>JARGCU010000006.1:0-10000000 GCA_029227775.1 Morpho helenor
TTGCACTGCCCGCCCCCAGCCCTATGGTCGGCCTTCAGCCCTGCCCGTTGGCAGCTCCCACAATGTGGGGCAGCCGAGCAGGACTGGGCCTTGTGGCCGCTTTTGCCGCAGCGATAGCATTCATCGCTGCGGTCCACTGTCGAACGACATTCTGCCCGCAGGTGCCCCTTCTCTAGGCACCTGAAACAGCGGCGTGGGCGGGCCTCGAGCAAGTGGACGCGGGCCGAGACCCAACCCACCAAGACCCTGCCCATCGGTACCACCTTTTTGGCCGCTGCAACCGGAACCCTGAGCCATATGGAGCCTAATCCTCCGTCTGCCCAGCGGATCGCCCCTGTGGTAATGTCCTGCTTCGAACATTCTGCTATCCGGGCGATGGCGACAGCCACGTCCTCCTCTGTGGTGGAGTCATCTAGACCCACGAGTCGCAGTTCCGCGCATTTCGTGGGCGTAGTGACCCGCACTGCAGGCTCATCCCTAAAAAGTTCTCGGATCCGGCCAGCGAGAACTCCTGCCTTCTCCTCCTTTGTGGGCCCGGAAATTTCAAACATCCGGGCCCCAGTGGCAGCCTTCTTCACCCTCATGCCACCGTCCAAGCCCAGGTCGTCAATCTTGACACTGTTTCGGGCCCGGGATAAAACCTCCGAGTACGAGAGGCCCCTATCTATTGCCTCCTGGTCCACAGTCACCACTACAGCCGCTGAGCGTGGGGTCTGGAGTTTCCTCCCCCCTTTCTTTGGCTGCGACTGAACGGTGGTGACAACGGGTTTATGTACCTTGGCAGATTGCTGCTTCGCTTTCGCCTTGGTACCCTTCCGTGCCACAACATTCCAGCCCTCACTCATAGAAGCGGGGGCTGGTGGTAGCGGACGTGGCTCTGGAAGAGTCCGTTTCGCCTCTGCCAAGGGTTTCTTTTTCTTGGCCTTTGTCCTCTTTCCGGCCGTCGTTCCTGAGGGGGCCGATCCAATTGGAGCAGGATCAACCACCCTAATTTCAGGCCGCTTAGCCCTGGAAGGCCGGCTAGGGACTGCCACTGCTACCTTTCTGGGAGCCTCTGTCGCAATTTTGGCCGCCGCCTCCGCCCTTCTTTTGTCCGAGGCCAACGGCGGCCTAAGTCTCTCCTCAGGTGGGAGTCGGCACTCAAAGCTATCCAACCGCGCTGTTATTATATTCTGGAGTCTAACCATCTCCTCGTCGATGGTAAGACCCCTTGCGGTCGTCGTGCTCTTTTTGGGAGCTGCCTCCTCGTCTGACGCCTTTTTGGCACAGGTCATCATCTCTTTTATCGTCGCAATTTCTACGGACAGATTGTTGATGACCTGTACCAACCTTGCGTTTTCTTCTCTGAGGAGTCGAATCTCCTCGGACTCCGACCTCTCGGTTAAAACCTTAGCCGCCTCCTCAATGGTTTGGGCTACCTTGTTCAGAGCTCCTCTACATGAACCATTGAGGTTAACCTAACCTAACCTAACCTAACCTAACCTAACCTAACCTAACCTAACCTAACCTAACCTAACCTAACCTAACCTAACCTAACCTAACCTAACCGAGGAAGATAGGATTACCATAAAATATAGAAGAAAGGCTCGCAACCCGCACCAAAACCACGTCGTAGTCAGCGTGGCCCCGACGGTATGGCAAAGGGCGACCGAAAAAGGGTACCTGCATGTAGACATGCAGAGGGTGAGAGTAGAAGATCAGTCGCCATTAGTACAATGTACTAAATGCTTAGGTTACGGCCACGGAAAACGTTTCTGCAAGGAGACCGCTGACCGCTGCAGCCACTGTGGCGACCCTCACCTAAAAGCAGAGTGTCAGAAATTTGCCGCCTATTCGAAGCCCCAGTGCATAAATTGTTGTAGTGCGAAGCTAGAGCTAGTGGACCACAACGCCTTTAGCGCGGAATGTCCCGTTCGTAAGAAATGGGATGTCATAGCGCGATCCACTGTGGCCTATTGCTAAAGGCGTCCCGGGCGAAAAATCATATATAGTACTTCAAGCAAACTTGCAGAGAAAAAAGTTGGCAACACAGGAACTACACATCGAGGCTGACAAAAGAAAAGTTGCAGTAGCCCTCGTGCAGGAACCCTATGTTGGAGGAGGGAGGCTTATGGGCGGTCAGAAAGGAGTTAGGATCTTCCAGAACGCTAATGTAGGAGACGGGACTGTGAAAGCGGCAATAGCTGTTTACGATAAAGACCTTAATGTAACGCCATACCCGAAACTCACCACTAATAACATCGTAGTGGTGGGAATCCAAACTTGTGTCTGGGAAGTCATAATGGTATCCTACTAC
The DNA here is from genome assembly GCA_029227775.1 of Morpho helenor. NCBI lineage: Eukaryota > Metazoa > Arthropoda > Insecta > Lepidoptera > Nymphalidae > Morpho > Morpho helenor. The sequence goes on from JARGCU010000006.1 coordinate 2,297, forward strand.
TTTGAAGGCGACAAACCTATGCAGTCTTACCTTGATCAACTCAAATACATCAGGAAGGAAATGGGCTCCAAAAAAGTATTAATAGGAGGCGATGCAAACGCGAAAAGCCTATGGTGGGGCAGTCCCGAAACGGATAAAAGAGGAGAGGATATGGCGGAAACGCTTGATCTTCTAGAGCTTAACGTCTTAAACAGAGGGAAAATTCCCACCTTCGACACCATTAGAGGTGGAAAACGCTACAGTAGCTTTGTGGACGTCACAGCGTGCACAACAAACATTCTGCACTTGATCGACGATTGGAAAGTTGATGAGAGCCTCACGAGCTCGGATCACAATGGTATGGAGATTAAAATTAAATTGCAAAAATCAAAAGGAATAACCATAAACAGGACAACCAGAAAATACAACACGAAAAAAGCAAATTGGCAAAATTTCGGAAACACACTCAAACGACTGAAAGAGGAAGAAAATTTTAACAAAAATGGAATAGAAAATATAGCATCAGTTGAGGAAATAGAAAACAATATTGATAAGCTTAACAAGATAGTAGAGAAAACGTGTCTGGAAACCTTACCTGTTAAAAAGCCTAATGAGCGTATCTCCATGCCGTGGTGGACTGAAGAACTCGCGAAACAAAAGAGGAAAGTCACGACGTTGAAGCGTAGAATCAGAAACGCAGCAGCAATCCGCAAGCCGTCGGTGGTTCAGGAATATCTGAAACATAAAGAAGAGTACGAATTAGAAGTTAAAAAAGCACAAACTAGTAGTTGGAAGGACTTCTGTAATAAGCAGGAGAAGGAAAGTGTCTGGGAGGGGATATATAGAGTCATCGGCAGAACGGCGCGTAGAGAAGAGGATCGACCGTTGGAAAAGGATGGAATGATCATGGACCTGAAAGGCTCAGCCAAGTTATTAGCGGAGACCTTTTATCCAGATGACTTAGAAGACGAGGACAGTGCGGAGCACGCTCAACTCAGGACCGAGGCAGAAGCAGTAAACGATGACGAACGAGATGGAGCTTGTGACCCACCATTTACAGACGCCGAACTTGTCCACGCAAGTAGGTCTTTTAATCCAAAAAAGGCGCCGGGCATCGATGGTTTTACTGCTGATATTTGTAGCAGGATCATTGAAGACGACCCGGAACTTTTTCTGGCTCTCCTTAATAAATGCCTTGCCTACCACCATTTTCCTCGGCAGTGGAAGGAGGCCGCAGTTGTGGTCCTACGCAAACCGGGAAAGTCGGACTATGCTTCTCCCAAGGCCTACAGACCGATCGGCCTGTTGCCTGTCTTCGGGAAAATCTATGAGAAGATGCTGGTGGCTCGCCTCAAGTTCTACCTTCTACCAAGGATGAGTACTCGCCAGTTCGGATTCATGCCACAAAGGAGCACTGAGGATGCCCTCTATGCATTAATGCAACACGTCCGAGCAAAGTTAGACGACAAGAAATTAACTGTCTTAGTATCATTAGATATAGAGGGTGCCTTTGACAGCGCTTGGTGGCCGGCTATTAAGGTTCGACTGGCTGAAGAAGACTGCCCCTTAAATCTGAGACAAGTCATGGATAGTTATCTCAGAGACAGAAGAGTAAGGGTTCGATACGCCGGGGAGGAATACAGCAGGGAAACGAAAAAGGGATGCGTTCAAGGATCGATAAGCGGCCCCATCCTTTGGAACCTCCTTCTCGACCCACTTCTCAAAGAGCTCCTCGAGAAGGGAGTTTATTGTCAGGCCTTTGCAGATGATGTCATCTTACTATTTGATGGTGACACCGCCCTGGACATTGAGAGGCAAGCTAACCCCATACTGGAGTATGTCCGAACATGGGGTGTCAAAAATAAATTGCGATTTGCGCCAAATAAGACCAACTCTATGGTGATAACTAGGAAACTTAAATTTGACTCCCCACGCTTGAGCATGGGAGGAATAGAAATAGTCCAGACGGAAAAAATTAAGGTGCTGGGTGTCACCATCGATAACAAACTGACGTTCAACTCACATGTCTTAAAGGTGTCAGAGAAAGCCATAAACATCTATAAGCAATTGTCACGAGCAGCAAAAGTGAGCTGGGGATTAAATCCCGAAATAATAAAAATAATATACACCGCCGTCATCGAGCCGATCATTTTGTACGCTGCCAGTGTATGGGCTCCAGCCGCCAACAAACTCGGGATACAAAAGACCTTAAACACTGTACAGCGGGGGGTCGCGCAAAAGATCTGCAAAGCCTATCGAACGGTCTCCCTTAACTCAGCAATGATACTGGCGGGAATACTCCCGCTTGATCTTCGCGTTCGCGAGATGGCCGCATTGTACGAGGCCAAGAGGGGCAAACCCCTACCGTTGTTGAGAGATAGGGAGGTCGAGCGAATGGCTTCAGCTTTGGAATCTCCACACCCTGCTAAGCAAATAAATGTCGACTTCTCGTGCCTGGCGGACCAAGACCAACAGTACAGCGGAGAACCCACAGTTAGGATATTTACTGATGGAAGCAAGATTGATGGGGGTGTCGGTGCAGCCATCTCCATTTGGAATGGAAGCACCGAGACCAAAACTGTCAAGCTTGCTCTCTCAAACTATTGTACAGTCTACCAGGCCGAACTCTTGGCTATTTGCAGGGCTAGCGCTGAAGTAACCAAACATCGCGCTAACACCTTCGGTATACTGAGCGATTCCATGGCGGCCCTCCAAACAGTAATAAATCCCAACTGCCTCCATCCCCTTGCTGTGGAAACGAGGCGAAATTTAACGCGAGCGCTCCAACAAGGTAAAGCTGTGACCCTATCCTGGATTAAAGCACACGTCGGGCTAGAAGGGAACGAAAGGGCGGATGTCCTGGCCAAAGAGGCGGCCAAGAACCTAAAGAGGCGGCCAGACTATAGTCTCTGCCCCGTTTCATTTGTCAAGCGTGGCATTCGAATGGCCACGCTTGACGAATGGAACGATCGATATACAAATGGCGAAACGGCATCGGTAACAAGACTGTTTCTGCCCGACGCACTGACGGCGTACAAAATGGTAAAGAAAATTAAAATGAACAGATATATAACCCAACTGATGACAGGGCACGGTGGGTTCTCCGGATACCTGGCACGTTTCAAGTGTAAGGAGAGCCCATCGTGCATCTGTGACAGTAACAACATAGAGTCGATACAACACATTATATGTGAATGTCCAATAAGCAATAACGATCGGCACAACATTGAACAGCTATTAAACATAAAAATAGAACCTAAAAACTTCAACGAAATAATTAAAAGCAAACACTGTGACAAATTTTTAGACTACTGTACAAAAATAATAAAAATAGTTAATGAAAGAAACAAAGTGTAATAAAAAGTATATAAGTCCATAAGTATTAAACAAATAAGTAAATAATAAGTCTTAATTAGTTACAAATAAGTTAATGTTTTTAAAAATAATTGTTAGAATATAAGTAAAGTATAGTGTAAAAAATGTTATGAACAAGAAATGTTTTGTAAAATTTTAGTTTATAAGAAAACTGTACAAGAATAAACAAATAACGAAAAATTATTTACCCGAAATAAAAATAAAAATAGAAGTTTAGATAGTTAGATGGGAATCCCACCCATAGTTAATATGAAAGAGATTGTATATAAGAAAGAATTGGTATGAAGAGTGTAAGGAGTATAAACGCGAGAACTTGTATGAAAGATAATTAAATTAAATAGCAAAACAAGGGCTTCATTTTAAAGATGAAGGTAGATAGGGACTACCTCAATATGTGAGGTGGTCAATTAAAAAAAAAAAAAAAAACCTAACCTAACCTAACCTAACCTAACCTAACCTAACCTAACCTAACCTAACCTAACCTAACCTAACCTAACCTAACCTAACCTAACCTAACCTAACCTAACCTAACCGGTCGCGCGCTAAGTCCCGTGGCGAACGCGCACTTCCAACTCTAAGGAGCGCCCTTATAACGGTTGAAAAAATCGGAATAGTGGAAAAAGTTTGGATTTTAGTGCAGTGCAATATACCATTTTATTCGTCAAGGAAAGCGCTACAGTGTCGTGAAAACCGCAGAAAATTTGGACAAAAACTCAGAGAGTTATCAGCCAAAAACCGAAAACTCCTTCCGAATTTTCGGACAAAGCCGCGTGTGGCGCACGATTTTTAGTGACTACATCCCAAACTTGGATTGCAGTGAGGTGCCCAATTAAATGGAGTATATGTGTAAAAAGTTTCGGATTTTTAAACATTAAAACAAAATTAATAGGAGTGTTTTTGTCAAAAAATTTTCTACGAACAAATAGTTTTTGGCAAGAAATCAATTCAAAAGCTAATTTTTTCAAAATTTCAAAAATACCACAGGGTAGCGCTTATTGAGCGGAACCCGATTCAGGTTTCACCTGATTTTTAGCTGCAGGATCTTAAAAGATATAAGTGTTTTTAGTTAACGGAAAATTGTGTAAACAAACTTTAAGAGGGTGTATTACACCCTTCTTCCCACCGCTGGGCATCATGCTCGACTTTTTTGGAGAGGGCAAAGGCACCTCCTTTGATTGCTGTGTACAGAGACCACCAAAAAATATGGCCCACTAAAGAACAGGGGTAAGTGCGGTCCCGAGAAGGGATGTCTTGATTTTTAAGTTAAATTTCCCCCCATTTCTTATAATTTCGCGGCAGAGATATTTATGTTATTCGATTCCTAATTTATCCCTTATGCCCTATGCAAAATTTCAGCTCCGGGAGTCTTTTATTTTTTAATTAAATGGGAAATATGTCGAGAGCCGTCCCTCTGACGAACTCCGACATAAGCTTGTTAAGTGATTTGTTTACAGTAAATTTCCATTACTCTGGGTTTTTTGATATGTTCCCGGGGGCCCAGGGGGATGAAAATTTGTACAAACTATTTTCAGATCACTCTCTTCCTGGACGTAAATTTTTCTCGGCCCAAATCCGCCCAGGAAAAAACCTCGTGGCCGAAATGGGGTCATTTTACGTGCTTTAGGGCGCGGCCCCAAGGCGGTCACGTGGTCGTAATCGTGACATCACCATCGGCTTTGGTCAGGCGCGAGTCGGGTCAGGCCTATGACGTCACAACTTAATTATTTTGTATGAGGACGGAATCACGCGGCGGCCACGTGACCGCCCCGTGCTCCGTCTTCTCTCTAGTCGGTATCGGTCGGTGCCTGATTCCTGACCCGACATCGGGCTGGGTGCTTGAGTATTCGGACCCGATATCGGGTCTCCTCTTCATATCACTTCCCGCGCCCACTCCCATTCCCCAAACATGCCCCACCTAGTCTCATAGAGAGTAAAATCTGAATTCCAAAAAAAGTAATCCACCCTTATCTCTTGCATCCCCCCATATTTTCGAAATTTAAAAACGGATTCTATAGCCCAATTAGCCCACCTAAACACCCCCATAAAAATTTTCCTAGTATCAGTTTTCCCGACTCTGGGAAATGGCGGGAAATGCGCGACCTATGATAGCCCTAAGTAAGTTAAAATAGAATTTTCCAAATTTTAATCCGCCCATATCTTTGGCATCCTAGGATATTTTCAAAATTTAAAAACTGATTTAGTATTTCAAAAAGTCCTCCTAAAGGCATACATAAAAATTTTTACTTAAAATTACTCTATTACTTACTCTTTATTAAATTACTTTACCACCAAGTTGCCAACCTTCTGTTAGTAACTATGGTACAAATTTGGATTTAGCGCGATTCTCAAAGCGCGGAACGACTCGGAACTGTTGCGTAAAATGGGTGGACGCAATAGCGGAGACTCGCCACCCAGCTACGCGCAGTACTCGCCAGCTAGTCCGCTAGATGGCGGTATATGCGCGAGCTGGGATGGTGCAAAATTTATTTTTCAAAATTTATCTATCATGGCTCGCGCACTCCTAACAATCCACGGCATGCACTTCCCCCCCCTTCCCCCCCCCCTGACCGACCGATCTCCCCTTATTCGGAGTTTTCCTGCCCAACTCCGAGCTCGCATTCACCTAATGAGGCGAGTTGCATGTTCCCCTCCTCTTCCAAATTATTCTCCTCCCGCTCTCTTTTTTAGATATAGCTATGACATTACTAACAGGAACAGACAGACTGACTTCAAGACATCCCGATCGGGCCGCACGCCTCCCGTTGCCAGTGCGCCTCGACACATATATAGCCGAATATCGTTTAAATATTCAAATAAAATTATAAAATCTGCTAAATTCAAAATTGGATACAACATAGAACTATCTACATGCGAAAGAGACTATTTGAACACACGTGAAAGTGAATGTTTTATAAGATAAGATAAACTCCCTCCTTTACCCTTATAATGATTAAATTTGGTGATATAAATCTGCTAATAGGATAATGAACAATTAATTTATAAGTTCAAACATAATATATTTATGTGAAAAATAGAAGGCATTGGAGAAGAGTGCGCGATCTAAATTCTACCACACCTGTGTATAATACGTCGCATACATGAATATATACTTGTGTATATGCAAGTGTATAGCATAACAAATTGAAATATCCCTAGAGAGACACAGCAACATCCAGGGATAAATTGGATCGACCGGCCAACTACGAATGAAACTTCGAGACTTTGAAATAAAATACAACTCTAGTGTAATAATTTAAATCTTATAGTTATCATCATCTTTATTTATTCATTTACTTACTTTAATATTTAATAATTAACTTTAATACTTACTAGTAATATTCTGAAACTTTGAAGGCGATAAGCCTATTTTCTTGTATTTTTCCATTATTAGTATTTTTAGTAGTATAATTTCTTAGGAAAAATTAATAAATTTAGGACAGCGCCATCTAGCGGCGAGGACGCACTGGTAAAACAAATCGGAACCATTTACTATGCAGCAATTAAATATATTTTGGTATTTCTTTCTTTATTACTTAATTAATTAATTGTATGCGATTTAATTTATAATCATTAAGTTAACGATAAATTGCCTTAAGTAATTGAACTACAACACGGATTAAAACCCAATTATTAACACTTAATCTGTATAAAGTTGACACAGACTAGCTCAGTGATAATTCATGAAAAGTAAAACTCTAATTTATAACCGGCTCATTGACCGTTGATTGGATGTACCTCTGTAGTTATATAATTACTTAATTTCTTTTTTTTTTTCTCTTTATTTTCTTTTTACTAGTAGTAGTAGCGTTATATTTTTGCTTGTAATTGTAATCACAATTGGTTAAAAATAAAATACATATTGGATATTTTCCTCAAAATCTGTAAACATTACGCGTTAGAGCTAGAGCTACTCAACAGGGTGGGTCGTTGCAATTTAGCGGACACGGGACTCAGCGCGCGGCTGTTCAACTACATATAACATATATACATACACACTACTACAAAACATACAACATGTCAAGCACAGGGGACTCTTCGGGGGATTTCATCCGTACTCCCTCTCCAGAACAGCAGAGAGCGTCACAGCTGTCCTCTTATACCCGGGAGGGGTTTGCGTGCGACATCGTCAGCCTCGGAGAAGAGACCCTGCGGGATCTCTTCTCCGAGGTTGATAGTCACCTCCAGATTCTGTGTGCCGCCATCGACGACCCCGTTAGACTGGGCCACTTCCGGCGCGCTGGGGTTCGAGATTCAGCCCTGAACCTCAGAAAGTACGCCGCATCTGTTCGTCGGCAATTAAACGCACACCTGGCCAGCTGTACACCGGGGCCTCCTCCGCCTCGCGCACAGGCAGAAGCTGGTGGTAGCCCCAAGGCCAGCGGACCTAGGCCCATGCGGGAGTGGGTCATCGCGGAGAGGCAAGAGAGGGCACGCGACTTCTGCCGGGTAATGGGGAAGAAAGCGGACGCCATAATTGAGAAAATCACATCCGGCAAGTCTGTAACGCGCGTCGCCAAGGAGGCCGTTATAGACAAAGCTCGCGACATACGGGGGCTCGCGGAGGATTATACTCGGCAACTTATTGCCGAGTACGACGATCAAGCCTCGATTAGCGAGCGGGATGTTCGAAGGGGGGTCGGCGAGGGCCAGATACAAGTAGCACCGCAACACATGCCGATCGTGAAGGCTGATGCGGCAACTAATACTGACTCTGACCCACGCGGACCCTCTCACGAGGAAACAATGTCGCGAGTCCGGGGGGAGACTCGAGGCCCTGTAGACCGTTCGACGAGTCTCAAGTCTCCACCCGGGGCACACGGGGTGATGGGCATGGGAGGAGCCGTATACCAGCCTGGACTGGCGGTTGCCTCCTCTTCCCCCATTAAAGAGACCCTCCTGGCAGGGACACACACACACGCAGCACACTCACACATGCACACTGAGGGTGCACACCTTACACAACAGCAGCTCGACGAGCTGAAACGGGCTCTGACCGAGTGTGTCGGTGAGAGCATTCGCAAAGAAATGGACGGGGTGAAACGCGCCGTCGCGACCGAGGTGGCAACGGCGCGCCCCACCTACGCATCGGTGACCGCGCGCACCATTAGCCAGGCGGACGCCAGCGCGCAATCAGCGGCACGCTCGACCAGGCCTGACGCGGTTCCTACTTCTGATCCGAGGTGGCCGAAAGGGAGGTTTAAGCCAAGGCCCGCCATTATAATCGGGGCCAGTGAACCGGGCAAAACCAGGGAGGATGCTCTGGCACTCTTCCGCAAGAGGTGTAACTTCCGCGATCGCCCCTATGGACCCGAGGATGCGGAATTCATCTCTAACAATAAAGTCAGAATTGAATTCCTCACCTTCGAGCAGCGAGACGATGCATTGGCCATGGCCAGCGGAGCCGAAGGACTTTCTGTCCAAGCGGGGCGCAGTCCATGGCCCATGCTCATCTTGAAGGGGGTATCGCGTGAGGTACCTCACCAAGAGTTGCCGGGCATCATCACCCGGCAGAATCCGGATCTAGGTGCCGGAACGGGGGAGAATACAGAGTTGTTAAAATTTAAATTCCTGCGGAAAAATAATAATCCAGACTTATATAATGTTGTGTTCGAAGCAGAACCAACCTTCTGGAGGTCTGCGATGGAGAAAGAGCGCATCAACGTAGACCACCAGAGGGTGTTCGTCCAATACTTCTCTCCCTTCCTGCAGTGTTATGCGTGTCTGAAATTCGGACACACGCAGCGACACTGCAGAGCCGACACCGCGACCAGACCATGCTGGTACTGTGCCGAATCGGGCCATAAGGCACAACACTGCCCCGACAAGGCTGAAAATAAGAGGCCTAAGTGCTATAACTGCGTTAACGAAAACCCACCGCCCAAGGGGATTCACCACGAGGCCACATCGGATGATTGTATCACGCGATGGTCTAAGAAGATGTATGTCGAGAGCCGGATCGACTACGGGTTCGACTGCGGTTACTAGGCGGGCGCGAGGCAATTCTGCGATGCCTCGCCCTCGCGTGGTACCGCTGGTCGGATCTCTGGCGGCCCGGCTCTCGGCATAATTCTTTCTAACTGAGGGCCACACAGCACACCTCACACAACACAGGCATCACACACACACATTATAACGGGCATAGAAAAATTTCAATCGTGAGACGAACAGCCGTAGCGAGGAGTTAATAAACCAACAACATTGAGAGCAACTAAGATTAATAAGAAAGCTTGGTTATAATGTACATAATTTGTAAATAAATTTGTTCAATATACCTATATTGAAATTTAGGCTAAGAGGTTTGCTTTAGTTAGTAAGAGTTATCAGTTTAAACCTGGGTATAACAAAATAACTTAGTGTGTAAAAATTTTTCAAAGGTTGTACAAATTGAATTATGTAATTTAGGATAAGATGTTTGTTAGTTAGTAAGCCAGTAGGATAAGAACCATTTTAAATTTGGTCTCAACAAAACAATCAAGTGTGTAAAAATTTACCAAAAGGCTGTACAAATTAGGAATTTAGCGAATTAGGTTAAGATGTTTGCTTAGCTAGTAAGTCGTTTGTTTAGTCAGTAAGTCAGTAGGTTAAGAACCATTTTAAATTTGGTCTCAACAAAACAATCAAGTGTGTAAAAATTTACCAAAAGGCTGTACAAATTAGGAATTTAGCGAATTAGGTTAAGATGTTTGCTTAGCTAGTAAGTCGTTTGTTTAGTCAGTAAGTCAGTAGGTTAAGAATCATTTTAAACTTAGGCTCAACAAAATAATTTAGCGTCAAAAATTTATCAAAAGGCTGTACAAATTGAATTAAGTAATTTAGGTTAAGATGTTTGTTAGTAAGTAAGGCATAGACTAGTTCCCTTCCCACTTTCCCCTATCCCCCTACAGTGTCATAGAAATTTTCCATCCCAAAGCACAGACGGGGCGGCGGTGGACGTATCCAATAGCGGAAGCCGTCAACCCGACCTGGAGCGAGTTTGGCCACACTGTTCGGCGTTTCTCGCCAGTGACTCATCAAAATAACATCAGCGAGTCACTGAAAATAGGAAAAAAAAAAAAAAAAAAAAAAAAACCTAACCTAACCTAACCTAACCTAACCTAACCTAACCTAACCTAACCTAACCTTTTTTTTTTTTTTTTTTTTTTTTTTTTATACAGGAAAAAACCCCTTATGGGTACCACCGACCGACGGGGACGATCGGTGGTTATGTCGGACTCGCACCGACTAAAACAACCTGTATGCTCCACCACGCTGCTGGTGGCGGGTATAGGGTACCCATGAAGACATGCCCCCCATCCCCGCCAGCAGCAACTCTGTACCCCAGAGTGCGCCACCTCTGGGTCGGGGCCTCTCTAAAAGTGGCCCCTCCCTCCGCTGGACGATGCATCGGGAGCACCAGATGCATCAAACGCCTCGGGGACCTTATAGGGAGGGCGTCCGATTAACCCCGTTCGGAACGCCCAGAAGGTCCCCGTTAGGGCGGCATGCGATGGTCTTGGACGAGTCGCCTGCGCCCGGCTCGCCTGCGGCGGATCGGATCCAAGGACTCGACTTCCCGGATCCGCTCCGCCGCCTCCTTCCGCGAGATGACGTGCTCGCAGAAGGAGGCCATCGCTGCCCACGATCGCTCCCTGTCCACCATGGCACGAACCACGGTGGGCAGGGAGAGATCGTGCCCCACCTGTGCCACGAGTTCCGCCCGCTGAACCGCCCAAGCTGGACAGTCCGCGAGCGTGTGCAGCGCCGTGTCAGAATCGGCGCCGCACTCGTGGCACTCACCGGACGCTTCGCGCCCGGCCACCCGCCACAGATACCTCCCGAAGCAACCATGTCCGGAAAGCATCTGTGTCAGGCGGAAGGTGAGGACCCCATGCCTCCTGGCGACCCAGCCCTGGAGAATGGGCTGTATGGCCGAAATCGTCCAGGCTCCTGCACTGGGCGATTCCAGCCGCCGCCTCCACTGGCGAAGGAGCTCCTCCTGAGCTGCCCTCCGCCAGTCCACCTCTACCGCCGCTGAGTCTCCCCCCGGTGAACGGGCTTCAACTCTGCGGCGGTAGGCCTGAGCTAGCACCTTGGCCTCTAGGTCCCATGGAGGGGACCCGGCCAAGGCGCAGGCCGCCTCGCCGGAGATGGTCCGGTAGCCCCGCACAAGTCTGACTGCCATGACCCTCTGCGCCCTGCGCAGCAGGGGCACGGATCTGGCGGTCAGCCGCTCCGCCCATACGGGAGCGCCGTACAGGGCCATCGACCTAACCACCCCGGCGTATAGGCGCCGGCAGCCTGCATTAGGCCCTCCCAAATTCGGGAGGAGCCTGCTCAGGGCTCCGGCGGTCGCCGTTAACTTGGGGGCGAGCCGCCGGAAGTGGGCCTCGAACGTCCATCGGCTGTCGAGGAGCAATCCCAGGTACTGTAGTGTACCCGAGATTTCGATGGACGTCCCGCCCACCACCAACCGGGAGCCCACTGGGGGCGCCATCCGAGGCCTGTGGAAGCAAATGGCCTCGGATTTCTCCAAGGCCACCCCCAGTCCCAACCGGCGAATCCGGGCCACAACGTGAGCCGTGGCCGCGGTCGCCAGCACTCGGGCCTCCCGGTGGGTGCTCGCGCGGGCAGTCACGAGGGTGTCGTCTGCGTAACAGAACAGACGCACCCCCGGAAGCATTTGCCCACGCAGCACCCAGTCGTAACCGATGTTCCACAGGAGGGGGCCAAGAACCGACCCCTGCGGAACACCGCACGACATCCTCCGCTCCTTCCACGCACCCCCAGCCGTCGGGTACCTGACAGCGCGGTCAGACAGATAGTCGCCGACCACACGCTGCAGGTACATGGGGATGCGGTGGAACCGTAGGGCCTCCTTTATCACTCCCCAGGGCAAGGTGTTGAATGCGTTAGCGATGTCCAACGACACCGCCAACACCACCTCGCGCCGGGTTGTCGCCTCCTCCGCCAGAAGTCTCACACCCTCGATACAGTCGAGGGTGGACTTGCCCTGGCGGAATCCGCACTGGAGACGACTGAGGTCAGGCCCCACCTCCCGGAGGTGCTGGACTATGCGGGAAGCTATGACGCGTTCAAGCAGCTTCCCCGCTTCGTCCAGCAAGACAATGGGCCGATACGCGGAGGGTGTATCGGCCGGTCTTCCCTCCTTCCTGAGCAGGACTAGTCTCCCCGTCTTCCACCTACGGGGAAAGAGGCCCTGCTCGAGACAGGCACTGAACGTCGCCCTGAGTCCAGACTCCAACGGACCCAGGGCAAGAGACCAGGCGCGCCCAGGGATGCCGTCGGGGCCAGGGGCGGTATTTTTCGCTTTCATGCGACTCACCGCCCCGGCCAACTCCCACTCCGACACCCCCGGCGCACCTGACCCAGTGCCATCCTCCTCCTCGAGAGGCGCCATACGAGGCGGCTCCACCTCGGCTCCCTGCGGGAACAGGGCTTCCACCACGGATTCAAGGAAATCCGGCCGAAGGCTCTCGGTGAGGGGGGGGGCGCGGGCACGAAGTTTCCTCCGCGCCGCTTTGTACGGCCTCCCCCACGGATCCCGACTGAGCTCTTCGGCCATCTCCCTGTGGGCCCTGTCCTTAGCTTCGGCGATCGCCGTCCGCAAGGAGGCGCGGACAGCCCGATAAGCCTCGTAACGGCGCCTCTCCTCTTCGACGTCGCGTCGTCTACGACGCCTGTATCGAGTGTACTGGCGGCGCACGGCCACGCACTGATCGCGCAGCCGCGCCAGCTCCTCCGACCACCAGTACACCCCGCGTGCCGGCCCTGTGCTTCGCACCCTCGGCATGCTGGCGTCGCAGATGAGCGACATCCGCCGCTGGAGGTCCTCGACCTCCGCGGCAACCTCCCCACCCGTGGACCCAGCGGCCCACGCCTGGACGATTGCGGCCTCGACGAGGAACTCGGGATCCATTTTCTTTAAGGACCACCGAGGGCCATCATCTCTTCCCGACCGAGGGGAAATGGGAGCATGGCGTGCGGCCACCTCGAACCATATATATCGATGGTCCGAGAGTGACTCCGCACCCACAATTACCTCCCAATTTCTGACACATGGTGACATGGCGGCGTCGACAAAGGTAACGTCGACTTTGGAGCCGCCATTCCATCGCACACATGTGTCAGCCGTCCCTCGGTTCATGACGGCCATCCCAGTCGAGGCCAACCAACCGTCCAGAAACCTCCCTCTGACGTCCGTGACCGGAGACCCCCACGCGGCGGATTTGGCGTTGAGGTCACCGGCCAGGACCACCTTGCCGGGGCGTAACCTATTCACCAAATCTCCGACTTCAGCCATAAACAGCTCGAAGTCGGAGAATGGTCTATTCGGTGAAAAGTACGCCCCGATGACGGATACGTCTCCAATCTTAGCGGAGACGTACCCGCGCCCCCTCACCACGCGCTCCAGAGCCGGAGAGCCAACTGCGGCTCTGGACGCGTTGGCTACATCCCCCGCATGGTCTCCGACCCACTCCTCGCCCGACGGGACGAAAAGGGGCTCGGAGATCACAGCCACGTGCACCATACGCTCCGCCAGGGTCTGGAAGATTAGGTCCTGGGCCCTGCCGGAGCGCATGATGTTCGCCTGGAGGAATCTGATGGAGGCCATTAATTAGCGACCTCCATTGGATCCTCCATAACCCGGCTCGTTGTGGGCTGAGCCGGGCCGGCGGTAGGTGGCGAGGGGACCCTCGGGCCATCACCCCCCCTACTCCTCCTCTTTGGAGCGGACGGTGCCTTACACTGTCCGCTCCCCGCCCGATGGTCGGCCTTTAATCCCGCTCGTTCGCAGCTCCCACAATGCGGAGCTGCCGAGCAGGATCGGGCCTTGTGGCCATTTTGACCGCAGCGATAACATTCGCCGCTGCGGTCGATGGCCGACGAACATTCGGCCCTTAGGTGCCCCTTTTCAAGGCACTTATAGCAGCGCTGCGGGCGGGCTTCGAGCAACTGGACCCGAGCCGAGACCCAGCCCACCAGCAGCCTGCCAGCCGCCACCATCTTCTTAGCCACCGCAACAGGGACCCTAAGCCACAAAGAGCCCAAGGCCTTCCCTGTCCTACGAATCACCCCGGTCTGTACGTCGTGAGTGGAACACTCACCGACCCGGGTGACGGCGATGACTACGTCCTCCTCGGTGGCGGCATCGTCCAAGCCCACGATGCGAATTTCTTCAGTTTTCGTGGGCGTGGACACACGTACTGCCGGCTCTTCAGAGAAAAACTCTCTGAGCCGGCCGGCCAGGGCACTCGCCTTTTCTGCCCTTTGGGGCCCGAATATTTCGTACATCCGAGCCCCCGTCGCAGCTTTCTTGAGGCGCATGCCGACATCCAGACCCAGGTCATCGATTTTCACACATCGAGCGGCCCGGGTCAATACGTCGGCATATGTTAGGCCTTTTTCGGCTGCCTCCTCCCCCAAGGTCACCACGACTGCAGCCGAGCGTGGAGTCTGGAGTTTCCTCCCCCCTTGCTTCGGCTGCGCTTTGGTCGTGGCGACAACAGGCACTGCCTGTATAGGTGGCGCCTTCTTCTTCTTTGTACCCCTCCTCGCTACCACATTCCACCCCTCACTCATGGAGGCGGGTGCTGGCGGCAACGGGCGGGGCTCAGGTCGCTTCTCCACAACCTTTCCCTTCTTCTTTGCGTTCTTCTTCTTTTTCGGCTGGTTGGCCCCTCCGCTGTTGTCAGCAGCTGGGTCAACCACCCGAATCGCCGTTTTCTTTAGCGGTCGTGGAGGGCCCTGCGATCGTTCTGAGACAACCGTAATCGAACTCTTCTCGGCCTCGTTCGTCTTGTCCGACACTTTCCTCTCTTGTCTTTTCCTTGTTTCCGCCGCCGCATTTCTCTTATCCGCGGCTAGCGGAGGGCGGAGTCTTGGCTCCGGAGGCAACCGACTTTCCATATTGTCCAGTCGAGCCGAGACCATATTACGGAGCCTGACAATCTCCTCCTCAACTGTCAGGCTCTTCTCAGGCTGACGGACTGGCGGAACCATCACGTTCCCAGAAGACCCCATATTGACAGAGGTGATCATCTCTTTTAACGTGGCGATCTCCACAGAGAGATTATTTACCACCCCTGCCAACCTGGCGTTTTCAGCCCTCAAAATTCGGACCTCATCCGACGGTGTCCGCTTTAAGAGGACTTTGACCGCCTCTTCCACGCATTCAGCGACCGAGTTAAGAGCTCCTCGGCACCTACCATTTAGATTTTTCGACTTACCCAAAGTCAGCCGCATCTTCTCCATATTCTGGGCAAGCACATCACAAACACGTGACGTGTCAGCCATGTCCAGTGACTCCGGACTCTCAGAATTGACTGAGTCTTTCGACCTGGTCGAACCGGAATTCCGTGAGTTCTCCGCCGGCGCCGACCTGGTTCTTCGGCCACTCGGCTCAACTTCACTAACGTCCATATCGTCTTTGAGAAACTCGTGACGCCGAACAGCATCACGGGCCTCCTGGAGACCCATTTGAGAGCCCCACACATGGGTCCTGGTATCCGCCTTTTTGGCGTCCAGGTCACGCGTTTCGGTGGAACCCTCGCATTCAGCCCACAGCCGTTTCTTAGATCGGGTTCGATTTTTGATGCCGTCTAAGTTTTCTGCTGATGCACACCTCGACATGTCCAGGGAGCTGTACGATCCTGCACTAGCACTTCGAGTGCTGATTGTCCTCTCCTTAATATTGCGTGACGTATCACGCCTCGTCTCTACTGGATCCGCAGAAACACCAGCATAGCCGGTCTCAATTTCGCAGATCTCTACTTCTCCATCTCCGCAAGCACTGGTTGCCCCCCCAGATACGATGGGGCGACCAAGGCCAGTATTGCACGGCACCCGCAAAATTAAATTCGCGGAATGCGATGAAACACTGGTCTCGGTGAGGGATTCCCCGGATGATCCGGGACCCTCCTGGGTAGTTATTACTTTTCGTTTGTCCATTGCTCATTATATTTTTTGATTTGGTTACCCTAACGACCGAACTCCCATCGGCCATTCATCTTGTCGGCGGGTATGACCTTAAGATTGGGTGAGGCCCTCGCGACTGGATTCCCCCCCAGCCACTCATCCCCTCGGCGAGCCCCAAAACCTTGGGATTAGGGGTAATTTTTTAGAGAGGTTTTCTTCCTCGCGACCCGAAGGTCCCCGCTCCCATCGCTGGGTTTACGGGTTTGGCTGACGGAGGCCGAAGCCGTGTCCAGCAAGACTAACTAGCCAAAACCGAACGCGCCAACCAGTTGAAGACTCATTCCCCCCAGAGCCCCCAGCCTATCAGAATTGCCCTCTGCTAACAGAGGGACAATCAGAATCAGCAACCCTACCCCCCCTACCCCACGGTCCGTTCGCCAGGTCCAGGGAATACATATTTCATTATTCCGTAGACCTGCCCAGGGTGCGCCACGAGGAGGCCAACCGCTAAAGCACCCCAACCTAACCTAACCTAACCTAACCTAACCTAACCTAACCTAACCTAACCTAACCTAACCTAACCTAACCTAACCTAACCCCGGGCATCGATGGTTTTACTGCTGATATTTGTAGCAGGATCATTGAAGACGACCCGGAACTTTTTCTGGCTCTCCTTAATAAATGCCTTGCCTACCACCATTTTCCTCGGCAGTGGAAGGAGGCCGCAGTTGTGGTCCTACGCAAACCGGGAAAGTCGGACTATGCTTCTCCCAAGGCCTACAGACCGATCGGCCTGTTGCCTGTCTTCGGGAAAATCTATGAGAAGATGCTGGTGGCTCGCCTCAAGTTCTACCTTCTACCAAGGATGAGTACTCGCCAGTTCGGATTCATGCCACAAAGGAGCACTGAGGATGCCCTCTATGCATTAATGCAACACGTCCGAGCAAAGTTAGACGACAAGAAACTAACTGTCTTAGTATCATTAGATATAGAGGGTGCCTTTGACAGCGCTTGGTGGCCGGCTATTAAGGTTCGACTGGCTGAAGAAGACTGCCCCTTAAATCTGAGACAAGTCATGGATAGTTATCTCAGAGACAGAAGAGTAAGGGTTCGATACGCCGGGGAGGAATACAGCAGGGAAACGAAAAAGGGATGCGTTCAAGGATCGATAAGCGGCCCCATCCTTTGGAACCTCCTTCTCGACCCACTTCTCAAAGAGCTCCTCGAGAAGGGAGTTTATTGTCAGGCCTTTGCAGATGATGTCATCTTACTATTTGATGGTGACACCGCCCTGGACATTGAGAGGCAAGCTAACCCCATACTGGAGTATGTCCGAACATGGGGTGTCAAAAATAAATTGCGATTTGCGCCAAATAAGACCAACTCTATGGTGATAACTAGGAAACTTAAATTTGACTCCCCACGCTTGAGCATGGGAGGAATAGAAATAGTCCAGACAGAAAAAATTAAGGTGTTGGGTGTCACCATCGATAACAAACTGACGTTCAACTCACATGTTTTAAAGGTGTCAGAGAAAGCCATAAACATTTATAAGCAATTGTCACGAGCAGCAAAAGTGAGCTGGGGATTAAATCCCGAAATAATAAAAATAATATACACCGCCGTCATCGAGCCGATCATTTTGTACGCTGCCAGTGTATGGGCTCCAGCCGCCAACAAACTCGGGATACAAAAGACCTTAAACACTGTACAGCGGGGGGTCGCGCAAAAGATCTGCAAAGCCTATCGAACGGTCTCCCTTAACTCAGCAATGATACTGGCGGGAATACTCCCGCTTGATCTTCGCGTTCGCGAGATGGCCGCATTGTACGAGGCCAAGAGGGGCAAACCCCTACCGTTATTGAGAGATAGGGAGGTCGAGCGAATGGCTTCAGCTTTGGAATCTCCACACCCTGCTAAGCAAATAAATGTCGACTTCTCGTGCCTGGCGGACCAAGACCAACAGTACAGCGGAGAACCCACAGTTAGGATATTTACTGATGGGAGCAAGATTGATGGGGGTGTCGGTGCAGCCATCTCCATTTGGAATGGAAGCACCGAGACCAAAACTGTCAAGCTTGCTCTCTCAAACTATTGTACAGTCTACCAGGCCGAACTCTTGGCTATTTGCAGGGCTAGCGCTGAAGTAACCAAACATCGCGCTAACACCTTCGGTATACTGAGCGATTCCATGGCGGCCCTCCAAACAGTAATAAATCCCAACTGCCTCCATCCCCTTGCTATGGAAACAAGGCGAAATTTAACGCGAGCGCTCCAACAAGGCAAAGCTGTGACCTTATCCTGGATTAAAGCGCACGTCGGGCTAGAAGGGAACGAAAGGGCGGATGTCCTGGCCAAAGAGGCGGCCAAGAACCTAAAGAGGCGGCCAGACTATAGTCTCTGCCCCGTTTCATTTGTCAAGCGTGGCATTCGAATGGCCACGCTTGACGAATGGAACGATCGATATACAAATGGCGAAACGGCATCGGTAACAAGACTGTTTCTGCCCGACGCACTGACGGCGTACAAAATAGTAAGGAAAATTAAAATGAACAGATATATAGCCCAACTGATGACAGGGCACGGTGGGTTCTCCGGATACCTGGCACGTTTCAAGTGTAAGGAGAGCCCATCGTGCATCTGTGACAGTAACAACATAGAGTCGATACAACACATAATATGTGAATGTCCAATAAACAGTAACGATCGGCACAACATTGAACAGCTATTAAACATAAAAATAGAACCTAAAAACCTCAACGAAATAATTAAAAGCAAACATTGTGACAAATTTCTAGACTACTGTACAAAAATAATAAAAATAGTTAATGCAAGAAACAAAGTGTAATAAAAAGTATATTAGTCCATAAGTATTAAACAAATAAGTAAATAATAAGTCTTAATTAGTTAGAAATAAGTTAATGTTTTTAAAAATAATTGTTAGAATATAAGTAAAGTATAGTGTAAAAAATGCTATGAACAAGAAATGTTTTGTAAAATTTTAGTTTATAAGAAAATTGTACAAGAATAAACAAATAATGAAAAAATTATTTACCCGAAATAAAAATAAAAATAGAAGTTTAGATAGTTAGATGGGAATCCCACCCATAGTTAATATGAAAGAGATTGTATATAAGAAAGAATTGGTATGAAGAGTGTAAGGAGTATAAACGCGAGAACTTGTATGAAAGATAATTAAATTAAATAGCAAAACAAGGGCTTCATTTTAAAGATGAAGGTAGATAGGGACTACCTCAATATGTGAGGTGGTCAATTAAAAAAAAAAAAAAAAAAAAAACCTAACCTAACCTAACCTAACCTAACCTAACCTAACCTAACCTAACCTAACCTAACCTAACCTTTTTTTTTTTTTTTTATACAGGAAAAAACCCCTTATGGGTACCACCGACCGACGGGGACGATCGGTGGTTATGTCGGACTCGCACCGACTAAAACAACCTGTATGCTCCACCACGCTGCTGGTGGCGGGAGCAGGGTACCTTATTTGACCCCACTCCCGCCAGCAGCAACTCTGAACCCCAGAGTGCGCCACCTCTGGGTCGGGGCCTCTCTAAAAGTGGCCCCTCCCTCCGCTGGACGATGCATCGGGAGCACCAGATGCATCGACCGCCTCGGGGACCTTATAAGGAGGGCGTCCGATTAACCCCGTTCGGAACGCCCAGAAGGTCCCCGTTAGGGTGGCATGCGATGGTCTTGGACGAGTCGCCTGCGCCCGGCTCGCCTGCGGCGGATCGGATCCCGAGACTCGACTTCCCGGACCCGCTCCGCCGCCTCCTTCTGCGAAATGACGTGCTCGCAGAAGGAGGCCATCGCTGCCCACGACCTCTCCCTGTCCACCATGGCACGAACCACAGTGGGCAAGGAGAGGTCGCGCCCCACCTGTGCCACGAGCTCCGCCCGCTGAACCGCCCAAGCTGGACAGTCCGCAAGCGTGTGCAGCGCCGTGTCGGAATCGGCGCCGCACTCGTGGCACTCACCGGACGCTTCGCGCCCGGCCACCCGCCACAGATACCTCCCGAAGCAACCATGTCCGGAAAGCATCTGTGTCAGGCGGAAGGTGAGGACCCCATGCCTCCTGGCGACCCAGCCCTGGAGAATGGGCTGGATGGCCGAAATCGTCCAGCCTCCTGCACTGGGCGATTCCAGCCGCCGCCTCCATTGGCGGAGGAGCTCCTCCTGAGCTTCCCTCCGCCAATCCACCTCTACCACCGCCGAGTCTCCCCCCGATGAACGGGCTTCAACTCTGCGGCGGTAGGCCTGAGCGAGCACCTTGGCCTCCAGGTCCCAGGGAGGGGACCCAGCCAAGGCGCAGGCCGCCTCGCCGGAAATGGTCCGGTAGCCCCGCACGAGTCTGACCGCCATGATCCTCTGCGCTCCCCGCAGCAGAGGCAGGGACACCGCGGTCAGCCGCTCCGCCCACACGGGAGCGCCGTACAGGGCCATAGAGCAGACCACTCCGGCATAAAGGCGCCGGCAGCCTGCATTAGGCCCCCCCAGATTCGGGAGGAGCCTGCTCAGGGCTCCGGCGGTCGCCGTTAGCTTGGGGGCGAGCCGCCGGAAGTGGGCCTCGAACGTCCATCGGCTGTCGAGGAGCAATCCCAGGTACCGTAGAGTACCCGAGATTTCGATGGACGTCCCGCCCACCACCAACCGGGAGCCCACTGGGGGCGCCATCCGAGGCCTGTGGAAGCAAATGGCCTCGGATTTCTCCAAGGCCACCCCCAGTCCCAACCGGCGAATCCGGGCCACAACGTGAGCCGTGGCCGCGGTCGCCAGCACTCGGGCTTCCCGGTGGGTGCTCGCGCGGGCAGTCACGAGGGTGTCGTCTGCGTAACAGAACAGACGCACCCCCGGAAGCATTTGCCCACGCAGCACCCAGTCGTATCCGATGTTCCACAGGAGGGGGCCTAGAACCGACCCCTGTGGAACACCGCACGACATCCTCCGCTCCTTCCACGCACCCCCAGCCGTCGGGTACCTGACAGCGCGGTCAGCCAGATAGTCACTGACCACACGCTGCAGGTACATGGGGATGCGGTGGAAGCGTAGGGCCTCCTTAATCACCCCCCAGGGCAAGGTGTTGAATGCGTTAGCGATGTCCAACGACACCGCCAACACCACCTCGCGCCGGGTTGTCGCCTCCTCCGCCAGAAGTCTCACACCCTCGATACAGTCGAGGGTGGACTTGCCCTGGCGGAATCCGCACTGGAGACGACTGAGGTCGGGCCCTACCTCCTGGAGGTGCTGGACTATGCGGGAAGCTATTATTCGTTCGAGCAGCTTCCCCGCCTCGTCCAGCAAAACGATAGGCCGATACGCGGAGGGTGTATCGGCCGGTCTACCCTCCTTCCTTAGCAGGACCAGTCTCCCCGTTTTCCACCTACGGGGAAAGAGGCCCTGCTCGAGGCAGGCACTGAACGTCGCCCTGAGTCCAGACTCCAACGGACCCAGGGCAAGTGACCAGGCGCGCCCAGGGATGCCGTCGGGGCCAGGGGCGGTATTTTTCGCCTTCATGCGACTCACCGCCCCGGCCAACTCCCACTCCGACACCCCCGGCGCACCTGATACAGTGCCGTCCTCCTCCTCCGGAGGCGCCATACGAGGCGGAACCACCTCGGCCGCTTGCGGGAACAGGGTCTCCACCACGGATTCGAGGAAATCCGGCCGAAGGCTCTCGGTGAGGGGGGGAGCGCGGGCGCGAAGCTTCTTCCGCACCGCTTTGTACGGCCTCCCCCACGGATCCCGATTGAGCTCCTCGGCCATCTCCTTGTGGGCCCTGTCCTTAGCCTCGGCGATGGCCGCCCGCAAAGTAGCGCGGGCAGCACTATAGGCCTCGTAACGGCGCCTCTCCTCTTCGACGTCGCGTCGCCTACGACGCCTGTAGCGGGATAACCGGTAGCGCACAGCTCTGCACTGGTCACGCAGCTGCGCCAGCTCCTCCGACCACCAGTATACCCCGCGTGCCGGCCCTGTGCATCGCACCCTCGGCATGCTGGCGTCGCAGATGAGCGACATCCGCCGCTGGAGGTCCTCGACCTCCTCGGCAACCTCCCCACCCGTGGGCCCAGCGGCCCACGCCTGGACGATTGCGGCCTCGACAAGGAACTCGGGATCCATTTTTCTGACGGACCACCGAGGGCCATCATCTCTTCCCGACCGAGGGGAAATGGGAGTGGGAGCATGGCGTGCGGCCACCTCGAACCATATATATCGATGGTCCGAGAGTGACTCCGCACCCACAATTACCTCCCAATTTCTGACACATGGTGACATGGCGGCGTCGACAAAGGTAACGTCGACTTTGGAGCCGCCATTCCATCGCACACATGTGTCAGCCGTCCCTCGGTTCATGACGGCCATCCCAGTCGAGGCCAACCAACCGTCCAGAAACCTCCCTCTTACGTCCGTGACCGGAGACCCCCACGCGGCGGATTTGGCGTTGAGGTCACCGGCCAGGACCACCTTGCCGGGGCGTAACCTATTCACCAAGTCTCCGACTTCAGCCATAAAGAGTTCGAAGTCGGAGAACGGTCTGTTGGGTGAAAAGTACGCCCCGATGACGGATACGTCTCCAATCTTTGCGGAGACATACCCGCGCCCCCTCACCACGCGCTCCAGAGCTGGGGAACCAACTGCAGCCCTGGACGCGATAGCCACATCTCCCGCACGGTCTCCGACCCACTCCTCGCCCGACGGAACGAAGAGGGGTTCGGAGACCACAGCCACGTGCACCATGCGCTCCGCGAGGGTCTGGAAGATAAGGTCCTGGGCCCTGCCGGAGCGCATGATGTTCGCCTGGAGGAATCTGATGGAGGCCATTAATTAGCGACCTCCATTGGATCCTCCATAACCCGGCTCGTTGTGGGCTGAGCCGGGCCGGCGGTAGGTGGCGAGGGGACCCTCGGGCCATCACCCCCCCTACTCCTCCTCTTTGGAGCGGACGGTGCCTTACACTGTCCGCTCCCCGCCCGATGGTCGGCCTTTAATCCCGCTCGCTCGCAGCTCCCACAATGCGGAGCTGCCGAGCAGGATCGGGCCTTGTGGCCATTTTGACCGCAGCGATAACATTCGCCGCTGCGGTCGATGGCCGACGAACATTCGGCCCTTAGGTGCCCCTTTTCAAGGCACTTATAGCAGCGCTGCGGGCGGGCTTCGAGCAACTGGACCCGAGCCGAGACCCAGCCCACCAGCAGCCTGCCAGCCGCCACCATCTTCTTAGCCACCGCAACAGGGACCCTAAGCCACAAAGAGCCCAAGGCCTTCCCTGTCCTACGAATCACCCCGGTCTGTACGTCGTGAGTGGAACACTCACCGACCCGGGTGACGGCGATGACTACGTCCTCCTCGGTGGCGGCATCGTCCAAGCCCACGATGCGAATTTCTTCAGTTTTCGTGGGCGTGGACACACGTACTGCCGGCTCTTCAGAGAAAAACTCTCTGAGCCGGCCGGCCAGGGCACTCGCCTTTTCTGCCCTTTGGGGCCCGAATATTTCGTACATCCGAGCCCCCGTCGCAGCTTTCTTGAGGCGCATGCCGACATCCAGACCCAGGTCATCGATTTTCACACATCGAGCGGCCCGGGTCAATACGTCGGCATATGTTAGGCCTTTTTCGGCTGCCTCCTCCCCCAAGGTCACCACGACTGCAGCCGAGCGTGGAGTCTGGAGTTTCCTCCCCCCTTGCTTCGGCTGCGCTTTGGTCGTGGCGACAACAGGCACTGCCTGTATAGGCGGCGCCTTCTTCTTCTTTGTACCCCTCCTCGCTACCACATTCCACCCCTCACTCATGGAGGCGGGTGCTGGTGGCAACGGGCGGGGCTCAGGTCGCTTCTCCACAACCTTTCCCTTCTTCTTTGCGTTCTTCTTCTTTTTCGGCTGGTTGGCCCCTCCGCTGTTGTCAGCAGCTGGGTCAACCACCCGAATCGCCGTTTTCTTTAGCGGTCGTGGAGGGCCCTGCGATCGTTCTGAGACAACCGCAATCGAACTCTCCTCGGCCTCGTTCGTCTTGTCCGACACTTTCCTCTCTTGTCTTTTCCTTGTTTCCGCCGCCGCATTTCTCTTATCCGCGGCTAGCGGAGGGCGGAGTCTTGGCTCCGGAGGCAACCGACTTTCCATATTGTCCAGTCGAGCCGAGACCATATTACGGAGCCTGACAATCTCCTCCTCAACTGTCAGGCTCTTCTCAGGCTGACGGACTGGCGGAACCATCACGTTCCCAGAAGACCCCATATTGACAGAGGTGATCATCTCTTTTAACGTGGCGATCTCCACAGAGAGATTATTTACCACCCCTGCCAACCTGGCGTTTTCAGCCCTCAAAATTCGGACCTCTTCCGACGGTGTCCGCTTTAAGAGGACTTTGACCGCCTCTTCCACGCATTCAGCGACTGAGTTAAGAGCTCCTCGGCACCTACCATTTAGGTTTTTCGACTTACCCAAAGTCAGCCGCATCTTCTCCATATTCTGGGCAAGCACATCACAAACACGTGACGTGTCAGCCATGTCCAGTGACTCCGGACTCTCAGAATTGACTGGGTCTTTCGACCTGGTCGAACCGGAATTCCGTGAGTTCTCCGCCGGCGCCGACCTGGTTCTTCGGCCACTCGGCTCAACTTCAATAACGTCCATATCGTCTTTGAGAAACTCGTGACGCCGAACAGCATCACGAGCCTCCTGGAGACCCATTTGAGAGCCCCACACATGGGTCCTGGTATCCGCCTTTTTGGCGTCCAGGTCACGCGTTTCGGTGGAACCCTCGCATTCAGCCCACAGCCGTTTCTTAGATCGGGTTCGATTTTTGATGCCGTCTAAGTTTTCTGCTGATGCACACCTCGACATGTCCAGGGAGCTGTACGATCCTGCACTAGCACTTCGAGTGCTGATTGTCCTCTCCTTAATATTGCGTGTCGTATCACGCCTCGTCTCTACTGGATCCGCAGAAACACCAGCATAGCCGGTCTCAATTTCGCAGATCTCTACTCCTCCATCTCCGCAAGCACTGGTTGCCCCCCCAGATACGATGGGGCGACCAAGGCCAGTATTGCACGGCACCCGCAAAATTAAATTCGCGGAATGCGATGAAACACTGGTCTCGGTGAGGGATTCCCCGGATGATCCGGGACCCTCCTGGGTAGTTATTACTTTTCGTTTGTCCATTGCTCATTAGTGTTTTATGTTGGTTACCCTAACGACCGAACTCCCATCGGCCATTCATCTTGTCGGCGGGTATGACCTTAAGATTGGGTGAGGCCCTCGCGACTGGATTCCCCCCCAGCCACTCATCCCCTCGGCGAGCCCCAAAACCTTGGGATTAGGGGTAATTTTTTAGAGAGGTTTTCTTCCTCGCGACCCGAAGGTCCCCGCTCCCATCGCTGGGTTTACGGGTTTGGCTGACGGAGGCCGAAGCCGTGTCCAGCAAGACTAACTAGCCAAAACCGAACGCGCCAACCAGTTGAAGACTCATTCCCCCCAGAGCCCCCAGCCTATCAGAATTGCCCTCTGCTAACAGAGGGACAATCAGAATCAGCAACCCTACCCCCCCTACCCCACGGTCCGTTCGCCAGGTCCAGGGAATACATATTTCATTATTCCGTAGACCTGCCCAGGGTGCGCCACGAGGAGGCCAACCGCTTAAGCACCCCAACCTAACCTAACCTAACCTAACCTAACCTAACCTAACCTAACCTAACCTAACCTAACCTAACCTAACCGTGAATGTCCAATAAACAATAACGATCGGCACAACATTGAACAGCTGTTAAACATAAAAATAGAACCTAAAAACCTTAACGAAATAATTAAAAACAAACACTGTAACAAATTTTTAGACTATTGTACAAAAATAATAAAAATAGTTAATCTAAGAAACAAAATGTAATAAAATAATACTTAAACAATATAAAAGTATATTAGTTCATAAGTATTAAACAAATAAGTAAATGATAAGTCTTAATTAGTTACAAATAAGTTAATGTTTTTAAAAATAATATATTATATGTAATAGAAGCAAAGAAAAGTGGAAAACTAAGAAATGTAAATAGCTTAGATTAATAACAATAGACCAAGTAGCATAAGAAAATAAACAAAACCTGTATAAATTTATTTCCCATTAGCAAGTAAAACTAGAAGTAAGGTAGCTCTGGATAGACTAAGCAGGAGTCCCACCTGCATTGTATAAAAGAGATGAATGCAAGAAAGAATAAGTATGAAGTATGAACAATGAACAAATGCGAGAACTTGTATGACTGTGAAAATAGGCACCGATTATGTTGGAGGTTATCTAGAAATAAAAAAAAAAAAAAAAAAAAAAAAAAAAAAAAAAAAAAAAAAAAAAAAAAAAAAAAAACCTAACCTAACCTAACCTAACCTAACCTAACCTAACCTAACCTAACCTAACCTAACCTAACCTAACCTAACCTAACCTAACCTAACCTAACCTAACCTAACCTAACCTAACCTAACCTAACCTAACCTAACCTAACCTAACCTAACCTAACCTAACCTAACCAATTACTCTATTACTTACTTTTTATTAAATTACTTTAGTACCGAGTTACCAACCTTCTGTTAGTAACTATGGTAAAAACTCGGATTTAGCGCCACTCTAAAGCGCGGACCGACTCTGAACTACTATGTAATATGGGTGGACGTAGTGGTCGGAGTCTCGCCACCCAGTTGCGCGTATTACTTTGCCATCTAGTTCATAGATGGCGGTAAATGCGCGTACTGGGATGGTGCAAAACTTTATTTTCAAAATTTAACTATCATGGCTCGCTCATTTCCCAAAAATCCACGGCATGTACCTTCCCTCCCCTCCCCCGACCGACCGACTCCCCCCTTTTTCGGAGTTATCCTGCCCAACTCCGGACTCACCTCACCTAATGAGGCGAGTACTGTACTCCCATCGCGTTTTCTAAATTAAATTTTCCTCCAACTTAATTAACTTAATAAATGACAATAAACATGACAGACTGACTGACTCAAGACATCCCTACCGGGCCGCACGATTCCCTAACTTTGTATCGAGAGCGTTCGGAACTTGATAAGCGTGACAAACTTTATAGTGTTACTATTGTATTATACCAAAAATTCTTTCTTTTTTCCTTTGTTATTTAAATTAACAGTAAAGTTTGAGTAAAATCAGTTAAACAGAGTAGATACAGAATAGTAATAGAGGAATTTAAATTCCCGATTCCAATATAAAAATACGACAAATTAATACTGTTATATAAAACCTTGACAACAGACAGCATTCTACACTGTCTTATTGTTATTACATGGTATGATCATATCTGACGTATAAATAAATATTATATTGACAACTATATTATTGAACGACTCTTTCCTTTACAGGAAGAATTAATTAAGCATAATATAAATCGATTATATAAGTGACTTACGGTAATTTTTATAGTGTCACAGTCATAACTTGAGAACTTTAGCCCAGTAGTTACTGAGAAACGGTAAATTCCGTAAATTTGAGACGCCATTTTGGGAAAACGGAATTTGTCGTAGCTCTTGAAATTGACTTAGTTTCTCCCTTTACAGGAAAACTATTGTATCTTAAGTTAGAAATTAGGAAATCAAGTAGAGTTTATTCTCGTGAAAATTATATTGACTTAAGGTCGACTCTACAGGTAGAGTCACCGCAGATTGACACAACTCAACTTTATTTATTTATTTTTACAAATTTTTTGATTTATTCATTGACGCGCCTCCAACATGTTCAGATCCCCGCCCAAAGGAAAAGACTGTGGCATAACGCCACCAGTGGATAAAAATAAAACCATAACGTTAAGTCGTAAAAGCGTTGAGAGACAAACAACCCCTTCAACAAGCATGACGTCGCAGGCGGAACCCGTTAAGGATATAAGCACCTTGCCGGAACAAGAAATAGCACCTGAGCCCCGGTCTTCACCAAAACCGGGCCGTAAAGACCGAGAGACGGAGGCTAAGGAAAGCCGCGAAAAAGCGAAGGCTTTGATGAATGTGTTTAAGAACCTCAGGGCTGATATAAAAAGAGAAGTGATATCACACATTGATATAATTTATAAGTTGTTTGGTGAGGCGGAATCCGAAGTAAAACGCCTTAGACTTTGTAAAAAGGTGGATTCAGCACAGACAGTTGATCTTACAAAGGACAAATCACCAGAACCCTCCCAGTCGGATCTTCAAATAAAAAGCCTTATAAAACAGATGCAGGAACACTCAGTCATGCTAACGGCAAATACAAAGAAGATGGAAGTCCTTGAAGTGGCCCTGGAATCACATAAAGGATCACTTGAAAGGACTGCGACTTATGCAAGCGTTGTGGCAGCACAGAAGGGTGAACTACCACTGAAACGCGGCACACTGCACTCAGTAATCGTAACCTCGAAAAACGAGGAGGATACTGGAGATATCGTTATGCAAAAACTCGATAAAGAAATGAACACTGAAGAAGGATGGATAAAAATCGCTAAGGTTAGAAAGGCAAAAGACCGTAAGGTGATAATGGGGTTCACTTCGGAAGGGGAACGACAGAAAGCAAAAGAAAGACTGCAGAGAGAAGGAGCCACCCTCGCAGTCGAGGAAGTGAAAAACAAAGACCCTCTATTAGTTATCAGGGATGTACTCGCGAATAAAAAAGACGAGGAGATCATAGCAGCCCTAAGAAAAAATAACAGAGACGTATTTCACCCCCTCGAAGGCGAGGAAGATAGACTGCAAGTTAAGTATCGTCGTAGGGCACGAAATCCTCACCAAAACCATATAGTCGTGAGCGTCGCTCCTGCGATGTGGCAAAGGGCGATAAACGCGGGCCACCTATACCTAGGGCTGATGTGGAGCAAGGTGGAGGATCAATCGCCGCTTGTGCAGTGCTCGCGCTGCTTGGGATATGGCCACGGTCGGCGATTCTGCAAAGAACCCGCCGACCTGTGCAGCCATTGCGGCGGACTCCACCTAAAGGCCGACTGTACAGAGACGGTGATGGGCGAGCAACCCTCGTGCATAAATTGTAAAAGGGCGAAACTAAATAAAACGAACCACAATGCATTCAGTGCAGAATGCAGCATACGTAAAAAATGGGACGCTATAGCCAGGTCAACCGTAGCGTATTGCTGAGGTTGTACCAGGCAACAACACCTATCTCGTACTACAATCGAATTTGCAGCGCCAAAAACATGCCACACATGAACTGTTAATAGAAGCCGAAAAGAAAAAAGCCGCATTTGCTCTATTACAAGAGCCTTATATTGGAGGTGGTAAAGTCATGAGGAGTTACAGGGGCGCCAGGATCTTCCAAAACACCTCAGTAGGAGAGGGGAACACAAAAGCAGCAATTGCTGTTTTCAATGATGACTTAGACGTCATTCAGTTCCCAAAACTCACCACGAACAACATTGTCGTGGTGGGTATCCGAACGAGTGCTTGGGACATCGTGGCGATATCCCTGTACTTCGAACCAGACCTGCCGATCGAACCATACCTCCAAGAATTAAGAAATATAAAATCGGTAATCGGCTCTAGAAAAATTTTAATAGGAGGCGACGCAAATGCCAAAAGTATGTGGTGGGGCAGTCCAAAGACGGACTCTAGGGGGGATGATTTGGCCGGAACTCTTAACGAACTGGACTTAAACATACTAAATACAGGCAAAACGCCAACATTCGATACAATAAGGGGAGGCAAACGATATACTAGCTTCGTGGATATAACGGCCTGTTCAACAAATATCTTCCAATCGATACATGGCTGGAAAGTCGATGACAGCCTCACAGGGTCGGATCACAACGGCATGGTTTTTAAAATAAATTTAGAAAAATCCAAAGGAATAAAAATAAATAGAACAACACGTAAGTATAACACGAAGAAAGCGAACTGGCAAAGTTTTAAAGAAAAATTTAAACAACTCAAAATAGAAAATAATATTACAACAACGGAAATACAAAAAATTACAACAAAAAATGAAATAGAGGAAACAGTGGATAAGTTAACCAAAACGATAACAAAAATTTGCATAGAAACCATACCCAAGAAGAAAACTAAACAACATATAACCATGCCGTGGTGGTCCGAAAACCTTGCAAGGCTAAAAAAGGAAGTCGCGACTAAGAAACGTCGAATAAGAAATGCGGCCGAAATACGGAGAGCAAAGGTAGTCAGGGAGTACCTTGAACAAAAAGAGCACTACGAGCTAGAAGTGTCGAAGGCCCAATCAGATAGCTGGAAACAATTTTGCAGCAAACAAGATAGGGAAGGGATGTGGGAAGGCATATACAGAGTGATTGGCAGAACAACACAAAGAGGCGAAGACCAGCCTCTGGAAAGCGACGGAGGGACACTCGACTCAAAGGCCTCAGCAAAACTATTAGCTGAAACCTTCTACCCGGATGACCTTGGGAATGATGATAAACCTATACATCGGGAAATAAGAGCCAAAGCGCGCAACGTGAATGATGAAGAGCAATGTAATGATTGGGATCCACCATTCACTATGGCGGAGCTCATTTCGGCAACAAAATCCTTTAACCCAAAGAAGGCCCCCGGGCTGGATGGTTTCACAGCTGACATATGCGAAACGGTCGTCAGAGAAGATCCTGAGCTCTTCCTCGCTCTAATGAATAAGTGTCTGGCCTGCTACCACTTCCCTACAATGTGGAAAGAAGCCGTGGTGATTGTCCTCAAAAAACCAGGCAAGCCAGATTATGCTTCCCCCAAGGCGTACAGACCCATCGGACTCTTACCAATTTTTGGTAAAATTTATGAAAAAATGTTAGTGGCCCGCCTCAAGTTTCACTTACTACCTAGAATCAGCAAACAGCAGTACGGATTTATGCCACAAAGGAGCACCGAAGACTCCCTCTATAATCTGATGCAATACATTCGAGGCAGATTAAATGCGAAGAAAATAGTTTCTTTGGTATCATTAGACATAGAGGGAGCCTTCGATAGCGCCTGGTGGCCAGTTATAAAAACCCGACTGGCTGAAGAAAAATGCCCAGTGAACTTGAGACGGGTCATTGACAGCTACCTGAGTGATAGGCGTGTCCGGGTTAGGTACGCCGGGGAGGAGCACATCCAAATGACAAACAAAGGATGTGTCCAGGGATCCATTGGAGGCCCGATATTGTGGAATCTCCTCCTGGACCCATTAATAAAGGAACTTACCGGGAAGGGTGTCGAATGCCAGGCGTTTGCCGATGACGTCATCTTGATGTTTGATGGTGACACCGCACTAGAAATTGAAATAAAAGCCAATGCCGCACTTCGACATGTTCAGGCGTGGGGTGTCGTAAACAAGTTAAGTTTTGCTGCACACAAAACTAATGTAATAACTATTACACGGAAACTTAAGTACGACACACCACGCCTTAGCATGGGAGGGACAAGTGTGAAAGAAGTAGCTGAAATAAAAGTGTTAGGTGTCACCATAGACAGCAAGTTGACGTTTAACGCACACATTACAAACGTTACTAGAAAAGCGATCAACATCTTCAAACAATTATCACGAGCAGCTAGAATAAGCTGGGGGTTAAATCCCGACATCATAAAAACATTATATACCGCCGTAATAGAACCAATCATTCTGTACGCTGCCAGTGTGTGGGCCCCAGCCGCAAATAAACTGGGAATAAGAAAGCTCCTTAATGTAGTTCAGCGTGGAGTCGCTCAAAAGATTTGTAAGGCTTATCGGACGGTCTCCCTTAATTCAGCGCTGGTATTGGCAGGCATTCTCCCTCTTGATCTCCGAGTCCGTGAGATGGCCTCGTTGTACGAGGCCAAGAGGGGCGTGCCTCTAGCAGCGCTGAAGGACAGGGAGGTTGAACGAATGACCTCAGCTCTCGACGCCCCACACCCCGCTCAGCAAATTAACATCAGCATCTCGAGCCTGACAGACCAAGAACAGCGCTATAGTGGCGCTCCTGAAGTACGAATATTTACGGACGGGAGTAAGATTGACGATAAGGTTGGTGCAGCCATTTCTATATGGAATGGTGAAACCGAAACCAAAACCGTTAAACTTACTCTCTCCAGCTACTGCACGGTGTATCAGGCGGAGCTACTAGCGATACATAGGGCAAGTGTTGAAATTACAAAGAGTAGAGCAAGGTCCTTTGGAATCATGAGTGACTCCATGGCTGCTATAAAAACTGTAAGCAATCCAAGTTGCCTCCATCCCCTTGCAGTACAAACAAGATGGAACATGAAAGAAGCGTTCCACCAGGGCAAAGAAGTCTCCTTATCCTGGATCAAAGCGCATGTGGGATTGGAGGGCAACGAAAGGGCGGATATGCTTGCCAAGGAAGCGGCCAGAGCGAGCAGCAAGAGAAAATTAGATTACAGTCACTGCCCGGTTTCATTCGTCAAGCGTATCATTAGAAGGGATACTCTTGACGAGTGGAATGAGCGGTATGTGACAGCCCAAACCGCAGGAATCACCAAACTCTTCTTCCCGGACGCGCTGGTAGCGTACAGAGTGATGCGAAAACTAAAAATAAACCATTATATAACACAATTGATGACAGGGCACGGTGGACTCTCCGAATACTTGGCTCGTTTCAAGTGTAAGGAAAGCCCATCGTGCTCCTGTGACGATAATACCCCAGAAAGCATACCGCACATAATTTGTGAATGCCCAATCTATTCTACAGATCGGTATAACATTGAACACGAATTAGGGACAAAACTGGAAATTAAAAATTTACCTGAAATAATAATTGGCAAACATAGCAATAAATTTCTAGAATACTGTACGAAGATAATTAAAGTAGTAAACGAAAATAATAAAACATAGGCAAGAAAATAATACTTTAATAATATTGTAAATATTAATTATAAGTATTAAGATAAATTGTTAGCAATAATAAAAATAGCGTATTGTAGAAATGACATAAAATAGCAGTAACTTTAATTATAACATAAGTAAATGTAACAAACAAAATAACAAAACATGTAAAAATTTAAAGTTTACACCTTTAAATAATGTAAAGATAGATTAAGCTTGAATAATAATAAAAAGTGTAACCAAATTTATTTTCCCGATAGAATAAGTAACGGTAGTTTAGTAGTAGTTAGGCAGGAGTCCCCCCTGCGTGATTAAAAGAGAAGAATGTAAGAAAGAAACAGTATGCAGAATGAACGAAAGTGTAAATGCGAGAACTGGTATGAAAGTGAAATGTAAACATAGGCTCCGATTATGTTGGAGGATTAGAATTTAAAAAAAAAAAAAAAAAAAAAAAAAAAAAAAAAAAAAAAAAAAAAAAAAAAACCTAACCTAACCTAACCTAACCTAACCTAACCTAACCTAACCTAACCTAACCTAACCTAACCTAACCTAACCTAACCTAACCTAACCTAACCTAACCTAACCTAACCTAACCTAACCGATTCAAGTGTAAGGAGAGCCCATCGTGTATCTGCGACATAAATACCCCTGAGAACATACCACACATAATATGCGAATGCCCTGTTACAATTAATGCCCGTTTTTGCACGGAACAAATAGTAGGCACCAAGATAGAACCAAAAAACATAAATAAAATTATAGTAAGTAAACACTGTAAAATATTTTTGGACTATTGTTTAAAAGTTGTAGAAATTGTGACTGCAAGAAATAAAACCTGATAAATAAATAAATACTTAAACATTATAGAATTGTATATTATGTTATAAGTATTATGTAAAAAACAAAGCATAGAATATAAAATAGGTCTAAAAAAGAAAACGTAATAAAATTGAATATGTAATATGTAATTGGTGATACCAAAAGTGCAAATGTAATGTGTAGAAATAGCATTAAGTATAAGTGTATAGTATAAGTTTAATCATAAGTATTGATGTTAAAAATTGTTAAAAATTGTTAAAAATTAAATTGTTAAAAATTATGATAGTCGTGAGATGAGGGAAAAAGAAGTAAATCAAACAATGCAACAAATACAGACGCTTTTAAATAACTCCAGAAATTTAAAGAGAGAAATAAAGGCCGCCATAGAAGCACGACTCGACCACTTGAAGATGATCATGCAGCTTTCGGAACACCATCTTATACAAAAATCGGAAGAGTTAATAATAGAAGTCGCGAAAGCACAGTTACAGGCACTTCAAGATAACCCAGAAAAAGAAAAGAGGGATGTCATGAGTGACGTAAAAATGCTACAAGAGACGGTATCATCAGTCGAAAGAATGGTCGAGTGTTTCAACTTTGCTGTAGTAGAGAAACACACAGAGATGATTAAAAACATGACAGAGGCTCTAGCTAAACAAAGTGAAACTATTAAAGAACATATGACACAAACGGCAGAGCTGAAGGAAGAACTGGGGAAACTCAGGAAAGAGAACGCGTCCTTGGCTACACACAGTGCCAAACACACTCTAGAAGTAAAGGAAGAGCTAGAGAGATATAGCAGAGAGCACACCACCCTCACAAGAGAAAACACCCAGCATACCCTCGAGCTTAAGGAAGAGTTGAAGAAGCAAAGAAGAGGAGAACAGGACAATGAAACTCGCACATACGCCAGTGTAACAGCGAAGATAGTCCAAAACCGTAAAGCGCCAACACTCCACTCCGTGGCAATTTCGGCTAAGGACGAAACGATATCAGGGGAGGAGATTATTACGGAGCTAAGGGACATCGTTAAAGCGAAAGAAGGTGGCATCAGGCTAGAGAACGTGAGAAAAGCCAAGGACCGCAAGATCATCCTGGGTTGCCGCTCGAAGGAGGAGAGAAATAGAGTGGCTGACAAGATTAAAGCAGCAGGTGACAATTTCCTAGTGGAAAACATAGAAAATAAGGACCCTCTCATAGTGCTGAGAGACGTCATGTCCTTTAATAAGGACGAGGACATCATCAGCGCTATGAGGAACCAAAACACAGAAGCCTTTAAAGACATTGCAGAAAAGGACAACAGGTTGGAAATAAAGTACCGGCGAAGGGCGAGAAACCCCCACACTAGCCATGTAGTACTGAAGGTCTCACCGCAACTGTACAACTCTTTTGTGAATGCAGGAGTGGCATATATAGACTTTCAAAGAGTAAGAGTCGAAGACCAGACTCCTCTCGTGCAGTGCTCCCAGTGCCTGGGCTACGGCCATACCAAGAAGTACTGCACGACAGAACACGAGACATGTAGCCACTGTGGGGGTCCACACAGAAGAACAGAGTGTGAACGATATCGCGAAGGGGTCGATCCAACCTGTTGCAATTGCAAAAAATCAAAACTACCCGAAGACAGGCATAATGCGTTCAGCGATGACTGCCCAATACGACAGAAATGGGACAAGCTGGCCAGGGCGACAGTGGCATACTGCTAAGGGCGCCCTGGGCAACATGTACCGCACGACAAGAAAAATCGAAATATACCCCACCCATCAGGCGAAAAGAAACAGTGTAAGGAACTCTGGCGATAGAATTAAAAAACATAACAAACAATTATACCTACAACAAACAGTGAACAAAATTAACAAAATTATAATGACCAGTAGAAATAATAGAAAAGTGGCAAATAGTTTTAAAATTAATTCTAATTTTAAAAAATTTAAAGTGGGAAAATTAAACTGTACAAAAATAAATACAAACAATAAATTAAAAATATTAAGTTTTAAAGTAGAATATCGTATCATAATTAAGAAGACAATGGGTTATAATAACTTCAAAGAGATTTTAAATTTTGTAAACTATTCTCATCAAATTTATTCAAAGAGCCCCTTGCAATGTTTCAGTACGCCTGAAACAATTCTAAAACTAATGGAAAAGTACAAAAGGGCGACACTCCGGCATATGTTTTGCCAGTGTAGTAAAGTAATACTGTGACTATTAGACCCGGCAAACGAATAGCGGACAATGTCGTCATGAAGTCAAATAAAAATTGAAATAGGAATTTAGCAAAACTAATAATAAGATGTAAATAAATAATATAGATAAAAAAAGTATAAATAAAGCTAGCAAAGGAATACTCCCAAGGTATACAGGTATACCCCTCCTGGGAATATACCGTAAGTCAGCACTGCTAAACAATAAAGTAAATTAACACTGTAAAAATAGTTATAGAATAATAGATTAAAATAAGTAATAGATAATAAGTATAAGTAAAATAGATAAATAAACGTCGGAAATAAGAAGTGATGCTATCAATATTTACATAGTTAAATAAAGGTAACATTACTGGCAATAAAATAGTAGATAAAAATATTAAAGTAAAAATTGAACTAGAAAATTAATTAGTAGAAACCATTTCATTATAAATTCGATTGCTTGTCACTGTTAAATAGGTAGATGATACATAGCAAAAATAAGCTCTAAGGTAGTCAAACGAAGAAAACACACATGTAAAAATTATAGAAATGTTAAAGCGTAATATAACTGAATGTAATAATAGAAAAGTAATAACAAACTGTAAATACCACCTAAGTATAAATTGTAATGTATAAATTCATAAGGAAATTGTCACTAGAAATAAAAATTATGTACACACAAATTGTAATACCCATTTAGGGTAAAACACATCATTAAAAATGTAAAACTAATAATGCATAAAAGGGCCTTGATAACGTCAGGGGAAATGAAAGAAAAAAAAAAAAAAAAAAAAAAAAAAACCTAACCTAACCTAACCTAACCGTGGCAGAGAGCAGTCAGAATTGGCTACATACATTTTGACATACAGCGGGCGAGGATCGAGGACCAGTCACCACTGGTCCAGTGCTCCCGGTGTCTGGCGTACGGGCATGGCCGAC
Source organism: Morpho helenor (assembly GCA_029227775.1). Classification (NCBI taxonomy): domain Eukaryota; kingdom Metazoa; phylum Arthropoda; class Insecta; order Lepidoptera; family Nymphalidae; genus Morpho; species Morpho helenor. The sequence goes on from JARGCU010000006.1 coordinate 39,298, forward strand.
GCTTCTGTAAAGAAGCGATCGACCTGTGCAGCCATTGCGGCGGGCCACATCTCAAGAAAGAATGTCCGGAATTCGCTGTAAACCCGCCCTCATGCAAAAATTGCCAAAGGGCCAAAAAAGACAACCGAGAGCACAATGCCTTCAGCCGTGACTGCCCAGTAAGAATAAAGTGGGACACTATAGCAAGGTCGACAGTAGCATATTGCTAAAGTTGCCTTAGGCGAAAACTACCTTATGCTGCAGTCGAACTTGCAACGAAAAAAGCTCGCCACGTACGAACTTCTTCTAGAGGCCGAAAAACGTAAAGCTGCCATAGCCCTCATCCAGGAACCCTATGTGGGAGGGAATAAGATAATGAGGGGCTACAAAGGAGTTAGGATTTACCAGAGCGCCGGTATGGAAGAAGGAACGGTCAAAGCAGCAATAGCAGTCTTTGACCAGGACCTCAATATCGAGCAATTCCCGAAACTCACCACCAAAAACATCGTAGTGGTGGGAATCCATACCAGCGCATGGAAGATGGCCGTAATATCCTACTACTTTGAGCCCGATCAACCTATCCGGGAAAAACTGGAATATCTGAAGAGGGCAGTAAAAGATCTAGAGTATAAGTATGTTCTAATAGGCGGAGATGCAAACGCCAAGAGCATATGGTGGGGTAGCCCAAAAACTGACAGCAGAGGTGATGAAATGGCAGGCGCTCTAAATGAAATGGGTCTCAACATACTGAACACGGGAAACTTACCAACCTTTGATACAATCAGGGGAAGTCAACGGTACAAAAGCTATGTCGACATAACAGCCTGCTCAGCGGAAATATTGCGACTTGTGGAGGACTGGAAAGTAGACGAAGAACTTACTGGCTCGGACCACAATGGCATTGCATTTAAAATCAGGCTCCAAAAATCGAAAGGCATTAGAATAAACAGAACCACCAGAAAATTTAACACTAAAAATGCAAACTGGGAAAAATTCACAAATACACTTAGACAATTGAAAATAGAAAATAATATTAACATAATAGAAATTCAAAAAATAGATAAAGTAGAACAAATAGATGAAACTGTGAATAAAATAACCGAAATTGTAAATAAAACCTGCTTGGCAATACTACCTAAGAAAAAATTAAAAGACCAAATTGCAGTGCCGTGGTGGTCCGAGAAGTTAGCAAAGCTAAAGAAAGAAGTTGCCACAAAAAAGCGCAGAATAAGAAACGCCGCTGAAGTTCGAAGATCAAAGGTTGTTGAGGAGTACCTGAAACAAAAGGAAATATACGAGACCGAAACAGTCAAGGCACAAACAACAAGCTGGAAGGAGTTCTGCGGGAAACAAGATAGAGAGGGGATCTGGGAGGGGATCTATAGAGTTATAGGGAGGACAACGAACAGGGTTGAGGACTTACCATTGGAAAAGGAGGGAAGGGTACTGGATGCGAGAGGATCGGCGGAGTTGCTGGCGGATACCTTCTATCCAAAAGATGCTGAGGAAAATGATACAGCATCACAGCAGGAAATTAGAAGGAAAGCGCAGAGAGCAAATGACGGGGAACAAGATAATACTTGGGACCCGCCTTTTGCTATGGCAGAATTAATCCGCGCAACTAAATCCTTCAATCCAAAGAAGGCGCCGGGAGTTGAGGGATTTACGGCCGATATCTGTGCTAGAGTGATCCAGGATGACCCGGAACTCTTTTTAAAAATTTTAAATAAGTGCCTCGAAAACTTTTATTTCCCTAAAGCATGGAAAGAAGCTACCGTTGTGGCACTCAGAAAACCTGGGAAACCAGATTACTCCTCCCCAAAAGCTTACAGGCCCATCGGACTATTGCCAATATTAGGAAAAATATATGAGAAGATGTTGGTGGCCCGACTCAAGTTTTACCTTTTGCCAAAGATGAGCACATGCCAATACGGGTTCATGCCACAAAGGAGTACCGAAGACGCCCTCTATACCCTCATGCAACACATCCGGAGCAAACTTAAAGAGAAGAAAATTGTCGCATTAGTATCGTTGGATATAGAAGGGGCCTTCGATAACGCCTGGTGGCCGGCAATCAAAGTGCGTTTGGCAGAAGAAAAGTGCCCTTTAAACTTGAGACGGGTCATTAGCAGCTACCTGAACGATCGAAAAGTCCGTGTGAGATATTTGGGAGAGGAGTATGTGAAGAGTACCAATAAGGGTTGCGTACAGGGATCTATTGGCGGACCCATTCTCTGGAATCTCATCCTCGATCCTCTCCTAAAGGGGCTAGCGGGAAAAGGACATTATTGTCAAGCATTCGCAGATGATGTTATATTGCTGTTCGATGGTGAAACCGCATTAGATATAGAAAGAAGAGCAAATGCTGCGCTTGAATATGTTCAGGAGTGGGGTGCAGTAAACAAGCTACGTTTCGCCCCCCACAAAACGAGTGCGGTGATAATAACGAATAAGCTTAAATACGACACCCCACGCCTGAACATGAAAGGCATTGAAATTAAAACTACTCAAGAAGTCAAAATCTTAGGAGTCACCATCGACAGCAAGCTAACCTTCAATACACACGTTAATAACGTAAGCAAAAAAGCCTTAAGCATTTATAAACAACTCTCAAGAGCCGCTAAGATAAGTTGGGGATTAAACTCCGACATAATAAAAACGATTTATGTAGCAGTTATAGAACCAATTATTCTGTACGCAGCTAGTGTATGGGCCCCAGCAGCAAACAAGCTAGGTATCCAAAAGACCCTCGGTGTTGTCCAGCGTGGAATTGCCCAAAAAATATGCCGAGCCTACCGCACGGTCTCCTTGAACTCAGCACTTATGTTGGCTGGCATACTCCCACTCGACCTTCGCGTCCGTGAGATGGCTTTACTATATGAAGCAAAGAGGGGAGTACCCCAGCCGGCGCTGGGGGACAGAGAGATTGAGCAAATGGCATCGGCGCTGGAAAATCCACACCCAGCCGAGTACGTAAATATCGACGTTTTGAACCTGGTAGACCGAGAACAACAATACGGTGGTGAACCTGAAATCCGAATTTTCACAGATGGGAGCAAGATTGACGGCAAGGTGGGTGCAGCTGTCTCCATTTGGAAAGGGGGCACAGAAGCCAAAGCCGTCAAGCTTGCTCTCTCAGACCACTGTACGGTCTATCAGGCTGAACTGTTAGCAATCTGTAGGGCCAGCATTGAGGTAACAAAAAACCGCGCTGGAACATTCAGTATATTAAGTGACTCCATGGCAGCCCTCCAAACAGTGAAAAATCCAAGTTGCCTCCACCCCTTAGCAGTAGAAACTAGACGGAATCTTAAAATGGCATTCCACCAGGGCAAAGATATCACTCTGTCCTGGGTAAAAGCACATGTGGGGCTGGAAGGCAAAGAGAGAGCGGACGTTTTGGCCAAAGAGGCCGCCAGGAAATTAAAAACAAGGAAAAACTATAGTCACTGCCCGGTTTCATTCGTCAAGCGAAGTATTAGAATGGCGACGATTGACGAATGGAACCAAAGATATACTACAGGTGATACAGCAGCGGTAACAAAGCTCTTTTTCCCGGATGCGCGAGCTGCGTACAGAATTATAGGCAAAATTAAAATCGATCGTTACATAGCTCAAGTGATGACAGGGCATGGTGGATTCTCCGAATACTTGGCTCGTTTCAAGTGCAAGGAGAACCCATCATGCATCTGTGACCCAGATATACCAGAAACGGTGGTACACATATTGTGCGAGTGCCCAACAAATGATGTCGAGCGTTTCAATCTTGAACAAAAACTAGAAACAAAATTAGAAGTTAGCAACTTGTGCAAAGTGATAGCCAGTAAACAAAAAATGATTTTCTTGGACTATTGCGTAAAAATAGCCCAAATTGTAAACCTGCGAAATAAAACTTAAATATAGAAAAGCAATTAATACTAAGATTAATATCTTAAGTATATTATGTAAATTAGTATAACAGTAGCCATGTCTAATAATAAAATAGTCCTTAAAATTAAATTGTATACATATATCTATAGATTAATTAAATAATATATACATATATAGTTATAAGTAAAAATGTAAACCAGTAGCTTTGTTAAAATACCGCTATTACCTTGTAAATTTGTCATCTTAAGATTGTAAGAATCATGTAAATTAGATAACATAAGAAACCATTGTGAAGTTCAATAAAATAAGTTGTAAATACGTTATTACCCGATAGACCTAAGTAAATAGGATAGAGTAGCTATAGGCGGGAGTCCCACCCGCAGGAACGAAAGTGATGAATGATAGAAAGAATAAGAATGCTGTATGAAAGTATGAACAAATGCGAGAACTAGTATGACTGAGATAAGAAAACACCTGTAAATAATAGGCTCCGATTACGTTGGAGGTAGAAGTATATTAAAAAAAAAAAAAAAAAAAAAAAAAAAAAAAAAAAAAAAAAAAAAAAAAAAAAAAAAAAAAACCTAACCTAACCTAACCTAACCTAACCTAACCTAACCTAACCTAACCTAACCTAACCTAACCTAACCTAACCTAACCTAACCTAACCTAACCTAACCTAACCTAACCTAACCTAACCTAACCTAACCTAACCTAACCTAACCTAACCTAACCTAACCTAACCTAACCTAACCTAACCTAACCTAACCTAACCTAACCTAACCTAACCTAACCTAACCTAACCAGTACGCACCCAGATACGGTCGCGAACAGCCACAAAACCGCACGCTCTTGGTTTTAAAATTCATTATCTCCGGAAGTACGCATCCGATCTCTTTGAAATAAGTGTCAAAATGTGCGCATTAGTGCCTTCTTTAAAGTGACACATCACAACAGTATCGGACGACAGTGATTAAAAAGTGAGAGGTGAAAAACATACCTTTTTTAAGGTTAATTTCGTAAAATTAGGCAGTTTATCTGTGCTAGTGCAGAGAATAGTGTAGTGTGCGTGAAACATCAAACGCCATCAGATAGAGCCGGGTTGGCTCTATCACCGAGATATTTTTCCGCGGTGGAAAACATTAGTTTTCCCGCGAAAAATAAGGTTTTTCACAAACGAGCACGTGCTTTTTTCACCACGTGCTCACTGAAGGAGAAGAGAGAAAAATCTGAAATTCACGGACAAGAAAGGTACTATCCTCACAAAGCTCCTGGCATCAAGAAACAAATTTTTGGACATTTAGTTTTTGAAAAAAGTAAAATTAAATGAAAAAACTTTAAACATTAATAACTTTTAAAATAGATCTTTGATCTATAGTTTTTAAATTGTTAGTTGTTGCGCGCTAAGACCGTCTGAGTGTATACAAAATTTAAAAAATTTTTATCGACTAAATTTGGAGATAAAAGCAAGAAGTGCAAAAATCGGTCCCCACAGTCTCCTGAAAAATTTTTCTATGAAAATAATTTGTTTTATTATTTCTATATATAATCCTTCATTTTAGGTATATTTTGGTGCTTTTAGAATAATTTTAAGATTAACGGTTCCGAAGATATTGAATTTTATGTAAATTTATTAAAATTAATTAAAAATCATAGGAAAAATAAATTTCGAAGTATACCATTAGTTTCAGAATAGTGTTTTGAGTCCTTTAGACCCAAAACAAAATTAAGATTGCGCTTAAATTAAGGAATTTCTCTTTTTCCGAAATTTTTAGATTCTTTGCGGAAAACTTCAAATCGTAATAACTTCAGAACCGTACAGCGTACAAGGATCGAATTTTGACTGTAGTGGTTGAAAAAATTATTTTGTTTTATTAAGTAAAAAATTTTGGTGAAATTCGCACTTTAAAATTTTCAATAAAATTACCATATAAGGAGTAAACTTTAGGTGAAGCCACACAGCCTGCAAAAAATCCGAGACTTCTACGACAAAGGGTTGCGGAGATATAGTCTTTTTAAAATTGACTTTGACATTACGGCGGCCATATTGGCAAATTTTGGTAGGTTATAACTTCTAAACGGTTTGACTTACAGACTTGGGGTTTTCGGTTTTGGGCAACTCAAGTACTAAACTTTCTATCTTACAAGTTTTGGCTCAATTGGAGGCCATCTTTTTTGGGGGCCCCAAAAAGGGCGTCATCGCATAGAGGCAAAAAAGCTGAGCCCAAAAAACCCAAACACCGAGACTCTACGACCCATAGGTTCCGAGTTGTAGGCTTTTAAAAATTGGGTCTGACAACTCCGACGCCATCTTGGAAAACTTAGAACGCTCGTAACTTTGGACCCTTTGGTCGTGGAGCATCGGGGTTTCCACTAGTGACGTTAGCTGGCAACGAGCCATCAGATAGTTTCCCTTCCAGTGGCTTTTGACACTTTGCGAAAATCGAAGGTCAAAGACCTACCCATCGGATAGATCTCGCCGAGTTCAATTCGGGAAGCCAAAACTCGAGAAATTTGGCCCAGTATTTACTGAGAAACGGCAAATTCCTCAAATTTGAGACGCCATCTTGGAAAAACGGAATTTGTCGTAACTCCTGAACCCGGGGACGTAGAAGACTGAGATTGGTATCATTGTAAAGGGCTCGGGGAGACCAATTCGACTATCTTATTAGACCAACTCTACATAGAGTCAGAAAAAATTTTCGACTCTACTTTTTTGGTAGTTGTTCTTAGAAGGCTATTTCAGTCTGACAGCTAACTGTTGACATAGCTCTACCTATATTTAGGAGAGTTATTAGAATTTAAGAAGATTTTAAGGAAACTTAATTATATTTTATTATTTACTTAACGTTGACGCATACCTCCACAAAATGTTTCCGAGAACACCCGTTAAGCCGACTGACAAGGGCAGTGCATTGCCCATGGGTAGAAATAAAACATTTAGTATTGCTCGACGCAGCTTAGAAGGGCAAGAAGATTCTCCGAAGGGAACGACGCAGGAGATAGAGCCTGTTATTCAACAGGGCGCTAACATGTCGACGACGCAGGCAGGACCTGCAAGGAAAGATATCTCCAAGAAAGCCTCTAGAGGAGCCCTCAAGGAAAAAACTCCATCAAAACCGCAATACGAAAATCGTATGGCGGAAGTAGAGCAGCTTAAAAGAGAAATTCTTGAAGGTATGAAGGAATCACGAAACATAAGAGGCGACATAAAAGAGACAGTAGAAACAAATACCTATCGAATCTACGAACTGTATAAAAGTGCGGAAGAGGAGATAGAGAGATTGAAACTATGCAAGAGAACGGATACATCGTCGACAATCGACCTAACGGTCAGCGCACCAAACCCTTACCAGTCGGATCTTCAAATAAAAAGCCTTATAAAACAGATGCAGGAACACTCAGTCATGCTAACGGCAAATACAAAGAAGATGGAAGTCCTTGAAGTGGCCCTGGAATCACATAAAGGATCACTTGAAAGGACTGCGACTTATGCAAGCGTTGTGGCAGCACAGAAGGGTGAACTACCACTGAAACGCGGCACACTGCACTCAGTAATCGTAACCTCGAAAAACGAGGAGGATACTGGAGATATTGTTATGCAAAAACTCGATAAGGAAATGAACACTGAGGAAGGATGGATAAAAATTGCTAAGGTTAGAAAGGCAAAAGAGGTGATAATGGGGTTCACTTCGGAAGGGGAACGACAGAAAGCTAAAGAAAGACTGCAGAGAGAAGGAGCCACCCTCGCAGTCGAGGAAGTGAAAAACAAAGACCCTCTATTAGTTATCAGGGACGTACTCGCGAATAAAAAAGACGAGGAGATCATAGCAGCTTTAAGAAAAAATAACAGAGACGTTTTTCACCCCCTCGACGGCGAGGAAGATAGACTGCAAGTTAAATATCGTCGTAGGGCACGAAATCCTCACCAAAACCATATAGTCGTGAGCGTCGCCCCTGCGATGTGGCAAAGGGCGATAAACGCGGGCCACCTATACCTAGGACTGATGTGGAGCAAGGTGGAGGATCAATCGCCACTCGTGCAGTGCTCGCGCTGCTTGGGATATGGCCACGGTCGGCGATTCTGCAAAGAACCCGCCGACCTGTGCAGCCATTGCGGCGGACTCCACCTAAAGGCCGACTGTACAGAGACGGTGATGGGCGAGCAACCCTCGTGCATAAATTGTAAAAGGGCGAAACTAAATAAAACGAACCACAATGCATTCAGTACAGAATGCAGCATACGTAAAAAATGGGACGCTATAGCCAGGTCAACCGTAGCGTATTGTTGAGGTTGTACCAGGCAACAACACCTATCTCGTAATACAATCGAATTTGCAGCGCCAAAAACATGCCACACATGAACTGTTAATAGAAGCCGAAAAGAGAAAAGCCGCATTTGCTCTTTTACAAGAGCCTTATATTGGAGGTGGTAAAGTCATGAGGAGTTACAGGGGCGCCAGGATCTTCCAAAACACCTCAGTAGGAGAGGGGAACACAAAAGCAGCAATTGCTGTTTTCAATGATGACTTAGACGTCATTCAGTTCCCAAAACTCACCACGAACAACATTGTCGTGGTGGGTATCCGAACGAGTGCTTGGGAGATCGTGGCGATATCCCTGTACTTCGAACCAGACCTGCCGATCGAACCATACCTCCAAGAATTAAGAAATATAAAGTCGGCAATCGGGTCTAGAAAAATTTTAATAGGAGGCGACGCAAATGCCAAAAGTATGTGGTGGGGTAGTCCTAAGACGGACTCTAGGGGGGATGATTTGGCCGGAACTCTTAACGAACTGGACTTGAACATACTAAATACAGGCAAAACGCCAACATTCGATACAATAAGGGGAGGCAAACGATATACTAGCTTCGTGGATATAACGGCCTGTTCAACAAATATTTTCCAGTCGATACATGACTGGAAAGTCGATGACAGCCTCACAGGGTCGGATCACAACGGCATGGTTTTTAAAATAAATTTAGAAAAATCCAAAGGAATAAAAATAAATAGAACAACACGTAAGTATAACACGAAGAAAGCGAACTGGCAAAGTTTTAAAGAAAAATTTAAACAACTCAAAATAGAAAATAATATTACAATAACGGAAATACAAAAAATTACAACAAAAATTGAAATAGAGGAAACAGTGGATAAGTTAACCAAAACAATAACAAAAATTTGCATAGAAACCATACCCAAGAAGAAAACTAAACAACATATAACCATGCCGTGGTGGTCCGAAAACCTTGCAAGGCTAAAAAAGGAAGTCGCGACTAAGAAACGTCGAATAAGAAATGCGGCCGAAATACGGAGAGCAAAGGTAGTCAAAGAGTACCTCGAACAAAAAGAGCACTACGAGCTAGAAGTGTCGAAGGCCCAATCAGATAGCTAGAAACAATTTTGCAGCAAACAAGATAGGGAAGGGATGTGGGAAGGTATATACAGAGTGATTGGCAGAACAACACAAAGAGGCGAAGACCAGCCTCTGGAAAGCGATGGAAGGACGCTCGACTCAAAGGCCTCAGCAAAACTATTAGCTGAAACCTTCTACCCGGATGACCTTGGGAATGATGATAAACCTATACATCGGGAAATAAGAGCCAAAGCGCGCAACGTGAATGATGAAGAGCAATGTAATGATTGGGACCCACCATTCACTATGGCGGAGCTCATTTCGGCAACAAAATCCTTTAACCCAAAGAAGGCCCCCGGGCTGGATGGTTTCACAGCTGACATATGCGAAACAGTCGTTAGAGAAGATCCTGAGCTCTTCCTCGCTCTAATGAATAAGTGTCTGGCCTACTATCACTTCCCTACAATATGGAAAGAAGCCGTGGTGATTGTCCTCAAAAAACCAGGTAAGCCAGATTATGCTTCCCCCAAGGCGTACAGACCCATCGGACTCTTACCAAATTTTGGTAAAATCTATGAAAAAATGTTAGTGGCCCGCCTCAAGTTTCACTTACTACCTAGAATCAGCAAACAGCAGTACGGATTTATGCCACAAAGGAGCACCGAAGACTCCCTCTATAATCTGATGCAATACATTCGAGGCAGATTAAACGCGAAGAAAATAGTTTCTTTGGTATCATTAGACATAGAGGGAGCCTTCGATAGCGCCTGGTGGCCAGTTATAAAAACCCGACTGGCTGAAGAAAAATGCCCAGTGAACTTGAGACGGGTCATTGACAGCTACCTGAGTGATAGGCGTGTCCGGGTTAGGTACGCCGGGGAGGAGCACATCCGAATGACAAACAAAGGATGCGTCCAGGGATCCATTGGAGGCCCGATATTGTGGAATCTCCTCCTGGACCCATTAATAAAGGAACTTACCGGGAAGGGTGTCGAATGCCAGGCGTTTGCCGATGACGTCATCTTGATGTTTGATGGTGACACCGCACTAGAAATTGAAATGAAAGCCAATGCCGCACTTCGACATGTTCAGGCGTGGGGTGTCGTAAACAAGTTAAGTTTTGCTGCACACAAAACTAATGTAATAACTATTACACGGAAACTTAAGTACGACACACCACGCCTTAGCATGGGAGGGACAAGTGTTAAAGAAGTAGCTGAAATAAAAGTGTTACAAACACAGTGTGATACAAACGTTACCAGAAAGGCGATCAACATCTTCAAACAATTATCACGAGCAGCTAGAATAAGCTGGGGGTTAAATCCCGACATTATAAAAACATTATATACCGCCGTAATAGAACCAATCATTCTGTACGCTGCCAGTGTGTGGGCCCCAGCCGTAAATAAACTGGGAATAAGAAAGCTCTTCAATGTAGTTCAGCGTGGAGTCGCTCAAAAGATTTGTAAGGCTTATCGGACGGTCTCCCTTAATTCAGCGCTGGTATTGGCAGGCATTCTCCCTCTCGATCTCCGAGTCCGTGAGATGGCCTCGTTGTACGAGGCCAAGAGGGGCGTGCCTCTAGCAGCGCTGAAGGACAGGGAGGTCGAACGAATGACCTCAGCTCTCGACGCCCCACACCCCGCTCAGCAAATTAACATCAGCATCTCGAGCCTGACAGACCAAGAACAGCGCTATAGTGGCGCTCCTGAAGTACGAATATTTACGGACGGGAGTAAGATTGACGATAAGGTTGGTGCAGCCATTTCTATATGGAATGGTGAAACCGAAACCAAAACCGTTAAACTTACTCTCTCCAGCTACTGCACGGTGTATCAGGCGGAGCTACTAGCGATACATAGGGCAAGTGTTGAAATTACAAAGAGTAGAGCAAGGTCCTTTGGAATCATGAGTGACTCTATGGCTGCTATAAAAACTGTAAGCAATCCAAGTTGCCTCCATCCCCTTGCAGTACAAACAAGATGGAACATGAAAGAAGCGTTCCACCAGGGCAAAGAAGTCTCCTTATCCTGGATCAAAGCGCATGTGGGATTGGAGGGCAACGAAAGGGCGGATATGCTTGCCAAGGAAGCGGCCAGAGCGAGCAGCAAGAGAAAATTGGATTACAGTCACTGCCCGGTTTCATTCGTCAAGCGTATCATTAGAAGGGATACTCTTGACGAGTGGAATGAGCGGTATGTGACAACGCAAACCGCAGGAATCACCAAACTCTTTTTCCCAGACGCGCTGGTAGCGTACAGAGTGATGCGAAAACTAAAAATAAACCGTCATATAACACAATTGATGACAGGGCACGGTGGACTCTCCGAATACTTGGCTCGTTTTAAGTGTAAAGAGAGCCCATCGTGCCCCTGTGACGATAATACCCCAGAAAGCATACCGCACTTGATTTGTGAATGCCCAACTTATTCTATAGATCGGTATAACATCGAACATGAATTAGGGAAAAAACTGGAAATTAAAAATCTACCTGAAATAATAATTGGTAAACATAGAAATAAATTTCTAGAATACTGTTCAAAGATAATTAAAATAGTTAATGAAAATAATAAAACATAGGAAAGAAAACAATACTTTAATAATATTGTATAAATATTAATTATAAGTATTAAGATAAATTGTAAGTAATAATAAAAAAGCGTATTGTAGAAATAAAAAAGCAAAACATGTAAAATAGAATAAGTCTACCCCTTTAAAGAATGTGAAAATAGGTTAAGGTTGAATAATAAATAAAAGTGTAATGAAATTTACTTCCCGATAGAATAAGTAACGTTAGTAGTAGTTAGGCAGGAGTCCCCCCTGCGTGATTAAAAGAGAAGAATGTAAGAAAGAAACAGTATGCTGAATGAACGAAAGTGTAAATGCGAGAACTGGTATGAAAGCGAAATGTAAACACCGACCGACCGACCGACCGACCGACCGACCGACCGACCGACCGACCGACCGACCGACCGACCGACCGACCGACCGACCGACCGACCGACCGACCGACCGACCGACCGACCGACCGACCGACCGACCGACCGACCGACCGACCGACCGACCGACCGACCGACCGACCGACCGACCGACCGACCAACCAACGGCGTACGGGCGAACCTCTTTGCCAGGACTGGTCCTCGCAGGCATTTAAGGCTGGCCCATTTAAATATTTTTTTCATTATAGATTCTGTCCGCACCGCTAGATGTAGTTGTTTATAGATTTCTTCATTCTTATTCATGAAAATGCTACTAGATGGCGGTTTTTGTATAGTCCACCATTCTAGTTTATTCATTTGTCACTAGGTGGCCTCTTTTAAAATCCGTCTTAGTAGTTTAGTATTATGTCTTAAGATGGCGTTTTGTTTTTATTCTGTCGAGGGAGTTTATTATCATGAGATGACTCTAGTGTCGTTAATAATGTTATAAATAAAATAGTATAGAAAAAGTTACTACTTACTTATTTATTTTCATAATGTATATTCGTTAAGTTACATATTTTAAATATTTACATAATCAGTATCATCATCAATACATATAATAAAATCGTAGGGGTGTTAAAATCTTTTCATTTAATATTTTTGAGAAAATATAAGTGTTGTCGTGTCAAAACACGCTTCTAAACATAAAACAATAGTTTTTAAAATTTTTGTCCGTATATCTGTTTGTCTGTATGTCTGTGCGTTTGTTTCCGCTAATCCCAGAAACCGCTGATTCGATTTGGACGCGGTTTTCACAAATATGTAGTAGAAAGCCTCACTTTACATATAGGGTATGATACTGTTGCTTGCATATTTTCCGTTATTCGCCGTTCCTGAATCGATCTCACTCACTGAATTACGTAAATTACCCTGTCTTTGAGAAGCAGAAATCTTTTTATGAGAACTAGGCTGGTCTGAAGCCAACTTTTTTTGAAGAATTTCATATTTTTATTCCAGTTGTTTAGGTATTTATTTGAAATTTTAAATGAAAAAGTAACATTATATGTAGTACACAGTATATGTAGTACACAGTATATGTAGTAACGTACAATAAAAAAAAAATGATTTGTTATTTCTGTAAGTAAAATAATGGCCTGTTACTATCTCCTATTCTAGGCAAAGCCTTCGCTCTCCCTTAAGAAGGCGATTGGAGCCTATCTACCATGCTGCTCCTAAAGATTTCCCTGCGTGTGCTAAGTAAACGGTAATATTATTAAATAATCGTGTATTACAAAATCGTTCCCCTCTTAAAGTTCTAAATAAAAGTCCGCGACAGCATATGTCTAACTTCTAAGGGTAACCTACTTTAAATCATAATACAATATTACGGTTCTAATATTTCCACGCGGGCGGAGCCGCTGGCGATCGCTATCTAAAATATATCAGTAAATTTTATACCTTGTTAGTTTTTATTTCTAATTTTAGTGGAAAAAATTAACTCGTTCATCCAATACAATGCACTTTTTAAAAGTTTCAAATGAATACTCGTCACTGACATATCGATCTTCGCATGGATAAAGATCTTTTTAGACGAGAGAAACGGCGAATTATGACTTTCATCCGCAGCGATGAAGTCGACGATCGAGGGGGGAGCGGCGAGGGGGAAATAATACGACGGCAAAAGTTTCAACGATTTTTATTTATATCACTTACGTCTATATATTTACAGTGAGGCAGTAACAGGGACGTCGTGACCGCGAGCCACTCGCTTCGGATCCGATCCGAACGATTCGATGTCGAACGGAGGTCGGCCGCGGCCCGCGAGCGGCGCTGCGGGGCGCGGCCGGCCTCGTGCCGGAAGAGTTTATATAATTCATTATTTATAATAATATTTACAAACTTTACACAACTCTCGCGTCGGCCGCGAGCGGCGACACTACCGGGGCCCGCCGCGGCGCGTCCCGGCGCGGGGCCGCTATTGGGGCGCGTCCTCGTCGTGGCACTGCAACCTGCAACCGAACATCCCTTATGATCCTCGTAAAACTATAAGATTCAGTTATCGGCGGGCGGTACTGGCTCGCCGCGACATCGGAGACTCACAGGACGAGCAGGAGGAACGCGAGGGCGCGCGGCGCGGCCAGCAGCGCGGCCAGCAGGGCGGCCAGCAGCGCGGGGGCGCGCGGCGCGGCGGCCGCGTTGCCGTGCTGCATGGCCGCGGGCTGCTCGCCTGCGGACGGACGTTGACCTCTCAGCGCTGGTACAGAGCTCGCGCGGTCGCCGCGGCCGCTCAGGGGGGCAACTTTCACCCGGAGCCGCAGCTCGCAGTAGCAGTGAGTCGCCCGACCTCGTAGGGTCCGACCTACTCTGCTAGCGTTGTAGAGTATCATACACATGCTATAACGCTAGCAGAGCTCTGGTGTTGTACTTGTACTTGTACTGTATGATTTGCAGTGATCTTTATTACTTACAGAATGTCTCTATATACAACATTCATAGCTTTCTTACCATTATTAGACGATACAGTCATGTTTTCTTTAGAGGTTACTCTTGAAAGAGCGACAGTTGCGCGTCGGATCGCCGCTAAATTCGAAGTGCTCTAGGGCGAAGCGCGGCCCCCTCGCGGGATTTTAAATCTGCGATATCTCCGAAAATATTCATTTAAATTACATGCTGTAAAAGGCCATATTGATCTATATTAAATCAACTATTTATTTAAGGTATTTAATTGGATAAGGATTAATGCTGTATTGTATAAAAATTGCTTCAAAAATAAGGCATTATTTTTCGTAAAAAGTTAATGACAAAAAATATTATTGTGGGTTATCCATAAAAGATAGACATATACTATCACTGACTTTTCTGTAGACCTTTTCGAGGCGTACAAATACTTAGTATATCATTTTGATAAATCTCTTAGGGTTTAGCCTGCGTTTGCAATGTAAGCGGAAAAAAATGTAATTATTTACGAAATTTCAAAAATTATAGTATTTCTTTACTCGTCAATCGAATGTACATACATACAAACCTTCCTCTTGAATCACTCTATCTATTAAAAAAACCGCATCAAAATCTGTTGCGTAGTTTTAAAGATTTAAGCATTCATAGGGATATTTGGACAAACAAAGAATGCAACTTTGTTTTATAATATGTAGTGATAGTGATAAGAACGTGTTGAGAATATGGACGCCTGAGCTTAATTTATAGCAATAACACATGCATCTTTAATTTGTAATATTATCTGTCGGCGCTCTCCCCTTCACTCATATAATTGTCTACTGTCAGTACGTATTATAAATAATTATATATTTTTTGAATTGTAAAAAAAATATATTTATTTTTGATTGTTTTTTGAGAAAAGGGATATTTTTGCAACCCAAAGCATTGATAGATTAAGGATTCTTAAATATGTTTGATTTTATACGTTCTGTTTTATTTTATTTATTAGAAACAGTGCTGTTATAAACGTTCCTTCTAACGTGCGAACGGAGTAAGGTAGGCGGCGTGGCTCACCGCTGAGGACGTGCAGCACCACGGAGGCGGAGTCCAGGTTGGAGGGCGAGCACGAGTAGTTCCCGGAGTCCTCCCGCCGGGGGTTGTAGATGATGAGGTTCCCGACCTGCAACAGGCGCCGTCAGCGGAGTGCCCCGGCCCTCCCCCTCCCTCCCCCTCGCCCCCAGGTCCCCCTCGGCCCGTACCGTGGTGTCGGGCGCGAGCCGCTCCATGCGGATCTCGACCACGCTGCGGTCGTAGTTGAGCACGCGCTCGTCGTTGTGGTACCAGAAGATGTAGGCGGGCTCCTCCAGCGCCTGCGTGATGACGCAGCGCAGGCTCACCGTGCTGCCCGCCTTCACGTACAGGTCCGCCTCGCCCACGATCTCGATCTTGGGCACTGGAACGAGGCGCGGGCGTCAGTCGAGTGAGTCCCAGTGGGGCCCTAGCCCCAGCCCCCAGTCCCCGGGCCCCCGCCTCAGGCCCCGGCCGCACTCACCGACGACGTTGAGGCGGACGAAGTGGCTCATCTTGGGCTCGGTGCCAACCTGGCACTCGTACACGCCGGCGTCGCGCGCCTGCACGTACTTCACCTGCAAGCAGCGGCCGCGGCGTCAGCGGGAGGGAGCTGTATTTCTACCGATATGGTTAGTATTATTTCAAACTAGCGGCCTGCCCCTGCTTCGCACGGGTATAAAATATATATCCCATGTCATTCAGTGTAAAAAATGATTAAAACCGATCCAGTAGTTTTGATTTATTCATTACTGCCCGTGGCCCGCAAGCGTTAAATTTGGAGAAAAACAATTTCCTTTCCCTATACCAAGAAGATTTCCTGCTATCTTTGGAATATCTAAATTCATATAGTACATTTTTACTTATTTACTTTTACATTTTCCCTATGTATTTAATTTTTACAATTAATTACAGAATGTCTTTATATACAACATTCACAGCTTCCTTGTCGTTAAACAAACTCTGGAAAGAACGATATAGCTGCTGGATTCGAAGTGCTATAGGGTGAAGAGCGGCCTCCTCATGGCATTTTAAATCTGTAATATCTCCGAAAATGTTCACTTAAATTACATGCTGTAAACGGCGATATTGATCTATATTAAATCAACAATTTATTTAAGGTACTTAATTGGATAAGGATTAATGCTGTAGTGTATAAAAATTGCTTCAAAAATAAGGCATTATTTTTCGTAAAAAGTAAATGACCAAAAAATGCTATTGTGGGTTATTCATAAGAGATAGACATATACTTTCGCGGACTTTTCTGTAGACCTTTTCAAGGCGTACAAATACTTAGTACATCATTTTGATAAATCTCGTAGGGTTAAGCCTGCGTTTGCAATGTAAGCGGGAAAAAATGTAATTATTTACAGAAACCTCAAAAATTACAGTATTTCTCTACTATGTATTGAGTTTTATTATACGTACAAACCTTCCTCTAGAATCACTCTATCTATTAAAAAAAACCGCATCAAAATCTGTTGTGTAGTTTTAAAGATTGAAGCATACATAGGGATATACGGACATAGGGACAGACAGAGAATGCGACTTTGTTTTATACTATGTAGTGATATTATTTATTTTTACAATTGATTAGACAATGTCTTTACATACAACATTCATAGCTTTCTTATCATTAGGCAATATAAACTTGAAAGAAGGACATTTAGTTGCGCCTCCGGTCGCTGCTAAATTCGAAGTGCTTATAGGTCGAAGCGCGGCCTCCTCGCGGGATTTTAAATCTGTAATATCTCCGAAAATGTTCACTTAAATTACATGCTGTAAACGGCAATATTGATCTATATTAAATCAACAATTTATTTAAGGTACTCAATTGGATAAGGATTAATGCTGTATTGTATAAAAATTGCTTTGAACATAAGGCATCATTTTTCGTAAAAAGTAAATGAAAAAAACTGCTATTGTGGGTTATCCATAAGAGATAGACATATACCACCGCATCAAAATCGGTTGCGTAGTTTTAAAGTTTTATGCGTACATACGGAAATATGGACTTTGTTTTATAATATGTAGTGATACTGTCGTGCTATTTTCGCACGAACCTTTAAACCGTTCAGCTATAATAATCAGAAAACGATAATCTTTAAATTCAAATTAAAATTCAAAACATTATTTATTCAAGTAAACTTGTAAGCTTTCGAATCGTCAACTCTACTAATAGTTCGGAAAGCTCAGTCATGAGATGAGTCAACAAGAAATTTGGCGACTGCTATTTTGAAAATACTACTTATAAGTATTTACATTTAGTCATCAATATCTTATGTAGGGTCGAACTAAAAGTAGCTATATCCACGCATTCTTATCGTCTATATAATCTTCGACAGTGTAGTAGGCTTTTTATTTTTTATTTTTTATAAGTGCATACAGCGCAGTGCTGACAACGCACACGCGGTCAGCTTGCCGGCCGGGGTACCTGCAACGTCCAGGTGTCGGTGGCCTCCACGAGGAAGGCCTGGAAGCGCTCGTCGGCGATGAACGTGAAGCGGTCCACGGTCAGGATGTGCGCGTCGCGGCGCCGGATCCACGACACCGACTTGTTGCTCAGCTGGCGCACCTGCGGTTGGCGGAGTGCTGTAGTGGGGGGCAGTGGGGGGCAGTGGGGGGTGGCAGGGGGCGGCAGGGGCTCACCTTGCACGGCAGGTAGGCGTGCGTGCCGAGCTGCGCCGTGATGTTGTTGGGCGCCGCGGGGTCGAAGTAGGGCCCCGTGTAGAGGCCCACGTAGCGGCGCGCGCGCGGCCCGCCCGCCTCGCCGCACGACAGCACTGCGGGACGAGAAGATATTTATATATTTAAAATCAATTTACGTAACGTTTGTAATCGATCGAATTGATAATGCTTATGTTTAAACATTAAACCATTTCTTATTTAGTGACATACTTGCAATTAAATTTTACCATACTCACTAATTAGTTCGGAGCTGTCTGACACACCCATACACAGACATATATGTTGCAAACCTAAGCGTTTCAATTGACAAAGTAAAATGAAGGGATGTCATTAAATGCCGCGCGCAGTTCGACAACCGTTTACCGTTAATTCGACCGGCTTTAATTTATGCAATTAACGGTAATGAAAAGTAATTAATGTACACAAACAGAGAGAGCGAGCGTTCGCACTCGGGCACGGTGCTGCTAACTGGTGTGGTCGAGTCCGGTATTGTTGTATTATAATAGCTTTATTGTTCACTTCTTTTGCAACGTCAAAATATTTCTATTCTTGGTTTAACATCAACTTTTGCGCGCCTTAAAATATAAGATATACTGATACTGAATCAAGCTTAAGTTCAAAGTGTACGCTCTACACTGGCGGCGTATGGAGGGACCTTCGCGTTGGGTAAATAAGATAAGTTGATATATTTGCACTACGTGATTAATCAATTTAATATAATTTAAGTATTTCTTACGTGAGTCTCAAAGTATTTCCAATTAAATACTTAAACAAAGAACGCCATTCGCTCAAAATGTATTCAATATAATTCAACATAATTAATTATATCTGTTGGCGCTCACGGGCGGCGGCGGGGGCGGGAGCGGGGGCGATCGCTAAATTAAAATTCAATGAGAACGAATTTGCAGCGGACGTATAAGCAAATAATAAGGCTATCGTTCATCGGCCATGTTGTGTTCATCGCGATTTAATGCGAGCGGTGCCAGAGGGGGCCAGAGGGGGCCAGTGGGGGCCAGTGAGGAGCAGGGTGAGCAGAGGCTCGCTAATGTCCGCTGACGCGATTTTAATGTTATCTCGCGCGAGTTAATCGCTGTTGTTTTCGCATTTCGCTCCGTACTTATGACGCGCTGCCAGTTTTTGTGAACGTGTCTGAAAATTCATCTATATACTTATAATAAATCTGTAGAGAGGTCAATTCTGTAACTGGAATATATTTCCAAAATAACTATCAGGGGGTGATTAGGGATCGATACTGATGCCAAAAATGCAATCAGTAAACATTTTGTCTGTCTGTCTGTCTGTCTGTCTGTCTGTCTGTCTGTCTGTCTGTCTGTCTGTCTGTATAACCGTTATAGAAACAAAAACTACTCGACGGATTTTAACGAAACTCGGTACAATTTTTTTTCATACTCCTGGGCTGGTTATAGTATACTTTTCATCACGCTACAATCAATAGGAGCAGAGCAGTGAAGGGAAATGTCGGGAAAACGGGAGAAGTTACTCCATTTTTTAAGCTTTCGTCGCGTGTGCAACCTTGATGGTTAAAGCTACACAGAAATCATGTATGACGGAAATGTTCTCCTTAAAATTATGTAAAAAATATCCCACGACAGCATATGTCTATCTTTTATGGTTGACTCACAATAACACGTGTAACTCCCGATAGCATAGCAGTTCGAAGCTTTCTGGTTATATTTGTCTACTCCTACGTTTATATCACTCTCAGTCATCCCTAAATAAAAAAGTGAATAGTATTAACCATTGTATAAAAAAAGAATCATTGAAATCGGTATAGAAACACCAAAGTTATATATGAAATACGCTAATAATAAGCCATCGCGCGTGCATATTGAATCATGCTATAGGGATTATCACTACATAGTATAAAACAAAGTCACATTCTTTGTTTGTCCCTATATTCCTACGAATGCTTAAATCTTTAAAACTACGCAACAGATTTTGATGCGGTTTTTTTAATAGATAGAGTGATTCAAGAGGAATGTATAATAATATTCAATATGGAGTAGAGAAATACTGTCATTTTTGAGGTTTCTTATCGTAATGTCGTAGGTGATGTCGTAAATAATTACTTTTTTTTCCGCTTACATTGCAAACGCAGGCTAAACCCTACGAGATTTATCAAAATGATGTACTAAGTATTTGTATACATTGAAAAAGTCTACAGAAAAGTCCGCTATGGTATATGTCTATCTCTTATGGATAACCCACAATAGCATTTTTTGTCATTTACTTTTATACGAAAAATAATGCCTTATTTTCGAAGCAATTTTTATACAATATAGCATTAATTCTTATCCAATTAAGTACGTTAAATACATTGTTGATTTAATATAGATCAATATGGCCGTTTACAGCATGTAATTTAAATGAACATTTTCGAAGATATCACAGATTTAAAATCCCGCGAGGAGGCCGCGCTTCGCCCTATAGCACTACGAATTTAGCAGCGATCGGACGCGAAACTAAATGTCGCTCTTTTGAGAGTAACCTCTAAAGAAAACATGTTTGTATTGTCTAATGATAACAAAGCTATGAATGTTGTATATAAAGACATTCTGTAATTAATTTTAAACATAAAATATATAGGGAAAAATGTAAAATGTAAATATGTAGTATATGAATCTAGACATTCCAAAGATAGCAGGAAATCTTCTTGGTATAGGGAGAGGGAATTGTTTATCTCCAAATTTAACGCTTGCGGGCCACGGGCAGTAATGAATAAATCAAAACTACTGGATTGATTTTAATCATTTTTTTCACTGAGTGACATAGGCTATATATTTTATACCCGTGCGAAGCAGGGTAGGCCGCTAGTAAAATAATAAATACTTTGCAAACGTGATTTCATTTCAATAAAGTCACCTCCCTTACTTATTGACCTCTTTTGCTAAAAATCACCTTCAATATACAGTAACTTAGAACTAGAACAGCTCATACTCTTCCTTTAACGGTAAAGCTTTTAATAAACATTAGAATTAATGTAAGATGTTGCCGGCGCAGAATCGTACAACTCGTAAAATATTTTATGTACGAAAAATGTACGAAAACGTTTATGTACGAAATTCATGAAAATATGGAGTCCCGCGGGAGGCGGCGGGAACATGGCTCCGTACTGGGAGCGACTGCACGGGCGTAGTAATGTGCGTTATTTAGAGTAGCTTTAGGTATAATTAAAAAAAAATCCTACCTGCCCACATTACCGTCCCTCACCCTGCCGTAACATGCCCCCCCCGCCAGCCCCCGCGCGTCCCTCAGGAGCACTCGTCCATTGTGACATCAAACAGACGATCGCCAACAAAAGCTGCTCGCTAACGAGCTACGCCCGCGGTGCTACGCCGTAGTACAACGTAGCAGCGCGGCCGTAGCCCGTAGCCCGTAGCGCGTAGCCCGTAGCGGCGTCTAACGAGGCCGGCCAAGCGCTCGCCGCGCGCCGTCACACGACCGTTACAATAAAGTTAATAAGTACATCTGGATCCGTGACGGTACTAGTGATACTATATTAAATTAAATACTTTTAAATATTATACTACAATATAACCGTATGAATAAAATCTGTATTTTAGGGGGCCAACGACGAATAATAAAAAACGGACTATGTGCGAATGACATCAGACTGGTATTTGTTATTTGTTGTTATCTTGTAGCAAACCGTAACATGTAGCCTACCGATTTATATATTATAGGAGCAGCGTGGCGGGTCTACGATCCGAAAATTATCTAGTGAGTCATTTATGTGGAATTTTTTGGGAAAGAAATTGCTTAAAGGCTTATCGATAGGACCAGTGTCGGTTCAGTAAATAGTATTCATGTATCAATGCAGTGCCGCGGGATGCTGCGGGGAGTCTGCTCTTGTAAAGTGATGTCTTGAGGGGCAAAGTATAGAGCACAAAGTTAAGGAGAAAACTTCACGTCCCCTTCGCGGTTCACGTAAACTTTAGTAAACTAATTTCCTTTCCAAAGTTTCGGGCATCGTGTATTTCCAAATCAAATAAGGACGAAACTCATATTTTTTATTTTATTTTACGACTACTGTCTGCCCGCTCCAACATCACACTCTTCGAAAAAATCAGAGAAAAATTATCTATTTTTCATATAGCACTTTGACTTTGCAGGAGGTCGATCTGGTAGAGTTCTAATGTATATTTTACGCGATCCACTTAAAGCTGTCGATGAACCTACCTACGTTGTGGTTATTCTCCTCTGTTTATAACAAAATTCTGTTCTCATTCGGCAAGCGGAGGCCCATCTTCTATAGGAATGTATGAAATATATGTTTGACACTACACCTTCTTATAATTACATTCTAATAGAGCGTTAACGAACATAAGTTTCTATTGCGCAGATGTCAGCACATAGAGAGCACTTCTTGTATGCACTATTCCATACGTCAGTCATTATGTCCTATAGACCCCCGTTCCTTACCTTCGCCAGTAAAAATTCATTCGGCGTGTTCCCAGTGCTATATTTTAATATGCTAAGTATGTCTCAGCGTTCCCCGCGGTGCCCGTTCACTATGGCTAGCTAGAGAGCTAGTCATAAATGATAAAAATGGCTAATCGTCAAACTATAGAGTCGCTCGCTGCATCGCACAGAGCAATGAGAAGTAACACGTGGAGCCCAATAAAAGTGTATTTGTTGGTGACAGGCGGAGGTGTCTCCGCTAGCGGCGTTACCTCCTGTTAGTTTGTTTGGCCAAGGACTCTGCTGCCATCCCGTCCCATCCGTGGGGTCGCACCTAAGTATCAGTAGTCCCAGTGCTTTGTATTTTGCTCTGCACAAAATTCGAGCACGTAACGTAAAGATAAAGTTAATGAAAAATGTAACTTTCAAACGTTTGTTTTTAATAGACTAAGCCTGTCTCTACACATGCTCAGTCTTCTTGAATAATTTAAAATATCTGTTTTTTGTTTCAATGTTAAAGATCCTTCCTTATCACCGTACAGACGTCTCTCGTTTCGTGGACACACCCGTTAATTTGACTGTTCATTGTCTCAGAGACAGTGTATTTGTAAGGAGAGCCGAGAGCGGATAAGAGTATCGGCGCACTACAAACGGCCGGAGGTCTTAATTCCGATCGGAAGTGGGGCCGCTGCGGACCGGACCCCCCTCTCACCTCCCCCACCCCCAGGGCTCCAGTGACGTCAGCATTATGGCAGTGTCAGCCGGTGTCATATTGCTGCTGCGGTTTCATCGCTGCGACGAGGGTACACGTACTCGTAAATAGCCTTATCTATACCTCTTCAAATTCAAATTCAAATTCAAAATATTCTTTATTCAAATAAACTTGTAAACAAGTGCTTTTGAATCGTCAACTCTACTGCTGGTTCGGAAAGCTGTTCCTACCGAGAAGAGCCAGCAAGAAACTCGGCGGTTGCTCTTTTTAATAAATACAATTCTTAATGCTAGTTACATTTAATGTTTCTATCTTGTACAGGGTCGAACAATATCTATATCCACGCATTTTTATCGTCTAAATAATTCTCAACAGTATAGTAGGCTTTCTGTATCAGCCTCTCCTTAATAGTGTTTTTAAACTGCTGTAATGGCAAAGTTAAAATTGATTGTGGAATTTTATTATAGAATCTTATACCCAAACCCACAAACGACTTACGTACTTTTTCAAGGCGCAAAGCAGGGGCCGCAAGCTTATGTCGGTTCCTACTTTGTCTATTATATACATCGCCTATTGTTTTATAATTCTTTATATTTTTATATACAAAAATTAAATTACTTAAAATATACTGTGAAGCAAATGTAAGAATACCTATTTCCTTAAACTTCTCTCGCAGGGAATCCCGCGGACTTAAATTGTAAATGCCACGTACGGCTCTTTTTTGTAATACAAAGATTTTTTCATTATCCGCTCATTTACCCCATAGCAATATTCCATAGGACATAACACTATGGAAAATAAACTGTAAGCAAAATAAACCAATTTTTGCCGTTTCAACGTCAGTAAACTGTCTAATCTTTCGAACGGCATAGGCCGCTGAACTGAGTTTCCCTGCAAGAGTTGTTATGTGTCTAATCCGGTTATAGTGACCTCTACATACCTGTAGCTTAGTGATAAAATTTGTCGTGTCATTCAGGATGTGCATTTTATTTTGAAATGTATGGATCGAATACCGTATCGCGAGGTTAAATAATGTTTTTTTCGACCACGAATATTAGTTTCATCGACTTTGAATCGCACTCGTCCTTCATTTTTGTCCTGAATGTTTTTTCGCTCACTCGATCCCTACGAGGGCGCTGTAAAAGCATAAAATAAAAAACCAACAGCGTATAATCAGTTCAAAAAGAGGCTTTGAAACGACATTGTTTAGTAGCACTTTTAGCTACATGACGCGGCCGTCGAGAGGCGTCGTGTGGTGGAGTGGCGCGAGACATGAGACGGTATAAAACTGTAAGGTATATAATTTGTTTTAGGATAAGGCTTAAGTTATTTTGTGGCGAGCAGCCCTAGTGCTAAGTTCGAGAAGGTGTTACTGACGAGATGATATGATTGCACTAACTTGCTCAGATTTCCTCAAAGTACTGCATGTATTACTCAAAATTAATAACTTAAGTCTTTTGTTCCGCAGAATATGGATGTAAGAAAATGAATGAATGAATGAATAAATGCTTTATTTACTACTACAATACAAGAATACAATTAAAAATACAGTTAAATACAAAGTAGTTAGGTACATTAAATAAAAGGTAAAAAGAGTTTAGACTATCCGCACTCTGCATCCACGTATCGCAGTAGTAAAAGGGTTCAAACTCAGCATAAATGCTACAGGTATCCCTGAGCGCTGGTATTCTGTCTGAACCGAGGAGTAACGGGGGAGCACGAGCTCGCGACCTTCACAGTTCCATTGTGATAAAATGAATGAAAAAATTATCAAGTTATATATTAACCGAATATTTCATTATTACATTAGACTTTTAATAATCGATTTTATAATTAATTCCTTAGTCTTATTTATTATCATCATATATTTATTATTATAAAAAAGAACAATGTTCAAATAGAACAAAATCGTTTATTAAATAATAAATTTTTTAATTTAATCGATTTACAGATCGAGTCATTTTGAAGGAAGAAAAATAGATTATTTATAATCGATTTATCCACTCCAAGTCACGTTCCTACTGCAGGATAACTACATCAGATCGACACAGCCTCCAGCAATAACAGAACACGTACACAACAGAAAATATAATGCATTTTCTGCCTGCTACCTGACTATTATGTTACATCGGGCGTGTTGTTACACCTTGTTGCGAGCACATCGTTACTAGCTAATACTTCGATGCACGCACTTAAAAAATAACTCAAATGCTTCGCTCTATCATTAAACAAAGCTCGATAGCCTTTTTCGAGTTGAAACTGTAAGGATAAAAATATCAGTGGGATTTAAATATGAAGGGATACCCAATAACAGTATAGAGTGTACGCTAACAAATTCATCACAATAAAAGTGATATCTTCAAACGGACCAGATCGACCGATAAATCTTACCGACTGCTCAGAAATAGTGCTTTTGTAAAGTGCGAGATAGAACCTACACGTATGGTGCAGCCTGCAGCCTGGCCCGCCGACCCTCCGAGGGTAAAGAGCTTCTATTTTTGAACGTTCCATATTTATTATAAGTACTTTCGGTCTCACCTATTTATATAAACGTTAACGCGCGACGAACTTTATGACGTAAAGGGTTATAAATTAGTAGAAGCGGCTCGCCTACAGGGCAGAAGAAACGTGACAACCGAGGCGGTCGCCGGGGGACAATCTAATTACTGGGACTTTCATCTTCACCGGGCACTACTGAGGTTCGAAGGTCTACTCGCGCCCGGAACATATATATCTATAGCTATAGATAAATATAGATGTGAGCAGTGGGACAGACTGCTGGGTGAGCGATACGGTGCAGGTGTTGTGAGACTATCACCTTGTGGTAAGCTTCATATTGCGGAACGAGAACGTAATTTCATAGTACAAAACTAGTAATACAATTATTTTCGTACTGTCCGCGGTTTCTTTTCGTTTAATAGCTATATTATAATATAATTCTATCGCTACTTCTGAGGACATATCTATGTTTTATTGAACACACTAAAGTGTTGCGGGTGACAGTATCTTGCAGTATCTCTGATGACACGTTCTTGTTTAACCATTTGTTGTAAAAAGCTGTGACGGGTTGACACCTCATATGAATTAACAAATTTCACATTTATTGTTTCCTGTAAGCGAGTGCCGCCGCGGACATTACTGAGTAAATGAAATGTATCGTTGTTTCGTATTAAGAGAAAATAACTTATACATAATTAAATGAATTAAAAACGATATGTCGAGTAAATTCAGAAAAATTAATAACATTTCGCTGCAGAAAATGAAGTAATTTTTGTACAAACATTTACAATATTATATAATTGAAAAAAATTAGAGAAACCCTCTTAGAATTGAGGGATCCATTGCGTTGCTGGCGAGACCCGGCCAGGCTCGGCCAGGCTCGGCGGGGGCGGGTACTATTATCTAATTGCCGGCCTCTAATTACATCCGAGTCATGCAGTATGCGTGCAGCGAGCGCCGCCTCTCGCCGCGCTCGGCGGCTGATAGGGTCTATTATAAACTTATTCCTTTAACTCAGGCCAGAATTGACGTTTAATATTAATACACATGTATTCATTTCCATACATTAATTTTGTTAGTTAATCGTCTATTATCCCTTTATTGTTTTTTTTTTTTTTTCGAATATGACTAATGCTGTTAGCCCTAATGGCTTTGACAGCGTCACCGATAAGACGGGCGAGCGCTGAAGCATCGCCGAGAAATGGATGATACATGCGGGTGCATTACAAGCACCCGCGCTACAGGGGGCGTCGCCTTAAGGGTGTCTCCTGCGAGACCGAACCTCGGCTTAAGGCGGCGCGTTTTTGGAGGGCTGCATCTAATAAATGACTTGGAAGAAGTCTGCGTCACGGCGGCCGCGGCAGAGGGCTGCGGCCGCTTGACACAAGCAAGCGGGGACCTCGTCTTCGCCGGCGAAGACGCTGTTTGTGTAAATGTAGTGTGTGTATCTTGTTGGATGCTGTGATAGCATCGTCGGGGTCGTTAAGGACGCTCTTCGGGCGCCTGTGAATCTTATTGGGGTGCCTGAACACCTTATAGTTGGACGCGGCCACTATAAGGGGGTTTGGGTGGATGGACGCTTTCTCGAAGTAAGTCGTCGAGAATCGTCTGAAAAGATCGGCTATCGTGGGTAGGTCGAGATCTCTATGGAGGTTCACGTTGCGCACGAACCACGGACAGCCAGTGGCTGTACGCATGAATCGATTTTGAAGTGTCTGCAACGGACACAGTCGTGATTTCGGAACGTGCGCGAACGCGACGCTCGCATAGGTCGTAATGGGTCTGATGCAAGTTTTGTAAAGTGTCACTTTGTTGCGAAGTGACAGTTTACTTGTCTTGCACAGTATCGGATTGAGGCGTCCCATGGCGAACGCTGCCCGGTTACGGACAACGCGGATGTGTCGGATGAAGGATAGGGTAGGTTCGAGGATGACACCTTTATTGTTAATGTCGCTCGAAATAAATACCTTCAACTGCAATTGTGACTTCATTGCGAGCCTGAGTCCTGACACCTGATAATACTATATATCTAGTACAGTATAGAGGAGCGCATTAAATCCTCGCGCGTTTGTTCTAAAGACAACACCTTTAAATGCTCTGATTTTTATATACATGATGTATTTCGGTTTGGTTGCGGCGAATATCTACAATGAGCTGCGGTCGAGGCGATGGTTGGTGGCCAGCATTGACTACATCACTTTGGTGAGCCGATACCTTTGCCCGTTGGATGTTAAGATAAGATCTCGGCCCTTTCCGCCGCCCCCGGCCCGCCACGCCCCATTGAAATTAACAAAAGACATAAAGTCTAAAATAATGGAAATTCTATGTTTTTCACATTTAATAGGCAACCTCGTAAGGTAAACAAACAGAAAGCCTTTTAACGAGGCCGCTATTTGAACGATAATTATATAACCGTAACGTAACGGTAATTATTACGGAAACTAAGTAAAGAAATTTGTAAAATGTTTTTAAGGTACGAAATTAGAATAAGAAAACGTCGATCTAAAGTATGTTACGTCACATATGATATGTTACTGCACATGTTACTGATACGTGACGTCACGTGTAGTGTCACAGATTCGACTGACTGAATATAAAATAATATACGTGAAATTCATTACTAAGTTAATAAACAATAATATTATATTTGCCTATGTGTTACTTAGCTAAAGAAAAGCCATAATGAATATTGACTCGAGTAAATATTTTTAAAAAGGAAGGCCAATAAACTCAGTGGCGTTTGTAAATTAGGCAAATTCAGCGTTTTAATTGAATTGGAGGGTCCTCGAGCGCTCCGGCGACCCTCTGCTGATTGTATTTTGTTGTTCCGATCCCCGCCCCTGTTAGTTCCTATAGCTACTGCAGACTCCAGGCTATCGTTCATCACTTTCATCTCGTGACAGTCGGCTGCGAGTGAAGCGTGCACACGTGCACACATGTCACCGGAAACACCAGTAAAATTCCATTCGTAATAGCGCAAAAGTAATGTATTTTTTATATTATGATTTATTTGATGTTGTATCGCCGATAGAGTTTTAATGCATAGAGAAATAGTAATAAAAATACTTTGAATATTTAATTTTCAAGGCCCGTTCGTTTTCGCCAAAGTCGTCGGCTCCACCCTCCCTCTAGGACAATATCATTTCCGTTTCCCCTCGAGCCGTGTATATGCGCGCACTAATTTAAACAGTCTCGAGAGCGATCTCTTGAACGTGCTCGTTATAGTAGTTTCCGCGGCCCCGCACGTGTTATAATTACTTCCAAATACAACTCCTCATGAATATTCCCAGTCGCCCCCCTTCCCCCTTATCACTCTCACTCCCCCCACCGCACTCTGCGACGGTCGCGATGCTCTTTTTTGTATTCCTCCACGCCATTGTCTCTGCAGACGAAAGGTTTGATTGGAAACGTGCAGGTTCATACAGGATATGGTCAATTATTGTTTTGTTTAGTTATTCAAATTCTAACCGGTACAGACGAGTAAAATTCACATCCAGTTCTGCCCTCTGCGAACTACGAGGCGGTGTCTGTCCGCGGTAATTTGATCGTCGGCTGCAGCTTCAACACTTTGTGTACAAAACTTTAACAATATTTTCGTCGGCCCTCGTGTGAATCAATTTTAAATATTTGCTGTTCGTGTGAAACGCTTGTGATTTTATTAGTGTAGTTAAAAAATTCAGTGAAATTCAGAAATGTCTTGACGAAAGAGTGTGCCGTGTGAGAGAGGGGGACGCGAGTTTGTTAGCTTATGTGTTAAAAGTGAAATTTAAACTATTTATCTGATCTGATCTGGTTAGTTGTCACAGTCGTGGAACAAAACCGGATAGGTCATAAGGTAAAATAGGAGGCCCGTACTTAAATTCATAAAATATAAAATAAGCAACGGTTAAAATGTAGATGTCCTTATAGCTGTTGCTCTTCAAAGGGTACTGACACCTGCGTGCTGTCCGACGCAATCACAGCCAGAGATCTCGAGCCCGCAGTCTGTACCGCGGTGTCATTGATTCGACAATCGCTATGTGACTAACAGACACTCACTGAAATATACCCCGCCTTCGCAACTGTAATGTAAACATTTAATATTCCCGTATTCATAGTAATATCATAAATGCAAAAGTCTGTCTGTCTTTTACACTCTCAAGGCTGATCCGCTGGAGCGATATCGATAAAGTCTCTTACAATTAATACTTATGCACTCTCCAAAATAACAATCCACCGCTGATCCTCGGTTTTGGGACCGTGGTCTGTATATTGAACAGGAGGCGAAACGAAAAAAAAATGGGTTAACCGCGGTCGGGTCACAACCATTGTACTGAGGGATAACGGCCAATTATTGTATCGCCAAGAATAGTACATTAGTGAAATTATAGCTAATACTTCGGCGGAACTTCAATCGTTTGAACCCTACAGCAGGCAGCATTACTACAGTCCATAATACGTGAGTTGTGGCTAAAATTGGCCGTGATTCATGTAATCGGCAACAACGCCCTGCCGCCCTGCCGACCGCTCACCCCAGGCTGCTCTAGGCAATTTAAAACATGTGAAAAATAGTTTATTATATCGCCACACACGCTGCCATTACTGGACAGCGGACAGCATCTTTCATCGTACCTTGCAACAGCGATTTTGTTCGCTTAAAATACTCTTAATGACGTACTTTTCATTTTTTTCTGTTAACCCTATGTTTAAGATTAAGGAATTAGGCCTTTGACGTCGACAGACAGAAATACTTTCGCTATTATAATATTAGTGTGATCACAAAATTTTTAAATATTAAAGTTTATTCTTATAGCTAAAGATGTATACCGATTACAGAGGTGTGGGAGAGGACGGAATTTTATCCAGAAGGTTGTGACTATTGTTTTATTGACAATAACTGGTTATACACCGAACCTGGGAGACTTCTGAGGAGAGCTACCAAGAAACTTTACAGTTGCCCTTTACAAATACTTATAACAAGTTACGTTCTGTTATTCTTGTCTCAAACAAGCTCGAGGACCAGATAAGTCGACGCACGTTGTAACAGTCTCATCCCTACATTCGAGTTTTAAAAATAAATAATTATTAAAATTTCAATATTTTAGAAAAATCTATAAGTATAAAAATAAATGTTTGTTTGTCACGCAGTAATGTTTTTTCGCATCTATAATTGGTGCTCTATTCATAAAATATCAAATTCAGAAAAGTATAATTTTCGTCATATTGACCGAATGTCACGTTATCCGCCGTACTACAGTATGAGAGAGCGGGCGGAGCGTAGAGCGCAGAAGTGATCTGTTAGGTCGCTTATGAAATGTTGTTATAATGATATTGTAGATGTGTACTGGGGCGATACATGATATTAGTTGAGTTTTAACTCGACTATTTTTAAGAATTAATAATAAATACACATCTAGGCCCGCTCTCGTATAATGGTTCAAGATGCAAGATCGTGTGCCTTTGGAAAGGCTGTGATTGTGACTTGACCATTAAGAGTGTAGCGATGGTTACATCGCTTAGCTCACCTCGAACGATTAAAGTGTCAGAATGATACTTGGTAAAGGCAACTTTGCTGAGTAGTGGTTGGCACTCTACCGAACATGCTCTGGCGGGTACTGGTGGGAGACTTGAGGTTTAGGCCGGTAGTGATTTTGGTCATTGCTGTGTGCCTGGCCCAAAAGGCTACA
The DNA here is from genome assembly GCA_029227775.1 of Morpho helenor. Classification (NCBI taxonomy): domain Eukaryota; kingdom Metazoa; phylum Arthropoda; class Insecta; order Lepidoptera; family Nymphalidae; genus Morpho; species Morpho helenor. The sequence goes on from JARGCU010000006.1 coordinate 70,914, forward strand.
CTAGGCTGCATCTTATTAGGGTTGGACATAGGCCCGTAGTTAACTTCGGTTGCTGCGGCGTGCCTTTATTCGGCTTTGGTTTGACGCAACCAGAGTTACTTTGGGCGTGTGCCTTTGTGATACGGGTTTAGTTAGGCCGGTGGTGATTTCGGTCATTGCCGTGTGCCTTGCTCGACCTTTGGACGCATAGGCCGCTTGAAGTAGTGCCGGTACAGTGGTGGCTGAAATGTTATTGTTTGACGAACGGACATCTAAACGTTGTTTGTAGTCTCTCAATAGTGACGGTACCACAGCTGAATGTTGCTGGGCGTTGCGGAAGTTAACTTTAAGTTGCTGAAGTGATACGCCGCGGCAGTGATGGATCGCTATGGACTCTGTTCATAGTAACGGATGGGTGTGGTGTTTCGTCCTTTTCAGGACGTCCCCTTAGCTTAGTTAATGATACCACGAATGACCATTATAGCATGGCATTATTGCATAAGAGCCGCTGGTCGGGTCTTTGTTAATAAGACTGCGGACTAGCTTTAGACAGTGTGGCCTGCATTTCCCTTATCTTCACATATACATATACATCTTACGTGGCTTGCCGCGTTAAACATAAATTACCTTTTGTTGTATGAGGTGGCGTGTTGAGCTTGGCGCATACCGTAAGCGAGTGCACTATGTGTGACTCCATTATATGGTATTGGGTGAATAGGGGGTGATTGGCATTCATGTAATGCTCTGCAATTCCACTTCGGTGGACACACACTTTCCACTTCGGTGGACACACACCTATATGGTGTATATATTATAACTAATCAAGTTGCTTTGCAACATGTTTGCCATCTCGATGGGTTTCCACTTTGTGGACTTTATACGTATTATACGTATTATACTGTATGTGGTTTTTACCATAGAACGCACCGTTACGACGTGTGCAGGCGACATGCGCCTTACTGAATATAAGAATTGGTAATTTATTATCAAAGTTTACCAGGCCTTGTGCCTTTGGCTAATGTCATATTTTATAGCTCCGGCTATTTATTATATGGGCTTCGGTCCTCTATTATACACCCAGGCACTCATGCCTAATACGTCAACTGTGGTTTTGTTGACTCCCGACAATAATGGGTTTATCCCATAATCATACGCCGCAGGCGCACTATAAACAGGTACCCCTTGGGGGGGGGGCTCATATCCTATGGACGGAGCTCACCGTTGGTAGCGGGTGCGGAGCTACTGACTATCACTCTCTTTTTATATTTTTCCAAATCGGAAGAATATAATAGATAGGAGAGAGATACCACTTTAATTAAACTTCTCTACGGAGTTGTTTAAGGGCTAGGTATTTAGATCGAGTGAAAGATCTTTCTGTTGGCTATAACATATCCTATGAAGTAACATAAGACATTCGCGAGACATTCAACTATCTGAATGTCTCGCATTTTTTTATTAAATTTTATAGTAACCCGTTCATGTATTGGACATTCAAGGATCTGTTCGTGTAACGAATCTGTTGGACATATAAAGTCTGTTCATGTAGAGTACAAGTAAAATCTGTTCTTGTATTAGATAAATATATAACCTGTTCCTGTATCGTACACTTATACTCAATCAATTATATTAATTTATGCTTGCTTTACGCCTCCAATCTGAAGACAAACAACTGTTTATATTATAACAAATGATATTCGATAATGAACCTCTCTGTTGAGCAATGTAATATAAACTACGAATGTAGGATCTGACGGCTCGTTTTATATTAAAGAATATGATATATTGAAATATTATTATAAAACTATAATGTGATTATTATCACATTATTTTATTCTATTTAAGGGTTTATTTGACTCCTTTAGATTGACGGACACAAAGCCTCTGACGCTCTAAAAGAATTTGAGTTATTACAAATCACAACGTAGTACGGGTCCTAGCCACTTAGACGAATCACGAGCCAATATATATTAAGAGTGCTAGCGCCTTCGGCGCGTTTTTATGCATTACGCCGTTGGAGTGCGAGCGCTCTAGCGGTGGTTGAATATTATTAAAATAATATTTATACTTGACGGAGGAGGAGATAGTTACAACGTTCATATAATTTTCTATAGGTTTTCCTCAAAGATCTCCTATAAAAAGTTATTTTAAATTGCTGTAATGACAGTTAATTGTGAATTTTATTATAGAATCGTATACCAAAGGCCACATACTTGACCTTCTTTCGTAAGGCGGTAAGCACGAGCCGCGAGAGTGAGTCAGTTTTTATATATTCGTACATCGCCAAGCTATAAACGGACTTCCATTGATCCTTTACAAAGATAGATAAGTTAGTTTGTTATAATCCGGATTACTTTTGCCGAAAAATATTATTTATTTATAAGTCTAAATGTGTAAAATCTGTATCGTAATAAACAATGCCAAATAATTGCACCAAGCTAGTAAGACGTCCGACTCTCGGCCGCTGCGCTCGAGGCGATGACTTCTCTTAACAATAAAACTAACACTTTTCAACATCTTGACGACGTCGTTCTGCGAGCAGCCTTACTTCCCATTTCTCAGCTACATTTAGTATTCCGTTTCGTTCCTCACGCTGTATTCAATATTAACACGTAGCTCGCGTCGTCCGAGCAGCCCGCAGCGAGCAGGGAACGTGTAAGAGATTTCTCTTCGTAAATCATTCAGTGTTGTCTTTTAATACCGTACATGCCGACTGTTATTTTGAATCTTTGATTCATTCTTTGTTCATTTCAAATAAATGATTTAAACGGAAACACTGTACGCAAAAAATAACGTTTTCATAAAATATCTGTCTGACAGGATAATTTGTATATCTGCAATTGATTTTTTATTCAGAAAAAAATATCTGAAACTTTTCGCCGATATCGACAGTCGATAGAGCGCGGCCGGACCCCCCTTATTTGTGCCAACACATCCCTTACAGATATTCCGTGCGTGTCAGGAGTTCCACCGAGATTTATGTTATTTTGCTATATTTTGCTTTTACGCAATCAATTGACAAATTTATTTCATTTAGGTAAATGTTTTTCACAGATAGCCCACAGAGATGGAGGAGACGGCCAGTGTCGTGATCCTTCTTAATTTACGAATCTTAACAGGTATTACATCGCTGAAGGTAATTTCATTAATTTCTGTTACAGGAATCTCATTCCACCTGTATATCCGTATACTGTTAATATTTTATATACTGTAATGTTAATATTTTATATATGTATATTGTTAATATTTTATGTCGCGGCATAATCGGAATGAGGTCGAAAGTTTTCGACAATGACAGGATGAACGTAAAAATGAATCTATACTTTTTTACAATGTTGAAATCGTAGTCTGTTAGCTTCACAAGTAGTCTGCTGAAACAATATCTATGAAACTGGCCACAATTGAACTATATATACCGGACTGATGTGAATAAAATGATGTGAATAACAATACAAACCGTAAACTGTTAAGTGGATCTTTACAATGAAAATGATGCGTGCAAGGTCAAGGGGATTAGTCAGTAGTTTATACAATTTTTTTGAAAGTATTTGTGAGATTCATAATACATATATTTATTTTTATGCACTATTTTTTCTAATGATTTATAATCAGCCAAATCAATTTCATCCGAGCGCGCAATGTATCATAATTGTACATAGTTTCTTCCACTCTTATAACTGTATAGAGTTCATTGGAAACAAATGCAGCAACGTAACAGCAGTCCAGTAATACGTTCATTCATTCAGTATCAGAAACCATCAGTCGGTCACATTATGCTAATATGTCCGCGGCCGGGCGGCATCGCGTGTCGCGCCGCGTTCGAAGGGAGAGCGAGCGGCGACGGGCTACCCCCATGGGAACTCTACCCCTCACTGACCCCTAACGAATGGGGGTTCGCGGTACGCGGTAATCCTTTACCGTAAGCGCGCTCCTATCGATGCTTGATGTAATCCAATATGCGGTTGTTGACGCACGCGAAGCGAATGGTTTCGCACGACTCGCACGCACGGTATACTTGCAGTATATTTGGTTTGAACACTTGAGTAATAAAGATAATTTACGAAATAAAACTATCACTTTATTGTTAGCAATTGTCTTAAGAGGCAGGAGAAGTATTATGGGTGTTCGTACACCTGCATTTCTTTATTAAAGGATTCAAGAATTTATAACGTGAGTAGTGAGGCACGCGACGGCCTCGGACGATGAGAGCGACGGATAGCTGAGGAGGTGCAATTAACGTCAATGTCAGTGAATCCAGTACTGATAGTGTGTGTTGTTATAAAATTATGTACACTAATAATTAGTACCGAAAATTACCTCAACGCAAGATATTACTACTGAATACTTCAAAGTCATAACAACGATGTAACAGCAACAAAAAAGTCCTGTCAGTCTGTCCGACGGAACGTGCAGTAAATGATCATGACAGATAGACGGATAGAGAGAAGGACAAAACGAAAAAGTGGGATTTACAGTTTCCTATAATCCACGAGATCCTGAAGATAGGCGTTATTCAAAGCTCGGAGGGAAAATGTAGAGTTTCAACCCCCACGATAAGGCATGTCTCGTCGTACGAGTAGTTCTTGTTACACCGATATTGATATTGTGGAGTACCACAATATCAATATCGGTGTAACAAGAACTACTGTAACAAGAACTAAAAACAAGAATTGAAGCATAAATCCGCCACTCGTAGAGCCTGCGGTTGAATATTATGAAGCTCGTCCTACGTTCGCGAACACTTTTCTCAATAATAAATTTCTTAGCAGCAGCAAATACACCCACTTTATTACTTAAGCCCGGGGAGGCCTATCGGTGTCGGTGTCGGTCGGCTGGAGGGGCGGTCAGCTCCCGTGACGGACTGTTCCCACACGTACACTTTACATTAATCTTCAAATTAAATCAAAGTGGAAATAGAGAATCATAAAAACGAACCGTCTAAATCCTAACAACACTCTCCGGCTCGACGTTAATTCAAATCAAAAGGAAACTTTCGATATAAATGGAAGTTAGAAATGCACTTTTGATGTTACTTCGGTGTTTATAATCGAGCGGTGAAATAAAGGATTATATTATTGCCGGTGTGAGCGGTTCTGGCGCCGTTCGCTGCTTTCATTGCGGCTAAGTCGATATTTATTGAAAGTTCCACTTTGTTCGCGTCGTTTGCTCAATTCCTCGGCCGCTCTCGCCGACCTAATGTATTCACGGAATTTTAACGAGGTTATATTTATTGTTCCAGCCGACACTTGACATCATAATTATTTTTATATTATTTTCTGATTTCTAAAAATCTTTTATGGATTAAAAATTACGTAACAAGATGAAAATCAAGGATCTGTCGGCGGCCGCTCTTCATTGAACGTTGAGTCAGATCTGCAGCAAACCGAAGATGGTCACTCTTGAGATAAGGTCAGATCTATGGCTATCGATGATATTGTCAAAGACTTGTAAGGAGTAACCCCCTTTCGTTTTCGATTCAAAGAATGAATTCACGACGGTGGTATCAGGAGGTGCTGGCGGATGTACATTGAGAACAGCTGTTGCGGCTAGAATCATTCAGAGTACGGGATTAAATTATTTGGCTCTTGCGTCATATGAACTGAATTCTCTGAATCATTTGGCAGATATTACTCTTATAGAGAGATTGTCATACTCGTAGCAGACTACATCGGCGAGGCTGATCTCCACGTCAGGACTTCTGCTTCAAAGGATATTTTCTCGAACGTGTACTACGTTCATGTAAATTAGATAGGTTTCCAACGCGCTCAATGTATATCATGATATTAAAAAAAAAATGTGCAAGTTGTCACGGGTGCTGTGCTTATGGTTTGAAATGAATATTGGATAGTCTGACGACGCTGGTAACAAATTCGTCCATGATTGCTACTCTTGAACATTTTCTATAAAGTGAGTAAATCTACATACATACAGACTTATCTAATATTTGTTGTACGCGAGCAGCGTGTTATGTATTCTGGTGTGTGCGAACTCAACCTTTAAACAAGCGAGTGTTTACATCAATGCGAAACTCAACATTTAAACTTCACCCATCTAACTCGTCTCAACTTTTAACGAATCCGCGCCTCGCACAGTTTGCCGATAGCTGTAACACCGTATTAGCTGTGACATTGGAAGTGTGTAGAAGTATAAACTTGTTTTGGTCAATCGTAGGAGTCTTCACACCGCACGCTGCAGTCATTTCTCAACTTCACCACTCGTCATTTTAAATTATGTTAACTCTGTCTTCTTTTTCTCCTTTTTCAGCTAATATATTGCATCTCCACAATCTTTTTTGGGCTGTCAGTTCACCTCATGGGGCTCTACTGCAACAGCCTCTTCCGTTACGGGCCGGCCGCCCCATCGTTTCTTCGTACTAAATAAAAGCTCTGACCTATATCATTACGTTAGGTTCTTCTATGAATTTTACAATCCCTTATTTCGTCATGTAGAGACTCCGAGCAAGAGTTACGCAACTAGCATATTATCTTTCGAATCAAATTCAAGTTCAAACCTAGAACCGATTCGGAAGTTTACCCCTACAGCGAAGAACCAGCAAGAAATTCGATTTTGATATAAAGTTTACAATAGACTGTGTACTTTTGAAATTTAAAAAAAATTAATTTGACTCTTTAATGCGACTATTGTACATTACATGAAAATGTTAAATGTAAGCCAAATACTCGGCGAATACTCTTACAAAAAAAAAAACAAGCAGTAACAGTATATCCTACATGATGATTATATTTGGCAACAATTTGAAGTCAAATATTACTACCCGCCTTGATAATTAAGCTACCATGGTTTCAGGCGTAGAAATAGACACGCTGCAGTGGGAGCTCTTCTTCGAGACCGTCGAGGACTTGTTGGCACACTAAGCACACAGGCGGAGCTGGGTGGAGCTGCGAATTCATTATCAGCAAGAGATAAAACCTTAGTAACAGTGGGATCGTAATTATAAAGTATTAAGTTATTCTCCAATTTCGTAAAACCTATACTGAAATATGACTTGTAATTATATGTTACTTTTATATTTTATGTTCGAAATATATTTTTAAAAAGATCAGACGAAGGTTAAGTAGGTCTTTAATTTATTTCCGTAGCTGGAAGCCTCACTTCATTTAAATGACGAATATTACAGAATATCGAATATCATTATAACGTCTAGTTCGCAGCGCGGACGTCAAATTTTCCGAACAGAACACCGTTATGTAATTTAAGCTCGCCGTAGAGAAGCTCGCGCGAGTGCCGCGAGCTTCGCAAATACAATTATGTTAAGTGGATTTGTTATTTAACATATAAAATACATTATAATATATTCATAACTGTGATTATAGCGGCGAAGTGCTCCAACTACGTAATAACAACATTACACAGTGTAACGGAATAATATTTGTTCTACGAATCGAACTAGATGGCACCGTGCAGAGACAATACACGCTATTCATTTTCAAACAATTTATAAAGACGAGCTAATGATTTATATTAACTCGTAGAAAAACGCCGTGTGGTATCCGGCTGAGTAGAATAGACCGCCCTCATATATTGCCGAGGTGTTGTAAAAGGCGACTAAGGTAAGTCAACCCGCCGTGTGGTATCTGGCTGAGTAGAATAGACCAACCTCATTTCTTACCGAGATGTTGTAAAAGGCGACTAAGGTAAGTCGACCCGCCGTGTGGTATACGGCTGAGTAGACTATACCACCCTCATTTCTTACCGAGTTATCGTAAAATACGACTGAGGTAAGTTGACGTCAGGCAGGCGGTCGGTCGTAAAAACGCAGCCAAATTATGTAACAATATGTTTATGACATGTTGTGCCGATCCCACTTAGAGTGGGATAAGGGCAGGAAGATGATTAACTCGTAGAAAAGCAACGAACCGCAAGTAATGTTAATATAAAAGTTGTTGGTAAGAAATGAATAGTGTTGGAGTAGTTCTGTGTTTGTAGTGTTACCATCTATCCTATTCGTAGTTGTCGATATGTGGGCTCCAGGAGCGCGGTGGCCCAGCGCTGGGCGCCCACTGTCGCCGTGACGTACCTTTGATGAGGTGCGCGGCGAGCACGAGCGCGGCGGTGAAGGCGTGTCGCCGCCACGCGCTCGCGCACATGGCGCCCGCGCCGCCTGCAACAAGCGGCCGGTCAGTGGCGGCGTGGTGGGCGACGGCCCGGGACTGGACCGTCGCTGGGAAGGAGCGTTGATGGTGAGTGTCAAGCCACATATATCTTAAAATATACTATACTATAATAATAATATTATTGAAAAGGATATAATTTATAATAATCTCTATTTTTATATAACATTTACAATATTTTATTCAAGAAACAGCACATATTGTTTTTTCTTTGACATACCGAATGCAACATAATATATTTTTTGTTAACTATTGACAAAGATCGATTTATAAAACAGATTATAAAATTTATTTAATTTCATCTTTCTAATACGATACTAATATTATAAATGCGTAAGACAATGCGGTTGACAATTTCGTACTATAAATAGTGTAAGTACAATGCTGTAATGAAACACTAAATCGTTACCGAATAAACTTTGTCCTCTTACAAGTCCTGTCAGTCCGAATAAAGTAGTCGCTAGATAAGATAGCCGTCCAGTGCGGCACGAGGCCGCCGCACGAGGTGTCGACACACGGCCCGCACCTGACGCCGCGTTTATAGCGTTCACAGGACAAAATTACCGCTGTATTTAAGTTGTTTAGCTGTTTCAAAACCTGAAACAGCTGTAAAATAGCGTGTGCCAAAAAAATTACTCTGTTATTGTATGACTAAATAAAACTTCTAGACCAACGCACGCAACTTTTATTCTCCAAAACATCGTCCATTCAAAAATGAATTTTATCGCGTGGACAACGTGAGTAGAATACAAAAGTAATAATGAAATTATTTTGCTAAAATCCGCGATTACTTAATCGAGCGAGCGAGTGCGGAGTCCCGTCTTGTGTACTTGACGTCAAATATAAGTCGTTATTTTCATTTACAAAATCATCACCGGTTGCGTTCACCCGCTGGATGTGGCGGAACACATTCGATTTCCTGCCCATGTTCCACCACGCTACATCGAAAGCCATTAAATTTTTTCAGCGATGTCCTCCCTCCACAGACGCCGCGCTCCTTTTTCGTACATTTTAAATTTAATATGCACACTGATATTATATTTAAATAGTCTGTCTGTCTTGCTGTCTGATTGTTTGTTACATTTTCACGACTAATCCGCTAAAACAATATTAGTAAAATTTGATCATTAAAGCTTATGTAGACTAACATATACTTTTTAAGAAGACGATGATGCATACGAATCACAGCCTGTATATGATAAATGAAAATTGATACGAACAAATGTAAAAGTTAAAGAAAAACCTATTTGTTAGTCTATAGATGCCGTGATATGGACGAAAATTAAGCTGTTTTTTTGTTCTATGTGTAACTAGATATTACCAGAATTTAATGTTGACTTAGCTGAGCAATAAATTTAGTAAACTGTTGTCTTTATAATATGTCGTTAGCTTATTACTTCATGACAATCGTACTCAAATTAAAGATGTGATATAATAGTTTATGAACACCATACTATGTTGCGCTAGTTTCATATAAATGAATCACAAGTAAAATAAATCTACGATCGTTTCCATGTCACGTATCGCTGTTCCCTTTTACCGTTTATGTCCGACCGTTACAAATGGCCTCAAGGTCCAAACGATACCCGCGCCGTTTCAGAAGTTGTTTGTGCGAGCGCCCTCGCCGGCGGCGGGCGGCGATACTTTGTACGATAAATGATATCGGTTTGTCCGTAAGTACTGACGATAGCGCGGCGCGAACTACACACAACACGCTATGAAATGGGCGGAACTCACAAAGAGGGCCGAAGTCGATGTTTGAACCGACCAAGAGAGCTCAAAAACCTTTTAAAATTTCATATTACCTTTTCGTTATAATGAAATACGTGACAATGCGATGTAGCTATGTATGTTGTATTATGTTCAAAACGGTAAACAATAGTCAGATGTAAGCTGGAGAGAAACTGGTTTTAGCACGGTCAAACGTGCGCACTCACCGCCACCAGATATTGTGGATGTCATTCTCTACTTATTGAGATATATTTATCTTACAAATATCGCCTAGTGATTACGTCACCACTCCGTGGCACCCACCACGGCCAACAGCTTAGGTTTAAGTAGGTTACCGTAAGCCCTAATCTCTTGAAAGTTAGTGGTTCTACTATATTAGTATTGTAACAGATAGCACTAACTCTGTATGGCAAAGCTACAGCTACTACAATACTATAAAACTGTAATAAAAGAAAAATATAATATAATACATAAAGTATATGTAGGAACGGAGTGTAGAAAAATAAAGTGTATATATTTATAAATGCATGGGGGATGCAAGGGGGTAAAATTCCATCTTATTACTCCCAGTCAACCTCAGCTGCTCGTGGTGCATCCTGCCGATTAGCGAACGAGGCTCTGGCGACCGATTAATGGCGGTATAACCATTCAACTTTGGTGTAGTTAAATACCACAGACCGGCGACGGGCAGCAGCGTCACCGGTGCCAAGAACTACGCTCTGCGATCACCAACACGTCTGCCCAGCGTGGTGATTATGGGCAAAACCTCTAATGGCAAGTACCACAACACAATGTCCCCCAGTTCCCGGTCGCCCCGCTATTCCTGGCCACGGCGGCGGTCATGGTAACGGCGGGGCAGGGGGTGCTAAGAATCCCCGGGCGATGGTAGGCCGCCAACACCAACTGACTTTGGCTACTTATAACGGACGCACGCTACGGCTCGACGAAAATCTGGTGCAGCTCACTGAAGAACTGAAGAACATAAGATGGCATGTTCTAGGTTTATCGGAAATCCGAAGAGAGGGGGAGGACACCGTTACTTTGGAATCAGGTCATCTTATGTATTTCAGAGAGGGAGACAAACAGTCCCAAGGTGGCGTCGGGTTCTTGGTTAACAAAACTCTCATTGACAACGTCTTGGAAATCTCCAGTGTTTCGACAAGGGTAGCGTACCTTGTTATCAGACTAACCAAGAGGTATAACCTCAAGGTTATCCAAGTGTACGCACCAACCTCGTCACACTCGGATGATGAAGTAGAGGAATTGTTTGAAGACATTTCCAGGGCCTTACACACCACCCAAAAGGCCCACTTCAACGTTGTCATGGGAGACTTCAACGCAAAAGTGGGAGTACATATTAGCGGCGAATCGGTAGTAGGACCACACGGTTTTGGAAGCAGAAATCATAGGGGGCAAATGCTCGTCAACTTCCTGGAGAAAGAGGGGTTGTTCTGTATGAACACTTTCTTTAAGAAACAACCTCAACGGAAGTGGACGTGGCGAAGCCCTGACGCTATGACAAAAAATGAGATAGACTTCATAATGACCGACAAGAAGCGTATTTTTAGAGATGTCTCTGTGATCACTAGGTTTAACACCGGAAGTGATCACCGACTCGTGCGAGGCACTCTAAATATTGATTGTAAGCTCGAACGCGCCCGTCTTATGAGGTCTACGCTCCGGCCAAACCTGCTTCAAGCTGTGGTAGGGTCTGAAACGTTCCAGTTAAAACTGGAGAAGCGGTTTGCTGCCTTGGAAACCACAACCGACGATGACATTGACCTGGAACTCGACCGAGCAGTGAAAATCTTACGGGACGAGGGGACGAAGCTATATCAGGTGCAAAGTACCGGTAAGGAGTCTAAACTTTCGCAAGAGACTTTGTAGTTAATGCAGAAGCGACGAGATAATCGTACAGTCGCTTCGTCAGATCAGAATAGAAAAATTTCTAGGCTTATAAGACGCGACCTCCGAAACTACAACGCAAATAAAATTAAACAAGCAATTGCGCAAAATCGGGGGTCGAAAGTCTTTTTCCAACATCTTGGCCGCAGCCATCTGACCAAGTTGACCACAGCAAACGGAAAAGTCGTCGCTTCCAAAGCAGAGATTCTTGCGGAGGTTCAGGACTTCTACGGGAAGCTATATACATCAAAAAAAAAAAAAATATATACATCAGAAACGTCTCGTCCCCCGCCTGATCCTGGAGATAACAGAGCCACCTTAACCCGCTACTTCACAGAAGATCTGCCAGAAGTCTGTCAAGACGAAATCGTGCTGGCTCTGAAACAGCTTAAAAATGGAAAAGCCCCCGGAGAGGATGGAATTACGACGGAGTTGCTAAAAGCAGGTGGAAAACCGATACTCGAGCGGCTCCAGCACATATTTAATTCTGCTCTCTTTTCGGGGAGAACTCCTAAGACGTGGAGCGAGAGTATTGTCGTATTGTTCTTCAAAAAAGGAGACAAAACTCTCTTGAAGAACTACCGACCTATTTCCCTCTTGAGCCATATCTATAAGCTGTTTTCCAGAGTTATCACGAATCGCCTTGCGCGGAGACTCGATGATTTCCAGCCCCCCGAACAGGCCGGGTTTCGAGGAGGATACGGCACCATAGATCACATTTTCACAGTACGGCAGATTATACAGAAGACTCACGAGTATAATCAGCCTCTGTGCTTAGTATTTGTGGACTATGAGAAAGCCTTTGACTCTATCCAGACCTGGTCTGTTCTGGAGTCCCTGCAACGGTGCCAAATTGATTGGCGATACATCGAAGTGCTGAGAGGTCTGTATGACGCTGCAACTATGACCGTCCAAGTACAGAATCAGCAGTCTGGACTTACCCACCTGCATCGAGGAGTGAGACAAGGGGACGTAATTTCCCCCAAATTGTTCACTAATGCTTTGGAGGATATGTTTAAGACGCTGCACTGGAAAGGACGGGGCTTAAACATAAACGGCGAGTACCTCTCACACTTAAGATTTGCAGATGATATCGTAATCGTGGCTGAGACCGTACAGGATTTGCAATACATGCTGACCAGTCTGGCTGAGACTTCTGCTCGCATCGGTCTCCGCATGAACTTGGATAAAACCAAAGTAATGTTCAATGAACATGTCATTCCGGAACCGATTGCCCTCTACGGAGTTCCTCTCGATGTTGTTGAGGAGTATGTCTACCTTGGACAAGTCCTACAGCTAGGTAGAAACAACTTCGAGAAGGAGGCTCGCAGGAGAATACAGCTTGGCTGGTCGGCATATAGGAAACTTCATCGAGTCTTTTCGTCGCCCATACCACAAAGCCTTAAGACAAAAGTCTTTAACGAGTGCGTCCTACCTGTGATGACATACGGAGCCGAGACGTGGACACTGACAATGCGACTGGTCCACCAATTTAAGGTCGCTCAGCGAGCTATGGAGAGGGCTATGCTCGGAGTTTCTCTAAAGGATCGTATCCGGAACGAAGTGATACGACAGAGAACCAAAGTAATCGACGTAGCCCAAAGGATTAGTAAGCTGAAGTGGCAGTGGGCTGGTCACATTTGTCGCAGAACCGACAACCGCTGGGGTAGACGTGTTCTGGAGTGGAGACCGCGCCTTGGCAAACGTAGTGTAGGACGTCCTCCGGCTAGGTGGAGCAACGACATCCGCAGAGTGGCTGGTATTGGCTGGAAACAGAGAGCTGAAGACCGAGCTCAGTGGCATGCAAATGGAGAGACCTATGTCCAACAGTGGACAAACACAGGTTGATGATGATGATGATTTATAAATATTTTAAATTAAGTAAAGCAACGACGTATTGAGAATTTACGTTCCTCTTATCAACGTGAAATTTTTAAATTTCAAATTTATTTATTGCTTTGTGATGTTCCATAAATGTAATCTACACGTACTGCCCGTTATAAGCATGCAAATAGTACATTGTATAATTTTATCATTTATAACATAATGCAAAATACACAAACGCGAGATAGTTCATCATTTATTTAGTACATAGCACATACTACTATGTAGCCATATAAAATATATAAGCTGACAGATCAAACGAAGGTGGAATATGATACCGGCAATAAACCTTATTCAAATTTTTATTTCGTTTCATTGTAATACCGGCACAGTGCTTAGTTCTGAGATGTTGCAGGGACAGGTTCGAGGCGCGGATCGTGCTCGCGAGGAACAGCTATTCGTAAGCAAAGGGTTGCAGACGGCGGCGTCATTTGCAGGGGGTGGGGAGGAGACAAAGGTCTGTTGTCCGAAAGGATTGTGTGTGAGCGAGGGCGAGGAAGTTCTACACACAGGTACCGACCACACCCACGGCAGCTTGTGGTTTCATATTAAAATAGTACTTTTAATCATTAAAGTCTACGAAGTGCAATATTTTAGTATCGCGTCTCTCGCTCCGCGCTCGTAAACATCGCGCAGCGCATCCGTTCGTAAATTTAAATGAAACTTGTTCCTCGCTCGAATTAGGTATCGTTTCACCCCTTAATTGAAGGGAACTGAAAATAAACGCACTTAAAATACATTGTGTGAGGAACATCTTTAAACATTCATTTACGTGTGGGTTGATGTATGAATTGCGAGCGACAACAGACGCAGAAGATATTTGACAATGATATATTCTTATACCTTTATTCTAATTCATAACTTCAAACTCTATTCGCCATATTGAATGACGTTGTGAATATGAAATTCAACGTACAAGTAACTCCTAGAAAATATCAGCTATTATAACAGTCGCAGCCGCTCCATTTAATGGCTAACTGTTTCCGTTTCACTAATTTATTTTAAGTATGCAGCTATAATTAAAGGACAAGTCGTAAATAACTCCCGTCGGTGTTCAAACTCTATCTATTCCCGCTCGCACTTGGCCACACGTCACGATATCAAGATGAGTCGTTAAACTAAGACGCGGGAAGTGTTAATTTTATTTTTATTCGAAAATATACTTTACAGACATTTTCCTTAAAACAATTCTCACTTAGGAGACAATTAATTTGTCCTTTTTTATTGTATACTGTATCTATAAAAAACAACTTGCTAATTTGATTTTATTGAATTTGTAGACTTATATCAACCTAGTAGAGTCACATACTACATGAAGAGATAAACCAAACAAATATCGAGATGACCACCGACGATAGGGCATCTGATAGTCGTATAGAGTCAATATGCCGAATGAGACTAGCCTCCCACACAGCTTGACTATTTAAAACTTTTGTTTTATTAAGTTATCAATATTTCAACATTATCACGGTGGGTATCAATGTCACGGTGGAGCGTTAATATCAGTCACGATGGGCTCCAATAACACGTTGGTGGGTGACAAAATAATGGGTTCGGTTTCCCGAAATAAAAGAAATAGTTTGGGCAGAACTTCGTATACTATGCGTTGACTAAAACAAAACTATTACACTACAAACATAAAACAGTGACTATATCTAACTTTAAACAACAATACCGAAACTTAACCGAAACGTTATACAAAATGAGACTAAAGACTTGTATCGACGCCTCCGCGCAGGCGTAGTCTGGCGTAGTCTGACTCGAATTCAAAGATGTCTCCGTGAGGCGGGAACGATTAAACAACTCTGTACTAATCTAAATAACGTGCGGGCTTCCCCGAAATACTTGGGTTGCTACAACATCCATTAAACGACTGGAAAAACAAAAAATGACACTGTTTCCGATTCTGAAAGATTGCAGTACTGATTTCCGTCTCTGATCTAACTGATCTCCGTTATCACATACATAATGTGATAACGGAAATCAGTTACATTTAAGTATTATTTGTTTCTTCACTTAAAATTACTGTCCGTTTCCCGAGTTTCTATTTAAGTTAAATTCGACTACAGGAAATATGACGTTCTAAACTTGATAAGAATACCATGTTGCCTGTTTATCTTAGAGGCTCTTTAAGTACACAATCATTTTTTCTAAACAATTTCTTAGCATAATTGGCACGAAAAATGTCCAAGTAATTATTTTAAATAACTCAATTAGTACCAGACGAGGGTAGTTTCAGTGGCCGAAGGTGCGGGCGGCCATTACTCACGGCGGCCATTATTCATGTCGAGGATACAACGGCCGCCGCCTGTCTCCGCATGGGAACTCTGATTGTTTTTATGCTTACAGAATGTGCGTAGTGAAGCGAAAGTATTCCCTACATGCATGACGATGACATACTACTTGATAAAAGCTTTCCAACCGTCTTTCTGGACAGGGAGCCGGCCACGGAATTAACTAGAACTGGTCCACGAGCACACTTTGGCACTGCAATACGGGAGTTAATTGAATAAAGGTTATGGTGAAGCTCCACGGTATTCATGATCATGAATTAAATCGTACATACCGTGTACCCAATCTCATCAATCACAACCCGTACTTCGATCCTTTACCATCATTGTGTTATAATGATTAAAGTTCTCTGTTATTTGGTGCTCAGAAAAAGGTTCTGGACTTCGGTTTACGTAGCGTTTACTGCTTTTGTAAGAGGAAAGTCAAACAATCATGGACCCGGTTACCTGCAGAATTATAAGCACAGAAGATTCCTGTAAGATGGTTGTCTGCCGTCACACCGAAGGTTTTCAGGTGTCCTAGAGGAGAGACTGACTCCTCGATAGAGCTGGACATTGAGAGGGCTTTCATTTCAATTGGAAAAGTAAGGGTTTCAGATTAGGTCCTACTGGGGGTTACTTAATATTCTATTACAAAGTATAACACAAATCGCTAAAATCGGTATAATCTAATATCGGTAAAATTGTGTGTACTTTGATGAAGTAAAGTTCCATATGTTGTTTTTGTTAATATTGTCACAATATAGCAACGCCTATATAAATAGATTGAACCTTTGATTACGATAAAACACATATCTATAATTATTTTATGTGCCTTAGTACAGTAATAGTAATAAGTAAATTAATTTCATAGATCTGATGAACAAAATCAAACTACCTTCAATATAGGAAATGAATGCTACGAACACGATCGTTTTTGAATAAATAAAAAGCTGCTTCAAAAGCCCTTTTTCCATACGAGTTGACAACGGCCCCGCGAATAATATCATTTCGACGGAGATACAAAGAAAGGAAAAACATCCGCTGTCCAATCAAAAAGCAAAGCTCGTTCGGAATATTGAAACAAAGGAATTATTTGTATTCAAATACAAATGAGTGTGAACGCGGCCTCCGGCGGGACATGTTTGCAACACAACAAAGAAACAAAGCTATGGAAAGAGGTCCATTACAATTATGAATGTAAATTTTATTCCAAATGCCATTCGTTCGAGTGAGCATTTTTATTATTACCGCGGACGACACGACCGAACGGTTAAGTACACGCGTGTGACGGCGTGTTCTCAGCACGGCGACACGTGTCATAGAGTGACAGCGAGCTGATCGAGTGCTGCTGTTGGACATGTCTTCGTTTGTGAGTTATGTGACAGGCGGGCACGGCCCAGCGGGCGGCATATCGTTTGAGATATGTTTATGTGAGACATGTTTAAAACTTAGAATTTAGGAGAAATACTTTATAGTGACTAGTAGTAAATTGCCATCAGTAGTAACTGAGAGAGTGCAAGTAATTTTACTACTACTAATGTATATTGATATATTCTTTTTGCAATGATCGAAATAGTTTAATAAATGTATTTTTTTATTATAATTATTATATGATATATATAGTTATAAGAGTTGCTGAATCAAAAGTGTATAAACTTTACAAAATTTCAAGTGTTATTATGTGACAATATAATATATACGTAGAGATATAAATATAATTGTAGTTTTATTCTTGTCAGTAAATAATAACGATAAATAATTGTGAAAATAAACATTAAATTGATTCCAGTCATAAATTGACGGAGGCCATATTTCGCAGCGCTACTTTTGCCTTCTTTTTCATCGTTGTCGACGAGTACAAATTACTACAACTACAGTTATTCGTAAAAGTCTTAGTAAACCTAAGGGCTAAAAAAATATTGAAAAAAAGATAAATCTCATAATAATTTAGGGACTCACTCAATAATTTAAGGCATACGAGCGGTGCACCGAGTTTTCTTGGGTTTCTCCTTTATCTATCATGTACACTATTCTTTTGTAAACATTTATATTTTTTGGGTCATAAAGTACATTACTGTACCCACAGTAAATTATTTTTTTGGAATTAATATATATTCGGCTTAAAACCAGTTCGCAGTGGACCGAACGCTCGTCGTATCGTGTCGTGTCGCGTGTCGTGCGTGTATCGTGCGGTGTAAGCAGCCCAAGGTGTCGTCCTCTCACAGTCGTTTCGTTAATTAACTTTTCTGCCAAATTTATTGCGATACTGTTAATAAGGTTCCGTTTGACACGTTATTTATTGCCTTATTTCCACTTAAAAAGCTTTCATTCGGTTGTTATAATGGCGTACGTATGTATATTTACATCGCAACTGTGACGATATTCAGGCGCTATTTACTTAATATATCATTTACTTCGAAAAATAATTTCTATAAATACAGAACAAATAAAGGTACAACACTCTGCTCTCCTGAATATAACATTTCTTTTAATTAACGCGCTGTTTGTTGCTGTGCTTACTGTAAAACCTTCAGTTAACCTTATTAAGTATTTAATTAACATTACAATTAATTATGTGCTAAAAGGTTACAGTAAGCATAGCAACCAACGACACGTTAATATAAAGAATTGTTATATTCAGGAGAGGTGTTGAGAAGAAAACGTTATTTTTATACATATCAGCCCACTGTATAAGCTATAAATTATCTAAATTTCATTGAAATGGAGTTGGTCTAGTAACTGTAGCAGAAGCGAATATTTAAGAATTTATAATAATATATTCACCTATATTATAATATGTTACTTGTAACGATGAAAAATTAACTTTAGTCGTCACACAGCAAATGTCGCGTCCATCCGTTGTTACCGCAATCCACGAAGGGTCGAAGGAGCTCGGTGTATACACTGGATGTATCCCACAGTAGGTGAAGTGGACTATCTTTGTGTAGGGTATTGTATTGTGTATCGCAAAACTTAGTACTGAATATATTTTTAGTAGGTGGAAGACTTTCTGGTGTCTATTTGTCTGTGTTTTTGATATATTTATTCATATTTGTTCTTTTACTTTGTAACTTTACTGTGATGTCTAATACATATACTAATGTTGCTGAAGAGAGTTTCTTAGCTATATTGACTAGTTTCATTCAAGTTATAAAGGTAGAGCCGTTTCCAAAAACGAAATACTTCAAAATATATTTCGCTTACTTTAAGTTTACTCGTAATTGAAGTGAATTCTGAAACAAGTTAGTGTAACAATGTTGAAAGCTCTTCACAAGTAAATGCTATGATTGCCATCTCCCCCTCCCCTCCCCCTCCCCCCCACTCCCCACCAACAATGTTATCTCAGAAGTCGACAAAGCGCTTACACGAAACCTATTACAGCTTCCGATATCAATTCGCCGACACAGCGCTGCGGTGTGAGTACGTGACACAGAACTTGCTCCGGAACATGCTCTGTCGGTGGGAGGTGAGGCCAGCACTAATATCCCAGTACAGTATTTAGGTTAACTCAGAGATAAGCGAATAGCTCGACAGTATTGGAATCCCATTGCCAAGACTTCTCTCGTACAGCGGGACATTGACAAAACTATTTAAGATTGATCCGTCAGTTGGTATTCACATATTAACTGAGTGAAAACTGATACGCATTATTCAATAGACATTAATTTCGTTCTCATGAATAATCTGTGATTTTATCTTTGCGAGATCTCCATGTTGGTATTTATTTTATTATTTCTACAAAAAGTAATGCATTTATTTTTTCTAATGGCCACACTAAATTAAATGTATAAAAACTGTTTTATTTTAACACACACTGGTGTGCAAGTTAAAATTAATGTCAAAATATTAGGGGAGGGGAAGTCGGAAACAATCATCCATTTATGGTAACAAGAATTCATAAATTGAACAGCATGGATAGAGTTCTATCTAGAGTTCTATAGTAGAGTAGTATCAAAGTAAAAAAATCCTCCTGCCCTTATTCCACTCTAAGTGGGGTCAGCACAACATGTTATAACTATTTAGTGGGGTCAGCCCAACATGTTATAAACATGTTATCACATGACTTGGCTGCGTTTTTACGACCAGCCGTCTGCCTGACATCAAATTACCTTAGTCGTATTTTACGACACCTCAATAAGAAACAGGGTTGTCTATTCTACTATACCGGAAAACACACGATGGGTCCACTTACCTAAGTCGCCTTTTACGAAACCTCGGTAAGGAATAAGGGTGGTCTATTATACTCAGTTGGATATCACACGGCTATTTATCAAAGTCTATTTATTATATTATATTTATTTTATTTTATTTATTTATTTATATTATAAAATATATATCACTGACAGCGGTCCCCGGCGAGGTTATTCTCGTCCCGCGTCCGTATTTTCCTATTCCTGTATTGTATTCTAGTTTCCAGTTGCCAATGTTTCGTGTTTCCTGCACTAGTTTATTCGTTGCGTCCAATGGGAATGTTTTTTGTTGCATTTTTGGCTTTATTTTATACTCTTTTGATACTCCGGCGTGGAGAATGAAATACTGCATCGAGTGCAGGCCGCTCGAATCACGACGCGATGTGATCGTAGACGGCCCCCCGTCTGTGCCCGACACAGATCCTATAGTTATTTTTTTTAAACAAATTAAAGAAAAGGATTGGATACGAGAAAACATTTACTGTTTTATTGCTCATTTCTGCAAACTGCTGGAGAAGTGAAAAACATTATGTACTTTTGTCTAAAACATTGTGTTCATTACTACATGCGAAATTTAATCTATATTTTTTAACTCCGCTGTGCCCTAACTGAGTTTGTTTGGTTCATTTTTATTTTAAATCGTTTTTTCCTTAACGTGCTTGACGGAAAAACTGTGAAAGCACGAGAATTAGTAAGTACATTGTGTTTTTTAATCCAGTCACAAATTGACGTATATCTTTGTACTTCATTGTAAATTGAAGGAGCTAAGCATTTCCCGAAACATTTTGTTTAACCCTCATATGAACATATCATCTTAAATGACGATGATAACTGTTTGTAACAATCACAGAGACCCGACACAGTTACTGATTGAATTCCAAACAACTGAAAGAACTGTAACTACTTAATAAAAAATAAATAATCTACGATCACGGCAAGGAGAAATAATAAAATTTGAAAAAAAAATTGATAGATTAATAGAATTTTTTAGATTTTTTTTTGACATTACTTGACACAAGGTATAAAAAGAAAGAAACTTAATTAAAGAAGCATAAGGCGTGCAAAGGCGGTCTTATTGTCAAAAATGTTATCGTTTCTCCTTGTTATACAATACCATTTTATCGCGGATTACAGCAAAATAATATTTTCATTAGTTTTGCAATACTGAACTGAACCATTGTTAGGTTGATTTGATATACTTTATGAAACCGACTTTCAACGTTCTGCATTTGTAATAACATACATAACAAGCGCATAAAATTCAAAAATCATCTCTGGTAATCCTGTGACGCTCGTGTACTGCTCCGCCCGCCCTCCACGGGTCAAGTGCGAGCCTGACAATGCGTGGAGCGACCGGATGGCACTCGTGGTGACCGAGTGGGGCCGCTGTGGTGAACGGCGATATATTGTCGGTTGGCACTACTTGGAACGGAAGTCAAGGTTTTTTAGAAGGCGAATTGCCCATACACTATTATACATTACTTGTGATAGAGTATGAGCAAGTTTGTGAGGTGCCCTGCTCGGGCGAGGTGCCCAGCTCCAGGCTACCCTCCGGCCGTTATTCATAAAAACCCTTGACATCTAATAAATCTCCGCGTCGCTTCAATAAACATTCGCGCTCATGTACTCGCACAGCGAACGAACATTCAATAATTTGCACCAAATTCCAATCCGGATTTATGGCGCTATTATACAGATGGCTCGTAAATTGCAAAATTTTCGCGCCTCAATATCAAGATTCATGAGCCATAAATAATAAACGATACAAAAATCCGCCCTTAACATGTATAAAGTTTACTTTGGCTTTCGCGTAAGCCGAGCTGCTGAGTTTTTCAGGAAAAATATTGACACCGGCATTATATCATGAATTGTTTATTTTAATTTACGACTTTCAAATACTGTCACTTAAATAGTGACGCTTAAGTTAAACGATAATAAATCGTCGTCACAACTAGGACATGTGCCACACGGCATCAAATCTTTTTCATAGCACACTATATTATTCATATCATTATGTCTCTTTTATTTAGTACATCCAAGTACCTGGAAATACTCCGATAGTCTTTCTTATCAGATGGCGATATAATTTTTTCGGCAAAGCAGCCACCTTGTTTTCCTCGTAACATATGCGTAAATACTTTGCTCTCAGTCCAGACTGTTTGGGCCCATGTAGTGTATGACTTCTATTATATATATAAAAACTTAATTTGTCCCATCGTTATGGTGTCGGCAGCACGTCCCTCGGGACGCTGCAAGTGTTGACGACTGCGATTTATGTCCCACCATGTAATACCGTCCCCCCTCGTTCGGAGCTTGCGCTGTAAATCTTCATTGTTGTTTTAATTGGATATTCCCAATTACAGTTACCGTCCCGAACTAAGGTGTTGATCGTACAATACAATTTATTAAAGAAAACACAAATATCTTTAAACAATCTTCGCGATTTTAACTTGTATTCTATCTCCTGATGATGCTTCGGTTACGGGGTGCGGTGTGGTGTTAGATAGTGTTTCTAGTGCAAGTGTTACGAATGCTGCGTGTATGATCATCAGTATATATCACAAACTCATCATCTACATTCAGAATTACATAGATTTTCTCTAATCGCAGATCGCAGTAAAATAAGTCATAATTTTTTATATGATAGATCGAGGCATTAGTTATTAAACTAAAGCTCGATTTACGTATGGAACGCTTGTAAACGGGGTGGACGGTCCGACGAACCAAGATATTGCCTTTTCCGAAGAATAAAGTCACATTTTCTATGCTTATACATGAGAGATATAATTTTATTTTTCGGAGGCCGATATTTATCCTCTCTCAACTCGTGTTCTCGGCTGATTTAAAAGAAACATGATAGATTCGTCCCCAGCGGTTACACGAGGGGACCAACAAAGCCCCTCGCGGGACCCCCGTGGAGCCTAGGAGGGCCCTTCGAAGGGGGGTTGTCACCCCCCGCTCTCTGTACTGCGGATAGCGTCTGTACAATTGGTTTCGACTCCCTACTTGCAGTGCTCGCGGTTGTTTTTCTAACATTCACTGATGCTGTTAGCCTTAACGGCTTTTAGAGTGTCATCGAGAGAAAAGGCGAATGCACAAGCACCGCCGGGAGTAAAACTAAGAGAACGAGTCTCTAGCGAGACTCCCAGCATCCTGGGGAGCGGATCTGGTCTTAAAGCGAAGATTGTATCGGACTTACGGAAAAGTTCTAATGCTGCACGGGCGGGGCGCCCCGGCCGCTGCCCGTGGGGAAGCGGGGACCGGCGAAGACGCTGTGTGTGCAGTGTATGGATTTAACGATCGTGATGTGATCGTTGGGATCATAGAACACGCTCTTAGGGCCTCTATGGAGTCTTGATTTAAACTTTTTATCTTAGCAGGTGTATTTGACCGTCCTCCCGACGAGCGGTTTTGGAGCGGGTTTCCGTGAAATCTCCCGCAGGTGTCGTGTCGGTAATCTCTCGACGGGTGCTGTCAGGAATTATTGTGTAAAACCATTCGTATTTCAACTGTATGATTTAATGGTTCAAATTGCTGAAACGAACAGAACGTTAATATGACAAACGAGATACGTTCTCAGAGTGAAATAACGGTGGTACAATACATTCCGTTACATTAAATATAACGTGATTTGAAACGTATCCCGAGCCCCGCGGAGGGATGCGGACAGAAACAAGCGGAGAGATTGCAATTTGGCTGACGATTAAATGTTTGCGCTCCGAGACTAGCGGGGTCTCAGCCGACAGGCACAGGCCGAGGGTGCGCAGAGCTCGCACCTGCCGCTGTAGGAGAGCCCCCCCTCCCCCCTTCCCGCGATGAAGTGTCAGGACGTGACTCGGAAGCGCCGATAACATTATTCGAACGAGCCGCGTTACACATTTTAAACATGTCGGGGAAATATGGGATCCGTCGCGGGGTAATGAGATCTGACGTCGAACGGAACGACGAAAAGGGATTTTAATATGAATCCATTTGGCTCGCAATAAAGACGCATTTAATATTACTACGAGAAATATGAAATTGTCAGTTCGGAGCGGGATATTAAAACGGGGACCGCTTTTTATTACGGCGCCTAATGGAGTGTAAATTTTCATGCTGTCAGGATCCGCTTTTCGTTCTGGACTCGAGACTATGAGTCCGTGCCGATTTATGCAGTTTTAAACTGTTCAAGAAAATACATCCAGTACGATACAATAAACTAGATAACTCCTCATCGCTCGATTTAAATTTAAAAGTCCTCTATAGGACGGTCGCAGCTTTCAATGACGCTTTTAATAATAAATAGACCCGTTTTATATTTACGTTGATAAAGTTTCAAACGTTCATACATTACGAGGGTGACGTAGCCGAGACGTTGCTGTTTAAATAAGAGTAACCCTCCACTATCGCAGAGAATATTTATCCAACGTGAACGTGAGGCGAAGGGGAGTGTTTCCGCAAATGATTATGACAACACCGGCTCAGTCGGGGATTACGACACCGCGGTAACTTGTACTTAACAAGTTTGCATTGCTTTGTGTTAGAACTGCATCATTGTAACTTAAGAAAATTTTTATTAACTATTTTTAACTAGTTGCAGCAGTAAAGGCTTTGAATTATACGTAACGTGTGGTGTTTAGAGCAGCTTTTGGCAATCGATACCGCCGCGGTTGATGTTCTCTCGCTCCGGTGGAGCGCCGCCATTATGTTGTGCCCTTTTGTACACACGGTAAAATAACATATTTCCTATAATACCACATTAGCTGGTCCGAGCCACGGGAGACTCGTGTGCAGACATGTCCCGGACAGAACCTCCCATGCAGACGATAGGAGCAGAGTGGGTCGGTAAAGATTCCACAGGCTTCCTGCGAGCAGGAGTCAACCATCGAGTCGATAGTAGTTGGTCAGATATACTCCGCATCACTGGAAATGTCTTCTAACAAAATAGCGAGACAGTTCTCGACAAACAAAAAAGGTCTATTTTCTTACACCATTTTACATTTCCCCGTCCTATTCAAAAACTAAACATGTAGGTGAACTTACTTTTGTTCGTAATATCGTGGAGATAAATCACGCGAGTCCTAGCGCTGTGCCAACAAGACGCGCGTCACAGAAATTAAGAATATTCCTCCTCAGTATTTCGCAGATTTATCTCTGGTACTTTCATAGACGTAAGCTGCGGATATGAAACGGGTTCGACAGATATTAAAATCGGCCGCCGCAGGCTCTGAGACGTTTTATAGCCCCTAAGATATACAGGAACGGGGATTATAAAATGTACGTCGACAGATATGTTACTCAGAAATTTAAAAGAAATATTAACGAAATATTTAAAAGAAATATTAAATTAAACAACAATACCGCGGTCCACTGCTTTGAATGTTTGAATAAATAGAGGGGGTCACAAAAAATATTTATTTATTAAAGGCACCTGAGTTGACGAATGAGAATGGACGATGAAGACATATTGACCACAATTAGAGTGGGAAAATGGAATTCTTACTCTTATCCCTTAGAATGATGACGGGTTTGAATATATTTAAGAATCTTAGATTTAATTTACGTTACTAAGGCTTAAACCGAATCCGTCTAAATAACTTTCCAATTACCGGATTCAACGTGTGTCGTTATCTTAGAAGTTACATTGGATAAAGTAAGATAGTCTTAAAATAAAGATATGTGGGAATGGAACGTTTGTGTGACGCATGGAAAGGAACGGAAGGCGTGTGAGCGAGAAGAATGAAAGTGTGCGAGAGAGAAGGAATAAAAGGAATATGGAAGACGGATATACGAAGGCAACACGATTTGGCTAAGACGAGATTAATAAAATAAAATCAGTGAAATAATAATTGTGTTTTTACTTCGAACAAATTCCCACAGATATTATTGGTCTATAAAAGAGGAGTGATCCTAACATACACAGTTTTGTTACATCTCAAAGACATCGTGTTTGATACAAGGCGGCTTAAGCTGTTTTTACAAAATTTTCAACAATTATTGTCGTATTGACACAACAAATAAAAAACAAAACCTTTCCCCGCTATGCATTGGTTAAATCTGCATGATATTTCGTGCAGCATTTTGTAATTTTATTGAGAACAGACAAACACAAGCGGCGGAGGACTTTGTTTAATATGTGGTGGTATATCATGAGACAAACGTTTCTCCGACAGGTCCATCAGCCAGCGGCGCGGTCTCCTCAGTTCACCTAACACTATTACCTTGGTCCCGCACGCGGCGCCCCGCGGTCGACATATAATTGGGCTCTGTCAGGAATGTCAAAGGAACAAACATGAATGTTACACCGCACGAAGAGTCCTTGAACGTCGAGACACCGTCAACTGAATACAAAATATTTAACCCGTAGTAAAACGGTAGAGTATCATAGTATTGAAATTACGACTATGTTAGCCGAGTAGATAATGCTATCATTACTTCGTAGCAGAGATCCTACTAATACTGTGAGAAAACTAATATCCATTTACATTAAAAGTCTAAAAAAAAGAAATAAAGGAAAGCATAATATACTGTAAACGGATATAATAAGGGATCACTGGTATCCTGCGTATTATGAGTGCAGCTGATGGATCACGAACTTGCGGCCAGAAAGCAAATATAGAGTTCCTGGCACCGAGCGTCCTAAGAATATAGCCGATGTCGTGCTGGGCGTAACGCCCAATAACAAATGGAATTTTCGATGCCAATGGAAAAACAACCTATCTTGTCTGATTGACATTTGTTTTGGGATACTGTATTAATTACGAGTGCGGGAATAAAAGTTGAAATATAGTTTAAGGTGTCATTAATATTCACTTCTGGACCTTCTTTAGCAATACTTAATCATTTGAATACGAACTTGAATCTAATATCTCAGTAGATAAACGGAACCCCATTTGAAGTATGGAACTTAATGGTACGTCTCAAATGTCCCCGTTTTATCTAAAACCAAACCCGACCAACACCGAACAGCCGTCGGAACTCGCAGCTGTGGCAACAGACCCCCCGCTCCAGGCGGCACACGCCGCATTACGGGCACCGCGTCCCCTCCGACTGTGACATCACGGGACTCGCGTCTTATAATCTAGTGTCACGTAACAATATACCCTTTTGCTATTAATGAAATATAAAAAGCGAAGGCGCAGTCTTATTTATTTATTTATTTATTTAGTTAGATGTTTAGAAAGTTTTTATTTCTATTTTAACGGAATCGTATATTAATAGAAAATTGAAAAGTGACGGGAAATTATATAATAGATAACAACATTGAAATCTATAAGCTCACATCGACACTTAATATTAAAAGGGTACAGTTTTTAGAAAACAGATCACACCTTTTTTTCTCTATTTATTTGTTTTTAGTTATACTTATATTTATATTTATTTGTTACTGTTTATTTTCTCTTCTTTCACATACTTATCTGCGTGCATTTGCTAACCCGTGCATTATTATATAAAAGATCCTCTCTTTCAAAGCGTTGTCTAGAAGAGAATACGACAATGTTATAAGCCGCACTTTCCACATCTAACTGTTTCTATTATCTATGTGTTTTTTTGCACTTTGTATTTTATTTTGTTTTCACTTTGTATTTTAGTGCAATAAAGTTATTCTTCTTCTTCTTCTTCATCTTCTTCTAGTACAGATAGAAGATAAACCAAAAATTAAAAACAAACGAAAAATAAACAAGAATAATAATAAATTACAATAATTAAATCTATGTACTAGCTTTATAAATATACCTAAGAAAAAGGATCTCTATTAGTTTTAAAAGTCTGCGCTTTATGGGAACAGCACGGAAGACGGTGCGGACTCTGTATTGAATTAATCGAAAGAAATAATGATTTAATGATATGACATATATCGCTGCGAAGAATCAATCCGTCACGATAATATAATTTAATGAAACCGACTTCAATGATGCTCTTCAATATCGCTATGACAAGAGAGACTCACGACAAAATCAGGTCGATCGCTTTTTGTGGGATTCAACTTGGCCTCTTTATTATATTTTCTGTACGTACACATAAAAATCTGTGTATCCTCTCTATTCATTTAAGTTTTTCCAGATGTGATATATACATAAAACACGACATTTCTATTTCGACGGAATTCAAACCCGCCCTTTTCACTTTAAAAACTCTAAAAAATCTTTGAAAAGTCAAGTCGTCTGACTCAGCGGTTGGAGCTTCTGAGCATGGTATACTGGGGGTACAGGTTTGAGATCTGACGAGTTTCAGTTTAACAGTATATCTGATAACCAAAATTATTTGTCTCAGACAAGCTGATCCCGGAACCTTTACGCACGAAGTTTAATGTTAAAAGATATTAAATTCTGTAATTTAAACGCTGTTCCTGAAGGAAGCTTCAATTGTACTAAATTACATCAATATTGCTCCATAGACTGACAGACTTAACTTTTTTATTTATGTATATGTTTAGAATATATGGATTTTAATACTTCCCAGGTATGAAATACTGCCTCGACATATGATGGCAACGAAAAGGATAATTGAAATTACAAAATTGTTAACTAACTACGGGGTTGGAATGTACCGACCTCGCTAACTCGGGGTATCTCAACATCAGCTTTGAGGTAATCTGGTACATCGTTTGTCAATGTTAATTTGTAACAAGCATTAAATAACAAAACACTATTCAACATTATTTCTAGCTGTTTTTTTCCTCTTTTAAATTATTTTCTTAAATATCGTGTGCATTTAGACTTTTCTTCTGAGATCAACAATCGGATTAACGCATGACGGATGTCAATCAACTCAGATTGAGCTGCGGTAAGCGATAAAGATCCCGGTCGCCTTAACTGTTATACTATAAGAATTTTGATCGATACTATATCTGTCTACGACGAATTCGACTTAAATAACTTAATTCTAGAATCCAAAATCCGTTGGCCCCCGCCCCAGGCAGCCACTCTACTTAATTTTAGGTTAGTCTTCACTTTTATGAATATGAAAGTATTTAGAGCGTGATGTACAGGATGCTGCGTCTCAGGACGGAGCGGAGACGTGCTCGGGTGTTTGAGGATAGAACTTGAATATTTTATACAGTTTTATTTTTAGTGCAGGTGACAGACGTTGAACACGAATAACTACCGGATTGCTTTCTGGAAAAGAAGCGAGACTTGTTAAGTGTGGCACAGAATAAAAACAAAGTTGATAATCGAAATGAATAGGACATCATACTAATATCAAAAATAATTTAAATAATTAGACATACTTTGCGAATGTCCATGATACAAAAGAAACGATAATTTTAGCAAAATACACGATAAAAGAAACTCTATGTAGTGCTAAGCTCAGAGTGTGCTATTTGTTATCATGCATGATCCATACAAGATTTGTAAAAACGCAAAACCACCACAGTACATAAGCACTGCACACATTCACTACTACACCAACATAGTTTTGTCATTACAACAGTTTAAAATAAGTATAAAAATTAGAGGACTAAACGTATAATACAAAAGTGCCAATTTCACTATACTTTGAATAAGGATACTGCGTTACTTCTGACTCTTCAGCGTTCAATTGTTCAAACAGCAGTAGAGTTGATGACTCGATAGCACTCGTTTACAAGTTCATCAGTAATTAATATTCTGAATTGCAAATAATGTATTCAGAGGCTCAACTAGGTGACCACGCACCGTCCGCGGCTGTTGGCGTGTTGGCAGGCGCCAAACCCATGACGTGTTGTTATTGTAGCAGAACATGTCGCCCTCGATTTGGTCCATTACTCCGGCACATGTCTGATAGTAAGTAGCTCCCTCTGACGGCTGATCTGATCGTAATCGATTCTCAATGTGTACTGCCAAGAGAATGTGTGTCGCGTACAGAATAGACGAATGTTTAATTTTATTTTCACTATAACAGTAGTAAGCCAGGGTTTTCTCATACTTATTTAATCCGTACTAATATTATAAATGTGCAAGTCTGTCGTTTATGCTTCTATGACTAATTCACTGGGACAATGGGATATACATTTGGTACAATTGCAGGTTACTTACCGGACTGACGTATAGGATGAAGAAATCCTGCTTTTCCCTCGTTAGGAATAATCACAAATGTAGATAAGTTACAATATTTTAACATTGTTGTCGACGAGCGCACTAACAGTCATGTTTGTATTACATCAATACCTAGTAGTCATTGCGTTTAGAAAGAAACATCACAATGATAAGAATCAGTACTTACTTAATACTTGTAATGATATTAGGTAAATTAATAATTTTCCGCATACAGATTTTGTGTGTGTATATGTAGTATTTCAATAAAACTGGGTAAATTAAAGCTCGTATTAATACACTAAAGTGGCTACAGTAAAATACATAACAGGTAATCTGTTAATGAAAGTGTAATGCAGATATTATCTCTATTGAAGTGGATCAATGATGAATGGACCACGAGCCCCTGGACGGACGCCAGCGGCGCTGCAGAGCAGTTTACCTGCCACATGCTACAATGAATGATTTCAAATATTTGACCCGATTGCTATTTCAACACAATTATTTATAAATACACAATAATGGGTTCGTACGCGATGCGTTAATTAAAATCGCATCCGAATTTATTCAAACGTTGTATTTAACGGGTAAACGAAATGAATTGCAGGAAATAGGAAAACAAACGTGCGAAATTTAAATAAAACTACAGCACTATCCCGAATCCAGAGCTTAACATTTCAGCGAGCTTTTCACCGGACTGCAAAAATAGGCGAGTAAATAAGGCGCTGAAAAACGTTCAGATTGAGTGAGATGTTGGCTCATTTCGCGTCCGCCGAGATGCGCATTCGCTCGGAGGAAACTAGAAGTCCGCCCGAGAGCGCAAATGCATCCAATTGACACAGATAGACTGCTGACACACTTCGCCGAGAGCCGCGACACGACGGAACCAAACTAAGCTAAAATTTGACGTCATTAGTGGATTCAACATTTTAATCGTCTTAAACTATTCACGCAGCATACAGTAAAAAATAAACAAAGCTGTTCTATTCTTTACCTTATATATATATAATCTTATATAAAATGTAAGTTCTTTGTAGTTTAATTTAACAAAATATTTAACAGCGCTTAACTATTATTGTATATGTATTAACCCCAGTTGTAAAATTCTATCACTGTATTTTTTTGTTAAATCAATCAAACGCGTAGAATTTTTATTACATTTAACATGATTTATAAAATAAATTTAAGCATTTTAGTAACAGGAATAAGGATTCAATAAAATAAATGTAACCCGAACAATAGCGCCGTAACGAGCGGCCGATTCGTCGGCAAGTGTCGATCGATTAAACGCTAAACAAAGTGTTCTGTGATGGGCTCTCGACAATATTAATAGTTTTGATTTTATCGATAAACTGGGTTAACATACGAGCCGATAGTCCGAGAGCCGACCGCTGCAAGTACTGCGCTGTTAAATTATTATATAAAAACAATCAATTAGTACTTGACTGAGTCTATTGTCAGCCCTGACCTTGACAAGAGCACTCTGACCCATTTTATATTGTGATCTCTCTCCGCTCCTATTCAAATTGCTGTCGCATCGCTATTTATTCCGTCGATCTGGAATGATCTCAATGTAAAAGGCCTAGAAGTCACGGCCGTTTGTATTTATATTTATTATGTGTTTAACAATAAATTATGTATACATATATTAAGAACATATTCAGAATTTACAGAATAAGGCGTAACTTTTTAGAGATGGAAATGTGATAGATCATTATCGAGACTGTACGAAAATAATCTTACGTTTTATAATATATACGTAGACGGTACGAGAAAAATTCTTCAAAGAATTAGTATAGCAGTAACCTCTTCTAATTAAGAGTAAAAATATTAACTACATAATGAAGGTACACAACATCACATGCTTGATACCTGAATTCTCGATAATACGTCTTTTTTAGAAATTAAGTACTTGACTAGATGTGTTTCAAATATCGATGTTCTTCTGTTTCTATATGCGATTTTGTCTTGAAATTAAATGTTATACTTTCACGATAGTCAAATAACATAAAATAATAACTCCTTACAAAAATACGCCAGAGATATCGTTAAGATACTTTTCTGTAAAGAAACACTGTAAATCATTGGTAGTGTTTCAACTTTCTTGAGTTTGTGTACATCTATTCAGTACCGCCTTATTGGCATATGTTTTTACTTTCAATGACTCACGGCCGCCTCCCGGCCTAGGCCGCACTGGCCCGGCCGCTCGTCACGCGCGGTGTTCTCTCCAGATATAAATCTACGTTATTTATTGAACACACATAAATGTGCGCTTTGATGGTTTTCCGACAAATTGTAGTCGTTTTGTAAAAGTCCTACAACAATGTATTAAGCGATTCTGTTTTGAGGAGCATTATGTTGCGTTATATTAATCGTAGTTTTTATCTGTAATTTTTTTGAATTTTAATAACTTTTCTGTTTTTTCGAAAAACTGTTCTCCATATTGTACATATTGTATTAATGTGGGTACTTAAACGAGAACATTGTCGCGCCTACAGCTAGTAAACTATACATCTAAATGTAATATAAAAAATTGATACAGTAAATCGACCGTAATGTGATATGTCACATTAAACGCCGAAATTCAAGCTAAGTTGATGAGTGATAGAAAAGAAAGGAGCATGTAATATTGTGCCGACCCCACTTAAAGTGGGAGAATGATGATCATTCATTAACAATTAAGGTATTGGCTTGCTTGTGATGGAATGTAAAAACATAGTAAAAAATATGTAAAATTTACATAATTTTTTTTTCTGCACGTCTCTATTTATGTTTTAATTAAACCAAAGTATCTCGCCGTATTGTACGCAAAGTTGTAGCATTTTCTTTGTTGTGCTACATAATACAAAGACTATAACATTGAATAATAAAAAGCTATTTGCTATAAACAAAGTGAATGATAATAATGTATATATCACAACCCTCGCCGTGTCGGCAGCCTGTCCAGTTGGGACATTGTGACTATTACACAGGATCGGCAACTATTTAACAGGCGAATTTGCGTTGACAATGGACGTAATTCGTTACGCCGTTTGCATAATTCAGGATCTCGGGAGGGGCGGGGAGTGAGGCTCTGTCGGCCGTTAGCACTTCACATTTGGACGCTGCGATATCACGCCAATAGCGGGGTTCAAATCCCGGACCTTTTTTATTCGATGAAAGCTTTCGACGATAACGTTGAATGACGGGAACGTCGCACTTATGATTATTACGCAGATAAAAATAATATTACAGTTTTAGGGTACCACTAGCTGTAATGTAATTTCTGAAAATTTATTTTCTAAGAAGTATATATACATGTTTTACAGCGCTTTATTGTTTGTTTAACTTTAATTACTATTAAATCCTTGTGCTTAATCTACAATTTAGTTCGATAATTACAATCAAGTCATTGATACGAATCTACAAATTCGATATGGTCGTTAGGTCGTGAGGTCCTCACGTAATCTTTATACAAATGTTAATACCTCAATCGAATTATCGTTGTTCCAACAGAACAAATTAAAGATCTTGTGATAATAGGAGTTCTGAGCCGCTCACACTGTTTTGAAAATACTCTTTATGAAAAACATCAGATAGCACTTAGGACTATGAACACTTCATTACATATTATAAAACCAAGTACCCCGTCGAGTCTATCTTTTTGCAATACTCAAAAACTGCTTAATGGATTTTCAAGCGCTTTTTACCGCTAAATGCAAAGTGAAGTACAATTTGCAAGATTTTGTGTAAATTTGTTAAAATACGACGATGTTCGTTGAAAATTTCATGAAAGGTCAAGCCGCCTTAGAGCTTTCAGCGGAGTATATTTTTAGTTGACCTTCAAGTGAAGCTTAGCGTTGAGTACAGTAGATGTATCGGCACTGATATGGATAGGAAATATTTATAAAAGGCTTATTAATAAATTAATAGATTCAGGCGTTACCGCTGAGTTTCATAAAACAGAAAACAATTTACTATAATCTGTAATGAGAAGAACTTTTATAATTTTTTATTGATGATCTTTATTAAAGCAAAATCATATTATTATAAATTTTAAATAATATTTGTAGCCCATTGCTGTCCCACTGCTGGGCAAAGAAAGAACGATTAGAACTTCAGAAGCTAATTCAACGTGGATCAGCGTCACTGACATCGCAGTAACATGCACTGAATATATGCAAGATTCCTCACGATGTTTTCAAAAGCATAATAAGTTGTAAGTATCAATTGTCCAAACCGATTATTTGTTATTTAACATCTAATATTCCTCTAAATTATCTCACTAATTCAAGATGTCTCATACATTCTATTGTAGTATAATTTCTGAATATTTAAGTAGACATCGTTGCACCAGATTTATTTCAGCGTTAAATAAATCGCGCGTATTATTCTAACCTAGATAAAGATCATCCGGACCGTAATTAGAGATTCAATCGATGTTCTGTGATAAAAACTAGATTCGGCTTCAGTTTGAACGATGACGGACACATCTTAACGACTGCTATCTGGCGCTCGGAGGCTGCGACTCTGAGATGTCACCGTGAATATCAGTTTCGTGATTGGCAAAAAGGGACCGGACTTCTGAACGAATAACGAGCGGAGAAACTGCCGGCTCGAGGAGGTTTTTGCTTTTATTTTCAGTTAAACTGCGAGATAAAAATAGAAATCTCTGCCCGTTTTTTAGGAACGTACGTTACTTTGCAGAATATCAAAAGACATGTGGGAAAGGATGTCTTTTTGGTTATATTCTTTATTTTCGTTGTTATAATGTTCTCTTTCGATGCACTTCTAAGTAAGAAAAAAATTAAACAGCTCGCTTGAGAGTTGAGGGAGACAGTTATCATTCATACTAATATAGTAAATGTTAAAGTCTATATGATTCGCAACCCTTCGACCCACGAACTAGCGAGCCGCTCGTAGTGATACGACAAGAGCGATAACACGCCCATCAGCCACGGGGCTAGTTGGGAAACATGTGTTTTGATAGGGAAATATCACGAGGAGAATGATGGAATAAAAGAATACCTACAAATACAAACACTGTTAAAGACAAGAACATGGTGACATTAAGTTTACAAAATGATTGAACCACAAGAAACTAAAATGTAACACCTCAAATATTCCAATTTAAAATAATATTTATAATACTATTTATAAAATACATTTTCAAATAAAAAATAACATTACAAAACTTTTAGTTTGTGGCAGCTTTAAGGTTCCGATATGATCTAACAACGAGATAATTTTTTTAAGCAAAACACATTATTGAAGTTAATGTAAAGTGAAACGCAAAAGACTAAGAAGGAAACTGATATAAACAAGATTAACGTGGAGATCAACACCGATATATTGTATACTGAGCGGCAGGAGTTGTATATGTATTCACTTGTATTGTATTAATATAGACTAATGTTGTATGAATGTAGCACAGACTCAAACACGCACTAGCAAGTAGCATAATATGTCACTACACGTCCACTCTCATCGACGGCTCT
This sequence comes from Morpho helenor, assembly GCA_029227775.1. NCBI lineage: Eukaryota > Metazoa > Arthropoda > Insecta > Lepidoptera > Nymphalidae > Morpho > Morpho helenor. Next base: position 106,477 of record JARGCU010000006.1, read on the forward strand.
CGTGTTACTGGCGTGGTGTATTCTAGGACAGTGTAATGATTCCTGTGTACATTAGTATTAGTGTGAGTATATTCATGTATGTATTACATGTATATGTCGTGTATATAAATATACAAGGTGAAAAACACATGTATCCAACCAAGGACTAGAGATATAGATGTCACAGCACTAAGAAATGAAAAGTTTGCTGTTAGTGATGATGATGATTTCACTGATATTTAGTAGAAATGAAATAAAAATGGTAATTTACCACTAAAGAAAATGAAATTTACCAGTAGTAAAAAAATAGTCAATGTATTAATCGATGGTATTGCCATATTATGTCTTGTAAAAATTATGAAGATATTCAGCGTGTGCCGCGAGATCGATATGGTAAAGTTAGCGAATACAATACACATTTTTTTTGATTATGTAGTTCTTTAGTTAGAGTATCTAGCAATTTTATTAATTGTACAGTGAAAGGAATAAAAAACATAAAAGTGGGAGTCACTATAAATAGTATCACCCCCCAAGGGACCGCGTGGTCCGCGTGACCTCACGAGACACCGCTATCGTCTGCTGATAGCAGGCTCGCTAACACTACGTCGGAGTGATCGCAGTAAACCTAGGTACCTACTATTAAGCTATTACACTACTATTACAAATTAGTTAGAGGTCCGGAACACAACAAGAGTTTACTCCTCAAGTATGGATCTCTTTGAATATGCAATACGGTAAGAGGGTAAATAAACATCTATGTAGTTATGGATGCCGATCCCATGCCTTGCAGGGTGGTCTTAACCAAATAACCGCGATTCCATTTACCAGCAATAAACCATGAGAACTGTTGAATAAGTTTTTAGGAATAAGCGATCACCTGCATTGCTCACACGATGATCTCGGGAACCATCGCGAAGAGTCAGTCTCTAACTCGGCTCCTACCTGGTAACACCTGATGGTAGTTAGATATGTAAAGTGCGTAAAAGTCTTTTAATAAATTTAAATATAAAGAATTTATTTTCTTTTTTTTAAATCTCGGGAGTAACTTATAACTTTGACTACGTACATTATTGTAATTTCTCAATAGTTTATTTATCTCGTTACGTACGCGATGCCATTATTATCAAACATACGTGCAATATAACATTCTCTTTTCATAAGTCTGAAAGAGATAAATAATTATGGTCCTTATTTAACGCTTGTAATAATTTCACTCGTCATAAAATTTGCACACCGAGGCTTTATATGAACATCGATTCACAAGGAGTGAGCTCCGAAAGATATTAATTTAATTGTTATACTCGCCGTGTGAGTGTGATTTGTTTACATTTAAACGTATCTTATCTAAGTGTTTTGAGGCAGGAAAGTAGTAAAAGATATAAGGTAAAAATAAATATATGGGACACTTATACACACGGTTGTCCGTCCCCAAAGTAAGTAACTTAATACTTCTGTTATGGGTGACACACAACTGGTGAATATATACTTATATATTTTTAAATACATATTTAAATACAAATATACACCCATTGTATTGGTTGAATGGGAAAGGGTACGAGTTTATCGTGTAGAGGCTGGCTGTATGATGAGGCTGTGATACGTTCACGTTTTAACGTATCTTATCTAAGTGTTTTGAGCCAAGAAAGTAGTAAACGATATAAAGGTTGAATGGGAAAGGGCACAAGTTTATCGTGTAGATGCTGGGCTGTGTCATAAAGTGTGGGCTTCATTGGGAACGCTTATCGGGCCTCGGGGGGCCATCGGCGGGCCGAGGACCCTTGTGGTTAGATAGAGCTATGGTTGACCTGTACGGTATGTGGGGGGAAGCATTTTGGGAATTGGTTTTGGCTCTCTTTGTTGTAACTGACCTTGCAGATTGCTGGTGGAATTGTGACAACGAAATGTTAATACGATTATATAGCAGAAGAAATAACATAAAGCCGTCGATGTACCCATTGATTGTTAGTCCATGTGTATAGCCACAGATGTCACTAACCTATCGGTCACTGATGGTTCCTCGCAAGCGCAGAGACCTGATGAAACAGGCGCCACTCACACGTGCCATACGTACCAATATATGTGCCATAGAAATAGTTTTTTTTTAGTTCTTTGAGTGAACTTATTAGGATAGCTTAATGTATTTATTTTTAATAAGGTTTTGCTACTCTGTAGTATAAGGGTTTCCTGAATTGAAAGTGGAAGCCAAAAATTAATAAAATATATAAACCTACATTGACATAACACAGATCTCAATTATGTGTCTGTTAGCTTACACCCGCTATAGGTCGTATATATAGTTGCATCGATGGAACAAGAGCTTTACAGTTATTGTGTAGTACTTAATTTGACATTTATCCACTCTATAGATAATATAAAATAATAATAATAATAGTAGTAAGAAAGGTTATAACTTTTACAATGTAACGCCATCGTTAAAAACAGTGTGTTTGTGGCAAACGCTCTTAACGAGCAGAGAGACGCGTAACTTTGAAGCGCTCCCAACTTACAAGGAACGCCAAATCCGCAAAAATAGTTTTATTTCAATGAGCACTTCAAAAGGCGATACTGCGGTCCTCTAAATCACAGCGAGCGGCGGCCTGAATGCGGAATGTGCCGAGCTGTTGCGGAGCCGCGGACTAAATGGGTTACTCGCAGCCCATTCCGCTCCGCATATTAGTTTATCGCGGTCCTTTCTAGGGCTAACCCCGTTAGCCGGCCCCGGGGGCTGGCTGCTTCGTCGGCAGTGCCGGTACAACTTCGTTACCGCCCTTTAGAATCGTCCTTTCTGAATCGTCACCCTCGTACATTGTATCGCTAAGGTCCACTCAACGGAGCTCTTCAAATATACTGACTCTACATTTATATGTAATATAGAGGTTATTGAAGTTTATTATATAAGTGTTTTAAATTTTTATTCAATGTTGTGACCAAAACTATTTGTATATGTATTTAGATTACAACTTTAATGTATTTAGTAAAAGAAAATTGGTAGAAATGAGCAAGTTTGCCATTTTAACTTGAGCTAGAGATGATACCTCTATTGCAGGATGAAATATTTGTGTGAGTGCTTTAGACCACGTTCGTGCACTCTCAAATAGTATTATGGTGGCGTGTGAGACCTCTAAATACAACGACTATTACAGTTCGGCCGTCACTAGTGAAATACAAAAATAGGCGCTGTGCGGTTTTGGAATTGGTGGTGGTCAAAACGATATCAACATCGTCACTAGACACGACGTGTGTTTCGTTGAACATATTTAAATAAAATTAAAGGTCTATTTATTTAATTGATTTATGGAGATATGATATATGCATTAAAAACATCTAATGGTATCAAATCTGGGAAATCATTACACTGTCGTTAATATTTCTTAGAGCTGATTAAAGTAGAAACCAAAATGTTTTATGTTGACTTTAGTGTATAGAAACCGGATAGCGGATTTTATCACTGCCGATAGGAATAAGTCCACTAAATATACAAAGTGATGATTAATAAGCTGGTGTTTTATTACATTTAGTGCCATCAAGATCAAACAGAGACAGTAACCCGTCACCGGGACAACATTACGTTTCATACATGTCGCCTTGGAGAGGTCCCTTAGGACGTCATTCCCAACCACCAAGAAAGTTTTAGCTAGAATGTGGCTCCGTGATAATGTTGTATATAGTGAAGCAGAGAGAGAGTGATTAAGCCCAAAGATTGTTTATTACAAACAACAACTTCAGTGCTTTACAATTTAGTTTCACTTACAATTAGTTCTTTATTTTCATACCGCAAACATGTTTCACACGAACGCAGCTTAAAGTCTTTTAATATTTCAATTTAATAATACTAAGGGAACAAGAAACAATCAAACTGTTCAGGTATTGTATAAGCGAATTAATTAATTATTTATAATTTCCGAGACAAGTAAAACGTTCAACTCGCAACGATCGAAGAGAATTAAACTTTTCCTGCCGTTCAAGTTAAACTTTCTATTAAAAACTGATGCCTGCGGCGAGGACGTTATCCAACAGAGTAGGTGGCTGGAGGGTTCGTTTTATTGGAGCGATCTGTCCGACGCGGGCTCCGAACCGGCTATAAAACTTTACGCTCCGCCGGTGTCACGGCGCTGCACATTTTTCGATGTCTTAATGCAATCGCTGGATAACGGCTTGCAGTCGTAAAAATACGGCCGCTCCTGTCTGTATTTAACTGTACAGTTCAGTTTACAAGCACTTTAGAATCAACAAAGTTCATTTAGTAATTATACGATTGATCTCAAAAGAGACTTATCGAAGGGAACCAGTAAATGATTTAATAGTAGTATTTTTTTAATTAAATTATGTAATGATTATGACTTAAAATTAACCCCATAAATACCATATATATACGACACCCCAATTTATCATTCAATTGGGTAATAAACTGTTTTACAGATCAAATAATTTAGAGGAACATACAACAATAGGTCCGTAGAAAAAAAAATTGAAAAGAAAAATTGGTAAACAAAGAATTCTATGCATGTTTGTTGAATAAATCTAGGCGTATAGTGCTAACAAAAATATGTCAACTATAACAATATTCCTGCAGGCTTTTACAGTTAAAGCATGACAAGCGCGTAATTAATCACAGACGAATAACAAATGAGATGTCTTGAGACATGGTTTGTAGGCTTGTACGACTCAAGCAACACGATTTATCGACCTCTACAAGCATATTTCACATACAGTCTTAATACTAGAGGAGGCCAGCCATAGGACTGTTACTGAGAGTTACAACAAATAAATATGAGAGAGGAAAGACGGAACTCGTATACTCTGTCTAATCAAAACATAAGAAAATTACAGATAATAAGTCTCATTTGCTCTCCTTTTATTATCGATGAACACATTTCAGACTGGCTCCACTACTCTAGTATAATAATTCTATGGCATCTCAACAGTGAAGTGACTTTATAATCTGCTGTCTAATAAATGTAAGTTATTGATATTGTTTTGTTTTATAATTGTTACAATAGTTTATTGTGTCACTTATAAGTCAGTGACATAATAAACTTCATATTTAATGATAAGATTCTGTGGCTGCTACTGAAAACCAGTGTAGGGTTTCTCGACTAAACAATAGCTGAGTAGCGTGGCACTGCATGTTATATAACCTTTAGTACATGGGTGGCCTTACTCGGTGATTTTTTTAAAAATATAAAACATATATATTTAAAAAGAAAAAGAAAGAAGGCGCTATGACATGTGGGATTCAAACTTCAATTCTACTTTTGTTAATGCCCAAAAACAGGGACAAAACCTAGCTAGATCGATTTTTCTTCCCTACATGCTGACTTTTAGGAAAATCCGAGCCGTTTCCGAGATTCAGAAATACAAGATTAACTCACTTAAATATTAAAGATATTAAAACTTTTCATGCTCTAAGCATATAGTTATAATAGAGCAGTTATATTAATAAATAAAGATTTTAATCCTGTTGTACTATGTTTAATTGAGGCATTAATGTTTAAAAAAAAATGGTTAATGAAATTTTGTCATCGCTTACTTTATAGTACACGCCAAAACACCCAACTCCACTACTGAGAACAGGTGTTATATTTTGTATTAAACTTTTATGAATAACAAATTTTAATTCGTCCCTCTGCAATTTGTTCACTGTATCACTGTACACGAAACTTCAATTCTTTATCGATATAGGCAATATTCGGAATGGTAATTATGAGCTACACATTACTTAAGTATCACCACACATTACATACAAATAAAGCCCAGAATCACCACTAGAATTAAATTTTATAAAGCCGAAGGCACATCGGGAACAAAGTATTACATTTCAGACAAAACAAAGCTGATCGTATGTTAATTTAACCAATTAATAATACTTTATGAGCATTATCTTAACTATAGTTAACGGAAGCTTGATTTTTTAATTTGAACCAGGTATCAAAATAATTTCAATAATGTACTGTTTGCTTTATCATGTTCCTGAACGGTACTTCATAACGGAATTTCATATCTATATATGTTACCTCGGTACATAAGCTTGAATTGTTTTGTGAACCGTGTAAGCGTAACAGAGTGATAGATACACAGACTTCATTTATAACATTAGTATGGATTAGTTACTTCTGGAATACATAAAACTCATATCTTACATACATTAACATAGATACTACTAATAAGCGGTAAAATACAAAAACTTTGAATTGTTTATGGAATTAGACGCTACGTTCAGAGTTTTGTTAAAAATATGTATTATACAAAGATAATCATTATATCATGTATAACACAAAAATAGTGTTGTTTAATTAATTGTCTATTACAAAACTAATAATAAAATTATTTTGCTAAGCTTTGTGATTTTGTCGTGGAATCTATCTCCTGATGATGCTTCGGTTGTGAAGCGCAACGATTGTAGAGTTTGTGACGTGTGTAGTGCTTGTGTATTGTGGTGGTGGTGGTGGTGGAGGTTTCTGCATGTAGTTCACTCTACATTTAGCATTATATATATTTTCGATTTTACTTCATTGCGGATTATTCTGCTAAATAATTTTATTATTACTTTTGTATTATGGATCTCCGCAAAGTAACGCCTAATTCTATAAATTAATTGTAACTATTTATTTTATCAATTTTCAAAGGACAAAGTTCAAGTTACAAAGTTTAATATTATATAATAAAGAATAAATCTTATTTTTAGAGCAACTAAAGCGGTAAAGACTGTGAAAAGCCGCAACTTTAAACACTTTATTGCGTATTGTGATTCAGATGATTTGGATATTTTTTGATTTTAAGTACTAACATAGTCATTAAGCAATATTTCTATTATTAAAGTAAATTAATAGTATCTTAATGAATTAAATGATTAAATTCTTTTAAAGTCACTCCGGACGTACGAAAAGATAAACAGACAAAGAATTTAATAATTATTAAATACCGTGATAATAAATATAACTGTATAATTTACCGTATTAATAAATATAAAATGTTACGTGTGGAAAAGGTATTCTTAAAATCACAAACAGATCTTTCGTGTTTATTCATATCTCATGTACGTATGTGTGAAAACGAATGATATAAATATTGTGAAAATTAGTTAGGATTAACCACTAAATTTATTGCTACGAACTTCTGTTACAATAGTTGAGAGTTCCGACAGCGTAGAGTTAGAAACATCTCGCGCACCGTCGGGAAGATTTCGCGGGAAAATTTTATTCGGTATCGAAAGTATTTTGTCTCGCACATGACTGGGGGGCTTTTTGAGACTACGTTGGGTAAAATTTCCAGTAGGATGTCTGACAGAAGACGTACCTCCGTTCTGTCGGCCGAGCGAGGTCCGGCGGCTCGGGCTCCCGACGGTGAGGCTCGGGCGCGGTCAGCCCGCGCCGGCCGAGCGCTGCTGGCGGGCGCTGGGGCTGAGGCGGGGGCCGGGATCACTGACACATGGGACACTGCCACCACCGACACCGCACTGCCACCGGCCGCGATCTAGCGGCGCCCGCTCCTTGCTGGCCACGTGCGCGGTGCGCGGCGCCCGGGAGACTGCCGCCCGCCCCGCGGCGCGCGCACTGCGGGCGGCGGCGGCGGGCGGAGGGCCGAGGGCGGCGCGCGCACACCAACGATCCGATCATTTTTACATCTGCACCGCTGTGACATTGAAATTCAATTTCGGCGCGAGCCGCAGCTCCGGAAGCGGCCTCCGTGCAGACGACGAGACCTCGTATGCTATTCGCGATGGCGAATGCTGCAGATCCCGCAAGTCCGCTAAACTCCATCTGCCTGGTGAGGTCTACCCACGTTGCTTCCTGTAACGTATACGACTAGTAATAGTCGTATACTACAGGGCAATGTGGACTAAATAAACACATGTTAAACCTGACTGTTAACATATTAAGCTGACATGTTAAACATGTTAAGCTGTCAGACACAGGATCGTGCAGACTCTGCCTAGAGGCAGAGGAAACACCCATGCATATCCTGTGCGTTTATCCTGCGCTGGTTCACATTCGATACTCTCTCCTAGGGTCGCATAGTCTACGCCCGAAAGAGGTGAAAGATCTCGCTGCCAAAAAGATCCTGGAATTCATGCCAACAGTTCGCTGCAAATGCAAGCATTGGCAGCGAACTGTAGTCAGTGGCGATCACAATAGATCAGTTATGGTCAAAGTGATACTGGGCCCTCTGGCCCTGCACAGCCTCTACTCCCAGAAGAAGAAGAATAAGATAGTCGTACATTACTACCCAGTTTCTTCTACATATTTCTTAGTTTAACATCAGGAAACTAAGCATAGCGAACACCTTTCTGTCATTCTCTAAATGTCTCTACACCTGTATATTTCCTTAGTAGTTTAGTTAGTACACAACCATGTTTGGCAGTTTATATCATCGTGAAGATTACTATTCATGCACCCTTGTAAGCACAGCTCTCTAACGGTGACTAATATTTATTGGGTATACATTAACCTCTCACAATTGTATAAGTTATGGTAAAAACTTATCGAAACCACTTAAGAATGGTCGATATAGACGGAGTATTAAGAAATTGTGATTTTATGAAGTTGTGTATTAAGAAGGAGCTGACCACCCGCCCTGCACCGACAGGCGTCCCCGAAATTAGATTAGAAGTTGTGATTACTTCTACCGAAAACAGATCGAACTCTAAACAAAATAATCTTTATTTCTATGTATTGGATAAATTAGACTAATATACACCATTTACTCTGGCTAAAGAAGCCCAGCAAACATATGTAACGACACTCATAAACCCTTTATTGTCCATAAACTATTTATAAGTATAACATATCATCTTGGTGTCTCTACTCTATCACAGTGGTGAGATGTAGAGACGAGTAGGTCACGAGACCATCCAGCGACACTAAACGTAGTATAAAAACACACTAAACATTAGGAGCACTGGTCTGGAAAAAGACCCGACTTGTCTGAACTTTAGATATAAAACTAAGATATCCAGTTTGCTGCAATAGAGAACAACAAAGTACAGTTTGCCAGACTACAACCTGAGCTGACAAGATAGCCTTTTGCATCAGGATGCAGGATCGTTTATGGCTATTGTTAACATAATATAAATTTATTTCAAAACATCACAGTATTGTCTGAACCTCATTTAAGTTGCAGTTCCATGTAACCAGCTCTGGCCACTACCAGAGTGGTGTCAGGCTACACCACTCGGCTGCGGCTTCCCGCCATTCCTCCCCACAAATGGCGAGGTTTCGGAATTTAATTTCGCACATCTCTTCCGTTATTGGATGTTGTAAGGATTTGCGGATTTCATTTATGTGAGGTCGTAATACTTTCCATGTTGAGCGATAATCTTTTATATTTTACGGTTGTTAAAGAAATTATTTTGTATCTATAGCAACGTTGCATCTTTCTCTTACCACTTTATATCTCTATCAGATCGTGACATTAACAAAATACAATATCACACAAATTAATAGCTTAATTCCAGTAACACAGTTTCCCGATTAATGTCATACATGTACGTTACAAGCAAGATCGTTTCAAGATGTCTGGTCCTTAGATATAATAAAAGAAAACAAATAAACTTCCGTCCAATCCAATCCAACGTCCGTCAGCACAATAGTAACCTGAACAGTTGACCTAACCGTATAGACATGTTCGTGCGTGCGGAGAGTTAGTCTCGCGTCCATCTCCAGTAAGTCCGAGGGCCTGTGATGGCTCGTAATAATTGCCCTACCAGTATTCATCCTCAACAAGTCCCCCCTCGGGTGGGGGCCGCGTTTAATAAATCGCCGCCTTTATTTGCGCGCGCTGTCACGTCGCTCGTAACGTCGTTACGGAGGTAATTCAATAATTCCGTTATTGGAACAACGACTGTTGCGGCCGTTATTGTGCCGACTGTTTGTTTAAGCTTCTTGTTAACTCTTTCAAATTATTTACATTGACAACTATTATTGGTTTGGGGTTAACTCGATTTGTAACATTACCGTTTTTATTAAGCATTTTCGGTTGCAATATTATACGTTAATAGTTTGAATCGATTTAGGTGTTAAGGTACCATTAATTACGGACTGTTATTGCTGTTTCTGAAGCAAAACGATCAATTTTTATATGTAAGCACGGTATTTAAGCTTCAATTGTACCTAATTTCTTCAAAATTGGTTCAGCGGATCAAACGTAGAGACCTAACTGACAGACAGTCTTCCGCATTTAAAATAATAATATGGATAAATAAGTTTATATATATTACTGATTAGAAATCATATCGCGATGCTACTTTATGTTTTAGAGATGAATATAGTGTTAGAAATAAATCAAAAAAACCATATGAATGGTTTATATAGGTGTTCAGCTCTTCTCGGGAAGGCGCATTGCGTCAGAGAAATCGCTGATGACTTTAGACCGATACTCAAAATTATCCATGCTATATAAATCTAGAAGACATTGGATAAAGACTGCTTAAACAATAAGTAGAAGCGTGTAAGTAGACAAAGTTATGCAAATACTGTAATAAATAAGTTAAATATGATTAAATAATGATTGTTATAAAGCAAAGTTTGAATTTGCGCCAATTCAAGTCACGCGATCACTTTTATACGAGGAACAGCTATCGGCTGACCTTTACAATTTTATTGATATGAAAATATTAACAGTATTCAGTTCTAACTAATGGGTTTTACATATTGCAACGCACGAAGACCATTATATAAGCTATCATATTATATACTGTAGACATCAACATTTTTAATCAGTGTCTTAATTTATTGTTGCTAGCAACACTTCATTATTACCTCTCATCTAGAGTATAAAAGTGGTCAGGTCAAGAACAGAGGTCTCTTTGACGATAGGTCCTTGCGTGCGAAAGCTCTGTTAGTTAATCTGTTCACGTCAGTCATTATGTTTGTTTGGTTACAAATGTATTAATTTTGTTATCTTTTCATAAATCCTACTTTGGATCCTAATACCATAATTGTGCTGCTGTCTTATTGTATTTTGTTAATCCATGTTATCTGTCTGTCTAACTTTGATTGACAGATTGGTCAGTATTTGTCTTAAAGCGTTGAGTTTTCATTACTAACTATTTATTGTTAATAGTGTGCCTTTCGTTACTTCAGAGATTTACGTATTAGTTTTAATCGATCAAATCAATTTCAGAAATATTTTTGTTTTAAAAACACTCTATAATTAGTCTATGAGAGGCTTTGCGGAGTTCGAAAATACAAAAATGGTGTTCTTGCTATAATCTGCGATTAGAGAAAATGTATGTAATACTAAATGAAGAGTATATCGGAATTCATACCTTATACATGCAGGAATCGTAAAACGTATGCTCCATAAAGCACCATAAGGAAATCTATGAAGCTTTTACTAGTTCTGAATACTGTTCTTACCGAGAAGAACCAGCAAGAATCAATTTTTAATGAATATAATTGACCTGCTACTTGTGCAAAACTGTGGAGATGCAACTGTCATATACGCTGTACATATCGTAAGCAGTAACAAATAACGTTATTCCACACCTTAGAGACGCTGCCTCTACCTCTACCTCCCGCCCCTTGCCCCCCCTCAGAGACAATACTTTAAACAATAACCCAACAATCGGAAGCGGCCCCGAGTCCCAACGCCGGGAAATCACGGTCAACTTTTTCTTTTATTGATCAATTTGCTGGCGGAATATTTCGTGATCCCTTTGTCCTCACAAATTGATGTTACATTGGTTAATTTTACACTCGGTTTGGCTGCCGATGGCAACTTTCAGCTTCTCACATATGGCGGCCAACGTCGGGGAAATTCGAGAGAAAATACATCGGACTGTTTAAGAACTTTTACAATTACAGTACTGGACTTTGAGAACTCCGTACGGAAGAGGCACTTAATGGAGTTATTTCCCAGTGAATATAAAAAAGTTTTAGCGATAGATTAATGTTAGACAATAGTCGAATCGACGATATAAGCTATATTTATATAAATTATGAACAAAGTTATTTATAGCTTCCAAAAGATAAGGAATTGAAGCCCAGATAATACTGTGGCAATCATTCAAAGCCTAAATTTCCCACGGGGGTGACCTGGGGCCGTCAGAGTGATCACTCAAATTAATTTTGGCACGTATTAACCATTGGGATAAAGATCTTAGCGAGGACGTTAAAGTTAGGGTAGGTTAGTTAGCGGAATACACGTGATTAAGAAGATACTGTGTGAAATTTCAAGATATTAAATAGATCATTGAAATATGCCTAGCAGAATTCCTCCATATCTTCTTCATTTCTTAAAATCTCAGCAGACAGGTGAAATAGAGCAAGTGAAATAAAACCATAATAATAACTTTATTCACGGAACTGAGCTAAGTTATATTTAAAATTACTTAACATCGTGAAAAGGTCGTGGAACTTAGCTTGAAGCTGCTTGTCACTCCACGTCTTTTACGAATGCTGTCAAAATAATTGTTATTTATTATTAATGTTGTGTTTTATTAATTTTAATTTAACAAATAATTTATAGAAGTAGTAGTTACTTTGTGGAGATCTGTAATACAAAAGTAAATTCCGTGATGAAGTAAAATAGAAAATATGACTTTTTGACTGGCTCGTTGGCGCAGTGGGTATTGACCCTGCCTTAGGCTCTGCGGGTTGCGGGTTCGATTCTCGCCGAGGGCCAACATTTTCTATGAATGATTTTTTGTCTTTAAGCCTGGGTGTATATTTGTATCTAAGTATGTATTTAAAAATATATAAGTATATATTCACCAGTTGTCTGTCACCCATAATACAAGTATTAAGTTACTTACTTTGGGGACGGACGACCGTGTGTGTGGGTGTCCTATATATTTTATGTATTTATTATTTATCTAAGCAACAGGCACCCTCAGGATTAAACAAAAATTGTTCTATTTAATCACAAATTAAAATTTTAAGTAAAGAAATTCGTGGATTGAAGGAGTTGATAGAGATCTATCATAACCTCGACCACGACGGACCACTAGCAAAACCTAACTCTCCTAATGGAATTCTTAGCTATTCAAGCAAGTGTTTTACTTAAAGCAAGCAATATTTGTTAACTCTTAAATTTCTCACAGCCTTTGGAAATCACCTTCAAATTTGACGGCTTTCACACATTATTTGTAATCACTCCTTCATTTTTATCAGTGCGTTGCGGTAATATTTTATACATCGCAGTCGATAAGCACTACTCGCTTGTATTCACACTAATGTATCTTTAATTGGCACTCGATAGCGACGTTAACACAATGCCTTTGTATGACGAGACAATTTCGCCGTTTGTGTCCCCCCATGAGTCAACGCCGGGCTCATTTAATATTATATAATGGGGTTCCTTATCGACGCCGGGGCGGAGTCAATATCACAGGCACGATACCCTTAAAGGCGTCGGGCCTCTCCGTGAATAGACTTGCTCGATGAATAAGTAGCGAGTCAGGATGACGTAGAGAATACTGTGAGCGCATGCAAGCTGAAGCAGCTGTTAACGCAACTACTAAGGCGACAACTAAGTTCAATGTCCTCAATAGGAATACAGCGAATATGAACAACAGAATCTAATTCGATCTACACTCCACTCGCACTCTAACTTGCAGAGTTTTGTAAGCTTTCATGTCTTGCGGTAAGACTTATTTTTTTTTTTATGGTATAGGATGGCAAACGAGCATGCGGTTTATCTTAAAGTAATCACCGCCGCCCACGACCTCTCGCAGAGCGAGTGCGACTGACTTGAAATGAAAGACCAGTATTTAAGTATGTCAATATAACTTCACTTACAAAGAAATTATGACTGGATAAAGCTCAGGAAGGTGTTTTTACGCTCAATGAAAACTATTAGACAACGCGTTGATTTAGTATACCATAAGTTACACTTCTTATTTGAGTTTCGTTTATTAATCGCTTAATTGTGTACCTGCTCAATATTATAGTTCATAAAATGCGTTGTGAAATAACAAGATATCACCTACAAAGGCGCTCCTGTCTTACTGCAGCACACCGCATTAACATTACTACGCTGTCGCTATTTTGAACAAAAAATTATAATTTGACATTTAAAATTATCCATCCCTGCTTTAACGACAGCATAATCAATATCTCTATCAATGTCACACCACTAAGATCATACTTTATGATCATATATATTACAGGAGTGTATATCTTATATAAAAAATATTGTTTTTAGCATCCGTTTGCGTTATACTTTGTTACAATACCTACATAATAGGGCTTACATACATAATCACTTACAGTCGTAAGTACATAATCACTGACAGGTTTTGATCATTAAATAGGTTATATCTCCTGGGGTATATCTTAATTATAAAAAGGTCGAACGCCCTTAAAGGTTAGCTTGTCACCTTTGATAAACATAACCGAGCCGGGTTAACACACGCCGGTTTAAATCAATATTCCGTTCTTATAGCATTTCGTGTATACTCATTTAACTTACAGTAAACTCTGAACCAATTACCAGAGACTGCAAACTTAAATTAACCGGTTCAAAGCGGCTCGAGCCGGAGATATCTGGAACGCAGGAGACCTTAAGGTATCCACCCACAGTACGGGACTTTATTAATACGCACAAAAAAGTTTTTATTTGTATCGGGTAAAGAGTTGTTGCTTCACCGTACAACGTGACTCCAAAAGTAAATCCGTTCCACCTATTTCAAGCCTATATCATAAAAATAAGGCTATCGTTTCATTTAAACAGAACTTGCAACATTAAAAACTCGTTATTCTACATTTGAATAAAAAATTAAAGACCACATTTTGTATGATCAATAATAGTCTTATAATTTGCTAGCTGATAGGACTCATTTTATTTAACGTATATACATGCAACATACATATATAGCGTATAGTATAATAGTCTTTACTACACGTGGATGTGAAGCCGACAACAAGTCACGTATTTGTTAGGCAAACTTTTGTAAGTGTTTCCAAGTTACTAAAGTCCTATTCCAAATTAACGAAATTTTGGCAACTTGAACGACATTTACAGGGTAATCGGACAGGGCGGGTAAGATCAGTACCGCTTTGGAAAAGCATTATAACTCGTCGCTAGTGTCGAGAAACATCGTCCTAAAGTTGACGTCTATGAGTTTCGTGATGTTATAATCTCGAAAAGGCAAAATCACGATTGACTAAAATGATAACTTACTATGCCTAGCGAAATATATCATTATATCAGCTTAAAATATAGTCTTACTTCTACATAACGTACTTTGTTTAAAGATGACAGAATAGTATTCATAAATATATATCACTGGTTTTTGAAAGATTCGGAATTCATCATTTGTAATTTTGACTTTAAAACCGAATGGCGATCGCATTTGTCTTAGATAGTTTTTTTAGACAGCGGCGGTTGCTATACTGTAGTTATATTCGTTCTCAAGATACCAGACTTCCCCAGACTAATACTTTGGATATACTATGATTAGGTCGTTCCTGAAATTTTCTGAATCAGTGCCAGCATTACTACAGTCTAACGATTCGAAAGCTTTTAAAAGATTTAAATGCAAAATATTGTGAGTTTTAAGAGGGCTCTCAAGTGGGAGGTGACTTTAATATAATAAATACAAACATAAGAAGTATATCTGAGGCCACGCTCCGCGGAGCAAGCGGAGTTGACGCCCGCATTGTCATTGAAATTAGAACAACTCCGTCCAAGTTGGGTAGAGCGTAGCTCTGCCCTGCCATTGTGGGGCGATATCTGCTTAGCTTTGGTACAATCGAGGGAACCAACAGTTAGCAGTGCCTCGGCCAGTTGGGGCAGTCTTAGAGCTCATTGTTTGCTTTTAGTAAATATGGTTATAATAATTTACCTCTGTGAAACTCTTTGAATTTATAATATTGCATTCAAATTGATATCGGAGTTTTTTATTATTTAGTTGTAGTTCTGCATTTTCTTATCGATATATTGATGTTCGATCAATAAGCTAGAATCAAGTTTGAGAGAAATATAAAAATCAATTTTAATAACATGCATGCGAACGTCTTTATATAATTATTTCACGGCTATCCGTTAAATTCTTACGATGGAATTTTGCACTATTCCTATTTCTTCTTATTGACTTCTTTAAGCTTTAAGTTGACGCGCAAGTTTATAAATACTAGTATATTAAGAAAAACGAGAACAAATGTTCTCCTATAATTATATCGCAAAACATTTAAAGGGAACAGTTAAAATTGAGTTCATACTCATAGATAATAATAGACTTAGATGTCAGTTTCAATTTGGGTACAACGTAATGGAAATATATTTTACTAATTTACCGACTAATTTGAATTGATCGATCGTGTATGTAGCATACACAGTAGAATGTGAGAACAATATAGTGCGGTCGTTAACTATACGCTGCTTGGGCACGTCAAACCACTATCATCATCATTCTTTACCCTTATCCCACTCTAAGTGGGGTCGGCACAATATGTCTTCATCCATTCTCCTCTATCATTCGTCAACTCTGGTACCACTCCTTTAACATGCATATAATTTTTCATACAATCCATCCATCTTTTTTTCAGCCTCCCCCTAGCCATACATCCATCCACATTCATATTTAAAACTCTTAAGGTCAAAACGTATAATAAAATAAAACTTTCCGAGCACAACTGAGTCTGAAAACTCCCATTACTGAGATGTGAGCTCATTACTTCCATTAAAGCACACAATCCAAAGAATCCCCGTGTTCAACAGGAATGCCCGCCGGTATGACATGTCGCTAAAGTTCTGAATTTCAACTCTTGAGCCTCCGGGATGCTATGCGCTCCGCATTCCGCGACAGCATCTGCGGCGGGGGTCGGTCTGTGTTATGACACTTATTTGACATCACAGTCGAGTTACGTAAAACGGTCAAACAATGACATTTGCTAGCGTATTAAGTTAGATTTGAACTTTTCTTTTAACCTACCACCTATTCATAGACGTCTATTCCTCTTAAAGAGGTCTACCGATGCTATGGTGGTTCTTCAACACCTAAGAACCCAACTGCCGTGGGTTCTTTGTACTGTGTGTCCTGGTTAATGCATTCTTGACACAATAAACTGATAATCACTACATATTATAAAACAAAGTCCATATTTCCGTATGTACGCATAAAACTTTAAAACTACGCAACCGATTTTGATGCGGTTTTTTTTAATAGATAGAGTGATTCAAAAGGAAGGTTTGTACGTATAATAACATTCAATACGGAGTAGAGAAATACTGTAATTTTTGAAGTTTCTGTAAATAATTACATTTTTTTCCGCTTACATTGCAAACGCAGGCTAAACCATACGAGATTTATCAAAATGATGTACTAAGTATTTGTACACCTTAAAAAGGTCTACAGAAAAGTCCGCGATGGTATATGTCTATCTCTTATGGATAACCCACAATAGCAGTTTTTTTTCATTTACTTTTTACGAAAAATGATGCCTTATATTCAAAACAATTTTTATACAATACTGCATTAATCTTTATCCAATTGAGTACCTTAAATAAATTGTTGATTTAATATAGATCAATATTGCCGTTTACAGCATGTAATTTAAGTGAACATTTTCGGAGATATTACAGATTTAAAATCCCGCGAGGAGGCCGCGCTTCGACCTATAAGTACTTCGAATCCAGCAGCTATATCGTTCTTTCCAGAGTTTGTTTAACGACAAGGAAGCTGTGAATGTTGTATATAAAGACATTCTGTAATTAATTGTAAAAATTAAATACATAGGGAAAATGTAAAAGTAAATAAGTAAAAATGTACTATATGAATTTAGATATTCCAAAGATAGCAGGAAATCTTCTTGGTATAGGGAAAGGAAATTGTTTTTCTCCAAATTTAACGCTTGCGGGCCACGGGCAGTAATGAATAAATCAAAACTACTGGATCGGTTTTAATCATTTTTTTACACTGAATGACATGGGATATATATTTTATACCCGTGCGAAGCAGGGGCAGGCCGCTAGTTCAAAATATATGTTAAAACATAGCGTCATAGAGTAATTAAATTCACCCATTTTTATCGTTTTATCTCAATAATTTATAGAAGTAGGTGTTACTTTGAGAGATTCTATTATTAATATGGTAAATGTTTAATAATTTTATGGGCTTTCCGCAATTGAATTTCCATTAAAGCGTAACAGACATACTTCGTATTTTTTAATTTTCCAAATACAAAAAGCGATATATTCACAATACGGTGGCAGGAGCCCGCCCCGGGCCGTCAAGGGATTTGTTTTGAATCGATCCCACAGATGTCATGGGAATATTACTTTATTTCAATGTAAAGTAATATCCTTTATAGTCCGTGATTGAGATTAGAATCAGTTTTGTAATGACTTACGTAAGGGACAATGAAAATACCGTAGCGGGAAAACATCACCTTGGACGCTATACTTAGTTTTATCCTCAACATACATCATCATCATATTACAACTCTTCCATCCAAAAAGAAGAGTGGTCTATGTCCAGCAATGGGATAGTAACAGGCTGTTACTTTTATATAGAAAGCGTGAGACACAGACTTTCTCGTTTATACAATAAGTTTGGCCAGGAACGGTCCGACACACAGTAACACCCTTAGATTGGACTTCGCCAGCCTCAGGACAATGATCCATTAATGTATCTCGCTCACCCCCAAACCCCCAGCCCGCGACCCTCGTATCAAAGGGGATAATGCTTATCGCCGGCACAATATATTGATATCATCATTTGCCGTCGAAAGCAAAATGAATGTACGCCGGGCGCGGAACAAAGCTCGGGGCGGCGGGCGCCGATACACTTGTATTCAATGGATTCAGGTTAACATAATTTATTTTGTGACACAAACGTGGAATAAAGTATCGCGAAGCATTGTTTAAAACTGGCATTTCTTTCCTGTTTCCTATAAATTGGAAATATCAACAATTTTACACTTAAATATTTATCGGGCACAGTGACATAATACTTCTACGCTGCTAGTGGAATATATCTGTTGTATATAATTTGTCTATTAAAGACAACCCCCATGAAAATTTGTTCTGACATATAGACAGACGCAACGGGGGATCTAATATGCGATAGTTCTTCTTTAACTTTTAATAAGATAATGTAAAGAGCTGGGGTGCCAAAGTGGTCGGCCTCCTGGTGGCGCACCCTGGGCAAGCTTAGTCTTGGCGAACGGACCACTGAGGGGTGGCCAATCCAGTTGTCCCTCTGATTAGCAGAGGGCAATCTGGACGGGCCGGGGACTTCGGGGGGGTTGGGGTGAAGTCCCTAATGAGCGACGGGTCCAGTTGGGCTTACTCTAAGTCTGGCTGGACATGGTTACGGCCACCGTCGGCGAAACCCGGAAGCCCAGCAATGGGAACGGGGACCTTCGGGTTGCGAGGAAGAAAACCTCTATAAAAAATTACCCGGTGGGGGCGGAAACGCCCACCAAGGCGTTGGGGCCCCTACTTGGGGCGCGATCTCTCCCTGTCGACCGTGACATAGCAAACACGGTGGGCAGGGAGCGATCCTGGGCAGCGATGGCCTCCCTTAGCTCTGCAGAGGGGGGCGGAGGGAGGCGGCGGAGCGGTTCCACGAACTGTTGTTCTGGATCCAATCTGCTGCTGGTGAGTCCAGGTGTTAGTGACTCGCCCAAGCCCATCGTCTGCCGCCCTAACTGGGGACCTTCGGGTGTTCCGAACGGGGTACATCGGACACCCGGCTTACAGGTCCCCGAGGCGGTCGGTGCATCTGGTGCTCCCGATGCACCGGTGAGCGGAGGGGGGTTTCTCTTTCGAGGGGCCCCTACCTGGAGGTGTTTATTCTCTGGGATCAGAGCTGTCGGCGGGATGGGGGCAAAATGTACAATGATACCCTGTCCTTGCCATCGGCAGCGTGGTGGAGCACACAGGTCGTTTTAGTCGGTGCGAGTCCGACATAACCGCCGCCTGTCCCCGTCGGGCGGCGGTACCCATAAGGGGTTTTTTCCTGTATAATAAAAAAAAAAAAAAAAAAAAATGTAAAGAGCTAGAGTAAAACAAACACAAATCTTAGTACTAGTGTAGCAATAACAAAGTATCATCCTTTAATCAAACAAGCCTAGATCAAATGCTTTCACGAATCTCAAAGATGTCCCCGTGACCGTGAAAAACACGACTATCTTCCGGCTTCCGATTACCATTGCTGGCCCCAGTCGTTGGTCCATAAAGGAGATCCTTTCCAAGCGAGCTATGTACACTCTGTATTCTGCTGCGGTATTCCGAAGCAGCCGCCGCAATCAAAGGGCGGCCAAGTGCGTCGCTGGCGGCGGGGCGGCCGCCGTCGCTCGCTGCGATCTCAGCCTTTGATGCAATATTAGAGCGCGCTTTTGTTTTCTTTTGTGTTCGCTTTTTGCAGTTTTGCGGATGATGAGCTGGGATTGTGAGAAAATTGTGCTCAATATTTTGCTGTTGTACTGGGGCGTTCACTTTGGTATCTTCGTATTGGTTCGTATCACGTTGGTAAAAAAAACTTACTTCGACTTAAAGGTTTGCAGCGACCTAGTATGTAAATATTCGGTCCTATATCCAGTGACAGATTTCAGTACTAACTCATATAATTAAATAAGCTCAGTTGATTTCTTAAAAAAGATATTGGAAAAACGCTTATGAATTTTCTAACTAAACACAGACAAGTGAATACAGAAGACTGTAAACTTATTTTCTTATAGAATTTTAAGCATATTGAAATTGTATCGATAAAAAAAGAATGTCTAACTCAACGCTTAGTTAATTTGTCTCCGATAAACAAAAAAGTAAAAGTGGCGCCGATAGACAAAACAATATTGAATGTTTAAAAACTTATAATTTAATTATTGAAGTAAGATCCGTCTCTGTTATTCAAAACGTGCAATTAACTTTCTATCTCACGATCACGAAGTAAAATTCTTTTCTAGCTGCCTAATCTAATATCTGATTTACTTTGTTTAAAGAATGTATTTGAAAAATTAAAACGCTATTCAGGCGGAGGTGAATGGAGGTTAGTCAAGAGCAGATCCAAATGCGATTTTTAAATACAGCTCGATGTTTGAATGTTTGTTAACGAACCGTCCCGTTTTTGTTATGAATCAAGTATTAGCAGCGACAGACAAAGGAGGGTGAAAAATTTCTGTTGGACAGAATCTTTGTGAAGATCGTAAAATATTCAGCGTGAATCATTCATTGTGTACTATTTGTATTTAATTTTTTTTAAAACAAAAGCGCGGCGTACAAAATAACTACTCGACAAGAGCTCCTCGTAAAGTTTTTCACGTTAAATGACAATGAAGAGGTACAGATAGAACAATAGAGAGAATACAATAGTATTGACTATGCGTGTACTGGCTGATACGAACCTGTACAATGTATGTAACTTCCTGCCCTTATCCCACTCTAAGTGGGGTCGGCACAACATGTAATCGAATCTGTACAATCTTTGGTTGATTTAATCAATTGCACTGAATTGATATCTCCATCCATATTTATTTTAAAGCTGTGGTAGCCTAGCGGTAACACCATGCGACTCTTTCGAGGAGGTAACAGGATCGAATCCGGGCAGACACCAATGAGTTTTTCTGTTAAAACTTTGTGTCTAATTGATAATTACAATTTATCACACGCTTTTCGGTGAAGGAAAACATCGTGAGGAAACCTGCATATCTTTAGAGAATTCTGGAGATTTGTGTAACCTACTAATCCGCATTGGAGCAGCGTGGTAGGTCTTAGCTCCAATCTTTCTCTCCAAAAATGGAGAGAGGAGGCCTATTCTCAGCAGTGGGATAGTAACAGGCCGCTACTTACTTGCCTTATCCATATTTATATTATGAATGCGAAAGTCTGTCTGTCTGTTTATTACACTTTGATGGCTAAGTTTTAGGGGAATTTGTTTTAATTAAATGTTATATCGGGCTAATATATAAGGTAAAAGAAATAACGTTTTTACTTAGAGAATAGAATAAAAACACATAATTGAGGGTATTTTAAGTTGAAATAGTTGCGGGAGCGACTCGTGATACTGTACATATGAGTGCAAAGTATTCAATCAAAATTCCTACAATATAATATATAAATATGGTATAAACCACTGACATCGCAATACATCGATATTCCCGCCAAACGATAAAAGTTGATGAGGTGCTTTAAAACCATTAGCAAGATGAAGGGTTTTTGCTGAACCTTTTATCATTTTGCTGGAGCTACCATGTAATCGCCCTACAATGTTCAGTGGACCTTCATCAAAAGAAAAAATGGAGAAAATGTATCCTTTGTTGCACAATTAGCACCCCGTGACGACAGTGCCGCGGCCGCCCGCCGGCTGGTGAGTGCGGTTCGCTACTAATTAATCGAGAAAACGGAATCCTTTTTGTTTTGTTAAAGTAAACTTTCCGCCGAATGCCGCGAATGCATCGATTTCCGTATCCGTCGCTGCAGTTCAACTTGGAGTTGGTATTTAGCTTTTTTGCGCATCTTTTTTGCATGTGGAATATCATGCACTCTTTAGCATTAAAGTAAGTTAATATTTACTGAGTACAAAATTGAAGATTAATTATACTATCACATACGTATGAAATTTATATACATATAAAATATATTTTAATACCCTCATTATGTACTGTGTTTTGTAAAGCTTTCGAAGGAAAAATGTGATTTTGTATATCTCACGCATTAGTCTCGTATATAAACTTCAAGTGTACCGACCATCATAAATATTTCTTTAGTGGGTTGACAAAAGCATTGCAGATATACAGATTATATATTTATGATACCGGTATGGATTAATCTACATAGTTTTGATGTTTTTTTAAATCGTTCGTTTCTCTGTTGACGAGAATACTGCAGGGATAAAAATGCATTTTGAGGGTGTTATAGGGAAATGTTTTTATTCGGTCTGAAGAAGTTAGAAGCTTTACATAAGTAATTTGGTCCCTCCGGGTGCTGTCGTAGAATGTAAACACGGCGATATTCCCGCCGGTCGGGATGTATACTTTAAGTGACTTTGCTTTCTCCAAAGTCAACTGGAGCGTTGTAATAAATTTACATTCGAAAGACCAGTCTTAAATGCAACGGAATGAGAGAGTCGCAAAGCTTAACGATTACGCTTTGAGATTTTCTCGTGAAGTCTCTACCTGATGACGCTTCACTTACAGGGCGAAACAATTGTTGAGATTTTGCTAAATGCTGTACGCCGTGTGGTATCCGGCTGAATAGAATAGTACCATCCTCTTTTCTTACCGAAGTGTCGTAAAAGGCGACTAAGGTAAGTCGACCTACCGTGTGGTATCATATGACAGCATGTTTATAACATGTTGTGCCGACCCCACGTGAAGTGGGATAAAGGCAGGAAGATGATGATGTGCTAAGTGCTGTGTACATGAACAATTGCTGGTCTATGATTTTAAATTGAACACAAAATTAAAATCGTTTTACAATATAAATTAACAAACATTCAAGACTAAACCTAAATATAACATCAAATAGATATATGTAGCATAGGCCTCATACTCAGCAACACTGTGTCCCGTCAGGCAGCACACATAACTGATTCATCTAAAGCCTTATGAGTTAATATGCCTGACAAATATGTCGTAAATCTCTATCCAACAATAATCGCAAGTAACAAATCTTAACGATAACTCCAAAATTAGAAAATGGTTTTCGTCAGAACTTTATTAGATTTGTGTTAAATATCGGCTAAATTCCGTAGTACTAGGACGTCTTTAGAAAAGGAAGGTGTTTCTAATTGAATGTCTGTAAGCCACTGCTATAAGGAGTTTTATGATAAGAATTGATGATAAGAAAGCTTGGTTTAAAATTGCGTCCAGCTACGCACTAGATTATATTGTAAATTTTTTAATTTGTTCTTAATTAAGCCATTAATGTAAAACTCAATTTTGAAAAGAGTGACCGCTGAGTTTCTTGCTGGTTTTTCTCGGTAAGAGCACCTTTCCGAACTAGTAGCTTCATTGTAATTTGACGATTCGAAAGTGCTTGTAAAGGCCAATTTGAATAAAGAATTATTTGAATTTGAATTTATGAAACATCCTGAGTGCCACTCTATAAATCAATAAAATAGAACTTTCCACTTCAACTACAATACAATACAATACAATACTTTAACAAAAACATTGTTACCATAACAGACGTAACTCTGCTATATTGTACTGCCGTCTACACGATTAACTCTGGAGTGGCAATATTTTGCTTAAGATATCATCTCTTTGGGTTCGTCGAACCATCTGCTCTCCCGATATAATCTATATTGTTTTTGTACGAGCCACTTATGTGGGATTTATCGAACTTTGCTAGTCCTGGTTCGCCCAACTACATGATTTTCAGTGTCTAGAAGGAACTTAAATCACGTTACATACATCCTCCTGCCCTTTTCCCACTCTAAGTGGGGTGGCACATGTTATAAACATGCTGTCACATGATTTGGCTGCGTTTTTACGACCGGCCGCCTGCCTGACGTTAACTTACCTTAGTCGTATTTTACGAGAACTCGGTAAGAAAGAGGGTGGTCTATTCTACTAAACCGGATACCACACGATGAGTTAACTTACCTTACCCAGCAGCGTGGTGGAGCACTGTCAGGTTTTTAGTCGGTGAGAGTCCGACATACCCGCCGCTCGTCCCCGTCGGGCGGTGCCGACCCATAATGGGTTTTCCTGACATAAAAAAAAACCTTAGTCGCCTTTTACGACACCTCGGTAAGAAATGAGGGTGGTACTATTTTATTCAGCCGGATACCACACGGCGTGGTTTCAAGCAATGGACAACTTGATATAATGATAACTAAAACGGAAAATATATAAGGATCTCCGAACCCAAAGGTGTACTCATAATAAATTAAGCACACATAATAGTAGATGGGATGTAGTACAAAACACGAATCATGTCATTGTCCGAAGTTACCAAGGGAGCAGATTTGTGTAGCATTACTCTACCTCTGTGGTTTAACTCGAAATGCGTGTAGGTAGAGTTACGAAATGCTTAGATCATTTACTACAATGGTCTTGTTGTATTTTATTTCCATTCACCCCCAATATATCGGTCCTTGAGAAATCATTGAAATTGGGTATTCACGACCACTAGAAGGTATTTAGCCAAATATGAATTTTGTGGTTTGTTATTTGTAAAGGTATTTTGGTTTATATAACAAAACAAATAATATTTAGAGTTAAAATCATCTTCCTGCCCTTATCCCACTCTAAGTGGGGTCGGCACAACATGTTATAAACAACAACAGTAATTGGCTACGTATTTTACGACCGGCCACCTGCCTGACGTCGACTTATCTTAGTCGTATTTTACAACACCTCGATAAGAAAGAGGGTGGTCTATTCTACTCAGCCGGATACCACACGGCGGGTCGACTTACCTTAGTCGCCTTTTACGACACCTCGGTAAGAAATGAGGGTGGTCTATTCTACTCAGCCGGATACCACACGGCGGGTCGACTTACCTTAGTCGCCTTTTACGACACCTCGGTAAGAAAAAAAGGGTGTTACTATTCTATTCAGCCGGATACTACACGACGTAAATAATATTTAGAGTTAACTTTATTTAATCTTCGATCATATTACATAATATTAGACTGTAAAGCTAAAAACGTGTCTAAACTTAGCAAAGTAACGTCTAAATATAGAAATCATTTAGTGTGTAGATGCTAAAAATACTTAATCGGGGGCTTTTAAATGTATTCACCAAAAAAATTAAATTACACCGTTCGAGTATTAGTCTTTACGTGGTCGGATTACGACCTAATTAAACATTACCTGAACCCAAAATAAAGGGACTTGCAAAAATGTAACACACGTTTTCCCCGCAGTTAATTGGAGGCCCCGAAAAAAGTTTAATTGTTTTCTTTACACGGGCGGTGGCCGCGGCACTACGTGACCCACATATTAATTAAGGGGTCCGCAGGTGCCGCTCTTTTGCCGGTTTTGTGCCGCCCTTGTGCTGCTCTGTGTCCCTCCTTAACAGGACTACGTAATGTGGGGATCATATTGCGGCGACACTCTTAATAAAACCTCATATCTAATTTGCTGTAATGTACTAACAAACGGTGAAAGAATAAACACTTTCTTTTTTGATTATTTGCGTTGTTGCCGACATCGAATTACCAAATATATAGGTTTCCTTTAAAGAGTCTCTGCAATGGCATTTGTTTTAATGTCGATCGGTCATAGGTTATCGTCCAACTTGCGTGATAAACACTACACACTAACTAACATATTAACTTACAAACATATATACTTGCATGGAATTGCGATAAATTTTGTCTCTCTTAACTTTAATTATTATTATTAAATAACTCCTTATCAGAATGTAACTTGTGATGTTTAGGAAGGTGTCAGCACTTGTAACCCAGGTATTCCCTAGCACAAGTATTGACAAACCCTTTTCCGAATATTCTGTGATTATTAATTATATTACTAGCATAAGGAAATTGTAACTATATCTTACATTTTGTAAGCAAATAAATAAAAAAATACAATGACTCCAGTAGCGCTCCGCTACATGCAACCCTAAATAATGTAACTATTAAAAATATGTTTCATAAAAAAAATAGAGTTTTAATATCTTACTTAATTAAAAACTTCTATGTAAGTATCTGCGTATTATAAAAGTGTATAAAGTTAAGTAAAAATATATATGCAGCGGCGAAGGTCCTGGAAGGTTGCGGAATGAGAAATAATGATGTAAAGTGGACTGTATTAAAAGCATGGTTCAATGCGGTAAAGGGAAAAATGGCGGCGATGAAGAACTATTTTAGGAGCGGAATGAAAAGGAGGCACGCTTACCTTGTGTGATCATTGTCCCGGGCACAGGATAATCGGCAGGCAGGCACTTCACAACACTTTTACTAAATTAGCACTGATTAATGAAATGTGTTAATTAATGCGCGAGCGCGGCGTGATCGTCCCGCGTGCGGCGATAAGTGAGCGTGCGAAGAGGACGGGATTATATGTATGATAGGGAAATAGGTATATAGCGGTAACAATATAAAAGAACCAGTTTTAAGGCCAACAACATGTTTAAGGAAAAAAACACTATGTTTACCAATATGAAATAATAACAGGAAAATTACTATATTATTTCTGTTTCCTCACCTATAGTACGTACATTTGAAAGTTCTTCTTAGTTTCTACTTGCATTAAACGTCCACGGTAACGCGTGAATCTTTCTATTAGCACCTTTTTGAACATCTAAACATAGTTTAGAAAATTGTAGAGGGACAAAAATATTGGCATGTCTCGAATATTTACAAAGTAAACACTGAAACATGTTTAGAATTGAAAGTGAATTGAACCAAGTATGTTAATAATTAAATTAAATAGAAAAAAGTGGTGAAGCGTCTATGGAATAATAATAATAGGTTTTTTTAATGCATATATCAAGTAATAACTGGCATGTAAAACGCGTATCCCCTGCAGATCGGCGCTGTAATATATATGAAGCGTTTATAGAGATCAATTTATATTTGTTATAGAATTTATCTGTCCATTTAAAACTGAGCCCAGTTGTTTAGAGTTTCAAACGCGAACAGGTTTCAGCTTACGTTAGGTGTATATATTTGTCAAAGAATTTATGTTTCCACTTGAAAATGAGCCCAGTTGCTATGAGGTTTGGATGCGAATGGGGGTCAGTTTACGTTGGAGCCCGCCGGGAGTGTTATTATCGCCGGCGTTGGCCGATTCAATCGGTTAGGGATTACAGCCTTTGATTGCATTTGTCCATCGTGATACGATTAACCTGCATATTTCGTCACGCTGACCTTTACAGCTGACAAGTCTTCGGATATACTGTCTTTAGACCTTGCAATATGGTAACACAAAACATCGTTACATCATGTACAGGAGTAAATAAAGCTTTATGTATTTATTTTAAATTTGAAAGTCTATTCGACTGTGTATGTATTTGTAAATTATGATTGAAGATTGAAGCTTAAAAACAGGTTAGCATGTAACATAAAAAAGGTTTATTATTAAGGTATTTTAATACTCATTTATTTATTTTTATACATATAATTAGAAAAGAGAAAAAAAGTAAAAAAAGCACATGTATAAAGGCGGACTTATCTAAAAGGGATCTCTTCCAGTCATCCTTTGAGTAACAGAAGGAAAAGGACAAGAATTGAAGAAGAAAGAGAGTACGGGTCATATAGAAAAAAAGAGAGTTTATATAAGTTTAACTATCTAATCTATTAATTAATTTTGGTAATATAAATAGATGAATAGATGCTAGTAATATATAATTACTTAAGATAAATTTTCTTGTCTGTAACATAAATACCGAAATAGTTAATGAAGTCGTGGCCACCACTAGAACATTTATGAATTTGGGAGGATTTGGGGCGGTGTTATTTTGTGTTGCAGTGTGGAATCTGGCTACGTATTTATACAAAGTGTATGTAGAATTGAGTACTATTAAAGCTGTGAGCTGGAGTTGGGAGCTATATCAGAGTTAGCGTGCATTGAGAGCGGCGGTGTCTAACGAACATGTATTGAGAAGTTAATTATATCACCCCGAGCTGCTCGAGGGACGAACAGCGACGGAGACACACGGCCAGCGCGAGCGACCAACATGTCATCATGAAACTTTGACATCAAATCTAATAAAAACTTGAATCAAGAGAAATAGACAAGATTTCTTTCTAACAAATTTTTTCTTTATTTCACCATCGACTATTAGACCATAGATAGCACAGAATACATATAGAGAATATTAACATTTACTTTAATATAAAATGCGTTTTTATTATGGACATTACATATTTTAAGTTAGCTGTGTGGTATCCGGCTGAGTAGAATAGTACCACCCTCTTTTCTTACCGAGGTGTCGCAAAAGGCGACTAAGGTAAGTCGACCCGTCGTGTGGTATCCAGCTGAGTAGAATAGACCAACCTCTTTTCTTACCGAGGTGTCGTAAAATACGACTAAGGTAAGTTGAAGTCAGGCAGGCGGCCGGTCGTTAAAACGCAGCCAAATCATGTGACAGCATGTTTATAACATGTTGTGCCGACCCCACTTAGAGTGGGATAAGGGCAGGAGGATGATGATGATTACATATTTCAAGTAGTTATCGTATTCTTCCATATGGTATATGATTACGAAATTAGTTTGATATATGAGCTCCTATTGCACTTAGTTTCGTCAAAATTAGTCCAGCGTATTGTACTTGATACTGCAACATACGAGTATAGACAGACAGATGTACAGACGTTGTATTTGCATTTGTATTAGCATTTGTAATTTTAGAACTGAAATAGATGTGGATTCAATTGAAATTTGACAATTGTAATTCTAATAGACTTTTGAATTGTAAAATGGTTCGATCAAGGTTCAGAATATTACTCCTATACACAACGATTAGCTAAAAAATGGCCGGAATTTATTGATAAGTTTACTTTGTTAAAAAAACATTTTTTCGTTCCAAGTGCGTCAAAATTGAGTTAAAGTGGTCTATTAATTATTATTTTTTATTTAGTTTGTGATAGTGAACGTATATAGTGCTTGTGTATCGTGGTGGCGGTGGTGGAGGTTTGTGCATGTGTTTTTTACGACTCCTGCATGTATCAGGTATGATAACCGATTGTCTACTCTACATTTAGCATTATATATATTTTCTATTTTACTTCATCGCGGATTATAGCAAAATAATTTTATTATTACTTTTGTATTATGGATCTCCGCAAAGTAACGCCTAATTCTATAAATTATTTAATATAAATATGTTAACATACCAGCGCTTCTCTATTATTTCACTAAACAATCGGTAATATGTTAAGTATAAACTATATTTTTTAATTTAACCTTAAAAATATAATATATCTCATTTTACTGCAACAAATGAGGCACGTATTTAATTTACTTCCGTTGTACATCGCATTCATAATATTGTTCCCCGCCACGGTGCAGTGGATGCGATCTGAGGAGGGATGCTGCGCGTTAATGTAAAAGCACCCTCGGTTCATCTCGCGTGGGGGAGGGAACCTCTCAAACACAGGACACCAGGGGATGAATGTGATTCCCCTGTCACTTAACATGAGGTATACACGCAAAGAATCACTTTGTAATTCGGGATGTTGTTGGGATACATTAAATGCTTTAGAAGAATATATTAATATTTACGCCGTGTGGTATCTGGCTGAATAGAATAGACCAACCTCATTTTTAACCGAGGTGTCGTAAAAGGCGACTAAGGTAAGTTGACCCACTGTGTGGTATCCGGTTTAGTAGAATAGACCACCCTCTTTCTTACCGAGGTGTCGTAAAATACGACTAAGGTAAGTTGACGTCAGGCAGGCGGCCGGTCGTAAAAACGCAGCCAAATCATGTGACAACATGTTTATAACATGTTGTGCCGACCCCACTTAGAGTGGGATAAGGACAGGAGGATGGTGAGAAGAATATATTATTATTTGTTCAGGACTAGCAGTTTGCTTCAAGTTTGGTTTAAGTTGTCGCGAACGATATCGCGAGTTATGTTTTAACTTAAAACATAAATTAGTACAAAATGTTACGGAAATATTCTAAATTAACGATATCATATGATATCAGGCCAGCACTTTACTACACGGGCTGTATTGTAGCAATAATCAAATAATGAAATGTATTAACCTCAGTACTTATTGTGAACCTAAACCCGCGGTATGCTTTGGGTAACGAGATATACGATCAAAGAGGCCTAAATTCATCTGTGGCGATAGCACTCCTCGGATAACTCAAAGCAAACCCTTGTCCTACTCACAAATTTATTTTTCAAAAATTGTCTTTGAATACACAAAAAGGGTAAACAAATCTGTACGTTGTCTTTATTGTTTAAATTGACAATATAAATTAAACTCATTTGGAAAACGAGCAGTCTTCTTTACATGTGTGACAAACAGGAACGTTAATATTAATTTACTATTAACTTGTAGTGGAGGGGATTATTAGGAAAGAAACTAAATATGGTTTGGTTTAACAGCGTACTGCTATATGCTTGGACTAATGTACTGTACCAGGCAAGAGTCTATCAGCTTAGCATCTATTTTAGCTTTGCCATTACAGCAGTTTAAAAACACTATTAAGGAGAGGCTGATACAGTAAGCCAACTATACTGTTGAGGATTATTTAGACGATAAGAATGTGTGGATATAAATATTGTTCGACCCTGTACAAGATAGTAACGATTAAATGTAACTAGTATTAAGAATTGCATTTTTAAAAGAGCAACCGCCGAGTTTCTTGCTGGCTCTTCTCGGTAGGAACAGCGATTCATAGCTGATTGTTTTGGTATAATATCTTTAAAAGATATATAAAAATATCGTATTCACCACTGTAGTCATTTACTAGTAGTAGTTGCCAGCTATAAAAATATTTCGGCAACGGCAATGTACGTTTTTAATTAAAATATATATTTTTGTACGAGAATAATAAAAATATTTCATTTCAAATTTCTAAGTACTTTATATTAATTGTATATTCAATAAAAGATTATTTTTTAATCACCTAAACTAATATCTTAAGCAAATTGATTCAGTAAATCAATTTCCATTCTGTACTAACTTAGATTAAAAAACTTTAAGGCCCCTTACAGTTCTACAAAGAAGGTAACTTTTTATGTACCGGTTAATTAACAGAAAAAGTTAAAGACTACTCTGTTTTACATTACATTCCGACCACAAAACAACTTGAAAGAGCTTAATTTATTGAAATTTCGTACTATTTATATTAAGTAGGGAAAATGAAGTAAAAATTCCGGCGTCGAACAATTAAACAATTCCTCGCTACCTTCGAATTTATTGTTTTGCTCAGTTATTTGACTTCATTAAACAACAGGCCTCCACTCCGACACTCTGACCGAACAATAATATTGTTTAAAATTATTGAATTCCTCAGGTTTCCGCCGTTTCGTTGTTAACGAGCGTTGGCTGACATTGATTAAAGAAATCTCACTTTACTTTGTAATTTTTATGGTGGTTCACAATTATATGAATTCATATCAATGCTATGATCGATAATGTATCAGCTATACAATCACGTTAACCAAATAATACCGAGGATGTGGTTTGAGAAACTTCGAAGATAGTTTATGGATTTGAGTTATTATAATAAAATTCAACTATGTGTTTTGGACATTCCTCTACACAACTTCAAAAAAGCAGTAAAAAAGACATTAACAAACTATTGACGAGTAATCGTATGTAAATGATAAAAAAGCTTGGATTTAAATTGCATTCAGCTACGAACTACATATATTGTATTGTAATTTTTGATTTGTTGTAAAATTACACATTTTATAAAAAAAGAGTGACCGACGAGTTTCTTGCTGGTTTTTTTTGGTAAAAGCGTCATTCCAAACTAGTTGTAGCTTCATTATAATTATAATTGACTTTGTAAAAGCGAAACTCTGTCAATCTGTCTACTCGAAACTATATAGGATTATAAAAACATTAGGACAAACATTAAGTCGAAACCTACATAAAATTCCGGCGCTTGCGACTTACAAAAGTAAACCGTTTGTGTTACTGTGTATATCGTTATGTTTTCTAGATTTTTAAAGTTATTCTATAACCCACTTTTGAGTTTTGCTGTTGTAAACATTTAGTAGTTAAGTTATATCTTCGAATAACTGTATCTCAACCATTAAATGTAAAAGCTTCGAAGTAGAAGTTGTAAATAGTGGCCGTTCAAGTTAGCGTGTATAAACTTGTCGAGAGGTTCTCGGGAGTCCTCAGCCCGGATCTAATGAAGGTCGGCCGCTTTGTTACATGCGATAAAAATAATGTCGCCCCCACCCCCCGCCCCCCACGAATTAGTCACCGGGGTCAGTTCTCAGTTAGGGCGGCCGTTAAAGTGTAAAGAAAGTGTAGTGTAAAGAAAATAATTAACCTCTTTTGAACACCGCACTAATTAGGGCGTAGATGAAAGACATTTGTTGATCAACCATCATGAATTTGGTGAGGATCCGCCGTGTGGTATACGGCTAAGTAGACCACCCTCATTTCTTACCGAGGTGTTGTAAAAGGTGACTAAGGTAAGTTGACTTCAGACAAGCGGCCGGTCATAGGCGAGCAGGGCGCAGACGACTCTCTGAAGCCCGTCGTATGCCGCCCTAACGGGGACCTCTGGGCGTTCCGAACGGGATCTATCGGACGCCCATCGGAAAAGGTTCCCGAGGCGGTCGATGCATCTGGTGCTCCCGATGCATCGATTAGCAGAGGGAGGGGCCACTGTTTAGAGAGGCCCTGACCCAGAGGTGGCGCACTCTGGGGTTCAGAGTTGCTGCTGGCGGGGATGGGGGCAATGTGTCCAACGGTACCCTGTCTCCGCCACCAGCAGCGTGGTGGAGCACTGTTAGGTTTTCAGTCGATGCGAGTCCGACATACCCGCCGCTCGTCCCCGTCGGGCGGTGAGGTCCCATAATGGGTTTTCCTGACATAAATAAAGCGGCTGGTCGTAAAATACGTAGCCAAATCATATAACATGTTGTGCCGACCCTACTTAGTGTGGGATAAGGGCAGGATGATGATGTACAGTAAGAATGGTAGCAGGTAAGTAAGTCTTACACTTCCTGCTAACTGCTAACAATATCCAATCACTATTATCAAAACAAATCCTTCTACATTACAATAATAATATTCGACGTCGATCATTGGCGGTCATCATTTGCGAGGGAAATTACAAAAATATCGAAAAAGTGCCATCGAAACTAAAAAAAATAATTAAATTAAAAGAAAGACAAATTTGGTAATCTTTACAAAAATCGTAACTGATAGAATAGCCCATTTATGATATTTATAAGAATCTATAGTAAAAAATTGACAGACCTAAGAAGAAGCTAAATGCAAAAAGTTACAAAAATATATCCAAATAATCGGTCCTCTATAAAAGAGTTGTTAAAGGAGTCGTGTTCGGATTTACGTTTTCGCTTAAGTAAATTGTTCCTGTAACGATGTATATTATGAATTCAAATAGGACATTACAATAAATTTACATTTAAAAGCGCGGCTCCAAACGGAATATGCAGCCGAAGTAATAAAATCTGCGAGTGTCGCAGATTGCACAAACTTACACGCTCACTCTTCAAACTTTTGTTCGGACTAAATGTTATGTTAATTCAGCAAATTGTTCAACAATAAACTCTAGATATTTCAGTGATTCTGGTCAAATTCAATTAGTGTGTTATAAATTTATACTTAACTTCACAGCGCGAGCCATGTTATTAAAATCTGTCTGTCAAACACGGGGCCGCGTTATTAAACAAAATTGTTAACTTTTGTGTATGTCTGTGTGTTTGTAAAGCTTTTGTCAGTTCAACGTAACAAACCGTTACCGTTTTATTCTGGAAAAGTCTATGGTAACGATAATTATCGGTGAAGGAAAACATCGTGAGGAAACCTGCATATCTCTAGAGAATTCTGGGGATATGTGTAACCTACCAATCCGCATTGGAGCAGCGTGGTAGGTCTCAGCTCCAATCCTTCTCTCCAAAAACGGAGAGAACGGCCAAAGATGGAGAAGAGGCCTATGCTCAGCAGTGGGATAGTACCAGGCCGTTACTTACTTACTTTTTTTTCTATGATAATTAAAACTCGAAACATGTACATCAAGGGCAGTCTCTTGGTTAAAACGATTATCTAAAGTAACAAAGTTTATAGAATTAGTAGATGCCTGCTTTGAAATCGATACCGTTCGCTATTTATGCTCTTCTTTTAAAAGGCTCTCTGTAAAAGGTTTTTAATAGAAAAGCGGCTAGATACACGAGCTTAATCAAATAAGAAGCGATAGAGAAAACACATTCGTAGCGGAGTTGGCTGGGGGAGGCCGCCGGCCGCGGCTGAGGGATTTTATTTGCTTTACACAAAATAGAGGACGATTTTGTTTTCTCGATTAATCAGCAGCGAGTCGAACGGACACCGGATGTGCCTTTTCTTTTTAATGGGTTTTGTGGACTACCTACTTTCGCGATGCACGGGTTTGTTGATTTTGACTCGACACATCTAGCGTCAATATGCTGTAACGTTTAATAAATTTAATTTTAATTTGTTATGTATTTATTGTGCTTTTGGCATGTGCAATTAGGGAAAATATATTTTTTTGTTTTATGTTGATATAGCTATTAACATTTTAACAGGAGTACCTGGTTGACCGCGCCTTGCTCGGTGATTTTTTACAAAATAAAAAAAAAGAATTTCTTTCTGGGTAGGTGGGGCTGGATCGTAGGTATTTTCTTTTCTCGAGACCACCCGTTCCCCGAATAAGATACAGTGACTTTACAATTTACGGCAAAAATAGTGTTTTATATTAAATTTAAATCTTAAAAAGATTTTTTTAATAAAACCTAGCTAGATCGATTTTTCTCCCCTAAAACCCGCTACATGCTGAATTTCAGGAAAATCGTTGGGGCCCTTTCCTCATTTAAATATTAAAGATATGAATAAAATGATAATGGTATTATCATTTTATTTTAAGGGACGTCATATTGACTAGACCAAGTTAAATAATTTATAGAATTAGGCGTTACTTTGCGGAGATCCATAATACAAAAGTATTGATAAAATTATTTTGCTATAATCCGCGATGAAGTAAAATAGAAAATATATATAATGCTAAATGTAAGTGGACAATCGGTTATCATACCTGATACATGCAGGATTCGAAAAAAACACATGCACAAACCTCCACCACCGCCACCACAATACACAAGCACTATATACGTTCACTATCACAAACTCAACAATCGTTTCGCCCCGCAACCGAAGCATCATCAGGAGATAGACTCCACGACCAAAATCGCAAAGCATATATTTTACTTCTTCGCGGATTATAGCAAAATAATTTTATCATTACTTTTGTAGACCAAGTTAGTTTTCTTCATTGACAAATGTGGAGTACACTAGCTCCTTAACTGTCGCTTCATTGACTCCACAGAGCTGTATGTTAAGTGTTCCATTATAAATTACAGCAGTGAACGGTACTTAATGTAAAGCTATAATTTACACCATAATAATATATTACCGCTGTCTGGTTATATCGCTATAAAGTACTAATTAAAGCGAGTGCTATTTATTAAGTTGGGACATGTATTGAAATATAAACATTCAGCCATTGCGACAATAGCAAGTGGTAATATGTTTGCCGAAACAAAATATTAAACACAACCATTTACGCAGATTGAAAGTTAAATTGTTTTACTAAAAAAGGTAAGCTTTTTTTAAAACTCTTGTATGTATATTCTATCGTGCAGAAGGTACAATTATTGTATGTATATCATATTGTAATCAATATATATAACGACATTATATCCCGATTGTCTATTTTTTTAATTTTAATTCTGTAATAACTCCTAAGTTCTAACGTATTTAATTTGGTAAGGTAAGTTCTGTATCCGTCTAAACCTAATAAAATAAATAAAGAATATTATAAATAAAGTTCAACAACTATTGTGATATTTCATTTAATTTACACATCTAATAACACTGAAACCTTCATCGTAGGTCTCTCAATCTAGTCATGAAAATCTAATAAAATCTGTTCAGCAGTTTTTGAGCTTATAACGAACACACAGACAGTAGGTCAGACGCGGGCAATTCGTCACAGAGTATATTATAGTTTCCCGTGATTTATATTTCTACAGACGCCCTCAGTTCGCGCTCTTGTTTGTGAACCCCTAGTAAGGAAAAGGCGGGTGTTGTTTTATGGCCGAGCTCTTTGTAGGGCCGAGTAAAGGGCGCCAGAACTCAAATCATTGTTACATTTTAATCTGGAAATTTTCGACAAGTTTGATCTTTCATTGTAGTGTTGTATTTTCGCTCGCCTCTTGGATCCGAAACAAAGGAGAGAAACTTTCTAAGGAAAGGCTATTTAACGAGTGCTCTCGGAGCAGTTCATTTTCTTTTATACGCTTCCCAACGGTGCGGGGTTTCGTTAATTTTTCCTCGCCCGTTCTTAGCTACGTTTCGGCTGCGGCTAAATAAATGTAAAGTGGAATTAGTTATATTAATTTATAGCTAATAGTAATAATCCATATCCACTCATTCTAGTTTAACCGTTAGCTCACGTTTCTGTATTACCTAATTTTGTTGAGTGTTACAACAATTTTTTACAGTTTCTTTTAGTTTTTTACAAAGTTGCTGTGTGTCGAGATTATGGGGTGTTTCTTACCGAGGTGTCGTCATGGACGCAAATTTGTCCGTGCGTTAAACTAGTTAGCAGATTTAATTGTAAATTTATTTTTGGTATGTAATTATTGGTCTTGAAATAAATAATATTATTATATAATATTGTTTAAGACTACAGCATTCAAGTTGTTAGTATGCACTGTAATGCTAAGTGTTGACTAAGTAAAGGACAATACAAATCTATTTACCTTATCTATCTTATAACAATTCGAACCAAATGAAAAAAAGAATTTTGGTGTGAATTTTGTCCGAAAACACAAAAGTGTTTTAGAATATATTAATTCCTCGAACAGAGAAGTAGCTCCGGATGCTAATATCGTTTTTGTAGTAATTTTTACCATTTTAATAGTGCTTTTTCTACATTAAAATAACAATAAAGGAATTAACTCAGAATGTCAGTACATCGCGCTGCTGGAATCAATACCGAAGCTTTCTTTTAGGTAAAGGTATTACCCCCATTTCCCTGACCGTTAACTAGACCGGAGTGTTATGGTCTAATGGGTGTCTCTTATAAGACAAAGCATGTCAAGATATCTCAACAATGGCGCTAAATCGGTCATGAAGAAAGTGCTAAGCCTTTACCGACTCGCAATAAGCTCGCAGCATGTATGGAGTATGGGATTAGTGATGGGGATATATACAAATATAGAATACTTTTGTTTATTGCGTTTTTATTCGAATCCAAAAAACCAATTTCATGGATTTTAGTATTTAAATTATCACAAACGTCGAACCCAATTAGGTACTTTTTAGTTTTTACTTTCCCCGCAGCCACAACGGATTTTTAATCCTATATATTGACCCAACTATTTAGCCATGAAATTAGTAACTATTTTAGAATAATATTAGTTTTTTTTAACATGGAACAATATAGTATTTGCGCGTGTGTATGAATGTGTATATTAAAACATTTAAATTATTTTACTACAAAACAATCAGTCTAAGCTAAACAATTATTTATTTTATTTAATTTTAATATTAAGGTCAGATACAATATCCATATCTTAGTAAAAATATTTCATAAATCTATGTTAGTAATAACAAAAACATGAATTTAACTAAACTAAACTATCTAAGCTAAGCTAAGGTATTTACAAACACTATGTATATTATAATAGTAGATTATGATACTGTTGCATAATAAGGGTTCATATCACACGAGTGTTATAAGATCAAGTTATGTACCGTGTCATACACTACTTTATCTACTCTCATACTATTTTTTATTTATTTAATTTTTAAACGTATACAATATCCATACCTACTTAGTTGTTAGTAACTATAATACGTAAAACAATCTTAATAAAAACCAAACTTTGTTTAAATATTGAAAAGATTTTTTAAATGTCAAATGTTAGCGCCAAGGCGCAAACATCGGTTGCGCATGCGTGTTGCGTCGCCGCGGACTCGTTCATTGAAACCTTTTTTTTAAGGTAGAGGTTCAACCTCCTCGGTCCAGCTGGAGGTTGTATAGGTTAATCGTTATGATTAAAAAGTTATATTATGATACAGGTGTCCATACAAGACCTGTATCGTAATAAAACTTTTTAAGTCTTATTTTTGGCCTGTACGTAATGTTTGTCATAAGAATTTTGGTTTCAGTTTTATATTCTTTGTATTATAGTATCAGAGTACAAACACTATTATAATGTAGCATGCATGCAATATTTCCCACGGTCAAAACTGGTCAGTATTCCGAGCCGTATTGACCGATACCAGATGTAATGTTTGTTTTATATCGATATAAGCAATTCGGAATGGTAAATAGCTAATAATGACTGGCTACTGGGCCAGCTAGCCGTAGGTCGGTAATATCGCAGCGACCACCCGCCACACATTAATCACTCGTGTCTGATTATTACACGCCCCTCGGCTATCACTGAAGCACGATTGATGACACGTGGGTGTGACTTCACACTCTGAGAAGTTTAACACCACGCCGACTTAAGCGTTTAAATACCTTCAATGTGTTTTTCCCTATATCCGAAAGAAAAACGCGGTGTATAGCTATTCATAGCGGTGTATAGCGGTGTGTAAGCTTAATTTGTGATAAACTTCATTTATATTCGTTTAGTCGATTAGCTAGCCTTAAAAGCGTAGCGAATAGACAGAGATATAGTTAATGTATAGATTCCGGCTATACTCACGTCTTATTTTATCGGATGAACTTATTTTACACCATAATTACTACACCATAATATACTTATTCATGAGCTCTTTACGCCACGTAAAGAGCTCATGAATAAGAGCCCCGTATGGGCTTGAAACTAGTCGGGCTCATCCGATAAAATAAGATGTGAGTATAGCTGGAATCTATACATTAATTATGAATAACACTCACGATAGTTTAAATTCAAAAAGAGATTAGTTAACATTAGAGTTATAACATAGTAGTTTTAATTTTGCGATAACTTTTAAGATAGATTTAAATTATATTGTATGTTAAGCTTAAGGGCTTAAGGTAAAAAACATAGTTAAGTTTACAAGGATATATTAATTACAACAAAAAGGTACAAGTTATATCTATATTAAATTACTTACACGCTAGGACTAAGCTCACATGGAACGGTCTCAATGCTGGCAGCGATTAACCGTCGCCAATTGGCAAATAACCGAGGTGATAAAACGGATAAAAAACTGCACAAATATATAACTCTCGATGAAAGATGCATACTTTCGCCATTAAGAAGGATTAATAATCCGTTCAAACAGCTTTTCAAATATTACTTACATTGAAATAAAATATCGCCCGCTGTATTCTGATCGTAATTCTATGACGAACGAATTTTTTAATTTCTGATATCGCACAACGGCTATCGAAGTTATATTTTACTGCTAGCAGCACAGAATACAGACACTCGTTTCAAATTATTTGTAGATCGTTTCCAATTGAGCGGTTTCCAGTAATTCATCAGTCGTGAGGCGGTAAGCGACGACAAAAGCTTGCGGGTGATATTGGTGCGGAGGCCGAGGTTGCGGCGAGCGATAGCGCGGACTGATCTCGACACAAAGGGATGCACTCGGCCCTTGTGGCTATTACTACTTGTGATTGCACGGTATCACTGTCACATCAAAGATTATTATACCACTGTTGGTTAAAAGCCTCCTCTTACTTAACAGAGATAATTTAGAGCTTACCAATCTGCTATTGGATCGGATGAATATAAATATCACGGTCTAGGAATTGTCCTCAGGATATTTTTTTCGAACGTAAAGTGCGGGATACATGCTGGATAGGTAGTAGACGAGAAAAATATGGCCGCCTGACTGACGTCACATAAGTTATATCTTGTCGGTAAGGAAGTGAGCGAGCGTTCAAATGTCGTAATTTAACTTCGGCCGTGGTTTGGCTAGCGTAACACATAGCCGGTGTTACACAATACACATATTTCACTTCATCTTCCTGCCCTTATCCCACTCTAAGTGGGGTCGGCTCAACATTTTATAAACACATTGTCACATGATTCAGCTACTTATTTCTTATATTTTACGACCGACCGCCTGTCTGACGTGTACTTACCTTAGTCGCACGACACCTCGGTAAGATAGAAGGTAATCTATTCTACTGAACCGGAAATCACATTGCGTTTCAACTTACCTTAGTCGCCTTTTACAACACCTCGGTAAGGTGGTCTATTCTACTCAGTTGGATACATGACGGACAATACAAATCTTCACCACTTCAACAAATCAAAAACGTGGACGTGCTGACATTCCCAGAACTCCCAATCGAATCAGAGATTCCGTAGGTCACCTAGATGACCTGGGCCTACGGCCCGAACACGGTCCAGGCCGCAAAGCCTGCGAGGACCGGCCCGGGCAAAGGGGTTCACCTCGAGGCCCGTACCCCGCCTGCCCCTCAAGGGTATGACGACTCAAGGCGAGATGACTCCTGCTACGTTACAATTTTAAAATAACAGCTGAGATTGATGCAGGTATCATGCCTTTGTCAGTATTTCGTATTGATTCAAAGTGAGAGTGTATATCATATATTTCTACATGTGCATTTTATATATTAACCTTTGTTCTGATGCTGGTGTTAATATGTAGTTGTGTTATCGGTGTAACAACTCATGCAACGCCATCTGTGATCGGGGGAAACTAATTAAATATCATCTGTCTTGTTAATAGGTTTAGTATTATAATTACATACGGCAAGTAAATATTAGCGCGGGCGGCGCCTCGTGTAATTACTGACGTGATTTGCATCACGGCGTTAATTGTGATCGTGTGTACCTACAGCATGTCTCATTGCGATATTAACTAAACACACTACAGTATAAACTGTTGCCAGACGCTCAACCAATATATGGTATTAATTTCAAAATACACTGTATATTATCGGTAGTTCAAAATGTATTTCAATTTTGTTTAGAATATACTAATAACTACATCAGCTTCTTCTCGTATTGTGCAATAACCTTTCCGGATACATGTCTCTTTTGCTCCCGCTTGTCTCAAGAGCTTCCTCGGGACCTTCTTGTGGTCGTGAGTCTACCTCGTTCTACTATTTTTTTTAATTTAGTTCACAAAACTGACATACGATTATTATTGTCTTCTGGATGTGAACCTAGCATGCCTACTAAATTATAACAAAATATAAAATACAATTATAAAAAGTGAAAGTTGTAAAATTGTAGTTTTGTTACTTGTTTTTTGATTAATTTTACCAAAATATATAGATTAAGAGCACCTTGCCTTTTAGTAGAAGGGAGTCATGGAAGATATCTATGTCACTATGTCTAATGTTGCGTTTTCCGATGTGGGATAATCATTCAAATATCTTTACATTCTAACGACCATCGGCTGTTGTAATTATTTGCCCCGCCCATTGCTAATTCACAACTGAGTCTTCCACTACAGGATATAGGTCCAAGGCATATAAAGACAAGGTATATAATAGACAAGGTAGGTACCGCTATAAGCTGGCGGCTCCTTTGAGCCTTCAGAAAGTACGTGTATCGTTTGTGGATTTGGGTATAAGATACTATAATAAAATTCCGCAATCAATTTCAGCTTTTCAATTACTCCACATTACAAAATCTTGTGCCACTGGTTTCCAGTAGTTTGTACAGTATATAATTATAACTAAGTATTTTGAGAAATATCATCCGTTTTTAATTCAATCATATTAAATGGCTCAAAAAGTTCATCCCATAATTGTAATCTTAGTTATTTCTCAAGCAATATTGTTTTACAACGGGCATAATATAAGATTGATTAGGAGCGCTTAATACCGACGTCTGGTAGATGTTTTCTTCCATCCCAGTTATCAGTACGACATCAATAAATATTTGTCTCCGTCCGCCGCGTCATCAATATTTTCCATATCTGCCAGCGATCAGACTGACAAATGCCGCTCCACCAGCTCTCCTCCGGCGATATCGTTTATTAATCGCCGCGATAACTCACCGCACGATTACGGAGCGTTTTATAAAACGAAATGGGAATCCAGCGAAATAAGCACTTGACACTGCAAACTAGTCTAAACTATTTCATTTGACATCATAAATGTACAATTTAACTGCTTTGATTATATTTATATGATGGACTAACATAAGAAGTTATAGCATTTAATTGCTCTTTCAAAAAGCAAGTAAAACATATTTAATCACAGATATTGGTCTCTATCTTCAGTACACCTAATAATATATATAACGATAAGAATCAATTCTTTAGTATCTTGTCCCAATATCCCGGATATGCCGTGTTTTCTCCGACCACTGACAAATGCCCCCATCCCCACAACGGCTCTCGCCATCAATCGAGCGAAAAATCTGCATCATAGATGCTGGGCCGCACTATAATATGCTAAAACTGTTGTGACGATAATTCAGCGAGATAAATGTGAGCTTTATTGAGAAATAATTAAAAGCTTTAATATCATCATACAACTGTAATCGGTGATAACAAATTCATATCTTGAATACGTGTATCTATGACGACAAAATTTAAAGCTGAGTAAACGGTGATAGTTATGCAAAAATCATGTATTATAACATTGTTTCCTTCTAAAAGTTCTAAATAAAATTCTATGTCTATTCTATGACAGCATATGTCTAGCGTTTAAAGTTCACACACTTTAACCATTTTTATGGTTATCGAAAGATTACATTACAGTTTTAATCTTTCCATGCGGGCGGAGTCGATGGCGATTGCTAGTAGTATATATATATATTTACAAAGGTTGTAATTGCGACTTCTTTTGGATCAACATAATTGTTGAAGTACCTACCTTTAAATAAATTAATGTTTATTCCTGTACAGGGAGGAAGAACGGGAATTTCTTATCTTATGGATTAGTCCAGTGTATAAGCTGTGGAAACGTAACAGACAGTGTAAATTTTGTAGTTTCGTTATAACACTTTAACCTCACACACCTTAGTAAATTTCGTTTACATTTGAAGACTAAGATCTAAAATGGTTACAAAAAAGCAATCATAGCTAATAAAACCCTGGTAAAATCCAATAAAACCACTATAAAAGTGAGTGCACCTATTTTAGCAATAAAAGCAGTTTGCGAACAGACCCTCTCCGCGGACCCAACGAGATTACCGCGGAGGCTGGAGGCTGCTCTCGCGACTATTGGCCGAGATTAAATCAAAGTCCGAAAGTCGAGCATCCTTCTATTAACGAGCAGCTTTTACAACTCTCAGCCACTAGAATAAATGGACGTATTATATAATTGGTGCTATATTCCATTTCCAATTCACAATATTCTTTGTTCAAGTAAACTATGTCATACGTTAGAATCTTCAATGTTATTAAAAGTGTAAGTTATAACTGAATAAAGTAATTATTCTGTCGGCACAACATGTTATTGTCACTTGATTTGACTAGGTATTTTACGAGCGGCTTGACTTCAACTTTAGTCGCCTTTTACGACACAGCGTTTATTAATAACTAAGTATATTTATAAAAAACAAAAGTAATGAGAATATTATTTTGCTATAATCCGCGATAAAAGAAAATATGTGTAGTGCTAAATGTAGAGTGTACTATTCGTGCTTTGCGATTTAGTCGTGGAGTCTATCTCCTGACGATGCTTCGGTTACGGGGCGAAACAATTGTTGAGATTGTGGTGGTGAATGTGTGCAGTGCTTGTGTATTGTTATGCCATCGGTGTCGGGTAGTGCATGAGTTCTTACAAATTCTGCATGTATCAGGTATGAGAACGAATAGTACACTCTACATCTAGCATTACATATATTTCCTTTTATCGCGGATTATAGCAAAATAATATTCTCATTACTTTTGTATTATGGACCTCCGCAAAGTAACGCCTAATTCTATAAACTAAGTATATTTATATAAAGTATATATCGCGTCGGTGTTTAAAAATTAAAAAATGTCACTGACTGGAGCCCGTCGACAAAATATTGCCTCCACCTTAATTGCGGCGCCGGCTGCGCGGTATTAAAGCAAAACATTTGTTACGGCTTTTATGAAAATATTTTTCAGATAGACCGCCTCTGTGGCGCAGTCGATACGTCATTTGGCCGTGAATGCGAGCTTTGGG
Organism: Morpho helenor; assembly: GCA_029227775.1. NCBI lineage: Eukaryota > Metazoa > Arthropoda > Insecta > Lepidoptera > Nymphalidae > Morpho > Morpho helenor. The sequence goes on from JARGCU010000006.1 coordinate 151,080, forward strand.
TTTGGTTTTCGTAGGTGCAATTAATTAACAAAAAAAATTCATACTGGTTATACCAGTGATTTTGTTTGCGTCAACTTTACTGTTGAAAAACTAAAATTTGTATATAACGTGTTCTTTATGTTCTCCAAGGAAAAATGGGTTTATTATCCTAGCCACTCCGTGCAGTAGATGAGCTGTGAAAGTATAACAGACAGATAGATAGACTTAGTTGACTTACTTAAGAAGAAATACATTTTTTTGTGTCGCAGAAACACGACACAAAAAAACGTATTTCCGCGAAGAAAGAACAATAAAAATAAGAAATTTTCAATCGATCTTTTGTTTGTCCCGCGATTATTTGGAAATTACTTCACAGGTATGAACGTCAAAATATAACAATTACATTGAGCTCTGGATGTCCACAAGTAGACGTCCGAATATGAACATTTGGTACCGGAAGTCGGAAAAGGGATGTGAAACGATTGAGATGGTCATGTCGATCCCAAAAATAAACTTGGTCAAACATTGATATAACTAATAATTTAATTTCCTGTCATAATACAATTTACTCGAGTGGAAGAAGAAAAAATGCTTTAAGTTGTTAGTACAGTTAATTAGAAGCTTGTTGCATAACGCAGCGGTCACCGCTTAATGGTGTGAGTGATTTGCATGCGGTTGCCTTTTGTTGCGAGGCGAGATGCACTTTGTTGCGTTTTAACACAGTGCTTTTGAAATAAACTAATATCTAACGCAGTGTTATCTTTCATCCATGTTATTTCAACTTAATCATTTGAAAGTATTTAAAAGAAATACATTTTCACAAGCCTACGAGATAAAGATCATCGACAATAAATCTTTTTAGTTAACAGATTCTTTAAACTTTGAGATGTAACAGAACTTTTTTAAGGGGTGGTATATTGTTCCAAAACCTAGTAGCAGCTACTTCTATATGCCGTGCGACGGTAGTCATCATTATTAGACTTAACGCGTGTTTAAAGACAAAGTCAACTAAATGGTGAGGGGTTTAACTCGTTACTATATAACTCTGCTTGTTTGGGTGATGCTTCTCTTTGCGATTTTGTCGTGGAGTCTATCTCCTGACGATGCTTCGGTTGCGGGGCGAAACAATTGTTGAGATTGTGGTGGTGAATGTGTGCAGTGCTTGTGTATTGTTGTGCCATCGGTGTCGGGTAGTGCATGAGTTCTTACAAATTCTGCATGTATCAGGTATGAGAACGAATAGTACACTCTACATTTAGCATTACATATATTTGCTTTTATCGCGGATTATAGCAAAATAATATTCTCATTACTTTTGTATTATGGACCTCCGCAAAGTAACGCCTAATTCTATAAATTATTCAAATATTTATTTTAAAGGTTTCATACGTTGAATTCCATAAGCTGATTTAATAATGTATAAAGAGACGTCCTAGAAGTACGTTAAAATGAATTAAGATATTACATTACCAAAATGAGAGGATTATTAAACAAATCTGATAAAGTAATCCCATATAAATAAACCGAGCAGCCATTTGTGCGGTTTCATCAAAAGTATGACTGCTGTATCGTAATTCTCTTTGTATCGACGCGCGCCGGAATCCGTACAGAGTGTAGGTTCCGGATATCATTATATTTTTCAGGACTCTAAGAAAGTGATTTATTTTTTCGATTCTCTTCATACCCATTACTTTAGGGACATCGATATCTTTCGTTCAGCGAGCTATATTTCAATTATAAGCACCGTTTACATTACTTTTTTTAATTTAAATAGTTAACCGCATAATGTGGCAAATCTCATGTGAACGCGATAAAGTTCTTACCAAACAGTCAATTTTTACAAAACGTGTATCAAGTATATTGGAGAGTATAGCTTGACTGTCCCAATATTGTACTATAATGTTAAATTATTGGCCATTAGGAACGACTTCACCAACAGCTAAAATAAGTATTGAAAATGGAAAATATATGTTTGACTGGAACCTGAGTATCATGAACCTTCAGTTGGTTAAGCAAGTTCGTAGGCTCCTTGGAAAACTTTATGCTGTTATTTATGGAAGGAGGCATTACTTTGCGAAACTCCATAGTACAAAATTATATAATGAGATAAATCTTTTGTAATAAGTTTACGTTTCAAGATATTTTAGATGCTGATAAACGATATACAAGGACTTTTTTACAGATCTTATGATAAGCCGACTTGTCGTTATATGTTTTCTTTAATATAACTCAAGATGTTAATCAATTTGAAAACTAGGTGTCGACTGACACAAACTGACTGACTAAACTTTATTTGTTGTGGCCGTGTTTATAATTGTTTAATAAAAAGTTAAATAAAAAACATTTAGCTTAATGTTACGAGTTTAACACTTAAGTAATGTTTTGTTAACATTTTGTTTTAAGTTTTTGGTAAAAAATGTAAGTTTTTCTTAGAATTTGATAAAAAAATAGCTAGCAATAGTTTTCTGTCTGTCTATATGTTTGTAAATTACTTAAATTCAATATAAATTAGACTTCATTTCTTTAAATATTTTTAGTATTAACAAATATTTGTGTCATAGGTACTATCGCCACTGCAATTTTATCGATCCAATACAGAAATTCCAGGACAGTCTGAGAATTTATGAAAAATCTGTTGCCCCATTATAACAATTCGCTGTCTCCATTATTCATATATGTTGGAGAGAGACAAAAATAGTGAAAAGAAGCCAAACAAATAATAGATATAAATGTGGTGATTAATAGCACGAAGTGTGAAGCCATACTTTAATTCAACCGAGAACTGATTTATATATGAACCACTAGTTGTGGCACGTGGATTCACGTGCTCTTTTTTGCTTCAAAAACAGAAATGTGGTCTAAGTGAAAAAGTTAACTTTAAAACGCAATGGACACTATCTATATTAATATATAAAGCTGAAGAGTTTGTTTGTTTGTTTGTTTGTTTGTTGTTTTCTTCGTTTGATTGATTGATTGTTTAAACGTGCTAATCTCAGGAATTACTGAACCGATTTGAAAAATTCTTTGAGTGTAAGATAGTCCATTTATCGGGAAAAGCTATAGGCTATATAACATCATGCTAAGATGAATAGGAGAGGAGCAGCAATAAAAAAATATTACGGGAACGGCAAAATTTAAAGCTTTCCTTGCTTGCGCTGAGTAAACGGTGAAGGTTATTCAAAAATCATGTATTACAAAATTGTTCCCATCTAAAAGTTCTAAATAAAAGTCCGCGACAGCATATGTCTAGCTTTTAGGGTTAACCCAATTTAACCACTTTTATGGTTATCAAAATTCTATATTACGGTTTTAATCAAATACCCCCTACTGCCCATTAACTATTTTCTGTTTTATCCTTCTTATGTATGCAACTGTATGCAAGTTTCTATTATATCAAATTTTATTACCATTGTTTAAGGGGATTTGCCGTAAGAGAGTTATAGACATTGGCTATAATGTTATGAAATCATCATGTATATCCCTTATCCCACTCCAAGTGAGGTCGCCACATGTTATAAACATGCTGTGACATGATTTGGCTGCGTTTTTACGACCGGCCGCCTGCCTGACGTCAACTTACCTTAGTCGTATTTTACGACACCTCGGTAAGAAATGAGGGTGGTACTATTCTATTCAGCCGAATACCACACGGCGTGAAATCATCATGTATATACACAAGCTTATTACTATATCAAGGTTAATTTGACAGGATCAGAACTAAGACCCTATGCTTTTCCAATGTAGATAGATTAGCAGGTTAAAAATATCATAGAAATCCTCAAGAGACGTTACTAAATAAAGTTAGGATTGAATTAAAAATGTCACCATTTATTAAGTTTAACTGACACATTAGAGATTCTCTTAGCATCGATTTATGTCACATGAGAGAAAAAGAATTAATAAGTGTTCAATAACCACTATAACACTTATTTTTTTTATAATTCTTTATTCAAATTGCCTTTTACAAGCACTCTTGAATCGTCAAATTACAATGAAGCTACGACTGGTTCGGAAAGCTTTTACCGAGAAGAGCTTTTACCAGCAAGTAACTCCGCGGTCACTCTTTTCAAAATTAAGTATTACAATAATGTCTTCTTCTTCCTGCCCTTATCCCACTCTAAGTGGGGTCGGCGCAACATCTTATAAACGTGTTGTCTCACGTTTTTACGACCGGCCGCCTGCCTGTCGTCAACTTACCATAGTCGTATTTTACGACACCTCGGTAAGATACAGGGTGGTACAATTTATTCAGCCGGATACCACACGGCGTAGCACATTTTCCTTTTAATATAATAGTATTAACAGGGTCATGGAAGATATTTATGTCACTATGTCTAATATTACGTTTTTGACATATGTACTATGTCGTCTAAAAGACTATTAGGAAAACGTGTGTAAGCTTAGTGTTTGCTAAATTACTTGTTATACGAGCCCTCGGTAGCCGCAACACTACGTGTAATGTGAAGTGACATAAATCACACGTGCAGTTTGTGTACTTTCGTGGCTCATTGTGTCGCCGATAATCTGTCAAACGAGTATTTCTCTGAGGACAGTCGGCCACGAATGTGACTATATTGCTTTTGGCAATCTTTCTATCTACATATATACAAATAAATGTTCGCCTGTATGTCCCTTATAGACTCTGGTCACAGCTGAACCGATTTTAATGACATTTTCAGAAAATCTTTGGATTGACTCAGTGTATAATCCTTTTAAGTTTAGTGGCGATTGGAGACTTTTTAAAACTGTTAATAACGTTTCGTGAGACCACATTGGGCGACAACATTGCATGCGAGGACTGCGCTAGTCCATTATAGATACAAAAAGTATGTCTGCTTTTACGGCAAATTCGCTGGAGCAATATAAGACAAAACTGGGTACGATTAAAGCTTATACCAAACCAAGAAATAAGATAACAAATTAAGAGCAATTCAATTCAAAATTTTCTTTATTCAAATAAACTTGTAAACAAGTGCTTTTGAATCGTCAACTCTACTGCTGGTTCGGAAAGCTGTTCCTACCGAGAAGAGCCAGGAAGAAAGTCGACGGTTGCTCTTTTCAACATAATACTTATAACTAGTTACATTACACATAAGAATTACAGATAAGAATCCTCAAATATTTCGGACACATCGTTCGTAACGAACATTCCATGGAAAGACTCGTTGTCCAGGGGCATGTTGAAGGCAAACGGTCACGCGGTCGATCACCCACGCGTTGGTCGGACCTTATACGATCAGTAACTCAAAAAACAGTAGTACAATGTTCGAGAGACGCTGAAAACCGCAACAGATGGAGGCAAATTGCAAGGGCTACACTAAAAGATGAATTGCATCATCAACCACGACCACTCTGTCAAGAGTGAACGACTGAGAGTAATGTAGTATATCTTAACACACAAAACTAACGAAGTCGCGGTATGGATATGGTTAATATTTATAGCAGCTAAAACACCGTGTGGTATCCGGCTGAATAGAATAGTACCACCCTCATTTCTTACCGAGGTGTCGTAAAAGGCGACTAAGGTAAGTTGACCCACCGAGTGGTATCCGGCTGAGTAGAATAGACCACCCTCTCTTCCTGCGGTGTCGTAAAATACGACTAACGTAAATTGATGTCAGGCAGGCGGCCGGTCGTAAAAACGCAGCCAAATCATGTAACAACATGTTTATAACATGTCGTGCCGACCCCACTTAGAGTGGGATAAGGGCAGGAGGATGATGATATATAGTCGCCAAAAAGAAAATTGCGTGGCCGCCTGTACCAATAACCCGCCGTTAATGACCGCCGACGCACTTAACCGGCTGCGGAAAAACCGTCTCGGGACCGTCGCCGAATTATTAGTATTTCCGGTTAACTCGCTTGATGGGGTTTGTTTATGAGCTGTGAGACCGCCGTTAGCATGTATGGGGTATAGCGAGCACTTGTGGGTTGCTATATTTTGAAAATATTACTATGTTTGACATTCAGTAAGACTATGTACAAAAAAATATAAATCTCTCCTCAATTAGAACACAAACTTTAACAATAATTGAACAATTTTGGTGGGAACAATTTTATTTCACGAGCTTGTATCAATTACAATAAGAAATATAACTACATTGATATGTTTAACTTAGTTTAACGGTTTAAAAAAATATCCGAAACAACCCTACTAAATTTTCTTTCTTTTTTGTGTTTTATAATTATTATATTTATTCTTCTTTTTTGCGCATGGATTTCTTTTGTTTTTTCTTTGAATAGTATTATATTGAAATTCTTATTACTGTCTTATTGTTAGCTTTTATGATTTATAGAATAGTGAAAACTTTATTGGTCAATGATCTATACATTTTTACTAGCTATTAAGTTTCACTATGTACTGTTTGTTTCCCTTGAAAAATAAATAAATAATAATTTCATGTTTTTCTGCATTATTAACAATAACAAATGAGCGTGATTTATTTTACTCAGCTGGATACCACAGGGCTTAATATATAGATAATAAAAGGTATAATTATGTACAAAATATGAAAAAACCCATCGATTTAAACATTTTCATCTCATTTAACCGGCAGCTGGAATAACACCGAGGGTTCAATATTTTGTGACAACACATTGCCATCGATATTCCCCTTGTAAACCGAAATATTTATACTCGAGTACATATATCTTTTACTAGTAATATCCCGCGGTTTCACCCGCGTACATACTGATCGCATGGCAGTGGAAAGTCTACTAAATCGGACTATAGATTTATTTTTGTTGACATAAAAGTTTTATTTCCATTTAAGTTTAAAAATGTAATATAGCCTGTGTTACCTTAGTATAGATGCGGCTTTCTAATGGTGTAAGAATTTTTGAAATCGATCCAGTAGTTTTTGTGTGAAAACATTATAAACATACATACAAATTTTTCCTATTTATAATATTAGTATAGATTATTCTATAACAGCTTTTTTTATTATAGATTGTCTCTATCCTTTTTATGGTGTTCATAACATAAAATGAATAAGAACTATGAGGTTTTAATTCGACTTACTGGTTATCTATATTTTTGTAATTTATGCATATTTAAGTTTTACATGAGTTATGATAGTAATCCAGAAGGCAGTAAATCGTCCAGGTAATTCTGGGAAACAGATATATGGCGATCACGGTTAGACTTTAATCATTAATCAGATTAACTGGCCGAGAGACGCTGCGACCTGTCAATAATGTATTGATAGATGTCTGCAGTAACCCGTTTACTTGTACTGCAAGTTAATACACAATAGCTTTCGAAGATCCCTTAAGCCATGATATCACATAAAATCTGCAAAGAAGAACCAATGAGTTTTGTAAGTAAACTAAGGTTAGTAATTGATATTAACGATAATCGCGTTTTTCGGTAGCGGATAATATCGTGATAGTATCTTCAAAAATTCCAGCGAAAATTGTTACATACCAATTCTTGGTACAACTATTTATGCTCTAAGTTTTCAAAAGGAGGGGTACACAAACCTTTGTCCAGTTAAATGGCAGTTCTACAAACCTAAATACAACAGTTTAACTCTTTATGAAGCTGAGCAAGCTGATAAATAACTGGGCCTAACCTAGGCTAAAGATACTTCATCAAGTAAGAAGAGATTTAACTATACTATATTAGCAGTTGTGGCATCTACTGCTAATTCTGCTTATCATAACTTGTTAACTTCAGTATGAATGTAAGGCACAGCTGTTTTTAAATTTCCACAAAATCACCCAAATCGCTCAATACATACCCATTAATAGTAATCCAATCTTATTTAATTCAAACATCCATAACACAGTAACATGTGGCAATTTAAAAAAGTATTTTAAAATAAATGAAGTTAACAGTTGTGAACACAGCATCCCCCGACACCTCCCAAACAATTCCTAACAATGCCATAAATCCCGAGATCTCATCAACAGATGCGTTCGGTCCCTTCGGGGCGGAGAACGCACCTTTATACGTCATCTGATAAATACGTACCGAATAACGACCGGCGTTATCAAAAGTGGCCCTTATCAGACCGGCCTAAGACCCAGTGCATATTCCACCAGCAGAACCAGCAATGAGCCACCCTTCAAACGGAATTCGCTAGCGCTGATTATCGGAGCTGATCCTAAATAATAAATGACGAGCTTTGCGAAATGGCCGCCGACAGGCGAACTGATGTTAACCAAATAATTTGGCACATTTCCAAATCACTAGTCGGTAGCGGAATAAAGACCTATATCAAATGGCCGCTCGTGTCGCGCGGGAGATGAGATGTATACATTACACTGACAAATATAAAATTCAATACGACAGCTGTGATAGACCGTGTGACCCTTTTGAGAGGGTCATGACTTTGAGTCCCGTGCAGGTACCAATGAGATTTTCTGGTAAAAACTTGTGTGTCTAATTGATTATTGCAATTTATCACACGCAAGGGAAACCTGAATATATCTAGGGAATTCTAAGGATATGTTTAACCTACCAATACGCATTGCAGCATCGTGGTAGGTATTAGCTCCAATCCTTTTCAAAAACGGAGAGAGGCCTATGCCTAGCAGTGGGATACTAATAGCTCATTACTTATACTAGTTTTTATCATGACTTTCTCGCGTCAATTTTCATATTCAAAATAACCTTAATAATTAATTATGTTTTGTCTCGTTTCCGCAACAAATACGGGATTTTTATAGCTTTTAACCAAATATTTCACTTTCCACACAACCTCTCGACCGCTGTCAAAGTAAAAACTATTCCTACTAGTTCTACACTATAAAGATATATTGAATTAAATTATTTTCAATTTTGCATATTTTAGGCAAATCATTCGCTAAATTCGCTCAAAAACAACTTTCGATTATCCCGTAAAAATGTATTTCCAATCAAGCAAAGCAATTCAACCTTTTCGTGGATAACAACAATTTTCTCAAACACGAGGTTTTTGTTCATAACATGTTGAGGAAAAATTACGGGTATTTTGTGTTTTTTGTGTAATTATGATATACGCGGTATTCATTCAATTCGGGTTTCTTTTTTTGTTTTGTTCATGTATTTTGTGTTTCTTTCGAGAGAGGAAGTAACGTAACTTGGACTTTCTGTTTTGTATAATTCTGTTTTTGTCATTCACGAAATACTGTTACACCAAAATATCTTTTTAACGTTATATATAACATTTAAATAAAAAAAAATATCGTAAACTTATTCGATGAATAAATCTAGTTGATTCATTGAACAAATTTATTAAATAAAAACATCTAAAAGTACCGGCTGCGTTTTATAGACTTTAAAGCTGATTTCATTAAAGTAACCATCCAACTTCTAACATAAATATAAATAAATAAATAAATATATTTACACACACGGCCGTCCGTCCCCAAAGTAAGTAACTTAATACTTGTGTTATGGTAGACAGACAACTGGTGAATATATGCTTATATATTTTTTAAATACATACTTTAATACATATATACACCCAGGCTCGAAGAACCAACAAATTTTTGTTAGAAAATGTTGGCCTGTTGAAATCGAACCCACGACCCGCGGAGCTGAAGACAGGCACTACCCACTGCGCCAACGAGCCAGTCAATCAATCCTATAAACAAACTACTAATCGAGGTGTCTAATCCTAAGAAACTTAACATGTTTAAAGATTTGACAGTAGACGACTGTCTCTAGGTGTTGCGGTATATAATAATCTGTGATAAAACACAGGATATGGACAAATTTTAGACATGTTCACGGCAGGTCTATGGTGCACCACAAGTCACATACATTTGTTATACGTATTAAATTCTACTTGACATAATGCGTATTCAAATTTTGTAACATAACGCATCGAATTATATCTCCTTATAATTTAGATTAATATAATAGATTACAGTAAGGCTTTTCATTATCCAAACGAAGTCATATAAACACTAGGTCAAATGTTAATATTATTTGGGATAGTTGAATGGTTTTGCCGCCATCAGTTCGCAAGGACATTGATAGTGCAGGACGCGGCAGAGGATAAATTGAGTAAGCAAGATGGAAAAAATGTCTTCACGTCATAAATTTTGTAAATTAAATAAATTGTTACCGCACGATTAATAGGAGACTAAGGAATGCGTCACATCTAGTGATTTATAATTAAATTATAATCAATATTTATATCAAGTGCTATAGTTATGACTTATTGTCCCTTTAAATAAGTAAATAAGATACTGTTTTGACATAATTATTTAGGCGCCTGCGATTGTGGCGCCATATTGAAGTTGTACTTAAATCGTGTCTGAGGGAGGTCTGTTCCTGAAGTTAAACCGAGCTAGTGTTTAGTATTGGACCCTCGCGTTTTTCTTCTTCTTTTACAAAATATATATTTTAAGTACTCATGATCCTCTTGCCCCTATCCCACTCAGTGGGGTCGGCACAACATGTTGTAAACATGTTGTCACATGATTTGGCTGCGTTTTTACGACCGGCCGCCTGCCTAACGTCAACTTACCTCAGTCGTATTTTACGACAAATCGATATTAAAGAGGATGGTCTATTCTACTAAACCGGATACCACACGGTTATTCAATTTACCTTAGTCGCCTTCTACGACACCTCAGTAAGAAATGAGGGTGGTCTATTCTACTCAGCCGGATACCACACGGCGGGTCGACTTACCTTAGTCCCCTTTTACGACACCTCAGTAAGAAATGAGGGAGGTCTATTCTACTCAGCCGGATATTACACGGCGGGTCGACTTACCTTAGTCCCCTTTTACGACACCTCAGTAAGAAATGAGGGAGGTCTATTCTACTAAACCGGATACCACACGGCGGGTCGACTTACCTTAGTCGCCTTTTACGACATCTCGGTAAGAAATGAGGGTGGTACTATTCTATTCAGCCGGATACCACACGGCGTATATATTTTAAATACTAACCTAGGCTAAGCAATTTTGTTACTAACATAATGAATGCATTGTCCGAAATAAAATAAATAATAAATAGCCGAATATAAAAAAAACATCCACTTTCCCAAGAGATACAAATGAAAAATACATTTTTCATTACTTTAATACTGAACGGGAGATAAAATTCAATATTCATAGCCGAGGTAAATACTTATAAGACTGAGATAAGTCCGCGCAGCATCCGACCCTGACCCCGCCCTGTGATCTCTTTGAAATCTAGAGGCTCGGGCCTGAGGGCATACAATGTCTTCACATTCACCGTCTAAATATAGGACTTGAAGTTTTATTGTATACTAATATAGACCATAACTTAAGCCTTTGTAATTTAAAAACTATAAATTAAAAAAAAAACCCTCATTTCTTACCGAGGTGTCGTAAAAGGCGACTAAGGTAAGTTGACCCACTGTGTGGTATTCGGCTAAGTAGAATAGACCACCCTCTTTCTTGCCGAGGTGTCGTAAAATACGACTTAGGTAAGTTGGTGTCGGGCAGGCGGCCGATCGTAAAATACGAAGCCAAATCATGTGACAACATGTTTATAACATGTTGTGCCGACCCCACTTAGAGTGGGATAAAGGCAGGAAGATGATGATGATATAAATTAAAAAAAAATCTCTTAATAAAATCTGAAAAATTTTATTTAAAATATTTGTATTTAAATTTTTTAAATTTAATTTTAAAAATTCCTCCACAGATCCCAAAACCTCTATAATCTTATATCAATAACTTAAAGAAATGTTTCTCTCTCTCTCTGTTACTTAAACTATCTGCCAATTCTAGTAATTTTGAGTCGAATGTGCAAAATAAAAAAAAAGACTCAGAATTTTATACTTGGACGTGGTCACGAATTTTTTCTAAGAGATTCTTTAAAACTGAACATCAAACGGCGGTTACAACAACTACGTTGTAACATTTTTGAACCTATATATCATTTAAAATCGAATTGATGTAGAAACTGTACACTCTTTGAAACAAAACAAATTGACAGACTTTTTCTGTAGCTTTAAAAAAATATCCATTTTAACATGACATGAATATATATTATTTTGAACAGTATAAACTCACGACCAACAAAGTAAAAAAAAATGTCTACCACAAAAATTCTGGTAAACACTACTTTATTCACTCAAAAGTACAAGATGAAGATTTTTGAAATTAAATAAGTAGTAAAGCTGTTTTATTGAGACCTAAGTTAGATAGTTTTGTTGTGTCAAAACGTTTGCTCCAGGCGAGGCTCGAACTCGCAACCCCGGCATCGCTCCGGCCACTGCCCTATAAGTACCGTGCGCTAACCGATTGCGCCACTGGAGCGGGCAATGGGTGCGACCAATATTTTAGTCGGATTCCACCGTTAAAGTACCTATTAAGAATACTATTTTCCAATCCATACTGATATTGTAAATAGCAATATCACAATTTTATACACAATTTTAGTTTATATACCGGGTAATTTATAGATAATTTATAGAATTAGGCGTTACTTTGCGGAGGTCCATAATACAAATTTGTTTTGTATTGTACACCGGGCTAAAAGTATATGATCTTTCGGGAACAAGAAAAAAATGTGATTGCATTATTGGAGGATATAAGTTAATGTGAATACGCCGTGTGGTATCCGGCTGAGTAGAATAAACCACCCTCATTTCTTACCGAGGTAAAAGGCGACTAGGGTAAGTTGGCCTTCCGCGCGGTATTCGGGTGAGTAAAATAGACCACCTTCTTTCCTAACGAGGTGTCGTGAAATACGACTGAGGTAAGTTGGCGTCAATCAGGTGGCCAGTCGTAAAATACGTAGCCAACTCATGTGACAACATGTTGTGCCAACCCCACTTAGAGTGGGATCCTTATCCCACTCTAAGTGGGGTTATTCCTGCATGTATATCCTTGCAGAAGGAATGAATAAGTTAATGTGAATGAAGTCACGGGTACACCGTGTATTATACGAAGGTCAAACTAGATATGATTTTTAGATTTTTAAGCGTTTTATAAGAATCGACGTTCAAAGAGAAAATTATAATTTAATTCTATTCAAAGGTGCTCAAGAAACAAGCACTACCCTACTGGAGAGGCCAACGAGTGGCGGGAGGTGACGCAGAGCATTACATAACGTACGAGTGACTATGTATAGTCGTATCATAACGAGGCGACGCTCAAACTAAAGCTTCTAAAATAAAAGTTATCAAACTTTACAGTAATCCATTTTTTCAAGCTGGGGTCGAAAAAAGAAAACCAAGTACAGTTATTGATAATCAGAACAGGCTGGATAAATGGTCCATCTTTTGCTCATATGCTATTACAAAGACCATTGTCAAACAACGTTGACAATGGTCAACGTTGTCTACTTAGTTTGAGGATTTGATTTAGCTAGTCTATTGTATATCCTAACAACAGTATATTGCTAGTGATTAGCTACGGATCTGAAACCTGGTCGCTGACTATGGATGAATCAATGTTACTAAAACATTCTACTAAAATTGCAACATGGTAACCAGAGTCAGAGTCAGTCAGCGAATCAGAGTCACTCAGCAGGCGATGAAGCGAGCTGTACTTAGTATCTCTACGTGATTGAATCAGAAATGAACAGATCCTTAGAAGAACCAAACTCACAGATATAGCTCAACGTGTCACGAAAGTGAAGTGGCGATTAGCGGGGCATTTAGCGCGGAGAATCGATGGGCGTTGGGGTCTGAAGGTGTTAGAGTGGCGACCCTACGCAACTCTGATAGACTCCCTATGAGTCAGACTGACGACCTTAAAAAGGTTGTGGACAATCGCTGGATGCAAGCAGCACAATATAATGTGGTACGGCCTTAAAAGAGACCTGTGGCCAGCAGTAGACGTCTATCGGTTAAAGAAGAAAAAGAAAGAAAGAATATGAAGCCGAAGAGTTTGTTTGTTTGATTGTTTGAACGCACTAATCTAAGGAACTACTGGACCGATTTCATGAATTCTGTCAGTGTAATATAGTACATTTATTGAGGAAGGCTATATAACATAACGCTAAGATGAATAGGAGAGGAGCAGCAATAAACGGCAAAATTAAAAGCTTTCTTTGCGTGCGCTGAGTAAACGGTTTCCCCTCTAAAAGTTCTAAATTAAAATCTGCGACAGCATATGTTTAATTTTTAAGGTTAACCACTTTTACCGTTTCTTATAGTTATTAATAGACTATATTACGGTTTTAATTTAGTCTCCACGCGGGCGAAGCCGCTGGCGATTTCTAGTATTATAATAAATCATAAATGTACATCATTTAAGATATAGACGACAAATTACTTACCTAGTAAAATTAGTACTTCCTCACAGTAAGAGAGTTACCGCTCCAGCGAGCGAGACACCAATATCTAAGATCCTCTGATCCCTAAAGCCTCCTCGCTGGAGGGCTTTGCATCGGCTTAGGCCGATAGATGCGACACAATAAATACTGTAGTGGGCCCAGGACTTATCTGGCGGCACTAAGTGGCCCATAAATTGAAATGTACAGGACGCTTCGGGTCATCTTGTACGGCCGTACGTTGTTTACAGGTCTCCACGCTGCGATATATATTGAACTATAATGGTTGTTACAAATATGTGGAAGCGACTTCACTTCACGCGACTTCACAGACTTTTATATTATTATTATTTTACAGAGTATATTATTTATATTACAGTATTTATTTTACAGAGTATATTTTGTTACATGTTTCTAATACAATCTCCTTCATAGAGTTGGTCATTAATATGGAAACATTGTGGCTGTCATTATGTGTCATTGAGTTGTTGCGAAAGAGAAATGTGTTGACTTTGGGAAATTTTATTTTTATTATTGCATAAGTATAAAGGAAAAATACCGTTTGTTTTTATAATTATCGGCTATATAATTTTTGTACTATAATAATAAAATATGAAGAATTATAAAACAATCAGTGATGTATATAATAGACAACATAGAAATCGACATAAGCTTGCTGCTTCTGCTTTGCGTCTTGCCACAGTTCATTTGTAGGTTTGGGTACAAGATTCTATACTAAAATTCCACAATAAATTTTAGCTTTAATGGCTGTAATGGCTTACAGCAGTTTAAAAACACTGTTAAATGTAGACTGAAACAGAAAGCCTACTAAATACTGTTGAGGATTACTAAGATGATAAGAATGCGTGGATATAGTTACTTCGACCCAGCACATAATAGTTATGACTATATGTAACTAGTTAAGAATTATTCTTTTAAAAGACAAACCGCCGATTTTTTTGCTGGCTCTTTTCAGTAGGAACAGCTTGTTTGCAAGTTTAATAAAGAATATTTTGAATTTATCGAATTTATGAATTTATTTACTAGTTGGTTATCGTTAATATTTCGATTTAATCTAAGTACGTTTAGAAAATATGTAAGTATGCTTTTCCACAATAAAAGAAATAGGCAGAGGTAACTGAAATTTACATCCTTACTACACTGTTGTACCTTGAGAATTAATGGTGTGATGTTTCGGAAGAACAAAACCGAGTGCAAAGGGTGTGTCTGGCGCTAAATAAAGACATCAGTTGGAAGTCAATATCCAATAAACACACGGTGTCTGCATTATACGGAGCACTCTCACATCTCGCGTCTCTGGCGTTGTTTGGACTCGATCTAACACGCGTATAATTCTCTGAACTATTGTTTGAAGTCTTCACTATTGCTGGCTAAAGGACGTTTGCTCATTCGTGCATGTAAACTATTAAAAAATAAAATATAAAATATTTTATTGTGCACATATTGTAAAAAACAAAATTTTTCTACCGGGAACTCCGAATTAAGTTTATAAAAACCTGTATCTCAGAGTCCCCGCCCTCTCCCAGATGTTACAATAAGTGAAATGCACGTGAAAAGACAAAATAAAATTAATAAAAGAAGGAAAACAAAAAATGGTATGTGTGTTGTTGTAACATATCATGTTACACAAAATTTGAAAGTATGTGAGTGAGTTTGCCGTTTGTGTGTGAGTGAGTGGAGTGTGAGTGAGTGCGTGTGTGAGTGAGTGGAGTGTGAGTGAGTTCGTGTGTGAGTGAGTGCGTGTGTGAGTGAGTGTGTGTGTGAGTGTGCGTATGGTCGTACGTGTATATATAACTAATATATAACCAATTTATGTATATAATAAAAAAGATTAAGAGAATATGTATAAAAACACTATGATACTAAAAATTTACTCTTGTATTTTCAATAAATCTTCGGTATCCTCATAATTGAGGGTAAGTAACCAGTTATTTAAAGTTTCTTTACAATGGAAGTGTTGTAGATCGTAGATATTCAAAATCTTGTTTATTTTATTATAGAGATATGAAGATTGCCTACTGTATTGCCTGGTAGCAAATTGTGTCTTACAAGGGTTATAATTTATTACTTTGTGATTTCGTCTTTTAGTGGTCATTTGAGTGTCTGGTTTATTATATTCGGTTGTGTGGTGAATTCTTAAAATAAGTCGTAATAAATATAGTTGTCTTATTGTTAATATTTTGGCTTCGTGATACAGTTTGCGAGTTGGATATCTGAAAGGTTTAAAATAGATTACTTTAAGAAGGGATCTTTGTGCTCTTTCAAGTTGAATTAACTGAGTCTTAGAAGTGCCTCCCCATACCGAAATACAATACGTCAAAATTGATCGTCCCAATGCCTGGTAAATTTTTTTTAGTAATTCTGGTTGAATAACGTGCCGTAGTTTCTTAAAAATCCAAATAAGGTTTCTAGTCCTATTTATAAGATGATCTATTTGTGTATACCAGTTAAGATGTCGATCAATCTTAACACCCAAATATTTGTAATCCATCACCTTACCAATAGTTGGGCAGTTACAGGCTACACTGGGTGGATGCAAACAAGAATGACATTTTATTATAAAATCATCACTGGGCTGAGTATTTTTTCTAATGGTAAAAGGTATAAACTTGGTTTTGAGCACGTTTAATGTTAGTAGATTATTGTTCAGCCATTTAACTATGTCAATTAAACCTGTTTCCGCGTGATTTTTAACGTTATCCCACGAATTCCCATGAAAGATAAGTGCAGTATCATCTGCATAGGAAAATATTTTACAATTTGTTATATGTTTTTGAGACAAGTCATTGATGTAAATTAAAAAGAGGGTAGGTCCAAGAACGCTTCCCTGTGGCACGCCATATGTAATTGATGCATCGTGGCTAAGCAAGTTGTCTATCTTAACGCGTTGTTTACGGTTACTTAAGTAGCTTTGGAAAAGATTGTAATAAAAATTTCAACGATATTATAAAAATACAAATTGAAATTATTGTAGACTAAGACAAATTTGTAACTAGTGTTTTAATTTAATAATTTAATCTTAAAGGTTAACTTAAAGTTCATACATAGGAATTATAAATATACGCAATAAACTTTTCTTTTAAATTTCATCTAATGTATTTGTGACATATTAATTCAATTTAAAGTTTACTTTAAAAACTACAAGTTTAACAAGTGAAAACTTGTAAAAGAAGTCATTTAATATTCGTTGGATATATTCCCTTTGACATTCTTTGTACATCGGAGAATTGGATCTTTAAACCACGGACATACAAATTTAAAACCGCTTTTAACGATAATAGTATTACTAGGTTTAGTAAAAACTAGTAAAAATTTAGTTAAAACGAAAAAGTGAATTCTACGTTCATTCTTCTTTGTTCATGTATCGAGTCTCAGGTTTTATTTTTGCTATCGCAAAATTTGACCAAGACAAACATTTATATCGTCGAATTCTCCGTTCACCGAAGGCAAGGATACCCCGTGTCTATTGCCAAGCACCTCCTATTGCCGGTTTTATCGCCTCGCCTGGATACTTAATTGTAGGAGCTTTAAGTGTTATGATAAAACAAACTACGTGTAAACTGTTTATGATTTAATCGGCTCGCAGGCGCTTCGAGCTGGAGTTTCATTAAGGCCGTCGGTCGGTGCGAGGAGCGGCGGCAACTTTACTGCTTTCGTTTGATCCAATTTTAGGGTAATCGTCTCGTGAAAGATACGAGAGAGGGATTAAACTTTTCTGCAAATCACAGTACAGCTTAAAGCTGATCTCACTTCGACTGTACAATGCGAAAGGATTAACCCAATTTGCTAGAATCCGCGTTAAGATAAAATATGTATGTACTATGCGTAATTCGTCGCCTCTTTCGTTTTCCTTACTAGTCATAATCTTCCTGCCCTTATCCCACTCTAAGTGGGGTCGACATAACATGTTATAAACATGTTGTTACATGGTTTGGTTGCATTATTATGACCAGCCGCCTGCTTGACATCAACTTACCTTAGTCGAATTTCACGACACCTCGGTAAGAGAGAGGGTGGTCTATTCTACTAAACCGGATACCACACGGTGGGTAAACCTACCTTAGTCGCCTTTTACGACACCTCGGTAAGAAATGAGTGTCATACTTGACTCAGCTCTTTAAATGAGAAAAAATAAGTTAAAATATAATTTTACCTCTACAACTTAAATCAAGCGGCACAAATGTATTCGATAATAGATTGCACAATGAAACCTTTTTAAAACCGGCCGCCGTCCGTCGCCAATAAACAACCGATATCGGGCACCCATCGCATAAATTCCGATCTTAAATAAACAGCGGATCGAAACAGTCGCGGAGACACAAAGCGCCTCTATCAGGCGAGCGATAAATCCCGGCGGACGCGGTACACCGACATACATACTTTATTTATTTAAGAGGAAGCTGTATGGACCGGACAGAACCCAATTTTATCCTTAAAAAAATACAAGCAATACCCTCTTGAATTTAGTGTTACACCGAGCTGTACACTGGTTGATTGGTATTTTTGTTACAAAAAGAAAAATATTATTAGGTAGTTGGGGATCGATCTTAGATATTTAAATTTCTCAAGACTACTTGTTCCCCGAATAAGCTATGCTGACTTGACAGTTTGCAAAAGTAGTGTTTTATATTCAATATAAATTTTAGTATTTTTTAGTGCCTAAAAACAGGGATAAATCGATTTTTTTTAAATAAAACCTAAAGATATTCCATGTTCTCGAAGGAAAAGCGGTATTTTTATCCTTTATACTATCCCGGTATACAAGCTTCATTTGTTCCAAATTTCATCAAGATTGCTACAGCAAATTAGCCGTAAAAGCGTAGCAGAAAGACAGACTTTTGTATTTATAATATTAATAAGAAATGAAAGCAAGTCAGTTCCGCAAGCTTATGGCAGTTTCTACTTCTATTAAATATATTACTACCATAGTATATCAGAAACGAGTACCACGCTTATAGAGATAAATCTATAACTAGGCAGCGATTGTATTGTATAAGTATTTTATTCAAACATGTACATAGTATCACGTCCACCCTCGCCCGCAGCTCTGGTGTAACTGACGATGTAGGCGTGTACATACTATTTTTTATTGCTGCTCCTCTCTTATTCATCTGAGTGTAATATTGTATAGCCTATAGCCTTCCTCGATAAATGAACTATCTTAAATTGAAAAATTTTTTAAGTAGTTTCTTTAAATTAGCGCGTTTAAACATTGAAACAAACTAACAAACTTTTCTATTTAATTACTCTTCTTCTTTTAATATATTAGGTTTATTGTACATCTTTGTACGTCTATAATAGTTTTAAGTAAAAGAATAAATATTGGACAGTGTAAAGTATTATTTGTGGAGCGGTAATGGTTAAAGGGTAAGGAAACAGCGTTGCCTTGTTGCATTCAACGCGCAGATGAACTCATCTTCCCAGTTTCCATTGTACCCGCGATGTGCTCACAGCACTTCCAATGAAGAGTGTAATTTATGTTAAGAGAGTACACTCGGCCGTTTGCCCATTCATTACTTAGCGAGCGACGCGCGGTACAACTCGAAACATCATTGAAAATTAAACTGAGACCTTTTTTATTATATGAACGCGTTCCTAACTTTACAACTTTAGGTCTTTAATAATTTTACTAAAGGATCTGTGGAATATATATTTCCTGTAGAGAATAGGGAATATTTAGTTGTAAGCTGAACATACATATAATCATCATTTTATAGAATTAGGCGTTACTTTGCGGAGATCCATAATACAAAAGTGATAATAAAATTTTGCTATAATTCACGATGAAGTAAAATAGAAAATATATATAATGCTAAATTTAGAATGGACAGTCCGTTTTCATACCTGATACATGCAGGATTCGTAAAAATACATGCACAAACCTCCACCACTGCCACCACAATACACAAGCACTACACACGTTCACTATCACAAACCCAACAATCGTTTTGCCCCGCAAATGAAGCACCATCAGGAGATGATTTGGCTACGTATTTTACGAGAGGCCGCCTGCCTGACGTCAACTTACCTTAGTCGCCTTTTACGACATCTTCTAAATTCTCTCTACTTTGTTCTACTCAGCCGGATACCACAAGGCGGCTTTCACCACGCTTTATTTCTTTTTAATATTTTATTACTCATTCTTACTTTTTATAGTCTTTTGGAAAACTTAACATAGGAAAAGTACTTAAATACATTGCTGTTATGGAGGAGTGAGATCTTCTGATAATACAATTTTCATGCTTAATATCAAGTTGTAACCTTTATTGCTGTAGATTTTTATGAAAATGACGTCAACATTTCTTAATTATTATTAAAGTAAACCTTTTGAAAGGTTTTCGTTTATAGTTTGATACGAATTCCCTAGGAATTGCAATAATGAAAATAGTTTTCTAAAAGAAATAGCTTGAGAAAAGCAGCTGAGCTTTTTCCGTGCCGAATACAGCTACGCTTTAAAAGCTTCAGGTTCAGCGCTCTCTTAAATTTCGACGTGGTATTTTTAATTTTACACATTGAACCAAAACCTTCTGAAATAACAAAAATAATGCTTATGTCTATAAGAAATGTACAATAATGTTTTTGTTATAAATATATAAACTATCCTTTTTATAGAATTCGGCCTTACCTTGCGGATGTCCATAATACAAAAGTAATTGACAATTTTATTTTACTATCCGTGTTATAATTTTATCGCGGATTATAGTAAAATAATATTTTCATTACTTTTTTTTAATAGTCCTACTAGACAGTTGTGTTTTTAGAAATGTATATTATTATATTTCAAAAAACAAAATTACCAATTCTAATGTTTCATTAAAATACTTATAAATGTTATAAACTATACCTACTTAACTAAATTAAATTTACGAAAACACACTTCAAAAAAAAATCTGTGCCATTTTCTCTTTTCTGTTGATGCTTCGTTGATGTGATTGGCGTAGTGACTGTGTAGTGTTAGTGTATTGTGGTGAGAGTATAAGGGAAGAGAACGGAACAAGAATTATGCTTTCAACAATTACCATACTAATCTATGAAACTATTAAGAATATTACTAAAAAACACGGGATATAGGGTATTTTAGTTAATTTGAAATCAAATAATTAACATCGGGGCTCGTGTGAGGATTAACAGCAGCAGTCGGCCCTCAGGGAACAAACATACCGTCGGATTGACTCACACCATCGACTGTCTGAGCTCCATGGGGAAATCGGACAATGGCCTCCCATCGTCACATAAATGGAAATGATTATTGTAAATAACAAAGCCACTTTTGCCTTACGATACTGTTCGGCATTATTGTTTAAGAGTTTAATTGACATACAAACTAAACTCGTAAATTTGTTCGCGTAAAAGAGATTTTTTTTATCCTATTCTACCAGTGCTCACGGCTTCACTTGCTTGGAAATCAGGGTTAGGTTTGTAATTAATGTATAGAAACCGGCTATACTCATGTGTTATTTTCACGTTTACATCACGTTTTAAAATAACACGTGAGTAAAGTCGATTTCTATACATTAATTATGAATACCACTCACTATAGTTTAAATTCAAAAACAGGGTTGGATTCGATTTAAAAGTGCTTGAAAGAGCTTATTTGAATGAAGATTGTTTTGATTTGATTTGAATTTAAAAAAATTAGCTTATTTCTTGCTCTACAACTTCCTCTATCTTTCAATTAATGTTTTATCAAAATAAGTTGTTCCAGAGAATACACGATTAACTTAAAGATTCCTCAAGTATTACAAACTATTTTATTACAAACTATTTTATAACAAAATTATTTTAGTAAAAACCGTAGCTAAATGCGTTCAGTAGATTTTGAGAAAATCGACTCCACTTTATTTTATAACATGCAGAGATCTTAACTAGGTATGCAAGACTCTTAATCATATTTCACAGAGACAAACACACTTTCGCATTTACAATATTATTATGAATTTGGCAAATAGTAAAAGTAAGTAAGTAAATAAGTAGCGGCCTGTTACTATCCCACTGCTGAGAATAGGCCTCTTCTCTCCGTTTGTGGAGAGAAGGATTGGAGCTAAGACCTACCACGCTGCTCCAATGCGGATTGGTAGGTTACACATATCCCCAGAATTCTCTAGTCATATGCAGGTTTCCTCACAATGTTTTCCTTCACCGAAAAGCGTGTGATAAATTGCAATTATCAATTAGACACATAAGTTTTAACAGAAAAACTCATTGGTGTCTGCCCGGGTTTAAACCCGTGACCTCCTCGAAAGAGTCGCACGGTGTTACTTCTGGGCTACCACAGCTTGTTATAGTAAAATTACATGAACCCATTAAAATAATTCACCGAAGCAACACCGTTAAACCACACTTATAACTTAAACTAGGAATGAAAAGTTCTAAAGAAACATCCACTTACCAGCGCACGGCCATTACTCCGGGATAGAGGCGGGGGGCCGGACCGCTGCGTGCTAAATATTGGCATGTTTTGCAGCAATGTACTGTACAACATAAAAGTCAAACCGAGCGCAATTCTAAAACTGTAATGTTAAATCTTGAAAGGTAACTCACAGCACAGGAATACCTAGTGTGAGTTCCTACGGATACTACTAAATTATTGTTAAATGTGTTTTTGGTAAATAAAGATTTTTAATTTAAAAAAAAAAAAAAAATGGGAAACCATAATGAGAGGTCTGGATCATTACTGATAATATTTGAAAATAGACTTTGTTGCTAGAGTCACTAATGTGTCTAATTCAAATTCAAAAATATTCTTTATTCAAATAAACTTGTAAACTTGCTTTTGAATCGTCAACTCTACTGCTGGTTCGGGAAGCTGTTCCTTACCGAGAAGAGCCAGCAAGAAACCCGGCGATTGCTCTTTTAAAAATACAAGTCCTAATACTAAGTACATTTAATCGTTTCTATCTTGTACAGGGTCGAAAAATATCTATATCCACACATTCTTATCGTCTAAATAATCCTCAACAGTATAGTAGGCTTTCTGTACCAGCCTCTCTTTAATAGTGTTTTTAAACTGCTGTAATGGCAAAATTGATTGCGGAATTTTATTATAGAAAATCTTATACCCAAACCCACAAACAACTTATGTACTTTTGCAAGGCGCAAAGCAGGGGCTGCAAGCTTATGTCGGTTCCTACTTTGTCTATTATATACTACTTCACCTATCATTCTATAATTTTTTAATGTAAAAAGATTAAATTACTTAAAATATACTCCGAAGCAAATGTAAGAATACTTATTTCCTTAAACTTCTCTCGCAGGGAATCACGTGGACTTAAATTGTAAATGCCACGTATGGCTCTTTTTCGTAATACAAATTTTATTTCATTATCCACGCATTTTGCCATTACAGCAGTTTAAAAACACTATTAAAGAGAGGCTGGTACAGAAAGCCTACTATACTGTTGAGGATTATTTAGACGATAAGAATGTGTGGATATAGATATTTTTCGATATCAAAAAGCTGTGATGGCCTAGCGGTGCAACCGTGTGAATCTCTAGAGACGATCATGGGTTCAAACCCGGGCAGACACCAATGAGTTTTTCTATTAAAACTTATGTGTCTAATTGATAATTGCAATTTATCACACGCTTTTCGGTGAAGGAAAACATCGTGAGGAAACCTGCATATCTCTAGAGAATTCTGGAGATATGTGTAACCTACCAATCCGCATTGGAGCAGCGTGGTAGGTCTTAGCTCCAATCCCTTTCTCCAATAACGGAGAGAAGAGGCCTATGCCCAGCAGTGGGATAGTAACAGGCCGCTACTTACTTACTTACTTGCTTACTATCCACGTATTTACCCGATAGCAATATTCTATAAGACATAATGCTATGGAAGTAAGCATAATAAACAAGTTTCGCTGTTTCGTGTATCTTCCTATTCATTATTCGTTGCGTGTTATAAAAGTGAAATGTACTGAACCGTGAAATCTTCCAGGATAAATGCCTACATGTTAATCCAACATCGGCTACATCGCTGTACATGATCCGCTCATTTATGTTTTTTCATCAGTTTCCAAGAGAGGAAGGGAATATATTACTTTAATATTTACTTTTACTCGTTATGCCAAGTATACGAAAGTATATATTATATTAAATTGACTGTTTTCGCGTGATAGGTTGATAATAATTTTGCTTTTTAATGTCATCCAATTTCTGTGGAATAAACAGGATTTGTATAAATTATATGTTACCCCGGTGTGTAAGGAATAATTGTGTTAACTTTCATCGATATTGGTTCAGCGGATTCACCGTGAAGGAGTAACAAACATAGTTCTCAAATTAGCTCAAATAGATTTCTCATTCATAATATTAGTAAGATGTCATGAACGTTGCTTTAGCGGATTAAGTAGTAGGGAATAGCCGGTTCTAACTCACTCCCAGCACCTTGAAATCCTTGAAATAGGCTAACTTAGCGGATTCTAAAAAAAGCTCGCCAAAGCAGATTCCAATCAGACTAAATTCCAATAAGGAATTTCCTTACTTACCCTCGTAACGAATCGTTTTTTCTCGTATTTTATTAGATTAACTTAGCGGACTCCTTGACCAATTGGATTTTCCATTTGATCCACGACTTTCCTTTCCTTGATTAATTAATCAAATTAACTGAATTCTCATTACA
This sequence comes from Morpho helenor, assembly GCA_029227775.1. NCBI lineage: Eukaryota > Metazoa > Arthropoda > Insecta > Lepidoptera > Nymphalidae > Morpho > Morpho helenor. The sequence continues at coordinate 175,894 of JARGCU010000006.1, forward strand.
GTATGAATGTCTGATATTTAATGGCCGATTCTGGCACATTGGCTTGGTTTTATCAAACTTGATTAGGTTTCCAATCTAAGATTTTTCTTAATAAATAACATTAATCGTTCAATTTTGTTTTTATCATTAATTTGATATCAAACTGATAATAATTGAATTGGATGTGTGTCAGATATAAATTCAATATGAAAATGTAAATAAAAAAAAAGTCTCGTACAAATAACTCAAAAGTTTTATTTTTTCGAAGAAACGCTTTGACTTTTTGCTGCTATTTCAAAGAAAGTGTCTCATAAAATAATATTTTAAATTAGACAGGGTCGTAGTAATTTATTATAATAGACCCTAATAAATCAATGGAAATAATGGGCATCGACCATTCGCCCTCTTCCTTATAATATTCTTTTATCCAGCCTAAACGTTGTATTCTGTGGCGACAAGTTTAGACACGATCTCGCAAAAAGCAGATGTAAAAGGATCACATGGCATCATGTATATCATAATTTATTATAATAGATCTTAATAAATCAATGGAAATAATGGGCATCGAACATCCGCTCCTTTTTTATAATATCCTTTTATCCAACCTAAACGTTGTATTTTGTGGCGACACGTTCAGACACGATCTCAAAAAGCAGATATAAAAGGATCACATGCATCATGTATATCACAAGATATTTTAATACCACGCGGCTAGTATCCAGGCTGACGTAGTGTTCAAGTGAAGGCAGTAACTAGGCAATTATTAATCATGGAGGTAAGATTACGTACTTATATAGTATAATTTCATGATATATATGAATATTCGTATTAAATTTTAATCCCTGTTGACCAAGTGACAAGAATACGTGTTACAACGATATCTTTGTTACTAGTAAAGTTAAATTAATAAGACCAAGATTAATATTTTTTATAATTAAAATCTTATGTTTCTAACCTAACCTAACCTATAACGGTCACAAAAATCTATAGATTCATTCTGCAATAAAAATAATATTAATGTATTAGATTTTAATAATAATAAAGGTTCTTACTGTATATGAATAATTTTGATGACACTAGTGATTATATTTACTTATTTCTATTTTTTTTTCAGATCTCACCGAATCTCGATGAATTCAATGTAAAAAACTATTATTATCCTATTAACTTAAGCGATGACGAAAATGCAAGCAATTCTTGCATATTGAAAAATAAAAAAATCGCAACGAAAAGAGCTGGTAACAATATCGACATATTCTTTGAAAAGCCTAAGAAAAAGAAAAAAACCATTCCGTCTTCATGTGTGGCTCAAGCGTGTGATGGAGGTGTATCATTTATTTCTTCCAATGATAATGACGGAGCGAATGCTTCATACCTCATGAAAATAGAAATTTATGACATGAAGAATCTGAAAGAGGTTTCGCCTGTAGACTATTGGAAACATGCAGACTTGCGATTAAAGTACTACATACAATCCAATACTGATAAACATTATCAGAACACACGAGATATAATATACAACATTACAAAGCAGATCGCCTGCAAGGAAGACTGTAAAAAATATTTCATTGATAGAGACAGTAAGAAACAATAGAACTTTCTCTAACTCATCACAAATCAAACCCATAATATAACTTTACTTACAAAAACCTTTTAAAAAAATACAACCCCCACTGCCGCTCTCGCCTCGCAAACAAATTATAAAGAGATCAGTCATTCGCTCCAAGCGTTCATACTAAGCACAACGAAACACAATGGCTGAGCTTGACAACTCTGTATACGACGAAGAAATGGTCGCGATATGTGAAGAAATTGAAGACAACTTTTTGCACCTATGTAAAAAAATTGAAAAGGACCATGCAGAGATGTGAGTGATCAATCTTGTTTAAACTTGACTTTTATGGAGGGGTTGATTTTGTATATAAATATACGGACATCTAGAACGTTTTATTCAGTCACGAGTACGCAGTGAATATATAAAAGTTACTATGGAATTCTTAACCAGTGATGATATTAGTTCATTTACAAAACAGTTTTTGATCGATAAGATGCATAAATTCATACGTTTGTGGTATATCAGTGATAGACTTCCAGGGTGGATGTTACAGGATCCTGATATAAAACCCTATTTTACTCCTTGTAGTGGACATTTTCAAACGTGTTCTGTATTTGATGATATATATGATGAAATTGATGGAGTATTCCCGATGGAAGCTTATTGTACTTTATGCAAAAAGTCTGAAAAATAAATAGTTTATGTAAGTTGAATATTTATTAACATCAACTTAAAACGTAACACCAGTTTGGAGCAGGAGTGAGACAAGTTGGAGAAGCAGTCAAAAGAAATGCCACAGAACATGGAACTCCTCAATATTCAAGGAAGCGTTTATACGCACAAAAGTCTACATCACCTGGGAAGGCAACAGCTTCACCACCGAACACAGAAACAGAGCCATCTGTAAGTTCTGCAAACTTAAATAGCATTAAATGCCCAACTTGTGAAATATTTGTTAACAAAAGGTACTTTACCAATCATCTTAAAAGTAATAGGCATAAAAATAATGTTTTCACGTTGATACCGAACTTAAATAATGTTCAGTTAATAGAAAAAGCGTTCGGTCAGAGATTAGTAACATACAGAGTATTCTCTAACCCTGCTACAACTGATACCGACTTTAAAACTCCTGAATCATTTCTTGGTTCAATTCGAAGCACTGTTCAAACATTACTGGAAAAAGTCTTGAAAGAAAATACCACAGTTAAAGTTAATTTTATTTTAAATGGGGATTTTGTTCAGGCAACGAAAAATTTAGAAAACTCCTTTGACTTTCAAACTTTTAATTACATGTTCTGTTTAGGTGATGAATTTGATGATATTTACTCAAATATAAGTTCTGAAATTTCAAACAAAATAAGTAATTTTGAAAAGAAAGATAGTGGTTGGAGTCTTAAAGAAATGAGATATGTCGATCTAAACATTAACAAATTCAACCCATTAAAAGGATCTTCATACATAGACCTACCGATAGATATCAAACGTAAACGAGCAGTAGTTAATGTTAAAAACAATGATTATCAATGTTTTCTATGGGCTGTTCTATCCGCTCTATATCCTGTGAATAGAAATGCAGACAGAGTTTCCTCATATTTATCTAAACAAAACTTGCTAAATTTCAAGGGTATTGCTTTTCCAGTAAGACTAAAAGATATTATAAAATTTGAACGCTTAAATAATATTAGTATTAACGTTTTTGGAATAGAAAAATCTAATAATAAATCTACGAAGATAATTGGGCCTCTCCATTTTACCAAATGTCGTAAATTAGTTCATGTAAATTTATTATATTTAGATAATGGTTCTAACGGTCATTATTGTTATATTAAAAACCTTTCTAGACTAGTCAGTCGTCAATTAACTTCACATGAACATGCAGTCTATATCTGTGATGGCTGCTTGCTTTATTTTCAAACATATGATAAATTGATTTCTCATAGACAATTTGATTGTAATCACGTTAGAACAGATTTGCCTGATATCAGTAAGGCAAAAATTTCATTTAACAAATTTGAACGTGAACTAAGAGTACCTTTTGTGATATACGCAGATTTTGAAGCATTTTTAAAGCCAATACAAGGGTGTGATAACAATCCATCTCTATCGTATACCAGTAATTTTCAAAAACATGATGTGTATAGTTTTGGATATTATATCAAATGTGCGTATAACGATAGCCTCTCCAAATATATAACTTATACAGGTAGTGATTGTGCAAAAGTGTTTATGGAAAGTTTGAATGAAGATTTAAAATATATATCTAAAGAGTATTATGTCAAAGTTGATCCTCATCCGCTTACAGATGAAGCTAGGAGAAGAATATCTTTGACAACTACTTGTTGCATATGCAAAGACACTCTGAAATTAGATAGTAGCTTAAATTTTGATAAATATACCGGAATCTTTACAGGTGTTAGTCATAAAGCTTGTTGTAAAAAGTTAGAAACCCCTCGATTTATACCGATTATTTTGCATAATCTTAGTAATTATGATGCTCATTTCATAGTGCGCGCATTAAATTTTGCTGAAGGTGACATTAAAGTTATACCACAGAATAAAGAACGTTACATTTCCTTCTCAAAGATATTAAAAATCGAGAATCAAAATTTTGAGTTAAGATTTATTGACTCTTTTAAATTTTTATCATGCAGCTTGGAATCTTTATCAAATAATTTGAATGATGAGGATTTTATCGAGCTGCGTAAAAATTTTCAGCACCCTGACGATTTTTATTTTTTAAAACGCAAAGGCATTTATCCATATGATTACATGACCTCATTTGAGTCATTAAAGTTAACTTCACTTCCCACACAAGATCAGTTTTACAATATACTAACTAATAGCGATGTTACAAATGAAAATTATAACCACGCTAAAGATGTGTGGCATCATTTTAAGTGTCGCAATATGGCTGATTATTCTGATTTATACCTGAAAACTGACGTGTTACTTCTAACTGATATCTTTGAAAATTTTAGAAACGTTTGTATCAAAACTTACGATTTAGATCCTGCACAATATTACACTGCACCTGGCCTAAGTTGGGATGCAATGTTGAAGCACACAAAAATAACATTAGATCTATTGACAGATTTTGATAAAATTGCTTTCATAAAGTCTGGTATACGTGGTGGTATTTCTCAATGCAGTAACCGTTATGCTCATGCTAATAATAAATATATGTTCAATTTTAGTGAGAAAACTCCTACATCTTACCTTACTTACTTAGACGCGAATAATTTGTATGGCTGGGCTATGTCTCAATATCTTCCTACGGGTGAATTTCAATGGGTAAATTGTGACACAAATTTTATGGTTCCAATTGACTCAGAAATAGGTTATATTCTTGAAGTGGATTTAGAATATCCACAAACTTTGCATGAATCACATTCAGACTTTCCACTATGCCCAGAAAATATATGTATTGGTGGTAGCAGAGAAACAAAATTAGTTCCAAATTTATATGATAAAACTAAATACGTTATTCACTACAGAAACCTCATACAGTGCATAGAAATGGGATTAAAGTTGAAAAAAGTTCATAGGATTTTAAAATTTCGTCAAAGTCCATGGTTACAAAACTATATAGATTTAAATACACAATTACGTATGTCTGCAACATCTGATTTTGAAAAGGATTTTTATAAATTAATGAATAATTCAATATTCGGGAAGACTATGGAAAATGTAGAAAAACGTGTGGATGTCAAACTTTGTACTCATTGGGAAAATAGGGGTAAATGTCAAGGTGCTCAAAATCTAGTAGCACGACCTGAATTTCATAGTCTGTCTATATTTTCAGAAAACTTAGTGGCCGTTCAACTTAAAAAAACAAAAATACTCTATAATAAACCCATCTATCTAGGACTTTGCATATTAGACATATCCAAAACGCTCATGTACGATTTTCACTATAATTATATGAAAAATAAATACGGTTCACGCTGTAAAATGATGTATACCGACACTGACAGCTTCATATATCAGATTTTTACTGATGATTTCTATGAAGATATTAAACCGGACTTGAACAAATACTTTGATACCTCTGACTATCCTTTTGATAATCTTTTTGGTTACCCTCAGATAAACAAAAAAAAGATTGGTTTTTTCAAAGATGAAAATAACGGTAAGATCTTTACAGAATTTGTCGGTTTAAGGTCAAAAATGTATGCGATGAACGTACAGAATAAATTTATAGCTAAAGCAAAGGGAGTTAATAAGTCCGCTACAAAAAAGTTTAATATGCGAAATTACAAAAACGTCTTATTTAAGAAAAATAATCAAATATGTGAAATGTACAGATTTAGATCGATAAAGCATGTTATTTTTACTCAAAAGGCTAACAAAATTTCTTTATCGCATTCTGATACTAAACGATTTTTAATTAGTAACTGTACTGATACTCTGGCTTGGGGTCATTATAAAATAAAATCATATAAAAGTGATGAATAAACTAACATACACTATTAAAATGACTTTATGTTTAAGAATTGCTAAGTATTATTATTATTTCGTCAATAGTACCTAAGAATGTAAATATGTAATTATAATATAAAATACGAACTTGTTGAGTTTTTTTTAATTGGATTCCTACCTCTTCCAAAAACACACGTATTCAAAAAATGTATCACTTTCTTCATCCATTTACTGCAATCGTGGCAGGTCCGAGTGGTTGTGGTAAATCAAACTTTGTTACTAATTTTCTAAAATATTGTAATGATATATGTAATACAAGTTTTGCACAAATTTTATGGTGCTATGACGAAATGCAGCCACTCTACAACCTAGAAAATGTATCTTATGTTCAAGGGTTACCAGATATGAGTATGTTCGACGGCATACAGCCACGATTAGTTATAATTGATGATCTTATGAGAGAGTCTGATGGTCGTATTGTTGACATTTTTACTAAAGGTAGTCACCACAGAAATTTAAGTGTGTTTTATATTACGCAGAACTTGTTTCACCAAGGTAGAGGACAACGAGATATATCTCTCAATACAAGCTATATTATTTACTTCAAAAATCCTCGAGATCGAACACAAATACGTTACTTAGCACGTCAAGTGTTTCCAGATAATTGTAAATTTGTTGAAGAAGCTTATAAAGATGCTACTGTCGAACCACATGGTTATCTAATGATCGACTTAAAGCAGAATACACATGATCTCTGTCGCTTTAAAACCAAAATCGATCCAATAAAAAATCTATGTGTTGTCTATGTACCAAAGAAGGGACTTAAATACAATATACATCAACCAATTATAGTTAGTGATAAATAATGGTCGAAGATAGCACAACGTTAGATGAAAAATCGTTAAGGTGTGCATTACAAACTTTCAAACCAAAATATCGTAAAATATTGCTAAAGTCGCTTAGTAAAAAAGAGATAGATCTGGTTTGTAAATATATTCAAGAAATTTTCAAAGATAAAACCCCAACAGAAAGAGTTAAACGATCGTCTATTGTTAAATTGAACTGTTTTCTTTCAACTAATATTATATAAATATTAAGTTATTTTAAAAATCGCTATCAGTCGGATATAATGCCTGGACGAGTGACAACTCATAAGGATTTATTAAAATCGTTACACACTCTCAAACCTAAATACCGCACAGCTTTATTAAAAGCTTGTAACGAGGAAGAAATAAATTGTATTTGCGAATGCATTTATAACACCTTAAATGGTAAAGTGGTTTTAAAAGAAAACGAGAAATCAAAATTAAGAAAACATAAAAATATTCTCAGAAAACTAATAGGTAAAGGTAAAAATAAAATAAGAAAAAGAATTATCATTCAAAAAGGAGGAGCATTTCTGCCTATCATTCTAGGAGCTGTGTTGAGCGGATTATTAAAAAAATTTTTATGATCAATTATTTTAATTAAAAAAAATGGATAATACTAAGAAAATGATTCTCATTGAACAAGATGTTATTGATAGACTTAAATCAAGAGACACAACGCCTCAAAGTAATTTATCTAGATTAGATAAAGAAATGCAAAATATATTAAGTAGTAAAATGGACGATCGCGAAAAATGGTCACTGTACATGCAAATCTTACAAAGATATCTCCATTTCGCTAATGAAAATCGAAAACCAATAAAACTACCCGTGACCGTTGAAGGTGAGCATAAATATTCAGAAGATTTGACTCCTCATAAAAAGACAATTAAAGACGAGGACGCACCAGTTAACGAAAACTCCGTACATGATAAGGACGCACGAGATGTATCAAATGAAACATTGTATACACCTATTTACATAAATAAATTCATTCCAAAGACGTATAGGAGAAGAAGTGAATTATTATTGGACACTATTCTCAATCATAAAGATAAAATTAGTTGGAACGAGGAGGGGTTGGTGTTCATCGATAATGAAGTTGTAGACGACAGCAACATTGTTGATCTCGTGAATTATACTCTTAGGCCTTTAAAGCGCCCGAAACCTAATGGATGGAAAAAGTTTACAGAAACTATTAAAGATATAAGGGTTCCTCTCACTTGTATTGGTAATCCGCAAACTCTTGAGTATATTAATAATCTTTCTCTGAAAGGACAACAACATCTAACACCAAGTGATGATAGTAATACAAAAATCAAAACATCATATAAACTGAGAAAGAGAAAAGACATTTGGGAAAGATGGAATCCGTACTAGACATTAAAGATATATATTACGACGTATCGAATCCAGCGGGATACAGCAGTGTTGACAAGTTAACTCGAGCGTTAAAAGGTAAAATGAACAAAAAACAAGTAAAGGACTGGTTGCAATCCCAGGAAACTTATACACTACATAAACCGGTACATAGAAAATTTCAACGAAATAGATACATATTGTCAAATTTTAATGAACTGTGGCAAGCTGATTTGAGTGATATGCGGACTTATTCTCAATATAATGATGGTTTTAAATATATACTTTGTGTTATTGATGTTTTTAGTAAATACGCTTTCGCTAGACCGTTAAAAAAGAAAAATTCAGAAAGTATAAAGGAAGCGTTTGAAAGTATATTTACTGAAGCTAACGCGACCCCCACACACATACAATCGGATAAAGGAACAGAGTTCGTATCAAAGGATGTTGCACAATATTTTAAAACTAAAAATGTAAACTACTATACTACAAATAACCCAGATATTAAAGCTAGTATTGTCGAGAGATTTCAACGAACTCTAAAAACTAAAATGTGGCGTTATTTTACACATAAAAATACATACACTTATATTGATATTTTGGATGATTTGCTTTATTCTTATAACCATAGTTTTCATTCAAGCATTAAGATGTGTCCATTTGAAGTTAGTTCTAGTAACATCATGAACGTTTGGAATAATTTATATGAGAATAAAAAATATAGATTGGATGTTATACAAAAAAATAAGTTTGAAGTTGGTGATCACGTAAGAATAACTAGACATAAGCATATTTTTCAAAAAGGCTATGAAACTAATTGGAGTGATGAAATTTTTATCATAACAGCTATAAAAAATAACATGCCTAAAGTAGTCTATACACTCAAAGATCTTCAGCATGAGCCCATTATAGGAACATTTTACGAGAATGAATTACAAAAAGTAATTTATAACCCCACTACTCATTATAAAATAGATAAAATACTGCGCTCTCGTAACTCAGGAAACAGAAAAGAGGTTCTTGTTAAGTGGAGAGGTTATCCCAACAAGTTTAATAGTTGGATCTCTGTATCAGAACTTGAAAAAATATGAGAGAAGACAGCTTTTATCTCACTTTGCTAAGTAACAGTTCCATGACATACTTTGCTGAAAACACTACAGCAAATTTTTTTACCAAGTTACCAAAGACTATGAAATTAGAAGGCGAATGGGAAGTCGCTATTGTGGAATTTCATTACCCATGTAGTATGTTTAATCTGGAAGAAAATGAAAATATTATTTACATCACGTCTAAAGGCGATAAATCGCAGTTATTCACGCATCTGGAATACATGACACCAACCAACTATATTAGTGTGGATCAATTCGTTATCGATTTTAATGAAAAATTAAAGGATAAAGTTAAGCTTAGATATGATACATTATCGAAACTCGTTACAGTGAGTAGTTGGGCAATCGACGTTACATCTGTGGTATGTAGTCCTAGACTGAGTGTGCAGTTAGGCTTTGCACCATTTACTAATTTAATAAAACATAACTTCGGAAAATATCCCGCGAATCTAAACTTGGGTCTACCTTCACAACTTTTAATATATTGTGATATAGTAGAACCACAAGTAGTGGGTGATGTCATGACACCTTTATTGAGAATTGTTTCGTTGGATCCCACCAAATATGTATATGGCGCTTCTAAAATAAATATCTTTTCGTCCCCTCATTATGTACCTGTTATGCGCAGGGAATTTGACGTTATAGAAATAGATATAAGAACAAGTACAGGTCAAAGAGTACCATTCCAGTTTGGAACTACGTGTATAAAGGTACATTTTAAAAAAGTCAAGTGAAAATATCAATCATGTCTTGTCCATATTTACATTATTATACTCATCAAGCTGGTTCTGGTATGGGGGTAATTTACAAAGGTGCACCACATCAGCGAGGTCATGGTATAGGGAGCTTTTTGGGGGGTTTGTTCCGATCGGTTCTTCCACTTTTAAAAAATGGTGCGAGATTTGTAGGCAAAGAAGCTTTAAATGCAGGTGTAGGTCTTCTATCTGACATGTTAAATGTTCAACCAATGGGTGAATCTGTCAAATCACGCTTGAAAACGGCAACTTCAAATTTGAAAAGGAAAGCTGATGAAAAAATAGATTCAGTAATGTCTGGATCCGGATATAAAATAAGAAAGCTAAAAAGGAAGATCATCACTTCTAAAAAACCTTCCAAACGGAACGGTACTAAAAGAAATAAACGACAAAATATTCAAGATATATTTTCTTAAATTACTTCTCATAATTCAAAAATGGCGTTTTTACATCATCATTCCTGTGAATGCGTAAAATCAGAGTTGGATTTATTTGCTCTACCATCTACGCAAACGAGTATTGAGAGTGGTCAATGGATACATTACAATCCCATTTCATCGTTGACTGACGATGGACCGATTGAGTTTTTAGTACCGGGCAATGGAGACGATTACATTGACTTGTCCCACACTTTACTTCATATAAAAGCTAAAATACAGAATGGTGATTCAAGCAAACTTTTAGCAGGAATTCATGTCGCTCCAGTTAATAATTGGTTGCATTCTCTTTTTAGTCAGTGTGATATTTATCTTAATCAAAAGTTAGTGTCTCCTCCAAATAATACCTATGGATATCGCGCATACATTGAAACGTTACTCAATTATGGAAAAGCTGCTAAGGAAAGCCATCTTACTTGTGGACTTTGGTACAAAGACACTGCTTCGAGCATGGATTCATGTGATGTTTCAAATCGAGGATACGTTCAAAGAGAAGAACTGGCAAAGGAAAGTCACACTATTGAAATGATAGGTCACATACATGCTGATATTTTCAATCAAGATAAGTTTTTAATCAATGGTGTTGAAATGCGCTTAAAACTAGTTCGTTCAAAAGATACTTTTAATTTAATGTGTTCATCTGTAGATAAAAAATTCAAAGTCCATATTTCAAGTGCTAGTCTCATTATGCGTAAAGTTCGTATCAATCCTTCAGTATTAATTGCTCATGAAAAAGTATTAGCAACCACTCCTGCAAAATATCCAGTTACGCGTGCCGAGGTTAAGGTTTTGACTATCCCATCAGGAATCCAGGGTAAAATGCTTGACAATGTATTTTTAGGTCAAATACCTAAAAGATGTATTGTTGGGTTCGTTAGTAATGCTGCATTTAATGGTGCTCTTAATGTGAATCCGTTTAATTTTGGTAACTATGGTCTCAACTTATTTGGTTTGTATGTCGACGGTCAATCTATACCATCGAAAACGTTGGTTCCATCTTTTCATGATAATACATATATAAGTGCATATCATACCTTGTTTTCGGGAACGGGAATTCATTTCCTGAACGAAGGAAACGATATTTCCAAGGCAGAGTACAGTCATGGTTATTGCTTGTATGCATTTGATTTAACTCCAGATCTATCCGCTAACTCAAACTCTCATTGGAATCTTATAAAGCGGGGTAGTGTAAGGTTTGAAGTTCGATTCGATAAAGCTCTAACTACAACACTTAATTGCATTGTGTATGCAGAGTTTGATAATGTAATTGAAGTCAATAAAAATCGAGAAGTCAGCTTAGATTATAATAGTTAAGATAAATATAAGTGGAGATTTCTAATGTTTAAGTCATTCTTTGTTAGGTCATGCTATTACAAAGATATGGATACAAAAGAGATAGAAAATTATTTAAAACAAATAGATAAAAATATTGAGTTCAATGTGTTTGCGGCGAATCAAATGCCTGTGTATTTTACTAAGCCAGTATATCTCATTTCAAATTTAGATCCTGATACAAGACCGGGATCACATTGGGTTGCTATATATGTAGATATTTACGGATTTGGAGAATATTTTGATTCGTTTGGCCGTAAACCAGAAGGATATCATGAAATGTTTTTAAAAACCAACTGTAAAAAGTGGATTTCTAATAATAAAATACTTCAAAATTATTTCAGTGCGCAATGTGGACTCTATTGTTTAGTTTATATTTATTTTAAGTATAATCATGTTTCAATGTCTAACTTTATTGATTTTTTTTCTAATGACACTGTAACAAACGATAAACTTGTACAACAAATGTTTATTTCTTTATTTAAAACTTGAATAAACAATAACTATGTGAAATGAGGTTGTTTTATTTATTTCAATTATCTATTAAATTCTAAGCGTAATAAATAAAAACTTAATATAAATTTAAAGAAATTTATTACAAAAAATTAAAGTAAAAGAACATATTTGACTTAAAATTATAACACAATTATAATTTAATCTCCCATCGATTCCCAATCTATCTCCAGAGTATTCGATAGATTCTCCTGAAGAATCACGAATGGAATTGGGACTTCGTAATCTCTGTAGTCAGACACATGGAATGAATCAGGGCTATATAAACTTGGACTTGGAGACAGGATCACTAGTTCATCCGTTTCGTCTTCTTCAAATAATGGTTGAGACATTGGTTGGTACTCAACCATGTACTCGAAGTTTAATGGAGCTATTGGATTGGAATAACCCCTTTTAATTTGGTCCTCCACGTCCTCACATATTAACACTAATTGTTCTTCAATATCACTCTCTTCGTTCTTATCCAGGACACGACACATATCATTTTCTAATTCAATTTCTTCACATATCGCGACCATTTCTTCGTCGTATACAGAGTTGTCAAGCTCAGCCATTGTGTTTCGTTGTGCTTAGTATGAACGCTTGGAGCGAATGACTGATCTCTTTATAATTTGTTTGCGAGGCGAGAGCGGCAGTGGGGGTTGTATTTTTTTAAAAGGTTTTTGTAAGTAAAGTTATATTATGGGTTTGATTTGTGATGAGTTAGAGAAAGTTCTATTGTTTCTTACTGTCTCCATCAATGAAATATTTTTTACAGTCTTCCTTGCAGGCGATCTGCTTTGTAATGTTGTATATTATATCTCGTGTGTTCTGATAATGTTTATCAGTATTGGATTGTATGTAGTACTTTAATCGCAAGTCTGCATGTTTCCAATAGTCTACAGGCGAAACCTCTTTCAGATTCTTCATGTCATAAATTTCTATTTTCATGAGGTATGAAGCATTCGCTCCGTCATTATCATTGGAAGAAATAAATGATACACCTCCATCACACGCTTGAGCCACACATGAAGACGGAATGGTTTTTTTCTTTTTCTTAGGCTTTTCAAAGAATATGTCGATATTGTTACCAGCTCTTTTCGTTGCGATTTTTTTATTTTTCAATATGCAAGAATTGCTTGCATTTTCGTCATCGCTTAAGTTAATAGGATAATAATAGTTTTTTACATTGAATTCATCGAGATTCGGTGAGATCTGAAAAAAAAATAGAAATAAGTAAATATAATCACTAGTGTCATCAAAATTATTCATATACAGTAAGAACCTTTATTATTATTAAAATCTAATACATTAATATTATTTTTATTGCAGAATGAATCTATAGATTTTTGTGACCGTTATAGGTTAGGTTAGGTTAGAAACATAAGATTTTAATTATAAAAAATATTAATCTTGGTCTTATTAATTTAACTTTACTAGTAACAAAGATATCGTTGTAACACGTATTCTTGTCACTTGGTCAACAGGGATTAAAATTTAATACGAATATTCATATATATCATGAAATTATACTATATAAGTACGTAATCTTACCTCCATGATTAATAATTGCCTAGTTACTGCCTTCACTTGAACACTACGTCAGCCTGGATACTAGCCGCGTGGTATTAAAATATCTTGTGATATACATGATGCATGTGATCCTTTTATATCTGCTTTTTGAGATCGTGTCTGAACGTGTCGCCACAAAATACAACGTTTAGGTTGGATAAAAGGATATTATAAAAAAGGAGCGGATGTTCGATGCCCATTATTTCCATTGATTTATTAAGATCTATTATAATAAATTATGATATACATGATGCCATGTGATCCTTTTACATCTGCTTTTTGCGAGATCGTGTCTAAACTTGTCGCCACAGAATACAACGTTTAGGCTGGATAAAAGAATATTATAAGGAAGAGGGCGAATGGTCGATGCCCATTATTTCCATTGATTTATTAGGGTCTATTATAATAAATTACTACGACCCTGTCTAATTTAAAATATTATTTTATGAGACACTTTCTTTGAAATAGCAGCAAAAAGTCAAAGCGTTTCTTCGAAAAAATAAAACTTTTGAGTTATTTGTACGAGACTTTTTTTTTATTTACATTTTCATATTGAATTTATATCTGACACACATCCAATTCAATTATTATCAGTTTGATATCAAATTAATGATAAAAACAAAATTGAACGATTAATGTTATTTATTAAGAAAAATCTTAGATTGGAAACCTAATCAAGTTTGATAAAACCAAGCCAATGTGCCAGAATCGGCCATTAAATATCAGACATTCATACTGTAATGAGAATTCAGTTAATTTGATTAATTAATCAAGGAAAGGAAAGTCGTGGATCAAATGGAAAATCCAATTGGTCAAGGAGTCCGCTAAGTTAATCTAATAAAATACGAGAAAAAACGATTCGTTACGAGGGTAAGTAAGGAAATTCCTTATTGGAATTTAGTCTGATTGGAATCTGCTTTGGCGAGCTTTTTTTAGAATCCGCTAAGTTAGCCTATTTCAAGGATTTCAAGGTGCTGGGAGTGAGTTAGAACCGGCTATATATTAGAATGCGAGCAACAAAATTGTAAACTCGTAAACCGTATATTTAGGTTCAATGTTCGCGCAGTAAATTGGACCGTGCGATATACCCGGGACTGCACCCGGTAAACTGGTTACAGGACGCGCCCGGGCAATGCCGGGTGAGACCGGATACAGCGTTTCAGTCCGGATAACACTGCAGCTGCAGCGATGCGCCAATGATATATGGGTTCACGTTTAATGCATCGATTTATAACGCTTTAACCATTTTTTCTATGTACAGACCGCTCGTGTTCTACGGTATCGCATCGAATTGACACTTTGTACATCGATGTCTATACTAATGTAATAAATGTGAAGGCCCACTTAAGATTTAAAATACCCTCAAAAATATGTTATGTTTTTTCATCTTAGCTTCATCATCATTCTTCTTATCCCATCCTAATGGGGTCGGCACAATATTTTATTAACATGTTGCAACGTGATTTGGCTACGAGTTTTACGACCGGCCGCCTGCCTAACGTCAAGTTACCTTAGTCGCCTTTTATGTCACCTTGGTGAGAAATGACGGTTGTCTATTCTATTCAGCTGGAAACCACACGGCGAGTCGACTTACCTTAGTCGCCTTTTACAATACTTAGATAAGAAATGAGGGTAGTCTAATCTATTCATCCAGATACCACAAGGTGGGTCAACTTACCTTAGTCGCCTTTTACGACACCTCAATAAGAAATGAGGGTAGTCTATTCTATTCAGCCGGATACATTTTTTTCTAAACTTTAGTCGTACCAAATTTCACCGGGATAGCTATAGCGGGTAAACTGTAACGTGAAACTGTAAGAGAGCCACAGATAGACAGACAACCTTTCGCATTTATAATATTAGTATGGAATCCAGGATTAACACTTGCGTTTTTTAAATAAAGTCACAAAGACTTCATTAGAGAATTCGTGGTTGCAACCCGTACTCCGTGGGCCCAATCAAATTGTGGGCACACTGTAATTATATACTTATTCTACCTCACTGCAAGACTCGAGTAACGAGACATTTTATTGATTTTAAACCTCTCTCAGAGATCAAAGGCTGTGGAATTAAATTTTATCTCGAATTTCTATTTCAATACTTCACTTTACCTTTTAGCTCCGGTCACTGCGTCTTTTAGTTTTCAATAAAATAACGTGTTCAATAAATATTTATATTAAGTTCACAGAATTTAATTTTGTTATACTAAATCTCGACTTGAAACGCATAATGTCGGTTAACAAATTAAAATCACTTTTTGACATACTAAGCGTAAGCTCGTCGAACTTTTTCCAACAGTTTAAAAATTTTGTTTCTATCTAAATTAGTTACCAGGAAACAAAGATAAAGGTGTACGTGAAAATTTTAGTATTTTTCACACAATCTTTTCTTTCTCCTGAAAATTCTTCTAAACACACATCGGACCTTAAGCGTCTCACGTCGAGAAATAAATATAAGTTTATATTAAAAACAAAGATGACTGAAAGATTGAGATGAGACTGGTTTGTTGGCGCATTAAATAGTAGATTTTTAAACTTTATTTTATTTTATTTTTATTTATTTGGAAAATAAACAGCTTAAGCTATTAATACATTTCCACATATAAACTACTTAATTAATAGTCCATTCGGATACAATTTTTGAGCAAAGAAAAAAAAACAGAAAAAACAGAAATTAAAATAGAACAAAAAAAAGAAAATTAACGAAGTATGGGAATCGAGTCAAACCACATTCCAGACATATAAATTTGCATAAAGATTTCTTTCAGGACGTGAGTGTGCACTTATAAAGTGTTTTTAGAAATAAAGTATGAAGTAAAAGTTCGTATAGAAGACCCATTATTTTCCAGCGCAGTTACATGAGAATTTATATTTAAGTTCCTAGTTAGAAATTATAGACACATTTCAGCGTTGTTGCAGTCGTAAAATGATCCGAGGTGGGGTAAAATGGGGGGCGAAATACAGTATAAGGTGCGTAAAATTTTATATTTAAGTTAAGGTAAGATATACCTTTGTGTTTAAGAGTTTTGTGAAATATAATAACGTTGTGGATTAAAGTTGTAACTTAGGAGTAATCAGAGGCTTGAGATAAACACTGTGGTAGACACGAGGTGGGGGGAGTACAGATTCACTCGTAGCTGCCTTAAGGGATTTGACCGAAAGGGCAGATGACGCTCGCGGCTGTCTTATTTAAGTTTAAAATTTTGAGAAAGAATTGAAAGTTATTTTGTTATAATTCGGGTTTTGAAAAAAAGTGAATTAAAGCAATATAATTTATTGCTTTTGTACAATGGAATTCGGCAAAGTTCTAGCCTTATTAATATTATAAATGCGAAAGTCTGTCTGTCTGTTACGTTTTCACGGCGAATTCGCTGAACCAATTTTGATGAAATACAGCGCAGTAACACATATCCTATAGAAATCCTGTAAATTCAACAGAAATAGGATGGCATTAAAACGCCGTCTATTATCATTATATAAAGGTTTTCATTCGCGATGTGTCAAAGTCAAGGTTGTAAGCTTAAAAGATAAAAATTAAAAGATACAGTAAGATTGTAATTTCAAGTTGAGGTTTAAAAAATTAATGGTTTTTGTACAATTGTTTCCAGTGCAAATGATGTATATCGAATATAATGTTAGTAAATTGTGAATAAATTTAATAGTAATTGCAATCTTATTTTTATGATTGAGATATTTGCAGGGTTGGCGAGTGACAGAAGCTACTGTTAATTTCAAGACTCAACAGTCTACGCAAACAAATACGCGGGTAAAAGATAGTACTTCTATAAATTTGTATATTCGACCGTTAAAGGTAGAACCAAAAATGCTACTACGAACTTATTTATAACAAAGCGATATTTCTCCTTTATACTTATTCAATAAATAAAAAGCAATTTTCCAAAGCCAACCCATTTACTCTTTCTCAACAACACAATCACACATTTTTACAGTCACAATGTTTTTTATATTATCGACCAACTATATGAAGGAGCCTGTATTTGAAACATGTTGTGACAAATTTGAATGAAAACTTGTACGAACTAATTTGACGATTCAAAAGTGCTTGTGAAATCCAATCTGAATCGAGAATATTTTGTATTCGGCCAGCCCTGCTGTGAGTCAAAGGGATCATTTATTTCCGTAATGTGTTATTCTGATCGCGAACAACACATTTTTTGCTAAAATAAAAGGGTTGGTAATGTTTTTTTATCATCGTAATCAATACTAAAGGAATATTTTAAGATTTAAGGACATATTTTCGTTATGTATGAGTTAATTAACATTTTTTTAGAATTCTTTTAGAACTTTTTTAGAAATTTTTAGAATTTTTTTAGAAATTTTTAGAATTTTTTTAGAAAAGAAAATTTAGTTTTCAGTTCAATGCCTTTAAAATTGTTTAAAATTGCCTTTGAAAAAGGAAATAGATGGCATTTGCTGAAGTTATTCATTGTTATAACGGCAGCGGGTTTCTCAAGGCGAAAAGATGTTTTCTATAAACAGCGAAGCTTGCTATATAAAAGTTGTGCTTTAAACGCAGACTTATACGATTATAAGATGCTCGACATCTAGATCGTGATTAGGGTCGTTACTAACGACGTGTATGCCATAGTTATATACCTGTGATATAGAATATACCACCCTCATGTCTTACCGAGGTATCGTAAAAGACAACTAAGGTAAGTTGACCCGCCGTGTGGTATCCGATTGCGTAGAATATACTACTCTCATTTCTTACCGAGGTGTCATAAAAGGTGACTAAGGTTAGTTGACTCACCGTGTGGTATCCGATTGAGTAGAATATACCACCCTCTTTATTACCATTACATCCTCCTGCCCATATCCCACTTTAAGTGGGGTCGGCACCGCATGCTATAAACAGGCGACTAAGGTAAGTTAACCCACCGTGTGGTATTCGGTTTAGCCGAATAGACTGCCCACTTTCTTACCGAGGTGCCGTAAAAAGCGACTAAGGTAAGTTGACGTCTGGCAGACAGCTGGTCGTAGAATATCTGTCTGAGTGTGACAACATGCTTATAACATGTGCCCACTTAGAGTTGGATAAAGAAGGAATGATTGTGATTTGTTGATTGGAGAGGTCCGTATCTGTCCAAATTAAGTGTTTCGTGACATTTTCTCCTATGTTACCGTTCAATTTAATTTATAGCTGAAACATCCGAGGGTGCTGGCCCTGCGTCGCGCCGCCGTCAAACGGAACATTTATTACCTTAACGTCTTATTCGGATCGCGAACGACCCATTTTGTGCTGAAATATTTACTGCGCTAGTGTTTAGCTCATGCCTTTTTATTGCCGCTCGCTGCCGACGTGAGAAACTTACACTTTTTATGGAGCGCTGGATGAAGATTTCACTGTTCCGACTTAGGGACGTTCCGTTGAATTTCTGGGTTAGTTACGTGAGCTATTAAAATACAATTTTATAGGGTACTGTTGCTTCTTGACTTACATTTTTTGATTTAGGAGAGCGCAATGCCGATGTATTGACTGTTGTTTATGTAAATGGATCACGAAAAAGCCTTTCCCCTTCATCCCTTACCCTTTAGCATTAATATTAACCCTTCTCAGTATATTTACATCTTCAGAAAGTATAAGAATCTTACTGTCGAAAAGAACTGCTATTTTCGGTATTGTTAGAAAACTGTGATCGCAATTGACAAAAAATGGTCATCGTTGTATTGGGCCTAGAGTTGTAGTATAGCTGCTATTTCAGTAGTAGGAGGCGTTTCGATAGCGGTTTATCATATCTAATAATGATAGATTCCAAACAATGACGTAAATCTAGTCCTCATCCTCATTATCGTCCGGCCCTTATCTCACTACGATTGGGGTTGGCACAACATGTGTGTCACATTATTTGGCTACGTATTTTACGACCGGCCGCCTGCCTGACGTCAACTTACTTTAGTCGTATTTTACGATGTAAATCTGGTATTCCACGATAAACGAAAATAATCTAAAAATACATTTAATCGTATCCCCGATGGAGATGTCTAGTACACAGCATCAAAGTGAAAACTATATCCTATAGAGATCTCACAAATCTATTTACCGCTAAAATTTTTATTAGCGTCGTACTCGTGTTTTACAGCTGTATTGCGAACTGGGTCTCACCTTTATGGGCTCCCGATAAAAAGTGTTTCTTTTTCGCTTCTCAATTCAGTGCCGTCGCGTCCTCAGTACAATTAGGGACGTGTTAACGGCAAGTGTATTTCTACTTCTGTAAAGGAGGCGTAAGCGAAAATCAAAGCTTTTTCAATTACCTTTCAGACATTTATTTCTTTACAAAGCCTTACTAACGTTAAGGCTGGCGTACATTAAATTTAATCGTGGTTTTATTGGTTACAGTGCCATTAGCTTATCATAAGGCATTTTTTAAGTAACTGACGTATAATAACTGTTCATATTAGCTAGCTATCATTGTTGTATTTTTGAAACTTAGGCGAAAGTAAGTAAGCTTCACTTTGCACTTTATAATATAGATTGGTATCTTAGAAAGATTAAATACTTATTTGATCTTGATATTTGAAAATCCTTTCAGCTTCATACAGTACTGAAATGTAAGGTTAAATAATGTAAAATTGAAAATGTTTAAAAGATTGACGGCCGAGTTTCTTTCTGGTTCTTCTCGGTAAGAGCAACATTCCGAACCAGTTGTAGCTTCATTAATCATATTTATCTTTGATGATAAATAAGTGCTTTAAAAAGCTTTTTATCGTCATTTATTGTAAAGTTATCAAAATTTAAAGAACTACGGTTTTAACAATTGTAGTAAGCATGTCGTTTTGTACATGAATTTAGCTCCACGGGTGGGACCGCGTTACACATCTAGTATTATAATCCATGCCCGCACATATGCTAAGCCATGCGTGTCCACACGGCGTTGGCTGCGGACACGTGTGCTGCATGGCTCATCGCCGACACATAGACACGTGTTTGCTCGTGCTGTGTTTACGCGTTGTATTTGCAAGTTTGTTAATGTTCAACGCTTGTTGGATTACAAACGTAGTTTTTAGGCCTTTTCAAGGAGGTTCTGACTTTAGTTAGTTCGATAAAGTGGTGTTGATAATTGTTATTAAATAGTTCATTTCCTAAGCTGTGTTATAGGAAACTCTAAATATAACAACTATGTAAGCGACTTTGTCTGTCTTTTTACAATGCCACTACCGCGATAAAGGGCATTCTATAATCTTGACACTTGTCCATTAATAATGTTAGTAAGAATCAGAGTCAATATCGAAATATTCTTCATTAAAAAAAACTAACAAATGTTTTTGAATCGTCAATTGATTTAGATTTATTTACGTGCCCTTATAGTTAATGGCTTTATTTGTACAGTTCTTCTGTTTAAACCGATACGCTTGCACCGTAAAACTTCAAATCAAATCAAAATAATCTTTATTCAAATAAGCTCTTTCAAGCACTTTTGAATCATCAAGGATCAATATGATTAATGAAGCTACAACTAGTTCGGAATGTTGCTCTTACCGAGAAGAACCAGCAAGAAACTCGGCGGTCAATCTTTTAAACATTTTCAATTTTATTAAACCGCAGTCTTGTATGAAGCTGAAAGGATTTTCAAATCCAGGCTTTTTTATCATCCAAATAGTTTTCAATTGTGTAATATGCTTTACGTATAATTCATCTCTTATACTTAACTTAAACCTTTCTGTAGACTGGTCTTGTAACAGTTTAAAATTTAGATTTTTGAAACCGGTTTGAAACCTGCCGGAGGTCTACTAGATGCATTTTCCGGTTCGCTGTCACCACTCCAAGACATCATCAAGCATCTAGGTGTCTATGATTGTGTGAGGTTATGGAATGGTGTTGTCACGTCTCGTCACGCCTCGTCACGTGTCGTCATATTTGTACGTGGTGTTTGTTCTCGTTGCGATTGACGCGGCGTGCATAGTTAACCGGTGGAGGCATATTTACTGAAACCAATTTGCATCTCACGTTTTATTGTACTGCTGAAACGCGCCTGTTTTACTATATTATGTATCAATAGCTCGGTTAAAGCTGCGATGGCGTATGGGTTGAACTGTGTGACTATTACTGAAAGTTCACGATTTACATCAAAAACTTGAAATAATTTATAGAGGCGTTACTTTGCGGAGATTCATAATACGAAAGTAATAATAAAATTATTTTGCTAAGTTTCGCGATTTTATCGTGGAGTCTATCTCCTTATGATGCTTCGGTTGCGGGGCGAAACGATTGTTGAGTTTGTGATAGTGAACGTGTGTAGTGCTTGTGTATTGTGGTGGCGGTGGTGAAGGTTTGGGCTTGTGTTTTTACGAATCCTGCATGTATTAAAAGGTTTTAGGTATAAAAACGAATTGTCAACTCTACATTTTGCATTATATTTATTTTCAATTTTACTTCATCGCGGAATATAGCAAAATAATTTTAATACTACTTTTATATCAAAAAAATAGAATTTCAGTTAATCACTAGACTTTTACAAAACTAATGAAAATATTATTTTGCTATAATCCGTGATTAAAAAAATATATGTAAATGTTAAATGTAGAGTGTACTATTCATTACATACTGATACATGCAGTATTTGTAAAAACTCATGCACTATCCGCCACCGATAACACAACAATACACAAGCACTACACACATTCACCACCACAATCTCAGTAATGTGTTTTGCCCTGTAACCGACGCATCATCAGGAGATAGACTCCACGACAAAATCGAAAAGCAAGCGCTTTGCGATTATAGCAAAATTTAAAAAAAAAAGTTTCGTTTTACGAACCTCCGCAAAGTAATGCTTACTTCTATAAATTAATTAGACTTACTTTTTTTAGAAAACTCAAAGTTACCTAGACGAGAATCGTACTCACTAACTCATAAATATCTACACAATTTTGGAGCTTTTCGAAGGGAATAATGAAAAATACGATATCACGATCTCTCTGTAATACATCTCCACATTATATATACTTTAATATCGGGAACGATTCTTATTATCGCGAAATGAAATATTACGTCAGAAATATTATGAAAAGCGAGAGGGAAATTTATATTTCACGAGACAATGTAACGAGTGTGAGAAGACAGGAATTGTAAATCTCCAACATTCTATTCGCCATTCGGAATATTTTATATTTCGGGGCCCAAATGTTATTGCGATCACGCAGTCGCTCGCTAAAATATTGTTTTAAGAGATTCCCGACTGACACGTTCCCTGCATTTAACCGGGATGTTGTTTTAACTTACAAGCTGAATTCGTTCGCGTTCTATCCTGAAATGTATAGTAAAAGTAAAGTAACGGCCTGTTACTATATAACTGCTGGGCATAGGCCTCTTCTCCGTTTTTGGAGAGAAGAGTTGAAGCTAAGAACTACCACGCTGCTCCAATGCGGATTGGTAGGTTCCACATATCCCCAGAATTCTCTAGAGATATGCAGGTTTTCCCACGATGTTTTCCTTCACCGAAAAGAGTTGGATAAATTGCAATTATCAATTAGACACATAAGTTTTAATACTCATTGGTGCCTGCCCGGGTTTGAATCTGCAACCTCGAAATAGTCGCACGGTGTTATACTGCTGGTTTATCACAGCTTTGTTTATCATGAAATCTTGCAAGTTAAATTTGACCCACTTTCCGGTGTCCGATTAAGCTGAAATATGACGTAATGCATATTTATGATAAGCATGACTTGATGCTGGTAGGATTGGCTCCTGACGATAGAACTCCTCCACGGTTAATATTAGGCATAGTTTTGTTAAAAGATTTTTAAACTTGACTTGTTTGAACATCTCATTTACTCTCCTGTGTGTGACAGCGAAAGTTCCGCCAGCTACACACAAAGAAACTTGTCGTGAACACGTCGCTCCACACGTGAGTTGGCGAGCGTGGGCCGACGTGAGCAGAATAACTCACTACACGTTCGAAAGCCTAGAGATTGTGCTTAAATGTTTAACTCGCAAAACAAACTAAAGGTGTTATTTGCTAAGTTATATATTTACTGCTAGCACTTGCGGCTTTGTGATAACTTGAATATTAATATTCTCAATTATATAGTATTTGTTTTTATTTTGGAAAAAAAAGACATTTTAATACTATATGTTAGCCCGGTATAAAAAATTGATATAAACCCAATTTTTTCAATATTCCTGCAAAAGATTAGCCGTGAATACATAACAGATCGACAACATCTCGCACATTTTTTTTTTTTTTTTTCGAATATGACTAATGCTGTTAGCCCTAATGGCTTTGACAGCGTCACCGATAAGACGGGCGAGCGCTGAAGCATCGCCGAGAAGAAATGATACATGCGGGTGCATTACAAGCACCCGCGCTACAGGGGGCGTCGCCTTAAGGGTGTCTCCTGCGAGACCGAACCTCGGCTTAAGGCGGCGCGTTTTTGGAGGGCTGCATCTAATAAATGACTTGGAAGAAGTCTGCGTCACGGCGGCCGCGGCAGAGGGCTGCGGCCGCTTGACACAAGCAAGCGGGGACCTCGTCTTCGCCGGCGAAGACGCTGTTTGTGTAAATGTAGTGTGTGTATCTTGTTGGATGCTGTGATAGCATCGTCGGGGTCGTTAAGGACGCTCTTCGGGCGCCTGTGAATCTTATTGGGGTGCCTGAACACCTTATAGTTGGACGCGGCCACTATAAGGGGGTTTGGGTGGATGGACGCTTTCTCGAAGTAAGTCGTCGAGAATCGTCTGAAAAGATCGGCTATCGTGGGTAGGTCGAGATTTCTATGGAGGTTCACGTTGCGCACGAACCACGGACAGCCAGTGGCTGTACGCATGAATCGATTTTGAAGTGTCTGCAACGGACACAGTCGTGATTTCGGAACGTGCGCGAACGCGACGCTCGCATAGGTCATAATGGGTCTGATGCAAGTTTTGTAAAGTGTCACTTTGTTGCGAAGTGACAGTTTACTTGTCTTGCACAGTATCGGATTGAGGCGTCCCATGGCGAACGCTGCCCGGTTACGGACAACGCGGATGTGTCGGATAAAGGATAGGGTCGGTTGGAGGATTACACCTAAGTATTTGACTTCCTTTTGCCAATCTATGTATTTGTTTTAAATAGAGACTCTAGGAGGCGTCCGGATGAAGTCCATGGCTCTCCTAGATCTCGCAAAGAACATTGCTGCGCTTTTATCGGGATTTATTTCGATTCTCCACCAGCGGAACCAGCTTCCGAGCTGGTTGGTTGCTCTTTGGAGCCTATCATTTATAGTAATGGGATCTCTACAGGTGGTATAGATTGCGGTATCGTCCGCGAACATGGCTAAGTGGGTGACTGCACTAGTTTTAGTGGAGAATCGTGGGATCTCGCACATTAAAAACTGAACCTTATATATCGTGCTAACATATAGATCTAACATATAACATCATCATCATTTTCCTGCCCTTATCCCACTCTCAGTGGGTTCGGCACAACATGTTTAAAAACCGTTGACAAAGGGAAAAAGAGCACTATTTCAATATAATATCATCATCACCCTGCCCTTATCCCACTCTAAGGGGGTCGGAACAATTTTTCTAATCATTTTGTCATTTGGCTAAGTATTTAATAACCGGCCGCCTTCCTGACAACAACTTACCATTTTCGTCTTCTTTTACGACACCTCGATAAGAAAGAGGGTGATTTACTCTACTCAACCGGATGCCAAACTGCGGATCGACTTACCTTAGTAGTCTTTTTCGACACCTCATATTACTAACATATATTTTAATATTTTGACACTAAAGTTGAAGCGGTTATAGAATTTGTAACATATAAACACATGTCGTACGTGCAGCACTGTTTCAGCGCGGACTTGTCCTAAAAGCTATCGCAACTAGGCCGTGCCACTTCCGAATTCATATAAACGAGTCATACCTCTGCCAAAAACTTTGCATTTCCCCGTCATATTATTTGCGCCAGTATTAACAGCCGTAAAGCTAAAATGGCTGAACTTTTGCACGTTTTACCCAAAACGCGGCAATAGGCACTTCGGTGCTTCGAAAAGTTGGAATTCACGTTAGTAATGCACAAATGTAGTTCGTTAAAAGATAAAAACTGAATCCAACTGCGAAAAGATAGATTCATTTGTGAGATATAAAGTGGAGGAGCATGTGTAAAATTTATTAGCTTTAGTATAGTGCACAACATTTTATACACAATATTTTAGTTTTAGTTTTTTTTCACGTTTTTGTATATGTAGGTAGGTAGAAGTATAAAAAAAAGTAAGCAATAAGCAATTGCTTTATACAAGCAGGATATTATTGGGGTGCATCTAGTCTCCTTTACATATTATAAAATAAGGCCCTCACTGTCTGTCTATATGTTCAAAGCAAAATCAGAAACTTGTACTTTTTGAAATTATTGCATATACGGATTTTCATATAGTTTCAACAATAAATAAATAACTCATGAACTAATTCTGGGTGTATAATTTGTTAAGATTTCCCATGATATATGACGATGATTATTAAAAAGTTTACAGCTTACAAAGAAAATAGTGCCTGATTCGTTTGACTTATAATTTAAGAATATAGGTAGAGATTTTTATCATTTATTTTAATACCCAATCAAACTTTTCAAAATTATCATGTACAAAACAATATTTTAAGGAATTTGTGCTATTAATGTTCGAGTACTATACGTTATTTCCGTGTTCCCGAAGGAAACTGTTTTCTTATCCTATATACGAGTTAGCTAGGTTATTTCATCAATATTGGTGCAATGGATTAGCCGTGAAAGCGTAACACACAGAAACTCGCATTTATAATGTTAGCTTGCGTTAGCGCACACTATATACAATAACACGATATAATAGGAATACCACAATTCCCGTTCCGAGATGCACTTCTCTTGAATAACAATCAAAGACTGAATGTAACTGAAACGTTTTATCAATAGGAAGACTCCACCGGAAACAATAACGGCACAGTGTTGCCACCATATTAATCAACTAAGGGCGCGATACTCTTGTCTCATGACTGGGTTGCTATAAAATACAAAGCGGAAATCAATGGCGACAACACTTGGAAGTATGACTTTTTAATAACATTAAAGTATATGTCTCAATTAGGCGATTTGTGACATTGAGGCGACTTTTACCGTCAACAGCCAACAGAGCGGTATTATGATGCAATGAAACAGGTACTTAGGGGCTAAGTGCTGTTAACTTGTGCCGAAACGGGCATTAAACAGCTTGGTGTGCTTGTTCGCAGCTGTTATACAACTCATTACAGCTAATTACAGCTAAATGTGCTGGCACTTTTGTGTTAAGTGATTATTCGGAGTCACTTATCGCCGCATAATAACTACATTCCGGTCTCAAATATATCAGATATCTATCAATTTGATATTTCTTTTGCCAGCTTCAGGAGATTTTTCTTATTTTAACGGGCTGTTTCCCACATTTAGTAGCTTTCGCATGGTCGCACCATTGTGCATGAGTGTGAAAGAGGCTGGTTTCCCGAAATAGTCAAGGTCCTTCCAGAAGTCTAGAACCCTGCACAGTTTCCTTAAGGCTCCTTGTTCCGTCTTCGGAGAGCTGAGGATGTTCGCCCAGTGTTCTCCTACCTTAGTTGTTTCCAAAATTTAAAGCTCTAGCTTTCTTGTTTTGTGTAATTTTGTATGTAAATGTTATCTTTAATATTTTCTTTAATATTTAAATGAGTTAATCTTGTACGTATACATATATTTTTAGAAAAATCGATCTAGCTAGGTTTTATGTAAGAAAAAATCGTTTCATCCCTGTTTTTGGTCATTAAAAAATACTAATATTTGTATATTATAACACTATTTTTAATTAATGTATAGAAACCGGCTATACTCACGTGTTATTTTATCGGATGAGCCGCGTAAAGAGCTCATGAATAAGAGCCCCGTATGGGCTTGATACTAGTCGGGCTCATCCGATAAAATAACACGTGAGTATAG
This sequence comes from Morpho helenor, assembly GCA_029227775.1. Taxonomy (NCBI): domain Eukaryota; kingdom Metazoa; phylum Arthropoda; class Insecta; order Lepidoptera; family Nymphalidae; genus Morpho; species Morpho helenor. The sequence goes on from JARGCU010000006.1 coordinate 203,690, forward strand.
CCGGTTTCTATATATTAATTATGAATTCCACTCACGATAGTTTAAATTCAAAAACACTATTTTTGCCATAAAATGCCAAGTCAGCGTAGCTTATTCGGGGAACGGGTGGCCGCGAGAAATGAAAATACCTAAGATCGAGTCACACCTACCTACCTACCACCTATTATTTTTATCTTTTTTTGAAGTTCTTTTTTCATTTTGTAGAAAATTACCCAGTAAGGCTCGGTCAACCAGGTACACTATTCTTATGCTATAAAGTATGAAATAAATAAACAACATTTACACAAAAACCTCATGAGGACTTGTGCCCATGACTGTTTACAAGTAACATTCTCTCAGCGTTTAGATCTTTACGGTTTCAGTCAAGAACTGTATGTAAACTGAAGTTAGAGTTAATTTCTAAACAAGTAATTGGAAATTACCTCATTTCAAACAACCAAATTATCAGTTGAACAATCCCAAACGTAGAACTTTGGATGTGACGGTTTATAACTTTATAATCTGTCTGTGCGCGTACAAACTACACTGAACATCGGAGACACCTATTGTAATCCGGCGTAGTTCCGACGAAAGGTTTGCGATTACCATATTCCTAGCGATACACTAATTCCTTCAATACCTAAAGTCTTATTACATGAACCAGTGATTTTGCTATTCATAGCACAAATTCGAAATATATTTCAGTAAGATACGAGTATATATTGTTAGAAATTAAGTCTAAATTCAATTTAAAATGAATAATAGAAACAAAAACGAATGCGTTTAGGGAATCACGCCGCGCATCTTACTGTGCGCCAACAATTTTCACTACAAAATCCAACGACTGTGTCTACCACCAGTTCGGAACACTAATCCACTTGAAAAGAACTCCCAAAAACTCAGTGGTCGCTCTTATTTGAGGTTAGATTCTAATAACACGAAATACAAAAGAGGTCAACCAAACACGTCTACCTCCTACGAACGCCGCACGCGAAAAGAGAGCGAACGACGTCAGCCGTTGTCTTATATAGGCTGTCACAGATTAGAGATCTGGATTCCTATACACTGTCCATTATATTAACCATCTTTTGACAGATTGACGATAGTGATGTCCTAAAGATTCTCGTATGCGATACCATTCCGATTATAGTACCTACTATCATTAATCGAATTACGTACCTAAGTAATTCGATTAATGATAACCTACGTAAACTAGATTACTACTTGAGAAAAGAAATTCCAACTTTGAGAAAACTTATTGTTTCTTTGAAAAGAAGTGGTCTATTTCATGGTGAAAAATCTTCTTTGGTCAAAGTTTTGAACACAATTGGCTTTTCATATAAAAAGTTAAATAAAAGAAAATTATTAATGGAACGCACAGATATAGCTATAGCACGTTGTGATTTTTTAAGAGAGGCAAAGAAAATACAAGATTGGGCAAATATTGTTTTCACGGATGAAACATGGCTCAACGCTAACCACACACTATCTCGTTTCTGGACTGATGATACTGCTGATTCCACTTCCTCAGTACCAATGGGAAAAGGTGAGCGCCTAATCATTTGCCATGCAGGTACAGCAAAAGGATTTGTACAAGACGCACTGTTGGCATTTAAATCGAAGAAATCAAATGACTACCACGAAGAGATGAATGCAAATGTGTATGAAGAGTGGTTCAAAAAAATGCTCATTTCATTGGAAGAACCATCAATAATTTTTATTGATAATGCGCCCTACCACTCCCGTCAAATTGACAAAATGCCAACACAGGCTAATAAAAAGCATGAAATAATTAATTGGCTTCGGGACAATGGAGAAAATGTGGACGACTCAATGTTAAAAGTTGAATTAATAAAAATATTAAAAACCAAAAAGAGAGCAAAACGCTATGTAATCAATGAAATGGCAGCAGAATATGGCCATACTGTTCTTCGGATTCCTCCATACCACTGCCAGTACAACGCAATAGAACTTATATGGGCACAAGTAAAAGGGCATGCTGCGAGATGCAATACAAGCCCCCCATTCACAGCGAATAAAATGTTGCAATTGCTAAAAAATGCTTGCACCCACGTAACGGCCGAGAACTGGGCAAGTGTGGTGGAAAGAACTAAAAGAGTAATATTCTCTGATTGGGAACGTGATATTGCGTTTGATAATATATTATCTACACAAGAGCTAATAATAACTGCTACTGAAGACTCCTCATCGGAGGAGAATCAATATCCTGATTGTTTTATTTGTATTCATGTATTAACTAAGAAGAAAGTAAAACTTTATATAATGTTATTAAATGTCTTTTAATACTCGTAACATCGATTTCTACCGATTATTTTTAATCTGTGGCATAATCGTAGAAACCATTATGTGTGACATCACTAAGTGGGCGGTACCCATCCATAAAGTACAAATATTATTTGTATGATATTTGTACGTAAGCAATACAAAACTTAATGAGCGTGAGCTGTCAAAAGACTGATAATATGATGGACGCAGTATAGCAATATTTTTAAATATCAGCTATTTAGCTTTGTTACTAATGATATCTCATTTGAAACATTGACTTGACAAGACTATTAGATGTCCTGTTGTTTAGGGTATCGTTGATGCTCTTTGTTTTTCTGTACAGGGGATATGGACGTGATCCTGTGTTAATTGTTACACGACCTTATATAATGTTTCGAAATACAACTTAGAGTTGGAAGAGCTATCTGAAACGTGCTTATTTGTTAAGAAAGCCAGCTAAGTCTCTAAATCTAAGTTTTGATGTGGTTTATTTTAAGGCTCTGAAAAACTTATAAATGTGCAAGAATTGCGGACTAATGAATGACTACTTTGAGATTTTCAGTTAAAAAATAATTGGTTAAGCAACAGAAAAATGGTTTACAACATAAAAAAGGAAACTAAGAACGGAATAAGGATTTATACGGTGTAAAGCATTCTTGCAACCAAACTCTCAAGTAAAACCGCGAAAATTGAATAGTGGATAAACGAAATTCACACACGGCGATTAAACAGGATTATGAAGTGTAATGGATCCTGGTAATGAATATTTGAAACTAATCCTGGCTTAGCGCTTGCCAATACTATGATAAGTTTATTACGCGATAGTAGGCTACATTACTACACATCGATTCAATCACGGAAAATTACGTCAATTGTACAAAAAATTTTGAATATAGACTTGTTATGTATGAATTTAGCACAGTCTCAAACACGCACTAACAGTATACCAATAGACGTCCATTCTCGCTCGCGGCTCTGATACTACTGACGTGTGCGCTTTGAAATAGTTTGATTTCCTTGGTACACTAGTATTAATGTTTATGAATTGGTATATTTATGTATGTATTATAGGCTACGTGTGTGTGTAGTAATACACACACACCAGACTTCCTATCACATGTCTTAATTTACCTTTTTGATCACGGAATAGCGCAAAATTACGTCAATTTTACAAAATTGTTTGAGTTCAAACTTGTATTGTATGAATATACCAGCGGCTTAAACACGCACTAACAGTTTGCCAATACACGTCCATTCTCGCTCGCGGCTCTGGTACTACTGACGTGTGAGCTTTGCGATAGTTTGATTTCCTTTGTACACTAGTATTAATATGTTTATGAATTGGTATATTAATTTATACACACGCACACACGCACACACACACACACACACACACAATACACAAACACGCAAATCACGTGGTTATTGCATTAATTCTGTTAATTAAAATTTTGTTATTTAAAATTATATAATCCTGGCCTTATTAATAGATTGAGTTTTTTAATATATATTTTATTTTATGTAAATAGCTGTAGATTATATATTAAAAAAATAAGAATCACACATCTCAAGCCAACACTACACGTGTTATAACTAGATGCAATGCACATAGACAGACGTACATTCGAACATAAACATTCTGTCAAACGACGCCACAAAATCGTTGTTTGAATGAAGAATAAAGAAAACATCGTCGTAGGCTTCTTGAAGCTCCACTAAATCATGAATAAATGATGATATCAAATATTGAATCAAAGTAACGTCTATTTGTGTTAATGTCGCCCAATTTTAGACATTTTGAGTAACCTTGTGTATAATTCAATTACATCAGTCTATAAAGGTCGTATGGTTCATAATATTTCGTGGAAATTAAAGTTCTAATATATTTATTAACAACAGAAATCGGATTTAATGTTTAGTGTATATCTATAAGTAGTAAAAGTAAGTAACGGCCTGTTACTATCCCACAGCTGGTCATAGGCCTCTTCTCTCCGTTTTTTTTTTTTTGGAGAGAAGGATTGGAGCTAAGACCTACCACGCTGCTCCAATGCGGATTGGTAGGTTACACATATCCCCAGAATTCTCTAGAGATATGCAGGTTTCCTCACGATGTTTTCCTTCACCGAAAAGCGTGTGATAAATTGCAATTATCAATTGGACACATAAGTTTTACTAGAAAAGTCATTAGTTCCTGCCCGGGGTTTGAACCCGAGACCTTCTCGAAAGATGATACCGCTGGGCTACCACAGCTTTTCTTTGTATATCTATACTAATATCATAAATACGAAAGTTTATCCGTCTGTCTATCGTTCTGTTTGATACGAATATAATATTACCAGGTTATATTATAAGATAAACATCATCATCATTTTCCTGCCCTTATCCCACTCCAAGCGGGGTCGGAACAACATGTTATAAACATGCTGTAATATGATTTGGCAACGTTTTTACCACCGACCGTCTGCCTGACATCAATTTACCTCAATCATATTTTTCGACACCTCGGTAAGAAAGAGGGTGGTCTATTCCACTAAACCGGATACCACACGATGGGTCAAATTACCTTAGTCGCCTTTTACGATACTTCGGTAAGAAATGAGGTTGGTCTATTCTACTCAGCCGGATACCACACGGTGTATAATATAGGATAAAAATATTTTTATCCTTCTTCTTTATATTTTTTTATCCGTTCTAAAGAACGGATAAAAAAAATAAAATATATGGTATTTTAAAAGCTTATATTGACGCAAATGAAATTGCCATTTCAGCTAAGCTAGTTTATTGGAAAACAAGTGTGTGGTGGTTCGAACTGCAGTATTGGAGCGACAGTAGAGTCGATGCAGTAGCGTTGTTAATTATTGAGAACAAAAGGTCAAGGTTTGAAAACTTCCGACTATCGATATAGACTGGCAGCCACTTTTACACGGTAAACTAGCATATCTTAACGATTTTGTTTGTGTTTTTTGTAAAATAGCTAATAATAAAAAGCTTTGTTAATCATTGTTCTAAAAAGTATTCTTATGGCTGCTTGTTATTTACAAAAATACAAAAGTATTAATAAAATTATTTTGCTATAACCCGCGATGAAGTAAAATAGAAAATATATATAATGCTTAATGTAGAGTGGACAATCCGTTTTCATACCTGATACATGCAGGATTCGCTTTACGCCGTGTGGTATCCGGCTGAGTAGAATAGACCAACCTCATTTCTTACCGAGGTGTCGTAAAAGGCGACTAAGGTAAGTTGATCCACTGTGTGGTATCAGTAAAATAGTCCACACTCTTTCTTACCGAGGAGTCGTAAAATACGACTAAGATAAGTTGATGTCAGGCATGCAGCCGGTCGTAAAATACGTAGCCAAATCATATGACAATGTTTGTAACATGTTGTGCCGACCCCACTGGGAGTGGGATACGGGCAGGAGGATGCAGGATTCGCTTTATTATTACTTTTGTATTATGGATCTCCGCAAAGTAACGCCTAATTCTATAAATTATTTACATAAGTCAAGCTGACTTGACTACGCTAAAAACATTCTTCTAGGTTAAAATACACTGAAATACGTAGTATTTTTATCCTAATCCATGAGAAAAAACAGGATTTTTAAAAAAATATTTAAGTTCATTCGGTATATAAGCTTCAAATACCAAAAATCATCTCCAGTGGACTAACCGTAAACTTATGACAGACAGACGTGCGTATTATAATATTAGTGTAGATAATTTTACTGTAAACGGCTTTGTTATATTACGCTATATAATATGGATTTACAAAAAAGATTCATACTGAACAATTTTTGTAATTCAATTAATAAACATCGTTCTCCTTGAGTTCCCTCGTTTGGAGCCAATCCTGGCTATAGCATCAAATCATGCTTATGATAAACATTCATTGTCATTGGGACCAGTACGTAATATTTCAGCTTAATCGGACACCGGAAAGTGGGTCAAATTTAACTTACAAGATTCCACCTTTCACATACATTGCAATTTAAATGAAAGCTTTGAATAAATAATTGACGACAAATTTCTGTTACATTAAATGCACAAGTTCTTAAGTTATTTCCTATAATTTTAACCTTCACATCCTTTATCTAAAACAAAGGGCTTCAGCTTTAACAAAAGAATATCTCATTAGTGGAATTTTAAAGCAAAACAACTTACTGAATTAACCTTAAACAAGTAATGAGGCTGCGTCACACCAGTTTACTTTGGTCTCTGGATCCATATGAAACTTCCCCTTTCCTGCCACGATGGTGCTTGTTACAAGGGGGGTGGGATGTCAAGGTATTGTGGTTGTCGGCTGTAAACAGGTCCGCGGCTCATTTACCGGCAACCCCCCACCGGCTGTTTGATGCTGAAGAGGTAAGTCAGATGCTTTGATCCAAAATTGCGCGTTAATGATACTGCCGTGTTACTTTTATCGCGAGGTTTTTGCGTTTATGTACAGAATGATTACAGTGAAGGTGTACGGGGCGAGATTTCAGTGTAAATATAGACATTAAGACATTTACAGCATCTTAGTTATTTGTAGCCTGTTCAGAAAAGATAATGGGAGGTACTTGGAGGGATTCTGGGTTGCTATTGTTCCCCGAATTTAGTCTACATTGGATGATTGCTCCGTATATATCATGAATATTATATGGTTAGAAATTAAGTCTAAATTCAATTTAAAATGAATAATAAAAATATAAACGAGTGCGTTTAGAGAATAACCCCGGGCACCTTACGGTGCACCAACACTTTCCACTACAAAATCCAACGACAGAATGATTCTACCACCAGTTCGGAACACCAATCTACTTGAGAAGAACTGGCAAGAAACCCCTTAGAAGTTAGCCTTAACGGCTTTTACAGCATCACCGGGTGAGAAGGGCGAGCGCAGAAGCATCGTCGAAGTTGCGAAATGCGAAGAGTAGAGCGGAAAAGCTCTACTAGCGTCGGGGAACGGCGTCCTAAGAACGACTATACCCTTGACTTCTTGCACTTAAACGTAAAAATACCCTTAATTTTGTTACTAACTGTTTATGACCTGTTTAAAAAGGGAAAAGGGGAATATTTTATCTTGTTACGTACAGGATTGTGATACAGTCTGAATTGCACTAAATTACGTCAAAATTGCTCCAGTGGATTAAAGATAACTTATAGATGGCAAAGTTGGTAAAACTTTGTAAGCAAATAAAAAAAATATTGCTATAACTTATGACCTAGATGAGAATCAAACCCGTAACCGTTATATAAAGCGAGAAACGATACTACCGTGATAAATAAGCCGAAACATTAAATATTTTAATGAGGCAACTTTTATAATTTAATAACAGGCACCGAGTTGTATGAAAGCTAAATTGCTCCATAATTGAAATAAAAACATTTTAAACAGACAGGGCATCTGACCTGAATTAATATTAGATTATACATTTTAACCTGAATAAGAAATACCCTTTTAGACTGGTAATTATGTTGGCTTTTTTGCCTGATCTGAAGTTGTGAAACAATTGCATCTAAGAGGAGGGATGCTTGTGTTAAATCAAATTCAGATTCAAAATAATCATGAAAATAAACTCTATTTTTTTCTCTCTATTCTCTATTTTTAACTGGTTGCTACTTCGACTCTGTTCGTATCTAACTTAAGCGTTAAATTACCCTTAATTAGTATATGTTTTTTTCTCTTACCGGCATAGTCTTTTTAGTCTATACGTGGCTCAGTGTATAAGCTTAAATGCGAATACAAAGAATATTGTTCCAGCATTTAGCCTTGAAGGCTTTTTGTCAGTCACCTTTTGACCACCATTTAATATTGGCTCAAAACAAATAATGCCTTAAAATTAATTTACCATAATTTAATCTCAACAAATCTCTCTAGGTACATGCTTGGATTTAGCTAACTTTCGTAGTAAGTTGTGATTGGAGACAAACTTCATTTGGTCGTTACATACGTCGGGTGGGAAATCGGAACTAACTTGAAAATATATTATTGTGGAACTTTGTCGAGGTGAGCGCGGGGCGAGGTTACTGTGGCCGGTGGGATACAATAGAAATCATAGAAAATGCTATCTAGTTTCGTGTGATAAGTAGTTTTCCTGCGGTAGATACGAGTATATAAGAGAAGAAACTATACAGCATCAGTTCAACCTTGAATTCAACTGGTTAATGTCATCTTTATTATTAATACCCTTAATTGTAATAATTGCCGTGTGGTATCTGGCTGAATAGAATAGACCTCTTTCTTACCGCGGTGGCGTAAAAGGCGACTAAAGATTTTGATGTTGTTGATGTCAGGCAGGCGGCCGGTCGTGTAAACCTAGCCAAATCACATATGTACAATAACATGTTGTGCCGACTCCACTTAGAGAGGGATAAAGGGAGGAGGATGATGATGTTAACTCAGTAAATAAGCTTCAATTGCAGCTAATTTAATCGATATTGCTTCAGCGGATAAGGCGTGAAAAATTAAAGGACAGACAAACAAACAAATAGACTTTAAAATATTAATATGACAGTGCCTGATAGTGTAGTTCTCAAAATAAAAACAACCAATTATCAAATTTAAAAGGGATCAAGAGTAAATTGAATTTTGATTATATTTTCGTGGACCGTGCGTTCAGTGGTTTTTGAACTTGACATCAAGAAGTTTCTGTCTTTTATCACTCATTCTTACTTTTTTGGACACATGGTAGAAATACCTCCATTCCATCATTGATCAAATCGAGCGGCTAATCACTGATTCGATGAACGGATCAAATAAAGGATAGCTTCCTTCAACAGACCTCTTCACTGGTGTACCAGGAAAGCAGTCATCTTATAAGAATAGCTGTGGATCGTAAAGCTCCCACTGTATAACAAGTGTAGTGGCCATGAAATAAAATAAAGCTCGCTAAATAAGAAATACCCACGAATAATAAGTTTAAGGCCCACACTCTTATCAAAGGCTATCCATAGCGTCGTTTACCTGAGTTCGCGACTGTGATGCCATAAAGCTCGCCAGTTCCCTCGGCCATTACTCGTCCTCAGGTGCAAGTTGCGAATTTATATCGCACGAGTGTTTCCCGCCGTCCGCCGTCGCTGCGAGGAACAAACTGCCGTCTTACAGAAGTAATTACCCGCGACAATAGGGTAAATGCGAGCGAAATCCTCTTTTTTGTATGAAAATATGTCCCTTTGCGTAGTGCCTTACACGAGAACAATGGAAATATTTCCTTACACCCAACAAAAGAAATCTTACATGTGTTTGAATGAAGTCCCTTTTCAAAATGATGTTGCTGCTAGGGTCAGCAAGACAGGAGAGAAGCGTTGTCGAGGGAGAACGAGTCTGTTATAAAACGAGTCTCTTATAAAACGTCGAACTGCGTATTTAATAGGTTCTGGGCCCAGTTAAAATTATGTACAACTGATGTAATAATAACAAATCTAGTTTTCACTGCCAATAAACAGCTAAAGAAAAAACGGACGCCATTTTACAATTCCTACTTTCCACAAATTGGTTGTTTGTTTTCGTAGATGAATCATTTCAGTAACTATGATAACGGTTGCATGCAATATTCCCTACTTAGTATTTGTAACAGAATTGCTTGTTTGTAAATAATCCACTCCCATCGGTAAATAAATACGGTTGGTGTATACTCTCATAACATTTACTTTGGCGTATGCTGTAATCACGCATTGATTTATTGCGGGAAATTGTAGAGCTGCTAACATGGAACACTTAGCTCTAATTTTTAACAAGCCCGATATTTTTATGGTGTTTGCTTTCTTTACATAAAATAAACAGAACCCTCGTCGTGGATAATCATGGACTCAACCTGATATGCCGTGTTCCGTACAATATTGTATTAAATGCTTAGCTCAAACTTCTTTTTGTATTAATTACTATTTTATATTTTTCTTATCTATGGCAAAGGTGTTTCTTTTCTGTCACATCATTCACGTCATCACGTTGGAAAAAAATTGATAAATAAGGACCTTTGGTGGGTTCGAAATAAGGCGGGCTAACTGATATCAATAACTTGAATAATTCAACTTAATTTCATAATAAAAGCTCATAATACATAAAGCATAAAACGCACGATATCAAATGGAAACTAGAGCGGGATGATTTAAATAAGAAAATTTAGCGCTTAGTGACTTTGTTCAAATGCCTTTCGCTAATCTATTAGAGCTAGAATATCCTAGCGGATTAAATAATATAATATCCTTACAATAACATTGTTACAAGAACACCACCATGTTGAGGACTTGCATCACTGCTAGTGGTACCTTTTGCTGTCGCCTATCTTTAATGTTTAAATGAGTTAATCTTGTATATATATATATATTAGGAAGTTTTGGGAAAGAAAAATCGATTTAGCTAGGTTTTATGTAAAAAAAATTGTTTTAGCCCTGTTTTTGGGCATTAAAAACACTAACATTTATATTGAATAGCTTATTCAGGAAACAGGCATCCTCGAGAAATGTAAATGCCTAGGATCGACCCCCAACTAAATAATTATGAGAATAGGATGTTCAATCAGCATCATATTCTGGACCATTCAGATAACACGTCAGTCATCTCGACAGACACACAATGGCTGATGACAAACGACCGTGAGAGTACTGGGCATCGATTTTGGGATCACGTTCAACGATCACGTACAAAATATACGAACGTAAACCGTGACGTAACCTTACTATCGTGACGTCATTACAGATTTTTGTCTATTTTAACCTTCGCAATAACATGAATTAAGTATCGCAAGTTTTATATTTCTGTTTGCGCCATTGTCACTAGCAAACGGTTGAACAAACTGAAATGAATATTTTTTTTTGTAAGGAGCTACATTTCGCAACAATAATAGTAAGTGTCTTTAATATTTGTGATAGCTAAATATATTAATTTATTGGCTGTTATGCATTAGTTAATTGACAATGTTGCCCCTCGTGAAAGGTTGAACAAATTCAAATGTTGTTTTTTGATCAGAAGCATTATTTATTTTAAATGTTATTTTTACGAAATATATTTCGTAAAAATAATAGCATTTGTCTCTAATATTTGTGATAGCTAAATACATTATCTATTGTTTGTATATATTAGTTTACAGTGTTGCCACTCTGGATGCTAACAGCTTGGATGAGAGGTTTGGAATTAATAAAATTACAAAATCTTAAGTCCCAAGCAAACATCGCCCCCTCCAATATTTATAAAGTTATTCACTCAACCCTTGACTCCTCTCATATCCATCGATGGTATTTAAAATGTGCAAATCACACAAAATGTTTTAAGTACTAGACTAAGCACAGGGTGTCAGAAGTCAAGAGCAGACTTTTCACAGGTCCCAAGGTTTTGGAACTTTAAACTTGTAGCAGAATAAACAGTGTAGCAATTTAGTCCACTAGAAAGTTATAAAAAACGCAGGAAACTATGAGGCATGAAAATACGTACCTAATACTTATTATAAATGTATATTAATAATAAAGTAACAGCCTGTTCCTATCTCACTTCTGGACATAGGCCTCCACTCTCCATTTTTGTAGAGAAGGATTGGAGCTAAGACCTATCACGCTGCTCCAATGCGGATTGGTAGGTTACACATATCCCTAGGATTCTCTAGAGATATGCAGGTTTCCACGCGATATTTACCTTCGCCGAAAAGCGTGTGATAAATTGCAATTATCAATTAGACACAAGTTTTAATAGAAAAACTCATTGGTGTCTGCCCGGGTTTGAACCCATGATCGTTTCGTGAGAGATTCACACGGTCGCACAACTGGGCTATCACAGCTTGCAAGCATAGCTAGTATAATATGGTTATGCAATCGCTTAACATATACAAAGATAAAACAATCAACTACCTTTCATAGCTGACAAACAGTAAATATATGTATCGAATAGATGTATAACATAGGCGCCTCTTTTCAGTCAGAGGTATCTGCTCAACTTATCAACCCTCAAAACCCCACTTAAAGTAGGGTCTGTACAACACGTTTTAAACATGCAGTCACATTATTCGGCTACGTATTTTGCGACCGGCCGCTGCCTGCCGTCAACTTACCTTAGTAACGTATTTTACGACGTCTCGGTAAGAAATGAGGATGGTCTATTCTATTCAGCTGGATACCACACGGCGGGTCGACTAATCTTAGTCACCTTTTACGACGTCTCGCTAAGAAATGAGGATGGTCTATTCTATTCAGCCGGATACCACAAGGCTTAGGTATCTGTTCAACTGTTTGTTTTTAAGCAGATGAATATTATCACTTCAGTTAAGAGATCACACAGAATTAATTAAATTAAAGTGATCACAGATTAAATTAAAGCTGTGATGGCCCAGCGGTAACACCGTTCGACTCTTTCGAGGAGGTCGCGGGTTCAAATCCGGGCAGACACCAATGAGTTTTTCTGTTAAAAACTTATGTGTCTAATTGATAATTTCAATTTATCACACGCTTTTCGGTGAAGGAAAACATCGTGAGGAAATCTGCATATCTCTAGAGAATTCTGGAGATATGTGTAACCTACCAATCCGCATTGGAGCAGCGTGGTAGGTATTAGCTCCAAACCTTCTCTCCAAAAACGGAGAGAAGAGGCCTATTCTCAGCAGTGGGATAGTAACAGGCCGCTACTTACTTTTACTTTTTACAGAATTAATACGAATAATGGAATAAGAGTGGAGCACTCCAATGATATAGGTGAAAAAAATGAGAAAGCTTTTAATCTACTCGGCGGCCATTAATCTCGCGCGCTCAGGCGGCGCGTCTTAACACGAGCGATCATATTTTAATATCATAACGAATGTATATTCTGTCGATATCCACGAAACACTTTTAACCGATAGATATTCGTTGCTAGAAAAAGATCTTTTATATCTAAATTTGCCATACAAGCGGTACATGCGACTTTCTTCGCGGTAACTTTATTGCTAAAACAATGCAATTGCGTTTTTGCCGAGATATTTTTATTCTATACTAGCTTTTACTTGCAACTTCGTTTGCGTGGGCTGTTGTCGTCTGCTGGATGATAGATGACGCTTTTCAATGTCAGCCTATTTCTGTAAAATAGACAGGATTTTTCAGTTTGTAGCCTATATGTTAAACTATAAGGAATAATTGCGCCAAATATCATCGATATTGATTCAGCGGATTCGCCGTGAAAGAATAACAATCATAAATCCATACACACAATCTTTCGCATTTATAATATTAGTACGATGTTAAATAATAGGACTAATAGCAATACTAGTCAACGTTTAGCAAAAGACAATGGTAAACTCTGTAATTTCTTTTTTTCGCGCCAATTTAGCGTTTAACTTCCTTCAATAATGCAATGTGATTTTTCTTACGACTATTTTCTATTCCGACGTATGGTACTTACATATTATATAATGAAGTTCCCTGCTGTCTGTCTGTCTGCGATAAACTCAAAAACTATACATAACATGACCCGGTATTATTACAGTTGTAATCGAACATACAAAAAATAACCCGTTCGTAACATTTCCACCTAACTACCACTTACAGCCTTGAATTTCCTAACCATAATTTTATTCACGAATATAAGCACCCAGTCAACCAAATTCTTTCAAAGCTACATTTCAGACAATACTGGCATACGGTGGAGAACCTTTATTCACTGCCATAAATCCATTTCCATGATACACAACTTCGGCCCCTACTCCTCAGGAGTTAGGCAGGGAATCGCGTGACCAGTTCTACCCGTAATTGCCCGGAGTCCGTCCGGTGTAGTAATATGGTCGTTTCTATTCCAGATCGCTCGCCCCCTCCTCTGGGGGGGGGGGGGTGGTAACTTTGTACATTATTTGTTGTTTTTCAGTATATGACCGGTACATGGGCCTCGGATTTTGGAAGTAAATAAACATGTATTGCTTTTAGGGCTCTTTGTGTGCTTAAATATACCTTTTCATCTACCTCCATAAATACATAAAATGTATATCTAAATTATACGTACGAAAGGATGAAAAAACAAAAGTAAATGAAGTTTTCTTTCCTGAAAACTAAGGAGCTACAAACAAACTTTGATACTATTTTTATCGTTTATTTGTACCGGATTTAAATTTGTGCCGGCTCCACGTATATTTTCATTTATAAGTCTGTAGTTATCTTTTTTTTCAATAGTTGTACGATGCTTTTGATAAAGATTTCTGCTACTATTTAATTTTCCTGCATGATATTATAGGTTAAAAGATATGTACTTAAGACTTTATTAATAACAACGCACACGGCTATTGATGAATTCCGATCAAAAAATTCATTTTTTATTTGATCGCTATAGGTCAAGCCAGTTAAGCCATAACTGACAAGCCATATGGCCTCAATGTCGGTTCACGTGCCTCAATAATAAAATATCTAACACGTGACTGAATGACACTTCTAATATCAATTGAGACCAATATCGACGCTATGCAACTACATGCTGAGCATCTATTACTCGTCTGAATCTGCGTTCGGAACAAATTTCAATTACTCACTCGAGAGCCCCATTATTACAATTCTTAGCTTAAGAAACAACAAATTGTACGTTTCGTATTAATGTGACCGAATTAAAAAAGCTGTTTTCTGGAAAATTGCATTGAAACGTAGCTCTTACAAAACTTGACTGTTAAAGGGACCCATAATTTGATAGAGCAAGAACACACTATATTTTTTAGTAGTTCGCAGCGTGATTTCAGCGATGGTTATATTTGAATTCGGTCAGTTTAATACTAAGCGTGCGATACTGAATGGCCCGTTAGAGCACTGGGTAGTGACCCTGCCTTTAGCTCCGCGGGTCGCGGGTTCGATGGCCGAGGGCCTACATTGTCTGTAAATAAATTTCTTGGTCTTCGAGTCTGGTCGTATTTAAGTATTCATTCCAAAATTTCGACAAAACGACATTCCTGCTCTTCTCGAGCCTTCCGGGATATGTCGCGATGATGGCAAGAGACCAGACGGCTTGACGCTGGTTCCTTGGGAACGGGGACGGGCCCTAATGTGGGACGCAACATGCGTTGATACGTTGGCCTCGTCCCATATCAGGGAAACAGCGTCAAGACCTGGAGCTGCGGCGGAAATGGCCGAAACCGGCAAACGGCGGAAGTATGCATCTCTCATCGAGAGTTATATATTTGTGCCGTTTGCAGCCGAGGCCATGGAGTCAAAGTGCAAAAAAATAATTATCCGTTTTAACACCTCGGTTGATTGCCTCTTCAGGTGACAAAAGGGCTGGCTCCTTTTTCGCACAAAGAATCAGCTTAGCGATTCAGCGCGGAAACGCTGCCAGCATTCTTGGGACCATTCCACGTGGGCATGATTTGTATAGTCCTAGCGTGTAAGTAATTTAAGATATATATGACTTGTATATTTTTGCTGTAAATAAATATTACTCTATCTCTTTAAAAAAAAAAAAAATTTCAAAATTATATAAGTATATATTCACCAATTGTCTGTCACCCATAACACAAGTATTAAGTTACTTACTTTGGGGACGGACGACCGTGTGTGTAACTATTTAAGTAAGTTATATTTGACTATTTCCGATTCCAAGTATGAAGGCTGCAATAAACTGTAATGTGTATTATGTTGTAATTTCCCATTGCTACTATCAATTAATTAACTTTTTCCTCATACTTGATGCACTTGAAAAAATATGCATCCATTCTAATTCAAACACTAGTGCGAAGAGAATTGAATTGATGTTCGTTTGTCAGTTTGTTCGTAATTAATAATAAAGTATCGTATGTTCTGTCGGTACGGTTAATTAGTAGTCTATTCCCAGCGAACACTCGTTCATCAGAACAGCCAAATGGAAAATTATCAGTTTTTTAATTAAAATCGCAGATATGTGATGTATTGTTATCATTGAACTGCTTGCATTATCGGTAGATATTTTCAATACAATCAAATGTATACGATTTCATAGTCAAGCTTTAATAAATTTAAAACTATAATTATATTATTAGACTAGCGGCCTACCCTGCTTCGCACGGGTATAAAATATATAGCCTATGTCACCCAGTGAAAAAATGATTAAAATCGATCCAGTAGTTTTAATTTAGGTATTCATTACTGCCCGTGGCCCGCACGCGTTAAATTTGAAGAAAAACAATTCCCCTCTCCCTATACCAAGAAGATTTCCTGCTATATCTAATATTGCTATTGTGGGTTATCATTAAAAGAGATAGACATATACCATCGCGAACTTTTCTGTAGACCTTTTCAATGTGTACAAATACTTAGTACATCATTTTGATAAATCTCGTAGGGTTTAGCCTGCGTTTGCAATATAAGCGGAAAAAAAGTAATTATTTACGACATCACATTAGAAACCTCAAAAATTTACAGTATTTCTCTACTCCATATTGAATGTTATTATACATATAAACCTTCCCCTTGAATCACTCTATCTATTAAAAAAAACGGATCAAAATCTGTTCCGTACTTTTAAAGATTTAAGCATACATAGGGATATAAGGGACAAACAAAGAATGTGACTTTGTTTTATACTATGTAGTGATAATCCTTATAGCATGATTCAGTATTCACGCGCGATGGCTTATTATTAGCGTATTTCATGTATAACTTTGGTGTTTCTATACCGATTTCAATGATTCTTTTTTTATACAATGGTTAATACTATTCGCTTTTTTATTTAGGGATGACTGAGAGTGATATAAATGTAGGAGTAGGCAAATATAACCAGAAAGCTTCGAACTGCTAAGCTATCGGGAGTTACACGTGTTATTGTGAGTCAACAATAAAAGATAGACATATGCTGTCGTGGGATAGTTTTTATATAATTTTAAGGAGAACATTTCCGTCATACATGATTTCTTTGTAACTTTAACCATCAAGGTTGCACACGCGACGGAAGCTTAAAAAATGGAGTAACTTCTCCCGTTTTCCCAACATTTCCCTTCACTGCTCTGCTCCTATTGATTGCAGCGTGATGAAAAGTATACTATAACCAGCCCAGGAGTATGACAAAAAATTGTACCGAGTTTCGTTAAAATCCGTCGAGTAGTTTTTGTTTCTATAACGGTTATACAGACAGACAGACAGACAGACAGACAGACAGACAGACAGACAGACAGACAGACAGACAGACAGACAGACAGACAGACAGACAGACAGACAGACAGACAGACAGACAGACAGACAGACAGACAGACAAAATTTTTACTGATTGCATTTTTGGCATCAGTATCGATCCCTAATCACCCCCTGATAGTTATTTTGGAAATATATTCCAGTTACAGAATTGACCTTTCTACAGATTTATTATAAGTATAGATAATTAAGTTCTTTATAAGCAAAAGTAATTATAGTTTTTAATGAAAATTAGTGAGTTAATGTGAAACTAGTCACGGTTTGTGCAGCTTTTTGCAGTCAGTTTTTTGTAACCTGCATAGGTTGCAAAAGCTAAATTTAAATTATTTAATTAATTAGCAAAAAGCTAAATTCCGCCTAGTAGTATCTCGCTGAATAGAATAGACCACCTTCATTTTTTTCCGAAGTATCGCAAAAGGCGACTAAAGTAAGTTGCCGTGTTGTATCCGTATGACTAAGATATACCATCCTCATTTCTTAAAGAAGTGTCGTGAAGGTGACTAAGATAAGTTTACCCGCCATGTGGTATCCGGCTGAATGGAATAGACCACCCTCTTTCTTACTAAGGTGTCGTAAAAAGCGACTAAGGTAAGTTGACGTCAGGTAGGCGGCTAGTCGTAAAATACCCAGCCAAGTCACATCACAACATGTTTAAAACAAGTGCAGGAGAATGATGAAATTAAAATTCACTAACACTAGCAGCATATTATGCCGGTAGAGTTAGAGAATTCCAAAGACTCATCAATTACTCATTGAAATTGTATTTGCCGGTTAATGATTTTATAGATGTCAAAATAGGTAAACTTGTTTGAACGTAAAGAAGTTGTCCGAGGCAAAAAGACTAAAACTCTCGAGGCAAATGGGACCATCTGGTAACTTTCCTGACATTTCTTATTAAACAGAAATAACCTCAATGTTACAGCTCAGTGGGCCGAGAGTATGACGCACAATGCGATTATTTAAATAGCGATTACCTCTCATATCGTGTTATGTGAAATCACTTGTCCCATATAACTATGGTAATGCTTTCAGGGCAATGTTTTATTCTATCGGTAATTTTTCCGCTCTATGGGTTATTTTGAAAGTTTCTTTATATCGTGTTTTGGTGAGCAGGATCGATTGTCGTTTTATATGGGTTGAGATGATTATAACCTTGTATATTTATATATAGGCTGTGGTAGCCCAGCGGTAACACCGTGCGCCTCTTTCGAGGAGGTCTCGGGTTCAAACCCGGGGCAGGCACCAATGAGTTTTCTAGTAAAACTTATGTGTCTAATTGATAATTGCAATTTATCACACGCTTTTCGGTGAAGGAAAACATCGTGAGGAAACCTGCATATCTCTAGAGAATTCTGGGGATGTGTGTAACCTACCAATCCGCATTGGAGCAGCGTGGTAGGTCTTAGCTCCCATCCTTCTCTCCAAAAAAAAAGAGAAGAAAAAGAGAGAAGAGGCCTATGCCCAGCAGTGGGATAGTAACAGGCCGTTACTTACTTTTATTTATATACGGGACACACAAAATATAATACATACATGAATATAACAATATATATCGACTGGCCCGTTGGAGCAGTGGGTAGTGACCCTGCCTTTAGCTCCGCGGGTCGCGGGTTCGATTCCCGTCGAGAGCCAACATTTTCTATAAATTAATTTGTTGATCTTCGAGTCTGGGTGTATATTTGTATTTAAGTATAAATTTAATAAAAATTATAAGTATATATTCACCAGTTGTCTGTCCATAACACAAGTATTAAGTTACTTACTTTGGTGACGGACGATCGTGTGTATAAGTGTACCATATATTTATTTTTATATATAAACATTCTAATACTAGTGTACAAAGGAAACCTCACACTATGTCAAAACGCACCTCGTCAGTAACACAAGAGTCGCGGACGAGAGTGGACGTGCAGTGACATACTGTTATTGAGTGTTTAAGCCTGTGCTAAATTCATACTCCACCTAACCTTTTTCGTAAAAATTGAGACCTTTTTCCGATAGACAAATACTAACAGTGGTTTATCGGACAAAATTAAAAATTAATTATACTTATACAAATATTTTCAATGCTAGAGTTTCCTCGTTAAACTTTCGCGGCTAATTTGTTGGAGCAATATTAATAGAAATTTGTAAAATTAAAGCTTATATAACACGATATAATTTTGACTAATCTAGTTATTCTGTGTGAAAATTAAAAATAAAAATTATCGAATTGAGGGTGTTTTCTTCTTTTAGAGTACAGCTTGTAGTATGTGTTGTATTTATAGTTGTAGGCACAACTTTATTTGTGTTAACTTACTGTCAATTATGTATCATGTATTTTATCATTTTGCCAGAACATGCGCTCCAATTTTACATATATTCATCAATATTAGCCCAGTAGTTTAGCAGCAACAGATTTTCGCATTTTCCAGGTGTTTTTTAATTCTCCCTGACATAAAAAAATGGATTCCAGCCTACCTTTCCGCGGTTACTAATCCTGCATATGTAAGGTATGAAAATAGAATGAACATTTAGCATTACACAGAATTTCAATACATATACTTTAGATATTTTAATCTGTTTTTCTTATCTGAGTCTTGTTTAAAATATATTAATATGTCATCAATACAAAATTACAAAATGAACAAATAACGTATCTGCTCAGAATACGATGTGAAACATGTCGCTCATTCGAACCAATTAATAACACGGTCCCGTTCCCATTCCCATTTCATACAAAAATAAACGCGTCCAAAACATGATCAAAGGCGGAGAACGTCGCGCAGTTAAATGGATTACAAAACAGTCACATGTTATATTTATTTGTTGAAAATGGATATTTTGAAGTGGGAAACGTCATCGTGCTCGCCTAATAACGTAACACTGTTTCATTGAGAATCAACAATATAATCAGATATTAACAACTCTATTTTGTAATATGTTACTTAAACTCGGTCATATTTTACCATAGCTGGGGTCCGAGATTTATTTAAATATCCTTAAAATTAAAATATACTTTAAAGAGTAGCAGTTCCCGTTTTAAACTACTTTAATTTAAAAAAACAAGTGTAACTGATAAATAGTTTCCAAAATCATGATACGATACCGTCGAAACATTTTATGTTATCACAACTTCTTCTTATTATATATAATTTTTCTTATAAGTAACGACCTGTTACTATCCCACTGCTGGGCATAGGCCTCCTCTCTCCGTTTTTGGAGAGAAGGATTGGAGCTAAGACCTACCTACGCTGCTCCAATGCGGGTTGGTAGGTTACACATATCTCTAGGTTTCTTTAGAGATATGCAGGTTTTCTCACGATGTTTTCCTTCACCGAAAAGCATGTGATAAATTGCAATTATCAATTAGACACAAGTTTTAATAGAAAAATTCGTTGGTGTCTGCCCGGGTTTGAACCTTTGTTCGTCTCTAAAGACCGCACACGATCGCACCGCTGAACTATCATAGCTTCATTTTTCTTATACTATATACTAATATACTAAAATAACTAGGCGTCCGTTCCCACCGATGTCTTTCCCAGGCACGGAACACTACACCCCAGGTGTCGTATGGAGTATGGGAAAGCGGTAATCACTGAGTAGACATTACACGCCCGATTTTAAAACGTTTATAAAATTAAAAATCATTATGACAAATTAAAAGAACATGATTTTAGTATTACAATAATGTTCAGTCATTTTAAAGAGATATTGGTTGTGATTGCATTTCGTAATTGACTATCTGAAGTTAAATTTAAACGTCTTCTTGGAGTTTACTGTCAAATACGCCAAATGGATGATATAATAGTTATGTTAAGAAATAAATACAGATTTTGTTAACTTTAAACGTTTTGTTACAGAGTGGAGCAGGAATTTTAAATCACTTTTTTTTAAAATACTTATTACTTGTTAGCTAAAACTAGAATAAGATTGAAGCACTGTAACTTGTAAGATCAGTAGTAGACTAAAAGGCCACAGTATTATATAATAGCTGAAGCTGTGGTAGTCCAGCGGTAACACCGTGCGACTCTTTCGAGGAGGTCACGGGTTCAAACCCGGGCAGACACCAATGAGTTTTCTGTTAAAACTAATGTGTCTAATTGATAATTGCAATTTATCAAACGTTTTCACTTCACATGATTTGGCTGCGTTTTTTCGACCGACCGCCTGCCTGACGTCAACTTACTTTAATCGTATTTTACGACACCTCGGTAAGGAAGAGGGTGGTCTATTCTACTAAACCGGATACCACACGGTGGGTCAACTTACCTTAGTCGCCTTTTACGACACCTCGGTAAGAAATGAGGGTGGTCTTTTCTACTTAGCCGGATACCAGACGGCTAAGGGAATACTAAGTAACTAAGTAATCCTATAAGTAATAGTAAAAGTAATTTCTTTCAATCTAAACTAATATTATAAATGCTAATGTTTGTCTGTATCTATAAGTATTATCGATAAAATTTAGGTATATTCAAAATACGTAATCATAGGATCAAAATAAATTCACTGTCCTTTGGCAACAGAATTTTACAATAAAAATATAGTACGTATTTGAAGGTATTTTAATAATTAAGTTGACGTGTACGAAATCACGGTCACAGGTTGTATTAAATCTTTGGTATAGTTTTAGCAGTCTTATATATAACAGGGATAATTTTAAGAGGGTAGTTTGTAACAATAACTATATAAACGCCCGCTGATTGTCTGTTCGCGTGCCTCTAATAATAATGATCATTAATTGGTTCGAGGGCCTTAATTTAATGTCAGTATTAGATGTTATGTTTGTTTATGACTTTGCATATTATATTAGTTTTAAATTGCTCTATTGGCTACAATAGGACAGAACATTTAGTTTACGTTATTACATTTGGAGCGTTTATAAGTCAAAAGTCGGGATCGAATGCTTTTCGCGGAGACGGGAAAATATAACTTATGTAAAACTGATCTAGTAATTTCGACAAAATATGCAGGTTAGACGTTTTCGGAAAATTTGTTTTTGGTAACGCCCAAAGATATAATAGGAGTTTCTGATTGACAAATTTATTATACGTATTCGAAATCAAAATCTAAATTAAGCTTCATTAAATTTATTTTTCAATAAATTTTAGCTTCATTAATTATATTCATCCTATATATATATATATAAAAACTAAATTTTTTCAATCTTTTATATTAGCTATGTAATATTTAAATGCTATATAACATTGCTTCAGCAGATTGGTTCTAAAAGCGTGATAAACAGTTAAACAAATAGACAGTGTTTAGCGATTATTATATTATTAGGAGAGTGGAGGAGTTTGCAGGAGGCCTACGTCCAATATTGGACATTGACCTATTCAGTGTCCAATATTGGACATAGGCCATAAAAAATCGATGTCTTGTTAGTTAATAATACGTACAAATCTTTCTGTTTGTCACACTTTCAAGGTTTATCCACTCGAATATAAAGGTATTTTTGATATAATTGAGGCTTAACATGGCTAACATGAATATAATTTATTTTTACTTCTGGAATACGAAAAACCCATATAGTACATAATTGACAGTTTTTTTTATAGAATACAAAGTACTACTAGTCTATTATAAATAAAACAGTATAGCAGGGTGTGCTAAATAGTTAATTCGGTGTACAAGTGAAAATGAACCGCGGCAACCTATTTCCACGTCCTGAGACGCAGCGCACGGCGCGTTACACAAGTGGGCCGGCATTCAGCCCGGAGTCAATGTTTCCACATAAGATTTTGTTTTTGCCCTAAATTTTAAAGAAATTATCCCTAAAAAATACCTTGTTTTAAAAAGAAAATCCTTAATTTTTGGCGCATAATAAAAAAAAGACTTAAACATATTTTTCTTCATATTTTAATACCAAAAAAAAATTAATCATTAAATGATACAGACTTTAAATTATCTGTAAGAAGCAGAAGTTTTACTTTTAAAAGTTTTAACGTCACTCAATGTTAGTTCGAATAAACTTTAATCACTTATATTTAAAATTTACTTAAATTTGTCAGGATTCAAATTGGGGAATCCCCAAGCAATAAGTCTTCTTAGAGCAAAGAATAAATAGGGTTACCACATTAAGTTCAAAATTTTCCAAAAATTCCGTAAATCTCTATACCACTAAAAGCGCCCTAAGGCGTACATGACTAGTTTCACCCTAAAATAGAGCATCATCATCATTCTCCTACCCTTATCCCACTCTAAGTGGTGTCGGCACAATATGTCTTCTTCCATTCTCCTCTATCATTCGTCAACTCTGGTGCCACTCTTTTAACATGCATATCATTTTTCACACAATCCAGCCATCTTTTTTTCGGCCTTCCCTTAGTCATACATTCATCCACATTCATATTTAAAATTCTTTTGGTCACATGATTTTCATCCCTCCTCATTACACCCTTCTTCACCCCAAAATAGGGCAAATCTCTAAAAGTGGAAACACTGCTTGGAGTGCACTAATAAAGATTACAGTGCCAGTAGTATACCGATAAATCTCTGTTAACTGAAGGCAATCCGGTAAATCAGGCTTTGAAATTAAGGAAAGCTTGATCGAGATTACATATCCATCAGTCGTCAATCGATCGTGCTGTTACATTCAAAATATTGTTAATCAAGTTGGCTTTTACAAGCTGTTTTGAATCGTCAAATATTAATGAAGCTACTGATTCGAAAAAGTGCTTTCACTTTATAGTCAAATTTAATGTTTACATCGGTTTTAACATTTTATTGTTTTTTACGAGACCTCAGAAGGAAATGAGAGTAGTTTATACTTCTCAACCGAATACCACACACGGCATTAGGTAATTTACTAGTCCATATAATAAAATCAAGTACATCTGTTGATATTGTGCGAAACTCACCCCTAGCAAATTATCAATGTAACTATATCCCAAAACAATATTCGTAGCTAATTCATTTCAACCCTTGACTTGTCGAGAGCCAACTGGGGCGGTATAACCTGTTTGAGTGACCCCGAACATATATCATGGTTCAGTTAACAAATGGACCATCGGTATCCA
This sequence comes from Morpho helenor, assembly GCA_029227775.1. Taxonomy (NCBI): domain Eukaryota; kingdom Metazoa; phylum Arthropoda; class Insecta; order Lepidoptera; family Nymphalidae; genus Morpho; species Morpho helenor. Next base: position 228,033 of record JARGCU010000006.1, read on the forward strand.
TTTTGAGATGAATTAATAAATATCAGACTATCGCCCTGAAGTCATGAAATAACCAGATTTGAAGTAAGCGCAACACTTTCACCCGAAGTGACAAGAAACAAAATATAATAAATTTTTTGAATAATTTTTGGTCTTTAAATTATTACCAGATCAAATATACCGTATGAAAAAAATTATACCCGCAATATCGTTTCCGGTAAGAAATATATAGGACACTTACACACATGGTCGCCCGTCCACAAAGTAAGTAATTTTAATACTTGTGTTATGGGTGACATACAACAGGTGAATATATACTTATGTAATTTTTAAATGCATACTTTAAATACAAATATACACCCAGGCTCGAAGAGCCAACAAATTCTTTTGTAGAAAATGTTGGCCGTTGGCGGGAATCGAACCCGCGACCCGCGGAGCGAAGGCAGGGTCACTACCCTCTTCGCCAACGGCCCAGTCTATCAAGTTTTGTCACACCACACATCCACCTTAACATTCTCATCTCATTCGCATGCATATTTCTTTCATCCTCTTCTTTTATTGCCCAACATTCTGATCCATACATTACGACAGGTCTAATGACCGTTTTTGTAGGTTTTATTAGGTACTATTAATGTATCTAATATCGCCGTGTCATTTATACCATACGTAGTTCTATCTAGACATTTACAGGTCTCTCACGTCCAATATCGAACCCGGCCACTTCCGTTTCACCTTTACGTTCGTAATTAATTCAACCACGCGAACACTCAATTAGTGAGTGTTGATTTTGTTCCGAATCGCCCTTCAGAATACAAAATAACGACAATCAAATCAATACAACTACGCTGTAGATTACTTTAGCGTTACATAAACATGGCATTTTAGCTGTGTGGTATCCGACTGAATTCAAATTCAAATTCAAAATATTCTTTAATCAAATAACTTTGTAAACAAGTGCTTTTGAATCAACTCTACTGCTGGTTCGGAAAGCTGTTCCTACAGAGAAGAGCCAGCAAGAAACTCGGCGGTTGCTCTTTTAAAAGTTCAAGCTCCTCGGTCCAGCTGGAGGTTGTATAGGTGTATCGTTATGATTAAAAAGTTATATTATGATACAGGTGTCCGTACAAAACCTGTATCGTAATAAAACTTTTTAATTTTTCGCCTGTACGTAATGTTTGTCACAAGAATTGTGGTTTTAGTTTTATAATCTTTGTATTATAGTATCAGAATAGATAAAAGCTGAATATTTTATTTATTATTTGTAGAATAGAACACAAATTTAACGATCCAGAAATATATTAAAGTAAACAATTTAGTTTGGTCGAAATATTGCAAAGCTTTTGATGGAAAATGATTGACCTAACGCAATATTGTTTAGTGGCAATATTCAAATCGCATTGATGAATTAACGCACGGCGTGATCAATTATTGGCCATACGGGGGTAATTGTGCGGCTCTTGTTTGTCCAAATCAACGGACAGACTGACGTCCATTTAACAATACGTGATTGTACACTGACAATAATATTGCTGCTACAATAAATATTGATATTAGGGTCAGACCAAAAATAATAGTTGCAGTTTAAATAAGCACAACAGGCAGTTAAAGAATCTTTATTAACATAATAAATGTCGAATTCTGTTTGATTTTTTGTCTGTTTCAAGATTTATCCGCTTGAGCACCACCGATGAAATTTGGTATAATTATACGCCGTGGAATAGAATAGACCACCCTCATTTCTTTCCGACGTATTGTAAACACGACTAAGGTAAGTTGATCCACCGTGTGGTATCTGGCTGAGTAGATTAGACCACCCTCTTTCTTACCGAGGTGTCTCAAAATACGACTAAGGTAAGTTAAAGTCAGGCAGGCGGCCGGTCGTAAAACACCAAGACAAATCATGTGACAACATATTATAAACATGTTATAGCATGTTATGCCGAGTCCACTTAGAGCGGGATAGAGTAGGAGAAAGATGGAAGAAGATTCTTTCATCATTCTTTCAGTATAGATATACTAACATAATAAATGTTAAAGTCTCTTTAACTGTTTGTCTATTGTTTCAAGATTTATCCGCTTGAGGATAACCGATGAAATTTAGTACAATTGAAGTTTATGTACCAGGCATATATGTATATTATATGGGAAAAACTCGGGAATAGGAAAAAAACAATATAACACATAATTGAGGGTATTTTAACACTAAAATATACGTTAAAGAAGTCGCAAATTGCCAATTCTAATAAATATAACATTCAGGCTTAGATAAATTAGACAGTATGTGTTGAACAATAGATTGTACTGATATTTTGCGCGACGCATTATGATGACTTACTTTTAATTGTGTGCGTCAGAGATCTATGTAATGTTTGTCTGTCTATCTTTAATATTTTTCGGCTAATCCACTGAAGTAAAACAGATGAAATTTGGTACAGTTGAGATTTTTACGCAGTGTCTATACTAATACTAATATTATAAAGAGGAAAAATTTGTATGTATATTTATAATGTTTTCACACAAAAAACTTCTGGACTGATTTCAAAAATTCCTTCATTGGAAAACTGCATCTTTACTGATAAAATAAGCTATATTACATTTTCAAAAAAATTCATAATAAAAAAATAATAAGGTGTAAAAAATAAGTCATAAAAATTTGTCATCGCGTGCGCTGCGGAAGCTATTGATGATAGACCAAAAAAATGTTCTACATTATTATAAAACGTATCAATATTTGCAAAAAAGTCTGCGATACCATATGTCCCACAACTATAGTTATGCCAATATACTATACATATATACACTGCCAATAGCTACTTTTTCATTCATTAAATTATGAATGGTAATGTAAAAATTAAGAAAAGTTTCTTAAAGTGTAATAAAACTTTTACTTTACTTTCCACCGCCATGAGATCGGTATGTACGTGGGTGAAACCGCGGGATATTACTAGTAATATATATAATAAAATGTCCTGTTTTTCTTTAGGGAAAAAGAAGAAAAACTCAGTAAACAGTTAAGGGTGTTCTAACATCAAACTTGACGTGAAGTAAGTCGCGGGAACATCTTGTTAGTGTATAAACTTTTCACGAAACATTTTTCTTCGCCAATTAACTGTCTAGACGTACTTTGGACCTTCTGTACTCTAACAACATTCGGAAAGTCAATGTAATTAACTGGGGTTAACTAGCAGACAGTTCTTGGTTCACAACATTAAACGAAAACAATAATCATCTATTTCATTAAAGCAATCATTAGCAATACACGATAATATGCCGATTTACATTGTATATATATACTAATTTATAAAGCTGAAGAGTTTGTTTGTTTGATTCATTGATTGTTTGAACGCGCTAATCTTAGGAACTACTGGACCGATTTGAAAAATTATTTAAAAAGTCCGCGATAGCATGTCTCTATCTCTTATGGTTAACTCACAATAACTACTTTTGTGTCTTTTGCGACACACTGACTTTGATTCGGGCGAAGTCATTAGCACAGTTAGTGGTGTATAATGTTTAAATGTAATCAATATTGGCCTAGCAAATTAGTTATTGACGCGTAACAGTCAGAAAGACTTATATTTGACTGGCCACTGCGCCAACGGGCCAGCTTTCAGCTCCACGGATCGCGGGTACGATTCGCCAACATTTTCTATAAATGAATTTGTTGGTCTTCGAGCCTGGATGTATATTTATATTTAAGTATGTATTTAAAAATATATAAGTTTCACCAGTTCTCTGTCTAACACAAGTATTAAGTTACTTACTTTGGGGACGGACGACCGTGTGTGTAAGTACCATATATTTATTTATTTAATAATATTAGTTATGAATATTTGACGTTCTACAGCGGGCATTAAAATTTGAAGATTCCGAAACAAAACATTGAAATAAGAAATAAAAGCCGGGAGATTTACGACTCCAGCCTCGACTCGCTACATTATTTCCCGCAATACAATAATTTTCCTCCAAATTTCTTGGCTTATCGCTTCTTAATATTTCTTTTGTCTCTCAAATAATTTTCTGTCACGTTCGAGACGTTTTCAATAAGTAAGCAGGAATTCTCGCATTTTTTTCAATATTTCAGCGATCCTTCTTAATTTATCAGCAGGATACAGTCAGAGAATAATCTGACGTTTCCAAGAGGAAATCCGTTGGCTTTTATACATACGTAAGAGTGTCTGTCTGTTATGATTTTTTCATTCTTTATATTATTTTCACTTGTATGTATGTACATAATGTATGTATGTTTGTAATCAATGTCCTTTCAACTGTTACTACCATTTGGCGAGAGTGGCGCTTAAAACCATTAAAATTAAAAAATATTATAACTCATCATCTTCCTGCTGTTATCCCACTCTAAGTGGGGTCGGCACAACATGATATAAACATGTTGTCACATCTGGCTACGTATTTTACGACCGGCCGCCTGCCTGACGTCAACTTATCTTAGTCGTATTTTACGACATCTCGATAAGAAAGAAGGTGGTCTATTCTACTAAACCGGATACCACACGGTGAGTCAATTTACCTTAGTGGCCTTTTACGACACCTCAGTAAGAAAAGAGGGTGGTACTATTCTATTCAGCCGGATACCACACGGCGTAGAAAGTGTTATAACTATACTTTAAAAATTGTAAATTTAGTGGAAACTTTAGTAAACTTAAATAGTTAGACAGGACAACGTCCGTCCGTTAGTAGGATATAAAAATTACAGTTTTTTTCAGTATTATTAAAGGTAGAAAGTAGTAAAGTAACAGCCTGTTACAATCCCACTGCTGGGCATAGGTCTCCTCTCCGTTTCTGGAGTGAAAGGTTGGAGCTAAGACCTACCACGCTGCTCCAATGCGGTTTAGTAGGTTACACATATATAGAATTTTCTACAGATATTTCCCTTCACCAAAAAGCGAGTGATAAATTTCAATTAGACACATAAATTTTAATAGAGAAAACTCATTGGTGCCTGCCGGGGTTAGAACTCTTGACCCCCTGGAAATAGTCCCACGGTCTCACCGCTGGGCTGTCACAGCCTTATTGAAGGTATTTATTGCATCTACTTAAGTGTTAAGACATTTTCACTTGTGCTCTGTTGTTTTTATGTTCCAAAAGGACAGAAAGAAATTTTCTATCCTCAGTTAGTTTGGTATTTAAAATTTGATTGTGCCAACCGTGAAATCTCAACAAATAGACACAAGCTTTCGCGTTTGTAATATTACAATAGATTTTTAGCCGTTAAACACAACAAAAAATTTCCCACTTTTCGTTCAGGAACCAATTTTTCGTTTTGAAAGTTATTCGGCAGTCATTTATCTCTCTGCCACTCACAAATGATTCTGAGGGGGAAATATCAAGTATCTCACGCCGAGTGGCAAAAAATTCCTGAAAAATCCGAACAGGAGTAAAATATGCACCCTCCAGGGTGTAATACATTCGGCCTGGAGTAGCTCGAGCGGGACAAAGCTGGACTGGAATGTGGAAAAGGCGTGACGAGCGAATTAACGGATGTTTTATTAATTCGGAAGAGTTGGAGAGGACGCGGTCGATTGGCCGTTGCTTTTGAAACGTGATTTGTGGCTTCAAGCCTTTATAATGAGCGAATATAAACGAAGGGATACGTCACGTCTGGTGATGTGATACAATACTAGCAAATGGACCGATATTTTGACTGGCCGTTTGTTTGCCAACATTTTTTATAAACTATTTGTTGGTTCTACAAGTTTGGGTGAATTTTATTGAAATGTCGGGAACGGACTTTACTTTTGTATTATGGATCTCCGCAAAGTAGCGCCTAATACTGTAAAATATGATTCAAAAGTACTGTAAACAGTCCACTTGAACAAAGAATATTAATACTGTTCTGAAAATGTCTCATACTTTATTTATTTATCTATTATTATCTAGCAAATAACGGTCCCATATTCCGATTCCTGGAATATATCACATTTATCCCACAGCCGCCCGCGGACGTGTTGTAATATTTCGATTGAACGCTCCCCCGGGACCATTTGTCCGGGATTGCCCGGACTCGGGGCTTAAACGACGACACTGTCGTAGAGAATTGTCCGACATTTGCGTTGCTCTTTGTCCCGGCTGAGACAGTTCCATTTAACGGTCTCTTGCAAGCGATTTCATGGACTTTGTATATACAAAGCGCACGAAGCGTTCGTAATTGTTCATGCGACTATGTGAATAAAGTAACAAAATTTAATAGCGAACAAAATTTATTTTAAAATTATTCCATTTTTCTTTTCCTTTTCTGTTTGTTTCTTATCTATCTACTTGCACTATGTTAACCCGAGTAGAATCGTACAATAATTTAGTCTCACAAAGAGTACTAAATAAGTCACTAACGTGATAAGTTCGCCTTTTGATTTCTTTAATTTCTTAATATTACTGTAGATACTGTAGATACTTTCAAAGCCAGGGTGAATAGGCATCTTATAGGCATGCGCGTTCCACCTTAGTCTGTATTACCATCAGGCATGATTGCAGTCAAGCGCTCGCCTATTAATCAATTAAAAAAAAATTAAAAAAATATTCTTTCTTTTTTTTAATACCTTAGAAAGAGGTTCTATGGCTTTTATCTATACTTTTTTTTATTCTCTCGATTAATAATTTATAAAATTAGGCGTTACTTTGCGGAGGTCCATAACATAAAAGTACTGAGAATATTATTTTGCTATAATCTATCAAATTATTATTATAGCAAAATATAGCATTATAGCAAAGCGATTATAGCAAAATAATATTCTCATTACTTTAGTTTTCTCTCGATTAAGTTGATATGTTAATTAAAGATGTCGGTGTCGGAGGATTCAAGAAAACCCAAAATAACTAATACTAATTTATTTTTATATAAAAACTACAAACTAATTACAAATTAAATAGCATCTTTCCTAGCACGATGCTAAGGAAAGAATATTTTAAACTAATTTATTTTATATAAAAACTACATTCTAACTATAAACTAAAAGTGTCTATCCTAGCTCAATGCTAAGGACAGAATGATTAAATTAAATAGCTATTCCTAAGGGCTGGCGGCAACATATCCGATTACAATGATTTGCCGCCCGGTGACGGCGTCCTATGGTCCAGTTACGCCGACGATGTAAATATCCGCATGGAGCCATTATTTATTATAGCAACTATAGAGCACCATTGTTACTTCTATAACATGTTGTGTGATCGAGTGATTTATCAATCGCTTTTTAACCTTTTGTTTTTATAAAACTAATATATACAAAAATAATACATATTTAAATATAATTAATTAGATGAAAATCAATTTAATCATGTAGAGTGCACTCGACATTCCGTATCGTATCTTAAACATAAATGAAAATAAAACAACACATGACCAACCATTACAAAGCTTTTCTATTTTGTCGCAGATTCTATGACCTGATGATGATTCGATTGTGACAGTGAAATAAATAAAATAAAGTGTACTGAATGTGACAAACAATGAGCTCTCTAACATAATATTATTCAATAATTAAGGAGACACGAGATGAATTATTCCCGGCCTTTCAACGATATCCTCCGCATCGAATGCAATAACATCTAAAAAATACATTTACGCACCAAAGTCCGTATTTCTTTCATTTCGGTACAGCACACACAAAGGTTTTACTTTACGAATATGCAATCAAAGGACTGTGATCCCTATTTAAATATAGGATAGCATTAAAATCGCGTCAATGAAATCATAACGCAAGCGGCGTATTATTTGGCCGGTCGCTGCTAAAGAGGCTGAAACTAATGAGGGGTTCAAAGAGAGATAATTTTATTCGGAGTAATTTTAGAACAAATGGGTCGAGTTGTCGGACCGGTCCGGCGACCGGTCGACCGGTTTATTGTTCCCTTTGATGTGTAACACGGACGCCATGGTCCTATGGCTAATTTGTAAATGTTTATTTAAGGTTTTCTTTGAATCGATACATTCATCAGCGCCTTATTTTGTTTAAATTCCGTTATAATTAGCTGGCTATTAAGAGAAAATGTTTTGCTTTGAAAGGCGTTTGATGTTTTAGAGGATTGAGGAAATAATTAACGGGAAATGATTTATCATTTTCTATACAAACGTGCATCTTACTCGAGCGAAACCTTTTAATAAAGGATGAAACAGGACCTAACGAGATAAACATAACAGACAAATTTATACCAATTATTTTTATTGTAAGCGTTACTTTGAGTATTTCCATAGTATAAAGTAATTAAAGAATTATTTATGCAATCAAAAAGGAGAGGTTTTTTTTGGAAAGCAATTAAGTACTTGCATAATATTCTAATATAATCTACTTGCTTAACTGTAAACGGTCCACTTGATTAAAGAATATTTTGAATTTGAATTTGAATCTTAAATACCTGGGTGAACGAGCCTTTTTCAATATTTTTTTTAGAGATCTAATTAAATACAATAAAAAAAAATACAGTGCTTTGTATTTTGACTTCTCTAGTCCGCTCGTTTACCATTGAGCTATTACAACTTTCTAACTGAGAACAAAAATAGACTTTTATGTTCTATTTAAATTATAGCAGTTTTTTAGAAAACAGGGATAGAACTTCATTTTTTTTAAATAAAACCTAGCTACATCGATTTATCGCGCTTGAAACTCTCTACAAGAGTAACTTATTTAAATATTAAGGATAAGGACAGGAAAATATTTTTTTAAGCTTTTTTTCAATAAAGAAAATTTACAATGAATTTTAATTTTATATAGTTTGTATCTCACTTACCTTAAACATGAAATAATAACTGACATTATATTTTTAATTTTAACATTTCCAAATTAAATTAAAAGTGGCGAAATTATTTCATTAACGTAACCATTCGCACAACGAGGTTTCCACTTAATGGCCGTGAATTAATTAACGAAATTAGTGAAAGCTTGTATAAGCTTTAATCGAAAATCGGGAAATTCTGTAAATGTCGAGAGATGCGCGCGATTAACTCGGCATCAGTTTATTGGTTAACATTAATTATCCAATTGTTATTAATTGGATCAGTAATTTAACCAAACGATTAATATAAAAGTATGTTACATTACATTAGTATTCAAATCAAAACAAATTAAAATAAACTTTATTAAAATAAGCTCTTTCAAGCATTTTTGAATCGTCAAGGATCAATTTGATTAATGAAGCCACAGCTGGTTCGGAATGTTGCTCATACCGAGAAGAACCAGAAAGAAACTCGGCGGTAAATCTTTTAAACATTTTCAATTTTACATTATTAAGCCGCAGTCCTTTATGAATCTGAAAGGATTTTCAAATCCAGGCTTTTTTATCATCCAAATAATCTTCAATTTTGTAATATGCTTTACGTATAAGTACATCTCTTATACCTAACTTAAACCTTTCTGTAGACTGGTCTAGTATAGATTGCGGAATTTTATTGTAGACGCGAATACGCGACTCAGCAGAGTTAGCAACTCATTCGAGTGCGAGACCATCGAATGTGTTGCTAACTCTGCTGAGTCGCGACACAAGTAACACAAGCTTTTTCTGACCTCTCGTATGTTTATGATATACATTTTGTGTGTGTGTTGTCTATGATATTATTATTAAGTAAGATTTGTTTTTGGAAATACTAATTCATTCGTAATATAAGAATTTCCTCATAGAGCGTAGATCAAACATTGGGATATATTAATAGCTTGGATAGCAGATAGATGATGGGGACACACGCGACGCTTCCGACACGGGACGTGTCTGTCAGTCGTGTCAGTATACACGGTGTCTGTCCGCGGTGTCGCGGCATATTTACTAATGTGTCACTTCCGAACCAATATTTACACGTTATATGGAAACCGAGGTGTAAGGGAAAGTTTGTTATTAATGTTATCAGGTTTTCTTTTGTCGTTCATTTTGTTTTTTATGTGTAAGTAAGTATTTACGAAGTCTGTTACTATTCCACCTAAAGAGAACTTTGTTTTGTACAAATTTAGTCAACTATTACAAATTTAGTCAACTGTTACAAATTTAGTCAGCTATTATAATACCTCGATAAGAAAGAGGGTGGTCTATTCTACTCAGCCGGATACCACGTGGCGTTGTATAGTACTACCATAAAAGTAATTTAGGATAGACATAACTTGTATATGTTTGCTGTTAATAAAAAATCCTGTTCTTAGATAGAAAAAATAATCTTTGGATTTTGTGTTCCACCATTTCAAGGTCTGTAAGGTCGTTAGAAGAGGAAATTAAAAGCGAACGAAGGAGAATATTAAAAGGTCCATAATGTAAACAATCCCAGCGGAACAATTATATTGGGAAAAATATAGCGGCGAGGACTCAAACGGCGCGAATTTTTAATGTCGTATATTTTATATTTCTCCTTGACACTTTGTCTCGAGGTCCGTCAGTTATTATACTAAATATTTTCGTAAAGCGTTTAGTCACATTTAAAGTACAGAACAAAATAAACTAATATTACTTTACTGATATATAAATATTAGGTAGTACTAATATTATAATAGACAAAATAGGAACCGACATAAGCTTGCGGCTCCTGCTTTGCGTCTTGCAAAGGTACGAAATTCGTTTGTGGGTTTGGGTAAAAGATTCTATAATAAAATTCCCCAATCAATATTAGCTTTGCCATTACTGCAGTTAAAAACACTATTAAAAAGAGGCTGATACAAAAAGCCTACTATACTGTTGAGGATTATTTGGACGATAAGAATGCGTGGATATAGCTACTGTCCGACCCTGTACAAGATAGTAATGACTTAATGTAACTAGTTATAAGTATTATGTTGAAAAGAGCAACCGCCGAGTTTCTTGCTGGCACTTCTCGGTAGGAACAGCTTTCCGAACCAGCAGTAGAGTTGACGATTCAAAAGAACTTGTTAAAAAGTTTATTTGAATAAAAAAAAAATTGAATTGGAATTTGGATTTGAATATTATAAAGTATGTTTTATTCTCTCCATTGATGAAATTTGCTACAACAAAAGCTTACACCGGTTTAAAATTTAGGATAAAATAATTCCCGTTTTTCTTCGGGAACAGGAAAAAATAATAAACATAATGAGGGTATAATAAACAATAATGTTGACGCAAGCTAATAGTACAAAATAATAAAGTTATAATCAAGAAAACACTTTATGTCATCTAAGCAATTTTGACTATTTTTTTAGACTATAGTCACTTTATTTAAAGAAATGCTTTCACTTCATACTCGGACATTTAATAGCATTTCTGGTACTTGTATAAAATCCGGATAAGTGTGACAAGTACCCCTGAGGGTGTGATATATTAGTTTCGGTGCGGTTCGTCGCGGTTCGTCTCGGACAGGTTCGTGGGTAAAATACGGACCAGGCGGGACCAAACCGATATAATAAATGACAATCACCTTTAAAAGTGTTCAAAACAGTATTTTTTCAAATAGAGATCGTTAAAATATATAATACAAAATGTTATAATGCCAGATATAAAATATACGGTTCATAAAATTTACTTGTCTTTTTTGGTAAAATTTATTACTTTATGCATAATGAAATGTTGTTCACAAATATTTTATAAGCGCCGTTGAAACGTAATAAATAGACAGACCGAAATACAAACAGACTTTATAATATAGATTTACGTTATTAACTTAACGATAAATCTTGATGTGAATAATATATAGAATAAAAAATATTACATTGTTTGGGTACTTAGTGTAACGTTTAAGTTGGGGCGAGCAAAATATAATGCACCAGTTTATTTATATTTATCAAATGAGTAATATTAAATAAGTAAAATATATATATTTGCAGCTGAGAGCTGTGATAGCCCAGCGGTAACACCGTGCGGCTCTTTTGAGTAGGTGACGGGTTCAAACCCGGGCAGACACCAATGAGTTTTTTGTTAAAACTTATGTGTCTAATTGATAATTGCAATTTATCACAAGCTTTTCGGTGAACGAAAACATCTTAAGGAAACCTGCATATGTCTAGAGTATTTTGGACTAATGTGTAACCTACAAATCTGCATTGTAGCAGCAGTAGGTCTTAACTTCAATCCTTCTCTTCAGAAACCGAGAGAAGAGGCCTATTCCCAGCAATGGGAGAGTACCAGGCCGCTACTTATATATTTGCACGTAACAAATAATAAATAAAAACATTTTCCACAAGAGGCTCTCCACCATATAGGCGGCCAATCTATGATTAATGTTATTTTATCAATCTTCAAATAAACACAAAGGGGCCCAAATTTGTGGAACACACGAAACACAAAGAGTGGTAATAGCAGACGGTTTTGAAGGATGTTCGTTCTGTTTACAAAAACACAGACGCGGGAATAACTTCGGCGGGCAAATAATAGATCAAAGGGCTAAGTGATTGATGTGGGGGGTGGTGACGTCATTCGCGATTAATCTTAGTCAGTCGCGCGATCCCGCGGCGGGTGTCGCTCGCACTTTTTCGTGAGAACATTACACCGGCCATGATTGATGCGGATTCGTTGTGACATAATATAGCTCGTGTGGAGAATCAAATACTTTGCGTTTGTTTTAATAAACTTTATTCCTTTTATTCTTATGGCTAATTTCGATAAATGAATTTGCAAGTCTATATTTCGTTGAAATTTGAGTTGAAATCCGATAATTAATAAATTTTTTTCGTAGTATGCTTAATAGGTAGATTTGTCTTTAATTTTATTTACACATTCAACTAATTTCTTTAGTAGAGTTTATTTTTGACTTGAAACAATATTTTTATAACACATCAGTCGTACGCGCAGTAACATAGGTTTTAAACCATGCAATATTTTATACTAGCGAGACATATTTTGAAACCAAACTTCAACCAAAAATGAATTCAGACTATGTTATAAAATGAGAGAGATATATATATATATATATATATATATATATATATATATATATATATATATATATATATAAATACACAATTTATAAATACAAAACAATATATATATATATATATAAATTAAATTAAAACTTGTTCAATCTCTCATAGAGAGATAAATGGAGTTAGGCTTGAAGTACATTCATGTATGAGTGTGTGTAAAGTGTAGTAATGTGTATTCAAAATCTGAAATAAGATGATTTGTGTTATGACAAGTGTCACCGAAAAGCCACAAATTAAATTGAATTAAAACGACGCACACTACTACTAAATAAGTAACTTTTTTGGATTTAAATTATTGTTAATTATGATTATAATTATAGTTAACACAGGCACGTCAAACGAAATTGTTGCGCCAAATTTAATCTTGCACATATTCAACATCTTATAAGCTGTCGTTAAGCAAAAATAAAAATATAAAGCTTTTTATAAAAAAAGGGCATGGTACCTACTTTATGCAAAGCAGTAAGCATAAACGCGAATAAGTGTGTCGAGTCCTCAACCGATATCATGTTTTGGCAGTGAGAGTGACATTTACCGCGACTTGGTGCGATGGCCGAGCTATACAACACCTCCGCACAACCAGAGCATAATAACTGAGCAGACGTGAAGAATTCGTATTTTATTGATAAATACTCGTTCCACACATTGGCTTTAAGAGAATTACACAATACACACAGTATTTTGATTCTTTTCACCTGGATTTCACGTAAATTTGGTTTTTATATAAGCTGCAGCGACATCTAGTGACCGCTGTTCAAGCGCCATACTAATTGCGTTGCGCTAACGCGATTGAGTAAGTTAAAAAAACTCGTCACTAAGTACACTGGACATTATTTAATTCAGCCGAAATAGTTTTAAGTGAATTGATTTTTGCCATCAATATTTCACTACGAGAGAGGCATAAGCTCCATTGTCAACAAAAGACCAAATTCACGTTTTGACAGCCAGCCGTCGTCGAACTCTAACAGTCTAATCTAGACTTTCTTATCTTTACCATTTTCAAAAGAAAACACCATGGATATGTGGTTAGTCACTACATATTATAAAACAAAGTCCATATTTCCGTATGTACGCATAAAACTTTAAAACTACGCAACCGATTTTGATGCGGTTTTTTTTAATAGATAGAGTGATTCAAAAGGAAGGTTTGTACGTATAATAACATTCAATACGGAGTAGAGAAATACTGTAATTTTCGAGCTTTCTGTAAATAATTACATTTTTGTCCGCTTACATTGCAAACGCAGGCTAAACCCTACGAGATTTATCAAAATGATGTACTAAGTATTTGTACGCCTTGAAAAGGTCTACAGAAAAGTCCGCGATGGTATATGTCTATCTCTTATGGATAACCCACAAAAGCATTTTTTGTCATATACTTTTTACGAAAAATAATGCCTTATGTTCAAAGCAATTTTTATACAATACAACATTAATCCTTATGCAATTAAGTACCTTAAATAAATTGTTGATTTAATATAGGTCAATATGGCCGTTTACAGTATGTAATTTAAGTGAACATTTTCGGAGATATTACAGATTTAAAATGCCGTGAGGACGCCGCGCTTCACCCTATAGCACTTCGAATCTTTTAAGAGTTTGTTTAAAGACATTCTGTAATTAATTGTAAAAATAAAATACATAGGTAAAATGTAAAAGTAAATAAGTAAAAATGTACTGTATGAGTTTAGATATTCCAAAGATAGCAGGAAATCTTCTTGGTATAGGGAGAGGAAATTGTTTTTCTCCAAATTTAACGCTTGCGGGCCACGGGCAGTAATGAATAAATCAAAACTACTGGATCGATTTTAATCATTTTTTTACACTGGGATATATATTTTATACCCGTGCGAAGCATGGGCAGGCCGCTAGTTTATCTATAAAAGGTTATTGATAGGCCATCAGTCATGTTTTGTCCCATAATGTGTTAAGTAATGTGATTTTCATGTTTATTGTAATAACTTTATCACTATTAGTAGATAGCCTTGGCTAGGACTATCAATTAACATATCATCACTATATCTATACTAATATATAAAGCTGACGAGTTTGTTTTTTTGTTTGATTGTTTGACGCGCTAATCTCAGGAATTACTAGACCGATTTGAAAAATTATTTGAGTGTAAGACAGTCCATTTATCAAGAAAGGCTATAGGCTATAAAACATCACGCTAAGATGAATAGCAGAGGAGCAGCAATAAAAAATAGTACGAAAACGGGAAAATTTAAAGCTTTCCTTGCATGCGCTGATTAAACTAGCTTTTAAGGTTGACCCACTTTAACCATTTTTATCGTAATCAAAAGACTATATTACGGTTTTAATCTTTCTACGCGGGCGAAGCCGATGGCGATTGCTAGTTTATATATAAAACATTGAAATCACCTTTCATGTCACTCATAGACAAAAGTCCATTAAAAATGACTTCCACCCATCAAGGCGCAGCATTATCTTTGGCATTATGGGTTTATATATCCCATACCTTAATTTTTTACTGTGAAGAGCATATATTATATTTTCAGTAAGATGAAATTAGCAGGTTGATAGAAATAAATATATGTAATGTAATAATAATAAATATATAGGTATATGGGACAAGTACACACTCACGTTCGTCCGTCCGTCATGTAACTCTACACGCATATAATTTTCCCAGATTCTAAGATCCAACAAATTAGAAAATGTTTGCTCTCAGTGGTATTCGAACCCGTGACCCCTGGAGCTGAATGCAGGGTCATTGCCACCTAAGCTAACGGCTATCTCAATAAACTTTTAACCCTATAACCAAAGATAATATAGACTCTACAGATAGACAAAGTCATATTCAAAGATAATATAGACTTGGCCATGACTTAGCTTTTGTCGTACATTATAGCAACAATATTAAGATTTTTGTTCCATAAAACTATTTTAAGACATCATTCGTGAACTATTTTAAATACATTAGGAGTCACATCAAACACGTTTTGGCGAAAGCGTGTTAATAAAGAATACAAAAAGCTCACTTAGAACTTGTTCGGAATAACAATTTACAGATTCCTTACTTTCCAGATGTACTTTTTACACTCGACATTCTGCGGCTTTGATCTTTAGCGTCGTGTGTTGAAACACAAGCTCCTAAATAGATTTATGGCAGTACAGAGCAATGAGACATCGGTTAAAAGCGTGCTTAGAATCTACTAAGTCTTTGCTTTTAGTTGACATGAGGATAAGTTTGAGTCAAGCGGGTGTCCTATATATACGTGAAGCTTTTGAACAAAAAACTTTGTACAGTACTTTCTCCAATTTTACAAAAATTAGCCAAGAGAAAGTTATTTTTGCAGCGACGCGTATGTCTGTCTGTTAATCGGATTGTTTGCGATAAATTAAAAAACTACAGATTTGCATTTTCACTATTGATCACAGTTACCCACTAGAATATTTTTGACAAGCTGTCTTAGAACATTTATCTAAAATTTTGCCTAATTTTAGATATGACAAAAAAACTGTTTGGTGTAATTACTTCATAAATATATGGCATATATCTATGTTTTAAAGATAACTTTGTCACCAAATTGGTTTAATGTACAATTACCAAATTGGAAAGATATTTACACGAATACAAATTTAATTAAAATTACCTTTAATACGTACGCCCTCTTAAGTATTTTTTGCTTAGCATAATGTTAAGCATCTCTTAAAGTATTTAATTTAACTTCTTACGAGTTAACGCGAATAAATTCTAAAACAGATTGAGTTGACACAGCAACGCGGGGTCTGGTAGCAGGATTTGCTAGTTAAGATATAAGTATAAACGTGATCATATTTCCTTCAAGAAAACCACTTCAATATCTCTAAAAATATTTATTCCCATATCGAGTTAGGTTGGGTTAGCAGACGATCTCTCCAGCTCAAATATTTATGACTGCAGCGTTTATCTCATGTTTTTGTTATGAAATTCTACACGTAAGGATATTATAAATTTTCAAAGCTCTAAGGAGATATGTTTCTATACAAGCTGATGTTCCCTACGTCGATTGGTTCAAATTTTGTTGGCTCTCTATGGCTCAATCTGTATCTGTATTCCGATTTTATTTATTTTTGTTTTCTTGTTTATTTATTTACAGCAAAAATGTACAAGTTATATCCATCTTAAATTACTTACACGCTAGGACTATACAAATCATACCCACGTGGAATGGTCCCAAGAATGCTGGCAGCGTTTCCGCGCTGAATCGCTAAGCTTATTTGTGCGAAAAAGGAGCAAGCCCTCTTGTCACATGAAGAGGCAATCAACCGAGGTGTTAAAACGGATAAATTTTTTTTGCACTTTGACCCCATGGTCCTAGGGTCTCAACTGCAAACGGCACAAATATACATATAACTCTCGATGGGAGATGCATACTTTTTCTTGTTTTAATTTTAAGATAACTTTTAAACATGCAATACTTAAGGTAGCTAACTTATTAAAGTTGACAAGCATTTGTACATTATTAATTTGAATTAACTTCTAACTTAACTTATAACTTTCTAAAATATCACATGAAAATTAAAAAAAATAAACCTATTTTTGATGGGTCTCTGTAAAAGAAAAATGTTTCTATTATGCATTTTTTATATCTCAAACGGAGATGAAAGTGTTTTCATTTAAAGAACCCAGATGGCTTTACTTTTTTGGAATTCTCAAGCATTGTTCTCGTATTTTAAATAATTTACACAAAACCTAAAAAATTAAAAGCTTCTATTTTTTGTTGAATACAGCATACAATTTTTTTTTGGATTATTTTATGCGAGGGATTGTTTTATAATATCCGTTTTACTTCAAATCAAAATACAATAAAGGTATGTTAAAATTTTAATTAAAGAAAATAGCAGGTACACCTTGTTATAAATATATCTCACAACATTTAAAATGCAAATACTAAATTATCAGAGCACCCTGTAGACTGCAGCGGAGCTTCCTGTGAACACAACTGTATTAAAGCGTAACATTCCCGTGAATACATGAAAAATGCATTGCATCGCGCTGTTTCCGGGAAAAACTAAAACAAACACTCGCACGATGTGTTAGAAAAAACTTGTCTTGTGTTACATTTGTATTTTAATACACTTTTGTTCCGCGCAGTTCGGAACTGGCCGGGGCTCGTTTGTCTGTGAGTTTATATTTCAAATGCTATGTTATGCTGCTATAGGATGTTTTGACGGTCTACGATTCATGAATAGACCATTATTGTTTAAGCAATCGCTAGCGGCTCCGTCGGCGTGGAAAGATAAAAAGCCGTAATATAGTATTTTGTGAAGTTCAAGTTCAAGAAGAGTTCAAGTGAAATTTAATCATATATAATTTTTGTTGTCAATAAAAAGACGTTTCCAGACAACACGTTCTTTAACGGTCTTTAGTTAGTAGTCTATGGCAACAAGTACGAAATAAATAACTATTAATTGACATGTATTGGGAAGTTTTATTTAATTTAATCCCATAGAAATTAAGCCATACGGCTGATGAAAAAATATTTTATTTCTGAACACCATTTTTAATATTTGAAAAGTCATTACAGTTAATAAAGTGAAGCTAATATATTTTCCAATACCTATTTTAAAATATTATGTTAACAAAAACATTATTTAAATTTAATGTTTCGTATTTATACTAAAAACGTTGGAATCCAGTGCCGTACGTATAGGTAATTAAAAAAAAACAATTGGCAGTTGATTCGTTACGCATAAATGTTATTGTTAAATAAGTTTTCTAACACGTTTCAAAAGCTTATAATATTTATAGACATATTTAATACCAGAAAAACATTATGAATTTTTCATGTATATGAATATGTGGAAAAAAATCCGCAATATAGTATTTTGATTGAAGCAAACCAACGATGATGTCGCGGTGTACAGAAAAACTTATTTTAAGTTTATGCTACGCCGTATCGAATTTTGTATTATCATTTAAGATTTTATGTAATAAACTAGCGGCCTGCCCCTGCTTCGCACGGGTATAAAATATATAGCCCATGTCACTCTGTAAAAAAAATATTAAAATCGATCCAGTAGTTTTGATTTATTCATTACTGCCCGTGGCCCGCACGCGTTAAATTTGAAGAAAATCCATTCCCCTCTCTCTATACCAAGAAGATTTCCTGCTATCTTTGAATATCTAATTAATTCATATAGTACATATTTGCGTATTTATTTTCCCTATGTATTTTATTTTTACAATTAATTACAGAATGTCTTTAAACAAACTCTTGAAAGAGCGACATCGCTGCTAAAGTCGAAGTGTTATAGGGCGAAGCGCGGCGTCCTCACGGCATTTTAAATCTCTGCAATATCTCCGAAAATGTTCACGTAAATTACATGCTGTAAACGGCCATATTAATCTATATTAAATCAACTATTTATTTAAGGTACTTAATTGGATAAGGATTAATGCTGTATTGTATAAAAATTGCTTAAAAAATAAGGCATTATTTTTCGTAAAAAGTAAATGACAAAATATGCTATAGTGGGTTATCCATAAGAGATAGACATATACCATCGCGGACTTTTCTGTAGACCTTTTCAAGGTGTACAAATACTTAGTACATTATTTTGATGAATCTCGTAGGGTTTAGCCTGCGTTTGCAATGTAAGCGGAAAAAATGTAATTATTTACAGAAACCTCAAAAATTACAGTATTTCTTTACTCCGTATTGAATGTTATTATACGTACTAACCTTCCTCTGGAATCACTCTATCTATTAGAAAAAACCGTATCAAAATCTGTTGCGGAGTTTTAAAGTTTTATGCGTACATATGGATATATGGACAAAGAATGCGACTTTGTTTTATAATATGTAGTGATAAAAAAAAGACAACCAAAACCAATGGTGAATAAAGTGGGCTAACCTTAAAAGCTAGATATATGCTGTCGCGGAGTTTTGTTTAAGCTTTAAATTTTGCCGTTTTCGAAATATCTTTAATTGCTGCTTCTCTTCTATTCAACTTAGCGTGATGTTATATATACCAGTGCGCTAATAACCGTGTCTCGCTTCACATCCTTATCGATTCACTTATCATTTCAACAGAAACGAAGATGCTGTGTGTATGTTTTTATACTAAGTGTCAGCGAATCGCAAGAAAGATAGAGAAAGTGACAGAAAAAGAGATAGATAAAGAGAGAAAGACAATTTCCTCAGACGCACGCCTGATCAGTCCTTTGTGTACACAAACTATGGCGGTAGAAACATTTTTTTATACATATTTTAGAAAAGAGAGAGAGAAAAAATCACATGTATAAGGGCGGACTTATCCCTAAAAGGGATCTCTTCTCTCCGCTTGTGTATTGTGGTGGCGGTGGTGGAGGTTTGTACATGTGTTTTTACGAATCCTGCATGTATCAGGTATGAAAACGGATAGTCCTCTCTACATTTAGTATTGTATATATTTTTTATTTTACTTCATCGCGGATTATAGCAAAATAATTTTATTATTACTTTTGGATCTCTTCCAGTCAACCTTTGAGTAATAGAAGGAAAAGGACAAGAATTGAAGAAGAAAGAGAGTACGGGTCATATAGAGAAAAGATTCGTCACTGCGATAGAATAACAGCTTCAATAAAACCCTCAATTGGCAATCGTTCGTGTAATGAATATCCGACAAAGGCGTATGTTCAATATTGCTATTTAGATAACAACATTATCTTCAATATTTCACCGATACGTGATTTACTGATGTGCAGCAAAACCATATTATATTCCAAATTAGCTAATCCATACGTTGCAATACATAATTTAAACCATCAATGATTAATAAATTATTTATGTTCAGTAAATCAATTTAGCTACTAACTAATGTAAATAGTGAACCACTATTTAAATGTTATTACCAGTTATAAATCGATCTAACTATAAATTACAGCATTTTATGTTAACGAAATGTTTTTTTATTTCCTTACGCCGTGTGGTATCCGGCTCAATAGGATAGTACCACCCTCATTTCTTACAGAGGTGTCGTAAAAGGCGACTAAGGTAAGTTGACCCACCGTGTGGTATCCGGTTGAGTAAAATAGACCACCCTCTTTCTTACCGAGGAGTCGTAAAATACGATTAAGGTAAGTTAACCCACTGTGTGGTATCCGGTTGAGTAAAATACGTAGCCAAATCGTATGACAACATGTTTGCAACATGTTGTTTTAGTCCAATAGATAATCCAATAAATTCTAAATTTCATCCATATTGCTTCAGAGATTTAGCCCTAAAAACGATAACAGAGTTAAAAACAGACAGAATTTACTATTTTCAATATTAGTCTGTGGACGGGATATTAATTATTAAAAGGATCCAAGTGTAATCTGGCACAGGAAAATCGGGCATTTTACTAACCTATGTTTTCCCGTGATATGAGCTTAAATTGTACCCAATATTATAAATATTGTAGCGGATTAATCGTGAAATAATAACATACAAACTTTCGCATTTAAATTATTAATATTGATTAAGCTATCGTGCATTACGATATAAAAAACAAGGTTAAGGTATAATTGTTTGTTATTTTTTAAGATGTTAATATAAACGGAATTAAATTCTTAAGTTGTATTAAAGAGAGGGCACCAGCTGCTCGTGCAAACAGCCGTCTTAAAGGGCCGTACATACAGACTAACGATCAACACGTGAGATGGTATTAGGTGTCTCAGGTGTGCGGGCTAACACATTTCTCTCTGTGTTATTACATATAGTACGTAGAATGTACACCTCGCTGAATGTTATCTTGAAATAGGGTACAAGCGGCTTAAAGAGACTTATGGTGTTGCTGGTAAAACCAGCTAGCTGGGCGGTTCTGCGATCCTGTGAACCACTAGATTCATGACAGTGACATGTATTACAAAATCCGTCCTCTCTCACTCACTCTCTCTCCGGTCGTTCCTTCATTACTGAAGATCGTGGTCCTGGCTAGACTGTTCTCGAGTGGATTAATTTTTTCCATCGGCTTCTATTAGTGGCCACCATTGCTACCTCATAAAAGTGTTTGAACGTGCTAGACTGGCGCAATTGGTCAGACCACCTAGTCGGCGAGCGGCCTCTTGGTCTTTTTCCTTCGGTGTTGGCTGTCACTATAAGTTTCTCAAGGGCATCGTAACCACGCCATGATATGTCCGAAGTATTCCAGTAGGCGTTTATAGCATATGGAGGAGAGGCGCGTCTTTATTTTGAGCTGCGAATGAATAGATGCAATTGTGCGCTTGGCAATCCGCGAGATCCGCATCATCCGTCTCCAGCACCACATTTCGAAAGCATCTATTCTTTGCCTTTCTCTCGCTTTTATGGTCCATGTTTCCATTCCATATATGAAGATTAGGAACTCCAAAAGGAGACTGGATGCCAATACCGAACAGTAGGTGTTGTGTTGTATTGTAAAAGCTAGGTATAAAATTTATTAGACTACAATGTAAAGTTAGGTCAACCCGTTCCCTTTCACCCGTCAGCTGAACTTCTGTAATCCTTAGAGGTTACTTATTAATGGAGTTTCGAAGTTAATTTTATATGATCCTTAGACATAGGACTTTATGGACAAAACTGAATGACAGGACTAAAAATAGAAAGATCCTTCTCACGTTAATGAAATATGTGAATAAGTTTAGCTTTACGTTGTGACATTGATGAATTTATATTCATTATCTTCCTGCCCTTATCCCACTCTAAGTGGGGTCGACACAACATTTTATAAATATGCTGTCACATGATTTGGCTGCGTTTTTACGACCGGCCGCCTGCCTGACGTCAACTTACCTCTGTCGTATTTTACGACACCTCGATAAGAAAGAGGGTGGTTTATTCTACTAAACTGGATACAACACGGCGGGTCGACTTACCTTAGTCGCCTTTTACGACACCTCGGTAAGAAATGAGGGTGGTACTATTCTATTCAGCCGGATAAAACACGACGTATTTATAAATTTATATTATGGTATTCATTTATTTTATGGTATTTCGCGTCTATCTGCAACTTGGTCTACATTACTTTACTGAGACAGTTAATGGTTAACGTCACTTTTCAGCTCTTTGATTATCTGCAAATCAAAATAATGTAATAAAACTATAGTATTAACTTTCCTTAATTATATTTTCGTACATTGTAATAAGTAATCTACTTTACAAAAGATCCCATAATCCTATTCATTATTATTCATTTCCATCCAACACATCCTTCTTGTAGCTAGCCGCCATCTTCTCTCCCCCGCTCAGTGTTGCCCACTAATCATCCTCCTTCATTGGTAGGTAACTTTACAATAACATCAGTTGCATCATAAGAGAAATAAAAAAAATTAAAAATTTCTGCAAATATATAAAGCAGGGAAAAGACAGACGGAAGAAAGAGGGCTGAAAAGCTAAAAAAATGCAAAAACAAACATTGTTTGTTCATCTATCTGTTCCACTTTCACAGTAATTCCAGTTGATACAACGGAATCAAACCCACACCACCTAAAGCTCTTGAAGCGAGTTATAATTATAAAGAAACAACACAGGTAAACATAATACCGTTCGAAATAAAACCCACTTGTATAAATTATTTTTACGTTGAGCCAAATTAATTTCTATGAAATATTACATTTTGAATTCCCTTCTTACAAAAAACAATTTGGACTTTTCTTTAATGATATTTGTGTAAAGAAAAACTTGAGAATTTCCAAAACGATTTTATGTTATTTCCTAAATATCTGTGAATGTTTATGGCAGTATACACATGTTGGGGAGATGGTGAAAATATGTAAATCTTGACATACGTTCGCGGGTTCATACCCGGGTTAAGATATATTAGTTAATTTAAAAAGACATCTTGGTTTTTCTGTTCGTTGTGCACTTCATTGTGAAAATATTCTGATAGAACCAGCATATTTATTGCACGTCGTGTGGTATCCGGCTGAATAGAATAGTACCAACCTCATTTCTTACCGAGGTGTCGTAAACGGCGACTAAGGTAAGTTGACCCACCGTGTGGTATCCGGTTGAGTAGAATAGACCACACTTTTCTTACCGAGGTGTCGTAAAATACGACTAAGGTAAGTTGATGTCAGGCAGGCGGCCGGTCGTAATTACGTAGCCAAATCATGTGACAACATGCTTATAATATTTTGTGCCGATCCCACTTAGAGTGGGATAAGGGCAAGAAGATGATGAGAACCAGCATATTTATTGCCTGTATATAAGTATTTGTAGTCTGCCAAATCGCATTGAAGCTGTAATCTCAAAATCTCAACCGAACAGTGAGAGTAATTATGCCCAATAGTGGGATAGTAAACAGGCTGGTATTTTTTTCTATAGAAAAATGTTTTATTGTAGATATAGCCCGCATTCGAGAGTACCTCGTGCAAGCCGCCATTGTATAAAGTTCAATCAATCCCGATTCATGATCACAAAGTTTTTTATCTTCCTAATATTGTTAATGGTTAGGTTTGGATTATAGGTTGTTTGAAATCACTCTAACTGAATTTTGATGTCATCTAGCACACATATAATTTACAAGCTGTATTTGCGGCTAAGTTTGCGTAACTTAAGTGTACCCTCAATTCCCCCTTAATACCACTTCCCTTCAATACCCCTTCCGCTCAATACCACACTTCCCTTCAATACCCCTTCCGCTCAATACCACACTTCCCTTCAATACCATCCTACCCCTCAATACATCCTTCCCCTCAATACCCCCTTACCCTTAATACCCCCTTCCCCTCAATGCCCTTACCTTTAATACCTCCTTCCTCTCAATACCCCCTTCCCCTTAATACCCCTTACCTTTAATCCCCCCCTTCCCCTCAATGACCCCTTACTCTTAATACCCTCAATTATCTACTATTTGTTTTGTCTTGTTCCCGAAAAAAAAGTATTTTTAAATTTCCATGTGTTACGCCCTTCATATAACATAAATATAATATTTACTAATATACAAGAAATTACATACTCATTATTTTGTTATTGAGCTTAAAATTCGTCATGAGCTTATTTGACAAATTACTAGTTTGAGCTTTTAAAATTTTTAATATAACCTTCAAAATATAACCAATTCTATAAATATTTGAAACCATAGAACGGGTCCATTCAAAACAACTTTTGAAGTCCGTTTGAATGACGTAACTTTTATATTCGCGTTAGCAGTTAATATTTTGCTTAATAAACTGTTGAAAAGCTTTTAACCGTCGCTCCGGGTGAGAGATTTGTAAGGATTAATTCGAAATGCTTTCTCGATATTCAATCTCTCTCGGTGTTGTCCGTCAAAGGTTCACGTTATCAGAGAGTTCCCAACAAACTGTCTCGGTTCCATCCGATTTCCAGTCAAAGCTTATCTCGACTTCAAAGAACTAAGTCGGTTGATTCTGTAAACGTTAACTGTGTATTTGAACGCCTTCGCCTCTGGAAATGTCACTGTGAATAATTATATTTTATACATTCATTATATACGTTCATTTGCGTTGTTTTTTATTTTAACCTGTGAAAGCCAGACGGTAAGATGTTTTGACTTAGTCACGTTTTTAACCCGAAGACACCAATCAGTTAAAACCTAATGCGCCTAATTGTTAATTTCAATTTATCTCTTGCTTTTCGGTGAATTACAACCGGCTGAGTAGAATAGACCATCTTCATTTCTTACTGACGTGTCGTAAAAGGTGACTAAGGTAAGTTGATGTCAGGCAGGCGGTCGGTCGTAAAATACGAAACCAAATCACGTGATAACATTATTATAACGTTTTTTTTATACAGGAAAAATCCCCTTATGGGTGCCACCGCCCGAGGGGACAGGCGGCGGTTATGTCGGACTCGCACCGACTAAAACGACCTGTGTGCTCCATCACGCTGCCGATAGCAAGGACAAGGTATCGTTGTAACATTGCCCCCATACCCGCCGACAGTTCTGATCGCAGAGAACACTTCCTCCGAGTAGGCACCCCTTAAAGGGGAAGTCCCCCTCTGCTAATCGGGAGCACCGACCGCCACGGGGACCTATAAGCCAGGTGTCCGATATTTTATAACATTATGCTGACCCCACTTAGAGTGGGATAAGGGCATGAGGATGATGATATTTCATTTTTATCCGGGTCCAAAGGACTACCTACCTAACCTAACAAGTAATATCTAACAAGCAACGCGTTTGTATAAAAACGGTAATAATCCGACTTGACCTTATACAAAGTAAGAGGTATAATTTTTAATTTCACTTTCGCCCGGGTCATTTGTCGCCCCGAGTGAACTTGACGCGGGTCCATTAATCACCCCCCTCGCCCCACTCCCTGGTGGCGGGATATTGATAACTGGGCCTATCGAAACTCGCCAGTAACACCTACCTGTGCTTTTGGTTTGTTTCTGTTTGATTTAGTTAATGTAAACAGGAGCGGCGCGGTCGAGATACTGTTGCTTGTGTTGGTTTGCTTGTGTTTTAACCCAAAGATTATTCGATTAACTCGCTTGGATTAGATTACTGGTTGGGCTAAATGGTACTAGCGATCAAAAGCCTATTTTTGCGATTGCTTTGCATTTTTGTCATGGAGTCTATCTCCTGATGATGCTTCGGTTGCAGGGCGAAACGATTGTTGAGTTTGTGATAGTGATAGTGCTTGTGTATTGTGGTGGTGTTGGAGGTTTGTGCATGTGTTTTTACGAATCCTGCACGTATCAGGTATGAAATGGATGATAAAACGGATTGTCCACTCTTCATTTAGCATTATATTTTCTGGTTAATCGTGGTCTATTATACCTTTGTTACTTTTATTGCTTATCGTGATTGTCAACTTAGTCTAGTAAATATTTTCATAGACGGATCTCTAAAATTTATGTCCTGTGGTATCCGGCTGATTAGAATAGACCACCCTCATTTCTAACCGGGATGGACTTGAACGTGATTATATGACATTTCACTGCTTTTTCTGGTCGCTTATAGTACAGTACAGCTAATAATTTTGTACAATCATCATATGCTTTATTGGTTTCTCTTTATAATGGGTCTTCAGGAGTTAAATTGTTACCTTCACACAATACGGCTGGAAACAATTCAACTTTCAATTCAACAAATTCAACAATTCAACGCAGAGGATCTACCAATTTCAAGCGAAGCATTTCCCGAAGATAACATCGCCGTGTCGGTACACGACCGTCAATCAATATTCATGAGCGGATCGTGTACAGCGATGTAGCCGATGTCGGATTAACATGTAGGCATTTATCCTGGAAGATTTCACGGTTCAGTACGTTTCACTTTTATAACACGCAAGCGAATAATGAATAGGTAGATATATCCCTTACAGTCTTGTATGGAAAACAAAAAAAAAAACAGTAAAAAACCCCTTATGGGTACCGCCGCCCGACGGGGACAGGCGACGGTTATGTCGAGCTCGCACCGACTAAAACGACCTGTGTGTTCCACCATGCTGCTGTTGGCGGGGGCAGGGTACCGGATACATTGTCCCCCATCCCCGCCAGCAGCAATTCTGTACACCAGAGTGTGCAACCTCTGGGTCGGGGCCTCTCTAAAAGTGGCCCCTCCCTCCGTTGGACGATGCATCGGGAGCACCAGATGCATCGACCGCCGTGGGGACCTTATAGGGTGCGCGTCCGATTAAACAAGGTAGATATCCCTGATGCGACAGCTGATAATAGATTTCACATTTTTATACTTGGAAAACATATTCTTTTTTAATTTTTGACGGAGACGATCGGTGGGTATTTGGGACCTCCACTGATTAAAAACCCGACAGTGCTCCACCACTGCTGGTGGACTTGTATGGACAACTTAGCAAAATATGCAGAGCTATTTCATCAGCATTATCCATTAATTCGCTTCTTCAATAAAATTCAGCAATCCGTACTAGAACAGTCTACAGAAAAGTTTGAATTAAGTGTAAGAGATATGCTTATACGTAAAGCATATTACAAAAATTGAAAATTATTTGGATGATAAAATAGCCTGGATTTGAAAATCCTTTCAGCTTCATTAACGACTGCGGTTTAATGATGAAAATTGAAAATGTATTAAAAGATTGACCGTTGAGTTTTTGCTTCTTCTCGGTAAGAGCAACATTCCGAACCAGTTGTAGCTTCATTAATCATATTGATCATTAACGATTCAAAAGTGCTTAAAAGAGCCTTTTTCAATAAAAATTATATTGATTTTATTACTTAAGGCTTTCTAATTAATCACTTTGTCTACTTGAAAAGAGCACGTAAACTTTCTTCGGTAGTTTCTGAGATATGCTCGAATACATTACCTGTGAAAGAATAACAGACAGTCAAGCAGACAGAAAAATGGACGGATGCATAGATTTTCGCATTGATAATATTAGTATGGATTATCCAAACTCTTATAAATAAAAAAAAAATGAATAGCTTTCAGATGCCAGGCGTTGCTTGCAGTCCCAACAAAACAAACTTATATTTGAAAGGTATCTCAACGAAATATCAGAGTTTAACCTTTCTTAAAACAAAGAACAAATTTATAAAAGAAAACAACATTAGAAGTGTATAATAAAAGACTAAAAGTACAGTCTGCTTCATATAAAGGCATGCCGTGTTGCAAAAACATGTACTCGTAAAAAGTGACTCTTAAGCATGATTTGAGTTTTGATATATATAACTCATAAGCTATGCCTGTGACTTTGTTTGCTTCATTTAATTTTAATGCCCTCAATGTATTTTAGAGGTCCGGAATACAAGGCCAGCGTTAGCCCGGTATATGCTTTAGTTGTACCAAATTTCACCAATATGTTTCTAGCAGATTAGCTGTGTAAGTGAAATAAAACAGGCAGACACAATTAGCGGTACCATCTCTATCAAATTCAAATTCAAAATATATTTTATTCAAATAAACTTGTAAACAAGTGCTTTTGAATCGTGAACTCTATTGCTGGATTGGAAAGTTGTTCCTACCGAGAAGAGCCAGCAAGAAACTCGGCGGTTGCTCTTTTAAAAATATAATTCTTATTACTAGTTACATTTAGCTATTACTGTCTTGTTCAGAGTCGAAGAGTTGCTACGTCCACGCATTTTTATCATCTAAGTATTTCTCAATAGTATAGTAGGCTTTCTGTATTAGCTTTTTATTAATAGTGTTGTTAAATTCCTGTAACCCAACCAATATTATAAATGCTAACGCAATCACAACATAAACACACAATACAGGGTATTCGCTTGAATGACGAACAAAGACTGAATGTCACTGAAACGTTTTATCAATAGGAAGACTCCACCGGACACAACACGTCACAGTGTTGCCACCATTTTTAAACAAAAAGGGTGCGATACCCCTGTTTCATGACTGTGTTGTCATAAAATACAAAGCGGAAGTCAATGGCGACTACAGTAGTTAAAACATTAGAACTTTTACCAAGATCCGGCCTCACAGGATGCACCCTTAAGGCAACGCTTTCAGGAAGCTGGGAATCTCACTCAAGATTCGCTCCCCAAGCTCACTCCCGACAATGCTTCTTCGCTCGCCCATCTTGTCGGTGACGCTGTAAAAGCCGTTAGGGCTAACACATTAGTTAGTGTCCGAAATAATGTGTATGCAGGTTCAAAATATTAGCATAGTTCTGGTATTATTAAGAATTTTTTTAGCCTAGTGATAATTCATAATAATTCGGTATTTAATTCAAATTCAGAATATTCTTTATTCAAATAAACTTGTAAACAAGTGCTTTTGAATCGTCAACTCTACTGCTGGTTCGGAAAGCTGTTCACATCGAGAAGAGCCAGCAAGAAACTCGGCGGTTGCTCTTTTAAAAATATAAATATTATGACTAGTTACATTTAGTCATTACTGTCTTGTACTGGGTCTAAGCGAGCTATATCTACACATTCCTATCTTCTAAGCCCGAGTCTTATTAAACTATGGGTCGGTATGTGGTATGCAGTATGAGGGTATGGGTCGGTATGACGGTATGGTTGGGTTACACTCAACAATTAATAATATATGCTAATATAACATACGATATCTAAAGAAAAGTCATCTAATTGATATAATATTATAATGCCAATATTACACGCAACATCTAAAGTAAATTCGCCGTAGGAAAATATTAATAATAAGGTTTTCGGAGCTGACTGTACTTGTAATCTGATATCACGACCTCCGGCGCAAAAGTCTAGCCAGTAATTGATAGGCAACTTGACAGACATTAAGTGATTTTATATATACAACACCCCATTGTTCGCATAGCGACTAATATTTGTTTATTATAAGACGTTTTGGTAAGATAACTTTGATAAAAATTTATGTGTTATTAAGGTAACATTCATTTCTTACCGAGATGTCGTAAAAAGCGACTAAGATAAGTTGGCCAGCCATGTTGTATCCGGCTGAGTAGAATATACCACACTCTTTCATATTTTAAGCAATCTAATTTATGTACATAAAAATATAAAGAATTATAAAACGATAGGTGATGTATACAATAGACAAAGCAGGAACCGACATAAGCTTGCGGCTCCTGCTTTGCGCTGCGCAAAAGTACGTAATTCGTTTGTGGATTTTGGTATAAGATTCTATAATAAAATTCCGCAATCAATTTCAGCTTTGCCATTACAGCAGTTTAAAAACACTGTTAAAAAGAGGCTGATACAGAAAGTCTACTATACTCTTGAAGATTATTTGGAAGATAAGAATGTGTGGATATAGCTCTCTTTGAACCTGTACAAGACAGTAACGACTTAATGTAAATAGTATTAAGAATTATATTTTTAAAAGAGCAACCACCGAGTTTCTTGCTGGCTCTTCTCGGTAGGAACAGCTTTCCGAACCAGCAGTAGAGTTGACGATTCAAAAGCACTTGTTTACAAGTTTATTTGAATTAAGAATATTTTGAATTTGAATTTCTTACCGAGGTTTCTCAAAATTCGACTAAGTGAGGCAGGCGGCCAGTCGTAAAATACCAAGCCAAATCATGTGACAGCATATTCTTATATAAAATTTCATCAATATTAGCCCAGCGAAAGCAGAAAGTACAATATAAAATATATTTTTATGAAATATTGGAAAGTTTAAGGAGTCAGTAGTTAACTTTCCGAGACAAATATTTTATGCTGACTCGCGCTACGTGCCGCTCCTTCTGTCGGCAGCGAGCGCCGCGTCGGCATTCGCTATTTATTTTTGTGTTAATACAACCAAAAGTAAGTTTTATAACTATATTACTGGTGGGTGACTCAGTTTCGCGCAGTTCGTGGACAAATGACGGCTTACATGTGAAAGAAATCCCTTAGTTACTCTTGTGGGAAAAATTAACCGAAGAAATAAAATAAAGTCATTTTATATCAACCAACATGTCATGACATGTGCTTATAAAGCGAGTTTGAACTCAAAGGCGTCCTAAGACGTCCTAAGAAGAAAGTAAGATAATCTTTAATACTGCGTCTTGCAATATAGGCTCGTTTTAGCAACATCATAGAAGCATCAAATTTATCAGTTCATCGACTATATAGATGATATACTTTAAAGATAGTTCTCTTATCTCACGTTCAGTGAAGCTGAGATTTTTATCCCCATTACAAACACCATTAGCTTTTAAACAGCTCTGGCAACCTTAAGATAAAAAGGTCATACGACGACGACGTCTATCGTCTATTGACGTTTTAACACGGCCGTCACCTGCATAAATTGTTAATCTAAGAACGATATTTTTAATCTCACTTTCACTCGGATCATTTGTCGCAGTGAACTCGATGCGGGTCCATAAATCACCCCTCCCCTCTCCCCACTAGACCTTCCTGTCAGGAGCAGCTCCAAAATTGATAACGGAGCCTGTTGAAAACTCGCAAGTAACACCTTGTATATACGAACCATAAATACGTGCTCACTTTTATATGGAATGCTTTGTTATTTTTAATCTCCATCACTGTACATTTATTGATAAATTTGAATGTTAAATATTTTTTTGTATTTGATATAGAAGGTCGTATAATAAATCGAGTTTTTTAGTAATTGCTTTCAATCTCCTAACAATTTTCAATATGGAAATAGCCTAAATACACGACGTATATAGGTCGAGTACTGTTGCCATAATTTTCGCGAATGAAGGATATTGTTTTCCTATTGTTTGGATATTAGTTATTGATTTGCGATGTAAGTGGTAATCTATTTGAACGTCACATATTATAATACTTTCGTCGTAATCCTCAATGCTGATGGTCGTAATTTTTATGTTGCACTTTACTCAAAACTATTTTTATAAGCATATTGTGCTTACACACAACATATATTCTATAAATTATTTAGAAGTCTTTATTTAGTTTCTAAAGGTTTTTCATATAGACTTCAGGTAGACTTAGTGCTTGAGAAATAGTTATTTTTGAGCCAAAAATTAGATTGAAATGCATCAATTATAGAAGTACTACATTAATTTATATTAGTCCGTAGTGTTCTTGTTATTGTATAAAGTTTGTCATGATATGTAGTACTTGTATTGACACCATCTTTGTCATGATCCCACGAAGAGTCATCGCTGCTTCCTTCCGTTTTTGTTAACTTGGGAGTAGTCGGCTCTCCCAGTAGTGAGTTGGTCTTGTAATGTTGTAGCAACAACATTGAACATGAAGTTATGAAAGTAAAAGTTGAGTTGTTTAGTAGGCCGTCCCGATATATGCGGTCTATAGACTAGTGGTTATATGGTATGCAGATACTTATCAAAGAATCTGAAATTGGTGAAATTGGGAATGCAATCAGTATTCCTATTTCTATTCACAAAGTAAGACAAAACTTTCAATTGTACTTCACTGCAGTACTTAGAAGATTACAGTTAGAAATAAAAGTAGCGTGTTGATAAGTTGGCCAAAAGTTCCCAAGTTGTCCGCTGTAACCGGCCCACATCGTCGCCCCAGCAGTGAGGCAAGCACTCTTCAGGTGGCATAGTTTCAGTTATTAATTTCCGCGGTGAGCTCTATCATGTAAATTGGCACGACTCTTAATTACATAACAGTCGATCACGCCCCTCGCCAGGTCACGAACAGTTTTTATGATGCTTTGTTACCAAGTAATTGGAGGGCAGACTAATTGCGACATGAATTATTCCAGCTAACAATTTTATTTTGTCACTAGCAATCGCCAGCGACTCCGCTAGTGTAGAAAGATTAAAACCTTAATATTATAGTCTTTTAATAACTATAAAAAAACACTATTTTTAACGCACACTTTCTACAATAATACGATATAACATAACACTATAATTCCCGCTCCGAGATGCATTTCTGTTAAATCATCATCATCCTCCTGCCCTTATCCCACTAGAAGTGGGATTAGGCAGCATGTTATAAACATGTTGTCACATAATTTGGCTGCGTTTTTACGACCGGCCGTCTACCTGACGTCAATTTACCTAAGTCATATTTTTCGACACCTCGGTAAGAAAGAGGGTGGTCTGTTCTACTAAACAGAATATCACACGGTGGGTCAACTTACCTTTGCATTTCTGTAACGAACACAGAATGAATGTCACTGAAACGTTTTATCAATAGGAAGACTCCACCGGAAACAACAGCGGCACAGTGTTGCCACCATTTTAGTCAAAAAGGGCGCGATACCCTTGTTTCATGACTGTTGCTATAAAATACAAAGCGGAATTCATTGGCGACGACAGTAGTTAAAGTGGGTTAACCTTAAAAGCTAGACATATGCTGTTGCGGACTTTTATTTTGGGAACAATTTTGTAATACATGATTTTTGAATAACTAACACCATTTACTTAGCGCACGCAAGGAAAGCTTTCAATTTTTCGTAATTTTTTTATTGCTTCTTCTCTCCCATTCTTCTTATCATAATGATATAGACTATATAAGTCTTGCTATATAAATGGACTATATTACACTGAAAGAAATTTTCAAATCAGTCCAGTAGTTTCTTAGATTAGCGCGTTGTAACAAGCCAATAAACTCTTCAGCTTTATATATTAGTATAGATTTAAGTAAAATGAATATGAAAGTTACTGTAAATGTAGCATATGTTAAATATGTTATTTTACGACAACACGAGATTCAAAACTGTATTTACGAGGCATCGTGCCAACTCTCTTTAGTGAATCTCTTATCTTTGTTGTGGGAATCAATACTTCTTGACCGTGAAATCTTATTCTCGGCTATCTCTTGGCTACGTCTATCAAGCAAACTTGTAAGAAAATTTTATATAAATATACGTTTGGAGAGAGGTTTTGCCTTTTAAATATGAAAGGTATAAAGTTTATAGTTTCAATATTTAAAAGAGAATCGAATTTTAATTTTGCGATGCTCGTTTTTAACCTTAATACGAGGTTTGAAGTGTCACAAAATAGATTTCTATAATATTCGTAATTTTAGACATTTTCAAATGTAACGCTGTGTTTTTAAATAAAATGCTTTCGAGGTCATGAGTTCAAACCTTGGCCAATCGCTAATGAGTTTCTTTGTTAAAACTTGTGTGTAGTTAATAATTGCTCTTTATCTCGCTATTCCGTGATGGAAAACATCGTGAGGAAACCTGCATATCTCTAGAGAATTCTGGACATATGTGTAATCTACCAATCGGCATTGGAGCAACGTGGTAGGTCTTACCTTCTCTCCAAAAAGCGGAAAAAGGAGGCCTTTGCCCAAATCAGCAATCCTGAATATTAATAAAATGACTACAGTTTCAATTTATAATATTCTTTATTTAGCTTGTAAACATGTGCTTTTGAACTTTCATTTACTGCTGATTTGGAAAACCTATCGAGGAGAACCAGAGAGAAAATTGGCGGTTGCTCTATTGAAAATATTTCACATAACTATTCATACACATCATATACATTTCGACTGTGCTTTCTTGGGCTAGGTCAGAGGGTAGTTAAATTTGCATATTTCTATTAGTTAAATTACTGTCTGGGTGACCGAGCTTTGCTCGTTAATTTGTAAAATGATGTAAAAAAAAATTAAAGAAAAATTTAAAAAATAATAGTGCAGGTGGGGCTTAACCCTAGGTATTTTCACCTCTCTAGACCACCCATTCCCCAAATGATCCACCATGACTTTACTTTTGACAGCGAAAAATTGTGATTGTATTGAACATAAATTTCAAAAACAAATTTAAAGCTCGAAAACAGGGATAACATGACATTTTTTTTAAATAAAACGTATCTAGATCGATTTTTCTCCCCCAAAACTCCCTGTATGCTGAATTTGAGGAAAATCGCTGGAGACGTTTCCGAGATTCAGAAAATATATATATACATTCAAGATTAACTCATTTAAATATTAAAGAAAATATAGTAGGCTTTATGTATGGCATCCTTTTAATACTTACTTTACACCGCTCTAATGGTTAAGCTAAAAACAATTGTGAAATTTAATTGGAAATTTGGTTAAAGGACGACCTGAATTTCAGATATGTAATACTAAATATTTTATATGAGAATACCATCTGAGTTTCGAAACAATAAGTTAAAGTCTGTATCAGTTACAAACCTTATTTCAATAACCCGCTCCCCAAACAGTAAATTAATAAACTTCTAGTCGAACATCTTTGTTGATAAATTACTCACTTTAATAAACAAAGCGCAATTTTAGAGGGTGGTATTAATGGGGGAATAAGTTGGAACCCCGTCAGAACTAACGACATAATCTAATCTTGATATATAAAACTACATATAAGCTGCAATACTATTTTTTAATTCAAATATATGTTTTATAATTTAATATTCAAATAATAATTCAGTTTTAAATCCAATAGAGACAATCGTAAAATGCGACTAAGATAAGTCGACCCACCGTGTGGTATCCGGCTGAATAGAATAGACCAACCTCATTTCTTATCGAGGTGTCGTTAAAGGCGACTAAGGTAAGTTAACCCGCCGTGTGGTATCCCGCTGAGTAGAATAGACCACATTTATTATTTCTAACCGAGGTGTCGTTAAAGGCGACCTAGATAGGTCAACCGCCGTGTGTATCCCGTTGAGTAGAATAGACCACCCGCATTTCTTACTGAGGTGTCGCAAAAGGCGACCAGGGTAAGTCAACCCGCCGTGTGGTATTCGGCTGAGTAGAATAGATCACCCTCATTTCTTACAGAGGTGTCGTAAAAGGCGACTAAGGTAAGTTAACCCGCCGTGTGGTATCCCGCTGAGTAGAATAGACCACATTTATTATTTCTTACCGAGGTGTCGTTAAAGGCGACCTAGGTAGGTCAACCGCCGTGTGTATCCCGTTGAGTAGAATAGACCACCCTTATTTCTTACCGAGGTGTCGTAAAGGGTAACTAAGGTAAGTCAACCCGTCGTGTGGTATCCCGTTGAATAGAATAGAATACCTTCTTTCCTACCGAGGTGTCGTAAAATATAAGTAATTTAAGTTAACGTCAGGCAGGCGGCTAATCGTAAAATATGTAGCCAAATAACGTGTCAACATGTTTATAAAATGTTGTGTTGACCCCTCTTAGAGCGGGAAGGGCAGGAGGATGTCCAGGACCAAATAAATTAGACAATATAAAAAGAATTAAATATAATTACACAATATTCTACAGAAATCATTATATGTAAAATGAAATTTGCATTAAAGTCCATTCGGTATTTTTAAGATTATCAGACAACAAACACACGCAGCGTTATAATATATATATAAGGATTCCTAAAGCACTTTGAAGTACTACGGATTAGGACAGATATTATTTTTCTTTTTCAAGCGTTTCAGATTAAGCCGAGAGTAAGAAATAACTATGCTAATGCTCGGAGTGAGATTGTTTTATGCAAAGCCCGCGATCGCAAGTCCTTAGGATTTCTCGCATCTGTTTTTCTACGCTCAATGGACAGTGATTTTAAAAGGTTCAATGTTATATAAACTTTCGCTCATATATATTGGTTATGTTGTAATAATATAAATCATCACTACATATTATAAAACAAAGTCCATATTTCCGTATGTACGCATAAAACTTTAAAACTACGCAACCGATTTTGATGCAGTTTTTTTTAATAGATAGAGTGATTCAAAAGGAAGGTTTGTACGTATAATAACATTCAATACGAAGTAGAGAAATACTGTAATTTTTGAGGTTTCTGTAAATAATTACATTTTTTCCGCTTAGTTAGTTGTTTCGGCCCCAATTAGAGTGGGATAAGGGTAGAAAGATGATATCCCTGTGTTATCAAATAAGATTACAATATAATTTAATGCGTAACTGGTAGCAACTCAAACCCATTTACATAATCTGACTGGCCCGTTGGCGCAGTGGGTAATGACCCTGTCTTCAGTTCTGTGGGTCGCGGCTTCGATTCTCGCCGAGGGCCAACATTTTCTATAAATGAATTTGTTGGTCTTTGAGCCTGGGTGTATATTTGTATTTAATAATTATATAAGTATATATTCACCAGTTGTCTGTCTACCATAACACAAGTATTAAGTTACTTACTTTGGGGACGGACGACCGTGTATATGATAATAAAAAAAAAAAATCTGCAATAGTATTTAAATCTTTGTTAATCGAGTTATCTAAAGTAACGTGTTAACAGCAACTTTAAACACGTTCAAAAGATAACAACTATTTACGAAACTTGGCAGAACATTTCAGTTTTGGATATTATAACTCCGTGCATGATTCCTACTGACTAATTTCTGTTGGATTAATCCCATTATTCGTATAAATTGCTCCCTTGTCATCTTAGGCGGTCCTTTGTTCGGATCCTCCACTTCTGCAGGAGGTGGGTCTATTCACCGCTAATCACGGCGGACAAGTTATGATCTAATTTATACTCAAAATTGCCGCATCTTGAAAACATCTTTTTATATATCATAGACAATAACTCGACTGCAAAGAAACATTGTTAACACCTGAGTAGGTATTGAAATTTATGTATAATTCTAATACCGTGAAGTTAATTTTTGTTTATTATAACTCGATCAAATCAAATCAAAATAATCTTTATTCAAATAAGCGCTTTCAAGCACTTTTGAATCGTCTAGTATCAATATGATTAATGAAGCTATAACTGGTTCGGAATGTTGCTCTTACCGAGAAGAACCAGAAAGAAACTCGGCGGTCAATCTTTTAAACATTTTCAATTTTACATTATTAAACCACAGTCTCCTATGAGGCTGAAAGGATTTTCAAATCCGATATAAGCAATGTATTATTTCAACATTTGTCAAAATAGTTTGACCATTAGTTATCCTATAGGTCAGCTTTACCATAACAAACAGTAAATATAATATTTTAAGAATTTAGTCGTAATTGAAATAAAAATACTACGAATTTTAAGGGAGTATAGCGGTTACTGACGGGTAATTGAATCGCAAAAAGGGCTATGTGTTAAGTCTTAACATTTAAAAATCAAAAATGGTGTATTAAATATAGTAATTATTGAAATAAGCTCTAAAATATTACAAAAGTAATAATAAAATTATTTTGCTATAATCGCAAAATTGCTTTGCGATTTTGGTCGTGGAGTCTATCTCCTGACGATGCTTCGGTTGCGGGGCGAAACGATTGTTGAGTTTGTGATAGTGAACGTATATAGTGCTTGTGTATCACGGTGGCGGTGGTGGAGGTTTGTGCATGTGTTTTTTTTTTTACGACTCCTGCATGTATCAGGTATGATAACCGATTGTCCACTCTACATTTAGCATTATATATATTTTCTATTTTACTTCATCGCGGATTATAGCTAAATAATTTTATTATTACTTTTGTATTATGGATCTCCGCAAAGTAAATTCTATAAATTACTCTAAAATATTGTCAACTAGTAATATCCCGCAGTCACATACGCGTGATTTTTAATTTTATACAACTTATTACATTTTTATAACGGATCCCTATTTTTTTGATGTTATATAGCCTATGTTGCTCAGTAAAGATGCAGCTTTCCTATGGTGAAAGAACTTTTGAAATCGGTCCAGTTGTTTTTGTGTGAAAATTACAAACATACATACAAATATTTCCTCTTTATAATATTAGTATATATGTCCCTCTATAAGTAGTGTTGTAGAGAGCCATTGGATTCCATCACAAGGTAGTTAGACGTAGAAAGGCTTTAGTAATATCTCGCTATATTCAAATTCACCAAGATATCTACTATAGAAAGCTGGACACTTCTATTGATCTCATAACCAAAACATATTATGTTAGTGCAGAATTTGTCGCTTCTCTAGATATTCGAAGGCTCTCGTAAGTCCAAAACGGTACACACTGTCCAGACGACACTCGAGCAAATTGCGACAAAATTAATCCCGGATAGACGCGAAATGCAATTAGGAAACACAGTGGCACATTATCGCTAGCTTCCAGAGCGTCTTACACCGCCGGCCGTAATAATTGACAATTCGATATAAAAAATTTAAAATAGTGTTTTGTTATGACTATAAAATTTTTAATTATCAATATTTTCTTATTCAACTTTTTTATTATTTTATGGACTCGCAAGGAAATTTAAAAAGCTTTCTTGCACGTCAACTTAAACTTTAGAGTAATATTTCAATTCATATTTTTTTCTGTTTCCAAATGAAAGTTATGGTTTTAGTCCGATGAATAGGTTTATATGAGCTATTTAATTTCATCATTAATAAACGTGAGAGCGTAATATACGAAAAAACTTTATTAATATTGAATTAGTATAAATACCGGAAAACCGCAGGAAATATTAACTGGGCTTAGTTATATATAATATTTTTATAAAGTACATACGGGTATCATAATTGTGAATTGAATACACACAAAGGGCAAAAATTATAAAAAGTAAAGTAACGGTCTGTTACTATCCCACTGCTGGGCATAGGCCTCCTCTCTCCGTTTTTGGGGAGAAGGATTGGAGCTAAGACCTACGCTGCTCTAATGCAGATTGGTAGTTTACAGATATTCCAAGAATTCTCCAGAGATATGTAGGTTTCCTCACGATTTTTACCATCACCATGTGATAAATTGCAATTATCAATTAGCTGCATAAGTTTTATTTATATATTTATTTCTTTTTATACATATATTTACAAAAGAGAAAGAAAATGTAAAAAAGCACATGTATGAAGGCGGACTTATCTCTGTAAGGGATCTCATCCAGTCAACCTTTGAGTAACAGAAGGGAAAAGAGAAGAAGAAAGGGAGTACGGGTAATATGGAGAAAAAGAAAAAGTCTATATAAATTTAACTATTTGATCTATTAATTAATTTTTGTAAAATAAATAGATGAAAATATGCTATTAATATTGTATCTTAAGTAATTTTATAGTGTTTTTATAGTTGTTTATTCTAGTTTGTAATTTAAATACCGAAAGGGAAAGAGATTTGCGGATTGATACTGGTAAATCATTCCACAGCTTAACATCTAATAATTAATAGGTGTAATTAATTCATTATATTGGCTGAATAAATCTTTATTATTATTATTATTATATATTAATTAATTACTTAATTCTACAGTTTTAATAGAAACCCATTGGTACCTTCTTGAAAGAGATGCACGGTGTTACCGCTGGGCTATCACAGCTTTTCACAATTATGAATGGTGAAAATTAAAAATGGTAAAATATATTTTAGGTCAGTGTTTCCCAACGTGGGGCCCACGACCCACAGGGGGGCAATTTGATGGTTAAGAGGGGGCAACTCGACACGAGTTTAAGCCTTTCGCCCTGGGCTATTTAAGTGCAATGCTAGATTTCGATGCCAAATTTAGCAAAAAAAAAGCAATTTCTTCTGTCTAAACCCTATTATTTAATAATATTTATTTAATAATATTTATATAATATTATTTCTTAAGTGAACAATTCAATTTTTAATA
This sequence comes from Morpho helenor, assembly GCA_029227775.1. Lineage (NCBI taxonomy): Eukaryota > Metazoa > Arthropoda > Insecta > Lepidoptera > Nymphalidae > Morpho > Morpho helenor. The sequence goes on from JARGCU010000006.1 coordinate 268,554, forward strand.
TTAATATTTATGTATGTTACTTAGGGGGGCAAAATAATTTTAAACGTGGGGCATGGGCCAAAAAAGTTGGGAAACACTGTTTTAGGTGGTTTGGTTGTCACTCGGTGTACGGCGCTGTATTGGTGCAAACGGTCTAATTGCACTCTTCTGAGTGCTTTGTATTGGGCTTTACGGAGTTTACAGCTCCGTTTCAGCTCGAATATTGTATACTTCAGATTGAAAATGGAAATGATTGGATATATTTAGCGAAAACAACAAATAATTTGAAGAATTTTAGAGAGGAGACATCGTTACAAGTATCATCTGTCCATTTACATCTTGTTAATAATTACGTATTTGCAACCTATCTACCTAATCGCATTATCGAACAAAAAAAATTCCTTTCCACTTCTATTTTAACCGATTGTAAGGTTTGATATGAAAAAAAAAGAAAATAAAACTAACTTCGCCAAGTCAAACGTAAATACATGGTAGCTCATTTGGGCAAAATTTAAATTTTCATTATTTTCAATTTTTTTTGTATTTCTTAAAAAAATCACTGAGCAAAGCTCGGTCACCCAGGTGACCGCCAGGCAGGCCAACCGCTGAGTCACTTGCTGGCTCTTTTCGGTAGGAACAGCTTTCCGAACCAGCAGTAGAGTTGACGATTCAAAAGCACTTCTTTACAAGTTTATATAATAAATACTATTTTGAATTTGAATTTGACTATTTACAGTTACTCTCTTTTCGCGAGCCCCATTTTAACAATTAACGAATTTAATCACGACATATATCATTATCTTTTACCAGCTGCTCGGTTGTTACACAATGTTTACGATCACGAAACTCATCCTAACTTATGCAATGAAAATGTAAATCCTCCAAACGAGTTTTCCATACTTGTTCCACAAGACATTCGTTCCGCACACATTACAAATTAGCGGCGGGACTCATCCCTCGTCAAAACTCCATCATCTCAGTTAAATATCCTTAAAGATATTCAGCACACATGGCGACCATGGAGGCATTTGTACGAACTTGATGTTAGATTCCGTCGATTCCAGATGTCGGGTGTCGGATGTTGGAAAAGTTGTGCGCGTTTATGGAAATTACGATCCAAATCTTGTTTTTCGTCTCAAGCTAGACTTTCAATGGTTAACTATGATAATGATCAATAATCCACCAAATAAGTACAAATAAAATAGCTGAGTCCGAGAACCGTACTAAAGATTTACTGATTCAAAACACGCGCATTTATGAATTTCTTCAAGAATTTGTTTGTTTATTTATATCACCGGGAATTGTTTTACCTATTGTTAACGCGCACTATATACAATAACACGATATAATAGGAATACCACAATTCCCGTTCCGAGATGCACTTCTCTTGAATGACGAACAAAGACTGAATGTCACTGAAACGTTTTATCAATAGGAAGACTCAACCGGAAACAACACGTCACAGTGTTGGTACCATTTTAATCAAAAAGGGCGCGATACTCTTAAAATACAAAGCGGAAGTCAGATGGCGACAACATTATGTGTTGAGAAATTTCATGTAAATATATGGTTTCTGAAAAAATTTAAAATTCAGGACCATTTCATCATTTTGTATATTATTCATATTGTTTGAATACTAAATTGTTTTGAAGTTATTTCTTATAGCGATAGAAGGCGTTAGTAGTGTTCTAAGTTGCTTTTTCTGGATATATAAGGATAGAGGAACGATTCGATTCTGATTATTAAAAATCGATTATTAAAAAAAAACGATTATGTTGCACATCCCTGCAGAGTAGTCATCATCTTCCTGTCCTTATCCCACTCTACGTGGGGTCGGCACAACATGTTATAAACATGCTGTCACATGATTTGGCTGCATTTTACGACCGGCCGCCTGCCTGACGTCAACTTACCTCTGTCGTATTTTACGACACCTCGGTAAGAAAGAGGGTGGTCTATTCTACTAAACCGGATACCACACGGTGGGTCAACTTACCTTAGTCGCCTTTTACGACACCTCGGTAAGAAATGAGGTTGGTCTATTCTACTCGGCCGGATACCACACGGCGGGTCCACTTACCTTAGTCGCCTTTTACGACACCTCGGTAAGAAATGAGGGTGGTACTATCCTATTCAGCCGGATACCACACGGCTTATCCCTGCAGAGTAGTATTTAAGAGAATTTATGACCTTATCAACTAAAAATCAGAAAATCTTCAAGAATATTTTATTTCATACAAACTTATGAGTAAATAAGAATGATAAACTAAACGGAAATATGTAACAAAAAATAACAACTTTTACAAAGTAAGAGAAATTAATTCTACACTAAGCTCGATTGTGTAAAAGATTTCTTTCATAATAAAAATCAATCATTGCGAACAAAATAAATCAACGGAAACAAAACAAAACAAAATTGTAAAAGCTCGATATTACAATCCCTCAGGCGGTAACCCTTTTTGTTTCTCGCAGGTTTGATGTTTTTTCCTCAATTCTGTTCATTTGTATGTCTGTTTGTATGTATGTTATTACACATTTATATTAGTTTGACATGACTGTATGTATGTAAATTCTTTGAACTCAATTTTGACGCGCTTTTAACAGATAGATTTAATTCATATTTGTACATTTATTAAGAACCTTTGGCAAAGGGAAAAAGAACACTATTGCAATATAATATCATCATCATTCATCATAATCATCATCTTGCCCTTATCCCACTCTAAGGGGGATCGGAACGATTATTTTTTAATCATGTAATGTGATTTGACTAGTTATTTTGTGAGCGACCGTCTGCTTACCATCAACTTACTTTATTCGCCTTATACGACACCTCGGTAAGAAATGAGGGTAAAAAAGTAAGTAAGTAACGGCCTGTTACTATCCCACTGCTGGGCATAGGCCTCTTCTCTCCGTTTTTTTTTTGGAGAGAAGGATTGGAGCTAAGACCTACCACGCTGCTCCAATGCGGATTGGTAGGTTACACATATCCCCAGAATTCTCTAGAGATATGCAGGTTTCCTCACGATGTTTTCCTTCACCGAAAAGCGTGTGATAAATTGCAATTATCAATTAGACACATTAGTTTTACTAGAAAACTCATTGGTGCCTGCCCGGGGTTTGAACCTAGACCTCCTCGAAAGAGGCGCACGGTGATACCGCTGGGCTACCACAGCTTTTCATGAAATGAGGGTGTTCTATTCTATTTAGCCAAATACCACACGGTGGGTCAACTTACCTTAATCGCCTTTACGACACCTCGGTAAGAAATGAGGGTGTTCTATTCTATTTAGCCAAATACCACACGGTGGGTCAACTTACCTTAATCGCTTTTACGACACCACGGTAAGAAATGAGGGTGTTATATTCTATTCAGCCTGATACCACACGGCTGGTCGTCTTAGCTTAGTCGCCTTTACCACACCTGGGTAAGAAATGAGATTGGTATATTCTACTCAGCCGGATGGCGGGTCACTTTTTTAAACACTATTCAATAATCAATATTGTCAATTAAAATAAATAATAAATATTAAGACTACTTAATCTTTAAAGTTGTCGCAATCAAAGTCGCGGCTTCGATTAGTATATTATATGCGAGCGTGTATGAAAATAAACAAAATATACAAACATCATAAATCCAACCTGCCAATGTCAGCAATATTTCCATTTCATACATGACCTATATTCTTACACCGTGTATTTCGTTACAAATAGTTCGCTTGATATAAAAGTGATATGTAAGAAAACGCCTGTAAAAAAAAATATATGCCCTAGTGAAAGGTCCAAAATTCGAAAGTAACGACTTGGTACTATCCCACTTCTGGGCATAAGCCTCCTCTCCATTTTTGGAAAGAAGGATTGGAGCTAAGACCTACCACGCCGCTCCAATGCGGATTGGTAGGTTACACATATCTTCAGAATTTACTTAAGTTATGCAGGTTTTCTCACGATGTTTTTCTTTACCGAAAAGGGTGTGATAAATTGCAATTATTAATTAGACACTTAATTTTTAAAAGAAAAACTTGATACATGCCCGGGACTTCAACTTATAATTTAGCTTTGAAATTACAGTAAAACACTGTTAAATTCCGCAATCAATTTTAGCTTTGTCATTACAGCAGTTTAAAAATACTATTATAGAGAGGCTGATACAAAAAGATATACTGTTGAATAAGACTATACTGTTGAAGATTATTTGGACGATAATAATGCGTGGATATAGCTACTTTCCGACCCTGTAAAAGATTGTAATAAGTTAATATAACTAGTTATAAGTATTATGTTGAAAAGAGCAACCGTCAAGTTTTCTCCTGGCTCTTTTTAGGTAGAAACAGCTTTCCGAACCAGCAGTAGAATTGACAATGCAAAAGCACTTGCTTACAAGTTAATTTGAATAAAAAAATCTGAATCTAAATTTGAATTTGAATTATGTATTTGAATTTGGAAATTGAATTTTGAATTTGAATTTGAATTTTGAATTTGAATTTGAATTTCGGATTTGATATTTGAATTTGAATTTTGAATTTGAATTTTGAATTTGAATTTTGAATTTGAATTTGAATTTTGAATTTGAATTTTGAATTTTGAATTTGAATTTTGAATTTGAATTTTGAATTTTGAATTTTGAATTTGAATTTGAATTTTGAATTTGAATTTTGAATTTGAATTTTGAATTTGAATAAACCCGTGACTCTGTCAAAAGAGTCGTATGGTCGTACCGCTGGTCTATTAATTAAAAACAAAACTAAAATTTTGACTTAACGAAAATTATTAGTCAAACTCTTTTAAGGAGTAACTGAATTTTTAGAATTTATTAAAACGGTAACGAAAATAACTCCAATAGTTGCACAAGATCCATAAAACCGGGAAGTTTAAAAGATATTTTAAGTTCCCCGGCAGTTTACAAACACTTCTTGATTGATCTTATTACAAAGAGCCTTAAAATTTTAATTAACAAGGAAACTTATAAACTATGGGGCAAAAGGTGCACTCTCGCGAACTTTGTTCAAGTTGCGAGATAAAATCTGATTTTAACTTTTCCTAACGATATAATTGGATCACGACTTGTTACGTACTTGCTGTTAAGACACCTTTGTCTTGCTACATGGGTTCAACAGGAGTACGAAGTTTAGCTTTATTTAATATTGTTCCTTCTATTTTCTATTATACACCGTGTGACTCTTTTAAGGAGGTCACGGGTTTGAACCCGGGCACCAATGAGTTTTTCTGTTAAAACTTATGTGTCTAAGTGATCACACGCTTTTCGGTGAAAAAAAAACATCGTGAGGAAACCTGTATATCTCTAGAGATTTCTGTAGATATGTGTAACCTACCAATCCTTATTGGAGCAGCGTGGTAGGTCTTAGCCAATCCTTCTCTCCAAAAACGGAGAGAAGATGCCTATTCCCAACAGTGGGAGAGTAATAGGCCGCCACTTTTTTATTTAACGGAACTTTAGCTACAAAACTAATGAAAATATTATTTTACTTTAATCCGCGATAAAAGAAAATATATGTAAAGCTAAATGTAGAGTGTACTATTCGTTAACACACATTGCTTCATTGAGCATATTTAAATTGAAATAAAATTCAAATTCAAAATATTCTTTTTTAAACATGTAAACAAGTGCTTTTAAATTATCAACTCTAGTGTATAAACGTTTTGGTTTGCGCGAATGAATATGCGGGTAACAGGATATAGTTTTAAATAAATACACTCAAACTCGAATAACCAACGAATTGTAGAAAATGTTGGGGCCTCGGCGGGAATCGAACAGGACTACTGCAAACTCCGCCAACACGCCAGTCAATTAAACTTTGGATGTATTTCAAAATGCTTCTATTCACTTTCTTCAGTTTATTTTTATGTTTGGGATGGTTGGAATTGAAACCACGGAACCCATAAGTATTAAACCTATCCCGGGTTCGGCCAAGTGGGTATCTGTAAACTAATTATAATCAATCGCATTCCCGGAGGGCCCCGGGCGCCGGTTATTAATTTAACGTTGTTTACAAATACCGGATAAAGGGAACAAAGTGCCGGATATTTATAACGTTATTTCGGATATTTGGCTAATACAAAATTTATACAAGAATTTTTGGAATCGGATCCTCTTATTTTAATGTTTTTTAAATTAATGTTTGATATTTCTGTGATGAAATCTGTTATAAGCTGTTAATTTTGCATCTCTTTCTGTTTGATCTTATTGTAATCTCTAAGCGATGCTTCTACAATTGACGTAATGGTGATAGTTGAAAGTTTATAGTCAGTTCGAAAACAAACTCTCACTTTCTGCCCTGTCCTTTTTGATCAGTTTTTTGTTGGGCATGTCTGTATCTATGTAAAGATTGTATTATTATGAGACATTTCTAAAATATTAATATTTTAGATCCTCGTCCACAGAAGTGGACTTGGATACTAAACCGATCCTGAGCTTCCCTGCTGCTAGTGCTAAGTTCCCGCGTCTTAATCTTCGAGATGAACTCCATAGTTAAATGAGGGTTCTTAATGCATTCGGTTTTACAAATCTTGCATTTGTGAGATATAAAATCTATCTTTGCATTTTGTCTTGGACTCTATCTCCTGATGCTTCGGTTGCGGCCCGAAAAGATTGTTGAGTTTGTGGTAGTGAACGTGTGTAAGTGCTCGTCTATTGTGGTGGTGGGGGCGGATGTTTACATACTACTTTTGTATTATGGATCTCCGTAAAATAGCGTTTATTTCTATAAATTAGTTATCAATAATTTTGTAGTTATTATTTTGTTTCATTTTTTTTTTAATTAATGATTATAAATCATAAAAATGTAAAGAATTTAAACTAATAAAGCTAACATCAAATAAGTTATAGAATTATGCGTTACTTGAAAAGCTTACATCAGTAAAATGTCCGCTCAAAGTGAACTAGTAGTTCATTTAAAGTAAATAAAATAAAAGTTGGACAAAATTACATTCAGCGATACAGTTTGCTATATTTTTTATTCCATCTATGACCCAAATATTCATTTTTGCAGCTTCAAACTTTGTTAGGAACAGTTCAGTTGACAAAAACGGCAACAGCGTACCGTGTTGGATGTTTTAAAAAATAAATAAAAATGAACTTGTATAACATATTATGTTTCGAAAATTGGTTTAACGAAGGCTATATCGAAACTCTAGTTGCGAGTTGTAACAACTTTTTACACATTCTGTTTCAAAACATAAATGTTTAAAAGTGACTGTGTTTTATGAAATTGGTTTGAATTCAGTTTTTATTTGTGTACAAGTCTAAAAATATTGTAGAAAAAGTTGTGTAAGGTACACAGCTTTTTCTACAATATTTTTAGACTTGCAACAATGTTCGAGTCATCTATGTTATTTTATTATATAACTTTTGTAAGTATGGAAATTGATAAGGATTTAAATTACAATTAGTTACCCACAGACTAAATAATATCGTAAGTTATACCACCATTTATAAAAAATTATTGTTTTTTCTCGGTAAAAGAACTTTTTCGAATCATTGGTAGCTTTATTAAAAATTCGCTTCGACCTTAAACCAGCGAAAATCAGTATGTCAAAATTTTTTTCTTTAAAAAAAGCTTTTTGCCATTTTCGCAATATTTTTTATTGCTACTTCTCTCCTGTTAATGTTAACGTGTTATATAGCTTTCCTCGATAAATTGACTATTTCAAACTCAAAGAATTTTTCAAATCAGTCCAGTAGTTCCTGAGATTTGCACGTTCAAACAATCAAACAAACAAACTCTTCAGCTTTATATATTAGTTAGGATTTAACAGTTTGTAACGGCTTTTAAAAACCAATTTTATTAAATTACATTATTGATTTTCAATGTTGATATATTGTTATATATTATAAATGATAAAATAGCTAGCTTAGCTAGAAAAATATTTTCTTTTAATTTTCGCGTATATCCATTTCATCTTCCTGCCATTATCCCACTCTAAGTGGGGTCGGCACAATATGTTATAAACATGTTGTCACATGATTTGGCTACGTATTTTACGACCGGCCGCCTGCCTGACGTCAACTTATCTTAGTCGTATTTTACACCTCGATAAGAAAGAGGGTGGTCTATTCTACTTAACTGGATACCACACGGTGGGTCAACTTACCTTAGTCTCCTTTTACGACACCTCGGTATGAGGGTACACGACATGAGGGTGATCTATTCCACTGAGCCGGATACCACTCGGCGGGTCGACTTACCTTAGTCGCCTTTTACGACACCTCGGTAAGAAACGAGGGTGGTACTATTCTATTCAGCCGGATACGGCGGTTAAGCGTATATCCATGTATAGTAAAAAAATTGTGTGTCTTTTTATTATAAAAAAAAAATGAAGAAAAAAAATTAAAAAGAACATTTTGTTGGCATCAGCGCTACGTGTCAGTGCTTTGTATGTTAAAACACTTCTTTTCTGTTGTAGTATATTAAAATTGGTATACAATCCAGAATTTAATAAATAAGTATTGAAAATTTCAATATTACGCCGATATCTTAACGTGGGCAGTCGAATACGGGCAGCCGGTGCTCTTAACGACGTCTTCCGAACACTTGAGGAGGCTGTATTACTTTATTATGATACCAATTTGTATACTGACCGTGCTTACATAATATTATACTGTTAGAAATTGAGTCTAAATTCTATTTAAAACGAATAATAAAAACAAAAACGAATGCATAATTTATAGGCGTTACTTTGCGGAGATCCATAATACAAAAGTAATAATAAAATTATTTTGCTGTAATCCGCGATGAAGTAAAATAGAAAATATATATAGTGCTAAATGTAGAGTGGACAATCCTATCTCCTGATGATGCTTCGGTTGCGGAGCGATTGTTGAGTTTGTGATAGTGAACGTATGTAGTGCTTGTGTATTGTGGTGGCGGTGGTGGAGGTTTGTGCATGTGTTTTTACGAATCCTGCATGTATCAGGTATGATAACCGATTGTCCAGTCTACATTTAGCATTATATATATTTTCTATTTTACTTCATCGCGGATTACAGCAAAATAATTTTATTATTACTTTTGTATAAACGAATGCGTTTAGGGAATCACGCCGGGCACCTTACTGTGCACCAACACTTTTCACTGCGAAATCTAACAACAGAATGATTCTACCACCAGTTCGGAACACTGATCCACTTGAGAAGAACTGGCAAAAAACTCAGTGGTCGCTCCCATCATGAATAGCGATTATTTGCGGTTGGATTCTAAGAACACGAGGTCTACCAAACACGTCTACCTCCTACGAATGCCGCACGCCAAAAGAGAACGAATGTTTTTTTTCGGACTCTAACTAATGCTGTTAGCCCTAGAGGCTTTGACAGCGTCACCGAGAGAGTGGGCGAGCGCAGAAGCATCGCCGAAGTGAAAAAATGGGAGAGCGAGTCTTGAGCGAGACACGCAGCATCCTGGGAGCGTCGCCTTAAGGGACCTCCTGTGAGGCCGGACCTCGGCTTAAAACGACGTGCTGTGGAGGACTGTATCGGACTTGACGTCAGCTGTTGTGTTATATAGGCTGTCACAGCTTAGAAATCTGGATTCCTAACAATACAATAGTTGTAAAGGAATATAAAAAAAAAACATGAATTATTACGCTATAATCCGCGATTAGAGAAAATCTATCATCATTCTCCTATTATCCCTCTCTGTGGAGTCGGCAGAATATGTCAAACAAGTTGTCACATGATTTGGCTAGTATTTAACCACCGACTGCCTGCCTGATGTCAAGTTACCTTAGACGCTTCTTACGACACCTCGGTAAGAAAGAGGGTGGTCTATTTTATTCAGTAGGTACCACACGGCGGGATTAGAGAAAATCTATGTGATGCTAAAAGTAGAGTCTACTATACGTGTTTATACTTATGCATGCAAGATTTATTAAACGAATGCACTATAAACTACATTATAGGCAAACCGTTTAGCTCAGTCTTCGCCTGTGGGATACAAGGGCGCGGAGGAAGGATCAAAAACGGAAACTGAGATGAGAAGGGTGCGAACGCCGTAGCGTGATATATAAGAAATGATCTTAGGCGAGGACTGAGTTAAACGGTTAGCCTATAGCACTGAACACAATCATTATCATAAAATTGATAACCGTTTTGCTCCGGCAAATCGTTTTCGTCAGAAAATAGACTGCATGTAAAAATTGCATAAAAGTCGCTTAGCCATAAAATATTTCAATTTTTATATTATGAAATTCTGTAAATAGTTATATTTACTACAATAGTTATATTTACTACACGTTAGTGTAGTTAACTTTTTTATAAATTTTACTTAATTAACAAATTATATATTTGTATCTTTGCAGTAAATGCAAGAGAAATAATATGTGCAGACTAAGAACTAAAGGTTATCTAACGATTTCATTGAAAACTAAGGAATTAGTACCAAGGATTTCGTGAAGTTAACATTTGATCCAAACATTGTTTTATTGATAGCCTTTAGGAGAAATTTCGACAGGTGATAACAGCCTGATAATAGTTTGAATCGGTTCCAGCGACGAAGATTTACTCCGCTACCGTTTGATGAATAATAAACTTTGCGTTTGACTTTAAAGGCGTTATTAATCACTCGGGGAACGTGTTCAAACTTGTGGAAGTGTATTAAAACTTAATACCAAGAAACTCGATAGACGCTTAGTAGTTTTCGATAACTTATTATGCTTGTATTCTATGTAACCTTCATTTAAAATTTAAGAAGGAATCGCAGCTTCCGAGTTTATAATATTGTTAGAATACGTTCACATCAAATTACTTAATCATCATCCTCCTGCCCTTAGCCCACTCTAACATGCTGTCACATGATTTGGCTGCGTTTTTACGACCGGCCGCCTGCCTGACGTCAACTTATCTCAGTCGTATTTTACGACACCTCGGTAGAAAAGTGGGTGGTCTATTCTACTAAACCGGATACCACACGGTGGGTCAACTTACCTTAGTTGCCTTTTACGACACCTCGGTAAGAAATGAGGTTGGTCTATTCTACTCAGCCGGATACCACACGACGGGTCGACTTACCTTAGTCGCCTTTTACGACACCTGGGTAAGAAATGAGGGTGGTACTATTCTGTTCGGCCGGATACCACACGGCATACATCAAATTAGTTAATATACTCTTTAATTTGTAAAGTAAAAGTTTTCGTGTTCTTTATATTAACCCGGCTTCAAAAATTTAATTGTATCAAAATTTATCAATATCGCTCGAGAAAAACCCTTTATAGCGTAACACACAGACAAACAGTCTATTGCATCTATAATAATATGGATTAAGCGAAAAATAAAAAATAAAAAAAAATTTTTTTTCAATATCTGCGATTTTCCCCATAACAGTCTGCCCTAAGACATAATGCTATAGAAGTAAGCAAAATAAACAGATTTATACGTCTGTAAACTGTCTACAGCATACACTGATAAATTGGTTCCCTGCGATAGTTGTTATTTGTGTGCTGTGTTGGAGTTTTATGTAGTTCACTCCCAAAAACACAGTTGTATCCTCTGTTTTGACATTATTTATGAAAAGCCTTTTTTATACCTATATCATATATAATTTTTAATATCCATTAAATTCCCTAGAGATACCTAAGAATATGTGTAATCTACTAATGCTAATGCTAACAAACAGTAAGGGTCTTCCATTATTTTGTCCCACAGAGGAGCAGCCTTATTTAAGCCAAGCCTTAGCAGAGCCATAAAAAAGGCTGCAGTGAACGTTGCAAAACTAAAGTTTGTAGAGCTGCACATACAATATCAAATTTGCAAAATACGCTCACCTGCTTATTACATAGCTTAAATGAAACAAATTTCCCGTTTTACAATTCAATAAATGCAATATAATCGGACAACGGTGGAAAATAATTGAATCTCATTTCAATGAAAATACTGACAGCATTGAACGCTTTTGGAGCGAGACGCGGGCTGCGGAATTTTGGGTTCCAAAAGAACATTCCAGATGGGAACAGTTCGATTGGAATTATATGGATGATTGGTTTTAGAAATATATGTGACATTTTACATATTCCATAAAAAATATGAAAATTTTCAAGCAATTTTTAACAATAGACTAAGTGTTTTGCGGGACAAGTTTAGGTGTATAAAGTTTTATGTAAAAAAGTTTAAATATGACGATGACTGTTAAGCGTTACCTAAAAATTCTCCTACTTCTTAAAATAATGGTCACCTACAATAATTCAAGTGGAAAGCTGTTAAGAGGGATACATAATTAGTTATCTTTAATATTTAAGTGAGTTATATTTATCAATATATTTTTTGAATCTCGGAAACAGCTCCAACGATTTTCCTGAAATTCAGCATGAAGGGGTTTTTGGGGGAGAAAAATCGGTCTTACTAGGTTTCATTAAAAAAAAATCGTTTTGTCCCTGTTTTTGGGCATTAGAAAATAGTAAAACGTAGAATTGAAAGCAAAGGATTTTTTCAGTTGTCAAACGTCAACGTCATAATGTTGCGATAGCCTATGCATAACTATCACTTACAGGCCTGCTTACTGCTACCCTACTTTAAGTATAATAATTCTGCAGGATTCAAGCTCATATTTGTATCAACTTTTACAATATTAGTATATGCCTTCTGTTACACTTTAATTTGTAAGGGTTTTTTAAATAAAAAGTCAAAGGTACTTTTTCAATTCCTTTTTATTCTTTCGCTTTACTCTACTATACTTTAATCTGAAACGGTTTTATATCTACTCTTTCTCACTCGACGATAAGCAATGGATTTCCCTCTATTTTTCCAAGATTCCCGCTCTTCATTTTTCCCGTGCACACACAATCTTAATTTATGAAATGAACTTTGATAATACAATGGTAATGACAATTCTATGCGGCGGAATCTGCTAATAAAATAAAGTCAGAAATATTTAGAGTGCATGACTTTGTCACTTTTGTCGTTTCATAAACTGTGGTTCTTAGACATCAATCGCAACAAAAAACTGTTTTTATATACAATGGAATCTACCACATCAATATCAGAAACATCGTGGAGAATCATTTCGAAAATACAGAAAATACAACCGTAGAAATGGTACAAATATGTTTAAAGGTAAGGGAAAAGCGAATAAAAAGCTGGTTGTAAAGTTGAGTGATATTTCAGCAGCAGATGTGGCCCGCAGACCGGATTATTTTAAACTTCACACTTTTGTATGCGATGATATAGCGCGTACAGTTCTGCAGTTAAGCGGAATTTCAAGATTTATCTCGCGGATGTTATTTATAGTTCTTTTACAGTTTGTATGTTAGTTCAAGGGGTTCAAATTTGAACTTCTAGCTGATTACTATTTCCCCGACATCAGTTACGCGATTCAAATTCAAATTCAAAATATTCTTTATACAAATGAACTTGCTTACAAGTGATTTTTGAATGCTTTTGAAAAGTGCTTTTGAATCGTCAACTCTACTACTGGTTCGGAAAGTTGTTCTTAACGAGAAGAGCCAGCAAAAAACTCGGTGGTTGCTCTTTTAAAAATATAATTCTTAATACTATTTACATTATGTCGTTTTCTTCTTCTGTCTTGTACAGGTTTAAAGAGATACGCTAATCGTGACGTATATCAAGATAATTCATTATTATTTTGTATTATAGAGCTCTGCCGCATATTTTTTCTGCTCAAAAAATATGACGCCCATACGTCAATCTTTATAAAATTCTAAAAGGAATCTTATTGCTTTATATATAAAGTTTAATATCTAGGAAAAAAAGTGCAAGCAATCTAACATTATGATTCCAAGTTAATAAATCTTTGCAAAAGATAATCGCACTTCCGCGTTAACATTGTATTGATGTAGAGATACTGCGACAGAGTCGCATTAGAGCTATTGTGAACAATCTTATAGCGGCCATTATTTAAATTGTGCATTACGTGTACATTGTTCTGTTTAGTGTATCCTTCTTAGTGTTACGTGCTTAGTATACTAATGAACATTTTGACGATCATTATTCTCCTGCTCTTATCTCACTTTAAATGGGATCGACAAAACATGTCATTAACATGTTTTCACGTGATTTGGCTAAGTATTATACGACCGGCCGCTATCTGGCGTCATCTTACCTTGGTCGCTTTTTACGATAAATTAGTAAGAATGTGGGTGGCCTATTCTACTCAGCTGCATACCACATGGCGAGTCAACTTATCTCAGACGTATTTTACGACACCTCGGTAAGAAAGAGGGTGGTCTATTCTGTTCAGCCGGATACAACACAGCGGGTCAACTTACCTTAGACGTATTTTACGAGACCTCGTTAAGAAAGAGGGTGCTCTATTCTGTTCAGCCGGATGCAACACAGCGGGTCAACTTACCTTAGTCGCCTTTTACGACACCTCGGTAAGAAAGAGGGTGGTCTATTCTGTTCAGCCGGATACAACACAGCGGGTCAACTTACCTTAGACGTATTTTACGAGACCTCGTTAAGAAAGAGGGTGCTCTATTCTGTTCAGCCGGATGCAACACAGCGGGTCAACTTACCTTAGTCGCCTTTTACGACACCTCGGTAAGAAAGAGGGTGGTCTATTCTGTTCAGCCGGATACAACACAGCGGGTCAACTTACCTTAGACGTATTTTACGAGACCTCGTTAAGAAAGAGGGTGCTCTATTCTGTTCAGCCGGATGCAACACAGCGGGTCAACTTACCTTAGTCGCCTTTTACGACACCTCGGTAAGAAAGAGGGTGGTCTATTCTGTTCAGCCGGATACAACAAAGCGGGTCAACTTACTTTAGATGCATTTTAAGACACCTCGGTTAGAAAAAGGGGGGGTCTATTCTGTTCAGCTGAATAAAACACAGCGGGCCAACTTACCTTAGTCGCCTTTTACGACACCTCGGTAAGAAAGAGGGTGGTCTATTCTTTTCAGCCAGATACCACACGGCGTATGAAAATAAATAAATTTATTTCCATAACTGTACGTGCAACTTCAGTCATATCACTGTATTTGTTAAAGTACCCTCAATTATGTGTTATGATTTTTTCCTGTATATTAGCCTCGTATGTAAGCTTCAATTGTTCTAAATCTTATCAATATTGCTTTAGCGAATTAGCCATGAGAGCGTGACAGATAGACTTTCGTATTTATAATATTAATATGCATTATATATTTCTTTCTTGTGAGAGTATCTAGAGTTAATTTTGTCATTTTAGTAATTGTCAAAGTTATTGTTAATATCTTATTATTATTATCTTGTTTATGACCTGTACGCAAATTGGGCGCAAATCACTCTGCCAGTGTCACGTAAAATGGCAAACACACGAGTAATGGAATTTAGAATTTGCCTCGAAGAGAATGCACCAAATGAACTTACTACCTAAAATAATACAAAATATATATGGAATTAAATAAAATTAACGATGTAATCAAAATAGTTACAACTTTAACTTATTATCTACAATAAATTTACACAACTTTTTAACAAACGGTTTAGTAACTAAGTTAATATCTTTCATTGGCATGCTATTATTGTAGAATATAATAGATAAAACTATCAAAGTGTGCCACATATGATAATTACGCTAGTACGTCATTGACGTAATCACAAATTCGTAGAACGGTCGGTGCGTTCAATGAATAACAATACGAGTGGAATATGTGCAATTGAATACAAAACCGATGTCGAATTGTTTGGATTAGAAATTAGCGTGTAATGAGATAGTTTGAGTGCAGCGGCATTGGCGCGGACCGACATTTAGCGACGGGAATATTGAACTATGTCGATACGACACGATTGCGACACGATATATTGTATAAAGTCATAATCCTCTAGCCCTTATCCCACTTTAAGTAAGGTCGGCACAATATGTTATAAACATGTTGTCACATAATTTGGCTGCATATTTTACGACCGGCCGCCTGCCTCAAGTCAACCTACCAGACACTTCGGTAAGAAATTGAGGGTGGTCTATTCTACCGAGCCAAATACCACACCGAGATATTTTATAAAGTATGTCCTCAATATATACCAACCGACAGAACAGTCTAGAATGTTGTCTAAAAAAGTGTCTTCCGTCCACCTGGGAGCCCATCTACTCTGCCTTTGTCGGTACAAGATCGCTATTATATACTATAATAGTTCACTATCACAAACTCAACAATTGTTTCGCCCCGCAACCGAAGCATCATCAGGAGATAGACTCCACGACCAAAATCGCAAAGCGATTTTTTCGATTTTGGTTTTGAGTTTGTGATAGTGAACGTATGTAAGCACTACATACGTTCACTTGTATTGTGGTGGCGGTGGTGTAGGTTTGTGCATGTGTTTTTACGAATCCTGCATGTATCAGGTATGAAAACGGATTGTGCACTCTACATTTAGCATTATATATTTTTTCTATTTTACTTCATGGCGGATTATAGCAAAATAATTTTAGTATTACTTTTGATATTTATCGTTGTTTAAAACAATTACAATCGAAAATATCGGAACGATATCGTAAGCATCTGCGTGATTCAGTCGTATAATGTAAGCGCGTTTAATATTAGCGAGTGCGTTAAATTATTGGCGTTCTGTGCCCGACGTCGCAATATGTTAACGCGAAATTATGACATGTTTGCCCTGAGTTATAATCATGAAGGTATATAATCTCACGTTATTGTATCGCTGAATATTAACCTAATAAATTATCTAGTTTACACGTAACTTTACTTAGGTTTGTCCTGAAGCCCGAGGCGGTATGGTTTGGAGCCAATTTTGATAAAACTTTGTTCAAACTTAGTTAGTTGTATTTAAATTACTTTAACATATTCCTCGAATACGCTGAAGTCAAATATACTTTTAGTTTGTAAATAAGCTACTGAAAGTTTTGAATGTGATATCTCTTCAAAAGATATAACGAGAAGCTCGACGAAAGCTCTTTTTCATAGCAGTCACAACCCGGTTACAAGTAACTTACACGAAAAACAAAAAATACTAACTTTACTCTTTAGAAACGGACACTTATTCGCAATTATATTCCAAATTGTAACTGTTTCCGATTAAAAACGTTAAATTTAAGCTTACAAAATCATACCTAAAAATAACAGTATTACAGTTTTTAAACATTTTATAATCAACTTGAAGACAATTTTTTGAATTTAAACTATCATGAGTGTTATTCATAACTGATGTATAGAAACCGGCTATACTCACGTGTTATTTATGAGATGAGCTTGACTAGTTTCAAGCCCATACGGGGCTCTTATTCATTCATTATCAGTTCCCACGATAAGGCTGCGTAAAGAGCCCATGAATAAGAGCCCTGTATGGGCTTGAAACCAGTCGGGCTCATCCGATAAAATAACACGTGAGTATAGCCGGTTTCTATACATTAACTTGAAGACAATCCACGAAGAATATTTGGTGGACTATTTAGTTCTATGTGGTGGTAACACTCCTACAAGGTGTTGTCGCCATTGACTTCCGCTTTGTATTTTATAGCAACACTGTCATGAAACAAGAGTATCGCGCACTTTTTGACTGAAATGGTGGCAACACTGTGCCGTTGTTGTTTCAGGTAGAGTCTTTCTATTGATAAGACGTTTCAGTGATATTCAGTCTTTGTTCGTCATTCAAGAGAAGTGCATCTCGGAACGGGAATTGTGGTATTTCTATTATATCGTGTTATTGTATATAGTGTGCGCTAACAAAGGTTAGGTTAGTTTTGGAATAATTTTAAATATCAAAGATTAGACGTGTACACGCGACTCAAGTGTTTAGAAAATTAAGAATAAGAATAAGAATAAGAAAAACTTTATTTATGTGGCACATTACAACACAGGGCGAAGAGTAACAAGATGACAAATGACAATGGTAAAAGATGAGAAAAAAAAAAAAGTAAAATAAAAATAAGACAAAATATACGTAACTTAAAAATAAAAAAAAGAAACAAACAATATTAATACCTAAAATTACCTTAAACTACTTCACCAACAACTCCCAGCGAGATAATGTGCCTTCACAAATTGGAGAACCACTCGGCTATTGTTGAGGTCGCAAGACCCTAACACCGATTTTCAGTGGTCACCAGTAAGGGCGCGCATACGCCCGACAGTGGCTTTTCGACTATTCAGTCTAGCATATAGATAGTATATCTTATAAATTAAATTCTCTTATTGCAATGTTATTTTACATACTCCTCCGAAACAGTTGAGACTATTTTAATTAAATTTTATATGCTTCTATGTTTATGTACCAGATAAATAATGATAAAAAATTATGTGCAGCGTGTGTAAGTAGTGCATCTTAAGTGAAAGAATTATATTAAATTTAAATAAAAAGAGCATTAATTTTATAAAATCAACATTTGTTCAGGTATCATACAACCAAGTCTGTCTTTGTACGTCTAATAAGTGTAACTTGTAATTTTTACGAAAACTATATAAATTTTGTGAATTTCGGATAGGCGGTGGGATATTGTTCCAGCACTTGGATGCATTATACCTGAAACTACCCTGAAACGCGGCTGTGCGGTGGTGTGGCGTAGGTATGATATATGACGATGCCCTCGTGCCACGTATAGCATAGTAATCACTTGCCCATTTGAGCTTATGATACAGATAAGTAGGTACTCTATACTTAATTATACCAAAAAGCATAGTAGCGAAGTGAAGTTGCCATCTGTAATTCATTTTTAATATACCAGATTTAAAAAGGAAAGGTGAAATGTGCGTACGAGGCGGGATGCTAAAACAAAATCGGGCACAAGCATTCTGTACCTTTTGAATAATTCGCTTAGATCTAGAAAGTAGTCGCGGTCCATAGACAGCATAAGCGTAATTAAACTTCGATAAGACAATGGATTCACATACCCGAATTCGTATTTCAGTACTTAAGTAACTACGTATCTGATACAAAACCTTTAAACGGTAGAAACAATTATTTGCTGTACTAGTAACATGCTTTTCAAACCTCAGGCACTGATCCATAACCACACCAAGATTGCGAACCTCAGTTACGCGATCTATGGGTTGGCCACTAATCAAAACTCGAGGATCGTAACTGGAAATTGTATTAATCTGGTGGGGTGTACCTAAAATTATGTACTTTGTTTTATTTGGATTCAAAACTAGGCTATTATCATTTGACCATGCTGCTAATCGACTCAGATCTTCATTTAACTTATTTGTGGCTGAAGCAGTGTGTTCAGGTTTAAATGATATATATAGTTGTATGTCGTCCGCATACATATGGTACTTACAATTTTTTATAGTCTTAACAACATCAGCACAGTATAGAATGAAAAGAATGGGCCCCAATATAGATCCCTGAGGAACGCCTCTCGTAACTGTTGCACTTTTTGATAACGAATTGGTACCATCGATATTTTTTACTTCTACTGATTGAACACGGTTAGTAAGATAACTGGCAAACCAGTTAACCGTATGAGGACTGAAGCCATAGTAACTGAGTTTTGACAGAAGTAGTGGTATATGTAGAGTATCAAATGCTCTAGAATAGTCAAGGAGAACGAGTATCGTTCCTTCACCAGAGTCTTGTGCGCTAAGGATGTCATCCACAACATCCATCAACACAGTGGTAGTACTACGTTTTGGGCGATAACCTGATTGATTTTGGGGAAGAATGTCATTTAAATCTAAAAATTCTGCCATTTGTTTAGCTACAACTTTCTCTATAATTTTTGAGATACAAGGCAGAATACTAATGGGACGTAGATCTTTAAGTTCTTTTAGATTTTCGCCTTTAGGAATAGGTTTAATAAGAGCTTTTTTCCAGTTGTCCGGAAAAACGCCTTGTATAAAAGAAGTATTTATTAAGGAAACAATGACATCAATCGTTATCGACATGGTGGATAACAGCATATGGAGAGAAATGCCATCTATTCCAGTAGCATTAGACTTGAGAGTTAACAGAATTTTTGTAACAATGCTGGCATCTACAGGTTGAAAAGAGAATATAGAGTCAGTATATTTGTTAAGTAAAAAATAATTTTTATATTCCAAAGGTACATTGGCATGTCCAGGAATGTTTAAAAAGTAAGCGTTTATTACATCAGGGTTCCTTAAATGACTCGGCAATACACAATCTTTGCTACTTTTAATACTAACGTGCCTCTTCAAATGTTTCCATAATATTTGTGACTTCTTAATATTAGAATTAATATAAAAATTAAAATAAGCGATTTTTTCATTGTTTATAGCTGTTTTTACCAACTGTTTAAGTTCTTTGTAATAAATTAAATGTGAATCTTTTTTACTATTTATAGCTCGAACATGTGCTTTATCGCGAGTTTGCATCATAAGTTTAATATTGTGTGTTATCCAAGGATAGTGATGTGTTTTGATATTTAATAATTTGACAGGTGATAGAATGTCAAAAACAAAGTGAAAATATTTATTTAATTCTGTCACCATTTCATTTATATTTTGCATTAATGTAATACCAGTCCAATTTAAGGAATTTAAAAGTGCACTTAGGTCTTTATCATTTATATCCTTAATATTTCTACTTAAAAATTTTTTTGGAACAAATTTTTGCCTGGGTATATCAAGTTCGCAAAAAATAAACGCATGGTTACTTAGCTCCGATATGTAGTCAACCTTAACTTGATTAACTTTAGCATCAGTGCATATGATATCGAGTAACGTGCGACTGTCATTACTAAAGTGAGTTGCTTCATTCACATATTGTTTTAAATTTGTCCAATCTAAAAACTCACGTAATAAGATAGTGTGGGAGCTATTTTTATCCAAAAAATTTATATTAAAATCTCCAAGTAAGATTAAATAATCATAGTACCCTAATGAAGCGACAGTGTCGGATATTGCATCAATAAAAGTTTGTACGTTCAGCCATGGTGGTCTATATGCTGTACCAATTACGATTAGTTTAGCATTCATGTTAATACTGAGCCACATTTGCTCCACCATTGGGCAATCTGGATGGGCTAACATTCTGATGGCGATATCACTTTTAATGTAAAAACCGACCCCCCCGCCTCGTGATCGCACTGCCGGTGGTCGCGGGAGGTGACGTAAGCGATAGCCTGGTACCACTGGAGCACGTCCAGTTTGTCCTTCTTTCAACCATGTCTCATTAAGTCCCATGATGTCTACTTTGTGACGATCCATTGCTACCAAAAGCTCATCATGACCCGTGCCTAGAGAGCGACAATTTAGAAACCCAATTTTTAGTTTTTTCGGTCTAGCCATTTGAAACAATAAAATAATACAGAGGTGTGAGAACACCAGGTGAAATAATATTCAACGCAGTCCTTATTAATAAATATACCATATTCTGAATAATATCCCATATATTAATGCAATAAGAAACAGTTATTAGATATAGCATGCACAGAAAATACAGTTTGTTAAGATAACCCTTAGCATTATTTTTTGTGTGTGACATTACAGTAGTCTCCGAAAGTATGTTGGCGAAGTAATGTGAAATTACAAAACAAAACAGACAAGTAACCTTGTCTAACTCTAATACAAAGATTGACATTCCAAAATATACAAAATAAACAATTGATACAGTGCCTCTAAACATAAAATTGGAATTCGGTATGAGGTCACTTTGCTTGAACACAAAAGAATTACAAATAGTATAATATGCGACACAATAATATCGGTATAACGTTAATGTTGATATAACAATGCAACGGTCGTAACTATAAATGTATGTATAGTAAACAATTATAATCTTTAAGATAGTAATAGCTAATTTCAGATCCCATATAAAATAAGTAAACCTCAAATTTATGTCCCCCCAAAAAAAGTTGTTATGTCTGTTTCCGAGCGTACACGATGCACCGGTTCATTTGTTCTGCAACGTATATATATTTTCCCTCCCCTAGTCCAGATGTAACGCCAGCCCTTTTTATGGCCTTCCTCTCTTGCCTTATGGAACAGAAGTCGATTAGTACGCGTGAGGCGCTCGTTAACGTAAAACCGGCGTGGTGCACAATCTATAATGCCACTACTGTCAGCGCCCCGGCGAACGCGCGCGGCCCGAATCAAATCATCGCGCACTGCGCGGCGCGCAAGGCGCACCACAATACGGCGCGGCCGCTGGGTATCTCCCGAGACTGACGGCGCTCCCCGACGGGGTCCCAGTCTCTCTGCACTAACGATGTCACGGCTTTCTAGGTTTACGTCAAGTTTCTTTGCTACGAGACTAACGACATGTATGATATTTTCACCATTTAATTCTTCTAAGCCCGTTATTTCGATGTCGTTCAATAATAACTCCTGATCCCGGTCATTTATTTCCGCTCTTAACTGTGCAATAGTATCCTGTGTACAATACCCATTCCCTTCACGCAGATGTTGGCTCCCGTCACCCGACACTTGCTGCTCTAAACGATCTAATCGTTTTTCGACATCATTAACACGTTGGCAGTAATCGGTCATGGTAGTGTTGAGTAACGCTAGTTCATTTCTAAACGAAGACATTTCCTTCGTAAACTCCAAACGCAGAAGCCTTATCTCATGAACAATAGAGGATTGTGTGTTATCCCCGCTATTTGGATCAGTGAAAATATCATCTTCTATATTACCACCTTTATCTAAATCAGGCAGCGAAGCGGTCATGCAGCTATCTCCAGGATTGTTAGCCCTTCTTTTACAGTCTCGACAATGCCATTTAGGGGGTATACGACTAGTTGGACTAATATTCATACACGCTCGATGGTAAACAATAAGGCATTTAGCACATCTAGCGCCATCTCCCGTCGCAAAGAACCTTCCGCAAAAGTTGCACTTGTTTGTCATTATTGAACAATTATTGATTAATGTGGAATAATATTTTCCTTTTCAATTAGTACTCCTACCAACCACTAGATGGCAGTAACAGGCCAGAAATGTGGTATATTCGAAGAATATCAAGATATGAACATTTTTAGCAACTTTAACCGTTATTGTTCACTTTATGTATTAATATTATCCCTCCAGTTCATAATATATACGATCAAATCAAAAATTATTTTTAACAGTTCACTTTTATAAAACGAAGGTAAACAACTTCACAGATGATTTTGCACTTTCTTATATAGTACTTATTAAATGATATTTCAAAGTTAATATCACTTTTAGTTACATAAAAAACTTAGAAAATCACTTGTAATCTATCTTCAATAAATAAAACGTAAATTTACATATTAAAATAATATAAATGGCATAGCCGATAAGCTGACACTGACGCGCGTCTACCCGCCTTTTTTTTTGAATTGTTTATATTTTTTATTTATTTCATCAACAGAAACAATTTTATATGTTATTATAAAACTTTATCTAGTGATTGTATAAGAACGGCCGCACCTAATGTTACAAATAACTTTATAACACTTTACAATTGACTATCGTCTTCAACGCCGTGTGGTATCCGGCTGAATAGAATAGTACCACCCTCATTTCTTACCGAGGTGTCGTAAAAGGCGACTAAGGTAAGACGACCCGCCGTGTGGTATCCGACGGAGTAGAATAGACCACCCTCATTTCTTACCGAGGTGTCGTAAAAGGCGACTAAGGTAAGACGACCCGCCGTGTGGTATCCGACGGAGTAGAATAGACCACCCTCATTTCTTACCGAGGTGTCGTAAAAGGCGACTAAGGTAAGTGACTCACCGTGTGGTATCTGGTTAAGTAAAATAGACCACCCTCTTTCTTATCGAGGTGTCGTAAAATACGACTAAGATAAGATGACGTCAGGCAGGCGGCCGGTAAAATACGTAGCCAAATCATGTACTAACATGCTGTGCCGACCCCACTTAGAGTGGGATAAGGGCAGGAAGATGATGAATTGACTATCGTCTTTACAGTAGTACTTTACAAAACTTAATGTCCTAATTCTAAAAATGTGTTAATGTAATGTTTTATTATTCTACCTTCCATTCACAATATTTATCAAATCATATCTATTTTGTCTATTTAATACAGAAATTACCAGTAGAAATTAAAACGTTAGTTCTAAAAATCTTTTAAAGCAAGCTCCATTTAAGCAAGTATTGCCTATTGAACAAAGACTAGGGAATTTTACAAGGAATAATTGCACGATCGTTTCTGAGAGGTAACAACAATTTGAACAAGCTGTGCTCGACAAGAACTTAAAGTTGCATCTGCAGATGAAGTCTGCGCTACAGCAAGTTAATCACAATTGTTCGCTGAAATATCATACCGATATTCGACGATCAGCGCTTTCCGATTCTTCTTAATTGTACTTTTGATTATATCACTAAGAATTTTAATTGCTGAACTTAGCTGAGTCAGCTTTATTGTCATTTTCTTTGTATGTGTTTGTTTATTAGAAATAAGATAATGGACATATAACGGACGGACGGATGGTAATCTAAGATAGATATAACTTGTACATTTTTGTTGTGAATAAAAAAAAATGAACACTTATTCAGAAATTTAGCAACTATGTCAATTGAATGATGATTCAATGGTTTAAATTCTACGTTCATTCCATTGATTTATAAGAGATAAGGTAATGATCAAAAATCACTGGAAAAATGTCACTTAAGCTCTCTGCCGGTATTTATTATAAAAGCTTATTGGAATATGCACACAATTAAAAATGTTGAATGTGTTATTGTTTTAAGACATCTTCATTAGATGTATTAAAACACAGAAAATGCTCGTTATATAAACAATAGATTTAATTTTCACTTTCAAGAAAATCAAAAAAGACTTTATAGGATGTGCGGAGAGCAAAAAAATAAGACATCTTACATATAGCTGAGTCCTAATGAACTCTCTTTTAAATACATTTGTTGGGTTTTTTTACTATTACTATACTATACTAGTTTTGGTGAACTAGAAAAAGAGATACTTGGTGAAACTTAATGGTGAAACTTTTGTCACACATGGGGGAAATGTAGAAACGGTTCTTTTGATGGTAGTTAGAATAAACTTAAGTCCCTTTATTTATCGGACGACCATCTGAAAAGATTCCCGAGGCGGTCAATGCATCTAGTGCTCCCGATGCATCGTCCAGCGGAGGGAGGGGTCATTATTAGAGAGACCCCGACCCAGAGGTGGCGCACTCTGGGGTACAGAATTGCTGCTGGTGGGGTAGGGGCAATGTGTCCAACGGTACCCTGTTCACCAGCAGCGTGGTGGAGCACTGTCAGGTTTTTAGTCGGTGCAAGTCCGACATACCCTCGGCTCGTCCCCGTCGGGCGGTGACGACCCATAATGGGTTTTCCTGACATAAAAAAACTTAATTCCTCTTAAGTACAATATGGTTATTTCATTTTGAATGACATTAAAATTATATACCTACTTGGAAGCGCAAGATATATTCTATAGGGAACCTGGTGTTCATATAATTTACAAACCCACCCCGACATCGATAATATTGAATCAGTCGACTCTATTAACAATGCAAATACTAGCCCCGGCTAGCTTCGTAAACGCAGCAACTTGCCCGACAAGTTTAAAGTCGCTGTTTAAACAAGAAACAACCTTATCATCAGAGGGTTTAGCATTAATGATCTGAACGGATAAGTGGGCAGCTGGAGCCAGCATTGTTTGCAAATCCAAACTTATGCAGAGGCAGTGTTTACAGGGATCGTCTGTTGCCGTCTTAATGCCTGTAGTTTAAATTGTCTTCAGATTTTGTTTGCGATTCGTTCGCTGGTTGGCTTGTTCTACGATAGATTGCACTACTTGCTAATGTGTTTTTGTTTAAAATTCTTTATACAACAGACAATACGTTTCTTACTGAATTAAAATTATTCTTCTCATCATTCTCCTACCCTTATCCCACTCTAAGTGGGGTAAGAAAAAGGGTGGAATATTCTGCTCAATCGGATACCACACGGTGGGTCGACTTTCTTTAGTCGTTCTTTATGATACCTCAGTAAGAAATGAGGGTGGTTTATTCTACTCAGTTGGATACCACACAGCGTAATTTAAATTATTCTTGTATTCTATGTTTTAAAAGAACTTTATAGAATTAGGCGTTACTTTGCGGAGATCCATAATACAAAAGTAATAATAAAATTATTTTGCTATAATCCGCGATGAAGTAAAATAGAATCGGATGCTTTGCGATTTGGTCGTGGAGTCTATCTCCTGATGATGCTTCGGTTGCGGGGCAAAACGATTGTTGAGTTTGTGATAGTGAACGTATATAATGCTTGTGTATTGTGGTGGCGGTGGTGGAGGTTTGTGCATGTGTTTTTTTTTACGACTCCTGCATGTATCAGGTATGATAACCGATTGTCCACTCTACATTTAGCATTATATATATTTTCTATTTTACTTCATCGCGGATTATAGCAAAATAATTTTATTATTACTTTTGTTTAAAAAGAACCTTAAACGACTCTCATACTCACAACTGACTCTTACAAAAGTATACATTCACTTATGTTTAGAAAGTTTTTATATTTCTTCGTTATAAAGTAATTATTGAATTTTATTACATTAAGTGATTGTTTAAAATTTAATTTTGTCTGTTGACAGTTGCCGAAAGGGCTGACCCTTATCCAAGATTGGACATTTCATTCGCTAGCAGGATGCATTGTTCCACAACAGTCTATAATATATCACGCCAGCAAGCAAGTGATTACTTATACTTAAATGTCTGTTGTGAAAACATCTCTTAAAAATACTAAAAATTAATATATTTAGATCAGGAAAGCATAAGGTAAACAATATAAAATATCTAGGTCAGAGGAGATATGCAAAAAGTTAAATATGCAATCCAAGTAAAGCTGCTACAGAGAACATAAACTTTTTACTTAAATACAAAACAAAACGAGGGAGAAGTACAAATAAAAAGAAAGCGTGTAACAACTGCTAATCTTATATAATAATTCAGTAAATAACAACACTTTAAGATAAACAAAGCAAATAAAAAATACAATAGGTTATAATATGTGTTTGTCGAACTGTGAATTAAGCCAATGTCGGACAGTGAGGTGTGCAAAATAATATTATTTTGCTGTAATTCGCGTTTGTTAAGAGTAAATATGCAATGCAAGATAAATGTCTCTACATTTATCTGCTACTTAGTATATTTTTTATTAACTATCCGACACTTTATCAGTAACTTGTGAAACAACCTAAGTTTAAGTAAATAGCGGCAGTAATACAGAGATATATTTTAACATGTTTCTAATACAACCTCCTTCATAGAGTTGGTCATTAAAATGAAAAAACATTGTGGCTGTCATTATATTGAGTCATTGTCAAGAGTAAATGAGTTGACTTTGGGAAAATTGGTTTTTATTTATTGAATAGGTGTAAGGAGAAATATCGTCGTTGTTATAATATATAAGCAAACTCACAGTACATCTTAAATATAGTATGCAAAATAGCTGGCAGGTCGCCGACACCATCGCGGCACATTAGCGAGTGAGTAAGGCAGTGGGGCGTAAAACCTAAACGTCTCACCGCGCAGGCTTTATTTGCTATTTGAAAACCGCATAAAACACAAGGTGGGTAATGAACGAGGGCTTCTACGCCATTACCTATTTACGCGCAAGTTTATAACTCGGGGAACAGGTACGTTTATACTGTCAGAGTGCGGAGAATAATATAATTGATATTTGCGTACCAACTTTTTCTTTACTATTGATTGTCTTACTTCGTAGGTTAGCTGGCAGAGATCTCTCTCTTAGAGATAGTTGAGTACACTTTTTTAACCAATAATGTTTTTTCCAACATTTTTTATGGTACATAAATAAATAATTTCAAAAACAATTATTAAATTGTTAATAAGTATTTAAGATAGCCGCGTGGTAGCAGGCTGAGTAGAATAGACCACCCTCATTTCTTACCGAGGTGTCGTAAAAGGCGAAGGTAAGTTGACCCGTGTTGTATCCGGTTTAGTAGAATAGATCAGACTCTTTCTTACCGATGTGTCGTAAAAGGCGATTAAGGTAAGGTGACCCACCGTGTGGTATCCGCTTGAGAAAAATAGACCAGACTCTTTGTTACCGGAGAGTCGTAGAATACGGCTAATGTAATGAATAGCCCTTATAGCTGAGCACCGCCCTCATTTCTTACTGAGGTGTCGTAAAGGGCGACTTAGCTAAGTTGACCCATCGTGTGCTAAGCGGTTGAATAGAATAAATCACCGTCTCTCTTACCGAGGTGTTATAAAAGGCGGCAAAGGTAATTTGACGTGTCATAAAAGTCAGGCAGCCGGTTGTAACATACCTAACCAAATCATGTAAACATATGTTTTATAACATATTGTGGCGATCCCACTTAGAGCCGCATAAGAGAGGTCAATCAGGTCAATGATGATACAGATTAAATATAAAATAAATGTCGTGACGTCGTGTAGTCATCGTCACGTGGCTGCAAAGCCCGCCCAGCTGATCCCGAGACCGGACGTGGCGGTTATTTCACGGTACATAAACATTTGATTTGGTGCGGGAAGCGCGGGATATTTTTACCACTTTGTATGCGAGCTGTAACTCGGAGGAACACAGAGATGAATTATACTCGTTTGAGATCAGCTCCGGCAGCCTCCCGTGCTGCGAGGGGAGACGTATGAAATGTTTTGTTTTCAAGAACAGTTTCTGGCGGTGACAAATGTAAACCGCCTGTTACTATACTATTCTTGAAAGGGTGAATTAGAGTCTAGCTCAACGTCGCTTAAATTGAAATTATTAATTTACACATCTCAGGCATTCTTTAGAGATTCATAGACTTTCTGATTATTTAACATAGATGTAAAGGTTTTGAATTCTAATTAACGGTTAAGTGCTTCCACCAACGGGCAATCATGTATACAAAGTAGGAACCGACATAAACTTGCGGCTCCTGCTTTGCGCCTTGCAAAAGTACGTAAGTCGTTTGTGGGTTTTGGTATAAGATTCTATAATAAAATTCCGCAATCAATTTTAGCTTTGCCATTGCAGCAGTTTAAATACACCATTAATAAAAGGCTAATACAGAAAGCCTACTATACTATTGAGGTATATAAGTAAGCTAAGCAAGCTAAGTAAGCTAAGTATATAGGTACTATATACTTAGATGATAAAAATGCCTCTAATACTCTTCGACCCTGTACAAAACAGTAATAACTAAATGTAACTAGTAATAAGAATTATATTTTTAAAAGAGCAACCGCCGAGTTTCTTGCTGACTTCTTCTCTCTTTCTTCTCAACAGCTTTCCGAACCAGCAGTAAAATAGACGATTCACAAACAATTATTTACAAGTTTATTTGAATAAAGAATATTTTGATTTTGAATTTAAATATAGGTATCAATGTAATCTAAAACATTACCAAACAAAGGCATCTTCAAGAAATACTTATTAATAGTTTTTTTGTTTGTACTGATCCTTAAAGTAACAGAAGCAAAAAGTAGCAGAACCTTTGAGTAACAGAAGGAAAAGTACAAGAATTGAAGAAGAAAGAGAATAAGGGTAATATAGAGAAAGAGATAAAGTTTATATAAATTTAACTATTTAATCTATTAATTTTGGTAAAATAAATAGATGAAAAGACGCTAATAAAATATAATTAGTTAAGGTAAATATTTTCTAGTCTATAAATTTGTCTTTTCTATTTCTACTTGTCTTGGGTTTTATCTGTAAAGGAAAAGAAAGGACTGACAAGAACGTTGCGTACACCCTAAACATTGCATAACTTATGTTTACGTTATTCACCGTTCATTTTTTCGCAACCGCTACATTTTACGGGCAAAAGCAAACTGCGGGATTTAAGTAAACTGGTTGTATAGCAATTTTAAAACAAAACATAAGAGCGAAATTACATTATCATATTTATAAGATAATATATCATCCAATTTACTTCTCTCCTCCACTCGCAATTATCGTAGTCAGGCAGCGGTATTAATGTTTAAAGATTAATATTTATAAGAAGAAATGTGGTATCTGGCTGAGTAGAATAGACCACTCTCATTTCTTACCGAGGTATCGTAAAAGACGGCTAAATTAAGTTGACGTCGGGCAGGTCGCCGGTCGTAAAATACGTCGTAAGTGGGGTCGGCACAACTCATGTGTGTTGTGCCGACCCCACTTAGAGTGAGATAAGGGCAGGAGAATGATGATTTAATGTGTATTTTAGTACTTTTCTTTATTATTATTATTGTATGATAGTTTTTCCGCTATATATAAATCAACTACGAGTAGCAATTGCCAGCTTCTTGGCTAATATATTCTAATATAGCATTTTGATAATCATAAAAATGGTTAAAGTGGGTTAACCTTATAAGCTAGACATATGCTGTCACGGACTTTTATTTAGAACTTTTAGAGGAGAACAATTTTGTAATCATGTATTACTATGTTATTTATTATGTTATTTTGAAATAACTTTCATCGTTTACTTAGCAAACGCAAAAAAAACTGTTGCCTGTAAAGTCGGTTTTACGGGCAAAGATTTTACGTGACAACGTCTTTTTAAATGTGACGGATTGGAGTGGGAGAGTGACGTAAGGCATCCGCCAGTCCGGCGGGCCTCTTTTTCGTTAGATGACTCATCGTAACAGACGTGAGCGGGCGTTACACTTTTTCATGAGTGACTCCTAGCCGCAACCTAATGTAAGACGTTGTCACGTCAAAAACATTTAAATTTTTCCGTTTTCGTAATATTTATCATTGCGGCTCCTCTCCTATTCATCGTAGCGTGGTGTTATAGTTATATTTACGTTATAGTCTTCCTCCATTAATGGACTATCTTACACTCACAGAATTTTAAATTCAGTCAAGTACTTCCTGAGATTTGTGCATTCAAATAATCAATCAATGAAACAAACAAAATCTTCAGCTTTATATATTAATATAGATATAAATTCCTAGGATATTTTCATTTCTTCTTTCGTTTGTGGTCGAGTGACATTTTAAAATTGGGTCGCGAAGACCGCCCTGGCACAACCCTTAATTTAACGACCGATAATTTAGAGCCACCGCCTTTATAAAGTCCTCTTTAATAATATGTAGTTTTTATACAGCAGTACTTATTTTCCAACACACCTGAAGCTAAATGACGATAAATTCAAATTATAGTGCGCTCAGATCTCTTTTTGTTTGTTCCACTAAAATTCTTGCGCGTATTTCTACAGATTATCATGCGATTTTACGTGTTACTTGGATTTTACATCACACTGTGTACCTTTAATGTCTTCAAATTACTTAGTAAGTATTAATACTAAGTACCAATACTGCGTTTTTGATGCTTACTCCCAATTATACAATTTTGGAAAACTGAAATCAGCAACTGTACCTTCATGACCCATTTACAAATTTAGCTTCGCATCTCGTTTTTTTAGTCATCAGTCAATTTTCTGCTCTTCATGAGAACTGAATTATTACTATTTTGTTTTGCATTAATACTACACGTTAGAGTTTTAGCGAATGATTGTTTGTTTGTAGAGGAGAAAACAGTTAACTTCAATTACTCAGTAAAAGCACTTAAACTATGATGGTGTGTTCTGCTCAATTTATTTCTAAAACTGATATCTTTAGCGTGTGTCTTCTTATTTAGACACACTAAATCTAGTGAGATAAAGAATTACCGGTAGTAACTTCTTGAGTTTAATACTTTATGATGAGAAAATGGGACCCTTATCCCATTTTCTCATGATAATAATAGTTATAATAAGGATAATGATAATGATGAATAAAATGAAACCCAAGTGGACAGTAACAAGTTGGAATCTTCTACGCTTCTGAAATTTATTAATGTATTAAATAATTATAATATATTTTTGAATACTTAAGAATATCTTTGAAATAATTTTATGAGAAAGGTACAGCATATTACAACTTCATCGGATGAACGTTTGTCAGTCACCAGCGCCTTATCGATTTTTGGAAGTGTAATAATTGCGTAAATAATTCACTATTATGTAATACGTATTATCTGCAACGTTAATCAAAATTAACTAAAAATGTTTAAAAGTACTTACAAAAAACATTAACCGAAACAAAGATCAAAGCAATTATAACTGAACAAAAAGTAAACCCCTGGGACGGTCGTAAAACAAAATTATCCGCAGACCTAAAGAAAGCAAAAATAACATTCAACTTTGGATTGTGAAAATTTTCGATGAATGGAATACTAATAAGACAAAGCCGGTCGTTGCGTGCGATTAGCATGTTTTTAGCGATTTGAAATAACGCTAATAAAGGGAACCAAGAATATCAAGTTATGGTGAAATCAATTTTATACATTCATACAATTGTGTGAAAGCGTTAGTTTTGTATTATCTTAGGTAGCCTTGGCATCATCTCAAAATTTTACATGAAAAATTTACCGTTGTGGGAGGTAGTTCTAATTTCAGAAAAAGTATTTTATATTTTAAATATAAAGACGTATGGTATCTGACTGAGTAGAATAGATCACCCTTATTTCTTACCGATGTATCGCAAAAGACGACTAGGGTAAGTTGACTCGCTATATGGTGTGCGGCTGAGTAGATCACCCTCATTTCTTACCGAAGTGTCGTAAAAGGCGATTAAGGTAAGTCGACTCGCTGTGTGGTGTCCGGCTGTATAACTAGACCACCCTCATTTCTTACTGAGGTGTTATAAAAGGCGACGAAGGTAAGTCGACCTACCGTGTTGTATGCAACTGAGTAGAGTAGACCGGCCTCATTTCTTACCAAAGTGTCGTAAAAAGCGATAAAGGTAAGTCGACCCTCAGTGTGGTATCCGGCTCAGTAGAATAGACCACCCTTTTTCTTACCGTGGTGTCGTAAAAGACGACTAAGGTTAGTTGTGATCAGGCAGATAGCCGGTCGTAAAACACTTAGCCAAATCATGTGACAACATGTTTATAGCAAGTCGTGCCCACCCCACTTAAAGTGGGTTAAGGGCAGGAAATGATTGCATTTTTTATATCTTTAAAAAGAATTACCGAGCAAAGCTGTCACCTAGGTATATTAACACACAAAGTTTCCCCTCTTCAATATTAATACGATGAAACCTTGATAGCTAATAGGTTTCATTTGTATTGGAACGTAACAAAGATTCTGCGCCAGGCAAAGATTGAAGTAACTAAGAACTCCCAAGTCGAAGCGGCTCCGCGGACCGAGCAGTCATAAAACAAAATTATTCAGAAGATTAAAAGGGAACGGAAATAACATCCAACTTCAGATTGGTAAAATTTCGATGAATAGCATACTAATGAAAGAGAGGCACTTAATGCCGGCGATGAGCACATTCCGTGATTGGCTTAAATTTTTAATTATCGCTCGAATCCAAAGTATACTTTATAGATATGGACTTTTATAAGTACTCTTGTGACGTCAGCGAACGTCCCTGTTATTATTGGTTTATGTGATACAAAAGTTATAATAAAATAATGATGATCCACGAATAAAGAAAATTACTTGATAACCCAGCATTGATAACGTGAAATATTTCAGAAGGTGGTTGGGTTACTAAAACTGGGTTGGGTGGTTGGGTTGGGTAAACTTATGTGAATAATTAATATTAGCAATTTTTCGTTTTCCGGTGAAGGAAACCATCGTTAGGATACCTGAATATTTCTAAAGAATTCTGGAGATATGTGTAACCTACCAATCCGCATTGGAGCAGCGTGGTAGGTCTTAGGTAGGTAGCTCCAATCCTTCTCTTTAAAAACGGAAAGAGGAGGCCTATGCTCAGCAGTGGAATGATAAGAAGCCGTTACACCTAATATCTAGATGACCAAATAATAGTTACTTCCACCAAAGTCGTAATTTGAAAAAAAAGGGGAAAAATAGTCACATTTAGACTCGAACCGGATTCGTCTGTTTCAGGGCCGCTCCATTTAACATCTGAGCTGTTGTAACTTTGTAGATGGTGGCGAAATTTACCTTTGTATTTTAATGATATTATGACAATTTTCCTGAAAACATTAACCAACGTTTGGTAAAAAGTAAACCTAGCTAGATTGACATATTTATTTAACTTTATAGAAACCTTGCGACTCTTTATAGTGATAATGAGTTTTTGTTAAAACTTTTGTGTCTAATTGATAATTGCAATTGATCACCCGTTTTTCGGTGACGGAAAACATCGTGAGGAAACCTACAAATCTCTATAGAATTCTGGAGATATGTGTAACCTACCAATCCGTATTGTAGTAGCGTGGTAGGTCTTAGCTCCAATCCTTCTCTCCTAAAAATTGAGAGAGGAGACCTATGACAGCAGTGGGAGAGTAAAAGGCCGATACTTTAAATTTATAGCTTCCGAAAAATCCAGGATAGTAAAACTCATATTATTCGTAGAAGACGTTTCCGAAGGATCAAATAACAAAAAGTCAAAAAGAAATGTAAACAATATTTTAAAAAAAAGTTGTTTTAGTACAATGTAAATCGGTTGAGGGTACAAAAAATCCCTTTCATAGCAACAATTTAGATAGCAGAGGTCAACTGCGTAACGTAAAAGTTTTGCCAGACTAAAATAAGACGTATCACATAAAAACTGAACCGGGATAAACGCTCCCCGGGGAGCTGTGACGCAGTTTGCACTATAACCGCGCCCGGGGAAAACTTAGCAGCCGTCGTTATAGCGGGAAAATTGTTGTCCTCTATTTAGAGAGAAAATATAAAACTTTGTGAAAACTTGCAGACGATGTTTGACTTGTTTGCGTGATTATATTTAACCTCTAGGTGTTTGCTTCTACAGGGAAATTCCGGAATTTACTTACCTACAGTAACTAACGTGTTAAATATATGCTTCTATGTAAAGCGTATTACACTATTGAAGATTATATCTTTATTTTTAATATTTAAATGAGTTAATGTAGTACGCCGTGTGGTATCCGGCTGAATTAAATAGTACCACCCTCAATTCTTACTGAGGTGTCGTAAAAGGCGACTAAGGTAAGTCGACCCGCCGTGTGGTATCCGGCTGAGTAGAATTGACGAACCTCATTTCTTACTGAGGTGTCGTAAAAGGGGACTAACGTAAATTTAACCACCGTGTGGTATCCGGTTAAGTATAAATAGACCACCCTTTTTCTTACCCAGGTTTCGTAAAATACGACTAAGGTAAATTGACGTCAGGCAGACGGCCGGTCGTAAAAACGCAGCCAAATCATGTTACAGCATGTTCATGACATGTTGTGCCGACCCCACTTAGAGTGGGATAAGGGCAGGAAGATATATATAAGGTTCGTATAAGGTTATTGGATATGTGTAATGTGTATCACAGGAAGTACAAATACATGTTTTTTCTTTCTTTCTAATAATAAAATTATATCCCGAAAGCTACATCTTTCCCTGGATATCAAAATTATATTTCCATATTTATAAACCACCGATATACCGATATACCCATCATAAATATTATTCTAATACCCGTTAAATATTTTCCCCGGTAACCGATCTTTTCCCTTCAAAAGGAAGGGATGAACGGAATTGAATTATTTTCTACTCCATAAGAATGTTTATACAAATAAATAAAACAGAAGAATTGAAACGATTTACGTTTATGAAGGGTTTCGTATCACGGCTTGTATCAGCGAAATAGCTCGGATCGCTTTACGGGAAATGTTCAAAGCTCCGCTGAACTTTTTACAAAATAATTCCATTCCGGGCATTAGCGAGGTATTCTCTCAGCTAAGTGCTGCAGAAGTTAAAAATTTTAACGCTTCGTTATATATGTGCTATCTTCACAGAAAAAGTAAAAATAGTAAATTGCTTTTTTGTGAATACATACAATGACAGTTTGTTTATCATTAAACAAAGACGTAGCGTCTACAAAAGTAATAATAAAATTATTTTGCTATAATCCGCGATGAAGTAAAATAGAAAATACCTATATATAATGCTAAATGTAGAGTGGACAATCGGTTATCATACCTGATACATGCAGGGTTCGTAAAAAACACATGCACAAACCTCCACCACCGCCACCACAATACACAAGCACTATATACGTTCACTATCACAAACTCAACAATCGTTTCGCCCCGCAACCGAAGTATCATGAGGAGATAGACTCCACGACCAAAATCGCAAAACGAAGCAATACCCAAATAAGCTTAGTTATATACTAATCGGTTCAACCCCACCATTTATTTTATTTTGCCTGCGAACAAGTGTAACAAGCTTGAACTAGAAACATTTATCG
This sequence comes from Morpho helenor, assembly GCA_029227775.1. Classification (NCBI taxonomy): domain Eukaryota; kingdom Metazoa; phylum Arthropoda; class Insecta; order Lepidoptera; family Nymphalidae; genus Morpho; species Morpho helenor. Next base: position 304,530 of record JARGCU010000006.1, read on the forward strand.
TTATGATCGTTAATGAGGGTGCCATTGTTATGTTTTATAATCTCGATATGTTCGCAGGCGTTTAACTTAAGTCCTTTTTTGCACGTGCGTAATATTTCGTAACTATGGTCATTAGGAACTTTATGACCGCTTTCTATCAAACGTAGACGTAGCGTCTGTTTAAAGAAGTTCATAGGAAGGGTTTTGATGAGTTGGATACAATATGAAGAAGGAATTAGGGTTGGGGTTCGAAGGTGTTAGAAGGCGACTCGATACCGGAGTTTCGAGATATTATAGACCCCCTAATTGCTGGGCAGATGAACTCAGAAATCATGGGAAGCCGCTGGATATAAGTGACAAAGATAACAACGTCGAAGTCGACCCTAATTTAAAAAGTTAAACTTAAATGGTAAAACAACTAATGATTATCATCATCCTCCTGCCCTTATCCCACTCTAAGTGAGGTCGGCACGACATGTTATATACATGGTGTTAGTTAAATTTTGCCTGTTACTTTACCACCGCTTGTCCCTGACGTGAACTTACTTTAGTCGCTTTTTGCGACACCTCAATAAGAAATGGGGGTGGTTTATTCTGCTCAAACGGATACCACACGGCGGGTCGACTTACCTTTGTCGCCTTTTAAAACACTTCGGTAAGAAATGAGGTTGGCCTATTCTACTCAGCGAGATACCACATGGCAGGTCAAGTTACCTTAGTCGCCTTTTACGACACTTTGGTAAGAAATGAGGGTGGCTTATTCTACTCAGTCAGATACCACATGGCGTAAACTAATGATCTGAACCAAAAATACCTGAGATCACAGTTCAGATTCATCTAATAAGTCAGATAGCTATGGTTCAAATCACTTAAAATATCAGGCAAACATTCCACAAATTTTAGCTAAGCTCAGCCAACAATAGCCCGGAATTCAGATTGCTGACCCCGCCACCGCCATCTTTAACATCTCAAAGACGTGGAAAAATCGAACCTTTCTCAAATGAGGTTGCGGGATCAGGACTAAATTTAGAAAAGACGACCCTTTCTTTTGTTAGATGCTTGTCAGATTTTGGGAACTCGCACGGAGCTCGTCTTTATGAGTTACATTTTGTTATTCAACTGAATTATCAAACGATGTAAATAGTAGTATAGTCAAATTTTTTTTATGTCAGGAAAACCCATTGTGGGTCATCACCGCCCGACGGTGACGAGCGGTGGGTATGTCGGACTCGCACCGACTAAAAACCTGACAGTGCTCCACCACGCTGCTGGTGGCGGGGACAGGGTACCGTTGGACACATTACCCCCATCCCCGCCAGCAGCAACTCTGAACCCCAGAGTGCGCCACCTCTAAGTCGGGGCCTCTGTAATAGTGGCCCCTCCCTCCGCTAATCGAAGTATCGGGAGCACCAGATGCATCGACCGCCTCGGGGACCTTGTCAGGAGGACGTCCGATAAACATATATTGTATAGTCAACTAGCCCCAAGACAGAAATGATTAATATTTATTAAGTCATGCGATGTCCGGCTGAGTAGAATAGACCACCTTCTTTCTTACCGCAGTGTCGTAAAAGGGGCAAATCAACCCGCCTTTGATATCCGGCTGAGTAGAATAGACCACATTTATTTCTTACCGAGATGTCGTAAAAGGCGACTAAGGTAAGTCGACCCGCCGTGCGGTATCCGGTTAAGTAAAATAGATTACCCTGTTTCTCACCGAGATATCGTAAAATACCACTAAGGCAAGTTGATATCAGGTAGGCGGCCGGTACGTTCCCAAATATGTTTATAACATGTTGGCCAACCCCACTAAGAGTGGGATTAGGGCAGGAAGATCATGATGACTGATCTGTCGTCGGACTCTATAATATTGATGAAATATGATACCGAATTTATGATATAATAATTTTGATATAATCCGCTTTTGCAATTTGGCACACTTGCAGCCTATATAATAAATAAAATCCCATTTTTTCTTCGGATACGGGGAATATAATATAGAATTCAATTTGAGGATATTTTAATAGTTAAATTGACAAGCACTCGCGGCTTCAGCGTGACTCATATTTTCCAGACGTGTGTTCGAACTTATATTTTGTAGGTAACATCCTGAAAGTACACACGTCAGCACATGTTATATATACCTGACGGGATCATAAATCGTGAACACGTCGAGCTCCCTCGGGACACTCGACGCTGTTTCATCTCGTGCGCTAACTAGCGGCGAAATAAAGAGATATGACGTGTAAAATGTCACGCCCCTAATCAAAATAGAGTGGAGTGACTAGTTTTTTGAAAAAAATGTACAAGAAAGTAAGAATAAAAAACGGTTGCCTGTAAAGTCGGTTTTACGGGCAAAGATTTTACGTGACAACATCTTTTTAAATGTGATGGATTGGAGTGGGAGAGAGACGCAAGGCATTCGCCAGTCCGGCGGGCCTCTCTTTCGTTCGGTGACTCATCGTAACAGACGTGAGCGGGCGTTACACTTTTTCATGAGTGACTCCAAGCCGCAACCTAATTTAAGACGTTGTCACGTCATAAACTTTTCTTGTTATGTATTTATATATCGGTACTAATAATTAAATCTAAATTCAGTACTTTATACTTTCACTGTTAAATTAATGCTCGATAATTTCAATGAAATTTGATATAAATACTAAATTTTATATAACATCATGATTATTCTCTTGACCTTTTTCCACTCTTAGTGGGGTCGGCACAACATGTTATAAACATGCTTTCACATGTTTTGGCTGCGTTTTTACGACCGGCCGCCTGCCTGACGTCAACCTTAGTCGCCTTTTAAGACATCTCGTTAAGAAAGACTGGTTTATTCTACTCAAGCGGATATCACATGGCGGGTCAACTATTTACAAGACCTCGGTAAGAAATGAGGGTGGTCCATTCGACTCAACTGCATCGGATATTATCCGTGTGTTACCCGGCTGGGTAGAATAGACCATCCTCATATCTTACCGAGGTGTCGTAAATTCGTGTCGTCTCAAAATAGAAGTGCCAGGATGTCAGTATGTATTTATGTTACCCTCACGTCAAGAGAGTTTATGTCACCATAAATCACAGAGCCCTTCAAACTGTCATCCCATATCTACGGGGAAAACATGTCCGACACCTCCACTACACTAGACATGACGAGAGGCTGTTTAGATAATAAACAAGTGTAAGCTTTGATGTAAAGAGAAAAATAAAAAAATATCAAGCCTTTATGAGGGTAGGAGAAAAAATTATAATAAAGAATTATATAGGGCAGTGTTTGCGACACGCCGTGTGGTATCCGGCTGAATAGAATAGTACCACCCTCTTTTCTTACCGAGGTGTCGTAAAAGGCGACTAAGGTAAGTGAATCACCGTGTGGTATCCGGTTAAGTAGAATATACCATCCTCTTTCTTATCAAGGTGTCGTAAAATACGACTAAGATAAGTTGATAAGTCAGGCAGGCGGCCGGTCGTAAAATACGTAGCAAAATCATGTGACAATGTGACATGTGACATATTTATGACATGTTGTGCCGACCCCACTTAGAGTGGGATAAGGGCAGGAGGATGATAGGGCAGTGTTTGCGACCTTTTTTGGTCCATGCCCCGCGTTAAAAATTATTTTGCCCCCCTAAGTAACATATATAAATTTTAATATAAATTGAACTGTACTTAAAGAAAATAAATAATAGGTTTAAGAAAGAAAAATTGCTTTTTTTTGTTAAATTTGGCACCGATATCTCGAATTGCACTTAAATGGCCAAGAGCGAAAGGCTTAAATTCATGTTGAGTTGACCCCCCTTGAGTCCCCTTAACCATCAAATTGCCCCCTGTGGGTCGTGGGAAACACTGATATAGGGGGATATTTGAAATGTTAGAGGAGTATGGAAATGAGATTCGGGAAACAAAGGGGTGGTTATGTGGACAAGGCAGCTGCATCCGGTTCGTACAGGTTCTAAAATAGGAGATGTAAAATAGAATATTGAAATCAAAGGAAAATATATACGATGACGTAAAGAGTGAGTTTTGTTTTGTCATCGGATTCTAATGTTAGAGTTTTTTACAGTGTAATACAGACTGGAGAATATTGATAGAGAATATTGTAGTCAATGTAGCGACTAGTTACCTATTATCCTACAGAAGTACCTATGACGCTAAAGCAAATAGCATAAAAATATAATTCTTAACTTGTTCAAAAACGGAAATGAAACTGCCGAACAAATTATGAACTGAACGTAGACTAACATAATTATTAGACGCTCTAGCATATATTTAGACATCGTAGTATATGTAGTTAAATGGTGTCATTGCGTCATTCAAATGGAAAAGCACTTGTTTTTAAATTTGATTAGAGAATCAAGGAAATTTAAAAACAAGTGCTTTTGAATTGTCAAGTAGTCTGCTGATTTGGAAAAGTGCTACCAAAAGAGCCAGGAAAAAACTAGCCAGTGGGTCATTTATAGATATAATTCTTATAACTAGTTACATTCCGTCATTGCCATCTTGTGTGAGTAGATTTTCTTTATTCTTACTTAAGTATAAATGATCACTTGGTTATAAAAAAACCGCATTAAGAACGTGAAATCTAAAAAATCTATCAAAAAGCATTTTAATAAATAAAAGCTGTAATTAATCTGAATTCAACATGAATAGGCGACGAGAGTAAATTTTTTACAATCTTCATTTTGTTCCCGCGAAGTAAATCTCGCTAATGCGTCAAGCAGAAATATTTTCCGCAGAGTTCATAATGGAGCGCTTTGAAGCGCTATAATCTTCCTTCAAGAGATCCTTTAAACAAGCTGTTATGACTTTTTCCAATTACTGTGATTTATTTTGTGTGAAGAACTTTTATTACATGGTAAACTCGACGCGCCGTAATTATGTTTGAGGTAATATAAATGTGGTCTAGGATGGCGGTGCTTTAATGTTATCCTAATTTTGGAAATATCTTATACAATATGAGGTATAAGATATTTTACAAATCATCATCCTTCTACCCTTATCCCACTTTAAGTGGGGTCGGCACAATATGTTATAAATATGTTGTTACATGATTTGCCTACGTATTTTACCTGTCTTTGACTTACTTGTATTTTACGTGTCAACTTACCTTAGTCGTCTTATACGACTCCTCGGTACGAAAGAGGGTGGTCTATTCTACTCGGCCGGATATCACACGGCTATAAACAAATTGCTAGTTTAAGTATAAAATTATTACAAAAGAAAGCTAATTCTGTAACCACGTTCGTTAGGTTATCTTATGATAATCCCTAGCCAAGTAGAAGCTAGGTGCAATAGTTAGCTCAGATTCTAGTAGAACCTAACATAGCAATTAATTATACCGCGTCTGGAGCCAGGATGTTGAGAAATTGTAAACGCCGGCGGCTGATTTTCAGTAACAAGCTTCGCAATACGATATGTAACTGGGTCAGAATTTCGTGTGTATTTCAGCAAAACATTGATTATATACGATCAGATAGTTTAATGTATTACTTTAGTTTGAGATTATCGTAAACAAATATTAAAAGCTATCTACCAGAAGGTACAGACACTGTAATGTACCTTTGGCATATATAAGGCTCTCAGTCTTTTGGCATATATTTATTATTACCAAAAGCTCTCACCATATTACTATTCCAATATATTGGTCTATAGCTATACCCAAAATAATAGAAGAGATTATGGAAACGCCGAGAAGCGGCCAATCTTGCGTTAGCTGTCATAAGTAGAAGACTTCACGACGACTTTCTCTACTCCATATTGAATGTTATTATACATATAAACCTTCCTCTTCAGTCACTCTATATATAGGTATTAAAAAAACCGCATCAAAATCTGTTGCTTAGTTTTAAAGATTTAAGCATACATAGGGATATAGATATATGGACAGGCAAGGAAAGTGACTTTGTCTTATACTATGTAGTGATGACAAATTATGAAGTAAATGCACTCTTTTGCTTATAAAATATAAAGAGTCCCTTTCACGATGTTGTGTATCAAAGTTAAGGTAAGTATAATAGTTTACAAAATCATAAAGCTTTGAAATTGTTAGCAGGAAATGAGCATGTTGAATTATTTAACATTCAAACTATGCTCTGTAGCGGGAACGTTGCAAAAATAAACAGAAGTAAATACACTTTCGTCCAGGAATACCTAACGTAAACCCGTAGAGTATAGGAAACGCTTTATGCGGTGAAATTGAATTTAAAATTTGAACATTGAAAGAGACATTGAATTTTAATTTGAAAAAACATTTTACTGTGTAAAATATCATCATTTTCCTGCCCTTATCTCATAATCGGGAAATCATGTTTAAAACATGTTAAGTGTACGAGTATGTATTCAATGATTATATATTTAAGAGCATTTATTTTTTAGAGCAGGCATTTATAATTTAAGACCGCGTGATTCCCTGCGAGAGAAGTTTAAGGAAACAGGTATTCATACATTTGCTTCACAGTATATTTTAAGCAATCTAATTTATGTACATAAAAATATAAAGAATTATAAAACGATAGGTGATGTATACAATAGACAAAGCAGGAACCGACATAAGCTTGCGGCTCCTGCTTTGCGCCTTGCAAAAGTACGTAATTCGTTTGTGGGTTTTGGTATAAGATTCTATAATAAAATTCCGCAATCAATCTCAGCTTTGTCATTACAGCAGTTTAAAAACACTGTTAAAAAGAGGCTGATACAGAAAGCCTACTATACTCTTGAGGATTATTTGGAAGATAAAAATGTGTGGATATAGCTCTCTTTGAACCTGTACAAGACAGTAACGACTTAATGTAAATAGTATTAAGAATTATATTTTTAAAAGAGAAACGCCGAGTTTCTTGCTGGCTCTTCTCGGTAGGAACAGCTTTCCGAACCAGCAGTACAGTTGACGATTCAAAAGCACTTGTTTACAAGTTTAATTGAATAAAGAATATTTTGAAAAAAAAAATGTAAATTTTAGTATTTTTTTTAATGCCCAAAATCAGGGATAGAACGATTTTTTTTAAATAAAACCTAGCTTGATCGATCTTTCTCCCCCAACACCTCCTGTATTGTAAATTTCAGGAAAATCGTTGGAGCCGTTTTTGAGATTCCGTAAATATATATACATACAAAATTAACTCATTTAAATATTAAAGATTAAGTATGATATCCGAAATTAATTAGACTTCAAGTTTAACAGGAACTTCTTGACCTTTAGAAATGAGGAACTTATCAACATTGAATGTTATCTCACAGTTAATTAGGATAAACATCACCCTCGTAATGAGGGATCCCTCTCAGGTCGGCGTATTTATCTAGCAGTAGCATCACTTGAATAATGATTATGTAATTAAATCACCAGTGATCTACTATTCCCGACGTGAAAACGGGAATTATTTTATTGTATATTTACCTTGGTATATATAAAGAAAAAACAGGAATTATTTTAGTGTAAAAATTACCTTGGTATATATAACGAAAAAACAGGAATTAATTTAGTGTATAAATTACCTTGGTATATATAACGAAAAAACAGGAATTAATTTAGCGTATAAATTACCTTGGTATATATAACGAAAAAACAGGAATTAATTTAGTGTATAAATTACCTTGGTATATATAACGAAAAAACAGGAATTAATTTAGTGTATAAATTACCTTGGTATATATAACGAAAACACGGGAATTATATTAGGCTATAGTTTACCTTGGTATATATAACGAAAAAACGGGAATTATTTTAGTCTACAGTTTACCTTGCTGTATATAAAGAAAAAATTGAATTATTTTAGTCTATACTTTACCTTGGTATATATAAGGAAAAAACGGGAATTATTTTAGTGTATAGTATACCTTGGTATATATATCACGAAAAAACGGGAATTATTTTAGTCTATAGTTTACCTTTGTATATATAACTTACATTGAGTAAACAGCCTTTCGCATTTATGATATACAAGCTGTAAATCAGTGTCACAAAATTTTTACCGATTAGAAATTTTGACTTTAGACATGATGTTGCGGACTTTTTTGTAGTATTTTTGTAGATCTACAATTCATTACTACATACCATTAGCCATCTTGCTGAGACAGTTATAAAAAAATAACTAAAAACAATTATATTGAATGCTCATAATTCTCCTGCCCTTATCCCACTCTAAGTGGGGTCGGCACAACATGTTATAAACATGTTGTCACATGATTTGGCTACGTATTTTATGACCAGCTGCCTGTCTGACATCAACTTACTTACGCGCCTTTTACGACACTTCGGTAAGAAACAAGAGTGATCTACTTTACTCAGTCGGATAACATATGGCACTTTTATATAACTACTATACTGAACGGGTAAATTTTTTGCCAAATAAATTATTGCTGCTCCTCTCCTATTCATCTTAGCGTGATGTTATATAGCCTTTAGCCTTCCTCGATAAATAGAGTATCTTACATTCAAAGAGTTTTTCAAAACGGTCCAGTAGTTCCTGAGATTAACGCGTTCAAACAATTAGACAAACAAAATCTTCAGGTTTTTGTATGTATAAATAAAGCATGTACCATTATTGTTTCGACAAAACTAAGTAATAAAAATAACTTGCTAACAAAAAGAATTCGGGATATTTTCAGTCAATCTAGATCAGTTTTCCGAATATATAAATAAGTTTTCTCTTCTGTCATTAGGTTCTACGTGTCTGTTGCTTTATATCGGCCCTTTAGATGAAAGATCTTCCCACGCATTGCGCCGCATTAATCCCTTTGTGTTCGCCGCTCGGATAAATACTCGTGTGATCAACTTTTACAGATATATGATCCTTTGGGAAGCGGGCACGTTCCAATTTATTATATCTTGTTTACGCACCTACCAAAATCCAAATAAGCTGTGATGGCCTAGCGGTGCGACCGTGTGAATCTCTAGAGACGATCATGGGTTCAAACCCGGGCAGACACCAATGAGTTTTTCTATTAAAAACTTATGTGTCTAATTGATAATTGCAATTTATCACACGCTTTTCGGTGAAGGAAAACATCGTGAGGAAACCTGCATATCTCTAGAGAATTCTGGAGATATGTGTAACCTACCAATCCGCATTGGAGCAGCGTGGTAGGTCTTAGCTCCAATCCTTCTCTCCAATAACGGAGAGAAGAGGCCTATGCCCAGCAGTGGGATAGTAACAGGCCGCTACTTACGCACCTACTGCTTTTAAAAGATGTATGTGATTTCTAAAGATATGTTATTACTTTCTCAAGATAACAAACTTAAATTAAAATATTTCATGCCCTTATCCCACTCTAAGTGAGGCATGTTATTAATAGGTTCTCACATAATTTAGCTACATATTATACGAACGCCTGCCTGACGTCAATTACCTTTGTCACCTTTTATGACACCTCGGTAAGAAATGAGTATGGCTTATTCTATTGGGCCGGATACCACACGGCGAGTCGATTTACTTTCATTTACGACACCTCGGTAAGAAATAGGGTGGTATATTCTACTCAACCGAATACCACATGCCTGGTCGACTTACCTTTGTCGCCTTTTACGACACCTCGGTAAGAAATAGGGTGGTATATTCTACTCAGCCGGTTACCAAACGGCGGTTCGACTTACCTTACTCGCCTTTTACGACACCTCGGTAAGAAAGAGGGTGGTATATTCCACTCAGCCGAATACCACACGGCATGAAATAAGAAAAAAAATAACGCGAAAATAAATTCAATCACGAGACTGACAACTACCGTCACATCACTTCTGCATTATAATTCTGCAATAATTCTATCAAAATCGAAATATTATCTCCTTAACATAGCACAATAGTCCATGTTTACACCAGCAATGAAATGTGCGTAACCACTTAAATACACATGGCCGATTTAACATAACTAGCCCCGAAACTATCCTGACCCTTATGTTAATGTCCATAAGGGCTCTCTCCCGCTTCTGAAACATTTGCTAATTCTCATAAATACAACGAATTCCAAAATACCGTTGGAAAATAGTACTTCGTGTGAAGGTAATAAGGTCGACGCTTTCGTTTGTATATTTAATATAATTAATTCGGACCGCCTTTGTTCTCGGTGAAGGATAATATGAGGAACTGGGTGAACAAATTATATTAGGGATGTACTAAACTAATACAGCAGTGTGTGCGTTGGAAATAAAATGGGTAAGTAATTCTTAGCTGAATTGTTAAATTTTTACGTAGTCTTTGAAGCATTTTTTAGGATTTCGTATTTGTTAATTTTTAATTGAAATTCATCCAACGACTTTACAAAAGATGCAAATAAGATATAATGGAAACTAGTTTTTTCAATGTTTGTTGTTTCTTATTTTATTGATTTCTTTTTATAGGTACATATATTTAGAAAAGAGAAAGATAAAGTAAAAAAGCACATGTATAAAGGCGGAATTATCCCTAAAAGGGATCTCTTCCAGTCAACCTTTGTAATAATAAAAGGAAAAGAACAAGAAGAAAGAAGAAAGAGAGTACGGGTCATATAGAGAAAAAGCAAAAGTTTATTTAAATTTAACTATTTAATCTATTAATTAATATTGGTAAAATAAATAGATGAAAAGATGCTACTAATATATAATTACTTAAGATAAATATTATTTGTTGCTTCTTAAGTCGTATAGTAGTAGAAATGGGGTTAACAACTAAGTAACCCAACTTTTTCTGAATGCAGATTATAATAATTATTAAAAGGCTGATACAGAAAGCCTATATTGCTGAGGATTATAAAGGATGCGTATATAACATCTCTTCGGCCCTGTATAAGATAGTATTAATTAAATGTAAGTAGTTAAAAGAATTATATTTAAAAGAGCAACCACCGAGTTTCTCGCTGGCTCTTCTCGGTAGGAACAGCTTTCCGAACCAGCATTAGAGTTGACGATTCAAAAGCGCTTGTTTACAAGTTTATTTGAAAAATGAATATTTTGAATTTAAGTATTGTTAATAATCTTTCTGAGATACAGCTACGAATAGATACGAATATCGATGGATGATTATTAGCTAGCTGAGATTATTAGCTAGCTAGTCTGTTTGTTTGTTATTAATCTCATTTTTCTATTACGGAAATAAGAGTTCTCCATTACCTGGTTTAACATTAACATTAAGACTACTTTGAAGCAAGTAGTCTTAATGATAAGCCATCACAGCTTCCAAGTGGTCTAATTTACAATAAGCCAAACTACTGTGTCTCCAAGATTACGCTCAGCCATAGGTTCTGGTTATTAGCACGAGTAAGGTGATAACAGTTCACATTAACTGCTGGATTATTCTAACCTATATACATTGAGTGGTGCGTGTTTAATGAGTTTTGGGGTTACGTTATGCAACAATCTATTTCATTGCTGTCTACAATATTCTGTCTACGTTATATATCAATTCATCGTAAGGATCTTTTACTGAAACTAAATGTAATAAAATATGTTAATTTGCTAGTATAAGATGCCTAAATATTTGTGGGAATTTTCGTAATATATGTAACCAATTTAACGTACAAAATTTTGTATTATTTCCGCATATTCTTTTGTTATATTGTCACGTTTTTAAATCATTTATGAAAGAAATAACTTTGTGTAATAGGTTTCTATTACACAAATGCACATCGACCGTGGATAATATCTATTCCTCTTGATTCTATATTCTATTCTATGCTATATTCTATTCTTCTCAGTACCTACTGTTCGCCACAACTTCTCAAAGATAATTCTTAAAGTTATTATGCCTGAGTAGAATAGATCACCCTCATTTCTTACCAAGGTGTCGTAAAAGGTTACTAAGGTAAGTTGACCCACCGTGTGGTATCCGGCTGAATAGAATAAACCACCCTAATTTCCAACCGAGTTATCGTAATAGGTGACTAAGGTAAGTTGACCCGCCGTGTGTTATCCGGCTGAGTAGAATAGACCACCCTAATTTCTTACCAAGATTTCGTAAAATACGACTAAGGTAGGTAAACCAACCAGTGGTACCTGGCTAAGTAGAATAAACCACCTTCATTTCTTACCGAGGTATCGTAAAATACGACTAAGGTACGAAACCCACCACTGGTACCTGGCTAAGTGGAATAGACCACCCTCTTTCTTACCAAGATTTCGTAAAATACGACTAAGTTAAATTGACGTCACGAAAGCGGCCGTATAAAATACGTAACCAAAGCATATGTTACATTTATAACATCTTGTGCCGACCCCACTTAGAGTGGGATAAGGGCAAGAAGATGATGATTTGATAGTAAGGATATTTGATAGTCAGGATATTTTTGATAGTCAGGATATCTTATATTTGATAGTCATATAGGACAATTTCAGGATACCTATATTTTTGACCAGAGATTGTCATTTTAACGCTATCTATTATTGGTAGGTTACCATTTATCTTAAGTTGTCGTCTAAGCAACGCAATAACTCAGCGCATTTTAAATTGTTCCTGTATAATATCCCGCCACAGTAATTCCCGCTTACCTTCTCTAGGCGGGAATATTTTAGAGCGGGCGAGAAACAATGAGATCCGTTTTAAAATTCATCACGTTTGTGGGAACCGGCGTTTATTACACCGCGGTATGCAAATCTTGCGAGAGGACGAAACATGTTTACAGACCCGCTTTCAGATTTCAGTAGAATGTGCTAGATTAGATTTATTTTTTGAGATTTATTTGACAAATATATAAAACTTGAAAGCGTGATACCCAAACGAACTTTCATGACTGAATGGGAAAAAAACTTCGCTAAAATAAGTTGGATAATTCCATTAAGTAACGCCTACTTCTATAAATTAGTTGCTTACAGTTTAAAATAAAGTACAACTAAAGTGCATTAATCTAGAGTTATAACACTCCAAATGACATCGTATTTGGACTGTCACAGTGATCAAATGACACAGGATATAGTGAGTGTCAAACGATCAGACACCGAATTAACGTCCGACGTCCATTTCGTAATCCAATCAGCTGGCAGAGTTTAATGAACCCGACCAAAAACAAAACTCAATCGAGTCCCAAAACTGAATTCCAAACGCAGTTAGCCGCAATGTGCCCATCTTCCAAATGTCAGCTATCATTCACCGGCTTGCTCCTGATAACGCCCAACTTGATTATATATACAGCATACTAGTTTCATCTCTATCACCATCACATAGAATCCCTTTTCTAATGTTTATTTCTTGATCGACGGTTGAGGGTAGCTATATATTTGAAACGCGCTTTTTGTCATCTAAATTGCACACCACTTACTGTTATTTCGTGCGATTTTTAATATTGTTCGTATTTTTCAGTTTAGGTGAAAATTCTCTTTAATTCTTACTAAAATTATAAAGTTTTTTGCTAGCTTTTCTGGGTAGGAGCGATTGACGATTCAAAAGCCTTTGCTCACAAATTTACTTATATAAATAATATTTTGAATTGAATAATTGAATAAACGCTATATATAAACTCACCATCATCCTCTTGACCTTATCCCACTCTAAGTGAGGTCGGCACTACAAGTTATAAGCATTCGGCTTATATGTAACAGTAACGTGGGCTCAGGTATGCAGGTTTCCTCGCGATTTTTTATTCATCGAAAAGCATGTGATAAATTGCAATTATCAATTACACAAGTTTGAAAGATTAACTCATTGGTGCCTGCTAAATTGCAATTATCAATTACACAAGTTTGAAAGATTAACTCATTGGTGCCTGCCCAGGCTTTTAACTCGTGAACTTATTGGGCCTTTTCAACCAATCCAAAACAGGTTTCGCCCATGTCTAGGTTGCCTAAATTATTTAATTCCATCTGCGGAGAAGTTGATATTTTTGATGACACTTTACAAAAATTAAAAAAAACAGTAAAATTGTTAAGAGAAGATTAATTAGATGCAATCGATATCATCCTAGAATTTAATTTAATTTAATTCTTGGTTATTTGCTTCATTCACAGTAAATATTATTGTTTTTTTTTCTACTAATTATAATATTAATGTCATATGCTTAAGTTTTTATGTAATTTTTTTATATATGTTGATTAATAATTTTTTGGTGCATGCCGTGATACGTTCATAAGTTGCACATGTTAATTATTTTTTTATTAAATGTAAATTTTATATGTAACAATAACTAGCTGTCCAAATAAATAAATAAATAAATAAACTCTCGAAAGATTTGTTCTTTCAAAGTCTGACCGCTGAGCTATACATACTACTAATACTATAAATATATGCTATATACAGGGTTTACATGTAGTAAGAAAATCTGTAACATTTAAACTAAAACCAAACTTATTCGGCAGTTAATTTCACGTTCACAAAAGGCAGTACGGATCTCATCTGGGCGCCAGCGACTTAGCACTTATAAGTTAGGGCGCCGAGAACTATTGTCGGAGCGTTTACTTTAAAAGTCTGCCACTTGTGTGTTTGTGTTACGTAAACTTCCAGTGTACGTGGATTACAGAGTTTGTCAGTAAGCTCTGTTGGACTGAGTGATATTATCGTTACGAGAAACTATAAGTTTAGCACATGAAGTTAAGGATTTGGAGAGATTATAAAAATAGACTAAGGAACCGGCATAATCTTGCGGCTCCTGTTTTAAGTAAATCGTTTGTGTTTTTGGCGTACGATTCTATAAAACAAAATCGGCATAGGTTTACTGTAATTGCAGTTTAAAATAACTATTAAAAAAGAAACTAATACAGAAAACTTGCTATACTAATAAGGATATTATAAATTAAAAAATTCAAAGAGTTAACTACTCTTCGACGTTACATAGGATAGCGATGATATTGATATTGATTGATACAATCTCAATGTTGAGATTGTAGTGGTGAATGTGTGCAGTGCTTGTGTATTGTTGTGATATCGGTGGCGAGTAGTGCATGAGTTCTTACAAATTCTGTATGTATCAGGTATAAGAACGAATAGTACACTCTACATTTAGCATAACATATATTTTCTTTAATCGCGGATTATAGCAAAATAATATTCTCATTAGTTTTGAATTGCAATTTCCACCGTGTGGTATCCGGCTGAATAGAATAGTACCACCCTCATTTCTTACCGAGGTATCGTAAAAGGCGTCTAAGGTAAGTTGACTCACCGTGTGTATCCGGTTGAGTAGAATAGACAAACCACTTTCTTACCGAGGTGTCTTAAAATACGAGTAAGTTGACTTGACGTCAGGCAGGTAAAATACGTAGCTAAATCATGTTATAACATGTTATACACATGCCCTGCATGGCCATGCCCGGGCAGGCAACAATGAGTTTTTTAGTTAAAACTTGTGTCTAATTGCAAATTACAATTTATCACACATGAACAAGGAAAACGTCGTAAGGAAACTTGCATATGTCTTTAGAATTCTAGGGATATTCTTATGTGTAACCTACCAATCCGCATTGGAGCAGCGTGGTAGGTCTTAGCTCCAACCTTTTCCCAAAAACGGAGATAGGAGGCTTACGCCCAACAGTGGGATAATAACAGGCCGTTACTTTACAGCCAAATCCAATCTCTATATTACTAATGCGTTATATGCAGCTCGTAGCTTACTATCATAATAAGCGAACGGTTTAGAATTAATCATTTTGAATGATAACCGCCGTCTGCGAATTGATTACAGAACAGTTGCTCCGTAATGGGTTATTTCTGAAATAATTCCATATTCCCGCGGCTAGTGCAATTGTGATTTGTGGTGGATTATGCGAAATGTTTCAACAGCCGAAATAATAGCGGGATTCGTGCTAGGCCCGCGCCCATAATTTGGGATAATTATAACAAGTTGGGCTGCGACTGTTTGTGTGTATTTCATGGTAATTGTCATTAATGACGCTGATAATAGATGATCATAGTGATATATTATATATATCTTCTTGTCTTTATCCCACTCTAAGTGGGGTCGGCACATGTTTTTTTTTCCATTCTGTCCTATCATTCGTCAACTCTGGCGCCACTCCTTTTATATGTATGTCATACTTCACACAATCCAACCATCTCTTTTTAGGCCTCCCTCTAATCACATATCTATCCACATTCAAATTTAACACTCGTTTGGTCACATGATTTTCATCCCTCCTCATTCATAGTGATATATTATCATATAATATAAGTGATGTATATAAAAATATTCAATACTAATATTATATATGACTTTCAATCTATATGTCTGTTACGATTTCATGGATTAACTGCTGGACTAATAGTGACGAAATTTACTATAATTTATGCTTATGTAAAATATAGGACAAAAAATATTCTTTTTTCTCTCAAAGAATTGAGGAGTCACTTAAGTTAGGTAAGTAATTAAGGCTATGTTAATCCTTAAGCCAACGCCATTAAACCGTAGACCCGAACCACCGTAAAACGAAAGGTTATGATTTACTTTTTCTACAAGTGAATATGAGAATATATTATTGCTTTTGTAAACAAGAAAAATATTTATTTCTTTTAAGAAAAAAATTGCAATGATATAATTAAAGTAACTAGAAAACATTGAACAAAAAAAATAGGTAAGTAATATAGATAATATCATCATCATCATCATTCCCCTGCAACCACTGCCCCACTTTAAGTGGGGTCGGCACAATATGTTATAAACATGTTTTCACATAATTTGGCTACGTATTTTACGATCGGCCGCCTGTCTGAACTCAACTTGTCTTAGTCATCTTTTACGACACCAGGGTAAGAAAGGACGGTGGTTTATTCTACTCAGCCGGATACCACACGTCGGGTCAATTTACCGTAGTCGTCTTTTACGACACCTCAGTAATAAAGAGGGTGGTCTATCCTACTCAGCCGGATACCACTCGGCGAGTACTTGTCCGCCGATACTATAAATTTCACAAATATAACAATATCATTTTGCTAATTCTAAAGTTATCCTGGAATTTAAGTATATTTAAAATGTATTGGGATATAAATCACTTTGTACTGTCGTTAGTTTAGTAAAAATGGCGTCAATTTATACAATGTAACATGTACATTTATTCCACAACGTTTTACTTAAATAATAAAATGTTAAAACTCTTAATTAAATAGTTTGAATAGATTTGCGCAACATTTCTGTTCGTAATTTTATTTGTACCTACCGGAACGTTGTAAAGGAATAGTGGAAAGGAATTTTAAGTGATTCACTTCGTTTTTCATGTAAAAGTTCAAAGCGTATAGTGTTATATTTATGTCAGAGGGTTTGCAGTTTGATAAATGTGGGCTAGCAAATAAATATATTGGGGGTACTAAGTAAAGCATAGATTTGGCGATTATCAAACTGGCACTTTACAATACTTAATTTGAATTAATATTACGGCTGTCAGTAGTTAGCTGAGCAGTGAGACCGTGAGTCTCTTTTGGAAAGTGGTCACAAGTTCAAGGCCCGGGACGGGATCAATGAGTTTTTCTGTAATCACTAATAACACTAACACTTTGGTAATGTCATCACATTCAAATTATTTTTTATTCAAGCAAATCTGTGAATAATTTATTTAAATCGTCAACACTATTGCTGAGAAGAGCCACCAAGAAACTCGGCGTTTGCTCTTTTCAAATCATTCAATTTCATTACTAATCACTCTAACACTGGTAATGCCATCATTGATCACACTAACACTTTAGTAATGTCATCATTAATCACATTAACACTTTAGTAATATAATCACTAATCACACTAACACTAATGGTAATGTCATCTCTAATCATACTGCCACTGACAATGTCATCATTCTGTTTGGGTATAAGATTCTATAATAAAATTCCGCAATCAATTTTAGCTTTGCCATTACAGCAGTTTCAAAACACTATTAATAAAAGGGCAATACAAAAAGCCTACTATACTATTGCGGAATAGTTGGATGATAAAAATGCGTGGATGTAATTAATTTTCGACCCTGTACACGACAATAATAAGTAATGTAACTAGTAATGAGAATTATATTTTTAAAAAAGCAACCGCCGAGTTCTTGCTCGTTCTTCTCTGTAGGAACAGCTTTCGGAACCAGCAGTACAGTTGACGATTCAAAAGCACTTGTTTACAAGTTTATTTTTAATTTGAATTTGATGTCATTACTAATCACACTAACATTAGTAATGTCATCACTAATCACTCATAACATTACAAATAGTCCAATGAAGACGTCAATCTTCACTGCAGTTATGCGGCCAAAAAATAATGTGGAAAACATTTTTCATAATTGAAACGACGTGAACTTGTCCAAGTTATTAACTTTAGCACGTGGTGACGACATAAAATCAACTTCCGAAGCGGCGCTCGACGATTTTATTGACCCGACCGAAGCGTTCGGATAAAAAATGCAACGCGATTTTATCGCCTCCGGTATTTACTGTAATTGATTGTACGATGGCGGGAAAACGTGCTTAGAATGGAGAGGACTTTGAGCTTTGACTTTTACTATTTAATCAAACGAGGTGTTTGGACTTGGTTTCGGTCTGGATCCATTAATATTATAAGTCCGAAGTTTTACCGTTTTGTCTGATACGCTTTCTACTGGAGCAGTTTAAATTAAATTAGGCACGATTAGAGCTGAGAAAAAAAGGAAACGCGAAAATATTTTAGTACATAATGAGGGTTATTTTTTTTATTTTGTTTAATAGTGTTAGACAAAAGGAAGATCTTGAATTTGCAAACGACATAATTAGAAGTTTTAGAATTTTTCACGTCTAAATGTATAAGAGTGCAGGTCTGAGTTTATTTCTGTTAAAACGAGTAGTCCTCAACAGAAAATTTAAAAAGAAACAGGTTTATTTAAATTATCTTAATTTGCATTTTACAAATATGAAGGTAATCAAGCTATAAATTAAAAATATTGAGGTCATATGATTAGAAAATATACGCAAACAATGAATTTTCAATTTCAGCGTAATTGTCTGCAGCCACGGCCACCACAAATTGAATATTGTTCTAATCACTGTAATTACCTAATTTCACTTTTGTTGTTTAAAATTATATCGTTTATTGCTCAATGTTGTACTTAATTAGTTTTGAACTTCATTCGATTTAGTCAATGTTGCTCAATTGTCTTGAAATTTTGGAAGTCTCCTTCATTTATTTATTTAAGTTTCAATACAGGAATAATATTTATAATACACTTCTTGTCCTAGACCCTAGAAAGAAGAAGAAGAAGAGTGAGTGTATTTGTGTGTTTGTGTGCTGTGTGTGTGTGTGTGTGTGTCATTGAGTACAATCATTTTAGTTTTATTATTCAACATGTATTTTGAGTATTTCATTTCGTCCTTACAAATATAACACTGCTCTACCCGCGATTTTGCTCGTGTCAAATTAAATGCTACTTTACCCTTAGTAATAAAAAAGCAGTGATAGCCCAGCGGTGCGACCGTGTGAATGTCAAGAGACGATCACCGGTTCAAACCCGGGCAGACACCAATGAGTTTTTCTATTAGAATGGATGTGTTTAATTGATAATTGCAATTTATCACACGCTTTTCGGTGTAGGAAAACATCGTGAGGAAGCGTGCATATCTCTAGAAGAGGATATGTGTAATCTACAAACCCGTATTGGAGCAGCGTGGTAGGTCTTAGCTCCAATCTTTCTCTCTAGAAACAACGACAGAATGCCTGATACTATCCCAATGCTGGACCTGTGCCCACGTTACTGTTACATGTAAGCCGTTGGGTATTTATTTATTTTATTTTACTGGGCCATGAACTTCTCTCTAAAAACGGAAATAGGAGCCCTATACCCAGCAGTGGGACAGGTCGTTACTTACTTACTATACCCTTAATAGTGTACTTGTATCGTTTGCATTATCTTTTTATCCGTCTTGCTTATGGCATTAAGTTTTAAGACTTTATGGCCATAATCAACAAATCATGTCAAAACATGTCTGTAACATGTGCCGAGCACACTTATAGTGGGATAAGGGCAATAGGATGATGATACTACAAAAATCCTTACTTGTGTGCATAAAGTTTATATGTACCCACAAAAAAATACACAATACCATCACTAAGTAAACACGCAAAACTTTTTTTAACTTGCAGCCGAAGTGTATACCTTGTGTAGTACAAAATATTGGTAATTGAAAACCGCGCACATTGCCAACTTATTCGCCAACAATTGTTTCTGTATTGCAGCGAATGTAAGCAATTAGAGCGCGAGCGGCGAACACTCTCGTTATTAACTGGCCGCCGCTCGCGAGACAAACTAAACAAAGAATACACTCCATTTACATGCTGAACGCTGTAATACACATTTTCGAATAATACTATTGGATATGTTATTTATTTTAATAAATGATTGTTTCAAGAGTGACCCAAATCTGTGAGAATTGGGTCACTACTAAAACAACAACAGACTCCATACAGTACAATGTTGGAAAAGTACATTCAGCGGTTTGGTTTGAGATAATCTTTTTCACCGTTCTAACTCTCAAATGTCATCCATCTACATAGTACCATGTCTCATTAACATGGCCATTTAATTGTTAAACCTATACCATAAATAACTTAAGGTTTTAGATAGCAAGCTATAGCGATCACAGGGTGATAGTAGAAAATTGTTAGTATCTACTATTTTTAAAAAGGAATATTATTTCGATGTAATAATCGCGAAACTTAATAAAACTTCTCCAATTTTTCATAACAGTTTGTGCCACAGAAATGGTTGGAATATTATATTTATGAAAATGAAATAAGATGAAAAAAACTGAAAATGAAAATTAATTCCATCATGCTTACGTGTTTGCGAAATTCGTTAAAAAAGTTTTATTGTTAAATAATTTTATGAAGAGCATTATGGGATAAATGTAAATAATTATACTGAAAATGTAAAATATGAACAAGCGCATTTTCAGTGCTAATAATCTGCACTGAGGTGGTGAATTTATTCGGAAGATTTTGAGAAAATCAATCACATGCAGATAGCTTTTAGGGACTTTATATAACAATAAATACTTATTTTGATTTAAGACTATAACAAAACGGTTTTCATAAATCATCATCATTCTCCTGCCCTTATCCCACACTAAATGGGGTCGGCACAACATTTTATAAACAAGTTGTCACATGATTTGACTACGTATTTTACCTGTCGCCTGCCTGACGTTAACTTCGTCATGTTTTACAACACCTTGGTAAAATAGAGGGTGGTCTATTCTACTGAACCGGACACCAGACGGTGCGTCAACTTACCTTAGTCGCCTCTTACGACACCTTGATAAGGAATGATGGTCTATCCTATCAGCCGGATACTACACGGCGGGTCGAATTACCTTAGTCTCCTTTTACGACACCTCGATAAGAAATGAAGATGGTCTATTCTTCTTAGCCGAATGCTACATGGTGGGGAGACTTATCCTAGTCTCCTCTTACGATACCTCAGTTAAAAATGAGGGTGGTCTATTCTACTCAGCCGGATATACCACGCAGGTCGACTTTCTTTAGTCGCTTTTTACGACACCTCGATAAGGAAAGAAGATGGTCTATCCTATTATCCGGGTACCACACAGCGGGTCGACTTACCTTAGTCTCCTCTTACGATACCTCAGTAAGAAATAAAGGTGGTCTATTCTACTCAGCCGGATACACGGCTAAAACTAACTAACTAACTAACGGTCACCATAAATATACCGCATTAATATTTCGTGCTATCGGACATAAATTAAATGTCAGTTACGCGGTCGGCCGCGCAGCATACGTGCCTCCAACAATGATCTCGGAGCTCTCGGCCGCGGGCATTGATTTTTGCTGCCTTTTGAATATAACGAGCGAGTTACGCTCCGCCATTGTTTTACTTGCCCCATTGTTTGATTAACAAACCGTAAAACGTGTCGGTTATTGTCGCTTTCAACGTTGGAAAATGACAAATTCTTTTAGAGATTTTCGCGGTACAAGATATTGTATAAAGCGGCTCGTAGTTTAAAGTAACAGTTATAATAAATAAATATATAGGCCACACACGGTCGTCCATCCCCAAAGTAAGTAACTTGATACTTGTGTTATGGTAGACAGACAACTGGTGAATATATAAAAGTAGCGGCCTGTTACTATCCCACTGCTGAGAATAGGCCTCTTCTCCCCGTTTTTTTTGGAGAGAAGGATTGGAGCTAAGACCTACCACGCTGCTCCAATGCGGATTGGTAGGTTACACATATCTCCAGAATTCTCTAGAGATGTGCAGGTTTCCTCAAGATGTTTTCCTTTACCGAAAAGCGTGTGATAAATTGCAATTATCAATTAGACACATAATTTTAATAGAAAAACTCATTGGTGTCTGCCCGGGTTTGAACCCGTGACTTCCTCGAAAGAGTACTGATGAATATATACTCATATAATTTTTAAATACATACTCAAATACAAATGTACACCCAGACTCGAAGACCAATAAATTCATTTATAGAAAATGTTGGCCCTCGGCGGGAATCGAACCCGCGACCTGTGGAGCTAAAGGCAGTGTCACTACCCACTGCGCCAACGGGCCAGTCATGTTTGATTTTTATGTTTTAGTTCCAAAAAAACTTTCCCTCTCGCTTTTACCCGAGATTAGCTTTGTAAAACATTGGTACTTTTAAATAAAATCAACTTTTTCCAATTAATAATATCTGCGATTGCGTTCGCTCGTCTTTAGTATATAAATACCCTCATATATGAGTATTTTTTGGACAATTTTCGAAAGAATAATGACAATTTTTTATCCTATAAGTTAATTGTACTAATTGTAATTAACATTAGTAAGCGGATAAGCTATAAAAGCGTCATGGACAGATAGACTAATTTACTATACTAAAAACTTTTTTTCAAGAATATTAAATTTTTGAAAAAAAAAGTGAATACTATGGGGTAGCGCGTGCAACTCCAGTATAGCTAGCCTACAAAGAGTTCAAAATATTATCTTGCGCTCTATATCTAACGTACCGTGGTACGTTACCAATCAAGAAATACATCAAAATCTAAATATCACCTCAATTAGGGAAGAGCTACGAGGATTGTCACTTAAATATAAAAACCGTCTTCTCAATCATCCCAATAACTTGGCCAACCATCCCCTGGAAGAGAAATTTCCCAGGAGGCCTAAAAAAATTTCTATCCTCGATCTAGGCAAACTAGTCTAGGCGACAACAGATAGTGTCTAATCCTAATGTGGATCGACCAATACAAAACAATGACATTCAACAAATTTGCTCATTCCTATGACTGATCGCAGATGAATCTTATAAAGCAAAAAAAAAAAGAATATTAAATCGTAAAACAAATGTCAGTTAAAAGCGTTTGCAGTTGTGATTTGCGGTAGATTGTGCGAAATTTCGCTGTCAAATTAATATCGCGATTTGTATGTTTGCGGTTCGATTCCGCAATTTCAGTTAATTATAACAAGTTGTGAAGCGGTCAGGTTATATGAAACAAAATAATTTCTGATTCATATTGGTTATTCATTTTTTATATAATTTCAGAAATTTAATTTTTTTATTATCCTTCTGCTAAGCCCAGCCTTTAGACCAGCTTTTTCATATGTTTCACCAAAAAATCTGTATCTCTATAATTTGCTCGTTACGGAAGTTACTGTTGTCAGTCTGTTATGTAAATGACGCTTTTCAGTTTGCATTATTAACGTTAATTAAAATTTAATAATGAATATTAAATTTATAAATGAAATAAAATAAAATCATCATCCTCCTGCCCTTATCCCACTCTAAGTGAGGTCGGTACAACATGTTATAAACATGCCATCACATGATTTGGCTGCGTTATTACGACCGGCCGGCTGCCTGACGTCAACTTACCTTAGTCGTATTTTACGACACCTCGGTAAGAAAGAGGGTGGTCTATTTTACTAAACCGGATACCACACGGTAGATCAACTTACCATAGTCGCCTTTTACGACACATCGGTAAAAAATGAGGTTAGTCGATTCTACTCAGCTGGATACCACACGGCGTGTCGACTTACCTTAGTCGCATTTTACGACATCTCGGTAAGAAATGAGGGTGGTACTATTCAGCCGGATACCGGATACGTGTGGTATTCGGCTGAATAGAATAGACCACTTTCATTTCTTACCGAGGTATCACAGAAGGTGACTACAGTTGGTAAAGCTTTTAGATCGAGTTTTCATTGTTAAAAACAAAAGCTTTTCATTGTTCAAGCTGCAGTGAGCTTAAGGTCTAAACCAGTAATAATCAGAAGTTAATAAACAAAACCAGAGTTAATCAAATCGTATTTGTTTTATAAACTGTAAATGGAATCGATTCGGCTAACGGTATCGGCTTACGGGTTTATCAGAACAACGCAGAGTCCAATAAAGCAAAAATACCAATGTTTTGTTTTAATTTGAAACACAAATCGGCCGCTACAACGGGGCTTAAAACAACCGGGACGTATTTATCTATATAAGTACAGTCGGCAAATTATTTTATACAAATAATATAATAGTATCTAATTTATAGAATTAGGCGTTACTTTGCGGAGGTCCATAATACAAAAGTAATGAGAATATTATTTTGCTATAATCCGCGATAAAAGAAATCTTACATTGCTGATTAAACCAAATATTTTGAACAGCGACGCGATGCAATTTGGTCAATTTAATGTAGAGTTTAGCCTGTACGGTCAAGCTCACCGTTTTTAAATAATTTATAGAATTAGGCGTTACTTTGCGGAGGTCCATAATACAAAAGTAATGAGAATATTATTTTGCTATAATCCGCGATAAATAAAATTCTTTTATCGCGGATTATAGCAAAATAATATTCTCATTACTTTTTTTTATAATAGTATCTGTCAACCGACAGATAATTTTTTGCCTTGTTCGGTAATTTTTAAGAAAATAAAAGAAACTTCAAAAAAAAGAAAAAAATATTGGGTAGGTGGGGCTTGATCCTAGGTATTTCTCGAGTCCTTCCGTTCCCCGAATAAGCTACGCTGACTTGACATTTTACGGCAAAAATAGTGTTTTATATTAAATCCCGCAAAACCCCTTACATGCTGAATTTTAGGAAAATCATTGGAGCCGTTTCCGAGATTCCGAAAAAAAAAATATAAATATCTACATCATATCTGATACACTCCAGTCTATCTCCTGACGATGCTTTGGTTATGGGGCAAAATAATTGTTGAGATTGTGGTTGTGAATGTGTGCAGTGCTTGTGTATTGTTGTGTTATAGGTGGCGGGTAATGCATGTTTTTTTTTAAATTCTGCATGTATCATGTATGAAAACGAATAGCACAATCTACATTTATCATTACATACATTTTCTTTTATCACGGACTACAGCAAAATGATATTTTCATTAGTTTTCTATTATGGACTTTCGCAAAGTAACGCCTAATTGTATAAAAAAGTTATTTTGACACTTAAGCTGACATGAACGAATTCGCAAGTACCTTTGTTGTAAAAATAAAACGGTTTACAAATAAAAGGGATATCGGCAAACATAAACCTCTTATTCAACAAAAGGTTACTTTCGCTGCTGACTGTACTCCACCAATCAGCGATCACTCGTTCAGTTCACTCGCCAAAGCTTGATTATGAACATTTGAACCAAATCCGGGGTTCATCTAGAACGTATTAATATTAACGTATTAATGATTTGTACGATTGGCGAATTACAACTCATAATTGATTACCATTCGTTAACTATATTTCATATTTATAATGGATTAAGAAAATTGTGATCATATTCACTTCCCGGTAGGAACAATTTTCAGAATGAACGGCACTAATTTACAGGTTCATTCGAATAAATAAAATTTTAATTTGAATATTATATAGATCTATCAGTCTCTGTATTAGATATGAGAACGAATAGTACACTCTACATGTAGATTACATATATTTTCTTTTATTTATTTATTTCTTTATTACGCCAACAACTTACATACAAGTTTGTCTAACAACCATTATAAGCTAAGGTTCGTATGTAGGTTACAGGCATTAATATAAATCACAAAGAATTTCTAACTTAATTTACATATGAATATATATATAAAATAATTATCAAAAAACTTGAAAAAAATGCATTAAAATAAGCTATAAGAAAGTAAAATCAACAGTTTTTTTTACAAAATTAAAATTAGTAGTGAAAATAGAAGTAATAAAACGCTTACAATGATCGCTGATAAGATTTTATTTACCTTTAACTTGTAACCTTTTCAAATATTGATCGTATGGTTGATTGAAAAAGATTTTTATTGTTTAAATATTTCTAGAGCTTATCAAAATTGTTTAAATCTTTTGAAAATAGGTCAGAATCGGTAGTCAAATGATGTTTGTGTACTTGTTAAAGCGGAAGTGTGGCTTGCAAGATCAGTAAATTGACACTAAATACAATTTTTTGTTCTTATATATACTGCAGTTACGCTGTGTGGTATCCGGCTGAATAGAATAGACCAACCTCATTTCTTACCGAAGTGTCGTAACTGGCGACTAAGGTAAGTCAACCCACCTTGTGGTATACGGTTTAGTAGAATAGACCACCCTCTTTCATACCGAGGTGTCGTAAATACGACAGGGGTAAGTTGACGTCAGATAGGTGGCCGGTCGTAAAAACGCCAAATCATGTGACAGCATGTTTATAACATGTTGTGCCAGCCCCGCTTAGAGGGATATAAGGGCTATAGGATTTGGAATAGACAAATATTGAAATATTTCAAATATACCGAAAACTTAGCAAAACAGATAAAAATTTTTTAAAGTAGGTCGGAATTGGTAATAGACAAATGATGTCTGTGTACTTTTTAAAAGCGGAAATGTGGCTTGCAAGACCAGTAAATTGACACTAAATACAATTTTTTGTTCATATATATACTGCAGTAATGTCGGCGCGGTGTTATAATATTTCAGAGCGGAGATAAAATAACAAGATCCACTTTAAAATTCATTCAGTTTGAGGCGAGCGTTTATTACACGGTATGCAAATCTTGGCCGAGCTGTAAACACTGTTTATTCGCAACACTGTTTTAGGGTGATGGAAATTTGCTTGTAATGCACGTGTGGAACTTTGCAGCTTAAATGAAAAATAATGCGTTAGAAAATGGCGTTATACGATGTTGCAGGCAAACTAGGAAATGGAAAATATTTTGTTGCAACCAAATAACTATTGTAAACAAAACATCCACTTTCTTTTCCTTTACACGTATGCTTTATCTCTGTCTTCTATACCAATGCTTTAGTCATTGTTAAATCCGAGCTGCCATTTTAAATAATAATATTCAAATTCAAATTATTCTTTATTCAAATAAACTTGAAACAAGTGCTTTTGAATCGTCAACTCTACTGCTGGTTTGAAAAGCTGTTCCTACCGAGAAGAGCTTACAGAGTTATAAGGATCATATTTTAAAAAGAGCAACCGCCGAATTTTTTGCTGGCACTTCTCAGTATAAAATTCTCAAAATTTAGTTTTTAGACCATTTAACGGAAACATAAGTTAGGATATAACTTATGTTCCATTAAATGGTTCATTAGTTTTAATTCATAATCAAAATCAAAATAATCTTTATTCAAATAAGCTCTTTCGAGCATTATAAATCGTCAAGGATCAATATGATTAATGAAGCTACAACTGGTTCGGAATGTTGCCGAAAAGAACCAGAAAAAAAGCCGGCGGTCAATCTTTTAAACATTTTTAATTTTACATTATTAAACCGCTGTTCTGTATGAAGCTGAAACGATTTTCAAATCAAGGCATTTTATCATCCAAATAATATTCAAATTTGTAATATGCTTTACGTATAAGCATATCTCTTACACTTAATTAAAACCTTTCTGCAGACGTATTAAGTTGCGATAAAACATTTTTTTAATTGAATTTGCCAATGCAACTCGGTGTTAAATGTTTCAAAAGCTTTTTCGTGATTTTCGGAAAGTTCAATGTGAAAGTTTTGTCTTCAGAACAGTTCACTAGTTCAATTTGTGGCCGGAGCAGCGGCGCCGCATCTGTGTGCTCGTGGCTTAACACTTATAAGTTAGCGGTTAAAAAGTTATTGTTCAACGTTCACTTTACAAGTCAAGCACTGGTTTGCTCAAATAACTTTAACAGAATCAGACTTAAGTAAACGATTTCGCCTGCAGTTAAAATCCAGGAAGAAAAGAAACTTTATCTGTTTTCTTCTATAGTTAATTTTCGTGGTTAGAGTAAATTTGTTTACTTACTACAACTATATGAATGGTATCAACAACCTAACGTAGCCGTTAAAGACGCTGTGGTATCGAACAAGCTTAAACATGTTAAATGTTTATGATCAATGATATCAACAAAAAAATAGGCGACGGTTGCAGAATGGTTAGAGTAACGAAATGGTTCGAATCCCGGCCATTATATTACCGACTAGAACCCTTTATTTATATATCATTTACCATCATTGTCCTGCCATTATTCCACTCTAAGTGGGGTAAATGTGTTATAATCATATTGTCACATGCTTTGGCACAGGTTGTTTACGACCGCCTGCCTGACGTCAACTTACCTGAGTCGCTTTTTGCAACGCCTAGATAATAAGAAAGAGGGTGGTCTATTGTGCTCAACCAGATACCACACGATAAGTCATTTTGCGACTAAATGCCTTCCCGACGTCAACTTACATTAGTCGCCTTTTACGACACCTCGGTAAGAAATGAGGGTGGTCTTTCTACTCACAGATATCACACGGCTGAATTGATACTAAAAGTAAGTAAGTAACGGCCTGTTACTATCCCACAGCTGGGCATAGGCCTCTTCTCACCGTCTTTTTTTTTTTTTTTTTGGAGAGAAGGATTGGAGCTAAGACCTACCACGCTGCTCCAATGCGGATTGGTAGGTTACACATATCCCCAGAATTCTCTAGAGATATGCAGGTTTCCTCACGATGTTTTCCTTCACCGAAAAGCGTGTGATAAATTGAAATTATCAATTAGACACATAAGTTTTACTAGAAAACTCATTGGTGCCTGCCCGGGGTTTGAGCCCTAGACCTCCTCGAAAGAGGCGCACGGTGTTACCGCTGGGCTACCACAGCTTGAATTGATACTAATTTCATTAATAATAATTAATTTGTATATAAATTATATAAGATCTTTATCAAAGTATATGCTGACATATACATAAATTGACTTATTATAACATTGCGCGGATCCAAACTTCATATTTATCATTGGAATCGGAATAATTTTCGCAAAATCATTTCCGCAAATCGATATATTAATTTGCATTTAAATCGATGTTATCAAAGCAAAGCTAATAACGGAACCTCCATTCAAGTTAACATTTCCTTTTTTTCTGTAGGATGCAATGACTGATGGGTAAACAGTGCCATTGTTTTGTATCAGATGATTTTTTATATTTCAAAATACCCACCAAATCCTTTGTTTATCGCACAAAATAAACTTTTTCATATAGAAACAATCTGCGTTATAAAAAAAAATTGCATCCATATCGATATTATAAATGCGAAAGTCTGTCTGACCGTTATGCTTGCATTGCTAATTCGCTGGACAAATATTGAATTTTAATTATAGCTTTTACAGAAAGGCAGACAGACTTTCGCATTTATAATGCTAGTATGGATGATAAAAAGTATAAAGCCGTAAGGTATATTATATAAGGTAAGGTAATAAGGTAAGGCTGAGTAGAATAGACCCCCCTCTTTCTTACCGAGATGTCGTAAAAGACGATTAAAGTAACTCGACCTGACTTGTGCTATCCGGTTGAGGAGAATAGACCACTCTCATTTCTTACCGAGTAATCGTAAAATGCGATTAAGGTAGCTCGCCCCCCTTGTGGTATCCGTTTGAGTAGAATAGACCACTCTCTATCTTACTGAGGTGTATATAATACGATTGAGATTAGCTGACATCAGGCTGGCGGCAGGTTGTAAAATACGTAGCCAAAACATGTGACAACATGTTTGTAACATGCTGTGCCGACCCCACTTCGAGATTAGTATACACAAGAAAGTCATATTCTAACACTATGCAATTAATTAAACTGCAAATTCAAAATACTGCTGTGATAGCAGAACGGTAGCACCGTGTGATAGTTTACAGGGGATCACGGGTTCATATTCCGGTTAGACACAAATGAGCTTTTCTATTATAATTGATGTGTTGAATAGATATTTGCAGATTATCACACGCTTCTTGTAGGAAAACATCATGAGGTAAATAATTCTTAGGATATTACAAAATAATTCTTAGGATATCTGTAACTCACCAAATGACATCGGAGTAACATGGTGGGTCAATCTCTACCTCTCCAAAAAAGGAGAGAAAGGCCAGCAGTGATATGTTACAGGTTACTTAGCTTTTGTTACTTTTATCATCATCTTCCTGCCCTTATCCCACTCTAAGTGGGGTCGGCACAACATTTTATAAACATGCTGTCACATGATTTCGCTGCGTTTTTACGACCGGCCGCCTGCCTGACGTCAACTTACCGCAGTCGTATTTTTTGACACCTCGGTAAGAAAGAGGGTGGTATATTCTACTAAACCGGACACCACACGGTGGGTCAACTTACCTTAGTCGCCTTTTACGACACCTCGGTAAGAAATGAGGGTGGTACTATTCTACTCAGCCGGATGCCACGCGGCAGGTCGACTTACCCTAGTCGCCTTTAAAGACACCTCGGTAAGAAATGAGGTTGGTCTATTCCATTCAGCCGGATAGCACACGGTGTAACTTTTGTGACTTTTATGTAAAATGCAACAACTGAGCACTGTTTTTTTATTGCAACACGTTCACGCCCTTCATAAACGTCGGGTTAATAAATAAGTTTATTTCCGTGCCAGCGCTTTAAAGCTGTTTTTACAATATTTCACGCTCTACTTGTAACGCTCTTGATAACATTAAGGTTATTAAGTGCTTTGCGATGAAAATAAGATGCAAATCGAAAATACATATTGCTATTTCAAAGTTAGTAGTATTTTAACTTATTATCATACGAAACGAGTATATAAGGGGAAGTCTGAAAGTTGCGCCCATTATAGAAAAGACGAGAAGTGCAAGATTAAGATGGTATGGACATGCAATGAGGAGGGATGAAAATTATGTGAACAAACGTGTGTTAAATTTGAATGTGGATGGATATGTGCCTAGAGGGAGGCCTAAAAAGAGAATGTAGGATTGTGTGAAGTATGATATGCATATAAAAGGAGTGGCGCCAGAGTTGACGAAAGATAGGACAGAATGGAAGAGAAAAACATGTCGTACCAACCCCCACTTAGAGTTGGATAGGGGCCGGAGAAAGATGATTATCATTTTTTAATAAACAAATAGTTTAGAGTTCATTGATACTATTTATATTCTCAATAATCAGTCAAATTTTTGATGGTGCGACTATAGCGTTATCAAACTTTTGTTTAGAAAAATGACACGTTGAAACATAAAAAGATATGTTATCTGTAATAAATAGTTGTAATGTAGTATTAAATATTCTCGAACAGATGGTGAATTTTTGGTAACATTAGGTTCGATAAAGTTCTCTAGACTGCTCTATACATGTTTAATATTTAAAATGAGTTAATCTTGTATATATGTGTATTGTATATGTGTGTTCGTGTGTGTTTGTGTGTTTTCGGAATTTAGAAAACGTCTCCAACGATTTTCCTAAAATTCAGCATGCAGGAGATTTAGCTAGGACATTGACATTGAATATATAAAACACTATTTTTGCAGAAAACTGTCAAATCAGCGTAACGTATTTGGTGAAAATAACTACCCCCAATAATCCCCACCTACCCAATTCGTTTTTGAAGTTTTTTTTATTTTGTAAAAAGCAAGCAAGCGATCAAGGCTCGGTCAACCTGTTGTCGCCATTGACTTCCGCTTTGTATTTTATAGCAACACGGTCATGAAACAAGAGTATTGCGCCCTTCTTGATTAAAACAGTGGCAGCACCGTGCCGTTGTTGTTACCGGTTTAGTCTTCTTATTGATAAAACGTTTCAGTGACAGTCAGTCTTTGTTCGTCATTCCAGAGAAGTGCATCTCGGAACGGGAATTGTGGTATTCCTATTATATCGTGTTCTTGTATATAGTGTGCGTTAACAAACCAGATACTATATTTTAATTACGTCAAATCTCACGTTCACACAATATGCTAGAATAGAGGTAAAACATTTAGATTCACTATATACCGATTATTCCAATGACGAATTAATGTTCTAAAACAATACACCCGAATAGAATTTACTTTTAGTTTGCAAAAGTTTCCGAACCGTTTAATAATTTGGACATTCGGAAAAATGGGATTCAGGTCTCGCATTCGGGGAATTAATTTACATTTAAATTGATGTTAACGAACCGTGCCGCTAATAACAGTAACCCATTTTTTTGTTAACATTTTATTCTACCCTCGACGGCGGCGATGCGCGAACAGCCGCCGTATAAACAGTGCTATTGTTCCGAAATGAATAAAAAGTCTAGCCGATGATTTTTTATTCATTTCAAAATGGCCGCCCTCACTACATTGTTTATCCTATAAATATTTTGTTAGAGTAAAAATATTTCTGGTTTCAAACTTTATCTGAATTGAAGGTAAATCTTAAATCCATACTAATATTCGAAATGTGAAAGTCTGTAGTCTATCTGTCTGTTTTCTATTAATGTAATTTAGCCGTGTGGTATCAGGCTGAGTAGAATAGACTTCCATCATTTTTTACCGAGGTGTCGTAAAACGCAACTATGGTAAGTCAACCCGCCGTGTGCTATCCGGCTGAGTATAATAGAACACCCTCTTTCTTACCGAGGTGTCGTAAAATACGACTAGGGTAAGTTGATGTCAGGCATGAAATACGCAAAGCTTTGTGATTTTTGCTTTGCGATTTTGTCGTGGAGCCTATCTCCTGACGATGCTTCGGTTACGGGGCGAAACAATTGTTGAGATTGTGGTGGTGAATGTGTGCAGTGCTTGTGTATTGTTGTGTCATCGGTGTAGGCTAGTGCGTGAGTTCTTACAAATTCTGCATGTATCAGGCATGACAACCAATAGTACACTCTACATTTAGCATTACATATATTTCCTTTTATCGCGGATTATAGCAAAATAATATTCTCATTACTTTTGTATTATGGACCTCCGCAAAGTAACGCCTAATTCTATAAATTACATAATAATTGTTTTTTCACACAAATAATGTTATGGTTTTAAAAAATTTATGTGCAATGTTGCATTTGTTAACTTGCTGTAATGGGATGCCATTTTATTCGCTTCCAACTGTAAACAAATACAAATCATCGTTATCAAATCGCCGCACCTGACATAGCGACGGAAAATTGATTGAAATGGAATATAAAGCGACATGTTCCACGTCCACGATTAACCAAGCGATATGGGCCTGGGTAAAGAGTAATATGTGGTCGACCGCATCCATTGTGAGCCTGTGGCAGACACACAGACGTTTATCGAATATTAAACCTACTTAATAGACCCTTTGTGTAGGATAGGTATTCGTTTGACGATGGTAACAGAGTGTGACTAACTGTTGATCTTCTAAGGTACCTAGATTTGAAAATCTACAAGTATTTTACTATAAAACAAAGTACCCGATATATTTTAACAGCCGAAACAATAAATTAAAGAATACAAATTAAATATTATAAATAGGTACAAAATCGATCACGGCTTTCAATACCTTATAAATTCTAATTACCAGCAATCACATATCCCACTTGTAGTGTATGCGGGTTGAGATGTTTAACTTATCTTGTATATTTATATACAAGACACATATTATATGTAATACACGAACATACACTAACTCACACTAATACTGATGTACAAAGAAACATACACGGTCTCATGATGCACCACGTTAGTGACACGAGAGCCCTTGTTGAGAGTGGACGTGACACGAGGTTACTTGTTAGTGCGTGTTTGAGCCTGTGCTATATGCATACAACGTTAGTTTATATACACTACTCCACTAGATCATAGACTTAATACAAAGATAAGCGTTCAGGATGTTCTAGACAGGTTAATTAAAAAGATTGTGGCTAAAAAGTTGGTAAGACAAATATTTTCTGAGAATATTAAATGCTAAACGCACGTTTTAAATACAACACTGTTTTTAATATTACATTAAATAATTGCGAAGTTGATATGAGCAAATCGGATGAAATACGACAAAATAAAGAAGTACAGAATGTAAAAGAAATTTTAATGCGGTTAAAAGAAGCTATAAGAAGAGTATAGGACAAGATCTGGATTTAAGAAGTTTACGCTTCTAACCTATGCCAGAATAGTCAAGTAGAGTAAAAAATTAAATTCAGTTAACAGAATGCATCCGTACTTAACAAGAAATGGACGCCAAAAAGAGACATTATACAGAAAAGTCTAGAAGGCTAATTATGGTGATGTTGTTGATAATAAAGATAATAGTAATGATAATTAACATCGTCAATTTAAAAAAATTGATGAGTTATATTATATGCATATTCTATTGAGCTGTAACATTATTAGTGGAGGTATTATTGAATCTATGTGACCGACGTCCGATAATGCCCCAATCGACCACGATTATGCAGATCACAGTTTGTGTTCCGACGTGAAATGTTGTGCGCCGCACGATAACGGTACGGGATAATTTTGTAATAAAACCGTATTCAAATATGAAATGCTGGTAAACGGATAATTTGCGATATTAAATTACGGTACCGTATATTCAACGGTAGATAAATTATGCTACAGAATACCTTTGAAATCGGACACAGGTTTATTGGCAACATTAATATATTTTGTGATATTTGTGAATGTTATATTATATAGAAGAAGAAGAATAACTTTATTACACAAACAAAAATACAAAGAGAAAAGAAGACATAGGTAACAGATACATTTGAATGTGCAAAGGACGGTCAGTTCACTATTGTGATCTCTTCCAGACAACCCTTTGACAGAGAGGATCTTATGTATAATTATACACGGGTTGGCAAATGTACGCAGATAAGTAAACGAAAGAAGAGTAAATAAATAGTAACAACTAAATATAAGTATAAATAAAAACAAATTAAAATAGAAAAAAAAGAGAAAGAGAAAGAAACAAAATAAATAAATGGTAACAATACCAGTGTGAATAATCCTTATAGTGACAAATAAAAATCCTTTACACGAACTTTAAATATAGTTAATATTATATATATTGATAAGGTTATTTTAACATATATTGCTAAGCTTATTAGTTTTTGCGCCTACTGCGTGCCTTCAATAGCTGCAGTTGGTGAGCATAGGTAGGATAGGCAAACAACCGGCAATTTCTCCACCCCGAATAATCAAGGATACTGACCTTTGACTTAGAGGCTTCTTCTTAAATTATGGCGTCTACGCCGCTCCGGCCGGAGTATAACCACAAAAAAATTAATCCACAAACTGGTTCGGAATGTTGCTCTTACCGAGAAAAACCAGACTCGGCGGTCAATCTTTTAAACATTTTACATTATTAAACCGCAGTCTTGTATGAAGCTGAAAAGATTTCCAAATCCAGCCTTTTTCATCATCCAAATAATCTTCTTTTTTGTAATATGCTTAACGTTCAACAATATTTCTTATACTTAATTTAAATCTTTCTGTAGACTGGTCTAGTATGGATTGCGGACATCGGTTATATTTCTGTTATGACTTTTATACTATAAAATATAAACCAAAACGTTAATAGAAAAAGACTGTAATTTACGCAAATTTTAAAACCCTCTGAGGTACCGTTAAATTTAGTTCGTCTAGACATTATCAAAAAGGTATAAGAAAGCGTCTGATGAGATTGTTAAAAATGCGAGAATCATAAACCTGCAATTTACGTTTCATCTCCAGATGAACAGTAGTTATTTTAAAATGTTACCTTTGAACACTCAATAATGCTTGTAAAAAGCTTAGTAAAGCTTTTATTTAATTTATAACACACTAGGTAACCTATTAACGTTGACGTTTTCACTTGAAATGACTGCTTCAATTTTATATTTTAAGATACTAAAAGTAACGGCTTGTTAGTATTCCACTTCTCAACATAGGTTTCCTCTCTCCGTTTCCTAGAAATAAGGGTTGGAACTAAGAGCTACCACGCTGCAATAATCAATGGGGATTGAAAGGTTACACATTTCCCTAGAATTCTCTAGAGATATACAGGTTCCCTCGTCGAAAAATCTGTGATAAATTGCAATTATCAGTTAGACACATAAGTTTTAAGAGACAAAACTTATTGGTACCAGCCCGGAATTTGAACTCATGACTCTGTAAGATAAATGAAAGTTGAAAAATAAAAGCCTGATAGTAATTCGTTCTTGGTAATTCCAGCCTCATAATAATATAAGCCATAAGAAATTAAATTTGATATGAAAGCCTGTTATAATTTAACTGCGGAGCAAAAATGTTTTATCTTAATGTGAGGGAATGTGTAAAGGATGAATATCCTGTACACTGTTTATTTTTTAATAGCCTTTGAAATAGTTAACCGTGTGGTATCCGGCTGAGTAGAATAGACCAACCTCATTTCTTATTAAGGTGACGTAAAAGGCGACTAAGGTAAGTTGACGCTGGGTAGGCAGCCTGTCGTAAAATATGTAGCCAAATCATTTGACATGTTTATATTGTGTTGTGCCGACCTCGCTTAGAGTGGGATAAGGGCAGGAGAATGAGCCTTTGAAATAGTCCTAAATAAAAACAGGTCTTTTGCCGTGAACATGTATATATATGAATGAATGACGTGAATATTCATCATGAACGCTTTTATGTAGGGAAAATGTCTGTCTGTCGGTTCAGAAATATATGGTTGAAATTAGTTGCAACGAAAACTTATATACCGGATTAACATATACGATGCGTTTTGTATTGGGAATTATTATTGCGTACAGATCGTTAAGAATAATTTTAAATGCAAAGTCGTGTACAAACAAAAACACTTTTAACTTATCAAATGCAGTCAAGCTCCGGTTTCCAACTCGCAAACTTTTCTCAAATATTTCTTATTCGTCAGCTATTTAACGTTCGCACTTGTCCGAACTCGAGAACACCGTTTTGACATACTTTTGATTAGGTTTGCTGCAGTTTTATAAAAACTGGGTGGAATATTATGTTCAGAACACTGCGTTCGCTGCAGAAGAATGTAGACAAACTTTGCGAGAGTTGGATGAAGAAATTTATTTTGTCGTTTTAGTTTCAGCGATTGGTATTTAAGTTCAGTGGTTTTATCCGATACGAATTTTTACATTTTCAGAATTGTAATATTTTTGTATTTAATATTATTGAAACCAAATCAACTCAGAATGATCTTTATTTAAAGTACTTTTGAATCGTCAAGGATCAATTACATTATTAAAGAAAAGTAATAATAAAATTATTACTAATTATTATTATTAATTATTTTGCTATTATCCGGGATAAAGTAAATTAGAATATATATATAATGCTAAATGTAGAGTGGACTATCCATTTTTATACCTGATACATGCATGATTCGTGAAAACACATGCAAGTAAGTTTTTGCATGCAACAAAAAGCAAGCTTTGCGATTTTGTCGTGGAGACTATCTCCTGATGATGCTTCGGTTGCGGGGCGAAACGATTGTTGAATTTGTGATAGTGAACATGTGTAGTTCTTGTGTTTAGTGGTGGTGGAGGTTTGTGCGTGTGTTCTTACGAATCCTGTATGTATCACGAAGCTTACTTCTCTGAAATATTTCGATTATTGAACGTAAAACTGTTCGGAATGAAGGATGAATGAAGCAAAAAAGAGCAGATTATAATAATTTATAGAAATAGGCGTAATGCCTATTTAAGAATATCTATAATACAAAAGCAATGATATTGTGTTGCCATTATTCACGATTAAATGCGGATTACAGTAAAATAATGTTGTCATTATTTGGATTAAAATACGCTGAACTTAATCTATATATACAGATAAAACTAGTAAGTAAGTATTGCATCAGTTTCTTTATATAATCAACTACTTACACACACATGTTTATTGTTAGAACACGTCAAAACACAATACTTTAAGATAGTTCGGAAAACACAAACCGATTTCGAGCTGTCAATTTCAAAAATTTTCATAATTACATCGCAATTCGTTTCGCACAAACAAAACCGCAATATTGATAAAGTGCTTTTATCTCGAACCATTTCGTTCTTGTTCTGTATTAACGTCGCGGATCTCATTTGTATTTCGGTCGCCACTACACTCGAAATAAACTTTGCGCATTTCCGTGGCGGATTATCTAGAAATTGATTTCCTCTAGAGACAGCTTTTCTGTAATATTTCATTATTATCCTCGCAGCCTCGGTTTGGTTTGCTTAAATCGTGGAAATGCCTTTCTCATTTCTACTCTAAGAATTTTAGCATTATTTATGAGATTAATTCGGAATTGTACTTCCTTTTTGTTTTTGACTAACGTCGATCTTTTACAAAAGTAATGAGAATATTATTTTGCTATAATCCGCGATAAAAGGAAATATATGTAATGCTAAATGTAGAATGTACTATTCGTTCTCATACCTGATACATGCAGAATTTGTAAGAACTCATGCACTACCCGACACCGATGGCACAAAAGCGATTTTGTCGTGAAGTCTATCTCCTGACGATGCTTCGGTCACGGGGCGAAACAATTGTTGAGATTGTGGTGGTGAATATGTGCAGTGCTTGTGTATTGTTGTGCCATCGGTGTCGGGTAATGCATGAGTTCTTATAAATTCTGCATGTATCACGTATGAGAACTAATAGTACACTCTACATTTAGCATTACATATATTTCCTTTTATCGCGGATTATAGCAAAATAATATTCTCATTACTTTTGTATTATGGACCTCCGCAAAGTAACGCCTAATTCTATAAATTATTGTCGATCTTTTAAATAGGGAAGTTTGAAAGTTGAGTCCATTATAGAAAGGAATAGAAGTACAAGATTTAGATGAGAATGGAATGATATGAATGTGAATGGATATGTGACTGTGTGATTATGTGAGAGGAAAGCCTAAAAAGTGATGTTTGCATTGTGTAAAGAATGACATGCATTGTTAAATACTCTGTGCTAATTTTGATGTATAGCTTAAGTTTGTCTGTGTTACTTGCCTTCTATTCCTGTATCTTATCAAGTAATGTTGCATAGTAACAAGCTATGCTAGAACTAGCTCTCCACCATGCATGTAAAAGGAGCATAATGTACCGACCACGCTAGAGTGGGATAATGGCAGAAGAAAGTCTGACGTCCATTAAGCTTACCTTATCCGCGTTTTGTACCCGTTTTCTAAGTTAGATAAAAACCAACATGATCTAGTATTAAAACTGCTCTTTTTCTCATTGCTATGCCTATATAAAAATAATATAAGAGTTTCTTTTGAAGATTGCAATAACACACGGAC
Source organism: Morpho helenor (assembly GCA_029227775.1). NCBI lineage: Eukaryota > Metazoa > Arthropoda > Insecta > Lepidoptera > Nymphalidae > Morpho > Morpho helenor. The sequence goes on from JARGCU010000006.1 coordinate 343,756, forward strand.
TTGGCCACCTTTGTTTGTGAAATAAATGACACTAACTTTAATGCTGATTTTAATGCTAAAGTATGTCTTAAATTGTTACGCTCATCGGTTAGAGTAATATTGATAAAATTTGGTACAATTGAAGCTTATATATCGGGCTAGTATATAGGATAAGGCAACATAATTCAGGATATTTTACCATTATATTAAACTTAAAAACGCCGTGTGGTATCTGGCTGAATAGAATAGTACCACCCTCATTTCTTACCTAGGTGTCGTAGAAGGAGAATGAGGTAAGTTGACCCACCGCGTGGTATTTAGTAGAATAGACCACCCTCTTTCTTACTGAGGTGTCGTAAAATACGACAGAGGTAAGTTGACGTCAGGCAGGCGGCCGATCGTAAAAATGCAGCCAAATCATGTGACAGCATGTTTATAACATGTTTTGCCGACCCCACTTAGAGTGGGATAAGGGCAAGAAGATGATTAAACTTTAACACTGTTAAAATTTCATTGATTGATTGATTGATTGATTGATTCAGCCTACTATACTGTTGAGGATTACTTAGAAGATAAGAATATGCGGATATAGCTCGCTTAGACCCTGTACAAGACAGAAATTACTAAATGTAACTAGTAATAAGAATTATATTTTTAAAAGAGCAACCGCCGAGTTTCTTGCTGGCTCTTCTCGGTAGGAACAGCTTTCTGAACCAGCAGTAGAGTTGACGATTCAAAAGCACTTGTTTACTAGTTTATTTGAATAAAGAATATTTTGAATTTGAATTTAAATTTGAATTTTATACACGCTTAACATCACATGATTTTATCCCTCTTCTAAATCTTGTAATAATTACTAAATGTAACTAGTAATTAAGAATTGCATTTTGAAAAGAGCAACCGCCGAGTTTCTTTCTGGCTCGGTAGGAACAGCTTTCTGAACCAGCAGTAGAGTTGACTTCAAAAGCACTTGTTTACAAGTTTATTTGAATAAAGAATATTTTGAATTTGAATTTGAATTGTCTCGAATGAATCCCCGGTACAGCTTTTCGATCATAATCATAAATTCATTAGTGAAATCTATTCTATAATGATGAAAAGATGCTTGAAGCTATTTTTCTACCCACGTTCGTCTACAAAGGCAATCACGTAATATAAACTAGGGTCCCTCTCGACATCCTTAGACCTACGTTGCTCGCACTTTGAAGGATGCTTGGAAAGGCTCGTGTTGTAAGCGACTTATCTCGTATATTTTATATTAAGGCTTTTACAGATGCTTAAATAATTCAAATCATTTATTTTCATTTATCTATAAATTTATATGGATCCGAGAGGATTGATAAGTTCATAATTCTTATCACAATAATCCTATTTCGGAAATATTGAACAAAGAAGTAGTTATTATAAGGTAACCATAAGAGAAAGAGTTATACTGTCGCGGACATTTTTGTTTTATTTTTGTAGATCTACAATCTACATGAAATGAAGTGAAGTGAAGTGACGTGAAATGAAATGAAATAATAATATAAAATAATGAAGTGTAGTTTAGTAATAAAGTACATCACTTCAGTTAAGCTCTCCTGGTTATCGCGGCGCACGCGAGTAAAGCTCTCAATAGGCGAGTTTTTTTTTACAATCGCGTGACCTCTTTTACACAATTTACATAAAACCGTAATGAACTATTATCGTAAAAACTATTTTTTTTAGTAAGAACCATACAAATATCCGTTTCGTAGGCTTTGAGAAATCAGTATCCTCCTGCCCTTATCCCACTATAAGTGGGGTTGGAACATGTTATAAACATGCTGTCACATGATTTGGCTAGATACTTTACGACCGGCCGCCTGCCTAGACGTCCACTTAACTTAGTCGTATTTCATGACACCGCGATAAGAAAGAGTGTGGTCTATTCTACTCAAGTGGATACCACACAACGAGTCAAATTAGCTTAGTCACCTTTTATGACAACTCGGTAAGAAATAAGGCTGGTCTAATCTACTCAGCCAAATATCAAACGGCCAAATAGGAAAAAATATGACGAAAATTTACAATTCATGAAATAAAGTACCTTTACTCGTATAAAATATATTTTATATTTGAAAACTAAGGTAACGTCGTAGTCTCATGAGAAATGTGGGTACTAGGAAAGTTTTAATTAATTCTGCGGTCCATAGGTCAAGATTAAAAGCCCTAGGGGTCCCGATTCAACGAAATGTATTTTCAATCTTTGCCCATTTGAAGAAAGCAATATGGCTTCCAAAATTAACCACATTTAAACGAAAATGTAATGTTGAAATATACTATGATAGGTTCATAATAGATGGCGCTTTTCAATGTCATTCTATTCCTGTATAATTAACAGGATTTCTATAGCCTACATGTTATCCCGGTGTATCATTTCTCCTATATATTCTCTTGCCTTTATCCCACTCTAAGTGGACATAGAATGTTTTAAACATTTTGTCACATGATTTGGCTAATAATTTTACGACCGGACGCCTGTTTGACGTCAACTTATCTTAGTCGCCTTTTGCGACACCTCGGTAAGAAATAAGGGTGTTCTATTCTACTCAGCCGAATACCACAAGGCGGGTCAACTTACCTTATTCGCCTTTTACGACATCTTGGTAAGAAAGAGGATGGTCTTTTCCACTCAGTCGGATACCATACGTCGGTTCAAATTACCTTAGTCGCTTGTTACGACACCTCTGTAAGAAATAAGGGTGTTCTATTCCACTAAGCCGGATACTACACGGCGGGGCAACTTACCTTAGTGGCCTTTTACGACACCTTGGTAAGAAAGAGGATGGTCTTTTTCACTCAGTCGGATACCACACGTCGGTTCAACTTACTTTAATCGCCTTTTACGACACCTCGATAAGAAATGAGGGTGTTCTAACCACTCAGTCGGATACCACGCGGTGAGTCAACTTACCTTAGTCGCCGTTTACGACATCTCGGTAAGCAATGAGGGTGGTCTATTCTACTCAGCCGGATACCACACGGCGGGCTTCACCACGTCGTCATATATTTCGTCGTTCTTCTTTTTATCGTTTTTTGTATAATTTAACTTAGGTTAAATAAAAGATTATAACGTATTTTGTGTTCGTTATTACTTCCGGTACACTTATAATGCGGTTACCGTTGCCCATCCCGAGCAGTTAACTCAGTTAACTCCACTGAAGTATAAAATCGACCTGTATGTCCTTACAACTGTAAAATTTCCACTGTATATGAAGTGTTTTAGTATTGTTCAAAATAATGTCAAAATCAAAATATTATTAATTCAAATAAACTATTGTACCTAGTTGCCTAGTCGAAATATTATTAATTCAAATAAACCGAACCTTGCTGGGTATTTTTTTTTCAAAATGAAAAAAGAAACCAAAAAAAACCTTTCTTTTCTTTGAAGAAAAAGAAAAAAATAGTAGGGTAGGTGGGCATTTCTCGCGACCACCCGTTCTCCGAATAAGCTACGCTGACTTGACACGGCAAGAATAGTGTTTTATATATACATTTTTTAGTATTTTTAATGCCAAAAAACAGGGATAAAACTTTGTTTTTTAAATTAAGCCTATATATATACATACATATATATATATATATATATATATATATATATATATATATATATATATATATATATAATAGCTAAAAGCTCTTTTTTAAAGAAGAAACTTTTTTATATTCTTGTAACTACCACATTTTTTTATTGCAATTTTAACACCGTTGCAGAGTGGACAAATTCACGCATTTTCATAAATTATGTAATCCTGAATAATATCAGCTTTTAATTGGAAAAATTAAAACCGTATTATAGTCTTTTGATAAACATAAAAATGGTTACAGTGGGTTAACCTTAAAAGCTAGACATATGCTGTCACTGACTTTTTAGAACTTTGAGAGGGAAACAATTTCGTAACACATGATTTTTGAATAACTATTACCGTTTACTGAGCGCAGGCAAAGTAACCTTTAAATTATGCCGTTTTAGTACTATTTTTTAATGCTGCTCCTCTCTTATACATCTTAGCGTGTTATGTTATATGTCTTCTTGAATAAATGGACTATTTTACACTGAAAGATTTTTTATTTTACGTCATACAATTATACAATGTTATGCTTTTTCAACGAATTAGATATATAGCCTTTAGCAATAAGCAAAATATTTTTTGAATAAAATGAGTACTAAAAAAATGAAGTACCTACTATTGTTTTAGAAATAAAAATGGGACATTGGGAAATGAAAAAAATAGTCGATCAACGATGAAATTCAAATAGTGCCGACCCACATCGAAGGAAATGACAGAGGTCGTCCCAGAGGAGTGAGGGTAGTTTTCATTAAAAGTTGAATTAATAGGGGACTTTTGCACTCGGCCGAGCCCCTGGAGGCATTGATTTGACGAAGGTCGTATTCATTCCCATATTGACATTAAGTACCTGTAGTTTTACTGATGACAATGAGATTTTTTGTAAAAAAAAATAATAATTGTGTAGTAACCGTATGGTATCCGGCTGAAAGGAATAGACTACTATCATTTCTTCCGAGGTGTCGTTAAAGGTGACTAAGGTAAGTTGACCCACGGTATCCGGCTTAGTAGAATAGACCACCTTCTTTCTTACCGAGGTGTCGTAAAAGGCGACTAAGGTAAGTTGACCCACCGTGTGGTATCCCGTTTAGTTGAATAGACCACCCTCTTTCATACCGAGGTGTCGTATTATACGACTAAGGCAAGTTGACGTGAGGCAGGCGGCCGGTCCTTAAAACGCAGCCAAATCATGTGACAGCATGTTTATAACATGTTATGCCGACCCCACTTAGAGTGGGATAAGGGGAGGAGGAAGATGAATGGGATTTTTGTAAATTAAGTCATATCTTACTGACTATACACAGATTTATTAAGATTACAAATGAAAATATTATTTTGATATAATCCGCAATATAAGAAAATATATAGAACGGTAAATGTAGAGTGTACTATCCGTTCTCATACTTGAAATATGCAGAATTTATAAAAACTCATGCACTACCCGCCACCAATAATACAACAATACACAAGCGCTGCACACATAAAGAATATCGAGGTATCGTAAAATACGACTGAGGTAAGTTGACGTCAGGCAGGCGGCCGGTCGTAATATACGTAGCCAAATCATGTGACAAAATGCTTATATATATGTTGTGCCGACCCCACCTAGAGTGGGATAAAGGCAGGAGGATATATGTCTTATTAAAGTGTATAAAATTTGTAACCAATGAAGCATATAAATTAAATTCTATAATAAAATTCCGCAATCAATGTTAGCTTTGCCATTACAATGATACAAAAGCCTACTATACTGTTGAGGATTATTTGGACGATAAGACTGCGTAGACTACCCTACAGTCCGACCCTGTACAAGATAGTAATGACTTAATGTAACTAGTTATAAGTTTTATGTTGAAAAGAGCAACCGCCGAGTTACTTGCTGGCTCTTCTCAGTAGGAACAGCTTTCCGAACCAGCAGTAGAGTTGACGATTCAAAGCACTTGTTTACAAGTTTATTTAAATAAAGAAAATTTTGAATTTGAATTTAAAAACGCCCTTTGTAGGCTATTTATATTTTTTAGACGTATATGTAACAGACTGATCCTTAGTTCACTCTAATAAAATAATATTCTATTTGTCTATTGACATAATAGACGTTGGTCCCAATAGAAAATTATGGTATAGGAATAAGAATGGCAAATCTGTAATAACCAACAATACATAAAAGCAATAACAATGGACAATTTCGAAGAAAATATTCTGAATATTCAATAGACGTATTAGATTATAGATGTTCAAACAAACCATTGTTGTTGGATAATTCTTTGTAAAAGTAGAACAGAACGAACTTAGGCTATTTATGAATGGATTGAAATTGTGAACAATTGTGAACAAACGTGAAAAAATGTAATTTTATACTGAAAGTATTGCATTAAGCATTAATCGATCTAATAATAGTAACTGGTGAAATGTGCTTTAACCGGTATTTTCTTTGGTTAGAAGATATAAATAAATATATGGGACACTTACACACATGGTCGTCCGTCCCCAAAGTAACTTAATACTTGTGTTATGGACAGACAACTGGTGAATATATACTTATATAATTTATAATAAATACTTAAATACACACAGGCTCGAACAAATTTATTTACAGAAAATGTTGGCCTCGACGGGAATCGAACCCGCGACCCGCGCAGCTGAAGACAGGGTCACTACCCACTGCGCCAACGGGCCAATCATATACTTAGATACGAAACGATGCATACGTTATGAAAGAATTATTTTGATATAATCCGCGTTTGTTGTTATCGTAATAAAATGTAAGAAAAAATAGTATTCCGCAAAATAACGCCTGCTTTTATAAATTACTGCTGTTATTATATTATTTCTACAAAAAGTAATGCATTAATTTTGCTATAATCCGCGATGAAGTAAAATAGAAAATATATATAATGCTAAATGTAGAGTGGACAATCCGTTTTCATACCTGACACATGCAGGATTTGTAAAAAAACTTATATCCAGATTATATATACACAAGAATTTCTCCAACTTTCAATAATAAGAATTTCCAAAAGAATAAAGTTTTACTTTCAGAAATAGGTCTCCCAAATCCGAATCTAATTGACGGAGCGGAAAGATATTGCCTATTGATACGTCCATTCAATTATTTCCGTAACGTCTGAAACGTTCAACATTCAAACTCAATTATTAGAAATGTCTCGATCAAATTAAAAATTCCGTCGCATTGTTCTTCTACGTCTCGAATGGTTTCCTTTTATTACGCAGAGGACTTTTCAAGTTTAAAATGGATTACAGCGGGAATCAATTTACTGTGAAGGCACAGCTTCGCGCGGTGATTTTAAAATTAGTATCATTTTTATCGAGGAAACTTACTTTATTGCTGCTTGACCTAGATATTTCGATGATAGCGACCAGTAAGCTGTGGTAGCCCAGCGGTAACACTGTGCGACTCTTTCGAGGTCACCGGTTCGAACCCGGGCAGACACTAGTGAGTTTTCTGTTAAAACTTATGTGTCTAATTGATAATTGCAATTTATCACACGCTTTTCGGTGAAGGAAAACATCGTGAGGAAACCTGCATATCTCTAGAGAATTCTGGAGATATGTGTAACCTAACAATCCGCATTGGAGCAGCGTGGTAGGTCTTAGCTCCAAACCTTCTCTCCAAAAATGGAGAGAAGAGGCCTATTCTCAGCAGTGGGATAGTAACAGGCCGCTACTTACTTTAGTTTTACGTAAGGTTTGTTTATCATGTAACTCGCGACTTTCGCATCAACTTCAGTGTTAAGATACTTATCCCACTCTAACTGGGATCAGCAAAACATGTTATAATATGTTGTCTCATAATTTGGCTACGTATTTTACGACGTCAACTTACTTTAGTCGTATTTTACAACACCTCGGTAAGTAAGAGGGTGATCTATTCTACTCAACCGAATACCAGACGGTGGGTCAACCCGCCTTTGTCGCCTTTTACGACACCTCAGTAAAATAGAGGGTATTCTATGGTACTCAGCTGGATACCACACGGCTTAAAATACCCTAAATAATGTGCTTTATTATTATTTTCCAATATTTAATTTTTAATTTGACTAATTTATAAAAATAGTAATGCTAGATGTAGAATTCATAAAAACCAATAACACTAATACACAAACACTGCACACATTCTTTACCACAATCTCAACAATTTCTTTTATCGCAGATTATAGTAATATTATTTTGCTATAATCTACGACAGTAACAAAGTTCCGGTTAGAACTTGTTTCAAATAATTTTCATGTACGAAAGCTTTTATAAAATCCTAGCTATAAGTAAATTTTTATGTTCTACATTTAAAAATATAAGTTTTAGAGAGAACTAGCAAGAAACTCACGCTTTAGAAAAATGATATGCAAAAATATGCTAACTGTATTATAAAAGTCTAGTATATAGCTGGTTGCAATTTAAATGTCAGCTCTCTAATGATTTATATAATCTTCTAAAACATAATAAGCTGTATCAGAAAGTGTAAATATTATAAGCCATTTTGATTTCGATTTGATTGAAATTGAGTTGTTTAATGCTTTTATTCTAGCTTAGTTAGTAAACATATTGTAGTGCCATCGCCAAATTATTCAATAAAAAAAGTTCATAAATTTTTGGTTACGTACGATATCATGTGTAGTATTTAATCAGTTATTTTTAGGAAGTATATTTTAAGCAAAAAAAAATGTGTACATTAGCGGCATAGATTCGCATTACGTCTTTCTTGCTTTTTGCTGACTTCTATTACATACAGTCATTTTGCGATATTGCCAAGTAATATTAGGAGTATGGTTAACGCATTTTTAAATGCCATTTTTACGCCTGGAAAGGTTAAGTAAAGCTGTTAGGTACAGCGGATACCTTAACACAGTCTGTGTGCATAATCCCACGAAGTTGCAAACTTATAACAGCGTTGTTTTAAAAACTGTGATCTAAAAAACTTTTCCAATTAATTAGAACAGAGTTCACTATTTAACGCGTAAACTTTCGTAATATTTTCTTCTTATTTCAGAGCTATTCTTTAGTAGAGATTTTCGCCCAGTTTTAAGCGATGTTTTGACGTAATTTGGTTCTGATCTAAGCTTTTCATTAGAGCTATGTACGAGAAATTCATAATTGAGTTGCATATATTATTTACTAGAAATCCTGGCGGCTCCGCCTGCGTGGAAATATTAAAACCGCAATATAGACTTTTTATGACCATAAAAATGGTTAAAGTGGGTTAACCTTAAAAGCTAGACATATGCTGTCGTAAACTTTTATTTAGATCTTTTAAGGGAGAACAATTTTGTAATACATGATTTTTTAATAACTATCACCGTTTATTCAGTGCATGCAAGGAAAGCTTTATATTTTGCCGTTTTCTCAATATTTTTTGTTGCTGCTCCTCTCCTATTCATCTTAGCGTGATGTTTTATAGCCTATAGCCTCGATAAATGGACTATCCTACACTGAAAGAATTTTTCATAACAGTCCAGTAGTTTCTGAGATTAGCGCGTTCAAACAATTAAAGAATTAAATAAACTCTTCAGTTTTATATATTAGTATAGATTAAGCTTGACTTTTATATATATTATAAAAAAAATTATATTTTATATGTATTTTTTTATTTTAAAACTAGATCGTGCTGTATCAAGTTTGATTTCTCTGGTAACTTTTATCTTTTTTACTTTACCTATCAGTTTAGCAGATCAGTTTTAGGTACCTAGCTTTTTAACTTATTAGCTATTTTTTTTATTAATGTAGTAATTTGAACAAACGACATACCCCAATTTATACACCATATCATCATCTTCCTGTCCTTATCTCACTCTAAGTGGGGTCAGCACAACATGTTGTAAACATGTTGTCACATGATTCGGCTACGTATTTTACGACTGGTCACCTGCCTGACGTCAACTAACCTCAGTCGTATTTTACGACACCTCGGTAAGAAATGAGGTTGGTCTATTCTACTCAGCTGAATACCATACGGCGGTCGACTTACCTTAGTCGCCTTTTACGACACCTCTGTAAGAAATGAGGGTGGTACCATTCTATTCAGCCGGATACCACACGGCGTAGCTATTCCATAGCTATGGAAGCGCTTTAGAAAGTTTTAAGCGCTGTTTTGCTGTTGATCGCTTCTGTCAAGTTTTTTATTTTCCGCAACTAACGGTAGTTGGTACTTGAAACTTCTTCCTCTATTTAGTTAGTAGTTCCATTTATGTCGTACGAATGGCGCTTTTCAAAAGTTTTTCTTGGTTTCACTGCAGGAATAATTTCCCGAGAACTTTCAAAAGTATAAATATGACGCGTAGTCTGGCGACTACTCGCTTTGAAAAGTAAAAAATATTATTTATATTTATTTACTCCGAAGCATTACAAGCTGTGATGGCCTAGCGGTGCGACCGTGTGAATCTCTAAAGACGATCATGGGTTCAAACCCGGGCAGACACCAATGAGTTTTTCTATTAAAACTTATGTGTCTAATTGATAATTGCAATTTATCACACGCTTTTCGGTGAAGGAAAACATCGTGAGGAAACCTGCATATCTCTAGAGAATTCCGGGGATATGTGTAACCTACCAATCCGCATTGAAGCAGCGTGGTAGGTCTTAGCTCCAACCCTTCTCTCCAAAGATGGAGAGAGGAGGCCTATGCCCAGCTGTGGGATAGTAACAGACCGTTACTTACTACTCCGAAGCAATGCTGGAACGATTTAGGCCGGACCAGTTAAGTCATTAATTCGACAATGTTAAAATACCTATGTAGCTTCATTTACTCATCTTATTTAACTTGAACATTAAACTATTTTATCAATTGCTGTTCTTTAGCCGAGGATGACCATTTTACTGTACAATCAAGTTTCTTCAAGGAATTTAGAGAAATCTTGTTTTAAACCATTTGTACTAAGCCGTTTGCTAAGTGTGTGAACGTCAAACCAATTCAAAATTCAAAATATTCTTTATTCAAATAAACTTGTAAACAAGTGCTTTTGAATCGTCAACTCTACTGCTGGTTCGGAAAGCTGTTCCTACCGAGAAGAGCCAGCAAGAAACTCGGCGGTAGCTCTTTTAAAAATATAATTCTTAATACTAATTACATTGTCATTACTATCTTGTACAGGGTCGGACAGTAGCTATATCCACGCATTCTTATCGTCTTAATAATCCTAAACAGTATGGTAGGCTTTTTGCATCAGCCTCTCTTTAACAGTGTTTTTAAACGGTAATGGCAAAGCACAAATTGATTGCGGAATTTTATTATAGAATCTTATAGTAATAAGTATAGATGAGTTTTAAAGAATTTACAAATTTCGACCAGCAGATTTTGTTTAGCAAAAAATAAAGTTACTAATATCTATATTCCAATCGATATTGTCTCGTTCTTCCAGTTTCCCACTAAATACTAACACTAGTGCGCCTCAGAGGCCCGTAACTTTCGGTGTAATGCAAAGTTGAGTCATCTCGTAAAAAGGTATGAACGTAATATCCCGGGACGACCCTCAAGTTCGTTAATACAGCCGTAACAATAAATAAGAGCAGTCGCCGCGGGCGGCCACCGCCGGCCTGCTGATAATTGTATAAGTTTCGTCTAATTACTGTGCTCATTGTGCTACACGTACACTGCTGCCCACAATTAGATGTTAAAACATGTTTTAAACATGTTAAATATGTTTTGGTCTGCCTGACGTCAACTTACCGTAGTCGCTTTTAAGCCACCTCGTAATAGGGAGGTTTATTCTACTCAGCCGGACACCACACAGGGGGTAACTTACCTTGTTTTTTACGACACCTCTGTAAGAAATGAGGTTGGTCTATTCTACTCAGCTGGATACGAAACGGTGGGTCGACTTACCTTAGTTGCCTTTTACGACATCTTATAAAGAAATTAGGTGGTCTATTCCACTAAACCGGATACCGCACAGATGGTAACTTACCTTAGTCGCCTTTTACGACACCTCGGTAAGAAAAGAGAGCGGTTTATTCTACTCGGCCGGATACCAAACGGTGGGTTGACTTACTTAAGTCCCCTGTTACGATACCTCAGTAAAAAAATGAGGGTGGTTTATTCCACTCTGCTGGATACCACACGGCTTACTAGTCGACAATGACAATGAATTAATAAATAATCATATTTTTTATTTTTAGGACATAAATAAACGCTTTTTTTTAATTTAATTTATGAAAGATTAATACCGTAATATAGTCTTTTGATAACCATAAGTGGAATAACGTTGAAAGCTTGACATATGCTGTCACGGACTTTTTTAGAAATTTTAGAGTGATGTTATATAGCCTCTAGCCTTCCTCGATAAATGGACTATATTACACTAAAACAATTTTTCAAATCGGTCCAGTAGTTCCTGAGATTAGTGCGTTCAGCTTTTTTAGCGTTAGCGTTAACTCTTCAGCTTTATAATATTAGTATATATTCCAAGTGTCCCGCAGTGTAACAACACCTATACGGGCGAACTCATCTGGCGCCGGTCCAACGGCAGATACATAATGTCTTCAAGCCCAACGAATGAAACTAAAGTATCGCAGTAACAGCCCAGTCTAATTGCCGCACGTGCCGGCCGCAGATAGCATAACTTTGACAGTTTACTGACTTACGTTAACATTACTGTGGAAACCTCCGATCTTTTTAGAGGTTGCCAATAGAAAAGTGGCAAGAATATTTGGATGAGTGATCAGGTTATCAGTACATAGTATAAAACAAAGTCGCTTTCTCTGTCTGTCCCTATATCCCTATGACCGCTTAAATCTTTAAAACTACGCAACAGATTTTGATGCGGATTTTTAATAGATAGAGTGATTAAAGAGGAAGGTTTATATCACTACATAGTATAAAACAAAGTCACATTCTTTGTTTGTCCATATATCCCTACGTACGCTTAAATCTTTAACACTACGCAACAGATTTTGATGCAGATGTTTAATAGATAGAGTGATTAAAGAGGAAGGTTTATATGTATAATAATATTCAATATGCAGTAGAGAAATACTGTTATATTTGAGGTTTCTAATGTGATGTCGTAAATAATCACATTTCCCCTTACCCATCCGCTTACATTGCAAACGCAGGCCTACGAGATTTATCAAAATAATGTACTAAGTATTTTTACACCTTGAAAAGGCCTAAAGAAAACTCCGTAATGGTATATGTCTATCTTTTATGGGTAATCTACAATAGCATGTTTTTATCATTTAATTTTTACGGAAAATAATGCCTTATTTTCGAAGCAATTTTAAACACTACAGCATTAATCTTTATTCAATTATTGAACAACATTAAAACTGTGTCGAATGTGGATGTATTGATGGAATGTGTGCGGAACAGGTCTGAGTGGCTGAGTGTACTCATTACAAGTAACGTGGATATTAGTAAACTGGCCGCTCCGTTATTAAAAGAAGCTAGGACCAAGGAAGTTGCCAAACTTTCTATCAGCTCAATTCAATAGGAGCTTCCTTTCACATCTCTCTGAGCCCTTTCTTGATTCATGACAGACAAGTATATGGTTTGCTGAGGGCTTGACTTCCGCATTCAATTTGATTGTAGATGTTTTGCTATTGTTGGTTGAAAGTAGTTATCAACGTTCCTTATTAGAGTAATTTCTTCTGCGGCCAAAATTAAGGTTTTCCTTTGATACCATAATTTTTCATTTTCATTGGATGCCTTTCATTCATTCTCCTTCATTCCGATCCTTTCATTCATTGGATTTCATTGGATGAAGGCAGGGTCACTACCCACTGCGCCAGCGGGCCAGTTAAAATTGTTATTTAATCTGCAAAGAAATTACTGCCACCAAACAATCCCTTTACATCAGTATAAAGCCATAATTATAAGAGCCTTTAAACAATGAAAACTGGCCCACACAAATACTCGTTCGAATATATTTTATTCGCTTCATACGTTCAGCGGGAATTTCCAGACGAATGCTCCGCAAAGGGACAAAGGATGAGGACAAAAGCGTCCGAAATCGCTCTCGTGGATCCATATAGAATATTATTACAAGCATAATGTCGGCAGGATAATTGGACACTCGAAACCCGATGCGATTAGCCTGATCGTATTCCATTCTTTAAAATGATTTAAAATTTTTGTTTTCCTTCTGTAATTGTCTGATAATGAAATATCGGTGAATGAAAAAGCAGTGTAAAAGAAAAAGAGACGCGCGACCCAACACTAGACACTGGTACTGTTTAACCTCAGGAACAGAAGTCCCTCAGGAATATTGTAAACTTGGAAACGTAGGTGTTTAATTATCATAAAATAATGACACGATCCAGCAGCGTAACAGTTTAGTGAATGAGGATAAGGAAATAGACTGTAAGAATTAGATTAAGGCTTCCCTTTCCCTTTCTTCCTTATATGCCCCAACTCCTGCAGCGTAAAATGGAATTTCGTGTAGTGGTCGTATCAAATAGTGGAAGCCGTCGCCCCCGCCCTGAGACGAGTTTGGCCACAGGTTGGGCATTTCTTGTCAGTGGTACACAAAACCCCCACAAAATACCACTTAAAACTGTAAGAACAGCGTAACAGTATAATAACCGTTCTAGTTAAATCTAACTGCAAAACTCTTTTGTTATAAGCAAACTCGGCTATTTTATAGACGACTATCAAGCCCCTACCTTGCTTGGTCACGTGATTACCGCGTTTGTGGTATTAAATAACTAAAAAGATGACATGTGACTATTTTCATAACAACTTTGAGACGGCGTCACAGTCGCTGGCGCCTAAATAATTATGTTAAAAGAGTATCTTATTTACTTATTTAAAGATGCAATAAGTCATAAATATAGCACTTGATTGATTCATTCATAAATTTGGAGTAAAACAATTCCTCTTTCCCTATACCATGAAGATTTCTTCTTTATCTTGCTTGCTAGATTATCTTTGGAATATCTTGTGGATTATCCAGAAGAGATAGACATATACCATCGAGGACTTTTCTGTAGACCTTTTCAAGGTGTACAAATACTTAGTACATTATTTTGATAAAACTCGTAGGGTTCGGCCTGCGTTTGCAACGTAAGCGGAAAAAAAATGTAATTATTTACGATATCACATTAGAAACCTCAAAAATTACAGTATTTCTCTACTCTGTATTGAATCTTATTATACATATAAACCTTCCTCTTCAATCACTCTATCTATTAAAAAAAACCGCATCAAAATCTGTTGCGTAGTTGTAAAGATTTAAGCATACATAGGGATATATGGACAAACAAAGAATGTGACTTTGTTTTATACTATGTAGTGATTGTCAAGCTGGTTGCTGCATCACGTGATTACCGCGGTTTTGCTATTAAATAACTAAAGAGATGACATTTAAACCTAAAAAAATAATTATTATGACATTAATAATAGTAATAAATAACCTTAGAATAGCGGAATAATAGATTTTTATATTTCTTGTTATATGTTTATTTATAGAAACGTTAAATTTAATAGGTATAAATTTTGTTAAGTTTAGGGTATATTAATATTGTTTTATTATTGTTGTATTGTGTTTTATATTAGTAAATTCTATATGTGTATTAGGATAGTCCGTGGTAACCTAGGGTGCCACCTGAAAATCAGCGTTGCAGTATTTTATATAAGATGCTGCAACTTATTGCTGAGTTGGCTGCCCTTTGACCACGTAGTTTGTAAGTTTTTTATTTTTTTATTTATTAAACTTTGTACCTTTTAATTTCTTTGGTGGTCAATAAAACTTGATTTATTTATTTATTTATTTATTTATATTTGACTATTTCCATAACAACTTTAATATGGCGCCACAATCGCTGGCGCCTAAATAATAATGTCAAATGAGTTACTTATTTACTAATTTAAAGAGGCAATAAGTCATAACTATAGCACTTGATATAAATATTTATTATTAATTATTATACATCACTAGATGTGACGCATTCCTTAGTTTCATATTAATCGTGCGGTAAAGCAGTTATGTTTCAAGTTTACATCGTATCTATGCAAGCATTAATATTAAGTTAGCTATTTTACGCTACTTCTGTTCCTAAATTACCAAATGTACAATTTTATTTTTCCATAAAACATTTGATGGCTCCATTAAATTAATTCATAACGACCTTTTTTATATAAAAAGTTTATATTTTATCCTTATACGACTCTTGAGAGATTTTACTTAGTCAAAACAAAAATATTGTAGGTAATAACAAAAATAAATAGCTTTACCTTTATTAGAGTAAATTTGTCTAGTCCATATATTTCTGGAATTATATAAAATTATATAAATACTAGCTTTTACCCGCAATTTTGTTTGCGTGTTGTTGAGTGATATGATAATAGATGGCGCTTTTCAATGTCATGCTATTCCTTTAGAATCAACAGGATTTCTTTAACCTATATATTACCCTAGTGTATAAGGAATAACTGAGCCAAATTTCATCGACATTGGTTCTGCGGATTTGCCGTGAAAATTTAACAAACATACATCTTTAATCACAAACTTTTGCATTTATAATATTAGTAGGATGGGATTGTAGTCAGAGTTAAACAAGATTTAAATATATGCAAATCCGTGGACTAATTGTGAGCAAAATTTTACTAAAGATTAGCTAAAAACCCATATAGATATTGGGACTAAAAAGATGTGAAGTATAAGATTAAAACACAAGAGAACTAAACTTGATTTCACCAAGTGGACTTAGCTACTCTTTCACCATTTACAAGACAGTAACTAAATGTAACTAGTAATAAGAATTATATTTTTAAAAGAGCAACCGCCGAGTTTCTTGCTGGCTCTTCTCGGTAGGAACAGCTTTCCGAATCAGCAGTAGAGTTGACGATTCGAAAGCACTTTACAAATGTATTTTAATAAAGAATACTTTCAAATTGAATTTGATTTTAGGGCCAAGCAACAATTCCACAAAGCCAAAATAAAGTACCCATCGAGCTATATTTACTCCAAAAGCAAATAGACTGCTAAGACCACAGATAATTTCATTATATTGTTTTTAGAGTTCTAGATTTTGTTTCAGAATAAAGTATGACATCGTATCCCGCGGGAATTGTCGTTTGTGCTAACTTTCCCGGGACAGCGGGACGGCGGGAAATCATAACAATCTACAGGACTGCACTTCGTTACTAGTTCAAAAGTTTTGCGGTTCCAGTTGGCTTTGAGTTCAGTAAATAGATTATGATCGAGCTGGGAAAATTCTGCTAAATGCATTTATAATATAGAGCAAACAAATGGATGAAATACAGTAATAGAAATTGTGGTAATCAAATTAATAATGATTATAAACTTATTGTTGTTGATATTTGCTTGATTTATAGTAAAACAAACTGTTTAAAAACTTTTTAAACAAACTGTTATAAAATGTAGCCAATATAACATGTTACAGACAAAAGTACTACGAACTCACAACATATTATAAGGTTGCGTTCCTAATTACTAACAATTGTTAGCCATTCAACGCGTGAGAAACATAAATTATAATATATTTTGTAAAAGTTTATGAGCAATTGCAGTTATTGCAAATGTATTATATATAAAAATCCTAATATTTACTCACGTATGTTTGTTCGCAAGTCATCTACATTATAAAACCTTATGAAATTTACTTATTATTTGGTATTTTTAAAAGCCGTATGGTATGCGGCTGAGTAGAATAGACCAACCTTATTTTTTTACCAAGGTGTCGTAAAAGGTAAATTCAAATTCAAATTCAAATTCAAAATATTCTTTATTCAAATAAACTTGTAAACAAGTGCTTTTGAATCGTCAACTCTACTGCTGGTTCGGAAAGCTGTTCCTACCGAGAAGAGCCAGCAAGAAACTCGGCGGTTGCTCTTTTTAAAAAAAAAAATACAATTCTTAATGCTAGTTACATTTAATGTTTCTATCTTGTACAGGGTCGAACAATATTTATATCCACGCATTTTTATCGTCTAAATAATCCTCAACAGTATAGTAGGCTTTCTGTATCAGCCTCTCCTTAATAGTGTTTTTAAACTGCTGTAATGGCAAAGTTAAAATTGATTGTGGAATTTTATTAAAGAATCTTATACCCAAACCCACAAACGACTTACGTACTTTTTCAAGGCGCAAAGCAGGGGCCGCTAGCTTATGTCGGTTCCTACTTTGTCTATTATATACATCGCCTATTGTTTTATAATTTTTTATATTTTTATATACAAAAATTAAATTACTTAAAATATACTGTGAAGCAAATGTAAGAATACCTATTTCCTTAAACTTCTCTCGCAGGGAATCCCGCGGTCTTAAATTGTAAATGCCACGTACGGCTCTTTTTTGTAATACAAAGATTTTTTCATTATCCGCGCATTTACCCCATAGCAATATTCCATAGGACATAACACTATGGAAGTAAGCAAAATAAACAAGTTTTGCCGTTTCGACGTCAGTAAACTGTCTAATCTTTCGAACGGCATAGGCCGCTGAACTGAGTTTCCCTGCAAGAGTTGTTATGTGTGTGCTCCATTGGAGTTTTGTATCCAAAGTCATTCCCAAAAATACAGTTGCATTATCTGTTTTTAGTGAAACATTATTTATAAAAAGTCTATTTGCTGTTTTAGCAGCATTAGGTAATACAAATTCTATCCATTTTGTTTTATTTGAGTTCAGTACTAAATTATTTTGTCTGAACCAATGAGCAACCTGCGACAAACCACTGTTTACTTCGTCAAAATTGTCGTCATTTCTATTTATTTTAAATATCAAAGATGTGTCATCAGCAAACAGTACAATATCGCATATACTCTGAGTAAAATACGGTAAATCATTTATATATACTAAAAACAGAAAAGGACCTAGGATTGAGCCTTGAGGCACACCCATAACTAAGGCCGATCCAGATGACTGCACATCATTAATGCACACTCTTTGAATTCGGCTGTGAAGATAAGATGCCACGAGTCGAAGCGCATTGTCTGTGATACCATAATGACCAAGCTTTAGCAACAGTGTCTCATGTTGAACACAATCAAATGCCTTGGACAAATCACAAAATACCCCTATGGCATTCTGTGAGTTCTCCCACGCATCAAAGATGTGCTTCACCAATCTCACACCCGCATCCGTTGTAGACCGACCCTTAGTAAACCCATACTGCTCAGGGTGAAGCAAGTTATTTAAATTGAAATGCCTGAGCAGTTGATTAAGAATGATTTTTTCAAACACCTTGCTAAGAGTTGGCAAGATGGAAATGGGTCTATAGTTGTTAGGGTCGCTCTTATCACCCGATTTAAAGACTGGGATCAATTTACTATATTTCATTAAATTCGGAAATATCCCTGTGTCTACAGATTTGTTAAAGATCTTGGCCATAATTGGTGCAATGATCTCAATAATATTATTAATTAATTTTACAGACATTCCCCATAGATCTGTTGTTTTTTTAATATTTAATGACTTAAAAGTTTTGACAATGTTGAATGGGGTAACGTGTTCAAATTTAAAACAAACAATGCTCTCCGCAACGCAGCCCTTCAATATATTAAAAGCTTCTATTGAGGATGAGCTTATTGAGCTAGTGGTAGAAATTGGTATATTCTGAAAGAAGTGCTCAAATGCACTTGCCACTGCTGTATCGGAATTGATAATCTCATTCCCAATTTTAAGCTGCATGGCAGAATTATCTATTTTTTGTCTGCCTATTTCTTCACCTATAACATCCCAAGTTGTTTTGATTTTATTTTCAGATTTAATTATTTTTCTCTTAATGTGAAGTGATTTGGCCTGTATGCAAACATTTCGAAATATTTTAGAATAATTTTTTACATATTCTAGAAAAGTGGGGGAACGATTATATTGCTTTTCTGCATACAGATCAAATAACTTGTTTCTGCTTTTATAAATACCATCAGTGGCCCAATCGCTAAACTTGAGATGTTTTGACACTTTTTTTTCTATTCTATTAAATGTCTTATTGAATTCACAACCAATAATACCAAAGAGGGCATTAAAAAGATCATCTGAGCTACCGCAACTTTTGTCAATCTTTGATAGTTTTGATGATATTTTTACTTGGAATCGCTTTATTTTTTGAGAAGTGATAGGCCTGTATTTAATTAATTGTTTTTTTTCATGTATATAGTCAGGGACAGATATAATTTGCCCACTATGATCAGACCTTAAGCGACTAAGGTAACTAAGGTAACTAAGGTAAGTCAATCCATCGTGTGGTATACGGCTGAGTAGATTAGACCAACCTTATTTTTTAACGAGGTGTCGTAAAATACGACTGAGGTAAGTTGTCGTCAGACAGGCGGCCAATCGGAAATTACATACCCAAATCATGTGACAACATGTTTATCACGTGCTGTACTAACTCCACTTAGAGTGGTATAAGGGCAGAAAGATGATGATGACGCTGGATAGGAAAAAGACATGGTACATAAATGAAGGTATTTAACACTTAAGTTAACGCGAACGTAGTCGCGTGTACATCTTGTGTTATAATAAATTACAAATGCCTGTCGCATTATTTTTTAATTTTTCCAATACCCAACTCTTTTTATTTCCCAAAAGTTACCATATTGATTACAAAAGAAATTAATTATAATATTTGGGATCCTGCCTTGAAATAGTTAACGAACTTTTTAATCGATTAAGTTATAGGGCTGATAAATAATGTAATCACTTTAAAACGACCTTCCAAGTTAGGAAATTTAAGGTTAAATTATGTTTCCCATAATTCCAGAAAATCATCATTCATATATACGCATAAACTATAGAATTTATTTATAATAATTTACCTCAAAGTGTCTATTGTTTTTCAGTGATATGTCTATTACGTAATCTTTCATGATGTTTCTAGAAAATTTACAATAACTAAAAACAGTAATAATTTGCAGTAACCCAACAACAATTTGCAATGATTGGATTTTCATTTCAGCAATTTTCACAATTAGAATAAAAGCCATTTGCATAACAAATAGAAATTAGTCGAACGTAATCCGACCTAAGACGTAACACATTAACGATTCATTGTTTAATTCAAGGCAATTTCAATGACAGCAATTGCCAGCTCAATTTACGTTTTAGCTTCATTGGCGTTAGAATTAACACAAATATCACTTGTATATATTTATACACAAGTGATATTTGTGTTTATTCTAAGGCCAATATATATTTATGTAAAATAATCTATTTACTCCTTTTATATGGGTAATAAGCTGTGATAGCCCAGCGGTGCGACCGTGTAAATTACTGGAGACGATCACGGGTTCAAACCCCGGCAGAGACCAATGAGTTTTTCTATTAAAATTTGTGTCTAATTGATAATTGCAATTTATCACACGCTTTTATGTGAAGGAAAACATCTTGTGGAAACCTGCATATCTCTAGAGAACTCTAGGGACATGTGTAACCTACCAATCCACATTGGAGCAGCGTGGTAGGTCTTAACTCCAATCCTTCTCTCCAAAAAACGGAGAGAAGAGGCCTATGCCCAGCAGTGGGAAAGTAACAGGCCATTTACTTACTTACTATATGGTAAAAATATGTTTGATTCCTTCACAGAAAGGAGTTTGGGATTTAGCATACCTTAGTGTACTTGAAAGACACAACATAACATAAATTTAAGATTAATTATCATCATTCTCCTGTCCTCATCCCGCTCTAAGTGGGGTCAGTACAATATGGTATAAACATGTCACCTGATTTGTCTACGTATTTACGACCGGCTGCCTGCTTGAAGTCAACTTACCTTAGTCGTATTTAACGTCACTTCAGTAAGAATTGAGGGTGGTACTATTCTATTCAGCCGGATACCACACGGGTTTATATAAACGCATTCGTTTATATTTAATTATTCATTTTAAATTGAATTTTGAATTACTTTCGAACAATATTAACATGACTTTTGTACTTTGTATTTTGTTCCTTTGTGCACATTCCCAGTTTTTTAATGGCGAGACGTCTGTTAGTTGGATTGCAAAGTTTTTTTTAAATTCCTTTATGTGAAGCGAGCTTTGTCGCATGCAATTTAAATGGAGTCAATCCGCAGAGGATTCGAGTTAGTGCCCGCGTAATCTGATTGTGAACAACAAAGTAACTTATGGACGTGTAAGTGTTAAAGTAATTTTCTTTTAGTATTTTAAAGTGGAGTACATGGAAATTCGTTACAAAATAATACTGATAATTTATAGAATTAGGCGTTACTTTGCGGAGGTCCACAATATAAAACTAATGAAAATTATTTTTTTAGGTATAATCCGTGATAAAAGAAAATATACGTACTGCTAAATGTAGAGTGTACTATTCGTTCTCATATTATCTGATGATACTTACACATGCAGAATTTTGTAAAAACTCATGCACTACCAGGCACCGATAACACAAAAATACACAAGCATTACACATATTCACCTCTATAATCTCAATAATTGTTTCGCCCCGTAACCGAAGCATCGTCAATTTCTAACCTCCATTCAAACCTCATTTCTTACCGAGGAGATATAAAAGGTGATTAAGGTAAGTTGACGAGCTGTGTCGTATGCGGCTGAGTAGAATAGACCATCCTCATTTCTTACTGAGGTATCATAAAAGGCGAGTAAGGTAAGTTGACGTCAGGCAGGCGGCCGGTCGTAAAATAGTGAAGTAAATTATGAGTAATATAGAAAGAATTAAAAAGAAAAATAACGAAAAACTTTGTACCCACATGAATATTTGTACTTGAGATAACACAAAAGGAAAAATTAAAAAAAAAAATTAAATATAGATAACAGTAAATATAGGTATTTAATTTATAAATTAATTTTTGTTAATTAAATTTATACTAATATATAAAGCTGAAGAGTTTGTTTGAACGCGCTAATCTCAGAAACTACTGGACCGATTTGGAAAATTTTATTAGTGTAAGATAGTCCATCGATCCAGTTTATCAAGGAAGGCTATATACATTCGCAAATCTACTATATATGCCGACAGGTACGAGTTGCGAATTAGTACTGGTAAATCATTCCACTTGAAGCTTATTGTTGGTAATATACACTTAGTTTTGGCAACGTCATTATGAAATTAGGAAACTGTTAAGATAACGCGTGTATAAATAAATAAAAAATATTAGCTGCTTTGCTTAAATATTTGAAAAAAATACGTAACTCGACTCTAATATATTATTGAAATTTATTAAAATTCAAGCGATGTGGAGGCGCTTTTAAACGCGAACACTAACACATTTTTTCGTTCCACAAAATTGAAATGTCAAGATAGTAATCGTTTGTAATTGTTTAAATGAACAGCGCGGCCATTTTGTACACGACACAGGAGCTTTCGCAGCTGCGAGTTCACGTAATCTGATAATCTCACGGCTTTAACGGCTTAAACTTACTTATTATTCGTGTAAGTAAAAAAAGGTTTTGCATCCATTTACAACGTGTGCTTTGTTTGTTAGAATTGGAGTTACGTCTCAAGGAGCATGTAAACTTTTCTTTTTTACCTTTATAAAATTACCTTTATAAATTGAAATTTGATTATATTTTTTTAGATTTGTTAACTGTCAATTACTAACGTATATGGACGAGGAATGTTAGGAGTGTAACATGTGCATCGGTTAGTGATTTTATTTCATATACATTTTGTTATACTTCTGTCAAAAAATTTGGCTGCATTAAAGCGAGATTATTTCCATTTAAGGTTTAAACTCCGTAGGAGCATTAGTTTAATATAAGTTTATTAAAGGAAAAGTGAGAAAACCTAGATATATGATATTTCGAGAAATAATGGGATACGTGTAACCAAATAGTATTTAAGTAACGTCTTGGGTCTAAGGTGAAATTTTTGTCTCCAAACAGTTTGTTTAATTTCTTTATTGTACAACAGAATAACAAAAAAACATACATCGTACAGAAATATATATAAAATAAAAATTGTACGAAGGCGGACTTATCCCAATAAGGGATCTCTTCCATCCAACCTTTGAGCTCGGAAAGGACAAAATAACAATGCGATAGGCGGGGAATGCCACGAAAGGACAAGAAAATATAAATAAAATAAATATTACTTAAGACATACTCAATTTGTCAGCATTTTCAGTGATAACTATCTTGCTCATAGTATTTTATAACACAGTACGATACTAACTGGCAGATAAAATACAAAACATATAACAGCCCTTTTGCGTCGAGAGTTAAGCATTCCTTCCAACTTATTACAAAACGAACAATAGAAGCTGAACGTAAACTGAACAAAAAATGTCGGTAGGTACGAAAACATTGATAATATCGGAGCACTCACTTCCAGCCGTAAAAAGTGCGTCCTCAAAAGGATCCTGATGAAGGCAGCCTCGCTGGGGATTTTTAACGAAAGATAATCTCAAGAAATCACAACAGCTCTGTTTATTAAAACGGATGATTGCAATTTGAATTCTAAAACTGATGCTACAAGGTCTCTATTAATATGGGAGTTGTTTCAGACTGATATGCGGGAGCTCAGTGTTCCCGAGGGATATTACACCTCCTGAACAAGCCATCAGTTGTATATCCGTCTGTACTCAGATGCCGCCTTAATTTACTGGTTTATCTCTGTGTTTGAAGTGTGAAAAGTATGAGTCAATCACAACGATTGCATCTTAGGAGTATAAAAGAAGATTAATTTGTTTTAAAGCAAGTTATTTTAGATATATTTTTAAGGGAATTACAAGAATTGCTTAAGAAAAAGCTTGGCGCCATTATGGATTTCAATATCAAAGTGATAGAGTAAGCCTACTATACTATAGAGGATTACTTAGATGTTAAGAATGTTTGTATATAGCTTTTTCGACCCTGTACAAGATGGTAATGACTTAATGTAGTTATAAGTTTTTTTTGGAAAAGAGCAACCGTCGAGTTTGCTCTTTTCGGTAGCAACAGCTTTCCAAATTAAAGATTCAAAAGCATTTGTTTATAAGTTTACTTGAATAAAGAATATTTTGAATTTTAATTTGAATTCAATAAGCCACAGTCAATAGTTTTTGAAATACAGCAGCTTAATTACTTATTTAAAAACGCACGATCTTTACACAACAACCTAACCTAACCTTGGCGACCTTTTAGGAAACCTCGGTAAGAAATGAGGGTGGTCTATTATACTCAGTCGTATACTTTATTTGTCGTTACAGCAATTAACTATAACAAAATTCTTCTATACTTTTTTGATAATAAAATGACAAAAAAGATGTAAGTCTTGCGAAACCATAATATAGCTATAGGTTATAACAAACATATTTTTTGCACTTTTGGCAAAGTATAAGGTTTTGTTGTTCCCCAAAATATCTCCCCATTAAATGGTCGGACGTGTAACACGAAAACCTAATCCAAAACAAAGACAATCAACCATTCTTCAAGCCATTTTCCTTATTTATAAAAGTGTTTGCTCGAACGCCTAAAAGAAACACTATCTCTATAATTCAAACTGTATTTTATCAGTACTAATATATAAAGCTGAAGAGTTTGTTTGTTTGTTTTGTTTGTTTGTTTGTTTGTTTGTTTGTTTGTTTGTTTGTTTAATTGTTTCAACGCGCTAATCTCAGAAACTACTGGACCGATTTAAAAAATTCTTTCAGTATAAGATAGTCTATTACCTACCAACCCGCATTGGAGCAGCGTGGTAGGTCTTAGTTCCAATCCTTCCCTCCAAAAACGGAGAGAAGAGGCCTATTCCCAGCAGTGGGAGAGTAACAGGCTGCTATGATGATGATGATGATGAAGATAGTCTATTTATGGTGGAAGGCTAAAGGTTATATAAAATTACGCTGAGATAAATAGGAGAGGAGCAGCAATAAAAAATATTACGAAAACGGCAAAATTTAATTTCCTTGCGTGCATTCCTCAAAAGTTCTAAATAAAAGTCTGCGACAGCATATGTCTAGCTTTTAAAGGGTAACCCATTTTTACCATTTGAATGGTTATCAAAAGACTATATTAAGGTTTTCATCTTTCTACGCGGGCGGAGCCACTTGCTAGTACCTTATATAACAGTAAAGTATATTGATTGTAAAAATGATTTTCTATTCTGGTCTTCTTTGTAAGGATACATTGTTTACTATTCTCTTAATTTACCAGAGACAATGGTATCATTAACAACTTAAGAATTAGATGTACAGAAGCGATATTTCATTATTCTCCTGCCCTTATTCCACCCTAAGAGGGGTCGGCACAACATGTTATAACATGTTGACACTTGATTTGGCTACGTAATTTACGGCCGGTCCCTGATATCAACTTACTTTAGTCGCCTTTTGCAACACCTTGGTAAGACAGAGGTCGGTCTATTCTGCTCAACCGGATACCACACGGTGGGTCAACTTACCTTAGTCGCCTTTTACAACCCTTTGGTGAGAATTAAGGGTGACCTATTCTACTTAGCAGGATACCACACGATTACAATGTATTTAACTTAATTACGCCCAATTTTGAATATGTTCACTTGTGCGATATATTTTGTTGAAACAACCAAAAGGTTTTATATAGAAAAGAAATTAAAATATAAGGGTTGCTATCTATTTCCCAGTAACTCCATTAAGTGCTCGGACGCGAACTAAAGGAGGGAATCCAAAACAAAGACAAGCAACAACGTACTAGCCATTTTCCTCGTCTCTAAAAGTGTTTGCTCGACCTCCGTCACTGAACGAAAACATTAACACCTCCACTGCCCGCCGCCGCGGCCACAGACTAATAAATTGGTATAGTTTATAGAATTAGGCGTTACTTTGCGGAGGTCCATAATACAAAAGTAATGAGAATATTATTTTGCTATAATCCGCGATAAAAGGAAATATATGTAATGCTATTCGTATTCTATTCGTTCTCATACCTGATATATGCAGAATTTGTCGACACGACAAAATCGTAAAGGGAAAAAATTGGCTTTACGATTTTGTCGTGGAATCTATCTCCTGACGATGCTTCGGTTACGGGGCGAAACAATTGTTGAGATTGTGGTGGTGAATGTGTGCAGTGCTTGTGTATTGTTGTGCCATCGGTGTAGTGCATGAGTTCCTACAAATTCTGCTTGTATCAGGTATGAGAACGAATAGTACACTCTACATTTAGCATTACATATATTTTCTTTTATCGCGGATTATAGCAAAATAATATTCTCATTACTTTTGCCAATTGATATGGATAAACATTGACTTTTTTTATAATAAAATCATATGTCAGCATTGGAACTAGTCGGATGTTTGTTTGTTTATAATGTTTTGCTCTTTGAAGTTAACGTTAACAGGAGTTTGCAAGTAAATAAATTCTTCCTCCTGCCCTTATCCCACTCTAAGTGGGGTCGGCACATGATACAAACATGTTGTCACATGATTTGGCTACGTATTTTATCGTCAATTTACCTCAGTCGTATTTTCGACACCTCGGTAAGAAAAAGGATGGTCTATTCTACTAAACCGCATAGCACACGGTGGGTCAACTTACCTTAGTCGCCTTTTACGACACCTCGGCAAGAAATGAGGGTAGTTTATTCTACACAGCCGGATACCACACGGCTAAGTTGAATGATAGTAGAGAATGGAAGAGAAAACATGTTGTGCCGACCACACTTAGAGTAGCATAACTGCAGAAAAGTGATGAATTTTAGTCGACCATTTAGTATTGAATCAAAAATTGTAGTTAATAATGGAACTAAAGTTCTATAGACTGTTGTCGCCAATGACTTCTGCTTTGTATTTTATAGCAACACAGTCACGAAACAAGAGTATCGCGCCCTTTTTGATTAAAATGGTGGCAACAAAGTGCCGTTTTTGTTTCCGGTGGAATTTTCCTATTGATAAAACGTTCCAGTGACATTTAGTCTGCTCGTTAGTCAGGAGAAGTGTATCTCGGAGCGGGAATAATGGTATTCTATTATATCGTGTTATTGTATAGTGTGTGCGCTAACAAGAAGTTGTTATATTTAATAATTTAGTCCCCAATACACTGTATTTTTTGTTTTATTTGTCTCTACACTGTGGTACCCGGTCTTTTACAATGCAAAGGTAAGTCGGCCCGTGCACTATAAACAAGGGTTGGGTTCGGAAATCCATTTGTCACCGTCACTCACATGAGCTTCCCTGTACACATACAGCGATTTACTAAAATACCAATATTGACCTTTCCATGAAGGACAAAAACCTTTAAATAGAGGGTATAGTGATGAATGATAACTTCGAAATTGGGCTAGCTGAATCTATCAAGATGGCAATCATACAATCGGTAAAAGAGGGACAAGCTTTAAAGGCTCAGAGTCACTCAGCGAGTGATGGAGCGAGCTATGCTCGGAGTATCTCTACATGATTAAATCAGAAATGAGGAGATCCGTAGAAGAACCAGAGTCGCCGACATAGCTCAGCGGGTCGCGAAGCTGAAGTGGCAATGGTCGGCACATAGCGCGGAGAACTGATAGGCGTTGGGGTCTCAAAGTGTTGGAATGGCGACCTCGCACCGGAAAGCGCAGTGTTGGAAGACCCCTAATAGATGGACTGACGACCATTAAAAGGTCGCGGGGAGCCGCTGGATACAAGCGGCAGTAAATCGTGTGTTGTGGAGATCCCATGAAGTGACCTATGTCCAACAGTGGATGTCCATCGGTTGAAGAAGAAGAAGAAATTTGAAGCTTTAAAACCACGGAAATCATGGAAAAAGGATTTTAAATATAGTTTGATCTTAAAGCTAGCTTTAACTTTAGCTTGGTTTAGACCAAGCTAAAGTGGCTAAGAGAGGGCAAAGTTTTAAAGGTTTATCGGATACCCATCGGAAAAAGCCTCAGGGCGGTCGATACATCTGATGTTCCTGATGCATTGGAGGGAGGGACCGTGCGATATCCGACTGAGTAGGATAGACCGCCCTCATTTCTTACCGAGGTGTCGTAAAACAACACATATAATATCATTTAATATCTCGTTTTATAGACCTTTGACCAACTGAACGAAAAAAAATATTGAACCAAGATTAATAAATAATATATATTTTTTTTTTATAGCAAAAATGTTAAAATATATATTTTAAATTACTTACACGCTAGGACTATACAAATCATGCCCACGTGGAATGGTCCCAAGAATGCTGGCAGCGTTACCGCGCTGAATCGCTAAGCTGACTCTTTGTGCGAAAAAGGAGCCAGCCCTCTTGTCACATGAAGAGGCAAGATTAATTATCTCGAAATATGGCTTAATCTCTACTAATATATAAAACTGAAGAGTTTGTTTGCTTTATTGTTTGAACGCGCTAATCTCAGGTACTTCTGGACTGATTTGGAAAAATTATTTCAGTGTAAGATAGTCCATTTATTGAGGAAGGCTATATATAGGCTGTATAACATCACGCTAAGAAAAATAGGAGAGGACCAGCAATAAAACATAATACGAAAACGGCAAAATTTTAAACTTTCCTTGCGTGACTGAATAAACGGTAATAGTTATTCAAAAAACATGTATCACAAAATTGTTTCCCTGTAAAAGTTTTAAATCTTAGCTTGATCCACTTTAACCATTTTTATGGTTATAAAAAAAAATGTGAAGGTGTTTTAAATTACAGTATTTATAATTAGTACAATAATTTCTTAATGAATTGTGGTTTAATCAGCATGGCGAACAAAAGTGTCACAAGAATAAGACATAATAACGCGTATTTTTAGTATGACATTAATGAAAACCGACTCAAGGGAACAATTATCTTAATTATGTCTTAATTTCGTTCACGTCAGCAGACAATTAAAAGATGAATCGTTTAAAAGATGTGCTCTGTGAGGTGGAATGTCTCAGTCTAGCGGACTTGAAATTTACTTCAGTCTGTAATTTAGTTCTCACGTATCTTTAAATCCTATCCTATCCTACTAAATAAAAATCGCGGATTATATTTTTATTTATTATTATCGCGGATTATAGCAAAATAATATTTTCATTACTTTTGTATTATGGACCTCCGCAAAGTAACGCCTAATTCTATAAATTAATATTATAAATGCAAAAGTTTGTGAGTATGGATGTTTGTTGCTCTTTCAGAGCGGATCCTCTAAACCAATATCGATGATATTTGACTTAATTATTCCTTATACATAGGGATAACGTATAAGCAATAGAAATCCTGTTAATTCTACAGGAATACGATGACATTGTAAAGCGCCATCTATTATAAACCTAACACGCGATAACAGTCCACACAAACGAAGTAAAGGGTAAAAGCTAGTATCATATATATCTGATGTCTCTAATATAAGTATCTAAGACTGCAAACTGATTCATGCGGACAGCCAATGGTTGTCCGTGGTACATGCAAAACGTAGACCTTCATAAAGACCTCGGCACCATTACCATTAAGCTGTTTAAGCGTTTTTTTCGAAGTCTTACTTTGAAAAAGCTTAGCCGTATGGTATCCGGCTAAGTAGAATAGTACAACCCTCATTTCTTACCGAGGTGTAGTAAAAGGTGACTAAGATAAGTTGACTCACCGTGTGGTATCCGGTTTAGTAGAATAGATCACCCTCCTTCTTACCGAATTGTCGTAAAATACAACTAAGGTAAGTTGACGTCAGACAGGCGGCCGGTCGTAAAAAACGCAGCCAAATCATATTACAGCTTGTTTATAACATGTTGTGCCGATCCCACTTAGAGTGCGATAATGGCAGGATCATGATGTGCCATGTGGTATCCGGCTGAATAGAATAGTACCACCCTAATAGTACCACCCAGGTGTCGTAAAAGGCGACTTAGGTAAGTCGACCCGCCGTGTGGTATCCGACTGAGTAGAATAGACAACCCTCAGTTCTTACCGAGGTTTCGTAAAAGGTCGCCAAGGTTAATTGACGTCACACAGGCGACTGATCGTAAAATAACTAATCTGTAAAAAACCGAATCAATTAACGTCAGGAAGGCAGGCGGTCGTAAAATACCTAGGCAACTCACATTCAACATGGTAAAAACATGTTGTGCTGACCCGACTTAGAATGGGATAAGGGCAGGATAATGATGATGAAATTTACATGATATTTATATATTTGAATGATAAAACTGTTTCACGTTCGACACGACCAAAAATAACTTAAACCATGAATATTTTATTTAACGTGAATTCGGCCGCGTATTTCTTACAAGTTTCTCTTACTTGGGACGTTGCAAAGAAATAGTTAAAGGTCTAAAGTTCAAAGGACAACTTGGCCAAGTCGAGAATCCGTTTCAAATCTGTGACTAATCTAACTTTTAATAGCCAAACTGACCCTCGTCAACGAAGGGTTTACGTTTGTTTGTCACGCCCTATATATCACTGGGAGCGGTCTAGGCTGTATGTTTAATGGCGTACTTGAGACTTAATGTATTATATAATTGTTAATCCTCTAAAATACAAAAGTAATGCTGGAATTATTTAAATTCAAATTCAAAATATTCTTTATTAAAGTAAATTTGTAAACAACTTTCAAATCGTCAACTCTACTGCTGGTTCAGAAAGCTGTTCTTACAGAGGAGCCAGTGAGAAACTCGATGGTTGCTCTTTTAAAAATATAATTCTTATAACTAGTTATATTTTCTCATTACTAATCAATAGTAGATACAGTAGGCTTTCTTTATCAGCCTCTGTTTAACAGTGTTTTTAATCGTAGTAATAGCAAAACTAATATATATAGTTAAAAATATAATTTTTATTACGAGTTACATTTAATCATTACTGTCTTGGTCGAAGATTATCGTGGAACTAGCTTTTTTAATGATAAATGAATGAAACAATAGAGGGTGGTCTATTCTACTCAGCCGGATACCACACGGCGTGTTGTCTTTAAAATTGTATTACGTAAAAAATGGTAAAGTTATCGAAAAGTGTTCATAAAATTTAAAATCCATTTCCATATTAACATTCTTCATACAGACAGAATTTCGCATATATAATGCGAAAGTCTGTTTATCTATCTGTTATTCTTTCATGGCTAATCAGCTTGGATGACATTGGTAAAATTAAGTTCAACGAAACTTAAACATAATTTATTTACAGCAAAATGTACAAGTTATATCTATCTTAAATTACTTACACGGACTATACAAATCATGCCCACGTAGAATGGTCCCAAGAATGCTGGCAGCGTTTCCGCGCTGAATCGTTAAGCTGATTCTTTGTACGAAAAAGGAGCCAGCCCACTTGTCACCTGAAGAGGCAATCAACGAAACTTTATATACCGGGCCAATATACATGCTAATATATTGTAATACTCAATTTTATATATATTGTAATACTTTATAGTATTTTATATATATTGGAATACTCAATTTTATATATATTGGAATACTCAATTTTGAAAAGAGTTACCGCCGAGTTTCTTGCTGGTTCTTCTCGGTAAGAGCACCTTTCCGAACCAGTCGTAGCTTCATTGTAATTTGACGATTCGAAAGTGCTTGTAAAGGCCAATTTGAATAAAGAATTATTTGAATTTGAATTTGAATTGCCGATTTTTGCCTTCGGATAACACATAGTTGAAACTTTTAAGTAAAGTTGATACGGACAAAGTGGCGGACTTATTTAGTTAGAAATATACAAGAGATACTGAATAAATTCGTTAACGCAAACGCAGATCCGACAACCCGCGAACCTAATCCCGGAGTCCAAGTTGGGCATAATCCGGGGGTTTGGGATAATTTTCACAACGTTTCGCCGCCGATAGGCCTAGTCCCAATGAGCCGATGCGATTAAGGCTCGTCAGGTAATGTCACCTTCATTACGAAGTTTCGTGTCATTTAGCCCTTTTGGTAACCCGATAAGGAAAAAGTTTTAAGTAACTTGGATCAATGACCTTAACGATATTGTCGAATGATCAAAGACACGACATAGCCATTACTAAATCCGACTTTTTGTTTTTATCAACTTCAGTTTGTGAAGTAAGCCAATTACGTAATTCCATTTCATAAAAATACTACTTAATAACTTATATACTTACTTACTTAATACTTAATAGCTTTACAAAGTATGATTTTGACCTTCAAATTGTTACAGCCATTCATACCTAATAAGAGTAAGAAATATTTTGGCTATTAGATACATGGGTAATTATATACATCTATTGTTATATATTATAATATTAGATACAGTTAAAAAAAAACCTAAAAAAGTCGTTTGAATTAAAAAAATAGCGAAAAACATTAGTATTATTATGTATTTTTTAACTACACTCATACCTCGCTTTACGGCGTAGATACGTTCATGAAATTTGGCCGCTAAACAAAAATCCGTATAAGGAATCAATTATTCTAATACAAATTCAATTGGATCGGTTGCACATTTATTAAATATGTGACATGGTTTATCATTGAAAATGCATTATTTATTTGTCTTTCATTTAAATCAAAGATACATACATAAGAAGTACACACATTGTACATAAAAATAACAGACTCCAAAAACCAACAATAAATAATCTATAAACAAAAAAATGAAATAACTTCATATCAAATAAAATATGTATATAAACACATACATATTATATTGTTTTAATGGTTGTCCTCCTGTTTTTTTAACAAGTGCGCCGCGCCAGGTCATTTAACCATTACTAACAAAGCCAGACCTCAATTAAATCATTTTTATTTTTTTCAAAAAAAATATCTTTTAAAACGACATTTAAGGAGATTGAATTATGTCAAAGTTATCTATGAATAACAAATTATCAATGAATTTATTTAATGTCGAATCGCCGGTGCCAGCCTATATATTTTTTGAATAATTTTTATTTTGTTACAACAAAGAAGTATAACTACTTAAATAAATAAGTGCAGATACACGTTTCAATATTAATATAATTGACATAAGTGCTTCTTTAGAATTATCAATAATCTCCCTTACCTCATTCTCGAAATTAAAGTAAAATTTCGTTAAAATTCAATCCCTTGCCTGTCAGTTAATTACATAAATGCCTTAAGTAATTAAATGGGGAATGCGTGTATTTGATAAGTCCTGATTAAGTGTCAGGAGTTGCTTAATTAATCATGATAATTAGTTAATTAAATAAAACGGGTAATAACGTTACGTATTTAAATTAATTCACATGCTCAAATATCATAGAATTGAGAATATCTTATGATGTTAGTATATTAATTTTACATATCCATTTCCTATATACATTCTTTCGATAAATTGTGATAGCCGAATGGTGATACTGTGATCCTCTCTTGAAAGGATCAAGGGTTGAAACCCCTGGTTGAAATCAATGAGTTTTTTTTATTAAAGCTTATATACCTTATTGATTTTTGTAATTTAACAGACGCTTTTCAGTAAAGGAAAACGCGAGGAATCCTGCACAGATATACAGGATTCCTCGCCTCGAGATAATCTAGAGGAATCTATAGATATTTGTAACGTATGAATCCGCATTGGAGCAGCGAGGTGGGTCTAAACCCTTCTTTTAAAAAAGACGTCAGAAGGCCAATGCCCAGCAGTGGGATAGAAAAAGGCCATTACTTCACTAATCTTTCGATGTTTTTAAGTAACACCTTAAATACATTTGTGTTATGCTAATATTATAAACGCGAAGATCTGTCTGTTATGCTTTTACTAAAAGCTTTTGAACTTATGTAACGATAATACAATTTGAATAATGTAGTTTTGCTTCTGAGAACCGAAAAGTTTTTGAGTCCATTACATAAATTATAAAGCCTCAGTAAAGTTATTATAAAGAAATCATAAAAAAGCAAATACAGCTTTCATATTATATAACTATTCAAAAGGCAGTGAGTTTTTACAAACACCATTAAGATATAAAGAATAAATCTCACTTTATATGACAAATTAAAATGGAGCTACGGTTATATGATCATCAACTAAAACAAATATACTTTTTCATCCTTACTGTGTTTAAATAGTAAAGCAATAAAGTTTAAAATCC
The DNA here is from genome assembly GCA_029227775.1 of Morpho helenor. Classification (NCBI taxonomy): domain Eukaryota; kingdom Metazoa; phylum Arthropoda; class Insecta; order Lepidoptera; family Nymphalidae; genus Morpho; species Morpho helenor. The sequence continues at coordinate 378,122 of JARGCU010000006.1, forward strand.
AACGTTGGTACACTAACGCTATTTTGTTTGCCCTTTTAAAGATCTCAGTTTTATTTGCATTCGAACTTCATCTTATATCTATAACGATAAAGTTTAAAATACTGTCAAATTGCATTAAATTAAGTTGGTTTATAAATTTGCTGCATTTTCCATTGGGGCGTCACAATAATTATGACAAGTGACGTTTTCGCAACGAAAAGTCAAGTTAGTGCACTTTGTGGATCTTCTCGCTTATTTTGAACTACTTCATTAGGTATTCGCGACGTGGTATGTATATTAAGTCGCGAAAATAAGGTCAACTTGAGTTATGCTTCAAAGACCTCATTTTAAACTAAGAAGGAAATAGCTCGACTTTAACAACTTCACAAACACAATAGTAATAATAAAATTATATTGCTATATTCTACAATAAAGTAAATAGACTAAATATATAGCTAAATGTAGAGTGTTCATATCTTATATATGCAGAATTAGTAAAAACTTATTCACTAATAACACAACCATAGACAAGCACTGCACACATTCACTATCATAATGTCAACAAACGTTTCGCCCCGAACATCACCGATGCATCGCCAGGAGACTCGACGAAAAAATCGCAAAACCTCGCATAACCTAAAAAGGCAGAGTTATATAGTAATAAATGTAACCACCGTTTATTTTACGCACATTGATCTTCTATCAGTTCTTAAAATAATGTGATCCAGATTTCATCACGCAGAGACACACCGAAAATAACTCTAAATAAATCCATCACAGCGACATATTATGCACCACAAAAATATACAATGGATGATATAAAGGGACATTTATCCCAACGTTCAGATTTCTTATTTACAGAATCTTAAGTTTTCGAATAAGCTCTTACAATTCTTTCACTTGTTAAACGCTTTTCAACTTTTTTCGTACACTTTTCAACTTGAAAACGGCAAAAAACAGTTGAAGTAGGTCTAAATATGTTACACTTCTAACTTTCCTGTTCCCGACATAGATTTATACTGTTGAATGTGAGCTGAAAGTGCTTCAAAATGAAACTTATATATGAGTTTTTACTATCGTCTTTTTTGAACTAACATTGTCCCGCGAATTCTGCCTCCATGCAAGTCATTATTAAGTAACCCTAAACGTATATTATATTTAGGAAAGGAGCCAGAACAAAATAAAATCATAATTAAATGATTGTTTTTTTTTATTATATTTGTTATAGCCACAGCAACGCGTAACCGGACACCTAGTTTTCAAAAATTATTGTATTAATTAATTTATGTATCGTTACAATAAATTTACTTACACAAAAATAAAGCGAAACATATAAAACAAAAAACGATAAAATAAATTGTAACGGAAGAAATGATGGGGGTGAGATGGGTTTGTGCGGAGAGGCGCGGAGAGGATCTATTACATTTAAAAAATGTGTTCAAAGTGCAGAGGTTTTATGTTGTCAAAAAAAGATTAATACATTTGACTTTTGACGTTTCTAATTATTATAATAAAAAATAATGCTTATCCTAAGTCTAAAATTTGTTGACTCCGTCTATCGTAGAGTTAATAAATTGGTACATTTTGACCACAGCGCTATCAGCGGCCTAAATGTGGAGCAAAAAGCTAAACGACCATAGACATTGCTCACCTAGACAAATTGCAGCCCGCTCCGGCTACGCCCATTTGTCTACGCCTCGGAAACCGTTTTACTTGCCCATTGGATGTATAATGTTTGTTTTATCTATATAAATAAAATGATAAAGGTCTGCCGTTGTGCGAGCCTCATCGAATTTTTTTCTAAACATATTAAAAAAGACTGTTGGGCAATAAAAGAAAAGGACGAAAGAAATATGCATGCGAATTAGATGAGAATGTTAAGGTGGATGTGTGGTGTGACAAAACATGATAGAATACGCAATGAGTATATTAGGGGAAGTCTGAAAGTTGCGCCCATTACAGAACAGATGAGAAGTGCGAGACTAAGTTGGTATGGTCATGTAATGAGGAGGGATGGAAATCATGTGACCAAAAGAGTTTTAAATATGAATGTGGATGGATGTATAATTAGGGGGAAACCGGATGGATGGAAAAAAGATGGATGGATTGTCGTCGAAAAGACGTCGTCATCGTCTTTGATTAAATTGGTTATACATTGTTTTGGTTATACAAGATACTATAGCCATTAGACTCATATTATTGACACGACGATATGAGGTTAAATTTCCATTTTACCTTCTAATATATATAAAATTCGCTTCACTTTGCTGATTGAATCTAACTAAATAACTTAACTTCACTTTAATGAATCTAACAAATTCGGTTCCCTCCTCTTACAAATATTTAACAAATTCGTTTCACTCACTTTCAAGTATCTAACAACCTCGCTTCACTTCACTCTCAAGTATGTAACAAATTCACTTCGCTTCACTTTCAAGTATCTAACAACCTCGCTTCACTTCACTCTCAAGTATGTAACAAATTCACTTCGCTTCACTTTCAAGTATCTAACAACCTCGCTTCACTTCACTCTCAAGTATGTAACAAATTCACTTCGCTTCACTTTCAAGTATCTAACAACCTCGCTTCACTACACTCTGAAGTATCTGACAAATTCACTTCGCTCCACTTTCAGTTATATAAAAAAATCGATCCACTACAACAGGTATCTAACAAGTTCGTTTTGCCCAACTTATATGTAACTAACAAATTCGCTTCGGTGCGCTTCCAAATATTCAAAAACGATCTTCGCTTTTTTCAGGTATCTAACATATTCACTTTACTCCACTTTTAAATATCTAACAAGTTCGATACGCTTCACTTTTACGTGATCAAATTATTCGTTTCGCTTCTGTTTTCTAGTAAATTGACTTGTAATTTAACCATCTGTAATATCGGCCTCAGCAGTTAATATACGCTTTAAACAAAAAGCCAACCGACCGCAAAACATTCCTCACCTAGACAAATGGTCCAAGGTTCTCATCCATTTGCTTGAGACGTGGAAATAAGACGTTTTACTGGGAAACTGAAACTGGAATACGGGGTCGGCGGTGGCTTTAGATTGGTATCGACGCGACGATGTTATTTGGAGCATACTATAAAGTATTGAAGTTTTCTTTTCTTGAAGTAGTACTTATTATAACTAACTTTAGTTTAGTTGTCTCACAATGACGAAATGTTGTTTAAATTTACCAAAAAGTTTTATTTAACTTGCCGTGTATGTATGTGAATGTGGAATTTAAATTGAGCTGAAATTTAAATTAAATATACATTAAAAGGAAATTGTCAGTTTGTGTATGTGTATTGTATTGTCCTGGATACTTTATAGATAATATAATAGTATGAAGCGGCAATTATGGGGTACAGCGTATATTTTCGATTTAACTGCGAGAGTAGCAGCAGTAGAGTTGACGATTCAAAAGCACTTGTTCACAAGTTTATTTGAATGAATAATATTTTGAATTTGAATTCACAGAACTGATTTTAATCCAGCAGAGAACTACGTTATACTTTTGAGTACAAAGTTATAAACTCCACGAATACTTTCAGTGATATATTGACTTTGGGCAAAACAAAAGCGCGAGCCGTGACGAGGGTCGAGTCGCCAATAAAAGTTAGATTAGTGACAAATTTGGAATGGATGGTACGATAAGAAACACTTTATAAGAACTTTCGTACTCTGCTACTCTGCTCTTATACTGCGTCCATCATATTATCAGTATTTTGAGAGCTCACGCTCATTAAGTTTTGTATTGCTTACGTACAAATATCATACAAATAATATTTGTACTTTATGGATGGGTACCGCCCACTTAGTGATGTCACACATAATGGGTTACTACGATTATGCCACAGATTAAAAATAATCGGTAGAAATCGATGTTACGAGTATTAAAAGACATTTAATAACATTATATAAAGTTTTACTTTCTTCTTAGTTAATACATGAATACAAATAAAACAATCAGGATATTTTAATTTATTTTATTAGCACGAGTCGTCGGAATGATAATCAACACTAGACTCCTCCGATGAGGAGTCTTCAGTAGCAGTTATTATTAGCTCTTGTGTAGATAATATATTATCAAACGCAATATCACGTTCTCAATCAGAGAATATTACTCTTTTAGTTCTTTCCACCACACTTGCCCAGTTCTCGGCCGTTACGTGGGTGCAAGCATTTTTTAGCAATTGCAACATTTTATTCGCTGTGAATGGGGGGCTTGTATTGCATCTCGCAGCATGCCCTTTTACTTGTGCCCATATAAGTTCTATTGCGTTGTACTGGCAGTGGTATGGAGGAATCCGAAGAACAGTATGGCCATATTCTGCTGCCATTTCATTGATTACATAGCGTTTTGCTCTCTTTTTGGTTTTTAATATTTTTATTAATTCAACTTTTAACATTGAGTCGTCCACATTTTCTCCATTGTCCCGAAGCCAATTAATTATTTCATGCTTTTTATTAGCCTGTGTTGGCATTTTGTCAATTTGACGGGAGTGGTAGGGCGCATTATCAATAAAAATTATTGATGGTTCTTCCAATGAAATGAGCATTTTTTTGAACCACTCTTCATACACATTTGCATTCATCTCTTCGTGGTAGTCATTTGATTTCTTCGATTTAAATGCCAACAGTGCGTCTTGTACAAATCCTTTTGCTGTACCTGCATGGCAAATGATTAGGCGCTCACCTTTTTCCATTGGTACTGAGGAAGTGGAATCAGCAGTATCATCAGTCCAGAAACGAGATAGTGTGTGGTTAGCGTTAAGCCATGTTTCATCCGTGAAAACAATATTTGCCCAATCTTGTATTTTCTTTGCCTCTCTTAAAAAATCACAACGTGCTATAGCTATATCTGTGCGTTCCATTAATAATTTTCTTTTATTTAACTTTTTATATGAAAAGCCAATTGTGTTCAAAACTTTGACCAAAGAAGATTTTTCACCATGAAATAGACCACTTCTTTTCAAAGAAACAATAAGTTTTCTCAAAGTTGGAATTTCTTTTCTCAAGTAGTAATCTAGTTTACGTAGGTTATCATTAATCGAATTACTTAGGTACGTAATTCGATTAATGATAGTAGGTACTATAATCGGAATGGTATCGCATACGAGAATCTTTAGGACATCACTATCGTCAATCTGTCAAAAGATGGTTAATATAATGGACAGTGTATAGTGGTATCTGACTTAAATCTGACGCAATAGTTCCAAGGGAACGTAATTTGGACATGGATTTCTTATATTTATAATAAGTGTTGTCGCCATTGACTTCCGCTTTGTATTTTGTAGCAACACAGTCATGAAACAAGAGTATCGCGCCCCTTTTGATTAAAATGGTGGCAGCACTGTGCTGTTGTTCTTTCCGGTGGAGTCTCCTTATTGATGAAACGTTTCAGTAGCAGTCAGTCTTTGTTCGTCATTCAAGAGAAGTGCATCTCGGAACGGGAATTGTGGTATTCCTATTATATCGTGTCATTGTATATAGTGTGCGCTAACATAAGTACCTAGGTAATCAGGTAATTTTTAAAATGATATAAAAAAAAATAAAAAAATTGAAAAGAGAAATGAAAATTAATAGGGCAGATGGTACTCGATCCTAGGTATTTTCACCTCTCTAGACCGCCCGTTCCCCAAATGAACTACCATGACTTCACGTTTCACAGCGAAAAACTGTGATTGTATTGAACGTAAATTTAAAAAAAAATTTAGTGCCCGAAAACAGGGATAAAACGACATTTTTTTTTAAATAAAACTTATCTAGATCAACTTTTCTCCCCCAAAACCCCCTACATGCTGAATTTCAGGAAAATCGTTGAAGCTGTTATCAAGATTCCGAATATATATACCTCCATACAAGATTAACTCACTTCAATATTAAAGATATTGTTAGGATCCAAAGTAGAATTTAGAAAAAGAGAACAAAATTAATACATTTGTAACCAAACAAACAAAAACAAAATGGCTGACTTAAACAAATCAACCAACAGAGCTTTCGCACACGAATACCGATCGCAAAAGAGACCTCCGTTCTTAAGCTGACCACTTTTATACTTCTGGATGAGAGGGAATTATGAAGTGTTGCTAGCAACAATAAATTAAAACACTGATTAAAATGTTGCTGATTGATGATGATTACATCCTCCTGCCCTTATCCCACTCTAAGTGGGATCGGCACGACATGTTACAAACATGATGTCACATGATTTGTCTACGTATTTTACGACCGGCCGCCTACCTGACGTCAATTTACCTTAGTCGTATTTTGCGACACCTCTATAAGAAAGAGGGTGGTCTATTCTACTCAAACGGATACCACACGGTGGCTCAACTTATCTTAGTCGCCTTTTACGACACCTCGGTAAGAAAAGAGGGTGGTACTATTCAGGCGGATACCAAATACTAATATCCTTATATATTATGAAATAAATTTAGCCGCCACGTTTTTTAGCACTCAAAAACTTCATCATTAATTTTTCAAAAATACATTGTTAAAGAGGAGTAACACACAAACACTATTTACTAATAAATACACGTATGTACTTTATTCCCATTTGCAGCAAAGGTTCACGGGCTATCTAAATCACCTCGGCTCACTTAATCTAGTACCTCCTGACCGACGCAATTCCCCACAAATGCCTCTAAAAGCTCGCCTCGCAACCGCCATTGTAACAGCTTTCAGCAACCTAAATGCCTTCTTTAACCATAAAGGAACGGCGAAAAGCTTACAACTGTCCACCATTATACAACGCGCAACTGAAAATTCCACTCAGTAAAACTTTTAAAGAAATTGCAAATAAACCGTTTGTACTTTTCTGCGAATTGACCTGTTTTGTATTTGAATTGTAGGTTATATGGAAACAAAACTAATTATTGACAAAATACATCTCAATTGCTATAATATTACGCTATTCTAAGCTGTGGTAGCACAGCGGTAACACCGTGCGACTCTTTCGAGGACGTCACAGGTTCAAACCCGGGCAGACACCAATGAGTTTTTCTGTTAAAACTTATGTGTCTAATTGATAATTGCAATTTATCACACGCTTTTCAGTGAAGGAAAACATCGTGAGGAAACCTGCATATCTGTAGAGAATTCTGGAGATTGTGCGTAATCTACTGCGTAGTTTGTCGCAACTTAAATCCAAGCTTTCTTATCATCAATATTGTCTTCAACAGTATAATAAGCTTTATGAATAAGTATTTTTAATTGTTTGTTTGAACTTGTGTAAAGACCAAAATAAATTGTGGAATTTCGTAAGAAAAATGTATACAAAAACCCACAAATGATTTACGAACTTCATGAAACTAGTTTTAATATTAATAATTAAATCCAAGGTTTGAAGAAGAAGAAGAACAACTATGTTTTAAAGAATCCATACAGAATATTATAAACGTGAAAATCTGTCTTTATTCTGTCTGTCTGTACATGGATAAACCGCTGAAGATCAAGGGGTGATGTTTGGCAATAGAGATAAAGCTTATATAATGAACTAACATAAATTATTGGTCTTGATTCTACCGAACCTAATCTACCACACAACATACTAAATATAAAACGACAATATTCTTTATATCTGTTTGGAATATCGACTCAAAGTGCCTAACATCTGGGTTAGCCGAATCTCCGCAAATGTTACTTTAAAAGCTCGCCTGGTAATAGCCATTGTAGCGGCTTTTCGGGCCATACTCGCATTCGAAGGGAATAAAGGAACGGCGGGAATTACTATTGCCATTTCAGTTTAAATGGAAAAGCACAGACTTGAAAAATCTATTTCAAATCAAATCATAGTCTTTTTTTACTACAACACTTGAAAATTTAAGGAACACCCAACTACTTAGCAGCCCTAAACTAAGCTCTTTTCTTCTTCAACTGATGGACGTCCACTGCTGGACATAAATCTCTTTATGGGATCTCCACAACACAAGATTTTGCCGCTTGGACCCAGCGGCTCCCCGCGACCTTTTTGAGGTCGTCAGTCATCTAGTAGGTGGTCTTCCGACACTGCGCTTTCCGGTGCGGGGTCGCCATTCCAACACTTTCAGACCCCAATGTCCATCAGTTCTCCGCACTATGTGCCGCCCATCGCCTCTTCAGCATCGTGACACGCTGAGATATGTCGGTGACTCTGGTTCTTCTACGGATCTCCTCATTTCTGATTTGATCACGTAGATATACTCCGAGCATAGCTCGCTCCATCGCTCGCTGAGCGACTTTGAGCCTTCTTAGGCCCATAGTCAGCGAACAAATCAGTTACTTATGCCTATTCTAGCTGGTAGCTGCTTAAGGTGTATTCTTTTTTAGTTAAGATAAAGTAAAGGTAACGGTCTGTTACTATCCCTTTGCTGGGCATAAGCCTCCTCCGTTTTTGGAGCTAAGACTTGCCATGCTGCTCCAATGTGGATTGGTTGGTTACATATATCCCCAAAATTCTCGAGAGTTATGTATATTTCCTCAAGATGTTTTTCTTATGAAATTACACTAAAATTGATACAAACATAGTCATGATTACAACTAGTATAAATATGATTGTGTTTAAATTACATCGCCTTGAAGCTTGATTAATTAATTTGATACGTTTAGTTTGATTGCGCGATATGGTTTGTTTAATCACGCATATAATAGAATCTGTTAATTGCGTTGCGTTGGGTTTGGTTTTCCTGTCGTGTGGTATTTGGCTGAGTAGAATAGACCACCCTCATTTCTTACCTTGGTGTCATAAAGGGCGACTAAGGTAAGATCACGAACCGTGTGGTTCCGGTTGAGTAGAATAGACCACCCTCTTACCATGGTGTCGTAAAAGGTGACTAAAGTAAGATAACTAACCGTGTGGTATCTTTTTGAGTAGAATAGACCACCCTCGTTTCTTCCCTAAGTGTCGTAAAGGGCGACTAAGGTAAGATCACTAACTGTGTAGTATCCTGTTGAATAGAATAGACCACCCACTCTCTTACCGTGGTGTCGTAAAAGGTGACTAAAGTAAGATAACTAACCGTGTGGTATCTTTTTGAGTAGAATAGACCACCCTCATTTCTTACCTTGGTGTCATAAAAGGTGTAAGATAAGATAACTAATCGTGTGGTATCTGGTTAAGTAGAATAGACCACCCTCGTTTCTTCCCTAGGTGTCGTAAAAGGCGAATAAGGTAACATGACCAACCGTGTGGTATCTGGTTGAGTAAAATAGACCACCCTCATTTCTTACCTTGGTGTCATAAAAGGCGTAAGGTAAGATAACTAATCGTGTGGTATCTGGTTGAGTAGAATAGACCACCCTCGTTTCTTCCCTAGGTGTCATAAAAGGCATAAGGTAAAATAACTAATCGTGTGGTATCTGGTTGAGTAGAATAGACCACCCTCATTTCTTACGTAAGTGTCTTAAAGGGCGACCAAGGTAAGATCACTAACTGTGTGTTATACGGTTAATTAGAATAGACCACCCTCTCTAGGCGACTAAGGTAAGTTGACGTCAGGCGGGTGGCCAGTTGTAGAATACTACCAAATCATGTGATAACATGAGAGACCTCATCTTTGGCTTAAAATAACAAAATCTAATTTAACACTGATCTTAATTCTCATAAAAGACTTTGTCTTGTTAGTATAATACAAGTAACTTAACATTCACTTAAGCATAAGTGACTTTCATTGTATAATTATTCTAAAGAGACAATTACCTAAATTGTTAAATGATGCTTATTCTAAACTACTAATGTAATTCAGTAAACTTGTAATAACAGATGGTAATGGAGTCATCTTATTTTGTGGTAAAGTTACGTAATTGAAGGCTGATATAATTTGGGTATATTCTTAGAACATGTTAAAAGTTACTAATAAGTTATTTTTTATTTATACTATTTGTATCTGCATTAAGTTTTCTTTACAATGTATATTGTAATCTTATGTGGTGCAATAAAGAAAGTTCTATTCTATTTGTTTACACCACGAACTATCATCCTCCTGCCACTCCACTCCACTCAACTCCACTTTAAGTGGCGCCTGTAAAATTTGTTATAAACATGTTGTCACATGATTTTGCTAGGTATTTTACGGACGGCCGCCTACCTAAAGTTAATTCACCTTAGTCGCCTTTTACGACACCTTGATAAGTAAGCAAGTGGTCTATTTGACTCAAGCGTATACCACACGTTGGGTCAACTTACCTTAGTAGCCTTTTACGACATTTCGGTAAGAAATCTAAGTAACCGAGTGGTCTATTTAACTCAACCGTATACCACACGGTGGGTCAACTTACCGTAGTAGCCTTTTAGGATATTTCGGTTACAAATGAGGGTGATCTATTCTACTCAGCCGGATACCATACGGCGAGTTGACCTACCTTAGAAGCCTTTAACGACAACCTCGGTAAGAAATGAGGATAGTTTATTCTACTCGGCCGGATACCACACGGCATATTACAGAAATATTAAAAAGCAACAAATATTAAATCTCTAAAGTACTCAATAAAACTATAATAAACTATATTTTTTTATATATATGGGGGACACACACGGTCGTCCGTCCCCAAAGTAAGTAACTTAATACTTGTGTTATGGTAGACAGACAACTGGTGAATATACACATATATAATTTTTAAAGACATACTTAAATATAAAAATATACACCCAGACTCGAAGAACCAAATGTTTATAAAGAAATATTTTTGCTCTCGGCGGGAATCGAATCCGCGACTTGCGGAGCTGAAGGCAGGATCACTACCCACTGCGCCAATGGACCAGATTGCAGTCGAAAGTCTTGTCTTAAATTTACTAAAATTTAGCAATTTATAAACCTCGTTATAAGACAGAATTTTTTATTTTTGAAGAACAAATAAATCTGCCTTCTAGTCCGTATATATCTCGAAACTAAAAACCATTTGAAAAGTTTTTGAAGTGCTTGGGGGTGTGTCGTTGTATTTTTTTATATTAGTATACCGAACTTGTTAAGGGTTATCTACAGTTTTGAGTAGTTCATAAGTTTTGCCCTTTTTTCTTGTTGGCTAGTTTGGAGTTTATTTGTTTTGTTTTGAGACGTCTGCGACAAATATTGATTTTATTTGAAGGTTGTTAATATAGCCGTGTGGTATCCGGCTGAGTAGAATAGAACCCCCCTTATTTCTTACCGAGGTGTCGTAAAAGGCGACTAAGGTAAGTTGACCCACCGTGTGGTGTCCGGTTTAGTAGAATAGACCACCCTCCTTCTTACAGAGGTGTCGTAAAATACGACTAAGGTAAGTTGACGAAGCAGGCGGCCGGTCGTAAAAACGCAGCCAAATCATGTTACAACATGTTTATAACATGTGTATACCTATATATATTTGAAGGTTGTTAATAAATGACTTTATGTATAACGGGACGGAAATAGTCAAATAAAATCTCTTTATTTTTTATACCGGGAATACTGGTGACGCAGCAATTACGTCCCATATATTTATTTATAACTAGTATGTACAGCCCGCTTTGCCGTGCTTTATTTAAAGACCGGATTTTTTTGTTTAAGTTTTTACATATATTAAGAAAACGAAATGTCCCAGCAGTGGGATAGTAGCAGGCCGTTACTTGAAGAACGATAAGACGAAATCCTGTAATAGGAATGTCGAAAAACGAAAAAAATTAAAAGTATCGTAGTACGACCTATCAAATAAAATTCTCATATCTTTTTTATTTGCTGATCGATTGAAATAAAACATTAGTAACAACATATAATTAGTACAACATATTAGTAAAAACAGCTTCCACATCGGATCAGCCGTTTTTGAGATTAGCGGGAACAAACGCACAGAGATTTGACATCTCAACGATTTTATTATATTATGTAATGTAATGTAATGTAACGTAATGTAACGTAATGTAACGTAATGTAACGTAATGTAACGTAATGTAACGTAATGTAACGTAATGTAACGTAATGTAACGTAATGTAACGTAATGTAACGTAATGTAACGTAATGTAACGTAATGTAACGTAATGTAACGTAATGTAACGTAATGTAACGTAATGTAACGTAATGTAACGTAATGTAACGTAATGTAACGTAATGTAACGTAATGTAACGTAATGTAACGTAATGTAACGTAATGTAACGTAATGTAACGTAATGTAACGTAACGTAACGTAACGTAATGTAAATGTAATTTTTTTTTAAAGATAGATAATATAATTAAACAATCGAACACTCATTAGCACAGTATTGCTTAACAACGCCATCTACTGAAGATACAAAGATTACAGGCTTTTTAAAAGTTATACATTAACTGTTTTTGAAGTACTGAGTAATTGTATTGATGTTTATTTTGTTTCTACCCGCTTTTACTGCTCCCCACAAATGGCGGTTCACGATACTTGCCGGAATTTTTTAATAAAACTTACCCCGTTTGTCTTCCAAACTGCGCGGGGACTTGTTTACAAATAGCAAGCAATCCGGGATACGAGCCGCGTTTTATTGACCGGCCAGGTACTTCCCGTAATAAGCATGTTTGGAACATGTTATTATACGAAACAAAGTCTTCTTTTACCGGGAAGCTTTATTACAGATAGAGTTTTGTTGCGGTTATTGCAGTGTACTCGCGAATAGTAATCGATTGATAGAATTGTGGTTCTAAATAAACAAGCACTATAATATTAATAACATCTTTTCATCTTACGTCATAATCCTCCCGCCCTTATCCTACTCTACGGGGGTCGGCACAACATGTTTAAACATGTTGTCACGTGATTCGGCTACGTATTTCACTACGAGCCGTCTGCCTGACGTAAACTTACCTTAGTCGCCTTTTGCGACACCTCAGTAAAAAACAGGGTGATCTATTCTACTCAGTCGGATACCTCAAGGCGGATCAACTTACCTTAGTCGCCTTTTACGATATCTCGGTAAGAAATGAGGGTGGTGTATTCTGCTCATCCGGATACCACACGTCGGTTCAACTTACCTAATCGCCTTTTACGACACCTCGCTTAAAAATGAGGGTGCTCTATTCTACTTAGACGGATACCACAAGGCGAGCGACTTACCTTAGGTGCCTTTTACGACACTTCGGTTAGAAATGAGGGTGGTACATTCTGTTCAGCCGGATACCACATGACGGATCAACTTGCCTTAGTTGCCTTTTACGACACCTCGATAAATGAGGGTGGTCTATTCTACTCAGCCGGATATCACACGGCGGATCAAATTGCCTTAGTCGCCTTTTACGACACTTCCGTGAGAAATAAGGATGGTCTATTCTACTCAGACGGATACCACACGGCGGTTCGACTTAACTTTGTCGTATTTTTCAACATCTTGGTAAGAAATAATAGTTTTTTTATTCAGCCGTTTACTACACAAAAAACAACACATTACATCGTTGAGGGTATATTAAAATTTGGAGGAAAACGCGAGTATTGCTTCTATAAAGTACAATTTGAATCTCATCTATTCTATACATATAATAAAATCGTTGAGATGTCAAATCTGTGCGTTTGTTCCCGCTACTCTCCAACCGCTGATCCGATTTGGACGCTGTTTTTACTATTATGTAGTACAAAACCTCACTTAACTTATAGGGTATGATTTATTTCAATCGGTTAGCAAAATCAAAAGATATGACAATTTTAAGTTGAAAGGTCGTATATTATGATACTGGGACTTGCGTGTTTTCGCCATTTCTATTAGAGGATTTTCTCTAAACAAGTTATAATATCATTCGTAAAGTAAACCCTATTACTATTTACAGCTTAATATATAAAAAAGTTTGTTATCCTCTATATACTCCATAGCTTCTAGACCGATTTTCATGAAATTTTCATACAATCTATAAACCCGGATGATACTGTAATTTGGTGGTGATTGGACCGTTTTTTTTTATAACTTTAATTAATATATCTTTCATCTTCTTTTGTCATAAGACCTGTCGTATTGTATGGATCAGAATGTTGGGCAATGAAAAAGACGGATGAAAGAAGAGTACATGCAAATGAGATGAGAATGTTAAGGTGGATGTGTGGTGTGACAAAACTGGATAAAATACGAAACGAGTATATAAGGGGAAGTCTGAAAGTTGCGCCCATTATAGAAAAGTCGAGAAGTGCAAGATTGAGATGGTATGGACATGTAATGAGGAGGAATGAAAATCATGTGAACAAACGTGTGTTAAATTAGAATGTGGATGGATATGTGCGTAGAGGGAGGTCTAAAAAGAGATGGTTGGATTGTGTGAAGTATGATATGCATATAAAAGGAGTGGCGCCAGAGTTGACGAAAGATAGGACAGAATGGAAGAGAAAAACATGTTGTGCCGACCCCACTTAGAGTGGGATAAGGACAGGATGATATATTATATAATTAATATATCTTTAAATTAAGCACGGCAAAGGCTGGACATACTAGTATCAAAATAAGGTCACAAGTAAACCACATTGCCTTTGAGACCGTTACATTGAGTGATATGTGAGTTTTCAGGTCTGACGAACACTCTCTGACGGCCTTTGTCACTAAAAGGGTTGATATATCACTGGCCTGGATGTAAATGACTCGGCAGATCTGTATTGTTACTCTATCTTACAATTTCGTTGACTCACTAAGCTCTTTTAGTATATTACGGGAAAAACCAGAATACTGACTGTTATAAAATATAGAGAAACCAATCTTAATCCCGATTTTTATCTTGAATATTTAATGAGTTAGAAGCCGTGTGGTATACGGCTTAATTGAATAGTATCACCCTCATTTCTTACCGAGCTGTCGTAAAAGGCGACTAAGGTAAGTTGACCCACCGTGTGGTATCCAGTTTAGTAGAATAGACCACCCTCTTTCTTACCGAGGTGTCGTAAAATACAACTAAGGTAAGTTGACGTCAGGCAGGCGGCCGGTCGTTAAAACGCAGCCAAATCATATGACAGCTCGGTAAGAAGGAGGGTGGTCTATTCTACTAAACCGGATACCACACGGTGGGTCAACCTACCTTAGTCGCCTTTTACGACACCTCGGTAAGAAATGAGGTTGGTCTATTCTACTCAGCCGGATACCACACGGCGGGTCGACTTACCTTAGTTGCCTTTTACGACACCTTAGTAAGAAACGAGGGTGGTACTATTCTACGTAGCCGGATACCACACGGCTACTTGTATGTGTGTATATATATATATATAGGTATATATTATTTTTTTTCGGAATCTCGGAAATCGCTTTAACGATTTTCCTGAAATGCAGCAATTTGGGGGGTTCGGGGGAGAATAATAGATCTAGGTTAGGCTAGGTTTTATTAAAAAAAATCGTTTTATCCCTATCGTATAAGTTAGTTTGTACAAATTACTAAATGTCTTGTGACTTTAACGGTGACTCTATTTTGACAGTATTTGTTAATCCAGTATTTGCTTTCGTTACAAACTAACAATTTAAATTATAAATATCGCGTGTCAGTAACAAAAAATGCATTTTTACTTCTATCAGTCGTATAAATTTATTGTTACTACAGATTATCAAATGCCTTGTGACCGTAACTATGACTCTATTTTGACTCTTTTAGATAGTCGTATAGCTGAATTTGTAAAACATATTATATACTACAACTTGCCTGTAACGATGACTTTATTAGTTGGTAGTTTATGTTATTTGTAGTTGACTCTATTTTGACTATATTCGCGAGTCATTATATTAGTTTGTTCCACGGATTATCAAATATCACGTGACAGTAACGAATGCGTCCATGAAATTAATTATCGACTCCGAAGCCATTATGAAAATTTGTCGCGATATTAATATTAACGTCCGGCGCGGCGTATCGCGATAATTTGTATAACTCGTATAATTTGTATAATTTATGGAGCGGATCGGCCCGTTTCAACCCTTATGAATAATTGCTAATGACCGCCTAATCCTATTAATTCCCGCCTGACATAATGGGAATTATTTGAACATATTTTTGGAGCTTTCCAATGGGTGTAGAATAATTTGAAATTTTTGGAAAGAACTCGTTTGGGTAACTGTGGTTTATTGTTAAGAGGCTGTTGTTTGTGTACTAAATTATGATTTACCATTTGCAGTTTACTTTGTGGTGAAGAAACACATTGTGAGGAAACCTACATATCCCAAGAGAATGTATGTTAAATGTAAAACTTTTTTAAGTTTTAGTTTTCGTCGTAAACGCTGTTTAATCCTTTGAAATATGAAAAAAAATGTGTATATCTCTTTATTTACAGGTCTACAAAAATATCCGCATCATACAAGCGCTCTTATCCCACTCTAAGTGGGACACAACATGTTATAAACATGTTGTCACATGATTTGGGTATGTATTTTACGACCGCCCACCTGCCTGACGTCAACTTATATGAGTTGTATTTTACAACACGTTAAGAAAGAGCGAGGCCTCTTCTACTCAGCCGGATACTACATGGCGGGTCAATCCACCTTAATCGCCTATTACGACACCTCAGTAAGGATGAGGGTGGTCTGTTCTAGTCAGCCGGAAACCACACGATGAGTCAGCTTACCTTAGTCGCCTTTTACGAAACCTCGGTAAGAAATGAGGGTGCTCAATTGTACTCAGTCAGATACCACATGGCATGTAAGAATATAATGTAATTACATCTATTTCCTTAAACTTCTCTCACAGGGTTATCTTAGAAGTGCCGCGTATGGCTCTTTTTTTGTATAAATTTATTGCTATTTATTATTCTCTATAAAAGCTGAGACGTATAGCTCTCTCTCTCTCTCTTCAACCAATAGTCGTCCACTGTTGGACATAGGTCTCTGTCATGGACTTCCACGCCACACGATCTTGTGCCGCCTGGATCCAGCGGCTCCCCGCGACCTTTTTGAGATCGTCTGTCCATCTGGTGGGGGGTCTGCCTACACTGCGTTTTCCGGTACGGGGTCGCCACTCTAGCACCTTGAGACCCCAACGTCCATCGGTTCTTCGAACTATGTGCCCCGCCCGTTGAGCTATGTCCGTCACTTTGGTTCTTCTACGGATCTCTTCATTTCTGATTTGATCACGTAGAGATACTCCGAGCATAGCTCGCTCCATCGCCCGCTGAGCGACTCTGAGCTTTCTTATGAGGCCCATAGTCAGCGACCAAGTTTCAGAGCCATAGGTCATCACTGGCAACACGCACTGTTCGAAGACTTTAGTCTTCTTCTAGTTACGTATAGCTAGTATAACATAAAAGTAAATAATCATCAAGGCGGATATTGTTGATTTATGCATAAAACCCTCAACAAACGATCCATATCTATGGTTATTATTTCCCCCCAATCCAAACTCCCCTCCACTAATTTATTACCCTTGCAAATACTCCGGTCCGACTCATTAATCACGAGATTTTCTTATTCATTTTTTTTTGTTTTGTTATAGACAGCTAAATTACCCATTATAGGGGATATTGATTTCGGAATTATTTTGTCAATTTTCCTTATATAAAGAGACATAATTTGACAGTTATTAGAATAATTTTGAATGAAGATACAAATTAAAGAAAGAAAGTAGTAATAAAGTAGGCTTGTTGTTATATAGGGGGTAAATGGGTGTACAAATTGCTTGTGTATTGTGGTGGCGGTGGTGGAGGTTTGTGCGTGTGTTTTTACGAATCCTGCATGTATCAGGTATAAAAACAGATTGTCCACTTTAGCATTATATATATTTTCGTACTTCGTCGCAGATTATAGCAAAATAATTGTATTACTACTTTTGTTATCGTTTTCTTACTCCCTTTGTATGTTTTATCAATTTCTCTGTAGCAGCTAAGCCAGTTTGTGAGAGATGGTATCAGTTAAACAACTCTCAGCCATTTATTGAGGTAGAGCTTTGTTACGGGAAACATTAAATTGAAAGCCAGTTGAACTTCGTACGTGATACGTTTTTGATGATGTAAGCTGTGTTTATTTATTTCGGTATTCACAACATAAAAACACTATTTTTAATGTTTAAATGAGGTAATCTTGTATTTATATATACCTATATATAAATATATTTTCTGACCTCGGAAATGGTTCCAACGATTTTCCTGAAATTCAGCATGCATGATCGATTTTTCTCGAGAAGAGGAAAATCGATCTAGCTAGGTTTTATATTTAAAAAATCGTTTTATGTTTTTGGGCACTAAAAAAAATTTTTAAATGTAGAATTGAAAGAAAAAGATTTTTTAGCCGT
Organism: Morpho helenor; assembly: GCA_029227775.1. Lineage (NCBI taxonomy): Eukaryota > Metazoa > Arthropoda > Insecta > Lepidoptera > Nymphalidae > Morpho > Morpho helenor. The sequence continues at coordinate 396,232 of JARGCU010000006.1, forward strand.
CAATGTTGCGATGGCTGTTTTCAGCTGTAATGTTGCGATATGTTGTTGAATGTTCGTGTTTTAAGCTGTAATGTCGCGATAGCCGATGGGTAACGCGTGGACCGAAAATGTTTACAACCGAAAATGTTTTCTTTTTTTAATTTTTTTAAACAATTTTTTTTTTATATCTTCAAAAAAATAACATAATAAATAACATAAATAACAAAAGTCATAAAATATACTCGGTTTATAATATACTATATAGTACTAATGGTAGCTTCTTTAAAAACATTTGACGATTCATAAGTACTGAAAGCAGTTTATTTGGAAAAAGAATATTTTGAATAACCCTTCAAAATATTCTTTATTTCTATGTTTTAGAATCACTACATAGTATAAAACATAGTCGCTTTCCCTGTCTAACCCCATTTCCTTATGTCCCTATGTATGCTTAAATCTTTAAAACTACGCAACAGATTTTGATGCGGTGATTCAAGAGGAAGGTTTATATGTATAATAACATTCAATACGGAGTAGAGAAATACTTTAATTTTTGAGGTTTATAACGTGATGTCGTAAATAATTACATTTTTTTCCGCTTACATTGCAAACGCAGGCTGAACGCTACGATATTTATCAAAATAATGTACTAAGTATTTGTAAAACGATTTTTTTTAATAAAACCTAGTAAGAACGATTTTTCCCCCCCAAAAACCTGCATGCTGAATTCCAGGAAAATCGTTGGAGCCGTTTCCGAGATTCCGAAAATATATTTATATATACATACAAGATTAACTCATTTAAATATTAAAGATATACATAAATAATTTGCTATATTAAAATACAATTCAATACATTTTGTGCAATAGTGCTTTGTATTTACAACCCCTTTGTTATGATTGTAGCGAAATTCATATTATTCATTCCATTGCAGTGAAATGACTGCGAACTATTACTCTAATGGATCACGAGCGAACTAAAGAATTTCCTATTTTGTAATGTTTTTATTTTTAAAGGTGCTTTCATATTATACTTGTTTTGATACGGCGTTGGAGCGAAAATTCAATTTGGAACCAACATCTCTATTCCAAAGCATCATTTCCGGTGTACCATGAACCCTTTGTACCATTAAATTGTACTCAAACGCTATGATAATGTGACATGTAGGGTTGTGAAAAATAATCGATTATTTATATGAAAATAATCGATTTTTTACATTATAAATCGATTTATACATAATCTTCTTTTTGTTTTTTCTCTTTTTTCTTGTTTTTTAAGATAACATATGCATTATTGGATGAAAGTAATGTAGCCAAATAACACATTCTAATCGAATATCCATTAATAGTGCATCTGTTATTATTTATTGGTAGTTGTACACTTTAATCAACCTTTTGTTATGCCTTCATGGTTGTGAAGGACCCGTCCGCGATACTCTCTGTATATGTCATTTGTACATGTTCCTTTCCCCCTTCCATACGTTTGGGCCATGGATAGAGATGTGACAAAATAATCGTTTTTTTTATATAATCGATTATTAATAATCGATTTCTTAATCATAAAAAATCGATCTTCTAAGTATCTGTAAGTTAATATGTACCTATTGGTAGATGTCCATTTTAATTAGCCTTTAATTATTAATATTAAAAAGGCATTTTTCCAAATAGTCAAAAAAAACGATTATTATTAGTCGCTTATTAAAAAAATCAATTTTTTTAAAATTTATTATTTTTAAAGGGAAAAAATCGATTATTTATAAATCGATTTTTTTCACTGTAAGTCACATCCATAGTCATGGGGTTACAAAGGGAATTTTTTTTTCTAATTGACTCTATGCTGTTAGCCCTAACGGCTTTTACAGCGTTACCGGGCGTGACGGGCGAGCGCAGAAGCATCGTCGAAGTTGCGAAATGCGTAGAGTGAAGCGCAGAAGCTCTACTAGCCTCAGGGAACGGACCACGGCTTAGAGCGACGTGTAGTGGAGGGCTGATGGTACAAGAGGAAAGAGTCGATTATTTATTATTAGATCCGATTTATCTTCTCCAAGTCACATCCCTAGTGACGTGACTTTTACACGCTGTAAAGCAATTTTGGAATATCGACTGTCACCGCGTCCAAATGGTACACGATTTCAGATATAGTTTGGATTCCTTCACATTACTTTATCTACCTGTTAGAGTTTTATCGCATTGTAACTGAGTTCATTTTCTTTTATTTCAACACTTTCTCTATTATTGTTATATAGAATTGCGATTGTGGAATCAATTTCGAAGCTTATCCCATCTGTATTAAGTTCGTAATGCGTTGTATTCTAAGTCAGTTTTATTGTTACTCTTTCTATATTAGGAATTAGGGCGATATCGCGATTATTATTATTGGAGAGGATATTTTTGTTGAGGCTTTATAAAGATTTCTTTGTATTTTTCCTGTTAATACTTTCATTGTATTGCATATTTTGGTATCATATTCGTATTGTATAGGGAGGAATATTTTATAGGGGGTTTTATCAGCATATGAGCGTCGTTTATAGAACAATGCGATACTTTGTAAGATTCTCATCATTCTTTTGCCCTTATCCCACTCTAGTCAGTATAACATGTTATAAACAATAATTTAAAGAATTAGGCGTTACTTTGCAGAGATCCATAATACAAAAGTAATAATAAAGTTATTTTGCTATAATCCGCGATGACGTAAAATAGAAAATATATATATAATGCTAAATGTAGAGTGGACAATCCATTTTCATACCTGATACATGCAGGATTCGTAAAAACACATGCACAAACCTACACCACCGCCTCCATTTAGCATTATATATATTATCTATTTTACGTCGCGGATTATAGCAAAATAATTTTATGATTACTTTTTGTTTTATGTTATAAACATATTATACGCCGTGTGGTATCCGGCTGAATAGAATAGTACCACCCTCATTTCTTACCGAGGTGTCGTAAAAGGCGACTAAGGTAAGTCGACCCGCCGTGTTGTATCCGGCTGAGTAGAATAGACCAACCTCATTAAAAGTAAAAGGCGACTAAGATAAGTTGACCCACTGTGTGGTATCCGGTTTAGTAGAATAGACCACCCTCTTTCTTACCGAGGTGTCGTAACCGACACCGACAGAGTGTACCGACAGAGGTAAGTTGACGTCAGGCCGATAGTAAAAACGCAGTCAATAAGTGGCATAAAAAGTTTTATGAAAATAATTGGATCAACGTTTAAATCGACCAATTACTAAGCAGTCCTGAGCTATATTAACGCAAATGTTCTTCCCAGGAACTCATCCAGACTCGTGTGAGTCCCGAGACAATAGCGGCACACCCTGAGGGATCAGCTCGCTTGTTTAATCGCAGCACTAATTACTCGTGTGAATGCCCCCTTTGTGCGCGATGATATTTATAAGAACGGGGATTGTTCAACTTTACTTGACTGTTTTAAGCTTGATATTATACATAACTAGCGACACGTTTCGGCTTCGCACTCGTATAAAATATATAGCCTATGTCACTCAGTGAAAAAATCGATTAAATTTACCGCCCGTGGACCGCACGCGTTAAATTTGGAGTAAAATAAAATCAGCTATGCCCTTGCATTTTAAATCTGCAATATCTTCTAAAATGTTCATTTAAATTACATGCTGGAAACAGCTATATTGATCTATATTAAATTAAAAATATATGTAAGGTACTTCATGATTAATGCTCTATTGTTTAAAAATGCTTCGAAAATAAGTTCAATCATCATGGTTCGTGATTTTTATGTAAATATTTTGACCTAGGTTATTAATTCTCAATAATGTTAAGTTTTGAATAATCATTAATACAACATCGGTGGTCGGAAATAGGTCGAGTAAGTTTAACAGTCGTTGAATATCGACTATTATCGATGAATTGACATCTGCGATAAACTATTCCCGGAATCACTTGCTCGGTGACACCTGCCTTACTCACCCATTACACTGTCTATTATCCGGGTTTCTATTTTTAGACATGTGTTTACCATAAACAGTAATATTTGTTGTGAACTAAGAACTTTCTGTGTGAAATTCCAATTTAAAATATTTACAAACTAAGCCGAGTGGTATACGGCTGAGCAGAATAGACCACTCTCATTTCTTACCGAGGTGTCATAAAAGGCGACTACGACACGGCGGGTACCGTGTGGTATCCACCGTGAGTAGAATAGGCCACCCTCTTTCCGACCGAGGTGAGAAATGAGGGTGTTTATTCTATTTAGCCGGATACAACTGCTTAGTTGGTAACTAATATTTTAAACGTAGAACAGGAGTTATGGTAGAATAAGAAATACGCGGATTATAGCAAAATTATTATATCGTAACTTCTGTATTATAGAATTTTGGAAAATAACGCCTACTTCTATATGTTATTTAAATGTAGAGTTTGTTAAATGACCCGTTAAATTTATCAAATCGATTCCAAATACAGCCAACAAATAATTACAAATATATTGTTGGCATTTCGCACAGCACATTAAACTCGGTGTTATCGTGTTTAAACACTAGTCCAACTACATAAGTAGGGCACCCACTGTAAGATTTAAAGCTGCCCATTCATCATACGATGCGATTTCAAAAGCGAATAGATGGGAAAGCACCATCTGTTACGTTTTTTGCACACTTATTTGATCTTCTATCATTTTTCACGGCATTAAGCCGTGCTCTATTTATTATTCTTCGCGCCATCGCGGCATCGCGCCACTCCATGCGCGACCACCCGATGGACGTTCCCTGCCTCGCGAGCTCCTGCGATCACCGTCTCCGCGGCCCGATGCGGATGACGACGGCGACGACGAGGACGACGCGACGGGCGAGAGGGCGACACCACGGATTATGACACCACCGGATATGACACCACCTGACGACGACTTTGAGGTCTGGGAGCTAATATTCCCAGACCTCCCCACCGAACCAGACATCCCTTAGGTCACCTAGGTGACCTGGGCTCACGGCCCAAATACCGACACCCTTAGGTCACCTAGGTGACCTCGGCCTACGGCCGAAACACAGACCAGGCTTAAGTGCCCGCGAGGAACTGCCCGGGCAAAGAGGTACGCCTCGAGGCCCGTACCCCGCTTACCCCCCACCCGGGGAGTCAGCGAGATGACCCTGCTGCGATTTTTCACGGCATTAAGCCGTGCTCTATTTATTATTCTTTCTCTGACTTAACATTTACTTTGCACCTGTTTTTACCTGATAAAGTTGTAGAAATTTAGCCCTTTTTACCTAAACATCGATATTCAAATCTAAAAAATCTAAGTAATGTTACAAATGGGACAGACAGTTTGCATCGAAATCTATTACTTAAGAAAAAAAACAAAACACCCAATTTTACCTATAATAAGATTTATACCGTACCTACCTAATTTTTTAATAATCTTTGTATAACCAAAATTGCTGAGCTATCCTCCTGCCCTTATCATACCTTGAGCTAATACTCCTTAAATCTGTAGTCAGGCAAACCTGTTAAGAAACAACTGGAATTTTTTAAATTTAAACTGTCGTAAGTAGTGTTCATAGTTAATTTATAGAAACCGGCTATTCAGCTAACGGCTCACGTGTTATTCTATCGGGTTAACCCGACTAGTTGCGAACTCATCCGGGGCATTTATTCATGAGCTCTTTACACGACGTTATCGCGTCAGGAATTACGTCCAGCAGCGTTCGTGCACGCGACCCTTACGGTGTCGGCTCCAAATCGGTCTTCATATGAACCCATAGTGTCAAAAATAGGTTTCCACACCGGAGGTCGGGTCCATCCACCACATATACGTTTAATTTATTTTTTAATGCCCAAAAACAGGCACAAAACAAACACATAATAATAATACCTAGCTAGATCGATTTTTCTCCCCCAAAACCCCCTACATGACGAATTGCAGGAAAGTTGTTGGAGCTGTTTCCAAGATTGCGAAAATATATATATTGACTACATACAAGATTGACTGGCCCGTTGGAGCAGTGGGTAGTAACCCTGCCTTCAGCTCCGCGGGTCGCGGATTCGATTCCCGTCGAGGGCCAACATTTTCTATAAAATATATATGTTGGTCTTGGAGCCTGGTTGTATTTGTATGTATTTAAAAAATACATAAGTATATATTCACCAGTTATCTATCTACCATAACACAGGTATTAAGTTACTTTGGTGACGGTCGACCGTGTGTGTAAGTGTCCCATTTATTTATTTATTATTTATTATAAACAGTTGTACCATGAATGGTTGTCTTTATTTTAAAGAGGTACTTATCCAGTAGTTGTGTATGGGCATTGTTATCCGTGCGGGTTTCAAACTTGGGAACTAAAATGTCCAACTTAAACTAGTCCCGCTGTCTTCTATCCTATTACAGGATAAAATATAACTATACTACCAACCTTTAAAAATGGTTATTGCACCAATGAGTTTCCTATTAAAAAAGATACTTAGATATCATTTAGTAAAATGTTATTTAATCTTTTCTTCCTATTCAACGAAATATATTTCCTCCAGAAGTTTACATGGTTATAACGTAATATAATTTGCTAAACAGCGGGTAAAAACCGAAGGAGTATACCGGTTTATATTAACAATTTTAGATACTAAAATATATGGTAACTGTTCTTCTCCCAATTTAATACTTATAATAATAATATCGTTTGGTAAAAACTAGTAATTATGTGAATTTTAGACCACGTAAATTATATAATATGATATAATCAGAATACCACTCCCGTTCCGAGATGCACTTCTCTTGAATGACGAACACAGAATGAATATCACTGAAACGTTTCATCAATAGGAAGACTCCACCGGAAACAACAAAGGCACAGTGTTGCCACCATTTTAATCAAAAAGGGCGTGATACTCTTGTTTCATGACTGTTGCAATAAAATACAAAGCAGAAATCATTGGCGACAACAATATTCAAAATTTCAGCTATATACAACGTCAGCCAGTACACAAATTGAATCAAATTCATATGCAAGAAATGAAATAAATGTAAACATCAAGCTTTTGAAAGCAAAATACGTAAAAAAATTAAGTGATAAACGTTAAAAAAAAGAAGTTCTTAGACACTTAAAATGCAGTGTGCCAGCAAACACATTTCCGATAGGCATCAAAGTTAATAACGACACCGCACGGAGCAGTGTAGAGAAAATAGTAAGCATAGTCCAAAGAAGTTTGAAAACATTGTGTAGAGTAGAGACGTTTGGCGGTGGACCAGGAATTTCATTAAACTTGCCTCGTAGCGGGATCGAGTGTTGCTGAAGGATGGCACTCACACCGATAGTGTTTGGTTTAAAAAAGCTAAACGTTGAAGTATTAAATCTGTATTTTCTCCTTTCTGAAATGATAATATACAGCTATATAATTTAAGAGATAAAATAGAGTAGAATGGAATAGAAAAACTTCATTTGTTCTCACACCACGATACAAATTATAAATAACAAAAAGTAAAGACCACTAAACAGAATAATCTTAAACCTAACAATTAACCTTACCTAGTTAATTTAGTATATATGTAAAGATTTGTGCAGTGGTGTGACAAAAAGGATGACCACTCAGCTGTATTTGGAGCAAAGCCCCAAAACTGATTTTCAGTGGCCGCCGAGTACTGGACTCGCAGACGGCACAATGCAAAGATGGTAGATACTTCTCAAAAGAGAAAGCCCCTTCTGCTAACCCATGCATCAGAAGCACTAGTTACACCGACCGCCTCGGGGACCTGTAAACCAGGCGTCCGATATACCCCGTTCGGAACACCCAAAGGTCCCCAATTAGGGCGGCAGACGATGGGCTTGGGCAAGCTAACACCTGGACTCACCAGCAGCAGATTAGATCCATAACAAGAGTTCCCAAAACCGCTCCGCTACCTCCTCCGTAGAACAGAAGGAAACCATCGCTGCCCACGATCGCTCCCTGCCCTCCGCGTTTGTTACGTCACGGTCGACAGGGAGAGACCGCGCCCCAAGTAGGGGCCCCAGCGCCTTAGTGGGCGTTTCCGCTCCCACCGGGTATTTTTTTATAGAGGTTTTCTTCCTCGCAACCCGAAGGTCCCCGTTCCTATTGCTGGACTTCCAGGCTTCGACGGTGGCACAAAACCGTGTCCAGCCAGACTTAAGCAAGTCTAACTGAACCCGTCTCTCTTTAGGGACTCCACCCCAACCCCCCCGGAGTCCCCGGCCCGTCCAGATTGCCCTCTGCTAATCAGAGGGATAACTGGATTGGCCACCCCACAGTGATCCGTTCGCCAAGACTAAGGAATAAGAGTATTCCAAAAGCCTGCCCAGGGTGCGCCACGAGGAGACCGACCACTTTGGCACCTTAAAAATGAGGGTTGTCTATTCTAGTCAGTCGTATACCACACGGCGGCCAAGTATTAAAGACAATGATTTTTGAATTTAAACTATCGTGAGTGTTATTCATAATTAATGTATAGAAACCGGCTATACTCACGTCTTATTATATCGGATGAGCTAGTTAATAGATAAACTAGGCGGGCTCCGATAAATTAAGACGTGAGTAAAGCCGGTTTCAACATTAAAGACAATGATTTTAAAATATTTTAAATCTAACGGTGTAACAACGGCGATCGAGTCGCTTTTTGATTTCATAGCCGGCACTAATTTCTCGTCTAAGCGGCGGCACTTTGTCACAGCTTCCATAAAACATTGCAAACTTGTTTTCGGCGGGACAAAGCTTCGTCTGGCCGTGCCTTCTGAGCGCTTCTAACTTTGGAAGTTCAACCCAAAGTAGTAATTTATTGTAATTGCCTTTTTGCCTTAGGTGAGCTGTACTTTAGCGTGTTACGTAAAGTTTTACGGGAGGCTAACAAGGTATTGTGAAAAGTTTTATATGCTTTGTATAACGTGAGTGTAGGTTTAAGCGACGTTATTAAATAAATATAATATACGTGTAGGAAGAATTAATACAGTTACGAAACTAGAACGATGGAATGTTCCAGAATTTTCGCGTCAAGAATAAGGGTCTGTTTCACAAGTTACTGATAAAGTGTCGGATAGTTAACCGATAAATAAACTAAGCAGATAAATGACTCAAAAAAAAGACTCTTGACGGTAAAATTTATAGATTGCAAATTCAAAAACTAAAACTCAGTATTTGAAATTTTTTGTAAATATATTATCCGGCTGAATAGAATAGTACCACCCTCATTTCTTACCGAGGTGTCGTAAAAGGCGACTGAGGTAAGTTGACCCACCGTGTGTTATCCGTTTGAGTAGAATAGACCACCCTCTTTCTTATCGAGGTGTCATAAAATACGACAAAGGTAAGTTGACATCAGGCAGGCGGCCGATCGTAAAATACGTGGCCAAATCATGTTGCAACATGCTTATAACATATTGTAACATATTAAGTAGGTATTAAGTATAACATTAAGAATCCTTTCTCCCATAGAATCATAAAATGTAACTTTAGCTTATTCTTTTTAAATCATTATTTCAAACTGACTACAACGTGAAGCTAATATAAAGATCAAAATCGTTTGGATTACGAATAAGCTCGAATATCCAAGTATGATCTGTATAAAATTACGGATAATCCGGAAAGTTGGCCAATAAAATGGAGCTCGTAACGCGGATTGCTCGCTCCTTGTAAACAAGCATTTGCACCGTTCCGGAGACTAACGGGGTAAGTTTTTATTAAAAATTCCGGCGATTCCCATGAACGACACCATTATTGTGGAGTCATGGGAGTGCTTTTGGGAATTAGATCGGTTTCTGTAAGGGGAATATTTTATTACGCCTATTATTAGCACTATTTAGAAATTTTTAAAATTCTTTTAATTTTCATAGAACGTCCAACGTCAAGGTTTAAATTAAGTGTAAGGAATATTTATTTTTTATTCTTATTTATGTACCATGAAAAAAAATAAGAAAAACACCATCCTCCTGCCCTTATCCCACTCTAAGTGGGGTCAGCACAACATGTTACAAACATGTTGTCATATGATTTGGCTACGTATTTTACGACCGGCCGCCTGCCTGACGTCAACTTACCTTAATCGTATTTTACGACTCCTCGGTAAGAAAGGTAGGGTGGTCTATTTTAAAAGGCGTAAAAAAAGGTAAGAAAAACATTATTAATAAAAAAGTGTACAAATGTCAACTTATCCCTTTGACAGAGATCTCTGTCAAATTTTATCTCTAATTTTATGGAAAAGTAAAGGATAGTTTCGCTGTCAATCAAAAAGTCATGATAGCTCATTTTGGGTAACGAGCGGTCTTAAATTCTGTATACCAGGATCGTTTCCAGATAAAATAATTTTCATAAATTTCAACATAGTACTATATGTGTATAATAAATAAAAAAATAAAATAAAAAGCCTATTATTTCTTGCTACATGTACAAATATGCAAATAATTAAAAAAATATATAGAGAAAGTTAAATAAATAATAATAGTTAAAAAGTATAGTGCTAGAAAAGTTTCTTATATTATTTTTCTTATATTATATGTTATGCAAGAACCCTTCTCAATGAAAAGTGAAGGCCTCCCCTAGAGAGAGACAGTATATATTTATAGATAAAGATTATATAAATGATAAAAAAAGCTTGTGCTTTAAAATCCTTCTTGCTTCGTACAGCTTATTTATGTAAGGTTAAAAATATTTAAAAGATTGACCGGTGAGTTTCTTGTTCTTCTTTTCAGTAAGAGCTACGGTCAAAACCTGTCAAACAACGATAAAAAAGTGGTAGCTTCAACAAAGTAAATTTCCATTTGATTTTATCCAAGATAATCAACAGAATGTATGCGACGCTTCATAGTGAATATAGGATTTAATTAATTGGTACTTAGTACTTACTACGCCTCTGTGATAGTGGCGTAAAGTGCAATAGTGGGTAGTAATGGAGAAATCTCATTTTGCGGCGGAAACTTGTATAATTGAGTGTCTGTGACAATATAAGCGTTAGGAGTTTAGCCTAGTAAGAACCGAAGTTTAGTAAGCATTTCGTAGAGTACACAACTCTGATAGAATAAACTTTGATTAAAGTCTGTACTTAGTAGGTTTTCATTTGCAGTATCTGATTAACGCTGTGAATAGTTTGCAACATCGATTCAAAGTTTAGAAACCATTAGAACTATCCGCTCTATTATTATAATTACAAAGGTAGTTCAAATTTTCCTTCGGAACTCAGTATAGCATAATTGATTGTATTCTTATACTTAAATTACCAGACAAACTTCTTAAAATTTGAGTTTTAACTTTAGTAAACCTTTCTGACTTATTTCTGTCTTTTCCGACTAAAATATGTAATAAAACATTCCCGTTTTACTTTGAGAAACATGGAAAGTTTAACTTTTATTTATGTAAATGAAAGTATTTTAATACTTAAGTTGTCGTGAACAAAGTCGAGGTATAGCTTGGAAAAAAATTACTCTTTGGTTCGATTTGTGCGATGTTATTACAAGGAACATCGGTATTACTTTGAAACGGAAGTAATAATGGGTGTGGAGTGGAGAGGTGAGGTGAGGAGAGGTGCGGAAAGATGCGGAGGGGCGCTTTACTTTTTTTTAAATGTATAATAGCGCGGAGGGTTTATGTTCTCAAAAAATAGAAAGAAATAAAATTGATTTTGAGTTATGAAAAAACGCTTCTTATTTCTATCGTAAAATAATAAAGACATACTCGCAATGAATGTGCGGAGGAACAACGTATCTCAAAAGGTTGTTGAGAGATATTCTGAAGTTTGACTAGCACTTCCTCCAGTTTTGTCCTTTATTCGGACTTTTATACTTGCGCTAGTCCAACTCACTATTGACCAACCAATCATCTCACTGCTTTACCTAACTGTCAATACTGCATTTACACAATGTCCATGACATATCGTATACACAAATAGCTTAAAAGAGGCTTAAATTACAAATCAGCTGAACAACGAAGTTCTGGAGCTATGAGCTTAAATCAAAATAAGGATCTAATGTAAGACTAGAGTCATCGGGACAAGTAAGTACATCAGACTTCATAGTGGAGCAGCATATACTTTGACAGAACAACGGACAATAGAGTCCTTAGGTTTGAGAATAATTAGATCACATTTAATGATATATTAATAGATTAACAGACGATGTCAAGAAGGTCATCCCTTAAAGGGATCATCAGAGTTCTAAGGATTCTCTCTCTGTTCTTTCCATCACATCTGAAGATTATAGTTTTGGCTAGAGACCCAAATCCAATAGAGCAATTGTCTTTAAAGGTTTTTGTTTATAGAATTCCTTAGAAGACCATCAATTCAGGCAACGACGAATGGATTCGTAAAGGTTAGTCCATTTGGTGGTTAAACCCGCGGGGCGGTTCCGCGACCCTATGTTCTCCCCTGCGGATAGGCGGATAAGGCGTATAGTGCAACAACAAGTCAAAGCACTTACCTTAGCGGTTGTGGACTGTATGGTGGTAGCCTGCTCTAGATCTCTCGGGATCCAAAGAAGGCGCGGCGCGGATGACCGTTACGGTACAAAACGATGATGCGGAGAAGCGATGCGGACTTGACTTCTCGGCGGTGTCAAGCGTTATGGTGGTTGCGTCGCGGCGATAAACCGCAATGGCGGCTGCAGCGCGACCATTCGATTGGTCGCGCGACTTCACCACTGTCACTCACCACTAAGTTCGTGGCAGTGACATGTATTGCAAAACACGCCCAACCATCCCCCCGACCTTAGGAGAGATGAGGTCTCCTAAAGAAATAGGAAGCCTGGTAGAATTTCCTAAATCCTGGATGCGATGTATATCTTGAAGGATAAATGGGCGTACAGGCGGAATGCGCTTAAATAAAAATGCGGAATGCGGGATTTAACTAAAAAATGCGGGGTTAAATTAAATAAATTGCGGAATACGAAAAAAAAAAAATTGCGGAATGCGAAAATAAATATAAAGTTGCGGAAAATAATTTAATACAAAAAGGGGAAAATGCTATAAGTAAAATTATTGTGTTGGTAACGGACAGACCTTCACAATCGGCCTTTGATATGTGCCAGTTCGGGTGCGGACAGTAACAATTCGGACTAATCCATCAGACCCAGGATGAACAGCGGTTATTACACCGATGGGCCATTTGAGTGCCGGCAAAATATCCGATTTTAAAATAACAACTGTGCCTACTGTAATAGGATCAGTGCGCGTGTTCCATTTCTGTCGGTTTTGTAACGTTGTTAAATATTCATTTCTCCATCTTGACCAGTAATTTTGAATAAGTTTATCCAACAAATATAAGCGTTTTAGTAACGACTGCGGTTCAAGTGAAAGATCAACAGCATGGAACGAATCAAGCGGTCCTAAAGTCAGGAAATGTGCGGGTGTCAAAGTAAATATCGCGGATATTATATATCGCAGTGGTAAATAATTTTGTATTTGTCTTATGCGGTTAGCGACGTAAGTTTGAAAGCGGTACGTCGATGAATGCGCCCAAAATAAAGCGATGCTAGAATCGGTAAATACGTAAATATCGAAATCATTACAACGCGATGAAATGATGTCGATACCGTAACGAAAAATATTCGATAAAAGTAAAAGCGCGCAGAGGACTAACCTACACAGAATAAGCATCTTGTTACAAGCGGGAACAACCTTACTCTTTGCGATAGCTAAATTTACCGTATTGAAAGAAGAAGCCACAACGCTCTCTTGCGGGGTACATACAGACGTACCTAAATCATCCTTAAAAATAAATTTCTTAGTGGGTGACAGATGTTGTATACTAGGGACATCTTCAACATTTAAAAATTTATTCATTACATTTTCCATTGAATACTCCACATTACAGACGTAAGAATGATACGAGATACAATTATTAGTGGCAGACGATTCGGAAACGCCTTTTAAAATTTTTGCTGAACCGATTACGATGTAACCGAACTCTGTTTCCAGCGCGTCTGGAGTACAAGAGCTACCTAACATCTTATTGCCAGTTACTATTTCAGCAAATACCTCCGAACCAATTAACATATCGATATGGCCCGGTAGGAAAAATTTGTCATCAGCAAGCGGTAAACTAAATAAATAATCTAAAGAAGAGCGGTCAACAACGGCCTGCGGTAAATGGCTTGAAATTTTATTCAAAACTAAGGCTTCAAGGTCAAGTTGAAACTTATTAAAGCGCGAATGTAATGTTACATTACATAAACCTTGCACCGACTGTGAGTTATCTCCTATCCCCTTTACCGAAATATTTTCAATCGATTGATTAATATTAATGCCAAGCCTTTTACAACACTGTTTTGTAATAAAATGTTTTTGAGAACCCATATCGATGAGTACTCTAATCGGTTGCATAATAGAATTTCTATCTAATACGTAAACAATCGCGGAACCTAACAAAATTATCTTATTATCACTGCTAGTGCTCGCGGACATACCATTGCTATGCAAGGAAACCGGTTTATCGTCCGAAGGTATGAGCTGTTCGCAGTGACGTTCGTGCGCTTCCGATGCACCTTGCACAGACTGAACAACCCCCCCGACCATATCAGTACGCGGGCTAGTAAAATGCAGTGATGTATGATGTCTTTTACTACAGTTTTTACAACTAGAATTCGAACGGCAACTAGATAATCTGTGACGCGTACTTAAGCAGTTAATGCAACCCTTTAAATTATTAACTGTGTTGTGTTTATCGTGCGGCGTTTGTTTATCAAAGACAGGACAAGAAAACAAATGAAAGTGTTCGGTCGATTTACAGAGCGAGCATCTACGCGATATAGTTTGCATATTACTTGTGGACGGTGCGTTGACAATATACGAAGCGGGATTTAAGTGCGGATTGTAAACAATGTTGGATTGACTATGTTTAACGCGGGTGGTAATATTGGAAATGTTCGCCGTTCTCTGCAATATTTTTAATTGCTCGCGAAGAAATATAACGAAGTCGGAGTACTGCGGATAACATTGTTTTCTAATAGTGTTTTCGAATTGTTTTGCAGTTTCGACGTCTAATTTTCGTAAACCGAGATGTACAAATAAAAAGTCTAGCAAATCGTCAATTTTAATTTGCTTTAAAGCGGCGATGGATGTAGAATATGTGTCGATAAAGTTATCTAGTTGCGGTGCAGTGGCATTTTGAAGCGGTTTTAAGTTTAATAATTTTTCTATGTAACTGACAGCTATTGCTCGGTTGTCAGTATATTTATCGACTAATGTGTTGTAAATAAGTGAATAGTTATCCGCCGTAGGGTTAATACCTAGCCAGATACTTTCTGAATTACCCTTTAATTTAGCGATTAAATAACGAATGCGCAAAGAATCTGTCAATTCGTTGTTAAAATGAATCATCGAGTTGAATGACTCAATAAACATAGGGAATTTTTCGTATTCACCATAAAACTCGGGAACTGATAACTTTTCTAAGCGTATAGAACTTGCGGGAATGTTATGATTATTACCTTTTAACGATAAACTATTCGATAAAGAGGGACTATATTTCTGCGCGGCATCCTTTATTTCACAATAAAAATCTTCGAAAGTCCAAATCGCTTCGAAGTTTTCTAAGTATTTAGGATTCGTTAATAAATTTATTTTATTAATTTGATCCACTAAGCGGTTAAATTCCGATCGAACGTTTTCTAAATTTGAAATCCTTTTTAAAAACAAAGAACATGTGGGATCCTCAATGTTTTCAGGAATTAATGAGTGAATGTTTTTAATTCGTAAAAAATATGACTGCTTCTTAGCTTCTAATATAGCTAAATCACATTCACTAGTATTTGCACATTCTGAAAAGTCACCTTTCTTTGAAGCCATCTTGATATCTTTCTGCTGTTGCTTTCAGTTAAAATCAAAAAATTTGAATTGCGTAACGGATAACGATAAAGCGAAAAATGAATATTTAAGCGCGGTGTATGCGATAATATGTTGTTTAAACACAGATTAATGGATATTTTTATAACAATTAAATGGCCAATGGGGTAAATAACTTTAAATCGCGGTTTTATAACACTGATTATGGAAAAATATGAGATTTTGACAGCGGAATGAAAATATAGAATATACAAATGGGCAATAGAACATAGAAATCGCATCCAGGCTCGAAGTAGACCAAATGGTGGTTAAACCCGCGGGGCGGTTCCGCGACCCTATGTTCTCCCCTGCGGATAGGCGGATAAGGCGTATAGTGCAACAACAAGTCAAAGCACTTACCTTAGCGGTTGTGGACTGTATGGTGGTAGCCTGCTCTAGATCTCTCGGGATCCAAAGAAGGCGCGGCGCGGATGACCGTTACGGTACAAAACGATGATGCGGAGAAGCGATGCGGACTTGACTTCTCGGCGGTGTCAAGCGTTATGGTGGTTGCGTCGCGGCGATAAACCGCAATGGCGGCTGCAGCGCGACCATTCGATTGGTCGCGCGACTTCACCACTGTCACTCACCACTAAGTTCGTGGCAGTGACATGTATTGCAAAACACGCCCAACCACCATTTATATCTAAATTCGAATATTCAACTTTGGAATTCATTCGCTTTAAAGGATTGTATTAAAATTTTAAAGCGTATTTTGAATTTATTTAAAATACCCCGGTAAAAGTTGTTCCGCGTAGTTCATTAGGAGTAGTTGAATACACAAACATTAAGCGAATCGTGTTTGCAAAACCAATAGCATTATAGCGTATGGCTGCTGATCTCAACTTTGAGTGTGGTAAAAGTTTTAAGCACTGCAAAGCCCAGTTTAGTTTTTGCTATGTAAACAGTTGGACCGATAAAGTGACTGGAATCAAACGTTCACCTGATTCTCAAAAGACTTAAGTACAAATATCGCTCGTGCAAATTTCTGTTGTATTTTAATTAGATTGGGTTGAATTTTAGATCTCAAATTCTTCGATATGTGATCTTAAATATTCTGGATGTCTATTGCACTGACAACATTCTTAGTTGAAGCAACAGTTTGCTCATTATGTTATGTAGAACAATTTAGATGACCTATATTTAAAATTCAAAGAATGTGGTAAATAAGTGCTTTTGAATGGTCAACTCTACTGCTGATTCTGAAAGCTGTTGTTTTCACATTTTTAATCATCCTCTTGCCCTTATCTCACTCTAAGTAGGGTCGGCACAACATGTTATAAACATGTTGTCACAAGATTTGTCCGCGTATTTTACGACCGGCCGCCTGCCCGACGACGTTAGATTCCGTAGCGTAGTCTATTCTACTCAACCGAATACCACACAGCTGATCGACTTACCTTAGTCGCCTTTTAGACACCTCGGTAAGAAAAAGGGTGGTCTATTCTATTCAACCGGATACCACCCGGCAAATTTAGAACATTAATATAAATATTGGTGCTTCTAAATTTTCTTTTTATGGAACAAGAGTAAAATATTTCGCTTATTTCGTTAACAGAATGTTTTATTTTTAAAATAAATGAAGAATAAAGGAGAAAACGGTCCAAAGTAACATATGGTGCTTTCTCGTACGTTCTATGATGCAAAATTAAGCTTTAAATCTTGGAGCGGGAATTTTTCTCTACACAAGTTTTAAATAGGGAAAACTTGTTTTTTCGCTTTTAACGACCGTTCAAACGCAATGGGACTTATTGGAAAAAAAATTAAGTACTTTTTAAAAGCTTTTATTCAACTTGCTTATGGAGAGATCGTAACATTTCCCGCAAAACCAAAATAAAACTTCTGAAGATCTCAGTGTTCTCCATTTTCAGCTACGGAGTAGAGACATGGGTGTTGAAGAAAGCTGATCGCGACCGCATCGATGCTTTTGAGATGTGGTGCTGGAGAAAAATGCTTCAGATCCCATGCACAAATGCGTCTATTTTGCACAAATTAAGTAAGGAGCGGACTCTCATCTATCTGCTTGCGAAGAGTGCTTGAGTTCTTTGGCCACATCACACGAAAAGAAGGTAACAACTTCGAACAACTCATGGTCACTGGCAAGATTGACGGGAAAAGACGTCGAGGACGTAGCCAATACGATGGACAGACCAGATTCGGACTGCTTTGGACATAGATCTGCACGTTGCACTCCATTCGGCGTAGGCGAGGAACAAATGGCGAGCAACTGTCGAAAGATCATCACTTGGCACTAGTGATCGAGAGGAGAAGGATTCAACTCGCAATGTATGTGAACGTGGAATCTTGGAGCTAAATTTAATCAACTTCCCGGGGTCTGGTTAAGCTGAAATTTTATAAGTTATTCCAGTCCCAATGCACATGTTTATGATAAGGTTTACCTGATGCTGCTATCAGGATTGGCTCCAGACGAGAGAACTCCTCAACGGTTAAAAGTAGGGACATGAAATTTTCTTAAAAGCTTTCATACCTAATAAATGCAGGGTTATTTACCGCACTTATTACACTACCACCACCACGAACAGCAGGATACACTAGCACTGTTAGCACACATTCAATACGACAATCTTAAAGATCGTTTCACTCGGCTCGAACGACATAATCGCAGCGACGCATCACCCAAGCAGCAGTATTATATATAAATAGTTCAACCCCCACCATTGATTTTGCTTTCAAACACAAGCAGTAAACACGACTTCGATAGGTTATTTTTCCGTTGATTAGATGCCATTGTTATATATTTTTATCTCTAGTTACTCCTAAATTTCCCTTTTTTTATTTACAGCAAAAATGTACAAGTTACATCTATCCTAAATTACTTACACGCTAGGGCTATACAAATCATGCCCACGTGGAATGGTCCCAAGAATTCTGGCAGCGTTTCCGCGCTAAATCGCTAAGCTGATTCTTTGCTGATTTTTTAAATATTGTTAGCAATTTTAACATTTTTATAATAAGATAATAATTATTGTATTAAATTTAATATATTAGGAAGTATAAAAAATATAAAAAGTCTCAACTAAGAAGATTGTAAAAATGGACGAGGAATTCATTTTGCCGGCATTCTGTTCTGACGAAAAATAAGAATATAAAAATAAAAATTAAAGTAATTAAGAGTAATAAGTTATTAAAGAATTGTTTTGATTTATTTTGGAAATCTTTTCTAAGTATTTTAATAACTGAGAAGTGGGATAGCCGAAGAAAAACGTAAAAAATCTTTGGTATAACATATCAAAAATTTAAAGATATGCATTAATTAAAAATGGTATAATTATACAAAAAATTATTCAATTGAAGAAAACATTTAATTTAAAAAAAATCTCTCTCCTCTCTTATGAAATTGAAGATTACTTTTGAAACACTATTCAATACCTCCCAATCCATACCAACATGTACTTTCCTTGATTTACTTTTTCAGTTTAAAATGTGGAAAAGGAAAGACCCCGCAAACCCACTATGAGCGTAGACATTGAGCCGGACAGCGGAAGACTTGCGGTTGTCTTCCGTACTCGAAAATGTTTCACTTCACATAATTTAAAAAATTATGTGAAGTGAAACATTGTCTCGTAATATGTTAACATCGTGTAGTTGTGGTCAGAATAGTGTACACTCATAGCTTACCGAAACATGTCCCTTACAAAGAGGATTCAGAAAAGCGTTGTGACAAAGAATGCTTTCAAATAGAAATGTCGCTCGGAATATAAATTTCTCCACAGCGCCTCGTTGAACCGGGTCATGGGAGATTTTATAACTATTGGAGTGAACTCGCGAATCGATATTGCATTAATAACTTTAGACCTTTTAAAGTAGCCGGTTAGTATCTTATTGGTTAAAGGTTAACAGTTTATTAAATTTATGTAATATACCTGTATTGGGTGATCAATGGCAAATTTTTGCAACGTACGGATGCAAAATTCATACGTTTTCATCAATTTTTGCGTATTAATTTTTTTGCGTTTTTCTTTTCTAAAATTTAATTTAAAATAAATACCGTGTGGTATCCGGCTGAGTAAAATAGACCACCCTCATTTCTTACCGAGGTGTCGTAAAAGGTGACTAAGGTAAGCTGACCCGCCGTGTGGTATCCGGTTGAGTGAAATAGACCACCCTCTTTCTTACCGAGGAGTCGTAAAATACGACTAAGGTAAGTTGACGTCGGGCAGTCGGCCGGTCGTAAAAACGTAGCCAAATCATGTGACAACATGTTTGTAACATGTTGTGCTGACCCCACTTAGAGTGGGATACGGACAGGAGGATGAGGATGAACAGTTTATATGCCAATATTAAGATTGTAACATAACTGTATTAAATGATTAAGAATGGCAAATTTTTGCTAAGTACGGATGCAAAATTCATACGTTTTCATAAATTTTTGCGTTTTAAGTAGAATGAATTTTTTATGAATACAAAAGTTGATTAAAATTGCACAATATTCGAATATTCCTTATACTATATTATTATTATATAGACTATAGAAATCCTGTTAATTCAACAGGAATAGAATGACATTGAAAAGCGCCATCTATTTTCAACTTATCAGGCAAAAACAGTCCACAAACGAAGTCGCGGGTAAAAGATAGTATGATATAAAGGTATTTGTTACAATATGTTTTAATAAGTCTACCTCCGCTTACGGTGATGTAAAAAAAAAGTAAAGTAGCGGCCTATTACTCTCACACTGCCAGGAATAGACCTCTTATCTCCGTTTTTGGAGAGAAGGATTGGAGCTAAGACCTACCACGCTGCTCCAATGCGGATTGGTAGGTTACACATATCTCCAGAAATCTCTAAAGATATGCAGGTTTCCTCAAATGTTTTCCTTCACCGAAAAGCGTGTGATAAATTGCAATTATCAATTGACACAAGTTTTAACAGAAAAACTCATTGGTGTCTGCTCGGGTTTGAACCTGTGACCTCCTCAAAAGAGTGGCACGGTGTTACCGCTGGGCTACAGCTCCTTGGAACGGTAATGTAAACACCAATGTAAAGAAATACCATAACATTTTGATAAAGTTAGTAGCTAATGCATAATTTCTCAAAATAAACGTTGCATACCTAAAAATAACGCTTCCAAGATAAATCGCGACCCTTTTAAGAGCACTATCTTGTATTACATCTAAATAAAGATCATTTTTCTTAACGTACACTATTTTTTCCCATATTATGTAAATTCTACAGCCAAGTTTATTCCCCGAGGCTTGGTTTTGTAGTGCGTTGGATTATAATCTCACTACAAACGTTAGTATTTTCTGCCTCTTTGCCTTTTATTCTTGTGTGATTAAGTTCATTTTACTTAGCACGGTTACTTGTTACTTGTTGTGATTGCTATCTTAAATTCCATATAGCGTTTATTTCATACAATCGTTTTACGATTCTTTGTTGTTTACTGCATCTAATAGACTGTTTCTATGTAAGCATAAGTGTTATATATATTGATATATAAAGCTGAAGAGTTTGTTTGTTTGAACGCGCTAATCTCAGGAATGACTGAACATATCTGAAAAATTATTTTTAGTGTAGGATACTCCATTTGTCGAGGAAGGTTATAGGCTCACATCCTATAGAAAAAATACATATATTGTATCAGATTATTAAGGGACAGACAGATAGATTTCCGCATTCATAATACAACTAGCAATTGCCAGTGGCTCCACCCACGTGGAAAGATTAAAACCGTAATATAGAATAACCAAAAAATGGTTACAGTGGGTTAACCTTAAAAGCTAGACATATGCTGTCGCGGACTTTTATTTAGAACTTTTAGAGGGGAACAATTTTGTAATACATGATTTTTCAATAACTATTACCGTTAACTCAAGGCACGCAAGGAAAGCTTCAAATTATACAGTTTTCGTACTATTCTTTATTGCTGCTCCTCTCCTATTCATCTTAGCGTGATGTTTTATGGTCTATAGCCTTCCTCAATGAATGAACTATCTTATACTGAAATAATTTTTCAGATTGGTCCGAAAGTTCCTGAGATTAGCGCGTTCAAACAATCAAACAAACAAACTCTTCAGCTTTATATATAAGTATAGATTTATACATAGTTTTTGTAAAGGTCGGTCAAAGCAGTCAAATACTACAGCAAATAAATCATGGCATATTCAGAGTGCTTTACCTTATAATTTTACCCTGTTTATTCACCCATTTGTTATGAAAAACAGTTTACACACTGAGTTCTAGAATTTTTAACATAAAGCATTGATAAAATTATTTCACGAATATATGTCAGAATACATAAAAGTCTCGGGATTTTATAATTACATTTTGATCACCACATATATGAGTGTTAGCGCACACTATATACAATAACACGATATAATAGGAATACCACAATTCCGTTCCGAGATGCACTTCTCTTGAATGACGAACAAAGACTGACTGTCACTGAAATGTTTTATCAATAGGAAGACTCAACCGGAAACAACACGTCACAGTGTTGTCACCATTTTAATCGAAAAGGGCGCGATACTCTTGTTTCATGACTGTATTGCTATAAAATACAAAGCGGAAGTCATGGCGACAACATGAGTTTTGAATAATTTGTTTAAATTCTTGAATTTTTTACTTAATTGTTGATAAAATCTAACAGTAAACCCCATAACCATTTAAAAGAGGAAATATCGATTCCGATACTCAATCTTCATAGCAATTTCAACAGTTTTAGAGCAAAAAGTTCACCAATTTGGAACCTAGCCAAAGAACTGAAGGATATTTATGCCTCTATAACATGATATAACATGCTATGCAGGTATATTCTAACGTATTTGTAGAAAATATTTCACGCAAAGTTACAAATAATAATGTTTAGAGACCTTTTATAATCAATTACACAATTTTTTTAAGACGGTTTTTTTTTTGGAAAATGCATTCACATAAACTTAGTTAATGAAGATATATAAAATTGTGATAAACGAGGTTTATGCCCAGCAGTGGGATAGTTACTGTACGAATAAATGCAAGTACCAGTATTAAAGTACTACCTTTCAAGTTAAAATTTGTAAATCTTTTTTGGTTGCTGACCGATTGACATAAACATATGTGTAAAATGAGATTGTTTTCAAGATTAGCGTCTGTCTGTCAGTCTGTTTGTCTGTCTGTTACACTTTCACAGGTAATTCGCTGCTGCTTAAGTTTCACATGAACAAAGTAACGGGCATCACTAGTTTTAAGGTACATAGTCTTAGTTTCTTAGGAAAATTATTTTAGGTCTTATAAAAAATGAAATTAAAAATTGATAATAATTTAAAATTCATTCGCATTTGTAAAGTAAAAAAAAAATTTAAGTAGTAGTAGTAAGTAACGGCCTGTTAATATCCCACTGCTCGGCATAGGCCTCTTATCTCCGATTTTTTTTGGAGAGAAGGATTGGAGCTAAGACCTACCACGATGCTCCAAGGCGGATTGGTAGGTTACACATATCCCCAGAATTCTCTAAAGATATGCAGGTTTCCTCACGATGTTTTCCTTCACCGAAAAGCGTGTGATAAATTGCAATTATCAATTAGACACATAAGTTTTACTAGAAAACTCATTGGTGGCTGCCCAGGATTTGAACCCTAGACCTCCTCGAAAGAGGCGCACGGTGTTACCGCTGGGCTACCAAAGCAAAAAAAAATAATGAATAGTAATATTAAAAAAATATATATATTGCTATAATCTACGATTAAACATTTCTCTAATAGCGTATATTTATAAATAATTTATAAATTTTTGTACTATGGAACTCCACAAAGGATGATCCTATTCTGTAAGTTCTATACTATTATTCCATAATTTAATATATGGGATTTGCTTTAAGTGTAAAAATTAGATCCCATTACTGATAAGACCATTTTTAAACATTGAAAAGAATAGCGACCCCAAAAGCCATCCCTGACGGATGCTGGGATACTTAAAACTAATTTATAGTTGCAGCAATTGGCCCAACTTTCGGGCAGTCGTAAGGTACACGTGCGGTATATTGCCCTCGATTCTGACCCTGCCTTCTAATTTGGACTCACAAATTATCCTAATTATTAAACTTTGGCTCCTCGACTACCCGTCACGATATATCAACTGTTTGAATCATCTTTAAATGATAAATAAGTGAGCTAAAACATTTGTGATCATCATTATTCTTACCTTTATCTCATTCTAAGTGTTAAATGTTATTAGCGTGTTGTAACATGATTTGAATACTTATTTTACGACCCGCCGCCTGCCTAACGTCAACTTACCTTGGTCGCCATTTATGACACATCATTATGAAATTAGGGTGAACTATTCTACTCAGTCAGATACAACACGGCAGGTCAACTTACCTTAATCGCATTTACGATACCAAGGTTAAAAGTGAGGGTGGTCTATTCTACTTCACCGGATACCGCACGTCGGGTCAACTTCCTTAAGCGCATTTACGATATCACGGTTAGAAGTGAGGGTGGTCTATTCTACTCAACTGGATACCACACGACGAGTCAACTTACATTAATCGCATTTACGACACCACGATAAGAAATGAGGTTGGTCTATTCTACTAAACCAGATACCACACGGTGGGTCAACTTACCTTAATCGCCTTTCATGACACCTCGGTAAGAAATCAAGTTAGTCTATTCGACTAAGCCGAATACAACACGGTGGGTCGACTTACCTTAATCGCATTTACGACACCTCGGTAAGAAATACAGGTAGTCTATTCGACTAAACCAAATATCACACGGTGGTATTTGGTTTAGTCGAACTGAGGTGCGCCTTTTACCGCACCTCAGTAAGAAATGAGCGTGGTATATTCTACTCAACCGGTTACTACATCGCACAGCACGCTGAGTTTTATTCTTTGTAATCATTAAATCTAATTGATCCTTAACAGTTCAAAGTGCTTGCAAAAGCATACTTAAATAAAAATTTAATGTAATACACATTCAATATCGTAAACAACGAAAATAGATACCGCAGTAATACGGAGAGGAATATGTGCAGTGATCCTGTATTCCCAACTACAGCGCAGCTTTGTCGTTCATATACAAAGCAATAATAGGGAATTATCTTGTAGCAAATTGGATTGCCGGAAGATCGGTGTATCCAATACGGCGCTATCGGCAATACGTGTATCAAAGCGGGCTTGCAAGTACCCTCCCTTTGACATCAGTTCAAAGGTACGCAATACCATATACTAATTTTGGATGCTTTGATACCAT
Source organism: Morpho helenor (assembly GCA_029227775.1). Taxonomy (NCBI): domain Eukaryota; kingdom Metazoa; phylum Arthropoda; class Insecta; order Lepidoptera; family Nymphalidae; genus Morpho; species Morpho helenor. The sequence continues at coordinate 421,202 of JARGCU010000006.1, forward strand.
AATACCATATCTGATCGGACGAACATTACTTCGTATTGCCTAGGTGGATTATGCCGAATTTATTAGAGAAAAGGTCGCTTATTACATCAGGAACCAATGAATTTATCAATTAGCCTTAGTCAAATCAAATCAAATCATAATAATCTTTATCCAAATAAGCTGTTTCAAGCATTTTTGAATCGTCAAGGATCAACATCATTAATGAAGCTATAACTAGTTCGGCTAGTTATTTTACGGGTCTAATTATCGCCTTTTACGACACCTCAGTAAGAAAGGAGGATAAGAGAGGAGGAAAGAGGACGTCGATAAACACAAAAATCAATATTTTTAATAACTTACTTTTTAATGATAATAAATAAATATATGGGACACTTACACGCACAGTTGTCCGTCCCGAAAGTAAGTAACTTAACACTTGTGTTATGGGTGACAGACAACTGGGGAATATATACTTATATATTTTTAAATCTTAATATTTAAATGAGTTAATCTTGTATAAATATATATTTTCCGAATCTCGGAAACGGCTCTAACGATTTTCCTGAAATTCAGCATGTAGGAGGTTTTGGGGGAGAAAAATTGATCTAGCTAGGTTTTATGTAAAAAAAATATTGTTTTATCCCTATTTTTGGGCATTAAAAAACACTAACATTTATATTGAATTGAATTTTCGCCATTAACTGTCAAGTCGACGTAGCTTATTCGGTTAGCGAGCAGCCTCGAGAAATGTAAGTGCCAATGATCGATCCCAACTAAATAATTGTTTTTTCTTTTTTTAAAGTTTTTTTTTTGTAAAAAATTACCGAGCGCAGCTCGGTCACCCAGATATTATATACTTAAATACAAATATACACCCAGGATCGAAGACCAACGAATTCATTTTATAGAAAATGTTGGTGGGAATCGAACCAGCGGCGGTGGAGCAGAAGGCAGGGTCACTACCCACTGCGCCAACGGGCCAGTCAAACGATGATAATGATAATGATGCCCGTATACTTGATAGTATTTGACCTAAAATGACTTGTTAGTAAATTAGTGTATATACAATTGTAATTACGTAAACTAACCCGAATTAAATTGTTATAGCGAGTCGTAATTCAGTAAATATACCCAGGCGGGTGTTTATTGGGAGGATATGGCCAAATGGTCGTAACACAGCGGCAAACACACCCGAAGGGACTGTGAACGAAAACGGTTCATCGCATTTCTAATTATACCCCAAATTGCAATTGTATTAATGTTCACTCTATTTAGTTACATATAATGGTAATCGGGTGTAAAGTTTCATACAAAAAAAATAAGAAAAACGAATATATCAATCTTTGACATAAGTTTTTGGAAGATTTACTTTCTTATAGATAATAGCTGTGATAGCCCAGTTGTAAAGACCGTGCGACTCTTCCGAGGGTTCATTTCCAAGGCAGGCACCAGAGTTTTTCTATTAAAATATATGTATCTAATTGATAATTGCAATTTATCACACGCATTTCGGTGAAGGAAAACATCGTGAGGAAACCTGCATATCTCTAGAAAATTCTGGACATATGTGTAACCTACCATCCGCATTGAAACAGCGTGGTAGGTCTTAGCTAAAAACGGAGAGAAGTGACTTATTCCCAGCAGTAGGAGAGTAACAGGCCGCTGCTTACTTAGAAAATAGCTGTGATAGCCCAATTGTAAAGACCGTGTAACTCTTTCGAGGGTTCAAACCCCAGGAAGGCACTTGAGTTTTTTTTATCAAAATACGAGTATATGTGTACAATTCATCGCTTGCTCCTTGGTAAAGAAAACCATCATGAAGAAACTTGTATGTCTCTAGAGAATTCTAGGGATATGTGTAACCTGCCAATCCGCATTGGAGCAGCGTGGTAGGTCTTAGTTCCAATCATTCTCTCTAAAAACTAAGAAAGGAGGCCCATGCCCGGCAGTGGGATTTATAACAAATTCCAAAAACTATAGAATAATAGAATAGAATTTATAGATACTTTGTGGAGTTCCATAGAACTATTTTTCTACAAACCGCGATTACGGTTTCTTTCCATCGTGGAGCATAGCAATTTTTTTTATATTACTATTCAATATTTTTTATTATTATTTGCGCAGTAGTGGGATAACAACAGGCCGTTACTTTACTTAATCTAAGTGATTTAAATTGAAAAAACGGATAAGTAAATAAGTTTCCTTATATTATCTGATGCACGCGTCACATACAAAGTGAAACAGACGTTCGATTTAACGTACAGTAACAAAGGGAGTTCACCTGCCGTTATCGGCGCTCGATGGCTGTAATTTAGCTGATAGTATTCTTTTCACAGCACATATACGTGACATCTGAAATAAAGGGAGTAAGAATTGCTAAAGACGAAGGTTTTAGTGCTATATTTACTGATATTGTGACGGTTTCGACCTTACATGCATATATTGGTAGTTATGTACTGAAGTGATATTATGTTAAGGAAGGTATATAAATAAATATATTTGTTTGTCATCTAATATGGTTTTTCGGAATGAGTATTTGATACTCGATATATCAAAATTTTTCCCGTACATTTTGAATTTTCCATACTAAATTTTCATTAGCGCCGAACGTCACGACAGCCGTCAGATATATGTATTGGGTGACTGGCGGACGTTGCCGGGAGCGCTCGCGGCCTAGTACCGCAAGCCGAAGGCTTATGTCTACATGTACTTGGGGCGATACATGGTAGCGCTATGATCCCTGAACCATTGTTTAAAGCATTGGCTTGTCTTAACTGTGTGGTGAGAGACTCCAGTCTTCTAGCTCACTAATAAAATGTAATTTTATTACATGTAACAAATTATTTATTATTCTCGAACGCTTTATAGTGTCATGTTTAAAGCTGCGGCTTGCCTTAAACACAATATAAAACATTTTTAATAACTAAATACTTGTGAAAGAATCAATGTATATGAAATTACTTTTTACCGTTTATCTCCCATTTTGCACCAGGTTAAAAATTAAAAAAATGTTGTTAAGTGTATTTACTACATTTACTAAACAAGATAACTACGATATTCAAGTTACTATTATTTAATGAAATATAAACTAATCCATATCATTGACGATGTCACGATTCCAGAAATGCATAACTCGCTTTGCTTTCACTTTCGCTGTTTCATTCTAAAGTAGAATACCAGATTAGAATTACTATAAAAAACAAGATAAGATTAAATTTAAATCTAAATTTAACCTAGTTAAGGTTATAGCAACTTAATAATCTACCCCTCAATCATCATCATTCTTCATTCTCCTGCCCTTATCCCACTCTAAGTGGGATCGGCGTAACATGTTAAAAACATGTCGTCTCATAATTTGGCTACATTTACTACCGGTTGACTACCTGACTTACTCAGTCGTATTTTACGAAACCTCGGTAAGAAAGAGAGTCGTCTATTCTACTCAACCGGATACTACACGTCGGGTCAACTTACCTTACTCGCCTTTTACGACACTTTTAAAAGAAATGAGGGTGGTCTATTATACTCAGCCGGATACCACACGGCAAAACCACTTCAACCCTCTGAGAACCATCAAAGGATGTAAAATAATAATAAGTAAGCAGCTGAAAGTCGTTGTTCCAATCCAAAGCTTGCGAAACCTTTGAAGAGATGAGCAAAGTAACAAGTAAGTGGATTACGATAATATTTCAATACAAGGTACAATAATTTCCTGTCAAACACAGACGTTTGACACGAACAAAAAACTTGAAACAAAATCATAACTCATTTCAAGGCAAGGTAAGACGACCTGCTTAGTGATTAATGATTCTAAACATGGAATATTTGCATAAGTAATAAATTACTCGAACGCAACAAGGAAATTATAATTTTGCTTTGGATCTATTTGTAATGTGGAAGTATGAAGCACAATTTGAATTGCATAAATTGACTTGAATATGGTATTTATATTGGAAAAAACCTACAGGATTCCGTATATAAAAATTAAATAATCATGGAAATAGTTTCCCTTACTTAGTGAATCTGCCATCAATTTTTATATGAGTCTTGTTTTTCTTATATTTTTGTTTAACCATGGATATGCATTGCTCAAGGAATGGCACACAATCTTGCCACTACATTTTACATGTTTAACTACTTCAACCCTCTCTTCATCCTTCTGTCCTTATCCCACTCTAAGTGGGGTTGACACAACATATTATAAACATGTTGTCACATGATTTGGCTAGGTATTTTTACAACCGGCTCCCTGTCAGACGGCAACTTACCTTAGTCGTATTTCATGCCACCTCGATAAATAAGAGGTCGGTCTATTCTACTCAGTCCGATACTAAACGGCAAATCAACTTACCTTAGTCGCTTTTTACGACACCTCGATAATTTATTTGTATTATTTAGAATGGTTAACCAATAACACTAATTATCGTTAAAAATCATACATAAAAAAAAACAATATACAAGACAGGATATAAATTGGAAACAAATATTGAATATAAAAATAAAAACTTAACCTAGTAGCATAGTGGAGTTATAACGCTCACTGAAATGTAGGAAACAATAAAATATCCTTTGCCATTGGTCTGCAAATATGTCGCAGTTAGGCCACTACGTTATTAGTTCATCCAGGGCAGATAGTGTTTGAGGTATTGGTGATTTAGCCCGGTACACCGTACTAGAAAAAGGGGATAAGAAATGACGGTGGACTATTCTACTCAGCCTGACACCATACGACTAATCGACCTCGCATTAATAACGTTATCGCATTATTTTATAACTAATTATTCTTACCATTATTATTCCACGTGAGGAGCACTGACCTTTTTCTTATCAGGAAAAACTCTTTTTGGGTCATCGCCGCTTAACGGGAACGAACGGCGGTTATATCGAACTCGCATCGACCAAAAACCCTGAGTGACCAAAAACCCAAAAACCCCTCCACCACGCTTCTGGTGGCGTTATACACATTGCCCCCATCTCCCCATCAATATAAAAAACTACAAACTACACTTTGTATTTGATATATTTCCCGCGATACAAAGTTCCCGCGCCCCCGTTGCTCTCTTCCTTGGACGCAAAACAAAGTCACATATCAACCGTTTCCGCTTCCGCTCACGGGGCGCATCGTGCCGATAGCCTCCATTGTTCGCAACTATTGGCACTGAGGTAGGTATTTTTAGATACAGGTTCATTTTCACCTTTATCTAACACTAGTTGTAGCCGAGACAATTTATATCAACGGGATTTTTTATCCTATATGTTAACCTGGTATATAAGCTTCAATTGTACCCAATTTCATCAGTATTACTCCAGAAAATTATCCGGAAACGCATAACGTTAAGCATATAGACAAACTTTCGCATTTCTACTATTATAATACGAATATATTGTTCGTATTATCCACCGTGTGGTATCCGGCTGAATAGAATAGTGCCACCCTCAGTTCTTACCGAGGTGTTGTAAAAGGCGACTAAGGTAATCGACCCACCGTGTGGTATTCGGCTGAGTAGAATAGACCACCCTCATTTCTTACCGAGGTGTCGTAAAAGGCGACTAAGGTAAGTTGACACACCATGTGGTATCCGGTTTAGTAGAATAGACCACCCTCTTTCTTATCCAGGTGTCGTAAAATACGACTAGGGTAAGTTGACGTCAGGCAGGCGGCCGGTCGTAAAAACGCAGCCAAATCATTTCACAGCATGTTCATATCATGTTGTGCCGACCCTACTTAGAGTGGGATAAGGGCAGGAGAATGGTGATATTGTTCGTATTATAAGAATAGGAAGGAATATTTAAAGCTAACCGCCAAACTTTACAAGTTGGAGAGGCATTTGAAGAAGAAAAAGGTTATTACCATAGATTTTGCTCAGATTATTTGAAGTAACTAACGGCCATTTTTGATTCTACTGCTTGGCCTAGGCCTTCTCTCTCCGTTTTAGAGGAGAAGGGTTGGAGCTAAGACCTACCACGCTGCTCCAATGCGGATCGGTAGGTTACACATATCCGCATAATTCTTTAGAGATATGAAGGTTTCCTCACAATATTTATACTTCAATCAACAATAAGACACATAAGTTTTAATAGAAAAACTCATTGGTGCCTGCCCGGGATTTGATTTCGCAACTCTCTCTAAAGAATCGCACACTCTCACCCCTGGCCTATCACACTTTCTAATATCTCAGATTTCTTATATCACCGTCATTTACTTAATAACAACAGGCATTTTATCAACATTGCTACAGACCTTGGTCGTCAGATACTGATCTATTTTGGACGAATAAATCTCATTAAAGATTTCCACGGACAATCGTCAGTACATATAAATAAATGGGAAATAAATTCGCCAAGAAAATCTCGAGAACACGTGTATCCAATCTAATCTATGTGTCTACGAACTAAAGCGTGGAAGGAACTTTCCTCGCAGCCTCTTTTCTTATTACAAGCCCATAATATATCCCAATTGAATTTTAGTTTCCCGTTTCCTTATATAAAGCTCAGTTGACACGTCCGCCTCTAGGGACGCGTTTGAGGCCTTTCCAGGGAAATCTATTTAAGGCCTCGGGAGATCCGCATCAGCTTATCTACGAATTTACTAAAACATATCTCACCAGCGGTGAAGTATTTTAACATGAGTTTTAGGTAATTTAGCGTAGTCCTTGAAGCTAAATTGGTAATGTGCAAGGCAACAACAAAAACTTTTTGTCCCTGTTTTTGGGCATTAAAAAATACAATATATAAAACACTATTTTTTCCGAAAACTGTCACGTCAGCGTAGCTTATTCGGGGAACGGATAGTCTCTAGAAATGAAAAACGATCGATTGACCTAGGATCGAGCCCCACCTACCCAATTATTTTTTTAAGTTTTTTTTTATTTTGTAAAAAATTACTGAGTCAGGCTTGGTCAACTGGGTACTATTATTTAAAAACATAGGCTAATTAGAGTCATTTTTAAGGTCTAAAGGAGTGAAAACAGATCGAGCTCCACCTGCCCAATTATTTTCCTATTTTTTTTCAAGTTTCATCTTTTGTATCTTGTTTAAAAATACTGATCGAAGGTCGTTCACCCAGATACTGTAATTTAACTGTTATGTTCTTACACGTAAGCTTCAGTTTTTCCCACTAACAATCACTCATTCAAGGTACACATTGTAAGTGAAAGCATTTATCTTTGATTCATATATCAAAAGCATTGTTGCCGAAAGTTATTATTTGTTCGCGTCGCGACGCCACTTCACAAAAGATCGACTCGTTTATAGACAAACTACTTCAGCTTTTGCTCCTTTAGGGGTAGGCGCTTTGTACACACTCGATAAGGTTCCGGAGTTTGTTATTGTTCAACTTGTCTGTGAAGTGGGCATCAGGACAAGTTTAAGCTAAAAATATTATGTAGAAATTTGTAGCCATGGCAGCATCTATTAGTGCCGTGTGATATCCGGCTGAGTAGAATAGACCACTCTCATTTCTTAGCGAGGTGTCGTGAATGGCGACTAAAGTACTCAGCCGGATATACACGGCGGGTTGACTTACTTTAGTGGGCTTTTACGACACCTCGGTAAAAAAGACGGTGGTCTATTCTATTCAGCCGGATACCACATGGCGGAGTAAGAATATCTAAACTTAATAATAAATTATTTTGCTATAAATCGTGATCGCGAACGGAAGCGAACGGTTTATCGCGGATAATAGCATCATAATTTTATTGTTTGCTTTTTATTACATACATATATCCGCAAAGTAACGCTTAATTATATAAATAATAATATATAAACAATATCTATTGTGTTTAAAATTTATCACGACGCGAGTTAGGTTGTTAAAATCTTTAAAAACAATTTTGTCCGTTAAAATATTTACTACGAATTTCTTAATACATAACAACACTCTTGACTCGTCGCTAGCTTTATATATGGTATAAATAATAGACTGACAACGATTAAAATTTTGTTGGGTACTGTTTATATATCAATTATACTTTTCACACTAACCGCCATGTGATGTGGCTGAGTAGAATAGATCACCATCATTTCTCACCGAGGTGTCGCAAAAGGCGACTAAGGTAATTAGTAGGCATGGACAGAATCATCAATCACTTAATGATCATGATATGAAAAACTTTTCATATAGCATCATCTGCTAATGAGTTTTAGAGTAACTGCTATACAAAATTATGGATAGGTATTCTATGAAAAAGTAAAATAATAAATTAATACTGAGACTAACTCACTGATATTAAGCAAAATTATTGTTAATACAAACAAATGTAATTCTTATATCTCATATAATACGGTCGATAATTCGGGAAGATTTAAATTTATTTACGGAGAAGAAAGCACTTTTACGTTATTCCAACTGAAACTATATCCTAGAAATATCGACCGTATTGAATATTATTTAAAAAATACATTTCTTTGTCATAGCAATCGTTTTATCAAGTAATAATATTATAGCGAATAGCTGAATAATATAATAGCGGATAGCGTTTTTGCTAATCAATATTACTGGGAAAAATTATTATTGATTAGCAAAAACGCTATCCGCTATTATATTGTTTACGTTAATGGACTAAATGATTGCTTATACGAGCAAATGTAGTCTTTATGTCCTATACACTGCATACGACATAAAGAATACATTTGTTTGTATTCCAATAGCATTAGCAGTAGCAGGTATGATCACGTGATTAAAATCGATCATATCGTGGAACGAATATGATTCTTATATAGCAATAATACCCAAGCCTAGTAATTAGACGCCAGTCAGGCGGTCGTAAAATACGTAATCAAATCATGTTACAACTTGTTATGCTGACTCCACTTAGAGTGGAATAAGGGCAGGAATATGATGATGAACAGTTAAAGTTTATAACGCTCTCGTTTACTCTTTGCACCAAATTAAAACTATAACGTTATAACAAAGTACTCTGTCTTGGCTAACAGTTAATCAAATTTTTCCCTCACCAAAGTAGTGTACAGGTCAAAGTTTTTTTACGTGATGTTATCGGAATTTCGTTAGCGTTTGATGGAGATTATCGGAGTCTCTCGAACCTCTCGGAACTCTTTATCCACTTTCATAGTTTTCCATCTCTTTCCTGTTCACTTGCAACACGGTTGCAGGAAAGAGTGAGAATATTAAATACCAATAATGCTCAGTAAATCAGAAGTGAAACTTTTTTATTTTCTTATACTGTATTCGCAAGTGGCGATGAAATTAAAAGAAGCTTCCAATATTGGCGCGAAATTACGAATATGATAAGTAAAATGTAATGTTTTTTGGTGGATATCAAACACATATTGACTTGTATTAAATTGTCTTTATTGTTATAACTTATTAGAACACAAGACGCCGGCATGACATGGATGGGAAAGACAATAGACAATTATCATAGATGACAATTATAAGATGATAATTTTGCCATAGACTCATAAAATAACATAAAATAGACTTTATTTTTTTCTTTTGACGTTCCATATAATGCAATTATATTGTTATAATCTGCGATAAAAGAAAATGTATCATGCTAAATTTAGAGTGTACTATCCGTTTTCCATACCTGATACATGCGGAATTTGTTAAAATTCATGCACCACCACCATGCACAACAGTGCACAAGCGCTGCATACATTCGCCACTACAATGTCAACAATCGTTTCACCTCTCATCAAGGTAGATTCCACGACAAAATCGCAAGCAGATTTTGTTACATATACTTTTGTTCACATTTAGCATTACACATATTTTATATATGGCTGATTATAGCAATATTTTAATTACTTATTGTATTATGGACCTCTATAAAGTAACGTCTAATACTATAAACTAATGCAATATCTTAAGTTATATTGGATATGATATCTTCTTCATAATATCGATTTTAGAACACTCAACGCGCTGGGATTTTCGCTTTTTATACACGTCGAATTAGCATACGAATATATTATAACGATACCAACCACTAGTGGTGTGTACATTCTCTTTCTGTTCTTGAACTACGGCATTTTTGTCTTCATACGTTAATCCAGTATATAAGCTAAAATTGTTTCAAATCTCATCAATATTGCTACAATGGATTAGCCTTGAAACCTTAACAAAGGACAAACAAACTTTCGCATTTACAAAATCAAATTTCTTACTAAAATAGTCAGTTTCTACTACTTTTGAATCGTCAATTTATTACGGATATGCTTCTGTATCGCAAACATGTCTGCCATATAGAATCGATGGTATGAATAATGGTCCTCATAGCCTATTTCCACAACAATACGGATTCAATGGACGCCTTTGTTGTCGTTCGGAATCGTTTGATTTTCTGAATAACATCGATAAGTGGTGTAAATATGGGCCCGAAGCTTTACCAATTCCGCAGTCTTTTGATGTCGGTGTTCTGTTTTGTTTTCGCTTCTTATCACGAGACGTGACTGACAATACAAGCAATTTTCTCGAAATTCATTGTTGAAATCGCGACCTTCGTAAAAGAGCGCGGATTTATAATTTCCTACTTACCTTATTGCAACTAATATGTGTTTCATTCACATGCATTTGTCCTTTTAATGATAATTTATTAAAAGACTTGCTATTTCTAAAGTTTTTCATATTCTTTGTAGAAATTTTAATAATTGATAAGCGTCTTTTCATTTGCAATATGTCTTAGTTTTTTAAGAAATTATATGAGTTTACTTGTTCTATTAGCAATACTATCTATATGTTGACACCAGGTTAGGTGTTGGTCTATAATAACACCAAGCTATTTTTACACACACACAATTATTTCTTTTTATATTTTTACACGACCAGTTATTTAAGGATAGACTTTGACACTTATCTCCTGTCAAACTAAAGGTCCAAGGCTGGCTCAGAGTTTTTATGAATTAAAAGACCACTTTCACGTACCTAGTTTTTGTAACATTTAGCGTTAACAAATTACATATCAGCCAGTAATATACGTGTGAAATTCCAGTTTCAGCGATAGATCGTAAGTTTTTCACTGATTTGGCACTAAAAATAAGCGCAGTATCATCAGCGTAAGTGTATATTTTACGATTTTATGATTTAAGTTACAAGGGTCGTTCATATAAATGAGAAATAAAGTAGGAGCAAGGACATTACCTTGTGGAACACCGTAGGTGATTTTTGTTGGATAACTTACGTATTCACCAAATTTAAGCTGTTGTTGACGACCAGTAAGATAATCTGATAGAAGCGCGTGCGGTAGACCGCGTATACCAAATTGACAACACTTGACAAGCAGTACAAGAACAGAAACGGTATCGAACGCTTCAGCCAGATCTAGGAAAACTCCAACACATTTATTGCCAGAATCGAATTGATTACTAATTTCACATGTCGTAAAAGGCGACTATGGTAAGTCAACCCCCCGCGTGTTATCCGGCTGAGTAGAATAGACTATCCTCTTTCTTATCGAGGTGTCGTAAAATACGATTAAGGTAAGTTGACGTGAGTCAGCTTTTTTTTCCCTATGGGATACGTCCACCGCCGCCCCGCCTGTGCTTTGGGATGGGGAATCCATTTAATCACAGATAGGATAAGGGATGAAGGGAAAGGATCTAAATCAAAAATGAGCTTAAAACTAACAAGTACTATAGGCGACAACATACATAACATACATAGACGAGAAGACTTACAAAAAGAAAGAAATATAGTTCACTAATTTAAAATCTGTTGAACTCACTTTGCTTGTTTATTTACATTGGGACTAGCCCGTTTATTATTTTGTGCCGTCAGGCAGGTAGTCGGTCGTAAAATACGTAGCCAAATCATGTGCCAATATGTTTATAACATGTTGTGCCGACCCCACTTAGAGTAGGAAAGGGCAGGAAGATTTTTATATTTAATCCAAGACTATAGTCCACACGATCGGAGTTGCAGGTAAAAGCTAGTACATGATATTGGAATTTCATTTTAGTTAATTCCCGTGAACCAGTTAAGATTCGTTTTTAATCTGTAAGTGGAAAAATCCAATCATCTCAAATAACTAATGCACGTACGTACATCGATTTAGTTTCCACTTCCCTCACAATCTCTGTACCAAAGCCGTATCAGTAGGGATTTGTTAGATTGCTTTTATCCAGAATACATTTTCAATCTTATTAATTTGACTTTTATTGGTTATATTTTTGCTGGGGGAATTTATTTGTAAATCTTAGAATAATAAGGTATTTTATATATTATAAATAAAATATAAATAAATAAATATACGGGACACTTACACACACGGTCGTAAGTCCTCAAAGTAAGTTTAATACTTGTGTCATGGGTGACAGACAACTGGTGAATATATACTTATATATTTTTTAAATACATACTTAAATACAAATATACACCCAGGCTCAAAGGCCAACAAATTCATTTATAGAAAATGTTGGCCCTCGGCGGGAATCGAACCCGCGACCCGCGGAGCTGAAGGCAGGGTCACTACCCACTGCGCCAACGGGCCAGTCATAATAACAACTTTCATATAGATGTAAAGTAAAAAAAAAGTAACGGCCTGTTACTATCCCACTGTTGGGCATAGGCCTCCTCTCTCCATTTTTGGAGAGAAGCATTGGAGCAGCGCTGTAGGTCTTACCTACAGCGCTGCTCCAATGCGGATTGGTAGGTTACACATATCCCTAGGATTCTCTAGAGATATGCAGGTTTCCTCACGGTGTACTCGATGTAACCTTAGATTTACAGATGAAAATCTAAGGTTAATTATAAACTATATATTTTCAAAAGTTCTTTTTTCTTACCGAGGTGTCGTAAAATATGACTAAAGTAAGTTGACGTTGGCAAACGACCGGTCCTGAAATAGGTAGCCTAATCATGTGACAACATGTTTATAACATGTTGTGTCCACCCCACTTAGAGTGGGATAAGGGAAGGGGGATGAGGATGATGACAATGATATAAGTCTACATCAATTAAAGAAAATAAATAAATAAGAGGCTGATTCAGAAAGCCGATTCCGCACAAGACGTCTTTTTATTCTCTCTTACCCTTATCCCACTCTAAGTGGGGTCGGCACAATATGTCTCCCTCTTCCATTCTCCTCTATCATTCGTCAACTCTGGTGCCACTCCTTTAACATGCATATCATTTTCCACACAATTCATCCATTTTTTTTCGGCCTCCCCCTAGCCATACATCCATCCACATTTATATGTAAACCTCTTTTGGTCACATGATTTTCATCGCTCCTCATTACATGACCATACCAACTAACTATGACAAAATATATGTATTTGTTCAAATTTTAAAATCTCATTTTATCTCTTACATTAAAATTTAGTTTTATACTATTCTGATATTCTTAATTAGTTGAAGAATATAGAAATAGGTATGATAAAAAAGAAATTCAAATTCAAATTCAAAATATTCTTTATTCAAATAAACTTGTAAACAAGTGCTTTTGAATCGTCAACTCTACCGCTGGTTCGGAAAGCTGTTCCTACCGAGAAGAGCCAGCAAGAAACTCGGCGGTTGCTCTTTTAAAAATATAATTCTTAATACTATTCACATTAAGTCGTTACTGTCTTGTACAGGTTCAAAGAGAGCTATAACCACACATTCTTATCTTCCAAATAATCTTCAAGAGTATAGTAGGCTTTCTGTATCAGCCTCTTTTTAACAGTGTTTTTAAACTGCTGTAATGGCAAAGCTGAAATTGATTGCGGAATTTTATTATAGAATCTTATACCAAAACCCACAAACGAATTACGTACTTTTGCGCAGCGCAAAGCAGGAGCCGCAAGGTTATGTCGGTTCCTGCTTTGTCTATTGTATACATCACCTATCGTTTTATAATTTCTTATATTTTTATGTACATGTATGTGTAAATGTAATCGAATCACCCTTAACAACAAGATATGACCCAATAAAAACCTCATAAGCAATAATAAAAGACAGTATAGATCGTAGATATCTCGCAGTAGATTAAATAACTCCGATTTATTACGTGCCCTGAATGTCTTAGAGATAAATAGTGGATGCTGTATAAGGAATACAAAATAGTTTTTGGCCAAATCCTCTCATGCAACTCTTACTATGTTGCGTAAAGTATAGAAGCCAGGCATACATAATCCAGTTGTATTAAATACAACGCTTGCTACTAATGACGTGGTATAAACTTTATCTGTACAAAAAAGGTAATGAATATCATTAGTAATTATGTATGAATATTTTTGCAATGTTATAAGATGGTAGTGAACGTCAGAGGGAATGGAAGAAAAATTAAATTAGTAGAAAGTTGGAGCAAGTTGCAATAAAAGTAAATACAAAGAACCCGATCGAGAATTGTTTTGTTTTGATATTTTTTTGATGATACTCTCTTACATTGGGCGTTTGAATAATCGTTTGATTACTCTTTGATTATTATACGCCGTGTGGTATCCGGCTGAATAGAATAGTACCACCCTCATTTCTTACAGAGGTGTCGTAAAAGACGACTAAGGTAAGTTGAACCACCGTGTGGTATCCGGTTGAGTAGAATAGACCACCCTCATTTCTTACCGAGGTGTCGTAAAAGGCGACTAAGGTAAATCGACCCGCCGTGTGGTATCCGGCTGAGTAGAGAAGACCACCCTCATTTCTTACCGAGGAGTCGTAAAATACGACTAAGGTAAGTTGACGTCAGGCAGGCGGCCAGTCGTAAAATACGTAGCCAAATCATATGACAACATGTTTGTAACATGTTGTGCCGACCCCACTTAGAGTGGGATAAGGGCAGAAGGATGATAATCTTTGACTATTATATATAGTCGCATTAATTTTCCCGGAAATACAAGAGTATAATATACTAGCTGTACTTGTGCTTCGCCCGGGTGGAAATCAGTGTATTAATTTGAATAAAAAAAAGTAAGTAAGTAGCGGCCTGTTACTATCCCACTGCTGGGCATAAGCCTCTTCTCTCCGTTATTGGAGAGAAGGATTGGAGCTAAGACCTACCACGCTGCTCCAATGCGGATTGGTAGGTTACACATATCCCCGGAATTCTCTAGAGATATGCAGGTTTCCTCACGATGTTTTCCTTCACCGAAAAGCGTGTGATAAATTGCAATTATCAATTAGACACATAAGTTTTAATAGAAAAACTCATTGGTATCTGCCCGGGTTTGAACCCATGATCGTCTCTAGAGATTCACACGGTCGCACCGCTAGGCCATCACAGCTTAATTATTAATTAATTTGAATATTTGATCATAAAAGTAGTTATCTTACTGTGAGTCAACCATAAGAGATATAGACATGCTGTCGCGGACTTTTATTCAGAAATTTTAGAGGGAACAATTTTGTAATACATGATTTTTGAATAACTATTACCATTTACTCAGTGCACGCGAGGAAGGCTTTAAATTATGCCGTTTTCGTACTATTTTTTATTGCTGCTCCTCTCCTATTCATCTTAGTGTGATGATATAGCCTATAGCCTTCCTCCATAAATGTATTATGGTTTAGCTTTTAAGGTTTTCTCACTTTAAACATTTTTATGAAAAGACGGTATAAATATTTATTGTTGTGATTGTTATCTTAAATTCCATATAGCGTTTATTTCATACAATCGTTTTATGATTCTTTGTTTTTTACTGCTTCTAATAGACTGTTTCTATGTAAGCATAAGTGTTATGTATACTAATATATAAAGCTGAAGAGTTTGTTTGTTTGTTTGTTTGTTTGAACGCGCTAATCTCAGGAGCTACTGAACCGATTTGAAAAATTATTTCAGTGTAAGATAGTCCATTTATCGAAGAAGGCTATAGGCTATATAACATCACCAAAAATCATCAAAAAATATTACACAAACGGCAAAATTTGTAACTTTCCTTGCTTTTGCTTGCTAAGTAAACGGTGAAAGTTATTAAAAAATCATGTATTACAAAATTGATCCTCTTTAAAGGAAGTAGAATAAAAGTCTGCGACAGCATATGTGCAGCTTTTAAGGTTAACCCACTATAACCATTTTTATGGTTATCAACTATATTACGGTTTTAATCTTTTGACGCGGGCGAATCCGCTGGCGATTGCTAGTAATTTATAAAATAAAATAGCTAACCTATCGGCTGTGAAAGCTTAACAAATTTTCACAATTATGATGGATTGATCTGAGCTAATTGTGTTTCATTTTAATACCCTTGTTTATATTCTAATTAGCAAATCATTTTAGGGATTATTCTAAAGCTATTAAGTCATTGACGGGTCTATTGCAATAAAACCGGATAAATCCATCCGGGTAATTGTCGCTAAACAATTTTTATAGTGCACTCAGCGCTCTCGTAAATCATAGGCTAGTTTACAGTGAGCTTGTAAACCGAAGGTTTACGATCGCTGTGTTGTTTGACATTGATACAGAATAATAGAAGCGGCATGGCGATTTGATATTTTGTATTTTGGACTGCGGTTTAATAATGTAAAATTGAAAATGTTTAAAAGATTGACCGCCGAGTTTCTTTCTGGTTCTTCTCGGTAAGAGAAATATTCCGAACCAGTTGTAGCTTCATTAATCATATTGATCCTTGACGATTCAAAAGTGCTTGAAAGAGCTTATTTGATTATTTATCATTATCCCACTCTATGTGAGGTTGGCACAATATGTCTTCTTCTTCCATTCTCCTCTATCATCAGTCAACTCTGGTGCCACTCCTTTAACATGCATATCATTTTTCACACAATCCATCCATCTTTTTTTTCTGCCTCCCCCTTGCTTCATATTTAAAACTCTTTTGGTCACATGGTTTTGATTTGATTTAATATAAATTTGTATTTTATATGTCTCTTCTATAATATCTACATTGCCCTCTGTAGGCCCCACTCGGCCGGTTGTCGTTAATCACCACTCAACATTGTTAACTCTGTTAACACGAACAGCGTGTTTGTCGACGTGTCGAGAGCCATCGTTTACTCGTTATGGCTCCATGTTGCACTTTTATTAAGATGGCATGTGATGGGAACAGTGATTTGTTTACCTTTTCTTCAAACGTTTTATTTTTTCCATTTTCATGGAAGCACTAAAAATGTAGTAAAGAGCAAGTGCTTTGTCTTTCAAAATATTTAATAAAACGACGTCAAACGACGTCTACGAAACGTTTATGGCATATTTTTCCGGTTTCAGTATGTGCCGGTTCTTTGATACCGTTAAAGTGCAATCTTGTTTTAAAGATACCTCTACTATAAAAGCTTCTTCCATCAAAATATGTCCCTTTGGGTGAGGAAGGAAATTCTCTTTAGGAGCAAGGGGTCATATAAATGGTAACTTGGAATGGCTTTTGGGCGACAAATCTCTGGCATGTTTCAAATAAGAGGGTCACAATCTTTTGAAGACAAACGTTTAAGGATCGTTTAAGGGCCGCCGTGTGGTATCCGACTGAGTAGAATAGACCACCTTCATTACTTACCAAGGTGTCGTAAAAGGCGACTAAGGTAATTGACCCGCCGTGTGGTATCCAGCTGAATAGAATAGACCACCCTCTTTCTTACCAAGGTGTCGTAAAAGCCGACTAAGGTAATTTGACCCACCGTGCGGTATCCGGCCGAGTAAAATAGACCCTCATCTCTTACCGATATGGCGTAAAAGGCGATTAAGGTAATTGGCCCGCTGTATGGTATCCGGCTGATTAGAATAGACCACTCATTTCTTACACAAGTATCGTAAAATGCGATTAATGTAAGTTGATGTTAATGAGTCCTAAAATGCGTAGCCAAATCACGTGACATGTTTATAACATGTTGTGCCGACCTTACTTAGAGTGGTATAAGGGCAGGACGATAATGTTGATGAAGGTAAAAATCTAACGACATCACCCGTTCCTATGACCGTCTTGTACAAATTATACTAATACCAAGTATATCCGGGGCATAATGAACCTCTCACCTGGGGACAAATGGCTCCAATTCCAGGCGACAAATTACCCGATTACCCAAACAAATTACTAACTCTTTCGTAACAGTTCCACAGGCAACTATCCATTCATAAGTGTACAAATGTGGTACATTATTTGAATACCCTTTTGTGTTCGCCATTTTCTTTTTAGGGTTGTTTCGTGTTTTGTTTGGTCTGAGGGAAACAATCAACTTATAAAGGCTTTTTGTAACTGTCAGAGTCGGATATATACAAATGATATTTGTATAGCTGTTTAATATAGACTAGAGTTTGCATTTGAGTAAAGTTTTTGTAAATAGTACAGATTGCTAAGCTGTGGTAGCCCAGCGGTAACACCGTGTGACTCTTTCGAGAAGGTCTCGGGTTCAAACCCGAGCAGACACCAATGAGTTTTTCTGTTAAAACTTATGTATCTAATTGATAATTGCAATTTATCACACGCTTTTCGGTGAAGGAAAACATTGTGAGGAAACCTGCATATCTCTAGAGTTCTGGAGTTATGTGTTACCTACCAATCCGCATTGGAGCAGCGTGGTAGGTCAGCTCCAATCCCTTCTCTTCAGAAACGGAGAGAAGAGGCCTATCCTATTCTCAGCAGTGGGATAGTAACAGGCCGCTACTTACTTTTACTTACAGATTGCTATACTCAAGTTAGTCTTCTGAACGTAGACTAGTGCTGCTGTTAGATGTCTTATCATCTAGGTCGTGGTTATTTATTTATTTATTAGATACATCAACGATAAATTATAGATACATTAACAATAAATTCTTATATTAATTCAAGTTCCAATATAATTTACAGGTGTATTTTGCATTGTTTTTTTGTTAGTTCTTTTTGACAATACATATGTCAAAAGTTTTTTTAAAACTATAAATTATCCTATATG
This sequence comes from Morpho helenor, assembly GCA_029227775.1. NCBI lineage: Eukaryota > Metazoa > Arthropoda > Insecta > Lepidoptera > Nymphalidae > Morpho > Morpho helenor. The sequence goes on from JARGCU010000006.1 coordinate 439,935, forward strand.
TAAAAAAATATAAGTATATGTCATTACAAGTGGTTGTCATAACAATGACATTAGTCTAATTTTGATCCGATACAATATCAACGGATCGTTACAGACCCTGAGGCTGCCTTCAGCTCCGCGGGTCGTGGGTTCGATTCCCGCCGAGGGCCAACATTGTCCAACAAAATTTGTTGGTTCTTCGAGTTTTCACTGATTTCCATGCGGGCGAAGCTGCTAGGCACACCTAGTATTATATCATCAGCTCCCTGCCCTTGCACAACATGTTACAAACATGCTGTCACATGATTTGACTGCGTTTTTACGACCGGCCGCCCGCGTGACGTTAACTTACCTTAGTTGTATTTTATGACACCTCGGTAAGAAGGAGGGTGGTCTATTCTACTAAACCGGATGCCACGCGGTGGGTCAACTTACCTTAGTCGCCTTTTACGACACCTCGGTAAGAACTGAGGTTGGTCTATTCTAATCAGCCGGATACCACACGGCGGGTCGACTTACCTTAGACGCCTTTTACGACACCTCGGTAAGAAATGAGGGTGGTACTATTCCATCCAGCCGGATACCACACAACTAGTATTATATAAAGTAGTAAGTAACAGCCTGTTACTACCCCACTGCTGGGCATAGGCCTCCTCTCTCCATTTTTTGGAGAGAAGGGTTGGAGCTAAGACCTACCACGCTGCTCCAATGCGGATTGGTAGGTTATTAGTATTATATATTTCCATAAAATTAAAAAAAATCTATAAAAAAATCTACACTTTAAGAAAATAATCTTCACGTCTTAAGTGTATGTTTTTATCAGATACCTACGATACAACGCGGGTGTATAATTTTAATGTATTAAGTTACATCTCCCCTAAGGCTTCGTGCTGCTAGTATGAGCTCAGTTATGTAGATATAATGTATTACAGGATTAATAATACATAATTTGAAGTACCCGCAAATGGATTGGATTTCTATATGAACATTAGATAAGGCTTCGTATCGTCGAGGGAAATGTGCGCTGTGCTTAGGAAAATATAAAAAGAATATAAAATTCACTAAATACACTAGAGTTTATAAGTCACTTATTGTGTTGTAATGAAATGAAAAAGAGTTTATTCAGCTCCATGTACTAAATTTGACGACCAGACGCCGCGATGGGCTGCACCGCTATGCAATAAACATTCCAAAAATTCGCACAAGTCGGTTCAGCTCATCTTTCCTCATGCGTACAGCCAAGGTGTGGAATTCCCTTCCTGCATCTATCTTCCCCGATTCCTACGATTTGAATACCTTCAAAAAAGAAGTGAATAGGCACCTCATTGGCAAGCGCGGTCCACCTTCGGCTGCATCTTTCCGTCAGGCGAGATCGTAGCCAGGCGCTAGCCGTAAAAAGTAAAAAAAAAAAAAAAATTAACGGACAAAAAGGAAATTATCTAATTATATAATATTATCATTAAACTTTAAGTCTATTACATCCAGTATATAAGGTCTGGCCCGCGGCCGATCACCTAGCCTTTGGTGTGACCAAGTGACCGTACTTACTTTTCTATCTGTAACTTCCGCCCTAAGGAATGCCGAACATCGAGAGAAATGGAGGCATATTATACGAACTTTGAAGGACTTTTATCAACGACACGACCTTCAGGAATGAAGAATGCGACAGAAGAAGATATAGGTCTGAATGGGCTTCATTTCAGTATTAGCTGAATGTCCAAATTAAGACATTCGGCACTGGTTTTCAGATGACGCCCATATGTGTCATTCCCCATTTGATTTTGTTGAAAACTTGTTTCAGCATAAATAAATTCATTATTACTTTTGTCGTATGGATATCTGCAACAAAGTAACACCTTATTTTATAACATATTTATTAGTCATCAAATATTGCCGTTTGTGTGTGCGTGCGTGCATGCTTTTCGGAACAGATTTTCGAAACAGCAGTCGAGTAGATAATTCATAAGCACTTGCTTACAAGTTTACTTAAATAAAGAATATCTTGAATTTGTCTAGCATTAGCATAGTAACAAGCTGCTTCTATAAGTTAAGTTAGCACAGCATAAAATTTATTTTATGTTTTCACAAAAATTTATATCAAAAAAAGTCTTTATCTTTAACGATAACATCCTGGACGATATGCTAGTTAAAAAGATTGAAGACATCGACGCCGAATAAATCGGGGAATAGCTCAAGTGTGAACTTATAACTTTTAATGGCGGCCATCAAAAAACAAGAAGTATGAAAGTCGGGAAGAACAATGAAAGTTAATGAAACAAACACAATTAAGCGGGAAATAATGAACCCCTTTATTGTAACACGTAGAATTTGAAATAAGCCCGAATAAAACGATTAAAATACAAAACTTAGATCAGCTCGCCATTCTGCTGATTTTTCACTCCGAGATAGAAGCGGTCAGCGATTATAATTAACACTTATTTAACATAGCTAATGTATAGAAGACCAAGGTAGAGAAATTAAAAAAAATAAAGCAACGGCCTGTTACAATCCCACTGCTGGGCATAGGCCTCCTCTCTCCGTTCCTGGAGAGAAGGGTTGGAGCTAAGACCTACCACGCGGTTCCAATACGGATTGGTAGGTTACACATATCCCACGAATTCTCTAGAGATATGCAGGTTTCCTCACGATCTTTTCCTTCACCGAAAAGTGTGTGATAAATTGCAATTATCAATTAGACACATAAGTTTTAATAGAAAAACTCATTGGTGCGGGGTTTGAGCTCGTGACCCTCTAAAAAGAGTCGCACGGTCACACCGCTGGGCTCACAGCTTAGAGGTATAGAAGGTACAATAGAATTATTTTGCTGTAATCCGTGTTTGTTAAGAGAATCTATAGTCAGAGTCAATCAGCGGGTGATAGAGCGACCTATGCTTGGTGTATCCCTACGCGATCAAATCAGGAATGAGGAGATCCGTAGAAGAACCAAATTAACCGACTTAGCTCAGCATGTCGCGAAGCTGATGTGATGGGATGAAGATTTATTAGAATGGCAAAACCGGCACCAGAAAACGCAACGTCATAAGACCAGCTACTAGGTAGACTGACGATCTCAAAAGGTCGCTGGACTCAATCGGCACAAGATCATGTATTATGGAGATCCCTTGAAGAGACCTATGTCCAGCTGTGGGCGTGCATCAGTTGGAAGTGATGATGATGAATGTATAGAAACAGGTGATAACGTCTTACCCTATCGCGTAAGCCCAACTAGTTTCAAGCACATTCGGGGCCCTTAATCATGAGCTCATTATACGGCATTCAACCAATAAGCGACCACTAAAATTAAATTGATCATCAGTTAATACTTTTCCTTCCGTTATTTTACCCTTGTACCAAACATCAGAACTCGCTTGAGACAATAACGCTGTTTGCAGAACTCCGTCGCATCAATTTTATTGTATAAGTTGAGGCAAGTTTACCAGAACTTGCTATTTCTTGTTCTAGCAAAACTCGAGATCCGAGACTATATTAATTACTGAACATTGAGGTTTTGGTGGTTGACTTGAAAATGAAGTCTTATTTTCCAATTTATCTTTATCTGTAATTTTAAGAATATCTTTCTCTCTTAATCCGATGAAAGTCTACTAATCATAGGGCTCTGTTATATTATACATTTTTTAATATACTTCACATTTATTTGGACTATATTCTGTTATAAACTATTTTTTTTTCAACATTCAGGTAAATGTTAAATAAAAGATGCCTTAGACCAGAATATAGTCCGTGTCGTATATGTTATATATCATGATCACCGAATACCACACAGTATATGCCGTGTGGTATCTGGCTAAGTAGAATAGATCATCCTCATTTCTAATCGAGTCGTAAAAGGCAACTAAGGTAAGTTGACGTCAGGCAGTCGGCCGGTCGTAAAATACGTAGCCAAATCATGGAACAACATCTTTAAAAGATCTAAGTGGGATAAGGGGAGGAGAATGATGACTGAAAGTTGCTCCTACAAAATTGTAGATCCTTCGATCACAAACAGTTCCAATACTTTGCAGACGTCATCTTGCAATTAAGCCATATCGTCTTCATCAATCTAAGACGTGCTGAAAAAGTGAGGATGGCAGAATTAAGGAATCAAGGGAGTGAGACGTGGACCCGTAAGCCTCGCTGATGGATCGCTGGCCGCAATCTGTTTTTGCTCGAGCGAACCCGGTTTTTGCATTCGTTTCTGTCGACCCCTTTTTAAGGGAGTTTGACTTTTGTAACTGTCACTGGCACGGTTTAAAAACTGAGGTGAGTGATATATTATTGTGGGGAGATATGTGAATATACTCTACATTAAGTTACATACATTTTATTTTATCGCTAATAAATTCAAATTCAAAATATTCTTTAATCTAACTAAAATAAACTTGTAACTTTTAACAACTGGTAACAGGTGCTTTGAATCGTAAACTTGCTTCAATCGTGCTTTTCTTTTATATGATTCTTAATAATTGTTACACTTTGTTGTCTTTTGCAAAGACGAATATTGTAATTCTTAATATTAGAGCAGTTTCTTTATCAGCCTCTTATAAAATAGTTGTTTTAAACTTCCGTAATAGCAAAGGTAAAATTTATAGTATAATTATGTTATAGCATCGTATAACAAACCCTCCAACGTCTTACGTACTTTTATAAGGAGTTAAGCAATATAGGAACCGCAAGCATATAAAGTCGCTATGTCGATATATATCGCCACTTTTTTATAATCTATAAATTTTTATGAAAAGAAGCATTGTTAAGTTAATCTAAGCTCACCTGTTTCGTTAAAATTCTTTCAAAGAACCGCGTGGACCTTAATTTTAATTTGTACGTATGGATTTTCATTAACCGCGGATTATACCTACATAATGTTATGATTATCTTCATATTACACATCTCTATAAAGTACAATTATATCAATTTTACTATTCAAGAATATTATGTGCACTATTCATAATATAGGAAGAAATGTTTCCCTTTTTCAGGGGTTGTGAAATGTAGTTCGAAATTTAGGTGCAGAATATTTATATCTGTTTCGAAACGATGTAGTAGTAGTAGAGTTTTGAAATAGTCTCTAGTAGTAGTTCTCTAGTCTATATTAATAATATAAAAAGGAAAAATTTGTTTTCATACAAAAACTACTGGACAGATTTCAAAACTTCTTTCACCATTGGAAAACTGCATCTTTACTGAACAACAGGCTATATTACATTAAAAAAGTGATCCGTACTAAAAATGTAATAAGGTGTAAACAATTTGTCATAAAAATCTGTAATCGCATGCGCTGCGGAAACTATTGATGATATATTTAACAAAAATAAGACAGTAGACTTTCCACTGCCATGAGATCGGTATGTACGCGGGTGAAACCGTGGGATATTACTAGTCTAGTATAAATTGAATACTCGCAATAAAACCAAGGTGTTCATTGAAAGTGGAAGCACACACAAACAGAATGTGGATCTGAAGCTCGGCTAAGCGCTGACCCAAATGGACCCCACTCACCGTTTGTCCACTTCCCTGTGGATTATTCTGGTGTCTTTTAGCGATACCATTATGACATCGCTTCGATTTTCGATTGACATAATTTTGAAATTTGATCAATACAGTATATTAATCAATATCCTCTTGCCCATATCCCACTCTAAGTAGAGTCGGCATAACGGCTTCGTTATTTACGACCGCCCGCCTGCCTGACGTCAACTTAACTTAGTCATATTTTACGACACCTCGGTAAGAAAGAGGGTGGTATATACTCAATCGGATACCACACGGTGGGTCAACATGCCTTAGTCGCCTTTTTACACCTCGGTAAAAATAGGGGGGTCTATTCTACTCAGCCGGATACTACAGGGCTTAATATTATAATTGTGAAACGTTGTCGGTCAGTTGTTTTTCCACGGTCTATATATTGAGGGTATTTTAAAAGTAAAGTAACAGTATATGCCTAAGCTATCATATACACTGATCAGTGATGCAAAGGAAACTATGCTGTCACATTCACTCATGCAAAGCACGGACAAAGCGCTTTTTAACCAAGCTTAATAAACTTTTAAAGAGCTTTTAGCAAAATTTAATGTTCCTGACTGTTAACCATTAAGAATTTCCCTCGTCTGGAGCCAATCCTGGCAGCATCAGATGCTTATCATAAAAGCATTGTCATCAAGACTGGACCAGTATGTAAAGTTTCAAATCAATCGGACACCGGATTCCTTCACATACATACACGGCAAATTAATAATAACTATTTAAATAATTTTTAGAATTAGGCGTTGCTTTGCGTAGGTCCATAATACAAATTAATAACGAAAATATTATTTTGCTATAATCCGCGATAAAAGAAAATATATGTAATGTAAAAATACTGGAACTTAAAGACTATGTATTAGAATAAAATTTTAAAAAAAGAAAAGCTTTTAAAAATAAGATAGAGTCATGCACACTTTAACCGAAAGCCTCATTAGGAGAGCTTTGACTTGTTCAATTTAATTGAAGTTTGCTCAAAGGGGATGAAATTGACACGCACGCATTATTTCGCACATTATTTAATCTTAAATTTCACCAATGTACAATAACCTATCTCCACTTAAATTCTTTAATCAAAGGTTGTCTGGAGGAGGTTGTTTCTATTGTTATATTTTCTGCCATAGACATGTTATCTTGCAATAAAATATTATAACTTAAACATACTAATAATATAAATGCGAATGTCTGTCTGTTATAGTATCAAGGTATTGTAATAATTTTTTAAAAGATTAGCCGCCGAGTTTCTTGCTGATTCTTCTTGGTAGGAGCAAACTTCCGAATCAGTGGTAGCTTCTTCAAAACATTTGACGATTCAAAAGTACTGTAAACAGTCCACTTGAATAAAGAATATTTTGAATTTGAATTTGAAGGCTAACCCACTCGACCATAATTGATAAAATTTGGCTCAATTAAAGCTTATACAGCAAGGTAACGTATAGGGTAAAAAATAGGTTTTCTTTTGGAAACAGGAAAAAAACACATATTTCGTTATGGAGGAAAACTAAACGCTTAAGTTAGCGAAAAAGAAGTAAGTATCACTAGCATTTTATAAATTTCAAGCCATCGACTTCCAGCGCGTCAAGTTTGCCAAAAAAATTTTTGTTCCCGGATGCAAGGATGAATATTTGTTTCTTTTTTACAGGAAATTCGGTGAACCAATATTAATGAAATTTGGCAGAATCATTCCTTATACGTTGGGTTAACATATAGGCTATAGAAATTCTGTTAATTGTACAGGATTAGGATGACATTGAAATGCCCCATCTCTTACTTATCTTGCGACAACAGTCCACGCAAACGAAGTTGCGAGTAAAACCTAGTATACTATAATTAATATAAAATATATTGTTACGTGGTGCTTGCTAACTTAATCTTTGCTGATATGTAGAGACACTAAGTAAAAACAAAGCTAATAGACAAGTATATGGGAAAGCAGATTTTCAACAAGAGATAATTTCGAACAACTAACGAATAAGTACATATTTATTTAATCAGTCGCCAAAAACTCATTTGCTTTAAAAAATTACAAAAAATAATCTTTTTTTATATGTAGGGACACGAAAAATAATGCTGATAGACAGATATATGGGAAGCAGATTTTCAACAAAAGAGAATTTCGAACAACTAACGAATAAAAAGACAAAGATACTCGTAAGCTTTGTTCGACGCTATTTTGTGAAACAAATATTGAAGTATAAATTCTAAAGAATAAACCATGATGGAGAGATCAGAATAAGCCCGTTCAATTTGAACTGGCGAAGCAAATATTCCGACAGGAGATAGTGACATGACGCACGCATTAGCCAGAGGACCACTCTAACTTGTAGAATCCTTGATAGAGCCTAAATGCCTTGCCGTAAATGATTCCATAATCTGTATATTAACTTAGTGCACTTAGTAAGAAAACCACAAAAACCTTACTACCGTTTGATTTGAAATTTAAGGACTTTGAAATCTTACCTAGCTATACTCTTTCATTATTTCTTCAATACCTAATCGTGTGGTATCCGGCTGAGTAGAATAGATCACTCTCATTTCTTACCGAGGTGTCGTAAAGGCAACTACGGTAAGTTGACGTCAAGCAGACGGCCGATCGTAAAATAACTAGCTAAAAAATGTCACAACTTATTTAAAACATGTTTTTGCCGACCCTACTTAAAGTGGGAAATAAAGAAAATATTATATATTTTACAAAATAACTATGAAACACGTCATTAATTAAAATGTTATTGTTTTCATTCCTGTCAGGCAGGCGGCCGGTTGTAATATACGTAGCAAAATCATGTTTTCACATGATTTATCTATATGACATGTCTGTAACATGTTGTGCCACCCCACTTAGATCGGGAGAAGGACAGGAAGATGATGATGTTATTCTTTTCTACTAATAGAATGTATTAAAATTACACAAATTCCTTTTGTTTATTTAAGATTTTAACAAATAAATAGCAAAGAAATTACAATAATACTTGAAATGGTTTAAGCTATTCGCCACAAAGTCGGAAAACTAAATGTAGCAATACCCAATCTTGCAGTCGAAACCAGAACGGTTTAAAAGTTAAATATATGCAAATTGTTCCGTGCATAAGAAATATTGTCCAATTACAACTTTTTATAAAATTCTCGATTCGCAGAGCTATGTAACAACCTGTCGAGTAACTAACGTCGGAAATATTAGTGTAAAATAAAAGCTATGCGAGTTTTGGGAGGGGCCACCGAGAAAGAGATTTAAAAAGCAATATTTTTAAAGTTTTGGTCCTGTGTGTATATGCTAATACGAAAGTCTCTATTTCCACGGTTACTTTGCAATATAAAACACATTGTACAATTAAAGGTATTGTTGTCGCCAATTACTTTCGCTTTGTATTTTGTAACAACACCGTCATGAAACGAGTATCGCGCGCTTTTGACTGAAATGGTGGCAACACTGTGTCGTGTTGTTTCCGGTGGAGTCTTCCTATTATATATTGCTAAAACGTTTTAGTTACATTCAGTCTTTGTTCGTCATTCAAGAGAAGTGCATCTCGGAACGGGAATTGTGGTATTCCTATTATATCGTGTTCTTGTATATAGTGTGCGTTAACACATTGTACGTTTGTAGGTATTTTAACATTTAAGTTTAAGTAACTTAAGTCGCGGGCTTACACCTATGTTATGTCGCGAGTTTCGTGGGCATGCCGGCACCTGACGCGGTAATGCGGGCTGACGAATGTTCCTCAGTGACAACTCGGATTACGTGATGTGACGAGACCAGCTGCCGGACCTGTCGCTGATGTAAAAAGGGATCGTTTTAAAACTGTACGCCCATACTATGTCATGACATAACACAGAAGTTACAATAAAATTACTTCGCTGTAATCCGCGTTTGTTAACAGAATACAATGCAGAACAGAATACAACCTCTACTAGCAGGATTACAGAAAATTAATTTTATTGTAACTTCTGTACTATGGAGTTCCCATTCTAAGTGGGGTCGGCACAACATGTTATAAACATATGATTTGGCTGCGTTTTTACGACCGGCCGCCTGCCTGACTCAACTTACCTTAGTCGATTTTTACGACACTTCGGTAAGAAATGAGGGTGGTCTATTCTACTCGGCTGGATACCACATGAAGGGTGGACTTACCTTAGTCGCCTTTTACGACAACTCTGTAAGAAATAAGTGCTATTTTATTTAGCCGGAGGGTTGACTTACCTTAGTCGCCTTTTACGACAACTCGGTAAGAAATACGGGTTCAATTCAGCCGAATACTACACGGCCGGTCGACTTATCATAGTCGTCTTTTACGACACCTCGGTAAGACGAGGGTGGTCTATTCTACTCAGCCGGATACCACACGGCAAATACATGAAACACTATAAATGTTAAAAATAATAAGTTAATAAATGAAAGCAGTCGGTTTTACCATAAAATCGTATAAGATGCGAACGGCGTGATGAAACGAAAACAAAAAATTATATTTCCATTTTATAGATCGTCCATTAAAAAAGACAAAAGAACGCTAAACCAATCACTGCTTGTTTAAGGGTACTTCTGCACTGTAGTTATCCGCCGAAATATTAAAATTATTTTTATTATATGATTTTAAAACAGTCATTTCATCCTAAGCCAAGGCAGCTATAGCCAAAGTCATGCCTCGAAAATTAATTGTAAGCCAAGCCATATACAGTTATTCTAGTTAAACTGTATTGTAGAATAAATCATTTTTGTTTACGTTTTGTCAGATAAATATATTTTCCAAGGTGTAAGCTGTTAAATTAATTCCGCCTACTCAGCCGGATACCACACGGCGGGTCAAATTTCCTTAGTTGCCTTTTACGACACCACTCTAAGAAATGAGGATGATCTATTCTATTCAGCCGGATAACACACGGCGGACCTGATTTACTTAAATCATACTTAAAATTCAACAATTTCTTTGAAATTGTATAAGAAATATTTTTTAGGAATTCTTTTAAGTTGCTTACGTCAAATTCTATCGGGTTAGCCCAACTAACCTATCCATCCCATTATTATTATTTATTTTGACAAATGTTTTTGTTTTGTTGATAACTTTTTTAAGTAAGATAAAATATCTGAGTATTTGAGCTGTAAATGAATACATAACTATAAAAAATTATTTTTTTGTATAATATTGACAAATTTGTATTTAAAAAATTTATTATATAATATTAATATTAAAATTTTTCACGTTATTCAATAGTATAATACGCAAATAAGTAAATAAATAAAAGTCCGGCTTGAAACTAGTTGGACTAACCCGATAGAATTAGACGAGAGTATACACGGTTTCTATATATTAACTATGAATACTATAGTTTAATTTTTTTTAACTATAATAAAATTTCTATCGTATACGATTCGAAATTGCAATAGATCAATAACGATGAACATTCCCGCAGTGCGTGAACGTTCTGTTTCATAAAGTGTAACTCTAAAATCGCACAGTGAAACATTTTTCACAAAAAGCCGTAGTTAACCAACGGGAATGGAGCGAGCTCTGAAGTCGGCACTCTATTAAATTATTCCGTCTCGTCTATTCAAAATGGCACCGTAATGTTACTAGTTGTCAAAAGAGACCGTCCCGTGGGTTGTTTTTTATTTTTTTAGCGGTTAAGTATCCCTTTTTCGCTTTACCCTCACTGTTATGTTTGTGATTTTAATGCTCTCTTAAATAAAAAATGTTAGATGATTTAGCACGTACTGGATTATGAAATTACTTTCTTCCCAGTTTTTATCATTACGTATTTATTTAGTAACTTTATCTCAGAGACTAGTTACGCCGTGTGGTATCCGGCTGAGTAGAATAGACCAACCTCAATTCTTACCGAGGTGTCGTATAAGGCGACTAAGGTAAGTTGACCCACCGTGCGGTATCCGGTTTAGTAAAATAGACCCCCCCTTTTTCTAACCGAGGTGTAGTAAAATACGACTGTGGTAAGTTGACGTCAGGAAGGCGGCCGGTTGTAAAAACGCAGTCAAATCATGTGACAGCACGTTTAAAAGCACGGGATAAAGGCATGATGATGATGATTAGTTTAGCGAATCAGATTTATAATATTACTAAGGATTACAAGAATTATATTTTGAAAAGAGCAACCGCCGAGTTTCTTGCTGGCTCTTCTAGGTAGGAGCTTTTTCTCGCACCAGCAGTAGAGTTGGCGATTTAAAAGCACTTGTTTACAAGTTTACTTGAATAAAGAATATTTTGACTGTGAATAGATAACAATAGATTCGCATTTGGCGCGTGCGACCGCGTAACTCACTCGCGCCGTATCTCATCGTAGTAAATCGCGAATGTGAACATAAATTGTTGCAAATGTGATGTTTTTCCGATGCTTTATAGCTTTTGAATACGCGTGTTATGATAGTACGTGGAATTGAGATAAGCGTGAAAAATCTTACATCTTTTCAAAATAGTGGGAATGACGGAGATCTTTGTGATTCGGTATAAAACGCATATTTCAAGTCATTTATGATAACAGGAACATAATTTTATCTACAAAAGTAATAATAAAATTATTTTGCTATAATCCGCGATGAAGTAAAATAGAAAATGTATAGAACCGGCTATACTCACGTGTTATTCTATCGGGTTAGCCCGACTAGTTTCGAACCCATCCTACTACTATATATAGTATAGTATAGTATATATATAATATAGATAGAATAACACGTGAGTATAGCCGGTTCTATACATTAACTATGAATACTACTCACGATAGTTTAAATTTATAAAATAGAAAATATATATAATATACATAATCGCAAAGCTTTGCGATTTTGGTCGTGGAGTCTATCTCCTGATGATGCTTCGGTTGCGGGGCGAAACGATTGTTGAGTTTGTGATAGTGAACGTATATAGTGCTTGTGTATCGTGGTGGCGGTGGTGGAGGTTTGTGCATGTGTTTTTTACGACTCCTGCATGTATCAGGTATGATAACCGATTGTCCACTCTACATTTAGCATTATATATATTTTCTATTTTACTTCATCGCGGATTATAGCAAAATAATTTTATTATTACTTTTGTATTATGGATCTCCGCAAAGTAACGCCTAATTCTATAAATTATATAATTTTATCTACTCTAGTGCGGGTAGAAAGAATGACCTCTGATTCTAGGTAACTCTTTTCGAACTTTCCTAACCGGTAGCTTTTTAACAATTTTGTGATTTGTAAGTGTTTGTAGTACTCAATTTAATCTTTTTAATAGTCCATACCTCAAAGATAGATCTTTTCGAGAATATATAGGAAATACCCACATATTTTCTTTCAGTCCTATTTAAAAGTAAGAATGTTTATTGAATTGATTATTGTTACACTCTTTACGCCGCGTGGTATCCGGTTGATTAGAATAGACCACCCTCTTTCTTACTGAGGTGCAAAATACGACTATAATGGACCTAATTATTTGAAGCATGTTGTATTTGTAACATGTTGTAACACATTTGTACAAAAAAATAACAATATCTTAATTTCTACAGATGTCTTATTTATTGAATATATTAGAAAGTATGACCTTAAAATCATTCAAAGCTCTAAAAAGTTCTTCTGTCAGCATTATAGTAATAGACAGTTACTTTACTATTTTACTTTAGTAAAAATACAAATATCATTGGCCATAAATAAGATAAGCTCATAAAATATCGACATGGCGTAACAAACGATGTACCTAACTTGACAGTTATCCTTTCGGACGATATATATAGTAATAATCCCGGGAACCGCAAACAAGGCTGGGAGCACTCGACAAAGTAGTTCCCGTTTATCTCATCGCCACATCTCCGCAGCATCATAAATTTCGCACGTTAGCTAAGATTCTGTCGCTATTTCTGGTTGTATTTTAATCTCTGACGTCATCTATACTGATATATAAAGCTGAAGAGTTAGTTTGTTTGATTGTTTAAACGCGCTAATCTCAGGAACTACTGGACCGATTAGAAAAATTCTTACAGTGTAAGATAGTCTATTTATTGAGGAAGGCGGAATTTATTTAAGATAGTCTATTTATAATATCACGCTAAGATGAATAGGAGAGGAGCAGCAATAAAAAATGTTACGAAAACGGTAAAATTTAAGGCTTTCCTTGCGGTAAATAAACGGTGATAGTTTTTCAAAATTCATGTATTACAAAATGTTTCCCCTCTAAAAGTTCTAAATAAAAGTCCGCGACAGCATATGTCTGGATTTTAAGATTAACCCACTTTTACCATTTGTATGGTTTTCAAAACACTATATTACGGTTTCAATCTACCAACGCGGGCGGAGCCGTGTTGGCAGTACTAGTACCTCGATAGTATATGAGGGTGGTCAATTCTACTCAGCTGGATACCACATAACGAAACAACTTAGCTTAGTCTCCTTTTACGACACCTCGGTAAGAAATGTGAGTGGTCTATTCTACTCCGCCGGATACAATACGACGGCCTTAAGAAACATGCATGTTACTGGAATTTTTCTGGAATAACTGTTACCTATAAATACAAATTTGAGTAGCGTGGTGGGTCTAAATTCCACACTAATCTGCCAAAGGAACCCAACAGTGGGATAATTCAAATTGTAATTATTTTTTAAAAGATTAGCCGCCGAGTTTCTTGCTATTTCTTCTCGGTAGGAGCATACTTCCGAATCAGTGGTAACTTCTTTAAAACATTGACGATTCAAAAGTACTGTAAACAGTCCACTTGAATAGAAAATATTTTGAAATTGAATTTAATACTCTACTTTCAAATTCATAATTAGTATAAAAGTGCAAAAGAAGATGAACAATAAAGTGAATCTCGAATAAGATAACTGAACGATCCCTTTGAGAGAGCTAGTGGAGTGGGATCGTTGATTTAGCGCCAAGTTCAAGTTAATTCAAGTCGTCCAATCAATAAGGATTTCGCTTACTGAAGCCTAACTCGACTAAGCGATGCCGGCGTCTTGGCAGTCTTTTAAAAGACCATTCGCTTGGCACATTATTCCGTGGGACAAAAGAAATTCGTCCGTATGTATGAAGGGAAGTACGTTTATACATATCGACGCGATATCGTAGTAATCGACGACATTCGCGAAGATTTAACTACTAAGAAGATAAACCACTTTATAAAAGTTGTAAAACTAGGCGGGATCATCCGATTAAATAAGACTTGAGTATAGCCGGTTTATATACATTAATTATGAATGCCACTCATAATAGTTGTAATTCAAAAATCACTTTATAAAAGAGCTAAGAAGTATTATCTTAAATTGATTGTTTCATATTTCATTTATATCAGAGTACATAAAAATAATTTATCTTAAGTATTAACCAATACATTAAAAATAGTTTAGTACCTAAAAAGTGACGCAACGTAAATATAATATAATCGACGCATAATCAATACTAATATATAAAGCTGAAGAGCTTGTTTGTTTGTTTGAACGCGCTAATCTTAGGAACTACTCGGCTGATTTAAAAAAATAAAAATATTACGCAAACGGAATAATTTCAAGCTTTCCTTGCGTGCGCTTAACAAATCATGTATTACAAAATTGTTCCCCTTTGAAAGTTCTAAATAAAAGTCTGCAACAGCATATATCTAGCTTTTAAGGTTAAGCCACCTTAAACGTTTTTATGGTTATCATAATACTATATGACGGTTTTAATATTTCTACGTGGGTGGAGCCGCTACGATTGTTAGTCATATATATAAACTTTAATTGTATTAAAAAGGTAATATAATAAAAATCTATATGTTTATATATCATCGAATAACAGATTCCTGTTTTTCCAAACAGGAATAGAGAAAACACGTTACTGGCTGTAGTCTAAATAAATAAAAACTAGACTATTCTGTCGTGAGGTATAAAAAGGAGCAACAGTAAAAATACTTATTATTTCGCACGCAGTGACAAATGTTGGTCGAGATAAAACGTCGTCCCATTCTGAGCGAAGACCTTTTATTTTGGACGTCACAAGCCACTACATTAGCTGGCCATTAATGTACGTCAGTTTACCTGAACCTTGTTCCAGTTTGTTTCCTTGCGACGGACAAATCGTGTTTGTATTTTTATAGAACTTTAGTAATATACAAAACTTTCGTTTGCGTCAAATTTGGTTTTAAAATGCCTTCACAATTTACTTTTTCAAGATTTTTTAATGTTCAAATGATATTTATATCTTCTTTTAATTTTTGACTTTACCACTTCCATAATTAACACTTAGGCCTGTTCACAAGTTAGCAATAAACTGTCTGTTAGGTTATTCGGAACATATCTGACATATATCTCGAAATGTTTCTGATAGGCTTATTCAGCACTTAAAGTCCCTAATGAGTTAACAGGTAGATCGTGTGGCTGTTATTTTGTTTATCTGCTGGATAGCAAATACCTATTTCAAAAAATAAATAAATAAAATGATTTTTTTTTCACTTTTTAGAGTCTCTTTTTAGAGACATTTTTCTGTTACTTAGTTTATTTGTCGGTTAACTATGTGAAACATGTCCTTAATGAACTTTATTTATTATAAATTCCATTTAGTGACTAACACCATAAAATGGTTCATTGTGATGATATTATCATATAAAAATTTTATTGAATAAATTTAATTTAAAATAATGTGGTGTAAAATAACTGATAAACTCATTTTTTTAAAATTTTAACTTAGATGACTTATATTACTTGCAATATACGATAATTTGGCGCAATCGCTAAACTGATTCTTTGTGCTAATAAGGAGCCAGCCCTTTTGTCACCTGAAGAGGCAATTAACCGAGGTGTTAAAACGGATAAAAAAAATTTATGCACTTTGACTCCATGCAAACGGCACAAATATATAAGTCTCGATGGGAGATGCATACTTCCGCCGTTTGCCGGATTCGGCCAGTTCCACCGCAGCTCCAGGTCTTGACGCTGTTTCCCTGATATGGGACGAGGCCAACTTAAACCGATTTAATTAATTAACCCAGTAATTTATTAACCACTAGTTAATAAATTACTTAGAAATTCGTAAGCATATAACGTATTAAGGTTCTCTAATAAATATATTTTATGTGTTCATCATTGATCAGATTAAAATATACTTATAAGCCTTTGTAAACAGCGTGAGCTTGTCTATGGTTTGAGATATAATATAATATATCACGTTTAACGAGGCTCTGTTCGATCTATTTGTCTATTATCTAAAATAATGAATATATATTGAAAAGTTTACATATTCTAGAAGCCATCTCCGCAAGATTTTGGTTTCATAATTCTATCTAATAATTAAGCCTTGTGGTATCCAGCAGAGTAGAATAGAACACCCTCATTATTTACCGAGGTGTCGTAAAAACGACTAAGATAAGTTGACCCACCGCGTGGTATTCGGTTGAGTAGAATAGACCACGCTCATTTATTACCTAGCTATCGTAAAAGGTGACTGTCCAATGCCCGAAAACCGGGATAAAATTTCATTTTTTTTAAATAAAACCTAGCTAGATCGATTTTTCCTCCCAAAGTCCCCCCTACATGCTAAAATTAATGAAAATTTCTAAAATTCAGATATATATAGTAACTCATTTAAATATTAAAGATACGTCCACTATAATAAACCAAAAGCTTACCATAGTTTTATAAGACGCTTATTATATAAAAAAAAAGTAACGGCCTGTTACTTTCCCACTGCTGGGCATAGGCCTCTTCTCTCCGTCTTTGGAGAGAAGGATTGGAGCCAAGACCTACGACGCTGCTCCAATGCGGATTGGTAGGTTACACATATCCCCAGAATTCTCTAGAGATATACAGGTTTCCTCACGATGTTTTCCTTCACCGAAAAGCGTGTGATAAATTGCAATTATCAATTAGACATATAAGTTTTACTAGAAAACTCATTGGTGCCTGCCCGGGGTTTGAACCCTAGACCTCCTCGAAAGAGGCGGTGATACCGCTGGGCTACCACAGCTTGCTTATTATATAACGCAGCTAAATTATAACTTTAACTGAACGCAATATTAGCATGATGAAGGGTGAGCTATCTCAAGAATTTGAACTACCCTTGAATGTGCCAAAGTGTAACTATTTAGAGAGGTGAGTACATGTTACCAGGCATGTAATGATGTGCAAATAGTTCATGCAAACATGTTGCGAAGTCCCTCATATTTGTATGAGACACGATGTAATGTTAGCTATAACATAGATAAGGTATTCCATAATTTGATGGTATCTAAGTTATATATGTCCATGGTTAAACACATTAATTACAGAATTACGTGTTACTTTGCGGAGATATAATAAAATATGGAATTCTATTCCTACGGAAACGCCGTGAGGTATCCGGCTGAATATAATAGTACCACCCTCATTTCTTGCCGAGGTGTCGTAAAATACGACTAAGATAAGTTGACGTAAGTCAGGCGGCCGGTCGTAAAATACGTAGCCAAATCATGTGACAACATGATTTTCCATATTTTGTATTATGAATCTCCGCAAAGTAATACGTAATTCTATAATGAATGTAGTTAATCATGGACATTCACAACTTAGATAACACCAAATTATGGAATCATCATCTTCCTGCCCTTGTCCCACTCTAAGTGGGGTCGGTACAACATGTTATAAACATGTTGCTGCATGATTAGGCTAGGTATTTAACGACCGGCCGCCAGTCTGACGTCAACTTTAGTCGTATTTTACACACCTCACACCTCGGTACGAAAGAGGGTGGTCTACTCAGCAGGATACCACACGGCAGGTCGACTTACCTTAGTCGTGTTTTACAACACTTCAGTAAGAAATTAGGGTGGTCTATTCTACTCAGCCGGATACCACACGGCGGGTCAACTTACCTTAGTTGTGTTTTAAGATACCTCGGTAAGAATTGAAGGCGTCTCTTCTTCTAAGCCGCATACCATACGGCGAGTCAATTTAACTTAGTCGCCTTTTACAATACCTGATTAAGAAATAAGAGTGTTCTATTCTATTAAGACGGGTACCACACGGTGAGCCGACTTACCTAAGTCGTATTTTACAACACCTCAATAAGAAATGAGGGTGGTCTATTCTACTCAGCCGAATAACACACGGCAAAATAAATAAATAAATAAATAAATATATGGGACACTTACACACACGGTCGTCCGTCCTCAAAGTAAGTAACTTAATACTTGTGTTATGGTAGACAGACAACTGGTGAATATATACTTATATATTTTTTAAATACATACTTAAATACAAATATACACCCAGGCTCGAAGACCAACAAATTCATTTATAGAAAATGTTGGCCCTCGGCGGGAATCGAACCCGCGACCCGCGGAGCTGAAGGCAGGGTCACTACCCACTGCGCCAACGGGCCAGTCAATAATAGGGACATTTATATAACCACGCAAATAGCAGACAAGATGAGGGGAGTAAAAAACTTGGGTGAAAAAAAACAATAGCTTGTCTGTAGAAATAATAAATAAGGGAGAGATTTATTCCGGGCATAAAGGGAAAGTACCGCCTGAATGTAAAGAAGGGATGTGTTGAGCGATTGCGGTGTTTTTGTATGGCCGTGACCTTAGGCTTTTGCCATGTCTATCAAATCTATACTAATATATAAAGCTGAAGAGTTTGTTTGTTTGATTGTTCGATGCTAACGTGCTAATCTCAAGAACTAATAGACCAATTTGAAAATTTCTTTGAGTCCATTTATCGAGGAGGACTATAGGTTATGTAACATCACGCTAAGATAAATAGGAGAGGAGCAGCAATAACAAATGTTACGAAAACGGCAAAATTTAAAGCTTTCCTTCCTTCAAAATTCATGTATTACTAAATATTTCCCCTCTAAAAGTCCTATATAAAAGTCCGTGACAGCTTATGTCTAGCTTTTAATGTTAACACACTTAATTCATTTTTATAGTTACCATAATACTATATTACGGTTTTAATGTTTCCACGCGGGCGGAGTCGCTGGCAATTCCTATTCAAAATTTGAGTGTTATCCATGCCAACAATAATGTGAAAATTCGATATGGTTTTCGATACGGAGATGGTTGAAGGGCTTCATATATGTAAAGTAAAAAAGTGGTAACTGCGTTTTACTATTCCACGTCTTTATTATATCCAACAAACTATGGGAAAATCTAGAATAGGATAAAATAGGATGGAATAGTCTAGAACAGGAGCTAACCACCCGTCTTGTACTGGCAGGCGTCCCAAAAATTAAATCAAATCAAAATAATCTTTATTCAAATAAGCTCTTACAAGCACTTATGAATCGTCAATCAATATGATTAATGAAGCTACAACTGGTTCGGAATGTTGCTCTTACCGAGAAGAACTAGCAAGAAACTCGGCGGTCAATCTTTTAAACATTTTCAATTTTACGTTATTAAACCGTAGTTGTATATGAAGCTGAAAGGATTTTCAAATCCATGCGTTACCATCCAAATATATAAGCATATCTCTTACACTTAATTTAAAACTTTCTGTAGTTCTTGAAGTCTATAGTTGGCAGTCAGGAGAGTATATATAGAGTTCTATCACTCGGAAATCTCTGACATTATGTTACGAGCAAAGTTATGATTAAATTGCTCAAGTACTCTTATTACGTTTGGCCAAACAGCCCAAAGTTAATTCGGATGTATTGTGTAAGAAGAATATTCTCTTAACTTTGTCGGCGTACTTTTGTCGTTTACTGATTTGAGCTCGTTTATAGAATTACAATTATATTTGTTTACATACTACGTTTTACCTCCAAAAAAGGTATTTCTGGATCATTCGTGTGTTTTGTACTTTTTAATTTTAGCTTTGTGGTATCTGGCTGAATAGAATAGAATACCCTCATTTCTTACCGAGGTGTCGTAAGAGGCATCTGTGTTAATATTATAAGCTACGCGTGGCTCAGTCTGTTCATATTATTCTTTAATCTTTTCACGGCACCCGCCATCTTTCCGCACCAAACAACAATCACACAATAAACGTTTGAACAGTGAAACAACTTGCAACACAAATAGCTCCGTATTATCAGCAAGAGCCCCGAGTCCAATTACCATTGCAACGGCGAATGGCCGCCTGCTATTTGCTGAACAAACATTAGCTGTAAATTACAGACTCTCAGTGCACCTGAGTGCCGATTAATACTGCGCCCGCCGCCCGCGCTGCCTAATGGCGCAGTAATATTACCTTCAGTTACCTATGTGTATGTGTATATAACTATGTGTCTAATTGATAATTGCAATTTATCACACCCTTTTCGGTGAAGAAAACCATCATGAAGAAACCTGCATATATCTTTCTGCATATCTCATCTTTGAGGATTATCTTTGCGATCTTGTCGTGGTGTCTATCTCCTGATGATGCTTCGGTTGCGGGACGAAATGATTGTTGAATTTGTGATAGTGAACGTGTGTAGTGCTTGTGTATTGTGGTGGCGGTGGTGGAGGTTTGTGCATGTGTTTTTACGAATCCTGCATGAAAACGGATTGTCCGCTCTACATTTAGCATTTTATATATTTTCTATTTTACTTCATCGCGGATTATAGCAATATATCGTGCTCCCCTACATAATGTAACTTTTAGAATTAAGCTAAAGAAATAAACAATTTTTTTTATAGGTTACAAAACTAAGTAAATAATGACATAAAAAGCAAAATATCAATAATTGAACAATGAAAATTGTCCGTAATTAAAACGTCTACAGTAATTAATACGGTGCTAACGAGGCAGTTTCAGAAGTGTCCCAAAGTATCCTGAATGATTTCCGGTGTCGGTGTCGAATTGCTTTGTTAGAACTTTTAAATTTATTTGGGTTTGCTGAGTTTCCAGAACCTTTTGATGGAAAAGTAAATCGATATTTAAGATAAATCAAGTGTCGATTAAATTTTGCGTTTAATCTTTAAAAAAGGGTTTCAATATGACAATATCAGATTGTACAAAATCAAACATTAGAGTTTTATTACCTCATCGCATATCATAAGCTTTGAATAAGGTATTGTCAGTGTCGTTAAAATTTCCTTCCAATTCGTCTTTCTTAGAATTTAATATGTGTATATCTTCAAAGCAAGATTTACCAGATCTTTTAGGCAAGCACATCATCTTCCTGCCTTTATCCCACTAAGTCGGCGCAACATGTTATAAACATGTTGTCACATGATTTGAATGAATTTTACGAATGAATTTTATGAATTTTACGACCGGCTGCCTGGCTGGCGTCAACTTACCTTAGTCGCCTTTTACGACACCTCGGTAAGAAATGAGGGTGATCTATTCTATTCAGCCGAATACCACATGGCGAGGCGAGGCAAGCACCTTGAATTATATTGACTCCCATATACTGAGCTTGATTAATCACTCAAATTAAATCTCTTCTACTTGTGACGTATTGTAACGTGCGAGAGTGGGGGTATCGCACGGGGGGGACGCCGGTTAGAGGGGGGCTGTGGAGTCAGTCGTAGTGAGTCAGTCGTAGTTAGATCACCGATCGCTACGGACGTGCGTTACTATTAGAAAGGGCATTTGGTAACGATTCCTAGGGGAAAGTGAAGGACACCACACGTGGCGACGAGGTCTCATGTAAGTAAAAAAAAAAAAAAAAGAATATATATATATATATATATATATATATATATATATATTTTCTCGAAGTGTCCTAAAAAAAAAAAAAAATTGGAGAGGAAGATGAAGAACCCACACTTACAATAAGGCTACCTTGAATATTAACAAGCAAACGATTTAGTAGTCGCTAACCTCATTATAATATTTAAAAAATTTCTCTATTTTTAAATGTTTTGTTGAAAATTAAAAAATAATTAAATATATATATATATATATATTCTGAAATTGGAATAAAACCTAATGAAGGTTAAATGGTCCCAAGGAGGACAAATGGTCCCAAGGAGGACAAATGGTCCCAAGGAGGACAAATGGTCCCAAGGAGGACAAATGGTCCCAAGGAGGACAAAAGCATTATAAAATGCTGGATTGGTAATCCGTAACCTAATGAAGGTTAAATGGTCCCAAGGAGGACAAATGGTCCCAAGGAGGACAAAAGCATTATAGAATGCTGGATTGGTAATCCGTAACCTAATGAAGGTTTAATGGTCCCAAGGAGGACAAAAGCATTATAAAATGCTGGATTGGTAATCCGTAACCTTATGAAGGTTAAATAGTCCCAAGGAGGACAAAAGTATAATATTTCCGAGGGGAATCAAAGGTGCCAAGGGGCACAAGGGTGTAATATTGCCAAGGCGCAAGTAAAAAGAGATACATATCTATTTTACTTACTATTTTATTTTAATGGAAGAGTATATACAATACAAAAAAAAAAAAGAAACTCATTGTGTGAAGAACGCAATGTGTATATCTGTGTTGACTCATAGTATAAATAATACTATAAGTAAATCAGAACGTTGAAATACACATCGTGGTGATCTAAGTTTAAAGTAAAAATCATGATCACATATTTAGGTATATTTATAAATAAAATGATTACGTAATAGAATTGATATGGTTGATATATTTATCAAACATATCAATGTTAAGTTATTGACCAGACAGTATCATCTCTTCTTCTTCTTCTTCTTCTTCAACTTAGCGCCATCCCGGCTAAGGCCCGGGGTCCGCTTTCCTACTCAGTTGCCTTCACTTTACCCGATCTTGAACGTCCGACTTGTGTAAATTGTTGGCTCTCATGTCAGCAACCAAAATATCCAGCCAACGCTTTTTTGGACGACCGCGGGGTCTAGATTCATCTAGTATCATATTAAGCTATATTTCTTATTATTATATTATATTTATGGCATTATAATAGAAAGTGTATCAGAGAATTGAAGTAATCAATCTGCATTTATAATTAATTGTTGTTCTATAGGTTATTTGGTTTGGTTTAGGTTATTTGAGTTTACTCGGCGAAGTTTAAGCAATCCCCGTTCTTCTGGTGCCGATTCCAAAGCCATTAGGGCATACAGCATTAGTCAATTCGAAAAAGAGTGAGTGTTTTACCTAATAATAAGATTTAGGAAAAACATAGATAACCGATAACATAATAATATGACGATGGAAATAATCACACCATGATATATGTATATTAAACCTATTGACTGACACAAACTATGGACACCCCACCCGAGTGCACCAAGGGTGCAAGATACAAAGGCTGAAATGTGATTCCATTGAATTAAAAAAGAAAACGTTGACACTATGCGACATAGTCACATTAGACAAGGTCATAGTAGAAGATAACACTATAAATAAAATGCTAATACAGAAAGTCTACTGTGCTGATGAGGAGTGCTTAAATGATAATAATGCATGGACGTAGCTACTCTTCGACCCTGTACAAGACGATAATAACTGCTTAGAACTAGCAATAAGAATCATATTTTTTCAATCAAAGAGCAACCAACAACTTTCCAAACCAGGAGTAGAGTTGATGATTCAAAAGCACCTTTTTACAAGTTTATTTGAATAAAGAATATTTTGAATTTGAATTTGATGGAACCTTTGACTGTAATGACCAACAAACCCTTCCAGTGATTAAAATTCAGTGATAAAAGACTCGCCCGTTGGCGCAGTAGGTAGTGACCCTACCTTCAGCTCCGCGGGTCGTGGGTTCGATTCCCGCCAACGGTGAACATTTTCTATAAATGAATTTGTTGGTCTTTGAGCCTGGGTATATATATATATATATATATTTGTATTTAAATTGGAACCGTGAATGTTATGAGAATAAGAGCTGCTCCCGCTGTGGTAGGGGTATACCCAAGGAGGACTAAATAAAGCCTGTCCAGCTAGATATAAGAAATGTTCAAATTATGGCTATGTTCACTTTATGGCAAGATGCAAGACAAGATCTATGAAACGTAAATCTAATTACATGATGGATCTAAGTTACCCATACCTAATTAAACGTGGACCATCTTATTATTCAATTAGATTGTCAAAAACCAATGAATTAGAAGAAAGGTCTAGTACATCGACGTCATCCAATTGGAAATACATATACTACCTGGGAGAGACGAAAAGATACACTGTACTCTGGCTGGAGTCACTGGTCTCTAGTTACTGAGTGAGGAGTGAGTGAATTTTCGGAGTGATTCTAACAAACAAACATGGAATCTTAAAAAAAAAAAAAAAAGGAAATCTGGCGGAGATATTCGTCCCTCTATAGATATGAGAGCAGCTAACAATAGATACTCCGGGAAAATACCACCCTTCCATAACGGATAAACTTCTTCCAAAGTTCTGAAAAGCTAAAGTTTTCTCAAAAATAGACATGCATTTCATCAGATGAAGACAGTCCTTAAATTACAACCTTTATTTCCTCTAGAGGTCTTTTCCGCTACAAAAGGGTAACGTCTGGTATCTCTTGTATACTGAAATATATTCCAAAAAAAAAATGGTATGACCCTGTGAATATTAAATGGAAACCCTGTGAATATTAATTAACTTTATTGACAACATGATAGTTTTAGTCATATATAGATAAACCCGAGCATGATAGTCGATTAAATCGCGTGCTTGAAATCAGTTGAAAGACAAAAAAGGTAACATCGGAGGAAACTTATCTTTAATGCCACAGTCGTGCAATTCCTGGGTCATAAGCTCTCAGCGGAGGGAAATCAAACCATTAAGTTCCTATATCCTATAACAATTAAAGAAATCCAGAGTTTCCTATGACTCTTGAATTATGTGAATAAATGGATACCTAATCTATCAACATTAGCAGAACGGATGTTAATTGTGGAAGTTATGAACTCTCAAGGTTGGTCAGAAGGTGGATAGGAGGATCAGGTATTGGAAACTGGAACAAAAGATAGAATTTGATAACCTTAAAATTAGTCAAGAAAATGTTCTAACACTAGGATATTACGATCCCGAAGCTAAAACGCCAGTCCTGTTGGCCTAAAGCCAATTCTAGTACAAATTGATAACAGAGGACCCTGAATAATAACGTTGCGAATAGCAGCCCTTTTGACGATGAAAAACGTCATTTGTGCAAACTGTAGAGAACTTTCACATCTACCTTTACGGTAGAATATTGTTTGATCTGGTCACAGACTTCAGGATTGAGCGTTGTTTTTGCGGTTGCTACCTTACTACTTTAAGGTTGTGTATCGGCCTGGAAAAGCCAACATTTCTGATCCATTTTCTCGATTGTACCGACCAACTAAAGTAAAACCCACTGAAGATAAATACCACATAAACCAACATGTGTAATATATTAAACCGATAATTATGCAGAATTTGATTGAAGCCTCTAAATCAAATGAAAAAATTAGACTAATCAAGAAAGCTTTGAATACAAACGTGAGATTTCCAAACTAACAACTACCTTGTTTTCCGAACAGAACTTTAAGTTCATGATGATATCCTTTTTAGAGGTAATAAGATTGTTAGATTTGAGGAAGCAAGTATTGGATGCAGCCACGTAGGTCATCCAGAGATTGAGACGATGAAAGGTCGATTGCGCACAAAAGTTTGGTGGCCTTAGATGGATAAAGATAAAGGCCTAAGTTAAGAGTTGCCGAGAATACACGCTTGTCTCGGCAGGCAATTTCCCCTTAACCTTATAAAGACGAATCTTACTGGATCAATCTTAGCAAGATGTGGCAATGGACTTTCAAGGCCCTTTTCTCTCAGAACCTTATCTGTTGTTGGTTATTGAAAACTACAATAGATACAAAGAAATAATACCATGAAATCAATAATCACCAATGACGCAATAAAAACCATGAAAGAAATGTTTCTAGACTTCGCATCCCATTATCGATCACCACGGATAACGGCAACAGTTTACTAGTCTTGATTTCAAAGATTCTTGTCGAGACTAGCCAACAAAATATTTAGCATAACACCATATTGTCCTCGAGAAGACGGTGAAGCTGAGCGACAAAATCGAGACATTCTAAAAAGGCTACGGATAATTCAGAGTATGAAATCGGACTTTCAGTACAATATTTTAGACCACCTGGCATATATCATAGTACTTCATATATATATCATAGTACTTCATGCAGTATTACGGATGAAACATCGGATTCTTTTGCAGAAAATTTAGAAACAAGATGCCATCTATACTTGAAAATAGGAGAAAAAATGGATTGCGAAGCTAATGATAGAGATAAATTAATAAAAAAGGAGGGAAACATATAGAGATCGAAAACGAGAAGCAACTTATTATGTGAAAGGAGAAAAAGTGTACGTAAAAAAATAAATAAATAAATTGATAATTAGAATACTTAAGTATTATATTAGCAAATTAAATTAAATGTTTATTATTATGTTTATAATGTAAATTAAATTAAATGTTTATGATGTTTGATTATAATTAAGAAGGATTATAATTAGTTTTTAACTTAAGGTAATAAGTATGATTCTAAATATTTAAGTATGATTCTAAATATTTTGTAAAGGAAGAGGTGTGACGTATTGTAACGTGCGAGAGTGGGGGTATCGCACGGGGGGGACGCCGGTTAGAGGGGGGCTGTGGAGTCAGTCGTAGTGAGTCAGTCGTAGTTAGATCACCGATCGCTACGGACGTGCGTTACTATTAGAAAGGGCATTTGGTAACGATTCCTAGGGGAAAGTGAAGGACACCACACTACTGTTACATTGAGATACAGTATTTGTTAAACTCTTAGGTCCTCACTATTTATTAGGTTATCCTAGATTTGATTGAGGTTTTCAGAAAAAAATGTCCAGAAACTGATAAGACACGACTCTTAATTAAGATATATACATTTAGTCAATAGAGCTACTAAACACAACATGTTAAGGGGATTTGAAAGCGTAATAATTTTTGGTAACCCTTAGATTAGGGGAAAAGTTGACAAAGTTTCTAGAGTTCATAATCCGCATATAACTTGGCCTTTTTAGCCAATTTCAGCCAAATAGTACAAAATTCTCAAGAACTGCTTTGATGGTAAATAAAGATCCGCTCCTGCCAAATAAATTTCGCTCCCCACCCTTACAATGAAAGTCTAATATTACACAAAAAAATATATCCCGACCCTTTGAGCTATAAAACATTTTTACGGGCAGCCATTTTAAGAAGTTGCGAGATCATCTACGCTATAGCGAAATAACTGGACAATCTTGAGGAGAAATTTGTTCTTTAGATGATTCAGAATTAAAACGGAATAGCTGTTCGGACAAGGTTTTGTAATAGTAATTATATGTATTTGTGGATGCTGGTACTAAAGGAGAATAGATGACGGAAGTTACATAGACGTCAACTGTTGGACATAGGTCTCTTAATATGATCTCCACATCACACGGTCTTATATCGGATCCAGCAACTCTCAGTGACCTTTTCGAGATTGACAGTCCACCTCGTAGGGGTCTACCGATGCTGTGTTTTCTGGTGCATAGTGGCCATTCACCTTTAGACCTTTAGACCTCAACGCCCATCGGTTCTCCCCAGTATGTGCCCATAGCCAGCTATGGGTCAGCTTCGCGACACGCTGAGCTATGTCGGTAGCTTTGATTCGAGAGTTCTCCCCATTTCTGATTTGATCACGTAGAAATACTCCAAGCATAGCTAGCTCCATCATCCACTGAGTGACTCTGAGCTTTCTTATGAAGCCCACAGTCAGAGACCACGTTTCTCATCCGTATGTCATCACTGGTAATGCATACGTGTTTATTTTAGTATGTTGGTGGTAGGTCGGTTAGACCGTGTGGTATCCGTCTGAGTAGAATAGACCACCCTTATTTCTTACCAAATTGTCGTATAATACAACTAAGGTAAGTCGACCTACCGTGTGGTATCCGTCTGAGTAGAATAGACCACCCTTATTTCTTACCGAATTGTCGTAAAATACGACTAAGGTAAGTCGACCTACCGTGTGGTATCCGTCTGAGTAGAATAGACCACCCTTATTTCTTACCGAGCTGTCTTAAAAGGCGACTAAGGTAAGTTGACATCAGGCAGACGGCCGGTCGTAAAATACGTAGCCAAATCATGTGACAACATGTTAATAGCATGCAGTGCTTACCCCACTTATAGTGGGATAAGGGCAGGAGGATGATGTTAGTGGTTGGTCGGTTGCTCGCTGGGTCGAGCAGATAAGTCAGTCAGTTATTTAGGAAACAGGAAAAATATATATTCAATAGTTAAGGACATTTTAAAATTTTATTCACTGGTACATGGACATAAAACCAATGATGACATAAGTGAAAATAATTCCGCAATTCTTCCATAACTCGTATGAATTGGTGATTGGTTCATTTCCCATTATACAACGGCGTATTCGCGTAGTTTGCGTGACAGAAATTGGATAAATGCGACGTCCCTTTTGTCATTTCGCATCGAAACTTCGGGAAATATAAATATTCTTTACCGCGGTCATTTCACGGTAATGTATTGTCAATTATTACATATGAACCTATTCGTGCAGATTTACATTTCACTGTAAATAGTGGGCATTTATTTTGCGATTCTCGAAATTACTTAAAGTGTACTCTTTTGGGTTTTATTACTTTCTAATCTTCAAATTATAATGAAGTTACCGGCTCGGGAAAATTATCTAACGAAAAAAAACCATTATAAGACTCGGTGGTCACTATTTTCAAAAGCAATAGTATATAAAAATAATCTTAAATAGTATAAGCGTTGTGTACTATTCGTTCTCATACCTGATACATTTATACAAATTCTACACACTTAATAAATTAAACACTCTACATCTACATTAGCATTACATATATTTTCTTTTATCGCGGATTACAGTAAATAATATTTTTATTACTTTTGTAGAAGAAATAATTAGCCGTGTGGTATCCGGCTGAGTAGAATAGACCACCCTCCCTCTTACCGAGGTGTCGTAAAAAACGACTTAGGTAAGTTGACGTCAGGCAGGCGGCTGGTCGTAAAGACGCAGCCAAATCATGTTACAGCATGTTTATAACATGTTGTGCCGACCCCACTTAGAGTGGGATAAGGGCAGTAGGATATATAATTTTGTAGAAGAAATAATCATATTTCTCGATCTACAAGAGTTGTAAAAGATTGCCATAGGCAATATAACCCTTACAACGCCGTCCGCAAGTTTTTTTTAATCTGAACTAATTCCTTTCACAGCTGCTAATCAAAGCTAGACTGATATGAATAAAATATATTTACAAAATGTTATGTAAGTAAGGAACAATTATGACGTAAAATGAAAAAAGTTTTATTTTTCCAATTACTACGCATACGGAATAAGGAATAATTGATAATTGGATCGTTTTTCATTCCACGGCTCCGTCAATACTCTGCATTGGTGAAAATGGGAGTCGGACAAAATGGCGGCTTTTCATTATAAATGCGCAATTAAAAGTATAATTATACAAAACTAATTGTATTAATTATACAATTATTATCGTATAATTACAATAAAAAACATTAAATACTCAATTTCATGATGCTTACGTAGTTTTTTAAAAGTCAAAATTTTTGTATTAATAAAAATAATAAATAGATATTCTCTTTAACATGATTGCAGTTTTTATAGTGATATATTTTAACTTTAACGCTCCTATTTTAATTTTTTTACAAAAAAATTAAACAAAAAAAATGATAATAACAGGGGCTCGGGACCCCGGGTAATTTCACTGCTTTAGTCCTTTTACCTGTGAGTCCTTGTAGTGTGTGAGTGAGTGTGAGTCCTTGTACCTTTAAGCTGTGATGGCCTAGCGGTGCGACCGTGTGAATCTCTAGAGACGATCATGGGTTCAAACTCGGGCAGACATCAATGAGTTTTTCTATTAAAACTTATGTGTTTAATTGATAATTGCAATTTATCACACGCTTTTCGGTGAAGGAAAACATCGTGAGGAAACCTGCATATCTCTAGAGAATTCCGGGGACATGTGTAACCTACCAATCCGCATTGGAGCAGCGTGGTAGGTCTTAGCTCCAACCCTTCTCTCCAAAAATGGAGAGAGGAGGCCTATGCCCAGCAGTGGGATAGAAACAGGCCGTTACTTACTTACTTTACTTACTAGTCCTTTTACCATTAAGCTATACAACTAAGGTAAAAATTTCATTAACTTTAAACATTTTTTTAAAATAAAACTTATGTAGATCGATTTTTCTCCCCCAAAACCTCTACATATTGAATTTAGGGAAAATCATTGGAGCCGTTTCCGAGATTCTGAAAAAATATATAAGTATGTATATATCATGTATATATATCATGTTTATGTGTTATACATAAATATACAAGGTCAGAATCACACTACTATATTTGCAATCTTCTCTTAGCTCATAAAGCATTTATTGTCCTTACCATGGGCACACCATTAATCTTCATTCTGCGACTAATAAAAGACAATGGATACAAATCACACTTGGAATATCTGTTCTTTTATTTACATAGATTTTATTTATTTTACTTGTATATGTCTACCCGTCTGTCTGTGTATTTGTTAAGTTTTCACTATTAATGTGCTAGAGGAATATTGATGAAATTTGGTACAATTGAAAACAATATACCTGGCCAACATATACAATAAAACTGTATTTTTTCTTTGGAAGGAGGACAAAAACGCTCATCATCAATCTCTTACCCTTATCCCACTCTAAGTGGGGTCGGCACAATATGTCTTCTTCTTCCATTCCCCTCTATCATTCGTCCACTCTGGTGCCACTCCTTTAACATGCATATCATTTTTCACACAATCCATCCATCTTTTTTTCGGCCTCCCCCTAGCCATACATCCATCCACATTCATATTTGAAACTCTTTTGGTCATATGATTTTCATCCCTCCTCATTACATGACCATACCAACTTAGTCTCGCACTTCCCATCTTTTCTGTAATGGGCGCAACTTTCAGACTTCCCCTATAAATGATATTTGATGATGAGAGTATTTTATCATTTAAGTTGAGTATTTTAATTTACAGCCAAATAATTTCTTCGACAAACAATATTCTTAATCAGATTTCAACGATTTCATGAGACTACAAATTCATGTTATAAAAGGCAAGCACAAACAACGTGGAAGGGAATTCTGTTTGCCCGATTGGAGCGAATCGATCGAGCCGCGGGCGAAACTAAACATTTTCAAACTAATAGAGTTGTGACTTTCCTTAGGAAGTGGATATTTTTCAGCATGAGCTCAATTTACTTCAAGAGGACGCTCGTTAATGTTGTTTACGTAATTATTTTCTCTCAACAAAAGATTAATGCAAATTTCTCGACCAAACTGATGGAGATTTCAATTTGCCTGCAAAGATTTCTTTAGATCATTGGTCACATTGCCAAAAAAAATAACAATAATTTATAGAAGATAGACGTCACTTTGCGGAATTCCATAGTACAAAAGTTATGGTACATTTTATTTGTCTATAATCCGCGTTTGTTTAGAAAATGTATGTAATGCTATGTGTAGGAAGCAAAAACGCAAACCTTTGAATTTTGCTTGAAAGAAATTATTTGAATAATTTTTATTTTTATTTGATTTGGTTTGATTTGATTTAAAGAGAGGAACAAGTGGCGAGTATCTGTCCGAAAGATGATCACTTAATACTATATAATCATGACTCTTAGTAACGGTTATAACGACGCGATGAGGAGAATAGTCCTTCTAACGAAAATAGAGGATATCAGTATTCAACACAGGCCTCATCTTTTTTAGGAAGGATTCGTGCTTAGTCTGATCAAGAACAATGAGTCAGTATTGAAAGAAGAACAAGGAGATATCATTTATCCCTTTTTTATGTCAGGAAAACCCATTATGGGACGTCACCGCCTGACGAGCGGCGGGTATGTCGGACTCGCACCGACTGAAAATCTGACAGTGCTCCACCACGCTGCTGATGGCGGGGACAGAGTACCAGGGGATGGGGATCCCTTCCAGCCGCAACTCTGAACCACAGAGTGCGCCACTCCTGGTTCGGGGTCTCTCTAATAGTGGCCCCTCCCTCCGCTAGATATCATTTATCCCTCTAATTATCTTATTTAACTTAACGATTTTAGACTATCCACCATAAAACTTTAAGGTTCAACCTTTTTAATCCTGTTATGCAATATTTCATATCTTGACTAATTTTTGTGTTTCAAATTACACTTTGTTGGTTCGGGATACATTAAAGATCAAGTCATAAAACGTTTTATTAATGACCACCATTAGAATTTCAATATCGACCGTCGATCTGTCTCAGAGGTCAGGAAGCTCCAGCGTGCGACGGGCAAATTGCTCCGGCGTCCATTTGATAGCAATTTGCCGTTATTACAGCCGCGTCTTGTGTCACAGTCAATTTAATACGTGCGCGGCGGACACGGGGCATGGGCACGGCGGGTACGCGAATTTATTTGAAAGTTAACTGTGAAATCACCGTTATCCTGCCCTTATCCCACTTTTAGTGGGGTGTTGTAAACATATTACATGATTAAGCCAGGTATTGTACGACTGGCTGCCCGCCTAACGTCAACCTGCTTTAGTCGCCTTTTAAGTCACCTCGGTCAGCAAGAGGATGGTATATTCTACTCAGCCGTAGACCACACGGTCGGTCAACTTACCTTAATTACCTTTAACAACACCTCGGTTAGAAATTAGGGTGGTCTATTCTATTCTATATATTTTTCGTCTATTCTATATATTCTATTCTATTTTTTTTGGTCTGGTCTATATATTTTTGTAAAAGTCACTTTTACACTACATAGCATGAATCATATCTGGGATGAAATTATTTGAAATGGTCTTAAAAGTAACGCTACCGTGTGGTGTCCGCCTGAATAGAATAGACCATCCCTATTTCTAACTGAGATGTCGTAAAAGGCGACTAAGTTAAGTTGATGTAAGGCAGGCGGCCGGATCAGCACACTATATTGAAAACATGTGTTGATCCCACTTAGAGTGGGATAAGGGCGGGAGAAAAAAAATTGTCATAAAATAATGATAGCTAAATTTTACTATAATTTACTTATGTATTCTAATTTAATTACGATAGAACACGCATTATGGATATATTGCATCGTAATTTTTGTCCTATGATTTTCGCAAAGTAAGCCAACTTTTATAAATTACAAAAAAAAAATTTAAATTTGTCATTATCCAAATAATATTTAAAACAAGTCATTTTGAATCTTCAACTCTACTGGTGGTTAGGAGAGTTGATAGAGAGTTATAATTAAATCCGCTCGATTTTATTATTTATGTAATAGTCAATTGTATAAGCCTTCTATACCATCCTCCCTTTAATTGTTATATTAAACTGCTTCAATGTTAAATATAAAGAATTATATAATGAAAAAAGCAAGAGCCGTAAGTTTTTTTACACTTATTAGGTAATGCTTATTATATACGCCGTGTCTTATGCGGCTGAATAGAAAAGTACCACCCCCATTTCTTACTGAGTTGTCGTAAAGGCGACTAAGTTAAGTCGACCCGCCGTGTGGTATCCTGCTGAGTAGAATAGACCATCCTCTTTTCTTACCGAGGTGTCGCAAAATACGACAAAGGTAAGTTGACGTCAGGCAGGCGGCCGGTCGTAAAATACATAGCCAAATCATATGACAACATGTTGTGACGTAATGCTAATATATGAATCGCTACCGCTCATGACTATGCCCTTATATCATATTACCGACCATAACATTGAGTAACTGTTATCGGTGTTTTCATATATCCCGGCGCTAGTTTCAAAACTGTTCCATTTAATATAGCCTCGAATAAAAATGAAATTTAATGTTTTGACGGTGTAGCTTCGTGAAATATTATAAATTCGTTTTCAGATAGCGCTAATAAATATTGCAAAATGGGCGCTATCACTAAAATATCGAAATTGAAATTCGAAAACTTAATTCAAGTAAGCTGTGATAGCTTAGCGGTGAGACCGTGACTCTTTCCAGGGGATCACAAGTTCAAACCCCAAACGATTTTCGATGAAAGAATATATCGCGAGGAAACCTGCATATCTCTAGAAAGTTCTGTAGATATGTGTAACCTACCAATCCGCATTGGAGCAGCGTGGTCTAAACTCCAAGTTCAAGAGAGAGGAGAGGAGACAATCCTCTCCTCTCTCTTGTCTTGTGTGTTTTTATGATCGGCCTGCCTGACGTCAATTTACCTTAGTCGCCTTTTACGACACCTTCGTAAAAATTATGGTGGTCTAGCCTACTCTGCTCGATACTACGCGGCGGATTAACTTACCTTAGTCGCCTGTTACGACACCTCGGTAAGAAATGATGGTGGTCTAGTCTACTCCGGATACTAACGATACTCATGATAGTTTAAATTAAAAAGAACGCTAAAATTTATTCTGGAATTTTATTTTTTAAACTAGCGGCCTACCCTGCTTCGCACGGGTATAAAATATATAGTGACATAGCACTCAGTGAAAAAAATTATTAAAATCGATCCAGTAGTTTTAATTTATTCATTACTGCCCGTGGCCCGCACGCGTTATATTTGAAGAAAAACAATTCTCCTCTCCTTATACCAAGAAGATTTCCTGCTATATCTAAGATCAAAGTAATTATTAATTATAAAAAAAAGTAATTATTTACGACATCACATTAGAAACATTACAGTATTTCTCTACTCCATATTGAACGTATTATACATTCCTCTTGAATCACTTTATCTATTAAAAAAACCGCATCAAAATCTGTTGCGTAGTTTTAAAGATTTAAGCAGTCATAGGGATATAGGGACAAACAAAGAATGTGACTTTGTTTTATACTATGTAGTGATAATCCCTATAGCATGATTCAGTATTCACGCGCGATGGCTTATTATTAGCGTATTTCATGTATAACTTTGGTGTTTCTATACCGATTTCAATGATTCTTTTTTTATACAATGGTTAATAATATTCACTTTTTTATTTAGGGATGACTGAGAGTGATATAAACGTAGGAGTAGACAAATATAACCAGAAAGCTTCGAACTGCTAAGCTATCGGGAGTTACACGTCTTATTGTGAGTCAAACATAAAAGATAGACATATGCTGTCGTGGGATATTTTTTATATAATTTTAAGGAAAACATTTCCGTCATACATGATTTCTGTGTAGCTTTAACCATCAAGGTTGCACACGCGACGGAAGCTTAAAAAATGGAGTAACTTCTCCCGTTTTCCCGACATTTCCCTTCACTGCTCTGCTCCTATTGATTGTAGCGTGATGAAAAGTATACTATAACCAGCTCAGGAGTATGAAAAAAAATTGTACCGAGTTTCGTTAAAATCCGTCGAGTAGTTTTTGTTTCTATACCGGTTATACAGACAGACAGATAGACAGACAGACAGACAGACAGACAATATTTTTACTGATTGCATTTTTGGCATCAGTATCGATCCCTAATCACCCCCTGATAGTTATTTTGGAAATATATTCCAGTTACAGAATTGACCTCTCTACAGATTTATTATAAGTATAGATTTTAACTATCGTGAGTAGTATTCATAGTTATTGTATAGAACCGGCTATACTCCGGGGCACTTATTCATGAGCTCTTTACACGACGTCATTGCGGCGGGAACTGAACGTTGTATAAAGAGCTCATGAATAAGTGCCCCGGATAGGTTCTAAACTAGTCGGGCTAACCCGATAAAATAACACGTGAATATAGCCGGTTCTATACAATAACTGGAATTTTATTCATCGAAATCACGGCTATAAATATATCACGCAGCTTCGCTGCATGAAAGTCGTAAGATTGAATAATGACCGGTGTATTTATGTTTGGTCGGTTGCATCGGGTTGCTAAAGGATAAGAAATCGCCTTAAGAGCCCCGCTGCCAAACTACAAAATCCCGATATATGCCCCTGTTCGGCAGGAAATTGAATACGATCCGGGAAATAGACCGATGCGCATTTAACACCCCGTATTTCACCTAAAACATTCATATATTTTGGATCTTCGCGTTACAAATAGGAATATATGCTAATGTTAGAAAATTCTAAATTATTTTTAAAATGAATAAGAAAAAGTAAACGAATGCGTTTAGGGAATCACGCCGGGCATCTTACTGTGCACCAACACTTTTCACTACAAAATCCAACGACAGAATGATTCTACCACCAGTTCGGAACACTAATCCACTTGAGAAGAACTGGCAAGAAACTCAGTGCTCGCTCTTATCAGGAATAGCGATTATTTGAGGTTCAATTCTAATAACACGAAATACTAAAGAAAACGAATGACGTCAGTCGTTGTCTTATATATGCTGTCACAGCTTAGAGATCTGGATTCCTAACACTAATCTTATATATATAAAAGAAAGTTAGTCTTAGTTACACTATTCATAATTCAAGAACGGATGAACTAATTCGGCTGAAAATTGGTGGAGAAGTTGCTTAGAACCAGGAAACGGACATAGGATACCTGTTATCCCGTTCGACCGCATTTATTCTGTCCCGTCAAGTCACTATAAAACGTGATATAACAAAAACGACTATGACATGGAAAAACAAAACATAATGACAGCTAAACGTATTTTAGTCTTTGGGTAAGTATGGTAAAAATTTGACAAAATTATAGTAGCTATAAACGTTACTACATAGTATAAAACAAAGTCGCTTTCTCTGTCTGTCCTTATATCTCTATGTTTGCTTAAATCTTTAAAACTACGCAACAGATTTTGATACAGTTTTTTTTAAATATATAGAGTGATTGAAGAGGAAGGTTTATATGTATAATAAAATGCCATATGGAGTAGAGAAATACTGTGATTATCACTTAGTGACATAGGCTATATGCTTTACACCCGTGCGAAGCTGGGGCGGAACTCCTAGTATGTATATAAAGCTGAAGAGTTTGTTTGATTGATTGTAAGAACGCGCTAACCTCAGAAGCTGCTAGATCGTTCTAAAAAAATCCTTCAGTGTAAGATAGTCCATTTATTGAGGAAAGCTATAGGCTATATAGCATCACGCTAAGATGAATAGGAGAGGAGCAGCAATAAAAAACGTTACGAAAACGAAAAAAATTAAAGCTAAGCTGTAAGAATAAAAAGGTGATAGTTATTGAAAAATCATGTACTACAAAATTCTTCCACTCTAAAAGTTCTAAATAAAATTTCGCGACAGCTTAGCATAGTGAGTTGACGATTCAAAAGCACTTGTTTACAAGTTTATTTGAATAAAGAATATTTTGAATTTGAATTTGAATTTGAATATGTCTAGCTTTTAAGGTTAACCCACTTTAACCATTTTTATGGTTATCAAAAGACTATATTACCGTTTTAATCTTTTCACGCGGGCGGAGCCGCTGGCGATTGCTAGTGTATTATAAAAGTGTTACAAACCCTCAAATATGCGTGTTCCCGAATATATTATTTTTATATCTATCCTTATATCTGTTCCCGAAATATAACCGAGATTTTTTTTATTCTGTATGCTTTAGTTTATACAATAGTCATAAATATTTCTCCAGCCGTTAAATCGTCATTGGCAGACAGAGTTTCATAATATTAGTATAGGTTTTAAGAAACATTCTGATCTTCATTAATTTATATACTCTTGGACCTTCCCTGCTCTTGCCAATAAATTCGCATTAACATAGCCTAATACTATGAGAGTAAAATAAAGTTTACGACATTCTGGGAAATAATGAAGGGGAAATAAACAGGCCAAAGTAAACATAGAAGACTGAAAATGGGTCGTAACTCTGAATATAAACCAGCATCAAGACAATGTGAGAGTTATTTAATACATTTTATTCATGACAGACTTATATAAGACTTCTTATATTTAAACACTAGAAATCGCCAGCGGTTCCTCCCGCGTGGAAAGATTAACACCGTTATATAGCAACAAAAAAAATGGTTAATATATGCTTGGGATCCAGTGATCAATAAATATAACTCGCGAAAGAAATCGTTGCAAGCTATATCGCGTGCAGATAATATCATTGTGGTGTGCGACAGACTTCGTATGGTTCAAGTGAGGGTAGATGAACAAAATAATGACTGTAGTACTCGGGAACGAAGACGCCGCGGCGCTCCAGTCAGTTCGTGACCACGGTGGATGCAACTCTGCCGAAACGTAGAACCTTATACAAAGGTAATCGATTATAACGCGATGTGACCCGTATGTTTATATAATAATCAGTATGAATCTAAAGTTTAAAATCTACTAGATATATGTTATCGCGCACTTTTAGTTAGAACTTTTAGAGGGGAACAATTTTGTAATACATAATTTTTTAATAATTATCACCGTTTACTCGCCGCACGCAAGGAAAGCTTTAAATTTTACCGTTTTTGTACTTTTACTTTTTATTGTACTTTTTATTGCTGCTCCTCACCTATTTATTTTAGCGTGATGTTATAAGCCTATAGCCTTCTATAAATGGACTATTTTACAATGAAAGAATTTTTCAAATCGGTCCAGTAGTTTCTGAGATTAGCGCATTAAAACAATCAAACAAACTAACTCTTCAGATTTATAATATATTAGTATAGATTACTAGACTTTACATACCATAAAAATATATTCTTTATTGAAATTAACTTGTAAGGAAGTGCTTTTGAATAGTCAACGCTCGAATTTATCCTAACGAGAAGAGCATAGGTACGCAAAACACCTCGGATGCTATTTTCAAAATATAATTCGCTTAACTAGTTGCTGTGATATACGACTGAGTAGAATAGAACATCCTATTTTCTTACCGAGGTGTCGTAAAAGGCGACTAAGGTAAGTTGACCCAACGTGTTCTATCCGGTTGAGTAGAATTGATAACCCTCTTCCATACCGAGGTGTAAAATACGACGTAGGTAAGCTGAGGTCAGGCAGGCGGCCGGTCGTAAAATACGTAGCCAAATCATGTGACAACATGTTTAGAACATGTGCTGACCCCACTTAGAGTGGGATAAGGGCAAGAGGATATAACTAGTTATTATAACTAATTATGTTTCGTCATTGATGTTTTGTATAAGGTCCTAGAGTAATAAACCCACGCACTTTTATCATTTAAGTAATCCTCTATTTTATAGAAGCTTTTTGTATTAGCTTACTTTTAAGGGTTATAAAAAATATACTTATTTATACTAAAACTAGTGTATAACGGAAACCTATCTTAAGCGCAACACGTCAGTCTCATCGGAGCTGCGGACGAGACCAGACGTGTTACTCGTTACATACTGTTAGTGCGCGTTTGAGTCCTTTCGATGTTCATCTAATACTTTACATTATAAGTACGTACGCATTAAGTCATTAAAATGTATGCTCCCAAATCCAAAAATACAGAGACTTATTGCACGTAGTGTAAATTATTCGCATAAATAGCTGCATGCGGGACATCTGTCAATGAATTGTAATGAAATGACCGCAGTAAAGTATATTCATACTCGTAAAGTTCCACTAACGAAATGATAAAATGGCCGCCATATTTGTCCAATTTTGTCGCGGCAATGAGCACGTTATCGATTATAAAATAATCCAGACGCATCTTAATGTTTTTTGCCATAAATTTATTATTTTTAATAGATTTAAAAATAGATAGAGATTCAAAAATGGAGGAGATTAAGTTAAATAATTATTTACGTTTCTTATCCAATTAATCTATTATTATATCATGATAATCATAATTTTCGGTAAATCCATGATGAAAAAATTAGGTATAAGAAGATAATATATTTTCGATGCTTGGATAACCCTCATTGCTTACCAAGGTGTCTTAAAAGGCGACTAAGTTAAGTCGACCCAGCATGTGATATACAACTGAAAAGAATAGAACACCATAACTTTTTACCTAGGCGTCGTAAACGGCGACTAAGGTAGGTTGACCCGCTGTTTGGTATCGGGCTGAATAGAATAACGCACCTTCATTGCTTACCGAGGTGTCGTAAAATACGAATAAGGTCATCACATGCATGCATTAAAAGCTGAAATAAAACTGTGTTTAAACAATACACCCATATTATTTCCGCCTGATGGCGTCTGTTTTTTCACGATCCGTGGATCATGTAGTAAACTGTCACGCAGTGAATGCGATCCAATTATCAATTGTTCTTTACCTGACGTATTCGCATAATTGGTTCAACGAAACCTTATATATTTCACATCAGATATTCTGATATTACATCATTTGTCTCAATGATAGTACGATCCAATTAAAAATTCAAAAAATCATTAGTTACGTTCGAACTGTCAATGTGACTCTTTCGAGGAGGTCACGGGTTTTAAGTGTCTAATTGATGATTGCAATTTATCACACGCTTTTCGGTGAAAGAAAACATCGTGAGCAAACCTGCATATCTCTAGAGAATTCTGGAGATATGTGTAAATTCAAATTCAAAATATTCTTTATTCAAATAAACTTGTAAACAAGTGCTTTTGAATCGTCAACTCTACTGCTGGTTCGGAAAGCTGTTCCTACCGAGAAGAGCCAGCAAGAAACTCGGCGGTTGCTCTTTTAAAAATATAATTCTTAATACTATTTACATTAAGTCGTTACTGTATTGTACAGGTTCAAGAGAGCTATATCCACACATTCTTATCTTCTAAATAATCTTCAAGCCTAACCTACCAATCCGCATTGGAGCAGCGTGGTATGTCTTGGCTCCAAACCTTCTCTCCAAAAAACGGAGAGACGCGTTGAATAGAACAGAAGAAGCGGAGCTTTGCGATTTTGTCGTGGAGTCTATCTCCTGATGATGCTTGTGATAGTGAACGTGTGTAGTGCGTGTATATTGTAGTGGCGGTGGTGGAGATTATTGCATATGTTTTTACGAATCCTGCATGTATCAGTTATGAAAACGGGTAGTCCACTCTACATTTAGTAATATATATATTTTCTATTTTACTTTATCGCGGATTATAGTAAAATAATTTTATTGTCTTAGTGTTCATGAAATTCAAGAATTGTGAATAGTAGACAAGGTGATAAAATTATAATGTAGAACACATTCTGTATCTTCTAAAGATATTTTTGTTATTTTTTGGAATTCAAGTTTACTTACGATATGAGGAGTAAATCAATATTAATATTATATAAGTGAAAGTATCTCTGTCTGTCTGTAACGCTTTCACATCTAATTCGTTGGAGTTATATAGATAAAAAGGAATAATGGTACATTGACTCATACATATATGTATAACGATCTAATATAAGGTAGAATAATAAAAATTCCCGTTTTTTCCTCAAAAAAAAAATTATATAATACTTAATTGAGGGTATTTTATCGAAATCCTACCTAGGAGTCTCCTGATGATGCTTAATTACGGGACGAAATGATTGCTGAGATTGTGGTAATGAAGGTGTGCAATACTCGTATCTTGTGGTGGTGGTGATTTGTATCGCACAAATGCATGCATGGTTTTTATCAAGTCTTTATGTATCACTACATATTATAAAACAAAGTCGCATTTTCCCTATGTATGCATAAAACTTTAAAACTACGCAACAGATTTTGATGCGGTTTTTTTTAATAGATACAGTGATTCCAGAGGAAGGTTTGTACGTATTTGTACGTTTGTACATTCAATACGGAGTAGAGAAATACTGTAATATTTGAGGTTTCTGTAAATAATTACATTTTTTTCTGCTTACATTGCAAACGCTGGCTAAACCCTACGAGATTTATCAAAATAATTTACTAAGTATTTGTACACATTGAAAAGGTCTACAGAAAAGTCCGCGATGGTATATGTCTATCTCTTATGGATAACCCACTATAACATTTTTTGTCATTTACTTTTTACGAAAAATGATGCCTTATGTTCAAAGCAATTTTTATACAATACAGCATTAATCCCTATCCAATTGAGTACCTTAAATAAATTGTTGATTTAATATAGATCAATATGGCCGTTTACAGCATGTAATTTAAGTGAACATTTTCGGAGATATTACGGATTTACAATACCCTGAGGACGCCGCGCTTTACCCTATAGCACTTCGCATTTAGCAGCTATGTGTCGTTATTTCAAGAGTTTGTTTAAAGACATTCTGTAATTAATTGTAAAAATAAAATACATAGGGAAAATGTAAAAGTAAATAAGTAAAAATGTACTATATGAATTTAGATATTCCAAAGATAGCAGGAAATCTTCTTGGTATAGGGAAAGGAAATTGTTTTTCTCCAAATTTAACGCTTGCGGGCCACGGGCAGTAATGAATAAATCAAAATTACTGGATCGATTTAAATCATTTTTTTTACACTGACTGACATGGGATATATATTTTATACCCGTGCGAAGCAGGGGCTGGCCGCTAGTCAGGTATAAGTAAATAAATAAATATATGGGACACTTACACACACGGTCGTCCGTCAGCAAAGTAATTAACTTAATACTTGTGTTATGGTAGACAACTGGTGAATATATACTTATATATTTTTTAAATACATTTCTAAATACAAATATACACCTAGGCTCAAAGACCAACAAATATTGAAAATATTGGCCCTCGGCAGGAATCGAACCCGCGACCCGCGGAGCTGAAGGGTCACTACCCACTGCTCCAACGGGCCAGTCTGGTATGAAAACGGATAGTGCATTTATTTTGTTTAGTCAAAGATTATAGCATAACTACACACTATAATTTTCTAAAAGTTTACGACATTTTCACTAAATAAG
The DNA here is from genome assembly GCA_029227775.1 of Morpho helenor. NCBI lineage: Eukaryota > Metazoa > Arthropoda > Insecta > Lepidoptera > Nymphalidae > Morpho > Morpho helenor. The sequence continues at coordinate 482,882 of JARGCU010000006.1, forward strand.
TACCATTTCAAAAAGGTTATATTTAAAATTCGGGCTAGCTCCCAATCTTCTGCAAAACTACAGACCTAAATATATTTGCCCGCTTTACGCTGCAAGGAAATTGAATACAGTCGTTGAGGGTTCAGCCAGGCAATATTTCAAACAGCTACCGGGTAGGCATGTTAATAAATATTTAAACTTACAAAAACATCGATTATTGATTCGATTCGATCGGAGCTCCATCGATATCTCAAACGAACGTTTTAGTAAGTATTGTATTATCAATCTGATCAGTCTTTTAACTTATTAAATTTCAGGTTATTTTGGTACCGACTAAACTAAAAATGATTTAAATATTATTGTTGGATCTTCAATCTATTTTTTTGTTTTAAGCATTCTCGTCATTTATCCATCTTGATGCTTGAATAAAGAGATTTTCAATAAATAAATAAATATATGGGACACTTACACATGGTCATCCAACGTAGCAAGGATGTCAAGGTTTTTCGTGCTTATACAATAGATACGGGGAAGTCACATCGTTGCTGACCTGTAGAGATTTATATTAAATCTAGCTTTTAGCCGCGACTTCGTTCGCGTGAACTGTTGTCGCGTCATAGGTTGATAAAAGATGACACTTTTAGTGTTATCATATTCCTGTAGAATTAAAAGGATTAATTGTGCCAAATTTCATCGATATTTGTATAGCTGATTTGTCGTGAAAACGTAACAGACAGGCATACTTTCGCATTTTTAATATTAGTAAAGATTTAAACTCAATACAAGGTCGTCCTCGTCATTAACCTCAAAGCGAAACGCATTCAACATGCAATAACGTCTTCTAATGATAACCGTATTTACTGTTAGTGTGCTGGACGCAGATATGTTAGGGCGTGGAATCAATTCCATAGGGAAATTAGTTGTGATAGTAGAGTCCATCGTTGAAGTCCGAATGTGAGGTACACCAATATTGATATCCCAAGAGAAGTGAGTACGGGGGTATCATGAAATTCGAACGTGTACTTAATATATATAAGAATAACATTTTAACAATTACAAATATTTACTAAACAAAAATATAAATGTGAAGACAGAATGATATTACCTATACGAGTGATCGTAACTTTTGTATCTGTATCGCAACAATAGTATCGTCCTACAGTGTATTAATATACTCAAATTATGAACATATTTCCACATCACAACAATGACGAGTGTCATGGGTGTGAAGAACGTATAGGAATCGCTACGTGCCCACTTTTACACATCACGGATTCGCTACGCACCTACTTTGACACGTAATGGACTCGCTACGCACCCACTTTTGCACGCGATAGGACTTGCTACGCAACTACTATTTCACATGCCAGATTTGCTACGCAGCCACTTTTACACGTGACGGACTTGCTACGCAGATACTTTCACACGCAACGGACTTGCTACGCAGCCACTTTTACACATGCCAGACTCGGTTCACGCCAACATCTACACGTGACAACCCTAGCACCCAAGCACCCATGACGCATTCGCCAGCCACTTCCTGCCCTGCATGAAATATTAAATACAATTGTTACGAGTTTTCGGAAATACGTCGCAAAAGTCAAGGATCGTTCTAGTCGTACTATTGAGACATCCGACATCAAATTATTTTAAAGCGACACCGATAATTTTGAGCGAGAGATGATAATCTGAAGCGATTTGATTGAGCGAGAGATGATGATAGTCCATCGGTTGAAAAAGAAGAAGAGTTGGGCTTCAGTCCACGGTAACGAAGATATACAAACCCTTACAGAGAAAAAGATCAGGTATTAATGCTAAATACATTATGCACGGTGCAATTAAAAAAGATCGTGGGCGAAAACAATCCTAAAAGTTGGATTAGATATCTAAAATTATTTCCGACGCTAACATTATGATATTTATTTCCCGGTCGCAGGCTCTAACGTCTCGAAATGTCTCCTGGGATACAATAATGATAAACATTATGGTACTGGCGAAGTGCCAGGCATGCGATGTGGACTTTGGCTTCTAAATAACGCTGGAACGTTGGCGTGTTTATAATTCGCGATAATATCGAAATATATACGGTGTTAAATGCAGAATATGCGATTGTGACTCGCAGTTTGGTTAAAGCAAAGCATCTGTTATTGAAGAGAGCGATTTGAACCGCAAAATTCATGTACCGGAATATCGGTTTATACGTATTTCAGAATTTCACCCGATAAATAAGTCAAATTGCAAACAACCATTGCTGGCCAATCGGCGAATGTTAATTAACTAGTAACAACATGTATACAATATTACAACACTTAATTAGCTGATCGCTGTTTCTTTGATAGTTTTAATGTAAACTTTACATGTATTTGTTCTCGCGTACGATTTACGTTTACTGAACATAATTTTAACTTAACTTTTTCAAACGTTATAAAATCAGAATAAACCATACGTCTCTTATAACCCAGTAATGCTTTTAAATCTTTTAAATTTGTTGTTCCCTTTGGTCTTTTTGAAGTCTGTTTACGTAATACGTTTGTTTACGTTTACGTGCTCCTTTCTTACATGGTAACATTTTTCTGTATCAACATTTATTAGATTTTTTTTATTATGTTATGTATTACTCTGTTTTTGTATGTAGTTAAGTGTGGTGTGTGGTAACAGTAAATAAAAGGATTTTGATTTGATTAATAAAGTTTTGTTGATGGTGTTTGATTTATTGGTGGTAGCATTATACTAAACCTGCTAATATATTCTCCAGAAAGATCAAGGATAAGATAAGTTGTAACAAATCTCATATATTCATTAGCAAAGTTTATAATGTTTCCACATTTTTAGTTGACATGTTGCTCCTATTTTGAATGAACGATTGCGAGAAATTTTTCAATTATTTTTGAAATATTTGCTCTGTTGCATTTGTTTTTATAGTGCTCGATATTTTTTTATTGTTTGTAATTTTATTATATTCACTTCTTAATGAAGGTTCTCAGAATGCTCATCAATCATTTAACAAGTGATACAATGAGTTATCGAAATGTCAATACGTGATCAAATTGTAAATGAAGGAGACTCGTAGCGGAACCGTAATTGACGATACAGCTCAATGAAACACGAAACTAAGATAGTAATTTGCGAGACATATCCGTTAAAACTCAAGACAAAAACAATGGCATCATGTGTTAAAATGGCGACTTCGAACGAAGGCGGTATTATTAGACTATACTTACACTACGCTATTTCTAAACAATGGATATTAAAAAGATAACAGAGAAATGGATATCAAAAAGATTACACTTGATTAAGGCACTACACGACCCTATTCCCTTAAGAAACTTGTGTTGTACTTATCACAGGTAGCAACAAAGTTGAGTTAAAAAATGATCAAACCAAAACAAAATAATCTTTATTCAAATAAACTCTTATCGTTGCTCTTACAGAGAAGAACCAGAATTATTATTTTCAATTTTACATTATTACACCGCAGTCTTGTATAAAGCTGAAAGAATTTTCAAATCCAAGGATTTTTATCATCCAAATAATCTTCAATTTTGTAATATGCTTTACATATAAGTATATCTCTTATACTTAATTTAAACCTTTCTGTAGACTGGTCTAGTATGGATTGCGGAATTTTATTGTAGAAGAATATCGAGACCATCGAATGAGTTGATAACTCTGCTGAGCCGCGACACAGGTATCACAAGCTTTTGTGACCTCTCGTATACCTATGATATAATATTTTTCTATGATCACCGATCAGAGAAAAACTAAATTATTATCATTCTCCTGCTCTTATGCCACACTAAGTGGGATCAGCACAACATGTTATAAACATGTTTTCACATGATATGACTAGGTATGTTACGACCATCGAATCGAGTTGCTAACTCTGTTTCGATGATTGCAAAGATGAACGTGACTTTTTCTTAAGTGATATGGTTATATCTGCTAAAGGCGGAATTTTCAAATTCTTTGTATTTGACATCAACATCATACACCACACACATTTCTCTGCTATCAAAGATTCAAAAGATAGTTTCTACGATCAAAAGGCTATTGTTGACTAACAGTTCTAGAAGCACATATAAGTATGAACACAATCCAAGTGCTCTGTTACATTAAATATAAACAAACTTCTGGACAAACTTACTCTGTGAGACACGTCGTACGTTTCTATATAAGGCTGTGGTACAAGGAATTAAATTATTTTAGCTTCATACTATAGAAGCTGTATCCGCGATTACTTTACTATATATTTATTCGATTAGAAGACACCTTGTGGTATCTAGCTGAAAATAATAGACCACCCTCATTTCTTACAAAGGTGTCGTAAAGGCGACTAAGGTAAGTTGACTCACCGTGTGGTATCCGAGTGAAAATAGACCATCCTCTTTCTTACCGAAGTATCGTAAAACACAACTAAGGTAAGCTGACGTCGGGTTGGCGGCCGGTTATAAAATACGTTGCCAAATCATATGACAACATGTTGATAACATGTTAATTACCAATAGAATTTCAAGAAGTCCTTGGATAATTTTGTAGCATATTCCAAATGCTACTGACAATTAATAATATTAACTTAATATGGGAAGATAGAAACTAGGGTTCATATTATCGGTCAGTGATCATAACGGAAATTATACAGATTATAATATTTTAATAATTATAATTTTATAATAATTTTTCTATAGTATATAAAGTATATAAATTTCTTTTTTATAGTACTTAATTTATATAGTATATAAATTTCTAATATTATTATTTTATGTTATTTTAATAATTTTTGATTATGAGAATGGCATATGCACACAGTTTTATACTATCGCAAAGCCAATCTCTCAAATATAGTCCTATTTAATTAAAAAGTGTTATAAACATGTATATGTATAAAAATAAATAAATATTGCAAGTAAATTAAGTTGCATATCTTTATACGTATGATACTTTAGCTACAGCACATACGAATAGAGAATAATTGTGTATTTTGTCGACATAAACAAAAGTCCTGCAAAGTTTATATTAAATCGCTGAAGCTTTACACTCATACCACGCCCATAATACTGGATTACAGACAACACTCGTATTCTCACATCCACTATTTATACGTAGACAAAGTGATCGTTGAATTTCATTTGGTTTTACGTGGGAAATACAAAACTCCGGGGAAAACGTCTTATCTGTACATCTGCGAGCCATGAGATAGCTAGATTCTTTTGTCTTTTATTATATTTTTTTAGTACTTTACATAAGCTGTGTGGTATCTAGTTAAATAGAATATACCACCCTTATTTCTAACCGAGTAGTCGTAAAAGGCGACAAAGGTAAGTTGATCTGCTGTGTGGTATCTGGTTGAGTAGATTATACCACGCTCATTTCTTACCGAGGTGTCGTAAACGGCGACTAAGGTAAGTTGACCCGCTTGTTGTATCCGGGCGAGTAAAATAGACCATCCTCATTCCATACAGAGGTGTAGTAAAAGGTTACTAAGATAAGTTGACTTACCGTGTGGTATCCGGCTGAGTAGAAAAAACCACCCTCTTTTTATACATAGTTGTCGTAAAAACGACTGAGATAAGTTGACCCTCTTGTGGTATCCGGGCGAGTAGAATAGACCACCCACATTTTTTACCGAGGTGTCGTAAAAGGCGACTAAGGTAAGTAGACCCACGTAGATCTTTCGTCACGCAGGCGGCCGGTCGTAATATACCTACCCATTTCATGTGATAACATGGGACGACCCCACTTAGAGAGGGATAACAACAGGAGAATGCTCATGATGTTTTTCTCTGATCGCGGATCATAGAAAAATAATATACGATGTATAAAAAAAACTATTATTATTATTAAATAATAATAATAGTTTTTTTTAATAATATTTTAATTTTTTTTATTATATTAGTTCATCAGTTGTCTGTCACCCATAACACAATTATTAAATTACTTACTTTGGACTACTGGACCGACGACCGTGTGAGTAAGTGCCCCATATATTTATTTATTATTTATTTTTAATAATAAATAGGTAGGTTCTTTCTAAACTAGGTTAGACTTCACGAAAAATAAAAATTTCGGGCAACATTTGTTCAATCAGCGGATAATCTTTCTCTTGATATCACCCTCGTTATTTTTGTGATTATTGTCGTTATTTCAATTTCTTATTATAATCCGTGGCTGTAAGGTGTCTGCGATCCCTTTGCCCTTGGGGAAAGTTCACTTACCTTAACTTATTTGATTTATTGTCTACAGGTAGCTTTTTCTTTTAGTCTACAGGTTTGATAAATTGAATTTAAAGATAAAAAGATATTCTTTAATTGTACAAGCTTTGATTAATAATATAGTTTTCAGATACTTTCAAAACTTTTCTGAAGTCAAATCTAGTCCTATGTTATTACTCAGTTACCAAATCAGTAGCTGGTTAACAGAGCCTTGCTCGGTTATTTTTTTTTATAAATAAAATGTAATTAAATGATTAAAAAAAGATTTTACTGGGATCGATCCTATTATTCTGAATTTAAAACCGCCCTTTACCCAATAGCCATCATGACTTTTGCAATAGACAGCGTAATTATTCTCTGCTTTCTCATAAAATTATAGCAGTTTTTTCCAGTGCATGAAATCAGGAATAACACAACATTTTTTTTAATAAACCTAGCTAGATCGATTTACCCAAAAAAAACCCTCTACATGCTGAATTGTGGGAAAATCGTTGGAGCCGTTTCCAAGATCTAGAAAAGATATATATATAAAGATATAGAAAAGATATAGATATATATATATATATACAAGGTTCACTCATTTAAGTATTAAAGATTCGTTTGTCTATAACATCGCTTATATATGTCGCTTCTATAACAAAATTCCGCGAATCATATTAAAATTACATGGTTTAAGTTAAGTGTCACAAATTAGCTTTTACGTAAAGCATATTTCACAATTGAAGATTATATAAATAATAAAAATGATTTGATTTGAAAATTCCTTTTATTTTTTAGAGATATACAGGTTTTCTCGCAATGTTTTCCTTCACCAAGAAGCTTGTGATTGTAATTTACAAATGTCAATTAGACCCATAAGTTTTAATAGAAAAACTCATTAATGCCTGCCTGGAGTTGAACATATCTAGAGAGTTGCTCGACACGGAAAAGTTTACTCGAATTAATATTAATTCAATAAAAAATAAGAAAGAAAATGTGTGTATTAAAGCAAATAAAGTCTTAATATTTCCATGTCACATAGTCAAAGCATATATTCGGGTCCGTTTTTTTGCAAACTTTCCAGAAACGCAAACGAAGCGCCCCTGTAGAATTACGAGGAATTTAATATAAAACTATGGGCGCGAGCCGCCATATTTCAACTCGAGACACATCTGTGACGAAGTTGGGTTGTATTTTTTTAAAATTGCAAATTCTGAACTCGTTCGGAGTGAGTTGGGGATATGGGATGTGGTGTTAACTGTGAAATATTACTATCGAATTTCGAGGGCAAAGTTTAAATTAAAAATATACGCTCCAACTGTAGACGATGTTAAATTTGTTATAACAATTTTGTGTATGAGAGGAAATTTTATTAATATATTTGTTTTACTCACGAATTCAACTTAAGTCTGAGTTAACATAAGCGTTCAAATATTATCAATTATGTAAAAGTTAAGAAAAAGCCGTGTATCCGGCGGGGTAGAAAAGACAACCCTCATTTCTTACCGAGGTTTCCTAAAAGGCGACTAAGGTAAATTGATTGCCGGTCGAAAAATACCTAGGCAAATCATATCGTGCCGACCCCACTTAGAGTTGGATAAGGGCAGGAGAGTGATGATGTAAAAGTTAAAAATTAGTTATTCCGTTTCCAAACGGGAATATTTTTATTATATAATAATTGGACCAGGACCTCGTTCACTTAACTTAAATGTCAAAATACCCTTACTTACCATATGTTTTTTATGATATTCCTGAAATATATAAACATCATTATATAAAATTTCATGAACATACCCTCGGCGTTAGCTGTGAAAGGATAACAGACAGACAGACACACAGACAGAGACACAGACAGAGAGACAGATAGACTTTCTCATTTATCCATATGTTATTTAGTCCACTTTCTTTCATACCAACGTGTCGTACAATGCGACTAAGGTAACTTGAAGTAAGGCAGGCCGTAAAATGCCTAGCTGAATTAAGTGACATGTTTATAACAAGTACCGACCTCACTTAGAGAGGAATAAGGACAGGAGAATGATAAGGTAGTCATCAAAATTATATCATCATTGATGTAATTTTTTTTGTATGTATTACTGCAAAAAGTAGCGCCTATAAACAATTAAACTAAGAAAATAATGCCAGGTTTTAGTGCTTACTTTTAACGGCTTAAACTGAGCCACTCTGTTTCAAAATGGCGCCGACTAGGGGTGGATTACCGCTAATGCCCTCTATCCGCTTAAAACTGTTAACCAGAGTGCGACCAAAACTATCTCTTGGTAATTACACGATTTCCAGAACCAATCCCCCAAAACCAAGTTCACCTTACGTGATAGTAACATTTGACATTTCACATTTAAATATGAAAACTAACTTTTACCCACGACTTCGTTCGCGTGGACTGTTGTCGTATGATAGGGTGATAATAGATAGCGCTTTTCAATGTCATCATATTCCTGTAGAATTAACAGGATTTCTATAGCCTGTATTTTATTCCGGTGTATAACCAAATAGTGCCAAATTTAATCGATATTGGTTCAGCGGATTCGTCGTGAATGTGTAAGACAAACACGAACTTTTGCATTTATAATTTTAGTAGGATTTAACTTTTTTTCAATTTAAAAAAAAAAAAAATTAAATTTAAATCAAAATTCATAGCATTCCTTTGATACACTTTAAGTTTTGTTTGCGATTTCATCATGTTGATGCTTGGATTACAGTGCAAGACGACCGTAAAGATTGTGCTAATGAATGTGTAGTGCTTAGGTTGTGTAGTATTGATCGATTCTTATCAAATTAAATATCTCAATTACTTCTAACATTGTATGCTTAATTTTATGATCCTTACAACATATAACTCAACGTTTATAATAATAAAGAGTCGTCGAAAGAAAAGTAACGCGTGAAAATAAATAAATATATACGCACTACACAAGTTCACTATCATAAACTCAACAATCGTAACCGAAGCATCATCAGAAGATAGACTCCATGACAAAATAACAACCTATTGCTTTTACGAAATAATTTTATTATTACTTTTTTATTATGGTCGCAAAGTAACGCCTAATTCTATAAATCATTTAAAAAGGGAGTTCTTACATTCTTCATGTTAGAGCAATATATACTGACTGAATTTGACTGGACCGTTGGCGCAGTGGGTAGTGACCCTCCCTTCAGCTCCGCGGGTCGCGGGTTCGATTCCCGCCGAGGGCAAACATTTTCTATAAATGAATTTGTTGGTCTTTGAGCCTGGGTGTATATTTGTATTTAAGTATGTATTTAAAAAATATATAAGTATATATTCACCAGTTGTCTGTCACCCATAACACAAGTATTAAGTTACTTACTTTGGGGACGGACGACCGTGTGTGTAAGTGTCCCATATATTTATTTATTATTTATATTAAGTGCACAGAATATTCAGTACTCTTGTCACGAAAGGATAGCATAAAGAAGCGTAAGAACTCCATTTAGACGCATTCGACCCGCGGTTTGAAATATTCCTGTCATTTGTCACTGTCCCCCCCTCCCCTCCCGTCAAGCCCGCTTTTGGGAAGTTTTACCAATCGGGATAGTTAATTGGAAATTCGTTGAGTTATCGGCAAATATCGTTTAAAATTTTTACAACGTAATACCGTGTTTTTATTGACAGAAATATTGTTTCTGATTGCCAATTAAAACTGTAGATACATATAAAACTTTAATTTCATAAAAGTAGTTTCCTACCCTTATCCGACTTTAAGTGGAGTCGGAACATGTTATAAACATGTTGTCACATGATTTAGCTACGTATTTTACGACCGGCCGCCTGTCTAATGCAAAATTACCTTTTCGTATTTTACGACACCTCGATAAGAAAGAATGTGGTTTATTCTACTCAACCGGATGCCACACGATGGGTCAACTTATCTTAGCTGCTTTTTACGACACCTCGGTAAAAATGAGGATGGTTTATTCTACTAAACCGGATACCACACGGCGGGTCGAATTACCTTGGTCACCTTTTACGACACCTCGGTACGAAATAAGGGTGGTCTATTCTTTTCAGCTGGATACCACACGGTGTTAATTTCATAAAAGTAGAAGAGAAGAAAATATATGTAATGCTAAATGTAGAGTGTAATATCCGTTTTCATACCTAAAACATGCAGAATTTTTAAAAAGTCATTTACAACCCGCCACCACTAACATAGTATCTATGATTTTTTTCCTGGACTCGATGTTTCGGTCACGGTGTGAGACAAGTTTTCAGATTGTGGTAATGAATGTATGCAGTGCTTGTATATTTTTGTGTTAGTATGAGAACGGATAGTACGCTCTACATTTAGTATTACAAATATTTTCTTTTATTGCTGATAATAGCAAAATAATATTTTCAAAGAGCCAGTGGTAGCCAAGCGGTAACAACGTGCGACTCTTTCCAGAAGGTTAGAAGTTAAAACTTGTGTCTAATTGATAATTGCAATTTATCACACGCTTTTCGGTGAAGGAAAACATCGTGAGGAAACCTGCATATCCCTAGAGAATTCTGGAGATATGTGTGACCTACCAATCCTCACTGGAGCAGCGTGGTAGATCTTAGCTCCAAACCTTCTCTCCAAAAACGGAGAGAAGCTATTCTCAGCAGTGGGATAGTAACAGGCCGCTACTTACTTTTAATATTTTCATTACTTTTGAATAAATACAAAAATATTTGAGCTTCAATAATTCTAGCAGTAAAGTGCAGAGCTTTATTAAAATACAGCTTTATAAGCAATCTAATTTAGAATATAAAAGTAACCCTTTCCCTCAGCTAACCCGGTACGTACAGTTTAGAGCCTTTGAGCTAGACTCTATTAACATAAAATATTTAGCTTCGAGATATACCACTTTACTATATACGACATATCGTACGATATCGCAATATATAGTCGGAGTAAAAACTCCATTTAATCAAAGATTTTTTCACACTTTCGCGATTCATACTGTTTATTATATAAACACACGGGTCACATCGCGTTATAATCGAATTACCTTTATACAAGGTTCGATGTTTCGGCAGAGTTGCATCCACCGTGGGCACGAACTGACCAGTTCGTCAGTCGAGTCAGGATGCAACTCTGCCGAAACGGTGAACCTCGTATAAAGGTAATTCGATTATAACGCGATGTGACCCGTGTGTGTAAACACACTAACTGTAACGATGAATGATGGTTTGAAATCCCACATTGATTACGGACCATTAAATTAAAACTATCCAGCACAGATAACCAATCCTCATTGGAGCCTATATCATTGAATCGTGATTGGTCTTAGCTCCAATCCTTCTCTCGAAAAACGTTAATTGTGTTGAGAATCCTACCATGGGTTTAAAGCAATAATATGAAAATTAGATTAAAATTTTAATCTTAGCTCAATCCCCCATAATAGATGAGCATGTTCTACAGTACAGTAGGGATCGGTTGAGTAATTTAGTTATATTTAGATCTTCAATACGATATTACGATACGATATTCAAATAATAAAAATACATTACAACGTCGTCATCGTATTGTATAAAAGGCCCCAAAAAATTACAGGGCAAGCTTGAAATGTGACGTAATTAAAAAGTTACGGCAAGGTGAGGGTCTGAAGCGACAGTTGCTTTTTATTTCTCCCCTATAAGTTGTAATTTTGCGAAAGAAGAAATACTTAATGATAAGTATACATAGGGGTGTATAGGGTTTTTCCAGTCTCTTTCCCGGTAGTTTAACAAGATTTTGGTGTTAATATAGTAAAAAAATTGGTGTAATCTGTCCAAAAAGCATATTCATTCACCTGCTTGACATGGTTGTATTGTTAGAAATTAAGTCTCAATTAAATTTAAAATGAATAATAAAAAATAAACGAATGCGTTTAGAGAATCACGCGCGCAAGTTTACTGTGCACCAACACTTTTCACTACAAAATCTAACGACAAAATGATTCTACCACCAGTTCGGAACACTAATCCACTTGAGGAGAACTGGCAAGAAACTCAGTGGTCGCTCCTATCACGAATAGTGATTATTTTACGTTAGATTTTAACAACACGTGATAGAAAAGAAGTCTCCCAAACACGTCTACCTCCTACGAATGCCGCACACCAAACGAGAGCAAATGACATGAGCAGTTGTCTTATATAGGCTGTCATAGCTTCTGGATTCCTAACAGTATATTATAATATATAAACCTCAATCATGTATTTGGGTGGAATAAAATAAAACGATACGATGTCGCATCAATTTGGCTATGAATGACCGTTTTTTATTATTTATCTCATGTCTTATCCACAGTAATACAAGGCAAAAACAAATGAATTAATATTAAAAAATTATACATCAAAATATGAATAAAAAAGAATGTGTGTGTGTGTATGTAGGCATGCATCTCTATGATGAGTTTGTTAGAGTGTGTGTTTGAAGGTGTGTGTTATTATTTATGTATGTATGTGAATTCAAATAGATTACTTGTTTGTTTGTTTAATTTCTTTATTAAACATAAGTAAAAAAAACACATGGCACAGAAATATATTATGTCATCTGTATTGCGATGTTTGATAATCTCAAGCTGTTCCCAGATGTTCAATTTAAGGCCTTTGTTACAGGTGCGTAAGATTTCGAAACTATGGTCATTAGGAACTTTTAGATCGAAAATAAACAACTATCGTCATTAGGAACTTTAAGACCGAAAATAAACTAAATGGTGGGGTTGAACAGATAAGGATATAACTAAGCTTGTTTGGGTATTGCTTCGCTTTGCGATTTTGTCGTGGATTCTATCTCCTGATGATACTTGGTTGCGGGCTGAAACGATTGTTGAGTTTGTGATAGTGCTTGTGTATTGTGGTGGCGGTGGTGGTGGTTTGTGAATGTGTTTTTACGAATCCTGCATGTATCAGGTATAAAAACGGATTGTCCATTCTACATTTACCATTATAAATATTTTCTATTTTACTTCATCGCGGATTATAGCATGAAAACTTTATTATTACTTTTATAACAATTTTTTTTAATTCAATGCTTCTACATTGTCCATTTTAGTCCGGTAACACTATAAGAGCCGTTTCTCACTGCAGTACAGAAAATAGGTGGAAAACGAGAAATAAAATAGCTTTTATTTTAAAAGTCTTTGTTCTTTTCACCTTCACAATATATCTCAAAGTTCCTGAAACTCGACATCTTTGAATTAGCTTCGAACTATAACATACGAACAGAATTGCCTTCGTGATTTATACGCTGTCGATTTCATATTAAACTTTGTTCGGAACTGTCCAGTCATACATTCCGATTTGGGTTTTTTTATTATTATATCAATACCAACATTGTAAATATTAGTCTGTCTGTCTATCTGATAAGCTTATCCACTGAACCAATCATTAATTCTCCAGCCCCTATCCCATTCTAAGTTGGGTCGACACAACATGTTATAAACATGTTGTCACATGCTTTGGCTGCGTATTTTACTACCGGTCGCCTGTCTGGCCGTCAATTTACCATAGTCGAATTTTACGATATTGGTAAGAAAGAGTGTGATCTATTCTACTTAACCGGATACCATACGGCGGGTCAACTTACCTTAGTCACCTTTTACGACACCTCGGTAAGAAAGAGGTTGGTCTATTTCACTGAATCGGATACCACACGGTCGGTCAATCCACATTAGTCGGCTATTTTTTGTATTGTATTGCATTTTTTCTGTTAAAATTTATATGTCTAATTGATAATTGCAATTTATCGCAGAAAAAAACATCGTGTGAAAGCATATCTCTAGAGAATTCTTAGAATATGTGTAACCTACCAACCCTCCAATCTCGTTGAGTAATTAAAAAAAATATTATCAAATTATTATCCTGTTTATTGCGAAATCCAGTATAATACAAAAAAGATTGATGCGCGTCGGTTTGTTTGCCGAACTCATTATCATCGGCTTTGTTCCCAACAATGGCTTTAATTATTTCCATGGAAATTAATATAAAAAATGCCTGAAGCCCTCAACAATTATAGGCTTATTTCATCGTGATAAGGGTCTAACCAGATACTCTTATGTAATTTTATTTCTTTAACACCCCTTTTTTAACAGAAACTCTTTTTAACAGATAACAACACGCGTTTCTTGGTGGCTTTTCTCGGTAGGAACAAATATCCAAGCCCAGTAGAGTTGACGATTCAAAAGCACTTAGTTACAAATTTACTTAAAGAATATTTTAAATTTGACTGTGTTAGTAATTAGGTGGCTTGATTTTACTTTTTAAACACACATAGAAACAATGGTGATCCGTCGTGACGTGTGCTTCGTGATGATAACTGCTTTCTGTGGGAATCAAAATGGCCGCACCAACCATATATAAAATATTGTTTAAACTGTCTAAACTAATCACTACATAGTGTAAAACAAAGTCACATTCTTTGTTTGTCCCTATATCTTTATAACTACGCAACAGATTTTGATGACAGATTTTTAATAGATAGAGTGATTCAAGAGGAATGTTTATACGTATAATAACATGCAATACCGAGTAGAGAAATAATTTTTGTGGTTTAAAAATAAAATTCACAGAAAAAAAAGTAAAAATAAATAAGTAAATATGTAGTAGGTATATGAATGTAGATATTCCAAAGAAAGCAGGAAATCTTATTGGTATAGGGGGAGGGGAATTGTTTTCTCCAAATTCAACGCTTGCGGGCCACGGGCAGTAATGAATAAATCAAAACTACTGGATCGATTTTAATCATTTTTTTTCACTGTGTGACATGGGCTATACATTTCTACCCATGCGAAGCAGTGGCAGGCCGCTAGTATTGTAATAAACTGTAAAACAAAGGCTTTTAACGAGCTATAAGTTATAAACTTTAAAGAATAATATGTAAATAATGGAATAATTACAACAGATGTTGTATCCAACGGAGCGTAATCGCGGTAAGTACGTATAACTCCGTCATGAAACATTCAACAGCTATAATCTATAAGCGGTTAACTGAATAATTCATAATTATATTAATTAATAATTCATGAACAGAGTCATCTTACAGGGATGAAGCGGATAAGTCAGCCAAATGTATTATTTATTATTGGATGAAATTGTTTCCAATTACGTTTTATACAATGTCATTTTTTTTTACACGGGAAAAAAACCCCTTATTGGTACCGCCGCCCGACGGGGACAGGTGTCGGTTATGTCGGACTCGCACCGACTAAAATAACCTGTGTGCTCCACTACGCTGCTGGTGGCGGGTATAGGGTACCTATGAAGATATTACCCCCATCCCCGCCAGCAGCAACTCTGTACCCCAGAGTGTGCCACTGTCATGCACTATTCGAAAACTTTTGTTTAAAGTTATTAGCAATTTGGATTACAAATTGCTAGTAAACTTGCTAATCCCTCCAGCTAAGTTAAATGCTTGTGTGAGGAGTGGGTTCACGTGGGTAGTTTAATGGATTCGAACCCACGACCTCTCGATTGCAAGTCCGTTAACCTACCCATTCCACTACCGCCGTCTTTAATTTATAGAATTACGCGTTACTTTGCGGAGATCCATAATACAAAAGTAATAAGAATATTATTTTATTATAATTCGAGATAAAACAAAATATATCGCACGTTTAGTATTAAAGTAACCTAACTCAAAAAATTTTTTAGTTAGTTACTTAGTTTTTCGCCAATTGCAATCAAGCTAGCATAGCGCCTACAAAACTTGTTAAAGACACCCATCTCTTGGAAGAGCGATAAAACTTTAACTAATTTAATAGATCGGAGCGTGATGTCATAGATGACATTAAAATAAGGATTACAGTCTAACTCAATTGCGACTTATTTTGAATTAGGTCACTTTAATACTAAACGTGTGATATATTATACTAAATATACAGATTACTATTCATTGTCGTGCCGGATTCGTTGATTAAGTTGCGACTTACTATTTTGACGTGCATTCTATCTCCGGATGTTGCTTTGGTTACTAGGCTAAACGATTGTTGAGGTTTTAGTAGTGAATATGTGCAGTGCTTGTGTTTATGTTATTGATAGTATTTATGTTTTTACGAATCCTGCATCTATCAGCTATGAAAAAAGATATTAAACAGTAGAATAGACCACCCGCATTTCTTACTGAAGTGTCCTAGAAGGCGACTAGGGTAAGAAACGTCAGGCAGGCGCCACTCGTAAAATATCTAGCGAAATCATGTAACAACATGTTGTCGCCAATGACTTCCGCTTTTTATTTTATAGCAACACAGTCATGAAACAAGAGTATCGTGCCCTTTTTGATTAAAATGGCGGCAACACTGTCGTGTTGTTTCCGGTGGAGTCTTCCTATATATTGCTAAAACGTTTCAGTTGCATTCAGTTTTGTTCGTCATTCGAGAGAAGTGCATCTTGGAACGGGAATTGTGGTATTCTTATTATATCGTGTTATTGTATATAATGTGCGGTAACAAACATGTTTGTAATATGTTGTGCCGACACCACTTAAAGTAGGATCGGGGCAGGAGAATAATAGTGACTTTAGTACTTTGGTCTTTAGTTTTCTATCGGTACAAAATATTATTAAATACATATCAAGACATCGGTTTGTTCAATAAAATCAAAAACGTGTTACACTAACATCGCCGTATTACAGCAAGGGCCCGTTCCCAGACTTTTACGATCCAAGCATACGCTGCAATAAAGTTTTATTGGACGTCCTCGGCCCTGCGCTGTGTAGGAAACTTTCAATGTAATCCATACTTCTATACGTATTATAAAACAAAATATCCCAAAAGCTATCTTTACGTGATCGATTTTCTCAAAATCTACTGAACAGATTTTTGTACTATTGTTTCTAAAAAATAGTGATTGCACTATTTTTTACCTCCGAAAGGTTTAGGTTTATAGTAGACTAGCAATCGCCAGCGGCTATGCCCGCGTGGAAAGATTAAAATCGTCATATAGTATTTTGATAACATAAAAATGGTTAAAGTGGGTTAACGTTATATGCTGTCGGGGACTTTTATTTATAACATTTAGAGGGGAACAATTTTTTGATACATGATTTTTGAATAACTATAATATAATAACAGTTTACCGTTTTTACATTTAGAAAGGCTATCGGATATATAACATCACACTAAGATGTATAGGAGAGGAGCAGCAATAAAAAATGTTACGAAAACGGCAACATTCGAAGCATTCCTTGCGTACGCTATGTAAGCAGTGAAAGTTATTTAAAAATCATGTATTTCAAAATTGTTCCCCTCTAAAAGTTCTAAATAAAAGTCACGACAGCATATCTCTAGCTTTTAAGGTTAACTCACTTAAACCATTTTTATGGTTATCAAAAGACTGTATTACGGTTTTAATCTTTCCACGCGGGCGGAGCCGCTGGCGATTGCTAGTAAAATATAAAAATAATAATATAAATTCTGTCAAAGAATGTAATATTTTATCTCAGGAAGTTTCGCTTTCATAGTGATATATTGCAAAAGACAGAAAGCAAGTCCTTAATTTAGACGACTACTAAACAATGTTAGATAAAAGACGTTTCAAACTGCCAATTTCGAGCTGTCAACATCGCGCTGGCGAAGTTATTGGGTACATTTCTACATTACTTTCTATAATCTAAGCTAGTTGTACTAAAAGTATGGAATGTACGTACATGGTAAGTACATGTTCTAATTAAACACAAGTTATTCTCTTAATCGTCTTTTTTTTCTTGTTGAATAGGTTATCCGTCCAGTTTCTTGCTGGTTCTTCTAAGTAGGAGCAAACTTCCGAATCAGTGGTAGCTTCTTTAAAAACGTTTGACGATTCAAAGTACTGAAAACAGTCCATTTGAATAAAGAATATTTTGAATTTGAATTTAACAAACACGCACCCCTAGACTTCTCTACTAGGAATTTCTTAGAGGCGAAGTCCAAAGATCAGGCATCTGATGGTCTGGACACAAACATCATCCAAAAATTGCGCTATGCTGTAAACCGAACCAAATAGCAAAGCTTGAATTCAAATTCAAAATTTTCTTTATTCGAATAAACTTTTAAACAAGTGCTTTTGAATCGTCAAATCTACTGCTGGTTCGGAAAGCTGTTCCAAAAAGAGCCAGCAAGAAACTCGGCGGTTACTCTTTTCAACATAATACTTATAACTAGTTACATTAAGTTATTACTATCTTTTATAGTCGGACAGTTGCTATATCCACGAATTGGTATCATCTAAATAATCCTCAACAGTTTAGCAGGCTTTTTGTATCAGCCTCTTTCTACCAGTTCTGCTGTAATGTAAGTAAGTAGCGGCCTGTAGCGGCTGAGAATAGGCCTCTTCTCTCCGTTTTTGGAGAGAAGGTTAGGAGCTAATACCTACCACGCTGCTCCAGTGCGGATTGGAAGGTAAGTCTGCTGTAATGGCAAAGCTTAAATTGCGGAATTTTATTATAGAATCTTAGTTGAATCTTGTTTATGACTTGAGGTGAGGAATGGTCAGCAGTGAGCCTAAAGGAGGAAATACAAAAATGTATATTTAAACGGATCCCCCAAACAGAATTGTTAGCAAAGATTTACGAGATGGCCCACAATGGCCAGTAGTATATCCACGTGTCATTACACACGGTCCACTGTATTTATTTACCGTCCCATACTATCCGACGGTTCTTTATATGGGAGATTAATAGTCTAAGTCAGTGAGCCGAGACCATAGCGATAAGGGATCTATGGAAGCCATGAGAACTTAAGTTTGGGCCCAAATTGTTTCTATTACGTTTGTTGTTTATGATGACATAAATTTTGAGATTGTCCTTAATGAAATACTGTTTGAAGTACATATGCATGTACTGTTTTGCATCTATACTAATATAAGGCAACTAAGGTCAGTTGACCTACCGTGTGGTATACAGTTGAGTAGAATAGACCACTCCTTTCTTACCGAAGGGTCGTAAAAGGTGATTAAGGTAACTTAACCCGTCGTTTGTTATTCAGCTCAGTAGAATAGTCACCCTGATTTCTTACCTAGGGGTCGTAAAAGGCGACTAAGGTAAGTTGACCCATCGCTTTGTATCTGGCTGAGTAAAATAGATCACACTCATTTCTTACCGAGATGTCGTTATAGGTGACTAATGGTGAGTAGACGTCAGGCAGGCGGCCGGTCGTAAAATACCTTGGCAAATATAACATGTTGTCCGAACCCCACTTAGAGTGGGATATACGCAGAAGTAAAATGATGATGATAAGTCTGTCTTTCCGTATTCTATAGTATCCTGAAGATAGGACTGGTTATATTAGCTGTCACGTGAATCACGTGGCAATGGTCAATAAAATAGTATAGGCTAAACCTTTAACTCAGACTTCGCTTGCGGCGTGAAAGTAGGACGAGTACGGGGGCTTATAATTATTGGACCTTTTGGTGTCAATAGTTTATATCTGTTTCTAATATTTCTGTCGTACCTATCACTACTTTTACAATACAAGTGAATATTTTTTATGTACAAATAGTAGTATATTACTGTAGATATATTGTGAAGATACAGTCATGACCCCTATTTCTTTAAATCTCTCCCTAAGAGAATCACGAGGTTTCATATTCCATTCCATAATATCTCGCTACACAAAGTTAAGCAATTTTTTACACAAACAGAATTGGATGTAATTAAAAACATTGTAGGGACAAAGGGTCTCATAATCAAGTTTGCGAACAAGAGGCCCGTATCAATCTTTTCATTTGGGCCCTGAATGGAAAATTAACGATCAAGGGAAAAAACCTTATTGCGATAAGGGAAAACATTTTATTAACAATGTTGATTGCTAAAGGGTTTTGTGTTTATTTCAGTGTAATATTGGTTTCATTTGATACCGCTTTGTAGTATCCGCCTGAATAGATTAGACCACCCTTATTTCTTTCAGAGGTGTCGTAAAAGGCGACTAAGGTAAACAGACTCACCGTGTGGTATCCGGTTAAGTATAATAGACCACCCTCTTTCTTACCGAGGTGTCGTAAAAGGCGACTAAGGTAAACAGACTCACCGTGTGGTATCCGGTTAAGTAGAATAGACCACCCTCTTTCTTATCGAGGTGTTGTAAAATACGACTAAGATAAGTTGACGTCAGGCAGGCGGCCGGTCGTAAAATACGTAGCCAAATCATGTGACAACATGTTTATAACATGTTGTGCCGACCCCACTTAGAGTGGGATAAGGGCAGCAGAATGATGATATAATAAAATCGTTGAGATGTCAAATCTCTGTGCGTGTGTTCCCGCTAATCTATAAAACCGCTGATCCGATTGTGACGATGTTTTCACTTATATGTAGTAGAAAGCCTCACTTAACATATAGGGTATGTTTTATTTCATTAGGTCAGCAAATAAAAAGATATGCCAATTTTAAATTGAACGGTATACAATGATCGAGGTACTTGCATTTATTCGTTTTTCGCCATTCCTATTAGAGGATCGACTAAACAAGTTATAATATTGCTAGTAAAGTAACAACATGTTACTATCCCACTGCTGGGTATAGACCTCCTCTTTTTTTTAGAGAAGGGTTGGAGAGAAAACCCCCCATGCTACTCCAATGCGGATTGGTAGGTTACACATATTCTCTGGATTCCCTAGACACATATGTCACGATATTTTACTTCACCAAAAAGCGTGTTATAGTCTGTACTAATATTATAAATGTTGTCGGCATTGACTTCCGCTTTGTATTTTATAGCAACACAGTCATGAAACAAGAGTATCGCGCCCTTTTTGATTTAAATGGTGACAACACTGTGACGTGTTGTTTCCGGTTGAGTCTTCCTATTGATAAAACGTTTCAGTG
Source organism: Morpho helenor (assembly GCA_029227775.1). Classification (NCBI taxonomy): domain Eukaryota; kingdom Metazoa; phylum Arthropoda; class Insecta; order Lepidoptera; family Nymphalidae; genus Morpho; species Morpho helenor. The sequence goes on from JARGCU010000006.1 coordinate 503,835, forward strand.
ACAGTCAGTCTTTGTTCGTCATTCAAGAGCAGTGCATCTCGGAACGGAATTGTGGTATTCCTATTATATCGTGTTATTGTATATAGTGTGCGCTAACATAAAAAGGAAAAATTTCTATGATTGTTTGTAATGTTTTCACACAAAAACTACTGGACCGATTTCAAAAATACTTTCATCATTGGAAAGCTGCATCTTTACTGAGTAACATAGGCTATATTACATTAAAAAAAATAGGGATCTGTAATGAAAATGTCATAAGGTGTAAAAAATTATTCAAAAAAATTACATCGCATGCGTTGCGAAAACTATTGATGGTATAACATAAATAAATCTATAGTCCGACTTTGTAGACTTTCCTCTGCCATGAGATCGGTATGTACACGGGTGAAACCGAGGGATATTACTAGTCTTAAATAAAACAGCGACTGAAAATACATCTGTAAGGCTTCCGGCTAATACGTAGACCGAGATATTTTTTGTATTCGAGTGATTCGCATATTCGGCGAATTCCGAGAGAGCGTAGGCGCCATTATGTTAAATTCTACAGACGGAGATTTGCTCTCAATTCCTGTTGGAAAAAAATTAAGCCGGATCACACTGAGGACTTTTTTCAACAAAAATTGGAACTTTGAAGCTGAACTGAAAACTGAACTTGAAAATTCAAACTTTTTTATTGTGAGGATAGTTTTTCAAACTGTAACTTCGAAAGTAATTCAAATTCAAATTGAATTATTTTCACTATCTTTAATATTTAAATGAGTTAATCTTGTATGTATGTATTCGGAATTTCGGAAACTACGGGTTTTGGGGGAAAAAAATCGATCTAGCTAGGTTTTATGTAAAAAAAAAACGTTTGTTTTTTTGGGCATTAGTAAATTTATATTGAATTGAATTTTTGCCATAAACTGTCAAATCAGCGTAGCATATTCGAGGCACGGGCAGTATCGAGAAATGTAGATATCTAGAAATACATATAAAATCTTCGATAGCATTTCTCTGTCTTGTATGGTTAACTTACAATAACTACTTTTATGTTAAAAATTTCAATTCGGAAAAATTGTGATACACCGATTTCCACGCGGGCGAAGCCGCTAGAAAAGCTAGTGATATTATAAATGCGAAAGTCTGTCTGTTGAACTTTTACCGTTAATCCGCTGGAACAATATTAATGAAATTTGGTACAATTGAAGCACATGTGTCGGAAGAGCATATATGTATATAGCAAAAGGAAAAACATTTTTTTTGGTATAGGAAATAAACAAATTGCATAATTGAATGTACTTAAACTTACGGAGGACGTGTAAAAGTTGATCCATACGAAGTCGCGGGTTCAAGTAGGTTATATTTAACTGAGAGCTGTGTTAACCCAGAAGTAACACCGTGCGACTCTTTCGAGGAGGTCACGGATTCAAACCCGGGCAGACATCAATAAGTTTTTCTGTTAAAACTTATGTGTCTAATTGGTAATTGCAATTTATCACACGCTTTTCGATAAAGGAAAACTGCATTTCTCTAGAGCAGTCAAGGGATATGTGTACCGTATTGGAGCAGCGTGGTAGGGTAGGTCTTAGCTCCAAATCTTCTCTCCAAAAACGGAGAGAAGAGGCCTATTCTCAGCAGTGGGATAGTAGCCGCTACTTATTTACTTTACTTATATATAACTGCACATATCCCAGTGCGACGCCACCCTTAACCTCTTAGCGAGAAAATCGTCGAAAGTGAAGTAAAATTAATAATTCCAACCCCGTCGCCTGCCGAACAGCTCACCCGTCCATTACAGCCTTTTTACAAAATTCCCCTAACTCTACAATTATTCAACTCATAGAATTCAGGAATCCAAGCGCGGTTTATGGCGACGGAATAAATTTAACGCTCACGGACTTGTAAACTGGGCAGAAATTGAAAAAAAAAACGATACAAACGGAACTGTATTTTTACAGCTCAAATGTTTGCTACCAAACACGAAATGTCCTGGTATAAATTATCTTTTTATTGTAAAATACAAGGACCGCTTAAGAGAGATGCAGATTTGATACATTAAAAAGTAAGTAAGTAGCGGCCTGTTATTATCCCACTGCTGGGAATAGGCCTCTTCTATCCGTTTTTTGGAGAGAAGGGTTGGAGCTAAGACCTACCACGCTGCTCCAATGCGGATTGGTAGGTTGCACATATCTCCGGAATTCTCTAGAGATATGCAGGTTTCCCTATGGGATGTTTTCCTTCACCGAAAAGCGTGTGATAAATTGTAATTATCAATTAGACTCATAAGTTTTAACAGAAAAACTCATTGGTGTCTGCCCGGGTTCGAACCCGTGACCTCCTCGAAAGAGTCTCAGGGTGTTACCACTGGGCTACCACAGCTACTTTGACACATATTTACATAAATTCAAATTTATAATAAACTTGGATGAACTTGAATAATGGAAATCTGGCTAACAAGTAATGGCTGAGTTAATGTATAGAACCGGCTATACTCACTTATTTTATCGGGTTACCCCGACTAGTTTCGAATCCATTCGGAGTCCATGAACGCAGTTCCCGCCGCGATAACGTCGTGTAAAGAGCTCATGAATAAGTGCCTCGGATAGGTTCGAAAGTAGTCGGGCTAACCCGATAGAATAAGATGTAAGTATAGCCGGTTCTATACATTAACTATGAATACTGCTTATGATAGTTTAAATTTTAAAAAAGTAATGGCTGACTAATGACTGACCTGGCGTGGTGCATTTGTTCAAACAACAGGAGAGCACTGTTATCATCATCATCTTCCTGCCCTTATCCCACTCTAAGTGGGGTCGGCAAAACATGTCATAAACATGCTGTCACATGATTTGGCTACGTATTTTACGACCGGCCGCCCGACTTCAACCCACCTTTGTCGTATTTTACGACACCTCGGTAAGAAAGAGGGTGGTCTATTCTAATTAACCGGATACCACACGGGAGTCAACTTACCTTAGTCACCTTTTACGACACCTCGGTAAGAAAGAGGGTGGTCTATTCTAATTAACCGGATACCACACGGGAGTCAACTTACCTTAGTCACCTTTTACGACACCTCGGTAAGAAAAGAGGGTGGTACTATTCTATTCAGCCGGATACCATACGGCGTCAAAAAAAAAGAAAGTTACTATTAATTTTAATATTACTTCCCCAGATTTTTTCTCTCTCTTTTACGATAGTCTTATCTTCTCAATCACAACACATTACGAGATTATAGTCTCAAGGATATATCGAGCGGAGAGAAATCATTAGCTAAAGAAAGCGGGTATAAATCATTAAGTATTATCATAAATAAATATTCAGTGCCGTATTAAATTTCATCCCTAACTGCGGTCGCTTGGCAGACTTCCAAAGGCCACGTCTGGTACACGGATATAGCGTTAATGGAATGGTCATTTAAAACCAGTTGCTCGCCAACTTCGCTGGCACATAATACAAGGAGATTTATATCACAAATGCCTTAATAAATGATTTCTAGAAACAACAAAAAAAACATAACAATAATTGTTAATTGATAATGATTACCCTTTTTATTTTACCCGCCAACTAAAAGTCTTTAAGAATCTCGATGATCGAGGTTCTTAACTAACGGATAAATTGACAGTGACGAACTGTAACACTATTACGAGTTTGAAGCTCGACACATTTTAAAACTAGAATATTGTAAGTTCCAGATGATTTTCAATGATTTTCAACGAATTTGATTGTTCGAAAGTTCCTCGCGCACTTAGATTTTCGCACAGCAAAACAAACCAATCGGCGAGTGGCGTTTCCATCGCTGCGTACATATGGTGAATAAAAAATAATAATTGCCAAAAGAGAAAAGATATTAAATAAAAAAATAAAAAAAAAATTATGAAATATTATCGAACAGAACCTATTTCTTAAAACAATCGTCTCATAAATAAAGCGATATATAAATAATGATATAAAAATAATTATAAGCAACTGATGATATAAACTTTACTCGTATACATGAACTAAGAAATGTCCAATACTGGTAGCGCGATATGTACCAAGTACCATAAACGATTGTAGAAAGTTTTAGTTTAGTCGTTAATTCTAGATTTATCACAAATGACATTTATTCAGTAGTGGTACTAAAGTCATAACTTTTAATAAAATGACTGTATTAAAGGTATTAAAAATTATTCTGTATAAATTCTGTTCCTTCTAGTAAATCTATATCTGTTATATTGACGATGCAAAATCGAGTCCGATGTTTTTCCGCACACTATCCATTTGCTATCCATTAAGATTCTTTGATTTCCCTCTGATTGTTGTCAGACGGGATGCTGTCAGTTTTTAGGCGGATCTTTTAGTTTCCCGACCTCTGTGACTTATTTGTAAATTTTCTTGTTACATAAATAAGCGTATTTGCATTCGATTTTAAGATTACTTATATGAAACTGTTAATCGCTTTTAGATTTAGTGGGAGCCTGATACATTCTTCCAAATTACTTTATTTTCTGTGATTATCATGTTTGTTGTTTGTAACAGGCCTATATTAGGGAACTAATAGAGGCTATGATTACGGGATAGCTTTGTATATAAAATGCAGATGCAATTACCAGTGACCAGAAAAATTCAAAATTCAAGGCCAAAATCATCGAACAGTTTTACTTGACCTTTAGCCGATTGCCGAAGCCCGATTGCTTATTTTCAACATTGTAAAATGATTCTATTTAAGTGGCACAATCAGAAATAGGGAAATCCATGAAAAATAAGAAAAATAAGCAATTTAACGTTTTGTATCATTTAGACTTACTCGAAATTGTAAATGTTTTAAGTTTGAAACTCCAAATTGTAGATGTTAAAAGCTTGATACTTCAAACTGTCGACGTCCAAAACTCGACACTTGAAATGGTAGACGTCTAAAGTTCGACATTAGATTTTTTAGACGTCCAAAGCTCGGCATTTGAATTTGTAGACGTCTAAAGATCGACTCTCGGAATTCTAGATGTCCAAAGTTCGGCACTCAAAATTGTAGACGTCTAAAGCTAGAAACCAAAAATTGTTGAGATCCAAACCTCGACACTAGAAATTGTAGTCATCCCAAAGTCGACACTTGAAATTATAGATGTCCAAAGTTCCAAAACTGAAATTGTTGATATCCAAAGATCGAAATTTGAAATTGCTAGCGTCAAAAGCTTGACATCCAAAATTATGGACGACGTAAATTGACACTTGAAATTGTGGACAGGTGCAATTTATATTATACGTCAAACATATTGCGTTGCCTAGCAACGGCCGTTTAAAATTACAAAACTTTGTATTTGCAGCCGAAATGTAGGTAATTATGTAAATTATTCCCTCATCAGCCAAATAAGGCGGAATCCGGAGCTCGCGCCGAGTGATAAAGCTGAACACCTGCGAGCCGATTTATAGCTCTGCTATAAGGCATTCCATGCGTTACACTACTGTCTTTTAAATAGAACACTATATACGACCTTATTTTGAGAAAGTTTTTTTTAGAAATACGTACAGGGCAAATATTTCAGTTAACTATACTTATAAAATCTATAATTTTTTAAATGACAAATTTTTCAATCGCTGCAAAAAATTAAAAAAATACAATGTAATACCATTTATTTGAGTAATTTCTAAATTATTATTGAAGGGAATCTAAAAGTTTCTATTAGATTCAATCCTATCCTGCTAATAATATACCTAAAAGCAATAGTTTGTGAGTATGGATGTGTTAGTTACTCTTTTGCGGTGAATCCGCTGAACCAATATCGATGAAATTTAGCACTACAATTATTCCTTATACACCGAGATAATATATAGGCTATAGAAATCCTGTAATTCGGGTAAAAGCTAGTATTACATAATTAAAGGTATCCAAATACTTAAGATGACGCGAATGAAGTTTCATGTATAGTTTGTTTATAATATTGGTATGAATACATGAAAATTCCATTCTCCTCTATTATTCGTCAACTCTGGTGCCACTCCTCTAACATGCATATCATTTTTTGCAGAATTCATCCATCTTATTTTCGGCCTCCTCCTAGCCTACATCCATCCACATTCATATTTAAAACTCTTTTGGTCATATGATTTTCATCCTTCCTCATTACATGACCATGCCATTAGTCTCGCACTTCTCATCTCTTCTATGACAATATTGATCTTTAAAATTAATCATTTAACTCTTATAAATGCACGAATTGGTAGTCATTTTTAGCGTGGATACACTATCGGTGTCGCATCGTGAAATGGCTGCTTTAATCGCCAAGTAAATGAGTCCCTCGCCGGTTAATCGCGCCGTGACGCTTTGTCTGAACTGACAGAACAATGTGGGCCGTCCCATTCACAACCAGCGTCTTGTGGAAGCGTGTCGGTTAATTTATGGCGGTTTAGTTCGAGTTGCTGCGACTTCCTGACTCCCGGGTTGGATTCTTGGCGATTAATGTCTTGTCCAATTTTAGGGGGAGTTTTTGCGAGTTACATTCAAAGTGTTATAAAAGAGGGTTAATTTACTGTATTTTTGCCATTTTTTTTAAGTATCAAAATCCTTTATTTATCTGTCTGTTTGTGTGGGTTTGTAAATTCATATTGATATAGACTAAAACGTTCCAATAAACTATATAATTAGACGTTACTTTGCGAAATTTCTAATTGCTGGCATATCATCTATGTATCTTAGAATAGTACCACCCTCATTTCTTACCGAGGTGTCGTAAAAGGCGACTAAGGTAAGTCGACCCGCCGTGTGGTATCCGGCTGAGTAGAATTGACCAACCTCATTTCTTACCGAGGTTGACCCACCGTGTGGTATCCGGTTTAGCAAAATAGACTACCCAGTGGCCATCCTTTTCGACCTTTCACACAGCTGTACTTGGTGTCTACTTTAATTATTTAGCTTAATACTCAAAATTACATTTATGTATAAATAATAATTTGTAAAATGTGTATTTCTAAGGTGAAAGTCGAATAAAGTACTTCTTATTCTTAGCCTCTTTCTTACCGAGGTGTCGTAAAATACGACTAAAGTAAGTTGGCGTCAGGCAGGCGGCCGGTCGTAAAAACGCAGCCGAATCATGTGACAGCATGTTTATAACATATTGTGCCGACTCCACTTAGAGTGGGATAAGGGCAGGAGGATGATGATCATCTATGTATCTACATCTATTTATACTTATTATAAAAAGTCCCAAAAGCTGTCTGTCTGTATGTGATCGATATTCTCAAAATCTACTTAACGGATTTTTGTATGGTTTTTGCTAAAAGGTAGTGCAATTTTTCCAGAAGGTTTAAATTAATAGTACATGGCGATTTTTAAAAACTCTTCTGCTAGGACCTTTATTCATTAAGCCAACAGAAGCCAAAACTCTTCTGCTAGGAGCTTTATTCAATAAGCCAACAGAAGCCAAAACTCTTCTGCTAGGAGCTTTATTCACGTGCGCCGCGTAACAGAGATACAATAAATTAATGTACTAGAGATTTGTAGATATACAATAGTACTACAAAAAAGTCCAAGACAGCGTGTCTCTATCTCTTATGATTAAATTACAATAACTACTTTTACGTTCAAAATTTCAATCAAAATTCATATTTTTAACTGTGAATAAATAAGGGATTTATTTACCCGGGACTTTGTGACACACATATTTTCACTTTAGCTTTATTGTTAGTTAGTAAGTTAGTGATATATAGTTGACATGAATGACATTTTAACAGTAAAGTCGACAACTAATTACGGTACAAGTAATTCTTAAACAAATAAAGAGGCAAATAATTTATAGAATTAGGCGTTACTTTGCGGAGATCATTAATACAAAAGTAATAATAAAATTATTTTGCTATAATCCGCGATGAAGTAAAATAGAAAGCGCGACCAAACTCGCAAAGCTTTGCGATTTTGGTCGTGGAGTCTATCTCCTGAAGATGCTTCGGTTGCGGGGCGAAACGATTGTTGAGTTTGTGATAGTGAACGTATATAGTGCTTGTGTATCGTGGTGGCGGCGGTGGAGGTTTGTGCATGTGTTTTTTTTTACGACTCCTGCATGTATCAGGTATGATAACCGATTGTCCACTCTACATTTAGCATCATATATATTTTCTATTTTACTTCATCGCGGATTATAGCAAAATAATTTTATTATTACTTTTGTTTTGAAATAAAGAGGCATTCAGAATGTATATCAGAATACACTGCGGGGAGAAATAACAAAATTTGAGATTTCCGTAGATAATTTGGCAAAATGTAATTCACTTAGAGCTGGAGTCGCGTTTGTTCGCTTTAAATATTCAAGCGCTTGAAGCTGCAACGAGAGCGGCCAGCCCAGACTTACCTCGGGGGTTTGTTAATGGACATACCGTAAGTCTGTTCTCGTGCATAGATACATTTATTACTACAGTTTATTCCCACACTTTATACTTTATTCAAATTCACTTTTACAAGCACTTTTGAATAGTCCACTTTACCGCTAGTTCGGGAATTCGAAATTAGCAAGCACGAAACTCGGTGTTTGCTCTTTTAAATAATAAATTCATTTAATTAATTTCAAATTTATTTTGTAGTTCTTGTATTTTTTCATTAATAAATGTATGGGACGCACACGGTCGTCCATCCCCAAAGTAAGTAACTTAATGTCAGGTAACTAGTAAATATATAATGTATAATTTTAAATATTTACTTAAATACAAATATAATGGCCGTGTAGTATCGGGCCGAGTATAATAGACCACCCTTATTTCTTAACAATGCGTGGTAAAAGGCGATTTACGTAAGTTGACCCGCCGTGTGGTAGCCGGCTGAGTAGAATAGGCCAGCCTCTTTTCATACCAAGGTGTCGCAAAAGGCGACTAAGGTAAGTTGACACACCATGTGGTATCCGGTTGAGTAGAATTGACAATTTTCTTTCTTACTGAGGTGTCATAAAATACAAGTAAGATAAGTTGACGTCAGGCAGGCAACCGGTTGTAAAATACGTTGCAATATAATGTTAAATATTTATTGCGTGTTATACCGACCCCACTTAGAGTGGGATGAAGGCAGGAGAATGATAGGATAGGAATGCAAAACCTAAAAGTATTACTTTTGTTTAACAATAGTGAATTATTGCAAAAATTCAATATTATTCGGCATGACAATTAAAGAGTTTTTTTATAAGAAATAAATAAATAAATATAAATAAATATATGGGACACTTACACACACGGTGGTCCGTCCCCAAAGTAAGTAACTTAGAAATAGTAAACAGACAACTGGTGAATATATACTTATATATTTTTAAATACATACTTAAATACCAATATACACCCAGGCTCAAAGACCAACAAATTCATTAATAGAAAATTTTGGCCCTCGGCGGGAATCGAACCCGCGACCCGCGAAGCTGAAGGCAAGGTCAACGGGCCAGTCAAAAAATCTTTGGATGGAAAAATTTTTTTGTTTTGTAAGCTGTACCCAATCTCAAATAAAGGGAAAAGGGAGGGAACAGGAGTTGTTTTGTAAGCTGTACATGTTCGCGACGACCGAAACCAAATTGTTAATTTGTGACCACAGCGGAATTTAGTTGAATATTTGAGAGAAATTCTGTAATTCGCGGAGCCTGGGAATACGTTGTGCTTTAAATATTCATGTAGTTGAAGCTGCGAGCTGGACCGGTGTAGGATGTGGCATTAGTGATTCGCTTAATGGACAAACTGAAGCACGTCTCACAGTAGAAATTTAAAGACATTGAAATATAAATTACAACAAAAGTTATAATACCCGATTGCATAGAAAATCTTTCGAAATAATTTATAGAATCAATAATACAAAAATAATATTAAAAATATTTTGCTATAATCCGCGACAAAAGTAAAATAGAAAATATATATAATGCTTAATATAAAGTAGACAATCCGCTTTCATGCCTGATGCATGCAGGATTCGTAAAAATACATGCACAAACCTGCTAGGTCCTAGATTTCTGACGTCGGTTGGTCTTGCCACCCGTCTGACGTCGTAATGACAAATCAAAGCCCTCCACTACACGTCGCCCTTAGCCATGTTCCGGCCTCACAGGAGGCACCCTTAGGACGATGTTCCCCAAAGCTACTAGACCTTCATACAACAGCGTGATGACTAGTCACAGTCATACCACCAGCCCTCCACTACACGTCGCCCTAAGCCGCGGTCCGGCCTCACAGGAGGCACCCTTAGGACGACGTTCCCCATAGCTAGTAGAGCTTCATACAACAGTGTGATGACTAGTCACAGTCATACCACCAACCCTCCACTACACGTCGCCCTTAGCCATGGTCCGGCCTCACAGGAGGCACCCTTAGGACGATGTTCCCCAAAGCTACTAGACCTTCATACAACAGCGTGATGACTAGTCACAGTCATACCACCAGCCCTCCACTACACGTCGCCCTAAGCCGCGGTCCGGCCTCACAGGAGGCACCCTTAGGACGACGTTCCCCATAGCTAGTAGAGCTTCATACAACAGTGTGATGACTAGTCACAGTCATACCACCAACCCTCCACTACACGTCGCCCTTAGCCATGGTCCGGCCTCACAGGAGGCACCCTTAGGACGACGTTCCCCATAGCTACTAGACCTTCATACAACAGCGTGATGACTACTCACAGTCATACTAGCAGCCCTCCACTACACGTCACTCTAAGCCGCGGTCCGGCCTCACAGGAGGCACCCTAAGGACGACGTTCCTCATAGCTAGTAGAGCTTCATACAACAGCGTGATGACTAGTCACAGTCATACCACCAGCCCTCCACTACACGTCGCCCTAAGCCGTGGTCCGGTCTCACAGGAGGCACCCTTAGGACGACGTTCCCGACGCTCGTAGAGCTTCTGCGCTCTACTTTCCTTTTCGCAACCTCGACGATGCTTTTGCGCTCGCCCGTCCCGCCAGATGACGCTGTAAAAGTCGTTGGGGCTAACAGCATACAGTCAATTATTATTAAAATATAGGACTTGTACGATTATTAAATACCCGCGTGTTAAGATTGTGTTACGATATGTCTTGGTTAAACAAAGCCGGTTTAATAAGTTACTGTGACTAAGGTGTATTGCGTAGTGGGGAGTTGATATGTTGGTTATTTGATATTTGAGTACAGTCACAAGAAGTGAAAGGAACAAGGTGTTTACAAAGTGTGAGTCTCTTTTGGAATTATATCTTGAAGTTTATAGTTGAAGTTAATGCATTTAGCTAGAATTACTTTCACTTTTTTTATATACTTTTATTTTGTAATTATTGCGTCCATATTGCATGCCGTGATAACCTATAATTAAGACTTTATACTAAATTTAATAAAATATTTTGTAGAGTAATTAATATTATTAAAAATGTCCTGTCCTGCCCTTATACAACACTTTGTGGGGTCGGCACAACATGTTATAAACATGTTGTCATATAATTTAGCTACGTAATTTACGACCGAGGTTTTAAGAGTGAGGTAAAAGCAGGAGGATTATGAAGTTATGACATTTTTATTGCACGATAACAAAGTGTCTGTGGCAAAAAATATAACAATAGAAACAATCTCCTCCAGACAACCTTTGATTAAAGAATTTAAGTGAAGATAGGTTATTGTACATTGGTGAAATTTAAGACTAAATAATGTGCGAAATAATGCGTGCGTGTCAATTTCATCCCCTTTGAGCAAACTTCAATTAAATTGAACAAATAATAGATCTACTAATGAGGCTTTCGTGTTATTGCACTCTTTCTACAATAACACGATATAATAGAATACCACTATTCCCGCTGCGAGATACACTTCTCTTGAATAACGAACAAAGACTGAATGTCACTGGAACGTTTTATCAATAGAAAGACTCCACCGGAAACAACGGCACAGTGTTGCCAACATTTTATTTAAAAAAGGGCGCGATACTTGTTTCATGCTATAAAATACAAAGCGGAAGTCATTGGCGACAACACTCGGTTAGTGCATGACTCTATCTATATTATTATTAAAATGTGCAATCATTAATATTTAAATGAGTTAATCTTGTATGTATATATATATATTTTCGGAATCCCGGAAACGGCTAAAAAAATGTCGATTTATCCCTGTTTTCGAGCTCTAATTTTTTTTTGAAATTTACGTTAAACACAATTAATTTTTCGCCGTCAAACGTAAAATCATGGTTCATTTGGGAAACGGGCGGTCTAGAGAGGTGATACCTAGGATCGAGCCCCACCTGCCCTATTATTTTTTTCATTTTAATTTTTTTTTTTTTACATCATTTTAAAAATTACCGAGCAAGGTTCAGTCGCTCAGGTACAAGATTTTATGTAAGATCTGAAAAATGGCGAAAAATCATTCCATATACAAAATGGTGTAGTATATACTAGACCAGTACAAATTGGGAGCTTAAAGCAGATGGTTAGGCCTAAAATAGGATGGAAATTTAGTGAACAACGCATAGTTCGTGTTGAGCTTACTTAATTACAGTGCGTCTGTAAATTATTTAGTGTACACTCTCAGCAGTACCGAAATACCCATTTGAATCTACATTACAAAGTTTCAACATTTTCCTGTCCTTTTCCCACTCAAGTGGGGTAGGCACAAGATGTTTTACTCGTAACCATGCTGTGATGTGATTTGGCTAGGTTATTTTACGACCAGTCGCCTGTCTGACTTCAACTTAGTCACTTTTTACGACACCTTGTACCACCAAAATTTACGAGTTACATTTCAATGTTCTGAATAATTTTACCAATATTCAACTATTATTAACTCCAGTTTAGATCCAGTACTTATGAACAAATTTGAAGATATAAAAAGGTTTTCCCAGCATCCGTATAATGCTAAATCATGCCGGCTTAAAAATAATTTACAGTTCTTAAAAAGCATTTTTTGTGGCAAAGCCTCGTTTATAGATGGGTGAGAACATTTTTTGGTCGTTAGCAAAATTATCATGAACACCGGTCATGTATTTACATTTTTTTCTTTCTTCGTGTAATTACATTTTAGGTATTCTTAGGTATAGTTGTGATAGCGCGATACTTTGCTAGCTTTGCTTTCCTAGTTGCAGAGATAAATTTAATTAATAATATGTAATAATAAAATTATTTTGTTACATCCCGCGATGAAGTAAAATAGAAAATATATATAATGCTAAATGTAGAATGGACAATCCGTTTTCATACCTAATACATGCAGGATTCGTAAAAACACATGCACAAACCTCCACCACCGCCACCACAATACACAAACACCACTTACGTTCAATATCACAAACTCAACAATCTTTTCGCCCCGCAACCGAAGCATCATCAGAAAATAGACTCCACGACCAAAATCGCAAAGCTTTGCGATTACTTTTGTATTATGGATCTCCGCAAAGTAACGCCTAATGCTTTAAATAATATGTTGCAAAAAGAAAGAAAAAAATATTGTTTTTCGCTGCCAGCATTCTTAGGACCATTCCACGTGGGCATGATTTGTATAGTCCTAGCGTGTTAATAATTCAAGATAGATATAACTTGTGCATTTTGCTGTAAACAAAAAAAAATGTTGCAAAATATCGAATCTGTTAACAGGGATGCTGTTAATCCCTCTTTGCTATAATAATCAATTCAAGTCCTTCTGTTTGTTACTTTCATGGTTAAATTGCTAAATCAAAATTGGTTCTATCAAAGCTTATATTACGGGATAATATAATATAATATAAAAAAAAATTTGGAAAACTCAAAACATAATTGAGTTTTTAGGATTAAATTGAAGCTTACGAAGCTGTAATATGAAGCTGCATATCTCTAGAGAATTCTGGGGATATATGTAACCTACCAATCCACATTGGAGCAGCGTGGTAGGTATTAGCTCCAAACCCTTTTGTCCAAAAACTAAAAGAGGAAGCCTATACCCAGCAGTGGCTTAGTCAAAGACCGTTACTTTACTTTTATAATCAGGTTATTGTCATTTTATTTACTATCCATTTAGCTGTATAGCTTTTTATATAAATATAAGTAAATAAATATATATGGGATAGTTACACACACGATCGTCCGCCCCAAAGTAAGTAACTTAATAATTGTGTTATTAATTGTTATGTAAATCTATATTTATTATAAAACAAAGTCCCGAAAAACTGTCGGTCTGAACGTGATCATTTTTTTCAAAATCTACTGAACGAATTTTTGTAGGGTATTTACTAAAAGCGTAATCCTTGAGAAAGGTTTAGGATAATGATACATTGAGGTTTATGTAAGTTAACTTTAACAAATATTCATGACACTGACTTCCAGTGGGATAAGAGCCGAATGATGATGCAGTATTTTGGATTTGAACCCACCATCGTCTCTAGAGAGTCGCACGGTCTCACAACTGGGATATCACAGATTAAAGTTGAGTCAAGTAAAATTGATATAAAAATGAATTCTAAAGTCGCAAGTGCGCAGTTCCCAGTCAGCATTCCAATAGAGAGCTCAGCACTATTGCAGACAAGATGAAGTTATTCAGTTCGCAACGTTGCAAGACTGGTGTAATAAGCTAATGCATTGAAATGATATTGAAAGGGAGCAGTCATGAATCTTTTATTGGTTCTGATGCCGACCGCTTCGTAGCGCCATCTAGCAATCATTTACATATATAAACTAGCTGAACTGACCCGAATTGCTTTGACGAGTAGAAGAATTATTATTTTTAGTAAATTCAAATTCAAAATATTCTTCATTCAAATAAACTGTTTGTGTTTCTAAAGAAATAACCACTAATGCGGAAATTTGCTGCCTGTTGTATACAACCATACTAACAATGAAAGTTTTGCTGCCTGTTAGTATTTTACCTTTTCACGGCCTAAACCACTGGGGTAATAGTGATGAAATTTAGTGCAATTGAGATTTTTGATTACATGAATGTAAATAAGATTTCCAAAGCGATGATTTTATTACTATTTTACATTTAGATCTGACCTCGCAGGTAGACTTAGTTCCACCGATTACGCTGTTAGAAAAATAGGGCATCTAACCGATGTTGAAACAGCTCGACTTGTTTATTTTGCTTATTTTTTCACAGCATTATGTCATATGGAATAATGCTGTGGGGCAAAGCGGCTGATATAGAAAATATTTTTGTTGCTCAGAAAAGAGCCATACGGGCTATCTATAATATGAAGCAACGTGAGTC
Organism: Morpho helenor; assembly: GCA_029227775.1. Taxonomy (NCBI): domain Eukaryota; kingdom Metazoa; phylum Arthropoda; class Insecta; order Lepidoptera; family Nymphalidae; genus Morpho; species Morpho helenor. The sequence goes on from JARGCU010000006.1 coordinate 518,936, forward strand.
CCTTCGCGAAATGTTCAAAGAAATAGGCCTACTTACTGTAGCATCACAATATATATATAGTAATATTCTATTCGTACGGAAAAATATCCATATGTATAAAACGAAATTCGATGTATATCATATACATAAGCTTGTGATACCTGTGTCGTGACTCAGCAGTTAGCAACTCATTCGATGGTCTCGGTATTCGCTTCTACAATAAAATTCCGCAATCCATACTAAACCAGTCTACAGAAAGGTTTAAATTAAGAAATATTCTTATACGTAAAGGATATTACAAAATTGAAGATTATTTGGATGATAAAAAAGCCTGGATTTGAAAATCCTTTCAACTTCATACAAGACTGGTTTAATTATGTAAAATTGAAAATGTTTAAAAGATTAAAACGCCGAGTTTCTTTCTGGTTCTTCTCGGTAAGAGCAACATTCCGAACCAGTTGTAGCTTCATTAATCATATTGATCCTTGACTATTCAGAAGTGCTTCTTATTTGAATAAAGATTATTTTGATTCGATTTGTTGGACTTGGACGATTTCAAAGAAAATATTTTTAATGCACCTTTTAGTAAAAACTTAAAATCCGTTCAGTAGATTTTGAGAAAATCGATAACATACCGCTTTTGGTAACTCTATGTTGTCGCCATTGACTTCCGCTTTGTATTTTATAGCAACACTGTCATGAAACAAGAGTATAGCGCCCTTTTTGATTAAAATGGTGGCAACACTGTGCCGTTGTTGTTTCCGGTAAAGTCTTCCTATTGATAAAACGTTTCAGTGACAGTCAGTCTTTGATCGTCATTCAAGAGAGGTGTATCTCGGAACGGGAATTGTGGTATTCCTATTATATCGTGTTATTGTATATAGTGTGTGCGCTAACATTTATTTATAATAAGTATAGATATATTTCGGGGGAAACTCGATTTTTAATTTTATTTCCCAACCATTTTCTGAGTGCGCTCGCACAAAATAACAGGGCAGCAAAAATCGACTTGCTTACTTTAAATTTGAAGTTAAAAATGATAGGGAACGACGTTAACCCAGGGCGAGGGTCGGGCTACCGGTCATTTTGTATGCTAATACAATGTCTGCGATCGAAGGTAGATACAGAATCAAATGGTCAAACGCGCGATAGAAAAATATATATTTGAAAGCACTTTTGGAAGTGTATTTTAAAATATTTTTTCCTCTTTAATATTTAAATGAACTAATCTATACTAATATATAAAGCTGAAGAGTTTGTTTTTTGTTTGTTTGTTTGTTTGTTTGTTTGTTTGTTTGATTAATTGATTGTTTGAACGCGGTATTCTCAGGAACTACGGAACCGATTTGAAATTTTTTTTCAGTGGAAGATAGTCCATTTATTAAGGAAGGCTTTAATAGGCTATATAACGTAACACTAAGATGAATAGAAGAGGAACAGCAGTAAAATAGTAGAAAAGTTTCCTTGCATGCGCTGAGTAAACGGTAATAGTTATTAAAAAATAATGTATTACAAAATTATTCCTCTCTAAAAGTTCTAAATAAAAGTCCGCGACAGCATATGTCTCGCTTTTAAGGTTAACCCCCTTTAACATGTTACAACATGTTTCTAATAAAACCTCCTTCATACAGTTGGTCATTATTATGAAAAAAATTGTGGTCGTCATTATATGTCATTGAGTTGTTGCGAAAGAGTAAATGAGTTGACTTTGGGAATTGTTTTTTATTATCGCATAAGTATAAAGGATAATATCGTCGTTTGTTATACATTTTTATGTTTATTTAAATACTATATTACGGTTTTAAAGCTTCGACGCGGGCGGAGCCGCAAGGATTGCTAGTCATCATCATCAATCATCATCATCATCATCATCATCATCATCAATATCAATACATATAATAAAATCGTAGAGGTGTTCAAATCTGTACATTTGATATTTTTAAGAAAAAATTAGTGTTGTCGTCTCAAAACATGCTTCTAAACATGAAACAATAGTTTTTAAAATTTTTGTCTGTTTCTCTGTTTGTCTGTTTGTCTGTATGTCTGTGCGTTTGTTCCCGCTAATCTCAGAAACCGCTGATCCGATTTGGACCCTGTTTTCACTTTTTGGGATGGAGATATTTGCAGGTTTGACAGAGGGTACTCTTTATTCCGGGACTGAGGTCCACGCGCACGAAGTCGCGGGCGAAAGCTAGTCTTTGATAAAATTACCCAGGTACTTCTGCAACTGGTAAAGAAAAGTATAACTGAAATGAGAACTTAATAAGGCACTTTGTACGTAATTTTACTTTTTCTGATAAAATGTTCTGTACATAGCATTGTTTTATATTGTCTCCACTAAGTAAATCCGATGTAGGGCAGATTGCACTCTAAATCTGTTAGAAAGTCTCAGGTAAGTCTCGAGAGTTATTGACGACACACGCGGGTGCTCCCGAGGGATTGCTCTTGTCTGAACATTAGAATTTACGGTCAAATATACGTCGGTTTAAGTTTTATTTTCAGAGAGTCCTTTTAATTCAAATGAAAAAATTAAAGTATAAGTAAATTACTTGGTTTCTATGTTAGTAACATCAGTATTTTAGGTAAGTTATTATTCACGTATTGATGAATGCAGTTTCCAAAAATAAAGTAGTTTATACAATTAAAGCGTAGACGCCGTGTGGTATCCGGCTGAATAGAATAGTACCACCCTCCTTTCTTACCGAGGTTTCGTAAAAGGCGAATAAGGTAAGTCGATCCGCCTTGTGGTATCCGACTGACTAGAACAGACTAACCTCATTTCTTACCGAGGAGTCGTAAAATACAACTAAGGTAAGTTGACCCGCCGTGTGATGTCCTGCTGAGTAGAATAGACCACACTCTTTCTTACCGAGGTGTTGTAAAGTAAGACTAAGATAAGTTGACGCAAGATATGCGGCCGGTCGTAAAATACGTAGCCAAATCATGTGCCAACATGTTTATAACATGTTGTGCCGACCCCACTTAAAGTGGGATAAGGGCAGGAAGATGATGACTATTAGTATAGATGAAAGAAGTTTCCAAAAATGAAGTAGTTTATAGAATTAAAGCTGTGATAGTCCTGTGATTAGAATGTGCTACTCTTTCGAGGGGGTCACTAGTTCTAACCCGGATAGGCACCAATGAGTTTTTCAGTTTAAGAACGTGTACGTTTAATTGATAATTGTGAGTTTTCACACGATTCTCGATAAAGGAAAACACCACTTAGAGTGGGATAAGGGCAGGAAGATGATGACTAAATTATAAGTAACAGCCCAATGGTGAAACCGTGTACCTCTTCCGAGGTGTCACGGGTTCAAACCCGGGCAGGCACCAATGAGTTTTTCTGTTAAAATGTATGTGTCTAATTGATAATTGAAATTTATCACACGCTCTTCAGTGAAGGAAAACACCGTGAGGAAACCTGCATATCTCTAAAGTAATTTGGAGATATGTGTAACCAACCAATTCGCATTGGAGCAGCGTGGTAGGTCTTAGCTCCAATCCTTCTATCCAAAAACGGAGAGAAGAGGCCTATTCCCAGCAGTGGGAGAGTAACAGGCCGCTACTTTACTGTTTTATTTTATTATAAATGTGTGATTTCAACGTCAAGTTACCTTAGTTGCCTTTTACGACACCTCGGTAAGAAATGAGGGTGGTACTATTCTCAGCCGACCCCACTTAGAGTAGAATAAGGGCAGGAGGATGATGAGGATGAATCGATTAATACAAAAATTATTTTTTAACATTATTATTTGACTGGCCCGTTGGCGCAGTGGGTAGTGACCCTGCCTTCAGCTCCGCGGGTCGCGGGTTCGATTCCCGCCGAAGGCCAATATTTTCAATAAACGAATTTGTTGATCTTTGAGCCTGGGTGTATATTTGTATTTAAGTATGTATTTAAAAATATATAAGTATATATTCACCAGTTGTCTGTCCATAACACAAGTATTAAGTTACTTACTTTGGGGACAGACGACCGTGTGTGTAAGTGTCCCATATATTTATTATTTGTTTATATGCAGGATAAGGAGGAGGGATATGCAAGGAGGCCTATGCCCAATAGTGGGATAATAATAGACCGTTATATAACATTTTAACGAAGTTTCGGTATTATATATGCAAAAGTCTATCTATCTTACAGACAGACTGCATTTATATTAGTAGATGAAATCTGGTTTAATTGGAAACCTCTTTAAAATCCCTCTCAAAATATTGCTAAGAGCTACAGTTACAATAATTATACTCGCTTATTATTTTTAATGAGATGTGACATAAAATATTTTAATGACACATGTAAAACTCTTACATTTTAAGTTATATAATGTTGTATCCGACTGAGTAGAACAGACCACACTCATTTCTTACCGAGGTGTCGTAAACGAGGTTTAAGGTAAGTTGACCCGCCGTGTGGTATCCGGCTGAGTAGAGTAGACCACACTCATTTCTTACCGAGGTGTCGTAAACGAGGTTTAAGGTAAGTTGACCCGCCGTGTGGTATCCGGCTGAGTAGAATAGATTACACTCATTTCTTACTGAGGTGTCGTAAAATGCGACCAAGTTAAGTCGACCCGCATGCGGTATCCTGCTGAGTAGAATAGATCACCCCCTTTCTTACCGAGGTGTCGTAAAATACGACTAAGATAAGTTGACGCCAGATATGCGGCCGGTCGTAAAATACGTACCAAATCATGCTACATCATGTTTGTATTGTGCCGACCCCACTTAGAGTAGAATAAGGGTAGGACGATGATGAGGGTGAATCGATTAATACAAAAATTATTTTTTAATATTTTTATTTGACTAGCCCGTTGGCGCAGTGGGTAGTGACCCTGCCTTCAGCACCGCGGGTCGCAGGTTCGATTCCCGCCGAGACCCAACATGTTCTATAAACAAATTTGTTGGTCTTTGAGCCTTGGTGTATATTTGTATTTAAGTATGTATTTAAAAATATATAAGTATATATTCACCAGTTGTCTGTCACCGATAACACAAGTATTAAGTTACTTACTTTGGGGACGGACGACCTTGTGTGTAAGTGTCCCATATATTTATTTATATTTGTTTTGTGTTGCGAATTGAGCGGGTTAAAGCGCTCGTTACTGGTCTATATTATCCTCCAGTTAAATTTCTTAACGGTTTTTATCAATTTAAGTTCGATAAAAGGTTCCTAAAGCTCAAAATGAGGAAATTGGGTACAGGCCGTGCGAGGTACAGTGTGGCGGGCTCCATCACAATTCTGCTATCGCGGTTTCTTTGCACGCGAATTCTGGTGACCATGCTTCATGAGGTATTGGGGTATTGTTGAAAAAACAACATCCAAAGTCATGGATTATCATGTCGTAGTCAACACAAATAACCTCGGAATTAAATCTTGATATATTTAGACAAATATTAATTTGACCTTATGAGAAATTAGGTTTAGAGTCCCGCGGCCGTACAATAAAGCTCTGCTTTCAATCTCAAAAATTACCTATATAAGAGTTACAAGATTGAATGTTCAAGATCGGACAAAGTATAGAAAAATTACTAAGAAAGAGAAACCAGGTTCTTCGCGACTAAACTAAGTTTAAGAAGAAGAAATTAGACTAAGAGTCTCTACTAATAAAACTTATATCTGGTAGCGTAAAGTAATTTTACATTGGCTTTTTTTAGTTGTATACGCAAAAATCTGCAAAATAAAGCTACTGTGTATACTGATATTTTGAGTTATGATTTCAAATATTTTAATAAATGACAATTTTAATTGTGATTGAATTTATGATAATAATTATGTCATAGATAGATGATACCTTTTAACTCAACATTTAAGTCAAAACACGTTAGCAGTATGTGACCAAATATGTGATATCATTATACAGTGATTTTAAAAGCTTACGTCATCAAGTTTATAGAGTCACACTTGCTATATGCAATGACAATCAAAGTTTTTATATTTTAATTTATATAAATAAAAATTATAAGGAAATGTCCTCGAAAAATACGAAACACCAGTCACCCTACCCACGGTAGTGCAATTTGATTCAATTAACACTTCAGTAGTGTTACCGTGTCTAATTAGAGCCCCGCGAACTGTGAGTTGCAAAATGGAATTACCCACACCTTACCAACTTGGAGTGTTCCTTTGCGGAATCCCTCATTTCTTGCGTGTTTTTAAAGTATGCGAATACTTTGTAAACGATAACTTGCGCTCCAATTTGCTTTCCCAGTTAAACTATGCATATCGTAACATCGTGTTTAAAAGTTTATTTATTTATTTCCTTATTACGCCAACAACTTACATACAAGTTTGTCCAACAATCATTATAAACAAAGGTTCGTATGTAAGTCCATTACAGGCATAAATATGAATCACAGACAATTTCTAACTTAATTTAAATTTAAATATATATTTATAAAATAATTATCAAAAAACTTAAGAAAAATGCATTAAAATAACTGATAAGCTGTAAGAAAGCAAAATCAACAGTTTTTTTTAACTTAGAACTGACTATGTCGGAGTGGATGACATAGTCTGCTTATAATCAGTCTATAAAACGGTTATAAGACCTGTCGTATTGTATAAATCAGAATGTTAGGCAATGAAATGAACCTTAGTCGCCCTTTCTAAATAATAGTCACATTATTTTACTATAATCCGCGATAAAGTAACTAAAAAATATATATAATGCTAAATGTAGAGTGGACAATCCGTTATCATACCTAATATATGCAGAATTCGTAAAAACACATCACAAACATCCACCACCGCCACCAAAATACACAAGCACTACACACGTTCACTATCACAAACTCAACAATCGTTTCGCCCCGCAACCAAAGCATCATCAGGAGAAATACTTCACGACAAAATTGCAAAGCGTTTTGATCTGTTCTGCTAGTATTTAATTAAAGTTTATATAAACATAGTAAAGTATTCAAAGGTTAAGTGAATTACATTGTTTCATAAAGTTATTCGGACTACAACTTTATTCCCTAATTGGTCATTTGGAGGAGAGCTTTACAAATTTAAGTGATTTAGGAAACGAGTAGTGTGGACTTGTAGATTTTGTTTTATTAATTAAGAACTGTGAAGTAGAAGTTAATTGATTTACACTATATTTAACTTGCAACGTATCTGGCTAAGTAGAATAGACCATCCTCTTTCTTAGCAAAGTGTCGTAAATGGCGACTAAGGTAACTTGACCCACCGTGTGGTATCCGGCTGAGTAGAATATACCACCCTCATTTCTTACCGAATTGTTGTAAAAGGCGGCTTAGGTAAGTTGCCCCGCTTTGTGGTATCCAGTTGAGTAGAATATACCACCTATATTTCTTATCGAGGTGTCGTAAAAAGTGACTAAAGTATCTGTCCCTTACACAAAAAGATAAAAACTATATTATCATAGAAGTAAAATAAGAGAGAATAGTTAATTAAAAATAGATTGAAAAGGCTTGGTTTTTAAAAGAGTTAAAAAAAAATTACGGTCACCCAATTTTTATCTGACAACAATAACGTTATTTGTTTATTATTTTAAGTTATTTCAGTAACCGTGAATAAGCTGTGGTAGCCCAGCGGTAACACCGTGCGACTCTTTCGAGCAGGTCACGGGTTCAAACCCGGGCAGACACCAATGAGTTTTTCCGTTAAAACTTATGTGTCTAATTGATAATTGCAATTTATCACACGCTTTTCGGTGAAGGAAAACATCGTGAGGAAACCTGTATATCTCTAGAGAATTCTGGAGATATGTGTAACCTACCAATCCGCATTGGAGCAGCGTGGTAGGTCTTAGCTCCAAACCTTCTCTCTAAAACGGAGAGAAGAGGTCTATTCTCAGCAGTGGGATAGTAACAGGCCGCTTAACCGTAGGCTAGAGCGTAAAAAGACTTTCATTATCCAAATACTTTAAAAGGGAAAACAAATACTTTTAAAAGGATTTCTTTGTAAAGGTATAATTATGTATTTCTGTTTCTGTCTTCTATAGTTCGTAATTAGTGATGGGAACTTTACAGCGATGTTAATTGATAGAATTGTTGTTTGACTAGGATAACAACGTGCACGAATTTGATAGGACATCATCTTCCTGCCTTATCCCACTCTAAGTGGGGTCGGCACAACATGTTATAAACATGCTGTCACATGATTTGCGTTTTTACGTCCGGCCGCCTGCCTGACGTCAACTTACCTCTGTCGTATTTTACGATACCTCGGTCAGAAATGAGGTTGGTACTATTCTATTCAGCCGGATACCACACGGCGGGTCGACTTACCTCAGTCGCCTTTTACGACACCTCGGTAAGAAATGAGGGTGGTACTTTTCTATTCAGCCGGATACCACACGGCGATACGAATTTGATAGGACATTAAATTAAGTTTATTTAATTATTATTTATTTTTTTATCAATCTTTTTTTAAAAACCTTTAGTATAGTTAGTTAGACAGACAGATAGTTAGACAGTTATACAGTTATACAGTTAGACAGTTAGATTCCCATCGAATATGTTGGTATGATGTCCGTCTCAGTACCAAACTTTTGTTCGAAACGTGATTTCAGAGAAGAAGGTAACTTAGCTAAACAAAATGTGCAACAACAAAAAGACCACTCTTGAACCGGTAACCCCAAACGCTATAAGGAATTAACATCATCCTCCTGCCCTTATCCCACTCTAAGTGGGGTCGGCACAACATGTTACAAACATGCTGTCACATGATTTGGCTACGTATTTTACGACCGTCATACCACCGGGTACCACACCGTGAGTCAATTTATCTTAGTCGCCTTTTATGACACCTCGGTAAGAAATGAGGGTGCTCTATTCTACTCAGCCGGATACCACACGGTGGGTCAACTTACCTTAGTCGCCTTTTACAACACCTCGGTAAGAAATGATGGTGGCACTATTCTACTTAGCCGGATACCACACGGCTAATGAGATTAAAATCAATATATTTTTTTTAATTTATTTGAAATTTAATTTAGTTGAAATATAATTTGGTATACAGAAAAAAAAAGCAATCAGCGATCGAAGGGTTAAAAATACCTTTCTCACAAACGTAAAAGCAACAAAATTACATATAAACATTTTCCAATGTTTTATTTACCAGAGTTTCCCTTTACCAGTTATTAATAATATCAAAGGAAATATTTTCGTTTCATAAGATTTCGAGGTATATTGGATTAATATTTCCGATTTCATCGCAGCGAAAGGTTTTATTTGGTAAAGAACATTTTAAAATACTCTCTCAATGAAATGCTCGCGTGGAAGTTATATATAAACCTTTTGATACAAACCTACATTCAACGGTTAATGAAAATGGATTACTAGTTCTATTTAAACTTTAACTTAACTCTTATATAAACTGACTCTTTAAAGAGTTTAAAAAGGAAATTTGTTCAATATTGCTATAGAGGACTGTGAAAGCGTAACAAACAGACAGTCTTTCACATTAATAATATTAGTATGGATTTCTAAAGTAACCTCACTGTTGTGCTCTTATACCACTCTAAGTGGGGTCGGTACAACATGTTATAAAGATGTTGTAACTTGATTTGGTTACGTATTTTACGAACAGCCGCCTGCCTGACGTCAACTTACCTTAGTCGTCTTTTACGACACCTTGGTAAGAAATGAAGGTGGTCTATGGTTCTTAGCCGGATACCACACGGCGGGCCAACTTACCACAGTCGCCTTTTACGACACCTCTGTAAGAAATAAGGGTGATCTAATCTACTCAGCCGGATACCTCACGGCAGATCAACTTACCTTAGTCGCCTTTACGACACCTTGGTGAGAAATGAGGGTCATCTATTCTATTCAGCCGGATACCACACGGAGGGTCAACTTACCTTAGTCGCCTTTACGACACCTTGGTGAGAAATGAGGGTGGTCTAATTGATCTATTCTATTCAGCCGGATACCTCACGGCGGATCAACTTACCTTAGTCGCCTTTTACGACACTTCGGTGAGAATTGAGGGTGGTCTATTCTATTCAGCCGGATACCACAGATTTATAAAAGAAGTATTATAACTACAAATCCACCACATATCTTATTATCTTAAAAATACACGGTTGATTTCAATTTAATAATCATTTTTTGGAAAAGGTAATTAAGTAACCTCTAGAAAATTATTACCTGCTCTATCCGTATTAAAAAACATTGTGGGTCACAGCTTTCATTCGTCTCTCCAAAGAAAGGAGGCTTTTGCCCAGTAGAACAGTAATAGACCTCTAATTTTACTGTAATAAAATAAGCAAATTAAAAAACCCCAAATACCTAAGTAAGTAGCGGCCTGTTACTATCCCACTCCTGAGAATAGGCCTCTTCTCTCCGTTTTTGAAGAGGATTGGAGCTAAGACCAACCACGCTGCTCCAATGCGGATTGGTAGGTTACACATATCTCCAGAATTCTCTAGAGATATGCAGGTTTCACGGTGTTTTTCTTCACCGAAAAGCGTGTGATAAATTGAAATTATCAATTAGACACATAAGTTTTAAAGGAAAACTCATTGGTGTCTGCCCGGGTTTAAACCCGTGACCTCCTCGAAAGAGTCACACGGTGTTACCGCTGGGCTACCACAGCTTCAATATACCTAATAACAGCAATTTACGATAACCCTACTTTCATTCTGGTAATTTAGTTACAGACAAACTTTTATGTTGATTTTGAATTTAGTAAATCTATTTAACTTCTTTGTCCGTTCCAGTTTGCTCCGAGGCCAGTGTTTATCTTATCTTCAACACAAAGCTTCCGCGTAAATCCCAGAGCTTTAGACCCCGCTAGCTTTGAATAAAATTAAGCTTAAATCATGTTAATACCCAGATTATTGATAAATAATATCTCTTAGCCAATACTAATATTTAAAATGGGAAAGTCTGTGTGCACGATTAATAGGAGACTAAGGAATGCGTCACATCTAGTGATGTATATTAAATTATAATTAATATTTATATCAAGTGCTATAGGTATGACCTATTGCTTCTTTAAATAAGATACTCTTTTGATATAATTATTTAGACGCCTGCGATTGTGACGCCATATTGAAGTTGTTAGAAATGGAAATAGTCAAACTTCATCTCTTTAGTTATTTAATACTAAAAACGCGGTAATCACTTTATGTTCAAAATTTCTTTTCGGAAAATTGTGACAAGCCCAAGCTTTCTTATCATTTACATAATCTTCAATAGTATAATCATCATTCTCTTACCCATAAAGGTAGACCACTTAGAGTGGGATAACCCACTCTAAGTGGTGTCGGCACAATATGTCTTCTTCCATTCTATTCTACCATTTTTTCACATGCATATCATTTTTCACACAATCCATCCATCTTCATCGGCCTCCCCCTAGCCAAACATCCATCCTCATTCATATTTAAAACTCTTTTGGTCACTCGAATCTCTTTGCAGTCCATCACCACCTAGAGACTGACAAGCCGCACTTGCTTTTCCTTACGGAGACGCAGATTAACAACCCAGCAGATTTATCATATCTACTATACCCGGGTTATACCTTGGAGCATAACTTCAAGCCCCATGCAGGGGTTTGTATGTATGCTCGTAACGACATCTGTTACCGGCGTCTCCGTAATCTAGAGATACCCAACTTTTCCATCATGTGGTGTTTGATTGATACAGGGATGGACCAAACGGTTTATGCTTGTGTCTATCGCTCGCACAGCGGTGACCAGGAGACAACCCAATTATTCAAGCATCTCAGTGAAACGGCTGACATCGTTCAACATCGGTATCCTACAGCTCAACTTGTGCTTCTAGGGGACTTTAACGCCCATCATAAAGATTGGCTATACCCATACCAAAAAACTGACCACGCTGGAAGAGAAGCTCTCAATTTAGCTCTCTCTTTGGACCTTTCTCAGCTGGTCAAAGAAGCTACAAGAATACCGGATGTTGATGGTCATACACCCAGTTGTCTGGACCTTCTTCTGACTACCGACCCCGACCGTTTCTCAGTCTCAGTTGCAGCCCCCTTAGGCACTTCAGATCACTCTTTGGTAAAGTCGGTTTCAAAAGTCTATCCGCCTGATCTGAGTGTCACTGGGACCAGACGGGTTTGGCGATATAAGTCAGCAGACTGGGACGAGATGCGACACTTTTTTGCATCTTATCCTTGGCAGGGAATATGCTTCTCTTCTAATGATCCGTCGAGTTGTGAGAATGCTATATCGGAGGTAATTCGTCGAGCTATGGAATATTTCATAACTTATGCGGATTTACCTCTGAATAGTAAGGCTCCCCGATGGTACAACGCTGAATGTGCTAATGCAGAGGCTATAAAAAACTCGGCGTTTGTAGCCTGGGTTGAAGCCCGATCTCACAAATCTCCTGACATAACGGCTAAGAAGAGAGCATATAACATTGCTGCTAAGTCCTACAAGAGGGTCCTTAAGAAAGCTAGATTTAACCGCATCAATCGAATCGGCACTAAATTAGCATCCTATCCTTGCGGTAGTAAAGCTTTTTGGTCGCTTGCGAGGTCGGTTGAGTCGAACTTCTGCAGTACAACGCTGCCGCCACTGCTCAAGCCAGATGGGACACTGGCCTTTTCTGCAAGTGACAAAGCAAATTTGTTTGCTAGGTTGTTTGCAGAAAATTCACGTCTCGATGCGGGAGGTGCCACTCCACCACACCTACAACCTTGCGATACTGCCATGGCAGAAATTCGAATTCGCCAAAAGGAGGTGTTGAGAGCTCTTCGCAACTTGAATGTGAATAAGGCCAGCGGTCCCGATGGCATACCAGCAATTGTTCTGCGGAATTGCGCTCCTGAATTGTCTCCTGTTTTGACACGCTTGTATCGCCTCTCTTTAGAAACTGCTCATGTCCCAAAAGCATGGAAGACTGCCAATGTACAACCAGTACCAAAGAAGGGTATTCGTGCTGATCCGGTTAATTATCGCCCTATAGCAATCACCTCCGTACTTTGTAAGGTTATGGAGCGTATATTAAACAAAAAGCTCCTGGCATACCTAGAAGAAAACGAACTCCTGTCGGATTACCAGTTTGGTTTTCGCAAGAATCGTTCTGCGGGAGATCTTCTAGCGTATGCCACTCATATCTGGGGTGAAGCTATTGAGAATCATGGTGAGGCTCTCGCCGTGTCCCTCGATATCTCTAAGGCTTTTGACCGTGTCTGGCATGAAAGTCTCCTCGGAAAGCTTCCTGCTTATGGACTGCCTACTACACTCTGTAACTGGATATCTGATTTCCTCAATGAAAGATCATTTAGAGTAGTTATTGATGGCTGCTCTTCCGATTTAATGACCACCAATGCTGGTGTTCCTCAGGGATCAGTTCTTTCCGCCACGCTTTTCTTGCTGCACATTAACGACCTGCTAAGTCCCGTTATCTTTGGGTACGCAGATGACAGCACTGTGACGGAGAGATATATGTCCAGTTCCAGAGCTAGTAGTGCTGAGATTATCAAACAAAGAGAGGCTATGGTTGAGCGCATTAACTTGACTCTGAAAGAGGTTTCCAACTGGGGCGAGGCCAACCTAGTCAACTTCAATGCTACCAAAACTCAAGCGTGTCTGTTCACCGCCAAACGGAGTTCTTTCACCTTAACTCCTACTTTCCGAAATATATCCATACCGATAGCCGATAGTGCAGAGCTTCTGGGTATTGAAATAAGCTCCAAACTCAACCTTGGTAAATGCATCGAGTCCAAAGCAAAAACGGCCGCTAAGAAACTTGGAATCCTTAACAAAGTCAAGCAGTACTTCACACCAAAACAGCTTCTTACGTTGTACAAGGCTCAAGTACGTTCGTGTATGGAGTACTGCTGTCATTTGTGGGATGGATCGGCCAGGTACCAGCTGGATGCTTTGGACTCGGTGGACCGACGTGCCAGAAGGCTTATTTCCGATAAAACCCTGACCAGTGCTAAATTGCACAGTCTTCAACATCGGCGCAGGGTTGCCTGTCTTTCGGTCTTCTACAGGATATATTTCGGAGAGTGTGCTGAGGTACTCCACAACCTAGTTCCTCCATCGCCTTTCTATCATCGCACCGCAAGGCATCGGGAGAAGTTCCACCCTTACGTCATTGACCTCCCACGTAGGCGCACGGAGCGCTTTGCGTCCTCTTTCTTAATGCGCACAGCAAGGGAATGGAATTCTCTCCCGGCATCTATCTTTCCCGGTTCATTTAATATGGGTATCTTTAAAGCTAACGTGAATAGGCATCTTCTAGGCAAGCGCGCTTCATCTTAGACTGCATCATCGCTTACCATCAGGCATGATTGCAGTCAAGCGCTCGCCTATTACGCAATAAAAAAAAAAAAAAAAAAAAAAAAAAAAAAACATGATTTTCATCCCTCCTCATTACATGACCATACCAACTTAGTCTCGCACTTCTCATCTTTTCTGTAATGGGCGCAACTTTTAGACTTCCCCTAATATACTCATTGCGTATAGTATAATAAATAGTATAATGAACTTTGTTAATATCTAGTAATACCTAACACAACGAGCTAAAGGAGAATATTTGCATCCGATATACAAACAAATATGTTCTGAAACCGAAGTAATGCAAATAGTGCATGCGAGTATACAGCGTGTATAAAACGGTCTGAAACTGTCCTGAAATCGATTCTGCGCCCGCATTACGCGAGACAATAGCATTACCGGTAAATCGTCTGCGCTAACGGGATACGATGCATGGATTCAATCTGCGTACCTTAAGGTTAATGCATACTAGTATATACACCAGTCGGAACATGTTAAACGTCAAGACTTATGATGTCCTATACAAGCGTTTTGTTTGTGCACGTTTCAAACGTCAGATTTCTCACGTTCCAAAGACTGCAGAACCGATTCATGCGGATAGCCACTGGTTGTCCGTGGCTCATACGTAACGTTGACCTCCATAGAGACCTCAATCTCCCCATCATTATATATCTGTATAAGCGCTTTTCAAATTCTTAGTGAAATCTGAGGTACACCTGAATTCTTTTTTATTTCAATTCTACCTACATCCCAGTTAAATCTGACCACCGAAAATATAGGCGACTGAAAAGCGACCTATATGACCGAATAACTGTCGCAGAAACAGAAACACGTAATACACATACACAGCGTTTTTGTCGACGAGGTCCCAGTTTTCTGTTAAACTAATACGTTTTTATATGGAGTCAATCTTGTTGTAAACGTTGACTTAAAACGACTTTGTGATGCAGTGGTGTAGTGAGATAATGAAAGGCCCTGAGTAAAAATAATCTAGAGCCCCGTCTAAAGTATTAAAAAATATTTTATCGCTTTCTTCGTGTTCCGGAGTCAATTCTAGGGTTAATATTCAAATAAGGTCGGTCCAACACCTTATTTACCTCATCATAAATATGGCTATATGCAGCGAAGAAGCACTCACTTCGTTATAATTAAATTTATAATTACACGCGTTCTAGATGCCGATGTTAAGTGCTTCACGATGTCGAATGTTATTTTAATATCCATATTTGATGTATTCAACAAAGTTGTGTTTTATCAGTGTTACCAACTCGACTGGTTTAACAGTAGATTAGCAGTTCTCACATAGATGCCCCTGTTTTCTGTTTTATTCTTAATGTTCATCACCACCTATTACACGATGCAAATATTTTCTGATAACCAATACATTATAAAAAGCAATGACACAGTATCTGCTCTTGTTGGAATGTGATTGACAGTCATATTGTTATGCATGGCAAAATTTCAGTGCAAGAATGATAGCTACAGGCTAAAGCGGCAAAGCCCTATTTAAACATTTACCGTTACAAGAAATATACGTTGATGGAATGATGCCGAAAATGGTTAAAAATATCGTTTGAAACCACAGAGAGGCAGATTAATAAATATTTTAACGAAAAAATTTATGATTTTTAAAAGTTAAATTAGTTCAAAATACTTTAGATGTCTCAGACTCGAAATAAAAGAGAAAAATAATTTTTTGCTTTCATATTTATTTTTAATGTTTTAAAACACAGTTTTTATATCAATCTGTTTCAACCTTAACTTCCAGACGTTGCAGCGTTGGCATTCAAAATGACCAGTAACACGAACTCGCCCTGGGCTAGAATTTTACTCAGTACTTTCTATAATGACCTGAATATGAAAGTAAAATTGAAGTTAATAATACTTATGTATTTGACGTGACATCGTCTTAAATTAGGTTGCGGCTTGGAGTCACTCATGAAAAAGTGTAACGCCCGCTCACGTCTGTTACGGTGAGTCACCGAACGAAAGAGAGGCCCGCCGGACTGGCGAACGCCTTGCGTCTCTCTCCCACTCCAATCCATCACATTTAAAAAGACGTTGTCACGTAAAATCTTTGCCCGTAAAACCGACTTTACAGGAAACCGCTTTTTTTAATACAGCTTTGTGTCAAAAGCCCAGATTTATCAAAATGTGTAATCAACTGCAAATATCTATTAGGCACTTAAGTTTTAGTAGAAAAAGTCATTAGTGCCTGCCCGGGGTATGAACTAATCACCCGTTGTTTCACTTAAAATAATATTATCTTAGTCTAAAATGATTAATTTAATTTAGTTATACCTATAAAATTTCTTGGATATGTATAACCAGTCGAAATGCACCAAAGTATTGTAGGAAATAAAATAAAATATCCTTTTAAACAAGGCGGGTCGTACGAAGTAATAATACATATTCATTTAACACAAATAAATATTACTATTATGAACGTCTTAAAAATTATTACTAGTTTAAAATACTTTGCCATTTGCCATGCACTTGCAAAAAACCCATAATTTAATTTAAAAATATGTAAGCAAATTATCATAAACTTACCCATTCTTTTATCCATTTATAAACTATCTCTAGAGTATTATGTCCTCGTCATTTAAACGAAGAAATTGTTAAGTCGAGTAATTTCCGTCTAAATTGTTGCCGAGATGTCATTAGACATAATTACCACGATACAAAGCAACTTGGCAAATTACTTTGTGATTTACCCCCTTACGAGGCAGGCGGGCACAATGGGGGTAAAGTTTAAATCTAATTACTTGCAATGGACGTTACAGTTTCAAGTATCAAAATCTTAACATAGTACTTCAAGACATTATTGCAAGATGACAATTTTGATACCATAAGGTGATTAGCCGAAAAGCTGAAAAAGCTGAAAGCTAAAAATCGATGGGCATTGGGATCTTAAGGAGCGATGTGAAAAAATAATCGATTTTTTAAATATTCGATTATTTTTTCATCAAAAATCGATTAGTTTAGGTATCCCTTTTCCTTTTTTCTCTTTTTCTTGGTTTTTAAGATTAGATATGCATTGTTGGATGAAACCAATAGCCAAACTACACATTTTAATCCAATTTCACAAATAGCGCATCTGATATTATTTTTTTGTAGTTGTCCACTTTAATTAGCCTTTATTGTAATTCATTATTAATACTAAAAAAGACAACTTTTGAAATAGTCAGTAAAAATTTTTTGGATGTTTTGGAGTTTCGACAAATCACGTTGCTCTAATATGAATTGGTAAGTTAAGGATTCTCTAGAGATATGCAGGCTTTCCTTCACCGAAAAGCGTGTGATGATTATTAAATTTTAAAAAAAGTAACGGTCTATGATTACATGATGATGGGCATACGCCTCCTCTCTTCATTTTTCGAGAGAAAAATTGGAGATAAAACCTACCAGGCTGCTCCAATGCGGATTGGTAGGTTACACATATCCCTAGAATTATATAGAGATATGCAGATTTCCTCACGATGTTTTCCTTCACCGAAAAGGATAAATATGTACTACTTTGAAATTTTGTCCAGATCTAGTTTCAGACTTACACTGAATACATAACAAAGTAAAAACCACGATAAAATTCAACATGTACACAAGACGTCCTTTTTCAATGTTAAGTCACTTATACGACCAACTTGTTACAACATGACCGTCCTAAACCGTTACGGTTAAGATGACCAACGGTCCAGATCTACGGATAAGCCTTGTGACTGAAGAGTTTAGGTTAAATTTAGACGACACAAGCGGCCAATGTGATTCGGCGGTCTCAGAGTCACAGCTGTGAAATTGTAGGTCTAGTCGTTTGTGGTTTTCCTGCCTAAATACGTATAAACAACTATAGTTTCGTATTATCTTAGGAGTTGTAATATATTTGGGTTGCCTTGAGAGTTTATGTGATATATCATTCCTTGGTTGGGTCGATATGTTGGTATTACATGAATTTATGTGTTACTCTTAAGATAGCTTTTAAAAATACGTGGTCATTACTTGATGATGCAATCGATAATAGCGTTAAAATTTATAATTTGTCATGCGCTTTTCGATGAAGATGAATTTAATTAAGAAACTGTATATCATCAGAGCATTACTTCAGCTCTGAGTAACCTGTGAGTCCACTTTAGATCTGCATTGTGGGTTTTAGTACTTAGGACAGAGGTATGTCCCCAGCAGTGGTTTATTATCAGACTGCTACTGTTCTTGCTATTTCTAGTAGCAGTATTTACTACAATACTGCTACTTATAAAATTAGGCGTTGCTTAACGTAGGACCGTTATACAAAGTACTTTCTTTTTTGTTCCCATACCTGATATATGCAGAATTCGTAAAATCTCATGCATTACCACCACCAATATTACAATGCACAAGGACTGCACACATCCACTACCACAATCTCAACAAGGAAAACAATCTTTACGATAATATCGTGTGGCCTATCTCCTTAAGATGCTTTGGTTCCCATGGGAAACGATTGTGAACGGTAAATGACAATATATGTAATGCTAATTAAGGTAGAGTGTACAATCCGTTCTCATACCTCATACATGCAAAATTTGGGGAAACTCATTCACTACCTACCAATACACAAGCAATGCACACATTCACTACCACAATCTCAAAACAATCATTTCGCTTTGTAATCGAAGAATCATTAGGAGATATACTGCAAGACACAATCGCAAAGCAATTTCTAAAATTATTACTAAGTCGCTTTACGCTCACAAACTAAGTCGAAATTATTTGCTTCCTAAAATACTATTCACCATTACATAAATGGTAAAGACTTTGGAGTTTCGTCTAACTGTTAGCAAGATCAAAAAGCCAATTATAAACTTTTACATCCCGAATAATTACTATTGAGTTTCTTGAGGGTATACAACCAAAACAGATTTTCAAAACGTGATAAAATATTTTTCAAATAGTATATTACATTTCCAAGTTTATCTAAAAGACCGAATGATACTATTAATTATGCCTATTACTACTATTAGTATCCAGCTGAGTAGAATAGACCACCCTCATTTCTTACCGAGGTGTCGTAAAAGGAGACTAAAGTAAGTCGACCCGCCGTGTGGTATCCGGGTAAATGGAATAGACCACCCTCATTTCTTACCGACGTTTCGTAAAAGAAGACTAAAGTAATTCGACCCACCGTGTGGTATCGCCGACAGAGTAGAATAGACCAGTATCATTTCTTAACAAGGTATCGTAAAATACGACTAAGGTCAGTCAGGCGGCCGGTCGTAGAATACATAGCCAAATCATGTGATAAGACGTTTATAACATGTTTTGCTGACCCCACTGTAATGATCATAGAGGCGATTTTGCTATGCACACTATTTACTGAGAATGAGAGACGTGTTGTTGCTTTAAAAGTTTATTGGACACTAAACAAATTACAAGATGCGTAAATGAACGAACATACCGCCCACCAAAAGGTCTGGAAGGGCTTTTATATTATTAGTAATGGAACATGTTCTTAAAGTGTATATAATTAACAAATTTTTAACTAATACCAGAAAATGCGTAACAACGATGTAAATATGATAAATTATACAAAACTAGATATGATATTTGAATCATCTAAACATAATACAAAATTAACAAGTAATTAATCTAATGTAGAAATAGGTAAAGGGCATAATTTGGAAACTGATCTTTGGGTTACTCTTCCATTATAACGCACCGTGTATACTCGCGTTATGTTGTCACGTCCAGGATGTTTCTGAGTTATTCGTGCAAGAGCCCACTTGCTAGGTGGCATATTCTCATCCTTCAGTAGTACGATATCACCAACTTCAAACTCAGCCGTTCTTTTTAACCACTTGGGTCGCTGATTAAGCCGTGATAAATATTCATTCTGCCAACGCTTCCAAAAGTTTTGCACTAGTCGTTGGGTGTGCTGCCACCGTGATAATAAATTTATATTGGCAGATGTGTAATCTCGGTCTGGGACAGTGACAAGTGCCTCTCCAATAATAAAATGCCCAGGAGTAAGAACTTCTATATCATCTATCAAATCTACATTTTAGAGACGGGAATCAATGGGCGAGAATTAAGGCAAGCTTCTATTTGAGTTAGTACTGTTGCAAACTCTTCGAATGTTAAATTTGAAGTCAGTATTCTTCTCAAATGCTGCTTAACTGACCGCACTCCAGCCTCCCACAAACCGCCATAATTTGGGCTGTATGGCGGCGTAAAATGCCATTGCGTTCCATTGTTGGTCAGTTGATCAAATATTTGATTAGGTATTTCAAGACCGGCTTCTTTCCACATTTTAAATAGTTCATGATTTGATGCTACAAAATTGGTTCCATTATCGCTCCAGATTTCAGTACATCTACCTCTTCTGGCAACAAAACGTTTAAATGCTGCTATGAATGCATTGGAAGTAAGATCACTGACCAGTTCTAGGTGGATTGCCTTAACAGCCATGCAGATGAAGATGCATATATAGGCCTTGCTTGTTTTGGCACCTCTTCCTTTAGAATTTAACACATATACTGGACCAGCGAAGTCAACTCCACTTCTTGAAAATGGGCGCGACGGTGTAACACGGACTGCAGGTAAGTCACCCATCATTTGTGTTCTAGTAGCAGCTCTCTGTCGGGCACAGGTAAGACATCTTTGTGTATACTGTTTTACTAAACTCTTCAATCCGATGATATAGTATTTACTCATAAGGTAAGTAGTCATTAATTTAATTCCACCGTGTATTGTTTTCAGATGTGCATCAGCCAGTAGAAGGGGTACAAGATTGTTTCTTTTACCTAATATAACAGGATGCTTTTGGTTTTCATTGGCATCTGCATTTCTCAATCTTCCGCCCACCCTGAGGATATTATACTCATCAATGAATGGACATAAAAATTTTAGAGTGCTTGTTGTTTTTACTGTCTTGTTTTCCCTTAATCTTTTTATTTCTTCTATAAATTCTTCTTCTTGTACATGTTTTATGCAAATGTCTAATGCATTTTGTAATTCTGTGGTTGTAATTCTATATTCAAGCTGTTTTGGATTCCTTTTCATATTCAAAAATCTCTTACAATGTACTATTATTCTTAAAAGTTCTATCAACGTTTCGTATTCCTCAAATTTTAAAAGTTTATTTTCATATTCATTAACATGAACGTGTGACTGTATGATCTTTCTTTTTTCCAGATCTGTAGAGAGCATTTTCGGCCTTGTAAATTCAATATCTTCATTCATCAACCAAGCAGGTCCATTCCACCATAAATCTTTATGTTGTAGTTCTAATAAAGATGAACCTCTTGAAGCTACATCAGCTGGATTATGTGAGGACTGCACGTGAAACCATTGGCTGTTGTTAGTGTGTTCTAATATCTCCACCACGCGATTTGCAACAAATGGTTTCCATCTACTAGGTTCTCCTAATAGCCAAGCTAGGACAATAGTTGAATCTGTCCAGGCGAATATGTTTTGTGTAGGGATTCTCATAGCTTGACCTGCTTTATATAATAGTTTGGCTAGTAGTTGTGCTCCGCTCAGTTCGAGGCGTGGTAGCGAAATCGTTTTTACAGGAGCAACCTTTGTTCTAGCAGCTACAATGTGCGTCTGAATGGTTCCATCTTCCATTTGTACTCGACAGTAAACGACGCCTGCATATGCCTTCTCAGATGCATCACAAAATCCATGCAGGGTAATATTATCACCTTGACTCTCAATAGTATTTAACCAACGTCCAATTTTTATTTGATTGATATTTTCTATATCTTCTCTTATGCTCTTCCATTGGTTTTTTATTACTTCGTTGATTTCCTGATCCCATCCAAATCCTTCTAGCCACAATTTTTGTACTAGAATTTTAGCCGTGACTATAACGGGCGCTATCCACCCTAGGGGATCAAACAATTTTTGTAAATCTGACAATATAGTCCTTTTTGTAATTACTGGTGATATAGGTTCTAATTGTAATTGATAGCGAAACTCGTCTTTTCCAAGATTCCATGTTAGACCTAGGGCTTTAATTGTGCCGTCTAGTTTTAAGTCTAAATTTGCTTTGTTGGTAACCTTATTAGCATCTATAGATTTCAGAAATTCATTGTCATTAGAAGCCCACTTTTGCAATTCAAAACCTCCTCGACGTAAAATAGATATTATGTGTTTGCTGACTTTAATTGCTTCTTCTGTGGTGTCGGAACCTGATAACAGGTCATCAACATAAAAATCTTCTTGTATAATCTTTGCAGCTTCTGGATATATTTCGCCTTCTTCCTTTGCTAATTTCATTAGGGTTTTGACAGCGAGGTACGGAGCAGACGCTGTTCCGAATGTAACTGTCCGTAATCTGTAGTCTTTTACTTTCGTAGTTTCATCCTGTGAGTTTATTTCCTTTTCTGTATTGTCTTCTGATCTTCCTCCCTTTCGGCGCCAGAGTATTCTGTGATAATCGATGTCTTGTTCATCTAACCAAATCATTCTGTACATCTTCATGACATCGCTTGCAAAGCATACCTTGTGCATACGCCATCTCATTAATATGCTTCGCAAATCTTCTTGCAGTACAGGTCCGGTCATGAGCTCATCGTTTAAAGAAACACCGTTGCTATTTTTACAAGATGCATCAAACACTATCCTCATTTTAGTTGTTTCTTTGTCTGTACGGATAACAGAGTGATGTGGTAAATAGACAGAGGGTTTATTTATCTCATTCTCTGGAACTTCTGTCATATGTCCCATTGTTATATATTCCTCTAGTACCTTATCGTATTCTTCTCTTATTTCAGGTGTTTGTTCTAATCTTCTTTCTTGATTAATTAAGCGTTTCTTAGCAATATCTTTTGTATTTCCACCTGCTGCCAGCCGTTCATCAGAACAAAATGGCAGTCTCACTATGTATCTCCCAGTACTATCTCTCTTGTAATTTTTTTCATAAAATTCTTCACATTGTTCTTCTTCTCTTGTGTATTTCCTCTTTGTGTCTTGTTCAACTTCCCAAAGTGTTTTTAAGAAGTCGTCTGCAACTAATTGATGATGCAAAACGAGTATTGGATTTGATTGTATTGTATCTTCAACTTTACCAAAAAGAATCCAGCCAAGGTTGGTTTTGTGAGCACATGGGGACCCTGGCGAACCTTTGATTAATTCGTTTTGTACTATTTCTGCATACACATCGACACCTAGGAGCAGGTCTATCGAACCTGGCTTATAGTAGTTTGGATCAGCCAGGTTGAGTCCATGTAGGTGAGGCCAGTTGCTAATTTTGATAGTATGGGATGGTATTTTAGTAGTCAGTGGTTTTGACATGACATATGCTCTCACTTTGAGATCAAAAGGCTCACATCTTGATTCTAGTTTGATCTGAACTACTTGTTTAATGTCTTCTCTAGTTGATCCCACACCAACAACAGTACCTTTAATTGAATAGGTACCATTTGGCCTTGAGTAGTTGTGTAGCTCGTTCACTTATAAAGCTCGCTTGCGAGCCTTGATCAATCAGCGCACGAAGTGTTATCGCGTAGTTATCTTCACTAATTACTTGTACCATTGCAGTAGCTAATAGTGCTGTGTTCTGTTTTGTTGATACATGTGACGCCACCATTGTTATATCTTCTCCTTCTTCTTCAATCTTCTCCACGTTGGAATGTAATGCCACTCCGGGTTGTTCTGTATGTATGTTCTCGTTATTGCCCGTTGTGATATTTGGTTCGTGCAGAAGAGTATGATGACGTCTCCTGCATAGTCTACAGCAAGTTGGAATACGGCACTGCCTTACAGAGTGTCCAGATGCAAGGCAATTATAGCACAGATTGTTTGATTTGATAAATTCACTTCGTTGAACAGGGGTGCATTTTCCAAATGCTGAACAATGGCTTAGTGTGTGTGATTCTTTACACATTTTACATGTCTTCACTTTCTCAATAGTTGTTACATGAAATGTCTTTTCTCTTATAGCATTAGAAGTTGACTTAGATTTTGGTTCCGTTAGTTCTAAAGTACGATAGCGGCTTTCTAGAAATGTTCGAAATAATTCGAGGTTAGGAAGACTCTCAGGATCTTTACAGTTAGCGCTTACGTTTTCTTCCCAATCCTTGTGCGTGTCACTGTCTAACTTCTGCACTATGATGTATATTATTATTGGGTCCCAGTTTTCAGTATTAATTTTCATGTTATTAAGGTGATGTAAACATTCAAAAGTTGTGTCTAGTAAATTCTTAATGTTGCTTGAAGTGTTTAATGTTATCCTTTTTTGTGAAAAAAATCTTCTCATAATAGCATTGAAAGTTATTCGTTTATTACTATATCTTGATTTTAATGTATCCCATGCCCTTTCATAATTAGAATCCGTGACTAATATGTGTTTTAAAATCGAAGCAGCTTCTCCAGTAACGCTTGTTTTTAAATAATGTAATTTTTGTACATTACATAGGGATTTATTTGTATGCACAAGTGAATGAAATAAATCGCAGAAAGACATCCACTCTTCATATTGTCCACTAAATATAGGCAATTGTATTTTCGGTAACATGACGTACGATTGCTGTGAATCACTAGACATAATAGCAGTTGAAGTACTTGCAGTTGTTTCTCCAGGTCTAAGCAAATCCATTAAGTCTGATTTTAGTGTAATGTAAATTTCTTCATGCTCATAAAACTCATTATTCGCAAGATAGGGGATCTGAGACTCTTTTTCCTTTGGTATATGGCGCGTTATAACCTCGGACGCGTGTTGATATTTTTCCCAATAATCATCTATGCATTTAATTCGCGTTTCTATGTAACTACGTGTTAAACGTACTTTTGGGCACTTTTTGATATTTATTTGCGTGTTCTTAAGTGTTTTGATAATTCGTTCCACTATATTAAGGTTTTCTAGCACTTCTTCCATTGTATTTAGCTTTATTAAGCGTTGTTATTTAAAACCTTTTCAATAGATTCGTTCAAATGCACACAAGTATCGTCTTATCGCTTCGCTATTGTTCTCGCGGCGGCCGGCAAACAGGTAAGGCGGTCGCGTGGTATGCGGCTCGAATTTGGACCAAATGTAATGATCATAGAGGCGATTTTGCTATGCACACTATTTACTGAGAATGAGAGACGTGTTGTTGCTTTAAAAGTTTATTGGACACTAAACAAATTACAAGATGCGTAAATGAACGAACACCCACTTAGAGTGGAATAAGGGCAGGAAGATGATCATTATAGCAGTTTTTAGTGCTCGATAACAGCTATAAAAGAACATTTTTTTAAAACGAAACCTAGCTAGATTTTTGAAACCCCCTACATACTAAGTTTCATGAAATCTTTGGAGCCGTTTCCGAAATTTAGATTCTATATACCAATATACAAGACTGGCAATTGTCATCGTTTCCGCCCGCGTGGAAAGATTAAAACCGTAATATAATATTTTGATAACCGCAAAAATAGTTAAAGTTAACCTTAAATGCTAGACATATGCTGTCTCGGACTTTTATTTAGAACTTATAGAGGAGAACAATTTTGTTATACATGATTTTTGAATAACTCTCACCGTTTACTCAGCGCGCGCAAGGAAAGCTTTAAATTTTGAAGTTTTCGTAATATTTTTTATTGCTGCTCCTCTCCTATTCATATAAACGTGATATAGCCTATAGCTTTCCTCTATAAATAGACTATCTTACACTCAAAGGATTTTTCAAATCGGTCTAGTTGTTCCTGAGATTATTGCTTTCAAACAAATAAACAAACTCTTCAGCTTTATATATATGTATAGATTAACACACTTAAATTAAATTACTTTCAAGTTGATTATTACATTTTACGCAGGTAAATTATCGAAGGTACAATTGGGAACATACATATGAACTTGTACAAAATACCAGTAATCTTTTACGATAATTTCAGTCTCGAAATTACAGAATCCACTCCGCTCGTACAACTCATCATAATAACCGTTAAATTAACGATAATCATAACACTGCATCAGTTCTAATCAAGATCTCTAGTTCAGGATACAAGCGTACTGCTGTATGCCGCTTTGAAAACGGCAAATGAGCAATTTTCGGGCAATTTCAAATGCATAAAACTTTATGTGCCACCGCGAGACTTCTAACCAACTTTATTTGATCCCAACTCAACTGTACATTCTCCAAAATTCGTCCTACCTCTCCTTTGATACGGGAGGGGTGGTAGGTCTTTCGTCATTGGCTTTTAGAATTGGTTAAACTGTTAATTTTCAAGAATAGCCGAAACCTTTCCTCGTAACGAGGGTGTCATTAAGTGGTGAGCGGTCAAGAACGATTTGACCCGCGAATGACTTTTAGGAAGTTACCAGCAATTATTTTCATCGTTATATGAATATTTATAACTATTCATACTAATCATTTTCTTATTTATCCCACTCTAAGTGGGGTCGGCACAATATGTCTTTATCTTTCAATCTCCTGTATCATCAACGTCAACTCTTGCGCCACTCCTTTTATATGCATATCATTCTTCACACAATCCATTCATCTTTTCTTCGGCCTCCCTCTAGTCATATATCCATATAATATTTGCATCTCTTTTGGTCATGTGATTTTCATCACTCATTACTTGACCATACCTAATATACTCATTTAGAATTCTATCAAATCTTATTTTTATTATTATTACAATCTACACAATTTTTTTCGTTCGTGTGATAAAGGAAATTGTTAAATATAATTTAATTAAACAGTGTTTTAATCAAAAAATAATTATTACAAGAAATCCAGATTTAGACTTTCTAGTAATCTTTTAAAATACTTGCTTCAGATGATCTCGCTTCCATAGCAAAAGGTATTATATTTTTAATTCATAATTAAATAGTCAATAATTAATTATACTGTAAATACGTTCTAAAATATAGTGTATGTGAGTGTGTGGATGTTCGGGGACTGTTTTGCAGTGTTATCTTTATATTATAAAGCCGAACGTGCCTGTGTGTGGGTGTGTACCACTTTAGGACACCAACGGCTGATTAGATTTGTTAGAAAAATTGCCTAAAGGTAGGTCTAAATCTGGAATAACAAGTAGGCACTTTATTCCAAACAAAATCAAACAGAAAAACTCGATTTTCGTCTACAATAAAATTTCTATAGGCAACTTTAGTATATCGCTATAGAGTGGCAAAATAAATTTAGTTTCATTGTTGTTTCATTTTTTAGTTCGTTTTGAACTGTTCTTTTTTATAGTTGATGTTTACTTTTTAACCCAACTTTTAACTCACTTTGAGCGGCCAGGCTTAATTAAAAACTTTGTAGATTTATCAAGAACAGGTGGCAATACAATAATTTGTTAAATTTGTTTCGATATAAATCGTATTGTATTGTATGTTCGATAACAAATTATTGTTGAAACACAGAACACTGCACGCTTTTTTCACAATAAAACTTCTATTTTCCGTTAGCAATTTTGATTTTATTATGGACTATTTTTTTCGCTTTAGTTCGATGTTCCGTTATACCGTAATCTTTTTATTTTTTCTAAACTATATTTTTTTCCTGCGTATACCGTGTACCGACAATACGACATTAAATAACTTCACTGCTCACTTGGAAGTAATACATTACTTTGGTATAATTCAATGTATTTAAATATAGAATTTAAGAAAAATATATATTATAACAAACTAAATACGTTTAAATTGCGAAACACGTTCATTCATTAGGGTTCACTCACCTTGTAGTGCGCGCGTACGGCGCTCGGTGTAGATATGACGATCGCTGCGAAGATCAAACGGAGCGGTGAAATACAAAGGTCGCGGCGCGGTGACCGCAAGGCCAAGTTTACATTTTTAATACAGAGGAGTATAATATTGTTTATAGGGTTTATTTTTGTATGGCATGCTGCCATCGGTCATTGATCCATACACATCATGAAGCTTAATTTCATAATGAAAAATAATATCCTGTGGCTAAAGTACTTCATTGAATTAACTGAATTTTTTTATGTAGGCTGCTAAGGTGCGTAGCTATCTAGGATTAAAATCACTCTGTATACAGAATTTTGCGACTTTGTGTTATATGTATTGATTTGAGATGGCAACGAAATCTGGCGTAACAAAGGCATACAACACATCACGACGTTCCGCAAAAGGTATGGAATTTGAATATTATCGTTGGGAATTCAGAAGGCTGTCCCGGATAATCCGACAGCGGAGTGAGACGAGATCCCCGGGGCCGGGACACTCGTACGAACGGGGATGGTATTAACGCATATACTTTTTTACTTTTCCCCGCGACATTGACATTTATTTTTTTTAGTTTTTTTTTTATAAATATATGGCACACTTACACACACGGTCGTCCGTCCCTAAAGTAACTTAATAAATGTGTTATGGGGGAGAGACAACTGGTGAATATATACTTATATATTTTTTTAATACATACTTAAATACAAATATACACCCAGGCTCAAAGATAAACAAATTCATTTATTGAAAATGTTGGCCGTCAGCGGGAATCGAACCCGCGACCCGCAGCTGAAGGCAGGGTCACTACCCACTGCGCCAACGGGCCAGTCAAATCAGTCAGTTTACATACAATTATAGAAAACAGGAAGGAAAATAGCACATGTACAAAGGCATGCCGTGTGGTAACCTCAGTAGAATAGAGTACCCTCATTTCTTACCGAGGTGTCGTAAAAGGCGACTTAGCTAAGTCGACCCGCCGTGTGGTATCCGGTTGAGTAGGATAGACCACCTTCATTTATTACCGAGGTGTCGTAAAAGGCGACTAAAGTAAGCCGACCCGCTGTATGGTATTCGGCTGAGTAGAATAAACCACCATCTTTCTTACCGAGTTTGTATATCTGTATAAATTAGTATTTGCACACAATCTTCGCATTTAAACGCTTAAGTTGTCGCGAATAAAGTGGCGACTACCACTAATTGTATAAACATGAAAATAAACGAAATCAAATAAATAAACACTTCTGACAACCAAGTTTAATAACATGAAGAAAATTTTCAAGTTTATGTCAGAAATCGCGTTTTAGTCTAAACGCTTAACACTGCTAGTAAGTAGGACTTGTTAGTAAAGAATTCAGTTAGAAATTCTAGGAAAAACCAGTAAAAAATTTCAAAATATTAGCGTAGAGAACTCGCAAGATTGTCAGAGGTAATCCGACACAAGAGTGAAGTGCCGCCCAACTTCCCGAAGGGATAGTAGATTTAACTAAACCGTTACAATGTACGAAAAATTGTTTTCAAGTTAAGCATACAATTAATATGGATTTCTAAAATAAATAAATATATGGGACACTTACACACACGCCGAGGGCCAACATTTTCTATTAATGAATTTGTTGGTCTTCGAGCCCGGGTGTTTATTTGTATTTAAGTATGTATTAAAAACTATATAAGTATATATTCACCACTTGTCTGTCACCCATAACACAAGTATTAAGTTACTTACTTCGGGGACGGACGACCGTGTGTGTAAGTGTCCCATATATTTATGTATTTATTTATTTACTTACACACATGGTCGTCCGTCCACAAAGTAACTTAATACTTGTGTTATGGGTGACAGACAACTGGTGAATATATACTTATATATATTTTAAATATATACTTAAATACAAATATTCACCCAGACTCGAAGACCAACAAATTCATTTATAAATAGTGTTTGCCCTCGGCGGAAATCGAACCCGCGACCCGCGGAGCTGAAGGCAGAGTCACTGCCCACTGCGCCAACGGGCCGGTCAAATTGATTTAATTCGATGATAAGAAAAAATCTATGTAATTCTAAAGTAGAGTAATAGACCACCCTCTTTCTTACCGAGGAGTCGTAAAATTCGACTAAGGTAAGTTGATATCAGGCAGGCGGTCGGTCATAAATAACGTAGCCAAATCATGTGACAACATGTTATAACATGTTGTGCCGATCCCACTTAGAGTGGGATAAGGGCAGGAAGATGATGATGATCTAGTAAACAAAATGAAGATAGAATATACAAAGACATTCAACGACATTTAATGTTAGCCTTTTTTTTCACCGAGAACTATATAAACATTTTCTTGTTACTTTTTAAGGCATCCAATAATCGAAGCCCATCAATGCAGTACACTTTCAGATTCACGAAACACTATAGGTACAACGTGCGAGGGAAAATATTATCCGCTTTACTTTATACCTACCCAGGAAATTGAAGTCTCCATATATCGGAAACATCGGCGGTTCGAGCGTGATCGAGTGCTGAGATTGTGCGAAGAAAAACACAACGCCGATAGTAGAAAATATTGTACACATATTGAAAATGGCTCGCCGCAATTTGGGAGATATTGGGCCGAGATATAACTAAAGCGGGGGCGGGAAAATAAATAATAGAGAGTTTAGCGACAGTGCAGATGGTTCGTATTTACGAGTATCTCAACGTTTGTTGCTTTACTGCAGTTAGAAAGTAATGCTTTTGTATATTTAACTTGAGGAAAGTACCATGCCGTGTGATATCTGGCTAAGTTGAATAGAGCACGCTTATTTCTTACTGATGTGTCATAAAAGGCGATTATTTTAACTTGACCCGCCGTATGGTATCCGGTTTAGTAGAATGACCACCCTCATTTCTTAGCAAGGTGTCGTTAAAGGTGACTATGGTAAGTCGACCTGCCGTATGGTATCTGCTTGAGTAGAAAAGAGGGTGGTCTACCCTCTTTTTTACCGAGGTGTTGTAAAAGGCATCTAAAGTAAATGGACTCTCCGTATAGTATCAAGCTGAGTAGAATAGACCACCCTCTTTCCTCTAGTAGGCCTCCTCTCTCCGTTTCTGGTGAGAAGGGTTGGAGCTACCTACCACGCTACTACAATGCGGATTGGCAGGTTACACATACCCCCTTCACCTATTCCACGGACCACTATTTCACGGCTGACTGATCTCCAGGGTTTGCGATCACTTGCGGCTTTTATTCGTGGAGGATGGAGTCGCTCGCGTCTGCAGGAATAACCTCCCAGCACCCTGAACATATCCTCTGGGTGGTGCTAAAGGAGCTGACTACGCTGAGCAACGGATGGCGGATATGATAACCTAAACCCTGACCTGATCAGGAGAAGCTATGGGGGCCTGGAGGAATTAAATTACCTCCACAAAACTCAGCGCAGAAGGCAATGGGAAACCACTGCGACTATTCTCCCAAGAAAATGTTCCCGATGAGACCATCACGACGATCAGCATTGAGCATGCTACTCAAAGAGAAGTCGGCGGTTTTTGAGGCCTTGTGGACTCTGATGAAGAGTGACTTGGTGATCTTGTCGGACTATTAAGTTGGACTGCGGCCTATTGCTCTTTTTTCCCACCGAACCATTGATCATTACCTTTTCGGGTTGTCTCCAATCTTTCTAGCGATATGTCCCAAAAACCCAAGGACTCTGTCACATCACACATCCACAATTCAATTTACTTGCACTTTTCTGTCATCTGTCTTTTTCATTTCCTAACATTCAGATCCATACAAAAACACATAAGTTTAAATAGTAAAATTCAGGCTCGAACCCATTCCGCCCTAGCGTCTTATCCCTGAGCTATCATAGCTTATTATTATAACATTCCCAATCTAGCAGATGTAAAATAAACTTGACGAGTATCCAATGAAGCTAAAGATGCTGGCAGAGCGAGCAATTGGCGCGAATTGTTGGAAGCGATTCAAGTTTCCCTCGAGGATAGTATTTGAATTTCAAAGTCATATGTTGGATCGTTGGTATTCAATGCTGAGTGCAATGAATAATTTGCCTCCCGAATGCTATCTCGAGGAGTTGTTCAAGTATATATTATATACTTGACCGCACTAAATCTTGTCATAATTTTGCTAGAGACTGGCATTTGTCTACGAGGACGAGTTTTCTCGACCATTTTTACGATTCCATTCGAAGCATACATAATCTATACATATAAAATCTCCAAAAGTTGTCAGTCTGTATGAGATCAAAATCTACTGAACCGCCACCACAATACACAAGCACTACACTATCACTATCACATACTGAACTAGAGTTTGTGATAGTGAACCTATGTAGTATAAGTAGTAACGGAGGTGGAGGCTTGTGTGTTTTTACGACTCCTGCATGTATCAGGTATGATAACCGATTGTCCACTCTGCATTTAGCATTATATATATATTCTACTTTACTTCATGCTATAATTTATTATTTTCCGGAGAAAGAAATTAGAACCGTTACTCGGTTAGATATTGGAAATATCTAATGCCATCCGTAATTTATTTTCCTACGGAGATTGGTTGCGGATTCAGTCCGGGACGTGCGGATCTATTTGAAAATTAAATTCCCGGAACATTAATTCGCTTGTAAATGTTGGATTGCGGAAGAATCTCATTGGTGAAGTTGGAATTTTACCTTAAACTAATCTAATATTATTTCTTCATTTGCTTTATCTTTGAAATCTATCAAAATCTGCCGCAGTTTTCATTATTATCTTTAATATTTAAATGAGTTAATCTTGTATGTTTAGACTGGCCCTTTGGTGCAATGGGTAGTGACCCTGCCTTCATCTCCGCGGGTCGCGGGTTCGATTCCCACCGAGGGCCAACATTTTCTAAAAAAAACTTGTTGGTCTTTGAGCCTGGGTGTATATTTGTATCTAAGTACGTATTTAAAAATTATATATGTATATATTCACCAGTTGTCTGTCTACCATGACACAAGTATTAAGTTACTTACTTTGGGGATGGACTACCGTGTGTGTAAGTGTCCTATATATTTATTTATTTATAGCTATAAATATATTTTCTAAAACAGCTCCAATAATTTTCCTAAAATTAAGTATGTAGGTTTTGGGGAAGAAAAATCGTTATAAAATAGTTAGGTTTTATTTTAAAAAATGAGTTTTTACAAATTCTGCATTAATCAGGTATGAGAACGAATAATACACTACATTTAGCATTACATATATTTTCTTTTATCGCGGATTATAGCAAAATAATATTCTCATTAGTTTATATTATAGACCTCCGCAAAATAACGCCTAATTCTATAAACGCTAGCGACCTAATCTGAATTATGAATGAATGAATTTATCTAAATTCCAATGGTTCAGAAAGTGACAGTTAAACTTGTTCCACCATGTTTTAAGGTAAGTGTTAGGATTATTATTTCATTTCATATACTAGTACTCGACGTACGTATATGTATATACTAAAATTGTTTAATATTCAAATTTAAATTCAAATTCAAATTCAAAATATTCTTTATTCAAATAAACTTGTAAACCGCTGGTTGTACTGCTGGTTCGGAAAGCTGTTCCTACCGAGAAGAGCCAACAAGAAACTCAGCGGTTGCTCTTTTAAAAATATAATTCTTAATATTATTTACATTAAGTCGTTACTGTCTTGTACAGGTTCAAAGAGAGCTATATCCACACATTCTTATCTTCTAAATAATCTTCAAGAGTATAGTAGGCTTTCTGTATCAGCCTCTTTTTAACAGTGTTTTTAAACTGCTGTAATGGCAGCGCTGAAATTGATTGCGGAATTTTATTATAGAATCTTATACCAAAACCCACAAACGAGTTACGCACTTTTGCAAGGCGCAAAGCAGGAGCCGCAAGCTTATGTCGGTTCCTGCTTTGTCTATTGTATACATCACCTATCGTTTTATAATTCTTTATATTTTTATGTACATAAATTAAATTGCTTAATATTAAGCCATGAATTTTGTACAAGCAATAGCGCGTCGATTACTTTCGTGAGATGCAGCCTCCGAGTCTATTACGGGATCATTATCCGAGATATAAGGACATGGAAGCTCATAAAAACACCCGGTTATCAGCGATTAAGCGGTAATGACCATACGTCTTACCTCGCACTTAAGGCCTACTGTACACGGCACGTTAGTTATTTTACTTCCGCCCTTTGATATTCGGCTGAGTAGAATTGACCAACCTCATTTCTTACCGAGGTGTCGTAAAAGTCGACTAAGATAAGTTGACCCACCGTGTGGTATCCGGCTGAGTAGAATTGACCAACCTCATTTCTTACCGAGGTGTTGTAAAGGCGACTAAGGTAAGTTGACCCACCGTGTGCTATCCGGCTGAGTAGAATTGACCGACCTCATTTCTTACCGAGGTGTCGTACAAGGCGACTAAGGTAAGTTGACCCACCGTGTGGTATCCGGCTGAGTAGAATTGACCAACCTCATTTCTTACCGAGGTGTCGTAAAAGTCGACTAAGATAAGTTGACCCACCGTGTGGTATCCGGCTGAGTAGAATTGACCAACCTCATTTCTTACCGAGGTGTTGTAAAGGCGACTAAGGTAAGTTGACCCACCGTGTGCTATCCGGCTGAGTAGAATTGACCGACCTCATTTCTTACCGAGGTGTCGTACAAGGCGACTAAGGTAAGTTGACCCACCGTGTGGTATCCGGCTGAGTAGAATTGACCAACCTCATTTCTTACCGAGGTGTTGTAAAGGCGACTAAGGTAAGTTGACCCACCGTGTGCTATCCGGCTGAGTAGAATTGACCGACCTCATTTCTTACCGAGGTGTCGTACAAGGCGACTAAGGTAAGTTGACCCACCGTGTGGTATCCGGCTGAGTAGAATTGACCAACCTCATTTCTTACCGAGGTGTTGTAAAGGCGACTACGGTAAGTTGACCCACCGTGTGGTATCCGGCTGAGTAGAATTGACCAACCTCATTTCTTACCGAGGTGTTGTAAAGGCGACTAAGGTAAGTTGACCCACCGTGTGCTATCCGGCTGAGTAGAATTGACCGACCTCATTTCTTACCGAGGTGTCGTTAAATACGACTAAGGTAAGTTGACGTCAGGGGGGCGGCCGGTCGTAGAAACGCAGCCAAATCATGTGACAGCATGTTTATAACATGCTATGCCGACGCCACTTAGAGTGGGATAAGGACAGGAGGATGATGATGATGATGATGTTAGTTATTTTGTTTAAGGTAGAAATACTTATAAGCTGTGATAGCCTAGCGGTGCGACCGTGTGAATCTCTAGAGACAATCATGGATTTAAACCTAGGCAGACACCGATGAGTTTTTCTATTAAACAAAACTTGTGTCTAATTGATAATTGCAATTTATCACACGCTTTTCGGTGGAGAAAAACATCGTGAGGAAACCTGCATATCTCTAGAGAATTCTGGAGATATGTGTAACCTACCAATCATTGGAGCAGCGTGGTAGGTCTTAGCTCCAATCCTTCTCTCCAAAAACAGAGAGAGGAGGCCTATGCCAAGCAGTGGGATAGTAACAGGCCGTTACTTACTTATAAATACTCGAAGTAAGGGTAAGGCGTTCGAATCCCGGGCAGGTACCAATACTTTATCCTGCCCTTATCCCTCTCTAAGTGGAGTCGGCACAACATGTTATAAACATGCCGTCACATGATTTGGCTGCGTTTTTACGACTGGCCGCCTACCCAACGTCAATAGCCGTATTTTATGACACTTCAATAAGTAAGAGGGTGGTCTATTCTACTTACACCTACTCTTAGCATGACGTTATGCCTTTCTTAATAAATAAAATAATTTGAAATCGGTTCAGTAGTTCCTGAGATTAGCGTATTCAAACAATCAAACAAACGAACTCTTCAGCTTTATATATTATTATAGATGCGACAGTTTGTCGGTCTGTCTGTCAGATAGATAGATTTTTATAATACTGCAACTTTATTAAAATGTAAAATAACGGTCTATCATTATCCCACTATTTGACATAGCCCTCCTTTCATATTAGGAGAGAAGGATTGGAGCGCGTTCAAACAATCTAACAAACAAACTCTTCTTATTTACTTATATACTCTTATATATACTTATATACTATTATATACTGACTGGTTTGTTGGAGCAGTGGGTAGTGACCCTGCCTTCAGCTCCGCGGGTCGCGGGTTTGATTCCCGCCGAGGGCCAACATGAATTTGTTGGTCTTTGAGCCTGGGTGTATATTTGTATTTAAGTATGTATTTAAAAATATATAAGTATATATTCACCAGTTGTCTGTCACCCATAACATAAACATTAAGTTACTTACTTTGGGGACTGACGACCGTGTGTGTAAGTGTCCCATATATTTTATTTATATACTTCAACTCTTCTTATATATTACTAAAGATAACCTTGTTCATTGATAAATTTATCAAATTTCGCATGATTAAATACGCTGTTGTTAAATGTCTTAAATATGTGGTTAGCCTTATACCGCTAAAATGAAAAGACTACGTAAAATCTCTATCTGGAGCTTGCACGTAAGCATTATTTTTGGAGGGAACGAGGAAAAGATGGATAACATAGATAGTTAAGTTACCTGCTCTGTTTCTATTACATTCGCTATTTTATGGAATAACTAGTAATATTCCGCGGTTACACCCGCGTACATACCGATCTCATGGCAGTGGAAAGTCTACTAAGTCGGACTATAGATTTAGAATAAGAATAGGAATAGGAATTGGAATTGGATAGAAATAGGAATGGGAACGGGAACGGGAACGGGAACGGGAACGGGAACGGGAACGGGATTGGGAATGGGAATGGGAATGGGAATGGGAATGGGAATGGGAATGGGAATGGGAATGGGAATGGGAATGGGAATGGGAATGGGAATGGGAATGGGAATGGGAATGGGAATGGGAATGGGAATGGGAATGGGAATGGGAATGGGAATGGGAATGGGAATGGGAATGGGAATGGGAATGGGAATGGGAATAGGAATAGGAATAAGAATATCTTTATTTATATAATTGCACTACTATTCTAGCAGTGTACATACAGTGAAGTATACAACAAGCAAACAGTTGACACATACAGATAATAGCAGTGCAATGCTATAAAATGGTAGCTACTCAGCGATTGTTGAGCTGGAAAGCCCAACACTGATTTTCAGTAGCAGCCAACTAATACTAATCCTAATCCTAACCCCCAATTTATTTTTGTTAATAACTACTATAGTTTTATTTCCATTTAAGTTTAAAAATGTAATACAGCTTATGTTGCTCAGTAAAGATGCAGAAGAATTTTTGAAATCACTCCAGTAGTTTTTGTGTGAAAACAAACAAATTATTACAGACAAATATACAAATTCTTCCTCTTTATAATATTAGTATAGATAGGTAGATAGATAGAAAACACATTAATAGTTTTAACATAGACTGAACGATTGGTGCAGTTCGCCGTATTCGTGCCTTCAGTTCCGTGGGTCGCGAATTTGTTTCCTGTCGAAGGCCGACAATAACAATTTGCTATTTAAAAGAAGAAAATCCATTATATGCGACAAAGTGAGACACCAATAACAATCGAGATTGTCCTATAATAATTGATATTGGAATCGAACCTTGGCCCGCGGTAATTGAATTACAATACTATTACTATTGTTAGGTTGGCTCAATGACTATAATGGGGTTTTGAAACAAGCGGCTGACTGTCACTTAATTTCTGTGAGAATTGAACCTAATCCTTATTTTTTTAAACAGCTTTAATGGCAACGTTAAATTTGATTGCGGAATTTTATTATAGAATCTTATTCCCAAACCTTTTACGTATTATATATATCTGCAAGGCGCAAAGCAGGAGCCGCAAGTTATGTCAGTTCCTACTTTATTAATTCTTTTTATTTTATGAACAAAAATTTAATAAAATGTAATACAAAAATCTCGTTTTTACGTAACAGGCAAAAAATAATATACTACATCCTTATACTAGACCGACGGCGACATAAAGCGGTCTCTTTAAATGTTACATAACAAGATCCTGTTCCACTTAGATCTAAAGCTTTTGAATAAAAAATAAGTTAAGCAAAGAATATACAAAATTTGAATAAAGAATATTGAGACATTAAATTGATTACAGGATAACCGCCATGTGGTATCCGGTCGAGTATAATCGTTCACCCTCATTTCTTACCGAAATGTCGTAAAAGGAGATTAAGGAAGATTGAACCGCCATGCGGTATGCGGCTGAATATAATAGATCGTCCTCATTTATTACCGAGGTATTCTAAAAGAAGTCTTAGATAAGTTCATGGCTGGTAATAAAATAACTAGCCAAAACATGTAACAACATGTTTAAAACATGTCATGCCGATCCTAATTACAGTGGGATACGAACAGCAGAATGAATGATTGATTTATATGATAAATGACCCTTTGACTTGAAATTTCCCAGGATTGTTAACGCACACTATGTACAAGAACGCGATATAATAGGAATACCACAATTCCCGTTCCGAGATGCACTTCTCTTGAATGACGAATAAAGTCTGACTGTCACTTAAACGCTTATCAATAGAAAGACTAAACCGGAAACAACAACGGCAAGGTATTGCCACCGTTTTGATCAAAAATGGCGCGATACTCTTGTTTCATGACTTTGTTGCTATAAAATACAAAGCGGAAGTCAGTGGCGACAACAGGATGTATAGAATAGATTTAAAATTTCCATTACCCGCTTGTTTCGGGGCCCAACACGGCTACAAAGGACAATCGTGCTCGTGAAAATTTAGATGAAAATTTCATTATAATTTTTTTCCTCATCGCTGTTGTCTTTCTGTATACGCATTTTATTCCTCTATTCCGCGTAATTCAATTACCCTCTGCCTTTTTTATTCATTCTGATATAAAATTATGCATCCGATTGCAACTGTTTTGAAATTTACACAATTTCTACAAATGATTTTATAAAAAAAAACCTTGGTGAACGAACCTTGCCCGGTAAATTTGTAAAAGGTATAAAAAAGCAATAAGAAAATAATAAAAAAGAAAGAAAGCGCTTAGCGACATGTGGGAATCAATCCCAGGTTGTGAAGTTTTTTTGGTCCGCTGCTACCATTAGGCTATCACAGCTTTGTATTTAATAGCTCAAATATCTTTTGCATTCAATTCTATATTTAACCATTTTTTTTATTTAATGCCCGAAAACAGATATAAAACGACAGTGCCTCCAAAAACCCTATTTATATAAACAATATTTAGATTTTATATTGATTTATAGTATAACCGCCGAGGTGTCGTAAAATGCGACTAAGGTAAGTTAACCCACCGTGCCGTATCGGACTGACTAAAATAGACCACTCTCATTTCTTACCGAAATGTCGTAAAAGGCGACTAAAGTAAGTAGACCCACCGTGTGTTATTCGACTGAGTAGAATAGACCACCTGCATTTCTTACTGAAGTATCGTAAAAGGCGACTAAGGTAAGTTTACCCACCGTGCGGTTCCGACAGAGTATAATAGACCACTTGCATTTCTTACTGAGGTGTCGTAAAAGGTGACTTAGGTAAGTTGACGTTAGACAGACGACAAAATACCTAGCCAAATCATGTGACAACATGTTAAAATCATGTTGTGCCGACCGCACGCATTTCTTTTTGAGGAATGTATTATTAGGAACCAAGGTATGGGATTATTTGACGTTATACGGTTTCTTTTCAAATTATTTCCTATAATAAAAGAATATTTTGGATTTGTATCGTTATAAATCTCTTTGTCTATTGTAGACTTTTTTATCAAACTCAATAGTAAAGTAGCGGCCTGTTATTATCCCACTGCTGGGAATAGGCCTCTTCTCTCCGTTATAAGAGAGAAGGATTGGAGCTAAGACCTACCACGCTGCTGCAATGCGGATTGGTAGGTTACACATATCTCCAGAATTCTCTAGAGATATGCAGGTTTCCTCACGATGTTTTCCTTCACCGAAAAGCGTGTGATAAATTGCAATTATCAATTAGACACATAAGTTTTAATAGAAAAACTCATTGGTGTCTGCCCGGGTTTGAACCCATGATCGTCTCTAGAGATCACACGGTCACACCGCTAGGCCATCACAGCTTATCAAACTCAATAGGTTATCAGGCAAATTTGATACATAAACTGTTATACGAGTACAATCTAACTATTAAGATAAGAATGTTTACTTTGTAAATTATATTTTTTTTATCATTGTTCTCAATTTTTTTCTTGTTTAAAAGATATTATTACAATTGAGTATAAGTACAAAATTATTATATTTGTTATTATATAATATAAATTATATATAATATTATATATTAAAACAAGACATTTAAATGTATATTATTATGTATTATATAAATAAGTATAGGAATATTACTTATATTATTAAAAATTGTATTATAAAAGATTACATTAAACCATCGAAAATAACAAAATTCTCGTGTATAAAGAAAGAAAAGTTTTTTGAAACAGTATCCGCTGAAATTTTGTGCTAGTTATTTTTGAAAAATGCTGACAAGCCTTTTAGAATAAAGAATATTTTGAATTTAACAAAGTAAAAGAAACAACTCAAACAATGCCAAAATCAAAATATTCTTTATTTATATAAACTTGTAAACAAGTGCTTTTAAATCGTCAACTCTACTGCTGTTCCGGAAAGCTCCTACCGAGAAGAACAAGAAAAAAACTTAGCGATTGCTCAGTTCAAATATAATCATAATAACTAATTACATTTAGTCATTACTATATTGTACGTGGTCGAAGAGTAACCATATCCACGCATTCTTATCTAAATAATTCTTAACAGTATAATAGCCTTTTTGTATGTATCCTTTTAATAGTTATTTTAAACTGCTGTAATGGCAATGGGCCTCATAAGGGCTCAGAGTCGCTCAGTGGGCGATGGAGCGAGCTATGCTCGGAGTATCTCTACGTGATCAAATCAGAAATGAGGAGATCCGTAGAAGAACCAGAGTTACCGACATAGCTCAGCGGGTCGCGAAGCTGAAGTGGCGATGGGCGGGGCACATAGTGCGTAGAACCGGTGGGCGTTGAGGTCTCAAGGTGTTGGAATGGCGACCCCGCACCGGAAAACGCAGTGTCGGTATACCCCCCACGAGATGGACTGACGACCTCCAAAAGGTCGTGGGGAGCCGCTAGGTCCAAGCGGCACAAGATCGTGTGGTGGAGATCCCATGAAGAGACCTATGTCCAGCAGTGGACGTCCATCGGTTGAGAAAGAAGAATGGCAAAGGTAAAATTGATTACGGACTTTTAGTATAAAATCGTAAAAGTAGTAAATTTTATTATTATAGAACCTTATAATAAAATCTCAAATCCAAACGATTATCGTACAAAAAAAAAAAATTAGCGAACCCGAGTGACCACGGTAATAAAGATTAATTTTTATCATTATATAGATTTCTAATGCCAGTATGTAAATGAACTTGCGAAGTTAGTTCCTTTATGATTCGCGGAAGGCTTTGACGTCTGTGCATAAAGAAATCTTATAATGTTATGTGATTTATAAAACTGCGGAGGTTTAAATTTCAAGGTATTGTTTTTTTACTATTTTTTATCTCTCACTTATTTTTAATAAATTTTATTAAATGTCTAGACATAATTTAATCTGATACTTATTTTAATTGCCCGAAAACAGGGTTAAAAAAGACTTTTTTTTAATGAAACCTAGCTAGATCGATCCCCCCTCCCCTAAGACTTATTTTAAGTCCCCCCTAAGCTAAATTTTATGAAAACCGTTGAAGCCGTTTCCGGAATTCATTAGTTAATCTTGTATATATGTATATATATACATATACAAGAATAACTAATTTAAATTTTAAAAATACTAAGGCCGTTTAAATTTCAAAGTATATTTTTTCTTCCATTTGTTACTTATTAGTTAATCTCAAACCTTTTTAAATTATCTAATTCTTCATATTACAAAAGTAATAATTATATTATATTAATATAATCCGCGATAAAGTAAACAGAAAATATATAATTTATAAAAATAAGCGTTACTTTAAAGAGATCAATGATACAAAAATAAAGGTAACAAGCAAATTATTTTTCTATAATCCGCGATAAAATAAAAAGAAAATATATAATTTATAGAAATGAGCGTTACTTTGCGGAAATAAATAAAACAAAAGTAATAAGTAAATTATTTTGCTATAATCAGGGATAAAGTAAAAAGAAAATATATAATTTATAGAAATAGGCGTTTCTTTGCAGAAATCCATAATACAAAAGTAATAAG
Organism: Morpho helenor; assembly: GCA_029227775.1. Classification (NCBI taxonomy): domain Eukaryota; kingdom Metazoa; phylum Arthropoda; class Insecta; order Lepidoptera; family Nymphalidae; genus Morpho; species Morpho helenor. The sequence goes on from JARGCU010000006.1 coordinate 561,066, forward strand.
TAAATTATTTTACTGTAATTCGCAATTAAGTAAAACCGAACCGAGCTTTGCGATTTTGTCGTGGAGTCTATCTTGTAATGATGCTTCGGTTGCGGGGAGAGACGATTGTTGAGTTTGTGATAGTGAACGTGTGCAGTGCTTATGTATTGTGGAGGCGGTGGTGGAGGCGGTGCATGTGTTTTAACGAATCCTGCATGTATCAGATATGAAAATATTTGCAAAAATGTACAAGTTATATCTATCTTAAATTACTTACACGCTAGGACTATACAAATCACGCCCACGTGGAATGGTCCCAAGAATGCTGGCAGCGTTTCCGCGCTGAAACGCTAAGCTGATTCTTTGTGCGAATAAGGAGCCAGCCATCTTGTTCACCTGAAGGCAATTAACCGAGGTGTTAAAACAGATAAAAAAATTTTTGCACTTTGACTCCGTGGCCCTAGGGTTTCAACTGCAAACGACACAAATATATAACTCTCGATTAGAGATGAATACTTCCGCCGTCTGCCGGATTCGGCCATTTCCGCCGCAGCCAGGCCTTGACGCTAATTAATAACATATTATTAATACTATATTATTAATAACATATTATTAATAATATATTTTAATTGCAGATGTTTTTATACCTATTTGTTGCTGTGGTGTTGTCCGTTGCCGCTTGGGCGTACCTGACATGGCAAAGGGTGAAAAACTACTGGGCAGATCGTGGAATACCTTACGATCCCCCAAAACCTATTCTCGGAAGCTTGTCTTTTCTAATGAGACAAAACCCTGTAAGTTGCTTTTAGAATTTATTAGTTCATCATTAATTTTATCTTGCCATATATTTTATAAACATGTCGCACCTGACGTCAACCTACCTTAGTCGTATTTTACTACACCTCGGTAAGAAAGAGGGTTGTCTATTCTACTCAACCTTATACCTATATTCTAATCGACTTTTACAACACCTTTGTAAAAAAGAGGGTGGTCTAATCTACTCAGTCAGATACCACACGGCGGGTAAAATGTAATTTATTTTTTTTAATTCCAGGGCACGTGGTTAAGACAGCTATATGATAGTAAAATTCCGTATATTGGCGTGTGGTTCTTCTGGAGACCAGGCATTATCGTCAACTCACCGGAAATAGCTCGCCGGATACTCATAAAAGACTTTGTCTGCTTCAGAAACAGATATATGAGTTCCGGTGATAGCGACCCGATAGGTGCACTTAATCTGTTGACAGTAAATGTAAGTACGTTTGAAAAATGTAATTAATATTCAATTTCAGAAATAAATTATTGAATTAGGCGTTACTTTACGGAGATCCATAATACAAAAGTAATACACTTATTTTATTTTCGGTCATAAAGTTCCTAATGACCATAGTTTCGAAATCTTGCGCACCTGTAACAAAGGCCTTAAATTGAACATCTGAGAACAGCTTGAGATTATCAAACATAACAATGGCACCCTCATTAACGATCAGATAAATGTTTCTAGTTCAAGCTTGTTACACGTATTCGCAGACAAAATAAAATAAATGGTGGGGTTGAACTGATTAGTATATAATTAAGCTTGTTTGGGTATTGCTTTGATTTTGTCTTAGAGTCTATCTCCTGATGATGCTTCGGTTGCGGGGCGAAACGATTGTTGAGTTTTTGATAGTGAATGTATGTAGTGCTTGTGTATTGTGGAGTCTGTGTTGGAGGTTTGTGCATGTGGTTTTACAAATCCTGCATGTATCAGGTATGAAAACAGATTGTCCACTCTACATATAGCAATATATATATTTTCTATTTTACTTCATCGCGGATTATAGCAAAATGATTTTCTTATTACTTTTGCAACTTAAGAAACTTAAACGATAAGTTTTAGGAATAGGAATTAGCTTATCAAATTTGGCACCGAAATCTAGCATTGTATTTAAATGGCCTGGAGCGAAAGTATTGATTATTACGATGGTTTTTTCAGGATCCCATTTGGTCGTCTATAAGACAACGTTTGACTTCCGTGTTCACTGCAGCCAAACTCAGAATGCTACAAGAATACATTTGTCTAAAATCAAAAGAGTTATCTCAAAGGATTCATAATGATATTGATACTTCTATCAATCTCAATGTAAGTAATTTATAGAATTAGACGTTACTTTGCGGATGTATATAATATAAAAGTAATAAAGTATTATTTTAAATAAATAGAAAATATATATAATTCTAGATGTAGAGTGGATTATTCGATTCCATACCCGATTCATGCAGGTTTCATAAAATCACATGATTTTATCAAGGAGTCTATCTCCTGATGATGCTTCGGTTGAGATGCGAAACGATTGTTGAGTTTGTGACAGTGAACGTGTGTATTGTATTGGCGGTGGAGGTTTTACGCATGTGTTTTTACGAAACCGGCATGCATCAGGTATGAAAACGGATAGCCCAATCTACATTTGGCATCATATATATTCTCATTATAACTTAATTGTAAATTATAGAACAAATAATTTTATATTACCTTTATTTTTTGGAATTTTGTTTGTAATATGTATTTTGATGCAATAACTGAAACCAAAATTCTTATGACAAACATTACGTACGGGGAAAAAAATTCAAAAGTTTTATTACGATACAGGTCTTGTATCGACACCTGTATCATAATATAACTTTTTAATCATAACGATACACCTATACAACCTCCTCCTCCAAGGTGGTTGAACCTCTACTTTAAAAAAAAAGGTTTCAATGAACGAGTCCGCGGCGACGCAACGCACATGCGCAATCGATGTTTGCGCCTTGGCGCTAACATCGATTGCGCATCATTTGACATTTAAAAAATCTTTTAAATATTTAAAATTTTGTTTGGTTTTTATTAATATTGTTTTACGTATTATAGTATGAGAATAGATAAAGTAGTGTATGACAGTGTACATAACTTGGTATATAACACTCGTGTCATACTATAAAACACACTCATGTTATAAGAATCCTTATTATGCAACAGTATCATAATCTACTATTATGCAGATTACTTTTGGATATGGATGTTATTTTCTGGGTGTTACTTTAAGGATTTATGTGGATTTGTTCCAATAGGTACTTTATGTGGATTACACGACAGACGTAGTTGGGACCTCTGCTTTTGGAGTAGAGAGTAACGCAACCCTAACAGGAAAGGGTCCAATGAGGGACATCACTTACGATTTCAGCAAGTTCAGCATCTTCAGAGGTCTATCCTGGTGCAGTATCTTCTTTTTCCCGGACGTCGTTGACCTTTTTAGGTAGGTATTTTAAAATAAATCCAGTATTAAGAATAATTGTTTTCATTTATAGAAGCAGATGTTACTTATCAGAATTCCAGAACACAGAAGTTACAGAATCATTACGTTAAGTATTATTTCATTATTACTAAAAGGCAGTAATGAATAAATCTAACTAGCAATAAAAATTATATTTTGAAACGGACAACCTAGTTCAATCAGCAGTAGAGTTAACGATTCAAAAGCACTAGTTTACAAGTTTACTTGAATATCACATACCTTATACATGCAGGACTAGTTACCACACGTTTTGCAAAACACATCACGATGATGATGAGATGATGATGATTGGATAGAAAATTACGATGAGAAGGGCTACATTATAACAATAAAATTTCCGCAGACGTGTTTTGTGTTTTCAGATTTAAATTCTTTTCAAAATCATCATCAGATTACTTTACGACTGTATTTAGAAAGATTGCCAAAATACGAAACGAGAATACAAAAGGGACACGTGATATAAAGGACTTACTTGATGCACTGTTAAAATTAAAGAAGGAAGACGTTAATATGAGTGATGGTGAGTTATTGAGTCATAATCCTAAACCTAACTTTTATAATTATTAAAAGCTTTTATTCAACTAGCAAGTATGTATGTATAAAAATCTTGCAAGTTAAATTTGACCCACTTTCCGTGGTCCGGTTGAGCTGAAATTTTATATATTGGTCTAGCCCTGATGACAATGCATGTTTATGATTTTTACCTTAACTTGTTATTATTGATTAACTGAAGTAGTTATTACAGACAGCATGTCTCTACCTCCCTCACAATAACTAATTCTTTGTTCACAATTTCAATTCGGGAAAACCTTGTGACTTTCTGATTTCCGTGGGCAAAGTGTTTGGTTCTAAGACAACCATGATCTAACCATTGATTACTGTTAGCACACTCTCTTTAATAATACGATATAATATAACACTACAATTCCCGCTCAGAGATACACTTCCCTTGAATAACGAACACAGAGTGAATGTCACTGAAACGTTTTATCAATAGGAAGACTCCACCGAATGCGTGCGTGTCAATTTCATCCCCTTTGAGCAAACTTCAATTAAATTGAACAAGTGAAAGCTCTCCTAATGAGGCTTTCGTGTTACACTTTCTACAATAACACGATATAATAGAATACGACTATTCCCGCTCCGAGATACACTTCTCTTGAATAACGAACACAGAATGAATGTCACTGAAACGTTTTATCAATAGGAAGACTCCACCGGAAAGCGGCACAGTGGTGCCACCATTTTACTCAAAAAGGGCGCGATATTCTTATTTCATGCCTGTGTTGCTATAAAATACAAAGCGGTAGTCATTGGCGACATGACCACTTTAGTTTTCTGATGGCTTGGACTATATCGGTAAGCTTGATCCTAATAATGATCCATATATTATTCTTTCAGAGGACTGGGAGAAATTGGTTATAGCACAAGCAGCTATTTTCCTTTTGGGTGGATATGAAACTTCTGGGAGTGCGCTATCTTTTATCACATACGAACTAGCGTACCGACCAGACATACAGGTGAGATATTAAATATATTGAGAACTCTATGATATTTACTAAGGAAACACTAAATATGATTTTTCAAGGTTACATGACTGCCTAAGATCTCACAGATATGCAGATTTCCTCACGTTGTTCGCCTTCAACGATACGCGTGTGATAAATTGCAAAAAAAAAATATTTACCTTGACAGGTTTTGTGTTGATTTTTGTGAAGTAGAAAATAGAATCGTTACTAAAATTGAAAATTAAAAACATAACCAGGTTTTATCGACTAGCTACTGCTTTACGACGAAGTGTATATACCTTAATTAATTATTTTTATACGATGTTTTATTATAAGTGGATGCTTTATTTCCTTGATGGTGATCTCACGGATTATATACCTCCATTTAAAAGTTGTTTTAAACTACAGTGAACCAAAATCCAGTAACGATTTACGCCACAAAGTTTTAGTTTGGTTTCAAATTTTTCATATATGTATATTGTCAATTTTTTATACTTCTATTTATAAGAGCCCATAAGAGGTTTTTTCCTATATAAAAAAAGGAGAATGATGATTTATTTTGTGAGCACTATTACTAGTTGCCACTCCTTCTGTTAAAACTGTATTTTGCGTTGGTAGACTCCTTACGAAGTGAACTGACGACCTCAAAAGAGTCGCGGGGAGCTGATCCAAGCGGCTAAGATCGTGGGCTGTGGAAATCACTTAAAGAGACTAAGTCCAGCAGTGGACATCCATCGGTTGAAAAAGAAGAAGAAAAAACGGAATATTTTTTAATTTTTTATATTATTTCAGGAAAAACTATACCAGGAGTTAAAAGAAACCAAACAACAATATGGCGATAGAGATTTTGATACCCAAATACTGTCAGAGTTGACATATCTTAATTGCGTCATTAAAGGTATTGTTTTATCCTTGTTATTGTTTATTGATGGACTTGCCTTTAAACATGTTAAGTAAATTGGATACGAGGTAGTCGCTAAGTTCGCGTTCCTGATTTCGCGGCCTCCAAATGTGCGGAACTTGATGATATCGCAGCCTAATGAAATGAATTCCTAATAATAGGTAGAGTAAAGCTGGAAAACTTATTGGTTAAATGACCATAATTCATCATTATTAGATTTAGCTTTGACTGAGAAGATATTTTAAGTAGGTTTAGTTGTAAATTTAATTTTAAATAAATTATTTCTGACAATTCTTTTTCTTCAAACCTCTCGCTGCTGCTAACGTAATTCACAAGTTCAGAAAAAGCAATTAAACAAACACTTATTCGTAAAGCTTATTATATATTTGAGGACCATGTTAATCATAAGAAAGCTTGGATGTAAATTGCGACCAGCTAAACACCAATTACAAATAAATTATTGTAATACTTAATTTTGAAAAGAGTGACTGCCGAGTTTCTTGCTGGTTCTTCTCGGTAAGAGCACCTTTTCGAACCAGTCGTAGCTTCATTGTATTTTGACGATTCAAAAGTGCTTGTAAGAGCCAATTTGAATAAAGAATTATTTGAATATGAATTTGAACTTTTCTATCCTGCAAGTCTATTTATATCGGATCATACATACATGAGCAAAACAAGTTTTTGTTGTTATAGTGTAGTTATATTTTTTGTACCGCCATGATATAGAAGGTCATAAAACTAATTATAATATTGAGTAAAAATCTTGTTCATCTCAACATGTATAATTAGAATTCTCGTTTTAGATAATAACAGTTTATTTATCTAGGTAATTTTATTTGTTATTTAGATTTTTAAGCATCTTTGTGTGGTTGTACGTATTTACGTGTGGATTGAATACTTTATGATTCGAAATGAAATAACTTCCTACTTAAATATTTGAAAATTTGGGAGTTTTATTGATACTTGGATACAGATATCGGAAAATAAAGAGGAACTTTTTAGGTTTTTCATAGAAATCGGTCCAGAAGCTTCGGACTCATAGAACAACAAACATATTCATTTATATCTTAAGTAGACAAAGTATTTCAGCAGTGGGATAGTAAAGTACTTAGTTTATGAACAATATTATAACTTGTTTAGACTAAATCGAAAACAAAACAAAAAGGGACGGCGAAAAACGAAAAAAATACAAGTACCAGTATCATATACTACATCATCATCCTCCTGCCCTTATCTCCACTCTAAGTGGGGTCGGCACAACATGTCATATGATTTGGCTACGCATTTTACGAACGGCCGCCTGCCTGACGTCAATTTACCTTAGTCGTATTTTACGACTCTGGCTGAATAGAATAGTACCACCCTCATTTCTTACCGAGGTGTCGTAAAAGGCGACTAAGGTAAGTCGACCCACCGCGTGGTATCCGGTTTAGTAGAATAGAGCACCCTGAGTAAGTCCTGACTGACTGACCTGACTGAGGTAAGTTGACTTTAGGCACGCGGCCGGTCGTAAAAACGCAGCCAAATCATGTTACAACATGTTTATAATATGTTCTGCCGACGTCACTTAGAGTGGGATAAGGGTAGGAGGATGATGATAATACTGCAACTTCGTTAAAATGTAGAAGTAACGGCCTATTAGTATCCCACTATTTGGCATAGGCCTCCTTTCTACATATTAGGAGAGAAGGATTGCGTTCAAACAATCTAACAAACAAACTCTTCAGCTTTATATATTACTACTAAACGCAGGCAAATCATGTGACAGCATGTTTATAACATGTTGTGCCGACCCCACTTAGAGTGGGATAAGGGCAGGAAGTTGATGAATATTATTATTTATTTTGTAATTTATTAATAACATTTCCTTTTAACTTGTAGAGGGTCTTCGGAAATATAGCCCAATGGGTTGGATGGACAGGATCGCTGTAACGGACTACGCTATTGATGACAAGTTAACAGTAAAAGCAGGAACACCGTGTTATATCAACGTAACTGGGATGCACTTCGATCCGGAATACTTTCCTGAACCGGAAAACTTTGAGCCGGAAAGATTTTTACCGGAAAACGAAAAGTCATTTCAACAGTACACTTATATGCCTTTTGGGGAAGGCCCAAGGAGCTGTGTAGGTAAGTACAGTTTTAAATCGAAAACAATCGATTTTTATTCCTTTAAAAATAAATCAATTTCAGCATTGCCATTACAGCAGTTTAAAAACACTGTTTAAAAAAAGCTGATACAGAAAGTCTATACTCTTGAAGATTATTTAGAAGATAAGAATGTGTGGATATAGCTCTCTTTGAAACTGTACAAGACAGTAACTACTTAATGTAAATAGTATTAAGAATTATATTTTTAAAAGAGCAACTGCCGAGTTTCTTGCTGGCTCTTCTCGGTAGGAACAGCTTTCCGAACCAGCAGTAGAGTTGACGATTCAAAAGCACTTGTTTACAAGTTTATTTGAATAAAGAATATTTTGAATTTGAATTTGAATATTTGAATAAAGAATATTTTGAATTTGAATTTGAATTATTTTGTTACGAAATAACCGATCGGCTGGTGAATGATAATAAAAATGCACTAGAAATAATCAGTTGGGAATTTTTATTACTAAATAAAACAATTTTAAATGTTGCAAACATTTACAATTAAGTTTTTTCTTCTTTTAGTTTAATCCTACTGCATTTAGCATCCAAAACTTATATCCAGTAGAATATAATAAGTTAAATGACAATTCTTATAACTTTTTCGATTAATCAAGTTAATGGAATTTTGAGAATTAAAGTTCAGTTTATTCTTTCAGGTAAGCGGTTCGCTTTGATGTCAATGAGATTTGCTTTGGCTTCAGTGTTCCTGAACTACACTCTGCAGCCATTGCCTGATAAGCCAAAGCCATTGGATGTCAAAATTAACACCCGCTGCTTACTGTATCTCACTGGAGAACCGCTTTGTGTTAAATTTAAACCACGATCATCCATTTCTTAACTAATATTGTAAACAAGCTTTACTCGCGACTTCTTTCACGTCATTGTTAAAATAAACTTAACATGTGCTTTGTGTTTTTTACTTATACCTAAAGGGAAAAAGCAATCCTCACATCACTTACTCCTCCTCACTTAGAGTGGGATAAGGGCAGGAGAATAATGATAATTCGAACAATGCGCCCGTAGGTAGTCCTTACCAATTCATTAAAAAAATTATACACTTGACACATTAAATTTATTAAAAAAAAACTTTAGTAAGTAAGTAAGTAAGTCACGGCCTGTTACTATCCCACTGCTGGGCATAGGCCTCCTCTCTCCATTTTTGGAAAGAAGGGTTGGAGCTAAGACCTACCACGCTGCTCCAATGCGGATTGGTAGGTTACACATATCCCCGGAATTCTCTAGAGATATGCATGCAGAAGGAAAAGGACAAGAATTGAAGAAGAAAGAGAGTACGGGTTATCTAGAGAAAAGGAAAAAGTTTATATAAATTGAACTATTTAATCTATTAAATAATTTAAATAATTCCTTCACCGAAAAGCGTGTGATAAATTGCAATTATCAATTAGACACATAAGTTTTAATAGAAAAACTCATTGGTGTCTGCCCGGGTTTGAACCCATGATCGTCTCTAGAGATTCACACGGTTGCACCGCTAGGCCATCACAGCAAAAAAAAAAACTTTAATGTGTAATTAATAATGTAACTAAATAATGTAACTTTAATAATAATTAGGTAACTACAAAGAAATACAAAAAATCATGAGAATGTTTATGTTATTTTTAATGTTTATAAAAAATGATATAATAGTTTCCATAATAATAAAATATACAAAATTTCTCAGCATATCTCATTTCATCTTCATTCTTTAGCATTTCTCAAGAAAACTAAAAAAAATGTCAATATTTTTTATTATTAAACAGTATTTAAACAAAATTAAACAGTATTTAAACATTGTTTGCAAGCTTTTGGTAAAACAAAAACGAATGAACATTTTTATAACATTATAAAAATCAACCAAAATATTCTACGACTCTACTTCTATTCTAGGTTTAAAATTAAGCAGTAGAGGTTCTCCAGGTAGGAACAGCAGAGAACGGATGTCCGGTTTAATATCAGCAGGTTTTGGCTTATCAGGCAAAGGGTGTACAGTGAAATTTAGAAATATCGAAGATAACGCGAACCTCAGGGTCATTAGCGCAAACCGTAAACCTGGGAAAAGTAAAATAATACGTTTAGACTTAGTTAAGGTATAGAAACCGGCTATAAAAAAGTAAGAAGCGGCCTGTTCCACTCTACCCTATTTCTTACTGAGATGTCGTGAAAAGCTACTAAGGCAAGTTGACTCGCTGTGTGGTATACGGCTGAGTAGAATAGACCACCCTCTTTCTTACCGAAGTGTCGCAAAGGCGACTAAGGTAAGTTGACTCGCCATGTGGTATCCGGCTGAGTAGAATAGACCACCCTTTCTTACCAAGGTGTCGCAAAAGGCGACTAAGGTAAGACTAAGGTAGGGTTGACCGTCAGGCCGGTCATAAAATAACCAACCAAATCAAATAACAAAACAAAACATGTTGCGCCGACCCCACTTAGAGAGATAAGGGCAAGAGAATGGTGTTGATAACAAAATATCATTTATTCAAGTGAATTTGTAAACAAGTGCTTTTGAATCGTCAACTCTTCTGATGATTCGGAAAAAGGATTCTGCCGAGAAGAACCCACAAAAAAAGAGGGTACTAAAAACAAATCCTCACCTATACAATTCCTTGGGCCTTCTCCAAAGGGCATGTATACATAGGGTTTCATCTTCTTCTCATTTTCTGGAAAGAATCTTTCGGGATCAAATTTTTCGGGTTGCGGAAAGTAATCTGGATCGTTATGCATGCCGATAATATTAACATATACAGGTGTCCCAGCTTTAATCGTTACTGTATCATCAATTTTATAGTCCGTTGCACAGATTCTATCAAGCCATCCCATTGGACTATACTTTCTAAGTCCCTCTAAAAAAAATGGATATATGGTAAAAATTTCATCAAATATTTTAGAATCAACAAAATCATCTACAAATTCAAATTTTGAATCATCATCTCTAGTGTTGCTTTGGAAAGCTACCAAAAAGAGCCAGCAAGAATCTCAGCGGTTGCTTTTTTCAAAATATAATTCTTATAGCTAGTTACATGCTTTTTTTTTTTTTTTATTATACAGGAAAAAACCCCTTATGGGTACCGCCGCCCGACGGGGACAGGCGGCGGTTATGTCGGACTCGCACCGACTAAAACGACCTGTGTGCTCCACCACGCTGCCGATGGCAAGGACAGGGTATCATTGTACATTTTGCCCCCATCCCGCCGACAGCTCTGATCCCAGAGAATAAACACCTCCAGGTAGGGGCCCCTCGAAAGAGAAACCCCCCTCCGCTAACCGGTGCATCGGGAGCACCAGATGCACCGACCGCCTCGGGGACCTGTAAGCCAGGTGTCCGATGTACCCCGTTCGGAACACCCGAAGGTCCCCAGTTAGGGCGGCAGACGATGGGCTTGGGCGAGTCACTAACACCTGGACTCACCAGCAGCAGATTGGATCCAGAACAACAGTTCGTGGGACCGCTCCGCCGCCTCCCTCCGCCCCCCTCCGCAGAGCTAAGGGAGGCCATCGCTGCCCACGATCGCTCCCTGCCCACCGTGTTTGCTATGTCACGGTCGACAGGGAGAGATCGCGCCCCAAGTAGGGGCCCCAACGCCTTGGTGGGCGTTTCCGCCCCCACCGGGTAATTTTTTATAGAGGTTTTCTTCCTCGCAACCCGAAGGTCCCCGTTCCCATTGCTGGGCTTCCGGGTTTCGCCGACGGTGGCTGTAACCATGTCCAGCCAGACTTAGAGTAAGCCCAACTGGACCCGTCGCTCATTAGGGACTTCACCCCAACCCCCCCGAAGTCCCCGGCCCGTCCAGATTGCCCTCTGCTAATCAGAGGGACAACTGGATTGGCCACCCCTCAGTGGTCCGTTCGCCAAGACTAAGCTTGCCCAGGGTGCGCCACGAGGAGGCCGACCACTTTGGCATCCCTAGTTACATGCTGTCATTACTATTTGGTACAAGGACGAAAAATAGCTATATCAGCAGTAAGGCTTTCTTTATCTGAAGATATTTATACTAATATTAAAAAGAGGAAAATTTTGTATGTATGTTTGTAATGTTTTCACACAAAAACTACTGGACCGATATCAAAAATTCTTTCAGCATTGAAAAGCGTCTTTACTGAGCAACATCATTTTCCTGCCCTTATCCCACTCTAAGTGGGGTCGGCACAACATGTTATAAACATGCTGTCACATGATTTGGCTGCGTTTTTACGACCGGCCGCCTGCCTGACGTCAAGTTACCTTAGTCGCATTTTACGACACCTCGGTAAGAAAGAGGGTGGTCTATTTTACTTAACCGGATACCACACGGTGAGTCAACTTACCTTAGTCGCCTTCTACGACACCTCGGTAATAAATGAGGGTGGTTTATTCTACTCAGCCGGATACCACACGGCGGGTCGACTTACCTTAGTCGCCTTTTACGACACCTCGGTAAGAAAAGAGGGTGGTACTATTATATTCAGCCGGATACCACACGGCGTCGTCTTTACTGAGCAACATAGGCTATATTACATTAAAGAAATAGGGATCCGTAATAAAAATGTAATAAGGTGAAAAAAAATAGTTATAAAAATCTGTCATCGCATGCGCTGCGGAAACTATTAATGATACATTTAACAAATATAAATCTATAGTCCGACTTAGTAGACTTTCCACTGCCATGAGATCGGTATGTACCCGGGTGAAACCGCGGGATATTACTAGTCTATTTGTTGATGACTATTTACATTAACAAGTATTGATAATGATATATACCTTTAATGATTGCATTAAGATAAGTTAGCTCTGAAAGTATTTGCAAATTTAAACCGTTACTATTAGTGGCTTCTTTTAGCTCTTCGTGCAATTTCTCCTGTAAATATTAGAAATATTATATCCATTATAAGTTATTCCAAATATTATTCCAAATATCCATTTTATTAGAAATAGACAATGTCAGATGTAGACTATGTAGGAGAATATACTTGTATCTCTGGAAGAAAGGCCAATTCATATGTGATCAAGGAAAGAGCAGTTCCAGAAGTCTCAAATCCAGCTTGTAAAAATATTGCTGCTTGTGCTACTAATAAGTCTTCTGGTATAGCTGCAATTAACAAATTAAATATTAATATAAGCGTAATTTAATGTGATATGAATGTGGATGTATAACTAGAGGTCAAAAGAAGGGATCGTTGGATTGTGTGAAATATGACATGCATATAAAAGGAGTAGCGCCAGACAAAAGTAATAATAAAATTATTTTGCTATATTTCGCGATGAAGTAAAATAGAAAATATATATAATGTTAAATGTAGAGTGGACAGTCCGTTTTCATACCTGATACATGCAGGATTCGTAAAAACACATGCACAAACCTCCACCACCGCCACCACAATACACAAGCACTATATACGTTCACTATCACAAACTCAACAATCGTTTCGCCCCGCAACCGAAGCATCATCAGGAGATAGACTCCACGACCAAAATCGCAGTTTTGCGAAACGATGTATCAGGTACGTAAACGGATTGTCCACTCTACGTTTAGCATTATATATATTTTCTATTCTATTTCGCAGTAATCTGCGATGAAGTAAAATAGAAAATAATAGCAAAATAATTTTATTATTACTTTTGTATTATGGATCTCCGCAAAGTAACGCCTAATTCTATAAATTATTTAAAGAGGAGCAGCTCGAGAGTTGAATGATAGGATAGAATAGAAGAGAAAAACATGTCGCACATGGATGATATCGTACATATCGCTTTGCGATTTTGATCGTGGAGTCTATCTCCTGATGATGCTTCGGTTGCGGGGCGAAACGATTGTTGAGTTTGTGATAGTGAACGTATGTAGTGCTTGTGCATTGTGGTGGCGGTGGTGGAGGTTTGTGCATGTGTTTTTTTACGAATCCTGCATGTATCAGGTATGAGAACCGATTGTCCACTCTACATTTAGCATTATATATATTTTCTATTTTACTTTGTCGCGGATTATAGCAAAATAATTTTACTTTATTATTACTTTCGTATTAGAAAAACATGTGCTACCTTTATCAATAGAAGTAACTAAGAATGGAACTAGGGAACCGCTGTGTGGTATCCGGTTAATTAGAATAAGACCGCCCTCACTTCTTATCGAAGTCCTAAAAGATACGAGTAAGTTGACGTCAGGCGAGCTGTCATAAAATAAATTTCCAAAACATGTTGTGCTAATCTCACTTAGAGTGGTATAAGGGATGGAGAATTATGATTTTTTAATGGTGTATTTTGTATATATTATGTTTTACCTTCATTATTATCCATTTTTTCCTTCTTATATTTTAGTAACACATCGAGTAAATCTCTTGATTCATTTATTTTGTCATTATTTCGTGTTTTGATAATATTTCTGTATACTTTTTGAAAGTAGTCTGTGGAGAACTTTGAAAAGAATTTGAACCTGAAATATTTGTTTTATATATGATTCAATTTTGGCATTCCCATAACAGTAGTATAAAGTAACTATTTAAAGAAGCTAAAACAAAAATCCTATTATACTTTTGCGGATTTACATAAATGATAAAAATCCATAGATTTGTCTACTCTTCGACATTAAACAAGATAGCATTGATATAATGTAGCTAGTGATAGTCATTATATATTTGGAAAATCGGAACCGCTGAGTTTCTTGGCTCTTTTCGGTAAGAACAATTTTATAAATTAGCAATTAGATGAAGATTCATAAGCACTTGGTCACAAGTTTATTTGAATTGAATATTCAGCTTAATTTTATTACTTTAATCAACTGTTGTTAGACAAACTAAGTTTTAAGTTGATCATCATTCTCCTGCCCTTATCCCGCTCTAAGTGGGGTTGGCACAACATTATTATATAAACATACGGGTCACATCGTGTCACACACTAACGCGATGTGACCCGTATGTTTATATTATAATCAGTATGAATCGGGGACGTTTAAAATCTACTATTGGCACAACATGTTATAAACATGTTGTCAGATGAACGCTTCGTATTTTCCCTCTGCCTGCTTGACTTCAACTTACCTAAGTCGTATTTTACGACACCTCAGTAAGAAATGAGGGTTGTCTATTCTACTGAACTGGATACCACACGGTGGGTCAACTTAACTTAGTCGCCTTTTACGACACTTCGGAAAGAAAGAAGGTGGTTTATTCTACTCAAACGGATACCACACAGCTAAAGTTTAAAGTTTTAAGTTATTAATGAAAAAAACAACGTACCCAAATAAGTCAACGACATCGGGAAAAAAAAATATGCTGCACCAAGAGAGCCCTCTGAATAGACTGTACTTTCCAAAATCAATGGTGATATCTCTCAACGGACTGTGGCCAGTACTGGTTGCATTGCTTTCGACTCCAAATGCAAACGTACCTATAATATCAGTGGTGTAGTCCGCAAACATAATCTGTAAAATTACAGAACATTCATAAATATACCTGTTTTAATAGTAAAAAAGTAAGTAACGGCCTGTTACTATCCCACTGCTGGGCATAGGCCTCTTCTCTCCGTTTTTGGAAAGAAGGATTGGAGCTGAGACCTACCACGCTGCTCCAATGCGGATTGGTAAGTTACACATATCCCCAGAATTCTCTAGAGATATGCAGGTTTCCTCACGATGTTTTCCTTCACCGAAAAGCGTGTGATAAATTGCGATTATCAATTAGACACATAAGTTTTACTAGAAAACTCATTGGTGCCTGCCCGGGGTTTGAACCCTAGACCTTCTCGAAAGAGGCGCACGGTGTTACCGCTGGGCTACCACAGCTTTTTTAATAGTTAGGTGTAATTTAAAGTAATTTTAAACCTTTCCTTGCGTGCGCTAAGTAAACGGTGCGAGTTATTAAAAAATTATGTATTACAAAATTGTTCCCCTCTAAAAGTTCTAAATAAAAGTCCTCCACAGCATATGTCTATCTTTTAAGGTTAACCCACTTTAACCATTTTTATGGTTATCAAAATACTATATTACGGTTTTAATCTTTCCACGCGGGCGGAGCCGCTGGCGATTGCTAGTAATATATAATTACTCTCAAATTTAGTGCAGTATCTGGTTTTGCTCGAATCCTCTGCACCAGCTCCTTGGATTTCCGGCTGATAAATTCCTGGTGGGACCTGAGCTTGGCGGCGGTGAACACGGAGGTTAGCCGTTGCCTCATTGATGACCAGATGGGTTCCTGAAAATTGAATTATCATGTGTTTCCTAAGGAATAAAGGGATGTTTTCTTATCCTATGAATCTGACTCGTCAACTTGTATATAAGTGTATTCGTATGTATTATTAGTATGTATTTAACTATAGAATAGTGCACCACCCACACCGTTGTTACAGTTCTCCTTAACCCATGGGTCGCCTGGAAGAGATCGCTACTAAGCGATAAGGCCGCCTTTTATACGTTGTAATTTATGTTTTCTTTGTTTTTATTGCTGTTTTTCTCTTGTGGTGTACAATAAAGTGTATAAATAAAATAAAATAACTTATATATATGTAGGTATATATTTCTTTTTTGGATTCTCGGAAACGACTCCAAAGATTTTCCTAAAATTGAGCATGTACCGGGTTTTGGGGGAGAAAAATTGACCTAGTTAGGTTTTATGTAAAAAAATTGTTTTATCCCTGTTTTTGGGCATTAAAAAACACTAACATTTATATTGAATTGAATTTTCGCCATTAACTGTCAAGTCAGCGTAGCTTATTCGGGGAACGGGAATTTTTTATTTTTTTGTAAAAAATTAGATATTTATATTTAAAACAAATAAAGTTACTGATATAAAAAATGACCCTGATGTCATCTAAAATTTTAATCGGTGGTGACATTAGAAGACAAAGATAACGAATATATATAAAAAAAATAAAGCACACAAGGTTTGTCTGTCTACTCAATTTAATACGTAATCAAATACCAATTTACACATTTAAGAAATTTATATACTTTATATACTTGTATGATTATGACACGAATGTGACCTACGTAAGGAGGTACGCGGTTTTAGGTTCTGTAACAGAAATACCATTATAGGCAATTTTTTTTATTATTATTATTATTTTTTTTTTAATAAAGAAGTTTAATAAAGAAGAAGTTACTAGCAATTTTCCGTTACAAATTACTATTAAACTTTAGCCGCGTGGTATCCGGCTAAGTAGAGTAGTACCACCCTCATTTCTTACCGAGGTGTCGTAAAAGACGACTAAGGTAAGTCGACCTGCCGTGTGGTATCCGACTGAGTAGAATAGATCACCCTCATTTCTTACCGAGGTGTCGTAAAAGGCGATTAAAGTAAGTTGACCCACCGTGTGGTAACCGGTTTAGTAGAATAGACCACCCTCCTTCTTACCGAGGTGTCGTAAATTACGACTAAGGTAAGTTGACTTCAGGCAGGCGGCCGGGCGTAAAAACGCAGCCAAATCATGTTACAGCATTTTTAAAACATGCTGTGCCGACCCCACTTACAGTGGGATAAGGGCAGGAGGATATATAAATTACTAGTAAACTTGTTAACCCCTCCTTTTCAGTGCTTGTGTTATAAGTGGGTTCACGTCGGTAGTATAATGGCCGGGAATCGAACCTACGACCTCTCGATCACAAGTTACCCTAACCATTCCGCTACCGCCGCTTCCGATTAAATTGAAATAAATATGACAATTTTAGAAATTGCTTTTGATGGATTTTTGAAATTGCTTTAAATGTAATGTGACCTCAACCAACACGGTTGAGGTTTTTAGGACATACGAATTTTGCACGTATAAGACATGAACAATTTTCATTGAACATTATATCACAATAATATATACATTACTTTTGTAAAAGTACCTAAATTGCTTAAGTCAATTAACCAACTTTCTTTTTTTGATGAGAGATCTACAGTGTTAAAAAAGATCGAAAAAAGCTTTTGTATAATCGAAAGTCTAAAAAAATATCAAATATATATAAATCTTACTTTAACAGTAAACAAATTAAGTGCCCCAATAGGATCCTTGTCACCAGACGATACGTATCTGTTCTTGAAGATGCTGAAATCTTTGACCAGTATCCTCCGCGCTATTTCCGGTGAATTGATGACCAGAGCTGGTCTCCAGAGGAACCACACGCCCACATACGTTTTGTCCAAAGCGTAAAGTCTTTGCAGCCATGTAATCTATGATAATAATTCAAATTTACATATGAAATTAATAATCTTTATTGGTGCATAAAAACAAAGTGAACACAATATATTGGAACCGTGGCCCCTAAACTAGAATAAACTGTATTTCAGGAGCCATCTTCCTGCCCTTATCCCACTCTAAGTGGGGTCGGCACAATATGTGATAAACATGCTGTCACATGATTTGGCTGCGTTTTTACGACCGGCCGCCTGCCTGACGTCAACTTACCTAAGTCGTATTTTACGACACCTCGGTAAGAAAGAGGGTGGTTGGTGGTCTATTCTACTTAACCGGATACCACACGGTGGGTCAACTTACCTTAGTCGCCTTTTACGACATCTCGGTAAGAAATGAGGGTGGTACTATTCTACTTAGCCGGATACCACACGGCTAAGTTAAGATAGTGACAGTAATTTTATAATAGGTTAGTATCTGTTAATTTTTATTTTTATTTTTGGTACATTATTGTATATGTATATATCTATTTGTGGTGTGTGTGTGTGTGTGTGTGTGTGTGTGTGTGTGTGTGTGTGTGTGTGTGCGTGTGTGCGTGTGTATGTGTGTATTACTATAAAAAGCCTTATAATATTCCACTGCTGGGCATAGGCCTCCTCTATAATTTGAAGAAAAGGTATGGAACTGATAATCACCACGTAACTCCAATGCGTTTTGGTACACATATCCCCAAAAATATCCAGAGATATACAGGTTTTCGTCACGATCCATTACAGCAGTTTAAAAACACTATTAATAAAAGGCTAATTATATTTTTAAAAGAACAACAGCCGAGTTTCTTGCTGGCTCTTCTCAGTAGGAAGAGTTTTCCGAACCAGCAGTAGAGTTGACGATTCAAAAGCACTTGTTTACAAGTTTATTTGAGTAAAGAATATTTTAACTTACAGGGTTCTGTCTTTGAATAAACGTCAAACTTCCAAGGAAGATGTTAGGAGGTTCATGGGAGACACCACGCACTTCCCAGTAGCTCTTGACCCTCAGCCAAGAGGTATATAACCATAAAGCAGCGACCGACGCCGCGGCGAGCAACATGTATGCTAACATTTTGCAGCTGTATATACAAAAACATTATTTATCTATGTTATTATTACATCATTTAAATAATAGTAACTATATTCATAATAGATAAGATGGTATGGTCATATATTATTGAAAATCATGTGAACAAAGTAATGTAAAATAAGAATATAAATATATATGTATATTCTTATTTTACCAAAGTGTCTATATAAATGTTTTTATATAGACCCAAATTCAATTCATTTTTTAAAGCTTCTTTCCAAGCTTAATTACAATTTCGAAAAATTTGGAAGTCCTGACAACGTATTAGAATAAAAAATATTCAAAAATTTGCATTTTAATTCGATGGACACTTAACATATATTTAAACAGTCTAAAAACTAATAATAAATGTATTAACTTACCGGTATAAATTAAACGTTTGTATTATTTAACTGTTAGTTAAAGGTTTACTGAACCGCACAGCCACCGTTCAGCGAACTAAACGTAAGAGAGACTAAACTAGAGACGTAAAATAACCGTCTGGTTATTTCGAACTCAACGTAATGACAGCTAACTTCAAACCGGTCAAGTCAATAAAGTTGGTGCCACATTACAAAAGTAATAATAAAATTATTTTGCTGTAATCCGCGAAGAAGTAAAATAGAAAATATATATAATGCTAAATGTAGAGTGGACAATCGGTTATCATACCTGATACATGCAGGATTCGTAAAAACACATGCACAAACCTCCACCACCGTCACCACAATACACAAGCACTATATACTTTCACTTAATGTTAACCCATATCAGTTATTACTCAATAAATATAATTGCAAAAAAGATTATTAATATCTAAAGCGACACAGTTATAATTTATACTGTCCGTTAATAAGAACAAAGGATAAATGACTGATAATACTAAAAAAGCTCGATAACGCAGCGGTGAGACTGTGCGATTCTTGCAAGGGGTCACGGATTCAAACTTATGTGTCTAATAGATAATTGCAATTTTAATTGATAATTGCTCATTTCTTATCGAGATGTTGTAAAAGGCGACTAAGGTAAGTTGTGTGGTGTCCGGTTTAGTAGAATAGACTACCAGGTTGGTAAACTCAGTAACAACCCTTTCTTACCGAGGTGTCGTAAAACACGACTACCGTAAGTTGACGTCAGGTAAAATACGTAGACAAATCATATGACCACATGTTTATACTTGTAATATGTGCCGACCCCACTTAAAGTGAGATAAGGGCAGGAGGATATATCTTTGGGTGCCAAAGTGGAAAAAACGGACCACTGTGGGGTGGCCAATCCAGTTGTCCCTCTGATTAGCAGGGCAATCTGGACGGGCCGGGTACTCCGCGAGGGTTGGGATGAAGTCCCTAATGAGCGACGGGTTCAGTTGGGCTTACTCTAAGTCTGGCTGGACATGGTTACGGCCACCGTCGGTCAAGTCCGGAAGCCCAGCAATGAGAACGGGGACCTACGGGTTGCGAGGAAAAAAACCTCTATAAAAAATTACCCGATGGTCTGGAAACGCCCACCATGAGCGTAGGGGTCCCTACTTGGGGCGCGGTCTCTCCCTGTCGACCATGACTTATCAAACACGGTGGGCAGGGAGCGATCTCGGGCAGCGGTGGCTTCCTTCTGCTTTGCGGAGGAGGCGGTGGAGCGGTTCCGGGAACTTTTGTTCTGGATCCAATCTACTGCTGGCGAGTCCAGGTGATAGCGACTTGTCTAAGCCCATCGTCTGCTGCCCTGACAGGGGACCTTCAGACGTTCCGAACGGGGTATATCGGACGTCTAGCTTACAGGTCCCCGAGGCGGTCGGTGCATCTGGTGCTCCCGATGCACCGGTTAGCGGAGGGGGGCTTCTCTTTCGAGGCGCCCCTACCCGGAAAAGGTGTTTGTTCTCTGGGATCAGAGCTGTCGGAGGGGACGGGAGCAGTATGTACAATGACACCTTGTCCTTGCCACCAGCAGCGTGGTGGAGCACACAGGTCGTTTTAGTCGGTGCGAGTCCGACATAACCGTCGCCTGTTCCCGTCGGGCGGCGGTACCCATAAGGGGTTTTCCTGTATTAAAAAAAAGGAGGATTGTTTGTAAATCATTTTCTTTTTTCACCTAAAGGTTAGATAGAACCTAGTACAATAGTGAAAATTAACGCCTTGTTTTATAGGAAATATAACAGAAATAGTCTAAGGGGAAAGAAATAATATATATCGCAACGCGCAGACAGCCAGTGCGGTCGACGCTGGAATGTGTCACAATTTGTAGCGAACGTGACTTGTCGGTTTGCTGGCGCCTGATGGTAAGTTACTGGCAAAAGAGCGCTGAACAAATAATTTATAGAATTAGACGTTACTTCATGGAGATCCATATTACAAAATTAATAATGGTTTTTTTTGTTATAATACGCGATTAAGTAAATAGAAAAATTCTGAACGCTAGGTTTAAAATTCTAAACGCTAGTGGACTATCCGTTTTTATACCTGATACAGAAGAATTTATTTAAACACATGCACAAACCTTTACGCTACACTACACGCTTGCCTCAACTCTCAACTCAACAATCGTTTTGGCCCCGCAACCGAAGCATTATCAATAAATAGACTCAAGGGCAAAATCGTAAAGCACGGATCATTTTATGCGGAAAGTCGAACTTTCGCTGGTGTTCCGATGAGTTGCCTCATCATATGGCCGCGTTATTAGCCGCGAGGCGCCGCGTATGTGCATAAGTTTATATAGAAAAACTCATTAGTGCCTGCCCGGGGTTGAACCGATGGACCCTCCAGAGAGAGGCAAACGTTCTTACCGTTCGGATATCACGGCTTGAGGTTTATATCTACACTTATTATAAAACAAAGTTTCCAAAGCTGTCTGTATGTGATCGATTTTATCATAATCTACGGAATCGGTTTTTTTAAATTTTAACATTGTTTACATCATCAAGTTGCGATTTGCATGTAATAAAATTGCATAATTAATAAACTGAAGAAACATTATCAGCTACATACTCTCAGGCGCCCTCAGCAATCGTCGATTTCATCGTGTAGCGTTAAGAAAGGGTAGAATAAAATTACATTTGACATCACGATGGTGCAGCAGTGATAAGTATGCTCCTATTCAATTTATCGACCTTCAAAACATGTGTTGCCACTTCTTGTTCATTTCAATTTCATGAATAAGCCGTATATAATAATGAAACTTTCTACAATTGAAGCTTATTTAACTAATTTTTGTACATGAGACTAAAAAAAATTGATTATGTGTGATAGAAAAAGTAGGTGACATAAGCTTGCGGCTCCTAGAGTTGACGATTCAAAAGCACTTACAAGTTAACTTAAGCAAAGAACAATTTTATATTTTTCAAATTTGAATTGGAATTTTTATACATGTCACAAATAATTTACCTAAAGACGTGAATAAGGTAAGTCGACCCACCGTGTGGTGTCTGTTGCTGATTAGAATAGATAACCCTCTATGTTACCGAGGTATCGTAAAAGGCGACTAAGGTAAGTTGACTTCAGGCATGCGGCCGGTCGTAAAATATCTAGTCAAATCATGTGACAACATTTTTTTAACATATGCCAACTTAGAGTGGGATAAGGCCAGAAATGATGAAAAACATGACCCTGCCTCAAAAAACCCTTCAAAACGATTAGTCTCAGATTTAATTCCTACCGCCCCACGGAGGAGATCAATCACTTGCTCGAACAAGTCTATTGGCTTAAAATTTACGCCCTAATTAGTTTTCATTAAACTTTTTGAGTAAAACTCCAAAACTCCCAGTCATTTGTTCTAATAATATGGCTCATTATAAATTTTCTCTGGCGTATAATGGTTTTGGGAGACTTTAACTTATCTATATTTTAAGACCTGATTATGAAGGAAGAACTTTTGATAAGTAGTCAAAGTTCTACTAAAGCTCACTCCGTTCTCATATCTTATATATTACCCGCAGGTATCACAAGCCTGCTAGCCAAAGGCCTAATTTTCCGTTTTTTAGAGAGAAGGATTGGAGCTAAGACCTACCACGCTGCTCCAATGCAGATTGGTAGGTTACACATATCCCTAGAATGACAATGAATCATAAACCTGCACCACACTTCACTAGCACTGCACAATTCAATACTACAATCTCAACAATCGATTCGCCACGTAACCCACGCATCTAAAATACGTTCTAAAAGACAGTAAGTTGGTTTGGGACTTAGACCCAATATGTTCTATTGACGGAT
Organism: Morpho helenor; assembly: GCA_029227775.1. Lineage (NCBI taxonomy): Eukaryota > Metazoa > Arthropoda > Insecta > Lepidoptera > Nymphalidae > Morpho > Morpho helenor. The sequence goes on from JARGCU010000006.1 coordinate 584,300, forward strand.
TAAAGGCTTTATATATATGCTAAATCTTGCAATCTTGCAATGCGATTTTTCTCAAAATGTTTGCCCTTTTCACCGAAAAGTTTACAACTTATAAGTTAAACTTATAAGACCACAAGTTGTTATAGACAACCTATTGTTTTTTGCCTGGGATTTGAACCCGTGACTCCCTGAAGATAGTCAAAGTGTCGCCATTCAACTGTCATAGCATGGCATAAAGTGCTTGACTTTATTTGTCAAGTTTTCTCGCAGCCTTTCCCAAAGTGAATGCATTTCGCAAAGTTTGGATGGAAAACGAAATTTACCCCAACGTAAATAGCGACAGTGTAAAGTTTTCAAAGAGCTTGTAATTACCGCAGCTTTGCGGTAAAAATTGAAAAGGTGGTGCTTGGAAATTACTTCAGGTTTCATTAACTGAGAAGAAATAACTTTTTGATTATTCATTTTGAGGGAGTATGTCTGTCTGTAATGTCTAAATTGACAATATGCTGCTAGCCATAAAGATGTTTATTGCGTCACCATTTAAGACTGGTGAACGCAGAAGTATCGTAGCAAGTGCGAAGAACGAAGTAGAAAGTAGTAGTTTTTTGTTCTAAACCAAGTGGTATCAATAGATACAAGATGATTTATAGAATTAGGCGTTACTTTACGGAGGTCTATAATACAAAAGTAATGAGAATATTATTTTGCTATAATCCGCGATAAAAGAAAATATATGTAATGCTAAATGTAGAGTGTACTATTCGTTCTCATACCTGATACATGCAGAATTTGTAAGAAATCATGCGCCGACACCGATGGCACAACAATACACAAGCACTGGAAACAATCTCAACAATTTTTTCGCCCCGTAACCGAAGCATCGTCAGGAGATAGATTCCACGACAAAATCGCAAAGCTTTGCGATTAGCATTACATATATTTATATAACTCTACATTTAGCATTACATATATTTTCTTTTATCGCGGATTATAGCAAAATAATATTCTCATTACTTTTAGATATAAGATGATCAATTGATCATCAATTATTAGAATCTATGATTCAAGACAAAGAAAAAGATGGTTTATTCAGTATTGAAGAATACAACGAATAAACAAAGACTGAAGAGATTGATACTATCCTGATACAGCTGTTACTTCAAGAAGAAGATTATTCAGTATTGAAGAATAAAATGAATAAGACCTACTTATTGGGCGAGAAATTTCCCAAGCTTTGGTTAATACATACAAATAATATCGAAACTTGGCCTCTAAACCCCCCATAAACATTTTAGAGCCCACAGTCGGTGAATTTATGGCGCCAAATAAAATATAAGGCTCACTCGCAAATTTATTGTGCTTTAAGGAGCAAATTGAATGGAACTTTGTGTAAACTCTCTTCATTTTGCGCAGTTTGTTAAATTGTTCAGTTGTTTATCGACGGCTTTTCGATGAACTTTGGTGACATTCTCATCTTTTTATATGAATTTGTGGTTTGTGTTTTTGATAGATGTATTTTTTATATCCGCGTGGTTGAGCATTGTATTGATTGATAACGCATTTAAGGAAAAGGTCGTATTTTGACTGCTATAATTGGTAATACCATTTGGCAGGTCAACGCTATTTCATTCCCCATTAGGATGTACCAATGAAAGACGTCTTTAGTAATTAAAGAGAACTATGCAATCAAAGTCAATACTTCATCTTCCTCCCCTTATAGTCCTTATAGTCCCTTAGAGTGGGACTCTAAGTGGGGTCTGCACAACATGTTATAAACATGTCACGTGATTTTCCTACGTATATTACGACCGACCGCCTACCTCACGTCAACAAACATGGTTACAGTGGGTTAACGTTAAAAGCTAGACATATGCTGTCCTAAACTTTTATTTAGAACTTTTAGAGGGGAACAATTTTGTAATACATGATTATTGAATAACTATCACCGTTTACTCAGATCACGCAAGGAAAGCTTTAAATTTTGCAGTTGTAATATTTTTTATTGCTGCTCCTCTCATATTTATCTTACCGTGAATTTATATAGCCTATAGCCTTTCTCGGTAAATGGACTAAATCTAACACTGAAATAATTTTTCAAATCGATACAGTAATTCCTGAGATTACCGCATTCAAACATTCAAAATCAGTGAGTTTAGCTGTTATCTGTTTCTGACGTCCAAATCGCGTAACAAAATGGCGGCTACTGAAAATCGGTGTTCTGGTTTTAAACTCGAACCAAAACCGAGTGGTTATCCATTTTATGGCGTCACAACGCGCTTTAATATATAAATTTACTATAATTACTTGTGTTCTTATATGTATAACTTAGTGGTGTACGTCATAAATAAAGTTTTTATTTCTTTCTTTCTTTCAATCAAACAAACTCTTCAGCTTTATATATTAGTATAGATTCAATTCAAAAACTACATCCTGCGCGGAACTCAATTTACTTCTATATAAAAACATCATATGTCGCATTTTGTATACGTTTTATATAATATTTTTAATGGAAATCCGCAGACTCATTACGAACACGTCCACGTATTTTATATAAATAAAATACTGATCTTTGTGTGTTAGTCGTGTTGGAATTAAAAATAGAAGTTGCATTTGCATAAAATAAAACAGCACTGCTTTCGAGTGAAACTAACCAAAAAGGACACGTTCTTTTATTCAGAGCTACGTAATCCGCCATTTGTACGGCGCATTCAGGTCGACGTAGCAGACGTGAATAGAATTAGCCGGCCATGAGAGGTCCGACCTACTTCACGTTGCCGCGCGAAGTGACCGACGACTCTCCGATTTAGCCGTGTGCGCGAATCGGAGCGACCCGTCGTGTTAGACGTTCCAAATTTGAATTTTAAACTAAGCGTTCCGTTTTATGCAGAAAATAAACTCGGCGTGTTTTTTAAGTTGAAAGATTATTCATTCGATTTAAGCTGGGCTTATGTAAACTTCACGGAGATTTCAGCAAAATTGTAAATTATCGTCCCAGCTGAGTTATGTATCATAAATATTCAAAACATTTAGGTGAAATGTTCGGTCCTATTTTAAATTATTATTACAGTTTTGAATTTGAAATTTCTTAAATACTATCTCATCTATAATTTTGTTAGATATAATAATGATCTTTGTTTTCATACTGAACCATATTAGAAGAATTGAGCAGGTGGAAGAACAAAGAAGAGATGTCTGTCTGTCAATCACAGTTAGCATTTACCAAATAGGTAACTTAGTCTTCTTGCGAAGCACTTTTATATGGCTTTTATAATTTTTTAATAGAAATTAATATTTAATATATAATGACGTTACAATAAACATTTTGATCATCACCCTCCTAACCTTATAACATGTTATAAACATGTTGTCACATGATTTGGCTAAATATTTTAAGATGCCACCTGCCTAACGTCAACTAACCTCAGTCGTATTTTACGAACCTCGGTAAGAAAGAGAGTCTTTTCTACACCGGATACCACACAGTGGGTCAACTTACCTTAGTCGCTTTTTACAACACCTCAGTACAAAATGAGGGTGGCCTATTCTACTCAGCCCTATCACACACGGCATTACAATAAATATTTTGATATCCTACTGCCTACTAAATAAATGCGAAAGTTTTTGAGTATGGACGTAAGTTTGTAACTCTTTCACGGTGAATCCGCTGAACCAATATCGATGAAATTTGGCACAATTCCTTATACATCGGGGAATATAAAGGCAGAAATCCTGTTAATTATACAGGAATAGGATGACATTGTAAACTCTTAATTCATTGTAATTCTTATAACTAGAAAAATACCGGATGCTTGGAGACTGAGCATAATAACTCCTGTTTATAAAGGAAAAGGGGACATACAGGACTGTGCTAACTATCGCGGTATTAAGGTAATGTGTCACACCATGAAGCTTTTCGAGCGTATTATTGAGTCAAGGTTACGTCAAGAATGCACTGTATCCGAATGCCAATATGGATTTCAACCTGGCTATAGCACGATTGACCCCATATTCGCAGTTAGAATACTTATGGAAGCACACAGAGAAAGAAATAAGGCTTTACATCTTGCTTTCCTTGACTTGGAAAAAGCATTTGACAGTGTGCCGCGACAAGTAATATGGTGGGCATTGAGATCGAAAAACGTGCCTGAGATCTACATTGACATCATCCGAGATATGTATTTCAATACGAAATCATTTGTTAGAACTGCTGTTGGTGATACAACTCCGTTTTCTGTCAACGTTGGGGTCCATCAAGGTTCAGCCCTTAGTCCCTTTTTATTTAATGTATTGATTGATGCAGTAACCGACACAATTCAGGAACCACCGCCTTGGCTCCTTTTGTACGCAGACGATATTGCACTCATTAGTAGGGATAAGCGACAATTAGAATCTAAGGTGAACGCCTGGAAACGGATTTTGGAGAATGGCGGACTCAAACTTAACGTTTCCAAGACAGAGTATCTCGCAAGCTGTAGTTCCGATCTTGGAAGCATTAACATCGGTAATGCAACTGCACATCGCACGGACACCTTCAAATACCTAGGCTCAGTACTACACGAATCAGGGGGGATAGATTATGCCGTAAAAGCCCGTATCAGCGCAGCTTGGGCAAAATGGAGGGACCTGACCGGTGTTCTATGTGATCGGAGGATGCCGCTTAAGCTCAAGGGGCTCATCTACAAGAGCATCATCCGACCAGTACTTTTGTATGGCAGTGAAACATGGCCAGCCTTAGCACGGCATGTGCAGGAACTCCGAGTCACGGAGATGAAAATGCTACGGTGGATGTGTAATGTCACAAAAAGTGACCGTCTCCATAATGATTACATCCGCAGTAGAGTCAGTGTCCGTGACATCGGTGACAAGCTGCAAGAAGCCCGCCTCCGTTGGTATGGCCATGTAGCACGCAAGCCTCAAAGTTACGTCGGAAACCGATGTCTCAATGTGGTGGTCCCTGGAGCTAGATCTCGCGGCCGTCCTAAAAAGCGCTGGCTTGAGATTGTTAATGCCGACATGAGAGCCAATAAATTACGAAAATCAGACGTTCAAGACCGGACAAAGTGGAGGAAAATGAGTCGGAAAGCGGACCCCGGGTCTTCGGGACATCGCTAAGAAGAAGAAGAAGGATGACATTGTAAAGCGCCATCTATTATCAATCTATCGCGCGACAACCATCCACGCGAACGAATTTGCGGGTAAAAGCTAGTCTGCTATACGAACGTTAACGTATAACGGAACGTTTTCTTAGCTTGTTAATGTTTTACACATCACGTATCAAATAAAACTGCATATACGACCAAGTTGCGAAGTTCAAAGACGGATGCAATTAAAGTGGGAAATGTGTCCAATCTTACGTGGAAGGGTAATTCTATTCACGGACTTAGATACTTCCGCCTCAATGCATCGTTCAAAGCGGATTATGTAGCTTTGAACAAATGTACGTCCATTTTGTATAGTTTTTCTTACGGTGTACGTAATTTGTTTAATATGTATTTATCTTTTACTCTGCTACTCTAAAAAGATAAACGAGTAGTAATGAAAGATAAAAGATGAAGTTTCTATAGCATCTATATTTTAACAATTGTTTATTATTTATTACCTACCCGCGACCAGCAACTTTTTTTAGTACAATTGAAATTACAGAAATTACAATAGAATTATTTTGTTGTAATTCACGTTTGTTAACGAATCTATGTAAAGCCAATTGTATAAAGCAGGAATTCACATATCGTATTTACGATTTTGTCCTGGATCCTATCTTCCTGATGATGCTTAGGTTTCAGGGCGAAACGATCGTAGAGATTATGGTAGTGAGTGTGTAATACTTGTGTTGAGTGTTGGTGGTGGCAGCTTTTTTTTTACATATCTAACAGATTTATTTGTGAAAGTGCTTTAAAAAGTGTATTTTGAATTTTAATCTATCACGAATACTCTCTGTTATAGAAAGGTTAAGCTTAAGTTGAAAGTTCGTGACAAACTGCGATACTTTGGTAGAACTTTGATGGTTAAAACGGCTATTTCCCTGTTTTATGACCGCCGCTCACACTACTTCCTAACCCATCTCTGAACTATTGAACCGTGGGTTTAATTACATCAGTTTTACGTAGAATAGAATAGAAATATACTTTTATATCTTTAATATTTAAATGAGTTAATTTTGTATACATATTTTCGGAATCTCGAAAACGGCTCCGACTTTCCTGAAATTCAGCATGTTTTTGCAGCATGGAGTTTTGGGGGAGAAAAATCGATTAAGATTGGTTTTATTTAAAAATATCGTTTTATCCCTGTTTTTGGGCATTAAAAAAATTTACATTGAATATAAAACACTACTTTTACATGTTATAAGCATGTTGCCACATGATTTAGTTATAACACAAATATTAAGTTACTCGGGGGATGGACGACCGTGTAAATGTCCCATAAATTTATATTTGTTTTATTAAATAAATGATTTTTTAAAGTAGAATAGAGTACCTTTATTTCTTATAGAGGAGTCGTAAAAGGCGACTAAGGTAAGTTGACCCGCCATGTGTTACCCGGTTGAGTACAATAGACCACCCTTAGTTCTTACAGAGGAGTCGTAAAAAAGGCTAAGGTAAGTTGACCCGCCGTGTTCTATCCGGCTGAGTAGAATAGACCACCTTCATTTCTTACAGAGGAGTCGTAAAAAGCGATTAAGGTAAGTAGACCCGCCATGTGTTACCCGGTTGATTAGAATAGACCACCCTCATTTCTAACCAAGAAGTCTTAAAGAAAACTTAGGTAAGTTGACCCACCGTGTAGTATTCGGCTGAGTAGGAGAGACCACTCTCATTCCTTACCGAGCTGTTGTAAAAGGCGACTAAGATAAGTTGACGTCAGACAGGCGATCGTAAAATAAGTAGCCAAAACATGTAACAACATCCTCCTGCCCTTATTCCACTTGAAGTGGGTCGGCACAACATGTTATAAAAATATTGTCACATTATTTGCCTGCGCACCTTGTACGACACCTTGGTAAAAAAGAGGGTGGTCTATTCTATTCATCCTGATACTATCACTATTTTTTAATTTTGTTTTGGGTGAATATAATTTGTACAATGAAAATTGGCACATAGAAATGGATTCAAGAAATTAGTTTGTCTCAAATCACTCCAAACTTTGCCGAACTAAATTCGCCTACTTAAATCAAAAATACAAAAGCGTATTTCATATCGTACCTTACTCAGCAGTGATAAGGTTAAATCTTGCGTGTATATATATTCATCTATAAAGACATGCAAATATCTCACAACTTGTCGTATAAAGCATCAATAAAGTTTTAATGGGACAGAGTTGGAATTTATGGCACTAAATAAACAGAGCTGGACTAAATTAAAAGGAGTTTTGAGGAACAATATCGCTTATATCTAATATAACAAGTGTTAGATATTATTGGTAATGTACTGTTATTTTTGTCGTGCCGTGTGGTATCCGGCTGAGTAGAATAGACCACCCTCATGTCTTACCGAGTTGTCGTAAAAGGCGACTAAGATAAGTTGACTCACCGTGTGGTATCCGGTTAAGTAAAATAGACCACCCTCTTTCTTATCGAGGTGTCGAAACATATGACTAAGATAAGTTGACTCACCGTGTGGTATCTTATTAAGTAAAATAGACCACCCTCTTTCTTATCGAGGTGTCGTAAAATACGACTAAGATAAGTTGACTCACCGTGTGGTATCCGGTTAAGTAAAATAGACCACCCTCTTTCTTATCGAGGTGTCGTAAAATACGACTAAGATAAGTTGACGTCAGGCAGGCGGCCGGTCTTAAAATACGTAGCAGAATCATGTGACAACATGTTTATGAAGTGTTGTGCCGACCCCACTTAAAATGGGATAAGGGCAGGAAGATGATGATGTAATATTAGTAGGATGATTAACTCATTTAAATATACAACTTTTGATTTGATTTGGTTTGTATTCGCTAGTAATTTCAAGACTTGAAACTTTTTCCATTTTATATACCAAATCGGCTTTGGACTGTCTTTGTACGAAAATCTATTAAACAAACAACAGGATGCAGCCATCGATGGGAACTTTTGGAACAACCGGCGTCGTGTAATCCCGCCTTATGAAATTCAATGAGCACTCCGCCTTAAAACATATACGATCCTCTACTCCACTCATCAAGAGTACTCTACAAGAAAACTATATAATACATCGCTGGTTCTCTGTTGAACAATTTCAAATATTTGCTTTTAAAAACAGCAATGAATGTAAATTTTGTGATAAAATTATCGATACTTAAAAGGTAGTGTTACGTTTATGATGTCATAATACAGGATGAGAGATGTAAACTTTACTGTTCTCCAAGAGTTAGAGTCCTTGTATTTGGGATAAGCGCGTGACATCTAAAATATTCAAGTTTACTTGTACAGGGTGCTGAAGAGGAAGTCTGCTTGTAATGTTGAGATAAAACAAAAGAAATAATAAAATTATTTTTCTATAATCCGCGATGAAGTAAAATAGAAAATATATATAATGCTAAATGTAGGGACAGTCGCTTTTCATATCTGATAGATGCAGGATTCGTTAAACACATGCACAAACCTCCACCACCGCCACCACAATACACAAGCACTACATACGCTATCAGAAACTCAACAATCGTTCCGCAACCGAAGCATCATCAGGAGATATACTCCACGACAAAATCGCAAAGCGAAGCAATATCCAAACAAGCATAGTTATATACTAATCGGTTTAACCCCATATTTTGCTTGTTATCACGTATAACAAGCTTTGTTGTTGTTGAGATAGGAAAGGAAAGGATTGTCAACCGAAAGTATTTTACACAAACCATAAATATGACTTTGTTCACGTCAATTTAACTAAAAGTTTTTATTTAACTCGTCTGTATGTGAAGGTGGAATTTAGCTAGTTAAATTTGACCCACTTCCCGGTGTCGCTCGGTGATTGAGCTGACACTTTACATCCCCAGTCCCGATGACATTATGATAAGCATATTATTTTTTTATTTTTTTATACAGGAAAAAACCCCTTATGGATACGGTTATGTCGGGTTCGCACCGACTAAAACGATCTGTGTGCTCCACCACGCTGCCGATGGCAAGGACAAGGTATCGTTGTAAACATTGACCCCATCCCCGCCGACAGCTCTGATCCCAGAGAACACCTGCTCTGGATAGGGACCCCTCGAAAGAGAAGCCCCCCTCCGGTAACCGGTGCATCGGGAGCACCAGATGCACCAACCGCCTCGGGGACCTGTAAGCCAGACGTCCGATATATCCAGTTCGGAACGTCTGAAGGTCCCCTGACAGGGCGGCAGACGATGGTCTTAGGCAAGTCGCTACCACCTGGACTCGCCAGCAGCAGATTGGATCCAGAACTAAAGTTCCCGTAACCGCTCCATCGTCTCCCTCCGCAGAGCAGAACGGGGCCACCGCTGCCCGCGATCGCTCCCTACCCACCGTGTTGATAAGCATGACCTGATCTATGACCGATTAAGGTTAACCCACTTTAACCATTTTTGCGGTTATCAGCAGGGTCGTCTCGCTGACTCCCCGGGTGGGGGGTAGGCGGGGTACGGGCCTCGGCATACCTCTTTGCCCGGGCAGTTCCTCGCGGGCACTTAAGCCGGTCTGTGTTTCGGCCTGTAGTTATCAAAATACTAAATTACAGTTTTAATTTTTCCACGCGAGCGGAGCCGCTGGCGATTGCTAGTTTTCCATACATCAAAGTTAAGAAAGTTTGTAAATTTATGTATGAATCTTGATCGAAGTTATAATGGTTGTTTGTTTTAAGTTGCGAATCATTAGATTGGTTAGGTACGAGAAATTGATTAAGTTAGTATAAGTCATAATATTTATTTAGTTATGCTACCCAATCTCGCTTAACTCAATGATTTTATAACATTTTCGCGGTAAGGAAAATGAATTTATTATTCTCCTGCTCTTATCCTACTCTAGTGGCGTTGGCAGAACGTGTTATAAACATGTCGCATGATTTGGTTATGTATTTAAGACGTTAACTTACCTCAGTCGTATTTTATGACATCTCGGTAAGAAAGAGGGTGGTCTATTCTACTAAACCGGATACCACTCGGTGGGTCAACTTACTTAGACGCATTTTACGACACCTCGTTTACCGTTACTTTACATCGTGAGGAAAGTGACACATCTGCAATTTATCACATGCTTTTCGGTGAAGGAAAACATTGTGACATACCTTACATGAACATACCTTAATCGCCTTTTACGACACCTCGGTAAGAAAGTGAGTGGTTTTTTCTGCTCAGCTAGGTACCACACGGCAGATCAACTTACCTTGGTCGCTCTTACGACACCTCGGTAAGAAATGACGGTGGTCTGTTTAACTCAGCCACATATCACATGGCTAAACTTTACTAATTTAATTTTTAGAATTAGGCGTTACTTTGCGGAGCTCCATAACACAAAAGTAATGAGAATATTATTTTGCTATAATCCGCGATAAAAGAAAATACATGTAATGCTAAATGTAGAGTGTACTATTGGTTCTCATACCTGATACATTTCAGAATCATTTGCAGAATTTGTAAGAACTCATGCATTACCCGACACCGATGACACAACAATACACAAGCACTGCACACATTCACCACCACCCCGTAACCGAAGCATCGTCAGGAGATAGACTCCACGATAAAATCGCAAAGCGATTTTCGCTTTGCGATTTTGCAATGCTCTACATTTGGCATTACATATATTTTCTTTTATCGCGGATTATAGTAAAATAATATTCTCATTACTTTTCTTTACTAATTTCTTCTTAGTAAATATTTATAATAGTAACATTTTATACAATTTTGAGTTGAAAATAAATTGTCTGTCTCGTGTGGGCGGAAACAGTTTAACGGCAGAGAATGCTTCCGGCGAAGTCATTAAAAGTTTAATTATGTGGCTTTCACTGACTGACTACAAAACCCACGGCTGTTTAAACTTAATATGTACAATCGTGTATCGGAGAAAACACTGCTTTATCTATTAAGTAATTCTTTGTTTCAAATTGTTGCAAAGCATAAATAAGGCACAGGCATCATCATCATCTTCCTGCCCTTATCTCACTCTAATTGGGGTCGGCACAACATTATAAGCATGTTGTCACATGATTTGGCTACGTATTTTACGACCGGCCGCCTTTCTGACGTTAACTTATCTTAGTCGTATTTTACGAGCCTCCATAAGAAAATAGTCTATTCTACTTAACCGGATATCACACGGTGAGTCAACTTACCTTAGTCGCCTTTTACGACACCTCGGTAAGAAATGGTTTTGGTCTATTCTACTCAGCCGAATACCACACGGCGAGTCGACTGACCTTAGTCGCCTCTTACGACACCTCGGTAAGAGAAATTAAAAAATTTACTAATTAGCCTATCTTCAAAACATAGGCCAATCAGACTGGTTATTGACTACATGCTCTCCCTTCTAAAAATCTTGGTACACTATTAGATAACGATAGTTTCAGAGTAGCTTTAGGCCACAGACTGGGAACCACAATGTGCCTTAAGCACCGATGTCCATGTGGAAAAGAGGTAGACACTTTTGGCATACACGGGCTTTCATGCCGTAGGAGCTCTGGTAGGCTTTTCCGTCATGGTTCTCTTAATGATACCATCAAAAGAGCTCTTGCCACCATCGACATTCCTGCTCTTCTCGAGCCTTCGGGGATATGTCGGGATGATGGCAAGAGACCAGACGGCTTGACGCTGGTTCCTTGGGAACAGGGACGCAACATGCGTTGATAAGTAAGCCTCGTCCTAAATCGGGCAAAACAGCGTCAAGACCTGGAGCTGCGGCGGAAATGGCCGAATCCGGAAAACGGCGAAAGTTTGCATCTCTCATCGAGAGTTATAAATTTGTGCCGTTTCCAGTTGAGACCATGTAGGGCCATGGATTCAAAGTGCAAAAAAAATTATGTGGTTTAACACCACGTTTAATTGCCTCTTCGGGTGACAAGAGGGCTGGCTCCTTTTTCGCACAAAGAATCGGCTTAGCGATTCAGCGCGGAAACGCTGCCAGAATTCTTGGGACCATTCCATGTGGGCATGATTTGTATAGTCCTAGCGTGTAAGTAATTTAAGATAGATATAACTTGTACATTTTTGCTGTAAATAAAAATATAATTAGACTGTAATTTGCCAATAATACTACTGCAGTTTTTCAGTGTCTGCCTTTTTAGAATTCAGATCATATATTTACAAATTTTTGTGACCTCTAAAATTTTAATAGTATATTATTTCAAACGGTCTTAGAGTCCTTTAGGTAATGAATTTGCAATATTTTTTTATAGAAAAATTTTCAAGGTGTATCCTTGACATCAATATAGCTGTTCAAAAAAGAATAATACCTTTGTTGTTTTTGAAAAAGCTCACGTTTCACAAAGTTCAGTGTTTTTAATGAACGATGACCTTTGGTACTCGTGTTTCACAAAGCTATCGATAATGTTGCTTTAATTAAAGTTAGTGTTGTATCCGGTTTAGTAGAATAGGCCACCCTTATTTCTTACCGAGGTGTCGTAAAAGGCGACCAAGGTGAGTTGAACCACCCTGTGGTATCCGGCTGAGTAGAATAGACCACCCTCTTTTCTTACCGAGGTGTCTAAAAAGGCGACTAAGATTAGTTGACCCACCGTGTGATATCCGGCTGAGTAGAATAGACCACCCTCTTTCGTACCCAGGTGTTATAAAATATGACTAAGGTTAGTTGATGTCAGGCAGGTGGCTGGTCATAAAAACGCATAAATCATGTAACAGCATGTTTATAACATGTTGTGCAGACCCCACTTAAAGTGGGATAAGGGCAAGAGGATGATGATGAGTGTACGTTGGAACCTATATTATTGGTTAAGTCTATGGGTTAAGGCCATCATTTTAGACCTTCAGCACAGCTGTACTTGGTGTTTGTTACTTTAATTATTTACTTTTATACTAAAAAATACTTCTAAGTATAAATAATAATATGAAAGTCGAATAAAGATCTTCTTATTCTTATTCAGATTGTTTAAAAACGTTATTGTAAACGTTAACGATTTATGAATTTTCCCAACTCTGCTCTCTCCCAAAAACATAAATTAAGAATGGCGTACCGTTTATTTCAAAAAGACACCGTCCCATATGATTTACTGCGGGTAGATGTGATATCTGCCTTTATACTGGGCTCGCTCGCGCCGGCCTACTGGGACATATAGGGGATGGCATAAAAAGTCTATACACTGATAACTTTGAATTGAAAATATACTTTCGCATTTAATATTTCAGGCTCTCATAAAATTAAGGTTAGTTGGTTTTTGTATATATGATTTATACAATAATCTAAACAAATTTATTTACAACAAAAATGTACAAGTTATATCTTAAATTACTTAGACGCTAGGACTATACAAATCATGCCCACGTGGAATGGTCCCAAGATTGCTGGCAGCGTTTCCGCGCTGAATCGCTAAGCTGATTCTTTGTGCGAAAAAGGAGCCAGCCCTCTTGTCACCTGAAGAGGCAATCAACCGAGGTGTTGAAACTGATAAATTTTTATATGCACTTTGTCTCCATATATTTATATAATTGTATAAATATATCATACTAGCAATGGTCAGTGGCTCCGCCCTCGTGAAAAGATCAAAACTGTAATATAGTATTTTGATTACCATAAAAATGGTTAAAGTGGGTTAACTTTAAAAGCTAGACATATGCTGTCACGGACTTCTATTTAGAACTTTTAGAGGGGAACAATTTTGTAATACATGATTTTCGAATAAATATTTACTCAGCGAACTACTCAAGAAAAGTTTTAAATTTTGCCGTTTTCGTACTATTTTTCATTGCTGCTCCTCTCCTATTTATCTTAGCGTGATTTTATATAGCCTTTCTCGTTAAATGGACTATCTTATATTGAAAGAATTTTTTAATCGATCCAGTAGTTCCTGATTAGCGCGTTGAAACAAACTCTTCGGCTTTATATATTACAATCGATTAGTTGTGAAAACGTAACAGACAAGCTGTCGGATTAATGTTAGTATAAATAATACACCCAAACTCGAACAACCAAGAAATTTGTTTAGAAAATGGCCTATGTCAGGACTAAACCTGTAGTAACCTGCGGGGGTGAAGGTAGACTTACTGCTACTTGTGGCAACGGGCCACTCAAGGCCATGGTTTCATTGTTTATTTAAGACTAGTTAGTAAAGCAGTTTCAGAGAAATAAGTTTCGAACCAGCGATTAAAAGAGAGGGATAAAAACAGTATAAATCCAGATAAAGTTTGAAATAAAGCAAAAGTTATAATAGAATTATTTTGCTATAATCTGCGATGAAGTAAAATAGAAAATACATATAATGCTAAATGTAGAGTGGATAAACCGTTTTCATGCCTGATACATGCAGGATTCGTAAAAACACATGCACAAACCTCCACCACAATACACAACAACTACACACGTTCACTATCGTATAAAAACGGATAGTCCACTCTACATTTAGCATTATATATATTTTCTATTTTACTTCATCGCGGATAATAGGAAAATATCTTTATTATTTTTGTATTACGGATCTCCGCAAAGTAACGCGTAATTCTATAAATTATTTGAAATAAAACTTAAGAATGCCAAGTATTTAAATCCACTGAATACGTCATTAGGGTCGCCAAAGATTCCGATTACGTCAGTCGATTGAATACCAGAAATAATTAAGCCTCTAATGGTACCAGTCGTTAATTGAGACTCTAATGAGATTGAAATTCGTTTTCTCATTACCAAAGATCGCTGGAACGTTTTGAGATCGATCTCTTTTTACTGGCGCACTTCCAGGATTTAGGCGTGTTTTTAATTCTATCAAAATATATTTTTGAATGTATTATAACGGACCTTGCACGGACGGTTCCTTAATTATAATAATGAAGGAAACATCGACTTTTGTATAGCTCTAAAATTGACGGTATAAATATGCTCGTAAATTTAATTCAAAATTTTCTTAATTCAAGTAGACTGTTTTCAGTGCTTTTGAAAGTTAAATATTATTAAGGAAGCTATAAGCGATTCGCAAGTTTGCTCCTACTGAGAAGAAAGAGCCTGCTAGAAATTCAGCAGATAATTTTTAAAAATAAAAATTTAATCTTACATTTTGATTGATAATTTATACAAGTAAGCGTTACTTTGCGGAGATCCATAATACAAAAGTAATAATAAAATTTTACTTTAATTCGCTATGAATTAAAATAGTAAATTTACATATATTATAATGCTAAATGTAGAGTGGACAATCCTTTTCATATCTGAACCTAACATATGCAGGGTTCGTAAAAACACATGCACAAACCTCCACCACCGCCACCACAATACACAGCACTACACACATTCACTATCACAAACTCAACAAGTCTAACACAATAGACTCCACGACAAAATCGCAAATCATTGCGATGGATTGTCCACTCTTCATTTAACATTATATATATTATCTATTTTACTTAATTAACGGTTAGCATTATCAGAATTATTTTTGCACGAAAATCATTCAGAATTTTCAAAACGTAGCACGTCTATGGATTCGGTTTATGTAAACTGAATAAGGAATACGTTCTGCGAAGATTATTTCCAACTGGTTGCAAAATATGTCGCCGTAATTTGAACTTAACGTGAATACAAATAAGAATCACATGTGGAGAGGAAATTTTCAATATACACTTGGCAGCCTCGCGAGGGAAAACGATTTTCAATTGAACGGAAAATATTTTACTGTACAAAGACATTCACAAAAGACGTTGATTATTTTGTATTGCCGTGCGTGCCTTAGTTTGGACTAAAGACTAGTTTCTAGTCGTTTATATTTGACTAGCAATCGCCAGCGGCTTCGTTCGCGTGAAAAGAATAAAACCGTAATATAGCTTTGATAACCATAAAAATGGTTAAAGTGGATTAACCTTAAAAGCTAGACATATGCTGTCGCGGACTTTTATTTAGAGCTTTTAGAGGGTAACAATTTTGTATTACATGATTTTTGAATAACTTTCACCGTTTACTTAGCGCACGCAAAGCTTTAAATTTTGTCGTTTTCGTAATATTTTTTGTTGCTCCTCTTCTATTCATCTTAATAAAATCGTAGGTATATATGTTATATCGCAGTTAACATAAGTAAATAATTATTTACAATATCTCTTTGATGGAGCATCGTGAAATTTTTGCACGTATGTTTTATATGAATAATTTTCCCTCTATGATATTTTTTCAACGCGAAAATCCGTGCATTTTTATTTGTATTGAGTTTTTGTTTCATCTCCATTCCCCATGGCGTCCCGGCGGGACGTCTGGAAATGGGATAGCGATATTACATGGTACACACGGGTACGTGCACTAAATTACATGGATATGGTAACTTTTGAACACCCCTCTTTCTTGCATAACGTCGAGAAACGTGGGGATAGAATTAAATACGAGGGAAATTATTGCACAGTTGGGAAATACAATCCCACTTCTGAAAAATTACGATAATTTGAGTAATATAATGAGCCGGAAAAACTGTAGATGTTATTATTCAATACTAATAATGATAATATACAATGGTACTAGGTATATACTAGTAATCTACAGTAATATATAAAGCTGAAGAGTTTGTTTGTTTGTTTGAACACGCTAACCTCAAAAACTATTAAACCGATTTGACAAATTCTTTAAACGTAAGATAGTCCGTTTATCGAGGAAGGCTATAGGCTATATAACATCACGCTAAGATGAATGGGAGAGGAGCAGCAATAAAAAATATTTAAAAAAACGGCAAAATTTAAAGATTTCCTTTAAAAAGCTCAGTAGACGGTGAAAGTTACTCAAAAATCATGTATAAAAAAACTGTTCCCCTTTTATCCTACTGTCATTATCCCACTCTAAGTGGGGTCGGCACAACATGTTATAAATATGTTGTTACATGATTTGGCTGCGTTTTTACGACCGCCCGCCTGCCTGACGTCATCTTACCTTAGTCGTATATTACGACACTTCGGTAAGTAAGAGGGTGGTCTATTCTACTAAACCGGATACCACACGGTGGGTCAACTTACCTTAGTCGTCTTTTACGACGCCTCAGTAAAAAATGAGGTTGGTTTATTCTACTCAGCCGGATACCACACGGCGGGTCGTCTTACCTTAGTCGCCTTTTACGACACCTCTGTAAGAAATGAGGGTGGTACTACTCTAAAAAACTTCTAGGTAAAAATCCTATCTTTAAAAATCTCTAAAAATCTAATAATCTTTTTTTTTAAACAGGAAAAAATCCCTTATGGGTACCGCCGCCCGACGGGGACAGGCGACGGTTATGTCGGACTCGCACCGACTAAAACCACCTGTGTGCTTTACCACGCTGCTGGTGACGGGGATAGGGTACCTATGAAGACATTGCGCCCATTCCACCAGCCAACAGCATATAGCTTTTAAGGTAATAATCCACTTTAACTATTTTAATGGTGATCAAAATACTATATTACGGTTTAAATCTATCCACGCGGGTGGAGCTGCTGGCAATTGCTAGTACTATTATAAATAGCTGTTATAAATAGTTGCATTTATGTTGAACTTTTCGTCAATATCTCAATCATCGAAAATTTCGTAAATGATGTCTGTCATAAGTGAAATTGGAAGTCAAGGTATTCAAATGCGAAGCGCTTCTCAAGTACTCTCAAGACAGCGGTATGAAAGGGTCTTGGCGCTAACGAGCCGGTCCCACTTGGCACGTCAAAAACGGTATTGTATAATTGGTTATTGCTTTCTATAGCTGTTCACTTTGCTATGGGTTGACTATTTGCAATTTTAAATGCAAAACGTTTACTTATGAGTGGTAAAATGAGCCCAGAAGATCTTGGTTAGCCGTGTGGTATCCGGAGTAGAATAGTACCACCCTGATTTCTTACCGAGGTGTCGTAAAAGGCGACTAAGATAAGTCTACCCACCGTGTGGTATCCGGCTGAGTAGAATAGACCATCCTCTAGGGCGGTGGTACCCATAAGAGGTTTTTCCTGTACAAAAAAAGAAAAAAATGGATTACCCGTACGCCGTGTGGTATCTGGCTAAATAGAATAGTGACACCCTCATTTCTTACCAAGGTTTCGTTAAAGGGGACTAAGATAAACGACCCACCGTGTGGTATCCGGTTGAGTAAAATAGACCACCCTCTTTCTTACCGAGGTGTCGTAAAATACGGCTTAGGTAAGTTGACGTCAGGCAGGCGGCCGGTCGTAAAAACGCAGCCAAATCATGTTACAGAATGTTTATAGCATGTTGTGCCGACCCCACTTACAGTGGGATAAGGGCAGGAGGATGATGGTGAACTTATAATAATTAACTATTCACTTTCACCTTGATCAACCTATATCGACTCACTAGTTAAGCCAGCAGCTTTGCCCGCAAAATTAGTGAGTCACAAATATTTTCACGAATTGAAATTTTAAACATAAAAGTTATTCAAATAAAAATGATAGAAGCAAAAGGTTGTTATGTCGTAAGCTATTACGATTTTGTCGTGGAGCCTATCCTCCTGATGATGCATAGGTTTTGGGGCGAAACGATCGTAGATATTGTTGTGGTGAGTTTGTGTAGTGCTTGAGTGGAGTGTTGGTGGTGGCGGCGTTTTGCGATACGTGTGGGGACCTGTCCTGTATTTATACTGAATACTGAATTTTGAAAAGAGTGATCGCTGAGTTTCTTGCTGGTTCTTCTCGGTAAGAGCATCTTTCCGAACCAGTCGTAGCTTCATTGTAATTTGACTATTCGAAAGTGCTTGTAAAAGCCAATTTGAATAAAGAATTATTTGAATTTGAATATAAGGTGTGTGAATGTTGCCTGCTTCATACACTGACAATTAAATAATTTATACAATTAGGCGTTACTTTGCGGAGATCCATAATACAAAAGTGATATTAAAATTATTTTGCTATTGTAGTGTATGCACGTACAGTCAGTTCAGTTGTCGGCTAGCAGTCGAAGACGACGGACGTGAACGCGTGCTTACATTACGTTCGAGTGTACCTATTTAAAGTGTTTTATTTATCATAAGCAGTCCGTTACAACTGGCGACGAGGATAAAAGTGAAATCAATAAATATTGTATAATTTAAATAAATTATACCAAAAATACGTAAAAGGAGACAGGCAAGTGCAAAGTTTAATGAAGGCCACGCTTATTCTAATTTTGTGTTAACAAAATCTAAGGGCCACGCAAAAAAAAAAAAAAAAAAAATAATAATAATAATAAAAAAAAAAATAAAAAAAGAATAATAATAATAAATAAATAAAAGTAGTTTACAATGTAGTGAAATGAGAAAGAGGTGAAGGATAATAATATCATATTTATATCCATGAACGCCCGATCTTAAGCAATTAAATTATTAAATAACTAAATTTTCGGTCGTATGAGAAATTTATTTTAATGATTTTTCATCAATAATATTTTATTGAATTTCAAACTACCAATTAATATACCGACATTTATTATTTTAAACAATATTCATATGAAATTATTTTACAGGTTGAAATTAAAATTTGTTATTGATTTTGTATGTTTTATGCTTAGATTGAGGCACGAATTTTCACTACATTCACAGCCACGCACTGAAACTAGGGCTACGCAAATCAAATATGATACAGGACCCTCTAGAATATTTGGGTCACGCTTTATAAGGGCTATGCAGTTGTAATACTGTTGCTTAGTGTAAGCAAAGAGCCATGCAAACATGTTCTGACATGATCTAACTTTCACTTGCAGGACGCGCTAATATGACGCATGTTTCTACCACATTACCCATTTTAGATTATTTTGATTGTGAGGGTGATCCGACGTCTGTTGGTTCACGTTGGGAAAAATGGAAACGGGCTCTGGAGATATATCTTTTGGCCGCCAATATAGAATCTCCGGCAAAAAAGCGAGCCACGCTTTTACATGTAGGTGGATTGCCACTACAGGAGATTTTTTACAATTTGCCTGGAGCCCATGCCAATGATGATAGTGGTGAATTAGATGTATATGAAATCGCTATTCAAAAATTAGATTCTTATTTTGCGCCAAAACAAAGTCGAATTTACGAACGCTATCTTTTTCGGCTTATTAAACAAGAAGAAGGAGAAAAGTTTGAAAAGTTTCTATTACGACTAAGAAACCAGGCTGACAAATGTCAGTTCAATGATAAAGACTCTCATTTGATCGATCAAATCACCGAAAAGTGTCGGTCAGGTGATTTAAGGAAAAAAATTCTTGAGGTTGGTGATTCTATAACACTAGATGATATTATCGTTAAAGCTAATGCTTTAGAAATTGTAACCAGGCAACTGGAACAATTTAAAAAGCCAGATGGTACTGATACCAATAGCAGGATAGAAGTAAATAAAGTGGATTTTAAGAGCAATTTCCATGCAAAGCAGGGAAAAAATCAATTTTCAAAAACAGCATGTGGTCGTTGTGGCAGTAATAAGCATTCTTCTGATGATTTCAAATGTCCAGCCCGTGATAAACGTTGCAATCGATGTGGATTTATTGGGCATTTTAGAGAATGTTGTAGGACTCGACAAAAAAGACGGTTAGTAAATAACAGGACTGAAACAATAAACAAAAAACCAAGATTAGAGACAAAAAGGGTGGAAAATAAATCTGAAATTGATTATATATTCAATCTAGATGAAGATGCTAACGTGGAATGCAAAGTAGGCGGAATAAAGTTAGAAATGCTAATAGACTCGGGTAGTAAATGTAACGTTATAACAGAAAAAACATGGCGTACATTGAAAGACAAAAAAGTACAAGTATATAACCAAGTAAAGAATCCGGAAAAGATATTGCTGCCATATGGTAGCACGGCACCGCTGGAAGTTATTGGGTCATTTGAGGCGACTATATCAGCGGGTGTAAGAAGCAAAAACGCCACTATTTATGTAATAAGAAACGGCACTCGGGATCTGTTAGGAAAGACCACTGCAATTGAATTGGGTGTACTGCGGATAGGCCTTCATGTCAACGCAGTAGGCACAAGAAAAGTGGAGGAAGTTTTTCCTAAATTCAAAGGGATTACCATACAGATTCCAATAGACAAAACTGTTAAACCAGTCGTTCAGCCATACAGGAGAGTGCCCATTCCCCTAGAAGAAAAAGTTGCACAAAAGCTAAAGGAACTTAAGGACGCCGATATTATAGAGGAAGTAGACGAACCTTCACCGTGGGTATCGCCTATGGTTCCCATTCTTAAGGAAAGTGGAGAGGTACGGATATGTATTGACATGAGAAGAGCAAATGAAGCGATAGTTAGAGAAAACCATCCACTTCCGACTATGAATGAACTATTACCGAATTTTCGTCAAGCTAAATATTTTTCCAGGCTGGATGTCAAACATGCTTTTCATCAACTAGAAATTCATAAAGATTGTCGATATATAACCACTTTTAGTACCAGCAAAGGTATGTTTCGCTATAAAAGATTGATGTTTGGCATCTCGTGTGCTCCGGAAATGTTTCAAAAAATCCTGGAAAAAACTTTGTTAGGTTGTGAGGGTACATTTAATTTCATAGACGATATTATAGTTTATGGGGCCACAGAGCAAGAGCACGATGAAAGATTAAGTAAGGTGCAAAAAGTTTTAAAACTAAATAATGTTCTCTTAAATGAAAGTAAATGCATATTTAAATCCCAAAAAATTGAATTCCTTGGCCATGAATTATCAGAGCATGGTGTGAAGCCCCTTGCAAAATACCTAACCTGTATTAAAACCAGTCGTGCTCCAAAAACAATTGAAGAAATTCAAAGTTTTTTAGGTTTAGTCAATTTTTGGGTAAATGGATTCCAGATTTGGCAACTCTTACTGATCCCCTTAGAGAATTATTGAAATTAGGTTTAGGAAAATCTGCAAATATTGAAAAAATTTGGACTTTCAAACAAGAGGAAGCGTTTAAAATTTTGAAAACTCGTTTATGCAATGTTAAAAGCTTAGGCTATTATAATCCGACTGATAAGACTCAGGTCATAGCAGATGCATCTCCAGTTGGATTAGGTGCAGTACTAGTTCAGGTTGATGCAAGAGGACCGCGTGTGATTGCTTATGGCCATAAGGCCCTTACTGATTGTGAGAAAAGGTATTGTCAAACGGAGAAGGAAGCTTTAGCTCTTGTTTGGGCTGTGGAACATTTTAAAATTTATCTGTTTGGCAAAGAATTTGAGCTCATAAGTGACCACAAGCCGTTAGAGACTATTTTTGGACATCATTCTAAACCATGCGCCAGAATTGAACGATGGGTACTGAGACTACAATCTTATAGATATAAAGTAGTCTATCGCCCAGGCAAAACCAATATCGCGGATTCTATTTCTCGACTCTGCCAAATGACTTCACCAAAACCATTCGATACCGAAAATTACATTAACCAGATCGTTAACTGTTCTTGCCCAGTTGCAGTTCCGCTTAATGAAATCGATCGAGATTCAGCAACAGACCAGGAATTAGTTAGTGTTAAAAACGGGATTTTCAGTAATGATTGGCACGAATCCGTTAATAATTATAAGATTATGCAGAATGAACTTTGTTTTCATGGTAACATTCTTCTCCGTGGAACCAGGATAGTCATACCACATAGTCTTCGCCAACGCGTATTAGTAGCAGCTCACGAAGGCCATCCTGGGATAGTCGCCATGAAAGCCCGTCTCAGAACAAAGGTGTGGTGGCCTAGGATTGACAAAGACGCGGAAAAAATAGTGAAATCATGTAAAGGTTGTACGCTGGTGTCAGCGCCCAACCCACCACATCCAATGAAGAGACGGGTACTCCCCTTAGAACCATGGATAGATGTTGCAATTGATTTTCTTGGACCGTTACCAAGCAGAGACTACTTGTTTATAATTGTAGACTATTACAGCCGATATAAAGAAATTAAGATTATGAAAAGTATTACTGCGTCTGATACTATAAAGGTTCTTAAGGAAATATTTTCCAGATTAGGTTACCCTGCAACTATCACTTGTGATAACGGGAACCAATTCACTAGTGAAGCTTTTAAGATTTTTTGTAAAGACTGCGGCATCATCATTTGCAACACTATTCCATACTGGCCTCAAATGAATGGAGAAGTCGAAAGACAGAACAGAGACGTTTTGAAAAGACTTAAAATAAGCCAAGCCGAGAAACGCGACTGGAAGGAAGACATTTTAAAATATCTAATGATGTATAATAGTACTCCACATTCGGTAACGGGGAAAACTCCATCTGAGTTATTTTTTAAAAGGCAATTTCGAGATAAAATTCCCTGGGCACCGGATGTGGAGCATAAAATATTTGATACAGATGTTAGAGACAGAGATATTGAAATGAAGGAAAAAGGGAAGGATTATGGGGACAGGAAAAGAAAAGCCAAAGAATTAAATTTAGAAATAGGTGAAAAAGTGCTACTTAAAAACTTAAATAAAGAAAATAAATTATCTTTAAATTTTAACCCTAGTGTGCACACAGTTACACGAGTTAACGACAGCGACGTCACTGTGCGTAACGATGAAACGGATAAAGAATATCGTAGAAATATAATTCATTTGAAGAGGGTAAACGATTCATGGGAAATTATAAACGGCGATCGTGAAAGCGATACCTCAAGATGTAATGAAAATCAGTCACCAGTTAATGATTGATCAATGATTTAAAATTATTTCCTAGTACTTCCATTCTCCTGTGATTAGTTATAATTTAATTATACAATACTTTTAATTTCTAATAAGGGATATGCTAAATTATTATAAAATTACTATTGTAAAATATTTATTTGAATTGTTTTATTGTCATAGAAATCATTTATCTAAAATCAAAATAAAGAAGGGATGTAGTGTATGC
The DNA here is from genome assembly GCA_029227775.1 of Morpho helenor. Taxonomy (NCBI): domain Eukaryota; kingdom Metazoa; phylum Arthropoda; class Insecta; order Lepidoptera; family Nymphalidae; genus Morpho; species Morpho helenor. The sequence goes on from JARGCU010000006.1 coordinate 608,138, forward strand.
ACGTACAGTCAGTTCAGTTGTCGGCTAGCAGTCGAAGACGACGGACGTGAACGCGTGCTTACATTACGTTCGAGTGTACCTATTTAAAGTGTTTTATTTATCATAAGCAGTCCGTTACAGCTATAATCCGCGATGAAGTAAAATAGAAAATATATATAAATCGCAAAGCTTTGCGATATTGTTCGTGGAGTCTATTTCCTGATGATGCTTCGGTTGCGGGGCGAAACGATTGTTGAGTTTGTGATAGTGAACGTATGTAGTGCTTGTGTATTGTGGTGGGGGTGGTGGAGGTTTGTGCATGTGTTTTACGAATCCTGCATGTATCAGATCTGAAAACGGATTGTCCACTCTACGTTTAGCATTATATATATTTTCTATTTTACTTCATCGCGAATTATAGCAGAATAATTTTATTATTACTTATGCACTTAGCATTACATAGATCCTGTTAACAAACGCGGATGACAGCAAATAATTCTGTTGCAACTTCTGTATAGTAAAGCTTTTTTCCTTTTCCCTTATGTATATTTTGTCATTTCATTTGAGCACAGTAGAAATTGAGTTTTCCAAACGGATTTCTCTGCTTTAACTTTTCCCGTACGCCAAAATAAAAATCAAAAGTATCCGATGAGTTTTTAAAATGGCGTCGCGATATTTATTCCGCGGCGCAGTATGGCGCCCCTCTGAAATATGACTGCATAAATTTACAAGAATGCACTATTTGTGCTTGAATCGTTCGCTATCGAATGCCATATTTCATGTTGACATTTCGTGTACCCTGAATTTAACTAGGGCATATAAATGTAACCCTTTTGCTAGGGGGTTGTAGTTTAAACTCTTTATAACAAAAATGTACCTGATATAAGGTAACCGCTGTGTGGTATCCGGCTGAATAGAAAATTACCACCCTCATTTCTTACCGAGGTGTCGTAAAGGGGACTAAGGTAAGTTGACCCACCGTGTGGTATCCGGTTTAGTAGAATAGACCACCCTTTTTCTTACCGAGGTGTCGTAAAATACGAATAACGTAAGTTAACGACAGGCAGGTGGCCGGTCGTAAAAACGCAGCCAAATCATGTAACAACATGTTTACAACATGTTGTGCCGACCCCACTTAGAGTGGGATAAGGGCAGGAGGATGATGATTCATTTTAAATCGAATTTAGACTTAATTTCTATCATTAGGTTATTTTATTATTTATTTAGGTTAGGTTCAGGTGAAAAATTGCGGTGACAGACTGAGAAGAGCTTCTGTAGTACACCCTTAGAACAAATTCAATGAAAACATCCCAACCGTACATATTCTAAAGATAACCAGAGTACCGTCACAAAATTGAAATTATTGTCAATATATCGACTTTTGTCCTATTTCCATTTCCCGAGTTTTCCCGACGGAACTGGGGAAATGGGATTGCGATATTACTTTTTAGTAGTACGTGCTGTACATCACGTTAACAGGTTTATTTTTTAAATAAACAGCACATAAATCAACGTCACATTGGAATGTTTTCATAAAAATGTAACTGAAAAGGATTCCACGCCGTAATCAACGTTACTGGAGAATTATCTCATTTTTGTCGGATTTTCAATATTATGTTGGCCCCGACGACTTTCATTTAATCACAAAATGAAACTACCAAGCAATAGAGTAAGTAAAAAGTAAGTAGCGGTCTGTTACTATCCCACTGCTGGCAATAGGCCTGTTCTCTCCGTTTTTGGAGAGAAGGATTAGAGCTAAGACCTACCACGCTGCTCCAATGCGGATTGGCAGGTTACACATATCTCCAGAATTCTCTAGAGATATGTAGGTTTCCTCACGATGTTTTTATCGAAAAGCATGTGATAAATTGCAATTATCAATTAGATACATAAGTTTTATCAGAAAAATTCATTGGTGTCTGCTCGGGTTCGAACCTGTGACCTCCTCGAAAGAGTCGCACGGTGTTGCCGCTGGGCTATCACAGCTTATGGTAGGTTACATATATTCCTATTCCTATTAAGATATGTAAGTTTCCTCGAAATATTTTACTAACTAAAAGCTCAAATAAAAAATTGTATTAGAAAAACTTGATGTATTCCCGGGGATTGAACCCGAGACCTCTAGTAAGGGTTATTTGTTTGTTAGTTGGTAATTTACACACATCTCCAGAATTCTCGGGGGATATGTAGGTTTCCTCACGATGTTTTCCTTCACCGAAAAGCGTGTGATAAATTGAAATTATCGATTAGACACATAAGTTTTAACAGAAAAACTCATTGGTGTCTAAGTAAGTTCTCTAAACAGCTAGGCCAGAAGGCAAGAATGTCTGTTTATTTCAATAAATCAAATCTCGAGAGAGTTGTCAAGTAAGCTAACTCTATCCATAAAATAACATCTTTCATCAATTAAGTCTATTAGTTTAAAACAATGAACCATTTTAAAGGGACCAAGTAACCGTCTTCCAAATCCATTGTCCACAGCAGCCAATTCTATTATATCTAACTGCAAATTGATTTACCCTCAAAACCCTTTGTTGGGGTGGCAATATTGAATATTCATAACATCTTAATGCCCTAGGGAGCGTTTCTTTCGTTTAAAATTACTTTAATATTTCTTGCAGCCTCTTTTCTCTACTTTCAAAACATAAATTTGGGAAGTTATATTTTTTCTGTAGTGTTTTGGTAAGATGGTAACTTTTGATAGTAAAACTTACCAGTGCTACAAAAATTTTGGAGTAATTTTCTACTTCTTGTTATTTTGTACATCATTTTTGAAGCATAATAATTAAGCGGACTAAGGTTCGTTTGTAATTAGTAAGTACATTTTTACGTACTTACGTACATCATCTTCCTGCCCTTATCCCACTCTAAGTGGGGTCGGCACAACATGATACAAACATGTTGTCACATGATTTGGCTATGTATTTTACCACCGGCCGCCTGCCTGACGTCAACTTACCTTAGTCGTATTTTACGACTCCTCGGTAAGAAAGAGGGTGGTCTATTTTACTGAACGGAATACCACACGGTGGGTCGACTTACCTTAGTCGCCTTTTACGACATCTCGGTAAGAAAAGAAGGTGGTACTATTCTATTCAGCCGGATACCACACGGCGTTCAAGTGTGTATTATATAATAATAATTTAAATATTTATACGTACAAAGTAGGTAAAACCTAGTCAATAGGAACATATTAATTAATTTAACTTATACTCTCGGCCACTTATTTGTTTTAACTATCGCATGAATCCGAAAGATTTGAACTCAGATCGATCAAAGGTCAGTTGACATATCTCTGCGAGGTCCATTCTTTCAAGGTATTCTCGGGGTCCCTCATTAAAAGTTACAATGCCCTCTTTACATACACGCTTAAAGTTTTACCAGAACTAAGCCTTTTGGGCTTAGTAAAATAGTATTGAAAGCTTATCACATTTATAATATCGTTAGAAATTAAGTATAAATTTAATTTAAAATGAATAATAAAAACATAAACGAATGCGTTCAGGGAATCACGCCGGACACCTTACTGTGCTCTAACACTTTTCACGACAAAATCCAACTACAGAATGATTTTACCACCAGTTCCGAACACTAATCTTGAGAGGAACTGGCAAGAAACTCAATAGTAATTATTTGAGGTTAGATTCTAATAACACGAAATACAAAAGAGTTATAAACACGTCTACCTCCTACGATGCCGAACGCCAAAAGAAAGTGAATGACGTCAGCCGTTGAACTATATAGGATGTCACAGCTTAGAAATCTGGATTCCTAACAATATGTTATAACTTACCGAGGTGTCGTAAATGGTGACTAAGATAAGTTGACCCGCCGTGTGGTATCGGGCCGAGTAGAACAGATCACCCTTATTTCTTACCGAAGTGTCGTAAATGGTGACTAAGAGAAGTTGACCCACCGTGTGTTATCCGGTTGAGTAGAATAGTCCACCCTCATTTTATACCGAGGTATCTTAAAAGGCGACTGATGTATGTCGAACCGTCGAGTGGTATCCGGTTGAGTAAAATAGAACCACCCTCTTACTTATCGAGGTGTTGTAAAAGGGTAAGTAAGATAAGTTGACCCACCGTGTGGTATCCGGCTGAGTAGAATAGACAACCTCCTTTCTTACAGAGATGTCGTAAAATACGACTGAGGTAAGTTAACGTCAGGCAGGTGGCCATTCATAAAATATGCCGCCAAATCATGTGACATGTTTATAATGTATTGTGCCGACCCCACCTAGAGTGGGATAAGAGCAGAAGGATTATGGATTATAAGGCGTAATTTTGTAAAATGCTCTCTTAATTTTATCTATGAAAATTTTATTTAATAGCAAACGTCCTTCCCTTTTTAAAGACTATGGTTGATACCTTAAACCCACCACGTTGCTCTAATGGGGATTGGTAGGTTACATAAAAGTAGTAAAGTAGCGGAATATTACTTTCTCACTGCTGGGAATAGGCCTCTTCTATCCGTTTTTGAAGAGAAGGATTAGAGCTATGACCTACCACGCTGCTCCAATGCGGATTGGTAGGTTACACATATCTCACGATGTTTTCCTTCACCGAAAAGCATGTGATAAATTGCAATTATCAATTAGACACATAAGTTTTAACAGAAAAACTCATTGGTGTCTGCCCGGGTTCGAACCCGTGACCTCCTCAAAAGAGTCGCACGGTGTTACCGCTGGGCTACCACAGCTTATGGTAGGTTACATCTATTCCTATAATTCTCTTAAGATATGTAGGATTCCTCACGATGTTTTTACCAAAAAGCATGTGAACACGTGAAGTAAATAAGGCACTAAGTACCTAAAAATTAAAATTCGAACTAAGTATGCAATTTGGTTATAAAATTGGTTCTAGAATCAATTTGCATTGGTTCTAAAATCAGTGCAAATTGGTTCTAAAACCAATTTTAGAACCAAATTGCATACTTAGTTCGAATTTTAATTTTTAGATACTAAGTGCCTCATTTACTTCAAGTGTTCATGTGATAAATTGCAATTATCAATTAGACACAAGTTGCAACAGAAAAACTCATTTGTGTCTGCCCGGGTTCGAACCCGTGATCTCTTCGAAAGAGTCGAATGGTGTTACCGCCGGGCTATCACAGCTTATATTGCTATTCCTATTAAGATATGTAAGTAAAATGTTTTCCCAACTGAAAGCTCAAATAAAAAGTTTTATTAGAAAAACTTGATGTACCCCGGGATTGAACTCGGGACCTCTGGTAAGGGTTACCCTAATAGGGTTCTACGGTTTCTATTCTCTCATAGAGATCTTTACAATTGTCTTCGTTTTATAACAATACAAGTAACCTTGACCCAAAAAATAAAAGATAAAAGAATTCATTCTTAGCTCTCGTAGCGTTTGAAGAGTTTCTTTGTTCGCGGTTCTAATGGGTATTTTGAAAATGAGGTTAATAGAGGTTAATAATGGTATTTATTTCTGTAAACGTATTTTGACAAAATATCCATACTAATATTTTAAACGCCAGCTGAATAGAAAAATACCACCCTCAATTCTTACTGAGGTGTCGTAAAAGGCGACTAAGGTAAGTTGTCCCACCGCGTGGTATCCGGCTGAGTAGAATAATACCACCCTCATTTCTTACCGAGGTGTCGTAACAGGCGACTAAGGTAAGTCGACCCGCCGTGTGATATCCGGCTGAGTGGAATAGACCAACCTCATTTCTTACCGAGGTGTCGTAAAAGGCGACTAAGGTAAGTCAACCCGCCGTGTGATATCCGGCTGAGTAGAATAGACCAACCTCATTTTTTACCGAGGTGTCGTAAAAGGTGACAAAGGTAAGTTGACCCGCCGGGTGATATCCGGCTGAGTAGAATAGACCACACTGATTTGTTTCTGAGGTGTCGTGATAGAATAGACAACCCTATTTCTAACCGAGGAGACAAAAGACTAAGGTAAGTAAAATGCCTAAATGTCAAATCATATAACATGTTTAAAACATGTTGTGCCGACCCTACTTAGAGTGGGATAAAGGAAGGAGCATGATGAACAGTACAATGAGCATAACAATTGGACAATCAATTATAAAACCGTATTAGTTCAGAATCAGCTTACTTATTTACTTTAGTATGAATATATGAAGTATGAGTGGGGTCGGCACAACATGTTACAAACATGTTGTCATATGATTTGGCTACGTATTTTACGACCGGCCGCCTGCCTGACGTCAACTTACCTTAGTCGACACCTCGGTAATAAATGAGATTGGTCTATTCTACTCAGCCGGATACCACACGGTGGGTCAACTTACCTTAGTCGCCTTTTGCGATACCTCGGTTATAAATGAGATTGGTCTATTCTACTCAGCCGGATATCACACGGCGGGTCGACTTACTTTACTCGCCTTTTACGACACCTCGGTAAGAAATGAGGTTAGTCTATTCTACTCAGCCGGATATCACACGGTGGGTCAACTTACCTTAGTCGCCTTTTGCGATACCTCGGTTATAAATGAGATTGGTCTATTCTACTCAGCCGGATATCACACGGCGGGTCGACTTACTTTACTCGCCTTTTACGACACCTCACTTAGAAATGAGGGTGGTACTATTCTATTCAGCCGGATACAACACGGCATATATTCAAATTCAAATTCAAAATATTCTTTATTCAAATAAACTTGTAAACAAGTGCTTTTGTATCGTCAACTCTACTGCTGGTTCGGAAAGCTGTTCCTACCGAGAAGAGCCAGCAAGAAACTCGGCGGTTGCTCTTTTAAAAATATAATTCTTAATACTATTTACATTAAGTCGTTACTGTCTTGTACAGGTTCAAAGAGAGCTATATCCACACATTCTTATCTTCAATAGTATAGTAGGCTTTCTGTATCAGCCTATTTTTAACAGTGTTTTTAAACTGCTGTAATGGCAAAGCTGAAATTGATTGCGGAATTTTATTATAGAATCTTATACCAAAACCCACAAATGGGTTACGCACTTTTGCAAGGCGCAAAGCAAGAGCCGCAAGCTTATGTCGGTTCCTGCTTTGCCTATTGTATACATCACCTATCGTTTTATAATTCTTTATATTTTTATGTACATAAATTAAATTAAATAATTAATATATAATAAATAATTATAAGAAGTATGACCACATTATTCACAAATCTTTACACTTAATTATCTTGTGTTCTTGGTATGAATTCAACACAAAGAGGTTCCCCAGGACTATATAACATTCCTCGCTTTTCAATAGATATATCAACAGGCTTCGGTGTTCCCGGAAATGGCCGGACTTTGTAGTTCAAATAAACAGAGGCCATCGCATACCGCACAGTCATGTAAGCATATTTTTGACCTGGAAATGAGAAGAAGCATTATTATCGTGTCGTGGTGTCGTGAAAACGACTAAGGTAAGTCGACCTATCATGTGGTATCCGCTTGAGTAGAATGGGCCACACTCTTTCTATCAGAAGTGTCGTAAAAGGCGACTAAGCTAAGCCGACTCGCATTGTGAAATAGACCATCCACATTCCTAACCTCAAAACGACCAAGGTAAGTTGGCCTATCATGTGTTATCCACTTGAGTAGAATAGACCACCCACATTTCTTACCGAAGTGTCATAAAAGGAGACTAAGGTAAGTCGACCCGCTGTGTGGTATCCGGTTGAGGGTAGAATAGACCATCCAAATTTCTTATCTAAAAGGCGACCAAGGTAGTCAACCTAACGTGGAGTATCCACTTCGGTAGAATAGACCACCCTTATTTCTTACCGAGGTGTCGTAAAAGGAGACTAAGGTAAGTCGACCCGCCGTGTGGTATCTGATTGAGTAGAATAGACCATCCACATTTCTTACCTAAAAATCACCCAAGGTAAGTTGACCTACCATGTGGTGTCCGCTTGGGTAGAATAGACCACCCTCTTTCTTACCAAGGTGTCGTAAAAGGAGACTAAGGTAATTAGACCCGCCGTGTGGTATCCGATATAGTAGAATATACCATCCACATTTCTTACCCAAAAGGCGACTAAAGTAAGTCGACCTAAGATGTGGTATGCGCTTGAGTAGAATAGACCACCCTCATTTCTTACCGAATTGTCATAGAAGGAGAGAAGAGGTAAGTCGACCCGCTGTGTGGTATCCGGTTGAGGGTAGAATAGACCATCCACATTTCTTATCTAAAAGGCGACCAAGGTAGTCGACCTAACGTGGAGTATCCACTTGGGTAGAATAGACCACCCTTATTTCTTACCGAAGTGTCGTAAAAGGAGACTAGGTAAGTTAGTCCACCGTGTGGTATCCAGCTGAGTAGAACAGACTACTCTTATTTCTTACAGAGATGACGTAAAAGGCGACTAAGGTAAGTTGGCGCACCGTGTGGTTTACGGTTTAGTAGAATAGACCACCACTTTCGTACCGGGGTGTCACAAAAGGCAACTAAGGTAAATTGACGCCAGGTAGGTCGCCGGCCGTGAAATACTAGCCAAATGCCACAACATGTTTATATCATGTTGTACCGATCCCACTTAGAGCGGGATAAGGACAGAAGAATGATGAATAATTAACTAACCTAATTTTTATCTAAATCCTTACCTATGCAAATCCTGGGACCATCCCCAAAGGGTATATAAGTGTGACGTTTGATATCCTTTTCGTTTTCTGGTAAAAATCTGTCAGGATCAAATGTATCTGGATCTGGGAAGTAATCCGGATCGTAATGCATCCCTATCCCATTAATGTAAACTGGAGTACCGGCTTTGATAGTCAATTCATCATCGACCCTATAGTCTGCTGCCGCGACTCTGTCCAACCAAGCCATGGAAGAATATTTCCGAAGAGCCTCTGTAAATAGTAAGTAGCGGCCTGTTACTATCCCACTGCTGAGAATAAGCCTCTTCTCTCCGTTATTGGAGAGAGGGTTTGGAGCTAAGACCTACAGGTACATTACCTTTAATAATACAGTTCATGTAAGTCATTTCTGATAATTGCTCTGAAGTGAAATTATCGCTCCCATAATGCTTTTTTGCTTGCAAAAGTTCTTCGTATAATTTCTCCTAAATAACAAAAACACCAGAATAAGATAAGATCAAAATCAGCAAAAATATTTCAAAAGAGTGTTCTATTTAGAAATCATTATCATGCAATATAAGTTATAATATAAGTTGATCCGCCTTTTGGTATCCGGCTTAGTAGAAAAGAACACCCTCATTTCATACAGAAGTGTCATGAAAGGTAAATTGACGTCAAGCAGGTTGCTGATCCTATAATAACATATTGCCAATATATTGCACCGATCCCACTTAGAGTGGAATAAGGTGAACGAACGAACGAAGAAATTTGTGGGTTACATTTATTTATTATATTTACCTGCAATTTAGTATTAAATGCAAGTTCATAGGTTGCAAACGCCAATACAGAACCGACCGTCTCGTTCCCAGCTGATAGAATTATCGCCGCCTGAGCAATAATAAAGTCATCGGAGTAACCTGATTGAAAGTGAAAAAAATTGTTATGCCATTAAAAATGTCTAACCAAATAAAAATTCAAATACACCTTTCTATGCGTGATATAAAACAAAATCCCCCTAACCTTGTATGTCATTGAATTTCTCAAAATCTACTAAAAGATTTTTGAGAAAGGTTTAGGTAATAGTACATAGGAAAGTCCAATTACGTTACAAAAGTAACAATAAAATTATTTTGCTATAATCCGTAATGAAGTAAAATATATATAATGCTAAATGTAGTGTGGACAATCCGTTTTCTTAACTGATACATGCAGGATTCGTAAAAACACATGCAAAAACCTCCACCACCGCCACCACAATACACAAGCACTACATACGTTCACTATCACAAACCCAACAATCGTTTCGCCCCGCAACCCAAGCATCATCAGGAGATAGACTCGAAAAGCAAAAAAAAACGAAATCGCAAAGCACTTTGTCGTGGATTCGTGTCGTGTCAATTGATGAGTATCGCGTAAACCAACAAAGATACACTAAAGTAATGTACTAGAGATTTGTAGATCTATAAAAATACTACAATAAAGTTCTGAACAGCATGTCTCTATCTCTTATGGTTGACTCATAATAACTACTTTTATCTTCAAAATTTCAATTAAATACTTATTTACGGGTAAATTTATATTTATATAGGTATTTAATATTAAATAAAACTTTAATTCAGTTTTACCTCCGTTATTTTCTGCACTTTCTTTTTTAACTCTCAATAAAGCATCAAGTAGATCTCTGGGTTCCCTCAGTACACCGTTTGTTTCGCGCTGCGTGACCGCAACTTTGAAAATCTTTCTGAAATAATCCGTTGCTGGTGTCGGAAAGAACTTGAATCTGAAATCAAAATTAGTATCAGGAATATCAAGAGCAATAATAATATTATTTATATCCGCGATAATCGCGGATTATAGCAAAATAATTTTATTATGGATCTCGGCAAAGTGGCGCCTAATTCTATAAATTATCACCTAATAATACAGTCAATCATCATTCTCTTTCCCTTATTCCACTCTAAGTGGGGTAGGCACAACATGTTATAACATGTTACATGTTTTGGCTGCCTGACGTGAACTTACAAAACCTCAGAAGAAATGAGAGTGGTCTATTCTACACAGCTTGATACTACACGGCGGGTCAAATTGCCTTAGTGAATATTTTTTTAACTATTTGAATTAACGGAATATTTTATTAGCAAACGATATATTAATGTCGTTTGAAGGCGAAGCAAAAATTTAAAAAAAAGGAAATTTTTCTAGAAAGACGATTTTTAAAAAATTAAAAAAGGGTAAATTCTCCTAGACAGCAAATTTGAAAGATTATTTTTATATAACTCCTGATAATTAACTTATTTCACACTAAATCTAGTGAAAATAAATCTGATATTGTAAAATTGCGTACCGAAATACATCAACCAGCTCCGGAAAAAAATAGAAACAACACCACCCCACTCCTCTGAGTACATTGTAGTACATAAACTCCCCAGTGACCGTTCTCAGATGATCCTCACCAGTTAGAGTTGCATTACAGGCCACACCAAATGCTGATGTGCCAATAACATCTGTTGAGTAATCTGAAAATAATTCCTGTAAAGAGATACAAGATATAAGTAAAACTTTTGCAGTACGTAGGAGATGAGGAATAAATAATTATGTAACATATCCAAAACCTTGCAATATCATCTAGTACTTAGCTGGTTTGAACTTAAATCAAAGTTTTGCTTCGTAGACAGTAATAGTGTAATAAACTTTTTTTTGTCAAAATTGTGAACTTATTACCAAGGCCAAGGTCCCATTCGATAATGGAATTTGGTGTGGTTTAACAAATTTTAATAAATAAAGGAGCATAAACACTGTACTTTTTCAGACAGTTACAGCACACGTAGAGCTCCAATCATACGAAAGTGATTTATATTTACATGTAGAAGTACAAATAGAAAATAACTGGGACATGGGAGACAATAGAAGCATAGTCTATGATTATAATGTAAGGTAACCTATAAAACAAGACTGAGGAAGTCTTAACGCATTTGAATTGATTACAATTATATGGAATGATTACCAGATGGATTCTACCACCAATTAAGAACGCTGTCATCCACTGAGAAGAACTGGAAAGAAAGTCAGCGGTTGCTCTAATCACGATTAGTAATTATTTGAGAATTCTAATACCACGGAAGGCAAGATGGGGAGGTGCGAATCGACCGAACTTACATTAAAACGACACAATAACTGATGACACTAGTTAAGTTAGCAACGACGCCACAAGTTTGAACCTGCTAGTTGATACCAAGACAAGACGAGTTAGCGTTAAATAATCGTGCAAGTTTTGTTTATAACAAAACTCCAAGCGATGACACGATCTAGCCGCGGAAGCGTCTAATAATCTTATGAGTCAAGTTTTGCAGCAAGACTGGCTTCGTTATTTTTTTTAATTGACTAATGCTGTTAGTGTTAGTGGCTTTGCCAGCGTCACCGGAAGGACGGGCGAGCGCAGAAGCTACGCCGGGTAAAACTGGTATAAGCGAATGCATTGATACACTCGCAACTCTCTGGGAGCGTCGCCTTAAGGGCGTCTCCTGCGAGACTGAACCTCAGCTTAAAGCGGCGCATTTTAGAGGACTACATCTGACAATTGACTTTGAAGAAGTCTGTATTACGGTGGCTGCGGCAGAGGGCTGCGGCCACTTGACACAAGCAATCGGGGACCTCGTCTTTGCGTGCAAAGACGCCGTTTGCGAATGTGTTGGGTGTAGATCTTATTTGAATCGTCGGGGTCGTTAAGGACATTTAAGAGTGTCCTTAACGACCCCGATTGTCCGACGATTTGTCCGACGATTTAAATAAGATGCCTTCGGGTGCCTGTGAAATCTGTTAGGGATGGCTTCGCTACGCCGAGCTCAGCCTTTTATAGCAGTCGCAAACGAGCCCCTACCTCTCTATTGGTCAGGAGATTACCGCGTTGCAAACACCAAGTATTACGAACTAAAGAAATAATATTGGACTACTTCCGTTCTCGATAGTCAAAATTATAAATGGCGCTACGGAAACGCCGACATACCAATTCCTAATCGAAGCTTAGTTGCAGAATATATTAACTTGCCATTTTACCTTTAAGGATGCCCCGCTTTTTTGTTCGCGTTGAATTCTTTGCGCTAATTCCTTGGACTTAGAACGAATGAAGTCTTGCAGAATTCTCAGCCGCGATGAAGTAAATGTACCAGTTAAGCGGCGTCGCAAGTCGGTCCAATCGGGATCCTGGGCAAAAAATAAGCGTTTTAAAATCTGCTATATTCTAAAGCCTTTTTTCTAAATGTCGAAATCATGTATTACATGTCTAAAACCAAGATCCGACTGAAACAATAGTAGCAAAAACATTTTATTATAATTCACTTTAAAATTTTATCACAGATTACAGCTAAATAATCGCCGTGTTCTACTTCCGGATACCAAACGGTGGGTCAACTTACCTTAGTCGCCTTTTACGACACCTTGGTAAGAATTGAGGTTGGTCTATTCTACTCTGCCGGATACCACACGGCGGAACACTTATTTCTTACCGAGGTGTCGAAAAGGCGACTATACGTTTACGTTGTATACGTTTTCGTTTATAAAATGTTGTGCCGACCCCACTTAGAGTGGGATAAGGGCATGAGGATGATGATTTGCATTATATCGCCCTATTCGAAGAATCTAGTAGAGGGGAAGAGCCCTAGATGGACTGACGACCTCTAAAAAATCGCGGAGATACAAGCGATCTGGTGATTCTGGTGATCCCATGAATAGACTTATGTCCAGCAGTGGACGTCCATCGGTTGATGAAGAAGAAGAAGATCCGAAGAATAAAGTCACATTTCCGATGCAAGATGGAACATGGAAGATGAAACTTTGTTCTTTGGATAGGGCGATATTATATTAAAGAACGATCTCTGCTATTGCGTAATATAGTGCAAAATGTTACCTTTAATGTGAATATGTTTAACTTCCCGATCGGATCAGAATCGCCACACCTCACAAATCGATCTCTAAAGTTTGCAGAATCCTTTACTAAAATACGATAAGCGAGTTCGGGTGAATTGATTATCAAAGCAGGCCTCCAGAACAACCAAATACCAATGTAGGGCGTCTTAAAGCGGTCGTACATTCGACGCATCCATATTCCCTGAAAGTTTTAATAACTAAGGTAAGTGCACTAGTAATTGACCATGCACTAGTAGTTGACCGTTTTGTATGAAATTTTAAATAATAAATTCAAATTTAAATTCAAAATATTCTTTATTCAAATAAACTTGTAAACAAGTGCTTTTGAATCGTCAACTCTACTGCCGGTTCGGAAAGCTGTTCCTACCGAGAAGAGCCAGCAAGAAACTCGGCGGTTGCTCTTTTTTTTTAAAAATACAATTCTTAATGCTAGTTACATTTAATGTTTCTATCTTGTACAGGGTCGAACAATATGTATATCCACGCATTTTTATCGTCTAAATAATCCTCAACAGTATAGTAGGCTTTCTGTATCAGCCTCTCCTTAATAGTGTTTTTAAACTGCTGTAATGGCAAAGTTAAAATTGATTGTGGAATTTTATTATAGAATCTTATACCCAAACCCACAAACGAATTACGTACTTTTTCAAGGCGCAAAGCAGGGGCCGCAAACTGTTGTCTATTGTTTTATAATTCTTTATATTTTTATGAACAAAAATTAAATTACTTAAAATATACTGTGAAGCAAATGTAAGAATACCTACCTAATAAGAGTTTTGTTTGTTGTAGCTAATAAAAAATAAATTAGTAATTACCTGTTGCCATGTATTAACAACTGCCTAAAACCTCAGAACTGTAGCCCATTATTTAATATTTAAAATATTAATAGTTACTTAATATTTTTATTAGCTACAACAAACAAAATGATGACGATGTTGGTACATTTTATTTACCTACATACCTCAGAAGCCTACATAAAAAACAGCTAATTCAGCGAAGTATTTTAGGCACAAGTATTATTTTACGTTTTTTTTAAAGTAAACATGATTTATAGAGATCAACGACCGTACTCTATTACGACACACGAAACGAAAAACGCGCCGCGCCAGGTCAGTCGCCCATTACTGACAAAGTCGTATTCCATAGCTATATTAAAGCTCAATTAGGTAAATTATATTTATTTTCTTCGAAAAAAATTTTTTTAACGTATAAATAATCAGTGGAGTCGAATAATCGGTGCCATCCTATATAGAGATATGCCAGGTTCCTCACTATATTTTCTTCACTGATAATTTATAGCCGAGTTATAAATCCGGCAAGCTGTGCTAGCCCTTGGCAACACCGTGCGACACTTTCGAGGAGGTCACGGGTTCAAACCCGGGCAGACACCAATGAGTTTTTCTGTTAAAACTTTTTTTTTTTTTAATATGGGACACTTACACACTCGGTCGTCCGTCCCCAAAGTAAGTAACTTAATACTTGTGTTATAATAGACAGACAACTGGTGAATATATACTTATATATTTTTAAATACATACTTAAATACAAATATACACCCAGGCTCAAAGACCAACAAATATAGAAATATAGAAAATGTTTGCCCGAGTTTGGGAATCGAACCCGCGACCCGTGGAGCTGAAGGCAGGGTCACTACCCACTGCTCCAACGGGCCAGCCAACAAACTTATGTGTCTAATTGATACTTTTTGGTAAAGGAAAACATCGTCAGGAAACCTTTATATCTCTAGAGAATTCTGGAGATATGTGCAACCTACCAATCTGCAATGGAGCAGCGTGGTAGGTCTCCAAATATTCTCTCCAAAAAACGGAGAGAGGAGTCCTATTCTCAGCAGTGGGATAGTAACAGGCCGCTACTTACTTACTTTATAAATCCGATCGGTCCATACACGTTATCATTATGTAAATTTAAATTTATTCAAGAAACACTTATACAAAGCTTTGCATTGAGTAAGGACGTAATTTATACGTCAATTCTCAATGCAAAGCTATTTTCCATATTTTCCCTAAGTTTGTTAGACTTCTGTTTTTTTTCTAATGTTAGTTATAATAGTTATTGTATGTTTGTTACCTTTTAAGCACGCTGTGACTACCTTTAATTAGATTTATATGTCTTTAGCAACCCTAGGAAATATAACCATGTTACTTTAGTTACATATGTAATTCTGTTGGTAGTTCTAAGGAATAAATAAAAAAATAAATAACTGATTCTTAAATATTACAAATACCTTAATAGTCAAATGGGAGCTCTTTGAATAGAAAGAAAGTGAAAACTTACGATATTTAACTGTTGTAGGAAAGTCAAGCTGCCAAAGATTGGACTGGGCGGTAAATGAGGGACGTTCCGTTCAGCCCAGTAGTTCTTGACTCGCAGCCATCGCATATATATCCAGACCACTAAGGTCAGGAGCGCTCCATATATTAGATCCATACTGGATCTAGTAAAATCAAGTGTGGTTACAACATTATTACAAGAAACTAAATACATTGCATAGGTACATGTAAATAGTGGTTTCTATATAAATTCATCGCATATCAAATTAAATCAAAATATTCAAATAAGCTCTTAAGCACTTTTGAATCGTCAATGATCAATATGATTAATGAAGCTACAACTGGTTGGAATGTTGCTCTTACTGAAAAGAACCAGAAAGAAACTCGGCGCTCAATCTTTTTAACTTTTTAAATTTTACATTATTAAACCACAGTGTTGTATGAAGCTGAAAGGATTTTCAAATCCAGGCTTTTTTATCATCCAAATAATCTTCAATTTTGTATAAGCATATCTCTTATACTTAATTTAAACATTTCTGTAGACTGATCTAGTATGAATTGCGAAATTTTATTGTAGAAGCGAATACCGAGACCATCGAATGAGTTGCTAACTCTGCTGAGTCGCGACACAGGTATCACAAGCTTTTTGTGACCTCTCGTATGTATAAGTATATAGTATAACATTAGCTTGACTAGTACTTTTACTGAGTCTCGGCTCAGAATTCTGGAGGACTTCATTCGTATAATAGACAAATTAAAATTACCAACTCTGCTCGTTTGGATAATGCGTCGCTTTGCAATTTTGCAGTCTACCTTGACGATGCTTCGTTTACGGGATGATAAATTTAATCATCATCATCATCATCATCCTCCTGCCATTATCCCACTATAAGTGGGGTCGGGACAACATGTTATAAACATGTTGTCATAAGATTTGGCTGCGTTTTTACGACCTGCCGCCTGTCTGACGTCAACTTACCTTAGTGGTGTTTTACGACACCTCGGTAAGAAATGGGGTTGGTCTATTCTACTCACCCGGATACAACACGGCGGGTCGACTTACCTTAGTTGCCTTTTACGACACCTCGGTAAGAAATGAGGTTGGTACTATTCTATTCAGCCGGATACCACACGGCGTATATTATTATTAAATTTAATAATATTACCTAATTCAAATTATTAAATTTAATATTACTCACTTATCAGAGAGAAGCTTAAACAAAACTGCAAAAATATCATTAATGTTATAATTTTATCACCTACAAGGTCAAGGATGACCAATCATTCTAGAATGTTTAAACTTGTTATCGAATTGTTTTATAAACATGCGATTTTGCCAACTAACGAATTCTTCCGCCCATTAGTTTGACATTTTACGGCAAAAATAGTTTTTTTTTAAATAAAACCTAGCTATATCTATTTCTTGGTTTGCGCGGCGCATGTAACTAAATCTCCCAGCAACCGAGGTTTTTTATAACCACTCGATCACTTCAAGATATTTTACAACCTTTTTTACAATTTATTTTAAAACGTACTGTACTATTAACCTGGACCTTTCAGAAGAATTGGACTTTTATTAAAGACCGTACAAAAATCTGTTGAAACTTGTTCGCAGGCAAAATAAAATAAAGGGTGGGGTTGAACCGATTAGTATATAACTAAACTTATTTGGGTATTGCTTCGCTTTACGATTTTGGTCGTGGAGACTATCTCCTGATGATGCTTCGGTTGCGGGGCGAAACGATTGTTGAGTTTGTGATAGTGAACGTATATAGTGCTTGTGTGTTGTGGTGGCGGTGGTGGAGGTTTGTGCATGTGTTTTTACGAATCCTGCATGTATCAGGTATGATAACCGATTGTCCATTTACATTTAGCATTATATATATTTTCTATTTTACTTCTTCGCGGATTATAGCAAAATAATTTTATTATTACTTCTGTTGAAAAGATTTTAAGAAAATCGATCACATATAGACAGACTTTTGGTTGTTTTATAATAAGTGTAGATAGAAAAATCATATGTGATTACAACATTGTTACATAATATAAGAAACTAAATTGCATATATATCTCTAGTAATTGCGCGTGTGGTATCTGGCTAAGTAGAATAGACCACTCTCATTTCTTACAGAGGTGTGGTAAAGGCGACTAAGGTTAGTTGATCCGCCGTAGGTAAACGTCCTAAATTTACCTCTTGAGATCACGGCTAGGCAACATGGTGATCTACCTTTTATTTTGGTGGGCTGTTCACCTAATTACGTTCTAGCCACAATTTTGCCTTTGGTGAAGTTTATATGCCGGGACCTGTTATAAAAAGCTGTGGTAACCCAGCAGTGACCATGCGACTCTTTCGAGGATGTCACGGGTTCAAACCCGGGCAATGAGTTTTTATATAAACTTATTTGTCTAATTGATAATTGCAATTTACCACACGGTTTTCGGTAAGCAAAACGTCGTGAGGAAACCTGTATATCTCTAGAGAATTCTGGAGATATGTGTAACCTACCAATCCGCATTGGAGCAGCGTGGTAGGTCCTAGCTCCAATCCTCTTCAAAAACGGAGAGAAGAGGCCTATTTTCAGCAGTGGGGCAGTGATATAGTAACAGGCCGCTACTTTTCTTTATGCCGGGATTTATAGATGAAATTTTTAGCTCGCATGGCTGCTTCAAACCGCATTTGCAGTTATACGGGCGCAGGTAGTTTTGAATAAAAAATATTTTAATTTGAATAAATCTTGTATATTTTTCTGTTTTTTTTTTGTATGTAATGGACAATGAAAGTATAAATCTTCCCAACTTATATTCTGGATACAAATTCGACACACAGCGAGTCCTCAGGACTGTAAAACATGCCGCGCTTGTCTATTGGTATATTTTTTGGTTCTGGTGTGTTTGGGAACGGTTGCACTTTGTAATTGAGATAAACAGATGCTATTGCGTAACGTAATGTCATTAAACCAAACCTCTGACCTGTAAAATAAACCAACGCAACATATTACATATTTGCGAAAGCAAAATCTTTGCTTCCTACTCTAATAAACTTTCCACGATCGTTTAAACACTTATAAATATGTAAGTAAGTAACGGCCTGTTACTATCCCACTGCTGGGCATAGGCCTCCTCTCTCCATTTTTGGAGAGAAGGGTTGGAGCTAAGACCTACCACGCTGCTCCAATGCGGATTGGTAGGTTACACATATCCCCGGATTTCTCCAGAGATATGCAGGTTTCCTCACGATGTTTTCCTTTACCGAAAAGCGTGTGATAAATTGCAATTATCAATTAGACACATAAGTTTTAATAGAAAAACTCATTGGTGTCTGCCCGGGTTTGAACCCATGATCGTCTCTAGAGATTCACATGGTCGCACCGCTAGGCCATCACAGCTTACAAATGCTTATAAATATGTAAGGTAAGTTAACCCGCCGTGTGGTATTTGGCTGAGTAGAATAGACCATGCTCTTTCTTACTGAGATTGTCGTAAAAGGCGACTATGGCAAAATGACGCGCTGTGTAGTATCCGGCTGAGTAGAATAGACCACCCTCTCTGTTACTAAGGTGTCGTGCAGCTCATGGAAGTTGATGTCAGGCAGACGGCCGGTTGTAAATTCCGTAGTCGAATCACATCACAAACATGTGACAGCATGTTTATAATATGTTGTGCCAACCCCACTTAGGGTGGGATAAGGGCAGAAGGATGATGAAAATATTATTATTACCTATACAAACCCTTGGACCTTCGCCGAAAGGAATGTAAGTGTAAGGTAGTATGTTTTTTTCGTTTTCCGGTGAAAATCTCTCAGGAATGAATCCATCTGGATTGGGGAAGTAATCAGGATCGTAATGCATCCCTATCCCGTTAATGTAAACAGGAGTACCGGCTTTGATAGTCAACTTATCATCGACCCTATAGTCCGCTGCCGCGACTCTGTCCAACCAAGCCATCGCAGAATATTTCCGGAGAGCCTCTAGAAATTATAAAAAATCTCACAATTTTTTTTTTCATAAATTGTTTAATTATGTAACGCCGTGTAGTATCCGGTAGAATAGAATAGTACCACCCTCATTTCTTACCGAGGTGTCTTAAAAGGCGACTAAGGTAAGTCGACCCACCGTGTGGTGTCTGACTGAGTAGAATATACCAACCTCATTTCTTACCGAGGTGTCGTAAAGGGCGACTAAGGTAAGTTCATCCACCGTGTGGTATCCGGTTAAGTAGAATAGACCACCCTCTTTCTTACCGAGGTGTCGTAAAATACGACTATGGTAAGTTGATGTCAGGCAGGCGGCCGGTCGTAAAATACGTAGCCAAATCATGTGACAACATGTTTATAACATGTTGTGCCGACCCCACTTAGAGTGGGTTAAGGGCAGGAAGATGATGATATCTTTTGTTATTCAACATAAATTTTAGCATTTTCCATGGATGTATGTTTTTCACGGCGAATCTTAACAAATATCAAAAAATTTGGCACAATTATTCCTTATACACCGGGATGAAATATATATAAATATATATGGGACACTTACACACACGGTCGTCCGTCCCCAAAGTAAGTAACTTAATACTTGTGTTATGGTAGACAGACAACTGGTGAATATATACTTACTTAAATACATACTTAAATACAAATATACACCCAGGCTCAAAGACCAAGAAATTCATTTATAGAACATGTTGGCCCTCAGCGGGAATCGAACCCGCGACCCGCGGAGCTGAAGGCAGGGTCACTACCCACTGCTCCAACGGGCCAGTCAATAAAGCATATATGCTATAGAAATACTGTTAATTCTACAGGAATAGTACGACAAATTCAAATTCAAATAATTCTATATTCAAATTGGATATTACAAACACTTTCGAATCGTAAATTACAATGAAGCTACGACTGGTTCGGAAAAGTGCTCTTACCGAGAAGAACCAGCAAGAAATTCGGCGGTCACTCTTCAAAATTAAGTATCACAATAATGTCTTAATTAACTAAGAACAAATTAAAAAAAAATACAATATAATCTAGTGCGTAGCTGGTCGCAATTTAAATCACAGCTTTCTTATCATCAACATAATCCTCAACAGTAAAATAAATAAAAAGCTTTATGAATAAGTGTCTTTTTAATTGCTTGTGTAAAGGCAAGTCCAAAATAGATTGTGGTATTTTATGTTGTCTCCATTGACTTCCGCTTTGTATTTTATAGCAAGACAGTCATGAAACAAGAGTATCGCGCCCTTTTTGATTAAAATGGTGGCAACACCGTGCCGTATTGTTTCCGGTGCAGTCTTCCTATTGATAAAACGTTTCAGTGACATTCAATCTTTGTTCGTCATTCAAGAGAAGTGCATCTCGGAACGGGAATTGTGGTATTCCTATTATATCGTGTTATTGTATATAGTGTGCGCTAACATTTACATGGACATTCAAAAGCGCCATCTATTATCAACCTGTCACGCAACAGTCCACACAAAGTTGCGGTTAAAAGCTAGTATATACTTTTTTTCCCTAGCGGTGCGACCGTGTGAATCTCTAGAGACGATCATGGGTTCAAACCCGGGCAGACACCAATGAGTTTTTCTATTAAAACTTATGTGTCTAATTGATAATTGCAATTTATCACACGCTTTTCGGTGACGGAAAATATCGTGAGGAAACCTGCATATCTCTAGAGAATTCTAGGGATATGTGTAACCTACCAATCCGCATTGGAGCAGCGTGGTAGGTCTCAGCTCCAACCCTTCTCTCTAAAAATGGAGAGAGGAGGCCTATGCCCAGCAGTGGGATAGTAACAGGCCGTTACTTACTTTACTTTATATACTTTTTTCAAGTTTAAATTACCTTTGATTACCCAGTTTAGGTAGAGCATATCTGCTAATTGCTCTGAAGTGAAATCGTCGCTGCCATTGACGTTCTTAGCTTCCAATAGTTCATCGTACAATTTTGCCTATTTTTAATAGAAAATAACAGTTTAAAGATTTTTTTTAAATATTACATTATTGCCTTACCGTATCCGGCTGAATAAGAATAGTACCACCCTCATTTCTTACCGAGGTGTCGTAAAAGGCGACTAAGGTAAGTTGACCCGCCGTGTGGTATCCGGTTTAGTAAAATAGAACCCCCTCTTTCTTACCGAGGCTTTGTAAAATACGACAAAGGTAAGTTGGATGTCAGGCAGGCGGGCGGTCGTAAAATACGTAGCTAAATCATGTGGCAACATTTTTATAACATGTTGTGCCGACCCTACTTAGAGTGGGATAAGGGCAGGAAGATGATGATATAGACACACAGAAAGGTTTAAGTTAAGTGTAAGGGATATACTTATACATAAAGCATATTACAAAAATTGAAGATTATTTGGATGATAAAAAAGCCTGGATTTGACAATCCTTTTAGCTTCATACAAGACTGGGGTTTAATAATGTAAAATTGAAAATGTTTAAAAGATTGACCGCCGAGTTTCTTTCTGGTTCTTCTCGGTAAGAGCAACATTCCGAACCAGTTGTAGCTTCATTAATCATATCCTTGACGATTCAAAAGTGCTTGAAAGAGCTTATTTGAATAAAGATTATTTTGATTTGACACAGATTTTGTATTGGGATATCGATATAAGGTTATTTACTGTATAAAAAATTACCTGCACTTCAGGATAAAACGCTAGTTCATACGCTAAAAATGCCAGCAAAGACCCGGCAGTTTCATAGCCGCCGGACAAGATGATAGCCGCTTGAGCTATGATAAAGTCTTCCGAGTAACCTGATTGGAAATAAAATATTAAAGTTTGGAAAGTGAAAACATTTTCAATGGCGTTGTGCACTTTTGCGATGGGTAACAAATGTTAAACTAGCACTAGACACGTGACTAATCGAAAATTCGTAAGGATGGAGGGGGAGTAGACCACCGGCGCGGCGTAGTAGAGGAAGTATTCCTCTCTCATTAGCGAAAATGGTATGCCGTGTGGTATCCGGCTAAATAGAATAGATCATCCTCATTTCTTACCGAGGTGTCGTAAAAGGCGACTAAGGTAAGTGACTCACCGTGTGGTATCCGGTTAAGTAGAATAGACCAGCCTCTTTCTTATCGAGGTGTCGTAAAATACGACTAAGGTAACGTCAGGCAGGTACGTAGCCAAATCGTGTGACAACATGTTTATAACATGTTGTGCCGACCCCACTTAGAGCGGGATAAGGACAGGAAGATGGTAATATCTTTTGTTATTCAACATAAATTTTAGCATTTTTCCCGAAAACAACGAGATTTTCTTAAACCCTCTTCTAAAACCTAGCTAGATCAATTTTTCTCCCTCAAAACACCCTAAATACCGAATTTCAGGAAAATCGTTGGGGCCGTTTCCGTAAATATTTATATATACATACAAGATTAACTCATTTAAATAAAGATTTATGAATGAGCCTAAATAATAATTTATACCTTCATTATTTACAGCACTTTCCTTCTTAATTCGCAACAGAGCGTCAAGCAAGTCTTTGGACTCCCTCGAGTCTCCATTTTTCTCGCGCTGCGCTACTGCAACTTTAAATACCCTTCTGAAGTAGTCTGTTGATGATTTTGGAAAGAACTTAAATCTGGAACAATGCAGTTTTATACGTTTATATTGGTTGCACCTGTATGTTTGTAACTGACTCCTTTGAACTCAATTTTCGACTCACTTTAATTTAACTTGTTTGCTAATTTGAATTAAGTAAAATATCTGGGTGACCGAGCTTCGCTCGGTAATTTTTTACAAAAAAAAAACAATTATTTAGTTAGGGATCGATCCTTGGCATTCACATTTCTCAAGTCTGCCCGTCACCCGAATAAGCTACGTCGACTTGACAGTTTATGGCGAAAATTCAATTCAATATAAATGTTAGTGTTTTTAATGCCCAAAAACAGGGATAAAACAATATTTTTTTTACATAAAACCTAGCTAGATCAATTTTTCTTCCTCAAAACTTCCTACATGTTGAATTTCAGGAAAATCGTTGGAGCCGTTTCCGAGATTCGGAAAATATATATATATACAAGATTAACTCATTTAAATATAAAGATAAGTGACTCTTTTGAACTAATTATTTCGGCACCAGCGTTTCCAGCTTCAAGTTGTTAGAAATGGAAATAGTCAAATGTCATATACCCTACTGAGTCTATATCCACTGTATACCAACTTACTTTAGTCGCCTTTTACGACACGTAGGTAAGAAACGAGGGTGGTCTATTCTTCTGAGCTGGATACCGCACGACAGGGCAACTTACCATAGTCGCCTTTACGACACCAGTTAGAAATGAGGTTGATCTATTCTACTCAGCCAGATACAACATTGCGGTATAAAAACAGGTATTTCAAAAATAAATTTTAGTAAGAGACAGTACTTTAAAATCGTCACATTATGCCCAGGCAAGTTCAAATAGATGACGCCCACAAAACGACGTCTGCATATTGCGAGTCATTTTTTCCCCGACGATGCTTCTGCACTCACCCCATCTCTACAGTGATGTTGTAAAAACCGCCAACAGCATTAATCAATTCTAATCCTATCCTATCCTAACCTTTTAATATTATAAATGCGAAAGATTGTAAATATGGATGTATGTTTGTTACTCTTTCACTGCGAATCCGCTGAATCAATATCGATGGAATTTGGCACAATTATTCCTTATACACCAGGATAATTAAGATATAGAAATCTTGTTAATTCTACACGTATATGATGACACTAAAAAGCGTTATCTACACGCATCCAGCTGCAACGATTATTTTGTAACCATCAATTAAATTGTAACAGCCAAATTTCTTGCTGGTTCTTTTCGGATGGAGCAAACTTATGAATCAGTGGTAGCTTCTTTAAAACATTTGACGATTCAAAAGTACTGTAAACAGTCCACTTGAATAAAGAATTTTTTGAATTTGAATTTGAATATCTATTATCAAGCTATCACGCGACAAAAGTTTACGCGACTGAAGCGCATTAAAGCTACTTAAATTCAAATTCAAATTCAAAATATTCTTTATTCAAATAAACTTGTAAACAAGTGCTTTTGAATCGTCAACTCTACTGCTGGTTCGGAAAGCTGTTCCTACCGAGAAGAGCCAGCAAGAACCTCGGCGGTTGCTCTTTTAAAAATATAATTCTTAATACTATTTACATTATGTCGTTACTGTCTTGTACAGGCTCAAAGAGAGCTATATCCACACATTCTTATCTTCTAAATAATCCTCAAGAGTATAGTAGGCTTTCTGTATCAGCCTCTTTTTAACAGTGTTTTTAAACTGCTGTAATGGCAGTGCTGAAATTGATTGCGGAATTTTATTATAGAATCTTATACCAAAACCCACAAACGAGTTACGCACTTTTGCAAGGCGCAAAGCAGGAGCCGCAAGCTTATGTCGGTTCCTGCTTTGTCTATTGTATACATCACCTATCGTTTTATAATTCTTTATATTTTTATGTACATAAATTAAATTGCTTAAAATATACTGTGAAGCAAATGTAAGAATACCTGTTTCCTTAAACTTCTCTCGCAACTTAAAGAACTAAAGCGCATTCAGACAGTATCTGGTCTCCATTGCGCAGTTTAGTAAAAGAAGACATACCCGAAAAAATCAACCAACTCCGGGAAGAAGAAAACGCAGCACCACCCAATACCTCTCAGGGGGCTGTAGTGCATGAATTCATCAGTGACAGACCTCAGGGGATCTTTGCCAGTCAGAGTGGCATTACAGGCTACTCCAAAAGCTGACGTACCAATGACGTCAGTCGAGAAGTCAGAGAATAACTTCTGTAAAAAGATAAACGGTGAAAATTGAACTAGGTATGAAAACGGATTCTCAACTCTACATTTAGCATTATATATATTTTCTATTTTACTTGTAGTAGAATAGTACCAACTTCTTTTCTTACCGAGGTGTCGTAAAAGGCGACTGAGGTAAGTTGACCCAACGTGTGGTATCCGGTTTAGTAGAATAGACCAACCTCTTTCTTACCGAGGTGTCGTAAAAGGCGACTAACGTAAGTTGACGTCGGGCAGGCGGCCGGTCGTGAAAACGCAGCCAAATCATGTGACAGCATGTTTATAACATGTGCTGACCCCACTTTGAGTGGGATAAGGGCAGGAGGATGATGATGACTTTTGTTTCTTTCTGTAGACTAGTCTTCTGAACAAAATCGCGGGTGCTTCTAATTTACAATATCGGTATGAATTTGACTTACTTTTAGTGGTATTCGGGAGGTTTTCTCTGTCTGAATCCTCTGAGCCAACTCCTTGGACTTTGAACGAATGAAGTCCTGCAGAATCCTGAGCCGAGACGCAGTAAAAGTACTAGTCAAGCGACGCCGTATGTTTGTCCACTCGGGATCCTAAACAAAAGTAAAAAAGTAAGTAACGGCCTGTTACTATCCCACTGCTGGGTATGGGCCTCTTTTCTCCGTTTTTTTTTTTTGGAGAGAAGGATTGGAGCTAAGACCTACCACGCTGCTCCAGTGAGGATTGGTAGGTTACACATATCCCCAGAATTTTCTAGAGATATGCAAGTTTCCTCACGATGTTTTCCTTCACCAAAAAGCGTGTGATAAATTGCAATTATCAATTTGACACAAGTTTTACTAGAAAACTCATTGGTGCCTGCCCGGGGTTTGAACCCTAGACCTTCTCGAAAGAGGCGCACGGTGATACCGCTGGGCTACCAGAGCTTGATAACTTAACAAACATCCTACTAATATTATAAATGCGAAAGTTTGTGTGTATGGATGCATGTTTATTACTCTTTCACGACGAATCCGCTGAACCAATATCGATGAAATTTGGCATAACATAACGGTATAACATATAGGCTATAGCAATCCTGTTAATTCTAAAGGAATAGGATGAAATTGAAAAGCGCCATCTATTATCGACCTATCACATAACAACAGTCCAGTCCAGTCGCCGGTAAAAGCTATTATTAATATAACAATCTAAAATCTAACAATAAGTCTTACTTAAAAACCTTATTGAAACATTCATTATTTAATGTTAATAATGATAACATAATGATAATGATAAAGCAAAAAGAAAAACCAGTGATCTCAATTATATACATATATATACAGAAATCAAAACACATTGAAAAGTCCAAATTATACTGAGATAAAAAGAGGAAATATTTACTCTAGATGGAGACCAAAACGAAGATGGTGTGAAGCATGACATACATATAAAAGGACTAATACAAGAGTTGACGAATGATAGGAGAATGGAAGAGAAAGACATGTAACGACCCTTAGAGTTGGGTAAGGATAGGAGAATAACGATATGCAATGAATTAAGAATATTTTAAATTTAAATTTTGTTTGGATGAAAGCACGTGGAAAGGTACAAGGTATATCACTGAATTTCAAGAGGCATTCACTTAATTTTTGAATCAAAAGTATGATACAAATGCACATTCTTAAAGCTCGCTCTAAGTCACTCAGTGAAAAAAACGCGCTATGCTATATTCGCGCTGCCACAATCGCTGTGCCCCTGCATTTTAAATCTGTAATATCATCGAAAATGTATATAAAATTAACAATGTATTCAAAGTACTTAATTGGAAAAGGTTTAATGCTGTATTGTTTAAAATTGCTTCGAAAATGAGGCATTATTTTTCGTAAATGAAAATTAAAAAAAAATGTTATTGTGAGTTATCCAAAAGAGATAGACATATACTATCGCGGAGTTTTCTGTAGTTTTTTAAATGTGTACAAATACTTAGTACATTACTTTTATATATCTCGTAGGGTTCAGCCTATGTTTGCATTGTAAGCGGAAAAAAATGTAATTATTTACGACATCGCATTAGAAACCTTAAAACTTACAGTATTTCTCTACTCCATATTGAATGTTATTGTACATAATATAAACCTTCCTCTTCAATCACTCTATCTATTAAAGATTTAAGCGTACATAGGGATATAAATAGAGAAAGCGACTTCGTTTTACACTATGTAGTGATTTACCTTTAAAGCGAACAAACTGAATTTCCCAATAGGATCAGAATCACCACACGTCAAAAATCTATCCCTGAAGTTGGCGGAATCTTTCACCAGAACAAGACGAGCTAATTCGGGAGAGTTTACAATTATTGCTGGCCTCCAGAACAACCAGATGCCTATATAAGGTGTTTTGAAATGGTCGTACATTCTACGCATCCATAGACCCTGGAAATTTTAAAATAACATCATTTAAATGGTAAATCAGTTAATAATTCAGGTACCTGTGACCGAGCATTGACCGGTAATTTTTAGCAAAATAAAAACCGAATAATTGAGTAGGTGGGGTATTTTTAAATTCAAATTCAAAAATTTAAATTCAAAATATTCTTTATTCAAATAAACTTGTAAACAAGTGCTTTTGAATCGTCAACTCTACTGCTGGTTCCGAAAGCTGTTCCTACCGAGAAGAGCCATCAAGAAACTCGGCGGTTGCTCTTTTAAAAATACAATTCTTATGACTAGTTACATTTAGTCATTACTATCTTGTACAGGGTCTAAGCAAGCTATATCAACACATTCTTGTCTTCTAAGTAATCCTCAACAGTATAATAGGCTTTCTGGATCGGCCTCTTTTTAACAGTGTTTTTAAACTGATGTAATGGCAAAGCTTTTATTTCCCGTAACCGCCCGTTCCACGAATAAGCTACGTTGACTTGACAATTTATGGCAAAAATAGTGTTTTATATTAAATTTAAATGTTAGTATTTTTTAATGTCCAAAAACAGGCATGAAACGATTTTTTTTATATAAAACCTAGCTAGATCGATTTTTCTCTCCCAAAACCCCCTACATGCTGAATTTCAGGAAAATCGTTGGAGCCGTTTCCGAGATTCGGAATATATATATACATAAAAGATTTACTCATTTAAATATTAAAGATATAACAAAGTAAAAATATCACCACCGTGTAGTAACCCGGCTGAATAGAATAGAACACCCTCATTTCTTACTAAAGTTACTAATGTAAGTTGACCCGCCGTATGGTATCCGGTTGAATAGAATAGACCACCCTCAATTCTTACAGAGGTGTCGTAAAAGGCGATCGTAAAAGAGGTGTCGTTAGGTAAGTTGTCCCATCATGTGGTATTCTGCTGAGTAAAATAGACCACCCTCATTTCTTACTGAGGTCTCGTAAAAGGCGATTAAGATAAGTTGACTCACCATGTGGTATCCGGTTGAGTAGAATAGACCACCCTTTTTCTTATCAACATGTCGTAAAATAACTAAAGTAAATTGACGTCAGGCAGGCGGCCGGTCATAAAATAGGTAGCCAAATCTATTACAACATGTTTATTACATGTTGTCCCGACACCACTTAGAGAGGGATAAGGGCAGGAAAATAATATTGCATTATATATGGGACACTAAATATATGGGACACTTACACACACGGTCGCCCGTCCCCAAAGTAAGTAACTTAATACTTTTGTTATGGGTGACAGACGACTGGTGAATATATACTTATATATTTTTAAATACATATTTAAATACAAATATACATTCTTATATTATAAATTATAAATACCAAAAATGTCCTTACCGCATTCATCTTTTGTAGGAAAGTCAAACTGCCTAGTATTGGATTTGGCGGTAAATGCGGAACGTTGCGTTCTGCCCAATAGTTTTTGACTCGCAACCATTTGAGATATATCCATGTCAGCACCACGATGGTGACACTAATGGTGATGAGAAGCATTCTGGAACTGTTCACCAATTTTCATCATCCATCATACTAATTTATACCAATAGGTATATAAAGAAGTTACAATAAAATTACTTTGCTGTAATCCGCGTTTGTTAAGAGAGTACATGCAATGCTAAATGTATGAAGCAGGCACAAAACGCCGCCAACACCAATACTCCATACAAAGCACCACACACACTCACTACCACAACCTCTACGATCGTTTCGCCCCGTAGCCGAAGCATCAATAGGATAGGCTCCACGAACAAAATCGTAAAATATAAAGCTGAAGAGTTTGTTTGTTTGTTTTAACGCGCTAATCTCAAGAACTACTGGACCGATTGGAAAATTCTTTCAGTGTAAGATAGTCCATTTATCGAAAAACGTTATAAGCTATATAAAATCACGCTAAGATGAATAGGAGAGGAGCAGCAATTAAAAATATTACGAAAACGGCAAAATTTAAAGCTTTCCTTACGCTCAGTAAACGGTGAAAGTTATTCAAATATCATGCATAAATAAAAGTCCGCGATAGTATATGTCTAGCGTTTAAGGTTAACCCACTTTAACCATTTTTATGGCTATAAAAATACTATATTACAGTTGTAATCTTACCACGCGGGTGGAGCCGCTGGCGATTGCTAGTCATATATAAAAACAAATCAATTATGTATAACAAAGTCACGTCTCTACTCGCGATTAACCCAAATACTGCAATAAATTGTCATGCGATTTTTATCAGTCCTTATCTTAGTATCAATTTTGCCATTTAACCTAGTGACAAAAAAACAGTGATACTGTGCATTCAACAATTATGTCACAAAATACAACTAGGGTTGCCAACTTGTTTTACAAGAAATAAAATATATTTAGTTCCGACAATAATATTAAAAGTATTTTAGGAAAACGAATTTTATTTATTTCATCTCTTTCATATTTTATTTCATACATATTTTTGTAGCTTATTAATTTGGAGATTTTCTTAACTTCATACGACTCAACACAATCTATACAAATGCCTTGCTTTGTCAAGTCTAAGACTTAAGAAAAAAATTGTATTAGCGATTAAATCTAACACTTATATGTACTAATAACAGATGATACAACTGTAATTTTGGGAGTGACCGTGGATACAAAACTCCAATGGAGCACACAAATAGCAACTCTCGCTGGGAAACTCAGTTCAGCGGCCTACGAAAGATAAGCCGATTTACAGACGATGAAAGACTCAAATTTGTTTATTTTGCTTACTTCCATAGTGTTGTGTCCTATGGAATATTGTTATGAAGTAAA
Source organism: Morpho helenor (assembly GCA_029227775.1). Lineage (NCBI taxonomy): Eukaryota > Metazoa > Arthropoda > Insecta > Lepidoptera > Nymphalidae > Morpho > Morpho helenor. The sequence goes on from JARGCU010000006.1 coordinate 638,850, forward strand.
TGCGGGGATATTGAAAAAAAATTTGTATTACAAAAAAGAGGCATTCGTGGCATTTACAATTTAAGTCCGCGTGATTCTTTGCGAGAGAAATAGGTATTCTTACATTGGCTTCGCAGTATATTGTTGAGCAATTCAATTTTTGTGCATAACAATATACATAATTATAAAAAATATTGGCGATGTATATAATTGACAAAGTAGGAAGCGACAAAGCTTGCGGCTCCTGCTTTGCGCCTTGCAAAAGTACGTAAGTCGATTTTATAATAAAATTCCGCAATCAATTTTAGCTATGCCATTACAGCAGTTTAAAAATGCAATTAATAAAAGGCTAATACAGAAAACTTACTATACCCACTATTGAGGAATACTGAGATGATAATAATGCCTGGACGTAGCTACAACCCTGTACAAGACAGTAATAACTAAATGTAACTAGTAATAAGAATTATATTTTTAAAAGAGCAACTGCCGAGTTTCTTGCTGGCTCTTCTCAGTAGGAAGAGCTTTAGAACCAGCAGTAGATTTGACGATTAAAAAGCACTTGTTAACAAGTTTATTTGAATAAAGAATATTTTGAATTTGAATATATTGCATTTTAAGTTTTAAGCATTTTATATATATTTTTTTGTTTAACAGTAAAAAGTACAATGTAGACAAAAACAGTATAGTTGACAACCTTGAAAATATATGTCTGACGTAGGGTTGCCACCTTTTTTTTTGAAGAAAAATAGTATTTTTCTTTTGAAATAAAAAAAATATAGTACTTTTAGGAAATTCAGGAAAAAAAAGTACACATCTATTTTTTAAAAATTAAAAAATGGAGAGAAGAAAGGAAATGATTTTAAAAAGTAATTTTTGGTAAAATTTCCTCTGAGCTTTTAAAAAACATTTGCCATTTTTCAGGAGTCATTTTCAATACAGAGACACTTTCGATATTCAATAATAACTTAAATGTTCGTTCGGGTAGCATAATAATTGACAAAGTAACGTTGACATTTGACAATGACAAAGGAGTTAGTTACTAACTAACTAAGCCCCGTACATACATGAATGAGTTTCGTTCAAACATTCCCCATGCAGTGGTGCGGGTGCATTCCATTCACAGTTGATTCAAAAAGAAGCGCGACAATTGAATTAGCGATAAAATATAGTATTTTGCGTCCTATATTGTTTTTCTATAATATATAGTACAACTAGCGGCCTGCCCCTGCTTCGCACGGGTATAAAATATATATCCCATGTCAGTCAGTGTAAAAAAAATGATTAAAATCGATCGAGTAGTTTTGATTTATTCATTACTGCCCGTGGCCCGCACGCGTTAAATTTGAAGAAAAACAATTTCCTTTCCTAATACCAAGAAGATTTCCTGCTATCTTTGGAATATCTTAATTCATATAGTACATTTTTACTTATTTAGTTTTACATTTTCCCTATGTATTTTTTTTTTTTTTTTTTTTCTTTATTTGAGATCAAGTACAGAATGTTATTAAAAATAATTTTACAAGATCAATTAATTGTTGAACTTAACATGATAACACTCCAAGATATGATCTTAGCATGCAGTATTAAATAAGCTACTCGAACGGATTTCACAAAAAAAAAACTATTAAAAATAAATATGTAAATTAGAAATACAACGAGAAAAAAATAAATAAAATTAAAGATATCCACTATTATATTGACAGTTCCTTTTTTAGAATATTACGGAAATGGCTGATTCTTCCACAAAAAACATCGATATTTGTATTACCAGCACAGCGTTTATTATACAGACGTTGCATACGATAAATCGGGTTAGAAAATGTAACATTGGTGCGGTACAGAGGGGTATGGAAAACATTTGTGATTTTGCTGCTTCTATTTCTTGCTATGAGAAAAATGTCTGATAACAGACTAGTATCAATGAAATTATGAATAATTTTATAGAGAATAGTTAAAGTTGAAATCTCGCGTCTGATGTGTAGTGTAGGTATTTTAAAGTAATTTGTACGTGATGTGTAATTAGGTAATTTAAATTTTAAATGAAATTTGTAGGATAGTGTACGTAAAAATCTTTTTTGTACTCGTTCAATATTATCATTGTGTATTTTGTAGTATGGAGCCCAAATAGCAGACCCGTACTCCAGAATACTTCTAACCATGCTATTGTAAAGTAATATATGAGTGCTAGGCTGTTTAAAATCTTTCGATACCCTAAAAATAAAGCCAAGAATACTATTAGCACGAGAAACAATTTTATTGATGTGATTTCTAAATGACATTGATTCATCGAATATTATACCAAGATCTTTTGCTTCTGTTTTTCTTTGAAGTTTTGTTGAACCTATTCTATAATCATATGTCAATGAATTATGTTTTAAGGTGAATGACATTATGAAACATTTACTAACGTTGAGTGACATTAAGTTTTTGGTGCACCAAGTTTCAAGGCTATCTATATCAGATTGTAATTCCAGGCAGTCTTGAGGGCTGTTAATAACTCTAAATAGTTTTAAATCGTCGGCGTACAGCAGGCAGTAACTGTTAAACTGTTTAACAATGTCATTGATGAATATAAGAAAGAGCAATGGTCCCAGTAGGGAACCCTGAGGAACACCAGATGTAGACGGAAATGGCATAGACGTAAAGCCATCTAGAGTGACAATTTGTGATCTGTTTTTAATGTATGATATTATCCATCTCAAAAGACTTCCATGAATACCTACAGCACCTAGCTTTTTGCAAAGAATGTTGTGACTGACAGAGTCAAAAGCCTTGCGAAAATCTGTATATACAGTATCAACTTGAGCCCTCTTTTCGAAAGCGTTATAAATAAAGTTACTGTACTCTAAAAGATTTGTTACAGTAGATCGTTTACTTATGAAACCGTGCTGTTCAACTGCAAGGAACGGTTTTATATGAGAATAATACAATACAAATTCGTAAACTACTGATTCAAAAATCTTACTGAAGCAACTAAGAATACTTATAGGGCGGTAGTTCGCGCAGTTATGTTTATCCCCAGTTTTGTGAATAGCTACTATATTTGCCCTTTTCCATGCAAGAGGAAAATAGCCAGAAGATAAAGATTTGTTAAATATTGTAAATAATGGAAAAGCGAGTTCCCTAGAACAACTTTTTATAAAAGAAGGAGGTATACCGTCCGGTCCAGCTCCTTTATTAGTGTCTAATGTATTAAGTTTTGCCATTACTTCCTCCAGTGGAACATGTATTTTAGAGAGACTAGAATTACCAACAAAGTAATCATCTGTAAAATCAATGATATCATTTTCGACTAAGTATACAGATTTAAAAAATTCTGCAAACAATTCAACAACATCTTGTCTATTTGATGCAGATTTTTCATTGTAGTTCACAGTTATGGGAACATTGTTATTATTTTTCTTAGCCTTAACGTAGGTCCAAAAACTCTTTATATTTCGTGTAATAGAATCTTCAGTGCTATTGATAAATTTGTTATAACAGTCAACTATTAGATTTTTAGATCTAGACCGAAGCAAACGAAACGTGTCATAATCTCTAGGATTAGCAAAAGCTTTATACCGAGCATGAATCTTTAATTTTTCTTCGATACATCTCTTAACTGGCTCACTATACCAGACCGGATAATTATGTTTTCCTACTTTCTTTAGTGGAGTATTATTCGCAATAATTGTATTAACAATATCATAGAAGCTATTTACCATTTGGTCGATGTCTTCCATATTAAAAACCCTCGCCCAGTCAACGCGCTGAAGGTCAGTTTTACATTTATCAATATTACATTTTCTAAAGTTAAATATTCTATCTTTTTTGCGCAAATTATTGCATTGATTTTGTAAAGTTATTAATACTTCAAATGACGGATGGTGCCTATCCAATTTTGAGATTGGATCCGCTATTTTAAGATTAATCAAAGTCTCAGGCAAATTAGAAAAAAAAAGATCCAGAGTGCACCCGTTATCGTTACGTAGAAAATTATATTGCTTTAGGTTACCCAGGCATATAGAATCTAACAAGAGCTTTGTTCTAAAGTCAATGCATTCACTGCGAGAGTTATCACAAAAGTTGCTTTCATGAAACCAAGTCAACATAGGAGCATTAAAGTCACCGACTAATATAAGAAAATCTGATGGACCCAAGCTAAGGACATTATCTTGTAGATTCATGAAAAAATTTTCAACAGTATTATTTTGTAAACCAGGCGGGAGGTACACAACAGAAACATAAAGAATCAGAGGATTGAGGTTAATTTTGATCCAGATGTCCTCCACTTGGCTCTCTTTACTCTTTAAACGTGTAGCGATCATTTGTTTCTTTATTGCGATCAAGACTCCACCACCGGATATTTTAGAACTGGAAAAACAATCCCTATCTCGTCTGATAACTGTGTATCGATCATCAAAATATTCTTCATTGAAAAAGGAACTGTCTAGGTTTGTTTCCGTAAGACATATAATGTCATAATCAAAATTTAACACCGACAAGAATACGTCTTTGCTTTTACCTTTTATGCTATTAACATTTTGATAAAATAACCGCAACATTGTATATTTTTACCTAAATTATTTTTCTAGATAATATTAAAAATAAAAAAAGGAAAGAAAAGATAAAAAAAAATGTAACTAAATTAACTATAGTTTAAATACAGAGTCCAGGTCTTTAAGCAGAATCGCGGGCGATGTTTCATTTTTCCTCACGTAAACTTTACCAAATTTCACCCAGACGAACTTATACGATTTTTCCTTGGAAGCTTTACGAGCTGCAGCATGTATACCTTTGCAAGCTGTGGATAAGTGTTCCATGACATAGACAGGTTGGGGAACAACACATGTTTCATTAAGACCCAGATGAGTGGTATTTAACTTATTACTCTGATTTTTCTTATTAAAACGTGATATAGAGGATAAAAGCCGGTCACGAATTCAAGGGGAAGTTAACGTCACTATTATGTTTCTTGGACGGGTAGAATTAGGATTACTTTTTGCCACTCTTTTACATGAGATTACAGAATTTTCGTCGTAAGGTTCCGAGACTGACTCAAAAATGTTCTTCAACATGTGAAATAAGTCCTCTCCTTTTTTTTCTGGTACTGCCTGTATCTCCAGATTGTTACTTCACGAGATTGAGTCAAGCACTGATAATTGGTATTTCATTAACTTCAACTCATTATTTAGTAGTGCATTTTCCTTTTTCAGATCGATGACTGTACGATTATGATCATCAACACTTGTCTTAATTTTATCGAATTCTGAAGTAATAAATTGGACAGAATCTTTTAAATTTGAAACCTCATTATTTATGTCATGCAGCTGTTTAAGAATGTCAGATTTCAGGGATTGCATTTCGGTTGAAATAATAGAAGATATATGACTTTTCAAGCTGTCCATCAACTGTGATTGCATAGATTCAAATTTAAAGTCTAGGTCTTGCATACACACAGTGCGTTGTTTATCACGGACAGGTGTACAATAAGTCACGTCTGTCCTTTTCAAATTTTTACAACTAGGACATCTCCACTTATCCTTAAATTCCTGAGTGTATCTGCTAAATATTAATTTAGTAATATCCAGGCACATAAAATGGTAAGCCCCTTGACATAGACTGCATATCATCGCTTCCCTAGTATTCAAATGTTGGCTACAGGTTACGCAACTGTTCAAATTTTTTTGTGACATCCTTTCGTATAATAAATTGTATAATTTATCAATGTGGGTATGATATTAAGAGCCCGTCACTCTGAGAGAAGTGCGCGCGAAGCGATAACCAAGAATGCAGTTGTAAACAATACCGTGCCGCTCAGTTTGACCGAGCTAAGTAATAATCCACCGCCCGCGAGTCAAACTTATTTATTCATCTTTCTCGTTCAATTGTGGTAAATATTTGCAATATTCTCACCATACATAACTGCTCAGTAAATAATTGTACTTCTTAACACCACCACAGAACGATTAAGCAAGTTAATTAGATGTAATAAATAATAAGTAACACTTGACACGTCCGAGCGCTTCAATGTCATTTGACAGATGATTTACAATTAATTACAGAATGTCTTTAAACAAACTCTTGAAAGAGGGACATAGCTGCTAAAGTCGAAGTGTTATAAGGCGAAGCGCGGCGTCCTCACGGCATTTTAAATCTGTAATATCTCCGAAAATTTTCACTTAAATTACATACTGTAAACGGCCATATTGATCTATATTAAATCAACTATTTATTTAAGGTACTTAATTGGATAAGGATTAATGCTGTATTCTATAAAAATTGCTTCAAAAATTTGGCATTATTTTTCGTAAAAAGTAAATGACAAAAAATGCTATAGTGGGTTATCCATAAGAGATAGACATATACCAACGCGGACTTTTCTGTAGACCTTTTCAAGATGTACAAATACTTAGTACATTATTTTGATAAATCTCGTAGGGTTTAGCCTGCGTTTGCAATGTAAGCGGACAAAAATGTAATTATTTACAGAAACCTCAAAAATTACAGTATTTCTCTACTCCGTATTGAATGTTATTATACGTACAAACCTTCCTCTGGAATCACTCTATCTATTAAAAAAAACCGCATCAAAATCGGTTGCGTAGTTTTAAAGTTTTATGCGTACATAGGGATATAGGGACTTTGTTTTATAATATGTAGTGATTAACTAAAATATATTACGATACTATATAATATAGTACGGGTGGCAACCCTTGTCTGTCGTATCCTATCTTATTTTATATTCATGGCCGATAATATTGCAATCTTATTACCTTGCGATTTTTTGTCCGCTCTCAAACTCGAATTGATTTTGGTATGTTAAATGTAATGTTATATAATGTTGTATAGTCTTGCCATATGTTGTTTATACAGAGTTTTATGTGCGGATTATGTATACACGAAACTACATACGTAATAGGTAATATTTATAGAATTAGGCGTGACTATGCTAACCTTACAAATAATATTATTTTGATATAACCATTAATTTGGATTTATTTGGCGTGGAAAGATTAAAATCGTAATATAGTGTTTTGATAACCATAAAAATGGTTAAAGTGGGTTAACCTTTAAAGCTAGACATATACTGTCGCGGAATTTTATTTAGAACTTATTACTGTTACCTTATACTATTACCGTTTACTCAGCGCATGCAAAGCTTTAAATTTTGTCGGTTTCGTACTATTTTTATTGCTGCTCCTCTCCTATTCATCTTAGCGTGATGTTATATAGCCTATAGCCTTCCTCTATAAATGGACTATTTTAAACTCATAGAATTTTTTTAATCGGTCCAGTAGTTCCTGAGATTAGCGCATTAAAACAATCAAACAAACAAACAAACTCTTCAGCTTTATATATTAAGTCATCATCATTCCTGCCCTTATCCCACTCTAAATGGGGTCGGCACAACATGTAATACACATGTCACATGATTTGGCTGCGTTTTTACGACCGGCCGCATGACGTCAACTTACCTGAGTCGTTTTTACGACACCTCAGTAAGAAAGAGGGTGGTCTTTTCTACTATGCCGGATACCACACGGTGGGTCAACTTATCTTAGTCGCCTTTTACGACACCTCTGTAAGAAATGAGGGTGGTCTATTCTACTCAGCCGGATACCACACGGCGGGTCGACTTACCTTAGTCGCCTTTAACGACACCTTGGTAAGTAATGAGGGTGGTACTATTTTATTCAGCCGGATATTAAACAAATTTATAGATATATAAATTTCTATTGTACCAAATTTCATCAATATTGTTCAGGGCTAAGTCGCAAAATTATACCAGACAAACAGACTTTCGCATTTATAATGGTATCTAAGGATTTAGGCTATATGTAGTGTAAAATTTTCCTCTTAAACTTAATCATCATCATCATCATCATTCTCTTACCCTTATCCCACTCTAAGTGGGGTCGGCACAATATGTCTTCTTCTTCCATTCTCCTCTAGCATTCGTCAACTCTGGTGCCACTCCTTTAACATGCATATCATTTTTATCACAATCCATCCATCTTTTTTTTTGGCCTTCCCCTAGCCATACATCCATCCACATTCATATTTAAAACTCTTTTGGTCACATGATTTTCATCCCTCCTCATTACATGACCATACCAACTTAGTCTCGCACTTCTCATCTTTTCTGTAATGGGCGCAACTTCCCCTGATATACTCATTTCCTCTTAAACTTAAGTTAACCTTAATTCCCCAGATACCAATAAGACCCGATGTCAACGCAGGAATCGAAGCGGGCTAACTTTTGGAATACAAACGAGCTCATTATTTCCAATTATAACACTTCAAGCGTAATTTAGGCTTTACCTAAACTTATGTTGAATTCAAATTAATTTCATGTTGTTTTGTAATAGCAAGATATAGTTAAAACATTTGATTATAAATATCGCACTCAACGCCGTGTGGTATCCGGCTGAATAGAATAGTACCACCCTCTTTCCTTACCGAGGTGTCGTAAAAGGCGACTAAGGTAAGTCGACCCGCCGTGTGGTATCCGGCTGAGTAGAATAGACCAACCTCATTTCTTACCGAGGTGTCGTAAAAGGCGACTAAGGCAAGTTGATTCACCGTGTGGTATCCGGTTAAGTAGAATAGACCACCCTCTATCTTATCGAGGTGTCGTAAAATACGACTAAGATAAGGTGACGTCAGGCAGGCGGCCGGTCGTAAAATACGTAGCCAAATCATATGACAACATGTTTATAACATGTTGTGCCGACCCCACTTAGAGTGGGATAAGGGCAGGAAGATGAAGATGATGATATAAATATCGCACTCAAATGACCAAATGCAAAAACTTTAGAATACTAGCTTTTTTATTTACACTTGCACACACGGTCGTCCGTCCCCAAAGTAATTTAATACTTGTGTTATGGTAGACAGACAACTGGTGAATATATACTTACATATTTTTTAAATACATACTTAAATTAAAACCAACAAATTCATTTATAGAAATTGTTGGCCTTCGGGAATCGAATCCGCGACCCGCGGAGCTGAAGGCAGGGTCACTACTCACTGCACCAACGGGCCAGTCAATTATTTATATATTTAATATATATCAAAATTAATATAATTAATTATATTAAAAAATTAATATAATTAACTATATTAATATATAATTATAAAAAAAACAGGCAAAATGTTTTTTTTTAAATAAAACCTAGCTATATCGAAGTTTCTCCCCCAAACCTGCATGCTAAATTTCAAGACACACGTCGAAGCCGTTTCCGAAATTCCGAAAATATACTTACATATACATACAAGATTAACTCATTTAAATATTAAAGATAAAATTAAGTAATAGAAGTTAAAAGATAAAATAGCTATTGTGTATTAAAATAACAATAAATAACAATTAATTTTCAAAAAATTTCAATACAATCATTTAATTTAAGTAAGTTGACTTACAATTTTGTTGTAGATTTGACGTCTGCACCACAAGAATCGATATAATGCGCTCTCAAGGAAGTGATGATTTTTTAATAAGAACAGTGTTGCCAGTATTCGAAATTTATTCTCCTTAAGCGCAGCCGTTTACAATAAACATTTAAAATGAACTCTTATTCTCAATATTTTAAATATAAAATAATAACTTTAAATTAGAGATTTCGATTTTGTCATGCTTCAATTCCGGGGCGAAACGATCGTAGATATTGTGATAGTAAATGTGTGTAGTGTGTAGAGTGTAGGTGGTGGACGAGTTTTGATATATGTGTGGTGACTTGTCCTGCATGTATAAGGCATGTTAATGTTCAAATTTATACTCAAAATATTCTTTATTCAAATAAACTTGTAAACAAGTGCGTTTGAATCGTCAACTCTACTGCTGGTTAGGAAAGCTGTTCCTACCGAGAAGAGCCAGCAAGAAACTTGGCGGTTGCTCTTTTAAACATTCAATTATTATTACTAGTTACATTAGTTATTACTGTCTTGTACAGGGTCGAAGAGTAGCTACATCCACGCATTTTTATCATCCAAGTATTCCTCAATAGTATAATAGGCTTTCTGTATTAGCCTTTTATTAATAGTGTTTTTAAACAGCTGTAATGGCAAAGCTAAAATTGTCTACTTCATACATTTAGCATTACATAGATTCTCTTAACGCGGATTATTGCAAAATAATTCTATTTTAACCTCTCTACTATGGAATTCCGCAAAGCAACGCCTACTTGTATAATTCATTTAATATCTTCAAATTTTCTAATAATACTAATTATATCTTTTCAAGAATATATTATTTATAAAATATTGCTTTACGTTCCATCATATATCAAATGAAATCAAAATAATTAATTATAAAAATAATTTATTCAAATAAGCTCTTTCAAGCACTTTTGAATCGTCAAGGATCGATATGATTAATGAAGCTGCAACTGGTTCGGAATGTTGCTCTTACCGAGAAGAACCAGAAAGAAACTCGGCGGTCAATCTTTTAAACATTTTCAATGTTACTAGGATTTTCAAATCTTTTTTATCATCCAAATAATCTTTAATTTTGCAATATGCTATACGTATAAGTACATCTCTTATACCTAACTAAAACCTTTCTGTAGACTGGTCTAGTATGAATTGCGGAATTTTATTGTAGAAGCGAATACAGAGACCATCGAATGAGTTGCTAACTCTGCTGATATTTTAACTGTATTTAATTTCACTATATTTAGGGTAATAATTAATTATGATATCCCAAAATATATAAATATAACGACGTATTTGATAAGTTGACATCTTAATGTATGCAATTATTAAATTATTAATTATCTTTATCGAAAATAATGACTATTTATATCATACTGTAACCTTCCACGATCCTTGTCATTAAACATTTCAACTTAAAGGTTAGTAATAATTGTTTCACCTAATTTTTTATCTTATTTGGCCTCAAAAACATTAAAAACTTTCTCAGATATCCACAAAATTTAACTATCCTACAAATTTTTTATTTCAAATTAAATATTTCATAATTTTATTTATTTAGTAAGATATTTCTATTGTTTCTGGGCAATTGTAAATTTTTTATTCACGGGTATGTGTCTACGTGAGCGCAGAACCTTCGCTAATGGCCGATCGCTATACATAATTCGCATCAAATTCATAGTAAAACATTAAATAACCCACCGTGTGGTATCCGGCTGAGTAGAATACACCACCATCATTTCTTACCGAAGTATGGTATAAGGAGACTAGGGTAAGTTGACGCACCGTGTGGTATCCGGTTGATTAAAATAGACCACCCTCTTTCTTACCGAGGTGTCATAAAATGACTAAGGTAAGTTGATGCCAGGCGGTAAAATACGTAAAATACGTAGCCAAATCATGTGACAACATGTTTGTAACACGTTGTGCCGACCCCACTTGAAGTGGGATAAGGGCAGGAGGATGATGATAATTAGATGGGGTAAATGCGCGGATAATGAAAAAATCTTTGCATTACAAAAAAGAGCCGTACGTGGCATTTACAATTTAAGACCGCGGGATTCCCTGCGAGGGAAGTTTAAGGAAATAGGTATTCTTACATTTGCTTCACAGTATATTTTAAGTAATTTAATTTTTGTATATAAAAATATAAAAAATTATAAAACAATAGGCGATGTATATAATAGACAAAGTAGGAACCGACATAAGCTAGCGGCCCCTGCTTTACGCCTTGAAAAAGTACGTAAGTCGTTTGTGGGTTTGGGTATAAGATTCTATAATAAAATTCCACAATCAATTTTAACTTTGCCATTACAGCAGTTTAAAAACACTATTAAGGAGAGGCTGATACAGAAAGCCTACTATACTGTTGAGGGTTATTTAGACGATAAAAATGCGTGGATATAAATATTGTTCGACCCTGTACAAGATAGAAACATTAAATGTAACTAGCATTAAGAATTGTATTTTTTAAAAAGAGCAACCGCCGAGTTTCTTGCTGGCTCTTCTCGGTAGGAACAGCTTTCCGAACCAGCAGTAGAGTTGACGATTCAAAAGCACTTGTTTACAAGTTTATTTGAATAAAGAATATTTTGAATTTGAATTTGAATTTGATAACCCGTAAACAGACAGCCTTTCGCATTAAAAATTAGTATGGATATAGTAACTGTCGAATAATTTTCTCAATAATATTTATTGATTGACCATGATTGTAGTAAAGTCTTAAATAAATGATAAAAATGTGTGGTTTTATTTTAACCCTGACCTCTTACTAGATAACAAGAAAATGATACAAAATTTTAACAATTATATTTTGCTAAGTCACGAAGTAATTTGCTCATTCTACACTATAGAAGCATATAACTGGGTCATCTATAGAATTAGGCGTTACTTTGCGGAGATCCATAATACAAAACCAATAATAAAATTATATTGCTATAATCTGCGATGAAGTAAAATAGAAAATATATATAATGCTAAATGTAGAGTGGACAATCGGTTATCATACCTGATACATGCAGGCGGTGGTGGAAGTTTGTGCATGTGTTTTTTTACGACTCCTGCATATATCAGGTATGATAACCGATTGTCCACTGTACATTTAGCATTATATATATTTTCTATTTTACTTCATCGCGGATTATAGCAAAATAATTAATTTTATTATTACTTTTGAAAAACAAATTTAAAACTTCATACAAAACGGTCAATTACTAGTGCACTTACTTAATTGTAATATATCTTGTAAAACCGATTAATTCGCAATTTCAGTTTTAATACTCTTGTCTTTCCGCCAATTTCAACTTAAAGCACCATGTCGAAGTTGGGAGGCAATTTGCATTTTCAATGCAAAATGACATCTACGGATGTTAGCGGAACAAACTGCGGCACTTATGCAAAAATCGCTGAACCCGTAAGTACGGGTACTTAGTAGTTAGTGCGAGTAACTAATGATGTTAAACTAACCGCCATTATAAAGTTTTTAAGACATTTAAAGTGTTCAGAATATTTTAACTTGCTGCAATGGGGCTATTTAAAAACGTTGTACAAATAGAAACGCATATAGGCTTATTTAAAAACCGCCGTGTGGTATCCGGCTGAGTAGAATAGACCAACCTCTTTTGTTACAGAGGTGTCGAAGAAGTCAACTAAGGTAATTTGACCCGCCGTGTGATATCCGGCTGAGTAAAATAGACCATTTTTTATACAGGAAAACCCCCTTATGGGTACCACCGCCTGACGGGGACAAGCGGCGGTTATGTCAAGCTTCACCACGCTGCTAATGGCAAGGACAGGGTATTGTTGTGCACATTACCCCTTCCCAGCTGACAGCCGTTCTGATCCCAGAGACACCTCCGGGTAGGGACCTCTCAAAAGAGAAGTTCCCCTCCGCTGACCGATGGGAGCACCAGATACACCGTACCGCCTCGGGGACCTGTAACTTGTAAGCCAGGTGTCCGATATACCGAATTATTTCGAAACAACCGAAGGTTAGCCCTAGTTAGGGCGACAGACGATGGGCTTGGGCAAGTCGCTAACACCTGGACTCACCCGCAGCAGATTGGAACCAGAACAACAGTTCCGCGGAACCGGTCCTTTGCCCCCTCCGCGGAGCAAAAGGAGGCCATCGCTGCCGACAGTTGCTCCCCGCCCACCATGTTTGTTACGTCACGGTGGACAGGGAGAGACCGCGCCCAAAGTAGGGGCCCCAGCGCCTTGGTGGGCGTCTGCGCCCCCACCGGGTAATTTTTTATAGAGGTTTTCACCACGCCACGAGCAGTCCGACCACTCTGGCACCCCAAGAGTAGAATAGATCACCCTGATATCTTTCCGAGGTGTCGTAAAGGGTGACTACGGTGAGTTGACTTTAGACAGGCGGCCGATCGTAAAATACCTAGCCAAATCATTTTACAACATATTTATATGTCACTTTAAGTTGTCCTACATGTGTAATAGTAAGCTCTATATATAAGTTGTTAGCGAACGTAATCGCGGGTTAAACATTGTATGCAGATAAATAAGAACTGCCATCAATTGCCCTAACAGCCGCTAGTTCATTAATCGCGTTGTGAGCCTGTAATCGAATCCCGGCCCGTGATGAATGGTGGTTGCGCCACGCCGAGATTTCCCAAAGCCCACGTTCGCGCATTTGTCGGGCGACGGGCGAATTGAAAATAGCAACATTTATCAAGTATCTAGGTTAATTTGACTGTTCTAACTGATACTCTTCTTTGGATCTACTTTGGAACCGACATAAGCTTGCGTCTCCTGCTTTGCGCCTTGCAAAAGTACAAAATTCATTTTTTGGTCTGGGTATAAGATTCTATAATAAAATTCCGCAATCAATTTTAGCTTTGCCATTACAGCAGTTTAAAAACACTATTAAAGAGAGGCTGATACAGAAAGCCTACTATACTGTTGAGGATTATTTAGACGATAAGAATGAGTGGATAAAGCTACTGTCCGACCTTGTACAAGATGGTGACTTAATGTAACTAGTTATAAGTATTATGTTGAAAAAAGCAACCGCCGAGTTTCTTGCTGGCTCTTCTCGGTAGGAACAGCTTTCCGAACCAGCAGTAGAGTTGACGATTCAAAAACACTTTGACAAGTTTATTTGAATAGAGAAGAGTTTGAATTTTGAATTTTTGAATTTTGATACTATAACTCACTATGGACTAAAAAGTAACTTGATGATAGGTTTTTTGTATTAAAAGTTTAATTAGGTAGTCACTAGATAGTAACGCCTTGTAGTATTCTGCTCAATAGACTATACCACCCTCATTTCTTAACGAGGTGTCGTGAAAGGCGACTAAGGTAATTTGAGACGCTGAGTATACCCCCTGAGTAGAATAGACCACTCTCATTCCTTACCGAGGTGCCGCAAAGTACGACTAAGGTAACTTGACATCAGCCAGGCAGCCGTTCGTACAATACTTAGCCAAATCATGTCACAATATGTTTATAACATGTTGTTACATGTTTAAAACAGTGTGTAGGTGTATGCCTATTTCACAACCATCCGCCTGGCTGACGTCAATTTACCTTAGTCGCTTTTGACGACACCTGGGTAATTAGGGTGGTCTTTTCTATTCAACCGGATACCACATTACATATATATTAATAGATACATACAAACAAACATACATACAGCTAAAATTGTAAAGCGTCTAAAATGGTTTGTTAAATTGTAATTTGTGCTAACACTTCGCAATCAAGTTGAATAAAAAATTTGATTTGATTCGATTTTCACTGAAATTAGCACAATTTCCTTTCGAACATTTCCTTTCTTGGTATCCGAAGTATTTTTCCTCTGATCAATCAAACTTCACAAAGGGTCCCTCCCCGGAGGTCGTTCCCCCATTTGACCTCAGGCCCCACATTACCAGTTAAAAGGACTCCTTTTAGGTACACGCAATATTTATGGCTACCAAACTTTTACCCAATTTAATCCTTTTGAAAAGGGAAAGTAATCCATAAGTAATATTGAAAAGATATATTTAGTCCTTCCATTTGTTTGCGAGTTACTTCTAAATTAAACCAAAGATTTCAATGTATCTCAAAAATTATTAAATTCTGTGGTTAATAAATAAATATATGGCAAAATTACACACACGGTCATCCGTGTCCGAAGTAAGTAACTTAATACTTGTGTTATGTTAGACAGACAACTGGTGAATATATACTTATATACATATTTTGTGGGCTATCCATAAGAGATAGACATATACCATCGCGGAGTTTTCTGTAGACCTTTTAAGGTGTACAAATACTTAGTACATTATTTTGATAAATCTCTTAAGGTTCAGCCTACGTTTGCAATGTAACCGGAAAAAAATGTAATTATTTACGACATCACATTAGTAACCTCAAAAATTATAGTATTTCTCTACTCCATATTGAATGTTATTATACATATAAACTTTCCTCTTCAATCACTGTATCTATTAAAAAACCGATTTTAAAGATTTAAGCATACATAGGGACATAAGGACATACATAGGCGACATAAGGACAGACAGAGAAAGCGACTTTGTTTTATACTATGTAGTGATATTTTGATAGCCGTGTGGTATCCGGCTAAGTAGAATAGTACCACCCTCATTTATTACGGAGGAGTCGTAAAAGGCAACTAAGGTAAGTCGACCCGCCGTGGGGTATCCGGCTGAGTAGAATAGACCAACCTCTATTCTTACCGAGGTTTCGTAAAAGGCGATTAAGGTAAGTTGACCCACCGTTTGGTATCCGGTTAAATAGAATAGACCACCCTCTTTCTTAACGAGGTGTCCGTAAAATACGACTAAGGTATGTTGACGTCAGGCAGGCGGCCGGTCGTAAAAACGCAGCCAAATCATGTGACAGCATGCTTTTAACATGTTGTGCCGACCCCACTTAGAGTGGGATAAGGGCAGGAGGATGATGATATGTAGTGATATTTTGAATTTTGAAATTTTACGGTCAGGTAAACAAAAGCCTTTATCAATACCACTCTTAATCCACGAATGGCCGACTATAGCACGCCTACAGAATCTTTTCAACTCTGAACACGTTTGAAATCTTCCGCTATTAAATCCTGTGGGCATTAAGGGATGAATGTGTTACGTGAGCTATTTATTGAGGGAGGCCCAAAGGCCAGCTGAAGTGGGTAATGAATTGAACGACCTAATTACGTCCACTTAAGATGGGATAAAACAAAACAGCAATTCGTTTTGTATTGATTGATGTGAGTAATATATATATAGTGGTTCCAATGTCAATTATGACATCACGCTGCGAACTATAAAAAAGCTAGTATTTCCTTACTCTCTCAAGTTTTGTGTCTTTAATACTCGTGAGTTTACGCCTTTTATTTTTTTTAAAGGTTCATCTACAGACAACATCTTAATCAGGATGTAGGCCCTCTTAAAGATAACCACAACTTGCGCTTCAGTTGGGTCTTTAACCTTCACATAGTACTAAGCGTATTTATATTTATAAGTTAAATAAAAAAGTCATTTTAAGAGATATATACGCAATTTTCCAATAAAACAAACTTTGCGCCTTGCAAAGGTACTCAAATCGTTTGTGGGTTTCGGTATAAGATTCTATAATAAAATTCCGCAATCAATTAGCTTTGTAAAAGCTAGCAGTAAAAAGCAGTTTAAAAACACCGTTAAAGAGAGGCTAATACAGAAAGCCTACTATATTGTTGAGAATTACTTGAATAATAAAAATGCGTAAATATAGCTCTTCGCGCTGTAAAAGACAGTAATGGCTAAATGTAACTAGTTATAATAATTATGTTTTCAAAAAAGCATCCGCTGCACAGCTGTCCGAACCAGCAGTAGAGTTGACGATTCAAAAGCACTTCTTTTCAAGTTTATTTGAATAAAGAATATTTTGAATTTTCATTATTTCTAATTGTTTTAAGAGCCTTTCCAAATGAAAGCCTCCTCCAAAGGTCTTCAAGTGTCTCTCTCAAAAGCTGTAGATACCTCGTTTCACTTTTTCGAATAAGGTCACTTCAATACTAATAGTGCGATTTATCCTTTTCTAGCTATAGCTAGAAAATATTAATGATTAACTAGAAATGCTCGCGTTTTCATTCGTATCGAAACCTCGTACCCGCAAGAATTCTAATAAAAAAGTAAAGTAATGACATTACTATCCCACTGCTGGGCATAGGCCTCCTCTCTTTTTAGAGAGGATTGGAGCTAAGACCTACCACGCTCCAATGCGGATTGGTAGGATACATAGACCTAGAATTTTCTAGAGATTTGTAGGTTTCCTCACGATGTTTTCCTCTAACGAAAAGCGTGTGATAAATTGCAATTATCAATTAGACACATAAGTTTTAACAGATAAACTCATTTGTGAACTTTCGAACTCGTTACCCCGTCGAGACGCACAGTCGTACTATCATACTAAACGTAAAATAAAGTCGAGACAGTTAGTAAATATTAGGTCCTTGCATATGAAATTGATCTCAAATATTGCCAATTTGATCTCAAATATTACCTTTATGGTTAGGAATTTCAAATTCAAATTCATACAGCTATTTACTCATGCATTTGTGTTTCAAACCCCTTAATTCATTTGTTTTTTCTTCTTTTGTTTTTTTCTTTGTGTCCCTCTGTTTACAAAATGGAAAACATGAAATATCGCGTTATTTACGAGTATGAGTTCCACCGTGGCACCAGTGCTGCAGAAACGGCTCGAAGTGTTAGTGATAAAACTATTCTAATCCACTTGAAGCAAATTGGGAAGGTGAAAAAGCTTGAAAGGTGGGTACCACATGAATGTCTTAGACATCCACCGTACTCTCCGGACCTTGCTCCAACAGATTACCATTTTTTTCGCAATTTGGATAACTGGCAAGGAAAAAAATTCAACTCCGATGGAGCAGTCCAAACCGCCTTCAAAGATTTTATTGATTCCCACCCGAATGGTTTTTTAGTAAGGGGATCAATGAACTACCTATGAGATGGCAAAAGTGCATACATATCAATGGTACATAATTTGATTAATGAAATATATTTCATTAAAAAAAAACGACTTTATGTTCCTCCCATAGAAAACGCCAATTTCATATGTAAGGACCTAATAATAAAAGGGAACACGACTAGAAATCCGTTTATTGTTTACTGCCAATTGGTTGATTCCATGGTCATCTTTTTTGCACGTTTCCGGCGAGCGGTCACAAAACTCCGCTTAAAACTTCAGTCCTCTGCGGCGATGCAAATGGACGCTAACTGGCGGCAAGTCTTTGTTATTTTCCATATTTCCAGATATACTTTTTCTATCCATAACCATATCGTCTGATGCTAGACGATTATTTGGCGTAAACGAGTTTTCGAGTTGTGAGATTTTAAATGCGAAAGGCTACTCTTTAATATTTTGAACGGCGCATATTGTTGTACGGCACTACATTTTCTCAAAAAAAAAAAAACTATTAATGAAATTCTTATTAAAATATAAATCTTTAAAATCTACTAATGCAATTCTACTTTTGGACGCCGTGTGGTATCCGGCTGAATAGAATAGTACCACCCTCTTTTCTTACCGAGGTGTCGTAAAAGGCGACTAAGGTAAGTCGACCCGCCGTGTGGTATCCGGCTGAGTAGAATAGACCAACCTCATTTCTTACCGAGGTGTCGTACAAGGCGACTAAGGTAAGTTGACCCACCGTGTGGTATCCGGTTTAGTAGAATAGACCACCCTCTTTCTTACCGAGGTGTCGTAAAATACGACAGAGGTAAGTTGACGTCAGGCAGGCGGCCGGTCGTAAAAACGCAGCCAAATCATGTGACAGCATGTTTATAACATGTTGTGCCGACCCCACTTAGAGTGGGATAAGGGCAGGAGGATGGATGGCAATTCTACTTTTGGCACGTTAGAGAAGAGCTAGAACTAATCAAGGTTTATGGCAAAATAATATTTTCATTATCATCCGCCGTGTGATATCCGGCTGAGTAGAATGGACCAACCTTATTTCTAACCGAGGTATCATAAAATACGAGTGGAGTGAGTTGACGTCAGGCAGGCGGCCGGTCGTAAAAACACAGTCAAATCATGTAACGGCATGTCTATAACATGTTGTGCCGTCCTCACTTAGAGTGGGATAAGGGCAGGAAGATGATGAATATTTTCATTATCATAACTTATGATATCCCGGTCGTGAGACTGTGCGACTCGACGGGGTAAAGAGTTCGAAACCCGCACAAACACCAATGAGTTTATCTATTAAAACTTATGTGTCTAATTGATAATTGCAATTTATCACACGCTTTTCGGTAAAGGAAAACATTCTAAGGGAAACTGCATATCTCTAGAGAATTCTGGAGATATGTGGAACCTACCAATCCGCATTGGAGCAGCGTGGTAGGTCCTAGCTCCAATCCTCTCTAAAAGCAGAGGAGGCCTATGCCCAGCTGTGGGATAGTAACAGGTCATTAGTTTACTTTTTTTTTATTAGAATTCTTGCGAAAACGAGGTTTCCACGAGGGTGAAATCGCGAGCATTTCTAGTTAATGATAAAATGTGACAGAAAAGATGAGAAGTGCGAGACTAAGTTGGTATGGTCATGTAATGAGGAGGGATGGAAATCACGTGACCGAAAGAGTTTTAAATATGAATGTGGATGGATGTATGGCTAGGGGGAGGCCGGAAAAAATATAGATGGATTGTGTGAAAAATGATATGCATGTTAAAGGAGTGGCACCAGAGTTGACGAATGATAGAGGAGAATGGAAAAAGAAGACATATTGTGCCGACCCCACTTAGAGTGGGATAAGGGTAATAGAATGATGATGATGATAAAATAATGCTATGGTTTTAATTAGTAACCTAGATTAACAAAGCAATTTATAGCAATATAATATTTCATTTCGTTTATATTCACTGAAGAGGTAATTTTAAAGGTAAATTTAAAGTCAGCAAAACACTTCGGCTTGTTCAAAAGTATGTAACAATTTGTCAGCTATTATAACTTCCACGGAATCAATTATGCCTTATTTACGGGGAGGGCGGCTCCCCCTCACCACCCTGATTTGAATAATTCCTCTCAATTTTAATAAATGTTTCCAATTTTTTTTTCCCCTCCGAAATTTCGGGCTCGGTGTAATGTCGTAACTTTTTAATTTTGAAACAAATAATTTCTTGTACACTTTCCCTTTTGTAGACAACGTCAGGGTAATAAAAGGAGAGGAAACCGTCACAATACTTTATTTTGTGAAAAGAATATCTGCTGATATTTGGAAAATAATTTGTCTTGCTTGTATTAATGTAAATTGAATGGTTTTCTTTGGTAACTTGTTTTATTTGAGAATCGCTCGACTAATCATCTTTTTGTTTATTTCTTTCTTTATTGTACATACATATTGTGAGAAAAAGTAAAATAGTCTATGTGCAAACGCGGACTTATCCCTAAAAAGGATTTCTTCCAGACAACCTTTAAGTAACAGAAGGAAAAGGACAAGAAGTGAACGGGTAATATACAAAAAAGAAAAATAACGAAACACTATAAACATAATTTCAATTTTCCTGCCCTTATCCCACTCTAAGTGGGGTAAGCACAACATGTTTCAAATATGTTTTGGCTAGTTAATTTCCTCCCTGACTTCAACTTACCTTAGTCGCATTTACGACGCCTTGGTAAGAAATGAGGATTGTCTATTCTACTCAGCCGGATACCACACGGCGAGTCAACTTACCTTAGTCGCCTTTTACGACACCTTAGTAAGAAATGAGGATTGTCTAATCTACTCAGCCGGATACCACACGGTGGGTCAACTTACCTTTATCGCCTTTTGCGTCACCTAGATAAGAAATGAGTGTGGTCTATTCTACTCAGCCGGATACCACAAACCATTATGAAAAAAGTATACATAGATTAATATATGCCTGAAAACAGGCAATCCGGAAAATTTTGTTGTTTACTCAGGTTTTTCGTTCCATACAAAATAACGTGTTTATTTGACAGCAACCGCAAATTAAACTTCCAATTAAGTGCAGTTAATTGATGAAAAATGTGCTTTAATCGTCGCACATTTCCAAACGAGATAATCTATACTAATATATAAAGCTGAAGAGTTTGTTTGTTTAATTGTTTTTATTTATTTATTTTATTAGACACACAAAACAGTTCACAACACGATCAAACTTAAAATGTATACATGTTGTTTATATTTAAAATCTAGTTGCTCACCAAAATATGCATGTACAAAAGAAGAAAAAGAACATGTTGCAATAATAAACTTATTGTAAAATTAAATCTAAGTATATTAGTAGTAATAGTCTAATGTTATTATTTTATAATCTCCTGAACAGCACTACGAGAAGTAACACAACACTTGACAATCTTTTTGAAATGCTGACTCACTAGAATCAAAAATGTCTAGATCCAAAAACTTGAAAGAGAGATCATTATAGACCCTACACATTCTTACTATGGGATTATTGAACGCGTTCAGGAACTACTGGATCAATTTGAAAATTTCTTTCAGTTTAAGATTGTCCATTTATCGAGGAAGGCTGTAGACTATATAATATCTCGCTAAGATGAATATGAGAGGAGCAGCAATAAAAAATATTACGAAAACGGCAAAATTTAAAGCTTTCTTTGCGTGCGCTGAGTAAATGGTAATAGTTATTCAACCACATATACTAATATATAAAACTGAAGAGTTTGTTTGTTTAATTGTTTGAACGCGTTCAGGAACTACTGGACCGATTTGAAAAATTATTTCAGTGTTAGATAGTCTATTTATTCAGGAAGGCTAAGCAATAAAAAATAGTACGAAAAAGCATAATTTAAAGTTTTCCTTGCGTGCGCTGAGTAAACAGTAATAGTCAAAAATTATGTATTACAAAATCGTTCCCCTCTAAAAGTTTTAAAAGTCTGCGATGGCATATGTCTAGCTTTTAAGGTTAACTCACTTTAACCATTTTTATGGTTATTAAAATACTATACGGTTTTAATCTTTCTGGGGCGGAGCCGCTGCCGATTGCTAGTAAAATTATAAAGTAAATTTTAGCGAATTTAAATTTTCTTTGTTGTGATGTTTCGAATACTGAAACAATTTTTTTATATTTTTCTAGATAAGCTGTACAATATTAAAATGTGCCTTTTATATTCATGGTTCATCGGTGACCAGCAGTTGGCGTTTTGCGATTGTCCACTCTACATTTAGCATTATATATATTTTCTATTTTCCGACGTGTGGTATCCGGCTGAATAGAATAGTACCACCCTCATTTCTTACCGAGGTGTCGTAAAAGGCGACTAAGGTAAGTCTACCCGCCGTGTGGTATACGGCTGAGTAGATTAAACCAACCTCATTTCTTACCGAGGTGTCGTAAAAGGCGACTAAGGTAAGTTTACCCACCGTATGGTATCCGGTTTAGTAGAATAGACCACCCACTTTCTTACGGAGGTGTCGTACAGTACGACTGAAGTAAGGCAGGCGGAAGTCAGGCAGGCGGCCGGTCGTAAAAACGCAGCCAAATCATGTGACAACATGTTTATAACATGCCGTGCCGACCCCACTTAGAGTGGAATAAGGGCAGGAAGACGATGATATATTTTCTATTTTATTTCATCGCAGATTATATTATGGATGACTGATTATAGAATGGACAGACTGTATTATGGATCACCGCAAAGTAACGCCTAATTCTATCATTTATACACAACAGTTAGTTTTTATATATACCTCATTAAAACTTGTTTTAACATCATATATATTTTCTGCATAGAAAATTATTCTTCTTTATTATAAAGGATTCTTTAACAGCAACATGATAGGATGTCATTTTACATTCCAGCGCGGCTATTTAGGAGGTTTATGGGAGGCATAAGGCCGCTCCACACTGACCCCCATAATGCGGACAAACGATCGGTGCTAAATAAAACGGCCATTCAAGTATTTTACGGCCATAAGTTGAAAGCTGGGAAGGAAGGGGACGTTGGGCTATTCGTCTTGAAGCAGACGCCGTTAGGAGGTTGCTGGGCACGCCTCATACAACATAAAGTTGTTCTAGATATGACAATTTCTTTTACACTTCTGTACTAATATGTTAAACTAGTTGTGCCAGCAGTTTCGCCCGCATTGAAATTGTCACAATTCTTTTCCCAAATTGAAATTTTGAACATAAGAAGTAGTTATCATCATTTAATTATAAAATATTTTTGAATAACTTTCACCGTTTACTTAGCGCAGACAAGAAAAGCTTTAAATTTTCCCGTTTTCTCAATATTTTTTATTGCTGCTCCTCTCCTATTCATCTCGCGTATTATACAGGGTGTTTGGAAGGTCGATGCAAAGCTGCAAACAGGAGCTAGTATAGACTATTTAGAACCATTTAAACTGAACTTATGTTAGGTATTATAGTCTATAGTCCTCCTCGATTAATGATCACCCAAGACTTCGTAACCGTCAATTTATTCGTCTAAGTACCCCCATTAATGCAAAACGAGTTAAAATAACTCGATAGTTATTATAAAAAAAATTTAAAATAACGAATATTAACATAATTCAAATGTAGAAAAAAAAATTGAATGCTTTTAATAGATAGTAATACAATTTTATTAAACAGTTTTTAAGTTATTATATGTTAAAAAATTATTATAAAACAAAACCCCAAAAAGTTGTCTGTAGATACGTGATTGATTTAGTCAAAATCTAATGAACGGATGTCTTAATGGTATTTATTTAAGAAATTCCAATTTTTCCGGTAGGTTTAGGTTATACTACATTACAGTTTTAAACCAGCAGACATACACTAAAGTAATGTACTAGAGATTTGTAGATCTACAAAAACACTACAAAAATCCACAATAACATGTATCTATCTCTTATAGTTAACTCACAATATCGTCTTTTATGTTAAAATGGTCATAATACACTGATTTCAACTTACCTTAGTCGCCTTTTGCGACACCTCGGTAAGAAATGAGGGTGGTCTATTCTACTCAATCGGATACCAGACCTCAAATGTAATTTACATCAACATCAAATAACTTAATAATTAACTTAATAATTGTGAAGCAAAAAATGAAGGAAAAATAATAAATTACAAATTAATGTGCCCATTCTAGTATATCTATATCTTAACATCGCAGCCTCTTGTCGCTTCTGTATTGAAGAAAGGGCAAAAGAACAAGTTCAATGCTTGTAAGGAAAGATTAATGTTGTATAGGAAAAACGTTTTTGGAGTGGACTTGCGGTGTAATATTAGTTTGTCATGATTGTGGGGTGTAAAGTGTTTCTATCCCACTGCTGGGCACGGACTATTTCACGCAGAGAGAAAGAGTTAAATTTATAATGCAACAAATATTGTCACATCACAAGTAATTAATACAACACCTTAATTAATTACACATAAAAACTTTCCTTGTTAATTACTCTATTTATTAGTGAAAACTGTATAAAAATCGGTTCAGTCATTATTGAGTTTATCGCGAACATACATACACAAGTAAACGGATACTCTGTAATATAATATGTAACGATAAAAATGTGTTAATTGAGAATTTATGCAGTTAGGTTAAAAAAACAATGACTTATTTTTTATTCGATAAATTCTATGTAAGTTTTTATAAGATGTACTCTTTTAGGCTATACTATCTTTTTTTAAACCTTACGCATGCATTTTAATGCAGATAGTATAGCCACGCACAGATAGTATAAACATGCACAATCTCAACAATCGTTTCGTCTTATAACCGAAGCAACTTCAGGAGATATACTCCACGACAAAATGGCAAAACAATATAGTTCAATAAATATTGTTTTATATATTAACCTATAAAAAATGCCGTGCTAAGTAAATTTTCACCATCTCATCTTATGTATAAAGTGTCCGAAATTGTGGTATCAGGCTGTGTTGAATAGACCGCCCTATTTTCTTACCGAGGTGTCGTAAAGGCCGACTAAGGTAAGTCGACCCGCCGTGTGGTATCCGGCTGAATAGAATAGAACAGATTGCGGTTTAATGTGGAATTGAAAATTGACTAAACCGGATACCACACGGTGGGTCAACTTACCTTAGTCGCCTTTTACAACACCTCGGTAAGAAATGAGGTTGGTCTATTCTACTCAGCCGGACACCACACGGCGATTGATTTGATAGTTTTTCTTCTAGCTTATAACCTATCGATCTCTTCGTTATACATAAAAATATCATTTCTATTCACCACGCGCACTTTACCGTAAAAAAGCGGTCTAAAAGTAAAAAGCAAACAATATTTTACAATATATTTCCTCCCAGTCAAATCGCTTTGTTCCCGAATGCGGGACAAATAAGAGCTGCTCCATTGTTCTCTGTAATCTTGTAAGGAGGTTCCGCAAATTTCTCTATTACGGAACAATCGGGAGAATAAAATGTATTTGTTATTGTTGAACCTCCTGCAAAGGGTTCAACTAGACTGACCATGGTTTTAACTAAATTTGATACCGTATTATTATAACAATGCCGTGTGGTATCCGGCTGAATAGAATAGTACCACCCTCATTTCTTACCAAAGTGTTGTAAAAGGCGGCTAAGGTAAATTGACCCGCCGTGTGGTATCCGGTTGAGTAAAATAGACCAACCGTATTTCTTACCAAAGTGTCGTAAAAGGCGACTAAGGTAAGTTGACGTCAGACAGGTCAACCAGTCGTATAATACGTAGACATATCAGGTGACAACATGTTAATAACATGTTGTGCCCACTTAGATTAAAATAAAGGCAAGAGGAGCAATATATTTAGGGCGGAGGGGGGCGGTGGAGCGGTTCTGGGAACTTTTGTTCTGGATCCAATCTGCTGCTGGCGAGTCCAGCAGCGACTTGCCTAAGCCCATCGTCTGCCGCCCTGTCAGGGGACCTTCGGACGTTCCGAACGAGGTATATCGGACGTCTGGCTTACAGGTCCCCGAGGCGGTCGGTGCATCTGGTGCTCCCGATGCACCGGTTAGCGGAGGGGGGCTTCTCTTTCGAGGGAGGAGGTGTTCTCTGGGATCATAGCTGTCGGCGGGGATGGGGACATTGTGTACAACGATACCTTTTCCTTGTCATCGGCAGCGTGGTGGAGCACACAGGTCGTTTGAGTCGGTGCGAGTCCGACATAACCGTCGCCTGTCCCCGTCGGGCGGCGGTACCTATAAGGGGTTTTTTCCTGTATAAAAATAGGAGGAGCAATATATATTACTAACAAATCTGGTCACCCTAGTTCAGCAGATGCGGCCAGTTATTAATGGAAATGTAAAGCGCTCGGATACGGAAATTGGTTCCGACATCTTTAAATAACAATATTAATTTGGCTCGATTAATAATTCCTTGTTATAACTTCAACAGATGTAATTATTTTTCTGTCGTTGTCTAATATTTTAACTTGACTATAAAAGTTAGACAAACTCTACATTGACCATCAAAAGCATATGTCGGAACCGGAAAAGTGAATTACCTGCTTAAGGTAAGTTGCCGTCAGGCAAGCGGCTTGTCATATCAAATCAAATCATACTAATCTTTATTAAAATAAGGTTTTTACAAGCACTTTTAAATCGTCAAGGATCAATTAGATTTAATGAAGCTACAACTGGTTCGGAATATTGCTTTTACTGAGAAGAACCAGCGAGAAACTCGGCGGTCAATCTTTTAAAAATTTTCAATTAACATTATTTAACCGTCTTTTTAGTTAATTAGTAGTTTGAAGCTGAAATAATTTTCAGATCCAATCATTTTTAAAGCGTAAAATAACAACATGTTTAAAACATGTTGTGTCAAAAAAAGTACTTTGGTATTATGCACTTCCGCAAAATAACGCCTAATTCTATAAATTTTGTTGTGACCACTCCACTAAGTGTGTGATAAGGGCAGGGGAATGATTTAAAAGGGTTAAACAAAATAAACGTTATCGAAACACCTTGACTAATTTGCGTAACCAATTTCGCTTCGGTTCCCGGATGTCGGGATTAATTGGTGAAACCTAAACACGGCACTCGCAAGCATCAGTAACCCTTCCGGGTCGACGAACTGGAACACGGATTCAATAGATGGCCGCAAATATCCAGATATGGCCACAGTTACAAGATTCAAATTCAAAATTCAAAATATTCTTTATTCAAATAAACTTGTAAACAAGTGCTTTTGAATCGTCAACTCTACTGCTGGTTCGGAAAACTGTTCCTACCGAGAAGAGCCAGCAAGAAACTCGGCGGTTGCTCTATTAAACATACAATTCTTAATACTAATTACATTTAATCGTTTCTATCTTGTACAGGAGTACAATCCACTCATTCTTAAAAAAAACTTCAAAAAAAAAGAAAAATTATTCGGTACGTAATGGGGCTCGTTCCTAGGAATTTTCATTTCAATAGACCTCCCATTCCTCGAATAAGCGACGCTGACTTGACAGCTTTCAGCAAAAATAGTGTTTTATATATTCAATGTAAATTTTTGATTTTTTTAATTTCCAACAACAGGGATAAAACGAATTTTTTTAATTACAACCTAGCTAGAACGATTCCCCCCGCCAAACCTCCTGGACGCTAAATTTCAGGAAAATCGTTGGAGCCGTTTTCGAGATTCCGTTTAAATATTATAGAAAGTAATAACATTGTAAGATAGGAAAAATAAAAAATGTGTTCCCTTTTTTACATTTTGCTAAAAACGAAAAGCGAAAACAATTATAACATATTTTATAATTCAGCAATAATTTGAAACATTTTTTTACATAATAATTTATAGAACTAGGGGTTACTTTGCTGAGATCCAAAATACAAAAGTAATAATAAAATTATTTTGCTATAATCCGCGATCAAGTAAAATAGAAAATATGTATAATGCAAAAAGTAGAGATGACTATTCGTTGATGATGCTTCGGTTGCGGGGCGAAACAATTGTTGAGTTTGTGATAGTGAACGTATGTAGTGCTTGTGTATTGTAGTGTCGGAGGTATGTGCATGTGTTTTTACGAATCCCGCATGTATCAGGTATAAAAACGGATTGTCCACTCTACATTTAGCAATATATATTTTATATTCTACTTTATCGCAGATAATATGGCAAAGTAATTATATTATTACTTTACCATTTCTTTAAAATGAAACCTAGCTAAATCGAAGCTAAAGCTTTTCCCCCCAAAACAACTACATTTCATGAAAATTGTTGGAGCCGTTTCCGAGGTTCAGAAAAAATATTTCGAGATAAAAAAAACAAAAAGCGACTTTGTTTTACAATATATAGTAATCCTATAGCTAAAGGTTAATCTATATATATAAAAGAAAGTTGGTCTTAGTTACACTATTTATAACTCAAGAACGGATGAACCAATTCGGCCGAAAATTGGTGTAGAGGTCGCTTAGAACCAGGAAACGGACATAGGATACTTTTTATCCCGTTCGACCGCATTTATTTTATCCCGTCAAGTCACTATAAAACGTAGTATAACAAGAACGACTATGACATTGAATAACAAAACGCAAATGTCAGTGGAATACAAAACATAGATGACAGCTAAACGTAATTTTGTCTTTGGTGAAGTATGGTAAAAAATTTGACAATTATCAAAATAATAGTGTTACAAAATGTTTTTAATACAACCTCCTTCATAGAGTTGGTCATTAATATGAAAAAGCATTGTGGCTGTCATATGTGTCATTAAGTTGTTGAGAAAGAGTAAATGGGTTGACTCTGGGAAAACTGTTTTTATTTATTGAATAAGTATAATAATATAATAATGTTAGGCAAATTATTGTTAGTCTGTGCCGGATGTCACTTGTTGTAAATATATTATTTCTACAATAAAAACTCCTTTGCACAAGGTTATCCATTTACCGCGGTTTACTTTCTAATTGTTACTTTCTTATCTATTTTAATACAATACAGAGCTACAATGTTCACCGAATTTAAACAAATATCTGCGCCTTGAACAATTATAATTTATGAAATTCCAATGTCTGCCGTTCATTTATTTACCTTTAAATTCCTGAACGAAAGGCAACATTTCAGCAATATAAATATTTATGAAATTCATTCAGATATGCGGCATTCTTCGACGTTAATTCCGTTCTACTTCAATTAAGCTCCAGATTCAAATTGAAATTAGCGATGAAATTAGATTTGTCTTACGAGTAATTCATTAACCCTTAAAGGATAAATTAAGTATAATATTTTTCAGTTTTAACACCAAATTGTTACTTAACGGCTAAAGTTATAAGTTGCTAAGTTAACTTGTTATTTATATATTCTGAGACTTAAATAAAATATAATTCATACGAGTAAATTTAGGTGTGACTTGGCAGAGTTGCAAAATACAAATGTCAATCATTCATCATTCTCCTGCCCTTATCCCACTCAAAGTGGGATCGGCACAAGATGTTACAAACATGTTATGTTAACGCACACTCTACATACAATAACACGATATAATGGGAATACCACTATTCCCGTTCCGAGATGCACTTCTCTTGAATGACGAACAAAGACTGAATGTCACTGAAACGTTTCAGCAATATATATAGAAAGACTCCACCGGAAACAACACGTCACAGTGTTGCCACCATTACAATCAAAAAGGCACGATAATCGTTTCATGACGGTGTTGCTATAAAATACACAGCGAAAGTCATTGACGACAACAGTTATAACATGATTTGGCTACGTATTTTACGAGCGACCTGACGCCAACTTACCTTAGTCGCTTTTTGCGCCACCACAGTAAGTAATGAGGTTGGTCTATTTTACTCAGCCGGCAACACGCGGCAGGTTGACTTACCTTAGTCGCCTTTTACGACACCTGGGTAAGAAATGAGGGTGGTCTATTCTACTTAACCGGATACCGCATATATACATATAACAAGTTTAGAATTATGCATTAATGATTTTTCATCCACCTTCAATATTGAATGAAAAATGATTAAATACGGAAAACTTGGGAGCAATTTATTAATCGCAAATCATATTACGCAGGAAATTTTCATTATAAAAAAAAAACTTTTTTATGTGCGCCACCGCTTAGCATTTTGGGTATTTATCCCGAGTTTCCGTAATAAATCGTCTTTTAAGAACTTCGCTTATTTATTTTTCTCCACTTCGCCCGCAACTTTGGTCTATAAAATTGCGGGAAACATTACTATGTTGTAAAGTGCTATTAAACTTTTGTACGACCGAAAATATTTGCAACAGACCTTACAGTAGGGTTGTGCTATACATATAAATAATAATAAATAAATATATGGGACAATTACACACACGGTCGTCCGTCCCCAAAGTAAGTCACTTAATACTTGAGTTATGGTAGACAGACAACTGGTGAATATAAACAAATTCATTTATAGAAAATGTTTGCCCTCGGCGGGAATCGAACCCGCGATCCGTGGAGCTGATATACTAGTGGAACACACGGCGCCGTCCGCGTGGTCTGTTGTTTTTTTGCTCATATAAAGAACAACCAAAAGGAAGTACTTTATTGATATTGCGATCTAGCCAAGAGGCTAATAACCAACTTAAAGATTACCTAAACTTATAAATTAACTTATATCTAAGAATAGGTCCCGTGACTTATCTTAGCCTTTCTTGTTATGCGAGACACTTTGTTTTTGTGTTCTTTCACTAGCACTACACTACACTATCACTATATTAAACTAACTCAAAAGGTTTTGTCCTTTTAAGTCTTCTTACGAGTCCAGTGTTATCGAGAAGCTGGATGGCCTCGATGTTCACGTGATGATGAAGCCTTTGCTCGTGGGCTTCAGCGTACTTTTTTATTACTTTATTAGCAAACTCAACCTGAAGATGTTGATGAATGTGCTCATTCTTTACATACCAGGGTGCGTTAACAATAGCCCTCAGTACTTTATTTTGGAATATTTGTATTATATTTGTTTGATTTTTTAGCACAGCCCCATAACTGAACACCATAGATAGATCGATAATAGACGCTTTTCAATCTCATCCTATTCCTGTAGAATTAACAGGATTTCTATAGCCTATTGTATAAGGAATAATTGTGTCTACGTTCGTGGATATTGGTTTAGCGAATTCGCCGTGAAAGAGTAACAAATATACATCCATACTCACAAACTTTCGCATTTATAATATTAGTAGGATTAGTAGAAATCTCTTGAATTGTAACAATATATATTATAGTTCCTTTTGTGTTATGGCACTCAACAAAGTAACGCCTAACTCTATAAACTATACAGTATAATGTCAAATACAAAAACAGTGTTATAAAATGAACTTCGCTAACAACAATCATTACATAGCGAACACAATGTCAATCCGTGTCAATCAAAACGTGTCGCGATATGTCAATCGTAAAATGTCTCCATCAAATTTTTCCCCATTCCGTTCCACGCAGTAAGGACAGTAACAGGAGGTCTGATGTTTACGGAACGCGTTCACGAATTGATTATACGGCGGCTTATCGGCTTTTATAACTTTTTGCGACAGCCGCCGTAAAAAGCGGGCCCGGCTTTTACGGCGGGTGGGATACATAAACACAAATGTATTTAACAGATTGGTCTCGGCCGTGTTCGTGCCTCGTAACCGACTGAGCTGTTACGTTTTATCGTTTACTCGGCTAGATTGAGTTTGTATTAACGCTTCTGTAACTATGACAAATGATTTTTTTTTTCATATTGAATCGCTTACGCCGTAGCGTAAGCGTAAGCGTTTATAGAATTAGGCGTTATATTTATATAAATAAAACCCTCCCTCATGAGTATTATTGAAGTATTCGGACTAGTTAAAATAACGTTCGTTTAAAATACCTCGAATTACATTTTATATCTATTTTCTTGTTCACGAATAAACAACATGAATATTTTTCATACTTTTATGTTCTTGTTCATCGTTTTTTCGAATTCCATCGTTTGATGAATTCACTAATTTATAGAATTAGGCGTTACATAGCGGCGGTCTATATTACAAAAGTAATGAAAAAATTATTATTACAATCCGCGAATACAGAGAACCTCGCATAAACCTATGCAAGTGATTGTTTTATGCGAGTGCACTACCCGCAGTCATAGCTTATGCATACAGGATTCATACACCACATGCACTATAAACCAGCGCTGCCATCACTAATAGCACTGCACATATCACTACCACAATCTCAACATTAATTTCGCCCCGTAACTGAAACATCATAGAAGATAGACTCGATTAAAAAATTGCAATAAAACTTTTAGCATTACATAGATTTTCTCTTACCGCGAATTATAGCAAAATACTATTGTCATTGCTTTTGAAGAAATTAACTAAACAGTTCTACCATAACCGATTCTATTAGACGGTAAACTGAAATTGAATTTATAAATTGCGTGGGATTCGTCCCAGTCGATTACTTAGTAATAACATAGTTGTATTAAGTGTAATTGTTAGCCGTGGAACGCCTAGAATATTAAGTTGTTAACCAAATTAAGTTTTGGGTTGTTCGTAACTACTAATTGTTTAACTAGTGGTGATATTATTTCAGAATCATCTTAAATGTAACACAATGGATGGAATACATATTATTATAAATGTGAAAGTCTGGCTGGCTGTCTGTCGGTTTGGCTTTCACGGCTACCCCAGCAATATTGCTGAAATTTGAAACAGTGAAAGGTTGTATATCGGATTAGTATAAAGGATTATTAATATATACTCGTAGAATAGACCAACCTCATTTCTTACCGAGGTGTGGTAAAATACGGTTAAAAAAATACGGCTGTCGGCCAATCGTAAAATACGTAGCCAAATCATGTGATAATATGTTTATAGCATGTTGAGCCGACCCCACTTAGAGTGGGATAAGGGCAGGAGGATGATGTAGATTAACAAGACTACTAACAATATATTATACATCACAAGTAAAACATGGATTACTTAAAATAATTAGTTTGTTGGTTATAAGAAAAACCAATCATCAAGAGTTTATCTGTTAAAAACTTGTCTTATTTATAATTGCAATTTATCACAATCTTTTCAATGAAAAAAAATACCAAGATGAAACGTATTTATCTCTAGAAAATTCTGGAGATATGTGTAATCCATCAATCAGTATCGAAGCAACGTGTTGGGTCTTAGCTCCAACCCAATTCTGGCCCCAACTTAACCTAAGGCTTTTCTTTCCATTTTTTGAGAAAAAAATGAAAAGAAAAGCCCTTGCCCTTATTTGTATTAGTTTGCATAGAAGATGAATTGTAAATATCAAGAAAAGTTTTCTATACATATTATGAAATTAAAACACTAATACCAGAAAGTAAACCTTTCTATTGGTTTAACTTAAAAACCACTAGCTTCGTTGAAATGAATGTTCTAGAAGCGTTTTAACTTTTTATTCAATTCGATGCATTCTCATAAAATATTCCAGGTTTTCTCCCACAGTAATTCTATTCTAGCCTTTCCTTTTTTCGCTTTCAAACATGTTTCCTTTCACCGCGGCCATGATAAACGGGATCCTTTGTAGTTGAGATCAAGAAAGTTTAATCTGTAAAAGCCTAGATTTAAAGCGTTTAAATTGCATCGTCGGAATTCTTAGGCGGAATAAAAATTTTACTTGAACAAATGAGATAAAACATTTTATTGCAGATACTTTATTACGACCTTCTAGGGGTTTGCGGGTTCAAACCTGGGCGAATTTGGGCGGAATATACATATGTACTTAATTGATATTTTTAAAACTACCTAAATCGTGTAGAAACTACATCCATTTCCGTAATACAAATCAATCTTTTCTTTAACCTATATTATCTTAATATGTAGATTTGAGCAAATTAACATAGGTTCCCTATAATAACTATCAAGATATAGGATGTTATAACACCTCGCTATATGCTGAGCTAATCAAGCCAAAGAAATCCAGGACAGTTGAAGCCATAACTGTCAGCGAAAGCCGTACGGCCTCATTGTTGCAGCAAAAATGAAACGTATGTGACGTCGGCGATATCGCCATATTGTCGTTCACACACTGCTAAGAGAGGGAGTACATTAATATAAGGCTAACCAGCCATTTCTGGATGTCTTTTGAAGGATTTTTATTTCATTACCTTGACAATATATCATAAATTAGATTTACAGTACCAATACAACATTGTTGAATAAACATTATATACGAACGCCATTAGTATCTAAACATTTAGTCCAAGTCGATAGTTACGTTGATTGAATCCGGGCAAACATTTACATATCGCCCAAGGGAATCAACATTGCTTAGTAAACACTGAACATGTTCCTCACTCCTCGAAATATGTACAATAAGAAACGACAGTATAATAAATAATCATTTGTCAAATGTCATTTGTTGTTTAAGTGAAGTACAACCAAAATTCCATTCAGTCTTTGTATTCACCGTTCACTTCAACGCCCAGACTACCCAAGAAGATCCTTCTTTCCAATGTTAATTTCTATAGTACTAGCTTAACCCGCAAATTCGTTCGCGAGGACTGTTGTCGCGTGATATGTTGATAATAGATGGTGATTTTAAATGTCATCCTATTCCTGTAGAATGGAACGTAATTGTCAAATTTCATCGATATAGGTGCAGCGAATTCGCCGTGAAAGAGTAACAAACATACATACTCACAAACTTTCGCATTTCGCATTAGTAGGATATGATTACTACCCCCGCAAACCTGCATCTTTCTACCCCAACTTCATCAGAGCTACCAACGCAAAATATCCTTACAAGTCTATTTCTAAAGGCATACTTGTAAAGCGTTAGATCTCCTTTCGTCTAGGTCTTAACGTATTTATACATAAAAATGAACGTAAATATTTTTTTAAACGATTCTAAATGTCAAAAGAATATTTTTTTTTCTTCCTAAATAACACTGCCGTCAATACAAACCCAATCCAGCCGAGTAAACGATAAAACGTAACAGCTCAGTCGGTTACGAGGCACGAACACGGCCGAGACCAATCTGTTAAATACATTTGTGTTTATGTATCCCACCCGCCGTAAAAGCCGGGCCCGCTTTTTACGGCGGCTGTCGCAAAAAGTTATAAAAGCCGATAAGCCGCCGTATAATCAATTCGTGAACGCGTTCCGTAAACATCAGACCTCCTGTTACTGTCCTTACTGCGTGGAACGGAATGGGAAAAAATTTGATGGAGACATTTTACGATTGACATGTCGCGACACGTTTTGATTGACACGGATAATTGTGTTCGCTATGTAATGATTGTTGTTGACGAAGTTCATTTTATAACACTGTTTTTGTATTTGACATACCGAATAGTTTATAGTCCTAGGCGTTACTTTGTTGAGTGCCATAACACAAAAGTATAATATATTTTTTACAATTCACGAGGTTTTCGCAATAATACTATATTAGAATAACATAAGTATCCTTAAGAATTCCACGTAAAGCTTTAGGCGTACGTTTTGGTAGATGTCAAATTATAACTATATAAAATTATTTAACTACAAATTACAGGAAACTGTTTTATCGATCTGTTTGTATTTTTGATATTTTGTTTGTTTGTATTTTTTATCTGTTTGTATTTCTGTTTGAACTTTGAGGTAAATTTGTTAAAGTTTAAAAATGATTACAATGACAAGAAAACTGCGTTGAAATTAGTAGTTTCAAAAGCAAATACAACTGGTGTTACGACCCCACTTAGAGTGGGATAAGGGCAGGAGGATGATCGGTAATCAGGAGAGGAAATCGGTAATAACAGTTTGATCCCGGGTATTTTCACTTCTTTAGTCCGCCCGTTTATCAATGAGCTACCACAACTTTACAAATGCAAGCTAAAATTTCATTTACATTCTATTCTACATTTTAGCATTATTTCAATGTCCGGAAACATAGCTACGACATTTTTTTAGAATGCAACCTAGCTAGATCGATTTTTCCGTCCTAAAATCCTCTACATGCTGAATTTCATGAAAATCGTTGAAGCCGTTTGCGAAATATATACAAGATTAACTTATTGAAATATTAAAGATATGCTTTACTTTTACGAGCATATTTCCTACACTCAATTTTAATCTTTGTTTTGTATAATAAGGCATCAAAAATAAATGGTCCTCTATTAATCTGCAATTCTAAGAACCGTATTCTAAAAGGCAGATGTTTAAAAACAAACGCCCAGCATCCGGGCAGCCATTAATCTGTGTCAACAAGACGTCGAATCAGTAATTAAGAAGTTTATCATATAGCAAAAAATTAAGCACCGCGGAACTTCGACCCAGATTCGCAGGCAAGGTGGGGTGGTAGGGTAAGCGGGAAAATATATAAATAATTTAAAAAAACCCATTTTTTTAACAGAGAAACTTTTTTGTCGTTGGCATATAAATAAATAAATAAATAAATATAATATAAATAATAGTATATCTGCTTTTGAAGTGATTTACATTTTAATGAAGCTTTCACTGATGTTTGTATTGAAATATAAAAAAAGAGTAAAGTAGCGGCCTATTATTATCCCACTGTTGAGAATAGGCCTCTTCTCTCCATTTTTGGAGAAGGTTTGAAGCTAAGATCTACCACGCTGCTCCAATGCGGATTGGTAGGTAACACATATTTCCAGAATTCTCTAGAGATATGCAGGTTTCCTCACGATGTTTTCCTTCACCGAAAAGCGTGTGATAAATTGCAATTATCAATTATACACATAAGTTATAACAGAAAAATCTCAATGGTGTCTGACCGGGTTTGAACTAGGGCTGCCACCTTTTTTTGAAGCAAAAATAGTATTTTTCTTTTTAAAGAAAAAAAATATATAAATACTTTTAGGAGATTCAGGAAAAAAAATAGTACACATCTATTTTCAATCATTATTTATTTTTCCATGATTATTTATTATTACTTTTCGCTGGACAATGACAAAGGATTTAGAGTTACTAACTAAGCCCCGTAAATTCACTGACTGAGTATCATTCCATTCCCTATGCAGTGCTGCGGGTGCGTTACAGTCACAGTTGTTCAAAAAAGGCGTGACAATTGAATTAGCGATAAAAAATATACCTAGTATTTTTTGTCTTATATTTTTTTTCTATATTATATAGTACAATTTTACAGTACTATAATTTTACAGTAATTTTTATAGTACTTTTTTTTTTTTTTTTTTTTTTTTTTTTTTTTTTTTTTTTTTTTTTTTTTTTTTTTTTTTTTTCTTTTTTTTTTTTTTTTTTTTTTTTTTTTTCTTTTTTTTTTTTTGTGTGGGTAGGTCAAAAGACAACAAGTAAAAATTTTCGTTCTCTAAAGTTTTTGTAATTAAAAATAGAAGTTTTATAAATATTGGCAAAATTTTCATGTAATTATATTCAGTTTTACCTGCACCTACTGGCAAATAATATTTTTCTGCTTAAAATCATCATAAATACTTAATATGGATTTACACAGTGAGCTCAGTAAAAACATGGCTGACATTGTTAAAATGTTCGAGACCCGAATGGATAATTTTGATGAAGCACTGGCAAATTCACAAAAAGCATCAACTTCTTTGTGTGGCACTTCAGAAATATCAGCTTTAATCTCGGACTATGCTATTTTTAAAAATCTAATATGGAAGACTCTTGGTATGCTCCGGCAACAAGTCCAATTACTTGGTGAAGGATTTGACAAGCATGAAGCGTTCTCTCGGAGGAAAATTCTTCTATTTCATGGAGTTTTTGAAGATTCGAGTGATAAATTGGACCAAAAGTTGAGTGCTGTTTTTAGTGATCATTTAAAGATGTCCCACATTCAGGTTGAGAACATTGAATTTTGTCACAGGCTGGGGGTGAAAAAGGATTCACCCCGTCCCATGTTCGCTTCTCTAGTTTAAAGCACAGAAATGATATATGGAACTCTAAAACTAATCTAAAGGGATCCGGAATATCAATATCCGAGTTTCTTACTAAACCTAGGCAAGAGGCATTTGTTTCGGCGAGGAAATACTTCGGTATAAAAAATTGCTGGACGGCGGATGGCACTATCAATATTTCATTGCCTGACAAAAGTCGTGTGAAAATTAACTCTATGAATGATCTCCAGATATTAATGAATAAATTTCCACTTCCTGAAAGTGTTAGAGAGCATATAACATTAAGAACTCGTCGTAACAACAAGAACACCGTAAAATAATCTGTGATTTTTTGTTCATCATTTACGTTGTTATTCTTATGTAAACCTACACTATTATTTTTTACTTTTATTTCACATGAGAGATGGTATTTATAAAAATACTTTGTCCACCTACTTCTTTCTATTTGTTTTTGTATCTTAATAACAGACACTTGCTGTCACCTAATGTCAATTCTGCGTTCGGATACATTCTCTAAAAAATATATTTTCTACACGTGCTATGTTTACAGATTATTATTTTTTTTTATTTTTTTTTTTATTGTTAGTACATTTTCTTTGTATGTGTTTTTTTTTTTTTTGGCTTTTGTGGTATACATGTTTTATTTTATAGATTTAGTGTAGGTTTAGGATGATATGTATAATTTCTCTGCCAGCGAGTGTGGGTAATAATGATTGTAAGGTACTGTTTGCGTATTTTATATCGCAATATTTTTATATTTATTAGTATTACAATATTGATTATTATAATTTATTAATATTATTAAATCTGTTGTATTTTATATAGTTGTTAAAAAATTATGTCTAATTCAGTTATATTGAATGAAGATTATTTTTCGTGTTCCTCTTCTGATCACTACCAAAGTGCATCTAGTAATACATCTGTTTCCAGTGATTTCACTCCTCTAAACTCTAAGCTAAATTCTATATTTTCTACGAATTCTGACTGCCTCAATCTTGTACATATTAATGCACAGAGCATTCCGGCTCACTATTCCGACTTCATTGCATCTTTTAGCGGCGTGCTTGTCGATTGTATTCTTGTTTCCGAAACCTGGTTTAAACCGTCTCTTTCATCAAATCTTTTTACTCTTCCTAATTTTACCCTTGTTCGCAATGACCGATTAAATAAAAGAGGTGGAGGTGTATGTATATACGTTCGTGATAATCTTCCGTTTAAGATTGTAACGCAATCTCCTGGTATTTATTCTGGAAACTTCGAACACCTATTCCTAGAAATTAATATGCGGCACTCTAAATTTCTTATCGGTGTAGTGTACAGCCCTCCCTCCGTTAATTATTTTGACTCTTTCGAATCCCTTTTGGAAAACCTTCGTCCCTCTTATAGCGACATCACGATAATGGGTGACTTTAATACCTGCCTTATCAAAAATGACAGTAGATCTAATAAATTAAAGGCATTGATTTCTTCTCTTAACATGACCATTCTTCCATCGTCCGCAACATATTTTCCACCTACTTTTAGCCCTTCTCTTCTCGATTTAATAATTACTTCAAATCACGATCGCATTACAGCTCATGGACAGCTTAATGCGCCTTTCTCCTATCACGATCTACTCTTCCTTAGCTATAACTCGCGAACTCCTAAGCGTAAAAGGAAGGAAATTCTGCTTCGTAATTTTAAGAACATTAATCTGCTTAATCTACAGTATGATGCTTCAAAAATTGATTGGTCATTAGTCTTTGATTCAAATAATATTGATGACAAAGTTAATCATTTTACTGAGGTACTAATTAAGCTTTATGACAGCCACGCCCCCGTAAGACCAGTTAAAATTAAACATTTTCCTGCACCATGGCTTACACCTGAAATAAAAAGCGTAATGAACAAACGCAATAAAGCAAAGATAAAATGTAAAAAACACCCAACACCAGATAATATTGCTGTTTATAAAAAGTTGCGTAATGTCTGTAATAGAATGTGTAGAGATGCTAAACGCCGCTACATCTTTTCTTCAATCTCTAACTCATCTTCACAAATGTGGAGATTTCTTAAGTCACTAGGTGTGGGGAAATTTTCTGACACTTCTAACTGTGCTGTAGATATAAATTCTCTCAATCTGTATCTATCTACTCCTCCTATTACTCCTTCTGCAGGTAAAAAACTATCTGCTCTTAAAATTCTTTCTAGTGCAACCCTTCCTATTTGTGACTCTTTCAAATTTCGGGAAATCACAGTGATGGATGTTAAGAAGAGTATCCTTTCCATTTCTACTAAAGCTGTTGGTAATGATGACTTGGGCCGCGACATGCTAGTCCTTATTGTAGATCTTTTATCGCCTATAATTACTCACATTTTAAATTTCTCGCTAGCGTCTAAGATTTACCCTTCAGCTTGGAAGATGGCCCATGTCATACCTTTGCCAAAACAATCCAATCCTAGTTCATTTTCTCATTATCGGCCTATCTCGATTCTTCCAATCCTTTCCAAAGTTTTGGAAGGTGCGGTTTGTACCCAGCTATCATCTTTCCTCTTTACTAATAACCTTCTTAGTCCCTTCCAGTCCGGTTTCCGTCCTTGCCATAGCACTGTTACTGCGTTACTCAAAGTCACAGACGATATACGGTACGCCATGGACAATAAACAGTTGACACTCCTAATCATGTTAGACTTCAGTAACGCCTTTAACTCAGTCGACTTTGATATATTGCTCGGCATCCTACGCTCTCTTAATATTTCTTCACCTGTGATTGATTGGTTCCATTCTTATCTTCATGGCCGCCAGCAAAAGGTTCGAGCCGATGAGGTGTTTTCCGATTGGGTTCAACTTACTGCTGGCGTACCTCAAGGTAGCGTGCTGTCTCCATTACTATTCTCCGTATTTATTAATGAAATAACCAAATCTCTCTCCTCCTTCTTCCATCTCTATGCAGACGACTTGCAACTTTATAGGCATGCAATATTATCAGAGTTTGATGAAGCAATCCAAGCAATCAACGATGACCTTGCCAAGATAAAGGACTGGTCTGATTCTTATGGACTTTTAGTAAACCCAGTTAAATCGCAAGCTATAGTTGTCGGAAGTAGACCGCTGCGTAACCGAATTGACTTCAGCGTTCTGCCACAAGTTCATTACAATGGAATACCTATTCCGTACAGCAACACTGCGAAAAACTTGGGTCTTATCATAGATGGTAATCTTAACTGGTCGGCGCACATTAACGATGTTAGTCGCCGTTTGCACAATGCAGTTCATTCCCTAAAGAGACTGCAGAACTTCCTTCCTTTGCGTACTAAGATAATGCTATCACAAACCTTGCTACTCCCTCTTCTCGACTATGCTGACGTTTGCTACCTAGATGCATCCGAGGAGCTACTAGACAAATTAGA
The DNA here is from genome assembly GCA_029227775.1 of Morpho helenor. Classification (NCBI taxonomy): domain Eukaryota; kingdom Metazoa; phylum Arthropoda; class Insecta; order Lepidoptera; family Nymphalidae; genus Morpho; species Morpho helenor. Next base: position 680,341 of record JARGCU010000006.1, read on the forward strand.
TCGGCTTCAGAATTTGTGTATACGTTTTGTGTATGGTTTGCGTAAGTTCGATCACGTGTCTGATTTTCGTCGTCAATTAGGGTGGCTTCCTATTCGCTCTCGCCGGAATGTTCATGTATTAACCGTTCTTTTTAAAATATTATATGGTCTATCTCCCAACTACTTGCAGGAACGCTTTTTCCATTCTCCGCCTAGTACTAGACCGCATCGGTCCTGCAAGTTAAAGAAATCACTGGCAATTCCCTCTTATAACACCATTTTTTACAGGAAATCGTTTACAATCGCTGCGGCTCGTCTTTGGAACTCACTTCCCGATAACATTTCAAAAGATACAACTTCCGTACACTCTTTAAAATTGAAATTGAAAAAACACTATTTTTCTCTTACAAATCAATAAAAATTCTATTTATGTACTAGTTTATGTAATATGTTTATGATGCTTGTTTATGTAGTATGTATATACATATGTGTATGTGTATATATATATATATATAATCTATATTATGTTTAATAGTTTTATATTATATCTACTTGTACCTATACCACAACTCATTATCTTTCCCAATACTCTTAGGGCTGCTGGAAGAGATCGCTTACAGCGATAAGCTTTCCTATGTATACTTTAGTTTTATTTTAATTTTTATATAATTACTGTTGGTACATAAATAAATAAATAAATAAATAAAAAATACAATTGACTAAAATATAGTACGATACTATATAATATAGTACGGGTGGCAACCCTAGTTTGAACCCGTGACCTCCTCAAAAGAGTCGCACGGTGTTACCGCTGGTTTTCACCCAAGGGTGAACTTACTTACTAATAATTGATGCATCGAATATTTAATGAACCGCTAGCAGTCGTACCGTGCATCATTATAATATTAATTTAATTCGCGTTCCTTCCAGTCTTTGATGAATAAGGCAAAATAAAATACAAGATCGCCTATTTAACTCCGCATTGCAGATTCGACTAAAAACATAACACAAAAGAGAACCTCTCCGAAATGAATCACCATCCTTGAGGAAAGTTTTTCGTAATATTTCAACGGTGATTAACTTTTTTTAATCTTTGGGTAAACCACTTATGACAAAGAAATATTATATTTAAAAGTTTTTCGAAACTCTGCTGCTAGAAATTTTACATACATTTCTTTGAACTGTTTTTCTGTGTTCAATGTTGTATGTCCGATATCCGATAAAATAAGACGTGAGTACAGCCGGTTTCTATACATTAATGTTGTATGTGTCTAGTATTAATAACTATTATTATATTATTATTCTCCTGCCCTTATACAACTCCTAAGTGGGGTTCCATGCGGGGGAAGCTGTTGGCACTCATAAAAAGAGACAAATATATGGCGTCTCATTTGCTTTCTTTATTGTAATAGGGCACATTTAAACCTGGCTTCGTTATTCTACTATAATAAGTCTATGAGTACAATAGAGCAGTAAATAAAATTGGCGCCATGACATTCCTTATTATATATAGTATAGCGCCATCTTGTTTAAAATTGTTGTACTAGTTCGACGCGACAAAATGGCGACAAAGAGGACGACGTGACAGGTAAGAGGGCGCCACCGAACATGACATTACCTATGATAAATGATAATACCACCCGAACGAGACACCCTCGGATAGGGATGTGACTTGGAGTAGAAAAAATCGATGAATAAATAATCAAATTTTAATCCCTTTAAAAATAATCGATTTTTAAAAAATAACAACGATTTTAAAACTAACAAAATAATCGATTTAAAAAAATCAATTATTTTGGTACGAAATAATCGATTTCCTAAAAATCGATTTTTTTCTTAATATTTTAAAAGTTGTCTTATTTAACATTACCAGTCAATAGTTACCATCTGAACGGATACCGTCGGAATTAACACCCCGATTACCGATATCAACGCAGTGGTCTGAGAGCTACCAGTCCCACCACCCGATAGGTGGTGGGACTGGTAGCTCTCAGAATCTCAGCTCAGGTGGGGAATCGTACCTTAAAGGCATGACCTAGACTGGTGGTCTGAACTCTGAATACGGACCAGGCATATTACATGCAAAAGTCGAAATTTAGAACAGATTAATAGTGAAAAAAAAGTAATCCCTTCTGTTTTTAACGTAGAACAAACCTTCACAAATTCAAATTTTATCTTCAAACAATTTATGTATATTTCGGGAACATACAAAAAAGTTTTTATTTACATATAAAAAGTATATAGTATATATAATAGGTATACTAAATAGACAGAGATGCAGCTGCAAGCAAATGCAGGCTTGCTAGTAAAGCATAATTTAGGATGTAGGTCATTTAATAGGTAATAAATGAAATAACACTAAGAGTAAAGCACATATTTATTAACAAAAAGTTTCTAATAAGACTAATAAATATCATTGCAATTTTACATTCAACTATAGAAAAGCACATCATAATCAACTTTTTTAAGTTAAAATACCGAATTTTAAAAGTTTTTCCTAACAAAGATTTAAAATTGTTGCCTATTGGTTATTTAGTCATTTATTGTTTAGTTTTACTGCTTCTCTTTCCATGCAACAGACTTATCGAGAGTCTGTATAAAGCGTCACCACATCAAAACTGTCTCTTTACACAGATCAGTGGGAATCCTATATAACTGTCCCTTCATATCCATGATGTGTTAACAAGATAAAAGAACTTTATTTTTTATAAATAAAAAGTCTGAGCGATGATGTAATGATTCTGAATTTGTCAGGATAATATATCTTTATTAAAAACATCCTATGTATGTTACTTTATTATTTGGATAATGCGATATTACAGCTTCAAAGTTAAATTGCAATGGCAGATAACACCTAACTAATCAAGCTTTATACACATCAGTATGTTTATAGTTGATTTTCTTGTCGATGCCCATCAGCTGTCTTATAATGAATTCCGGCAATCGCTTGTGTTTCCAACGAGTTGGCAGAGGAGTGTGGTTGGCTTTCTCCAACTTGCCTGCTACATATTGTTCAGCTGAGAACTGGTTAGCTTGCTTCACCATTGCGAGGAGTTCGTTTTGAAAGATCTTCTCTTTCTTTATACGTCGGTTTTTCTTTACCTGAAAAGTATTATTTTATTTAGTATTAATTAAAATCTATATTTCTCTAGATAGAGCTATAAATATAAGTACCAAGGTGACAAATCCTTGCCCGGTAATTTTTAGTGATGTAAAAAAAAAAAATTTGACAAGAAAAATTAAAAAATAATAATGCAGATGGGGCTCGATCCTAGATATTTTCACTTCTGTAGACCGACCGGTCCCTAAATGCACTACCATAATTTTAAGTTTGACAGTGAAAAGTTGTGATTATATTCAATATAAATTTCAAAAAAAAATTTAGAGCCCGAAAACATTTTTTTTAAATAAAACTTCTTCACTGATAACACAACAATACACAAGCACTGCACACATTTACCACCCCACAATCTCAAAAATAATTCGCCCGGTAACTGAAGCATTGTCAGGAGATAGACTCAATGGCTTTGCGATTTTGTCGGTGTCAGGTAGTGCATGAGTTCTTACAAATTCTGCATGTATCAGGTATGAGAACGAATAGTACACTCTACATTTAGCATAACATATATTTTCTTTTGTCGTGGATCATAGCAAAATAATATTCACATTAGTTTTGTATTATGGACCTCCGCAAAGTAACGTCTAATTCTATAAATTATTCAAAAAATGATAATAATTACCCTGGCCCAACGATATCTCATCCTCTTCCAAAGTTTCCTTCTTTGGTGCTTTTTCATTTTCTTCCTACGGATTACAATCAAGCGGACCGCCTGCTTCTCTTCTTGTTGGATGGCTGGCAAACCAATTTCATCTTTCTTCCAATTAGTGTCAATTAATGGTAAGATAGAACGAGGATTTATTATCGGTATGTACGACAGAGGATCTTGCTTTCGTTTTCCCGTATCGACTTGTTCATTTATCTCGAAGTTAATACTGCGAGGAGTAAAAAACAAAGTCTTCGACTTAGATATTGTGTCTATTTTAAGTTTAGGAGTTAGTTTACACTCTTTTAAAGTGTTTAGAGCTATTTTTAAATTAACCAGCCGCAAATCTGCAAGCACAGATGATTTTATGTTAGAAATATATAAAATTATGATGTAAAATAATACGTAAGATAACCTTAAAATTTCACTCACATTTCACGGTACTGTGCAAAGTATTAATCATTATGGATATTTAAATTATAACATATTCTTATATTTTTCTAATTTCTATCATCAATTATTGATAAATAAATCCTGTTCGATTTATTAACGATTTTTTGAAACAAACATAGACAAATACAGACTTCAGACTAATAAACAAATATATCAGTAAATACCAATGATCTATGATTAACAACATAGACTAATAACAAAATTATTACAAAGACAGACTAACTAGAATAATTTACAAAAATTAAATTTATATGATGTATTAATTTATTTACGGCTTGAAATGTACGTTTTTAAAGCCTAGGGAAAGGTTGTTATCGACTAAGTTTAAAGAAATTAAAATAAAGAAGGCTATAAAGTGGACGAAAAAAATACTCTATATAACAGTACTAAAGATATGTATTTTGCAACAATTTTTTTTATTGAAAATTCAAATTGCGTAAATTAAAATAAAATTAAGAGACATCTTTTACAGATTTTAATAGAAGATTGTTTCCCTATTTTCTACTATATTTAAAATGCAATATAAAATAGCAGAATGATACGTCTATAATTTTAAAACGTCCGTTGGAACAGCACCAACATCTCCGACTATAGCTATGGACATTTTGTCACCTGTAAATAATAAAGGAGGAATATTATTAATCGCCCTATCCGAAGAATAAAGTCACATTTCCTATGGTTATATGTGGGAGATGTAACTTTATTCTTCGGATAGGGCGAAATCTTTATTGTAATAAAATATACTAAGACTGGGATGGGTATTTAAAAATTTTGTCAGATTTTATTTTGTTATTGCACTTAGATATGTTCCAAAGCAATATCTAGGGTGCTTTATAGAAATTATAAACGAGAATCACAAATGCGATCGACATATTGTAAGGTCCATCTGTCTGCCCTAAAGATTTTACCGATACAGCGCCATCCGATGCTCGTTTATCACTCCAAAGTAGTCGTAAGCGACGGAATTAAAGTGTTTAATTATTTTTCAACCCATAAATTATAATTTGTAAAATCAATAATATTTTAAATAAAATAATCGTAGAACGGAACGTGCGTCGCAAGTCGTTCGCGGGACGGGTAATTCAAAATTTGATATATACGTTAACCTCATATTAGGGATGTGACTTGTGAGTAGAAAAAAACGATTAATAAATAATCGATTTTTATCCCTTTAAAAATAATCGATAATTTTGTTCCGATATAATCGAATTTTTATGCCTTTAAAAATCGTTTTTTTCTGACTATTTCAAAAGTTGTATTTTTTTATATTAATAATTAATTACAATAAAGGCTAATTAAAGTGGAGTGGAATTATTGGATTATTAAAAATCGATTAAAAATGATTATATACGCTTTTATAATTTAGGCGCCCTAAAATTCAGAAAATAGCCTCTCATAATAATCTTCTACGACGCACAAATCCAAGCCTGTTTAAAATCCTCGGTTGTTTTATTTATAATAAACTCCGTATTAGTAGTAAAACGCGAACGATCTCATTTTCTATTGATACCGTCATTTGGCATTCCCAAAGAAACCCTTAGCATGGCTATTAAAATTACCCCCATAAGCTATGTGGCCCTTAATAAATAAATAAAATAAAATACAAATATTTCAACCACTTTTTCTGGTCATATTTTGTTAGTAGTACACACATACTTAATCTAATGTTAGTAAACTTAGCCTAACCTTATTCTAAAAGCTTATATATGATGGGCCCGATTTAACCGCCGAGTTTCTTGCTGGCTCTTCTCGGTAGGAACGGCTTTCCGAACCAGCAGTAGAGTTGACGATTCAAAAGCACTTGTTTACAAGTTTATTTGAATAAAGAATATTTTGAATTTGAATAAGTCAGCACGTGAACCATGTGACGAGTTTCACGAGTTTATTTCTTAAGAAACGAGTTTCAAATTTTAAAGTTGAGATTTATAGTTATTCAAAAATGTCAGATAATTATTCGGAGAAAAAATTTTGATTCTGATTTCCATGCGGGCGAAGCTGGCAATTAGATTTAAAATTTGTATTATAATATCACTAACATTTAGCAGCGAGTGCATTGGCCGTGGCAGCAATGTCGGCATGCGGAATTGCTTCGATCATAGAAATAGCATTCTGCGCATTGTCAACTTGAGCGCCGTTCAGAGCCTGAAGTGCTAGTCCTTCGCAAGCTTTGACGCAGTCTTCGTCGTGAATAGCGAGACTTACTTCTAAACAAACAAAGCGAACGAGTAAATAATTATGTAGACATATAAACAGAAGTTTGCAGATATTGTCAAATACATGGAATCATAACAATAGCCTTTTGAAGAAGGCGTAACTCTATCACAAGGTTATGGACCTATCTAAGATACTTAGCAATGAAACAAGCAAAGCCTTTGTTTTTATGAACTTTTATAAAACAGTTGATAATAAAAGACAGTTATGTGTAAAATATGGGCATTCTCTTATAAGTAATAGATTCTAAAGACAAGATCCTATTTTAAGCTATAAAACAGATAGTGGGTAAATGGATATACCATCATCCCCCTGCCCTTATCCCACTCTAAGTGGGGTCGGCACAACATACTATAAACATGCTGTCACATGATTTGGCTGCGTTTTTACGACCGGCCGCCTGCCTGACGTCAACTTTCCTTAGGCGTATTTTACGACACCTCGGTAAGAAAGAGTGGTCTATTTTACTAAACCGGATACCACACGGTGACGGTGGGTCAACTTACCTTGTGTGCGTTGTGTAACATACTTGAACTTTAAAAACGAATGAAAATGCCTTATAAATAAAACCAATAATGGCTAAAACCTATTTGTCAGTACACTCATTTTCCATACTAACGAAGTCTCTTTTTTCCTACTTCTATTTGTTTTTCATTGATTTGGCCGATGTTAGCCAGAAATTCCACAGCAGCTACAGCGGTCTTGCAGGCTGTTACCGCTCTAGTCTTCGCCACAATACCTAAAACCAAAAAATATAATGTATTTGCTATATTTTTTTTGTAAAAACACAATCTTCGAGGCAAATTCCAAATATGACTCGTGTGCTTACCATTTCAATTGACACTGGCAGAGTTATTTGCGCCCAATTTGCGCTATACAACCCATAAAACAGGATAATAATAATAATTAAGGTTTATAAATTCAACTAAATAATAAATAAAATTAATTATTTATTCTGTAATGATTTTTAGCAGACTCATTAAATTCAGCCCGAGGTTTTAGTCCGCAATCCGCTCAATAATAATCATAAGGTCTGATGCTTAGGCAATCATGGTTATGTATGTAAAATTATGGAAAATACTTTTAAAACTAATATATCTGGTACCCATTCCAGGAAGTACGGGATACCTTAGTGATGAAACTGTAATATAATATATCGCACTCAAGTAAACTGAGGTTTTTGCTTCGTACCGAAAACACCATCATCATAGTATGAGATGTTAAAAGCTCTGTAACTTGTAAAGATGTCATCTCCACTCATCGATCCAACAGGACCTTGAGGTGTTCGGTCCAGATCGTGCTGTCCTTGGATTATATTGTCTGTGCCACACGCCGCCGCCAAAATAGCATGTTGGAAGAGTGCACTGTTAATGGAACATAATATTAGATGAACAATATTAACCATATTGGAATTAAAAAGCGAACTCTGGTTAATCAAGAGTAGAATAAGAAAACTGGTCAACATATCTGACAAGTAAAATCATCACCCGCCCATGTTGAACCCTGACAACGACAACAAGTACGATATACTGACGCCAATAGCACTGGCCTATTAATATGCCACTTCTGAACAAAGCTGTATCTTCTTGATGAAAGGATTGGGGCTAAGATAACCTATGTATCGATATAAAGAAAACCAGGTTACACATATCCTTTAAAAAAGTCCTATTAAAGCAGTACCGATAGATGGGTCTATTGCAAAAAGATATACCTAGAAACACCATCTTTGAATGCTCAAGGTGGGATGAGAAACGGCAAATGGCAGTAGATAAAATAGAGGCGACGTTATCACCTGAAACTTTAATACCCTTTATGCTCCGTAACAGAAATAGCTGGCATTCATTTCAGCATTTGATGCGAAGTTTGTGTCAAACTTAATGTGAGAAAAGAAAACAGAGGAATGGGCAAGGCAAAGAAATAGTCACCAGCTTCGATGAATCAATCCCGAAAGGTGGTCCTGCCGTAGAGGGTGAGGAAACGAGGAGGGTTTAGTCCGTGGGATTTGGACTTCCTTGTGGAAAAGTCCGCTGGAAGTCCAGAAAGGATTTCCCCTACTTTAGGAAAAAAAAGGTTACACATATCCTAGATATTCTCCAAAGATATGCAAGCTATAACGGTGTGTTGGTAACTAGGGCACTACTTAAGTAGTTCTAGCGCGATGTTTATATTGGAGAAAAGAATGTCTTTAACTCACTTTATGTGACCGGTTCCGCAACCACGCACCGCTGCTGCAACCCAAGTGTCGCTGTCACCACCCAGATCGTGGTACTCGATGCCAGAGCGAAAGAGAGACGGAGCTTGGTGATCAAACGTTGACTTCTCCTAAACATATACTATCGGTGTTATAATAACTACATCATTCAAATCAAACAAAATTTTCTTCAAATCCTTTCAAAAGCTTTCAAATCCCTAGCATATACCAATATTATAAATGAGACAGTCTGTCTGACTCTCTGTTTGTATATATTACAAGGATATAACATTCTTTTACCTTGAAGAATAAAAAAAGGAAATGCACTTTCCAAAAAGAATTCTGATTGGCTGAACCTGAGAGCCGGAATGAATTTATATAAAAAATAGGGCCAATTTGCAATACTTAGCCAATAAAATACTTCATCATTCAGTTCCGTGCACTTATTTTTATATGTGCCTAGAAAAAGATAATTCTTACTGTCTTAGAATCGACCATCTCTGCCACTTTCATAGTTTCTTCAAATGGTACTCCCACACTTGCGACACTGCATCGGCCAGACTTAAAGTTATGTTTTACGTAAGTCTTCAATATGTTTGATGACATGCTATCGATTCTCTCATCTTCGCAGAAAACAGAGTTGGCCAGGGGTCCGGCCCAGCTTGCTCTCTGCACGAGGTCCAACATACGCTGTTCTGGCGAAATCCTGGCGAGATCATCCCTCACTAGCTGCTTGCGGTCCGATATCTCCCATTCATGGTAACAACATCTAGAAATTCCGTTATACCTTCGTCAGTAGTACACTGTTTGAGCTAAATTAGTTGAAAAAGGTATGCACGAATATATTTAAATTTCAAGATGGATTAATGAAATGCCAAATAACTTTGAGTTGAGTTAGTAACGAGGCGGTCTAGCGGAGGGAGGGGCCACTTTTAGAGAGGTCCCGACCCAGAGGTGGCGCACTCTGAGGTACAGAGTTGGCGGCGATGAGGACAATGTCTCACAGGTACCCTATCCCTGCCACCAGCAGCGTGGTGGAGCTCACAGGTTGTTTTAGTCAGTGCAAATCCGATATAACCGTCACCTGTCCCCGTCGGGTGGCGGTACCCATAAGGGGTTTTTCCTGTCTAAAAGAAGTAACTGCATGCAACCATGATGTGAATGTGTGATTAAGAAACTTCGACTCAAGTCAGCAACTGACAGATGCGACGCTCTAAGTAACCATTATAATTATTATGGAGTGATTAGGTGATTTTCATTCGAATCGATAAAGTTACGTCACTTTACGTTGTAGTTACGCATGGAAATTAATAATTCAATGGACAATCAGGATTTTATGGTGCAGTCAAGGCGCTGTTAAAGTCAGTAATGGACAATCCCAATGTTTTAGTTTGGTTAAGTTATTGACTAAAGTCAATAATTCCATTTCATACAAAATGATGATGTGGTAAAGCAATTTTCAGGCAAGTCAATAATCCTATGGACCACCAAGATGTTATGGTGTGATAAAGCAATTGTGAGTCAATAATTCCTTGTTTAACCATAATATAGTGAGACTACTTGCCTCAAATCAGTAATTATTTGAACATCAAAAATATGGTGGTGTAGTTGGGAAACTCACCTATTAACTTTTTGGAAAACTATGTGAGAGATATAAATTGTTTGTTAATGGGTTTTACCTTGCAGCCGTATCCACTAAATAGTATTTAAGCATATGGAAATGGGGCAACAGACATCGCAATGTGAAAGATATGGTCTGTCTATCTGACGTGCAGGTTATATAGGCCCCTTTCTGCTGCAGCACACGGAGTTTTAAAAACGCGGTAGATCCGCATCCAGACCCTGAGGATGCTGCGCGGATGAAGTGGGATGCACCGAGATCGTCACGGGTTTCGTATCGAGAGCCTGCCTAGATATAACAACAAATTAAATAAATAAAAACTGGTTTATCAATACATTTCTCCCTAAGTACTTCTTTAATGTAAACGAATATGGCAAGAGGTCGCTGCTATCGTGCGTATTACGAGTGCAGCTGGTGTATGACTCGCCGCGAAGCCAGACAACAATTATAGAGTTCCCTGTCACCGAACGTCCTACGAGTTGGAGTTTGCGATGGCAACGGAATAACAAGCCATCTTGTGTGATGTGACGTTTGCTTTTGGATATTGTATTGATTACGAGTGCGGGAATACAAGTTATAGTTTAGGGTTTCATTAATAGTCACTTCTGGACCTTCTAAAACAGTATATATTATTAAGTATTATGCATTAATTAGAATATCAACTGTTTAGAAAAATTAAGCAACTTTGGTATCCGGCTGAGTAGAATAGACCAACCTCATTTCTTACCGAGGAGTCGTAAAATACGACTTAGGTAAGTTGACGTCAGGCAGCCGGCCGGTCGTAAAATACGTAGCCAAATCATATGACAACATGCTTGTAACATGTTGTGCCGACCCCACTTAGAGTGGGATAAGGGCAGGAGGATGATGAGAAAAATGAACCAACTTATGTAGAAAACGGATCCACCGTTTTCGTGAAATTTAGTATGTAGGGAGTTTCGAGAGTGATAAATAGATAGAGCTAGATTTCAATTTCAGAAAACATCGCTTTATCTCTGTTTTTGGACAATAAAAACTGCTACAATATTATTAGAATAGGAGGGTTAATTTTGCTGAAATTTTCAAAGTTATTAGCTCAATTCTGTAATCGGGCGGTAGTGATATCAGAAAACCCAAGTTCAATTCCACATTTTTTTGCAACAGATCGACCGATTTTTTCTCCACTCCGTCATTTTCAAAAATCATTATTGGGAACCCGTTTTCACTTTATCAAATAATCTAATTCGTATCCAAAAATACATTCCAAGAAATACCTGAAACATAATAGTGCAAGCAGCCATTACTGCACCAGAAACCTTCGCAGCCACAATCTTGATGCCGTTAAGCATTTCTGATCTCTGCATCTCCATTGGTCCATAGTTCGGTTGTGAAGAGCAAACTGCTTTACCATACTTTACCGTTGACAAAGTCCTACAATGCTCTCGAAATACTATTAGCTTATTCATTTCAAAGTTTTCCTTGATCTATATTATACAATAACTTTATACCACCTGAAATTCTGTCTTTATTTATTTACCCAATATGTTCTCGGGTAAATGCAACTTTAGTCTATGGTTGACTGAATATTATAGATTATATGCTGAATATATTTGCAGTTGTCAAATGTGAATCAATGTTGTTATTTCTTATGAAAAAGGTTTTATTTATAGTCAAAGAAAAAATAGACAAGAAATTAATCTATGACAGATCTTTCCCCACCAGTATATGTAACCAGTAAATGAAAATTTTATTCAAATCGGTTCACCCGTTTTGGAGTACATAAGGAAGACATACCTAGCGCCGTGTGGTATCCGGCTGAATAGAATAGTACCACCCTCATTTCTTACCGAGGTGTTGTAAAAGGCGACTAAGGTAAGTTGACCCATCGTGTGATATCCGGCTGAGTAGAATAGACCACCCTCATTTCTTATCGAGGTGTCGTAAAAGGCGACTAAGGTAAGTTGTCAGGCATGCGGCCGGTCGTAAAATAGCTAACCAAATCATGTGACAACATGTTTATAGCATGTTGGCAGGAGAATGATGATGATGTGAATATACACATATACCTATGCTTTCTTTTCTATTAGTATTTCTTTCTTCTTTTCTTTCTATATCCTTTCTCTTTTATACATAAGTATAGATTTCTTTTATTTGCAAAGTCGTGGGGTATTTACTGCATAGTGGATTATGTCGATAGATTACTTTATCACGTCATATTTTCGGCATTAAGTGTCATTGCTCTATGGAAATGATTTTATATCACCAATAACGCTTTTTTTATTTCCGAATAAACACATCGCGGTTTGTTTGTTGCTGATATAATCCTTAATCCGGGCTTTGTGGTTAATAATTTCTCTTTTATACGACAACTGTATAAGTTACAGGGTGTATAAATTGCAATTATAAATAATATCTTCTTAGTTTTTATTTCATCGCAGATTAGTAACATTATTATGATCATGAGTTAACGTTTTTTACAATTTCCTGGTTCTTCGACTCTCGGTGTATTTATGTACTTATTTAGAAGATAAGAGTGTGTGGATATAGCTCGCTTAGACCCCGTACAAGACAGTAATGACTAAATGTAACTAGTATTAAGAATTATGTTTAGAAAAGACCAACCGCCGAGTTTATTGTTGGCTCTTCTCGGAACAGCTTTCCGAACCAGCAGTAGAGTTGACGATTCAAAAGCACTTGTATACAAGTTTATTTGAATAAAGAATATTTTGAATTTGAATTTGATTTTAAAATTATTAATGACCGGTTTTCTGCCAACAATAACACAAGCATTAAGTTATTTACATTGGACGGACGACCATCTATGTAATCGTCCCATATATTTATTTATTTATCGCAATTTTCTGCTGCTATTTGTATTTGCATATAGTAAAGCTTCTTCGTGTCCCACTGCTGGACAAAAGTAATTTCCTTTATAGAGTATGATTAAAGATTCTCAATGCGTATTGTCCGATTCAATATTTATTTATAACTCAATAAGGATGCAAGTTTTTCCTTCACCATAAAGTATATGATAAATTGTAAATTAATTTAGCACGTTTTTTATACCCCATTGTTTCCAGCCTGTGGCTTAAACCTTAGACCCTTTAATAAGGGTTAGGAACGCCTACCATTGAGCCATCGCGGTTGTTTATAAAACTATAGCCTTACCGCCAGATTACTTAGTGATTTAATTCGATACTGTGTAGAAACTTATTTGCGCTTTCATATTATAAAATCTAGGTACCTGTTTCTTAAGATATTTTGATTTCACGGCCAAACTGCAAAGCAATATTGAAGAAAACTTGCTAGAACTACACTTATTATATTAAATTTTAAAATTAATTATTTCAAATTTAATTCACTTCGTGGGTAATGGAATAGTAACTATTGTAAAAAAATTTAACTATTAGGGTGCCATATATTTATTTATATTTAATATTTATATTAGTGTGTTTGGGTGAATGTGTTACTAAATCATGAAAAACTGAATGCATTTGGATAAATATGGCGTGTCCTGGTAGTTAACGTAGATTAATTTGTATGCAGAAACGAGAGTTTTATCTCGTAATTTCTGTAACTCTACTGTATTTATGTATTCGAGGTAATTTATGAAGCCTACTCTTAATAAATAAACTCATAGTTTATAAATAATACAATAGGTATTACTTAAATTATTATTTTTGATGAGAGTAATAGCCTAAGACAACTTGTAAAAGTAAACTTGAATAAGTAATCATTTAAATTTGAACATAATATCTAAGTACCAGATGTCTAAAAGATTATTTACATAATAAAAGATTATTTACATAAATATTTAAATAATAATAAAGAATAGTAAACATAAAAAAATATTATGAATATATTTTTGCGTAGCGCAAATTAGGAGCCAAATGCTTATACCGGAATTAACTTTTCCTCAGTATAAAAAAATTAAAACAATTCCTTACTAAATATGATTCTCATTTTATTATCTGTTAGTTCGTTATTTATTATTAATGGAGAGATTTTAAGATAAACTTGATATAAAAATGTTTTGAAAATTAATCTTAAATTGGCATTTAAGAATATTTCTCGTTTTTCAATCCCCTTTATGTTCTGCGCTGTGCAACATTCATACAACATTAGATTATAATAGTCGTAAATACAGAGCGCAACTATGGTTATTTTTTGGCAGTAACAAAAAATCAAAGATTTTTGAATGAGAATGAAAGCAGTAACAAAAAATCTAAGATTCTTTTGTTACTGCTTTCATCTTTTCATTCTTTCATCTTTTATGGGCAATTTGACTTTAGACTTCGTGCTTCATAGGAGGTAATTCTCCATAAGGGGTCGCTAAATTGTCATTTTTACCAATCTCGCATTAAAACTCCTTCCGAAGCAACCTATCACTTTTATGACTTGATTGCTTTATCGCGATATCTAAGTTTCTTCTTGTTTTCCCGCAAGGCGATTAGGTTAACCATTTCATTTGCATTTTGGATACTCTGTACTGAATGTTCGTGAAATTTTGTCTTTAAAATTGCAATTATTATTTTATTATTAAAAAAACTTGTTAACAAGGTACTTTTAAGTAGTCAACTCTACTGCTAGAAGGTTCCTAACGAGAAGAGACAGCAAGAAATTCGGCGGTTGCTCTTTTAAAACTATAATTCTTATAACTATATATTACCTGGATGAAAGTGCCTTGCTCGCTAATTTAAAAAAAAAAAATTTAAAAAAATTGAAAAGAAAAATTCAAAAATAATAGGACAGGTGGGGCTCGATCCTATATAATTTGACCTCTCTAGACCGCTCATTCCTCAAATGAACTACCAGACTTTACGTTTGACAGCGAAAGATTGTGATTGTATTCACCGTAAATTTCAAAAAAATTTTGCAGCCCGAAAACAGGGATAAATCAATTTTTTTAAAGTAAATCTTATCTAGATCGATTTTTCTCCCCCAAAACCCCATACATGCTGAATTTCATGAAAATCGTTGGAGCCGTTCCCGAGATTTTGAAAATATATATAAATATTCATACAAGATTAACTCATTTAAATATTAAAGATATACTCGTAACATTGTAGCTATCACTTGCAAAGTAGGAAAGTTATTAAATCCACGAATTATCATGTTATGGTAAGACAAAATTTTGAATTAACAATATGCTGTTAGCTTTAACGGCTTATACATGGCGGTGGTGGCCGCAGAAACTTTGTAGATTTTGATCGCAACAGCGAGATTTAGTGGATGACTGTTTGCAGCGCCATACAAATTGGCGTTACGTAGTAGTAGTTAAAAAAAATTGCACTAAGTACACAGGGTGTATTATCCACCCCTTCACCCCGAGAGTGTATCCCTTAAAAAGCGCGGAAAGTCGAGTGTGTCGGAAACCGTAAGCACGCGGGCCGAAATGATTCGTTACAGAATTTATTTTATTAATTTAAGTGTCTAAAATGTCTATAACTTCAGTATAATATTGTAGGAACCTTAGTTAAATTGCTGAGATATATATAAATTTCGTTAGGTATTTGTTTTCAGAACTGTCCCTTTAAATATTTAAACTTGGACACTTAGCCTCATAGTAATTTCAAGTACATATCTAACTGCCGCACAATTCGTAAACAATGTGCAATATCAACACAGTGTTGTATAAAAGCGGCGTACTTTTACTGTTTCAAGGAAGGAAGAGTTACTTTTTAACTAAACACCATCCTAAATAACCGCCTGGGTAAAAACTTGACGACATGAATTCAAAACTGGTACAATTTCAAGATGGGCCAGATTTCCCGATTTTTCTCGATAACAACGACCCTCTCGGTCACTTCCGAAGAAGATTCTACTTAAAGAAAGACACAATTTACATGTGCGGTAATTCTTTAGGCCTCGCTTCAAAAGACGCAGAAGAAGCAATCTTGAAAGTAATGGACAAATGGAAGGACGAAGGCGTTAAGATATGGAATGTCGATGACAATAAGTATTACTTGTACTCAATACAGCTAGCTAAATTAATGGAGGATATCGTAGGAGTCGATGCTGATGAAATAGCTGTTACTAATTCTACAACAGTGAATATCCATCAAGCAATAAGTACCTTCTACCAACCGACTAAAGATAGGTATAAAATACTGGTAGACGATATCAACTTTCCTACTGATAGATACGCTATCGATAGTCAAGTAAGGCTAAAAGGATATGATCCAAAGGACGCAGTAAAAGTTGTTAAAAGCAAAGAGATGATAATCGATGAGAACGATATTATTGCAGCGATGACAGAAGATGTTGCACTTATTCTATTACCAACAGTCTATTTTAGATCCGCACAAATCTTAGACATGGGAAAAGTAAGTGCAGCTGCAAAGAAACGTGGAATTATCATCGGTTGGGACTTGAGCCACGCAGTTGGCAGTATAGAAGTAAATTTAAAACCTTTAGACATCGATTTCGCTGTCTGGTGCACTTATAAGTACTTAAACGGTGGACCGGGTTCTACAGCAGGCCTTTATATAAACAGGAAACATTTCAATTTGCTTCCCGGTTTGGCTGGATGGTTTGGCAATAAAGCAGAAACGCAATTCAAACTTCTCCAAGACTTTGATCATAGAAAAGATGCTAATGGTTGGCTGATTGGAACACCGCACTTGCTATCTATGGCTGGTTTGGAAGGGTCTTTGAAAATGGTGGCAGAAGCCGGAATTCCGAATATGAGAAAGAAGTCATTGTATATTACAGCATATCTTATGTTTTTGATAGACAAGAAGTTAGCTCGTTACGGGTTCACCATAGGCAACCCAAGGGACGATACCAAGCGTGGGGGCCACGTATGTTTGGAACACGACGAAGGGTATAGAATATCTATAGCTTTGAAAGAACGTGGTATAGTACCAGATTTCAGAGATCCCAATGTGATACGTTTGACCCCTATAGCTTTATATACCAGTTACGAAGATGTCTACAAGATGGTAGAAATTTTATTGGATATTGTTAAAAATGAAACATACAAGAATATTAGCGCCAAAAGGAATTTGGTAGTGTGAATATTCTCGATGTTGCTATATACAAATAAAGGTGACTGTTAAATAAAACAAAAATATCGTTGTTTTCTTTATATTTTATGTCGAAAATAGGCTTATTCTATAATAAATTTAGCTGCAAAGTGATTGCTTTTCTATTATACGCACCTTTAATGCTATCAGAAATTTCAAAAATTTCATCAGTATTTTAATAATCACATTGCAACGTATATATTTTAAATAAAAAAAAGAAATTAAAATAAAAACAAAAGTATCGAAATATAAATTTCTCAGTGTTGCCATCATTTGTGTACATTTCGGTACTTACAGCTTAATGTGGACCTAGATAAAAAGTATATCTATTCAACCTAAACTATTTTATCTATAGTTTATCTATTTATTTACAGTAATTTACATCACAAGAGCTAAGTCGTACTGTAATACAGTACAACTATTCTTATTCTAGTAAAATATAACAATAATTTAGCTAAAGAACTTAATCAATCAATCAATGATATGGAATTGATTGATTGATTGAAGGAACAATAAAATATAATAATAAAAAATATCATTGAACACTCTTTTTATTTGCTTTTTCTATATTTTTATATTAATTTTTTGTTATATTTTAGCTGTCGCTATTTATCAACACGTTATAATTACGTCACAATATAAGATAATTTATTATCACATTCAAGTTTAGTGATGTAACGGACAAATTTACTTATATTTAATACATCTTTATTTTGACAAATATTTTTTTAGTTCCCAAAGAATTTAATAAGTTTAATAGAGAATATTAAGTGCTTTGGTAAAGGGGACAAAATAATTTTGGGGTTTTATGCTTATAAAAAAGTTGAAATTTTTTTTTATTAAAAAATCCTAGTGATACAAGGTCTATATATACTTGAATGTATGAACTATATACGGGTGACTCTTTAAGACAGATTTTTGAGAGAGCAAAGGTCAGCTTGACCTTTAAAATGTTTATAGTCAACTGTCAGAAGTGGGATGGTTGCGTCCATCAAAACATTTTTTAAAGGTTACTAGCAATTGGGTTACTTAAATTACTTTAAATTGTGTTACTTAACTAATTAAATTACATAGAACTGTTACAACATGTTTCTAATACAACCTCCTTCATAGAGTTGTTCATTAATATGAAAAACACTGTGGCTGTCATTATGTGTCATTGAGTTGTTGAAAGAGAGTAAATGGGACTTTGGGTAATTGCTTTTTTTTTGAAAATTTATTGAATAAAAATAAAGGAGAAATATCGTTGATTGTTATAAAACTTTTTAACCCCTCCAACTAAACTACATGCTTGTGTTAGAAGTGTGTTCACGTCGTTAGTATAATGGCCGGGATTCGAATCCACGACCTCTAGAACGCGTCCGTCACCTAGTCCCTAACCATTCCGTTACCACCGCTTCTCTTTTTAATATCTAAATATAGAAGCTAAAGCTCTTTCAAATTCAAGAATCTATCTTATAACATTTTGGATTTTTATAACAATAGGCACTTGAATTAATGTAGTAACTATATACTGATAAAGAAATAACTAAATCATAACATAAGACTAAAGAAACATTACACATCTTTACCATCATAATGTAATTGTTGACATTTAAATATTATACTTTGTATTATATATAGTGTGTATGTATATATATTTATTTCATTTTTATTGTTAAATTAGGAAATTATTAGTAGGTAATTCTAATTCATAATGTTTGATATTTGCGTACCTTTTTCTTTAATATAAATTGTTTCACCTCGTAGGTTAGCTGGCAGAGATCTCTGTCATAGGGATAAGTTGACCTTTGTACACTTTTTTTACCAATTATGTTTTTTTCCAACATTTTTTATGGTACATAAATAAATAAATAAAATAAAATAAATAAATAAATCCGTTACAACACTAACTTTTATTATTTACGCTTTATCCAGATCAAAGTTCAAACATTGTTTTATGAGATCAGATTAGTCGCGTATATATTATAAACAATTGATATAGTATTATCAATATAATCCATTTCATGCTTACGTCAGTCTTTATATGATGATGTTATATACAAATCGGGCATATTACGATCGCCGGCGTTTGAATTTATATGTACTTTTTCATACTTAGTCCAGAGCTAGCCAAAACGTGTCCATGGAAATAAGGCATATAATATATCACACGATTAGTATTTAAGTGACCTAACTTAAAAAAGTTGTTTGTGACAAATTGCAATAAACAGTAATGTAGCGCCTATAAAACTTGTGATTGTTAAAAGAGACCCATAACTTGGAAGAAAACACTAGCTTTTTTTGTATTATCTTGCTGTATGGTTTGTACAGAACAATTTAGGCGCGAATCACTCTGCCAGTATCACGTAAAAGGGCAAACATACGGGTAATGGATTTTTGGATTAGCCCTACACTAGCTTTTTTAACAGGGGGCCGTTCAAGTATTACGTAAGCAGATTTATTATAATTATTTATCCCCCCATCCCTCTTGTCAGCAAAAGTAAGCAAAACTCTTACCCCCTCCCCCCATGCTTACGTAAACATTGGTCAATCAATGTATTGTTTTTTTTAAATATTATAATTATAGCGTTATAATTATAATTTGAAAAATATGAAAAAAGATTTAGGATAGAGATTATATTTTACTGATACGGTATTCAACATAGAGTAAAGGACAAAAATATTATTTACTACTAACATAACCAAACAATTTAAAATTTTTGGTACACATATTAAATTCAAATTAATAGTCTTCGGTCCATGATTCTAAGTTTTTAATGCTTTTCTATTTAAGCAAAGACAATGTGAAAGTTGCCATTCGTGTAAAAAAGTAAATAACTACCGATGACGTAATAAACATCTAGACTCCCCTACTCCAATGTCATCCAAAATAAGTAAAGACTAAAGACCCCCCAAACTAGTTAGTAAAGACTAAAGACCCCAAAGAGTAATACTTGAACGATCCCTAGTTCGTAGCGTAATTTCATAGATGGCGTTGAGATAAGGATTTTGTATTAGGTCACTTTAATACTGTCTGTGTGCGATATATGTATTTTTGCATTATCTGAACATTGGCTTTAATTGGATCAAATTTGATGTTGGAACAATTTCCAAACTGATTTTCCTTCGCATAAAAAAATACATTTAAAGGTGTGCTAATTTTTTAAAATAGTATTAAGATTAAAAACGTGCCATGAATATTTCTCTACACGTATGTCATCAGACAAAGACAAGTATTGTTCTCCCATCTTCTCTCTCATATCATTTGTAGAGCACATTTGGCCTACTCTTGAGTTTGACGGAAAAACGTATTTCAAAAGAGCGTAAATAAAATTTCAATGGTGTTCTAATAATTCTTTTTAAAACTAATTCAGAGTTAAACTAAGTTCTAAGTTTAAGTTCCATTATAGAGCCGATTTTGGTAATACACCCGATTTATACAGGGTGGTACAGATCATACGACATTAATATTAATTTTAGTGAACTACAAACCTCAGTACTCTACATAAAAAAAATTAGTTAATTCATCTAAGTATTTCAGCATCAGAAATTATTTTACGTTTTGAATAAAATATACAAGATAGAGAAGCGTGTATGACCGTACCCCATTCTATTAAATTTCATATATAATACATAACTTTCACCGAGAGACTAAAACAAGTGCGAAGGAGACAAAACTATAATTTTATTATTTTCTCCTGTTTTCAACAAGTCGTTCAACCATTACTGACAAGCCAGATCTTAATTAAATTATATTTATTTTCTTCGAAAATACAAATTTGGAAGATATTTAAGCGTTAAGTTAGTTATGTCAAGGTCATTTTAACGTCAAGGTGCGGGGGGTGACCGAATTTATACATTCATTTATACTTACGACTTGTATACTATCTTCTTTGTTATTAAATTCCCCATTGAATGCAATAAATCATTTTATAATAATAACTTAAATTTATTGCTGGTGACGAGGTTGGATATATTTTGATTTTTCAAAATTGAATTTGTGCACATGGTGCTCTCTAGACGTTGGAGGGGTTAATGTTGTATAGTCGGTACCACCCTGTATATATATACCAATCTTTAATACATGATTTTGACTGTAATTATATGACAGAATTACGTGAAACGGTTTTAAAGATACCATATTATATAACGGTAGATTATAGGCAAGATAGTATTTTTATAGTTAATCGTTAAAATCTCCACAAAGTCATGTATTATGTTATTTATTTCGTTTATCAAAATTCAATGTTTATTAGGGTTATTTTTTTCATAAAAATAATTAAGATATCCTGGTAACCAATAAGTGCACAAAAATTTTTCCTAAATTGCAAACAATTTAAGATATTATATAAATCTTTTAACATGTTGTAATTTCAGTATCTTATAAGTTAAAAATTATTTAAATTTTTCAATTTAAACACAAGTTCACGATGAATAAATTAGAAATTATTGTTCTTTTTCCATATTAAAATTATATAACCCATAGTTTTATATCTGTAATAAATTAACGTTTAGCCATATTAATGTCCGATAAAGTCCAAGTTTTTCTAAATTTGTGAGTTTAGTGTTAATATCTATATTTTTAGTGTACATTTAGTGTAATTTGAATTCAAAGTTTTCCCACAAAATTTATACAAATAAAATAAATTAAAAATGATTTTTAATTTTTAATCAGTTATCAGACTTTTAGACCGTTTAAACCAGTGTTTCTCAACGTGGAGCCCACGACCTACGGGGAGGGGGGTTCAATTTAATAGTTAGGGGGGGGCAATCTGATTCTGAAGAGGGGGCAATTTGATGGTCGGGGGGAATTTGATGGTTAAGGGGGGGGGGGACACGAGTTTAAGCCTTTCGCAAAAAACACTGGTTTAAACTGTAAAAGATGTTATAAACTATGATTGATAACAAGTAGTAATAAAACCAATAGAGAATTTATCAAGTTCTTGCGTGTTGTAACGTGTCCGGGATATATCTTTCGCTGCCCCACTCTCACAGCGCGCACGACTGACTCAAGGATGGTTCAGGTTCAACTTGGCCTTCCTGGCGATGACAACATAGAATAGAATAGAATAGAATCTTAATCATATCAGTATAATCAGCACAAATAGAATTCAAAAGTAATCCTAATTTATTGTAATAAACTAGCAATCGCCAGCGGCAACGCCCGCAAAAGAAAACCGTAATAGTCCTTTAATAAAAAAAGGTTAAAGTGGGTTAACCTTAAAAGCTAGATATATGCTGTCGCGGGCATTTATTTAGAACTTTTAGAGGGGAACAATTTTGCAATATATGATTTTTTAATAACTATCACCGTTTAATAATTATCTTATTATACAAATGTTAAAATTGCTAACACTAGTAATGTACTGAACTGTGTAATTTTCAAATGAAAACTATGCGGCTGAATCTAATGAGATACATTATCTACTAACACGATATAAGATAGTGCATCCGTTCGATCGAGGCCAGACCGCGGCCTGTATGGCTTCCTGCGAGACAAAAACAATATATTTCTATAATAATTCATACATGCAAAGTCTCACGTATGTTTGTGTCTGAACTCGTCAATTATTTTTTGGACTGGCTTAAAACTTTGTCCACAACGTTGTAGTTTTATATAGTTGTTTTTTTGAACACTTTTTATACCCAAGTTCCCACGGGAACTGGAACTTATAGCCAAATATAGCTAATAATAGCTAGTCTGCGTGTAAGTGTGCGTCAAATAGCGTTGTTCTATAATATGTTACGTCACTTGCCGTGTACCAGCGTCAGATGGCGAAATTCTGTAGTGTTACGTTACGCACCCTGTAAGTGTGTGTCATATGGTGTTGTATGTATTGTGTTACGTTACGAACAGCGTACGTGTACGTCAGATGGTATTTTCTGTACTGTGTTACGTCACGTGTCGTGTACGTGTGCGTCAGATAACGTTGTTCCACGATATGTTACGTTAGGCGCCGTGTAAGTGTAGGTCAGATGGTGTTGTTCTCTAATGTTTTACGTGACGTTTCGTATTGATGTGCGTCAGATGGCGTTGTTCTGTATTGTGTTAGGTCACGTGTTGTTCTGTACTAAGTGTTTGGTGTCGGTGTGTGTGTGTCGGTGGTGTGACGTACAGTTGGTGAGCCGCACCGAGGGCCAGTGGTGGTGGTCGCGCTCGCGCTGCTGCTCGCGGCGCCGCACGCGCGGGGGCTCGGCGCGCGCCACGCAGCCCTCGTGGATGTGCACGCACGTGATGTCCGAGCCGGGGATCTCGAACATCACCTCCAGCAACAGGTTCTCCTGCGGGACCACTTGGTACCGTCAACATTTTTTTAATGTAAATAATAAATAAATAAATATATATAAAACAAACAATATATAAAACAAGCGAGGTTTTAAACACAGGCTAGGATTAGTGCGTCGAAAGCTTAAACAGATTTAGGAAATTTTTACCGAGAGGCTTTTTGAATTATATGGGCGTATGTCAGGTTGACGTATATGTCAAATTTGAATATTACCCGTCCCGCGAACGACAGACGACGCACGTTCCTTTTTACCATTATTTATTTAAATTATAATTTATACAATTATTTTTCCATTAATTAATGCGTCGCTAACATATGGGACACTTACACACCCGGTCGTCCGTCCCCAAAGTAAGTAACTTAATACTTGTGTTATGGATGTTATGAGTGTAATATATACTTATATATCTTTTAAATACATACTTAAATACAAATATACACCCTGGCTCAATGACCAACAAATTCATTGATAGAATGTATGTTTATACCCCCACTCACCATGATCGCCCGGAGTCCCCTGGCTCCAGTCTTCCTCTCCATCGCGAGCGAGGCCACAGCCTGGAGCGCCTCGTCGCTAAACGACAGCTCGCACTTGTCCATCGCGAACAGCAGCTTGTACTGGGCCACCTGCGACCGGAAATAAAACATTTCCACTGTTGGTAACTACTTAAGAAGGAAGGAAGTTAAGTTCCTTCTTATGGCCAACTTTATCTAACAGAAGTCCAGAGCCTACTAGCCTTGTTGGTAACTACTTAAGAAAGAAGGTAGTTAAGTTCCTTCTGACGGCCAACTTCATCTACCAGAAGTCCAGAGCTTCTAGGTTCTAGTGGTGATATTTTTAAACAAATATTCTTATAAAAATTCATCAAAATTCAAAATATTTTTTTTTTGGTAAAAAGGCCCAATAATATAGACTCATATCAGGTGGTAACATACTAGCCGTGTGGTATCGGGCTTAGTAGAATAGTACCACCCTCATTTCTTACCGAGGTGTCGTAAAAGGCGACTGAGGTAACTCGACCCGCCATGTGGTATCCGGCTGAGTAGAATTGACCACCCTCATTTCTTACCGAGGTGTCGTAAAAGGCGACTGAGGTAAATTGACCCACCGTGTGGTATCCGATTGAGTAAAATAGATCAACCTCTTTCTTACCGAGGTGTCGTAGAATACGACAGAGGTAAGTTGACGTCAGGCAGGCGACCGGTCGTAAAAACACAACTAAATCATGTGACAGCATGTTTATAACATGCTGTGTCGACCCCACTTAGAGTGGGATAAGGGCAGGAAGATGATGATCATTCTAACTGAATTATGCATGGATCATGGGTGGAAGCAACGTTTACTTTCAGAACTTAGGTCAAATTGAGGCGAATGGTCCAATGAATACTCACAATAGCATTCTTGGGCTCAGTGAGTATCCGCACGAGCAAGTCCTGGTTGAGACTGTGGAAGGGCACCAGCACTGGGAACCTGCCTACGAATTCCTGGAATATTTCATAATTGTTAACTTGATTTTAAAAGTGTATATAACTTAAACGTAATGTTCACAATAAAAGTGTTCTGTGTGTGAAAGTGTTCGTGTTATAATAATAATAATAATAATAAATCTTTATTTCAGACAACCAGGGTCCACTATGTTAGTAATATAAATTAATTTTGACAAAATTTCTAAAAGGAAAATAATAATAATAATAAAAATATATACATATAAAATTTAAATTAGATTAAAAAATAAAAAATGTTAGTAGTACAAAAAAATAAAAAATAAAAATGACTTCAGGACTGCCACACAAGCACCTTTGTAAAATGATGCATGCTAGGCGAGTCCATCTTACATATTAATGTCTTCAGAATACTATTGGAGCTGGACCGCAGCCTTGTTAGTAAAGATGCGGTCTTCTTCCTTATGACGGCTTGAAAACAATTTGTTTGCGTATAAGCGAACATATTTGACGCGGAACAAAACCGCGGCAACCCCAATAGTATTCTGAAGCCGTTATTATACTGCACCCTCAGGGTATCTAGAGCTTTCTGCGAATATCTTGTCCACAGGTTCCCCGTGTACATTGTTTGGCAATATGCTTCGAACAGGTAGGTTATATCCCCACGATGTACTCTTTGCTATAGCAAACAGCTTTGGGACTGATGCAAACCTCCAGGCAGCTAGACTTTTTCCGAAATTGATCATTTAAACGGTTCACACAAAAGTATGACAAATTGTTTACTAAAATCATCTCCATAAATCGTTATGTCTATGGATGAAAATAGCTTGATAATTTATTACCACTACTTGCGTTTAAGTATAGCGCGTGCGGTGTATAATGTACGGTGCGTTGTGTAATTGTAGTGCACTGTGCAGTGGTAGATATTGCGGTGTGTAGTTTAGTGTGGTGTTTAATGGTAGTGTAGTGTGTGGTTTGTGGCGTAGTGCACTGTGTGGTATAGTGTACTGTAGTGTAGTACGGTTTGTGGTATAGTGCGGTGTAGTGTAGTGCGGTATGTAGTGTAGTGCAGTGTGTAGTGTAGTGAAGTGTGTAGTATAGCGAAGTGCGATGCGTAGAATTACTAAGTGGTGTAGTGGTAGAGTGGTGTAGTGGTAGTGTGGTGTGTAGTGGTAGTGCGCAGTTTGTTTAGTGTGGTGCGTTGTGTGGTGCGCTGATTGGCGTGGTATAGTGCGGTGCGTGGTGTGTAGTGTGGTGCGTAGTGTAGTGTAGTGCAGTGTGTAGTATAGTGTAGTGTAGTGCGGTGTGTAGTGTAGTGCGGTATGTAGTGTAGTGCGGTGTGTAGTGGTAGTGCGCAGTTTGTTGTTGTGTAGTATGTTATATAGTGCGTTTGTGGCGTGGTGTAGTGCGGTGCGTGGTATAGTACGGTGTGTGGTGGTAGTGCGTTGTTTGGTATAGTGCGGTGCGTGGTGTGCGTAGTGTGCGTAGTGTGGTGTGTAGTGCAGTGCGTAGTGTAGTGTGGTGCAGTCACCGGGATCATGCCGAAGTCGATGAGGTCCCTGGCCTGCACGGCGCGCAGCCAGTGGTCGCGCTCGTCCGCCTCGGCGCGGGCGCTGTCCAGCGGCGACGCGTCGGCCGCGGCGGCCGCCAGCGCCGCGCGCCGCCCCGACTTGGGGTCCCACGCGCCGAACCCCAGGTACTTCTCGTTGTTGCGCCGCTGGATGAGCCTGCGGTGGAACCACTCTACAGGCCAGTAAACTGGCCTAACAGAAAACGAGGGACCGCGTTTCTACTGGTAAAAACCCAATAATCTAAAGTAGTGTTTCCCGACCTTTTTTTGGTACATGCCCCACGTAAAAATTTATTTTGCCCCCCTGAGTAACATACATAAACTTTAATATTGAAAATTGAATTGTCCACTTAAAGAACATAAGTAATAGGTTTTAGGAAGAAAATTTGGCACCGAAATCTACACAATATCAGACTCTACAGGGCAGTAAACTGACACAAGTGTAGAGCCCATGGCCTACCGCCTAACAGAAAACGAGGGAACGCGTTTCTACTGGTAAAAATCCAACAGTCTAAAGCAGTGTTTTCCGAACCTTTATGGTACATGCCAAATGTAAAAAATTATTTTACCCCCCTGAGTAACATTTATTGCTTTTTTTTAATAAATTTTAGTATTAAAAAATTAATTGTCCACTTAAAGAACATAAATATTAGGTGTTAGAAAGAAAAATTGCTTTTTTTGTTAAATTTGGCAGCGAAATCTAGCATTGTACTTAAATGGCCCAGAGAGAAAGGCTTAGACTCATGTCGAGTTGCCCCCACCCTTAACCATCAAATTGCCCCCTTGTGGATCGTGGGCCCACGTTAGGAAACATTGGTCTAAAGGGAACTAAGTTACCCAAGTTATCAAGATACCTAAGGTAGGAAATGCCGTATGTGTCGCTCTCACTCTATACACAGTATCTCAAGCTGCTGTACCCTAGATGCAATCGCTTTCTAAATCCTTATAGGTCCAGAGGAATGCCAGTTTTAGTCTAAAGGGACACACGTTAGCTATATTTGGATACGGAAACGACATAAGCGTCCACCTCACTCTTTTCAAAGTCACACAAACTATTCTGCATATAGACGTATTTATTCCTCTTTATTTATTTATTGCCCTTTGCTTCCTAATACCTTATAGCAACTGAGGAGTTGCTAATTCTAATAACACATATGGTTCTTTCACACAGATGCAATTCATGCTTTTACTTTTAAAGCCATCCTAACCCACTCCAAGATCTATGAATTTTCATAATCTGCCGTGACTCAGAAAAAGATTTTTCGGACCTTCTAAATATATGTGAATAGAAACGCCTTATCGCACTCAGATTCACTAAAATAAATCCAAAATGAAGAAAATTCGATAATTTGCAAGACCAAGTGTACATTTTTGTACTCATTTCCCCAGTCTTTCCAATACTTGTAAATAGAAATGACGCCTCGTCTTCTTCTTTCTCAACCGATGGACGTCTGGACATAGGTCTGTTCATGGGATCTCCACAAACCACGATTTTGTGCCGCTTGAAACTAGCGACTTCCCGCGACCTTTAAAGGTAGTCAGTCCACCTCGTTGGTGGTCTACCAACGGCACGCTTTATCCAGAGAGAGGTCGCAATTCCAGCACCTTAGGACCCTGTTAGACTATATCGACTATATAGAGAGGGGTAACAAGGCCGGGAACATACTGTTTTATTAGATTATGCGTACGTGACTGGAAGCGGGGACGTACAGCTTTCTCATGCCCAAAATTTCATGCAGGATATGACCCACGCGGTCTTTTGAGATGCCTACTGTTTCAGCTATCTCGCGCGCCTTCAATCGGCGGTCTGCCAATACGAGATCGTGGATTTTTGTCACGTTATCCTCCGTGGTAGCCGTTTTCGGTGCACCTGGGCGTGGCTCATCAAAAACCGACGTGCGACCACGTTGAAACTCGTTAAACCAATTTTTGACGGTCGCCATCGAAGGAGAAGTGTCACCGTACACGGCATCCAAGCGCTCTTTGATTTCGCTGCGCGATTTCCCTTCCAAAAACAAGAATCGAATCACCGACCGATATTGCTCTTTTTCCATTTTTCTAAAATCCGCAAACACGTCTGCTTCCACACGCGGTCAAAACAAAACTCCGAGTCCGATTCGGCTGAAATTTTGACAGTAGCCGTCTACAAGAACGTACTACACGATAGTAAATCTCTCTTGCGATACTGGCACCATCGGGCGGTGGCGCTAAGTACTTGTCGGACCACCCTCGTATATAACAGACCCCAACGCCTATCGTTTCTACGTACTACGTACGTATGGCACCCCAAATTAACCGAATCAGAATCTAACAGACGAAATGTCTGATGTTCAGGCACGGTACAGTATATATTTTGGTACCTGTCGAGTCCGTTGTAGGCGCCGCTGGCCACAAACAGTATGTTGGTGGTGTCGACCTGCACGGCGTCACCTCGCAGCTTCCGCGAGTTCCTCTCAGGAACTGACACCACAGCACCCTCTAGCATCTTGAGCATGCCCTGCTGGACACCCTCGCCTGCAAACGGACCACGGTCCACTCAAATAACTTGCAACTTGCCTATTGCATATGCCTAAGGTAGATATCAAGTTTTAAAAACACTTAAGTCTCAGACGTCTGTTTAAGAGAAATATTCTCACGGTCAAAACAAGTAGGTTTAACGTTAAAATCTACCAGTTTACATTACTTAACATGTTTGGTAGTGCTAATTTACGCCACCCGATGGAATATGCAAGTTAGGCAACCCGTTATGGGTACCCCAAACAGAAAAAAAGGATTATGACTCGCTCTGGCTAAAATTTCAATGTGCTCCATTTCGCTGCTCGTGGTAGGCTCACGACACCGGTGTAGGCAATCCAAAGCCCTATAACTTGGAGAAATCCTTGAGAACAGGATTTCTTTAAACCAACGAGGAGCCAACCCCCCATTTGAAGGCAATTTGAAAATCGACTCGACATGAGTTTAAACCATTTGTTCCATTTAAATGCAATGCTAGATTTTGGTGCCAAATTCAACAGAAAAGGTCAATTAATCTTACTAAAATGTATCAAGGTTTTTAAATATTATTTCAAAATTGGTGTATGTTAAATAAGGGGACTAGAGAATTTTTAAATGTTGGGAATAACTGCTCTAAACAGAATACTGTTTCTGTTTTACTATTGATTTCGGTTGCTGTACTGAAGGTGCTATTCAGTTACCTATTTCATCAGATAGCTGAGCGTAGCCAATGGAAGTAGCTACTATTCAAAGTGAAATGGAGTCACCCTATTATGAATTATGAACAAGAGATTGATTATTAGGAATTGTGAAGAAGAGATTGGTTTTGGAAAAATACATACCGCCAACATCCCTTAGCTGGTGTATGCCGGGCACGGCACCTATTTTGTCCACCTCGTCCAGGAATACGATGCCGGTTTGTGCGCGCTCCACGCTGGAAATTAGGTTCCTATTTTAATTCATTGTCATTGCAAAAGTAATAATAAAATTATTTTGTTATAATCCGCGAGATAAGACCGAGGAGTGACCGTGGAGTCTATCTCCTGATGATGCTTCGGTTGCGGGGCGAAACGATTGTTGAGTTTGTGATAGTGAACGTATATAGTGCTTGTGTATTGTGGTGGCGGTGGTGGAGGTTTGTGCATGTGTTTTTACGAATCCTGGATGTATCAGGTATGATAACCGATTGTCCACTTACATTTAGCATTATATATATTTTCTATTTTACTTCATCGCGGATTATAGCAATATAATTTTATTATTACTTTTGTATTATGGATCTCCGCAAAGTAACGCCTAATTCTATCAATTATTCTTAGTCATTGGTCAATGGTGTTATAAGTAATCAATTGACCCAATCTGAAGAACAAAGTTCCATACTAAGTCCCAAGTCCCATGAATAAGGCGGAGAAATGTGACTATATTTGTTGGATAGGGCTGATTATTACAAAGTCCCATTGGATGCTAATTTGTTTACTAGATTTAAATATTAAAATATTCAACAACTTCCAAGGTTGGCACGAGTAGAACTACAGTCTGTATTAAGTACTTAACTGAATGTAGTTGTGAATGTGTGTAGTGCTGTTGTGTTATTGGTGATGGGTAGTGCTTGAGTTTTTACAAATTCTGTGTGTATCAGGAATGAGAACAGATAATACACTCTAAATTAATTTCTCGGATTATAGCATTCTCATTACTGTTGGATTATATCTGTTTTGAGGGAGGATAAACAGAGATGGATTGTGTGAAGGAATAGCGCTAGAGTTAGATTCATGAGAGAGAATGAAAGAGTAAAACATGTGCTGACCGCACTTAAAGTTAGATAACATAAAAGTTAAGTCATATTTTGATTTCAGCAAAGTAACGTCCGATTCTATAAGTTTACAAGTCCTAGAGGAGCCAAAAAGATTGGCTAGGAGCTGTGTGTCACTTGAAGTTGGTCTTAAGGGTTGCCAAAAGGATTGGCTAGGAGCTGTGTGTCACTTGAAGTTGGTCTTAAGGGTTGCCAAAAGGATTGGCTAGGAGCTGTGTCTCACTTGAAGTTGGTCTTAAGGGTTGCCAAAAGGATTGGCTAGGAGCTGTGTCTCACTTGAAGTTGGTCTTAAGGGTTGCCAAAAGGATTGGCTAGGAGCTGTGTCTCACTTGAAGTTGGTCTTAAGGGTTGCCAAAAGGATTGGCTAGGAGCTGTGTCTCACTTGAAGTTGGTCTTAAGGGTTGCCAAAAGGATTGGCTAGGAGCTGTGTCTCACTTGAAGTTGGTCTTAAGGGTTGCCAAAAGGATTGGCTAGGAGCTGTGTCTCACTTGAAGTTGGTCTTAAGGGTTGCCAAAAGGATTGGCTAGGAGCTGTGTCTCACTTGAAGTTGGTCTTAAGGGTTGCCAAAAGGATTGGCTAGGAGCTGTGTCTCACTTGAAGTTGGTCTTAAGGGTTGCCAAAAGGATTGGCTAGGAGCTGTGTCTCACTTGAAGTTGGTCTTAAGGGTTGCCAAAAGGATTGGCTAGAAGCTGTGTCTCACTTGAAGTTGGCGTCCTGCAGCAGCTTGGCGATGACGCTCTCAATGTCCTCGCCCACGTATCCAGCCTGCGTCAGCGTGGTGCAGTCGCAGATCGCGAACGGAACGTCCAAGCACTGCGCGATCGTTTGTGCCAGGAGTGTCTTACCTGCAAATGAATTCATTTTGATTTGACTGTATTTATCTTTATACTAGTAATGTTCCGCGGTTTCCCCCGCGTACATACCGATCTCGTGGCAGCGGAAAGTCGACCAAGTCGGACTACAGACTTACTTTTGTTAACATAAATAAATATATAGAAGTAAAAAAAAATCCGTCGTGTGGTAGACCAACCTCATTTCTTACCAAGGTGTCGTAAAAGGCGACTAGGGTATGTCGACCCACCGTGTGGTATCCGGTTTAGTAGAATAGACCACCCTCTTTCCTACCGAGGTGTCGTAAAATACGACAGATGTAAGTTGACGTCAGGCAGGCGGCCGGTCGTAAAAACGCAGCCAAATCATGTGATAGCATGTTTGTAACATGTTGTGCCGACCCCACTTAGAATGGGATAAGGGCGGGAAGTTGATGAAGTAAAAAAAATATCATCAATAGTGTCCGCAGCGCATGTGACGACAGATTTTTATGATTAATTTTTTACACCTTATTACATTTTTATTACGGATCCCTATTTTTTAAAATGTAATATAGCCTATGTTGCTCAGTAAAGATATAGCTTTCCAATGGTAAAAGAATTTTTGAAATCGGTCCAGTAGGTTTTGTGAAAAAACAAACATACTTACACATTTGTCCTCTTTATAATATTAGTTATATATCTATATATATAAAAGAAAGTTGGTCTAAGTTACACTATTTATAACTCAAGAACGGATGAACCAATTCGGCTGAAAATTGGTGGAGAGGTTGCTTAGAACCAGGAGACGGACATAGGATACTTTTTATCCCGTTCGACCGCATTTATTTTATCCCGTCAAGTCACTATAAATCGTAGTATAACAAAAACAACTATGGAACATAGAGACATAGGCTATATGTTTTATACCCGTGCGAAGCCGGAACGGGCCACTAGTATATAATATAATAGATGTATAAGACGTAATTCGATGTATATCATAGACATGAGGTCTCAAAAAGCTTGTATACCTGTGTCGCGACTCAGCAGAGTTAGCAACTCATTCGATGGTCTCGGTATTCGCTTCTACTATAAAATTCCCTAATACTAGATCAGTCTACAGAAAGGTTTCAATTAAGTATAATATATATATTATACTTAATTTAATAATCCTTTCAGCTTCATACAGGACTGCGGTTTAATAATGTAAAATTGAAAATGTTTAAAAGATTGACCGCCGAGTTTCTTTCTGGTCCCTCTCGGTAACAGCAACATTCCGAACCAGGTGTAGAATTATTGATCATATTGATCCTTGACGATTCAAAAGTGCTTTAAAGAGCTTATTTGAACAAAGATTGTTTTGATTTGATTTATCGAATAGCGTTTAAGTGTTAAAATTTGTGTCTAATTGATATTTCCAATTAATTACACGCTTCAGTGAAGGAAAACATTATACCGATATTTTAGGGAACCGACTTATGTCTTGAAAATCTGGGGATATGTGTAAAAGTAAAGTGAACACTTGAAGTCAATAAGGCACTAACTACCTTAAAATTAAAATTTGAACTAAGTATGCAATTTGGTTTTAAAAGGCTTTTACTTATTTATTTCCTTATTATTATTATTTACTTCAAGTGTTCAAGAGACCATAGCCTGTTACTATCCCACAGCTTGGCTCTAGCGTCTTCTCTCCTTTTTTTTGGAGAGAAGGTTTGAAGCTATAACAGTATTATCAAGTCCCAAACTCACCACTTCCTGTGGGCCCTAGGAGTAGCACGTTGCTCTTGTCAAGTCTCAGCTCGTGCTGGTTCCTCTCCAGCACCTCAGCACCGCCTCCTGCCACGCCCCCTCCACCGCCCGTGTTGTGACTCAAATGCAAGAGATCTGCAACAACACACGCTCTTAATATACAAAGTGAAACAAAAGTAATAATAAAAGTTATTTGCTATAAACTGTAGTAAAATAGAAAATATATGTAATACTAAATGTAAGTGGACAATCCGTTTTCATACCTGATACATGCAGGATTCGAAAAACACATGTATAGCTTCCACGACAAAACGCAGTTTTGCGATTTTATCGTTGAGTCTATCTGCTGATGATGCTTCGGTTGCGGGGCGAAACGATTGTTGAGTTTGTGATAGCCAACGTATGTAGGGCTTGTGTATTGTGAATCCCGAGATCTAGAGAATCCTGAGGATGTGTGTAACCTACCAATCCCCATTGGTTCAGAGTGGATCTAAGCTTTAATCCTTCAGTCCAAAAATTATCTTTTCAGATTTTCCTCCAATGGTATAGTAACAGGCCGTTAATTTACTTTTGTTATGTGCCTTGATACGAGGGTGGTCCCAGAAGTAACCAGTTTAACGAAGAAGAAGAATTATATGTTAGGAAAATTGATTGACTGATTTGTCAAGTCTCCATTTAGTCTAATACACTTCTCCCAGCGATGTTAAATCGATAACCTATTTATAGTACGAACCCGCGAACTCTTCAAAATAAACATGAACCGCAGACTCTACCACTTTATTGTTCGCAAATATTTAACCTACGAGCCATTTTTTCAGTTTTTCAGGTTCGGAAAAAGGAAATAGCCAGAGGGGCTAGATCTAGAGAGTAAGGAGGGTGAAGAAGCAATTCGAACTTCATCTCATTTATTTTTGCGATAACGGATGTGTGAACTTGTGCATTGTTGTGAACAACACCTTCATCTTTGAAGGCAGCCGTTTTTTTCTGCAATAACTTCGCATAATACTCGCCGTTGATTGTTTTCCTTTTTTTAATCGATGAACATGAAATGAAAATGCTTACCAGTTGGATGACACATTATAGAAAAGACGAGAAGTGCAACATTAAGATGGTATGGACATGTAATGAGGAGGGATGAAAATCATGTGACCAAACGTGTGTTAAATTTGAATGTGGATGGATATGTGCCTAGAGGGAGGCCTAAAAAGAGATGGTTGGATTGTGTGAAGTATGATAAAAGGAGTGGCGCCAGAGTTGATGAAAGATAGGACAGAATGGAAGAGAAATACATGTTGTGCCGTTGTGAGAGTGGGATAAAGACAGGATGATATATTGGATGACACAGGCCGTTGTTGAAGTGGGATCATCAACTCACCTCTGTGCGTGTGGTGCAGTGGGTGATGGGCCTCGTTCGCAGAGCTGCTGGTGACGTTGTTGTATATCCTCTTGTAGTGGTTGTACACGGCCACTGACAGCACCTTCTTGGCATACTCCTGGCCGACCACGTGCTTGTTGAGGTACTCGAAAATCTTTTTCGGCGGCGGTGGTGGTTTTCTGTAATTATCGTTTTTTAGGGTTATCATAAGCTACACTTCACTAATAACAACTAATAGGCTGTGGTAGCCCAGCGGTATCACCGTGCGCCTCTTTCGAGGGGGTCTAGGGTTCAAACCCCGGGCAGGCACCAATGAGTTTTCTAGTAAAACTTATGTGTCTAATTGATAATTGCAATTTATCACACGCTTTTCGGTGAAGGAAAACATCGTGAGGAAACCTGCATATCTCTAGAGAATTCTGGGGATATGTGTAACCTACCAATCCGCATTGGAGCAGCGTGGTAGGTCTTAGCTCCAATCCTTCTCTCCAAAAAAAAAAAAAAAACGGAGAGAAGAGGCCTATGCCCAGCAGTGGGATAGTAACAGGCCGTTACTTACTTACACTTCACTTGGCGATATAAATGCTGCGCCTCTTACTATAAACTTATCCTAATCGTCTGATAATCTGACCGGAAAACAGAACGATAGCATTGACCGATAAGTTTTGTCAGCATTGCGACCAAAAAACAACCTTCCAAACGTAGTCAATATTTTCAAAACTCAACTGTAACAGTTAGCTAAGAGAGTGACAGTGAGTGAGTAACTGTTATCATAGCCCAGCGGTGAGATCGTGCGAAACTCTAGACAATGATATTTTCTATCAAATACTTATGTGTCTAATTGATAACTGCAAAAGTGATGAAAATATTATTTTGCCATAATCCGCTATAAAAGAAAATATATGTAATGCTAACTGTAGAGTGTACTATTCGTTCTCATACCTGATACATGCCGAATTTGTAGCAACATGCACTAATCGCCACCAATATACAAGCACTGCATACATTCAACACCACAATCTCAACAATTGTTTCGCCCCGTAAGCGAAGCATCGTCGGGAAATGGACCCCACGAAAATATCGCAAAGCTTGTTCAAACCGTAAGTTCAAACCGTTTGAATTCAAATTTCGTATTATGGAACTCTGCAAAGTAACGCCTAATTCTATAAAATATTTGATATTCGCAATCTATCACACGATTTTCGGTAAAGACAAACATCGTGAGGAAACCTGCATTTATCTAAAGAATTCTAGGAATATGTGTAACCTACCAACCCACATTAAACGTGGTAATTCTTACCTCTAATCCTCCTCTCCAAAAACGAAAAAGGAGGCCTATGTCCAATTGTGGGATAATAACAGGCCACTTTGCCCACATATATTTATATCACAAAATATATTCGCACGATTTATTATTAGGTATCTATTCGAAAATGGAAATATTAACCCCTTAGTGAAGATATGCAATCGGAATACGCCATCACAGCTGTCACATATTGAACTGAATAAAATATTAACGAACGCAACGCTTTGAATCATAATGGCGAACGCGCCGGAAACAAAATTTTATGACAGTGAAATTCACGTGTATGCAGACCCCCCACAAGCGTACAGATAACCTCAATTAAAAAAAAACACCAGCTTCCGTACTAAATAGTGAAAAATTCCGTAATAGATAGTGAAAAGAAAAATAATTTTATCTTTTACTTGCTTTTACGGCGAATTTATTTAAAACTGTTTACATAAAACCATAATGCACTATTAACTTGATTAACACTATATTTTAGTATAGTAAAAACCGTATAAAAAAACTTCAGTAGACTTAAGACTAAGTATAGATATTTCGGTAGCGGAAATAATCAAATTACCTTTGTGTAGTTTAGCAAATAAAAAATATATCTAATGCTAAATGTAGTAAGTATCTCATTTGGATAATGTTATATTCAAAAAATAAAATTCCCTTTTGTAAGCTTACTTCAGAAATATATTTTTTCATTATTTTGTACGTTTTGAATTTTTTATAGTTATTTCAAATGTTACCCGTATTCAGGTCCACCCTGTATTATTACTTTTGTATTATGAATCTCCCCAAAGTAACACCTAATTCCTTAAATTATTCGCATCTCAGTATACCGGAAACGGGGTCCTCAAGTGATCAATAGCAAAAGTAACTTTCATTTGAGACGGAATAATAACATTGCAAAAAATTTGGAACATGCGAATTATATTTAAAACTTATCAAAGTCATTAGCTTAATTAATACAATAGTATGCAAAAACATTTTTATGCCCTTGTATATATTACCCTTGGAATATAACGATTACATTGTCTTATGTAAGACCTCGCTCCAAAATTTAAATGAAGTAATAAATGAGGTAATTTTAATTGAATTACCTGGGCTTATCAGACTCTAGCTATAAACATACTTATTATACAAAAGTAATAATAAAATTATTTTGCTATAATCCGCGAAGAAGTAAAATAGAAAATATATATAATGATAAATGTAGAGTGGACAATCGGTTATCATACCTGATACATGCAGGAGCCGTAAAAAACACATGCACAAACCTCCACCACCGCCACCACAATACATAAGCACTATATACGTTCACTATCACAAACTCAACAATCGTTTCGCTCCGCAACCGAAGCATCATCAGGAGATAGACTCCACGACCAAAATCGCAAAGCTTCGCAAATAGCTAAAATAGCAAATAATCGCAAATAGCTTTGCGATCGCAAAGCTTCGCAAATAGGTAAAATAGCAAAAAAATCGCAAATAGCTTCGCGATTTTGGTCGTGGAGTCTATCTCCTGATGATGCTCCGGTTGCGGGGCGAAACGATTGTTGAGTTTGTGATAGTGAACGTATATAGTGCTTGTGTATTGTGGTGGCGGTGGTGGAGTTTTGTGCATGTGTTTTTACGAATCCTGCATGTATCAGGTATGATAACCGATTGTCCACTTACACTTAGCATTATATATATTTTTTATTTTACTTCTTCGCGGATTATAGCAAAATAATTTTATTATTACTTTTGTATTATGGATCTCCGCAAAGTAACGCCTAATTCTATAAATTATACTTATTATACTAAAAACGTCGTCCTAAGGGTGCCTCCTGTGTGGCCAGACAACGACTCAGGGCGCCGTGTAGTGGAGGGCTGGTAGTATGACTGTGACCAGTCATCACGTTGTTATATGAAGCTCTACTAGCGTCGGGGAATGATCGTCCTAAGGTTGCCTCCTGTGAAGCCAGACAAAGACTCAGGGCGACGTGTAGTGGAGGGCTAGTACTATGACTGTGACTAGTCATCACGCTGTTGTAAGAAGCTCTACTAGCGTCGGGGAACATCGTCCTAAGGGTGCCTCCTGTAAGGCCGGACCACGGCTTAGGGCGACGTGTAGTGGAGGGCTGGTGGTATAACTGTGACTAGTCATCACGCTGTTGTATGTAGCTCTACTAACGTCGGGGCACGTCGTCCTAAAGCTTAGGGCAACGTGTAGTGGAGGTCTGTTTTATAGAAGATGAGAATTAAAAACTTTATAACGTAGAGATAACTGCGGAAGCTGTTCCGATCAACGAACTTAAGATGGCCACTGCCGATAAAAGTATAAACACTTCGGTATTTTAGATAAACTTATCTCGCTCTCGGGATTCCTAAAGAAACAATACGTTCAAATGTCAATAACCTACAGTAAATTACTTGGATTAGAGTAATGACACTTGTTCGTACCCTTACTCAAGTCTATATATAGAAATAACGTTATAAATGTGAAATCGGTATGATTTATATAAATATCTTAGAAGTTATCATAAAATTTAAACGACTACACATATCAATACTAATTATTACACGACGATTAACGATTAAATGTAACTAGTATGTATTAAGAATTGTATTTTTAAAAGAGCAACCGCCGAGTTTCTTGCTGGCTCTTCTCGGTAGGAACAGCTTTCCGAACCAGCAGTAGAGTTGACGATTCAAAAGTTTATTTGAATAAAGAATAATTTGAATTTAATATACAACGCTGAAGAGTTTGTTTGTTTCTTTGAACGCGCTAATCTTAGGAACTACTGGACCAATTTGAAAGATTCTTTCAGTGTATGAGAGTCCATTTATGGAGGAAGGCTATAAGCTATATATCATCACAATAAGATGAATAGGAGAGAAACAGAATTAAAAATAGTACGAAAACGGCATAATTGAAAGCTTTACTTGCGTGCACTAATTAAACGGTAATAGTTATTCAAAAATCATGTATTACAAAATTGTTCCCCTCTAAAAGTTCTAAATAAAAGTCCGCGACAACATATATCTAGTTTTTAAGGTTAACCAACTGTAACCATTTTTATGGTTATCAAGAGACTATTATACGGTTTTAATCCTTCCACGCCGGCGGAGCCGCGGGCAATTGCTAGTACAATATATACGAGGAAG
The DNA here is from genome assembly GCA_029227775.1 of Morpho helenor. NCBI lineage: Eukaryota > Metazoa > Arthropoda > Insecta > Lepidoptera > Nymphalidae > Morpho > Morpho helenor. The sequence goes on from JARGCU010000006.1 coordinate 719,532, forward strand.
TAAAAAAAAAGTCATAAAAATGCGTAGCAGGGTCTGCTAGTCAATACTAAGATAATTAAAGTAAAAGTCTCCAATATTGATATAATTAAAGTAAAAGTCTCCAATATTGATATAATATGGTAAAATTGAAGCACTGCACACCTTAACTAAGGCAATATCAACGATCATATTTCCGCCGCCTGCCCTTGTCCTACTCTAAGTGGGGTCAGCACAACATGTTGTCACATGATTTGGCTACGTATTTTAAGACCGGCCGAATACCTGGAGTGAACTTACCTTAGTCGTATTTTACGACCCCTCGTTAAGAAACAGGATGGTCTACTCTACTATACCGGATACCACACTGTGAGTCAATTAGGTTCCACGACAAAATTACAAATTGTGATATGAACAATCCTTCTATAATATTATAAATGCGAAAGTTTGTGAGTATGGATGTATGTTTGTTACTCTATCACGGCTAATCCGCGGAACGGATCTATAAAATTTAGGCACAATTATTCCTTATATACCGGAACAATAAGGCTATAAATATAGGCTATAGAAATCCTGTTAATTCTACAGGAATAGAATTATATTGAAAAGCGCCATCTTTTACCAACCTATCACACAGTCCGTGCAAACGAAGTTACGGGTAAAAACTAGTAATTTAATATTTATAAGATTACGAAACACAAAAACCATATTTGCGTATTTTTATTAGCAAAACATGCAAATGTTTACGTTAAATATTATACATATATAACGTTGTTTGAGTAACGCTAAACAGATCGACATCTAAACGATATTGACTGTAAACATTGTAGTGTCAAAGAACGAAACGTTCGTTGACTCTGAATTCTGATACTTTGTGTACAAAGTTTCCATCAGTTCTTTCTTGTTTTAACTTGCTCGGTAATAAAAGTTATAAAAAAAATTTAAAAGACAATGTCGGTGACATGTGCGATTCGAACCCGCGTTTTGAACATATTCGGTCCGCCCGTTACACATCAGCTATCGCAACATTACGTTTCACAGCTAAAAAAATCCTTTGCTTTCAACTGTACATTCTATCATATTTTTTATGCCCAAAAACGGGGAAAAAACGAAATATTTATAAAATAAAATCTAGATAGGTCGATTTTTCTCCACTAAAACCCCATCGGTAAGAAATGAGGGTGGTCTATTCTACTCAGCCGGATACCACACGGTATCCTACCATTATTACTATAAAAGTTTATTAGATTATTATTACAATTAGGCGTTGCTTTTTGCGAAATACCGCTATAATTTATGAAGCAAATAGAAAAAATATGTAATGCTAAAATATACAGTGTACAATCGTTTTCATACTTGATACTTGCACGAAATTTCTCCACCACAACAATCACAATACACACATGCAGTGCTTGCATTGACAACAAGCGCTTCGCCCGACAAGCGAAACATCATCAGGAAATAGATTATACGACAAAATCACAAAGCGACGCACCCCCCAAGCATAGTATATAGCAGTTATTTCAACCCCCATCATTTATTTTGCCTCCGAACACGAACTAGAAACTAAAAACAGACATAAGATTTAGAATATTTATCGGAACATAACAAAGATCTGAACATAACAATTGCACTCTGATTAACGATAATCATGGTGCAATTGTTATGTATTATTAACTCTTGTTGCTCTAAAATGGTTATTAGATAATTAAATGATAAAAATATTACCTGTAGAATCCTGATTTGTTCTCCGCGTTGTCTTTGATGCTTTTTTTAGTGTCCACCTCGCTGAGCACGACGAAGAAGTGGTGGCACTTATCGCACTTGACGAATCTCGTCGAGCTGACGAAGGTTTCAACGTGAGTGCATGGGTCGCCGCATTTGGGACACGTCAAGACACCGCTGCCTCCAGATTTTTTGCCACCCGATGTGCCTATCATAAAAAATTTGCAATAATAAAGTCATATTTGATCCGGCTGGTAAAATAGAGCACCCTCATTTCTTATCACGTTCTCCTAAAAGGCGACTAAGGTACGTTGACCCGCCGTGTGGTATCCGGTTGAGTAGAATAGACCACCCTCATTTTTTACTGAGGTTTCGTAAAGGGTGAATAAAGTAAGTTGACTCGCCGTGTGGTTTCCGGCTGAATAGAATATTACCACCCTCATTTCATACCGAGGTTTCGTAAAAGGTGAATAAAGTAGGTTGACTCGCCGTGTGGTTTCCGGCTGAATAGAATATTACCACCCTCATTTCATACCGAGGTTTCGTAAAGGGTGAATAAGGTACGTTGATCCGCCGTATGGTATCTGGCTGAGTAGAGTAAACCCCTCTCATTTCTTACCGAGGTGTCGTAAAAGGCGACTAATATAACTTTTTTTTTTTTTTGACAGGAAAAAACCCCTTATGGGTACTCGGACTCGCACCGACTAAAATAACCTGTGTGCTCCACTACGCTGCTGGTGGCGGGGATAGGGTACCTATAAAGACATTACCCCCCATCCCCGCCAGCAGCAACTCTGTACCCCAGAGTGCGCCACCTCTGGGTCGGGGCCTCTCTAAAAGTGGCCCCTCCCTCCGCTGGACGATGCATCGGGAGCACCAGATGCATCGAACGCCTCGGGGACCTAACTCCAGCGAGCGTCCGATAAACCCCATTCGGATCGCTCGGAGGTCCCCGTTAGGGCGGCATGCGACGGACTTCGGCGAGTCGCCTGCGCCCCGCTCGCCTGCGGCGGATTGGATCCAAGGACTCGACTTCCCGGATCCGCCCCGCCGCCTCCTTCCGCGAGATAACGTCCTCGCAGAAGGAGGCCATCGCTGCCCACGATCGCTCCCTGTCCACCATGGCGCGAACCACAGTGGGCAGGGAGAGATCGTGCCCCACCTGTGCCACGAGTTCTGCCCGCTGAACCGCCCAAGCTGGACAGTCTGCGAGCGTGTGCAGCGCCGTGTCAAAGTCGGCGCCGCACTCGTGGCACTCACCAGTCGCTTCGCGCTGGGCCACCCTCCACAGATACCACCCGAAACAACCATGTCCGGAAAGCACCTGTGTCAGGCGGAAGGTGAGAACCCCATGCCTCCTGGCGACCCAGCCCTGGAGAATGGGCTGGATGGCCGAAATCGTCCAGGCTCCTGCACTGGGCGATTCCAGCCGCCGCCTCCATTGGCGGAGGAGCTCTTCCTGAGCTGCCCTCCGCCAGTCCACCTCTACCGCCGCTGAGTCTCCCCCCAGTGAACGGGTTTCGACTCTACGGCGGTAAGCCTGAGCTAGCACCTTGGCCTCCAGGTCCCATGGAGGGGACCCGGCCAAGGCGCAGGAATATAACTTGACCTGCCATAACTTGTAGCAAGTGCTTTTGAATCGTGATATCTACTGGCCAGTCAACAGTTCTGCTTGCTTATACTGAGACGGATAAAATATCTCATGGTACCTGATGAATCTTTCGCCGTGTGTGGTGGTCCAGGAGGCTGCTCGGTAGGACTCTTGCAGAGGACTGAGCACGTGCTCAGCGGACGTGAGCACGTGCGCCGCAGAGCACGGCACGTATGTGGGCTGCCTGAAGAAAGACAATACAATTATGACCATTATAATAAATTATAATTGTTTTAAATAGATTTAGATGTATGACGGCTTCTAAAACCGGATTTTTTTATTCTATTGGATATAGGAGAATGACATCACCAAACGTCGGGACGGGTTCCCCCCGGACTCACATAGCGACTCTGAGACCTGCCGCACTCAGTCATATGCCTACCGTCGTTGCTGCGACACGCTAATGTTGTTTTTTTATGTCAGGAAAACCTATTATGGGTCATCACCGCCCAACGTGGACGAGGGGCGGGTATGTCGGACTCACATCGACTAAAAACCTGACTGTGCTCTACCACGCTGCTGGTGACGGGGACAGGGTACCGTTGTACACATTGCCCCCATCCCCGCCAGCAGCAACTCTGAATCACAGAATGTGCCACCTCTGGGTACGGGGCCTCTCTAGAAATGGCCCCTTCTTTCACTAATCGGGAGCACCAGATGTATCGACCGCCTTGGGGACCTTTTTAGATGGGCGTTCGATAAACCCCGTTCGGACCGCTCGGAGGTCACCTTTAGGGCGGTATGCGACGAACTTAGGCGAGTCGTCTGCACCCCGCTCGCCTGCGGCGGATCGGATCCAAGGACTCGACTTCCCGTATCCGCCCCGCCGCCTCCTTACGCCGACATTACGTCCTCTTGTATGCCTTCGCTGCCCACGATCTCTACCTGTCCACCATGGCACGAACAACGGTGGGCAAGGAGAGATCGTGCCCCACCTGTGCCACGACGCTCTTATAGTTGTACCGATTGATTTGCCAACTCTGCGGAGTCGCGACACAGGTATCACAAGCTTTTTGTGACTTCTCGTATGTCTCTGATATACATCTCGCTGACATCTTTAGTCTACTGTTAATGGCATTAAGTCGTTCGTGTAAACGCAGCCTATATGTACATGGTGTTTCAATGAATTGGCCAACAGTGACCGAGTCCTCGATAAGACAGGCTTAATCGTATTTATACTTATAAGGCACCCCACTCGAGGCAACGATCGGACTGTATTGCGTAACACCACCTTGACATATTAACTTTGACTCAACGTTATTTCGTGCTTGAAGGAAAACATGACATATTGAATTAATGGTTATAATACTAAATTACCTTTAATATTTAAATGAGTCAATCTTGTTATCCGGCTGAATGACGACGACGACTAAGGTAAGTTGACCCACCGTGTCCAGTTGAGTAGAATAGACCACCTTATTTCTTACCGAGGTGTCGTAAAATACATCAAAGGTAAGTTGACGTCAGACAGGCGACCGGTCGTAAAATACTTAGCCTTATATTTAGCGTATACTTATGAGTGGGATAAGGGCAGGAGGATGACGAATACTAAATTAAATGTATTTAAGTAATAATTAAAAAAATAGCTGTGATAGCTCCGCGTTGAGATCATGCAATTCTTTCCAGTGGGTGAAATTCAAATTCAAAATATTATTTATTAAAGTAAACTTGTAAACAAGTGCTTATGAATCGTCAACACTACTGCTGGTTCGGAAAGCTGTTCTTACTGAGAAGAGCCAACAAGAATCACAGCGGTTGCTCTTTTTAAATATAATTTTTATTACTAATTACATTTAGTCATTACTGTCTTATGCAGGGTCGAAGAGTACGTATATTGTTGGTGGCGTTTTATGATACGTGTGGTGTGTGATAAAGTTTCAATGTACTTATGCTTTCTTACAAGTAAACTAAACTAGACCAGTCTACAGAAAGGTTTAAATTAAGTATAAGAGATATACTTCTAGCTACGCATATTACAAAATTTAAGATTATATGGATGATAAAAAAGCCTGGATTTGAAAATCCTTTCAGCGTCATACAAGACTGCGGTTTAATAATGTAAAATTGAAAATGTTTAAAAGATTTTCCGCCGAGTTTCTTTCTGGTTCTTCTCGGTAAGAGCAACATTCCGAACCAGTCATAGCTTCATTAATCATATAGCTTATCACAGCTTTGCAAATATTGCAAATTATGAGTTGCTATCTATTCCTATTTTCCTAGTTTTTTTAGGGCCCAAAAACAGGGATAAAACTAGATTTTTTTAAAAATAAAACCTAACTAGATCGATTTTTCTGCACCAAACATGTAGGGGACATGTTGAATTTCAGGAAAATCGTTGGAACCGTTTCCGAGATTCAGAAAATATACTTATATGTATATATTAACTGATTTAAATATTAAAGACTTTGATTTAAACTGTTTCCTGTCATTTGTGTGGTAACAAACGATGGCGCCATTCTAAGCGGACAAAGAAACTTTTAGCAAAGCTTTCACTCGGCCGATGAGCGTGATGGCATAATGAGCCGGTATAGTGGGCCAGTAATGACAATCATTGGTAACCCCCTAAGCGATTTGTTGCTATCTATGCTTATTATAATACAAATTCCCCAAAATTTCCTGTCTGTATTTGATCGATTTTCTCAAGACATAGAAACATGCTGTCGCGGACATTTTTATAGTATTTTTGTAGATCTACAATTCTCTAGTACAATACTTTATTTATTTATTTATTATGACTAGCCAATAGCATTTTACACATACTTATTAATACACTTTTTCATAAGGCAAGTTCTAGGTAAATCACTTTTTAAGCAGAGTTATAAAAGGTAGTTAGGTACAAAAATTATTTATATTACTTAAAGGAGACAAATTAAATTATACTTATAAGAAAAATTTTATAAAAACTATTAGTAAAACTTAACAACTAAAAACAGGCGAGATAGTTTAATTTACATTAATCGCCTTTTACGACACCTAGGTAAGAAATGAGGGTGGTCTATTCTACTCAGGCGAATATCGCGCGGCGGGTTAACTTACCTTACTCGGACGGAGTAAAGGTTCTACACTGATATTAAGCATATCCTATATCAGTAGTCAGTTATTGAATCGTCAACTCTACTGTTGGTTCGGAAAGCTGTTCCTACTGAGAAGAGCCAGCAAGAAACTCGGAAGTTGCTCTTTTAAAAAAAATACAATTCCTAATGCTAGTTACATTTAATCGTTTCTATCTTGTACAGGGTCGAACAATATATATATCCACGCATTTTTATTGTCTAAATAATCCTCAACAGTATAGTAGGCTTTCTGTATCAACCTCTCCTTAATAGTGTTTTTAAACTGCTGTAATGGCAAAGTTAAAATTGATTGTGGAATTTTATTATAGAATCTTATACCCAAACCCACAAACGACTTACGTACTTTTGCAAGGCGCAAAGCAGGGGCCGCATGCTTATGTCGGTTCCTACTTTGTCTATTATATACATCGCCTATTGTTTTATAATTCTTTATATCTTTATATACAAAAATTAAATTAAAATATACTGTGAAGCAAATGTAAGAATACCTATTTCATTATATAGATAGATATAGATTCAAATATATAGATAGATATAGCTATAGATTTTTAGTTCTTGTGGCTTATAGCGCGCGATATTCAAACCAGTTTCTTGCACGAAGCGTGTATAAAGTATAGACCTATCCCAATGCGTAGGTTCCACAAAAACCCGTCCCATGAGGCTGTGCCGGCTTGCTTGCGATTGTAATCTGCGACTAAGCTCTGTTGCGTCTCATGAAAGTGAAAGTCGGAATTACGCGAGCGTTTATCTGAAGCGATAGGCTGTGAGGCGAACAGAAAGTGTTACGTCCAGTAATGGTAGAGCGTGCTAAAGCAATAATATTTTGCTATAATCCGCGAGCAAATCTAAATATGAAAAAGATAATAATGGATTCCTGCTTCCTACCAAGTTTGACTTAGTTTTTTATACAGAATAAAACCCCTTATGGATACCGCCGCCCGTCAGGCGGCGGTTATGTCGGACTCGCACCGACTAAAACGACCTGCCGATGACAAGGACAGGGTATTGTTGTACACATTGCCCCCATCCCCGCCGACAGCTCTGATCCCAGAGAACACCTCCTCCGGGTAGAGACCCCTCGATAGAGAAGCCCCCCTCCGTGCATCGGGAACACCAGATGCACCGACCGCCTCGGGGACCTGTAAGCCAGACGTCCGATATACCCCGTTTGGAACGTCCGAAGGTCCCCTGACATGGTGGCAGACGATGGGTTTAGGCAAGTCGCTACCATCCAATTAGTTTTACCAATTAGTTACCATCCAATCTGCTGCTTGGATGGATTGGATCCAGAACAAAAGTTCCCGGAACCGCTCCACCGCCCGCCTCAGCCCAAGTTTGACATATACTAGCCAGACATGAGTCTATACCAAAAGAATAAAGTTTTATCATGTCAACATGCCATGGAAAGTATTCTTACATTTGCTTCACGGTACATTTTAAGTGATTTCATTTTTGTACGTAAAAATATAAAGAATTATAGAACGATAGGTGATGTATAATAATATGCTGTGGTAGCCCAGCGGTAACACCGTGCGACTCTTTCGAGAAGGTCACGGGTTCAAACCCGGGCAGACACCAATGAGTTTTTCTATTAAACTTATGTGTCTAATTGATATTTGCAATTTATCGCACGCTTTCCGGTGAAGGAAAACATCGTGATGAAACCTGCATAACTCTAGAGAATTCTGGAGATATGTTTAACCTACCAATATGCAGCGTGGTAGGTCTTAGCTCCAATCTTTCTCTCCAAAAACGGAGAGAGGAGACATATGCCCAGCAGTGGAAAAGTAACAGGTCATTACAACTACTACTATAATCCACGATAAATGAAATATATCACGACGCCAAATTAACTTCTTTACATATTCTAAGCTCGTCGAGTTGTTTCCAACAGTCTAAGAATTATATTTCTATATAATGTATTGAGACAGAAATATACAGTTACACAAGGTTGTATGTGACAAATTTTTTTATTGTTTTTCGAAGAATAAGGTTACATTACATGAAATGCATTTGTCAAAATTATTTCCTTAATTATTAATTTGAGAAAATAATTTATAGAATTAGGCGTTACTTTGCGGAGGTCCATAATACAAAAGTAATGGCAATATTATTTTGCTATAATCAGCGATAAAAATTATAGCAAATTATAAAAATTATAGCTTTAGGATTATAGCAAAATAATATTCTTTTGAATTTGAGAAAATTAAATATGTATGCTTTTAGTATATTCAAAACAAAAACATTAATTATTACAAATTTATTCAGATCTCCAACAGCATTATATATTATACTAGCGGCCTGGCCCTGCTTCGCACGGGTATAAAATATATATCCCATGTCAGTCAGTGTAAAAAAAAATGATTTAAATCGATGCAGTAGTTTTGATTTATTCATTACTGCCCGTGGCCCGCAAGAGTTAAATTTGGAGAAAACCAATTTCCCTCTCCCTATTCCAAGAAGATTTCCTGCTATCTTTGAATATCTAAATTCATATAATACATATTTGCGTATTTATTTTTACATTTTTCCCTATGTATTTTATTTTTCAATTAATTACAGAATGTCTTTAAACAAACTCTTGAAAGAGCGACATCGCTGCTAAGGTCGAAGTGTTATAGGGCGAAGCGCGGCGTCCTCACGGCATTTTAAATCTGTAATATCTCCGAAAATGTTCACTTAAATTACATGGTGTAAACGGCCATATTGATCTATATTAAATAAACTATTTATTTAAGGTACTTAATTGGATAAGGATTAATGCTGTATTGTATAAAAATTGCCTCAAAAATAAGGCATTATTTTTCGTAAAAAGTAAATGACAAAAAATGCTATAGTGGGTTATCCATAAGAGATAGACATATACCATCGCGGACTTTTCTGTAGACCTTTTCAAGGTGTACAAATACTTAGTACATTATTTTGATAAATCTCGTAGGGTTTAGCCTGCGTTTGCAATGTTAGCGGAAAAAATGTAATTATTTACAGAAACCTCAAAAATTACAGTATTTCTCTACTCCGTATTGAATGTTATTATACGTACAAACCTTCCTCTTGAATCACTCTATCTATTAAAAAAAACCGCATCAAAATCGGTTGCGTAGTTTTAAAGTTTTATGCGTACATAGGGAAATACGACTTTGTTTTATAATATGTAGTGATAGTGATAATAACAAATATCATTTATATTTTTAAATTAATTATGTAGTGCCAATTATAGATCACATCATTCTTTGTTACAATGTTACAATTAAAAACCTAAAAATAACCACAAGAGAATAATGAAAACATAAAAATAATATAATGTACTAGCGGCCTGCCCCTGCTTCGCACGGGTATAAAATATATATCCCATGTCACTCAGTGTAAAAAAATGATTAAAATCGATCCAGTAGTTTTGATTCATTCATTACTGCCCGTGGCCCGCAAGCGTTAAATTTGGAGAAAAACAATTTCCTCTCCCTATACCAAGACGATTTCCTGCTATCTTTGGAATATCTAAACTCATATAGTATATTTTTACTTATTTACTTTTACATTTTACCTATGTATTTTATTTTTACAATTAATTACAGAATGTCTTTAAACAAACTCTTAAAAGATTCGAAGTGCTATAAGGTGAAGCGCGGCGTCCTCACGGCATTTTAAATCTGTAATATCTCGGAAAATGTTCACTTAAATGACATACTGTAAACGGCCATATTGACCTATATTAAATCAACAATTTATTTAAGGTACTTAATTGGATAAGGATTAATGTTGTATTGTATAAAAATTGCTTTGAACATAAGACATTATTTTTCGTAAAAAGTATATGACAAAAAATGCTTTTGTGGGTTATCCATAAGAGATAGACATATACCATCGCGGACTTTTCTGTAGACCTTTTCAAGGCGTACAAATACTTAGTACATCATTTTGATAAATCTCGTAGGGTTTAGCCTGCGTTTGCAATGTAAGCGGACAAAAATGTAATTATTTACAGAAACCTCAAAAATTACAGTATTTCTCTACTCCATATTGAATGTTATTATACGTACAAACCTTCCTTTTGAATCACTCTATCTATTAAAAAAAACCGCATCAAAATCGGTTGCGTCGTTTTAAAGTTTTATGCGTACATACGGAAATATGGACTTTGTTTTATAATATGTAGTGATATTGAAACAATATATATGTATATTGATACTCTGAAGTTAAAATTTTAGTATTTTTTTTTCATAAATTATGAAAGCCCATCGCATCTGTAGTATATGCGGATTGACGTGTGTAACATACTTTGTACATTTATATACAAGACACATATATGTCACATACATGAACATAGTCACACTAACTCACACTAGTCTCATGATGCACCACAACAGTAACACGAGAGCCTTTGGTGAGAGTGGTCATGAAGTGACATGTTGTTACTTGTTAGTGCGTGTTTGAGCCTGTGCTACATTCATGCAACATTAGTTTATAAACACTACAGCATCCAATATCCAGTGATAATGTGTCCATTGTGCAGCTATTATATAAGTGCGAGATATATGATATTGGGTTATTCTGCCCCAGTTTCCTTCTAGAATACTTTATCATAAAGAACAATTTATCTTAATTTTATAAAACAGATGTACCAGATTCTGATGGGAGCCAATGAAACCAATACAATATGCAATTCGGGCAGTAGTAATTATAGTACATTACCAAATGTAGTGGAATATCAATCTTTTATGAAGTTACTCAGTGATACTGACTTATTTTAGTACATTTAATATTTTTCATTGTTTTTACAATAAACACAATAAACAGAACATTTGCGTAGATAAAAAGTCATGGAGTGGTGTAAATATAAAAATATACATAGGTCAAAAGATGACTCAAAATATAACCTTTACCACCTTACAAATGTCATGTGCTCGAAAACCAAGATAAAACAACATTTAAAAAATAACTTTTCGAAAAATCGATTTTTCTCCCCCAAAACCCCTTAATTTTAGGAAAATCGTTGGATCAGTTTCCGAGATTCTGAAAATATATATACATACAAGATTAACTCATTTAAATATTAAAGATAAAAAATATATATATTGATGACATGAAATGCTGACAGATTCTTCTTTATTAAATTAAGTTAAAAGAGCAAATGTACCACAAATCGCTGGTAAGATGGGAGATACTAGGTAATGATGAAATTGAAGTTGAGGACCTAACAAATATCCTCTTCAGGGATATTTTGAGGTTCTTAGAAGCAACAGGGAAAGTTAGAGCACAATACTGTCGGGACAGTAGTGCAACCCTTATCCCAACATGGGGAAACGGATGAAATAGTCTAGAATAAGAGCTGAACACCAGTCTTGTACAGACAGTCGTTCCCAAAATTGGATAGATACAAAGAAAGGTCCAAGATCCACAACAAACTAAAAAAATAAAGAAATGACATAAGTATATAAACGTTACTTTGCAGAATTGCAAATAATAATATGTTTCTATAGTATTATTTTGAAATTTTTATTACTGTCTTATTGTTAGCTTTTAAAATTTATAAAATAGTGGAAACTTTATTGGTCAATGATCTATACATTTTTACTAGCTATTAAGTTTTACTATGTACTGTTTGTTTCACTTGAAAAATAAATAAATAAATATTACCATAATACAGAAAGTACTTAAAACAGTTTTTGCCTACAAGAGTAATAAAAATACAATTTGCTATAACCTGCAATAATTTTTTTAAGAAAACGATATTATGTATTATAGGTAAATAATATTTTCATTACTTTTGTCATGTCAGTAGTACAAACAGCAATCTCCAAAACAATATTAATAACCATTTTGTCAATCACCTGAAGATAAACAGGAAAAACATTGCAACAAAATTGCAGAGCTGCTAATGACTAATTGTGCATGTATACAGTAGGAAAATATAATGTACATAATCTTTAATATTTATATGATTTAATCTTGTACATATATATATATTTTCGGAATCTCAGAAACAGCTCCAATGATTTTCCTGAAATTCAGCATGTGGGGGATTATGGGGGAGAAAAATTGATCTAGATAAGTTTTATTCTAAAAAAATGTTGTTTTAAACCATCACAATTTTACACTGTCAAACTTAAAGTCAGGGTAGTTCATTTGGGGAACGGGCGGTATAGAGAGGTGAAATTACCTAGTATCGAGCCCCACCTGCCCTATTATTTTTTAATTTTTCTTTTTAATTTTTTTTTTATTTCTTTTTTAATTTTGCTTACATCATTTTAAAAATTACTGAGCAAGGCTCGGTCACCCAGATACTGAAACATAATAGTACATATTGAAATATATTTAATGTTCTTTGGCTTGTTTTCAAGCAAACTCATTATGCTTATCATTTATGAACTACAAATGTAAACAATTTTTATGTAAAGATGAGATTTTCTACTTATTAGATAGCTTTATATTTAAGATTAGCGATGTGAAAGAATAATCGTTAATTTTTTAATCCAAAATCGATTATTTAACAAATGATTTTTTTAACTATACTTTTATACTCTTTTTCATGTTTTTGTAAAATAATATATGCATTGTTGGATGAAACCAATATAGCCAAACTACATATTTTGATCGATTATTTATTGTTCTATTTTTTCTACTCCATGTCACATACCTATTTAAGATACAGTACCTACCTAGCACCCCACAGAATTTCAACAATATTTCATCAATAACAAACAAATATACACACTTTCATAGTTTACTCTTTTAGTTTTCACTTACACTTGTTCAAATACCAAATTAAGCCTTAAAATGGCCTGAAATATGCAAAAGCATAATAAAAATTGTGTAAGTAAAAAATCCCAAATTTTACTTAAATTGTTCCAGTGACTTAGCCACCAACGCATAACAATCAGATAGACTGACTTTTGGATATACAAAATTAATATGAATTAAAGTACATACTAAACAAAGAAAGATAATAATGTCATTTGACAGTAATCAAAATAATGTATGACACAATTTTAGGTTATTACTTCTTAATATTAGACAAAATACAATAATAAATAAAGAATATAACCTATAAGACCACAAATTAAGGAAATAATTTTAATATAATTTTTATACAATTGAACAACTTAATCATTAATAACCTATTCTACTATTAGTTACCTATTAATATTATATTGTATGAGTCATATCAAATATTGATCTTTATTAGTCTAGTAATCTATGTAAATATTTCAACTAAGAAAATAAAGTACATTAAATTACTATTTTCATCAGACAAATAATTTATAATATTAGTTAAACTATAATTAGTATCCTTGTCGAAATTATAATTAATTGGTTGTTTATACCACATAATGCTAGTAAATGTATGCAAAGTGCTTTATTATAAAGGACCTCGCGAATCAATGTCAAAAGTACGATTTAAATGTTAATGACCTTGCCATGAACACAATCATTGGGGTTCAAATTTTCATGGTAACTTCAGAAAACAACAGGACCGTAAAGTGCGTCATGTATTGTTATCAAACATCACTCTTACGTCCGAAGCTGCGATGTAGTACGCCTTTGGAACACTGCCAGTTCACACGAAAAACAGTGAAATACCACTTACCTGATGTCAACTGAGAATTTCTCCGTACAGCAATTCTTCCAAACACAAAGCTCAACCGAACGCTACTCATTTTATTAATCGCTGTTTATACACTTTTATCACATCAGCGGAATACTCGACAGACACGTTAAACGAGCGAAATGGAAATGCTACTATTTGCCGTAATATCTCGTGAGCAATTTTATTGTATTTATTTGTCAGTGAGAGGCTATTCTGTCATGACGCAACACTTTTAGTCAACATCAACACAGACAGCTCGCTAAAATGTAATAAGATGTTTTACACGGTTTTTGCACAAAACTGCACTTTTCTATTTTTTGTTATATGATAGGACGCGAAAACAATTTTATTTTGTGGATATTTGAACGGCCATACTGATGTTCACAGCTGATTTTGATGTCTGAAGTTAGAATATTCTTGATACCACGTTGTTTCGATACTACTGCCATCTATTTCTGAAAACATCCATTTTTTATTTCATTACTGCTGCTGTTTTATGACAAAATTTGTTTTGGTTACTAAACATTAAAATAAAGTGGTTTTATATGTTCTCATTACAATAAAAAATATTAATATTGAACTACAGCCGTATCAAGTAAAAAAGTTATTTAATTCATGCAAAGGGAACAAGAAAAGAATCTATTTTTTATAAACATTTCTTAATATTATTTACGTATTTTGTTACTGTAATAGGTTTTGTGGGTTTTTAATTTAAAAAGGTCGTATTTTTTCTAACATCGTCAAATTAATCTTCTCGCTTACCACAGATGTCATTACGTATTCGTCAGGCAAAAGACACTCTGTGTAAATTTAATTATTAATCTGGACCGATAGGCGACGTGAAAAGTTTTCAAATGCCATCTGTGCTCGAAATTGTCCAAAATGGCCGAGCCAGAAACCGATAATAACAGTATTGTACGGCCCGAAAAAAATAGTAAGGGTATAGTAACTAATAATGGGCCTCGTCGCGTTACTATATACAAAACAGATACCGGCTTTGGTTTTAACGTCCGCGGTCAAGTTTCTGAGGGCGGGCAGTTGAGATCGATCAACGGAGAACTTTATGCACCTTTGCAGCACGTCAGCGCAGTGCTGGAACAGGGTGCAGCCGAACAGGCCGGCATCAGGAAAGGGGACAGAATCCTAGAAGTGTAAGTACCTAAGTTATAATTCAGGATAAATTCCATAGTGATGGCGTTGGCACAGCGTCCCACTCTTACAGGATTTTCTCATGTTTGCATTTCTCAACCTAGCAACAGAACTTTAACAATTTTCTAAATAGAACTTTTCTAAATAGAAATAGAAAGAAAGTTGGTTCATATTGAACTTCTTTTGTTATTGGGATTATTCAAACAGTATCGTGAGTCACGAACCTGTTTGGGAAACTCACATTTAGAAACAGTTACTTTCGATCTCTTGTGCAAACGTATAATATTATTGTTTGGGTTACGTTGTGTAACGGAAATATTTTTAATTCGTCGCGGTAGGTAAACTTTGATGAATTTGTTTTGTGTAAGAACTTATGATTATTTATGTATGAGACATGTTATGTAGTTATATGAAACTAGCGGCCTGCCCCTGCTTCGCACGGGTATAAAATATATATCCCATGTCAGTCAGTGTAAAAAAAATGATTAAAATTTATCCAGTTGTTTTGATTTATTCATTACTGCCCGTGGCCGTAGCGTTAAATTTGGAGAAAAACAATTTCCTTTCCCTATACCAAGAAGATTTCCTGCTATCTTTGGAATATCTAAATTCATATAGTACATTATTACTTATTTACTTTTATATTTTCCCTATGTATTTTATTTTTACAATTAATTACAGAATGTCTTTAAACAAACTCTTGAAAGAGCGACATCGCTGCTAAAGTCGAAGTGTTATAGGGCGAAGCGCGGCCTCCTCACGGCATTTTAAATCTGTAATATCTCCGAAAATGTTCACTTAAATTACATGCTGTAAACGGCCATATTGATCTATATTAAATCAACTATTTATTTAAGGTCCTTAATTGGATAAGGATTAATGCTGTATTGTATAAGAATTGCTTTAAAAATAAGGCATTATTTTTCGTAAAAAGTAAACGACAAAAAATGCTTTAGTGGGTTATCCATAAGCGATAGACATATACCATCGCGGACTTTTCTGTAGACCTTTTCAATGTGTACAAATACTTAGTACATTATTTTGATAAATCTCGTAGGGTTTAGCCTGCGTTTGCAATGTAAGCGGAAAAAAATGTAATTATTTACAGAAACCTCAAAAATTACATTATTTCTCTACTCCGTATTGAATGTTATTATACGTGCAAACCTTCCTCTGGAATCACTCTATTATTAAAAAAAACCGCATCAAAATCTGTTGCGTAGTTTTAAAGTTTTATGCATACATAGGGAAATATGGACTTTGTTTTATAATATGTAGTGATTGTTATTTTCCTCGCTAGAGAGCTCCGATCATAAATGCGTCCGATCGCTGCTAAATTCAAATGGTTAAAGGGCGAACCGCGTTTTTTTTTTCGAATTTGACTAATGCTGTTAGCCCTAATGGCTTTGACAGCGTCACCGATAAGACGGGCGAGCGCGGAAGCATCGCCGAGAGGCGAACCGCGACCTCCGACGCGCTATTTATAGGCTCGCGGCGCAGCCCCTGCATTTTAAATCTGTAATATCTTCGAAACTGTTTCCGCCGTGTGGTATCCGGCTGAATAGAATAGTACCACCCTCATTTCTTACCGAGGTGTCGTAAAAGGCGACTAAGGTAAGTCGACCCGCCGTGTGGTATCCGGCTGAGTAGAATAGACCAACCTCATTTCTTACCGAGGTGTCGTTAAAGGCGACTAAGGTAAGTTGACCCACCGTGTGGTATCCGGTTTAGTAGAATAGACCACCCTCTTTCTAACCGAGGTGTCGCAAAATACGACAGAGGTAAGTTGACGTCAGGCAGGCGGCCGGTCGTAAAAACGCAGCCAAATCATGTGACAGCATGTTTATAACATGTTGTGCCGACCCCACTTAGAGTGGGATAAGGGCAGGAAGATGATGATCTTCGAAACTGTTTATTTAAATTACATGCTGTAAAGGGTCATATTGATCAATATTAAATAAACAATATATTTAAGGTTGTTAGTTGGATAAGGATAATGCTGTATTGTTTAAAAATTGCTTTGAACATAAGGCATCATTTTTCGTAAAAAGTAAATGACAAAAACTGCTATTGTGGGTTATCCATAAGAGATAGACATATACTATCGCGGACTTTTCTGTAGACCTTTTCATGGTGTACAAATACTTAGTACATCATTTTGATAAATCTCGTAGGGTTTAGCCTGCGTTTGCAATGTAAGCGGAAAAAAATATAATTATTTACGACATCACATTAGAAACCTCAAAAATTACAGTATTTCTCTACTCCATATTGAATGTTATTAGACATGTAAACCTTCCTCTAAAATCACTCTATCTTTTAAAAAAAAAACCGCATCAAAATCTGTTGCATAGTTTTAAAGATTGAAGCATACATAGGGATATACGGACATAGGGACAGACAGAGAATGCGACTTTGTTTTATACTATGTAGTGATATTATTTATTTTTACAATTGATTAGACAATGTCTTTACATACAACATTCATAGCTTTCTTATCATTAGACAATATAAACTTGAAAGAAGGACATTTATTTGCGCCTCCGGTCGCTGCTAAATTCGAAGTGCTTATAGGTCGAAGCGAGGCCTCCTCGCGGGATTTTAAATCTGTAATATCTCCGAAAATGTTCACTTAAATTACATGCTGTAAACGGCAATATTGATCTATATTAAATCAACAATTTATTAAAGGTACTCAATTGAATAAGGATTAATGCTGTATTGTATAAAAATTGCTTTGAACATAAGGCATCATTTTTCGTAAAAAGTAAATGAAAAAAACTGCTATTGTGGGTTATCCATAAGAGATAGATATATACCATCGCGGACTTTTCTGTAGACCTTTTTAAGGTGTACAAATACTTAGTACATCATTTTGATAAATCTCGTAGGGTTTAGCCTGCGTTTGCAATGTAAGCGGAAAAAAATGTAATTATTTACAGAAACCTCAAAAATTACATTATTTCTCTACTTCGTATTAAATGTTATTATACGTACAAACCTTCCTCTGGAATTACTCTATCTATTAAAAAAAACCGCATCAAAATCGGTTGCGTAGTTTTAAAGTTTTATGCGTACATACGGAAATATGGACTTTGTTTTATAATATGTAGTGATGTAGAACTGGAGTCTAATATTTTTGGTACATTGAAGAATTTTTAATACATGAAAACCATGATAAAGAAAACCGATTTTTAATTTTTAAGGTAATAAAAAAAGTCATAGACTAGTTTAATTATTTTGACTTAGACTACTTTACCTTATTTAACTTTTAATAATTAGCAAACATTAAAATATTTATTGTATAAATTTAAATGGAGATTGTAAAGATTTCTGCTGCTTCTTTTGTACTAGTGACTATGTGTCCCCCAATAATTGAAGGATCTTTTTGACAGTAAAATGGTTCCTCACTTTTGGTTATAGAGAGAAACTAAAGTTTTGTTTATGTATTAGTGCTGGACAGTCAAGAAGGATTTGCATTGTTATTTCATTAGCATCCACTCAGTTTATGATCCAGTGTTTAAGAATTTCAGGTCACAATATTGAACATGTACTAAGAGAAAAAAGTAAAGTAGATATGAGGCGATAAGAATCAAAAATATCTAATTCCTAAAGTCACAATGAAATTTAGCTAATTTTAAATATTTGTATTACAGTTTGCAGGAAACGTAAAGATTGATATTACTTAAATTCACAGTGATTAAATCTGTGTTTAATATTAAACACATAAAACAAAATTTTCATTTTACTCAATTTTAAATATTTTGGATATAGCTAGGTTTGATTCGAACCCCCTCATATCTTTTTAAAGAGCAAATGCAGTTTACGTTTACCAATAAACACAAAGTTAATTTTTTTTATGACTTTAAACATTTGTTTAGATAAAATGGTATGTGTATGTAACAGGTTCACCTACACTAGACAATTGTGGTACATTTTGTGGTACATGTTCTATCCATTGTTTCCAATTAAGTAAGAATAAGCTGTGGTAGCCCAGCGGTAACACTGTTCGACTCTTTTGAGGAGGTCACGGGTTCAAACCCAGGTAGACACCAATGAGTTTTTCTGTCAATAACTTATGTGTCTAATTGATAATTGCAATTTATCACACACTTTTCAGTGAAGGAAAACATTTTGAGGAAACCTGCATATCTCTAGAGAATTCTGGAGGTATGTGTAACCTACCAATCCGCACTGGAGCAGCGTGGTAGGTCTGAGCTCCAAACCTTCTCTCTAAAAATGGAGAGAAAAGGCCTATTCTCACCAGTGGGATAGTAACAGGCTGCTACTTACTTTAAGTATGAACACAGACAGCCTGACCTTCACTGCAAAAAGTGCAGACGGAAAGATATAAAGTTCTAAAAATAGATAGTGATTTTTTTATGGCTTCCTGCATTAAGAGGGCAGTGATTATGAAAAAATATTGGTTTTGTAAAATAACAGCATTCATTGGTATTTGTGTATGTATGTTTATATAAATAGTATGTATGTTTATGTAAATATTATTAAAAGAAATAATGAAAAACAAACAGATGAAGATGTCAATAAAAAGAAAACTATTTGACACATGCATATTGCCAGTGCTCACATATGGCAGCCAAACCTGGGCTACAACAAAAGCGCAAGATAAGAAACTTACAGTATGTCAGAATGCCATGAATAGAAGTATGCTTGGCAAAAGACTGTCCGATGGAATAAATACATCTACTATAAAAAAAAAACGAAAACTAAAGATGTAATTGACACCATCAGGAGGCTAAAATGGAAATAGGCTGGCCATACAATAAGAGGAGATGAAAGATGGTCAAGGAAAGTGATGTTTTGGCATACAAAACATCAGAAAAGAAAAAGAGGCAGACCACTGCGAAGATGGGTTGATGACATTATGGCTGTGGCAGGGCCAAAATGGTCTAGAACTGCCAATGATAGAGCAAAATGGTCATAGTTGGAGGAGGCCTTTGTGCAAAGACAAATAGACAACGGAAATTAAATATCATTCTTAGTATTACAAATTAAAAATTTGTAACAAATGTCTGAATAAAGGCTTAATATATAATATATGTTTATATGAAGAGAATAAATAGGATAGATTATAATTGATGCTTTAATGTTTCAAAAGTAGTTATCACATTATTTTGCTATAATCCACAATAAAGTAAAATAGAAAATATTTAATGCTAAATGTAGAGTGGACTATCCATTTTCATACCTTATACATACAGGATTCATAAAAACACATGCACAAACCTCCACCACGGCCACCACAATACACAAGCACTACACTTTCACTATCACAAACTCGACAATAATTTCTCCCCACAACCGAAGCATCATCAGGAGACGCACTCCACCACAATCTTCACGAGTCTATCTAAACTATTGTTGCGTTTGAAATGCTGAATGTGTGAAGTGCTTGTGTATTGTGGGCGGTGGTGGTGGAGGTTTGTGAATGTAAATTTACGAATCCTGCATATAGCCACTCTACATTTAGCATTATATATATTTTCTATCTTACTTTATTGCAGATTATAGCAAAATAATTATATTATTACTTTTGTATCATGAATCTGCGCTAAGTAACGCCAAATTCTGTAATTTAGGATAGATTATTAGTCAACATTTTGATATTTAGTGAGACATTTTGGTATTTAGCGAGTGAGTGAGTATTAGTTTATCTCTCTATAATAGTTTTTTTATATCTCAAACGCACGAAATCCTTCAGTAGTTTTGAGTTTATCGCAACATGAATGTAAGGATGAAATCATAAACAAATTATACTTAGGACAGTTTTGTTTATAGCAGTAAAATAGCAATGTTTATCGATTGTTCACAGCCATGTGGTATCCGGCTGAATAGAATAGTACCACCCTCATTTCTTACCGAGGTGTCGTTAAAGGTAAGTCGACCAACCGTGTGGTATCCGGCTGAGTAGAATAGACCACCGTCATATCTTACCGAAATGTTGTAAAAGGCGACTAAGGTAAGTTGACCCACCGTATGATATCACGACGGGTTCAGTTAAGCTTGCTGGCTGGACATGGTATTAGACCACCGTCGGCAAAGCCCGTAAGCCCAGCAATGGGAACGGGGACTTTCGGGTTTTTTTCGGGAAGAAAACCTCAATTAAAAAATTACCCGGTGGGGCGGAAACGCCCTTCAAGGCGCTAAGGTCCCTACTTGCGGCGCGGTCTCTCCTTGTCCACCGTATCATGAATCATCGCTGGGCAGGAAGCGATCGTGGGCAGCGATGGCCTCCTTCCGCTCTGCGGAGGGGCGTAGGGGGGCGGCGGAGCGGTTCCGGGAACTCTTGTTCTGAATCAAATCTGCTGCTGTAAGTCCAGGTGTTACTGACTCGCCCAAGCCCATCGTCTGCCACCGCAAGGGACCTTCGGGCGTTCCGAACGGGGTATATCGGACGCCTGGCTTACAGGTCCCCGAGCCGGTCGATGTATTTTGGCTCCCGATGCATTCTTTAGCAAAGGGGAACTTCTCTTTTGAGATGTCCCTACCCGGAGAAGATGCCTCTGGGATCAGAGAGGCTGTCGGTGGGGATGGGGGCAATGTGTTGTACAACGACACCCTGTCCTTGCCATCGTGAGCGTGGTGGAGCACACAGTTCGTTTTAGTCGGTGCGAGTCCGACATCCATCCGGTACCCATAAGGGGTTTTTCCTGTAAAAAAACCGTATGATATCCTGTTAAGTAGAGTAGATCATCTTTCTTACGGAGGTGTCGTAAAATACTAACTAACTAAGGTAAGTTGATGTCAGGCAGGCGGCCGGTCGTGAAATACATAGCCAAATCATGTGACAACACGTTTATAACATGTTGTGCCCACCCCACTTATGGTGGGATAAGGGCAGGCAGATGATTTCGTTTATCGATTGTTCATTGATCTGATTTATATCAAGTAAACCGGTTATAAATTAGTTAAAAATATACCTATTACATAATCAAAGGTGTTAAATTCTAAAAGTTCAAAGCGAAGTCGTCTACAAAGGCATGTTTGTAATTACACAGACGGCCATTGTTATTGCCAGTCTACTAACCTAGTTATCTGTTATCTTGAAACAAGAAATTGTATACTCCCGTGTTATCCGTTACATTTGATACCATGTGTTTATAATACAGTATCAGGTTGACCGACCGTTGCTTGGTAATTTCTTACAAAATGAAAAAAGAAAAAATAATAAGGCAGTTGGGGATCCATCCTAGGTATTTTCATTTCTCGAGAACGCCCGTTCCCCGAATAAGCTACGCTGACTTGTCAATTTGCGGGAAATTAGTGTTTCAACTTAGTAGTTTTTAATGCCCAAAAACAGGGAAAAAAAGATTTTTTTTTTAAATAAAACCTTGCTAGATCGATTATTCTCCCCCAAAACCTCCCACATGCTGAATTTCAGGAAAATCTTTGGAGTCGTTTCCGAGATTCCGTAAATATATTTACACACAAGATTAACTCATATAAGGTACCTGGGTGACCGAAGTCTTGCGCGGTTATTTTTTTTTAATGATATAAAAAAAAATTGAAAAAGTAGTTGGGTAGGTGGGCTCGCGTAGGTATTTTCACTTCCCTAGACCGCCCGTTTCCCAAATGAGCTACCATGACTTTACGTTTCACAGCTAAAATTGTCTGTTGAATTCAACGTAAATCTCAGCATTTTCCCGAAAACAGGGATAAAAGACATTTTTTTATGAATGAAACCTAGCTAGATCAAATTCCCAAAAAACGCGCGACATGCCGAATTTCATGAAAATCGTTGGATCCGTTTCTCCTTATATTTTTAGCTGCCAACACCACAATTTTTGAAATGTTTCTTTTTTTGTCGTCAGTAACTTAACTAACAGTAGTATTTGCAAAAAAATCAACCAAATTTTTTTTTCGGAAGTTTTTAGTTTTTACTCGCAGTCCACTTTCTCTCAAACGTGGTGTAAAAAAAGAAGAAGACTTGGCGAAACTAACTATGATTGCAAAATGGTGTTTATACTTTCGGAAAAATAGATATAGAATAATACAAAAATAAAGATAAAATAAATAAATATAAAAAATTAAATAAAGGAACTAAAGGAAAGGAATAAAAGATTAAATAAAGGAACTAAATTGTTTTTGTTGAGAATAATAACTTTCATAATGTTTGCAAAATTTTTTTTATACAAATTATTAATGTGAGAAGGCGAGTTAAATGCAATGTTACACTTGGCTTAATAATATTTAAAGATAAGTATCAAATCAATAGTACGTAACGTTAATGTTCCAAATAAGCCTAACGTCGCAATAAATACATACAACTAATTACAAGATGTTTGTTTATGTCCTGTTAATATACTAATTACTTTCATTTGTGATTTAGTGAACAGTCGTCTGGCATTTATATCGAATAAGAATTATTGCCTATTTAATTAGAATATGTTAATTATATGAATTAGTGAACTTTATTATTCTGGTCTGTGTTGTGCGACATATCTCTTTAGCTTAATTTGTTATTTATTTCTGGAGGTTTCGGAATCCATAGTTAAAAGTTACTAGTGTGTTTGCTTGTCAAATTATCACCTCTGAATTAATTGATCGACATGATTGATTTGAAGATGGATCAAGTCCCTTTTGGGTGTTGAACAGAAAACAATTCTGGCCCAAGTTTCCCATCACAAAGTTAATGTCCAGTTGTAACTTTGCCAAATATTCAGTTATGTTAACCGAGATTTAGCTATGCTCTTTATTTTCTTTAAATTGACAATATTCTGTTAATATTAACTGATTTTATAGTGTCATTGGAACTGGCGAGCATTTTAGTGTTCAGGTTGTGGAATTTCAAAAAGTAGAGTGGAGAAACTCGTAGATTCTGGGATCTTCGTCTTAAAAGTCTCCTGTGAAGCTAGACCATAGATTAGGGCGATGTGTAAAGGGCTGGTGTTATGACTGCGATTATTCATGAAGTATTAAGATTTATTTGGATTAGGAAAGTTTATCGGACGCCTTATAAGGCCCTATAACGTCCATCTTATAAGGTCTCCGAAGCGATTGATGCATCTGGTGCTCCCGATACATCGTCTAGCGGAGGGAGGGGCCACTTTTAGAAGCCCCGACCAAGGGTTAGTGCACTCTGGGGTATCCTTTCCCCGCCATCAGCAGTGTGGTGGTCAGGTTTTTAGTCGATGAGAGTCCGACATACCTACCACTCGTCCCCGTCGGTTAGTGATGACCCATAATGGGATTTCCTGACGGAAAGAAAGGTTGACGTGTAGTGGAAAGTGGGGTTGTAACTGCGACTAGTCATTACGCTGTTGTATTAGGATTTATTCGTCGGGGAACGATATCCTAAGGTTGCCTTCTGTGAGGCCGGACTTAAGCTACGGGCGATTTATAGGGTAGGGCTGGTAGTAAGACTGCGAATAACGGTTTTTTATCAAGCTATAGCAGCGTTTGGAACTATTATCCTAAGGGTACTGTGAGGACGGACCAAAGCTGGAGGATGTGCAGAAGCTTTACTTTTGCAAGAAGTTATATCCTACCGAAGTCAGGAAATTGTGATCTCGCGTATTGCTCCAAAGATACTGTGTTTATTATAAGTGTTAGTGATCTAGATTGGATTTCGTCATTTAGAAAAGTTAAAGGACGTCTCTATTTTGGCGGGACACATCTTCTGAGCTCTTAATATTATGGTGTACAAATTGTGTTTGTGAACCGCAATGTCAGTGTCAAAAGAGAAGGCGGGTTCTTTTCAATACTGTTGTTACTATTGCAACGATACTGGCTTCGAGATATATGATTTGGACTTGCCTGATGATAAAACAGCTATTAGGTAAATTTTTACATATATTTTTGTCTTTCTTTACGACCAAGATAAAGCCGTAAAGTCAAGATACTCTTTTAGGGGTTTTTAAGGGATTTATGAAACTTTATAGCCCGTGTTATATTACCAGGGATTCACAGGTTCAAACCCTAGGCAGACACCAATGAATATTCTATATAAACTTTTATGCTTAATAAATTTGTGAGAGAACTGAATAACTGTTGTATTCCTGGGATATGACCATTGTCTAATCCTAAGGATTTTGCCTAGTGGGATAGTAAAAGGTTAGAAGCTACTTATGAATACCGCTTCCGAATCTATCCTCGCTATCGGAACTGGCATATCCACTTATGTTTTTGGGTCACTATTCCTTTTTTATCTTCTTAGAATTAACAATACAAGTGGCTTCTTTTCTGCTTCATGATATATTTTACACCAAATTAAGAGTTTAAGTATCCTCAATTATACAATATTTATATTTTTGCGGTTCCCGAAAGAAAATCGGGATAATTTTTTTCTATATGTTAAGTTGTTATTTGTGCCAAATTTCTTCGTTATTGGTCAGTAAACCCGTGAAAGCATAACAAACAGACAGACTTTCGCATATATAAAATTATAGAGTAATTAATATAATGCTCTTTGTTTACAGCAATGGTGTAAATGTAGAGGGCGCTACGCACAAGCAAGTGGTAGATCTGATCAAGTCTGGTGGTGACTGCCTCACACTCACGGTTATATCCGTAACACAGAAGGTTAGTGGGTAATTAAAAGACGGACCGCTAAATTTCTTGCTGGTGCTTGTCTGTAAAAGCAACATTCCGAACCAGTGGTAGCTTCATTAATCATATTGATCCTTGAGGATTCAAAAATTGAAAAGCTTATATGGTTAATAGGAAGCTGAGCGTCTAGAGCCATGCGACGACGGTTCAGCGCCAGTGGGGGTAATAGGGGGTGCGGCAAACTCCCGGGCGACGGTCTACCAGCGGTACGACTACTCGGACAAGCGGTCGTTGCCCGTCTCCGTGCCCGACTACCGGGTGGTGATGGAGAGGAACACGGGCCGCTCGTACGTGGCCTTCAACGTGCATATGGCCGGGAGGCACCTCTGCAGCAGGAGGTACAGGGAGTTCGCGGCCCTGCACCAGGTGCTGAGGAAAGAGTTCCTTGGTGAGTCCCTTGAGCATTACTTGGACTGTTATATCATCCTAAGGTTGCTTTTGTGAGGCCGAAGCTAAGAGCGATTTCTAGTTTAGGCCTAGTAGTATGACTGAAAATGACGCTAATTTATCAAGCTATGTGTTTGGGACCGTATTAAGGATACCTCCTCTGAAGTCGGACCAAAAATAAACAGGTCGTGTATTGTACTGTACTGTAGCCAGAAGTTATATTCGACCGAAGTCAGGAAACTGGGATTTCACCTATTGTGGCGAAGACACTACTATGTGCGTTTGTAATCAAGATTGGATTTTATCAGGATCATATAGAACACTAGTAGCTGTGGTAGCCCAGCGGTATCACCGTGCGCCTCTTTCGAGAAGGTCTAGGGTTCAAACCCCGGGCAGGCACCAATGAGTTTTCTAGTAAAACTTATGTGTCTAATTGATAATTGCAATTTATCACACGCTTTTCGGTGAAGGAAAACATCGTGAGGAAACCTGCATATCTCTAGAGAATTCTGGGGATATGTGTAACCTACCAATCCGCATTGGAGCAGCGTGGTAGGTCTTAGCTCCAATCCTTCTCTCCAAAAAAAAAAAAAAACGGAGAGAAGAGGCCTATGCCCAGCAGTGGGATAATAACAGGCCGTTACTTACTTACTTATAGAACACTTTAAGGGGGTCTTTTTTCCAGTTTCGAATGAGTCACTGATAGAGTTGTTACTCGAGAAACTCACTAAGGAACTCCTTGGTGAGTTTCTTGAGCATTACTTGGACTGCTATAACATTTATTGACGGCTATAACATTCAGGGAAAAATATCCATATGTATAAGACTAAATTCGATCATAGACAGAACAATAGTGCCAACTTTTTCTAAAAATTAATTTATTGGTCTTGGAGTCTGAGTATTTGAATTTAAGGATGAATTTAAAAATTATTTATGTATATATTCACCAGTTGTCTCTTACCCATAACACAAGTACTAATTTATTACCTTTGGGGACGGACGATTGTGCGTGTAAGTGCTCCATATATTTATTTACTTATTATTTTCTGTCTCTACCTTCCCCTTTACTTCTTTGACCGTCCCCCTTGCTGTCGTGTCCCCCACTCTATAATTGTCCGGTCACATTAATCTCTCCCCTTAGTACAGCTAGCTTAGCTTTCTGTATTTGCTGTATAGCTTTCTGTATTGGTTAAAGCTCAAACTGTATGAGCATTAAACAATTGTTACACAATCGTATACTAAAAGGTACAAGCGATTTACGTAAGGCGCAAAACACAAGCCGCATGATTAAGTCGGTAATATGAAACATCTTTCTAGAAGTTACTAGAAGTTTATTGTTTTACTTTCAGGGTTCAACTTTCCAAAATTGCCAGGCAAGTGGCCTTTCACGTTAAGCGAGCAGCAGTTAGACGCCAGGAGGAGAGGCCTCGAACAGTATTTAGAAAAGGTAATAAATACTGAAAAGTGGTTTTTCGAATTTCCAACTTCGCACCTTTCTAGCTTACTTAAAAATTTTTTTTTTTATAATAAATAATCCAAAAGAATGGTTTATAGTATAACTT
This sequence comes from Morpho helenor, assembly GCA_029227775.1. Classification (NCBI taxonomy): domain Eukaryota; kingdom Metazoa; phylum Arthropoda; class Insecta; order Lepidoptera; family Nymphalidae; genus Morpho; species Morpho helenor. The sequence continues at coordinate 747,213 of JARGCU010000006.1, forward strand.
TGTGGAGATCCATTATACAATCATTATAATATGTATTTAAGTATGTATTTAAAATTATATAAGTATAATATATTTACCAGTTGTCTGTCACCCATAAGTTACTTACTTTAGGGACGGACGACCGTGTGTGTGAGTGTCCCATATATATATATTTATTATTATTATAATATTCACCGGTTGTCTGTCCATAACACAAGTATTAAGTTACTTACTTTGGTGATGGACGACCGTGTGTGTAAGTGTCCCATATATATATTTATTAATATTATTATATTCACCAGTTGTCTCTCACCCATAACACAAGTATTAAGTTACTTACTTTGGGGACGGACGACCGTGTGTTTAAGATAACACAAGTATTAAGTTATTTACTTTGGGGCCGGACGACCATTTGTGTAAGTGTCCCATATATATATTTATTATTATTATAATATTCACCGGTTGTCTGTCCATAACACAAGTATTAAGTTACTTTGGGGCCGGACGACCGTGTGATTTACTTCCGCTCGGCTTGTTGCAGGTGTGCGCGGTGCGCGTGCTGGCCGAGTGCGACGCGGTGCAGGAGTTCCTCACGGACGCGGACGACTCGTGCAGCCCGGCGCCCGTGGAGCTCAAGGTGCTGCTGCCGGACCGCGAGGTGGTGTCCGTGTGCGTGCTGCGCTCGGCGCCCGCCGAGGACGTGTACCGCGCCGTGTGCGACAAGATCGGCCTGCCGCGCGCCGTGCAACACTACTTCTACCTCTTCGAGATCGTCGAGTACAATTTCGGTAAACTATACACACATACACTTACATCGCTAATCACACTCACTTGTTATTAATCATGTGCAACTTGGCTAATCACACTCACTTGTTATTAATCATGTTCAACTTGGCTAATCACACTCACTTGTTATTAATCATGTTCAACTTGGCTAATCACACTCACTTGTTATTAATCATGTTCAACTTGGCTAATCACACTCACTTGTTATTAATCATGTGCTAATCAACTTGGCTAGTTACGCTCACTTTTGTAGTCTATTTTGTGCAATTCACTCACTTCTGTAGGTTATTCTGTATAATTTAGCTAATCACACTCACTTGTTATATTATTGTGTGACTTAGGTAATCACACTCACTTATGTAGTTTATTCTGTGTTACTTGACTAATCACACTAATTTGTTATTAATTCTGTGTAACTTAGCTAATCACACTCATTTGTTTAAGTTATTATGTGTAACTTGGATAATCACACTCATTTGTTATTAATTATGTGTAACTTGGCTAATCACACTCACTTGTTATTAATTTTGTGTAACTTGGCTAATCACACTCACTTGTTTGTTATATTATTTTGTGTAACTTAGGTAATCACACTCATTTCTGTAGGTAATTCTGTGCAATTTCGATACTCACACTCACATGTTATATTATTATGTATAACTTAAATACTCACACTCACTTGTTTAAGTTATTCTGTGTAGCTTGGCTAATCACACTCACTTATGTAGTTTATTCTTTGTAACTTGGATAATAACACTCATTTGTTATTAATTATGTGTAACTTGGCTAATCACACTCATTTGTTATTAATTATGTGTAACTTGGCTAATCACACTCACTTATGTAGTTTATTCTTTGTAACTTGGATAATAACACTCATTTGTTATTAATTATGTGTAACTTGGCTAATCACACTCATTTGTTATTAATTATGTGTAACTTGGCTAATCACACTCACTTATTTAGGTTATTCTGTGCAACTTGTCTAATCACACTCACTTCTTCAACAACTCGACTAAGGCACATTCCCCAATGTAGATTAACCAATACAATCCCAAGATCCACAGATTATATATCCACTGTTACAGAACGTAAGCTGCAACCGAACGAGTGTCCGCACTCGCTGTACATCCAGAACTACTCTACCGCCTCCAGCAGTTGCCTGGCGGTGCGCAAGTGGCTCTTCAACCCCGAGAGGGAGATCGCCGTGGTCAAGGAGGACGAGAGGGCGGCTGCCTTTATATTCTGGCAGGTGAGTCTCATGCTATTGCAGTTGGGTCTTAGATAGCAGGATTGAGTCTTATTCAAAATATTCTTTATTCAAATAAACTTGTAAACAAGGGTTTTTGAATCGTCAACTCTACTCTCTACTGCTGGTTCAGAAAGCTGTTCCTACCGAAAAGAGCCATAATGAACATGCTAGAGCATCGTTCAATCGTGGCGGAGCTAAGTGAAGTTACACACACAATAAAATCAACGAGAGGATTTCCTCAGGGAGGGTGTCTCTCTCCTCTTTTATGGTGTCTCCTACTAGATCCATTAGTTAGGAAGATTAATGATAGGACATACATGCAAGCATACTCAGACGACGGAGTCCTTTTAGTTACAGGAAAAGACCTGAGCACTATAAGGAACATAATGAGTAATAGCATTAAAACAACACTAAGATGGTGTCAGGAAAGGGGATTAAACCTTAATCCTACAAAAACCAAACTAGTCCTTTTTACAAACAAAAGGAAAATAGCCAACTTTAACCCTCTCAGTATAAAGGGAGTAGAGATACAGTTGATAAAGGAAATAAAATACTTAGGTATAACGCTAGATAAAACCCTAAGGTTTAGAAGTCATATCAAAGATCAATGTAACAAAGCAAAAATTGCACTCATGCAATGTAGAAGAGCGGTGGGCAGAACCTGGGGTATGAAGCCAAAAATTATCAAGTGGATATATACGGCTATCATATTACCCAGATTACTGTACGGCGCATCGATTTGGTGGCACAGAGCCAACATCGGAGTCAATAGCAAGGACTTAACGAAGATACAAAGGATGGCAACACTAATGATCACAGGTGCAGTGAGAACAACCCCATCTGCTGCACTAGAAGTTCTGGTGGGACTTTATCCTCTGGACCTAGCAGCTAAAAGAAAAGCTATAGAACAATGGTATAAGATGAAAGTGTTCCCACAATAGAAAGGAAACTTTACAGATAAAGGTCATACAGATATAGAAAAGATTTACGGAGAAAATCTGTCTATGTTATTCAGGAGAAGTGACAGAAAATCTTCGACAAAAAATATAGGATACATATAGGAGTAAAAGAAGATTGGAAAGTGGAATATAGTGAGATGAGTCAGACGGTTCAAGACGAGAATCCAGGAAGCTGGCAGGAGCTGGCATTATCTACAGCACCTCGTCAGATTTACACCAGATGATGAAATGATGGCTATCATGGAGTGTGCCAGGAAACTTAAAGAAACTCAAATAGCATTAGAACATAATATAGTTATATATAGCGACAGTCAAGCAGCTTTAAAAGCACTTGACCGCATAGAAACAACCTCAGCTATCGTGAAGGAATGTAAACGTGTACTAAACGAATTAGCTGAGAAGGGGGAAGTAACGATTGCATGGATTCCGGGGCATCGCGGCCATGCAGGGAACGAACAAGCTGACGAATTGGCAAGAAAGGAAGCTAGTCAAACATTCGTAGGACCAGAACCCTTTCTCCCAATTGCACATAAGATAATAAAGTGTGTGATAGAAAAAAGAATAGAAACAGAATCGAACAAAAGATGGAGAAACACAATGCTCAGACAAGCAAAGCTGTTTCTCAAATCGTTTGATACAAGGAAGTCTAAACAGCTGATGTCTCAGAGCAGGGAAAATGTAGCAATTGTAACAGGCATTACAACTGGGCACTGCCTGTTAAACAGACACCTGTCAATAATGAGAATAACAGAAGATGCTGCGTGCCCAGAGTGTAAAGAGGAAGAAACGAGTCTTCACCTTATAGCTGAGTGCCCTATGTACTCGCTGGTAAGATGGGAGATACTAGGTAAGGATAAAATTGAAGTTGAGGATCTGACAAATATCTCCTTCAGGGATATTATCAGCTTCGTAAAAGCCATGGGTAGATTAGAGCAGGTGACACTGTCGGAACAGCAGTGAAACCCTTGTCTCAACATGGGGAAATGGGTAGAATAATTCGGAATAGGAGCTGACCACCTGCCCTGCACCGACAGGCGTCCCCGAAATTAGATAGATAGTAGGTTTTCTGTATCAGCCTCTTCTTAATAGAGTTTTTAAACTGCTATAATTGCAAAGCTAAAATTGATTGTGAATTTTATTATAGAAGTTCGATATTATAAATTATAAATGCCACATATAGCTCTTTTTTTGTATAACAATTTTTTTTCGCTATCCTTCATTTACCCCATAGCAATAATCCATAAGACATAATAAAAATCCTATGGAAGTAGGCAAAATAAACAAGTTTTGCTGTTTCTCTATACATTAATTATATAAAAGCACTTGTTTGCAAGTTTATTTGAATAAACAATTATGAATTTGATTTTGATAAACGTTCCCCAGGCGGTGGAGGACGTGAACCGCGGCGTGTGCGTGGCGGGCGCGCGGCTGTACCAGCTGAAGGCGCTGCAGGACGTGCGGCGCGCGGCCGACTACCTGGCGCTGGCCCGCTCGCTGCCCGGCTACGGGGACGTGGCCTTCCCGCCCGCGCGCACCGACTGCCGCGCCACGCCCGTCGTCGCCGTCACCGTGGGTATGACACTCGTATATAAAGACCAGACTTTAACTAGTGGAAAGGTACATGTGCCCGTTGGCAGCTCTATGAAACGGTATCTGACCTACACTTCACCTTCAGACCTTACTGTAACTAGTGTAAAGGTACGTGTGCCCGTTGGCAGCTCTATGAAACGGTATCTGACCTACACTTCACCTTCAGACCTTACTGTAACTAGTGTAAAGGTACGTGTACCCGTTGGCAGCTCTATGAAACGGTATCTGACCTACACTTCGGGCGATTTGACTACGGCCTTGAAACGTGCACGCGGTCGTATACCAGACCTTATATACTTCCTTACCAGACCTGTGTGTGTGTGCGTGGGCGTGGGCGTAATGCGTAATAAAAGTCGATTTAGTAAAAAAATCTATTATTAAGTAAAAATAATCGATTTTTAAAAAATCGATTTACAATAATCGATTTGTGAAAAATCGATTATTTTTAAAGGGATAAAAATCGATTTTTTACTAATCGTTTTTTTTCTACTTCCAGGCTGGACCGGCCTGAAGCTGTCGGCGTGGTGCGAGAGCGAGAACACGTGCGCGGGCGCCACGGCCAGCGTGCCCTGGGCCGAGGTGGGCGAGTGGCGCGCGGACGACGAGGCGGCGGCGGCGCGCCTGACCTACCGCCGCCGGGAGCGCCCGCCGCGCGCCCTCGCCCTCTACACGCCATACGTGAGTGACACACTACACAATACGCAATACACACTACTCACTACACAATACACTGCATAATACACACTACTCACTACACAATACACTGCACAATACACACTACTCACTACACACTACGCAATACACACTGCACAATACACATTGCACAATACACAATATAAACTACTCACTACACACTGCACAATACACACTACTCACTGCACAATACACACTACTCACTACACAATACTCACTACACAATACACACTTCTAAAACTGTTATGTTCGGTACATTAGCACTCAACACGCATAATCATGCATAAACCTTTCTTTTTTTATATATTTATTCAAATTAGTCGTCACCTGGCATTACGCAAAATAGAAACATTGTTGTCTCTTGCTAGATAATTTATAGAATTAGGCGTCACTTTGCGGAGGTCCATAATACAATAGTAATGAGAATATTATTTTACTATAATCCGCGATAAAAGGAAATATATGTAATGCTAAATGTAAAGTGTGGTATTCGTTCTCATACCTGATACATGCAGAATTTGTAAGAACTCATGCACTACCCGACACCGATGGCACTGCACACATTCACCACCACAATCTCAACAATTGTTTCGCCCCGTAACCGAAGCATCGTCAGGAGATAGACTCCATGACAAAATCGCAAAGCCAGACTCTTGCTAGCCCTAGCAAGAGTCTGGCTTTGCGATTTTGTCATGGAGTCCTAGATTTCGAGCATATATACAATATTAACTCATTGAAATATTATTTTTTTTAGGAGCCAGTGCCGTCCCTTAATATATTAGATTACTAGCAATCGCCAGCCTCCGCCCGCGTGGAAAGATTAAAACCGTAATATAGTATTTTGATAAACATAAAAATAGTTTAAGTGGGTTAACCTTAAAAGCTAGATGTATGCTGTCACGGACTTATATTTAGAAGTTTTAGAGGTGAACAATTTCGTAATACATGATTTTTAAATAACTATTACCGTTTACTTTACGCACACAAGAAAAGCTTTAAATTTTGCTGTTTTCATAATATTTTTATTGCTGCTCCTCTCCTATTCATCTTAGCGTGATATAGCCTTCCTCGATAAATGGACTATCTTATACTGAAAGAATTTTTCAAATCGGTCCAGTAGTTCCTGAGATTAGTGTGAACAAATTCTTCAGTTTTATATATTAGTATATATTATGTCATTTTATTTCCAGTATCAATTCCTATGCAATTGCATGGACCGGATAGCGGAGGAGGCGAGCTGGGTCGACACAGGCGAATAGAACCCTCTTCAAGAACATTCTAGAATATAAGCAATTCAACGGTATTACGCCATTACTCGCCGCCATCTTGTCGACCATTTTGTATTCTACCAATGTTGCCAATCGAATAATGTTGCTAGAATATAAAATAGAATCCAACATGGCGGCATCGAGATCCTATATAGTCTACGTATCATATAATATATTGTAACGTATTAATTTTAAGTTTTATTTAACGTTAATGTGGGTATATTTTAGACGAATCTGTGGTTTTCTAGGATTGCCATGAACCGTGACACTGTGATAGGTTTTTTTTTTTAATTTTTATTGGTGATAATTTTGAAATGTTCGAGCCGTATATGTTGAAAATTGAGGGTAGTTGTACAAATACATTGGGGTTGTTGGTTTTCATGTGACTATTAAAATATTCAATATTTAAGTAAAAGATGAATTGTCAAATAATTTGCTATTATCTGTTTTGTATTACAGCAATTAATGATGCTATAATATTACAGCAGTAAATTATGCTATTTAAATAGCAAAACAACAAAATGATACCACTCTTTCGTATAATTCAACAAAATGACTATGCACTCTTCCGTATTATTGAACGAAATAGCATCACTCTTTCGTATAATTTAACAAAATGACTATGCACTCTTCCGTATTATTGAACGAAATAGCATCACTCTTTCGTATAATTCAACAAAATGACTATGCACTCTTCCGTATTATTGAACGAAATAGCATCACTCTTTCGTATAATTTAACAAAATAGCATCAGTCTATCGTATAATTCAACAATATGGTACCACTCTTTCGTATAATTCAATAAAATGCCTTTACGCACTCTTCCGTATTATTGAACGAAATAGCATCAGTCTTTCGTATAATTTAACAAAATAGCATCAGTCTATCGTATAATTCAATAATATGGTACCACTCTTTCGTATAATTCAACAAAATGGCATCACTCTTCCGTATAATTCAACAAAATGGCATCACTCATTCGTATAATTCAACAAAATGGCATCACTCTTCCGTATAATTCAACAAAATGGCATCACTCTTTCGTATAATTCAACAAAATGGCATCACTCTTTTGTATAATTCAACAAAATGGCATAACTCTTCCGTATTATACGATAAAATGCCATTAAGTTTCCAGTGATTTATTTAAATATTTCTATAAAGCAATAACTATAATTCTGAATGCATATTTTTTTCTTTTTACACTTATTTTTTTATTTAATTAATATAAATAATCTTTAACGAAAATATTCGATTGTTTAAAGACTGGTTTTTAAATATAAATAAAAAAAAAAATCTGCTATATAGATTATTATTTAACAGAACTATAATTAATTATAAAGAAACGCGAACAACATATTTATAATACAAAAAATATTCAAAAAAAAAATCAAACTGTTGCTGTATAAGCAAATATCTTTGTTAAATTTAACATCGATTCTTATAATTGTATTAAATTAACTAACTGTTGACTTTTCATCTTTCACTATAAATTTATTTTATTATAAAAAAACAAAAGTGACTATTTCGTGACATTTTTTTTAACTTCCTAAGTAAATAATATTCAATTGGTTTTTTAATGAATATTGTCCTAAACCCCATAACAACCCATATCGTAAATCAGACTTACATACACTTTTATACATCGCTGACGATGTACGAGGTGTGTTCAAAAAGTATCGCGAATTTTGTGTATTTTCAAAAACTATTTATTTATTCGTGAATATTTATTTTGTCCCCTTCAAAGTAGTCCCCCAGGGATATTATACACTTGTGCCAACGTTTTTTCCAATCTTCGAAGCACTTCAAAAAATCATTTTTTTGTATCTTGTTCAGCTCCTCCTTCGATGCCGTCTTTATCTCGTCAGTCGTGGCGTAGCGTCGTCCTTTCATGGGCCTTTTCGATTTCGGGAACAAGAAAAAGTCACAGGGGGCCAGATCTGGGGAATAAGGTGGCTGCGGTATCATTAGTGTGTTGTTTTTGGCCAAGAAGTCGCGTACAAGCAGCGATGTGTGAGCAGGGGCGTTATCGTGGTCCATTTTTTTGAATAAGTAAAAATCGAAGACGAACCAAAACACGTGCAAGCAAAGCAGCTGTCAACAATTAACTGAAAATTCAAATAGGCCAAACTTGTCAGCATAAGTGAGGGACAAATGTACCAACATAACGCTACAAAAAAAAACAAAATTCGAATATACGTAACCCGAGAAAATTCAAAATTCGCGATACTTTTTGAACACACCTCGTATGTGTAAAAGTGTATGTAAAAATATGCATATATCGCATGCTTAGTATCAAACTAACCTAATTTAAAAAAAAAAAGTTGTTTTGTGGCGAATGAATTATGTTCGCATTTGAATTAGGTCACTTTAATACTAAAAGTTGGATTTTAGAATTGTGACGAAAAAAATTAGGGTATAATTTAGGGTTTTAAATAATCGAAATTAGTCACTTTTGTTCTGTAATTACCAGTTTTTTGGCTCCAAATAACATTTAATTAATGTACTTACAACATTTTATACATAATCAAAATATATTAACTATTAATTATTGCTAATTTTTGTAATGTTTTTAAAGACACTGAGATGTGAAGTGGTTAAATTAAGCTATATTAAACCTTATTTCTATAACAATAAGTGTTAGTTTTTATTTCTAAATGAAATTAGTTGATTTTAGACAAATTTTTTATAAGAGAATTCATTTAATGGACCTATTATACTAATATTTTCTCCGTAAACTACGTTAGTCGAGTATTTATCGATACTTAGTATAATACGATCGTGTACTATATTGAATAGATTAAATTGATCATTAATTGATCATCGCATAGTTAATTAAATAAATATTTAACTCGATTAAAACATTACATTATAGTTTCATTTTCGTTTTAAAGTTTAACTTCTTATCTTTTCTTTACCTGGGTAACCTAGCCTTGCTCAGTAAATTTTTTAAAAGTTATAAAAAATTGAAAGGAAAATTAAAAAGGAAAAAATAGCTACATCTATTTAAGACATAAACATATCGAACATCAATTTCTATAACAATCGATTAATAATATATATAACTGGTAGTAAAATATAATATCAGAGACTGATATAATTATTTTACTATTATCTGCGTTTTACAAACGTAAATTATATTAAAACTAGTGGCCCGCTCCGGCTTCGCACGGATATAAAATATATAGCCTATGTCACTCAGTGTAAAAAATGATTAAAATCAAACCAATAGTTTTGTTCTATTCATTACTGCCCGTGGCCCGCACGCGTTAAATTTTAAGTAACAATTCGCCTCTCCCTATACCATGAAGATTCCCAGCTATCTTTGGAATATCTAAATTCATATACTACATTTTTAGGGACAGACAGAGAGACTTTGTTTCATATTATGTAGTGACGTTTAGCTATTATTTTGATAATTGACAAATTTTTTACCATACTTAACCGATTACAAAATTACGTTTAGCAGTCATTTATACTTTGTTCCACTGTAATTTGAGTTTTGTTATTCCATGTCATAGTCGTTTTTGTTATACCACGTTTTATAGTGACTTGGCGGGATACAAGCGCGGTCGAACGGGATAAAAAGTATCCTATGTCCGTCTCCTGGTTCTAAGCAGCCTCTCCACCAATTTTCAGCCGAATTGGTTCATCCGTTCTTGAGTTATAAATAGTGTAACTAACAACACTTTCTTTTATATATATAGATGATTCTATGATAACTTTTGTGCTATGGAATTTCGTAAAATAACGCGTACTTCTATATATTATAATATCAGGAATTTATACAAGTAATTTAATCAATTGCACTGATGTTAACTATTTAATCGATAAATCGAATTATAATCAATTATTTTTCATTATAAATAACTCATAATATCGATTATCCATGTTATTCTTATGATTTCATAGAGTTCTTACGTATAGTAGGGAATTTGTAGACAGGACTGAGTGAAAGTGTCTAACAAATAATAAGAAAGAGTAAATAAAAAAGAGAGAGCCTCATTTGCTTTCCATTTTTTCGATTGCCACATTTTAAACTCCTCTCTAGTAAAACTCTATGAATTTTATATTCTATAGTAAGAATTGAATACATATTAAAGCATTTTTGAAAATTCGCCGTCGCGATTGTGTTCGTTAGTTGCGAACGTCTGGACGTGTTACACGGAAAGTGCGGGTTCGATTCTTCTGGGGGTCGTGAAATTTTAATTTTAGCTCCTAACTTTTATAATTAACAAGAACGTTTAAAATGGTAACTTTTGAAATAATTATAAATACAAAAGTAATTATAATATCAAACTATTTTATATTATATTATAATTCTGTTCTTAAGATTCAAAAATAAGGCACACAAATGTAATAAATTAATTTAATTTAATTTTATAGTATGTTAAACGTGGTAAATCCCCGCGTTATACGAAGACCGGAATCGAGTTATGCGAAAACGCGTTATAAGAATACCGTGTTATAGCGGGAACTACACATGTTTTATTGAATACAGTATTTATACAGAATTCTATATGTGTATAATATAATTTTGTGATTGTAACGTATTATTTGTTTTTAATATCCCGTGTATAGTTATATATTATATAGATTTATGCCGTTAAAGTTTTAAGTAGTTTAAATAAGTTTTTGACAGACGAATTGACATGTACTTAGAGTAATGCTTATTATCTTAATTATGACTAGTAATATCCCGCGGTTTTATCCGCGTAATTTTTATTTTTTTACACCTTATTACATTTTTATAACCGATTTATTTTGGAAATGTTATATAGCCTATCTCGCTCAGTACAGATGCAGCTTTCCAATGGTGAAAGAATTTTTGAAATCGGTTCAGTAGTTTTTGTGTGATAACATTACAAACATACATACAAATTTTTCCTCTGTTGTTATATAAGAATTTCAGAAAGGTTTAGCCTCTAGGCGCATTTTTTTTTAATTTGGAGACTGCTCTTAAGCCGGTTTTAGAGTAAATTAATCTATTCGGCATTGAAAAATAGTTTTTAAATATATTTTTTTTATTTTATAACCGATATGTTAGGTTTTGTATAACATTTTCATATGTTATTTCTAACATTCTTCCATATCGTTCGTGCAATAATCATAGAATAGTATAGAATTATTTGATTCGTGCTGCAATTTTTGCCTTGCGTGCCTTTTTTTATTCAGGAAACCTCTATTCAAAATATTCTTTATTCAAATAAACTTGTAAACAAGTGCTTTTGATTCGTTAACTCTACTGCTGGTTCGGAAATGCTATTCAGAAAAACACTATTCAAATTAAAAATATTCTTTATTCAAGTAAACTTGTAAACAAGTGCTTTTGAATCGTCAACTCTACTGCTGGTTCGAAAAGCTATTTAAGAATACTATTCAAATTCAAAATATTCTTTATTCAAATAAACTTGTAAACAAGTGCTTTTGAATCGTCAACTTAACTGCTGGTTCGAAAAGCTATTCAAGAAAATTAATCAAATTCAAAATATTCTTTATTCAAATAAACTTGTAAACAAGTGCTTTTGAATCGTCAACTTAACTGCTGGTTCGAAAAGCTATTCAAGAAAATTAATCAAATTCAAAATATTCTTTATTCAAATAAACTTGTAAACAAGTGCTTTTGAATCGTCAACTCTACTGCTGGTTCGGAAAACTGTTCCTACAGAGAAGAATTATCTTTAAAAAAATATAATTCTTATAACTAGTTACATTTAGTTATTCCTGTCTTGTACAGGGTAGCTATGTCCACGCATTATCTAACACAGAATTTGAAAAATGCGTATATATTGACTTATTCGCTTATTAATGGAACCTATATTACTGTTTAAAATTAGTTTTCTATTACATTGTGTCTGGTTTTAAAAGTTGCTTTTCCAAATCAATCCTCGAGCGTGCTGTTAAAATTACAATACAATACAATATACAATACAATGTGAAACAATAAAACCGTCTGTTGGTTGTTTTTAACAATACTATAATTTGTTATGAAAACAATACTGATATATAGTTTTCAGTTAAAACACTTTAAAATGCCCTAAAAATTAACTTACTGTATCCCACTGCCAAGCCCACTAGTGGGTTGGTAGGACATCATATTGAAGTTCCGAATTATGTAACGATTCTAAAATATCATTAGCACTTAATTATACAGCAGTAATAACATTAAATATAAGATAATTTGCCGTATTCATTGTAAAGGAGCATACACAGTACACTAAGTAAAGTTTGCAAACTGCGAGTTAAAAAAAAAGATCGCATTAGAAACGTGACATTACTAATAAAATCTCTTATTGTTAGTTATATTATTTAGGTTATAAATATATTCGTTATGTACTTATAATAGATTAGATCAATTATAACTATATAAGATAACTAAGCGATTTATGAATACATAGATTATATTCAAGCGGTATAATAACATAATTTTATCCCTCTTGATCCCAATTAGTCGATAAACAACGGCATGTGATAAATTTATCGATTCGCTTTGACATTTATATAAGTTTAAGTTTGTATTTTCATAATGTGAATGTTAAAAACAAATAAAATACTACTGCGCTAATAAGAGTCGCAATTTTTTTTATATTATATGAGAATGAATGATTGGTCAAATCAGAGCGCTGAGCAAATCGTTAAAGTGTGCTTGACCTCCAGTTTTTTTAAATAAAAACTGACTAGTATTCATAATTAATGTTAAGATTCCGGCTATACTCACGTCTTATTTTATCGTATGAGCCCGACTAGTTTCAAGCCCATACGGGGCTCTTATTCATGAGCTCTTTACGCGGCGGGAACTGCGTGTAGCAGCTCGCATGGGCTTGAAACTAGTCGGGCTCATCCGATAAAATAAGACGTGAGTATAGCCGGAATCTTAACATTAATTAAAAACTGCCTAATCCGCATTCATATGCACTGATAATGTCGTATATACGAAACCGACACAATACACCGTAATTGTAACAAACAAATAAGTAAATTTTATGACACTGACTATTTAGTACAGACGTTTATAAAACAGTGAGTAGGCTCCTTAAAGCCGCTTCCGCGTTGCGTTGTTTTGATTTGATTTATTTTAAAACTAACGTGTACTATCCGTTTTCATACCTTATACACGTAGAATGCAACTGCACACATTCACTATCACAATCTTAACAATAATTTCAGCCCATAATCGACACATCATCAGATAGACAGATGATTTTGTAATACGATGTTGGTTTGTTATATTGGGAATCTTGCATATATAACGTATGAAAACAAATAGACCATTCTTTTTTTAGCATTACATGGATTTGAATACTAATACTTATTGTGAATTTTAGGAAAATATTTAAATGTTTTTGGTATTTTATAACTTTGCATAACGCCTTATTTTACAAATTGCTATCTTAAAGTCTTATCCCAACGCGGAAGCGATGTCTGTCTGTATACAAATTTAAGATAAAACATTCCAGTTTGACAGTCTCACATTGTGCGCATGAGACGGTGTTATTTGTAAACTATCACTATGTATAGATTTCACTTAAATAAATTAATTGTATTACATTAATATTGTTTTATTTTATACTTGAGTGTTTGTTATGAGCTCGCCAGATTAAAATAAATCAACGGGTTACTATTCCACTGGGCATCAGCCTATTCTCTACCCTTTTAGAGGAAAGCACACTACACTACGACAATCTCTACGATGACCAAAAAATCAAATTGAAATTAATCTTTATTCAAGTAAACTTTTAAACAAGTGCTTTTGAATCGTCAACTCTACTGTTGAAAAGCTGTTCCTACCGAGAAGAGCCAGCAAGAAACTCAGCAGTTGCTCTTTTAAAAATATAATTCTTAATAGTTACATTTCGTCATTATTGAATTGTACAGGTTCGAAAAGAGCTATATCTACACATTCTTATCATCTAAATAATCCTTAATAGTAGGCTTTCTGTATCAGCCTCTTTTTAACAGTTTTAAACTGCTGTAATGGCAAAGCTGAAATTGATTGCGGAATTTTATTATAGAATCTTATACCCAAACCCACAAACGACTTACATACTTTTGCAATGCGCAAACCAGGAGCTGCAAGCTTATGTCGGTTCATACTTTGTGTATTACATACATCACCTATCGTTTTATAATTTTTTTATATTTTTATGTACATAAACTGTTTATTTATTTAAGGACCACCAGTAGCTACTACATTTAAATAAATTATCAAACTATAAACATTAATATCGTCCGTAAAATGTGCAGCTTATTAAGGTAGCCACAACATGCATTAAAGAAACAAGTTTAATTACTTTACTAGTAAACAACATCAATTTTAAGATTAGTGTTGATGAGAACAAGAATGAGAAACAAGAGAAACAGGAATTAATATGAAAAATGTAAAAATTTAAAAAACAAATACGCTAAACAATAAAAAGAATTTTATATATACCTACATATAGAAAATTCAAAGAAAATCTATGTCACAGCTTCAATATATTTTGACGAAATGAGTTTGCGGAGTCATTAAAGATATCCAAAGGAATATGAGTTATAAAGCCGCGTAATACGGGGGATAGGTAGGATTGCCACCCGTACTATATTATATACTAGCGGCCTACCCTGCTTCGCACGGGTATAAAATATATAGCCTATGTCACTCAGTGAAAAAAAATATTAAAATCGATCCAGTAGTTTTAATTTATTCATTACTGCCCGTGGCCCGCACGCATTAAATTTGAAGAAAAACAATTCCACTCTCCCTATACCAAGAAGATTTCCTGCTATATCTAACATCAAAGTAATTATTAATTATAAAGAAAAAAAAGTAATTATTTACGACATCACATTAGAAACATTACAGTATTTCTCTACTCCATATTGAATGTTATTATACATTCCTCTTGAATCACTCTATCTATTAAAAAAAACCGCATCAAAATCTGTTGCGTAGTTTTAAAGATTTAAGCAGTCATAGGGATATAGGGACAAACAAAGAATGTGACTTTGTTTTATACTATGTAGTGATAATCCCTATAGCATGATTCAGTATTCACGCGCGATGGCTTATTATTAGCGTATTTCATGTATAACTTTGGTGTTTCTATACCGATTTCAATGATTCTTTTTTTATACAATGGTTAATACTATTCACTTTTTTATTTAGGGATGATTGAGAGTGATATAAACGTAGGAGTAGACAAATATAACCAGAAAGCTTCGAACTGCTAAGCTATCGGGAGTTACACGTCTTATTGTGAGTCAACCATAAAAGATAGACATATGCTGTCGTGGGATATTTTTTATATAATTTTAAGGAAAACATTTCCGTCATACATGATTTCTGCGTAGCTTTAACCATCAAAGTTGCACACGCGACGGAAGCTTAAAAAATGGAGTAACTTCTCCCGTTTTCCCGACATTTCCCTTCACTGCTCTGCTCCTATTGATTGTAGCGTGATGAAAAGTATACTATAACCAGCCCAGGAGTATGAAAAAAAATTGTACCGAGTTTCGTTAAAATCCGTCGAGTAGTTTTTGTTTCTATAACGGTTATACAGACAGACAGACAGACAGACAGACAGACAGACAGACAGACAGACAGACAGACAAAATTTTTACTGATTGCATTTTTGGCATCAGTATCGATCCCTAATCACCCCCTGATAGTTATTTTGGAAATATATTCCAGTTACAGAATTGACCTCTCTACAGATTTATTATAAGTATAGATTATCGTACTATATTTAAGTTAATTGTACTATATATTATAGAAAAATAATATAGGACGAAAAATACTATATTTTTATCGCTAATTCAATTGTCGCGCTTTTTTTAATCAACTGTGAATGGAACGGACCCTCAGCACTGTATAGGGAATGTTTGAACGAAACTCATTCATGTATTTACGGGGCTTAGTTAGTAACTCCAACTCCTTTGTCATTGTACAGCGAAAAGTAATAATAAATAATCATGGAAAAATAAATAATGATTGAAAATAGATGTCTACTATTTTTTTTCCTGAATTTCCTAAAAGTACTATATTTTTTGGATTTAAAAAGAAAAATACTATTTTTCTTCAAAAAAAAGCTGGCAACCCTAGGGATAGGTGAATTGCTACCTAGTATAGTATAGCTGATGACGATGTCTGGTGATAATACTTATCATACTCGGGTTGGGCCTATTCACACGCGGCTAGCTCTCAATCTAAAACGGAATCAGATGGGTTACATTAGCTCTTCCGCTCCAGACAGCACTGTTAATGCAATTAGTGTGTTGCCAGACACTAGAGTAGCCCCACTTGCACCGCATCCTATTGCATAGTACTTGATTGATGGCCTTGGAACAACTGTACACTGTCAATTATGAGAGGAACATAACTGATAACTGGTTTTCTGGAACACCTGCTGTGGATACAAAATTATTAAAAATTGGCAACGTATGTCTAAACTTATACTTTTTTATCAGTCTCATACGTTATATACTTGTACTTTATTTATTTTACAACAATGCTATAAACTATATTTTGGGAACCAGTGCCCACCTTGACATGGTTCAACTTATATATGCACAGGAGTAAATAAAAAAAATTACAATGACCAAAAAATTACAATTAATAAGTAAGTAATAATAATAATAAATAAATAAATAAATATATGGGACACTTACACACACGGTCGTCCGCCCCCAAAGTAAGTAACTTAATACTTGTATTAAGGGTGACAGTGACTGGTGAATATATACTTATATATTTTTTTTTAAATACATACTTAAATACAAATATACACCTAGGCTCAAAGAACAACAAATTGATTTATAGAAAATGTTGGTACCCTCGGCGGGAATCGAACCCGCGACCCACGGAGCTGAAGGCAGGGCCACTACCCACTGCATCAACGGGCCAGTCAAGTAAGTAAAAGGAATATAAATTAAACTAAAAATAACAACATTTTCAGATTATTGATTAAAAGTAAAAACGAAAAGAGCAAATGAAAAATAAAGCTTAGAAGTTTGTTTGATTGTTTGTCTCAAAAAGGAAAATTCTTTGAGTTTTAGATAGTCCATTTATCGAGGAAGGCTATACGCTATATAACATCACGCTAAGATGAATAGACGAGGAGCACCAATAAAAAATATTGTGAAAATGGCATAATCTAAAGTTTTCCTTGCGTGCGCTAAGTAAACGGTGAAAGTTATTCAAAATCTCTTATAATTAACTCACGATAACTAATTTTATATTCAAAATTTCAATTCGGGAAAAAATTCGAAATAATCTTGCGACTTCTGCTTTGCGCCTTACAAAAATTCGTACGTCAATGGGGATTTTCGTTAATTATATTCAAAATAAAATTCCACAATCAATCTTAGCATTGCATTCACAAAAGTTTAAAAAAATTATTTAAAGGAGGTTGATATCGAAAGTCTACTTAGCGGTGTGGTATCCGGCTGTGTAGAAGAGACCACCTTCGTATCTTACCGAGGTGTCCTAAAATGCGACTAAGATAAGTTGACCTATCATGTGGTATCCTGTTGAGTAGAATAGACCACACTCTTTCTTACTAAGGTGTCGTAAAAACGACCAAGGTAAGTTGATATTAGGCAGGTGGCCGGTCGTAATATACGTAGCCAAATCATGTGACAACATGTTTTGCCGCCCCCACTTAGAGTGAGATAAGGGCAGAAGAGTGTAATGTATAGAATTAGGCGTCACTTTGCTGTACAAATTAATAATGAAATAATTTTACTACAATCCGCGACGCGTTTCATCGTGACAAAATGCTTATAAAATGTTGTGCCGACCCTACATAGAGTAGAATATGGGCAGGAAGATGATGAATGTATAAATCAAAAGTAGCGGTTTGGTACTACACCGATGCCGACCAAAGTCCTTTTTTGGAGAACAGAATTGAATATGAGAATCTTTTTCTTCATCGACCGATGGACCTCCACTGCTGGACATAGGTCTCTTAATGGGATCTCCACAACACACGATCTTGTGTTGTACAACCTGATGCTGCTTGTCTCCCTTGCCTGTTTTGAGGTCGTCAGTCCACATGATACGAGGTCTACTGACGCTGCTTTTTACGGTGCGGGGTCTCCATTCCAACATCTTAAGACACCGCAGCTGTGATAGCCCAGCCGTGCGACTCTTTCGAGAGTGTCACAACTTCAAACCCTAGCAGGCACCAATGAGTTTTTCTATTAAAACTTATGTGTCTAATTGGTAATTGCAATTTATCACACGCTCAAGCAATACATCGTGAGGAAACCTGCATATCTCTAGAGAATTCTGGAGATATGTGTAACCTACCAATCCGCACTGGAGCAGCGTGGTAGGTCTTGGCTCCAATCCTTCTCTCCAAAAAACGGAGAGAAGAGGCCTATTCTCAGCAGTGGGATAGTAACAGGCCACTACTTACTTACTACTTAAGACCCCATCTCCCATCAGTTATCCGCACTGTGCCATGCGAGTCAAAAAGTATGAAATACATTAATTGTACTAACTCTTGCCGTAAATCCACGCAACTCTGTTGGTCAGTTACTATAGACAGCGCAGTCTCGCGCGCGCTGCTTACTTTAGCGCATCTTGGAAAAAAAACATTACAGAACCTAAAAAATTGGAATTGAAAAAATCTTCTGCGTATCGGGAAACTTCATTATACAGTGTGTGTTAATCCAAATTTTAATTCCAATTTTACCTTTTATAAGTTTAGGTAAGTTTTTTTTACCATTATTACAGATTTTTTGAATATTGAAATATATGAGTAACTGTACATATTTTTTGCGCCAGCAAACGTTATAATACCCTCGGTATTTACATATTTTCTGGTCCTGAACGAAATAAGTTTAATCGTTTCAAATTGCTGGTGATTTTTTTTAAACCTAAAATACGTTATGATTATATTTGTGTACATCATGTGGTACAGGAAAAAAATTTACGTATTTAAAATTTGTAACTGGGTTATCCTCATTAAAAAAATTTTTGGTCTTTTTTATATTTTTTATTCCCTCTAGTCAACTACTCAAAGTTACAAGACATTATCGTTTTGTGATGGTGGCTGTACACTCTCTGCGAGACACTCCGACACATGACGAGTGCGATAGTGTATACAGTAGCTCTCGCTTTGCCTCGGTATTACCTCGGGGTGTCACGCGCGCTCGAAGTCAAAGCTTCAAGTAAACTTGTAAACAAGTGCTTTTGAATCAACTCTACTGCTGGTTCGGAAAGCTGTTCCGAGAAGAGACAGCAAGAAATTCGGCGAAAATATAATTTGAACTTTTCAAAATATAATTCTTTTCACTACTTACATTTAGTTATAACTGTCTTGTACAGGGTAGAAGCGTCTATGCCAACGCGTTCATATCTGTTGGCTATTCAACCTTTCTTATCATTTACATTATCTTAATTTATTATTTTTTTAATTTCGTATATAACATTTTAAGGGAATTTGTTATACATGTATGGATAATAGAAATATCGACAAATACATCGCGTGTTCTAGGTCTTGCAAACTAATTAGTTATTCTAAATGCCGTACCACCATTGTTTACAATAAACAAAACAATCCTACAACTCTATATTAATACAAGATCAAAAGCATTTTCCTCTAGAGAGTTGGACTTGGTTAGCTGCATCTATTATCACAATAATTAGTATAATTCATTGATGAAATTCAAATTCATAATTTTCTTTATTCAAATAAACTTGTAAACAAGTGCTTTTGAATCGTCAATTCTACTGCTGGTTCGGAAAGCTGTTCCTACCGAGAAGAGCAAGAAACTCGGTGGTTGCTCTTTTCATTATAATACTTATAACTAGTTACATTAAGTCATTACTATCTTGTACAGGGTCGGACAGTAGCTATATCCACGCATTCTTATCGTCTAAATAATCTTCAACCGTATAGTAGGATTTTTGTATCAGCCTCTCTTTAATAGTGTTTTTAAACTGTTGTAATAAATTATTATAATAAAAAAAAACTGTTATAATACGGAAGTAGTAATAACATTCTTTTAATGAAATATATGATTTAAAAAATCTTTGTGTTACCAAATTGTAGAATGTAGATACTCTCCAAAAATTAAATAACAGAAAATCAGTTGCAATCTTGTAATGTAAGTTTGAGAACAAAAAAAATAAGTACCTATCTGAGTGAGGTGTTGTAAAGGCGACTAAGATAAGTTGACTTGCTGTGTAGTATCCAGCTGTGTAGAATACACCCCCCTTATTTCTTACCGAGGAGTCCTAGAAGGTGACTAAGGTAAGTTGACGTCAGGTATGCGGCTGGTCGTAAATTAACTAACCACTGTTACAACATGTTTTAAACTTGTTGTGCCGACCCCACTTAGAGTGGGATAAGGGCAGGAGAATGATGATATTGTATATATAAGAATTGATCTTATAAAGGCAAGAATAATAAAGGAAAAATACATTAAACTAAAAATCTAATGGTAAAGGTTCATTGTTCATTAAAACAGTTATTAAAAGATTCAACAGACTTGTTTAACATTACCTACCTTGTTTAACCTTACTTGAACCTATAAGCCTGATAAGAAGGCTCATAGTCGCTCAGCGGGCGATGGTGCGAGCTCGTAGTATCTCTACGTGATCAAATCAGAAATGAGGAGATCCTTAGAAGAACCAGAGTTACCGACATAGCTCAGCGTGTCGCGAAGCTAAAGTGGCGATGGGCGGCACGTAGTGCGGAGAACCGATGGGTGTTGGGGGTCTTAAGGTGTTGGCATGACGACTCAGCGCCGGAAAGCGCAGTGTCGGTAGACCCTCATAAAATATGCTGACGACCTCAAAAAGGTCGCGGGGAGCCGCTGGGTCCAAGCGACACAAGATCGTGGTGTTGAGATTCCATGAAGAGACCTATGCCCAGCAGTGGACGTCCATCGGTTGACAAAGAAGGATAATAAACAAGTATGTTTTAAACTTAAATTATACCAGTTTGCATTTTCTGAGGTAATGTTGGTCAAAGACTTAATGCCCGGTCGTTATCTTATGCTAATTTCACATCACGTGCTTAGCGTTACGTAGACTCAATATTGGGTTTTAGTATTTAGTATTTTATTTACATATAACTTATATACTAAAGATATATACAGAGTTCGCGACGCGATAACGCCGCGTAAAGAGCTCATGAATGGGCCCCGTATTGGCTTGAAACTAGTCGGACCCAATCCGGTAAAATAACACGTGAGTATAGCCGGTTTCTATACATTAATTATGAATACCACTCACGATAGTTTAAATTAAAAAAAAATAATATGTTTACATTTAAAGAGTGGAAAGCTGTGGTAGCCCAGCGGTAGCACCGTGCGCCTCTTTCGAGAAGGTCTAGGGTTCAAACCCCGGGCAGGCACCAATGAGTTTTCTAGTAAAACTTATGTGTCTAATTGATAATTATAATTTATCACACGCTTTTCGGTGAAGGAAAACATCGTGAGGAAACCTGCAATATAAATAAACCTGCAAAATAAATATCTCTAGAGAATTCTGGGGATATGTGTAACCTACCAATCCGCATTGGAGCAGCGTGGTAGGTCTTAACTCCAATCCTTCTCTCCAAAAAACGGAGAGAAGAGGCCTATGCCCAGCAGCGGGATAGTAACAGGCCGTTACTTACTTACTTAAAGAGTGGCGGTTAATATCCTATAGCTGGACTAAAGCCTCATTTTTGACTGAAAGTGAAGATTACATTTCTCAGATAAACTAAATTTAATATATATCTTCCTGTCCTTATCCCACTCTAAGTGAGGTCGGCACAACATGTTTTTCTTTTCCATTCTGTCCATCTTTCGTCAACTCTGGCGCCACTCCTTTTATATGCATATCATACTTCACACAATCCAACCATCTCTTTTTCGGCCTCCCTCTAGGCACATATCCATCCACATTCAAATTTAACACACGTTTGGTCACATGATTTTCATCCCTCCTCATTACATGTCCATACCATCTCAATCTTGCACTTCTCGACTTTTCTACAATGGGCGCAACTTTCAGACTTCCCCTTATATACTCGTTTCGTATTTTATCCAGTTTTGTCACACCACACATCCACCTTTCAACATTCTCATTTCATTTGCATGTACTCTTCTTTTTTTCCGTCTTTTTCATTGCCCAACATTCTGATCCATACAGTACGACAGCTCTTATGACTGCTTTATAAATTTTTCCCTATTTTACCCGTACATAAAATAATTTATATAAATATTGCGGTTTCTAATATGTAGTGAAAATAAATACAGAATCGCAACAATTGTTAGTAAGATCGTAAACAATATAACGATATATCGATATGCCGTTCAATGTTTATTATTTCAGTTTATTATTATTACCTAAATAACTCCAGGTGTTTCGTTGCAATTTGAATTATTAGTCTTTGGTTATATGTTTTGTTGTATCCGGTTGAGTGGAATAGAGCAGCCTTATTTCTTACTGGCGACTTCGGTAAGTTGACATCAGGCAGGCGGCCTGTTATAATTTTTTTATGGAATAGAATAGCAATGCGGTGCAATCAATCAATCAAAATAATCTTTATTCAAATAAGCTCTTTCAAACAATTTTATTTTACTATTTTACGACCAACCGCCTGTCTAAAGCCGACTTACCTTAGTCGCCTTCTACGACAACTTGCTAAGAAATGAGGGTGGTCTATTCTACTCAGCCGGATACAACACGCCGGATCGACTTACCTTAGTCGCCTTCTACGACATTTCGCTAAGAAATGAGAGTGGTCTATTTTACTCACTTGGATACCGCACGGTGGATCAACTTACCATAGTCGTCTTCTACGACACATTGCTAAAAAATGAGGGTGGTCTATTCTACTCCACCGGATACCACACAGCGGGGCGACTTACCTTAGTCGCCTTTTATGACACCTTGCTAAGAAATGAGGGTGGTCTATTCTACTCAACCGGATACCACACGGCGGGTCGACTTACCTTAGTCGCCTTTTATGACACCTTGCTAAGAAATGAGGGTGGTCTATTCTACTCACTTGGATACCACACGGTGGATCAACTTACCTTAGTCGCCTTCTATGAAACCTCTGTAAGAAATGAGACTGGTCTATTCTACTCAGCCGGATACCACACAGCGGGTCGACTTACCTTAGTCGCCTTCTACGATACTTCGCTAAGAAATGAGAGTGGTCTATTTTACTCAGTCGGACGGCATACTTTATAATTTATTCAATGTAAATCTTCAATTTCAACCTAATAGTTAGAGTCGTTTACATAATGTGTATGTAATGTGCATATGTTGTCTAAATCCAAAGGCAGTGGTATGCATTGTGCACGAGGTCTACATTACCATGCGAATGACGACTCTAAGATTGTTATCTTATAACTAGAACGCGAAATTATTTAATTACCATAAATTAATCTATAGAACTAGGCTTAACAGAATTCCATACCATACATAATTATATTAATGTAATGTTTTCACACAAAAACTACTAGACCAATTTTAAAAATTCTTTCACCATTGGAAAGCTGCATTTTTACTGAGCATAGGCTCTTTCTTTTTGATTGATCAAATTTTGATGAATCAAAAATTCTTTGAGTGTAAGATAGTCTCACTCAAAGAACTTACACTCAAAGAATTTTTGATTCTAGCGTGACGTTATATAGTCTCAGTCAAAGAACTTACACTCAAAGAATTTTTGATTCTAGCGTGATGTTATATAGTCTCAGTCAAAGAACTTACACTCAAAGAATTTTTGATTCTAGCGTGACGTTATATAGTCTCAGTCAAAGAACTTACACTCAAAGAATTTTTGATTCTAGCGTGATGTTATATAGTCTCACTCAAAGAACTTACACTCAAAGAATTTTTGATTCTAGCGTGACGTTATATAGTCTCAGTCAAAGAACTTACACTCAAAGAATTTTTGATTCTAGCGTGACGTTATATAGTCTCAGTCAAAGAACTTACACTCAAAGAATTTTTGATTCTAGCGTGACGTTATATAGTCTCAGTCAAAGAACTTACACTCAAAGAATTTTTGATTCTAGCGTGATGTTATATAGTCTCACTCAAAGAACTTACACTCAAAGAATTTTTGATTCTAGCGTGATGTTATATAGTCTCACTCAAAGAACTTACACTCAAAGAATTTTTGATTCTAGCGTGATGTTATATAGTCTCACTCAAAGAACTTACACTCAAAGAATTTTTGATTCTAGCGTGATGTTATATAGTCTCACTCAAAGAACTTACACTCAAAGAATTTTTGATTCTAGCGTGATGTTATATAGTCTCACTCAAAGAACTTACACTCAAAGAATTTTTGATTCTAGCGTGATGTTATATAGTCTCACTCAAAGAACTTACACTCAAAGAATACTAGTTCCTGAGATTAGCGTGTTTAAACAAACAAACTCTTCAGCTTTATATATTAGTACAGATACTGCGTGCACGATCGTGCCACTGTATATTTCAATTTAATGCAGATTTGAATGTTCGTGACTTTACTATACTATTTGCGGGTAATAAATATTCTTATAACTATGTATATAATATAATGGTTTCTATTAAACTCGTTTGAGAAGACGATCGTTATTATAATATCCCAAGAGCTAAAGATAATCACCCACTTCAAACACAATAATGCTTAAAACACATGACATATGGAGAATTTCTATAGGAAACACATACAGCAATTCTTCAGGAATATAAAAGACTAGCTTTCGCCAGCGGCTTCGCCCGCGTGAATAGATTAAAACCGTAATATAGAATTTTAATAACCATAAAAGTGGTTAAATTGGGTTAACACTAAAAGCTAGACATATGCTGTCGCGGACTTTTATTTACAACTTTTAGGAAATGAAAGCACGCAAGGAAAGCATTAAGTTTTGCCGTTTTCGAAATATATTTTATTGCTGCTCCTTTTCTATTCATATAAGCGTGATGTTATATAGTCTATAGTCTTTCTCGATAAATAGACTATCTTACACTCAAAGAATCTTTAAAATCGGTCCAATACTTCCTGAGATAAGCGCGTTCAAACACATTACTAAGCATTAATTAAAACAAATTTCATCGTTATTATTTCAGTGATTTCGCCGTGAAAACGTAACAGACAGACAGACGTTCGCATTTATAATCCCACTAATATTATAAATGCGAACGTTTGTGAATATGGATGTATGTTTGTTACTCTTTCACGGCGAATCCGCTGAAACAATATCGATGAAATTTGGCACAATTATTCCTTATACACCGGGCTTACATATAGGCTATAGAAATCCTGTTAATTCTACAGGAATAGGAAATTGAAAAGCGCCATCTATTATTAATCTATCACGCGACAACAGGACGCGAACGAAGTTGAAAGAAAAGCTAGTATTAGTATATGTAGTTTAATTTAAATGACCTCATTTAAATTTGTATATATATATACATATTTTCGGAATCTCGAAAATGGCTTCAACGATTTTCCTGAAATTCCGCATGTTGGTGGTTTTGAGAGAGAAAAATCGATCTAGCTAGGTTTTATTTTTAAAAAATCATTTTATCCCTGTTTTTCGGCATTAAAAATACTAAAATATATATAGAATTGAATTTTTGCCATTAACTGTAAAGTCAGCGTAGCTTATTCGGGGAACGGGTGGTCGCGAAATGAAAATACCTAGGATCGCGCCCCACCTACCCTATTATTTTATCCTTCTTTTCTTAAGTATCTCTTTTTTATTTTGTAATAAATTACCGAGCAATTAGGTCACCCAGATATTGTAATTTTTTTTTTTTTAAATATTCTTTATTCAAATAAACTTGTAAACAAGTTCTTTTGAATCGTCAACTCTACTGCTGGTTCGGAAAGCTGTTCCTACCGAGAAGAGCCAGCAAGAATCTCGGCGGTTGCTCTTTTAAAAATATAATTCTTAATATTATTTACATTAAGTCGTTACTGTCTTGTACAGGTTCAAAGAGAGCTATATCCACACATTCTTATCTTCTAAATAATCTTCAAGAGTATAGTAGGCTTTCTGTATCAGCCTCTTTTTAACAGTGTTTTTAAACTGCTGTAATGGCAGTGCTGAAATTGATTGCGGAATTTTATTATAGAATCTTATACCAAAACCCACAAACGAGTTACGCACTTTTGCAAGGCGCAAAGCAGGAACCGCAAGCTTATGTCGGTTCCTGCTTTGTCTATTGTATACATCACCTATCGTTTTATAATTCTTTATATTTTTATGTACATAAATTAAATTGCTTAAAATATACTGTGAAGCAAATGTTAGAATACCTGTTTCCTTAAACCTCTCTCGCAGGGAATCACGCGGTCTTAATTTAATTAGGAAACTATAGACTTATATTAATACAATGTAACCGCAACATCCGCTCTCGGCATAGATAAGCTATGCCTCTCAAGCACAAAAAACATTTAGTTGTAAACAACAAGCCAGTGGTTAAAGTCAAATTGCTGTTTTTGTTTCGTCTAATTTAGTTTAAAAATCGATTTAAACGTGTGACCATTTGCAGTGTTTAACACGCGAAACGTAAATATTCTAAAAATATACTTAAATTATTTTCAAAAGAATCTGTAATCTTTGTTATATTTGTGGTACCCGCGACTTTCAATTTAGTGGCAAAATCTATACTAATATATAAAGCTAAAAAGTTTGTTTGTTTCAACGCGCTAATCTCAGGAACTACTGGACCGATATAAAAAATTGTTTAAGTGTAAGATAGTCTATTTATTGAGGAAGGCTATAAGCTATAACATCACGCTCAAATAATAGAAGAGGAGCAGCAATAGAAAATATTGCGAAAAAAGGAAAAATTTAAAGCTTTCCTTGCGTGCGCTGATTAAACGGTACCTAATAGTTATTAAAAAATCATGTATTACAAAATTGTTCCCCTCTAAAAGTTCTAAATAAAGGTTCGCGACGGCATATTATTAGCTTTTAAGGTTAATCCATTTTAACCACGTGTTTAACCTTTCCACGCGGAGCCGCTAGATACCATATACCAATTTTATGAATTGGAATTGAAGCTGTTATAACCCTAGTATCTGCAGGTGTGTACCGCGTTAATCAACATAATGATCTGTTAATGACTACACCATCGTGTGCTTGTTAATCATTTGTTAACGAATTCTTAATTATCGGGGCTATAATTATGTTTTCGAGTTTGTATAACGAGCACGTGATATAAAAAGTTTTCGAAAGGAATTTCACGTTAGCGCGTCTAACCAGTTTAACATTGAGAGGTCAGGTTTAAGAACAATCTCACATAAGAATGAAGAACTCAGTTATTCTAATTATTATTAAAAACTAGCTTTTATCAGCAACTTCGTTTGCATGTACTGTTGATAGGTCGATAATAGATGGCGCTTTTCGATGTCATCCTATTCCTGTACAATTAACAGGACTTCTTAAGCATGTATGTTACCCCGGTGTATAAGGAATAATTGTGCAACTAATTGGCAAGTGCCAATAATTGTTACACTGAAAGAATTTTTCAAATCGGTCCAGTAGTTCCTGAGATTAGCGCCTTCAGACAAACTTCAGTTTTATATATTAGTATAGTTTACATCACCTATTCAATTTTGCTAAATACCATAATAAATAATGTGGCTCACCTACTCCTAAGTATGAAACTGTGATAGCCTAGTGGTGACCGTGCGACACCAGACAGGCACTTATGAGTTTTTCTATTAAAACATATGTATCTAATTAATATTGCAATTTATCACACGCTTTTCGGTAATGGAAAAACATCGTGATGAAACCTGCATATCTCTGGAGAATTCTAGGTGTACAACTTAGCATTCCGCACTGGAGCAGCGTGGTAGGTTAGCTTCAATCCTTCTCTTCAAAAACGGAGAGAGGAGGCCTATACCCAGCAGTAGGATAGTAACAGGCCATTACTTTATTTTACTTTTTTACTGCCAAGTTAGGGGATGCTATAATATCAGCCAGCTATTTCTTGATGTCTTTGGATATTTACAGGCAGACCTATATCTTCCCTATTCTAGTATAATAGCTCTATAAATATTATACATAGTGAAGGGGTAAAAATATGCAAAAAAAAAATATGAGAAAAGAAAGATAACAGAACAATACTTGTCTTTATCTAAAAAGGAGTCGTATAGGTAGCGTCATTTTCAGGTCGCAATTTTCCTTTTATTCCGATACACACATTGTAGTTTCCCCAACTTTACTATAATAACTTAATACCCTGTCATCGATAACAAAAATTACAGATTTTTTGTTAAAAAGTAAGAGATTTTTTGAATAAAAATGAACGCGCCCATTAGTTGTGTTGCCAGTGAGAATGGGAAATGTTTTTGGTGTGTTTTCTATTTGGATTTCATTATATACGCAATCCTGGCGGCAATTTTAATAACATTGTTCGTGTACTTCATGATATATTACTAAGGATGGCGATTTTACAGGTAAATATTCTTTTTACATGTAAAAGGGGATAAAGAAGGTGGGGGAAGGGAATAAAGGGGGAGGGGAAGGGGATAAAGGGGGAGGGGAAGGGGATAAAGGGGGAAGGGGATAAAGGGGGAGGGGGAAGGGGATAAAGGGGAAGGGATAAAGGGGGAGGGGGAAGGGGATAAAGGGGGAGGGGGAGGGGACTCAACAACAATGTTTTGCGAATCTGTCGTGGCGGCTATATCCTGATAATACTGATAATGTTGAGGTTGTGATAGCGAATGTGTGCAGTTCTGGTTTATCGTTGTGTTATTCTGGACAAGATTTCACACGAACTCTGCGTGTATCAAGTATGTGAATGGATACTACCACTATCACTACATTTAGCATCACTACATAATATAAAACAAAGTCACATTCTTTGTTTGTCCCTATATCCCTATGCTTAAATCTTTAAAACTACGCAACAGATTTTGATGCGGTTTTTTTAAAATAGATAGAGTGATTCAAGAGGAAGGTTTATATGTATAATAACATTCAATATGGACTAGAGAATTACTTTTTTTTACATAAAACCTAGGCAGATCGATTTTTCTTCCTCAAAACCACCTACATACTGAATTTCAGGAAAATCGTTGGAGCTATTTCCGAGATTCCGAAAATATATATACAAACAAGATTAACTCATTAAAATATTAAAGATATCCCATATATTGTTATATGGGGGTAGTGATACAAAATACTATTACCATAGTGTATAAGTAACGGCCTGTTACTATCCCACTGCTGGGCAAGGGCCTCCTCTCTCCATTTTTGGAGATAAGGGTTGGAGCTAAGACCTACCACGCTGCTCCAATGCGGATTGGTAGGTTACACATATCCCTAGGATTCTCTAGAGATATGCAGGTTTCCTCACGATATTTTCCTTCACCGAAAAGCATGTGATAAATTGCAATTATCAATTAGACACATAAGTTTTTAATAGAAAAACTCATTGGTGTCTGCCCGGGTTTGAACCCATGATCGTCTCTAGAGATTCACACGGTCGCACCGCTAGGCCATCACAGCTTATACCATAGTGTATACAATAGACAAAATGACGTATGTTTAAGTGCGAACAAGATAATCACGCCGATAATCACTGCAAACACAGAGAGCCTTGTCCGGAGTGTGCTCAGCATTACACGACTTAGTGTGGGTCTGGCATCACTTGGGGCACCATGTAGTTGTAGAGAAGTGTAGAAGACATATTTATATCAGTTCATTTGGATATCCTAAAATTTATATTGGACTTGGTAAGTTTATAACGAATAATTTATAGAATTCGGCGTTACTTTGCGGAGATCCATAATAAATAAGTAATAAGTACCTTAAGATCATGTAAAAAATAATTAAAATAAAAAAAAATTGAAAGAGAAATGAAAAAATAATAGGGCAGGTGGGGCTCGATCCTAGGTATTTTCACCTCTCTAGACCGCCCGTTCCCCAAATGAACCACCATGACTTTGCCTTTGACAGTGAAAAATTGTGATTGTATTCAACGTAAATTTCAAAAAAATTTAGACCCCGAAAACAGGGATAAAACGACATTTTTTTAAAATAAAACATATCTAGATCGATTTTTCTCCTCCAAAACTCCCTACATGCTGAATTTCAGGAAAATTGTTGGAACCGTTTCCGAGATTCCGAATATATATATACATACAAGATTAACTCATTTAAATATTAGAGATAAAATTATTTTGCTATAATCCGCGACGAAGTAAAATAGAAAATATATTTAATGCTAAAATGACATAGCGATTTTGCTGTTTTACGATATGCTTTGCGATTTTGTCGTGGAGTCTATCTCCTGATGATGCTTCGGTTGCGAGCACGATTGTGGAGTTTGTAATAGTGAACGTATGTAGTGCTTGTGTATTGTGGTGGCGGTGGTGGAGGTTTGTGCATGTTATTTCCGAATCCTGCATGTGTCATTTTGGTTTGTCGGATTGTCCACTCTACGTTTAGCATTATATATATTTTCTATTTTACTTCGTCGCGGATTATACCAAAAATTTGCATCGAAATATGTATTTGGAGAATTTGGTTAACAAATATAGTATTTATCTATGATTCAAATCATTATGTTATCGCTAATAACATTGACTATATGAGGTCAAGAAGAACACGACATCTATGATAAAAAAAATTCAATCTTGATAAAAATGATAAAGAAAAACCACTTAACAGTC
This sequence comes from Morpho helenor, assembly GCA_029227775.1. Taxonomy (NCBI): domain Eukaryota; kingdom Metazoa; phylum Arthropoda; class Insecta; order Lepidoptera; family Nymphalidae; genus Morpho; species Morpho helenor. The sequence goes on from JARGCU010000006.1 coordinate 778,360, forward strand.
TTATATCTATAACTAGCAATCGGCAGCGGCTCTGCCCGCGTGGAAACACTAAAACCGTTATATAGTCTTTGATAACCATTAAAAGTGGGTTAAAGTGGGCTAACTTTAAAAGCTGGACATATGCTGTGACAGACTTTTCTATAAGACCGCGTGATTCCCTGCGAGAGAAGTTTAAGGAATCAGGTATTCTTACATTTGCTTCACAGTATATTTTAAACAATTTAATTTATGTACATAAAAATATAAAGAATTATAAAATGATAGGTGATGTATACAATAGACAAAGCAGGAACCGACATAAGCTTGCGGCTCCTGCTTTGCGCCTTGCAAAAGTACGTAAGTCGTTTGTGGGTTTTGGTATAAGTTTCTATATTTTTAACAGAGCAACCGCCGAGTTTCTTGCTGGCTCTTCTCGGTAGGAACAGCTTTCCGAACCAGCAGTAGAGTTGACGATTGAAAAGCACTTGTTTACAAGTTTATTTGAATAAAGAATATTTTGAATTTGAATTTAAATTTTGAATTTATATGCTTTATCTCGAATTCTAGCAAAATAGTGTTGTTACTCTTGTTGTTACTCTATACTTTATTTAAAATACCTCGAAATATTTTATAACCGACCTTAAAATTAGTAAAATGTACCATATATTGACACAAACCGTGTGATAAGTAACACCATAAAGTGTTCCATATAAGCATCGATCCTGTTTGTAGAGCCAGTTAATACCAAAAATTTAGCTATTTAACATCTATAAATTTATTTGTCCCATTATCATGGCGTTTATTTGTTTATTCGTAGATTTTACAACGTAATTTTCAATTTTACAATATATTTAACTATATATTTATTATATTTTAATATTTTTGTGCATAAGAATCATTCATTATTTTAAAAATATTGGCGATGTTTATAATAGACAAAGTAGAAACCTACCTATATAAACTTGCCACCGAGTTTCTTGCTGGCTCCTCTCGGTAGGAACAGCTTTCCGAACCAGCAATACCTAGAGTTGACGATTCAAATGCACTTGTTTACAAGTTTACTTGAATAAAAAATAACAACACTATACGAGATATATAATATGAGAGAAATAAAAACGAGGTTTTTTAACTAAAAAGTGAAAAACAGCGAAAAATATTAGTAGAACCTTGGTAAATTAAAATCCAAGAGAAGCACAAATTATTTTAAGTTAGAGTTAAATAATGGGTCGAAACATTTTTTTAAGTTATTTAGGGTCGACATCGAAATTATTTATTTAAGTTATAGAGCTTGTGTATTTTAAGTTATGGAGGTTTTGGGTCTTAGGTATAGAGGGATGGTCTGAGGGTACGGGAGATTATTTTTGAAGTTACAGAAGTTTTTAACGAGGTTTAAGTTATCGAGTTTCTACTCTATAATGAAAATAGTGACATCGTGTGTGATTATATATTTCACAATCACCGGATATGCTCTACAATAAGATAATCTAAAGATACATATCAATCAGCTAACGTAACTTTGTTAAATAACTATGATTGCGTATAACGGAACACGCTAGTCCTCTTTAAGAATGATTCAAACAATGCGGCGAAGCTAGTTGATCGTGTGAGCGTCTATAGTCGGCACAATCAAATTCAAATTCAAATTGTTCTTTATTCACGTAAACTTGTAAACAAGTGCTTATGAATCGTCAACTCTACTTCTGGATCGGAAAGCTGTTTCAACCGAGAAATCTGCAAGAAACTCAGTGGTTGCTCTTGTTAAAAGATAATTTAATTGTAACTTGTAACAAGACTAGTTACATTTAGTCGTTAATGTCTTGTACAGGGTTAAGAAGTAGCTATATCCACGCATTCTTATCATCTAAGTATTATCCTAAACAGTATAGTAGGCTTTGTATAGCAGCCTCCTTATAAGAGTGTTTTTAAACTGCTGTAATGGCAAAGCTAAAATTGATAGCGGAATTTTATTATAGTTTATGTCGGTACCTACCTTGTCTATCTATTATACACACCTATTGTTTTATATTTCTTTATATTTTTATGTAAAAAATTAATAGCTAAAATATACTGTGAAGTAAATGTAAGAATACCTATTTCTATAACTTGTCTCGCTTCGTCAATCATAATGCAAGTGTCCAGATAATCTGTTTTATCATACAATGTATATAATACAATCCCCAGCGATTTCCTTTGACCGAAAACAGTCAATTTCCTGGTTGTAAGCGATCGTAGGCGATCACGGATGATTGGCGAGTACAGCTGAGTATGCTCAACATGAGTATTCTTGCTCTTAGTCCTTTATAATCGTCGATTATAAAGAGAGCCCTAACAGATTGTGAAGATTAAATATATTTTAATCTGGTGTACTTTAAGTATATTAGATCTAAATATGATGAATAGATAAGATATGCTAACCTTCTTTTGATAATGTAGACAATTGAATAGTGCACTAATACTGTATTACATGATTACCAGTTCAGTGTTTAATAACGTTTATCAGTTTTAATCTGGGGTTAAAGTAGTCCTAATCTGACTTCACACTTGCAACGTAAGAGTTAAAAGTTAAAGCAATATTTTACATTTACATTGGAGCTTTAATGTCCTCATTATCCTCCTGCCCTTATCCCACTCTAAGTGGGGTCGGTACAATATATTATAAACATGTTGTTACATGGCTAGGTATTTTGCGACCGGCCGCCTGCCTAACATTAACTTACCTCAGTCGTATTTTACGACACCTAGATAAGAAAGAGGGTGGTCTATTTTACTCAACCGAATACTACACGGTGGTTCAACTTACCTTAGTGCCTTTTACGACACCTCGGCAAGAAACGAGGGTGGTACGGGTTAGTCTGGTATTCAAGCTTTACGAAATTTTATCAGTATCGCTTCAGCGGATAACGGATAAGCGTAACAAACAGACGAGCTGAATATCGCATTTACAATATGTATAATGTATATTTAAATTTAAATGCAAAATATTCTTTATTCAAATAAACTTGTAAACGAGTACTTTTGAATCGTCAACTCTACTGCTGGTTCCTAAAGCTGTTCTTACCGAAAAAAGCCAGTAAGAAACTCAGCGGTTGCTCTTACATTAAAGATTTACATCTAGTAATATATAGATTTAATATTTCATTAAAATCATGTTAAAATCACTTGACGTGTCGTTGAACAGCTGCGGTTTACTCCGAAGTAACACAACCTGTCTAATCAGATTAACACAAGCCAGATTTGCGGGGTCGATAATTGACGAAGATTGTTGTCTTTGAGTACAGAAAGCCTAGTACTATTGAGGACTTCATATATAATTTATGAAATTAGACGTTATTTTGTCGAGGTACTGAAATAATAATTATATTTTGCTATAATTCGCAATTGGAGCAAATCTGTGAAATACTAATTTTTAATTTTCTACTGGGTCCACAATTTTGTTGTAAATATGCATTTTTATATGCATAAGGTATGAACACTGATGAACACTTTACTTTTAGCATTACAGATTTTCTCTAATCGCGAATTATTTTGCTATAAAAAGTTCCGCAATCAATTTTAGCTTTGCCATTGCTGCAGTTTAAACAAACTGTTAAAAAGAGGCTGATACAGAAAGTCTAGTGTACTGTTGAGAACTTCATAAATGATAAGAATGCGTGCGTAATGTCTACATGTAACTATTAATAAGAATCATATTTTGAAAAGAGCAATAACACCGAATTTCTTGCACGTTCTTCACGGTAGGAACAGTTTTCCGAACCAGCAGTAAAATTGACAAATGCACTATTTACAAGTTTTTGTTATTTGAATGATTTAAATTTTAATGTTTTTCGTTACATCAATATATGTATATTCGTCGTGTGATTCACTCACAACAATAAATTGGATTTTTTAAATTTATATTTGCTATCTAAAATGATCAACATCCTACCCTTATCCCACTAAGATAGGATTTACTTTCTGTTCCATTCTCTCCTATCATTCAACTCTGGCGTTACCTCTTTTATAAGCATCTCATACTTGATACAATCCAACCATCTTTTCTTCAGCTTACCCCCCAGTCAATAATCCAGTAAAATAATAAAGATTCCAAATAAACTTTATTGTTCCAGATCATTATTATGATATAACGCGCAGAAAATGGATAATCGAGACGAACCCAAAAACCAATACAACGATGTCGCAAAAGGACTTAACTCACCAGAACTACGACTGGACGCAGGTATACCATATGCCGACGAATTCGTCGAACTCGAGCACGTTAAAGCCAATGAACCTATAAGACCTAAAAGATTAAGAGATACTGAAAAGGGAGAAACAGTTAGAGAAGAAAGGAAACTTCACGCTTCAGATTTAGGAGCAGTAAGGACACCAGACAGCGATACGATAGTCGTAGATACTCCTGAAGGAACTCTCTACATAACATTGGAACCAGATTCTAGATCATCAAAGCCTACAAGTCCAAGCACTCAGTCAACTGATGTCACTATGTCCCCGTCATCACCAGGCACCTCTAGAGCTTTTGGAGCGCAAGAATCCAGCGATTTGATAACGGTAGAGAAAGATGTAGAACAAAGAAGGAACAGTTTAAGAAGAAATTCTATATCGATGCCAACATTGCAGAATTTAGAGTTTCTGAGGCAAGAGTACTTGCATACTGCAGATCAGGTAATTTGCATTACGTTACTTACTACATAGTTAATCGCTTTAGTATCATGAATATGATACTAAAGCAAAACTTAAGACATGTGATAGCCCAGCGGTGAGACCGTGCGACTCTCTAGAGACGATCATGGATTCAAAGCTCGGGCAGGCACCAATGAGTTTTTATGTTAAAAATTATATGACAAATTAATAAATGCAATTTATAACACGCTGTTCGTTAAGGAAAACATCGTGAGGTAACCTGCATATCTCTAGAAAATTCTAGGGATATGTGTAACCTACCAATCCGCATTGGAGCAGCGTGGTGGGTCTCAGCTCCAAACCTTCTCTCCAAAAACGGAGAGAAGGTTCTATTCCCATCAGAGGAATAGTAACAGGACGTTACTTTTACTTAAGACATCCATTATTTTGCTATAATCCGCGATAAAGTGAATAGAAAATATATTTCATGCTAAATATAGAGAATGGACTATCCGTTTTCATATCTGATACTAGCAGGATTCATAAAAACACAAACATGTATGTAACAAACATGTATCAGATGTGAAAACGGATAGTCCACTCTATATTTAGCATTGCATTTGCATTATTTTGTATTTACTTTTATCGCAGATTATATTAAATAATTTTATTGATGGTATGATGGTTGTTTTGAATAATTAGCTTTTTAAAATAACGATGCTATACTATTCTTAAACTGAGAATCATAAATATTGAATCTTTATCGTTATGACCTATTTAAACCAAGTAATTAGGTATACTAAGCTTTGTAAATAGTCCAAAGATATTCATGGTTGTTCAGGGATATCTTAATCTAAGCTTAAGAGTGTTTGCAGAACGATAAATGCAATGAAATTTTTTACTCAGTTATTGTTAGTTTTTTAACTGGAAACTTGTGCTTAAATTTAGTTTTTATTTTCTCATTTTATGTTAGTCGTTCTGTTTATTTTATTTTATTTAATTAAATAGTAGTGGTTTAGGTTTATTAAATAGTATTTTAGTGTAACACACATGCACATAGGATTTTCTTTAATATTTTTGTTTTTTCACGCGAATTTACGCAGTTATATAAAAGTTTGCCACGTATATATTTATGCAAAAGTAGGTTTATCAAATTTCCCTTTTTTAATGTTGTGTTTTGCTTAGATTTATTAAGTAGTATCTGAGTGTTACAAAGTACTTAGGATTTTCTTAAATATTTTAGTTTTCTCACGCAAATTTTATGCGGTTTTATAAAAGTTTGCCACGAATATTAGTGAAATGGGCACATAAGTTTGAAATCGTGATAAAGTAACAGACAGATATACTTTGTCCTAGTAGATATCTTGTGTCAAAAAAAATTTTCACGTCTTAGACAGTTTTATTCTAGAATAAAATAAGCTTTTATGTTGATCCACATCCTACTCTATGTTATAGTGAAATTATCCTCCTACCCTTATCCCACTCTAAGTGGGGTCGGCACAACATGTTATAAACATGCTGTCACATGTTTTGGCTACGTATTTTACGACCGGCCTCCTGCCTGACGTCAACTGGCCTTACGCATTATGGCATTTACTACTGCATTTTACGACACCTCGGTAAGAAATGAGGGTGGTCTATTCATCTCAGCCGGATACCATACGATGTGTAAACTTATCCTAGCTGTCTTAAATCCCATGAAAATCGCTAATTAATAGTTATTCTGGAGAATATACTTAAACCTTCCTCAAGAATTGTCTTTTCTTTTAGTAAAAACCGTGCAAAAAACTGTTAAGTAGATTTTGAAAAAATCGATCACATACATACAGCTTTTGTAGCAGCAGCTTTTGTTATATAAAATGTATACCTAGATATTATGGACAAATAACGAAAATCTAAAAAACCTACGGATTTAATATAATTTATTTATTAATTATAATTCAGCATCTGTTTAAAACTGAGCAAGTGTAAAAAAAATGTTGCGACCGGACATTGACTCTGAAGCGAACCTTGAGCGTTTTTTTTATCTCACAATGGCGGTTATCTCATGCTTATTATAAAATATATTTTTATGTACGATTTCTTTTGTTAAAACTTCTTTTATATCTGTAATTTAATTAATTTTTTGAGATAAACTAAAAAATTGACATTCTGGCTGTAGTAGTCATTTATATAGTAAAAACTACTTATCAACTCCTCTAACATGATCAGTTGCTTGCTTTTTATTATTTTTACAATTTCATTTGGTGTTTGCCCTAAATGCCACTAAGGGCCATTGACATTTGCTTTGCAGGTCTTTGCTGCTATTTTTAAATTAACTTTTTATAATAGCATACTAGTTCTACTTTCTTATTTATAATTTTACTAAAAAAGACGTTTTGACAATCCACATTTACTACTTACTTTTAAATTTTTTTTTTTCTAATTTATCTATTGTTTATACAGCTATATTTTATTTTCTAAGTTCGTATATCTATTTACAGTGCATTATTGCGATATTACTATCCATTCCAGGTTAAAAGAAATAGTTCTATCATAGATAAGACCAATAGAAATAGACTTGTTTAATTGTCCCTCTTTCTCTACATCTTCCGCATAACGTTTAAAACTGCGTACAACTAAATAAATTGTTTGTTTTCCAACTGTATGATATAATACTCGGTTATTTGACAAATATTTCGCTATCTCATGTCACTTTTTATCTAGAGGAACGATAAAAGCAAATTTGATAAATGAATTAATATTGCTTTAGTTTTAAACTGTTGCTTTTGAGGTTGGATCGTGAATTATTCATGAAATAGTGACATTGAGTGTAATCGATGAAGAAAATTATGACGATATGGAATTTATCCTCATTTATCAAGATTAGTTGAATTTCCTGTTAAGTGAACTGTGAAATTCGTCTATCCTTCAGATAAGCGTTATCTTCAAGATTAATCTTGCTAGAAACTGTTGGATTAGATACAAAATCGAGATGTTCTTTATATATTAGAATCTACTTCCTACTAATATTATAAAGGCTAAAGTTTGTGGGTGCGTGTGTGTTTGAAAATCTTTGGATAATACAGCTTAACGGAACTGTACGAAATTTGACGTTCAAGTAAGTTAAAGCTTGGAATAGAACATTGTCTATTGCGGTTAAGTCCCAGATAAAACCAAAAGAGTTCCTAAAACTAAAGATCGTAGCTAGTACGAAATAGAAGACCAAATTCCAAAATGAGGGTAAGAAAGAAGACAGATTTGCGTCTAAACATACCCTCATATCCACACGACTATGTCCAAATGCCACCGGAAACTCGAAGATTAATTCTAGAAGCCAATCGAACGCCTAACGATATACAGTATATTGATGACGACGATGAAGAAACTAAAATACATTTCCAAGTAGGGAGTCCATCTGAAGATGCATTCCGTTCGTCGACTCCTGAATTTAAGATAACAAGCCCAGATGTAGGTAAAACAGAAGAGGTAAAAGATAAAGATAAACAATATGCTGAAGCTGGAAGTCCGATTATCTACAGAAATAACGTTATAGGATCGTCAGACTCTGTTACAGATGGACCTAAAGGTTTTGACGGAGATGCTAACCGAAATGATTGCAACGTTAATGTAAGTCGATGTTTTGTATCTATTACTAAATAAGCTAATAGATTATAATCGATTTTATCAGTTGTATAAGTGGCAATAACAAAAGAATAAAAGATAATGCGATCTAAATATTTGCGTAGCCTGGAATTTTTATCTCAAAGATAACTTTCTTTAACTAACTGTATTTAAGGTATTTGAATTATTTAGCTTTGTTTGTATAAGCTGTGATAGCTTAGCGGTGAGACCGTGCAACTTGTTCAAGGGTGTCACGGGTTCAAACCTGGGCAGGCAATGAGTTTTTCCGTTAAAACGTAAAACGATATTTTTTTATCACACGTTTTTCGTTGAAGGAACACATAGTGAGGAAACCTTGCATATATCTAGAGAATTCTGTGGATATGTGCTACCTACCAATCCGCATTGGAGCAGCGTGATAGGTCTTAGCTCCAACCCTCCTCTCCACATGTTATAAACATGTTGTCACATGATTTGGCTACGTATTTTACGACCTGCCGCCTGCCTGACGTCAACTTACTTAAGTTTTATTTTACGACACCTCGGTAAGAAAGATGGTGGTCTATTCTACTCAGCCGTATACCATACTGCGGGATTTATTAAATTTAAAAATGTAATTAAAATTATATAAGTGTATATTCACCAGTTGTCTCTCACCCATAACACAAGTATTAAGTTACTTTGGCAACGGACGACCGCGTATGTAAGTGTCCCATATATATTTAAAAACATATATTATCTCTGAGTCAAACTGAGATTTCTCAGTGCACAAATAAGTCGACTCCACATTATATAAATCTTTCTTCGCGAGAAGCTAAATTGACCGGCGACATCCTGTCTAGTGATGGGCTACATCGACACATTCGTCGATACTTTAAACAAGTGTTGAAATTGCTACTAGTAACTTACTACTTTTTACTAATAAACTTTTGAATTCCAACCTTTGTTAATATAAGTACAATTTTTTTTGGATATTATATTTTTTTTATAACGAGAATCATGGAATTGTTCTAAGAAAACTATTAGAGTTTCCGCGTGTCATCTTGTATTTTAATTTTTGATCAATAAATATGCAAATATGTCTGCAGTATTTTAGAAATGCACATATTTTCATTACTAAAATTTATCTTAAAGGTGTATGTCCCCTTTATGAAGCGCATAACAGTATTTATTTATTTCTTACTTGTACATATATCTATAATGTTAGAAAAGAGCAAGAAAGACACATATACAAAGGCGAATATCCCTAAAGGGGATCTCTTCCAATCGACCTCTGAATAAAAGAAGGAAAAAGACAAGAAGTGAAATACGGGTAATATAGAAAGAAGAAAAGGAAAAATAACAAAAATTGATATACCTAGATGAATATTTGCACTTGAGATAACACAAAAGATAACACAAAAATAAAAATGATGCAATACAAATAATATGTATAGTAAATTTAATGATGGCCGAATTTCGAGAGAAGATGGCACCTTAAGAATATAAACCAAAGGGGTGAAGTTGATAACAGACGCTATAACGCATATCTCTGTGCGTCTATTAATAAATACACAGTAAATATACAGTATTTTGTATATGCTCATACATTGATTATTATGATGTAAAACCTCAAATTTTATCTTTTAGTGGTATATAGATTTATTGAGATACATCTATTGAACGGTATAGAGAAAAATCATTGTAACTCAAGTTACAGTGTATTGGATTTACATGTCAGATATACTCAACTTCAATTCAAATTAAAAAAAAATTATTTCCAAACAGGTGGTTACATTTCTCAGATAAACTAAACTTAATATATATCTTCCTATCCTTATCCCACTCTAAGTGGGGTCGGGGTGTTTTTCTCTTCCATTCTGTCCTATGTTTTGTCAACTCTGGCGCCACTTCCTTTATATGCATATCATACTTCACACAATCCAACCATCTCGTTTTAGGCCTCCCTCTAGGCACATATCCATCCACATTCAAATTTAACACACGTTTGGTCACATGATTTTCATCCCTCCTCATTACATGTCCATACCATCTCAATCTTGCACTTTTCAACTAAACTAAACTTAAATAGATGCTAAATATTATAACTAAGTATTGAGATTTACTAGTAGCCCCCAAACTAAGTAATCCTGTATTTTGGGAGGCCAGAGTTTGCCTTTAACGTTATAAGTATAATTATAATTACCCTTAGTAGAACAGAGTGAACACGTAAGTGAACAATATCACCTCACTAAACACTAAGGTCGGAAGCGTCCCGCTGTTGTCCCATTTGCCTACATTCAGTGCACTCAATCTGCCCGTGATATTAGTATCTGAATACGCAGTTCGAAATAAATGTTTATGTTCTCATATTTCAAAAGTGAAAAAGTGAATTGGTAATCACTTTCACTTTTTGGTAGCCGAAGTTTACATTAATACTTAAAATAGTGAAAGATCAAAGTGAATAAGAAACATGTTTTATCAGTGAAATAAAAGGAATTAGTTTTAACTCTGAGTTCAATAGAAAAAGAGTAAAAATTTATTTGCTATAATTTGTTGTGAAGAAAATTTTTACAATTCTAAACACTAAAACGCATTTTTCCTTTAATATCTAATTCATACATTAGTAAACCACTCGTAGTGTTAGTTTGTAGTTACATACCGCTATCAACTCCCACCAAATGAGCACTGCTTACAACACTTGCTTACCCCGTAAGTGAAGCAGCATCAGGAGATATACTCCACATAAAATTTGCAAAACAGCAATTAGTAATTCATACATTCTACCTTCTTTACAATAAGCATTTTAAGATTTTCTTTTACCGCAAGTTATAGCAAGATAATCGCTTTAAAGAAAATTATACACGCTTTTTAAAAGTTAGGAAGTGAAGTAAAATATTATACAATTCACGATTGTTGTCAAACAAGTAAGAACAGAGGAATATAAAAATCTATACACATTTCTAGAAAGTGAAAAAGTGAAGTGAAGTCTCAAAGAGTTCACGATACTTTCCTAACAAGTTGGTTGTTTAAGTGAAAAAGTGAAAGTGACATGATGAAGAGTTCATATTCAGCTACCCAAATGAACACTGAGTGCCCATTCAGTGCGTTCGCCCAGACATTTAAGTACCGATCCCCGTTATGGATCGAATCGGACTCTGATATCAGCAAGAGTGGGAGTGAGAGTGGAGAAAACAGCGGGAGTGGTCGGAGTGAGTTGGGAAACAGTGACGAGAGTTTGGGCTGCAGTTCGAACAGTTCGGATAGTATTAACAACTTTTTGGATAAAAAGGTGAAGATTAGCTTTCTTTTTTATACTTACAAGAAAATGAAAATTATGGGTACCGCCAACCGATGTGGACAGGCGGCGGTTATGTCGGACTTACAGAGTCTTAAATGACCTGGGTGCTTCACCACACTGCTAATGGCAAGGACAGGTTATCGTTGTACACATTGCCCCCATCCCCGCCGACAGCAGCTCTGATCCCAGAGACACATCCTCCGAGTAGCGACTTCTCAAAAGAGAAGCCCCCTCTGCTAATCGGGATCACCAGATGCACCGAAAGCCAGGTGTCTGATATACCTCGTTCGGAACCACCGACGGTCACCAATCAAGGCAACAAATGATGAGCTTGAGCAAGTCGCTAACACCCGGACTCGCCAGCAGCATATTAGATCCAGAATACGAGTTCATCGCTCCCTGCCCACTGCTGTTTCTGTTGGACAAGGAGAGGTCGCACTCCAAGTAGGGATCCCAACGCCGTGGAGGGCACTTTCGCCCCCATCGGGTATTTTTTATAGAGGTTTCTTTGCAACCCAACGGTCTATATCCCCATTGCTGTGCTTCCAAGCTTTGCCATCGGTGGCTGTATACCACGTCAAGCTAGACTTAAAGCAAACCCATTTGAACCCGTACTCTATTAGAGACTCCTCCCCCATGGGGTTTGCCCTCTGACTAGATTAGCGATCTGTTCGTCCACCGCTGGACTAGATCTCTTCAAGAGATCTCTGCAGCACAAGATCTTGTGCCGATTGAGTTCAAAATTACCACAATATCAACATCACAAACGGCTGGGTAATGTTTAACTCTATTAAAATAATAATTAAAAGTGACGGCCTGTTTCTATCGCTCTACTGGACATAGGCTTCCTCTCTTCTTTTTTGGAGAAAAGAGTTATAGCCAAGGCTGACCACGTTACCCCAATGCAGTAGGTTACACATATCCCGAGAATTCCCTATAGATATGCAGTCTTCCTCAAAAGGTTTTCCTTTAACGAAAAGCGTGTTTTCGATTGCTGATATCAATAAGGCAAATAAGTTTTAATAAAAAATGGTACCCGGGGTTTGATACCGAGATCCAAATTGCCATAGGTAAATGAAGTTTAAATGAAGGAAAGATAAAATTCCAAAATAATGACCATGCTAATTAAATAATTGTGTTTCTTCCTGTCGAAACAGGAACAATGTAAATGACGGTCGGACTATGATAATAGGAATAAATGTCGTAATTATTGAGATTTTCGCACTGATATGATTATATCAGCTCCCATATTCTAGTATCAAAACTCTATGATTATAGAGCTTTTATTCTAGAATATGGGAGCTAGTCTAAAATGAATCGACAATGAATAGAAAGCAAATGAGACTTATTTATATATGTCTCTACTTTTTATATGTGATTGATGTAGATAAGTATACGAGTTTCATATTCCCTCTCATTATTTGTTGCGACACTCTCTATTACAGGTCTGACTTTGTCCACTCTTCTCTAATCTCTAGTATAATAACTAAATGTATATAATAACAAATGCGCAGCTTTATATTTTATTTTTAAATTATCTCTTGGCATAGCAAAAAATTAACTACATGTATTATAAACAACTAATACTACGCCATCTATCAATACCGTTTGAAACTACTAATCTAGTATGTACATAGTTTCAATATATTCAGATAGATGGCGCTAGTAACCTATACATGCAAAAGAATATGTTTACATTTACATATATCCAAGTTAAAAATATGTCTTGATATACGAAAAAGTACTGATAGAACTTTAACCTAGAAGCAGGTGTTACTTTGCAGAAATTCCTAGTACTAAAGTTATAATAGAGTTTGCTTTAATTCACGTTCGTTAAGGTATCCGGCTAAGTAGAAAAGACCTCTCTCATTTCTCACCGAGGTGTCGTAAAAGGCGACTAAGGTAGGCGACCAGTCGTACAATATCTAGCCAAATCATGTTACAACATGTTTATAACATTTTTTTTTTATTATACAGGAAAAAACCCCTTATGGGTACCGCCGCCCGACGGGGACAGGCGGCGGTTATGTCGGACTCGCACCGACTAAAACGATCTGTGTGCTCCACCACGCTGCCGATGGCAAGGACAGGGTATCATTGTACATTTTGCCCCCATCCCGCCGACAGCTCTGATCCCAGAGAACAAACACCTCCAGGTAGGGGCCCCTCGAAAGAGAAACCCCCCTCCGCTAACCGGTGCATCGGGAGCACCAGATGCACCGACCGCCTCGGGGACCTGTAAGCCAGGTGTCCGTTGTACCCCGTTCGGAACACCCGAAGGTCCCCAGTTAGGGCGGCAGACGATGGGCTTGGGCGAGTCACTAACACCTGGACTCACCAGCAGCAGATTGGATCCAGAACAACAGTTCGTGGAACCGCTCCGCCGCCTCCCTCCGCCCCCCTCCGCAGAGCTAAGGGAGGCCATCGCTACCCACGATCGCTCCCTGCCCACCGTGTTTGCTATGTCACGGTCGACAGGGAGAGATCGCGCCCCAAGTAGGGGCCCCAACGCCTTGGTGGGCGTTTCCGCCCCCACCGGTTAATTTTTTATAGAGGTTTTCTTCCTCGCAACCCGAAGGTCCCCGTTCCCATTGCTGGGCTTCCGGGTTTCGCCGACGGTGGCCATAACCATGTCCAGCCAGACTTAGAGTAAGCCCAACTGGACCCGTCGCTCATTAGGGACTTCACCCCAACCCCCCCGAAGTCCCCGGCCCGTCCAGATTGCCCTCTGCTAATCAGAGGGACAACTGGATTGGCCACCCCTCAGTGGTCCGTTCGCCAAGACTAAGCTTGCCCAGGGTGCGCCACGAGGAGGCCGACCACTTTGGCACCCCATGTTTATAACATGTGCCGACTCCATTTAGACTGGGATAACAGTAGAAGGATGAATTAAGAAGTTCTTTAAGAAAATCTATATAATACTAATGTAATAATAGGTAGGTACCTAATATAAGTTTATGAAACGGTAGAGTGATTTTTCGTCCTGCATGTATAACATATGTGAATGGATTGTGCTTCCTACATTTAGAATTACATATATTTTCTTAACATACGAGAGTTATAGCTAAAAATTCTGTCATGACTTTTGTACATATAACTCATGCTATCCTATGAAAATAGCAGTGATCAAGCCAGACATAGTACTATAATTAACACCTAAGGGACCCTACTTGTCCATTTAATTAAATGCAGTCAATTTACAAGTCTAGTGCAGCATGCGCGGAATCTTGCGAGACGATATTGACTGCATCCCGCTTACAAAGGTAGAGATCTTATTTACATCTATTCAAATTCAAAATATTCATATAAACTTGTAAACAAGTGCTTTTGAATCGTCGACTCCATTGCTAGTTCGGAAAGCTGTTTCTACCGAGAAGAGCCAGCTAAAAACTCATTGCTTTTTTTAAAATATACCCTATCTTATCACCCTTACTTTTTTCCATTTTCATAAACTCAATATCTCATAACATATCTTCTCTCTATCACATGTATGCAGACGACGTACAAATTTATGCGCAGTCCACGGTTGATAATCTTACCACAGCTATCTTTAAAATAAATCATGATCTGGATAAAATATCACAATGGAGCCAGTCCTATGGTCTTGATGTAAATCCCCTGAAATCTCAGGCTATTATCATCGGTAGTCCTGGCCAGATTTCTAAAGTTGATTGGACCTGTCTTCCGTCGGTTAAATTTAATGGAGTCACGATACCCTACAGCGATGTAGTTAAGAACTTAGGTATTTATATGGACAATACTTTGAGTTGGTCGCATCACTTGAAAGAAGTGAGTAGGAGATCATTCGCTGCTTTGAGTTCTTTACGACGATTACGCTATCTTCTTCCTATTCCTACCAAAATTATGCTCTCACAAACTTTGCTTCTCCCTATTCTTGATTATGCTGACACGAGCTATATAAATTTAACCCAAGACCAATTAAATAAACTTGAGAGGCTCCAAAACATTATCATTAGATTCATATTTAATTTACGTAAATATGATCATATTTCCGAATTTCGTAATCGTCTCAAGTGGTTGCCAATCCGTTTTCGCCGGAATTTACATTGTCTTTCTCTTCTGTACTGTGTATTATTTAACCCCACAACTCCGTACTATTTAAAGAGTTCCTTTAAATTTTTGGCATCCTATTATCGTAGACCCGTTCGCCAAACAACCATGCTCACTTTAAAGATGCCTGCGCATAGAAGCAAGTTCTACGACAAGTCTTTTGCAGTTCAGACCATTAAGCTTTGGAACTCTTTGCCATTGCCTATAAGGCAATCGGAAAGCTTATTTTTGTTTAAAAAGCGGGTTAAACAGCATTTCTTGTCTCTTGCTGGGTTACTGTGATGCGTGACGATTTTTATATATTATGTACTCTAAATAAATTATATTTATATATGTATTAGTATATTATATGTATCTATGTATATATTTATGTTTATGTATGTATTCGTATGTATATCTTAATTAATATTCTTTATTCTCTATTTATACACACCACCTACTATATATCTGTAGCTTTGTCCTTTCATCAACCTGGTTGGCTGGAAGAAATCGCTATTTAGCGATAAGTCCGCCAGATTGTAGCACTACTTTTCAATATGTATTTATTATTGTTATTTTTAGTTTTTACTGTTTTTAATGTGGTGTTCAATAAAAGTGTTCATTCATTCATTCATTCATTCATTCAATATAATACTTATTAATTACTATTTTTTACCCGCGACTTCGTGATTTGTTCTCGCATGATAAGTCGATAATAGATGGCGTATTTTTAGTGTCATCCTCTTCCTGTAGAAATTCACAGGATCTCTATAACTTATATGTTATTCCGGTGTATAAGGAATAATTGTGCCAAATTTCATCGATATTGGTTCAGCGGAATCTGTCCATCTCTCTGTCTGTCAAGCTTTCATCGCTTATCCGCTAATGGAAAATTAATGAAATTTGGTACAATGGTGCCTTATACATCGTGCTAAAACCTAATGGAAGTGCCTGCCCGATGATTGAATCCATAACCCTTTAGTTAGATGCACAGGTCTCCCCAATAAATTAATTTTATTAGTTTACAAACTCTGCTTAGAGGTTGATACAGAAAGCCTACTGTACTGTAGAGGATTACAAACATGGTAAAAATGCGTGCATATAGCTACTCTACCTGTAGGTCTTCCTGTAGATAACTGACTAAATATGTTATAAAAATTATATTTTGAAAAGAGCAACCGCCGAGTTTATTGCTGGCTCTTCTCGGAACAGCTTTCCGAACCAGCAGTAGAGTTGACGATTCAAAAGCACTTGTTTACAAGTTTACTTGAATAAAGAATATTTTGAATTTGATATTCATTAGGGAACTAAAATTGCACAAAACATTTATCGGAACTATACCTTAATGGAGCTTATTATGTAACTACTAACAATATTTGCTTTTCTTATAAATTTAGATAATATACTAATGACCACAGTGCTGCGTTATATCACAATAGTAAGTTGAGTTTCAAAACAACAATGGAATCATAAAATAAAATGATTTATTTCATATTTAACATGAGTTTTTGTTTTATAATTTCATTAGAGTTATCTAATACTTAATTGTGTGAATTTATGAAATTTTAGTGATTTTAAAAGTGTTCGGAAATGGATTTAAAATCATTAAGAGTTATTTATATGGTTAGTAATTTATACAAATAGCGTTACTTTGTGATATTCCAATATGCAAAATAAATATTAATATTTGTTTTTATATTTTTTAAATATATAATCAAAACAATCCTATAGTGTAGCAATAATTCTGTAATTACTTATGGTTAGAGTTATATGCGATTTTAATATTGTTTTGCTATAATTCTATTATGACTTTTGTTTCATCAGCAACCTGTCCTCGTCCACTGTTGGACATAGGTCTCCCCAATATCACGCCACTGAGCTCGGTCTTCAGCTCTTCGCTTCCAACCGACGCCAGCCACACTTCGGATGTCGTCACTCCACCTAGCTGGAGGGCGTCCTACACTGCGTTTGCCAAGGCGCGGTCTCCACTCCAGAACACGTCTACCCCAGCGGTTATCGGTTCTGCGACAAATGTGACCAGCCCACTGCCACTTGAGCTTGCTAATCCTTTGGGCTATGTCGATTACTTTGGTTCTCTGTCGGATCACTTCGTTTCGAATTCGATCCTTCAGAGAAACTCCGAGCATAGCCCTTTCCATAGCTCGCTGAGCGACCTTAAATTGGTGGACCAGTCGCATTGTCAGTGTCCACGTCTCGGCTCCATATGTCATTACAGGTAGGACGCACTCGTTGAAGACCTTTGTCTTTAGGCTTTGTGGTATAGGTGACGATAAGACTCGATGCAGTTTTCTATATGCCGACCAGCCAAGCTGTATTCTCCTGCGGGCCTCCTTCTCGAAGTTGTTTCTACCTAGCTGGAGGACTTGCCCAAGGTAGATGTACTCCTGAACAACATCGAGAGGAACTCCATAAAGGGTAATCGGCTGACATGTTCATTGAACATTACTTTGGTTTTATCCAAGTTCATCCGGAGACCGATGCGAGCAGAAGACTCAGCCAGACTGGTCAGCATATATTGCAAATCCTGTACGGTCTCAGCCATGATGACGATGTCATCCGCAAATCTTAAGTGTGAGAGGTACTCGCCGTTAATATTTACGCCTCGTCCTTTCCAGTGCAGCGTCTTGAACATATCCTCCAAAGCATTAGTGAATAATTTGGGAGACATTACGTCCCCTTGTCTCACTCCTCGATGCAGGTGGATAGGTCCAGACTTCTGATTCTGTACTTGGACGGTCATAGTTGCCGCGTCATACAGGCCTCTCAACACTTGGATGTATCGCCAATCAATTTGGCACCGTTGCAAGGACTCCAAAACAGACCAGGTTTCAATAGTATCAAAGGCTTTCTCATAGTCCACAAATGTTAGGCACAGGGGCCGATTATACTCGTGAGTCTTCTGTATAATCTGCCGCACTGTGAAAATGTGGTCTATGGTACCATATCCACCTCGAAACCCGGCCTGTTCGGGGGGTTGGAAGTCATCGAGTCTCCGTGCGAGGCGATTCGTGATGACTCTGGAAAACAGCTTATATATATGGCTCAAGAGGGAAATAGGACGGTAGTTCTTCAAGAGAGTTTTGTCTCCTTTCTTGAAGAACAACACGACAATCCTCTTACTCCATGCTTCGGGAGTTCTCCCCAAAAAGAGGACAGAATTAAATATGCGACAGAGCCGCTCGAGGATTGGTTTTCCACCTGCTTTTAACAGCTCTGTCGTAATTCCGTCTTCTCCAGAGGCTTTTCCATTCCTTAGCTGTTTCAGAGCCATCACGATTTCGTCTTGGCTGACTTCTGGCAGCTCTTCTGTTGTTTATAACTACACAATGACTTTTGTTTATAACTAGGTAATTGATCATACGATATATAGCAATTTTATCATCCCCCTATTCTTATCCCACTCTAAGCGGGGTCGGCACCACATCAACATGTCACGTGATTTGGCTACGTATTTTAAGACCGGCCGCCTGCCTGACGTCAACTTACCTTATTCGTATTTTACGACACCTCGATAAGAAAGAGGGTGGTCTATTCTACTTAGCCGGATACCACAAGACGGATCGACTCATCTTAGTCACCTTTTACGATACCTCGGTAAGTAGTGAGGGTGGTCTATTCTACTCAGTCGGATACTAAACGGCGGGTCGACTTACCGTAGTCACCTTTTGCGACACCTCGGTAAGAAGTGAGGGTGGTCTATTCTACTCAGCCGGATATCAAACGGCGGGTCAGCTTACCGTAGTCGCCTTTTACGACATCTCGGTAAGAAGTGAGGTTGGTCTATTCTACTCAGCCGGATACCACACGACTTATATCCAGACTATCGTTACTTTTGAATTATTTACACTATGATCTGATTCTTTCGTCTCTTCCCATAGATTCCTGAACACCACCACAGTGCTGTTTCCGTTTGCAGCGATGGAGAGAACCCTGATGATGCAAATGTCTTGTCTGATGAGGAACGGACTAAGTAAGTATATATTCACAGAGACTTACACATATATCATTATTATTCTACTACCAAAATCTATAAAACCGCGATGAAACGCGTCGCAGATTATAGCAAAATAATTTTATTATTACTTTTGTATTATGGATCTCCGCAAAGTAACACCTAATTCAATAAATTATCACTCTCCTACCCTACAATTGTAAGTGGGGTCGGCACAACATGTTATAAATATGTTGTCACATGATTTGGCTACGTATTTTATGACCAACTTACCTAGGACAACTTACCTAGGCCTTAACTTAGGTCAACTTACCTAGTCGTATTTTACGACGCCTTGATGAGAAATGAAGGTAGTCTATTCTACTCAGCCGGATACCATACGATATCCTAGCCGTCTTAAATCCCATGAAAATCGGTTTAGTTGTTCTGGAGAATATAATTAAACATTCCTCAAGAATTGTCTTTTCTTTTAGTAAAAACCGTGCAAACATCTGTTAAGTAGATTTTTAGAAAATCGATCGCATACATTCAGCTTTTGGAGATTTTGTTTTATAAAATGTATATTATGGATAAATAACAAAAATATAAAAAAATTTAAATAGGTACATTTATTAAAATATAATAACATTTATTTATTAATTTTAATTCAATATTTATTATTTATTAATTTTAAGTAGCCTTTTACGACACCTCGAGTGGTCTATTTTACTCAGCCGGATACCACCCAGCTTCAAGTGTTGAGACAAAATTTTGTTTGAAAATTTTTGTTGATAACTTAAGATAATTACCTGATATAGAGTACAATACTTTATTATAAAGTACGGATGCCGACCCTAGTTTTGTCCGAATGTCGGTCAAACTTGCAACCCGGGGTCCTAGTGCGACATCCTGTTGAGGCGGGCACTGTATGCATGGTTGTGCAAACGGAGCACGTAATAAGGAAGTAGTGTCGTCCGTTGACCCCTTGCCCTTTGCACTGCACACATGTCTAATGCATTTGATAGCGAACTACTCGTTACATCTGATTCAAACAGCCCTACTAGATAATAACTGTTTCTGCAGTAAGACGAACGTATCCCATATGAATTATCTTTATTTTTATACAAGCAATCGCCAGCGATTAAAAGATTAAAACCGTAATATAGTATTTTGATAACCAAAAAAATGGTTTAAGTAGATTAACTTTAAGAGCTAGACATATGCTGTCGCGGACTTTTATTTAGAGCTTTTAGAGGGGAACAATTTTGTGATACATGATTTTTGAATAATTTTCACCGTTTACTCAGCGCACGCAAGGAAAGCTTTTAATTTAGCCGTTTTCGCAATATTTTTATTGCTGCTCCTCTCCTATTCATCTTATCGTGATGTTATATAGCCTATAGCCTTCCTCGATAAATAGAATATAATAAATAGAGAAAAGCGCGTTCAAGTAAGTACCTTAATACTTGTGTTATGGGTGACAGACAACTGGTAAATATAGACATATATAATTTTAAATACATACATACTTAAATACAAATATATACCCAGGTTATTTTCTATAAACATTTTTTTGGAAAAACCAACAAAAAAAAATGCGGCGGGAATCAAACGAAAGCCAAATTTAGGCGGCAGTAGCAGAATGGTTAGGGTAACGGACTTGCGATCGAGAAGTCGTGGGTTCGAATTCCGGCCACTATACTACCGACGTGAACCCATTCCTAACACAAGCACTTAGCTTAGCTGGAAGGTTAACAAGTTTACTAGTAATTTGTAACCCAAATTGCTAGTAACCTTTACAAAAAAATAGACATTCCGTGAAGCTGAAGGTAGGATTACCCACAATACCAACGGGCCAGTTGAAACAAATCTACAACAGATTTTTACTATTACAATATTAGCATAGATAAGTAAGGTCAAAAACCCATCTTCCTTCAGCTGTGACCCTTACAACAAGCTAAACAAGCAATTGACACACATGTGCGAACGTGATTGATCACTGTCATTAGTATCTGATGTGCAGTTTAACCATCAGTCGCCATTGACTAACTGTATATATTGCTTATCCAAATAAACTTTTAAACTCTACTGCTCGTTCAGTACAAATGTCTGTACGAATAACTTTCAAATTGATACTTCAAATGAAATAAAATAGTCTTTATTTAAATAAGCGTTTTCAAGCACTTTTGAATAGTCAAGGATCTATATGATTAATGAAGCCAACACTCAGAAGAGAAGAGTCAGCAGAAATTCAGCAGTTGCTAATTACAAATTATAACTCTCATATCTATTTATATTTCATCATTAATTCCTTGCGAAAGTTAGATTTACAGTTAAGTTAATTTTTTTCCGTATTCAAAATATACTTTATTCAAGTTAACTTGTAAACAAGTGCTTTTGAATCGTCAACTCTACTACTGGTTCGGAAAACTGTTCCTACCGAGAAGAGCCGGCAAGAAATTCAACAGTTGCTCTTTTTAAAATATGAATCTTATAATTAGTTTCAGAATTCAGTTTATAATTCAGTTAAGTCCAGTCATTTTCTTCATATTCTAATACAAAACATTCTTAATGGAAGTAATTTTGTAAACACGTGCTTTCGAATCGTCAACTCTACTGATGGTTCAGAAAATTGACTCTACCATTTTTTATTTTTGTCTTAGGGTTGACTAGAAGCTAAAATCTATGCATTATTTAATTGAACTATCATCAGAAAATAGACTTCACTACGAAATCCACGACTACTCGTATATCTAATCGCGGATTATAATGAAATTATGTTAAAATGCTAAAAGATAAACACGAGTCCAGACAAGTTATGTGCGAATGTTCTTATTGTCGTAAATGGAGTAATTGCTTTCTATCATTAACCTTACATGCGAGTCGAGAGTCATTGATAAGAAAGAGATTACTTTGTGCGCTAAATGAATGTCCAACTTTGTATTTTTTAAAGCATGTAAAAAAGTACAAAACAAATAAAAATAAATAAAAAACGAAAAAGATCAACACATATAACAATTTGGAAGCATAATAAAAACAAAATTATAAATGAAATATGTATAAACATAACACTTTATATTCTTCGCAACTTCGTTCGCGTTGTCTGTTGTCGCGTTATAGTTCGATAACAGACGACACTTTCCAATGTCATCTTATTTCTGTAGAATTAACAGGATATCTATAGCCTATATATACGTTACCCCGGTGTATAAGAAATATTCGTACCAAATATCATCGTTATTGTTTCACCGCGGAAGAGTAACAAACATACATCCATACTCACAGTCGAAGGAAGTCGGATAGAATGGTTCATAAAGTCGTAAGATTAATGACAACAAATAATCGAGATTATTTTGACTTTTAAACAACGTCGCGAGTACTGTTTCATAATATTTAGTAACCTGAGTGACCGATCTTTGCCTGGTATTTTTTAAGAATATATAAAAGATGCAATATAAAAAACATGAAAAAAAGGGATGGTCATATCTGGGTAATTAGCCTTTGATTTTTAATAATATTGTAGGAATTTTTCAGTGCCTGAAAGCAGGGACAGTTTCTAAAAATGAAACCTAGCTAGATCGATTTATCACCCCCGAAACCTCCTACATACTAAGTTTCATAAAAATCGTTGGAGCCGTTTCCGAAATTCTGATTATATACAAGATTAATTCATTTAAAGATTAAAGATATGTAAATGGAAACATGTATTAAAATTGTAGACCTGAAATACTTGGTGTTAAAAGTGACACAATATTCATGGACAAGGATATATTTAAATTGTAAAAGCAATACGATCACGCAGGAAACCTATATATTCACTTATAACAAATGTTGTTAAGCATTACTATTTCATGGAAGTACATTAACATAAATTACAATGCAAAACACGAGGCGATAGACGTCACGATAAATCGTAGTGCGCACGACTTTTAATGAGATGCGATTTAGACGACTTTTGGCCATCTAATTTTGAGCATGCTATAAGACTGCATGTCTTTTAAGGGGGTAAAGGTATGTGTTATAGAAGTATTTTCCTGCTCCCGAAGGAAATAAGGAAATTTTTATCTTATTTAATAAAGCCTATATATACTTATTATAAAACAAAGTCCCCGAAAGCTGTCTGTATGTGATCAATTTTCTCGAAATCTACAAAACGGATTTTTTACAGTTTTTACTTAAAGGTAGTACAATTCTTCTGGAAGGTTAAAGTTAATAGGACATTACTGTTGTAAATTATGTCGTAAATTGTGTTGAAACGTCACACAGTTGAATAAAAAACTCGCCCGCTGATAGCCTTAACAACAGATATATACTAAAATAAGGTACTAGAGAATTGTAGGTCTAAAGAAATACTATGAAAATGTCCGCGACAGCATGGCTCTATCTCTTACGATTAACTCACTATAGCTACTTTTATGTTCAAAATTTCATTTAAATACACTGTTCTCCACGCCGGCGAAGCCGCAGGCACATAAAAACATATAATTATACCAAATTTCATAAATATTGCTCAGCGGAATAGCCGAGAAAGAGAATGAATATGAAAGAAGAAAAACATGCAAATGAATATCGTTCTACTTCCTTCGTATTTATAAAATCTAACTGTTACAGTTCACTCACACAAATGCACGCACACTCACACACATACACAATTGCCAATTTAAATGAACTCGCTGTGCAAACAAAAATAACCGTTAATAAACCAAAACCATTGCGATTTTTTGTAACTGGTTCTCTTAACCCAGCTAAGGAGAGCATAAGTTAATAACAAAACGAAAGACGCACTCTAATGTCGCGAACGCGCCATGTGCTTGAGTGCTGAGTTAAAACGCCACTTTGACCACATTACAAACAGTCGTCGGACCGCGCGCAGATATATCTTATCCGATACCTTGATACTAGTAAGTGATTTGATTATATGCATTTAATAATTCAATTCAAAATATTCTTTATTCAAATAAACTTGTAAACAAGTGCTTATGCATCGTCAACTCTACTGCTGGTTCGAAAAGCTGTTCCTGCAAACCTGAAAGCTGAAAAATAAGTGGTTGTATTATTAATTAACTAGCTTTTACCCTTAACTTTGTTTGCGTGGACTGGTTTGAGAATAGATGGAGCTTTTCAATGTCATTCTTGTAGACTTAACAGGATTTCTTTAGCCTATATGTTACCCCGGTATATAGAGAATAATTGTGCCAAATTTCATCGATATTGGTTCAGCGGATTCGCCGTGAAAGAGTAACAAATATACATCCATAATCAAAAATGTTTGCATTTATAATATTAGTAGGATAGGTTTTTTAAATTATATGTAGAAAGTAGCCAACTCTTTTCTACTTTTGTCTCAACTAATTTTTAAGATTCTTGAGCCGAGTTTCTTGCTGGCTCGTTTCGATAGGAACAGCTTTTCAAACCAGGAGTAGAGATGACGATTCAAAAGCACTTGTTTACAAGTTTACTTGAAATAAGATTAATTTTAATATGAATTTGAATTTAATAGTTTAATAGGAAGGTTTAGATTAATAATACTTTACTGTTTTACTCGTATGTTAATTGGATTAAAGTGGTCGCGCGGTTGTAAAAAAACTCTCCTGCCGGGCTTTAGTCGCGTGAGCTGCGTAAGAGAGACAGCCGAGATACATTAAAGTAATGTAGTAGAGAATTGTAGATTTATGAAAATAGTACAAAAAAGTCCAGGACAATGTATCTCTATCTCTAATGGTTAACTCAGAATAACTACTTTTATGTTTTAAATTTCAATTTGGAAATAATTTTGAAACTTCCACGCAGGCAAACCCGTTAGCATAGCTAGTTTACACTAAATGAAATTCAAATGATATCTTAGACCTTCAGTACAGATTTAGTGCTAACACTAAAAAAGAATATCTCTACCAAATTCCCCGTTGCCTACAGTTTCCTCATTACCGCAGATACTATATCCTGGCAAGGTCATGTGAATTGTAACGTCAGTTTTTACTTCATTCTCTCAATTTAGACACTTACTGCTCAATTCGCATAAACTCTTTGCTAGTATAAGATGTTATGTTTTTAATGTTTTCAATTCCATTCAAATCATTCTTTATTTAACAAAACAAGTGCTTTTGAATCGTCAACTCGACTGCTGGTTCGCAAAGCTGTAGAAGAATAGCCAGCACGAAACTCGACGATTGCTCTTTTCCAAATATACTTTTTATAACTAGTTACATTTTTTTATTACTATCTTGTACGGTCAAGTAAATAAAATGTTTAGAATAACATAAAAGTTATAAAAATCCTGTAATATCTACAGGAATAGGATGATATTGAAAAACGCCATCTATTAACAACCTATCACACGACAACAGTCCACGTGAACGAAGTTGCCATTCCCAGACCTCCCCACAGAACAAGACATCCATTAGGTCACCCAGGTAACCTGGGCTTACGCCCCAAATACCGACACCTTTAGGTCACCTAGGTGACTTCGGCCTACGGCCAAAACACGTGCCGGGCTTAAGTGCCCGCGAGGAGATGCCCGGGTAGTGATGATTTCCTCGAGGCCGCACCCCGTTTACCCCCACCCGGGGAGTAAGCGAGAAGGCCCTTCGTCGCCGAAGTTGCGGGTAAAAGCTAATTAATAATAAATTATAGTTACCTACGTCCCTAACAATGGTTATGACTAATACTACCCTTATAAACTAGCTGCCTCGGTGGATATGCCATCAACTCATGAAGCTTCGTGAATGTTAATACTTCGTTTCTCTTCCAGGGTACCCCTCAGATCTCCTCGACGCAAGTCCACGGCTCCTCGGAAATTCAGGTCCGAATTTAGCATGGACGATGACGACTACTCCCCCAGCAACTCTGTAACCAGCATCAATTCTTTGGCCAGCCTCCTTAAAGAGAAGTTGCAGGTAAGTTACTGAGAAGAATCATGGAAGTTACAAGTACACCAAAGATTTTTTCAAAATGAACTGAATTTTTGTTTATAATTAATTGAGCCTTTTAAAATTCTCAACTCTGTACACAACAATGTAAACTGAAACCAAAGTGGTTTCAGTTTACATTTCCTTGATTGCTACCGAAAATTAGTGTTTAGTTCCCCAGCTAAACAACCAAAAACTTTAAATAAAGCATTTTTCAAATGATAGAAATATAAAATTTACGAAATATATCCCACTTAAGTTCCAAAAATTTCGTTTCTTAATTCATTTGTGACCATTCACAGAGTATACCGCAGAAGATAAGAAAGAAACCCACCGACTATAAGCTCCGTGCCTTCGTGGGTCTCATGTTCTTGGCCGTGGCGTTTTTCGTGGGTTTCGCTTACGTCCTATACCACCAGCAAGCTCTCAGCAAAGCGTACTTCGAGAGAGTCCAGTTCAACGAACCGAAAAGGCTAATCAGGGTTTTCAATAAGGACGATGTAGAAATCCTGAAGGCAACTCTAGGTAAGTTTAGACAAGCTGCCTTGGTCAGCTGCTAAAGATATTCCGAAACAATACATGTGATATGTGTAACCTGCCAATCCGCATTGAGATAGTGTGAGCAGTCTAAGGTCCAAGTTTTCTCTTCAAATGGAAAAAAGGCTTTTGCCTATCAGTAGGAAAATAACAGGCCGTTATTTTACTTTTATTTTAGTATATATGGACTGATATTATATCTAGGGACCTTCAGGATTGTGAAAATAAATAAACAAAAATTCCACCCATTACACACCGGACGGAGACGAAATATTCATTAATTTTCCCCTAATTTCCATGTTTTTATTATTTGCCAGTAACCTAGTAAAAATTTGGAACTTCCCGTTTCCGTGGAACAAAACATATATTAAAAGCTTATTGAATTGATTTTTGAATTTTGCAAATATACGCAAGAAATGTGCAAGTTATATCTATCTTAAATTACTTTCACGCTATTAAGTCATGTGGAATGGTCCCAAGAATGCTGGCAGCGTTTCTGCGTTAAATCGCTAAGCTGATTTTTTGTGCGCAAAGGAGCCAGCCCTCATGTCACCTTAAGAGACAATTAACCTTGACTCCATGGCCAGGGTGTAACTGCAAACGGCACTAATATATATAACTCTCGATAAGAGATGCATACTTTCACCACTTTTCGTATTCAGGCATTTCCGCCGCAGGTCCTGGTCTTGATGCCGTTTCCTTGATATGGGACGAGGCATATCCTTAATTCTTATATATTCGTTATTATCACATATTCTTAATTTACAGCGGTCGATATCCAAGCCGGGCGGAAGGCGTTCCCGTGTCTTCCCGAACACCGGCTCGCAGATGGCTCCGTGTGTCTGGAGTGGCTCCACGACCTTCGCTTCTACCTCAAAAGCCTCCCCCACGATCCTGGAGTTGACAACACGACGTGCTATTCAGTGCACTGGAAATCTTTGAGACATGGTAATGAGATGATTTGGCTTTCCATTTGCGCTTTAGTCTTTATACGAAGCTCTGTTTAGAAAAAGGATCAGAACAATCTATATAATATTATACGAATCTGTCTGTTAGGTTAATTTATGATAGAAGCGTAGAGGAAATCTGCTTTTCCATACAAAATTGATCAATTATACTTCTATACTTTATATAAAACTATTGAATTATTGTTTACGGCTGCTCTCAGTAATCTATGAAATAATAAAGAATTAGTGAATAGTAAATAAAGCTTGAATAGAGCGACAATATAAATTACAATTGTAGTTAAGAATTTTTAAGAATTTGGAGTATTTCGATTTTGTACCTAATTTATTCTATGTAATGTAATTTTGCTAAAATCATTTTCTGTTTTCCAGATATGACACCAAACGATTGCTTCGACTGGAGTGATACTAAAGTACATTGGTTCGGAGCAGGACAATCCATCAATCTGACTTGGCCGCTCAATACAGGATCTATAGACTACACACCATTCATTACCGGAGATATGCAGAAAGCACAGTGGGGAAATGTTGTCACTCGTTATCTTATCAATTCAAAGGGCGCAGCAATAATTATTAGTGAGGAAACCCCTTTATACATTTCTGTTAATAGAGGAAAAAAGGAAATTTGTTTAAAGGCCAAATATGATGACTTTGCATTCGCTAACAGATTAACTGAATTTCCTGAAATGAAATACAATATATGCACGTCCAGAGATATCAGATCATTGCATTCTTCGATCCACAGTCATAGACGTGCGCCATTATGGGACGGATTGAAACCAGCTGATATGAAAACATTAGAATCTCTAATATCGGAACCGGTATGGCAAATTGCACCAAGATTCAAGCACGAATTGCAAGATGCAACTATATCTAAATACACTGATGACGTTATTAATTTAGGGTTCCTTAAACAAGGGCATGTTTTAATTAATGAGTTTTGGCAAAATGAAATCGGTGATTTAAGCGTAGATACTGCCAGATTTGCGACGCTAAACGAAACCGTGGATAAACTTCATAGACGAGGTTTTAAAGTGGCCTTTACTGTTCAACCTTTCATAAGTACAGAGAGTAAAAACTTTGCTGAAACAGTACAAAAGAGACTTCTCATAAATGAAAGGAATGCTGATAGGAGAATACCTGCTTTGACTAGATTTAAATCTTTGGCTAGTGCTGGTGTTTTGGATACTACAAATAACAGATCAATTCCTTGGATATTGGATAAATTGCAAACAGTAATGGATATTTACCATATTGATTCGTTCTATTTTGATCTTGGTACTGCGTACGATATGCCTCACTACTATAGATGCGAAAAACAGTTAATAAATCCTGACCAATACAAAACAGTGTTCACAAAAACCTTTGAAAATACTCTAAGCATAATCGGAGTGTCTTCAGCTATCACTTTGCCACGTCCTCCGATATTCATATCGTTGCCTCCATTCGAATCCACCTGGGAAGCTTTAAGATTAGTTATACCAACTATTTTGACGTATGGTATAAGTGGATTTCCTTTTACGATGCCAGGAGCGGTAGGTGGTGATATATACTGGCCTGGTAGCGAGCAATTTCTACCCTCATCCAAAGGGTCCGTTGACTTGAATTCAAATAACACAATCCAAGATAACGGTATAGAGTTACCAGAAAGGGAGTTGTACATGAGATGGTTGCAAATGGCTACATTCTTGCCAGTTATGAAATTTACTCACCTCCCAAGTAAATACAACGACGAAAAAGTGTTGGAAATGGCTAAAAATTTGACATTACTGAGACAAAAACTAGTAAGTAATATTTTTTTATAATACAACTATTCGTGTGTATTTGTACTTGATACTTAAATAGCTTAATGTGGAAAAAGAAACCATTTGAACATAAATATAAGATTATATCAGAATCAGGCTGGCTGTCAATAAGAAGCTATTTTTTTGTTCATAACAAATATTTTAGTGGAACACGATTGCTTAGTTTTAGAC
The DNA here is from genome assembly GCA_029227775.1 of Morpho helenor. Lineage (NCBI taxonomy): Eukaryota > Metazoa > Arthropoda > Insecta > Lepidoptera > Nymphalidae > Morpho > Morpho helenor. The sequence continues at coordinate 808,227 of JARGCU010000006.1, forward strand.
ATTTTTCTTAGACAAAAAATTAAGATTTAACTGAAATTTTATTTTACTCGCATTAGATTTAATTAGTAAATATCAATATTTCGTTTCATTTCCTAATTTCTTCTATTTAATTGGTGTTGCCTATTGTCTTTGGTTTTTTCTACCCATATTTATTCTTGTTTTTGTTATCACTAAATGATATTTAAATATAATGATTTTTTAATTTATATTTTATGAAGTTTCTTGTTAATTTATCTTTAGTGTTATTATTATGTATTTCCTTCACAGGTCACACCTTTACTATTAAAATATAAGAGGGAAGCGTTAGAAGAAGGACTGCCTCTCATCAGGCCGCTGTGGCTGGTAGCAGATGTTGACGTAGCACTTCCAGTGCAGGATGAGTTCGCGATTGGTGATGAAATCGTCGTGGCACCAGTGCTGCATAAGGGACAAACTACAAGAGAAGGTAAAGCTTCATATCTATGTCCCATACAATATAGTATGTAATGGAAAAAGATATGGTATGTGAGTGGGAAACTTGTTCCAGCAATTCATGTTGCCTCTCTCACTTGCCCCAGATGATCTCTGCTAAGCAACCTACGTGTAACAAGGTTTCCGTATCTCTCTACTGGGCATAGGTTTCCTCTCTTATTTTTTGAAGATAAGAATTCGAGCTTAACTATGTTGCCCTAATGCCCTAGATTACATATATCCTCAGAATTGTCTAGAGATATGCAGGTTTCACCTTCACCGAAAAGCGTGTGATAAATTGGCATATAAATTAGACACTATAAGTTTAAACAGAAAAAAATTGTTGGTGCTTGCCCGCGGTTTGAACTCGTGACGTGTGTTTAAATAATTATTGTTGCCCGCGGTTTGAACCCGTGATGTCGGTCTAAATATGTCTTATATCTGTTCCCAGTGTATCTCCCGGCTGGTCTCTGGCAGGACGGTATCGACGGCTCGCTGCGCAAAGGCAACCGTTGGATGCACGAGTACAAAGTGCCTACGAACCGCGTCGCCTACTTTCTGCGAAAACCAGACGATTTGAGATTCAAATAACGGCACTGCTACCGAAATATAGATCTCAGTTTTATCTTTAATAAGCAAATTTCGGTAAATTTACGCAATTGTTGTTGCCGTAAATAAATAGAAGAAAGACGAAAATCATCAATGTCTAACTCACGTATTGCGCTCCATTTACAGTCCAACTAGGTAGGTAGGATTTAAATGATGCGGTGATTCATAAAATCGAACTAGAACTCAAAGTAATGGGTGATCTGTTAGTCCAAAATTTCTTGTATCTCTAAGATATATCATAGAAGATTTTATTTTTATTTTTATTTTATTTGGGAAACAAACAATGGTTCTATTACTAAATACATATTTAAATATAAATATATCACACATCAATAAAGATATATAAGAGAAATCTATAAACAATGCTTTTTGAAACAGATCTCATTTTACTCAACAAAAAAATAAAAATTAGTTTCGTATAATCTATGGGCAAACAATTCATGCAAATGAACCCTTCTTTTTGGATAAAAGACGTTTTATGGTCGTCCATAGTTTTAAATAGCGATGTAAGTTTCTGCGTAATTAATAGGCGCCTTTCCTTGTTGTAAGCTTTAGATAATGTTATTGTCTTCTTGAATCTAGTCCTTTAGAACATTTTCAATATTTAAGTTAAAGTGATGCTAATTTAGATGGCAACTATTGTTATATTTAATTAAATTATGAACATATGATATTTCTCGGTTTGCTACATCATAGAAGTAAAGTAAGACAAGATTGTGGTATAAAGTACAAAAGAGTAAAGTAACAGCCTGTTATTATCCCACTGCTAGGCATAGGTCTCCTCTCTCCGTTTTAGGACATAAGGGTTGGAGCTAAGACCTACCACGCTGCTCCAATGCGCATTGGTAGGTTACACATATCCCCAAATTTCTCTAGAGATATGCAGGTTTCCTCAAGATGTTTTTTCATCGAAAAGCGTGTGACAAATTTCAAATATCAATTAGATATATAAGTTTTAACAGAAAAACTGATGTATGCCCGGGATTTGATATCGTGACCCCCTCGAAAGAGTCGCAATAAAGTATCCCAATGTAAATTATATCCAAGGAGGCTTAAAAATATTTTTATTGTAATTGTATTATTTGTATTATTTGTGTTGTATTATTTGTAAAAAAAAACATATGCTCTTTATTAATATCATATATAATTAAAATATTTCCTCATGTCAATAATTTTTGCATAAATTAGCATCATGATAAAAGAGGCGATAGAAAATATATAGAAATAATGAGTTAACTAGATGTATGGTTGTGTTAGATGTATTATAAGAGAAAATCCAATGAAAAACGTTCCAAATATCTTAGGTTATATTATATTTATAGTTCAATGTGATTTTTTAACGTATTTTCGCAATATTAAGTGTTTAGAAAATTAATTTTGTATGGATTTATTAAAAATTATATTGGATATTTTTGTGAAAATGTGTTGTTGTTATTAAATATATAGTTATTTTGCTTTTTTAATGTTTATTATTTCTAACCTTTATCCATCGGCGGTCTATTCTACTGAATAGACCACCCTCATTTCTTACTGAGGTGTCGTAAAAGGCAACTAAGGTAAGACGACTCACCGTGTGGTGTCCGGTTAAGCAGAATAGACTACCCTCTTTCTTACCGAGGAGTCATAAAATACTACTAAGGTAAGTTGATGTCAGGCAGGCGGCCGGTCGTAAATTACGTAGCCAAATCATATGACATGTTGTGCCGACCCCACTTAGAGTGGGATAAAGGCAGGAAGGTGATGATGATGATTAGTTAGGTATTTTACGACCGGCCGCCTGTCTGACGTGAACTTACCTTAGTCGCCTTTTACGAAACCTCGGTAAAAATGAGGGTGCTCTATTCTACTCGAGCGGATACAGCACACGACGGAGTCCAGTGATTTCTGAATACCAAAAAAACTTACGAATTGACTAGAAAAAAAAACTGACGAATTGATTAGAAAAGGGGGCAAGTCAAACACTTGTAAACCCAGACCTTATTTCCCAATACCAAATACGTTTATAAAGCGTGATATAAGAAAAATAACACATATAAAAAACAGAGAAATGCAACATTCAGGCAATCAAAGGCGATGCTCAAATCTTTAGATACAAAGAAAACTAAACAGCTAATGTCTCATAGCAGGGATAATATGGCAATTATAATAGATATTACCACTGGTCACTGCTTGTTAAACAAACTGTCGCAAATAAATATAAAAGAAGATACTGTGTGTCCAGAGGATGGAGAAGAATCGACTCTTCACCTTATAGCTGCAAACTTCGTGCACTGGCTAATAAGATGGGAGATACTAGGTAAGGATGAAATTGAAGTTGAGGACCTAATAAATATCCCCTTTAAAGATATTATCAAGTCTGTTAAAGATACTGGTAGGTTAAAGCTATGGTAGGTTAAACAAGAACAGCAGTGAAACTCATGTCCCAACATGAAGAAATGGGTGGAAGAATAACAGAAGCTGATCAGGCATCCCCGATACATAAGATCCCAAAAATAAAACTAGCGGTAACATTTTTGAAATATTTTTTATTATATGTAATGATCCAAACACGCCGAATGGAGAAGAGCGGCATGACATGAATGGCCATTACGCTACATTACTTTACGTAAAGAAATAGTTACATATCTAGACATCCATGTGATTTTACATCATTATTTAAATTATTAGACGTTTTGAAGCCATCAATTAATAATATTAACGCTAAGAAAAACATCACAATATATACAATAAAGAATTTACATTTCAATCTACTGCCATAAAGTAAAAACGGTGTCAATGTTTATAGAATCAGTCCTAAAATCGCTCATCAGATGCATGGGGAAGACAGTTTATTTGAGACTAGCATTTATTGCGTTGTATTTTAATTTGAGTTACTGCTAAGCTTTTCCGTTCTGGTGAAGTGCATGAGCCAAATCAAACAATTTTAAATTATAAAATCACACACAAAAACTATTAGAATGAAATTTATATCACCAGTTCAGAGCTTAGTGATAAAGATCCAAAATTAAACAATTTCCTGATTCTGATTGCTAGATTAAGTAATAAAAGTATTTTCTGAATTTTAGTTACAAAATAACGTGTCAGTAGTGATACATTTGGCGTGTTAAATATTATACCCAAAATAAACCTTATAACAAAAATAAAATTCTTCACTACTTAATAATTTGCAATCAAATCACTCTTTGCTTAATTGTTTTTTATTGAAAAATAAATAATATGCTCTTCCTGGTCTCATAAGAAACCACGAAAAGAGCACTATTTATGAAAAGTGCATTTTTTTTGGTAGAGTTTTAGTTGTTTCCTGGTTGTTTACCAGTGTAATAGATAAATTTTTAATCGTAAGCTAGGTTTCCGTATATTTATGGAAGCTAAAACAATATTGACCATTTTATAGAAATAATAGTCTTCAAGACACAAATAAAGATATTAACAAACGACAAAAGAGGAAGAATACAACGTTTAATAATTTTAATAATGATTTATTTCTCAGAGCTATTGATGTTCACTAAGCTGATACAATTCTTATTATAGTAACATTTTAATATTCCTAATATAATATGCATTAATTAGAGTTCTAGCTATAAAATACAATAGTAAATTTGGGTCAGGCTTTAGAGCCAGACGAAAGATGGTAGCTGGCTCTATGGAAAAAGCCAATGAAAAAACCCCTAACACACAAAGCGTGGACATCCAGCACCGATGCATTCTCAAAAGACTTCAACAAGCGATAGCGGTATCTGAAATTGAACACATAAAATTGAAGTCAGAAGTCGCCATAGAACTATATTACAGCATAGCACAGTTTCTTCCAGTGTGACTCGCGTGAGCCTAAATTCATCTACATAAGGCAGGCTAAAGAAACAAGTGCCTAGAAATGATCTCGTAGAGGATGCATCGGTGGCGAACGCACATTTATATTTCAACATTCACCTCCCTGTTTAGTTCCATTCGCATCTGGTATAAGCGTTTCAACGTAAACAGAAACAAGTTTATTGTGCTCACACCAACTAGCATTCGTTAACGTACTAATATCAATAATAATATCCGTATAACTATAAAATAAATTCACATTCGTACCCACAATATTGTTAGATATAAAATAAATATATAATATTTCAATATTTTATGAATCTTTTAATGCTTTATTTTTATGTTGTGCTGGTACCATCATTTACACAGAAGTCTTCACTATTTGTAACTATAGTTAGAAAGTTTGGCAAAGAAAGCGATGACGTAGGGGCCCGCGGTTCGCTTAACGCTATGGATGACTTAAAATTAATTGACTCAAAATCTTCATTTGAATTGGCAAACAATGATAGAAGGATTCTTTTTAATTATCTCAGGAAAGTATTCTTACAGCTTACACTAGACTAGATGTTACAATTTGATGGTTGCAATCAATATCACATTCGCTCACACAATTTGAATGTAACAGTTCCAAACAAATATCCTTCTAAAAGGGAAATTCTAATTACACGTAGGTTAGTTACATTAAATTGAAAACAACAGATAAAAATACTATAAATCAATTCACATAGGAACGTATAATACTACGTGATTATTTGGGTTTGGACTCGACTAGAAATTTAAACTACTCCATTAACATGGACCAAAAATAACAATGCCAAAAATCATTATAAAAAACAGAGATTCTGTTAGCATTTTGTATAATGTACATGTATGCGTTAAATTTAAATAACACCCACTTAAACTATATCAGAGTCATCGACGCAACAAGCAGAATTCAACTTAAAACAAAGGTAAATATTTATTTTTTATTTGAATTAATAGCTCTAATAAAACATTTATTCAATATGGAGTAAGTAAGCTCTCTATCGTCTTAGGCTGATAGTTTATCCAGAAAGACAAAAACTTATACAATTAAAAAAAAAAAACAACTTCTTTCGTGTAACGAATGGAAATAATTAAATTCAGGCACTTGTTAATAATTTCCATACGTTACAAGAATATATTCATTAACATTAATACTTTAAAATGTTTCGCCAGCAACTACACAAGTTACATTGAAAAATATATTGAGGAATCTATATTTTTCAGTCGTTTTTGTAACTCGTGTAGCGTAGGTTTGAAATGAAATTTTTGCCTTCCTAGAAGAGTACCGAACAGAATGTAGATCCTATCAATAATAATATATGCAATTAGTGCAAGCAGCACTAGCTTGTCGTGTGACATTCGTAAGCGTCTTTTTAAGACAATTATTATATTTATTATACTTATTTAACTTCAATCGTATATTACAAAATTAATTTGTGTAATTTAGATGAAATTTACTCGTCCTTGGTATAATTGTCTACAAATCAGTATTGGACTTACATTTTTATTTTAAATATTACGTCCTTTAAGCGATTCGCTAAAACAATGGGTTAGCCTTGTTTCCAGTAAGTATACTTACTTTTTTAATTATACAATCTATTTAGAAGTCGATGCTTTAGCAAAATAAATTTTCAAAAATTTAGATTTTTCGCACAAGCGGTGTTTTGGCTAAACAAAATGGACTGGTTTCGCTAAAAAATTGTGTATAAAAGCACTACTGATTGTATAAGACCAAATTCAAAAATACTGTCGTAAATATATTTTAATGGCATGTACTATTTTTTGTCAATGACACTACTAGAAAACAGTTTTAGAAAAAAATGGACGTTTCTGTTCTTAGGTCGAGAATTGTGTATTGACATTCGAATTGGATACGGTCGAGGACTTTGTTCGGTATCGTTGCCTATCCTTAGTGGTAGCACTTTACACGTGTTATGTTATAAATCTAGTACTATTCATTTCATTAAAATCCGCAGCAGTCTGTCGATTGCGTTCAAATATCACAAAGTCTTTTATTGAATCTATTTGCAAACTATCTCATACGAAAAAGTGTTCCGTTCAAGTACTTTTGAATGCTCGATTCTTTATCACAGCCTTATTTTCCTACAACAAATAACTGACACTTTGGTTCCATATTCAAAAGTACTTAATATTGTTTTAATGGATCACTTCTTCGATGAGAAGGCTACAAATAGACCCGACACCTAGAATTCGAGTCTATACGCCGCGCATGAGGTCTCGTGGTCTTGCAAGTTGATTGTGCATCGGGATGCCGATGGTGATAAGTCGATTTTGTATTTCTCTAGAGCTTCCTCGTTTTCAGTGACCCAGTAACCAAGAACGTCTGTGTCGTACGTAGGAATTATTGTTACTTCTGCAACAAAAATATATATATCAGACAAGTAGATAAAATCTCCACAATAATATCGCGTCCCCTAGAGATGCAAATTAGGTTATTAGTATATCTAGAATACTAACACCACATTCACATTCTCATTGGTAAATTAATAAATTTTATGAATCTTATTTACCTAAATCTTTATCTTCCCATGTCTTTTTAGCGTCTAGGAGTGCGTTGTAAATTTCCTTGGATGGTTCAGTTCCGGAAAATACATAATAGCGTGCTCGCACTCTCTTAAAGAATTCTACAGCAGAATAGTAGGAATTTCCATGATGAGGAACATATGTTAAATCCATATAAATAGGTGATGGTGTTTTTTTCTTACTTGGTGATTCTGAAGTTCGTTTTGCCTCTTTACTTTTCTCTTGGTTCATTTTATTCTTATTAATTACCGTCTGATTTGTTACAATCTTTTTCGGCGTGTTTTTGCTGTCGTTTTGATTAGGTGGCAATAATGGACTCGGTAAACCTAGTGGCTTCCCCCATGATTCAATAGGATCTTTCGGAGCACTGCACGATTCTGTACTATGTGGTTTTTCAGATTTCATTGACGTGCTCGTTTGCGAAATTTTTCTCGATTCTACTTTAACGTCTTTAAGCATTAATGAACTATCTTCTTGTTTAGATGCTTCATAACTAAGATTTGCACAATCTGCCCCTTCTAGTTTATATTTTCCCGTAACATTTGATATAACTTTAGATCCGCTGACTTTCTTATGTTCTTCGATTGCTTTTTCGAAATGTTCATCGGCTTCCATTAAAAATGAGGCATCAGAAGTTTTGCTAAACGTTGACTCAGATGCAGTTTGTTCATGCGACAATAATTCTTGGGTCATCTTTGTAACGGATTTATCAGTTAGATGATATATTTCAGTTTTATCTTCAGAATGCGTTGAATGAGTACATGAATCATCGTCGGCCAATTGACCGTAAATAGACGTTGACATAGGATCAAAGTCTGCTCTTGCTGTCAACATTTCAGTACTAGATTCTCGATGAGAAGTAAATTTTGAGTCAAGCTCAAAACTTAAATTTGACCGCGGTGAATGCGCTATTTGTGACTTTGTACTACTCGGGCTCACCTGTCCATCATCATCACTGTAATACATACCACTACTTTCAGTACCCCAAATATGCGTAGCAGCTCGTGATTCTCTTGAACTAATATCAGACGGTGGTGATGAAATGCCAGGATGGTCTAAATCATCGCTAGCTGCAGAGGAACTTCTCATATCACCAGTTTTAGAGGAGTATTTAGAAAAAGATTTTTCACTTTCACCCATATCTATTATTTCTTCATATTCTTCTTTTATTTCTGATATGGTTGTTTTAGTAGATTTTGTTGTTTTTGTAACACCGTCGCTTCCTCTGCTTACTGTTGTAGTTTCAACAGTAATTTTAATTTTTTCTGGACTTATAACTTCCTTCGTCGTTACAACAGTTATGGTTTGAGTTATTTCATTATCACCATCTTGTAGGACTTTAGTAAATGTATCAGTCTCTGTTGTTATTTCTCCCACAGGGGAACGCTTTTTAGATTTAATGTCGGTTTGCGATTCTAAAGTTTTTTCTTCTAACGGTAATTGATTTAAAGAAGGTTTTTCATCTTCGATATTACCCTTGCGTTCAGATAAAGATTTTTTTTCTATTTCATCCAACTCTTCAGGAGTCCAGTCGTCGAGTCTCGTACCTAAAGGAAGATAAGTCACTTGTGTACTTATATCATTGTTAATTTGTATCGTGCCATCCTCATTTGCATTTTCAGTAACGGTTTCAATAACTTTTTTAACAGCAAATTGATTCCTTTCAGTATTTATCATTTCCTCCTTATTAACATATGTTGTGATTGTTTGATTAATTTTTTTGGAATCATCTGTAAAAATTAGATTCGTTTTCTTATCAACCGATGATTTCACCTTACCCGTAGATTTCAGTCCTTGTAAAGCAGCTTCCAAATCTCTATCGTATGATTTCTGTGATTCTGAAATTGTAATTTTGATATCTTTAGTAGTTTCTATCATACCGTTAGGATATTCATCATCTGTTATTGTTTCTATTGTAGTTCTAATGCGTTCAATGTCTTTGTCAAAACTTTCTAAAATTTCTCGTTTAGTTATTATAGTAACTGTGCGTTTAATTTGTACATTGCCTTTATGTACAATTTCACTTTTAACTACAGAGTCTTCTGATAAACCTTCAACTACTTCATTTTCTCCAACGTATGATTCTGATAGATTTGTACAATCATTAAGTGAAGGAGATTTTATTAGAAAATCAGCAATAGACACTTTTTCACTCTTTTTTGTAATAACACTTCCATCGGGATGCTCATCTTCAACTGTAGTTTTAATAGTTGTTTTGACTTTTTTTGACTTCATTTCAATATTTTCAAATTCTTCTCTGATAGTGCTAATAGTTTTTCTTCTATTTATTATTATACCATTTTCCAAAATTTGTTCAACTTCTGTGTTTGTTTGTATATTTGGTTCTCCGCATTGTAAATATCCTAATAGATTGTCATCAAAAGCATCGTCGTTCATATTTGTTATAGAAACTTTTACGTCCTTTGTGATCTCAGTAATACCATTCGGTAATTTTGTTTCAGTTATAGTTTCAATAGTTGTTTTGATAATTTTTTTTTGGTTATCTTCAGTCGATAATACTTCTTTTGTAGTTTTTATATTTATTATTTGATTAACATTCTCACCATCTTTAGTAACAGTTTTGTGTTGATTATCGACACTAACAGTTTTATCAATTAATTTTGTAAATTCTTGAAGTTCTTCAGGTTGTATAGTTGTATCGGTATCAGTAATTGATTGTTTTTTATCGACACTGATACGAGATGAACCATCCGGATATTTATCAGTTATCGTACTAGTTGTAACAGTCTTTATTTTTTTCACTTTACCACAGTCATCTCCATACCTTTTTTTTACAACTTTAGTTAAAATGCACCTTTGTATCACTAAATCTTCATGTTTTATTTCTGTTACATCGGTCGTTTCACTTTCTTCTGGTACACCAACAAGTACAAGGTCTTTTAATAATTCTTCGACGTGTTCGCTATCATCTGCTGAAAAGTTTATGGGGGAGTCTTTTACTACCATACTATCTTTAGGAGTACTTTCTTGATTATAATCTATTCCAGACGGATTAAGAACTTCATCTACGAGGGAGATTTTTTCACTAGTCTTAATAATAACAGATCCATCTGGGTATTCATCTTCGGTGACTGTTTTAGTCGTTGTTTTAATTCGCTTAATGTTCTTATAAACATTATAATAATCTTGTTTGATAACAGTAACAATTGTTTTTCTCTGAATAATTACTCCATTCTCTATAACAGTGTCCGTTTCTATATTTGACTCCTCTACAGGTTCTCCTCCAGATTCGAATCCTTCTGATATTTCATCTTCCAGTCCCAAATTGAAATCTGAAATCATTACTTTTGACTCTTTTGTAACTTCCGTTACCCCATCCGGAAGCAACGATTCAGTGATTGTCTCGATAGTTGTTTTTATTTTTTTTCTAGATCGATCTATATTGGCTAAAATTTCCTTAGTTGTTGTAATAGTAATTACTTGTCGAACATTTTTGCCATCTCGTAGTACATTTCTTTCTTGTTTATCGACATTTATTGTCTTATCTTCTAATATCGTATAATCAATTAGTTCGGTAGTTTCAACCACATCAGCATCTTCTACGTCAGTTAAGGTAGTGCTACAGTCAATCTTTGTATGAGAAGAGCCATCTGGATATTCATCGGTAGTAGTTACCGTAGTCACAGTCTTAATTTTTTGGACACTTCCAGTGTTATCTGCGTACTTTGTTTTAATAGTTTGAGTCAAAATCGTCCTTTTTATCATAATACTGTCTTTAAAGATTTCTTCTGATTTTGTTGACACTGTTTCTACTGGTTCTCCATGCAACACAAAAGTAGATAAAATAATGTCAATTTTATTGGTACTTCCATCTTCGACAACTTCTTCTGTCCGCACTTCGACATTTTTCTGTATATTTTTAGACCCATCTGGAAGTTCTTTTATTGTATTTGTTTCTATAGTAGTTTTGATCATTTTTTTATTGGAGTTAATTTTCATTGTTTCTTTTTTGGTCACAGTTTCAACAGTCTCAATGATGTCTACATTATTCTCTTTGATTATACGTTTTGTAACATCAGTATCAATAACTGTATCTTCAATATTGTCATCAGAGTCCTCAGACTCCAATAAATGATCAGATGTCAATAGCAGATCGTTCCTTGATAAATGTTCAGATTTAGAAGATTTTTGTGATGTCCGTTCACAAATATCTGTTAATTTCAAATATTCATCCGCACTTATCTTTTCATCAGATGCATTAAGATTAAATCTGTTCAATTTATTATCTTTTGAGTATAAATCCATATGCGAGATCGATTTAAGGCTAGAAGAGCATTCTGAAAGCAATGTTTTAGTATCTTTAGTTGTAGTTGTAGAACCATCTGAGCTTTTACTAAGGGTAGTTGTTTCAATAGTAGTTTTAACATTTTGTGGAGTGCCATCTTCTCTCGAAATAATTTCTTTGGTTGTTACTGTGGTTATGGTTTGCGTTACCACATTTTCACCTTCCTTTATTATTTTTGTAACTGTATCTGTTTCAGTTTTAATTTTCCCAATGGATTGCAACAAAGACAGAAGATCTGAGTCTTCATCATTTAATGATTTCGCTGTTTTTGGAACTTTTTCGGTAGAGGTGGATATTTTTTGCGTCAATATATCATCACCAACATGAACAACTTTAGTAATTGTTTCTTCAGTGCCATCAGATTTGTCATACGTAACTTCACTTTGGACACCATCACTAACTTTAAAATCTTTGAAGTTACTTGGTGCTTTCGGTAAAGGACTAACAGGAACTGTTGGTGGAGTAGACACTCTTTCAAATTTGGGACACACTATGGGAGGTTCTATAGTTTCTGTTTTAATCCCTTGTTGTACTCTATCTTCACTGAAAGCTTTATTTATCGATTCTACAAAATCCTCAGCACTGCGTGGTAACATGTAAGGACTAATAGCAGGAACAGTCTGATCAGTTTCCATTATTATACTATGTATTCCAGAATCTGAAGCTTCAGATACGAGAATTTCATCTTTTGGTAATTCAACGTCACTAACTACGAGTTTAGATTGTGTCATACTTGGTAGTTTTTCTTCCATTATCTCAACTTTTGTAATGCACTGATCATGTACTTCTTCACTAATATCTTCTTTTTTATCTTTCATATAATTTCGCTTTTCTCCTTTTTCAGTGCTTTCAAATGAATACTTTTCTTCCAAGCTTCCTTCCTTTGATATATCTTCAGAGCTACTGTAAATAAGTATATCAGAAGTAATTTCTTTTACGGCGTTGCTTTCTTCTAATAAAGATAAAGTATTAATGGTCTGCGAGTCATATTTTTGAACCATTGATATTTTTTTATGATCTATTTGCTTTGAAGTAGATGATTTTTCTGCATGCAACATTTTTTCAGTTTCTATTGCTAATTCAGTCAGAGAAAGTGTTTTAAAGGATTTGTTTATTTCATCGTGAGTTTTTTTATCGAATAATTTGTCTTTTTGCACAATATGTTCTTTATCCGATTCGGTTATCAATTTAATAGTTTCTTGTTTAACGGTTGCTTCCAATTTTTTTTGGACTACACCATCAGTTGAAGAATGCCCATTTAATTTAATTGCGTCTTTTTCGTCTAAATCTTGCTTAAAGTATTTTTCCATTCTCTTTGATTCTGAAGTTTGCTCATTGATCTTAGAATTTATGAAATCGACATCAAGACTTTCATCCATTGTCGAAACTTCTTCACTTGTTTTAATGTAAATGTTTCCATCTGGGTACTCATCTTCAGTAACAGTTGTAATGATAACTTTTACCCGTTTAATACTTTTAAGTATATTATAAAATACTTTTGTAAGTTTAGTTGTAATAATTTTTCGTTTTATGGTAACACCATTTTCAGAAATATTTTTTATGTCCGTTTTCGTATCTTCGATTGGGTCTTCTAATAATTTAAACCCTTCCATTTCGTCAGTCTCTACCATAACCGGCATATCGTCGTTACTTGTTAGAACTTTATCGATGATAGAAAATTTTTCAATCGTTTTTGTACTGGTACTTCCATCAGGATATTTATCTTCTGTTGTTATTGTGGTAGTAATTTTAATTCTAGTGGAATTAGTTTTTTCGTTAGCAAATATTTGTTTCACTATTACAGTGGTAATTTTCCTATTTATAGTAATATTATTTTCTAATATAACTTCAGATTTTGAACTGGTAACAACTTGTGGTTTTTCTAAAAGATAAAATCCTTCAGTTACATCAGTTTCTTTCTCCACAAAAGATTCTGTCACATTCACGGACTGTGAATCAATAATACTTGATTCGCCAACACCTGACATGTCAGCAGATAACTGTTCCATATGTTTTGTCATATGGGGTATTATTTTAACGTCTCTTTTAATGGGTTGCAAATGAAAGCTTTCATTCACAAATGAAATATATTCATTACTAGTAACATTTCTAGTACCATCTGGATATTTGTCTTCAACTACAGTTTGTGTAGTAACTTTAAGAATTTTATCGTGGCTAAAGATGTTTTTCATTAGTTGCTTAGTTACTGTTTTAGTAACGGTTTGTACGATTTGGACATTGTTGATATTGCTGATGTTAGTTTCAACAAAAGTTGTCACAGATGGCAATCCAATTTCTTCCAAATCATTTGCATTATTTATTTCAACACCATAATTGGATAAATAAATTTTAACGTCCTTAGTTTTTTCAGTGAAGCCATCTGGAAGTAAAGATTCAGTAACAGTTTCTATTGTAGTTTTAATTATACGACTCGATCTAGCCTGATTCGTTAAAGTTTCTTTAGTAGTGATGATGGTGAGAATTTGCAAAATATTTTTTCCGTTGACAGAAATTGTTTTTTCTTGTTTTTCTTCATTCACAGTGGTATCCTCAATAATTGTATATTGATGCAGATCAAAACTCTCACCTTGTTCAACGATCTCAGGCAATTTATCGATTGGACTAGCTATCGGCGGTCTGGCAGAAATTGCTTCTTCCTGTACTTCTCTTATTGGTGAAGGTTCTTTTTCTTCAGCTGATACTTTACTTGGCAGATCTTTGACTGGACTTGGTTCTATCTTGATTGGTTCTGCAATAACAGATTCCTTTTCTAGTTTTTCGATCGGGCTTGGAGCTTTATCATCCGGCTTTGCAGGCATTATTTTTTTCTCTACTTCCCTGATTGGTGAAGGTTCTTTTTCTACAGCTGGTACTTCACTTTGCAGATCTTTGACTGGACTTGGTTCTTTCTTGATTGGTTTTGCAAGAACAGGTTCCTTTTCTAGCTTTTCGATCGGGCTCTGAGCTTTATCATCCGGCTTTGCAGGCAATATTTTTTCCTCTACTTCTCTGATTGGTGAAGGTTCTTTTTCTACAGCTGGTACTTCACTAGGCAGCTCTTTTACTGAACATGGTTCTTTCTTGATTGGTTCTGCAAGAACAGGTTCCTTTTCTAGTTTTTCGATCGGGCTTGGAGTTTTCTCATGCGGCTTTGCAGGAATAACTTGTTTCTCTACTTCCCTGATTGGTGAAGGCTCTTTTTCTAAAGCTGATACTTCACTTGGCAGATCTTTGACTGGACTTGGTTCTTTCTTTATAGGTTCTGCAAGAACAGGTTCCTTTTCTAGCTTTTCGATCGGGCTTGGAGTTTTTTCATGCGGCTTTGCAGAAATAACTTGTTCCTCTACTTCCCTGATTGGTGAAGGTTCTTTTTCTACAGCTGGTACTTCACTTGGCAGATCTTTGACTGGACTTGGTTCTTTCTTGATTGGTTCTGCAATAACAGGTTCCTTTTCTAGCTTTTCGATCGGGCTTGGAGTTTTTTCATGCGGCTTTGCAGGAATAACTTGTTCCTCTACTTCCCTGATTGGTGAAGGTTCTTTTTCTACAGCTGGTACTTCACTTGGCAGATCTTTGACTGGACTTGGTTCTTTCTTAATTGGTTCTGCAAGTACAGGTTCCTTTTCTAATTTCTCGATCGGGCTTGGAGCTTTTTCATGCGGCTTTGCAAGAATAACTTGTTCCTCTACTTCTCTGATTGGTGAAGGTTCTTTTTCTCCAGCTGATACTTCAATCGGCAGATCTTTAATTGGGCTTGGTTCTTTCTTCATTGGTTCTACACCATCAGAATCCTTTTCTAATTTCTCGATTGGGCTTGGAGTTTTATCATCAAGTTCGGTAGGTATAATTTTTTCCTCTACTTCGCGGATTGGTGAAGGTTCTTTCTTAAAGGCTGGCAATTCACTAGGCAGCTCTTTAACAAGGCCTGGTTCTTTCTTTTTTGGTTCTGAAAATACAGGTTCCTTTTCTAATTTCTCAATCGGGCTCGGAACTATATCATCAGGCTTGGCAGGTATAATAATTTCCTCTATTTCTCTGATTGGTGAAGGTTCTTTTTCTTCAGCTAGTACTTCACTAGGCAGCTCTTTTACTGAACTTTGTTCCTTCTTCATTGGTTCTGCAAGAACGGGTTCCTTTTCTAGTTTTTCGATAGGGCTTGGAGTTTGTTCATGAGGCTTTGCAGGAATAAAATGTTCCTCTACTTTTCTGATTAGTGAAGGTTCTTTTTCTACAGCTGATACTTCAATAGGCAGATCTTTAATTGGACTTGGTTCTTTCTTCATTGGATCTGCAAGAACAGGTTCTTTTTCTAATTTCTCGATCGGGCTTGAAGTTTTTTCATGCGGCTTTGCAGGAATAACTTGTTCCTCTACGTCTCTGATTGGTGAAGGTTCTTTCTTTAAGGCTGGCAATTCAATAGGCAGGTCTTTAATTGGACTTGATTCTTGCTTTATTGGTTCTGCAAGAACAGGTTCTTTTTCTAAATTCTCGATCGGGCTTGGAGTTTTCTCATGCGGCTTTGCAGGAATAACATGTTCCTCTACGTCTCTGATTGGTGAAGGTTCTTTCTTTAAGGCTGGCAATTCACTAGGCAGCTCTTTAACAGGACTTGGTTCTTTCTTCATTGGTTCTGCAAAAACAGGTTCCTTTTCTAATTTCATCGCGCTTGGAGCTTTATCATCAAGTTTGGCAAGAATAATTTTTTCCTCTACTTCCCTGATTGGTGAAGGTTCTTTTTCTACAGCTGGTACTTCACTAGGCAGATCTTTGATTGGACTTGGTTCTTTCTTGATCGGTTCTGCAAGAACAGGTTCCTTTTCTAATTTATCGATCGGGCTTGGAGCCTTATCATCAGGCTTTACAGGAATAACTTGTTCCTCTACTTCCCTGATTGGTGAAGGTATTTTTTCTTCAGCTGATACTTCACTAGGCAGATCTTTAATTGGACTTGGTTCTTTCTTCATTGGTTTTACAAAATCAGGTTCCTTTTCTAATATCTCGATCGGGCTTGGAGCTTTATCTTCAGGCTTGGCAGGAATAATTTTTTCCTTTACTTCTCTGATTGGAGAAGGTTCTTTTTCTACAGCTGGTACATCACTAGGCAGCTCTTTTACTGGACTTGGTTCTTTCTTGATTGGATCTGCAAGAACAGGTTCCTTTTCTAGTTTTTCGATCGGGCTTGGAGCTTTATCATCCGGCTTTGCAGGCAATATTTTTTCCTCTACTTCTCTGATTGGTGAAGGTTCTTTTTCTACAGCTGGTACTTCACTAGGCAGCTCTTTTACTGAACATGGTTCTTTCTTGATTGGTTCTGCAAGAACAGGTTCCTTTTCTAGTTTTTCGATCGGGCTTGTAGTTTTTTCATGCGGCTTTGCAGGAATAACTTGTACCTCTACTTCTCTGATTGGTGAAGGTTCTTTTTCTACAGCTGGTACTTCACTAGGCAGCTCTTTTACTGGACTTGGTTCTTTCTTGATTGGATCTGCAAGAACAGGTTCCTTTTCTAGTTTTTGGATCGGGCTTGGAGCTTTATCATCCGGCTTTGGAGGGATAACTAGTTCCTTTACTTCCCTGATTGGTGAAGGTTCTTTTTCTACAGCTGGTACTTCACTTGGCAAATCTTTGACTGGACTTGGTACTTTCTTGATTGGTTCTGCAAGAACAGGTTCTTTTTCTAGCTTTTCGATCGGGATTCCAGCTTTATCATCCGGCTTTGCAGGCATTATTTTTTCCTCTACTTCCCTGATTGGTGAAGGTTCTTTTTCTACAGCTGGTACTTCACTTGGCAGATCTTTGACTGGACTTGATTCTTTCTTGATTGGATCTACAAGGACAGGTTCCTTTTCTAGTTTTTCGATCGGGATTCCAGCTTTATCATCCGGCGTTGCAGGCATTATTTTTTCCTCTACGTCTCTGATTGGTGAAGGTTCTTTTTCTACAGCTGATACTTCACTAGGCAGATCTTTGACTGGACTTGGTTCTTTCTTCGTTGGTTCTGCAAGAACTAATTCATTTTTTAGTTTTTCGATCGGGCTTGGAGTTTTATCACCAAGCTTAGCAGGAATAATTTTTTCCTCTACTTCCTTGATTGGTGAAGATTCTTTTTCTACAGCTGGGACTTCACTGGGCAGCTCTTTAATTGGACTGGGTTCTTTCTTCATTGGTTCTGCAAGAATAGGTTCCTTCTCTAATTTTTCAATCAGGCTTGGAGCTTTATCATCCGGCTTTGCAGGAATAACTTGTTCCTCTACTTCTCTGATTGGTGAAGGTTCTTTTTCTAAAGCTGGTATTACACTAGGAAGCTCTTTTACTGGACATGGTTCTTTCTTGATTAGTTCTGCAAGAACAGGTTCCTTTTCTAGCTTTTCGATCGGGCTTGGAGCTTTATCATCCGGCTTTGCAGGAATAACTTGCTCCTCAACTTCTCTGATTGGTGAAGGTTCTTTTTCTACAGCTGGTACTTCACTTGGCAGATCTTTGACTGGACTTGGTTCTTTCTTGATTGGTTCTGCAAGGACAGGTTCCTTTTCAAGTTTTTCGATCGGGGTTGGAGTTTTTTCATGCGGCTTTGCAGGGATAACTTGTTCCTCTACTTCCCTGATTGGTGAAGGTTCTTTTTCTACAGCTGGTACTTCACTTGGCAGATCTTTGACTGGACTTGGTTCTTTCTTGATTGGTTCTGCAATAACATGTTCCTTTTCTAGTTTTTCAATAAGGCTTGCAGCTTTATCATCCGACTTTGCAGGCATTATTTTTTCCTCTACTTCTCTGATTGGTGAAGGTTCTTTTTCTACAGCTGGTACATCACTTGGCAGATCTCTGACTGGACTTGGTTCTTTCTTGATTGGTTCTGCAAGAACAGGTTCCTTTTCAAGTTTTCCGATCGGGCTTGGAGCTTTATCATCCGGCTTTGCAGGAATAACTTGTTCCTCTACGTCTCTGATTGGTGAAGGTTCTTTTTCTACAGCTGATACTTCACTAGGCAGATCTTTGATTGGACTCGGTTCTTTCTTCGTAGGTTCTGCAAGAACAGGTTCCTTTTCTAGTGTTTCGATCGGGCTTGGAGCTTTATCATCCGGCTTTGCAGGAATAACTTGTTCCTCTACTTCTCTGATTGGTGAAGGTTCTTTTTCTACAGCTGGTTCTTCACTAGGCAGCTCTTTTACTGGACTTGGTTCTTTTTTGATTGGTTCTGCAAGAACAGGTTCCTTTTCTAGTTTTTCGATCGGGCTTGTAGTTTTTTCATGCGGCTTTGCAGGAATAACTTGTTCCTCTACTTCTCTGATTGGTGAAGGTTCTTTTTCTACAGCTGGTTCTTCACTAGGCAGTTCTTTTACTGGACTTGGTTCTTTCTTGATTGGTTCTGCAATAACAGGTTCCTTTTCTAGTTTTTCGATCGGGCTTGGAGTTTTATCATGCGGCTTTAAAGGAATAACTTGTTCCTCTACTTCTCTGATTGGTGAAGGTTCTTTTTCTACAGCTGATACTTCGCAAGGCAGATCTTTAATTGGACTTGGTTCTTTCTTCGTAGGTTCTGCAAGAACAGGTTCCTTTTCTAGTGTTTCGATCGGGCTTGGAGCTTTATCATCCGGCTTTGCGGGCATTATTTTTGCCTCTACTTCTGTGATTGGTGAAGGTTCTTTTTCTACAGCTGGTACTTCACTTGGCAGATATTTTATTGGACTTGGTTCTTTCTTGATTGGTTCTGCAATAACAGGTTCCTTTTCTAATTTCTCGATCGGGCTTGGAGCTTTATCTTCAGGCTTGGCAGGAATAATTTTTTCCTTTACTTCTCTGATTGGAGAAGGTTCTTTTTCTACAGCTGGTACATCACTAGGCAGCTCTTTTACTGGACTTGGTTCTTTCTTGATTGGATCTGCAAGAACAGGTTCCTTTTCTAGTTTTTCGATCGGGCTTGGAGCTTTATCATCCGGCTTTGCAGGAATAACTTGTTCCTCTACTTCTCTGATTGGTGAAGGTTGTTTTTCTACAACTGACACTTCACTAGGCAGATCTTTGATTGGACTTGGTTCTTTCTTCGTAGGTTCTGCAAGAACAGGTTCCTTTTCTAGTGTTTCGATCGGGCTTGGAGCTTTATCATCCGGCTGTGCGGGCATTATTTTTTCCTCTACTTCTCTGATTGGTGAAGGTTCTTTTTCTACAGCTGGTACTTCACTAGGCAGCTCTTTTACTGGACTTGGTTCTTTCTTGATTGGTTCTGCAATAACAGGTTCCTTTTCTTGTTTTTCGATCAGGCTTGTAGTTTTTTCATCCGGCTTTGCAGGAATAACTTGTTCCTCTACGTCTCTGATTGGTGAAGGTTCTTTTTCTACAGCTGATACTTCACTAGGCAGATCTTTGACTGGACTTGGTTCTTTCTTAGTAGGTTCTGCAAGAACAGGTTTCTTTTCTAGTGTTTCGATCGGGCTTGGAACTTTATCATCCGGATTTGCAGGCATTATTTTTTCCTCTACTTCTCTGATTGGAGAAGGTTCTTTTTCTACAGCTGGTACATAACTTGGCAGATCTTTGACTAGAATTGGTTCTTTCTTGATTGGTTCTGCAAGAACAGGTTCCTTTTCTAGCTTTTCGATCGGGCTTGGAGCTTTATCATCCGGCTTTGCAGGTATTATTTTTTCCTCTACTTCTCTGATTGGTGAAGATTCTTTTTCTACAGCTGGGACTTCACTGGGCAGCTCTTTAATTGGACTGGGTTTTTTCTTGATTGGATCTGCAAGAACAGGTTCCTTTTCTAGTTTTTCGATCGGGCTTGGAGCTTTATCATCCGGCTTTATAGAAATAACTTGTTCCTTTACTTCCCTGATTGGTGAAGGTTCTTTTTCTACAGCTGATACTTCACTAGGCAGATCTTTGACTGGACTTGGTTCTTTCTTCGAAGGTTCTGCAAGGACAGGTTCCTTTTTTAATTTCTCGATCGGGCTTGGAGCTTCATCTTCAGGCTTGGCAGGAATAATTTTTTCCTCTACTTCTCTGATCGGTGAAGGTTCTTTTTCTACAGCTGGTACTTCACTAGGCAGCTCTTTTACTGGACTTGGTTCTTTCTTTGAAGGTTCTGCAAGGACAGGTTCCTTTTCTAATTTCTCGATCGGGCTTGGAGCTTTTTCTTCAGGCTTGCCAGGAATAATTTTTTCCTCTACTTCTCTGATTGGTGAAGGTTCTTTTTCTACAGATGGCACTTCACTAGGCAGCTCTTTTACTGGACTTGGTTCTTTCTTGATTGGTTCTGCAATAACAGGTTCCTTTTCTTGTTTTTCGATCGGGCTTGGAGTTTTTTCATGCGGCTTTGCAGGAATAACTTGTTCCTCTACCTCTCTGATTGGTGAAGGTTCTTTTTCCACAGCTGATACTTCACTAGGCAGATCTTTGACTGGACTTTGTTCTTTCTTCGTAGGTTCTGCAAGAACAGGTTCCTTTTCTAGTTTTTCGATCGGGCTTGTAGTTTTTTCATGCGGCTTTGCAGGAATAACTTGTACCTCTACTTCTCTGATTGGTGAAGGTTCTTTTTCTACAGCTGGTACATCACTTGGCAGATCTTTGACTGGACTTGGTTCTTTCTTGATTTGTTCTTCAAAAACAGGTTCCTTTTCTAGCTTTTCGATCGGGGTCTGATCTTTATCATCCGGCTTTACAGGCATTAATTTTTCCTCTACTTCTCTGATTGGTAAAGGTTCTTTTTCTACAGCTGGTACTTCACTTGGCAGATATTTGACTGGACTTGGTTCTTTCTTGATTGGTTCTGCAAGAACAGGTTCCTTTTCTAGTGTTTCGATCGGGCTTGGAGCTTTATCATCCGGCTTTGCAGACATTATTTTTTCCTCTACTTCTCTTATTGGTGAAGGTTCTTTTTCTACAGCTGATACTTCACTTGGCAGATCTTTGACTGGACTTGGTTCTTTCTTGATTGAATCTACATGGACAGGCTCCTTTTCAAATTTTTCGATCGGGCTTGGAGCTTTATCATCCGGCTTTGCAGGAATAACTTGTTCCTCTACGTCTCTGATTGGTGAAGGTTCTTTTTCTACAGCTGGTACTTCACTAGGCAGCTCTTTAACTGGACTTGGTTCTTTCTTGATTGGATCTGCAAGAACAGGTTCCTTTTCTAATTTCTCGATCGGGCTTGAAGCTTTATCATCCGGCTTTGCAGGAATAACTTGTTCCTCTACTTCCCTGATTGGTGAAGGTTCTTTTTCTACAGCTGATACTTCACCAGGCAGATCTTTGACTGGACTTGGTTCTTTCATCGAAGGTTCAGCAAGGACAGGTTCCATTTCTAATTTCTCGATCGGGCTTGGAGCTTTATCTTCAGGCTTGGCAGGAATAATTTTTTCCTCTACTTCTCTGATTGGTGAAGGTTCTTTTTCTACAGTTGGTACTTCACTAGGCAGCTCTTTTACTGGACTTGGTTCTTTCTTCGAAGGTTCTGCAAGGACAGGTTCCTTTTCTAATTTCTCGATCGGGCTTGGAGCTTTATCTTCAGGCTTGGCAGGAATAATTTTTTCCTCTACTTCTCTGATTGGTGAAGGTTCTTTTTCTACAGCTGGTACTTCACTAGGCAGCTCTTTTACTGGACTTGGTTCTTTCTTCGAAGGTTCTGCAAGGACAGGTTCCTTTTCTAATTTCTCGATCGGGCTTGGAGCTTTATCTTCAGGCTTGGCAGGAATAATTTTTTCCTCTACTTCTCTGATTGGTGAAGGTTCTTTTTCTACAGCTGGTACTTCACTAGGCAGCTCTTTTACTGGACTTGGTTCTTTCTTCGAAGGTTCTGCAAGGACAGGTTCCTTTTCTAATTTCTCGATCGGGCTTGGAGCTTTATCTTCAGGCTTGGCAGGAATAATTTTTTCCTCTACTTCCCTGATTGGTGAAGGTTCTTTTTCTACAGCTGATACTTCACCAGGCAGATCTTTGACTGGACTTGGTTCTTTCTTCGAAGGTTCAGCAAGGACAGGTTCCATTTCTAATTTCTCGATCGGGCTTGGAGCTTTATCTTCAGGCTTGGCAGGAATAATTTTTTCCTCTACTTCTCTGATTGGTGAAGGTTCTTTTTCTACAGTTGGTACTTCACTAGGCAGCTCTTTTACTGGACTTGGTTCTTTCTTCGAAGGT
The DNA here is from genome assembly GCA_029227775.1 of Morpho helenor. Lineage (NCBI taxonomy): Eukaryota > Metazoa > Arthropoda > Insecta > Lepidoptera > Nymphalidae > Morpho > Morpho helenor. Next base: position 831,094 of record JARGCU010000006.1, read on the forward strand.
TCTGCAAGGACAGGTTCCTTTTCTAATTTCTCGATCGGGCTTGGAGCTTTATCTTCAGGCTTGGCAGGAATAATTTTTTCCTCTACTTCTCTGATTGGTGAAGGTTCTTTTTCTACAGCTGGTACTTCACTAGGCAGCTCTTTTACTGGACTTGGTTCTTTCTTCGAAGGTTCTGCAAGGACAGGTTCCTTTTCTAATTTCTCGATCGGGCTTGGAGCTTTATCTTCAGGCTTGGCAGGAATAATTTTTTCCTCAACTTCTCTGATTGGTGAAGGTTCTTTTTCTACAGCTGGTACTTCACTAGGCAGCTCTTTTACTGGACTTGGTTCTTTCTTCGAAGGTTCTGCAAGGACAGGTTCCTTTTCTAATTTCTCGATCGGGCTTGGAGCTTTATCTTCAGGCTTGGCAGGAATAATTTTTTCCTCTACTTCTCTGATTGGTGAAGGTTCTTTTTCTACAGCTGGTACTTCACTAGGCAGCTCTTTTACTGGACTTGGTTCTTTCTTCGAAGATTCTGCAAGGACAGGTTCCTTTTCTAATTTCTCGATCGGGCTTGGAGCTTTATCTTCAGGCTTGGCAGGAATAATTTTTTCCTCTACTTCCCTGATTGGTGAAGGTTCTTTTTCTACAGCTGATACTTCACCAGGCAGATCTTTGACTGGACTTGGTTCTTTCTTCGAAGGTTCAGCAAAGACAGGTTCCATTTCTAATTTCTCGATCGGGCTTGGAGCTTTATCTTCAGGCTTGGCAGGAATAATTTTTTCCTCTACTTCTCTGATTGGTGAAGGTTCATTTTCTACAGTTGGTACTACACTAGGCAGCTCTTTTACTGGACTTGGTTCTTTCTTCGAAGGTTCTGCAAGGACAGGTTCCTTTTCTAATTTCTCGATCGGGCTTGGAGCTTTATCTTCAGGCTTGGCAGGAATAATTTTATCCTCTACTTCTCTGATTGGTGAAGGTTCTTTTTCTACAGCTGGTACTTCACTAGGCAGCTCTTTTACTGGACTTGGTTCTTTCTTCGAAGGTTCTGCAAGGACAGGTTCCTTTTCTAATTTCTCGATCGGGCTTGGAGCTTTATCTTCAGGCTTGGTAGGAATAATTTTTTCCTCTACTTCTCTGATTGGTGAAGGTTCTTTTTCTACAGCTGGTACTTCACTAGGCAGCCCTTTTACTGGACTTGGTTCTTTCTTCGAAGGTTCTGCAAGGACAGGTTCCTTTTCGTATTTCTCGATCGGGCTTGGAGCTTTATCTTCAGGCTTGGCAGGAATAATTTTTTCCTCTACTTCTCTGATTGGTGAAGGTTCTTTTTCTACAGCTGGTACTTCACTAGGCAGCTCTTTTACTGGACTTGGTTCTTTCTTCGAAGGTTCTGCAAGGACAGGTTCCTTTTCTAATTTCTCGATCGGGCTTGGAGCTTTATCATCCGGCTTTGCGGGCATTATTTTTTCCTCTACTTCTCTGATTGGTGAAGGTTCTTTTTCTACAGCTGATACTTCACCAGGCAGATCTTTGACTGGACTTGGTTCTTTCTTCGAAGGTTCAGCAAGGACAGGTTCCATTTCTAATTTCTCGATCGGGCTTGGAGCTTTATCTTCAGGCTTGGCAGGAATAATTTTTTCCTCTACTTCTCTGATTGGTGAAGGTTCTTTTTCTACAGTTGGTACTTCACTAGGCAGCTCTTTTACTGGACTTGGTTCTTTCTTCGAAGGTTCTGCAAGGACAGGTTTCTTTTCTAGTGTTTCGATCGGGCTTGGAGCTTTATCATCCGGCTTTGCAGGCATTATTTTTCCCTCTACTTCTCTGATTGGGGAAGGTTCTTTTTCTACATCTGGGACTTCACTGGGCAGCTCTTTAATTGGACTGGGTTCTTTCTTGATTGGATCTGCAAGAACAGGTTTCTTTTCTAGTTTTTCGATCGGGCTTGCAGCTTTATCATCCGGCTTTACAGAAATAACTTGTTCCTCTACTTCCCTGATTGGTGAAGGTTCTTTTTCTACAGCTGATACTTCACTAGGCAGCTCTTTTACTGGACTTGGTTCTTTCTTCGAAGGTTCTGCAAGGACAGGTTCCTTTTCTAATTTCTCGATCGGGCTTGGAGCTTTATCTTCAGGCTTGGCAGGAATAATTTTTTCCTCTACTTCTCTGATTGGTGAAGGTTCTTTTTCTACAGCTGGTACTTCACTAGGCAGCTCTTTTACTGGACTTGGTTCTTTCTTCGAAGATTCTGCAAGGACAGGTTCCTTTTCTAATTTCTCGATCGGGCTTGGAGCTTTATCTTCAGGCTTGGCAGGAATAATTTTTTCCTCTACTTCCCTGATTGGTGAAGGTTCTTTTTCTACAGCTGATACTTCACCAGGCAGATCTTTGACTGGACTTGGTTCTTTCTTCGAAGGTTCAGCAAAGACAGGTTCCATTTCTAATTTCTCGATCGGGCTTGGAGCTTTATCTTCAGGCTTGGCAGGAATAATTTTTTCCTCTACTTCTCTGATTGGTGAAGGTTCATTTTCTACAGTTGGTACTACACTAGGCAGCTCTTTTACTGGACTTGGTTCTTTCTTCGAAGGTTCTGCAAGGACAGGTTCCTTTTCTAATTTCTCGATCGGGCTTGGAGCTTTATCTTCAGGCTTGGCAGGAATAATTTTATCCTCTACTTCTCTGATTGGTGAAGGTTCTTTTTCTACAGCTGGTACTTCACTAGGCAGCTCTTTTACTGGACTTGGTTCTTTCTTCGAAGGTTCTGCAAGGACAGGTTCCTTTTCTAATTTCTCGATCGGGCTTGGAGCTTTATCTTCAGGCTTGGTAGGAATAATTTTTTCCTCTACTTCTCTGATTGGTGAAGGTTCTTTTTCTACAGCTGGTACTTCACTAGGCAGCCCTTTTACTGGACTTGGTTCTTTCTTCGAAGGTTCTGCAAGGACAGGTTCCTTTTCGTATTTCTCGATCGGGCTTGGAGCTTTATCTTCAGGCTTGGCAGGAATAATTTTTTCCTCTACTTCTCTGATTGGTGAAGGTTCTTTTTCTACAGCTGGTACTTCACTAGGCAGCTCTTTTACTGGACTTGGTTCTTTCTTCGAAGGTTCTGCAAGGACAGGTTCCTTTTCTAATTTCTCGATCGGGCTTGGAGCTTTATCATCCGGCTTTGCGGGCATTATTTTTTCCTCTACTTCTCTGATTGGTGAAGGTTCTTTTTCTACAGCTGATACTTCACCAGGCAGATCTTTGACTGGACTTGGTTCTTTCTTCGAAGGTTCAGCAAGGACAGGTTCCATTTCTAATTTCTCGATCGGGCTTGGAGCTTTATCTTCAGGCTTGGCAGGAATAATTTTTTCCTCTACTTCTCTGATTGGTGAAGGTTCTTTTTCTACAGTTGGTACTTCACTAGGCAGCTCTTTTACTGGACTTGGTTCTTTCTTCGAAGGTTCTGCAAGGACAGGTTTCTTTTCTAGTGTTTCGATCGGGCTTGGAGCTTTATCATCCGGCTTTGCAGGCATTATTTTTCCCTCTACTTCTCTGATTGGGGAAGGTTCTTTTTCTACATCTGGGACTTCACTGGGCAGCTCTTTAATTGGACTGGGTTCTTTCTTGATTGGATCTGCAAGAACAGGTTTCTTTTCTAGTTTTTCGATCGGGCTTGCAGCTTTATCATCCGGCTTTACAGAAATAACTTGTTCCTCTACTTCCCTGATTGGTGAAGGTTCTTTTTCTACAGCTGATACTTCACTAGGCAGATCTTTGACTGGACTTGGTTCTTTCTTGATTGGATCGGCAAGGACAGGTTCCTCTTCTAATTTCTCGAACGGGCTTGGAGTTTTCTCATGCGGCTTTACAGGAATAACATGTTCCTCTACGTCTCTGATTAGTGAAGGTTCTTTTGCAACAGCTGATACTTCACTAGGCAGATCTTTGACTGGACTTGGTTCTTTCTTCGAAGGTTCTGCAATAACAGGTTCCTTTTCTTGTTTTTCGATCGGGCTTGGAGTTTTTTCATGCGGCTTTGCAGGAATAACTTGTTCCTCTACGTCTCTGATTGGTGAAGGTTCTTTTTCTACAGCTGATACTTCACTAGGAAGATCTTTTACTGGACTTGGTTCTTTCTTGATTGGATCTGCAAGGACAGGTTCCTTTTCAAGTTTTTCGATCGGGCTTGGAGCTTTATCATCCGGCTTTGCAGGAATAACTTGTTCTTCTACTTCCCTGATTGGTGAAGGTTCTTTTTCTACAGCTGGTACTTCACTGGGCAGCTCTTTAATTGGACTTGGTTCTTTCTTGATTGGATCTGCAATAACAGGTTCCTTTTCTTGTTTTTCGATCGGGCTTGGAGTTTTTTCATGCGGCTTTTCAGGAATAACTTGTTCCTCTACTTCCCTGATTGGTGAAGGTTCTTTTTCTACAGCTGATACTTCACTAGGCAGATCTTTGACTGGACTTGGTTCTTTCTTCGAAGGTTCGGCAAGGACAGGTTCCTTTTCTAATTTCTCGATCGGGCTTGGAGCTTTTTCTTCAGGCTTGGCAGAAATAATTTTTTCCTCTACTTCTCTGATTGGTGAAGGTTCTTTTTCTACAGCTGGTACTTCACTTGGCAGATCTTTGACTGGACTTGGTTCTTTCTTGATTGGATCTGCAAGAACAGGTTCCTTTTCTAGTTTTTCAATCGGGCTTGGAGCTTTATCATCCGGCTTTGCAGGAATAACTTGTTCCTCTACTTCCCTGATTGGTGAAGGTTCTTTTTCTACAGCTGGTACTTCACTAGGCAGCTCTTTTACTGGACTTGGTTCTTTCTTGATTGGTTCTGCAATAACAGGTTCCTTTTCTAATTTCTCGAACGGGCTTGGAGTTTTCTCATGCGGCTTTGCAGGAATAACATGTTCCTCTACGTCTCTGATTAGTGAAGGTTCTTTTGCTACAGCTGATACTTCACTAGGCAGATCTTTGACTGGACTTGGTTCTTTCTTGATTGGATCTGCAAGGACAGGTTCCTTTTCAAGTTTTTCGATCGGGCTTGGAGCTTTATCATCCGGCTTTGCAGGAATAACTTGTTCCTCTACTTCCCTGATTGGTGAAGGTTCTTTATCTACAGCTGATACTTCACTAGGAAGATCTTTGACTGGACTTGGTTCTTTCTTCGAAGGTTCTGCAAGAACAGCTTCCTTTTCTAGTGTTTCGATCGGGCTTGGAGCTTTATCATGCGGCTTTGCAGGGATAACTTGTTTCTCTACGTCTCTGATTGGTGAAGGTTCTTTTTCTACAGCTGGTACTTCACTAGGCAGCTCTTTTACTGGACTTGGTTCTTTCTTGATTGGATCTGCAAGAACAGGTTCCTTTTCTAGTTTTTGGATCGGGCTTGGAGCTTTATCATCCGGCTTTGCAGGAATTACTTGTTCCTCTACTTCCCTGATTGGTGAAGGTTCTTTTTCTACAGCTGATACTTCACTAGGCAGATCTTTGACTGGACTTGGTTCTTTCTTCGAAGGTTCTGCAAGGACAGCTTCCTTTTCTAGTGTTTCGATCGGGCTTGGAGCTTTATCATCCGGCTTTGCAGGCATTATTTTTTCCTCTACTTCTCTTATAGGTGAAGGTTCTTTTTCTACAGCTGATACTGCACTAGGCAGCTCTTTTACTGGACTTGATTCTTTCTTGATTGGTTCTGCAGGAACAGGTTCCTTTTCTAGCTTTTCTATCGGGCTTGGAGCTTTGTCATCCGGCTTTGCAGGCATTATTTTTTCCTCTACTTCTCTGATAGGTGAAGGTTCTTTTTCTACAGCTGGTACTTCACTAGGCAGCTCTATTACTGGACTTGGTTCTTTCTTCGAAGGTTCTGCAAGGACAAGTTCCTTTTCTAGTGTTTCGATCGGGCTTGGAGCTTTATCATCCGGCTTTGCAGGCATTATTTTTTCTTCTACTTCTCTAATAGGTGAAGGTTCTTTTTCTACAGCTGATACTGCACTAGAAAGCTCTTTTACTGGACTTGATTTTTCCTTGATTGGTTCTGCAGGAACAGGTTCCTTTTCTAGCTTTTCTATCGGGCTTGGAGCTTTGTCATCCGGCTTTGCAGGCATTATTTTTTCCTCTACTTCTCTGATAGGTGAAGGTTCTTTTTCTACAGCTGATACTTCACTAGGCAGCTCTATTACTGGACTTGGTTCTTTCTTCGAAGGTTCTGCAAGGACAGGTTCCTTTTCTAATTTCTCGATCGGGCTTGGAGCTTTATCTTCAGGCTTGGCAGGAATAATTTTTTCCTCTACTTGTCTGATTGGTGAAGGTTCTTTTTCTACAGCTGGTACTTCACTTGGCAGCTCTTTTACTGAACTTGGTTCTTTCTTGATTGGTTCTGCAATAACAGGTTCCTTTTCTTGTTTTTCGATCGGGCTTGGAGTTTTTTCATGCGGCTTTGCAGGAATAACTTGTTCCTCTACGTCTCTGATTGGTGAAGGTTCTTTTTCTACAGCTGATACTTCACTAGGAAGATCTTTTACTGGACTTGGTTCTTTCTTGATTGGATCTGCAAGGACAGGTTCCTTTTCAAGTTTTTCGATCGGGCTTGGAGCTTTATCATCCGGCTTTGCAGGAATAACTTGTTCCTCTACTTCCCTGATTGGTGAAGGTTCTTTTTCTACAGCTGGTACTTCACTTGGCAGATCTTTTACTGGACTTGGTTCTTTCTTGATTGGATCTGCAATAACAGGTTCCTTTTCTTGTTTTTCGACCGGGCTTGGAGTTTTTTCATGCGGCTTTGCAGGAATAACTTGTTCCTCTACGTCTCTGATTGGTGAAGGTTCTTTTTCTACAGCTGGTACTTCACTAGGCAGCTCTTTTACTGGACTTGGTTCTTTCTTGATTGGTTCTGCAATAACAGGTTCCTTTTCTATTTTCTCGAACGGGCTTGGAGTTTTCTCATGCGGCTTTGCAGGAATAACATGTTCCTCTACGTCTCTGATTAGTGAAGGTTCTTTTGCTACAGCTGATACTTCACTAGGCAGATCTTTGACTGGACTTGGTTCTTTCTTGATTGGATCTGCAAGGACAGGTTCCTTTTTAAGTTTTTCGATCGGGCTTGGAGCTTTATCATCCGGCTTTGCAGGAATAACTTGTTCCTCTACTTCCCTGATTGGTGAAGGTTCTTTTTCTACAGCTGATACTTCACTAGGCAGATCTTTGACTGGACTTGGTTCTTTTTTCGAAGGTTCGGCAAGGACAGGTTCCTTTTCTAATTTCTCGATCGGGCTAGGAGCTTTTTCTTCAGGCTTGGCAGAAATAATTTTTTCTTCTACTTCTCTGATTGATGAAGGTTCTTTTTCTACAGCTGGTACTTCACTTGGCAGATCTTTGACTGGACTTGGTTCTTTCTTGATTAGTTTTGCAAGAACAGGTTCCTTTTCTAGCTTTTCAATCGGGCTTGGAGCTTTATCATCCGGCTTTGCAGGAATAACTTGTTCCTCTACTTCCCTGATTGGTGAAGGTTCTTTTTCTACAGCTGGTACTTCACTTGGCAGCTCTTTTACTGGACTTGGTTCTTTCTTGATTGGTTCTGCAATAACAGGTTCCTTTTCTTGTTTTTCGATCGGGCTTGGAGTTTTTTCATGCGGCTTTGCAGGAATAACTTGTTCCTCTACTTCCCTGATTGGTGAAGGTTCTTTTTCTACAGCTGATACTTCACTAGACAGATCTTTGAATGGACTTGGTTCTTTCTTCGAAGGATCGGCAAGGACAGGTTCCTCTTCTAATTTCTCGAACGGGCTTGGAGTTTTCTCATGCGGCTTTGCAGGAATAACATGTTCCTCGACGTCTCTGATTAGTGAAGGTTCTTTTGCAACAGCTGATACTTCACTAGGCAGATCTTTGACTGGACTTGGTTCTTTCTTCGAAGGTTCTGCAAGGACAGGTTCCTTTTCTAATTTCTCGATCGGGCTTGGAGCTTTATCTTCAGGCTTGGCATGAATAATTTTTTCCTCTACTTCTCGTATTGGTGAAGGTTCTTTTTCTACAGCTGGTACTTCACTAGGCAGCTCTTTTACTGGACTTGGTTCTTTCTTGATTGGATCTGAAAGAACAAATTCCTTTTCTAGTGTTTCGATCGGGCTTGGAGCTTTATCATCCGGCTTTGCAGGAATAACTTGTTCCTCTACTTCCCTGATTGGTGAAGGTTCTTTTTCTACAGCTGATACTTCACTAGGCAGATCTTTGACTGGACTTGGTTCTTTCTTCGAAGGTTCTGCAAGGACAGGTTCCTTTTCTAATTTCTCGATCGGGCTTGGAGCTTTATCTTCAGGCTTGGCAGGAATAATTTTTTCCTCTACTTTTCGTATTGGTGAAGGTTCTTTTTCTACAGCTGGTACTTCACTTGGCAGATCTTTGACTGGACTTGGTTCTTTCTTGATTAGTTTTGCAAGAACAGGTTCCTTTTCTAGCTTTTCAATCGGGCTTGGAGCTTTATCATCCGGCTTTGCAGGAATAACTTGTTCCTCTACTTCCCTGATTGGTGAAGGTTCTTTTTCTACAGCTGATACTTCACTAGGCAGATCTTTGAATGGACTTGGTTCTTTCTTCGAAGGATCGGCAAGGACAGGTTCCTTTTCTAATTTCTCGAACGGGCTTGGAGTTTTCTTATGTGGCTTTGCAGGAATAACATGTTCCTCTACGTCTCTGATTAGTGAAGGTTCTTTTGCAACAGCTGATACTTCACTAGGCAGATCTTTGACTGGACTTGGTTCTTTCTTCGAAGGTTCTGCAAGGACAGGTTCCTTTTCTAATTTCTCGATCGGGCTTGGAGCTTTATCTTCAGGCTTGGCAGGAATAATTTTTTCCTCTACTTCTCGTATTGGTGAAGTTTCTTTTTCTACAGCTGGTACTTCACTCAGCAGCTCTTTTACTGGACTTGGTTCTTTCTTGATTGGTTCTGCAATAACAGGTTCCTTTTCTTGTTTTTCGATCGGGCTTGGAGTTTTTTCATGCGGCTTTGCAGGAATAACTTGTTCCTCTACTTCCCTGATTCGTGAAGGTTCTTTTTCTACAGCTGGTACTTCACTTGGCAGATCTTTTACTGGACTTGGTTCTTTCTTGATGGGATCTGCAAGGACAGGTTCCTTTTCAAGTTTTTCGATCGGGCTTGGAGGTTTTTTATGCGGCTTTGCACGGATAACTTGTTCCTCTACTTCCCTGATTGGTGAAGGTTCTTTTTCTACAGCTGGTACTTCACTAAGCAGATCTTTGACTGGACTTGGTTCTTTCTTCGAAGGTTCGGCAAGGACAGGTTCCTTTTCAAGTTTTTCGATCGGGCTTGGAGCTTTATCATCCGGCTTTGCAGGAATAACTTGTTCCTCTACTTCCCTGATTGGTGAAGGTTCTTTTTCTACAGCTGGTACTTCACTTGGCAGATCTTTTACTGGACTTGGTTCTTTCTTGATTGGATCTGCAAGGACAGGTTCCTTTTCTAGCTTTTCAATCGGGCTTGGAGCTTTATCATCCGGCTTTGCAGGAATAACTTGCTCCTCTACGTCTCTGATTGGTGAAGGTTCTTTTTCTACAGCTGATACTTCACTAGGCAGATCTTTGACTGGACTTGGTTCTTTCTTGATTGGATCTGCAAGGACAGGTTCCTTTTCAAGTTTTTCGATCGGGCTTGGAGCTTTATCATCCGGCTTTGCAGGAATAACTTGTTCCTCTACTTCCCTGATTGGTGAAGGTTCTTTTTCTACAGCTGGTACTTCACTTGGCAGATCTTTGACTGGACTTGGTTCTTTCTTGATTGGATCTGCAAGGACAGGTTCCTTTTCTAGCTTTTCAATCGGGCTTGGAGCTTTATCATCCGGCTTTGCAGGAATAACTTGTTCCTCTACTTCCCTGATTGGTGAAGGTTCTTTTTCTACAGCTGGTACTTCACTTGGCAGATCTTTGACTGGACTTGGTTCTTTCTTGATTGGATCTGCAAGGACAGGTTCCTTTTCAAGTTTTTCGATCGGGCTTGGAGCTTTATCATCCGGCTTTGCAGGAATAACTTGTTCCTCTACTTCCCTGATTGGTGAAGGTTCTTTTTCTACAGCTGATACTTCACTAGGCAGATCTTTGACTGGACTTGGTTCTTTCTTCGAAGGTTCGGCAAGGACAGGTTCCTTTTCTAATTTCTCGATCGGGCTTGGAGCTTTTTCTTCAGGCTTGGCAGAAATAATTTTTTCCTCTACTTCTCGTATTGGTGAAGGTTCTTTTTCTACAGCTGGTACTTCACTTGGCAGATCTTTGACTGGACTTGGTTCTTTCTTGATTAGTTTTGCAAGAACAGGTTCCTTTTCTAGCTTTTCAATCGGGCTTGGAGCTTTATCATCCGGCTTTGCAGGAATAACTTGTTCCTCTACTTCCCTGATTGGTGAAGGTTCTTTTTCTACAGCTGATACTTCACTAGGCAGATCTTTGAATGGACTTGGTTCTTTCTTCGAAGGATCGGCAAGGACAGGTTCCTTTTCTAATTTCTCGAACGGGCTTGGAGTTTTCTTATGTGGCTTTGCAGGAATAACATGTTCCTCTACGTCTCTGATTAGTGAAGGTTCTTTTGCAACAGCTGATACTTCACTAGGCAGATCTTTGACTGGACTTGGTTCTTTCTTCGAAGGTTCTGCAAGGACAGGTTCCTTTTCTAATTTCTCGATCGGGCTTGGAGCTTTATCTTCAGGCTTGGCAGGAATAATTTTTTCCTCTACTTCTCGTATTGGTGAAGTTTCTTTTTCTACAGCTGGTACTTCACTCAGCAGCTCTTTTACTGGACTTGGTTCTTTCTTGATTGGTTCTGCAATAACAGGTTCCTTTTCTTGTTTTTCGATCGGGCTTGGAGTTTTTTCATGCGGCTTTGCAGGAATAACTTGTTCCTCTACTTCCCTGATTCGTGAAGGTTCTTTTTCTACAGCTGGTACTTCACTTGGCAGATCTTTTACTGGACTTGGTTCTTTCTTGATGGGATCTGCAAGGACAGGTTCCTTTTCAAGTTTTTCGATCGGGCTTGGAGGTTTTTTATGCGGCTTTGCACGGATAACTTGTTCCTCTACTTCCCTGATTGGTGAAGGTTCTTTTTCTACAGCTGGTACTTCACTAAGCAGATCTTTGACTGGACTTGGTTCTTTCTTCGAAGGTTCGGCAAGGACAGGTTCCTTTTCAAGTTTTTCGATCGGGCTTGGAGCTTTATCATCCGGCTTTGCAGGAATAACTTGTTCCTCTACTTCCCTGATTGGTGAAGGTTCTTTTTCTACAGCTGGTACTTCACTTGGCAGATCTTTTACTGGACTTGGTTCTTTCTTGATTGGATCTGCAAGGACAGGTTCCTTTTCTAGCTTTTCAATCGGGCTTGGAGCTTTATCATCCGGCTTTGCAGGAATAACTTGCTCCTCTACGTCTCTGATTGGTGAAGGTTCTTTTTCTACAGCTGATACTTCACTAGGCAGATCTTTGACTGGACTTGGTTCTTTCTTGATTGGATCTGCAAGGACAGGTTCCTTTTCAAGTTTTTCGATCGGGCTTGGAGCTTTATCATCCGGCTTTGCAGGAATAACTTGTTCCTCTACTTCCCTGATTGGTGAAGGTTCTTTTTCTACAGCTGGTACTTCACTTGGCAGATCTTTGACTGGACTTGGTTCTTTCTTGATTGGATCTGCAAGGACAGGTTCCTTTTCTAGCTTTTCAATCGGGCTTGGAGCTTTATCATCCGGCTTTGCAGGAATAACTTGTTCCTCTACTTCCCTGATTGGTGAAGGTTCTTTTTCTACAGCTGGTACTTCACTTGGCAGATCTTTGACTGGACTTGGTTCTTTCTTGATTGGATCTGCAAGGACAGGTTCCTTTTCAAGTTTTTCGATCGGGCTTGGAGCTTTATCATCCGGCTTTGCAGGAATAACTTGTTCCTCTACTTCCCTGATTGGTGAAGGTTCTTTTTCTACAGCTGATACTTCACTAGGCAGATCTTTGACTGGACTTGGTTCTTTCTTCGAAGGTTCGGCAAGGACAGGTTCCTTTTCTAATTTCTCGATCGGGCTTGGAGCTTTTTCTTCAGGCTTGGCAGAAATAATTTTTTCCTCTACTTCTCTGATTGGTGAAGGTTCTTTTTCTACAGCTGGTATTTCACTTGGCAGATCTTTGACTGGACTTGGTTCTTTCTTGATTGGATCTGCAAGGACAGGTTCCTTTTCTAGCTTTTCAATCGGGCTTGGAGCTTTATCATCCGGCTTTGCAGGAATAACTTGTTCCTCTACTTCCCTGATTGGTGAAGGTTCTTTTTCTACAGCTGATACTTCACTAGGCAGATCTTTGAATGGGCTTGGTTCTTTCTTCGAAGGATCGGCAAGGACAGGTTCCTTTTCTAATTTCTCGAACGGGCTTGGAGTTTTCTTATGTGGCTTTGCAGGAATAACATGTTCCTCTACGTCTCTGATTAGTGAAGGTTCTTTTGCAACAGCTGATACTTCACTAGGCAGATCTTTGACTGGACTTGGTTCTTTCTTCGAAGGTTCTGCAAGGACAGGTTCCTTTTCTAATTTCTCGATCGGGCTTGGAGCTTTATCTTCAGGCTTGGCAGGAATAATTTTTTCCTCTACTTCTCTGATTGGTGAAGGTTCTTTTTCTACAGCTGATACTTCACTAGGCAGCTCTTTTACTGGACTTGGTTCTTTCTTGATTGGTTCTGCAATAACAGGTTCCTTTTCTTGTTTTTCGATCGGGCTTGGAGTTTTTTCATGCGGCTTTGCAGGAATAACTTGTTCCTCTACTTCCCTGATTCGTGAAGGTTCTTTTTCTACAGCTGGTACTTCACTTGGCAGATCTTTTACTGGACTTGGTTCTTTCTTCGAAGGTTCTGCAAGGACAGGTTCCTTTTCTAATTTCTCGATCGGGCTTGGAGCTTTATCTTCAGGCTTGGCAGGAATAATTTTTTCCTTTACTTCTCGTATTGGTGAAGGTTCTTTTTCTACAGCTGGTACTTCACTAGGCATCTCTTTTACTGGACTTGGTTCTTTCTTGATTGGTTCTGCAATAACAGGTTCCTTTTCTTGTTTTTCGATCGGGCTTGGAGTTTTTTCATGCGGCTTTGCAGGAATAACTTGTTCCTCTACTTCCCTGATTGGTGAAGGTTCTTTTTCTACAGCTGATACTTCACTAGGCAGATCTTTGACTGGACTTGGTTCTTTCTTCGAAGGTTCGGCAAGGACAGGTTCCTTTTCTAATTTCTCGATCGGGCTTGGAGCTTTTTCTTCAGGCTTGGCAGAAATAATTTTTTCCTCTACGTTTCTGATTGGTGAAGGTTCTTTTTCTACAGCTGATACTTCACTAGGCAGATCTTTTACTGGACTTGGTTCTTTTTTGATTGGATCTGCAAGGACAGGTTCCTTTTCAAGTTTTTCGATCGGGCTTGGAGTTTCTTCATGCGGCTTTGCAAGAATAACTTGTTCCTCTACTTCCCTGATTGGTGTAGGTTCTTTTTCTACAGCTGATACTTCACTAGGCAGATCTTTGACTGGACTTGGTTCTTTCTTGATTGGATCTGCAAGGACAGGTTCCTTTTCAAGTTTTTCGATCGGGCTTGGAGCTTTATCATCCGGCTTTGCAGGAATAACTTGTTCCTCTACTTCCCTGATTGGTGAAGGTTCTTTTTCTACAGCTGGTACTTCACTTGGCAGATCTTTGACTGGACTTGGTTCTTTCTTGATTGGATCTGCAAGGACAGGTTCCTTTTCTAGCTTTTCAATCGGGCTTGGAGCTTTATCATCCGGCTTTGCAGGAATAACTTGCTCCTCTACGTCTCTGATTGGTAAAGGTTCTTTTTCTACAGCTGATACTTCACTAGGCAGATCTTTGACTGGACTTGGTTCTTTCTTGATTGGATCTGCAAGGACATGTTCCTTTTCAAGTTTTTCAATCGGGCTTGGAGTTTTATCATCCGGCTTTGGAGGAATAACTTGTTCCTCTACTTCCCTGATTGGTGAAGGTTCTTTTTCTACAGCTGGTACTTCACTTGGCAGATCTTTGACTGGACTTGGTTCTTTCTTCGAAGGTTCTGCAAGGACAGGTTCCTTTTCTAATTTCTCGATCGGGCTTGGAGCTTTTTCTTCAGGCTTGGCAGGAATAATTTTTTTCTCTACTTCTATGATTGGTGAAGGTTCTTTTTCTACAGCTGGTACTTCACTAGGCAGCTCTTTGACTGGACATGGTTCTTTCTTGATCGGTTCTGCAAGAACAGGTTCTTTTTCTAGCTTTTCAATCGGGCTTGGAGCTTTATCATCCGGCTTTGCAGGAATAACTTGCTCCTCTACTTCTTTGATTGGTGAAGTTTCTTTTTCTACAGCTGGTACTTCACTCAGCAGCTCTTTTACTGGACTTGGTTCTTTCTTGATTGGTTCTGCAATAACAGGTTCCTTTTCTTGTTTTTCGATCGGGCTTGGAGTTTTTTCATGCGGCTTTGCAGGAATAACTTGTTCCTCTACGTCTCTGATTGGTGAAGGTTCTTTTTCTACAGCTGATACTTCACTAGGCAGATCTTTGACTGGACTTGGTTCTTTCTTCATTGGTTCTACAAGACCAGGTTCCGTTTCTAATTTCTCGATAGGGCTTGGAGTTTTATGATCAAGCTTGGCAAGTATAATTTTTTCCTCTACTTCCCTGATTGGTGAAGGTTCTTTTTCTACAGCTGGTTCTTCACTAGGCAGCTCTTTTACTGGAATTGGTTCTTTCTTGATTGGTTCTGCAATAACAGGTTCCTTTTCTAGTTTTTCGATCGAGCTTGGAGTTTTTTCATGCGGCTTAGCAGGAATAACTTGTTCCTCTACTTCCCTGATTGGTGAAGGTTCTTTTTCTACAGCTGGTACTTCACTTGGCAGATCTTTGACTGGACTTGGTTCTTTCTTCGTAGGTTCTGCAAGAACAAGTTCCTTTTCTAGTTCTTCGATCGGGCTTGGAGCTTTATCATCCGGCTTTGCAGGCATTATTTTTTCCTCTACTTCCCTGATTGGTGAAGGTTCTTTTTCTACAGTTGGTACTTCACTTGGTAGATCTTTGACTGGACTTGGTTCTTTCTTGATTGGTTCTGCAATAACAGGTTCCTTTTCTAGTTTTTCGATCGGGCTTGGAGCTTTATCATCCGGCTTTGCAGGCATTATTTTTTCCTCTACTTCCCTAATTGGTGAAGGTTCTTTTTCTTCAGCTGGGACTTCACTGGGCAGCTCTTTAATTGGACTGGGTTCTTTCTTGATTGGATCTGCAAGAACAGGTTCCTTTTCTAGTTTTTCGATCCGGCTTGGAGCTTTATCATCCGGCTTTACAGAAATAACTTGTTCCTCTACTTCTCTGATTGGTGAAGGTTCTTTTTCTACAGCTGGTTCTTCACTACGCAGCTCTTTTACTGGACTTGGTTCTTTCTTGATTGGATCTGCAAGAACAGGTTCCTTTTCTAGTTTTTCGATCGGGCTTGGAGTTGTCTCATGCGGCTTTGCAGGAATAACTTGTTCCCCTACTTCCCTGATTGGTGAAGGTTCTTTTTCTACAGCTGGTACTTCACTTGGCAGATCTTTGACTGGACTTGGTTCTTTCTTGATTGGATCTGCAATAACAGGTTCCTTTTCTAGTGTTTCGATCGGGCTTGGAGCTTTATCATCCGGCTTTGCAGGCATTATTTTTTCCTCTACTTCTCTGATTGGTGAAGGTTCTTTTTCTACAGCTGGTACTTCACTAGGCAGCTCTTTTACTGGACTTGGTTCTTTCTTGATTGGTTCTGCAATAACAGGTTCTTTTTCTTGTTTTTCGATCGGGCTTGGAGTTTTTTCATGCTGCTTTACAGGAATAACTTGTTCCCCTACTTCCCTGATTGGTGAAGGTTCTTTTTCTACAGCTGATACTTCACTTGGCAGATCTTTGACTGGACTTGGTTCTTTCTTCGAAGGTTCTGCAAGGACAGGTTCCTTTTCTAATTTCTCGATCGGGCTTGGAGCTTTTTCTTCAGGCTTGGCAGGAATAATTTTTTTCTCTACTTCTATGATTGGTGAAGGTTCTTTTTCTACAGCTGGTATTTTACTAGGCAGATCTTTTACTGGACTTGGTTCTTTCTTGACTGGTTCTGCAAGGACAGGTTCCTTTTCAAGTTTTTCGATCGGGCTTGGAGCTTTATCATCCGGCTTTGCAGGAATAACTTGTTCCTTTACTTCTCTGATTGGTGAAGGTTCTTTCTCTACAGCTGATACTTCACTAGACAGATCTTTAACTGGACTTGGTTCTTTCTTCATAGGTTTTGCAAGAACAGGTTCCTTTTCTAATTTCTCGATCGGGCTTGGAGGTTTTTTATGCGGCTTTGCAGGAATAACTTGTTCCTTTACTTCTCTGATTGGTGAAGGTTCTTTTTCTACAGCTGTTACTTCACTAGACAGATCTTTAATTAGGCTTAGTTCTGTCGTCATTGGTTCTACAAGACCAGGTTCCGTTTCTAATTTTTCGATAGGGCTTGGAGTTTTATGATCAAGCTTGGCAAGTGTAATTTTTTCCTCTACTTCCCTGATTGGTGAAGGTTCTTTTTCTACAGCTGGTACTTCACTTGGCAGATCTTTGACTGGACTTGGTTCTTTCTTCGTAGGTTCTGCAAGAACAAGTTCCTTTTCTAGTTCTTCGATCGGGCTTGGAGCTTTATCATCCGGCTTTGCAGGCATTATTTTTTCCTCTACTTCCCTGATTGGTGAAGGTTCTTTTTCTACAGTTGGTACTTCACTTGGTAGATCTTTGACTGGACTTGGTTCTTTCTTGATTGGTTCTGCAATAACAGGTTCCTTTTCTAGTTTTTCGATCGGGCTTGGAGCTTTATCATCAGGCTTGGCAGGAATAATTTTTTCCTGTACTTTCTTGATTGGTGAAGGTTCTTTTTCTATAGCTGGTACTTTACTAGGCAGCTCTTTGACTGGACTTGGTTCTTTCTTGATTGGTTCTGCAAGAACAGATTCCTTTTCTAATTTCTCGATCGGGCTTGGAGTTTTATCATCAAGCTTGTCAGGAGTCATTTTTTCCCCTACTTCCTTAATTGGTGAAGGTTCTTTTTCTTCAGCTGGTACTTCACTAGGCAGCTCTTTTATTGGACTTGGTTCTTTTTTGATTGGTTCTGCAAGAACAGGTTCCATTTCTAGATTTTCGATCGGGCTGGGAGTTTTTTCATGCGGTTTTGCAGGAATAACTTGTTCCTCTACTTCTCTGATTGGTGAAGGTTCTTTTTCTTTAGCTGATA
Organism: Morpho helenor; assembly: GCA_029227775.1. Taxonomy (NCBI): domain Eukaryota; kingdom Metazoa; phylum Arthropoda; class Insecta; order Lepidoptera; family Nymphalidae; genus Morpho; species Morpho helenor. The sequence continues at coordinate 848,318 of JARGCU010000006.1, forward strand.
CTTCACTTGGCAGATCTTTGGCTGGACTTGGTTCTTTCTTCATTGGTTCTGCAAGACCAGGTTCCTTTTCTAATTTTTCGATCGGGCTTGGAACTTTATCATCCGTCTTTGCAGGAATACCTTTTTCTTGCATCTTTCTGACCATTGTAGGCTCTATTTCAGGAGACAGAAGTTGAGTAGGCAGCTGTTTGTCTGGACTTGATCTTTGACATTTTATAATAAAAGGTTTTGTTTGGTCTATTTGTTTCTGAAGAGAATATAAATCTAGTGCTACTGGTTTCTGAGCTGTATCATCAACAAATTTTTGTGACGTCACAACAAGTTCTGTTATTCGCTGATTTGATACTTCGGCATTTTTTGCATTGTAATCACATAAGTATTGTTTTATTGTTTTTACTTTTTCTGTTATATTTGTTTCGAAAACTGTTTCTATGTCTGTTTCTTCTATTACTCTCATAATTTTTTTATTATTTTTAGAATTACTGAAAATGGTTTTAGAAGTTCTTGTATAAATTCTTTGAGTCACTTTATGGCCTTTGAAATTTACTAATTTTTCTTCCATATTTTTGTCAAAGTTTGTGTCTTCTTTTAATTGATATTGTCTCAATATAGTCGATTCAAGGTATTCCAAATCTGTTATGTTTGTGTTTCCATTGATTTGTAAAGTAGCCGTACCATCAGGACGGCTTTCTATTATTGTTTTAATTGTGTCCGTTCTTAATTTAGTTACCGTGCCGATGTTGTTCTTATATTCAGTTTTTATGATCCTTGTAATTATAGTTCGCTCAATTACGACTTCTCTTATAAGTATGTTTTCTTTCTTTGTCTTTACGCTTTCTTTTGGATTACCAGATTTTGTTAGGTTTCGTAGCACATCTTCAATGTCTTTTTGAGACGAAATGAGCGCAATTATAAAATTTTCATATAACTGTACCGTAACCAACATAGTTTTATCAGTTATTTCGAATATTTGCTTTTGTACATCATATTTTTCCTTTGCAATTGCCACATCTATTTTCATACCTTCTGAAGCATCGTCTACTTCTGAAGTTTTTTCACTTTTTTTCGTAAATAACTCTTTTGCTTTGTTAATTTTTTCATCAAATTTGTTCATAAAACTACTTATCATTGATTTGCTTTCTTTTTTCTTTTCTTCTTGTTTAGTTGCTTTAATTTGAATATCATCACCATCGATTTTTAAATTATCCTCTTCGTTTAATGTTTTGATCGTATCTTTTTCTAAACTTACTTGCTTATCATCAAGTTTGTCAGAAATGATTTTGGACTTGGGTTTCAAGTTATTGTCAATTAACGTTGATACAGAAGTATCTTGTCTGTCTAGATTTAAATTAGGACCAAACTTTTCTTTTAATACTTTGGACCTAGTATCAACGAGAGTGCCAGCTTTACCGTCGAATTCAATTTTTTTAAATAATTTAGTTTCATCTGACAATTGTTTTTCTTCCTCAGTAGCAAGTTCTTTTTCAAGAGCTTTACTGAGGTTGAAATCGGGTTCTTTTTTTGAAATGGATGTATCGATGGCGACATGTTTTGAATCTTGTAAAGGTTCCATTTGTGAGATTAGACTAAAGCTATCTTCCTTCTTTCTTAAATCTGCGATTTTCTCCTCAAGTTTTTCTAATGTTTTGGTAGAATCTAAAGTAACACTTATTCTCTTTTCTTGTTCAAAAACGTCTACATCACCAGTGGAAGTTTGATCTTTGATTTCTTGCTTACTTAAATCAGCAGTAAATCCATTTACTTGATTATTGCTTTGACTTTCAAGTATTTCCTGTATCGTTTTTTCTCCTTTGATTTCCCGCTTAATTTTTTTGCTATCGCTAAGAACTGTTTTGTCCGACAAATCACTGATTTCTTCAGATGCTGATTTCACAGGAGATACATCTTTTTGAATTCTCATTTCAAGTACATCGTGCTCAATGTCCAAAGTTACATTTGAAATATTGTCCTCAAATCTTTTTTCGTCATGTTTTGCTTCTTCTTCGTCTAATTCTGTAATTTTTTGTTCTTTGTCTTTTTTTCCTATTTCACCCTTTAATATTGTTTTTAAATGTGGAGTAGAACACTCATCAGATATATTAAATGTGCTAAATATTTCTGGAGATTTTCGAATTATTGGAGATTTTTCAGCTATAAGTTCTTCTAAACTTTTTTCTGATTTTAATACCTCAGCAACATCTGCTACGATTTTTTCTACATCTTTAGGGCTTAAAGTATGTTTTTCAGACCATTCAAGTTTAGTAGCTTCTTCTATTTCTTTTTCAACGTCTTCTGGTATTGATGGAATTTTTTCGGGCATACTGGAAACCTCTTCTAATATACCTATATCATCTTTTAAGGGAGAATGAACTGTTGTGATATGAGTTTCTCTTAATTTTTCTGTGTATTGACTGTAATTGAAGGCAGCGTCGTCGTATTCCTTAACTGGCTCTAATTCTTTTAATGGTAACATCGATATTTTCATTTGTTCATGGTACATTGGAGACTCTGGTGCCGAACCGGGAGTAACTGTAACCAATTCCGCGTGCGATGGACGTTGAACAGTTTTTAAAATAACATCATCTTGAATAGGTTTTAGGTAAGGCATTGTAGTTGTTTTATCTAAAAGTGGTAAATCTTTTGGAATCTTGATTTCACTTTCAAATCTAATATCAATTTTGCGTTTATACTCATCTTCAATTGGAGTTTTTTTGTCTACGTAGGTTTGGTAATCTACTTCTTCGTGTAATGGCAAGTCAGCTACTTCGTCCGGAGTTTTCACTATTTCTCTTATAAGCGTGGGTTGAGGTTCAATTTTAGAAGTCCGTTCGAACGACATAGGTCTTTTCAAATCAGTAAGCGTATGAGGTTGCATGATTTCCTTTGTTTCTTCTTTCACATGTTTCTCTTCAATTGGATAATCTTCTTTGATATCATCCAAAGTAATGCGTTCATCTTCAGGAAGGGTTGGTGCGGTAGTTGCACCGGACTCAATAGTGGTAGATATTTTTTCATCTGGATGGGATTCTTGTATTATATTTTCAAGAGAGTCTTTAGGTTTTGTAATACCACTTTTGCTATCAGATGTTTTCTTTTCACTGCTTAAATCTTGTTTCTCTTCCACACTTATAGACTGGTCTTTAGACTCACTTTCTTTAGCTTCTTTGACAGTTGTTTTTTCCTTCATATAATCAGTTTTCTCAAAAGCAGATAAATCAATGCCTAAAATATTCTTTTCACATTGCTCCTTATCCTTGGCATGTTTTTGTAGTTCACTTTCTTTTTCATGTTTATACTTTTTCTCTGAAATTGATTCTTCGGCGTATTGCTCAACTTCTTCCTTTTCTATAATAAGATACTCTTCTTCAAATTCTCCATCAGCTGTCGTCTCTGTTTTAGCCCCGTCTATTAGACATGTTATTTTTTCTATATCAGATCTTCCAACAAATTCAACTTTTTCATCTGTTTCACTGTCTCTGTTGAATACAGCTTCTATTTCTCTAACAATTTCTTGTTCTTCTCTTTCATCTAATTCTTGTTGTTTTATTTCGTCTAGAGACTTCGAGGTATCTTCATCTGACTTTTTCGCTTCTTTTAATATATCCTCGTAATTAACTCTCTGAATGCCTTTTAATTTAGATGTATCAGCTTTAACACTTTTAACTGATTTTGTTGGACTTTTTGACACTTTCAGTCCTTTTATTGGCGATGCCATTGGTCTAGGTCGACGAGAAATTGGTTCCCGTTTGATTTTCGGTTCTTTTTTTTCTTGTAACTTTTGTGTTACATCTCGTTTTGGGGATACTTGTTTATATTTGGATTCAACAACTCGCCGATTATTCGCTTCTTTGGTACTTTTAGCTGGAGTACTACTTGGACTTAATTTTCTGGGTTTTGCTCGTAATTTATCCTTTAGGGGCATTGAAATTGTTTTGATATCTAATACTTTTTTGGGAGTGATAGGAGGGGATTTTTTATCATCAATAGTTTTTCTATCAATTGTACTTATTGTAGTTTTCTTTTCACTTATTTTCTGTGCTCGAATATTAACTTTGCTTTTAGCTGCCATAATTTCAGTTTTTGTTTTTTCAGGTTTTTTCTTTGAATCGGCTTTCAATTTATTTTCAAAATCAGGTTTTTTTGCTTCAGATACTTTAAATGTAGAGTCTTTTATATCATCAGTCTTATCAATACGTTTAGTTTTCTTTTCAGACATTTTTTTCTTTGTTTCGTTCTTTTTAGGCAAACCATCAATTACAGTGCTCTCATACTGAGCAAATTTATCGTCTAATTTAGTATCAACTCTGGCTGCAACAGCTTCTTGTAAAACTGAGTCAATGTTTTTATCATCTCCATTTACAAGTTCATTTAATAATTTATTATCAATAACATTTTTTGAATCAGTTTCATCCCTAATTATTTTAGATGTATAATCGGAATCAAGAGCTTTTTCTTCTTTCTTTTCGGAGATAATACTTCTTTCTTTACCGACTTTTGTCAATTGCTGTTTTGCAGATTTTAGGGATGTTGGAATTGTTGCTGCCGAAGTCACTGTCGCTGGGGGAGTCATTTGACGTCCTGTGTATGAGGGGTACTGAAGGAATTCTAAATGCTTTAATTTTTCTAGGCCTTCAAATATTTTGTGCTGTGGTGTTGATCCTGGGAACATTATTCTAGTTATTGTATCGTCTGGATTTGCCGGTCGCCATACTAAAAGCGCACATATTGATACTAAATTTGGAATTGGAAAATTAAACTGTCCACATATACTGGCTCCCTCAAATAATTTTTGTTCACTATTGTGCCATCGTTTAAGAAACTCTCTTACATATTTCGAGTCTTTGGACGGATTCAGGACATACATATCTAATGTTCCTGAAAAAGTAAAAAAACAATAATGTAGTTAAAAATATTGTGAATATGTAGATTAAGCACTAGAACTAAAGTAATTCACAAAAGTTATCTATTATTGTACATCATAACATTTACATAGTATATCTTTAATATTTAAATGAGTTAATCTTGTATGTATATATATTCGGAATCTCGGAAACGGCTCCAACGATTTTCCTGAAATTCAGCATGTGGGGGTTTTGGGGGAGAAAAATCGATCTAGATAAGTTTTATTTTAAAAAAAAGTGTCGTTTCATCCCTGATTTCAGGCTCTAAAATGTTTTTTAAATTCACGTTGAATACAATCACAATTTTTCGCTGTCAAATGTAAAGTCATGGTAGTTCATTTGGGGAACGGGCGATCTAGAGAGGTGAAAATACCTAGGATCGAGCCCCACCTGCCCTATAATTTTTTCATTTTTCGTTTCAATTTTTTTTTACATCACTTTAAAAATTACCAAACAAGGCTCTGTCACCCAGGTAGTAATATTTAAAATGGAATTCCAACCATAATACTTTTCTTTTATTAACAGAACAATCTCAGGGAGCTAAGCTGCCTGACAAAAACTGATAGAGCTATACAAATACAATACCATTCTACATTCTACAAATTATAACAAAAAAAATTACCATGTCCAACTTTATGGTATAGATTGATAGGCTCTGGGCTTCTATAGCAATGCTGTGGTTTCAGATTTATGTGCCTTAGATCTGTCATCATGTCCGAGCCAGTCTGTACTAGGGATACCAGTAAAGGATCAGAGTCTTTGTCACCATCTGGGCTAGCTAATGCGCGACGTTCCTGAAATAAGAATAAAAAATATTAAATCAATGCAGTGGATTAAAGTTTCATGCCTTTTAAGAGTGTTCTACCAGTTATATGTATGTATATATACTTATTTTATACATTATATATATGTGTATTTATATTATTATCTGCATAACATATATTTTTGTTATCATTGTACACTGTTAATATTTTTATAGTCATAGGGTTATGTAAGGATATTTTTATTATCATATAGTATTTTGTAGTTATTTTTTTTCTTTTATTCTTTACTACGTTGTAACTGACATTGGGACTTATTCGTATTAGTTTTTGGGTACTAAAAATTAGCGTTAGACTTCCCAGCTCAACTATCGCTGAGCAGCTATCATTTTATAGAATTGCACTGCTATTTTCTGTATGTTTGAACTTTTGGTTATATAAGTAGTGTTATATAATTATTATATCATAGTAATTGCAATTATATGAATAAAAAATATATTTCCAATAAATAATATATATAGGACACACACAGTCGTCAGTCTCCAAAATAAGTAACTTAATACTCGTGTTATGGTAAACAGAGAACTGGTGAATAGATACTTATATAATTTTTGATTACATACTTAAATACAAATATACACACAGACTCAAAGACCAACAACTTAATTTATATAAAATGTTGGCCCTCGGCGGGAATCAAACCCTCCACCCGCGGAGCTGAAGGCAGGGACACTACCCAATGTGCGAGCAGATTAGTCATAATATTTTAAGTGTTCTGCCTACCTGCATTCCTGCTGCAAATCTATCTCTAGCATCATAATGCTATTTTAATAATTTTATCCATTTCTACTAAATGCCTTATACATATTGAATAGCTTTTATAACATTTTAGATGTGGCCAAAAATATTGTTCAAAACTGTTGTTACATATTCCCCAGGATTTTAATTCATTTTATTAGAAGTCATAACTAGTAAGTTTTCATTGCAAAGTTTAAAAATTTGGCTCTTATACATGAGTCTGGTTTCCCATAACGTAAATCGTAACAGAGTCAATATCCAAATTATGTGCAGTTGTATTACAAAGCGATAGACGTGTGCACCACTCATCTTTAGTTTGATAATTTGAGAATAAAATGATTTTTGATGCTGTTTGCTAGTATTTGCTATAGCTGATACCATATTTATCCGATCCCACTATAATTTGATTTCATTAGAATTAGTAAGATGTATTATAAAATATCGTAGATTATACTGCGTCCATCATATTATCAGTCTTTTGACAGCTCACGCTCATTAAGTTTTGTATTGCTTACGTACAAATATCATACAAATAATATTTGTACTTTATGGATGGGTACCGCCCACTTAGTGATGTCACACATAATGGTTTCTACGATTATGCCACAGATTAAAAATAATCGGTAGAAATCGATGTTACGAGTATTAAAAGACATTTAATAACATTATATAAAGTTTTACTTTCTTCTTAGTTAATACATGAATACAAATAAAACAATCAGGATATTTTAATTTATTTTATTAGCACGAGTCGTCGGAATGATAATCAACACTAGACTCCTCCGATGAGGAGTCTTCAGTAGCAGTTATTATTAGCTCTTGTGTAGATAATATATTGTAGACAGCGACATTTTTAATCAGTGTTTTAATTTATTGTTGCTAGCAACACTTCATAATTACCTCTCATCTAGAGTATAAAAATAGTCAGGTCAAGAACAGAGGTCTCTTTTACGATCGGTACTTGCGTGTGAAAGCTCTGTTAGTTAATCTGTTCACGTCAGTCATTTTGTTTGTTTGGTTACAAATGTATTAATTTAGTTCTCTTTTTATAAATCCTACTTTGGATCCTAACATCCGAAGCGGGATAAAGAACTCATAGCTCACTGCATAAATTAAATGAAAAGTGTGGTAGAATTTGGTAGATTTCATTTTGTTTATTTATGACATACCCACTTTTTGTTTTCGATTGAATTTACGTATTAGTACGTATTAGTGAAAAAGTATTCGTGTATTTCGTTGTAATTGCTCGTATTTTACGAGATTTTGTGAAATGGTGCGTTCTAAGTTAAATAGTCGTGATTGGTTTCTCGTTTGGAATACGTAACGAGATCGAAAATTGTGTTTTGTGTTTATCGCGAGAAAAACTTAATAAAGAGGGTTGGTTTTAAATGCGTAATAACGTCTTGCAACGTATTGCGAGCGGCAGAATTCCTTAAATGACTCACGTAATCAGTTTAATTCGGCTGACTGAAAACGACGACGTTCGGTTCGTAATACTAAACGCGTCTCTGATAATTTCGGAAAAAGTATTACGGAGTGACAGCTGTAATAGGTTACAATCGCCCTCTCTTTATACTCCTGCGATCATGCTCGCGTAGTAGTTTGTGTTCCCGCTCGTGTGAAAGGAGGATCCCACTTGTATTATAGTTCACGATCTGATATATAAAGAAGAAACCGTTCCACTTTACATCAATAATTTCGATGATAGGTACCATCCCGACGTCGCGAGACTTGCGTTTGCTTTCATTTTAAGCGATCTAATTCTCCTAACTGCGTCGGTACTTCTGACTTGAGTGGACCGCAGTACCTACATCACTCCTTAGAATCAACTTGTTCAGAGGCATCTAATCTTGCGCAAGCTTTTCATAAATCCGTTAATAACATTTGGGATAGTGTGAATAAGTTGACCGTGCCAGACCGGTAAATGGGTAAACTGACGAGGATTGTAATCTCGTGTAGTTTAATGTCAAAGGGGCTATGCAAAAATATGGTTTGTCGTGGTCAGGTAAGGCCGAGCCCAGTAAAATAGAAGCTCCGTGATGCACGAGAGACGGTTTCTCGTTCTTGGAGGTCATTTCAAGGTGTTTTTAAATCGGTCTAAAGCTGAATGCTCGTGTAAATTAACATCGACATCCACAACGCTAATTTAATATTTATGACTATGAGGTTGTAATAAAATTTTCTCAGTCTGCAGGAAAACTTGATGCCGGCATTCGTGGTGGTAATCCCGGCATGTGTGGTCAGTACGTGGCGGTAAATGGTGTTACCCCATGACCGCTGTACACTTCGCTTGCTGAGCGGAGGCTGCGGCAAGGCTACGCAGACTGCGTACCTGGCGCCGTGGAGAGGCCAGTGGAGTGCCATGTCTGAGGCATGCGCCGCCTTCATTGAGAGTGATTCTACTCTGGCGGCGTGCACCACTGTTATGTAGGATGAGGGGAAGCTAGTCACCCCGAGCATTTTGCTACACCCTGGCGCTTGGTGGGTCCCAAGTTGCTGAATAGGCTGATCGAACGATCAGTCTATGGCCTGTTTATCAGGTGGCCTGTGACGTGTTACGTCGGGCGAAGCGCGCGTGTCGCGTGACCGAGTCATGACTATACATGGCGATGGTTGGGTAAAAGTCCTAGGCATATGGTTTGAAATTTTAAAGAGACGTCTCGATTATTATTTAGAGAAGAATGTTAGATGAGATCGATTGCTCAGTAAAAAAAGCTGAAGTATGAATTAATTGAATGACGAGGTAGTGGAAAAGAGGATGTTAATTTTATTTGGTTTAATTGAAAATTTACTGATTCCTTTTTTAAATACAGATGAGGACTATGACACTGCCTTTGCGTCATCAGTCAGTGCATCTGACTCATCCACGCTTCCATCAGACACTCATGAGGCTACACCTGCCGCTGCAAACAATGCTGCTTCGGTGGTGCGGACACGGTTATGGTCGAGGACGACATGCGGTCAGGAGAGGCCGTGTAGACAGCGACATTTTTAATCAGTGTTTTAATTTATTGTTGCTAGCAACACTTCATAATTACCTCTCATCTAGAGTATAAAAATAGTCAGGTCAAGAACAGAGGTCTCTTTTACGATCGGTACTTGCGTGTGAAAGCTCTGTTAGTTAATCTGTTCACGTCAGTCATTTTGTTTGTTTGGTTACAAATGTATTAATTTAGTTCTCTTTTTATAAATCCTACTTTGGATCCTAACAATATTATCAAACGCAATATCACGTTCCCAATCAGAGAATATTACTCTTTTAGTTCTTTCCACCACACTTGCCCAGTTCTCGGCCGTTACGTGGGTGCAAGCATTTTTTAGCAATTGCAACATTTTATTCGCTGTGAATGGTGGGCTTGTATTGCATCTCGCAGCATGCCCTTTTACTTGTGCCCATATAAGTTCTATTGCGTTGTACTGGCAGTGGTATGGAGGAATCCGAAGAACAGTATGGCCATATTCTGCTGCCATTTCATTGATTACATAGCGTTTTGCTCTCTTTTTGGTTTTTAATATTTTTATTAATTCAACTTTTAACATTGAGTCGTCCACATTTTCTCCATTGTCCCGAAGCCAATTAATTATTTCATGCTTTTTATTAGCCTGTGTTGGCATTTTGTCAATTTGACGGGAGTGGTAGGGCGCATTATCAATAAAAATTATTGATGGTTCTTCCAATGAAATGAGCATTTTTTTGAACCACTCTTCATACACATTTGCATTCATCTCTTCGTGGTAGTCATTTGATTTCTTCGATTTAAATGCCAACAGTGCGTCTTGTACAAATCCTTTTGCTGTACCTGCATGGCAAATGATTAGGCGCTCACCTTTTCCCATTGGTACTGAGGAAGTGGAATCAGCAGTATCATCAGTCCAGAAACGAGATAGTGTGTGGTTAGCGTTGAGCCATGTTTCATCCGTGAAAACAATATTTGCCCAATCTTGTATTTTCTTTGCCTCTCTTAAAAAATCACAACGTGCTATAGCTATATCTGTGCGTTCCATTAATAATTTTCTTTTATTTAACTTTTTATATGAAAAGCCAATTGTGTTCAAAACTTTGACCAAAGAAGATTTTTCACCATGAAATAGACCACTTCTTTTCAAAGAAACAATAAGTTTTCTCAAAGTTGGAATTTCTTTTCTCAAGTAGTAATCTAGTTTACGTAGGTTATCATTAATCGAATTACTTAGGTACGTAATTCGATTAATGATAGTAGGTACTATAATCGGAATGGTATCGCATACGAGAATCTTTAGGACATCACTATCGTCAATCTGTCAAAAGATGGTTAATATAATGGACAGTGTATAAAAAACTTATTTTCTTTAGTCTGTAGTCTTAAACTTTTTCGTGAGTTATAACTTATATGCAAAGAGAAATCTTATCTAAATGTTATTGTCAGTTGATCCAGTAAAACTAATGTATATTATTTAGTTTAAAAACACTATTCACAGCCTTAATTTTATATTTAATGTTTAATAATCAGAGAAACTTCCAATATTGTTTTGATAATATTTCAAAACAACAATGGCGCGACTAATAACATAATGTAATCGAATCAACATCGATTAGCGATGTGAAAAAATTATCGATTTTTATTTTAATCATTTTTTTTAAATAATCAATTTTTTTTTAAATCGATTTTTTAATTATCTTCTTCTTTTTCATTATTTATTCAAGTTTTTAAAGATAACATATGCATTGTTTGATGAAACCAATGTAGCCATCCTGCACATTTCAATCGAATTTCATAAACAGAGCATCTATTATTATTTCTTGGTTGACTACTTTAATTAGTCTTATTTGTTATCATTATTAATATTTAAAAGGCAAGTTTTCAAATAGTCCGCAAAAAGTTTTAAAAAATCGATTTATTTTTAAAGGAAATAAACGATTATTTATTCATCAATTTTCTCTACTCCAAGTTCATCCCTAAATGGCGCGACTAATAATATAATATATTCGATTCTAGATTAGGGATGTCAAAAAATTACCGTTTTTTATATTAATTAATTATATAATTTTTATAATCTATTTCTAATGGACGTTTTTTAATGGTTAAGAAATCCTGACCATTAAAAAACGATTACTGTTTACTCTGATTACTCCGTTTTTCTTTGTTTCCTTTTTATTGTTTTTTAATATTAGATATGAGTTGTTGTTAAATATTCTGTTTTATCTCTGTTTTTGGGCATTAAAAAATACTAAAATTAATATTGAATTGAATTGTGAAGTCAATGTAGCTTATTCGGGGCGCGGGCAGTCTCGAGTAATGTAAATATCTTGGGATCGTTCCCCAACTACATAATAATTTTTCTTTTTTTGAATTTTTTTTTTTATTTTGTCAAAAATTACCGAACAAGGTTTGGTCACCCAAATGTTTAATAAATAAACATTCGGCGACCTTAATCGCAAGTTTTTTAAAACCAGTACTCACTTCAAGGTTGCAGAAGAAGTGGCCAATCTGAGGGTAGACAGTGGCCGTTGCCTTTCGGTGGAGTACCGAGGCCATGCCTGATACTGAGCAGTTGTTGATCCGTGTGAAGAGGACCGCGTCTAATCTGTCGAGGTGGCGGGCGAAGTCCCACCAGCAGGCTTTGCGGGAGAAGCCTCCGTCAACTGGAACGTAACATTTTAAAATGAGCTTAAAAGTTTAAGACCACTTATTTAATTATTAATTACTCATTAATACAATAATATAATTATTATTAACTCATTAATACAATATTATCTTTTATTTTATTCTTTTTATTATATTTTTTAATTTATAGAATTAGGCATTATATGTTTCGTTATATGGACATAATACGAAACTAATGAAAATATTATTTTGCTATAATCCGCGATTAAAGAAAATATATATAATGCTAAATGTACTATACGTTCTCATACATGACACACGCAAAATTTGTAAAAAATATATGTACTACCCGCTACCAATAACACAACAATACACAAGCACTGCACACATTCACCACCACAATCTCAACAGTTCGCCTCATAACCAAAGCATCGACAGGAGATAGACTTCACGACAAAATCGCAAAGCAAAGCTTTGGCTTGTGTATTGTTGTATTGGTGGCGGGTAGAGCATAATTCTTACAAATTCTGCATGTATCAGGTACGAGAACGGATAGTACACTCTACATTTAGCATAACATATATTTTCTTTTCTCGCGGATTATAGCAAAATATTTTCATTACTTTTGTATTTAATTTATAGCATTAGACGTTATTTTGCCGAGGTTTGTATTAAGTATTAGTTTCACTTGTATATATGTGTACGGTTTACGGTTTTCGAACAAATAATTACCGATTATTTAATATATTGTGTTGGCAACACTGATTGAGGGGTGGTATTCGTATATATATAAAAAGATGACACAAAACTTCCCATATTTTCGATAATGATACTAATATTTTTCCTTATTCTTTCACTTTTAGACCTGAATTCCATTAATCAGATTTCATTTCCGAAATTCAAGATTTCATTCAGAAAATAACTAAAATTGAGTAAAATGAAAATTTTGTTTTATGTGTTTAATTCTTGGAGTTTCGACAAATAAAAAATATTAAACACAGATTTAATCACTGTGTTTATTTTCACTTTCACAATTTAATTTAAGAAATATCAATCTTTGAGTTTCCTGCAAACTGTAATACCAATATTTAAAATTAGCTTAATTCGATTGTGACTTTAGGATATAGCTATTTTTGATTCTGATCCCCTCAATTAACGATATCTTATTGGTATTCAAAATGCTTTTACTCTTTTCTCCGCTTTGGTGGAAACCGAGCTTTAGTTCAAAAACGTGTTTTATTTACTATTTATTGCGCACAAAACTTATCTATAGATTTCGCAGATTTCATTCAATGTTCGTTATATCTGACCCGTTGAATAGATAATAAAATCCACCTCGAAATGTGGATTTCAATTAATTCAAAGCTCGATGGAAAATAAACAAAAAGCTTTCCATTTCTCTTTCGTTTCGCGTCGAGCAAACATGAAAAGCACATTCGTATCCATTTATATTCCAATCAACTGGGCTTCCGATTTTATCATCGCCCCAAACAAATTATTATGTAGGTCGCCATTTTTAAAGTGGTATTTATTGATGCTTCGATATACTTAAAAAAGTTTTTTTATGTTTACAAGTTTATTTGAATAAAGAATATTTTGAATTTGCAAAGGCAAGTAAGGCAAGTGTCGTAAAATACGACTAAGGTAAGTTGACGTCAGGCAGGCGGCCGGTCGTAAAAACGCAGCCAAAACATGTGCGTGTTTATAATATGTTGTGCCGACCCCACTAAGAGTGGGATAAGGCCAGGAGGATGATGATGAAAAGTCTAGATATGCTTTATGAATTTTGTTGCAGAAACGGATACTACGGTTTTACAGAGGTAAAAGATATCAGATTTTATAAAGAAAAAATTCTAAATCGAATCAAATAGCAATCTGAAGTTTGCTTCTAAATTGACTTGAATAACGACCGCACGTCCTTCAGATCAGTTAAAGCCAATTATAAGAATCACACTAATAGGTTTAGTCATTTGCCATGGAATGTACAATGTATTATGAATTACCTGGAAATACAGCTGAAATTAGATTTTAATGCATTTGCATTATTAGTTTGTGATAACGATTCAAATTCATAATATTCTAATAGATAGATATCCTTCTCTATAGCCTTCCTGGATAAATTAACTTTCTTACACTCAAAGAATTTTTCAAATCGGCCCCGTAGCTCCTGAGATTAACGCGTTTAAACAATTAAACAATCAAACAAACTCTTCAGCTTTTAATATTAGTATAGATTCAATAGAAGTATAGAATAGTATAGAAGGATATATTCTGTATATCCTCAATAATATAGAAGGTATTAAACTGTAACAATAATGGCGAAGCTAAAATTGATTTTAGTTGATCTTGAAACTGTTAATTAAAATGAATATAAATATAGAAAATGAATATAGTGCCCGAAAGTAATTTAAAACTTTTTCTTCAAAACATTTCTTTTTTCGCTATTAAAACTTCACCTCTTTATATTATATTATTACTATAATATAATATAAAGAGGGCTGTTAGGGCTAATCTTTCTTCTAATCCTACTAATATTATAAATGCGAAAGTTTGTGAGTATGGATGTTTGTTTATTTGTTACTCTTTCACGGCGAATCCGTTGAACCAATATCGATCAAATTTGGCGCAATTATTCCTTATACACCAGTTAATATATAAGCTATAGAAATCCTGTTAATTCTACAGGAATAGGAAACCAAAAGCGTCATCTATTACAACAGTCCACGCAAACAAAGTTGCAGATAAAAGCTAGTATATATAGTCAATTCGAAAAAAAATTACGTACGTAATAACAATGTAATGATACCAAAAAACTGGCTGTATGATTTCGATATAAGAAGTCACGTAAAAGATACATTTGTAAGTCTGGCTTCCAGCCAAATGTGGATAAAAGAACAATTTCCGACATAACAACCGAAAAGGGTTTAGACGAGCTCATTTTGTATTGTTCAAGACTCAAGCGAGACTTGAACAATACAAAATGAACAGCAATTTAAAACGTTAGACAAATAGCAGACTGATATCACACTTGTATTTATTTCCGTGTATATTGTAGTGAACTTGTTATGTGATAACTTATTTCAAAATTCTAGACCTCTACTAGGGATATGATAAAATTATAAATTTTATATTAATCGCGATTATTTCATTATTATTTATCGATTATATTATTTAGTCCTTTTTTTTAGTCTTACTATATGCCAATTTAGCCAAACTACGGAATCTGTTAATCGAATTTTGAAAACAACACATCTAAGTTATTATCTAATTATTAATTATTGTTTATTCTAATTTTTAAATTAAAAAAAAAATCAACTATTCAGGAAATCGATTATCAATCAATCTCGAAAACATCGATTTTGTTATGAAATAATCGACTTTTTAAAAACCGATTAATTTTGAAGGAAGAAAAATTGACCGAAATAATCGATGTTTTCTACCCAATTTACATCTCTATTCACTATTGGGGAAAACCTTTGGATATAAAGATAAAAGCTTATATTGCGAATGCTAAAAGCAGATTATTCAAAATAATAAGTAAAATAAAAGACCTCCACGATTAGTCTCGGTTCGCAAAAGACTACTACCAAAAAGATAATTATGTCTGTATAACTTTGCACGTAAAAGCTGACAGACTTTCGCTTTTATATCGTTAAGTTGCATAGACAAATAATTTTACCAGTTAAGACCCAGCATAGGCATTACTACTGGGCACTGCCTGTTAAACAGACTGTCAATAATGAGAATAAAAGAAGACGCAGCGTTCCAGAGTGTGAAGAGGAAGAAACGTGTTTCACCTTATAGCGGGTAAGATGGGAGGCACTAGATAAGTATGGAATTGAATCTGAGGACCTAACAAATATCCCCTTCAGGGATATTATCAGGTCAGTAAAATCCTGGTAGGTTAGAGCACGACACTGTTGGAACAGTGAAACCCTTGTCCCGACATGGGGAAAGGGGTGGAATAGTCCAGAATAGACCACCCTTCTTATAACGACGGCGTCCCTAAGATTAGATAGAAGGCTGAACAAACTCCAAACACTAATAAGGTAAAATAAAAGACTCCATTTATCTTAGTCAGCAAAAACCTAGTACCAAAAAAGATTACATTAGCGTAAGTTGGCTCGATGCCAGAAAGGGGGCGAACCATAAAATAAAACCAAAAACGTGCTCTCGACAATCTGCAACATGATCATAATTGACATGTTTTTAGCAAGCGCTTATTATTGCTTTAAAAAGGCCTAATAAGCCTTTATAACTCTTTCTTTATTATTTGAGTGTAAGTGTCTATTAAGGAAGTCTATAAGTCTAATAGACTCTAGTATAATCTAAGTTATGTTATATAGACATAACATCACGCTAAGATGAAAAGGAGAGGAGCAGCAATCTACACTGATATATAAAGCTGAAGAGTTTGTTTGTTTGAACGCGCTAATCTCAGGAACTACTGGACTGATGTGAAAATTATTTCAGTGTAAGATAGTCCATTTATCGAGAAAGGCTAAAGGCTATATAACATCACGCTAAGATGAATAGGAGAGGAGCAGCAATAAAAAGTAGTACGAAAACGGCAAAATTTAAAGCTTTTCTTGCGTGCGCTGAGTAAACGGTGATAGTTATTAAAAAATCATGTAGTACAAAATTGTTTCCATCTAAAAGTTCTAATAAAAGTCCGCGACAGCGTATGTCTAGCTTTTAAGGTTAACCCACTTTAACCATTTTTATAGTTATCAAAAGACTATATTACGGTTTTAAACTTTTCACGAGAGTGGAGTCGCTAGCGATTGCTAGTCATTTATAATTCTGTATATTTTTATGCACAACATCAGGCAGGCGGACGGACGTAAAATACCTAGCTGAATCATGTCACAACATGTTATGGAGGCAGGAGGATGATATTTTTATGCACAAACATTAAATTACCAAAAATATTGATTAATTGATTGAAGGGCATATAAACGAGAATAATTTATTGTTTTAAGCTCAAACTATAGTCATCCGAATAGATTTTTTCTAACTCATAAAACGAAAACCATAAAATGTTAGCGTAATCTGATAAATAGCCAAGAAAGAAAAACGCTTGGCGATGGAAAACCAATATTCCGCTTGGCGAGCGTCCAAACGGGTCTAGGCATCTTACACAAGGTCGAGCCTTCGAGCTATCTAGATTTTAGCCTCTTGAAACGGCTGAGTGGATCATGTTTTTTTTCCTATTCACAGTTTGTCTGACGCTAAGCGAGACTGAAATTTTATTAGGCCAAGAGAAGAATTTTTATCGAGTCTCTATAGAAAGAAAATTGTACGCTTTTCCTCATAAGCTTTTATATAAAATAATTTATAGAATTAGGCGTTACGTTGCGGAGATTCATAATACAAAAGTAATAATAAAATTATTTTGCTAATGCTAAAATCCGCGATGAAGTAAAATAGAAAATATATATAATGCTAAATGTAAAGTAGACTAAATGACAATCCGTTATCATACCTGATACATGCAGGATTCGTAAAAACACATGTACAAACCTCCACCACCGCCACCACAATACACAAGCACTATATACGTTCACTATCACAAACTGAAACAAAATCGCAAATCCTGCGATTTTTTCGTGGAGTCATAATAATGTTAACATAATGTTGACATGGCTTGCCTTGTATGTATGTGAAGGTGGAATCTTGCAAGTTAAATTTGACCCACTTCCCGGTGTCCGATTGAGTTGAAATTTTACATACTGGCCCAGTCCCGATGACAATACATGTTTATAAGCATGACCTAATGCTGCCAGGATTGGCTTCAGATGAAGTTAATTCCTCAACGGTTAACAGTAGCAACATAAAATATATATAAAAGCTTGTGATACCTGCCTGTGTCGCGCCTCAGCAGAGTTAACAAATCATTCGATGGTCTCGGTTCACTTTTATAATAAAATTCCGCAATCAATACCAGATCAGTCTACAGAAAGGTTTAAATTAAGTATAAGAGATATGCTTATACTATAAAGCATATTACAAAATTGAATATTATTTGGATGATAAAAAAGCCTGGATTTGAAAATCCTTTCAGCTTCATACAAGACTGCGGTTTAATAATGTAAAATTGAAAATGTTTAAAAGATTGACCGCGAGTTTCTTTTTGGTTCTTCTCGGTAAGAGCAACATTCCGAACCAGTTGTAGCTTCATTAATCATATAGATCCTTGACGATTCAAAAGTGCTTGAAAGAGCTTATTTGAATAAAGATATTTAGATTTGATTTGAAAATATTGTTGAAAGCGTTAATATGTTTAACATATTTTAATTCACTTACCGAGCATGTTGAATCCATTGATGCCGAATAAAGCAGCATCCCCCTGACCACCAGGGAAGACGTATAGAGTGGGGTGACTGAAACGGATGTTGCCCACAACATCGCTTGACACCAGCAGCTGTTCCAAACTAGCTGGAACTATGTAGGGGTCGAGGTATGCTGCGAAAATGAAACGAATATTTGATTAAAATTACATAGTTACATTTATTTATTTCTTTTTATACATATAGTTTGAAAAGAGAAAAAAAGGCGTATAAAGGCGGACTTATCCCTAAAAGGGATCTCTTCCAGTCAACCTTTGAGTAACAGAAGGAAATATCATAACTATATTTAAATAATATCATATCAGTTTTTATCAGGAAATATATCAGTTTTTACGAACGGCCACCTGCCTGACGTCAACTTACTAGACAACTTACTTAACTAATATAAATAAATATTTAACTTAAATAAATTTTTAATATAAATAAATACTCCCCGACTCGAAGCAAAACATTATTTAAAAAAAATGTTTTGAGAATCAAACGAATCAGTTAAGATATTTTCTTTTACTGAAATCTACTTAAAATTATTACATGCTAAAACTTGTCTGTATTTTTATGTGTCTGTTTTTACGCTTTCAGAGCTAATACGCTAAGCAAATATTGATGAGATTTGGTAATATTAAAGCTTATATACATACTTGTCTAAACATATGGCATAAAATAATTCCCATTTTTCCTTCAGGAACAGGAAAACAAACACAATATATATCCTCCTGCCCTTATCCCACTCTAAGTGGGGTCGGCACAGCATGTTATAAACATGCTGTAACATGATTTGGCTGCGTTTTTACGACCGGCCGCCTTCCTGACGTCAACTTAGCTTAGTAGTATTTTACGACACCTCGGCAAGAAGGAGGGTGGTCTATTCTACTAAACCGGATACCACACGGTAAGTCAACTTACCTTAGTCGCCATTTACGACACCTCGGTGAGAAATGAGGGTGGTACTATTCTACTTAGCGGGATACCACACGGCTAAGGAAAACAACCACAATAATCAAGTTTTGTAAACACTTAAGTACAGACGAACTTAATTTCGGGTTCACCTTAAAAATATAATTTAAATTTAATACAATTAATATACCAAAAATGTTTGTACAAAGTTTTATCAAATTAATTTTGCGATGAAAGTTTATTTTTCATTTTATGAATACCTTAAAAGCGAAACTCAATTGCTTTTCAAATTTCCACGCCGGTTGGAAAATAGGGCCAACTTTGTGAAAGGGTAACTCGTTGAAACGGTGTTTAATTCCGTTCAGAAGTGGGCTGAGGGGAATGTTTAAAGCTTTTTTAAGCTTCTCTGTTCGGGATTCATTAAAAGATCCGTTTAATTTTATAAAATTTTTGTTATAATTGTATAGAATTACGTTACTTTGTTGAGGTACATAATACAGAAGTAATAAAAAAATATTTTGCTAGTTGCTCGGTAATTTTTAAAATGATGTAAAAAAAAAATTATAAAGAAAAATGTAAAAATAATAGGGCAGGTGGGAGCTCGATCCTAGGTATTTTCACCTCTCTAGACCGCCCGTTCCCCAAATGAACTACCATGACTTTACGTTTGACAGCGAAAAATTGTGATTCTATTCAACGTAAATTTAAAAAAAATTTTAGAGCCCGAAATCAGGGATAAAACGAAATTTTTTTTAAATAAAACTTATTTAGATCTCCCCCAAAACCCCCTACATGCTCAATTTCAGGAAAATCGTTGGAGCCGTTTCCGAGTTTCCGAATATATATATATATATATATATATATATATATATATATATATATATATATATATATATATATATATATATATATATATATATATATATATATGTCGCATCCTGGCAACCATCATTCCATCATTAAAAATATATTGAAAATACATTGAAAATAGAAGGCGCAGCGGTGACAGAATGCAGACGGCGCATGTGAGAGATGAAGACAGATCCGTGTCATGGCGCAGTTGTGAAAATTGTTAAGAAGAATATAAAGTTGAAGATAAGCGTTGTACTTTTCCATATGCACGATACCCTAATCACGCCCACTAATCTCTAAGAATAATGCCCAAGATACTGATGAGTCTACATCAGTCGTGGGATTCAATCGTGCAAATGGATGGATAGTATGAAGAGACTATGATGACTCACAATGGCGGATACTACAAGAGTTCCGAAAGAAAACAATACAAACAACAAAAAAGAAAAGAAAAAAAAAATTCCAAGCGAGACAAATAATATCAATTTGCCGGAGTTTAATCCTGATAAGCGATGATTTTACGTAAAATTGTGGTGTACTACAGCTGACTTATACTTGGACGGAAAAACAAAAGAAGATACATTTTCTGGAAATTTCTGCGGCTGCACTTATTAATTTCAGCAATGATAGATCAATGGATGATTAAAAATCATTCTGTATATGCCTGTTTTCGTGTTACGTATTTGATGAATTGTTGGAAGAATTTAAATATAGTGCAAATAGCAGCATGAACGGTGATTACGCATTTGGTACAAAATTGATATATGACTGCAATGGCTTGCATTCACACCGGAGATATCTTCGCGTCAAAAGCTGCACCAGGAACTACAAATATACTCCTATTTGAAACGAAAGTTATTTATAGAGGATCGCAGATTCAACGCGATCCCAATTCAAGGGTCTTAGTTGCGATCAGCAGTGCACAGAAAAATGGGGTGTCGCAAACGGATTTTGGAACCAAAAGACTATTGTCTGTGGTACTGTGGTAAGCTCTGGACAATGATGACAAGCAGATTACAAATTATTTGTGTGCTACAGGTGTAGCAGGCTGGGTCACGTCGCGAGTCGCTGCATGGCCAATGGACCTGCTCTTTGAGGTACCAGTACACCGACGAGTAGACTGTAGACCAAAGTCTGGTCAAACCGCCATCAGGAGCTTTCACATCATTTGGTAGGTGTTATTACTTTGATTTGTTCTGGGCCTGGATGTTCTCTCATAAAAGAGACTATAGCTAAAAAAATTTAGTTTGGAAATTATTGATAATGTTGGCTGACTGAATTGATAATGGGATGGCTAACAAGAATGTTTATAGTATCTTTCAAATAATTGTCAAGTAAAAGTAATCGGTTTTGCAACTGAAATTATAAGAAGAGGGTGAACTGTTCACCTTTTGCCAATCCAGCTCTTTTAGTCAAAAACATAATGTGTCTTATTGTTTTACAAAATACCTGAGAGTCAAGTACCTATTGATAATGACAAGATTTGTGTTAACGTAATTTGTGTTGATGTTTATACAGACGGGTTCTTGGTTCGGTGGGTCGGTGACTGTACCAGAGTATCGTCTGTAGCCCAGTAGAAATCGGCATCTGCTCAGGGTGGTCCGTGGGTACGCAGTGAGCGATAGCTCTGGGGGTCGATGACACCAGGGTATCGTCTGTAGCCTGATAGAAATCGGTATCTGCTCTGAGTAGTCCGTGGGTACGCAGGGAGCGATAGCTCTGGGTGGTATAGTCGGGTCTAGCTGTGTAGCGATGGCCGTGAGTCATGTGGACTCGTTATCCCTGAGGGAAGACCCTTCTGCTGAGACAGAAGCGGTAGACCACGAACAAGATACCTGGGTTGTTTTTGAAGTAAATTCTGATAGGTTTTCTGTTTATTTTTGTAATGTCATGGTGAGTGTCAGTCAATGGTACTCTGCCTCAGTACTTTTCGTATGCATTATGGGTTTGGCATGCCCTTACATTTTATTTGTTGGGTTTCATAATTCAATGATCAACTTATGACGAGATATAATTTTCCTTGTTTTGTTCGTTTATTAAAAAGATCTAGACCTCAATGAGCCAGATGTTGTAGGATAGGCCGAACGGAATTTCTGGGTTCGTTTGTTTGTTACAGATCAACACACAGGGACGTGTGTCTCGCAGGATGGCCGTGTCGCATCCTGGCAACCATCATTCCATCATTAAAAATATATTGAAAATACATTGAAAATAGAAGGCGCAGCGGTGACAGAATGCAGACGGCGCATGTGAGAGATGAAGACAGATCCGTGTCATGGCGCAGTTGTGAAAATTGTTAAGAAGAATATAAAGTTGAAGATAAGCGTTGTACTTTTCCATATGCACGATACCCTAATCACGCCCACTAATCTCTAAGAATAATGCCCAAGATACTGATGAGTCTACATATATATATATATATATATATATATATATATTCGAATTCCGAAAATATATATATATGTATACATACAATATTAACTCATTTAAATATTAAAAGATACTCAAGATTTAAAGATTCCATAGCACTGCTGGTACATGAATAATAAATATGTTGAATTGGAATTCGAATAACACACCTAAAACACGCTCAAATCGTAGCTGCAGTGCAAATATGTGTACGAATAAACTTTATAATACTATCACCATACGAGGCAAGCTTTCGCAAACTAAATTACAAGTTCGTTATGTCGCTCTAACTCAGGTGACCTTAATTCCATGGAATCCAATAGTGAGATATCTGGAGGATATAATGGACGATCTGAACCTTCTGCTCTACTTGGCATTCAATTTGATGAGATATCTTATATCCAAGGTGATTAAAAGTTAACTGGTCGTGATATTAAAAGTGTAAGGGTAATTATATCAGATTTTGCCAATAATTTATAACGCGCTTGTTATAAGAACATATATTACTAACTACTGCTAGGGATAAGCTGGCTCTTCTCGGTAGGAACAGCTTTCCGAACCAGCGGTAGAGTTGACGATTCAAAAGCACTTGTTTACAAGTTTATTTGAATAAAGAATATGAATTTTGATGTGACTTGGAGTGAAAGAATCGATCTTCTTTTCTAAAAATAATTCGATTTTCGTATCGAAAAAAGTCGATTATTAATAATCGCTGTTTTTACTACTGTAAAAGTCGCCTTTTTAAAATTAACAATTAAAAAGAATAAAGGCTAATTAAAATGGACTAGTACGAATAGAAATTGCTGTTTTTATTGCCCTGTTTGCGAAGTTCGATTGAAATTTCTAGTTTGACTACATTGATGTTATCTAACATTTGCCTGACAACAACTTACCTTAGTAGCCTTTTGCGACACCTCGGTAAGAAAGAGAGTGGTCTATTGTTCTCAGCCGGGCACCACACGGCGGGTCAACTTACCTTAGTCGCCTTTTACGACACCTCGGTAAGAAAAAGAGTGGTCTATTGTTCTCAGCCGGGCACCACACGGCGGGTCAACTTACCTTAGTCGCCTTTTACGACACCTCGGTAAGAAAAAGAGTGGTCTATTGTTCTCAGCCGGGCACCACACGGCGGGTCAACTTACCTTAGTCGCCTTTTACGACACCTCGGTAAGAAAAAGAGTGGTCTATTGTTCTCAGCTGGGCACCACACGGCGGGTCAACTTACCTTAGTCGCCTTTTAGGACACCTCGGTAAGAAAAAGAGTGGTCTATTGTTCTCAGCCGGGCACCACACGGCGGGTCAACTTACCTTAGTCGCCTTTTACGACACCTCGGTAAGAAAGAGGTTGGTCTATTCTACTCAGACGGACATCACAGGGTTAGTCAACTTACCTTAGTCGCCTTTTACGACACCTCCGTAAGAAATGAGGGTGGTCTATCAGCGGGATACCACAGACATTAGTGACAGACAGAATTGCACTTATAATTTTAACATGCATATTTTCCATACATACATGCGTAATCTGTGTTGGTAAATAAATATTCCCAAAATGATCTTTTAATAATCATAACATCAAATACATTACATCTACTATATAAAAATAAGTCGGGTTTTCCTTCCTGACGATATAACTCCAGAACGCACGAACCGATTTCCACGGTTTTGCATTCGTTGGAAAGGTCTCGGGCTCCGTGAGGTTTATAGCAACGAAAATCTAGGAAAAATTTCAATAGAAAAGCGGGAAAATAGGGAAAATCATTTTTTAAATACAGCGCCATATCAAAACTACTGGATCAATTTTAATCATTTTTTTTACACTGACTGACATGGGATACATATTTTATACCCGTGCGAAGCAGGGGCAGGCCGCTAGTGTATTATAAATATTCCAGTAAAATTCCCTTCAGTCTTTCAAATATCTTCATATACCCATGTTATTATAGAAAACAAACAACGTATGGAATTTCCAATAAAGCCATCGCTTATGGGCTGGAATAATCCAATAATGTGGAATACATTTTATAATAAACAAGATTATATTGAAATTTTACCTATGTTCATACATAACGCCGTGTAGTATCCGGCTGAATAGAATAGTACCACCCTCATTTCTTACCGAGGTGTCGTAAAAGGCGACTTAGGTAAGACGACCCGCCGTGTGGTATCCCGCTGAGTAGAATAGACCAACCTCATTTTTTACATATAAAAGTCGACTAAGGTAAGTTGACCCACCGTGTGGTATCCGGTTTAGTAGAATAGACCACCCTCTTTCTTACCGAGGTGTCGTAAACTACGACTAAGGTAAGTTGACGTCAGGCAGGCGGCCGATCGTAAAAACGCAACCAAATCATGTAACAGCATGTTTAAAAAATGTTTTGCCAACCCCACTTAAAGTGGGATAAGGGCAGCAGGATGACCTATGTCCATACATAGTGATATTAGAACTACAAAAGTCTAAGTATTTATCCTTTCACAGCTTAACTACTGGGCTAATAGTGATAAAATTTGGTATGATTATAGGTTACATATTAAGCTAGAATCTTCTAATATATAAAGCTGAATAGTTTGTTTGTTTGATCGTTTAAACGCGCTAATCTCAGGAACTACTGGACCGATTTCAAAAATTATTTCAGTATAAGATAGTCCATTTATTGAGGAATGCTATAGGTTATATATCATCACGCTAAGATGAATAGGAAAGGAGCAGCAATAAAAAATAGTATGAAAACGGCAAAATTTAAAGCTTTCCTTGCGTGCGCTGAGTAAACGGTGACAGTTATTTAAAAATCATGTATTACAAAATTGTTCCCCTCTGAAAGTTCTAAATAAAAGTTCACAACAGCATATGTCTAGGTTTTTCAGGTTAACCCACTTTAACCAATTTTATGGTTATCTAAAGACTATATTACGGTTCTAATCTTTTCACGCAGGCGGAGCTGCTGGAGAATACTAGTAAGTTATAATTAGGTTATTTGGTAGAGAAACATAAACCATCACCATTAGAACTATATCAAATTTAATATAAAGGTTAAAGTACATAAGTTTCCAGTTCAAAGTTACTAATGAGCGCCACAACATGCAACGCGAGCTCGAAGCCCCATTATAATAAACTTCCACGGCTGTAACAAACCTAACAAACTACTCAAATACTCCATTGTTAGGTATGTCAGGCTACGTACCTGAAATTACAAATTCCACACAGTTAATTTGTCGTCTCGAGTTTCAATAGTAAAAGTTGGCAGGGAGTCTGCGAAGCCCGGGAGCTACGCGTCGCCGCGTAAGTTATAAGCAGAGAGCGTCTACATACATTCAAATTCAAATAATTGTTCGTTCAAATTGGTTTTTACAAACTCTTATGAATAGTCAAATTATAATGAAGCTACGACGCAAGAAACTCGATGGTTACTCTTTTCAAAAATAAAAACTTTAATAATGTAATCGTTCACAAAAATTTACAATATAATCTAGTGCGTCGCAGTTTAAATCCAAGTTTTCTTATCGTTAACATAGTCTGTCATAACAGTATAATAATCTTTATGAATGTATCTTTATAATTGCTTTTAAGAACTTGCTGTCAAAACTATACATAGTCTCCAAAAGCTGTCTGTTTGTATGTCGATATAATACGATACCAATTTTTGATAAATGTTTAGGTTAATATTACATTCTCTAGCTAAACCGTTTTAGATGAGTCTATCACTGTAATATAAAAGATTTTGTGGAAAATATATATATTGCTTTTTATCCTAGAAAACTCGCATCTCATACTTACTCTCTAACTCTCTAAAAAGCTGTGATACCCAAACGGTATGACCTTATGCCCCGCTCACTCTAGGGAGCTCTAGGGGTTAAATATTATGCCCTATAATTGCAATTCATTGCACGGTTTTCGGCGAAAGAAACATCGTCCTGGAATCGGCATATCTTTGGGGAAACCCTGGGATGTGCGATAACCTATCAATCTGCATTCGATCAGCTTGGCAGATTCAATCCTTCCCTTAAAAAATAGGTCTACGCCCAGCAATGGGATATAAACAGACAGTTACGTTACTCTCTAACGCTTATATGCACCCTTTTATTTACAACCAAGTTGTCAAGAACTGCTCAATCAAAACCCTTTCTGTAAATCAATCGAAGTCAATAATCTATCGTTGGCTTCACAATCTTTCGTACAAAGAATCTGAAAAAGTTCTCAAATTACAGATATAATAACATTTTATAATCATTCTGTCTTTTCAATGGATTTAATATGAGTAAGCTGTAATTATTGTATTCTTATAAATATAAATTTAATTCGTTTGGCGTGACACAACTTTAAATCGTGCGTGTTACATACGATATATTATTATTTCTAAATTTTAATTATGGTTTTTTTTCTAAATTGTCTAAACTGATTTCTTTAAAATTCGTATTTATGTTTTCTTAAAGCTAGAGCATTAGAATAACGTCTTTAACAGCGCACATTTAACGTAATCTAGAAACTAGTTTTAGCTGGCCTCCACGATACAGGCTAGACCTAGTGTGGAGACCACAATTACTTGTTTTTTAATCATAGTTAAAATAAATATAAACATTGTAACTTTAATTAAGATGTTAAATTAGTTTCAGTTAATAAACATTTCTTATTTCTTATCCCTTGAAACGCAATAAATAACGCTTGAACGCGCACTTCTGAAAGGAACTGCACAAATTACGTCGCCTCTAACTTAGAGTTGAGTTCGATTGCAACTTCTCTGGTATAATGGAAATTTCTTTGATTATTCCATTCAACGTGTGTAATGTGTCTATTTATTTGTGTGTATGTTTATTATAATATACACTACCACCTACTTACATTGTATCTTGCAACTTTCTTAATCCAAAGATTGTCTCGCGTTCTTTCTTGTTCCTGTCTTTATCCCACTCTAAGTGTGGTCGTCACAACATGTTCTTCTCTTCCAATATATTCATATCATTCGTCAAATGTGGTGCTATTTTTTATATGCATTTCATACTTCATACAATCCAACCATCTCTTTTCAGGACTCCCTCTATTCAAATATCCATTCGCATTGATATTTAACATTCGTTCAGTTTACGTGATTTTAATCCCTCCTCATTACATGTCCATACCATCTCAATCTTGCACTTCTCGTTTTTTTATATAATGGGCGCAAATTTCAGCCTTCCTTATATACTCATTTAGATGAAATGTGGCACACTTATTCCTTATACACCGAGGTAACATATAGGCTCTAGAAATCCTGTTGATTCTACAGAAATAGGATGATGAAAAGCGCCATCTATTATCACGCAACCGACAACAGTCAACGCAAACGAATTTGCGGGTAAAAGTTAGTTTTATATATTAAAAAAAACACCGTGAAGTCTCGATCACTCAGGAAGTATGTCATGATATATCTTATTCAGTCAAAATAAATAAACTAAACGGCCTAGTTAATTTATTTTCTGCTCTAACGTGTAAAGCAGTGGACTATAACACAAAAGTTTTTTACTTCACCAATTTTTCCGCACAATTATAGCTGTCGCTAAAACCCACATTTCGAATCGCAAATAAACCTCAAGTAGAGCATTAAAATGAAAGGTACTTCTGGGAAAATACATTCAATTTCGCTTAATGGGGTAGTTACGCTCAGGTAACGGTATAAGAGAGTCACTTGAAATTTTTCCGAACAAATAAACATGTGGAGGGCCGTTTAATACGCCATTTATAAACGGGAGAGTAGTTCTTTTGTTAATGTTGCCATACGTTACAATATTTTTGAAGAAATGAGGCCAATTTAGTAGAATTCAGTTTGTATACTATAGGTTACGGTCTTTTTATAAGCTTTTATTCAACTTGCAATATATGTATAAGGTGGAATCTTGCAAGTTAAATTTGACCCACTTCCTGAGGTCCGATTAAGCTGAAACTTTATATACAGTCCCGATGACTATGCATGTTTATGATAAGCATGACCTGATGTTGCTGTCAGGATTGACTCCAGACGAAGGAACTACTCAACGTTTAATAGTAGAGACATGAAAATTTGTTTAAAGCTTTTTTAAAAGCATTTTCAACTGGACTTGAAAAGTTGACTGAAATACATATTTGTGACATACAGATATCCGTGCGGGTAAAATAACAAATCTATGCTTTTGATATAACGAGGAATTACTATATTTAAGCTGTCACTACCACCCTTGGAAGTATTTTTAAGTTGTAATATTAACACGGAATGTGTTGTTTTATAAGATTCGCTTGAGCAAAGACAGATAGAACTTCGGAGCGATTAATTTATAGCTCCTTTTGATGTTCTGAAATAAGTCCCGCGTCCGGCGATTTGTTCGCGTGTACCTAACAACTTTGGTTATGTTAAATTTAGTAATTTCCAGGAAAGAGCTTATTTCTTTCCTCATATACCAAAAATTCCAGGAGGGAGAATTTCTTTTAGCTTCTTTTATCTCATAGATAAACAAACATTTCCAGAAAAGATCAATTCTTTAAGTTCCTTGCGTTTAATACACAAAGGATTTCAGAAAAAAGCATTTCTTTTAGCTTCTTGCGTCTAATACACAAAGATTTTCAGAAAAAAAGCATTTCTTTTAGCGTCTTGCGTCTAACACGCTAAGGTTTTCAGAAAAATGTATTTCTTTTAGCTTTTTGCGTCCCATAAATAAAGGTTACCAGGAAAAAGCATTTCTTTTAATTTCTCTACTCCCATAGACAGGAAAGTAAGACGGGATTTTTTAATATATATGCTATACCTCTATATAAGCTTTAATTGTATCAGATTTCATCAATATCGGACTAGCGGATCAGACGTGAAACCTCAACAAACTGACAGACGTTGGCGTTTATAATATTGGTGTGGATTTAAGTATGTAATTAATAAATTAACTTACATGATTGATATAAGAAGGCGTTACTTTGCGGAATTCCATAGTTATAGTTACAGTAAAATTATTTTGCTGTAATCCGCCTTTGTTTGAAGAATCTATGTGTATGAAGCAGGCAAAAATCCAATACCCCATACATGCATAGTAAGCTGTGATAGACCAGCGGTGCGACCGTATGAATCTCTAGAGACGGTTTAAACCCGGGCAGAGACCAACGAGTTTTTCTATTAAAACCTATTTGTCTAATTGATAATTGCAATTTATCACACGCTTTTCGGTGAAGGAAAACACCATGAGGAAACCTGTATATCTCTACAGAATCCTAGGAATATGTAAAACCTACCAATCTGCATTGCTAGCGTGGTAGGTCTTAACTCCAATCCTTCTCTCCAAACACGCAGAGAGGAGGCCTACGCCTAGCAGTGGGATAGTAACAGGCCGTTACTTACATACATGCAAGACAAGTCACCACATGTATCACAAAACGCCACCAACACCAACACTCCACACAAGCACTACAAAAAATCAATACCACTATCTCTACGACCGTTTTGCCCCGAAACCGAAGCATCATCAGGAAGATGATCATGATCATCAGAACTTCTGCCTTCTGTAAATGAACTTACCGATAAAATCCTTGATGGCCTGTGAACCGGGGTCGAGTACGTCGGTCGGGTTGATTCGTATCTTGCAGTGTTTGGCGAACGGCATGTCGGGCAGCTTGGGCCACTCGCCGCCGCCGGTCGAGCAGTGGATGTCGATAGAGATGGAGTTTTCGTAAGCGCGAATCACGCGCTGAACCTCGTTCTCTTGGTAAGCGTCAGTAAAATCCGATAGGGAGAATGTCCCGTCCTGAAAACGAAAGAAACTTCAGAATTTTTTAAAGCTACTGGCAAAGAGTTATGAAAGAGTAGGTAAGCTATACGCAGGCCTGTAACTGAGTATCACAACAGCAAAACTTAATCATTTCGCTTACTTCCATAGAATTATTCATCGTTGCCACAACATGTTATAAACATGCTGTCACATGATTTGGCTGTGTTTTTACAACCGGCCGCCTGCCTGACGTCAACTTAACGTATTTTATGACACCTCGGTAAAAAATGAGGGTGGTCTATTCTACTAAACCGGATACCGCACGGTGGGTCAACTTACCTTAGTCGCCTTTTAAAACACTTCGGTGAGAAATGAGGGTGGTCTATTCTACTCAGCCGGATACCACACGGTGGGTCAACTTACATCAGTCGCTTCTTACGACACCTCGATAAAAAATGAGGGTGGTCTATTCTACTAAACCGGATACCGCACGGTGGGTCAACTTACCTTAGTCGCCTTTTAAAAAACTTCGGTGAGAAATGAGGGTGGTCTATTCTACTAAACCGTATACCACACGGTGGGTCAACTTACATCAGTCGCTTATTACGACACCTCGATAAAAAATGAGGATGGTCTATTCTACATAGCTGGATACCAGATTCCATAGGATTATTCATTTATTTTAATTCAAAAAATTAGAGATCTTAGTCCATAGTGTTAGTAATATTATTTAATAAGTATTTAATAACTAATAATGGCCTAGTCCTCTGAATGAGTTTCCACACAACTCCACTCATCAACTTCCTGGCCTTATCCTCTAAGTTGGATCGGCCCAACATGTTGTCACATGATTTAGCTACGTACTTTACAAACTGTTGGAGGTAAGTTAATGGTTAAATATAAATCAGGTATTAAAAACTGAAGCCATAAAAGCTACCGTGTCCCGGATAAATCGATGTCATTTACTTTCAATCCGTGAACGTCAGGGCGCAGAAAGCCGGAAATTAAATGCCGGCGGCAACGAGCTTCGTATGACGTTGCTCTACTAGACAATACCTAGCTGCACTTCCATGCAGGTACAAAATTACATAACAATACTATAAAGTACCTGTATTTAAAATCTTGATTACTTTGCCACTATATTCCTCTTTTAATAAATAAAAATTATACAGACAGTCGTTGTCATTTTTTTATCAGGAAAAAAATCCCAGCGACTAAAGCAACCTGAGTGCTCCGCCACGCTGCTGGTAGCGGCACAGGGTACCGTTGTACACATTGCCCCCATCCCAACCAGCAGCTCTGAATTGTGCGCCACTTTCGGTTCTGGGTCTCTCTAAAAGTGGCCCCTCTTTCAGCTAATCTGCGTATCGGGAGCATCAGATGCATCGACCGCCTCGGGGACCTTTTCAGATACATAATTTGGCTGCAGTAACCTTTTGTTCTGTAGAATGTCGCAATAATCATTCAAATAAAACAGGCTTATGGCTTTACTCACTTGCATAATCCATGAGCCGTTTCCGGCGAAGGTATATCCGGCGTGCACCAAGTGCCTGTGGCGGGTGAACGAGCTGAGCAGGTTCCTCATACACTGCATCAGCGTGTTCATCTGCGGGTGGATCAGGATCTCCGTCACCAAGTTCTCTGAAGCGTATTGGATGAGTCTCTCGCCTGAAACAACGAGTCAAATCAGCGATACAAGTCAAATAAAATCAAAACTTTTATTGAAATAAGCTCTTTCAAGCATTTGTGAATCCTCAGGGATCAATATGATTAATGAAAGGGCATCGTGGTAGGTTTTAGCCCCAAACTGTCTCTCCAAAAATAAGAGGCTAGCCTTTGCCCAGCAGAGGAAACGCTAACAGAGTTACTTTTTTAATTTAGTAGTAACGGCCGGTTACTATCCCACTGCTGGGCATAGGCCTCCTCTCTCCATTTTTGGAGAGAAGGGTTGGAGCTAAGACCTACCACGCTGCTCCAATGCGGATTGGTAGGTTACACATATCCCTAGGATTCTCTAGAGATAAGCAGGTTTCCTCACGATGTTTTCCTTCACCGAAAAGCGTGTGATAAATTGAAATTATCAATTAAACACATAAGTTTTAATAGAAAAACTCATTGGTGTCTGCCCGGGTTTGAACCCATGATCGTCTCTAGAGATTCACGCGGTCGCACCGCTAGGCCATCACAGCTTTTTAATTTACTAGATGGAAAATAATACTGTAAACCAAACCTAATACTGTTTGATATCATTGGAAAAATTTCTATAGAAATTCATTCATAATTTATATTTTCAAAGATTTTTATATCAATTAGTTCTGAAACCATATTTTAAGTAGCAATTCAAGTAGAAATCTTTTCAATAAACTCAGTTTAAGCTGATTAAAAAGGTTTATATACGGCGGCAAGAGCAAAAGAAACTTGCTTTGAAATTAATAGCATCAGTTACGAATTGAATAGAACCGTTTGATTGAAAAAAAGTTAAGAAAGTTTAATTTATAGATGTGGAAGAGACAAGAGTTATTAGACATGACATACATGAAGTCTGAAAATCATACTAATAATACAAATGCGAAAATTTGTGGGTATGGATGTATGTTTGTTACTCTTTAACGCTGAATTCGCTGAACCAATATCGGTATCGGAATGTTGCCTTACCGAGGAGAACCAAGAAACTCGGCGGTCAATCTTTTAAACAACTTCAATTTTACATTATTAAACCGCAGTCTTGTATGAAGCTGAAAGGATTTTGATATCCAGGCATTTTTATCATCCAAATAATCTTCAATATTGTAATATGCTTTACGTATAAGCATATCTCTTACACTTAATTCAAAACTTTCTATAGACTGATCTAGTATAGCTTGCTGAATTTTATTGTAGAAGCGAATACCGAATACGTGCTTTTGTAAGACGCGCAGAAGCTGCAAGCTTATTTAAATTTCTACTGTCTTTTGTTATAGGGAAGCAGGTACTTTAAATATGTGCCCTAAAAATCATTGAATTAAATACAAGTAGGTCCTTGAGACGTTGTCTCGAGGAGACGCGTCTTTCAAAAGAATATTGTCTAATGGCGTAGGTATATTTGCCCTTCAGTCGACATAACAAAATGGCGGCTGTGGCCTTGTTATCCGAAAGGTTATTAGGTAGGAAAATGGGGTCTTTTATCTCCATACAGGGGTGATATAAGATAAACAAAAGTAATTGTGTGTACAGACAATAAAATTAACAAGGGTATAACATTTACTTCTGTGATTTGTACCGGAATTAATTATATGATTAACATATACCGATATACCAGAGCTGTGATAGCGCACCACCCACTCTAAGTGGGGTTAACATGTTATAAACATTTTTTTTTACATGATTTCGTTGCGTTTTTACGACCGGCCGCCTGCCTGACGTCAACTTACGTTATTCGTTTTTTACAACACCTCGGTAAGAAAGAGGGTGGTCTATTCTACTAAGCTGGATACCACACGGTAGGTCAACTTACTTTAGTCGCCTTTTAAGACACCTCGCTAAGAAATGAGGTTGGTATATGCTACTCAGCCGGATACCAGACGGCGGGTCGACTTACCTTAGTCGCCTTTCACAACACCTCCATAAGAAATGAGGGTAGTCTATCCTACTCAGCCGGATACCACACGGCTAATTCGGAGGACTTATATGAAATATAAAAAGTACTGAAATAAAATCCAATAGAAAAACATGTTTTTCTACCATCGACGGTAACTTAATTCAAAATAACATAAAAAGAGGCCGAACTTTGATTTACATAATGTATGTAAGTTGGCAGACTTGAGCGAAACTTCGTGAAAGGCAAAGAAAGGGCGTCAAAAACTCTCGACTTAATTTAGAACCTCCCTATCTCGAGAGGGGAAGCTTCCCGACCTTGAACAACCTTTATTAGGGCTGTCACTTTTTATTCAATGACGAGGGTGAAATATGACTTAAAGATTAGGAAAATTCTGTGTACACAGTATAAAGTTTTCAGGATTATTAAAAAGAGTAGGTAGACGGTTTTTTTGTGTTTATTAAGTAAAAATATTGTATTCGAGAGTATTGTATTCATGCCGTGTGGTTGAGTAGAATAGACCACCCTCATTTCTTACCGAGGTGTCGTAAAAGACGACTAAGATAAGTTGACCCACCGTGTGGTATCCAGTTGAGTAGACATCAGGCAGGCGGCCGGTCGTAAAATACGTAGCCAAATCATGTGACATCATGTTTATAACATGTTGTGCGGACCCCACTCGGAGTGGGATCAGGTCAGGAGAATACGGAGAATAATAATAATATTTTTATGTCTATTAAACGGACTAAAAAGAATTTCGCAATCAATATTAGACTTATCTACAGAAAGGTTAAGCATATTACACAAAAGAAGATTATTTGAAATTATGTCAATATAGTAATGTACATTAGTGTCGGAAATAAATAAAATTTAACATGTCAAAAAAGTTTTATGTCTAAAAAGTTATTAATGTTTAATATTTAAGTACTCGTCAATTGTATAGAAGCACCTTTCTGTAAGCCACATTTTAAGTTTTAATTTAAACAAATTGAATGTCAGCTCTCTTATCATTTTCGGAATTTTATTGTACACTATAATAGATTTTATTGCGCAATTATTTGATAGTAAGGCACTTCTAGAACTCTGTAGTCTTTTTTTTGTGGGATCTCTAAGTCGAACTTTGCTTTCAAGACCTAAATTTTCAAAAAGTTTATAAAAAGATATGAAAAGAAGTTTATAGAAAGATAAAAATGTTTGGATTTGAAAATCCTTTCAGCTTTAAACAGGACTGCGGTTAAATGAAGTAAATTGAAAATGTTTAAAAGATTAACCGCCAAATTTCTTTCTGGTTCTTCTCGGTAAGAGCAACATTCCAAACCAGTTGTAGCTTCATTAATCATATTGATCCTTGACGATTAAAAAGTGTTTGTAAAAGATAGTATGAAAAAAGAATTATTTGATATAAAAAGCAAGATTTATCACGTTATATTATGTAGTTTTAGGATTCTAAAGATGTAGGTTTTTTAGTCAGTATTTATTTCAAAGTAATGACAAAATTATTTTGTTATAATCCATACCTTAAGAGAATCTATGTAT
This sequence comes from Morpho helenor, assembly GCA_029227775.1. Taxonomy (NCBI): domain Eukaryota; kingdom Metazoa; phylum Arthropoda; class Insecta; order Lepidoptera; family Nymphalidae; genus Morpho; species Morpho helenor. Next base: position 883,673 of record JARGCU010000006.1, read on the forward strand.
TTCCTGCACGTGTGTAGTGTTTGTGTATTGTTCTGGCGGTGTTGGAGGTTTGCGCATGTGTTTATACGAATCCTGCATGTATCAGATATGAAAACGGATTATCCACTCTACATTTAGCATTATATATATATTTTCTATTTTACGTCATCGCGGATTATAGCAAAACAATTTTAGTGTTACTTTTGTATTATGGATCTCCGCAAAGTAACGCCTAATTCTATAAATTAAATAAATAAAATTGAAAACCTTATCGCGTCAGTGACAACCCTAAGCACCCTTATTCGGTTGGTAATTACAATTAAAGCTCTTGTACAATTGTCGCGTTTTGTAACTGAATTACGTATTTCGGCGACATTATCTCACGTCTTATCTTTAGAATTATACGCGTTTAGACACGACATTTACGTGAGATAAGTCATTGAGGTCTTTTGTTTCCTTTCAAAAAATTATTTACTTGATAATGCAAATTTTAAGAGACGGAAAAATTTGTATTTTTATAATCAGTATATTTAATTCAAATTTTTACGCCGTGTGGTATCCGGCTGAATAGAATAGTACCACCCTCAATTCTTACTGAGGTGTCGTAAAAGGCGACGAAGGTAAGTCGACCCGCCGTGTGGTATCCGGCTGAGTAGAATTGACCAACCTCATTTCTTACCGAGTTGTCGTAAAAGGCGACTAAGGTAAGTTGACCCACCGTGTAGTATCCGGTTTAGTAAAATAGACCACCCTCTTCCTTAACGAGGTCTCGTAAAATACGACTAAGGTAAGTTGATGTCAGGCAGGCGGCCGGTCGTAAAAACGCAGCCAAATCATGTGACAGCATGTTTATAACATGTTCTGCCGACCCCACTTAGAGTGGGATAAGGGCAGGATGATGATGATTTAATTCAAATTTTTAACATAAAAGTAGTTATTGTGAGTTAACCATAAGAGATAGAGACATCCTATCCCGGACTTTTTTGTAGTATTTTTGTAGATCTACAATTCTCTAGTACATGACTTTTGTGTATATCGGCTGGTTTACGCGGCGTTCGCAACTAAAGCTCACATCAAACGAGTTTTTTTATAATTACGCGACCTTATATAATAAATAATTCCTGTAGAATACAAGATTTTTAATTATATATTATGCTCCTATATTATACTCCGGTGTATAAGGAATGATTGTGCCAAATTCCATCGATATTGGTTCAGCGGATTTGCCATGAAAGAGTAACAAACAAAAATCCATACTCAAAAAATTTCGCATAATATTAGTAGGATATATAGAAATCGATTTATTAATTACAACTTGAATACAATCATTAAAACAATACTGGTGCTAGTTTTATGACACGGCAAACTATAGAATATAAACTAGATTTTTCATTTCATTCTAGTTTAATCACGCGGTGAATTTTTTATTCCTCGTTGAACGGCCGCAAGCAAAATGATTTTTAGAGGCGTTTTCCAGCAAAAAATAGCTGGTAAATTATTCGAGCGAATATGTATTCCACAACTGTTATGACCCCGAGCGGAACTGTCACCTCTATAAAAGTTTTAGATGGCTTTTATTTGCACGCTGTATTTTTTAACTAGCAAATTCGAACAAAGCGATCATAGTTAATTATTCCTTTTTAAAAGATTTTATATTTTAGTACTAATTTCATTGATATTATGTGCTTATAACAATGTCAAATTCTTTAATAATATATATAATATCACTACATACTATAAAACAAAGTCGCTTTATCTGTCTGTCCCTATGTATGCTTAAATCTTTAAAACTACAACAAATTTTGATGCGGTTTTTAATAGATACAGTGATTTAAGAGGAAGGTTTATATGTATGATAACATTCAATATAGAGTAGAGGAATACTGTAATATTTAAGGTTTCTAATGTAATGTCGTAAATAATTACATTTTTCTGCTTACATTGCAAACGCAGGCTAAACCCTACGAGAATTATCAAAATGATGTACTAAATATTTGTACAACTTGAAAAGATACAGAAAATGGTATATGTCTATCTCTTATCGATAATCCACAACAGCATTTTTTGTCATTTACTTTCTACGAAAAATAATGCCTTATGTTCAAAGCAATTTTTATACAATACAGCATCCAATTAAGTACCTTAAATACATTGTTGATTTAATATAGATCAATATGGCCGTTTAGAGCATGTAATTTAAATGAACATCACAGATTACAAGATATTACAGATTTAAAATGCCGTGAGGAGACTGCGCTTCGCCCTATAGCGCTTCGAATTTAGCAGCGATCGGACGCGTTTGTTTTTCACATGGCCAACTATATGTCGCTCTTTCAAGAGTAACCTCTAAAGAAAACATGTTTGTATTGTGTAATGACAAGAAAGCTGTGAATATTGCATATAAAGACATTCTGTAATTAATTGTAAAAAAAAAATACAGCGAAAAATGTAAAAAGGAAATGAGTAAAAATGTAGTATAGGATAGCAAGATAACAAGAAATGCTAGTTTTGAATAAAGATTACTTCGAATTTAAATTTGAATTTGTTATACTTTCGGCGCTAATCTGCTGGAGCAAATGACGCACACAATGTCTCGAATATACTTTTCAAATATAAAACAACGCAGATTCGAAACATTAACTTAATCATAAACAAGAGACAATTTTTAATCACGCTCACTTGCCATTTCTCGCTATTAAAATTTTAACACCTCTATTCAACGCTTTCAAATATTTTCAGAGGCGCTCGCTTGGAAATATTCTCGCAAAAATTTCTAACGAGCAACGAGAGGCGCTTCCCCTTTATTCTCGCCATTTTACTTTGATGACTAATTTTTTGACGGAATACCATCCAACGTCACATCGTAATGAAATTTTTAATTATCAAATAACAGATGAGCGTTGGTCTATATTGGAAGTCTAATAAACATGTTTCTAATTGACATTGATGTGTTGAACAAATCTTTAAATAAGTTAAGCTGACATACGAAGAGTTTCTTTCCAGTTTTTATGTTTATATATTTCATATTTATTTTTCTTTTATTTTTATTTATTAACATTTAATTTAACTTTTACGTATGTTTCATTTATTCTTTAGGTTTTTTCTTTACTGTGAGGACTTTTTTGGTTTATGTTTTTGTTTCTCTTATAATTATGTATTGTATTACTTACCTAAAATACCTATATAAAGCTGAAGAGTTTGTTTGATTGTTTGAACGCGCCAATCTCAGGAACTACTAGACCGATTTAAAAAATTCTTTCAGTGTAAGATAGACCATTTATCGAGGAATATATAGCCTATAGACTATATGTATAACATCACGCTATAATGAATAGGAGAGGAGCAGCAATACAAAATATTACGAAAACGGTAAAAGTTAAAGTTGTCCTTGCGTGCGCTGAGTAAACGGTGATAGTTATTCAAGAATCATGTATTACAAAATTGTTCCTTTCTAAACGTTCTAAATAAAAGTCCGCGACAATATATGTCCAGCTTCTAAGGTTAACCTACTATAACCATTTTTATGGTTATCAAAATACTATATTACGATTTAGATCTTCTACGCGGGCGGAGCGGCAGGCAATTGTTAGTTTATGATAAAGTAAACAAATAATCATTATTTCGTTACATAATTGATTCAAATCATTAAACAATAAATTTAAAAAGCGACCTAAATGTTTGCCCTATTCCAAAGGCCATTTATAATTTCAACGTTTATAGCTGAAATTCAGCGATGAAAAGCCGAATTTAAGCAAACTCATTGGTCCAGAAACAGATAAAGCTTAGAGGTCTTTATGTGTTGGAACGGCGCCAGAATATTGCGTTACATCGCACATTGTTATCTAAAACGCTAAAACTGCCTGTTTACGTTCAACTTCACGGCATATACGTGTATTTAGTGCTTTATTAAGATCATTTCCCTGTTATTGGATGCTTAAAGTAAAGGTTTTCAAAGCAGTAACGGCCTTGTTGCAAAATGAATTAAGATTCCTCATGATGCTTCGGTTTCTGGCGAAACGATCGTAGAGGTTTTGGTAGTGTGTGTTGTGCTTGTGTGGAGTGTTGTTGGCGGCGTTTTGTGATACATGTGGAGACTTGTCCTGCCTAGGTATGTAATTGTTGCCTGCTTCATTCACTTAGCATTACATATATTCTCTTAACAAGCGCGGATTACGGCAAAATAATTTTATTGTAGGTTCTGAATAAAGATTCTCTCTGTCTCTTTCAACCGATGGACGTCTACTGCTGGACAAACGTTTCTTTAAGGGATCTCGCGACCTTTTTGAGATCGTTAGTCCACCTTGTTGAGGGTCTAACGACGCTGCGCTTTCCAGTGCGAGGTCGCCATACCAGCACCTTAGGACCCCAACGCCGATCAGTTCTACGTACTACATGCCCCGCCCATTGCCACTTCAGCTTCGCGACACGATAACCTATATCGGTGACTTTGGTTCTTTACGAATCTCCTCATTTCTGATTTGATCATGTAGAGATAATCCAAGCTTATCTAGCTTAATAGTCTAGCTTAATAATAGCTTGCTCTCAGGTAATTCTGAGCTTTCTTATGAGGCCCATAGTCAGCGGCCACGTTTCAGATGCACCGTTCTAAGACCTTTGCATTAAAACACTGAGATATTTTGGATGAAAGATCTCGCGTAGCTTCCCAAACGCTGCCGCTTTCATACACACTTATTTAGTCGCATGATTTTAATCTTTCCTTGTTATTGATAAGTAAATATTGCCATGCGTTATCCGGCTGAGTAGAATAGACCACATTTCTTACCGAGGTCTCGTAAAAGGCGACTACGCTTGATTAACGTCAGGGAGCGGCTGGTCGTAAAATACCTAACCAAATGATGTGATAACATGTTGCGCCGACCCAACTTAGAGGGGGATAAGGGCACTAGAATGATGATTTTAATCTTTCCTTACTATATTCGAAACAAATAAGCATAAATTCGTATTGGAAATTAAGTACTCAAAAATTCGGGAAATTCTTTTAATTTCTCTAAAATATGAATACTCCAACATTTCTTAAAACAACCCTTATATTTTTCCCTAACGGCTGTTATGGGCAATTTGTGGTAGTTTATTTATTTGTAAGTCGGTTATGATCCATTAATGTCGAACATTATTTATGATAAATGCCACTGCCTGGAATTGACGCAATAAATGCTTCAGAAAAAATGGTTTTTATTGGTTACTTCGAAATTGTAATAAAGTTAATATTCCTCTCGTGAGCAAAATATTATATCTACTCTGATACTATAATACAAAGATTATAAAACTGAAACAAAAATTCTTATGACAAACATTACGTACAGGCCAAAAATAAAATAAACAGTTTTATTACGATACAGGTCTTGTATGGACACCTGTATTATAATATAACTTTTTAATAATAACGATACACCAATACAACCTCCAGCTGGACCAAGGAAGTTGAACCTCTACCTTAAAAAAAATGGTTTCAATGAACGAGTCCGCGGCGACGCAACACGCATGCGCAAGCGATGTTTGCGCGTTAGCGCTAATATTTGACATTTAAAAAATCGTTTCAATATTTAAACAAAGTTTGGTTTTTATTAATATTGTTTTACGTATTATAGTATGAGAGTAGATAAAGTAGTGTATGACACTACTTTATCTACTCTCATACGATTTTTGTTAAATGTTGTTCATCTGGGACAATAAACTCGTCTTTTATGCGTTACATTACATTTCTTTGAAATATTAAGATATTAAACCAGACAATTTTGAGATGAACATATTTTATCATTACCAACATTTGTTTCAGCATTTTTTCGCCGGGGGTTTTGCGAAATGAGTCCCTCTTATAAATAATTCGAAGACTTAAAGTTTATTTATGGAGTTACGGCCTAACCCTCGCTGACAAGAATGATATATGGTTGCTAGTAGAAATACTGTTTGTTTTAACATTTTTTTTTTATCTTTTTATATTGTTATAATCCAGGGTATCCATATTGTATAACGAAGCATGGCAAAACAAATTCTGCAGAATCTATACTAATATATAAAGCTGAAGAGTTTGTTTGATTGTTTGAACGCTAATATCAGGAACTACTCGACCGATTTGAAAATTCTTTTAGTGTAAGGTAGTCTCTTTTTTGAGGAAGGCTATAGGCTATATAACATCACGCTAAGATGAATAGGAGAGCAGCAATAAAAAATAGTACAATAACGGCAAAATTTAAAGCTTTCTTTGCGTGCGCTGAGTAAACGGTAATAGTTATTCAAAAATCATGTATTACAAAATTGTTCCCCTCTAAAAGTTGTAAATAAAAGTTCGCGACAGCATATGTCTAGCTTTAAGGTTGTAACCCTTTTTTGGTTATCCTATATTAAGGTTTTAATCGCGGGCGGATCCGCTGGCGATTGCTAGTTTATGATAATCCTTAACATTTATCTTAGTTAGGAGTCAGATATTCTCCCACTATATATCTCAATCAATATCATCATCGTCGGCATAACATGTTATAAACATGTTGTCTCATGATTTGGCTCGGTATTTTAAGACCGGTCGCCTGTAAACTTTCCTTAGTCGCTTTTTACGACATATCGGTAAAAAAGGTGGTATATGTGATCTTTGTGATAGTGAATATGTGTAGTGCTCGTGTATTGTAGTGGCGGTGGTGGAGGTTTGTGCATGTGTTTTTACGAATCCTGCATGTAGCAGGTATGAAAACGGTTTGACCACTCTACATTTAGCATTATATATATTTTCTATTTTACTTCATCGCGGACTATAGCAAAATAATTTCATTATTACTTTTGTATTATGGATCTCCGCAAAGTGACTCCTAATTCTATAAATTATTTAATTAAGTATGCATCTCTCATCGAGAGTTATATATTTGTGCCGTTTACAGTCGAGGGCCATGGAATTTTTTTATCCGTTTTAACACCTTGGTTGATTGCCTCTTCAGGTGACAAGAGGGCTGGCTCCTTTTTCACACAAAGAATCAGCTTAGCGATTCAGCGCGGAAACGCTGCCAGCATTCTTGGGACCATTCCACGTGGGCATGATTTGTATAGTCCTATCGTGTAAGTAATTTAAGATATATATAACTTGTACATATTTGCTGTAAATAAAAGTTTAATTAATATTTAAGGAATAGTACATACCATATCTGGCTTCCTCCCCCTCGGGTGCCTGGGCCGAGAGGGTGGCCAACTCCTTCTCCAGATCGACCTGGTGCTCGCCAGAATCCCATGACAGCAGCCCTGGAACAAACGAAATATAAATAAATATATGGCACACTTACACACACGGCTGTCCGTCCCCAAAGTAACTTAATACTTGTGTTATGGGTGACAGACAACTGGTTCATACTTAAATTTAAATATACAGACTGGAAGAACCAATATTTTTTTTATAGAAAATGTAGGGCCTCCGCGGGAATCGATACCGCGAGCCGCGGAGCATATGGCAGGGCCACTGCCAAATGCGCCAATGAGGTATTTAAATATATTAAAACATACCCGTCCTAGATAATTCATTCAGTAAGTTACATAATATGTATATGGCACTATGGCAATATGGCACAACATGTTATAAACATGTCACATTTTTACGACCGGCCGCCTGCCTGACGTCAACTTACCTTAGTGGTATTTTACGACATCTCGGAATAAAGAGGGTTGTCTTTTCTATTTAACCGGATACCACACGGTGGATCAACTTAACTTTGTCGCCTTTTACGACACCTCGGTAAGAAAGAGGGTGGTCTATTCTACTCAACCACACGCCTTATTTTATAATATTAGTATTGATTGTACAGATTTAAAAAAGTTTGAATTAAGTATTACTGTCGTACTTTTTTAACTGTCGTTAAACTTTGCGGTTAATTCAATTCAGTATTTTACCGTTCAATGTACGTATGGAACAGTTCCGCCCACAATATCCTTTATTGCTTCCCGTTGCCGGTCGCCGGGGGTAGTTTGACCTACTATTGTCTGTTATATGCCATGTTATTAGCAAACTTGTACTGTTACTGTACATATCGCGCTAGAAATTGCCAGCGGCTCCGCCCGCGTTGAAAGATTAAAGCCGTAATATAGTATTTTTGATAACCATAAAGCTGGTTAAAGTGGGTTATATGGTTGCTACATGAAAGCTAAACATATGCTGTCGCGGACTTTTATTTAGAACTTTGAGAGTGGGACAATTTTGTAATACATGGATTTTTGGATAACTTTGACCGTTTAACTAGCGAAAGCGAGCTATAAATTTTGCCGTTTTCATAACATTTTTTATTGCTGCTCTTCTGCTATTTGTCTTAGCATGATGTTATATAGTCTAAAACCTTTCTCGATAAATGGACTATCTTACACTTAAAGAATTGTTCAAATAGGTTTAGTAGTACCTGAGAATTACTGTTAGGTATTATTTTTAGTAATACCTGAGAAAACATTAAACAAACTCTTCAGCTTTATATATTAGTATTTTTGTACGGTTTTTACTAAAAGATAGCGCAACTTTTCCGAAAAGTTTTAGTTAATAGTACATTACGATTTTATGTAAATTGTATTGAAGAGATACAGCTGTTAAAAAAATCGCCTGCTGGGCTTTAGACGCGTGCGCCGCGTAAACCAACATAGATACACCAAAGTAATGTACTAAAATATTGTAGATCTACAAAAAGTCCACGACAGCATGTCTCTATCTGTTATAGTTAACAAATTATGTCCATTTTCAATTAAATATACAGACTACCTCGCACGCGAAGCTTCAAGTAGAGATAGTTTATCTATAAAACAATCCAAGATTTTTGCATTGAAGAACAGGAAAATAATACATCGTCCATGACCCATATTAAGACAATCGCATGTAATTGGGTCATTAGGAACGTAAACAATCGCGCGACTGAGCGACTTTTAATTATTGAGTTCACTGAGTTGCCTTGCAACTGTTTATATTTGCTTTACAATATGTGGAAAGTCGTTATAGTATACTAATGAAAAAAAAAAATTTATAAATGAACTAAAAAGATAAAGTCATTTAATAAATGGTTGCATGACTGCTAGTCGCAGGGGGTGGAAGGAGTTTTAATGGTTTCTTACCGACTTAAATCTCTTTGACTTGCATGTGTAGACTTTTTTATTTTACCGACTTTGCTGCTCGTTGTTAATCTTTAATATTTAAATGAGTTAATCTTGTATATATATATTTGGAATCTCGAAAACGGCTCCAACGATTTTCCTGAAATTCAGAATGTATTGGGTTTTGGGGGAGAAAGATCGATCTAGATAAGTTTTATTAAAAAAAAATGTCATTATATATGTTTTCGGGCTCTAAAATTTTTTGAAATTTACGTTAAATACAATCACAATTTTTCGCTGTCAAACGTAAAGTCATGGTAGTTCATTTGGGGAAAGGCCGGTCTAGAGAGGTGAAAATACCTAGGATCGAGTCCCACTACCTGCCCTATTATTTTTTAATTTTTCTTTTCAATGTTTTTTTTATTTTTTTAGGTACTATCTATAATTTTAGAAGTTAATATAAATAATTCAATATTTTAAGAAGTTAATATCTTATTATCTTAGTGGAAGCGCTAATTTAAAGATTTAGAAGCACATTACGTACAGACATTCCATACCTGTTATAATGAATCATTTGTGTATTCAGAAAACAATACATCCTACACGAGGTGGGAACAATGTGAGCACTTGACCTCCCTTGGTAGCGTTTCACGCTAAACTAGAAACGGTGACGTGTTCTTAAACTTTTAAAGCCGCTTCAAATATGAAAAGGAAAAACTAAAGTTAACATAGACTACATTGCTTGAAAGTATTAGAAAACTTAAGTGTTGGAAAATCAAAGTCTTTGAACTCACAAGAAAGTCCAGAGAGTCTGCGGTCGATGAAAGGAGCAATATTTGAAGAATACGTAATCAATCCTAAAATAAAAAGATTAATAGAAATATCAAAATTTCCGACATAGTCCCTCGTGTTATGAAGCGGAAATGATGAACGAACGGGGTATATTGGACGCTTGGCTTACAGGTCCCCGAGGCGATCGGTGCATCTGGTGCTCCCGATGCATCGATTAGCGGAGGGGGACTTCTCTTTCAAGGGGTCCCTACCCGGAAAAGGTCTTCTCTGGGATCAGAACTGCTTCCGGCGGGGATGGGGGCAATGTGTACAAGTCCCTGTACTTGCCATCGGCAGCGTAGTGGAGCACACAGGTTGTTTTAGTCAGTGCGAGTCCGACAGGGGGTTTTTAAGGGGATTTTTTCCTGTTACCAAAAAAAAGAAAGCGGAAATGACTATTGGGTATATAGATTGATTGGATGAAGAGCCGATAGAGCTCGTTTAGGAATGACGACCTCAAATTGAAAGATGTAATGTTGGTAGATGTCCCTAAAGATGTACTAACCCAAAAACTTTATTAGCTCCTAAATACAAGCTGAGAAGGTCATTAAAGCAACAAAGTCGCTTGACGAAAAAATAGAGAAGAACAGTCCATTAGTTGAAAAGGAAAACACGCGCAAAATAAGACAGAAACCAATCGTTACCTAACAAGTTAGCAAATTTCTGTCACAGCTGGTTCTCAAATTGTCAACTTCTATAAAGGTGTTGTTGTTTATCTATTTATAATTGCTACTAATAATAATTATTATCTATCTATTATATTAACAATAAATATAAAAGGCACGCGGATTTAACTAAATTTGCAGTGCTATTCCTTACGGATTCGTACGTTAGGATCAGCTTTGCAAAATTTAATTGCTTGAATTGAATTAACTAACTAAAGATGGGAATTGCAGAAACCTTGCCGAGCTTCTACCATCAATAAGAAACGAAAGTATAATGGATATAGTATAGGATAGGAGGATTAATTTTTGTTGTCAGTGCTCCGTAGATATAATCTAAAGTAATGAAAACTGCCGATATGAAAGAGCTTCGAAAAGCCTGCATCGTATATTAAAAATGAAACCTATATTAAAACATCAAAAAGGGAATTCAATCATGTTACTTCTATTTTACCGATATAGATATTTCATTGGAATAATAGAGTGGCGGCCATTTTTAATTATAGCTGCGTGTAAAATCAACCTTACATTGTTGTCGTTTAAAATATTGACTATCGACTTTTACTAGTAACGCTTTATTAGACTTAATATTTATTTAAGCATTTATATGAATTTTGGCGCAATAAATATCGCCTTCTTTTATTCCTTTTAGAAATCGATACAGTAGTGCCGATGTTTTAACACCTTTTCTTATTAAAACTATATCATCCATACTATATTTTATTTCTAAATTATTAGACAAAGTTAAGAAATATCCTCGTCTCTATATATTATATTATTAAAAAAAGAAGAAATCGTTATTAAATTGAGTCCTTCAAGCCGGACCATAGAGAAAAAACGTCAAATCAATTCAGTAAAGAGTGATCGCCAAGTTTCTAGCTGGGTTTTTATAGTAAAAGAATCTTTCCAAACCAGTAATTACATGAAGCATCGCCTTTATGTTTTTTTTGACAGAATTAGCTAAACTATTTGAAAAGACTGAATTTTTTAGAGAATTCAGTATTTTTTTATGAGAAAAACTACTTTCTTCATGTCAAAATTATAGTTATTTTTAAATACAAGGTAAAACCTATATGACCTGAACAAGAATACAAAAAAACCGGTGAAAATATTATCACTAAGTTGCATTATTGCAAGCAGGGATATTAGGTAAATTTGGCAGATGTAGTTTTCTGGGCATATGTCAAGGGTGTTCCACGGTACATAAATGTAGAATCAATAGTTTTTTACAACTTTTTCGCGATTGTCTATAGAATTAGTGATGAGCCTACTACTTTTCATTTGGGGCTGAAAAACTCAGTGTTCTTCACAGACTTCAACATTTTATTAAATTAAACATTTCGTGGATATCGTTGCATTTTTAGCTTCAATAAAGACTTTCATATGTCTGGCGTTAATTACGTCGACGGAACGATGTTGGAATTTTTTAAACACACAAAAAACATCACGAACACTATTTCCAGTGGCCGGCCATTTGCATAACGGCATTACGTCATTTGTGGTAACAGCCATTGTTTTGTTTTTCGTACATCGCGTGTGTGATGGTATATTAAAACCGATGAACTCTACAATCGTTTACCACGAAATCAACAGTTAAATATATCGGAATTGGAAATAGTCAAATGACATTAATTAAAGTGAGGCGCTGTTACTAAGCCATTGCTGGCACCTTAGCATGGCATTAGCTACACCCTTCTTGAAGGGTTCTGTGAGACGGATTGGGTTTAGACAATCTACGCTGCTTTAATGCGGATTGGTAGGTTGCAAATACACTGTTAGACATTAAGCTCTTTTTAGAATGAAGTTTAAAATACTCTAATGCGGATTGGTGGGTTGCAAATATCCGAGTAATTCTTGAGAGGTATACAAGTTTTCTCATCTTTTCTTAATTTTTCGTCTTTTTTGTTTCACTAAACAGCGTGTGATTAATTGTAATAATAATAAGGCGGATACAATTTTATTTAAAAGCTTATTGATACCCGAAATTTCAGTGCTTAATTCTTAGGATAAGGGTCACATAGCCTCAAGGTTCAGCGATTACAGGTTCTACGAGTGAATGTCATTTGTTGTGTTTTTATTTGGTAATTCTAATATCGGAAATAGGGTTCGTATTTAAGTAAGTATTCATATTGTATTGTACTTTGATATGATTATATGTTAACCACAGCAGCCTGGTGCGTAGCTGATGGCAATTTTTTTTATAATCACTCGACTTATCTTCAATTGCTATTACTTATTACTTCTTATTTTCTTCTTACTTCTGCCTGCTTCTAGTTAAAGCTATATAGCTTTATGTAGTAGCAGGGGTCACGGGCTTAAGCCCCGGGGATGACCAATGAGTTTTTCTGCTCTTCTGGTGAACATTGTGAGGAATTCTGTATATCTGTAGAGAAATATGGGGAAAAGTGTAACCTACCAAATGGCATTGGTGTATTGTGGTGGCTCGAGAGAGGAGTTCTATGTCCAGGAACGGTATATTAACGCGCCGTTGCCTTACTTTAACTTCTTATCTTAACTTGTTCAAAGAATTCAACTTGCGGCGAAAATAGCGTTAGCAATAAGAGGCGAAGAATATCAAAGCTCTTGTCTTAAATTGGATTTTCCCCTCGATACAGTCCCCACACTAAAAAGGTTAGATACGGTATTGATTCAATACGCCGTGTGGTATCCGGCTGAATAAATTAGTACCACCCCCATTTCTTACCGAGGTGTCGTAAAAGGCGACTAAGGTAAGTTGACCCACCGTGTGGCATCCGGTTTAGCAGAATAGACCATCCTCCTTCTTATCAAGGTTTCGTAAAATACGACTAAGATAAGTTGACGTCAGGCAGGCGGCCGGTCGTAAAATACGTAGCCAAATCATGTGATGACATGTTTGTAACATGTTGTGCCGACCTCACTTAGAGTGGGATAAGGGCAGGAGGATGATAGCGGTATTAATTCAATCTAAAATAACTCACGTGAAAGAATTACTGCTACTCTGGGACAGTACTACGCTGGGATAGAAACAGGCCGTTACTTATGCAGTATATACTAGAGTTTTAAGATATTCTCTAAAATTCTTTAATAGTCTAGAAAACAGGCTACTTTTATCTCGTCTAAGCAAGCGAAATCGCAGACAGTGCTAGTATCGCATAACTCACTGGCATTGATCAATATAACTCCAAAAACTTGAACTCCCCACATTTTTTTTTACATAATTTGGAAATTGCGTGCTTTCGGAATTCGATACAGTCCATTAGCCGAATATTTCGCGTGTTCGCTAAACATGATAATAATAGCGTAAGTTAGCAATTTTCTAACACTGTTATGTCGAAATATAAATGTTTATGAACACCCCGTTTTGATTTAGTAATATTTAACAGTTAAAACACGTATATTGTATCAGTTGTTTTAGTTGTTTATTTATTTCTTTATTGTACATACATATAAAGAAAGAAAAAGTAAAATAGCACATGATCAAAGGCGGACTTTTTGCCTAAAAGTAATCTCTTCCAGTTAACCTTAGAATAACAAGGAAAAGGCAAGAAGTGAAATAATATAGAATAAGGGTAATATAGAAAGACAAAAGAAAAAAATAACGAATAGTTTTTCGTTATTTTTTTCTTTTATCTTTCATACATAAATTAATATTTGCATACTTAAAACAAACGGTAAGGAAGGATGCAATACAGATAAAAGAAATTATTTAAATTATACATTATAAATTGTTTAGCTTACCAATTAATAGTTTTTTGATTGAAAATTAATGATATTTTGCGTAAAAATAGCAACTGTTTCATATAATCTTTCTTCTGCTTTCTATATTCCTCTGCGGATAATTATGTAAAGTTTAGTGGCTGTTGGAGATTTTATTTAACTGTTAGTTAGTTTTGTTCTATGGAGAATCCGAAACCTGACTAGACTCCAGCAATAACACATCTTCCTGCCCTTATCCCACAAGTGGGCCGGCACATGTTATAAACATGGTGACAGTCAAGAAATGTTGAGTGGTCTATTCTACTCAGCTGGATACCACACGGCGGGTCAACTTACCTTAGTCGCCTTTTACGACACCTCGGTAAGAAAAATGGTGATCTTATTCTACTTAACCGGATACCACAAATCGGGTCAACTTACCTTAGTCGCCTTTTACGACACCTCGGTAAGAAAAATGGTGATCTATTCTACTTAACCAGATACCACAAATCGGGTCAACTTACCTTAGTCGCCTTTTACGACACCTCGGTATGAAAGAAGGATGGTCTATTCTACTAAGCCGGATACCGCACGGCATGTTTCAAATCGATTTTAAATAACATCACGTGATGGCGTCAATCGCGCCCATATAACCGAAAAACTAGGGAAATGGATGTCAATATATTAAGTTTTATTAGTACAAAGGCCGGTAACCTTTAACTTATCCGGGTCAGAGGTTAGACGGGCCTTTTAACATGTGACCTCTTTCCGCTTTGTGGAAATTTAGATCAGCGGCTAATGAACTAATTGTGAAGAAAATATATACGCTTTTTGAGTGAATGCGAACCCAAAAATTGGCAATTAGCTACACAAAGACATAATGCTAACAGTTAAGCCACTCTCACTGCTGTAAAGATTTTGTTTTATTATATTCGTTTATCGTTGTTATGTTCAAAAAGCTGTGATGGCCTAGCGGTGCGACCGTGTGAATCTCTAGAGACGATCATGGGTTCAAACCCGGGCAGACACCAATGAGTTTTTCTATTAAAACTTATGTGTCTAATTGATAATTGCAATTTATCACACGCTTTTCGGTGAAGGAAAACATCGTCAGGTAACCTGCATATCTCTAGAGAATTCTGGAGATATGTGTAACCTACCAATCCGCATTGGAGCAGCGTGGTAGGTCTTAGCTCCAATCCTTCTCTCCAATAACGGAGAGAAGAGGCCTATGCCCAGCAGTGGGATAGTAACAGGCCGTTACTTACTTACTATATTCGTTTAATATAAGGAAGGTATAAGGCAGGTTTATTTACTATAAGGAAGTTTATTAGAAAAAAATGATGAAAGAAATGTACATGCGAATGAAATGAGAATGTTAAGGTGGATGTGTGGTGTGACAAAACTTGATAGAATACGCGATGAGTATATTAGGGGAAGTCTGAAAGTTGCACCCAGTACAGAAAAGATGAGAAGTGCGAGACTAAGTTGGTATGGTCATGTAATGAGGAGGGATGAAAATCATGTGACCAAAAGAGTCTTAAATATGAATGTGGATGGATAGGGGGAGACCGAAAAAAAGATGGATTGTGTGAAAAATGATAAGCATGTTAAAAGAGTGGCACCAGAGTTGACGAATGATAGAGAATGGAAGAAGACATATTGTGCCGACCCCACTTAGAGTGGGATAAGGTAAGAGAATGATGATTCGTTCATTATAAATCTATACTAATATATAAAGCTGAAGAGTTTGTTTGTTTGAACGCGCTAATCACAGGAACTACTGGAGCGATTTGAAAAATTCTTTGCGTAAGATAGTCCATTTATCAAGAAAAACTATCGGCTATATAACATCACGCTAAGATGGATAGGAGAGGAGCAGCAATAAAAAATATTACGAGAACGGCAATATTTAAAGCTTTCCTTGCGCTGACTAAACGGTGACAGTTATTCGAAAATCATGTATCACAAAATTGTTCCTCTATAAAAGTTCTAAATAAAAGTCCGCGACAGCATATGTCTAGCTTTTAAGGTTAGCCTACTTTAACCATTTTTATGGTTATCAAAATGCTATATTACGGTTTTTATCTTTCCATGAAGGCGAAGCTTGGCGATTGCTAGAAAAGGATAAAAATTCCTGCTTGTCCAGAGGACAAACTTAATAAAAATTACTTAATACTAATAAATTACTTATCTCTACTTCTCTTCCTATCCCTCTCTTTCTCACACAAACACAAAGACACAATTACATTCCATTTTAACTTTGTGTCTTTCATTTTGTATTAAACATAACAGGTTTACATACTCTGAAGATAATGAAGATGATGATTTACATCATCTTCATTATCTTCCTGTCCTTATCCCACTCTAAGTGGGGTCGGCACAACATGTTATAAACATGTTGTTACATGATTTGGCTGCTTTTTTGACTTCAACTTAACATAGTCGTATTTAACAACACCTCGGTAAGAGAGGGTGGTCTATTCTACTAAACCGGATACCACACGGTGGGTCAACTTACCTTAGTAGCATTTTATGACACCTCTGTAAGAAATGAGGATGGTCTATTCTACTCAGCCGGATACCACACGACGGGTCGACTTACCTTAGTCGCCTCCTATGACACCTTGGTAAGAAATGAGGGTGGTATTATTCTATTCAGTCGGATACCACACGGCGTATACCATGAATAAATATAAAAAAAAAAATAGAGTTGAACTTCGTAAATTATATTTAAGCAATATTTGCGCATCAAATTATAACAATTTTATTGTTAAAATTTATCTTACATTCGCTACCTACAAAATATATAGGCTCCACCCAAATTAACTTAATTATTCTGAAAAGTTTGAAGCCTAATTTGAATATACGTTGAATGTTGCTATAAAGTTAAACAAAATGGCGTTTGGTATATAAGTTTCTAATTTGCTAATAGTTTAGGTAACGTTGTTTAGCATATTAAAAATAAATAAATTAAAACTCTTTATAAAAGGAGGTTGTCATCAATAATTTTGGTAGGTATTTTAACGTGAGAAAAATGTACGTTCTAAATATAATATATAAGCACACGTTATCTACGAGTATTGGCTCAAGTTAATCTATACTTATAATAAATCTGTAGAAAGGTCAATTCTGTAACTGGAATATATTTCCAAAATAACTATCAGGGGGTGATTAGGGATCGATACTGATGCCAAAAATGCAATCAGTAAAATTTTTGTCTGTCTGTCTGTCTGTATAACCGTTATAGAAACAAAAACTACTCGACGGATTTTAACGAAACTCGGTACAATTTTTTTTCATACTCCTGGGCTGGTTATAGTATACTTTTCATCACGCTGCAATCAATAGGAGCAGAGCAGTGAAGGGAAATGTTGGGAAAACGGGAGAAGTTACTCCATTTTTTAAGCTTCCGTCGCGTGTGCAACCTTGATGGTTAAAGCTACACAGAAATCATGTATGACGGAAATGTTCTCCTTAAAATTATATAAAAACTATCCCACGACAGCATATGTCTATCTTTTATTGTTGACTCACAATAACACGTGTAACTCCCGATAGCTTAGCAGTTCGAAGCTTTCTGGTTATAT
Source organism: Morpho helenor (assembly GCA_029227775.1). Lineage (NCBI taxonomy): Eukaryota > Metazoa > Arthropoda > Insecta > Lepidoptera > Nymphalidae > Morpho > Morpho helenor. The sequence continues at coordinate 901,476 of JARGCU010000006.1, forward strand.
TTGTCTACTCCTACATTTATATCACTCTCAGTCATCCCTAAATAAAAAAGTGAATAGTATTAACCATTGTATAAAAAAAGAATCATTGAAATCGGTATAGAAACACCAAAGTTATACATGAAATACGCTAATAATAAGCCATCGCGCGTGAATACTGAATCATGCTATAAGGATTATCACTACATAGTATAAAACAAAGTCACATTCTTTGTTTGTCCCTTATATCCCAGATTTTGATGCGGTTTTTTTAATAGATAGAGTGATTAAAGGGGAAGGTTTATATGTATAATAACATTCAATATGGAGTAGAAAAATACTGTAATTTTTGAGGTTTTAGATATTAGATATAGCAGGAAATCTTCTTGGTATAGGGAGAGGGGAACTGTTTTTCTTCAAATTTAACGCGTGCGGGCCACGGGCAGTAATGAATAACTAAATTAAAACTACTGGATCGATTTTAATCATTTTTTTCACTGGGTGACATAGGCTATATATTTGATACCCGTGCGAAGCAGGGTAGGCCGCTAGTATTAAATAAAGAATATTGTCTCTTTTTTAATCGACACTAAAATATAGTTAATGAAATTCTTCAAGTGCGAGTTTCACAAAAAATAATAAGAGAGAAAATGAACCTCATATTTCTTCACATTTTTGTTTAATTACACACAAAAAAGAATAAGTTTCCTTTGCTTTCTATTTATTGTCGATGGATACATTTTTGTCTGACTCTCCTTCCGTAGTATAATAACCATAAAGTAGAGAAGCTAGTCTAAAATATGCCTTATTACAATAAAGAAAATTACAGAAAAAGCAAATGACATACATATATGTCTCTCAATTTTATGTGACTAGAGAAAGATATTGTTACCGCACGATTATTAGGAGACTAAGGAATGCGTCACATCTACTGATGAATATTAAATTATAATCAATATTTATATCAAGTGCTATAGTTATGACCTATTGCATCTTTAAATAAGATACTCTTTTGACATAATTATTTGGGCGCCAGCTATTGTGGCGCCATCTTAAAGTTGTTACAAATGCAAATAGTCAAATGTCATCTCATTAGTTATTTAATAATAAAACCCGGTAATCACGTGACCAAGCAAAGGAGGGACTTAATAATAACTACATATTATAAAATAAAGTCGCATTCATTTCTTGTACGCATAAAACTTTAAAACTACGCAACAGATTTTGATGCAGTTTTTTTAATAGATAGAGTGATTCAAGGGGAAGGTTTGTACGTATAATAACATTCAATACGGAGTAGAGAAATACTGTAATTTTTGAGGTTTCTGTAAATAATTACATTTTTTCCGCTTACATTGCAAACGCAGGCTAAACCCTACGAGATTTATCAAAATGATGTACTAAGTATTTGTACACCTTGAAAAGGTCTACAGAAAAGTCCGCGATGGTATATGTCTATCTCTTATGAAAAACCCACAATAGAATTTTTTGTCATTTACTTTTTACGAAAAATAATGCCTTATTTTTGAAGCAATTTTTATACACTACAGCATTAATCCTTATCCAATTAAGTAGCTTAAATAAATTGTTGATTTAATATAGATCAATATCGCCGTTTACAGCATGTAATTTAAGTGAACATTTTAGGAGATATTACAGATTTAAAATGCCGTGAGGAGGCCGCGCTTCACCCTATAGCACTTCGAATCCAGCAGCTATATCGTTCTTTCAAGAGGTTGTTTAACGACAAGGAAGCTGTGAATGTTGTATATAAAGACATTCTGTAATTAATTGTAAAATTAAATACATAGGGAAAATGTAAAAGTAAATAAGTAAAAATGTACTATATGAATTTAGATATTCCAATGATAGCAGGAAATCTTCTTGGTATACGGAAAGGAAATTGTTTTTCTCCAAATTTAACGCTTGCGGGCCACGGGCAGTAATGAATAAATTAAAACTACTGGATCGATTTTAATCATTTTTTTACACTGACTGACATGGGATATATATTTTATACCCGTGCGAAGCAGGGGCATGCCGCTAGTAGTCTATAAAATAGCCGAGCCATAGCGAGGGAGTTTTGCTATTAGATTTAACTAGAACGGTTATCATACTGGATTGTGACGTCATTGTACGATTATTAAACACCCACGTCTCCAAGTCATGTTACAACATGTTTTTAGTATTGGACCCTCGCTTGTTCTTCTTCTTTTATAATAAGTATACGAGTTTCATTTTCTCTCATGAATAAAAATTCCTTCGTAGAGGTTTCACGTTCCTGTACATTTCAATTTTAATATCTGGCAACACGGAGGTGTTTCCAGAATAGAAAAGGATTTGCATTATTCAAACAGACGTGTCGAGGCAATAAAATACAGTGAAGCGTGCAGTGTTGCCATTTTTGCATAATCCTTTATACATTTGAGGGCATTTTATCTTTAAGTTTATGATACACGTTTCCAGTTCAAATTCAGAACGAATGAAATTTTTATTCTATGCATTACCATATTAAAATTGATAAAATTGTGAGTTATATTTTGTTTCCACAATGAAATGTCAAAGTTTGTGATTACCACTTACCACTTACTTACCAAGATTACCACTCTACTATAGAATTCCGCAAAGTAACGTCTACTTCTATAATTTATTTGTAAATATCAATTGACTATTAGGACGCGAGTTCAAATCCTGGCAGACATCAATGAGTTTTTTCTGTTAAAACTTATGTGTCTAAATGATAATTGCAATTTATCACACGCTTTTCGGTGAAGGAAAACATCGAAAGGAAACCTGCATATCTCTGGAGAATTCTGGATGTGTAACCTACCAGTGCGCATTGGAGCATTGGTAGGTCTTAGCTCCAATCCTTCTCTCCAAAAAACGGAGGCCTTTGCCCAGCAGTGGCATAGTAATAGGCCACTACTTATAGTAGGGGAGACCGGGATGCTAAATTTGCTAAATTTGCAACTAAAGCGTCATGGGGACCTATAAGATTGTGAAGATTAAGTCCTAAAAGGAAGAAAAGTTTATATGAAGTTTTTCATTTTAGTGGGGAGGAAAGCCTATAAAAGCTTTCAAAAATGTAAAAAAAAAAACAGTTACATGGAAATACTCGAGCGCGTCAGATGTCCTTCCGATAACTCAGCTATATTAATCTGTCGAGTAGTTAGACTTACTAATTGACTATCTAAATTTCTATTGCCATTACAGCAGTTTAAAAACACTATTAAGGAAAGGCTGATACATAAAGCCTACTATACTGTTGAGGATTATTTAAACGATAAAAATGCGTGGATATAAATATTGTTCGACCCTGTACAAGATAGAAACATTAAATGTAACTAGTATTAAGAATTGTATTTTTTTTTTAAAAGAGCAACCGCCGAGTTTCTTGCTGGCTCTTCTCGGTAGGAACAGCTTTCCGAACCAGCAGTAGAGTTGACGATTCAAAAGCACTTGTTTACAAGTTTATTTGAGTAAAGAATATTTTGAATTTGAATTTCTATTGCATACTTATAAACATTTTATAGGCATTACAAGTTCTTTGGCCAATTATTCCACCATATTTCAAAACATTATCGCAATCCATTTCAAGTAACTCTCATCATTAAAAGCTTAAGAAATGTAACAAGATAACCCTTAAAAGATTCTCGAGTGTCTTTATCTCAATACTGCCTTTCTAGAAAGCTCGATAAAGTAAAAGCTCTCGAACTAAAGTATCGTAAAGTGATTGGAAATAGTTTTTATGTTGCGACCTCGTTTTGGGATTTACTCTTATCTTTTTTCGATCCGTAAGGAATATTTCTTTTTATTTATTTGTTACATTTTGCTTTTGACCATATTAAGTTCTTTCTATGAAAAATGTATGTGATACCTATCTAATGTCTGTCATCATTTCCTGCCCTTATCCCACTCTAAGTGGGGTCGGCACAACAAGTTTTAAACATGTTATCACGTGATTTGGCTGTGATTTTACGACCGGCCGGATGCCTGACGTCAACTTGATATTATAAACATGTCACATGTTTTGGCTGCGGTTTTACGTTAACTTGCCTTGGTCGTATTTTAAGACACCTCGGTAAGAAAGAGGGTGGTTTATTCTACTAAATTGAATACCACACGTTAGATCAACTTGTCTTAGTCGCCTTTTACGATACCTCGGTAAGAAATAAGGTTGGTTTATTCTACTCAGTCGGTTACCTCACGGCGGGTGATATGTAATGTCAGTATGTGATAGATTTTCTTAAAATCTACTGAGCAGATTTTAGTACAGTTTTTATTCAAAGATAGTGCAATTCATATCGACAACTTAATATATTACTCATATTCTGGCAAATAAATGATTATTATTATTTTTGAAAAAATCCGTAAGGTTTAATAAGTTAGTAGTACATTGCCATTTATGTAAATTGTATTGAAGAAAGACGTCACGCGGTTTTATAAAAAAACTCGCCTACTGGCTTATCTAGCAGAGATACTCTAAAGTAATGTTCTAGAGAATTGTAGATCTACAAAAATACTACGAATAAGTTCAGGAGAGCATGTCTCTATCTCGTAAGGTTAACACAATAACTTCATTTTTATTTTTAAAAATTTAATTTCAGGTGAATTTTACACGCGCGCTATTACTGGCACAGCTAGTATTATTATAATATTGTTTACTAAATTTGCTTGTAAATTATTTTTACTTGCAAAAGATTATTTGATTAATAATCATTTTTAATATGGATTGATTTAATAAGATTAAATCAATAGTTAGTTATTTTTAACTTTATACTTTAGCAACGCCGTGTGGTATCCGGCTGAATAGAATAGTACCACCCTCATTTATTACCGAGGTGTCGTAAAAGGCGACTAAGGTAAGTCGACCCGCCGTGTGGTATCCGGTTGAATAGAATAGACCTACCTCAATTCTTACCGAGGTGCCGTAAAAGACGACTAAGGTAAGTTGACTCACCGTGTCGTATCCGGTTAAGTAGAATAGACCGCCCTCTTTCTTACCGAGGTGTCGTAAAATACGACTGAGGTAAGTTGACGTCAGGCAGGCGGCCGGTCGTAAAAACACAAATCATGTGACAGCATGTTTATAACATGTGCAGACCCCACTTAGAGTGGGATAAGGGCAGGAAGATGACGATGACTTTAAACTTTAGCAAAATTACTTTGCATATAAGGTTTATTGCAACGACCTTCCATATTCATATGGGATGAAATCCTTTCTAATATAAATCTACCGCGATCACTAAAATAATAACCGAAATTCTCCAATTTACATTAATATTAAACAAAAGGCCAACGTTTGCCGTTTGCGGATTGTATAAATTTAATTCTACCCCCATATTTGACCTTTTTGCTATATACCTACTTGTCTGGGCAATTTACTAAGCCCCTAGCTTTTCGAACTTTGACCTACGATGCTAAGGGACTCACACCTGACCTTAATATGGTAAATGGGATTCGGAGAAATCAAATAATTTATCAAAAGGTTTATTTTTGAAATCTTTACAAATGAAATGCAATAACGAGTGTAATAACGCCGTGTTGTATCCGGCTGAATAGAATAGTACCACCCTCATTTCTTACCGAGGTGTCGTAAAAGGCGACTAAGGTAAGTCGACCCGCCGTGTGGTATCCGGCTGAGTGGAATAGACCAACCTCATTTCTTACCGAGGTGTCGTAAAAGGCGACTAACAATAACAATAGTCCTTAAGATGCATAGACAAGAACGAAGCTAATTCTATGGAATCTCTATGGTGTTAAAGTTGTGTTAATCGACATTGCAATTGAACACAACAGAATTCCTTGATGCTTTTTGTAACAATAAACGTGAATGCAGTTGGGAAAAAAGAAGAACAATCTAAATGATACCATCAAAAGAGCTCTTGCCACCATCGACATTCCTGCTCTTCTCGAGCCTTCCGGGATATGTGGGGATGATGGCAAGAGACCAGACGGCTTGACGCTGGTTCCTTGGAAACGGGGACGGGCCCTAATGTGGGACGCAACATGCATTGATACGTTAGCCTCGTCCCATATTAGGGAAACAGCGTCAAGACCTGGAGCTGCGGCGGAAATGGCCGAAACCGGCAAACGGCGGAAGTATGCATCTCTCATCGAGAGTTATATATTTGTGCCGTTTGCAGTCGAGACCCTAGGGCCATGGAGTCAAAGTGCAAAAATTTTTTTATCCGTTTTAACACCTCGGTTGATTGCCTCTTCAGGTGACAAGAGGGCTGGCTCCTTTTACGCACAAAGAATCAGCTTAGCGATTCAGCGCGGAAACGCTGCCAGCATTCTTGGGACCATTCCACGTGGACATGATTTGTATAGTCCTAGCGTGTAAGTAATTTGATAGATATAATTTGTACAAAAAAAAAATCTAAATTAACAGTTTAGGCAATTCAAAAGACAAAATCTAAAATGAAACGAACGCGCTAATCTCAGGAACTACCAGACTGATTTTAAAAACTCTTTCAGTGTAAGATAGATTTATGGAGGAAGGCTATATGCTATATAACATCAAGCTAAGATGAATAGGAGAGGAGTAGCAATAAAAAATAGTACGAAAACGGCGAAATTCAAAGCTTAATGTGCGCTGAGTAAACGGTAATAGTTATTCAAAAAGTATGTTACAAAATTGTTCCCCTCTAAAAGTTCTAAATTAAAGTCCGCGACAGCATATGTTTAGCTTTTAAGGTTAACTTTAACCATGTTTATGGTCAAATCAAATCAAAATAATCTTTATTCAAATAAGCTCTTACAAGCACTTTTGAATCGTCAAGGATCAATATGATTAATCAACAACTGGTTCGGAATGTTGCTCTTACCGAGAAGAACCAGAAAGAAACTCGGAGATCAATCTTTTAAACATTTTCAATTTTACATAATGAAACCGCAGTCCTGTATGAAGCTAAAAGGATTTTCAAATCCAGGCTTTTTTATCATCCAAATAATCTTCAATTTTGTAATATGCTTTACGCACAAGTACATCTCTTATTAACTTAAACCTTTCTGTAGACTGGTCTAGTATGGATTGCGGAATTTTATTGTAGAAGCGAATACCGAGACCATCGAATGAGTTGCTATATAGCAGTCTATGATATATATCAAATTTGGTCTTGTACATATGGATATTTTGGTTATCAAAATACTGTATTAAAGTGTTAATCTTTCCAAACCGGCAGAGCTGCTGGCGATTGCTAGTAGTTAATAAAATGTGCTGTACAAAAATAGTTCATCGTTTAAATTACACTTTTAATGAAAAACGCTTTCATCGCGCCCCGGTTAGTCGATATAGCGAGCTCTTTGATATGAAAGTTGAAAACCTTATTAACGGCAGTATTATTCCGTTTTCTATAGCGACAGGCGTGGCTCGATTGCAATTGCTTTCAAGCTATGATGCTATCGGAAGGTAAGAAACGTGCTATAACCTCCGTTGTATTATTTTCAAAATCATATTGAAAAAATTTTTTTTTTATATGAGCCGATTGTCATGATCGAGAGATTGTGATGAGATCATATTGTAAATTTTTTGCTGTTTGTTATAAATGTCGAAATTTAAATAATCAGAACAAGTTTGCTTAATTATTAAATTAATTATCTATTGTATATTAAATAAAAAACCCTATATTAATTTAACTTGTGTTTTCAAACATTTTAAAACATGTTTACGTAAATCTATACTGTTAAAATAACGTTTCTTAAGAAATCAATATATATGATAAAATCGCGATCGAGAACAAATAGTGTTTTCTAAACTTAGCATATTACATAGATTTTCTTTAAAATCGCGGACAATATTTAAATAATCTATAATTACTTTTGTAATTTCCAAACATCATTAAATACATTAACTTCCACACGGTCTAACGCCGAGGTCGCCTCGGCCTTATTCTATCCACACTTGCCCATAACTCCACTTAAGACAATGGGCGATAAAAAAAGCTTAATTTGCGAATTCCAGGTCATGAAAGCGCTAGGGTACCAATTAGGCGCAGTCCCGTTGAACTAAAAGTTTATAATTAAAATTTGGCGTTTTAATGTTTGAGATATAAAGGTGGAAAATTTTACCCGAAGTATTCAGGAAGAGTTTAAATTAACAAAGTTTTAATGCATTGTATTTGGGGATATTTGGAAAAATTCTGAGAGGAAATGGCAATTTATTTCCAGGTCACCTGATTTCTCAATGATTTCTTCTATTAAAACTTATATGACTAATCAAAGTTTGAAAGACTGCATCTTCTTCTTTTTCTTTATCAACCGATGGACGTCCACTGCTGAAAATAGGTCTCTTCATGGTATCTCCATACCACACGATCTTGTGCCGCTTGGACCCAGCGGCTCCCCTCGACCTTTTTGAGGTCCTTGAGACCTTGAGACCCTAACGTCCATCAGTTCTCCTCACTATGTGCCCCGCCCATCTCCACTACAGCTTCGCGACACACCGACCAATATCGGTAACTCTGGTTCCTTTACGGATCTCCCCATTTCTGTTTTGATCACGTAGAGATATGCGTTCATAGCTCGCTCCATTTCTCGCTGAACGACTCTGAGCCTTCTTTTGAGGCCCATAGTCAGCGACCACGAAAGACTGCATAGCTTAAGATAATTTTATATATATGTGACTCAAAAATCCGCATGGAGGGCAGGTATATGCTCTAAACCTCTCCAAAAAGGAGAGGAAAGACTTGTGTCTAGCACCAGGATAATATTAGACGGGATTAATAAAGTATCTTCAGCTATCTAGATACAACAACTAAAGCTTAGTGCTCTTTTTGGAGTTACAAAAACAAAAACGCAAATTTGAATGACAGGTTTCATATTTACTTTTGCGATGATGTTTTATTCATAAAAATGTTTGGAATATGTCAATCCACAATACTTTATTAACAAGTTACTTTTAAAATGATATACATCGATCAGTATCAAATATATTTTTAAGATACATTATGGACTTTGCATCATTAATCTTCAGCGAGGATAATTTATCATAGTATATGACTCTGAATCCATTTTTACCTTAAAATATAAAATTCGTACCACATTGGAGCCTTTGTGTAATTGATTGATGAGTCTAGCTTGTGAGGAAAATTTAATATTCGGTTTTAACGGTGTTCTACCATCATACCGCCCTATCCGAATAATAAAGTCACATTACCTATGCATATACATAGAAGATGTAACTTTATTCTCTGGATAGGGCGATATGTGCCTTGCCTGAATCTGGAGGATAAAAAATTGCTTATTTAAGATTTGATGGCATAATAGAAATTTCACTGTAAGCTTGCTCCAATTAACAATATAAACAGAGGTTAGAAACTGCGATCTAACGATATATGGTACTGCTTATATATTTTAACGAATTCGAAATTTTGTCTCATTATAGAGAATTCAAAAATAATAAATATAAACAAAAGGTTTAATTCATTCAGTTTCGAATAAGCGTTGAGTATTATCAGACTTTGTCCTGAGTCTTGAGGAAAATGAGAGTACCTTGAAGGAGTCGAGGTTGGAGAAAGCGGGAATAGTAAAGCCTGGCCCAAGCAGGCAAAATTGTATAAATTTAGTCCAACCCGATTCGAACATGTGTAAGTGGATTTAGGAATCTGACCATTAGTGTACCATTTTTGTATTTAATTGTTTACAGTTGCAAGATATTGAGTCCAGTCTTTTGAAATTACAGGACCTTAGATTTTTATTCCAATTTTGTTACAGGACATAATCTCTCGTTAAATTGCTGAATCTCTTTTTCGTTGCTGAAGATTGTGGTCCAAGATCCCACCCTCAAGTATTGATCGATTACTTTCCCCAGTTGCCATTTGTACTGTCTCTTAGATTATGACTGACTGGATCCCGGAGTTGGCAGACCAGAGTGGCTTTTCTTTTCCCTATAACAATCAGCTTATCTAGTTTCACGTGATATGAACGAAGTTTGTCACTTAGCGTTGTACCTATATACAAGCAGTATTTTTTCGAACTGACTATATGCTGTTAGCCCTAACGGCTTTTACAGCGTCACCGGGCGGAATATAAAAGCAAGGTACAATGTAATTTTGGGCTTTAAATTCTTTATTTCTTGAGTATTTCGCTGAGAATACATCGGCGGCGACCTTTTCGTGTTATGTTAGGTTAAAAGGGTAATTTAGCGCAAATTGTTTTACACTCCTGCGGCCTGACACGCGGGCTTTTAGCCCGAGAATAATTAAGTTAAGAGGACATAATGCGGCCGCGGTTGGTACTCTACAGATTGAAATGTTTTAGTGTTTTTGTTGTTTACTTTTTTCTCTCCACCCACTCAGAGATTGCGTAGCGTGGCGGCCTACGTTAGAATATTTTAAGCGAATGACTTCTCGGATTTTTCTCTGATTAGTTTTCATTAAATATAAATTTACCGTGGCTTGCATTGCGCATAAGATTAAAAGAGATTTCAAAATATTTGAGAACTTGTTGAGAGTAATAACAAAAAGAATACTTTAAAAAATATGGAAATAATAAAATAGATAAGATTTGATTGGGAACTAGATGGAGATGGAAAGAACTTGAATTATTATAAATGTGATCATTAGTAGGAATTTGGAAAAGAGAAATAGATCAACCCTGTGTCAAAAATTCTCCACTAAGCTTCAAAAAGCTTCACAATAGAGTATAAATAAAAATATTTTTTAGTGAAAATAAAAATCCAAAATTGTATGTGTTTGTCCTACTTCGATGCCGGACTGGAGCAACTGACTGTTTTTTTTTAATTCTATGCTTTTTAAGGAGTTTAATCAATTTAACTATGTCACACGATGTGTTATCATCATCATCAAATCACTAAGCGACGTGATTGTTTATATGAACATAGTTGACAGACCAGAAAGTAACATAAACTACTATTTCATGAAGACATAGACAAAGCTCTGAGTAAACCCAAACCTACTTATAAAGGTGTAGTCAATGTTATACCCGTATTCGCAATCTAAAAACTACATTGGCTAATGTACCCTTAAATATCCCAAAATTTTAGGAAGAATGTTAATTTTTTAAAAGCTTTATATTGACTTGCCCTGTATGTATGTGAAGGTGGAATCTTGTTGGAAATTTGTCCTACTTCCCGGGTTAACCAGTTCACTTTAACCGGAGGTTAATTTTACATACTGCTCCAGTCTCGATGAAAATGCATGTTTATGATAATCATTAAATGATTGCATTGGCTACAGACGAAGGAACTCCTCAACGGTTAACAATAGGAACGTGATATTTTGTTGAAAGTTTCTTTTACTTGTTACAAGATAATGCGTTCAAAATAAATTAAATTAGTTATTTTACAATTGAAATTAGCACAATCGCTTGAAAGCTTTCAAGGGACTTTAGATTAAGTAAATTAGAATTTTAGATCCTCGTCCCTCCATCAATCAAGATGCCAAGTTGTAAGTGAAGGCCGTTGCTTGAAAAAGTCGATAAATGTAGCACATTTTCATCTTATTAATTTATAGTCCGGCTTCATTTATTCCAAAGGTATTTCTGATAGGTTTGGTTTTCTCTTATTGGAAAGACGACCAAATCAACTTTAGGTAGGTATATCATTCTCTTGAAAAGTATTATTTTCTGTCATGAATGTTGAATTTTCTCTATATATATCATCATTAATAAATACATCATTGGTGAAATAATATTGTAAATTATAAGACCTATTGTTGTCTTCTTTTTAAACTGCTGGATCACTGTTTCATGAAGGTTTCTTTGAGAATTTTATTGAGATTAGATTTCCCTCGTTTATCAAGACTGTGTGCTTCTCGTACTTGTTCGTCATTTAATAACGATAGAGGTCTTTTTTCTTCTTTAATTTAGTACATTGATTGGTCCGTTGGTGCAGATGGAAGTAATTCTGCCTTCATATCTATAGTTTGAAGATAGTGGTTTGATTTCCGCCGAGGGCACACTCGTTCTAACAATTTTTTGATTCGTCATCTTTGTATGTATTAATGCATTTATTTAAAATTACGTATTTAATTACCAGTTTCTGTTACCCATGACACAAGCATTAAGTTACTTAATTTTGGGCCAAGCGTGTGTGTAATTGACCTATATATTAATTTATTTTTATTACTTCTACCATACTTGGTGTTGTAATAATAAAATGACTTAATATAATTAAACTAAGTTGACTGATGACATAAACAGAGCTGTCGCTGGACATAAATGGCACAAGGCTTGTCTATTGTGAAATTCATTAATAAAGACTATATCCAGTAGTAAGTCAATTGGTAATAAATGAAATTAAATTAACTTGCACTTAAGGGCTGTTATGGTTAGCATTGTACCCGCTCATTCGCTAATTGACTTCGCACGTAGCACCCCCCAACCCCCCCTATTGCCCCTCCCACAATAGTTCAGCTAAGCATTCGCTAAGCGGTCGCATTACAAATCAACGTCAATCAATGAACAAAAGTAATAAAAATATTTATTTGCTATAATCTGATACATTTACCTAGCCATGTGCTATACGGCTAAGTAGAATAGTACCACCCTCATTTCTTGCCGAGGTATCGTAAAAGGCGACTAAGGTAAGTCGACCCGCCGTGTGGTATTCGGCTGAGTAGAATAGTACCGCCCTCATTTCTTACCGAGGTGTCGTAACAGGCGACTAAGGTAAGTTGACCTGCCGTGTGGTATCCGGCTGAGTAGAATAGACCACCCTTATTTCTTGCCGGTGTCGTAAAAGACGACTAAGGTAAGTTGACCCACCGTGTGGTATTCGGCTGAGTAGAATAGTACCACCCTCATTTCTTACCGAGGTATCGTAAAAGGCGACTAAGGTAAGTCGACCCGCCGTGTGGTATCCGGCTGAGTAGAATAGTACCGCCCTCATTTCTTACCGAGGTGTCGAAAAAGGCGACTAAGATAAGTTGACCCACCGTGTGGTATCCGACTGAGTAGAATAGCTTATATTTTATATTTATGACATTTTGTGCCCACCCCACTTAAGAGAGGGATAAGGGCAGGAGGATATATAATCTGATACATTTAGCATTATATAGAAAATATATATAATGCTAAATGTACAGTGGTAGAGGTTTGTGCATGTGTTTTTTTTGCATTTATCAGGCATGAAAATGGATTGTCCACTCTACATTTAGCATTATATATATTTTCTATTTTACTTCATCGCGGATTATAGCACAATAATTTTATTATTACTTTTGTATTATGAATCTCCAAAATAAGATAAGTCGAAGTGAATAAGGTAAGTTGACCCGCCGTGTAGCATTCGGATAAGTAGAATAGACCACCCTATTTCTAACCCAATTGAGGCAAAATACAACAAAGATAAATTGACGTCAGGCAGACGACCAGTCGTTAAATACACATCCAAATCATGTGACAACATGTTTATCACATGACACATATCGAGACATAGATTAAGGCAGACGGTTAACCTTTAAATTTCAAAATAGGCACAATGTAACTACGGATTAATTAATAAAAAGTCATACCGCACGATATAAATTTATATGATAATTACTTGTGTAATTAGTTATCATCGCCCATTGTGGAACTGAATACATTAATTAATTAACAGTACGAGTAAATATATTAATTACATTGTTAAGCTAACGGTTAACAAATAATTAATGTCAAGTGCCACAAAGAAAGCAACAATATTATAATTCGTGTACTTCATTGTAATAGATTACATTACATATCTAATAAACAAAAATTATATTTATAATCATCATCATCCCTGCCCTTATCCCACTCTAAGTGGGGTCGGCACAACATGTTATAAACATGCTGTCACATGATTTGGCTGCGTTTTACGATCGGCCTTCCTGATGTCAACTTACCTCAGACGTATTTAACGACACCTCGGTAAGAAAGAGGGTGGTCTGTTCTACTAAACCTGATACCACACGGTGGGTCAATTACCTTAATCGCCTTTTACGACACCTCGGTAAGAAATGAGGTTGGTCTATTCTATTCAGCCGGATTTCACACGGAGGGTCGACTTACCTTAGTCTCCTTTTACGACATCTCGGTAAGAAATGAGGGTGATACTATTCTATTCAGCCGGATACCACACGGCGTAAAAAATTATATTTAAAATGAAGATCGAATTTTGCAGAAATTAACTGACAAGCTTTAGTCATTTTAATTCATATGGCTAATGTAATGTAAATTATATATATATAAAGAGTAACAAACATACATCCATACGCACAAACTTTAACATTTATAATATTAGTAGGATATTATAGGATAGTATGTTAAATTGAAAATCAAATTAATGATAACTAAAAGCGTTTATCTTTAAAAAAATTCTCAACAGATACTGAATGCTATATTTTTAATAGAAAATCTCACGCGATGTCAATATCAAAGAACATAAAGGCGTTTGTGATAAAATTCCACGCTTTCTGCTTAGGCTTGGGTATGATTGCTATATAAGAATCATATTCGTTCCACGATATGATCGATTTTAATCACGTGATCATACCTGCTACTGCTAATGCTATTGGAATACAAACAAATGTATTCTTTATGTCGTATGCAGTGTATAGGGCATAAAGACTACATTTGTTTGCATAAGACATGCTAATGCTGCTAATGCTATTGGAGTACAAACATATGTATTCTTTATGTCGTATGCAGTGTATAGGACATAAAGACTACATTTGCTCGTATAAACAATCATTTAGTCCATTAACGTAAATAATATAATAGCGGATAGCGTTTTTGCTAATCAATAATAGTTTTTCCCAGTAATATTGTTTAGCAAAAACGCTATCCGCTATTATATTATTCAGCTATTTGCTACAATATTATTACTTGATAAAGCGATTGCTATTACAAACAAATGTATTTTTTAAATAATATTCAATACGGTCGATATTTCTAGGATATAATTTTAGTTGGAATAACGTAAAAGTGCTTTCTTCTCCGTAAATAAATTTAAATCTTCCCGAATTATCGACCGTATTATATGAGATATAAGAATTACATTTGTTTGTATTAACAATTATTTTACTTTTTCATAGAATACCTATCCATAATTTTGTATAGCAGTTACTCTAAAACTCATTAGCAGATGATGCTATATGAAAAGTTTTTCATATCATGATCATTAAGTGATTGGTGATTCTGTCCATGCCTATTTCTGCTTAGGCATTAATTTATATGTTATGTCTGATATCATAACATGGTTCGCTTTTCTTTGATAAAGATGAAAAGACTCTGTTCTGAGAAAGATGTATACATTTCAAACGTTATATCTTTTGATTTTAAGAAAAAGTGTTATGATGTTTAAGTAATAACTGTGTAAGTAATATCCATTATAAGTATTCTCTTTAGCATTTAAGATTTATGATTTTCGATATATATTCAAATTCAAATTCAAAATATTCTTTATTCAAATAAACTTGTAAACAAGTGCTTTTGAATCGTCAACTCTACTGCTGGTTCGGAAAGCTGGTTCTACCGAGAAGAGCCAGCAAGAAACTCGGCGGTTGCTCTTTTAAAAATATAATTCTTAATACTATTTACATTAAGTCGTAACTGTCTTGTACAGGTTCAAAGAGAGCTATATCCACACATTCTTATCTTCCAAATAATCTTCAAGAGTATAGTAGGCTTTCTGTATCAGCCTCTTTTTAACAGTGTTTTTAAACTGATGTAATGGCAAAGCTGAAATTGATTGCGGAATTTTATTATAGAATCTTATACCAAAACCCACAAACGAATTACGTACTTTAAATTCCATCCATTATATTTCATTCCATTATATTTCCAATTACTTAAGCCTACATGTAACCTAACTTATTTATTTATTTTACAATACAATAGCATTTTACACATACTTATTAATACACTTTTTCATAAGGCAAGTTCTAGGCAAAACACTTTTTAAGGCGAGTACAGCGTTATCATAGGTAGTAAGGTACAAAAATTGTTTATATTACTAAAAGGAGACAAATTAAATTATACTCACAAGAAATTTTGATAAAAACTATTACTTAAACTTAACAACTTAAAGCAGAGCAAGTTTCTTTTTATATTTGAATAGAGGTTCGTGGAAGAAGTCGTGTGGTATCCGGCTGAATAGAATAGTACCACCCTCATTTCTTACCGAGGTGTCGTAAAAGGCGACTAAGGTAAGTCGACCCGCCGTGTGGTATCCGGCTGAGTAGAATAGACCAACCTCATTTCTTACCGAGGTGTCGTAAAAGGCGACTAAGGTAAGTTGACCCACCGTGTGGTATTCGGTTTAGTAGAATAGACCACCCTCTTTCTTACCGAGGTGTCGTAAAATACGACAAAGGTAAGTTGATGTCAGGCAGGCGGCCGGTCGTAAAAACGCAGCCAAATCATGTGACAACATGTTTGCAACATGTGTGCCGACCCCACTTAGAGTGGTATAAGGGCAGGAGGATGATGAGAGGTTCGTGGAAGATGTCTATATCATGGGATTTAAGTGCGTTATAAGTGTTCATTAGCCGGTTAAATGGACTATTTTGACCTAAACGGTATATTCCACAATCTTTTAACATCTGCAACAGTAATCTTAATATTGATTGAGTATGAGATTTTATATTAAAAGTTCGCAATCAATTTCAGCTTAGCCATTACAGCAGTTTAAAAACACTGTTAAAAAGAGGCTGATACAGAAAGCCTACTATACTGTTGAGGATTACATATATAATTAGAATGTGTGGATATACCTACTCTTCGACTCTGCACAAGACACTAATGACTAAATGTAACGAGTAATAAGGATTATGTTTTGAAAGAGCAACCGCTGGATTTTTTGCTGGCTTTTCTCGGTAGGAACAGCTTTCCGAACCAGCAGTAGAGTTGACGATTCAAAAGCACTTGTTTACAAGTTTATTTGAATAAAGAATATATTTGAATTTGGTATAGCTACTCTTCGAACCTGTACAAGATAGTAATGACTAGCTGTAACTAGTAATAAGAATCATATTTAGAAAAGAGCAACCTCCAAATTTCTTTGCTTTTTTCGTTAGGAACAGCTTTCCGAACCAGCAGTAGAGTTGACGATTTAATAGAACTTGTTTACAAGTTTACTTGAATAAAGTATATTTTTAATTTGAATCCATAATTCAATAGTGGTGCATACGCCGTGTGGTATCCGGCTGAATAGAATAGTACCACCCTCATTTCTTACCGAGGTCTCGTAAAAGGCGACTAAGGTAAGACGACCCGCCGTGTAGTATCCGGCTGAGTAGAATAGACCACCCTTTTTCTTACCGAGGTGTCGTTAAAGACGGCTAAGGTAAGTTGACCCACCGCGTGGTATCCGGTTAAGTAGAATAGACCACCATTTTTCTTACAGAGGTGTTGTAAAATACGACTAAGGTAAGTTGATGTCAGGCAGGCGGCCGGTTGTAAAAACGTAGCCAAATCAATTAACAACATGTTTGTAACATAATAGAAGGGAAAGTATAAAATGGACGTGCGAAGTTGTATCACGTCAAATATATAGAGCACATTTTCTATTCACATTAATCGAGGAATCGACGTCAACCGAGCGACCATACAAAGCTTTGTCCAACTCGGCGTTGATTGAAAGGCGCTTGTTTCCGCTACCAGTGGACTTGAATTGAAGAGAAACAAGAAACTTCTATTCATAACGTCATATATGCCATTTGATATCTTTTTAACAATCTTGGTATTAACTTTTCCCTCGTATTTCCATATAAAAAGTGGAACTAAGCTAACTTACCTTTTTTATACAGGAAAAACCTTATGGATATCACTGCCTGACGGGGTCAGGCGACGGTTATATCGGACGGAAAACAACTTTTATTCTCCATGGGGACTTGGATGGGGACCATTGGACACATTGGCCCCATCCCCACCAGCAGCAACTCTGACCCATATAGAGCGCCATTTCTGGGTCGGGGCCTCTCTAAAAGTGGCCCCTCCCACCGCTAATCGATGCATCAAAAAATGACGAAAAAAACCCACCACCAGAAAGCATTTTAGAACACCAATTTGATGATTATAAAATATGTAAAATCATATTTAACAAGAACGTCTATCAAATAAGCCGTGTGGTATCCGGCTGAGTAGAATAGATAACCCTCTTTCTTACCGTGATGTCGTAAAAGGCGATTAAGGTAAGTTGATGCTGAAAGGCGGCTGGTCCTAAAGTACGTGGCCAAATCATGTGATAACATGTTTGAAATATGCCGAACCCACTTAGAGTGGGGTAAGGGCAGGAGGATAATGAGGATGATAATAAAATAAAATGAATATTACGAGATCCCAATTTTCACTAAAGCGTTCACAAAGTTTTCGCTACGTTATGGTGACGACCTTCAAATATAACACAAATTCCGAAGTTTCCCACAAAGTGTAATATCGAAGTTTAATCTTGGAAACGTAAATGTCACGTCGTATAATTGCGATATGATTCCAGAAAGTTTTAGAACCACTTTAACAGTTATAGGGTTTTGTTTCCAAGAATATTTTTGCAGTTTAATATACAGGTAAAGTCTGATAAATAATCTAGTATATAAATAAATGGGCTGAATAAAATGATCATCATCATTCTCTCGCCCTTATTCCACTCTAAATGGGGCCGGCACAATATGTTTTAAACATGTTTTGACTTTTTATTTTACGACACACCGCTTTCCTGACTTCTTACCTTATTCGCCTTTTACGGCACCTCGGTATGTAATGAGGGTGGTCTATTCCTCTCAGTCGGATACCACAAGGTGGGTCAACTGACCTTAGTCACATTTTACGACATGAGGGTGGCCTATCCTACTCAGCAGGCGGCAGCCCACACGGCGGGGTCTGAATAAAATAAGGGCAGTTGAATATAGGTTTAACTTGACGTTAAACATCCATTTCGTTCATAACCTATATACATAGAAACAAATGGAGTCATCAAATATTGATAGATTAAAATACATGAGTACAGTTAAAATTAGTCGGCAATTTTGTACACAAGTTTAAAACGATAGTTAGCAGCTATCACCATAAATTATTCGGGTCTTGGAAATGTTTGAATATTAGAAATCTAGGCCAGATGTTGGGTTTTAAACGAATTAGGACGACTTTTTGTGAACGGAGAATTCCGTTATTAAGCGATATTTTATGCTAATTTCGTGATCAATGCATCATTTTGGTTGATAGTTTTGGGCGGTTTTTCTTTTAGATGCGAATATTTTCCTCGTTATAAACCAATTAGTGTGGACGAAGGTTTAAAAAGGCCTATGTCAGTCTGAATTGTAAACAATAAGCGGAGTTACACGTCAAATTTAATAAAAACTTGATGACAAAAGAAATAATTAAATTATTTTGCTATAATCCGCGATTAAGTAAATATATATATGTAGCAAGCTGTGGTAGCCCAGCGGTAACATCGCTGCAGCGGTGCTTTTTAAAAAAATTTCTTTCTCTTTTCTAAATATATGTCATCATCCTCCTGCCCTTATCCCACTCTAAGTGGGGTCGGCACAACATGTAATAAACATGCTGTCAGATGATTTGGCTACGTTTTTACGACCGGCCGCCTGCATGACGTCAACTTACCTTAATCGTATCTTACGACACCTCGGTAAGAAAGAGGGTGGTCTATTTTACTAAACCGGATTCCACACGGTCGGTCAATTTACCTTAGTCGCCTTTTACGACACCTCGGTAAGAAATGAGGTTGGTCAATTCGACTCAGCCGGATACCACACGGCAGTTTTCTAAATATATGTCATCATCCTCCTGCCCTTATCCCACTCTAAGTGGGGTCGGCACAACATGTTAAAACATGTTGTTACATGATTTGGCTGCGTTTTTACGACTGGCCGCCTGCCTGACGTCAACTTACCGTAGTCGTATTTTACGACACCTCAGTAAGAAAGAGGGTGGTCTATTTTACTAAACCGGATACCACACGGTTTGAACATAAAAGTAGTTATCATGAGTTAATTATAAGAGATGTTTTAATAATTTGCACTGTTTACTCAGCACACGCAAGGAAAGCTTCAAATGCCGTTTTCGCAATATTTTTTAATGCTGCTCCTCTCCTATTCATCTTAGCGTGATCTTATATAGTCTATAGCCTTCCTCGATAAATGGACTATCTTACACTGAAAGATTTTATCAAAGCGGTCCAGTATTTTCCGATATTAGCGCGGTTAAAAAATTGAAACAAACAAGATGAAACAACAACTCTTCAGCTTTATGTATATAGATTCGAACTGCCCAAACTTTCATGTTATGTAACCCTTGATTTATGATGGAAAATCTGAAAAGTATTGCAAACGATGTACGGTCGGATGGTTGAATAGCGCATAATACATCCCAAAACTTTGATGAATGGGCAGTGAACTGGTTATGACAGATGGGAGGAAAGCAAAATGTCTGCCGCGTCTAGATTTTGATAGATTACAGAGTTATACAACTTTTCATGTACCATACTGTTATAAATATTTAACTAAACCCTGTTTTTTATTACGTCTTCCAATTTTTGCTTCTAAGAATTTAATTACTTTTATTAAGTTATCATTCTTATGATTATCCCACTCTAAGTGGGATCGGCACAACATATCATAAATACGTTGTCACATGATTTTGTTTCTTATTTTACAACCGGCTGGTTCCCTGACATCAACTTACCTTAATCGTATTTTACGACATCTCTGTAAGAAATGAGTGTGGTCTATTCTACTCAACTAAATACCACACGGTGGTTCAAGTTACATTAGTTGCGTTTTACGACACCTAGAAACTAATCTAGTTCGATACCGATCATAAGTTTCCACGTAAGGTTTCCATTTCCCGGGCGATGGAAAATTTTAAATTGAATTTATTCTCAGCCCGATCTGGTATCTCGTTATACCTATTGATCATTTTCCAACGATATCTGTGTCAATATCTTATCCTACTAAAATAAATGCAAAAGTTTGTGAGTATGGATTTATGTTTGTTACTCTTTTACGGCGACTCTGCTTAACCAATATCTATGAAATTAGGCACAATTATACCTTATACATAGGAGTAACATACAGGCTAAAGAAATCCTGGTAATTATAGGAAAGGATGATAATGAAAAAAATAGGAAAGGATGATAATGAAAAACGCTTTCTATTATCAACCAATCACGCAAACAGTCCTGTGATAACCTAATGGGTAACGGGCGGACCAAAAAAGTTCGAAACCCGGGTTCGAGTGCCACATATCGACGCTTTCTTTTTTTTTTAATCGCATTTTTTTATATCATTTTAAAAATTACCGATCAAGTCTCGGCCATCGATACTACAAGAGCAACTAATTTAAATATTTAGATAACTAATTATCTTTAATATTTAAATGAGTTAATCTTGTATGTATATTTGTTGTCTTGTATATATATTTTTTCGGAATCTCGGAAACGGCTCCAACGATTTTCCTGAAATTGAGCGTATAGGGGGGTTTTGGAGGAGAAACATCGATGTAGCTAAGTTTTATGTAAGAAAAGTTCATTTTATCTCTGTCTTTGGGCATTAAAACACACTAAAATTTATATTGAATTGAATTTTTGCCATTAACTGTCAAGTCAGCTTTTTCGGGGCACGGGTGGTCGCGAGAAATGAAAATACCTAGGATCGAGCCCCACCTACCCTATAATTGTTCTTTTTTTTATTACCAAGCAGGGCTCTGTCAATTAAATGCTGAATGTAGTCTACACTCAACACTTATAACTGTATTTAATCAGAACCTTGTAAATGTGGAAATCATTACCGAGGTATAATTAAAAACTTGTAAAACTCAGTATGTAAAATAATTTGAGTTCGAGGGAAAACTTTGCGCGTTACAAGAAGCTCTCAAAACCTAGATTATTCCGTGCCAACATCTAGAGCTCTCGGCTTTATAAAAGCTCTCGGGGTTTTAATAAAAACGTTAGCGTAAAGATCTTGAGATTGCTTGAGATTTTGTACGTTAAGATTTTCTTGCTATTTTCCTTTTAGAATAAATTAATTTTAAGTATGGTTTTAGTCTTAATTTATTCGACGAATTTGTTGCCGTGCGGTATCCAGCTGAGTAGAATAGACCACCCTCTTTCATACCGAGGTGTCGTAAAAGACGACTAAGGTAAGTTGACTTACCGTGTGCATTACAGCAGTTTAAAAACACTATTAAAGAGGGGCTGATACAAAAAGCCTACTGTTATATATGTTATACTGTTGAGGATTATTTAGACGATAAGAGTGCGTGGATATAGCTACCAACTGTACAAGATAGTAATGACTTAATGTAACCAGTTATAAGTATTATGTTGAAAAGAGCAACCGCCGAGTTTCTTGCTGGCTCTTCTCGGTAGGAACAGCTTTCCGAACCAGCAGTAGAGTTGACGATTCAAAAGTACTTGTTTATAAGTTTATTTGAATACAGAAAATTTTGAATTTGAATTTGTGGTATGCGGTTGAGTAGTTGAGTTCCTTTGAACATTTTATAGCCAACAGGTATCGGCTATAAGCCTCATAAGAAATCATAACACAGAAGTTTCAAAAAGATACGAGGAGATTGATTCTACGAGAAATTAATAAAAAAAATTAGGTAATTTGTAATAAATTAAATTAGTTTTCTGTAAATTGCAAGTGAAGCGAAATAATCAATGTCAATGTAAATGTTCAATATCCCATACATGTCAATACGGTGTATAAGGAATAATTGTGCAAAATTTTATTGATATTGGTTAAGCGGATTCGCCGTGAATGAGTAACAAACATACATCCATACTCACAAACTTTCGTATTTATAATATTAGTAGGATTCACACTTTCGTATGTGTTACACTGTCATCACTTTATGAGATTGAATAAATGAAATTTCCCGTTGGCCCTGCCTTAAGCTGCGCGGGTCGCGGTTCGATTCCCGCCGAGGGCTAACATTTTCTATAAATGAATTTGTTGGTCTTCGAGCCCGTGTATATTTGTATTTAAGTATGTATTTAAAAATATATATAGTTAAGTATACATTCACCAGTTATCTATCACCCATAACACAAGTATTAAGTTACTTTGGGGACAGACGACCATGTGTGTAAGTGTCCCATATATTTATTGTTCCTAAGTTGGCACTACTGCGGTGCAAAACTATTGGCGGGTAATTGAAGCTGTGAATATGGCGGTCTAATCGCGGCTAAGTTTTAAGTAATTAATTTACTCTTTTTTTAACTTACTTTTTAACGATTATATGAAAAAATATGTACTAATACAAGGCCGTTTATTAACATTAATCCAAAAAGCAAGAAATACGGCGCGTTAATGAGCCCGAATTAGAACAGGATACGCCGCATTGCTTTCTGTCAGTTTGTGTTGATGTCATTCGCATACTTTCGACATGAGTTATTTTCATTACCACAACTGATGCCCGTGACTTTGGATGTGTTGACTCTGACTGAATTAAAATGAATCATCATCTTCCTGCCCTTATCCCACTCTAAGTGGGGTCAGCACAACATGTTATAAACATATTGTCACATGATATGGCTACGTTTTTACGACCGGCATGCCTGTATCTCTAGAGAATTCTGGGGATATGTGTAACCTACCAATTCGCATTGGAGCAGCGTGGCAGGTCTTAACTCCAATCCGTCTCTCCAAAAACGGAGAGAAGGGGCCTATTCCCGGCAGTGGGAGAGTAACAGGTCGCTACTTACTTAAACACCCAGGCTCGAAAAACCAACAAATTCTTTTAAATAAAATGTTGGCTCTCGGCGGGAATCGAACCTGTAAACCGCGTAGCTGAAAGCTACTACCCACTACGCGAACGGGCCAGTCAATATAATCGCAATTTTATTCAGTGAAATAATAAAAGATTCAAAATCTCTGTTTGTGAGACAAAAAATCGCACCTTTACGTAACAGATATCTTTAACAAGATTCTTATCTTTAAATAAACACAGAATTCTCGAAAACAAAAGAACTCCACAATAAAAACCGATACCTGGATAATCGGATGTACTAAAAAACGAAAGCTCTAGAATATTTCAGGAACAATATCTACGGAGTGAAAACAAAAGGATAGACATTTTCTTTCCGTGAATTTCCGGATCCGTCGCAAATCCGCCACTTGTCGCTAGGGTTGGCAAGATAGAGATCGTAAAAGTTCAACGGACGATGATCGTAAATCTATACTCATATATAAAGCAGAGGAGTTTGTTTGCTTGATTGTTTTAACGCGCTAATTTCAGGAACTACCGGACCGATTTGAAAAATACTTTCAGTGTAAGATAATCCATATAACATCATGCTAAGACATATGCTGTCGCGGACTTTTATTTAGAACTTTTAGAGAGGAACAATTTTGTAATACATGATTTTTGAATAACTATTACCGTTTACTCAGCGCACGCGAGGAAAACTTTAAATTTGGCCGTTTTCGTACTATTTTTATTGCTGCTCCTCTCCTATTCATCTTAGCGTGATGTTATATAGCAGATATAGCGTGATGTTATATAGACTTTCTCGATAAATGGACTATCTTACACAGAAATAATTTTTCAAATCGGTCCAGTAGTTCTTGAGATTAGCGCGTTCAAATAAATAAACAAACTCTTCAGCTTTATATATATAAGTATAGATAAAGTAAAGTAACGGCCTGTTACTATCCCACTGCTGGGCATAGGCCTCCTCTCTCCATTTTTGGAGAGAAGGGTTGGAGCTAAGACCTACCACGCTGCTCCAATGCGGATTGGTAGGTTACACATATCTCTAGAATTTTCTAGAGATATGCAGGTTTCCTCACGATGTTTTCCGTCACCGAAAAGCGTGTGATAAATTGCAATTATCAATTAGACACATAAGTTTTAATAGAAAAACTCATTGGTGTCTGCCCGGGTTTGAACCCATGATCGTCTCTAGAGATTCACACGGTCGCACCCCTAGGCCATCACAGCTTATAAGTATAGATAATTGTGTCAAATTTCATCGATATTGTTCAGCGGATTCGCCGTAATAGAGTAACAAACATACATCCATACTCACAAACTTTCGCATTTATAATATTAGTAGGATTTTAAGACTTCATGTTTGTCAACCCTATTCAACATTTATTGGGTCTAATAACTCTTTTGTCTCTTCCACATCTAAAAATATACTTTCTTAACTTTTTTTCAATCAAACGGTTCTATTCAATTCATAACTGATGCTATTAATTTCAAAGGAAGTTTCTTTTGCTCTTGCCGCCGTATATAAAGTAACCTTTAATCAGCTTAAACTGAGTTTATTGAAAAGATTTCTCCTTGAATTGCTACTTAAAATATGGTTTCAGAACCTAATTCATATAACATCTTTGAAAAAATAAATTATGAATCGATTTCTATACAAATTATTTTAATGATATCAAGCAGTATTGGGGCCTCATTTGTTACCGAGATGTCGTAAAAGGTGACTAAGGTAAGTTGACCCACCGTGGGGTATCCGGTTGAGTAGAATATACCACCTTCATATCTTACCGAGGGGTCGTAATAGTCGACTAAACTTAGTTGATGTCAGGCAGGCGGCCGGTCGTAAAATACGTAGTCAAATGTTACAACATGTTTATAACATGTTCTGACGACCCCATGTGACAACATGTTTTAAACATGTCACATGATTTGGCTACGTATTTACGACCGGCCGCCTGCCTGACATCAATTTAACTTAATCGTATTTAACGACACCTCGGTAAGAAAGAGGGTGGTCTATTCTATTCAGCCGGATACCACACGGCGGTTTGACTTACCTTAGCCGCCTTTTACGACATCTCGGTAAGAAAAAAGGGTGGTCTATTATACACAGCCGTATACCACGCGCCTGGTCGACTTACCTTAGTTGTTTTTTACGGCACCTCGGTAAGAAAGATGGTGGTCTACTCTACTCAGCCCGGACACCACAGGTCAGGTCAATTTACCTTAGTAGCCTTTTTTCGGTAAGAAATGAGGGTGGTACTATTCTATTCTACGTTCACTAATGGTGTTAATCAATATGGATTAATCTCGTATAAAGCTGAGCTGACAGCGCCGAGAAATTAAATCACATCAGCATGCACGCAGCCAAAATATCGTTACAGTTAACGTTAATTAAAACAGAGTATTAATCAGGCAAATGGCTGAGTGAGTAATTAAATTTCGCCCGTTGGATACGGCCTGCGAAATCAC
Source organism: Morpho helenor (assembly GCA_029227775.1). Taxonomy (NCBI): domain Eukaryota; kingdom Metazoa; phylum Arthropoda; class Insecta; order Lepidoptera; family Nymphalidae; genus Morpho; species Morpho helenor. The sequence goes on from JARGCU010000006.1 coordinate 927,582, forward strand.
GGATTACATTAATTCCAGCAATTGAAATTTGCCTGGATGCAACAGTGTATCTAAACGGTAAACCTACTAACAGTATTATCCTATCCTATTAATATTCATCATCATTCAACCCTTATCCCACTCTAAGTGGGGCACAATATGTCTTCTTCCATTCTCCTCTATCATTCGTCAATTCTGGTGCCACTCCTTTAACATGCATATCATTTTTCACACAATCCATCCATGTTTTCCGGCCTCCGCCTAGCCATACATCCATCCACATTCATATTTAAAACTCTTATGGTACATGATTTTCATCCCTCCTCATTACATGACCATACCAACTTAGTCTCGCACTTCTCATCTTTTCTGTAATGGGCGCAACTTTCCTATCCTACTAATATTATAAATGCGAAAGTTTGTGAGTATGGTTGTATGTTTGTTACTCTTTCACGGCGAATCCGCTGAGCGAATATAGATGAAATTTGGCACAATTATTCCTTATATACCAGAATAATATATAGGCTATAGAAATCCTATTAATTCTAAAGAAATATGATGACATGCAAAAGCGCCATCTTTTAGCAACCTATCACGCGACAACAGTCTACGCAAACGAAGTTGCGGGTAAAAGCTAGTCTTTAATATTTAAATGAGTTAATCTTGAATTTTGGTGAATTTCGGAAACGGCTAAAACGATTTTCCTAAAATTCAGCATATAGGAAGTTTTGGGGGAGAAAAATCTATCTAGCTAGGTTTTATTTAAAAAATAATCGTTTTATCCCTGTTTTTATGTATTAAAATAATACTAAAATTCTTTTTGAATATATTAAACATTATTTTTGCCGTTAATTATCAAGTCAGCGTAGCTTATTCGGGGAACGGGCGGTCGCGAGAAAAGAAAATATCTAGGATCGAGCTCCACCTACCCTACCATTTTTTTTTCTTTTTAAGTTTCTTTTTTTATTTTGTAAAAAATTACCGAGCAAGGCTCGGTCAACTAGTACTTTAAATTAAATTGAATAGATAACAAAGAACTGGCTGAAAACTCTAGGAAAAAGTTAATCTCTTGTTGGATAATGAAAAAGCCCCGATCATTTGAATATTGCAGAGTAGACTAGCGATCTTCATACAAAGTAATCAAGGCAAATAAAGCTGCACAATCAACAGTTAAGTGTGTAATTGCACTTCCAATTTGTTAGGTTGTAATTTCGCAGTTACTAAGATCATTTAGATCTTAGATTCACTAAATTAACTAAGTGGTAATTTGGTACTTACATCCTTATCTCTAAATAACTGATACGATAATGTCTAGGTCTTTTTAACGTAGTATATTAAATTGGATGCTAGTAAATTATAGAATTAGGTGCGTGGTATCCGGCCGAGTAGAATAGAGCACCCTCATTTCTTACGGAGGTATCGTAAAAGGCGACTAAGGTAAGTTGTCACGCCGTGTGATATCAGGCTGAATTGAATAGTCCTCCTTCCCTCTTACCGAGGTGTCGTAAAATACGACTTAGACTTAGACGTCAGGCAGGTGGCCGGTAGTAAAATACCTCGACAAATCATGTGACAACATGTTTATAACCACCTGCCCTATTATTTTGGATTTTGCTTTTCATTTTTTTTAAGTCGTTTGCAAACTTAATATAAACTGAGCAACTACTTTTAAAAGCTGGTCTATTTTATATCATGTCAAGGTTTTCACCCGCTCGCTAAGTTTCTTCTTGAATGAACAACTTTATGCAGCGAACTTAAGAGAGCCTATTGTATTATAATAAATGCAACAACTTGCTAATTCTCATAAAAGCAAACATTTAAAGAGTACTTTAGAACTTTTGTATAACACCGTTCTGGCAAACAATTAGTTATTTTAAGAGCACCTTTAGATTAAATTAAAAATATTCTTAATTCTTAACTTGTAAACAATCGCTTTTGAATCGTCAACTCTACTGCTGGTTCCAAAATGTTCCTACCGAGAAGAGCCAGCAAGAAATTCGGGGGTTGCTCTTTTCAAAATAATATTTATAACAACAAGTGTACAAGATATACTAAAATATGTAACTAACATATTTTAGTATATCTTGTACAGGATAAACAATACACACATTCCATTATCTAAGTCATCTAAACAGAAAAAGATTGTGATGTTCACAATTCTTTAGTAGAAGCTGCTAGCGAGAAATGTTAGACAACTTTATTACATAATGAAAGCCAGAAGCGTGAAAACTGTGGGGAACTACGATCAATATTAATTTGTTCCCTCCCGAGGCTTCGGAGATATATTGGTTCGGTTAATACCTTTATTAAGTGCTTTGTATTTCACTTTACCAGAGGGTTGGATACTTACGAACATATATACTTATATTTACTATTAGACCCGGCCACGCCTTGATGTCTGTTTTTACCTAACGTACTTTTTATTTAATCTCTTTCCCTTTCAGTATTTAAGTTACAGTCTAGAAAATATTTGTCTTAAGTAATAATATATTAGTAGCATCTTTTCATCTATTTATTTTAACAAAATAAATAATAATAATTAAAGTATTTATTCAACTAGAAAATATCCACAACTTATAAATAATAATTGTACAAGAAAGAAAAGTAAATCTAAAACTGGTAAGCATAAAAAAAGACATTAAAAACAACTTAAATTTTAACTTATTGATAATCTAGTTGAAAGGATTAAAATTTTATATAAAATATATAAATTTATATATAATAAAGGATTAAAGTTGAAATTTAAGAATATAAATAAAACCGCAGCGCTGATTTTCAGGCCCGACCTAAATAAATTAATTAATAGATTAAATAGTTAAATTTATATAAACTTTTTCTTTTTCTCTATATTACCTGTATTCTCTTTCTTCTTCAATTCTTGTCCTTTTCCTTCTGTTACTCAAAGGTTGACTGGAAGAGATCCCTTTTAGGGATAAGTCCGCCTTTATACATGTGCTTTTTCACTTTTTCTTTCTCTTTCCTAACTATATGTATAAAAATAAATAAATAAATAATTTTGCGATACCTTCTTAGATATGGTTTGTAATATTAACTTTCTTTGTCCCGTAGATGAAAGATTCAAGAAATATGGACTTATATATTCACAGTTTACACAAAACTTTAACAAATTATAGACTCAAAGTTTCCTCATAAATCATTCTATCTATTATCGAAAACTGCATGAAAATCCTTTAAGTTTTTAAGTTTTTCACGAACAAACATACAAACGTGGCGGTGAAGAGGGACTTTGTTAAAATAATGATATAATACTCGTAAGTGAAATGAAAATATGACGCGTACGCGAAAACGGGCAACAGCTTGTGATACAATAATGATATTCTTCAATTTATTATATTTTAATATTTCTAGCGTAACTTCCAAACATCTAGGTTATCTCGGCAGAAAGTATTATTTAATTTCAATCCAATATCACTTATTCATACTGCATAACGCATTAGTGTTTGGCGCAAGTCATAAAATACAGCGATTTAAGAATTATAATTATATAAAGTTGTTAGTTTAATACATAACACGGGAAATTAAAATTAGATTGTATTTATTTTTAAAAAGGCTATCGTCGCTGTTTTCATTTAAATGATTGGATATATCTATTAGTAGTAAGTAGTTAGTAGTAAGTAAGTAGCGGCCTGTTACTATCCCACTGCTGAGAATAGGCCTCTTCTCCGTTTTTGGTGAGAAGGTTTGGAGCTAAGTCCTACCACGCTGCTCCAGTGAGGATTGGTAGGTTACACATATCTCCAGAATTCTCTAGAGATATGCAGGTTTCCTCAGGATGTTTTCCTTCACCGAAAAGTGTGTGATAAATTGCAATTATCAATTAGACACATAAGTTTTAACAGAAAATTCGTTGGTGTCTGCCCGGGTTTGAACCCGTGACCTAATATCTATTACCAAATGTAAATACGCTAGGTTATAGGTGATTGTATTGTTAAGGCAGCCACAACTAGAATTGCACGAATTGAATTATTTTTCAGGTTGAAAGGTCTTATGATCTGACCTTTTTATAAGGCGTATATTAAACTTTTCAAAACCTTATTTATTTGACTAATATACATACACATATTCGGTATGTCGCGTTTGTGGTTCGACTGTAAAGTTTATATAATAATAGTGATAATATTGTAGTATCTATCTATATATATAAAAGAAAGTTGGTCTTAGTTACACTATTTATAACTCAAGAACGGATGAACCAATTCGGCTGAAAATTGGTGTAGAGGTTGCTTAGGACCAGGAGACGGACATAGGATACCTTTTATCCCGTTCGACCGCATTTATTTTATCCCGTCAAGTCACTATAAAACGTGGTATAAGAAAAATGACTATGACATGGAATAACAAAACATAAATAACAGCTATACGTAATTTTGTCTTTGGTTAAGTGTAATAAAAATATGGTGCGGGCCACGGGCAGTATTGAATAAAACAAAACTACTGGATAGATTTTACTCATTTTTTTCACTGAGTGACATAGGCTATATATTTTATACCCGTGCGAAGCCGGAGCGAGCCACTAGTTATCAATATATGAAGGTGTTAGTTCAATATGTTTTAAATAAATAGTTAAAACAAAGAATTAGGTTCTGTATTACGTTTTTCCCATTACGCTGAAAAAATTATTTTAAGAAAGTTTTTGTTTATTGGATAAATTGCATTGAGCTATTCTAAATTTCATGTATGTCATACGGGTTATTTACTTAATTGATTAAACTATGCTGTTGAGAAAACAATGAATCTCTCTGCCTTCCCAGATCTGATTTTTATGATGGAGATATTTGAAAGGTTGAAAAGTAACGAAAGCTACTTTATTCCAAGACTACGTCCACACGAACGAAGTTGCGAGTAAAAGCTAGTATTTTATGTTAAAAATTCATACTTATAGGTAAAACTATCATTGTTTGTAAGTTTTCGAAATACAAGACTGTACTTCTGTCTGATTCCGAGATAACAAGGAATATTCTAGATCGAGCCAGACAAATAAATTATGCAAATCGAGAAAATGTTTGTATAACCGTCGTATTTCTACGGAGAATTATGCTGAGATGTACGCAAACAACTTCTTGACCATCTGCCAAGAATCTCGTTGAGATAACAAAGTTAGCACAAAGTTGTTAGATAACAAAGAAATGGTACATGCGAGGGAAATATTATTCTTGTTTATATCTCTACAAAGCTATATTGCTTTTGCTCTATAAAATGAATTTCTTGGACACCTTGAAAATATCTTTTCTTTGATTGTTTTCTTTAAAAGCTTTCTTTTCCTCTCCTTTTGGAAAGATAGATCAAACCAACGATTGACACTGTTTTTCTAATGCGGATTTTCAGGAATTCTCCGGAAATTCACGGGTTTCCTAACGATGTTTTCTTTCACCGAAAAGCAAGCGATAAATTGTGAATTTCCACATAAGATTTTATGTATATAATTTATTGACGATCTTTCGCGATTGATTCTATTCTAAAATTATACCCGCTAAAATTAATCGCTATCTGTAACGCTTTTGTGATACATCCGCTGAAGCAATCATCATCCACCTGTCCCTATTTCACTCTAGGTGGGGTCAGCACAACATGCTATTAACATGTTGTCACATGATTCGGCAATGATTTTTACGACCGGCCGTCTGCCTGACAACAATTTACTTTAGTCACCTTTTGCGACACCTCAGGAAGAGGGTGGTCTATTCTACTCAGCCGTCATCCGCTGAAGCAATATAGATGAAATTTAGACTATTCTTTTAGTAATAAAAAAAGTATATAATTGAAACTATTAAGCAATAAACTTGATGCAAACGAAGTAGCGTGTTTCACTAATAATATTAATAAAATTTGGTAAGAATTATTTCGCTTGTAGCTTGCACCACACAAAGCTTCTAAATTATTACCAAATCCATAAACTTTATTACTTTTATATCGGTCGGATTTTGCGGCTCGTTGTTTAAAGTACTCGGCACAACAATATAGATTCTACCGGATCGTGATAAAGTGCACTTTCGCAAATTACAGCATTATTCATCGGTAGGATCAGAAATTCATGAATCGGCAATGTTTGAAGAGTACTAAAGAATGGGCTGTAAAATTGGACTCGAATAAAGGTCTGGTAGAGCAATTTTAAAAGGGTATTAAAACTGCGGAGCGTATTAAAACTTAATGAGAAAAGCTTCGATAATAAACGTGTTCAAATATACTAAATCGATTGATATGTGTAAAAATTATGCAAAGTTTCTGTAAATTGCTTTATCTGTAGCAAATGGGTGTAGCTGAAGCTCATAATAAAGCCATAAGTAATAATGAAAAATACTCTGAAAACATCCAATCATTGCAAATTGAATGTAAGTCTTATAAATTAAAAGTTTTGTGGTTTGCGATTTTGTTGTAGAGTCTATCTAATTATGGCTCGGTTACATAGTAAAACGATTGTTGAGATTGTGGTAATGAATGTGTGCAGTGCTATTATTGTGTGGTGAGGATTTGTAATGTATATTATTAACGATTCCTGATTGTATAGAGTATAACAATTAATTTATTCTACTCTACATTTTGCATTATATTGACTTTCTTTAGCTGCGGATTTCCACAAAATTATTCTTTTTTTTATATTATGTAACTCCATTTAAACCAGTGTTTCCCGACCTTTTTTGGTCCATGCCCCACGTTAAAAAATATTTTGCCCCCCTAAGTAACAAACATAAATTTTAATATTAAAAATTGACTTGTCCACTTAAAGAACATAAATAAGTAATAGGTTTTAGGACGAAAAATTGCAATTTTCTGTTAAATTTGGCACCGAAATCTAGCATTGCACTTAAATGGCCCAGAGCGAAAGGCTTAAACTCGTGTCGAGTTGCCCCCCTTAATCATCAAATTGCCCCTCTGTGGGTCGTGGGCCCCACGTTGGGAACCACTGATTTAAACTAAGTGCAAATTTCTTATATAAAGTTTGATTTAAAAAGAATAAAATAATATGTCAAGCATTGATATAGGCTCGATATATAAAAAAATGGAAAAAAACAGGGAACATCGTGAATAAATGGGATACCGCCGTGTGTTATCCGGCTGAATAGAATAGTACCACCCCCATTTCTTACCGAGGTGTCGTAAAAGGCGACTAAGGTAAGTTGACCCACCGTGTGGTATCCGGTTAAGTAGAATAGACGACCCTCTTTCTTACCGGGGTGTCGTTAAATACGACTAAGGTAAGTTGACGTCTGACAGGTGGCCGGTCGTAAAAACGCAGCCAAATCATGTGACAGCATGTTTATAACATGTTGTGCCGACCCCACTTGAGTGGGATAAGGGCAGAAGGATGATGATCGTGAATAAATAGAATAATCAGAATCTGGTATGGGGAAAGGAATAAAACTTTTGGAAAAAGGGTTGGGTGGTCACAGTTTACATCTAGTTTACACTGATTCTAAATAAGGAGGAAATGTAAAGAGATTATGGGTACAAAAGTAATGAGAATATTATTTTGCTATAATCCGCGATAAAAGGAAATATATGTAATGCTAAATGTAGAGTGTACTATTCGTTCTCATATCTGATACATGCAGAATTTGTAAGAACTCATGCACTACCCGACACCGATGGCACAACAATACACAAGCACTGCACACATTCACCACCACAATCTCAACAATTGTTTCGCCCCGTAACCGTGTATTGCCCAGTGCTTGTGTATTGTTGTGTCATCGGTGTCGGGTAGTGCATGAGTTCTTACAAATTCTGCATGTATTAGATATGAGAACGAATAGTACACTCAACATTTAGCATTACATATATTTCCTTTTATTGCGGATTATAGCAAAATAATATTCTCATTACTTTTGTATTATGGACCTCCGCAAAGTAACGCCTAATTCTATAAATTATATTATGGATATCAAAGTGAATTACGTACAGTAATGTAAAGTGTTTGTTTTTTGTCAGGATCTAATTCTGGAGTTTGTTACACTATCTTAAATTAAATTTGTAGTTTTTTCCCTGAATTCGTATAGAAATGAAAAAGAATTTATTCATTCGTATAGACTATAGTCTATACGAATTTTGTACAGAACAAGCACTTAAACCAGACGTCTATCTCTGTATAACCGCATCACACCCAGACAATAGTAGCAATCTCAGTTATAAATGCCGCTATTAACTCTTGTAAATATTGCAGCGAATATTGCCTTTGTTTTGAAATTAATGGGTTTGTTTGTTTTAAAAACATATTTCTACTTTCAGCAATGTTTTGTAATAGAAAATTCTTTTTAGATACAGTTTTTTTGTTTATTTTATCGATTTAAACTATCGAAGCTTTTATAAAACTTGCTATGTATGTATGTGAAGGTGTAATCTTGCAAGTTAAATTTGACCCACTAAAATTTAACATTGAACTAAAATTTTATATATTGATTCAGTCCTGATGATGATGCATGTTTATGATACGCATGACCTAATGCTGTTAGGATTGGCTCCAGACGAGGGAACTTCTCAACTTTGTTAAAAACTTTTTGATTTTACTTGTTACTTTTAATTTTTGAAATTTTGTATATTGTAATACTAGTAGTGTGTATGTGTGTGTGAGAACCTTGTTTTAACTTAAGTGTGCGTTACTTTTTATTGATTCAAAGCTAAATAAGAGAGCCGCCTTAACGGCGGCCTACCTTACGTCGACTTACCTAAGTCGCCTTTTTCGACATCTCGGTAGGAAAGAGGGTGGTCTATTCTACTAAGCCGGTTACAACACGGCGGGTCAACTTACCTTTGTTGCCTTTTACGACACCTGGGTAAGAAAGAGGGTGATCTATTCTACTAAGCCGGTTTCAACACGGCGGGTCAACTTACCTTAGTTGCCTTTTGCGACACCTGGGTAAGGAAGAGGGTGATCTATTCTACTAAGCCGGTTTCAACACGGCGGGTCAACTTACCTTAGTTGCCTTTTGCGACACCTGGGTAAGGAAGAGGGTGATCTATTCTATTAAGCCGCATACAACACGGCGGATCAACTTACCTTCATCGCGTTTTAAGATACCTCGGTAAGAAAGAGGATGATCTATTCTACTAAGCCGGATACAACATGGCTCGTCAGCTTACATCCGTCGCCTTTTACGACACCTCGGTAAGGAAGAGGGTGGTCTTATCTATTAAGCCGAATACAACACGGCGAGTCAACTTACCTTCGTCGCCTATTACGATACCTCAATAAGAAACAGGGTCGTCTATTCTACTCAGCCGGATACCACAGTTTGCTCTCGTTCACTTGTATAATATAATATTACCCTCTTAATTCTAGGTGTTAAGTACACTATAAGCTAACCGGCTTATTTATTGCAGTAATACCCGCCATTCATAACCGGGTATTTCTGCCTATTGTTTCCCTCTCATCCGGCTATCACCACGGACCGGCGCTCAATTGTTCTTTGTGAGTTATACAAAAGCTTCAGAGAGAATATATTTTACAATTTCATATTCATTTTCTAATTATACCAATTTCTTTTTTTTGTAAATATGTTTTTAATCTTCTGGGGCTTCACAATACTTTATGACTACTATACTGATAAATCTACATTTTTTTAAAAATAAAACTTATCTAGATTGATAAGCTGTGATGGCCTAGCGGTGCGACCGTGTGAATCTCTAGAGACGATCATGGGTTCAAACCCGGGCAGACACCAATGAGTTTTTCTATTAAAACTTATGTGTCTAATTGATAATTGCAATTTATCACACGCTTTTCGGTGAAGGAAAACATCATGAGGAAACCTGCATATCTCTAGAGAATTCCGGGGATATGTGTAACCTACCAATCCGCATTAGAGCAGCGTGGTAGGTCTTAGCTCCAACCCTTCTCTCCAAAAAAATGGAGAGAGGAGGTCTATGCCCAGCAGTGGGATAGTAACAGGCCGTTACTTACTTTTTTTTATCTAGATTGATTTTTCTCCCCCAAAACCCCTACATGCTGAATTCAGTAAAATCGTTGGAGCCGTTTCCGAAATTCCGAATATATATATATAGCTGTCGTGTTTGAATACCATCCTATTCCTGTTGAATTATCAGGATTTCTATAGCTTATATGTTACCCCAGTGTATTAGGAATAATTGTACCAAATTTCGTCAATATTGATTCAGCAGATTGACCGTGTATTGGAGTTTCTTATAATATTTTAGACTAGTTTTATACCCGCACGAGAGTGGACTGTTGTCGCGTTATAGGTTGATAATAGATGGCGCTTTTCAATCTTAATTCTGTAGAATTAACAGGATTTTTATAGTCTATATGTCAGCTTAAAAAGTAAAAAAGTAAGTAACGGCCTGTTACTATCCCACTGCTGGGCATAGGCCTCCTCTCTCCATTTTTGGAGAGAAGGGTTGGAGCTAAGACCTACCACGCTGCTCCAATGCGGATTGGTAGGTTACACATATCCCCGGAATTCTCTAGAGATATGCAGGTTTCCTCACGATGTTTTCCTTCACCGAAAAGCGTGTGATAAATTGCAATTATCAATTAGACACATAAGTTTTAATAGAAAAACTCATTGGTGTCTGCCCGGGTTTGAACCCATGATCGTCTCTAGAGATTCACACGGTCGCACCGCTAGGCCATCACAGCTTATGTCGGCTTGGCTATGTCAGCTTTGTAAGGAATAATTGTGCCAAATTTCATCGATATTGGTTCAGCGGATTTGCCGTGAAATTTATTTATTTTTATTTATTTATTTATTTATTTATTTTCAGCTTAACACTATCTTTACAGGAAACCCTAATACAACAGTGAAGCGAAACTTATTTAATTATAACTTATAATATATAAAGCTATCCTAGTAAGTTCACTCAGAGAACTGAAAAATAAATCTACTTTAGTGGCACATACATTTATAGTACGTATGGCACGAGTCAGTGGCGCGTGTTTCATCAGGTTTGTGTGGCTGCGAGGTACCACCAACAGTGATGGTCTCCGTCTCCGCCACACGTACCTATCTGGGACATGCAGCCAGATATATTGAAGCATATCAGCATTATGCGTTTTGCCTCTAACTATTTTTATTAAGTAAATAACGAGGGAAAGTTCCCTCCTTACCCTTAGCTCGTTATATCCGACCATACCTAAGACGAATAAAGTTGGATACATTAACGGATAGTACGGATAAACCCCGTACAATCTCAAGTACATATACCTAACAAACTTATTTTGTACGCGCTCCAACATGAGACTATACTTAGTTTCATGTGGAGACCATATAACTGCATTTCCTTCCAATTGACTCCGAACTAGAGCGTTATACAAAGTAGTAATTGCTTTTAAATTCGTGAATCCCTTAATTACGCGCAGCATAAAACCTAAATTTCTATATGCTTTTTTGCAACACTTCTTTATGTGGTCACGAAACGATAACTTTGTTGTTAACGTCACTCCTAAATCTCTGACCTCGGTGACTCGGACCATAGGTGTCCCTTTAATCATATAATTATATGTAGTCGGGGTATTCGCACGAGAGAAAGTGATCGTAACACATTTTGAACTATTAAATTCTAAGAGATTGTCTACGCTCCATTTAACTACTCTGTCTATATCGTCCTGCAACCTTTGACAGTCGCTGGGGTTTCTTATAGTTAAAGATAGTTTAAGATCGTCTGCAAACAATAAACATTTTGCATCTTTTACTACCTTTGGCAAGTCATTTATCATTAATATGAACTGCAAAGGTCCTAAATTACTACCTTGGCTTACCCCAGACCAAGTAAAGTAAGGTTCCGAACGCTGTCCTTCGTATTCGACATACTGCTGCCTATCTCTCATGTAACTAACAAAGAAATTTAGTAAATGAGGTGTGAAACCAACGCCTGCCAATTTTCTTAGTAGTATATCATTATTAACTGTGTCGAAAGCCTTTCTGAAGTCGAAGTAAGCCGCATCTATCTGCCCCCCACTATCAACGGTAGGCACGACGTTCGCCATGTGACATAGAAGATTACTGGTTGTGCTTCTAGCTGAACGAAATCCATGCTGAGCGTCTGTGAGTTGCGCGCTCAATTGCATATAAACGTTATTATAAATAGCGGACTCCAATATTTTTGCCGGTGACGATAGTACGGCCACGGGTCTGTAGCCATCTAATCTTGTCTTTGAGTCCCCCTTTGGGACTGGAACTACCCTGGTTGTTTTCCAGATTTCAGGAAACACAGTTGCACCTAAACATAAATTATAAATGTGAAGCAGAGGCCTCGCTAACACGGAACGACAGTCCTTAAAGATGAAAGGTGGAATGCCGTCAGGTCCAGCAGACTTTTTTGGTTTAATATGCCTTAGCGCATAATCCACTTCGTCCAGTCGCAACTGATTGAGGTGAACGCGCGCCGCGCCATTTTCCCCACCTGATTCTGCTATCGCCAAGCTCACATTCAATTTCGCTCTTTGTGTACTATACACTGACTGAAAATAATGAGCAAATTCCTGGGCACACCGGTCAGGACGCAACAGTACCCCGTCCTTCAGAATTTTTTCCGGAGTTCTACTACCTCTTTTTGATTTTATGTAATTCCAGAAGGACATAGGATCGTGCAGCAATTGATTTTGGATCCGGTGTTTGTAGTTATCGTGCGCGAGTTTGATCATATTTTTTACCTCAGCTCGACACCTAGAAAACTTATCGTAATCCCCAGGTAATTTACTTATCTTATAACGTCTATGAAGACTTGCTTTATGTGCTATGTTGCGAATTACTTCAACAGTGTACCACTCGGGGTAAACGTACCTCGGCGTTACATGACTTCGCTTTTTTTTTGGAACACAGTTATCTATAATTGAATTAAAAGTGTCATAAAAGTATTTTAGACTACTATCTAAATCTAACTGATACATGGGGGTCCAATCTACTCCCGCCAACGTTGAGTATAACAATCCATAGTCAGCTTTATAAAAATTCCACCCACTAGGTATACACTTGCTCGAGTCGACGTCAGGGGGCGAGCCGATGTTAAGGCTGGATATCAGTTTGACCGCCACCATGAGAGGTGGGTGGTGTACGTCCACCGGCACGAGCGGCGTCTCTGCGGCTTGCACTCCCAAACCATATTCTAATGTACTTAACACTAAATCTAAACAGCGATTGTTACAATTACGAATATTATTCCTCTGAGTGAACCTACAATATGTTTGAAAGTATTCAAAATAATTATTTACATTTGTCGAGCAAGAATATAAATTAAAATCACCTAACACTATTACCTCCCTATAACGGTTACAATATTGTTCAATAATCCTAAATAATACCATGTATTCATCCTCGCTACTGTTCGGCGGAATGTATACAACGCACAGCAAAAACAAAAATCTACCGTGTCTATACACCGCCGCACAAACCAATTCAAACGCTCGACAATCGATGTTGACGTCAGTGTGTACTCGCCGTAGTTCAAGACGCGGTGTGGCCACGAGACACACGCCTCCTTGCTTCCGTCCATCCGCTCTGTCACATCTTAAAATTGTGCAGCAAGGTGGGATCATTTCCGCGTCCTGAATAGATTCATTACAACCAGTTTCAGTAATCGCAAACAAATCTGAGCTTGAAGATGAAATTCCTGTATAAAATTCCTCTAATTTAGTTCGAAGCCCTCTCACGTTCTGGTAAAAAATTTCAATAGACGAGTATTTATTCGTCTTTTTAGTCTTCAGATTTGGTTTTGTTGGAGAATCTCCGAAACCACACCCAGTCGCAAAACTCAATGTTTACAGCCCAATTTTCTGATTGACACAGTTTATCATATTTACTTTCCGGAACGCCAATAATAAATGAAGAATAATCTCTTTCCGTTTTATGTCTTATTTTTTCTACCTTAACTGGTATATCATTTCCACAAATATTCTTTACATAACTTTCTAAACTTTCTACAGTAGTTTCCTTCTGTAATCGCCAAACATGCATATATTTTTTCTTTTCCGTCCCTTGAATTTCTAACATACTTTTACTCCCTCCTCTCTTTACTTCCCTGTTATTATACTTATTTTTTGACCTATTAATAACTGTCCACTTTCCTTTTTCCTTTTCAATTATATTTTCCTTTTCTTTAATAGTGTTTAACTTTTTTATATTATTTATCTGGCTTTGTTGAAGTCCCTCTTCATTATTTATAACTTCCACGGATTTCGTGGCCACACACTGTTTACTCGAGTTTTCGCTGGATACCTGCTTTTTATTACGTTTAACTGCATTCCGATAAGATGGCCCAGGCGTCGGAATAGATTCTTCCTGTACTTGAACTACCTTCATATTATTCTGATTTATATTACTATGACAAGCTTCAAGATATTTATTTTTTTCCATCAAATCTTTAACATGTAATTCCAACGAGTCAACTTTATTTGCTTTCTCTAGAACTACCTTCATTGTATTTTTAATATCTTGCATCTCATTTTCTATCTTCAGAAATCTGTTTTGGAGTAATGCGTACTCTTTTAATTGTTGTTCCAACTTAGATTGTGTATCTAATCTAAATTGCCTAAACTCTTCTAGGAGCACACTTTCTACATCCCTCATAGACTCGTCCAAATTAATCCGATTTCCCCGCTCAGTGTTGATATAGCTGCGGTGATCCATCGCAGTTATCAAGATATTTGCTTAAGAAATTTGATTAACGAATCATATTTTCCTATAATTATATTTAACTATCCACCATATATTAACTGGGGTAAAACGCAGCGAGAACACAACCGTACGCGGCGCGAACGCACAACTAAATTGTAATAAACATACATCCATACTGACAAGTTTTTGCATTTAGAATATTAGTAGGATAGGATTGGATAATAATTGTTTGTTCTATGTGAGAGATAGAGAATAAACATTACTCTGCAATTCCTGAGACTAAATTAAACGGTAACTTATCTCGAATCTCATCTCGGTTATCGCTCAATAAATGAGCACTCAGAACCCTTGTAAATTTTGCAGTAGGATAGCTGACGGCGCACTTTGGGAACTAATATCGAATGTAGGCGCTCGTTAAACATTCAATGTACCCAGACCGCTATATTACTGCTCTTACGACCTAGAATGTTCTCGATGTTTAATCAGGACC
Organism: Morpho helenor; assembly: GCA_029227775.1. Classification (NCBI taxonomy): domain Eukaryota; kingdom Metazoa; phylum Arthropoda; class Insecta; order Lepidoptera; family Nymphalidae; genus Morpho; species Morpho helenor. Next base: position 942,636 of record JARGCU010000006.1, read on the forward strand.
TGTTTATACCATTATTGTTTGCCGATAAGTAAGACAGACTATTTTAAGGGTACAGTGGATATTTTAGGGGAGCGAAACATTAATCCTCGGGAATGGGACAAAGCACATTGTATATAACTGAGGGTTTTTTGTCGCTTATATTGATGCTAGTCTACAATAGACTAGCGATCGCGAAAAATTAAAACCGTAATATAGTTTATTGATAACCATAAAAATGGTTAAAATGGTTTAACCTTAAAAGCTAGACATATGCTGTTGCGGACTTTTATTAAGAACTTTTAGAAGGGAATAATTTTGTAATACACTATATGTGAATAAATTTCACCGTTTACTTAGCGCACGCAAGGAAAGCTTTAAATTTTGTCGATTTCGTAATATTTTTTATTGCTTTATTTTTTATTTTGATAAATCTCATAGGGTTTAGCCTGCGTTTGCAATGTAAGCGGAAAAAAATTTAATTATTTACGACATCACATTAGAAACCTTAAAAATTATAGTATTTCTCTACTCGGTATTGAATGTTATTATACATATAAACCTTCCTCTTGAATCACTCTATCTATAAAAACCGCATCAAAATCTGTTGCGCAGTTTTAAAGATTTAAGCATACATAGGGATATATGGACAAACAAAGAATGTGGCTTTGTTTTATACTATGTAGTGATAAGCTATAGAATTCAAAAGGAATAGGATGATATTCAAACACGTCAGCTATTAAAGACCTGTGATTTTTTTTTATTTACCATGTGTCAAGTCAAAATGGCAATTTAAAGGAGAAAAATAAACCTATTACGTTGTTTGCTTTACGTTGACCAAGTTATTTTAAGAAAGTTTTTTATATATTTCGGGTTTTGTTTACGGAATATATTTAACTGAGCTATTTTAATATATATTTCATGTAAATCATATGGGCTATATACTAAAATAATTAAACTATGCTTTGGATAAAACAATAAATCTCTGTCAGTCTTCCCAGATCGATCTAATTTTTGTGATAGAGTTATTTGCAAGGTTGGAGAGTGACAGAAGCTACTGTTTATTATAAGACTACGGTCTACGCGAACGAATTTGCAATTCAAAGCTAGTAATTAATATATCTTTAATGCAAATAAATGTAAATTGTCCTTTTTTGGCAAAGCAATTACTGCAATAGATTTCGCTGAACCTATATGATTGGAACACAAAAAGCACATTCAACATTATCCTTAAAACAAAAACTCCCCATTAATAATTTGAAAGTAGAATGCTTTAATGCCTTTTTTAAACAAATGGCTGTAAGATATATACTAACAAACTAAACTTCAAGTATTTAGCCACAAAACCACAGTGCGTTAGTTTTAAAACTATCAACACTTACCCTTAGGTTCTAAGAGAATTCTTAACTCAACGCAAGTTCTTCGGTAAGTTTGACTTTAGTGCTGCCAAGTCTAGGGTCTTATGAAGTACTTTAGAAACTCATCTCCTATATTACCTTACTTAATATTAAACGGGGTATCCCGACGTCTGTATGGTACAGGATTAAGGTTGGTACCTAAATTATTTGAGCTTGTTATATTGAAGAGCAGAAATTTTTATGTTCATTAAATACTAGAGCGGATTTCATCATAAGTAAGCAATAGTTCTTCTGTTTATAACTTATGTGTCTAATTAATAATTGCAATTTATCACACCTTTTTCGCTAAATGAAAAAATCGTGAGGAAACCTGCATAACTCTAGAGAATTTAGGGATATGTGTTATTTACCAATCCGCATTGGAGCAGCGTGGTAGGTCTTAGCTCCAACCCTTCCCAAAAACGGAGATAGAAGTCCTATGTTAAGCAATGAGATAGTAACAGGCCGTTACTTTTGTTTTTACACCTGATTTTAACCTTTTTTCTACCACGAAAACCTCTATTAATTTTCAAGCATTCAACATTTAGATGTAGGCTGATAAATCTGTCAAAATCTAGGCCATGTTATTTCCAAGGTCCTTGATTGTTTAACAATGTACACGCAAAAGACCTTGAAAGAAACCCATGATAATGTAATACCAAGGCCAGTCCATGGTATAATAATTTATTACTTCTAGAAAAATTTATAGATCGGGGCATAAATTAAGAATATAATAGATATAAATATAGTTAAAAAATATAGAACATAACTCAAGTGAAAATCATTCTTAATATAGGTTAGAATAAAAATTTAAAAACCCAAAAATATCTTTAATCTTTCTTTTATATTTAAATGAGTTACATATACATCAATCTTATGAATTTATGCAAGACTATATATACATAACAATATACATCAATCTTATGAATTTATGCAAGACTATATAATATATACTATGTACCATTTTCTAACTCAACTATTTTAAAAAGACAAGAATTAATAAAAAGAAACTTAAAACAAATTAAAACTAACTAAATAATAACTTAAAAATAAATATACATAAATATATTCCGAATCTCGGAAACTGCTTAAACGATTTTCATGATATTCAGCATGTAGGGGGTTTTGGGAGAGAAAATCGAGCTAGGTTTCATTTAGGAAAAAAAGTTAGTCATATTCTAGTTAGGTTTTCAGGCATTGAAAAAATGCTAAAATTTACGTTGAATAGAAAAGACAATTTTCGCTATCAAATGTAAAGTCATTGTAGCCCATTTGGTGAACGGGCGGTCTAGAGAGGTGAAAATACCTAGGATCAAACCCCACCTGTCCGATTATTTTTTCAATTTTCAAGAAGCTGGAAGTAAGAGGATGATCTATGTAAAAAAAAAACAACGGGTAGCTACTCTCTGACACTGTACAAGATAGTAATGACTGTTATTAAAACTATATTTTGAAAAAGTGACCGAGTTTCTCTATTTTCTTCTGGCTATTCTCAGTAGGAACAGCTTCCCGAACCAGCAGTAGAGTTGACGATTCAAAAGCAAATGTTCACAAGTTTACTTTGATAAATAATATCTTTAATTTGATAGATAGATAGATAGATAGAAATTCATTATTGCACACACATTATATACCACAAGGTACAAAAAGAAAGAAACTTAACTAAAGAAGCAAAAGGCGTGTAAAGGCGGTCTTATTGCTAAAAGCAATCTCTACCAGACAACCTGTTCTGTAGAATTAGCACAAACTACTTTTCTTTTCATTTTCAATATAATATAATATAATAGATAAAGTGTAGCTCCCGACGCTCAACAAGCGCCATCTAGCGCGCAATCCCAGTTGCCTCTGATCGCTTAAGGGAAGTGCTTCTTGGCGGACGCGCACGCATTTTACATAAAATTTTCGATAATTCAGCACAAAGCTTAAAATCACCAAAAGCCTATGGATATATACATATAAAAAAGGGGATCCCCGAGGAAGATAATTCAGGAATAAAGGTGAGTTACGCTTTATCTTCCTTCAATAGATTCATTATTTGATTTACCATACACAACCTTTGCAGAATAAAAGAAATTTTGAAATTTTGAAATTGAGTTATATTATGATAAAAGTAAAAGTAAACCTTAATAAAGATATAAATCCTAAAACCTAGAATGCTTGCGTGACCCAACAACTGCTCCGAGCGATCAGAAATTCCGATGGCACAATTAGATTTGAAGTTATTGAGTCTTCGTGAATGTCAAGGGAATAATCGCTTATAGATAAAAGATAGACGAGCAACCTGTTAGAACTCACTTATCCTTTATTAAAAGTTTAACAAATTACTTATAAACTATCGAGAAAACGATGCTGTGCGATGTAAGCTGTGATGGCCCAGCGGTAGCACCGTTTGACCCTTTCGAGGAGGTCGCGGATCAAATCCGGGTAGACACCAATGAGTTTTTCTGTTAAAAACTTATGTGTCTAATTGATAATTTCAATTGATCACACGCTTTTCGGTGAAGGAAAACATCGTGAGGAAACCTGCATATCTCTAGAGAATTCTGGAGATATGTGTAACCAACCAATCCGCATTGGAGCAGCGTGGTAGGTTAGCTCCAAACCTTCTCTCCAAAAACGGAGAGAAGAGGCCTATTCTCAGCAGTGGGATAGTAACGGGCCGCTACTAGAGAAAACGAATTGATAATATCATCCTATTCTAGTCCTACTAATAATATTAATGCGAAAGTTTATGAGTATGGATGTATTTTTGTTACTCTTTCACGGCGAATCCACTGAACTAATGACGATGAAATTGTGCACAATTATTCCTTATATTCAAATTCAAATTCAAAATATTCTTTATTCAAATAAACTTGTAAACAAGTGCTTTTGAATCGTCAACTCTACTGCTGGTTCGGAAAGCTGTTCCTACCGAGAAGAGCCAGCAAGAAACTCGGCAGTTGCTCTTTTTAAAAAATACAATTCTTAATGCTAGTTACACTTAATGTTTCTATCTTGTACAGGGTCGAACAATATTTATATCCACGCATTTTATCGTCTAAATAATCCTCAACAGTATAGTAGGCTTTCTGTATATACACCGGAATAACATATAAGCTATAGAAATCCTTTTAATTCTACAGAAATAAGATGACATTGAAAAGCGTCATCTATTATCAACACGACAACAGTCCACGCCAACGAAGTTGCGGATATGGACCACCCTCATTGCTTATCGAGGTAAGTTGACGTCAGGCAGGCACTCGTTCGTAAATATACTTAGCCAAATCATGTGCCGACCCCACTTAAAGTGGTATAAGGGCATAAAGATGATGATAATCAGATTGACAATAAACAGCTAAATTTTGAGTAATAGTTAAATAATAAAAACACTACTAATTGGCCCTATTTTCATATTTTACATTTTGGGCCTAAAATTGTATCCAAGAGTATCAGTTTGCTTTCATTTATATCGCTCTAGCGGTTGTGTGAACGAGGTTTAACTTCTCGGTAGAAACAGCTTGCCGAACCAGCAGTAGAGTTGACGATTCAAAAGCACTTGTTTACAAGTTTTGAATTTGAATTTAAAAAAAGCCGTGAAAACGTGTAAGAATCACGCAATTTATATTAGTATAGTGATAGAAATGCGGGCACAAAGTATCATCCTAATAAATCTTGATATTTCATTCGCTCGTGTATTTTCTACAGCTAAGAGAAAGGCATCTCAGTGGCATATCACGATTGCTAAGTAAATCTTGTTGCTTTGACATTTTACTATAATTCAAATTCAAATTCAAATTCAAAATATTCTTTATTCAAGTGGACTGTTTACAGTACTTTTGAATCGTCAAATGTTTTAAAGAAGCTACCACTGATTCGGAAGTTTGCTCCTACCGAGAAGAATCAGCAAGAAACTCGGCGGCTAATCTTTTAAAAATTATTACAATTTGATGGTTACAAGATAATCGTTGCAGCTGGATGCGTAGCTGACTGCAGTTAAGATAAGCTATCACTCAAATAATCCTCAATAGTATAGTAAGCTTTATGTAGCAACATCGTTTTGAGATAATTTCTAAACTTGTGTAAAGGCAAGTCCAGATAATGTTGAGGAATTTTGTTATAAAAACGTGTACCGAGACCGACAAATGATTTTCGGACCTTTTGGAGGCGTAATCTAGGCGTCATTAGTTTATGTCTGTTTCTTGTATGTCTGTCATACCTATCACTATTTTTACTATACAAGTGAATATTTTTACGTACAAATAGTATATTACTGTAGATGTATTGTGAAGCTACAGTCATAACGCCAATTTCTTTGAACTTTTCCCTAAGAGAATCACGAGGTTTCATATTATAAATACCACGTATAGCTCTTTTTTGCAAAACAAAGACCCTGTGAATATCAGCCGCTGTACCCCATAGCATGATTCCATATGACATAATGCTATGAAAATAGGAAAAATAAACAAGTTTTGCTGTGTCAACATCAGTTAATTGTCTAATTTTCCTAACAGCGTAGGCAGCGGAACTTAATTTTCCACAAAGGTTTGTTATATGGGGTCCCCATTGGATCTTTGTATCTAAGGTCATTCCTAAAAACACAGTTGTATTTTCTTTCACTAATATTTCATTATTTAATATAACATTTTCTGTTGGTCTGGTTCCATTAAGCAGTGAAAACTCTACGCATTTTGTCTTTTTTGTGTTTAAAAGTAGGTTATTTATGGTAAACCAGTGAGATATTTGAGACAAAGCATTATTCACATCGTCAAGATTTTCCTTATATCTGTCAACCTTAAAAATTAATGATGTATCATCTGCGAATAGTACAATGTCGCAAATACTGGGCACAAAATATGGCAAATCATTAATATATACTAAAAACAAGAAAGGACCTAAGATTGAACCTTGAGGCACGCCCATAACTGTTACTGATCCGGATGACTTGACGTCATTTATACATACTCTTTGTAATCTATTGGAAAGAAAAGATGTAATAAGACTAAGCGCATTATCTTTGATCCCATAATGACGCAGCTTATACACGAGAGTTGTATGTTGGACACAATCGAACGCTTTAGACAAATCGCAGAAAATACCAATAGCGTTCTGCGAATTCTCCCAGGCATCGAAAATGTGTTTCAACAGCCTTGCGCCCGCATCTGTTGTTGATCGACCCTTAGTAAAACCGTACTGCTCAGTATGTAGTAATTTATTCAAATCGAAATGTCTGAGCAGTTGATTGTACATAATTTTTTCAAAAATCTTACTAAGAGTTGGTAATACTGAAATGGGTCTGTAATTATTGGGATCATTTTTATCACCTGATTTAAACAAAGGGACTAATTTACTATATTTCATGAGATCAGGAAATATTCCGGAATCTACAGCTCTATTAAAAATCAAGGCTAGATAAGGCGCAATAATTTCAATAATGTTATTAATTGTTTTCATGGACATGCCCCATAGATCTTGTGTTTTCTTCAATTCTATTGTTTTGAAGACCTTAAGAATGTCACATGGGGTAATATATTGAAAATAAAAGTTAGCACTGCACTCAGTGGAAATAGTTCTTAGTAAATTAAGAGCTTCTGTTGGCGAAGAATTAATACATTGAGTGGTCGCAATTGGTATATTTTGGAAGAAATTTTCAAATGTTTTAGCGACCTCTGCATCAGAAGTAATGATTTGATCATTAATAATAAGCTTAAATTCACGATTATTTTTTTTATTTCTACCTAATTCATCGCCTATAATATCCCAGGTGGCTTTTATTTTATTGTCTGCCTTCATAATTTTTTGTTTGATAAATAGCGACTTAGCTTGTATGCAAACAATTTTAAATAGCTTTGAGTAGTTTTTTACATATTCAACAAATGTGGGGGTTTTATTAAATTGTTTTTGTGCATACAAATCAAATAATTTATTTCTACTCTTAAAAATGCCAACAGTTGCCCAATCACTAAATTTCAAGTTTTTTAGCACACTTTTTTCCACGGTCTTAAAAACATTATTGAATTCATAGTCTAATAATTAGCATACAGCTCTTATTAATGTGAAACATAATAAATTCAGCATACAGCTCTTATTAATGTGAAACATCCATTTTGCCTTATCTAAGGCGAGTGCACTATTTATTGAGCATGCACTAGTTGACCGTTTTGTATGAAATTTTAAATAATAGCGTTTTGTTTGTCGTAGATAATAAAAAATAAATTTGTAATTATCTGTTGACATCTATAAACAACTGCCCAAGAGTTCAGAACTGTAGTCCATTGTTTAATATTTAAAATTTAATATTATTAATTAATAGTTTTTGTCATAGGTCTTAAATCCCGTTCAAACAATGAGTTCTCTATAACAAATTATATTCCAAATTGATCATTGTCGATGCCGAGACGAAGTGCTTGCGTGATCTTCTCTTTGGGTTTAGCGCAGCGATGAAAACGACGGGAATTTTGTGATGAGTATAATTTAGCGAATTACAAGTTATAGAAAATGTTACAAGATAGGATATATGGGTGTGCCGTTCACAGGTTTGAATTTTTTTGTCTGACAGTTTTGACAGCTGATTGTCAATCAGCCTAAGATGGATGGCCAATCACAACCGCTGTCCGCTGGCGTTCCGTTTTGGCCGCGACAATCATCATTCTCCTGCCCTTATCCCACTCTAAGTGGGGTCATTCGAAAGTCGGTCTGTCTGTATGTTCGAACTTAACACATTCATGAAGCAAAACATTATGAAGTAATACATCTGACTAATTGAAAAATACAACTTCATACTCTTCACAAGAACCCACTCCTTGAATAAAACAAATTCTCAATAAAACTTTTTCGATTTTTAATTTTTTTTTCTTTTAAATTAAATTAAAAGACTACCTGAAACCGAACTTAGCATATTTGTAAGTCAAATATCCTTAATTAATGTATAGAAACCGGCTATACGCACGTGTTATTTTATCGGATGAGCCAGACTAGTTTCAAACCCATACGGGGCTCTTATTCATGAGCTATTTACGCGGCGTTATCGCGGCGGGAACTGCGTGTAGCAACACAAAATAACACGTAAGTATAGCCGGTTTCTATACATTAATTATGAATTCCACTCACAATAGTTAAATTCAAATATCCTTAAGTCAAAGATAATTAAAATAAAACTCTAATATGAGTTGTAATATATTTGAGCAGTTATATAATAAAAGATATAATTTAATAGACGGTTCAATAAACATTCCACGCCCTATGTAATAACAAGCGGTTCTCAAAGTAACGTTCGACCCACACCTATCCCCCCCCTAGGGGGAAACCTGCGCAGAGCTTACGTAACGGCCCCACCCTACACCCTGCTAGTTTGTTATTTCACTCGGTTCATTTGCTATTATAATATTTGTTATTCAATATATCGAATACATCGAAACTAATAGAAAACCCTAGGCCATAAAAGACGATGAAAGTGACCTTGGGTATCCAGCTGAGTAGTATAGACCACCCTCATCTCTTGCCGAGGTTTTGTAAAAGACAACCTCAATCCAATTTACAAAAAACCGTAATATTCTAATGACCTAAATCTATCGTTATTGCACTACCTTTTAGTAAAAACCGTACAAAAATCTGCTCAGTAGATTTTGAGAAAATCAAGTACATACAGACAGACAGATTTTGGGGACTTTGTTTTATAATAAGAATAGATCACCATCCTCTCGCCTTATCCCACTATTTATGTATATATAATAAAAATAGATTTCAAAAATTATTCAATAATACATACAACCGGTTAATACTGTAGTATATATTATGATGACAGTAACACTAGGTACAAACCTTTGTGGTTTTTATAGTGTTAAGTAACATTTGTTAAAAAATTGTTTAAATTGTTGAATAAATGAAAAAAAAAATATACATAAATTATTTTATTATTGAGAGGAAAACAGAGAAAAACGTGTGACCGCGTTTTCTAGTATGTATATTGTAACAGTACAATAATATTTTGATAAAATGAACCCCCTTTGTGATATTTTTGAGAGCGATACTACAAACAAATGTGTTTTTAATTGTGATACATTATAATCATCTTTTAAACTTAGAAACATTTTAAACTTTGTTTTATACGTTGTTTGTACCAAACAGTACAGAAAGCTTCTAAAGTACTTTTACTTCATATAGGTTACGGACACATTTACGTACTTTATATTTTTGATTTGAATTTTTAGGTTGATACTCTCAGGTTTTCGCAGTAATTAAACATCTATACTAATATTATAAATGCGAAAGTCTGTGTTTCCGTCTGTTAAGTTTTCACTGTTTATCCGCAAAAGCGAAATTTGTTTAACTAGTAATAAGAATTATATTTTTAAAAGAGCAACCGCCGAGTTTCTTGCTGGCTCTTCTCGGTAGGAATAGCTTCCTGAACCAGCAGTAGAGTTGACGGTTCAAAAGCACTTGTTTACAAGTTTATTTAAATAAAGAATATTTTGAATTTGAATTATGATAAAAATACAATGAACAATAATCTATAATTTACTTTAAAAAAGTTAAAAATAAAATAAAATCAGTGGAAGGAATTAAGCAGGCATTTTTAAGGCAGTTTTTTTGAAAACTGCAGCTCTGCTATAAAATGTCTATAGGTCACCATAACTACAGAGCAAGTCATAAATTCTCATGTATTTATTCATTGAATAATTTGTCTGTCGATGTATAGAACCGGCTAAACTCACGTCTTATTCTATCGGGTCGGATGTTCCCGCCGCGATAACGTCGTGTAAAGAGCTCATGAATAAGTGCGCCGGATGGGTTCGAAACTAGTCGGGCTAACCCGATAGAATAACACGTGAGTATAGCCGGTTCTATACATTAACTATGAATACTACTCACGATAGTTTAAATTTAAAAATTTGTCTGCCTGTAAAATTTGAACATATTTTTCTGTTTTCAAAGGATAATCTGGATTATATCCGTATCAGCTCGCGTTAAGCTATCGCTAAGTATGGCTGTAAGGCGTCGGATCTAGACGTCTAAAACGGTGTGCCGCGGTCTAATTTTGTTGGGAGCAATGCACTAATATCAATGTCATCGACACGGCAAGTGCGGCCCCGAACTGTTACATTTTGTTCGTTGTCACTATATACTACACGGATTACCAAAAGAGTTTGGTAAAAGTAACGGTCTGTTACTATCCCAATGCTGGGCATATACCTCCTCTCTCCGTTTTTAAAGAGAAGGATTGGACACTTTGATTTGGATTAGATTTGGATAGGTTTGGATTGGAAGGCTACACATATTCCTAGAATTCACTAAATATATGCAGGTTTCCTAGCGATGTTTTCCTTCACCGAAAAGCGTACCCGGGGTTTGAACCTATGACCTCATAGAGCCGCATAGTGTCACCACTGAGCTATCAGTTTTCAAAAGAGTAATGGTTGTTTTATTCAAAATATACTTATCAAGTAAACTTGAACTTGACACCGTGTGCTTCTCTCGAGGGGTTCACGGGTTCACACCTCAGGCACCAATGAGTTTTTCTATTTAAACTTATGTGCTTATTGATGTGGAGATCCTTTAAAGAGAAATGTCCAGCAGTGAACGTCTATAGGTTGAAAAAGAAGCCTAATTGATGTTTGCAATTTTTGTAACGGAAGGGAAAAAAGGAGAGTGGAACTTGTAGCAAAAAGACATGTATAGCTGTGGCAAGGTGTGGTGAGAGGTGGTGAGGTGTGATGCGGCGCGGAGAGGAGAGTGGTGCCATTTGACGTAGTCTTGATACGCAGTAGACAGTTGTTAAAAAAGAATAATTGATTGATTTTTTCGATTATTTATCGAGTAAAGAAGAATATCGTTGTTATAACTATTAATATAATTTAAGAGAAGGAAAGCATCGTGAGAAGTAATAATCTCTATAAAGGAATAAATAATCAACGTGCTCAAAATATTGCCATTGGTTTGCCATCCCTGTCCTACATAAACCTTTAACTAAACGATGGTCTTGTCTGAACGCGTGGATTAGTTTAACGGTCTCCGAACGGCATTATACTACAACACTAAATGGTTACAGCTATACCACGTTAATATATAACAGTATCACGGTCGAATTTACCCTGTTCAGTTAGTTTAGACTACAACAAAATGTTGTTACTTAAAATAATAAACACTTGTTTGACTTTAATAATATGTAATTTTTTTTAAATTATAAAAAAATAAAATAAAAATCATGAAAAGGTTGATAATAACAGGCACTTGATCCCAGAAATTTTCAATTTTTTGGTACGCTCTTTAACCATTCGGCTATCACAGCATTACGGTTGACAGCTTAAATATCATTTGAATTCCATATTTCAGCATTTTCTCAATGCCCGAAAATAAGGACAAAACGACATTTTTTTTAAATGACACCTAGCTAGACCTTTTTCCTCCTTAAAACTCCCTAAATGCTGAATTTCATAAAAAACGTTCGAGCGGTTTCCAAAATTCTGAAAAATATATATTCAAGATTAACTCATTTAAATATTAAAGATTCAGAAAAATTTATATATCCAAGATTAACTCATTTAAATATTAAAGATCCAGAAAAATTTATATATACAAGATTAACTCATTTAAATATTAAAGATCCAGAAAAATTTATATATACAAGATTAACTCATTTAAATATTAAAGATTCAGAAAAATTTATATATCCAAGATTAACTCATTTAAATATTAAAGATCCAGAAAAATTTATATATACAAGATTAACTCATTTAAATATTAAAGATCCAGAAAAATTTATATATACAAGATTAACTCATTTAAATATTAAAGATTCAGAAAAATTTATATATACAAGATTAACTCATTTAAATATTAAAGATTCAGAAAAATATGTATGTACAAGATTAACTCATTTAAATATTAAAGATTCAGAAAAATTTATATATACAAGATTAACTCATTTAAATATTAAAGATTCAGAAAAATTTATATATACAAGATTAACTCATTTAAATATTAAAGATTCAGAAAAATTTATATATACAAGATTAACTCATTTAAATATTAAAGATTCAGAAAAATTTATATATACAAGATTAACTCCACGTGAGTATGATTTGTATAGTCCTAGCGTGTAAGGAATTTAAGATAGATATAACATGTATATTTTTGCTGTAAATAAAATAAAAAATAAATAAAATGAAAGATTAAGTCATTTAAATATTAAAGATTCAGAAAAAAAAATATATATATACAAGATTAACTCATTTAAAGGAATTTTATGGAATTTCATATTTATGGAAAAACAATATTCTTTTTATATTATACTTTCGCTACCTATGTAAAGTTCGTGCGCGTCATTCCAATTTTATTTATTGCTCTTTAAATTATAAACTTCATTTTCAGCTTTTTGCTGTAAATAAAATGAAAGATTAACTCATTTAAATATTAAAGATTCAGAGAAATATATATATCTATATACAAGATTAACTCATTTCAAGATATGGATATTTATGAAAAAACAATATTATTTTTATATCACACTAACGCTATATAAAGTTCGTGCGCGTCATTCGAATTTTATTTATTACTCTTTTAATTCTAAACTTCATTTTAAAAAGTGTGCATTAATTCAATTAGTAGTTTTATGACCAACTAGTAATTAATTAATATGCATCGTTGATTTACGAGTTACAAGCAGTTAACTTTTAACCAAACGTGCATGCATCCCAACTTTCCGTCCAATAAAAACGCGTTAGGTTTTTGCGACGCGATCGACCGTTCGGAACGCGCTCAGTAAATTAGTATAGTTTGATTACATTAAAATTATAACGTGATTATGCTTGCTATAATTATAGCTCAGTTATCTATCTATCTATCTTTTATCTATCTATATGTATTCTATACATATAATAAAATCGTTCAAATGAATCATGGAAACCGGTAATCCCATTTGGACGTTGTTTTCACTAATATGTAGTAAAATACCTCACTTAACATATAGGGTATGTTTTATTTCAATAAGTTAGCAAATAAAAACGATGTGTCGATTTTAAGTTAAACGGTCGTATACTATGATACTGGTAATTTGACTGGCCCGTTGGAGCAGTGGGTAGTGCTGTATAAAGCTGTAATTTTACTGCCCGTAAAAGCTCTTTATGCTAGTAGGTTTATAGTTAGTACATTACGGATTTGTTTTGTATAATTTAACGGTACAAAGGGTAGTTAACATTTTAACAAAATTTCATGTACCTATTGTTAACCGTTCCTTCGTCTGGAGTTAATCCTGGCAGCATCAGATCATGCATTTGACTGGCCCGTTGGCGCAGTGGGTAGTGACCCTGCCTTCAGCTCCGCGGGTCGCGGGTTCGATTCCCGCCGAGGGCAAACATTTTTCTATAAATGAATTTGTTGGTCTTTGAGCCTGGGTGTATATTTGTATTTAAGTATGTATTTAAAAATATATAAGTATATATTCACCAGTTGTCTGTCACCCATAACACAAATATTAAGTTACTTACTTTGGGGACGGACGACCGTGTGTGTAAGTGTCCCATACATTTATTTATTATTTATTAATGTTAATGTAAAAGCAGGGTTAAAGCTTAACTAACTAACATCGTATGCCTTTAAACGACCGGCCGCCTGCCTGACGTCAACTTACCTTAGTCGCTTTTTACGATACCTCGTTAAAAAATGAGGGTGCTCTATTCAACTCAGCTGGATACCACACGCCGGTTAACGTACCTTAGTCGCCTTTAACGACATTTCGCTAAGACTAACTAACTAACATCGTATGCCTTTAAACGAACAATTATTTTATATATCATCATTCTCTTTACCTTATCCCACTCTAAGTGGGGCCGGCACAACATGTTATAAAGATGTAATATGATTCAGCTAGTTATTTTACGATCGGCCGCCTGCCTGACCTCACCTTACCTTAGTCGCTTTTTATGATACCTCGTTAAGAAATGAGGTTGGGCTATTCTATTCAGCTGGATACCACACAACGGGTCAACTTGCCTTAGTCACAATTACGACACCTACGTAAGAAATGAGGGTAGTTTATTCCTTTAAGCCAGATACGACACGACGGAATTATTGTATAGAAACGACTGCAACGATATTGAGAAAATTTAGCATGCACTTTTTTACATGCAGATTCCACGCGATAAATTGATCTAGCTAGGTTGAATTTTTAGAAAACTCCGTTTTATGTATTTTCAGGCAATAAAAAACTTCTACAATATCACTAGAAAACGAAGGTAAATTTGTCACCATCTACAAAATTTCAAGATTAAGACATTATACTCAAGTAAAAATACATCTGTTTAAAGCATATTGCCACGTGCACGTTTACACGGGAAGCCTGTGGACAAGATATTCGCAGAAAACTCTAGATACCCTAAGGGTGCAATATAATAACGGCTTTAGAATACTGTTGGGGTTGCCGTGGTTTTGTTTCCCGTCAAATATGTTTGTTCATTCGCATAGAAATGGTTTTCACGCCGTAATGAGGAACAAGACCGCATCGTTATTAACAAGACTGCGGTCCAGTTCCAACAGTATTCTTAAGACGCTAATAGGTAAGATGGACTCGCCTGTGCTGCATCACTTTACTGAGGTGCTTGTGAGGCAGTCCTAAATCCACTCACCCATTCTCTTTATATTTTTTAATTTTATTTTATTTTTAAAATTTTTATTTTTATTTTTTCATTCTATTTTTTATTTTTATTTTATTTTTGTGTAAATTGTTGGGCCATTGATGCTTTTAAATAAAGAATTTATTATTATTATTATTATTTCTACCACTTGACTTTTGTTGTGAGACAATTTATAAAAAAGCAGTATTGGCTTATAAATATCGAAAATTATTAAGTAATATAGATGTATAGGCTTCAGGTAACGCACTTTTATCCTACAGACATCACTCACTAAATAATTTAATTGTTTTTATGTTTGCATCTAGTTTTATGGCGCAAACGTCCCCACCCAGTTTTTATCTCCAGTCACGATTGTCATAACGTCACTTACCTGCATATAGCGAGTGTGGATGATGTCATCACTGTATCTTACCTGCAATGACACAATTATTTGATTAGCACACAATTCTTTTTTAACCTATTCGAATTAATAGTAAATATTATATTTATTTACAGCAAAAATGTACAAGTTATATCTATCTTAAATTACTTACACGCTAGGACTATACAAATCATGCCCACGTGGAATGGTCCCAAGAATGCTGGCAGCGTTTCCGCGCTGAATCGCTAAGCTGATTCTTTGTGCGAAAAAGGAGCCAGCCCTCTTGTCACCTGAAGAGGCAATCAACCGAGGTGTTAAAACGGATAATTTTTTTTTTGCGCTTTGACTCCATGGCGTAGGGTCTCGACTGCAAACGGCACAAATATATAACTCTCGATGAGAGATGCATACTTCCGCCGTTTGCCGGTTTATTTTTATTAGTAAATTATTTTATTTATAGAAGCAGACGCTACTTTACGGAACTCCATGGTACAGAAGTTACAAATTACTTTGCTGTAATCCACGTTTGTTATTCAAATTCAAATAATTCTTTATTCAAATAAATTTGTAAACATTTGCTTTTGAATCGTCAACTCTACTGCTGGTTCGGAAAGCTGTTCCTACCGAGGAGAGCCAGCAAAAACTCGGCGGTTGCTCTTTTAAAAATATAATTCTTAATACTATTTGCATCCAGCTGCAACGATTATTTTGTAACCATCAATCAAATTGTAATTATTTGTTCTAAAAGATTATCCGCCGAGTTTCTTGATGGTTCTCGGTTGGAGCAAACTTCCGAATCAGTGGTAGCTTCTTTAAAAACATTTGACGATTCAAAAGTACTGTAAACAGTCCACTTGAATAATAAATATTTTGAATTTGGATTTGAATTTGACAGCAACAATCACATACCACATACATAAAATCGTAATGCGACGTATTACAATTTCGTCCGTTTTTTCGTAGCCTATCCTCCTGATGATTGTTCGGTTTCGGGGCCAAACCATCGAAGAGATTGTGGTAGTGAGTGTGTGTAGTGTTGTGTGGAGTGTTGAGGTTGGCGGCGTGTTGTGATACGTGTGGCGACTTGTCCTGCATGTATGTGGTATGTGATTGTTGTCTGCTTCATACACTTAGCATTGCATGTATTCTCTTAACAAACGCGGATTACAGCAAAATAACTTCTGTAATTAGTAAATTGGTATTCAAGTTTTTATAAATAAATGTACCTGATATTAGGTACCGCCGTGTGGTATCCGGTTTAGTAGAATAGACCATCCTCTCTTACCGAGGTGTCGTAAAATACGACTAAGGTAAGTTGATTTCAGGCAGGCGGCCGGTCGTGTTATTACCGAGTATTACCGAGGTGTTGTAAAAGGCGACTAAGGTAAATTGACCCGGCGTATGATATCCGGCTGAGCAAAATAGACCACTCTCTTTCTTACCGAGGTGTCGTAAAATACGACTAAGGTAAGTTGACATCAGGCAGGCGGCCGGTCGTAAAAACGCAGCCAAATCATGTGACAGCATGTTTATAACATGTTGTACCGACCCCACTTAGAGTGGGATAAGGGCAGGAGGATGATGAATGTATTAATAGTTTAGTTCATTTGTTTCACTATCTTCGAGTCGAAATCGGATATTTGACACACGAGTTGTCTATTTTACGTGACACTGACTGAAGTATAAAAAACATGATTACAATAGAATATGCAAAGCAAAAAAGGTAACAAGTTAAAGCTATTTCCACACTTCCAGTAGTGTCGATAGTATCTGGACGTTTATTTCCGTGACGCCCGCAAACGTACAGACAATGGCGGCTGAAATAGACGGTTGAACAATACACGATTGTTTCTGCGGCTTTCGACACCGCCTAACAAGAGCAACTTAAACACGTTACAAAATTACTCTCAATTTAACTCTTTACTGAGAATACAGTAAAGTTTCTTTCTATCCCACTGCTGGGCATTCTATTTCTCTTTCCATTTTTGGACAAAGGAGTTGGAGCTTAAACTCAATAAGCTCCAATGGATTGTTGGATTAGTCCGTAACTAATCCGATAAATCGATCTAGCTTGGTTTTATATAAAAAAGTCCTTTTATCCGTTTCAGGTATTGTAAGTAACGGCCTGTTACTATCTCACTGCTGGGCATAGGCCTCCTCTCTCCATTTTTGGAGAGAAAGGTTGGAGCTAAGACCTACCACGCTGCTCCAATGCGGATTGGTAGCTTACACATATCCCTAGGATTCTCTAGAGATATGCAGGTTTCCTCACGATGTTTTCCTTCACCGAAAAGCGTGTGATAAATTGCAATTATCAATTAGACACATAAGTTTTTAATAGAAAAACTCATTGGTGTCTCCCCGGGTTTCAAATTCAAATTCAAAATATTCTTTATTCAAATAAACTTGTAAACAAGTGCTTTTGAATCGTCAACTACTGCTGGTTCGGAAAGCTGTTCCTACCGAGAAGAGCCAGCAAGAAACTCGGCGGTTGCTCTTTTAAAAATATAATTCTTAATACTATTTACATTAAGTCTTTACTGACTTGTACAGGTTCAAAGAGAGCTAATGAATGAGCTAGCTATGAGCTAAGAATGTGTGGATAACATTCTTATCTTCCAAATAATCTTCAAGAGTATAGTAGGCTTTCTTAGTCTAGGAGTATAGTAGGTTTGAACCCATGATCGTCTCTAGTGATTCACACGGTCGCACCGCTAGGCCATCACCGCTTATCACAGCTTTAAGTATTGAACAACTGCTAATATAAATGGAATAAAAAGATTATTTTTGCTGTCATTTGTTAAGTTGTAATAGCTCGGAGAACGGGCGGACAGAGAAGTCAAAATACTCGGAATCAAATCCTAGATATCACTATCCCTTTCTTTTTTTTTGTTAATGCATTTTATATCTTAAAAATAATTATTTAAGTCAAATTAAAATAATCTTTATTCAAATGTGCTCTTTCAAGCACTTTTGAATCGTCAAGGATCAATATGATTAATGAAGCTATAACTGGTTCGGAATGCTCTTACCGAGAAGAACAAGAAAGAAAGTCGGCGATCAATCTTTTAAACATTTCCAATTTTACATTATTAAACCGCAGTCTTGTATGAAGCTGAAAGGATTTTCAAATCCAGGTATTTTCATCATCCAGATAATACTTCTATAACAGTCAGGGTCGCGAGTTTGATTACAAATTACGTTCAGAAAAGCAGTGCACAATAAACTAGACGATTAGTTTGATTAATCCATTCTTCGCGGCGTCTTGTTCTGTAATAACTTAGCAAATGCTTGTGTTGACAGGTATGATGGATTCTAAATCAACCGCGCAAACAAGTGTAATACTTTATATTTCTATTCTTTATAATTGCTTAATGTTATTTCTACTGCTTTTATTGCTTACTAACGGTTACTGTCCTGGGCAAATGCTTTCTTTAGGGTTTTTTTTCGAATTGACTGTATGCTGTTAGCCCTGCGAAATGCCGAGAGTAGAGCGCAGAAGCTTTACTAGCGTCGGAGATAGTCGTGCCTCCTGTGAGTCCGGACCACGGCTTTGACGACGACGACCACGACCACGGACGGGGTTTGAACTCGTGGCCTACTTGAAAGAGTAGCACGGTCTCTCCACTGGGCTATCACAGGCGGTTACTTTTTAAAAGCTTTTATTCAACTTGCAATGTATGTGAAGATGTTATCTTGCAAGGTAAATTTGACCCATTTCCCGGTGTCCGATTGAGCTGTAATTTTATATACTGCTCCAGTCCGGATGACAATGCATGTTTATAAGCATGACCTGATGATGACGATCAAAAGTAGGGACAAGAAATTTGATTAAAAGCTTTTTGTCGGAAAACAACCATATTACCCTTTACGCCGTTAAATTATACAAAACAAATCCGTAATGTACTAACTATAAACCTACTAGCATAAAGAGCTTTTACGGGCAGTAAAATTACAGCTTTATACAAACAGAAAAGCTTTCACAATAGATACAGCTAAAGGTCGTCTTGAATAGAGCTAAATTGAAAACTTCCAGCTTGCAGTCGACGAAGCGTGAAGTTAATGACGAAGTGTCAAAGGCTTTATTTAGTTCCAGAGTTTATTTAGTCGAAACATCTTCGTAATTACAACTTTGTAGCTTTTTATGATTTGTATTTCTAAAAAATTACGTTGCTTTGTGTTATCCGGCTGAGCAGAATAGACAACCCTCATATCTTACCAAGGCGTCGTAAAAGGTAAGATAAGGTAAATTGACGTCATTTGGCCGGTCGTAAAACAACTAGCTAAAATATGAAAAAAACCATGTTAAAAACATGATAAAACATGTTGTGTCGATCCCACTTAGGGTGGGATAAGGGTAGGAGAATGATGAGAAGAGGCAAGAAGACAACCGCCGAGTTTCAGTGGTTGCTCTTGTTACAAAATATTATTCTTTTTATTGGTTACATTTTGTCATCGCAATGTTGTGCAAGGAAGAGCAAAAAAACATAAGCTATTTTTATAGTTCATATCGTGATGTCAAACGTGGGTAACTGTATTTCCCTGTATGTCCCATATATTTACATTAAAAAAAACCGACAAACGGACATACTTTACATACTTTTGTAAGACGTAAAGCAGGAGTTAGTTTATGTCGGTTTGTACTTTGTTCTAAACGGATCGCCATTGGCAGACAACGATCGCGTTCTGTCTCACAAGAACCGTTACTAACGTCACCCCCTGCTCCTAGGGGCGCCATAAAACCGCTGAGTCACGAACTAAGACCGCAATGCGCAAAATTCCTTGCACAAATGAAATAAACCACAAAACACCGAGAACAAGCTGTTACAGAAACGACGGATTAGTATAATTGGGATATACCCAATAATGCCATTTTTAAGAAATTTCATACTTTTTTCTCTGTCCATCTATTATCGCCTTTACAGCTAACTATAGGCCAACCGTTTAACTCAGTCCTCGCATGCGGGAAACGAGGGAGGTAGGACGAGACGAGTGTTCGTAACGTGATATACAAGAGGTGACCGCTGAATTAATTTTTATATTAACCTTCTAATAATCTCAGATCGATCAAAACATAAAAGTTAAAAATATTCTTTATTCATTTGTTTTATGCTAGAACTTTCGACTTTTAAAATGTTATTAAAGAATCACTGATTCGGAAGTTCGCTTCTACCAAGAACCAGCAAGAAACTTGACAGATACTCTTTGTTTTAGGAGAGAAGAATTGGAGCTAAGACCTACCACGCTGCTCCAATGTGGATTGGTAGGTTGCACGTTGAATTCTCTAGAGATATACAGGTTTCCTCACGATGTTTTCCTTAACCGAAAAGCGTGTGATAAATTGCAATTATCAATTAGACATAAGTTTTTAACGGATAATCTCATTAGTGCCTGCCCGGGGTTGAACCCGTGATACCTCAAAAGAGTCACACGGTTTCACCGCTATGCTGTGATATCTTTTTTATCTTTTATTCATTGTATCTTTATCAAAATAGGACAATATTTCAGAGTAGCAGTAATTCTTTTACGTGAGTTATTTTAGATTGAATCAATACCGTAGCTAATCTTTTTAGTGTGGGGACTGTATCGAGGGGAAAATCCAATTTAAGACAAGAGCTTTGGTATTCTTCGCCTCTTATTGATAACGCTATTTTCGCCGCAAGTTGAATTATGAACAAGGTGAGATAGCTTACATATATCCCCAGAAATTTCAAAGATATTTTCTGTTACCAAATAGCGTGTGATATTTTGCAATTATCAATTACACCTTTATCTGCAGTTAAATAAGATCTGGGTGACCGTGTCGTGCTCCGATTTTTTAATTATAAAAAATAAAAAAATACATTCCATTGAATAAGTTTGCGCACTTAATGAAAAAGGTCTCATCACCCAATTGTCCAGATTATGGTATAATGGAAGATGTACATCATATTTTAGTGGAATGTGTTCAAAACGTAATTTTTAAGACTGATAGAGCGCGGTCATGTAACATTAGCTTAGCGACTTCTGACGTGGCAAAATATGTATATGTATAAACTAGTTATTAATATAGGTAAGCGCAATTAATATAAGTAGTGTAAGTTTACGTTAAGGATACCTACCAGAGCAACATAGTCAAAAAAGTAACTAAGCTATTTAAATGAGAATAAAAAAAAAAAGCAATAAAGGTAATAACAGGGGTTTGATTCCTGGTATTTTCACTTCTTGAGTCCGTCCATAAGCCACTGGGCGATCACAATTTCACAAATGACAGCTAAAATATCATTTACTTTCTATTCAACATTTTAGCATTTTTTCAATGCCCGAAAACAAGAATAAAAAGTATTTTTTTTTAATAAAACCTAGTTATATCGATTTTTCTCCTCCAAAACCCCTTACATGCTGAATTTTATGAAAATCGTTGGAACCGGTTCCGAAATTCAGAAAATTATATATATAATCTTGTATGTTTATATATAAGATGAACAAATTTAAATATTAAAGACTAGCGGCCTACCCTGCTTCGCACGGGTATAAAATATATAGCCTATGTCACTCAGTGAAAAAAAATATTAAAATCGATCCAGTAGTTTTAATTTATTCATTACTGCCCGTGGCCCGCACGCATTAAATTTGAAGAAAAACAATTCCACTCTCCCTATACCAAGAAGATTTCCTGCTATATCTAACATCAAAGTAATTATTAATTATAAAGAAAAAAAAGTAATTATTTACGACATCACATTAGAAACATTACAGTATTTCTCTACTCCATATTGAATGTTATTATACATTCCTCTTGAATCACTCTATCTATTAAAAAAAACCGCATCAAAATCTGTTGCGTAACTACGCAATCTTTAAAACTTTAAAGATTTAAGCAGTCATAGGGATATAGGGACAAACAAAGAATGTGACTTTGTTTTATACTATGTAGTGATAATCCCTATAGCATGATTCAGTATTCACGCGCGATGGCTTATTATTAGCGTATTTCATGTATAACTTTGGTGTTTCTATACCGATTTCAATTATTCTTTTTTTATACAATGGTTAATACTATTCACTTTTTTATTTAGGGATGATTGAGAGTGATATAAACGTAGGAGTAGACAAATATAACCAGAAAGCTTCGAACTGCTAAGCTATCGGGAGTTACACGTCTTATTGTGAGTCAACCATAAAAGATAGACATATGCTGTCGTGGGATATTTTTTATATAATTTTAAGGAAAACATTTCCGTCATACATGATTTCTGCGTAGCTTTAACCATCAAGGTTGCACACGCGACGGAAGCTTAAAAAATGGAGTAACTTCTCCCGTTTTCCCGACATTTCCCTTCACTGCTCTGCTCCTATTGATTGTAGCGTGATGAAAAGTATACTATAACCAGCCCAGGAGTATGAAAAAAAATTGTACCGAGTTTCGTTAAAATCCGTCGAGTAGTTTTTGTTTCTATAACGGTTATACAGACAGACAGACAGACAGACAGACAGACAGACAGACAGACAAAATTTTTACTGATTGCATTTTTGGCATCAGTATCGATCCCTAATCACCCCCTGATAGTTATTTTGGAAATATATTCCAGTTACAGAATTGACCTCTCTACAGATTTATTATAAGTATAGATAAGGACGAAGTGGCACCAAGTCGATACTTTTGAAGTGATGACGTCACGCATTCGCACTAAATACGTCATCCAACAAACGTGAAGTCTCAAGTACTAAGGCGAGAGCAAATTTCATTAGAATCAAGCACACATGTCACCTACAGACTTCTCGAGACGCGGACAGAAATGGAGCAATTTGCATCTCTGTACGAAATTAGATTTGCGAAGTCAACGGCGTCTGTATACCTAAATTGCAGATGCGTCAGACGCGAGTTTATCTCGTGAGCTGGATTTATCTATTTATGCTTGTTCTTAAAGTTTATTCAATTTTTTTTCTTTAAACTATGAAATTTTTGAAATCCTACCTATCCTACCAATCCTATGTGACCGTGCCTTGCTCACTAATTTTTTTTAAAGATATAAATTTTTTTTGAAAAAAAAATGAATATTGAAAAAAAAAATTGGGCAGGTAGGGCTTGAAACCAGGTATTTTTACCCCTTTAGACCGCCAGTTCCCCAAATGTGTGACTTTACGTTTGACAGCGAAAATTGTCTTATGAATTAAACGTAAATTTTAGCATTCTCCAATTAGCAAATTAGCTCCAATTGGCAATTAAATTGCATTAGCAATTTAGCAAACGGGGATAAAAAGACATTTATTTAAATGTAACCCAGCTAGATCAAATTTCTCCCCCAAAAACCCCCTACATGCTGAATTTCATGAAACGGTGGATCCGTTTCCGAGATTGGGAAAATATTAATTATTTATTATACGTAATTGACAATTAACCTAAGACGCTTTTTACGTCACCTTGATATGAAATGAGAATGGTCTATTCTACTCAGCCGGATACCACACGGTTGTTCGACTTACCTTAATCGCCTTTTACGACACATCGGTTAGAAATGAGGGTGGTCTTTTCTACTCAGCCGGATATCACACGGCGGCTCGACTTACCTTAGTCGCCTATTTCGACACCTTGGTAAGAAATGAGGTTGTTCTATTCTACTCAGCCAGATACCACATGGCAGAATACTATAACAAATATACGAACAAGTTTTTGTGTAATAAGTTTTTTAAGTATAAGAGGGCTGGCTCCTTTTTCGCACAAAGAATCAGCTTAGCGATTCAGCGCGGAAACGCTGCCAGCATTCTTGGGACCATTCCACGTGGACATGATTTGTATAGTCCTAGCGTGTAAGTAATTTAGAATAGATATAACTTGTACATTTTTGCTAAAAATCAAAATAAAACAATTAAGTATATAACGTGAATAGCTGTGAATAATGGGGAAATAAAAATATAATAATGCTCCAGAAAAGTGGACAAAGATACTGAATAAAAAAACTTAACACAAAAGACGGCGCGCTTGTTTTATTTCAGACTTAAGGACAAAAGAGATAGAATAGCCAATTAATTTCTTTCGCGTAGACAATTTTCAAAGGACTAAGGATTCATGAATTTTAATATACTTTTCGAGTGTATTGAAAATTAAAATAAAGACTTTCTGGATCAGCAAAGTTATACTTTGCCAACCATTAATTTTTCTTCAAACTCTCTTAAACGAAATCAAAATTAATATATTCATTGGTTTATATGAATTATTACATGGTATAAAACAAAGTCGCTTTCTCTGTCTGTCCCTATATCCTTATGTATGCTTAAATCTTTAAAACTACGCAACAGATTTTGATCCGTTTTTTTTAATAGATAGAGTGGTCCAAGAGGAAGATTTATATGTTTAATAACATTCAATACGGAGTAGAGAAATACTGTATTTATTAAAGTTTCTAATGTGATGTCGTAAATAATTACATTTTTTTCCGCTTACATTACAAACGCAGGCTGAACCCTACGAGATTTATCAAAATAATGTACTTAGTATTTATACACCCTGAAAAAGTCTACAGAAAAGTCCGCCATAGTATATGTCTATCTCTTATGGATAACACACAATAGCATTTTTTTGACATTTAAAAAAAATGCCTTAGTTTCGAATCAATTTTAAACAATACAGCATTAATCCTTATTAGCCATGTGGTATCTGGCTAAGTAGAATAGTACCACCCTCATTTCTTACCGAGGTGTCGTAAAAGGCGACTAAGGTAAGTCGACCCGCCGTGTGGTATCTGGCTGAGTAGAATAGAAAACCTCATTTCTTACCAAGGTGTCGTAAAAGGCGACTTAGGTAAGTTGATCCACCGTGTGGTACCCGGTTTAGTAGAATAGACCACCCTCTTTCTTATCGAGGTGCTGTAAAATACGACAGAGGTAAATTGACGTCAAGCAGGCGGCCGTTCGTAAAATCGCAACCAAATCATGTGACAGCACGTTTATAACATATTGTGCCGACCCCACTTAGAGTGGGATAAGGGCAGGAAGATAAATAAATATTTTAAATATATGGGACACTTACACACACGGTCGTCCGTCCCCAAAGTAAGTAACTTAATACTTGAGTTATGGGTGACAGACAACTGGTGAATATATACTTATATATTTTTAAATACATACTTAAATACAAATATACACCCAGGCTCAAAGGCCAACAAATTCATTTATAGAAAATGTTAGCCCTCGGCGGGAATCGAACCCGCGACCCGCGGAGCTGAAGGCAGGGTCACTACCCACTGCTCCAACGGGCCAGCCCAGCCCCAGATGATGATGATATTAATTATTTAAATATTAAAGATAAACCGGCCGGTTTAGACTTTGAACAATATGATGTCTTTGTACCCGCTGTAAATCAATAAAACTCAAAAAGGCAAGGCACGTCATAATAGTTTGATTGGGGCCATAACTGTGGGGTCAATGAGATAATGCTGTGCATAATAAGATCAGTCGACCGGTTTGGGGACATTGAATCTGTTGGTTACGTAAGATAGCGTCTCGTTATATAAACTAGGACAATTGTTCTTTATTCACTTTCATCGGATGTATCGCCCACATTTCATTTGTGGGGTGTGATACAATGATATTCGATTTCTATGCACAACGCGTTGTTGGGCGATCTTTCTTTTGACGTGACGTCTTAAATAAGGTTGCGGCTTGGATTCACTAATAAAAAAGTGTAACGCCCGCTCACGTCTGTTACGATGAGTCACCGAACGAAAGAGAGGCCCGCCGGACTGGCGAATGCCTTGCGTCTCTCTCCCACTCAAACATGATTGGTCCGCCGCGCGCAGCACTAGAGAATTGATTAGTGCATTCAATTCCTTGTTCCTATTGTGCAATTTAATAATATTCATATCAATAAATATTCTACTGAGAAAAAGACGTTGTCACGTAAAATCTTTGCCCGTAAAACCGACTTTACAGGCAACCGTTTTTTTTATTACAGGTTCGCGCTTGACTGTTTTCTCACCTATAAACAATCTTTAATATTAAAATGAGTTAATCCATATAACATGTTGTCATATGATTTGGCTACGTATTTTACGATTGCCTGCCTGACGTCAACTTACCTTAGTCGCCTTTAACGTTACCTCGTTAAGAAAGAGGGTGGTCTATTCTACTCAACCGAATACCACACAACGGGTCAATTTACCTTAGTCGCCTTTTACGATATATCGGTAAGAAATGAGTGTGATCTATTCTACTCAACCGGATACCACACAACGGGTCAACTTACCTTAGTCGCCTTTTACGACACCTCGGTAAGAAATGAGGGTGGTTTATTCTGCTCAGCCAGATACTACACGGTGAGTCCACTTAACTTAGTCGCCTTTTACGACACCTCGGTAAGAAATGAGTGTGATCTATTTTACGCAACCGGATACCACACAGCACTTACCTTAGTCGCCTTTTACGATACCTCGGCAAACATGAGAGACTATTCTACTCAGCAGGATACCACACGGCAAGGTATTACCAATCCTGCATATATCAAGTATGAAAACGGCTAAATTTATTTGATCATCATTTCTAAATAATTTTTCCGTCGATCAATAGCGTTACAAATGTGGTTTTTGTAATTTTATTGAAGAAAAGTTTCGTTCACCGCAAAAAGCTTTTTTTACTATTCCTGGAAGCTTTTAAACATGCAAATGGCTGACTTTCCGGAACGATCGACTTTTGGGAATTGACGTAAAAACATTTTACTACCACGCTTTAGGTCGTTACATCATTTAATGTATAAAATTCCTTCCTCTTGAGCTAATAATGACGTCATCGGATCAACACATAAAAATCATTTATCATTCTCCTTTATCCCATTCTAAGTTGTGTCAATATGTTTTTCTCTTCCATTCTGTCCTACCATTCGTCAACTCTCGCGGTACGCCTTTTATGTCATACTTCACACATTCCAACCTTTATCAACTCTGATACTATAATACAAAGATTATAAAACTGAAACCAAAATTCTTATGACAAACATTACGTACAGGCCAAAAATAAAAAATTTGAATGTTTTATTATGATAAAAGTCTTGTATGGACACCTGTATCATAATATAACTATTTAAACATAACGATACATCCTATACAACCTCCAGCTGGACCAAGGAGGTTGAACCTCTACCTTAAAAAAAAAGGTTTCAATGAACGAGTCCGCGGCGACGCAACACGCATGCGTAATCGAAGTTTGCGTCTTGGCGCTAACATTTGGCATTTAAAAAATCTTTTCAATATTTTAACAAAGTTTTGTTTTTATTAATATTGTTTTACGTATTATAGTATGAGAATAGATAAAGTAGTGTATGACACTGTACATAACTTGCTCTTATAACACTCGTGTGATACTGTAAAAAACTCTCCTGCGGCTCGTTATTTTTAAACACACTCGTGTTACAAGAACCCTTATTATGCAACAGTATCACAATCTACTATTATATTAGCTACAACAAACAAAACGCTTATTATTTAAAATTTCATACAAAACGGTCAACTACTGCTATAAGATTCTATAATAAAATTCCGCAATCAATTTCAGCACTGCCATTATAGCAGTTTAAAAATTCTGTTAAAAAGAGGCTGATACAGAAAGCCTACTATACTCTTGAAGATTATTTAGAAGATAAGAATGTGTGGATATAGCTCTCTTTGAACCTGTACAAGACAGTAACGACTTAATGTAAATAATATTAAGAATTATATTTTTTAAAAGAGCAACCGCCGAGTTTCTTGCTGGCTCTTCTCGGTAGGAACAGCTTTCCGAACCAGCAGTAGAGTTGACGATTCAAAAGCACTTGTTTACAAGTTTATTTGAATAAAGAATATTTTGAATTTGAATTTGAATTACTAGTGGATGGTCAATTACTAGTGCACTTACCTTATATCACAGAAATCGTAATATTTATAAAACAGTAATATTAATATTTTTATCCTAAAATTATAAATTACGGCATCATTTTTACTGGAGCGTCTCTCTTATCGGCTTTCGTTATCTCATCTCGCATAATAATTATTTGTACAGCATCCGATATTAAAATTATGTACATAAATTAAAATAATTTAACGGCTTGGTGTTGTTTTTCGTCACCGTAAGGCGTAATAAATTATAAATATCAAATACAGTTAAGTTTTTTTTGAAAACTTTAATAAGCTAAATTAGGTATGCGTAGATTATGTTAAGCTATTGTTTTCCTTTTGTATTGTGGTATCTGGCTGAGTAGACAAGACCACCCTCATTTCTTACCGAGGTGTCGTAAAAGGCGACTAAGGTAAGTTGACCCGTCGCGTAGTATCCAGTTGAGTAAAATAAACCACCCTCTTTCTTACCGAGGTATCATAAAAACGACTAAGATAAGTTGATTCGGCGTGTGATATACGGCTGAGTAGAAAAGACCACTCTCATTTCTTATTGAGGTGTCGTAAAAGTCGACTAAGGTAAGTTAACCCGTCGCGTGGTATCCCGTTTAGTAAAATAGACCACCCTCCTTCTTACCGAGGTGTCGCAAAATGCGATTAAGTCGACCCGCCATGTGGTATCCGGTTGACTAGAATAGACCACCCTCTCTCTTACAGAGGTGCAAAAGCCGACTAAAGTAAGTTGATGTCAGGCAAGCGGCCGGTCGTTAAATACCTGCCTAAATCACGACATATGTTTATAGCATGTTGTGTTGACCCCACTAATAGTGGGATAAGTGCAGGAGAATGATTATTGTTTTCCTTATGTATTAATTATAGAGTTATAACACTAGAGTAAAGCAGCCAGAGGGAAACTGAAACTAGTATACTTCATCCTTGTCTGATCTATACTAATATATAAAGCTAAAGAGTTTGTTTGTTTGTGTGATTGTTTAAACGCGCTAATCTCAGGAACTACTGGACCGATTTGAAAAGTACTTTGAACGTACGATAGTCCATTTGTCGAGGAGGCCTATAGGTTATATAACTAAGACGGATAGGAGAGCAACAAAAAAAATAGCTTAAAGCTTTCCTTGCGTGCGCTAAGTAAACCGTGGAACTTATTCAAAATTCTCTTATAATAAAACAAACAATATGAAAAGTTATCATTCAATAGATATAAAACCAAAAATTAATTTGTACGATTTAAATTTGCAAAGTTAATTCCTCGTAAATTGTTATTACTTATCTGATCTTATTTCGCACGCTCCAAATAAGAGCTAAATAAATTTGCCGCAGATTAAAGACATTTATATTCGGATCCGAAAAGCTCCAAACAGTTTAACTTTCTGCCAAGGTTACGTTCCAAAGGACTGGTTTGCGCGACAATCTTAGCTTATGGTTTTGTTTTTTTTAAAGTCACTTGGTTTTATACTTACGAATTTACTTTCTCTTTGAATTTTTGAATTGACAGACAGACCTTCGCATTAATATCAATAATTCCGTGGTCTCGGTATTCGCTTCTACAATAAAATTTGGCAATCCATACTAGACCAGTCTACCGAAAGGTTTAAATTAAGTATAAGATATATACTTATACGTAAAGCATATTACAAAAATTTTAATTAATCATATTGATCTTTGACGATTCAAAAGTGCTTAAAAGAGCTTATTTAAATAAAGATAATTTTGATTTGAATAAAAAAAAATAGATATACAAGATTAACTCATTCTAATATTGAAGATAAAGATATAAGCTTCAATTGGACTAAATTTAATCAATATTGCTCCAGCGGATTAGCCGTGAAAGCCTAATAATAAGAATAGACAGACGGACATTTTATTTATACTAGTATTATGATTTTAAAACAGGAAAGTCCTCAGGCGTCGCTGAGTCAGTCAATGACTCACTGTCGAACAAATCCACCATCGCTTGGCACACTCCGTCCCCCTCCACACTTACACGTTAATTGCTGAAGGGGGGCAATAAATCGACCGCCAGAGATCAAGATTGAATGGTCAGGTCTCACGCACGTCTCGCGCGCCGTGACCTTAAGAGTTTTAACATTTACACTACCATATTATTAATTATGCCAATATTGTGGCCTACATCTGTCAAAATTATTATTATAACGTAGTCACAGTAAATATTCGACCATTGATCATATACATGTTCTTCAAAAATAGAAAAAGTACAACAAAACTTACTGCCTAGGGTTTGTTGATTTTAATAAAGCGTTTGATTTACAACACGTCTAGAAAACATTATAAAGGCAGAAAATACAAGAAAAGTATATATACAAATACTATAATATAACATAGTGTATACAAATACTCAAAATTATTTACTTAAAAAACACAGCTCAAGTTAGATTAGAAATATCTAGAGAGGAGTTTTATATAGAGAAGGGAATTCATCAAGGCGTCCCTATTTCACCGCAGTTGTTTTCAGCAGCACTGGAGATATTCAGAAATTGAGGATGGGATAAATATGGTCTTAAAATAAACGGTGAATACATAAATCACTTGAGTTTTGCAGCTGACCTGATTTTATTTTCGGAATGTCCAGAAAAGATAGAACAAATGCTTTAAATGCAGACCAAAATAATTTACAAATGGTATCCAGATGGCAGAAGGAATAAATGGGGAACAAACAAAACGGTGGGAAGGATGACCTTTTTAAAGTTGCTGGACTAGAATTTATTAGAATAGCCAGAGACGGAGAAATGGAAATCTTTAGGTCTTTTTTGGAGTAGGTCTTTCTTGAAGGGCAAGTTTATCAAAACTAAATTGATCTTCAATGATAATATAGTAAAAGCAATTGTAAAAAATAACAGCAATAAAGGCTTATTCTATTTTATTTTATTTATTATTAATTAAATGTCAGTATTGTGGCCTACATCTGTCAAAGTTATTAGTTTAATGTAACTAGGTACTAGGTGTGTCTCGCGGCACCCGCGACGCAAAGGTCACTTTAAAAGTAAGTTCTTATACAGGGCAGTTATACATAATATCTATAAAAGTAAAGGCATGTTACTATCCCACTGCTGGGCAGAGACCTCCTTTCTCCGTTTATGGAGTGAAGGATTAGAGTTAATACCTACCATGTTGCTCCAATGCGATCGTTTTTCTTAACAAACTCGTATTACAGCAAAATAATTCTATCATTACTTGTGTACTTTGGAATCCTTTAAAGTAACGCCTACTTTAATAAAGTGTGAATATGTAAATGAATATAATGTAGATAGCGCTCCCATAAATAAAGACGTTAATGCAGAATCAATACTTAATTTTAGACACAAAGTAGAAAAACGAACAAACAATGGACCAGAACTGATGACCTTGGTGGAAACGTGACTAAATGCGAATCAATAGGAGTGTGAGGCGATTGGTAATTGGTGAAAACGATGTTGCGAATGTAGATGATGATCGTGAGGGAATGTGAACAGTATTGAAAATACAATAAGACTTATAATTGATTAAAGCATCTGAAATGTGTACACCAATCTTCGATGAAACTGGGATTTTTTTGATGCTTTAATGATAATTTGATTAAAAGAGTAAAGGCGTATTTCTATCACACAGCTAGGAGGCCTACTCTTTCTTCTTATTTGGTTTACCACGCTACACATTGGTAAATTAGATATCCCCAGAATTATCTAGAGATATGAAGGATTCCTCACGATGTTTCCCTTCAACGATATTAGGCACTAAAGTTTTAAAAAAAGTCATTGGTTGCTTCCCGGTATTTCTATTAATGCTTTTCTAGAAAGAGTCACACAGTCGCAGTTTTTATAATTGTAAGTATATGTTAATAATATTTTGCAAAGAAATCTATATCTAGAAAGACGGTTTTAGGTCCTTGAGAATATAGCAATCACTTTTTTATTCCTTTACTTTTTTTAAATAAAACTAAATACAATCGAAATGG
Organism: Morpho helenor; assembly: GCA_029227775.1. Taxonomy (NCBI): domain Eukaryota; kingdom Metazoa; phylum Arthropoda; class Insecta; order Lepidoptera; family Nymphalidae; genus Morpho; species Morpho helenor. The sequence continues at coordinate 974,795 of JARGCU010000006.1, forward strand.
AATCAACATATACGGGTTTTTGTTACTTTAAATGGCGCATTTTAAAAAAAAATCTTATTTGGTATTTCTCATTATTTCTTCTTTTTTCTCAACCGCTCGACGTGCATTGACATATCTCTTTAACATTTTTTAACGAAATTTTTAAATCCGTGTGACATTTTTGAGATCTTTATTTTTGTGCTGTCGACGTTTTTACAAAGTTGAGACCCTATCGTTTCGTTGGCTATGCTTTTTCCTATTTGACCTTTGCAACTCGTTGAGCTATGTCTCTAATTTTTATTCTTCTGACTCCTTTCTCATTTGATCGCATTTTAGTTCAGTTTATCGCTCGCTAAGCACCTCTAAAATTTCTTTTAAGGCCCATAATAGTTCGTCTAAAATATAAAATTAATGCTATAGATGCAAATTTATATAACGCGCGCGATAACATCCGTTAGATTGAGATTTTTTACTGCTAGTTAGATGCAGATCAGATGGCGTTTAATGCAAACAAGTCTCGTCGAGTAAATTGTGGTTTTTTTACTACACAATTAACAATTGAGTCATTCGCTATAAACAGACTAACAGCATCTTCAATTAAGCAATTAAATCTAACTAGAAGGTTGTTAGCATAACTTAGCTTTGTATAGACTGTTGGTTTAATTTAACCAGTTTTTTCCATGTTCATTGCTTGTGATGGTGTGAACATTAAACGATGTTATAGTAGTAATAGAAATATTTTGATAAAATCCATTATCCTCCTGCCTTTATCCCACTCTAAATGGTGTTGGCACAACGTGTTAAAAAAAATACATTACGTCATTGCTATCTTGTGAAAGTGGAAAGATTGCTTTATGAAATATTTTTTATCATTCATTTTTTTATCAATGCTTCAAGCCTCCTTAATAGTATAAGGCTTTCTATATAAACCTCTTTTTAAAAGCTTTTTTTTAACTTGTAATGTATGGATGTTAAGGTGGAACCTTGTAAGTAAAATTTGACCCACTTATCGATGTCCGATTGAGCTGAAATTTTACGTACTGGTCCAGTACACAATGACAATTCATGTTTATGATAAGCATGACCTGATGATGCCAGGATTGGCAACAACTCAACTTACAACTGCTCAATAGTAAGAACGTGAAATGTGGTTAAAAGCATTTTTAACTTGACTTGTATATTGTAATCATTTATGTTGCCGTAATCGCAACGTAATGACAAAATTGAAAGTGGTATTTTACTATGAAATCTTACTCTATAGTTGTTACTCGTATAATTCTATTGCGGATATAAATCTTGAATGCCATCGACAAAACAAAGATATCTTGAAAAGGGGAAAAAGTGAACAGTTCCCAGTTACTTTCACGTTATATTCTCTACATAGACTCCGTTTTCATTTTATCGGATCTAAATAGTGATTATAAATGACATTAACATTTTCTTTTTATAGCCTATTCTTTATTAACATCTAACTATATTTACGTTGAACAACTTTAAGAAACTTTTACTTGCGTAATGGCTTATATATAAGTTAGAACGACTGTTGTTTCGTTATTATGGATATGGTGCATAAAAAATTGTAAATTTAAACTATCGTGAGTAGTATTCATAGTTTCTGTATAGAAACACATCTTATTTTATCGGGTTGTCGTATTGTTATCGGGTTATGTACCACCGCGATAAAACCATGCAAGAGCTTACAAATAAGTGCCTCGTATGAGCTCGATATTAGTCGGGCTAACCCGATGGTACAAGACGTTCTATAATAATTTATATTTCGTCAGCTCAAAGATGATTGATAATGATGAATTATAAATATAAGTTAAGCTCTACCTTTAAAACCTTTAATCCATGTTCTTAAGTACGACAGACAGACAAAAATAAAATTACCGTACTACCAGTATCATTTTCATTTTAAGTAATCAATTTTAATGTTTACCAATTTTTAAATTATCACTTATGTACACTTTTTTTCTCTTTTTTGTTATAGTTTAAATAAATAAAGTGCAATAAAGACAAAAAACACACCCAAAAACATCATCATTTTGCTGCCCTTACCTCCAAATGGAGTCGCACAATATGTTAGTAACATGTTATCACATGCTTTGGCTAGATATTTTACGTATTTTGCTAGACTTTTAATATGCAAAGAAAACGTATTTATTTAGAACAGCGGAAAAACTTTTATTATTGGGGATACTTAAATGTTAACTAAGTTAAGAATATCAGAAGTAAGTTACGTAATATATTGTATCAAACGATCGTTTCGTTATTGTGTAAAGGGGCTCCAACACGGCGCCTGTCGTCTCGCCAGACAGATCGATCGGGAAATTGCTCTTAGCAACGTCTAAGATTTATCTAGAACGGAGAAATTGCTTGCTCAGCTTAAGTAATGACTTTGGACTTACTCTAGATCTCACTTAAGTAAATAGAGAGTTTATTGAATAAACATAGAAAGATAACATCATTAAAATGAGTAAGCACTATAGAACGCACTATAGAGCTGTCTTATGTAGAGCTGGAGCAGTATATTGTACCCCTATCAGGTGATTTTTCTTTATTTGAGGATACCATGGTGATTGTTCTTACGAGGCCATGCAAAATATTAAAAAAATTGGTAATATATGGTGACTTCAATATTGATATTTTAGTAAACTCTCACAGTAGATCTAAATTACCTAAATTATTTAAATGCTTTAACTTAGAGAATGTATTCAATGAACCCACCAGAATAACCGCAACTTCAGCTATTTGCCTTCTTAACGTATTTTGTAATTGTAAAGCTTTTGAAATGTTATAATCAACAAAAACAAGTAATAACGTTTAAACAATTCATCAATAAAAAAATAAGGAAAAAATTATAGCTAGAGTTCCTACTCTAAACATTAAAAAAGGTGGTCCGAATGAACTATATAATGCTCTTTTTGGATGGATTAATTAATACTATGAATTCAAATTTAGTGTTTGGGAAACTGTTGGTATTTTTAAGAGTAGAAATAAATTATTTGATTTGTACACACAAAAACAGTTTCATAAAACCCCCACATTTGTTGAATATATAAAAAAACTACTCAACGCTATTTTTTTTTTTTTGGATACAAGCTAAGTCACTATTTATCAAACAAAAAATAATGAAGACAGACAATAAAATAAAGGCCACCTGGGATATTATAGGCGATGAATTAGGTAAAAACAAAAAAAATAATCGTGAATCGATAGCAATTTTGTATAAAAGCAAATGTATATTTATTTCTGCCAATGCGAAATAGATAAGGCCTTATATATCTTATTACAGGCGAATCGTCGGCGCCAGTGAATCGATTGGCATGTCGGCGATATCCGGACCTGCCAAACGGGAAATGTCTGCTGAATTTCCTTTGTCGCATTTTTATACGTGTACCGGATTTACATAAACCTAGCTCGCAACTTCAACGAAATTGTGACCATAATTTATTCCAATTTATTACAAAGTTTTCTATGATAAATTTATATTGAAAAGATTGGGCAACTTAGTCGTGCTGAATTTTCAGAACATCTTGAACTCTTTATTAAAAAACTATTCAACTCATTTTCGCAATGAGAATCGTATAAAAGGTTTCTGAAGAATTGCCCTTACCTGCAATTTACTTCAGATGGTTAAAAAAATTAGTATAATAATTGGTGTTATTCTATTATGCTCTTATCTGACAAACACTCATAAATGACTAGCACTTTTTGTGACTTGCATTCGCGTCTGACTAGCACTCATATGTGACTCGCACTCGCGTCCGACTAGCACACATGTGTGACTTGCATTAGCGTCTGACTAGCACTCATGTGTGACTTGCACTCACACCAGACTTGCACTCATCCATGACTCGAACTCACGTATGAAGAGCACCCACGCATGACATGCACTGACGTATAACAAGTACTCATATATTATTTGTGACTAACACCTGTGTATGATTAGCACATTTATGAGTAGCACTGTGTGACTAGAAATTATGTATCAATACCACTTACATATGTATAATTAGCACTTATTTATGACTAGCACTTATGTAGCAATAGCTTCTATGTATGATTGGAACTTATTTAAGATTACCACTTCTATAATAATTTCAATAACGACAGCCTCAATAAGCTTAACAACAAAAATAAGGAGATTACACGTCGCGCATACCATAAATGCTTAAAGCGGTATTCATTTTTTATTAAATGTATAATAAAAACGCTGAATAATCCTGAAATATAACAAAAAATTGAAAAATAATAATCTTATCAAGAGATTAAAGCATTTATATTTACAAACAATATTTCCTAATCTTAAATTGAAAAACAAAACACTCCCGTTTCATAGCATTTTGTTTACGGTCACAAAATCCCAAATGAGGACATCCGATAAGCAAAACAGACATGTCCCTCGGGATCACGGTTCCAAGGACCCCATAAACAAGTCCCGACGGCCATTTGGAACACGGTGGAACATTAAATGGCCCATTATTTGGGTCGTTACGGGCGCCTGTGAAATGTGGGTTGTGAACATCGTAATCAATAATGGTCGTGTCATATCCAAGGTATTCCACTTTGATTTGATGTCATTTTAGGTCTAGATTAACGACGGCCTAATTAATTTTTCTTTGTGAAACCTGGAACGGTAAAACGTAACCTACTATATCAAGAACACGATTGAGGGTTTGGATCTGCCTTTCTGTATGATGGACGAGGCTGTGACAAATTTGTTAATGATTCAAGTTGTTTGAAATTCGGAATGTAGAAGCTTAGACATGTTAAAGAGACAAGCGATACATGTAGGAACTGCGGAGTTTATCAGGATTCTGCACTATTTTTAGCTTTTCGAGCTTTTGATGTCAATGAAGACATCCATATAAGCAAACTTTACCTCAAACGTCGTTAAGCGACTAAGGATTTGTACTGTGCAATAATCCAAGAAAAGAACTCTATTTTAACAAAGGCCATGCTTAACAGGCCATTGTTGGTAATCGCGATTAGCAGATGGAGAAGCCACTTTAAGAGAGACCTCGACCCAGAGGTGGCGCACTCTGGGGTTCGGAGTTGCTGCTGGTGGGGATGGGGGGTAATGTGTACAACGATACCCTGTCCCCGCCACCAGCAGCGTGGTGAAGCACTGTCAGGTTTTTAGTCGGTGCGAGTCCGACATACCCGCCGGTTGTCCCCGTCGGGCGGTGATGACCCATAATGGGTTTTCCTGATATAAAAAAAATTGTGATCCAAATTTTAATGCCATCACACTACGAACATTTAAAACAGTTACTGTTTTCGTGCTCTTCCAAGTACGGGTCTCGTTAACACTCATGATTTTTGTAGACGTTACGCTTAATTGTAATTTGTCAAAATACAACTTTCTTGAATTAGATCACTTTAATAATAAGTACGATAATAATAATAAGTGACGATATGACGCACACGCACATGCAGGTATTTGAAAATGGTGGAATCACTAAAAGAAAACACTTTATGTAATATAAATGTAGATTTATTCATCATCACTATTATATATTCCTTTATAGTAACTGTTTTGTACAGTTTGATTCACGGTCTGTAGCTTTGCAGGTTAAATACTTAACTATCATTGAGCAAGGTTAAAAGAGTTTGACCTTGGTTAATGGTTAAAATAAACAAAAATTTGTGGGACATATAGGACAATAAGCTTGCGGCTCCTGCTTTGCGCCTTGCAAAAGTACGTAAATCGTTTGTGGGTCTGGGTATAAGATTCTATTATAAAATTCCGCAATCAATTTCAGCTCTGCCATTACAGCAGTTTAAAAACACTGTTAAAAAGAGGCTGATTCAGAAAGACTACCATACTTTTAAGGATTACTTAGAAGATAAGAATATGTGGATATAGCTCGCTTAGACCCCGTACAAGACAGTAATGAGTAAATGTAACTAGTAATAAGAATTATATTTTTTAAAAGAGCAACCGCCGAGTTTCTTGCTGGCTCTTCTCGGCAGGAACAGCTTTCCGAACCAGCAGTAGGATTGACGATTCAAAAGCACAAGTGCTTTAAGTTTACAAGTGCTTTTGAATAAAGAATATTTTGAATTTTAATTATACACATAGTCTTTAACTTAACTTCTCCGAATAAACTTCGCTGACTTGACAGTTTTCGTCAAAAATAGTTTTTTATATACTCAATGTATATTTTTGTATTTTTTAATGCCAAAAACAGTTTTTCGAATTTTTCCCCCCGAAATCTCCTGCATGCTGAATTTCAGGAAAATCGTTCGAGCTCGTTAGTTCGTTCGATATTAAGATGCTAAAACACTAATTTCCAACGAAACGAGTACAGCTTGTACAGTACGGAATATCCCATTTTTTCTTAGGGAACAGGAAAAAAACAATCTAGTTCATAACTGAGCATAGTTTAAAATTGAAGTAAAAAAAGTAGCGGATATCAATAGTCTGACATAAAAGTAATCTCTTTGAATAATTACTATTAATTTTTACCGGAGATTAATAGATAATTGATTAATATTAATAGATACAGCATAATTTGTTTATAATAACATATATGTTTATTGGACATTAGATCGCCCGACATCTTGACCTTCCACCATATATTACGCTCATGTTTATTTAGCAGTGATATTGTCGAATGCAATCTAGTTTCTGCGAAGCCATCAATTCGCACATTTGAAGCGTACAAAAATCTCCACTTATATAACACTATATTGAAAATGTATAGAGAAGCAAAGGTCAGAGGTTCCCAAACTTTTGTTCCCATAGAGCACTTTTAAAGTCTGGTTCAGGTAGTAGTATATTTTTACCCTATTCCAAGAACTTGTCAAAAAATGTTAGATAAGAAAGATTAGATTTAACTATTACTATTGCAAGTAGTAGTTTGTGTGACGGTTTAGTTTAAACTATGAATTGTTTTCGAAAAAAAAGGAACAATTGATAGTGCTGTGAGTGGGTGTCTAAAATTAACTTTATGATAATTTATGTATTTATTTATTTAAATAATTACTTTATGATACTTTTAAATACACTATGCAGCAAGGAATTAAACAATTGTTTCTTATTTCATTTAGAAAACTCCCTGAGAGACGAACCTCATAAAATTATCTACCTACATTGATAGGTGAAGTCAAATATCTGGCCGAGTGAAATAGACCACCCTCATTTTATACCGAGGAGTCGTAAAAGGTGACTAAGGTAAGTTGATATCAGTCTGGTGGCTGGTCGTAAAATATGTAGCCAAATCATGTGACAACATGTTTATAACATGTTTTGCTGACCCCATTTTGACTGGGATAAGAGCAGCAGGACGATGATTGATAGGTAAAGTAAAGCTAACATTTTAATCCTTTATTATTGAAAGGAGATTAAATATAACCACGCTTACAAATTGTGTTCCCCCATTATTTCGTCACGCTAACGTAGACCCCTGTACACTGGACCCCTGGGGCTCCACGCAGACAACTTTGGGAACCAAGGTTGTAGTAAGATTGGAAGATAATATGCTATTGAATTGCGAAACATTACAATACAGTAGTTAGTTGTTTTAAGATTCCGCGATTAATCAGATATCAATACAATGGTAATGATGTAATTATTTTTAGTATACGTCGTGTTAGAAGAATCTTTTTAACACTAAATGAGTAAGGTATTAAATATGCATAATGCAGAATGATTGTGAGCTAATTTAATGTACATAAATGTACCTACTCGAGGTAGAATACCTAGCCAAATCAAGTAACACATTTAGAACACTTTAGAGTAGCACTGAAAATCTGGAATAAAAATGTTCAGAAATTGTTGTGTCTACCCCACTTAGAGTGAGACAAGGGCAGGAGAATAATAATGAATTTCAGTTTATAGTCAAAAAGTATATTGCACTACTAACCAACTATAGTAATACAAATAATCCGGTAAATTTTAACTAATTCATCACACATTACGGTTTATTTACCGCTATTACCGCCTTTATCTCCTGCGTCAGTCAAAAAATTGTGACTCACATTTATTAGCCGGTTGGTTCAAGGTTTCTCCCATACTTATGCAAGGCGCTGACTAAAATATCAGACACTAATTTTCGTCTCAAGGCTAGTCGGTTAATTGGCAAAACTTACAGCTATATAAGTACAAAATAATTTTTAGAATTTGTAGAAGTAGCCGTTACTTTGCGGAGATCCATAATACGAAAGTAATAATAAAATTATTTTGCTATAGTCCGCGAAGAAGTAAAATAGAAAATATATATAATGCTAAATGTAAGTGGACAATCGGTTATCATACCTGATAAAAGCAGGATTCTTAAAAAAAAACACATGCACAAACCTCCACCACAATACACAAGCACTATATACGTTCACTATCACAAACCCAACAATCGTTTCGCCCCGCAACCGAAGCATCATCAGGAGATAGACTCCACGACCAAAATCGCAAAGCAAAGCTTTGAAATAGTTAACGTATATAGTGCTTGTGTATTGTGGTGGCGGTGATGGAGGTTTGTGCATGTGTTTTTACGAATCCTGCATGTATCAGGTATGATAACCAATTGTCCACTCTACATTTAGCATTATATATATTTTCTATTTTACTTCTTAGCGGATTATAGCAAAATAATTTTACTATTACTTTTGTGTTATGGATCTCCGCAAAGTAACGCCTAATTCTATAAAAGACTTTTTTTAAATTAAATCGATAAAATTAGGTCGATTCCAAATCAGATTTCATATATTTAAAAAAAATTACCAAGCGAAGCTCTTTACCTACTACTGTACAATAAAGAAATAAATAAAAGTGCTGCTTTTTTTTTTAAACACTTGCACTTTTTTATGTAAGTATAGTACCTCTTTAATTTCTATTTCCTTTCGTTTAGTGCTATACGACTAAACTACTTTTGCTACGTGCTCAGGTTACGTGATCGTCAAAGGGTGGTAGAGGCGGCTTAATGAGAACGTGTTTGTGCCCACTTAATTAAGCTAAACCCGCTACCTGCGCCGGCTTGACCTAGAAAAGCGTTTAGTTTACAGATTTATCTCGAGCCCTGGTATTTTATCATTAAGGATTATGTTTACGGTTTACAATTTAGCCGGTAACTCTTGTGCTTGAGTGAAAAGCTCGCCCGGAGGGATTAAATGTGTAAAGTTGTGAAATTATGCTTTAATATGTTTACTTTTTTTGTTTATTATGTTTACATTTTTATTTTTTCTCATATCGATACAATACGAACTAATTAATTCGTATTGTAAAGAGGTATAAGGCAAAGATAGTGGTAATTGTTCATTCAAACAAATGTTGTACTAACTTTTAAAGGTGTTTTACACAGATTTAGATTAAATATCTGTGTGATCGAGCCTTGCTCGGTAATTTTTTACAAAAAGAAAACTTAAAAAAAAAGAAAAAACAATTATTTTGTAAGTATCGATCCTAGGTATTTATATTTCTCGAGGCTGCTCGTTCCCCAAATAAGCTACGCTAACTTGACTGTTAACGGCAAAAATTCAAATCAATATAAATTTTAGTATTTTTTAATGCCCAAAAACAGGGATAAAACGAATTTAATTCAACTTGCCGTGTAATGAAGGTGGAATATTGCAAAAGTAATAACAAAAATATTTTGCTATAAGCTGCAATGAAATCGCATCAATCGCATTCATCGCGGATTATAGCAAAATAATTTTATTATTACTTTTCTATTATGGATCTCCGCAAAGTAACGCCTAATTCTATAAATTATTTAAAGGAATCTTGTAAGTTAAATTTGACCTACTTCCCAGTGTCCGATTGAGCTGCAATTTTACATACTAGTCCAGTTTGTGACAATGCATGTTTATGATAAGCATGACCTGATACTGCCAATATTGCCTCCAGACAAGGGAATTAACAAAATTGAAACAAAAATGTTACAATTAAGTGTAAAGTATGAAACTAGAGTTATTATAATAAGCTTCAAATGTCAGCCTAATATGTGTCCTCTTCTATTATGGTAACTCTCTGGTAAATAATAAACCCGCAGTAGAGTTGAAGAATCAAAAGCAAGTTTACAAGCTTACTTAAATAAAGGATATTTCAGAAGTTACAATAAAATTATTTTGCTGTGTTCCGCGTTTGTAAAGAAGATATATGTAATGGTAAGTGTATGAAGCAGGCAACAATCACATACCACATATATACAGGACAAGTCGCCACACGTATCACAAAACGCCGCCAACACCAACACTCCACACAAGCACTACACACACTCACTACCACAACCTCTACGTTTCGCTCTGAAACCGAAGCATTATCAGGAGAATAGGCTCCACGAACAGAATCGTAATGCATTACGATTCTGTTCGTGGAGCCTATTCTCCTGAAGAATTACATATATTCTCTTAACAAACGCGGATTACAGCATAATAATTTTATAGTAACTTCTGTACTATGGAATTGCGCAAAGTAATGCCTGCTTCTATAAATCATTTTGTATGAGGAAGTGAAAAAACAACAAAAAATTCGATCGATAAATCGACGCTGTCAATAACATGCATTTTATTCGCCGTTGTGCGGATTTATTTTCGCAACTTTATGCCTCGAGACGTAAAATAATAAAACGTTATCTCACGCCGACCTTCGCGGTGTCGTCTGTACAAACACATGATCTCACGCCGTTCGTCCGACGCCGACGAAAACATCGAATGCATAATTTTCGAGGTTCTAGAAACATCTATTTTTCTAGTACATTTGATATATTGTACTTGACCATTTTTTTCAAGAACATTGAACAGTGTCATGAAACGTAATTTGCGAGCCATAGGTTCTGGGGCAGCGTCAACTCAACCTTTTTTGCGCCATGCCCCACCTTAGCCTTTCGTATGTCCCTCTATAAATTCTTTATTCAAATAACCTCTTTCAAACACTATTGAATTGTCAAGGATCAATATGATTTATGAAGCTGCAACTGGTTCGGAATGGTGCTCTTGCCGAGAAGAACCAGCAAGAAAATCGGCTGTCAATCTTTTAAACATTTTCAAATTTACATTATTTAACTGCAGTCTTGTTTGAAACTGAAAGGACTTTTAAATTCAAGCATTTTATGATTCAAATAATCTTTAATTGTGTAATTAATATACTTTACGCATAAGCACATTTCTTACACTTAACATAAACTTTTCTATAAACTGTTCTTGTATAGATTGGGGAAATATGATAATAATTTTTGTATATTTTGGGTAAAATCAAACCCAAAACTCAAAAAAAAAACAAAAATCAAACTCAAAAAAAGTTTAACAGTTTGAACTTTTATCGACACCGCTACCTAATCTCTTTGAGATATTATAAAACAATGTATAGAGGTATTATTAGTCTTTTCTGGAAGAAAACGAGATTTTTGACTCTAGATATAGCCCCGGTATAATCTTAAATCCTGCTAAATTTGTTTGAGATAGTGGATTAGCCATTATGTGATATTAAATCTTGAAGGAAGCAAAAACTTTGAACGCACTTTTAAAAAAATTCATTGGACAGAGGATAATGAAATTTGAAACAATTATAGAGGAGTGGAGAATGCTAGTATTATTTTAAACTAATTTATTAAAAATCACATCTTATCAATAAAAAAAATCATTACACACACTAACATGCATTACAAACACAAAATACATTGTTTATGTTTGGAATCTGTGGTCAAATAAGAAGCGACTAATATAACTTGTCTATGGTATTACTGAGTGTAAAACAATCATAATTATGATTCAAGTTAGTATTACATTTCATTGTTTTGGTTCTTTATTTGAAGAAAAATGTGTTGCCAAGGAAAGATTTGGTTTCGTTAAGTCGTTATAACTTATGGTCTGGGCGATTTAGTTAATATAAAATGGTTCAAATCTTTTTGGTCGGTCGATACATACAGGTTTCTGCAATATTTAAAATTATACAGTCGCCAAATGGCGGTTTCGCGGAATCCAAATTTTCTGAAGCCATACCAAAGCTTAATTGGATCCAACAGCGCCTAGTCGGATCTTGTATACCGGATTATGTACACATGACTGGGGAATTGTTCAACTACTGTATTTTAACCGACATCGGAAATTAATGTAATATAATTTATTGAATTAGGCGTTACTTTGCTGAGTTACATGATACAAAAGTTAATTGTTATTTATCTTTAATATTTAAATAAGTTAATATTGTGTGTATATATGAATATAAATGTATTTTCCGAACCTAAGAAAAGATCCAACGATTTTCATGAAATTCGGAATGTAGGGGTTTTGGAGGAAAATTCGATCTAGTTAGGTTTCATTTTATGAAAATGTCTTTTTATCCCTGATTTCAGGAAAATGCTGAAATTTACGTTAAATTTAAAAGACAATTTTCGCTGTCATAAAGTCATGGTAGCTCATTTGTGGAACGGGCGGTCTAGAGAGGTGAAAATACCTAGGTTCGAGCCCTACCTGCCGAACTTTTTTTTTTCAATTTTCAATTTTTTTTTTTTATATTTAAAAAAATTATTCAATTATTAAGTAAGGCGCGTTCAACGAGGATTAAAGACATTCTATGTTATGCTAAATTAAAAGTGAACTATCCGTCTTCATAAAAAATCCTAAATCAAAAAATCTGCATTGTGATTTTGTCATGACGGCGTTTCTCTTGATGATACTTAGGAGAAACGATTGTTGAGATTGTGGTAGTGAATGTGTGCAATGCTGTGTCCTGGTGGTGATATGTAGTGCTTGAGTTTTTACGAATCCTGAATGTAAGTAGGTATCAGGTATAAAAATGGATACTATTTTCCGCCGCCATTTGTGCAATTTATTGAGTTTTTTTTGTTTAATAAACTTATCTTGTTCTGTCAAAGAAGCTAAAACTAAAATATTTTCTTGGCTGACCTCTTTAAATTACGATACAACTGAAAATATTTTGTTGCATCTTATTTAAGTTATTTTAAGCCTACTTAGAGTTAATTAGCATAAAAGAAAGAAGACCGAAAGAAATTCAAAACTGTAATGTTAAATCACGAAAGGTAGCTCACAGGACAGGATTACCTAGTGTGAGTTTTATAATTTATTTTTTTTAGGCTTAAAATAATTGTTATTTTTCTTTTTGTTTTATGTATGTGTGTGCAATAAAGAATATTTCTATTCTATTCTATTTTCATTAGATACATAAATCTATTTCTAATCGTGGATTATTCCAAAATATTAATAATAATTGTGCTAATATTGCATCTTTCACATCCGCAAACATGAAATCATCTCGTTTTGTTATCTCCGCGAGATATTGTGCTTCTATCGGTGGCGACTTGTTTTTGTGAATCTGTGATTACTTGATTCTAGATAATGTTGCTGTCAAGGTCTGAATATTTTACGTGCCGGTCGACTATTCTAATTTACTTGTCTGTGATACTGGTAGTATTCTTATTTTGAATTATACTTTTATGAAAACCCCGCGATATATGTGCTAAAAATTTGATAAGTCACTTGTATGTATGCTTTGACTATCTCTACAAAAAAATCACATCGATCCGTTGCTCTATTATGACTTGAATGAAAAACACATTTTAATATCCATACGGATATAATAAATGAGAAATTCTGTCTATCTGTCAGTTGCCGAAGCAAAAACAGCTATTTATAAAAGCTTTTCAACTTGCAATGTTCTAATGTATATGAAGGTGGAATCTTGCGAGTTAATTTCGACCAAATTTCCGGTGTCCGATTCAGATGAAATTTCACATACTGCTCCAGTCCCGATGACAATGTATGTTTATGTTATTATAAATAATACTTATGTATTACCGAATGCTATTGCCAGAGTTAACTCCAGACGAGGGAACTCCTCAACGCTTAATAATAGGGACAAGAAATTTTGTTAAAAGCTTTTTTAATAGCCTTTTTAACTTTACTTATTCCATTTTTTTGTAAGCCCTGTTTACAATCTCCATGTAAGCTTTATTTATGTAAAATCAATCAATAAGCCATCGAATCCACTGCAACGCGCGTTGCTCAAAACGATGTCAAAACGAATGAAAATATTATTTTCCGCGATAAAAGAAAATATAAATAATGTCACTTAAAAATCGGTGACGGGTAGTGCATGAGTTTTTACAAATTCTGCATGTATCAGGTATGAGAATAGTACACTACATTTAGCATTACATATATTTTATGTTATCGCGGATTATAGCTAAATATTTTCATTAGTTTTGTATTATGGACCTACGCAAAGTAACGCGTAATTCTATAAATCATTAAAAACGATGGTCGTTATATCTTTGTTTGGTCAAACTTATACCTTTACCCAGGTAACTACCAGCTTTCAGGCCCCTAATATTCTATAGATCTCCTGGATAAATTCTTGTAGAAGACGCGAATGTACCGTGACCTAAGGTCACACACCAAATAACACAACAATGTCTCTCTATATTGATGTGAAATGTTTTCAAAATACACTTTCAGAGTGACAACGAAGTCACAGCACGCAATCTAACTATTATAACGGTAGTAAACTAAATCCGAATATAGGGCTGTCACTAATAAAAAGAAACAAAAGAAGATTAAAAACAAATAAAAAAGTAATAATTATACTCTAAGTAAAAACGTGAATTTTTAATCCTGTAAGTTAGCCCGGTATATAATCCTTAATTAAGCCGTGAAAGCTTTATAGACGGACAGAAATTCGCATTTATATAATTAGTTTGTTTGTTTGTTTGTTTAATTTCTTTATTGTACAAAAGATTAAAAAAATAACATACATGACACGGAAATATATACAAAATAAAAATTGTACAAAGGCGGACTTATCCCAATAAGGGATCTCTTCCAGCCAACCTTTGAGCTCTGAAAGGACAAAATAACAATGCGATAGGCGGGGAATGCCACGTTAGGACAACAAAAAATAATGATAAAATAAAAAAATATATATTACTTAAGACATATACTCGGTTAGTCAGCATTTTTAGAGAGTATCCTGCTCATAGTATTTTATAACTCCAGCTTTAAAAGAGTTAAGTGAAGGTGATTTCCTAACAGAAATGGGCAGAGCATTCCATAAAATTACACCTTTTACTCTAAATGATCTTGAAAAAGTGCGAGAAGAACTTGCCGGTACTGCTAGCATGAGGTTGTTAGCAGATCTCAATCGATCTCCACTAAATTGAGACCTATACTCAAAACCATCCTTAAGGTACGAGGGTGTTAGGGGATTAAAAAGAATGTTGTACAGTAAGGAAAGAATGTGAAGATTTCTTCTTTGTCTGATCGTGAGCCATTGTAGTTTGCGTCGGAATTCTGACACATGATCGTATTTTCGAAGCCCGAAGATGAACTTTATAGCTATATTTTGGAGACGATCTAGTTTAGTCAGAAGCTGTTCAGAAACATCTAAATAGGCAACATCACAGTAATCTAAAAGGGGCAATAGTAAAGATTGTGCCAGCATGATCTTAGTTTTGATTGGCAGACAGTTCTGTAGCCGCTTAAGTGAATGCAAAGACGAAAAAAGCTTTCGACTGATGTTAGCGATATGAGAATGCCATGAGAGTGTTTGATCGATGGTTAATCCTAAGTTTTTCACTTCAAAAGAAAATGGTATTATAGTACCATCGAACAACACATCTGGGACTACCTGGGTTTTTAATAAAGAAACATAGTAATGACTTCCAATAATTATTGCTTGGGATTTATGAGGATTGACAGAAAGTCCATACATTCTAGACCATTTAGAAATCCTATCGAGATCTTCATTAATCTTTTTCACCGCATCAGAAAGATGTGAAATAGGAGCAGCAGAGTATATTTGAAGATCATCTGCATATATGTGAAAAGAACATTCTAGCAAAGGCACAATGCTGTTGATAAAAATCGAGAATAAAAGTGGTGAAAGTATGCCACCTTGAGGCACACCGGAAGTAACATTGCACCAATTGGAACGAGCTTGGTCAATTTTAATTAATTGTTTACGGCCTGAAAGATATGAACGAAACCAAGCTAAAGATGGAGATGATAAATGCATACGCTCAAGAAGTGCAACTAATATAACAAGATCGCGTGCCATCTTTACTGTTGGATGGACCCGACGGAACCGAATCTTTTGGTAAATCCTGACGCAGTGAACGAAGTTCATCCATGGAGATAATCTTCCGTCGAGTACCGTCAGAGCATGATATAATAATTTTTCCGTCGTTGGTCCAGCAACCCTTAACACCATATAGTTTACGAGCTTCAATAAAAACAGCATGCCGGGAAGCTGTCAAGAATTCTGAAAGTGTCAATCCGCTGTTTTTCAATTTGCTCTTACTAGACCATATCTGAGACCGGTCAAACAGATTAGCAAATTGGAGTAAGATTGGTCTTGGTTTGTCGGGATTGATGGCCTTACCAAGTCGTATGCAAAACTTAAAAGAGCTTATTGACAAATTTGATAGGTGCAGTTTCTCCTGACAAATATTCAGAACACGCCCAGGCAAACTTTCATTCTCCTTTTCCGGTTCACCGTGAAGTAGAAGCATATTCCCTCTAGACTTCATTTCATAACCATCGAGACATTTAAAGACAAACTGTAATTGAAGTTTTAGATTGGAGACCGTTTTCCAAATGAGAGATTTGAAAGTATTAAACTCACTTACAACGGACGATAAGTTGTCGGACTTAGCAGGAGATATGGAAGCCTGGAATTCATTCATTTTTGTTGCAAACATCTCAGACAACACATCCATGTTCTTCCTCAGCTCCAAATACGGATCCATTTTTCTTAAAAACTTAAGGTGCAACCGCCGCTTGTGTGATCTTTGTTTTTCTTACAATTAATCGGATTGCAGTGATGACAGCTGGTGATAGTTACTGGTGTTATTAACTCATGTGAGTACACAAACAATTTCGAACTTAAACGAAATAATTAAAATAATTAGGATAATTTAAAATCGGAGCACAGCCAAACACGTCAGTGTACTTTGAGGCTACCCGCGCAAAAAAAATAAATTAGTATATATTAGAAGTAAAAATAAATAAAAATATGCATGTCTACATAATATACATGCTGTTTGTCTAAAATTATAAAGTAATCTATGAATCATAAGTAAGTAACGGCCTGTTACTATCCCACTGCTGGGCATAGGCCTCTTCTTTCCGTTTTTGGAGAGAAGGATTAGAGCTAAGACCTACCACGCTGCTCCAATGCGGATTGGTAGGTTACACATATCCCCAGAATTCTCTAGAGATATGCAGGTTTCCTCACGATGTTTTCCTTCACCGAAAAGCGTGTGATAAATTGCAATTATCAATTAGACACAAGTTTTTACTAGAAAACTCATTGGTGCCTGCCCGGGGTTTGAACCCTGGACATCCTGGAAAGAGGCGGACGGTATTACCGCTGGGCTACCACAGCTTTATGAATCATAAATTAGACGTTAATTTGCGGAGTTCCATAAGACAAAAGTAATGATTTATTTTGCAATAATCCGCGATTAAAGAAGATCTATGTATGCTAAAAGTAACTATCCATGTTCATACCTTATGCATGCAAGATAGACATCATGCACTATAAGCCAGCATCGTCCACAACGGTCTAAACTAGCACTGCTCACATTCACTACCACAATCACAATAATCGTATCACCCCGTAATCGAAGCATCATCGTCATTCTCCTTACACAATCAATATATTTGTTTTTAGCCTCTCACTAATAACGAATCCATCAACACACAAATAATCGAAGCATTATAGAAGATAGACTCCACGACAAAATTTTGCTTTTTAAATTTCAACTGCTACATTCTCTACAAGCTAAGTATATCTTGACGTCAACCATTGCTTATGACAAATTTTAATGGTAGATTTTAAACTCTCGCAATTCATACTGATTATTATAGAAGCGCACGGGTCACATCGCGTTATAATCGAATTGCCTTTGTACAAGGTTCGACGTTTCGGCAGAGTTGCATCCACCGTGGTCACGAACTGACTGGACTAACCAATAACCAGCCAACGAAGTCAGCGATCGCAGACCATCTGCTTAATTCGGAGAGCAATCACTGGATTGAGCTTCATGATCCCAAAGTCCTGTCAACTGATGCCCACTATTATGCAAGAGTGGCGCGTGAAGCTGTTGAGATAAAAAAGCATCACACATTCAACAAAGAAGAGGGCTTTTGGACTTGGGATCCAGTGATCAATAAATATAACTAGCGAAAAAAATCGTTGCAAGCTATATCGCGTGCGGATAATATCAGTGTGGTGTGCAACAGACTTTACATGGATTGTGCGTTTCAAGTGAGGGTAGATGAACAAAATAATGACTGTATACTCGGGAACGAAGACGCCGCGGCGCTCCAGTCAGTTCGTGACCACGGTGGATGCAACTTTACCGAAACGTCGAACCTTGTATAAAGGTAATTCGATTATAACGCGATGTGACCCGTACGTTTATATAATAATCAGAAATTTGAATATTGTTGTTTTTAACGTATATATGTTATGGCAGCCCTGAATGGAGTGACCTATTGCCCCTCTGGCGCGCAAGGAAACGTGCCTCGGTAGCTTCCGGTGTTTGGATAGGTGACTCACGGCGCAAGTGATTGGAGTCAACTTCAAGACTAGATATTTAGATTGTGATAAGACAAGAGGAACAAGTTCATATTGTTGCGTAGTATTGTGTACGCTCTTAAGTGGGTACGACACAATATGTTATAAACATGTTGTCACATGATTTGGCTCCATATTCTACGACCTGAAGTTAACAGTTAAGTTAGTCGTATTTTACTACACCTCGGTAAGAAAGAGGGTGGTCTATTCTACTCAACCGGATACCACACGGTGGGTCAATTTACCTTAGTCGCCAGTTACGACACCTCGGTAAGAAATGAGGGTGGTCTATTCTACTCAACCGGATAACACACGGTGGGTCAACATACCTTAGTCGCCTTTTACGACACGTCGGTAAGAAATGAGGATGGTCTATTCTACTCAGCCGGATACCAAATTATATGGAACTTGTCTGTCTGCTATACACGTTAAACCCGCTTGACAAATAGAAAGGAAATTTTGAAAATTGCAACCTCTTCAACATAATTTACATAAAACGGTAATCTACTATTAACCTGAACCTTCCGGAAGAACTTATCTAACTTTAGTAAAAAACCATTCAAAAATATGTTCAATAGATTTTGAAAAAATCGATCACATACAGACAGACAACTTTTGGGGGACTTTGTTTTATAATAAGTATAGATTTGGCCTTTATAATATCAGATATTACTAGGAATTATTAAATAGGAAGAAGCTCCTGATTTGGACATATTTTTGCAATTTTATCTAATATTTCCTCTTTTTATGAGTTTAATACAAAAATATAAGATAATAAGGAGCAAAAATAGACAAACGTAAAGTCTCTTATCTTACTACATAGATTTGACAAAAAAAATCGTGAATAACCAACATAGAATAATAGGAATTCTGTAAAACATTTAACTTGTAAAGCAATAAACAGCAACATTGTAATAAAATGATTTTGAGGTGTTAAAATAAAATTTGCTTTACATGATTTATTAGTCATAAGTTATTATGTTGTAAAACAAGAAATTTACAACGCGAGCAAATAACATGCGGCAAAATAAAACACGAGTATATTCTTCTATTATATAACATTATATAAGTGGAGAGTAGGAACACCCTTATATTAGTCCAAAAACATGTAGGGACATGAAAAACAGACTTTTATTTTCCTGTTATGAACTTTTCAAATAAATTTTACGCAATGTCTGATACAGAATGCCGGAAAAAGAGACAGAAGTTGCTGGTAAAAAATGATAAAAAAATGTTGTTTTTAAAATTCTCACCATTGTCTACCCTTACACCACTTTAAGCGGGGTCGGCACATGTTACAAACATGTCACATGGTTAGGCTAGGTATTTTACAACCAGCCGCCTCCCTGACGTCAACTTACCTTAGTCCTATTTTACGACACCTTTGTAAGAAATAGCGTGGTCTATTCCACTCAGCCGGATACCACAGGCTATTTATAAAACTCCCCTTAACTTTAACATGGGTTTACGTCCGCGCAGGGGTTTTAAAAATTATAAAACTGATAGCCTAGCGGTGAGACCATGCTTCTCTTGAGATGGTTACGGGTTCCAATCCCGGGCAGGCACCAATGAGTCTTTCTGTTAAAAATTTGTGTCTAATTGATAATAGCAATTTGGATGCAGTACATCATTCTCCTGCCCTTATTCACTCTAAGTGAGGCCGGCACAACATGCTACAAACATTTTGTCACATGATTTGGCTACGTATTTTACGACCGGCCGCTTGCCTAACGTCTATTTATCCTATGCGCCTCTTAAGACACCTCGGTAAGAAATATAATAGGTAAATCTAACGTGTTATAAAAGCAAAAATCATTGATACAACTTCCACTATTATAAAAGAAAATCCTCTAACTAACAAAATAGGAAAAAATGAAATACCTCTGATGGAAGAATTGCTAGAACCAGATGATCATAGTTTTAATTAAGCTATCATGATAACGAAATAACCTTTACCATTAAAAAATATTCACAAAAATAATACAACAACCTCTCCTAAAAAAGATTAAGTAATAACTGTAACATGACCTAAATATCCCGGATAGAAGCGTTGCTGGAACCGTGCCTTTAATCATCAAGTCTATTATGATGATGGTCAGAAATAAACGTCACCAATTACAAATATCCAGAGAATTACAGCTGTAACGTGCATCATTTGAGACGGCAAATGAATTCAATGTTAAAGTAAATCACGATAATCAAGCAAATTGCCTCACGACAAACAACTTATTTATCTCCATTCCACGCGTATTCACGTCCTGTGCCCATTCCACCATTCCACTAACGAACGGCTCCGACCTTGACCCGACCTTTATCAACCTCTCGAAAATTCTGTAGCTTTGTATCCCGCAGACAGCCGCCCCTCGTCAATTTGAGATCGCTCGTTAACTACATTTTCATCGTTGTCTGGATGGAACGAAATAATTTCTTGTACATCTGAAATTGCCCAACCCTTAAATCTGATCGTTAAGCTTAGTTTGTCTCCTTTGTCGCTATTTTAACTAATGAATAACAATTAAGGTTAATTTTTTGTCTTTCTAACCAAAACCGTTTTGTTGGAAACTTTATCTTAGTAAAATAAATTTGGGTTCTTTAAATAAACTACTATTAAACCATTACATTAGCCTATAAAGCAATCATCATTTTCCTGCCCTTATCCCACTCTAAGTGGGGTCGGGACGATATGTTATAAACATGTCACATGATTTGCCTAGGTATTTTACGGCCGACTGGCTGCCTGCCATCAATGTACCTTAGTCGCCTTTTACGCCAGCTGGGTAATATATGAAGGTGGTCTATTCTATTCAGCCGGAAACCACACGGCTACTTTTAAAGCAATCAGTACTTAATTTATATTTTTGAAAAATACGATTAAATAATTCAGTAGTCACTTTCAGTAGTCACTTTCAGTAGTCTTTTTAGCCTTCAAATCATCATCCTCCTGCCCTTATCCCACTCTAAGTAGGGTCGGCACATCATGTTATAAACATGCTGTCACATGATTTGGCTGCGTTTTTACGACCGGCCGCCTGTTAATAGTAGGGCATACAATTTTGTTTTTAAAAGTTTTTTAAAGCTTTTTTATAAGCATTTTTATCTTGACTTGTTTATACTAAAAACTTATATTCATTAGAATTTATTTTGTTTCTCTTTATTTCTTATTATTTTTATAAAACTATTTTGTAGTCGTTATCTGTTTAAATAGCATGCACAGATTTAAGTATGTTTGACAGTTAACAAGCTGTATTGTTTTAGTTAAATTTTGCAAGTTTCGTTTCACACTTTTTTCTATTTGACGTTTCTTCGCATATCATTAACAATTTTGTGAACAAATTATAATAAGTAGAAATCTTTAGATTAGCGCGTCTTTGTTTTTGTGAAGTAATTTTAAACATCTTTTGAATCGATTACTTTACAGAACGATGCTTAGATTATATCTACTTTAACTGAAACATTATTTTATTCGTCTATAGCTACTTTTTGGATAAAAATCTTGTCTTAACAGACCTGAAGGTGAAGATTTGATCATAGAGTTAAAGTAAAAAGGGGTCAAATGCAATTTTGTGCGAGTGTCCAAGAAATTATATCTACTTTAAGTGGACTAAGTTTTATTTTTCTTATTATTAATTTAGGTAAACATTATGTTACTCTTATATAGCTACGTTTTGGATAAAAATCTTGTCTTAACAGACCTGAAGGTGAAGATTTGATCAATGAGTTATACATAGAGTAAAGGAACAGTCATAGGTAGGTCTGTGAGTGCAAGTATCCAATAAATAAAAAAAGGGGAAATATGAGTTACGTAAATTTCTATCTTCTAAAATCTTTGTCTAATCACAGATACGCAGAGAAGTAATCATGGCACGTTTTTAATTTAAACACTTTCAATATTTTTTAGAACTTATTGAAAATGCTTATACGTCTTTGTATGCAAATAATACTAAATTCACCAACATACAATTTGATAAATAAAACCAAATCTTCAGATAAAGCAGTATAATAACTATGTATTTGATCTGATTATATATATCCTTCTGCTCATATCCCACTCTAAGTGGGGTCGGCACAACATGTTACAAACATGTTGTCACATGATTTGATTTATTTTACGACCGGCCGCCTGCCTGACGTCAAATTACCTTAGTCATATTTTACGACACCTCGGTAAGACAGAGGGTGGTCTATTTTACTCAACCAGATACCACAGGGTGGGTTAATTTAATTTACCTTAGTTGCCTTTTACGACACCTCGTTAAGAAATGAGGGTCTATTCTACTCAGCTGGACACCACACGGCGGGTGAACTTATCGTAGTCACTTTTTACCAAACCTTGGTAAGAAAGAGGGTGGTCTATTCCACACGGATACCACACGGCAAGCTGTGATGGCCTAGCGGTGCAACCGTGTGAATCTCTAAAGACGATCATGGGTTCTAACCCGGGCAGACACCAATGAGTTTTTCTATTAAAACTTATGTGTCTAATTGATAATTGCAATTTATCACACGCTTTTCGGTGACGGAAAACATCGTGAGGAAACCTGCATATCTCTATAAAATTCTAGGGATATATGTAACCTACCAATCCGCATTGGAGCATCGTGGTAGGTCTTACCTCCAACCCTTCTCTCCAAAAATGGTGAGAGGAGGCCTATGCCCAGCAGTGGGATAGTAACAGGCCGTTTTTACTACCACACGGCGGGAAAATGTAAATTATATACAACGAATCCAAGACGGCTTCATTAATAATTAATGAAATCATAAAGAAATTCAATCTTGCAGATAAGTTTATTAGATTATGTATATCGTCCCTAATTAACCTAATTTAGCATAAATTCCACATTCTTATTGAGCGTCAAATTAATAGGTTCGTGGTACATTGGAAACGTGGCGATTGCAGATTGCGACGGTATGTGACGATCATAATTGGCAACACATTGCAAACTTTCTTTTATAGCACACTACTGTGATGCAAACCAGGGAAATTCATTAAGTGATCTATTCTGTGGTATAAATCTTAGTTTAAAAATACTTCGCTAGCATCTTTAATATTTTATCTACTCTGATACTATAATACAAAGATTATAAAACTGAAACCAAAATTCTTATGACAAACATTACGTACGGGCCAAAAGTAAAAATAAAAAAAGGTTTTTTTTACGATACAGGTCTTGTATGGACACCTGTATCATAATATAACTTTTTAATCATAACGATACACCTATACAACCTCCAGCTGGACCAAGGAGGTTGAACCTCTACCTTAAAAAAAGGTTTCAATGAACGAGTCCGCAGCGACGCAACACGCATGCGCAAACGATGTTTGCGCCATGGCGCTAACATTTGACATTTAAAAAATCTTTTCAATATTTATTTGGTTTGGTTTGATTTTTATTAACATTGTTTTACGTATTATAGTATGAGAGTAGATAAAGTAGTGTATGACACTGTACATAATTTGGACTTATAACACTCGTGTGATACATATAGGCGTAACATATAGGCATATAGGTGTAACATATAGGCTATATAGAAATCCTTTTAATTCTACAGGAATAGGATGACATTGAATAGCGCCATCTATTATCGACCTATCACAAGACAACAGTCCACGAAGTTACTGGTAAAAGACAGTATATATATATATATTTACTGAATTTCGGAAACGGCTCCAACGAATTTCATGAAACTTAGTCTGTTTAAGGTTGCGAGGGTGATAAATCGATCTACCTAGGTTTTATTTAAAAAGAATGTCTTTTAATCTCATCTCTTCGCGCACTGAAAAAATGCCAAAATATGGAATGCCCTTTGCATTCCATATTTATTATTAATTTAGCTGTAATGTTTTTGGTAATAATAATTCTAATCCTTTGTAGCTTGAAATAACATTATTATTATCAGTTTTTTCTTTTATAGAAACGATTTCTTATCATTGACAGCTTTATTGCAGAATGGTATTTGTAGTTAATTGGCATTTATCATATAAATGGATATATTCATAAAGATGTGTGGGAACCTTCACGAGATTGTGGCTTCTGATAAAAATTTAAATATATGAGAAAGAATAACATGTTTGTGAGGATTATTCAAATTCAAAATATTGTTTATTCGAGTAAACTTGTACACAAGTGCTTTTGAATCGTCAACTCTACTGCTGGATCAAAAAACTCGAGAAGAGCAAGCAAGAAACTCAGTGGTTGCTCTTTTCAAAATATTATCCTTATTACTAGTTATATTTACTCATTAGTGACTTTTACAAGGTCATTGAGTAAATATATCCACAGATTCTTATCATCTAAGTAATCCCCAACAGTATTGTAGGCTTTCTATAATAACCTCTTTTTAACAGTGTTTTTAAACTGCTGTAATGGCAAAGCAAAAATTGATTATATCTGTGATATAGCTACTTTTTGACCTTGTAAAAGACACTTATTACTAAATCATCCTCCTGCCCTTAGCCCACTCTAAGTGGGGTCGGCACAACATGTTACAAACATGTCACATAATTTGACTACGTATTTTACGACCAGCCGCCCGCCTGACGTCAACTTACTATTTTACGACACCCCGGTAAGGAAGAGGGCGATCTATTTTATTCAACCGGATAACACACGGTCGACTTACCTTAGTCGACTTTTACGACACCTCGGTAGGGTGGTCTATTCTACTCAGCCGGATACCACACGCCGCAACTGCCGAGTTTCTTGGCTTTTCTCGGTAGGAACCGATTTTCGAACCAGCAGTAGAGTTGACGATTCAAAAGCACTTGTTTACAAGTTTACTTGAATAAAGAACATTTTGGATTTTGAATAAAGTGACAAAGGCGAGCTATAGTTAGTAAATAATAACATTATGCTAACAATAAACAATATAACTTGTACAAAACGTTGCCCGATCGATGTTTCTAATATAGCGTATGACGATACAAGTATCGAGGCGGCAGAGGCCGTATAAGTACACTGTATCATAGGGCTTAGTCGGTGTACCGGTTAGGTATTGGATTTGCCGGTAAATTGTCTTTGTGACGGACAATTTAAATGGAATGTTATTATGACCTTATTTATGAATGGTATGGATATATGAGGGATGAAAATGATGTGACTAAACGATTGTTTAGTATAATAGTGTGAAAGGATATATACTCAGAACCCCTCAGGAACCCGAAAAAGAAATGGAGGGATTGCGTCAAAGACATGCATATAGGATTACGTGGAAAGGGTGAATTGACAGTACACGGTTTTATAACAATTAAAATAAATTACCAAACTCAACAACGTTATCATCAAAAGTAATAATAAAATTATTTTGCTATAATCCGCGATGAAGTAAAATAGAAAATATATATATAATGCTAAATGTAGAGTGGACAATCGGTTATCATACCTGATACATGCCACCACAATACACAAGCACTATATACGTTCACTATCACAAACTCAACAATCGTTTCGCCCCGCAACCGAAGCATCATCAGGAGATAGACTCCACGTCGTGTTTGTGATAGTGAACGTATATAGTGCTTGCGTTGAGTTTGTGATAGTGAAAGTATATAGTGCTTGCGTTGAGTTTGTGATAGTGAACGTATATAGTGCTTGCGTTGAGTTTGTGATAGTGAATGTATATAGTGCTTGCGTATCGTGGTGGCGGTGGTGGAGGTGTGTGCATGTGTTTTTTACGACTCCTGCATGTATCAGGTATGATAACCGATTGCCCACTCTACATTTAGCATTATATATATTTTCTATTTTACTTCATCGCGGATTATAGCAAAATAATTTTATTACTACTTTTGTATTATGGATCTCCGCAAAGTAACGCCTAATTCTATAAACGTTATCATCATTATCTTCCTGCCCTTATCCCACTCTAAGTGGGGTCGGCACAACATGTTATAAACATGCCGTCACATGATTTGGCTGTTTTTACGACCGGCCGCCTGCCTGACGTCAATTTACCTTAGTCGTATTTTACGACACCTCGGTAAGAAAGAGGGTGGTCTATTCTAATAAACCTGATACGACACGGCGGGTCGTCTTACCTTAGTCGCCTTTTACGACACCTCGGTAAGAAATGGGGGTGGTACTATTCTATTCAGCCGGATACCACACGGCGTAACTTTGTTATGAGAATTATATATGCTCTTTGCTGTAGGAGCAGATTTCCGAAAGCAGTAGAGTTGACGATTCTAACTTCCAAAATTCTGTTTACACGTTAACTTGAATAAAGAATATTTTGAATGTTTGAATTTGATTAATTTAATTATGCTTTACGATTTTGTCGTGGAGTCCATTTCCTGATAATATTCCTTCACTATCACAAACTCTACAATCAGAGTTTGTGATAGTGAACGTGTGTAGTGCTTGTGTATTGTGGCGGTGGTGGAGGTTTGTGCATGTGTTTTTACGAATCCTGCATGTATCAGGTATGATAACCGATTGTCCACTCTACATTTAGCAATATATATATATATATTTTTGACTTTACTTTATCGCGGATTATAGCAAAATAATTTTATTATTACTTTTGTTTGAATATTGCTACAATGTTTCTCAATATTGATTACTAGCTGCCAGAAACTTCACCCGCATGGAAATTAGTGAGTCATACATTTTTTCAAATTTTTCCCGCATTAAAGTTTTGAACATAAAAGTAGTTATCGTGATTAATGTATAGAACCGGCTATACTCTCGTCTTCTTCTATCGGTTTAGCCCGACTGGGTGGGTTCGAAACTAGTCGGGCTAACCCGATAGAATAAGACGTGAGTATAGCCGGTTCTATACATTAACTAAGAATACTACTCACGATGGTTATCGTGAGTTAACTATAAGAGATTTTTTCATAACATTGACCTTTTACTCAGCGCACGCAAGGAAAGCTTTAAATTTTGCCGTTTTCGCAATATTTTTTATTGCTGCTTCTCTCCTATCAATCTTAGCCTGATGTTATAGCATTTATCGATAAATGGACTATCTAACACTCAAAGAATTTTTCAAATCGATCCATTAGTCCTGAGATTAACACAAACTCTTCAGCTTTATATATTAGTATAGATTTGAAAGCCTAAAAATATGTTCTTATATACAGAAGAATGAAATAACATAACTTACACGAACATAAACTTGACAAGTTACTTTCTATCTGAGTTTCGATCTAAAATAATCTAGTTACGAACTATTGTACGATATTTCAATGATTAAAAAAGGTAAGTTCACGCAATAAACTTTCATTTTCTATACACAGATATAACAAAAAAGATAAACATCCATAGACAGTGAATAATAAATAAAATGGTACAACTTGCTTAATATATTATATACTTGCTTAATTAATTATAGAACGATAGGTGATGTATATAATAGACAAAGTAGGTACTGACATAACTCCTGCTTTGCGCCTTGCAAAGCTACGAAATTCGTTTGAGAGTCTGGGTATAAGATTCTATAATAAAATTCCGCAATCAATTTTAGCTTTACCAGTACAGCAGTTTCAAAACTATTAAAGAAAGGCTGATACAAAAAGCCTACTATACTGGTGAGGATTATTTGGATGATAAGAATAGTCGATATAGCTACCATGTACAAGATAGTGATGACTTAATGTAACTAGTTATAAGTATTATGTTGAAAAAAACAACCGCCGAGTTTCTTGCTGGCTCTTCTCGTTAGAAACAGTTATCCGAACCAGCAGTAGAATTGACGATTCAAAAGTACTTGTTTAAAAGTTTATTTGAATTAAGAAAATTTTGAATTTGAATAAATAAAATGATAAACCGTAAAATCACTGCTAAATATAGATTGGCTTGTGTAAACTGAATCGCAATTTATCGTTAATGAAGTTGTAATTACATCTGTGATATCGAACAATTATACCAATTTAATTGGCTCTCTCGAGTTCAGTTTGAATGGAAAAAGTTTTTACATTAACGTTGAAGCCGAATGAATGTTTTGTTTATTTTTAAACTTCATTACTTGAAGCTGAGTACGGTTTCTCATATTACAAATCAAAAAAACTTTATTATAGTTTTCCAATATACTCTTAAGTTTATTTTCCCTTTTTAAAATTGTAAGGTTTGATATAGAAAATAAATTAATATGTTTTTGAAAATAGTAATAAAAGAAGAAGGGACGAAAAGAAGGATTATAAGAGATTTTTGGGACTTGGACTTGGGAAGATGGCTAGAGTAGAGACAGAATCTAGTTTAGTAGATTTTAAATAAAGAGATGTAAATGATAACATTGAAACCAAGGGAAAAATCACCATAGAGTTTTTGCATCATAGGGTTAGAGTAAGGGATCCAACCTAAAATGTGATAAATGTATAAAATGTAATCTAATATATAAAGCTGAAGATTTTACCTCGGTAAAAAATGAGGGTGGTACTATTCTATTCAGCCGGATACCACACGGCTTACATAATACATATACTTAATTTATAATACTTTATACCTTTTATATATTTAAACACTTTTTTATATATTTTTTGCATTTAAACAGTGTCTACTAAACCTGAACCTGTAAACTCGGGTTTGTCGATGTAACCAATGCGCTAGAGGTCGCCTAAGTAGACTAGGCGTTCGGTGAAAGGTCTATACCTTTTTAAGATACCTAGATAGCAAACCTATTAGACACTAGACTTGAGAGAAAGTAACTGCTAAGAGCATGGGGTCAATGCACTATTTTTTAATGGGGAAAGTGTCTTAACATGTTGTCGATGAAATAAGTGCTGACTTCAAACCATTGCCGATTGAGTAAGTTAGAAGTGATGTGCATTTTTTATTTTTCCTATAAATTTACATAAATTGCAAAATGCTTTGAGATTTTGTCGATCTCTTGGTGATGATGAATGTTTGAAATACTTATGTACTCTGATGGCGGTGGTGAAGGTGGTGGAGACCTGAGACCTAAAAGCAAACTGGGTTAAAGCACAAAGTTTGGCCTAACAAAAACATAACGTCATTTTGAGTAAGCGTAACCATTCTTTAGAAATCCTATACTATTTCGTTTATAATCTCCGTTTTCAGACCTAACGCCTAATTCTATAAAATGTTATAATAACTTTTGAAAATTATATCTGTAAAAAATTGTCGTATATTTTTTACCAGTTTGTTTATTTAAACCGCGGTCTGTTACGTTTCAATGCTCGTCGAAAATCAGTTAAGAGTTTCATGTGCTGTTTCCACTCATACAGTTTTAGTAGTTTTCATTTTACATTTTCCATTTCCACGCTGCTATATCTGGTTCAAAAATCCATATTTTACTTAGGTAAGTTGGTAGGTTTGGTAGGTTGTATATATCCCTCGATTTCTTTAGAGATATAGGTATCCTCACGATGTTTGCCTTCACCGAAAAGCTGCATATCTCTAGAGAATTCTGAAAATATGTGTGACCTACCAATCCGCATTGAAGCAACGTGGTAGGTCTTAGCTCCAATCCTTCTCTACAAAAATGGAGAAAAGAGGTCTATTATCAGCAGTGGGATAGTAACAGGTAACTTACTTACTTACTTACATGAACACTTTTCCATGCTTATATTTAGGATAAATAAATATATGGAACATTTTCACACACGGCCTTCTTCTTCTTCTTCTAAAGTACGTCACTTAATAATTGTGTTACGGGTGAGAGAAAACTAGTAAATAAATACATAAATAATTTTAAATACATACTTAAACACAGATATACATCCAGACACGAAAAGCTTATAAATTGTTTACAGAAAATGTTGCCGGTCGACGGGAATCGAATCCGCTAACCCGAGCTGAAGGCAGGATCAAAATGGATAAGAAATCTATATTTTTCAATAAAAAATATGAAATAAATAATACAAAATCGTGAACAAACTTGCGGTTACAGCTTGTTTAATATAATAATACTTATCTCTTAAAGTTTCCCCTAACAACCATTGGACTCCCCTTCCCTATTCCCCTTTCCCTATCCCTAATCCATTAAAGGAGCAATCCGAAATGTCAAGTAAACGGTGGGGGAGTTCCCAATCTGAAGCGACACAATCCTACGGGATAATGCATACTAATTTGTGCCACAATGTTTAACGTCATTCAGAATTAACTATTGGCATAAGAAAAACATGAGAACATCCATAAAAATATTATAAATGTATAATTTTTTCTGTCTGTTACACTTTCACGGCTAATCCGTTGGACCAATATTTATAAAATTTGGCTCAATTTAAGCTTACACATCGGGGTAAAATGTAGGATAAAAAAATCTCCATTTGTTATGCGTGACTGGGTTACTTACTTCCAGGTTCAATCATCAAATTTTTCCCAAATCCAAATTTTAAATATCATTCATCACTCTCCTGCCTTTATTCCACTCTAAGTGGGGTCGGCACGACAGATTATAAATATGTTGTCACATGACACGGTTACGTATTTTACGAACGGCCGCTTGCCTGACGTCAACTTACCTTACATGACATACTTAGTTGGAGTTGTTTCCAAAGTTCAGAAATAGCATTCGACAGCGGCTCCGCCCGTGCGAAAAGATTAAAACCGCAATATAGTATTCTGACAACCATAAAAATGGTTAAAGTGAGTTAACCTTAAAAGCTAGACAAATGCTGTCATGTTCTTTAATTTAGAACTTTTATAGGGGAACAATTTTGTAATACATGATTTTTGAATAACTATTACCGTTTACTCAGCGCAACAAATTTTTCCGTTTTCGTAATATTTTTTATTGCTGCTCTCCTTTTCATCTTGGCATGATGTTAAATATCCTATAGCCTTCCTCAATAAATGGACTATCTTACATTGAAAGAATGTTTTAAATCGGTCCAGTAGTTCCTGAGATTAGTGCAATCAAACAAACAAACTCTTCAGCTGTATATATAAGTATAGATATAGTAATGAACTTGCAAGCATAAGGTTGTTCAATTTGAACCTAACACAGTCTGTCAACCATAAAAACTCGTCGCGGTCAGGTTGCGCCGATATCCAGTTGAGTGGAGACAAACCAATGAGGCGTGGTGATAGCTTCATTGGTCTGGCGGTTCGATTATGCGCCAGTGTCATCTTACACATCATCATCATCTTCCTGCCCTTATCCCACTCTAAATGGGGTCGGCACTACATGTTATAAACATGTTGTCACATGATTTGGCTACGTATTTTACGATCGGCCGCCTGCCTGACATAACCTTATTCGTAATTTACGACACATCGGTAAGAAATGAGGGTGGTCTATTCTACTTAATCGGATGCCACACGGTGTGTCAATTTACCTTAATCGCCTTTTATGACACCTCGATAAGAAATGAGGGTGGTCTATTCTACTCAGCCGGATACCACACGGCGGGTCGACTTACCTTAGTCGCCTTTTACGAAACCTCGGTAAGAAATGAGGGTGGTACTATTCGATTCAGCCGGATACCACACAGCTCAGTGTCATCTTACACAATCCACGTACATAATAAAAATATTGCTTACTTTGCTTATTTTGTTTACTTCCATAGCATTATGTCTTATGGAATATTGCTATGGGGTAAATGTGCGGGTAATATTTTTTTTATGTATTCCAAAAATAGAATACATGACATCTACAACTTAAGTCCATGTGATCGCAAGAGAATCTTAGGGAAATAGGTAATCTTATATTTCCTTCACGGCATATTTAAAGCAATTTAATTTTTTTATATCCTACTTTTTCTACTTTATTAATATAAATGCAAAAGTTTATTAGTATGGATATATATATTTGCTACCCTTTTACGGCAAATCCGCTAAATCAATAGCGATGAAATTTGGCACAATCATTCCTTATACACCAGAGTAACATATAGGTCCTGTAAAGGTAGAAATCCTGTTAATTCTACAGGAATAGGATTTAACTTAAACTTAACCTACTCAAAAAATAAAGAGGAGTCTCCTTATTTTTTTAATTTAAAATCAAATTCAAAATATTCTTTATTCAAATAAACTTGTAAACAAGTGCTTTTGAATCGTCAGCAGCTGGTTCGGAAAGCTGTTTCTACCGCGAAGAGCCAGCAAGAAACTCGGCGGTTGCTCTTTTAAAAATATAAGCCTTAATACTAGTTACATTTTGTCATTCCTGCCTTGTAAAAGTTCGAAGAGAGCTACATATATCCACACATTCTTATCATCTAAATAATCTTCAAAAGTATATACTAGGCTTTCTGTATCAGCCTCATTTTAACAGTGTTTGTAAGCTGATGTAATGGCGAATCTAAAGTTGATTTCGGAATTTTATTATAGAATCTTATACCCAAATCCACAAACGACTTGCGACTTTTGGAAGGCGCAAAGCAGGAGCCGCAAAAGAAGAAGTTTAAGTAGGTTAAATTGATGTATAAAATAGGTATTACAGATTGTATGATGCGGTGTGATATATATAAATATCTACACCTACTTGGAATGTAATACGTCTAGATTATGAATCAATCATAAACATTTTACGATTTTTGGAACTGACTAATCTTAATACGCTTTATCTTTGAGATAGTGTGGAAAGTTTGATAAATTGCACTAAAAATTGTGCGCGATTCAGTCGTTTGTTTTTAAACGAGGAAAAATATTTACGCTGTTACGCAAACAATAATCCTTCTAATATAATAAATGCGAAAGTTTGTGAGTGTGGATGTATGTTTGTTACTGTTTCACGATAAAACTATTGGACGGTTTGGAAAAAACTTTAAAGTTATATAGGTTATACATGGGAATAACATATAGGCTACACTTTGTAATGATTTTATGTAATACTAGCGGCCTGCCCCTGCTTCGCACGGGTATAAAATATATATCCCATGTCAGTCAGTGTAAAAAAAATGATTAAAATCGATCCAGTAGTTTTGATTTATTCATTACTGCCCGTGGCCCGCACTCGTTAAATTTGGAGAAAAACAATTTCCTTTCCCTATACCAAGAAGATTTCCTGCTATCTCTGGAATATCTAAATTCATATAGTACATTATTACTTATTTACTTTTACATTTTCCCTATGTATTTTATTTTTACAATTAATTATAGACTGTCTTTAAACAAACTCTTGAAAGAGCGGTCGAAGCGCGGCGTCCTCACGGCATTTTAAATCTGTAATATCTCCGAAAATGTTCACTTAAATTACATGCTGTAAACGGCCATATTGATCTATATTAAATCAACTATTTATTTAAGGTA
Source organism: Morpho helenor (assembly GCA_029227775.1). Classification (NCBI taxonomy): domain Eukaryota; kingdom Metazoa; phylum Arthropoda; class Insecta; order Lepidoptera; family Nymphalidae; genus Morpho; species Morpho helenor. Next base: position 1,008,467 of record JARGCU010000006.1, read on the forward strand.
CTTAGTTGGATAAGGATTAATGCTGTATTGTATAAGAATTGCTTCAAAAATAAGGCATTATTTTTCGTAAAAAGTAAACGACAAAAAATGCTTTAGTGGGTTATCCATAAGAGATAGACATATACCATCGCGAACTTTTCTGTAGACCTTTTCAATGTGTACAAATACTTAGTACATTATTTTGATAAATCTCGTAGGGTTTAGCCTGCGTTTGCAATGTAAGCGGAATTATTTACAGAAACCTCAAAAATAACAGTATTTCTCTACTCCGTATTGAATGTTATTATACGTACAAACCTTCCTCTAGAATCACTCTATCTATTAAAAAAAACCGCATCAAAATCTGTTGCGTAGTTTTAAAGTTTTATGCATACATATGGAAATATGGACTTTGTTTTATAATATGTAGTGATAAAGATACATGTCAATTAAGTCGGAAAAAATCTGGCCTCTGAGGGCTACCTTGGCATACGCTGCCTAAACCATTGGAGTTACGCAAAGATGATGTACCGTAGTATTGTTTGTCTTGAATAGTTCTAAATAAAAGTCCGGGACAGCATATATCTACCCTTTATGTGAAAGCCACTATACATGTATTAAAAATATATTTATTGAAAATGATCGGTCATTAAACTTAATGTGGCAGGCCAAATTCCAAGCGAAGCCGCGGGCCAAAACTAGTATAAATATGTCATTGGACGGATTGCGAAAATACATTGTAAATTCAAAATTGAACAACGTCTGTTTGCGTTTAAAAATGATGACAAAGCCGTGAAATTATGCAAAGTGATTCTCGATAAATAAACAAAGAATTAAATTTTGCATCACTTTGCCATTATTTTGTAATCGGAATATTTAAGGACGTTTCGAATGTATATCTTGTTTTTTGTTTGTTTTTTAATTATATAAAATTAGCTTAGGACGCCGTGTTGTATGCGGCTGAATAGAATAGTATCCTCATTTCTTACCGAGATGTCGTAAAAGGCGACTAAGGTAAGTCGACCCGCCGTGTGGTATCCGGCTGAGTAGAATAGACCAACCTCATTTCTTACTGAGGTGTCGTAAAAGGCGACTAAGGTAAGTTTACCCACTGTGTGGTATCCGGTTTAGTAGAATAGACCACCCTCCTTCTTACCGAGGTGTCGTAAAATACGACAGGTAAGTTGACGTCAGGCAGGCGGCCGGTCGTAAAAACGCAGCCAAATCATGTGACAGCATGTTTATAACATGTTGTGCCGACCCCACTTAGAGTGGGATAAGGGCAGGAAGATGGTGATATAATTAGCTTAGGACCACTATTGTGTTATGTGGACTTTATTTGCATGATAAAAACTAGAATATATCACTCTGCAACCATTGAAATATTTTCGTTAAATAAACAATAGTAAAATATGCAGGTGACCATATAATCCGCGAAATCCTGATTAACTTTAGCTTTATAATAGTGCTTAATAAGAAAGAAAGAAGATATTTATTCGAAATAATGCATCATTTACAGGCTAACAATCTCAAAACTATACTAAACATGCCTTAACTAATAACGAACTTTATTGAATATGATATATAATGACAAAGATAAATATCGTTAGAATCTGTACTAATATATAAAGCTGAAGAGTTTGTTTGTATGTAATCTCTTTATTGTATTAATAATAATAAAAACACAAAAACATAACAATTTGTTTGTTTGCTTTTTTGCATGAGCGCGATAATCTCAGGAATTACTGGACCGATTTGAAAAATTATTTAAGTGTAACATAGTCCATTTATCGAGGAACGCTATAAAATATAATATAACATCACGCTAAAATGAATAGGAGATGAGCAGCATTAAAAATATTGCGAAAACGTCAAAATTTAAAGCTTTCCTTGCGTGCGCTAAGTAAGCGGTGAAAGTTATTTAAAAAATCTCTTATAATTATATTGTAGACAGCGACATTTTTAATCAGTGTTTTAATTTATTGTTGCTAGCAACACTTCATAATTACTTCTCATCTAGAGTATAAAAGTGGACAGGTCAAGAACAGAGGTCTCTTTTACGATCGGTACTTGCGTGTGAAAGCTCTGTTAGTTAATCTGTTCACGTCAGCCATTTTGTTTGTTTGGTTACAAATGTATTAATTTTATTCTCTTTTTATAAATCCTACTTTGGATCCTAACATCCGAAGCGGGATAAAGAACTCTTAGCTCACAGCATAAATTAAATGTAAAGTGTGGTAGAATTTGGTAGATTTCATTTTGTTTATTTATGACATACCCACTTTTTGTTTTCGATTGAATTGCACGTATTTGTGACAAAGTATTTGTGTATTTTGTTGCAATTGCTTGTATTTTACGTGATTTTGTGAAATAGTGCATTCTAAGTCAAATAATCGTAACGGCTTAATGTTCGGAACACATCGCGAGATCGGAAAATGTGTTTATCATGAGTAAAACGTAAGGATAGGTGTCAAACTCGTAATAAGTTCTTGCAACGTGTTACGGACGGCCGGAGGTGGCAGAATTCATTAAATGGCTCGCGTGATCAGTCTTATTCGGCTGAAGGAGAACGACAACATTCGGGTCGTAATATTAAAAGCGTCTCTGATAAGTGTTCGCGATAAGGTTTACGTAGTGACAGCTCTTATTATACTTTGCGATCATGCTCGGGCATAGTTTGTGTTCCCGCTCGTGTGAAAGGAGGATCCCACTTGTATTATAGTTCACGGTCTGATATATAAAGAAGAAACCGTTCCACTTTACATCAATAATTTTGTTATCGCTCGTATGATAGGTACCATCCCGACGTCGCGAGAGTTGCGTTTGCTTTCATTTTAAGCGATCTAATTCTCCTAACTGCGTCGGTACTTCTGACTTGAGTGGACCGCATGTACCTACATCACTCCTTAGAATCAACTTGTTCAGAGGCATCTAATCTTGCGCAAGCTTTTCATAAATCCGTTAATAACATTTGGGATAGTGTGAATAAGTTGACCGTGCCAGACCGGTAAATGGGTAAACTGACGAGGATTGTAATCTCGTGTAGTTTCATGTTAAAGGGTTGATGCAAAAATATGGTTTGTCGTGGTCAGGTAAGGCCGAGTCCAGTAAAATAGAAGCTACGTGAGGCACGGGAGACAGTTTCTCGGTCTTGGAGGTTATTTCAAGGTGTTTTTAAATCGGTCTAATGCTGAATGCTCGTGTAAATTAACATCGACATCCACAACGCTAATTTAATATTTATGATTTATGAGGTTGTAATAAAGTTTTCTCAGTCTGCAGGGAAACTTGATGCCGGCATTCGTGGTGGTAATCCCGGCATGTGTGGTCAGTACGTGGCGGTAAAGGTGTTACCCCATGACCGCTGCACACTTCGCTTGCTTAGCGGAGGCTGCGGCAAGGCTACGCAGACTGCGTACGTGGAGCCGTGGAGAGGCGAGTGGTGTGGCGTGTGTGAGACATGCGCCGCCTTCAGTGAGAGTGATTCTACTCTGGCGGCGTGCACCACTGTCATGTAGGGTGAGGGGAAGCTAGTCACCCCGAGCATTTTGCTACACCCTGGCGCTTGGTGGGCCCCAAGTTGCTGAATAGACTGATCGAACGATCGGTCTATAGCCTGTTTATCAGGTGGCCTGTGACGTGCTACGTCGGGCGAAGCGCGCGTGTCGCGTGACCGAGTCATGATTATCCATGGCGATGGTTGGGTAAAAGTCCTAGGCATATGGTTTGAAATTTTAAAGAGACGTCTCGATTATTATTTAGAGAAGAATGTTAGATGAGATCGATTGCTCAGTAAAAAAAGCTGAAGTATGAATTAATTGAATGACGAGGTAGTGGAAAAGAGGATGTTAATTTTATTTGGTTTAATTGAAAATTTTCTGATTCCTTTTTTAAATACAGATGAGGACTATGACACTGCCTTTGCGTCATCAGTCAGTGCATCTGACTCATCCACGCTTCCATCAGTCACTCATGAAGCTACACCTGTCGCTGCCAACAATGCTGGTCCGGTGGTACGGAGACAGTTTTGGCCGAGGACGACATGCGGTCAGGAGAGGCCGTGTAGACAGCGACATTTTTAATCAGTGTTTTAATTTATTGTTGCTAGCAACACTTCATAATTACTTCTCATCTAGAGTATAAAAGTGGACAGGTCAAGAACAGAGGTCTCTTTTACGATCGGTACTTGCGTGTGAAAGCTCTGTTAGTTAATCTGTTCACGTCAGCCATTTTGTTTGTTTGGTTACAAATGTATTAATTTTATTCTCTTTTTATAAATCCTACTTTGGATCCTAACAATATTATAATAGAATAGAATATTATATATATAATCACTATAATAGAATACTTATATAGAACACTTATAATAGAAGTTATATATAATCACTATAACTTCTATTATGTTCAAAATTTTAATTGGATTGGATATACATTGGATAATTTCCATGCGAAATTATCCAATGCTGGTAATTCTGGTTTACATATAAAGAATTTGAACACCATCATAATCTTTAGATATATAAGAAATATCTTATCTTACTCTCACTTATTTAAAATAAACCGTAGTAGCGATATTCGCAGTAAACTAATTGATAAATAACCTCAATGATGTATTATGTTGTGTTTTCTTTTACCGAAAAAAGGGATTGTTTTTTATATATTGTTATTATTCTAACATAGTTAACTAGAATATTATAATCAGTAGCATCTTTTCATCTATTTATTTTACCAGAAGTATTTAATAGAAAAAAATTATTAAAATTAATATAAACTTTTTCTTTTTCTCTACATGACCCGTACTCTCTTTTTTCTTCTTGTCCTTTTCCTTCAAAGATTGACTAGAGGATCCCTTTTAGGGATAAGTCCACCTTTATACATGTGTTTTTTTTTCTTTCTCTTTTCTAAATATATGTATATAAAGAAATAAATGTGTTGCTTGGATATCCGTATTTTTTTATTACCGTTTTTGCCTCTTTTGACGTTACCAGAGACTTTACAGGTTTAATTTTATGATTTTTGTCATTTTATTTTAATTCCATTATACTTTTATTTTTCACAGCCCAGTACATTGCTATTTTATCTTTTCCTATTTATAATCCTATTTATATTAATGTATTTCCTATTTATAATTAAATTCCAATTTATATGTTAATATTACATCTGTTTAATTTTAAATCTATTTTCCTTACTTTAGATTTGGTACGATTGTTTTGTTATTTCTTGCTGATACATCTCCTAATCCGTATTGGAACAGCATGGTGGGTTTTAGCTTTAATTCTTCTAGTCAAGAGGAGGCTTTTATCAGGAGATAATGAGACTACTTTTATTTACAAATACAATTAACTCAAAATTCAATTAACTGGAACCGTTAAAAAACAAAATAATTTCCGTTGCGGTTAAATGTCAATTACTATAGGTAAATTAATAGTTAATGTATATATTTTATTGCCTATAATACTATGTTAAAGCTATTTCGAGCTATGTTTATAACTTCCGGAAGAAACAAGCCGCCGGCATTTCGCATTTCGTTATTTACATTTCGCCGAAATAAGGCGGAAACGGCGGTCGTGAAAAAATTTCGTTACATAACAAAATTTAGGTTTCGTTAAAAAGCTGACCTTCGTTAATGTCATCATTTTATAGACATATTCCGTCGTATTTCGTTATTTTGAGCATAAGTTATTTACCGGGGCATTTAAATCTATTTGACTCGAATAACGAAGACCATATTCAATAGCAATTCATATTCAAATAAATTTGTAAACAAGTGCTTTTGAATCGTCAACTCTACTGCTGGTTCGGAAAGCTGTTCCTACCGAGAAGAGCCAGCAAGAAACTTCACGGTTTCTGCTTACCTTTTTGGTTACATTTAGTAATGCAGAATCGAAGTATTTATTTTCACGCAATCTTATTACCTATATAATTCTCAAGAGCATAGTAGGATTTCTGTATCAGTCTTTCTTTAAGATTTTAAACTGCTGTAATGGCAAAGCAAAAGTTGGTTGCGGAATTTTATTATAGAATCTTATACCCAAACCCACAAACGACTTACTTTTGCAAGACGCAAAGCAGAAGCCGCAAGCTTATGTCAATTCCTGCTGTCTTTTATGTACATCAACATCTTCTTTATAGTTCTGTATGTACTACTATTTTATTTATTTTAATTTAAAACAGACATCTTTGTCCATATATAATGTTAGTCATGTGATAGCATGTTTATAACATGTTGTGCAACTTAGAGTGGGATAAGGGCAGGAGGATGATGAATATTACTTAATGACTATGTTAGTACTCAATAACTAAAAATGACCTAGTCCTCTGAATGAGTTTCCACACCAGGACTGTCATTTTTATTAGCTTTATTGTTCAGAATACGGTTCTGACTTCTGTTTATCACTTACCAATTTTATACTATATCCGTACCAAAAATGAGATCAACAAACACCCTATCCCATTTATTTTATTTATAGCTTCTACTCGTGTTTTCGTCTACGCTTGCAGCAAGATAAAAAGGATATAATATGACTCTACGACTTAAACTCATCATGGTTCTGCCCTTATCCCATTCTAAGTGTAGCAAAACATGTTTTTCTCTTCCATTCTCTCTATCATTGAACTCCGGCGCTACTCTTTTTATATGCATGTCATACTTGACACAACCCAACCATCCCTTTTTAGGCCTCCCTTTAGTCACATATCCATCCACAATAACACTCGTTTGGTTACAGGATTTTCATCCGTCCTCATTATATCACCGTCTTAATCTTGTAGTCGTCTTTTCTATAATGGGCGTAACTTTCAGACTTTATATACCCAAATGATAACATTCTCTTATCATTTGCATGCACTTTTTTTTCATTCGTCTTTTTTTGTCCAACATTCTGATGGCCAATTTATTTTACCACTTAAACTATCGGCTTGCAACCACGTCAATCTTACCTACTACGTTTTAACGCATTTTTAATATTTGTATATCTAGCAAATTCTCGTGTTACAATGTTACCATTCTCCTCCGAAACGGCTTGACCGATTTTGATGAAATTGTATATGCATATTCAATCTGAGAATTGACTATCTATTTTACATACCTAAGTGATGAGGGTTGTCCGCCACTTACATGTTTTTATTTTTTTTGGTCAATTTTTTTATTTTTAATAATGTATACTAAAAATTCCTAAATACTATATTTTGGCGAAACAACGTTAGACCGGTTAGCTAGTATTTGTATAGATTTCGATATCTGAAGACATTAAATTTAACAACATAGGCAATTTGTATATAAATTTTAACGTTTTCCTCAACTTAGCCTGTAATAAAAACACTTTTTTTGCTTCAGTTGTTTAAATTTCAATATCCCGAACATATCCACACTTTGGGGACGGACGGGGGTGTGTGTAAGTGTCCCATATATTTATTTATCATATCCAGATTTGGCGATACACAGGTTTCCTTCTCTTCGATACGTAGAATTCAAATAGAGATATAGAATCCAATTGATTCAATTAAGGCGGCCGGCGTCACAGATGACGTAATAAATACAGAACGCCGGCAAAAAATATACGTGCAGGAAACACAATAACGGTAAAAAAACACCTAATCACTGCTTTCTCGAGTGAAAGTGATCGCGTGATGTCCAGGACTTACCTTTAACGAGCCGCTGCAGAATGATCTCCTTGTGCTCGCCGGTATGGGGCTCCCCGATGACGGCGAGCAGGTAGCAGCCGGTGAGGGGGCTCGGCGGCGGCACGGAGGCGGACACCTCCGTGCCGAGGGACAGGGACCTGTCCTCGTCGTGGTCCATCGCCGACGGCGGCGCCGGCGTTCGCCGACGGTACGCCCAGTACTTGAGTGCTAGACGACCGCTTCGGACTACAACTCCGACCGGAATGCCAATTTCGGCAGCGCTCTTGCCGCTTGCGCGCGCAACGCGATCGACCGGCTAGGATGCGCGGCACGCAGACGCGTCGACGTCCATTTCTCTGTCCCACTCCCACTAGGTATAACAACCATATGCTAGTAAGGGATGGATTTGTTAGGGCGTATACAGGAGCGTCTGAAGTCTAGGCCGAGCAGCGCACACGTCTGCATTGCGTCTAAACAACCCGTAGGCTGTAGCGGCTCAGCTGTTGGCCGGTTGCGATCGATGATATAATATTGGACGTGTTACAAAAACTATGATAGCCCGACGGTTGGACCATTATTAAGTCACGGGTTCAAATCCCGGTGGAACTCTGATGGATTTTTCTATGAATTTTATATGCCAAATTTATATTATCACTAATGTATACCAAATAAAAAAATCAATTTAAAAAGTCAAAGTGAGAAATCGATAATTTGGCAACTCTGCTTTTTAATATTATATTTTTATTTGATCATACATTTATTCCAGAAATAACTAAATATTTAAAATATCTAAATTAGTAATTCGAGTAGATCCGCAAAGTAGCTTAATTATATCCTCCTGTCCTTATCCCATTCTAAGTGGGGTCGGCACATGTTATGAACATGTCCCATGATTTGGCTACGTAATTTATGACCGCCCGCCCGCCTAGCGTTAACTTATCTTAGTCGTATTTTACGACACCTCGGTAAGAAAGGGAGTGGTCTATTCTACTAAACCATATACCACACGGTGGGTCAACTTTCCTTGATCTCCTTTTACGACACCTGAGTAAGAAATAGGGTGGTCTATTCTACACATCGAATACCACACGGTGGTCAATTTCTCTTAGTCACCTTTTACGTCACCTCAGTAAGAAAGAGGGTGGTCTATTCTACAGATCGAATACCACACGTTGGGCTAATTTACCTTACTCGCCTTTTACGCCACCTTAGTAAAAAAGAGAGTGGTCTATTCTACTCAACCGAATACCACACGGTAGGTCACCATACTTTATTCGCCTTTTACGACACTTCGGTCGGAAAGAAGGTGGTCTATTCTACTCGTCGGATACCACACGGTGGGTCAACTTTCCTTAGTCGTATTTTACGACAGCTCGGTAAGAAAGAGGGTGATCTATTCTACTCAGCCGGATATCACATAATTCTAGTAATTATTTGAATTCATACAAGTAAAACTTAATATAAAGCACGTAAAGTTGGGATCCTTTTATTGGAGGCTTAATACCAGTCCTTTCAAATAACTTTCCTTACTTTTCAACACACATCCGTTCAATTTTCATCCATTGTAAGCTTTTCACAAAAGGAACCTCCTTATTGTTAGGGCTTTGAGATTTATATCCTTGAAATGCAAAGAAAAGACAATATTCAAACAGAGAAACCGGCTTTATTCACTCGCCCATATACAAATGGTAAGATTCTATAATAAAATTCCGCAATCAATTTTAGCATTGCCATTACAGCAGTTTAAAAACACTGTTAAAAAGGCGATGATACAGAACTCCTATACTGTTGAGTATTATATTAATGATAAGAATGCGGGGTATAGCTTTTCTTCTACCCTGTAACAAGATGGTAAATACTAAATGTAAAGCTATAAGAATTATATTTTAACAAAGAGCAACTGCCAAGTTTCTTGCTGGCTCTTTTCGGTAGGAACAGCTTTCCGAACCAGCAGTAGAGTTGACGATTCAAAAGCACTTGTTAACAAGTTTACTTGAATAAAGAATATTTTAAATTTGAACATAACATGTTTCACTTCGTAGGTTAGCTGGTAGAGATCTTGATTAACCTCTGTTTTAACTTATTTTAATGTGAATATGACAAGTGAGAAAGACTATGTTTAACAGAACATTTCGCCACCATCGATGAACGGCGTTATAGGGTAACTAACGGAATTTGTATTAGATAGTATTTAAATTAGCTCGTGTTAATAGATCTAATCTTTCATTAACAGAGTATTCCGATTATTGATTATTTTAAAAAAGATTATGTTTCTTAAGCAAACATGTCAACCGACAGATATCTCTCGACACCTTGAGAGCTTTTAGGTCGCGTACAGATATCGCGAGGCGTAGTTAGTTCGTCACGTATGCCTCAACCCGAGGCATACTACGGTACATTTATACATGCGTCCTGATCCTGAATGACACATGCTCAACTGAGCACACAGATAACCAAGCATTAGAAAAATACGTCAGTAGAAATATGGCTCCGCCAAGGCGAGACGTGCAAATTGCAGCTGCAATTTTTTTAATTACCTATATAGTAATTCATAAAATATTAAAAACGAAAAGCCACCGTGTGGTATCCGGCTGAGTAGAATAGACCAACCTCATTTCTTACCGAGGTGTCGTAAAAAGCGACTAAGGTAAGTTGACTCACCGTGTCGTATCCGGCTAAGTAGAATAGACCAACCTCATTTCTTGCCGAGGTGTCGTAAAAGGCGACTAACGTAAGTTGACTTACCGTGTGGTATCCGGTTTAGTAGAATAGACCAACCAAATTTGTTACCGAGGTGTAGAAAAATATGACTGAGGTAAGTTGACGTCAGGCAGGCGGCCGGTCATAAAAACGCAGCCAAATCATGTGACAGCATGTTTATAACATGTTGTGCTGACACCACTTGGAGTGGGATAAGGGCAGGAAGATGATGATTAAAAAAGAGAAAAGACGCTAGTGGACAAAACGTTTTTTAGGGAACGATTACATTATGGGAATACATAGGCTCCGTGACTCATGAGCATGTAAAGCAAACAACATCCGTCTACACGGAGCGCACGGCTCGCACTGAGGCAGCGTTCGCAACGATCGTATGAAGCGAATGCTCACTGTGAGCAACACGTCCACACAGCTCGAGGCATGCGAGACGAACCATTCGCAACGCACGCCTCGCGATATCTGTACGCACCTTTATGTAACTAGCGATATGCCACAGCTTCTAAATTTTGGAAACGATTCAAAATATTCAGGAAAGTCAGTATGTAGGGGGTTTCGAGGAAGATAAATCGACCTAGCTACTTTTTATTTAAAAAACTGTTGTTTTATATTAAAATGTCGTATTATATATATATGACATTCTCAGGCATTGAAAATTGTTAAAATATAAATATAATACAAAGGTTAATTTTTCTGTAATTTATAAAGTTGTAATAATTGATAGAATTAGGCGTTACTTTACGGAGATCCATAATACAATTAATAATAAAATTATTTTGCTATAATCCCCAGCACTTTTGAATTACATTTTTATACCTCTAACAGAATTACCTAGCAAGTCTTGGCAACCCAGGCATTATATTTTTATTATTGCCTAAATAGAATCCGCGATTATTGCTTTTGTACTGGATAATCGTCCATTATACTGTGTTTCTGTTACTGGATAAAACTCAAATCTACAAATATAAAACAAAGAGGTAAGCTTTTGCAAGCACTTTTGAATCGTCAAGGATCAATATGATTAATGAAGCTACAACTGGTTCGGAATGTTGCTCTTACCGAGAAGAGCCAGAAAGAAACTCGGCGGTCAATCTTTTAAACATTTTCCATTTACGTAATTAAGTCGAAGTTTGCTACGAAGCATTATTATCATTTTTAAAAATCTTATCATTTTTAATCAAGTTTAGCAATCAACAAGAGAAAATGAAAAACAACTACGCTGATTTTTAGCTAACTGCAAACTTGTAACCGATAAAATAAAATGAGGTGGCCTGTGAATTATCTACGAGATAAATATAATCTGTTAAGACACGCTACGTGATAAGATATCCTTACTAATATTAACAATGTACGTGTGTTTGTTACGCTTAAATGACCGAAAATAGATGTTCTTACATTAACTTCACAGTAAAATATATTGCTAAAATACAATATATTATTGTTTAATTTGGTAAAGTAATTTAGTCACAGGATTTGTTTACGTTTTGAATAAAAGATAAATGATATAGAGGGTGAATGACCGTACCTTATTCAATTCCAATTCCGTATGTAATGCATTGACCTTGACCGAGCGACTATATACAAGTGCGAAAACAGAACTATAATGTTATTGTTTTATCCCGTCTTTTAACTATTGCTTGTTAGCCAGATCTCAATTTAATTATATTTCTTTTTTACTACTATTTTACAAGAAGATTGAATTAGACCAAAGTTATTTTATACATTTAACTGATCAGTGGATTCATTTAGTGTCATATAAAATTATACAACACTAAATGAATCCACTGATCAGTTAAATGTATATAAAGTAGTACAGATGTACCACTTTATATAATAGACAAAGTAGGAACTAGGGTTGCAACCTTTTTTTTAAGAAAAAAGTATTTTTCTTTTTAAATAAAAAAAAATAGTACTTTTAGGAAATTCAGGAAAAATAATAGTACATTATTATACATATTTTCAATCATTATTTAATTTTTCATGATTATTTATTATTACTTTTCGCTGGACAATCACAAAGGAGTTAGAGTTACTAACTAAGCCCCGTAAATACATGAATGAGTTTCGTTCAAACATTCCCTATGCAGTCCTGCGGGTGCGTTCCATTCACAGTTAATTAAAAAAAGCGCGACAATTGAATTAGTGATAAAAATATAGTATTTTTCGTCATATATTGTTTTTCTATAATATATAGTACGATACTATATAATATAGTACGGGTGGCAACCCTAGTAGGAACCGACATAAGCTTGCGGCTCCTGCTTTGCGCCTTGCAAAAGTACGTAAGTCGTTTGAGGGTTTGGGTATAAGATTCTATAATAAAATTCCGCAATCAATTTTAACTATGCCATTACAGCAGTTTCAAAAAAAACTATATATAAAAGGGTAATACAGAAAGCCTACTATACTATTGAGGAATACTTGGATGATAAAAATGCGTAGCTACTCTTCGACCCTGTACAAGACAGTAATAAATAAATGTAACTAATAATAAGACAAAAGTAATAATAAAATTATTTTGCTATAATCCGCGATGAAGTAAAATAGAAAATATATATAATGCTAAATGTAGAGTGGACAATCGGTTATCATACCTGATACATGCAGGATTCGTAAAAACACATGCACAAACCTCCACCACCGCCACAATACACAAACACTACACTATCACTATCACAACTCAACAATCGTTTCGCCCCGCAACCGAAGCATCATCAGGAGATAGACTCCACGACAAAATGTGTTTTGACGAATCCTGCATGTATCAGGTATGAAAACGTAGCGCACTCTACATTTAGCATTATATTGTATTTTGCTTTATCGCGGATTATAGCAAAATAATTTACTATTACTTTTGTATTATGGATCTCCGCAAAGTAACGCCTAATTCTATAAATTCCTTAATACCATTTACATTTAGTGTCTTTTACAAGGTCGAAGAGTAGCTTTATCCACCGAAGCAATCAATTTTAGCTTTTCCATTACAGCAGTATACAGATCTCCACAAAGTAACGCCTAATTCTATAAATTAATAATACGAAGTATATTTTAAAATAATAAATATAATAAATAAATATGGGACACTTACACACACGGTCGTCCGTCCCCAAAGTAAGTAACTTAATACTTGTGTTACGGGTGAGAGACAACTGGTGAATATATACTTATATATTTTTTAAATACATACTTAAATACAAATATACACCCAGGCTCAAAGACCAACAAATTCATTTATAGAAAATGTTGGCCCTCGGCGGGAATCGAACCCGCGACCCGCGGAGCTGAAGGCAGGGTCACTACCCACTGCTCCAACGGGCCAGTCAAAATAGAGCAACCGCAGAGTTATTTGCTGTAGAGGCCATTTTCCAAACCAGCAGTAAAATTGAAGACTCATAAGCACTTATTTACAAGTTTACTTGAATAAAGAACTTTATTAATAACATGTCCATTCGACCATCACCCCATAGTGTTTAGTATTAATAATTCAAAGGGCTTACCGATATCTAGACAGAACGGATGTGGCGTCACTCACCCCACAAGTTTCCCCTCGGACGAGGTAGAATTGAAAATGCGTCATACAATGTCATTTCCTTAATTTGAAAAGTAACAAAATTTTTGGGTTTAGGTTTTTTAGAAAGTAATGATATTACAGTCATCATCCTCCTGCCCTTGTCCCACTCTAAGTGGGGTAGGCACGACATGTTACAAATATGTCATATGATTTGGCTACTTATTTTACAACCGGCCGCCTGTCTGACATCAACTTACTTTAGTCGCCTTTTACGACACCTCGGTAAGAAATGAGGTTGATCTATTCTACTCAGCCGGATACCACACGGCGGGTCTACTTACCTTAGTCGCCTTTTACGACACCTCGGTAAGAAATGAGGGTGATACTATTCTACTCAGCCGGATACCACACGGCGGGTCGACTTACGTTATTCGCCTTTTACGACACCTCGGTAAGAAATGAGGGTGGTCTATTCTACTCAGCCGGATACCATACGGCTGGCCGACATACCTTAGTCGCCTTTTACGACACCTCGGTAAGAAATGAGGGTGATACTATTCTATTCAGCTGGATACCACACGGCGTAAGTATCAAGCTGAGAAGAATAGACCACCCTCATTTCTTACCGAGGTGTCGTAAAAGGCGACTAAGGTAAGTTGACGTCAGGCTGGTCGTAAAATACGTAGCCAAATCATATGACAACATGTTTGTAACATGTTGTGCCGACCCCACTTAGAGTGGGATAAGGACAGGAGGATGATGATATTATAGAAAGTACATAATACTAAAAAAAATGAAGATAGTATAAATAAACTTAATTATTAACTCTGGTTCGCCCATTAATATTTCTCTTTCCGAGTCAATTCGCAACGGACGTTCGTTATTTAATCACCAGTTTTCATCTGACCGAGATTATGGAAACTACATATTTAATTCACTCATTGCAGAGAGTTTAAAATTAATGTGCAACCAGAATTAATAATTAAGTTTATTTACGATTTCTGATTTGACCAAACAAGTTTTAAATAAAGGAGGCTGAAAAGAGATTCAAATTGTCGTCAGAATAAAAATAAAAATAATAAAATAATAACACATTGCACTAAAATAATTATAAAGGTACTAGCGGCCTGCCCCTGCTTCGCACGGGTATAAAATATATATCCCATGTCAGTCTGTGTAAAAAAAATGATTAAAATCGATCCAGTAGTTTTGGTTTACAGAATGTCTTTAAACAAACTCTTGAAAGACGGACATAGCTGCTAAAGTCGAAGTGTTATAGGGCGCAGCGTGGCGTCCTCACGGCATTTTAAATCTGTAATATCTCCGAAAATGTTCACTTAAATTACATGCTGTAAACGGCCATATTGATCTATATTAAATCAACTATTTATTTAAGGTACTTAATTGGATAAGGATTAATGCTGTATTGTATAAAAATTGCTTCAAAAATATGGCATTATTTTTCGTAAAAAGTAAATGACAATAAATGCTATACTGGGTTATCCATAAGAGATAGACATATACCAATAATCTATTAAAAAAACCGCATCAAAATCTGTTGCGTAGTTTTAAAGTTTTATGCATACATAGGGATATAGGGACTTTGTTTTATAATATGTAGTGATATAAACACAAATAATTAAATACAGTAATGAAAAACAATAATAATAATTATGAGTTATCGGCTGACTAATTTAAAAAAATGAAATGGTCTGTCATAAAATCAATAATTAGGATTGAAGTTGTAAATTAAGTAGGTGAGCCTTAAATTTAAGTTTAAAGATAAATAAGGATTAGATATTTTATATTTTCTTTTCTTTCTTTCTTTCTTTTAGTTTCTTTTTTCATTTAGTAAAAGATTACTGTTTACGAAGTACTGTAGTATTAAGTAGTAGCATAGTTTTAAAATATTTTCTAAACTCGTATAAGGGCTTAATGAAATAGATGTTTAATAAGAAATAAGAAATAAGGAAACACTCATCATCTGCTTGCCCTTATCCCACTCTAAGTGGGGTCGGCACAACATGTTATAAACATGTTGTCACACGATTTGGCTATGTATTTTACGACCGGCCGCCTGCCTGACGTCAACTTATCTTAGTCATATTTTACAACACCTCGATAAGAAAGAGGGTGGTCTATTCTACTTAACCGGATACCACACGGTGAGTCAACTTACCTTAGTCGCCTTTACGACACCTCGGTAAGAAATGAGGGTGGTCTATTCTACTCAGCCGGATACCACACGGCGGGTCGACTTACCTTAGTCGCCTTTTACGACACCTCGGTAAGAAAAGAGGGTGGTACTATTTATTCTATTCAGCCTAATACCACACAGCGTAAATAAGGAAACACTATTTGTGTTAAAAGATTCAATAGAAATTATACTTTTATGTTATTTGTTTTGATAAAACTCAAATGAAGGTGATTCGAGCGAGAAATCATTTTTTTTCTATTGATTATGCGCCTGGCAGAATTTTTATTGCAAGACATTACATTTACATAATTGCGAATTTAAGAACGAAAAGTAATAGTAAAATTATTTTGCTGTAATCCGCGCTGATATATATTTGAATTGATATAATGGCATATATTTTTAAAAGAGCAACCGCCGAGTTTCGTGCTGGCTCTTCTCGGTAGGAACAGCTTTCCGAACCAGCAGTAGAGTTGACGATTCAAAAGCACTTGTTTACAAGTTTATTTGAATAAAGAATATTTTGAATTTGAATTTGAATTTACGATTCAAAAGTACTTTACAAAGTTAGCTAGCTATCAGTCAGCGCTTCTGCAAACATAGAAAAGATTATCCGCCGAGTTTCTTGCTAGTTCTTCTCGGTAGGAGCAAACTTCCGAATCAGTGGTAGCTTCTTTAAAACATTTGACGATTCAAAAGTACTGTAAACAGTCCACTTGAATAAAGAATATTTTGAATTTGAATAGAAGCACAGAAGCGTGGAAGCTAAACAATACTTTAAACGCTTTATCATATCGCATGCCTGTAGCTTAACCGGCTACCGCTTAAGTTTGACGCAAGCCTGTTTGATAGACTGGCATTAGCTCCTCAATCAATAAGACCTTATCCCTTAATTAACCTACTAAAACAATACACTATAAATAACCCAAGTATATTGCATAATGAAGTAAAATAAGTCGAAATCAGCTGTGATCGCGTGCCGCCGCATTGCGACGGGTCGATAGTATAAAGCTACACGGGAAACGCTTAGCGAGCCCGCACCTTAAACATTTACTTGGTGTAATCTGAGGAACATTACGTAACATGTAAACGACCTTCCGTCCGTCCGAAACGTCCGTCAACAGCCCCACGGCTCCTGCATCCAATGACAAGCCGCGAGAAAGACATAGCAAGTCTGCACCTCAAACGTTTACATAATTTAATCTGTGCTAGGAACATTATGATTATCTCAAATGACGAGCTTCATTAGCTGGACTATTTTTATTTTGTTTAAAGCTTAGCGAGCCCGCACCTCAAACATTTATTTTTTATAATCTGTGAAACATTATATAACAAGTAAACGATCTATGTCAACAGCTGCACGGCTCCTACATCCAATGAAAAGCCGCGAGAAAGACATAGCAAGTCTGCACCTCAAACGTTTACATAATTTAATCTGTGCTAGGAACATTATGACTATCTCAAATGACGAGCTTCATTAGCTGGACGATTTTTATTTTGTTTAAAGCTTAGCGAGCCCGCACCTCAAACATTTATTTTTTATAATCTGTGAAACATTATATAACAAGTAAACGACCTATGTCAACAGCATCACGGCTCTTGCATCCAATGACAAGCCGCGAGAAAGATATAGCAAGTCCGCACCTCAAATGTTTACATAATTTAATCTGTGCTAGGAACATTATGATTATTTAACTGACGATTTTTTTTAATAATCTGTGAAACATTATATAACAAGTAAACGACCTATATCAAGAGCTGCATATCTCCTGTATCTGATGACAAGCCGCGAAAAACACATAGCAAGTCCGCACCTCAAACTTTTACATAATTTAATCTGTGTTAGGAACATTATTATTGTTTCAACTAACGAGCATCAATAGCTGGACAATATTTACTTTGATTATAACATCAGAATTCTCTAGAGATATGCTGGTTTCCTCACGATGTCTCTTTTAACTCCTCTCTCCGTTTTTGGAGAGAAGGGTTGGAACTAAGACCTACCACGCTGCTCCAATGCGGATTGGTAGGTTACACATATAACTAGAATTATCTAGAGATATGTAGATTTCCTCACGATGTTTTCTTTTACAGAAAAGCGTTTGATGAATTGCAATTATCAATTACAGTCCGTCAAGAAAGTCGTGAAAAAAAAGGAGGGCGCAACTGTTTTTTACATGGTATCTCTATATACTTCAAAATACTTCTTAAGTTGAGACTACAATATTGAGACTAATGCCAACATTTATACATCCTAATACACTAAACTTAATACAATAATTATTGTCTTATTATACAAATACATATTAAAATTGCTACAATATGATTAATGAAGCTACAACTGGTTCGGAATGTTGCTCTTACTGGGAAGAACCAGAAAGTAACTCGGCGGTCAATCTTTTAAATATTTTCAATTGTACATTATTAAACCTCAGTCCTGTATGAAGCTGAAAGGATTTTCAAATGCAGGCTTTTAGTACGTTCATATCCAGTTCATAGTATGTAATTGTTTAATATAAATTGTGTTGCGTAGTTGTCAAAAAACTCGCCTGCTGGGATCTTTACTTGCGTGTGCCACGTAAATCAATAGAGATACATTAAAATAATGTAACAGAGAATTGTAGATCTACTAAAATACTACAGAAAAGTCCGCGATAGCCTGTCTCTATCTCTTGTGGTTAACTCACAATAACTACTTTTATGTTCAAATTTTTTTTTGACACACTAATTTCCAAGCGGGTGAAATCGCTGGCACATGTTAATACTAGTAATATAGTAATAGTAGTAGTAATATAGTATTGTCATTATTTTTGTATAATGGATCACCAAAAAGTAACGCCTTACTTTATAAATCATTCCAAACTTATTCCTAATGCTATACAATAACGCAAAAGCCCACATAAAATACAATTTCATTTAAATAACTCCTCGTTAATTGCCCTGTGAGAATTACAAGCCTTGAATCATATTTACCGAGATGGCGAATTCTCGAGCCTAACGCCATTTTCCTTTCGCTGAAACACCTAAGTGTCGGATAGGCATTTAACGTGTGCCTCAAGGCATAAGAAGTAGATAATCCATATTAAATTTAGCTTTTATTTTCATCATCCTCCTGCCCTTATCCCTCTATTGAATTGATTATGGAATTTTATTATAAAATCTTATGCCAAAACCCGCAAAAGACTGTTATAAGAGCCCCATTCCTACAAATGTCTCTACTACTGTATCGCACGGCTTGTTAGCATAAAAAACTACGTTTACTAAACTACACTAAATAAGAACTTTTACTTTTGTTTACATAGAGTACATTTGTAAACACAAAACTTAAAACGCTTTAAAAAAGCTTTTAACAAAATGTTATGTCAGTACTGTTACCCGTTGAGGAGCTTCCTCTTCCATAGCTAACCCTGGCAGCATTAAGTCATGCTTACCATAAACAAGCATTGAAACTGGATCTGTATGTAAAATTTCAGCTCAATCGGACACCGGGAAGTGGGTCTAATTTGACTTGCAAGATTCCACCATCACATACAAACACGGCAAATTGATCAAAAGGTTTCAACAAATCAATCTAAAAATTCTTTTAACAAAATTTCAGGTCCCTACTGCTAACCGTTGAGGAGTTCCCTCGTCTGGAGCCAATCCTGGCAGCAGCATCAGGTCATGCTTATCATAAATATGCATTAATTATGACAGCACCAGTATATAAAATTTCAGCGCAATCTGACACCGGGAAGTGGGTTAAATTTAACTTACAAGATTCCACCACCATTGTGGCAAGTTGATTAACTTGTAAAAATATCGGTTATCACTTGAACCATACTTAAGCCTAAGGAAATTTTCGCACTCAAGATCATTGAAAGAAGCGCTACACTTTCAAACAACTGGCATTATTACATTGAATTATAACGTTTTATTCTTGTTCTCTTTCTATTATTTCACTTAAAGGATAGATGTTTGAAATTTTATTTACTTCTAACAGTCCTATGTAGTGTTTGAAGATCAGTTCTTTCAATCTCCTAAAAAAACACATCTCCAAAACATCTACCTATTTGTCTAATAACAATACGACAAATTTGATATTTAACTTTGCGTTGATATAAAATATTTTAAACAAGATGAACCAGTGTACGCTTCCGCCGTGTGGTATCCGACTGAATAGAATAGACCAACCTCATTTCTTACCTAGGTGTAGCAAAAGGCGACTAAGGTAAGTTGACCCACCGTGTATATATAGGTAAAAATGTATTTATTTATTTTCTTTGTTTCTTTTTGTTGGAATTTGTGTCCAAATAAATTTCTTTTTTCCTTTCTTTCTTTCTTCTTTCCGTGTGATATCCAGTTTAGTAGAATAGATCACCCTCTTTCTTACCGAGGTGTCGTAAAATACGACTAAGTTGACGTCAGGCAGGCGGCCGGTCGTAAAAATGCAGCCAAATCATACGACAGCATGTTTATAACATGTTGTGCCGACCCCACTTAGAGTGGGATAAGGGCAGGAGGATGATGATGTACCAGTGTACGCTTACACAATAAATATATTGAAGATGAATTTGACGGACAAACCGGAAATAAGGAGAATAACATAAAATCCAAATATATAATTTATAGAATTAGGCGTTACTTTGCGGAGATCCATAATACAAAAGTAATAATAAAATTATTTTGCTATAATCCGCGACGAAGTAAAATAGAAAATATAGTGCTTGTGTATTGTGGTGGCGGTGGTGGAGGTTTGTGCATGTGTTTTTACGAATCCTGCATGTATCAGGTATGATAACCGATTGTCCACTTACATTTAGCATTATATATATTTGTATACGCCTATTACTGATCGGCGGACAAAAGCAGCAACTGCGGAATTGCTTTTATAAGAGTGCAGGCTTATTCAATTGTTTAGCCGGACGAATACATGGACCGAGAGGTCAATTGAAGATCAGCGCGGTCACCTTACGCACCTTTAAAGCGCGCTGCGTTGTAACATATCAAAATATAGTACTCGCAATTTTTTAAGACTTTTATTGTACGAAAGTACTAGGTAGGACATACAGTGAAACATAGATATCCTACCTATCAAGAATTTCCCACAATATTTTCTATTTTACTTCTTCGCGGATCATAGCAAAATAATTTTATTATTACTTTTGTTTTCCAAATATATAGTAAAGCCTGTCGTGAACTTGAAGTGTTGGGCCACATATAAAAATAACTTGGGGTCTAAAGGTGTCAAAATGGCGACCACGCCCTGGAAAACGCGTTAGCCCTTACAAGATGGACTAACGAACTTCTTCTCTTTTGTTTACCGTTCTTCTTTTGTCTCAATCGACCTTCTGTCGTAATCTTCTTGTTTTTCAATCGATAGACGTCCAAGACATTTGACGTTGATAAAACTTTGGCATAAACAATTAACTTGATATTTAACTCCATACCAAATGCTTTTTACATTTCTCTATATATCAATAACAGTATAACCATATTAACTAACTATATACTATTAACTGTTGATTAGCTCAACCTTATAGATCTATAGGTTAGTTAATTAAGGCTGGGCCACGTTACTTAAATATTAGAAGCCGTGCAAGTTCAAAGTCGTCAAAGTGGAAGCAATTTTAATACACTAAAATCTTGCCTGTGGTGATGTGGTTTTAGTCTAAATAATATAGTACAAGAATTTTTAATAAGGGTATGCTGTGTGGTATCCGGCTGAATAGAATACACCACCCTCATATCTTGCCAAGGTATCGTAAAAGGCGACAAAGGTAAGTCGACCTACCGTATAGTATCCGGCTGAATAGAATAGACCACCCTCTTTCTTACCGAGGCGTCGTAAAAGGCGACTAAGGTAAGTCGAGCCATCGTGGGGTATTCAGCTGAGTAGAATAGACCACCCTTTTTCTTGCCGAGGCGTCGTAAAAGGCGACTTAGGTAAGTCGAGCCATTGTGAGGTATTCGGCTGAGTAGAATAGACCACCCTTTTTCTTACCGAGGTGTGGTAAAAGGCGACTAAGGTAAGTCGGCCGCCTGACGGAAACTTACCTTAGTCTAGTGATCTATTCTACTCAACCGAGTACCACACGGCACAATCTTACTTCCTTTACCATTACAGAATTAACCTAATGCTTATATCTATATATATAAAAGAAAGTTGGTCTTAGTTACACTATTTATAACTCAAGAACGGATGAACCAATTTGGCTGAAAAATGGTGGAGAGGTTGCTTAGAATCAGGAGACGGACATAGGATACTTTTTATCCCGTTCGTACGCATTTTTTTAGTATATGAGTTTAGATATTCCAAAGATAGCAGGGAATCTTCATGGTTTAGGGAAAGGGGGATTGTTTCACTCCAAATTTAACGCATGCGGGCCACGGGCAGTAATGAATAAAATTAATCTACTAGATAGATTTTAATCATTGACTGACATGGCTATATATTTTATATCCGTGCGAAGTCGGAGCGGGCCACTAGTATTGTATAAAATCTCTGTCAAACATATTAAGGAGGCTTTCATCCTTGTTTGTGGTAGATACGATTTATTTCAGTTCAATGGTTTGAGAAATTGCCGCTAAAATCATTCTTAGGGCTACATATTGCGTCTTGTCTCCATGTATTAACATTATAAATGTTGTGTATATATAATTGTATGGGAGCTGTGGTAGCCCAGCGGTAACACCGTGCGACTCTCGAGGAGGTCACAGGTTCGAACCCGGGCAGACACCAATGAGTTTTCTGTTAAAAACTTATGTGTCTAATTGACAATTGCAATTTATCACACGCTTTTCGGTGAAGGAAAACATCATGAGGAAACCTGCATATCTCCAGAGAATTCTGAAGATATGTGTAACCTACCAATCCGCATTGGAGCAGTGTGGTAGGTCTTAGCTCCAATCCTTCTCTCCAAAAAACGAGAGGAGAGGCCTATTCCCAGCAGTGGGAGAGTAATAGGCCGCTCCTTTTTTTTTAATATAATTGAGATATGGAGAAATTAGTAATACTTGGAGTATTTCTATAGCATGTTACAAATGTTTTTATTTATACTTATTATAAAACAAAGTACCTTAAAGGTGTCTGCGTGTATCATCATCCTCCTGCCCTTATCCCACACTAAGTGGGGTCGGCACAATATGTTGCAAACATGTTGTCATATGATTTGGCCACGCATTTGACGACCGGCCGCCTGCCTGACGCCAAATTACCCCAGTCGTATTTTACGACTCCTCGGTAAGAAAGAGGGTGGTCTATTTTACTAAACCGGATACCACATGGTGAGTAAACTTTACCTTAGTCGCCTTTTCTGACACCTCGGTAAGAAATGAGGTTGGTCTGTTCTACTCAGCCGGACACCACACGGCGGGTCGACTTACCTTAGTCGCCTTTTACGACACCTCGGTAAGAAATGAGGGTGGTACTATTCTATTGAGCCGGATGTCTGCGTGTATGTGATCGATTTTCTCAAAATCTATTAATGGATTTTTGTACGGTTTTTACTAAAGATAGTTTAATTCTTCCGGAAGGTTTAAATTAATAGTACATTACCGTTTTATGCAGATTATGTTAAAGAAGTCTCGGTGTTATAAAAAAAAATGGCCTGCTGCTTTACTCGCATGTACCGCGCAAACCAACAGAGATACACTAAAGTAATGTACTAGAGAATTGTAGATCTACTAAAATACTACAAAAAAGTCCGGAACAACATGTTTCTGTCTCTTATGGTTAAAGCACAATAACTAATATTATGATCATAGTTTCATCTAAATACACTGTTTTAATACTAATTTTTCTTTAAACCATTCATTCAAACCTTCATTTTAAATCAGTTACTCTAAGATAACAAAGTACCACGAAAATGAATTTCTTGTTAGAAGAAATTGTTTGGACAAATTCAATATTTTCTCTTTGTGTAAAAACTCGTGGGCAATCGAGTAGAATCAATTCGGTGATGGGATTTTCGTTAGACGTAACATATTCGAGGATTAAACTTAGTCTGCTTGTAATATAGCTAACATATACATTGTTTACGTCGATATAAATGTTAAAATAGCATCAATTATGTACTGCAATTTTTTCTTATACTTGATGGAAAAAAATTAAAGGTAATTAGTCGAAAGCTGAGCAAAAGTTGAGGATAATTTAGATGATAAGAATGCGTCAATACTGTTCGATCATGTACAAGATAGTAATGACTAAATGTAACTAGTTATAAGTATTATTTTAAAAGAGCAACCGCCTTGCTGGCTCTTCTCGGTAGGAACAGCTTTGCGAACCAGCAGTAGAGTTGACGATTCAAAAGCACATGTTTACAAGTTTACTTGAATAAAGGATATTTTGAATTTGAATACGCCCAGCAGTGGACGTCCATCGGTTGACAAAGAAGAAGTAGAAGAAGTGTAATGAAGCATAGAATCCAAAATTTTATCATAACCTCCTAATAAAACGCGAAGTGGTAGCGTTAAACCGGCATTGTCCTACTAATATTATAAATGCGAAAGTTTGTGAGTATTGATGTATGTTTGTTACTCTTTCAAGGCAAATCCACTCAACCAATATCGATGAAATTTGGCACAATAATTCCTTACATCAATCAAATTGTAATAATTTTTTTTAAAGATTATCCGCCGAGTTTCTTGCTGGTTCTTCTCGGTAGGAGCAAACTTCTGAATCAATTGTAGCTTCTTTAAACATTTGACGATTAAAAAGTACTGTATACAGTCCACTTGAATAAAGAATATTTTGATATTTGAATTTTATCGGAATAACATACAGGCTATAGAAATCCTATTAATTCTACAGGAATAGGATGACATTGAAAAGCGCCATCTAATATCGAACTATCGCTTAACAATCACGAACGAAATTTCGGGTAAAAGCTAGTAACTAAGAAAGCCTTAATGTAAATCTCTCTGGAGCTCAATTTACTCTTAATTCGAACCCTCCAATTACTCGAACAATGTCGTCCACCGCGGTAGTTTGTCACTTGGCCAAATTAATCTTGTCGCGGTCGCATCCTATGTAGGACATCTGACACGTCGTCTGGTTGACCGACAATCTGTACTGATTAAGTATTAGCAATCAACGCCACAATGCATGTAGGTTTATATATACATAGATTTTCAATTACTATGTCTCTGGGGGATAATGTTTTAAGTACTGTTCTGTACTGTTAAAGAAGGTCCAGAAGCGGCGATGTGAAAAAATAATCGATTATTTTTCGAAAATAATCTATTATTTTTTCATCAAAAATCGATTATTTTAATTATTCTTTTTCTTTTTCACTCTTTTTCTTGTTTTTAAGATTAGATATGCCAATATAGCCAAGTTACACATTTTAATCGTCTTTCACAAAAAGCGGATCTGTTATTATTTATTGGTAGTTGTCTACTTAGCCTTAGTTAGCCTTTATTCTAATTAATTATTAATATAAAAAAGAGATTTCAATTAGTCAGAAAAAATCGATTATTATTAATCGATTATTTCGAAATAAAATAATCGATTTTTTTATAAATTTTGTAATTTTTAGATTTTTTATAAATGGGATTATTTTTAAAGAGAAAAAAATCGATTACTTATTAATCGATTTTTTTCTACTCCAACTCACATCCCTATTCAGAAGCGAGTTTTTAATGAAACTCGTACCTAGCCTTGCTCGAAAATTTTAAACAAAAAAATAATGCAATTAAAAATATAAAAAAGATGTCATTTGGGATCGATAGTACTATGAATTGGAGACCGCCCGTTACCCAATTGAGCTATCATTACTCTGTTATCGTTATCCTATAATAATAGTAAGGATTTTTAGTACGTCTGCTCCTAAAAATGTAACAAAAGTCTATCTATCATTTATCTATAGTTAGATATAACAGCCGGAGTCGCGATAATCAATCTGTAGTGTCACACGTCGGCTATACGTGGTCAACTAAAACGGGACAAGATTAATGTAGCTTAGATGTCGTGTCCAGGTTACAGCATCCGAAGGATCAGTTGACCTATTTATTTATAAGTAAGAATCCAGGCACCAAGGAGTTTATACATAAATATAAATAAATATATGGGACACTTACACACACGGTCGTCCGTCCCCAAAGTAAGTAACTTAATACTTGTGTTATGGACAGACAACTGGTGAATATATACTTATATATTTTTAAATACATATTTAAATACAAATATACACCCAGGCTCAACGACCAACAAATTCATTTATAGAAAATGTTTGCCCTCGGCGGGAATCGAACACGCGACCCGTGGAGCTGAAGGCAGGGTCACTACCCACTGCTCCAACGGGCCAGTCAAATTACTGAGTCCATTGAAACTTACCGTTGACCGAGCTTTACTTGTGGTATCCGGTTGCGTAGGATAGACTACCCTTATTTCTTAACAAGTTGTCGTAAAAGGCAAGTCGCATTTAAAGCGCCGAAAAGACAAACCGTCGTGTGATATTCGGCTGAGTAGAACAGACTACCTTCATTTCTTACCAAGGTCTCGTAAAAGACAACTAAGGTAAGTTGACCCGCCGTGTGGGATCCAGCTGAGTAGGATAGACCACCCTCTTTCTTACCAAGGTCTCGTAAAAGACAACTAAGGTAAGTTGACCCGCCGTGTGGGATCCAGCTGAGTAGGATAGACCACCCTCTTTCTTACCAAGGTCTCGTAAAAGACAACTAAGGTAAGTTGACCCGCCGTGTGGGATCCAGCTGAGTAGGATAGACCACCCTCTTTCTTACCAAGGTCTCGTAAAAGACAACTAAGGTAAGTTGACCCGCCGTGTGGGATCCAGCTGAGTAGGATAGACCACCCTCTTTCTTACCAAGGTCTCGTAAAAGACAACTAAGGTAAGTTGACCCGCCGTGTGGGATCCAGCTGAGTAGGATAGACCACCCTCTTTCTTACCAAGGTCTCGTAAAAGACAACTAAGGTAAGTTGAACCGCCGTGTGGGATCCAGCTGAGTAGGATAGACCACCCTCTTTCTTACCAAGGTCTCGTAAAAGACAACTAATGTAAGTTGACCCGCCGTGTGGGATCCAGCTGAGTAAGATAGACCATCCTCTTTCTTACCAAGGTCTCGTAAAAGACAACTAAGGTAAGTTGACCCGCCGTGTGGGATCCAGCTGAGTAGGATAGACCACCCTCTTTCTTACCAAGGTCTCGTAAAAGACAACTAATGTAAGTTGACCCGCCGTGTGGGATCCAGCTGAGTAAGATAGACCACCCTCTTTCTTACCAAGGTCTCGTAAAAGACAACTAAGGTAAGTTGACCCGCCGTGTGGGATCCAGCTGAGTAGGATAGACCACCCTCTTTCTTACCAAGGTCTCGTAAAAGACAACTTAGGTAAGTTGACCCGCCGTGTGGGATCCAGCTGAGTAGGATAGACCACCCTCTTTCTTACCAAGGTCTCGTAAAAGACAACTAAGGTAAGTTGACCCGCCGTGTGGGATCCAGCTGAGTAGGATAGACCACCCTCTTTCTTACCAAGGTCTCGTAAAAGACAACTAATGTAAGTTGACCCGCCGTGTGGGATCCAGCTGAGTAAGATAGACCACCCTCTTTCTTACCAAGGTCTCGTAAAAGACAACTAAGGTAAGTTGACCCGCCGTGTGGGATCCAGCTGAGTAGGATAAACCACCCTCTTTCTTACCAAGGTCTCGTAAAAGACAACTAATGTAAGTTGACCCGCCGTGTGGGATCCAGCTGAGTAGGATAAACCACCCTCTTTCTTACCAAGGTCTCGTAAAAGACAACTAATGTAAGTTGACCCGCCGTGTGGGATCCAGCTGAGTAGGATAGACCACCCTCTTTCTTACCAAGGTCTCGTAAAAGACAACTAATGTAAGTTGACCCGCCGTGTGGGATCCAGCTGAGTAAGATAGACCACCCTCTTTCTTACCAAGGTCTCGTAAAAGACAACTAAGGTAAGTTGACCCGCCGTGTGGGATCCAGCTGAGTAGGATAAACCACCCTCTTTCTTACCAAGGTCTCGTAAAAGACAACTAATGTAAGTTGACCCGCCGTGTGGGATCCAGCTGAGTAGGATAAACCACCCTCTTTCTTACCAAGGTCTCGTAAAAGACAACTAAGGTAAGTTGACCCGCCGTGTGGGATCCAGCTGAGTAGGATAAACCACCCTCTTTCTTACCAAGGTCTCGTAAAAGACAACTAATGTAAGTTGACCCGCCGTGTGGGATTCGGCTGAGGAGAATAAACCTCTCTCATTTCTTTCCAAGATGTCCTAAAAGGCGATTTGGGTTAGTTGACCCTTCGTATGGTATCCGACTGGGTAGAATAAAACACCCTCTTTTTACCGAGGTGTCGTAAAAGGCGACTAAGGTAAATTGCCCCGTGGTATCCGGCTGAGCAGAATGGACCACTCTAAGTTAGGTTGTCCCGACCTAACTTAGAGTGGTCCATTCTGTCCATGTTTTCCCACATGATTTGGTTACAGCCAGCAGGCTGCCCGACATTGACTTACCTTAGTCGTATTTTAGGACACCTCAGTAAGAATTGAGGGTTGACTATTCTACTCAACCGGATACCACACGGCACTTACATTAGTTGCCTTTCCGACACCTCAGTAAGAAATGAGGGTGGTCTACTCAACCGGATACCACACTGGAATTAGATTCTTTTCAAGTTAGAAACTAGGTGATCTGTTGAATCAAAATCATTTAAATTTATTACCATACGGCGGATCAACTTACCTTAGTCGCCTTTTACGACACCTTGGTATAAAATGAGGGTGGTCTATTCTACTCACCCGGATACCACACAGCGGAAAAAAGAGCATGAAAATTTATTTAGATTTTTTAAGTTTATTGTGAACAAACATACGTGGCGGGGGATATAATAAAATAATAGTTTTTGATTTCTCTATGACTCCAAAGATATTAATATAAACTTTATCATAAAAGCACAACTCAATAAATAAAGTACATAACTAAAGTATGAATCCATATAAATATTTTTTGCGAGTTAAGCATTTTATGTGACAATTTCTTTAGAAGTTAGAATAGATAGAATATATGCCATCTGGGACATTTCTGTGTGTATCTTTAAAAGCGAAATATACCGCCATAAATTGTTACGTTATATCTCAAAGGGATTAAGAAGCCTTATAGATGAATGCTCCCAGGAGACTTTCAAGACATTTTCAACACTTATCGTTATACTATTGTTAGCGTATACTTTACAATAACACGATATAATAGGAATACCACAATTCCGTTCCGAGATGCACTTCTCTTGAATGACGAACAAAGACTGGCTGTCACTGAAACGTTTTATCAATAGAAAGACTAAACCGGAAACAACAACGGCACAGTATTGCCACCATTTTAATCAAAAAGGGCGCGATACTCTTGTTTTATGACTGGGTTACTATAAAATATAAAGCGGAAGTCATTGGCGACAACACTAGCAATCGCCAACGGCTCCGCCCGCGTGGAAAGATTAAAACCGTAATATAGTATTTTGATAAAAATGGTTAAAGTGGGTTAACCTTAAAAGCTCGACATATACTGTCACGGACTTTTATTTAGAACTTTTAGAGGGGAACAATTTTGTGATTTTTATATAACTTTCAGCGTTTACTCAGCGCACGCAAGGAAAGCTTTAAAATTTGCCTTTTTCGTAATATTTTTTATTTATCCTAGCGTGATGTTATATAGCCTTATAGATAAATGGACTATCTTGCAATCAAATAATTTTTTTAATTTGTCCGCTAGTTTCTAAGATTAGCGCGTTCAAACAAACAAACAAACAAACAAACAAACTCTTCAGCTTTATTCGATTTCGATTTGGGGGCCTCTCCCAACGTTTATTTTTCGTAATATTTTATTGCTGATTCCTATTTATCTTAGCGTGATTGTATATAGCGCGTTCAAACAAACAAACAGCTTTATATATTAGTATAGCTTTTAGCTAATTTACACAAACCCTATATTTATATCATCATCATTCTCCTGCCGTTATCCCACTCTAAGTGGGATCGGCACAACATGTTATAAACATACATGATTTGTCTAGGTATTTTACGACGGGCCGCCTTTCTGACGTCAACTTATCTTAGTCATCTTTACGACACCTCGGTATGAAAGAGGGTGGTATATTCTACTCAGCCGGATACCACACGGCGGGTCAACTTACCTTAGTCATTTCTTATGACACCTAGGTAAGAAAGAAGGTCGTATATTCCACTCAATTCAATTTACCTTAGCATTTAGTTTACTTACTACTTACTCATCTATATCTTTTACAGCGGATATTACTAGTAGCAAAATAATTTAATTATTACCTTTCTAGCTAGCAGTGTAAACCAGGGTTAAATATACGACAAAGTGCGACCGGAGTTTATACTGGCGGCCGTATGCCGCGCCAGTCAGTCTGGACCTAGATTACGTCGTTTGTTTCAAAGAATCAAATTCAAATTCCAATTCAAAATATTTTTAATTGAAATATACATGTAAACAGGTGCTTTTGAATCGTTTTAGCTTCTGCTAGCCCGGAAAATTGCTGCTACTGTAGCTTTTGTTATAAATTAAAATGATTTTAATTATTTAACAGATCAGCTTTCTAATTTTATAAGAATCTTATTCCAGTGTGGTATCCGGCTAAGTAGACCACCGTCTTTCTTGCCGAGGTGTCGTTAAAGGTGATTAAGGTAAGTTGGCCCTCCGTGTGGTATCTGGCTGAGTGTAATAGACCACCCCCTTTCTTGCCGAGGTGTCGTAAAAAGTGACTAAGGTAAGTTGACCCGCCGTGTGATATCCTGAGTAGAATAGACCACCCTCTTTCTTGCCGAGGTATAGTAAAAGGCGACCAAGGCAAGTTACGGTAAGTTCGGTATAGGGTTGAGTAGAATAGACCACCCTCTTGTCACCGAGGTGTTATAAAATACGGCTAAGGTAAGTTGACGCCGAGCAGGTAGCCGGTCGTAAAATACGTAGCCAAATCATGTTACATGTTTATAACATATTGTGCCGACCCCACTTAAAGTGGAATAAGGGCGGGAGGATGATGAAAATACCACAAAGAAAAACGGGATTTTTTTTAACCTTATTTCATCACTATTAATCTTGCAGTTTAGTGGTGGAAATTAATAGACCGACTGATTTATAAATCCTTTCAGCTTTAAACAATACTACAGTTAAATAATGTAAACTTAAAATGTTTAAAAGATTGACCCCCAAGTTTCTTGGTAATTCATCTCGGTAAGAGCAATATTCCGAACCAGTTGTAGCTTCATTAAATCTATGAGCTTGACTATTCAAAAGTACTTATAAAAAACTTATTTAAATAAAGATTACTTTGATTTCATGGCCCTAGGGTGTAACGTAGAAAACTTATATTTACCCCCATCTCAGCCAGAGCCGGAATTTAGTGGCCTTGAGCCCGGGCCCGACGTTCTTCGGGTCGGCTCTTCGTTCTCCGGGCGCGCGCTGCACGGCCTACCCCGCAGATAGACAAAGCCAGGGCAGTACCTAGCGCACACCTACCTACTTACGGAGCATAGCATTGACGGGCAGTAGACTTACGACCCAATAAAATTGTTGTTACCGTCTGGTGAGTCTTTTCTTTCACTCCCAGCGGGACAAGGGTATCAACTGCAAACGGCACAAATGTATAACCCTCGATGAGAGATGCATACCTCCGCCATTTGCCGGATTCGGCCATTTCCGCCGTAGCTCCAGGTCTTAACGCTGTTTCCCTTATATGGGATGAGACTAACGTATCAACGCATGTTGCGTCCCACATTAGGGCCCGTCCCCGTTCCCAAGGAACCAGCGTCAAGCCGTCTAGTCTCTTGCCGTCATCCCGACATATCCTCGAAGGCTCGAGAAGAGCAGGAATGTCGATGGTGGCAAGAGCTCTTTTGATGGTATCATTAAGAGAACCATGACGGAAAAGCCTAAGTGTATGTCAAAACTGTCTACCTCTTTTTTTATTTGATTTCGCATTTATGTTATAAAGATTTACGCCATGTGGTATCCGGCTGAATAGAATAGTACCACCCTCATTTCTTACCGAGGTGTCGTAAAAGGCGACTAAGGTAAGTCGACCCGCCGTGTGGTATCCGGCTGAATAGAATAGTACCACCCTCATTTCTTACCGAGGTGTCGTAAAAGGCGACTAAGGTAAGTCGACCCGCCGTGTGGTATCCGGCTGAATAGAATAGACCAACCTCATTTCTCACCGAGGTGACATAAAAAACGACTAAGGTAAGTTGACCCACCATGTGGTATCCGGTTTAGTAGAATAGACCACCCTCTTTCTTACCAAGGTGTCCTAAAATACGACTGAGGTAAGTTGACGTCAGGCAGGCGGCCGGTCGTAAATACGCAGCCAAATCATGTGACAGCATGTCTATAACATATTGTGCCGACTCCACTTAGAGTAGGATGAGGGCAGGAAGATGATGATTTATGTTATAAAGATTTCAAAGTTGTGTACCGATTGAAATGAAATATATCTTTTTTGTTGTTCTAGCTGATCCTAAAGATAAAAGATATCTGTACGTGATTCCCAGTTGCCAACTATTACCGTCTAATTCTCGACAGGATATCCCGTAATGCCCGCCCCTGTCCGGCGGACACGTAACCCTATCCCTCCCATTTTCCCCATCCCATCCTTATTCCTCGCCTACATTCTATTCTAAAGTAGGGTTGTATCGCGCAATTTCGTACGTAACTAAAGCTAAACGACTTCTATTGCAAATTTTATTTTAATAATGTCCAAAGTAATCATAATCTTATTTTGCTATCTTTAATATTTAAGTGAGTTAATCTTGTACATATATATATATCTTCCTGAAATTCAGCATGCAGGAGGTTTTGGGGGAGAAAATCGATCTAGTTTTATTAAAAAAAACATTTTATCCCTGTTTTTGGGCATTAAAAAATTGATTAAGTAAAACACTATTTTTGCCGTTAAATGTCAAGTTAGCGAAGCTTATTCGGGGAACGGGTGGTTGTGATAATTGAAAATACCTAGGATCCTAGGATCGAGCCCCACCTTATTATTTTTTAAGTTTCTTTTTTTGTAAAAACCGAGCAAGGCGCGGTCAACCAGGTACTAATATATAATGAATGAATGAATGAATGAATGCTTCATCTAAACATAACAAAAGTAGTGATACAATCTGGCGGACTTATCGCTAAATAGCGATATCTTCCAGACAACCAGGTTGATGAAAGGACATAGCTACAGATATATAGTAGGTGGTGTGTATAAAACAAAGAATATTAATAACGATATGCATATGAATACATAAATACATAAGTATACATAAATACATACAATATATGAATACATATAATATATAAATATAATTAAATTAAACATACATGATATATAAAAATCGTCACACTTCAAATGTCACTGTAACACTGCAAGAGACATAAAATGCTGTTTAACACGCTTTTTAAATACAGATAGACTTTTCGATTGCCTTATAGGCAATGGCAAAGAGTTCCATAGCTTAATGGCCTGCACTGCAAAAGAATTGTAGTAAAACTTGCTGCTGTGCGAGGGCATCTTTAATGTAAGCATGGTTTATTGGCGAACGGGTCTACGATAATAGGATAATATAATCCATCACGCGGTTTGGACGCGGATAGTTGGGTTAGATGTTCCCAGAACTCTTGAGATAGGCGGACGTTTCCTCACGATGTTTTCCTCCATCGAAAAGCATGAGAAAAATTAATGAGATCAATTAGACACATTTATAATAGAAAAATTCTAAGATTCTCTTGTGTTGATTAAGATTCTCTTCTATGTAACAACCCTGTGTCGCGCGGCGCTGTAATGGAAGGTAAACAAGTTCAGGCCAAACATTTGTTGTACACCTCGGCGATATCTGAAAGCTCTACGATCCACGTAGCAACTTTGATTGTTTCCGAACTGATGTTATAAGTGCTATTGATAGCATATATATATAGCGTTTTATTAGAACATATCGCACGATTAGTATTAAAGTGACCTAACTCAAAAAGTTGTTTGTGGTAAAATTCAATAAAATTTAACGTAGCACCTTCATAGCTCGTGAGTGTTAAGGATCCATAATTCGGAAGAGTAAGGAAAGCCGCCCGCCGTGTGGTATTTGAGTAGAATAGACCAACCTCATTTCTTGCCGAGGTGTCGTAAAAGGCGACTATGGAAAGTTTACCCACCGTGTGGTATCCGGTTTAGTAGAATAGACCGCCCTCTTTCTTACCGAGGTGTCGTAAAATACGACTAATGTAAGTTGACCTCCAGCAGGCGGCCGGTCGTAAAAACGCAGTCAAATCATGTAACAGCATGTTATAAACATAACATGTTCTGCTGACCCCACTTAGAGTGGGATAAGGAGGACATAGGACAAAGAGGGACATGGATAGGACGTGGGATAGAGATGGACAGGAGGGTGATTAATGTATCTAACTCAATTATGCCCAATTTTGTTTTCGGTCACTTTAATACTTAACGTGCGATATGCTCTAAGTCAGACCAGCCGTTGATGGAATGACATGCGCGTTAATTTTCCTTTGTGATCACTCAGAAGATATTGATCATTGCATTCCAAAAATGAGGTGTCGTAAAAGGCGATTAAGGTAAGTTGACGTCAGGCAGGCGGCCGGTCGTGAAATACTTAGCCAAATCATGTACGGCCTCTTTCTCCTATTCTTCTTAGCATGTTGTTTCACGTTAAGAAGAATAGGAGAAAGGCTATATAACAGTCTATAGCCTTTCTCGATAAATGGACTGTCTTACACTCAAAGAATTTTTCAAATCGGTCCAGTAGCTATTGAGATTAGCGCGATTTATTTGTTTGTTTACCAAACAAACAAACTCTTCAGCTTTATATATTAGTATAGATTTACTTAATTGCGAATTATAGCAAAATAATTTTAGAATTACTTCTGTATTATGGATCTCCGCAAAGTAACGCCTGATTCTATAAATTATTTGAAGTTATTAAGTTGTACAATCGATCGGCACACGAGGCAGTTTCGCACCCATTTTGCGTCCATACCACGGCACCTAATAACCCAAATATAATGTCGCTGGCAGTCGTTATTGGCCGCTCGCGTGATTCCGCGTCGTATCAAATCAAACACTCCGTTCGGACCACGAAAGTAGCGGCTAAGTAAATAAATTATCCTCCTGCCCTTATCCCACTCTAAATGGGATCGGCACAACATGTTCTAAATATGCGATTTTGTCGTGGAGTCTATCTCCTGATGATGCTTCTGTTGCGGGGCGAAACGATTATTGAGTGTGCGATTGTGAATCGTGTATCGTGAAATGTGTATCGTGGTGACTGTGGTGGATGTTTGGGCATGTGTTTTAACGAATCTTGATTCGTAACATAACGGGAACGAAAAAGGATCTCCTCTACATACTAATACTACCGCCACTCTCGAGTCGCCCTGCGAGCAGCTACACGCAGTTCCCGCCGCGATAACGCCGCGTAAAGAGCTCATGAAGAGCCCCGTATGGGCTTGAAACTAGTCGGGCTCATACGATAAAATAACACGTGAGTATTCCCGGAATCTATATATAAATTATGAATAACTCTCACGATAGTTTAAATTCAAAAACTCTACATAATCATGGATTATGTCAAAATAATTTCATTATTACTTGTATTATGGATCTCCGCAAAGTAACGCCTGATTCTATAAATTATTTGAAGTTATTAAGTTGTACGATCGATCGGGCATACGAGGCAGTTTCGCACCCATTTTGCGTCCATACCGCGGCACCTAATAACCCAAATATAATGTCGCTGGCAGTCGTTATTGGCCGCTCGCGTGATTCCGCGTCGTATCAAATCAAACACTCCGCTCGGACCACGAAACTAGCGGCTAAGTAAATAAATTATCCTCCTGCACTTATCCCACTTTAAATAGGGGCGGGAAGCCAAGTTATAAACATGTTGTCACATGATTTGACTACGTATTTTACGCCTGGCGTCAACTATTGGAAAAATACTAAACACAACGCAGATTAATAATTTCTATTTATGTCGTTTATGCCTACAGAATAGGAAAGTACGCGTCTTCTTCTCTCTGTACCCGACTTTCTGTAATTGTGCAATATTCGCTAATTGTTATTTTTGATGTATCATTAATCATTGAGGAGTTTTCTCATCTGGAGCAACATCATGCCTATTCATAAATATGCATTGTCATCGGAACTTGATCAGTAAATAAAATTTCAGTGCAATCGGACCCCGGGAAGTGGGTCAAATTCAACTTGCAAGATTTCACCTTCACATACATTGCAATTTGAATAAAAGCTTTTACAAGGTCGCTAAGTTTAATGTTGGCTCTTCTCGTTAGAATAACTTCCGAACCAAAGGCAGAGTGCACAGTTCTAAAGTTCAAAAACACTTTTTGACAATTAACAATTCAAAAGCACGCCATACGATTTTCTCGTGGAGTCTATCTCCTGATGATGCTTCGGTTGTGGGACGAAACGATTGTTGAGTTTGTGATAGTAAACGTGTATAGTGCTTGTGTATCGTGGTGACTGTGGTGGTTTAGGCTAGTATTTTAACGAATCCTGAATGTATCTGCCCTTATCCCAGTCTAAACATGTGATTTTGTTCGTGGAGTCTATCTTCTGATGATGCTTCTGTTGCGGGGTGAACGATTGTTGAGTTTGTGAACGTGTGTAGTGCTTGTGTATTGTGGTTGCAGTGGTGGAGGTTTTAGCATGTGTTTTTAGCATATTTTCTATTTTACTTCATCGCGGAAAATAGCAAAGTATTTATTTACAGCAAAAATGTACAAGTTATGTCTATCTTAAATTTACATGCTTAGATCATACAAATCATGCCTATGCCATAGTATTCCATTCATTCCATAGTTTTTTTTCATTTTTTTTCTAAAACAATTTATTTAAACTTAACTAGTGATTAGAAGCTCCATTTAAGCAAGTAATGCCTGTGCTTGGAGCCTCCATTCTTCCATAGCTGTATATATACATGTAATGTAATAACAAAATCAATTTAATAAACAAAAATGTGTTAACGCATGTAAGCGTATTGTGTGCGTGCGTGTGTTTGTGTGTGTTTGTGTGTGCGTGTGCGTGTGTGTGTGTGTGCAGGCTTATAAGTGTGCATGTATGGTTATATTGAAATAGTACTTCTGTACTATGAAATTCTGCAAATTATCACGCCTAACTCTATAAATTATTCAAAAGCACTTGCTTACACGTTGAAAGTTCAGTTTATTTCTTCGATGCCAAGTCGCTCGTTCCATGGCCCCCCGTCCGCAGAGCCGGGTAAGCCGTGAACTCTGCCCTTATTGCCAATCGTCAATCCGACGTTATTTCCTGCGACGCCAAAGCTAAACTTTCTATTTGCCAAATAGAACTGAGTGTACAACTATAATTTCTTTTTATTATGTCAGATGTACGTTTTACTTGTAGTGCCTTTTAAAAAAATATATAAAATGCAAATTATACTTTTCTTAAATACAAATTGTCTCACTTCGTAGGTTAGCTGGCAGCGATCTCTGTCTTAGGGATAAGTTGACCTTTGTACATTTTTTTTAACCAATTTTTTTACCAATAATGTTTTTTCCAACATTTTTTTATGGTATATAAAAAAATAAAGAAAAATCGCCGGGTGTTATGAGAGAATCGAACCCAGGTTTAGAACTTTTTGGTTCGCGCGTTACAATTTGGTTATCACAGCTTTGCATATTTTAACTGCTCAAATATCATTTGTTTTTATTTTATGTCTATTTTAATAGTTTTTTGCGTCAAATAACAAGGATAAAACGAGATTTTGTTTTAAATAAAACCTAGTTATATCGACTTTTTCCTCCCAAAACCCCCTATATATAAAATTTCATGAAAATCTTTGAAGCGAGATTAAGAAAATATATATAAATAAAAAAATAACTTATTTAAATATTAAATATACCCGCTTTATTTTAAGTGATGATAATAGCAAAGGGTTCAAATGTACGGAAAAATAATTTAGAAAACCAATGAACCAAGGGTAATAATTAAATTATTTTGCTATAAACCGCGATACCCTGTGGTATCTGGCTAAGTAGAATAGACCACTCTCATTTCTTACCGAGGTGTCGTAAAAGGCGAATAAGGTAAATTGACCCACCGTGTGGTATCCGGTTGAGTAGAATAGACCACTAACTTTCTTACCGAGGTGTCGTAAAAGGCGACTAAGGTTAGTAGACCCACCGTGTGGTATCCGGTTCAGTAAAATAGACCACCCACTTTCTTACCGAGGTGTCATCACGGTGGTGCTATTACATTCTCATCTCATTTGCATATACTTTATTATATAAGAAAAATATTTGCAAAAAGATACAGTCCAATTTCTTGCTGGCTCTTCTCGGTAGGAACAGCTTTCCGAACCAGTAGTAGAGTTGACGATTCAAAAGCCTCAGTTCTTTTTACGTTACTTGAATAAGGTTTTTTTTTTAAATAAATGATTTAAATCTAAACCTATATTTTGAATTTGAATTTAAGTTCTCATCCCACATATTTTCGGGCCTGCTTCGTTTGGCTTAAGATAAAATAAACAGAGCCCTTACTTAAAGTATTAAATTCTAACTTCGCTTACCGTGCCTTCGAATTTTGCCTGTAATACGCAGGGTTGTCAGTTTTAGATAATCTATATATAATCGAAAGTGTTTATCACTCTCCTGCCCTTATCCAACTCTAAGTGGGGTCGGCACAACATGATATAAATATGTTTTAACATGATTTGACTAGGTATTTGAAGACCTGCCGCCTGCCTGACATCAACTTATAGTATTATAGTCAACTTAGTCGTCTCGATAAGAAATAAGGGTAGTCTATTCTACTCAACCGGATCACACAGCGAGTCGACTTACCTTCGCCTTTTACGACACCTCGATAAGATATGAGCGTGGTCTGTTCTACTCAGCCGGATACCACACGGCATATATCCATACTATCTTGAACTTTTAGACTTCCCATGTTATTATACCATATTCCTGTATACATTTAGTATATTATTGTACATAAAAATATAATTCAAATATGTTTTTGCCAGCCCTATTTCTATATACCATTAAAAGTTGTTTAGCTCTCCTCCAGAAGCTTAGGGCTTTGTTTGGATATTAGATACTCTTGAAACAAGTTTGTTTTATTTTATAATTGGTAACAACATCTCGCTTACAAGTTGAACTAAGGTTCTCTCACGTATATATATCCAAGTATATTACTGTATGATTATAACGTGTATATACATAAAGAGTATATGATGATATCGTCCTCTGGCCCTGGCCCCACTCTAAGTGGGACCGGCACAACGGACGTTTGTTTTATTGTTTGAGCGCGCTAATCTCAGAAACTAATGGCCCGATTTGGAAAACTATTTAAGTATAAGATATAGCTGTGATGGCCCAGCGGTGCGACCTTGTGAATTTCTAGAGACGATCATGGGTTCAAACCCGGGCAGACACCAATGAGTTTTTCTATCAAAACTTATGTGTCTAATTGATAATTGTAATTTATCACACGCTTTTCGGTGAAGGAAAACATCGTGAGGCAACCTGCATATCTCTAGAGAATTCTAGGGTTATGTGTACCCTACCAATCCGCATTGGAGCAGCGTGGTAGGTCTTAGCTCCAATCCCTTCTCTACAAAAAAACGGTGAGAGGAGGCCTATGCCCAGCAGTGGGATAGTAACAGGCCGTAACTTTAAGTATAAGATTGTCCATTTATTGAGAAAGGCTATGGACTATATAACATCACGCTAAAATGAATAGAAGATGAGCAGCAATATAAATATTAGGAATACGGCAAAATTCAAAACTTACCTTGTGTGCGCTAAGTTAACGGTGAAAGTCTAAGGTAAGTTGACGTCAGGCAGGCATGTCGTAAAAATACAGCCAAATCATGTGACAGCATGTTGTGCCGACCCCACTTAGAGTGGGATAAGGGCAGGAGGATGATGATGATTTTTTTACAACAAAAATGTACAAGTTATATTTATCTTAAATTACTTACACGCTAGGACTATACAAATCATACCCACGTGGAATGGTCCCAAGAATGCTGGCAGCGTTTCCGCGCTGAATCGCTAAGCTGAATCTTTGTGCGGAAAAGGAGCCAGCCCTCTTGTCATCTGAAGAGGCAATTAACCGAGGTGTTAAAACGGACAAAAAATAAATTATTAAAATATATAATATATAAAATAAATAAATTATTTAATTTTAAAGATCTTAAACATAAAACAAAACTGCAGCTTTGTGCGAAATTTGTATCATTTACTTAAGACAGTTTGTAAGAGTCAAAGGTATCAATCAACTTGAAATTGATAAACGGAAGGCAATTTAAACTTTTCCGACAAAACTTTCAATTGCATTTCTTTTAACAAGCATCTATTGTTAACTTTTCTGAGTTGTCTATTTTTAGACAACTACAGTACAGTAACAGTTAGACAAGTACATTATTTGTATAATTTCGTATCTATCTCTATTTTTGCTTTATGGAAACGGTATATTGTTTTTGTATTTAAAAAAGGGCACATATGTATCAAAACTATATCGATACTAATATTAAAAATGTTAAATGTTCCTTATTCAAATAAAAGTAAACAAGTGCTTTTGAATCGTCAACTCTACTGCTGGTTCGGAAAACTGTTCTTACCGAGAAGAGCCAGCAAGAAACTCGAAGGTTGCTCCTTGCAAAATATAATTCTTATAACCATTTACATGTTGTAATTGCTATTTTGTACAGGGTCGAGCAGTAGCTATATCCACGTGTTCTTTTCATCTATGTTATCTATGTTATAAAGTAGGCAATTTATAGCATAAGCCATTACTTCGCGGTGATTCATAATACATAAGTAACAACGAAATTATTTTGCTATAATCCGTAATTTTAACAAAATAATTTTATTATTAACTAGCTATGCCAGTAGCTTTTCCCGCGTGAATATCAGTGTGTAACAATTTTTTTTCCAAATTGTAAATTTTGAACATAAAAGTAATTATCATGAGTTAAGCAATTATAAGCAATTTTTTTACTTACTATCACCGTTTACTTGCGAACGCAAGGAAAGCTTTAAATTTTACCGTTTTCGCAATATTTTTTATTGCTGCTCCTCTCCTATTCATCTCAGCGTGGTGTTATATAGCCTATAGCCTTCCTCGATAAATGGACTATCTTAAACTTAAAGTATTTTTCAAATGGGTCTAATATTTGCCGAGATTAGCGTGTTCAAAAAATCAAAGAAACTCTTCGGCTTTATATATTAGTATAGATGTAGTATAGTAGGCTTTCTGTATCAGCCTTTTTTTGATAGTTGTTTTAAAATGCTGTAATGGCAATGAAGAAATTGATTGTCCATTTGTCGGTCACTACACAGACCGACAGGTTGTCAACTAAATGAAATTTGATACAATAGAACCTTACATATCAGGCTATATATATTATGAAAAGTTCCCGTTTTTCGTACATCTCAGCATCCTTTTAAGAGAAATATTATTCAGAAAGCGTAATATGACAAAATAATTTTCCGCGAACGCAGATACGCGACCCGCTTCTGTCAGCATAAGAAGCGACGTTCAAATCTAATTTGCCTACAAGCATGATATATTCTGTCAGCTTTCACCGCGAATTCTGGAATTCTATTTCGCGTTGCTTAATCCCCACTTATTATAAAACAAAGTCACTAAAAACTGTCTGTATGTATGTGATAGTTTTCTCAAAATCTACTGAACTAATGTTTGCATAGTTTATACTTAAAGATAGTACAATTTTTCCACAAGGTTCAAGTTAATAGTACATTACAGTCTATAAAATATATAAATTATGTTGAAGAGGTCGCACATTTGTAATAAAATCTCTGCTACTAGTAGCTTCAGTCGCTTGTGACGCGTATATTAACAGAGATACACTAAAGCTATGTAGTAGAGAATTGTAGATCTACAAAAATACTACAGAAAAGTCTCGGACAGCGTGTCTCTATCTCTTATGGTTAACTCACAATATCTACTTTTATGTGATACACTGATTTTCACGCGAAGCTGCTAGCAGAGATAGTACTTATAAAATAGAGAATCCAAAAACTGTCTGATACTATGTGATCGAAAGTAATAATAAAATTATTTTGCTATAATCCGCGAAGAAGTAAAATAGAAAATATATATAATGCTAAATGTAGAGTGGACAATCGGTTATCATACCTGATACATGCAGGATTCGTAAAAAAGCTTTCGCAAAGCAAAGCAAAGCAATCGCAAAGCAAAATCGCTAGGCTTTGCGATTTTGGTCGTGGAGTCTATCTCCTGACGATGCTTCGGTTGCGGGGCGAAACGATTGTTGAGTTTGTGTTAGTGAACGTATATAGTGCTTGTGTATTGTGGTGGAGGTGGTGGAGGTTTGTGCATGTGTTTTTACCTGAATGTATCAGGTATGATAACCGATTGTCCACTTACATTTAGCATTATATATATTTTCTATTTTACTTCTTCGCGGATTATAGCAAAATAATTTTATTATTACTTTTGTATTATGGATCTCCGCAAAGTAACGCCTAATTCTATAAATTACTATGTGATCGATTTTCTCAAAATGTATTGAATGTATATTTCTAATCTCGGAAACGGCGCCAACGATATTCATGAAATTCAGCATGTAAGGGGTTTTGGGGGGAAAAATCGATCTAGCTAGGTTTCTTTTAAAAAAATGTCCTGTAAAAATGTACCTGATTTTAGGCCTTAA
Organism: Morpho helenor; assembly: GCA_029227775.1. NCBI lineage: Eukaryota > Metazoa > Arthropoda > Insecta > Lepidoptera > Nymphalidae > Morpho > Morpho helenor. The sequence continues at coordinate 1,051,199 of JARGCU010000006.1, forward strand.
AAACATGCTTAAATTGAATGCGTATGATATTTGAGCTGTCAAATGTTAATCTGTGATAGCCTAATGAGTAACGGGCGGGCCAAAAAAAGTTCAAAACTTGGGAACGATTCCCACATGCTTTCTTTTTTTATCTTTATTAATTCCATTTTTTCATTTTATGTCAATTGCATTTTTGCATTGTACATGGTTGACCGAACAAAAATTGATCAGGATTTATTTATAATTATAATAGATAATAGACTTAGGTAAGTTGACCCGCCGTGTGATATCCGGCTGAGTAGAATAGACCACCCTCTTTTTTACTGAGGTGTCGTAGAATACGACTGAGATAAGTTGACTTCAGGCAGGCGGCCGGTCGTGAAATACCTAGCCAAATCATGTGACAGCATGTTCATAAAATGTTGTGCCGACCCCACTTAGAGTGGGATAAGGGCAGGAAGATGATGACCTGGATCTATTTATAAATATAATAGATAAACACATTACGCTCAGTAATATAGTTAACTTTATACAAACAGGAAGTACAAAGATACAAAGCGCGCCAAGACGAGCTTATAGCTAAAAGCAATCTCTTAACAGTGAGTGACGTTTAGCGAGTAAAGAGTTATTGTGTTAGCGGGATCATATAGAAATGGAATATACATAGTTACTTATTGAAAAAGTACGCAAGTCGTTTGTGGGTTTGGGTATAAAATTCTATAATAAAATTCCACAATCAATTTTAACTTTGCCATTACAGCAGTTTAAAAACACTATTAAGGAGAGGCTGATACAGAAAGCCTACTATACTGTTGAGGATTATTTAGACGATAAAAATGCGTGGATATAAATATTGTTCGACCCTGTACAAGATAGAAACATTAAATGTAACTAGCATTAAGAATTGTATTTTATAAAAAGAGCAACCGCCGAGTTTCTTGCTGGCTTTTCTCGGTAGGAACAGCTTTCCGAACCAGCAGTAGAGTTGACGATTCAAAAGCACTTGTTTACAAGTTTATTTGAATTAAGAATATTTTGAATTTGAATTTGAATTTATGCATCTACTTATATTTGTGTTTTTCTGTCCGTCCCTGTTACGCTTTTATGTTTCATCTGCTGCAACAATATTGGTGAAAATTGACACAATTAAAGCTTATATACAAGGCTAATAAAAAGGATAAAAAAATTCCCCTCTTTTCGTTCGGGCTAATATATATATATAGATACATCATCATTCTCTTACCCTTATCCTACTCTAAGTGGGGTCGGCACAATATGTCTTCTTCTTCCATTCTCGTCTCGCTTTTCACCACCCTCGTTTTTTTACCAAGGTTTCATAAAAGACGACTAAGGTCAATCGACCCGCCATGTGGTATCCGGCTGAGTAGAATAGACCACCCCCGTTTCTTACAAAGGTGTCGTAAAAGACGACTAAGGTAAGTTGACCCACCATGTGGTATCCACCCACTCTCTTACTGAGGTCTCATAAAATACGACTTAGGTAAGTGGATGTCAGGCAGGCGGTTGGTCGTAAAATACGTAGCCAAATCATGTTACAACATGTTTATAACATGTTGTGCCGACCCCACTTAGAGTGGGATAAGTGCAGGAATAGTCGCTCGAGTTTCGGCAGAAGACTGGCTCTTAGGCAACCTACACCACTTTATTAATTTTTCTAATCTACTAGATATACCAGTAAGTTTCAATATTTCGTATGCTCATTAAAAATTATTGTAACAGTAATAATAAAATCCAAAATGAAGCCTCGTAATAATGTTCGCCATTTTGTACAGTTTTATAATGCTGTAGAACCTCCCATATATTGTAAAGTTACGGCACAGCCTTTGTTCCTTATGAATACATCGCCGTAAAGCTGAGTATAGACAATATAATTTTCAAATCAAATCAAAATAATCTTTATTCAAGTAAGCTCTTTCAAGCACTTTTGAATCGTCAAGGATCAATATGATTAATGAAGCTACAACTGGTTCGGAATGTTGCTCTTACCGAGAAGAACCTGAAAGAAACTCAGCGGTCAATCTTTTAAACATTTTCAATTTTACATTATTAAACCGCAGTCCTGTATGAATCGGAATTACCTTAACGATCGCCGACTTTGCGAAGACGGCACGTTAAGAAGAAAAAAGAATCTTCACCGAAAAACGTGAGATAATATGCAATTGTCAATTAGAACTACAATGTATTCTGCCGATAAAGAGACATAGCTTTTGTGGCCTACTAATAACGGTTAACATAAAGGGAATAGGTATAAAAAGTGTAAGATGTCACAAAGCTATTCTTCTGCCAAAACTCGAGCGACTATGAGATTTCAAGGTCATGTGCTGACAGCGTGTGGTGATAGCTGGTACCTTAGCAAAATTGATGCAATCGAAGTATTTCCAATGATTCCCGATAAAAACACGATTATTTCTCCTATATATCGAAATACTACTTCGGTATCAAACTGTATTTGTTATATTAAACAAAAGTAATGAGAATATTATTTTGCTATAATCCGCGATTAAAGAAAATATATGTAATGCTAAATGTAGAGTGTACTATTCGTTCTCATACCTGATACATGCAGAATTTGTAAGAACTCATGCACTAGCCGACACCGATGGCACAACAATACACAAGCACTGCACACATTCACCACCACAATCTCAACAATTGTTTCGCCCCGTAACCGAAGCATCTTCAGGAGATAGACTCCACGACAAAATCGCAAAGCTTTGCGATTCTGCATGTATCAGGTATGAGAACGAATAGTACACTCTACATTTAGCATTACATATATTTTCTTTAATCGCGGATTATAGCAAAATAATATTCTCAATACTTTTGTATTATGGACCTCCGCAAAGTAACGCCTAATTCTATAAATTATTTGTTATATTAAACTTTAATTATCGCTATTGACATAGCGATGCGTTAATCATACGTTATAAATACGTTATTCATGGTGTGCAGTACTTAGTTTTATAACACCAAAAAGCAAATTTATTTAAAAACCTCGTGGTGTGAGATCACAAATGTAATCAATCGGCAAAAGTCTTGATTTGAATCTTAGATCCGAATACTGATTATAAGTGTCCGCCATTTTGTAACTTACTGACGTCAACAACAGATAACTGAAAGCTAAAATAATTCAAATTCAAATTCAAATTCAAATAATTCTTTATTCAAATTGGCCTTTACAAGCACTTTCGAATCGTCAAATTACAATGAAGCTACCACTGGTTCGGAAAGGTGCTCTCACCGAGAAGAACCAGCAAGAAACTCGGCGGTCACTCTTTTCAAAATTGAGTTTTACAATAATGGCTTAATTAAGAACAAATTAAAAAATTTACAATATAATCTAGTGCGTAGCTGGTCGCAATTTAAAACCAAGCTTTCTTATCATCAATATAGTCCTCAACAGTATAATAAGCTTTATGAATCAGTGTCTTTTTAATTGCTATTTTGAACTTGTGTAAATGCAAGTCCAAAATAGATTGTGGAATTTTATTATAAAAATGTATACCGAGGCCCACAAACGATCTACGAACTTTCTGAAGCCGTATCCTGGGTATTATTAATTTATTTCGGTTCCTGGTTTGCCTATTACTAATATCACTTTTTTTATTAAAAAGATGTATATTTTGTCTCACAAACACTATATTATTATAAATGTATTGCGAAGCTACGGTGAGAATACCTATTTCTTTAAATTTATCACGGAGCGTCATCAATAAATAAATAGGTGTAGATATATTTATATGTAAATGATATAAGATTATAAAAATACAAAAATTACGATTTTTATTCTGTCAATATAAGTTAGAGCTATAAACCTTGTATAGTGTAAACGAGGTATTACAACCGCGGTATACTATAAGGTCACGGCTGCAACATTCGACCGGTCGCGAAATTTATTTCAGCGAAGGCATACAATATTTGTTTCTACAAAGTGTATTATTTTGCTATAAGTCATTTTACGATAACTTATTATATTATATTTTCTATATTTGCGCCGTAGAAATCAATGTATTTCGCTTCGTCCGCGAAGAAATCATTGTATTAAATTGAAATTTAAAACATAAAAGTAGTTATTGTGAGTTAACCATAAGAGATAGAGACACGGTTTTTCGGACTGTTTTGTAGTATTTTTGTAGATCTACAAATCTTTAGTACATTACTTTAGTGTATCTCTGTTAGTTTACGCGACTAAACCTGCCAGCAAGTTTAATTGCAAACGCGCGACCTCAACACAATATACATAAATAAAACCGGTATGTACTTTTAACCTAAACTTTTTTGAAGAATTTACTATACCGCATTTATATCACCATGCATATATCTAATGTGCAATACCGTTGAATAAAAATCGTACAAAATACGTTAAGTAGATTTTGCGAAAATCCATCAAATACAGAGAGACAGTTTTTGGGACTTTGTCTTACAAAAAGTATAGATGTTCGATTTGGAGGTCACTCCGAATGTTTATTTTTGGCGTTACGGTACAAACAGTTTAATTGCGGTTCCTATTCTGGGTAAATACTTTGATCCCCGACAAACAAGAAACTTAATCAAGTTGTTTAATATTAAATCTCCGCATAAAGTTCCCCTCTTCCAAAAAATTAGCGTTTCTCTTTATTGGTTTAATCTTTATTTACTTTAACGAACAATTTTATATAGTGGAGTATAATAAAATGAAGTCCCAACAAATTGCGATACAATTCAAATTCAAAATATTCTTTATTGTAATAATCCATAGAATTAGGCGTTACTTTGCGAAGGTCCATAATACAAAACTAATGAGAATATTATTTTGCTATAATCCGCTATAAAAGAAAATATATGTCATGCTAAATGTAAAGTGTTCATTCGCCTTTGCAAAAACTTCCATTGCAAAACAAGCCTTTGCAAAATTGCAAAAACTTTGCGATTTTGTCGTGGAGTCTATCTCCTGACGATGCTTCGGTTACGGGGTGAAACAATTGTTGAGATTGTGGTGGTGAATATGTGCAGTGCTTGTGTATTGTTGTGTTATCGATGTCGGGTAGTGCATGAGTTTTTACAAATTCTGCATGTATCAGGTATGGGAACCAATAGTACACTCTACATTTAGCATTACATATATTTTCTTTTATCGCGGATTATAGCAAAATATTATTCTCATTAGTATTCTTTATTCAAGTAAACATGTAAGCAAGTGCTTTTGAATCGTCAACTCTACTGCTGGTTCGGAAAGCTGTTCCTACCTTGAAGAGCCAGGAAGTAACTCGGCGGTTGCTCTTTTCAAAATAATACTTATAACTAGTAATATAATCCACAATATAGTAGGCAGTATAGTAAGATAAACACTTACGGTCTTACTAATAAAAAAATCTTATACGCTTGTTTAACAGTTGTATTGTTATTCACTGAATAACGAATGGTTAACGCTATACACCCCTTACTCAAATTCCTTACTAATAACCGCTGCATAAGCAATGGGTATTTACACATCTGTTACACAGGCGTTACTTTTTCTTCTGGCAACATAAAGCAAAGTCGTTTAGAAATATCATATATGCAATTTTTTTGTGAGGATAAAATTTTATTTATTTAAACGAAATAATGATTATATATATTGAATAAGTATTAAAATTATATAATATGATGAAATAAAGTTTTTTTTTCATCTTGGCTAGTAATTATACTATTTTGGAAATTATTTTATCGCTAAGGTTTCTAAACGCCTCTTACTAATACGAATATAAGCTGTATTAATTATTATAGTGTGTGGATTATAGTATTTGACTGGTATTAATTAAGTTAAATAATATCGACTGTGATAAAACTTTGAGTAAATAATTTACATTAAATCATAGTCATAATGGCTACGGTAGAACGCAAAATTAGAAAAAGGAATCCAAATTGGGATGATGTTGAAAAAGTAAGTACATCTTTTTTGGGCGCTGTATTTTAACGTCATACGTATATAATTTCTACGTTTTTCTTTCAGGGTATACTAAGGAAGTGTCTAGAAAATATGACGGACATTATAGAAAATAAATGCACTGATACAAACACCAATAAACAAAAAAATTTGGCTTGGCAAAAGGTTTTACAAAGGTATCTGTTTATGTTTACAAACATACTAGTATATGAAAGTAACCTATATTAACAATACAATATATTTATTAAATATCAATTAAGCACAAAAGTTTTTAAAGAAAACTTAGGGCCGGCGCCCACTGCCGGCACGGCACCGCATGTCATGGCAAAGGATTTTAATACTAATTAAATTATTTTGAATCTTATTTCAATAAGTTTAGAATTTATGTTACTTTATTTTGATACCACGATGCCGCGACGTGCCACAGGATGCCGCGGCATGACGCGACACGCCGCAGCATGCGGCGGTATGACGTGTCTTGCCTTTTCATTCCACAGGATTCCGCGGCACGCCATTGCATCCCGTGAGACGTATGGGTCATTTTGGGGTCGAGGAATTATGATTGCTAGCTAGTTGAAATAAGGTTGAAACTTGTGCAGCATTTCGATGGAGCGCATTCCGGTCGGTGCGCGGGGGCAAGGGAGGGAGAAAACGCACTGGCGCGCGCGATTTTTTCTCTCACACTGACTGAGCGTGGCAAGTAATTAGCACGTGCGTACGCGATACAGTAAATTATTTCACGTAAAATACGGAAAAATGGATGAAGAGAAACTGATTAATCTGGTTCGTTCGCATGAGTGTATATACGATGTCTCCTCCCGTTTCTACATGGATCAACATATGAAAAGGAACGCATGGCAGAAAATTGCAGAAGAAATGAATAAAACCCGTAAGTTATTTTTTTACTTATTTATTGTCAGAAATAGAAACTAACATCTATTAACAATTTCATTTTGCCAGTACACGTTACCAACATTAGAAAAATATTCCGTGAAACAATCTCTTACAACCATCCCTTCCAGATTATTGAAAACTGTATCATTGGTTCTATCGATTGCATTATTAGTATTAGAGCCGAGTGCTTCCATAGAATGATCATCAATGATAAAGTTATGCAAACACGTACTTGCTAGTATAATGTTGTTAATGTACTTTGGTTGAACTTTTACACCTTTTTGAAATAGTTCGAATCTTTCTTGTAACATTCCAAAAGCATTTTCTACAATACGCCGTGCTCGACTTAAGCGATAATTGAATATCCTTTTTTTTTCATCATTTAAAAGATGTGAGGGGTATGGTCTCATAATATTTTTTGTTAGTGGAAAGGCTTCATCGGCAACAAATACGTGGGGTAATTTTTGAGTTGAATGTGGTAAAGCTTTTTCCGGTGGTATGCTTAAAAAACCATTACGTAGTTTCGAACCAAATTTGGAGCTTTGAAGTATACCGCCATCGCTGTTTCGACCATATGCTCCGACATCTACAATCACAAATTTGTATTTTGCATCCACGACAGCTAATAAAACGATGCTAAAGAACTTCTTGTAATTGATATACATACTTCCACTGTTATTAGGAGCTCTAATCTTGAAATGCTTACCATCTATGGCCCCAATGCAGTTAGGAAAATTCCAAAATTTATCAAAGTCGGTTGCAATTGACTGCCATTGTTGGCTCGTGGGTTTCGGCAATGCAGTAGATCTTAATACAGTATATATTGCTTGACAGGTTTCGTGGACTATTTTACGCACAGTAGTGAATCCCATACGATAGCTAAAAGCTAAAGACTTAAAAGAAGCTCCTGTTATTAGATACCTGTAACAAAACAAAAAAAAAACATTAGTAGACGTTAAAAAAAACGTGTGTGTGACGTAAAAAGCGTGTGTTATTTAAAATACTTCATTCTTGTTACAGATGAAGAATGTCAGAAGACGTGGAGCTGCCTTCGTAACAATTATAGAAAAGCCTTAAAAAACAGGGTGTCCAAAAGCGGTGACGCTGCCAGAAAGAGGCGACCAATTAAATTTGAAAAGGAACTTGAATTTCTGCAAAAGTTTTTTCAAGATAGACCTCAGCTTTCAAATTTAGACTCTTCTTCCGACGATACACAGCTTTCCGAAGATACGCAGAATATCGAAAATACACAACCTCCCGAAACAGCATCAACTGTTAATTTTCCTGAAGCACAATCGCCTGTATCTCAAATGTCATGTTCATCCCATGCATCAGATTCTAGACCAGCTAGACATGTTCGTCAGCGATCATACATGTCATCGCAAACACAGTATACGGAAACAACAGCAGAAATATTAAAAAAATACATTGAAAACCAAAAGAAAGAACAACATCCTATGGAGATATTTTTTCAAGCAATGGCGGCAACAGCGAAGACTTTGTCACCAAAATTACAAGCTGAAATAAAACGCGATGTCTTACGTATTGTTACTGATGCAGAAATAAAGCATTTGGAAAATGTGGAGTTAAGTTCAGTTGTGCAGCGAAGTCGTCCTTCAACATCAAGTTCAGGATTCGATATTTCAAATGAATTTCATTCATCTCAGCAATACGCACCAACTTCTGTTGCCAGAACCCATAATACAATAATCGAAAGAAGTAATTTTTCTTCATTTAATAAGCCCGAACAACAATATAACACCGAACAAAACTATGGTACTACTCATACAGAATACATACCTACTCCTATATCCAGACATCAAAATAATAGTGATATAATATATAACAATAATTCCAGTATTCAATTACCGGACTATGAAAACTAAATTTTTTATAATACTTTCGCTTTTTATCATACTGTACTGTAGGTACATTTGTGATCATAGATAGCTGATTATAAAAATAAACAATTACCAAATAAATCAAGACTTTTATTTTAATATTAGTAAATGCTCCGTGGTGTCACACACAGCTCAAAAATTTGTTAGGTTATTCTGCTAAACTGTTTCAACCGAAGTGGTTAAGTTTAGTATGTGTCAGGATGGCTGACCAAAATGGAATATTGAAATATAACTAAACGAATTGGGTAGTATCTATTTTATATCATTTGGTCGACATCTAGTACCTATGCGGTTTCAAAGAAATCAATAGACAAAGATGGTCAGCCATACTGACGTCAGGTTGGCTGACCACTTTAATTTATTCCAAAACCAGTAGGTCCTACCAACTTTTTACTATCGAAAATATTTTGTACCTTGACATGCAAAAATAACAAAATGTTCCGTAGCTTTGTTTAATTATTATTTAAGTATGTATGAAACGCCTGGAAAAAGTTTAATCGTTTGCATACAGAAGTGTAATTGCTCAGAAAATATTTGAAGGGCTTAAATTATCATGAAATTTTCTTTATTTACTAGGTACCTACTGTAACGTTGTAAACGTTAACATTTAATTATTTTTAAATTTTTTATAAACATAGCTTAGTTTTCAAATAACATTACACACTAAATTAGCATAGCTTTGGAATATAAAATATGTATCTCCTAGCCGAAATAAAATGTACACCCGCAGTTCTAACATTAGAATGGCGGGTGTACATATTTTATTATATATATATTTATCGAGAGAGGTACTCTAGATTTCGTTTTTGGTACAGTGAGGTACATCGATAGTACCATCTTTCTGAAGAAAAGTTCAATTCCGTGATATACACCCGCGGTCCCAACGTACATGTGTTAAAGGCACCAAATGGTATAAAATAGGTACTACCCAATGCGTTTAGTTATATTTAAATATTCCGTTTTGGTCAGCCATCCTGACACATACTTCGTTGCCTAATTCTATGCCTCATCGCATGTAATGTAATATGCACTAACCTTAAACATACAGACAATCTCTCTGTAACAGGTATAGGCGATCGAAAATTAGTTTTGATTTTCTTTATATGCGATTTTAGCAAATCACTTAACTTTTCAAATTTTTCATAGTCCATTCTGTAATAATCATAGAATTTTCGGATGTCGTATCTCAAATCATTAAATAAGTTGCTGAATTCACCATTTCTAGATCTTGTTTTCCATAAATTATGCACCCAGAATTGTCTGTTCGTCAAATTAGCAGTTCTTATTTGTCTCTCTTCATCTTCAGCTAGAAGTGCTATTAACACTAAATCCCAGTCAACCATAACGACACAACAAAATGTTCTTTAGCGACACAACCAACTTCGAATACGCGCGGAGCAAAACTAAGCCAGAGTTTCAGCAGGATGCGGAACGCCGCGGGATGCCGCAGCACGCAGCGGCATGCCATTGCACGCCGCGGGATGCCATTGCATGCCGCGAGATGCTCTGCCGTGCCATGCCGTGCCGTGCCGGCAGTGGGCGCCGGCCATTAGAGGTGAGGTTCCCTTATAAACAGATGTTTAAGAAATTTTTATATCACATTGTTTTGTATTGATAATTTCAGTTTCAATGAGCTTAATGGTCGTCAAAGAAGTAAAATAGAAGTAAAACAGCAATGGCGAACTATGAAAATAGAGGCCAAAAAATGTAATTACAATTATAAAAAAGCTCTGAAGGCAACAGGTGGAGGTCAGAAACCACCAACTCCTGACCCTACTACTGTGAAGATTATGGAAATGTTGCCCTTGGAATTTGAGGAAGATAGTAACAAATTTGATAGTGATACTATCACCCAAGTAATCCATTTATTTTATACCATGTTTAATTGAAGTTATACATTATAAAAAGTTTAAAGTCACTCAAATGTATTATATATTTTTTTACAGAACCAGACAGTAACAATCGAACAAGTTTCTGAGGAATATGATGTTATTAACAAACAAGAAAAAGAAAACCAGGTGAAACTTTGTCTTAGCATTTTCATCTGTTGTTTCATGTTGTAGATATCTGATTGCAGATTGCACAGCCTATCTAAAAGTTAGTACTGTTTCATATATAGGTTAAAATAATATGCAGACAGTGGTTGAATATTATACGGGCAAATTGTAATGCACATTACCTATAAATGTACACAATTACTTATATATATATATTTAATTAAAATATATAACAGGTTAGAAAAATATCTTATTAAATATATATTTCAGGAATCTGGAACACTGGTCTCTACACCAATATTAGGCAAAAGGATTTTATTTAACAAATCCCCTTTAACGTTACCTAAAAAAAGGAAGTGTAAACCTGATGTGAGTAGTAACTTTATATGTTTTTAATATAGTAAATAACTGGACATATCAGACATATATTTTGTAAAATTAACTGTTTAATGTTGCAGGAACCTAATTTATTACAAACTGTTAAGGAAAGAAATGCAATATTGACAAATGCCATTGAAAAAGAATGTAATTTAACGATAAACCATATGAATGAGGTACATGAATGGGCACGAGAAGAGCATAAACTGAAAATGGAAAATTTAATATTACAAAACAAATTATTAAAAAAACAAATACAAGAATTAAATAAATAGAATACATTATATAATATTTGTTTTATTGTTTGAATAAAAGAAGTTTGTTGACTTTTCAAATTTTCCCTAGAAATGCTAGAACCAATTATTCAGAAAACTTCAGGAATATTCTTTTAGCTATGAGAATAGAATTAGAAATTAGACAAGAAAATAAACAAATTTTTTAATAAAATATAACATAGTAATTTATATGAAGTAGACATTATAACATTATTAACTTTCTAGTTAAAAATATCTTTCTATGAAAAGACTTCTAGCCACCGGCCCAGGCAGATTTTGTTCCAGTGATGGTGGTACATCTTCATTTGTGGAAATTATTTCAACTCCTATATCCTGAACTTCTTCTCCCATATCTATAGCTATATTATGTAAAACTGCCAATGCAACTATGTACAGTTTTACTTGATCTAGTTTCACTGCAAAACCCGTTAACAGGCATCTAAATCTCTGTTTCCATAACAACGTTCTATAGTGTTTCTCGTATGAATGTGGGCTTTGTTATATGTCTCTTCTTTTGGCGTGCTTGGATTATTCACCGGTGTAAATAAAAATGGAGAAAGGGCATATCCTGCATCACCAAGTAGGTGTCCAATAAACTCCCCATGACGAAATCTCTCATGTAATCGACTTTCGTTAAAAATCCTTGAATCATGTGTACTGCATCTCCAACGTGCTACTATATCCCTGATTCTTAAAGAAGCATCACAAACGACTTGCACGTTCAAAGAATAATATCCTTTACGGTTTACATAATATTGTCCTGACTGCCCGCCGACTCTTTTTATTTTAATATGAGTACAGTCTATGGCTCCAATTGTATTACGGAAACCACATACTTGCCGAAATCCTGCTATCACTTCTTCTTGTTGTGTTATTGTGTGTGGCATAAAAATAAATCGATTAGCTCTTCTTGATAAGGCTGCTGCAACGCGTCGGCAGATATTTGTCACAGATTGTTGACTTAAGCCATGTAAGTCCGCAGCATCATCTTGGATCTCTTGACGGGCCCAAGTTCGTAGAGCTGTAAGCACTTGTAGTTCAGGAGTCACTCCCATGCCTCTCGTATCTTGAATTATATCCTCTTTTATCAAATTTACAATTTTTTGTACATATTTTTTCGTAAATCTATATTTATATTTAAACTCAGTTTCATCCAAAAGAAATGGATCTGCACGTAATTTATACGTTTTTCTTTTTCTATTAACTATATTTTGTTCATCGACACAGTCATACATATCAATATAGTTTAAATAATCCATTACGAACTTCGCACACCTTTCTAACTCTTTGTAAGTTTATTTATAAATACGTAGTAAAATAAATAAGGTTTTTTAATATATGTACGTCTGATATTCGCTATGAAATGATTTGGAATGAAAGAAAGTGCCTAACTTATCAACCGTTTTGTTAGCGTATACAGTTGTTAAACAAGGGTCGCTACCTGAATAAGCATTGTATAAGTTTTCATACAATTTGACAGCTGTGTATATCCGGTGTATACGACGCATCAGTTACAAAGCGTTTATTAGTAACACTTTTGTTATTCACTGTGTATACGCAGTGTGTAAAACTTTATTAGTAAGACCGTTAGGGTTTCTGTATCAGCCTCTTTTTAACAGTGTTTTTGAACTGCTGTAATGGTAAAGCTAAATTATAAAATCTTATAACAACCCGCAAACGACTTACGTACTTTTGCAAGGCGCAAAGCAGGAGCCTCAAGCTTAAGTCGGTTCCTACTTTGTCGATTATACACATCGCGTATTTATTTTATAATTCTTTATATCTTTATCTACATAAATTAAATTGCTTAAAATATACTGTGAAGCAAATATAAGAATACCAGTTTCCTTAAATTTCTCTCGCAAAGAATCACGCGGGCTTAAATTGTAAACGCCACGTATGCTTCTTTTTTGTAATACAATTTTTTGTGATACAAACGAAGTCGCATCTAGCCGCCGTGCGGTATCCGGCTGAATAGAATAGTACCACCCTCATTTCTAACCGAGGTGTCGTAAAAGGCGACTAAAGTAAGTCGATACGCCGTGTGGTATCCGGCTGAGTAGAATAGACCAATCTCATTTCTTACCGAGGTGTCGTAAAAGGCGACTAAGGTAAGTCGATACGCCGTGTTGTATCCGGCTGAGTAGAATAGACCAACCTCATTTCTTACCGAGGTGTCGTAAAAGGCGACTAAGGTAAGACGATACGCCGTGTTGTATCCGGCTGAATAGAATAGTACCACCCTCATTTCTTACCGAGGTGTCGTAAAAGGCGACTAAGGTAAGTTGACCCACCGGCCCAAGGGCAGGAGGATGATGAAACAAGTCGCATGTAGAAGCTAGTGTTAAATAAGTTCGCATTATACTCGTATTTACGATACAACAAAAGGCTTAGCTTAGGGGTAGCTTTTAGAAAATGGTCACAAAGAAATGCGTACAAAGGGGGATCATGTTACTAAGTAATAATGTCTCCCAGACAAACCGTATCGAGAGATCTTTTGTGAAAACATGTGCTAAATATAATAAATAAAGCTTAATGGATATCATGAGATGCCTGAAGACTAAAGCCTTGGAATTGATACTTTAATACTTACATTATAAAAAAATATAAATACAAAAAACTTCAAATGAAAAAAAAGAAAAAATAATTGGATAGGTGGGGCTCGATCCTAGGTAATTTTAATCATATTTATATTTATAAGTTAATACTATGTGAAGGTTATAGACCCAACCGAAGCGCAAGTTGTGCTTATCTTTAAGTTGTTCTACATCCTGATTAAGATGTAGCCTGTAGATAATCCTTTAAAATAAATAAATAAATAAAGAGTATTTTGTTTTGACTAATAAAAAGCGTATAAAAACTATCGTGGTAAATAATTTATAGAAGTAGGCGTTACATTGCGGAGATTCTTAATACAACAATCGTTTCGCCCCGCAACCAAAGCATCATCAGGAGATAGACTCCACGACTAAATCGCAAAGCAATTTACATGTATCAGATATGAAAACGGATTGTCCATTCTACGTTTACCATTATATATATTTTCTATTTTACTTCATCGTGGATTATAGTAAAATAACTTTATTATTACTTTTGTATCGTGGTGAATGTTTATTGTGCGTATAAAGCATACAAATCGATAGCTTGTAAAGTATTCATCGACAAACACCGCCTGCGTTATGGCTTCTTTCCTCTAAATAGGATCGATAGCATCCGTTGGTAGGGCGCTATCGGTAAAGGTGAAACTATTATACTATTTGCGACCGTGACTTTGTTCAAGTCAACTTTAGTGGACTAACATAATTATGTACTAAAGCCTACTATACTCTTGAAGATTATTTAGAAGATAAGAATGTGTGGATATAGCTCTCTTTGAACCTGTACAAGACAGTAACGATTTAATGTAAATAATATTAAGAATTATATTTTTTAAAAGAGCAACCGCCGAGTTTCTTGCTGGCTCTTCTCGGTAGGAACAGCTTTCCGAACCAGCAGTAGAGTTGACGATTCAAAAGCACTTGTTTACAAATTTATTTGAATAAAGAATATTTTAAATTTGAATTTGAATTTACTATTTATTTTATTTTATTTATTTTTTTATGTACATAAATGTTGGAAAAACATTTTTAATTAACATTATTAAAATAAGTAGACAACGGTCAACTTATCTCTAAGAAATTAGCTTTGCCAGCTAACCTACAAAGTGATACATTTCATCATCATCTTCCTGCCCTTATCCCACTCTAAGTGGGGTCGGCACATGTTATAAACACGCTGTCACATGTTTGGCTGCGTTTTTACGACCGGCCGCCTGCCTGACGCCAACTTACCTCTGTCGTATTTTACGACACCTCGGTAAGAAAAAAGGGTAGTACTATTCTATTTTGCCGGATACCACACGGCGGGTACATTATTCTTACTACCGAACAAAAAATAGGAATTTCAATACGGAAAATATATATATCTATAGTAGTTTATTTGTTTGTTTGAACGCGCTAATGTCAGGAACTACTGGACCGATTTGAAAAATTCATTAAGTGTAAGATAGTCCATCTATCGAGAAAGGCTATAGACAAGAATAGAAGATATATAACATCACGCTAGGACAGGGGAAGCAAAAATTTATATGGCAAATCGTTCAGCTAGTTCAATATATACATATTGTACTGCCAAAGGAACATCATTTCTCATTCACCTTACCTCACTCTGAATGGAGTTGGCACAGCATGTTACATTATTTGGCTAATTCATTTTGGCCTGCTTGACGTCAACTTACCTTAGTCGCTTTTTATAACACCTTGTTAGGAAAGAGGGTGGTATATTATGTTGAGCCGGATAGAACACATCGGATCAACTTGCCTTAGGCGCCTTTTACACCTCGCCAAGAAATGGTCTATTCTACTCAGCTCTACACAACACGGCAGGTCAACTTACCTTAATCCTCCACAGTGTTGGCGTTTCTCTGCAGTGCTCATCCAAAATAGCCGTGAAGCACTTAAAATTGGAAAAAAAACCTTAATCCTCATGAATAAGTACCCCGATGGGTTCAAAACTAGTCGGGCTAACTCGATAGAATAAGACGTGAGTATAGCCGGTTTCTACATATTAACTATGTTACAATATTGTTTTCTTGTGAGAAGTTGAAGTTTAATTAAGTTAACGTATTTTTATCATTGAAATTGTAATCAAAAATGAAAAGCTTCCTTCATGAAAATGACACCAAATCAAAGAGATTTATTAAACATCCAAATAAAGAATTAAGGTTATAAAAGTAACAAAAATTTAGCTTTAGAAAGGTAAATAGCACATTAATCCATCTCAATTCATTCGCACATAAAAAACCTTAACATAATGTTTAATTAGCAACAAAATTAGGCGCAGTCCCTAAAGGCGGCTTAAACAATTGCCGCTAAATTCTGGATAGTTTAAACCCACAAAGCGAGTTCTGGAGTTGGGAATAGCTTTAAAACCGCAGTGACGTTAGCGCTTAGTTTATTTTATATTTGAACTACTTGTGCTTGCAACTTCGTATGCATTCGGTTTATTAACATGAAAGAAGCGAACCTCTCAAAAAATCAGTACCAAAAATAATCTCCATTCAAACAACAAAAAATCATATCAATCAAATAATGATCAATCAACATCCTCCTTTTTTTATACAGGATAAAACCCCTTATGGATACCGCCGCCCGACGGGGACAGGCGACGGTTATGTCGGACTCGCACCGACTAAAACGACCTGTGTGCTCCACCACGCTGCCGATGGCAAGGACAGGATATCGTTGTACACATTACCCCCATCCCCGCCGACAGCTCTGATCCCATAGATACCTCCTCCGGGTAGGATCCTCTCAAAAGTGCAGTCCCCCCCCCCCGCTAACCGATGCATCGGGAGCGCCAGATGCAAGGTCCCCTTTTAGGGCGGCAGACGATGTGCTTGGGCAAGTCGCTAACACCTGGACTCATAAGCAGCAGATTGGATCCAGAACAAGAGTTCCCGGAGCCGCTCCGCCGCCTCCCTGCGCAGAGCAGAAGGAGCCCATCGCTACCCACGACCGCTCTCTGCCCACCGTGTTTGCTACATCACGGTTGACAAGGACAGACTTCGCCCAAAGTAGGGGTCCTAGCGCCTTGGTGGGCGTTTCCATCCCCACCAGGTACTTTTTATAGAGATTTTCTTTCTCGCAACCCGAAGGTCCCCGTTCCCATTGCTAGGCATCCAGGCTTTGCCGACGGTGGCCGGAAACCATGTCCAGCCAGACTTAATCAAACCCAACTGGACCCGTAGCTCATTAGACACTCCACCCTCAACCACCCCAGAGTCCCCAGTCCATGCAGTTTGCCCTCTGCTAATCAGAGGGACAACTGGATTGGCCAATAATATTCCAGTATTCCAGAGGCCTCTCCAGGGTGCGCCTCGAGGAGGCCAACCACTTTGGCACCCCAATAATCATCCTCCTGCCCTTATCTCACTCTAAGTCGGCACAACATGTTATAAACATGTTATCCCATGACTTGGCTATGTATTTGAAGACTGGCCGTCTGCCTGACGTCTACTTAATTCGTATACATATAGGCGTATTTTACGACACTTCGGTAAGAAAGTGGGTGGTCTATTCTACTTAGACGAATACCACACAGTAGGTCAACTTACCTTAGTCGCCTTTTACGACAACTCGGTAAAAAAGACAGTCGCATAGGATATGCATGGGCGTGTCCCTCCGTCTCTAGTCGTAGAAATAGTCGTTACTTTGCAGAATTCCAAAGGACAATAGTAATCATGAATTATTTTGCTATATAAACAAAAGTCTACAATAGAATTAGAAAACTAATTTTGAATGTCCTTGTATTGAATTTTCTTAGCTTTATATGATTTAGTTTTTCCTTTATGTTTTTTTCTGTTTATACTTTGTCAACTGTAATGCTCATGTCGTCCATCTGTAATTGACGATACATTTACCTAAAAACTGTCTATATTAATAATGAGTTTATTTAATGTGTATTATGTATTTGTCGTTGATGGTCTTACAAAATAAATAAATAAATAAAAGCCGATTTCAGCAAAATAATTCCATCATTACCTTTGTAAACTCAACTTAATTACTATACTTAAAGTAAACATCGCTAAGGCGAAAACATTGAAGGTAATTTTTAACCTTCTCAAGGTAATATCTCACTGCCAATGTTCAATCATCCCTCAGCTGAGGGGGCCCTCCGACCCATTTACACCGGTCAATGACCTCAAGGTCGACGGGGATCGATTGCAACCCTCAGGAAGGGATTCGTGGTCGGATATAAGATCACACTTCCGGTGGCAGCTTAGAAGGGAAATCGATAGGGCAAAATTTTACTATCCCATCTCAATTTTACCATTTAACTCAATAAAAAATATAAAAGAAGAATTTATAGATTCAGGCGTTGCTTCGTGGAATTCCGTATCATCGTCCTGCCTTATCCGACACGACATATTTTAAACATGTTGTTAGATGATTTGATTATTTACTTTACACCGGCCTGCTTGACGTCAACTTACCTTATTCGCCTGTTATGAAGAAATGAGGGTGGTCTATTCTACTTAGCCGGATACACAGCGGCTTTCCATAACAAAAAATATTATGAAGTTGTTGCGGTAGAACTACCCGCGGTGAAAAGGTTGTTAATAACATAGTATAAAACAGTCGCTTTCCCTGTTTGTCCCTATGTCCCTATATCCCTATCTACGCATAAATCTTTAAAACTACGCAAGAGATTTTGATGCGGTTTTTTTTAATAGATAGAGTGATTCCAGAGGAAGGTTTGTACGTATAATAACATTCAATACGGAGTAGAGAAATACTGTAATTTTTGAGGTTTCTGTAAATAATTACATTGTTTTCCGCTTACATTGCAAACGCAGGCTGAACCCTACGAGATTTATCAAAACAATGCACTAAGTATTTGTACACCTTGAAAAGGTCTACAGAAAACTCCGTAATGCTATATCTCTATCACTTATGGATAACCCACAATAGCATTTTTTTGACATTTTCTTTTTACGAATAATATTGCCTTATTTTCGAAGCAATTTTTATACAATACAGCATTAATCCATATCCAATTAAGTACCTTAAATACATTGTTGGTTTAATATAGATCAATATGGCCGTTTACAGCATGTAATTTAATTGAACATTTTCGGAGATATTACAGATTTAAAATGTCGTGAGGATGCCGCGCTTCGCCCTATAACACTTCGACTTTAGCAGCTATGTCGCTCTTTCAAGAGTTTGTTTAAAGACATTCTGTAATTAATTGTAAAAATAAAATACATATGGAAAATGTAAAAGTAAATAAGTAAAAATGTACTATATGAATTTAGATATTCCAAAGATAGCAGGAAATCTTCTTGGTATAGAGAAAGGAAATTGTTTTTCTCCAAATTTAACGCTTGCGGGCCACGGGCAGTAATGAATAAATCAAAACTACAGGATCGATTTTAATCATTTTTTTACACTGACTGACATGGGATATATATTTTATACCCGTGCGAAGCAGGGGCAGGCCGCTAGTCTATAAATAAATTGTTGATTTGATATAAATAAATATGGCCGTTTATAGCATGCAAAACTCAGCGGAACTTGCTAGTAGATATCTCGTTAATTTAACGATCTCGACTCTCTCGTATCGGCTCCGACTGGAGGAGGCTTTGCGGAGCGACCAAGCGAAAACTCTCGCATGAGGCCAACTAGAAAATTGGAACTATCGGAGCGCGATTGGCAACGTATGAGGCGAATCGACAAGACATGTATGTATATAAAATTGAGCTTATGTGTAAGTTAAATTGTACCTCTCTGGCTGTTGCCAATTTTGAAAAATTTTCGCCCATTTTGGATATTGTGTGAACGTCACATCAACTTTGATAGTATGCTGGTTAACGGACTGTATGTTTGTGAATGATATGCAGATATTTGCCCAAATCAGTCATCATTTTCCTGCCCTTATCCCACTCTAAGTGGGGTCGGCACAACATGTTACAAACATGACACATGATTTGGTTACGTTTTTACGACCGGCCGCTTGCCTGACGTTTATACCTCAGTCGTATTTTAAGACACCTCGGTAAGAAAGAGTGTGGTCAATACTACTAAACCGGATACCACACGGTGGGTCAACTTACCTTAGTCGCCTTTTACGATACCTCAGTAAGAAATGAGGTTGGTGTATTCTACTAAACCGGATACTACACGGCGGGTTGACTTACCTTAGTCGCCTTTTACGACACCTCGGTAAGAAATGAGGGTGGCACTGTTCTATTCAGCCGGATACCACACGGTGGGTCGACTTACCTTAGTCGCCTTTTACGATACTTCGGTAAGAAATGATGGAGCAAAGATCGGACAGATATGTTAACAGATTAAGGGCCTGTTTCACAAGTTACCGATAAAGTGTCGGATAGTTAACCGACAAATAAACTAAGTTGCAGATACATGTCTCTAAAAAGATAAACAAAATAACAGCCGCATGATCTACCTGTTAACTTATTAGGGACTTTAAGTGCTGAATAAGCCTATCAGAAACCTGAGAAACGCAAACTTCAGAGATATATGTCAGATATGTTCCGAATAAGCTAACTGACAGTTTATTGGTAACTTGTGAAACAGGCCCTTAAGATATCCTAATAAATAATTTATAGAAGTAGGTATTCCATATTACAAAAGTTATGATTGTTAGATATTATTTATAATGTTGTTGGGGACGGAATTAGTCAAATATAATCTCTTTAGTTTTTTATACCGGATTTACTGGCAACGCGCTAAACATGTGACCTGTAGAAAGGGGGCTCGTTTGTAACTGATATAAATGGCTGGACTAGACGTACTAAGGTCGACTAAGGTCAGTCAGTCAACCTGCCGTGTGGTATCGGGCTGAGTAGAATAGACCACCCTCATTTCTTATCGAAGTGTCGGAAAAGGTGACTAAGTTAAGTCAACCCGCCGTGTAGTATCCGGCTGAGTAGAATAGACCACCCTCCTTCTTACAGAGGTATCGTAAATACGACTAAGGTCAGACCTGCCATGTGATATTCGGCTGAGTAGAATAGACCACGCTTATTTCATACTGAGGTGTCCGAAAAGGTGACTATGGTAAGTTGAACCGCCGTGTGGTATCCGGCTGAGTAGAATAGACCACCCTCTTTCTTACAGAGGTATCGTAAATACGACTAAGGTCAGTCGACCTGCCATGTGATATTCGGCTGAGTAGAATAGACCACCCTTATTTCATACTGAGGTGTCCGAAAAGGTGACTATGGTAAGTTGACCCGCCGTGTGGTATCCGGCTGAGTAGAATAGACCACCCTCTTTCTTACCAAGATGTCGTAAAATGCGGATAAGGTTAGTTGACCCGCCGTGTGTTATCCGGCTGAGTAGAATAGAATGAGTAGAATAGAATAAGATATAACACGGCGGAATACATAAAAATTTTAACATTGTATAAAATGGTGACCTCAGTGAGAAGACCTAAGACGTAAAATACAAGTTTATATATGTATGTTGTTTCTCAGTGTCTACTTTACTACAATTTTACGATCCCCAGAACCGTATACAATAAGTGGGTAGAAATAAAAATTGTATTCTCGTGATCGTGATTTTATTGAAACTGAAATAAAGTTGCAAACGAGATCCTATTTTGACTGGCTCGTTGGCGCAGTGGGTAGAAAGAAAGAAAAAACATTTATTTCAACTTCCTGTGCTACACAGCACACTTATACAGTAACTTATACAAACTAAACTAAAAAAACTAACTATAAAAATACCTAAACCTAATATATGTATATATATATATATACACATACATAAATACATATACTGGATAGCACAGAAACCTGCCTTCAGCTCCGCGGGTCGCGGGTTCGATTCCCGCCGAGGGCCAACATTTTCTATATATGAATCTGTTGGTCTTTGAGCTTGGTGTATATTTGTATTTGTATTTAAGTATGTATTTAAGAAATATATAAGTATATATTCACCAGTTGTCTTTCTACCATAACACAAGTATTAAGTTACTTACTTTGGGGACGGACGACCGTGTGTGTAAGTGTCCCATATATTTATTTATTTATTTATTTATTTTAAGCGATTCTTGTTGAACTGTTACATTAAAGTTTCAACTGTCACTTTATACACTTCACTTATGCAGGATAAGGATAGGATAGGATAGGAGGATAATAATCATGTGCTTTTGTACTTTGTATTTTATCACGTACTAGCAATCGCCAGCGACTCCGCCCGCGTGGAAAGATTAAAACCGTAATATAGTATTTTGATAACCATAAGAAATGGTAAAAGTCGGTTAATCTTAAAAGCCAGACATATGCTGTCGCGGACTTTTATGTAGAACTTTTAGAGGAGAAAAACATTGTAATACATGATTTTTTAATAGCTATTACCGTTCACTCAGCGCAGGCAAGGAAAGCTTTAAATTTTGCCGTTTTCGTAATATTTTTTATTGCTGCTCCTCTCCTATTCATCTTATCGTGATGTTATATAGCCTATAGCCTTCCTCGATAAATGGACTATCTTACACTGAAAGAATTTTTCAAATCGGTCCAAAGCTGCTCGCACACTCTCGTAGTATCAAATATACATCTCAGGTAGGATATTGCTGAAAGTTAACTGTTACAGATACAGATATAAACATACATATTGATCGTGTAGCGATGTCAGGATCTGCTGGCATTTCGCCAGAATTCCACCGCAGTGTCCTGGATTCAAACTAACATCGGATGAAGCAATTAACCGGGAAAGACCAATATTTGAACATTTTTATACCGTGAATATTTAACGTGGCTTTCACGATCATGTTTATATTAAATTTTAAAATGCTTTTAGGTTAAAGTGAAAATTGAAAAATCTTTTTAACCGTGAATACGCCGTGTGGTATCCGGCTGAATAGAATAGTACCGCCCTCATTTCTTACCGAGGTGTCGTAAAAGACGACTAAGATAAGTCGACCCGCCGTATGATATCCGGCTGAGTAGAATAGACCACCCTCATTTCTTACCGAGGTGTCGTAAAAGGCGACTAAGATAAGTCGACCCGCCGTATGGTATCCGGCTGAGTAGAATAGACCACCCTCATTTCTTACCGAGGTGTCGTAAAAGGCGACTAAGATAAGTCGACCCGCCGTATGATATCCGGCTGAGTAGAATAGACCACCCTCATTTCTTACCGAGGTGTCGTAAAAGGCGACTAAGATAAGTCGACCCGCCGTATGGTATCCGGCTGAGTAGAGTAGACCAACCTCATTTCTTACCGAGGTGTTGTAAAAGGCGACTAAGGTAAGTCGACCCGCCGTGTGGTATCCGGCTGAGTAGAATAGTACTACCTTCATTTCTTACCGAGGTGTCGTAAAAGGCGACTAAGGTAAGTCGACCCGCCGTGTGGTATCCGGCTGAGTAGAGTAGACCAACCTCATTTCTTACCGAAGTGTCGTAAAAGGCGACTAAGGTAAGTCGACCCGCCGTATGGTATCCGGCTGAGTAGAGTAGACCAACCTCATTTCTTACCGAGGTGTTGTAAAAGGCGACTAAGGTAAGTCGACCCGCCGTGTGGTATCCGGCTGAGTGGAATAGAGCAACCTCATTTCTTACCGATGTGTCGTAAAAGGCGACTAAGGTAAGTCGATCCGCCGTGTGGTATCCGGCTGAGTGGAATAGAGCAACCTCATTTCTTGCCGAGGTGTCGTAAAAGGCGACTAAGATAAGTCGACCCGCCGTGTGGTATCCGGCTGAGTGGAATAGATTTCTTGCCGAGGTGTCGTAAAAGGCGACTAAGGTAAGTTGACTCACCGTGTGGTATCCGGTTAAGTAGAATAGACCACCCTCTTTGTTATCGAGTTGACGTAAAATATGGCTAAGATAAGTTGACGTCAGGCAGGCCGGTCGTAAAATACGTAGCCAAATCATGTGACAACATGTTTATAACATGTTGTGCCGACCCCACTTATAGTGGGCAGGAAGATGATGATTTTATACCGTGAATATTTAACGTGGCTTTCACGATCATGTTTATATTGAATTTTTAAAGGTTTTAGGTTAAAGTGGAATATTGAAACATTTTAGAGGCGAAATTTTTAACATGTTTGTTTTAATACATGATTGATGACTTAACTACAAAATTAATTTTGAAAATATACACTCTCATAGGCTATAAAAGCTTTTCAATGACATAATATTATGATGCTGTGATAAATTTCAATATTGTTAAAGTTTATTTTTTGTATGTGTCTGTCCTCTTTACGGCGCCTGTAATAAATGAGGATGGTATATTCTACTCAGCCGGATACCACACGGCATTTCTGATTATAATGTTTATATATTAAAATTTAAATGTACCATGAAACCATATAAAGCTGAAGAGTCTGTTTGTTTGATTGATTGTTTGTTTTAACGCGCTAACCTCAGGAACTACTGGACCGATTTGACAAATTCTTTCAGTGTAAGATAGTCCATTTATCGAGGAAGGCTATAGGCTAGAACATAATGCTAAGCGCTAAAAGGAGCAGCAATAAAAAATATTACGGAAACAGTAAAAATTAAAGCTTTCCTTGCGTGCGCTGAGTAAACGGTAATAGTTATTCAAAAATCATATAATACAAATTGTTCCCCTTTAAAAGTTTTATATAAAAGTCAGCGACAACATATGTCAAGCTTTTAAGGTTTACCCACTTTAACCATTTTTATGGTTATCAAAAGACTATATTACGGTTTTAATGTTTTCACGCGGGCGGAGCCGCTGACGATTGCTAGTAATCAATAAATGTAAATAAAATTAACCTACATAAAAGACATAAAATATGTAAGTAAGTAAGTAGCGGCCTGTTACTATCCCACTGCTGAGAATGGCCTCTTCTCTCCGTTTTTGGAGAGGATTGGAGCTAAGACCTACCAAGCTGCTCCAATGCGGATTGGTAGGTTACACATATCTCCAGAATTCTCTAGAAATATGCAAATTTCCTCACGATGTTTTCCTTCACTGAAAAGCGTGTGATAAATTGCAATTATCAATTAGACACATAAGTTTTAACAGAAATACTCATTGGTGTCTGCCCGGGGTTTGACCCTAGACCTCGTCGAAAGAGGGGCACGGTGCTGCCGCTGGGCTACCACAGCTATAAACACAGCTATAACATATATAATAGAAATAAAATATATAAGTAAGTAAGTAGCAGCCTGTTACTATCCCACTGCTGAGAATAGGCCTCTTTTCTCCGTTTTTGAACAGAGGGGGGGATTGGAGCTAAGACCTACCACGCTGCTCCAATGCCGATGGGTAGGTTACACATATCTCCAGAATTCTCTGTAAATATGTAAATTTTCACACGATGTTTTCCTTCACTGAAAAGCTTGTGATAAATTGCAATCATCAATTAGTCACATAAGTTTTAACAGAAAAACTCCAATGAGTTTTTCTGTTTAAACTGCCTGTGTCTGCCCGGGTTTGAACCATGACTTCCTCGAAAGAGTCACACGATGTTACCGCTGGGCTACCACAGCATATAAAACCACAGCTAATAAAATATGTACGAAAGAGTAAAATATAAGAACTATACAAGTCATATATCAGCTGACCTTACCTGTTTCCCTGACGACATAAACATGGCGACTAATGGCTTGGCGTCATTTATTTATCCTCTGAGGGCGTTATGGCGTCAGAAACGGAAAATTCCTTTCACTAATATAAAGTTACGTATTACTGTCTCCAAGATATTCTTAGCCTTGTTATTAAGACATTTATGACATTTATTTTGACTGGCCCGTTGGCGCAGTGGGTGGTGACCCTGCCTTTAGCTCCGCGGTTCGCGGGTTCGATTCCCGCCGAGGACCAACATTTTCTATAAATGAATTTGTTGGCCTTTGAGCCTGGGTGTATATTTGTATTTAAGTATGTATTTAAAAATATATAAGTATATATTCACCAGTTTTCTGTCACCCGTAACACAAGTATTAAATTACTTACTTTGGGGACGGACGACCGTGTGAGTAAGTGTCCCATATATTTATTTATTACTAGCGGCCTGCCCCTGCTTCGCACGGGTATAAAATATATATCCCATGTCAGTCAGTGTAAAAAAAATGATTAAAATCGATCGAGTCGATTTATTCATTACTGCCCGTGGCCCGCACGCGTTAAATTTGGAGAAAAACAATTTCCTTTCCCTATACCAAGAAGATTTCCTGCTGTCTTTGGAATATCTAAATTCATATAGTACATTTTTACTTATTTACTTTTACATTTTCCCTATGTATTTTATTTTTACAATTAATTACAAAATGTCTTTAAACAAACTCTTGAAAGAGGGACATAGCTGCTAAAGTCGAAGTGTTATAGGGCGAAGCGCGGCGTCCTCACGGCATTTTAAATCTGTAATATCTCCGAAAATGTTCACTTAAATTACATACTGTAAACGGCTATATTGATCTATATTAAATCAACTACTTATTTAAGGTACTTAATTGGATAAGGATTAATGCTGTATTGTATAAAAATTGCTTCAAAAATATGGCATTATTTTTCGTAAAAAGTAAATGACAAAAAATGCTATAGTGGGTTATCCATAAGAGATAGACATATACCATCGCGGACTTTTCTGTGGACCTTTTCAAGATGTACAAATACTTAGTACATTATTTTGATAAATCCCGTAGGGTTTAGCCTGCGTTTGCAATGTAAGCGGAAAAAAATGTAATTATTTACAGAAACCTCAAAAATTACAGTATTTCTCTATTCCATATTAAATGTTATTATACGTACAAACCTTCCTCTAGAATCACTCTATCTATTAAAAAAAACCGCATCAAAATCTGTTGCGTAGTTTTAAAGTTTTATGCGTACATAGGGATATAGGGACTTTGTTTTATAATATGTAGTGATTTACACGTTATTCCTCAGTTAATTGCCTCTTCAGGTGACAAGAGGGCTGGCTCCTATTTTACACAAGGAATCAGCTTAGCGATTCAGCGCGGAAACGCTGCCACCATTCTTGGGACCATTCCACGTGGGCATGATCATTCAGGTCATTATGTCAGGCTTTACCCTATTAATATTCTCTTATTCAGGTTAACCCTGATTTGTCTAAATGAATCCACTTATTAAAGCACCGTTTCTAAGGTCCCAAGACAAATGTATGTGGCCTAATTTTGCTAATTTTGCCAATTAAAATTTTGAACATAAAAGTAGTTATCGTCTGTTAATTGTAAGAGATTTTTGAATAACTTTCACCAAGGAAATGCAAAGGAAGCTTTAATTTTTGCCGATTTTGCAATATTTTTTATTGCTCCTCCACTCCTTATTCATCTTAGCGTGATGCGATATAGACTTCCTCAATATCGACTACCTTACACTCAATAAATTTTTCAAATCGGTCCTGAGATCAGCATGATCAAACAAATAAACAAACTCTTCAGCTTCATATATTAGTATAGATTTCAGAATAATGCTTTGATCCACGCTTTGTAGTTATTAATGGTTTGCAAATGTTTTCAGACGAAACAACCGCATTATGGCGAGTCGACGACCTTTGGCAGAGAGGGCAGCGGGCGATTGAAACAAAAAAACTTAAATAGAGCAACTTGGCTCCTGAAAGCTAGCCTGTTACGGCACGACCAGTTTCTTTATTAAACCACTACTTTTTTTTACTTATACAGTTAGTACATACCAGTCCTATAGTACCTTTTTACTTAAATCTATACAATTTTTATATATTTATATTTATTTATTATTATATTATTATTATACTTAAAATTATCTATACTCTAACCTATTTATGGCAAAAATATATAGCATTTTAGCTCGATCAGAATTTTGGATCAGCTAAAATGCTATTTATAAAGCCAATATCCATGTACAAAAGTAATAATAAAATTATTTTGCTATAATCCGCGATGAAGTAAAATTGAAAATATATATAATGCTAAATGTAGAGTGGACAATCGGTTATCATACCTGATACATGCAGGAGTCGTAAAAAACAAATGCACAAACCTCAACGATTGTTGAGTTTGTGATAGTGAACGTATATAGTGCTTGTGTATCGTGGTGGCGGTGGTGGAGGTTTGTGCATGTGTTTTTTACGACTCCTGCATGTATCAGGTATGATAACCGATTGTCCACTCTACATTTAGCATTATATATATTTTCTATTTTACTTCATCGCGGATTATAGCAAAATAATTTTATTATTACTTTTGTATTATGGATCTCCGCTAAGTAACGCCTAATTCTATAAATTATTCAATATCCATGTGATTTACAGAAAGATTATCAAAAGTTACTACCCTCATCTGACCATTTTGAATACATCCCATTAAGAAGTGTTGGATATCTTTACATACTCCACGCGATAAACAGTTGGGTAAGTCTACATTTTTCATAAGATATCCAAAATATGTCCAGATCTTCATCTATAGGCCATGTAGCTAGGCTCAAGTAGGTAATAGTAAAAAGTTGTTTTACTGGGCCCTAAGAGATTTATCTCATATTTTTTAGCATATCCATACTATTCCATAATAATATATTGATTGAATAATTCAATTTTAAATGAACAATGCCGTGTGGCATACGGCTGAGTAGAATAGGCCACCCTCTTTCTTACCAAAAAGGCGGCTTACGTAAAAGGCGGCTAAGGTAAGTCGCCTTTTACGTCAGCTCGGTAAGAAAAATTTGTCTATTCTACTTAGCTGGATACCAGACGGTGGGTGAACTTACATTAGTTGCCTTTTACGACACCTCGGTAAAAAAATGACGGTGTTCTATTTTACACACAAACTATTAACTATTAATTAGTGTGTATAAATTTAAGTACTGTGTATATAAATATGTATGTATTAGTGTATTATTATTCTATTATGTATTAGGGTGTATTTATTAGAATGTATTTACCTTTATTAATAAATACTTTGTGCACCGTCCTGTATATTCCTAGTTTTAGTGTCTCTAATATTAGGTTGCCTGTAAGAGATCACTATTAGTGATAAGGCCGCCTTTGCACTACTTTTAAGATTATTTATGTTTGTTTGTTTTTTTGTTTTTTTATTGTGCAATAAAGTATTTTTATTATTATTATTATTAATAATATAAATTTTTCTTTAACAGTTTAAATGTTTTACTTTGGTAATTGTTAACTAATGCTTACTAGTATCAACCAATACTATAATATATCTGCTTAATCTACATCATCATCCTCCTGCCCTTATCCCACTCTAAGTGGGGTCGGCACAACATGTTATAAACACGCTGTTACATGATTTGGCTGCGTTTTTACGACCGGCCGCCTGCCTGACGTCAACTTACCTCTGTCGTATTTTACGACACCTCGGTAAGAGAGGGTGGTCTATTCTACTAAACCGGATACCACACGGTGGGTCAACTTACCTTAGTCGCCTTTTACGACACCTCGGTAAGAAATGAGGTTGGTCTATTCTACTCAGCCGGATACCACACGGCGGGTCGTCTTACCTTAGTCGCCTTTTACGACACCTCGGTAAGAAAAGAGGGTGGTACTATTCTATTCAGCCGGATACCACACGGCGTTGAATCTTGAAGTTAATGTCTACAAATATAAAAGTCGCTACCTTACCCCTTACACCCCAAATTTATTTAAACATAAAGCATTTAATAAAATTACAGCTTAATAGTGGTCGTAAATTCCATGCTATTTCCTTTATAAGTTATACCCCATTCAAAAGTAGGTTAACACAAACGCTAACAGCATTAGTAGCTTGCAACACTGAATTAGCAATGAGAATCATAAAAACAAGCTTCTCTCATGCAACGGGAATATTTTATGAGATTCTGCAGCTTGTTTACGCAACAATCTTATGAATGTTAGAGAAAATGAAAGAATTCAATGTAACAACATATAAATTGTATTTTTTTGTCCTTTCTCTCTGTCTCTGTCATATAATGATCCTCCTGCCCTTATTCCACTCTAAGTGGGGTCGGCACAACATGTTATATACATGTTGTGTCACATGATTTGGCTACGTATTTTACGACCGGCCTCCTGCCTGATATCAACTTACTTACTTGTATATTACAACACCTCGGTGGTCTATTCTACTCAGCTGGATACGACACGGTAGGTCGACTTACCTTAATCGCCTTTTACGACACCTCGGCAAGAAATCGCGGCGGTACAATTCTATTTAGACGGATACCACGTGGCCGCATATATAGTGTAAAATTAGAAGTAGGTAAAATTAAATTAGAAGGTCCTCTCTTCGAACATTAATATTCTTCTTATTCTTCGTGCGATCGATATTTCACAAAATATTCATATTGCTTTCTTTATTTATTTATTGTACTATGGTACATTTTAGGCTGGCTTCGTTACTCTAATATATCTAATACCTAGTATAATAACTCTATGAGATGAGTAGATTACTAAGTACAGGTCCAAAAAATGTACGTTATATGCAGTTTTATATGAAGCATTCGTAGGCAAAAAACATTGTAATTTATTTTAATCAGGCTGCTCTCTTGCGAATAACTGAAATACTAAAGATGTTACATTTTTAAACTAGATGGCAGGACTAGTTACATTGTTACATAGACAAAAGATTGGAATTCTTTATCTATGCCTAAAATATATGTAAAATTTTTAAATCGCTGAAAGAATTTTACGTGATTATGTATTTTTAAAATTATATATTTCATTATATATTTCATTATGTATTTCAAAACTTTTCTAGCTAATAATTTTGTAGAATTCTTGTCATTGTCAATTGATAACATTCAAGTCAATTGATTATATAAAATAAAAACAGAATTTTAACGTGTATTTTACAAGTATACAAGACTTTTACAGTAATGAACCTATCTCGTAGATTACTTGGAGTTATCGACCTTAGCAATACCCATAATTTAATTTGATTTTTTTCCTTTTCTCGTAAATATAACCCGGGTTTAATAAGCTTCAAATATGCCAAAAATTATTGATACTGATCCAGCGGACCAGCAATGAAAGCGTAACAGAGCGACGAACAGACTTTACACATCTTATTTTTTTGTAATCTGAGGTGTCAAAAAAAAACTTTAGTTTCAATCCGTTAATTTTGTTTTAAAAGCAGTATTAAGTTGAAACGATAGACATACACAATTTGTTTTTTTTTTTTGTAAATGCTCTTGTCAGCTTATTTAAAAAAAAACTGTTCTATATTTGCCAAAAGAATCATGAAAATGGCACAAGTATTTAAATCATAAGGACTATATTCTCCGAGAAAGTTTAACTGTATTTTTCTATAAATATACGATAAAGTTGTAATTAGTAGGTCAACCAGTTCTACAAACTGGAACTTTGTAACGGTAAAGTGCAAAATTACGAAACGATTTCTTTTTTAAAAATAAATGAAATAAAAATAGTACTTTTTTGAATAATCTAAATACGTGGAACGTCTTATTTTGAGTTTCCGTGACAAAGAATAAAAAAGGCATATTTTAGTTTTAGATTATCGCTCATATAATGAAATAAATCCAATCTCAAGAAGTACATAAAATAAATATAAAGTAATTGACGTGTAATCTCGAATGTTAATACAACACTTTTACGAATATTTATGTTCAAGGATACTTAGAAATAATAATTGCAGTAGATGTTTAATCCAAACACGACAACGTAAATAATTACTGTTTTTCGTCTTATTAATTTGACAAGTAAATACGTCACATTTTTAATCTGTGCTTTACGTCACGTTATTATTTTCATAGTTTCATAGAAAATATTACGAACTATCCTCACATATAAATAGTTTATTTTTAATTCACTTTTTTCAATATGTGTTATGTATGATAAAGCGCTTAATCGTGGGAAAGTGAGTGACGCGTTCATATGGTGGAATACAGACTCTAATAATGAAACATGTCGCACTATGGCACGATGTACAACAGGACAAAACGAAAGTGATTAGATGATTGTGTATTTTATTATTTATAGTTTAGGTTTCGGTAATTAGTTATTAAAATGGCGCAAACCGTTAGACGTGCCATTGAAGGAAGGTATCCTTCCTGTTACTTAATGAGTAGAATTAAGGAAAGAAGGGCAAAAGCTAGAGCCTTGAGGTAAGACAATTTTCTATCTTGCAGTAAGTATGGATATCGATTTCACTCTAAATATTGCTAAATACGTCGCATACAAAGCATATATCTCAAATATAAAGCCTGTATGATTAAGTGACATCTGTAATTTATTATGATTACTATTATAGGCACTTTTTGGAATAAATTAGTTGAGTGTGCCTTGAAATGTTGACATAAGCTCCATATCTCAATTAAATGAGACACTAGGCCTGTGTAAGTGGACTTAAATTATGAATACTATATTTATATACTCCTATATATTAAGCTAATATACTTTGTTCATAGTGTCATACTTTCATAAAGTTAATTGATTCAATATTAATTATGTAGTAACATAACAGCCTTAAAGTCATAAATGTCTCCATTAAATTTGGCTTATCATCTAACGCAATAAAAAGTTTTTGTATGTAATTGGAGTACCTCATTTAGGACTGTTCTAAGTTTCTGGTATATGCTAGTAAATCTTTTTTTATTATTAGGACTGTGAATTTCTTCGCAGATTATAGCAAAATAATTTTATTATTACTTTGGTATTATGGGTCTTCATAAAGTAACGCCTAATTCTAAAAATTACTGTGAATTTGTTTTGATTATCTACATAGCCACTTTAAAATAATTATATCATGAATAAATTCATTTCTAAGTGCAGTCTATTTGAAGCTCATGGTACCATGTAGCCTGCAATTTGGTATATAATTAATTATCTATTCATTTAAAAAAACAAAATATTTTAGATTGGTTGTGTACATCTGCAGTCATATATTACATTAATTATAATTATAACTCAAAATTTCAAGGCTAGAACAGCAGCGTAAGCCAGATAAGCCTGAAGACTTTGTCTGCTATTCTGATAGTGATAGCGAGGAGGAAACACCTGCCGAGCAGCACAGGATACTATGTACATCTTACAACTTTGTGGATTATGTCCGTTCACGAGAGATCATGGCACCAGAGGTGTGTAGAAAAGTGGATTAAACTTGTTTTAATTGTATGGGTTTTATTGTCTAAGAAAATAAACAAGTATCATCTGCACCTACTTAGTAAGTCATAATTCTATATTATAGATAATTTAAGAAAGAAACATATCATCTTATGCAATTATCCTACTCTAAGTGGGGTCAGCACAACATGTTAGAAACATGTCTCATAATTTGGCTACACATTTTACGGCTATTGTCTAAGAAAATAAGTACTTACTAAGTCACAATTTGGTTGAACTAATATTATTCCATATCATTCTATATTTTAGACAATTTAAGAAAGAAACATATCATCTTATGCCCTTATTCAACTCTAAGTCAGGTCAGCACAACATGTTATAAACAAGTCACATGATTTGGCTACGCATTTTACGGCAGTCTGCCTGATATCAACTTACCTTAGTCTTATTTTACGACACGTCAGTAAATAGAGGGTGGTTATTCTACTTAACCGATTGCCCCTTACCCGCCAACAGCTCTGATCCCAGAGAACACCTCCTCCGGGTTGGGACTCCTCGAAAGAGAAGCCCTCCTCCGCTAATTGGTGCATCGGAAGCACCAGATGCACCGACCGCCTCGGGGACCTGTAAGCCAGACATCCGATATACCCCGTTCGGAACGTCTGAAAGTCCCCTGACAGGGCGGCAGACAGGGCTTAGACAAGTCGCTACCACCTGGACTCGCCAGCAGTAGATTAGATCCAGAACAAAAGTTCCCGTCGCTGATTAGGGACTCCACCCAACCCCCTGAAGTCCCTGGCCCATCCAGATTGCCCTAAAGAGTGTGAGATTGTTTGAATAGATCGTTTCTTTTTTCAGCCGCGTTATGTAGACCCCTCGTACGCCACCCGGCATATGCTGACACACGACATGTTCCGCGAGACCGCGGTCAACCTCGGCAACATGAACAAGGTGTTCTGCTCGCAGTGGCTGTCAGACAGACAGGTGGTCTTTGGCACCAAGTGTAATAAGGTAAACTATTTGTGGAAATAGGCGTTACTGTACAGGGGTTTACAATATAAAAGTTATGATGTACAGGGTGATATCGACCATACGACATTAATTTTAATTTCAGGTATCTACATATCCCAGCAGCCTACATAAAAAAATTCACTTATTTTAGTGAAGTAATTTGGCCACAGAAATTTAATAAAAATATTGAATAAAAAATATTGATGACATGATATTAAAAGGGTGAATGACCGTACCCTATTACATTTCATATGTTATGCATTGACCTTGACCAAGAGACTACGAGTGCGAAAGAGACAAAACTATTATTGTTTCATCCTCTTTCTTGAACAATCGCGCTGCGCCATGTCGGTCGACCATTACTCGTTAGTCATATCATCATATCATACAACATAATTAAAATATATTTATTGTGCCCAAAAATATTTTATACAATATTTAAGAAGATTGAATTATGCCAAAGATATCTTATACGTTTAAATGATCAATAGATTTATAATTTTGTGTATAGTCGTTACCACTCTGTTTATAGGGTATTTTTTATGTAATACGCGATTAGAGATAATATATGTAATGTTAAAAGTGGATTGTATTATCTGTGTTCATACTTTCTGCATGCAGAATCCATAAAACGTATTGTATTCTTCACAAATTACATTTAATCTTTAATATTTAAATGAGTTAATCTTGTATGTATATATATTATTCTGAATTTTGGAAATGGCTCCAACGATTGACGAACAATCGATCTAGCTAGGTTTTATTAAAAAAAAGTTGCTTTATCCCTGTTTTCGGGCACTGAAAAAACTGCTAATATTTTATGAGAAAGCAAAGGTTAATTGCGCTTCAAAGTCACGATAGCTTATTTGGGTAACGGGCGGTCTCAAAATCAGAATACCAGGATCGATTCCAGATAACATTCTTTTTTTTTAATATTAAAAAAAATTACCAAGCCTCGCTCGGTCACCCAGTTACTTAATAATTAAACCACACATTGGCTCACCTACGACCTAAATATCAAGGTATATCTAATAGTCGCTCGAGTCTCAGCAAAGCACTTTTGAATCGTCAAGGATCAATATGATTAATGAAGCTACAACTGGTTCGGAATGTTGCTCTTACCGAGAAGAACCTGAAAGAAACTCAGCGGTCAATCTTTTAAACATTTTCAATTTTACATAATGAAACCGCAGTCCTGTATGACGCTGAAAAGATTTTCAAATCCAGGCTTTTTTATCATCCAATAATCCAAATAATCTTCAATTTTGTAATATGCTTTACGCACAAGTACATCTCTTATACTTAACTTAAACCTTTCTGTAGACTGGTCTAGTATGGATTGCGGAATTTTATTGTAGAAGCGAATACCGAGACCATCGATTGAGTTGCTAACTCTACTGAGTCGCGACACAGGTATCATAAGCTTTTTGTGACCTCGCGTATGTCTATAATATACATCGAACTTGGTCTTTTACATATGGATATTTTTGCGTACGAATAGAATATTACTATATATATATTGTGATGCTACAGTAAATATGCCTATTTCTTTGAACTTTTCGCGAAGGGACTCTCGTTGCTTCATATTATAGATAGCCCGTATGACTCTTTTTTGAGCAACAAAAATCCTTTCTATATCGGCCGCTTTGCCCCACAGCATTATTCCATATGACATAATGCTGTGAAAATAAGCAAAATAAACAAGTACACAATTAGATCTATGGTATTTTCCATCAGTTGATGGTGTACGATGTTCGCTCGCGGTCTCTGGACGCCATCCCCACGCTGCGGCCGCGCGCCCCCTGGCCCGGCGCGGAACATCAGACCGGCATTCACGCGTTGCAAATCAACCCCTCAAGGTATAAGTGGCATCAAATCCTTTATTAAAATGTTGTCTACCATTAATTATTGTAACGTTACGGTATTTGGAGTGTACCAAAATACTAGCGTAGTTAAACTATCATTGATCTTCGACTTCGACCTTGAAACACATGGGGGACCGTTCAAGTATTACGTGAGCACTATGGGGGGACGGAGGGGTCTTTCCTTTGCTTATTTAGGATGACATAGGCTATACTTTCTTTTACGAATCGCCGTGTGCTCAAATAATTATAATAAATTTGCTTACGTGATACTTAAACGGACCCTGTGACCGCGGCCTTAAAACACTTGGACACTGGCTTTTACAGCTGACTTTGTGCCTGATGAATCTTTTTTCTGCCTTTATACCCAAAATGATTAGTTCTATTTGTTTCTTGGCAATCCTAAATTGTATCACAGTGTTGTGTTTGTTCTAGAACTCTGCTAGCGACGGGCGCTCGGAACTCCTGCGAACTGGCCATATACAGTTTGCCCACTCTGGACCCTGTGTGTGTGGGCGAAGCGCACAGAGACTGGGTGCGTACTATATTTTAAGATAAACTTAGTGGAATTCAATTTAGATTAACTTTTTTTTCTGTTTCTGTGTCTGTAGTTTGCCTGTGTGGAAATCGGTGTACTTAATTGAAATTTTGAACAAAAAAAGTGTTATTGTATGTTAACTATAAGTGATAGAGACATACTGTCGCGGACTTTTTTGTAGTATTTTTGTTGATTTTCAATTGTCTAGTACATTTCTTTAGTGCAGCGTAACTTAAACTTCCGGAAGAATTACACAATCTTTTAGTAAAAAGTATACAAAAATCCGTTGAGTAGATTTTGAGAAAACCGATCGCATACAGACACGGCTTTTGGATACCTTTGTTTTATAATAAATATAGAAATTATTTTCCTTTAAATCTTTAATATTTAAATGAGTTAATCTTGTATGTATATATATAAATATATTTTCGGAATCTCGGAAACGGCTCCAACGATTTTCGTGAAATTCAGCATATAAAGGGTTTTGGAGGAGAAATATCTATCAAGCTAGGTTTTATTTAAAAAAAACTCGTTTTATCCCTTTTTTTGGTACCAAAAAAAACTGCTTAAATAGTAAAGTTTAAAGTAGCTGGTTGATACTTCAATCCAAGCTTTCTTATCATTTACATAGACCTCCAATTAAAGGTTCTATGTCTCGCAGATCCTGGACATGTGTTGGCTGGACGACGAGTTTCTGGTGACCGGCTCGCGGGACTCCAAGCTGGCGCTGTGGCGAGCACCACCTGCCCCCAGCCAACCGGCTCCCCACCACCACTATGTCCAGCCCGTCGCCATACGGGATTGCAAAGCTGGTGGGGTATTTTTTTAAATCCAGTAAAGTAGTAAAGTAGCGGCCTGTTACTATCCCACTTCTGAGAATAGGCATCTTCTTTCCTTTTTTGAAAAGGAGGATTGGAGCTAAGACCTACCACGCTGCTCCAATGCGGATTGGTAGGTTACACATATCCCTAGGATTCTCTAGAGATATGCAGGTTTCCTCACGATGTTTTCCTTCACCGAAAAGCGTGTGATAAATTGCAATTGTCAATTAGACACATAAGTTTTAATAGAAAAACTCATTGGTGTCTGCCCGGGTTTGAACGCGTGACCTCCTCAAAAGAATCGAAGAAAGAAAGGCTACCACAGTCGAAGAGTAAATCCAGTGGTGCCCGCGAATTTTTCACTTTAACTTTAAAATACCCTTAATTCATCATTCTCCTTCCATTATCCCACTCTAAGTGGGCGGGCAAAACATGTTTTAACCATGTTGTGATGTGATTTGGCTAGGTATTTTACGACCGACTGATGTCAACTTACCTCAAGTCATATTTTATGACACCTCGGTAAGATAGAGGGTGGTCTATTTTACTCAACCGAATACCACACGGCGGGTCAACTTACCTTAGTCGCCTTTTACGACACCTCGGGTAAGATCGTCTATTCTATTGGGTCTTTTGGGTGGTCTATTCTACTCAGCCGGATACCATACGGTGGCTTCGAATTTAATTTTACAATTCACTCAATTATGCACTATTATACGTTTTTCCTCTTCCTGAAGTAAGAATGGGAATTATTCAATCGATAAGTCACTACGGTATATAAGCTTTAATTGGACCAAATTTCATCAATATTGCTCCAGCATGAAGTGTGGATTGTACCTGATACATATGCCTTTACTTGACATTTCCCTTTATTCCCCAGGCCAGAAAGTACGCGCCCTCACATTCAATCCCAAGTGGCGCGAAATCGCCGCGCTGACTTTAAACGGCTACATCCACGTGTGGAACGCGGCTACTTTTCGCCAAACACTCTCGCGCAAACTGCCCTCATGTCAGGACTTAGTCTGCCTCGCCACACAGGTACATTTGTCAAACTGGATTTTTAGTCAGGATTTTGGCCTTTGTCAGGAACAGTATTCGGGAAAACTGGCATCATTGGTCCAATTGAATATCTGTCGTCACAGACATACTGTGGCATTTACAATATTGGTAAAAGTGAAGTAAAGTAACAGTAAGCCCATTAGTATCCCACTTCTGGACATAGGTCACTTCTCTCCGTTTTTGGAGAGTAGGAGCTAAGACCTACCACGCTGCTCCAATACTACTAGTACTAATTAGTAGGTAAGACATATCCCCAGAATTCCCTAAAGATATGCAGGTTTTTCTCACGATGTTTTCATTCACCGAAAAGCGTGTGATAAATTGCAATTATTAATAGAACAGGTTTTAACAAAACAACTCATTAATGTCTACCCTGGGTTTGAAACCCTTGAAGAATCGCACGGTACGCTAGCCTATGACAGCTTCAATATTGGTATATTGGCCTAAATTATCTTTTGCCATGGACCACCAAAATGGGGGAGACTAGTTATTTTTTTGTATCGGTCTAATAGTGGTTTATTTAACAGTACATACATAATCGTTTGCAATATTAATATCGGTCCAATGGGTTGAAATTGTCCCTTGAAACAGACTGGCACTTACAATATCGGTATGGTTAGCCCAAGTTTATCTTTTGCCATGGACCACCAAAATGGGGGAGACTAGTTATTTTTTTGTATCGGTCTAATAGTGGTTTATTTAACAGTACATACATAATCGTTTGCAATATTAATATCGGTCCAATGGGTTGAAATTGTCCCTTGAAACAGACTGGCACTTACAATATCGGTATGGTTAGCCCAAGTTTATCTTTTGCCATGGACCACCAAAATGGGGGAGACTAGTTATTTTTTTGTATCGGTCTAATAGTGGTTTATTTAACAGTACATACATAATCGTTTGCAATATTAATATCGGTCCAATGGGTTGAAATTGTCCCTTGAAACAGACTGGCACTTACAATATCGGTATGGTTAGCCCAAGTTTATCTTTTGCCATGGACCACCAAAATGGGGGAGACTAGTTATTTTTTTGTATCGGTCTAATAGTGGTTTATTTAACAGTACATACATAATCGTTTGCAATATTAATATCGGTCCAATGGGTTGAAATTGTCCCTTGAAACAGACTGGCACTTACAATATCGGTATGGTTAGCCCAAGTTTATCTTTTGCCATGGACCACCAAAATGGGGGAGTCTAGTTATTGTTTTGTATCGTTCTAAGAGTGGTTTATTTACCAGGAGAGCGGATTATACGCGATCGGTTGCAATATTAATATCGGTCCAATAGATTGGAATTGTCCCTTGAATTGTAACATATTGTGTCACTTACAATATTGATATGGTTAGTCAAGTTTATTGTTTCCCATGGACCACCAAAGTGGGGAGCCTAGTATTATATTGTGTTACATCCTGCTAATAGCGGTTTATTAACCAGGAGAGCAGTATATACGCGATTGGTTACAATATTAATATCGCTCTAATGGTAATCCATTGATCCATCATCCTTGATAATTTAACAAACTGTGGCACTTACAGTTTTGAAATAGTTAGCCAAATTTATCATTTCCCATGGACCACCTAAATGGGGGAGTCTAGTTATTGTTTTGTATCGTTCTAAGAGTGGTTTATTTTAATAGGAGAGCGGTATATACGCGATCGGTTGCAAGTCATACACGCTGCTGCTGGACTGTCGCACGCTGCAGTCGGTCAAGAAGATCACCTCTCGATACAACGGGTGCGGGATCCGTTCCGCCAGCTTCCGCGGACACATGCTGACCATCGGCACCGGCCTCGGTAAGATATCTATACACTACCGCAATACCGGCTTACTAAGTAGGCGGCCGTTCAAGTATTACGTAAGCAGATTTATTATAATTATTTATCCCCCATCCCATCCAGGTAAAACTATTATGTAGCGTGTAGAAAGCACTGTTGTCTATGGATTCATATATATATAGTGTATGGTATCGTTTCAGGATTTCTGATGTTCTACGATCTGCGAGCGGGGAAGTACCTAGAGAGCAACATCCACTCGTCCAAGACGGTCACCCTCAAAGCCTCCAGGGGATACGTGGTGAGGTTAAACCCATTTAGTTCATATATGTATCACCTCCGTGGCGTTGC
Organism: Morpho helenor; assembly: GCA_029227775.1. NCBI lineage: Eukaryota > Metazoa > Arthropoda > Insecta > Lepidoptera > Nymphalidae > Morpho > Morpho helenor. The sequence continues at coordinate 1,091,523 of JARGCU010000006.1, forward strand.
TATTGGTGTATTTATTTATTTATTTTTACAAAATACTAATCTAAAAATTTCATCTCTCTCTCTTAATCTAAAAATTTACATTTACATTTTGATAAGTTACAAATTATCTTCAAATTTAGGCAATGGTTTAAAAAATTTAGTAATGTTTTGAGTGATAAGTTTGTTTTATCTAAATATTCTGTTTGTTTAAAACAACACCGGAAGCGGCTTACCTCAAAAGAACCGCCAAAACGAAACAAACAACGCCGATAGTTTTTGAAAATCTAGGCGTAGTTGTAATAAGATCTATTTTATTTATCATTTTATTAGTCCACTTGACGAGGCGTTGAAAAAAGGATACCGCTTTTGTAAGTTTGCTAAGAAATCTTAGACCGCGAATAGTGAAAACGCGAATGAAGGAAGCGCGAATAAAGAGCTTCTACTGTATATTATATCTTGTTAATTGTAGCCGAATATATGTTTAAATGATAGTTGATATATTTTACTCTTTAAGAGAAGTCCAGTTAAATAAGCCATTTGGTCCAGTTTCCAGATGAGGAGGCTGACGGTTTCAACCAGGTGAAGTATGTGCCGGCGATTTACACGCACTGTTATGACGACAGTGGAACTAGGATATTCACAGCTGGAGGACCTCTGCCTGCCCCCTTAATCGGGAACTACGCAGGGATATGGCAATAGCACCACACTGATGCCCCCAAAAATTTGGAGGCTGCAGTTCTGAAGATTAACTTCTCCCAACCAGATTATAGTATACACAAAACAGCCTGTTATGATTGGAGCTAACTCCCATTTAAGGGGATGATTAGGTGGAGGAGTTTCCAAAGGTTATATAGGGGATTTTTTGAAGAAATGCCAAATCTTTACAAACTAGGACGGAATAAAACAGCCTGTTATAATTGGGAGAGACTCCCATGTAAAGGGATACACGGATGAATAGAGGGGGGGAAGGTCCAATGGTCATATAGATTTTTTTGAGGGAATGCTAAATATCCTCACAAACTAGGACGGAATATGTATTAAAATTATACTAAACAGCTGGTTAGGATTGGAATAGACCCCCATTTAAGGGGATACACGAATGATTAGGTGGAGGGAGTTCCAAAGGTCATATAGATTTTTTTGAGGGAATGCTAAATATCCTCACAAACTAGGACGGAATTTATAGTGAAAATATACGAAACAGCCTGTTATGATTGGATCTGAATCCCATTTAAGGGGATACACGAATGATTAGAGGGGGTTCAAAAGGTCATATTGGGGATTTTTTGATGAAATGCCAAATATCCCCACAAACTAGAATGGATTTTATAGTAAAAATATACGAAACAGACTTTTATAATTGGGAGTGACTCCTATTTATGGGGATACATGGATGATTAGAGGGGGGAGGATTCATTGGTCATTTGAGGGAATGCCAAATATTCACAAACTACTACAGAATATATGGTAAAAATATATCGAACAGCCGACATTACGATTGGGAGTGACTAAAATATAAGGCGATTAAAAGCTTCATAGTGAACGAGGAAGGGAAGAGATGTACAGTTCTAATGAAGTTAAGGGCTCTATGAAAAAATGAAGGAATAAAAAGGGATCTGGAAATTTCTGCATCCTTTGAGGTTTGGAAGAAAAAGTTATAGCTGATTCGGAAAGTCGAGCACATAAACCCTATGGTGGAGAATCAAACGCTTTTAAAGGAAATTGGGGGGGGGGGGGGGGTAAGGGTACTATGTGAAGGGAGCCATGAGTCTTCAGGGAAATCTACCTTTCAAGTAGGGTCAATGATAGCTCATTCTCAGTGATTTAAACTTACAGCCTCTTTGCCTCTTTCTGACGCTTTTGTAAAAGTAGGGAAGGGATAGAGAAGGGCTAACTTTTTGAGTAATACACGACTCTGGAGGGAACATGGCTCAAGTGGGGTTATTGACCCAATTTAGGTGTTTTTTAATTCACAGCATATCCAATACGAGTTAAAACTCAAGGGGGTATCGCTAATTTAAAGGAAAGAATTGCTTAGATAGGGGAAAGAGAAAGCTCCTATTTCAAGTCATATACAAGAAAGGCCCATGCAAAATGCTCTTCGCCTATAATGGTGGGAAATAGTCCGATGTTTCCGTAAAACTTAAGGGGTATCTCAAGGGGGTAACGCTACTTTAAAGGAAAAAAATAACTAGATAGGGGAATGAGAAAACTCCTATTTATGGGGCCTTATACAAGCAAGTCCAATGAAAAATGCTCTTCACTTATAATGTCGGGAAGGAGTCCGATGCTTCCGTTATAGATATTATAATTTAAATTTACTAATTGGTAATCGGGCATGAAAATAGATATGAAGACAACGAAAAAACTAAATCCTATAGAAAGATAAATAAAAATATAACTCTCGCAAAGCAGAAGATGACAAAAGGGTTGAAATCAGTAACTGATGATGAACAGAATACTACGGGCTGCATAACCTGTTGTCAATATCTAAAAGGAGAAATGCCTTATGAATGGAGTAATTTACACGAATTTGGCAAAAGTTATGGCATTAGCGATGTATAGAAAGCAAGAGGGTTTGAATGGACTATATGATAACGTATGGATTTAAATACAACAAATATTACAAACAAAATTAAAAAGTAAATTTAGTAAAATTATTATAGACTGCGCGCGACCTCAAATTTATATTTAAAGTGATAAATTAATAATTATATTATATTGCTTTAAGTCACGTGCAGACTAAGTTAACGAGTAAGCAGTTTAGTGCCAATTTGTATGACACTAGAACAATGGTCACTAGATGTCGCTGCTGTAGCTTTATACAAATTGGCGTTACGCTAACGCGATCGAGGGAGTTAAAAAACGCGCTAAATCGTTAAATAGAATAGGTTAAAAAAACTCACTAAGCACTTCAAGCCAAAAAACTCACTAAGCACTACATCAAGCCTCGCGACTGAATTGTCACGATAGATTTGCGATACTTCATTTTGCCTCTACCGATGCTAAAATTAAAATAACTTCTGTATTTACTGTACTATATATACATATGTAATGAAATCCGGTATAAATATTTTTTTTAACGAATTTAAATTCATACATTTTTTTCATTTAAATAATATTACATTATTTAATAATTATTTCAAATTAGTGGTACACGCGACTTCGTTTGGGCCAAATAGACAGATAGATCACCCTCATTTGCATTCACTTTATTGTATTATGTCACATTATAGGTTCCCTATTCTAAGGGTCTGTTTCACAAGTTACCAATAAACTGGCAGTTAGCTTATTCAGAACATATCTGACACATATTTTCGAATTTTGCGTGTCTTAGGTTTCTGATAGGCTTATTCAGCATTTAAAGTCCCTAGTAAGTTAACAGGTAGATCATGTGGCTTTTATTTTATTTATCCACTGGATAGCAAATACCTATTTCAAAATGGCCGCGATTTATAGGTTCGCTTCCCTACTCTAAGGGTCTGTTTCACAAGCTACCAATAAACTGTCAGTTAGCTTATTCGGAACATATCTGACACATATCTTCGAATTTTGCGTTTCTCAGGTTTCTGATAACTTATTCAGCACTTAAAGTCCCTAACAACGTAGCAGGTAGATCATGTGGCTGTTATTTTATTTAACTGCTGGATAGCAAATTCCTATTTCAAAATGGCCGCGATTTTTTTTAATTTTTCGTTTTTTAGAGACATTTATCTACTACTCAGTTTATTTGTCGGTTAACAATCAGACACTTTATCAGTAACTTGTGCTACAGGCCCTTGTATAATAACTGTATGGCATGCTCAAAAATGACAGCTATATCAGCACTCGCAATCAACTCTTTATCTTAGTCTGCACACGGCATAAGACTTAAGTATCGATTTTTAATCTGTTATCTTAATAACAGACAAAAAATATTAAATTATATACAGTTAAGTACGGGTATTCGCGGTGTTTGATTGAATATTTAGACAGAACTGTTTAAACTTGTACTGTTGCAATTCAAAGTCGTAAGTAAGGTTTTATACAATATAGATAGACATACAAAAATTCATAAATGCGACAACTACGTGCGGGACTAACTTGGCGATCGAATTTACACTTTCGGCAATGCTTCTTCCCCCGTCCTGCCCAGAATAAAAAACCAAATAACATAAAGTCGAAAGAAATAGCAGCTAAATTTAAATATTTTTCAAATGAACTCTTTGTCTATGGCCTTATACATTGGAGTTAACAGTTTTAAATTTAAAAGAGTTATAAAATGTCATTTTCATTGAAAACTAACCTAAAATTTTAATAAATAATATCAAATTTGAGAAAAAAATTTATTAATTATATTGTTGCATTTGAAGTATACACCGAATATTTGAACCAATAAAATGAATGTACTGTGTATAAAAAACGCATAAACATTATTAAACAATGTTCTAATTATTTAAATTAACGCGCCATTTATATTTTACGGCGTATATGTTATTAGACAAAAATAAATATGCGTCTCTTAATTCTCGTTAATTGTAAAACAGGTTTTCTATCTACCATAGACACCAGCAATACTCGCCACAGACAATACATTAAATAAAGTTAGTTAAGTTTATTTAATTTATGGTTTGTGGTACGAAATACACTTTTTATTTTTATTATCTTGGAGATTCACTATGAAACCTGTCTATGGCTCCCCTCTATAATTACTCTATATAAGTCTCCTTTGCAAATAGTGTACATTCGACCGCCAGTATTCCCCGCAATATTAAAGGGCGTATCTTATATAACTTGTACAGTTAGACGTTTGCTAGCTGATTGTGTTCTTCCTTATCATAAAGCAATTATAAAGATTGAATAAATTAATTAATTTGTACTTTGTGTAAACGTTTTATTTTATTTATTAATCTACCTTCTGCGTGCGAGATATTTTCATTATCAAATTCAAATGTATTTGATAAAAAGCACTTGACTAGTAAACAAGTGCTTTTGTTATATCATAATATTTATATTATACATAAACAAATATATGGGACACTTACACACACGGTCGTCCGTCACCAAAGTAAGTAACTTAATACTTGTGTTATGGGTCACAGACAAATGATAAATATATTATACATGCACATGTATAATTTATACATATTATAATACAAAGTCCCCAAAAACTATATATATGTATTCCTAAAAGAAAGGAATGGAAGGAACAATTCTTGAAGGTTATTTTTATTAGCTGATTTTCCGAAATGGCTAAACCAATTTTGATGGGAATTTAACTGTAAGATAGGGGATTTATGGAGCCCACATTCAAGCCCGCGACCGATGGAGCTGAAGGCATGGTCACTACCATCTACGCCAATGGGCCAGTTAAAACTTGCCCCAGAATGAAACACCCTAACTTTTGGATCTTGCTACTAAACCATTGTGGCCTTTAAACTGTTAAAATAATAATTCCAAATTATTACAAAATTTATTAAGAAGCAGAAACGCGTATGAAAAATAATATCTAAAAAAGTGAATGCAAAAATATAATAGGCTTTATGATGCGTCCGAAGGCACCACCCACCCCAAAGGTATGGGGGTTGATTCTGGATTGTTGTCAATATGACTATCCCATTGCGATCTGAAACAACAATCTACATTGTAAAATACAACTATTCTCCCCACCACTTCCTTTTCCTCCATTTCCAGTGTATAGGCAAAAATTAATTAATTACAATAAACTTGTATATATATATATATATATATATATATATATATATATATATATATATATATATATATATATATATATATATATATTTTGAAAAATCGATCTAGCTAGGTTTTATTTAAATCGTTATCGCTAATCCGTTTTATCCCTGTTTTTGGGCATTAAATTTATATTGAATTGAATTTTTGCCATTAACTGTAAAGTCAGCGTAGCTTATTCGGGGAACGGGTGGTCGCGAGAAATGAAAAATACCTAGGATCGAGCCCCACCTGCCCTATTATTTTTTCTTTTTTAAGTTTCTTTTTTATTTTGAAAAAAATTCAGTCACCCAGATATTATATATCATATGGCTTTTGTTACAATACGAAGATGTTATCAATATACGCGTATTTACCCCATAACAGTATTCCATAATGTCATAATGCTATGGAAGTGAGCAAAATAAACAAGTTTTGAAGTTTTAACATCCATAAACTGTCTAATCTTTTAGTCTAATATTTGACATAACTACTTTTATTCTATACAATTTTACTTATACATACCTAATATCTATAAACTTGCTGACATCTCCTTGGAAATCAAACTGGGGATATCTGTCTACACCAAACAGTGCCTCCCTCCATTTCACCAAACCCTCCACCACTTTCTGTCCCACGTTCGTTGGATCTTTATGTTTGTCGTTCTGTTCAAGCAAAGCGCGTGACTCCGCTTCTTCTTTTTCGTAGTCCAATAACTTGTGCGCCCATAATTTTTTTAATCGTTCTACAAAACAAATTTTAAATTTATTTTACAAAGAAATTACACATTATACACCTGTATGTAATACAGAATTATACACCTGTGAAACGATTATTGATGAAATTTGGCACATTTATACACCTTTGTGTATCTGTCAAACCAATATTGATGAAATTTGGTACAATTATACACCTGTGTATCTGTCAAACGATTATTGATGAAATTTGGCACAATTATACACCTTTGTGTATCTGTCAAACCAATATTGATGAAATTTGGCACAATTATACACCTGTGTATCTGTCAAACCATTATTGATGAAATTTGGCACAATTATACACCTGTGCATCTGTCAAACCAATATTGATGAAATTTGGCACAATTATACACCTGTGCATCTGTCAAATCATTATTGATGAAATTTGGCACAATTATACACCTGTGTATCCGTCAAACTAATATTGATGAAATTTTGCACAATTATTCCTTATACACAAGGGTAACATATAGGCTATAGAAATCCTGCTAATTATACAGGAATAGGATGACATTGGAAAGCGCCACCTATTATCGACCTAACGACAGTCCATACGACAGTTGCGGGTAAAAGCTAGTGCTATACTCCTCAATTAAAGAACCATTTACCAATGCTATTTTCAAAAACTGTAGTTCCCGTGTCTGATAGAATCTGGCCCCTGCCCTTTGCGGTCTGTCGGCGAGCCTCTCTCAGCTTCAGCACTGCATCCAACTTAGCGACACACTTCTTGGCATCATTTTTCTTTCTAAGAACTTCTTTTAATACTATATCTGCTTGGACTTTCGCTTCTTCCTCCTGATAAGTAAATAAATTCTAAGTGTAAGCGACTTACAGAAAATAAACCAATAAAGTGCATGAAAACGGACAGTTCACTCTACATTTAGCATTTTATATATTGTCTATTAACTTAATCGCAATGAATTAATAATTATTATTAATAATTATTAATTATTACTTTTACAATTTCATTTCTTCATTACCTGCTTGGCTTTCTGTATATTGTCTTTTATCTTTTGCAAATTCTCATCTATCTTCCGCGATCTCTCCTCTTGCTGTAGCAGCCTTTCCTTCTTCTCCCTCTTTCTCTCTTCCCTGAGCCTTTTCAATCTCAATCTCTTTGCAATTCTTTTAGCAACAAGTTTTTTACTTATATCCAAGTATGAACCGCTCAATTTTGAAATCATTCCTTCGATAACATTCTTTGTTATTTGTATTTGATCTAATGTACACTTCCATTCATCGTCTGGCATTGAATCTACATTTTTGGCCAGACTTTCCTCTTGATTTTTAATGTCCTGCAGAGACAAAACTAAAGTGTGAAGGTTTTCATTGAGATCAGATACTTTCACTGAAACTTTTGCGATGGGCTTTGCGTCTTTAGGTATGCGATTCTCAAACTTCTTAACATACTCTTGGTCAGATATCTCTGGAGTTAATGAGAAAGGTGTAACTGGTGGCGGCGGTGGTGGCGGCAAAGAAAATGGTGCAGACATATTTAGCATATTATTTTGGAATGTATAATTGCTTCCGACATTGTGATAAAAGCCTGGTATATGAGACATGATTAATATTAAGTGTATATAATATATTAAAATTAGATGCGATATTGATTATGATGAGGTCTCAGGCAGTTGGCACTCAGCTTCCTTTAATACTTGCTCAGCAGCCAAATAATCCTCGTGTTCTTTGAGATCTTCTTCTGTGTTAAGTGTATTTCGAAGATCTGTAAATGCTTTTGCCAATCTGAAATGAGATAGTGAGCATAAAATGTTACTCTAGAATTCTAAATACCATGAATGTAATGTGTGAGTAAAGAACTTTACTGTGGTAGTCTTTTAAATTATATAAATGTAGTGAAACTACTATAAGATAAAATGGTAATATCTCTTTATTTCTATGTATCATAATACCAGTAACCAAATCAATATCGTAAATAATTTCAAAGACAAGCAAAATATATACGATGTATTAGGCGAAGATTATTGATTGATTGATTATTGAGCACCTAAGAAATTTATTTTAAATTTCATACGATAATATATCACAATATTGATAAAAATAAATTCAGGTGATATTTTATAACCTAAAAGCATCTGCTATAATACTATGAAATATTGCAATAAATACGATATCTGGATTGGAATTGGCGCATGAAACGACTTAATTACAGTAAAATTTTGAGATATAGCTCAACTCACCGCCGTTGGCAGTCTGGTACCATCATAAGCGACTCCTGTAGCACTTCCTCCTGCTTCCGTATATTATGTTCGTCTTGTCCTTCGTCCTTTAATTTCTGTATCCTATTCTTTTGCTGTTCAGCCTCTTTTTCGTATACTACCTTTTCTTTGGCTATGCGTTTAACAACGCCAGTTTTAATTTTTATTTGCCGAATACGAGGATCTGCCATTGTTAAATTCAAACTCGCCTTTGTTTTTCGTACTTCCAGTTCCTCAATGAATCACACCACAGACTAGATATTAGAGATGACAATGACAAAATAATCGATTGATCGAATGAGAGACAAAATAATCGATTGATCGAATGAGAGACAAAATAATCGATTCTTAAACAATTAATCAATTTTTAAACTAGTCGAATTTTAAAAACCGATTTTTTTACATTACTATTTGATATGGTTATGATTTTATTTGATTTAATTAATTTTAAATTATTAATATTAACAATTTAAAGCTAATTAAAGCTACTTTTCAAATAGTTTGTAGAAGATCGATTATTATTCATCGATAATTTTGATACGAATTAATTGATTTTTAAAACCGATTTATTTTAAGAAATCGATTATTCATAACATTTTCTACTCCAAGTCACATCCCTACTAGGTATAGATTTATGTAGAACACAGACATGTACTATCTATAGAATATAGATTAAAATAAAGACAATGGATAACTTTCTTTTTTGGTCGTGAATCACGACCAGTCGTGAATCATTCGATGATTTTACAATTTTGCTATTGACACAGAAAATTAACATACAATATTTCATTCAAATAAAAATAACAGCTGTAGTATAATAATTGGAAATTACTTATAAAAGTTATATCTTTATTTTAGCTTAAAAAAGTTAAAATAAAAATTATGAAAGGAAAATAAAATTAGGTGCTTATCGGTGGTATTTTCATCACGTCGTACAAAATTACGGACTAGAAGCCGCTTTTGCTTAATACTGTTATTTGTTTTTTTTAGACAAAACAGAGTTACACAACAGAAAACAGTTTATATTTGTGACCAAAATACCTAACTCACACGTTTACATTAAAAAAATACTCTGCGTAATAAAATCACATATATAAGCCATAGAACAGGAATCTAAGTCACAGGTCACAAAGACGACAAATTATAACGACAAGGGGGACATACGCTTATAATCTGCCTTTTAAAAGAAATAAGTTTAGTTTAAATTGAAACGGTTTTTTTATTCTATAGCTGTGTATTAAGTAATATTAGCCCATTAGATTAGCATCACTTTTGGTACCTAATTTTCGTTTCCTAATTTAGCGGTTTAGCCATGAAAGTGTAAGATTTTCACATTTAAATTAAGTATGGATAAGAAGCACTCATGATGAGTTTTCCGTCAATATTGAATCATAATCGAATGTTACGTAACGAAGAATAAACAAAATACTTGATATGAATGACTGTATCTTATCACTATCGGCTTTAAGAACAATTCTTAGCTGAATTTGTTAGGAATCTACTTATGGTACGGATAAAACTTTCCATAGCAACATCTTAAGCTAACTCTATATTACGATAGATTATAGGGTTCTTTTGGTACATATTGTTCAACCAACAGACGTTCATTGTTGGAAATTTCTCTAGGAAGGATTTTCACGACATCCGATCTTATGCCATCTGTCTACTGTAAATTCTATTAACCCTTCGTTTTTAATTTGGAGTCGCCATTCCAGAAATATCTCAACAATAATCTTTTGTAGATGTGTCATTTAAAAACGCATCATCCTTCTGCCCTTATCCCACTTTAAGTGGGGTCGGCATAAAATGTGTCATATACAACTAAAAAATTAAAAAATAACTTCAGAAGTCGCCCCCACAATAAAACTCTTCCGGTTACCTTAGAGTATAGCAAAATACTATATAAATATGTAACTATATAAATATATAAATAATAAGTATCCTATATGAATGTATGTTTGTTATTCTTTCGCGGTGAATCCAGTGACCCAATATCAATGAAATTTGGCACAATTATTCCTTATACACCGGGGTAACTTATAGGCTATAGAAATCCTGTTAATTCTACAGTAATAGGCTGACACTGAAAAGCGCCATCTATTATCATCAACGCGACAACAATCTACTCAAACGAAGTTGCGGGTAAAAGCTAGTAAAACAATCTACATTATAAGGTGAACAGAAAAAAAGGGTTTGGCTATTAGCAAAACATATTGTAGCAGCAGAAAGCGTCAAAAATTTTATAAATGTACGGAACCAGATGAGTGAGCACTGGTATAAGTCCATTGGAGATTTATGTATCTGACAAGAGTTATCCGATCGCGAGAAGCCATGATAAGTTTTGATAGTGGTAATAATAAAACCGTTATCATTATCTTAAAACGCCTACCTGCACGGCAGAGGTAGGCCAAAAATGAAGTTTGTGGTGTTTTTGGCAGGTAAGTTTAAACTATTTAAATATCAAATCTTGTCTATTCGATAAGGACTGAGGTGATCCTTAGAGTTTTATGCAGTTTAAAGATTAAACCTGATTGGTCTTATATTCGATAGCTAGGTTAAAGCTGTTTCATCATTATTTTGGTAGTTTTAACCACATCATCTTCCTGCCCTTATCCCACTCTATGTGGGCTCGGCTCGACATATTCAAACATGTTGTCACATTATTTGGCTACGTATTTTACGACCGGCCGCCTGCCTGATGTCAACTTTCCTTAGTCGTCTTTTAAGCCACCTTGGTAAAAAGAGGGTGGTCTATTCTATTTAATGAGATACCAAATGGTGGATCAACTTACCTTAGTCGCCTTTTACGACGCCTCGGTAAGAAATGAGGTTGGTCTATTCTACTTATCCGGATACCTCACGGCTTAGTTTTATCGGCTTGATCCTTAGACCTTTAAAATTTTTAAAGCTTTAAAGCTTAAACGTGATTGGACTTATATTCCAAAGGTTGAAGTCAATATGTTGGTAGTTTTTGATAAAAGATTATCCTAGACGAAATCCTCCACTCTTTTATCTCAATATATGTCTTTATTATCTTATAACTTATATCTATTTGACTCCAAACTCATGATCATCTAGTTGTGTTGTGAATGTAATAACTCAAATTCTTTGTAGAGAGTCAGAGGACGAGATTCGAAATCTAGTCTGTTCAATATTTCTTTTTCGATTTGCATTTGGTGAGGACTTACAGGGCACGATGGGGCAGAGCGAGCGTAAAAAAATTAAATTTTGTTTCAGGTTTAGCGGTGGTATTGGGTGCGATACCCAGACCACCAATCGCCCGAGACTTCTACGTAGAAGACATTGATGAGGGGTTGGCATTTGTAGTCGTTGTAGGTAAGAATTGCAAAGCAAAGATTTGTAGTGGATTTATTTGATTATATTCATGTTAGCCGAGAACCGTAATAAAAACGCCTTCACGATCAATAGGTTGAAGCAATATGTATGATATTCGATTGATTGAGGATTTTGAAAAAATTTCGTTTTTTCTTTCACACAATGTGTTCTACAATGTAGGCTACTGCTATTCTAAATCTTGTATTTCTCGAGCATAGTCACGGGTACAGCTTGTTGCAAATAAAGTATATATATTGCAAATAAAGTATAAAAAAAGAAATATTTTATTCAATTCAAAAAGATTTACAATTTAAATGTTTATCCGTTGGGACCCACACTAGGAAGCCTGTGTCGTGGGAACGCGTCATGTGATTTACAATATTATAATTATCGTGGACGCTCAGTTAACATTTAGTTAAGAATAGTTATAATTAATTCTGATTCCGATTCTGTATAGTGCTAATATAGTTCAAAATTTCGTATTAATATTAATTTGTACCGTTTTGAGGTCAGTAGTAAGGTCCTTTGCAAGTGCAAGAGTTAAAAACGAAGTTCGGTTTTACTGATTACACGAATATTTTTGAAGATTCCAAATGATGCATGATAACAATATAGTAATGTCATACGTCCTTTTTTGATAAGCCATCTTCTATCTTTACGTATTAAATACTGTGAGAATATTATTTAACTATTATTACTATTAACAGATGCAAGTTATAGATGTCTCCCAAAAACTTTCGAAACTCCTGGATAATATAATGTTTTATATTCCTGCAGATGGTGAACGTACTGTTCTTGGAAAGATCGGGAGGAAGGTGGACAAACAAGATACTGATGTTTTCTTTGAGATGGTAGAGGAGCGTGACGCGGCCAGTGGCGGGTACCATGTCTCCATCACTTGGGACGGCCCTAGCGATAGAATCTTCGAAGACTGTTTTGACTTTGGTGTGTAGCAAGTATATATGATTTTGCTGTAACTAGTAAGACGATCTCAAAAACTTTACAGGGTCTTCTAAGATCTTCAGCTCCAGGAAAGTCCTTGTAGAGACCAATGCTGTTTGTAGAGTAATGTGTGTTTGTAGAGACCAAAGTAGTAGACATCCTTTAGATAAAAACTTCTAATTTTTCGACGCAAATACACTACGAGTAAAGCTGTTTCTAACGCCTATAGAACGGTTTTAAGATTCCTTAAAGGGACGATAATGAAAGATAAATGACATAGTTTTCATGTATAGCATATGTATCGAGGTATTAAAAACTTACGTTTAAGTTAAAAAAGTTGTGTTCAGAATAACTTATGTCTATAAGATTGTAATAAAAAACAATGAATATTTGTCTAAATGAAGTAAACTTTTTTGTAGCGAATAAACAATGGTACGGAGGACCAGAGCAAAAACAACAATACTGGCCAGTCCAAAACGCACAAATGGAAAAATACTCCATCATATCGAAAGAAGACGATAATTCAGCAATCTCTGAGAGATATTGGGTCAACTCTAAGGGCTGGTATATCTACGTTCAGCCAGAAGCACCTCTCTTTGTCGACTACCACAATATCCTTGACAACCACATTTGCTTCGTAGCTGAAGTCGCCGCGCCATACTCCTCAAAACGAACCCACAATGTCCTTAAATACGACCTCTGGTTCTTCGACAATGTGAAGTTAGCGCATCAACATGCCGTAGACACATATTTAGGCAAACCATCAGGGATTCCGGACTACAGAATGATTCAGCACCCAATCTGGTCGACCTGGGCGAGATACTCTAGAGATATCGATCAAAATAGCCTTTGGGAATTCGCCAATGAGATTAATGCAAATGGTTTCCAAAACGCTCAGTTGGATATTGACGATCTTTGGGAAATATGTTACGGCTCTTTGACAGTTGATGTAAGGAAGTTGCCTGATTTAAAACAATTAGTTGATGATTTGAAGGGCATAGGATTTAGGGTAACGATGTGGGTGCATCCGTTCATCAATAAGAATTGCGAGCCGTGGTACACCGATGCTTTGAATAAAGGGTAAGTTTTTAATTTACTTTTTCAATCGATTGATCTTTCGGCCTATGGACGTTGGATAAAGTTAGAAATATTACGACTGAGGAACTGCTAATCGAGCACTTTAAGTCCATAGGCTCTTGATGCTACTCTGAACTAAGGGAGTTTTATCACCAGCTCATTAATTAAGTCAAGAACCAGTTTTTTTACAGTTTAAAGTTTAGATTACCCGTTAAGGCTAACAGAATTCCTCTAACTTGACTAACACGATATGCACTTAATTAAGTATAGAATAAGGAACTTGGATACACAAAAGATATCGACATGGATAGGAAACAATACTATTTGAAAACCTCATGAAATCGTTCGCTGAGACTTGAATCAATATACCAGACATCTTTGTTCTCTAACCTCATTTTTCATATTTTTCCAGGTATTTAGTGCTCAACGAAGAAGGCAACCCAGATACGACTTGGTGGAACAACAACGGCTCCGTCCCTGCCTATATCGACTTCACCAACCCCGAGGCTGCAGAATGGTACAGCTCTAGGATCCAATACTTGATAGACACTTATGGTATTGACAACTTGAAGTTTGACGCTGGGGAATCAAGCTGGTCACCTCAGGTGAGAACCTAAAGTATTTTACGTTGTCACAGTTAATCCGCTCGAGCGCATTCATTAAATTTGATAAGATTTAAGTTTATATACTCGTACATACTAGCATTTAGAGTAAGAATTGTGTGATTTTCCCAGATTCCAGTTCAGAACGGTGACATCGATCTCCATCCAGGGCATATTGTACAGACTTTTGTTAGGACCGTGGCTAAGTTCGGACCTATGCTCGAGATCAGATCTGGAATGAGGTATAAGAGTTTTATTTTTATATTTAATTTTATTTATTATTCCAACATCTTGATTTATGATTTTTTTCAGAGAGAATTACATCTGCACTATTTTTTACATAATGTCCAAAGAGAGACTGAAGGGAAGGAACTGTAGAGTTCCTTCCCTTCTTTCCGAACGTTGTTCGGAGAACTGATATCTGTAGAGATACCAGTTCTCCGAACAACGTTCAACTCGTTGAGTATGTTCTTTTAGAAACACTTGTACTTTTAGAGATCTTTTTATACCTATTGTATTAAGAAAAAATTCGCGTTTAATTTACATAAACAATATAACGTTAACGATATTCGGTAACTTTGATTTTGCGTTATCTCAAACCCAAATCTCAAATAGTTTCAGAAGTTTTGAAGCAAGTGGCAATTCTTATAAATACGTTATCCAAATAAATACGTTACAGAACTCAGGACTTGCCAGTTTTCGTCCGGATGGTGGACAAGGACACGTACTGGGGCTACAACAACGGGCTGGTGACGCTGGTGCCCAATCTGCTCACGATGAACTTGAATGGCTACACTCTCGTGCTGCCCGACATGATTGGCGGCAATGGGTACAACGAGCCACCCTCGAAGGAGCTGTTCGTCCGCTGGCTCCAAGCCAATGTGTTCATGCCCACACTGCAGTATTCCTTTGTGCCTTGGGATCATGATGAAGAGGTGTGTATACTGAGTAATTTTTAATGAGGGCAGGCATCATTGAAATTTTCTGTTAAAACTTATGTATCTTATTGATATTTGGAATTTATCACAGGCTTTGGAGTATGGTTGGTCTAAGCTCAAACTCTTCTTCAAAAACGAAACAAGAGGCTAATAAGAGTTGTAGGTTGTCAGAAAGGCTATCTCATGCCAAGACTTGAGGGATTATTGGATACCTTGATATCAAGGTCGTGTGCTAGGCGGATGTATGGTGTGTGCAAATAGTTTCCGCTATGGCCACTAATTTTTGATGCGTTACACTATATTTGATTTTCAAGTTTCTTTCTGTTGAGTTTTGAGTTCTATCTGAGTTTCTTTCTAGTTCATCTCGGTCAACATTCCAAACCAGATGTAGCTTCATTAATCAGGTTGATCCTTGACGATTTAAAAGTGCTTGGAAGAGCTTATGTATAAAGATTATTTTGATTTGTTTTGACTTTATTTTGTTCAGGCAGTAGAGATTTGCCGCAAGTACACAAAGCTACACGCAGATTTCGCTGATGATATAGTGGCCGCCATGCAGGCGTCTGTTGACAAAGGCACCCCTGTCAACCCCCCAATCTGGTGGCTCGACCCCACAGACGAAGACGCGCTGTCTGTTGGAGATGGTAATATATGAACTATACCTTTTTACACGCTTTATATTCGCTTTCATGTTTGTTTGTATGTAACAAAGTATTTGCAATTTTGTCGTGGAGCCTATCTCCTGATGATGCTTTGGTTGCGGGGCGAAACGATTGAGTTTGTGATAGTGATAGTGTAGTGTTTGTGTATTGTGGCGGTGGTGGAGGTTTGTGCATGTGTTTTTACGAATCCTTCATGTATGTATGAAATGTGTTTTTACGAATCCTTCAGGTATGAAAACGGTTTGTCCATTCTGCATTTAGCATTATATATATTATATATTTATTAATAAACAAGCTTTTGTAGCTAATCGGACTAAAAAGTGAAAAATATTTCGTAGTATAGGTAAAATGATCAAAAGATAGTAGTGTAATATAGTGAGAAGAAATGGTAAGAAGACGCAGCGCAACCTGGGTTCATAGTTTCCGCTATTGGATAAGTCTGAGCGACTTACCAATCCTACCATCCTAGCATCTTTTCAACCATTGTATAGGAATAGAGTGGACGGGAAGACGAAGTAGTGAAGGCTCTGCTCTGCAGTTATCCCGGCACTACATTATTTTATTTTTGGGGGGTATAGGAAATAGGAGGAAATGGGAAAAATTAGGGGATTATATAAAATTATTTTAAATTTAGGGTTTTTATATAAAACTATTGTTCTTTTTTAGAATTCCTACTTGGCGAGCGTATACTCTCAGCACCAGTGCTGCACGAAAGCGCTGTATCTCGCGATATATACCTCCCTAAAGGACAATGGAAAGATGGCGTAAATGGTGACATCATATCCGGTCCAGTGTGGCTGCGGGATTACCCGGCACCCCTCGACACCCTGCCCTACTTCACACTTGAAGATTAAGGACCAACCTGATCACTATTCACTTTTAACCGGTTGAATACTAAGATATTCAAAGCCAAAACATTTCGGAAAACAAAAGATTTGACCCACTATATGTGAAATTTAAATAAATTATATTAACATGAACTAAGAAGCCAGTAGATCCAGTAGTCAATAGTAAAAAGCGAGAACACCTTAGGGCCTGTTTGACAAGTTACCTATAAACTGTCAGCTTATTCGGAATTACCAATACTGTCAGTTAGCCTATCATATCTGACGCATATCTCGGAATTTTGCGTTTCAGGTTTCTGATAGGCTTATTCAGCACTTAAAGTTCCTAATAAGTTAACAGGTAGATCATGTGTTATTTTATTTGCCTGCTGGATAGCAAATACCTATTTCAAAATGGCCGCGATTTTTTTTTAATTTTTTACTTTTCAGTCTCCTCTTTAGATACATTTATCTACTACTTAGTTTATTTGTCGGTTAACTATCCGACACTGTCAGAAACTTGTGAACAGGCCCTAAATATGGCGACAGATTTACAATCTTGACTAATACCAGTATAAAAAATGCACAATAATATTTGTAATCGATTAGATACCAACACAACATCTAAAAGAAAACAAAATGGTTTGTATATTTTTTAAAAAGAGCTTAAAACTTTTCCACTCCTTCAACTTTTTCACTAGTCAATTAGGTATCATTTTATTTATTGACATATGGGATATGTCAATAAATAACCAAATCCGTAGAACCATTACTGTTTCGAAATCTTCATAAACACCATTGTCAACAAATGTCAAGTCTCGAATAATTTATAGTTATTAATATTATTTTGTTATACGCCACGTTTTAAACATAGTCCATGAAATGCATCTGTTTTCAGACCTTACACATGTGGGATTGTTAATTTTACAAACCACTTCGCACTATACTATCACTACACACATTCACTGTCACAATCTCAACGATGGTTTCACGCCGTAACCCAAATATCATCAGGAGATAGAGTCCATAACTTATTATGTCTTTTAAAATGGTCTATTTTCTTCCTATATGTAGTGTTTGCGGGTTGAGACGTGTGTAACGTACTTTGTACATTTATATACAAGACACATATATATAATACATAGGTACATAAACATAGTCACACTAACTCACTAGTACAAAGGTACATACACGGTCTCAGGATGCACCACGACAGTAACACGAGAGCCCTTGGTGAGAGTGGTCGTGAAGTGACATGTTGTTACTTGTTAGTGCGTGTTTGAGCCTGTGCTATATTCGTTTATAAACACTACATTATATATCAAAATAATTATTATTACGTTCTGTTTATATCGCAGCAGAGACAAATGTGATCTTTTTTTACTTCATTTATTTATTCTTTAAGAATAAATGTATAAGTAATTTATTGGTGGTTTTATTTTGTTTATATAATAGCGTCGACGAGCGTACCACATTAATTGGTGGTCGGCACAACAGGTTTTTCATTACCATTCTCTCCTATCAATAGTCTACTCTGGCGCTATTCCTTCCTCTACATTATATCCCACTCTAAGTGGGGTCGGCACAACTTGTCATAACAATGTGATATGATTCGGCAAGGTATTTTATGATCGGCCGTCTGCCTGACGTCAACTAACTTTAGTCGCCTTTTACGACACCACTGTAAGAAATTAGAGTGGTCTATTCTACTCAGCCGGATACCCCACGGCGGGTCAATTTACCTGTCGCCTTTTACGACGCCTCGGTATGAAATGAAGAGAGAGTTTTAGTTAGATAAGAGATCGTTAGTTGTAAACACGGTATTCCCCGTATACTATTTAATCCACTACGTACTTGAGATTTACACGTTATCAAACTACATTATCAAATAGAAGCTTTAGTATCGATATCTATACTAATATATAAAGCTGAAGAGTTTGTTTGTTTGATTGTTTGAACGCGCTAATCTCAGGAACTAATGGACCGATTTGAAAAATTCTTTGAATGTAAGATAGTCCATTTATCGAGGAAGGCTATAAGCTATGTAACATCACGCTAAGATGAATAGGAGAGGAGCAGCAATAAAAATATTACGAAAATGGCAGAATTTAAAGCTTTCCTTGCGTGCGCTAAATAAACGCTAAAAGTTATTCAAAAATCATGAGTTAATTGTTCCCCTCTAAAAGTTCTAAATGCGGACTTTTGTCCGCGACAGCATATGTTTAGCTTTTAAGGTTAACCCACTTTAACCATTTTTATGGTTATCAAAAGACTATATTTCGGTTTTAATCTTTCCACACGGGCGGAGCCGCTGGCGATTGCTAGTCATCTATATACACAGTGGCACCTTGGCAGCCTTAACAGCCTATATAAAAGAATCTGTTAATTTAGTGAAGTAATTTGGCTGCAGAAATTATTTTATTTTTTAAATAAAAGATACATGATATAGAAGGGTGAATGACCGTACCCTATTCCATTCCATTTCATATGTAATGCATGTCCTTGACCTAGAGACTAAAGTGTGTGCAAGGGAGATAAAAACTATAATGTTAATGTTTGTTTTTTGAACAAGCGCGTCGCGCGAGGTCATTCAACCATTCCTAACAAAGCCAGATCTCAATCAAATTATAGTTATTTTCTTCGAAAATACATTTTTTGAAGATATTTAAGAATCATGACAAATCTTATGCGTTTAATTAATCAATGGATTATTTTAATGTCGTTAGCCTTGTATATTTACACTCCATACAAGCACTACACACACTCACTACAACAACCTGTATGATCGTTTCGCTCCGAAACCGAAGCATCATCAGGAGGATAGGCTCCAGGAACGGCGTTGGTGGTGTTGGCGGCGTCTTGTGATACGTGTGGCGACTAGTCCTGCATGTATGTGGTATGTGATTGTTGCCTGCTTCATACACTTAGCATTACATGTATTCTCGTAACAAACGCGGATTAAAGCAAAGTAATTTTATTGTAACTTCTGTACTATGGAATTCCGCAATATAACGCCTGCTTTTATAAATCATTTAAAGCTTAGTATCTGGGTGACCCAGTCTTACTCGGTAATCTTATTTAAGTTATAAAAAAGCAATGAAAAAAGGGAAAGAAACAGCTAATGATATCTGGGCCTCAATCCCGGGTATTTTAACTTCATTAGTCCGCCATATCTCCACTGAGCTATCACAACTTTACAGATGATAGCTAAAATATCATTTGCATTCTAGTCTATATTTTAATATGTTTTTTTTAGTAACCGAAAACAGGAATATGACATTTTTTTTAAATAAAACCTAGCTAGATCGATTTACCCCCTAAAAATCCCTACCTGCTGAATTTGGTATAAATCATTGTACCCATTTGGGTCCATTTTTTTCCAACGATTTTTTCATTTTTTATTTGTTTGGATCACCAACATAAGAAACAGTCACAATATTTATAATATACATTTCACTTGTCCTAAATCTAACTGTTCTTACATTTACAGGTAACCACCGAAAGAAACGAAATGAAACCGTTTAGGATAGAAAAACCCGTTTTTGTTTCGGGAACAGTGAAAAGAAATTGCACTACTGAAGGTACTTCAACTCTTAAGTTGGCGCGAACGGATATCACTAGTTATCAATATTTATAAGAAATCTTGACCTCGCTTTTATCCACTGATATTTCGTGACATCAATTGACAACTGAACATTATATCTACAAATCTCGTCTGATAAAAGCTAGAACAATTCGATTGGCTGTAATCTCATGTAGCGATAATGAGATCACGAGTCTGCAGTCTCTGGACCGTTGTGATCTGTGATGGCGGCACTTGGCATAATATTAGGTATGCTAAACCTTTATCTTTAGATATTTAAGACTTAGGGCCTGTTTCACAAGTTAGTTAAACTGTCAGTTAACTTATTTGGAACATATCTGACACATATCTCGGAATAATGCGTATCTCAGGTCTCTGATAGGCTTATTAGCACTAAGGGCCTGTTTTACAAGTTACTGATAAAGTGTCAGATAGTTAACCGACAATTAAACTAAGTAACAGATAAATGTCTCTAAAAAGTGAAAATAAAAAAAATCGCGGCCATTTTGAAATAAGTATTTGCTATCAAGCAGATATATCCTCCTGCCCTTTTACCACTTAAAGTGGGAAAAGGGCAGGAGGATATATATTGCAACCACTCCCAGGTATCCTGACGCTAACTGGTCGTGTCATCACAGCTGTTCCGCCGCTGAGAGCTGATGGCATGGAGTTGACCCTGGAACCTCAGATCACCGGTGGATTTTCACTCGTCCTTACCAAAGGTGAAATGTCCTATAATAGAACGTAAGTCCTTACCGACAAGCCTTTATACATTTTTCATACGTAACTTTCTACAAAATATTATTTTGCTACAATCCGCTTGTAAATCTAATTAATGCTAAATTAGAGTGTGGATAATACACTCTCAAATCATATGCATGCAAGATTCGTAAATGAAATCGCATAGGATTTGCGATCTTGTCGTGAAGTACTCATATATCTTCTGATGATATTTCGGTTCCGAAACGCCGTGTGGTATCCGGCTGAATAGAATAGTACCACCCTCATTTCTTACCGAGGTGTCGTAAAAGGCGACTAAGGTAAGTCGACCCGCCGTGTGGTATCCGGCTGAGTAGAATTGACCAACCTCATTTCTTACAGAGGTGTCGTAAAAGGCGACTAAGGTAGGTTGACCCACCGTGTGGTTTCCAGATTAGTAGAATAGACCACCCTAATAGGTTACCGAGCAAGACTTCGCACGGGTATAAAATATATAGCCCATGTCACTCAGTGAAAAAAAAAAGGTTAAAATAGATCCAGTAGTTTTGATTTATTCATTACTGCCCGTGGCCCGCACGCGTTAAATTTGGAGAAAAACAATTCCTCTCTCCCTATAGCAAGAAGATTTCCTGCTATCTTTGGAATATTTGAATTCATCACTTCATTCTATCTATTAAAAAAAACCCCATTAAAATCTGTTGCGTACTTTTAAAGATTTAAGCATACAGGGGGATATAACACTGTTAAAAAGAGGCTGATCCAGAAAGCCTACTATACTGTTGAGGATTACTTGGAAGATAAGAATGTGTGGATATAGCTTGCTTAGACCCTGTACAAGACAGTAATGAATAAATGTAACTAGTCATAAGAATTATATTTTTAAAAGAGCAACCGCCGAGTTTCTTGCTGGCCCTTCTCGGTAGGAACGTCTTTCCGAACCAGCGGCAGAGTTGACGATTCAAAAGCACTTTTTTACAAGTTTATTTGAATAAAGAATATTTTGAATTTGAATTTGAATATAGGGACAAACAAAGAATGCGACTTTGTTCTATACTATGTAGTGATGCATAAATCAAGCTACTGTAGACATCACGTTCACGCCACGACATGTGTTCACGCCACCGTTATCACAAACACTTGACTATAATCACTATCTCTTGAATGCAGTCATGGTGGTGGTTTATTCCATGGAAATCGAAAGCTCGATTATGTAGGTACTTCAATTATAAAAGTAATAATATTATCTTGCAATAATACGCGACTACAGAAAATGTTTCGTAAACGTAGATTCCCATACTTTCATAACCTATAAACCATACCACCAACCTTAACCTAAACATAAATCTTCAAAAGGTGTTTTAATGTGTTTATTATAAATCTTGGGAAAATGTATTGGAAAAAAAAATAGATTATAGATAGATTATATATCATTTTATAATATTTATTTAATAGTAGTAGTAGTAGTAGTATTTTCTTTTACTTATTTTAAATATATATTATATAATTTTTTTAAATTGATATCTTATGTTCTTTTAATAATTTTGACTGTAAGGATGGCATATGCACACAGTTTTATATTATCGCAATGCCATCCTTGGAAATGTAGCATATATGTATATATAAATAAATAAATAAAATAAAAAAATTATAGATGATTTATAGAAGCAAAGCAAAGTAAAGTACCACTTACGACGGCATTCCATAGTAGAGAAGTTATGATAGAATTATTTTGCTTAGAGGTAGATTTTAAAGTTTTGCGCCTTATGCTTAAGCAAAGTAACGGTCTTTTACTATCCCACTGCTGGGCATAGGCCTTCACTCTCTGTTTTTGGAGAGAAGGATTGGAGCTAAGACCTACGCTGCTCCAATGCGGATTGGTAGGTTACACATATTCCTAGAATTATCTAGTGATATGCAGGTTTCGTCACAATATTTTCTTTCACCTAAAAGCCCAGCCAGAAAATAGAGTTATACCAAATGGCCTCCATCGACTTTCTTGCTGGCTCGTCTCCGTAGAAACAGTTCACAAATTAAATAAAATAACCTATAGAATATTTCAAATCAAATTAAATAGTCTTTTTCAAGCACTTTTGAATCTTCAAGTATCAATAAAACAAACGAAATTCTTCTCTTACCTAGGAGGGCCAGGAAGAAACTCGGCGATCAATATTTAAACATTTTTAATGTACATAACCTGCAGTCTGCTTCTACAGGTTTTAGATTTGTACCATTTATATAATCTTCAATTTTGTAATATGCTTTACGAATATTCCTTAACCTTTGTATAGGCAATTTTTTATTGAATTTAAATGTAACAATGTTATCTTATTCTAGGGGAAGAAAGAAGAGTGTATGGCCACATCGGTCGCACTATATACTCAGTGTATACAACAGAAGATATAGAAGGTGGAGTGCTCATCCGGATCGGCTCCGCGAATCTCACCATAAAAACTGTCCGCGACGCCGCTGTTGATGGCAGGGGGATCAAAATCAAATGGGACACTTTAGATCCACTACGATTTGAGGATTGCTTCGATTTCGGTATTATTATGCTAACTGTAAACGTCAGCTCTTTGGATAAATTATCATTTGCTTCTACTAGGTTTTATTTCTCAAATTATAATCGACAAAAACAGCCAAAGCCAACAAAGAGAAGATTATGATTATCTGATATCGGTTGAACATGGTTTATTATTATGATGGTAAATTATGATCAACCAAAATCATCATCATCTCTATGGTAATATCCTATAAACCATAAGGAGGTTTTATTATGGTAACTTCACTAAATCCAAAGCTGGGTTAGATCTAATATTGAGTTGACTATTGTGGAAATTTAAATATAATGTTAAACTTTAAGGTTCAAATCACTGGTACGCCGGCCCAATGCAAATAGATCAAGTATATCCCATACAGAATGCAAATCAAAATTATTCAGCGTACATATCATCGGAATATGATAACGCGGCTATAGTAGAGAGATACTGGCTCAACTCTGCCGGAGAATACATATATGTTAACCCAGAAGTTCCTCTGTTTGTGGATTACAATACATTGAATCCAAATCACATTT
This sequence comes from Morpho helenor, assembly GCA_029227775.1. Classification (NCBI taxonomy): domain Eukaryota; kingdom Metazoa; phylum Arthropoda; class Insecta; order Lepidoptera; family Nymphalidae; genus Morpho; species Morpho helenor. The sequence continues at coordinate 1,115,945 of JARGCU010000006.1, forward strand.
GTTTTGGCGCGCAAATAGCAGCACCTTATTCATCGAGAAGAAATCATACAGAGTTGTCTTACGATATTTGGTTGTTACCTGATGTTAAAAAAGCTCATCAGCACGCTGTGTCGAATTATTTGGGGAAACCATCAGCACTGCCCGATTTTAGAATGGTCCAGCATCCAATTTGGTCGACATGGGCACAGTACTCCCAAAATATTACTAGCAATAGAGTTATGGAATACGCGGAGCAAATAAAGGCATATGGATTTGATAATTCGCAGTTGGAAATCGATGATCTCTGGGAGACTTGTTACGGCACGTTGGAAGTCGATACAAACAAATTTCCAAATCTAACACATTTGGTGGAGGAAGTGAAAAATCTCGGTTACCGCGTAACCATTTGGGTTCATCCGTTTATTAACGACAACTGTGACCAGATATATACGGAGGCGCTTAATAATGGGTGAGATATTTCTCAGTACCTTTGTTTTTTGTTAAAATTACATTTTCCACCGTCCATTGCTGTACATATAAACAAGAGATACCCATACGATACGATCTTGTAAAAATATTTAAATGAAATGTGGATTTGTAAAATATCTCCTTTTAAATTATGGCAAAACCTTGGCAAACGTTCTATTTAAAGTAACGCCTTGTTAATATCCCAATGCTGGGTATTGGGCTTTTCTCTTCGGTTCTGGAGGAGGATTGGAGCTAACACCTACCACGCTGCTTCAACACGGATTAATCGGTTACCCATATCCACAGAATTATTTACAGATATGCAGGTGTGATAGGCCAGCGATGAGACCGTGCGACTCGTTCGAGGGTCACGAGTTTAATCCCCAAGTCACACATCAACGCTTCTATGTTAAAACTTACGTGTCTAATTGGTATTTGCAATTTATCACACGTTTTTCAGGGAAGGAAAATGTAGTGAGGAAACTTGCATATGAATTCTTGGGATACGTATGCTAATCTGCTTTAGAGCAGCGCGTTTGATCTAATATCCAATCCTTCTCTCTAAAACGAAAAGAGGAGGCTTATGCCTAGCATTGGTATAGGACATGACAGTATTTTTCTTACTTTACATGATGTACTATCTTTACTTGTGCTCTCTTTGTGTTAGATATCTGGTCTTAGACGAGTCCGGTACAGCAGCTGCCAACTGGTGGAATCCCAACGGCTCTATACCAGGCTTAGTGGATTTCACTAATCCAGCAGCCGCGGAGTGGTGGTACGGCCGAGTCAAGAATCTCATTGACACTTACGGTATTGACAGTATTAAGTTCGACGCAGGAGAAAGCAGTTTTTCACCTCAGGTAGGAATAGTCGGATTTTAAAGCCTACTATACTCTTGAAGATTATTTAGAAGATAAGAATGTGTGGATATAGCTCTCTTTGACCCTGTACAAGACAGTAACGACTTGATGTAAATAGTATTAAGAATTATATTTTTAAAAGAGCAACCGCCGAGTTTCTTGCTGGCTCTTCTCGGTAGGAACAGCTTTCCGAACCAGCAGTAGAGTTGACGATTCAAAAGCACTTGTTTACAAGTTTATTTGAATAAAGAATATTTTGAATTTGCTTTTGAAAACTTGAATTTATTTATTCTTTATTACACACAAAGAAGAATTACATTTACATAACATATGAATACACAGTAGCGTGCAAAGGTGGTCTTATCGCTTGAAGCGATTTCTCCCAGACAACCTTTGATGTAAGGATCATGGTGAAAGTACGGGTGAATTTTGTGTATATCAGGCTTGACTTTGTAGTTTTTCCCATCGCTTGAAAATATCCCAGAAATGCTGATGACTTGCGACATTTAACTTTGCCGTAAATCCTATAATTAATCCGCTGCAAAAAGTTATAAAATCCTTTGAAACTAAAGTTTATATAACAGGCCATATAGAACGAGAAAAACGTTTGTCTTTTTGCGGAAACAGTAAAATAGGCTTGACTTTGTGGTTTTTCCCATCGAATTTGCTTGAACATATCGCAGAAATGATGGCGACTTGCGACATTTAACTTTGCCGTAAATGCTATAATTAATCCGCTGCAAAAATATTATGAAATCCGTTGAAACAAAAACTTATATACCAGGTTATACAGAATGAGAAAAAAGCCTGTCTTTTTGCGGAAAAGTAAAATATATAGTTCATTCTTGAGGATACAATAAAATTGTAACTGAGGCAATTTATTTTAAATCGTGATTTTGTCTATTTCCTTCAGATTCCAGTCCAACAAGGCGATATTGACTTGCATCCTCATAACATCGTCGATGCCTACGTCCGACTGTGTGCTCGTTTTGGAGATATGGTCGAAGTACGCGCTGGATTCAGGTCAGATTTACTTGAAATTACAACTATTTATTTATACGAATATATAAAGCTGAAGAGTTTGTTTGTTTCATTGTTTGAACGCGCTAATTGTAGGAACTACTTGACCGATTTGAAAAATTCTTTTAGTGTAAGATAATCCATTTATTGAGGAAGGCTATAGGTTATATAACATCACGGTAAGATGAAAAGGAGAGGAGCAGTAATAAAAAATAGTACGAAAACGGCAAAGTTTAAAGCTTTCCTTGCGTGCGCTGAGTAAACGGTAATAGTTATTGAAAAATCATGAATTAAAAATGTACAATTGTTACCCCCTAAAAGTTCTAAATTAAATTCCGCGACAGCAAATGTCTTGCTTTTAAGGTTAACCCACTTTAAACATTTTTATGGTTACCAAAATATATTACGGTTTTAATCTTGCCACGCGGGCGGAGCCGCTGGTGATTGCTAGTCATCTATATTTAATTGAGTTTTATCTGACAAAATGATTAAATGTTGAATGGAATGTAAACGATATTTTAGGTGTCATTTGTAAAAAAAAATAGCTCATTGGTAACGAGCGGATTAAAGAAGTGAAAATATAAGGGATACAAGCCCCTGTTATAACTATCCCATTTTCACCCAGGCACTTAAATTAGTATATTTAAATTAAAATCCGTGCAGTTTGTTGGATATGCTAGTAATGTATGTAATAAATAATTTAGATAGTTCTCTTAAAATCAAAAAGTCGATCGATAGAGCGTTAGCTTTGCCTTTACCGCAGTTTAAAAACACTATTAAAGAGGCTGATACAAAAAGTTGAGGATTATTTAGACGATAAGAATGCGTGGAGATAGCTACTGTCTGACCCTGTACAAGATAGTAATGACTTAATGTACCTATTTATAAGTATGATATTATGTTAAAAAGAGCAACCGCCGAGTTTCTTGATAGCTCTTCTCGGTAGAAACAGCTTTCCGAACCAGCAGTAGAATTGACTTTGAACGGTCAATTCTACTGCTGGTTTTGTTTGCAAGTTTATTTGGATTTGAATTTGATAGCAAAATTTCAGGACACAAGATCTCCCAATATTCGTGCGGATGGTGGACAGAGATTCCATCTGGGGCATGAACAACGGCCTCCCTACTATCGTTACCACCACGCTCCAGATGAACCTCAACGGATACACCTTCGTCTTGCCGGATATGATCGGCGGTAACGGGTTCAACTTGAACCACGCGCAAGCTGACCTGCCCAGCAAAGAGCTGTTCATACGTTGGGTTCAAGCCAATACGTTTTTACCCGTCATGCAATATTCCTTCGCACCTTGGAATTTCGATAATCAGGTAAATTCTTCTTCTTCTTCAATCAGTCCCTCATTACTGAGGATCGTGGTCATCTGAACCCTTTCTTCGTATGATCTGTCTCCACCTATTCCGATACAAAATTACGTTGTATATTTACGTTATATTATATTTACGTTGTACGTGTGCATATATTTACGTTGTGTATTTAATGCAATAAGAGCTGTACCCTCTACTTCATTCGCATCAATTTTATTTGTAAGAATACCCTCAATTTGTTTCCGGAATGTGAATTTTTAGTCTATAATGTTAGTTAATACTTCATTACAAATTCCCTAGCGGATTAGCCATCATAGCTTAATTTATCTTCAAAAGCAGCAGCTTGTTTACCAGTTTATTTGAATAAAGAATATGTTTGAATTTGAGGGAGGCCTTAAAAGAGGTTGGATTATGTGAAGAGTTGACGAATGATGAAAGAGAACGGAAGAGAAAAATATGTGCTGACCCCACTTAGAGTGGGATAAGGGCAGGAGAAAGAAAAATCAAATATATATAATAGAAATACATTAAAAATTTAATCAAAACAATTTTTATTCGGATGAGCGCTTTCAAGCACTTTTAAAGCGTCAAGGATCAATATGAATTATGAAGCTACAACTGGTTCGGAATGTTGCTCTCAAAGAGAAGAACCAGAAAGAACCTTGTTTGAAGCTTTTAAGAAGGATTTACGTATAAGTACATATCTTATACTTAACTTAAACCTTTCTGTAGACTGGTCTAGACTTTATCATCCAAATAATCTTTAATTTTATAATATGCTTTACGTTATACGTACATCTCTTATACTTAACTTAAACCTTTCAATCTGAAATTTATAACAAAAATGTTGCCAGACCGTAGAGATAAGCAAGAAGTATACAAAGCTTCATGCATCTTACGCGGAAGAGATATACGCAGCGATGCAAGCTTCGGTGGATAACGGCTCGCCTGTCAACGCCCCGCTGTGGTGGTTGGATCCCACTGATGAAGAAACATTCACCATTTGGGACGGTATGTGTTAAACACTTGGCAACTTTAGTAATAGCAAACACGTAAAGACATACTCCATGTTGTCTATAATTCATCATTCTTCTGCCCTTATCCATCTCTAAGTGGTGTCAGCCATGTTTTCATTTCTACTATCCACTATTCTATTTCTACTTCCATTCTCTACTATCATTCTGCGCCAGCTATCTGGCTGGATAGAATAGACCACCCTCTTTCTTACCGTGGGGTGGTAAAAGGCGACTAAACTAAGTTGACCCGTAGTGTGATATACGGCTGAGTAGAATAGTTCAACCTCTTTCTAAACGTCGTAAAAAGCCACTAAAGTAAGTGACCTAGCCAAATCATGTGACAGCATGTTTACAATATGTTGTGCGCACCCCACTTAGAGTGGCATAAGGGCAGGAGAATAATGATCTCTCCTATCATTCGTCAACTCATGCGCTACTCCTTTTATATGCATGTCATACTTTACACAATCCATCCATCTCTTTTTAGGTCTCCCTCTAGTCATATGTCCATCCGTATTCATATTTAAATTTTAAATTCAAAATTTTCTTTATTCAAATAAACTTGTGAACAGGTACTTTTGAATCATCAATTCTACTGTTGGTTCGGAAAGCTGTTCCTACTGAGACTGGCCAACAAAAAACTGGGCAGTTGCTCTTTTCAGAAACTTGGCGGTTGCTCGTTTCAATACAAAAAACAAAGAAATGAATGACACTGAAATGTTTTATCAATAGGAAAACTCCACCGGAAACAACAACGACACAGTTGTGCCACCATATTTGTCAAAAGGGCGCGATACTCTTGTTTCATGATGGTGTTGCTATAAAATACAAACCGAAATTCAGACATCGCACCACGCCAGTGCAAATTGTCTTTTAAAACTAAGTAGTGTAAAGGGTTTTCTTTCTAATTTACTTCACCACTGTTTAAAAATGTTTTTAACCTTTCAGAATATCTTCTCGGTGAAAACATATTAGTGGCGCCGATACTTAGAGAAGGTGTCACAAGCCGTGACATCTACCTACCTGCTGGCACTTGGCTCGACCAGGGCGATACCGACCAGGTCATCGAGGGTCCAATCTGGATAAGGAACTATCCAGCTCCGCTCGATGTCCTACCATATTTCGTGAGAGAAAAAAGCAATGGGACAAACTCAGGAAGAACTATTTGCCTTGCTTCGTCCCTAGTAGTCTTAGGTTTGGTAATAATTTTCTATGATTTGTGATACTCATAACTTTAATATAAATACATCATTAAATTCGTGTTGTTTTATTTTCATTTACTGTAGGTGTTAAATAATGTTTACGAATTAAAGTAACGACATAATTTTCTAGTCACATGTGCATCATTATATAACGATTATAACTCACTTATCATACGACCTCTGGCCAAAGTGGCGAATTATCTTTGTCTAAAACTAGATATGGCTGCGGCTTTGCTTTTTAGATCGTTGAGATTTCAAACATAAAAATAGTTATTGTGAGTTCAACATAACAAATAGACACATGCTGTCGCGGACTTTTTAGTAGTATTTTTGTAGATCTACAATTCATTATTTAAATTTATCTCTGTTGGAAAACGCAGCGCACGCTAAAGTTCCCAGGAGGTTAGTTTTATTATAAACCGCGCGATCTCTTCAATACAATTTACATAAACCGTATTGTACTGTTTACCTAAACCTTCCGAAGGAATTGCACAACCTTTGTGTTCAGTAAGATTTTGAAAAAATCGATCACATACAGACAGACAGCTTTTGGGGGCTTTGTTTTATAGTATGTGTAGACTAGTATTCAATTTTTGGGGTTTTTTTCCGAGTCCTGAACGAAAAACGCAATTTTTTATGCAATCCTGCGACATTGGTGCATGTCAAGTAAGCACAGAACAGACTGAAAAGAGTGAAAGGAAGGAATAAAAATGTTTAAAAGATCTTTAAAAGATTAAAACTCTTAAGATCTTTTATACATTAAAATTAAAATTATTTTTGCAAAGAGTGACCGCCGATTTTTCGAAGATTTTTCTTGGTGAGCACCTTTCCGAACCAGTCGTAGCTTCATTGTAATTAGACGATTCAAAAGTGCTTGTAAAAGACAATTTGAATAAAGAATTATTTGAATTTGAATTTTAATTTACATAATTATTCTGTTCATTATAATGAAAATAAGTTTCACAATATTAAATCGCACTGCTTATTTCATAAGTGTTTGTAACTCGTGAAAGCTTTCTGAATAACTCAAGTGCTGGTGAGTCACTTATTGTTTTGTTGAGACGGTCATTTCAATTTTATACTTCCTTTTGATGTATTCACATTGATGGGTAAATAAATTCATTTTTTTTATTAACCTGTATGTAACTAATTCTTTTGAAATGAAGTTTGACCCACTTTTGGCAAACAGATGAAGGGCCTGTTTTACAAGTTACCAATAAACTGTCAGCTTATTAGGAACATATCTGACACATATCTCGGAATTTTGCGTTTCTCAGGTTTCTGATAGACTTTTTCAGCACTGAAAGTACGTAATAAGTTAACAGGTAGATCATGTGGCTGTTATTTTGTTTATCTGATAGAAAGCAAATACCTATTTCAAAATAGCCACGATTTTTTATTAATTTTTCACTTTTTAGTCTCTTTTTAGAGACATTTATCTGCTACTTAGTTTATTTGTCGGTTAACTATCCGACACTTTATCAGAAACTTGTGAAACAGGCACCTAATTCAATTTTTTTGGATAAATGTACAATTTATCAAAACCATTGACAATACATTAAATAAACGTCTGTGAAATACAAAATTAACAATTAATCGCACTAAAAGGTTGACTGGATAGATCCCCTTTAGAGATATTCCACCTTGTACATGTGTTATTGTTTTTTCTTTCTCTTTTCTAACAATATGTACGTACAAAAAATAACTAAATAAAAAGTGGAAAATGAATATATTTTGATTGCGTGTTTTTTTAAACTTTATTTATTTATATCTCCTTTGGACTTTGGAGTGTACTTTGGTAAAAAATATAATTAATAATTTAAATATATCAATTATATTTTTTTATACCTTTACCTTTTTTAGCAGATAACTTATCCTCATCCTTTGCCCTTATCCCACTCTAAGTAGGGTCGTTATAAACATACTGTCACATGATTTGGCTACGTATTTTACAGTCGGCATCCTGCTGAACATCCCAGTCAGTAGGAGAAGGGTACAATTAAGTAAAATAAAGTGTACACATCTTCAGTTATTATCTATTTAAATATGATTAATACGGTAGATAATGCATTAAGTGCGTACATAACGAAGCTATGTACATGAACAGAGGAATAGTGCGCGAGTAGAGGTGGAATATGAACAACGTTGTTGGTAAGATTGCAATCAATATTATTCTAGACGCATTGTTTGAAATTCAAATTCAATTCAAATTCAAAATATTCTTTATTCAAATAAACTTCAAAACAAGTGCTTTTGAATCATCAACTCTACTGCTGGTTCGGAAAGCTATTCCTACCGAGAAGAGCCAGCAAGAAACTCTGCGTTTGATCTTTTAAAAATACAAGGCGTTTTTCCGGACAACTGGAAAAAAGCTCTTATTAAACCTATTCCTAAAGGCGAAAATCTAAAAGAACTTAAAGATCTACGTCCCATTAGTATTCTGCCTTGTATCTCAAAAATTATAGAGAAAGTTGTAGCTAAACAAATGGCAGAATTTCTAGATTTAAATGACATTCTTCCCCAAAATCAATCAGGTTATCGCCCAAAACGTAGTACTACCACTGTGTTGATGGATGTTGTGGATGACATCCTTAGCGCACAAGACTCTAGTGAAGGAACGATACTCGTTCTCCTTGACTATTCTAGAGCATTTGATACTCTACATATACCACTACTTCTGTCAAAACTCAGTTACTATGGCTTCAGTCCTCATACGGTTAACTGGTTTGCCAGTTATCTTACTAACCGTGTTCAATCAGTAGAAGTAAAAAATATCGATGGTACCAATTCGTTATCAAAAAGTGCAACAGTTACGAGAGGCGTTCCTCAGGGATCTATATTGGGGCCCATTCTTTTCATTCTATACTGTGCTGATGTTGTTAAGACTATAAAAAATTGTAAGTACCATATGTATGCGGACGACATACAACTATATATATCATTTAAACCTGAACACACTGCTTCAGCCACAAATAAGTTAAATGAAGATCTGAGTCGATTAGCAGCATGGTCAAATGATAATAGCCTAGTTTTGAATCCAAATAAAACAAAGTACATAATTTTAGGTACACCCCACCAGATTAATACAATTTCCAGTTACGATCCTCGAGTTTTGATTAGTGGCCAACCCATAGATCGCGTAACTGAGGTGCGCAATCTTGGTGTGGTTATGGATCAGTGCCTGAGGTTTGAAAAGCATGTTACTAGTACAGCAAATAATTGTTTCTACCGTTTAAAGGTTTTGTATCAGATACGTAGTTACTTAAGTACTGAAATACGAATTCGGGTATGTGAATCCATTGTCTTATCGAAGTTTAATTACGCTTATGCTGTCTATGGACCGCGACTACTTTCTAGATCTAAGCGAATTATTCAAAAGGTACAGAATGCTTGTGCCCGGTTTTGTTTTAGCATCCCGCCTCGTACGCACATTTCACCTTTCCTTTTTAAATCTGGTATATTAAAAATGAATTACAGATGGCAACTTCACTTCGCTACTATGCTTTTTGGTATAATTAAGTATAGAGTACCTACTTATCTGTATCATAAGCTCAAATGGGCAAGTGATTACTATGCTATGCGTGGCACGAGGGCATCGTCATATATCATACCTACGCCACACCACCGCACAGCCGCGTTTCAGGGTAGTTTCAGGTATAATGCATCCAAGTGCTGGAACAATATCCCACCGCCTATCCGAAATTCACAAAATTTATATAGTTTTCGTAAAAATTACAAGTTACACTTATTAGACGTACAAAGACAGACTTGGTTGTATGATACCTGAACAAATGTTGATTTTATAAAATTAATGCTCTTTTTATTTAAATTTAATATAATTCTTTCACTTAAGATGCACTACTTACAGACGCTGCACATAATTTTTTATCATTATTTATCTGGGACATAAACATAGAAGCATATAAAATTTAATTAAAATAGTCTCAACTGTTTCGGAGGAGTATGTAAAATAACATTGCAATAAGAGAATTTAATTTATAAGATATACTATCTATATGCTAGACTGAATAGTCGAAAAGCCACTGTCGGGCGTATGCGCGCCCTTACTGGTGACCACTGAAAATCGGTGTTAGGGTCTTGCGACCTCAACAATAGCCGAGTGGTTCTCCAATTTGTGAAGGCACATTATCTCGCTGGGAGTTGTTGGTGAAGTAGTTTAAGGTAATTTTAGGTATTAATATTGTTGTTTCTTTTTTTATTTTTAAGTTACGTATATTTTGTCTTATTTTTATTTTACTTTTTTATTTTTTTTTTCTCATCTTTTACCATTGTCATTTGTCATCTTGTTACTCTTCGCCCTGTGTTGTAATGTGCCACATAAATAAAGTTTTTCTTATTCTTATTCTTATTCTTAATACTAGTTACATTTAAGCGTTTCTAATTTTACATTTTATCGTTTTATTCTTAATTAATTAAACCATTATTGTAATACTCAATTTTGAAAAGAATGGCCGCCGAGTTTCTTGCTGGTTCTTCTCGGTAAGAGCCCCTTTCCGAACCAGTCGTAGCTTCATTGTAATTTGACGATTCGAAAGAGCTTGTAAAAGCCAATTTGAATAAAGAATTATTTGAATTTGAATTTATCTTGTAGAGGGTCGAACAATATCTTTATCCACGCATTCTTATCGTCTAAATAATCCTCAACAGTATAGTAGGCTTTCTGTATCATTCTGTTCTCTTTAAAAGTGTTTTTAAACTGTTGTAATGGCAAAGCTAAAATTGATTGAAAGTGTGGTACTTGCTAACCTTCACCACAATACACACGTTCACTGGTGGTAGAGTTTTGGTGGCGGTGGTGGCGGTTTGTGCATGTGTTTTTACGAATCCTGCATGTATCAGGTATGAAAACACTAATATAATAAATAGTCCGCTCTACATTTAGCATTATATCTTTAATATTTAAATGAGTTAATCTTGTATGCATATATATATTTTTTCGGAATCTTGGATCGGTGTCGGAATCGGAGTGTGGATAGTGGTTTTGGTGGAGAAAATTCGATCTAGCAAGGTTTAAAAAAAAAAAAAAAATCCCTGTTTTTGTAAAATATTTGCAAACATTGCATTGAAAAATAGTAAAATTTATATTGAATTGAAATTTTGTCATTAACTGTCAAGTCAGCGTAGCTAGAACGGGCAGTTTACAAAAATGAAAATACCTAGGATCGAGTCCCACCAACTCTATTTTTAAGTTTATTTTTTTTATTTTGAAAAAATTAGCGAGCAAGGCTCGGTCACCCAGATATTTTTCTTTTATTATAGCAAAATAATATTCTCATTAGTTTAGTATTATGGACATCCGCAAAGTAACGCCTAATTCTATAAATTTATTCTTATTCTTATTCTAGTGTTCGCAACGGTGGTGGCCTGCGCGGCCGCCATCAACTTGAATCTGGTGAACCAAGATCAACTGACCGTACTGCTAGCGGACCATGCCACCAAAGGGCTGAGTATCCAAACGGTCAAAAGTGAGTAACTGTTTGTTTAACCTAGACGCTGTAACATTTAACCGCATATATCACTAGTAATCGCAAGCGGCTCTCACCTCATGGAAAGATTAAAACCGTAATATAGTATTTTGATAACCATAACAAGGCTCTCCTGCTGTTTGCAAAAGTACGTAAATCGTTTGTAGGTCTGAGTTATGGTTGCCACTTTTTTTTTTAAGAAAAATAGTATTTTTCTTTTTAAATCAAAAAAATATAGTACTTTTAGGAAATTCAGGAAAAAAAATAGTACACATCTATTTTCAATCATATTTATTTTTCCATGATTATTTATTATTACTTTTCGCTGGACAATGACAAAGGAGTTAGAGTTACCAACTAACTAAGCCCCGTAAATACATAAATGAGTTTCGTTCAAACATTCCCTATGCAGCGCTGCGGGTGCGTTCCATTCACAATTGATTAAAAAAAAGCGCGACAATTGATTTAGCGTATGAGTATTTTTCGTCCTATATTGTTTTTGTATAATATATAGTACAATTTACTAAAATATAGTACGATACTATATAATATAGTACGGGTGGCAACCCTAGTCTAAGTATAAGATTCTATAATAAAATTCCACAATCAATTCACCTTTGCAATTACATCAGTTTAAAAACACTATTAAAAAGAGGCTGATTCAGAAAGCCTACTGTACTGTTGAGGATTACTTAGAAGATAAGAATGTGTGCATATATCTCGCCTAGACCCTGTACAAGACAGCAATGACAAGTAACTAGTAATAAGAATTATATTTTGAAAAGAGCAACCACCGAGTTTCTTGCTGGTTCTTCTCGGTAGGAACAGTTTTCCGAACCAGCAGTAGAATTAACGATTCAAAAACAAGTTTATTTGAATAAAGAATATTTTGAATTTGAATGGTCAAAGTGAGTTAAACTTAAAAGCTAGACATCGCGGACTTATATGTAGAACTTTTAAAGGGGAACAATTTTGTAATACATGATTTTTTAATAACTTTCACCGTTTACTTAGTACACTAAGATATTCGAGGAAATTTTTATTTATTTTAGTTTTATATACAACTAGCGGCCTGCCCCTGCTTCGCACGGGTATAAAATATATATCCCATGTCAGTCACTGTAAAAAAAATGATTAAAATCGATCCAGTAGTTTTGATTTATTCATTACTGCCCGTGGCCCGCACGCGTTAAATTTGGAGCAAAAATAATTTCCTTTCCCTATACCAAGAAGATTTCCTGCTATCTTTGGAATATCTAAATTCATATAGTAAATTTTTACTTATTTACTTTTATATTTTCCCTATGTATTTTATTTTTACAATTAATTACAGAATGTCTTTAAACAAACTCTTGAAAGAGCGACATCGCTGCTAAAGTCGAAGTGTTATATATAGGGCGAAGCGCGGCCTCCTCACGGCATTTTAAATCTGTAATATCTCCGAAAATGTTCACTTAAATTACATGCTGTAAACGGCCATATTGATCTATATTAAATCAACTATTTATTTAAGGTACTTAATTGGATAAGGATTAATGCTGTATTGTATAAAAATTGCTTTGAACATAAGGCATTATTTTTCGTAAAAAGTAAACGACAAAAAATGCTTTAGTGGGTTATCCATAAGCGATAGACATATACCATCGCGGACTTTTCTGTAGACCTTTTTAAGGTGTACAAATACTTAGTACATCATTTTGATAAATTTCGTAGGGTTTAGCCTGCGTTTGCAATGTAAGCGGAAAAAATGTAATTATTTACAGAAACCTCAAAAATTACATTATTTCTCTACTTCGTATTGAATGTTATTATACGTACAGACCTTCCTCTGGAATCACTCTATCTATTAAAAAAAACCGCATCAAAATCGGTTGCGTAGTTTTAATAGTTATGCGTACATACGGAAATATGGACTTTGTTTTATAATATGTAGTGATATCGATACTAAAGCTTCCATTTGATAATGTAGTTTGATAACGTGTAAATCTCGAGTACGCAGCGGATTAATACGGGGAATACCGTGTTTACTTACTTTTATACTCGTAACTAACGATCTTCTCTTATCTTACTTAAAAAAATTTAAATACGCGCGAATTACTTCAAATAATATATAATTATCGTATGCATACTATGTTATTATGTGCATACATTTTTGCTGTCAAATGTAAAGTCATGGTAGCTTATTTGGAGAACGGGCGGTCTAGAGAGATGAATATGCCTGGTTCTTCTCGGTATGAGCATTTTGAAGTTGTAACTTCATTAAATGTTAAATGATCCTGGGCGATTCAAAAATGCTTGTAAAAAGTTTTAATTGAATAAAGAATTTATGATTTTGATTTCATTTGATTAATAAATTAACTTTTCGTATACAGATAATGTGTCAAGGGAATTTGCCTGGATAGGGCGCACAGTTGGTACTGTAAAAACAGCTGTAATGACCGAAGAAGCTGTGGATATTGTCTATGATAGCGGCGCCACTTTGCACATCACCAGCAGGCAAGTTCAGGAGCCAAGTAATGGAACTATCCTGAACATCCAGTGGAAGGCGACGAACGTTACGCGCCTTGAAGATTGTGTGAACTTAGGTAAATATAGCAGCGGCGGGATAATTGCTAGTTTTATTATAAAGTCTCTCTAGTTTATGAATGCGGGATCGATGAAGTGGCTATAGGTCTCAGGAACAATATGTGACCCCGAACGCCCCTTAAACTTAAGGGGAAATTTATAAAACGGTCATTAGACCTGTCGTAATATATGGATCAGAATGTTGGGCAATAAAAGAAAAGGATGAAAGAAATGTGCATGTGAATGAGATGTGAATGTTAAGGTGTGTGGTGTGACAAAACTTGATAGAATGCAACGCAATTTTCAGACTTCCCCTAATATACTAATTTCGAATTCTATCAAATATTATCATACCACACATCTTCATCAGATTTGCATCTTTCTTTCATCATTTTCTTTTATTGCCCAACATTTTGATCCATTACAAGTTTATAAATTTTCCTCTTAAGACATAAATCTAGCGACATTCATATTTAAAGCTCTTTTGGTCACATGTTTGTCATACCTCTTCATAACATGTCCATACCAATTGAATCTCACACTTCTCATAAGAAAGATACAGGTAGAAATACATATCTATTCTAGTTACAATGTTTGTTTCACCAATCAGTTTTGCATGTTTGTATTCCTAAGAGTGAACTCCTTTTTAGACCCTTACAACTGGTACGGAGGCCCGCAGCAGAAGCAACAGTACTGGCCGATAGAGAAGCTGAACCTCTCGGACTACTCCTACATCACTAAGGAGTTGGACAATTGTGGGATCGCCGAACCGTACTGGCTTAGTTCTGAAGGAGTGTACATTTTCGTCGACAAGAAAACTCCGCTGTTCGTAGACCAGAACGTGATCGAAAGCAGGAAAGCCTGCTTCGTCGCTCAAGTGAAAGCACCGTATTCAACGAAGAGGGAACGCGTGGTTATGGAATACGTGATAGGTATATTTGATGATGTGAGGAAGGCGCACGAGCACGCGGTAGCCACAGTCCTAGGCAAACCGACAGGATATCCTGACGAGAGGATGATCACGTACCCAATCTGGTCCACATGGGCGCGTCTGCAGCGGAACGTCACCCACGAGACTGTGATAGCGTTCGCTGACGAAATTCTCAGATACAACTTCTCTAACAGCCAGTTCGAGATTGATGATTTATGGGAGGAGTGCTACGGTTCACGCACGGTGGACCTCAACCGGTTCCCGAATATGACGGATACTGTCAGAATTCTAAAGCAGAAAGGTTTCAGGGTGACGATTTGGATGCATCCTTTCGTTAATAAGGAGTGCGAGCCGTGGTACACGGATGCTTTGAACGATCAGTAAGTTATATTTCATTTTATTCACCAGTTGATTGCTTATCTATACTTTATGGTATCTTGGTATATTTTGGCTGTAAGCTGTTGCAAAATGCGAAGAGTAAAACGTTAAAGCTCGACTAGTGTCGAGAACAGCGTCCTAATGGTGTCTCCTGTGAGGTTGGATCACAGATTAGGGCGATATTTAGTACAGGGCTAAGGTTATGTTAGTGTAGTAAAAGCTGTGATAGACTAGCTGTGTAACCGTGTGACTCTTTCAAGGGAGACACGAGTTCGAAACCCAGAAACTGATATAGAAAATATATTATAAACTTATGTGTCTCATTGACAATTGGAATTTATCAGTCGTTCTCGGTGAAAGGAATAATCGTGAAGAATTCTGCTTATTTCTAGAGAATTCTTATGTGAGCAACCTACCATAGGAGGAGCATAGGAGCAGCGTGTTACTCGTAGGTCCTAGCTCCATTCCTTCTTTTCAAAAACGTAGAGAAGAGGCTTATGCCCAGTAGTTGGATAGTAACAGGCCGTTACATTCTTAGCATAAAGTAATTCTCGCTTTGGGAACAGGAAACACATATTATTGAGGACATTACAAGACTTAACATATGTAGGTATTATGAATAATGTTGTGTCCGTTTCAGATATTTAGTCATTTCTGAATCTGGCTCCGAAGTGACCAGCTGGTGGAACGACAACGGCACGACGGCCGCCTACATCGACTTCACGAACCCTGAAGCTCGCAAGTGGTACACTGACAGCGTCCAGCTCCTGCACGACGAATACGGGATCGACAGCTTCAAATTTGACGCCGGAGAGACCAGTTGGTCACCACAAGTGAGTTAAATATTAGTATAGTCTCAAAATGAATCCAGACAAAACTAACATTATAAGGACAAAACTTGACGTTTAACGAATTTATACGAAATTTTGCTTTGTAGACTTATTCTATCGGGTGAGCCCGACTAGTTTCAAACCCATTCGCGGCCCGTATTCATGAGCTCTTTATACAGCATTATCGTGGTGTAAGCCGGCGTAATCTATATATTATCCTTAAATAGCATTCACGACATTTTAAATTTCAAAAATTATGCTTTCATGTCGGTTTAGAGAAAATTTTGAAAAGAGCAACCATCAAATTTCTTGCTGGAATGTCTCGGTAGTAATAATTTTCCTAACCAGCAGTAGATTTGACGATTCAAAAGCCCAATTCAATTATTGGAAGCTTAAAAATACTACAATTGAATGCATATTTTAGAACACACTTCATTGATTTAGTACTTAAAAATATGCAAATTTTTTCATATGTTTTTTAAGCACAAAACGCCTAGTTCAGCGTTTGCGGCCGGAAAGCAATTAAAAATTACGTTAATAAGTAATGAAGAATAGGAAGTGAATATTAAGATTCCTTTCAGATCCCAGTTCTCCTGAGCGACCTGGAAGAGCAGCCACTATCTATCACAACTGACTATGTTCGAAGTGTTTCGCAGTTTGGGCCCCTAGTCGAAGTACGTTCCGGATACAGGTATGAATAAATCTTGGTCGTAACAAATTAAAATAATATTTCTTTACAAAAAAGTGAAAAATATTGGTATCATTCTAAAAAAAACGTTATTTACTTGTATCGCATCGTCATGATATCGGATGTCAGTAACAAAAGCAATTTGCAATTTGTAAGGCGGTCGCTGATGGTCGCAAACTTGTAAGACGTATCGTAATAAATATATCTCCACCAAATTCACATATTTTATTGTATTGACACCGGTTTTTAAAGAGTGTGCAGAATTTTAATAAAATCTGTCCGCTAAAATCAAAACAGGTATTTAAATACAATTATTTATAATATAAAACGGGTGATATTATGATTAGGGGGGTTACACCAACGACAAATTGATGAGGCAAAAATGAAACTACATATTTTTGGGCGTGTCTCACGCTAGGAGCGGTCTGCCGGCAACTGCCGTGATTTATTTTATGAATACGTGACAATAAATTACACTATTGCGTCCCCACACATATATTCATACCCACATATAAGTGAAAATAATGTGAAACGCGTTAAGACGTACTAAATACCATTTTGCAGAACTCAAGACCTTCCCATCTTCGTGCGTATGATAGACAAGGACTCGTACTGGAATTTCGAGAACGGCCTTCCAACCCTCATCACCACCATGCTCCAGATGAACATGAACGGGTACACCCTGGTGCTGCCCGACATGATCGGCGGCAACGGGTACAACGACACGACACCCTCGAAGAACCTGTTCATCCGATGGATGCAGGCCAACATCTTCATGCCGAGCTTGCAGTTCTCCTTTGTACCTTGGGACTACGATAGTGAGGTGAGAACGAACTTTGACAAATAAGAAATTGGGATAAGCAGGTCCTCAGTCACCACATTTTTTTTGGAAATAAAACTCAAATGTTCAATTTTAATGCCACCTTGAAATGACCCCTTACAAGATGCTACCATATTTAACTGACACTATTTAATTATGCCTTTATGTAGGTCTATTTATCTTTTACGAAATTTAATTATAACTCAATGAAACCATTATTCTATTTAATAGTGACTATATATAAATAAATAAATCTCTTTATATATGATTAATTTTAGGTATAATTGCATTTAATTGCCTCTATTTATCTATGACTCCATTTAATTGCCTCTATTTAACTGATTTTATTCAATTGCCTCTATTTAACTATAACTCCATTTAGTTGCCTCTATTCAACTATGACTCCATTTAATTGCCTTTATTTAATTATGATTTAATTTAATTACCTCTATTTAACTATGACTCCAGTTAATTGCCTCTATTTAAATATGACTCCATTTAATTGCCTCTATTTAACTATGACTCAATTTAATTTCCTATATTTAACTATGTAGCTTTGCTTTCATACTTGTTTCTCTATTTAACTTTTTATTTGACTTTTAATTTAAACGCTCTTCAGTTTAGGAAAATATTTTGAGAAAACCTAAATATCACCTGAGAATTCTGGGAATATGTGTTACCTACCAAACTACATAGGAGAAATGTGGTGGATCCAAGCTTCAAACTTATTCTTCAAAAGGAGAGAGGTCTTTCCCAAGAAGTGGGATAGTATCAGGCCGTTACTTTACTATTCAACTATTTCTCTATATGAATGTATTTTAACAGACGGTGGCCATCGCCCAGGAAGCAGTGGCGCTTCATGTAAAGTACTCTCCCAACATCATCAAGGCGTGCCAGAAATCGGTGGCCATGGGCTCGCCCGTCAATCCACCCATCTGGTGGATCGCACCCAACGATACTACTGCGCACGCTATTTGGGATGGTAACACACTCATAATAATATTGATATCAGGAACATTGCTCCATAAATACCTATTATCGCGCTTTCCTTAATGCCACCGTGTGGTACCCGGTTGTGTAGAATAGACCAAACTCTTTCTTACCGAGGTGTAGTAAAATACGATAAAGTTAAGTTGACCCCCCGTGTGGTATTCGGCTGAGTGGAATAGACCACCCTCTTTCTTACCGCAGTGTCGTAAAAGGCGACTACAGTAAGTTGATCTACTGTGTGGAGTCCGGCTGAATAGAATAGACCACCCTCTTTCATACCAAGGTGTCGTTCGAGGCGACAAAAGTAAGTTTATATCAGGCAGGCGGCCGGTCGTAAAATACCTAGCGAAATCATGTAACAACATGTTTATAACATGTTGTACCGACCCTACTAAGAGGGGGATAAGGGCAGGAAGAAGACTTTTAATGATTTTTTAAAAAGTATAAAAAAACGAAGATATTTCTCCTTTGTACTTATTCAATAAATAAAAATCAATTTCAAATCAAAACTCTTTCTCAACAACTCAATGACACACAATGGCGGCCACAATGTTTTTTCATAGTAATAACCAACTCTATGAAGGTTGTATTAGAAACATGTTAGAAACAAGTTTCACCTATCAATGATACCTCTCAAATTATTAATTGTCAATTGATCTACGTCCTTGAAATGCTTTCAGAGTACCTTCTCGGGGAAGATATTTTGGTCGCCCCCGTTATAACTGAGAACGCGACCAGTCGGGACATCTACCTTCCCGCAGGAAGCTGGGCGTACCAGGGCGATTCCGAGAATATCCACACGGGACCTATCTGGCTGACGGACTTTGAAGTACCTATCAACGATATCCCGTATTTTATTAAAACTGAAATAAGTGCCGCGAGCGCCCCTTGCATCGCTGTTATCCTATTATTTTTATCACTCTGTATTAATATATTTAACTAAATAAAATTATGAATATTTATATCAAGTATAAGTTGTTTATTTCGTACTAGTTGTGCTAACTTCGCCCGCTTGGAAATCTGTCACAATTTTATTCCGAATTGAAATTTTGAAAATAAAAGTAGTTATCGTGGAAGTTATTCAAAAATTTCTTATCACTACATAGTATAAAACAAAGTCGCTTTCCCTGTCTGTCCCTATGTCCCAATAGCCCTATGTATGCTTAAATCTTTAAAATTTTAAAATTTAGATGCGGTTTGTTTAAATAGATAGAGTGATTAAAGAGGAAGGTTTATGTGTATAATAACTTTCAATATGGAGTAGAGAAATCACTACATAGTATAAAACAAAGTCACATTCTTTGTTTGTCCCTATATCCCTATGTATGCTTAAATCTTTAAAACTACGCAACAAATTTTAATGCCGTAATTTGTAAATAGATAGCGTGATTAAAGAGGAAGGTTTATATGTATAATAACTTTCAATATGGAGTAGAGAAATACTGTATATTTTGAGGTTTCTAATGTGATGTAAATAATTACATTTTTTTTTCGCTTACATTACAAACGCAGACTGAACCCTACGAGATTTATCAAAATAATGTACTAAGTTTTGTTTTTCTCATGGCCAACTATATGTCGCTCTTTCAAGAGTAACTTCTAAAGAAAACATGTTAGTATTGTCTAATGATAAGAAAGCTGTGAATGTTATATATAAAGACATTCTGTAATTTATTATAAAAATAAAATACATAGGGAAAAATGTAAAAAGTTAATAAGTAAAACTATATGAATTAAGATATTCCAAAGATGGCAGGAAATCTTCTTGGTATAGGGAAAGGAAATTGTTTTTCTCCAAATTTAACGCGTGCGGGCCACGGGCAGTAATGAATAAATCAAAACTACTGGATCGATTTTAATCATTTTTTTTACTGAGTGACATGAGCTATATATTTTATACCCGGAATGGGCCGTTAGAAATTAATATAAGAGATTTTTGAATTTTTTACGCCGTATGGTATCCCGGCTGAATATAATAGTACCACCCGCATTTCTTACCGAGTTGTCGTAAAAGGCGACTAAGGTAAGTTGACGTCAGGCAGGCGGCCGGTCGTAAAATACGTAGCCAAATCATATGACAACATGTTTGTAACATGTGCTGACCCCACTTAGAGTGGGATAAGGGTAGGAGGATGATGATGATAAGAGATTTTTAGATAACTTTCACCGTTTAACCGTTTAACTTTTACCGAGCAAAAGTCGGTCATCCAGGTAGTAAAATATTAAATTAACAACAATAAATGAAATATTAAAAACATATTTATTGGTATAATAACAGACGATATAATTATATGGTTAATTGTTACTAACCACGACATCCTTGACGAGACCTTTGCCCAATATCCTGAAGTCTTCTACAATCGCCTCGACATTCACTCGATACTTCGTTTCACCCCTCGATACCGGCGTCAGGGCATTGGCGTTTAAAATCTGGAATAAATAATAATAAAAAACTTTTATTTTGTGTTTAGTACATAAAGAACTATACACGAAAATTAAAAAAGGAATATATATATATATATATATATATATATATATATATATATATATATAAAAGCACACCATAGAAAAAAGTATGCGTCTCAGCATTTTTCTGAAATAATATGCTTTTGCTTACTTATCTGCGTGCATTTGCCAACCCGTGGATAATTATACAAAAGATCCAAAATTACAGAAAAGATGAGAAGTGCGAGACTAAGTTAGTATGGTCATGTAATGAGGAGGGATGAAAATCATGTGACCAAAAGAGTTTTAAATATGAATGTTGATGTATGGCTAGGGGGAGGCCAGAAAAAAGATGGATTGTATGAAAAATTATATGCATGTTAAAGGAGTGGCACCAGATTTGACGAATGATAGAGGAGAATGGAAGAAGAAGACATTGTGCCGACCCCACTTTAGAGTGGGATAAGGGTAAGAGAATAATGACGATCCTCTCTTTCAAAGGGTTGTCTGGAAGAGATCACAACAGTGTAATAAAACCGCCCTTTGCATATTCAAATGTATCAGTTATCTATGTCTTCTTTTCACTTTGTATTGTTGTTTGTGCAATAAAGTTATTCTTCTTCTTCTTAATATGATTATTGCAGCACTGATTTTCAAACACACCGACATTTAAAACCTTTAAATATCAGTCCAATGTATTTTGGCCGTGTGGTATCATGCTGAGTAAAATAGACCCTCATTTCTTAACGAAGTGTCGTAAAAGGCGACTAAGGTAAGTGAACTCGCCGTGTGGTATCCAGCTGCCCTTAGTCCGGCTAAGTACAAATGACCCTCATTTCTTACCGAAGTGTCGTAAAAGGCGACTAAGGTAAGTGAACTCGCCGTGTGGTATCCAGCTGCCCTTAGTCCGGCTAAGTACAAATGACCCTCATTTCTTACCGAAGTGTCGTAAAAGGCGACTAAGGTAAGTGAACTCGCCGTGTGGTATCCGGCTGCCCTTAGTCCGGCTAAGTACAAATGACCCTCATTTCTTACCGAAGTGTCGTAAAAGGCGACTAAGGTAAGTGAACTCGCCGTGTGGTATCCGGCTGCCCTTAGTCCGGCTAAGTACAAATGACCCTCATTTCTTACCGAAGTGTCGTAAAAGGCGACTAAGGTAAGTGAACTCGCCGTGTGTTATCCGGCTGCCCTTAGTCCGGCTAAGTACAAATGACCCATCATTTCTTACCGAAGTGTCGTAAATGGCGACTAAAGTTGTTTGACGTCAGGCAGATTAAATACTGATTTTTTCAAATCAGTAAAGTAGTTCCTGAGATTAGCGCGTTCAAACAATCAAACAAACAAACTCTTCAGCTTTATATATTAGTATAGTTACCTGGAAATCCCTAGTTTCATGTATGTCCGGTTTCCAGAGCACCGCGATGACGTCACCACCGTAACTGTCATGGAAGAACACCGCGAACTCTTCGTACGCACTCTGGGAAATACAAAACAGTAGATTAAATGGGTGTTTTAAGGGCCATTAAAACTAAGTATGGGCCCATATTTAATTCTAAGCTGGTGTTCAAATAGCCAAGTGATATAAGAAACCCACTCCTGCTTTCCACGGACATAATTATGACTTGTGAAGAACGCAGTTAGATAAAATTAATATTAATTTGAACTTAGTGATAAAATTATTTTATATAATTATAATTAATTTTATACAATAATAATATTTAACATATAATATTTACAATTTATAGGATTAAGAATATAAAATTAACTATACATTTATTTTTATCATACAAAAAGCTAGCCGCCCATATATTCATTCAATTTAAATGACGAAGCGTAAACATGAAATATGATTTATGTTATATAGAGTTATAAAAGAGTATGAGTTTCTACCGAGCAGAGTCAGGAAAGAACTCGGCGGTTGTTCTTTACAAAATATAATTCTTGTGACTAGTTACATTTAGTCTTGTACTTTAGACAGAAAAAAAACCCCTTATGGGTTGGTATTACGTGGTATTACGTCGGACTCGCACTGACTGAAAAGACCTGTGTGCTCCACCACGCTGCTGGTGGCGGGGACAGGGTATCTATGAAGACATTGCCCCCCATTGTACCACCATCTCTGGGTCGGGGCCTCTCCCTCCCACCGTCCGCTGGACGATGGGAGGGAGCACGGGGAGGAGATATAGTGATTGAAGAGGAAAGGTAGGACCGAGTAGAGAAATATTGTATTTTTTGAGGTTTCTAATGTGATGTCGTAAATAATTACATTTTTATCCACTTATATTGCAAACGCAGGCTAAACCCTTCTAAAGGCTTCCGCAGGATAAGGGTAATTAATTGTAAAAATAAAATACATAGGGAAAAATGTAAAAATAAAATATATAGGGAAAAATTTAAAAAGTAAATATGTAGTATTTGAATTTAGATAGAGCAGGAAATCTTCTTGGTATAGGGAGAGGAGAATTGTTTTTCTTCAAATTTAACACGTGCAGGCCACGGGCAGTAATGAATAAATCAAAAGTACTGGATCGATTTTAATCATTTTTTTTTTCACTGAGTGACAGGGATATTTTATATATCCCGTGCGAAGCAGGGACAAGTCGCTAGTAACATATAAATCTAATTAAAGGTAGTCACAGCGTGCTTAAAAGGTAACAAACGTACAATAACTATTATAACTAAAAATAGAAAATATGAAGTCTAACAAAATTAGGGAAATTAACTTTACAAAATTACGTTCATTCTCAAGGCAAAGCTTTGTGTATGTGTTTCTTGAATGAATTTATATTCGATATCTATTGCCTTACCCTTAATTCCTCCAAGTATTTGTCAACGGGGTGAAACTCCACCACAGGGATGATATCTTCAGCGGGAGGCTGTGCTTTCTCTGGTTGAGGAACCACATCCAGTTTTTCAGTGGAATGCGGGACTTTATCTTGGCGAAGATAGATCAAAACATCGTAACCCGTCAGGGAAGGCGTGAAAGCTGACTGAAAATAAATTAAATTGGAACAGAAGTAAAGTACTAGTCTAACTAACTAGAAAAAAAAAATTTTTTTTTTTTTTTCTATTTTCTCTTTTTTAAATATATGTATAAAAAGAAGGTCTCTCTCTCAAGAAAGGCCTCCTTTGGGAGAGAAAGTTTAGAACGCCGTGTGATATTCCGAGGTGTTGTAAAAAGCGACTAATGTAAGTTGACCCACCGTGTAGTATCCGGTTGAGTTAAATAGACCACTCTCATTTCTTAGCGAGGTGTCGTAAAATACGACTAAGTTAAGTTGTAAGTTTTCACGGCGAATCCGCTGATCCAGTATCAATTAAATTTGGTACAATTATTCCTTATACAACAGAGTAACGTATAGGCTATAGAAATCCTGTTAATTCTACAGGAATAAGAATATATATACAAGATTAACTCATTTAAATATTAATGATAAATGCTAAAGTCTGTCTGTAACTATTTTACGACTAATCCGCTGGACCAATGTTGATGAGATTTTGGCTCAATTAAATCTTACAGTATACATACTTCTACTTCTAGAGGAACATTATAGTTTTGTCTTCTTCGCACTTGTTGTCACGCACCTTAGCCTCTTGATCAAGGTTATGCATTACATACGGAATGGAATAGGGTACGGTCATTCACCCATCTATATCCTGTATATCTTATTCAAAAATAATCCTTGCGGTAAAATTACTTCAACTAACTAACTAACTAAATTAACTGAATTTTTATTTAGGCTACTAAGGTGTACAGATACCTGTAAATAATTGAAATAAAAAGCGCCATCTATTATCAACCTATCACGCGCAACAGTCTACGCAAACGAAGATAAATAAATAAATAAAGAATAATTAAATAATAATAATACATAATAATAAGACAATTTCAATTCAATATTAAAATCTTTGACATAAAATTATTCATAATTTTTAAATGTACCTATAATAATATTTGCATGTCAGCTAAATGACTAAACGTGTTGTTACTATTACTATTTTATTACACCTTTGTTACCATGTTTTTTGCAAATAAAGTAATTTGAATTTGAATTTGAAGTCGCGGTTAAAAGCTAGTGATCGAATAAGAAGTCAGAAGTCTTTAGGACAAGGTTGACTGTCTAAGCCTTGTTTGGAAGTATATGGATCTCACCAGCACGTCGTCCTCCATGTCGGTGAGGAGGGCCTTCTCCAGGTAGCTGAGGGTGCTCCGTGCCAGCAGCTGTGCGCGGAGCACCACCCGGCGGTCAGGGCTGTGGCGGCTCCACACCGAGGGCAGGTCACCATCGTACGCAGTCACCAGGTACATGTAAGGACTTTGGTCCTCGCGTTCAGAAAACTTGCGCTCCAGCTCCGTTATTTCATCACCTAAACCAAAAAAACGGTAGCTCCAACAAAATTCAGAGGCAACAATAATCAACGTCTTTCATCACCTAAATCAAAAGAAACTGTAGCTCCAACAAAACTCCTCGATGGCAACAAAAATCAACGTCTTTCATCACCTAAATCAAAAGAAACTGTAGCTCCAACAAAACTCCTCACCTAAAACTCAACCTAAATAAAAAGAAACAGGAGCTCAGCGGTGTGACCGTGCGACTCTTTCGAGGAGGTCACGAGTTCAAACCCCGGGCAAGCACCAATGAGTTTTTCTAGTAAAAACTTGTGTCTAATTGATAATTGCAATTTATCACACGCTTTTCAGTGAAGGAAAACATCGTGAGGAAACCTGCATATCTCTAGAGAATTCTGGGGATATGTGTAACCTACCAATCCGCATTGGAGCAGCGTGGTAGGTCTTAGCTCCAATCCTTCTCTCCAGGAACGAAGAGAAGAGGCCTATGCCCAGCAGTGGGATAGTAACAGGCTGTTACTTTACTACTATATAAATACTATACAAAAGGCACTCACGCGTCATATCGTCGTTGAAGTCGAACAAGATCATCTGGCTGCCCCAGTCGGTGGTGGCGAGCAGCCGCAGCACCCTGCAGAAGGCCGTGGTGGGCTGCGACGGCGGAGACAGTGGCGACGGGTGGACGAACACTGCGCTCACCAGCAGCTCCGACACCGTGGGGGGGAAGTGGTGGGCCAGCAGGTGACACGACAGCCACCGCTTGAACAGACAGGTGGTGGGACCGAAGGCGGGATGCTTTTGGTGCAGTCTGAGGAAACAAAGTTCCGAGTCAGCGAGACAGAAGGTTAACTTCTAGTCAAGATATTATCTCTCCCATTTCTCCCTCTTATATATACACCCCCCTCACTCTCTCTCTCCCTTTCTCCTCTTCCTCCATTCTTTAAATATCTTTCACTTGCACTTTTTAAGAAAATAAAACAGAATAATAAATTTTTATTCACTCTCCTTCAAAAGTAAAATGCAAATCATTACATATATCTAATATTAATGAAATTTAATATATTGTTAGTAATACAGATCTTACTTTATAAGGCAATGGCTGACGTCATTAGCTCTCTTTGGCGTGCGGAGATGGTGGAAGTTAGACGTGTTTGGGTGACCTCTTTTATATGAAGTGTTATTTTAGAATAGAATCATAATTCTCCTGCCCTTATCACACTCGGCCCTTATCACACGGCGGATCAAGTGTTATTAGAATCTAACCTCAAATATTTTCTATTCATCATAAAAACAAATACTAAGTTTCTTGCCAGTTCTTTTCAAGTGGATTAGTGTTAAGAACTGGTGGTAAAATCATTCTTTCGTTGGATTTTGTAGTAAAAAGTGTTGGTGGACAGTAAGGTGAATGGCGCGATTCTGTTAACGTTCTCATTTATTTTTTATTATTCATTTCAAATTGAATATAGACTTAATTTCTAAACATATTTTATCGGATTGCAGAAAAACAATTACTTTATCATTACTTTTGTCTAATTTGTGAAATTTACACAGAAAACACTCACCCATGCAACGCTCCTCTAAGCCTCGGCAAAAGTACACTCTCACACTGCAATTTAACACTCTCTTCGCTCTCCTTGAACTTGACCACGCCCTTCTCCACCTCCCTCCTTAATAGAGTTATCTCCTTGGGATGGGCGATCTCTAAGCGGAATACGTAGCCGTTTTTGAGAACATCTATATGTTTGTCATAGGCTTGTGTGGCGAGCGAGTACTGTTTGTGGATCCGCTCAGATATCTGAAGGTGGAACGCTACTTTCAAGCAACGGAACGCGTCGATATCTCCGGGCCATTTGCCGCTGTGACCTGTGAATTTGTACCTAAACTTGAGATCCCACTTCTGGTAGATTTGTACCTAAACTTGAGATCCCACTTCTGGTAGATTTGTACCTAAACTTAAGATCCCACTTCTGGTAGATTTGTACCTAAACTTGAGAACCCACTTCTGGTAGATTTGTACCTAAACTTGAGATCCCACTTCTGGTAGATTTGTACCTAAACTTAAGATCCCACTTCTGGTCGATTTTAAACTTTCGTGATTCATACTAATAATTATATACACAAACGGGTCACATCGCGATAACTCCGAGTTACCTTTGTATAAGTTTCGACGTTTCGGCGGAGTCGCATTCACCGTGGTCACGAACTGACTGTCAGTTCGTGTACAAAGGTAACTCGAAGTTATCGCGATGTGACCCGTTTGTTTATATAATAATCCTATTTTTGAATTGGACCTACCTCAGATAACTACCAAAAAGAAATGGACGCAATTAAAATATTTCTGGATTTGATTCACGTGGGCAGAGTTGGTAAAATTATGAGACATGTTAGTGTCCAAAATATTTGCCTAAACATTAACATCTCCGAACAGTGAGTGTTTTTAAAGATAGCCTTTTAACTTAGGCACCGACTATTGGCCTTATGTCAAAGTTCGGAAATTCGCAGCTTGCGATGAAGCGAGCTATATTAGGAGTAACAACCAAAGATAGCTTGAACCAAAGTTGATGGCCTTCAAGAACCGATTAATCTTGTATTTGTTGGCAGCATCGGTCAATTGTGTTTCCTTATAACACCTTAAGTTAATAAAGTTTCATTCTATCCATAATTTATGCCTTGCAAAGTTCATTTATCTGGTCAATTTTGTGAAACTTGGCATGATAAAGCCTATATATGAAAAGAAGTTCATTTTTCTTTAAGAAACAGAATAAAACATATTTCGTAATTGAGGCTACTATAACGCTTAAGTAAGCACGAAGTCGCGATTTTATCAAGGTTTTTATACATGCACTAGCTTTTAACCGCAACTTCATTCGCGTGGCCTGTTGTCGCGTGATATCTATATATAGATGGCGCTTTTCAATGCCATCCAATTCCTGTTCAATTAATAGGATTTCTTTAACTCGTATATTACTCCATCGTATAAGGAATAATCGTGCCAAATTTTATCGATTTTGGTTTAACGGATTTGCCGAGAAAGAGTAACAAACACATCCTTACTCATAAATTTTCGCATTTATAATATTAGTAAGATTTAAATGTATATCAGAATATATCTTACTCAATTCAACAATGGCTTTATTAACGGGCGTGTAGTCCGGCATCTTCTGGCCAAGGTCCTTGATGAGAGCAGCGCGGCTGCAGCGCCGTGGGTTGTGCTCTGCTTTACTGACAAGAGCTGGGAACGGTTCACAGTAGCTGAACACTGGGGATATGCCTGAAGAGAAAAACAAAATCCATTGACGTACATAGATAAATTTATTCGTAATCTATAGGCGTCAATTTGTGGAATTTTAGAATACAAAGTTATGAAAGAATTATTATACTGGCAACATATATCAGATACCGTAGACTTTAGATATGTTCAGAGATCTACAAACTATTTATAAATAGTGCTAATAACTAAAGGCACCTGGCTCAACATGTACAAGTCATTCTTCAGCTTGTTATAAACTTTTAGCAATGATTGTATACCATCCATATTACCATCGATCATAATTATAAAGCAACATATAATTGTTACCATAGACTTTAGATAAGACCATAGATAGTCAAATTTACCATAAACAGTGCTTATATCTAATGGCAGCTGGCTCAAAGAGACCAAATCACTCTTCAGCTTGTTAAAAACTTTTCAGCAGTGATTGCAATAGCAATGATCAAAATTACCCTGGCAACACATAGTGGAACTTGTAGACTTAAGATAAGGTACCATAGATAATCAAACTTACCATAAACAGCGCTTATATCCAACGGCAGCTGGCTCAAAGACCGCAGATCCCTTCTCAGCTCGTCAAACGCTTGCAACACCGGAAGTGCAGTCTCCTCCATTTGTTGACTGTTAGAAGACTTCCTGGCCGTGAGGTCGTTCAGTTGAGTGCAGACGTGAAATAATTGTGAAGGTGGAACACCTGTAATGGATTTGTCTCATCAAGTAAATGCTAAAGCCAAGACGTTGAAAATCTCATTTTATGGGCATTTTAAAGTATTTATCTGCCGATAACGTGGACGCCGTGTGGTATCCGGCTGAATAGAATAGTACCACCCTCATTTCTTACCGAGGTGTCGTAAAAGGCGACTAAGGTAAGTTGACCTACCGTGTGGTATCCAGTTTAGTAGAATAGACCACCCTATTTCTTACCGAGGTGTCGTAAAAGGCGACTAAGTTAAGTTGACTTCAGGCAGGCGGCCGGTCGTAAAAACGCAGCCAAATCATGTGACAGCATGTTTATAACATGTTGTGCCGACCCCACTTAGAGTGGTATAAGGGCAGTAAGATAATGATCTGCCGATATTGTGGCTGGTTTTCTTTATTAGGACCGTTCAAAACCAGTGGTAGCTTGTATCTGACGATTATAAAGTAGTTTGACGATTCTAAAGATAAATATTAAAATTAACTTATTCAAAAACAGTTGTTTTCTGGCAAATTACAATAAAACTTAGGGTAAAAAGTAAAAGTAAGTAGCGGCCTGTTACTATCCCACTGCTAGGCATAGGCCTCTTCTCTCCGTTATTGGAGAGAAGGATTGGAGCTAAGACCTACCACGCTGCTCCAATGCGGATTGGTAGTTTACACATATCTCCAGAATTCTCTAGAGATATGCAGGTTTCTTCACGATGTTTTCCTTCACCGAAAAGCGTGTGATAAATTGCAATTATCAATTAGACACATAAGTTTTAATAGAAAAACTCATTGGTGTCAGCCCGGGTTTGAACCCATGATCGTCTCTAGAGATTCACACGGTCGCACCGCTAGGCCATCACAGCTTATAGGTAACAAAACTTAGGGTAGTGTCTACGAAACTTGTGTCTTAAAACATGGAAGAGTAAGTAGTAGTAAACGTGGGGGGGTAAGCGAGGTACGGGCCTTGAGGCAAGCCTCTTTGCCCGGGCAGTTCCTCGCGGGCACTTAAGCCTGGTTATATGTTTCGACCGTAGACTAGGTATGGACAGAATCACCAATCACTTAATGATCCAATAGCATTAGCAGTAGCAGGTATGATCACGTGATTAAGATCGATCATATCGTGGAACGAATATGATTCTTATATAGCAATCATACCCAAGCCTACCGTAGACCGAGGTCACTTAGGTGACCTAAGGGTGTCGGTGAAGAGTAAGAACACTACCTTATTTAATAGTTCGCAGCGTGATGCCATAGATGGTATTGAAATAAGAATTGCAATCTAACTCAATGAAGATTAATTTCGGATTCGGTAATTTAATACAAAGCGTGCGATATGTACATAAATGGCTGAGAGTAAATCAAATGGGCCTCATAAGAAGGCTCAGAGTCACTCAGCGAGCGATGGAGCGGTCTATGCTCGGAGTATCTCTACGTGATCAAATCAGAAATGAGGAGACCATGAAGAACTAGAGTTATCGACATAGCTCATCGTATAGCAAATTTGAGGTGTCAATGGGCGGGGCACGTAGTACGTAGAACTGATGGGCGTTGGGGTCCTAAGGTGCTGGAATGGCGACCTTGCACCGGAAAGCGCAGCGTCGGTAGACCCCAACGAGGTGGACTGATGACCTCAAAAAGGTCGCGGGAAGCCGCTGGTTCCAAGCGGCACAATATAGTGGACTGGCCCGTTGGAGCAGTGGGTAGTGACCCTGCCTTCAGCTCCGCGGGTCGATGGTTCGATTCCCGCCGAGGGCCAACATTTTCTATAAATGAATTTGTTGGTCTTTGAGCCTGGGTGTATATTTGTATTTAAGTATGTATTTAAAAAATATATAAGTATATATTCACCAGTTGTCTGTCACCCGTAACACAAGTATTAAGTTACTTACTTTGGGGACGGACGACCGTGTGTGTAAGTGTCCCATATATTTATTTATATTTATTTATAGTGGGTTGTGGCGATGTATTCAGCAATGGACGTCCACCGGTTAAGAAAGAAGAAGAAGAAATCAAGTAAATAGCTAGTGAACTCACCATACTTGAGCTGTAGTAAGTAGTCCACGACCTGCCGAGTGACGGCGCGACGCTCCGCCATAGAGCTTGCGTCCCATACGCAAGCCTCCGTTATGGACCCGTCTTGGAAGCGACGCAGCTCGGACTTCTCGCCCCAGAAAGACCTCCAAATCAAAACAGGACTTATGCATATATCGGAAGCGGAAATACTCTTATTACTTTCTCAACTAAACGGCAAAAAAGTTCACAAGTGATCTTAGGAATTGCACAAAATGTTAATCAAAACATAAATCCATTCAGTAGATTTTGAGACCACTGAGCCTGAGTAGTATCGGCCACCCTGATTTCTTACCGATGTGTCGTAAAAGGCGACTAAGCTAAGTTGACCCGCCGTATGGTATCCTGCTCAGTAGAATAGACCACACATTTTCTTACCTAGGTGTCGTAAAAGACGACTAAGGCAAGTTGACCCGTATTATGCTATCGGGCTGAGTAGACTACCATCATTTCTTACAGAAGTGTCGTAAAAGGAGCCTAAAGTAAATTGACCTGCCGTGTGGTATCCGGCTAAGTAGAACAGACCATCCATTTTCTTACCTAGGTGTCGCAAAAGACGACTAAGTTAAGTTAACGTCAGAAAAGCGACGCGTCGTGAAATACCTATCCAAATCATGTGACGACATGTATAAAACATGTTGTGCCAACTCGACTGGATAAGGGCAGGTGATTAATGAAGTGATCAATAGCGAAAGTATGGTTGTTTCTATCAGTGGAGACTGCCTTTAAATAGAATAGTTTGCTATAGTGATCTTATTTAGATCGCCTCGTAAAAATGTTGGTCATCCATTGTCGAAATGATTAGACAATGGATGACCAACATTTTTACGAGGCGGGCCAAAGTTTAGAGATGAGATTTGCTGGAACAAATAACCAGGTTTCTATTTTTCTTAAAATTACCCATTTTCTTTTAAATCAACGAGTACTGTATGTAACAATATTTTGCATGTAAATTTTGAAACCCCTTTGTGTTGTACTTACCTGAACTTCTCAGCTTCAGGTAAGTTGGCTGGTGGGCCCCTGTCCACTATGTTTATTGCATTTTCAGGGTTGAAGATAAAACCAAAAGACAAATTCTCCTTGTACCTTGAAAAAGAACAAACAATAATTATTTTACTGATCTGTTATCTAACCGAAGATACAAAGGTTATCCAAAACGTAAAATGCGTATTGTAAATTAGCACTTTACTATCCCACTTCTGAGCCAAAATTTTTTTTTTGAAAGATTAGTCTGAGTGTGGACCCAATACGCTGCGCTAACGTCGATTGGTAGGTTTCATATATATCTCAGGACATGTAGGTTTTATGTTGTTTTTCTTTCACCAAAAAATATGCAAAAATATGGGTATATCTAAGCAGCAAACCAGGGAGACTTAAAGCTCGGGGGCAAAACTAATTGGTTTCTATAAAAACCTATGTGATTGAATCATTTTTTTTAGCAGTGGGAGTTCCTATGCAGAAATCCATACCAAAAACTTCCTACTTACCCCTCCTTTTTGGCTTTCTCTAGGGTCTTTGTCACAGGCCAAGAGAAGTCAGCTTCAACAATTTGCTGTATTAAATCCACCCTCTCACCTAGACCCTTTGTTAGCAAATTACACAGCATGTTAGTAACCAAGGTTAAATGGTCTAGTCCATAGTTGACTTTGCTTGATGCGGGAGCTCTATCTAATACAGACTCTTTAAGTTTCTGAAGGTTCTTGAATCTAAAAAGTAATTTAAATATATTTTTATATGTATCTATACTAATATATAAAGCTGAAAAGTTTGATTGATTAAAACTGAAAAATAATTTATAGAATTAGGCGTTACTTTGCGAAGATCCATAATACAAAAGTAATAATAAAATTATTTTGCTATAATCCGCGAAGAAGTAAAATAGAAAATATATATAATGCTACCGCAAATATCGAAAATATATATAATCGCAAAAGCGCTTTTGCGATTTTGGTCGTGGAGTCTATCTCCTGATGATGCTTCGGTTGCGGGCGAAACGATTGTTGAGTTTGTGATAGTGAACGTATATAGTGCTTGTGTATCGTGGTGGCGGTGGTGGAGGTTTGTGCATGTGTTTTTACGAATCCTGCATGTATCAGGTATGATAACCGATTGTCCACTTACATTTAGCATTACATATATTTTCTATTTTACTTCTTCGCGGATTATAGCAAAATAATTTTATTATTACTTTTGATTAAACCTGATTAATCTTAGAAACTACAGGACCAATTTGAAAAATTCTTTCAGTGTAAGATAGTCCATTTATCGAGGAAAGCTACAGGCTATATAACATCACGCTAAGATGAATAGGAGAGGAGCAGCAATAAAAAATAGTACGAAAACGACAAAATTTAAAGTTTTCCTTGCGCGCCCTGAGTAAACGGTAATAGTTATTCAAAAATCATGTACTACAAAATTGTTCCTCTCTAAAAGTTCTTAATAAAGTTCCGCGAGAGCATATGTCTAGCTTTTAAGGTTAACCTACTTTAACCATCAATTCAAAATACTATATTACTTACTACTAGTCTTTAATAAAAGCTAATATAATAAAGTATTTTCTTTTATATGGAACGCCGTGTGGTATCCGGCTGAATAGAATAGTACCACCCTCATTTCTTACTGAGGTGTCGTAAAAGGCGACTAAGGTAAGTCGACCTGCCGTGTGGTATCCGGTTGAGTAGAATAGACCAACTTCATTTCTTACAGAGGTGTCGTAAAAAGGCGACTAAAGTAAGTTGACCCGCCGTGTGGTATCCGGCTGAGTAGAATAAACCAACTTCATTTCTTACCGAGGTG
Source organism: Morpho helenor (assembly GCA_029227775.1). Classification (NCBI taxonomy): domain Eukaryota; kingdom Metazoa; phylum Arthropoda; class Insecta; order Lepidoptera; family Nymphalidae; genus Morpho; species Morpho helenor. Next base: position 1,150,123 of record JARGCU010000006.1, read on the forward strand.
TCGTAAAAGGCAACTAAGGCAAGTTGACTCACCGTGTGGTATCCGGTTTAGTAAAATATACCACCCTTGTTCTTACCAAGGTGTCGTAAAATACGACTAAGGTAAGTTGACGTCAGGAGGCTGCCGATCGTAAAAACGCAGCCAAATCATGTGACAGCATGTTTATAACATGTTGTGCCGACTCCACTTAGAGTGGAGTCGGTTAGGATAAGGGCAGGAGGATGATGATTTTTTTTATATGGAATTTGAATAGATAACTTACTTCAATATATGATCGAACTGTGTCAAAACTGTCACAGGCGTCATGAAGAGTGGTATGAAGCTGTTAATCTTTGCATTATCCAGCATATCAACAGCCAGGCCACTCTCTCTACGCAGAGCACAGTAAGTCCCTTTGCACATTTGCCAGCATAAGTTATAATAGCCAGTTGTATCAAGGAAGACTACGGGAAAGTGTTGGTGATACTCCTCTATGGATGGTGCGTCTTGACCTTTATGTAGAGATATGCCTTTTGTGTCCCATTCTGATGATTCTGAAATTTGTTGTTTTAATTTATAATTTCAAATGAAATCGAATTAATAAGAAAATTAATTAATTAATTAACAATTAATAATAAATTAAATAACAATTAATATGTGAAAGAGGAAAATTAGTAAAATATACAAAATTGGGAATAGAATTATTTTACTACAATCAGCAAGTGTCATCCACCTTAGGCAGTAGTTTAGCTTTCCATCTGGTGGGATAGCACTCAGTTGCTTAGCTTAATACCCATATCACATAAAAAAGTAGTTCAAAATAAGTGGGAAGAATTGTAAAACCAAGTTAGTATTCATAAAAAATATTCTATCTATCTATCTATCTAATTTCGGGGACACCTATTGATGCAGGGCGGGTGGTCAGCTCCTATTCCGGACTATTCCACCCATTTCCCCATGTTGGGACAAGGGTTTCACTGCTGTCCCGACAGTGTCACCTGCTCTAATCTACCCGTGGCTTTTACGAACCTGATAATATCCCTGAAGGAGATATTTGTCAGATCCTCAACTTCAATTTCATCCTTACCTAGTATCTCCCATCTTACCATAAAAAATATTAAAGATGAGTTTTCTCTATCATAAATGTAAGTATAATACTTACACATAAATTTATAGACCATATACAATAGTAAAGTAACCTGTTACTAGCCTATAGCTGCGAGGACAAAGGGCAGAAAACTTTTCCATCCATTTAAGAGCATTTTGAGTTTGATGGATTTGAGTTTTCTTCGAATCATCACATATTTAATTTTTGTATATAAAAATATAAAAGATTATAAAACAATAGGTGATGTATATAATAGACAAAGTAGGAACCGACATAAGCTTGCGGCTCCTGCTTTGTGTCTTGAAAAAGTACGTAAGGCTATATACTCACTATTAAGGAGAGGCTGATACAGAAAGCCTACTATACTGTTGAAGATTATTTAGACGATAAGAATGTGTGGATATAACTACTGTCTGACCCTGTACAAGATAGTAATGACTTAATGTAACTAGTTATAAGTATTATGTTGAAAAGAGCAACCGTCGAGTTTTCTGCTGGCTCTTCTCGGTAGGAACAGCTCTCCGAACCAGCAGTAGAGTTGACGATTCAAAAGCACATGTTTAGAAGTTTATTTGAATAAAGAATATTTTTAATTTTTTATTTGAATATAGCACAATCCTACTAATATTATAAATGCAAAAGTTTGTGAGTATGAATGTATGTTTCTTTTTCACTCCTTCTTATTTTCTCTTTCTCCTGTTAATTCTGCAGAACTGGAATGACATTGAACTATCATCAACCTATCATGCGACAACAGTTCACGCAAAGAAGTTGCGGGTAAAACTAGTAAATAAATAAACAATACTTACTCAAAGCAATCCATACATTTCTCACAATCTGATAACTGCTCATTATATTATTAATTCTCTTTAACTGAACATAATATACTATCAGCATGCTTATTAGATGTCCGGAGACTTGTAAATTTCGCTGTCGCACCCATATTTTGAGCAGAACTATTGCTTGTTTCAAATTCTCTTTATTTAATAATACATCTCTTAATAACTCTTGATTTGCGGCAATGGTAATATCAGTTAATATGGTACTATTATAATAGGGTGTTGGAGGTCCCACTTCAGAACTTTCTTGCTCAACGGAGAGTAGCCATGACTCTCTCAAATTATTACGAGACGGGCTAAATCTAGGCAATTTAAAAGCTTCAGGATGACAAACAAGGTTAAGATGTACCACCAATTTGTTCCCAAGCTTACCATTTGGTTTGATTTGTATTATTGACTTTGAGCTACAATTATTATGGTATATATATTTAAGTTCTTCTACAGTCTCTAATTTAGTCAGATGAGATGTAATGTAAGCTAAATATGCAGCGCGTTTCTTATGATACTTGTAGTTTATTGAATCATTTTTATTGTATGTCTCTGCAGGCACTGTTATTTGTAAATCAACTATTAATTTTGAATTTATCGAGCATCCAGTTAAGTAAGAACCGACAATTTCTACATCTGTAAATTTATTAAATTTAAAAATCACTCTAGCTCTTTTCACTTCTTTGCAAATAGGGAGTTTTATTTTTAAATGTTTTTCAAAACTCTTCTCAGATAAATCATATTCTGTATTATCTTCTTGTATTGAATTAAGGAAACTTTTAAACTGTGTAAACCATTCTTGAAATCTTTTTAACGTTTTCTCTTTCACTTTGACCTCTTGAAGCACTTCTTCTACTTGGAGACGGAATAAGTTGGAATTGAACAGATTTTCGGTTTCCTGTAACCTATTCATTTCATTTGCCGTCGGCTGCCGATACAGGCTCTTGGTTTTAGGACGTCTTTTGCCATCCTTATTTCCGGAATCAGCAATTCTTTTACCATTTTCATTTATTATATTCGATGCTGCTTCCTCTTCCGAAAACGAATCTTTTGATTCCTGCAAAAATTGATGTTAAAAAATCGATCTTATTTAGTAAATTCGTTACTAGTACTTATGAATTACTTACACGTTTCACCATTTCGAAAATCTTTTTATTTTACAAATGATATACATTAATATTATTATTTAATTTAATAGGTTATATTTTCGTAAACAACACATTTTGAACATGCCATAATTTTTATTTGTTTATTAACAGCCTGGAATCAAGTCTTTTAAGGCATACATCCTATATAGTGTATTATCTATGGCATACATGCTATATCGTAAATGACAATCACAGACAAATATAACAAATTACTATTTGTCTCAAATGATAATTGTCCAATATACAAATTTTGCCGCCGGCAAACGTATTCGTAATATAGCATATCTGTAAAACTTCATATTCAGCAATTTACTGATTTTATCATTGGCATTTGTTATGGAAAATCTATTAATAGTTTCTACAATACATTTTCAATAATTAACTTAAAATTGCCAAAACAGTTTAGTTTCGCGAAATAGAAATGTCAATGGGCGGTGAACAATACGAACAATAAATAGGCGTTGGGATTGTAAAGTATTGGAATGGCGAAGTCAAAACAAAAAAATGCAGCGTTGGTAGATACTTCACTAGGTGGCCGGATAAGCTCGAAAGAATCGCGGCGAGCCGCTGGATCTAAATGACAGAGGATATTGTAATAAACGTGTTGTCACATGGAAATCTCTTGAAGATATCTATTTACAGGAAAAAGTTTCTTTGATTGGGGATACCACATAAGTTAACTTACATCACTATACGGGTTGCAAAGGAATCTCAAAAAAAAGGGAAAAGGATTTAAAACCTTTGCTATAAAGAAGCAATAAAACACCAGTTATTTTTAAATAATTTATTTAAAAATTAGGTTTATCTACGCATTGTTTTACAATGATGCTCACTTATGAATTCAATAAATAACTTATTATAATATCAGTAATTTAGTAATAATATTCACCGTCTTTTTTAGAAAAATTGCACGTTATTGATATACTTAAAGTATAAATAATATTCGAATTATGATATTATATTAATGAGAACAATCAAAACTAATATTTGGTATAAAATAAAAAAATATTTAGTCACTGAATAACAGTGTTTGACTTAGACGATCTAAAAAATAATACTATTGGCAGTAGTTCTGCCACGCGGCACTCACTTGTTTATGGTAACTAAATATCTTAGTCTGGACTCTGGAGCCAAAGGGCGGGAAATGATAATATTGTCAATTTAGTTTAATTTTGAAATAATGGCATTTGTGTATTCGCTGCACTTGCCAGTGCCGCCCAGATCTCCAGTAAGTGCTTTACCTTCCCTTAATACTTCGTAACAAGCATTTTGAACCCTATCAGCATGTTCGTTCAGTTGTAAATGCCGTAACATCATAATGGCGGACAGAAGTAAAGCAGTGGGGTTCGCCATGTCTTTGCCGGCAATGTCGGGAGCAGTTCCATGTACCTGTAAATTACAAAATCTTCATTAAAATACCGATAACTTTATCTCAAAATTGTTTGGAAAATTTTGAATTGCTGATACGTAAACTTTTTTTGTACTTGTAGAGCAGTCTTAGGCAATGACGTGCCCTGGGGTAAACCAAAATTAGTTACCTAATTAACTTATTTAAATATTACTACCTGGGTGATGTGATAAATACAAAATTAACTCATTTAAATGTTATGTTATAACCTAAGATCCAACCCATCTCCCGTGTAAGTTAATGAATTTCTAGGGTCGAGTATTTTTTTAGGCAACTCTGATCGCGAATATATAAAAAAGGAATTCCTGAAATGCTAAGAATCATTTTTAAAACATAAAAAATAAGAAACCGCACAGACTATATAATGTAACAAGCTCTAAGAGCCCCATTGAGCCCTGTGTCTATGTTAAAGACGGCATTGGTATATGATACATGCATGGTTAGAATCAACTAATAACTATACCCTAACTTTCAGTCTATAGAACACTCGTCTCTTTTATTTATGGAACTTTAAGGTACGTATCCTATTGGGATTTATTTTTTGAGTATCTAAAAATATTTGTTACTGATTACATATAAGACGAGTGGTTGGGATCCACTTCTATAGAAAGATATCATTTTTATAATTATAGATGGCGCTTTCATTCCATTCCTGTAGAATCAAAAGGTTTTCTAAAACATATGTGACGGTGTATAGGGAATAATTTTGCCAAATTTTATCGATATTTGTTCAGCAGATTCGCCGCGATAGAGTAGCAAACATACATCCATACTCACAAACTTTCGCATTTTGTAATATTAGTAGGAAGTAGGATAGGATTTAACTTAATTTTAACGGTATATTGTTAAAATGAAAAATGTTTAATGAGGGTAGATAATATAAAAACAAACTGGCTTAGCTTGTATTTTACTATAAGGATACCTTGATATCTAGGTCGGTATCTTGTCGAGCTAAATAGATGGTACTACTCACCGTTACGGTAGAAAACATACACGTATATTTTAAATTAAAAATACAATACCATACTTTCAAAATTCTTTATTTCCAAATACTAACTCCAATCACGTTCAAGCCAGATTACATCAACATATAAATGCATATTTTTATGCATTTATCTAACACTAAAGTCAGATCACATCTGACGTTTGAAAAATAAATAAAAAATAAATATCATGATCCAAAATAGCAGGTACCTATAAACTACACTAGTCATTGAGGGTAAACACAATAAATACAAAACTAATACTAAAAGCGAGGGGTAATCACATTTTAATAAAGGGACCAAACTGAGGAACCTTATGCACCGGATTTTCAAAAATACGCTTCCAACTAGGGCCACTAGGTCGAGAGGGGTTACACTTAAAATTATATATAATAATCATTGAGAGTAAACACAGAATAAATACAAAACTAATATAAACTAAAAGCGAGGGTAATCACATTTTAAGAAACCAAACTGACATGATCCTTATACAACCGATTTTCAAAAATACGCTCCCAGCTAGGGCCACAAGATCAAAAGGTGTTACACTTAAAATTAAATACAGTTATCATTGAGGGTAAACACAAAATAAATACAAAACTAATACAAAATAAAAGCGAGGATAATCACATTTAAAGGAACGATATTGACTGGAACCTTATACACCGGATTTTCAAAACTACGCTTCCAGCGAGGGCCACAAAATCAAAAGGCGTTAAAATTCAATCAAAAGGGGTTTGAAATTAAATATAGTTATCATTGAGGGTAAACACAGAATAAATACAGAAATAATACAAACTAAAAGCGACAATCACATTTTAAGGAACGAAATTGTGACTGGAACGTTATACACCGAATTTCCGAAACTAGGGCCACTAGATTAAGAGTAGTTACACTTAAAATTAAATATAGTTATCATTGAGGGTAGTTAATAAAATAACAAAAAGATAAAAAAGGAATAAGGTGAACACGGAACCAAAAAAATAAACATCATCTTGGACGGCTAATATTTAACCGCCATCATAAGCGAAGAGAGTTCCAAGCGTATTATTCGAAGTAAATTCGTACACTTAAAAAATCATTTTTGTTCGTCAGCAATCTATGGTTCTTTTTTATTTAATATAACTAGTTATCTACACGAATTCCATAAAATAAAATTTAAATATTAAAATGTAGTTTTATAATAAATAATAATACATAAATTATCTAACGATCACACACAAAACAGCCAAAATTACTAGCAATAAAATGGTAACGCAATACAAGTAAATACACAGCTCATTGGCATCAGTAGTGTTACAAATCAAAAAACACGTATTTTGGACTACCTTATTGTACTATCTTATTCGTAGGTCAAGGTTATGTATCGTATTACATAATTTGGAACTACGCGTTTAGTGTATGGTCACTGATCTCTATAAACCATGTTCTTTTTTAAACGTAAAATAATACTTGTACCTAAAATACTTCACTGAACTATTTTTTTTATGTAAGGTTCTGAAGTGTGTAGGAAGCTAAAACTAAAATTGATGTAAGGTCGGTACCATCTTGCATTGTGTTTTCTTGTCGTATGTACATGTAATTTTAAATGTTTAGCAGTATTTAGGTTACTATAATTTTTTTCCCCTGCCTATTATTAATGGAGTGGCACCAGAGTTGACGAATGATAGAGGAGAATGGAAAAAGAAGACATATTGTGCCGACCCCACTTAGAGTGGGATAAGGGTAGGAGAATGATGATGATTATTAATGCCTATTTACCCAGATCTAGAATGGAATGCATTACAAACACTTACGCATTCTGAATACAATAATCATAAATAATCAATAACTTATAAGTGCTTATTTACTATAATTAATGCATTTAATAGAAACAATACATATTCATCAACAATTGATCTAATTTAACTAATATGGCGGCTGTTGTTGAACGTTTTTAACTATCTAAGCGTAAATGTGAAATTAGTGTGAAAAGATCACTCTTGGTTACAATAGATTAAAATGAATAATTAATATCTAATAAATTAAGTAGAAATTGTAAAAATTAAAACGACCGATTTCCACTAGACTAGGCCATATTGACAGCCGAGAGTAGTTTGTAAAATATATTTATTCGACAGACTTGTAAAATTCTACTAAATTTTATTTATTTCATGTTTTAAACGCATTTTTTGGGTATTTCACACAAATTATTAATTTCGTCTTTTTTTTAAACTTATAACGCATTTTTTTTTGTTTATATTATGGAACAGCAAAATAATGCCACCCAATTATATAAATTATTATTAATATTCAGCTTATTCTTTAGAACACGCCATGCCTTCCTTCATTAATTGTAACTTTATACTGACTATTTGTTATCGAATGAGAACAAATTCAGTATAACAAATATACAACTATTAGCTCAATGCAATGCATGTTCACATGATTGATTAGGTTTACTTTTTAGGTAAATATAGATAAAAAATTCATTTTCAAGATGGCGCCCAAAAACAACGATATACAAAGTGGCACCGAAGATGCGATATTAGATGAATACTCTGACCACTTAAACTTATAACTTGGCATAATTCAATAGTATTAAATATCGTTTAAAAAAAATGTATTTTCGAACAAAATAAATATAATTTAATTGAGATCTGGTTTTTTAGTAATAGAGCTTGTTCAAAAAACAGGAGAAAACAATGACATTACAGTTTTGTCTCCTTCGCACTTGTAAACCCATTTCTCTCGGTCAAGGTCACGCAATACATACGAAATGGAATGCAAAGGGATATGGTCATTCACCCTTCTACATCATGTATCTTTATTCAAAACAATATAATTCCTGTGGCTATTACTGAACTAAATTAACTATTTTTTATGTAGGCTGCTATGGTCGACACCACCCTGTATACTTGACGAAACTTCTGTTCAATTAACTAATTCAAGTTACAACTTAATTTAAATATTACCCGTTTTATAATACTGCCGATTGTGTCAAGATTTTTAATGACTTAACATCGCATACAATAAAAATGAAAATATTTTGCTACATTATATGAGTTACGGTTTAAATAATATTTTCATAATTTTTGTATTTCGAAAATCCGCAAACGCCTATTTCTACAAATCATTAATCATATACATGGGGTAACTATAAAATAAATTCGCCAGCGTCAACTAAAAATAAACGTTCAACAAAACGGCCGCCATAAATATTCCAAATCTAATTCATATTCCTAATAATCTCATTGGTGTATTCGGTGCACGTGCTGCTCCCTCCAAGGTCTTCAGTGAGGACTTTGCCCTCCTTCAGCACGGTGAAGCAGGCGCCTTCGATCCTGTCTGCGAAGTCATATAGACGCATGTGACGAAGCATCATCACGCCGGATAGGAGCAAAGCTGTAGGATTCGCCTTGTCCTGACCAGCTATGGACGGCGCTGTGCCGTGAACCTGCAAATGTTAGTACGTGAGTAACCAACAATGCATGCATACCCTAAGTGACTTAACCCAAAAAACAACACGCAAGTGTTAAATTTACACGCTTTACTTTAGTTTCATCTGTAGTATATATGTAACAGACTTTTGAACTCAATTTTGACCCACCAAACCAGTTAAATCAAGAACCAGTGACAATACACCAATACCTCGCTTTATGTCCTTTAGGTTTTTTTGCGTCGTTGATTAATTAGTACTAATTTTGACTGTGCGTCTTAGATTTTTGAGATTGCGTTATTTTGTGTTCGCGTCATAAATTAATTTTTTAATTTTCTTTTTTTAATAAAAGATAGCAACACTTTTGTTTCTAATTGCGCCATGACATTAATACTCAGGGATTCCCTTTCTAACTCAAAATCAACGCAATTTTAATAGTTTTATTTTCACTTTGTTTTACTAATTTAAGAGTTATTTTCCAATTACGAAGTGCGTTGTCTTTTTTTGAAAAGAGAACAATAAATTTTGTTTTTCGAATAATAATTGAATACTTTTTTTGTTTTTTGTATGTATGTAATAAACTTTATATATTTTTGTTTTTCAAATGTCTACTTTGTTCAATTTTCATGTTTAAAAAGTAGTATTTTTGTAATTCTGTATCTTTGATCTTTACATGGTTTGCTGTAGAACATCTTTAATCACTTTGCGTCTTTTCGATTTGCATCGTTTTTTTTTTTTGGAACGTAACCACGCAAAGTGAGGTATTGGTGTACAATAATTTGATAAATAGTCCAGTATCTTATACATTAACCACTGTTAACCACTGTCTCAAAGTGGGGTAATGGAATTTTCTAAAACATTGTTCATAAAACATATTAAACAATACACAGACGTTAATCATAACCAAAACATAAACTATATCAATGTTTATACCATTATATTGTAATGTTAATAAAACATGTATGTATTTAAAATTAAAATGGCAGTAAACAAATAAAATCTCCGATAGTATTGTCATTATATTTTCCACCATTTGATACATGTATGTTGCCAAAATGTTAATAAATATAGAAAAATATATTGCTAGCAGGAAAAAGTCAAATAATGTTTACTCTAATTTGATTACATACTATAGGTATGTTTATACTATTGTATAAATTCTAATATTAAAATTATTTTTTTGAAATTTAAATGACAGTAAATGAAAACTGTGAACCTTACTGCCAGCAGTAAAAAATCAAGTACCGTATAAGTTTTTTGTAATATGTAGTTGATGATATAAAAAAAAGTAAATCTCTAGCAATTCTCGGCAAAGACATAAACAAATCTTCATTGAATTTTGCCAACTGAGAAAATGTTTTCAGCAGTTATAAACTGTTGAAATGTGAGATTTAATTTTTTTTTTAGATCATTGTTAATTTTTTTAATATCGGCAACAAAGAAATGTCCATAGACTAAATACTTGTGTAATGTTTTTTGTCTATTGCAATTTGTAATTATGACGTCAGTCTGTAACGGTCAATGATATTCTAGAAACCGACGAAACAATAAGATTAGATAAACATTTTGAAACCATAGATTATCGTAAACGTATAAATTACAAACATAAAAAACATATACCCTCAAAAACCACTTTGGAACATAACAAACATAACAAATTTACGTAGAAATGGGAAAAACCGTATTGTTAGACCCATTTATGGGTTTTTCATGAGAAACATTCACAATAGTGTCCATGCAATAGAAATCGTATGTTTTAGTATTTCGCACAAACTCCCACACCTGTTAGTCCAACACCTCATATAGTCTGGACGGAACTTACATTTTCCATTTAATTCTTGATAGAATTTGTTGGTCAAAGTTATCCATCTTTATCTTTTAACGCTCGTGGTTTGTTGCAACACTTACACAATTCATAGAAAAGTACCTACCCAGCCTTGCTCACAATTTTTTAATAAAATTAAAAAAAATATAAATAAACAAAAAATAAAACTTAACAAATTAAACAAAATAAATCTAATTGATTCTTGACGTATCAAAAGTGCTTGCAAAAGCTTATTTGAATAAAGATTATTTTGTTTTAATTGAAATTTATCTTGAGCAAGGTCGAAAAGTAGCTAGATCCAATCATTTTTATTCAATGAATAAATGAATGAATTATATTCATTTATTAGTAATTCATTTATATAATCTTCAATAGTGTAGTAGGATTTCTGTATCAGTCGCATTTTGAAATGAATTAAAAAAACATTTGTAATTAATTTTCCCTATGCTCGCTATTTTGAGTAAGTAAGTAACGGCCTGTTACTATCCCACTGCTGGGCATAGGCCTCCTCTCTCCATTTTTGAACAGAAGGGTTGGAGCTAAGACCTACCACGCTGCTCCAATGCGGATTGGTAGGTTACACATATCCCTAGGATTCTCTAGAGATATGCAGGTTTCCTCACGATGTTTTCCTTCACCGTAAAGCGTGTGATAAATTGCAATTATCAATTAGACACATAAGTTTTATTAATCATAATCATAATTCATTCATTAATTCATTTATATAATCTTCAATAGTGTAGTAGGCTTTCTGTATCAGTCGCATTTTGAAATGAATTAAAAAAACATTTGTAATTAATTTTCCCTATGCTCGCTATTTTGAGTACTACCGCCTTATTCCTTAAATTATAAATGTTACAAACACATTAACCCTTCCTAAATTCTGATTAGATATGTTCGGTAAAGAAATAGTCGATAAAAATGATTATATATAGAAATGTTCGACATTATTTAGTTATCAGAGTAAACACTTTAGTAAATGTAACGGAATGGAGTACCTCTCGAGATATACTTACTCTATAATACACCTTATCTAACAGAAGCTGCGAATAACTAATAATCTAATATAATATTATTTCAAACTAATTCAAATTCAAGAATTATTCCAATTTTAAGTTGACTTTTCGTTGACAAGCACTTCTTTTAAGCACACTTTCGAATTGTTAAATTTTAATGAAGCTACAACTTTACAAAGCAGTGTACAGAGAAACATCAAGGAGAAACTCAGCAGTCGTTTTTTACAAAAATAATTATTTAGATCTATACTTATTATAAATCAATAGACGTGTGGTATCCGGCTGAATAGAATAGTACCACCCTCATTTCTTACAGAGGTGTCGTAAAATACGACTGAGGTAAGTTGACGTCAGGCAGGCGGCCGGTCGTAAAAACGCAGCTAAATCATGTGACAGCATGTTTATAACATGTTGTGCCGACCACACTTATAGTGGGATAAGGGCAGGAAGATGATGATGACTTATTATAAAACAAAGTTCTAAAAATCTGTCTGTATGTCATCTTTTTTCTCAAAATCTACTGAACGGATGTTTGTACGGTTTTTAGTAAAAGGTAGTGCGATTCTTCTGGAAGGTTTAGGTTAAACGGTATAAACGGGGTAAAAAAAAGGTGTAAAGAGCTCATGAATAAGTGCCCCGGATGGGTTCGAAAGAATAACACGTGAGTATAGCCGGTTCTATACATTATCTAGGTTTAGATTAATAGACATTATGGGTTTATGCATGCCGTTGCCATCTATAATTAATATAGCATTTAGCTTAAAATAATTTTACAATTTGTATTTGTTGCTCTAAGATTTTTTTAAAGATCTCATATCTTATCTTAGCTGTGGATTCTGGAATTATATTCTCTAGAATATAATTCCAGAATAAACAGCAGAATAAGCAGCTTAATATATTCTCTAGAATATAATTCCAGAAATAAATAATGATAGATCATGCGAATTTGTTCAAGATCTTAATGCAAAGCCACTACCTATATTAAATCAGAGGTTCCCAGACTTTTTCCTCGCGTATCTCTTCCAAAATTTAGATACTTTCGGTGAACTCTCTGCAGCTAAATTTCTACCATATTCAAAAAATTTGGCAAAAAATCATTAAGAATTGTTAATCCCCATTTCTTTTAAACGTAGAAACCGACGTCTTTCGTAGTCCCTTGGGATTTCATCTGAACACTTTGGGATTAGGAGATGATTTAAGGGTCAGGGGAGACTAGGGTTTGTGGTGGTAAATACTCACGGACTCGAAGAGTGCACCATTCTTGCCGATATTGCCGGAGGGGGTGAGGCCCAACCCTCCCACTAACCCAGAGCACATGTCCGACATGATGTCACCATACAAGTTTGGCATCACCTGGAAAGAGAATTTATTGGATGTAGATATAGTAATCAATATTGTCGTACCCGGCTGAATAGAATAGCACCACCCTCATTTCTTACCGAGGTGACGTAAAAGACGACTAAGGTAAGTCGACCAGCCGTGTGGTATCCGGCTGAATAGAATAGTACCACCCTCATTTCTTACCGAGGTGTCGTAAAAGACGACTAAGGTAAGTCGACCAGCCGTGTGGTATCCGGCTGAGTAGAATTGACCAACCTCATTTCTTACCGAGGTGTCGTAAAAAACGACTAAGGTAAATCGACCCGCCGTGTTGTATCCGGCTAAGTAGAATTGACCAACCTCATTTCTTATCGAGGTGTCGTAAAAGGCGACTAAGGTAAGTTGACCCGCCGTGTGGTATTCGGTTTAGTAAAATAGACCACTCTCTTTCTTACCGAGGTGTCGTAAAATACGACTAAGGTAAGTTGACGTCAGGCAGGCGGCTGGTCGTAACATGTGATTAGAGGGGAGTTGAAAAGGGGGTATAGGTTCTTAGTTACCAGCACGTCGAACTTGGAGGGATCCTGGACCATGTTGAGGCAGACAGTGTCCAGGTAGCGCTCTTCGAAGGTCACGCTGGGGTACTTGGTGGCTAGGTCGCGGCAGCAGCGCAGGAACAAACCATCCGACATACGCCTGAGACCAAAAAAAAAGTAAATGGCCTGTTACTATCTCACTGGGCATACACCTCGTTTCTCCCTTTTGAAGAAAAGACTTACTATTACCCAAGAAAGCTGAGTTATATAGTCACGAGATAAACCCCCCACCATTTAGTTGACTTTGTCTTTGAACGCGTGTAGCAAACTGTCGCTTTGCGATTTTGTCGTGGAGTCTATCTCCTGACGATGCTTCGGTTAAGGGGCGAAACAATTGTTGAGATTGTGGTGGTGAATGTGTGCAGTGCTTGTGTATTATTGTGTCATCGGTGTCGGATAGTGCATGAGTTTTACAAATTTTGCATGTATCAGATGTGAGAACGAATAGAACACTCTACAATTATAGCAAAATAACAGTAACTTTTGTATTATGGACCTCCGCAAAGTAACGCCTAATTCTATAAATTATTTTCCTATACCGAAAAGCGTGTGATAAATTGCAAATATCATTTAAAACAAAGGGCCTATGTGTTTTAATAGAAAAAGTATGTACTTAAAATGACTTAAAGGAAAACAGGATCTTTTTTTTTTTTAATCTTTATTGCACTATTAAGATAAAAGTACAAAAGGCGGACTTAACACTGAACTAAGCGTTCTCTACCAGTCAACCTTAGGGTCAAACGGAAAATTAAAATAGGTGCAGCAAGCAAACAAACAGAAGAAGAAAAGATGTAATAGGCATAAATAATTAAGAGATGAAAATCAATAAACTATAGCGATGTGCCTAGGCAAATAAGAAATAAATAAATGGATAACAATAAACATAATATAATAAAATAAAATACATGGTATAACAAAATATTTAGCGGTTAAAGAAAAAAAATATATCATTAATTGTTACAGATTAGGTATTTTTTAACATTTGCTTTAAAAGTAAGACGACTGGAAGATTTTTTGACACAATCAGGGAGATCATTCCACAGACGTACGGCTTGCGAAGTGAAAGATTCTGACAAAAAAGTGGTGCGATGATGAGGCGTGGAAAGCTTAAGGAGATAAAATGAGCGGAGATCACGATTACTTTTGGATGAAAGAAATTGGAAATCTGATTTAAGGTAATTAGGACAATCATTGTTGTGTAAAATCGAATACAGACAACAGAGAGCTCTAAGTTTTCTACGCTTGCATATACTAAGCCATTGCAGCTGAGAGCGGAAGTGAGAGATATGATCGTACTTGCGAAGATCAAAAATAAACCTAATACAATCATTGAGGAGGCGTTCTAGTTTGTTTAAAAGATCAACGTTGAGGTCCAGATAGCAAACATCGCCATAATCCAAAATTGGAATTATTAATTTTTGGACTAAGATAATCTTGACTTTTCTTGGTAAGAAGTTTTTAAGTCGATAGAAAGATCGCAGAGTGCCGCGCGCCTTACGGCAGACTTCATTGACTTGAGTGCTCCATCGCAAAGTGCTGTCAATATGTAATCCTAGGTTTTTAACGCTAGAACTGAAGGGAATAAGGGCTCCGTCATGGCTAATTGGAGCGGCGTTATTCATCTTATATCTTATATCTTATATGTTAGTCTGGTATAAAAATTACATCAAAATGACCACGGAAGATTACTCATGAAAGTGTAACAGACAGACTTTTTTTACAATATTAATACGGATTCTAAAAGAAATATTGATTAAGGGCGTATATCTTTTTATAGCAAAGATAAGAAGTGCAAGGTTACGGTGCTATATATATGCGACAAGAGGGAGGCCTATAAGAAATAGTGTGAAATGATATACATACAAAAACTGTCAGTTAGCTTATTCGGAGCATATCTGACACATATCTCTGAATTTTGCGTCTCTCAGGTTTCTGATAGCTTTATTCAGCACTTAAAGTCCCTAATAAGCTAACAGGTAGATCATGCGGCTGTTATTTTGTTTATCTGCTGAATACCAAATACCTATTACAAAATGGTCGCGATTTTTTTTTAATTTTTCACCTTTTGTGCGTGTGGTATCCGGCTGAATAGAATAGACCACCCTCATTTATTACCGAGGTGTCGTAAAATACGACTAAGACAAATTGGCGTCAGGCAGGCGGCCGGTCGTAAAATAATAAGTCAGATCATGTGATAGCATGATTATAATATGTTGTGCCGACCCCACTTAGACTGGGATAAGGGCAGCAGGATGTGGAAAATCTTTTACCATTAAAATCTCTTTTTAAACATTAAACATTTATCTGCTTAGATATAGGTTAGACTTAGTTTAACTATCCGACACTTTATCAGTAACAATTAGAGTAGGCTAAAGGCAGAAGAATTTTGATAATAAATTTTTGTCTTAGTAAATCGAGAATTTGTATTTTGGTTTCAAATTAAACCCATCAAATGCGATTAAATAGCAAACAAATAGCTACCAGCCTTTCTAAAGTAGGTAACTTACTTCATATCGCTAAAATTCTGTAATTGGATATCGCTTATATATGTGCGTATTTGACACCGTTCCATTAGCGACAATAAAGAAAACTCGATATATCTAGCCGTTCAAGTACGATGTAGTTTAAAGTGATACAAGGCCGTATATATCGCCTTACATAATAGAATTTACATTCATTAAGTACGCATTTTCGAGGTTATTCATGTAAAAAGAGACATAAGTACTTAATCTCCTGCCCTTATCCCACTCTAAGCACAAGATGTTTTCTCTTCCATTCTCTTCTTTCAGTCGTCAACTCTGGCGCCACTCCTTTTATATGCATGTCATACTTCACACAATCCAACCATCTCTTTTAAGGCCTCCCTCTAGGCACATATCCATCCACATTCAAATTTAACACACGTTTGGTCACATGATTTTCATCCCTCCTCATTACATGTCCATACCATCTCAAGGCATTCGAGGGTCATTTTGTGCCTGAGACCTGCCGCCACTTCATCCATCCTGCATTCATTCTTTTACCCATTTTCTCATTTTAGTAAGTATTTAGAGTATATTTACTTTAAATACTTACTAAGTACTTACTTAAGTTTGAAGTACGTATTTTCGAGGTTACTTAAGTGGTTACGAGACTAAAATACTCATTCTCCTGCACTTATCCCACTCTAAGTTTTGTGATCACAAGATGTTTTCTCTTCCATTCTCTTCTTTCAGTCGTCAACTCTGGCGCCACTCCTTTTATATGCATGTCATACTTCACACAATCCAACCATCTCTTTTAAGGCCTCCCTATAGTCACACATCCATCCACATTCAAATTTAACACACGTTTGGTACATGATTTTCATCCCTCCTCATTACATGTCCATACCATCTCAATCTTGCACTTCTCGTCTTTTCTATAATGGGCGCAACTTTCAGACTTCCCCTTATATACTCGTTTCGTATTTTATCCAGTTTTGTCACACCACACATCCACCTTAACATTCTCATCTCGTTTGCATGTACTCTTCTTTCATCCGTCTTTTTCATTGCCCAACATTCTGATCCATACAATACGACAGGTCTTATGACCGCTTTATAAATTTTTCCCTTAACTTTAAGGGACATTCGAGGGTCACATATTGTGCCTGAGACCTGCCGCCACTTCATCCATCCTGCATTCATTCTTTTACCCATTTTCTCATTTTAGTAAGTATTTAGAGTATATTTACTCTAAATACTTACTAAGTACTCAAGTTTTTAGTACGTATTTTCGAGGTTACTTAAATGGTTACGAGACTAAAATACTCATTCTCCTGCCCTTATCCCACTCTAAGTGTGGTCGGCAAAAGATGTTTTATCTCCTTTCCCTCCTATCATTTGTCAAATCGGACGCTGCTCCTTTTATATGCGTCACACTTCACACAATCCAACCATTTCTTTTTCGGCCTCCCTCTAGTCACATATCCATCCACATTCATATTTAACGCGTATTTGGTCATAGGTTTGTCATTCCTCCTCATGTCTCTATATTATTTATAAGCTACAACAAACAAAACGCTTATTATTTAAAATTTCATACAAAACGGTCAACATGGACAATTACTAGTGCTATTACCTTAGATATTAACATTGATGCACTCACATGATATTGGCCTTGTGCACTGCGGTGACCTTCTTCCTCTTGTTGTCCTGTGCGAACTGGAACGCGAATTCCGCCACTCGCTTGCTGGCTTCCTCGGTGATCAACTTGATGGATTGCACCACTCCATCGACGATCTCGTGCTCGATGCCGGAGTACTCGCCTTCGGTGTTCTCCCTTATCGTCACCACGTCCACGTTGTCGTAGAGGGTTTTGATGCTGCGACAAAATAGCAATCAGTTAGGAACGAACTAAAATAGACAAAATAGATACAAATATTATCTTTTGTATATTTTTTTCTCTTTTCTCTTTTATGGAACACTAACCCACTATACTGTGTTTTTTTTATTATATTCCTTCGCTTAAAAGGTTTGTCTGGAAGAGATCACTGCTTAATGATAACACCGCCCTTTGGACATTTTACATTATTATTAGATTTTAAGTTTTCTGTTATTTGTTTTTCTGTTTTTATTTATAGTGTAATTTTGTGCAAAAAAGATGTTTATCTGTCTACCTTTCTATCTAAAATAGCTCATTTCCTATCTTATAGACTATCTCCAGGGGAAGGAGGGGAGACTCAACCCTGGGGAAGTACCAATGAGTATTGTGCCAAAACTTATGGACTAATTTATAATTAGAATTTATCATACAGAAACAACAGTAAAAATTCATGCATATCTTTAGAGAGTTATGGGGATATGTGTATCCAAACAATCTACACCCAAAGACCTCGATGGGTCTCAGCTTAAACTCCAACCCTTCTCTTAAAAAACCGGGGATATTAGGCGTATCTCAATGAGGGATAGTAACAAGCCGTTACTTTTACTAAGTACAAGTAAATTCTTAAATCAATCTCACTAAAAAATGGAGAACAATAGTTTAAAATAAATGCTATTGAAACCGTTAAAATGAATTGAAATTAACGTTTTTCTTAGGGAATAAGATAATATCACATAATTAATGAAAATCTTAGTATATATTTAATGTTATTTGAACACTTAAGTTGATGCGTTTTAAGTACAAGTAAAACTTATACGTCCGACATAATTTTTTTTATTTAAACGAAATATGGATCGTCGTCGCCCAACGGGGACGAGCATCCGGTTATTTCTGAATATCACCGACTAAAAACCTGACAGTGTTCCACCACTTTGCTGGTGGCAGGGACAGGGTACCGTACACATTGCCCCCCTTCCCCACCAGCAGCTACTCTGTATGCTGGTGGCAGGGACAGGGTACCGTACACATTGCCCCCCTTCCCCGCCAGCAGCTACTCTGAACCCCAGAGTGCGCCACCTCTGGGTCAGGGCCTCTCTAACAGTGGCCCCTCCCTTCGCTGGACGATACATCGGGAGCACCAGATGCATCGACCGCCTCGGAAACCTACATTAACTGGCACTAATTAATTAAGATAATATTAAGATTACCATTAACGATCAATCATCAATCATTTATCATAAATCGTATCGATAACACGCGACTCAGGAAAATACCAAAATAGAATGACGTATATGTTTGTTTTGATAAGATTTATTTCTATCAATATATACAGGTGCTAGTGAATCTATACTTATTATAAAATAAAGTCCACAAAAGCTGTCTGTCTATATGTGATTAATTTTCCCAAAATCTACGTAGCGGACTTTTGTAAAATACTTGTTTGCTGGGAACTTTACTCGCGTGCTCTGCCTAAACCAAAAGAGATGCAATAAATTAATGGACTAGAGAATTGTAGATACTATGTCTCTATATCTTATGGTTAACTCACAATAACTACTTTCATGTTAAAAAAATTATTTAAAAAATATTACGTCATTTTCGAGACATTTTTCTTCTGTTCATATACCACTTATCTATTGTAAATGAATGTTTAGTTGGTTACTTTCACCGTTTAATAATGATTAAAATTAGCCTTTACGTCATTTTTATAAATAAATACTTTAGAAACTGCCGAAAAACTGCTTTGCAGTTTGGCAGATTAAATATGTAAGAAAAACTGTTTAGTTATAAAGAAAGATAAATAAATAAAAATAAAATAAAATATTATAGATTAAAATTATACGCCACTAAAAAATAAGTTCTGCGAGCTAGCGCTCTTTCCATGACATGACGCCGTCATCCGACTTTGGTAGCGAGTGGACATATTACACTTATCGACTTGCTGAACGCTCAATGTTGTATGCATTGTTTTTTACCCAGGTATAGTTAGTTATTTTTCTTTATTTTATTTCATTTTGTTTAATTTATTAAAATCTTTTATTTAACTTGCCATATATGTATGAGAAGGTGGTATCTTGCAAGTTAAATTTGATCCACTTCCCGGTGTCTAATCTTGTATGTATAAATATTTATAGGTATGTATATTTTCGGAATCTCGGAAACGCCTCTCAACGATTTTCCTGAAATTCAGCATGCTAATTTTTGTACGGTTAGATGAAAAAAAATAAACGATTTTTTCGAATAACGATTTCTGTTTTTGGGCATTAAAAAATACGAAATTTTGCTTTGAATAAATAAACACTATTTTTGCCAAAAACTGTCATATCAGCGTAGCTTATTCGGGGAACGGGTGGTCTCTTGACATGAAAATACCTAAGATCGAGCCGCGCCCATTTTTTTCTTAGTTTCTCTTTTTTTTAATTTTAAAAAAATTACCGATAAGGCCTGGTCAACCAGTTCTTAAGTCAGACTATACAAAGCGGGTTTTACACGGAAAATATTTTGTGACTCACTGAAGTCCACACCTAATATATAAATTAAAGAAATTTACCAAATACTTTTTAAACGAACAACTGTATTATATAAAAATAAAAATAACCTGGATATTTATGTTTATTTTTGTTATCTCTAACACAAAAACGAGAAGTTTAAAAACCGGTAACCCTGATTACATAGGCACAATGTCACGTATCTGATAACGCTTATCAGTGACTGATTCAGGTGTTATCTAGTCTGAATCAGTTCGATTGATTCCAAGTACGTTTTTCAAAGTCATTGTGCCCAAATACCATCATCGATAGATATTATTAAACAATCGCTCACGTCTGTCTGTCCACAGTTCGCTTTAAAGTTGAAAATTAATTAATTGATTCTTTTCATCTATTTATTTTACCAAAATTATTTCATAGATTCAATAGATATAATATAGATAGATAGATTGAATAGTTCAATTTATATAAACTTTTTCTTTTTCTCTATATGACCCGTACTCTCTTTCTTCTTCAATTCTTGTCCTTTTCTTTCTAGTACTCAAAGGTTGTCTGGCAGAGATCCCTTTTAGGGATAAGTCCACCTTTATACATGTGTTTATTTTTTTTTCTTTCTCTTTTCTAAATATATGTATATAAAGAATAAATAAATAAAAATAAAATTACTAAACCAATTTTTATGTGATTTTAAAACCATTACACAGTGATTCATGAAGGTTTAGGCCGTTTATAGAATTAGGCGTTATTTTCCGGAGATCCATAGTACTAAAGTAATAATAAAATTAATTTGCTAAAATCCGCGATAAAGTACATATAAAATATATATAATGCTAAATGTAAGGTAACCGATAGAGGATTCGTAAAACACGTGCAGTGTTCCTCCACTGCCGACACAATCCAAAAGCAATACACACATGCACTATCACAATCTCAACGTTTCGTATTTTAACGAAATTTCATGTTCCTAATGTTAATAGGTCCCTTCGTGCCATCTTTTTCGTATACAGGTTGGCACGAACCTTACGATATTAAGTTTTATTTCACACACCTTAACAGCCTACATTAAACAAATACAGTTAATTTAGTGAAGTAATTTAGCCACAAGAATTATTTTACGTTTTTTATAGAAGATACATGATATAAAATGGTGAATGAACGTTCCATTCCATTTCGTATGTAATGCATTGACCTTGACCGAGCGACTACATACAAGCGCGAAGGAGACAGAACTGTAATGTTATTGTTTTCTCCTGTTTTTAACAAGCTTGTCGCGCACAGATCTTTTTTAAGAAAAATCGCAATTAAAATGTATTTATTTTCTTAAAAAATATTTTTTTTAAATCAATATTTAAGAAGATTGAATTTAGTATATGCCAGAATTATTCTATACGTTTATGTGATCAGTGGATTCATTTAACGCGAAAACACTTTTTCATCACAACAATACTAGTATCTTTATGTTATTTTTCACATTCTTAGTTCTAAAGCGTGTTTTTGAAGTTTTTTTAACTGGTTGATTGTATAAACATCTGATTAATAATGTACAACGCGAATCATGTGACACGGCTCGCTTAAATAATGACAAATCACTACAAATTCCAATATATCGATAAAATCCATCATTGATACAACGCGCGATAGTGTCGGACGACTTGTAATCGGTACAATACTATCGAATTACCTTAATAAAGTAAAATATTATGAGATATCAGGACATTCCATTGTATGTTACATGATAGCTCCATCACAGGTTGTTGGACGAAATCCGGTTCGAAGGACCAATATCAAGGATTGTGCTATTGCACTTGGATGATGCTATAGGGGTATAAATAAAACCTAGAGTACCACCGTGTATGATTTTTTTTTTAACTTCAGGTTAATTATAACATATCAATACTTCGCAATAAAATTTAAGAGCCATCTAGTTAGTTTGGCGAACTAATATATTAAAACGTACATTATTGAACACTACGAGACGCGACTTTAGTATTACGTCTTTAGTACCGAGATGTCATTCTAAAAAACTCTATAAAAGTAATATAAGTAACTCTATAAAATTCTTCCGATCTTCGAATAAAAAAAGGTAAATAAGTAGCGGCCTGTTACTATCCCACTGCTGAGAATAGGCCTCTTCTCTCCGTTATTGGAGAGAAGGATTGGAGCTGAAACCTACCACGGTGCTCCAGTGCGGATTGGTAGGTTACACATATCTCCAGAATCCTCTAGAGATATGCTGATTTCCTCACGATGTTTTCCTTCACCGAAAAGCGTGTGATAAATTGCAATTATCAAATAAACACATAAGTTTTAACAGAAAAACTCATTGGTGTCCGGATTTAAACCCGTGACAGAGACGAAAGAGACGCACGGTGTTACCGCTGGGCTACCACAGCTTCTTATGGATCTTCAAATATCTTAATTTAAACGATAATATCGATATATTGCTCCCAACTGAGCGCGGGAAGTAAAAGATATACTCCCAGTAACACCCGCCACTGATTAGTTTTTGCGCATGTTATATTAGTCGTGAATCACTTTATCTCTCTATCTATATGTAAAATTCTCATGAAAATACGTTCAGTAGTTTTGAATTTATTGCGATCAAAGTTATTTATTGAAATCTATATATAAAAAAGAAAATATGTATGTTTTTTTCCTTATAGACTCCAAAACGGCTGGACCGATTATAAAAATATTTTACACATCTTACTGCTAACGCTTATTATTACAACTATTATACATAATCGCCGCGGGGCGCAGCTAGTATTTAAGTATGTTTGTCACTGCGTTCATAATCTAATAATAATGCAAATTGATTCATTAGCACATTTCGCACAACTATGTACATGTACTGAGGACTCGAGTTACAATTTGCATGCGGTTTGTTATCTATTTGAGTAAACGATTATACTATCAATGCTAATATGAAACTGGTTGTAATTGCCCCAATTTTAACTGGAAAGACATTCTGGATCGCGAAATTCTAATCACTACATAGTATGAAACAAAGTCGCTTTCTGTGTCTGTCCCTCTGTCCCTATACCCCTATGTATGCTTAAATCTGTAAAACTACGCAACAAATATTGATGAGTTTTTTTTAATAGATAGAGTGATTGAAGAGGAAGGTCTTTAGAAGGGCACCAGGTGACAATTGGCCCCGGGCCCCAAATATACTAGCTACGCCACTGTTTATATTTATAAAAACATTCAATATAGTGTAGAGAAATACTGTAATTTTTGAGGTTTCTAATGTGATATCGTAAAAAATTACATTTTTTTTCCGCTTAGGGCTGAACCCTAGGAGATCTATCAAAATAATGTACTTAGTATTTGTAAACCTTGAAAAGGTCTACAGAAAACTCCACGATGGTATATGTCTATCTCTTATGGATAACCCACACTAGCATTTTTTGTCATTTACTTTTTACGATAAATAATTCCTTATTTTCGAAGCATTTTTGTACAATACAGCATTAATCCTTATTCAATTAAGTACCTTAAATATAATGTTAATTTAATATAGATCAATATGGCCGTTTACAGCATGTAATTTATATGAACATTTTAGAAGATATTACAGATTTAAAATGCAGGGGCATAGTGGTTTTTGTTTTACTCCAAATCGAACACTTGCGGGCCACGGCCAGTAATGAATAAATCATAACTACTGGATCGATTTTAATCGTTTTTTTCACTGAGTGACATAGGCTATATAATTTTATACCTGTGTAAGCCGGAGCTAGTGTATGATAAATAATAAATACATATATGGGACAATTAAGTTAAGAGTGGTGGGAGGCAGAACGCAATGGAAGAACTGGAGGTACCGTTTACTGTAAGGCACAACTAGCAAACAGATATTTTGTACTTTATACATAAGTTATCTGTACTTATATCTTACTTAACTGTACTGTTTTTTGGAATAAAGGCAATATAATCATCATATGGAACAATTACACACAAGGTCATCTATCCTCAAGTAACTTAATACTTGTGTTATGAGTGACAGACAATTGTTAAATGTACTCCTTATTCATTTATAATTTTAAATTATTATTTAAATATATAAATCCACCAACAACTTGTTTTTAGAATTGTTGGACCTCTACAGGAATCAAACCCATGACTAGCTTTTTTTAGATTTTAGCTTTGCCATTACAGCAGTTTAAAAACACTATTAAAGACAGGCTAATACAAAAAGCCTACTACACTGTTGAGGATTATTTAGATGATAAGAATGTGTTATAATATAACAAAATATAATTTATCAAATGAATGGATATAGCTACTGTCTGACCCTGTACAAGATAGTAATGACTTAATGTAACTAGTTATAAGTATTATGTTGAAAAGACCAACAGCCCAATTTCTTGCTGGCTCTTCTCGTTAGGAACAGCTTTCCGAACCAGCAGTAGAGTTGACGATTCAAAAGTACTTGTTTACAAGTTTATTTGAATTTGAACTACCATGGCTGACCCTGGTGACTACCACCTGAACCAAAATGGCAACTGCCACATGTCAATATAAATTTGTAACTAAATAGAGATATATATAATATATTTCATCACAAGTTGTTATGATGAAATATAAAATATATATCTCTATTTTAGTATATTAAGTAAAAAAATCAACACTTACCCATCCAAACTTTTGCAAGGCCTGACGTTTGCATATAAGTCAAACTCTTTACGGAGAGCTAAGTTGAGGGAACGGTAGCCCTTGCCAACTGGGGTCATGAGTGGACCTTTGAGTCCAATTTTGTTCGCGTTGACTGAGTCAATCGCTCGTTGCGGTATTCCGAATTTACCATCTGGTCCCTAGAAATTTATTCATAATTACAACAGATAGTTCAATTCTTATACATCCTCATGCCCTTATCCGACTATAAGTGGGGTCAGCACAACATGTTATAAACATGCTGTAACATGATTTGGCTGCGTTTTTACGACCGGCCGCCTGCCTGACGTCAATTCACTTTAGTCTTAGTTTACGACACCTCGGTAATAAGGAGGGTGATCTATTCTACTAAATCGGATACCACACGTTGGGTCAACTTACCTTAGTCGCCTTTTACGACACCTCGGTAAGAAATGAGGGTGGTACTATTCTACTTAGCCGGATACCACACGGCTAAGATAGTTCAATTCTTATTATTATTAATTTTTAATAATATTAAAAACTTACCTATGTTATATGTTACAAAAAGTCATATGAGAAATAAGGCTTTTTCATTGCAAAGAAAAACTTCGAATGTTATAAAAGGAGGAAACATTCTCGATTTTCCTGTATGACTATCACTTCATGTTAAAAATTGAGTATGTATCAAAACAAATGAACAGCTAATAAATAATAATTTAGTCACTATTTTAATAAATACTAGTGGCATAATACTTACCCTTACGGCTGTGACATCCACCTCATCCCATTCTATGGGAACTTTGGCGGCTTCGAATATTTTTTGAACCGCTACGGTGATCTCCGGGCCGATTCCATGGCCAGGAATAAGCGTCACCTTTCTGACCCCAGTACTGTATTGAGCAGCACTTGCTCGTCCCGCTGGTACCTGCGAAATACCGTTAAAACTATATCTCCACCACTACATAAGGCAATACAAAAAAAACATAAAAAAAGGTTTCAACCTTATTTTTAACACTCCGAACTCTTTCGGCAGGCTCAATCGTCCCCGACTCGAACAATTTCAGTAAGCTCGCAATAACTTTACTCTCACGAAAAGGCTTCAAAAGCGCATTTATGTAATTCTTCGACATAACTATGGGGCTATTTTTGGATGGCAAAAGAAATTATACGAGCCGTAGTGGATGGTTAAATAAAGGGGCGCATGCAGAAAATCATTACAAACGATTATCAACAACACTATCTACAAACTTACGATTTTTCTGATAATTCTTGATGCCATTTCACAAAATTTGATTTTACGGCGACAAAAGACACACCGCGGCTAATAGGCGGCTGCGGGGAGGGCAGGGGTGAGGGGACGACACCGCGAACTCGACAACGACGCATGACCGGAAATTCTTCTCAAGGACGATTTTTCGCGGGGACTTTATTTAAGGTTTCAAATGCTATCTAAATAATCGTATAATGAATATTTTGAACTCTAAATTGTTTAAAAAAGAGATGATAAAACAAAATTTCTATTATAAAGTTTTATAAATAGTTTTAATATTAAATAAAGTAGTTGTAATAGAATTTTTATGTATTTATTAATATGGCAATAAATGACAATAACACTGTCAGTTTGAATTAATGTCATTGTCAAAATGTGGCAGCTCTAAAATATAATAAAAACATTTTTTATCTACATATTAGATATATCGTAGTGCATTCGCAAAGTATTTTTAATGCATAAAATTTATAAATGAATCACTTGAAAATTTACCTACTTTCAATAAATTGAATTCAGTATTGGCCATAGAGTACATTACGTTAACAACCAAAATAAAAAATATGTATAGGGCTGCCAACTTTTTATGTTTAGGTCTTAGAACAATATTGATGAATGAATATTATTTCTTTAACGTTACTTATTCTTTTTTTAACTTCTTACGGATCACCACAAATACTTATAACTAAGATTAAGTCTTTATATAATTTTATGTAGCTGGGCGTCCTATGACTATATAGAAAAATTGAGTAAGTGTTCCAGTCTAACACCAATAGTGTTAGAGTAGAGTTTTTATATTAAATTAAAGGAACCAATCTAAAATGTGTCCATCGAAAAAAAAGAGATAGTAAATGAAGCGATTTCTTTGTCTTTTTTACGTGTGACAAAGATGAGTTAGAATCTTTCATGTTTCCTGTCTTATTATTTGTTGAACACTCGCACTCACAATGCTAAGTCTCCCCTATTCTATGTATGCTCTATGCTGAACGCAGTTTGCTGAACGCAGTATGCTGAACATGTACTTTCTTTTTATTGCTTGCTAATTTATTTTTATTAAGGCTGGCCCGTTGGCGCAGTGGGTAGTGACCCTGCCTTCAGCTTGGTGGGTCGCGAGTTCGATTCCCACTGAGGGCCAACATTTTCTATAAATGAATTTGTTGGTCTTCGAGTCTGGGTGTATATTTGTATTTAAAAAATATATAAGTATATATTCACCAGTTGTCTGTCTACCATAACACAAGTATTAAGTTACTTACTTTGGGGATGGATAACCGTGTGTGTAAGTGTCCCATATATTTATTTAAAAAAATAAATAAAATAAAAATTTAAAAGTAAAAATATGATGGAGTAAAAAACCAGCATATTTTCTATTAGTACAGTTGACAGCCCTAGCTACCGTGTAGTTAACATCTATGGTAATCTATAGGCGAATTTTAGTCTATGCTCAATTAGCCAAAAAGTATTTGTGTTGTGTACATAATACATATATAAATATAAAATTATTATTTTAAAAATGTAAACAATATTTGAAAAAATATCCAGTAGAATGGATCCACCGCTT
The DNA here is from genome assembly GCA_029227775.1 of Morpho helenor. Classification (NCBI taxonomy): domain Eukaryota; kingdom Metazoa; phylum Arthropoda; class Insecta; order Lepidoptera; family Nymphalidae; genus Morpho; species Morpho helenor. The sequence goes on from JARGCU010000006.1 coordinate 1,178,050, forward strand.
AGTTTGAAGTTAGCTTCTTTATGTCTGATATCTCAGCATAAATTAAAAAATATTTTGTCTCAGTGCGGAGACAAAGTGGATCTGATTATTGATCCTGCGCTTATTAGGCCTTTGGAGAGAATTTGTGGCGTGACCTGGTTAAGGTAAGATTTTAGAGCAGTTGTCAACAACTTAATTAATTCTATTCTCAAACCATTGTAGTCATTTGTCAACCAAGATTTAACTATGATCCATGCACAGTATTAAATCTTTCGATTTATTCCTAAGAAGTTCTATTTTTGTTATTAAATAAATATTAAATGATCTCTATTTAAGACTGCACAGTCAGTCCAGTTGTTAGTAAAGTACCTTAAGCCTAAGTTTTAGTAAATACAATTTAAATTTAACTTATAACTACCTAATACTACTCTTACCAAATAATCGTTCGAACAAAATGAGCAAACAATTTGGTGTCCATTTTGTCCGACAATACTTTTAGATCACATTACCATCACCTCATCACAAAATCAATTTAAACAAGATTAAATATTTTCAGGCAACATGGAGTTGATAAAATATACAAAATGGACCCCCAGTTGGGTGCAACAGCAAACACAATTAGGGTTTATTTTATACCAGCATGCATACAGAAGTATAAATGTGTTCTGGATCACATCTCCTCTGTTCTCAGCCAGAACCCATCATTATCTGTTGCCAAATGTTTTAACATCATTATTGTGCCCAAAATTGTAACAACTTATGACTCTATATTAGAAAACAGAGGACTCTATGATATTGTCCAACTTTATTCCTTCGCATGGGAGTTAATGACCTTGGATGACCAGCTTCTCAGTTTAGAACTACCCTTTCTTTACAAGCAGTTATTTGTTGAGCAGAACCATTCATTATTATCAAGTTTGTCCATGTCTCTATGGAGTTTATTCCATGTAACGGGTCGACCAAAATATATTCTATCAGTGGGAAAATTGTCATCAAGAGTTTTGGATATACTAGATGTGTATAAGGAAAGCTATTCGAGAGAATTTTCGGATAGAAACTCCTCTGAAGATATTGGAGCTTTGATTGTCATGGATAGAGATCAAGATTATCCTTCAAGTTTACTCACACCATCAACATACAGTGGCCTACTGAGTGAAATATTTAATATAACTTGTGGTCAACTAGACCTGAATGTGAAACAAACAAAATTGCAAAGAGGAAAGCTTAATTTAATTCCAACAGAAGATTCATCATCAAAGAACACACTTATGATGCTGGATAGTTCATTGGACACTTTATATGGAGAGATAAAACATAGGCATTTCTCTGAAGTGTTAAGCGTATTAAGTTCTAAAGCAAAACTATTGAAGAACGAAGATATAAAGGCTTTGGGAATACAGGAAATGAAACATTATGTAGCAACTAAGTTACAACAAGTTACAATCTTTAAGCAGAACCTTGTCAACCATGTGATGGCGAGCGAGACAATTCTATCTGAGATGAATAACAAATACGAGAATCTCACTTTGACTGAAAGCGAAATGTTAAACGACAGAAATAAAAAGGCAAACTTTACATATATAGATGAAAATTTTGGTACCGACATACACATGTATAATAGTTTAAGACTTATGTGCTTGTTGAGTTTAACACAGGGTTTGTCATATGACGAGTATAATTCTCTAGTAAACAAGTACTTGTTAGCTTTTGGTTATAAGTTTTTGTATGTTTTTAACAATTTAGTGACAGCTGGGCTATTGGTGCAACCGTCTAGTCCCAAACTTTCTCTGTCCAATTTAAGTAACCTAAGTGATAGATTGCCAAAGTGGCAGAAAGAATTTCAAATTACAGCAAACAAACTCAAACAGCTTCCGTCCAAAAAAGACGATGAAAAATCTCCAAGCTATGTGTTCAACAGTGGATATGTGCCTTTAATTGCAGTACTGTGTAATGCTATACTAACATCTGAATCTCTTCATGAAGTTTTAACTAAACTATCTGCATTAACAGAACTGAAAATAGGCGGAGCTTCTGTTGAGAAACTAAAAGTCGGTTTTGAAACTTTAGATGAGAAGTTATCTGACTTGAACCTTAATACAAACTTAGAATTTGGTTGTAGAGATGCCAAATCTTTGTTAAAAGGATTGAAAGCTGACAAAGGTAGCTTTGTTATGAAACCAAGGACAATATTGGTTTATATTATCGGTGGTGTGACTTACGCAGAGGTGGCAGCTTGTGATGTGATCCAAGCTGTTACGAACAGCACAATTATAATAGCTAGTGATTGTGTTGCTAGTGGAAGTGATTTAATGTTGGCAAATACTTAATACACAAGAGTTTAGAGTTGATTTCTGTTGACACAAATATAGTCTTCTTTTGTAAAGATAGAGGCACAGATGTTGTGGTAGGCTGAACATCAGTATTTATGCAAAAACATGCTCCTTTTGAGTTGACAATGTCACCATATCAATTCAAATTCAATTCAATTCAAAATATTCTTTATTCAAATAAACTTGTAAACAAGTGCTTTTGAATCGTCAACTCTACTGCTGGTTCGGAAAGCTGTTCCTACCGAGAAGAGCCAGCAAGAAACTCGGCGGTTGCTCTTTTAAAAAAAAACATATAATTCTTAATATTATTTACATTAAGTCGTTACTGTCTTGTACAGGTTCAAAGAGAGCTATATCCACACATTCTTATCTTCTAAATAATCATCAAGAGTATAGTAGGCTTTCTGTATCAGCCTCTTTTTAACAGTGTTTTTAAACAGCTGTAATGGCAGTGCTGAAATTGATTGCGGAATTTTATTATAGAATCTTATACCAAAACCCACAAACGAGTTACGCACTTTTGCAAGGCGCAAAGCAGGAACCGCAAGCTTATGTCGGTTCCTGCTTTGTCTATTGTATACATCAATCTGAATATATATCTGAAGAATAGTCATATCCTATGCTTATACATGGGACATATAACTTTATTCTGCGGATATGGATATGGCTATATGTCATTGGACTACTATATTTGGCTTTTTGACTATAAATAGGACACATAATCATCTATATGGACACAAGACCAGTGCATATATGATAAAATGCCTTTAAAATTATTTTTGTAATTGTTATTTTTGATACATACATTTTAAGAATGATATGATATTTAACAAAAGCTCTTAAAATTTATACTAGTCCTGAGTTATATAAGATATAGGGTTTATTTTATATTTTGACGTAGCTTTTACTTAGATTTGCATGTCATCAAATGACAACTTAAAACTAAGTTTCCATATTTTTGGCAACTTAACTCAATAAAGAATTTATTTATTTATTTTATAAGTGCCATTAGATAAGTATGAATTGATAGTTGCGTGTAGTTTACATATAACCAAATCAAAATTCATAACAGCTTTAAGTATATATTCAAAAAAGGCTAGGTTTATTTTGATGAAACTTAAGTTTGAATTAAGTTTTCCAGTAGGGAAATTATTAATTCATAGGCTTCTTTAACTTAAATATATGGCACTATAAGTTTATAGTGTAGATGTTTATAGTAGTAGATAGTTAAAATAATATTGGGTATGCTATAAAATTTGGGTTTATTTAAATTATTAATTCTAAAAGAAAGCTCATCTCAGACGATAAAAGCTCTCTTCCACACTTCTAGCGAAAACAGAGTTCACTTCATTAGTTTATAATACTAGTTCGTATTTATTGGTAATATAGTTATTTTATGCATTTATAAAATAAATTAACATTATCAATGTTTACTTCTTCTTCCTGCCCTTATTCCACTCTAAGCGGGGTCAGCACAACATGTTATAAACATGTTGTCACATGATTTGGCTACGTATTTTACGACCGGCCGCCTGCCTGACATCAATTTAGCTTAGTCGTATTTCACGACACCTCTGTAAGAAAGAGGGTGGTTTATTCTACTTAACCGGACACCACGCGGGGGCTCGATTTACCTTAGTCGCCTTTTACGACACCTCGGTAAGAAATGAGGGTGGTATTATTCTATTCCGCCGGATACCACACGGTGTTCAATGTTCTTACTAACATCTGAATGTATTCGTATCAGGAATGAGAACGAAATAATTGATTCCCTAAGAAGGGATAGCCACTGCAAAACAGTGGGTTTGTCAATGTAACTTGATAATGACATAATATTTGTATTTAAAAAGAAAAAATGTACAAATAAGAAAATATTTTATTTTGCAAATATCACAGTACAAAATTACAAATATACCCTCTTATTAATTACGAATAAAATTTAATGTTAAATGTTTTGAATAAATAAACAATTAAACAAAACACTTTTCCGTGAAAGAATTAAACATAACTAAACCAATGTAAAGTAGCGTTATTCTTATGGAGGTCTGTATGACTTAGCTGTTAGAACGCCTAATAGATATTGGAATCTAAGCTAGATTCCTAAATTTATTTGTCATTTTGGGAAGTTTGATAGTTTTTTATAAAACCAGATATACTGTACATCTTCGCCGCCGTGGTGGAGTTTTTTTTAACCAATTATATTGTGAATAGTATTCACGTGGTTAATGTATAGAACCGACTATACTCACGTGTTGTTCTATTGGGTTAGCCCGATTAGTGACCTTTTTACTCTCACTCGCTAGTTTCCTTGTGAGGTCATGTTAGATGTGTAAGTGCATGTTGTGTGTGTGCGTGTGTGAGTGTAAGTACGTGTTGTGTGTGTGTAAGTGCGAGTTGTGTGTGTAAGGCCTTCGTGTGTGTAAGTGCTTCGCATGTGTGTGTGTGTGTTTTTGTGTGTAAGTGCTTCGTGTTTGTGTGTGTGTAATTGCTGCGTGTTTGTGTGTGTGTAAGTGCTATGTGTGTCTGTAAGTGCTTCGTGTGTGTGTTCTGAGTGCTTGGTGTGTGTGTGTAAGTGCTTCGTGTTCGTGTGTTGTAAGTGCTTCGTGTGTACGTGTTGGTGTGTTGTAAGTGTTTCGTGTGTGTGTGTGTGTGTGTGTGTGTGTGTGTGTGTGTGTGTGTGTGTGTGTGTGTGTGTGTGTGTGTGTGTGTGTGTGTGTGTGTGTGTGTGTGTGTGTGTGTTGTAAGTGAATCGTGTGTGTGTGTGTTTTAAGGGCTTCGTGTGTGTGTGTGTGTGTTGTAAGTGAATCGTGTGTGTGTGTGTTTTAAGGGCTTCGTGTGTGTGTGTAAGTGCTTCGTGTTTGTGTGTGTGTATGTGCCTCGCGCGCGCGCGCGCGCGCGCGTGTGTGTGTGTGTGTTGTAAGTGCTGTGTGTGTGTGTTGTAAGTGCTTCGTGTGTGTGTGTAAGTGCTTCGTGTGTGTGTGTGTGTGTGTGTTGTAAGTGCTTCGTGTGTGTGTAAGAGCTTCGTGTGTGTGTGTGTTGTAAGTGAATCGTGTGTGTGTGTGTTGTAAGGGCTTCGTGTGTGTGTGTAAGTGCTTCGTGTTTGTGTGTGTGCTTGTGCCTCGCGCGCGCGCGCGCGCGCGTTTATGTGTGTGTTGTAAGTGCTGTGTGTGTGTGTTGTAAGTGCTTCGTGTGTGTGTGTAAGTGCTTCGTGTGTGTGTGTGTGTGTGTGTTGTAAGTCCTTCGTGTGTGTGTAAGAGCTTCGTGTGTGTGTGTGTGTGTTGTAAGTGAATCGTGTGTGTGTGTGTTGTAAGGGCTTCGTGTGTGTGTGTAAGTGCTTCGTGTTTGTGTGTGTGTTTGTGCCTCGCGCGCGCGCGCGCGCGTTTGTGTGTGTGTTGTAAGTGCTGTGTGTGTGTGTTGTAAGTGCTTCGTGTGTGTGTGTAAGTGCTTCGTGTGTGTGTGTGTGTGTTGTAAGTGCTTCGTGTGTGTGTATTCGTGTGTGTGTGTTGTAAGTGCTTCGTGTGTGTGTGTGTAAGTGCTTCGTGTGTGTGTATAAGTTCTTCGTGTGTGAAAGCTTGCGCGTGTGTGTGTGTACGCGTGCGTCTATGTATTCATGCGCACGCAATGAATGTGTTTACTAACACACATACGCGCGTATGTGTGTTAGTAAAACTAAATTAGCTGTCACGTTTAGTTGTTCAGGATAAGGATATGGAGTATGGGTACCTGGACTATATTTATTTGTCATCACAAGCCCGTATCATCTATTTCTGGGATGCCAAGAAGTAGTCAGGGCGCGGCTACTTCCTCCAGTACTGCGCGAACTTGTGGAAGTGTTCGACCAGCACCGCCATGACGGCCGTCACCGACATGTCCAGCAGGTTCTGCAGGTAGTGCACGGCCTCCTCGTCTCCCAGGTCCAACCTTTGGAAGGTAACAGTATATGCAGAAAGCCATAATCTTGAAGATTATTTAGAAGGTAAGAATCTATGGATATAGCTCTCTTTGAACCTGTACAAGACAGTAACGACTTAATGTAAATAGTATTAAGAATTATATGTTTAAAAGTTTGTGTTTTTTTACATAATTTTCGGTGAAGGAAAACATCGTGAGGAAATCTACATATCTCTAGAAAATTCTGGAAATATAGCTCCAACCTTCTCTCCAAAAACGGAAAGAAGAATCCTATTCCCAGCAGTGGGATGGTAACAGGCCGTTACTTTACTTACTTATGTATGTGCGTACTTGGATATGAGTTACCTTAACTTGTCCTGCACTTTCTTGACCGCCTTGTCGGGCTCCAGAGCGATGTCCGGCACCGAAGCATCCGTCATCAGCGAGAACAGGTTTAACACGAGGTTAGCGTGCCTGAGGGATAGGAATTAGGGTAAGCTAACCTATTCTTGACACCTATCCAATTAATTGACAGCCTAGCAATTTTCTACCAAAAATAAGAAAATAACAACACTAAATAGGTCCATTTGTACCAATTTTATTAGATAATATCATAATTTCTTACTTTGGCATCATTAAGTAGCAATAAAAATAATATGGCGACTAAACAGTTAACAGCTGAATGAAAAAGTGCACATAATTAAGTAATAATTTATCGTTTTCTTAAAAATTTAATTGTTCTAGGTATGTAATCGTTTCTTTTAATACATAAAAACATAAATAAGGTACCCATCTGCGTGCTTTACTTAGTTTTCATCAGAATTTTTGAATACTGTTGAAAACTGAAGGGTGTCAATAAACTGGAATTTAAATTGTCGACAATAGGGAATTCTGTGTCAATATTTGGGTAAACCATTGCAATTTGATAAATATCATAGTTTCAATAACAAATAATATCCTAGTTAGAATTTGATTTTACTGGCAACTTCTTAAAATAGTTGTCTATATTTATCAAAATTTATCGTTATATGGAAACACCGTGTAACGCTTATATTTATTTCTTTTTATACGCTCTTTCTAAAAGTGTCAATAATTGGGCACTTTACCCTATATCCATAAACTCAAAATATTCTTTATTTAAGTCAACTTGTAAACTACTGCTTTTGAATCATTTATATAATTAGGCGTTACTTTGCGGAGATCCATAATACAAAAGTAATAATATATTTTGCTATAATCCGTTATGAAGTAAAAAAGAAAATATATATATTACTAAATGTAAGGTACCCGATAGAGAGGATTCGTAAAACACATGCAGTGTTCCTCCACTGCCACAGCAATCCACAAGCACTACACACATTCACTATCACAAACTCAACGTTTCGCCCAGCAACATATAGTCTTATCATAAACATACATTGTCATAGGGCCTGGACCAGTATATAAAATTTCAGGTCAATCGGACACCAGCAAGTGGGTCAAATTTGACTTGCAAGATTCCACCTTTACATACATAATGCTAAATGTAGAATAGACAATCCGTTTTCATACCCGATACATGCAGGGTTCCTAAAAACACATGCAAAAACCACCACCACCGCCAACACAATAATGCTTTGCGATTTGGTCGTGGAGTCTATCTCTTGATGATGCTTCGGTTGCGGGGCGAAACGATTGTTGAGTTTGTGATAGTGATAGTGTAGTGTTTGTGTATTATAGTGCTTGTGTACTGCATATATAAGGTATGAAAACGGATTGTCCGCTCTACATTTAGCATTATAAATATTTTCTATTTTACTTCATCGTTTTATTATTTTTTGGACGACTTTTGGACCTCAATTTGTTGACGAGAGGGAGAAGAGATTTAGTGTCTTACCTTCTCAAATGCAAGAAGGCCGTGTAACACAGTTTTCTGAACTCGTGGTAGTGCTCCGAGTGCACCCCGCCCATGGCTTCCACCATCTCCTTGCTGAGCTTCATGGGAGGTGGCAGCGGCTTGGGATCTCTGCCCAGGATGTAGCCGAAGTCGATGTGGAAGAGGGCGCCCGACTTGGTGAGCAGGAGATTGTCGAGATGCCTATCTCCAACTCCTGAACAATAACCAATAATAGAGTTAATATTCTACTTGTCTTTTGCCTTTATAAGGATAGTCATAATTTGTCACGCGATTTCTCGCGGTCTGTCATAGTCATACGACTGTATTGTATATTTCAGCTATATAGCTCCCAATTATTTAAAGTCGTACAAAGACAGACTTGTAAATTAAAAAATGAAGTTACTTGTTTTTTCGAAGATCTCTACTAGACCTGAAATTTCTTCATAAAATGTTCAATGGGAATATTGATAGTCATGAACTGTTAAGTAGATTTAATATAAATGTACCTCATAAACCTCCGCGACATGTCCGTTCTTTACGACAAAGTTTGCCAGAACGAAACTGGGGCAGAATACCCCAATATCACGTATCTCGCGCTTATATAATAGCTGTACAATGGACGAATTATCAAAGGATATTGGCTGCGATGGGCTTTCATCATTTATAAAAAATGTACGAAAATTTAAAGTTCAGAGTTTGATCCTTAATATTGTATTTTTTTAATGTTTTCATTATTCTCATTATTTTTTTGTCTTTCTGTTTATTTTTAGGTTTGTAATTGTAAAATTGTTACTATGAATGTGATTTCCTGTAATTGGTACTACATGATTAATTTAAGACTGTTTGGATATTTTTTGGGTTATATCATATGTTATGCTGTCGGAGATCCGTATAAATAAATAAACAAATAAATAGTCAATATTTTTTTGGCCTATTACCATATTATCATTATACATTGGATTAGAAAAAATGGCACTGATGTTAATACGTAAAGATTCGAGCTTGCCTAAGGAAATTCTTACCTACCTCGGATAATAGAAGGCCCAAATTTTACCTTTTACTTACCCAACAAATAAGTTATGACGCAGTATCCGGCGCAGCTCCTGATGTAAGTGTCCATGGTCTCAGGTTTGATGCCGTAGGGCGCGCCCTCGCAGGGGTTGTGCTTCCGGAAGAAGTTCTGGATGCTGCCCTCAGTGGCCAACGCTTCGGCCACCGTTACCGACTCTATGAACTGCAGGAAGCCGTGCTTCGAGCTGGTCGCCAACACTTTGTACGGTGTGAGTTTGAGATCAAGGTTTTCTCTGTAATTTTAACATCAAGTCTGAACATATCATCAGATGTTGGGCAATAAAAGAGATAGATGAAAGAGAGATGCATGCAAATGAGATGAGAATTTTAAGATGGATATATGGTGTTACGAGATATGATATATATCCTCCTGCCCTTATCCCACTGTAAGTGGGGTCGGCACAACATGTTATAAACATGCTGAAACATGATTTGGCTGCGTTTTTACGACCGGCCGCCTGCTTGACGTCAACTTACCTTAGTCATCTTTTACGACTCTTCGATAAGAAAGAGGGTGATCTATTTTACTCAACCGGATACCACACGGTAGGTCAACTTACCTTAGTCGCCTTTTACGACACCTCGGTAAGAAATGAGGTTGGTACTATTCTATTCAGTCGGATACCATACGGCGTATATAGTTTTATCATATATAGGGAGTATAATCAGATTTTGGGCAATAAAAGAGACAGATGAAAGAGAGGTGGATGCAAATGAGGTGAAAAATTTGTGGTGGATATATGGTGTGACAAGATTTGATAGACTCTGAAATAAGTATAGTAGAGCAGGTCTGGAAGATTCGACCATTACAAAAAAGATGAGAAATGTAATAAGGACCGGCTAGGGCCCATGTACGTTGCGAATGTATCAACCTAAACCAATTAAGACCGCCAGAGACCAAAAGTTCATAAGCCTGAGTCAAGTAAAATAAACCTAATATTATTTATTTAATGTATGGCAACTTAAGTAAATAGCTACCAATATATTATACTAGGAGTCCCGCACCAGCTTCGCACGGGTATAAAGCATATAGCCTATGTCACTCAGTGATAATCACAGTATTTCGCTACTCCATATTGAATTTTACTATACATATAAACCTTCCTCTTCAATCACTCTATATTCTTAAAAAAACCGCATCAAAATCTTTTGCGTAGTTTTAAAGATTTAAGCAAACATAGAGATATAAGGACAGACAGAGAAAGCGACTTTGTTTTATACTATGTAGTAACGTTTATAGCTACTACTATTTTGATAATTGTCAAATTTTAACCATACTTATCCAAAGACTAAATTACGTTTAGCTGTCATTTATGTTTTGTTTTTCATGTCATAGTCGTTTTTGCTATACCACGTTTTATATCTAGTGACTTGACGGGATAAATAGTATCCTATGTCCGTCTTCTGGTTCTAAGCAACCTCTCCACCAATTTTCAGCCGAATTTGTTCATCTGTTCTTGAGTTATAAATAGTGTAACTAAGACCAACTTTCTTTTATATATATAGATATGCGAGGTCGATGACACATGTTATACATATTACAGACAGATTTTTGGCTAAATTTTACACACCTCCTGAGCAGTTTGTCCATCAAGGTGATCATCTGCAAAATGAGTTGGTCCTGTCGCAAGTCGTCGCCGTGCTTGAAGATGGCCTCGTACTCCACACCCTCGCTCGTGAGGAACGTCAGCTTGCACGGCATCAGCGCAGACTTGAACAGGCTCGCCTTCTTAGCCACTATACCCTGGGAAGGAGTGGCTATATGGCCTAGGTATTTTGACCATTTTGATCTATTATGGCCTGTTGAATGTGGCCGGTCACATTGCTCGAATGGATAAGGATAGATGGCAAAAATATAGTAACAAATTGGTCCGGTCCTTACGGACTAGGGGCAGGGGCAGACCACTATAAAGTTGGTCAGATGAAATTGTAAAAAATGCTGGAACTAATTGGATGTACGTTGCAGATGTAAGAGAGGTTTGGAAATAATGAAGGCGGCAATAGAGGTCCTTAGAATACTCAATAAAGGTCCTTAAAATAAATAACAAATAGACATTTTACTTTTAAGAATCGACAAAAAGTTTTTTTGAAATATAATTTTATAATTATAATACTATAATAAACTATTAATAAAATAAATGAAGTATTAATAAAATTAAAAATAATTTTAAAAAAAGGAAACAAGCGACTAAGGTAAGTTGACCCGCTCTATGGTATCCGGCTGAGTAGAATAGACCAACCTCATTTCTTACCGAGGTGTCGTAAAAGGCGACTAAGGTAAGTCGACCCGCTGTGTGGTATCCGGCTGAGTAGAATACCCTTATTTCTTAGCGAGGTGTCGTAAAATACGACTGAGCTAATTTGACGTCAGGCAGGCGGCCGGTCATAATAACACAGCCAAAACATTTGACAGCATGTTTATAACATGTTGTGCCGACCACACTTAGAGTGGGATAAGGGCAGGAAGACAGTTACTTTAAGTAAAGAAATTTTGGCAAGAACAAACCTTGATGTTGACGTTGGGGTCGAGCGGGAAGGGCATGGGTTCAAAGTTGGTGAAGTTGAACTTGAAGGCGTCCCCATCAGCAAGCAACTGCTGCAGCCGTTCCGCCTTCTTGTTCCGATTACCACTCTCCCTGGCCACCGTCTTGACCAGCTTCACCAGCTTATCTATAAACACCTGCTGTCGGGCCAGGAAAGCCCGCGTACGCTGGTGCTCCGTGTTACCTTATTTTTTTTAAAAATTTATTATCCAATATAATGAAATTATTGATACAACATAATATAAACATATATAAATACACCTTTGGAAAACTACGCAGGGTTGATATGAAGGTGTGGAATTCGCATTATAGATATATATAATTTTTTTAATTTTATCTTTTCAATGACTATTAAAACTTATTAAGTTAACATGCAAGTTAACAAAAGTTTAAATAGAAACAGCTGTTTGTATTAAAACTCGTGTACACCTGCATGTTACCTTTAAATTTATACAATCAAACAATATGGTTTATGTCATTAGTTTTAAGCAAATATCTTTTAAACTTCTTAATAAATACATTCTTACATCGCATTTTTGGGTAATTTTTATTATTCCTAGCCAAATCTTATAGTCTAGTAGACTAAAAAATTACGATAAAGTTACATATATTTAATCAAATCATTTCAAAATAATCTTCAAATAAGCTCTTTCAAGCATTTTTGAATCGTCAATAATCAATATGATTAATGAAGCTACAACTGGTTCGGAATGTTGCTCTTACCGAGAAGAACCAGAAAGAAACTCGGCGATCAATCTTTTAAACATTTTCAATGTTCGACCTTTACAAGATAGTAATGACTTAATGTAACTAGTTAAAAGTAATTCTTACTGGCTCTTCTAGTAGAAACAGCTTTCCGAACCAGCAGTAGAGTAGAAGACTCAAAAGCACTTGTTTGCAAGTTTATTTGAATAAAGAAAATTCTGAATTTGAATTTGAATCTGTGACAAGCTGAATATAGGCACAATTATTCAAAAGACAATTAGAAAACATTAAAAGTTCCTCTTCATTTCCGTGTACGGCAAAAAATAACTTCAAGGTCAAATGTCAAAAAAATGCTAAAATAATTATGAAATTATTTTGCTATAATCCGCGATAAAGTAAAATAGAAAATACATATAATGCTCAATGTAGAGTGGACAATCCGTTTTCATACCCGGTACATGCAAGACTCGTAAAAACAAATGCACAAACCTCACACGTTCACTATCACAAACTCAACAATCGTTTCGCCCCGCAACCGAAGCATCATCAGGAGATAGACTCCACGACAAAATCGCAAAGCTCAAAGCGCAAAGCACGACATAAATCGCATTTTATTATTACTTTTGTATTATGGATCTCCGCAAAGTAACGCCTAATTCTATAAATATTTTTTTTAAAAATGCGCTTAGTACACTTCCTCAGATGGCGTTTTTTTTCACTTTAACTAATGCTGTTAACCCTAGAGGCTTTGACAGCGTCACCGAGAGAGTGGGCGAGCGCAGAAGCATCGCCGGAGTTAAGAAGCTGGGAGAGCGAGTCTCAAGCGAGTCTCGCAGCATCCTGGGAGTGTCGCCTTAAGGGTGCCTTCTGTGAGGCCAAACCTCGGCTTAAAGCGAGGCGTTGTGGAGGAATGTACCGGACTTGAACAGGTGGCGTGGAAATGTCAACATCTAATGACGAATACAACTGTTATAACTTTTTGTACCGCTATATATCCGAAATTGTGACTCGAAGGAAAAAAGTATTAATACTATTTTATAGATAATTTTATGATGTACAATTTTAGTCTGAAGTGTTTTTATATTTTACGGTTTTTTTGAAAATCCCGAACTCAATTTTTTGACATTTGACCTTGTTGGGAATTCTAGTTAAAGAAGGCAGCAATACCGGGGGCAACAGAAAATAACACGGAACATGTACATGAATAAAACATAACATGAACATGAATAAATGATAGTTTAATTAAATTAAAAAAAAATATTAAAACAATCTTATTTAATGAGTAATTAGATCTTTTCTTTTGTTTTTTGGCAAATACTCAAAAATATTTCTATTTGATTTGTAATGTTTTTTTTTTCTTCAAATTTGTACTTCGTTCATTTTCATTGATTTAATGTTTAATATTTTCTTCAACAACTTTTTTTTGCATGCTTGGAATTAAGTTGTTGTTTTTGTTCGTTAGCTATTGTTTATGTGAAGGTTTCAGTTTAGTAACGTTTAAAATTATATTGTTACCTTGTAATAACTGTATTGATTAATCTTTTTACATGTATAGAGACCTATTTTTAATGCTGTGTATACCTATAATAAGTGATTGTAACGGTCCCTGTCCAATTGTTTATGTAAATTAGTAATTTATTGTTATGATTGCTGTTGGTATATCTTTCAAAATAAAATAAAATAGAAATAAAATAAAACAAGAATATTGATGTCATTAAAAACTTACAACTGAAAAATGTGTTAGGAAGCAACAGTAAACTTATATAATTGAAAAGGCCTAGTTATTCCTACTATTCTTGCAATTATCCCCAACAGACCTTGAATATATATTTTTTTTCGAAATTGAGTTATTTCCCTACTCACCCTTGGCCAGCTGGTGTGAGAAGGTCCTCATGACGTCAAGGTACATGCCCCTGGCGGCGAGGTCCCGGGCACCGTCTGCGTCCTCACATTCGATGAGCAGGTACCAGTAGAGGTAGTTCGCCACCACGCTGTTGGAGCAAGCTCGAGCTATCAGGAAGCTGGCCAAGCTTAGCCGCTCCTCCGAAGAACTGCCCGAGCTAGAATTAATACATATTAGAGAATTAAATTATTAATTCACTAACGTTTTATTATATGGTCTAAATACCCGGACTTAATAGCTAGTTTTAGCTTAGTGGCTCAATATCTAATGCACATGTCAAAGTAATGTTCGTTACAAAACCCATACTGTTCCATGCATAAAAACATTAGCACTGGACCATTTATTTGTTTTATTTATTTATGTACTATAAAAAATCTCTGCCAGCTAACCTACGCAGTGAAAAAATTTATATTTAAGAAAAGTTCGTACTCAAATATCAAATATTATGAATTAGAATTACCCACTAATAATTTCCTAATTTAACAATAAAATGTATAATATAAAATATAATATATAAATGTCAACAATTTCATTATGATGTCTTAAGTCTTAGCTTAAAGGTGCTGAAGGAAAGGCTAAGGCAGTCAGTCATTGATGACGCTGTATGGCATTGCATATATAACCATTCTTGTTATTCGAACAGTTTTGGCAAACACTAGTCCATGATTTAAGAAACGTCGACCTCTATTTGAGACCACCAACTCCCTACCATAGCTTATATATTATACAAATTATATAATATGACTTAGTCGTATATATAATCTAAGGTTTACCCAAAACCACCCATCAGAATCCTCGAGGATTGCGAATGTGCTCGAAAATATTTATGAAAATATAAATGTAATCCGACATGTGTAGAGTAGGTTGTAAAAATCAGACACCAATCCCTTTGTATTTGTTTATTGTTATTTACAATAACTTTCCTAAGTCCCTACAGTCAGAGACGACTGCGTAGGCAGTCACAGACGTCGAAACAGCAAAACTTGTTTATTTTGCCTACTTCCATAGCATTATGTCTTATGAAATATTGCTATGGGGTAAATGCGCGGATAGTGAAAAAAATTTTGTTTTACAAAAAAAAGCTATACGTGGCATTTATAATTTAAGACCGCGTGATTCCCTGCGAGAGAAGTTTAAGGAAACAGGTATTCTTACATTTGCTTCACAGTATATTTTAAGCAATTTAATTTATGTACATAAAAATATAAAGAATTATAAAACGATAGGTGATGTATACAATAGACAAAGCAGGAACCGACATAAGCTTGCGGCTCCTGCTTTGCGCCTTGCAAAAGTGCGTAACTCGTTTGTGGGTTTTGGTATAAGATTCTATAATAAAATTCCGCAATCAATTTCAGCTTTGCCATTACAGCAGTTCAAAAACACTGTTAAAAAGAGGCTGATACAGAAAGCCTACTATACTCTTGAAGATTATTTAGAAGATAAGAATGTGTGGATATAGCTCTCTTTGAACCTGTACAAGACAGTAACGACTTAATGTTAATAATATTAAGAATTATATTTTTAAAAGAGCAACCGCCGAGTTTCTTGCTGGCTCTTCTCGGTAGGAACAGCTTTCCGAACCAGCAGTAGAGTTGACGATTCAAAAGCACTTGTTTACAAGTTTATTTGAATAAAGAATATTTTGAATTTGAATTTAAATTTAAAGTCGTTCGGTCGATTCCTCAACAATAATAGAGCTACTGCGCTTTTTCTTTGCATTTCGCAATGTTATACTGACACAATCGTACATTTGGGTTAAACTGGTTGACCTGGAAAGTTCTGGGTTGCTTCTAGTTACCTGTAGTCATCATTGGCGTCAACAGAGTTGGCAGCGCCCTCAGCTGCGGGCTCCTCCGCCGCTGCATCCGAGTGACGACTGATCGTCGATGACGTCATCTCACTTGCGGTTAACACTGTGAAGGATTAGTAATAGTTTTAACCATTATTCACAATATGATGTAAGTGCTCTCGCTAGGTATGGTGATCCTTAATTGTCTTTAAATTTAAACTATCGTGAGTAGTATTCATAGTTACGACAGCTAGATGCATGAGGCCATCCACGTTGCGAGGAACCGAAACCGTTGGCGCAACATTGTCTGCGATAAATTAATCCGTGGAAGGGGTCACGACCCTCAGCATTGAGGACATCGACGCAAGGAGGAGGAGGATTCATAGTTAATGTATAGAACTGGCTATACTCAGGCCTTATTCTATCGGGTTAGCCCGACTAGTTTCAAACCCATCCGGGGTACTTATTCATGAGCTCTTTTACTTCGATAGCCGCGATAACGTCGTGTAAAGAGCTCATGAATAAGTGCCCCGTATGGTAACGTACTCGAAATGGTATATAATAAATCGAAATATATAAATAAATACTAAATCGTTCGCTGTACGGGCAGTTAAATTATGGAATGCATTATCGTTAAATATCAAAGAATCCAAATCATTAGACATATTTAAAAAATCTGTAAAGCAATACTACTTGACAAATAATAATTAATGTATGTACTTAAATCATTGTTATGTATTTATTATATAATATGTATCAGTTTATAGATTGCATATATATTACTTTTAGATATTGTTATGATGTGTAAATCTTTTGTCTTTGTATTCGTATGTATTATTAGTATGTATTTAACTATAGAATAGTGCACCACCCACACCGTTGTTATAATTCTCCTGAATCCAAGGGTCGCCTGGAACAGATCGCTACTAAGCGATAAGGCCGCCTTTTGTACGTTATAATTTATGTTTTCTTTGTTTTTATTGCTGTTTTTCTCTTGTGTTGTACAATAAAGTGTATAAATAAATAAATATAAGTAGAGAATAAAATACGAGGCAGGTCTAACTTCCAGAATGAAAGTCCAACTCAGATGGGTAGCGTTCAGAAAAGTACATTAGAAAAGACTTGCTTGGACCAGTGTTTATTTCTCCTGGCCTCAGTGGTTATACATCGGTCGAATAATAAGATAAACTAAATCGCTAACTTTATTCTACTTGTTTCTTATTTAATCACACACCTAAGTTACTCCAAGCACAGCTTATGTTTGTTAGGCTATAAATATATGCATTTACAATTTAAGTCCGCGTGATTTCCCTGCGAGAGAAATTTAAGGAAATAGGTATTCTTACATTTGCTTCACAGTATATTTTAAGTAATTAAATTTTTGTATATAAAAATAAAGAGAATTATAAAACAATACGTGATATATATAATGGACAAAGTGGGAACCGACATAAGCTTGCGGCTCCTGCTTTGCGCCTTGAAAAAGTACGTAAGTCGTTTGTGGCTTTGGGTATGAGATTCTATAATAAAATTCCGCAATTTATAAACACCATTACAGCAGTTTATAAACACTACTAGCGGCCTGCCCCCTGCTTCGCACGGGTATAAAAGATATATCCCATGTCAGTCAGTGTAAAAAAAATTATTAAAATCGATCCAGTAGTTTTGATTTATTCATTACTGTCCGTGGCCCGCAAGCGTTAAATTTGGAGAAAAACAATTTCCTTTCCCTATACCAAGAAGATTTCCTGCTATCTTTGGAATATCTAAATTCATATAGTACTTATTTACTTTCACATTTTCCCTATGTATTTTATTTTTACAATTAATTACAGAATGTCTTTAAACAAACTCTTGAAAGAGCGACACAGCTGCTAAAGTCAAAGTGTTATAAGGGGAAGCGCGGCGTCCTCACGACATTTTAAATCTGTAATATCTCCGAAAATGTTCACTTAAATTACATGCTGTAAACGGCCATATTGATCTATATTAAATCAACTATTTATTTAAGGTACTTAATTGGATAAGGATTAATGCTGTATTGTACTAAAAATGCTTCAAAAATAAGGCATTATTTTTCGTAAAAAGTAAATGACAAAAAATGCTATAGTGGGTTATCCATAAGAGATAGACATATACCATCGCGGACTTTTCTGTAGACCTTTTCAAGGTGTACAAATACTTAGTACATCATTTTGATAAATCTCGTAGGGTTTAGCCTGCGTTTGCAATGTAAGCGGAAAAAAATGTAATTATTTGAAGAAACCTCAAAAATTACAGTATTTCTCTACTCCGTATTGAATATTATTATACGTACAAACCTTCCTTTGGAATCACTCTATCTATTAAAAAAAACCGCATCAAAATCTGTTGCGTAGTTTTAAAGTTTTATGCGTACATACGGAAATTTCGACTTTGTTTTATAATATATAATATATAATATATATATATATATATATATATATATATATATATATAGTGATAGTGATAGTGATTAAGGAGAGGCTGATACAGAAAGCCTGCTGTACTGTTGGGGATTATTTAGACGATAAGAATGCGAGGATATAGATATTGTTCGACCCTGTACAAGATAGAAACGATTAAATGTAACTAGTATTAAGAATTGTATTTTAAAAGAGCAACCGCCGAGTTTCCTGGCTCTTCTCGGTAGGAACAGCTTTCCGAACCAGCAGTAAAGTTGACGATTCAAAAGCACTTATTTACAAGTATATTTGAATAGAGAATATTTTTGAATTTGAATAAAACTGACCTGACGTGGACAGCAGGCTGGCCTGGCTGCCCCTCTGGCCACTCTGCAGCAGCTTCCCCTCCGAGTCGGAGTACACCGCGACCTCTTTGCCACATATCCTAGCGTATTCTGCGAAACGACCAATGATATCACGTCACGTCTAAACGTAACGGAGATATTGTAACTTGAGAAATTGTAATTGTAAAAATAACGAAAGTAATAATAAAATAATTTTGCTATAATCCGCGATGAAGTAAAATAGAAAATATGTTGCGGCCTATAATCATCTGTCGCCATACGGATGATATGGGCCAATCATGGACGTGTGGGTGACACGTGTATGCTGCACGCATACGTCACATACGATGTTATACATTCAAACCAATTGTCATTAATATTCAAAATTTGTAACGCTATCATTGTATTCCTTTTAACTTGCAATCAATTATAATAGTTCACAGTATTGTCCCGTCTTTTAATTATAAAACGAAGCCTCCTATAAAGGCTTAGCGCAAGCGCAAATATATATAATGCTAAATGTAGAGTGGACAATCGATTATCATACCTGATACATGCAGGATTCGGAAAACACATGCACAAACCTCCACCACCGCCACCACAATACACAAGCACTACATACGTTCACTATAACAAACTCAACAATCGATTCGCCCCGCAACCGAAGCAAAGCCTTTGCGGCTTTTGTCGTGGAGTCTATCCCCTGATGATGCTTCGGTTGCGGGGCGAAACGATTGTTGAGTTTGTGATAGTGAACGTATGTAGTGCTTGTGTATTGTGGTAGCGGTGGTCGAGGTTTGTGCATGTGTTTATAATGTGTATATAAATATGTACATTCAGCATTATATATATTTTCTATTTTACTTCATCGCGGATTATAGCAATACAATTTTATTATTACTTTTGTATTATGGATCTCCGCAAAGTAACTTCTAATTCTATAAATTATTGAAAAAAGGAGATATTGTGGTTTGTCATGGCAAGATGTCATAATATTTGGACCCCTAACTCCACTCTTGGACCTATGCCGATCAAGACTTAGTCCCTACCTTCCCGTATCTCGGCGTAGTCCTCGTACTTCAAAGCCTGCACCAGCTGCAGCAGGTACAGCAGCAAATCCTCGTCCGGAGCTTGCTTTAATCGCGATATTGCGTACCTTGGGGACAAATTATAAAAACACGTAGTAAGACCACGCTTTACGCTAATATTTTGTACTGTACTTTACTGTACTGTAATTTAATTTAAATTAACTGCCATAGGTAATTTATAGAATTAGGCGTTACTTTACAGAGATCCATAATCCAAAATAATAGTAAAATTATTTTGCTATAAGCCGCGATGAAGTGAAAAACACATGCACAAACCTCCACCACCGCCATCACGATACACAAGCACTATATACGTTCACTATCACAAACTCAACAATCGTTTCGCCCCGCAACCGAAGCATCATCAGGAGATAGACTCCACGACCAAAACCGCAAAGCTTTGCGATTTTGGTCGTGGTGTGCTTGTGTATTGTGGTGGCGGTGGTGGAGGTTTGTGCATGTGTTTTTACGAATCCTGCATGTATCAGGTATGATAACCGATTGTCCACTCTACATTTAGCATTATATATATTTTCTATTTTACTTCATCGCGGATTATAGCAAAACAATTTTACTATTACTTTTGCCATAGGTAGCTTTCAAGGCGTTAAGCTGTGGAATGATTCACCAGTATCAATCCGCAAATCTCTTTCCCTTTCGGTATTTAAGTTACAGACTAGAAAATATTTATATGTAATTATATATTAGTAGCATCTTGTCATCTATTTATTTTACCAAAATTAATTAATAGATTAAATAGTTAAATTTATATAAACTTTGTCTTTTTCTCTATTTGACCCGTACTCTCTTTCTTCTTCACTTCTTGTCCTTTTCCTTCTATTACTCAAAGGTTGACTGGAAGAGATCCTTTTAGGGATAAGTCCGCCTTTATACATGTGCTTTTTTAATTTTTTTTTCTCTTTTCTAAATATATGTATAAACAGTAAGAAATAAATAAATAGGTTGTTCTAATAAACAAATTAAATTAATTTAGATTTTAATTTACGAATAATAATGAGAACTTTAATTAAATTCTTGATTGTTGTTTGTTTATTGTAATAAAGCTCTTCATTACTGTTACTATATACTCACTTCCTGACAGCCGGGTGGGTGAACTTCGGAGTGAGCAGTTCCAACGCGTCCTCCACGTCCATGGGAGCCCATTGCTTCATCATAGCCAACGCTTGTCTCACTTCACCTGATATGGAAAAGCGGAAAAGCTGTTTATGAAGGTCTAAAAAGGTATAAAGCAGTGTTTCCCGACCTTTTTTGGTCCATGCCCCACGTTAAAAATTATTTTGCCCCCCTAAGTAACATACAAAAATTTTAATATTAAAAATTGAATTGTCCACTTAAAGAACATAAATATTAGGTTTTAGGAAGAAAAATTGCTTTTTTTTGTTTAATTTGGCACTGAAATCTAGCATTGCACTTAAATGGCCCAGAGCGAAAGGCTAAAGGGAAACACTTGTCGAGTTGCTCCCCCTTAACCATCAAATTGCCCCCCTGTGGGTCGTGGGCCCCACGTTGGGAAACACTGGTATAAAGGAAAGAAAAGTGGCCAACTTTTAACCTTCGATATCTCTATCCAAAAGATATCACGAAGTGGAGGTTAGATTGTTCCATCATTTAGTAGGATTTTATTATTATAAAACTCGCTTTTACCCGCGACTTCGTTCGCGTGGACTGTTGTCGTGTGATAGGTCGATAATAGATGACGCTTTCCAGTCATCCTTATCCTGTAGAATTAACAGGATTTCTATAGCCTATATGTTGTTTGGCTGTATAAGGAATAATTGTGTCAAATTTCATCGATATTGTTTCAGCGGATTCGCCGTGAAAGAGTAACAAACATACATCCATACTCAGAAATTTTCGCATTTATAATATTAGTAGGATAGGATAGGTTGTATTGTAAGTTTTAAAGCATTCAAGCTCAATGTTCTTGAAGCTAATAGTTAACAACACATAGATCTTCTTTAAAATATAAATCATAGCAAAATAACTATTATTTTTATTGTATGGAATTCTGAAAAATAACCCCTGAAAGTTTGTGCGAGTTTTCTAATTGACTACTTTCGTTCGTACTTACCTGGTCTATTCCAATTGACGCATGCCAAAAACTTGGTCAACGCCCGGCGATGTGTAGACAAGTAGAAACTGGAAATAATAACGACATGTCTGCATAAAATTGTGGACTTTGTTTTATAATATGTATGTATATTAAGATGTCTTCAAAATAACGCCTAATTCTATAAATCCGAGTCACTTCCGGTCTCCATCAATACAACCTGTGCTAACTAGGTCTGGGAGCGCGACTGTGCGCAGGGATCTAAGGATCCCACGAGATAGGGGCAGCTCTTCTGACGGTCTGGATTGACATTTACACCACTTGGTCAAAATGGTTAAAATTGTCACATCACAAAATGGTTAAAATGTTGTCGCAAATTACTTCTGCTTTGTATTTTATAACAACACAGTCACGAATCAAGAGTATCGCGCCCTTTTTGATTAAACACTGGCAACACTGTGACGTTTATTTTCCCGGTGGAGCCTTCCTATTGATACAACGTTTCAGTGACATTCAGTCCTTGTTCATCATTCAAGAGAATTGCATCTCGGGGCGGGAATTGTGGTATTCCTTTATATCGTGTTATTGTAGAAAGTGTGCGCTAACAAAAATAATATATATAACCGTATTAACGAAATAAATGATATCTGAATAGTTGTCTGAGAAGTTTATAAAGGCAATCCGCACCGCTTAAATGCGACGTGTTACCTACCGGTACTTCCACACCAGGTCCTGCTCGTCCGCACAGAGAGCGTGCAGTGCGGCGGGCGCGGCCAGCAGCGCGGCCAGCTGGTCCCGCTCGGGCGCGGACGGCTTGGCGTCGCGGCCCGGCACCGCGCACCGCAGCGAGCGCGCTAACCGATGCTGCTTGCTTTCCACTAGGTTCTCCTTAAAAAAGGTACTAATTTTTCAGAATTGAGGAGCGAAACTGAGCACACCAGCCTGTATTGCTAGCTTTCCATTAAGTTCTCCTTAAAAAGGTGCACATTTTGACAAATCGGGGAGCAAATTCAAAAACCTCAGCTAGGCTTACTAGTTTTCCACTAAGTTCTCCAAAAAAAGCGACAAATCGGAGAGCAAATCCGAGCACCATATCTAGCATTGATAGCTTTACATTAAATTTATCTTAAAAATGTGCAAATTTTGACAAACCAAGGAACAAACCGAGAGCACCAGCCAGTGTTGCCAGCCTTTCATTAAACTCTCCTTAAAACGGCGCACATTTAAACAAATCCGGGAGCAAACCCGAGCCTACCCGCCGATGTTGTTAGCTTTTGACTATAATCTCTTTAAAAATAGCAATTTTTTAAAAACAAGGAGCAAACGTGAACCCGTCAGCCAATATTAGCAACATTGATAACTGGCTGCCTCAACTCAATTCTCCTTAATAAAGCAGCACTTTTCACATAACACGGAGCAAAAGCGAACGAGAAAGCTTTCAACTAAATTCTCCTAAACAAAAATAGTTTTAAAAATCTTTTAAAAAATTCTCCTTTATAGCAGCAGATCGAACTTACAAGTGATAAATAATTCTCAATATACGTAAAATAAAAAGAATGACTGAGAAATATTAGTATTATTGTAAAGAAAGACGAAAACGTGTAAAAAATATTAAAAGAGATTTGACGAATGATAAGACCGAAAGGAAGAGGAAAACATTTGCCTTTGTGTCGGATAAGGAATGATAATAGCATAAAAAATATAAATGTAGTTGGATGAAATTAGAGTTTTTATTGGACGCTTTTAATTGACATGTTTATACAGCACAAGTAAGTACTAAATCACGTCTAGGGAAGTCCTAAGTATACTATGAATATATTGAGGAAACAAATTTCCTACCCAAGACCGACAAAACATAAAGGTGCGTACAGACACCGCGAGTTCGTCTCGCATGCCCGTGCGCTCCATGTTTACGGGCGTTTCGTTTGCATGCTCGCGAGTAATAGAGCCCATATATTCCCATAAATTAATCGGTTTATAAAAATCATTTTGTCCACCAGTGTCTTTTAGAATAAGAACATCGTTATTCGATTTTTACATTACACATTGCAAATTATTTATTTATACTTCAAACTAATGTTAAGTAGAAAACTAAATAAAGCAACAAACACCAAGTACAGCTGTGTGAAAGTTCAATAAAGATGGCCACTCAGACTGTAAGCCTTAGCCTCACTGCTGACTTTCAGTGGTCTCCAAATAATTCAAATTAATAATTATCTTCTTTTTTATATTTTATGAACTATACAGGCGACAGTTGCGATTTGCACGTCTCGCCTTGTCGGAGCCATATTTTTACTGACGAATAATGCGTGGTTGTTTGTGTGCTCAGCTTGAACATGTCTTTCGGGACACATGTATATATGCACGTCGCATGCCTTAGGTTGAGGCATACGTGACGAACTATTCGCGACGCACTCCTCGACATGTCCGTACACAGCCTAAAGTATACCTCCTTTACTCATTGAAAACATTTAAATCCATTCGAAAATTTGTTTTAAACCGACATACAAGACAGTTAATAAAAATCTTGATAAAAATTTCCAAATATCCAATAAAACTTGATACGTTAAATATAAGAACGTGTTATGTTAATGTTATACTTAATGTTATACAATCGTGTAGGTTTAAAATTTAAATAGTTATCAATAAATATGAGCACGCTCCATAAAACTGGATTCTGGTATCGACAAAAAATAACATATCAAATAACGTTACATAATAATCATTCCTTGAGACACCTCAATTGGAAAGTAGATATGCATCGAAAAACGTTTACGTATGGCCAAATGACAGAATAATAGCCATATGGTATCCGGCTGAGTAGAATAGACCACTTTTATTTCTTACCGAGGTGTCATAATTGGCTACTAAGAAAAGTTAAACCTGTGGTATCTGGTTAAGTTGAATAGACCCCCTTATTTCTTACCCATGTGTCGTAAAAGGCGACTAAGGTAAGTCAACCTACCGTGTGGTATTCAGTTGAGTTGAATAGTACCACCCTCATTTCTTACCGAGGTGTCGTAAAAGGCGACTAAGGTAAGTCGATCCGTGTGGTATCCCTTTATTCCGCAAAATAATAATTCTATATATTACTAGCTGACCCGGCGAACGATGTTTTGCGAAATAAATTATTTTTATGGAATTTCTAATGTACATTATAAAATCATTGCCCAAAACAAAAATACAAATTTTAGAGGCCGACAGACGGCTTGACCCTTGGGTTCTCTCAAATCTACTGAATATGCATAAAAAATTTCAAAAAATCGGTCAAGTTGTTTCGGAGGAGTAAAGTGATCAACATTAAATAAATAAAATAAATATATGGGACACTTATACACACGGTTGTCCGTCCCCAAAGTAAGTAACTTAATACTTGTGTTATGGGTGACAGACAACTGGTCAATATATACTTATATATTTTTTAAATACATACTTAAATACAAATACACACCCAGGCTCAAAGACCAACAGATTCATATATAGAAAATGTTGGCCCTTGGCGGGAATCGAACCCGCGACCCGAGGAGCAGAAGGCAGGGTTACTACCCACTGCTCCAACGGGCCAGTCAAATTTGTAACAAGAATTTTATATATATTATTTAGAAGTATATTTACCTGTTGTATTTCATAGTCGGGCACGGTGACTATCTCGGCCTGCGCTCTGAACTGGTACATCTCGTCACCATCCTGCTCGTAGTACACTACGGCATGCTGGAACATGTTTCTTACATGTTACTTCTACTTCAGCAGCATAAGTTACCGGGGGTTCAGACGGGTTAGTGCCCCATATATATATTTAAGACTATGTAAGTGATAACAAGGCTCGGATTTAAGATTCAAACACTACATAAAATATCCATATGTATAAGACGAAAATCGATGTATATCATAGACATACGAGAGATCACAAACAAGCTTGTGATACCTGTGTCGCGACTCAGCAGAGTTAGCAACTCATTCGATGGTCTCGGTATTCGCTTCTACTATAAAATTCCCTAATACTAGATCAGTCTACAGATAGGTTTAAATTAAGTATAAGAGCTTATACGTAAAGCATATTACAAAATTGAAGATTATTTGGATGATGAAAAAGCCTGGATTTGAAAATCCTTTCAGTTTCATACAAGACTGCGGTTTAATAATGTAAAATTGAAAATGTTTAAAAGATTGACCGCCGAGTTTCTTGCTGGTTCCTCTCGGTAAGAGCAACATTCCGAACCAGTTGTAGCTTCATTAATCATATTGATCCTTGACGATTCAAAAGTGCTTGTAAGAGCTTATTTGAATAAAGATATTTTGATTTGATTTACATTCGATGAGATTGTAAGCTTTTGAAATGAGTGACCGCCAAGTTTCTAGCTGGTACTTCGGTAACAGCATCTTTCCGATCAGCGGTAGCTTTATTATAATTTAATTGTGTTTTGTAAGATACTTACTTCGATCCCATCAATTTGGACGGTAGGGAATTCAATCATCAGGTACATGTAGTTGGAGCTACGTTTCTCCTTTTCATTGATCATCTCTATCTCGCGGAAGGTCAGTCTGTCCAACCAATCTACCTACAAACAGTGCATTTACTGCAGATTCAAAAATATATAATTACAAAAGTAATAATAAAATTATTTTGCTATAATAAGCGAAGAAGTAAAATAGAAAATATATATAATGCTAAATGTAGAGTGGACAATCGGTTATCTTACCTGATACATGCAGGATTCGTAAAGACACATGCACAAACCTTCACCACCGCCACCACAAAGCACTATATACGTTCACTATCACAAACTCAACAATAGTTTCGCCCCGCAACCGAAGCATCATCAGGAGATAGACTCCACGACCAAAATCGCAAAGCTTTGCGATTCTCGTGGATTATAGCAAAATGATTTTATTATAACTTTTGTATTATGGATCTCCGTAAAGTAACGCCTATTTCTATAAATATATAATTACCAAAATCTATTGGACTTCATAAAATAATAATTACACAAACCTCTTGAAGGTATCTCAAAATAAGTTGACCAATAAACGGATAAGATTTAAAACAGACCGTTAATGGCTTACTTTCCGTAATCTATGGTCCGCATGACAAGACGGTGTATGACCAATAGACCATAGACCAATGATAGTAAAAAACAAAAATAGCATTTTTATTGATTCCCTATTGGTTGTAAGGTCATGATCACAATTTTATGTTCAAAATTTCAATTTAATACACTAATTTGCACGAAGGCGAAGTTTTAGGCACAGCTTAGTAAATAAATAAGTGTACGTCACTCACTTTAGGTATGTGCCCGTTCCGGTGCTTCTTAGCCAACTTGGCCAGCCTCTGCATCTGCTCTTTACCACGGTCCGGCGCCTTCCCCGGGGTCTTCTCGCTGCCCTCCACGCCGGGCCACACGCGGAGGTCGAACATGCCCTTATTCAAAACATACCGCCACTTACGAAAGAGATAACCTAAATGTACACACCACTTGCTGCGACGACGCGGCCTACTGTACACAATTCCCATAGCAAACCTTTATATTTAACTGTATGCTTATTTTTCATCATTGCTATGGTTTACTGCAATACATTTATTGGCACTAGAAAACATTAGAGACTCATAAATGGTGGCAAATATTAGATATTAGAGATTCATAGCAGGTGGGCAAAGACGATCTTCTTTTGAAGTGGACGGTCAAAATTCAAAATTATAATATACATGACTTTTAAAAGCATTTTAAAACTTTTAAAATCTGAAAATCGCGTTGGAAGTAAGACCCAATGATTCAGGTTCTAAGAGAGTCTCCATAGATAGAGGTTTCTTCACGATTTTTTTCCTTTACTGATTATCGTAAATTAAAATCTTGTCACACAACACATTCACCTTAACATTCTCATATCATTTGCATTTCTCTTTCTGCCGTTTCATTTATCGCCCAACATTTGTATACGTACAAAACAAAAATCACAATTAAATACAATTTTTCAAAAATCACTGTATTAAGACTAAATTCACACTAACTGCGAAACTAAATCGAAAATGCGTCGAACATATTTCAAAATTACGATATTCAAACATGTCATTCTAAACACAATTCTTTAAAGAATCCAAGTTCGTTTTACGATTGATGATTAAGAACTCTAAAATACTGTTAAGCGGACAACTGCTCCGTGATAAATATAAAATATCACTGACCTTATGTAAATATTTCAATCAATATATTCAAATGAATGTGTACTAGACATTAAATTATAACTGGTTGTACGCGTAACCTCGTTCGCATATATCTTTAA
Source organism: Morpho helenor (assembly GCA_029227775.1). NCBI lineage: Eukaryota > Metazoa > Arthropoda > Insecta > Lepidoptera > Nymphalidae > Morpho > Morpho helenor. The sequence goes on from JARGCU010000006.1 coordinate 1,206,345, forward strand.
CATTTAAATCAGTTAATCTTTTATGTATATATTTTATTTATTTATTTATTAGGAAACCAACGTGATATACAATATGGTTTATTTAAACTTATATAAATTTCTAAATTACCTATAGTTTTCTATTAAATATCCCACTTAAAGGCTAACTCAGCATGCATAATTATATAAAAAGCTAAATAACGTTCTGCTCACACTAAATACAAAAAAAAAAAGAAGAAAAAAAGAGTTATTACAATAAATAAAATAAAAATCAAACTAGTCTACTTTAACAATTAAAATATGGGGGAAATATTAAAAAAATAAAAACAGTAATATTAAAAACATTAAACATAGAAAAATATATTATTATGAAGTACATAAGTATTTCTTTATTTTTTGTTTAAAAGTTTTATTAGAGTCCTTAAAAATGTCTAATGTCTAAAAATATAAAAATATATTTTCTGAATCTCGGAAACGGCTCCAGCGATTTTCCTGAAATTCAGCGTGTAGGGGGCGTGTTTGGGAGAGAAAAATTGATCTAAGTTTTATTTTTAAAAAATATCGTTTTATCCCTGTTTTCGGGCACCAAAATAGTTTTAAAAATTTACGTTGAATACAAAAAAGCATTTTTTCGCTGCCAAATGTACAGTCATGTTAGCGTTCCCGCCGCGATAACGTCGTGTAAAGAGCTCATGAATAAGTGCCCCGGATGGGATCGAAACTAGTCGGGCTAATCCGATAGAATAAGACGTGAGTATAGCCGGTTCTATACAATAACCATGTTAGCTCTTTTGGGGAACAGGCGGTCTAGGGAGGTAAAAATAGCTAGGATTGAGCCCCACCCGCCCAATAATTTTTCTTTTTTTAAATTTTTTTTTTCTATTTTTTTCTATTTTATTTTTATATCTTTAAAAAAAATTACCGAGCAAAGCTCGTTCACCCAGGTACTCTATACTTATAATTAAAATCAAAACCACGATAAGAAAAGAGGGTGGTCTATTCTACGCAACCGGATACCACACGGCAGATCAACTTACCTTAGTCGCCTTTTACGACAGAAATGGTAAGAAATGGGTGTGGTGGTGTCCACTCAGTCGAATACCACACAGCTTACTTACGGCATAATTTTGTCAATCAAGCTGGTATGGTAAAATACTGACCTAGTATTCAGACTCGAAATGTAAAAGTTGATTTCAAACGAAACTGAACACAGTAAACTCTTTTAAATTTACTTTCAACTTTATAGTTATGCAAATTTGTATTTATTACCCACAAGTTTGACTTGATAGGTGCGTTGGCGCAGGTGACCCTGATTTACGCTTCGAGGGTCGTGGATTCGATTTCCGCCGGGACCCAACATTGCTCAGAAGTTACAAAAAAAATTGCAGTAATCCGCGTTTGTTAATAGAATAGATGCAATGCTAAGTGTATGAAGCAACAATCACATACTGACTGGCCCGTTGGGGCAGTGGGAAGTGACCCTGCCTTCAGCTCCGCGGGTCGTGGGTTCGATTCCCGCCGAGGGCCAACATTTTCTATAAATGAATTTGTTGGTCTTCGAATCTAGGGTATATTTGTATTTAAGTATGTATTTAAAAAATATATAAGTATATATTCACCAGTTGCCTGTCTACCATAACACAAGTATTAAGTTACATTGGGGACGGACGACCGTGTGTGTAAGTGTCCCATATATTAATTTATTATTATTCTTGTGCACAAAAATTAATTTGCTTAAAAATACAATGAAGCCAATGTAAGAATACTTATTTCCTTAAAATATCTCTCTACTCTAAATCACATTCCTTTTGACCGTGGTATAGGGACAAACAAACACTTTCGCCGTCTGGTTCACCTAAAGCGATGACCCCAATGCCCAGTAATTAACCGTTAATTGTTTTGATAAGCGAACTACAATGAACTTTTTCTGCCTATCACTATGCATATTAATATAAATACGCTAGTCTGTCTGTTTCGCTTTCACGGCTTACCCACTGGACCTATAGTGATGAAATTTGGCACAATTTACATTCATATACCGGGATTACATCTATATTTAATAATAATAAGAACTTTATTTAGCCAAACAATTACAAAAAATACAAAAAACAAGATTCAAAAATAGATAATAAAATACAAATTCACATTAACAAATATCGTAGACACTCGTACTAAGATAACTTGTGCTACGAGTGTCTACCTCCCTCTGGATCAAAAACAGTGTTTTTCTAATCTAATGTAATACATAAACAATTCTACATAAACAAATATTATAACTTACGCGTCTGTTGTGTTTTCGTGTGTGTGTGTGTGTGTGTGTGTGTGTGTGTGTGCGTGTGTGTGTGTGAGCTCTCTCGTATGCTCGTTAATTAACTAGCGTTTACCAGCAACTTCGTTTGCGTGGACTGTTGCGTGATAGGTTGATAATAGATGGCGCTTTTCAATGTCATCCTATTCCTGTAGAGTTAACAGGATTACTATAACTTATATGTTACCCCTGTGTATAAGGAATAATCGTGCCAAATTTCATCGATATTGGTTCAGCGGATTCGCCGTGAGTTACAAACATAAATCTATACTAACAAACTTTCTTATAATATTAGTAGGATTATAAAACGAAGTCCTCAAAAGCTGTCTGTCTGTATGTATGTTTTATAGTTAAATTAAGAAATTATTAGGTTAATTCTAATTCATAATGTTTGATATTTGCGTATCAACTTTTTCTCTACCATAAATTGTCTCATTTCGTAGGTTAGCTGGCAGAGATCTCTGTCTTGGGATAAGTTGACCTTTGTACACTATTTTTTACCAATAATGTTTTTCCAACTTTTTTATGGTACATAAGTAAATAAATAAATTAATATATGGGACACTTACACACACGGTCGTCCGTCTCCAAAGTAAGCAACTTAATACTTGTGTTATGGTAGACAGACAACTGGTGAATATATACTTATATATTTTTTAAATACATACTTAAATACAAATATACACCCAGGCTCAAAGTCCAACAGATTCATTTAGGCATTTCACTAAAATAATGTACTAGAGAATTGTAGATCTACAAGAATACTACAAAAAAGTCTGCGACAGTATGTCTCTATCTCTTACAGTTAAGTCACAATAACTACATTCATGTTCAAAATTTTAATTCGGGGAAAAATTTGTGAAGCTGATTTCCACGCTGTATATATGTATATCCTCCTGCCCTTATCCCACTCTGAGTGGGATCGCATAACATGTTATAAACATGCTATAACATGATTTGGCTGCGTTTTTACGACCGGCCGACTGCCTGACTTCAACTTACCTTAGTCGTATCTTGCGACACCTCAGTAAGGAGGGTGGTCTATTCTTCTAAAACGGAAACCACACGGCGGGTCGACTTACCTTAGTCGCCTTTTACGACACCACGGTAAGAAATGAGGGTGGTGCTATTCTACTTAGCCGGATACCACACGGCTATGATTTCCACGCTGTCAAAACCGATTTAAATAATGGACGTTAATGAAGTTACTCTCATTCTGAACTTAGACTCGCATGTCCGTTAGATGTTATCTTCTAGGTCATGATTAGTGACATAACATAACCATGACATGTCATGACATTAATCTTAGATAAGATACAATATCGTCAGATAGTCACTGACCTGTCACTGTGCGTTATTTATTATTAGTTAAATATATGTATTAATAAATAAAAAAGTAATAATAAAATTATTTTGCTACGGCGTGTGGTATCCGGCTGTATAAAATAGTACCACCCACATTTTCTTAGCGAGGTGTCGTAAATGGCGACTAAGGTAAGTCGACCCGCCGTGTAGTATCCGGCTGAATAGAATAGTACCGCCCTCTTTTCTTACCGAGGTGTCGTAAAAGGCGACTAAGGAAAGTCGACCCGACGTGTGGTATCCGGCTGAGTAGAATAGACCAACCTCATTTCTTACCGAGGTGTCGTAAAAGGCGACTAAGGTAAGTCGACCCGCCGTGTGGTATCCGGCTGAATAGAATAGTACCGCCCTCTTTTCTTACCGAGGTGTTGTAAAAGGCGACTAAGGAAAGTCGACCCGCCGTGTGGTATCCGGCTGAGTAGAATAGACCAACCTCATTTCTTACAGAGGTGTCGTAAAAGGCGACTAAGGTAAGTCGACCCGCCGTGTGGTATCCGGCTGAGTAGAATAGACCAACCTCATTTTCTTACCGAGGTGTCGTAAAAGGCGGCTAAGGTAAGTCGACCCGCCGTGTGGTATCCGGATGAGTAGAATAGACCAAACTCATTTCTTACCGAGGGGTCGTAAAATACGACTGAGGTAAGTTGACATCAGGCAGGCGGCCGGCCGTAAAAACGCAGCTAAATCATGTGACAGCATGTTTATAACATGTTGTGCCGACCCCACTTAGAGTGGGATAAGGGCAGGTAGATGATGATGAATAAAATTATTATGCTGTAATCCGCGATGAAGTAAAATAGAAAGTATACATAATGCTAAATGTTGAGTGGACAATCCGTTTTCATACCAGATACATGCAGTATTCGTAAAAACACATGCACAAACCTCCACCATCGCCACCACAATACACAAGCACTACATACGTTCACTATCACAATCTCGACATCTTCAGGAAATAGACTCCACGACATGGGCCACGGGGCTTTGCAATTTTGTCGGATTTCGTCGTCGGGTAGTGCATATGAGTTTTTACAATTTCTGCATGTATCAGGTATGAGAACGAAAACCAAGTGATATCGACGGTTTAGGGTGTTTGTCGTTAAATCGAGTGACGTTACATGGAGTTTACACTGTATGTATTTATAAAAAAAATTAACTCTTTTATTTAATCTCAACTCAACTCTCACCTGCCGCAGCATTCCATGTTTGCCGAAAAGAGATATAGTGGTACCGCCAACCACCATCAATTTCCCAGGACCAGCGCAATCGTATATAGTCATAGCGAGGATGGCATTCCGGGGAAGGTCACTGTAGTACACTGGCAGAGTCACCCATTCATTCCAGCTAAAACAAATCAATCAGCATTAAAATATGATCCCATTTCATTTTATAAAGTTATGTATTATCTATATACAGGATGGTACCAACCATATTATAAAAGCTGTGGTAGTCTAGCGGTAACACCGTGCGACTCTTTTGAGGAGGTCACAAATTCAAACCCGGGCAGACACCAATGAGTTTTTCTGTTAAAACTTATGTGTCTAATTGATAATTGCAATTTATCACACGCTTTTCGGTGAAGAAAAACATCATGAGAAAACCTTGCATAGAAAACCTCGCCTTTTATGACACCTCGGTAAGAAATGAGGGTAGTACTATTCTATTCAGCCTGATGCCACTGCCTCAATTAAACTATATTTATTTTTTTCCAAATGGTCTTTAAGATCTTTTTTTAAATTGTCAATAAATATAATTAAAACTACATTAGATCATATTTCAAGAGCCAGTCATACCAAGACACCAGCAAAGAAAATTGTAATGCCGGTTCTCAGGGACCAGAGCTGGCTACAATGTGTTAAATTCATGGTTCTAAAAAACATAACTCGATTTTATGACTTAGTACCATATTGCTGGGCAGAGGCCCCTCACCTTGAGATACCTGTTTTTCCTTAGACAAGATTACATAATTCCATAAGACACAATGCTATGGATGTAAGTACAATAAAATTAATAATTACTCAAATTTGGAAGTTAAATGGTGTTGGTATAATGAAGAACAAAAATAATACACTGATGTTAAATCTGCTAGTTTCTTATTATTTTTATAACTTATACTCACTTCCATCGATTGGTAAAAGATTTATATGATGTGGTGACAGGTAATGCTAATGGTACTTCATCACAAAGCACCTGGCATGTAACATACAAGTCGGAACACCCTTCCTGGTAAAGTCCAGAGAATTTGAGCATGGGGTCCGATAATAGCTTGTCATATTCAGGTTTAGCTCTCTTCCCTTCTAAAGTACCACTGAAAAAAAATTTGAATAAATAACATAACTTAAAATTTAATTTCCAAAATTCACAATACTCAATTGTTATAACAACAGATATGGCTCATTGGTGCAGAAGGCCATACATTCAGCTCCACAGGTTGCTGCTTCAATTTGACCAATTTTCTGGTTTTTTCAAGTATTTAAGTATGTATTTAAACCACCATTTTACCAGTTGGCTTTCATCCATAACACAACTATTAAGCTGTTTTCTTTAAGGACAGACAATAAATGAATGTGTAATTGTTCCACATATTTATTCATTAGTTGTATTTAAATCAATTTTTCAGCTACTTTCCCATGTTAAATAGACCAATACTTGTGAATATTTCAAAAAGCACTTTGGTTATTGTGTATTATGGCATATATAATATACTACAGTGAATTGTATGTATAATTTGTACTATACTAAACTGGTTTTCTATGTCCCAGACATATTTTACGATTTTGCATTATATAAAAGATTTTTATAGTGATCTCAAGTAAAGAACAATTTTTTTTAACAAATTTTAAATAAAACAAGTTTTCTAAATATGTTACATCAGATACTCATTGTGACAATTATTGTTTTATTAAAAATTGTTACTTTAAAAGCCAATGTTCATTTAGATATCAAAAAACAAAAACCTCTCATTTACACTCTTTTCTATTCTTGGTAATGGTGATAACAGGTTGTTCATATATATTGTATACATGTATTCAGATGTTTTGAAAATAAACCAAAAATACTTACACTTTTATTTCCACTTTGTGATCTAAGGACGAACTATACACATAGTAAAACTTATCATCAATTTCGTTCATTTTGTTCGTTAATGTGTTAACTAAAATCTTACTTAGTTATCAATAACACTGGTTCCAACACCTTACTAGCTAGTAATGTATAAATTTCTAAGTCTAATTCTTTGAATATAGTACCCTAAAATTACATAGCGAAATTATTTGTATTGTTTTGCGAACTGACGTTTTCAAAATATTTTGTAATCTATGATATTTTGTATATTATATAGTCTGTACTTCGATGGAATAAATTGCAAATTGTCAATGTCATAAATTGATATACGTCATTTGACCTAGTATTTTATCTTGGATACATATGTATTTTATACTCTATAGCTCTATGACCATACAGTGTTACCAGCGTTATTTACAAATATTTTAGTATTACTGTTATTAGTCTATAACAGTAATTAAAAACCATAGCTATCTAGCTATGAAATTGATATTTCAGTAGATTATTTATATTTTACATAAATCATTATTTCAAAAGTTGATTTTGCTGACTACAGTCTGAGAATTTATTAAGTTTTGAAAAACTTATACATATTCTTATTTTGATTAAAGTAAACGTAGTGATAACATTTTCTATACAAGTTTATAGTACGCAATTACAATAATTTATACGGAAAACTAATATATATATATATATATATATATATATATATATATATATATATATATATATATATATATATATATATATATATATATATATATATATATGTATATTATTTTGTAAAAGATAAAGATTTCAAACAAAAAGAAATTTATATTACAATATATGTACAGAAAAGCATACGTTATATACATGGACGTAGTATATATTATTTGTGTATTCTTTATCCAAGGTTATATACGTGTGTGATGTTGATGTCATTTTGTCAATCTTCTTATAACCATAGACTACTGTCATAACAATAATATTCAAAAATAAAGTAGCTGCAAATTGAAAATCTTGTTAAAACTTAACTTTTTTATATCTTCACATTAATAATTACGTGTAAATTACATTTTTCTATAGGCAAAGTAAGTGCATTTTACTATTTCGTTTATTTTATAGGTTAACATGTTTCCACTTTTGTATATACATTCCAATCTCATTATTTATTTAGCTGAATGTTTCAATGTGTACATGTAGTGTTCGTGAAGTTCTTAGTTTGTCGTTTTTGATACTGAATACATATGTAAAATTGGTTAAATGCCAGTCTTGGCATATACTTTTTATTTTTTCGAGATATGTTGCTAACTTAAACAATAAGCCATTATTCTTATATAAATAATGATTACGTCACTTCAGATTATTTTTATCCAATTTTTAAACTGTTATAATTAATATATTATAATTTTATTTATTTGTTACAGAAAAATGACCAAGCTCCTTGAATGGATCTCAGTTACATCTGCAGTATTCGCAATTTGGTACTCACTGGTCGGCGGTTATGTAAAACACAGATTTATTGAAGAGAATATGACCACAATTTTAGTGTCACCATTTTTATTCATAATTCTATTTGGCCTTTACGCAGTCACTATTGTATTATACAGAGTATTTACTTTTAATAACTGTGAAGATGCAGCGAGGGAATTGCAATTTGAAATTGCAGAGGCTAAGAAAGATTTATTAGATAAGGGCTTGAAGTGGTAAAGCCCATTGTATTTAAGATTAATTTCATAATTTCTTGACCTAAATACTGATAATAATAAAAAATTAAAGTCTTCAACTAATTAACTTCTAATAATGAGTTTTCTAGCTTAACTTAATTTCCAATGCACCAAATTCTTCATTTCTTTGAAAGCCAAAATGTGTGATTCTATACAAGAAATGTGTCGACCTATTTGTCTACAAATTGACTTCCCACATTGAGATGTTGGTTTTCTCGATGTTCTGACCAGGGCAATCCTACCAGTAGATAATAATAAATTAATAAATACATATATGGGACACTTTCACACACGCTCATCTGTCCCTAAAGTAAGTAACTTAATACTTGTGTTATGGGTGACAGACAACTGGTGAATATATACTTACATATTTCTTAAATATATACTTAAATACAAATATATACCCAGACTCGAAGACCAACAAATTCATTTATAGAAAATGTTGACTCTTGGTGGGAATCGAACCCACGACCCACGGAGCTGAAGGCAGGTTCACTACCCACTGCGCCAACGAGCCAGTCAAAGGTACTAGATAATGATGAATTTGAGATTAATTAATGACCTATAACCCTCTTGTTTAGGGATTTTAAGGTTTGTTGTAGCTATTTATAGGTTAAAGAAGGTTATATTGTGAGGACATCTTTGAAACCAACAACGCAATATAGAGAAATGAGTCGAATTGTCTTAAATATCGAATGAAAACCTGTCCATTTCTATCTTCCCCTATTTAAATAAAATGTTTAAGACTGCTCATAGCCTTTAAAACAATAGCAATATTAATACTTAAGAAACAGGCTGTGTGTGTGTATGTATGGAACATATAGCTTGTGTTTATTTCAAGCTATATGCTTTATAGGCACTTTAGCTTACAAACACATGTTTGAGATGTTATTGAGAAATATAATTAAAATTTATTTATTGAATAAATTTAGTTTATATAAATTTGGTATTTTTATTTAATTTATAAAATTATCCTTATACACAGTATTAATGAAGATACGACATTAATTAAATTAATCCACGGATTATTTGTACGTTATAGATAACCTTAGCATAATTTAATCTTGTTAAATATCATTAAAAATGTATTTTTAAAGAAAATAAATACAATATAATTGAGATCTGGCTTTGTTAGTAATGGCTGAATGAAGTGGTGCGGCGCGCTTGTTCAAAACATAGGAGAAAACAATATTGTTGTTTTCTCTCCCTCGCACCATACTATTAGTTTTTAGGTCAAGGTTATTTTTTTCGTGTCGTAATAGGGTAAGGTCGTTGATCTTTATAAGCCGTGTTTTCAAACTTAAAATAATTCCTGTTGTTAAAGTACTTCGCTGAATTAACTGTTTTTTATGTAGGGTGCTGAGGTGTGTAGGTAACTAAAATTAAAATAAATGTTTTATCCCCATAACTTGAACGCCTCCATCGATAACGCGGCTTAATCAGATTGAGATATAATAAAACATAATCCTCCTGCCCTAATCCCACTCTAAGTGGGATCAGCACATGTTATAAACATGCTGTCACATGATTTGGCTGCGTTTTTACGACCGGCCGCCTGCCTGACGTCAACTTACCTTAGTCGTATTACACCTCGGTAAGAAAGAGGGCGGTCTATTCTACTAAACCGGATACCACACGATGGGTCAACTTACCTTAGTCGCCTTTTACGACACCTCGGTAAGAATTGAGGGTGGTACTATTCTATTCAGCCGGATAAAACACGGCGTGAGATATAACAAAACAATGTATTATTATTATCTTGCTTTATGGCCTGTACAGCGATACTTACATAGATAAAATACACTATGATCATAGTGTACCAACAAAACAATATAGTTGAGAATTTATTTATTCCTTTTTGTAGGGTTACAAAAGGTTTATAAATTTGTGAAACTAAGTACGAAACGACGGAATACTTTTTCGATAATATTGGGGTGGTTTTCGTTGAACTACGCAATAAAACCAATATATTACGACTAAGATTTATTTGAGCTAAATACTTATTCGCATATTTACACATTAAATAATTTAAAAAATATTTATTTGCACACAATTCATGATCAAAGTTAATGCATAATTGCATACTTAAAATGTCTTATGTTATAAATAAGGTACATTATGGTTTTAAACTAATTTAATTTGAATGGCTGTTTTTTTAAAGTACAAAAAAAAACAAAAAATATATTCTGGATATTATAATCTAAAATATTCCGTGAATTACTCGTTATTCCAATTATACTATCACAATACAATAGATTTTAAATTACTTAAAAGAAATTTGTAAATACATATTTCATTGACAGTATACTTAGAGTTAACAGAAAAATAAAAAGATAATTATTTTTTATATTGTTACGAGTAACACAGCAAAATATTATTTTTTTAATTTTGGGATGACATTAAACACAAAAAGTGAAAAAATCGGTAATATGGTTTATCGAATAAAGCCGTTGTTTGTTCGTTGAGATCGCATTAAAACAAATGAAAATATTAAACCCAAAATTATAATATGATGATTATAATTCTATATGTATAATTTCATTTAGCGCAAGAGACAAAGTTATTAATTTATAGAAATAAATCTGTGTGAAATTCAGTAGTACAAAAATAATTCTTTTATTATTTTTGACAAACATATTAAAAGACTTATATAAATATTATTATTTAAATTCTTTAAAAACAGATAAGTAATAATTCATGATTTTTATAATTAATTGTTCTTACACGCCCATTTGAAATAACGGACTTTAGATTTGTTTATAAAAATAAATTAGATGATAAACAATTTTATTAGCTTTATTAAAGTTAGATGATATGATATAATAATTTATTAATATAATTATTTCAAGAAACGTAAACGATTTTTATCATATTTAAATGAGATATAATATGTTTTACATTAACAACAAGCATACAAAATAAAATAATGCGGAAAAATGAAATTTGTAATCGAAAATGTTGCCAATTACCAATGACATATTTACATGTTTTTTTTGTCTATTTCATATTAATATAAACATGACCAATAATTTTCTCTTAATTTGTAGAAAATAATTGTTATTTAAATAACGTTATTATAGTTGCTATTTTGCATACCAATAAATATAAAAAATGCAGAAAATTTGACGAAAATGATTTACTGAGAAATAAATTATTTGAGTTTCGTGAATAAATTGTTTATGTATTTTCATGGCTGCTTAGAATTATGGTGCTTTAATATAATTAAACTTCGCCTTATTATACCGAACAATCACGATTTATGATTCTGCGCATAAGCTCATATTGTCTTAATTTAAGTGATTAAAGAGAAATTAAATATTGACATATATTATGTACCTCCAATCTTAATGATAAGTTGAGAAAAAGCTTAAAATAAATGGTGTTTGTCCTAAAAAGCTATCTCGTCATAAAAATATGTCTTTTAATAAAAAATTAAAGCCGGACAAAAGCCTTGTCTTTGTATTGAAGGAGGAAAAAAGTATTCTCTATATAAATTTAATCTGTGATAAATGTATAAGGCGTGTATCTATGCCTTATTATTTCTAAATATAACACGCTTTACAGCGTTTCTCAAGCTAATCATGACTATAATAAATAAGTTTTCAATAAAAACAGTGGTATCCGGCTGAGTAGAATAGACCACCTTCATTTCTTACTGAGGTGTCGTAAAAGGTGACTAAGGTAAATTGATCCACCATGTGGTATCAGAATAGACTACCCTCTTCCTTACCGAGGTGTTGTAACATATGACTAATGTAAGTTGATGTCTGGCAGGCGGCCGGGCGTAAATAACGTATAGCCAAATCATGTGACATGTTTATAACATGTTGTGCCGACCCCACTTAGAGTGGGATAAGGATAGTAGGATAATGACTATAGTCATACGATATCGCTCGTTAATACTACCGAGTTAACTCATTTGAAATAAATGAAGTAATAGGCCTTAATTTTCCACTTTACATGATACCCAATGAATTTAGGGCTGCCATATATACTGAAAAATAGTAATATATAATTTTTCAAAATATTGTTTTTACTATTGAACAGATTTAAATTACTTTTCAAAATACTATTTTTAGCATCAAAATGCTTAAGACTAAAGTTTAAGAAGATTTTTTTCTTAAATTTAGTTTGAGTATAGCAAAGCTAAATACAAATCGCAATAAAACTTAATTTTAGTTATTATTGACACCAAATTTTTTTTACCGATGTGTCGTAAAATACGACTATGGTAAGTTGACGTCAGTCGGTCATAAAAACATAGCCAACATGTGATAACATGTTGTTCCGACCTTACTTAGAGTGCGATAAGGTTGATTGCGTCACCACAATTTGGCATTGGAAGTTTTTAGAAAAGAGTGAAAAATAATAAGTTATGCAAGATGCTTTGAAAAATATGTAATTAAAACTTTAAATACTATACTGGTCATTCTGAAATACTGTTTTAATATTTCTCATATATCCAAAAAAAATTGGCAACCCTGGTTGAATTGCTGTAATTCTAAAGTACTAGAAATTATCTTTTATGGCAAGTAATTTGCAGAATAATAAATACAAGACTAACTTTGCAAAAAAATTATTTTGTAATATATTCACGTAAACGAAAAATTTTGGAACGAAAAAAAACCAAAAGGTTTACAAAATTTTTAACAAAATATTAGAGTAAGTAGAGTAGTTGAACTTTTATATTAAAGTAAGTTAGTTTCAACTTAATAACTTATCCTCATAAAAAAATTTAACTTTCTACTTTTGGTTATTAAAATCGATATATATAGCAATACTCAAATATTATATAATTTATCATCATCCTCCTGCCCATATCCCACTCTAAGTGGCGTCAACATGTTACAAACATGTTGTCACATGATATGGCAGCGTATTTTACGACCGGCCGCCTGCCTAACGTCAAGCTACCTTAGTCGTATTACACCTCGGTAAAAAAGAGGGTGGTATATTTTACTCAACAGGATACCACACGGTGGGTCAACTTAACTTAGTCGCCTTTTACTACAGCTCGGTAAGAAATGAGGTTGGTCTATTCGACTCAGCCGAATACTACACGGCGGTTTTCCTTTCGTAATTAAAATCGTTGTATATAGCAATACTCATATATCATATAATTATATCGTACCTAAAAATTTCTACTTCGAATTATATTAAAACCCTACTAGCCGATGATATGACAGATAGCGGCCTAAAAAGCATTTGAGGCGGTTCCATTACTTAAATTAAATAATAATTAATTTTTATCAAAAAACCAATGAAGATAAACACATAGGTAAGTAATTAAATAAAGCGGTAAATTAATATAAATTATTAATAAAGTTTATAGAAAGTTTTTTATAATAAATTATTAAAGTAATTACTTGATTAATCTACCTAATATCATGTTGTTGTCGCCATTGACTTCCTCTTTGTATTTTATAGAAACACAGTCATGAAACAAGAGTCCCTCTTTTATTGAAATGTTGGCAACACTGTGCCGTTGTTGTTTCCGGTGTAGTCTTCCTATTGATAAAACGTTACAGTGACAGTCAGTCTTTGTTCGTCATTCAAGAGAAGTGTATCTTGGAACGGGAATTGTGGTAGTCCTATTATGTCGTGTTATTGTATATAGTATGTGCGCTAACAATTTATTTTTTTTGTTTTTTTTTAAGGTTACTAGCAATTGGTTTTCAAATTACTAGTAAACTTGTTAACCCCTTATTAGGAATGGGTTCACGTCGGTAGTATAATGGCCGGGATTCGAACCCACGACCTCTCGATCGCAAGCCAGTTATCCTAACCATTCGGCAAACGCCGCTTAAATTAAATTCCTATTCCTAACAAGGGGTTAACAAGTTTACTAGTAATTTGTGATCGAAATTGCTAGTAACCTTTAAAAAAAACAACAAAAATAGAATTAGATATATAGACACATTGGCAAGTAATTAAATAAAAACGTAATGGTCGAAGATTAAATTACTAATTCTATTATATATTTTTGTCTTTATAAAGATTTTAAAGGCCCTCAAGTCAGTGCTAAACAAATGAACACTTGAAGTAAATAAGGCACTAAGTACCTAAAATTTAATTTTTAGGTACTTAATTTGTTTCTAAAAGTCTTTTAGAACCAAATTGCATACTTAGTTCGAATTTTAATTTTTAAATATTTAGTGCCTTATTTACTTCAAGCTTTACTAAAAGCCTTTTAAAACCAAATTGCATACTTAGTTCGAATTTTAATTTTTAGGTACTTAGTGCCTTATTTACTTTAAGTGTTCAAATAATATGCGGGTATTACTTCAATATACTACACAGAATCAAGGTCCTGAATTATATGTGAGTGTAGCTCCCAGTCAGATACATTAGTTATTACATTACAACAATGCCCTACTTTGTCAGAGATTCAATTTTGCTGCACATAGTGCCATGTATAATATATGTGATTTGAAGCAACTATATTTCGTATTACAGAAATGAGGGAAAGTAAAAATGAAATAACACGACTGGGTACAAAACCACGACATTAAAACAGATAACCGCTTAAATACACAAAAGAGGCCCTAACGAAATTATATACTAGCAAGCGGCTCCGCCCGCGTAGATTAAAACCGTAATAGTACTGTTTTACACAAAATAAAACAGCTATTATGTGCCGAAAGAAACACACAGCGTTATAATGAAGAAGCAGTCTGAATCTTTACCTTTCCTGAGCTAATATTTTGTAAAACATACCTGTTTGTCGCTGGTTTCGGCTTTTTGGTACCTTTGAATCCAGCTAGGTGGCGCTGTTGTCCTCAATATTGGCGCCATTATTATCTGTCAGTCTCATAGAGTCTTCACAGCAAGGCCCTTGCTCTAACGCTGTGTGTTTCTTTCGGCACATAATAGCTGTTTTATTTTGTGTAAAACAGTACTATTATATGCCTTGCCGAAACACACAGCGTTATAATGAAGACCTGTTTGATTTCTGCTGGTGAAGGTACACAAGGTAGAAAACGCTATGTGATAAAGGAGTAAGAAACATTATGTATATATACATAGTGTAAATGAAAAGGATCATCAGATTATATATCATATTATTCAATTAATAACATAACCTTATTTACTATTCTCCTAGACATTGAAATTAACTATCATAAAATTAGGAACTGAAAATGTAATGGTATTGTCAGCCACTATAATAGGAACTAATATTTAAGGTCAATAAGGAATTATATAAAACACAATATTTGTGATTCAACTTAACAAAACCTCAATAAAAATTTTAACTTAAAAAATTATTCTTTTGACCATTATTTAATTTCTACACTAGAAAATTTAGAATGAAGTAAATCTTCACAATTGGGGATAGCCTGTATAACTTCTTTACAGTAGTATTTGCTAAAGATTTTAACACTTTTCCAATTTCCTCTACTCAGAATCTCTTCCACTGGAAGATTTTCAAGCCAACCTTTTGAGGGCACAGCAGATCTAACACTGCCTGGAGATGCCTTGATATTAACATCTTTAAAAATAGATTTGATCCATCCACCAATAAGAGTTCTAGATGCAGGCTTAACATCACCTTTCAAAGATAAGAATAGACTTGTAATGCCAGTATTCAAACGTCTTTTATGAGTATAGTCTAAAAGTTGCTTAATATGTTTGACTGGACAAATATAACCATTTGGATGAGTTGAAAATGCCCACCCTGATTGTCTATGTTTACTAGAGTCTGTTTTGGAGCCAAACTTTGGCCAAAACACTATTTTATCTGGACTTTCTATTAAATTATTATGTGAAATATCCAATAAGGTAAGGTCATGTAACCTGCGCCCTGATGCTAAAAGTAAAATAATTGCAGTTCTTCTAGAAATATCAAAAATTGAATTTTTGCAAGGAACTGAATTCAACCAGTCATACAATAATTTTGTATCCCATACAGGCGACTTTATTGGTGGAGGTTTAGTTAAAGCAATGGCCTTTAAAATTTGATGAATAAAAAAGTTATTTGAAATTTTTTCAATGTTTAACGCACAATAAGTAGATATTGCAGATTTATGTAATAGAATAGTATTATATGCAAATTTTATTATTAATACATAGATTAGCTAAAAATTTAGCAACATCCAAAGTAATCCATCTTCTAATTGGAGCTCTATAAGTTTTGAGAGTAGTTGTCCGCCAACTACTATTCAGTAAACTCAGCTCATCTTTACTCCAGTTGGCGACCTCACTGGCCCACCCCCAATTTTCCAGGCCTGGAGGAATAGATTGTCCACTTGAGGTGGAACCATTCCTGTTGCATGGTCGATCAGGGTCTTCCGTAGATCCCTTATCGGCAGTGGTCTTGCTAAGGCTCTCGATTGGAGATCGGTTTTCCAAAAACACTGATCCCATTGAGGGGCTATGAGGATGTAAGTTCCTCTGGCCTTGTTCAAATGAGCCAGAACTCTGGGCATCAGGCTGGGTGGGGGAAAAACCCACCCCAACTGATAATTCCAGTCTCGACTGAATGCGTCGCAAAAAAATTGCTGAACCATCTTTGGAATCCCACGTGACGTACTGAGGAACTACAGCAGTTCCTTTGGACGCGAATAGGTCCACGTCTGGTACGCCCCACTTCCTGAATATAGCCTCTCTTGCTGGAGCCAATAGTTGCCACTCGGGTACCGATTTCCCTCATGAGAGGCGATCGGCCATCCCGTTGTACCTCCCCGGGAGGTACGCTGCCGATAGCGTAACATTTAGCTGGTCGGCTAGCAGAAGGAGATCGTTCGTTAGGGTTAGAAGGGCTAGCGACCGAGTGCCGCCTTCGTTTCTTATATATGCAACCAGGGTTCGGTTGTCCGATTGCACCAGAATGTGTGCATCCCTGACCTGTGCACCTTGCTGGGCTAAGGCTGCGTACACTGCATACATCTCCTTCAAGTTGGAGTGCCATTTTTTCTGGCTGAGACTCCATTTCCCTGACAACAATTGATTGTTCAGGTGAGCACCCCAGCCCGCATCCGCTGCGTCTGTGGTGAGAAAGTGTGTCACTTTTTTTAGGTGCATTGTCCTGGTACTTTTGATGATGTTTTTTAACCACCACTGTAACTCTTGAACTACTAGCGGCGGTAATGTCTTTCTCTCTCTTGGCCTGCCTAATCTGAACTTTTTCAGGAATATTTGTGTTCTGCAGCAGTGCAGACGACCATTTGGAACTGTGAGATTTGCAAAGTTTAGTGTGCCTAACAACTTTTGTATTTCCAGGAGACAAGCTGATTCTTTTCTTAGAAGAATTGTTATCATTCCTGTTATTGACTGCACTTTCTTTAAAGGTAGAGACATTAAATTTATTTTGGTGTTCCAAGTGATGCCCAAATACTCTAATTCCTGTGTTGGCGCAAGAAGTGACTTTTGTAAGTTCACATGCCAACCCAATGCCACCAGGGTGTCTAGAGCTGCGACAGCTTGATCTGCCAGAACTGATTTGCTCTGATGTGCGATTAAAAAAATCGTCCAAATACACCAGCACCCTCATCCCCTGTCCCCGCAGGGTTTCCGCAACCCAGTTTGTTACCATTGAAAAGGTATGAGGAGCGGATGAGAGGCCAAATGGTAGGGCTGTTAGCTGTAATATTTCCTTGCCATATATAATTCTTAGAAACCGCCTGTGACTTTCCTTTATGCTCAAATGAAAATAAGCTTGATGTAAGTCTATCTTTATCATCCAGTCCCCTTTCTGAAGGAACTGTATGACATCCAGCCGAGATATTAACTGGAAATGCCGAGCCGATATGCTCAAATTCAGGTTTTTTAAATTGAATATGGGACGGATAACCCCCATCTGATTTCTTTATTAAAAAAAAAAAATTTTGGAATGAAATCCGGGTGATATTTTTACTGGCTTTTCTATGATACCATTCTCCTTTAATTCGTTTATCATCCGAGTCATGCTCTCGGAAACCTGTGTTGTGAATTTTCTCAGGACTCTGAAGTCTGGATATTGTAACGGAAGCTTTACGTGAAAGGGTATACCACACTTTAAAATTATGTTCAGGATGGACTGATTAGCCCTTAACTGTTTCCACGTTTGCAAATGGTTTTTCAGGTACCCCCCGCCCCCTGAACACCCTTTTTAGATTGTCAAATAATGTATTAGTATTAAGTTCGGCTTTACTCGTGGAAGCCCAATTAACTAAATCCTGTAATCCTGATTGCAGTAAACATTTGTCTTCTAACACAGCATTTGACAAACCTGCTAAAAGGTTTTCTGTACCCGCTACATAATCAGTACCCTTATTGAGGTGACACAGTTCCTCATTCAATTTTAACCCTACAAAACCTGGTGAGGCTATACATGTCTGTAAGATTTTTTTATAACAAATCCCTTTCCATGTTGGAGAGTTAAATTGTTGTAAGATCATTAATTCTTCTAATTTATAAGGGTCAGCAACAGGTACAATCTTATTAACATCAT
Organism: Morpho helenor; assembly: GCA_029227775.1. Taxonomy (NCBI): domain Eukaryota; kingdom Metazoa; phylum Arthropoda; class Insecta; order Lepidoptera; family Nymphalidae; genus Morpho; species Morpho helenor. Next base: position 1,225,195 of record JARGCU010000006.1, read on the forward strand.
AAGTAACTTTCATATTTCCTAAAGAAATTGCCTGGAAGAGATCGCTGCTCTAGCGATAAGGCCGCCAGTTGTGCAACTGATAATATATAGGTTTTTTTTTTTTTATAATTGTGTCTCTTTAGTACATAATGTATTATTATTAACTTTTTTTTTTTTTTTTTTGTACTATAAAGAATATTGGATTTGATTTGAGAAATGTCCGCAGTAGAATTACCCGGTCTATGCAAAAATTGAGATGTTGACGGAACTAATTCGTCACTATCATTATACTAAATGCTTTTACACTCAGTATTAATATTATTATTATTAGGTATATTCCTGTTAAAATCGCGGTAATTGCGACATATAATTGGAAAGAACACTTACTTGATTCATCACAGAGTCCATACGCGGGTCCGAACAAGCACGAACTTGTCTCGACCTGCGTTTAGCCCTCTTGTTAGGTGGTGGTGATGCGTATCCCTCTTCGTCTGGATGACGATTGAGAGCCTGAGCTCTGAGCACTATGCCCTCCCTCCGGAGCAACATCTTGTACTCCAGGATTCCTATTAGGATCCTCATTCATCACAATCAACCACTTATACTTACGAAACTTCTTAAAAAAGTAATTGTAGTACGGCCTAAGATGATTTTTGACCGAAATAACTTCAATAAATAATGAATTAGCACTAAAATAAAAAAATTTCCAACGAGTGAAAATTTTCCAATTTACGCGGCAAAAATCCAAAACGCTATGAGACTGACAGATAATAATGGCGCCAATATTGAGGACAACAGCGCCACCTAGCTGGATTCAAAGGTACCAAAAAGCCGAAACCAGCGACAAACAGGTATGTTTTACAAAATATTAGCTCAGGAAAGGTAAAGATTCAGACTGCTTCTTCATTATAACGCTGTGTGTTTCGGCAAGGCATATAATATAGTATTTTGACAACCAGAAAAATGATTAATGTGGGTTAACCTTAAAAGCTAGACATACTGTCGTAGACTTTATTTAGAACTTTTAGAGGGGAAGATGTAATACATGATTTTTTAATAACTATCATCGTTTACTCAGCGGACGCAAGGAAATTTTTAAATTTTGCCGTTTTCTTTCTAATTTTTATTGCTGCTCTTCTTCTATTCATCCTAGCGTAATGTTATTTAGCCTTCCTCGATAAATGGACTATGTTACGCTGAAATAATTTTTCAAATAGGTCCAGTAGTTCCTGAATTAGAGTGTTCAAACAATCAAAGAAACAAACTCTTCAGCTTTATATATTAGTATAGATGTTAAATACATAAAATACTTAAATATATAAATACACCCAGACTTTCAAACCAGAAAAATAGTTGAATCGCATTCATCTTAACGTGATGTTATAGGCTATTGCCTTCCTCGATAAATGGACTATCTTACACTGAAATATTTTTTCAAATTGCTCCAGTAGTTACTGAATTAAATTAAAACAATCAAACAAACAAACTCTTCGGCTTTATATATTAGTAAAGATTACACTAAGAAGCCATAATCGCACAAGTCTCCCTTATTCCTGGACATTAATTAGGTTGCTTGCCTTACTGCATTCATATTAGTCCTAGGGTTTTGCGACCTTGATGAAATGTACTGCAATATATTAGACCTTACATTATACTATGCTGGACCGTGACTGCAAACACTCGCTTTCCTGATTAAAAGTGAGGTTGCAGCCCTAAATGGGTCGCCTCTGTTTGTCTTTTTATGGAATATTATATAAACACTCATACGATATGTGACTAAAAAGCTTATGTCTAAATTATAATCTTCAAAGATTTTGAAAGTGTATAAAGGTTCAATTTCAGAGTGAAAAATTTATGAGACATTTATGAACGAGCTAATATAAATACTGACTTTCGCATGTAAGAGTATTTATACGAGATGAGCATTTCTGGAATAATTTTTATTTTTGTTATTTGTCCATGTATTGTTTTTTGTCGATAAACCGCCTTAAAGGATTTGATTCCAGACCGTTAATAAAAGTAATAAAAATTAAACCTTGATTGTCATATTTTCACATTCCGATTTATAACCGTAATTTGAAAAAATCCAGACATATCAGGACGAGGACATGTCCTCTTTATTAGATCAGTGGTTGCCTTTGCTTATTTTCATTTAGTTCTTAATAAAAGTTCTCATTTATAAATATCTATCTGCTGATAGCTCTATACCTACTCCTAAAAATGTTTTTTTTTTAATTCTATCTATTGTCGATCATAACTTTGAATGTTATGTGAAGAACAAGTGTGAAATCGCTTAACTAGTTATTGTGATGGTATTTAATTAAATACTTAAGTATAATAAACCAATAAAAAATAAAAGAGAACCGCCCCGACACTACCATGAAACCGTTTCTACTTATACGTAATTTAAAGCTACAATTTCAAAGTGCCTATCTACGTGATTTAAAAAGTGAAGAGCTAATTTATTTGGTATATTTATATAATTTAGGTATCCTAATACTCAGTAATATCACTGTATTTAAATATAACGACCGCGGAGCAAAAATATGGAAGGAAATACGCATTTACGATTTAATGGCTGTGTAAGGCACACAGATTAATTATAAATATGATTTTTTTTTTCTAAATATTTCAGGCGCAGGAGCGGATTTTTTAGCATTCATTACAGACAATTTTTCATATATATCATGGTCCATATTTAATATTTGTTATATTGGACTAGAATATTATTAATAATATATTAATAGAAATTCGGCGAATATTTTTCAGTGAATATTCAATTATAAGTGGAAATATTAACTACTGAAAAAGTGCTTAAAAATATTTTAGTTACAAAGCGTTGTCTATGTAGCCTTATTTTTGCATCTGTCAATTTGAATAAACTGGACCACAATCACACATATAGTTTATGGTTGAATTAAAGATATTACGTTTGTACAGTTAAAACATTAGAAATATAATATTACTAATTTTTTTTAAACTTTTTTTTAACGTCTATAATATTAAGCGTGGACTCCAGTTCGTAATTTTACGATCTCAATTTTTTTTATGTGCCCCATTGCGTTGTAATATTAATCAAGTTTAATTAACTGTACACACGTTTAATTCTACCGGACAGGACATTTAACATTGCAATTAATGGAAATAAAAAACACACATACACTAATTGTTTACATAAAATTGGTCCGAAGTTATTTTCGTTTCTAATTATTATCTGTGCAATAATCTAAACACTCGTTATTAAATTAAAAACAGCCATATGACAGTCATTTTTAAAATCTAGTGTCTAAATTAGGGTTACCATATCGGGATAAGATTTTATCATGCACTAGCATTGAGTGTATTAAAAATACTATGATTTTTTATGATAAAATATCTTTAAATTTTAAAGTAACTCATAAAATGTTTACTCCTGCATAGTACAGCACCCCTATTTATCATTTATCTTCTATAGAATGATAAATAGACGTTTTTTTTAAATTTAATTCACATTGAGGAGTATCCATCGGTAATTTAGCCCTTTGTAGGGACGTTAAGTGATAACCTCGACATACCAAAAAGATGGCAACCCTAATGACAATGTTGAATTATTGTTTTACTTAAAGTTAACAATTTCCATATTTTAAGGCAATATTTTAATTATATTATATCGAAAAACTATATAAATAAATACGAACTTATTCTTAAAATATTTTATCATCTATATTCTATGAAATTAATATTTTATTCACTAAATTGGCGGCAATTAATTTACACATTTAATGTGTAAAGGCTGCTACACACAGTGACGGCGGCAGGGCCGCCGGGCAAGCCGCCGGCAATGCCGCCGTCCACCCGGCGGCATTCAAAGCCGCCGGCTTTGCCACATAAAGGAGCCGCCAACAGAGCCGCCGGGGGGTGCCGGCGGGTTACGCGGCTTGCCGGCGTCAGTTCGTCCTATGTGAACTCACAACCAAGAATGATGACTGGCGGCTTTGGGCGGCTTTTGCTCGGCTTGTGCCGGCGGCTTGTATTGCCGGCGGCATAACCGCAGAGCATAAACCCGGCGGCATTGCCGCCGGCACTGTGTGTAGCAGCCCTAACATTCCAAATTTAAATTGCCGGAGCTCTTAAAGTTAATATATATAACTTAAATCTCACTATTTATTTATGTAAGAGATATTTAAATTTATATACTACATCTAATGTTTTTTATCTGTCTACTAAATTGTGAATTGGAATCATAACTAGAAATGTTATATGAAAATCTTAAATAAGCATTTTAAAATGAAAATTTTATTTAAAGACTAGATATTTAAAGCTACTTTATCTTGATATTAACGTAAGAGATTTTTTTAAAAGTATTCGAAGGGACGAAGAGTAGGAAAAAAGAGAGGTAAATTGGTGTATATTTTGGCATTTGAGTTATTAGAAAAAACTATAGCAATTTGGAATTATAATAGTATTTTTTTTTAATGCATCTTAATATTATCTGTACTTAATTATTATTTACGTAGTCTTTCAGAATCTTTCAGACTGTTCTGTCAGAATGCATCTTAATATTATCTGTACTTAATTATTTTTTACGTAGTCTTTTAGAGATATTTTTTTAAATAACTGTCGACATTGGATTCCATGGATTTAAGTAAAGATTTGAACTGCGTCTTGAAGTTATTTAAATGCTGATTATTAGATTATATTAACATTGTAATATAATCTATACAAAATTATTTTTAATATGAACAGAATCTTTCAGAGAGATTTTTTTTGTAATTGAGGCTTGTACATAGATCCCCTTGATTTTAGTAAACTTTGAAATTGAATTTCAGAGATTTTTTTATTTTTGTTTAATCTCTGCTAAATTATTTATATATAAATAGAGTATTTCAGAGGGAAATATATGTTGTAACTTCCAATGGGTTTTATATATATACCCTAGATTTAAATAATTTATAAAATTAGGCGTTACTTTGCGGAGATCCATAATAGAAAAGTAATAATAAAATTATTTTGCTATAATCCGCGATGAATCATCGCGATCATCATGAATGAATTCATCGCGGATTAATGCAAAATAATTTTATTATTACCCTAGATTTAAGTAAAGTTTTAATCTGGATCAAGTTGCATTTGAAAGTATTATCTCTGCATATCGATATATCCGTAGGTGCACTTTAGTGTACTGTCCAAGTTAGATTCAAACCAATCGAGCTACAGCAACGGCTATCAATGAAACTCCAGCTTTCAGCCGTAAGGAGGGCTCAACTTGCGTTGCTGAGGAGTTCCCAGCGAGGATCAGCGCTCGCAGCCTCTGCCTCTCGCGGTATCTCGTGTCCTCGCCTGGAGGGTCGAGACATTCAAATTCGCAGCATCGTTCGCCTACGCGAAAGTTTTTGCAGAACTGTAAATAATTGTGTACAAGTAAAGTAGCGGCCTGTTACCCCACCACTGGGTATAGGCCAGTTATGTTGCCAGTTAGCATATGAAACAGTGAGTTCTTATATGTAGAGTCCGGAAAAATATAATCCTAATTAATTGGGTAATGTTTTCCTATAACCCACACCTCAATTAGGGATGTGGAAATATAATCGATTTTTATTGTAATCGATATTTTTTACAATAAATAGATTTTTTATAAATAGATTATTTTCGTTATCGTCTTTATTTCTTGTTTTATATTTTGTTGATTATTTCGATAATATTTCGATTATTAGTTGATCGATTTTAAAATAATCGATTTATTTTAAAATGTTTATTTACTTATAGATTTTTTCTATAACTCACACCCCTGACCTCAAACTTCCAAGGTATGGATTTTAAGATAACTAAATTGAGGGCACATACGTAAGGTGGTAAGCTGTGGTAGCCCAGCGGTAACACCGTGCGACTTTAGAGAAGGTCACGGGTTCAAACTCGAACAGACACCAATGTGTTTTTTCTTTTAAAACTTGTGTGTCTTTAATTTAATTGATAATTGCAATTTCGGTGCTTTTCGGTGAAGGAAAACATCGTGAGGAAACCTGCATATCTCTAGAGAATTCTGGAGTTATGTGTAACCTACCAATCCGCATTGGAGCAGCGTGGTAGGTGTTAGCTCCAATCCCTTCTCTCCAAACACGGAGAGAAAAGGCCTATTCTCAGCAGTGGGATAGTAACAGGCCGCTACTTACGTAAGGTGGGTCGCAGTATATGGCCTTGCACCACATGGGCTCGGAGTGGTAGCACACGCAGATTGAGCACACGCCGGGCCCCGGCACGTAGAGCAGCCCGTGGGGCACAGACTTGCCCTCCCAGTCTATACAGTCTTCTTCCACGCACGCTGGAATACATAGAAGTAAGTGAATAGTCTGTTTTACCAAATCTCGCTTTAGCTGGAACGTGATAGCAGTTGTTGTTGATAAAATGAATACAAAAAAAAACCATTTGAACATCTATCCCCTAATAAAAGGTGCAGCCAAAGATAAAATTATATCTTGGTTAGAGCAACTCAACCATAAACCAGAAGATTTAATGCCTAATACCTGAAACCTATCTTTTCAACCCACATATCATTCCACACAATAGCCACACTCAATCACCCACCTCGCGCACTATCATTTCATAATATTTATTTAGTAGTAGTAGTATTTTGTTTTACTTATTTTAAATATATAATATATAATTTTTTAATATTAATATCTTATGTTCTTTTAATGATTTTGACTGTGAGGATGGCACATAGATATGCAGAGTTTTATACTATTGCAATGCCATCCTCGCAAATGTAGCGTATATATGAATAAATAATTAAATAAAATAAATCGTTGATCACAGGGAGCGGAGAAAGTTCTCTGGCTTCAAGTGGTTAGGGCTCCAGACTGAAGAACTTCCTCACAATCCGTGCCGTCTCAAGCAATACTTTTGTATACGCTTGATCCAACAACTAAGTGAGAGCCTCTTAAGATGTTGATCGAGGCTCTTAACAATAAGACCATTATACAATAACCGACACAACAATTGGAAAAATTATTGTTGAATTAACATCCCACATGGCGGTTATCTCATGAACTAGGTCAAGATATTTTTAAATTTAAACTATCGTGAGTAGTATTCATAGTTATTGTATAGAACCGGCTATACTCGCGTCTTATTCTATCGGGTTAGCCCGACTAGTCAGTTCCCGCCGCGATAACGTCTTGTAAACTGCGCCACGGCTCAGGATCTCTTATTCCAGACCTTGGCGGAGCGGTTGGTGCATGTGGCTGTGGTCTCTGAACCCTACTTCGTTCCGTCGGGCGAAGACTGGGTCGGAGACCGTGATGGGGTGGTGGCCATCGCGTCCAGGTCTGCTGTCCACTCTCCAGCCCTGGAGCACGTAAAGAGGGGACGCGGGTACGTCTCTGGCAAGATTGGGGACGTATCCGTAGTCGGGGTGTACTTCTCACCAAATAAACTGTTCTCCGACTTTGAGCTATTCATGGCTGAAGTCGGAGACTTGGTGAGAAGGTTGCACCCCGGTAAGGTGGTCCTGGCTGGAGATCTCAACGCAAAGTCCGCTGCGTGGGGGTCTCCGGTTACGGACGTGAGGGGGAGGTTCCTGGAGGGTTGGTTGGCCTCGGCTGGGATGGTAGTCATGAATCGGGGGACAGCTGACACATGTGTGCGATGGAATGGCGGCTCCAAAGTCGACGTCACCTTTGTTGACGCCGCCATGTCGCCGTGTGTCAGTAACTGGGAAGTGATGGTGGGTGCGGAGTCACTCTCGGACCATCGTTATGTATGGTTCGAGGTCTCCCCACGTCCCATTCCCATGTCCTCCCGGTTAGTAAGAAGAAATGACAGCCCTCGGTGGTCCGTCAGAAAGATGGATCCCGAGCTCCTGGTTGAGGCCGCAACCGTTCAGGCGTGGGTGGCAGGGCCCACAGGTGGGGGTGTCGACGTGGAGGTGGAGGACCTCCAGCGGCGGATGTCGCTTGTGTGCGACGCCAGTATGCCGAGGGTGCGAGGCACAGGACCGGCATGCGGGGTGTACTGGTGGTCGGAGGAGCTGGCGCGGCTGCGTGAACAGTGCATGGCCGTGCGCCGCCAGTATACTCGGTACAGGCGTCGTAGACGACGCGACGTCGAGGAGGAGAGGCGCCGTTACGAGGTTTATCGGACAGCCCGCGCCTCCTTGCGGACGGCGATTGCCGAGGCCAAGAACAGGGCCCACAGGGAGATGGCCGAAGAGCTCAGTCGAGATCCGTGGGGGAGGCCGTACATAGCGGCACGGAGAAAACTTCGTGCCCGCGCCCCCCCCCTCACCGAGAGCCTTCGGCCGGATTTCCTTGAATCTGTTGTGAAAGCCCTGTTCCCGCAAGGAGCCGAGGTAGAGCCGCCTCGTATGGCGCCTCCGGAGGAGGAGGAAGGCACTGGGCCGGGTGCGCCGGGGGTGTTGGAGTGGGAGTTAGCCGGAGCGGTGAGTCGCATGAAGGCAAAAAACACCGCTCCAGGCCCCGATGGCATCCCTGGGCGCGCCTGGTCTCTTGCCCTGGGTCCGTTGGAGTCTGAACTCAGGGCGACGTTCAGTGCCTGCCTCGAGCAGGGCCTCTTTCCCCGTAGGTGGAAAACGGGGAAACTGGTTCTGCTCAGGAAGGAGGGTAGACCGGCCGATACATCCTCCGCGTATCGGCCCATCGTCTTGCTGGACGAAGCGGGGAAGCTGCTCGAACGCATAATAGCTTCCCGCATAGTCCAGCACCTCCGGGAGGTAGGGCCCGACCTCAGTTGCCTCCAGTGCGGATTCCGCCAGGGTAAGTCCACCCTCGACTGTATCGAGGGTGTGAGACTTCTGGCGGAGGAGGCGACAACCCGGCGTGAGGTGGTGTTGGCGGTGTCATTGGACATCGCTAACGCATTCAACACCTTGCCCTGGGGAGTGATCAAGGAGGCCCTACGCTTCCACCGCATCCCCATGTACCTGCAGCGTGTGGTCAGTAACTATCTGGCTGACCGCGCTGTCAGGTACCCGACGGCTGGGGGTGGGTGGAAGGAGCGGAGGATGTCGTGCGGTGTTCCACAGGGGTCGGTTCTTGGCCCCCTCCTGTGGAACATCGGCTACGACTGGGTGCTGCGCGGGCAAATGCTTCCGGGGGTGCGTCTGTTCTGTTATGCAGACGACACCCTCGTGACTGCCCGCGCGAGCACCCACCGGGAAGCCCGAGTGCTGGCGACCGCGGCCACGGCTCACGTTGTGGCCCGGATTCGCCGGCTGGGACTGGAGGTGGCCTTGGAGAAATCCGAGGCTATTTGCTTCCACAGGCCTCGGATGGCACCCCCAGTGGGTTCCCGGTTGGTGGTGGGCGGGACGTCCATCGAAATCTCGGGTACACTACAGTACCTGGGATTGCTCCTCGACAGCCGATGGACGTTCGAGGCCCACTTCCGGAGGCTCGCCCCTAGACTAAAGGCGACCGCTGGAGCCCTGAGCAGGCTCCTCCCGAATGTGGGGGGGCCAAATGCAGGCTGCCGGCGCCTTTACGCCGGAGTGGTTCGGTCAATGGCCCTGTACGGTGCTCCCGTATGGGCGGAGCGACTGACCGCCAGGTCTCTGCCTCTTTTGCGCGGGGCGCAGAAGATTCTTGCGGTCAGAATTGTACGGGGCTACCGGACCATCTCCGGCGAGGCGGCCTGCGCCTTGGCCGGGTCCCCTCCATGGGACCTAGAGGCCAAGGTACTTGCTCAGGCCTACCGGCGTAGAGTTGAAGCCCGTTCATCGGGGGGAAACTCAGCGCCGGTAGAGGTGGATTGGCGGAGAGCAGCTCAGGAAGAGCTCCTCCGCCAATGGAGGCGGCGGCTTGAATCGCCCAGTGCAGGAGCCTGGACGATTTCGGCCATCCAGCCCATTCTCCAGGGCTGGGTCGCCAGGAGGCATGGGGCCCTCACCTTCCGCCTGACACAGGTGCTTTCCGGACATGGTTGTTTCGGGTGGTATCTGTGGAAGGTGGCCCAGCGTGAAGCGACTGGTGAGTGCCACGAGTGCGGCGCCGACTTTGATACGGCGTTGCACACACTCGCAGACTGTCCAGCTTGGGCGGTTCAGCGGGCGGAACTCGTGGCACAGGTGGGGCACGATCTCTCCCTACCCACTGTGGTCCGCGCCATGGTGGACAGGGAGCGATCGTGGGCAGCGATGGCCTCCTTCTGCGAGGACGTAATCTCGCGGAAGGAGGCGGCGGGGCGGATCCGGGAAGTCGAGTCCTTGGATCCGATCCGCCGCAGGCGAGCGGGGCGCAGGCGACTCGCCGAAGTCCGTCGCATGCCGCCCTAACGGGGACCTCCGAGCGGTCCGAACGGGGTATCGGACGCTCGCTGGAGTTAGGTCCCCGAGGCGGTCGATGCATCTGGTGCTCCCGATGCATCGATTAGCGGAGGGAGGGGCCACTGTTTAGAGAGGCCCCGACCCGGAGGTGGCGCTCTCCGGGGTACAGAGCTGCTGCTGGCGGGGATGGGGGCAATGTCTTCATAGGTACCCTGTCCCCGCCACCAGCAGCGTGATGGAGCACTGTCAGGTTTTTAGTCGGTGCGAGTCCGACATACCCGCCGCTCGTCCCCGTCGGGCGGTGATGACCCATAATGGGTTTTCCTGACATAAAAAAAAAAAAAAAAAAAAAAAAAGTCTTGTAAAGAGCTCATGAATAAGTGCCCCGGATGGGTTCGAAACTAGTCGGGCTAACCCCATAGAATAAGACGTGAGTATAGCCGGTTCTATACAATAACTAGGTCAAGATATTTAGTTAATGTATTATTATTACTGTCCCGCCGAGTGGTATCCAGCTGAGTGAATAGATCAACCTCATTCCTTACCAAGGTGTCGTAAAAGGCGACTAAGCTAAGTTGACCCGCCGTGTGGTATCCGGTTGAGTAAAATAGATAACCTTCTTTCTTACTGTGGTGTCGTAAAAGGCGAGTGAGGTAAATCCATAAGAGCCCACTTAAAGTGGAATAAGGGCAGGAGGATGATGATACATATAAGGAATACAGCTAATACACTGTAGATGGACACAAAAACTACTTTATTTGATAACATTTAAGGATACCCGTCAAACATTAAGACAACCTATATCTGTAACACCTAAATCACTCTCCTCGGTTATTAACTGGCGACCCAACAACCCTATTAACTAGCCCTATTAGGCTGTATCTACATTAATCCAAGACCAATATCAATCACGATTTAGACAACAGAGCGACTAATAATATTTTCTAGTCTGCGTTTGTAAACGCAGACTTCACTAATTAAGATAAGAACAACTTTGTTATGGCCCAAGATCCCGTGAACGCCAGACCTTCGTCATTTTATAAAAGCTGAAACTTTGTCAGTGCATGCTCCCAGCACAGGTAAGAACGATGGCGAGTTAGGTCGTAACGTACTCCGCAGTTTTTTTATACTGGGATATATGTACTTATATATTATACATGTTTACTCAACTAAAATAATTTTATACGCTGTTTTCAAGTATTGTTAATTTAATATTTTAACAACTTGAATTTTGAAAACTGAATTTTGCAACCTTGAGTACCTCGTATCTCCCAAAGCCACTATGATCCAATATTTATATAATAAATGTATATATAAGTTATTTACAACAAAAATGTACAAGTTATATCTATCTTAAATTACTTACACGCTAGGACTATACAAATCATGCCCACGTGGAATGGTCCCAAGAATGCTGGCAGCGTTTCCGCGCTAAATCGGTAAGCTGATTCTGTGTGCGAAAAAGGAGCAAGCCCTCTTGTCACCTAAAGAGGCAATCAACCGAGGTGTTAAAACGGCTAAAAAATTTTTTGCGCTTTGACTCCATGGCCCTAGGGTCTCGACTGCAAACGGCACAAATATATAACTCTCGATTAGAGATGAATACTTCCGCCCTTTGCCGGATTCGGCCATTTCCGCTGCAGCTCCAGGTCTTGACTCTGTTTCCCTGATATGGGACGAGGCTAACGTATCAACGCATGTTGCGTCCCACATTAGGGCCCGTCCCCGTTCCCAAGGAACCAGCGTCAAGCCGTCTGGTCCCTCGCCATCATCCCGACATATCCCGGAAGGCTCGAGAAGAGCAGGAATGTCGATGGTGACAAGCTCTTTTGATGGTATCATTAAGAGAACCACGACGGAAAAGCCTACCACTTGTATTTTTTCTCAATAAAAAAATATAAACTCAGTTATCAACTGCATGATTTCAAACATTTATGAACGAGACAAAAATGGTTGAGAAAGCGACGTGAATAAGTATTTTTTTAAACAGCAAAAACATCGCAAAAAGCCAGACGTCATTCATTAATGGGCGGACTGATGCACGAAAAATATTTTGGCAAACATAAAGCCCGGCGCGCACACGCGACGTGTCTCGAGGGTCATGTCTGAAGGACCTGTACCTACGTACCTACACGTACCTACGTTTACGTGATTATTCCTATATCCATCTCTTTCCATCCTGTTATTAATTTGAATTTTGTCTCTTTCCGCCCCTATTTCATGACTCTCGACGGTGAACTCGAGGGCTTTTTTGTCAATGACTAAATGGCGCTGAGAGTTTGATGCATAGACATACCTAAATGCACTACACTGTCATATAATTAAAAATGTTTTTACAGAATAAAAATACTCTTTAACAAAATATTACAGAGACAAATAACATTTAATGTCGTCGATTTACTTATTCTGCCGCAATAATAACTGGATTTTGAATCATTTATAGAATTAAACGTTACTTATCCATAATACAAAAGTAATAATAAAATTATTTTGCTATAATCCGCGATGAATTGGATTTTAGATAAACTTTTATAGAAATAATTTATAACCAGTAATTACTTGCGTTATAAAGAAATAATAGAGAAACAATAAAGGTAAGTTGACAAGTAATGTATGTAATAAATGTGTATTAAATTATTTCTTTAACAGCATCATCATTCTCCTGCCCTTACCCCACTCTGAGTGGGGTCAGCACAACGTTTTAAACATATTGTTACATGATTTGGCTAGGTATTTTACTACCGGAAATTTGCCTGACGTCAATTTACCTTAGTCGCCTTTTACGACACCTCGGTAAAAAATGAGGGTTGTCTAATCTAATCAGTCGGATACCACACGGGGGCAATTAAAAATTAAGTTCTTGTAATACCTTATTTGTATGAAGATTATTTGATTTGATATGAACATAAATACACACATTCTTTACTATATATATATGAACTAGCAATTGCCAAAATATTAAAACCGTAATATAAACATAAAAATGGTTAAAGTGTTTAAAAATTTTAAAAGCTAGACATAGCTGTCGCAGACTTTTATTTAGAACTTTTAGAGGGAATACACGATTTTGATACATGATACATGATTTTTGAATAACTTTTACCATTTACTTAGCGCACGCAAGGGAAGCTTTAAAGCTTTCCGTTTTCGTAATAATTTTCATTGCTGCTCCTATCCTATTCATCTTACCGTGATGTTACACAGTCTATAGGCTTCCTAGATAAATGGACTATCTCACACTAAAATAACTTTTCTTATTATTATCATCATCTATGCATTTATTTATTTATTTATTTATGTAACATAAAAAATGTTGGAAAAAAAAACATTATTGGTAAAAAAAGTGTACAAAGGTCAACTTATCCCTATGATAGAGATCTCTGCCAGCTAACCTACGAAGTGAGACAATTTATATTAAGGAAAAAGGTACGCAAATATCAAACATTATGAATTAGAATTACCTACTAATAATTTCCTAATTTAACAATAAAAATAAAATAAATATATTATATATTTACATATAAATAAATATATATACATATACACTATATATAATACAAAGTATAATATATAAATGTCAACAATTACATTATGATGGTAAAGATGTGTAATGTTTCTTAAGTCTTAGTTTAAAAGTGCTGAAGGAAAAGCTAAAGCAGTCATTGATGACGCTGTATGGCAACGAGTTCCACAGACATCCAGCAAGTACAGAAAAAGATTTAGCAAAAAATACGGTATTGTAAGGCGGGATGGTAAGTGATTTTAGAGGCACACAAGATCGTACAGGCCTGACACGGGGAGGAGCTTCGTGAAACAACACTCTTAGCGTGATGTTATATAGTATATAACCTTCCTAGTTAAATGGGCGATATTACATTTTTAACAAATTTCAATCCATTCCTGAGATTAGCGCGTTCAAACAAATAAACAAACTCTTCAGCTTTATATATTAGCATAGATAAATTTAAAGATATACTTTTGTGTTGTGATTTAATTACAATATCAATATAATAAATTTATCGATCGCAAAGTATCAAGAAACCCTATCCTGAGCATTTCCTTTTGTAATTTTTTATGGCCGAATGCACATCGGGAATCCATATAACGGCGTAATGCTCACCGTCTGGTCGTTGTTTGCAAAAAATTCGGTTGAAATTTTACACTCTGTTACTTTCTTTTATTCGCGAAGCCTTTCAAAAGCAAAGGATAACAGAAATTCAACTTAAAACGAATCAATAATGTGTTACTGTTAAATTTAGATATAATTAATTTGTTTTTAATTAAGGAGTATTAACAAAGGAATAAGAGTATTATTTTGCTATAATCCGCGATAAGAGAAAATATATGTAATGCTAAATGTAGAGTGTACTATTCGATCTCATACCTGATACATGTAGAATTTGTAAGAACTCATGCACTACCCGACACCGATGACACAACAATACACCAGCACTGCACACATTCACCACCACAATCTCAACTATTATTTCGCCCCGTAACCAATGCATCGTCAGTAGATAGACTCCACGACAAAATCTCAAAGCTTTGCGATTTGTCGTGTTTGTTGAGATTCAATTGTTGAGATTGTCTTGGTGAATATGTGCATTGTATTATGGACCGCCGCAAAGTAACGCGTAATTCTATAAATTATGGAGTATTAAAAGTTAATAAAAATTCAATTCTTTATTCAAATTGTTTTTTACAAGTTTGAATCGTCAAATTACAATGACGCCACGACTGGTTCGAAAATATGCTCTTACCGAGAAGAACCAGTAAGAACCTCGGCGGTTACTATTTTGAAAAATAAATATTTCAATAATATATAATTGTTCACAAATCAAAAATTACAATGTAATCTAGTGCGTAGCTCGCTATTTAAATCCAAGCTTTCTGATCATTAACATGGTCTTTAACAGTATAAGTTTTTTGAATAAGTGTCTTATTAATTGCATTTTTGAACTTGTGTAAAGGCAAGTCCAAAATAGATTGTGAAATTTTATTATAAAAATGTATACCGAAGCCCACAAACGCTCTACGAACTTTCTAAAGCCGTAGCTTTGGTGTTATTCATTTATTTCGGTTCCTGGTTTTCCTATTACTGATATCCCTTTTTTTTTCATAAATGATGTACCTATAGTTTGTCTCACAAGCATTTTATTATTATAAATGTATTGTAAAGCTACAAAAAGCCGTGTTATATATTTTATCTAAAAAAGATACTATTTTTTTTTATTATTAGTTTGTTAACGGTCTGGAATCTAGGCCTAGATACTATTTTATTTCCATTGACTATAAACATGTAATCTGAGGATTTTATGTTAGCAACACTAACGAAGCGGGAAAAACCATGATGGCGTAGTGAAGTTAAGAAATTTTATCATAGATTAAAGGTTACCAAAGGTTATCGAAGTGAAGCATTCGCTCAGTTATGTTTCATAATAACTATTTATGTGGACATAAAATTATATTAATATACTATAATATAATAATATATAATAATAGGATTATATAATACTTCTGCTGAAGCAGAAGTATTATATAATCTATGAAAGCAACAACTATCTTATTTCATTTCCCTTTGGAAAAGGCAAAGACTTAAAAATATAGAGCCTTATCAATTTCAAAATCTTTTTTTTTAAATATTATAATTTTAGTTATGAGAAGATAGCTTAATCAAAACAAAATTAAATTTAATATTTTTAAATTCGGCATGTATGGGGTTTTGGGAGAGAAAAATCGATCTAGCTAGGTTGTATTTAAAAAAAACCTCATTTTATCCCTGTTTTCGGGCACAAAAAAATTGCTAAATTAGAAAAGAAAGCAAATGACATATTCGGCTATCAAACGTAATGCTGTGACAGCCTAATGTTAATAAGCGGACCACAATAGTTATAATTACGGGTTCGAGACCCACATGCAACCGGCGCTTTCTTACTTTTTTTATTTGACTTTTTTTCTTTCTATTTTATTTTTTTTATTGCATTTTATCTTTTAAAAAATTACCGGTCACCTAGGTACTTAAAAGGCAACATTATTTAACCTCGCAAAAACAAACATAATATGTATGTACCGATGTGTTATGGCTCGTACTAGTAAGGTATAAAAAGTTTAAGAGGAGAGGCGGAAAAAATTTTTGTACACCCTTGTGGGGTAGCTTACAGTACTGTGTGCTAAATATAAGATACTGTAATGCACAAATAAAATATTTGATTTGATTTGATTTGATTTGTACTTATTCATTATAATTATTATTTTACGCGCAACTATAAAGGCTTCACAAAGTCGTCCTTTTTTAAAAAGCATCGCTTCAATTTCATGTAAGAAATGGCGTTAATTAGTGATTTATCGACTGAATTGTCTGAACCTAATTGGACTAACGTCCACTTGAAGATAAGCCTCTTTTAAATTTTACTTTTTGTTTCAATTCATATGACACAATTCAATAAACAAAAAGATTAAGAATAGTGTTAAATGCCTCTTCGTTGCAATTATTCGCACGTACCACCACCAAGAAAAACACAAGCACGACACACATTCAGTACGACATTCTCAACAATCGTTTCGCTCCGTAACCAAAGCTTCGTCAAGCAAGTCTGGTGGTTTTTGGTACGTGCGATTACTTATCATGCATGTATAAGGTATGAGAACAGATTATGCTTCGTACAGTTAGTGTTACATAGATTTTTATAACAATCTTATTTTGGCAAAATAATTATATCATTAATTATGCTCTTTTAACAAGATTGATCGAAAGTGATGAAAATATTATTTTGCTATAATCCGCGTTAAAAGAAAACATATGTAATGCTAAATGTAGAGTGTATTATTCGTTCTCATATCTACACGTAGAATTTGTAACAACCCATGACTACACGCCACCAATAACACAACAATACAAAAGCACTGCACACATTCACTACCACAATCTCAACAATTGTTTCGCCCCGTAACCAAAGCATCGTCAAGAGATAAACTCCACAACAAAATGGCAGAGTAAAAATTGATCGCTTAATAGAATGGCTTTGTCCTTGGTTAGTTTTATCTTAAATATCTATGCTAATATTATAAAGAGGAACAATTTGTATATATATTTGTAACGTTTTCACACAAAAACTACTGGGCCGATTTAAAAAAAATTTCACTATTGGAAAGCTGCATCTTTACTGAGCAACAATTATGTGTCTAATTGATAATTGCAATTTATCACACGCTTTTCGTCGAAGGAAAACATCGTGAGGAAACCTGCATATCTCTAGAGAATCCTAGGGATATGTGTAACCTACCAATCCGAGTTGGAGCAGCGTGGTAGGTCTTAGCTCCAACCCTTCTCTCCAAAAATGGAGAGAGGTCTATGCCCAGCAGTGGGATAGTAACAGGCCGTTACTTACTTACTTACTTAGGGATCCGTTACAAAAATCTAATAAATTGTAAAAAATAATAATTACGCAAGTGAAACCGCGGGAAATTACTAGTCGTAATTAAAGTGCGATCGAATAATGAATGATATCGTATAAAATTGGCCATTTGTTACAGCCTAGACGAGCTAAATCCCCTTCCCGTAATGTACATCTTGAAATCTCTACAATAGATCGACTAGCTTAAACGTCTGGCAATTGATAAATGATAACGCTTATTAATAACTAACATAATGTAATAAAACTATAGTATTAACTTTCCTTAAATATATTTCCGTACGTTGTAATCAGTATCTACTTTAGTATATATAGTTATCTACTTTACAAAAGATCCCTCTTTTATATTATTATACATTTCCATCGAACACATCCTTCTTGTCGCTAGCCGCCATCTTCTCTCCCCCGTCCGCTCAGTGTGGCCGCCTCCAAATATTCGTAATAGTTGGTAATTATTTGTTCAACTTTACACTCGTCCATCCTGAACGCGTGTATGTCCTCATGCACGGGATACCACTTTACACTCGGCAAAAGAAGACATTCAGAACCTGCATATAAATTTAAATTAATTTTACATATGGCCATTACTTTAAAGTGCAACTATGGATTACTACTTCTGTTACGGGTAAAAACTTAAGTGTTCTCCAAAATTTTTTTATTGACTCCCATTACTTTAATTTCACATTCCCATTAATACGACAACCTACCTACTACAATTCTTATAAATCTGCAATGTTTACTAATGTACCTATGTGTACATTTCGTTGGTAACAAAAACAATATTAAATTATGATGTTATCCGCTGTATACTAAATCAATTATTCGTTTATTAGAATGCAATTATAACTATAACAAACCATGTGATGCGTATAAAGGCTAAATTCTATATATATTTATACTGGCTTTTACCCGCAACCCCGCCCACGTAAACTGCTGTCGCGTAATTGGTCGGTTATAGATGACGCTTTTTTTCATTCTATTCCTGCAGAACCAACATAAATTCTAAAGTCCACATGTCACTCCGGTGTACAACGGATAAATGTGCCAAACCCCACCAATACCGGCCCAGCGAGTCGGCCGCGAAAGAGTAACAACACACATACATCCATACTCACAAACTTCCACATTTACAATATTAGTAGGATGGTTGTCTACTTAAGTAGGGAAATACTGCACAGTGACGTGGCTTCGCAATGAGGGCGCGCTGATAACTGGGGCCGGGTTGCATGCGGCACTGCAGGCGGCGCGCTCGCAGCGCTCGGAACCGGTCGACTGCCCCAGCAGGACCGAACTCTGCTGGTTATTGTTGTGGAGCCCCTACAGCGAAATATATCATGCCCTAAAAGCACAAATCCAAATCATAAATACACTAAAAATAAACTTAAAGTCAATAACAATCGTACAGTAACAATGGCACCGTTTATCCCTCCTGTTGTTATGCTTTATCCAAGTCTAACCAGTCCAATTAGTTACCACTGCAACTTAAACGACACATCTACTGAGTCCTGTAGACGCCCAGACTTGTAGTTAGCTCATGTGATTGACTACTTGACAAATTTCCCCACGTAGTGCTACAAGATTCACTGCCGTCCCGACAGTGTCACCTGCTTTAAGCTACCAGTCGCTTTTACAAATCTGATATTATCCCTGAAAGGGATATTTATTTAAGCCTCAACTGCAGTTTCATCCTTACCCAATATCTTCCATCTTACCGGTGAGTACACCACAAGCCTTTCTCTTCTCCACACCCTGGACATGCCGAATTCTTTTTCATTTTTATCACTGATAGGCGCCCGCTTAAGTGTCGCCGGCAGTCAACACACCCGGCAGCCGTCAACACACCCGGCAGCCATCGCTCGTCGTCGATTATCTCGGCACCAAACCACGGAGTGCGATGTCATCATCAAATCGCTTACTATCGTGACAGTAGAACAACAAAATCAACTTATCAAATCGCTTACTATCGTGACAGTACAACGTCCACGAAGTACCTACAGTATATGCGAACCATTCATTTCGTAACACTGATTATCGCAATATTGCACCCTTCAGTCACGGAGTGCCATGTAGATGGTACAACAACAAAATCAACTCATCAAATCGCTTACTATCGCGACAGTACAACGTCCACGGAGTACAGTGTATGCGAACCATTCATTCCGCGACACTGACTATCGCAACGTTGCACCTTTCAGTCACGGAGTGCGATGTAGATGGTACAACAACAAAATCAACTCATCAAATCGCTTACTATCGTGACAGTACAATGTCCACGGAGTACAGTGTATGCGAACCATTCATTTCGCGACACCGACTATCGCAACGCTGCACCCTTCAGTCACGGAGTGCGATGTAGATGGTACAACAACAAAATCAACTCATCAAATCGCTTACTATCGTGACAGTACAACGTCCACGGAGTATAGTGTATGCAAACCATTCATTTTGCGACACCGACTATCGCAACGCTGCACCCTTCAGTCACGGAGTGCGATGTAGATGATGCATTAACAAAATTAACTCATCAAATTAAATAATCTTTATTCAAATCACCTCTTTTAAGTACTTTTGAATCGTTAATGCTCAATATGTTTAATGAATCTACAATTCGTGCGTAATATTGCTCTTACCGAGAATAACCATCAAGAAACTCGGCGGTCAATCCTTTATACATTTTCAATTTCACATTATTAAACTTCAGTCTTGTCATTCAATAATGCAGAGCTGATAGTATTCTCAATCCAGATATTTTAATCATTCAAATAATATTCAAATATTTTTTTTTATATTCTTCATGTATAAGCATATTTCTTACACTCTTTCTGTACTAAATATAAAATCAATGCCATAACAAATATATCATCCGTATTAAGCTGTACTAGTTGTGCAGAAGAATTTATTTATATTTGAGGTTAGATTCGAATGACACTTTATATTGTCGGGGCAAAAAGCAACTCATTAATTATATGTTACTGTAGTTCGGCCATACTTACTAAACCACCCCATTCTAGCAAGTTTGTCTATTCACATCCTAACAGTAATATAATACTTTCTAACCCCTCAATTTCAGCAAGATTGTATATAAACATCCTAACAGTAACATAATACTTTCTAACCCATCAATTCTAGCAAGTTTGTCCATATCAATACTACACAGTTACACAATACTCGCTAACCCATACATTTTAGCGAGATTATCATCTTAAAATATATCATCATAAATGCCCGAATACCTGGCAATAGGCTTTTTATGTCTTAAACTTCTGGCTCCATTAACACATACTTAACCCCTTCAGGTCGCTTATAATCTGAGATCGATTACCTTTTTTTGTTTTTCCTTCTTTTTTTTTTTTTTATTCGATACCTTCAGGTTGCTTGCATGCTCATAGCGATCACCATGCTCCTCCATAATGCTCCACAGAACTTGCAAAGAAAGGTATTTGGTTAGAATCTATTCATAACAACAAGAATTATATAAAGAAAACCTTTTAAGACAAATTATTTCACAACAATGAAAAACACATATATATAAACAACTAATTTAACAAATTTGTCAAACTAATTAACAAAAGTGCCTGGGATAAACCATATGCAACCAAGTTGTTCAAAATATAAATTCATACACTGTTTAATACTCCTTATAATAGTTATGCGGCACTTTACCTCATATTTAATCCTTTCAAGATTTCATATACCTTTAATAAATGTTATGACCTGTTTAAAATTATTTAACCAGTGAATACTAATTTAATTATTAATATTTTATTTTTATTCACTAATTTTTTTTATTTTTTTTTTTATTTTTTTTTTAGTGGAAAATGTAGGACTGTTGAAATTAGTATTTTTATTTGTATTTCTGTGTCAAGTATGCTCCTTACTTTCTTTATAATACAGAAATTAACCACCAAATAAACATCTCACTTTCTACAGAAGGTGGGAAATATACAAACAGATCCAAAAGTATTCTAAAACTTCTGTATATATAAATACAATGTTAAGATTAAATTATGGAATGTATTAACTTTAAATATTCAAATACCTTTACCTTTACCAATTACCTTTACCTTTACAAATACCTTACCTTTAAATAAAAATTAAAATCTGTAAAGCAATACTACTTGTCAAATAATAATTAATGTATGTATTTAAATCATTGTTATGTATTCATTATATAATATGTATTAGTTTATAGATTGCATATATATTACTTTTAGATGTCTTTATGATGTGTAAATCTTCTGTCTTTGTATTTGTATGTATTATTAGTATGTATTTAACTATAGAATAGTGCACCACCCACACCGTTGTTACATTTCTACTTAACCCAAGGGTCGCCTGGAAGAGATCGCTACTAATCAATAAGGCCGCCTCGTGTATGTTACAATTATTATTTTTTTTTTTTTTACTGCTTCCAATTTATTTGTTGTGGTGTACAATAAAGTGTATAAATAAATAATAAGATTCCTAATGATTGATAATGAAGATGGACTCCTAATAAACATAATCACTAACATCAGTTTTGCTTCAAGCAATAAAATTCTAATTGACTTATGTTAGTGTTTAGTTATAATAATAGCTGTGGATTTATTCCAATAAATAAATGATTTCTTTATTTTATATAAATCATAATCATATTCTATCATAACTGAACTTATAGGGAAAGGGCAGCAACTATTTAAAGACATGAATTAGAGTCAAACTGAACTATCTGTAATTTATGAGTATAAACATATAAGTGAACTACTAACTGCTATCTATAACAAACCAAATCTGTTTCCCTTTCGGCATTTAAGTCACAGACTAGAAAATATTTGTTTCAAGTAATTATATATTACTAACATCTTTATTCATCTACTTATTTTACAAAAATTAAACAATCAAATTTATAAAAATTTAAATATTTACTTGTATCTGTACTGCATTTTTTTTTTTGTAAAGTGTGCAATTATTATTCTTTATATATCATTTGTTTTTGTTATTTTTCTTTCTTTCTATATTACCCATATCTCACTTCTTCACCTTTTCCTTCTGGTACTCAAATGTAGGTGCATGTACTATTTAACTTTTCTAACAATATGTATGTACAATAAAGTAATAAATATTTATTCTGATTCAGGTAAATTATATCAATAAACTTTAAATATTGATGTCTATTAAAAATCTAGACCCCGAACCAGACCAGAACTGTAAACACAATTTGTGCAACAAATAAATAAAATATATATGTATTAGTACTCATTGCTTTAAATCAAATATCATTTTGTATAACCATTTATAACAAAATCCATAGCATTACCACTTGCTACGGCCACAGTAGTGTTTACAAACTAATGTTGTGTGAATATAGCACAGGCTCAAACACACACTACAGTAACAACATGTCACTTTACAACCACTCTCACCAAGGGCTCTCATGTTACTATCATGGTGCATCCTGAAACTGTGTATGTCCTTTTGTATAAGTGTGAGTTAGAGTGACTATGTTCATGTATGTATTACATATATGTGTCTTGTATATAAATATACAAAGTACATTACACTCTACATCTCCACCTGCATACACTACAGCCACAATTACACAATGAAGGGAAATACACGTTGAATTTTCAGTTCAGTTCAACCTCCATGCGTCTGAGACACAGTATTTAGCATATTTGTATTGATATGGATTAGTACCAGCCTAAATGAGTCTCGAACCTGTTTATCAAGCTGAAACTACACACAATAATATATTTTATATCCTAAAAACTCAATATTACTAAATATTATAATGAAAATGAAATATTGATTAATATTTTACTTGTTAGATCTAAATCCATTAATTTGAAAATTGCAAGTATTTCAAAGGAATTCAAAATATTGAACACCAATTGGGTATAATTATCATTTACGTAATGCTTTTCTTACTATTTTCATATAAAAGCAAGGACAATACTTTTTACATTAAACTTATATTAAAGTTACTTTTATTATTTATATTATTTAAAATTTATTGTTTTGTTTTTTTGTATTTATTTTTATTATTATTATTATCTTGTTTATGGCCTGTACAGCGCAAGTATTTATTTTTTAACGAATAAAATTAAACAAATAACACAATAAGTTAATTACATCGAATACTGTCAGTCATCTATTTTCTTTTAATTAAAGGAAGTTAATGAAAATAAGGCAGTAGGCGTGTATATCAAAACAGGTATGATGAAAATGGTTATCGCAAAATAATAACATATGAAATAATTAAAATTGAATCATTTCACCATTATACATTACATACCTTAAAGTTCTTGGCACTTCTGAAATGTAATAAAACTATAGTATTAACTTTCCTTAAATATATTTCCGTACGTTGTAATCAGTATCTACTTTAGTATATATAGTTATCTACTTTACAAAAGATCCCTCTTTTATATTATTATACATTTCCATCGAACACATCCTTCTTGTCGCTAGCCGCCATCTTCTCTCCCCCGTCCGCTCAGTGTGGCCGCCTCCAAATATTCGTAATAGTTGGTAATTATTTGTTCAACTTTACAATAACATTGATTGAAAATAGAAAAAAATGTTATCTTTATCAGCTTTGATAATTAAATAGGATTTTTAAATTAAACAAATCAAAGGTTGTCTGGGAGAGATCGCTCCAAGCGATAAGACCGCCTTTGCACGCTTCTGTGTATTCATATGTTTTGTAAATTTATATCTTCTTTGTGTGTAATAAAGAATAAATAAATAAACAAACGCTGTTTGTTAGAAGAAAATCTGTCTAGTTTGCGACCATCTTTTTAATATTTAAATGAGTTAATTGTGTATATATATATCTATATTTTTTTTCGGAATCTCGGAAACGGCTCCAACGATTTTCCTGAAATTCAGCATGCAGGAGATTTTTGGGGTGAAAAATCAATCTAGGTTTTATTTAAAAAAAATCGTTTTATCCCTGTTTTTGGGCATTAAAAAAGACTAAAAATTTACATTGAATATACAAAACAGCGGAAAATATAGCAAGCATTCCATTTATATTAAGAAAGCAAAAAAGTTTTCTTTAGTCTTAGATTTTTTATGTATTTTATTCATGATATTCCAACATAAATACAATACAGAATATGTAGTTCGCGAATATGGTTTTTCGGTGAATTTATTAAAAAATATATATTAGGCTATAGTTTAAAAATACGTAACACTGTTTCAATTAGGGAAACAATATAAACGATGAAAGGGGAACGGATATAAAACCTGGAATAAAAAGTAAGTAAGTAAGTAGCGGCCTGTTACTATCCCACTGCTGAGAATAGGTCTCTTCTTTCCTTTTTAGGAGAGAAGGGTTGAAGCTAAGACCTACCACGCTGCTCCACTGCGGATTGGTAGGTTACACATATCTCCAGAATTCTCTAGACATATGCAGGTTTCCTCACGATGTTTTCCTTCATCGAAAAGCGTGTGATAAATTGCAATTATCAAGTAGACACATAAGTTTTAATAGAAAAACTCATTGGTGTCTGCCCGGGTTTGAACCCATGACCTTCTCGAAAGAGTCGCCCAGTGTTACTGCTGGGCTACCACAGCTAATTCAGGTTTTTTGTATCAGGTTTTTTTTATGTGATTAAAATCTGGAATATAACTCTTTAATAATAATATGGTTAACAAAAGAACACTGTTTTATTTAAAGAATAACATAATAAGGGTATTAAACCTGGAATCCAAGTCTTTAATTGTAATCTAGTTTAAAAAAGAACTGTCTATTATAACCACAAATTCCAAATTCAAATGTGTTAAATGTTACTATTTTTTTCATCACCTAAATCCCACAAGTTCTGAATGTAAAACTTCAGACCTTACAAAAATACTTCAAGGTTATCTAGGGCTGTAGATCGCTATACCTAGCTATAACAGAACCTAAGTCTTGACTATTTTCGTCGAGCAAAGTCTTAAAACAAGCGCGCACTAGTGCATATTTTATTTGGAGTAGTTTTATATTTTTAAAGTATGTGTTTTGAGCTCGCAAGACTTACTGTTTATCATAAGAATTACTGTTTATCGTCCTACCATCATAAAATTCCTGTTGATATTATTTACTAAACTATTTGTACTTTTTAACAAATAGTTTATTAAATAATATAAATAATTTAATTAATTAATTTAATTTAGTGTAGATAATAAATTAAAGGTGCCGTTATCCGGGTGAATAGAATATACCGCCCTAATTTCTTACCGAGGTGTCGTAAAAGGCAACTGAGGATTTGTCGACCCGCCGTGTGGTATCCGGCTGAGTAGAATAGACCGCACTCATTTCTTACCGAGGTCTCATAAAAGGTGACTAAGGTAAGTCGAGTCGCCGTGTGGTATCTGGTTGAATAAAATAGACCACCTTCCCTTAAAATAGAACCCTTTCTTACCAAGGTGTCGTAAAATAAGACTAAGGTAAGTTGACGTCAGGCAGGCAGCCGGTCGTAAAATACGCAGCCAAATCATGAAACAACATGTTTGTAACATGTTGTGCCGACCCCACTTAGAGTAGGATAAGGGCAGGAAGATGAATGAGTTAAAGGTGTAATTATGTTAGTTATATCGTTAGTTTTATTTCATTCCACCATTGAATGTATTTTGTACTATTTTAGGTAGTTGTTATGTCACGGGTTTAAACCCGGGCAGACACCAATGAGTTTTTCTGTTAAAAAACTTATGTGTCTAATTGATAATTGCAATTTATCACACGCTTTTCGGTGAAGGCATACATCGTGAGGAAACCTGCATATCTCTAGAGAATTCGGGAGATATGTGTAACCTACCAATCCACATTGAAGCAGCGTGGTAAGTCATAGCTCCAAACCTTCTCTCCAAAAACGGAGAGAAGAGGCCTATTCCCAGCAGTGGGATACGAGTATATACAAGATTAACTCATTTAAATATCAAAGATTAAATTTTGAGCCAATCAAAACGCAACGAACGCACGATTTTATTTACGTAACAAATCAAAATTAATAATTACCAAGTATAATTTTGGCAGACAACAGAGTAGTTTAGTATATTTTATAATCTTTAAATAGACATTTTGGCCACGATCATGGTATTTTCCTGGCGCATGTGACGATTATGGCGCGTGGGAAGATATTTACTATTGTTTCCTGGTTCTTATAAAACTTTTAGTTCAATAACTAGACAGGCAACGTAATTATTTACCTTGAAATATATAATTATGGCTGTGATGTAACGTTTTTTTAAATGACGCTTTATTACACATCTGTACGAAATCGCCTCCTTTGAACTCAATTTCGGGGTCACTTTAATTTCAATTAAATTTTTAATTTAACTTAAACCTCTGGTAATTTAGTTTCAATTGAATTTTTAAATTCAAATTTTGTTCACTTATTAAGAACCAGTGACAAAATAAATAAATTAAATCAAAATTAAGAAATTTATCGCACTAAAAAGACCACCCTCCTTCTTACCGAGGTGTCGTAAAATACGACTAAGGTAAGTTGACGTCAAGCAGGCGGCCGGTCGTAAAAACGCAGCCAAATCATGTTACAGCATGTTTATAACATGTTGTGCCGACCCCACTTAGAGTGGGAAAGGGCAGGAGGATATATTATCGCACTAAAAACTGGAAAATAAATAGGGTTCAAAAACTAAAAAAACACATTTTCGAAATAAAAACTAAAAAATACTAGTATTATATTATATTTAAATATTAGTATTGAATTGTATAATAGTAAATTCGTATTTTATTTATTTCCGTTACTGTATCTTCTCATCCTCCTGCCCTTATCCCACTCTAAGTGGGGTCGGCACAACACGTTACAAACATGTTGTCATATGATTTGGCTACGTATTTTACGTCAGGCCGCCTGCCTAACGTCGCCTTACCTTAGTCGTATTTTATTTTATTTATTTATTTATTTTATTTTTATTTATTTGGAAAATGAACCGCTTAAGCTATTCATACATTTTCACATATAAACTACTTAATTAATAGTCTATTCGAATACAATTTTGTGAGCAAAGAAAGAACAGAAATTAAAGCAGAATTTTTTTTTTTTATCTATTTAATTTTTTTTTAATTAACGAAGTATGGGAATCGAGTCAAACCATCCGAGTCCGATACTGTATCATCTGTGATAAATATAAAAAATAAAACTTTTTAAATAAAGTTAGCAAATTACTCATTTTATTTGTTAAATAAAGCTTTCTAAAGAATCCCTTTAGGGACAAGTCCGGCTTTATACAGGTGCTATTTTACTTTTTCTCTTTTCCAACAATATGTATGTACAATAAAGAAATAAATAAGGATAAAAAAGGCACATAAAATCGATACGCAATAGCAAGCCGATTGCCATCATAAGTAAATAAGCATTCCCGAGTAATGATAAATCTTATTAAGTAATTTTATAAAGCTCATTATACTTAATGCTATGATACACGCGGACATTTAAAAGGAAGTACTTAAAATGCTTCATATATATAACCTTTTACATCTGTAAATAATATAGTAAGAATGTGTTTCACTAAATCTCTCATTAATGTTTCACCATACTCTACCAAGCCACTAACCAAAGCCAAGTCAAGACAGTTAAACGAGTTGTTAAAAAAGTTTTTTACAGAAATTCATGCCCCTAATGTTAACTGTTGAGGAGTTCCCTCGTTTGGAGCCAATCCTGGCAGCATCAGGTCATGCTTATCATAAACTAGAGGCCTGCCCCTGCTTCGCACAGGTGTAAAATATATATATCTCATGTCATTCAGTGTAAAAAAAATGACTAAAATCGATCCAGTAGTTTTGATTTATTCATTACTGCCCGTGGCCCGCAAGCGTTAAATTTGGAGAAAAACAATATATTTATATAGGGCGAAGCGCGGCGTCCTCACGGCGTTTTAAATCTGTAATATCTTCACTTCACTTAAATTACATGTTCACTTAAATTACATGCTGTAAACGGCCATATTGATGTATATTAAATCAACTATTTATTTAAGGTACTTAATTGGATAAGGATTAATGCTGTATTGTATAAAAATTGCTTCAAAAATAAGGTATTATTTTTCGTAAAAAGTAAATGACAAAAAATGCTATAGTGGGTTATCCATAAGAGATAGACATATACCATCGCGGACTTTTTTGTAGACCTTTTCAAGGTGTACAAATACTTAGTACATCATTTTGATAAATCTCGTAGGGTTTAGCCTGCGTTTGCAATGTAAGCGGAAAAAAATGTAATTATTTACAGAAACCTCAAAAATTACAGTATTTCTCTACCCCGCATTGAATGTTATTATACGTACAAACCTTCCTCTGGAATCACTCTATCTATTAAAAAAACCGCATCAAATCTGTTGCGTAGTTTTAAAGTTTTATGCGTACATAGGGACATTTGGACTTTGTTTTATAATATGTAGTGACATGCATTGTCATCGGGACTCGACCAGTATCTAAAATTTCAATTCAATCGGACACCGCTCAAATTTAACTTGCAAGATTCCACCTTCACCTACATACATTGTAAGTTAAATAAAGGCTTTAATAATAACTGTCAGTCAAGGTATAGTTAAAACACTGCAGCCTTATTTTCCGTACCGCCAAAATGTACGGGATGTGACGTCATTCATGCTTACCTACTGCCAAAAGAACGGTTTTTTTTTCAATATAAACAGACTAGACCCTTTCTGTCCCTTTAGATATATTATAATTCTTCTGCATTTATCCTAATCTAAGTGGGGTCGGTAGAACATGTTTTATACATGTCATTTCATGTTTTGGCTATTTATTTTTACGACCGGTCGCCTACCTGACTTTAATTTACCTTAGTCGCCTTTTACGACACTTCGGTAAGAAATGAAGTTCGTCTATTCTACTCAACCGGATAACACACGGTGGGTCAACTTACCTTAGTCACCTTTTCCGATACCTCGGTAAGAAGTGAGGGTGGTCTATTCTACTCAGCCGGATACCACGCAGCATCTTCTGGATATAGTAGCAATATGAAACTATAACTTATAGATTTTAATTTTGTTAGCTTTACATTAATCAACCCCTACTTTACCCCCAATTACCCCTAAGCCAAAAGTAATAATAAAATTATATTCCTTTCATCCACGATAAAGTAGATAGAAAATATATATAATGCTAAATGTAGAGTGCACTATCCGTTTTCGTACCTGATACATGCAGGATTCGTAAAAACAAAGGCACAAACCTCCGCCACCACCACCACAATACACAAGCACTACATACGTTCACTATCACAAACTCAACAATCGTTTCGCCCCGCAACCGAAGCATCATCAAGGGATAGACTCCACGACAAAATTGATTCTGCTTTACGATTTGCAATTCTGCATGTATCGGATATGAAAACAGATAGTCCCCTCTACATTTAGCAATATATATGTTGTCGCCATTGACTTCCGCTTTGTATTTTATAGAAACACAGTCATGAAACAAGAGTATCGCGCCCTTTTTGATTAAAATGGTACCAACACTGTGACGTGTTGTTACCGGTTTAGTCTTCTTATTGATAAAACGTTTCAGTGACAGTCAGTCTTTGTTCGTCATTCAAGAGAAGTGCATCTCGGAACGGGAATTGTGGTATTCCTATTATATCGTGTTATTGTATATAGTGTGCGCTAATATATATCTTCTATTTTACTTTATCGCGGATTATAGCAAAGTAATTTTATTATTACTCTTGTATTATGGATTTCCGCAAAGTAACGCCTAATTCTATAAATTATTTGAGGTAGTGTATTCTATTCAACAGAATACCACACGGCGGATTAAAAAGTGGGGATATGTCTAAACTACCAATCCGTATTGGAACAGCGTCGTGGAATTCAAACGCTTCCTTCAAAAACGAAGAAAGGTGGCCTATGCTCGGCAGTTGGATAATAAAAAGCCATTAGAGTGTTTGTAAGACTAAAAATACATCTTTTTAATAAAAAAAAGTGATATTAGTAATAGGCAAACCAGGAACCGAAATAAATGAATAACACCAAAGCTACGGCTTTAGGAAGTTCGTAGAGCGTTTGTGGGCTTCGGTATACATTTTTATAATAAAATTCCACAATCTATTTTGGACTTGCCTTTACACAAGTTACAAAAAAGCAATTAAAAAGACACATTCATAAAGCTTATTATACTGTTGAGGATTATGTTGATGATAAGAAAGCTTGGTTTTAAATTGCGGCCAGCTACGCACTAGATTATATTGTAAATTTGTTAATTTGTTCTTAATTAATTAAGCCATTATTGTAATACTCAATTTTGTAAAGAGTGACCGCCGAGTTTCTTGCTGGTTCTTCTCGGTAAGAGCACCTTTCCGAACCAGACGTAGCTTCTTTGTAATTTGACGATTCGAAAGTGCTTGTAAAAGCCAATTTGAATAAAGAATTATTTGAATTTGAATTACTTTAAGCCGTCAATAATAAATTATATCTCTTTATCCTGTAATTAAGCCAGCTAAACGTATCCCGTATTACCGCATTACCTGGGTGACAAGTTCAATCTCGTTACCACCATCTTAACGGACGAAGCCGTATTCTGAATGATAAAGGTTAGAGTACATTGCCGCTTGTAATGAGATTTGCATTTTACATCTTACGCACACTATACTATAGAGTTCTTATACTAAAGTACGGTAGAGCTGTGATTTAGACAGAAAAAAACAAATTTTTCTTCCTTAAAAATAAAGTAGTACGATTCCTATTATAGTTATAAGAATAAAGTTTATTCAATTTTGTTTTAACACTTTTAAAATTTTCTGTAGTTCTTTGTCTATTATTATTAAGTATATTTTTTATTATTTTATTCTTTTCAGTGTTAGTTCCCAAATATTTTAAAATTTTTCTCTTTTTACTTTTACTTTGTACCAAACCAATGTTTATTTTTATTTTTATTGTTTTTTTTTAATGTTGTATATGCCTGTAATAGTATTTTAAATAGATTAAGACTGTATGAATTACATGTAAAAAACAAATATGTATGTTAATAATACTGTTGGCATGTCTTACTAAATAAATAAATAATAAATAAGTACTTGGTTGAGCGAGCCTTGCTCGGTAATTTTTTACAAAATAAAAACAAGAAACTTAAAGAAAAAAGAAAAAATAATTATGTACATGGGGATTGATCATTCCGTTTCCCGAATAAGCTACGCTTTTTTTTAAGAAACCCCTTTTGGGTACCGCCGCCCGACGGGGACAGGCGGCGGTTATGTCGGACTCGCCGACCTGTGTGCTCCACTACGCTGCCGATGGCAAGGACAGGGTATCGTTGTATACATTGCCCCCATCCCCGCCGACAGCTCTGATCCCAGAGTATACCTCCTCCGGGTAGGGACCCCTCTGCTAAATTGTTAAGGGAAATGCATAGAGCATTCCTCTTAGCAATAAAAACCTTAAATCTGTTTATCAGCTTTTGTCAGCATTTGAATGGTACATTTGCTGGCAAATCGGTCCTGTATTAAGATTAAGACTATGTTTATTCATTTAGGATTATCAACATGTAATATTAAGATGTATTAATCAGGAATCAGATACGAAGTTAGATTAGTATAACTATATAGTATATCTTTGCGATTTTGTCGTGGAGTCTATCTCCTGATGATGCTTCGGTGGCGGGGCGCAACGATTGTTGAGTTTGTGATAGTGAACGTATATAGTGCTTGTGTATTGTGGTGCCGGTGGTGGAGGTTTGTGCATGTGTTTTTACGAATCCTGCAAGTATCAGGTAAGAAAATGGATTGTGCACTCTATATTTAGCATTATATATATTTTCTATTTTACTTCATCGCGGATTATAGCAAAATAATTTTACTATTACTTTTGTAGTATAACTATGTTAGGTTAGATTAGATTAGCACTATATTATGTTAATGTTATGTTTTTATTTATTTATCTGAAAACATGATTTTTTGAGTTGTGACACTGTTGCAGCCCATGAGCCATATTAATTTATATTTAAAAATAAAGGAAGGAGGAATTAGGCTCAGCTAAAGTGCCTTGTAATGATTTTATATTAAAAGTGAGTTAGCTTTTCCGTTAAAAATTTGATAATGGAAATGTCGTCAATATTAAATGGCTGAGGTTTTAGGGTTCGTTAATAAGGGTTATATTTTTTAACGCTCGTATTAAAAGACTGGAAGGATAAGAGAACTTTATGGTGGATGACGTAGTTTTTGCAACCATAAAAGTTATAGAATCATTATACTAAAGAAACGGAGCCAAATAAATAATATCAGGAAAAATTAGATTTGCATACTTATTTTTGTCTAAACACATGCGTAGAGATACGAATATATTCATGGCTCGTTCTTAATTTAAAAAATACTTTTTAATAGAACATTTATGGTCATAGAGTTATTAATACTGGAGTAAAGAAGCCATAGACAGGCCTGAAGAGTGTCGCAATAAATAATGACAGGAAAAATTAGATTGGCATACTTATCTTTGTGTTAACACATACGCCGATATATTCATGGCTCGTTCTTAATTTAAAAAATACTTTTGAAAAGAAGAATATTTATGGTCATAGAGTTATTAATGCTAGACTAGAGGACCCATAGACAGGCGTAAGAGAGTGGCGAAATAAATAATGACAGAAAAAATTAGTAATGAGAATATTATTTTGCTATAATCCGCGATAAAACGCGATAAAATTTATCGTGGATTAAAGCAAAATAATATTCTCATTACTTTTGTATTATGGACCTCCGCAAAGTAACGCCTAATTCTATAAATTAAAAAAAAATTAGATTCGTTTACTTGTTTTTGTTTTAACACATGCGCAGATATATTCATGGCTCGTTCTTAATTAAAAATACTTTTTCAAAAGAAAATTGATGGTCATTATTTCAAAAATATTAAGGGCCTGTTTCACAAGTTACCGATAAAGTATCAGATAGTTAACCGACAAATAAACTAAGTAGCAGATAAATGTCTCTAAAAAGAGACTCTAAAAAAATAATTTAAAAAATCGCGGCCATATTGAAATAGGTATTTGCTATACAGTAGATAAACAAAATAACAGCCACACGATCTACCTGTTAACTTATTAGTGACTTTAAGTGCTGAATAAGCCTATCAGAAACCTGAGAAACGCAAAATTCTGAGATATGTGTCATTTATGTTCCAAATAAGCTAACTGACAGTTATTGGTAACTTGTAAAACAGGCCCTTAGAGTAGCTTCACTTCACTTAACGATTCGAATACAAATGCATATATTTGAAAAGCAAAAGAAATAGACTTTTCCTTGACCTTTTTAAGTTAGAAATGGAAACATTTTGCTGTATCAAGATTGGAAAAGATCCAGAAATACTGCTCCCGTTTAGTTCTCAATCATTTTAAATATGTTAATGTTAAGTTATGCGAGAGTGTTGGTTCGGTTTTAAATAAAAAAAATAAAACTTGAAACTACGTTCACGCGACCTTAAATATTAATATAGCCTTAATATGTTTTTCTGTTCTCAAAATAACAGTACCTATTTTTCATATTACTGAGGTGTCATAAAAGGCGACTAAGATAAGTCGATACGCCGTGTGGTATCCAGTTGAGTAGAATATACTTTCTTTCTTACCGAGGTGTCGTAAAGGGTGACTAAAGTAAATTGACCCGCCGTGTTGTATCCGGCTGAGTAGAATAGAACACCCTCATTTCTTAAACCAAAGTGTCGCAAAAGGCGACCAAGTTGAGTCGACCCGCTGTGTATCTGGTTGAGTTGAATAGATCACCCTGTTTCTTACCGGGGTGTCGTAAAATACGACTAAGGTAAGTTGACGTCAGAAAGGCCGGTCAAGTTCTAGTGCCATTGATTGTTAAAATTTTCGTTTAAAGTTTAAAACTAACAAAGGAGACGGTTAAATACATACAGGATAAATAAAAGCATTTGTTTCACCCCGTAATCAAAGCATCGTCAGGAGATATACTCCACGACAAAATCGAAAAGCCTGGCTTGGCTCTTGATGAGATTTTACAAATTCTGCATGTATCAGGTATGAGAACGAATAGTACACTACATTTAGCATTACATATATTTTAATTATCGCGGATTATAGCAAAATAATATTCTCATTACTTTTGTATTTGGACCTCCGCAAAGTAACGCCTAATTCTATAAATTACACTTATATTTAGCGCCTGTTTCACAAGTTACTGATAAAGTGTCGGATAGTTAACCGACAAATAAACTAAGTAACAGATAAATGTCTCTAAAAAGTGAAAAATTATAAAAAGAAAATCGCGGCAATTTTGACATAGGTATTTGGTATTCAGCAGATAAACAAAATAACAGCCGCATGATCTACCTGTTAACTTATTAGGGACTTTCAGTGCTGAATAAGCCTATCAGAAACCTGAGAAACGCAAAATTCCGAGATCATCATCATTCTCTTACCTTTATCCCACTCTAAGTGGGATCAGCACAATGTCTTCTTCTTCCATTCTACTCTATCATTTGTCAACTCTGGTGCCACTCCTTTAACATGCATATCATTTTACACAACCCATCCATTTTTTTTTAGGCCTCCCCCTAGCCACACATCCACATCTTTACTATTTAAATGAGTTTATCTTGCAATTCTTCAACTTGCAATCTTGAAATTCAGCATGTGGGGGGTTTTGGGGGAGAAAAATTAATCTAGATAAGTTTTATTAAAAAAAAAGTCGTTTTATCCCTGTTTTCGGGCTCTAAATTATTTTTTTAATTTACGCTATCAAAAGTAAAGTCATGGTAGTTCATTTGGGAAACGGGCGGTCTAGAGAGGTGAAAATACCAAGGATCGAGCCCCACCCGCCTTATTATTTTTTCATTTTTTTTAAATTACTTTTTTTTTACGTCATTTTAAAAATTTTCGAGCAAGGCTCAGTTTTCTGTGGAGAGGAAGAAACGAGTCTTCACTTTATGGCTGAGTGCCCTATGTACTCGCTGGTAAGATGGGAGATACTAGGTAAGGATGAAATTGAAGTTGAGGATCTGACAAATATCTCCTTCAGGGATATTATCAGGTTCGTAAAAGCTATGGGTAGATTAGAGCAGATGACACTGTTGGAACAGCAGTGAAACCCTTGTCCCAACATGGGGAAATGGGTGGAATAGTCCGGAATAGGAGCTGATCACCCGTCCTGCACCGACAGGCGTCCCCGAAATTATATAGATAGATAGAAGGCTCAGTTACTCAGGTACTTTATATATAAAACTCATCGCAAAATTCCGAGATATGTGCCAGATATGTTCCGAATAAGCTCACTGACAGTTTATTGGTAACTTGTGAAACAGGCCCTTAGTATCCGAGCTATTTATAACCGAGACGAGCGGATGATACCACTTGAAAAGGGTTGAAGTGTTACCCCCTCGAGTGCGGGTTAACACATACCCTCGCGGCAACAATGGGGATGCGGAACAAATGAGCACATCTCATTGCGAATTGCCATTATACCATAACTATAGACACCCGCGACTATGTTCGCATCGAATTCCGTGTTCAATTTAAATTACACTCATTATTTAGTTGTCCTTGTGCACCGATCTCAACCTGTCTCTGATCTTTATTACTTTTAACTATTGGTTTTAACTAACTATTGGTTGTCTGTAAGAGATCACTTTTAGTGATACGGCCCTTGCACTCTTAAATGTTCTTATAGGAGTGTAAAAAAAGCGTTAATTTCATGGCTAAAAAACTTTAATTACAAGCAAGCGGAAGCTTTTTTTCAACTTATCAGTTAGCTTGTAATATCATTGTACTATGTATATTATTCTACTGTGTACCATTTCATAGATACACTCACAAAACACAAACACACACACATCTTCCCACTCTGCCCCCCCATTCATCTTCTCACTTCTACTTCTCTCACATACACAATCATTTAGAATTTTTATCATTTTTCTGTGTTTGTTTCCTAATTTTAATTTATATATATTTTGTTTGAATATTTTTACTGTTACTTTTAATATATTTTTTTTTTAGTCTTTATTGCACTATTAACATAAAAGTACAAAAGGCGGACTTAACACTAAACAAAGCGTTCTCTACCAGTCAACCTTAGGGTCAAACGGAAAATTAAAATAGGTGCAGCAAGCAAACAAACAGAAGAAGAAAGTAGTAATAGGCATAAATATTTATGAGATGAAAATCGATAAACTATAGCGATGTGCCTAGGCAAATAAGAAATAAATAAATGGATAACAATAAACATAAGGTAATAAAAATAGATGGTATAATAAAATATTTAGCGGTTAAAGAAAATATATATATATATATCATTAATTGTTACAGATTAGGTATTTTTTATTAGCTTTAAAAGTAAGACGACTGGAAGATTTTTTGACAGAATCAGGGAGATCATTCCACAGACGTACGGCTTGCGAAGTGAAAGAATCTGACAAAAAAGTGGTGCGATGATGAGGCGTGGAAAGCTTAAGGAGATAAAATGAGCGGAGATCACGATTACTTTTGGATGAAAGGAATTGGAAATCTGATTTAAGGTAATTAGGACAATCATTGTTGTGTAAAATATTATTGTTTGTGTAAACTTTGTAAATATATATTATTAGTAGTGTTATGAAAGAGCGAGATCTTTTAACACAAGTATTATCTTACTTACAAGAAGATCTCAAAACCCTGTGTTATAGTCATAAGATTTAATGGAAATAAACAATTTTTAATTTTTTAATTCTTATTTCTCTTGTTTATGTCTATTATTTACCTGGTGTGCAATAAAGAGTTATTCATTCATTCATACACTCAGTTATATAGTATACGCCGTGTGGTATCCGGCTAAATAGAATAGTACCACCCACATTTCTTACCGAGGTGTCCTAAAAGGCGACTAAGGTAGGTTAACCCGCTGTGTGGTATCCGGCTGAGTAGAATAGACCACCCTCTTTCTTACAAAGGTGTCGTAAAATACTACTAAGGTAAGTAAAATACGCAACGAAGTCATGTGACAACTTATTAGTAACATGTTGTGCTGGCCCCACTTAGAGTGGGATAAGGGCAGGAGGATGATGTTAGGACCGGCAGCCTGGCTGACGTCAATTTACCTAAGTTGCTTTTACGACATTTCGGTAAGAACTGAGGGTGGTTTATTCTACTCAGCCGGATACCACACGGTTGAAACGCTGTTGTTTTACAATAAAACCTTTTTCACATCCAAATTATAATTCAAACCGCCCATAAAATGTTCACATAAACGTAACATCTGCAAACAATCACTTAGCACGCAATTTGAATTTAAAAGTAGGGTAGTTATGAATATATTAGTGGAGGTAATTAAACAGATGAAGCCCAGGACAGTCAAGGTTTAATAGTTAGGCATTTTAGGATTATATTTAACTAAGATAAAGTAGTCCGGCTGAGTAGAATAGACCATCCTCATTTCTTATCGAGGTGACGCAAAATACGACTAAGGTTAGTCAATCCGCCGTGTGGTATCCGCCTCAGTAGAATAGACCACCTTCCTTTCTTATCGAAGTGTCCTAAAAGACGATTAAGGTAAGTCGACCCGCCGTGTGGTATCCGGCTGAGTAGAATAGACCACCCTCTTCCTTACCGAAGTGTCGTAAAATACAACTAAGGTAAGTTGACGTCAAGCAAACGGCCGGACGTAAAATACTTAGCCAAATCATGAGACAATATGCTTATAACATATTGTGCCGACCCCACTTAGAGTGGGATAAGGGCAAGGATATGATGATGACGACTTAAATTGAAATATACTACACCAAGATTCAAAGAACCAACAAATTGTAAATAGAAAATATTGTCTTTCACCGGGAATCAAACCCGCGACACCTGGAGCTGAAGGCAGGGTTACTGCAAACTACGCCAACGGCCAGTTAAATTTATGTTATTAATAGATAGAGTTAGTTAGTTAGCACTTTTTCAACTAATAAAATATGAGCCAAATATATTTTTTCTTCCGTGAAATTACATTAATATATTATATCATTATTACAACTGGGAATTATTTAATCCGCTGAAGTGGTTCAGAATATGAATTCAGTTAATTGAAAATGCTACATCTGTAGCATAGTAAATCATCTTCCTGTCCTTATCCCACTCTAAGTGGGGTCGGCTCAACATGTTATAAACATGCTGTCACATGATTTGGCTGCGTTTTTACTTACTTTAACTTAACTTACCTCTGTTTTATTTTATGACACCTCGGTAAGAAATAGGGTGGTCTATTCTACTAAACCTTACCTTAAAACTTACCTTAGTCGCCTTTTACGACACCTTGGTAAGAAACGGGGGTGGTCTATTCTACTCAGCCGGATACCACACGGCGGAATCCACTGAAGTGGTTAAGAGTATGAATTCAGTAAATTAAAAATGACACATCCGTAGCATAGTTAATAATATATGAAAAAACGCAATGCACCACTGACAAATAATGAACTATTATGCACGATTTAATTTACTGTAAAAACTAATGATGTTTTTAAACTAACTTAATATTTAAATTAGAATTGTATTTAATTTATTTATATGCAATAATATACGATCAAACGAACTTCGTAAGTGAAGTTCGATCATTATTATACGAGTTGTTTCATTCGAAGATATAAATTAACCAGGTAGTCCTTTTATCGCACAAGGCAACATCGCTTTTCTTTTAGAGTATTTCCGGAAGAAAAAAAAAAACAGCTATCCCCACTACAACCGAGGTTTCTTTATTCGTGCGCTCAGTTCGAACCTCATTCTTTATAGTATGCAAAACTTAAGGGTTTCTAGGGTGGGTGGGAATTTATATCTTCGAATGAAACAACTCATATAATAATGATCGAACTTCACTTACGAAGTTCGTTTGATCGTATATTATATTTCGTTGTTTCATTCTTCAGATATAAATTAACCAGGTAGATGTTTATAGATACTATTTAAGTTTTGCTAGTGTTTAAATAAAAACTATCTTCTAAACAAAAAATAATTTATTTTTAATCTGTAGCATAAGAATAATTCAAAAATCTTAATTAATTATAAATTTTCTAAGAATAAACTAATAATATTTATATTCATTAAGTATTCGCTAAGAATACCGAGCTAGCAAAGGTGCCATGATCTTCTATCGGTCGCTGGTAGAATCGTGCAAAAGTTTGCGAACTGCCTGACCAGCCCGCTGTCTTGCGAATGACATCTACAGAGAGGCCGGACGCATGGGCGGCAGACGTGGCGGCATGTCTGGTGCTGTGTGCACTGAATGCGGCCACGTCTACCCCGCTCTCCCTCATTACTTGTTTTATCCAGCGGCCGATAGTCTGAGATGAGGCACCTTTGTGTGGTCGTCTGACAGTTATTAGTAAATTATGTACATTATTGGGCCTTAAATCTATTGTCCTAAATACGTAATCTTCGAGAGCCCTTGCTGGACATATGTTCGGATTTCCTTCAAAATAGGGTAGTATTAGAACTGGCTGTGCTTTGCCTGCTACTGATGTCTTAATTATATCTGTTATATAAATTCTAATTTCCTTCGGAAAACATTTGATATCATTAACTTTTATTAAAGAAAAAGTTTGCAATCTATGTGCGGTACACAGAGCCAAGAGCATCACGAGCTTCTTCGAAAGCTTTTCCAGGGAAAGTTCACAGTTGGGATACCAATTACTTAAATAAGTTAAGACAATTTGAGGATCCCAAGTACTACTATATTTGGGCCTAGGGGGCCTTTGTTTATATGCCCCTTTCAGTATTCTCACAATACGCTCGTCTGAGCCTATATTGCTTCCAAGAAGCAAAGACAGTGCTGAGCGGTGACTATTTAAAGAACCATACCTATCGCCTTTTTGATATTGATTTGCTATGAATAACATTACTACCTGGACCGACGGTTCTAGGGGACTATA
Organism: Morpho helenor; assembly: GCA_029227775.1. Classification (NCBI taxonomy): domain Eukaryota; kingdom Metazoa; phylum Arthropoda; class Insecta; order Lepidoptera; family Nymphalidae; genus Morpho; species Morpho helenor. The sequence goes on from JARGCU010000006.1 coordinate 1,265,677, forward strand.
ATTATTTTTGGCGCAAAACTCCCACCATAATTTAAACGTAACATTGTATTGACGTAATGTATTAGTCGAGAGAGATGCGCAGGCCAGATCTAGCGCTTGGCTGGGTACTCCTCGGCTGGAAAATGCGAGTCGCAAAGAATCGCGGCTCCCAGGGTATGTTATGGGTACTGTTCTTGCTTCTGCGACCTGATATTATACCAGAAACTTATTAATTTCAATGCGGAAATTGTATTCCTCCAAAAATATTAATATAACTAATTGCTGTTGTATTTGCAATACGCAAAAGTATAGTACCTATAATTAGTTTTAGATTTAGTAAAACCTTTTTAAACTAAGATTATCGCAAGTAAGATTGATTAATGTTTTCTCACTGTCTTTTCCATATCCATTTACTCTGATTGTTAAAAAAAAACTTCCTAAGCTGCTCGTGACACATCTGTTAATATTTCTAAACCATATTTTGATTTCTTTATTGAAAAAGTAAATCCTTTGTTCCTTAAAAAGCTGATGGTCCCCCTTCGACATGTACCTGTATTAGCGGCGAGGTGGCTCTTGATAAGTACGTTGTTTTGGGTAATTGTAACGTCGATGCGCATCTCCGCTGGTGGTGTGCGACTGATGCGTTGTCAACGCGGTGGTTCCCGCATGAGATGTCGTACGCCCCCCCCTGTTCCGCAAAAACAGAGGAGGGGTCGTCCAGTTTCCCTGCCGTGACATAGACGATCCCGGCCTTGAATTTTCAGCGTACTTTTTTATAGAAAGCCCCTGCTTCTCTATTGTTTTTGCTGCTTTAATTTTCTCTGGAAGATTGTTCCCAAAAAGAGTTTCATCTCGATCGTTATCAATTATCTTTAACAAAGATTTATCTAAACTTGGTGTTAAAAGTTGAATTCTGCTTTCCGTGTTTTGATGATGTAAGTCCGACAGCATTCTTATTGCTTCTGACAGTAATTTGATGGAATTAATTTTGTCGCCATCCGTGAGTAATACAGTTATTGCCCTATTAACGGCCGTTATTCCTGCTCCCAATTGCTGTTGCATATTTTCCAATTTTTTATCTCTAAGTTGGAGGGATTCGGTGATAGCAGCCGATACTTCGGCATTCAGTATTGGGGCTTTAAGTAATTGACAGTTTTTAGGTATTAAGTACGATTTTATCAATTTTTCTCTGTCGTCATTAGACAGGCCTTTTCGCAGTATTGGGAGCCATCTTTCCGCTAGGCTTGTATGAATGTCTTCACCATATTGTGTAATGTCATCCATAGAATCTCCAAGTGCTTCAAGATATTCAGGTGTTAAAAAAGGTTTCTGTGGAACGACATCTTGTTCCAAAACGACCTCTGAGGATCTCAAACCTTTGGAAGTATCTTCATTTGGCGTATTATTGTCGTCAACCTCTGCAACATACATTTTTGACTTTAATATAGTCTCCAACGTCTTGATTTTGACTCTCGGCCAACATTCAAGGACGTAATCCATCGTTTAACTCTCGGTTAAACTCAGGAAAAAATAAAAATAAAAATCACCGAAGATAACTTTGGTGTATGTATATTTATAAAATTTTGCTTACCTGAATTATCGTCTGATGATTCCGAGAAAATAATTCTCCGCCGCTTAGGACAACGTTTACTACTATCTTCTATATCTTTGATTTTATTTTTATAGTAACGAATTTTATCACTTCTACGTTTGGGCATTTTTACACTTACAAAAATATTAAACACTTTAAAATTAATACCAATATTACCAGAGCGCGTGCGATGGTTGCCTCGCTTGACAAAAGAATGAGGTTCGAACTGAGCGCACGAATAAAGAAACCTCGGTTGTAGTGGGGATAGCTGTTTTTTTTTTTCTTCCGGAAATACTCTAAAAGAAAAGCGATGTTGCCTTGTGCGATAAAAGGACTACCTGGTTAATTTATATCTGAAGAATGAAACAACGAAATATAATTTTTTACTACACCTCCATGTTATTTTAACCATAGACATTATTTGTGTATAAGGATTTTTAACTAACTGAATATTTAAATTAGAATTGTATTTAATTTATTTATATGCAATAATTTTTTAACGATACCTTCACGTTATTTTAACCATAGACATTTTTTGTGTATAAGGATTTTTAACTGTATATTTAAATTAGGATTGTATTTAATTTATTTACCTATATGCAATAATTTTTTTACGATTCCTCCACGTTGTTTTAACCATAGACATTATTTGTGTATAAGGATTTTTAACTAACTGTATATTGAAATTTGAATTGTATTTAATTTATTTATATGCAATAATTTTTTACTACACCTACATGTTATTTTAACCATATACATTATTTGTGTATAAGGATTTTTAATTAATTGTATACTTCAATTAGAATTGTACCTATGTAATTTATTTATATGCAATATTTTTTTTAAGATACCTGCATCCTATTTTAACCATAGATATTTAATTGTGTATTTTTATATAAAGACTTTACTCTATCATCAACTGCCGTTATCCCACTCTAAGTGGGTTCAGCACAACATGTTATAAACATGCTGTCACATGATCTGGCTGCGTTTTTACGTCCGGTCGTCTGCTTGACTTCAACTTACCTTAGTCGTATTTTACGACACTTCGGTCAGGAAGAGGGTGGTATTCTGCTTAACGGGATACTACACAGTGAGTCAACTTACCTTAGTCGCCTTTTACGACACCTCGGTAAAAAAGAGGGTGGTCTATTCCACTAAACCGGATATCACAAAGTGGGTCAACTTACCTTAGACACCTTTTACGACACCTCGGTAAGAAATGAGGTTGGTCTATTCTACTAAGCCGCATACCATACGGCTGATTTTGCTCTATGTAACTCGAATTTATCCATAATAAATTCAACAAAAGCACTCAGATTAGCTTATTGCAATCGAATTTGAATTTTTATTTTTTATAAAAACTATATTAAAAGTCCTCAATAACTATAAAAGTATTAAAGTGATAATCTAAATAGTTTAATATTTTTTAAATATTTAGAAGCACACAAATTTGTTGACATAAACAAACGATCGAGAACTAAAACTTTTAGACTAATAACAATGTTTTTGTAACCTATATAGAACTTTTGACACAATTTAAAAAGTTAACGTTCGAAATATTTAAATTTATCACTGGTCATTTGGAACTTAAATTCAAAAATTGCAATTCAAAAATGGAATGCTCGTATGCAACTCACCGGCGAGCGCGGCGAGTAGCGCGAGTAGCGCGAACAGCGCACGGGACATTGCTCGCGCGGCCGCAGCGGACTGAGGTCTGAGCCGCGCTTCCCCGCGCCCCCGACTGCGGCACTGCGCTTCGGTGCCGGACACGTGAGGGTTGGCGCGATTTCCATAGCTGCCGACTCTAGAGTGTGCGTAGTGCGAGTTTTTTTAACCTACTCGATCGCGTTAGCGTAACGCCAATATGCGTGACGCTGCAATAGCGACATCTAGTGGACATTGACTGGCCCGTTGGAGCAGTGGGTAGTGACCCTACCTTCAGCTCCGCGGGTCGCGGGTTCGATTCCCGCCGAGAGCCAACATTTTCTATAAATATGAATTTGTTGGTCTTTGAGCCTGGGTGTATATTTGTATTTAAGTATGTATTTAAAAAATATATATGTATATATTCACCAGTTGTCTGTCACCCATAACACAAGTATTAAGTTACTTACTTTGGGGACGGACGACCGTGTGTGTGTAAGTGTCCCATATATTTATTTATTTATTATTTATCTAGTGATTGCTATACATATTACAAATTGCGCCATGCAAATTGCGTTACGCTAAAGCGATCTAGTAGGTTAAAAAAAACTCGCACTACGCACACTGATTCAACCCGTAGTCGACTATACTTGTCGTAATTAATGAAAATATTGTTTTGCTATTAGTAGTTAAATAGTAAGTAGCGGTTACTCTCCCACTTCTGGGAATAGGCTTCTTCTCTCCGTTTTTGAGGAGAAGGATTGGAGCTAAGACTTACCACGCTGCTCCAATGCGAATTGGTAGGTTACACATATCTACAGGATTCTCTGCAGACCTGCATATCTCAATATGCAGGTGCCTTTACGATGTTTTCCTTCATCGAAAAGCGTGCCGCTGGGCTATTACGGCACACAGATATTTTGCTTTTTGATATTTTGGGAATCGAACCTATTTTGATTCGTGCGCTACCGTTAGGCTGTCACAGCTTTGCAAATTATGAATTGCTATTATTGCTATTTTCGTAGTTTTTTGTGCCGAAAAACAGGGATAAAACGAGATTATTTTTAAATGAAACCTAGCTAGCTCGAATTTTTCCTCCCAAAACTTCTTACATGCTGAATTTCAGGAAAATCGTTGGAGCCGTTTCCGAGATTAAAAAAATATATTTCTACACATAGAAAATTGACTCATTTAAATAATAAAGATACTACTTGCTTATTTTAAGTTGTTCAATGTATAATTTTAATGTAAAGTGTGTGTTTTGTTGGTGATCTATAAATAAATAAATAAATCTAAAATGAGACCCTAGGGCCATGGAGTCAAAATGCAATTTTTTTTTATCCGTTTTAACACCTCGGTTAATTGCCTCTTCAGATGACAAAAGGGCTCCTTTTTCAGACAAAGAATCAGCTTAGCGATTCAGCGCGGAAACGCTGCCAGCATTCTTGGGACCATTCCACGTGGGCATGATTTGTAAAGTCCTAGCGTGTAAGTAATTTAAGATAGATATAACTTGTACATTTTTGCTGTAAATAATTAAATATCTAAAATTATTGTAATGAAAATGCTAAAGATTAAATCCCTGTGGACAAATTCAAATTCAAAATATTCTTTATTCAGATAAACTTGTAAACAAGTGCTTTTGATCGTCAATTCTACCACTGGTTCGGAAAGCTGTTCCTACCGAGAAGAGCTAGCAAGTAACTCGGCGGTTGCTCTTTTAAAAATATAATTCTTATGACTAGTTACATTTAGTCATTACTGTCTTGTACAGGGTCTAAGCGAGCTATATCCACACATTCTTATCTTCCAAGTAATCCTCAACAGTATAGTAGGCTTTCTGGATCAGCCTCTTTTTAACAGTGTTTTTAAACTGATGTAATGGCAAAGCTAAAATTGATTGTGGAATTTTATTATAAAATCTTATACCCACAAACAACTTGAATAATATTTATCGTTGATAACGACAGGCAAGTGGCAAAGCGCCACTCTTATCGCCACAATTTGTACGCGATTGGCAACTCGATTGTCAGTCGTTTACACCTAGAAAGTAGCCACTACCGTCGAATATAGTAAAAAACATTTAATGTCATGACTTATCTTAAACTTTTTGTTGACTGTACATTCATAAATGAATTAAATTAATATATGGGACACTTACACACACGGTCGTCCGTCCCCAAAGTAAGTAACTTAATACTTGTGTTATGGGTGACAGACAACTGGTGAATATATACATATATAATTATACTTAAATACAAATATACACCCAGACTCGCAGCCAACAAATTCATCATCTCATCATCTTCCTGCCCTTATCCCACTCTAAGTGGGGTCGGCACAACACGTTATTAACATGTTTTAACATGATTTGGCTGCGTTTTTACGACCGGCCGTCTGCCTGACATCAACTTACTTCAGTCGTATTTTACGTCACCTCGGTAAGAAAGAGGGTGGTCTATTCTACTAAACCGGATACCACACGGTGGGTCAACATACCTTAGTCGCCTTTTACGACACCTCGGTAAGAAATGAGGTTGGTCTATTCTACTCAGCTGGATACCACACGGCGGGTCGACTTACCTTAGTCGCCTTTCACGACACCTCGGTAAGAAATGAGGTTGGTCTATTCTACTCAGCTACCACACGGCGGGTCGACTTAACTTAGTCGCCTTTCACGACACCTCGGTAAAAAATGAGGTTGGTCTATTCTACTCAGCTGGATACCACACGGCATACTGTACATTCGTAAATAAATTAAATAAATATATGGGACACTCACACACACGGTCGTCCGTCCCCAAAGTAACTTAATACTTGCGTTATGGTAGACAGACAACTGGTGAATATATACTTATATAATTTTTAAATACATACTTAAATACAAATATACACCCAGACTCGTACTAACAAATTCGAATTATGCGACACAGATAGAGGATAAGGGGAGAAACAAAAAACTGATTGGTCCCTTGGGTTTGAACCCATAACCCCTTTGAAAGAATCGCACGGTATCACCGATGGGCTAACCGATTGGACAGCTAAAATTAGTAATTTAAAATACACTAAATCACCATTCGGCTATCACAAGGTTTTTAATGTTTTCGTTATAGGCCAACCGTTTAACTCAGTTCTCGCCTGCGTTGTACAAGGGCGCGGAAGTAGGACGAGAACGGGGACTGAGTCAGGTGCGGGCGACCAGAGCGGACCGCCCGCAAAAACATGTTGTTACATGTTTTTGCTAAGTATTTTACAACCGGCCCCCTGCGTGACGTCAACTTACCTTAGGCGCCTTTTAGGACACCTCGGTAAGAAATGAAGGTGGTCTATTCTACTCAGCCGGATAACCACACGGCGGGTCAACTTAACTTAGCTAATACTGAAACACTTTTTCACCTCACTTGTAAGGCTTTGTTTGGGTGACCTTATAATCATGTCGAAAGGTTAAAATATAACTTATCAAGATTAACTTTAACTTAATCCTTGACCCTATAAGAAAATTCTCATTATGTACGCACTAACAACGTAACAGTAGAATGGCTACATTTTGCAACAAACTGGGATATTAAAAAAGTTCAGTGTGTAAAGTAACTTATTTTTGGAAGAAGTTTTTAAATTTTAATATTTTGTATCTAATTTATAGAATTAGGCGTTACTTTGCGGAGGTCCATAATAGAAAACTAATGAGAATATTATTTTGCTATAATCCACGAAAAAAGAGACATATGTAATGCTAAATGTAGAGTGTACTATTCGTTCTCATACATGATACATGCAGAATTTGTAAGAACTCATGCACTACCCGGCACCGATAACACAACAATACACAAGCACTGCACACATTCACCACCTAGTGCTGTGTAAAATAAATGCAAACCCCCCCCCCCCCCAGCCATAAGTAAGCATATAAGCAAAATAAGACTGTCCTGGTAAACCCAAAGTGCGTGTTACACCTAAGTATTTGGTATGTTAGCAGGTAGACGCAAATTACGAAGCTATGTGAGACATTCAAGGGCACCGACTAAATGTATTACGTGTAATTATTTGAAAAGGTATTACGAAAATTCATGACGGCTATGAAATTTCTATGAAGGGAAATTCCTCTTTTCCAAAATTTCAATTTAATAAATATTAAATGTTTAGTATTAAACTGTCCGAATTCAAAATTTGACTAATAGAACTAGATTCATTGTACTCCTTTACCTGTACCTTATTTCAGTGCCATCTATCTCATTATGCTACGAACTATTTAAAAAGCCTTTTAAATCTTATATATATATAAAAGAAAGTTGGTCTTAGTTACACTATTTATAACTCAAGAACGAATGAACCAATTCGGCTGAAAATTGGTGGAGATGTTGCTTAGAACCAGGAGACGGACATAGGATACTTTTTATCCCGTTCGACCGCATTTATGTTATCCCGTCAAGTCACTATAAAACGTGGTATAGCAAAAACGACTATGACATGGAAAACAAAACATAAATGACAGCTAAACGTAATTTAGTCTTTGGATAAGTATGGTAAAAATATGACAATTATCAAAATAGTAATAGCTATAAACGTTACTACATAGTATAAAACAAAGTCACTTTCTCTGTCTGTCCTTATATCTCTATGTTTGCTTAAATCTTTAAAACTACGCAAAAGATTTTGATGCGGTTTTTTTAAGTATATAGAGTGATTGAAGAGGAAGGTTTCTATGTATAATAAAATTCAATATGGAGTAGCGAAATACTGTGATTATCACTGAGTGACATAGGCTATATGCTTTATACCCGTGCGAAGCTGGGGCGGGACTCCTAGTAATTTATAGAAGTGAGCGTTACTTTGCGGAGATCCATAATACAAAAGTAATAATAAAATTATTTTGCTGTAATCCGCGATGAAGTGAAATAGAAAATATATATAATGATAAAAGTAGAATGGACAGTTCGTTTTCATACCTGATACATACAGGATTCTTAAAAGGCGACTAAGGTAAGTGCCGTCTTGTATCCGGCTGAGTAGAAAAGACCATCCGTATTCCTTTACCGAGGTGTTGTAAAAGGCGACTAAGGTAAGTCGACCCGCCCTGTGGTATCCGGTTGAGTAGAATAGAGCACCCTCTTTCTTGCCGAAGTGTCGTAAAATACGTCAAAGGTAAGCTGACGTCAAGCAGGCGGCCGGTCGTAAAAACGCAACCAAATCATGCGACAGCATGTTTATAACATGTTGTGCCGACCCCACTTAGAGTGGGATAAGGGCAGAAAGATGATGATGTTAATGTTAATTATGTAATATTTAATTAAATGACAAAATTGAGAAAATTAATCAAATACAGACAATCGTGATACGCCGCATGGTATCCGGCAGAATAGAATAGTACCACCCTCATTTCTTACCGAGGTGCCGTAAAAGGCGAATAAGGTAAGTCGACCCACCCTGTGGTATCCGGTTTAGTAGAATAGACCACTCTCTTTCTTACCGAAGTGTCGTAAAATACGTCAAAGGTAAGCTGACGTCAAGCAGGCGGCCGATCGTAAAATACGAAGCCAAATCAAGTTACGTGTTTATAACAAGCTGTACCGACCCCACTTAGAGTGGGATAAGAGGAGGAGAATGATGTTTTATAATAAGTAAAGATATATAGGAAGGATGAGGTCAATATTCAATTGATGTTTATATCCTAGCAACCCTGGCTAGCGACGAAAAACAACCCTCAACTTTACATACACAAAAAGTACATATTTCTCCGTCACTATGACAGTTTGTCATAAATTACTAATAGTGTTTGTTTGTTAAATTATATTAGAAAGAATCAATTATACAGTTCGCCATTTATTCATTGATAAATATTATACAAACTAAAATTATATTAAGACAATATGAGTAACGTTAATCGTCCAATGAGTCGGATGCGGAAGCTTGAAACTGTAAGTAGCATATCAGTAGCATATCAGTAGAATGAAATGTGGTAATGGGCTATTACTATCCCAATAGTGGGAATGGGCCTCTACTCTCCGTTTTTGGAGAGAAGGTTTGGAGCTAAGACCTACCACACTGCTCCAATGTGGATTGGTAGGTTACTTATATCTCCAGAATTCTCTAGAGATATGCAGGTTTCCGCACGATGTTTTCCTTCACCGAAAAGCGTGTGATAAATTGCAAATATTAATTAGTCATCATCATCATCATTCTCTTACCCTTATCCCACTCTAAGTGGGGTCGGCACAATGTCTTCTTCCATTCTCCTCTATCATTCGTCAACTCTGGTGCCACTCCCTTAACATGCATATAATTTTTCACACAATCCATCCTTCTTTTTTTCGGCATCCCTCTAGCCATACATCAAAAATACCCTATATTATATACGTTTTGGTCTGAATACGAAAACGTTTTATTAATAATTTATGCTAGCTTGGAATATATAAAATCAAAGAACACCTACTAAAAATCTGAACAGAAAAGAAAAAAAAATAAAAAAATAAAATAAAATAAAATCAGTTATTAAATACATGTCAGAATCAACCTGTATAACTTGTCCTGATCGTTATCTCCAACATTATTTTTCTGTTTCGCTCGCAGTAATTGTAATAAAATCTACCCGCACTACATATTATTAAGAATACTTAGTTATAATTTAATATTTTTTCTGTATAATTTTGTTATTTTATTTAAGTTTGTATTCTGATTATTTGTTTAAGAGGAATGTGCAATATCCAGACAAGTCGTCAAGGCTTAAGGATACTAAGAAATAAATTGTAATAGATATTATGTATTGGAATAAATAAATAAAAATAAATAAAATAAATATACTTATATTTAATACAGATTTAATTTGGTACGATTGAAGATTATAAAGGTCTACTTTTCTTTTTTTACTTGTAACTTTGTTTCCCATTTTGATAAAGCGATGTTATTCTGATTACCAGAAAGAGGCTCTGTTCCGAGCAAGGAAGCGGATCCTCAAATATCTGGTGCTGGGTTTCCTCAAGCAGGAGGGCCTGCATAACACCGCTGAGACATTGGCGACTGAAGCTGGTATAACCAACGAGTACACTCTCTGCGATAACATCGATTTGGATATTATACTACAGGTTTTATCTACTTGATCCTACTAATATAAATGTGAAGTTTGTGAGTATGGATGTATGTTTGTTACTCTTTCACGGCGTAACCGCTGAACCAATATTGATGAAATTTGGCATAATTATTCCTTATACAGCGGGGTAACATATGGGCTATAGAAATCCTGTTTATTCTACAGGAATGATATTAAAAAGCGCCATCTATTATCAACCTATCACAACACGAAATTCCACGCAAACTAAGTTGCAGGTAAAACATAGTTTTTCATATTGGTTTGCTGTCATCCGCGATAAAAGAAAATATATGTGATGCTAAATGTGTGCTGTATGGTATCCGGCTGAGTATAATAGACCAACCTCATTTTTTACCAAGGTGTCGTAAAGGAGGCTAAGGTAAGTTGACCCGCCGTGTGGTATCCGGGTGAATAGAATAGACCACCCTCATTTCTTACCGAGGTGTTGTAAAAGGCGACTAAGGTAAGTTGACGTCAATAAAATTATTACCCAAATCACCTAACAACACCACCCAACAATCAAATCACCTAACAATAAAGTTACATGTTCTATGTATAAACATAGAACTTTATTGTTCGGATGGGGTGAGTCATGTCTAAAACATGTTCTGCCGGCCTCAATTTAAAGGTGGTAAAGGCAGAAGAACGATGTTAGTCATGAAATTTAGGATCCTAACATAAAGGTTAATTTTTAAAAGACAGTTTAACGGGTCTCGCGTTAATCGCACTGTTTTGAATAAAATGACTCGCCGGCCAGAGGGGCGAGCGACGCGAGCGGCGAAAGCAAGGTCGTTTAGGCATTGGATTCCTACCAGAGCGGCCGGCCGGCGGATAGTTACCCTTCAAACACGATAGGGAGCAGCCGCGTGCGCCGGAACACGGCATTCCTTTCTTACGCACACGTGTAATTTTGCGTTTCGGGTGTTTTTCTCCGATTTGGTGACGCGTTTAACCAGTGAAGCGTTTAATAAGACGCGACCGTCCACGATTTAGGTGCGCGTTGGGTACTATTCCCCGATATAGGGACGACTCAATAACGTGTGACCTTACGAAGGTTGTGTGCACACCGGGTGTTATTCAGCCGATATAGTGAAGTGTATACTCAGGGAGAAACAGACATTACGTGTCCGTGGAAGAGTGCAGAGGCGAGCCAACGGTTTCGGGAATCGGCCAAGTACATACAAGCACACACACACAATGTACACATATACACGCAGTGACTCACGAGGCCGGACCGCATACAGCTAACGGCCGCGTAAGGTAGGTTGAAACGCCGGGGCGTCGGGCCCAGGTCCCGGAGGTTGTTTCATCCGTCCGCACGTTTGCGCGGAACAGCACAGTAAGCTCTTATATTACGATGTTTATTTATTTATTATTATTTATTATTCTTTTTATACATATATTTAGAAAAGAGAAAGAAAAATTAAAAAAAAAACACATGTATAAAGGCGGACTTATCCCTAAAAGGGATCTCTTCCAGTCAAACTTTGAGTAATAGAAGGAAAAGGACAAGAATTGAAGAAGAAAGAGAGATGTTTAAAGATATCTATGTATACTAATATATAAAACTGAACAGTTTGTTCGTTTGATTGAATGCGCTAATCTCAGGAACTACTGGACCGATTAGAAAAATTCTTTCAGTGTATATCATCACGCTAAGATGAATAGGAGAGGAGCAGCAATAAAAAATAGTACGAAAGCGTTAAAATTTAAAGCTTTCCTTGCGTGCGCTGAGTAAACGGTAATAGTTATTCAAAAATCATGTATTACGCAATTGTTCCCCTCTAAAAGTTCTATATAAAAGTCCGCGACATATGTCTAGCTTTTAAGGTTAAACTACTTTAACCATTTTTATGATTATCAAAATACTATATTACGGTTTTAATCGTCCACGCGGATGGATCCGCTGGCGATTGCTAGTCTCCAATATCATCATCCTCCTGCCCCTATCCCATTTTAAGTGGGGTCGGCACAACATGTTATAAACATGCTTTCACATGATTTGACTGCGTTTTTACGACCGGCTGCCTGCCTGACGTCAACTTACCTCAGTCATATTTTACGACACCTCGGTAAGAAAGAGGATGGTCTATTCTACTAAAACGGATACCACACGGTGGGTCAACTTACCTAAGTCGCCTTTTACGACACCACGGTAAGAAATGAGGTTGGTCTATTCTACTCAGCCGGATACCACACGGCGGGTCAACTTACTTTAGTCGCCTTTTACGACACCTCGATAAGAAATGAGGGTGGTACTATTCTATTCAGCCGGATACCACACGGCGTTGCTAGTCTCCAATATAATAAATTAAAATGTTTATTTACTATCGGGGAAACTCCGAATTACATTGCACTGTCTAGAGTTGGATGGTTGCCATAAACATGTGCAGACACGCGGACGCCACTGTGACACAGTAGCCTGTAAACATTGGTTATTTAATCAATCAGTTATTTATTTTGGGCTGGCCCGTTGTCAAAGCTGGCATGATGAAAGCGAGGATTACGGCAATATAACTTGTTCTTTTTTTAACTTCGTTAACGTAACTTCAAACATCCTAAACTTGTTCATAACATGTCCAGGATTACTGCAGTTATTTTATGATCCGGTTCAACAAGCAACCCCAGTTCTGTCGCAAAGTCGACGAGGTCCCTGTGAAGCGGCCGCAGACCAGGCGAACCAGACCAGAGCCTGTCGTGGTGGAGAAGGAATGTTCAGATCCTGACCTTCCGTCTACCTTCACGGTCACCAAGTTACTGAAGGTATTCATAAAAGTAGTACTTATGTATAAAGCAGTGCTTCACTGTAATGCTTCACTAAAACAAGCTTTTAAAGCACAACAAACTAAGAAAAAAAACTTATTGAAACAGAAATTCAAATGGAATTAGACAATTTTTTAAAAATAATTGCACTGTTTCCAGTTCTTAACAAGTAGACAAATTTTTGAAATAAATCTGACCGTTCGATGTGTCAAAATTTAGTTTCAAAAAGTAGTATATAAATACAAGCAAAAATATCGCCTTATCCAAAGAACAGTCACATCTCCCATATATAAGCATAGAAAATGTGACTTGATTCTTAACATAGGGCGATATAGGACAACGAATAGAAGGAATTTTAGGAATCCTTAATATTTAAATGTGTTAATCTTCTCACATAATCTTGAGCACACTCGTGTTCTCCATTTTTCTGTATGCTTTTGAGACATGGACTGTCAAATCTGCTGACAGGAAACGCATTTATACCTTTGAGATGTTGTGCTGGCATAAAATGCTCGGCGTATCTTGGACTGAGCACCGGACTGCATAGATACTTAAAGATATAGGATTAACCACCAAGCACTAAACTACGTCACCATAGAGTCCTTGAGTTCATCGGACATATTGTTAGGATGACTGGAGACAGCAAGAGGCCACAGTCCAACTCGATTATCCGACCAGATCACCAAATCACTCTCCATTTGAGTCCACGAGGCCTTACAAGCCGCAAGTGATTGCAAAACCTGTGATAGCCCAATGGATAATAGGCAAACCAAAAAAAAACGGTTGCCTGTAAAGTCGGTTTCACGGGCAAAGATTTTACGTGACAACGTATTTTTAAATGTGATGGATTGGAGTGGGAGAGAGACGCAAGGCCTTCGCCAGTCCGGCGGGCCTCTCTTTCGTTCGGTGACTCATCGTAACAGACGTGAGCGGGCGTTACACTTTTTCATGAGTGACTCCAAGCCGCAACCTAATTTAAGGCGTTGACACGTCAAAATTCGAAACCAGACGTCGAGTCGCACATATCACCGACGCTTACTTTATTTTTTTTATTTTATAAATTGCATTTTTAAACTATCTCCATAGTTCATAGAGATATTTCAAATTAATGAATTTATATTATTTACACATGTATACAAGTGAAATTAATATAACACTAGTAAAAGAAGGAATAACAGGACCTTGCCATAATGCGCTAAAAATCAATATGGCCGAAAGACAGCAGTACGCATTGTGCAGTTTCCAACTATTCATTTTTACATCTTAAACTTATCCTTTTTATTTAACTTGAAAAAAGCTATTAATGTTTGAATTAGTAAATAAATAAGTTTCTATTATTATTATTTCGTTTCCTAACACAGCATGGACAGGGGTAGCCCATTTTAAGATGCATCTTTGCTCACCAACAAATTCAAATTCAAATTCAAAATATTCTTTATTCAAGTGGACTTTTGTACTTTTGAATCGTCAAATGTTTTAAAGAAGCTACCACTGATTCGGAAGTTTGCTCCTACCGAGAAGAACCAGCAAGAAACTCGGCGGATAATCTTTTAAAAAATTATTACAATTTGATGGTTACAAGATAATCGTTGCAGCTGGATGCGTAGCTGACTGCAGTTAACATATGCTACTATCACTCAACAAGCCAGACGCTTATATCTAAAAAAACAGACATATGCCGGATTTAATTTTTAGTAACCACCGTGTGGTATCCGACTTAGTAGAACACACCATCCTTATTTCTTACCGAGGTGTCGTAAAAGGCAATTAAAGTAAAGGCTCTGTGGTTAGAATAGACCACCCTCTTTCTTACCAAGAACCTCTTTTGTGCCGTAAAATACGACTAAGGTAAGTTGATGTCAGACGGCCTTTCGCAAAATACTTAGCCAAATCACATCACAACATGGTTAAACATGTTGTGCCGAACCCACTTAGAGTGGTATAAGGGCAGGAGAATGATGGTGGGTTAGAGTAGAGAGACGATCTGTAGAGATATGCAGGTTTTCTTCGCCAAAAAGCCATTGAGACAAATGAGTTTTTATATAAATACTCATTGGTGGCTGGGGTTCGAACCTGTGAGCCCTTCAAAAGAGTCATACCTTTCCTTTACATATATTACTACTAGGCTATGGTATTTACAGGAAAATCAGCTCGGAAACTGTCCGATCCCAGCCATAGAACGAAAGCCTCTATCGGGCTATTTATCAAATATATCATCAGAAAAGAGGCAGTTAGTTGAGATTCTGTACCAGGATATCATAAGGCCTTCGGGGGCTATTTGGGATGATATCAAAGGCTTGGAGGCAGCTAAGAATATCCTGATGGAATCTGTAGTGTATCCTGTTAGGTGAGAATTATTTTTTTTACTAACCGTGCCTATGGCTTCAACCGCGTGTTTTTAGATGAAATTTTTAACAAAACTAATGAGAATATTATTTTGCGTTACATATAATTTCTTTTGTCGCGGATTATAACAAATTAATATTCTCATTAGTTTTGTGTTATAGACCTCCGCAAAGTAACGCCTAATACTATAAATTATTTGAAATTTTTAACACAAATGTAGTTATTGCGGGTTAACCATCAGAGATAGAGGCATGATGTTGCGGATTTTTTTGGAGATTTTTTGTAGATCTACATTTCTCTAGAACATTATTTTAGTGTATCTCTGCTAGTTTCTCCGGTGCATGCGACTAAAACTCACGGTAGGCGAGTTTTTTTTACAACGGTTCGACCTCAAGAATAAAAATCTTACTAAAATCCGTTCAGTAGATTTTGAGAAAATCGATCACATACAGACAGTCTTTGGAAATTTTTATTAATAAGTCTATCTATATCTATATAGATAATTAATTAAACAAAACGACTTTGACTTGTTTCACAAGTTATCAATAAACTGTCTGTTAGCTTATTCGGAACATGTATGACGCATATCTCGGAATTTTCGTTTCTCAGGTTTCTGATAGGCTTATTCAGCACTTAAAGTCTCTTATAAGTTAGCAGGTAGATCATGTGGCTGTTATTTTGTTTATCTGCTGGATAGCAAATACCTATTTCAAAATGGTCGCGATTTTTTTTATGTAATATATGACATTTATCTGCTACTTAGTTTATTTGTCGGTTAACTATCCGATACTTTATCAGTAACTTGTGAAACAGGCCCTTAATATTGTAGATATCCAGAAGTGTTCACCGGTCTCCTAGAGCCGTGGAGGGGGGTACTCCTTCACGGCCCCCCTGGCACCGGCAAGACCATGCTGGCCAGGGCTGTGGCCGGCGAGAGCGGTTGCACGTTCTTTAACATCACATGCAGTACAGTGGTCAACAAGTGGCGAGGGGAATCTGAGAAGATCGTCAAGGTAGGTTTTCCTGCCAGCGGCGGATTGCACATTGCCGAAATATAGGGTAATTTTTGCCAAAAAATTGATCGAACCCGGGCATCTACCAATAATAGATTTTAAATTTTTGCGATTAATACTAATTATTATATTAAAAATTATAAATTAATACTAATTATTATATTAATAATTATTATATTAAAAATTATAAAGTGTCCAGTGCGTTCTTGAGGAAGACCGCCCAGCATGGGGGATCTTTGATATTAACTCATTCCAAAGTACATTGTAAAGAACGAAATGATATTGTCGGTCTTTCTGTTGAACGTACCATTGAACTGTCTTGTGTGGAGTTAGAGCGCTATATTATAGTTTCTGTGTACCGCCCACCCTCCAGTGATTATATATTATTTGAGAGCGTCATGGAGGAAGTTCTTAAGAAGATCTCTAAATCTTCAAAACAAGTTTTAATATGTGGAGACTTTAATGTTGATATCTTAGTGGATACCTGTAATCGTTGTAGGTTACTTAATTTATTTCAATGTTTTGATATGATCAATGTATTTAACGAACCTACCAGGATAACTGCAACTTCGGCTACCGGTGTTGATAATATTTTTACTAACTACAGTTGTAATATCTTAGAAAAATCTATAATAAATCGCTTAAAGTCTGACCATAGTGGGCAAATTATATCTGTCCCTAACTATATGCAGGAAAAAAATGATTACATCAAGTACAGGCCTTTCACTTCGAATAAAATAAAGCGATTTCAATCAAAAATATCATTAAAGATATTGCAATTCGACAAAAGTCGCGGTAGCACAGATGAACTTTTTAATGCCCTCTTTGGAATGATTGGTTGTGAGTTTAATAAGACTTTTAATATTATAGAAAAAAAAGTGTTCAAAAATCTTAGGTTTAGCGAATGGGCCACTAATGGCATCTATAAGAGTAGGAATAAGTTATTTGATCTGTATGCAGAAAAACAATATAATCAGTCCCCCACTTTTCTTGAATATGTAAAAAAATATTCAAAAACGTTTAGAAGTGTCTGCACACAGGCCAAATCTCTTCATATTAAAAGTAAAATAATTAATTCCAAAAATAAAATAAAAACAACCTGGAATGTTATTGGAGATGAAACAGGTAGACGTAAAATGCATAATTCTTCCATAGAGCTTAAAATTGGGAATGAACTTATTAACTCTGATACAGCAGTAGCTAGTGCATTTGAGCATTTCTTTCAGAACATACCCATTTCTATCACTAGCTCAATAAACTAATCCCCAATGGAAGCTTTTAATGTTTTGAAGGACAGCGTCACGGAGTGCAGTGTTAATTTTAACTTTGAACATATTTCCCCATACGATATCGTCAAAACTTTTAAAACATTAAATATTAAAAAAACAACTGATCTATGGGGAATGTCCGTAAAATTAATTAATAATATTATTGATATTATCGCCCCGATTATGGCCAAGATCTTTAACAAATCTGTAGACACAGGGATATTTCCCAATTTAATGAAACATAGTAAATTGATCCCACTTTTTAAGTCCGGTGATAAGAGCGACCCTCAGAACTATAGACCCATTTCGGTCTTGCCAACTCTAAGCAAGATTTTTGAGAAAATCATTTTAAAGCAGCTGCTCCAGCATTTTAATTTAAATAATTTACTTCATCCTGAGCAGTATGGGTTTACTAAGGGTCGGTCTACAACGGATGCGGGTGTGAAGTTGTTGAAGCATGTCTACGATGCGTGGGAGAACTCACAAAATGCCATAGGGGTATTTTGTGACTTGTCCAAAGCGTTTGATTGCGTTCAACACGAAATTTTATTGCTAAAGCTTGGCTATTATGGCATTAAAGACAATGCACTTCGTCTCGTTGCATCGTATCTTCACAGCCGGATTCAAAGAGTGTGCATTAATGATGTGCAGTCATCCGGAACGGCCTTAGTTATGGGTGTGCCTCAAGGATCAATCCTTGGTCCGTTTCTGTTTTTAGTTTATATAAATGATTTGCCATATTTCATTCATAATATTTGCGATATTGTACTGTTTGCGGATGATACATCATTAATTTTTAAAGTAAATAGAAATGACAATAATATTGACGAAGTAAACAGGGGTTTATCGCAAGTAGCTCATTGGTTCAGGCTAAATAACTTGGTACTGAACTCGAATAAAACTAAATGTATTGAATTTGCATTACCTAATGCTGCAAAAACAGCAAATAGACTCTCTTTAAATAATGTACCACTAAAAACAGAAAATTCAACTGTATTTTTGGGAGTATCCTTGGATACAAAACTCCAATGGAGCACACACATAACAACTCTTGCAGGGAAACTGAGTTCAGCGGCCTACGCTGTTCGAAAGATAAGACAATTCACAGACGTCGAAACAGCAAAACTTGTTTATTTTGCCTACTTCCATAGCATTATGTCTTATGGAATATTGCTGTGGGGTAAATGCGCGGATAGTGAAAAAATTTTTGTTTTACAAAAAAGAGCTATACGTGGCATTTATAATTTAAGACCGCGTGATTCCCTGCGAGAGAAGTTTAAGGAAACAGGTATTCTTACATTTGCTTCACAGTATATTTTAAGCAATTTAATTTATGTACATAAAAATATAAAGAATTATAAAACGATAGGTGATGTATACAATAGACAAAGCAGGAACCGACATAAGCTTGCGGTTCCTGCTTTGCGTCTTGCAAAAGTGCGTAACTCGTTTGTGGGTTTTGGTATAAGATTCTATAATAAAATTCCGCAATCAATTTCAGCACTGCCATTACAGCAGTTTAAAAACACTGTTAAAAAGAGCCTGATACAGAAGGCCTACTATACTCTTGATGATTATTTAGAAGATAAGAATGTGTGGATATAGCTCTCTTTGAACCTGTACAAGACAGTAACGACATAATGTAAATAGTATTAAGAATTATATTTTTAAAAGAGCAACCGCCGAGTTTCTTGCTGGCTCTTCTCGGTAGGAACAGCTTTCCGAACCAGCAGTAGAGTTGACGATTCAAAAGCACTTGTTTACAAGTTTATTTGAATAAAGAATATTTTGAATTTGAATTTGAATTTGAATTTGAATATATAAACAACCGGGTCACATTGCGATAACCTCGAGTTACCTTTGTATATGGTTCGACGTTTCGGCAGAGTTGTACCTGATATAAAGGAAACGAAGTTATCGCAATGTGACCCGTGTGTTTATATAAAAATTATGTACCAATGAGTTTTTCCTATTAAGAGCCGTGTGGTATCCGGCTGAATAGAATAGTACCACCCTCATTTCTTACTGAGGTGTCGTAACATACGACTATGATAAGTTGACGTCAGGCAGGCGGCCGGTCGTAAAAATGCAGCCAAATCATGTGACAGCATGTTTATAACATTGATGTTATGAAAATGAAAAGCGCCATCTATCATCGACCACGCGAACGAATTCGCGGGTAAAAGCTAGTACGTATGATAAAAAAGATAAATTTAAATGTTGTCCCTAAAATATTCTTGACTGTTGCTCACAGGTTCTATTCGAGATGGCGTCGTACTACGCCCCCTCTATAATCTTCATAGATGAGGTGGAGACCCTGGCGTCAGAACGCGCCGCCGGCGAGCACGAGGCGTCACGACGCCTCAAGTCGCAACTGCTGATCGAACTGGACGGCATAACGCAGAGGGACGGCATCGTGTTTCTCCTCGTCAACTCCAATATGCCGTGGTAAGTGAAGATATGTATGCTAACACTGGCAATAACGTGCAAGGACAGGAAACTGTAAACAAGTAGACACGCGAAAACGCATAAATCTAGATGTTATAAATACTTGGAGATGCGTAAACCTGGAAGGGGCTGGCAATGCACATTCTTGGAAGGGTAAAGACCTCCAGAAACGCGCAATTTTGGATGGGAGTAGATCCTGTAAACGCGTACATATATGTAATCTACGAGTATAGTAAAAAAAAATGTAGAGACTGTTTATAGAGCATTATCTCCCAACCTTTTTTGTACCATTCTCTGTCTTAGGCTTTCTAAAATTCTTAGTCCCCCCTACGTAAAGTGAATAACTTATAATATTAGTAAATGGAATCATTCACATATAAGTGATAGGTTTTAGGAAGAATTTGCTTCTTTCGTTAAATTAGGCATCGAAATCTAACATATAAATGACCCAAAGCAAAAAGGTTTAACTCGTGTTGAGTCCATTCGAATTAGCCCCTTAACATCAAAGTGCTCTCCTGTCAAGCGTGGGCTATATGTTGGGAAGAATTAGAGGATAAATGCATTAATAGTTAGCATATATAAAAAACGATATTTCTCATTTATACTTATTTAATAAATGAAAGCAATTTTCCCAAAGTCCCATTTAATCTTTCCCAACAACTCAATGACACATAATGTTAGCCACAATGTTTTTCATATTATTGACCAACTATATGAACTGATGGGCTTTGGGGTCTTAAGGTGCTGGTCTGGCGACCTTACACTGGAAAGTGCAGCGTTGGTAGGCCCCCAACGAGGTGGACTGACGACCTCAAAGGTCGCGGGGAGCCGCTGGATCCAAGCGGCACCAAATCGTGGACTGTGGCGATCCCTTAATGAGACCTATGTTCAGCAGTGGACGTCCACCGGTTGAGAAAGAAGAAGAAGAAATGAAGGAGGTATTTGAAACATGTTGTAACAATAATCTCTACTATTTCAGGGATATAGATCCAGCTATGTTACGCAGATTGGAGAAGAGAATCTACATTCCCTTACCGGATTTCAAAACTAGGGTGGCTCTCTTCGAAGCCTTTTTAAATAGCAAGAATATAGAGCTGGTGCCAAAGGTGAATTTTGAGGAGTTGGCGGCGAAGACTGGAGGGTATTCGGGGAGTGACATCAAGTTGGTCTGCAAGGAGGCTATGATGAGCGGCGTCAGGAGAAGGTTGTCTGATATGAGAGGAAAGAGTAAGTTTATATATATCCTCCTGCCCTTAACCCACTCTAAGTGGGGTCGGCACAACATGTTATAAACATGTTGCAACATGATTTGGCTACGTATTTAACGATCGGCCACCTGCCTGGCGTCAATTTTCCTTAGTCGCCTTTTACGACACCTCGGTAAGAAATGAAGGTGGTCTATTCGTGTTGCTTCCTACACTTAACATTACGCGGGTTATAGTAAATTAATTGTTAGCGCACACTATATACAATTACACGATACCACAGAGGAATACCACAATTCCCGTTCCGAGATGCACTTCTCTTGAATGACGAACAAAGACTGACTGTTACTGAAACGTTTTAACAAAAGGGAGACTCAACCGGAAACAAACGTCACAGTGTTGAGACCATTTTAATCAAAAAGGGCGCGATACTCTTGTTTCATGACTGTGTTGCTATAAAATACAAAGCGGAAGTTAATGGCGACAACATAATTTTATTACTTTTCTATTTTCTCAACTGATGAATTGAAGGACATGTAGAGACTAGATGAAGGTCTAATTACAGATCGTCTGTTCATCTCGTAAGGGGTCTAACAACGTTGTTTACTGATGCACTATTACAATATATCACTTTGTTTATTACAATATGTCTTTGTTGTTTTTTTTTTGCAGATTATGCTAACAGGAAAGACAAGATATCCATTTCAGATATCCTGACAGCGATAGAGAAGACCAAGCCAGTGTCTAAAAACTTATCGAAGAGACACGAAGCTTGGCAAAATGAAATGGGCTCATCTTAGCACACATGTAACTGACCAATACAATATCATTTCTTACGTTTATACAAGCTCTTTATGATCTTATTGTTTTCAATGAATCACCAAGAAACTCAAAAATTATAATAAAAATTTCCTTACATTATATTTGCGTTGACACTACTTTGAATTCTAATCAAGCCTCTAACTGTTTGCCATTCATCATACTCCTGCCCTTATCCCACTCTTAGTGGGGCGGCACATGTTACAAACATGTTGTCACATGATTTGGCTACAAATTTCACGACCGGTCGCCTGTTTGACGTCAACTTAGTGGTATTAACGACACCTAGGTAAGAAAGAGGGTGGTCTATTCTACTCAGACGGATACCACACGGTGGGTCAACTTAATTTAGTAGCCTTTTGCGACACCTCGGTAAGAGATGAAGGTGGTACTATTCTATTTAGCCGGATACCACACGGCGTCCTGTAACTGTTTGCCATTATAGAATTAAAATCCTTATTAATAACTTTAACGTCCAATATTTTTTTAACCTTAAGGGGTAGATATTTCATAAACTTTTGTTTGCCAATACTTTATAATATTAGCGTATATATTATAATAAAGCGACGATATTTCTCCTTTATTCTTATTCAATAAATAAAAAACAGTTTTCCCAGAGTCAACCCATTTACTCTCTCGCTACAACTCAATGAATGACACATAAAAATATGACAGCCACAACGCTTTTTCATATTAATCGCCAACTCTATGAAGGAGGTCGTATTAAAAACATGTTGTAACAATATACTTATTTGTGTAAATGATATAAAAAAATAAAAACTATAAAGGTCATGATGTATTCATTTACAGAATAAAATATGTTTAGGTACTTTATAACCTAGTACCTAAACGTACTTTATAACCTAAAGAAACGTTATCTATAAAAACTTGTGAAAAGTAACGGCCTGTTACTATCTCACTTCCCTGCATAACCCTCTCCTGTTTTAATTGGTTTGAGTCGTAGACACACCACACTCAAATGATAATTCCTTAATTTCCCATATAATAGGAATTTTCCGGAGATATGCATGTTTCCTTGCGATGTTTCCCTTCACCGAAAGCGTGTGATAAATTGCAAATATCTGAGAGAAGTTTTAACAGAAATACTTATTAGTCCTCGGTGTTCGAACCCGTGACGCCTTTGAAAGAGTCGCGTGGTCCCACCGCTGGAATAACACAGCATAACTTGTTAACTTGACATTTATAAAGCAATATGGCGCTAAAATCGATAAGTTCTGGGATTTGTAACAACCAATTGGAGGGTCGTGGTGTGTTCAATTCAATCCTTTTTCCTTAAGGACATAGGCGTTATTTGCCCAGCAGTGGGATAAGTGGCTCTTAGTCATTCTATGTAAATATACGTTTATATCTATATATAGTTAGTTTAGCTGTTATCTGTTGCTGACGTCAATGTGTAACAAAATGGCGGCCATTGAAAATCGATGTTCGGGTTTCAAATTCGAACCCAAGCAGAGTTAATCATTTTGTGGCGTCAAATTACGCATTTATAAATAAATTTGCTTTTATTCGCGTCCTTTCGTAGTCCTTTTAGTGGTGTACGTCATAAATAAAGTTCTCTTTCCTTCTTTCTTAATCCTATCAGTGAGACTTTGGCTGCCTGAATAAATACTGTTATAGACTATGGGAAGGGCATTTATAAATAAATTTGGTTTTATTCGCGTCCTTTCGTAGTCCTTTTAGTGGTGTACGTCATAAATAAAATTCTCTTTCCTTCTTTTTTAATCCTATCAGCGAGAGACTTTGGCTGCCTGAATAAATACTGTTAGACTATGGGAAGGGTTAAAAATAAAACAACATTTTAATGCCCGCATATTTATTTGAAATCTAATCTACGTCCTCTACACATTGAGAAATATATGTTTTATAACTATGCTTAATACATAAAGATAAATACTAATTAATATACGAAATTATTTTAATTTATATGAATATACGAAAATAAATATATTTAAATCAAAATTGATAAGGTCGATACGGATTAAATTTGAAAACCGTTTCCAGAATATTGAAATGTTTAATATTGAGACGAAAAATTAAAAGAATAATTTTCTATATAAATTATTTTGTTGTAAATATTAAGTCTTGACTTAGATTGACTAAAACCAAAGCATAAAGGAAAGTGTCAATTTCCAATTAAGTGTAGCTTGTCTTATATTCCGTATACCTATTCAATTTTGATTAAAATATATTTAAATTAAATATAATTATAAAATTAATCTTTTTTTTGTCATTATTGAGGGAGAGTCAATGCTTTTCTTAGAAAATCATTCTAAATTAAACTTTTTCAAATATTGGCACGAATTTTAGGCGTCAAGATTAGAAAATGAGAAAAAGTTCTTATATAACTAAATTAAAATGTTTTTTATTCATCACAAATTATATAGCTTTGATTGTTAATCAACTTATTCTTATTTCCTATTTTTTTATATTTTTTTATTGAAGTTTTGAGTAGTAATAACAGTAATGAATATAATTTCTAAATGCGATTAATTCTATGCGTCCTTGCCATTATAAAAATCATTTCAGTTTCTAAATTTGTTAAAATAGATTCATAAATTTAAAAAATATAATTTAAAAAAATTAAGTACAACCCAAAACTTTAAATGATTGGAAAAAACGTATAAATAAGGTTTTCTGTTGGAGGAAAATGGTCTTGTAATAAATATGTAGTTTGTGAAATACTTAATAAAATATTATTATTATTAATGGATAGATATTGTCAAATTAAGGTCAGAGTTTTGACATATTTTTGTAAAGTATCATTCAAATCAAAATTTTTACTATTTTTCGAAAAATTTAGAATCGAGATAATAAATATCAGAATAGAATAGAAGAAAATTTGAATTTTTAAGAACAATATTATCCAATTGTAATTTAGGTTAGGAAATTATAGTAGTTTTTAATATTGATTACTATGGCAACATCACCAAATTATATAGATGCTCTAATACCTGTAGAATTGTACATTTTAATATAGTAAAGCTAAAATAATACTGATCGTTTTATAACAAGACTGCTTCTATACTATTTTTCTGTAAGCTGATATTTTAAGTATAAATTATAAAAGGGTGAACTACTGGTACATAGGGGTGGCTATTAATAACAAAAAAAAAACACTTTTATATTAATAACCACCCTTTGATGTTTCATTCAACTCGATTAATTTCTAGGATCAAATCTGTTTAAGTGTGAATTTGGTACAAAAGTAATATAATTTATTTTTGCTAAAATCCGCGATAAAGAAAATATATTTAATGGTCAATGTAGAGTGTACATCCGTTCTCATGCCTGATACATGCAGCTAATGAAAAACTCATGTACTACCAGCCAGTAATAACACAATACACAAGTACTACACGCATTCACTACCACAATCTCAACAATCTCTTGACGATGTTTTCGTTACTGGGTGGAACGATTGTTGATATTGTCGTAGTGAATGTGCGCAATTCTTGTGTATTGTGTTATTGGTGGTTGGTAGTAGGTACGAGAACGAATTCCATTTAGCATTACATATATTTTCTTTCATAACAGATTATAGCAAAATAATATTTATATTAATTTTATATAAAAGATCTGCAAAGTAACGCTTAATTCTTTAATTTGAGAACTTTGTTATCTTAAGAAATAAAAATTCATGTTTTCTGTAGACTCCAAAACAGTTGGACAGATGTTAATGAAATTTCGAGCCAATCTTTACAATTAGCCAGCGGATGTTCCTATTAAGTTTGGTGGCGAAAGGATCCATTTTTATAACCGTACAGTTCAGTTTCGAGGGGAATTCGAAACCAGAACCACAGCAACGCGTGGCCCTACAGCTAGTAATTTATATTCGAATGGCAAGGACTTAATTATATATTGTTATATCCCTAAAGAATGCCACTAATGACATTCTTTTTTATCTGTGCTTAATACTTCTAGAAGTGATAAGTGTGGATACATGTAATAAGTTAAAAACATTTATTATAATAATATTAAACCCTATGTTTACTACTACATTGATACAACTAGAAATACGAATTATAATTTAAACAGACATGAGAAAGAAAACTTTTAAACGCTAAGCAAATAACAAATAATACAATCATTCGTAAAAAATAACTACACTAGTATCAAAGAATCGCTGCACGCGGTGCCATAAAATTTCTGTGCGCTAGAAATAGTCGCATGCGGTTTTACTTATCGATAACTTACCTTTTTATTCTTAAATTCAAATATTGTTATTATTTTTGTTATTTTATTTTAAATAGGTAACCACTATTTGCATTTGTAGTTGTTTAACGTTGTTTATTAATTTTTGAAATGTGTAGGCCTGAAGTAGTGTGACATGCCTTATTAGAAATAACACTAGCTTTATTTTACTATGTACATGCTGTTGGCTTTACCTTTTACCTTAAAAAAAAAAAAACTGCTTATCGATTCGATCTAACAATAATACACTAGCGCGCTAGTATGTTAATAATTGCGGTTAATTTATAAAATATATATTAATGATGATATATATAATAATATAATAAAATATATATATATTTTTTTTTTACTTTATATTAATGAGTGTCGATAATTTAATAATTAATTCACAAGGATTTAATTTTTATTATGTTTAGATAGTATAAATGTTTTGATGAGATATATATATATAGTCATTTGACATTAGGACGATGCCGATTAATAATTTGACATATGTTAAAATGGACGCATTTTTGAAATGCTATATTAATTGCTTTGAAACTAATATTCAACCACAAGAGCGTATTATTAACAATGTGCTAAAAAAATAGAAAAGTATTAATTTCAACCTAGCTTGCTTGCTGTTAAAATCTTTGGCGTCAGTGTAACATTGTTTCTTTATTATATTTATGGCCTGTACAGTGTAAGTTACGCGCAAATTACTCTACAAGTGTCACGTAAAATGGCAAATGTGTAATAAAATTTTGAATATGTCTCGAAGTGTATTCAACGAATGAATTAATCACCTAAAATAACATTTTTTCTTTATTAATAACATAAACATTGACATCGTCAGTGGTGCGTCACTATGCCTGCTGTAACCTCGTAAGAGCGACAGAGAATGCAACAGAGGGTGTCCTGTTTACACATTATATTACCTCGCGGGCAGCGTCTCTTTAATACTAGTATACGAAAAGCGCTCTTATATCAAATCTTAAATCTGGCAAATATTCTAAGAATTTAAACACAAAATAACTTAATCTAAGAAGCAACAGTATCATATTCCTTTCTAAATATCAGGTTTATTCGTAAATATACATTGTACATTTACGCCAAATTGTAATACTGCTATTTTTCTATTGAATAGAAATGGCAATAAAATTGACATACAAACAAATTTCGTTTAAATAATGCAATGTTTTATTAAAAAATAACTATTGATTGATATTTAAATTAAATATACCTTTGTTCATATATTTCTTTGTCAATGATAACAGGGTTTTATGTACCAACAAACATTCTTATAATTTATCAATCATTCGTAAATGTACAATTTAAATTTACGTGTAGCATTGCAATATAATATGGTAATAAAAAAAATTAAAAAAAACTACCAAAATTCTAATTCTACCAACGCCATATTTTTTATCTATATCAATATGGCGGATTACATAACTATATTATAGATATTAGCAAAACACAACATCGATTTTTTGATGCCATTCACTTATTAAATACTCGTAAAGTAAAAAAAATAAATCTTCAAATAATCTTCTCTTTGTTAACTTTTTTAAAGATTTTAAATTACGTAAGGAAAACGCGTAACGACTAAGTAAATTAAATCATCATAGTTTCATAATAGACTATAGAGAAAATGTTCATGCATCAAAATTAAATAAGAATTAGTGAATTATTAAATATCTCAATAAAAATAAAATTTGATTTATCTCATTGTGAAAGATAAGTTATAAAGAAAAAAGAAGTATTGAGGGGTCGTAACGTTTTTCCTTTACGTGACTATTTTTGAGATATACAGAATGACACGACATTAGATAAATCCACTAATCGCTTAACTTTGGCATAATTCAATCTTCTAAAAAAATACCTTAAAAAAAAAGTATTTCTGAACAAAATATATAAAAAAAGAACAAAGTAAATAATTTATTTGAGATCTAGCTTTGTTAGTAATAATTGAATGATGATGATGAATAGCGCGGCGCTCATGTTCAAAACCCAGGATAAAACAATCACACCAGTTTTGTCTCTCCCGCACTTCTTCAGTTGTACTGTATTCAACTTTTAGGGCAAGGTTAGCGTGTACGGTCATTGATCTCTTTAAATCTTAAAATAACTCCTGTTGCTAAAATACTTCACTGAATTAACTGATTTTTGTAGGGTACTGAGGTGTGTAGGTAAATAAAATGTCTTAATATCGTAGTCGGTACCACCTTGTATATAACTGAGACAAGTTGATTCGTTAAACTTCGGTCCAAGATCTGGCACCTCATCAACTTCGTAAATTATTGATGCACGCTAAAGAATTTCCCCAATTCTTTCAGCATCAAAATTCTCGTAGTAAACCGTTAATACACACCCAAAGCAATATATTTTTATTATTTTATTAAATACATACTAAATCATTGGATAAGCTCCATCACACATTCACGAGTATTTAAAAGTGAGAGGATCAATTTATTACGACATTGAGATACAAATGTTGCCACATCAAGAAAAAAACTACTATAAGCGGGTAATTTGTGATTTCTTTTAAACATAGAATATGATGCTGGGGATCTGTCCGTCCTCAACGGAGGTGCCGTTGTTATTGCCGGCAGCATAGGAGAATTGGAAAATAACTTTCTCCCCATTGTTGCAGTCGACGCTCACGCGGCGCAAACCCCGTGTCCCGTAGAATGAATCCGTGCCCTGGATGGGTGAATTAAAAACATTTATTAGTATATAAATATATAAATAAATAAATATATGGGACACTTACACACACGGTCGTCCGTCCCCAAAGTAAGTAACTTAATACTTGTGTTATGGTAGACAGACAACTGGTGAATATATACTTATATATTTTTTAAATACATACTTAAATACAAATATACACCCAGGCTCAAAGACCAACAAATTCATTTATAGAAAATGTTGGCCCTCGGCGGGAATCGAACCCGCGACCCGCGGAGCTGAAGGTAGGGTCACTACCCACTGCTCCAACGGGCCAGTCGTTTTAGTGGTTTAGCATAGGGACCATACACTATAGCAGTGATTCTCAACTTTTAACGATTTCAAAATTTACACACACAAAGAAAAAGATAAAAATTACAAATACTACAACACACTGCATAAATAGTTTATGACGATTTTTTAAATAAACTAATATATACTACAATAATAACTAATGCCCTCTTAAAGTTAAGGGAAAATCTATAAAGCGGTCATAAGACCTGTCGTATGGATCAGAATGTTGGGCAATGAAATAGACGGATGAAAGAAGAGTACATGCAAATGAGATGAGAATGTTAAGGTGGATGTGGTGTGACAAAACTGGATAAAATAAGAAACGAGTATATAAGGGGAAGTCTCAAAGTTGCGCCCATTATAGAAAAGACGAGAAGTGCAAGATTGAGATGGTATGGACATGTAATGAGGAGGGATGAAAATCATGTGACCAAACGTGTGTTAAATTTGAATGTGGATGGATATGTGCCTAGAGGGAGGCCTAAAAAGAGATGGTTGGATTGTGTGAAGTATGATAAAAGGACTGGCGCCAGAGTTGACGAAAGATAGGACAGAATGGAAGAGAAAAACATGTTGTGCCGACCCCACTTAGAGTGGGATAAGGACAGGATGATATATATACTACAATAATAACTAAACGTTTATTAAGGGATTAATTACAAGCTAATAATAAAAATATTTTTCTTTTTAAATGATATAATTTAATAATATCAACATTATTATATATTTGTAAAATTTGGCGGCACACAAGTGCCGCGGCACAGTGGTTGAGAATTACTGTACTATAGAGTTATACTAGAGTTAGGAAGACAGCCTAAATGTGTCCATAAACCAGAAAGAGATAGCAAATGAGACATATTATTTCTCTCTTTCATATAATTTATAGAATTAGGCGTTACTTTGCGGAGGTCCATAATCCTCCATACTCTCATTACTTTTGTCTCTCTTTCAATGTGTGATTAAAGAAAGATAAGTATATTATGTTATCTTCCCTGACATTATTTATTTTGACACTCTCACTTACCGGCCTGTTTATAAATTCCCTACTCCAGTATTAATAGCTCTGTCGCGGCCAAAACGGAACGCTAGCGGACAGTGAGTGTGATTGGCCATCCATCTTAGGTTGATTGACAATCAGCTGTCAAACTGTCAGACGCAAAATTCAAACCTGTGAACGGCAACTCTAATATCTATCTTGTAACATCTTTTCTATACTTTGTAATCCGCCACATTATACGCATTCGCAAAACTCCTGTCGTTTTCATCGCTGCGCTAAACCCGAAGAGTAGATCACGCAAGCACTTCGTGTCGGCATCGACAAGCTCTATGCCATTAAATAAATACCTCCAGTTACACGTGTAGATGTGTGTTGGTAAATGTAGTAAATAAATAAATAACCTCAGTTTTATTCTGGCGATGTAGTAGGTGTTTTTAAATGTTGCCAGTAAATAAATTAATAACTTCAACTTTAAGCTTGCGATGTAGTAGGTGTAGTTAAATGTTGCCAGTAAATAATTTAATAACTTCAGCTTCCCGCTCGCGACGTAGTAGGTGTTGTTAAATGTTGCCAGTAAATAAATAAATAACCTCGGTTTTATGCTGGCGACGTAGTAGGTGTTGTTAAATGTTGCCAGTAAATAAATTAATAACTTCAGCTTCCCGTTGACGACGTAGTAGGTGTTGTTCAATGTTTCCAGTAAATAAGGTCCGGTTTACGCTTGCGACGTAGTAGGTGTTGTTAAATGTGGCCAGTAAATAAATAAATAACCTCGGTTTTATGCTGGCGACGTAGTAGGTGTTGTTAAATGTTGCCAGTAAATAAATTAATAACTTCAGCTTTAAGCTTGCGATGTAGTAGGTGTTGTTAAATGTTGCCAGTAAACAAATTAATAACTTCAGCTTCCCGCTCGCGAGGTAGTAGGTGTTGTTAAATGTTGCCAGTAAATAAATAAATAACCTCGGTTTTATGCTGGCGACGTAGTAGGTGTTGTTAAATGTTGCCAGTAAATAAATTAATAACTTCAGCTTCCCGTTGACGACGTAGTAGGTGTTGTTCAATGTTTCCAGTAAATAACGTCCGGTTTACGCTTGCGACGTAGTAGGTGTTGTTAAATGTTGCCACTAAATAAAAAACTTCAGATTTACGCTGGCGATGTATAAGTGTTGTTAAATGTTGCAAGTAAAAAGTACTTTCACACTACACTTTTACACTGTCGATTTATGTTGCGTAAATGTTGCTAGTAAATAAATAAATACCTTCAGTTTAGCGCTGGCAATGTACGAGGTGTTGGGCTTGATCTCAACGGGCTCCCTGAACATGGCCCGGAAGGTGTCATCGGTGCCATCGCAGCTGAATGTGGTGGTGTTTGAGCCACAAACCTTCTTGGTAGCCAGGTGGATAATCTAGAATATATATTTCGAGTCACATACTGAACATTCCAGAAATTGAAAGGCGCGAAAACAAAAGCTACTTAAACCATAGGACTGAAGTAAAATAAACTGAAATTAGGATATCTATGATATAACTTTATAAAAAAAATTGTACATTAAGATTGTTATGTAAACCATAAGAGATAGAGACATGCTATCGCGGACATTTTGTAGTATTTCTATCGATCTGCAATTCTCTAGTACATTACTTTAGTGTATTCCTACTGGTTTACGCGACGCACGCGAGTAAGGTCCAACAGGCGAGTTTTTTTTACAACTGCGCGACCTCTTAAATCGATTTACATAAAACGGTAATGTGCTGCTGGCCTAAATCTATCGGAAAAATTGCACCATCTCTTAGGAAAAACGGTCCCAAAAACCATTCTGTAGATTTTGAGAAAATGGATCACATTCAGACAGACAGTCCTGTCCTTATCCCACTCTAAGTAGGGCATCAGCTTATGCTTAATAAACATTGTCATCGGGACTGGATCAGTATGTAAAATTTCAGCTCAATCGGACACCGGGAAGTAAGTCAAATTTAACTTGCAAGATTCTGCAGCAAGTTAAAAAGCTTCTAAAAATGGTCCGTTGATGCTGTTCTTCTGTAGTTTCGCCTTTTCTGACATATATGTTCGTGAAATATGTTCCTAAGTAAATAATAGTGTAGTATAAATGGAAGTACTATATACCTGAAGCTGAACTTCATATTCAGAAGGTCCAAAGTACGACCCATACAATCCGAATCCAACGACAAAGATTCGCTGGTCCACCGTGAACCGGATTCTATCCGTGGTCCCGCTGTAACCCCAACGGGATTCAGTCTGGGGGAAACGGCTCACAGTGTTCTCTCGGCCGGTCATGCAGCATCGCGGCGTGTTCAAGAACGCCACAGTTGGCTTCGGGCTCAGTGTGAACCACAAGAACAGCTGTACGCTCTCCCTGTCAGCGAGCAATCCGCTCTGCGCAGGTCCCATTGCGAATTCCTCCACAGTCATCAGAGGGAACCGAATAGCGTTGAAGGCCCTGCCCAAAACCAGGCGCTGGTTAGCCGGCGTGGCTGGCAGCTGGCGACGGCCGCATTCCGCCTCAGCCCAGCGACGGACCGCTGCGAAAATCTTCGCCTCCCTTATGCGCAGTGTATCCCTGAAAGACGTTTTAATCTAGCATCAAGTGCTTAAGTACAAACCTGTTATTACCCATAAAAACTTCCTGTCTTCTCTTAGCGCTTAGGCTTGGTTTCCAATAAAGTAGAGAGGAGATCCCTTTTGATCACCAAGCTTTGGTGGAAACCAGGCCTTAGAGGTAGGTTACATATATGTCAGGATTTCGCTCTTGAAGTTTCATCACAAGTGGAAAGATTGCAGTTATTAATTAGACACATATGGTTGTGTACTAATATGAAACATGTGTTTGGCTAATTTTCTGGACCAATATTGATGAAATTAGGCATAATTAAAGCTGGGGTAACAAAAAGTATAAATAGAATTTCAGAAAAAAATAAAAAGACTTCACACCACAGCACAAAGGTACTACACATGTTCACAGTCACAAACTCCACAATCGTTTTGTCTAGCAACCGAAGCTTCATCAGGAAATAGACTCTACGACTTGATTTGCTTTGCCACAAATCACAAAACAACACATCACCAAAGCAAGTATAGTTAAATACGATTTTTTGTTTATTTCTATATATATCATATCTTAATATATAAAAATGAATATTTGCCTGTATTTACTTGAAATTATTAGATAATCCAAATGAAAATTTAGAATAATCCAAAGGATGTTCCTGTAAAGTTTGGTGGCAATCAGCACTTTTTTTTTAACTATTTGTTTAACTGTTGAGTTTTGTTTCAATAGGAATTCAAAACCAGACTGAGCTACAGCAACATATTGCTTGACAGCTAGTATAGAATTATATGCATTCTAATATAGTCTAAAAAACATAAATATACATAACAATGAAATGATTACCTATAAGAATTATATATTCCAAATCAGCAATAGAGTTTTCAATTTAGAAATAATTAATTTTTTTAATTTGAATCTAGAATATAAAGCAATAAAGAATTACCTAGTTACCCTTTGGTTGAGGTAGAGTTTAGGATAGATTACAGGATGTATAATTTATTTTGTCTAGAAGTCCTGGGAATATGCATGATTAAGATGTAAATTCTATAATAGTCAATGTCACTTTCCACATCAGTATTTCAGTATATTAAAAACTTTGAATCTACACCTATATTGTAAATGTGAAAGACTGTTTGTGTTGTGCTTTCAGGGCTATTCTGCTTAAGAAATTGATATAATTAGATACAACTGTACCTTATATACCAGGCTAGCATATAGGTTAAACAATGCCTTGGAAATTGGAGAAAACACATAATAAGAAGGTATTTTAATTGTGAACAAAGTCACAGGTACAACCAGCTATAAATTTAAACTTAATAAGTAACTATATTTGTAGTGTTTATAAATGTTGTATGAATATAGCACAGGCTTAAACACGCACTAACAAGTAACAACATGTCACTACACAACCACTCTCACCAAGGGCTCTCGTGTTACTGTTGCGATGCATCCTGAGACAGTGTATGTACCTTTGTACTAGTGTGAATTAGTGTGACTATGTTCATGTATGTATTACATATGTGTCTTGTATGTACATGTACAAAGTATGTTACACACGTCTCAACCCATATACACTACAATATTGTTAAAACAATTAACAAATGTTGTATGAATATAGCACAGGCTCAAACACGCACTAACAAGCACCAACAAGTAACAACATGTCACTTCACAACCACTCTCACCAAGGGCTCTCGTGCTACTGACATGGTGCATCCTGAGACAGTGTATGTACCTTTGTACTAGTGTGAATTAGTGTGACTATGTTCATGTATATATTACATATATGTGTCTTGTATGTAAATGTACAAAGTTACACACGTCTCAACCCACATACACTATATTGTTAAAACAATTTACTATCTCTCAATCACATTATACCCATTGGAAGTATTTGATTATAGAACACATTATCTTGTGCTGACATAATCGTCTGGGCAAATTTTTGTAGTTGACTTGTATAGTCAACTCTTGTTGGATGAAATAGCCTGATACAGGAGCTGACTGGATGAACATCCCGCACCGCTGGGCCTCTCCAAACCTAGATGGATCCATTTCTTATTATTCATAACAACACTGCATTTTCCAACTGCAAGATTACTATATACCTGTCATAAATAGAAATTAAAATATTTGCAATGAAAATCTTACCTTATCAATACAGCATTCAAAGTCTCCTGATCAATATCAATGAAGCTGTCCGCGTTCATTGCCTCAGTTGTATTCTTGTCAATCATTTCCAAGCAAAGGGCAGCTAACTGCGGCTCGTCGAACAGTCTAGCTTGCGTCAGAAGCATGAAAGCATTATCCGTCCCCAAGTTCGCCTTAAGAAATTCCACGCAATGCTCCTCCAAAGCAGACACTGCATACTTTTTAGCAGTGTACAAAGTGGTCATAACGCTCTCCGGCCCGATGCGGACTTCATCAGAATACAGGAACTTCAGTAGGTGCAAGAAGGATGCAGGCTCTACGTCAGGGAGCTCCACCTGATCAGCAGTATTGGCGAGCACACCGTTGAACATAACATCAAACACAGCGCTTCCTACAGACAGCACAAACTTGTGGGCTGGTATGACTTGCTGGTTTGCTTCCTTGCCAACGATGAAATGAACGTCGGAGAGAATTTCGTTATTGAATAGGAACGACATCCGCTGCTTCACGGTTGGTTTTGAAGCTTGCCAGTTTTGCAGACGGCCCCTCGTGTTGTTGGTAGGTCGAGGGTTCTGCCTGACGGGCATCGGTTCAATCGGCTGATTCTCTTCTTCATTAATCTCCTCTCGCGGCTGTCTATTCGTAGGAAGCATGTTCTGTGGCGGCGCCTCCTCTTCGCCTCCGCCATTTTCTAGCCTCATATTCACCATTCTGCCTACGATATTATTCGGGGAACCGGCAGACATATTTATACCTTTTTACACGAAGACCGGGTCGATAATGACTTCTTTAGGGCGTAGTCCGGTATCCAGTCAGCGAATTGGAAATGGACAAAAGTTCTGATATTCCACACGCGCTTTCACTAATCACTTTCGTATATGTTTTGAAGGTATTTGTTTAGATTTGATGAAATTTTCTTCTATTTTTGACATTACATTCTTGCACTGTCAGACAAAATGTATCAGATGCCAGTATACCGTGTGTCTATGGTAACTGTAAACTGACAGAATATAATAACGGGGGCTCGGGAGCCCGAAAGAAGGTATTATTCAGGCAGATCTTCCTATAAGAAATTAGCGAGAATAATTATTATAACTTGTAGCAGACGTTGCTCGAACCTTACGGGCGACGTTAATCAATTGTATGAGCTAGCCCGCGCATGCGTACCTAGCCTCAACTCAAGTTAGGTTGCGCCGTGCGTGGGGCGAGCATTAAATAAAAATCGATAAACGAGGTACGACTAGGTATGTCTAGGTAGGTCTATGGTATCAACACCTAACGAGAACTTATAGTTATATTAAACGTTTGGTTGCTACAATGCAAACAGAAAATGATTTAAAAACATTTTTTAATTGTTAACACTTAAAAATATTTTCACATTACAAAAATGTTAATATTTTTATACTGTAAATTTGGTAAAAATAATATAGGTAGGTAGGTAGTTCGAAAATGTCTCACACACCTTTGTCAAGTAGTAGTTGTAAGTACGTAAAAAATATTGTGTATAAAATTAAGAAATGTTTTAATAATGAAGGAATTTGGATCGTTTTGTAAATCTTTAAGTTTAACTTAGAACTGGCTCCTTTTTCGCACAAAGAATCAACTTAGCGATTCAGCGCGGAAACGCTGCCAGCATTCTTGGGACCATTCCACGGGAGCAAGATTTATATAGTTTAATTTTCTTTTTTTGTGTTATAGTTAAAATTATGTATTCTTTTTTTGTGATGTATTGTGTTTAATTATTGTAAGTGGGTCATGTCCTTTCTAATTAAATAAATAAATAAATAGTCCTAGCGAAGTAATTTAAGATAGATATAACTTGTACATTTTTGTTGTAAATTAAAAAAAAGATTTAGAAGATATTTTTTCAATGTTTAAACATATTATACATTAGCTATATCTATTCAAAAATTCCTCAAGAAAAAAGAAGCGATGTCGAATTTAGCTAATATATTTGTCACTTCACCACAGTCATTAGCAAGCAGCTAGTCATTATTTATGGCTATTGGTCAGAGATATTGATTATAAGGTCTTTTTTTGAATTTAAACTATCGTGAGTGGAATTCATAATTAATGTATAGAAACCGGCTATACTCACGTGTTATTTTATCGGATGAGCCCGACTAGTTTCAAGCCCATACGGGGCTCTTATTCATGAGCTCTTTACGCGGCGTTATCGCGGCGGGAACCCGCCAGTCAGTTCCCGCTCGTCCGAGTCGGGCTCATCCGATAAAATAACACGTGAGTATAGCCGGTTTCTATACATTAATTATACATTAATTGATTATAAGGTCTTTAAGAGATTGAGAAAATTTCGCATTCAATGTTAGCTTTGCCATTACAGCAGTTTAAAAACACTGTTAAAAAGAGGCTGATACAGAAAGCCTACTAAACTGTTGAGGATTACTTAGGTGATAAGAAAACGTGGATATAGCTAGTCTTCGACCCTGTACGAGACGGTAATGACTAAATGTAACGAATATAACGAATTATATATTCAAAACAGCAATCACCAAGTTTCTTGCTGGCTCTTCTCGGTAGGAACAACTTTCCGAACAAACAGTAGAGTTGAAGATTCAAAAGCACTTGTATGCTGGTTTATATAAATAGAAAATATTGTGAATTTAATCTTCATGGACACAAATGAGCATAATAGAACTATATCTAGCAGTTATCATTCTAGATTAATATAAGTTATTGAAAGTTTCTTTTCTTTTTTGGACTTAATTATTTCGGACAATGCAACACAAAAGTTTTTTAGAAGTCATCAAAATTAAATTAAAAATTAAATTGCTATGTACATATTGCCTTTCGACATATAGTTTATAGCATGACTAAGATCACAAGAGTGCTTACAGGCGGACTTTAGTCAATTGAATTGAAGAAACGAAGAAATAAAACGATTGCTTGTAATACGATGGAATAGACCAAGAGACAGCGGCGTAACTACAGGAGGGCCAGACGGAGCGGTGCCCCGGGCCCCTAAGCTCAGAGGGCCCCTTGGACTTTGACTTAAACAAAATACAAATTTAACTTTAAACCAGATTTCAGGAACACGATTTTAATACTAACACCATTTCCTGCCCTTATCCCGCTCTAAGTGGGGTCGGCACATGTTATGAACATGTTGTTACATGATTTGGCTACTTATATTACGACCGGCCGCCTGCTTGACGGCAACTAATCTTAATCGGGTTTATCGACATCTCGGAAAGTCAGAGGGTGGTCTATTCTCTTCAGTCGAATACCACACGTAGGGTTGACTTACCTTAGTCGTTTTTTACACCTCGGTAAAAAAGAAGGTGGTCTATTCTGCTTAGTTGGTGTCGCACGGTGTTACCGCTGGGCTACCACAGCTTCGTAGATTGTGTGGCAGGTCCAAAAACGGAGAGAGGAGGCCTTTACCCAGCAGTGGGATAGGAACAGGCCGTTACTTATACTACTTTTAGAATTATAATTTCGCGATCATCATGCAAAATAACTTCATCAGATTTTCTCTTAGACTATGTGTATTCGATGTACAACAAAGACACCGTGCGCTCTCACCGGCTTTATTGCTTCTCACTGCTTCTAGTGGATTCACAGAGCGAAGAATAGGTAGACTTAGACTATTTTTTATAGTTATTTAAAATTTATATCGAAAAAATAACAAATAATCATTAATATAAGTAGTGTAGGGTTGCAGACGCAGTTGATATTCAAATGTTTGTTTCAAATATTTTACAGGGTATAAAATCTAAGCATTATTGAGGTCACTTAAACCTTTAAATTGTCGCAAATGAAGTCGCAGTAAACTACTAGTAATATCCCATATTTCAATATATTTATATCTAAAATTTTGTAACTCTATAGCGAATTTTGTACGTCATTGGCGCACGCAAGCGCGCAACGGTCGATTCAGCTACAGGTTGTCCCGGCAGTCGAACTGTAACCATCGACAAAACAACCCCTCGTCACTCCATAATACGCTCACATAACCTTATGAGTATAAGAGACTGCTATTAAAATCCGCACAATGAATAAATAATAAACGCCTGAAATATTTATAATAGCAATATCTTGTTGTTAAATATTTGCGCCGTAAATTTAAAAGGCGCTTACTTGAAACTTATGAGTAGAATAGAATAATCTTTATATTTTAACGTTGTCCCTTTTCTATACTGTTGTTAATGTTTCTGACGTCTATTTATATATATAAGTCTTGATATATATAGTATTAAGCGTTGAATTAAATATTGCTATCGATCATGAAATTAATTATAACCATAGTGAAATGTCGCTGATAAACAAAATTCGTCAGTTCAAGATTATTTTATCGCTGTAAATAAATAAGAGGTGAGTGTTTTTTTTATTTATTTCTTCACTTGATCGATATAATTTATACTTTTGGTAATAGAATGGCAATTTTTGGCGGGCTGATATATTAAAGCGTAAGCTTGAGATCACATTTTAGTTTAGTTATCTAAAGTATTAGTTACTATCCCACAACTGGGTAAAGACTTCCTCTCACCTTTTTAGAGAGAAGGGTTAAAGCTTAGAACCACTACGCTGCGATGCGTGTCGGTGGGTTACACATATCCCTCGACAGTATACTCTCTTAAGATTACCTTCACTGAAAAGTTTAAAGAGAAAAACTCAGTGCTACCTGCCTGGGGTTTATAATAACGAAGAATCGTACTTCACTACATATTATAAAACAAAGTCGCATTCTTTGTCCATATATCCCTATGTATGCATAAAACTTTAAAACTACGCAACAGATTTTGATGCGGTTTTTTTAATAGATAGAGTGATTCCAGAGGAAGGTTTGTAGGTATAATAACATTCAAAACGGAGTAGAGAAATACTGTAATTTTTGAGGTTTCTGTAAATAATTACATTTTTTCCCGCTTACATTGCAAACGCAGGCTAAACCCTACGAGATTTATCAAAATGATGTACTAAGTATTTGTACACCTTGAAAAGGTCTACAGAAAAGTCCGCGATGGTATATGTCTATCTCTTATGGATAACCCACAATAGCATTTTTTGTCATTTACTTTTTACGAAAAATAATGCCTTATTTTTGAAGCAATTTTTATACAACACAGCATTAATCCTTATCCAATTAAGTACCTTAAATAAATAGTTGATTTAATATAGATCAATATGGCCGTTTACAGCATGTAATTTAAGTGAACATTTTCGGAGATATTACAGATTTAAAATGCCGTGAGGACGCCGCGCTTCGCCATATAGCACTTCGAATTTAGCAACTATGTCGCTCTTTCAAGAGTTTGTTTAAAGACATTCTGTAATTAATTGTAAAAATAAAATACATAGGGAAAATGTAAAAGTAAATAAGT
This sequence comes from Morpho helenor, assembly GCA_029227775.1. Classification (NCBI taxonomy): domain Eukaryota; kingdom Metazoa; phylum Arthropoda; class Insecta; order Lepidoptera; family Nymphalidae; genus Morpho; species Morpho helenor. Next base: position 1,306,115 of record JARGCU010000006.1, read on the forward strand.
AAAAATGTACTATATGAATTTAGATATTCCAAAGATAGCAGGAAATCTTCTTGGTTTAGGGAAAGGAAATTGTTTTTCTCCAAATTTAACGCTTGCGGGCCACGGGCAGTAAAGAATAAATCAAAACTACTGGATCGATTTTAATCATTTTTTTACACTGACTGACATGGGATATATATTTTATACCCGTGCGAAGCAGGGGCAGGCCGCTAGTATATTATAAATGCAACAGGTTGTGAGTATGGATGTATGTTTGTTACTCATTCACGACGAATCCGCTGAACCAATATCGATGAAAGTTGGCACAATTATTCTTTATACACCGGGATAACATATAGGCTATAGAAATCCTGTTAATTCTACAGGAATTGGATGATATTGAAAAGCGCCATCTTTTACCTATAACGCAAAAACAGTCCACACAAACAAAGTTGCGGATAAAAGCTAGTACTTTTTAGTTTAGTTTAGTTATTATTGACATTTTTAACTTGAAAGTAGTTTTTAAATTTAAACTATCGTTACTTTATCGTTATCGTTATTTATAATTAATGTATAGAAACCGGCTATACTTACGTCTTATTTTCATCGGATGAGCCCGGTGTTATTGTGAGTTAACCATAAGAGATGGAAACATGCTATCGCGGACTATTTTGTTGTATTTTTGTAGATCTACAATTCTCTAGTACATTACTTTATTGTATCTCTCTTGGTTTACGGCGCACGCGATTAAAGCTCCCAGCAAACAAGTTTTTTAAAACGCACCTCTTCAACAATATACATAAAGCCTTAATATACTATTAACGTAAACCTTTCGGAAGAATTGCACTACCTTTTAATAAAAACTATATAAACATCCGTTCAGTAGATTTCGAGAAAACCGATCACAAACAGAAAGACATATTTAGGGACTTTGGGAGATATAGATTGTCTAATTTATAGAAGTAGGGGTTACTTAGCGGAGATCCATAATAAAAAAGTAATAATAAAATTATTATGCTACTAGCGGCCTACCCTGCTTCGCACGGGTATAAAATATATAGCCTATGTCACTCAGTGAAAAAAATGATTAAAATCGATCCAGTAGTTTTGATTTATTCATTACTGCCCGTGGCCCGCAAGCGTTAAATTTGGATAAAAACAATTCTCTCTCCCTATACCAAGAAGATTTCCTGCTATCTTTGGAATGTCTAAATTCATATACTACATATTTACATTTTTCCCTATATATTTTATGTTTAAAATTAATTACAGAATGTCTTTATATACAACATTCATAGCTTTGTTATCATTAGACAATACAAACATGTTTTCTTTAGAGGTTACTCTTAAAAGGGCGACATTTAGTTGCGCGTCCGATCGCTGCTAAATTCGAAGTGCTATAGGGCGAAGCGCGGCCTCCTCGCGGGATTTTAAATCTGTGATATCTTCGAAAATGTTCATTTAAATTACATGCTGTAAACGGCCATATTGATCTATATTAAATCAACAATGTATTTAACGTACTTAATTGGATAAGAATTAATGCTATATTGTATAAAAATTGCTTCGAAAATAAGGCATTATTTTTCGTATAAAAGTTAATGACAAAAAATGCTATTGTGGGTTATCCATAAGAGATAGACATATACCATAGCGGACTTTTCTGTAGACTTTTTCAATGTGTACAAATACTTAGTACATCATTTTGATAAATCTCGTAGGGTTTAGCCTGCGTTTGCAATGTAAGCGAAAAAAAAAGTAATTATTTACGACATCACTTAAGAAACCTCAAAAATTACAATATTTCTCTACTCCATATTGAATATTATTATACATTCCTCTTGAATCACTCTATCTATTAAAAAAACCGCATCAAAATCTGTTGCGTAGTTTTAAAGATTTAAGCAGTCATAGGGATATAGGGACAAACAAAGAATGTGACTTTGTTTTATACTATGTAGTGATAATCCTTATAGTATGATTCAGTATTCACGCGCGATGGCTTATTATTAGCGTATTTCATGTATAACTTTCGTGTTTCTATACCGATTTCAATGATTCTTTTTTTATACAATGGTTAATACTATTCACTTTTTTATTTAGGGATGACTGAGAGTGATATAAACGTAGGAGTAGACAAATATAACCAGAAAGCTTCGAATTGCTAAGCTATCGGGAGTTACACGTGTTATTGTGAGTCAACCATAAAAGATAGACATATGCTGTTGTGGGATATTCTTTATATAATTTTAAGGAGAACATTTCTGTCATACATGATTTCTGTGTAGCTTTAACCATCAAGGTTGCACACGCGACGAAAGCTTAAAAAATGGAGTAACTTCTCCCGTTTTCCCGACATTTCCCTTCACTGCTCTGCTCCTATTGATTGTAGCGTGATGAAAAGTATACTATAACCAGCCCAGGAGTATGAAAAAAAATTGTACCGAGTTTCGTTAAAATCCGTCGAGTAGTTTTTGTTTCTATAACGGTTATACAGACAGACAGACAGACAGACAGACAGACAGACAGACAAAATTTTTACTGATTGCATTTTTGGCATCAGTATCGATCCCTAATCACCCCCTGATAGTTATTTTGGAAATATATTCCAATTACAGAATTGACCTCTCTACAGATTTATTATAAGTATAGATATAGATAATACGCGATGAACGGTTTCATCGCGGCTTATAGCAAAATAATTATATTATTACATTTATATAGATTGTCGTTAATGTGTAATCATTTTCTATCCCAACAAATGGACGTCCAATGACAAATGCCTGCATCTTTTCTACCAGCGGCCTTACGCGACCTTTTTGAGCTTCGGAACTCACTTTGGAAATCCTATTATCCCATAAAACATGATTATGGTTGTTGCAGAACTTAAGAATGTTGAGTCCAAAGATACAGCGCTCGGTTCGCGTCAACGATGGCCAGTTGGTCGCACTTTCCGACCGCGCTCAGTACGATCACTCTCAGGTAAAATTTTTTTTAGAACTGACTATATGCTGGTAGACCTAAGGACTTTTATAGCATCACCAGGTGGGACGGGCTAACGCAGAAGCGTCGTCGAGGTTGCGAAATGCAGAGAATACAGAGCTTCTGCACTCTCTCTGCTCTACTAGCGTCGGGAAACGTCGTTCTAAAGTTGCCTCTTTGGACACCAGGCCACGACATAGGTCCGGGCGGAGGGGGGCGGTGGAGCGGTTCCGGAATTGGTAGGTTGCACACATCTCCAGAATTCTTTACAGATATGCAGGTTTCCTCACGATGTTTACCGAAAAGCGTGTGATAAATTGCAACTATCAATTAAGCACATAAGCTTTACCAGGAAACTCATTGGTATGCACGGGTTTGAACCCGGGACTTCCTCGAAAGAGGCGCACGGTGTTACCGCTAGGTTAACGTAGCTTAACGGATCAACGGATCACCACATATCAACGGTTAACAGTAGGGACATTAAATTTTGTTAAATGCTTTTTAAAAGGATTTTTAACTTGACTTGTTATATTATTGACACGTTTTCGAACCATTATGAATGTAAATTTTAATTGACTGAAAGCTTTTCGTCAGATATGAGCTTTTAAAATGTTGTATGTTCGTGCACGCAGACCGGCTATTTGCACAAAAGGAGCGCCGACAACACCAAATGGCAACTGCGATGGTTCGTTCTTTACCAGGTTAGTCTTGTTAGTTTATAAGAACCATTATTTGCAAAAGAAATGAAAATATTATTTTTCTATAATACGCGATGAAAGAAAATATATGTAATGCTAAATGTAGTGTACTATTCGTCCCCGACATCTTGATCTTGCACTTCTTGTCTTCTATAATGGGCGTGTTACGTCTATTCAGCGTTTGGCGCTTTCCCAGACTTGTTCCAACCTGGGTAAGACACTTCGTTGAACCTTTATCCAACTTAACATCGGTGGGAATAGACGCTAGTTTTTATTTACACATAATAGTAGTTACATATAAAGTTTACATATTAGTATAGTTATATTGTTAAGGAAAATTATTGTAAATATAATAATTTCAATAAAGAAACTTATTTAAACAAACTGAGTTTGTACCTGACAGTCGCCCCCAATTTTCAGTGTCCCGAAAGTTATTAGAAAAAGCTATATTGCTCCATATTGATACTTTTCTTTGATATTATTTTTTTTAATGTACAGAACCTGCTGTTTTATTATGAATCGGAGAACAACACTAGGCCTACGGGTGTGCTTTTGCTGGAGGGGTCGTACTGCGAACGGCTCAGCAAATCGCCTATGGAGAGGAATGATTCTGTAAGATTGTATATACATTATTTCGAATGGTGAATATCATCAACCTTCTGCCCTTATCCTACTCTAAGTGGGGTCTGCACAACATGTTATAAACATGTCACATGATTTGGCTACGTAATTTTTATTTTACTTTTCTGACGTCAACTTACCTTAGTCATATTTTACAACACCGATAAGAAAGTGGGTAGTCTATTCCACTCAGCCGGATACTCCAGGGTGTGTCAACTCATCTTAGTCACCTTTTACGACACCTCGGTAAGAAATCACGATGGTCTATTCTACTCAGGCGAATACCACACGTTGGGTCAACTTATCTTAGTCATCATTTATGACACCTCGGTAAGAAATGATGGTGGTCTATTCTACTCTGCCGGATACCACACGGTTTGAATGGTGACTAATAATTTTATTTAAATTAAATCAAACGTTAAAACATCCTCAATTACGTATTATGTATTTATTATTGCCGATGGAAAGGCGGAAATTTTTATATCATATATGTTAGGTTAGTATAAAAGTAACTGCTTGTTACTATTCCACTGCTGGGCATAGGCCTCCTCTCTCTGTTTTTGGAGATAGAGATAAAAAAGAGAGAGAAGTTTGGAGCTAAGACCTACCACGCTGCTCCAATGCCGATTGGTAGGTTACACATATCCCTAGAATTCTCAGACTTTCTCACGATGTTTCCCTTCACCGAAAAGCGTGTGATAAATTGCAATTATCAATAAGATACATAAGCTTTAACAGAAAACTCATTGGTGCCTGCTCGGGGTTTGAACACGTAACCCCTCGAAAGAGTCAAACAGTTTTACCACTGCGCTAACACAACTATTAATTAATTAATATTAATATTAATTAGCTAAATAAATAGCTCTATAAGGCTCAATGCCAGTCGCTCTTCTCGTATACTAAGCTTACGATGTTTCAGTTCTGCTTCACTATAACGTATCGGCGAGAGAGCCAGCGTCAGTACGAGCTACGGGCAGCGTCCGAAGTGGACTGCGTGCACTGGGTGGACGCCATAAGGGAAGCGAGGTAAGTCACTCAAATTTAAAAAGTCTGTAGCAAGTTGAGTTTTTAAAATTTTAAAAAGTCTGTTTAGAAGAAAGGATTAGTATTTCGCCTTTTAAAATGTCTGCATAACAACAAGTTAAGTCATTAAAATTTTAAAAAGTATGTATAGAACCAAGGTTAATCGTTCAAGTTTGAATAAGTCTGGATAGAAGCAAGTTGAGTCCTTTTTCTTAAATCTGCATATAAGCAAGTTGAGTTAATGTAGTTAATGTATAGAACCGGCTATACTCACGTCTTATTCTATCGGGTTAGCCCGACTAGTTTCGAACCCATCCGGGGCTCTTATTCCCGCCGCGATAACGTCGTGTAAAGAGCTCATGAATAAGAGCCCCGGATGGTTTCGAAATTAGTCGGGCTAACCCGATAGAATAAGACGTGAGTATAGCCGGTTCTATACATTAGCAAGTTGTCATTAAAATTTCAAAAAGACTACCAAGAATTTGAACACTGGTAAAAGTTACAAATCTCTCGAATCAACTATCATAGATTCTTGTGAATCCATAATTGGTATCGATGGATAAATCGATATCGAGGATCGGCACAACATGTTTTTCGTTTCCATTCTCTCCTATAATTCGACAACTCTGGCCCTACTTTTGTCTATACCATCTTAATCTTTCACTACTTGTCTTTTCTATAAGGGAGCAACTTCCAACTTCAAACTGTAATGTACTGTAATTGATACTTAAATTCTGAACGAGTCATTTATTTTCCTTCTAAATTTTATTGTTTTTTCTAAATTGTCTAAACTGTTTTCTTTAAAATTAGTATTTATGTTTTTTTCTTAAAGCTAGAGCATTAGAATAACGTCTTTAACAGCGCATAAATTCAAATTCAAATTCAAAATATTCTTTATTCAAATAAACTTGTAAACAAGTGCTTTTGAATCGTCAACTCTACTGCTGGTTCGGAAAGCTGTTCCTACCGAGAAGAGCCAGCAAGAAACTCGGCGGTTGCTCTTTTTAAAAAATACAATTCTTAATGCTAGTTACATTTAATGTTTCTATCTTGTACGGGATCGAACAATATTTAACGTAATCTGTGTGGAGACCAAAATTACTTCTGTTTTAATCATAGATTAGGTAAATATAAACATTGTAACTTTAATTAAGATGTAAAATCAGTTTCAATTAATAAACATTTCTTATTACTTTCTTACTTCAGATTTATGAACCTTGTATGTAACAATAGTATCCGTATTCTGCAGATAATATTTCCTCTTTGCAACAGGAATTAAGGTCACGTCCTTGGCCTGATTGCGGGCACAGGAACGGCCTGGGGTCTGTAATTTAGTAATGGAGTACTTGTTTGTAGCGGGTTATTAAATTTATTAAACCCTCAACAGAATTTCACTAGTTACATTAACTTAAAGGAAGAAACGAGTTTTCACCTCATGGCTGAGTGCCCTATGTACTCGCTGGTAAGATGGGAGATACTAGGTAAGGATGAAATTGAAGTTGAGGATCTGACAAATATCCCCTTTAGGGATATTATTAGGTTCGTAAAAGCTACGGGTAGATTAGAGCAGGTGACACTGTCGGGACAGCAGTGAACCCTTGTCCCAATATGGGGAAATGGGTGGAATAGTCCGGAATAGAAGCTGACCACCCGCCCTGCACCGACAGGCGTCCCCGAAATTAGATAGATAGATAGATAAAGGTTTAAAGTAAGAACTATAGTTCTTTGTAGATTTATTTGGACAATGTAGTCTTTTGTTATAGATTGAAGAAGATTGAATCTTATTTTTTCACATATATACTTTTGATAATTTATAGAATTCTATAATATTTGCACATAACTTCTTCTTATTTTGGCGGGGTCTTTCCCCAAATAGTCGCATTTTGACGACTATTGTGCGTGCGTGCATCTCCTTCCAGAAGCCAAAGGCCCTATAAGGGAATCCAAGGCTTCTTGGAATCTCCTCGATAAGCCTAGGATGTTCGCCTGATATTCTATCATCTCCGTGCGATGCAGCATGACTTAATATGGTGTCTCCGGTTCCATCGTGCATCCTCTGCGAATTGGGCTGTAGAATAACTAGGCGTTACTTTGCGGAGATCCAGAATACAAAAGTAATGATAAAATCCAAGAAAAATAATTTAATATTACTCTTGTACATCTATACTTATTATCCCCAAATGTTGTCTGTCCGTATTTGACCTCTATATTTCTAGTGCGAAAATAATGCTTCGTAATTTTACTATATTTTTTTTATTATGAATAGTAATAATTATTTGGATATATTAATTAGGAAGTCAATGTTCATAAGGATAACTAATGTTTATAACATGTTGTGCCGACCCCGCTTTAGAGTGGGATAAATAAATAAATAAGGGCAAGAGAATGATGATAAGTTCTATGTCAAAATTAAATTTCCGTGGTGCGTTTGCAAATTTGAAATTTGAAAATTTGTCTGTCTATGTTTTCATGTTTTCATGGTTAATTCGCTGGACACATATTGACGAATTATGGCACATTTTTAGCTTACACACTGGGTTGATATATAGGAAAAAATCTCGGGATGAAGAAAAAACAATATGGTACACAACTGAGCTTTAAGGGCTCGATCGATTTTAATGAATTTTTCAGATAATGTTTAGATTGACCTAGCGGATACTTTTGTAAAGTTTGGTTTTGATCGAAGCATTTTTTTTAAACCTATGTTGCGTAAACGTCAATGTTTTCTTTTGAGGTAGTGGAAACGCGTGGTAAGGCTAATATTTTTAATTATATCCCTCAGTCCAGTGTGTAAGCACCCTAAGTTCACGGCAGATGTGCCTGGATGCTACGTAGAGATCGTTGCCATGGCGACAGGGTTGAGGTCGCTCTGACATTTCACCGGAGAGACACTGTTTGCGTGATCCTAAAATATTCAACATGTAATTCTGAGAATGATATTAAACAAGTATTTGTACTTTCTTTTATGTTCGTACAGATTTAACTTGCAATTGTTTTTTTTTCGAATGAATAAACCTAGTATTTTATAATGTACTAACTTTTACCTGCAGCTTCGTTCGCGTGGACTGTGTACTTGTAAAAAACAGTAGCTTCTGTCACTCTCCAACCCTGCAAATATCTCCATCACAAAAAACAGGTTGATTCAGAAAGACTGCGAGAAATTTATCGTTTTTTTGAGGACATAATTAATTATTATAGTAAATAACTCGTAATACTTACATTCATGAAATATATATTGGAATAGCTCAGTTAAATTTATCCAATAAACAAAACCGAAATATATACAAAACTTTTTTAAATAACTTTTTCGATGTAAGAGAGACAGTGTAATATATTTAGAACCTATTTCTTTAATTCGCAGACTTTACTTTGACTCATAGCGAATAAAAAAACCCTTGATATATTGATAATAGACGGCGTTTCTCAATCTCCTGCTTTTCCTGTAGAAAAAAAACAGCATTTTTATAGCCTACTAGGAGTCCCGCCCCAGCTTCGCACGGGTATAAAGCATATAGCCTATGTCACTCAGTGATAATCACAGTATTTCGCTACTCCATATTGAATTTTATTATACATATAAACCTTCCTCTTCAATCACTCTATATACTTAAAAAAAACCGCATCAAAATCTTTTGCGTAGTTTTAAAGATTTAAGCAAACATAGAGATATAAGGATAGACAGAGAAAGTGACTTTGTTTTATACTAGAATGCTTGGTTTTATATTAAGAAACTGTAAAAACTTTCGTAACAATAAAACAAAAATATTACTTTATTACACTCATATACGAAGTATTCTCGAGTATTGTAGCGTTGTCTGGCGGCCTCATTATTCAACTCATTCATTACGGCTCGAAAGAGTGCAAAAGCGATTTCTGTGGCATCTGACTTTTGCAGCTGGTAGAACTAAAATACTTCGTTCTTATACAAGTAGGTTGCATTACTTCAAGATTGATTCTTTAAACAAACGTAGATCTTTATTAGATGCCTTGTTTGTGTACAAAATTGTTAACAATAAAATTGATTGTATTCGTTTGCACGAAATTATTCGATTTCGTGTACCTTCTAGGGTTCCCCGAGTTCCGATAGCACTACTCTATCCACCTTTTAGAAGGACAGTTCTAGGAGCTAACTCCCCCTACGCTAGTTTTTGCAAAGTCGTCAACAAATGCAGTGATCATATCGATTTACATAATGACACACAGAGAGTTTTCTACGGAACAGTTCGCAAACACAACTTTTAGTTCATAGCTTGTCTAATTTATTAAACAGGTATATATATATATATATATATATATATATATATATATATATATATATATATGTGTATATATATATATATGTATGTATATATATATATATATATATATATATATATATATATATATATATATATATATATATATATATATATATATATATATATATATATATATACGCTGTCAATACGCGTGTATTTATGCTTAAGGAGTTTACTTATAAGTGAATTGTTACACTTAACTTATATACTAAGCATGTTATAATTTATAGAATTAGTGTAAGCAATTTGTAAGTGAACCTAAATAAATAAATAAATAAATAAATAAATAAATATACTATGTAGTAACGTTTATAGCTACTACTATTTTGATAATTGTATATTTTTACCATACATTTTTACATACATATAGCTGTCATTTATGTTTTGTTTGTCCATGTCATAGTCGTTTTTGTTATACCACGTTTTATAGTGACTTAACGGGATAAAATAAATGCGGTCGAACGGGATAAGAAGTATCCTATGACCGTCTCCTGGTTCTAAGCAACCTCTACACCAATTTTTAGCCGAATTGGTTCATCCGTTCTTGAGTTATAAATAGTGTAACTAAGACCAACTTTCTTTTATATATATAGATATTACCCCGGTATATTTATTGTACAAAATTTCATTTAAATATTTAATATATTCACCATAAAAACGTATCAGACAGATTTTCGCATTTATAATATTAGTAAGGATTATGATCTGACTGACCTATATTTGGTCACAATTTTTTTTCTGAATATTTAACATTACGAAAATATGATTTTTCGTAGGTTGTTGAATAAAATTATATTTTTGTTTTTTCAATTGCCCCATTTATACTTATTTATAAGTTCTACGTGGTCGTATTTGCTTAAAAGTGTACAAAATAAGATCCCCCTATATATAGCTGAGCTTGTCCCCCAGTTTCAACAAGCTGCTCCTGCAAAAGGAGGAGTTGGAGCAGAAGCAGCTTCACCTGCTCCAGGTGGTGGAGAGCGAGCGCACCTCCCGCTGGCAATATGCCCAGCAGTGCGACGAGCTTGCCAACGAGGTCAAGAAGTTGAGGACCGAAGTAAGTGGCACCATCACATAAAAGATAAGAATAGAAAGACATTTTGGTGATTTTTGTGTTTTGTGATTCATATGGTGACTGGTCCTGCATTCATAATGCTGGGTCCTCAAAAAACGACTCATCACCGTCGACTCGCCAGCTAAGCTTTTGTGTCCACATTTAACATTTAAAGCAATCGTTCATTATCCATTTGGTAATACGTGCGAAAGAACCTTTCGATGAATGAAGATGTGACTTTATGATGTAATTTTTCTGTTATAATGTGCTTCGTTTTTTGTAATATCTTAACAACTTTGCTTTCATCCACAATGCTGGTAAATTTCTGTAAAATTCAATAAATTCCACAACAAAGTCACGTAACTAATTAAGAAAGTCCGCTATTTTAATTTAGGAAATTGACATTAAGTAGCGGCGTGCCATATAGCGGGTTGCCGTAATTGTAGCGATCTTAAATCGCTGTTAAAATTCACATCCACACGCCATTTTCTAGCCGACAGTGAGTCGCCTGTTTTTTCTTTTTTTATGCCAGGAAAACCCATTATGGATCGACACCTCCCGACGGGGACGAGCGGCGGGTATGTCGGACTCGCACCGACTAAAAACCTGACAGTGCTCCACCACGCTGCTGGTGGCGGGGACAGGGTACCGTTGGACACATTGCCCCCATCCCCGCTAGCAGCAACCCTGAACCCCGGACTGTGCCTCTGCCTCAGGGCCTCTTTAAAATTGCCCCCCTCCGCTGATTGATGCATCGACCGCCTCGGGGACCTAGCTCCAGCGAGCGTCCGATAAACCCCGTTCGGACCGCTCGGAAGTCCCCGTATCGGATCCAAGGACTTGACTTCCCGATACCACTCCGCCCCCTCCATTCGCGACATAACCTCCTCGCAGTTACAAGCCATCGCTGCACACGACTCCACCCTTTCCACCATGGCACAAACCAAGGTGAGCAGAGATCGTGCCTCGCCTTTGCCACAAGTTCCGCCGGCTGAACCACCCAAGCTGGGCAGTCTGCGAGCGTCCTACACTTAGCATGACATAGATTCTCTTAACAAGCGCGGAATATAGCAATCTATCATAGATCATAGATTATGTACTATGGAAGTCCGCATAATAACCTTCTTTCAGCTTTGCGCTTATAAGAAAGATCACGAGCCCGGCACGCGGACTGCGTCTACGACGAGCTTGTCTCCGGTCGACTCAGAGGAAATCGATCCTTCAGAACTACGGAAAATCAAGAAAGTCCAGGTAAAGTTTTCTTTACATTGATTGGCTCATTGGCGCAGCTAGTAGTGACTTCAGCACCGCAAACAAAATATCATCCAGCTATTGCCTAACCTATTTTATTCTGATGAAGAGTTTCTTCCGGGGCTGGTTGTGCCGCCGTCGCTGGAAGCAGATCGTGGAGCAGTACATCAAGAGTCCTCACGCTGAGAGCATGAGGAAGAGGAACAGGTAACATATAGCCTGTGTCAAAGAGCCCTAACTAAATTTTTGGCGTTTTTATAAATCTGTTCAATACTTTTGTGGTATCTGGCTGAATAGAATAGAACAACCCTTATTTTTTATCGGGCTGTCGCAAAAGGCGACTATGGTAAGTCGACCCGCCGTGTAGTATCCGGTTATGTAGAATAGACCACTCTCTTAAAGAGGTGTCGTAAATATGACTTAAGTAAGTTGATATCAGACAGGCGGCTGCTCGTAAAATACGTAGCGAAATCATGCGACAACATGTTTATAACATGTTGTGCCGACCCCACTTATGATAATGGAATAAGGAATGGAATAAGGAATGGAATAAGGGCAGGAAGATGAAGATGATGTTCAGTATTTTAAGGTGAGCGCTTAAAAAAAAAGTGTCGTTAAACGACCATTTTTTCCCTTCTCCTATATCCCATTATCTTTATTATCCACCCCTGAATCTGTACCTAGTATTGGAGTGATAAGGAAACTTCCTTATTTTAAAAGATTTCACTGAAATTAAGCAATTTAATTTATGTACATAAAAATATAAAAGAATTATATAACGATAGGTGAAGTATATAATAAACAAAGTAGAAACCGACATAAGCTTGAGGCTCCTGCTTCGCGTCTTGCAAAAGTACGTAAGTCGTTAGTGGGTTTGGGTTTAAGATTCTATAATGAAATTCCGCAATCAATTTTAGCTTTCTTATTACAGCAGTTTAAAAACACTGTTAAAGAGGCTGACACAGAAAGCCTACTATACTGTTGAGGATTACTTAGATGATAAGAATGTGTGGACGCAACTAGTCATCGCCCCTGCTTAAGACAGTAATACTAAATGTAACTATATAATATTATTAAAAGAGTAATCGCTGAGTTTCTTGCTGGCTCTTCTCGGTAGGAACAGCTTTCCGAACCAGCAATAGAGTTGACGATTCAAAAGCACTTGTTTACAAGTTTATTTAAATAAAGAATATTTTGAATTTGAATTGCATAACTTAACGTTGTGGGTCTACTCTAAACCTACTCTCCAAAGATAGAGAGAAAAGGCCTTTGTCAAGTAGTTGGATGATAACAAGGTGATAAAATATTTAAGATTATATTAAATATAATCTTAAATATTTTAAATATTTAAGTTATCTAAAAGTATTTAATGTATAGACATTCCTTTTCAGCCTTGTCTTCAAGATGGTTGAAGCTGAAGAGGAATACTTGGAGCAAATGGAAATTTTGGTGAGCTATTTCAAATATATCCTCCTGCCCTTATCCCACTCTAAGTGGGGTCGGCACAACATGTTATAAACATGTTGTAACATGATTTGGCTGCGTATTTACGACCGGCCGCCTGCCTGACGTCAACTTACCTTAGTCGTATTTTACGACACCTCGGTAAGAAGGAGGGTGGTCTATTCTACTAAACCAGATACCACACGCTGGGTCAACTTACCTTAGTCGCCTTTTACGACACCTCGGTAAGAAGGAGGGTGATCTATTCTACTAAACCAGATACCACACGCTGGGTCAACTTACCTTAGTCGCCTTTGACGACACCTCGGTAAGAAAAGAGGTTGGTACTATTCTACTTAGCCGTTACTTTACTTTTTTAATTTCTCTCCATTTCAAAATAGAGAGAAATTAAAAAAAATAGACTTAGAACTATCAATTAAGTAACCTTTTTTTTAAGATGTAGTATTTATATTATACTAGCTGTGCCCGCGATTTTGCCCTCGTGGAAATCAATATGTCCCAAAGTTTTTCCAGAATTGAAATTTTGAGTACAAAAGTAGTTATTGTCAGCTAACTATAAGAGATAGATACACGCTATCGCGGACTTTTATGGAGTTTTTTTGTAGATCTACAACTCTGTTGTATTTTACTCTGGTGTATCTCTTATGAAAATAAAGAGAAAATCGATTTCATACAGACATACAACTTTTGGGGATTTTGTTTTATAATAAGTACTAGCTGTGCCCGCTGCTTCGCCCGCGTAGTAATCAATTAAGGATGTTCCCGCGTATATCCCGGGACCCCACAGAAATTAAACCCTAATGTTCTATTAACCTAAATACGCCATGTGGTATCCGGATGAGTAGAATAGACCACCCTCATTTCTTACCGAGGTGTCGTAACAGGTGACACCTAGTGTGGTATCCGGCTGAGTAGAATAGACCAGCGTCATTCTTTACCGAGGTGTCATAAAATACGACTAAGGTCGTGTGATATCCGGCTGAGTAGAATAGACCAAGGTACAAATATGAGGTGTCGTAAAAAACGGTAAGTTGAGATCAGGCCGCCAGTCATAAATTACGAAGCTAAATCATGTGACGACATGTTTGTAACATGTTGTGTCGATCCCAATTAGAGTGGAATAAGAGCAGGAGGAATTAAAAAATAGTAACTAGTAGAATTTTTTTGGTTACGATACTAGAAGACCACAACTTTACATCAAAAGAGCCGCCTGGACTAGGCGAATGTTTTACATACTCGCAAATTCCTTCAAACAGGTGACATGTTTTCTCCGGCCCTTCAAAATGGCGGCCAGCTCAAAGAAACCGCCGTGCACCCATGAAGATGTGAACTCTATTTTCCTGAACAGTGAAACTGTGCTGTTCCTCCACCAGATCTTCTTCAAAGGACTTACCTCGAGGATGGAGTCCTGGCCGACACTCGTATTAGGTGAGACATTATTTTTATCCTAGCAGTGTGGTCACGCGTTGCTTTGTTCTGTTTCGAATTACCCTTGAAAACAAAACTGTCATTGACAGTTAAAAAAAGCTCCAATCTTCACCAAACAGTATTATCCACTGACATAATCTAAAGATTGTCTGAAAATTTTATTGAGAACGGTCCAGCAATTTCGGATTTTCTAAAGAACATGTATATCGCACGCTGAGTAATAAATTGAGCTATGAATGAGCTCGATTTAATACTCAATACAATTTAATAATAGGTAAAATTAAATTGAGCTCAATTTAATACTCAGCGTAAAAAAGTTGTAAGAAAATTTGCTATAATTATAATTATTTTGCTATAATTCGTGATAAACTAAATCTATACTAATATATAAAGCTAGAGGGTTTGTTTGAATGATTGATTGTTTGAACGAAAACAATCAATCAATCAAACAAACTTTTTGTTTGATTGATTGATCAAACAGGATTGCTAATCTCAGGAACTACTGGACGGATTTGAAAAAATTATTTCAGTGTAAGATAGTCCATTTATCGCGGAAGGCTATAGACTATATAAAATCACGCTAAGGTAAATAGGAGAGGGGCAGTAATAAAAAAGAGTACGAAAACGGCAAAATTTAAAGCTTTCCTTGCGTGCAATGAGTAAACGGTAATAGTTATTAAAAAAATCATGTATTACAAAATTGTTCCCCCCTAAAAGTTCTTAATAAAAGTCCGCGATAGCCTATGTCTAGCTTTTAAGGTTAACCCACTTTAATCCTTTTTATGGTTATCAAAAGACTATATTACGGTTTTAATCTTTCCACGCCGGCGGAGCCGATGGCGATTGCTAGTAGAAAATTCATATTCTATCCATTTTCATATCCGATACATACAGTACTTGTATACAGTAAAAGCACATGCAAAAACCTCCACCACCGCCACCACAATACAAAGACGTGGCTCTTGTTATGCGGTCTATCTCCTGATGATGCTTTGGTTGCAGGGCAAACGATTGTTGAGTGTCTGACAGTGAAGATGTGTAGTGTTTGTGTATTGTGGTGGTGGTGGAGGTTTTTATATGTGTTATTACAAATCCTCCATGTATGAAAACGGATAGTCCACTCTACATATAGCATTATATATAATTTCTATTTACTTTATCGCGGATTATATAAAAGTACTTTTATTATTGCTTTTGATTTATGAATAACCGCAATGTAACGTTTAATTCTATAAAATATGCTAGCGGGACTTAAAGAAATAATGGTTTCATTTCAATTCAACCTATAATCGAACTGGGAACTTTTGTAGAGCGTATTATTACAGCACCGTCTCACAGACATTGTTTATTTCTGCTCAAACTCGATATTCTTCATTAAAACTTTAAGTTTATTTAAACTTTCGTCTCGGGAGTAATTGTTAAACTTTCATTGAGCAATATGATACACCTCGCATCTTTGAGAGAATTTAAGTTTATTATGGTTCTCATTAGGGAATCTTTTATAAACATCGACTGTATAAGAAACATGCAATTGCCAGCGGCTTCGCCCGTGTGGAGAGATTAAAATCGTAATATAGTGTTTTGATAACCATAAAAATGGTTAAAGTTTAGCCTTACCTTACCTTACCTTACCTTACCTTAGCTTTAGACATATGCTGTTGCGGACGTTTATTTAGAACTTTTAGAGGGAAACAATTTTAAGCCGTGTGGTATCCGGCTAAATAGAATAGTACCACCCTCATTTCTTGCCCAGGTGTCGTAAAAGGCGACTAAGGTAAATCGACCCGCCGTGTGGTATCCGGCTGAGTAGAATAGACCACCCTCATTTCTTACCGAGATGTCGTAAAAGGCGACTAAGGTAAGTTGACCCACCGTGTGGTATCCGGTTAAGTAGAATAGACTACCCTCTTTACCAAGGTATCGTAAAATACGACTAAGGTAAGTTGACGTCAGGCAGGCGGCCGGTCGTAAAAACGCAGCCAAATCATGTGACAGCATGTTTATAACATGTGCCAACCCCACTTAGAGTGGGATAAGGGCAAGAAGATGATGAGTGGGGAACAATTTTGTAATACATATTTTTTTCACCGTTTACTTAGCGCACGCTTTAAATTTTGCCATATTTGTAAATTCAAATTCAAATTCAAAATATTCTTTATTCAAGTGTACTGTTAACAGTACTTTTGAATCGTCAAATGTTTTAAAGAAGCTACCACTGATTCGGAAGTTTGCTCCTACCGAGAAGAATCAGCAAGAAACTCGGCGGCTAATCTTTTAAAAAAATTATTACAATATTTTTTATAACTGCTCCTCTCCTATTCATAGCGTGATGTTAAGCCTAAAGCCTTTTTTCGACTATGTTACACTCAAGGAATTTAGTTTGGCAACCACAAACGACTAGATGCCATTACTATTTTATCAGTCTTTAAAATACCCGTCTATCACAATATTTTCGTATAAATAACGCATGACACTTAAATAAAATTCAAATTCAAAATATTCTTCATTTAAGTAAATTTGGTAACACGTGTTTTTGAATCGTCAACTCTACTGCTAGTTCGGAAAGCTGTTCCTACCGAGAAGAGCCAGCAAGAAACTTGAAACTTAATTGCTCTTTCAAAATAAAAAACTAAAACGAGTTATAGTCTTAAAACTAGTAACATTTCATCATTGCTTTACTGTCAATAGTAAAGGCTTTCTGTACCAAACTCCTTTTTCTCAGTGTTTTAAACTGCTGGAATAGCAAAGTTGAAATTGATTGTAGAATTTTAGTACAGAATCTTATAAAAAATCAACAAACGACTTTTGTAGGGCGCAAAGATGGAACCGAGACTAAATTAAATATTTAATGAATAATCATTTTTGAATTTAAACTATCGTGAGTAGTATTCATAGTTAATGTATAGAACCGGCTATACTCACGTCTTATTCTATCGGGTTAACCGTTCCCGGCAGTCAGTCCGTCAGTCAGTTCCCGCCGCGATAACGTCGTGTAAAGAGCTCAAGAATAAGTGCCCCGGATGGGTTCGAAACTACTCGGGCTAACCCGATAGAATAAGACGTGAGTATAGCCGGTTCTATACATTAACTATGAATAATCATCATCTTCCTACTTTTATCCCCCTATAAGGTAGGCATAGCATGTAATAAACTTGTCTGCCTGACATCAACTTACCTCAGTCGTATTTTACGACACCCCAGCAAGAAAGAGTCTGGTCTACTTAACCGAATACCACAAGGCGGGTCAACTTACCTGAGTCACCTTTTACGACACCTTGGTAAGAAAAGAGGGTGGTCTATTCTTTTCAGCCGGATACCACACAGTGGGTCAACTTACCTTAGTCGCCTTTAGCGACACCTCGGTAAGAAATGAGGATGGTACTATACAGCCGGATACCACATGGCTTAAATAAATGAATAATCAAAAATCGAAGATATTAAGAACTGTTGAAAACATTTAAGCTGCTTTTCATAAGCGACTTTGTCCGTACAGGAGACCTGTTCGACATGCTGCTGCCGATGCTGACGATCTACCAGGAGTACGTCCGCAACCACCACTACTCGCTGCAGGTGCTGACCGAGTGCAAGCAGAGCCAGCCCTTCACACAGCTGCTGGCAAGGCTCGAAGGAAAGCCGGCCTGCCAGGGCAGGTTGCTTGAGACCTTTCTCACCTACCCAATGCATCAGGTATACAGCTTATCAACAAACATGTTAGCGCACACTTTCTACAAAAAAACTATATAACGGAATACCGCAATTCCCGCTCCGAGATATAATGAGATACCTTCTCCTGAATAACTAACAAAGACTGAATGTCACTGAAACGTTTTATCAATAGGAAGACTCCACCGGAAACAACAACGGCACAGTTTTGCCACCATTTTAATCAAAAAGGACACGATACTCTTGTTTCATGACTGTGTTGCTATAAAATACAAAGCGGAAGTAATTGGCGACAACAAACATTACGTAATGTAACCCAACGCCGTATGTTAGGCCAGCTAAGCCAGCCAAGCAAGCCAGACTAGCAAACCTGTTAAGCAAGCCAAGACAGTCAAGCGCGACAACTGTCAGCCAAAGCCACCACCGTACCCAAGCTTCCGTACCGACAAGATGAAACAGAAGTGATGTCAGGAGTGCCGCCATATTGTCCTGCCCTACCACCTAGACAGGATACATTTTATATAAAACGCCACACGACATTGTTAGTCGTCTTTTGATACAGCAATCGTTTTTAAGTTACTTTGCTTGACTCTTATTTTATTAACGTTACAACAAATAATACTTAAACACATCCTGTTTCCCCTTCAGTCGTGTGCTCACTGCTGAGCATCGTGATCCTAAAAATCAGGGACATTCTCTTGGGAGAATAGTCGCAGTGGTTTTTTCCCCTGTCTTCTGCCCTGAGTTGTTTGGAGGTTATTTAATTCTTCCCCAATACTGACTAGCTGCAGAAACCCGGGCAGACACCAATAATTTTTTTTGTTAAAACTTATGTGTCTAATTGATAATTGCAATTTATCATACGCTTTTCGGTGAAGGAAAACATCGTGAGGCAATCTGCATATCTCTAGAGAGTTCTGGAGATATGTGTAGCCTACCAACAGCGTCGTAGGTCTTAGCTTCAATCCTTCTCTCTAATAACAGAGAGAAGAGGCCTATTCCCAGCAGTGGGAGAGTAATAGACCGCTACCTTACTTACTAGCTCAGGGTTCAGGTTATAATATCTGCCGCTGAGTTGACAATGCAAAAATTCTGGCTCACAATTTTATTGGACTAAAGGATATTTTGAATTTGAATTGAATATCTAATTAGATACCGCGGTACATAATAACCCTGCACGAGCTGTTGGCTCATACGCCCCATGACCACGTGGAGCGGCGCAGCTTGCAGCACGCCCGAGCTCAGCTAGAGGAGCTATCCCGGCAGATGCACGACGAGGTACGACATGTTTCACATATGTATACGAGAAGCGAGGATAGGGGTTTGGAAACTACCTCCAGCCCCGCTAGCAGCAGCTGTGAATCCTGATGTATCGAGAGCACCAAATGCAATCAATTGTAGCTCTTAGCTCTACCATTAAGGCAGTTTCAACCACATTTAAAAAGAGGCTGATACCGAAAGCCTACTTTACTGTTTAGGATTACTTAGATGATAAGAATGCGTGGCCATAGCTGCTCTTCGACCCTGCACAAGACAAATTAAAAATATTGTTTTTTCAAGTAAATTTATAAACAAGTGCTTTTTAAATCGTCAAGTCTACTGCTGGTTCGGTTATGACTAACACAGTAATTACCTAATGTAACTAGTAATAAGGATTATATTTTTGAAAAGAGCACCCACCGAGTTTCTTGCTGGTTCTTCTCGGTAAGGACAACTTTCCGATTGCTTACAAGATAATTAAAAAATATAATATTTTGAATTTGAATTTGAGTTGAACACACTTATACTGGCAAGAACAGGCTAACATTGTGTATGCTACGTGAAAAAGGTTACTTATAATTTTTAAGGAACAGGTCATTAGGGAACAGGTAATGTCTTCCCAATTGCTATCCTACCCTGAATATTTCTACGAAGTAATAAGGCTTTCAGTCTACTAACGGTTCTTTAACTTTAAAGAAGCAAGCTAGTTGCTTTCACTCTTCCTTGGCTTTCTTTATTATTTTTATAATCTCCCATTCTGCGGTCTTAGCTCTCTTTTATTATACTTATAATGTTACCAGGCTTTATGGCTTACTAAGTAGGCCAACAGTAATAATGATCATTATAGGTCAGCGAAACGGAGAATCTAAGGAAGAACTTGGCCGTGGAGCGAATGATAATCGAAGGTTGCGATATTCTTCTCGATGTCAATCAGGTGTTTATTCGCCAAGGTTAGTGAAAAATATGTTATGTCATTCTCCAGCCCTTACTCATCACTTATTCATCCACATTACTCCTCCAAGTTGTAGTTAAAACATGTAATGTGATGTGACTTGGCTCTGTATTTTTACACATCGTGAAGAATCCTACATATCTCTGGAGAATTCTGGTGATATGTGTAACCTACCAATCCGCTTTGGAGAACCGTGGTGGGTTTTTGCGCCAATCCTTCTCTCCACATAAGTAGAGAGGAGGTTTACACCCTGCAGTGGGATAGTAATAGGCCACTGCTTTTTATCCCCCCCCCCCCGCTAAAATGATCTTTGTTTTATTTCTTCTTAAGTACATTATCTTAATAACTAGGTATCTACCACAATAGGTTCGGTATGTAGTCTCGATTTTATTTCTTATTTAGTACATTAGCCCAATAACTGGATATCTTCCATAAAATATTTTGAAGATTATGTATAAAAAGGCACATCATCTCTATTTTAATTCGTTAATAGGCACATTATCTCAAGTGGTGGGCAAAGGGCGTCGCGCAGCATTACAGTCCCGGCAGGCCTTCATCTTCAGCAATCATCTGCTGCTGACCACCAGGGCTGCCGGCGGGCGGCTGCACCTGCCTCCAGCAGGGAGGCTGCCCCTTCACAATGCCCTGCTGATCGAAGATCCCTCCAACCATGAAGAAGACGGTAGTAAGATAAGGCTGTATATTTTATTACTTTTTATATATAAGCGGGCTCTGAAATCAATAATACCGGTTCATGCGACAACGAAATCCGTAGGCGTATCTGAATGTGAAAGAGATGCCATGTCACAGATTGAAAGAATATGGAAGAAACATCATCAGGCATGAGACGAAAGTTACACTCGTGAAAAGTCTAGTGTTCTCTATTTTCTCATGCGGCGCAGATACATGGACAATTAAACTGGCAGACCGCAAACGCATTAATGCATTTGAGATGTGGTGCTGGAGGAAATTGTTACGCATCCCTAAACATTTCAATACAGTCGATCCAGCCGTTTCTGGCATTCGACGTGAACCAATGTACTGTAAATTAAAAAACTTTTATTCAACTTGCGGTGTATGTTTGTGAAGGTGGAATCTTGCAAGTTAAATTTGACCTACTTAACGGTGTTCGATTGAGCTGAAACTGTACATATTGGTCCAGTCCCGATAACAATGCATGTTTATGATAAACATGACCTTATGCCGCCAAGATTGGCTCCAGACGAGGGAACTACATCACTTGAAATTTTGTTAAAAGCTATAACGTTTAACTTAATATATGTTAAGGGTTATTAAACGATAAAGTTCATAATGATTTAGGAGAATATGTTAAGGAGTCTAATTTTTTCCATGCATCCTTTTTAATTTAATCTCAATTGTTTGATTCAGATAATATCTCGGTTTGCTCTTCGCCCGGTGGAGACATCTATCAAGGGAAAGATTTCAAAATCATAGTCGAAGTCAAGGGGGAACAGATTTGTGCACATTTAGGTAGGTCATAACATTACAACGATATTTACTCCTTTCAGCGAAAATAAAATTGTTAACACACTACACACATGTAAGACACATTCGAAACTTCACTTATTACCCTTCTCATAGTTTTTCTTACCTCTCCATGATTCTACATTTCTTCATCTTAACGGATCTTCTCGCTTTTCTATAACTCTCCGCACCATTTATTTTTCTCTATCTATTGTATAACCCTTATTATTACTCCACAACTCTCTTTCCGTTTACACAACTCTCTCGCATCTCTGCTTCTATCCTCATCTCTCCACAACTCTTACTTTCCTTCCAACAACTTTCTTATTCAACCCACAACCTTATATAACTCTAATTATAGTTTCGTACTATCATAAATTATCAAATGCCGTATGGTATCCGGCTGAATAGAATAGTACCACCCTCATTTATTTCCGAGGTGTCGTCAAAGGTGACTAAGGTAAGTTAACCGTGTGGTATCCGGTTGAGTAAAATAGACCACCCTCTTACTTACCGAGGTGACGTAAAATATAAGTAAGATAAAATAACGTTAGGCAGGAAGCCGGTCGTAAAATACGTAGACAAATCAGGTGACAACATGTTTGTAACATATTATACCGACCTCTACTTAGAGTGGGATAAGGGCAGGAGGATGGTGCTACCCATACACCGGTTAGCGGAGGGGGACTTCTCCTTTGAGGGGTCCCTACCCGGAGGAGGTGTTCTCTGAGATCAGAGCTGTCGGCGGGGACGGGGGCAATGTGTACAATGATACCCTGTCCTCGCCATCAGCAACTTGGTGGAGCACACAGGTCGTTTTAGTCGGTGCGAGTCTGACATAACCACCGCTTGTCCCTGTCTGGCGGTGGTACCCATAAGGGGTTTTTCCTGATGACTATCATAAATTATCAAACAACTTTATTCAAAAGTTTATCGATATTAAAAAATAAACCATTTGTAGTCGCTGCAACACTAGAGGAGAAAGCAGCTTGGACGAGCGAACTAGCTCAGTGCATGGAGAGCGCCGCCCTCACGGAGCTGCTGCGGGCGTGCGGCTCGTGCGGCGCCGCGTCCGCCAGCCTGCCCGCCTGCCGCACGGACCGCGCGCTCTTCACCGACGACGTGGACATACGGTTCAGCAGGACGCTGAACTCCTGCAAGGTGCCGCAGATCCGGTCGGCCACGCCTCATAGGCTGCTGCAGAGATTGACTGGTAACTATTTTGAGTCTTTAAATAATTTATAGAATTACCCGTTTTAAAGAACATATGGCCGCTTTCAGGAATAAAAAACCACAAAATTCACATTTCGCCAAACATTTGATAGAAAGCGGTCATAGAGTTCCTAATGACCATAGTTTCGAAGTTTTGCGCACGTGTAACAAAGGGCTTAAATTGAACATCTGGGAACAACTAGAGATTATAAAACATAACAATGACACCCTCATTAACGATCAGATAAATGTTTCTAGTTCAAGCTTGTTACACTTGTTTGCAGGCAAAATAAAATAAATGGTGAGATTGAACCGATTAGTATATAACTAAGCTTATTTGGGTATTGCTTCGCCTTGCGATTTTGGTCGTGGAGTCAAGCTCCCGATGATGCGAAACGATTGTTGAGCTTGTGATAGTGAACGTATGTAGTGGTTGCGTATTGAGGTGGCGGTGAAGAAGGTTTGTGCATGTGTTTTTACGAATCCTGCATGTATCAGGTATGAACACGGATTGTCCACTCTACATTTAGCATTATATATATTTTCAATTTACTTCATCGCGGATTATAGCAAAATAATTTTATTATTACTTTTGTATTTTGGGTCTCTCTATTCAATAATAACAAAAGCATAAAAAGAGGAATATTCATTAATATAGAAGATTACTTCACATCACAGGATGAGCTCAATCCAAACGTCAAAATAAGGACATCTTATCTAATTATAGTCTTGAGATTGATCTTAGATAAAAAAAGAAAAAGTGAAAAAAAAAACTTTTAGAAGTAGGTCTCTTTTAAAGACTTCCACGTCATACAATCTTGTGTCATCTGGATCCAGTGATACCCCGCGACTTTTTTAAGCTAATCTATCCAAGTTGTGGGTCTGCATACGCATTAATTTGCAACGCGGGCTCACCATTCCAGCTCCTCGAGACCCTAACGCCTATCGCTTCTTCGAACTTTATTTCACTTTGATTCCCCTTGAACTGTCTTTTATCCTATAGATATCTGGAACAGAAAAGCACATCAATGTGAACATCGCTAAAAAACTAGAATAAAAATCATTTTGTCAGATCCTTTGTTAAAAAAAATGTATGTAATGGTTATATTAGTACACTGTCCGATTTTATACCATAGGATGCAGAAGGCCAGAAGGCTTAACTTCATCGTAGAGTCGATCTCCTGACGATGCATCAATTACGAAGCGAAAGAATTGTTGAAACTGCAGTGGTGAATGTGCGCAATGCTAGTGTATTGTTGTGGTTTTGGTTCGCAGTGTTAATTCTGCATGTATGAGAACGGATCATGTTTCATGCATTACAAAGATTTCCTCAAAAAAAACGCAGATACATCATTATTTATGTGGTTAATTGATATAATCCCTTTGTCAGATCTTCGTTTCCTGTCGGTGGATTTCTTGAACACGTTCCTCCTGACGTACCGCGTGTTCACCGACGGGGTTACCATTCTGGAAGCGCTGCAGCAGGTATTCTACGAGCAGTCGCAACAGGAGGAGCTGGCACCGCCATCAGATGCCACCAGGAAGGCCAGCGGTGCTAGCACTGTTTCCGGTAACAGAATATACACAGAAAAATAACCTTCACAAAATCTATATATTAATACCTGAAGAAATAA
The DNA here is from genome assembly GCA_029227775.1 of Morpho helenor. Classification (NCBI taxonomy): domain Eukaryota; kingdom Metazoa; phylum Arthropoda; class Insecta; order Lepidoptera; family Nymphalidae; genus Morpho; species Morpho helenor. The sequence goes on from JARGCU010000006.1 coordinate 1,331,119, forward strand.
CTTTCTATCCCTTTTAATCAAAATAATGCAGCTTGATGATTATGAAATTAGGCGCAGTTATTTAGTTATTAGCAAACTCAAAGAATTTTTCATTTCGGTTCAGTAGTTCCTGAGATAAGCGCGTTCAAACAAACAAACAAACTTTTTAGCTTTATATATTAGTATAGATGCTTATGCTTACGACTGGATTTTGTTTAGGCTTTATGGCAAGGGGACTTGCTTGTCTGACTGTGCCTCTACGCCTATTCTTTTCGACTGTGGGTGGCATAAATAAATAAAATATAGTTTCAATTTTAGGTATTGTTTCAGGTTACGGCTCTGAATTGAGCGAAAGGGACTGGCAGGCGCGTTTCTGGAAGAATTCAAGGAAAAGTAAGTTATTCTACCAATATTATAAATGCGAAAGTTTGTGAGTATGGACATATGTTTGTTACTCTTACACGGCCAAGCCGCTGAATTAATGTCTATGATATTTGGCTCAATTATTCCTTATACATCGGAATAACATATAGGCTATAAATATCCTGTTAGTTCTACAGGAATTGGATGACATTAAAAAGCGCCATCTATTATCGATCTATCACACGACAACAGCCCACGCGAACGAAGTTGCGGGTAAAAGCTAGTAATTACGGTACGATATAAGTACCTTCAAAAAGCGTATTTTTCACTTTTTTAAAGGACAGCAACACCCTCGCTCTGCGAGAGGTCGTGGGCGGCGGTGATTACTTGAGGTGCACCGCATGCTCGTTTGCCATCCTATTCCATAAAAAAAAAAATTATAAATAAATTAGATTGGCAATACTTAAACTTGCAAATCAATAGATTGCTTCAATATCCATACATAATTACTTTTAGATTTATAAACCATTAATACGCGTTGACGCTGCTTGTTGGTTTTTAGTTTCGATCCGTCTTTTATTCCTGCCTTTGTAGTTCTTTTCATTTGGTGTTTTCAATTAAAGCTCAAAATGAAGAAATTCTATTGTAGGTGAAGAAGAAGATAAGTTATCGCCTTTCTTGATGGCACCATCGCGACGACCTTCAGCAGTTAGCAAGGTACAAAAAATAAAGCCTCGAACTATATAAATTTTGCGTTTTTGTACGTCTTGTGTAGTCATACTTTTATCTCATCTAAATTATTAATTTTTAGGCAGAGGAAGACAGTAGCCATTTGCAAATACCAAAAATTATGGCCACGTCCTCAAGCAATGAGACATTGAAAGGTAAGAACTAATATATAATATGTCACGTATTATATAAGTACTTAGTTGACCGAGCCTTGCTTGGTAATTTTTTAGAAAATAAAAAAATAACTGTGTAGGTGAGGCTCGATCCTATGTATTTTCATTTCTCGATACCGCCCGTTCCCCGAATAAGGTACGCTGACTTGACAATTTACGGTAAACGTAAATTTTTTTAATAGCCAAAAACAGGCATAAAAGGTTTTTTTTTAATAAAATCGATTTTTCTCCCTTAAAAAACCCTACATGCTGAATTTCAGGAAAATCGTTGGAGCCGTTTCCGAGATTCAGAAAATATATTTATATATCTACATACAAGATTACCTCATTTAAATATTGAAGATAAGAAAATAATATTATAATTAGCTAACTTTGTACTGATTTTTTATAAAAAAAATCGAAAATTTACAAAAATTCATTAAATTCAATCCAATTTTGCTTAATCAGCAAATCCGTTTTGCGATTACACTGTACTTTGAATAAAAAGAAATATGATTTCTATGAATATTTTATTTCGTATTGGACGTTGAAATTTGTAGAATTTAAGGCTTTTTTACATGCCGTTCTAGCAGAATATGTATTGGATTGCTTAAGGCCTGTCAATACAGCTATTTGCTATTCCCTATCTTGTATTAGAATAGTTGAAACGATTTTTTTATTTTCACCAATAGGCAATTCACCATCCTCACCCAGCGCATTGAGTTCAGTAACTCTAGTTGGTACTCCAAGAAAAGCAAGCCCTGAGGAATCTTTATCAACAACATCAGATAAAGACGACGAATCACCAAATAATGATAACAGTTTAGCTGCCGCTGTCATTAAGAAAGACGAAAGCATTGAAATGATCGATCAGAGTGACGAAGATATCAAATATAAAGAGGAAGAGCCAGAGAAGATCAAGTATAAAATCGACGCTAAGTTCAAAATATCACAAAAATTTACAGATGTATGTATTTTTAAAAAATTTTATTCAACTTGCAATGTTTGCATGTGAACGTCAAATCTTGCAAGTTAAATTTAACCCACTTCCCGGTTTCCAATTGAGCTGAAATTTTACATACTGGTCCAGTCTCGATGATAATGCATGTTTATGATAAGCATTACCTGATTCTGTTGTCAGGATTGGCTGGCAGTGGTCTAGAACGATATTTTACATAATACGTATCTACTCAACAATAAATTTCAGCTAATAAAATAAAAACGATGAATTTAATTGTTGAGCTTTCTTAAAACATCGTAATTAAAACCCATGAAGATATTTCCTAATCGAAAAGATTTAAACATTATCTTTTTAAGGCATGAGGTAATGTCATCAATAAATGAAAGAATTGACAAAGAAATCATTTTAAAGTACTTTTAAATATAAAAGTAATTTTAAACTTTATTTACTCAAACTATCTTTCTTTTAGACGTAGTAGTATTAACTGCTATCATTATTCAGTCAAACTTGCAAATTAATTTAAAAAATATAGATTTTATAAACATTTCTTTGTCTAAATTTTGTAAATTATGCGTCTTTCAACGAGGTAATATATCAGACTAGAAAACAACAAGAAGTTGGGCCGACCATTTTACCAGACGACTGCATCGCGATAATTTTTTCATGTTTATTCTTCACTTATATAAAAAAAATCAGTTATGTGTGGTATCAATATAACCCTAGTAATTTTATCAGTATCAGCTGCTTCAAAATAGTTCTTTTTTTAACGTTTAACGGTAAAGGTAGATTAATATAATGTAATTGAAAACTCTTCTATTTTGTATTCTTAGCGTGCCCGTACAATTTCGGAAAGCCCTCGCCGTCTCCAACCTTCAGCGGCTGAAATGCGTCGACGTTCAGAAGGCGCTCGCGAGGTGAGGCTCGCAGAGGGTGCTGAGCCTCGAAGAGCTTCAGATACCGCTGCTAGACCAATGCCAAGACGATCTGTAAGGTATTTATCATTTACACCATTAAATAATAAAATCGAATTTAATTTTATTGATCAGGTACTCGAGCAAGGCAAGACAAGACTTTACCGAAAATTTTGAACCTAGATAAAACTTGCACTCTGGTTTTGTAGGAAGTAAGAATATAAAGGATATAAAATAAATATTTAATAGCACATATAACGAATATTGTCTCAACGAATAGTAGTGATGATATTGTTGCAATAATTTGTAGCGAACGACGATATACAAACGCTTCGATCAACAGCGAGAGGCGTCGTTATTGGGGTGGTTCTGAGCCACGTACTTCGGTCACTTCTCAAATATCACAGATGCAGGTAACATTACAAACAGTTTAAATGTATTCCAAATTTTAATCTCATTCTCTTACCCTTATCCCACTCTAAGTAAGGTCTACAGTGTCTTCATCTTCCATCCTCTTATATCATTCCTCAACTCTGGTATTACTTCTTTCATATACATATCATTCGTGGAAAAGGTCACGACTCTCAGCACTGAGGAGAACGACGCAAGGATGCATATCATTCTTCACACAATCCATCCATCCATTAATCTTTTGGTCGCATGGTTTTTATTTCATCTCATAACATAACCATATCAACTTAATCCCGTATGTCTCATCTATTCTATAATGGGTGCAACATTCAAATTTCCCTTAACATACTCATTTCGTGTTCTATCAAATCTAGTCACACTAAACATACATCTTAAAATTCTCATCTCATTTGCCTCTTTGCCACATTTATCTATTTTTCTTTTTCTAAATATAACGTTTACTTAAAAGGATATCGCTCCGTTCATTCTACTTTTGTGTCATCTTGTATTTTGTTATTTAAACTTATACGAAATTAAATTATCATTATTATAAAAAGATTTACAGCTTTGAAATTGAATGATGGAGGCAAAATAATTCTAATTTAAGTGGATTTTGACTTTTTATATTTCTTACAGAACTACCGTCGAGAAACAGGTCAACCCAAAGCTGGAGTTGTCATCACTTCTTTCCGGCAATCTCACCGAAGGTAATTGTTTTGATAAAGTTTTACTTACGTCGAATTCGTTAACATTGTCGTCAATATGTAAAAAATCTAAAGCACAAAATAACATCATATTTATTATCTGTGTTGTCGCATGTAAATAATCTTATTCTGTAATCTCAAAGTTTTGATATGGTTAGCTTTTTGCACGATGGTCCATCTTATCTTAAATATTCATCCAAACTTTCTTTCTAACTAACATTATCTGGATCATAACATGGATTAGCTTCTTCTTAGTGTGTTCGTTTTGATCTTTGAATCTATCTAGATGTGATTCTGTCTCGATCTGATCAAATCACGGTTATGATTGGCTTCATTTGATGTTATTTCTGATTATTGTAAATTCATTTAACAGCTTTGGAAAAGACCTGTTGTGGTGAGTGCGCGTCCAAGGTAAAAAGTAGAAGACTGTAGAGATGCGTAGAGGATCTTGAAAAATATTTGCTTCACTTAGAGTAATCAAATGCAATTTTACCCTTATTGTCCAAATTTATTGTTTCAACTACGTCAGTGATGCCCTCAACGATAACATAGATTTGTCCATAAATATACAAAAACAATTAGCATTACGAACAATTCAGCACAATCCTCACCCTGTCCTGAATTTGCCCAGAAAATTCCTTTATGAGATAAATCTAAGCTCAGATCCGATAGACTTTTTCAATCTAAGCATCCAATGCACAATTCTCTAAAATTTGAACATATGATATTTAATGCTTCAAATAGAATAATGATATGATTTATACATTTAATGCTTCAAATAGAATAAAAAAATTATTTAGAATATATTTAGATCAGTAGAGTAACGCTTAGCAACTATTTGAAACGTAAAAAGAAACTTTGTAAAGAAGTTACAGATGCAATTTACTACATTTTAAAATTTGATATTGCTATTTTAATTTCTTTAGAGTAAAACAGAATGAATATTATATTAAGTCTACGATCACCATTATCTTTTGTCCTACTCTACCTTCTGTGTCTATTTCCTTCTTTTTATCTTTCCTCTAAATACATTTTCTCTTTTTCACTGCATGTCCAATATTTTAGTGTCATGAACCACCTTTTTCACATTATATTTGTTACGTATACGTTGTACCAATGAGGACTTAAAAATTAGCCTCAAAAACTTGTCTCTTACATGGTCAATATCTACTTCTTTTGTGTTTAGGAGCAGTACATCAACGGCAGCGGTAGCATTTGCAGTAGCCACTTCAGCATCATCGAATCCAAGATCTCCGCCGCCAACTTCCCCACCACATGCTAGGCGCGATTCTGTCATATCCACCGCTGCTACTATGAGAGTGCTAAATGTTTTGAGGTAACTTCACTAAATACCAAGTAGACCAAAATAATTTTGAATGTTGGACGTATACAGTCTTGGAATGAAAATATTTTTTATAACTTCCAAAGCCCTTGTGATCGAAGTCCATGAATGATTGGACATACAACAATATTGCCTACCATTTTGTTTTTTTTGAACAGAGTGAAAGAGCCTAGGTTTTTAACAGATCAGTTAGTTTTAAATATCTCATAATTTCTCTCTAAATACGTTTCTAGGGATGCTTATCTTTCTTGGAAAGTTATTGCACTAAATATCAAAAAGAAAAAACTTATGTCATCATATTTTTTATGACTTTTGCTTTACTATGCTTTTGCTACTACTGCTGGGCTATCCTACTTTCTCCTTTTTTGGAATGAAGGATTGGAGTTTACACCCACCGTGTTTAGAAAGAAAAACTCATTGGTGCTTGCCCCGGGGTTAAAATCCATGACCTCCTATGACGATGAGATGGATACGGTTACACCGTTTGGTTGTAAAGTTTTCATGACGCAATTTAAACTTTCAGAAAAGCTCCCCCATAATAAGCTTTACAGCTGTCAGGAAACTTTTTAGTGATTACTATTTTAGATAGTCTTTTTTATTAGGCACTGGGTGTCCAAGCATTCGTCAGACTTTTGGTCGGATGAGCGTCTCCGCGGCCTGACCATGGACTTTCTGAAGGAGATCGAAGGTAGCCCAGGGTTGCTTCCAGCTGAGCACAAATCAGCTTCGCAGCTGTTACGATTACTGGAACGCCCGCCTGACAGACCTGTGGATCTGAAGGCTTTGTTTGTACCACCAAGAGTAAGTGGGAACATTTTGTTTTCTCTAGAGGATAGAATTTTTTATGGCCGCATTGTTAATGCCACCAAAAGCAGGAGGGAATTTTTGTTTTTTCAGAATTAATTTTTTATAGCGGTATTGTTTATGTCATTAAGAGTAGGCGGTAATATTTTGTTTTCTTTAAGTGGTAGAATTTTTTGTAGAGGCATTGTTTATGCCATCAAGAATAGGAACCATTTTATTTTCTCCACAGAGTGGAATTTTTTTGTAGAAGCTTTGTTTATGCAACTAAGGGTAAGTAGAAACATTTTCCTTTCTTTAGATAAAATTTTTTGTGGACTTTCGACATACTTTAGCTCTGGTAAACTGACAACCGATCGATCGGAATTGATTTACCATAGCTTTTTTATTTAATCTAAGGTGAAACAACCTATTATATATTTTAGATTTCCACTAAAGAAAGCACCGAAACTTTGTCAGCTCTCGAGATCGCTGAACAAATGACTTATTTGGATTACCAAATATTTAGCGCCATTCGGAGCGAGTGAGTATTATTTTTTTTTAATTTAAATTTGTTTAAGTGATGTAGGTGTATGAAATTCTATCTTGTCTGTGGTCTAACCAGGGAGTTCTTGGGCCAGGCCTGGACGAAGAGCGACAAAGCCGATCGTGCTCCGCACATCCTGATGATGACGTCACATTTCAACCACATCTCGAATCTGATCGTTTCGGAAATACTCAGGAAATATACTCTCGCAAGTATGCATAAATTGATGAATAAACATGATTAATTTTGATAATATTGATTATATATAATGATTATTTCTGATTGTTTAATTTTTTTTTCTATTTATATTTTATTGCGCACTCTTTTACTTTTTAATTCCTTTTAAAATATAATTCATTCCTTTTAAAATACATTTATCGCTGGCTTAGCGATAAGGTCGCCATTTTGAAATTTATTGAGTTTTTTGATTAATTAACTTGTCTTGTTTTATATAGGCTACCAAAAATTGATATTTTTCTTTTTTTATGTATTTGTGTGCGATTAAGAGTATTTTTATTCTATTCTATTCTACATCGCTTCTATAACGAAAATCCATTAAAAACCGGTAATCGTTTCCTTTTAGTCTTGTAATTTTTAATAACAAGAAAGGGTTCTCTAATTAAACTCGTTGGGCAATATTCTAAACATTTCCAATTTCCTAAACCGAAGTGTTGTATGAAACTGAAGTGATTTTCAAATCCAGGCATTTTATCATCCAAATAGGTAATTTTCAATTTTGTAATATGCTTTACGTTTAAACATATCTCTTACACTTATTTTAAACCGTCCTATTAGAAAAGAATGAATCAAATACTCAAAAAACAAAAATGCTTTTTTTCATTATTGTGCTCTTCATTTTCACTTTTTTTATTTGAGATTTTTTTTATTGAGCATTATTAAAGAAGTACCAGGAAGAAGAAAGTTTTCGTGTGTTAAGATCATTCAAAAAAAGTTATTATTCCAGACCGAACAGCGGCTATAGAGAAGTGGGTCGCCGTGGCTGATATAGCTCGCTGTCTGCACAACTTTAATGGAGTGTTGCAAGTGTGCGCTGCGCTCGCCAACACTGCGATATTCCGCCTCAAGAAGACTTGGGATAAGATGTCCAAAACTGTGAGTACAAATTTGCCACAAAACTCGAGTAGTGCATATTAGGTGGTTGCTGATGTCGCAGGCCCCAAACGTGCGGGAGTTGCTGATGTCGAAACTTCTAAACGTGCGGTGTTGCTGATGTCGCAACCTAAACGTGCGGAATTTGCTGATGTCGCAACCTAAACGTGCGGAATTTGCTGATATCGCAACCTAAACGTGCGGAAGTAGCTGTTATCGCAACCAAAACGTGCGGATGCTGCTGATGTCGCAACTCCTAAACGTGCAGGAGTTGCTGATTTCTTATTCTCCAAACGTGTGGAAGTTTTGATGTCGTAGCCTCCAAACGTGCGGTGTTGTTGATGTCGAGGCCCCCAAACCTGCGGGATTTTCTGATGTTGAAGCCTCCAAACGTGTGAGAGTTGCTGATGTCGCAGCCACCAAACGTGTGGGAGTTGCTGATGTCGCAGCTTTCAACGGTGCGGAGCTTGCTGATGTCGCAGCCTCGAAACATGCTGTAGTTGCCTCGAATTGCTAGTGAAACAAGAGTAAAGCTAATGCGACATTGCAACAGTCGAAGAAACATTATCAATTTACACATTGGGCGAAGCAATGTTATTTTACGTAAAAGTAGATCGACGCTAATCGACACCACGTCTATACACGTCAGAAATATATGTATATCTTTAAATATTAATTTAATTAATAATAATAATATTAATTTAATAATAATAATATTGTAAGAATTACTTCAAGCTACGTAATTGCGCCGTACCATCTAACAATTTTCAACTGATAGCGCCGCTTGTATCAAAAGAAAAGTGAATTTTCGAAAATATTAAAAGTAATAAATAATAAAATTACGTTTTAGAGCAAGCACACCCTGGAAAAGATGCAGATGATGATATCTTCGGAGTGTCGGTTTCGAATTTTGAGGGACGCATTGCACAGGTAAACGACATTTTTAATTTTGCTTACAAAAATATCTTAATATTTAAATGAGTTAATCTTGTATGTTCATATATAAATATATTTTCTGAATCTTGAAAACGGCTCCAAAGATTTTCCTGAAATGCAATGCATGTAGGGAGTTATGGGGGAGAAAAATCGATCTATCCCTGTTTTTGGGCACTATGAAAACTACGAAAATTGGACTAAATAGCAACTCATAATTTAAGCTGTCAAATGCAAAGCTGTGACAGCCTAATGGTAACGTGTGGCCCAAAATAGGTTCGAAAACTACATTCGATTCCTACTTATAAACCGGCACTTTTTTCTTTATTTTTGTATCCTTTAAAAATTACCGAGCAAAGCTCCGTCATTTTCCAGGTATTTTTATTAATTTTATCAATCCAAGATTTTGTACTAAGATATTTGAAGAGACAAAAGTAATAGTAAAATTATTTTGCTATAATCCGCGAAGAAGTAACTCCACGACCAAAAACGCAAATCTTTGCGAGTCTATCTCCTGATGATGCTTCGGTTTCGGGGCGAAACGATTGTTGAGTTTGTGATAGTGAACGTATATAGTGCTTGTGTATTGTGGTGGTGAAGGTTAGTGCATGTGTTTTTTTTTTACGAATCCTGCATGTATCATGTATGATAACAGATTGTTCACTCTACATTTAGCATTATATATATTTCCTATTTTACTTCTTCGCGGATTATAGCAAAATAATTTTACTATTACTTTTGTATTATGGATCTCTGCAAAGTGACGCCTAATTCTATAAATATTAAATTGAAGAGTTTTTAGCATATATTACTTTGGACTGGCGCATGTGGCAGTGACCTTGCTTTTATCTACGGCCGGCCGGCCTTTCGGCAATTACCTTAGTCGTATTTTACGACACCTCGGTAAGAAAGAGTGTTGTCTATTCTACTCAACCGGATACCACGCGAAGGATCAACTTGCAATCATCTTTTACGACACGAAATGAGGGTGGTTTATTAAATTATAAATGTATATATTCATTAGTTGTTCACCATAACACAAGTATTAATTGTCGTATATATTTATTGTTATATTATGTATTTTCTTTTTATATTAGTCCTAAATGGGGACGAAGTCACGGACATAAACTAATAGCAAAAAGATTAACAGCAAAGATTTGAAAGGTGTATTTTTTTTTAAATTGATTATTAAAGTTAATTACTCCAGTTTCTGATAAAAACAATTGTAACAAAAACATTATAAATACAATTTAAAAGCATATTTAATTATTATAGTTTATTTATTTAGATTATTTGAAATAATTATATCCGGATCTAATAAAAACCATTACAGCAAAATAATATTTTATTCAGTTCATTAGAATATTTTTTCTAATAATTGGTAATCATGAATATACATATAAATATTAATTGAATATATATTTTTAATATAAGATTTAAATGGATTATAGATAACTCTATTGTTATAGTAGATTATGATACTGTTGCATAATGGTAATTATAGCACGAGTGTGTTTTGAAAAAACGAGCCGCAGGTGAGTTTTTTATAGTATCACACGAGTGCTATAAGACCAAGTTATGTGCAGTGTCATACACTACTTTATCTACTCTAATATTATAATACGTAAAACAATATTAATAAAAACAAAACTTTGTTTAAATATTGAAAAGATTTTTTATACGTCAAATGTTAGCGCCAAGGCGCAATCGATTGCGCATGCGTGTTGCGTCGCCGCGGACTCTTTCATTGAAACCTAGAAAGGTAGAGGTTCAACCTCCTTGGACCAGCTGGAGGTTGTATAGGTGTATCGTTATGATTAAAAAGAGTGAGTTAATGAGTAAATGAGTTAATCTTGTATGTATATAGGTATATATATTTTCGGAATCTCGGAAACGGCTCTAACGATTTTCCTGAAATTCAGCAATTCAACAGGGGTTTTGGGAGAGAAAAATCGATCTAGATAAGTTTTATTTTAAAAAAATGTCGTTTTATCCCTGTTTTCGGGCTCTAAAATTTTTTTGAAATTTACGTTGAATACAGTCACAATTTTTCGCTGTCAAACGTAAAGTCATGGTAGTTCATTTGGGGAACGGGCGGTCTAGAGAGATGAAAATACTTAGGATCGAGCCCCACCTGCCCTATTATTTTATTATTTTTTTACCTCATTTTAAAAATTACCGAGCAAGGTTCAGCCACCCGGGCACTTATAATAAAGAGAAAGCAAATGAGGGTTCTGTCTATCCCTCTTTTTTATTTGTGATAGACAAAGATGAAGTATACGAGTTTTATCTTCCCTCTCATTATTTATTGTGAAATTTTTACTTATAGGCCTGCCTATGGACTCCCCATACTCTAGTATTCTCTGTGATAATTTCAGACTTACATGCCTGACAATTGCTCCCCTATTTTACTATACTCTGTGATAATTTGTCATTTATATTTGTAGATGCGATCCACCGTGTATCCCCTATTTAGGGATGTACCTCTCAGACCTGTCATTCATAGAAGAGGGTACTCCCAACTACACTCCGGAGTCGCTCTTGAACTTCTCGAAGATGAGAATGGTAAGTATTTTTATTTTATTTTATTTAAAAAGGCCATCAACAATATAACTGCTATAATGGCAAAACTAAAATTGTTAGCGGAAATTTATTATAGAATTTTATACCTAAACTCACAAACGACTTACGTACTTTTGCAAGGTGCAAAGCAGATGCCACAAGATTATATCGGTTTCTAATTTGGCTATTATATATATCGCCAATTTTTTCAATATTTCTATGCATAAAAATTAAATTGTCAAAAACTTTTTGTGAAACCAAAGTAAGAATAGCAATTTCCTTAAACTTCTCTTGCAGAGAATCATGCATATTTGAACTGTTGTAAATGGCGCATATTGCTCGTTTTTCGATATTCCTCATAAACTCATGTAAAATGTACTGATATAATTTGCATTATGTCAGTGAAATTATTAATAATCTGTTTTATTTAATACATAACCTTGTTAATCTAAAGCAAACCAAGAGTCTCTTGATAGAATTGCTACAGATGACGCGATGGCTTAAACGGCACTTCCCAAAGAGAAGTTAATTTATATGAGGCTTAGTAAGGACTTAGGCTTAGTAACTTCTGTACTTAGTAACGATGTTAAGATTTCACCGCCATCATAAAAATGTAATTATACTTTGTTATTTCAGATAGCCCATGTGATCCGTGAGATCAGGAACTTTCAGCAGACCCCATATAAAATCGATCATATACCGAAAGTAAGTAATAAATATTAATAGTGTGCTTCATATAACATAATATGTTAGCATTTAAGATTTATTTGTTATTTGAATTCAAATTCAAGTTAGCCTCCTCGACGTCTCGGTAAGAAAGAGGGTGGTCTATAGTTAATGTATAGAACCGGCTATACTCACGTCTTATTCTATCGGGTTAGCCCTACTAGTTTCGAACCCATCCGGGGCACTTATTCATGAGCTCTTTACTATTATACGTTAACTATGAATACTACTCACGATAGTTTAAAATTAAAAAAGGGTGGTCTATTCTACTCAACCAGATACCACACGGCGGGTTAACTTATCTTAGTCGCCTTTAACGACACCCCGGTAAGAAATGAGGGGGTCTATTCTACTCAGCCGGATAGCAGACGGCATCAGTATAAATTAACAGTTAAAATACAAAATGTTGCAAAAATTATTCTATTTAATTCAAAATTCAAGGATTATTAAGGATTAGCCCAGCGGTAACACCGTGCGACTCTTTGTAGGAGGTCACAGGTTCGAACCCGGGCAGACACCAATGACTTTTTCTGTTAATACTTATGTGTCTAATTGATAATCGCAATTTATCACACGCTTTTCGGTGAAGGAAAACATCGTAAGGAAACCTGCATATCTCTAGAGAATTCTGGAGATATGTGTAACCTACCAATCCGCACTGGAGCGTGGTAGGTCCATCCTTCACTCCAAAAATGGAGACAAGAGGCCTAGTCCCAGCAGCAGGAGAGTAATAGGCTATTTTACTTTACTTTTATTTGTCTAGGTTTGCGACTTTCTGTTGGACCGGTCGCTGGTGATGAACGAGGAGCGGCAGTACACGCTGTCGTTTGAGCTGGAGCCCCGCGCGTCCCGGGGCTCCGCGGGGGGCCTGCCGGGTACTCCGGCCTCGCCCGCCTCGCCCACGGCACATCGCCGCCGACGGGCCTCCTTAGCCGCGCTGGCGCCGCTCGCCCCGCTTCGGACCGACCGTAAATCTAACAATCCATACTAATCTCATTCTTTTTCCATGCTAATACATCTGATCAATTTTCCTCACTAATGGGAATCACGGTTCACGCTCATAAATTAATTATACTAGATAAGGGGAAGCCATAGGCATAGACTTTTTTATACAGGAAAAAACCCCCTATGGGTCCCAACGCCCCGACAGACAATGGATATGTCGGACTCGCACCGACGAAAACGACCTGTGTGCTCCACCACGCTGCAAGTAGCAGGGACAGGGTATCGTTGTACACATTGTCCCCATCCCCGCCAGCAGTAACTTTGATCCCAGAGATAACTTCTTCGGGTAGGGACCTCTCAAAAGAAAAGTCCCCCTCCGCTAACCGATGCATGGGGGCAGCCGATGCACTAAGTACCTCGGGGACCTGTAAGCCAGGTATCCGATATACCTCGTTTGGAACGCCTAAAGGTCCCCTATTAGGGTGGCAAACGATGGGATTGGGCAAGTCGCTAACACCTGGACTCACCAGCTACAGATTGGATCCAGAATAAGAGTTCCCGGAACCGATCCACTGCCTCCCTTCGCAGAGCAGAAGGAGGCTATCGCTGTCGTAGCAAGTGATAAAAGAAGGCAGATGTGTCTCATGCACTTATCTTTGTTTCCTCGTCTTGAACTCTCCGTCCAAAATTTTGAAAAATCCATCGACAGACAGACAACTTTTGGGGACTTCGATTTATAAGTATAGAGATACAACTATAAATGTAAACGACTATTAATTCGTAGTGAAAGTATTAAATAATGTCATTTTTTTTCAGATACCGAAATTAAATTCGATCTGAAGACTGAAAGCGAGAAATTGAAGGCGAAAACTGCTGAAACTAATGAAAAATCAAAATCGGAACCGAAGCAATAAATTGACAATCCAACGGCTAAACTATTTTACTATTTCTTTTTTCTTTAAATATTTCTTTATTTCAGATTATGAAGCGACAGTTATATTAAAGGATGGTAAAAAAAAATTAAAGAATTCATGTATAATAGCAAAAAATACACAGTTGTATACCGATATCTGACCAAAAATAGTCCCAAGTAGAATTAACATCGTCAGAAAAACAAGGGCATTGAATAGCTAAGGGCATTGAAGACGTAGATACTCGTTTATCTGAAACATAACCTACCAAAACTTCTTATCAACCCTAAAGTAAAATACATCACCATGTGAGAAATAGAATAAATGCAGGATGCATGAAGTCTTAGGAAAAATATGCGACCCATAAGTCCTCTTAAAATTAAGGGGAAATTTTATAAAACGTTTATTATACCTGTCGTTATGTATGGATCAGAATGTTGGGCAATGAAAAAGAAGGATGAGAGAAAGGCATGCAAATGAGATGAAAATGTTAAAATTGATGTGTTGTATGACAAGATTTGATAGGATAAATTGCGCCCATTATAGAAAAAAATGAGAATTATAATATTAAGTTGGTAAAGTCATGAAATAAGGAGGGATGAAAACCATGTGACCAAAAAATCGTGGTCTTTAATCGAGAGGTTGTGGTTTCGAATCCCGGTTATTATACTACCGTCGTGAACCCACTCCTAACACAAGCATTTAGCTTAGCTGGAGGGGTTAACAATTTTACTAGTAATTTGTAACCCAAATTGCTAGTAACCTTTTTGCTAGAAAAAGAAAGAAAAAGAAGAAAAATATGCATATTAGCGCCAGAGTTGACGAATGATAGAGGAGAATAGAAGACGAAGACTTATTGTGCCGACCCCACTCAGAGTGGGATAAGGATAACAGAATGATGGCTCTTATATTATACTTATATAAATTGCTCAAGTCAATTTTGAAGTATAAACAATTATCACTTATTATATCAAACTAATGAAACCTAATAAAATGTTAGTGACTATATATAAATTAATATTATTTGTTATTAATTAATGTATATATATAATGTTTTTATAGAAATTTCTTTTATTATTTATCATTATGATATTTGAATTTAGTGTTACACTATTATTCCACACTTGGCTTCAGAGCCCTTTCTTGATCGCTATTCAAAATCTGAATGCCCAAGATGCGCGATGCATCCGCTTATATAGTAAACTAATCGATCGAGAAAGTTCTGATTCCCAATTACTCGCGAGTCAGTACAGTGGTGGAGATACGGAACACGATTTGTAAACAACGTGAATGATCTAGATAATTTGAATTCTATGGTACATGTGTAACGAACTATTTTTGCATGTCGTAACAATATATATAACGTTAATAAACTTGTATATTTTACTTTAGATATGGAAAATTGTTGCCTTAATTAAAAACCTTCAATCATTTTTGATGTGACGTGAAAAGTTGTCTAGATAATATCTGAAAGGGAAAAAAAGCATTATTTGAAATAATTTATAAAATTAGACGTTACTCTGCTCCATAAAACAAAAGTAGTATAAATATCATTAAAAAAATATTTATATTATTAGCAAATTAATGTATAGAAACCAGCTATACTCAAGTGTTATTTTATCGGATGAGCCCGACTAGTTTCAAGCCCATACGGGGCTTATTTATGAGCTCTTTACGCGGCGTTATCGCGGCAGGAATATAAGTGGGAACATGGCGTGAGTATAGCCGGTTTCTATACATTGATTATGAATACAACTCACGATAGCTTAAATTAAAAAAAAAAATTGTTGTTACCTAATTTCCTGGCCTTCCTAAATTTAATACCTTCTAACTTATAATTACTAAAATTAATCTATGCATATCGTAAAATACGTATATAAGTAAAAAATCAGTATTAAGTAAATGTTTTAGTAAATTGTCAGTATTAATAGTTAATAAGTTTTAATGTTGTGCAAAGAAAAAATATCAATTCTATAATCATTAATTACTCATGTTAATTGTTGTATTATGTATTTAAATGTAATATTATTAATCAGTTAAGTTTTATCTATATGTGATTAGGGGCAGCTCATTTAATACGTTCGCATACAAGGGGGGAGGGGGGTTGTGTCTTGCTGAGTGTGACGAGATGTGACAGAGGAAGGGGTTTCTTTAACGTGACGTTCACCGTTCATTAAAAATTATAAATTAATATGTCAGAACATGGAAAGAATGTCTATATCACACGTGTTGTCGCCATTGACTTCCGCTTTGTATTTTATAGCAACACAGTCATGAAACAAGAGTATCGCGCCCTTTTTGATTAAAATGGTACCAACACTGTGACGTGTTGTTTCCGGTTGAGTCTTCCTATTGATAAAACGTTTCAGTGACAGTCAGTCTTGTTCGTCATTCAAGAGAAGTGCATCTCGGAACGGGAATTGTGGTATCCCTATTATATCGTGTTATTGTATATAGTGTGCGTTAACACACGTCTAATTAACATGTTATAATCATGTTGCCTCATGATTTGGCTGCGTATTTTACGACCGGTCTCCTGCCTGACGTCAACTTACCAGTATTCTCGGTAAGAAATGAGGGTGGTATATTCTACTTAGTCGGATACCACACGGCGGGTCAACTTACATTAGTCGCCTTTTACGACACCTCGGTAAGAAATAAGGATGTTATTTTCTAGTTAGCCGGATAACACAAGGCAGGTCAACTTACCTTAGTCGCCTGTTACGACACCACGGTAAGAAATGAGGGTGGTCTTTTCTACTCAACCGGATACCACACGGCGGGTCAACTTACTTTAATCGCCTTTTACGACACGTCGATATGAAATGAGGGTGGTCTATTCTACTTAGCCTAATTTTATTATAAGAATTATTCAAATATAATTTAAATTCTCATAATTTTCAAATATAATTTAAATTCTCAAAATTTTCAAATATAATTTAAATTCTCAAAATTTTCAAATATAATTTAAATTCTCAAAATTTGTGCACTGTTAATTGAAATTTATCATATTCAGGGAGGTCGTAGTTTTTATGACGTAATATTTTTAGTGGGAGGATAACAGAAAGTGTGACACAGCGTGACAGTAGGGGGAGGGGTAAAATAAAATCATTTTAGCGTGACGTATTTTATGAACGACCCCTTAGTAAGCAAAAAATACCTTAATATTGTACTATGCTAAGATATCTTAAAGTGATTTCAAGTGAGAGTTGTCTATAAGCCTTTTCTACGTCATTTTCTACGCCGTTTAATGTTAATGTTGTTAGAAACTTTACAAAATCATAATACATTGTTAACAGTTTAAATTTAATGCCGTTTAATTAAGTTACAGTATGATAAATAAAGTAAAGTTAAAATTAAAAAAGCCTTTAACAAAATTTCAAGTCTACTGTTAACCGTTGAGCAGTTCCCTCGTCTGGAGCCAATCCTGACAGCATCAGGTCATGCTTATCATAAACATATATTGTCTCTTCTTCTTGCGTGTCTTAACTAGTGAAAGTTAGCAGTCAACTCCGCATATGCCTTTCTATTCTTGGCAAGACGGAAGAATTTGGGAGTGCTCTTAATTCCCGTCCATTCCCGGATATTTTGTAAACAGAATTACTTTTTAAAACCAGGGCTGCTCTTATCAGCAACTTTGTCATTGTTATACTTGCAAAAGTGCCACGCGATGGTACAACATTATACATAATCATAGGCTACAGTGACGATAACCGCCCAATACGAGTTGGATATGATGACACCTGGTGTATAAATCAGGGGCAAACGTCATTTTCATTTTTGCAGAAGTACCAAGCGAAGGTACAACATTACACATTTTCATAGGATACAATGACGATAACCACCCCGTGAGAGCTGGATATGATGACAACTGGTATATGAATTAGTACCAAACGTCATTTTCATATTTGCAGAAGTACCAAGCGATGGTACAACATTACACATATTCATAGGATGCAATGATGATAACCGCCCCGCGAGAGCTGGCTATGATGACAATTGGTATATGAATTAAGACCAAACTTCATGGTCATAACTTTCAAAAGTACCAAGTGTCATCTATGCTGAACCAATATGTAAAATTTCAGCTCAATTGGACCTCGGGAAGTGGGTCAAATTTAACTTGCAAGATTCCACCTTCACTTACATTGCAAGTTGAATAAAAGCTTTTAATAATTGGAAGTAGATTCTTTTCCTTAAAATATTAAATTAACATTTAACATTGTTGGGATATTTCATCAATTAACATTTTTAAACCACAGTCTTATATGAAGCTGAAAGGATTTTCAAATCCAGGCATTTTATCATCCAAATAATTTTCAATTTCGTGAAATTCTTTATGTATAAACATATTTTAAATACTTCATTTAATCTGTAGAAAATCTTGCTGTGCCTACAAAAATGTAACCCATCCCATTATAGTCATTATATTAAATATTTTAGTATTATTATAAAGTAATGTCCTTGCTCATTAAAGTTTAAGCTTACTTGTTTTTTTCATAAATATCTCACCTTTCTGGTTGTGTCTGACGCTTTTATATTAGTAATATTTAACACGATCTTATGCGTATATACCTGTTGATTAAATACTTTAGATAAACTGTTGTAGGTATAAGATAAATGGTTGTTTCATAATAATATAAAATGAAAAAAAAAATCTTTTATAATGGCACAATTTTAAAAGTATTTGATCACATTGAAAGGCTGTCTATTCATTGAATGTTGTCTTGTTGTAAATATATATAAGGTAAACGTTTTATATCTGTTATATAGTCTTCCCTTTACCTTCTATGTCTAAATTTTTATATAAAAACATTTTGAAGCTTCTTTAGCAGTGCTGTGCATTTTTTGTAATGGCTAAAAATGTTATACTCGCGTCATAATACATGACCTGAAAATTTGTAAGACGGAGGGAGAGTAGACCGCAGGCGTAGGTGAGGAGAGTAAATACTCCCCTCTGTCCCTATCGCACGGCAAAAATGTATGTCCGCGCCTGCTGTTTTGTTTAGGGGTTTACACGACATAAATTGTTATATCACGACAGTATTTTATTTTACCACATAAATACTTGATAATTAAAGCAATTCAGCAAAATATAAAAAAATGCACAACGTTAATATTCAATTTTCACTTCTGCCGGTACACCCGCAGTGCAACCTATTGTTTTTTGTGTTGTTGTTTTTTTGTACCTGTGTTTTTTTATAACGCTTCGATTATCATAAACAATTCTTATGAAAGTACATTTATATTTATATAAGTAAAATTGCTCTTCACATCTACCTCTTCACTATAATTCTAAACTGAATTCAAAACACAATAAATATAATAATATATTTTCACAATCGCTCAACTTCATATTTGTGTGTTTAAATAAATATTCGTAGAAATATATTTGTGTAACATTTTACATATATCAGTGTTAGGTTAAATGTTAAAATATCATTTATCATGTAAGTGTTTAGATCGAAAAATAAATGTGTTTCTTTAATAAACTTCAATTTATATGTATTTAATTGTGAATTAAGCTTAGTGTTAAAGTCGTCAAGTTATTATACTAGTGTAGGGGAATTTAATGCGTCCTATCTCTCTTTCTTATGTGTGATAAGTATGGATCTCTTATCCATATTTTATTATTTCTTGAACACTCACAGGCTCTATGGCTCCCCTACTCTATGTATAAAAACTCTATGGTTATGTGTTAATTGATTAAAACAGATCTACTAAAATTGTCTATGAATAAATTAATTAATTGTTAAAATATCACTATCAAAAAAATATCACTATATTTTCGATACTATATTCTGTGTGAAATTTAGCCAAATGACTTATATATTTCATCAATTGTATTGTATTTTAATGTTTATTAAATGTTATATGTAAATAATTTTAAGCTTCATGTTAAACATATATTATTTACACTTTTCTATTTTTAATTTCAAAACTTTTTAACCTCAACTAAATAAATTAATTAATGTTAATAATATAATAAATTAAGTACCTAAATACATATCTTCGTCATATCAATTTTATGTAAACTAATAATACTTTTGTTTATCGACTAAATTTACTCGATTTTATGGTTTTATTTGTCAAATTAACTCAAGTTTATTGAAATAATAATTGTTTTATTTATATATTTTCCACTACTACCTGATTAATTTAGGTTAAATTAAAATAGGTTATTTTGCAGAGATCCATAAAAGTATTTAAAATCCGCGTTTAATCACAAATGACTAAAAAATGTTATTATTATTTTCGTAATTACTGATTGATTTTGATACAATGATTTTCTCCATCGATGTCAATTAAATTATATTTTTTAAGATATGTTAATACATTTATATATTATTAATCTGTGCTTAATTAATAATCTGTATTTGTATGTACTACATTATTTATGAATTATATGAAAAATCATAACATTAGTATTCAAAAAAATAAATGTGTTAATTTAATATAAAAATAATATTGATTATTTTTGACTAAAAAATAAAACTAAAAACAATGTATTTATTATATATGATTATTTTTTAAGATCGAGTGAAAACATAAATTATAATAATTTTAATATAGTTTTGTTAATATATATTGTACCTTTATGTCTCTAATTAGATTTTATATATTATTTGTGTTCACAATTAGCTTGTAATAGCATATCCAAGTATCAATTTTTTTTGAGTAACTACGTGTCCATTTTTCGCTATTTATAACCTACTAGCTTTTACCCCCGACTTCGTTCGCGTGGACTGGTGTTGTGTGATAGGTTGATAATAGATGGCGCTTTTCAATGTCATTCTGTTCTGCAGAATTAATAGGATTTCTATAGCCTATATGTTATAAGAAATAATTGCGCCAAATTTCATCGATATTCGCTCAGCGGATTTGCCGTCAAAGACTAACAAACATTCATCCATATTCACAAACTTTCGCATTTATAATATTAGTAGACATAGACTATAGACTAAACGGATGTTTATTTTTAAATTTTCTTATGTTGCGCTAAATTTCAATTGTTTTTCTTTTCCAAGAACCTTCTGGAATAGATCCGGGTATTTTGAAATTTAGACCGCCCTATACTTCATTGAGCTATTACAACTTTATAAATGACAGTTTAATTAGCCTATGTTTTCGAATAATATTAGGTCCTTACATATGAAATTGGCGTTTTCTATGGGAGGAATATAAAGTCACATACACATCATTAATCCTTCGAGCCGTTTCTGCAGCACTGGTGCCACGGTGGAACTCATACTCGTAAATAACGCGATATTTCATGTTTTCCATTTTGTAAACAGAGTGACACAATAAAAAAACAAAAGAAGAAAAAACAAATGAATTAGGGGGTTTGAAACACAAATGCATGAGTAAATAGCTGTATGAATTTGAATTTGGAATTCCTAACCATAAAGGTAATATTTGAGATCAAAGTGGCCAGTACGACAAAACGCCAATTTCATATGTAAGGACCTAATATTCACGCAGTTTTACAGTGCCTGAAAAAAGGGATACAATTTTTTTTTCAAATGAAACCTAAATTGATCGATTTATCGCTCTCGAAACCCCTACATACTAAGTTTCATTGAAATAAAAGCAAATCAAAATAATCTCTATTCAAATAAGCTCTTTCGATCACTTTGGAATCGTCAAGGATCAATATGATTAATGAAGCTACAACTGGTTCGGAATGTCGCTCTTACCGAGAAGAACCAGAAAGAAAATCGGCGGTTAATCTTTTAAACATTTTCAATTTTACATTATTAAACTGCAGTCTTAAGTATGAAGCTGAAAGTATTTCAAATCCAGACTTTTTTATCATCCAAATAATCTTCAATTTTGTAATATGCTTTACGTATAAGCATATCGCTTAAACTTAATTTAAACCTTTCTGCAGTCTGGTCTAGTATGGATTGCGGAATTTTATTGTAAGGGAATACCGAGACCATCGAATGAGTTGCTAACTCTGCTGAGTCGCGACACAGGTATCACAAGCTTTTTGGGACCTCTCGTATGTCTATGATATACATCGAATTTCGTCTTATACATATGGATATTTTTCCGGACGAATAGAATATTACTATATATATCGTTGAAGCCATTTCCGAAATTCAGATTATATATATTAACTCATTTGAATATTAAAAGATAAAAGATAAGGAAAACTGCTTTTGCAAGCTGATTGTGTTTTTCTAACTGTTATATTTATATCTGATTGTTTACTTCTTAATAAAGTTATCGCTGTGCAAAGTTTTCTACATTATTTTTTTCTCTACATACGTCCTATATTCATCATCCTCCTGCCTATGTCCCACTCTAAGTGGGATCGGCACAATATGTTATAAACATGTTGTCACATAATTTGGCTTCGTATTTTACGACCGGGGCCAGTCTGACGTTAACTTATCTTAGCTACCCTTTACGACACCTCAGTAAGAAATAAGGGTGGTCTAATCTACTCAGCCGGATATTTTGTGTTTGTTGTGCTGTCACGGCCAATCCACTGGAGCAATAATGTAGAAAATTGTCACAAATAAATATCAAAAACCTTTAACACATAAAAAAAGCAAAGTTATGGTCTAATACTATCCCACTGCTGAGAATAGGCCTTCTCTCTCCGTTTTTGGAGAGAAGGTTTGGAGCTCAAACCTACCACGCTGCTCAAAAGCGGATTGGTAGGTTACACATATTCCCCGAATTCTCTACAGATAAGTAGGTTTCCTCACGATGTTTTCTTTCACCGAAAAGTATGTGATAAATTGCGATTATCAATTAGAAATATAAGTTATATCAGAAAAATAATTTTCAATTATCACAAATTTCGAAATTTCAGCCCACTGCATTGTAATGGCCTGTTACTATCCCACTGCTGGGAATAGGCCTCCTCCTTCCGTTCCTGGAGAGAACTAAGACCTACCACGCTGCTCCAATGCGGATTGGTAGGTTACACATATCTCCAGAATGCTCTACCGATATATAGGTTTCCTCACGATGTTTTTCTTCACCGAAAAGCGTGTGATAAATTTCAATTATCAATTATTATTAAACTGATGTAAGAAATATCTCATTTACATAATAATAACTAAATCTAGGCCAACGTTGTCTAAATACAGACATATATAAATAATAATATTTGCAATCTGTCGCCGAAGGCAATACACATTACGATGGTAGTATTATGGGGCTTAAGTGATTATATCTCTTAATTCCATTAAACACTTCTATAAATTTTTATTAATTTATATTTATAAAGTTTAAAAATGTACCTTAGTAAATTTATATACGTACCGAGATAACAAAATTATATATATATAGTATATTGTGGGTATTTTTAATATAAATATAGTATATAATATCATAGTAGGTAGTTGCACAATTGTAACGGATTGTCAGTTCGGAATAAACTGTTGCTCGGACTATGCGTTTTATTTTCAATACATTACAGTGGCGCAGTCGGTATCGATTTTATTAGTTATTTCATTAAAGTTTAAAATGTCGGTCGGCCGCTTAGGTGAATTTGATCTTAGTTCGGGAATATGGAGCACTTATATTGAAAGGATGGAACAATACTTTCTCGCAAACGATGTAAAACCTAACCTTCAAGTGGCCACATTGCTCGCGTGTGTTGGTGATGCAACTTACGAATTAATGGTCGATTTGTGTTCTCCTAAAAAACCGGGCGAGTGTAAATTCAGTGAACTAGTTCGTCTAATGAAGAAACACGTTCAGCCTACACCATCGATGCTAGCCGAGAGATATAAGTTCAGAAAGCGAACACAAGCCACTAGTGAATCGGTATCTCAGTTCGCTGCGGCTTTAAAACATATGGCGAGAAATTGTGATTTCAAGGACAACCTCGAGGAGAATTTACGAGATCAGTTTATATGCGGCCTGCATAGTGAGTCTACACGTCAGAGTATGTTTTGTGAAGACAGTTTATCTTTTACGGCGGCGTTCAATAAAGCGGTGTCGCTGGAGGCGGCCGCGCACAGCGCAGCAGCGGTCGAGCAACGGGGGACGGAAGAGCGCGCGGTGCACGCGGTGCATGCGCGAGCGGCGCAGGCGGCGCCCGGCCGGCGGACGGGGCCGCGCTGGCGGAGCGAGCTCGGCGGCTGCGAGCGGAACGTGGCGGGGCTAAATAGTAGCCGCACGAACAAATTAATTTGTACATGTTGTGGGAACAGCGGTCACACATGGAAAGAGTGCAAATTTGTAGATTATGCCTGTAGAATTTGCCTAAGAAGAGGTCATTTAAAACGGGTGTGTCCGAACGTAAAAGGCAGCGGTGAAAGACGAGTGCTCCGTCTAGATACGACGAGGTCAGAAAATATGTTAGACGGGTGTGTTCCTAACGACGGAGAGTACGACAGGTCCGAAATGGACTACGATGACGAGGGAGTCGGGGGTCCCAGCGGATTGTATATGGTGGAGCTTACGGGTAGTGATCCCGTCGTCGTCGAGGTTACAATCGCGGAAAGGCGTCTCGTCATGCATGTAGATACCGGATCACCCATATCGTGCATCGGGGATAAAATGTATGCAGAAAATTTTTCTAAATATCCTGTGGTACGAAATAATTATAGTTTAAAAGGTTACGATGGAAGTGTTATAAAGTGTATAGGTTATATTGTAGTGCCTGTAAGTTACGGTAGAATCGAGGAAAACCTGGAACTGTATATAATCTGTAACGGTGCTGTACCTTTATTAGGCAGAGAGTGGCTGAAAAAGCTGCACATGAGTGTTATCGTTCCGAAATCTATTCATCAAGTGTCCAACCGTGGGTGTAATAATCACGATAGTTTTGTTCGCGGTAAGTTTAATAAGAACGAGTTTACGAGCCGGTACCCGGCGGTGTTCAGTGGCAAGCTGGGCCGGCTGCGCGGCCAGAGTGCCACGCTGCGCGTGCGTGCGGACGCTCTGCCGGTGTTCAGGCGCGCGCGCGCCCTGCCGCTGGCGCTGCGCGCGGACGTCGACACCGAGCTGCGGCGCATGCAATCTGCAGGTATTATAGAACCCGTGCCTTCTTCAGACTGGGCCTCATGCTTAGTGGTAGTATTGAAGACCGATGGCTCTTTAAGAATATGCGGGGATTATAAAAGTACTGTAAACCCAGTACTTGAGACCGATACGTATCCACTTCCTAGGTCGGAGGTTCTGTTCAATAATTTAAGTGGAGGGAAACGGTTTACTAAAATCGACTTATCCGAAGCTTATAGCCAGGTAACCCTGGACGAGTCGAAAAAGTACACGGTTGTCAATACTCATCGTGGGTTGTACGTTTATAATAGACTAGTATACGGGTTAGCTTCAGCTCCATCCATTTTTCAGAGAATTATGGAACAGGTAGTTGCCGGAATTCCATGCGTTTCGGTATTTTTAGACGATATTCTTATTACTGGAGCATCAGACGAGGAACACGGAAAAAATTTACATTTATTATTCCAAAGACTTGCCGATCGAGGGCTTACAGTGCGTCGAGAAAAATGCTATTTCTTTGAAAGCGAGGTTAGTTACTTGGGTTTCGTAATTTCAGAGCGTGGAATTATGACTGACAATAAAAAGGTCGAAGCCGTAGTCAAAGCACCAAAGCCAAATAACGTATCGGAATTGAAATCATTTCTCGGTATGGTAAATTTTTATTCAAAATTTATTAAAAATGTATCTATGTTATTAGCTCCGCTTTATAGATTACTTAGGAAAGATGTTAAGTGGGAGTGGTGCGACGAACAGAATACAGCTTTCGATATTATAAAAGAAGCGTTATCTAGCTGTCCGGTACTAATGCACTACGACGAACGGTTGCCCCTTATCTTGACGTGCGACGCGAGCGCGCGCGGGGTGGGCGCGGTGCTGTCGCAGCGCGCGGCGGACGGCGAGCGGCCGGTCTCGTACGCATCGCGCACGCTCAGCGCGGCCGAAACTAATTACAGTCAAGTGCAGCGTGAAGCGTTAGCGATTGTATTTGCCGTTAAGAAGTTTCATACTTACATATACGGGCGTAAATTCATATTACGAACGGATCACCAACCTTTGGTCGCTATTTTTGGATCCAAAAAAGACATCCCTCATATGGCGTCCGGGCGATTAATTCGATGGGCTATTTTGTTGTCGGGCTACCAATACGATATAGAATACGTACGATCTAAACTTAATAATGCAGATGCGTTGTCAAGATTGCCACTCGAGGTGCACGAAATAAATAGTGATGACAATACGTTTATTAAGTTTATTGAAAATAAATTTCCTATTGTTTCCCATCAAATTAAAATTGAATCAGCTAAGGATAAGTGTATATCTAGGGTGTTAGAATTTGTTAGGATGGGCTGGCCGACGTCAGGCGTTAAGGAGTCTGACCCGGAAATGACAGCATACTGGCGGCGGCGCGATGACCTTTACGTAGAAAACGGGTGTTTGTTGTGGGGTTGTCGCGTTGTTGTACCCGATATACTGCGGCCCGCAGTGCTGGCCGAGCTGCACGGCTCGCACCTAGGAATGGTTAAGTGTAAAGGACTGGCGCGTAGTTTCTTTTGGTGGCCGCGTTTAGATTGGGAGATCGAGCGAATGTGTTCGATGTGTCCGGCGTGTGTATCCGTAGCGGACTTGCCACCCAAGGCCCCAGTGGCGCCGTGGTCGTGGCCGCCCAGCCCTTTTGACCGAGTGCACGTCGATTTCTTTGTGTTTAAAAACACAACATATTTAATCTTGGTAGACGCACATTCAAAATGGCTGGAGGTGACACCTATGTCTACGACGACCGCTGCGAATACTATTTTGAAATTAAAACAAATATTTTCTCAATTCGGTTTATGTAAAGTTTTGGTTAGTGATAACGGGCCGCCATTCACGAGTGAGGAGTTTTTAACGTTTTTGAAAAATAATGGTATTAAGCATATAACCTCGGCACCATATCATCCCTCTTCAAACGGCGAAGCTGAGAATGCAGTACGAACTGTCAAAAGCGCTCTTAAAAAGGCTGACGCTGACAGGATTAGTATTCCGAGTTTCATACATAGATTTCTTCTCGATTATAGAAACAGCGTGCACGGTACTACGGGGGAAACGCCGGCTAGATTAATGTTCGGCCGTCATCTCAGGTCGCGTTTAGATTTATTAAAATCGGGAATAGTAGAATCGGTGTCAGAACGCCTGCAGAGGAGG
Organism: Morpho helenor; assembly: GCA_029227775.1. NCBI lineage: Eukaryota > Metazoa > Arthropoda > Insecta > Lepidoptera > Nymphalidae > Morpho > Morpho helenor. Next base: position 1,358,337 of record JARGCU010000006.1, read on the forward strand.
GCACTCGCTAAGGGCGGTAAGGTTAGAGTGTGGGAAGAAGGAGAAAAAGTGTGGGTCAGAGATTTTCGTAAAAATAAAAAATGGAGCTCGGCAATTATTACGAGTAAAAAGGGACAGAATATGTATGAGGTGGAGACTGAGGAAGGTTTACGGTGGACTCGGCATACAGACCAGATCCGTTCAAGGGACAGTCGAGACTCGGCGGCAAACCGAATGGGGGATTATCCCTCTGTCCGTGCACAAGCCGCGTTAGCAGACTTTGCCGTTTCTGATAAAAATAATATTATCGCATCGGACCTGTGCGAGGAATATGACCGGCCCGCGGCAAATAAACGTGAGCGTAAGCCACCACGTCGTTATGGCCTTGATGAATAGTGTAACTTTAAAATATAAAAATAAAACTTAGTATTATGTAACGTTAAATTATCTTGTCTTGTTAATCCTTAATAATCTATGTATAAGTACTATATATAAATCAATGTTATTTTATACGCTTAAAAGGGGGGGATAGTATAGTATATTGTGGGTATTTTTAATATAAATATAGTATATAATATCATAGTAGGTAGTTGCACAATTGTAACGGATTGTCAGTTCGGAATAAACTGTTGCTCGGACTATGCGTTTTATTTTCAATACATTACAATATATTTATTTGAGAATATAATCATCATTGTCCTGCCCTTATCTCACTCTAAGTGAGGTCGCACATGTTTTAAACATGTTAAATGATTTGGCTAGGTATTTTACGACCTTCCGCCTGCCTGATGTCAACTTACTTTAGTCGCCTTTTACACCTCGGTGAGAAATGATTGGTCTATTCTACTCAGCCGGCGGGTCAACTTACATTAATCTGTCAAATTCATGGCCTTTGAATTTGAAATTCGTGTTATTTTAATTCGTTTAATTTAAAAAATCACCTGGTTCACCGATCCTTGTTGGGTAATTTTCACAAAATAAAAAAAAGCAAAAAAAAATAAAGAAAAAAAATTATTTTAATTTTTATTTTACAACAATGTACATGTACAATTTTTGTGTCCCTGGCTCCCAAGCTAGTATAAACTGTATTTTGGGAACCAGTGCCCACCTGGTTGGGCTGAACTTGGTTCAACCTACAAATGTGCAGGAGTAAAAAAAAATGTTGACTTTGATGTTAGTCAATGATATACGATGTTTTACGATAAAGAATGCGGTTACATAACCTAATATAGACCACTAGGTTTACCTATAGTTTAACTTTATAATTAGAGTAGTTGTGACGTTTGTATATTTATCATAGGAAAACAAGATTCGTCTTCGAGTATATGATAATAGGGTCATTGTCATCTTATCTCTTTAAAGTTGCGTACCAAATTCAAATTCAAAATATTCTTTATTGAAATAAACTTGTAAACAAGTGCTTTTGAATCGTCAACTCTACTGCTGGTTCGGAAAGCTGTTCCTACCGAGAAGAGCCAGCAAGAAATACCATATACCAATATGGATGCTATAATCATAGCGTTATTATACTTAAGATAGCCATAGGCAGACCTGTTAGTGAGAGTGATACAATAAAAAATGAGAGGGAAAATGAATTGTATACTTCATATTTGCCGGATCACACATAACAAGTCAAGTTAAAAATACTTTTAAAAAAGCTATTATCAAAATTTTATGTCCCTACTGTTAACCGTTGAGGAGTTCCCACATCTGGAACTAAAAAGGCAGCATCAGACCTGGCAGCATCAGGTCATCAAATCAAATCAAAATATCTTTATTCAAATAAGCTCATTCAAGCAATTTTGAATCGTCAAGGATCAATATGGTTAATGAAGCTACAACTGGTTCGGAATGTTGCTCTTACCGAGAAGAACCAGAAAGAAACTCGGCGGTCAATCTTTTAAACATTTTCCATTTTACATTATTAAACCGCAGTCTTGTATGAATGTCATGGTTATCATAAACATGCATTGTCATCGGGACTGGACCAGTGTGTAAAATTTCAGCTCAATGGGACACCGAGAAGTGGGCTAAATTTAACTTGCAAGACTCCACGTTTACATACATACATTGTAAGTTGAATATAAGCTTTTAATACTTAGAACATAAGTATACCTTCAAAATGACGTTTGCTCACTACTCTCGTGCAAAAAAGAGATAGATACTAATTTATAGAATTAGGCGTTACTTTGTGGAGGTCTATAATACAAAAGTAATAAGAATATTATTTTGCTATAATCCGCGATAAAAGAAAATATGTGTAATGCTAAATGTAGAGTGTACTTACTATTCGATCTCATACCTGATACATGCAGAATTTGTAAGACATGCACTACCACATACATACATTATCGCGGATTATAGCAAAATAATATTCACATTACTTTTGTTTTTTTTTAGATAGATACTAATCCCCATTCGCTTTCACTTTATATGGCATATTTGAGGTTTGTAAAGTAAAAAACTCTAAAAAATAAAGTAACTCTTAAGTTCATCGTGATTAGGCTTTAGCTGTACTAACAGAACGCCAGATAACGAAGGAGAACTAGGTTACTCGCTAAATTTGAATTCAAAATATTCTCTATTCAAGTAAACTAGTAATAATTTGAAAAATATTGAAGAGCTTATAAATGCATGAATGAGAAGCGGAAGATTGTAACATTTTTCTCTAACCACCTGCGGTAGAGTAACAAAACTTTGGCTACTGACTTATAGCGGTATTAACATTCGCATTCAGTTATTAAATTCAAATTCAAAATATTCTTTATTCAAGTAAACTTGTAAACTTGTAAAAAATGTTTTTGAATCGTTAACTCTACTGTAGGTTTGGAAAGCTGTTCTTTCCGAGAAGAGCCAGCAAGAAACTCGGCGGTCGCTCATTTTAAAATATAATTCTTATTACTAGTTACATTGAGTCATTACTGTCTTGTACAGAGTCGAACAGTAGCTAGTAGTATCTAAGTTATCCTTAACAGTATAGTAGGCTTTATGTATCCTCTTTTTAACAGTGTTTTTAAACTGCTGTAATGGCAAAGCTGAAATTGATTATGGAATGGAAATAAAGCCACTAAACAAATAGAATATTTTAATAATATAACCTTAAAACTAGCTAACTTAAACTTTGGTATTACACGTGGATATGCACAGAGTTCTTGGTGCTCTGGCCATCTTCCATGTCCTTCAAGAGCGGCGCCGACCCACACATGCGCACGTTATTAGTGTACGGTATGATGCCCACGCACACACCGGCTAGCACCACCCACAGACCGCCGACGTAAAATGTCAAGTCCCAAGTTTGGGTTATATCGAAGAGGAGACCTAGGGAGAAAGCCGAAATTACTTTAATATATTTATTTATTGGACAACCAACAATAGGTACATTTTAATTTCTTAAATTATATTAGTTAAATCTCATTGTAAATGCTCTATTAATTAAAGGTTATCACGTCATTCGTATTAATATGAGTTCAATAATTAAAGGTCATCATCATCATCTTCCTGCCCTTATCCCACTCTAAGTGGGGTCGGCACAACATGCTATAAACATGCTGTCACATGATTTGGCTGCGTTTTTACGACCGGCCGCCAGCCTGACGTCAACTTACCTCTGTTGTATTTTACGACACCTCGGTAAGAAAGAGGGTGGTCTATTCTACTAAACCGGATACCACACGGTGGGTCAAATTACCTTAGTCCCCTTTTACGACACCTCGGTAAGAATTGAGGTTGGTCTATTCTACTCAGCCGGATACCACACGGCGGGTCGACTTACCGTAGTCGCCTTTTACGACACCTCGGTAAGAAAACGAGGGTGGTACTATTCTATTCAGTCGGATACCACACGGCGTGAGTTCAATAATTAAAGGTACCTTACAATAATTATGTCAATAATATATCATATATAATGTCAATCTCAATATCATAAAGAAGAAGTCATAAAGTAACAATAGTTTTATAATATACATTTGAATCTTTAAAATATAAACGAATATATAATATAAACGAAAGGAGAAAGCCTTATTGAGCCCAGCAATGAAACTGCTGTGCAGTTAATTTACAAATAGTTGTTAAAACTAATGCTTTCAAATGTAAAAAAACAAAAGTAATGAGATTATTTTGCTATAATCCGCGATAAAAGAAAATATATGTAATGCTAAATGTAGAGTGTACTATTCGTTCTAATACCTGATACATGCAGAATTTGTAAAAACATATGCAGAAAACTCCACCACGGCCACCACAATACACAAGCACTACACACGTTCACTATAACAAACAACAATGGTTTCGCAACCGACCCATGCACTACCCGACACCGATGACACAACAATGTCGATGTATATAATTTAAAGCAAACCGGAAAAGATAAAATACTCACCACCAAGGGGAGGTCCGCATAAATGTCCGATGCCCTGACTGAGTAAAATAAGCCCATAGCCCAAAGTGAAGTAGTCAATCGGTACGAGTTGTATCAGAATAGCTGGAGTGTAGGCATAAGAACTGGCGTAAGACCAGCCGAATATTACAGAGACCACGGCTAGGGCCCAGTAGTTCCTTATGCAGAGGGGGTAGACGGCGATGGAAATACCACAGACGAAAAGACATATAGCGAACGCTTTGGTCACATTCAACCATGGTTGATCACCGGCCCAACCGAGTACAACCTGAAAACCAGTATTTTTTAGCAAAGGATATAAACAAAACAATTATTTACTGTTGTTATTATTATTTATGTTATTCACGACAAGCAACACTAGTTATATAGACTAAAAAGATAACAGAGATTAAATAAAAATAGTTAACATCATTTTGGTAACACTTTTTAATATGCAAATCTCTAAATAGAACATTAACTGTAGTGAACCTCTGTGAGTAGTAATAAACTAAAAATAAAAAGAAAATATACTTAGTGTTGAAAGAAAGGTCGCTATTTGTTACTTTAAAGTTTGCACAAGACAATAATTTAAAAGTGATTTTTGCATTCCAGTATAGTAATGACAATGTAAATGATTCCAGTATATAAAATAATGAAAAGGATTTTAAAAACTTAATATCCATCCAAATTGCATGTCGTCGAGTTACTGTTCTAGTCTGTATCATACTTTATATTAAGCTATTCCATCATCTTAAAAAAAAGGTATAGATAAGAACTGCACTTACGATGCCAATTCCACTAGCGATGCCAACGATTGCTATCATGGTAGCACCACCGTCCATATTGACATCAGACATGAAGGATTTGAGGAAAAAATAAGGGATGATAGCCCATACAGCGAGAATGAGTGACGCCATGTTGAAGAGAAAAAAGTGGAACTCCGTGAACATTCGGAAGTCAAAAGTAGATTTAAATCCCTGGATTAAACGGTCGTACCATTTCTGAAAATATAATTAATAATACATATGAGAATATTGTAATCATAATAATCAAAATCAATCAATTAAACTCCAATTAAAAGTATCAAAATGTTCATAAATTTTAACTGAAGAATTTGCTCCCTAGATAACCTAAACTCTTAGTGTAACAACGTACCTTCTGGTCATCAGAACCCGACCATATGGACCACGTAGAGTTTCTATAAATGTCAGGCAATGACGATGCCCTTAGCTTATATCTTGGAATGTTCATCATAGCACCTCGGTACATAATGGAATTTTTATATAACGGCATATCCCTTAAATAATGATGATCAGTGTAGATTTGTCTTGAAAGCCAATTAGATTGCTGAGGCAATTCTTGAGGTTTGGATCCCTTGATTGCTTCATTTTTAGTATTAATTGGATTTTTATTTGTTGGTTTAATTTCTGGAATACTTTTTGTTACATCTTTAATAGCTACTTCTTTTGAAATTTCTTTTTCCTGAACTGTATTGTCTAATTTTTTTGCTTCACCGTTTTGAGTCTTTGGTTTCTTGGCCATTAATGTTAAGTTCATCTTCGTTGGTTCTGTTAAAGTGTTAGCTATCGATGGCTCCAAATGAACATTTTCTTCTGACCGCCTCCTTGCAAGTACATCGGGATAATTGTGTAGTATTATATTGTAAAGGCGTTTATTAGTCATTAATTTTTCAATTACTTCTGCTGGAACCTAAAATATGATGAATAAAGTTTTTATAAAACCTCTAGTTAAATCAAATGTAACATATATTTTATTTTGATGATTTCTTTTTTAAAGATGCGAAGTGATCAGATATAACTACATATTTTGATGTATACTTACTTGATCATGGTGTTGGATAAATGTTGGTAAATGCACATCAGAATGTACCCGTTTACATGTTATTTCCACGTTCATTTGCGTAGTTGCCTCTAGTTGCTTGGCTTCAGCTAATGATGTTGTCAGCATTGCCAAAATATACTCAGGGTTTCTTCCACTTTTTAGTAGCGCATTCAATTCCTCAGCACTTAGATATGCGGACTCCCCACCGATTGACTTTGAGGAAATTGAACCGGCACTTGACGACTTTCTGGACCTCATTTTTGCTTCCTCCTTTTCCCTGTGCTCTTTCACTATTATCCAGTCCGGGTCCCTCATTAAAGCACCACATACACACATATTTAATACAGTACCAGCTAATAAAACGAGTGTATTCCTCCAATCGAACAACTGGAGTAAGTAATTTGTTAAGGGCGAATACACCAAAGTGCCGAATCCCACGCCAGTATGAGCTATCGACACTGCTAAAGTTCTCTTCTTATCGAACCAAAAAGCTACTGACACGACCGCAGTAACATAAAAGATGCCCATTGAAAAGCCACTAATAACACCCAAAGTCACACATAACATTTCAACACTATTCGTAAACGACGCTAATAAGAAACCAGCTGTTGATAATATTCCAGCAGTAATATTCATCGTTCTGCATCCATATCTGTCCACCAATGCGCTCATTATAGGACCAGAGATCAGTGGTATTGATATAAACAAACTTCCTATTAAAGATGTTTTTGATTGTGATTGTTGGAAATAGTTGATAAATTCTTCGTGTAGGATACCAAATGAATATGTCAATCCATCAGCACATGCGGCTGTTAGAAATGCTGCAAATACTACAACCCAGCCCCATCCTCCGTCTGGAATAGGAGGTAGTTTATCTTTCGGTTCCTCTGATAATATGCTATCTATATCATCTAAGCCTTCAAATTTAACACGCTCTCCCGGTGGCGATTCATCCTTTGAGTAATGTGATACTATTGCTTTACTATCGTCTTCTAATTTGATGGAATTTATTTTGTTGATATCCTTTAAGTCTTGACCGATCTCAGTATGTCCTTGCTCTTTGGGTTTGTTGATTTCGTTGCCGACCATTTTTGTGTTTTTTTATGTTATGGTATTTCATAAATTTTTCGAAATCTGAAACAAGACGGAAATGATGACTTTGTTTTATATTGTTTTGTGATATCGGTCGTACTTCCCATTGGAGTGAATTATTTCCAATATTTAGTCAAAATTACATTTAGCTTAAAGATAAGTTGACACATTATTAATTCTTCCCACTCTACGTAGGATCGGCACAACATGTTATATACATGTTATCACATGATTTAGCTAGGTATTTTACAACCGGCCGCCTGCTTGAAGTCAACTTACCTTAGGCGTATTTAACGACACCTCGGTAAGATAGAGAGTGGTCTATTCTACTCAACCGGATACCACACGTTGGGTTAACTTACCTTAATCGCCTTTTACGACACCTCGGTAAGAAAGAGGGTGGTTTATTCTACTCAACCAGATACCACACGATGGGTCAACTTACCTTAGTCCCTTTTACGACACCTCAGTAAGAAAGAGGTGGTACTATTCTACTCAGCCGGATACCACACTGTGGGTCGACTTATCCCAATCGCATTTTACGACACCTTGGTAAAAAAGAGGGTGGTATTTTCTACTCAGCCGGATACCACACTGTGGGTCAACTTACCTTAGTCGCCTTTTACGAAACCTCGGTAAGAAAGAGGGAAGTCTATTCTACTCAACCGGATACAACACGTATGCCGTGTAATGTAATAATGAGTATATAAATAATCTCAAGAATTCACTGACCTAGACATATATGGCTATAACGACGTACTAACGCCTTTATTGCAATTATCTTAAACGCGATCGCAATAAAATTGCGACCACGTGCGTGTCGACTCACGCACAATAAACGATCACATAATCGCATTCTCGATGGGTTTTATGTTTATAGATAAAACTCACCACGAATATATTTCACTAGCAATCGCCAGCGGATTTGCCCGCGTGGAAAGGTTAATACCGTAATATAGTACTTTGATAACCATAGAAATGGTAAACATAGGTTAACCTTAAAAACTAGACATATGCTGATGTGGACTGTTATTTCTGTTTAAACTCGATATTCTTCGTCTCAGGAGTAATTGTTAAACTTTGATTGAGCAATATGATACACCTCGCATCTTTGAGAATTTAAGTTTAACGATAATAATCGTTCTCATTAGGGAATATTTTATAAACATGGACTGTATAAGCAACTAGCGCGGAAAGGTTAATACCATAATATAGTATTTTGATAACCATAAAAATGGTTAAAGAGGGTTAATCTTAAAAGCTGTCGTGGACATTTATTTAGAACTTTTAGAGGGGAACAATTTTGTAATACATGATTTTTTAATAACTATTACCGTTTACTCAGCGCACGCGAGAAAAAATTCATATTTTGCCGTATTCGTAATATTATTTAATGCTGCTCCTCTCCTATACATCTAAGTTGTCTGATCTGATGTTATATCAATAAACAATCTTACACTTAAAGTATTTTCAAATCGTTGTGTGGTTCCTGAGATTAGCGCGTTCAACCAAACAAACAAACAAACATTTCAGCTTTGTATATTAACTATCCGACACTTTATAAGTAACATGCGAAACAGGCCCACAATATTATATGTCAGCAATTTTTTAAGTAAATACTGCTTGCTTTACTAGAGACATAAAAAAATTAATAAGGGGGAAAAAGTAAATGATTTTAAACATGACATCAAGATTTTTGTAAATTTTTAGAATCATGAATTTGCATGTATTAAAAAATTATGTCTCCAACTTTTGCAAAGGCAATCAAAATTTTGTTGGAAATTAATTATTAAGAAAACAAACATTATTTATAGGAATCCTAAGAATGTTTTGTTTGAGCCTAATATAGTCTGCTTATTCACCGTATATTATTGTAACGGAAACTTTATAACATGACTCAACTGAACTATTTTTTAACCACAGTGCCTGCTATATTATTGAACCGTTAAACTTTACTAAATTGTAAACAAACTTTTTGGTTAGGAAAATTTATGCAGTACTGTAGCTTACCAATTTATCTAAAACTAGCTGTACCGCCCACATGGATATCAGTGTGCCAACTTAAAAAAAAAACAAATTTTATATTTGGCCGTTTTCGCAATATTTTTTATTGCTATATACATGTATATAATATATACATACAAGATTAACTCACTTATATATTAAAGATATCTTTGTACAAGATTTCTTGTCTATAAATTATCAATACACAAGTACAAACAAAACCAATTAATTCACAACGATTATAACAATGTCAGGAAATAACAGGGTTGTTGCGTTATTTCTAACTGCCAAGGTAGAGAGGTTTTATTTTTTTATTTCATGAAATTGTTAATTTATAAGCGTACCGAATTATTCCATTATAAACATAGAATTAAGTACTATGTTTATAATGGAATAATTCGGTCGCCAAAGTCTTTTACTATACCACAAATAAGGTTGGTTAAAAAACAGAATGAATGAATAAAAACAGAAAATGATCTGCTTTTTACTCATGTTGTATTACCTATATATTTATTATACTAGAGTAAACGAGCCATAAACAGCACTGTAAGTGAGAGTGTCTATATTTTACCAGAATGTATTTATACTAATATATAAAGCTGAAGAGTTTGTTTGTATGTTTATTTGATTGTTTGAACGCACTGATCTCAGGAACTACTGGACCGATTTGAAAAATTATTTCAGTGTAAATACTCCATTTATTAAGGACGGCTATAGGCTATATAACATCACAAGATGAATAGGAGAGGAGCAGCAATAAAAATATTACAAAAACGGCAAAATTACGGCTTTCCTTGCGTGCGCTGAGCAAACGGTGATAGTTATTCAAAAATCATGTATTACAAAATTGTTCCCCTCTAAAAGTTCTAAATAAATGTACGCGACAGCATATGTCTAGCATTTAAGGTTGAGTGCGGAGTCGCTGGCGATTGATTGTAAGGAATAAATGTGCTAAATTTCATCGATATTGGTTCAGCGGATTCGCCGTGAAAGAGTAACAAACAAACATCCATACTCACAAACTTTCGCATTTATAATATTAGTAGAATGGCACATTATAGGTTGATTTTCCTTTAGTAATAACTATGATTAATATCGAAACGCCGTGTGGTATCCGAATAGAATAGTACCACCCTCATTTCTTACCGAGGTGTCGTTAAAAGCGACTAAGGTAAGTTGACGTCAGACAGGCGGCCGGTCGTAAAATACGTAGCCAAATCATATGACAACATGTTTGTAACATGTTGTGGGCAGATGATGATATGATTAATATCGAAGCAAATATTTTTCAATTACTAAAACTCGATTTACTCACCAAATAAATAGTTTACATATCGCAAACAGTTAGCAGACTGTGTGTTTGTTTATGATAAATGTTTTAACATAGCACTTTAGACACGTGCTCCCGCGTCACTGTCGGATGCTGTACTGAAAACATTACTTATATAGCAGCCTTCATAACATCACTGAGAAGTAGGAGAGCCATATCGGCTTATTTTAGCGAGAATAGTCTTGAATCATGCAAGGTAAGTCGACCCGCCGTGTGGTATCCGGCTGAATGGAATAGTACCACCCTCATTTCTTACCGAGGTGTCGTAAAAGGTGACTAAGGTAAGTCGACCCGCCGTGTGGTATCCAGTTAAGTAGAATAGAATATAAAGTGATTTTAATTAAAAAAAATGTATGAAGGTGGAATCTTGCAAGTAAAATTTGACCCACTTCCCGGTCTCCGATTTAGCTGAAATTTTATACTGGTCCAGTTCCGATGACAATGCATGTTTATTATAAGTATGACCTGATGCTGCCAGGATTCGCTCCAGACGAGGGAACTACTCACCGATTAACAGTTGAGTTCTAAAATTTTGTTAAAAGCTCTTTAAAAGCATTTTTAACTTGACTTTTTTGCGATGAAGTTAAAGCACTTTACGGATAGCCGTGTGGTACACGGTTGAGTAGAATAGACCACCCTCATTTCTTACCGAGGTGTCGTAAAAGTCGACTAAGGTAAATTGACCTACCGTGTGGTATCCAGATGATTAGAATAAACCTCCCTCTTTCTTACCGAGGTGTTGTAAAAGGCGACTAAAGGCCGGTCGTAAAATACGTAGCTAAATTATGTGACAATATCTTATAAACACCGACCCCCACGTAAAGTGGGATAAGGGCAGGAGAATGTTGATGAATACATTTATAAACATTACATTTCAATAAATCATTATAATATAATTTCTTTCTCCGAGGTTGTCTGGTAGAAATCGCTGCTAAGCGATAAGACCGCCTCTTTGTACATGTCTTCTAGATTTAAGTTTATTTTGTACTCTGAAGTTTTTGTGTGCAATAAAGTATATTAAAAAAAAAATCAACATTTATAAATTAGTCATTCGTTACGATATAAGCATAACGGGAAACATTGAATCCTTGACTACACCTTATCAGCAGGAAATAAGGAACAGTAATGTAAAATCATGTACTGCAATTTTGTAATTTTAGCAATTTTAATATCTTTAGAAACGAGTTAAGAGTGAGTTTGGAAATGAGTTAACGAGTTTAACGAGCTAAGTCTAGTAAGCAAAATCGTTCTCATTCCTTATACATGCAGGATTAGTTACGACATGTAGCATAAACCATCACCACTAAAAACACACTACACAAGCACTATACACATTCACTACAACAATCTATCGAAACGATCGTTTCCTATACACATAACATTACATAGATTTTCTTAACAAAGGCGATTTATAGCAAAATAATTCTATCGTAACTTTGTAGTATGGAATTCCGCAAAGTAAAGCCTCCTCCAATAATTATCTATATATTATGGTATCTAATTTAATGCTTAACTTGACGCTAATGAAATCGCAGATACAATTTGTTTAATATATATATAATACTAGCTACGTTAGCGGCTTCGCCCGCCTGGAAATCAGTGTATCACAAAATTATTCCCAAATTGAAATTTTGCACATAAAAGTAGTTATAGTGAGTTACTATACTGAGATAGAAACATACTTTTTTGTAGTATTTTTGTAGATCTCCTATTCTTTAGTACATTACTTGAGTCTATCTCGCGACTAATGCTCCTAGCAGGCGAGTTTTTTATATACCCGACCAATTCAACACAATTAACATTCACACAAATTCAGACAAATTCTTTTTATAGAAAATGTTGGCCCTCGGTGGGAATCGAACCCACGACCCGCGGAGCTGAAGGCAGGGTCACTAAATACTGTGCCAAGGGACCAGTTAATTATTATAACTATAGATTACACATTTTATCAAATACTTATGTCCTGGAAGTGTCCACTACAGCATTGTCATAGTAAGTCCGTAATCAGATGTTAACTAAGAATAGAAGACAATAGCGAACGGAAATAAAATAGACGTGGAAAGATAACGGAATCAATTTAGAGATGAACGAAGGATGCTGTAAAACTAATATTCCTAATACCATTTTGAGGTTGGCCTGTTATCGTTATTTCTATGGAAACTGATTAAACCATAATTAGTATCTAGTAATTTTAAAAAAATATAAAATAATGCAACAAAACAAAAGAAAAAGAAAATACAACGCCGGGTTTTGAACTTTATTAGTTCACGAGCTACCATTAGGTTATCACAGCTTTGCATTTCGCAACTCAAATATCTATTGATTTGAGTTTCTTTTTTAGTAGTTTTTTTGTGCACAAAAACAAGTATAAAAAGAGTTTTTATTTTAAATAAAACCAAGCTAGATCGATCTTTCTCCGCCAGAACCTTTACATGCTGAATTTCATGAAAATCGTTGAGCCGTTTCCGAGATTTAGAAAATATTTTTGGATAGATAAATAATAGATTAAATATCTTTACATAGAAAATAGGTATCTTTTGACTTTCGTTGGGGCAGTGGGTAGTGACCCTGCCTTCGGCTCCGCGGGTTGCTGGTTCGATTCCCGCCGGGATTCAACATTTTCTATAAATGAATTTGTTGGTCTTCGAGTCTGTGTGTATATTTGTATTTAAGTATGTATTTAAATATAAGTATATATTCACCAGTTGTACTACCATAACACAAGTATTAAGTTACTTACTTTAGGGACGGACGACCGTGTGTGTAAGTGTCCCATATATTTATTATATTATATTAAATATATACAAGATTAATTCATTTAAATATTTGATTATATAGATATAGATTAGTACAGATTAGAATAGATTAGTACAGATGTGAATGCCTGATCTTACTTGCAATAAATTCGTGCGAGCGTGACATAATTTATCAAAAATATCTGATAATATTGATAAATCGCAGATGGAGATTTTCTGTATATTGACACAGAGTATATCTGTTCTTTAATCTAAGCTTAACCTCGTGTGATAAAATTGGTTTACAGGAAATTCTTTGTTATGTACAAACCGCTTAAAATTAGTTATAACTACAAATAACCAACCAAACTGATCCGAACCACTGTATCAGCCACGGCTTTTAATCCCAAAGTCTCTCCTAAAAAATAAGCCTTTCCCAATAGTAGGCGAGGAACATTCCTAAGCCTGGTATCCGGCTGAGTAGAATAGACCACCCTCTTTTCTTATCGAGGTGTCGTAAAAGGCGACTAAGTAAGTCGACCCGCCGTGTGGTATCCGGCTGAGTAGAATAGAATAACCTCATTTCTTGCCGAGATGTCGTTAAAGGCGACTAAGTAAGTCGGCCCGCCGTGTGGTATCCGGCTGAGTAGAATAGAATAACCTCATTTCTTACCGAGGTGTCGTTAAAGGCGACTAAGTAAGTCGACTCGCCGTGTGGTATCCGGCTGAGTAGAATAGAATAACCTCATTTCTTACCGAGGTGTCGTAAAAGGCGACTAAGTAAGTCGACCCGCCGTGTGGTATCCGGCTAAGTAGAATAGAATAACCTCATTTCTTACCGAGGTGTCGTTAAAGGCGACTAAGTAAGTCGACCCGCCGTGTGGTATCCGGCGGAGTAGAATAGATTAACCTCATTTCTTACCGAGGTGTCGTAAAAGGCGACTAAGTAAGTCGACCCGCCGTGTGGTATCCTGCTAAGTAGGATAGACCATCCTCATTTCTTACCGAGGTGTCGTAAAATGTGACTAAGATAAGTCGACGCGCCGTATGGTATCCGGCTGAGTAGAATAGAATAACCTCATTTCTTACCGAGGTGTCATTAAAGGCGACTAAGTAAGTCGACCCGCCGTGTGGTATCCGACTGAGTAAAATAGATTAACCTCATTTCTTACCGAGGTATCGTAAACGGCGACTAAGTAAGTCGACCCGCCAGTGGTATCCTGCTAAGTTAAGCTAATAGACCATCCTCATTTCTTACCGAGGTGTCGTAAAAGATGACTAAGGTAAATTAACCCGCAGTGGTATTAGGCTGAGTAGAATAGACAACCCTCATAAAGGGCAATTAAAGTAAGTCGACCCGCCGTCTAGTATCCGGCTGAGTAGAATAAACCACCCTGTTTCTTACCGAGGTGACGTAAAATACGACTAAGGTAAGCTGACGTCAGGCAGACGGCCGGCCTTAAAATAGGTAGCCAAATCATGTGACAATTTATAAACGTGTTATAACATATTCTATTGACCCCACTTAGAGTAGGATAACGGCAGGAGAATGATGACATAATATATTATTAGGTAGCTAGGTATGTTTTTTTATATTTAAAATAACACTGTTTCTGGTATAAAATACTCCAAATTTTATCTCAAACGAATCAGTCAAATGATTCAACAGATTTGATATAGACAGGTACATTCCCTGTACGATAGCGAGATTATCTATAGGTTTCAGAACGGGCCAGTTGACACGTGTACACTATCCAAATACCACTCCCCAATTCAATACAGATATCAACACGGCCGGTTTCATTTGTAATGTCATTAACCCCTTAAAATACCCACATACCCGTGTAGCTTTTACCCGTTTTCATAACTATGTTCGCGTGGACTGTTTTCATGTGATAGGATTAAAGATGGCGCTTTTAAATTTCATTTTATTCCTGTAGAATTAACAGGATTTCTATAACCTATGAAGCTGTGGTAGACAAGCGGTAAAAAGAAAAAAAAGAATGAGTTTTTCTGATATATCTTATGTCTTATTAATAATTGCAATTTATCACACGCTTTTCGGTAAAGGAACATCGTGAGGAAACCTGCATATCTCTAGAGAATTCTGGGGATATGTGTAACGTACCAATCCGCATTGGAGCATCGTGGTAGGTTTTAGCTCCAAACCTTCTCTCCAAAAACGGAGAGAAGAGGCCTATTCTCAGCAGTGTGATAGTAACAGGCCGCTACTTACTTACTTATTATAATCTATATGTTATTCCGGTGTATAAAGCATAATTGTGCCAGATTTCTATAGCCCATATGTTCTTCCGGTGTATAAGGAACAATTGTGCCAAATTTCATTGGTTCAGCGGATTCGCCGTGAAAGAGTAGTAAGTAGTAAGTAAGTAGTAGTAAGTAACAGCCTGTTACTATCCCACTGCTGGGCATAGGCCTCCACTCTCCATTTTTGGAGAGAAGGGTTGGAGCTAAGACCTACCACGCTGCTCCAATGCGGATTGGTAGGTTACGCATATCCCCGGAATTCTCTAGAGATTATGCAGGTTTCCTCACGATGTTTTCCTTCACCGAAAAGCGTGTGACAAATTGCAATTATCAATTAGACACATAAGTTTTAATAGAAAAACTCATTGGTGTCGGCCCGGGTTTGAACCCATGATCGTCTCTAGAGATTCACACGGTCGCACCGCTAGGCACTCACAGCTTTTTGAGTGAAAGAGTAACAAACATACATATACATATCCATAAATAATATCTAATAAACAATCCATAAAAAATGCTTAACTAAATTATTCGGCAAGAGATTTTAGATAAAAAAAAGGTGTTTACCTAAGATATTTCAAAGATATTCATTAACAAACTTAATGGCCTAATTTTGTTATTACGATATAAAAAGTTTAGGAATTTATTTATTTGGCAATAAACAACTTTGTCACGCGTTACGAAAGTACATTCAAATAAGAATATTAAAGAATATCGAGTTAATAGTAATCTCCATCACCCAGAATGAGCAGAGACACGCGTCTAGTAGATGGCCTTAGGATTTAGGTATTATTTGAATACACCAGAACTGACTCTAAAGATAAAAAAGCCCTCATGATAATGTCAGATCGCAATACTGATTTGGGAACATTAATCTTAAAAGAAATATATGATTTAATCAAACGACGGCACTTGAAAAAAACATGGCCTTGATGCAACAAACATAACTTTAACGGAGGATGAGACATGCTTACATGATAAGCAAAAATATCAAAGTTGCTTTCGATTAAATAATCTACCGTACATATCTATCACGGATACCAGACACTGTAAAATATTAATTATTTAGGTCCGCCGATGGCCTAGCGGTGCGACCGTGTGAATCTCTAGAGACGATCATGGGTTCAAACCCGGGCAGACACCAATGAGTTTTTCTATTAAAACTTATGTGTCTAATTGATAATTGCAATTTATCACACGCTTTTCGGTGAAGGAAAACATCGTGAGGAAACCTGCATATCTCTAGAGAATTCTGGAAATATGTGTAACCTACCAATCCGCATTGGAGCAGCGTGGTAGGTCTTAGCTCCAATCCTTCTCTCCAATAACGGAGAGAAGAGGCCTATGCCCAGCAGTGGGATAGTAACAGGCCGCTACTTACTTAGGTCCGCCGTGTTGTACCCGGCTGAGTAGAATAGACCAACCTCATTTTTTAACGAGGTGTCGTAAAAGGCGACTAAGGTAAGTTGACTCACCGTGAAGTATCCGGTTTAGTAGAATAGACCACCCTCTTTCTTACCGAGGTGTCGTAAAATACGACAGAGGTAAGTTGGCGTCATGCAGGCGGCCGGTCGTAAAAACGCAACCAAATCATGCGACAGCATGTTTATAACAGGTTGTGCCGACCCCACTTAGAGTGGGATAAGAGCAGGAAGATGATGATTACAGTTATTTAGGTGAAGTGTCAAGAAACTAACTTATTTTCTATTGTACCGTTTAAAACTAAATCAATTTCTAATTTTTTGTGGGACCAAGAGAGATGTGGCCCTTTTGGAAGAAACGTTATTACGTTTTGATAATATATGATTAGATATAATTATATACTATAATATGCATATCTTGACAACGCGGTGGTCAAATCATAAATAAATAAAAGTAAATCAATTATTTCTTTAGATCCTATGGATTCTTCTCTTGATTTATGCATCAGCGATACTAAACCACAGTAATGATTTATAGAAGCAGGCGTTTCTTTGCAGAACTCTATAGTACAGAAGTTACAATAAAATTATTTCTGTAATCCGCTTTGTTTTACGGAACGCGGATTACAGCGAAATAATTTTATTGTAACTTTTAATTAAACCACAGTACTTTATTCGAATATTTATATCGATGAAAGGACCAATACAGGTTATACAAATATGAAATGTATTGCTTTGTGTTAAAAAAAATGTAATGTAGAATACTCAAATATTAAAAAAACATTTAATTAATTTTTTTTTACTTTAATTTTAGATGCGCAAATTATAACTCCTAATTATACTCCTGAAAAATTTAATTGCAATTTTTAATTATTTAAATTCTGCTATAATATTTATATAGTAAATAATCACAAAATTTGATAAAAGCTTATTTTTTATGAATTTGTCTCTTAGATAATTATCAAATATTATAGAACTACGTGTAGTCAAAAATAAAATATAAATATATGCTTTGCCTTAAAATTTGCTGATTTCCGTAGTATTTTCATATATTCTTACAAAATAAAAAGGTTTTTTTTCATTTTCATTTATTTAGAACAACTGAATAAATTAATTATCGCAAAAATATAATACATAAATAAATTAGAAATTTAAGGGACATAAACACCTTTAAATATTTTTTGATTATGGTAACACAAATAACGCAATGTCAAACTCGTCAACGTAAGCTGCGTTTACTTTTATTGTAAATTAATTTATATATCTAAAATAAACACACAAAAACTCAATGGAAATGGCTGATAAACCGCCAGAAGATGGCTACATATCTGTAGTTGACGACGAGCCGGTGTTTTTCGAGCTGCTCAAGTGGGATTCGACACAATCGCAAAAACAACAGGAGCCTCGGAGTTTAGAAAAAGCAAAAAGTCCAGAGAAAAGCGTGCCGAAAGGTCGCGAGGACTCGGATCCATTCGATTTGACTGATGCCGCGTTTATTGAAACGTATCGACTTTCGAAAGATCTGGCGCGAAATCTTTGTGAGGAATTAAAACCAGTTATGCCGGAATCTACAAAGTCTATCGATTTTTCTGTTGAGAGTAAAGTATGTATGAACTTATTGACAAATAAAAAGATTAACATTAATTCGAATGTTTTTTTTTTTGAGTCAATTCAATCATATTCAAGTTAACTGTAATTTATTACTTTTAATATGTATGAAAATGTTATCTGTATGTAAATATTTATTAAAATCATTAGATAATAACTGCACTATATCTAAAAAAACATTTATTTCTTAAGTGGTCCTAAAATGATAAAATCAATTGTCAATGATCAATTTTTATTTTATTTATTTATTCCAATACATAATATTTATTACAATTTATTTCTTAATATCCTTAAGCCTTGACGACTTGTCTGGATATTGCACATTCCTCTTAAACAAATAATCAGAATACAAACTTAAATAAATTAACAAAATTATACAGAAGAAATATTAAATTATAACTAAGTATTCTTAATAATATGTAGTGCGGGTAGATTTTATTACAATTACTGCGAGCGAAACAGAAAAATAATGTTGGAGATAACGGTCACGACAAGTTATACAGGTTGATTCTGACATGTATTTAATAACTGATTTTATTTATTTATTTTTTTCTGTTCAGATTTTTAGTAGGTGTTCTTTGATTTTATATTTTGTTTTGTTATGGTTGATTTTAAGGAGTTTGGTAAATCATTTATCAATCTTGGAATTAAATAGTCTGCAGTATGTTCACCATAAAAGTTGTTTGCTTTGCATGTTTTTACTTTTTGTTCTGTTATTTTTCTTGTTACTATTTTGTGTTCGATTTAACGCTGATTATATTACTAATTAAACATACAAGGCTAATATATGGATTATATATTAGCCTTTATAATCTGAAGCTTTTATAATACATACACATTATTTTTTAACTTTTTGTAACAATAAATCTTCAGTTTGTCCTTTAACATAGGGCTCTTCCTGAGACTTTGAAATTTTTTTGTTGCCAGCCTTTTGTCTCCACATGTGGAGACCACCTTTCCACTTCCACTTCCTTTCCACCTTCGACCATCAAGTCTACCCCTTTTTCTTGAATTTACCTATGGGTACCTCTACTATATCTCTATTCTATTTTGACAATGTATCTCTCATCATGATGCCAGGCTTATATATGGGATAAAAAACCTGTTTTTACCTTTGTTAGTTGCAAAACACAATACATATTTGGCAATATTTTAATACTAAAGTTATATTACTTGTTTGATTTGCAAACACATTATATTTCAGGTTCTCGCAGCACTTTCCTTTTATGCAACAGGGAAATATCAAAAATCAATAGGCGGCAAGACAGATCCAAACATAACCCAGTATTTTGTGTCAACTGCAGTGATTCAAGTTACAGAGGCTATGAACCATCCTTCTGTTGTGAAAAAATATATACACTTCCCACATCTGAGAAATGAACGGGAAGTTATTAAAAATGGGTAAATTGTTTATGATATAATGTAAAGTTTTCTCATTGAACACTCATGCAAACTGTCATTTCAGTGACATGTTTTGTTTTGGTAAATTTTAACTTAAAGCTGAAAGATGCTCCTAGCACCTACGATGTAATTAATCTTTAGTAAAAAACTTTAGTATATTAACAGCCTGTTACTATCTTACTGCTGGGCATAGACTTCCTCTGTTTTTGGAGAGAAGAATTGGAGCTAAGACCTGCCACACTCTACAATTTTCTAGCGATATGCTGGTTTCCTCACAATGTTTTCTTTCAGCAATAAGAGTGTAAATCTCAATTATCAATAAGACACTTAGATTTCAATGGGAAATTCATTGGTACTTGCCCAGGCTTTGAACCAATGACCTTTCAACAGCGTCGCAAGGTCACATTGCTGGGCTTGTCATAACTTTTTCAACTTTATTGCATAGTCTCAATTATGGTAAGATGTACTTTATTTCCTGTTTCTGAAGGAAAGATGCAAAATTTTATATCCAATGATACTAATTTTCATAAATATTACTCTAATGGATCAGTTGTGAAAGCATGACAGACTTTTACATTATTTTATAACAGTGAGTTGGATGCCACATTAAGTTATGCAATTGCAAAAACAGGTGAACATCTTTGGCTCACCAAAGACATTGCTAGGATACTTTAGGGTCCAGAATAGGGTCCTCAGTTTTTTTAAGAAGCTAGGCTGGTTGGAATAACCAGACTTTCACCCTCACGCACAAGGGTCGCCAAAATGCGACTAAGTGCGAAAACAACCCGCCAATAGAAGGAGAAGCTATGCAACTTTATACAGTCTAGAAATTTTTTCAGATTTTACATGAAATATGGTATACCGAATGTCGTGGGTTGTATTGACTGTATGCATGTACCTATCGCAAGGCCGGACGATGACCAGAAAAAGCACTTCAATAAATCATATCACTCAAAGAAAGTACAGATTGTAAGTACCCTTTTTTATATTAGTCTAGTTAATTACTCGTAGTTCATATCTTGCTCTAGTTATCAGCATAGTGTAACTCCTTGGTAGATAGTCAAAGCATCTATTACCTGATCCCATGGGATGTTGAGGGTAATTAGGTAATTTGAAGGCTTCATTGCTCTAACAATCATAAAAGAGCAGCTTGACTTTTGCCAATATTTTAACATAATTGAATAAACTTAAAATTTGATATAATAATTGTCTTTACACTGGCTACAAGTCATAACTAATGATAAAAATTAGGTATATTTTATATTTATATTAGTCAATTATTATTCGAAGTAGTAATAAAAAAATCTTTTATTCTAGTCTAATAATTGACAGAACTTTTTAGTAAGCTTATTATATGTCTATTGAAATAATTGGATTAAAATTCCTTCAATAGTTTGATTTTATATCGAAAAGATATTCGTGGCAGAGGTCTTTTCAAATTCAAAATATTCTTTATTAAAATAAACTTGTAAACAAGTGCTTTTGAATCGTCATATCTACTGCTGGCTCGAAAAGTTCCTACCAAAAATAACCAGCAATTAATTCGGTTTTTTAAAATATTTATTCTTATCACTAGTTACATTTAGTCATTACTGTTTTTGTTGTATATAATGTAAGGAATGTCGGTGATACTCGCCAGATATGCGACAGTCACATGAACATTCTGAGCGTAGACGCGCGACCGGGCGGCTCGCTGTCGCACGACGCGGTGCTCGGCCAGCACGCCGTCAGGATCGACCTGCAGAGCCTCAACCAGGCGAGGGAACACTGCTGGCTTATCGGTAACTAGCAACACCAGGAAATTTCTGACTTGACCATACCCCTTCCCCATGACCTCATCCCCTACCTCTATTTGAACAGTCCATAGTCCAAAAATTAGAATAGGGCTGTATTTTAACGCACCAATTTGCGAGAATGCTCATTTAGAGAATTTGTATATAATGTAAGCATTTTATCTATTTATCATTTTGCGTCTCAAACCGTATTTATTTATTTATTATTTAATTAGAACGGACATGGTCCACTTACACTAATTAAACACAATACATCACAAAAAAAAGAATACATAATTTTAACTGTAACATAAAAAAAAGAAAATTAAATTGAATAAATTAATTAATATATATTATTTATTATAATAATATATATTATTTATTATAAGTTTTATTATATTAATATTGTATTTGTTTATAATATATTTGCTGTTTATTGTTATATAATAATACAAATATGAATCTTAATGACGATTTAAGCAATGCTGACATGACGTTTAACGAATCTGGCTCTACAATATCGGAAGATAGCTTCCATAGTACGTCTACTCCACTTAACACGATATTGGATTCTGTTTTTTCCAACTCCTGTAAAAACTTTAATGTTATACATATTAACGCTCAAAGTATACCGGCGCACTATGCAGACTTACTGACTTCTTTTGACGTCAAAAACATACATGCGATCCTTGTTTCTGAATCATTCCTAAAGCCGAGCTTACCCTCTACATCATATGCATTGCCGGGGTTCCATTTAATTAGGAATGACCGAACTGGGAAAGCGGGTGGAGGAGTTGCTATATATCTCAAAAGCCATATCCCGTTCTCAATACTGGATAAATCGCCCTCTCAATATGCCGAAACCTCTGAACATATTTTTATAGAAGTTCTCTTCGGAACGTTAAAGGTACTAATGGGGGTATTTTACAGTCCATCTTTGCATATCAATTACTTTGACAGGTTGGAAAATCTTCTGGAACAATACGTACCCAGATATGATCATACTATTATCATGGGTGACTTCAATACTTGTCTTATCAAAGACGATGGACGTGCTAGGCGACTAAAATCCATCATCGAAAGTGCTAACCTCAACCTTCTCTCATCAAATGCCACTCACTTTTTCCCTAATTGCGCGCCATCTTTGTTAGATTTGATAATGGTTTCGTCAACCCATCGAATTGAAACTCATGGACAACTTCCTGCTGAGGCTTTTTCGTATCACGATCTCATTTACATGTCATATAAAATTAGACCACCAAAGGTGAAACCTACGATTGTGATGCGAAGAAGTCTTAGTAATTTTAATACAGATAATTTTATGTATGATCTTAATCAGATCGACTGGAATACCATCTTTAGCGCTCAGACTGTCAATGAAAAGCTCATAATTTTTAATTCATTTCTAACAGAATTGTTTGACATTCATGCTCCGCTCCGTCCCATTAAGCTCAAGCATCTCCCGGCTCCTTGGCTAACAGAATCTATTAAGGCACTCATGGTGAAACGCAATACTGCCAAATCGAAGTACAAGATGAACCCCACCGAAGAGAACCACGCTAGATACAAAAAACTAAGGAATCGATGCAGCAAAACTTGCAGAGATGCTCAACGAAAATATATACATACATCCATTCATAACAAAGATTCCGCCAAAGTTTGGAAATTCCTTGATGCTATGGGTATTGGGCGGCAGCGAAATTCAGCATACTCGAATAGTCATATTGATCTTGATGCACTCAATATGCACTTCACTAATGTCACACCACCTAATCATGTTATTAAAGCTAACACTCTGAACACTCTCTCCTCACGTCTCTTACCTAATTTTGATTTGTTTCACTTTACATCTGTTACTGATGTGGAAGTTAAAAAGCAAATTCTAGCCATAAAGTCTGACGCGACTGGTAGTGATGGAATTAGTCGAAAGATGATTCTGTTGGCGCTCGACAGCTTGCTTCCTATTCTTAGTCATATGTTCAACTATTCTTTATCCTCTAACACCTTTCCAGACGTGTGGCGCCTTGCGCATGTCATTCCTATACCTAAAACTTCCAATCCCATAAATTTTTCACATTATCGACCAATCTCTATCCTTCCTTTTCTGTCTAAAGTTCTTGAACGTATAGTTTATGACCAACTTTCTCTTCATCTTTCTAAAAATAACATCCTGAGTCCTTATCAATCCGGTTTCCGCCCCGGACACAGCACTGCTACGGCCCTCATTAAGGTATGTGACGACATCAGACAAGGATGCGATACCCAGCAGGTAACTATTCTTGCCTTATTAGATTTTTCAAATGCCTTCAATACGGTTGACTTCGATATCCTCTTAGCAATTCTCAGATCTATAAATATATCGTCAAACGCTATTGAATGGTTTCAGTCGTATATCTCTGGGCGTGAACAGTCCGTACGTATAGAAGAGAAATTTTCGAAGCAGTGCCGTCTCAGTGCTGGTGTTCCTCAAGGTGGTGTACTCTCCCCTCTACTCTTTTCTATCTTTATTAACACTGTAACTGAGCTTCTTTCCTTATCCTATCACTTGTACGCTGATGACTTGCAGATTTATACGTCAACATCTGTAAATGAAATCGCTCAGGCTATTCATCTTATGAACTCTAACCTTCGTGCGATCAGTACCTGGAGCGAGTCTTACGGGTTGACTGTAAATCCGAGTAAGTCACAGATCACTATCATCGGTAACCATAAACAACTTTCCAAATTAAATTTTAGTCAACTTTCGCCTATTATGTTTGATGGTACCAAGTTGGAAATAAGCAGCACTGTGAGAAATCTGGGTATCACTATTGACAATAATCTCACCTGGGCACCCCACGTCTCTGACTTAAGTCGGAGAATTTATGGAGTTATTGGCAGATTGCGAAAATGGAAGAATCTTCTCCCAATAAAGACCAAAATATCACTGGCACATACGCTTGTGCTTCCTATTCTAGATTATGCCGATTCATGTTACCCAGATTTGTCACAGGAGTTGCTCAATAAGCTAGAGCGCTTACAGAACCTTATTATAAGATTTATTTTCGGGCTCAAAAAATTCGATCAATGTGATCGTGTACGACTTAGACTCAGTATCGCGTACGACTTAAATGGCTTACTATACGGCAACGTCGCAATACTCATCTTCTCACCCTACTTTATACTCTTCTTTTCCATCCTCAGACTCCTTCCTATCTTAAAGAACGCTTCTCCTTTCTTGGCACCAAATCTCTTTTTCCTTATAAACTTCGATCTTTTAGTGATAATAAGCTAAAATTTCCTTATTGTCGCTCTCATTGCTATGAAGAGTCATTTACCGTTAGAGCAGTAACATTGTGGAACGAACTTCCTAGGGATATCCGATACGCACGGTCTGTTAGCATTTTTAAAAATCGTCTTAAGAACTATTATTTATCACTATAATTATATTTGATATAAATTTAATTTGAGAAGTATATTTGTATGTATATGACGTATGTATGTATATTTATATATTATTTATTTATGGATATATATTGTGTATATATTGTTATGTTATATTATATGTATTAGTGTGTAGTTATTAGAATGTATTAATTTATATTAATAAATACTTTGTGCACCTCAATTTATTTCTATTGTTTAGTTTAACTTTAGGTAGCCTGTAAGAGATTGCTATTAGTGATAAGGCCGCCTTTGCACATCTTTCTGTTTAATTTTAAGTCTCATGTACCGAATTTGTTTTTATGTGCAATAAAGTATTTTATTATTATTATTATTATAAAATAAAACAATTAAAAAATAAAATAAAATAATAAAGTAAAATATGTAATGATAATAAATATAAAATTCTTCTTCACATCCCATCATATCTCTGCATCATCATCATATCGTATCGTATCATCATCATATCGTATATATGGTCCTTCGAACCGGATTCGAACCAGCGATCTATTGATATATAGAATACTGCTGTAGGAAATTTCTACCTTGGTTACTCCTCGAACTCGAAAGAAATAGTTTTATATCATATTCGATCGTTAATTACATTACATATATAATTTTAATTGGAAATATTAATTCATATGAACTTTTAAACAAGTACTTTTGATTCGTTAATTCGTAACTTAGTTCTACCGAGAAGTTTCTGGGTGGTTGCTCATTTCAGAATACGTCTTTAATGGATATAATGTGTCCTTAGAATGTTTTATGTTTCAACATCGGGAATTTAATATTTACAACTTATCAGCGTTTTTCAGTAAAATAAATTATCGTGACGAAACCTGAATATCCCTGGAAAATTCCTTGCATAACAATCTGCAATAAAAGTGTTGTGGGACAATATTCTAGTCCTCTCCAAAAAGATAAAAACACTCTCCCAGTTCTGAGATAATTTAATTAACTTTTATAAACAAATGTAAGGACATACTAAGCTCTTAATTGAACAATGTTTATAAACTTTCAGGTGGTCCACATTACTCCCAGAAACAGTACCTGATGGCACCAGTGCTGAAGATAACAAAGAAGTCCCCGGTCTCACCAGAAAAGCATTACACCACAATGCACTCAACAGTGCACAGTGTGGTATTGGAAACAATAAAACAGTTAAAATCCAGATGGAAATGTCTCCAAGCGACTTGCAACAAACAGTTCGACCCGCCCACTGTAGCTATGATGGTCGTTGCTTGCTGCGTGCTTCACAATATATGCAACACCCATGGTCTGCCTATAGTCCAGATGACTCAGACTGAAGAAAGACTAGAATCGATGAAACAAAGAGTTGCAAACACACCAGTGTCAAGGAAGCAAGTCGAAGACCAAGCGGGAGTGCAATCTAGAACAATGTTAATAGAACTGTTGTGGAACGAAAGACGAATAGCGCCTGAATCCTGTCCGAATCCTAAGAAAAGGGCGTCGAAAAAGGACAGGATATTGGAACCCCATCAACCTCAGCAGCACATGCACTCAATACCACCACAGCCTCCGAGCCTTCATGAAGACCCCAAACGGCCGAGGTTACTTATGAACAACCCGTATGGTATAGGGGTTGGAGTACCGCCAGTTTGGCCTCATTACCCACAACATTAACCCAGGGTTTTATTGGCAATGATGCTTGGATTTATCACTGTAGATACTCGATTATTAGTGTGGATTGGGATCACAATGGCTTGCAGGATCAAATTAAAATATTGTTCTAATCAGTACTATCATGCGTCAAATGATCACAATTAAGGTCAATATTGGACCTAATGAAAGCGGATTTAGATGATTGAATAACGTCGTTTTAGCTTTGGATATCCATTGTTTAGTAGTAACTGATTTCAACTGCTCTAAATTTAGTCTCTACCTCTTCTCGCGTCGTTCTCCTTTGTTTTGAGGTTAATTTTTAAGCCAGCGAAAGGGAATTTGAATGATTTAATAAAATCGGTTTACCTTTGGATATCTATTGTTTGGCTGTAACTGATTTTAACTGCACTAAATATAGTCTCTACCTTTTCTTGCGTCGTTCTCCTTTGTTTTGAGGTTAATCTTTAAGCTAACGAAAGGGAATTTGGATGATTTAAACGTCGTTTTAGCTTTGGATATCCATTGTTTGTGTATCACTGATTTCAACTGCACTAAATCTAGTCTCTACCCCTCTCGCTGTGTTGTTCTACACAGTGTTGATGGTCGTGATCTTTTCCATGGATCACTTTTTCGCGAATAACTGATCTCCAGGTTTTGCGAACTTGAGGTTTGTAAGGCATCCTGGACTTGGATGGAGAGCGACTTGGTGAATCTGGACCATTGAGTTGGACTGTAGCCTCTTGCTCCTTTTTCTTCCACCGAACTATTGATTAGCTTCTCCAGGTTGTCTCCAGTCTTCGTAGCAATATAAGAACTCAAGGACTCTATGGAGACACGTAGTTGAGAGCCTGGTGGTTACCCCTATCTTGGGTATTGATGCATTGGTCCGGTGCTTAGACCTAAATTTAACTGGACTGAACCTAGTACGAGGTAAGAATAGGTACGGGGGTGTTCACTGATATAGGGTTTTCTGGTGGTCGAAAACCTGTTGAATCCTGACTCCACATTTTTGCTCCAATTTTGAGTGATTCTCTGTAGGAATTTTTGTACCACTGGCGAGAAACGTTCAACCTGTGGCCAACTCGTCACAGGTGACGGCTTTCCCTATTTGATATATCCACCGCCGCCCCGCCTGTAGTAAAAGTATGGGGTTTCCATTTTACACTGGAGGAAAGTGGACTCCAACATTGTTGCACTTCATTTTTCGAGATAAGGCTCTGGCTTGTGAATACAAATCAGCTATACACACGTCTAATTCTGTTGGATCAACAGGATTTGTTTTTCCCATCCGGGGTCTTTACTCATGCACTCTTTATACAGCCTTATTGTGGCAGGAACTGCATACAAGATAAATATATAAATAGCTCTCAGCTGTAACTTAACGTTATTCAAGGTTCATTAGTGACCAAATTTCAACCTGAAATGTCAAATGACATGTTTTTGGCACACTATTTGAAGACTTGTTTTTCAAATTGAAGAATTCCAGTTTGTTTATTTAAGGTTTAAGTTTAATAATAGCAATAAATTTGAGTGTAAAAGTTTTGTTATTAAGCACAAGTGACAGTATTAAATAGATCTGTAAATATAAGATAATTATTTTAAGAGATTATTGTAAAAAATACAAAATATATGTATTGGCTTTGGTCAAAATCTGTAATCGTCAGTGATAAAGTTAGAGTGGATATGGTCGGTTCTTGGACAATATTTTTTTGACAAGTAAATTTTTCATACATGGCAACTTTTCATGGGTATTATCCTCTATGTAGGATGCAAGTGATCTGTTTATTATTTTAATTATTTTATTCATTATTTTTATTATTCATCATCTTCCTGCCCTTATCCCACTCTAAGTGGGGTCAGCACAACATGTTTAAAACATGGTGTCACATGATTTGGCTACGTATTTTACGACCGGCCGCCTGCCTGACGTCAACTTATCTTAGTCGTATTTTACGATACCTCGGTAAGAAAAAGGGTGGTCTATTCAACTTAACCGGATACCACAAGGTGGTTCAACTTACCTTAGTCGCCTTTTACGACACCTCGGTAAGAAATGAGGGTGGTACTATTCTATTCAGCCGGATACCACACGGCGTTTCATAATTTTTGTTAGTTGCTATTGGTTGTCCGGCTCGAAGGACCATACCATATTTGAGAAATCTTAGGTTATATTACGTAAATGATATATGTTGTACAAATCACCATGGTCTAATTATAAATATTTGTTTGTCGGAACATTTTGCACGTTATAATTATAAATTCTTGTTTGTTGAATAAATGTGTACAAGATGTTCAAATTATACTTCTTGATTTGATTATTTTGCACAACATAGACCAATTATAATGTACTTTGGATCATTTTGCACAACATCGACCAATTATAATGTAGTTTGGATCATTTTGCACAACATAGACCAATTATATTATAGTTTGGATCATTTTGCACAATATAGTGCAATTGTATATTTTTCTCAGTTGAATAATTTGGTTCAATAATACTCTATTATTGTTAAAATCATTTTACACAACACAGTCCGATTATGTTTTTGTAGGTTGTATAATTATGACTCCCAATTATACTTATTCGTAAGTTAAATCATCTTGCACAATATAGTGCAAATGTTTATTTTTTCAATTGAATAATTTTACTTTAATATTGTTTAAATCATTTTGCACAACACCATTATATGTTTTTGTAGGTTGTAAAATGAAGCCTTCAATTATACTTTTTTGTTTGTTGCATCATTTTTGTACAGACAAAAAGTTAAAATGTATATATATTTTTATTCGAAATTTTATTATATTTAGAAAATCTATATGGTTTTACATGCAGTGTTTTACTATTTGAAGTAAGAATAAGAGAAATTATTGTCAGATATCAATAAAATGTATTTTGAGTTTTTAATTATACAAGTTCCTTCATTTCTAAGCACATTGTTTCATTTACACTTACAAGAATCTAACATTTACAAATAATATTAGAATTTATTGTAAACCTTTGTAAAATAAAAAAAATACAACTTATTTATGGATAATTTACTTTACTCCAATTAATACAATTATTAACTTTATACTAATCATTATAAAGTTAATAATTATATTTTTGTATAAATATTACATGAACAGAGAAGTAACTTAAATTAATATATATGTGGGATGCTCAAATCCTTTTAAAGTATCAATTATCTCAAAAGATAAGTTCCCAAAGTGAATCATTTTAACCCCTAGGGTCCAATTAATTACTTGAAATTATGTGGGGTTGAAACTATGTTTACTAATAGTAATTGTATATTGTTTGGGTCAACATAAACGTTTAAGTACCATTAATAATGTTTTTCTTTTCCATAAGAAAAACGAGATTTTATATTTTTAATATTACTCCGATATATAAGCATTATTTATGCCAAATTTATATAGTCCAGTGGATTAGCCGTACAAAAACTACAAACAGACAAAATTTGAATTTGTAAAGCTTGTGAGTTGCGTTATATGTATTTGAAATAATTCAATAATTGTAAATATATGAATAAAATATAACAGCAGGTTTATTTTACAGTAATTGCACATTGAGAAATTGCACGTTAATTAAAATATTTTGGGAAAATAAGGTTTTACTAATTTATTCCTTTGCAAAGGCCTGAGCTACTTGATTGGTCAATAAGGATGCTATCGCCATGTTGGAGCAGTTGGCCGTAACCACGGTGGAGTCTTCTTCAATCTTCACCGAAAGCAGCACTAGGTCTTGGGATGACATCATTCGGCCCGCAAATCTGTGTATCATCGTATTTATATATACCCACTTTTCTTTAGAATATACTAGCTTTTACTCGCAATTTCGTTTGCGGGGACTGTTGTCGCGTGATAGTTTGATAGATGACGCTTTTCATTGTCCTATTCCTGTAGAACAGCATTTCTATAGCCTATATGTTACTCCTGAATGGCCTGTTGGCGCAGTGGGTTGTGACCCTGTTTTCAGTCCCGCGGGTCGCGTGTTCGATTCTCGCCGAAGGCGTATATTTGGGTCTGGGTGTATATTTGTATTTAAGTATGTATTTAAAAAATATATATGTATATATTCACCACTTGTCTGTACACAAGTATTAAGTTACTTACTTTGGGGACGGACGATCTTGTGTGTAAGTGTCCTATATATTTATACATTTATTTATATTTACTCCGGTTTCTATTTGCCAAATTTGAATCATTTAAAATGACCTCCTTTTTCGTTCCCCCTTTTGTAAAACGCAACCTACCTTTTCAGCTTTATTAAACGCTATCTCCCTAGCAAAGGGGGCCGTTTGCTAAAGGGGACCTCTCCATTATCAAACGGGACCCCTTCTTTACTCAACGCTTCTCCTTTTCACAGTCAGGAGAACCCTTAAAGGTACTTCCATCAGTGGGGAACGACATAACTGTCGTAACCTTCCCCGGTGCAACTTGTGATGAAGACAAGGTAAAGGTGTACTCATTTCCTCTATCCACAGTTAGCAGAAGCTCCGTAACTTAGAGTGCAACTTCTCCAGGGCGAATCCTCTTTTTACAGAAACCATTTCCTCCATTCAATACTCTTAGAGCACCATTCATTACCTTCCTCGGGGACCTCCCCTGATCCCCTGAAGATTCCCTGATCGAAACGCCCGTAGTTCCCAGTAAGGGCCGCCTCTACTAACCCTAACGCTTCGATTAGGGAAACAAATCTTACCTAAGAAAATTCCCAGTGGATTTGATAGCGGCGACATTAGCAGTTTCAAACACACGCTTGCAAATAGACGACTCGTCACCCAGTTTCGCCGCTTGCTTATTACACTGCGGAAGAAATATTCTGTTAGTATTTTTCTAGATAGAATATGCGCTCCTTTTCAGATATTATTAGGTCCTTACATATGAAATTGGCGTTTTCTATGGCAGGAACATAAAGTCGTTTTTTTTAATGAAATATATTTAATTAATCAAAGTATGTACCATTGCTATGTATGCACTTTTGCCATCTCATAGGTAGTTCATTGATCCCCTTACTAAAAAAAACCATTCGGGCGGGAATCAATAAAATCTTTGAAGGCGGTTTGGACTGCCCCATCGGAGTTGAATTTTTTTCCTTGCAAGTAGTTATCCGAATTGCGAAAAAAATGGTAATCTGTTGGAGCAAGGTCCGGAGAGTACGGTGGATGTCTAAGACATTCTAATTGAAGCTCCTCTGATTTGGTAGCCGTCTGTTGTGCAGTGTGTGGTCTAGCGTTGTCCTGAAGCAGCAGTGGCCTAGAGCGATTGACCAGCCTCGGTTGTTTAGCAGCTAGCTTTTCTTTTAGCGGTGTCAGTCACTATTTGTTAGCGGATCTTAATAATAAGCCGAATTTTTTTTTGGATATCATTAATAAGCTCAGAAATCCCATGTATTAGGCTTTTTGTCAAATAAAGTTATTATTATTATATTATTCACCTCGGTCATGCCGCGTAGTTTCCTTTGCTCTGCGTCCCACCTGCTCTCGGGCATGGTGACCGCTCGTATTAACTCCCCCACTGGTGGGGTGATGGACACAGATACCTCACCTAGTGGGAATTATCAGTTGCTTTATCTGTATAACTTTAGTTAATTTTTCTTAAACTCAACTTTTTACATTTTGAAATATTTCTAATATAAAAAATTAAAGAAAACATTTAAAAATATAAAAATTATCGTACGCCGGGAACGGGGAAATATCCCGAGCTGCCGGTGGTTAGGGGTCCAAAGTGAGGAATTTCTGCATCCGACACTTGATCCAGCTGTTAAACGAAAGCCTCTGAAGATGTTGGTCGAGACTCTTCGCAATCAGACCGTTTACCGACACAACAATAGAAATATCATCATCTTCCTACCCTTATCCCACTCTAAGTGGGGTCGGCACAACATGTTATTTTTTTATTTTATTTATTTTAAAGGATTATCTACGGACTACATCTTAATCAGGATGTAGAACCACTTAAAGATAACCACAACTTGCGCTTCGGTTGGGTTATAAACATGCTGTCACATGATTTGGCTGCGTTTTTACGACCGCCTACCTGACGTCGACTTACTTCAGTCGTATTTTACGACACCTCGGTAATAAAGAGGGTGGTCTATTCTACTAAACCGGATACCACACGGTGGGCGACTTACCTTAGTCGCCTTTTACGACACCTCGGTAAAAATGAGGGTGGTAGTATTCTACTCAGCCGGATACCACACGGCAGGTTGACTTACCTTAGTCACCTTTTACGACACCTCGGCAAGAAATGAGGGTGGTCTATTCTACTCAACCGAATACCACACGGCAGGTCAACTTACCTTGGATGCCTTTTACGACACCTCGGTAAGAAATGAGGGTGGTACTATTCTATTCAGCCGGATACACAACAATAGGAATAATAGTTAATAATATTAAGGCGCAAGTGTGTGTGTGCGTGCTTTGTATGGGTGTTAGTGGACGTGTTGTTCTGAATACAATGACTCGACGGCCAGAGGGGCGAGGGACGAGACCGGCCGGCCGACAGTTACCCTTCAAACGCGATAGGGAGTAGCCGCGTGCGCCGGAACACGGCATTCCTTTCTTACGCACACGTGTAATTTTGCGTTTCGGGTGTTATTCTCCGATTTAGTGACGCGTTTAACCAGTGAAGCGTTTAATAAGACGCGACCGTCCACGGTTTTGGTGCGCGTTGGGTACTATTCCCCGATATAGGGACGACTCAATAACGTGTGACCTTACGAAGGTTGTGTGCACACTGGGTGTTATTCAGCCGATATAGTGAAGTGTATACTCAGGGAGAAGCAGACATTACGTGTCCGTGGAAGAGTGCAGAGGCGAGCCAACGGTTTCGGGAATCGGCCAAGTACATCGAAGCACACACACACACGTACACATATACACGCAGTGACTCACGAGGCCGGACCGCATACAGCTAACGGCCGCGTAAGGTAGGTTGAAACGCCGGGGCGTCGGGCCCAGGTCCCGGAGGTTGTTTCATCCGTCCGCACGTTTGCGCGGAACACGTGTGTTTGTATGATGTCTGTGTTTATTGTGATATATGTTATTACATACCGAGTGAACTGATAACTGTAAACTCGATAGGTTGTATAGAATCAGCGAAGTCCACGCCCAGCGTCCCACTCGCACTGGCGCCGGGGCCCAGCCGTGGGATTGCTGCGAACTCGTGTATGGAACGAGCTCCGGTTAATGTCTGTAAAAACACATAGCACTTATAATGTTCATGTTACAATAATCATGGGTTCAAACCCGGGCAGACACCAATGAGTTTTTCTATTAAAACTTATGTGCCTAATTGATAATTGCAATTTATCACACGCTTTTCGGTGAAGGAACACATCGTGAGGAAACCTGCATGTCTCTAGAGAATCCTAGGGATATGTGTAACCTACCAATCCGCATTGGAGCGTGGTAGGTCTTAGCTCCAACCCTTCTCTCCAAAAATGGAGAGGACGCCTATGCCCAGCAGTGGGATAGTAACAGGCCGTTACTTACTTATAATGTTATACTATCTATCACTACATAGTAAAAAACAAAGTCACATTCTTTGTTTGTCTTTATATCCCTATAAATGCTTAAATCTTTAAAACTACGCAACAGATTTTGATGTTTTTTTTTAATATATAGAGTGATTCAAGAGGAAGGTTTGTATGTATAATAACATTCAATACGGAGTAGAGAAATACTGTAACTTTTGAGGTTTCTAATGTGATGTCGTAAATAATTACATTTTTATCCGCTTACATTGCAAACGCAGGCTAAACCCTACGAGATTTATCAAAATAATGTATTAAGTATTTGTACACCTTGAAAAGGTCTACAGAAAAGTCCGCGATGGTACATGTCTATCTCTTATGGATAACCCACAATACCATTTTTTGTCATTTACTTTTTACGAATAATTATGCCTTATTTTAGAAGCAATTTTTATACAATACAGCATTAATCATTATTCAATTAAGTACCTTAAATATATTATTAATATAGATCAATATGGTCGTTTACAGCATGTAATTAAAATAATTTTTTTAGAAGATATTACAGATTTAAAATGCAGGGGCATAGCGGTTTTGTTTTTCTCCAAATTTAACGCTTGCGGGCCACGAGCAGTAATGAATAAATCAAACAACTGGATCGATTTCAATAATTTTTTCACTGAGTGACATGGGCTATATATTTTATACCCATGCGAAGTCGGAGTGGGTGGGATATATATAGTTTATTGTAACAGATAAGCCCAATTTTGGAAGTCTGCCTTTACTGAGCTATTTTAATATATGTTTCATGTAAGTACGGGTTATTTACTAAAATTATCAAGTTATGCTCTTGATAAAACTATATATCCCTCTGATTATTTCCGGATCGATCAGATTTTTGTGATGGAGATATTTGCAGTGTTGAAGAGTGACAAAAGCTACTATTAATTTTAAGATTACAGTCCACGCGAACGAAGTTGCGCGGGTAAAAGCTAGTATACATATATATTTTATACACAACGGTGATTTTTTATTCATTTCATTTGGTTTTGTTACACAACCTCTCACTCACCGAGAGGAACATATTCAACTACCCTGTTTTTTTCATATCCTTTTTTCTATATAACTATTGTTTACTTAAAGAAAAAATTGTCATTTTTACAATAATAATATAATATATCACATTTTACGGGAAGGCCGCTGTATACCGAGATACAGGGAAACAGAGGTCAAAATTTTTTTAAAGATTTATTTGTATAGAAAATAATATTTTTTGTGTTTATTTATATTTATGTAAGAATGTTTTTTCTTGTACAAAAAAGAAATTATTAATTAATTAATTAATATTAATTAAAAGTGCTATATATTACCTTTTTGTTGACTCGTATGTTCTCTATATCGTCGGCAGTGTGGTTGGTGAAGGTGATCTCCACCGCGCTCATCTTGTGCGAGTAGAGATGAGGGGAGCGGGTCCAGCGGCGGCTGGCTCCCAGTCCCCGCGATATGACACGAGCTATCAGCTCCGTGGGCGCGGAAGGAACCAGCGCTGGGCCCACGGGGGTGATGGCCTCACCTGATTCACATAAACCAGTGGTATCTTAATCCCACGAGGATTACTCTCTTGCAAAACGTTTTGGTCCTTCGAGCCGGATTAGCATGTTTGGAAAAGAAGACACGCTCTTGCTTTGCGCCTTACAAAGGTACGTAAGTCGTTTGTGGGTTTGGGTATATATTATATAATATATAATAAACTTCCGTAACCAATTTTAGCTTTGCCATTACAGCAGTTTAAAAACACTGTTAATAAAAGACTAATACAGAAAAAGATACAGATACTGTACTAGTGAAGATTACTTAGAAGACAAGAATGTGTGGATATAAATATCTTTGAACCTGTACAAGACAGTAACGACTTAATGTAAATAGTATTAAGAATTATATGTTAAAAAGAGCAACCGCCGAGTTTCTTGCTGGCTCTTCTCGGTAGGAACAGCTTTCCGAACCAGCAGTAGAGTTGACGATTCAAAAGCACTTGTTTACAAGTTTATTTGAATATTTTGATTTATTCTTAATCAATATATGCTATTGTTACGAGTCAATGAGTTGCTAAGCATATTTCCAGATGACATTTTTGCACAGAATGATAAAATTATATCAGTATCAAACAATAACAATACAAAAATCGGTTTAGTAGATCTTGAGCTAGTAGCAAATCATTCGTTTTTTCTCGGTATTCGCTTATACAATAAAATTCCGCAATCCATACTATACCAGTCTACAGAAAGGTTTAAGTTAAGTATAAGAGATGTACTTATACGTAAAGCATATTACAAAATGGAAGATTTATTGGAAGATAAAAAAGCCTGAATTTTATAGAATTAGGCGTTACTTAAGCTGTGATGGCCTAGCGGTGCGACCGTGTGAATCTTTAGAGACGATCATGGGTTCAAACCCGGGCAGACACCAATGAGTTTTTCTATTAAAACTTATGTGTCTAATTGATAATTACAATTTATCACACGCTTTTCGGTGAAGGAAAACATCGTGAGGAAACCTGCATATCTCTAGAGAATTCTGGGGATATGTGTAACCTACCAATCCGCATTGGAGCAGCGTGGTAGGTCTTAGCTCCAACCCTTCTCTCCAAAAATGGAGAGAGGAGGCCTATGCCCAGCAGTGGGATAGTAACAGGCCGTTACTTAGGCGTTACTTTGCGGAGTTCCATAATACAAAAGTAATGAGAATATTATTTTGCTATAATCCGCGATAAATTTTAAATTGAATTGATAAATTTTATCGCGGATTATAGAAAAATAATATTCTCATTACTTTTGTTTTTTTAAGCCTGAATTTGTAAATCCTTTCAGCTTCATGCAAGAGTGCGGTTTAATAATGTAAAATTGAAAATGTTTAAAATATTGACCGCCGAGTATCTTTCTGGTTCTTCTCGGTAAGAGCAACATTCCGAACCAGTTGTAGCTTCATTGATCATATTGATCGTTGACGATTCAAAAGTGCTTGAAAGAGCTTATTTGAATAAAAGGACTGAATTTTGCATTAATAATATTAGAATAAAGATTCGTTTAGGATGAAATAATTTTTTGTCTATATTTTCCTACCTTCCCCAATGCCCAGCGGTGGGGCCGTCGGCGGGGACAGGAAGCCCCCACAAGTGGGCGTCATGGTGGGCAACGAGCTCGCCACCTCGTCCAGTTCTAACAGCAGTTCCAGGTTGGACTTTTCGGATTTCTTCTCATTCACTTCTTGTTTTGGAGTTTCCTAAAATAATTTTTACATAGATGTAACATCATCCTCCTGCCCTTATCCCACTCTAAGTAGGGTACAACATGTTAAAACATGTCACATGATTTGGCTAAGTATTTTACGAACAGCTGCTTGCCTGATAATTTACCTTAGTCGTACTTTCCAGACACCACAGTAAAAAAGAAGGTGCTCTATTCTCAGCTGGATACCACAAGAAATGTAATTCCCGGTATCACGACCAACATGTCACCGGCCCTTTCTTCCTTTATTTTTTTTTTATTGCATATATTAAGCTGTGGTAGCCTAGCGGTATCACCGTGCGCCTCTTTCGAGGAGGTCTAGGGTTCAAACCCCGGGCAGGCACCAATGAGTTTCCTAGTAAAACTTATGTGTCTAATTGATAATTGCAATTTATCACACGCTTTTCGGTGAAGGAAAACATCGTGAGGAAACCTGCATATCTCTAGAGAATTCTGGGGATATGTGTAACCTACCAATCCGCATTGGAGCAGCGTGGTAGGTCTTAGCTCCAAAAAAAAAAAACGGAGAGAAGAGGCCTATGCCCAGCAGTGGGATAGTAACAGGCCGTTACTTACTTTGCATATTCGGTTATTTAGGTATTAGTAATTGTTAATATTAATTTTTCAATGAAAAGTTTTTTTTTACACCAGGTTTTTTCACCTGTACGTTCAAGGGTAAAGAACCCCCTGGTCAATACAAACCTTTAAGTTTTCCTTCTTGCCGTCCTTGTCTTTCGCGCTGCTTTCCGAACTGTCCGTCCCGCTCTCTGAGGACGACGAGCCGCTATCAGACTCAGAGTCTGATGTACCGGAGTTCGAAGATCTGGTGAACAATATTCACAATATTAAAAAATGTCTGTCTGTCTGTTACGCTTCACGAAACAGCTGGAGCAATTATGATGCAATTAAAAATGATAATAAGCATGTATGAGACAATATTTTATTCGTCCCCAAAGTTAGCTTGCTTGTATTATAAGTGACAAGCAACCGGTAAATATGTAAATAGGGTAAAGTGCCCAATTATTAACATTTTTAGAACGAGCGTATAAAAAGAAATAAATATAAGCGTTCCACTGTGTTTCCAAATAACGATAAATTTTGGTAAATATAGACAACTATTTTAAGATGTTGCCAGTAATATCAAATTCTAACTAGGATATTATTTGTTATTGAAATTATGATATTTATCGAATTGCAATGGTTTACCGATCAACCTAAATATTGACACAGAATTCCCTATTATCGGCAATTCAAATTCCAGTTTAATGACACCCTTCAGTTTTCATCAGTATTCAAAAATACTGATGAAAACTAAGTAAAGCACGCAGATGGGTACGTTATTTATGTTTTATGTATTTGAAGAAACAATTACATACCTAAAACAATTTAATTTTTAAGAAAACGATAAATTATTACTTAATTAATTATGTGCACTTTTTCATTCAGCTGTTTAGTCGCCATATTATTTTCATTGCAACTTGATGATGCCAAACTAAGAAATTATGATATTATCTAATAAAATTGGTACAAATAGAACTATTTAGTGTTGTTATTTTCTTATTTTTGGAAGAAAATTGCTAGGGTGTCAATTAATTGGATAGGTGTCAAGAATAGGTTAGCTTACCCTATATAATTTTGGATACATAAATACACCAGAATCGATGATACGTGTATCTATGAAAATGTTGAACCTCGGTGGGAATCGAACCCAGCAGCGGCATTTTCAAAAGTAATTTTCAGAAGGAAACTATAGGGATATAGTTTTTGAATTAATACTAAAACGTGGGAACGTTTTAGTATTAAAGTGACCCAATTTAAAAAGTATTTTTTTTAGCAAATTGAAATAATGTGCAGCATAATATATTGCATACTCTCGTGAGTGTTAAAGAGACCCATAGGTTATGGGGAAGAACAAGAAAACAACAGCTTTTATAACTAATAGTAGCGTAATGTCATAGTTGGCATTGAAATGAGCAATGTAACCCAATTTTTAAT
Organism: Morpho helenor; assembly: GCA_029227775.1. NCBI lineage: Eukaryota > Metazoa > Arthropoda > Insecta > Lepidoptera > Nymphalidae > Morpho > Morpho helenor. The sequence goes on from JARGCU010000006.1 coordinate 1,397,966, forward strand.
TAGGTCACTTCAATACTAAGCGTGCTATATATATTATAATATTAGTATACATGTATTTTTCCTGACAATAATAAGTAAAGGAATATGGTTTATTTTAAATCCCACAAGCAATCACTATATAAGTATTTATGACTAAATTTTAAGTTCGACTTTAAATGGGAATTATGCTCAAAAATTAAACATGAAGAAAAATCAATAAACTTACTTATAATTATTTGTTTCTTTCGGTTTATCTTCTTTCTTGACATCTTCGATGTTCGTTTCTTCCCTGATTAATAAAACGTACAATAAATTATTTATTATATAATACTTTGGGGTAAGTAAGACTAATTGCAGTCTGTCGACGAATCACTAAATTAATGCTTGATACATTAATATACACACAGACGGCAGACACCAATGAGTTTTTCTAAAAAGCTGTGATGGCCTAGCGGTGCGACCGTGTGAATCTCTAGAGACGATCATGGGTTCAAACCCGGGCAGACACCAATGAGTTTTTCTATTAAAACTTATGTGTCTAATTGATAATTGCAATTTATCACACGCTTTTCGGTGACGGAAAACATCGTGAGGAAACCTGCATATCTCTAGAGAATCCTAGGGATATGTGTAACCTACCAATCCGCACTGGAGCAGCGTGGTAGGTCTTAGCTCCAATCCTTCTCTCCAATAACGGAGAGAAGAGGCCTATGCCCAGCAGTGGGATAGTAACAGGCCGCTACTTACTACTTACTACTACTTTACTTATTACTTAAATACATTAAGATAATATTAATAGTACATACAGAAAACAGATAATATAAATAGTTTGGGGTGTTATAGTAAGACTCGTCTCAGTCTGTAGCACGAATAAACAAATTCAAGCTCTACAACCAACTTTCGATAAAAAAGTTCAAAGTTTAAGTTTAATAAATTAACAAAAATATCGTTCACAAAGCTGCAAAGTGTCTTGGTAATCGAAATTAACTTCCATAACAAATAAACTACAAAATAATTCCCTTTTCTTTAGTAAACGTTACTCAACGCCACCTAGCGTAGTTTCCTTATAATTTGCAACACACACACATACATACAAAATGTCAATAGTTAGTGCTTCTGTTGAAACTCACTCGTCAGAAGATTCCTCAGAGCCGCTAGAAGCTGTGGATGTCCCTGATGATGAGGTGCCCGAACCCTCACTGTCCGGCTCCGAGTAGAAGCTCTTGTTTTTCTATTAGAATTTACCACGATTTAATATTTGTTAGACAGCCAGCGCCATCTATTGACAAGTCTTATAAACTAGCAACTGAAGTGCAATTTTATCTTGTTTGACATGTATGATTTCCGCCGTTTGCCGAAAGATTGCGTATGCGTATGGTGACGTGATCAGTGTACTATAAAATGGTGACGTGATCAGTGTACTATAAAATGGTGACGTGATCAGTGTACTATAAAATGGTGACGTGATCAGTGTACTATAAAATGGTGACGCGATCAGTGCATTATATAAAATGGTCACGCGATCAGTGCATTATATAAAATGGTGACGCGATCAGTGTACTATATAAAATGGTCACGCGATTAGTGTACTATAAAATGGTCACGCGATTAGTGTACTATAAAATGGTGACGCGATCAGTGTACTATAAAAAGGAAACGCGATCAGTGCATTATATAAAATGGTGACGCGATTAGTGCATTATATAAAATGGTGACGCGATCAGTGTATTATAAAATGGTGACGCGATCAGTGAACTATAAAATGGTAACGCGATCAGTGCATTATATAAAATGGTCACGCGATCAGTGTACTATAAAATGGTAACGCGATCAGTGTACTATAAAATGGTGACGCGATCAGTGTACTATAAAATGGTCACGCGATCAGTGTACTATAAAATGGTGACGCGATCAGTGTACTATATAAAATGGTCACGCGATCAGTGTATTATAAAATGGTCACGCGATCAGTGTATTATAAAATGGTAACGCGATCAGTGTATTATATAAAATGGTCACGCGATCAGTGTATTATATAAAATGGTCACGTGATCAGTGTACTATAAAATGGTAACGCGATCAGTGTATTATAAAATGGTAACGCGATCAGTGTATTATATAAAATGGTCACGCGATCAGTGTATTATATAAAATGGTCACGTGATCAGTGTACTATAAAATGGTCACGTGATCAGTGTACTAGTGTGGGGAGCTCACTTGGGTGTCCTCAGGCAGGGCTGCGGGCGGCGCGGCGGCCGCGTCCCGCAGCGCGGCGCCGACGGGGGCGCGGGGCGCGGCCGGCAGCGCGCGGTAGCCCGCCGCCGCCGACCCGATGTACTGTGATAGCGAGCCCACCGTGTACTGCGACCGGTCTGCATGGTACAGTGCGACAATTAATACATTATTATTTATTTACGAACTCATTTATTAAATATATATCTTCCTTGTGAGCTGTGGTAGCCCGGCGGTAATACCGTGCGACTCTTTCTATTTCTACATTTCTTCAATTCAATTGACTAAAGTCCGCCTGTAAGTATTCTTGTGATCTTAGTCACGCTAAAAACTATATGTCGAAAGGCAATATGTACATACCAACTTAATTTTTAATTTAATTTTGACGACTTCTAAAAACTTTTTGAGCGGATTGGCGGAAATAATTGAGTCCAAAAAAGAAAAGAAACTTTCAATAACTTATATTAATCTAGAATGATAACTGCTAGATATAGTTCTATTGTTCTCATTTTGGTCTATGAAGATCAAATTCAAATTAACCACCAGACCAGAGTAAGCTGTGGTAGCCCAGCGGTAAGTACCGTGCGACTCTTTTGATGAGGTCACGAGTTCAAACCGGGCAGACACCAATGACTTTTTCTGTTAAAACTTACGTGGCTAATTGATAAATGCAATTTATCACACGCTTTTCGGTGAAAGGAAACATCGTGAGGAAACCTGCGTATCTCTAGAAAATTTTGGAGATATGTGTAACCTACCGATCCGCATTGGAGCAGCGTGGTAGGTCTTAGCTCCAACCCTTCTCTCCAAAAACGGAGAGAAGAGGCCTATTCTCAGCAGTGCTACTTACTTACTTATATCTTCCTGCCCTTATCCTACTCTAAGTGGGGTCGGTGCAACATGTTTTAACCATGTTGTGATGTGATTTAGCTAGATGTATAACGACGATTTACCTTAGTCGCGGTTTACACCTCGGTTAGATATAAGGGTGGTATATTCTACTCAGCCAGATACCACACGGTGGGTCAACCGACCTTAGTCGCATTTTACGACACCTCGGTAAGGAAGAGGGTAGTCTATTCTACTCAACCGGATACCACACGGCGGGTCAACTTACCTTAGTAGCCTTTTACAACACCGCCACCACAATACACAAGCACTACATACGTTCACTATCACAAACTCAACAATCGTTTCGCCCCGCAACCGAAGCATCATCAGGAGATAGACTCCACGACCAAAATCACTTTGCGATTTTGGTCGTGGAGTCTAGTGAAATAGTGAACGTATGTAGTGCTTGTGTATTGTGGTGGCGGTGGTGGAGGTTTGTGCATGTGTTTTTACGACTCCTGCATGTATCAGGTATGATAACCGATTGTCCACTTACATTTAGCATTATATATATTATCTATTTTACTTCATCGCGGAATATAGCAAAATAATTTTATTATTACATTTTTATTATGGATCTCCGCAAAGTAACGCCTAATTCTATAGACTGAAGGTATTTTAAACATTTTTAAGCCGTCACCTTTGAAGTTACTCTGCACAGTCGGCTTGGGCTTGTCCGGGCAGAAGATCCTGGACGCGTACTGCGCCAGCAGCCCGCCGTGCTGCGGCTCCATGAACCGGCGCAGCATCCGGGCGCGGTCGCGCACGTCGTAGCTGGCGTCGTATCGCGCCAGAGCCAGCACGTACTGGCACACGGCCAGCGTGGCCGGCTGCGTGATCGACAGCTTCACAGCTAGAGACAGCAGCTGCAGCTTCACCAGCTCGTCCTGGAACCACTCTCACACTAATTTTTTTTAGACAGGAAAAAACCCCTTATGGGTACCGCCGCCCGTCGGGGACAGGCGACGGTTATGTCGAACTCATTTATCATACAGAGGTCAGGCGGTTATCCAAAGCAAAAGTTTTGACAAGAGTTATAAAACTGAGAGCTGAATTGTTAATGTTCTTACAAGATGCTAATCGACTCCCATATGGGTCGGGACCCACAGATTCAAAAACACTGGTATAGAGTATAGATTATTATTATCACAATACCTGATCGGCAAAGCTTGAGGCCATATGAGCGAGTATGGCCGCCGCCCGCGGATGCTTGGCGCCGTGCTCCGCGACCAACCAAACAGCGGCCGCGCGCGCGTTACCCGCCAACCTACACATCCATATAAATCTAGAGATTTAATAAATGGAAACTTTTGATCGTAACACTAAATGTTTAACTAGCCTCTTTTGAACATGTTCAATACTATCAATGTAGATTTATTTATTTAAATTTATTTATTTTCAGCTTCAGCTTTGCCATTACATCAGTTTAAAAACACTGTTAAAAGAGGTTGATACAGAAAGCCTACTATACTCTTGTAGATTATTTGGAAGATAAGAATGTGTGGATATAGCTCTCTTTGAACCTGTACAAGACAGTAACGACTTAATGTAAATAGTATTAAGAATTATATTTTTAAAAGAGCAACCGCCGAGTTTCTTGCTGGCTCTTCTCGGTAGGGACAGCTTCCCGAACCAGCAGTAGAGTTGACGATTCAAAAGCACTTGTTTACAAGTTTATTTGAATAAAGAATATTTTGAATTTGATTTTGAATTTATTTATTTATTTATCAATGTAGATTTTCTAAATCGGGGACCAAACTTGACCATAATGCCCCGGTTCACATTATTCCAGTACAATAATCCAGCGAGTCAATCCAGTCCAGTGCTGGACTGGATTATATCTACTTTATTCCAGTCATTAGAAGCTGTCGCATCTGTACCAATAGAATTCCACAAATAAAACAATACGTGTTCACTGTTAAGCGTGGTAGTCAAGCGCTGGATTCAACTGGATTGGCCGTTCACACTATTCCAGTGGAGCTGGAATAAAAAATAGAACGCCAATCCAGTCGACTGGACTAGATTGATCACTGGATTGGTACATTCCAGTGCAGGTTCATATTATTCCAGTAGCATTCCAGCGCTGGACGTGAATGGTCGACTGGAATAATGTGAACCGGGCATAACACTTCAAAGCGCTCAACTTTGAAGAGGAAACCTGCATATATCTAGAGAATTCTGGAGATATGTGTAACCTACCAATCCGCATTGGAGCAGCGTGGTAGGTCTTAGCTCCAAACCTTCTCTCCCAAAAACGGGGAGAAGAGGCCTATTCTTAGCAGTGGGATAGTAACAGGCCGCTACTTACTTTTACTAATATTAAGTTAGATAATTCACCTATCCGATCTTAGTAGTTTAGCTGCACGCGAAACGGCCGCTTGCGCCGAACTAGCTCCACCACCCACCACTCGTTTCACCACTACCACTGCCTCACACACCACCCATTCTGACAACAAAATTGGCAATACCACAAATTAAAATCTACTGAACAGAACCAGATAAATCTGGAAAAAAAAAATATATGGGACACTTACACACACGGTCGTCCGTCCCCAAAGTAAGTAACTTAATACTTGTGTTATGGTAGACAGACAACTGGTGAATATATACTTATATATTTTCTAAATACATACTTAAATACAAATAAACACCCAGGCTCAAAGACCAACAATTTTTTTTTTTATAGAAAATGTTGGCCCTCGGCGGGAATCGAACCCGCGACCCGCGGAGCTGAAGGCAGGATAACTACCCACTACGCCAACGGGCCAGTGAATCAAGAACCACTCTTGCGCATTCGCGGAATGTTGATCCACTAGGGATGAAATTACTTAATTGCGTCCTAAATAAAGTAATAATTGCGTTATTACTTGCGCCTGTCCTGCAAAAATTATAAAAAAAATTCTTGCACATTCACGGGATGTGACGTAGGCTGAAATTTTTAACGGTAAATGAGGAACAGACCCACACGAGTCTGCAAAATTAAAAAAACCCTTATTGCGAATTCACAGTATGTAACGTAATCGATAAAAAACGATAAAGTATCCGGCTCGAAGGACCATGAACAAAACAGCGAAGATAATACCGAAAGACGCTTTACGTATAATTATTGACAAAACGGGAAGGGCCAGAGACATACAAACATAATTTAGAAATAAAATTACCATAGAGTATAAACACTCTCATGTTAAAGTTAATTTTAAATTTAATTCACTGTACTTAAATTTACCTCTTTTTTAATTTTAAACTGGTTGGCTGGAAGAGATTTCGATTCCGGAATAAGCGGGCCTTTGCAAATTATGTTGTCTTTTTTATTTTTTTATTTTTATGAATGCAATAAAGAGACTACAAACAAACAAAGCTTTCTTCACTTTATTCAACACTTACCATCTTTGCTGGATAGCAGATGCAGCAGCCCGTTGAGACATGTTTCTGTTTCCGTGTGAATGGCCACAGCCAGCCTGCCTATGGCCTGGATTGTGGCTGCCACGAACGCCTTATCACTGGCCGTGACATAAGTCTGGTACTCCCTAAGGACAACGGGAGCGCTGGCTTCCGTCGCCAGGTTGGTCAGGATCTCCAACTTCAGCAGCTTAATATGGGTCGGATCGGAGTTCCTCACGAAGAACGACTTGAGGAACGGCTCGAAGAGCGACTGAAAGAGCAATGGAAGGTCATCATCTTCCTGCCCTTATCCCACTCTAAGTGGGGTCGGCAGAAAATGTTACAAAATCTTGTTATAAATCCTGTCACGTGATATGGCTGCGTTTTTACGACCGGCCGCCTGCCTGACGTCAACTAATCCTAGTCGTATTTTACGACACCTCGGTAAGAAAGAGGGTGGTCTATTCTACTTAACCGGATACCACACGTTGAGTCAACTTACCTTAGTCGCCTTTTACGACGCCTCGATAAGAAAAAGGGTGGTTTATTCTACTTCACCGGATACCACACGGTAAGTCAACTTACCTTAGTCGCCTTTTACGACACCTCGGTAAGAAAGAGGTTGGTCTATTCTACTTAACCGGATACCACACGGTAAGTCAACTTACCTTAGTCGCCTTTTACGACACCTCGGTAAGAAATGAGGTTGATCTATTCTTCTCAGCCGGATACCACACAGCGGGTCGACTTACCTTAGTCGCCTTTTACGATATCTCGGTAAGAAAAGAGGGTGGTACTATTTTATTTAGCCGGATACCACACGGCGTCGAAAGAGCAATGGAAGGTATGACTTCAATAGGATCCTTTCAGCTTCATACAAGACTGCGGTTTAATAATGTAAAATTGAAAATGTTTAAAATATTGACCGCCGAGTTTCTTTCTGGTTCTTCTCGGTAAGAGCAACATTCCGAACCAGTTGTAACTTCATTAATCATATTGATCCTTGACGATTCAAAAGTGCTTGAAAGAGCTTATTTGAATATTGAATTTGATTTTGATTTGAATGATCATGTGACCCCAAAAGACTTTTCAAATATGAGTGGATGGATGTTTGGCTAGGGAGAGACAGAAAAAAAGATTGATGGATTGTTTGAAAAGTGATATGCATGTTAAAGGAGTGGCACCAGAGTTGACAAATGATAGAGGAGAATGGAAGAAGACATATTGTGCCGACCCCACTTACAGTGGGATAAGGGTAAGAGAATGATGATGATTTGATTTGAAGGATCACCGTCGAAACATTCTTGCAAAGGCAAGTACTGAAACAAATTGTAAACGCGATTTTTAATAACATTGTTATTTAAAAATCGATGATAATCATTAAACCAAAATTGATGATATTTGGCACAATATTCCTTATACACCGGGTTAACATATAGGCTTTAGAAATCCTGTTAATTCTACAGGAATAGGATGACATTCAAAAGCGCCATCTATTATCAACTTAAATAATTTATAGAATTAGGCATTACTTTGCGGAGATTCATAATACAAAAGTAATAATAAAATTATTTTGCTATAATCCGAATTTCGCAAAGCTTTGCGATTTTGGTCGTGGAATCTATCTCCTAATGATGCTTCGGTTGCGGGGCGAAACGATTGTTGAGTTTGTGATAGTGAACGTATGTAGTGCTTGTGTATTGTGGTGGCGGCGGTGAAGCTTTCTGTATGTGTTTTTAATACTGCATGTATCAGATATGATAACCGACTGTCCACTCTACATTGAGCATATATATTTTCTATTTTACTTCATCGCGGTTTACAGCAAAATAATTTTATTATTACTTTTGTATTATCAACCTATCAACACAACAGTCCACGCGAACGAAGTTGCGGGTAAAATCTAGTCTCTAAACTGGACAGAATAGACATATGCCCTATAGAATGAATAAAAATAGAATAGTATACAGAAAATAATATTTTTTTTCTAATACTCACACTTATAAGCATGCACACACACACACACTCTCGTCCTCACACACACGCACACACTCTCTCACACACACACTCTCACACACGCACACACACACTCACACACACGCACACACACACTCACACACACGCACACACGCACACACACGCACACACACACTCACACACACGCACACACACACGCACACACTCTCACACACACACTCTCTCACACACACACACTCTCACACACGCACACACTCTCTCACACACACACTCTCACACACACACTCACACACGCACACAATAAATACAATATGCTTACATGTGTTACCACATTTTTATTTATTAAATTTATTTTGTTATTACATTACATGTATATATAGAGCTATGGAAGGATGGAGGCTCCAAGCACAGGCATTACTTGTTTAAATGGAGCTTCTAATCTCAAGTGAAGTTAAAATAACATGTAAATTGTTTTTGAAAATAAATTTAAAAAAAAAATGCCCAGCAGCGCGATAATAAAATGTCGTTAATTATATTTATTTTACTTTAAACTTTACATTAAACGCGGGTAGTCAATAAACGTTTCTCACCCGTCTCGTCACGGTGAGAGATGCGATGGCGTTGAGCACGACGCTCTGGACCTCTATGGGGGCCCGTAGCAAACGGACCATGGCTTTCGCTACTGGAGGCAAGTCCTGGGCTGTACCAGAAAAGGCAGGTAAAATGGAGCTGCCTAACTAAATTCAGAGCCGCTACTGCTGGGGATGGGTTCAATGTGCACGGTGCTCTGCCATCGCCATCACATTGCTCAGCAGTAAGCACACGGAGAAGGAGGATCATAATATTCATCTATATTTACTTGTAAATATAGATGAATATTAAATAGAGAAAATTGTAGATAAACCAAAATACTACAAACGAGACCGCGACGTCATGTCTCTATCTCTTTTGATCAAGTAACAATTTTCATGTCAATTCGAGAAAATAGACTCAGTTATATATAAGCTAAAATGAGCATTTTTTGCTATTTCAGGAAATAAGGAAGGCACAAAGGTTCGATGTTAGTGGTTAAAGCTCACCAGGTCCACAGTGGAAGAACAGCTGTGCCACCGCCATCACCACACCAGCATTGCGACTCTGCAGCAAGGGTTTAGCGGCCCTCAGCAGCAGGCGGAGGTCCGGCTCCACGGTGGGCGAGCTGGAGGCCCGTTTGTTGTCACTACCCTCGCTATCCGAATCGTAGAACGGCTTCTCACTCTCACTTGAGTAGTTCTGAAATACATTGTAATAATTAATGTATAGAAACCGGCTATACTCACGTGTTATTTTATCGGATGAGCCCGACTAGTTGCGAGCTGCTACACGCAGTTCCCGCCGCGATAACGCCGCGTAAAGAGCTCATGAATAAGAGCCCCGTATGGGCTTGAAACTAGTCGGGCTCATCCGATAAAATGACACGTGAGTATAGCCGGTTTCTATACATTAATTATGAATTCCACTCACGATAGTTTAAATTCAAAAATTACATTGTAATAATTATTTAATTTAAAGAAAGCTTACCTAAAAGAAATTCCATCATTTATAAAATTTAACCGTTACTTTGCGGAGATCCATAATACAAAAGTGAAAATAAAATTATTTTGCTATAATCCGCGATGAAGTAAAATAAAATATATATATAATCCTAAATGTAGAGTGGACAATCCGTTTTGCACAAACCTCCACCACACCACATCCATCGCCAATCGCAAAGCTTTGCGATTATGTCTTGAAGTCTATCTCCTGATGATGCTTCGGTTGCGGGGCGAAACGATTGTTGAGTTTGTGATAGTGAACGTATGTAGTGCTTGTGTATTGTGGTGGCCGTAGTGGAGTTTTTTTAATATGTTTTTACGAATCCTGCATGTATCAGGTATGAGAACGGATGGTACACTCTACATTTAGCATTACATATATTTTCTTTTATCGTGGATTATAGCATAATAATATTTTTATTACTTTTGTATTATGGATCTCCGCAAAACAACGGTTAACTATATAAACTAAATTTATTAACGGTAATCGAACTTACATCAGTGTTGGGGTCCGGGAAGCAAGTCTTAGCGTACACTGTGAGAACGTTGAGCAAAGCCAGCTGCCCCCACTCGTCAACATCGGCCAGGAGCGAACATAACTTCCTGTAAAATACGACTACATTCATATATCACCAATTTCAGATGACATCTCCTTTACTAAATCTAGAATAAATTTTCCCAACAGTCATATCCTTGTGTAAACACGTAGAAACTTTTTTTTTCGCCCCTTTTTTATCGCGGATTATAGCAAAATAATATTAATATTACTTTTGTATTATGGATGGTCTGTAAAGAATTAATTAAGCTAATTCTAAGAATTATTTTAAAAATCGTTTTATTTCCTTTCAGTATGGTATGGTATGAAAGTTAAGTATCACTGTGAGTAATCAATGTAACTATCAATGTAACTATCACTGTAACTATCACTGTAAGTATCAGTGTTACTATCACTGTAATTATTAGTGCTACTATCACTGTAAGTATCAGTGTAACTATCACTGTAAGTATCAGCGTAACTATAACTGTAAGTATTAGTGTAACTGTCACTGTAAGTATCAGCGTAACTATAACTGTAAGTATTAGTGTAACTATCACTGTAAGTATCAGCGTAACTATAACTGTAAGTTTTAGTGTAACTATCACTGTAAGTATCAGCGTAACTATAACTGTAAGTATTAGTGTAACTATCACTGTAAGTATCAGTGTTACTAGCACTGTAAGTATTAGTATAACTATCACTGTAAGTATCATTGTAAATATCATGTAAGTATCACTGTAAATATCGCTGTATCACTGTAAGTATCAGTATCACTGGATTTTGGCTGAAAATTATGGCGCTCAACAGTCGTGGCTCGATTTTTTGGCTTGGCTTTTACAAGATATGGTCAGGCGTTAATTGAACCCACCTGTAGCTTCTGTGTATTAAGCTCATCCGGTCACCACAGACTTCAGTGAAGGCCATGGCTGCGGATCCCACCACTAGCGGCGCCTTGTCCGACAGCAGCTTGTCTATTATCGCCACCAGCTCCTCCTTCTGTTCTGGGTCCAGGCTGGGAGAGGAAACTTTCATAATATTAGAAATTTTATAGATAATATTCATTCGGTCTTTATAGCTGTGTAGTATTGAGCTGAATAGAATAGACCACCCTCATTTCTTACCGATGTGTCGTCAAAGGCAACTAAGGTAAGTTGACCCACGGTGTGGTATCCGGTTGAGTAGAATAGAATGCTCTCTTTCTTACCGAGATGACGTAAATTACGACTCAGGTAAGTTGACGTCCCGCAGGCTATCGTTCGTAAAATACGAAGCCAAATCATGTGACAACATGTTGCGTCGACCCCACTTAAAGTGTGATGATTTATTCGATCTTTATTATTGTAATATTTGATATAAAGAGAAGAGAAAGAGGATAATTAAAATAATCGATTGTAATGTAAAAATCGATTACTTCACAAAAAATAATCGATTTATATAAAATTCGATTATTTTTCACACCACTATAGAATATACTAGCTTTTATCCGCGACTTCAGGTGGACTGTTGTCATGTGATAGGTTGATAATGGATAGCGCTTTTCAATGTCAAACTTTTCCTGTAGATCTAACAGGATTTCTATACGTATATGTTATTCTGGTGTATAAGCAATAATTGTGCTATATTTCATCGATATTGATTCAGCTGATTCGTCGTGAAAGAACATGCATCCATACTCATAAACTTTCGCATTTATAATATTAGTAGGATTTCCGTTTGTTACAAATTATTATATTTATTAATTGTAATGTAAATGTAATGTAATGTAACGGCCTGTTACTATCCCACTGCTGGGCATAGGCCTCTTCTCTCCGTTTTTTTTATTTTTTGGAGAGAAGGATTTGGAACTAAGACCTACCACGCTGCTCCAATGCGGATTGGTAGGTTGCACATATCCCCAGGATTCTCTAGAGGTATGCAGGTTTCCTCACGATGTTTTCCTTCACCGAAAAGCGTGTGATAAATTGCAATTATCAATTAGACACATAAGTTTTACTAGAAAACTCATTGGTGCCTGCCCGGGGTTTGAACCCTAGACCTCCTCGAAAGAGGCGCACGGTGTTACCGCTGAGCTACCACAGCTTCTATTCTATTTATTAATTATTATATTATAATTACCTATATAACTTAGGTATAGCGTGCGCGGCGGTCTTCCTGACGTATGGGCTCATGTCACTCGCAGAGTCCCGTATAGCCAGCATCACAATCGGAACTATCATCGGCACTCGGATAGACGATAGTACTCTCATTGCACTCGCACGAATCAGCTGGTTGGGATCCTAATATAATAAAACGAAATTTATTGTATGAAATAGAATAAATATATGAGACAATTACAGTTGTCCATCCCTACAGTAACTATATATTTATGTGATGGATGACAGACAACTGATAAATAAATACATATATAATTTTAAATAAATACTTTAATTTCAATACTTAAAGCTGTGATAGACAGATTAGACGATAAGAATGCGTGGATATAGATATTGTTCGACCCTGTACAAGATAGAAACGATTAAATGTAACTAGCATTAAGAATTGTATTTTTTAAAAAGAGCAACCGCCGAGTTTCTTGCTGGCTCTTCTCAGTAGGAACAGCTTTCCGAACCAGCAGTAGAGTTGGCGATTCAAAAGCACTTGTTTACAAGTTTATTTGAATAAAGAATATTTTAAATTTGAATAGCCCAGCTGTGAGGTCATGGCTTCAAACCCAGGGCAGGCACCTATAACTTTTTATGTTAAAAACTTATAATTTTAATTGATAATTGCAATACTTTTTGGTGAAGGAAAACATTGAAACATTGCGAGGAAACCTTCTGTTTATATGTGTAACCTACCAATCCACATTGGAGCAATGTGGTAGGTCTTAGCTCGAATCGTTCACTCCAAGAACATAGAGAGGAGGCCTATTTCCTGCAGTGGGATAGTAACAAGCTGATACCTTATATTTGTAACTAGTTTTTAAAAAAATATTCAAACCTTAAGTGCCCTTTGAAATGTGCTAATAGACAGCAGTGCTAAGTCCTGCTGCTCCTCAGCGTACCGAACCAGGTATACATACACCAACTTCTTCACTTCTATGTTTTTCGATACCACATTCTTGACCACAGCTGGAAACCTAGCACAAAAGAGTTAAACTGTTAACTTATTGATATGTATAATAAACTAGCAATCGCCAGCGGCTCAGCCCGTGTGGAAAGTTTAAAACCGTAATATAGTCTTCTGATAACCATAAAAATGGTTAAAGTTGGTAAACCTTAAATGCTAGACATATGCTGTTGCGGACATTTGTTTAGTACTTTTAGAGGGGAACATTTGTTTAGTACTTTGAGAGGTTTTTGTAATACATGATTTATTTGTTTGATCTTTATTCTAATAACCATAATAGTAATACATCTTGAATGATAATATTTTATTAACGATAATAATATAAATCATAATATAATATTCTAATAGTCTAACAAGGTTTTGTTATATTTTTTTAATAACTATTACCGTTTACTCAGCGCACGCAAGGAAAGTTTTAAATTTTGCCGTTTTCGTACTATTTTTTATTGCTTCTCCCCTCCTATTCATCTCAGCGTGATGTTATATAGCCTATAGCCTTCCTCAATAAATGGACTATATAAGATAAGCGCGTTCAAACAATCAAACAAACAAAATCTTTAGCTTTATATATTAGTATAGATAACTAGTATAGTGAACCTTCATTGTGCGATGCTGGGTGGTCACATAGCCCGACAGAGTATAAAATCCGAACTAAAATTTCTTACACATTGATTTAATTTTATGATATATTAATTATGTTAAGAAGTGTGGAATCCGACTGAATAGAATAGACCACCCTCATTTCTTATTGAGGTGTCGTAAAAAGCGACTTAAGTAAGTTGTTCCGCCATGTGGTATCCAGCTGAGTAAAATAGACCATCCTCTTCCTTACTCAGGTGTCGAAAAGGCGACTAAGGTAAGTTGACGTCAGACAGGCCAGTCGTAAAGTTCCTGGCTAAAATCATGTAAAAACATGATCATAACATGTTGCGCTGACCCCACTCAGAGTGGAATAAGGGCTAGAGAATGTATGTACTTACAAGTCAGACGCATCTCTGCCTTTTGCAACCATTCCAATAATTCTTTTCATTGCCTCCAGCTTTAGTGAGTCCTTTGATCCATCCAGCATAAGCTTCAAGTCTTCATTTCTTATAATGAAAACAATAAATTCAACATGTATGTAAGTAGATTTTGCCAAGCAATCAATTTGTGTAAATTTTCTTATTTATTACTTACAACAATATTTAATAAGGGTAAAATATATAGAAACAAATTGTGTGGTGTAGTTTCTAGTTTATAGGGAGAATAGGAATAAATAGTCATGTTTGTCAAAGATCTCTTACCAAGGAAAAGTACTACAAAGAAATAAATACTACAATAATACTACATGCCTAAATATTTAGATTATACCAAGATGTGTGATGTGCTGAGACAATGTGAGCTGTAGTGTATCTTGCTGAACAAAATAGATTCTGTTTTAACGACAATTCTTTTGTGCTGTAAATAAGGTATTTTTTGTAGAATTAGGTGTTACTTTACGGAGATCCATAATACAAAAGTAATAATAAAATTATTTTGCTATAATCCGCGATGAAGTAAAATAGAAAATATATATAATGGTAAATGTAGAGTGGACAATCGGTTATCATACCTGATACATGCAGGAGTCGTAAAAAACACATGCACAAACCTCCACCACCGCCACCACGATACACAAGCACTATATACGTTCACTATCACAAACTCAACAATCGTTTCGCCCCGCAACCGAAGCATCTTCAGGAGATAGACTCCACGACCAAAATCGCAAAGCCTTTGCGATTATAGCAAAATAATTTTATTATTACTTTTGTAAGGTATTTTTATATAATACATGTAAAGAGTTTTAGCAAGTGATTCAAATCAGTTTAGTATTTCAAAAGGATATTTTAAATTAGTATGGTTAAGTTATGTTATGTACATATTATAATACAAAAACAGTATTTTTTCGTACAGGACATATAGGGAGCCAGCTGAAACGAAAATTACTTTGGTTTTTCTCAATTATCTATGGTTAACCTCCTTTATTGGTTTTCTTGATTGCTTAGAGGCTTGTACGTGATTTTTCTGATTTCATTATAATATTGGCTTACTTCTTGTAATCTGGTTGGAAGAACGCTCCTGAAGCGGGGTCATTGACCGGGTACTCGACTTCCCCTTGGACCACTTTATCATTGTTGTAGGATGAGCTCGTCATTTTAATTAATACAAGAAATAATAAACTTTAATGTGAAATTTACATAAATATCATCCTCAAGAAAGGTTTGTTTTCGAGTTTTTTGTTGACGTATTGACATTAGGGAAGGAAATTATAATCGATTATTTTATTCAAATAATCGTACGCACACCAATGTCTGTACATTGATTTCATTTTACCAGTTGCAATAGAATTATAGAACTAATGTAGTTAAACACCAATTTAGTAAAACTACAAATTTTCAAACATCGCAACAAAAACAGCAATTTGTATTTGTACTAGTCCACTTTAATTACTTTTATTCTAATAAAATATTACTATTAAAATATATGTTATATTTTAAAGTAGTAAAAAAAAACAATTATTAATAAACTTTTTTTTATTGATTTGAATTAATAAATTTGAATTAATTGATTATTTGCAAATCGATTTGTTTTGAAGGAAAAAAAACCGTTTTTTTCATAATCGATTATTTCCACTCCAATCAATCCCTAATTGTCATCTGTCCTTTTTTTGATGGTTTAATTAACGTCATGGAACCGAGTCTTTTTAGGCCTGTAAATAAAAATAAGTTACTATTATGACAACTGATTAAGTTATAAGATAAATTCAATTTCTCCCCGATCAGTTTTCGATCGGAAAATTTGCTCATTCTCACTTGAAAAAGCTAACCAAGGGACCTTAGTTCGCTTTTTCTAAACGACGATGAAAGAATTAAAGAATGAATGCAAGATGGATGAAATGGTGGCATGTCTCAAGAACAATAGTGACTCTACTGTCTCTTAAAGTTAAGGGAAAAAATTATAAAACGGTCCTAAGACTTGTCCTAATGTTCCTATGGATACAATGTACCAAAATGTTGGGCAATAAAAAGACGTTTGAAAGAAGCGTACATGCAAATGAGATGAGAATTTTAGGTAAGGTTGGTATGTGATGTGACAAAATCGGATAAAATACGAAATGAGTAAATTTGCGCCCATTATAGAAAAGACGAGAAACGCCGTGTGGTATCCGGCTGAATAGTATAGTACCACCCTCATTTCTTACCGAGGTGTCGTAAAAGGCGACTAAGGTAAGTCGACCCGCCGTGTGGTATCCGGCTGAGTAAAATAGACCACCCTCTTTCTTACCGAGGAGTCGTAAAATACGACTAAGGTAAGTTGACGTCAGGCAGGCGGCCGGTCGTAAAATACGTAGCCATGACAACATGCTTGTAACATGTTGTGCCGACCCCACTTAGAGTGGGATAAGGGCAGGAGGATATAGAAAAGTGCATGATTAAGATGGTATGGACATGAAATGTAGTCATTTTTTTATTTTATAAAAAATGCAATTAAAAAAAAGCAAAAAGGGGTGGTGATATCCGGGACTTGATCCGGAGTATTTGAGCTATTTACAACGTTACAAGAAACAGAAAAACAAGTCTTTTTTTAATCAATATCAATTTTAGCAATTTTTCAAAACCCGAAAACAGAGAAAAAACGACATTTTTTTAAAATAAAACCTAGCATCCATTTTTCCCCATATTTCACGAAAATCGTTGGAGCCGTTTTTGAAATTCGGAATATATATATATATATATATATATATATATATATATATATATATATATATATATATATATATATATATATATATATATATATGTTCCGTAGAATTAGCACAAACTACTTTTCTTTTCATTTGCAATATAATATAATAATATATATAAAGCGTAGCTCCCTACGATCACCAAGCGCCATCTAGCGCGCAACACCAGTTGCCTCCGATCTGTCAGAGGGAAGTGCTACCAGGCGGACGCGCACGCATTTTACATAAAGCAATATTCGATAATTCAGCACAAAGCTTAAAATCACCCTAAGCCTATGGAAATATACATATAAGAAAGGGGATCCCCGAGGAAGATAATTCTGGAATAATAAAGGTGAGTTACGCTTTATCTTCCTTCAATAGATTAATTATTCAATTTCTCATACATAATCTCTTTTCTTCGAGCCGGATCGCTTTTTTCTGCGAACCGGATCATTTTTACCACGGTTTTTAAGTATTTTGTGCTAAAATCTATTTATTATACAGTCCACATATTAATATTTATTCACTATCATCATTTTAAATCGTATTCAATAACTTTTCTTTGTTCTCAAGTTGTTAAAAGTTTGTTCAATCTACCTACACACTTGTCATATTTTTATAAATACGTATTAATTTTCGTAATAATTGTACGTACAGTGTTTACTTTTCGTATATTATTCAATTAAAACACGATTCGATATAAATATAACATACTATATTTATAAATTTCAATAACTTTTGCAAACGCGTCTCCGCCAGTGCAGTGTGCTAGGTTCAGACCACACGAATAATAAACTATTCTATTCACATACATACATCTTCACTACATTTTTATTCTTACACATATAACCAACTATTTATGCATATTCGTGTTAAATATTGGTTATTCTATTCGCGGTTTGTCTTTGTTTTTTCGAACGAGACAAGTAGCATTTCCGTGCTATAATCCGTATTCCACACTTTACTTTGTTTTTTCGAACAGGGTAATAAACATAGCATTTTCGTGCTTACTTACGTTTTGTTTTTGTTTTTCCGAACAAAGCAAGCAGTATTTTCGTACTGTAATACGTACAACACACATCTCACATTCATATTCACACATATTCATACATATTATTCGTACCTTTATTCTACTACATTTGTATTTTCGTACAAATAAAGAATTATTTACGCATTTTCGTGCTAAATATTATTACAATATCGTGTTCTCAGATCATTATTTTGTTTACTTTTGTTTTCTATTCTTATTCTTAAAATGGAGTTAGCACAATTAACGTTCGAAAGAGATATTGCCTTAAGTAAATTACAGCGTATGGCTGATTGTACTGAAAATGAATCAGAATTTCGTATTCGATGTAGGGACATAAATATTATTAAAAAACAGTTTTATACAGTTCAAGGTAAAATAGAAAAACTTTTGGCAAAAACAGAAGAATTTAATAAAGATGAGCAGTTAGCTATTCGAGATAAATTTGATTGCTTATACTATGTTGTTCAAGTTGCGTTAGATAATTTAAAAACAACTATTAGAAGAAATAGCTCGGCTAGTGTGTCGCAAGCATTAGGTCATAATCAGCCGGCGACGACTTCGAGAATCAACTTACCTACAATTTCTTTACCTTTATTCAGCGGCAATGTTACTGAGTGGAATGCATTTTATGATTTATACAAATCTTTAGTTCATGATAATGAACAGTTAACCGATGTCGAGCGTTTTCGTTACTTGTTATTGTCGTTGCGTAACGAACCTTATAATCTCATTAAATCTTTTCCAATTACCGATTTAAATTATCAAAATGCTTTACAGCTTTTAACTAATCGATATGATAATAAGAGAATTATTGCAACCAAACACTTTGATAAAATTTTCGATGTTCAACCATTATGTGATAAAAACTTAGAACATGGTTTAAGAAATATTCTAAATATTTGTCACGAAAACTTAACCGCCCTGCGGTCGTTAGGTTTACCGGTGTCACGTTGGAGTTTTGTACTTTTAAACATTTTATTACGTAAAATTACTCCCAATATTCGAAGACGGTTCGAACTATCGTTAAAATCTTCCAGCGACATTCCCGATGTCAATGAATTATTAGATTTCCTTGACAAGGAACTATCCGCTTTAGAAGTGATGTCGTCCGCGTCGGAGCGGACGCAGCACGCGCTCGTGCGGCAGCCCGCCGCCGCAGCCCGCGCGCCAGCCGGCTCGGCCCGCGCGGCGCTTGCCGCTCGCGATGATTCATCGACTCGACAGAATGCAGCGGTGTCTCGCGCGCATTCTGACTTTAATAACTCGCAATTTAAAGCAAACTACAATACAATTTCTATGCGTCCCGCGCGTAAGGTTACCTTTCATAGTTCTACAAATAATAAACCTAAATATACATGTTGTTATTGTAATGAACATACACACTTATTAAACAGATGTGATTTATTTAATAAATTAAACATATCTCAGCGTAAAAGTTTCATATTAGAAAATAATATTTGTTCCAATTGTTTATTTATCGGGCATGAATTTAAAGCTTGTCAATCGCGATACAGTTGTCGTATCTGTTCTCAGCGTCATCATACTTCTATGCATGAAGATTCTTCTTCATCGGAAAATAAACCTTCTACGCATAACTTAGTTGCGGAAATACCTCAGTGCTCTGAAAATACGTATAACAATTCTACGGTTTTACTCACCACGGCGCTCTTGAATATTAATTCAACAAATTCGAATTCTCGTTGTTCTCAAAACATTATTCGCGCTTTAGTCGATCAAGGATCGCAAGCTACACTCATAACAGAGTCTTGTGTTCAGCGACTCGGTCTTCAACGATTCCATACATCTCTCAGCACCACGATCACCGGCGTAGGTGACAAGGATAATCAGCCTCGAGGCTACGTAACTTGCGTGGTCACTCCGTATAATAAGTCGGAACCTAAACTTTATATCGAAGCACTTATTTTACCGAAAATCACCAGTTACATTCCTACAATTCCTAGTTCTTTCGATGACATTTCTCATTTACAAAACCTACCGCTAGCAGATCCTGACCTGCGTTCTTCCCGACCTATTGAATTATTGTTAGGCTCGGACTACACCGATCGTATTCTTCTTCACAACAATATCAAGGGCCCATTAGGCACACCTGTTGCTATAAACAGTATTTTTGGATATTTACTAAACGGCAAAATAACTAATTTTCCTTCACAAGTTTGCGTCAACCTTAGTACATATCAACTTGATTTACAACTACAAAAATTCTGGGAGCATGAGTCGATGCCTGAATCGAAAACCCTCACACAGGATGAAGTTCGTTGTGAATCAATTTTTGTTAATACTCATACTAGAGACCCAACCGGGAAATATATAGTTTCGCTTCCATTTAAGGAGTTTCCACCGATATTAGGTGACTCCTATGCAATCGCCTTTTCACGTCTTAAGAAACTTGAGACAAAGCTCTCATGTAACTCTGTTTTACGAACAGAATATATTCAATGTCTTCAAGAATATTTAGACTTGGGACATATGGAGCTTGTTCATTTTCCTTCAAATTATAATACAACTCCATACTATATTCCACATCACGCAGTTGTTAAGTGTTCTTCTACTACAACGAAGGTCAGAGTAGTCTTTGACGCTTCTTGTAAAACCACTTCCGGTCATTCATTAAACGATAATTTATTAATTGGTCAAAAATTACAGCAAGATATAACTCAAGTTCTTTTAAAATATCGACTGCATAACATCGTTTTTACAGCAGACATTAAAATGATGTATCGATATATTGAAATTCGTACCGAAGATCGGGATTTTCAACGTATTCTTTGGAGATTTTCTCCTAACGATCCTGTGCAAGTTTACCGCTTGCGCACCGTTACTTTTGGTGTTTCCTCAGCACCTTTCCTAGCCTTACGAACGCTTCGCCAGCTGGCATTAGATGAGGAATCAACTTTTCCACTTGCATCGCAAGTATTATTAAATGATGTTTTCGTAGATGACATTGTGTCTGGAGCTGCTACTCTGGATGATGCTTTGACATTGCAGCGTGAGCTTACAGCTCTCTGCAAATCTGGTACATTTGAACTTCGCAAATGGACTTCTAACCATCATGAGTTCTTATCGTCCATCAGTAAAGATGATCTTAGTCATGACAACACACTTCTTCTTTCTGGTCTTGATAATGATACGTCAGTCAAGATTTTGGGACTTCAATGGAATCCAAAAACAGATACCTTTTCATATCACGTAGATACACCGTCTCATAAATGCACAAAACGAATAATGCTGTCTGAAATTTCAAAAATTTATGATCCGCTAGGTTTTCTTAGTCCGATAATATTACTTGTTAAACATTTGATTCAACTTCTTTGGAGTTCTGGTGTTGGGTGGGATGAAAAACCCCCTAAAACTATTTGTGACTTGTGGTCTTCATTTATTTCTAAACTTCCTCAGTTAAAAGATATTTCGCTACCGCGGCATGTACTCCCTTCTTACAAGGAAATACAGTTGCATGGCTTTTCTGATGCCTCAGAAAAGGCCTATGCTGGTTGTGTCTTTTTGCGTGTAACAGATCAAACAGATCATATTCATTTATTTCTTATTATTGCTAAAACCAAAGTTTCTCCTTTGAAAAGAATTTCTCTGCCACGTCTAGAGCTATGCGGTGCTCTTCTATTATCTAAACTTATTGAAAAGGTTCTTCGTACCTACGATAAAATTATATCTATCGATAATGTCTATGCATGGAGCGATTTTTCAATCACACTCGCCTGGCTTCGATCTCCTTCTCACGAGTGGCGTACTTATGTAGCCAATCGGGTTACAGAAATAACCAGCCGTGTACCAGCATCACATTGGCGTCATGTTCGCTCAGCAGATAATCCTGCGGATTTAGCTTCTCGCGGTGTTTTACCTTCACAGCTAAATCAAGAGCAATGGTTCACTGGTCCATCGTGGCTTAAAACTCCACAGCATGAGTGGCCTATTTCTAGTATAGATGCACGGACGAATGAGGAACGGCGAAAACATACTTTGTTTACACAAAGTCAAGAAGAACCTGTAGATTTACAATTCTTACAACGGTTTTCATCGTTACCACGTTTACTTCGCGTAATTTCATTAATGTTTCGGTTTTATCATAAATGTCGTAAAACAAAATCATATTCGTCAAATCAAGTTACTATTCATGAAACTAAATTCGTTCTTAATCGAATTATTATTCTCGTTCAAAATGAAAACTTTAATACAGATATTCTACGTATCAAGAATAATCAAAACTGTTCTATTCGTTTACAAAAACTTAAACCTTTTCTTGATCCCATTGGACTTCTCAGGGTCGGCGGGCGTATACAAAATGCTAAAATATCTTACGATGCTAAACATCAAATATTATTACCCAAAAAATATTTCTTTACAGATTTACTAATCGATTATTACCATAAAATTAATTTACATGTCGGACCGCAGACATTACAATATATAATTTCTCAGATTTACTGGATTTTATCAGCCAGAGACGCTATCCGTATGCGTACACGTCGTTGCGTTCGTTGCTTTCGTACTCGACCGACCGCTTCTCAGCCAATCATGGGTCAGCTTCCAGCCGCAAGAGTTTCCGCTCTTCGGCCTTTTCTACATGTAGCTGTAGATTTTGCAGGACCTTTTTATTTAAAATCGAGTCCATTTCGTAAAGCGAAAGTTTATAAATCGTATGTGTCAGTCTTTGTGTGTATGTCCACTAAGGCAATACATTTAGAAGTTGTTCCTGATCTTTCGACCGATTCATTCCTTAATGCATTGCGCCGATTCATTTCTCGACGCGGTCTATGCTCGGATATCTATTCGGACTGCGGACGTAACTTTGTCGGATGTCATAGATATTTGAAGGAACTATACAAGTTTTTTCAAAGCGATTCAAATCAACAATATATTCAAAATAAACTCACAGACCTTTCCATAACTTGGCATTTTCAGCCTCCGTATGCTAGTCATTTTGGCGGTATATTCGAAGCCGCTGTTAAAAGCATGAAGACTCATCTTTACAGAGTCATCGGTTCTCATACGTTAACACACGACGAGTTCAATACACTTTTAACACAAATTGAGGCAATACTCAATTCGAGACCTCTTTGTATTCAAAGTAATGATCCTACAGATCCATTACCACTAACACCTGCACATTTTCTCATTGGGGGACCATTGACTTCTTTGCCTGAAATAGATATTTCTTCATGTCAGAGCAACCGCCTTACTAGGTGGCAATTGTTACAACAGGCAGTTCAGCACTTTTGGAAACGCTGGAGTATAGAATACTTGCACCAGCAACAGCAGAGAAGTAAGTGGTTTCGGGACACAAAACACTCGCCTCTTACAGAGGGTTCTGTAGTGGTGATCATGGACAACATGCTACCACCACTGCAATGGCGTCTGGCCCGTGTGCACAAGTTACACCCAGGTGCTGACGGTATAACTCGTGTTGTCACTGTGCGCATTGGTAACACGTACACCAAAAGACCTGTTGTAAAGGTCTGTCCCTTACCCACGGATTAGGTTATTTTTTTTTTTATTTTTCTTTATTAATATTCTTACTTTATACTTTTATCATTACTATAGTTTTATATTTGTATTATTTTCAATACGTTAAAATAAGCCAGTTATTTTAAGGTCGGCGGCATGTTCCGTAGAATTAGCACAAACTACTTTTCTTTTCATTTGCAATATAATATAATAATATATATAAAGCGTAGCTCCCTACGATCACCAAGCGCCATCTAGCGCGCAACACCAGTTGCCTCCGATCTGTCAGAGGGAAGTGCTACCAGGCGGACGCGCACGCATTTTACATAAAGCAATATTCGATAATTCAGCACAAAGCTTAAAATCACCCTAAGCCTATGGAAATATACATATAAGAAAGGGGATCCCCGAGGAAGATAATTCTGGAATAATAAAGGTGAGTTACGCTTTATCTTCCTTCAATAGATTAATTATTCAATTTCTCATACAATATATATATATATATAACCTCATTTAAATATTAAAGTTATTAAATTATATTTTTCTACCCGCATAAAAAATTGATGTCACTAACCGTAATGTAAGAACGCGTTTGAAATATTAGTAGCAAATGGCCAAAATATTAAAATAACATTTTCATATAAATTTTTTATCCATGCCTTAAATAGAATTCTTGTCATCAAAAAAAGGCAATTAGTGGAGTGTCATTGTCAAAGGAACTTAATACGATACCATGGACACTCATCCTTATATTTTTATTAAAACTTTTTTATTAAAAATTTAATTATCTCCAGATTCACGTTTCATAAGTAATTTCACCTTGTGAACGCTTGAGGGTTACAGCGAACTGGTCCGAGAAAAATAAATTTAAAAATAAATAAATTGACACTTTCCGAACAATCATCATCATTCTGCACTTATCCTACTCTAAGTGGGGTATGACATATTATAAACATATTGTCACATGATTTTAGTGTAGGTATTTTACGACCGGTCGCCTTCGTGACGTCAACCTACCATATTCGCCTTTTACGACACCTCAGTAAAAAATGATGGTAGTCTATTCTACTCAGCCGGATACCACACGGTGATTTGACTTATCTTAGTCGCCTTTTACGCCACCTCGTTAAGAAATGAGGGTCATTCTCCGGTGATGCTTCTGCGCTCGCCCACTCCCTTGGTGACGCCAAAAGCCTCAGGGCTAACAACTTAGTGTTCGAAAAAAAAGACATAAGCTTGCGGCTCCTGGGCTCCTGATTTGCGCCTTGCAAAAGTACGTAAGTCGTTTTTGAGTCTGGGTATAAGATTCTATAATAAAATTCCACAATCAATTTAAGATTGCCATTACAGCAGTTTAAAAACACTGTTAAAGAGAGGCTGATACAGAAAGCCTACTATACTGTTGAGGATTACTTAGATAATAAGAATGTGTGGATATAGGTATTCTTCGAGTAATAAGAATTATATTTTAAAAGAGCAACCGCCGAGTTTCTTGTTAGCTCTTCTCGGTAGGAACAGCTTTCCGAACCAGCAGTAGAGTTGACGATTCAAAAGCACTTGTTTACAAGTTTATTTAAATAAAGAATAATTTGTATGGAATTGAATAGCCAGTTTCTTTTGACTGGCTCGTTGGAGCAGTGGGTAGTGACCCTGCCTTCGGCTCCACGGGTCGCGGGTTCGATTCCCGCCGAGGACCAACATTTTCTTTAAAATGAATTTGTTGGTCTTCGAGCCTGGTTGTATATTTGTATTTAAGTATGTATTTAAAAAATATATAAGTACATATTCACCAGTTGTCTGTCTACCATAACACAAGTATTAAGTTACTTACTTTGGGGACGGATGACCGTGTTTGTAAGTGTCCCATATATTTATATTTATTTATATTTCTACATAAAAAAATGAACGCTACTAAGCCGAAAGGTTCCAGATAATTAACTCAATTATGCTCTCCTATAACACAATTAATTTTCTCGTAATCACTTGATTGCGAGGCTCAATCTAGTACAGCGCCAACGATTTTCAAATGAGTACATTTATGAGCTGTGATATCCCAACGGTAAGACCGTGCGAGTCTTTCGAAGGGTCACGGGTTCAAACCCCGGGCAGGCACCAATATTTTTTTCTGTTAAAACTTAGTTCCTTGGTCTCGATCACACAGCACACCACTACTTACTCGGTATTTTTCTTAAGATATAAATAAATGCAAATAAAAAATGAAGGCGCCGATGGCATATGAGATTCGATATAGAATTTTATGGTCCGCCCGTTACCATTAGGCTATCACAGCATTAGTTTTTTTTTAGTGCGCAAAAACAAGTATAAAACAAAAATTCGTTGAATAAAACCTAGCCAGGCCGATTTTTCTCCTCTAAAACTTTCTCCCTCTCATAAACTTTCTACTCCTCCTAAATGTTGAATTTCAGGTAAATTGTTGGTGCCGTTTAAGCCTTGCAGCATGATGTGTCTTAGCTTAACCCGTTTTACAAAAACAAATATAGGAGGTCTATGCCCAGCCGTGGGATAGTAATAGACTGTTTCTTTACTTTTACTACATCTCTAAAGCTAACGTGCTTGGTACCAAGCGTATAGAATAAGGCGTTACTTTGCGAAGTTCCATAATACAAAAGTTTAAAATTAATATTATGCTATAATCCGCGATAAAAAATTCGATCCGAAAATTAACGCCTAGAATTTGAGCGTGCAGGTAGAGTTTACTCTACAAAAAATTTAAAAATTTCATCGCGAGCTGTTAAACATTATTCAGAACTGTTCAAAATCAGCAATATAAGCATTTAAATGTAACTCCCAAGTATATCAAAATCAAAATATAGCTCATATCAGAAATCGTTGTAAAAAAGATCAAATATCTGGTTAAACGAAGAATCGCGATATTGGTTCACAATTAGAGACAATTTTATACTTAAATTACAAAGCTTAGCTTGCTCTCCCGTACCCCTAAGACTACGTAAGGTTAAATTACTATCGTCTTTTTTTTTCTTTTATATAAGTACTTGAAATAAGATTACAATTTAAGTTAGCATGTCAAAGTAATTACTTTATTATTTAATATTATATATTTGTGCCGTTTGCAGTTGAGACCCTAGGGCCATGGAGTCAAAGTACAATTTTTTTTTAATCCGTTTTAACACCTCGGTTAATTGCCTCTTCAGGTGACAAGAGGGCTGGCTCCTTTTTCGCACAAAGAATCAGCTTAGCGATTCAGCGCGGAAACGCTGCCAGCATTCTTGGGACCATTCCATGTGGGCAGGATTTGTATAATCCTAGGGCGTAAGTTATATAGGATAGATATAACTTGTACATTTTTGCTGTAAATAAAAAAAATAATTAAATGTAGAGTGTACATTTCAAATTCAAATTCAAAATATTCTTTATTCAAATAAACTTGTAAACAAGTGCGTTTGAATCGTCAACTCTACTGCTGGTTCGGAAAGCTGTTCCTACCGAGAAGAGCCAGCAAGAAACTCGGCAGTTGCTCTTTTTAAAAAATACAATTCTTAATGCTAGTTACATTTAATCGTTTCTATCTTGTACAGGGTCGAACAATATTTATAGCCACGCATTTTTATCGTCTAAATAATCCTCAACAGTATAGTAGGCTTTCTGTATCAGCCTCTTCTTAATAGTGTTTTAAACTGCTGCAATGGCAAAGTTAAAATTGATTGTGGAATTTTATTATAGAATCTTATTCCCAAACCCACAAACGACTTATGTACTTTTTCAAGGCGCAAAGCAGGGGCCGCAAGCTTATTATAAAACGATAGGTGATGTATACAATAGACAAAGCAGGAACCGACATAAGCTTGCGGTTCCTGCTTTGCGCCTTGCAAAAGTGCGTAACTCGTTTGTGGGTTTTGGTATAAGATTCTATAATAAAATTCCGCAATCAATTTCAGCACTGCCATTACAGCAGTTTAAAAACACTGTTAAAAAGAGGCTGATACAGAAAGCCTACTATACTCTTGAGGATTATTTGAAAGATAAGAATGTGTGGATATAGCTCTCTTTGAACCTGTACAAGACAGTAATGACTTAATGTAAATAATATTAAGAATTATATTTTTTTTAAAGAGCAACCGCCGAGTTTCTTGCTGGCTCTTCTCGGTAGGAACAGCTTTCCGAACCAGCAGTAGAGTTGACGATTCAAAAGCACTTGTTTACAAGTTTATTTGAATAAAGAATATTTTGAATTTGAATATGTCGGTTCCTACTTTGTCTATTATATACATCGCCTATTGTTTTATAATTCTTTATATTTTTATATACAAAAATTAAATTACTTAATTTCCTACAGGAATCAAGTATAGACGTATAGTAGTACACTTTTCCTTTATATTACATTTATTTTAGCAAAATAAATATTACTATTCTGTTATAGAATTCTTTAAACCTTCTAACACCTAATTCTAAAAATATATAAAGGTAATTTAAAATTACGATATTAAATATTGATTGCAAAATCCATATAATCTTAATATTACGTTTATAGTAGCAGGCGTTTTTAAAGCATTGAAAAACTTTTACAGTAAATTGCCTTTTAAAAATCTTTAATACCTATATGTATTATAATTTTATTAAATTAAAAAGACCCAAAAATCTGATATTGAAATCGGTTATCGTCTGATTCATACCTAAAGGGGGGAAGGGGCGTAAGGGCAACGCTATAGAGGGGCGAGTCGCGTGCGAACGTTTGGCATTCAACGTTCGTTTTTAGTTTAATTCATTTAATAGTTTTCAACCAAATATTTTTATTAGCAACTCAGTTAAATAACATGTTTGTTTTCTAGTTTTTGAACTTTTGTTATTAATATAAAAATATCGATTGTGTTGTGTTATGTTTGTGAAAAGTTTTGGCAAATGAAAATTAATACAAACAAAACTTAGTGAATAATGAAACTCTATAAAAACAAATGTTTTCATAACGTAACTAATGGGACGGCTGTATTTTGGAATTTAAATTAGCTATAAATAACAAAATGAAATAAACGTATAAAATATATCGTGAATTAAAAAGTTTTATCGAGAATTTATTTCGCACGAACGTTAGAGAATAATTAAAATATGACAGATACATTATATAGTGATTATGAAAATTATTGAGTTATATAGGTTATTAGTGTTATTGAAATAAACATGTCAATGTAATATAATATAGTTTTACTAGTTGACTAACACTGAACGCTTATCAGCTTGTCACAGGATAAGACTAGATTTAAGTTGTGATACCAAGAATGTGTTACACGATTACTAGATTAAACGCTTCACGTATTATAATTATAGTTATTTTAATATACGCATCGTTCCTTGTTTACACATACAACCAGAAATTGTACGGTATTAGAGCGAATAGGAAGGACTTATCGTATTTGAATCATAAGGAGTTTAAATACATATTGCAATGGACGAGACGCTTCAGCGCGCCCTTCGATTTCATGGGTGAAGGTAACTCAGCTTTTGTAAAGAACAAATGCAAGTTCACAAACTGTTACGTGACTGACAACAGTCGCTACTTTATCGAGCAGTCTGATTTCGACGCGATCGCTTTCAATGGCCGGGACGTGATACATTTATGGCCGATCCAGATGCCTTCAAATCGGGTGTCGAGACAGAAGTACATTTTCGGCGCTATGGAATCTCCGGATAACTTTCCAGCGTGTGATGAGATGCTTGATGGACTTTTTAATTGGACTTGGACGTACCGACTGGACTCTGACTTCCGTTGGGGGTATATCACTATTTACGATTTAGGAGGGAAGGTTGTCGGGCCAGCGATTGATATGAAATGGGCTGATTTGGATCCAATTAATGAGGAACTAAAAGTTAAGCTCACGACAAAATCTAAAGCCGCCGCATGGCTAGTATCGCATTGTGTGACTAAAAGTGGTAGAGAAAGTTTTGTTAAGCAGCTGCAGGACGAGTTACTTGTCTATGGCTGGTTTGTAGATATCTATGGTGCGTGCGGCATCCTAAATTGTCCGAAAAGTGGAACAGATTCTTGTTTTAAGAGAGTGGAGAATGATTATTATTTTTATTTGTCGTTCGAAAACTCTTTCTCTGAGGATTACGTGACGGAGAAGTTGTTGATCGCGTTGAACAATTACGCTGTGCCTATTGTCTATGGTGCTGCTAATTATTCAAGGTATTTTTTAAAATATAGTCAGCATATGTAGAGATATCAGATCACACATCGTAAATTTTCCTTAAAATCGTGTGGTTGTACACGATTTTAAGCCATTTGCCAAATTATTAGCAGACAATGTTGTATATATCATGTTGTAAATAAGAAATATCTCAGGGTTCCTTCTTTTAAGTTGGAATGGGAGGCTAAGTAAGTAAGTGGGTAACACTGTCTCTCTAATGTTAAAAGACCCCTGTCTTTTTCTACGGCGCCGTGTGGTATCGGGCTGGTAGAATAAACCACCCTGAGTTCTTACCGAGATGTCGTAAAAGGCGACTAAAGTAAGTTGACGTCAGGCAGGCGGCCGGCCGTAAAAACGCAGCAAAATCATGTTACAGCATGTTTTTAAAATGTGCCGACCCCACTTAGAGCGGGATAAGGGCAGGAGGATATAATTTAGATTGTTTCTCTCATTACAGATTTCTACCGCCAAACAGTTACCTCAACGCTAGAGAACTAGGCCCTAAGGAACTAGCTCGGCAAATGAGCGATATAATTGGCAACACAACCAGATACCACGATTTCTTCCGCTGGAGGAACCACTACATCTACAAAGAGACCTCCTCCGAGGAGGATATATGTAAATTGTGCGAAATGATGAACGACGAAGAGAAAGTGAACAAAACTAGTGTGTGGAGTGACTTTCGGACGTGGTGGAACGGGGAACGGTATAAAGATAACTGCTGATATTTCATATATCAAAACTGGATATAAAACTGAAAACTTTACGCCCCCTTAACTTGGGAAATAAACTGGTGAAAAAGCGAAGAGAGCGTTACGAAAAGTGTAATCGGCATAGAATTATTAATAAATAAATAAATAAATATAAATATATAAATATATCGGACACAAACGGTCGTCCGTCCCCAAAGTAAGTAACTTAATACTTACTTATAACATACTTAAACATAAATATACACTCAGGTTCAAAGACCAACAAATTTATTTATAGAAAATGTTGGCCCTCAGCGGGAGTCGAACACGTGACCCGCGGAGCAGGCAGGCTCACACATTGCGCCAACGGGCCAGTCAAATTAATACTAATATTATAAAAGAAAGTCCCCAAAAACTGTTTGTCTATATCTGTTTCTATTTTTTCAAAATCTATAGAACGGATTTTTGTATAATTTTTACTAAAAGATAAGTTTAATAGTTTAAGTTAATAGTACATTAACGTTTTATGTATATTGTTGTTAAAGAACTAACCTGCTGGCTTAACTCGCGTGCGCCGCGTAAACTAGAAGTGATACACTAAAGTAATGGACTAGAAAACTGTAGATCTACAAAAATACTACAATATATATTTATATATATATATATATATATATATATATATATATATATATATATATATATAAAGTCCGGGAGAGCATGTCTCTGTCGATTACGATTAAGTCATAACTACTTTTATATTCAAAATTTAAATTCCAGAAATTTTTGTTGACACTGACTTCCACAGCTAGATAAAATAAAGTATGGCAGCCATAGGCAAGCCTGTAAATGAGAATGTAGCAGTAAATCATCCATAGATTATAGTAGCACAACTCAAAAAACACGTGTTTTGGACTAAGAATAGGTGTAAATAATGGGTTTTCGTTTAAACAAACTACAGAATTTTTTAGGCATTTTTCGTTAGCAATGAAAACTTTAAGCCCATTTATCTCAAAACGTGATTATTTGAGTTGTGCAACTATTGCAGCCTAAAATATAATTTTTGAAAAGGCACATTGTCTATGATAAATTGTTCCAAATTTGGAAAAATTAAAAAGAAATTTATTACCCAATAAATATTATCTACATGTAAGTAAAAAAGGTTAATTAAAAAATGATAAAAAGTTGTAAGTTACAAGTAGCATTTTACGTTTTTTAATCGTTATTATATAAATACGTAAATTACATGAATTCTTTACAAAATAACTATAATTTTTTCAATACTTTTTTGTCACGCTGCTATAAATAGTCTTTCAAATATAGAACAATTTTTGTGATCGTTCAGAACAGAATACCATAAATTTTCCTTTTTACACCTACATGACAAATTATTGTCTAAAATATTAATTTGTCAGCGACAGAAACAAATGTTACGCTCCACTAAACATCACTTAGATTGATTGCCTTGTATTTATTTCAACTGAGTTTTTATTGTTCCTTTTTTAAATTGTTTTAATGGTAATTTTTTTGTCAACTGCTCAGTCATTTGTTTTTAAGATAACAAGGACTACTTTTTTAATTTATTTCTTTTAAATATGGCCACAATAATATTGTAAAAACTATCGACCTTTTCCGTTACACCCGTGAAGGGCGAATCTGTGAAACTTATCTTACGTAAAACTTATGAATTTATGAAAAATATCCATAAGTATAAGACGAAATTCGATGTATATCATAGACAAACGAGAGGTCACAAAAAGCTTGTGATATATGTATCGCGACTCAGCAGAGTTAGCAACTCATTCTATGGTCTCGGTATTCGATTCTATAATAAAATTCCGCAATCCATACTAGACCAGTCAGAAAGGTTTAAATTAAGTATAAGAGATATACTTATATGTAAAGCATATTATGAAATTGAAGATTATTTGGATGATAAAAATGCCTGGATTTGAAAATCCTTTCAGCTTCATACAGGACTGCGGTTTAATAATGTAAAATTGAAAATGTTTAAAAGATTGGCCGCCGAGTTTCTTTCTGGTTCTTCTCGGTAAGAGCAACATTCCGAACCAATAGCTTCATTAATCATATTGATCCTTGACGATTCAAAAGCGCTTGAAAGAGCTTATTTGAATAAAGATTATTTTGATTTGATTATACCTCGCACTCAATTATAAATATAATTAAAACTTGAATAAAAGAGTATATATTAAGGGACATATGTTATGAGAATTAAGAGATAATAAAATATTATTTTTTATAATTTTCGTTTTATTTAAAACTATTCTAACGTTGACGCGTTTAAAAAACTACTAATTCAAATAATTTATAGAAGCAGGCGTTACTTTGCGGAACTCCATAGTACAGAAGTTATAGAATTATTTTGCTGTAATCCGCGTTTGTTATACACTGTCCATTATATTAACCATCTTTTGACAGATTGACGATTTACATATTTAGTGATGTCCTAAAGATTCTCGTATGCGATACCATTCCGATTATAGTACCTACTATCATTAATCGAATTACGTACCTAAGTAATTCGATTAATGATAACCTACGTAAACTAATAACAGATATAGAAATCAACATTTTGATTTAATATTGCCTTAGTTTTTTGAAAATAAATGTTAATCCGTGTGTATTTATTATAATCATAAAAAATATATTATACATCAACTGGCAACATCAACAGACCTTCCGCTCGGCCGCCATTTTGACGTGATCTGTCACTGTCATCGGAGGAGTCTAGTGTTGATTATCATTCCGACGACTCGTGCTAATAAAATAAATTAAAATATCCTGATTGTTTTATTTGTATTCATGTATTAACTAAGAAGAAAGTAAAACTTTATATAATGTTATTAAATGTCTTTTAATACTCGTAACATCGATTTCTACCGATTATTTTTAATCTGTGGCATAATCGTAGTAACCATTATGTGTGACATCACTAAGTGGGCGGTACCCATCCATAAAGTACAAATATTATTTGTATGATATTTGTACGTAAGCAATACAAAACTTAATGAGCGTGAGCTGTCAAAAGACTGATAATATGATGGACGCAGTATAAGAGAATACATGCAATGTGTATGAATGTATGAAGCAGGCAACAATCACATATCACATATATGCAGGACAAGCCGCCACACTTATCACAAAACGCCACTAACACCAACAATACACACAAGCACTGCACACACTCACTAGGTACCACAATATCTACGATCATTTCGCCCCGAGACCAAAGCTAGAAGGATAGGCTCTATGACAAAAGCGTAATTACATAGATTCTCTTAACAAACGCGGATTACAGCAAAATAATTGTATTGTCTTTTTATTTTTATTTCTGTGCACTGTATCTTACTTTTTGTGATCTGTGTCGAGATATCTTCTTATATTACACAGCTTAGAAAATCTTTTATCCAGGCTTCCTTTCTGTAACTTGAATCTAAGTCTAGTATATCTTAAAGATGTTCTAAGTTTTCATTTTGAAATAACAAAAGGAATATAATTTCGCGAAATCATATCTGGATTCTTAATAACCATAATTTACCTTTTTTTTATGTCAGGAAAACCCATTATGGGTCGTCACCGCCCGACGGGGACGAGCGGCGGGTATGTCGGACTCGCACCGACTAAAAACCTGACAGTGCTCCACCGCTCTGCTGGTGGCGGGGACAGGGTACCTATGAAGACATTGCCCCCATCCCCGCCAGCAGCAGCTCTGTACCCCGGAGAGCGCCACCTCCGGGTCGGGGCCTCTCTTAACAGTGGGCCCTCCCTCCGCTAATCGATGCATCGGGAGCACCAGATGCATCGACCGCCTCGGGGACCTAACTCCAGCGAGCGTCCGATGCCCCGTTCGGACCGCTCGGAGGTCCCCGTTAGAGCGGCATGCGACGGACCATACTTTACCAACCATAATTTACTTTGAATTAACCCACTCTAAGTGGGGTTGGCATAACAAGTTACAAACATTGTTAAAGGTCTGGCTAGGTATTTTATGACCGGCCACCTGCGTAACGTCAACTTACCTAAGTTGCCTTTTACGACACCTCAGTAAGAAATAAGGGTGGTCTGTTCTATTCAGTCGGATAGCACACGGTGAGTTAACTTACCTTAGTCACCTTTTACGCTACCTCGGTAAGAAAAGGGGTGGTCTATTCTACTGAACCGGATACCACACGGTGAGTCAGTAACCTTAGTCGCCTTTTACGACACCCTGGTAAGAAATGAAGGTGGTCTACTCTACTCAGCCGGATACAACACGGCGGGTCAACCTTTTACGATATAGATAACAAACACGTTTAAAAATAATGTTTAGCACCGTTCACTGTCGTAAAATACGACTAAGGTAACTTGACGTCAGGTAGGCAGCCGGTCGTAAAATACGTGGCCAAATAATGTGACATGTTTATAACATGTTGTGCCACAGTTAGAGTGGATTAAGGGCAGGAGGATGATGTTTTGCACCATTGACGACCTTTTACTGTGATTTCCTTAAACGAAAATGACAACTTGGAGCCTGTTTCACAAGTTACTGATAAAGTGTCGTATAGTTAACCGACAAATAAACTAAGTAGCAGATAAATGTCTCTAAAAACTAAAAAAAATTAAAAAAAAAATCGCTGCCATTATTAAATAGGTATTATATAGCAGATAAACAAAATACCAGCCACGTGATCAACCTGTTAACTTATTAGGGACTTTATGTGCTGAATAAGCGTACTACTAAACTACTTGTATTAATAAAAGAAGTATTCTAAATCAGTTTTATTCTTTTCATAAAAAATGCTAAAATGAAATCAAAGCAAATAATGACAGCGGCTGTCACATCTCCCACGTCAAAATGGCGCGAAAGGCTGTGGCAAGATGTGACGTCATGGCTTGCTTGCTTGCAGTAACGATAAGGCCTTGTTACACCTATCAGAAAGTTGAGAAACGAAAATTTCGAGATAGATATGTTCTGAATAAGCTAACTGACAGTTTTTTTTATTTACAGCAAAAATGTACAAGTTATATCTATCTTAAATTACTTACACGCTAGGACTATACAAATCATGCCCACGTGGTATGGTCCCAAGAATGCTGGCAGGGTTTCCGCGCTGAATCGCTAAGCTGATTCTTTGTGCGAAAACGGAGCCAGCCGTCTTGTCACTGACAGTTTATTGGTGAAATGTGAAACAGGCCCTTAGTCTTATTGATTTTCTAAAGAAACTTTTTGAGCACACGATATAAGTTCATATAATAATTTGCCCAGTCATTTCTTCCCAATTTGTTCGCTCGCATGAATCACTTAAAATTGACACGCATCATTTATCAATGTTCATATTGGTAAGGTTGATGACCGAAAGAATTTGAATTCATCTAGGATTCTATTTACTTCATCTCCTCCTTTGCTGGACACTAATAAATTTGGATTGAGATGTATATTTGTATACATCTCAATCCAATTGTTTTCTATTTCGCTCGCAGTAATTGTAATAAAATCTACCCGCACTACATATTATTAAGAATACTTAGTTATAATTTAATATTTCTTCTGTATAATTTTGTTAATTTATTTAAGTTTGTATTCTGATTATTTGTTTAAGAGGAATGTGCAATATCCAGACAAGTCGTCAAGGCTTAAGGATATTAAGAAATAAATTGTAATAAATATTATGTATTGGTATAAATAAATAAATAAATAAAAAAATAAAAAAATAAAAACGACCAAGTTAAGTGATAACTTAATATAATACCAAAAAATCACACTTCATAATTTGACGAAATTATATCCGTACGCACGTTACCATTAGGCTATCACAGCTTTGCATTTGACAGCTCAAAGATTAGTTGCTATCTATTTCTATTTTAGAGGCTTTTTAGTGTCGAAAAACAATCCATACACAGTCTCAAGCGTACGCCGTGTGGTATCCGGCTGAATAGAATAGTACCACCCTCGTTTCTTACCGAGGTGTCTTAAAAGGCGACTAAGGTAAGTTGATCCACCGTGTGGTATCCGGCTGAGTAGAATAGACCACCCTCATTTCTTACCGAGGTCTCGTAATAGGCGACTAAGGTAAGTTGACCCACCGTGTGATATCCGGTTTAGTAGAATAGACCACCCTCTTTCTTACCGAGGTGTCGTAAAATACGACAGAGGTAAATTGACGTCAGGCATGCGGCCGGTCGTAAAAACGCAGCCAAATCATGCGACAGCATGTTTATAACATGTTGTGCCGACCGCACTTAGAATGCGATAAGGGCAGGAGGATGATGATAATTTGACGAAATTAGATCCGTATTTTGCAACCTTGAGTACAGCGTATCTCCCAAAGCCACTAATTACTATTTTTTTAAATATATAAAAAAAGCAATAAAAAAAAGAAAAAACACTGGATTACGTAAAAAAACAACAGATACAAAAGATAACATTTATTCAATATTATGTAAAATCTGCATAAACGCTTTAACAATCTCAAAGCGTAAAAAATAAACAAAAACTAACGTCCGCCGGAACCGAGTTGCATAAATAAATAACCGGGTTATTTTCTTTGAATTAATATATATTTTACATTTTAAAATATTTGTGCAACATATACATAAACAAATAACTATAAAGTTATTTATCAAAAAAATATTTTCATTCAGAATGTTATTTTTAATCTGTAAACATAATATAAAATATGAAGTTTTACTATCTATTAATATTACAATTTTTAATAAACATTGCCGGGCGTATTGAAAGATACAATATTTCTTCATAGGTGCATAACTCTATAAACTATAATAAAACAAAATTACAGGATATTTACTTATACTAATTATTTTCTATATAAATAACAAAGTGCTTTCATTATTTTTTTAAATTATATTACAAGGACTCTAGTCCTTTAAGGCCTTATTAGTTGTATTATGTTAAGATCACAGACAACAAACATTAAACACAATTGTTCATAAGGGCACCTAAATATTAAATGCAAACAAAAAATTGTTAAGAATTATAGACAACTAGCGGCCTGCCCCTGCTTCGCACGGGTATAAAATATGTATCCCATGTCAGTCAGTGTAAAAAAATGATTAAAATTGATCCAGTAGTTTTGATATGGCGCTGTATTTAAAAAATGATTTTCCCTATTATCCCGCTTTTCTATTGAAATTTTTCCTAGATTTTCGTTGCTATAAACCTCACGGAGCCCGAGACCTTTCCAACGAATGCAAAACCGTGGAAATCGGTTCGTGCATTCTGGAGTTATATCGTCAGGAAGGAAAACCCGACTTATTTTTATATAGTAGATAATATTAAAAATACTTATAATAATAATATGATTTATAAAATTGACACAATTTGATTCGTGCAAGTTATTCTTTGGTAATTACTTATAATAAGTACATAATAGTTATATAGTATTGGCGCCATTTTTAAATTTGTAAACTTAGATAAAAAAGAAAATTCAAGACCTTCTAAAACGTTAAGTGAATCTTTAAGTACATAGCTTCAAAGTGTTTATGTAATACTATTATGTAGGTATAAGAAACTTTATAGATTGTATAAGGATCTTATTACGAAAAATTATACAGCAAATAACTCATTAGCTTTTTTATTGGAATCCGTAAAATATTATAAATAGTATAGATGGAGTTGGAGTAGAAAAAATCGATTAATTAATCGAAATAATCGTTTTTTTCTATTTGAAAATATGCCTATTTAAATAATAATACTTAATTAAAATAAAGGCTAATTAAAGTCAACAACTAACAATAAATAATGACAGATGTGATGCTTGTGAAATTTGATTAAAATGTGTAGTTTGGCTACATTGGTTTCATTCAACACTGTATAATCTAAAAAAACAAGAAGAGTAAAAAAGAAAAAGACGATAAGTAAAATTCGCTTATTAAATCGATTTTAATTAAAAAATAATCGATTAATATAAAAATTGAGTAATTGTTCACAAACCTAATCGTTTGCTAAGTTTTCATGGTTGATTCACTAGACCAATATTATATCTAGATATAATATTGGTCTAGCGAATTAATCATGAAAACTAACTGGAATTACTTACAATAGGAAAGTAATTCCAGATTTTTTTCGAGAGCAGAAATTACACATAACAAAATATTATAATATAATAATAAAATAATGTTTTGTAATTTTAATAGTTTTAATTTGTTTTTGTCTTCTTTTTGGGTTAGGACTTACGTGGTTTTAAAAATATAGACATAAAAAATACAGTATATAAGGTTAATGAAAGTAAGTCGCGAAAACAGCTTGTACTATTTTGAATTCGAATATAACATCAATAAATACCACCACGTGAGTGGAGAACTATTTACTACCGTGCAATTACCTATACATATTTCTAATTTGAATATAGCTACCATACATACCACCAAGTGGTGGAATTTGAGGATAGCTTAGGTAAATACCACCAAGTTGGTAGGATGACTGTCTACAACCATGCTTTTTCACACATGCTTTTTTTTTTGGCATGACATGGTTCTGCTGAGTCCATCAATCAACGCACTCAGAAGGTTCCTTAATATATGTGAGTCATATGCTGCGTCACATGGTCTCATATATAATGTAAAAAAAAGCGAGCTACTAGTTTTTAAAAGTAAAGGAAGTGCTCTAGGGGACATCCCCCCAGTATATTTAAATGGTGTAACGTTAAAGAGAGTGAATTATTTTAAATACCTCGGTCATATTGTTACAGATGACCTCTCTGATGTTAAGGACATTGAAAGGGAACGTAGGGCGTTGGCGGTTCGATGCAATATGTTAGCCCGTAGGTTTGCGCGTTGTAATAGAGATGTAAAGCTCATATTGTTCAAGGCATATTGCCAAACATTTTACACGTGCAGCCTGTGGGTCACATATACGCTGAAGGCCTACAATGAACTGCGTATCCTATATAATAATGGGTTCAGAATGCTGTTGGGGTTGCCGCGTTTCTGTAGTGCGTCATTGATGTTTGCTGAAGCTCGAACAGACGATTTTTATGCAATCTTAAGGAAAAGAGCAGCATCAATGATGAACAGATTACGTAGTAGCTGCAACGGTATTCTGAAAACACTTTATGGAAAATTGGATAACCCATTTATGAAGCACTGAATTCGAATGCATATGCATTCGCAGTGCTTCACAAATGGTCGTTATGCCATAATTTAATTTTAATTTTTATTCTTATTTTAATTGTAATACTAACATAGCCTATAAGTTCATATATATATATATATATATATATATATATATATATATATATATATATATATATATATATATATATATATATATATATATATATATATATATATATTATGTCTACTAACAAAATGGATGTAATGTCTTTTAATTTAAATAAATTATTATTATTATTATTATTATTTTTGAATTACAGCTTTCGCGGATAGCAAAACAACCTACCATAACTTTTGTGTTACGAAATTTTGTGGTACTATTCTATTCAGCCGGATACCACACGGTTAGATTAGTAAAAAAACATTGACACTATTGCTTATAACCTACGTTCTAAATATATGTATAATAAAAAGAAAAAAGACGTGAGTATAGCCGGTTTCTACACATTAACTAAGTACCGTGCAATTCCAAAATCAACAATTTCCTTTACAGGCCCCTTCGTTCCACCAACCCCGAAAGTCATCCCACACAGTGAGTTGAGAGACTTCCTCTTCATCGTTCAGCATCTTGCAGAACTTGCAGACCTCGTCTGGAGGGTAGGTCTCGACGTATCTGTAATGGTTTCTCCATCGGAAGAAATCATAGTAGGAGTCTCTATCCGCTATTATCTCATTCATCCGACGTGCCAATTGCTTGGGGCCTAGATCTATCGCGTCGAGATAACTGCCTGGTGGTAGGTACCTGAAAAATGATTTTTTATTTTATTTTATTTTATTAGGGAAA
The DNA here is from genome assembly GCA_029227775.1 of Morpho helenor. NCBI lineage: Eukaryota > Metazoa > Arthropoda > Insecta > Lepidoptera > Nymphalidae > Morpho > Morpho helenor. The sequence goes on from JARGCU010000006.1 coordinate 1,438,668, forward strand.
CAAACAATGGTTCTATTACTAAATAAATAGTAGTAAAGTAAGTAGCGGCCTGTTACTATCCCACTGCTGAGAATAGGCCTCTTCTCACCGTTTTTGGGAGAGAAGGATTGGAGCTAAGACCTACCACGCTGCTCCAATGCGGATTGGTAGGTTACACATGTCTCCAGAATTCTGTAATTTATTTTTGTACATAAAAATATAAAGAGTTATATAGAACGATAGGTGATGTATATAATAGACAAAGTAGGAACCGACATAAGCTTGCGGCTCCTGCTTTGCGCCTTGCAAAGGTACGAAAGTCGATTCTGGGTTTGGGTATAAGATTCTATAATAAAAATCCACAATCAATTTTAGCTCCATTACAGCAGTTTAAAAAGACCATTAAAAGGAGGATTAAGGATTATTTAGAAGATAAGAATGCTTGGAAATAGCTAGTGTCCGACCCTGTACAAGATAGTAACAACCTAATGTAACTGGTTATAAGTATTATGTTGAAAAGAGCAACCGCCGAGTTTCTTGCTGGCTCTTCTCGGTAGGAACAGCTTTCCGAACCAGCAGTAGATTTGACGATTAGCACTTGTTTACAAGTTTATTTGAATAAAGTTTTGAATAAAAATTTTGAGTTTGAGTTGACTTTTTTTTTATTTGATTATTTTTAATTTTGAAGTGCTTTAAAAGCTTACTTTTTATAAGCTTTTATTTAACTTCTAATGTATATATCCGAAGGTGGAATTTTGCAAGTTAAATTTGACCTACTTCCCGGTGTTTGATTAAGCTGAAATTGCACATACTGGCCCACTCATCATCGGGATGACAATGCATGTTTATTATAAGCATATGATGCCGTTGCCAGGATTGGCTCCAGACGAGGGAACTCCTCAACGATTAACAGTAGGGAATGGAATAATGTTTAAAGCTTTTTTAACTCGACTTGTCTTATTTACTATATTTATTTTCCAATTTTAGGTTAGGCGATTTATTGTTTTAAAATAAATTGTCTAGTAATTTATTTAATAGTATTGGCGCGGTTCTTAATGTACAAAGATTGATTTAAATATGTCCTTTCAAAGGTTAAAATTGGGTTCCAAGGAGTCGGTTATATACAAATATACATAAAGGTGCAACTAATAAAGCATGTAAAGCAAAAAATAACCATCAATCACCTGGAATAATTAGCAGTTCCATACACGATCGGTACAGCATAGTTATGAAACGCATTGTACACCTTCTCTGTAACATAATCATCGCATAGAGAGTTCTCGAACGACAGATAAAAATAATAATCCTCCTCCAACATTTTAAAACAGGCCTTCTCATTTGTTCTGGTACAGGTTAAAGTGCCACACTTCCCATAAACATCAACGGCCCATCCGAATGCTTTTAACTCATTTTGGAGTTCCTCCACAAAATACTCCCTCCCACCCATGCTCTGACAACGCGTCACGAACCACGCGGCGGCTTTTGATTTCTTAGACAGTTTCGTCTTGACCTCATCGTTAATTGGATCCAACGATTTCCGCCATTTCATATCTATCGCTGGCCCAACGACGTTGCCATCTAAATCATATATTATAATATAGCCCCAATGTAGATTTGATTCCAGTTTATACGTCCATGTCCAGTTGAAAAAGCCATTAAGGGTATCATCACAAACCGGATAGTTCGCTGGCGATTCGGACGCGGCAAAAACAAATTTCTGCTTAGGCGAACGCTTCGACGGCAACTGGGATGGTGAGAGATGTATAACATCTAATCCACCGAAGACTACAGCGTCGAAATCTGTCTGATTAACGAAATAATTCTTATCATCAGTCACAAAACAGTTCGTGTAATTGCACTTGCCTTTAACGAAAACAGCGTTGCCCTGTCCCATAGTATTCAGGGGTAACGAAAACCGACTCGTCCAAAGCAGTATATATTTTAAACTCTTCTGGTTCAGATATGATATATCTTTCCTCTGCGATCTTATCACGCGCAACCTCTCATTGTAGGTATATAAAAGGGATGCTGCGATGATTAAAATGACTAGAAATATCACTCTTGTCGCACTTATTCTGGGTAATAGGAAAGACATTTTTCTGCGCATATTCCAAACCATTTTTTAACAATTTTCTATCTATATTGGTAGAAAGTTAAATATCTCATCCAACTCGTATATACTCGGTTGTACTTTTGGTTGGAATCTCTGTCAAACATGACCGTTTTGGGCGTAAAAATACGCAGGTTCTACTTTGTAAGGCACAGTTTAGTCTTATTTCATTCCAGTTAATGAAAGTTCTTATAGATTATGAATTGTAATTAATTTTCTTGATTTCAATATCTGAAACAAAATAAAATAAATTAAATAAATACGTTTAAAATAGACCAAAAGCAATCGCCTTTCAGTCAAATATTAAATGACAGGCGGATAAATAATAAAATTCCGCAATGTTTGAACGCGCTAATCTCAGGAACTACGAGACCGATTTGAAAAATTCTTCAAGTGTAAGATAGTCCATTTATTGAGGAAAGTGAATCCAAAACTTTCCTTGCGTACACTAATTATTTATTAAGTTATTCAAAAATCATGTATTATAAAATTGTTCCTCTCTAAAACTACTAAATAAAAGTCCGGGATAGCATGTAGCTTTTAAGGTTATAGTAACGGCCTGTTACTATCCCACTGCTGGGCATAGGCCTCCTCTCTCCATTTTTGGAGAGAAGGGTTGGAGCTAAGACCTACCACGCTGCTCCAATGCGGATTGGTAGGTTACACATATCCCCGGAATTCTCTAGAGATATGCAGGTTTCCTCACGATGTTTTCCTTCACCGAAAAGCGTGTGATAAATTGCAATTATCAATTAGACACATAAGATTTAATACATAAAACTCATTGGTGTCTGCCCGGGTTTGAACCCATGATCGTCTCTAGAGATTCACACGGTCGCACCGCTAGGCCATCACAGCTTTTAAGGTTAACCCACTTTAACCATTTTTATGGTTATCATCATACTATATTGCGGTTTTAATCTTTCCATGCGGGCGAAACCGCTGGCAACTGCTAGTCTTTTAATTAAATTACCGAGCAAAGCCCCACCCGGCTGGACATCCAGGTACTAAATTAGTTGTTTACGGTATTTACAGACAAACGAATCTGTTAGTAATTATTTCGTACGGGCGACCGAGCGGCGCTCAGGACTAGTTTAGACACGGCGGAATCCGCGCGGATACAAACCGCGTGGTTCCAATCTGCGAGGATTGCAAGTGTTCAGACGCCCACGGTTAGTGTGAGGAGAGATAGTGTGACAGTCGCATCAGTTCAATAATCAAAGTCGAAGAAGCAATATGTGTGTACTTGCTCCTAAAAAAAAAAGAAAACGAAAGTATTGGGTTCATCCAATTTTGCGTGATCGTCTCACCCATGGGCAGCTTACGACTTTATATCCAAAGTTGAGGAATTATGAGCCCAAGTTTTTTAACTATTTAAGAATGTCTATAAATTCGTTTGATGAATTACTTGAAACAATCAGTGAACAAATTGCATCTTTTGATACCCATATGAGATCGAGCGTGTCACCAGAAAAAAGACTCGTGGTCGTTTTTCCATCTCATCAATGAAAAGTTCGGTGTCGAAGCGGTCCATTGTCACACGTGCGATACGCGCGGATGACGCGGAGCAACTGAACCATAGATAATACACTATATAGGATATAGATGTGCAACTCTGTCATTTTATTGAAGTAATGATAAGGGACTGTATTCGCTGATCTGGCAGAGATGTCGCTGTAACGTTATCATAATAATCCACTAGATGGCGCTGTACTGCATTCATATAGTGACCCTTATATAAAAATAGCATTTACAAAAAAATAGTTTGGCGCTATACCACTTCAATTTGAACGGACTTGGCATCTCCAAATTCCAGTTCAAATCAAAGAGTAGCACCAAACTATTATTCTAAATAAGGGTAATGAATAAAAGATTAAAGCTATGTAATATTTAATAATTTTTATTTTTTACATCTTTTTAAATAGTATGTCAATTCAGGAAACACTTGAAAAATACTTTTAAAACATTAAAAAAAATATCAAGCGTATACAAATAACAAATGTTCATCAGTTTACACGTTTATTTGTTGAAAACAACTAACTTTGCATACGTAATACACTCTGTAATTAGTTTTCATAATCATAATCTTCATTTGCTGTAAACCTGAAATCACACATTTGAATTTTTGTAGCTATAGTCTAAATCAGACCAAATATTTCAAATGTATACCAAAATAATGTAACCGAAAGTGTTAAAATATAATATTTATTACGAATAACCACATATTTTTTTCTAAAAAACTAAGTTAAAGGTATTGTGACACTTATAATAATTTTATTTAGTACATTTCAGCGAAATGGCTGCTTTAACCCTTTTGTGCCGAAAGCCGATAAGTTGCTTCTCACTGCGCTCTCATAAAAACTGCATACAGTCAGAAATAAAAAAAATACAAACAAATATAAACAGGTTTTCAAAAATCCACACGGCGCTTACTGTGTAATACCTTTACCTGTGTGTTACCTTCGAGTAATCTCTTTTTTGTTGTTATGTAGGTATTAGGTAATAGGTATTATTTATCTTGTTGCAAACTCATTTTTTAATATTGTTTGTATTATTTGTCGTGAATTTTTATTCCGATATGCTGTATGTCTTATTATTCACCGTGTGGTATAGAATAGACCATCCTTATGTCTTATCAAGGTGTCGTTAAGGGCGACTAAGGTAAGTTGACGTCAGGCAGGCGGGTGCTCGTAAAATAACTAACATGCAACAAATTGTTTAAAACCCTACTTAGAATGGGTTAAGGAGGAGCAAACTTGTTCCTATTTTATTCTTAGTATATTACTTTTTGAATCGTGTAAATATTATTTCTCGTTTGGTTTTAATTGCATAAGAATGTACATAAATAAAATTAAAAAAAAATCGGCTGGTTATTCTCGTGTAGGCATTTCCTTTTCGCTCGGCACTAAAAGGGTTAAAAATTAAATTTCTGCAGTAAAAATTTCTATTGTTAGGAAAAGGTACTAAATGGTTTCAAAAACATTATAGTAGTTACTTACCAACGTTTTCACATCCAAAATAACACATAAAATAATTTTTGGACGGCATAATTTCCAATATAGACCTTTAAATAAGCAGTGATGCGTTTTTGGCAGAAAAATTTGAAAATTTATGACATACTTATATATATTACAGTGTATCATTTGCGACATCTAGTGAATAATGATATAAAACTAATTTTTGTTGTCCAATGCTTGCAATGAGATGACGCTCTCGGCGACCTAAAGAGTGCTTCTTAGAGAGTTTCACCCCCCTGAACTGAACGCTGCGAAGGCGCGTCATAGTAACACAACCCCGCGGCATCCGCGCGAATTCATATTCCAGCGGTCGAGTGGCGGCTACCGCGCGGGTACTTGGTCCGCGCGGTGTTATGTGAACGTTGTAGTATGATACCATAATATATAGGACCGCGCGGTCGCTCCGCACGGTTTGCATCCGCGCGGATTCCGCCGTGTCTGAACTAGCCCTAAACTCGCGCACGCGGTTTCCCAAACAAATAAACGAATCCTACTAATATTATAAATACGAAAGTTTGTGAGTATGGATGTATGTCTGTTACTCTTTCACGGCAAATCCGCTGAACCAATATCGATGAAATTTGGCACACTGGAATAACATAAAGGCTATTATAGAATACCTGTTAGTTGTACAGGAAAAAGCTGAAACTAAAAAGCGTATTATTTATTTATAGATCAACAACAAAATAAACTTCACATTAAAATTATACATTGAACAACTTAAAATAAGTAGTATTTTAATTAAAGGTAATAACAACTTTCGTACCGGTCGTAAAATACATAACCAAATCATGTGACAACATGTTTTAAACATGTTGTGCCGACCCCACTTAGAGTGGGATAGGGGCAGGAAAATGATGATTCCCCTGCCCTTAAGCAGTGTGATATCCGGCTGTGTAGAATAGACCACCCTCATTTGTTAACGAAACCTTGTAAAAGACCCGCGAAGAGATTTGACCTGCCGTGTGGTATCCGGCTGAGTAGGGCCACCCTCATTTTTTACCGAGGTGTCGTAAAAGGCGACTAAAGCAAGCTGACCTGCCGTGTGGTGTCCGGTTAAGTAGAATAGACCACCCTCATTCTAACCGAGGTGTCGTGAAATGCGACAAAGGTGAGTTGATGCCAGGCAGGCGGCCGGTCGTAAAATACATAGCCAAATCATGTGACAACATGTTTTAAACATGTTGTGCCGACCCCACTTAGAGTGGGATAAGGGCAGGAAGATGATGATTCCCCTGCCCTTAAGCAGTGTGATATCCGGCTGTGTAGAATAGACCGACCTTATTTCTTAACGAAACCTTGTAAAAGATCCGCGAAGAGATTTGACCTGCGTGTGGTATCCGGCTGAGTAGGGCCCACATTTCTTACCGAGGTGTCGTAAAAGGCGACTAAAGCAAGCTGACCTGCCGTGTGATATCCGGTTTAGTACAAAAGACCATCCCCTTTGTTACCGACGTGTCGTAAAATACGACTAAAGTAAGTTAAAATCAAGCAGGCGGCCGATCGTAAAACACGTAGGCAAACCATGTGACAACATGTCTATAACATATTAAGGGATATGGGCAGGAGGATGATCAAATAATATGTACGATAAGATTATTAAACTCGCTTGTTTGCCATGACGCCATTTCTTTATTGATCTAAAGATATCTATAACGGAAATAAGCGTTATCGGTTTTATACAGACAGAACCGCGGTCACCCGTCCATAGATAACAAAACAAACGCACAAAAAAACTAGCCACGGACATCCGTCGACAAAGACAAATAAACTTTTTGTTGAATTACTTTTTTGTCTCTAAAGTCGAGGTTACTTTTTATGCCTTCACCAATTAAAATGCAGATTTTTATTTAACTTACAAGATATTTATTGGTTGAGTTTGTTTTCAATTAAAAAGGAGATGGGCAAAATCTGGCTTGTGCGGACTAAATAATGAAGTACATAATAAAATATTAAATATTAAATAATGCCATAATAAATTAACACTATCTCTGTACAACTAGGGAAAACTGGTATTGAATAAAAAAGTTACTTATTTGATCCAGTTCAGTTACATATAATTAGTGAAGTAAAAATAAAGAACTCAAGTCACAATATCTATCGAATCGGTAAGAAAATCGATATAGATATTATATCAATTAAAGAATTTAATATTCTAAATTATTTACTGTAACTTTCATAACTGTTGTTGATAAATTATTTTTTGTGTTACCATAAACAAAATGGATAACTATATTTATTCATACTTAGCCTAGCCTTTAATTAATTAATATTATTAAGCTAATTAATATTATTTATTATTATTTTATATATATGAACAATTTACGGAGTCGATTAATAATATCGATTTCTGCGGATAACAGAAGTCATAAAGGTTGTCGTTATATTAATTATCTGTCAATTGTTATGTTTCTAAACATGCATTATTGCTTTTCGCATCGTGAACGTTACATTTGTGGATTTCTTGTATTCGTGTGCTACTTTATAACGACCATTGCTGTATTTCTTGACTACTCACATATTATCTTTCCAGTGGAAAATCTCATTATTTTGGATTCGTATTTTTTTTTAGATGAAAATAGATCTATTAAAATAATATGTAGTATCAAATTCCAATACTATACTCTATGTAAATCTGTCATGATCATTAATTTTTTTCTTCTTATTCCCAAGTTCTATTTAAAAAAGACTTATACATACTTGAAGAGAAACTTTCCGTCTTTGTATTAAATATTATTTTATTTCTGTCCATTCAGGCCAAAATTGTATGAGCTATTTGCCCATCTCCTTTATGTGCCTTATTGATATTTGCACTTTATCTCGCTTTACGATGAAGGAACACATCATGAGGAAACCTGAATATCTCTGATTATCTGTATCTATGAATCTATCTATCTATCTATCTATCCATCAATCTATCTATATATATCTATCTCTAAAGAATTCTGGGGATATGAGTAACCTAAAAATCCGTATTAGAGCAGTATGGTAGGTCTAAGCTCCAACTTATCTCTCCAATAAAAAGGCCATAATGTCCCCCAGTGGATAATTATAGACCGTTATACTTAAACTATGACCTATGGAGATTATTGGAGTTTAGACCCACCAAGCCGTTCATATTTGGCGGACACATATTCAGAAACTCAAACACTTGTGTAAATAACTGATTACATTTTTGAAGTCTGAGAAATAACGCTTGAGGCAATTCTCATAAGCAACAATTGACGTATTTATTTTAATAACAAAAATCTTTTAAATTTAAATTAATTCATCTGTACTCAAATGTAAAGCCGAAGCGTTTGTTTGAACAATTCTTTCAGTGTAAGAATCAATTTATTGAGGAAGGCTAGAGGCTATATAACGCTAAGATGTATAGGAGAGGAGCAGCAATAAAAAAATGAACGAAAAAAGAATAATTTAAAGCTTTTCTTGCTTCCGCTGACTAAACGGTGATAGTTACTCAAAAATCATGTATTACAAAATTGTTGCCCTCTAAAAATTTTAAATAAAAGTCCGCGACAGCATATGTCTAGCTTTTAAGGTTGAACCACTTTAACCATTTGTGTGGTTGTTCAAATACTATATTACGGTTTTAATCTTTCCATGCGGGCGGAGCCGCTGGCGATTGCTAGTCTTGTATATATCTCGGAAACGGCTCCAACGATTTTCATGACATTCTTGTAGGAGGGTTTTGGGGATCTAGCTAGGTTTCATTTAAAGAATGTCGTTTTATACATGTTTTCGGGGACTTAACTTAACGGGTGGACCGAAAAACGCTAAAAACTTTATAACGCACATGTCACCGGGACTTTCTTTCTTTTTTAAATTGCGATTTTTGATATTTTTTTTAAATACCGCGCAAGGTTCGGTCCCTATCAGGTACTAGTAATAATAACATAGCAGCATACTCATAAATAGTCGATAAATGGTAATAAAAGATAATTCTAGAAATATGACTGTACCCTGATAAAATATTTATACGATATTATCAACATTGAATTAGGTATTTCACTAAAAGCGTAATCTGGGTTATGAAGAAAACACGACACAGAAATGATTTTAAAACACGCCTGATTTAAGGAAATTTTAGTTTAACATAATTCAAAATGTTACCACTCGATAAAGTAGTATATCTACTTTATCGAGCATCATTATCCTGCCCTATTCCACTCTAAGTGGGGTAGGGACAACATGCTATAATTTTTACCTTAACTATGAACATGCTATAAATATTATAAACATTTATATAAATTAAATATTATATTATATAAATGTTATAAACATATTGTCACATGATTTTGCTGACGTCAACTAATCTTAGTCGTATTTTACGACACCTTGGTAAGAAAGAGGGTGATTTGTTCTACTCAGCCGGATTAAACACGGCGGGTCGACTTACCTTAGTCGCCTTTTATGACACTTCGTCAAGAAAGAGGGTGGTCTATTACACTCACCGGCATACCACCCAGCGGGTCAATTTACCATAGTCACCTATAACTACACCTCGGTAAGAAATGAGGGTGGTCTATCCTACTCAGCTGGATACCACACGGCAGGTCGAATTACTTTAGTGGTATTTTATGACACTTCGTAAAGAAATGAGGGTGGTCTATTCTACTCAGCCAGATACCACACGTCGGATCGACTTACCTTAGTCGCCTTTTACGACACTTCGGCATGAGGGTAGTCTATTCTACTCAGCCGGAAAACACACAGATCCACTTACCTTAGTCGCCTTTTACGACACTTCGTCACGAAATGAGGGTGGTCTTTACAACTCAGCCGGATACCACACCGCTTATAATCCTTAAGTGATAATTGCTATGAAAATTTACGTAAAATTTTAGCATTAACTTACTTGACATGTATTCCGTAAAAAATCATAACACAAATCATGCGTTGATGTCAAAGACTTAATACACCTAAAGTCCCAAGAAAATAAGTTCAGTTTACTTTTAAAGAAAACTAAGAGTTTTGTTGCGCCGATTGCAAAAGTTTACACCGTATTTTATTTATATATGTATAACTTTTATTAAAAACTTTCCTTTGTTTCCGTTGACGATTCAAAAGCACTTGTTTAAAAGTTTGAATTTGAATATATAACAGTATAGTTTTCTTATCGCCTATTACAAATAACACCGATTACAAGCACGAATGAGTATCACCAAACTGGTTCAAATACTAGACGGTTTTGTTTTGTTGTTGAACGTAAAAGAGTGTTCACAGTTACTTTTTGAAGTGACGTCTTAAATTAGGTTGCGGCTTGGAGTGAAAAACTGACTCATGAAAAAGTGTAACGCCCGCTCACGTCTGTTACGATGAGTCACCGAACGAAAGAGAGGCCCGCCGGACTGGCAATTCGTTAAGGCATTCGCCTTGCGTCTCTCTCCCACTCAAACATGATTGGTCCGCCGCGCGCGCGGCACTAGAGAATTAGGCGCGTTGAATCGTTGCGTGCTTGTGTCTCTGTCGTTCTCGAGCGTTCTTGGTTAATTTTAGTTAAGTTTAAGTTTACATGTACAATGTTCTAGTAAACAAAATATATTTCTATAGTTAAAATATGTGCAATTCTTATTTTCATTCAATTCCTTGTTCTTATTGTGCAATTTTATAATATTCATATCAATAAATATTCTACTGAGAAAAAGACGTTGTCACGTAAAATCTTTGCCCGTAAAACCGACTTTACAGGCAACCGTTTACCGTGTTTTTTTTCGTAAGTTACTGTTACATGTTACAAATACAACCTGCTTCAAATAATTAGGTTAGTAATATAATCCAACATTGTAGCTGTCAATGTGACATTTGTGCGTTTTTACGACTCTCTATTGTATTATTAGGAGATCAACAACAATCCAAAGTAAAGCATAATAAGGTTGCTATTATCTGCATCTGGGGGATTTTTATTCAATTCCATACAAGAAAATTTTAATTTCAAAATCAATAAAAAAAATTACTTTATAAATATCTTGGTATGAAGCCGTGACGTATCCCGCTCAGCAGAATAGACCACTCTTATTTCTTACCGAGGTGTCGTAAAAGGCGACTAAGGTAAGTTGACCCGCCGTGGTATCCGGCTGAGTAGAATAGACCAACCTCATTTCTTACCGAGATGTCGTAAAAGGCGACTAAGGTAAGTTGACCCGCCGTGGTATCCGGCTGAGTAGAATAGACCACCCTCTTTCTTACCGAGATGTCGTAAAATACGACAGAGGTAAGTTGACGTCAGGCAGGCGGCCGGTCGCAATAACGCAGCCAAATCATGTGTTTATAGCATGTTGTGCCGACCATACTTAGAGTGGGATAGAGGCAGGATGATGGTGAATGTGATTTTTGATTCTTACTTAATCTTTATTTTGATTTATCATTAATATCGAAATGGTTATTTTATTGTGATACTAGCGGCCTGCCCCTGCTTCGCACGGGCTATATAAAATATATAGTTAGTCACTCAGTGAAAAAATGATTAAAATCGATCTAGTAGTTTTGATTTATTCATTACTGCCCGTGGCCCGCGCGCGTTAAATTTGGAGAAAAACAATTCCCCTCTCCCTATACCAAGAAGATTTCCTGCTATATCTAATATCTAAATTCATATACTACATACTTATTTTTACATTTTTCCCTATGTATTTTATTTTTAAAATTAATTACAGAATGTCTTTATATACAACATTCATAGCTTTCTTATAATTATTACACAATACAAACATGTTTTCTTTAGAGGTTACTCTTTAAAGAGCGACAGTTCCGCGTTCGATCGCTGCTAAATTCGAAGTGCTCTAGCGCGAAGCGCGGCCTCCTCGCGGGATTTTAAATCTGTGATATCTCCGAAAATATTCATTTTTTTTATATACAACATTCACAGCTTCCTTGTCGTTAAACAAACTCTTGAAAGAACGATATAGCTGCTGGATTCGAAGTGTTATAGGGCGAAGCGCGGCGTCCTCACGGCATTTTAAATCTGTAATATCTCCGAAAATGTTCATTTAAATTACATGCTGTAAAAGGCCATATTGATCTATATTAAATCAACAATTTATTTAAGGTATTTAATTGGATAAGGATTAATGCTGTATTGTATAAAAATTGCTTCAAAAATAAGGCATTATTTTTCGTAAAAAGTAAATTACAAAAAATGCTATAGTGGGTTATCCATAAGAGATAGACATATACCATTGCAGACTTTTCTGTAGACCTTTTCAAGGTGTATAAATACTTAGTACATCATTTTCATAAATCTCGTAGGGTTTAGCCTGCGTTTGCAATGTAAGCGGAAAAAAATGTAATTATTTACAAAAACCTCAAAAATTACAGTATTTCTCTACTCCGTATTCCATGTTATTATACGTAAAAACCTTCCTCTTGAATCACTCTATCTATTAAAAAAAACCGCATCAAAATCTGTTGCGTAGTTTTAAAGTTTTATGCATACATAGGGATATATGGACAAACAAAGAATGCGACTTTGTTTTATAATATGTAGTAATACAAAAAGCAACTTTTCGAATATTTTAAAATAATTGATTTTTATAGAGTTAATCGATTATTCACAAATCTATTTTATTCGATGGGAGAAAATTCGATTATTTAGTAACCGTTTTCTTTCACCTCCAAGCCTATATATACTTACCTTGCGTGACAAATATATTTCACATTTTACATTATCGACTAATTACTTGTCCAGACATAATTACGTCATTCTTGACAAATTGATAATAACGATTACCCAAACATTTCGCCGACGAGCTTAGTCATGGATAATATATGGACTTATGTAATAAACAACTTTTTGTTAGATTCAAGGCTATGGAATTAAAAACAAAAAGAAAACGTTTAGGAACGACTTTTAAACTATTCGCAATCTCCGAAAAATCATATTACGTTACACGTTATATTCTTATCATCCTCCTGCCCTTATCCCACTTTAAGTGGGGTCGGCACAACATGGTATACATGTTATCAAATGATTTGGCTAGATATTTTACGAACGGCCGCCTGCCTGACTTCAACTTACCTTAGTCTACTCTTACGACACCTCTGTAAGAAAGCGGGTGGTATATTCTACTCAACCGGATACCACATCGTTGGTCAACTTACCTTAGTCTCCTTTTAAGACACCTCGGTAAGAAATGAGAGTGATATATTCTACTTAGCCGCATACCACACAGCGGGTCGACTTACCTTAGTCGCCATTTACATCACTTAGTCAAGAAGTGAGGTTGGTCTATTCTACTCAACCGGATACCACAAGGCATGTCGACTTACCTTAGTCGCCTTTTACGATACCTCGGTAAGAAATGAAGGTGATCCATTCTACTCAGCCGGATACGCACTGTTGGTCAACTTACCTTAGTCGTCTTTTACGTCACCCCGGTTAGAAATGAGAGTGATCAGCCGGACTACGTATGGTGCCGTATGGTGTCCGGCCTACTCAGCCGGACACCATACGGCAGGTCGACTTATTTTAGTCGCCTTTTAAGACACCTCGGTAAGAAATGAGAGTGGCCACACGTCTAGTTACACTTTACATTTTATAATTATATATTTTATTGCTGTTTTCAACTAATAATACTATAAAATATTAAAATTTCGTATCATACTTACCTATTTACCATAAACCCAAAACGTGTTTATATTATTTAAAGTACTATTATAACAAACATTTCCACCTTAACATGTACCTAAGTATATAATTTTAGCCTCTAAACAATTAAAAATAAAGAAATTACCTTCAATTTTAACAATACCATCGAACAATTGAAATAATATTTAATATACGCACGCACAAACACGTTTTTTTAAAAACAAAATCCTTGAGTAACAAAACACAACATTCCGCGCGTCCGTATTTTTAAATACTAGTCAGTTTGGCTAAGCAGTGCACTCAAATGGACGACACGATCAGGTGAATGCACTTAAGACAACGTGTTATGAATAAAATCATCATCTTCCTGCCCTTATCCTACTCTAAGTGGGGTCGGCACAACATGTTATAAACATGCTGACAACACATATGTATCATCACTACATATTATAAAACAAAGTCCATATTTGCGTATGTACGCATAAAACTTTAAAACTACGCAACCGATTTTGATGCGGTTTTTTTAATAGATAGAGTGTTTCTAGAGGAAGGTTTGTACGTATAATTAAATTCAATACAGAGTAGAGAAATACTGTAATTTTTGAGGTTTCTGTAAATAATTACATTTTTTTCCGCTTACATTGCAAACGTATGCTAAACCCTACGAGATTTATCAAAATGATGTACTAAGTATTTGTAAACCATGAAAAGGTCTACAGAAAAGTCCGCGATGGTATATGTCTATCTCTTATGGATAACCCACAATAGCAGTTTTTTTCATTTACTTTTTACGAAAAATGATGGTTTATGTTCAAAGCAATTTTTATACAATACAGCATTAATCCTTATCCAATTAGGTACCTTAAATAAATTGTTGATTTAATATAGATCAATATTGCCGTTTACAGCGTGCAATTTAAGTGAACATTTTCGGAGATATTACAGATTTAAAATCCCGCGAGGTGGCCGCGCTTCGACCTATAGCACTTCGCATTTAACAGCTATATGTCGTTGTTTCAAAAGTTTGTTTAATGACAAGAAAGCTGTGAATGTAGTATATAAGGACATTCTGTAATTAATTTAAAAAATAAAATACATAGGGGAAAAATGAAAATATGTAGTACCTATATGAATTTAGATATTAGATATAGCAGGAAATCTTCTTGGTATAGGGAAAGGAAATTGTTTTTCTCCAAATTTAACGCTTGCGGGCCACGGGCAGTAATGAATAAATCAAAACTACTGGATCGATTTTAATCATATTTTTTACACTGACTGACATGGGATATATATTTTATACCCGTGCGAAGCAGGGGCAGGCCGCTAGTATCATAATAAAATAACCATTTCGATATTAATGATAAATCAAAATAAAGATTAAGTAAGAATCAAAAGTCAGATTCACCATCCTCCTGCCCTTATCCTCACTCTAAGTGTGGTCGGCACATGTTATAAACATGCTGTCACATAATTCGGCTGCGTTTTTACGACCGGCCGCCTGCCTGACATCAACTTACCTCAGTCGCATTTAACGACACCTCTTTAAGAAAGAGGGTGGTCTATTCTACTAAACCGGATACCACATGGTGGGTCAACTTATCTTAGACGCCTTTTACGACACCTCGGTAAGAAATGAGGTTGGTCTATTCTACTCAGCCTGATACCACACGGCGGGTCGACTTACCTTAGTCGCCTTTATTTAACGACACCTCGGTAAGAAAGAGGGTGGTCTATTCTACTAAACCGGATACCACATGGTGGGTCAACTTACCTTAGTCGCCTTTTACGACTCCTCGGTAAGAAATGAGGTTGGTCTATTCTACTCAGCCGGATACCACACGGCGGGGCGACTTACCTTAGTCGCCTTTATTTAACGCCACCTCGGTAAGAAAGAGGGTGGTCTATTCTACTAAACCGGATACCACACGGTGGGTCAATTTATCTTAGTCGCCTTTTACGACACGTCGGTAAGAAATGAGGTTGGTCTATTCTACTCAGCCGGATACCACACGGCGGGGCGACTTACCTTAGTCGCCTTTATTTAACGACACCTCGGTAAGAAAGAGGGTGGTCTATTCTACTAAACCGGATACCACATGGTGGGTCAACTTATCTTAGTCGCCTTTTACGACACCTCGGTAAGAAATGAGGTTGGTCTATTCTACTCAGCCGGAAATCACAAGGCGGGCGACTTACCTTATTCGCCTTTTACGACATCTCGGTAAGAAATGATGGTGATACTATTCTATTCAGCCGGATACCACACGGTTAAACATGTTATGAATAAAACTACTAAAATAACTGCTTTATTAAGTGATTACTTATACATGTTTTTTTTTATTAATGTACCCACACAAAATGTTACAATAAACAACAAAATAAAAATTATTTTTAATACTATAGGCGATTCTGTTTTTAAACCTTAAATAGACGATCGCGCATGCATGCTGAGAATCTTACGCTGTTCGCTCTTGAACTGTATTCGATTTTGTGGCGCACAGTACGCTGTTGATTATTATTCATTATCCTCCTGCCCTTATCCCACTCTAAGTGGGGTCGGCACAATATTTTATAAGCATGTTGTCATATGATTTGTGCTGTTGCCAATGATTTCCGCTTTGTATTTTATAGGGTTGTCATGAAACGAGATTATCGCGCCCTTTTTTGTTAAAATGGTGGCAACACTGTGCTGTTGTTCGGAATGCGGGAATTCCATTATATCGTGTCATTGTTGAAAGTGTGCGCTAACATTTTAACGTTTAACGAACGACCGCCTACCTGACGTCAACTTACCTTAATCGTATTTTACTATACCTCGGTAAGGAATGAGGATGGTCTATTCTACTCAGTCAGATACCACACGGCAGATCGACTTACCTTAGTCTCCTTTTACGACACCTCGGTAAGGAATGAGGATGGTCTATTCTACTCAGCCAGATACCACACGGCGGGTCGACTTACCTTAGTCGCCTTTTACGACACCTCGGTAAGGAATGAGGATGGTCTATTCTACTCAACCAGATACCACACGGCGACTTGACTTACCTTAGCGGCCTTTTGCGACATCTCGGTAAGAAAAAGGGTGGTTCATTTTTCTCAGCCGGATACCACACGGTTATTTTACTTGCCTTTTACAACATCTTGGTAAGAGTGGTCTATTCTACTCAGCCGGATAGAAGAGAGCATATTGTAAGACATGTTCACACATTGCAGGCCTGGCAACGATGGTAGTTGAGTTAGGTTATGCAATGGCAAAGGCTAGGCAATGGCAAAGCATCTAGAGTGGAACGCACATTGGTTCGAACCATATTCGATCGTTTATACATGCTTTAAGTTCGTGATGTCACCATTTAATAGTGCGCAAATATAAAGTTATATCATGTTTTATTCTTTACTTTAAATTACACAGCTGTTCAATTTATAAATTAAAATCGTACGCATGCAAAAACAAAATATGTTTTATATAATAAAGAAATTGGTATGACGTGTGGTATTCAGCTGAATAGAATAGACCCTCATTTATTACCGAGGTGTTGTATAAGGCGACTAAGTTAACCCGCCGTGTGGTACCCGGCTAACTAGAATAGACAACCGTCATTTCTAACCGAGGTGGCGTAAAAGGCGACTAAGTTGACCCAACGTGTGGTGTCCGGCTGAGTAGAATAGACCACCCTCATTTTATCCGAGGTGTCGTAAAAGGCGACTTCGTTGACCCACCGTGTGGTATCCGGCTGAGTAGAATAGACCACCCACATTTATTACCGAGGTGTTGTAAAAGGCGACTTAGTTGACCCACCATGTGGTATCCGTCTGAGTACAATATACCACCCTTATTTCTTACAAAATTGTAACAAAAGGCGACTAAGGTAAGTTGACGTCAGGGAGGCGACCGGTCGTAGAATACGTAGCCAAATCACGTCACAACATGTTGTGCCGACCGAGTGGGATAAGGGCAGGAGAATGACATGATGATAATAATAAAGTAATTGATGGCACTGAACTAAACTCCGCCATATTTTTTTATGATTTTATCGCGGATTAGCAATGAATATTATCATTTAGTAATACCATTATTACTTTTTCAATTTATTTATTTAAAACTAGGCCGGTTCTCTTATCATCTCATATCTTATCTTATCTAAGCTTGAGGACGCCTGTTGGAGTAGGACGGGTGGTCAGCTCCTATCGCAGTATTCAACCCACTTCCCCATGTTGGGACATGTTTCACTGTTGTTCTTGCAGTGTCACTTGCTTCAACATACCAATAGCAAAACTGATATATCTCTGAGGATATAAATATCCCCTATATTTGTTATATCCTCAACCTTTATACCAACACTAGGTAAGGATAAAATTTCAATTTCATTTAGTGTCTCCCATTCCATTCCCATTCCATTCCATTTTCCATCCCATTCCATTTTATAAATTCAATTCCGTATGGAGTACCACAAGGGTCCCACTTAGGCCCACTATTATTTTTAATATTTATTAATGACGTTAGCTACGTAATAGAATCAAATTTTAAACTATATGCCGATGATTTGAAAGTCTATCGTGTGTTTAATGAAGAGCAGGATGCACATATTTTACAAAAAGACATTGACAGCATTTTATATTGGTGTGACAACAATTTTATGACTCTTAATTTTGATAAATGTATGTACATTAAGTTCTCAAGGAAAAAAAATACAACTAGAAGGTCCTACAGTGTCGTTAATACTTTGTTAAAAGAGGTGAATGTAATTCGTGACTTAGGTATCACCCTTGATAGTTCACTTTCTTTTCGTCATCATCTGGATACAATTATTGCTAAGACATCAAAATTGTCAGGTTTCATTTCACGTCAGATGAAACTCTTTAAAGACCCAAACTTAACGGTATTGATTTATTGTTCAATTGTCCGCAGTATTCTTGAATACTGCTGCTGTGTATGGAATCCTGGTTACAAGGTACATAGCAATAGATTGGAACTTGTGCAAAAACGTTTCTTGTATCACTTAACCTTTAATAATAATAAATGTCGGATTTTGAATTCTTATAGCGCTCGTTTACGTTACTACAATTTAATGTCACTAAATGATCGGCGGAAGATGTTGGACATGGTGTTCTTTTTCAAAATAATTAATGGTGTCGTAGATTTGCCTGAAATTTTGAACCGTATACAACTGTGTGTTCCGCGTAGTGGTAGTCGACTAGAGAATCGCAAACCATTTAATTTACCTAAATGTCACACGAATCTTAGACAACATGCCCCTATATACCGAATTTGTTCTCAATTAAACGCATTCAGAAGCGACGTAGATATTTTCTGTGGTTCTTTAGCCTCATTCAAAAGCAAATTGTGTAAATGCTTGCGTAACTCTAAGTAATTTAAAAGAGTAATTTAATTTAAGTGATCTATGTATACTAATATTTGCATGCTGTGTTCATTTCCAGTAGGTAATAATCTTGTCTATTTGTTATTGCAACTTCTTGTACACATGTGAATTCATTATATCCAGTTTAATGAACCAAATAAAAAAATTCCCCTACTGGATCGATTTGAAAAATTCTTTGAGTGTAAGATATCCATTCATCGAAGAAGGCTATAGGCTATATAACATTATGCTAAGATAAATAGGAGAGGTGCAGCAAATATGGCGAAAACGGCAAAATTTAAAGCTTTCCTTGCGTGCGCTAAGTAAACGGCGAAAGTTATTCAAAATTATGTATTACAAAATTGTTCCCATCTAGAAGTTCTAAATATAAATCCGAGACAGCATATGTCTAGTTTTAAGGTAAACCGACTTTAACCATTTTTATGGTTATCAAAAGACTATTACGATTTTAATCTTTCCACGCGGACGGAGCCACTGGCGATTGCTAGTCTTTAATATTTAAATGAGCAAATCATGTATCGGGGGCGATAAATCGATCTAACTAGATTTCGCTTGAAAAGGTCGTTTTATCACTGTTTTAATCAATGAAAAACTGCTAAAATATAATAAAAAAATAAACTTTAATTACACTTTCACGTGCAAAGCTATAATAGCTCGGTTGGGATCAGACGAACTAAAGAAGCGAAAATATCCCAAATCGAGTCCCAAGTTACACTAGACCTTTTTTTTCATTTGCATCTTTTTTATTTCTTCTTAAAGAATAACGAGCAAAGCAATGTCACCTAGATACTTAAAAATTAAAACACAAATAATCAAAAAGTTTGTTAACAATTTTTATTACCCCTTTCACCGTTCCACCATGTGTGGAAACCATTCCATACAGTTACTCGAGACATTTTTTCTACGTCATTCATCATTTTGCACAACTTGCAAATCTCTTCCGGGATGTAAGTCCCCATGTACTTATAGTGGTTTCTCCATCGAAAAAAATTATAGTACTGATTTCTATCCATGATTATTTCGTTCATTCGCCGAGCTAATTTTAAAGGTCCTAATTCTCTAGCATCTAGATAGCTTCCTGGAGGTAAATATCTGCAACGGAAAAATTATATTATTACAATGTGTGATTTTTAAACAAAATTAAATTGTTACAAAGTGTGATTTTTACACTAAATTATATGGTTACAGTGTGTGATTTCTTACACAAAACTAAATTGTTACAATGTGTAATTTTTTACATATAATTTTATCGTTACAGTGTGTGATTTTTACACTAAATTAAATTGTTACAAAGTGTGATTTTACACTAAATTATATGGTTACAGTGTGTGATTTCTTACACAAAACTAAATTGTTACAGTGTGTAATTTTTTACATATAATTTTATCGTTACAGTGTGTGATTTTTACACAAAATTAAATTGTTACAAAGTGTGATTTTTACACTAAATTATATGGTTACAGTGTGTGATTTCTTACACAAAACTAAATTGTTACAGTGTGTAATTTTTTACATATAATTTTATTGTTACAGTGTGTGATTTTTACACAAAATTAAATTGTTACAAAGTGTGATTTTTACACTAAATTATATGGTTACAGTGTGTGATTTCTTACACAAAACTAAATTGTTACAGTGTGTAATTTTTACAGATAATTTTATTGTTACAGTGTGTAATTTTTACACAAAATTAAATTGTTACAAAGTGTGATTTTTACACAAAATTATATTGTTACAAAGTGTGATTTTTACACAAAATTAAATTGTTACAGTGCGTTATTATTACACAAAATTTTATTGTTAATGTAAGTTTTTTACATATATTAAAATTATTACAGTGTGTAATTTTTACACAAAATTATATTGTTACATTATGTGATTTTTACACACAATTAAATTGTTACAGTGTTTGATTTTTACACAAAATTGTATTGTTAGTGTGTGAATAAAATAAAAATAAAATATGAAGTATAGGTCAAGTAATTGGATTCTCTCGTAGCTTTACCATAGAGTTATTATAGGTTATAGTAGGAAGCCAAAATGTGCCATATTAAAATTAAGAGATAACAAATGAGATTGTATCTATCAATCAGTTCTTATGTTTGACTAGACAAAGATAGGTATACGAGTTTTATCTTCCCTCTCATTATTTCTTGCGACACTCTCATTTATAGACCTCCCTATAGCTCCCCTGGTCCAGTTTAATAATACTATGAATAGAATAGAACACTATAGAAAATACTGACGTGTATTTGCTGATGTTCTTGGATTCGATGGACGGAGGACGACCGAGAAGCCAGATTGTCAGTTTTACTATTAAAACATCAAAACTTAATAACTCCGAATATTGTTTAATAACCGTAAAGAAGAATGTGCTTAAATGTCTAGGCCTAAAAGATCTGTTTAATACAAATTAAACATTATTTACCTGGAGTAGTTAGCGCCACCATACACGATAGGCACAGTATATCCATCCAACGCCGTCAACAGTTTCTCAGTAACATAGTCCTCAGAGAAAGAGTTCTCAAAGGATAAATAGAAGTAATAATTTTTCTGCATCATTCTAATGCACCACTTTCTATTTGCTCTCGTGCAAGTTAATGTACCACACGCACCATATATGTCAACTGCCCATCCAAATGTCCTCAACTCCTTTTGCAATTCCTTCACAAAATACTCCCTCCCACCTTTAGTATTACAATTCGACACAAACCACGCTGCAGCCTTTGATTTATTTGATAATTTAGATTTGAAATCATCGCTGATTGGATTCAATGTATCCTTCCACTTCATATCTATCGCTGGTCCGATAACATTAGCATTAAAATCGTATATATTAAAATAGCTCCATTGTAAATCCGAATCCAATTTATAAGTCCAAGTCCAGTTAAAATAACCATCAAAATGTTTTTCGCAAACTGGAAAGTTATCTGCCGATTCGAAACCGGAGAATATATATTTTTGGTTCGGTGAACGGTTCGATGGTAGTTGGCCTTGGGCGAGACTTACAACGTCGTCAACACTGAAGACGATCGCGTCGAAATCCTCTTTATTCATGAAATAGTCTTTGTAATCAGTGACAAAGCAGTTAGTAAAGTTACACTTGGTCATTGGAAGCGTTAAGTCCCTTTCTCCAGTTGATACTATAGGCAGGTTTGTCCGATTGGTCCAAAACAATATATACTTTAACGCTACATCCTTCTTTGCTTTATATGCAAACAACCTCTCATTGTCAATGTATCTAATATATGGTACTAATATTAAAAAGATTATAAATATTAAGTACAGCGCACATAATGAGTTTAACAGGGAACGCACTCTCGGATACATGTTCAGAAAACTCTGTCTTATTTACTTATAGATTGATATTAAGAACCTTTTCTTGTTCTTAAAGTTCAGCAAAGCCGTGCTATTACATGCTGCGAGGTAATTTTAGTTAATTTTCTTCAATAACACAAATTTTGTCAAGCTAAACTGTAATTTCACTAACTAGCCAGAGTTTCGTGTGGCCTCGTTTGTATATCGCTGAAGTAATGTTGATAGTGAAATTTTGCATTATTTACGAATTATATTCCATGATAACACTTTTTTGGCAACGTTTGTTACGAAATAAACAGGTAATGTAATTAGCCTCATATCAATTATTCATGACAATACAAAATAAACTGAAATAAAATATACTGATGAAAATGGGTGATCCTTATTAATTGACCGTGGGTTTGAACCAGACATTAATTCATTATGCGGTTTATCGTGGAGAAAAACGTGGTGATAAAACTTGTATATATCTCGAGAAGAAGAAAAGCGTAAATGGTCAATCAACTTAGGTCATAGCTCCAGTCGCCCACTTCAAGGGATGCGAAAGCTTTTCCCCATTGGAATGAGGCTGCTGCTCCAGCGCTGGTGAATGTAAGGATTGTCAAGAATTATAGGGTTTCTCTTTATTTAATGTTGTCATGACTCTTTTACTACTAGACGGACTGACGACCTCAAAAAAGGTCGCGGGGAGCCGCTGGATACAAGCGGCACAAAATCGTGTGTTCTGGAGATCCCATGAAGAGACCTATGTCCAGCAGTGGACGTCCATCGGTTGAAGAAGAAGAAGATGACTCTTTTAAAAGGTTTTTTCCTAAATACCACATTTAGTTTCAGTAATCAGAACCTTCTCCTTTTCTTCTTCGACCGGTCATTGATCAATACAGGTCACTTTGAATTCAAACCACCAATCTTCTGCCAGATAATTTTTGAGAGTGTCCACCTAGTTTACCATTCATACACATTAGAAGACATTTCAAGTTTTTGCGTAATATCTGCCTTTTCCATTCATTTTAGCTACTCAGCTAGACTTATATCAGTTTTTTTCGATAACAGCTCTCCTGTCTGATTTGAAAAATCCAAGTTGCCCCTCTTAACTTTGCAGAACATCAATCACAGTACAAAACCTCTACTCTTCAGCAAATGACGAATCGCTTCACCTAACGTTCGAAACAGTTCAAAATTTGTCTAAATTTTTTCGTAGCCGATTTTTATGTCTCGATCTTCCAAATTTCATAATGGAGAGGGCATTAAAGTACACAGTTTAGTAATGGGACAGCCTTTTACTAAATTAAACATCAATAAGCCTTTGCGAAACATCAAAATATATTTCATTTAATTCTTAATAAAATTGAATGGTTGGTTTAATTAAATTTACAAAAAAAATTTACAAGATAAAAAACATGATACGAGTACTTGAAAAAAAAAATAAAAAATGAAATAGGCAGGTAGGACTCGATCTTAGGTATTTTCACTTCTGACTGCCCGTTTCCCAAATAAGCTGGCATGACTTTTCAATTTTCAACAAAAAGTCTTTTCTATTATGTAATCTAATGTAAATTTAAGCATTTTTTGTACCCAAAAACAGTGACAAAACGACATTTTTTTCGATGAAACCTAGCTAGATCAATTTTTCACCCCCCATTTCATGAAAATCGTCGGAGCCTTTTCCCTAGGTTCAGAAAATATACATATATATATATACAAGATGAACTCATTTAAATATTACAGATAAATGTATATATAAAGCATTCTAAAATGCTATTTAACAATAATTACTAAACCGTCCGTTCCACCAAGTGCGAAAATCATCCCATTTAGTCACTTGAGACACTTTCTCTTCATCATTCATCATTTCACATAACTTGCAAACTTCATCAGGAAGGTTGTCATCCAGGTACCTATAGTTATTCCTCCATCGGAAAAAATCATGGTATTGATTTTTATCCAGAATAATTTCGTTCATACGTCTAGCCAAGAGTTTAGGTCCTAAGTCTATCGCATCTAAATAGCTGCCTGGAGGAACAAATCTGTAAGCGAAAAGTTAATTTAAATTTTGGATAGCGTATATTTATTACTTCCTCATCAAACAACATCAGTGTTTTTATTTAATTAAAATGGAAAGTAGTCCTTTGTCCACTGAAGGTATAATCAGGACGCTATTTTGTCTTTCGCATAATACAAGCCCACCATCACGAGACACATTATTATATATACAATACTATTCATCCTTTTTTTAAGACCGGATTTACTAACAACAAAACGATAAACCAAAGAGTTATATTATTATCCTATCCTACGAATATTATAAATGTGACTATGGTTGTATGTTTGTTAATCTTTCACGGTGAATCCGCTGAAACAATATCAATGAAATTTGGCATAATTATTCTTTATCCACCTGGGTAACACATAGGCTATAGAAATCCTGTTATTTCTACAGGAATAGGATGACTTTGAAAAGCGCCATGTATTATCAAGCTATCACGCGACAGAAGTAACGGATAAAAAGCTAGTTAATTATAAAAAGTATTTTCTCAAATGTGCCATATACATTTCTGGACAAGAAACACTCGAAATGTTTGCACTAAATAAATATAAATACCTGGAGTAATTAGCTCCGCCATAAATAATCGGTACAGCAAAACAATTCAATGCAGTCAATAGTTTCTCGGTTACATAATCCTCAGAGAATGAGTTCTCAAATGATAAATAAAAATAATAATTTGCCTCCAATATTTTGCAGCAAGACTTTTGATCGTTTCTCGAGCATACTAAAGTACCACATGCACCATAAATATCAACCACCCAGCCGTATGCACTCAGTTCTTCTTGTAAAATCTCCACAAAATTCTCCCGCCTACCTTTAGTCTCACAATCAGATACAAACCACGCAGCAGCCTTAGATTTCCTTGACAGTCTTGTCGTCAACTCTTCGTTGATTGGATTAAATGTATCTCTCCATTTCATATCTATCGCTGGTCCGACAACATTGCCATTTAAATCATTAATAGTAACATAACTCCACAGCAAATCCGAATCCAGTTTATAAGTCCATGTCCAATTGAAAAAGCCATCAAAATCTTTGTCACAAACAGGATAATTATCTGCTGATTCAGGCGCGAGGAATATATATTTCTGCGTGGGCAAACGTTGTTTGTTGATTTGATTAGGTTTCAGATGTCTAACATCTATACCTCTAAAAACTATCGCATCGAAATCTGTTTGATTTTTGAAATTTTTATCGTCAGTCACCAAGCAGTTTGTATAATTACACTTGTCTGATTTGTATTTTGTGTACCTTTCTCCCAACATCATCAAGGGTAAATTAAACCGAGTAGTCCACAGCAGTATGTACTTTAAATTCTTCTGGTTTAGTTTGGTTATATTTTTCTTCTGTGATTTTATCGAATACTTCCTCGCACTGTGGAAGAATATAAGTAACGCTGCGTAGATTAAAATGGCTAATAATATTAATCGGGGTAATAGTAGCCGCGCTTTGAAGTACATGTTTAAGTTCTATTTTTAGTATTCTCTTTTTTAACTCAAAAACTTCTAAATACCAATGAGAGGAAATGAACTTTGTGGAGTCTTTTAAACTGTATCAGTTACTAAATTGCAAGGCGCCAGCTGATTCTTTAGGTAAGTTCAATATCTGAAACCAGATAAAAAAACCATAAATCTATTTTAGTTTGGATAGCCGAAATACAATTTTTCGTTCGAGTATGTAATGTAGGCAACTTGAATATTCTTAACATTAATATCATCATCCTTCAACCCTGCCTTTTCCTTTTCCCTGCCAGTCTAAATGAAGTAAGCACAAAATGTTTTAAAATGTTTTGGGTTGTTATTTTAAAACCAGCCGTGTAGCTGAGACATCAACTTACCTTAGTCGCCTTTTACGACTCCTCGGTAAGAAATGAGAGTGGTCTATTTAGCCGGATACTACACAACGGAACTTTTAACGTTAATACAATAGTAATAATTTCATTATTACTTCTGTATTATGGATCTCCGCACAGTAACGCCTATTCTATTCTCATTTTTTTTCTATTAACATTTTTATTCTCAAGTGATAATAAATCCTCATAATTATAATTAAGCGATATTATTAATTGTATACTTAGAAAAAACGTATGTTTTATCACATTTCAGCTTACAAATTGTTATAAAATTACTTTGCCTTACAAAAGTAAACTAGTGGGCGATGGAAAGGTCAACAAAAATGGCATCTGTTATAGTAATTAATATAAATAAGGCTGAATATAACTCAGATGCTTTTGGTGCACTGATTAGTTATCTTCATGCACAAAAAAAATATTAAAATACTCTTATGTAACTATGAACTGAAAAGAATTGTTTGTATTCTCTTTATTGCATACACTGAAATATTTAAACCAATATGTATAAAAGTTATTATAAACAAATATCAGTGTAAAACGGCGGATTTATTGCGGAAAAGGAATCTCTTCCTACCAACCAGATGACAAAGGTGTTTAATTTTTTTAATTAGCGATTAGGTGAAATTAATTGTAAAAAATGTACCTATTCTCTCTCAACTTGACATAAAAACCCGATTGTCCACCACCTGTCTTCAGCGCATTCTCTGGTACTTCGGCCACATAATGCGAAGAGGAGATGGCAAGCTTGAAAAGCTGGTCATTGTTGGCAACACAGAAGGCAAGAGACCACGAGGCCGGTCGCCAACACGATGGTCTGACCAAGTGAAAGAAGCCACCTTCTCTTCAAAATTCTATCACACGGTGAGGGCTACTCTAGACCGGGATAAATGGAGGCAGGTCACACATAAGAAAGGTTCACGTGACCAAGATCCTCAGTAATGAGGGACCGATCAAGAAGAAGAAGAAGAAATTAATTAATTAAAACAAAAATGAAACGTATATCATAATGGCAAAAATTAGATTACACTTTCACAGTTTAATTATAACTTTAAACTTACCGTCAGGACATTAAAGTATTCTTTCTTGTTGTAGGTGTTTTTTTTTCTAGTAAATACTACTAGTACTGGTATTAGCAAATCTATTTTGATACTAGCATGTTTCGTATTTCTTTTAAACCAAATGTAATGTATTTTAATGCCTTAATCAATTAAATTCTTTTTTAACAAAATGTAACTTTTTTCGTACCTTAGCAATAAAGAGTTTAATGAACTACTGATAAAATGTTGATGGTAGTGTCGCTATCGGGTTTGCGGTATAATTTGAAAAAAAAAGTCTTTACGCAAACAATTATGGGATATACTAATTGTCTTCACGGTGTAAAGAAGTCATAAATAATGACGACAAATCAAATCCAATCAAAAAATCTATATTAAATAAAGCTCTTTCAAACATTATTGAATTTTCAAGGATCCATATTATTATTGAAGCTACAACTGGTTCGGAATGTTGCTCTTACCGATAAGAACCAGCAAAAAACTTGGCGGACTATCTATTAAATTTTTTTAAACATTATTAAAGCGCGGTCTTGTATGAAGCTGTAAGGATTTTCCAATCCAGGCATTTTTATCATCCAAATAATCTTCAATTGTGTAATATGCTTTACGTATATCATATTTGTTAAGGTGCGTACAGATATCACGAGGCGTGCGTTGCGAATGGTTCGACGTATGCCTCGATCTGTGGGAACGTGTGTGTTCACACGTGCGAGCCTTGTGCTCCGTGTAGACGAATGTTTTATTTGCGTCGCTCGCTTATTAGTCATGGAGCCCATGTATTCCCATAACGTAATCGGTTCATAAAAAATAGTTTTGCCAGTAGAGTTTATTCTGTTTTTTATATTTTATGAATTACGCCGTGTGGTATCCGGCTGAATAGAATAGTACCACCCGCTTTTCTTACCGAGGTGTCGTAAAGGCGACTAAGGTAAGTCGACCCGCCGTGTGGTATCCGGCTGAGTTGAACAGACCACCCTCATGTCTTACCGAGGTGTCGTAAAAGGCGACTAAGGTAAGTTGACCCACCGTGTGGTATCCGGTTTAGTAGAATAGACCACCCTCCTTTTTACCGAGGTGTCGTAAAATACGACTAGGGTAAGTTGACGTCAGGCAGGTGACCGGTCGTAAAAACGCAACCAAATCATGTTACAACATGCTTACAACATGTTGTGCCGACCCCACTTAGAGTGGGATAAGGGCAGGCGGATATATATATATATATATTTTTTATATTTTATGAATTACTATATAGGTGATGGCTGCAAATTGCACGTCTCGCCTTATTGGTGCCACTTTTTACTGACGCCACACCATGCGTGGTATTTTGTGTGCTCAGCTTGACCATGTGTCCTTTGGGACGCATGTATAAATGTACCGTCTTACCTCAGGTTGAGACATACGTGACGAACAATTCGCGACGCATGCCTCGGGATGTCTGTACGCGGCTTTACATTTAATTTAAACCTTTCTTTAGACTGACAGTTTTACTATTCAATAAACATTTATTCAAATTTTATTATTTTGTTTTAATCTATTCAGAAATTCAAGGACAGAAATTTCCGGTAGAACATTAATAAGATATCGTCTCCCATGTAATGAAATATGTAAATAATGACATACGTATGTTAACAATGACATATGTAAATCATTGTTACCATGACCTTCGATATAAAACTCCTTATGAGCAAAAGTCGTAAAAGGCGACTAAAATAAGTAGAATAGTAGAATAGACCACGCTCATTCCTTACCGAGGTGTCGTAAATAGCGACTAAAATAAGTTGATCCGCCGTGTGGTATCCAGCTGAGTAGAATAGAAAAGGGTGATAAATATTTTATATTAAGAAAAAGAGGAAAATAATAGTACTAGAAGAAAAAAATTGATAAAAGTTAAAGGTAATTGAAAGATCAATGAGTATGCGTCCTTCAATAAATATTTTTCCTTTAAATTGAGGTCAATTTAAAGGAAAAATAACATCCATTTAACTGCACCCATGCATTATTAAAGACTCAGCGAAATAGAAGACATACACTTGAAAAAATAATGCAATTTCATTTGCGATCCAATATTATGTTCTACGTTTCAATTCCGTGATTCCAGTTAGCAAGGTTGGATTTTCTAGGATTTCTTTTCAGATTTGTTTTTCATTTTATACGATACTGCTTTATAAAACACTTGAAATATAATTTCCTTTATCTTTAATATTTAAATGAGTTCATCATGTATGTATGTATGTAGATATATTCGGAATTTCGGAAACGGCTCCAACGATTTTCCTGAAATTTAACATGCAGGTTTTGGGGGAGAAAAATCGATCTAGCTAGACAAAAGTAATAATAAAATTATTTTGCTATAATCCGCGATGAAGTAAAATAGAAAATATATATAATGCTAAATGTAGAGTGGACAGTCGGTTATCATACCTGATACATGCAGGATTCGTAAAAACACATGCACAAACCTCCACCACCGCCACCACAATACACAAGCACTATATACGTTCACTATCACAAACTCAACAATCGTTTCGCCCCGCAACCGAAGCATCATCAGGAGATAGACTCCACGACCAAAATCGCAAACCCAGGTATTCAGGTATGATAACCGATTGTCCACTCTACTTTTAGCATTATATATATTTTCTATTTTACTTCATCGCGGATTATAGCAAAATAATTTTATTATTACTTTTAAATTATGGATCTCCACAATGTAATGATTTAGCTAGGTTTTATTTTAAAAAAATACGTTTTATACCTGTAACAACAGACAAAAACTCCCAAACTCCGTACATGCTGAATTTCACAAAAATCGGAAAGCCGTTTTTGAAATTAAGAAAATATATATGTATCAAGAAATACAAGATTTAAAGTCTGTTTCACAAGTTACCAATAAACTGTCAGTTAGCCTACTCGGAACATATCTGACACATATATCGGAATTTTGCGTTTCTCAGGTTTCCGATAGACTTATTCAGCACTTAAAGTCCCTAATAAGTTAACAGGTAGATCATGTGGCTTTTATTTTGTTTATCTGCTGGATAGCAAATGGCCGCGATTTTTTTCCACTTTTTAGAGACATTTATTCGCTACTTAGTTTATTTTTCGGTTAACTATCCAACACTTTATCAATAGCTTGGAAAACAGGCCCTAACTCATTTAAATATTTGAGATACAGAAATGTATTTTATCCAAACCGAGCTACAGAATCAACTCCAAAACCCCATTTTGTCCGAATTGTTTGAGAATATAGATATGAAATTTCAATTAAACATATTGTAAAGTTAATATTAAATACGTCAAGGGTCCCGAGTATTTGAATAGGATGTTTTGAACCCAAGGTTAACAAGATTAAAGTTTAACTGTAAAACCCTTTTAACTTAATACAAAAATAAACCCGCCAAAGGGCAACTGAGATAAAATAAGTTATCCAATTTGATATTAATATAAACGTTGGAAGTTCTTGTATGTTATTATATAACATCGTTCACTTTATTATCAAAGGATGTGAGTGCTTTAAAATGCCGTCAAATTACGCCATAGAGCTATTAATACTAGAATAGGGGAACCATAGACAGGACTTTAGGTAATAGTAAACAAACAGACATTAGCTTGCGGCTCCTGCTTTGTGTCTTGCAAAGGTACGAAATTCGTTTGTGGGTTTGGGTATAAGATTCTATGATAAAATTCCGCAATCAATTTAGCTTTGCCATTACAGCAGTTTAAAAACACTATTAAAGAGAGGCTGATACAAAAAGCCTACTATACTGTTGAGGATTATTTAGAGGATAAGAATGCTTGTCTTATCTTCGAGTTTATTTAAGTATTTATTTAAAACTAGCTGTAGCTAAACGTTGCTATGGCTCAGTCTGTTTTCGAATTTTCCTGAAAATAGAATTCAACATTTTAAAAAATGCTGTGGTCACCACCTAATCATCCGCTCTGTTGTCTGCAAATTACATGAAAATCGGTCCACCCGTTTTGGAGTCCATACAGGATACGAAGACAAATATTCATAGATAGATAGATAAACACATAAAAAGTACATGCGAAGTTAAAGTAAAAAGTAAAAGTGCTCAATTTTATATACTACAAGATTAAAGTAAAGTAGCAGACGCCGTGTGGTGTCCGGCTGAGTGAAATAGACCACACTCATTTCTTACCGAGTTGTCGTTAAAGGAGACTAATGTAAGTTAACGTCAGTCTGGCGGCCCGTCGTAAAATAAGTAGCCGGTTCATGTCACGTGTTGTCCCACTTAGAGTGGGATAAGGACAGAAGGATTATGACATAGTAAAGTAGCAGCCTGATACTATCCCAATGCTGGGTATAGGCCTCCTCTCACCGTTTTTCAAGAAAAGGTTTTGAGGTTAAACTCGAATAATAACAAACTGTTTATGTATAAAACTCGAGTCTTGTCGGGCCACACATTTCCTATTTTCCTATTTTACACAGGTTGTTTTCTTTTACTCCAAAAATATGAATGTATAATTTAACAGGCAAATCCAGTTAACTAATAAGATCGTTTTGTTATTTCTCTTCAGTGTACCGTTAAAATTATTAATTATATTAACCCGACTAGGTGTGGTTTTAGTAACATTAAACAACAGAGATTTCAATCCATACTGATAATATAAAGGTAACAAATATATTTCAATCCATATAAGATGAATCTATAGAATAGTTTAAATTAAGTGTACGAACTATGCTTATATGTAAAGAATATTACATAATCTATATCTATATATATATAAAAGAAAGTTGGTCTAAGTTACACTATTTATAACTCAAGAACGGATGAACCAATTCGGCTGAAAATTGGTGGAGAGGTTGCTTAGAACCAGGAGACGGACATAGGATACTTTTTATCCCATTCGACCGCATTTATTTTATTTCTCTGTCTGTCCTTATATCTCTATGTTTGCTTAAATCTTTAAAACTACGCTAAAGATTTTGATGTGGTTTTTTTTAAGTATATAGAGTGATTGAAGAGGAAGGTTTATATGTATAATAAAATTCAATATTGAGTAGCGAAATACTAAGATTATCACTGAGTGACATAGGCTATGTGCTTTATACCCGTGCGAAGCTGGGGCGGGACTCCTAGTTGATGATAAAAATGCTTGGCTTAGAAAATTATTTGAGCTTCAAACAAGACTGCGGTTTAATATTTATTGGTAACTTGTGAAACAGGGCATTTAAAAATTGACGGCCTAGTTTCTTTCTGGTTCTTTTCGGTAAGAGCAACATTCCGAACCATTTGTAACTTTATTAAATCAAATTCAAAAGTGCTTGTAAAACCTTTTAAAATATCTTCTCTAAGATCTTCTAAAATATTAGTGGGGTGGCTCGGTACCTCCTCCTACCTTCCTCGATATTTTTTTAATATTTAAAAAATGCAATTATAAAAAAAGATTTTATATGATCGATCCTGTAATTCAGAATTCGATACCGCCCGTTACCCAATTGCGCTATTATGACTTTGCAATTGATAGCGAAATTATCCTTTGCTTTCTCATCAAGTCAAGTTAAAAAAGCTTTCAATATAATTTCATTTCCCTACTGTTAACCGTTCAGAAGTTCCCTCTTGGTCCATCAGGTCATGGCTATCACAAACATGCATTGTCATCGGGACTGGAGCAGAATGTAAAATTTCAGCTCAGTCGGACCGAGAAGTTAGCCAATTTAACTTGCCAACTAGAACTATGTAGCTATATTTCTAAAAAGAGATAGGAGACCTAAGCCTGGTGAATAACAGGCCTTTACTTCATTGAAATAATAACAAAACGTTACTTTATATAAAAGGAAGGTAAGATTGAGAATTGAAATGCGTCGCACAGCACCTGCCAGCAGTCTTATATTAGTTCAACCCCCACCATTGCTTTCTCCTCCAAACACGTGTAGTAAACCGTAAGATTTGATATAAAAAGGAAAAAAGTCTCAAAGATTGATATGGAGTTGTTAAAAAGGAATAAAAATGTAAAAAAATAAGGTATGATATTCTAGTAGGGTGTAGCCGTGTGATATCCGCCTGAGTAGAATAGATCAATCTTATTTCTTACCGAGGTGTCGTAAAAGGCGACTATTGTACCAATCTCATCGATATTGATTCAGCAGATTCTCCGTGAAAGAGTAACAAACATACAGCCATACTCACAAACTTTCGCATTTCTAATGTTACTAGTTTTTATCCGCGACTTCGTTCGCGTGGACTTTTGTCCGTGATAGGTTGATAATATAATTCCTGTACAACTAACAGGATTTCTATAGCCTATATGTTACCCCGGTGTATAAGGACTAATTTCATCGATATTGGTTCAGCGGATTCGCCGTAAAAGTGTAACAAACATACATCCATACTTACAAACTTTCACATTAAGGCTGGATTCAGACTATGATGCCGTTCTCGGTACGATCTCGCTTCGTTCTCGGTCCGGTAAAATATTGTTAAACAACAAACAGTCAGAGTGTTCACACTATCGTATCGCTCCGGTCCCGGTCCGATATCGCTCCAGCACCGGTTCGTCAAAAAGAATATTTTGACTGGAGCGAGATCGAACCGGTCTCGGCGTTGTACCGACATCGACAATATGAACACGCTTCTGTTTTAACTCCAGACTTTCATCAGTCGTGCCGCTAGTGTGTTTTAATTAAATCAAATTAAGTTAAAGGTAATAAATAGTGGGAATCTGAATTAGGTAAGTATTTATCATGTACTTTATAAAATTTGTTATAAGTGATTGTATTATTATAATTTTTTATCAGCTTTTCTTTCTTTCTTATTCCTTTTCTTCTATTCTTTTGAATCTTCTTTTCTGTCATTCTTTTTCTTTTTGTGCTATTCTTTTGATTTTTCTTGACTTTTCTTTTAATTTTCTTTTAGCCTTTTTTATTATTCGGTTATTCTTTTCTTTTTATTTTTTCTTGCTTTTCTTTTCTGATTTTTATATTGAAATACTAAATGCTGTTGAATTAAATTTATATAGTTACTAGCAGCCTGCCCCTGCTTCGCACGGGTATAAAATACATATCCCATGTCAGTCAGTGTAAAAAAATGATTAAAATTGATCCAGTTGTTTTGATTTATTCAATACCGTGGCCGTAGCGTTAAATTTGGAGAAAAACAATTTCCTTTCCCTATACCAAGAAGATTTCCTGCTATCTTTGGAATATCTAAATTCATATAGTACATTATTACTTATTTACTTTTATATTTTCCCTATGTATTTTATTTTTACAATTAATTACAGAATGTCTTTAAACAAACTCTTGAAAGAGCGACATCGCTGCTAAAGTCGAAGTGCTTATAGGTCTAAGCGCGGCCTCCTCGCGGGATTTTAAATCTGTAATATCTCCGAAAATGTTCACTTAAATTACATGCTGTAAAGGGCAATATTGATCTATATTAAATAAACAATTTATTTAAGGTACTCAATTGGATAAGGATTAATGCTGTATTGTATAAAAATTGCTTTGAACATAAGGCATCATTTTTCGTAAAAAGTAAATGAAAAAAACTGCTATTGTGGGTTATCCATAAGAGATAGATATATACCATCGCGGACTTTTCTGTAGACCTTTTTAAGGTGTCCAAATACTTAGTACATCATTTTGATAAATCTCGTAGGGTTTAGCCTGCGTTTGCAATGTAAGCGGAAAAAAATGTAATTATTTACAGAAACCTCAAAAATTACAGTATTTCTCTACTCCGTATTGAATGTTATTATACGTACAAACCTTCCTCTGGAATCACTCTATCTATTAAAAAAAAACCGCATCAAAATGTTGCGTAGTTTTAAAGTTTTATGCGTACATACGGAAATATGGACTTTGTTTTATAATATGTAGTGATTTTCCAAAACGTCTTATGTCAACTACAAAGCGAGAACGAACCGAGAACGGCATCATAGTCTGAATTGAACTTTTGGCATGATTCAGACTATGATGCCGTTCTCGGTTCGATCTCGCTCCGCTCTCGGTCCGGTAAAATATTCTTAAATAAAAAAGAATCAGAGTATTCACACTATAGTATCGGGCCAGTACCGATCCGATATCGCTCGAGCGTCGGTTCGTCGACAAGAAAATTTGACTGAAGTGAGATCGGACCTGTCTCGACCTGAACTCGCTTCTTTTGTTTCAACTGCAGTCTTTCATCAGTCGCGCCGTATGTGTTTAGCATTTATGTTAAATAAAATTAATTAAATAATTATGTCTGGTAATAAATCCGCCGAGTGGTATCCGGCTGAATAGAATAGTACCACCCTCTTTTCTTACAGAGGTGTCGTAAAAGGCGATTAAGGTAAGTCGACCCGCCGTGTGGTATCCGGCTGAGTAGAATAGACCACCCTCATTTCTTACCGAGGTGTCGTAAAAGGCGACTAAGGTAAGTCGACCCGCCGTGTGGTATCCGGCTGAGTAGAATAGACCACCCTCATTTCTTACCGAGGTGTCGTAAAAGGCGACTAAGGTAAGTCGACCCGCCGTGTGGTATCCGGCTGAGTAGAATAGACCACCCTCATTTCTTACCGAGGTGTCGTAAAAGGCGACTAAGGTAAGTCGACCCGCCGTGTGGTATCCGGCTGAGTAGAATAGACCACCCTCATTTCTTACAGAGGTGTCGTAAAAGGCGACTAAGGTAAGTCGACCCGCCGTGTGGTATCCGGCTGAGTAGAATAGACCACCCTCATTTCTTACCGAAATGTCGTAAAAGGCGACTAAGGTAAGTTGACTCACCGTGTGGTATCCGGTTAAGTAGAAAAGACCACCCTTTTTCTTATCGAGGTGTCGTAAAATACGACTAAGATAAGTTGACGTCAGGCAGGCGGCCGGTCGTAAAATACGTAGCCATATCATGTGACAACAAGTTTATAACATGTTGTGCCAACCCCACTTAGAGTGGGATAAGGGCAGGAAGATGCTGATATGTCTGGTAATAAATCGTAGAGTTCAGAAAAAGTTAACTATTTCTTATGTGGTTTATAACATTTGTTATAGATAAAGAATAATTCTGCTATAATTATTTTACCAGTCTTTCTATGTGCCTTTTTTTTGAGAAAAGTGCATAGAGTTAAATTAATAAATAAATGGTCGACTGTTTTACAAAAAATAAAAAATAAATTGAATATTTATTATTTGCAGATGAAAGACATATTGAATTTGTGAAAAGTAGACGCAGCCTGTATGATTTGCAGTCACACTTCTACAGTGAAATTATTTACAAAAGGAAAATATGGAACGAGATTGAAGACGCAATAGGATTACCTGGTGAATAAAACACAAACGTAACAAAGTGATATTCATTTAATTGCTTTATTGTAATTATATCGCAAGTTTTTCTTGCCATGGCACTGATACTTCAGGAGAGTTGATTTTTATTTCACTTATGCCGATAGGCCTATGCATTTCCTCTTTGTCTTTTTAGATTTTGCACGTGATTATTATTAATGTAATACAAATTACCCTCGAAATTCATCGAATTCCAGAATTTCTAATAATATTATGCAGAATGCATGTTGTTACATATCCTTATTTATAAACGTTATATTTCTATTATAGGAGCAAGGAATCGATGAGAGCGACTAAGAGCTCAATATCGAAAATACCTCTCTAAATTAAAAAGTGGCCAAAAGTGGCCAAGCAGCTTACAAAGTTTGCAAATGGCGATATCACGACCAAATGTAATTTATTAATGAGTACATAACTGTAATAGACTACGAATATCCATTATTGCCGATGATGAAGTTAACAATTACAATATTCTTGATATGGATATTGAAGAGACACATGAACCAACGACTATGATAAGATAAATTGATGTCAATGAAGGAGCTTAATTAGAAATTTATTCCGTCAATACTTTCGCTAGTAATGTACCTCTGGAATAAACAAAAAAATATAAACAGAAAAAACAGGACCTCAACAGGAAAATGCATTATCAACCAACACCATCACCGCTATATACATATTATGTAATATTCATGCATGTAAATGATTGTTATAATTTAAATATACAAATTTTATAAAATATGATATTTTATTACTTACCTTATCCAAACCATTAGTAACCTGACGAAAAGAGGTGTTTCTTTTTAAAATTTGCGCTCAATTATTTTAAAAATCATTTCAAATATTCCTGAATACAATCCTAAATCAATATAATGAACATTATTCTTCATTATTTACCAAATGACGAAATAAAGTATAATATTC
Source organism: Morpho helenor (assembly GCA_029227775.1). NCBI lineage: Eukaryota > Metazoa > Arthropoda > Insecta > Lepidoptera > Nymphalidae > Morpho > Morpho helenor. Next base: position 1,476,215 of record JARGCU010000006.1, read on the forward strand.
GCCTTCCTCTTTTCTCGGTAATAAACTATTACTTTTACTAAAACCCATATTTTCTTGTCCCCTTTTTTTCTTTTCTTTTTGTTGTAATTTTTTTTTAATTTATATCTTGTTTATCCAAAATGCTATTGTTGCTAATTCTTCAATAGAAAAATTGAATTCCATTTTCTGGCGAATAAAATTAATATGATTCTTTTTTTAAACATCGTATGTCGACCATGAATCGAGATCGAACCGAGAACGGCATTGAGTAGTGTAGACACAGTGAGATTTGACCGGACCGAGAACGGCGCGAGATCGTACCGAGAACGGCATCATAATCTGAATCCAGCCTTATAATATTTGTTGGTGTTGGGAATTCTAGTAAAAGAAGGCAACACCGGAGGGCCGCGTCTCCACGCTAACAGAAAAATAATGATAAGAACAATGGTGTCATGTCGAACTTAGAAAATAAAGAATAAATAATAATAAGTAAAATACTATTCTTGGAATAAATAACAATGATGAAATACTATTATTGGAATTATCCCCAAGAGTTGGATTAAAGCATTATAACTTTAATTAAGGTTGAAATGAGTTTTGGTAAATAAACATTTCTTTCGTTTTTTAATCTTCCTTTTTTCCGTTTTTTAACTGAATATATCACGTGTAGATCATCACAACCCTATATATTTGTATACGAGGCTACGGAAAACATCATAAATGTTAAACTTTTCTCATGAATGCATTATCTAAAGCCCCTGTTATCCCATAGAGTATGGTAGGGCGGTCCTTTATCCATAAATGTGCCATTTTTCTAAACGAATGTTTGATGAGGTATATAGTCGAGAAACCAAAAATATTTACTTTATTTATAATGGTAAACGAGCGGTTTACATATAAGAAAATACCCGGGTTCAAAACCGATATGTCACTCTTTTATTTAATTTTTTTAATCCTCCTGTCCTTATCCCACTCTAAGTGGGGTCGGCACAACATGTTATAAACATGCTGTAACATGATTTGGCTACGTTTTTATGACCGGCCGCCTGCCTGACGTCAACTTATTACATATTTTACGACACCTCGATAGAAAAATATAAAAAACAAGAAGGAAGGTGGTCTATTCAACTAAACCGGATACCACACGGTGGGTCAACTTACCTTAGTCGCTTTTTACGTCACCTAGGTAAAAAATGAGGGTGGTCTATTCTACTCAGCCGGATACCACACGGCGGGTCGACTTACCTTAGTCGCCTTTTACGACACCTCGGTAAGAAAAGAGGGTGGTACTATTCTACTTAGCCGGATACCACACGGCTACTTTTATTTTTTTTTATTTTTTAATTGCACATTTTATTTATTTTTTATAAAATGACCGTGCAAAGCGCGGTTACCCAGGTAAATTATTTAGGTAGAAATGATTCTTCAAATATTTATATAAAAAATATTTAATAAAAATAATATTTAATATAAAAATCATAATTATTTATTAATTAAAATTAAACACGTCTTTATTGAGGTCTTAATTGGAAATTTAAAAGTTCTTCTCGGTGTTTTTTACTGCCCATCGTCGCACATAAATTATTTTAATAACTTCGAAGATTTACTCGAACGTTACATCCCAAATGCTGATCATGCCATTATCATGGGTGATTTTAATACGTGCCTTATTAAGGATGACTTACGAGCGAGGAAGTTGAAAAACATAGTCAACAGTTCTAATTTAAGTTTACTGCAAGATAAACCCACACACTTTTTCCCACATAGTGTCCCCTCACTTCTTGATTTAATGATTATTTCCTCTCCCCAACTTGTAAGCGTTTATGGACAGTTTTCAGCAGATGCGTTTTCATATCACGACTTAGTATACCTCTCATTCAATATTCGTCCTCCTAAAGTTAAGCCTACGGTTATTATGCGGCGTAGTTTTAAAAATTTCAACAACGAGTATTTTATGCGTGACCTTAACAAAATTGATTGGAATGCAATATATAGTGCGTCCTCTATCGATGAAAAGCTGTGCATATTCAACTCCTTCGTAGTGGAATTATTTGATATACATGCTCCTTACAGGCCAGTCAAATTGAAGCATACGCCTGCACCTTGGCTGACTGATGATATTCGAGCACTCATGGTTAAACGCAACTCCGCTAAATCCAAATATAAGATTAATCCCACCGAAAATAACATGTGCAGGTACAAACGGTTACGAAATCAATGTAATAAAGTTTGCAGAGACGCTCAGCGTAACTTCATTCATTCGTCCATTGATGGTAAAAGCTCGTCGCAGATTTGGAAGTTCTTAGGCTCGCTAGGGATTGGGCGTCAAAGCCAAAATAACTATTACAATGTTGATTTAAATAGTTTAAATAATTATTTTGTGAATAACTCAGTAATTATGTCTCATAAAACTGAGACTATCACTAGGTTGCAGTCACGAATCAAGCCACACTTTTCACCTTTTCGTTTTAACTTGGTAACTCTTGATACTGTAAACTGTAAAAAAACATGTCTCAGCTGTAACATCGGACGCTACTGGCAGTGACGGTATAAGCCGTAAAATGATAGTCCTAATCTTAGAAAACATTTTGCCTTTGCTTACTTACCTTTTAAATTTTTCTCTTTCTTCCTGCACCTTTCCCAGTTCCTGGCGGCTTGCACATGTTATTCCTATCCCCAAAAATTCAAACCCTACGTTACCTTCCCATTACCGTCCCATTTCTATACTACCTTTCTTGTCAAAGATTCTCGAACGAATTGTGCACACTCAACTTTACTCATTCCTCTGCAAGAATAATGTCCTAAGTCCTTTTCAATCAGGGTTTCGCCCCGGCCATAGCACTGTGACGGCTTTAACAAAGATTTGTGATGATATCCGATTTAATATGGACAGTCAACAGGTAAGCATTGTTGCATTACTTGATTTCAGTAATGCATTTAACACTGTTGATTTCGATATTTTGTTGGCTGTCATGGAATCAATAAACATCTCGTCTGATGCTCGTAACTGGTTTCGTTCTTACTTGTTTGGAAGGCAACAATGCGTTCGGGTTGATCAACGTTGTTCTTCACTTCGCCCTCTTAATGCTGGTGTCCCCCAAGGCTCTGTGCTTTCTCCGCTCCTGTTTTCTATTTTTATAAATAGTATTACTGAATTGCTCTCAGTACCTTTCCATCTCTATGCTGATGACTTACAGCTGTATTTGCCTGTTAAGGTAGAAATATTTGATGAAGCTGTTAGTAACCTAAATTACGAGCTGAAAGTCATTGCAAACTGGACTAAGGAATTTGGTCTGGCTATTAATACAAATAAGTCGCAACTTTGCATAATCGGTACCTCAAAACAATGTTCTAAGCTCAATTACACTCTTCTTCCTCCTGTGGTGTACGATGGGGAAACAATCCCTTACAGCAATGTAGTAAAAGACCTTGGTATCCTGTTGGACAACACCCTTTCTTGGCGGCCCCATGTGACTGAGATTTGCCGTAGAATTTTTGCGACAATACACTCGTTAAAAAAGTGGAAGAATCTTGTACCAATCAAAACCAAAATACTACTTGTTAATATTGATTGATTGAATATTGATTGTACATTGTAAAGAACGAAATGATATTGTCGGTCTTTCTGTTGAACGTACCATTGAACTGTCTTGTGTGGAGTTAGAGCGCTATATTATAGTTTCTGTGTACCGCCCACCCTCCAGTGATTATATATTATTTGAGAGCGTCATGGAGGAAGTTCTTAAGAAGATCTCTAAATCTTCAAAACAAGTTTTAATATGTGGAGACTTTAATGTTGACATCTTAGTGGATACCTGTAATCGTTGTAGGTTACTTAATTTATTTCAATGTTTTGATATGATCAATGTATTTAACGAACCTACCAGGATAACTGCAACTTCGGCTACCGGTGTTGATAATATTTTTACTAACTACAGTTGTAATATCTTAGAAAAATCTATAATAAATCGCTTAAAGTCTGACCATAGTGGGCAAATTATATCTGTCCCTAACTATATGCAGGAAAAAAATGATTATATCAAGTACAGGCCTTTCACTTCGAATAAAATAAAGCGATTTCAATCAAAAATATCATCAAAGATATTGCAATTCGACAAAAGTCGCGGTAGCTCAGATGAACTTTTTAATGCCCTCTTTGGAATGATTGGTTGTGAGTTTAATAAGACTTTTAATATTATAGAAAAAAAAGTGTTCAAAAATCTTAGGTTTAGCGAATGGGCCACTAATGGCATCTATAAGAGTAGGAATAAGTTATTTGATCTGTATGCAGAAAAACAATATAATCAGTCCCCCACTTTTCTTGAATATGTAAAAAAATATTCAAAAACGTTTAGAAGTGTCTGCACACAGGCCAAATCTCTTCATATTAAGAGTAAAATAATTAATTCCAAAAATAAAATAAAAACAACCTGGAATGTTATTGGAAATGAAACAGGTAGACGTAAAATGCAAAATTCTTCCATAGAGCTTAAAATTGGGAATGAACTTATTAATTCTGATACAGCAGTAGCTAGTGCTTTTGAGCATTTCTTTCAGAATATACCCATTTCTATCACTGGCTCAATAAATTCATCCCCAATGGAAGCTTTTAATGTTTTGAAGGACAGCGTCACGGAGTGCAGTGTTAAATTTAACTTTGAACACATTTCCCCATACGATATCGTCAAAACTTTTAAAACATTAAATATTAAAAAAACAACTGATCTGTGGGGAATGTCCGTAAAATTAATTAATAATATTATTGATATTATCGCCCCGATTATGGCCAAGATCTTTAACAAATCTGTAGACACAGGGATATTTCCCAATTTAATGAAACATTGTAAATTGATCCCACTTTTTAAGTCCGGTGATAAGAGCGACCCTCAGAACTATAGACCCATTTCGGTCTTGCCAACTCTAAGCAAGATTTTTGAGAAAATCATTTTAAAGCAGCTGCTCCAGCATTTTAATTTAAATAATTTACTTCATCCTGAGCAGTATGGGTTTACTAAGGGTCGGTCTACAACGGATGCGGGTGTGAAGTTGTTGAAGCATGTCTACGATGCGTGGGAGAACTCACAAAATGCCATAGGGGTATTTTGTGACTTGTCCAAAGCATTTGATTGCGTTCAACACGAAATTTTATTGCTAAAGCTTGGCTATTATGGCATTAAAGACAATGCACTTCGTCTCGTTGCATCGTATCTTCACAGCCGGATTCAAAGAGTGTGCATTAATGATGTGCAGTCATCCGGAACGGCCTTAGTTATGGGTGTGCCTCAAGGATCAATCCTTGGTCCGTTTCTGTTTTTAGTTTATATAAATGATTTGCCATATTTTATTCATAATATTTGCGATATTGTACTGTTTGCGGATGATACATCATTAATTTTTAAAGTAAATAGGCATGACAATAATATTGACGAAGTAAACAGGGGTTTATCGCAAGTAGCTCATTGGTTCAGGCTAAATAACTTGGTACTGAACTCGAATAAAACTAAATGTATTGAATTTGCATTACCTAATGCTGCAAAAACAGCAAATAGACTCTCTTTAAATAATGTACCACTAAAAACAGAAAATTCAACTGTATTTTTGGGAGTATCCTTGGATACAAAACTCCAATGGAGCACACACATAACAACTCTTGCAGGGAAACTGAGTTCAGCGGCCTACGCTGTTCGAAAGATAAGACAATTCACAGACGTCGAAACAGCAAAACTTGTTTATTTTGCCTACTTCCATAGCATTATGTCTTATGGAATATTGCTATGGGGTAAATGCGCGGATAGTGAAAAAATTTTTGTTTTACAAAAAAGAGCTGTACGTGGCATTTATAATTTAAGACCGCGTGATTCCCTGCGAGAGAAGTTTAAGGAAACAGGTATTCTTACATTTGCTTCACAGTATATTTTAAGCAATTTAATTTATGTACATAAAAATATAAAAAATTATAAAACGATAGGTGATGTATACAATAGACAAAGCAGGAACCGACATAAGCTTGCGGTTCCTGCTTTGCGCCTTGCAAAAGTGCGTAACTCGTTTGTGGGTTTTGGTATAAGATTCTATAATAAAATTCCGCAATCAATTTCAGCACTGCCATTACAGCAGTTTAAAAACACTGTTAAAAAGAGGCTGATACAGAAAGCCTACTATACTCTTGAGGATTATTTGGAAGATAAGAATGTGTGGATATAGCTCTCTTTGAACCTGTACAAGACAGTAACGACTTAATGTAAATAATATTAAGAATTATATTTTTTTAAAAGAGCAACCGCCGAGTTTCTTGCTGGCTCTTCTCGGTAGGAACAGCTTTCCGAACCAGCAGTAGAGTTGACGATTCAAAAGCACTTGTTTACAAGTTTATTTGAATAAAGAATATTTTGAATTTTGAATTTTTTTGAATTTTGAATAGTCTCCTCCTCCCGATCTTGGATTATGCCGATGCCTGCTGGTGTGATTTATCTCAAGAACTTTTAAATAAATTGGAAAGAATGCAAAACCTCTGTATTAGATTTATCTTTGGGTTGCGCAAATATGACCACGTGTCGCACTTGCGATCACAACTTGGATGGCTTTCTATAAGGGGTCGGCGTGACCTTCATTTCCTTGCTCTCCTTTACAATATCCTCTTTCTTCCCTGTACGCCTCATTATTTAAAAAAACGCTTTTCCTTTCTGTGTGATTACCCTCGTCATCACCTCACAGTTCGTTCCCAAAACGATCTTAAGTTAAAAGTCCCAAGATGTAATTCGGGGGCCTACTATAACTCCTTTACAGCTAGAGCAGTAAGGCTATGGAATAAACTCCCACTTGTTATTCGCAGGTCACAGTCACTTTTTGCTTTTAAGAGCCGAGTTAAGTCTCACTTCCTGTCCCGTTAATTAAATATTATTACATTTGTATTTTTTATTTGTATTTCATTTGTATTTTATATTATTTTATTTGTATTGATTTAAATGTACTATTAAGATATATATTATTATTATTATTATGGATATATCTAGTGTATAGTTTGTAAGAATTGATTGAACCAGTTGTCTCTGCCCGTGTATTTTTCTCTGCATCTCTCTGTGAGGGTTGCCTGGAAGAGATTACTTATAAGTAATAAGGCCGCCCTTTGTACTCACTATTACGCCTTTGTACTACTACTATAAGCATGTTTTTTTTTTTTTTTTTATGTGTAATCTTGTGTACAATAAAGTTTTTATCTATCTATCTATCTATCTATCTAAATACTTAATTTATACAATTAGGCGTTACTTTGCGGAGGTCCAGAATACAAAAGTATTGAGAATATGATTTTATTATAATCCGCGATAAAAGAAAATATATGTAATGCTAAATGTAGAGTGTACTATTCGTTCTCATACCTGATACATGTATAATTTGTAAGAACTCATGCACTACCCGACACCGATAACACAACAATACACAAGCACTGCACACATTCACCACCACAATCTCAACAATTGTTTCGCCCCGTAACCGAAGCATCTTCAGGAGATAGACTCCACGACAAAATAGCAAAGCGAAGCATCACCCAAGCAAGCAGAGTTACATAGTAACTAGTTAAACCCCCCACCATTTAGTTGACTTTTAACACGTTAGCAAAGTGGAACTTGTACTGTTTGCTATATAACATATACACAATATAACCCATGCATAATTTTTACGTTATACCTTCAAATGCTTTACTCGTATATTCCGAAAGACTTTCTTTTTATATATTTAAAAAGTGAATCATTAAAATAAATATATAAATTAAATATATGGGACACTTACACACACGGTCGTCCGTCCCCAAAGTAAGTAACTTAATACTTGTGTTATGGGTGACAGACAACTGGTGAATATATACTTATATATTTTTTAAATACATACTTAAATACAAATATACACCCAGGCTCAAAGACTAACAAATTCATTTATAGAAAATGTTGGCCCTCGGCGGGAATCGAACCCGCGACCCGTGGAGCTGAAGGCAGGTCACTACCCACTACTCCAACGGGCCAGTCAGTAAAAAGAAATGTTATTATAAAAGACTTTGTGTCCTCAATCCAATATAAATATCATTTTTTAAATTCATATTCAAACAAAATTATTGGATTTGTTGAACAAAATTTATTCGATTGTTTTTAATATTTCTCTCACAATAATAATTTTCACATGCCTAGGGTTGCCAACTGTTAAAAAAAATATAAAAATTTTTTTTCACTATAATCATCATTCTCCCACTCTAAGTGGAGTCGGAACAACATGTTATAAACATGTTGTCACATGATTTAGCTATGTATTTTACGACCGGACACCTGCCTGACGTTAACTTAACTTAGTCGGCTTTTGCGACATCTTGGTAAGAAATTAGGGTAGCCTGTATTACTCAGCCGGATATCACACGGCGTGTTAACTTACGTTAGTGCCTTTTACGACACCTTGGTAAGAAATGAGGGTGGCTTATTCTAATCAGTCGTATACCACACAGCAGGTCAACTTACCTTAGTCGCTCTATACGAAACCCCGGTAAAAATTGAGGGTGGTCTATTCTATTCAGCCAGATACCACACGATGGGTCAACTTACCTTAGTCGCCTTTTAAGACACCTAGGTAAGAAATGAGGTCGATCTATTTAACTCAGCCGTATTCCACACAGCAGGTCAACTTACTTTAGTCGCTCTATACGAAACCTCGGTAAGACATGAGTGTGGTCTATTTGCCACTCAGCCGGATACAACACGGCGGGTCAACTTACCTTAATCGCCTTTTACGACACCTAGGTAAGAAATGAGGTCGATCTATTTAACTCTGCCATATACCACACAGCAGGTCAACTTACCTTAGTCGCCTTTTACGACACCTCGGTAAAAAAGAGGTTGGTTTATTCTACTCAGCCGGATACCACATGGCAGGTCAAGTAGCCTTAGTCGCCTTTTACGACACCTCGGTAAGAAATGAGGGTGGTCTATTCTACTCAGCCCTATACCACACAGCAGGTCAACTTACCTTAGTCGCTCTATACGAAACCTCGGTAAGAAATGAGGTTGGACTATTCTACTCAGCCGGATACCAGACGGCGGGTCAACTTGCTTTAGTCGCCTTTTAAAGGCAGAAGGATGATAAAATAAAAAATCCTCTTAATTTTTCTAAAGTACTATTTAATATTCCTCTCAGATCCAAATATAATTTATTCCTTATAAAAAAGGTTGGCAACCCTAGAAAGGCTTGTGTATCTCCGAAATACCGCAATAAAATATAAAGCCGGTTACGGTTTTAATATAAACGCTTTATTTATTAAAGATTCATTTAGGTCTATATTTAAACGCTTTCGTAGTTTTAACAAAAAAATTCTCTAGATATTTAAACAGTAATTCAAATTCTCCAAAAATTGAATTAAGTAACGGCCTGTTTTTATACCACTATTGGGAAGGGCACTACTCTCTCCGTTTTAAAAAGATTAGACCTAAGATCCGCCACGCTGCTCCAATGCGGATTGGTAGGTTACACATATCCCCAGAATTCTCTAGAGATATGCAGGTTTCTTAACAATGCTTTCCTTAATCGAAAAGTGCGTGATAAATTAAGAATTGATAGGTCACATTTTCTACAATAACACGATATAATAGAAATGCCGCAATTCAAGCTGCGAGATACATTTCTCTTGAATAACGAACGCGGAATGAATGTCACTGAAACGTTTTATCAATAGGAAAACTCCACCGGAAACAACAACGGCACAGTGTTGCCACCATTTTAATCAAAGAGGGCGCGATACTCTTATTTCATGACTATGTTGCTATAAAATACAAAGCGGAAATCATTGGCGAGAACAGAATATTGATTATACAAATAGATGTTAACAGAATAACTCATTGGTGCTGTCCTTGGATTTGAACCCGTGACGAGTGGCACGTTCTCATCGCTTGGATATCATAGCTTTCTTACATGTAACTATAGCTTAAAATATCTATAGCCTTAAAATAACCCTCTATTAATGTATATATAACAAATCAAAAAAGCTTTTAATCTTATATACGTTTAACCGTTAAGGTAATTACTCTTTTGTAGCCAATCCTGGCAGCAACCTCTGGTCATGTCATAAACATGTCATCAGGACTGGATCAGTATATAAAATTTCAACTCAATCGGACACCGGGAAGTGGGTCAAATTTAACTTGCTAGATTCCACCTTCACATACATACACGCCAAGAAAAATAAAAGCTTTTAATAAAGATTGATAAGCATATATATGAGGCCCATAGTATGGGCTATGGGCCTCATAAGAAAGCTCAGAGTCGCTCAGCGGGCGATGGAGCGAGCTATGCTCGGAGTTTCTCTACGTGATCAAATCAGAAATGAGGAGATCCGTAGAAGATCCAGAGTCACCGACATAGCTCAGCGGGTCGCGAAGCTGAAGTGGCGATGGGCGGGGCATATAGTGCGGAGAACCGATGGACGTTGGGGTCTCAAGGTGTTGGAATGGCGACCCCGCACCGAAAAGCGCAGTGTTGGAAGACCCCCTACTAGATGGACAGACGACCTCAAAAGGGTCGCGGGGAGCCGCTGGATACAAGCGGCACAAAATCGTGTGCTCTGGAGATCCCATGAAGAGGCCTATGTCCAGCAGTGGACGTCCATCGGTTGAAGAAGAAGCATATATAACAAATAACGATATTTATCCTTCATTCTTATTCAATAAATAAAAAGAAATTTTCCCAAAGTCAACCCATTTAATCTCTTTCTCAACAACTCAAAGACACATAAATGACAGCCACAATTCTTTTTCATATTAATGACCAACTCTATGAAGAAGGAACTCTATGAACAAAAACGTAATTTAGTTCTACGGGTAAATTACATTTATTTTATATATATTATTGGCAGAATTGGTTTGAGCCGATAACAAAGCGTTTAATCTATTCAGGCAATATTAAATTGCACGACGATTAAGTAATTTAATTTATTACTGACATTAAATGAGTTTTTCATAAAGAATGAAATAAATTATTTAAGCAAATAAAAATAAAAATAGACTACAATTGAAAAGAGCTCAGATGGAATTATGGTAAATAAAAAATATCCTTTTTGAAAACACGCCGTGTGGTATCCGAGTGAATAGAATAGACCACCCTCATTTCTTACCGAGGTGTCGTAAAATGCGACTAAGGTAAGTCGACCCGCTTTTTGGTATCCGGCTGAGTACAATAGTTGTTATGTTATGTTATAACATGTTGTGCCCTGCCCTGCTCCGGCCCTTATCCCACTTTGAGTCGGATAAGGGCAGGAGGATGATGATGATCCTTTTTGAAAAAATCACAAAGCCATTATTTATTAAAAATGGAGTTTGCGTTTACGTAAATGCATTGTTGGTTGCTTGTTTTTTAGAAAACAAAAAGGTTGTCTGGTAGAAATCGCTGCTAAGCGATAAGACCGCCTCTTTGTACATGTCTTCTAGGTTTAAGTTTATTTTGTACTCTGAAGTTTTGGTGTACAATAAAGTATATTAAATAAAATAAAATAAATAAAACACGTGAGAACTGATATGGCGAAATCAGAAGTATCGGCTAGGTTGAGAAATGCGGTGTACAAGATAGTGTCAAAAGCCACGACCGACCTTACAAAATTGAGGTTTCGTTTTTGCCAAGCGCAAAGTATATTCTTGAGAATCAACATACAGCCCTAATGCTGATGGTTTCGGATGCAAAAAACTGAACAACGAATATTCGCCGTAGACCGCTTTCTGAATCTTCGCCCGCCTAATTTAGACAAGAACATTGTGTATGGCCGATATTTTGGGTGTCAACGCGAAACGAATCTTCGACCGCTAATGTAGCTCCAACGCTACAACATTGGCAAGTTGCAATTTAATTATATTGTAGAAGAAGCTGTGGTAGCCCAGCGGTAACACCGTGCGACTCTTTCGAGGAGGTCACAGGTTCAATCCCAGGCAGACACCAATGAGTTTTTCTGTTAGAAACTTATGTGTCTAATTGATAATTGCAATTTATCACACACTTTTCGATGAAGGAAAACATCGTGAGGAAACCTGCATATCTCTAGAGAATTCTGGAGATATGTGTAACCTACCAATCCGCATTGGAGCAGCGTAGGTCTTAGCTCCAAACCTTCTCTCCAAAAAACGGAAAGAAGAGGCCGCTACTTACTTTTCTTACTTTTTTTATTGTAGACACGGAGAATCAAATAATACACATTTATTAATTAAAAAACATTTATTTATTCCAAAAATTATAACTAAAATACATTATTTATGTCGACATATTTACAGTTATAAATTGGCACATCCTTAATAACTATATACAAGCTGATTGAGTAATTACATTCGAAGGCAGCGTATTGCCAATGTAAAAGAGGTGGTTGTATTGTGCGAAGCATATAAAAGAAAAGCGCCAGCGACGAACTCAAATTCAAATAATTCTTTATTCGATTAACTGTCTTTAAACATTCGAACAAGCTTTTTTTGTCTGGACAATTTCGTATAACTCGTTAAGTTTTTACGTTAAAACGAAAATTAAAACACAAAGCTTTTATTGATAATTTCGAGACGCGCATATAAAGGTTTCCTTAAACAGTTTTCTTTTATTGAACTCAGCTCCTAAGGGCCTTAATATTTTGAAATTCGTTTTTCTTTATACACTTGTTTGTCACAATCCCCATGTCTCAATTATAACTTTGTGAAACTCAGCACATTTTCGAGTCCTGTTTGTGACACTTGCACATTGTCTAGACGGCTGTAGATTTCGTTTTGTAGTACTCGTGGAGCACCCGACACCGTTCGTGGCGAGCGCAGAGCAGACGGGCGGGCGGATGTCAGGCGGGCCCGCGCGGTTTTTGCACGTCCACTCGCTCCGGCACCGCAGATAAGGACGTTTCCGCGAACCTGACACCTAGGCGCGGTCGTACTCGACCGTGCTAATAATAACAAACAAGTCAAGATAACAATAATTTATAATAGACCCTGCCTTCAGCTCCGCGGGTCGCGGGTTCGATTCCCGCCGAGGTCCAACATTTTCTATAAATGAATTTGTTGGTCTTTGAGCCTGGGTGTATATTTGTATTTTAACAATTATATATGTATATATTCACCAGTTGTCTGTCTACCATAACACAAGTATTAAGTTACTTACTTTGGGGACGGACGACCGTGTGTGTAAGTGTCCCATATATTTATTATTATTATTTATTAATAGAATTAGGCGTTACTTTTCGGAGATCCATAATACAAAAGTAATAATAAAATTATTTTGCTATAATCCGCGATGAAGTAAAATAGAAAAAATATATAATGCTAAATGTAGAGTGGACAATCGGTTATCATACCTCATGTGACCGTGTGTGTAAGTGTCCCATATATTTATTATTATTATTTATTAATAGAATTAGGCGTTACTTTTCGGAGATCCATAATACAAAAGTAATAATAAAATTATTTTGCTATAATCCGCGATGAAGTAAAATAGAAAAAATATATAATGCTAAATGTAGAGTGGACAATCGGTTATCATACCTCATACATGCAGGATTCGTAAAAACACATGCACAAACCTCCACCACCGCCACAATACCGCCAGCCGTTCATCCGTTCTTGAGTTATAAATAGTGTAACTAAGACCAACTTTCTTTTATATATAGATATTAAGTACCAGGTTGACCGAAACTTCCTCGGTAATTTTTTACAAAATAAAAAAATGGTAAGTAATAATATGGTAGGTGGGGCTTGACCGTATTTTCATTTCGACCACCAGTTTCCCGAATATTCTACGCTGTCTTGACATGTCACGGCGAAGATTGTGTTGTATATATTCAATAAATTAAAAGTAAACTTTTGTTTTTTTTATGCCTAATGGATAAAACGATTATTTTTTAAATAAAACCTAGCCAGATCCATTTTTCTCCCCCAAAACTCCCTACATGCTGTAAGTAAAAAGTAAGTAAGTAGCGGCCTGTTACTATCCCACTGTTGAGAATAGGCCTCTTCTCTCCGTTTTTGGAGAGAAGGGATGGAGCTAAGACCTACCACGCTGCTCCAATGCGGATTGGTAGGTTACACATATCTCCAGAATTCTCTAGAGATATGCAGGTTTCCTCACGATGTTTTCCTTCACCGAAAAGCGTGTGATAAATTGCAATGATCAATTAGACACATAAATTTTAACAGAAAAACTCATTGGTGTCTGCGCGGGTTTGAACCCGTGCGTGACCTCCTTGAAAGAGTCGCACGGTATTACCGCTGGGCTACCACAGCTTCCTACAATACATGCTGAATTTCAAGAAAATCGTTGGAGCCGTTTCCGAGATTCTGAATATATAAGGTTAACTCATTTAAATATTAAAGATATAATCTGAATCTCGGAAACGGCTCCAATGATTTTCATGAAACTTAGTATATAAGGGGTTTCGGGGGCAAAAAATCGATCTAGATAGGTTTGATTTTAATAAAATTTTGTTGTATCCCTGTTTTCAGGCAGTGAAAAACTGCTTTAATATTATTTGAAAACATAGGTTAAATAAACTGTCATTTGTGAAGTTGTGATAGCTCAGTGGGGTAATCGGGCGGTCCGAAAACTTATATTATAATACTCTAGTTTGAGTCCAGGTATCATGTTTTTCTTTTTTTTCACATTGCGTCTTTTTAATATCTTCTAAAAAATACTAGGTACTAAGAATTAAAAGGCTATGTAGTAGTACATCACAATACGCCGTGTGGTATCCGGCTGAATAGAATAGTACCACCCTCATTTCTTACCGAGGTGTCGTAAAAGGCGACTAAGGTAAGTCGACCCGCCGTGTGGTATCCGGCTGAGTAGAATAGACCAACCTCATTTCTTACTGAGGTGTCGTGAAAGGCGACTAAGGTAAGTTGACCCACCGCGTGGTATTCGGTTTAGTAGAATAGACCACATTCTTTCGTACCGAGTCGGTGACCAATCAAAATCATGTGACAGCATGTTTATAACATGTTGTGCCGACCTTACTTAGAGTGGGAAGAAGAAGAAGTAGTAGTACATCACAATAAATTTTCCCAAAAACCCCCAAAAGCACCGAAATATTTAAAAATAAAAAATTCGTTATTACATGGTTGTCGCATGGGAGCGACGATGTAAAGTTTTGTTTACAATATTAATGATAACAAAAACTTCTCAACATCAGTACCGCCTGGCGAAGACTTTTTATTATAATCGTGTCGAGTCAGGGCGTTTCATTAATCTTGTGTCGAATAGAGTGACCTTTATAACACTTCAGGTCACTTGAAGGTCTTATTCAGATTCCTCCAAGACCCCACGCTGTAATCCATTAAATATATAAATATAAATATATGGGACACTTACACACACGGTCGTCCGTCCCCAAAGTAAGTAACTTAATACTTGTGTTATGAGTGACAGACAGACTTAAATACAAATATACACCCAGGCTCAAAGACCAACAAATTCATTTAAAGAAAATGTTGGCCCTCGGCGGGAATCAAACCCGCGACCCGCGGAGCTGAAGGCAGGGTCACTACCCACTGCTCCAACGAGCCAGTCAACTTCATTCATTATATAGTAGTGCTTGCGGCTTTGCCCGCGTAAATCAGTGTATTTAATAGAAAGCATCATCTTCCTGCCCTTATCCCACTCTAAGTGGGGTCGGCACAACATGTTATAACATGTTGTCACATGACTTGGCTACGTATTTTACGACCGCCCTGCCTGCCTGACATCAACTTACCTTTAGTCGTATTTTACGATACCTCGGTAAGAATGAGAGTTGTCTATTCTACTTAACCGGATTCCACACGGTGGGTCAACTTACATTAGTCGCCTTTTACGACACCTCGGTAAGAAATGAGGGTGGTACTATTCTATTCAGCCGGATACCACACGGCGGGTCGACTTACCTTAGTCGCCTTTTACGACACCTCGGTAAGAAATGAGGGTGGTACTATTCTATTCAGCCGGATACCACACGGCGTTGTATTTAATAGAAATGTTGACCATTAAAGTAGTGCTAGAAATTAAGTCTAAATTCAATTTTTGACTGGCCCGTTGGAGCAGTGGGTAGTGACCCTGCCTTCAGCTCCGCGGGTCGCGGGTTCGATTCCCGCCGAGGGCCAACATTTTCTATAAAATGAATTTGTTGGTCTTTGAGCCTTGGTGTATATTTGTATTTAAGTATGTATTTAAAAAATATATAAGTATATATTCACCAGTTGTCTGTCTACCATAACACAAGTATTAAGTTACTTACTTTGGGGACGGTCGACCGTGTGTGTAAGTGTCCCATATATTTATTATTATTATTTATTTATTTATTTAAAATGAATTATATAAAAAATAAATGAATGCGTATAGAGAATCACGCCAGGCACCTTACTGTGAAACCAACACTTTTCGCTACAAAATCCAACGACAGAATAATTCTACCACCAGTTCGTAACACTAATCCACTTGAGAAGTACCTTCTTGCCATGCTCAGCAGTGGAATTATAACAGGCCGTTACTTTACTTCTTTTCGCATCATTTCAGTGAAGAAACCGTAAAATACGGAGTAGGTAGGTCATACATAATAACACACAAGTTAAGTTAAAAATGCTTTTAACGAAATTTCATGTCCATTAAGCATAACCATTGGGGAGTTCCCTCGTCTGGAGCCAATCCTGGCAGGATCAGGCCATGCTTATCATAAACATAAACTGTTATCGGGGTTGGACCAATGTATAATAAAATTCCGCAATCAATTTTAGCTTTGCCATTACATCAGTTTAAAAACACTGTTAAAAAGAGGCTGATCCAGAAAGCCTATTATACAGTTGAGGAGTACTTAGAAGACAAGAATGTGTGGATATTGCTTGCTTAGACCCTGTACAAGACAGTAATGACTAAATGTAACTACTCATAAGAATTACATTTTTAAAAGAGCAACCGCCGTGTTTCTTGCTGGCTCTTCTCGTTAGGAACAGCTTCCCGAACCAGCAGTAGAGTTTACGATTCAAAAGCACTTGTTTACAAGTTTATTTGAATAAAGAATATTTTGAATTTGAATTTGAATTATAAAATTTCACCTCAATCGGACACCGGAAAGTTGGTCATATTTAACTTGCAAGATTCCACCTTTACTTACTTACTTAAAGCTTCCACCTTCACTTACTTAAAGCTGTTATTAATAAATAATTTATAGAATTAGGCGTTACTTTGCGAAGATCCATAATACAAAAGTAATAATAATAAAAGTTACCTTTACAGGCGTTATGCAGGCGCCTTGGGTGTTCTTGCGATGTTTTGTTAAACTTGATCTGGAGTTTCCTGAATAAAAAATACAGTATGGCGCTTACATCAATTACCAGGGATGTTAAAAAATAATCGATTTTTATATTAACCGATTATTATATTGTATAATCGATTTCCTAAACGTAAATCGATTTACTAAAAACCTATTATATTAAGTACTATTTATTTTATTCTTGTTTTTTACGTTTACATAGTATTCATATGTAATATGAGCTACGTATATCAAATTAAAAGTTACAATTATCAACACATTTTCTAATTCAACTAAAAAAACCGGAATATAACTTTCATAATTTCATCCTAAAGGGGCATTAACCGTAGAATAAAAGCGTAGCATAAAAGTTTTCTAATCTAAAGCTTTTTCAAAACTCTGAAGGCCTTGAAATTTTCTTATTTCCTTCAAAACAGTTTAGCTCGACTTAATTCGCATAATAAACGGTTGCACAGCTCAAAAGATACTTATCGCAAAACTTTGCTCTTAGTTTTAAAAGATTTTTAAACTATAATTCTTTTCATAATGAATGCCTATTAATGTTGAAGCCGCAATAAAAAAGAAATCACTTTCATACTATTGCAATACGCATTATTAACAACTTAAATAGCGCTTTCACGTATTATAGGGTATTTTTAGAGGAAAATAGTGGTTTTTTTTTCATTTTTTATGCCTTCTGCGAGGACCTCTTTTGCGGATACGGAAAGTAGAGTCCTTGGAACCAATACGCCGTAGGCAAGCGGGGCACAAGTGACTTGCCGAAATCTGTCGTATGCCATCCTAACGGGGACCTCCTGGAGTTGTTAGGTCGTCGATGTGATCGATGCATCTGATGCTCCTGATACATCGGTCAGCGGAGGCAGAGGCCACTTTTTAGAGAGCCCCGACCCAGAGAAGGCGCTCTTGGGGGTACAGAGCCGCCTCGTGTGGAAAGGGGAATGTGCATAACCTATTATTATTTTTAGAGAAAAATAGCTTACACCATAGTAAACACCATGGATTTTTGGATGTTTTTACGTCAACACTTACCCTACGCAAAATTTCGTTTAAATTTGTGAGCCTAGTGTATAAGCGGAACACAACAAAATTTTTCATATACGTATAGAACCTGCAAATCTGCTTTCGACTTTACCAACAGTTTCAGAAGTAGTGACAGCCCAGCAACAAGCGCTCTTCATGATCTTCTGTATTGTTCCACTCAGTCGCATTGCGTAGGAGCCATACACCAGGGGGTTCATGCAAGAGTTGGAGACAGCCATTGCGAACAGCAAGTCCTGGATTTGGGGCGACACCCGCGATGCTGATGCGCGGTCCACCATGTACCTGATAAAATATTAAAAACAATATAACACATCATGTTCTTGCTATATTATTTGGCATTTTTTTAGGATTCCTTTCACACATGGCTAAACGCGATAAACTCTCCCGGCCCACCGTGATTTGTACCTAGGTGGACATGGCCTCCTTCTGTGAGGACGTAATGTCGTGAAAGAGGGCGGCGGAGTGGATCCGGGAAGTCGTGTCCTTGGATCCGATCCACCGCAGGCGAGCGGGGCACAGGCGACTCGTCAAAGTCTGTCGTATGCCGTCCTAACGGGGACCTCCTGGAGTTAGGTTGTCGATATGGTCGATGCATCTGATGCTTCCGATACATCGATCAGCGGAGGAAAAGGCCACTGTTTAGAGAGCCGCGACTCAGAGGAGGCGCTCTTCGCGGTACATAGCCGCCTGTTGGGGAAAGGGGAATAACGTAAGTGCATAACGTACCCCTATCTCAGCCACCAATAGCGTGGTGGTGTAATATCAAGTTTTTAGCGTGAGTACGACGTACCCGCCGCTCATCTCCGTCAGGCGGTTATTACTCATAATGGCAGCATAACTTCCCTGCTATGAAGAATAGTCTAAAAAATTGTTAAGGAGTAATGTTGTGAAAACGTGTACCGTGACTGTAGGCCATCTACAATGGCTTGCCACATCAGGCTCCCACACTGCTGGTCACACAAGCACACTGGTCTTGTGTCGGCCACAAGAAGCTTAAAGTAAATATAATGTCAAGCTATAGCCAGTTTACCACATAGCCATCGTAGCGTAAGGCAGCCAGCACAGTGCGAACACACTGACAATTGTAACGGTCATCCTCAGCGTACGACGGCGGGCTCTCTCCAGAACACGCCGGTCCGACCGCCTCAGCCTCACACCGCCCGCACTATGCACACACTTATCTGGAACAATATAACATACACTTATCTGGAACAATATAAAATACAGTTATCTGGAACAATATAGCTAACGCTTATCTCATTCATTATCTTTCTCCTGTTCTTATCCTACTCTAAATGGAAGCAGCTTAAAATGTTTTTCCGGCGTTTCAAGGCGTTTCGAACAGGGTTTATCGGACGCCCATTTGAAAAGGTCCCCGAAGCGGTCGATGCATCTATTGTTTCCCATGCATCGTCTGAGAGAGTGGTCACTTTTAGAGATGCTCCGACCCAGAAGTGGCTCACTCTGGGGTTCAGAGTTACTGCTGGCAGGGAGTGATGCCATATGTACAACGGTACCCTGTCCCCGCCACCAGCAGCATAGTAGAGCACTCAGGTTGTTAAAATCGGTGCGAATCCAGCATACCCATAAGGACCCATAAGGAGTTTATTTACTTATAAAAAACATGTTTTTCTCTTCCATTCTCTCCCAACATTCGACAACTCTGGCGCTACTCCTTTTGTATGAATGCCACACTATTCAACCATCTCTTTTTCGGAGTCCCTCTGGTCAAATATGCATCTACAATCATATTTAACAGTCTTTTGGTCACATGATTTTCATCCCTCCTCATTACATTCCATACCATCTTACTCCTGCACTTCCCGTGTTTTGTATAATGAGTGAAACTAATTAGCAGTATAATTAAAATATATGTACAAAAGTAATAATAAAATTATTTTGCTATAATCCGCGATGAATTCTATCTCCTGATGATGCTTCGGTTGCGGGGCGAAACGATTGTTGAGTTTGTGATAGTGAACGTATATAGTGCTTGGGTATCGTGGTGGCGGTGGTGGAGGTTTGTGCATGTGTTTTTACGACTACTGCATGTATCAGGTATGATAACGGATTGTCCACTCTACATTTAGCACTATATATATTTTCTATTTTACTTCATCGCGGATTATAGCAAAATAATTTTATTATTACTTTTGGGATTCATGGATTTCATCGCGGATTATAGCAAAATAATTTTATTATTACTTTTGTATTATGGATCTCCGCAAAGTAACGCCTAATTCTATAAATTATTTAAAATATTTGTGTCGTAAATTATTCGCTGTGACATACACAGTATGTGATAGTTAAATAGTGATTTCATCAAACTTGTCCAAGACAAACCAATTTAGTAGGTAAACTAATTCTACGATTACTAGGTTACTTTAAAGTCACATTATTTACTATCTACTAGTTTACTTGAAAGCACGTTAAACTTTACGCTAATATTTCTTTGATTGGAAAAGTTAGTTCACTTTGAAAATAACAAATTTAACGCAGATTTTATCAGATCAGATATTACAAAAGTAATGATAAAATTTGTTTTACCTATCTGCCTTTTTAAATAAAATACATGTCATGCTAATACGACTTTATTGTAGAGTCTTGAGTGAAGAATTTTATATTGAACTAGCAATCACCAGCGGCTCCGCCCGCATGGGAAGATTAAAACCGTAATATAGTATTTTGACAACCATAAAAATGGTTAAAGTGAGTTAACCTTAAAAGCTAGACATATGCTGTCGCGGACTTTTATTTAGAACTTTTAGAGGGGAACAATTTTGTAATACATGATTTTTGAAAAACTATCACCGTTTACTTAGCACACGCAAGGAAAGCTTTTTTTTGGATATTTGCCGTTTGGCAATATTTTTTATTGCTGCTTTTCTCCTATTCATCTTAGCGTGATGTTATATAGTTACTTTAATACTAATTAATAAAAAACCATATATATTGAACGTTTGTTTCAAATGTTTTATAACAAAAAAAATCACTTTACGCTTCAAAAAAGCAATTATTGCCACACACTTGTTCACTTTGACTCACTGAGCTGTGAAATACCGTTGCTAGGGTTCAACCAAAAAATTCGAAAATGTATCGGCACGACAAAATTACTTTCGTTTTTTTTGTCAATACAATCGGATATTATTATATTAAGAGCATAAACACACTAGGGATGTGACTTGGTGTAGAAAAAGACGATAAATATCCATCGTTTTAAAATAAAATCAATTTGTATATAATCAACTAACTCGAAATAGAAAAACGCTTAGATAGTAATAATAGATTTTTTAAGACTATTTTAAAAGTTGGCTTTCTATCTTTTTATCTTAATAATTAATTAAAATAAATACTAATAAAATAACAAGTACGAATAAAAAAATAAATAACAGGTGCTGTTTCCGAAATTCGTACAAACAAATATTTTGTTTTAACAAGAATAAAGTGAGTAAGAAAAGGGAAAAAAATATAGTAATTACAAATTTACAAAAATTACAATAATCGTGTTTTTTTATAATAAAATAACTGATAATATAAAAATCGATTATTTTGTCACATCCCTAAAACAAACTGGCCCGTTGGCGCAGTGGGTAGTGATCCTGCCTTCAGCTCCGTAGGTCGCGGGTTCGATTCCCGCCGAGGGCCAACATTTTCTATAAAATGAATTTGTTGGTCTTTGAGCCTGGGTGTATATTTGTATTTAAGTATGTATTTAAAAAATTATTTAAGTATATATTCACCAGTTGTCCGTCTACCATAACACAAGTATTAAGTTACTTACTTTGGGGACGGATGGCCGTGTGTGTAAGTGTCCCATATATTAAAAAAAAATCTATCCCGTTTTTAATCGCTGCCTAATCTGTTTAAGATAATAACAAAACAATGTATGGTAGAGTTGTTTTGCGTAAGGGTGCGAAAAAATTCGCGGTGGCATATATCTATCTCTTAAGAGTAACAATAAAATCCATAAACTGTTATACAAATTTTAACGTACACATCTCTATAAAAAGATCGTTTTAGATTATTAACCCGTACCAACTTTAATATGTACATAATAGACAGTAAAAACCGAAAGAAACTTGCGGCTCCTGCTTACAAAACTACGTAACTCGTTTGTGGGTTTTGGTATAAGATTCTGTAATAAAATTCCATAAACAAATTCAAATTTGCCATTACAGCAGTTTAAAAACACTATTAAAATAATACTGATAAAGAAAGATATGAGATTTATATGTTGAGGATTACAAAAATAATAAGAATGCGTGGATTTTGCTACTGTTCAACCTTGCACAAGATAGTAATTTCTAAATGTAGCTAGTTATAAGAATTATATTTTGAAAAGAGAAACAGCTGAGTTTCTTTTGGCTCTACTCCGTAGAGGCAATTTTCCGAAGGCAGTAAAGATGTCGATTTAAAAGCGCTTGTTTATAAGTTTACTTGTATAAAGAACATTTTGCATTTCAATTAATAACCTTAAACATTACATGCTTCTTTATGCATTTCATGGTTTTATACCACTATATAGTTTAAAACAATAACATAGAAGTTGTTTAATTAAAACTAAGCTTGCCTAAGTATTAGGAAAGCCAAATAAAACTGCACAACTGCAAAGCAAAGCCACTACTCCCAGAACAACTGCAAAGCCACTACTCCCAGAAGAAGTATTCGGAAAATTCCTCATTTATCTAAACAGACTGACAGAAAGAAGTCTGGGTCAGTTAAGTAGCTAATAATCTAGTAATCTCACAATTTGTGATCGTTAGTAGAACAATCATTCAGATACTCCGATTAATTTTACTAATGGACTCCGAATGCCTTAACGCAGTGTCTCCCAAACTTTTTTGTGCCATGACCCACATTAGTTTTACCACCGTGTGGTATGCAGTTGAGTAGAATAGTACCACCCTCATTTTTACCATGTCGTAAAAGGCGACTAAGCTAAGTTGACCGGCCGTGTGGTATCCGGCGGAGTAGAATAGACCACCCTCATTTTTGCCGAGGAGTCGTAAAAGGCGCCTAAGGTAAGTCGACCCGCCGTGTGGTATCCGACTGAGTAGATTAGACCACCCTCATTTTTACCGGATGTCGAGAAAGGCAACTAAGGTAAGGTGACCCGCCGTGTGGTTTCCGGCTCAGTAAAATAAACCACCTTCATATCTTACAGGCGTGTCGTAAAAGGCGACAAAGGTAAGTCGACCCACCGTGCGGTATCTGGCTGAGTATAATAGACCACTTTCCTTTTTTATCGAGGTGTCCTAAAAGACGAATAAAGTAAATTGACGTCAAGCGGGCGGCCGGTCGTAAAATACCTAGCCAAATCATTCAACAACATGTTCATAACATGTTGTGCCCCATTTAGACTGGAATAAGGGCTCCCTACAATTCCTTTTTAGGCTTTTTGTATCAGCCTGCCTTTAACAGTTTTTTTTACTGCTATAATGGCAAAGCTAAAATTGATTGCGGAATTTTATTATAGAATCTTATACCCAAACCCACAAACGACGTTCGTACCTTTGCAAGGCATAAAGCAGGAGCCGCAAGCTTATGTTGGATGCTACTTTATCTATTAATTGCCCCTATAAGGAGCGTGGGCCTCAAGTTGGGAACCACTGCCTTAACGGCTAAGCGTATTAGTTGTTTAGCAAACGTACGATATCGATTAAATGAACATTGAATTTAGCCTGTCCTGTTTCATATTCGTACATGAAAATTCAATTTCATATGATTTATACATAGCTGAAGTTCGCTCTGTCGCATTATATAGAAATTCATTCACACCCAAATACGTCTAGCTCTGAGATCCTAAATTTGAAATGTCTCTGCGAATATTTCTCAGAATCAATGCACATTTATTAGATTCGTTTGAAAATATTACTTTTTTTATATTATAATACTATGCTATATTAAATACTACACTAGCCGAACCATAGTACAACATATGTCCTGAATGAGATCCTTAACATTGTTTTTTTTTAATATTTACATACAGGTACGTCTATCCCCAAAGTAACTTAATGCCAGAGTCATAACTCAGGCATTAAGTTATAAACATGTCATCGTCATCCTCCTACCCATATCCCACTCTAAGTGGGGTCATTTCTTATCGAGGTGTCTTAAAAAACGACTAAAGTAAATTAATCCGCCGTGTGGTGTCTGACTGAGTAGAATAGAACACTCTCTTACCGAGTTGTCGTTAAATACGACTAAGGTAAGTTGACGTCAGGCAGGCGGCCGGTGGTAAAAACGCAGCCAAATCATGTGACAGCATGTTTATAACATGTTGTGCCGACCCCACTTTGAGTGGGATAAGGGCAGGAAGATGATGATTAAATTCAATTATAATCTGAGATAAAAAAAAATATTTTATGTCAGACATAAAATACCACTAATCAAATTCCCAAATGCTGAAATTAAAGTGGAAAATTTTGTAAGCTTTTAGAGTTAAAGAAACTTCAAAAAAAAGAAACAATAATAGGCACGATCCTAGGTATCATTTCTTGCCAGTTCCCCGAGTAAACTACGCTGACTTGACAGTTAATGACAAAAATTCAATGCAATATAAATATTAGTATTTTTTTTTTTAAATAAAACCTAGCTAGATCGATTTTTCTCCCAAAAAACACTGCATGCTGAATTTCAGGAAAATCTTTGAAGCCGTTTCGGAGATTCTGAAAATATATACATATACATATATACAGACAAGATTAACTCATTTAAATATTAAAGATAATTTTAAAATAAATACACTACGCTTACTTACCATTACAATCGTTGCTGCTGCGTCGTATCTCGCAGAATATGCAGACGTAGCACACTGTGATGATCAGAAGTGGGACGAAGTACATCGCGCAGAGGCAGAACAGGTTGTAGGCGACCTCCAGCCGAGCGCTGGCGAACGCGTCGAAAGACACGCACTGCTCAAAGCCGATTACGAAGGGGTGCTGCATCACGCGGAATACTGCACTCTGAACAGATAGAATAGAACAGAATAGAATAGGATAAGATCAAATAGAATAAAAGGATAGAATACGATAAGATAGAATAGGAATATAAAATAAAATGTATTGTTAAAGAACGCCCAGAAGTGAGTATTAACTAAACCCTGAACTATAGTTCAACTTGTATTACCGCACTCTTAATTTTATTTTTTTTTCGAATTGACTAGATGCTGTTAGCCCTAACGGCTTTTACAGCGTCACCGGGCGGGGACCTTCTTAATTAATACCATATCCTCAAGCTAACGTCCATCATACAAGATGGCTCGTTATTCCGTTGCCATCGCAACCCCCATTTGTTATTGTGGATTACGCCGAGCACTCGGCTGTGTTCGTAGGACGCTCGACGACAGGGAACCGCTGCGAGTTCGCTATCCATCAGCTACACTGGTAATACGCACGATAGCAGCGACCTCTTGTAATATCCGTTTACAGTATCTATTATTATTACGGTTACATTAAAAAAATTGTAATCCGTCGTGTGGTATCCGGCTGAGAAGAATAGACCACCCTCATTTCTTACCGAGGTGTCGTAAAAAGCGACTAAGGCAAGTCGACCCGCCGCGTGGTATCCGGCTGTGTAGAATAGACCCCACTTATTTCTTACCGAGGTGTCGTAAAAGGCGACTAAGGTAAATTGACCCACCGTGTGGTATCCGGTTAAATAGAATAGACAACCCTCTTTCTTACTAGCAATCGTTAGCCAATCGCTACTCACCTATTCATTTTAGCGTGATGTTATATATATAGCCTATAGCCTTCCTCGATAAATGGACTATCTTACACTGAAAAGATTTTTCAAATCAGTCGAGAAATTCCTGAGATTAGCGTGTTCAAACAAACAAACAAACAAACAAACAAACAAACAAACAAACAAACAAACAAACTCTTCAGCTTTATGTATTAGTATAGATGGCATAAGAAGATTAAAACTTGCTTCACGTGAACTCTCGAGTTGTTTCAAACTTTTCCACCCGACATTTAAACTTTATACAAATAATTTTGTATTTAATTCCAATAGTAATAGAGAGTTAGCCGTGTGGTATCCGGCTAAGTAGAATAGTACCACCCTCATTTCTTACTGAGGTGTCGTAAAAGGCGACTAAGTTAAGTCGACCCGCCGTGTGTTATCCGGCTGAGTAGAATAGACCACCCTCATATCTTACCGAGGTGTCGTAAAAGGCGACTAAGGTAAGTTGACCCACCGTGTGGTATCCGGTTTAGTAGAATAGACCACCCTCCTTCTTACTGAGGTGTCGAAAAATACGACAAAGGTAAGTTGACGTCAGGCAGGCGGCCGATCGTAAAATATGTAGCCAAATCAAGTGACAACTTGTTTGTAACATGTTGTGCCGACCCCACTTAGAGTGGGATAAGGGCAGGAGGAAGAGATTCTTAATATAATTACTAAACATAAGCACTTCCTACTGCACTACTCGGCGATCACTTTTCTGTAAGTAAGATTTGAAATTTCTATTTAATGAAATTAAAAACAAGTATAACTAACTCTCTATTACTATATATATCCTCCTGCCCTTATCCCACTCTAAGTGGGGTCGGCACAACATGTTATAAACATGCTGTAACATGATTTGGTTGCGTTTTTACGACCGGCCGCCTGCCTGACGTCAACTTACCTTTGTCGTATTTTACGACACCTCAGTAAGAAGGAGGGTGGTCTATTCTACTAAACCGGATACCACACGGTGGGTCAACTTACCTTAGTCGCCTTTTACGACACCTCGGTAAGATATGAGGGTGGTCTATTCTACTCAGCCGGGTAACACACGGCGGGTCGACTTAACTTAGTCGCCTTTTACGACACCTCAGTAAGAAATGAGGGTGGTACTATTCTACTTAGCCGGATACCACGCGGCTAACTCTCTATTACTATTGGAATTTTATTGTAGTCTATAATGTATTTAAGGATCCGGAGTTTGAACAGCAGACACTATCTAATTAGGCGTTACTTTGCAGAGATCCATAACACAAAAGTAATAATAAAATTAGGTACTTTGCTATAATCCGCGATAAAGTATTGTTGTGTTTGTGAAAGTGGCGGTGGTGGAGGTTTGTGAATGTGTTTTTACGAATCCTGCATGTATCAGATATGTAAACGGATAGTCCACTCTACATTTAGCATTATATATGTATATTTTCTATTTCACTTTATCGTGGATTGTAGCGAAATAATTTTATTATCACTTTGTAGCAGAAACTGTTAAGGTCACACAGTCTCGGCATTTCCCCACCCTGCTATACATGCATAAAATACCTACAAAATCGCGCATCAGTAGATATGTCAAATCAAATTTATCTTTTCTCTGTAAATGTACAAATTCTTTGTGAAATAAATTCCATAACACGATTTGCCGCGCGATTGAATCGATGCAATATCGATGTCGAAGTAATATTCTGTGATAGTATCACATTAAATAGCTTAGCTTTACAATGCAGCAAACTGCTTGAAGTTGCGATACAATTGACTCACTGAAACATGTTGCAAAACTCGTTGACAACTTGACTAACTTTCCAGTAACTTATAACAAGTTTAGATTGCGTCGTTTATGATACCGATGCAAATCTGGAGTGCATAAAGTTTCAGAGTGCTGTCATGAAAACTATTGCTAAATAACAAAACGGGCATCGATGCGAATAGGAACGAGGTTCGCAAAACCTCTAAATAGTTAAGCCAAATGAAATGTTCTGTTATAAGTAACTAGCAATTGCCAGCGGCTCCGCCCGCCTGGAAAGATTAAAACCGTAATATAGTATTTTGATAACCATAAAAATGGTTAAAGCGGGTTAACCTTAAAAGCTAGGCATATGCTGTCGCGGATTTTTATTTACAACTTTTAAAGGGGAACAATTTTGTAATACATGAATCTTGAATAACTTGTACCGTTTACTTAGCGCACTCAACCATATAAACATATATACATATAGCCTATAGTTTTCCTCGATAAATGGACTATCTTACACTCAAAGAATTTATCAAATAACTCCAGTAGTTCCTGAGATTAGCGCGTTCAAACTATCAAACTCTTCAACTTTATATATTACTAGCGGCCTGCCCCTGCTTCGCACGGGTATAAAATATGTATCCCATGTCAGTCAGTGTAAAAAAAATGATTAAAATCGATCCAGTACTTTTCATTTATTCATTACTGCCCGTGGCCCGCAAGCGTTAAATTTGGAGAAAAACAATTTCCTTTCCCTATACCGAGAAGATTTCCTGCTATATCTAATATCTAAATTCATATAGGTACTACATATTTTCATTTTTCCCCTATGTGTTTTATTTTTAAAATTAATTACAGAATGTCCTTATATACTACATTCACAGCTTTCTTGTCATTAATCAAACTCTTGAAACAACGACATATAGCTGTTAAATGCGAAGTGCTATAGGTCGAAGCGCGGCCTCCTCGCGGGATATTAAATCTGTAATATCTCCGAAAATGTTCACTTAAATTACATGCTGTAAACGACCATATTGATCTATATTAAATCAACAATTTATTTAAGGTACCTAATTCGATAAGGATTAATGCTATATTGTATAAAAATTGCTTTGAACATAAGCCATCATTTTTCGTAAAAAGTAAATGAAAAAAACTGCTATTGTGGGTTATCCATAAGAGATAGACATATACCATCGCGAACTTTTCTGTAGACCTTTTCATGGTTTACAAATACTTAGTACATCATTTTGATAAATCTCGTAGGGTTTAGCCTGCGTTTGCAATGTAAGCGGAAAAAAATGTAATTATTTACAGTAACCTCAAAAATTACAGTATTTCTCTACTTCGTATTAAATGTTATTATACGTACAAACCTACCTTTTGAATCACTCTATCTATTAAAAAAAACCGCATTAAAATCGGTTGCGTAGTTTTAAAGTTTTATGCGTACATACGATTTATGTGACTTTGTTTTATAATATGTAGTGAAGTATCGATTGGTCGAGAAATTTATTATAAAGAGAGTTTTAATTATTTCCTTCAACTCAACAAAGATGGAAGTTGAGAATGTTTCCCGTTTTGCTGCCATCAACTTCCAGAAACATCCTAATAATATATACACCAATACATCGCTTTGCGTCGGTTCCTTTTTGCGTTATTTCGAAGTTGCGTCGCTTGTTAATTAGTACTCATTTTCAATGTGCGTCGTTAGATATTCAAGGTTGCGTTGTTTTGAAACCGTCTTTAGTTTTTTTTTCTAAAAGATTGTAACATTTTTGTTCCTAATTGCCATCAAAACTCGGGAATTCCCTTTAACACAAAATCAACGGAATTTTAATACAGGTTTATTAGCCATTTGTTTGGCTAATTTTAGAGTTCAGTTTCAATTACGTAGTGTGTTGTAATGTTGACTGGCTCGTTGGCGCAGTGGCGCAGTGGCGCAGTGGTGACCCTGCATTCAGCGCTGCGGGTCGCGGGTTCGCTTCCCGCCAAGGGTCAACATTTTCTATAAAAAGAATTTGTTGGCTCTTCAAGTCTGGGTGTATATTTGTATTTAAGTATGTATTTCAAAATTATATAAGTATATATTCACCAGTTGTGTGAAACCATACCATAACACAAGTATTAAAATTACTTACTTTGGGGACGGGCGACTGTGTGTGTGTAAGTGTCCTATATATTTATATTTATTTAATGTAGTGTTGTACTTAAAAAAGAGCATTCTAATTTTACATAAATTTTACGTATTTGTTAGCGCACACTTTCTACAATAACACGATATAATAGAAATACCACAATTCCCGCTCCGAGATACACTTCTCTTGAATAATGAACAAAATAAATGTCACTGAAACGTTGAAATCAATAGGAAGACTCCACCGGAAACAACAACGGCACAGTGATCCACCATTTTAATTAAAATGGGCGCGATACTCTTGTTTAATGACTGTGTTGCTAAGTAATAATAAAATTATTTTGCTATAATCCGCGATGAAGTAAAATAGAAAATATATATAATGCTAAATGTAGAGTGGACAATCGGTTATCATACCTGATACATGCAGGATTCTTAAAAAAAAACACATGCACAAACCTCCACCACCGCCACCACGATACACAAGCACTATATACGTTCACTATCACAAACTCAACAATCGTTTCGCCCCGCAACCGGTAAGGTAAACAGGAGATAGACTCCACGACCAAAATCGCAAAGCGTCGATTTGCGATTTTGGTTTTTTTAAGAATCCTGCATGTATCAGGTATGATAACCGATTGTCCACTCTACATTTAGCATTATATATATTTTCTATTTTACTTCATCGCGGATTATAGCAAAATAATTTTATTATTACTTTTGTATTATGGATCTCCGCAAAGTAACGCCTAATTCTATAGACTGTGTTGCTATAAAATACACAGCGGAAGTCATTGGCGACAACATATTGCTTTTGGTTCTGGTTTTTTTGTAAAAGTAAGCCGAATATATCTTAAAGAGCATTTAACTTCTTGTCGGATGTAGGATGTGGCCGGCTTAGATCTATAAATACCTTAGATCTTGCTTTCCCTAAATGCTTCTCACTGATTTACTCGAGATCATTTAGCTTTCAAGATGTTAAGCTGTGGAATGATTTACCAGTATCAATCCGCAAATCTCTTTCCCTTTCAGTATTTAAGTTACAGATTAGAAAATATTTATCTTAAGTAATTATATATTAGTAGCATCTTTTCATCTATATTTTTTTTTATTTACAGCAAAAATGTACAAGTTAAATCTATCTTAAATTACTTACACGCTTGGACTGTACAAATCATGCCCACGTGGAATGGTCCCAAGAATGCTGGCAGCGTTTATTTTAATAAAATTAATTAATAGATTAAATAGTTAAATTTATACAAACTTTTTCTTTTACTCTATATGACCCGTACTCTTTTTCTTCTTCAATTCTTGTCCTTTTCCTTCTATTACACAAAGGTCGACTGGAAGAGATCCCTTTTAGGGATAAGTCCGCTTTTTACATGTCCTATTTGACTTTTTCTTTCTGTTTTCTTAATATATGTATAAAAAGAAATTAATAAATAAATTAAGACAACAGCCACTATGGATTCTACTCAACCGGATACCACATGGCGGGTCAACTTACTTTAGTCGCCTTTTACGTCAACTAGCAGGATAGCACACGGCAGAATAAAATACTTTATTGAAAATTGTAAATGAACATTATTTATTAATTAATTCAATCGCATTCAATAAATTGAAATTGTTATTTATATAACAACTTAATTGACCTGATTAAATGGAAATTTGTATTCTATAATGTAACATATTTAAATGCAAATTTAAATCCAACTATAACGCCGTGTGGTATCCGGCTGAATAGAATAAGTACTACCCTCTTTTCTTACCGAGTTGTCGTAAAAGGCGACTAAGGTAAGTCCACCCACCGTGTGGTATCCGGCTGAGTAGGATAGACCACTCTCATTTCTTACCGAGGTGTCGTAAAAGGCGACTAAGGTAAGTTGACCCACCGTGTGGTATCCGGCTGAATAGAATAGTACCACCCTCATTTCTTACCGAGGTGTCGTAAAAGGCGACTAAGTTAAGTCCACCCGCCGTGTGGTAACCGGCTGAGTAGGATAGACCACTCTCATTTCTTACCGAGGTGTCGTAAAAGGCACTAAGGTAAGTTGACTACCGTGTGGTATCCGGTTAAGTAGAATAGATCACCCTCTTTCTTATCGAGGTGTCGTAAAATACGACTAAGATAAGTAGACGTCAGGCAGGCGGCCGGTCGTAAAATACGTAGCCAAATCATGTGACAGCATGTTTTTAGCATGTTGTGCCGACCCCACTTAGTGTAGGATAAGGGCAGAAAGATGATGATGATGATTAAATCCAACTCTAATCTGAGATAAAAGTTTATTTTATGTCAGACATAAAATACCACTAATCAAATTCCCAAATGCTAAAATTAAAGTTGAAAATTTTGTAAGCTTTTAGAGTTAACTTTACGTTACATATTACATGTAAGTCACGTAATGTGCTTACAAATTACGATGCTTTCACTCAAATACCCTGGAGAATATAGAAGGTCAACTAAGGACGTATCTACATAAATCTACCCTTATTACAAGTATGGGGATGCTACTGAGAACTAGGGGTTATGGTTTTTGTAAGACAAACATTTTGTGATAATAATTGCTTTCAGGTATGTAGTCAAAATGCAGATCATGTTTGACCGAATTAAAGCAAAAAGCCCAACGGGATTGCCAGCAAAAGTGAAAACTTGAGTATTACAGTTTTGCATTTTCGATATTTTGAAATTGTTGGAGAATAAGTTTGTACGAATTGCTTTAATTATTCTAAGATCCTATCAGTATAAAAGTACTATTATTATTGTGGAAAAATACAATATTTATTTATTGTGCTATCTTACACTAACATGACAATTTATTTTATAGTACCTGGGTGGCCTTGCTCGATAATTTATAAAATTAAAAAATAGAAAGTAAAAAATAAAAGAAAAAATAATAGGATAGGTGGGGCTCGATCCTAGCTATTTACATTTCTCGACAGCGTTCCCCGAATAAGCTACGCTGACATGACAATTTACGGCAAAAATAGCGTTTTATATACAAATGTCAGTATGTTAGTATTTTAATGACCGAAAACATGTATAAAACGACATTTCATTACAATTACATCAAAAAATTTATCTCTCAGAAAAATCAACTTCCAAAACTCGCGCAGGCATTTACTTCCTCTCCTACGACGCGCCGGCGGTCTACTCACCCCCCATCTTACGAATTTTCAAGTCACGCGTCCTGACGCGATTTTAACATTTCTTATCATCATAACACCGCTTAAGGAGTTTTCACTTCGTCTTTAATATTTAAAGAGTTACATAAACTTGTATATATATACATTTTTCTAAATTTTGTAAACGGTTCCAGCGATTTTCATAAAAATTCAGCATGTAGAGGGTTTTCGGAGAGGAGAATCGTTCTAGCTATCGATCTAGGTTTCATTTAAAAAAATGTTGGTTTATCCCTGTTTTTGGGCATCAAAACAAACTGTTACAGTTGTATGAGAAAGCAAAGGTTCATTGCGCTGTCAATTTCAAAGTCTTGATAGCTTATTTTGTAACGGTCTCAATTCCAGTCTCAATTCCAGAATACCAGGTAACGGTGTCTTTTTTTATCGATGTAATTAAAAACTACACGTTCTAATACAGGTTTTTTCGTTGTTTAGATATAAAACATATTGCCAATGTTAGTTATTACAATTAATCTGAAAATTTAAATATTCATTTATTAAATAAAAAAAATGAGATAATAGCAACTCATGTAGCTTGAATTTAAATTTAAGAAGACATATATATATATATATAAGTATATATTCACCAGATGTCTGTCTACCATAACACAAGTATTAAGTTACTTTGGGGACGGACGACCGTGGGTGTAAGTGTTCCATATATTTATTTATTTATTTATATATATAACTACGACTAAGGCAAGTTAACTAGCGACTAAGGTAAGTTAGCTTATCGTGTTGTATCCGGTTTAGTAGAATAGACCACCTTTCTTTCTTACTGAGGTGTCGTAAAATAAGACAGGTAAGTTGACGTCAGGCAGACGGCCGGTCGTGAAAACGCAGCCAAATCATGTGACAGCATGTTTATAACATGTTGTCCGACCCCACTTAGAGTGTTATAAGGACAGGAAGATGATATATATATATATATATATATATATATATATATATATATATATATATATATATATATATATATATATATACATATATATATTTTAATATTACCGAGTGTATTTATTGAAATAAGCTTTCGTCAAGGATCAGGAAGTTTAAAGTATCTAATTACTAATGTAACTCTTGCCGAGAAGAATCAGCAAGAAACAGTTAATGTTTTCATTCATAATTAAGCTGCAGCCTTGTTTGGAATTTTGTAATTAAATTTCAGAAGCGTCCGGAGATATCTGCTACGCAAATTTACTTTTCGCTCAGTCTTCGCTAACATTGTACAAGAACAATTGGTATATGTTCTTAAATTATGCAATTTATAGCTTAATAAATGTGCCTTATCTTCCATTAATATTTAAATAAGCTAATCTTACTACTAATATTATAAATGCGAAAGTTTGTGAGTATGGATGTATGTTTGTTGCACTTTCACGGCGAATCCGCTGAACCAATATCGATGAAATTTGACACAATTATACACCGGGGTAACATATAGGCTATAGAAATCAAAATATTACTAACCTGAGGCAAACTGCAACCTAATGCAATGGCCCAAGCAGCGTACAACATTTGCTTACTTCTTCTTCTTGCTTCAGACAGTTTCAACGGGTACAGAACCGCAAAGAACCTGCAGAAAAACAATGCCGTTACAAATGTTTCATCATTAACGAAGGATCTTTACTGGTAACAGATTTACGCTGGACTGTTATCTCGCTTGATAGTAAGTGACGATGTAGAATTAGGTTAAAATTTAGAATTAGGTTAGGTTTAAATTTTATCTGTGATAGCTGAATCATAAAACCGAAACTCTTTCGAGGGGCGACCGTTTAAACCACAGGTGAAAAAAAATGCTAAGTGTAGAGTGGATTAGTTGTTTTCGTACCAGATACATGCAGGATTTGGAAAAAGAAAAGCACAAACCTCCACCACCGCCAGCATAATACACAAGCACTACACATACGTTCACTATCATAACCTCAACAATCGTTTTGCCCCGCAACCGAAGCATCATCAGGAAATAGACTCCACGACAAAATCGCAAAATGAAACATTACCTAAACAAGCTTAGTTATATACTAATCGGTTAAAACCTACCATTTATTTTATTTTGCCTCCAAACAAGTGTAACTTGCTTGAACTAAAAACATTTATCTGATCGTTAATGAAGGTGCCATTGTTATGTTTAATGATCTCAAGTTGTTCCAAGAAGTTAAATCGGAGACTTTTGTGACAGGTGTGCAGAATTTCAAATCAATGATCATTAGGAACTTTATGACCGCTTTCTCACAGATGTTTGGCGAAATGTACAAAATTACAAAATACAAAATTCCGACTAGTCTGACCCACGTATGTATTTTTAACGTGCCTTATTGAATTAAAGAATAATGTTAACAGTAACTAAAATAGCCTTAAATTAAACTAGAATATATAGAAAATTTAGAAAAGAGTAATCTCCAAATTTCTTGCTGGCTCTTCTTGGTAGAAAGAGCGTTCTGGACCAGCAGTAGAGTTGACGATTCAAAAGCACTTGTTTACAAGTTTACTTGAATGATATATTTAGAATGTGAATTAATAGAGAGCCACACGAAAGTGTAGATCAGGTAAGAAATACGGTGTATAATAGCAATTCGCCGTGTGACATAAATAAGAAATGTTTACTTTGACCAAGAGAATATCTTTATGCAATCTCATCAACCCCACCTACGTGAACTAATTCTATCTTTCATTCCCAGCGGACTAAAGATATATTTCAGCGTGGTTTATTTATCTAGTTGTATGGTCGACGGGGAATGCGTCGCATATTCTCTATAAAATGCTATAAACACCTAGATTTCAAAGCAAGTTATAACTGAGGAAGTACTACTAGTTGATTCTGCAAGTATCATGATGAAATGTAAGTAAATACACGAGCTTTCATGTCATGGGAGCTCTGGTAGGCTTTTCCGTCATGGTTCTCTTAATGATACCATCAAAAGAGCTCTTGCCACTATCTCACACTATCGACATTCCTGCTCTTCTCGAGCCTTTGGGGATAGGTCGGGATGATGACAAGAAACCATACGGTTTGAAGCTGATTTCTTGGAAACGGGGACGGGCCTTAATGTGGGACGCAGCATACGTTGATACGTTAGCTCCATCACATGTCAAGGTATCAAGAAAACAGCGTCAAGACCTGGAGCTGCGGTGGAAATGTCTGATTCCGGCAAACGGTATACATCTCATCGAGAGATATATATTTGTGCAGTTTGCAGTTGAGACCCTAGGGCATGAAATCAAAGTGATTTTTTTATCCATTTTAACACCTCGGTTAACTGCCTCTTCAGGTGACAAGAGGGCTGGCTCGTTTTTCGCACAAAGAATCAGCTTAGAGATACAACGCAGAAACGCTGCCAGCATTCTTGGGACCATGAAACTTTATTACAATGGAATTTTTTTCCAGTGGAATCTTATATCCAAACCCACAAAACAAGCTTGGTCCAATATTGGGCCCATCGTAATTTCTTAAATGGGTTCGCATTTATAATATAACATTTATTATATATTTTAGTTTATTTTAGTTTAAAATTCGCATTTATTGTTTCAATATTGATATCGCGTCGACCTTAGTTTCGTAAATATCCAAACAACTGTTAACAAGCTATGTAACAACTATTCAGAATGCATATTCTGTGAAAGTTTTCTCGCATACACGTCGAAAGTTTAAGCAGATATCGCGTGAAATTACGCAATATATTTACTCTGAATCGAAACAATTTCACGGCTAATTTGACGAATGATTTTTATGCTTATTTACATTTAGATTTACAATACATTTATTCACATGTATAACACATCATCATCTTCTTGCCCTTACCCCACTCTAAGTGGGGTCGGCACAACATCTTATAAACATGTTTTCACACGATTTGACCACTTGCTTGACATCAACTTTCCTTAATCGTATTTTACGACAACTCGGTAAGAAATGAGGGTGCTCTATTCTACGTACTCTGATACCATAAAGCGGGTCGACTTACCTTAGTCGCCTTTTACGACACCTCGGTAAAAATGAGGGTGGTACTATTCTACTCAGCCGGATACCACACGGCAGGTTGACTTACCTTAGTCACCTTTTGCGACACCTCGGCAAGAAATGAGGGTGGTCTATTCTACTCAACCGAATACCACACGGCAGGTCAACTTACCTTGGATGCCTTTTACGACACCTCGGTAAAAATGACAGTGGAACTATTCTATTCCGCCGGATACCACACGGCGTATACATTGCAAGTTAAATAAAAGCTTATAACTAAAAAGATGAGGCGTGATAAAAGCAAACAATTTTACTTAAATTAATGTTGTTGAAATTTCGGGAAGTTATATAAAAAAAACTGTATATTTCGTTCGAGTCAAAATCTATGCTCAAATACCCTTAATTAAATGGAAATCAGTGTAAAATGAAAAAATCCCGCGTTAATCCCTTTATTTTACTTAAAAAATATAGATTAAACCAAAATGGATCAAAAGAAAGAAAAATACCGTACCTAACAATATCTAGACGAAAAATATTGCATACAGTATTGAGCGTTCAGTAAGTCGATGTGTGTAATACGTCCTTTATCAAAGTCGGATTACGGCAGCATGTTATGGAAATTCAAATTCAAATTCAATATATTCTTTATTCAAATAAACTTGTAAACAAGTGTTTTTGAATCGTCAACTCTACTGCTGGTTCGGAAAGAGGAAAGATTACTGGCTCGCTGAGGTTATATTTTTTTGGTGGAGTATAATTTTAATATTTATCTTTTATTTTATTTTAGGATTTATTTCATTCATATGGCGTAAAAAACAATTTTGCTCTACATTAAATTTGGCACAATTATTATTATACACGGTGTAACATATAAGCTCAGCATATAATTTTGCAGGTATAGAATTACATTGAAAAGCGCCATCTATTATTAACCTATCACGCGAAAACACGCAACTCAAAAGGTAGTAACTAAATACCTAAATATATGTAAATACACGCGAGAATGTGTTAATGTGTATTTACAAATCCTGTAAATCAAATGTATCCTAAATCATTATAGTGTGTACTCCATAATGTATCATATATTTACTTCATATATATTTCTGCACTGGCTCGGCAATACAACGACTTTCTTGAAAGCTTTCATATTCCCTAATTGCCTCTTATATTAGTGCTGCCTTTGATTTTCTTGCCGTGTGTTTCCCTTATTAAAATTTATTTGTATTGAAACTTTGTCAAGTGTAACAGCAATTTTAATGAGGGTACAAAATCTCGAATAAATTAGGTGGGTTGTTGTTAAGGGGGATAGATAAAAGGCGAAAATGTTGAAAAGATTCAGAATACTAGTAAAGATTAATTACGTTAACATGGCGCGCCACCCAAAATTCAAAACGTCTATTTACAAAGCACCACCAAGAGTCTACATGCTGTGGTAGCCCAGCGGTAACACCGTGCGACTCTTTCGAGTTCAAACCCGGGCAGTCATCAATAAGTTTTTCTGTCACAACTTATGTGTCCAATTGATAATTGCAATTTATCACACACTTTTCGATGAAGGAAAACATCGTGAGGAAACCTGCATATCTCTGAGAATTCTGGAGATGTGTATAACTAAATCTGCATTGGAGCAGCGTGGTAGATCTTAGCTCCAATCCTTCTCTCCATAAACGGAGAGAAGAGACCTAATCTCAGCAGTTGGATAGTAACAGGCCGCTACTTACTTTACTTTTACCAAGATTCGCAACGCATGTGTGCGTGTTGAGATGGCTGTCAAACAAAGACAAATCCATGAATTTGTTGCTCGACTAACGTATAGTATAGCACTGATCTACGTAAAGCACACGTGCGTTGTCTTGCACGATGTGGATAGTTATAATACACGGAAGCCAGACTAAAATGTGCCGTATATAAAAGAATAAATTGAAAGCAAATGATATAGATACACCTCATTTGCTTTCAATCAAACACCATCTATCTGGCTCTCTTTTTTATGTGATTTTTATATCAGCCCCCTGAAGTGATAGACCGTTAAGCGGCAAACTTCGATGAAACTGCGTAAAGCGGATGGATCGCTCGAAGACGTGTTTCCTCTTATGTCATCTCTCCTTTCCCAAGAATATCTACCAGTTCTTTCCATTGTTTCCGTTTTTAGTCTCTATTTCTATAAACTGGTCCTTTACTATTCGAAATATCTTCTCTTTGTTGAACTTAAATTATGAATTTCTCTATATCGAAGTTTATGGGTGCGCCTGTCAAACGTACAAACTATTCGGCCGTCTTATATTATAGTGTATCTATTATCTATGGCACGCAGTAAACTGAACCCTGTTAGCCTGTAAGTAAAGAAATAATTTTGTCTCCCATACTCAAATTATTGATATAAATTCATGCAAGAACATTCAGAAGTGCCTGGTTTTGATAGGGGTCTGCCCACTATGACTGTGCAGAAAGTATTGCCTCATTTATCTTATTTACAATATTTTTTATTACATCTCATATTGTACGGGAATTTTAATAAAAGCCTAACATATTATATCTTTACTTCGGTATCTCGCTCAAAAATAATTTTTTTGGGCATAGCACGTAAAAAATATCGATTATTTTAATAATCATCTTCCTGCCCTTATCCCACTCTAAGTGGGGTCGGCACAACATATTATAAACATGTCTCATAATTTGGTTAGGTATTTTACGACCGGCTTACCTTACGCTTAACTTACCTTAGTCGCCTTTTGGGACACAACGGTAAGAAAGTGTTTTATTCTACTCAACCGGATACCACACGGCGAGTCGATTTACCCTAGTTGCCTTTTACCACACCTCGCTAAGAAATGAGTTTGATATATTCTACTCATGCCAAATTATGAGACAACACAATGGCAACCCCACTTAGAGTGGGATAAAGGAAGGAAAATGATTGTGGAGGTCTCCGAACGCTTAGTTTTCCGGCGACACCCATCTAGAACCTTCACTGCACTGTCTATCATATCCTACGGTTACAGTATGACGTGTAAGGATGACTGATCTTACCTATCTATTGAGATGCAGACGAGTACATTCGACGACAGGTACAGACCAAAAGCTCTCATCACGAGCAACACCTTGCAGAGCAGATTGCCGACCAGCCACGCGTTGGTATACTTCCAACCGATCTAGAACAAAATGATTTGAAAAGTAATGTTTGCTTAGAGTTTGATTGATCTACTCGACGGCGTTAGCGTAACGCCAATAAGGGACATGAAACGGAGAAGAAAAAATCGAAGAATAAATAATCTATTTTTTGCCCTTTAAAATAAATCGATTTTTAAAAAATTGTTTATTTTGATACGAAATAATCGATTATTTGAAAATCGATTTTTTTCTTACTTATTGAAAAGTAACCTTTTTTAATATTAATAATTAATTAAAAGTTCCTGGGTGACCGAGCCTTGCTTGGTAATTTTTTTAAAGGTACAAAAACATCCAATAAAAAAAAGAAAAAAGCGCCGGGTGACTTTGGGAATTGAACCTTGGCTTCGGACCTTTACTAGTCCGCGCGTTACCATTAGGGGGTCAAAACTTTGCTAGATCCATTTTTCTCCATTTTATCCATTTTTATGTGTCTAATTGATAATTGCAATTTATCACACGCTTTTCGGTGAAGGAAAACATCGTGAGGAAATATGTAACCTACCAATCCACATTGGAGCCGCGTGGTAGGTCTGATCTCCAACCCTTCTCTCAAGAGAGCCGGAGAGAGGAGGCCTATGCCCAGCTGTGGGATTGTAACAGGCTGTTACTTATACGTTTAAGAGAATATTCACAAGTTTATATTCACAAGTTTCTATGTGCAAAAAGGCTTATCGACTTCACTGATGTATTCACCATGTCCATTAGGCAATCCTAATATATATTGCTTACCTAATATATAGTTAATACTTCCTAATATATATAAAAAAGATAAAACTTGAAACAAAAGGAAATAGGCAGGTGTGGGCTCAATCCGGGATATTTTCTTTTCTTTAGTCCTCCCGCTATCCGCAAAGCTATGACAACTTTTTGACTGCTAAAATATAATTTGCATTCTATTGTAAAGTTTAGCATTTTTTCAGTCCCCGAAAAAAGGGATGAAAAAAAAATTTTTTAAATGAAACCTAGCTAAATCGATTCAAACCCCGACTAGGTACAAATGCGTTTTCTGTTAAAACTTACATGTGCTTGATAATTTCAATATATCACACGCTTTTCGTTTCCGGATCAACGCGGTAGATCTTAGCTCTAACCCTTCTCTCCAGACATGGAGAGAGGAGGCTTATGCCCAGCTGTGGGATATTAACACGTTTCTTTTTTACTTTACTATAAGTTACATAAATAACAACTCATTAGTACTTCCATTACAAAATTAGTACTTCAATATTACAAAAGTAATAATAAAATTATTTTGCTATAATCCGATAAAGTAAAATAGAAAATATATGTAATGCTAAGTAGAGTGTACAATTCGTTTTCATACCTGATACACGCACAAACCTCCACCACCGCCACCACAATACACAAGCACTATACACGTTCACTATCACAAACTCAACAATCGTTTCGCCCCGCAACC
This sequence comes from Morpho helenor, assembly GCA_029227775.1. Taxonomy (NCBI): domain Eukaryota; kingdom Metazoa; phylum Arthropoda; class Insecta; order Lepidoptera; family Nymphalidae; genus Morpho; species Morpho helenor. The sequence goes on from JARGCU010000006.1 coordinate 1,517,845, forward strand.
GAAGCTTTATAAGCTTTATATTATAGCTTTATATAATACTTTATATTAGACAAGATAAATACGTTTAAAATCAACATTTCTTCTTGTGTTATTTATTCATGATATTGCAAAAGTTCTTCTCGATCTTAAGTTTACCTTTCTCTAATGAAATTCCACTGTGTGTTTCTATTGATATGTAAACAATTTAACTTTTTATACATAAAATTATGCGAAAACTAGCTTTGCTGCCGGTTTTGCCTGCGTGAAAACAGTATTACACAAAAAAAATGTAGAAACAATTTTTTGAATCTTTGAGTTTGGGTGTATAATATATGCATTTTAATTTATATGTCCATTTTTTTACCAGTTGCCTGTCACCCGTAACACAAATATTAAGTTACTTACTCATCATCTTCCTGCCCTTATCCCACTCTAAGTGGGGTCGGCATAACACGTTATAAACATGTTGTCGCATGATTTGACTACGTATTTTACGACCGGCCGCCTGCCTGACGTCACTTATTTTAGTCGTATTTTACAACACCTCGATAAGAAAGAGGGTGGTCTATTTTACTTAACCGGATACCACACGGTGAGTCAACTTACCTTAGTCGCCTTTTACGTCACCTCGGTAAGACATGAGGGTGGTCTATTCTACTCAGCCGGATACCACACGGTGAGTCAACTTACCTTAGTCGCCTTTTACGACACCTCGGTAAGACATGAGGGTGGTCTATTCTACTCAGCCGGATACCACACGGTGAGTCAACTTACCTTAGTCGCCTTTTACGACACCTCGGTAAGACATGAGGGTGGTCTATTCTACTCAGCCGGATACCACACGGCACTATTAAGTAACTTTCTATGAGTGTGTAATTGTCTATATATTATTTAAAATAAAAAAGAATAAAATTTAAATATTTTAATTACCGGTAGCTAGAAGTTGCATTGCTTTGTATAATTGTTACATTTTGAAAATCTGTAACGACGCTCGTTTCAGAATTCAAATGGCGCCGAAATAAAAATCTGCGCTGTATTACATAAGTTTTATTAAAGCCGTTATTCTAGTAATTATTAACAAAGTAGTTTTAACAACCTCGATTATTAATGTTATTTATTTTTGCATTTTGTAAAATTTATTAGTTTAACAATAAAGAATTTATTTATTATTTATTCTATATCTATACTTATTATAAAACAAAGTCACCAAAAGCTGATGTGATCGATTTTCTCAAAATCTACTGACTGATTTTTGTAAAGTTTTTAAAAGGTAAGCCACTAAGCCACTACGCCTTAGTCACCTTTTACGACAACTCGGTAAGAAATGAAGGCGGTCTATTCAATTCTGCCGGGTACCACACAGCGGGTCAACTTACATTAGTCGACTTTTACGATACCTCGGTAAGTAATGAGGGTGGTCTATTCAACTCAGCTGGATAACACACGGCAATAATGTTCATTTTAATGTTCAGGGCAATATATAAGTTGACCCGCCGTGTGGTATCCGACTGAATAGCATAGACCACCCTCATTTTTTACCGAGGTGTTGTAAAAGAAGACTAAGCTAATTTGATGTCAGTGTCAGTCAGTTAATTTGGTCGTGAAATACCTATTCAAGTTTAATCCAAGTTTTCTTATCATCAATATAGTCCTCAACAGTATAATAAGCTACAAGTGAGATAAGGACAGGAAAATGATGTATTGTTTAATTAAATTCAAATTCAAATTCGAAATATTCTTTATTCAAATAAACTTGTAAACAAGCGCTTTTGAATCGTCAACTCTACTGCTGGCTCGGAAAGCTGTTCCTACCGAGAAGAGCCAGCAAGAAACTCGGCGGTTGCTCTTTTAAAAATATAATTCTTAATACTAGTTACATTTAATCGTTTCTATCTTGTACGGGATCGAACAATATCTATATCCACGCATTCTTATCGTCTAAATAATCTACAACAGTATTACAGGCTTTCTGTATCAGCGTCTCCTTAATAGTTTTTAAACTGCTGTAATGGCAAAGCTAAAATTGATTGTGGAATTTTATTATAGAATCTTATACCCAAACCCACAAACGACTTACGTACTTTTTCAAGCTTATGTCGGTTCCTACTTTGTCTATTATATACATCACCTATTGTTTTATAATTCTTTATATTTTTATATACAAAAATCAAATTACTTAAAATATACTGTGAAGCAAATTTAAGAATACCTATTTCCTTAAACTTCTCTCGCAGGGAATCACGCGGACTTAAATTGTAAATGCCACGAACGGCTCTTTTTTGTAATACAAAGATTTTTTTCATTATCCGCGCATTTATCCCATAGCAATATTCCATAGGACATAACACTATGAAAGTTAGCAAAATTAACAAGTTTTGCCGTTTCGACGTCAGTAAACTGTCTAATCTTTCGAACGGCATAGGCCGCTGAACGGAGTTTCCCTGCAAGAGTTGTTATGTGTGTGCTCCATTGGAATTTTGTATCCAAAGTCATTCCCAAAAATACAGTTGCATTATCTATTTTTAGTGAAACGTTATTTATAAAAAGTCTATTTGCTGTTTTAGCAGCATTGAGCAATACAAATTCTATCCATTTATCATCAACATAGTCCTCAACAGTATAAGAAGCTACAAGTGAGATAAGGGCAGGAGAATGATGTATACTTTAATGTCACTCACCTCTAAAGGGATGACCCCACAAGTGACGCAAACGTCAGCGACAGCAAGATGTGTCATCAGCAAGTTGACGCGCGACTTCCTTCGCCTTGCACCTGCCAGGGCGGCAAGCACTGCTATATTACCAACGGCCCCCACAGCCATGAGAACACCATAAGCACTGAGCACGGCGCCCTGCTGCCGCTCAGCCACCTCCTCCACTGTCATATTCCTCTCTTCATCCACCTCGAAGTACTCCCAGAACTTGCTGTCAATCGCTGACGTGGAAACCTTCCAAGTTGATGTCTCCAGCGACATATTGAGTGCCATCATTATGATCATTTAACTCCGAATAACTCTATTTCATAAAGTTATTATACGAGAGCCTTTCTAAAATGAGTTCATCAAAAAAATGAGGCCTCTCTCTTTTTTGCGCATTATATAATAATCTATACTTCTCTTCTTCTGAAGAGTTTGTTTGTTTAATTGTTTGAACGCGCTAATCTTAGGAACTACTGGACCAATATAAAAATTCTTTCAGTGTAAGATAGTCCATTTATCGAGGAAAGCTATAGGGTATATAACATCTTTCATCACAATATCAACTTTCTTTAGTCGCCTTTTATGACACCTCAGAAAGAAAGAGCACTATTTATCCTAAATTATAGCAAAATAATGTTGTCAATAATCTTGTGTTTAGTTTGTTTATTGTACCTTATATAGTTAAACACCTCGGCGATTTCATCAAAAAACAAATAATGGAAATATTCGATCATAAAGTTATTTTAATATATAAATATTAATCTAAATATGATTTGTATTTATATACAAAGGTTTTCTAGTCAGTGTAACGTTATAAAAATAGAATTATATATGTACCAAATTTCACAATTTTGACACTAAGTCTAGAAATTAGTTATTTTAATTTTTTTCCTTAACTTTTTGGTTGATTATCTTAAAAATGTTTTTTGTATGTCTAATAATATGTCACTAAATATTTTTTTTTATTAATTCAGTCTTGAAATTGTTTGTGATATATATTTATGTCTTGGACTTTATGCGAACCTTATTTTGTAATACTTATTGGATAAAATTATATGTTATATAATTCAATTTTCAATTAATAACTTTCAGTATTTTTTCAAATAATTTTTAGTTTTTGTCATTATTAAAGTATTTTTACACGTTACTATACTTATAATTTTTAAGTAATCACAAAAAAATATGATTATTATGTATTTAACGTCTTAGATTAGCACAGTCACATTTATTAATTAAGTTTTGTAAATAAAAACACTTTTAGGAATATTAAGTAATAAGTTTAGCGCGCGAAGTTTGCGATTCAAATAGCTGGAATGCGAACCGCATACGTCACTCGCCTTGTGGCTACGCGGACTGACTGGCGTAGCTGTTTCATAGCGAACTTACTGCGTAGCTGTTTCGTAGCGTACAACCCTTGCCTACCCATAGAGTTATTATACTAGAAGTACCTTGCTGACCGAGAGTTGCTAAATAATTTTTTTTTATATTAAATATATATATATTAATTTTTTTAATTAATAACAAATATATAAACTTTTCCCTATCACAATGATGAGAAATAAAGAGGGTGTATCTATCTCTTTTTTAAAAGCTATTACAAAAGTAATGAAAATATTATTTTGCTATAATCCGCGATAAAAGAAAATATATGTAATGTTAAATGTAGAGTGTACTATTCGTTTTTATACCTGATACATGCAGAATTTGTAAGAACTCATGCACTACCCGACACCGATGGCACAACAATACACAAGCACTGCACACATTAACCACTACAATCTCATCAATTGTTTCGCCCCGTAACCGAAGCATCGTCAGGAGATAGACTCCACGACAAAATCGTGCTTTACGTAACGTAGGTATTTTACGGTCGGCAACCTACCTGACATCAACTTTCTTAAGTCGCCTTCATCATCATCTTCCTGCCCTTATCCCACTCTAAGTGGGGTCGGCACAACATGTTATAAACATGCAGTCACATGATTTGACTGCGTTTTCACGACCGGCCGCCTGCCTGACGTCAACTTACCTTAGTCGCCTTCTTAAGTCGCCTTATACACTATATATCTGGTGATCTATACCACTCAACCGGATGCCACACAGCGGATCAACTTAACTTAGTCGCCTTTTACGACACATGAGTAAGCAATGAGGGTGGTCTGTTCTACTCAGCCGGATACCACATGGCAAGAGTTTCAACTTCCCCAAATTATTTATTGTGGCACTCTCACTTACAGACCTGCTCTAGTATTAATAAGTCTATGATCACTTTGAATGAGCATGACACGGTATAATAACTCTATGCATAGCATGTATGACGCTATGACATGTTGGAATTTTCCAGAGATTTTCTCAAGGGTGGATTAAGGGCGGACACCTTACTTGGCAATCAAGGTCCAACATGATATAATGGCTTTTTCGCACCCATGAATCGGATAATTTTATGGCATTATATTCAAATTCAATTGTACTTTAACCAATTTGTCTAAAATTGTATCTAGTGCGCAGCTGGTTTCAACCTAAAATCATTCTTAGAGTAATAGACCACAGTTTATAGAAACGTAGCGTGTGTAACTGACCAATTTACGCTTTATGGGTGTACTATGTAATATATATATAATATATTCGCAATAATAAATGAATAATCAAGGCCGTATAATACTAATTTGGAGCTATTATGTTTGACTTTTTGAAACGAAATCATTATTACCACTTTTTTTTTAATTTATTTATATACAAGACACACCAACGACATGAACACAGTTGCAATTTTACAGTTACATATTATATATAAAGTCTTGGTTCTGCGTGAACCCGTCACTTAAAGGCATGTACAGCATTCAATATTAGTCATTGAAATTAATTATAGAAGTGATTTATGGTATATAAAATAATTTTAATACAGAATTAAAATTTTGCTTAAAATAACCAAAATACATTTCTATATCAATTACATGTCAAATAATTAAAAATAAAATGAAGTTAATATCTTAAATTCAACAAAGATTTTTTTTTATTAATTTTAAAAATTAAAAGGAAACCATTGCTAATGGTCGATTCCAGATAGCTAGGATATTTATCCTTTGCTTATCCGTGGTATTCAATATTAGTTTTGTCCGAAAAACTTTTAAGCTTTTGTAGCCCAGCGGTAACACCGTGCGCCTCTTTCGAGGAGGTCTAGGGTTCAAACCCCGGGCAGGCAATAATGAGTTTTCTAGTAAAAACTTATGTGTCTAATTGATAATTGCTATTTATCACACGCTTTTCAGTGAAGGAAAACATCGTGAGGAAACCTGCATATCTCTAGAGAATATATACATATATAATTGTTAAATACATACTTAAATACGAAGTCTCGGTTATATTTATAACGATTTACGTAATATTATCAATCAAAAACTAATGTTTCAAGTGTATAATGCATTAACCCAATCTCTACTACTATATGGTATTATTGCATGGGGCGCTTGCGGCTCTACATTGCTAGACAAATTAGAAATAGCTCAGAAGCTTAACTTAAAAATCATTATTAAAAAAATAAGGAGGTTCCCAACTGAGGAACTTTTTATAATGTGCAATGTACTTTCACCAAGAAGATTGTTCGTGTTGCAATTGGCCATGTTTATGTCTAAAAATATTGAAGAATTTCCCCTTCAACACATAAATACGACAAGAGCCGTGCGTTTAGTGAAATTGCAAAAATACCTAGTCTTCCTTAAAATACCTACCTTCTAGGGCATCTTTGTTTACCAGTAGACACTTTACACGAATGGCGCCGCGCCTGTATAATATACTGCCTGTTCAGATATCACATTTTATAGACCGCACTCAATATCCTATCCAAAAAAAAATACTCAAAACACACATGCAAAAATTTCTTCTGGAATGCAGCTCTAGTGATTTTAACTCTCTATATGCCAAATTATGTTACATAACAATTTAAATATTAAAAATGCACACTACAACCTAACTTAATATAGATTTATCATGTATACACACACACACGCACGCACACACACACGCACGCACACACACACACACACACACACACACACACACACACACACACACACACACACACACACACACACACACACACACACACGAACACACACACTAAAATTATATTAATGGTGGTGGGTTTTATTACTATTTTTTTCTTGAGTATATAGAAAGATTTATATATTTTTTTATTTTTTAAATTCATAATCTATTCCTTACTTTTTTTATATTTGTTCAAATTAGTCGTCACCTGGCATTAAGCAAAATAGAAATATTGTTGACTATTGCTAGCCCTAGCACAGGCCTAGGTCTATTTGGGCTGCATATTGCTATACACAAACAATCAAATGAAGCTAGTCTGGTGCTTAGTTCTCTAGTTTAAGTGTAAAATGTACTTACATAATTGTTCAAATTAAAAATAAATAAATAAATAAAATAAAAAATACAAATATACTTCCGGGCACCAAAGAACAACAAATTCATTTATAGAAAATGTTGGCCCTCGGCGGGAATCGAACCCGTGACCCGCGGAGCTGAAGACTCACTCACAAGAGGGTCACTACCCTCAGCTCCAACGGGCCAGTCATTCATGGTAATTTAAATTAAGTGCTATAGTTATGATTTATTGCATCTTTAAATTAGTAATTAAGTGGCTCTTTTGATATAATTATTTCGGCGCCAGCGATTGCGGCTCCGACTTAAAGATATACATGAATAATAAGAAATGTTTCATGAGTTAGGTCCATGTGGTATCCGGCTGAATAGAATAGTACCACCCTCATTTCTTACTGAGGTGTCGCAAAAGGCGACCAAGGTGGCGGTTTAGTAGAATAATCAACCTTTTTCTTACCGAGTTGTCGTAAAATAATAATTAAGTTGACGTCAGGCAAATCAGACGTAAAAACGCAGCCAAATCATGTGACAGCATGTTTATAACATGTTGTGCCGACCCCTCTTAGGGTGGGATAAGAGCAGGAAGATGATGTTTCATGAGTTAGGTAAATGAATTAAACCTGAAATAATTACCATAAAATTATATTAAACTATCTTAATTATTTACAAAATTTACGTGTAACTAATAACTGTAATGTAAATTACTTTCCGGAAGTAACATTTTACAGTTGTCAGAAATGGAAATAGTCAAATTTCATCTCTTTAGTTGTTTAATACCAAAAACGCGGTAATCACTTGACCATGCAAAGGAGGTGCTTAATTTGGCGTAAGAATTCTCTATAAAATAGCCTATCATTCCATAGCGAGGTGAGTTTTACTGTAAAATTTAACTAGTACGGTTATTATACTGTTACTCTACTAGATCTTGTCAACGCTTGAAGTCTTGGTGTAAAGCTAGACGATTATTAAACATCTACGTTTTAAATCATGTTACAACATAGTTATTGTATAGAACCGGCTATACTCACGTCTTATTCTATCGGGTTAGCCCGACTAGTTTCGAACCCATCCGGGGCACTTATTCATGAGCTCTTTACACGACGTTATCGCGGCGTTAACTGACAACATTTAATTACAACTGACAACAGTTAATGTTACAACATGTCTGAGGGATTTCTGTTCCTTAGATGAAACTGTGCTAGTGTTTAGTCTTGGTGCTCACGGTGTTTTCTTTTACAATAGTCTTTAGTAGCATAATGGCTTTTTAATAAGTGGTAAAGCGTTGGAGCAGCGTAGTAGTTTTTAACTCCAACGCTTCTCTCCAAAAGCCGTGAGTGACCTATGCCCATCAGTAAGATATTAACAGTCTATTATTCTAGTATTCCAGTTTATTATACGGTATAATTATTCCTCGTATATAAGTTACAATACAGCCAAAGAATAATTTATAGAATTAGGCGTTACTTTGCGGTGATCCATAATACAAAAGTAATAATAAAATTATTTTACTATAATCCGCGAAGAAGTAAAATAGAAAATATATATAATGCTAAATGTAGAGTGGACAATCGGTTATCATACCTGATTCATGCAGGATTCGTAAAAACACATGCACAAACCTCCACCACCGCCACCACAATACACAAGCACTATATACGTTCACTATCACAAACTCAACAATCGTTTCGCCCCGCAACCGAAGCATCATTAGGAGATAGACTCCACGACCAAAATCGCAAAGCCATTTTGGTCGTGGAGTCAATCTTTTCGATTTTGGTCGAAACGATTGTTGTGTTTGTGATAGTTAATGTATATAGTTCTTGTGTATTGCGGCGGTGGTGGAGGTTTGTGCATGTGTTTTTACGAATCCTGCATGTATCAGGTATGATAACCGATTGTCCACTCTACATTTAGCATTATATTTTCTATTTTACTTCTTCGGGGATTATAGCAAAATAATTTTATTATTACTTTTGTACAGCCATAGAAAGCGGACTATAACTATTCCACCGACGGGCATAGGCTTTTAATTATGCAAAATTTAGCATAATTAATTTGATTAGATCGATAATTAAATAGATTAATAGATAGATAATTAGATTAGGTCACTCCTCAGTATCTTATGTGTTTAAAAAGGTGTACAAACTTTTTACTTCACATATTAATATACTTTGTTGTTGTTGTATCACTTTATTGTACACAATTTTATAAAAAAAAATATAACAAAGTAAGTAAGTAAGTAACGGCCTGTTACTATCCCACTGCTGAGAATAGGCCTCTTCTCTCCATTTTTTTTTTTTTTGAAGAGAAGGATTGGAGCTAAGACCTACCACGCTGCTCCAATGCGGATTGGTAGGTTACACATACCTCCAGAATTCTCTAGAGATATGCAGGTTTCCTTACGATGTTTTCCTTCACCGAAAAGCGTGTGATAAATTGCAATTATCAATTAGACACATAAGTTTTTAAGAGAAAAACTCATTGGTGTCTGCCCGGGTTTGAACCCGTGATCGTCTCTAGAGATTCACACGGTCGCACCGCTGGGCCATCACAGCTTATAACAAAGTAAAAAGTAAAAAAAAACGAAATTTTATAACAAAGTAAAAAGTAAAAAAAACAAAGCTTATAAAAAAGCGCACAAAGGCGGACTTATCCCATAAAGGGATCTCTTCCAGTCAACCTTTGAGAGACAGATAGGAGAGTAATTGTATGAGTAGCGTTTATAGAGTAGTATAAACAAGGAACAAATTATGTGTACAAATTTAAAAAAAATAATAATAATAATAACAATATAATAATAAATATATATGATATAAACTACAAAATAAAATATTTAATATCATTATAGATATTAAATGTATATAAGTCTGAAAGAAAAAAAAAACTGCTACTTTCTACTGTAGCATTAAAGCTCAAGTGAATGAATATTGTTCTTTTCAAAATGAAGTCTTTAAACAAAATCTTATAATAAGTTTTAAGTTTCCACGAAGACGGAAAATTTCAAGCTTTTCCAAGCGTTAATAAACTTTTGAAAGCCACAGGGAAGCGTGGCCGGCTTTAGTTAGTTTTTAATAAGAGAACTATCTATATATACAAAATTGTAGTGTACGTATCGTAAATAGAGTTTAAATAATATAATATATAAATAAATATATGGGACACTTACACACACGGTCGTCCGTCCCCAAAGTAAGTAACTTAATACTTGTGTTATGGTAGACAGACAACTGGTGAATATATACTTATATATTTTTAAATACATACTTAAATACAAATATACACCCAGACTCAAAGACCAACAAATTAATTTATAGAAAATGTTTGCCCTCGGCGGGAATCGAACCCGCGACCCGTGGAGCTGAAGGCAGGGTCACTACCCACTGCTCCAACGGGCCAGTCAAATATATATAACATTTTTATTACTTGTTTACATAATATCAAAAGAGTAACTTCCTCTTGATATCCCTTGACAGATCATAGGCCTCTTCTCGCCGTTATAGGAGAGTAAGGTTGAAGCTAAGAATTAACACGATGCTCCTACTTATTGGTAGGTAACAAACACACAGGATTCTCTAGAGATATGCAACTTCCTCGCGATTTTTTCCTTTACCGAAAAGAGTGTGATAAATTGCAAATATCAATGAGGCACTTTTTAAGAGAAACACTCCTTTGTTAATGGCCGGACTTTGAACCCGTAACCTCCTCGAAAGAGTCGCACGGTCACCACCATGGATGTAACTTGCAGTAGAAAAAACGATTAATAAATAATCGATTTTATTTCCTTTAAAAAACGATTTTTTAAAGTCCATTATATGGTATAAAAATAATCGATTAATAATAATTGATGAATAATAATTGAATTTTTCTATTTGAAAAGTTGCCTTTTTAAAAATTATTTTTAATATAAAAGGCTAATAAAATTGGAAATCTTCTATAAATAAATGTTTTTGAAATTGTATTAAAATGTGTAGTTTGGCTACATTGATTTAATCCAACAATGCATATGTAATAAAAATATATGTAAAATACAAGAAAAAAAGAGTGAAAAACAGAAATAATTAAAATTAATTTTTATGAAAAAAAACGATTATTAATAATCGATTATTTTTAAAAATAATCGATTATTTTTTCACATCTCTAGGCATCACTATTTTTTTCCTAACTGACTATTCTGAAAATGCTGTTAGCCCTAGCGGCTATAACAGCGTCACCGAGCGGTAAAAAACGGTTTATGATAACAGGGCTTTGACCCCGAGTATTTTGATTAAGTCCACCCGTTCCCCATAGAGCTATTACAACTTTTGGTCACCGCTTGGCTATATGATAGAAACAACTTATATGATAGAAAAGTCTATATGTATGCCCGTCTGATAAGATTTAAACCTTTCAGCGTTTTAGCTAATTTATTAGCAAATTTTTACAATGTGAAAATTGTATTTAACATTCGAATAGGAGATGGGGAAAGCAATATTGCAACTTACAAACAGCATGACACGGATTCTATTACAACATAAAATAAAGTACCTGCCAAAAAAACTAGTAAAAAAAACAAAAACATATTTATGTAGCTGGTATAGATGGTATGTAACATTTCTCGAGACTGCCCTTTCACCGAATAAGCTACGCTGACTGGACAGTGTATGGCAAAAATTCACTTCAATTTTAGTATTTTTTAATGCCCACATGCTCAACTTCAGGAAAATCGTTGGAGCCGTTTCCGAGTTTCCGAGTATATATATATACATACAAGATTAACTCATTTAAATATTAACGGTCTTATTCATAAAAGTTACGACATGCTTATAGACTCGCTATAGTACGTTTTACAAAAAGTGTTATTCATAAACGCATTTTAGCACTAAACCATTCTACAAGTCTACTATAACTTTATAGAGCCCAGGATCCTACTATAACAGTGCTATAAGGTAATAGATGGCCGACTTTTTACAGCTGATTATTATGAAAACAACATTTGACGTATTTAAGGATTGATCATTGAAATTGAAGTGTGTCAGTTGTCGTTTGTTTTATCAGGGATGTGAAAAATTCGATTTTTTACATTAATCGATAATTTTAGTAAAATGATCGATTTTTAATAATCGTTTTTTTTCTTATAAATCAATTAAAAAAAGAACGATTCTTTTAATTATATATTATTATATCTTCTTATTTAAGTCTTTTTTTTAATTTTTTAAGATAAGATTTGCATTAATGGATCAAAACAATTTAGCCAAATGTAGACATTTTAATTGAATTTCACAAATAGTGCATCTGTTATTATTTATTGGTAGTTGTCCACTTTAATTAGCCTTTATTCTTATTAATTATTAATATTAAAAAGACAACTTTTCAAATATTCAGAAAAAAACGATTATTTTGATAAGAATATATTAAATTAAAGGGGAAAACTGATTATTTATTAATCGATTTTTCTACTCCAAGTTACATCCCTATGTGAAAGGCGACCCCGTGACGTAGACAATAAAATATTTTTTAATCCGTAATAATGTCTATGGTTATACTTATTCGGTATGTAAACGCATATTATCTGTGGCGAATTCGGTGTGATCGGCCAATCGGAAGCCAGTATTCCTTACAATGGCAACATTCGGATTTATAACCGCATTTTAGTTATAGATCAGTTATAGAAGGTTTATGAATAAACAATTTTATGGAACGTCTTATAAGCTTATAGAGCATTTTAACTAAAACGTCTCTAAAACCTTCTATAAGCTGTTTTTATGAATAAGACCGATAGACTTTTCTATCATATATCATGTATCTATCATATATCTATCATATCGATAATTTCAGTAAAATGATCGATTTTTAATAATCGTTTTTTTTCTTATAAATCAATTTAAAAAAGAACGATTCTTTTAATTACATATTATTATATCTTCTTATTTAAGTCTTTTTTTTTTAAATTTTAAGATAAGATTTGCATTAATGGATCAAAACAATTTAGCCAAATGGAGACATTTTAATTGAATTTCACAAACAGTGCATCTGTTATTATTTATTGATAGTTATCCACTTTAATTAGCCTTTATTTTTATTAATTATTAATATTAAAAAAGACAACTTTTCAAATATTCAGAAAAAATCGATTATTTTGATACGAATATATTAAATAAAAGGGAAAAACTGATTATTTATTAATCGATTTTTCTACTCCAAGTTACATCCCTATGTGAAACGCCGTGACGTAGACAATAAAATATTTTTTAATCCGTAATAATGTCTATGGTTATACCTATTCGGTATGTAGACGCATATTATCTGTGGCGAATTCGGTGTGATTGGCCAACTGGAAGCCAGATTTCCTTAAAATGGCAACATTCGGATTTATAACCGCATTTTAGTTATAGATCAGTTATAGAAGATTTATGAATAAACAATTTTATGGAACGTCTTATAAGCTTATAGAGCATTTTAACTAAAACGTGTCTAAAACCTTCTATAAGCTATTTTTATGAATAAGGCCGTTATAATTCTATAAATAAGTTCTAATATTATTAGAAAATAATGCCTATTTACGCTGTCAATTGCAAAATCATTATAGCTCAGTCGGGAACGGGCCGGCTTAATATTCAGAATACCCGGATCGAGTTCATCTAACACCAGCCTATTTAGCTACTATTGCTCATTTTTTCCGATTGTATAATTTTTATATTACCTAAAAGAAAATATTTACTATTATTAAATGGTTCACTTTAAGAGTTCAGTAACAGCGCCATCTAGTAGATTACTATGGTACCGTTGCAGTAACACCTCAGCTTTATTCCTTCATTTATAATCTCTATGGCAAGAATAATAACTTTTGTACAGTGTTCGGGGAACTCCCCACTCATTGTGAGTGTACAAATAAATTTTCAATTTCAATATGGAATATTAAATTTTAAATGTACGGATTTATATTAAAAACTTAATTTAATATAATAGATAGAGTCATTTATTAGAATTTATTGTTAAATGACAATATTACTCCCACATTAATCAATATTATCTATGAGGAGATTTTTTTTTGTAAATCGTTCGGGGAAGTCCCCGTTTATAAAAATAAATTTTAAATATTGATCATCCTCCTGCCCTATCCTACTCCAAGTGGGGTCGGTACAACATGTTATAAACATGTCGTCACACGATTTGCCTAGGTATTCTACGACCGGCCAGCCTGCGAGCCTGCCAGACGTCAACCAGGTAGTCGTATTTTACGACAGCTCGGTAAAAAAGAGGGTGGTCTATTCTACTTAACCGGATACCACATGGTGGGTCGACTTATCTTAGTAGCCTTTTACGACACCTCGGTAAGAATGGTATATTCTACTCAGCAACCGCACGGAATAAATTTTAAATATCATTATGATATATTTTAAATGTATGTATTAATATTTATTAAAATATATTATTTTACAATGTTACTTTTCATTTATAATCTGTATGGCAAGAATCTTAAGTTTTGTTCGACTTTTGGGGGAAATCTTCGTCATAGATTTACTCTATGTTTACCATAGAGTAGGTGAGCTACAGGCCAATGAGTTCGACTATTCAAGAAATAATAATAGAGGGAACATGAGAGACGCTTATCTTTGTCTAATCACGCATAAATAAGTGTACCTAGGTGACCAGGCCTTGCTTGGTAATTTTTTTTATAGATCAAAAAATGCATTAAAAAAAGGAAAGGGCAATATGGGATACAATCTGGGATATTTTCACTTCTTTAGTCCGCCCGATCCCCACTGACCTCATTTGTTTTTTTTTCTCTTTCCGATGGACTAAAATATAAAAAAATATATTCTATTATGTTATATTAAATTTTATTTCTATAAATTTAATAGATCGGATAGAGCCGTTTTTTATAAACTTCTATTAAACGACAATATTAAAATAAATATATTTATAGCATGGCAAGAATGAACAGTTTTGCATAGCGTTCGGGGGATTCCCCGGTCATAGTGGCTTAACGAGAGAACAATTACGTCATGTTCTGAATAATAGAACAACTACAAAGAGCGGTTCATTACATAGAAATATTAAACAAGACATTTCTTCATGTATCGATTTTATAATTTAACATTGTAATTCTAGATAACGGATAATGTGAAGAAAGTATCATAAATGCGCTATGAGATGGAATTTCTGCCAATCGCTCTTCATATACTGATAATAAATTTGGAAAGATGTCATTTTTCCATATAACGTTTTTACATATAAAAGTAATCTGTAAAATATTATTTATTCAAGTAAACTTGTAAATAAATGATTTTGAACCGTCAACTCTACCGCTGGTTCTGAAAGCTGTTCAGAAAGAGCCAGCAAGAAACTCGACGGTTTCTCTTTTTAAAATAAGTAAGTAAGTAAAGTAAGTAACGGCCTGTTACTATCCCACTGCTGGGCATAGGCCTCTTCTCTCCGTTTTTTTTTGGAGAGAAGGATTGGAGCTAAGACCTACCACGCTGCTCCAATGCGGATTGGTAGGTTACACATGTGTCCAGAATTCTCTAGAGATATGCAGGTTTCCTCACGATGTTTTCCTTCACCGAAAAGCGTGTGATAAATTGCAATTATCAATTAGACACATAAGTTTTACTAGAAAATTCATTGGTGCCTGCTCCGTGTTTGAACCCTAGACGTCCTCGAAAGAGGCGCACGGTGTTACCGCTGGGCTACCACAGCTTATCTTTAAAATAAACTTAGGTATATATAATATTATAGGAGGCTTTCTGTATGAGCCGATTTAAATTTTTTTTTTAAACTCTTGTAATGAAAAAGCCAAAATTAATTGTGGAATTTTGTTATAAAATCTTATATCAAAACCAACAAACGTCTTTTATACTTTCGCCGGAAGTTTATGTCGGTTTCTACTTTGTTCATTAAATATCGTTGTCTATACAATATAAATGTATAATGAATGCAGTCTACACCAAATGATTTTAATACCATGCTTAGTATAGGAATAGTATTTTCAAGGTTAAGGTAAAATAGTTTGTGATTTTATCAATTATCACCGTACTTCAAGAAAAACGTTTAGTTTCGGGGAACCACAATGCATAGAGTATAAAAATTGTAGAACGTTAGGGACGTGACATAAATAAATGTCGATAATATGTCGATGAAAATATGTAATGTAAATGTTATGAAAATCTATTTTGAGATATTGTGTTTATGTTATATACCTTAATGTTATTTTAATTATTATTTTTAATAAGATTTATATTTTCAGATTATTTTAAATTTTGATTTTTGGTTTATCTACGCTATATATAATATCTTTGTTGCAATTAGATTATTGCACTTATGTAATCTTATCTAATGTGTTAGTTCAAGTAATTGTAGTAGCTCAATATTTTATAGTTGTAACATCTGATATGATTTACAATGAAGCAAATAAATTGAATTGAAGGTTTGATATAAACAGAAGAAATATTATATCACATTGAAATGATTTTATAAAAAAATGCAGAAATAATAGCACCGTTTCGCTATCACAGCTATAAATTACCATGTATTGCTTACTAAATTGGCTAGAGCGATGGAAATATTAAATTTTTCTTTATTAGGTTTACCAATAGTTTATATAATCTTACAATCGTTAGGTATTTATATCATCTTCCTGCCCTTATCCCACTCTAAAGGGGGTCGTCACAACATGTAATAAACATCTTGTCACATGATTTGGCTAAGTATTTTACGACCGGCCGCCTGCCTGACATCAACTTACCTTTGTCGTATTTTACGACACCTCGGTAAGAAAGGTGGTCTATTCCACTTACTTAACCGGATACCACACGGTGGGTCAACTTACCTTAGTCGCCTTTTACGACACCTCGGTAAAAAAAGACGGTGGTCTGTTCTACTCAGCCGGATACCACACGGCGGGTCGACTTACCTTAGTCGCCTTTTACGACACCTCGGTAAGAAATGAGGGTGGTCTATTCTACTCAGCTGGATACCAATCGGCGGCGTCAGGTATTTATATATATTAAAAATAAAAAAAAACATACTTTATCGCGGATTATAGTAAAATAATTTCATTATTACTTTTCTATCATGGATCTCAGCAAAGCAACGCCTAATTCTATAGATTAATAATTTCATATTTAAGTACTTAAGCCGTTTATTTTAATAGAAGTTTTAATTTTAAGTTTTGTATAATTTTTAATTAGGCGTTACTTTACGGAGGTCCATAATACAAAAGTAATGAGGATATTATTTTGCTATAATCCGCGATAAAAGAAAATATATGTAATGCTAAATGTAGAGTGTACTATTCGTTCGAATGAATAGTAGTAGTAGTAGTATGTAATGCTAAATATAGAGTGTACTATTCGTTCGAATGAATAGTAGTAGTAGTAGTATGTAATGCTAAATATAGAGTGTACTATTCGTTCGAATGAATAGTAGTAGTAGTAGTATGTAATGCTAAATATAGAGTGTACTATTCGTTCGAATGAATAGTAGTAGTAGTAGTATGTAATGCTAAATATAGAGTGTACTATTCGTTCGAATGAATAGTAGTAGTAGTAGTATGTAATGCTAAATATAGAGTGTACTATTCGTTCGAATGAATAGTAGTAGTAGTAGTATGTAATGCTAAATATAGAGTGTACTATTCGTTCGAATGAATAGTAGTAGTAGTAGTATGTAATGCTAAATATAGAGTGTACTATTCGTTCGAATGAATAGTAGTAGTAGTAGTATGTAATGCTAAATATAGAGTGTACTATTCGTTCGAATGAATAGTAGTAGTAGTAGTATGTAATGCTAAATATAGAGTGTACTATTCGTTCGAATGAATAGTAGTAGTAGTAGTATGTAATGCTAAATATAGAGTGTACTATTCGTTCGAATGAATAGTAGTAGTAGTAGTAGTAGTAGTATGTAATGCTAAATATAGAGTGTACTATTCGTTCGAATGAATAGTAGTAGTAGTAGTAGTAGTAGTAGTAGTAGTATGTAATGCTAAATATAGAGTGTACTATTCGTTCGAATGAATAGTAGTAGTATGTAATGCTAAATATAGAGTGTACTATTCGTTCGAATGAATAGTAGTAGTAGTAGTAGTAGTAGTAGTATGTAATGCTAAATATAGAGTGTACTATTCGTTCGAATGAATAGTAGTAGTAGTAGTAGTAGGAGTATGTAATGCTAAATGTAGAGTGTAGTATTCGTTCGAATGAATAGTAGTAGTAGTAGTATGTAATGCTAAATATAGAGTGTACTATTCGTTCGAATGAATAGTAGTAGTAGTAGTAGTAGTAGTAGTAGTAGTAGTATGTAATGCTAAATGTAGAGTGTACTATTCGTTAGAATGAATAGTACACTCTACATTTAACATTACATATATTTTCTTAAAGCAAAATAATAATGAAATAATTTTTTATAGCAAAATAACATTCTCATTACTTTTGTTTAAGTTTTATTTTAATTTAATTTAATAGAATTTAAGCTGCCACTACAAAATATGCAAGGTGCCACATGAAAAGCTTTTGTAAAAGCTCTATACGCAGCGTATGAGTCTCATAGTGCTGTCGATGTGGACGGTGTATCGATAAAATGTTTTAACAACCCTAAAAAATGCTATATTTATAAACTCGAGAGGCAGTAACGTCATACATTTGGCGACTTGTGATCGTATGTGAAACAGTGTAAAGCTCTACATTGATTGTACGCTTAGTAACAATTGAAAAGGTTTAATTCAAATCACTTATTACCTGTGGTAAGTACGAATATTTAAATAATCTCTTTGATAGCTAGTGTAAAAGACGACTAAAGTGAGTTGACTCGCCGTGTTATCCGGCTGAGTAGGATAGACCATCCTCATTTCTTACAGAGGTGTCATAAAAGGCGACTAAGGTAATTTGACCCGCCGGTTGTTATTCGGCTCAATAGAATAGAACACCCTTATTTCTTACCGAGGTTTCGTAAAGGGCCACTTAGGTAATTTGACCCAGGTGGTCCCGCCGTAGAAGGAGGAGGAAATGAGGAGGGGTTTTAGTCCGTGGGAGTCGGACACTCCCCTGTCCATAAAGGATTTCCCCTCCTCCAGGAAAAAAAAAAAAAAAAAAAAAAAAAAAGGTAATTTGACCCACTGTGTGGTATCCGGCTGAGTAGAACAGAACACCTTTATTTCTTAACAAGGTGTCGTAAAAGGAGACTTAGGTAATTTGACCCACTAATCACTATGTGGTATCCGGCTGAGTAGAATAGACCACCCACATTGCTTACCGAGGTGTCTTAAAAGGCGACTTAGGTAAGTTGACGTCAGGCAGGCGGCCGGTCGTAAAATACGTAGCCAATCATGTGACATGTTGTGCCGACCCCACTTAGAGTGGAATAAGGGCAGAAGGATAATGAAGTGAGTTAACTGTAAGAAATAAGGCATACTGTCGCGGACTTTTTTTGTAATATTTCTGTAGATCTACAAGGTGTTCTTACTTTTTTTATACCTTCAAAAAAATTACCGAGCAAGTCTTGGTACCCAGTAGGGTTGCCACTTTTTTTTTTAAAGATATAGTACTTTTAGGAAATTCAGGAAAAAAATAGTACACATCTCTTTTCAATCATTATTTATTTTTCCATGATTATTTATTATTACTTTTCGCTGGACAATGACAAAGGAGTTAGAGTTACTAACTGAGCCCCCTAAATACATAAATGAGTTTCGTTCAAACATTCCCTAAACAGTGCTGCGGGTGCGTTCCATTCGTAGTTGATTTAAAAAAAGCGCGCCAATTTAATCAGCGATAAAAATATAATACAGCTAGAAACAATATTCAATTACGCTGAAATACTTTGTAACTGCGAAGCTTAGCCAATTATCTAATGTGCCTAACACTGATAAACAGATGAACCGGGATGCTGGAACGGATATATGTCATATAAAAGCATTTTTTATCACACAAAGTAGCTTTATTTAATTGATTTTAATGCTGAATTACATAGTGTGAAAGAAGAAAAGACATCATCATCTTCCTGCCCTTATCCCACTCTAAGTTGGCACAACATGTTATAAACATGTTGTCATATGATTTGGCTACGTACTTTACGACTGGCCGCCTGCCTGACGTCAACTTTTCTTAGTCGTATTTTACAAGAAAAGACATTAGCATTTATACTATACTGATTAGGGATGTGACTTGGCGTGAAAAAAAATCGATTACTTCATAATCGATTGTTATCCCTTCAAAATAAATTATTAAATTCAAATCGAATAAATCGATTCGATATATTAATTTTTGTTAGTTTTGTTGTGTCTTAAGGCGGTTGGACTTTTTCCAAAAGTTAACAATTATGCCGCCTATTTAAAACTTATATAATAGAAAATGTCGTGCAAAGTATTGTCTATTGGTGATGAAAATACATTCAGTAGTTTCTGAATTTATTGCGAACAGACCGACGAAACGATTTGTTTTACAACATTATCATCATCCTGCCTTTATTCCACTCTAAGTGGGGTCGGCACAACATGTGATAAACATGTTGTCACATAATTTGGCTGTGTATTTTATGACCGGCCGCCTTCTTGACGTCAAGTTATCTTGAGTCTTATTTTACGACACCTCGATAAGAAAGAGGGTGGTCTATTCTACTTAACCGGATACCACACGGTGAGTCGACTTACCTTAGTCGCCTTTTACTACACCTCGGTAAGACAGGAGGGTGGTCTATTCGACTCAGCCGAATACCTCACGGCGGGTCGACTTACCTTAGTCGCCTTTTACGACACCTCTGTAAGAAAAGAGGGTGGTACTATTCTATTCAGCCGGATACCACACGGCGGATTTGTTTTACAACATGTTTAGATTAATATTTCTTGGCATCATTCATTCAAGGTTTTAAGCTTTCCTAAGTTTAACTTGTACAGTTTCCTTTCTGGAAATTAGCAAATCTAATTTAAACTCTTTTTCATATATTGTTACATTTTTACAGGGCCCAAAATGAGGATAAAAGGTTTCAGTTACTTCCTGGAAGGGCACTTAAAACCTCATAAATTAAATAATACCACTGTAGTCGTTGATGGTCAAAATATTTTCTTCAAAATGTACAAGAACTCTCAAATTCCATTCGCACTCGGCTGTGAAAGTGACCGCTTTGCAAGATATGTGAAAACATACATCGAAAAGTTCAAACGAGCTAACGTTAAATGTTATTTTGTATTCAAAGGAGGACATGAAGATAAAAAAAAGCTTGACAATCATTTCGAAGCTGACAATCGTTTGCACGGACGAGATTATAGAGTTGGTCATACATATGACGATATCGTGAAGCCCCTGTTCACAAAAGACATTTGGTTTCAAGTTTTAGATGAAATGGGTCTAGATTATGTTGTCTGTAATGAAGATTTCATCACAGAGTGTATCGCTCTAGCCCGAAAGTTATCTTGTCCAGTCATAAGTTTCAACGTGCAGTATTTCTTCTCTAACGTTCAGTACATACCTGAACCCAGTATTGTGCTAGACGAAAATGACAACCTTCAGTGCGGCATCATTTCGCAACCCATTTTATTGGATAAATTGAAACTGACAAAGGAAAAAATGATTCTGTTCACAATGATAGCAGATCAGCATATATTCGAAGAAAGCGTTTTCATTGAGTTTTTTCGTAGACAAAAAATACCGCTTGGCAATATGAAAAAACTGGCTGCATTAATGCGATGGCTTGCGCAAAAAAACGAAGAGCAGGCCATGAAAGAGATATTGAAACTCCTCTCCAAGTCAGATCAAGCAGCATTTGCAGAAAAAAAAGCTGATTTGGAGAGTTTGTTGCTGAGAAGGGAGCAGAAAGTAACTAAAATGGTTGTCTATATAACAGACAAAGATAAAGCGGAATTCAATCAATCGGACTCAGATTGGTTTGAGAAAGGAGTTTTCTTTAATCACATCGCTATACCATACGTAAATCTGTACAAATTTAAAGTCATCAAAGCTTCCAATATGATAGAAGACTATCAACAAGAAAATTCATTAATGCTTTCTTTGGATATAGTGAAATATGCATTTGACCTGTTAACTAACTTCGAAGGTGACGAGATTCTAGTAGAACACAAAAAAAGCGTTTCTAATGTGGAAACAGACCAAAGTTTCACATATCAGAACTCGATTCGGAAACCAGAATATGAGGCGGCTAATTGCGTTTTCGAAAACGGCTGGGATAACATAAAGCAATTGAAGTTGTTTCAACATTTTATCATCGAAACTACTCAGTCGTTTGACTTTGATCGCTTGGACGGTATACCGGCTGACTCGAAACTGCTTATCATAGCGTTAATATACTTTTCGCGAAAGAAACCAGAGGTCCAATGCGAAATATACTGCATATTGTTATCATACGTGATGCTTGGTGTTGTTTGCCAAAAGAAAGACGACGGTTGCGACGTATCTGATGTAGAAGCGGACAAACCTTTCCTTGATTCACTTACCGACAAAAATTTGGTCACCGTGGGAGATTGTAACGTCGCTTGGTCTATAATGAGAGATTATTTCCAAATCAGACAGGACGAGTTAAGTCGTACATTTGACAGAAAACTGATACACCCGTTAGTAGAGTTCCAACGTTGCCTCCAAGAGCTCAATTATTTGAACAAACTGTGTGGATCGCCATTCGACGCTACCGTTTACAGCAGAACGTATAATGGAACATTTGTATATCGAATTCTATACTCTATAAAAAAGAAACAAGATGTCGATTGCTATGAATTCATTAAAAACAAGTTAAATCCGGCCCCAACAGTTCTGGCTTTATTTAGTGGATTGATAGAGGTGTACAGATCTGTAATGTACGAATTTTAAATTTAAAAAAAACTAGTGTATGCTCTCGCGGTGTCGGCTCAGCGGCAATACACTTTACCAACTCCTCTCTCCACATTCCTGATATTCCCATCATTAAAATAGATAAAGAACTCTCCTTTCGGGTTGAGGCGATGGCGAACGTATTAAAAAAGTAGTCTATATAGTATAAAAATAAGTACTTCATAAATACTTCTCTCGGATCGTTATAGAATTTTTGTTTAAAATAATTTTAATGAATGATTCTAGTAATTTATGTTTAGTTTAGTTTAATAAAGTACTCATATTAGTTATAGACTTTTATTTAACCAATAACCTTTTAAGTTTAATGAATTGCTGGTTTTGTAATTTTGTGTTAGAACTACTAAATTCCAAAAAAATCCTACGTGTCTTTGGATGACTTAGATATGTTAACCAAAAATTGGCATCGGAGCAGCTAGGTGGTTGTAAGCTTTAATAGATCGGGCCAAAAAGAAAGGATTTTTTCAGCAGTGGTATAGCTAACTTTCAAATCAATTTTATAAGTAAATTAGTAAATTTACTTATAAAATTGATTTGAAAGTTAGCTATAGCAGTCAGTTAATATTGACTATTTTAAGTAAGAATTAAAAACAGCTTTCATCCAACAACGCGTAATGAAAGAATAAATGGAAGGTTATTAATATAATCGATTTATGAAAAAGCGATTTATAATGTTTAGATAAACGATTGTTAAAAATCTAAAAAAAAAAAAACTTAATATAAAAATCTATTATTTTATTCACATCAATCACAGACAGATATACACTAGGGATGTACTTAGAGTAGAAAAATCCATTAATAAATAATCGAAAAAATCGATTTTAAGAGAATCCATATCGTATCAAAGTAATCCTTTTTGACTGTCAATTTTAAAGGTTACCTTTTTAATATCAATAAATAATTGGAATAAAGGTTAATCGTGGACAACTACCAATAAATTAATAAAGATGCGCTGTTTGTGAAAACCGATTAGAATACAACAATGCATATCTAATCTTAAGAAACAATAAAGAGTAAATAAGAAATAGGATAATTAGAATAATTGATATAGAAATTTTAAAAAATCGATTATTAAAAAAATAATCGGTTATTTTTCCACATCACTAATATACATTTATTATGTATGTTGAACTTTTCCGAGTCCATCATGTTATCGTGGTATAAACCGTACATTAATCGGGCCCACACAACGCAACACTATGTCCGCTTTGAGGGTCGGCCTCGCGCCCTTCTCCACAGCCTCCAACCGGAAGTTACGTATAATCTCGCTGAGTACGCATTTCATCTCCATTTTTGCGAACTTTTGGCCTGGTAAATGAAATAAATCAATTTATATTATACTAGTAATATCCCGAATTTTCACCCGCGTACATATCGATCTCTCTCATCTCATATCGATCTCCACTCTACATTTAGCATTATATATATTTTCTATTTTACTTCATCGCGGATTATAGCAAAATAATTTTATTATTACTTTTGTATTATGGATCTCCGCAAAGTAACGCCTAATTCTATAAAACATTTATTTTTGTTAAATATATCATTAATAGTTTCCGCAGCGCATGCGATGACAGATTTTTAAGACTAATTTTTATACCTTATTACGGATCCCTTTTTTTATGTAATATAGCCTATGTTGCTCAGTAAAGGTGCAGCTTTTCAATGGTGAAAGAATTTTTGAAATCGTTCCAGTAGTTTTTGTGTGAAAACATTACAAACATACATACAAATTTTTCTTTTATAATATAAGTACAGACTACACTCACCAATGAGTTTTTCAGTTAAAACGCATGTGACTATTCGATAATTGAAATTTATCACACGCTTTTCGGTGAAGGACAATATCGCGAGGAAACCTGCCTTATCATTAGAGAATTCTGGAGATATATGTGTAACCTACCTATCTAAATTCGGGCAGCATGGCGGGTCTTAGCTCCAACCCTTCTCTCCAGAATATGAGAGAGGGTTCTTTTGACTAGCAGTAGGATAGTAAATGGTTACTTATTACTTGCTTTCTGCTCCAATCCAATTTTTTTTGGCAATTATGATGTTATCTCAAGAAATAAAAATTTTGTGATGTATATGATAGACAAAGTAGGAACCGACATAAGTTTGCGGCTCCTGCTTTGCTCCTTGCAAAAGTACGTAAGTCATTTTTTGCGATTGGGTATAAGATGCTATAATGAAATTCCGCAATCAATTTTACCATTGCCATTATTTTACAGAGCAGTTTAAAAACACTATTAAAGAGAGCCTGTATAGAAAGCTTACTATAATATTGAGATATAGACTGGCCCGTTGGCGCAGTGAGTAGTGCCCTGCCTTCAGCTCCGCGGGTCGCGAGTTCGATTCCCGCCGAGGGCCAATATTTTCTATAAATTAATTTGTTGGTCTTCGAGCCTGGGTGTATGTTTGTATATAAGTATGTATTTAAAAATTATATAAGTATATATTCACCAGTTGTCTGTCTATCATGACACAAGATTAAGTTACTTTGGGGACGGACGACCGTGTGTGTAAGTGTCCCATATATTATTTATTTATAGATGATACGTTGGTGGTACTCCTCCGCCCAATACAATATAGTAATGACTAAATGTAAATAGTTGTAAGAATTAAACTTTGAAAATAGCAGCCGTCTAGTTTCTTGCTCTTCTCGGTAGGAACAACTTTTCGAACCAGCAGTAGAGTTGATTCAAAAGCACTTGTTTACAAGTTTACTTGAATAGAGAATATTTTGAATTTTCATTTGATTACATGGATATAACGATATACCATCTAGTAGGGGGTCTTCCGACACTGCGAAGACCCCCTACTAGATGGACAGACGACCTCAAAAGGGTCGCGGGGAGCCGCTGGATACAAGCGGCACAAAATCGTGTGCTCTGGAGATCCTATGAAGAGACCTATATCCAGCAGTGGACGTCCATCGGTTGAAGAAGAAGAAGAAGAAGAAGAAGAACGATATACCTATACAGTTCCGTGGTCCAGCGCTGAAAGGTATATAGGCGTAGGGGTTTGTTGTGTCCCTTTCTAGAAACCTCTCTGGTTTGAACGCTAAGGGGTCGGGAAATAAATCTGGATTACGCTGCACGTCGAATATATGGACGACCACTTCGGAACCTTTGTTTACTTTTATATCATCTGAAATTAAAGATAGATTTAATCAGCTAATGGTTAAATAAGATTGATAACTACAGATATATCATACGCCGTGTGGTATCCAGCTGAATAGAATAGTACCACCTTCTTTTCTTACCGAGGTGTCGTCATAAGCTTATAAAGCTGAAGAGTTTGTTTGTTTGTTTGTTAAAACGCGCTAATCTCAGAAAGTAATGGACCGATTTGAAAAATTCTTTGAGTATTAGATAGTTTATCTAGGAAGGCTATAGGCTATATAACATCACGGTAAGATGAATAGGATAGGGGCAGCATTAAAAAATATTACGAAAACGGCAAAATTTAAAGCTTTCCTTGCGTGCGCTGAGTAAACGGTGAAAGTTATTCAAAAATCTCTTATGTTAACTCACGATACTAATATTATATTCCAAATTTCAAAATTGTGACACTGATTTTCATGCTGCCGGCTAGTCTAACAAAAAACTTATCTAATATAAAACAATTTACCTAACATGAAGTCTTCTACAATCTCTCGGCCAATAAAAGGTACACTCGGATACAACCGCAATATCTCCTTTATAACTGCCTCCAAATATTTCATATCACCCAATTCCGAAATGGCGGGCACGTGCGAGTCATTACTTAATGCAACGCACTCTTCATAAATACGTTCCTGAAATCATGATTTTAAAACATTTACTATACTAGCTTTCGATGTTTCCTGATGATAGGACATCGAAAGCGAGTTTCAATATCTATACTTATTGTAAAATAAAGTCCCCAAAAACTGTCTGCCTGTATGTGATCGGTTTTCGCAAAATCTATTGAATGGATTTTTGTGCGGTTTTATTAAAAGAAAGTCCAATTCCTCCGAAAGGTTATAACACTTAACAGTTTTATGTAAATTGAGTTGAAGACGTCGTTTTAAAACAATTATTAATGGGGGTTTCGGTTGAAGAGAGGAGGAAAGTATAAAAAGCGGTGTAGGATATCAGAGAGCCAGTCTCCTGCCGAGATTCGACGGACGCTGAATTCCACGCGGGCGAAGCCGCAGGTATAGATCGTTTTAAAATAAACTAAAGATCCTCCTGCATTGGAAAAAACGTAAAAAATGAATGTTCCTTACCTGAACTTCTTCATGATCAGCTAAAAGCATCAATCCAAAGGACAAAGCTGTCGCAGTAGTGTCGTGACCCTAAAAATTAAAAATAAACTAGTATTGTAAATGCAAAAGCTCTATTCTCACGGCTAATCCGTAAGAATAATACTCATGAAATTTGGTACAATTAAAGCGTATATATCAGGAAAGCAAATAAGATAAAGATGCATTCGAGATGTGGTGTTGGAGGTAATTGTTACGTATCCCATGAACGGCGCCTATGACTAAGAAGTCAGTGCTCGAAGAACTGAAAATGGATGAATGAAACTACGGATAATCTTTAAGCTCTTTGGACATGTTGCCCGCAAGCCCGGCCTGCAGAAGCTTATTAGCACTAGCTAGACCGATGGCCAGAGACTGAGAGCAGGTAGCCCTATGCGCTGGTCAGAACACATCCGCACTATAGTCAAAACATCAGTCTCAGAGGCCATCCACCTGGCTGAAAGCAAAAACTGGTAGAAGACAATCATCTATTACAAAAAAACTATATATCACGACCAGTAATAGTGAAGCTACACAAGTTTGAAGAAATAACAATTTTTAGTAATAATCACCTCAAACATAAATGTATTGACTTCATCTCTTATACCCTCTAAATCAATTTCTCCCTTCTTTTCCGCTTCAAGTAGTAAATCGAGGAGTGCTAATTTCCGTTTGATTCCAATATCATCGCTTTTATTTACACCACCACCGCTGTATGCCTTCTTCCTCTCCATTATGACGTCATCCGCAAAAGAATGAACTTTGTCCAAGCATATGGCAAACCTTTTGCCAAGGGGATGCAAATTGAAAATATGTTTGTTATGGAGCCATACATTTGTAAGCCTCTGAATTATAACCGAGCCAATTTCCATAATAGCATTCTTATATTCATGTTTAGCATCAGATTTGTCTGAATCTAATTTAATACCCATAGCAGTTTCTGCAACAAAATAAAAAATATATAAGTTTGGTCAAACTTTATTCGAATACTACTAATATAAATGCGAAAGTTTGTGAGTATTATGTATGTTTGTTACATTTTCACGGTGAATCCAACCAATATCGATAAAATTTGGCACAATTATGTACACCGGGCTATATAAGCTGTGATGGCCTAGCGGTGCGACCGTGTGAATCTCTAAAGACGATCATGGGTTCAAACCCGGGCAGACACCAATGAGTTTTTCTATTAAAACTTATGTGTCTAATTGATAATTGCAATTTATCACACGCTTTTCAGTGAAGGAAAACATCGTGAGGAAACCTGCATATCTCTAGAAAATTCTGGAGATATGTGTAACCTACCAATCCGCATTGGAGCAGCGTGGTAGGTCTTAGCTCCAATCCTTCTCTCTTATAACGGAGAGAAGAGGCCTATTCCCAGCAGTGGGATAATAACAGGCCGCTACTTTATGTACACCGGGTAATATATAGGCTATAGAAATCCTGTTAATTATACAGGGATATTCTAGGATGATATTGAGCGCCATCTATCAATCTATCCACAACAGTCCATGCGATCGAAGTTGCGGGTAAAAGCTAGTTCTTATATGAATGTTTAATATCAGATTTGCCTGAATCCAGAATTAAAAACATTTAAAAAACTTAATGTAGATTCGTGATAATGTATTTTTTAGATGAATTTTCCAACACTTCCGCTGCTTTCTCTAAAGTTTGCCAATGGTTGCCAAGTAAGGTTGAAAACTACAGATATGTGATGTATTATATATCTCAGCAAGTCGCAAAACTGAAGTAGCTACAGGCCAGGGCATATAGTGCGAAGAACCGGTGGGTTCTGAGGTCCCAGAACCCACCGGTGGAAGATGGTGGAAAGGTGACCTAGCAGCAAAGAATTAAGCGTTGGTAGATAGAAATGGATTAATAAAGACCTCTTACTATCCCACTGCTGGGCATAGGCCTCCTCTTTCCATTTATGGAATGGAGGATTGGAGCTGAGACCTACCCACGCTACTCTAATGCGGATTGGTAAGTTACACATATCCCTATCCTAACTAAACTAAACCTACATATCTCTAGAGATATGTAGGTTTTCTCACGATATTTTCCTTGACCGAAAAGCGTGTCAATTGTCAATTATCAATTAGACACAGAAGTTTTAACAAAAAACTGCAATGAGTTTCCCCGGGGTTTGAACCTCAACCCTTCGAAAGAGATGCATGGTTTCACCATTGGGCTATAACAGCTCCAGAAATGGACTGATGACCTCAAAAAGGTACTATCTACGTAACCTGATTAGTATTTAAATGATAAATTTATCCGTAAAAATAATTAGATGTTCTTTGTATAAGTTAAAAGA
This sequence comes from Morpho helenor, assembly GCA_029227775.1. NCBI lineage: Eukaryota > Metazoa > Arthropoda > Insecta > Lepidoptera > Nymphalidae > Morpho > Morpho helenor. The sequence continues at coordinate 1,547,308 of JARGCU010000006.1, forward strand.
TTTACCACCATTTCCCCAAGTCACCATTATACAACAAAAACCCTTTGTTATCATGACGTGGTAAAATTTCTCTAGCGGGTACCTCGGAAGTGACGTAATGGATCGGAAATGAGTTACCCACAAAATTAACTCCGCTATTGGATCATTATCGCGGTTACTCAGTTGCCAAAATAGCGTTTTCGCTAAAGATTATAACAAAAGAAATAAAGCATTACGTCTTAAAATTTAACGATAAATCTGTATCTCAGTAAACTGAGATACAGCTTTTTGGATAGCATAATAGATGTAATGGATTAAACCGATGTTTTTATTGGTCTGGTGGCGTAATTGAAATGTCCCTGCCTTTAACTCTGCGAAATCGTTTTTATAATCGATTTCTTGACAAAAAAAAATCGATTGTTTTAATTATCTTCTTTTTCTATTTCACTCTTTTTTCTTGTTTTTTAACATAAGATATATGCATTGTTGGATGTTACCAATGTACAGATTATAATCGGATTTCACAAACAGCGCATCTATTATTATTTATTGGCAGTCCACTTTAATTAGCCTTTTTCTATTTATATATTTATATTATTATATATTACTTCTTCTTCTTCTTCCTGCCCTTATCCCACTCTTAGTGGGGTCGGCACAACATGTAAACATGTTTTCACATGATTTGGCTACGTATTTTACGACCGGCCGCCAGCCTGACATCATCTTACCTTAGTCATATTTTAAGACACCTCGGTAAGAAAGATCTATTCTACTACTACTAGAGGTCTATTCTACTTAACCGGATACCACACGGTGGGTCAACCTACCTTAGTCGCCTTTTACCACACCTCGGTAAGAAATGAGGGTGGTCTATCCTACTCAGCCGGATAACAATATTATTATATATTACATTTCTATTAAATCGTTTGTGGATCTGGCTATAAGATTCTATAATAAAATTCCGCAATCAATTTTAGATTTGACATTACATCAGTTTAAAAACACTGTTAAAAAGAGGCTGATCCGGAAAGCCTACTATACTGTTGAGGAGTACTTGGAAGATAAGAATGTGTGGATATAGCTCGCTTAGACCCTGTACAAGACAGTAATGACTAAATGCAACTAGTCATAAGAATTATATTTTTAAAAGAGCAACCGCCGAGTTTCTTGCTGGCTCTTCTCGGTAGGAACAGCTTTCCGAACCAGCAGTAGAGTTGACGATTCAAAAGCACTTATTTACAAGTTTATTTGAATAAAGAATATTATGAATTTGAATTAAAAAAAAGCAAATTACACAAATATTTTAAAAAAGATTAATATTAATCGAATTATTTTGATTCTAATTAATCTATTTTTTCAACATCGATTTATTTTAAAGGGTAAAAAATCGATTCTATAGTAATCGATTTTTTCTACTTCAAGACACATCCCTAGTCTCACACAAAACGGTTTCTCTCAACACGGCATTTTATAGGAACCTAAATACCATGATATACAAGGGTTTTTGATCCAAGTATCCTAATGAACAAAATATCTTACCGCATATAGCATACAGCATATAATCGCTCACAAATGGCCCAACGTCTATAACATTGATGCCTTTTTTGTTCAACTCCTTTAGTTCCTCCACCATACCCCTGCTATTCTCTTCGAACACTTTAACGAAGCCCTTTAATATGTCAAAATGGAAGGCCGGAGTCAAAATTTTACGGCGGCTGTGCCAATGTTTACCTGAAACCAAACACGAAGTTCAAAAAGCGATTTTATATAACATAAATAATAAATAAATATATGGGACACTTACACACACGGTCGTCCGACCCCAAAGTAAGTAACTTAATACTTGTGTTATGGGTGACAGACAACTGGTGAATATATACTTATATATTTCTAAATACATACTTAAATACAAATATACACCCAGGCTCAAAGGCCAACAAATTCATTTATAGAAAATGTTGGCCCTCCGCGGGAATCGAACCAGCGACCCGCGGAACTGAAGGCAGGGTCACTACCCACAACGCCAACGGGCCAGTCATATGAGTCTATTAGTAATCTTATTGCATCATATTCAAATTCAAATTCAAAATATTCTTTATTCAAATAAACTTGTAAACAAGTGCTTTTGAATCGTCAACTCTACTGCTGGTTCGGAAAGCTGTTCCTACCGAGAAGAGCCAGCAAGAAACTCGGCGGTTGCTCTTTTAAAAATATAATTCTTAATACTATTTACATTAAGTCGTTACTGTCTTGTACTGGTTCAAAGAGAGCTATATCCACACAGTCTTATCTTCCAAATAATCCTCAAGAGTATAGTAGGCTTTCTGTATCAGCCTCTTTTTAACAGTGTTTTTAAACTGATGTAATGGCAAAGCTGAAATTGATTGCGGAATTTTATTATAGAATCTTATACCAAAACCCACAAACGAATTACGTACTTTTGCAAGGCGCAAAGCAGGAACCGCAAGCTTATGTCGGTTCCTGCTTTGTCTATTGTATACATCACCTATCGTTTTATAATTCTTTATATTTTTATGTACATAAATTAGATTGCTTAAAATATACTGTGAAGCAAATGTAAGAATACCTGTTTCCTTAAACTTCTCTCGCAGGGAATCACGCGGTCTTAAATTATAAATGCCACGTATAGCTCTTTTTTGTAAAACAAAAATTTTTTCACTATTCGCGCATTTACCCCACAGCAATATTCCATAAGACATAATGCTATGGAAGTAGGCAAAATAAACGAGTTTTGCTGTTTCGACGTCTGTGAATTGTCTTATCTTTCGAACAGCGTAGGCCGCTGAACTCAGTTTCCCTGCAAGAGGTGTTACGTGTGTGCTCCATTGGAGTTTTGTATCCAAAGATACTCCCAAAAATACAGTTGAATTTTCTGTTTTTAGTGGTACATTATTTAAAGTATTTGCTGTTTTTGCAGCATTAGGTAATGCAAATTCAATACATTTAGTTTTATTTGAGTTCAGTACCAAATTATTTAGCCTGAACCAATGAGCTACTTGCGATAAACCCCTGTTTACTTCGTCAATATTATCGTCATTTCTATTTACTTTAAAAATTAATGATGTATCATCCGCAAACAGTACAATATCGCAAATATTATGAATAAAATACGGTAAATCATTTATATAAACTAAAAACAGAAAGGGACCAAGGATTGATCCTTGAGGCACACCCATAACTAAGGCCGATCCGGATGACTGCACATCATTAATGCACACTCCTGCCCATATCCCACTGTAAGTTATCAACATGTTGTCACATGATTTGGCTAGGTATTTAACCGGCCACCTGCCTGACGTCAACTGACCTTAGTCGCCTTTAATGACACCTCAGTAAGGAATAAGGATGGTCTAGTCTACTTAGCCGGATACCACACGGCGGGTCAACTCGCCTTAGTCGCCTTTTACGACACGAAAAGAAAATCATTTAAAATGTCGTTACACACATAATATGCACATACATACATACATATGTACATACATACACATATACTCTTTTGTTTATGGTTAGTCTGTGGTTAAATTAAGAAGAGATAAGTTCAAATAAATCTTTATATCTGCGAGGTGTATGGCAAAATATTAATATTATTGTTTTAAAAATGTTGCTGATATTCAGCTTGTGATTTCTTCACGTTGCCATGTTTTAATCTTAAGTAATTTCAGACAGTATTATTCAATGTAAATTAGAAATGCGACTTAAAATTGGGAAAATTTGTATGCATTGCGATGACGCACTTTAGAACACGTAATATTAATGCAGAATCCTCTCAACACCACAGCGAGGCCCTTGGGAATCTAAAAATATTCCCGCTGAAAAGTAATTCGTACTCATATTACGAATGTAAAATTATTAAAATCGATCCAGTAGTTTTGATTTATTCATTACGGCCCGTGGCCCACAAGCGTTAAATTTGGAGAAAAACAATTCCCCTCTCTCTATACTAAGGAGATTTCCTGCTATCTTTGGAATATCTAAATTCATATACATGTTTACTTATTTATAGACAGATAGATAGATAGATAAAAACTTTATTGTACAAACACATAAAACACATAAAAATACATACGGACTTAAAGTAAACTTATGTATACGTACAAAGGGCATTTACATTACGTTTACGTAATGTAAATGCCGTTTAATTTTCCATATGAATTTTATTTTTACAATTAATTACAGAATGTCTTTATATACAACATTCACAGCTTCCTTGTCATTAAACAAACTATTGAAAGAGCGACATATAGCTGCTAAATTCGAAGTGCTATAGAGCGAAGCGCCGCCTCCTCACGGCATTTTAAATTAGTAATATCTCCGAAAATGTTCACTTAAATTACATGCTGTAAAGGGCCATATTGATCTATATTAAATCAAGAATTTATTTGAGATATTTAATTGTATAAGGATTAATGCTGTATTGTATAAAAATTGCTTTGAACATAAGGCATTATTTTTCGTAAAAGTAAATGACAAAAAAATGCTATTGTGGGTTATCCATAAGAGATAGACATAACCATCGCGGAGTTTTCTGTAGACCTCTTCAAGGTGTACAAATACTTAGTACATCATTTTGATAAATCTCATAAGGCTTAGCCTGCGTTTGCAATGTAACCGGAAAAAAATGTAATTATTTACGACATCACATTAGAAACCTCAAAAATTACAGTATTTCTCTACTCGGTATTGAATGTTACTATACATAAAAACCGAGGCGTCGTAAAATACGACTAAGGTAAATTGACACAACGTGTGTTGTCCATATTGTTAGGAATCCAGATCTCTAAGCTGTGACAGCCTATATAATATAACAGCTAACGTCAGTCTCTCTATCTCTCGGCGATGCTTCTGCGCTCGCCCGTCTTATCGGTGACGCTGTTAAAAGCCAAAGGGTCATTAGGGCTAACAGCATTAGTCATATTCGACAGTCAGTCTCTCTCTTTTGGCGTGCGGCATTTGTAGGAGGTAGACGTGTTTGGGTGTCCTCTTATGTATTTAGTGTTATTAGAATCTAACCTCAAACAATCGCTATTCGTGATAAGAGCAACCATTGAGTTTCTTGCCAGTTCTTCTCAAGATTAGTGTTCCGAACTGGTGGTAGAATCATTCTGTCGTTGGATTTTGTAGTAAAAAGTGTTGGTGCAAAGTAGAGCGCCAAGCGTGATTTCCTAAACGCATTTGTTTATTTTTTATTATTCATTTTAAATTGAATTTAGACTTAATATCTAACAATATCATATCTTTCAAAATATTACTGAGTAAGGCATCAGTCAGTAGACGTCGTCACCACGACGTTATAAAATTCCCCATCAGTAAATAACATGATCTAAAAATTTGTCATAAATTTATTTATTCCCCAAGCCGCTTAAACAATTAATACAAAACAATACAAGCTTATGAAATTACCTGTGCTTAACAACAGTCCTGATCCGAGCCAGGACTCCATAAACTGATAGGGTTTATTCTTTTTGATGTTTCGGGAATGCGTTAAAATTATCTGAAAAGTAAACAATTCTTTTATTTACGAGTACCTTTTCGCCGCGGGTATTATCACAGGGCGCAGTTAGTTAAGTATAAATTTTTTAATATTAAAATGAGTTAATCTTGTATGTATATATATATATATTTTCAAAATCTCGACTCCGACTATTTTCCTGAAATTCCAAGTTAGGGGTTTTGGGGGAGAAAAATCGATCAAGATAAGTTTTATTTTTAAAAAATGTCGTTTTATCCCTGTTTTCGGGCTCTAAAATTTTCTTGAAATTTCCGTTGAATACAATCACAATTTTCGCTGTCAAACGTAAAGTCAAGGTGGTTCATTTGGGGAACGGGCGGTCTAGAGAGGTGGAAATACCTAGGGTCGAGCCCACCTGCCCTATTATTTTTTAATTTTTCTTTTTACCAGGTCACCAGGTTACCAGGTCACCCAGGTACTTGTATATTATATTAGAAATCGACAGCGGCTCTGCCCGCGTGAAAAGATCATAACCATAATATAGTATTTTGATTACCATAAAAATGGTTTAAGTGGGTTAACCTTAAAAGCTAGACATATGCTGTCGCGGAATTTTATTTATAACCCTTAGAGGAGAACAATTTTGTAATAAATGATTTTTAATAACTTTCACCGTTTACTTAGCGCACACATAAAGCTTTAAAGTTTTCCGTTTTCGTAATATTTTTTATTGCTGCTCCTCTCCTATACATCTTAGCGTGATATACTCTATAACCTTTCTCGATAAATGGACTATTTTACACTGAAAGAATTTTTCAAATCGGTCCAGTAATTCCTGAGCTTTTGAGCAACAACAATCAAACAAACAATCATTTATAGAAGCACGCGTTACTTTGCGGAAGTCCATAGTACAGAAGTTACAATAAAAAAGAAGTTAAAATTAAACTGCATATTTCAAAATAATTTCGTCAAAATTTAATATTTTTTGCTTTTAGTATCAAAGTTTAAAACTTTTGATTTTAGACAATATATTCATCAGATGCATATTAAAACCAATTAACACTTTAATATACAATTCTAGTTATTAATGCAAGTAATTATATTTAATTATTTGATGTTATCTGATGTAACAACAAAAAACAAAAGCTGTGATAGCCCAGCGGTGTGACTGTGCGACTCTGTCGAGTAGTCGCGGGTTCAAACCGGGAAGGCACCTGTGTAAAACTACAACCTAAATTTATTTGTAAACATCAAACTTGTATTTTATTTATGTTGTCATGTTCAAAACTAGATGGCGCTGTACTGAATTAAGTCGCGCTATCGTTTGTCATTTTAAAAACACATAAGTATTAGAGATCAAATGTCAAAAAGTCAAGTGTTACGAGTTAAAAGTTAAAAAAAAAAAAAGTCAAGAGTTACTAGTACAATAATCGTGAATTATGTACGTGTGAAATAACAAATTATAGTTTCATTTATAACAGCACCAATGAATTTCTGAGTCAAAAACTTATATGTCTTATTGATAACTAGTAATCGCTAGCGACTCCGCCCACGTGGAAAGATTAAAACCGTAATATAATATTTTGATAACTATAAAAAAGGTTTAAGTGGGTTAACCTTAAAAGCTAGACATGTGCTATCGCGGACTTTTATTAAGAACTCTTAGAGGGGAACAATTTTGAAATACATGATTTTTGAATAACTTTCACCGTTTACTTAGCACACACATAAAGCTTTAAAGTTTTCCGTTTTCTTAATATTTATTATTGCTGCTCCTCTCCTTTTCATTTTACCGTGATGTTATATAGCTTTCCTCGATAAATGGACTATCTTACACTCAAAGAATTTTACAAATCGGTCCAATAGTTCCTGAGCTTTTGAGCAAACTCTTGAGCTTTATATATTAGTATACAAACAGTAGAACATTTGTAGAGTTCGGGAAGCTACGCGAGATCTTTACGTCCAAATACCTCAGTTTGAAAACCAAGGTTTTTGAACAGTACGTGTTGCCAGTGATGACATACGGATTTCAAACGTGGCCGCTGACTATGGGCCTCATAAAAAAGCTCAGAGTCACTCAGCGGGCGATTATGCAAGCTATGGGTGGAGTATCTCTACATGAGAATTTATAGAATTAGGCGTTACTTTGCGGAGATCCATAATACAAAAGTAATAATAAAATTATTTTGCTATAATCCGCGATGGAGTAAAATAGAAAATATAATGCTAAATGTAGAGTGAACAGTCGGTTATCATACCTGATACATGCAGGATTCGTAAAAAGACATGCACAAACCTCCACCACAATACACAAGCACTATATACGCTCACTATCACAAACTCAACAATCGTTTCGCCCCGCAACCGAAGCATCATTAGGAGATAGACTCCACGACCAAAATCGCAAAGCAAATTTTGATCGTGGAGTCTATATGTTTTTACGAATCCTGCATGTATCAGGTATGATCCGACTATCCATTCTACATTTAGCATTATATATATTTTCTATTATACTTCATCGCGGATTATAGCAAAATAATTTTATTATTACTTTTGTATCTCTACATGATGAGGAAGAAACGAGTCTTCACCTTATGGCTGAGTGCCCTATGTACTCGCTGGTAAGATGGGAGATACTAGGTAAGGATGAAATTGAAGTTGAGGATCTGACAAATATCTGCTTCAGGGATATTATCAGGTTCGTAAAAGCTACGGGTAGATTAGATCAGGTGACACTGTCGGGACAGCAATGAAACCCTTGTCCCAATATGGGGAAATGGATGGAATAGTCCGGAATAGGAGCTGACCACCCGCCCTGCACCTACAGGGGTCCCCGAAATTAGATAGATCTCTACATGATCAAATCAGAAATGTGTAGAATAACCAAAGTCACCGATATAGCTCATAGTGTCGCGAAGCTGAAGTGGCAATGGGCGGGGCATGTACTGCGGAGAACAGATAGGCGTTGGGGTCCTAAAATGCTAAATTTCGACCTCGCACCGTATGGCGCAGCATCGGTACTCTCTACGAGGTAGACAGATGACCTCAAAAAGGAGATCTCTTAAAGAGACCTTTGTCCAGCAGTGGACGTCCATAGGTTGAAAAAGAAGAAGATACCGTAGAACCTCGATAATTTAAAAATAATCTGCTTAAACTAATAATTCCAATTTTTATCAAAATTTCTAGAATAAAATATTTCTTTTATAAAATTTAATATTTTATGCTTTTAATATTAAAAGTTTAAACTTTTGATTTTATAAAATATATTCATCAGAATATTAAAACTAATTAAAACACTTTAATATACAATTCTGGCTATTAATGCTAGTAATTATATTTAATTTTCTGATGTAACAAAAAAACAAAAGCTGTGATAGCCAAGCGGTGTGAACGTGCGACTGGGTTACGGGTTCAAACCCCGGGAAGGCACCAAGGAATTTTTCAAAAACTTATATGTCTTATTGATAACTGGTAATCGCCAGCGGCTCCGCCCACGTGGAAAGATTAAAATAGCATTTTGATGACCATAAAAATGATTAAAGTGCAGCAGTGGGACTGTAATAGGCCGTTACTTCACTTTTACATTTTCGCCGCGATTATTATCGCGGGAAGCTAATCCTAAGTATAGATTATACAATTTTGACGAAGGTTTAAGAAGGTTTAAATTCTCCAGAACGTCTAAACCAATTTTAATTGGACTTTTTAAGATAGAGGCGGTTGTAGAGCAACATATGCAACTACTTTTTATCCTATACCTGCGGGCTCGGGATTTACGGGGTAAAACTTAGTGACTGCTTTCCACGCGGGTAAAGCCGCTGCTAGCCGCTTTATAAAATAAAAATTATCAACTTACCTCGAAGTCCTTTATATTATATACATGCAATATGAATCTGCCAAAAACTGATATTACAATGCGGTCCCCATACTTTTTGGGTAGCTCTATAAGTTTTGTAAACACCTGTTCTGAAAGTTGTTTTTTTAATTAACACTTTGGGCGGACCAGCGTTATTACACGTATATAATACCCCGGTCTTTAACCCACTCTAAGTGGGGTAGGCACATGTTTATAACAAGGTGTGTCGGCCCCACTTAGAGTGGGATAAGGGCAGGAGAATGAAGATTATTTAACTGCAGTCTAGTTTGAAGCTGAAATTATTTTCAAATTCAAACATTTCTATCATACAAATAATCTTTAATTGTAATATTATTAGGTCCTTACATATGAAATTGGCGTTTTCTATGGGAGGAACATAAAGTCGTTTTTTTAATGAAATATATTTAATTAATCAAAGTATGTACCATTGCTATGTATGCACTTTTGCCATCTCATAGGTAGTTCATTGATCCCCTTACTAAAAAAACCATTCGGGCGGGAATCAATAAAATCTTTGAAGGCGGTTTGGACTGCCCCATCGGAGTTGAATTTTTTTCCTTGCAAGTAGTTATCCAAATTGCGAAAAAAATGGTAATCTGTTGGAGCAAGGTCCGGAGAGTACGGTGGATGTCTAAGACATTCTAATTGAAGCTCCTCTGATTTGGTAGCCGTCTGTTGTGCAGTGTGTGGTCTAGCGTTGTCCTGAAGCAGCAGTGGCCTAGAGCGATTGACCAGCCTCGGTTGTTTAGCAGCTAGCTTTTCCATCATGGTTTGCAGTTGCTGACAATAGATATCTGCCGTAATCGTCTGGCCAGATTTAAGAAAGCTGTAGTGAACGACTCCGGCACTAGTCCACCAAACACTTACAAGCAACTTTTTTTTAGTCAATTTTCGCTTAGGGCAGGATTTGGCTGATTCGCCAGGGTTCAGCCATTGCGATGAGCGCTTCCGATTATCGTAGAGGATCCACTTTTCATCACAGGTAATGATTCGATTTAAAATTCCTTCATTATTGTGCCGGTTGAGTAACGTAACGCAGCAGTCGACGCGCGTTTGTCGGTTTGCTTCACTCAATTCATGAGGTACCCACCTTTCAAGCTTTTTCACCTTCCCAATTTGCTTCAAGTGGATTAGAATAGTTTTATCACTAACACCGGAGCCTGCAGCTAACTCGGACGTGGTTTGCGATGGATCCGCTTCCACAATAGCCTTCAATTCTTCATTATCAACTTTGGTCTCCGGCCGTCCACGAGGCTCGTTCTGCAGGTCGAAATTTCCAGAACGAAAACGTTGGAACCAAAAACGCACTGTGTTTTCTTTTGCGACACCGTCACCATACACATCATTAATCCTTCGAGCCGTTTCTGCAGCACTGGTGCCACGGTGGAACTCACACTCGTAAATAACGCAATATTTCATGTTTTCCATTTTGTAAACAAAGTGACACAAAGAAAAAAACAAATGAATTAGGGGGTTTGAAACACATATGCATGAGTAAATAGCTGTATGAATTTGAATTTGGAATTCACAAAACGTCAATTTCATATGTAAGGACCTAATATATTTTAGTTAAGTATAATTATATTTCTTACACTAAATACTTTTCTGTAGATAAATCTAATATGGACTACGATATTTCATTGTAGCAGCGAGTATAGAGACTAAATAATCTATATTCAAGCTCTTTCAAGCACTTTTGAATCGTCAAGGATCAATATGACTAATGAAGCTACAACTGGTTCGGAATGATGCCCTTACCGAGAAGAACCAGAAAGAAATTCGGCGGTCAATCTTTTAAACATTTTCAATTTACATCATTTAACCTCAGACCTCATTTCTTACCAAGATGTCGTAAAAGGCGACCGAGCAACTTACCTTTGTCGTATTTTACGACATCTCGTTAAGAAAGAGGGTGGTCTACTCTACTTAGCCGGATACCACACGGTGGGTCAACTTACCTTAGTCGTCTTTTACGACACCTCGGTAAGTCTATTCTACTCAGCCGGTTACCGCACGGTGGGTCGACTTACCTTAGTCGCCTTTTAGGACATCTCGGTAAGAAATGAGGGTAGTACTATTCTATTTCGCCGGATACCACACGGCGAATTAATTTACAGAATTGATTTAATTAAATGTAAGAGATATGCTCACTATGACCATGACGATGACGTCATCAATAACTTACCCGGTGTTAGTCCTAAGAACACGATTGCATTGCCGATGAACGGCATTCGCGAAGGTCCCGGGAGGCGAGCCAGACTGCTCTCCTCCTGGTTCATGATCTTCCACAGGACCACGCATGCGATCAACGCTATCACCACTGCCCACAGCATCTTGAGCTACAAGAAAGATAAATTTTGCATCAATGTGTTGGGAACAGAATTACATGATTTATAGAAGCAGGCGTTCCTTTGCGGAACTCCATAGTACAGAAGTTACAATAAAATCACTTTGCTGTAATTCGTATTTGTTAAGGGAATACATGCAATGCTAAATGTATGAAGCAGGCAACAATCACTCGGTAATTCTTTACAAAATAAAAAAAACAAACTATAAACATAAATAGGGTGGCTGGGGCTCGATCCTAGGTATTTTAATTTCTCGCGTACACCCGTTCCCCGAATAAGCTACGCTAAGCGTTTGATATATACACTGATAATTTTTGTATTTTTTTTAATACCCAAAAACAGGGATAAATCTTTTCTTTTACATAAAACCTATACTGCGTCCATCATATTATCAGTCTTTTGACAGCTCACGCTCATTAAGTTTTGTATTGCTTACGTAGAAATATCATACAAATAATATTTGTACTTTATGGATGGGTACCGCCCACTTAGTGATGTCACACATAATGGTTTCTACGATTATGCCACAGATTAAAAATAATCGGTAGAAATCGATGTTACGAGTATTAAAAGACATTTAATAACATTATATAAAGTTTTACTTTCTTCTTAGTTAATACATGAATACAAATAAAACAATCAGGATATTTTAATTTATTTTATTAGCACGAGTCGTCGGAATGATAATCAACACTAGACTCCTCCGATGAGGAGTCTTCAGTAGCAGTTATTATTAGCTCTTGTGTAGATAATATATTATCAAACGCAATATCACGTTCCCAATCAGAGAATATTACTCTTTTAGTTCTTTCCACCACACTTGCCCAGTTCTCGGCCGTTACGTGGGTGCAAGCATTTTGTGGAAGTGGAATCAGCAGTATCATCAGTCCAGAAACGAGATAGTGTGTGGTTAGCGTTGAGCCATGTTTCATCCGTGAAAACAATATTTGCCCAATCTTGTATTTTCTTTGCCTCTTTTAAAAAATCACAACGTGCTATATCTGTGCGTTCCATTAATAATTTTCTTTTATTTAACTTTTTATATGAAAAGCCAATTGTGTTCAAAACTTTGACCAAAGAAGATTTTTCACCATGAAATAGACCACTTCTTTTCAAAGAAACAATAAGTTTTCTCAAAGTTGGAATTTCTTTTCTCAAGTAGTAATCTAGTTTACGTAGGTTATCATTAATCGAATTACTTAGGTACGTAATTCGATTAATGATAGTAGGTACTATAATCGGAATGGTATCGCATACGAGAATCTTTAGGACATCACTATCGTCAATCTGTCAAAAGATGGTTAATATAATGGACAGTGTATAGTTAGAGCAATTTTCCTCTACATGCTGAATTTGAGGAAAATCGTTGGAGCCGTTTCCGAGATTCCGAATATATATATATATATATATATATATATATATATATATATATATATATATATATATATATATATACGAGGTGTGTTCAAAAAGTATCGCGAATTTTGAATTTTCTCGGGTTACGTATATTCGAATATCGTTTTTTTTGTGGCGTTATGTTGGTACATTTGTCCCTCACTTATGTTGACAAGTTTGGCCATTTTGAATTTTCAGTTAATTGTTGACAGCTGCTTTGCTTGCACGTGTTTTGGTTCGTCTTCGATTTTTCCTTATTCAAAACAATGGACCACGTTAACGCCCCTGCTCACACAACGCTGCTTGTACGCGACTTCTTGGCCAAAAACAACACACTAATGATACCGCAGCCACCTTATTCCCCAGATCTGGCCCCCTGTGACTTTTTCTTGTTCCCGAAACTGAAAAGTCCCATGAAAGGACGACGCTACGCCACGACTGACGAGATAAAGACGGCATCGAAGGAGAACAAGATACAAAATAATGATTTTTTGAAGTGCTTCGAAGATTGGAAAAAACGTTGGCACAAGTGTATAATATCCCAGGGGGATTACTTTGAAGGGGACAAAATAAATATTCACGAATAAATAAATAGTTTTTGAAAATACACAAAATTCGCGATACTTTTTGAACACACCTCGTATATATACGAGATTAACTCATTTAAATGTATATTATTCTACAGGAATAGGATGACATTGAAAAGCGCCATCTATAATCAACCGATGGAGATATTTGCAGGGTTTGAGAATGACAGAAGCTACTGGTTATTTCCAAGACTACCTACAGACCACGCGAACGAAATTGCGCGTTAAAGCTAGTCACTAATAAGCAGCTTAGGGAATTAATTATAGCGACTCAGATTAAAAACATAATCGCATGTTATTACATTACAATTACGATGGCCTTGGACCTTGAATCGTTACTCAGTTTAATTTGTTGTTTTGTTTATGTCAAATTTATTTTTTTAACTAGCTACCTGATCCTGCTTCGCACGGGTAGGTGAATTACAGGGAGATGGAAAAAACCAACGTCAAAGGAAACTGATACATTTTCAAACAATTTTGGACCTTCTTTAAATAACAAGAAGAAAGAGTCAAAAAGAGCATAAATAATATAATCGATCTGTTAAAAATCAATTAATTTTCACATTCATACTCGGTAGAATAACACGTCAGTATATCCAGCTTCTATACATAAACTATGAATACCACTCACGAAAGACTAAATTAAAAAAACCAGGCCTCCTCTCCGTTTTGGAAAGAAGTATTGGAGCTAAGACCTATCAAGCTGCTCTAATATGGATGCGGATGTAATGTTTTTGCTACCTATTTTACGAACAGCCGCCTGCCTGACGTCAACTTACCTTAGTCGTATTTTACGACACCTCGGTAAGGAATGAGGGTGGTCTATTCTACTCAGCCGGTTACCACACGGCGTTCTGGGTGTATTTAAGTATGTATTTAAAATTATATACGTACTAGTAATATCCCGCGGTTTCATCCGCGTAACTTTTTTTTTTCACCTTATTACATTTTTATAATGGATCCCAATTTTTTTGAAAATGTTATATAACCTATGTTGCTCAGCTAAATATGCAGCTTTCCAATGGTGAAAGAATTTCTGAAATCGGTCCAGTAGTTTTTTTGTGAAAATATTTCAAACATCATCATCATCATCATCTTCCTGCCCTTATCCCACTCTAAGTGGGAAGTGTGAAAACATTACATACATATATACAAATTTTTCCTCTTTGTAATATTAATATAGATATTCACCAGTTGTCTGTCACCCATAACACAAATATTAAGTTACTTACTTTAGGGACGGACGACCATGTTTGTGTCCTATATATTAATTATAATTAGGATGCAGACAATTGATACGATATCTTTAAAGTGACCTTAACTCGGCCTTTTACTTGTTTATCGAATTTTGTTATTTAATGATAAAAATGTAACTATCACATGATATTAAAATCACGTAAACTCTACGTAATAATTCCGAAATTCATACAGAAAAATTTACATTAAGTGTAAGAAATATACTTATACGTAAAACATATTACAAAATTATAGATTATTTGGATGATAAAAATGGCTGGATTCGAAAATCCTTTCAGCTTCATACACGACTGCAGTTTAATAACGTAAAATTGAAAATGTTTAAAAGATTGACCGCCGAGTCAGAGTGCTTTCTGGGTCTTCTCGGTAAGAGCAACATTCCGAACCAGATGTAGCTTCATTAATCATATTGATCCTTGACGATTCAAAAGTGCTTGAAAGAGATTAGAAGAAAGATTATTATAGGAAGGTTTATATCTATCTATACTTATAATAAATCTGTAGAGAGGTCAATTCTGTAACTGGAATATATTTGCAAAATAACTATCAGGGGGTGATTAGGGATCGATACTGATGCCAAAAATGCAATCAGTAAAATTTTTGTCTGTCTGTCTGTCTGTCTGTCTGTCTGTATAACCGTTATAGAAACAAAAACGGACTACTCGACGGATTTTAACGAAAGTCGGTACAATTGTTTTTCATACTCCTGGGCTGGTTATAGTATACTTTTCATCACGCTACAATCAATAGGAGCAGAGCAGTGAACGGAAATGTCGGGAAAACGGGAGAAGTTACTCCATTTTTTAAGCTTCCGTCGCGTGTGCAACCTTGATGGTTAAAGCTACACAGAAATCATGTATGACGGAAATGTTCTCCTTAAAATTATATAAAAAATATCCCACAACAGCATATGTCTATCTTTTATGGTTGACTCACAATAACACGTGTAACTCCCGATAGCTTAGCAGTTCGAAGCTTTCTGGTTATATTTGTCTACTCATACGTTTATATCACTCTCAGTCATCCCTAAATAAAAAAGTGAATAGTATTAACCATTATATAAAAAAAGAATCATTGAAATCGGTATAGAAACACCAAAGTTATACATGAAATACGCTAATAATAAGCCATCGCGCGTGAATAATGAACAATGCTATAAGGATTATCACTACATAGTATAAAACAAAGTCACATTCTTTGTTTGTCCCTATATCCCTATGTATGCTTAAATCTTTAAAACTACGGAACAGATTTTGATGCGGTTTTTTTAATAGATAGAGTGATTCAAGAGGAAGGTTTATATGTATAATAACATTCAATGTGGAGTAGAGAAATACTGTAATTTTTGAGGTTTCTAATGTGATGTCGTAAATAATTACTTTTTTTCCGCTTACATTGCGAACACAGGCTAAGCCCTACGAGATTTATCAGCCCTACGAGATTCAGTATTTGTACACATTGAAAAGGTCTACAGAAAAGTCCGCGATTGTATATGACTATCTCTTATGGATATCCCACAATAGCACTTTTTGTCATTAACTTACTTTTACGAAAAATAATGCCTTATTTTCGAAGCAATTTTTATATTAAGGATTAATAAGCATTAATCCTTATCCAATTAAGTACCTTAAATACATTGTTGATTTAATATAGATCAATATGGCCGTTTACAGCATGTAATTTAAGTGAACATTTTCGAAGATATCACAGATTTACAATCCCGCGAGGAGGCCGCGCTTCGCCCTATAGTACTCCGAATTTAGCAGCGATCGGACGCGCAACTAAATGTCGCTCTTTTAAGAGTAACCTCTAAAGAAAACATGTTTGTATTGTCTAATGATAACAAAGCTATGAATGTTGTATATAAAGACATTCTGTAATTAATTTTAAACATAAAATATATAGGGAAAAATGTAAATATGTAGTATATGAATTTAGATATTAGATATAGCAGGAAATCTTCTTGGTATAGGGAGAGGGGAATTGTTTTTCTTCAAATTTAACGCGTGCGGGCCACGGGCAGTAATGAATACCTAAATTAAAACTACTGGATCAATTTTAATCATTTTTTTCACTGAGTGGCATAGGCTATATATTTTATACCCGTGCGAAGCAGGGTAGGCCGCTAGTGTATAATAACATTCAATATGGAGTAGAGAAATACTGTCATTTTTTGAGGTTTCTAATGTGATGTCGTAAATAGTTACATTTTTTTCCGCTTACATTGCAAACGCAGGCTGAACCCCAGGAGATCTATCAAAATAATGTACTAAGTATTTGTACACCTTGAAAAGGTCTACAGAAAAGTCCGCGATGGTATATGTCTATCTCTTATGGATAACCCATAACAGCATTTTTTGTCGTTTACTTTTGCGAAAAATAATTCCTTATTTTCGAAGCAATTTTAAACAATACAGCATTAATCTTTATCTAAATATGGACTTTAATAATACATTGGTAATTTAATAAAGCTCAATACAGCATGTAATTTAAATAAACATTTTCGAAGATATCACAGATTTAAAATGCAGAGGCATAGCGGTTTTATTTTTCTCCAAATTTAACGCTTGCGGGCCACGGGCAGTAATGAATAAATCAAAACTACTGGATCTATGTTAATCATTTTTTTCACTCAGTAACACATGCTATGTATTTTATACCCGTGCGAAGCCGGAGCAGGTCACTAGTTTTAAATAAATGGAACTTTATAATTGTTTTAATGATCACCTGTCACTCACTAAATAATAAATTCATGCCACAATCCGGTATTCTCATTTCGCAATACTAAAAACAAGGTCAAATTACTTACAGCTCAAAATAAACACCGTCTAAAATGCACCACAATACTATAAAAACTCTTTTATCTGAAACATGTGTTTAGACATGTATAATATAACGAACACATGTTCACAATACAACAGCCAATGCACTTATGATATTTCATGTTATATTATTATATATTGTATATCTTTATGATGTATTCATAAGAGATAAACCAGTTATGTAACACGCGACGCTCGCGACGCGATGTCACGACTGTATAGTGGCCAGACGCGATTGTCCGTCCCATAATCCTATCCTATCCTACTAATCCTATCCTACTTCCTACCAATATTATAAATGCGAAAGTTTGTCAGTATGGATGTATGTCTGTTACTCTTACTCGACGAATCTACGGCACCAGTATCAATGAAATTTGGCACAAATATTCCTTATACACCAAGGTAACAAATAGCTATAAGAAATCCTGTTAATTCTACAGGAATTCTTTTTTTTTTCTTCCAGGGAGGAAAAAATCCCTACGGACTTCTGCTTCAAGGCAGGGTGTGTCCGACTCGCACGGACAAAAACAACCTCCCGGAATCTGCGAGATTGGCACGGAACCGCAATGCATTACTTCATGCCCAATTCTACAGGAATAGGATGACATTGAAAAGCGCCATCTATTATCAACCTGTCACGAGAAAACAATCGCAAACGAAGTCGTGGGTAAAAGGTAATATTATAAATGCGAAAGTTTGTGAGTATGGATGTATGTCTGTTACTCTTTGACAGAGAATCAGCTGAACCAATATCGGTGAAATTTGGCACAATTATTGCTTATACATCAGGTAACATATTATAGGCTATAGAAATCCCGTTAATTCTATTCTACAGTCAGGTATGTCAATTAAAGAATTCTATATTACGATGTTTGCCTTAAGTCAAAAAAGTTATTTAAAAAAAATTATATATTTCGATTTTTGTTTTTTTAGGAAAATTTAACTCAGGTATGTAAGTCATACGGGTTATTTATTAAAATAATTAAACGACAGTCTCGAGAAAACAAGAAATTTCTCTCAGGCTTCCAGGATCGATCTGATTTTTGTGATGGAGATATTTGATATTTGAGAGTGACAGAAGCTACTGTTTATACAAGACTACAGTCCACGCAAACGAAGTTACTTTACATGTTAACATAACTGCACAGTTTGTGCGGTGATGTTTTAATTTTCGAGTTGTCCTTGGTGTCAAATATACTAGAACAAAACAAAGCGCCATTTATAACATAACCTACAATTTATTACGAGTGACGTCGCTTTGGTAAGGTTCTCGAAGGTACGTAAGTCGTTTGTGGATTTAAGTATAAGATTCTATAATAAAATTCCACTATCAATTTTAGCTTTGCCATTACAGCAGTTAAAAAATCTCTGTTAAAGAGAGGCTGATACAAGAAACCTACTATACTGTTGAGGATTATTTAGATGATAAGAATGCGTGGATATAGCTACCGTCCGACCCTGTACAAGATAGTAATGACTTAATGTAACTAGTTATAAGTATTATGTTGAGAAGAGCAATCGCCGAGTTTCTTGCTGGCTCTTCTTAGAAGAAACAGCTTTCCGAACCAGCAGTAGAAATGACGATTCAAAAACACTTGTTTACAAGTTTATTTGAATAAAGAAAATATTGAAATTTTAATTTGTAATTTCGATTTACATTAATGGCGAGCAAAATTTTAAAGTAACTGAATATAAAAAAACATAAGTTTGTTCAAATATCGTCAGACAATGGAAAATCTATTCCATTAAAAATTACATTTAAAGTCTACATCTTGCGTCAGGCGTAGTTAACATATTTTACGCGGTTAGTATTAAAGTGAAATTCAAAATTTGATTTGTAATGCCATGAAGGTATTGCCGGTAATCACCACGGTTGGCCTGCGGGTTGGTGATCGCAGTGCTGACAATGTCGCACCGACAGTGCTGCTGCCCGCTGACGATCTGGTAGAATTTAAGTCAGCTATATGAATGGCTATACCGCCATTAGTTGGTCGCCAGAGCCTCGTTGGTTAATCTGCAGGGAGCACCGCGTGCAGGTAAGGTTGACAATTTTTATTTATTTATTTATTTATTTATTGACCAACATCCATTACCTTAACAGCTAGCCAATGCGATAATGGAGTACTAACTAAAAAAAAAACTTATAATATTTTAAAAATTGAGGTGACTGATTGGGACGAGCCTCCCTCTTACACCCCTTACAGGCTTAATATAGTTAGATACATTGGAATCCTTATTTCAATGCATTCTATGACATCACATCTTCTCATCATCATCTTTCTTGCTTTTCCTAGTTATGTGTCTCTTAACACCGAATTTTGTAAGCGCTACACTATCGCAATTTGATACAAACAATTTTTAAATTAGGTCACTTTAATACTAAGCGTGTGACTTAGTTTGTTTAGACGTTTATCGACCACGACAATAGGCAATGAACCTAGTTGTAGGTAATACACGCCGATAAAACTGGTATCAAATACTTCAAGATATACTATAAATAAATGTGCCCAGTCACGGCATTAATTATTGTTGATACTGGAAAGAGATTAACAAAATGATAAGAGCATTTAAAATTGATTGCAACATCGTACTAATATTACAAATGTGAAAGGTTGTGAGTATGGATGTATGTTTGTTACTCTTTCACGGCGAGTCCGCTGAGCAAATTTCATATTTCATCCAAATTTCATAGGTATTGACCTATGAAATTTGGCACAATTATTCCTTATACGAATTAACAGCTTGAGCTTGAGCTTGTGCGAATCTCTAGAGACGAACATAGGTTCAAACCCGGGCAGACACCAATGAGTTTTTCTATTAAAACTTATGTGTCTAATTGATAATTGCAATTTATCACACGCTTTTCGGTGAAGGAAAACATCGTGAGGAAACCTGCATATCTCTAGAAAATTTTAGGGATATGTGTAATCTACCAATCCGCATTGGAGCAGCGTGGTAGGTCTTAGCTCCAACCCTTCTCTCCAAAAATGGAGAGAGGAGGCCTATGCCCAGCAGTGGGTAGTAACAGGCCGATACTTTTTTAACTTAACGAATTAACATATAGGCTATTGAAATCCTTTTAATTCTACAGTAACAAGATGACATTGAAAAGCGCCATCTATTATCAAAATATCACGCGACAACAAACAGGTAAAAGATAGTAATTTCATAATTGAACACTTGAAGTAAATAAGGCACTAAGTACCTAAAGATTAAAGTTCGAACTAAGTATGCAATTTGGTTCTAAACCAATTGTAGAAGCCTTTATGCCCAGTGATGACCGGCTGACTAGAATAGACCACCCTCATTTCTTACCGAGGTGTCGTAAAAGGCGACTAAAATAAGCCGACCCGCCGTGTGATATCTGCCTCAGGTAACGGGCGGTGAAAAATTTATTGAGTGTAAGATAGTCCATTTATTTAGAAAGACTATAGGCTATATAACATCACGCTTACATGAATAGGAGAGGAGCAGCAATAAAAAATATTGCGCTAATGGCAAAATATAAAGCTTTCCTTGCGTGGGCCAAAAAATTGTGATACTGATTTTAATGCGGGCGAAGCTATTGACAAAGCTAGACCATCAACAACTCTGCGGCTTTGACGATTTAAATCTTGCAAAAGTCTATTAAAGTAAATAATACTTCAGATTTACTCGGGCTTTAGCTTTTGTGTACAATATTTCGGAGTGCAAATTGGTTGGTCGAGCATCGTCTGGGATCAAGTGTACTTCACCCTCGACTTTATATAATGGTTTTACTTAATTTGGTGTATTTCATTTTACTCGTATGTTCGCTTTTCTCTTTTATCTTTAATATTTCAATGAGTTAATCTTGTATATATAGGTATATAAATATATTTTTTGAATCTCGGAAAGGGCTCCGACGATTTTCCTGAAATTCTGCATGTAGGGGTTTTGGGGGAGAAAAGTCGATCTAGCTAGGTTTTATTTAAAAAATTCATTGTCCCCCTATTTTTAGAAAAAATAGGGGGACAATGAATAAAAATTGTAGAAAAAAATGTAGATTTGAAAGTAAAAGATTTCGTTTAGTTGTCAAACGGGCGGATCGAAAATGTTCAAAACCCGGGTTTAAATCCCACATGTCATCGGCGCCTTTTTTTCAATATATTTTTTATAAGTAAGTAAGTAAGTAACGGCCTGTTACTATCCCACTGCTGGGCATAGGCCTCCTCTCTCTCTCTTTTTGGAGAGAAGGGTTGGAGCTAAGACCTACCACGCTGCTCCAATGCGGATTCGTAGGTTACACATATCGCTAGAATTTTCTAGAGATATGCAGGTTTCCTCACGATGTTTTCCTTCACCGAAAAGCGTGTGATAAATTGCAATTATCAATTAGACACATAAGTTTTAATAGAAAAACTCATTGGTGTCTGCCCGGGTTTGAACCCATGATCGTCTCTAGAGATTCACACGGTCGCACCGCTAGGATATCACAGCTTATTTTTTATATCTTTTAAAAAATATAAAAATAATTACCCAGATACTAAAATTAAATCGCACAACCCCTTATATCCATCGGCGCCGGTAGCGGCAAAGGAATGTATATTAACTCCTTATCCTTATTATACATAGAGTAAGGAAGCCATAAATTCAAATTCAAATTCAAAATATTCTTTATTAAAATAAACTGTGTTCAGTACTTTTGAATCGTCAAATGTTTTTAAAGAAGCTACCACTGATTCGGAAGTTTGCTTTTACTGAGAAGAACCAGCAAGAAACTCGGCGGATAAACTTTCCAAAATATTTTTTTACAATTTGATTGATAATAAATTAATCGCTGTAGCCACCTTATGGTATCCTGCTGAGTAGAATAGACCCTCATTTTTTACCGAGGTTTCGTAAAATATGACTAAAGTAAGTAATTGTCAGGCAGGCGGCTGGTCGTAAAATACAAAGGCAAATCATGTGACAACATGTTGATAACATGTTGTGGATTGTGCAGGAGGATTATGGTAATGATGTTCGTTAGTATAGCTAAAACTTAAAAATGGCTGAACCGATTTTCCTCATTCAAAATTGATGATTTTCTATTTGAATGATTTTTTAATTATTGGTTATTATTTATATAATTTTGTTGATATAGGCAAGTTACTTTTTTTATTCAAGTAAAACAAAATTAAATGACATAAGTAATATCAAGTAAACGCTATCCATCAACTGGAAATAGGTTTTGGGAAAGTTGATTGAACGCTCCATTTCCGGTTCGGATAGCATCAAACATATTCTCGTGTGGGAAATTGTGTAGATTTCGAAGGCGTGTGAGATTTTTATCCAAATATTTAAATTCTTTTTTTAAGTTGTATTGAAACTGTAAGGTATTTTTGAATGGCAATAGAATGTGAAACATGGAGCCGAACGGATAATTTTTTTATTAATTTTTCATTTTTACTGTAGCATCACATATATAGTAATATATAATTACTATTCGTACGGAAAAATTTCCATATGTATAAGACGAAATTCGATGTATATCATAGACATACGAGAGGTCACAAAATGCTTGTGATACCTGTGTCGTGACTCAGCAGAGTTAGCAACTCATTCAATGGTCTCGGTATTCGCTTCAACAATAAAATTCCGCAATCCATACTAGATCAGTCTGCAGAAAGGTTTCAATTAAGTATAAGAGATATGCTTATACGTAAAGCATATTACAAAATTAAAGATTGTTTGGATGATAAAAATGCCTGCATTTGAAAATTCCTTTAACTTCATACGGGACTGCGGTTTGATAATGTAAAATTGAAAATGTTTAAAAGATTGACCGCCGAATTTTCTGGTTCTTCTCGGTAAGAGCAACATTCCGAACCAATTGTAGCTTCATTAATCATATTGAACCTTGACGATTTAAAAGTGCTTGAAAGAGCTTATTTGAATAAAGATTATTTTGATTTGATTTTATTTTATTTGAGAAGCTTTTAGGATCTTAGCGAACCCCGTTCTGAGGGTAGACTCGTTACGCTAATTTTGAAACTAGAGTAATGTTTCCCAAAGAGGGGCCCACGCCCAACAGTGGTCAATTTAATTGTTAAAGGTAGAAAAGATTTTAGAATTTAAAATGGATTTGACACGGCTGCGGGCTCTTTTAATGCGATGCTAGATTTGAGAGCCCTGTTTAACGAAAAAAGCAAATTCTTAAATGATTACAATTTGAATTTTAGTTTTAAAAATGTACTTACGCTGATCCTAATATAAGGAAAAACGTTTCTCGTAATTCAACAGCATAAATATTTACTCATTGGGTATAGTCTTCTCACTTGAAAGCCTGATACGAGTATTTACATGAACATGTTTTACATGAATTAACTGTGTTTATCCGAGAAAAATCACAAGTGCAAACTTGTTTGATTTGCTAGAGCGAAAATCAACAATGTGATTATATATTTATAGATTGCACGAATGTTAAACTGCATCTGTTAGATATTCAATCGTGTATTGTTGAACCCGCGACTTCGTTCGCGTCAACTTAAGTTTAGTTTTATTCAACTTGCAATAATTTATAGAATAAGGCGTTACTTTGCGGAGAGCCATTATACAAAAGTAATAATAAAATTATTTTTCTATAATCCGCGATGAAGTAAAATATAAAATATATGTAATGCTAAATGTAGAGTAGTCAATTCGTTTTCATAACTGATACATGCAGGATTCGTAAAAACACATGCACAAACCTCCACCACCGCCACCACAATACACAAGCACTACACAAATGCTGTCGCGGACTTTTATTTCGAATTTTTAGAGAAGATCAATTTGTAGTACATATTTTTTTTTAATAACTATTACCGTTTACTCAGCGCACGCCAGGAAAGCTTTCAATCTTACCGATTTCATACTATTATTTATTGCTGCTCCTATCCTATTCATCTTAGAGTGATGTTATATAGCCTATAGTCATTCCTGATAATCGGACTATCTTACACTCAAAGAATTTTTCAAATCGGTCCAGTAGTTCCTGAGATTAGCGCGTTCTAAAAATCAAACTCTTAAGTTTTATATATTAGTATATATTTGTTTCACATTAAAGATAAAATTTAATTAATATTTATGGATCTGGTGGTGCGTACGACAGGCCGATGTTCTTGAGTTCGCAGTCCTCTTGCAAAAAGTCCTTCATCAGGAGTTTCTTTAAGGCAGTTCGTCGCACCTACAATATAACACCAAAGATTTAAATTAGTTTATCTATAAAGAAGATTAAATAAAGGTCAATGGTTGGATCAAAAGTGTTTTAAAAAACATGTAAACTGTAACCCATAGTCGTAATTTCGAATACCATTTGAGTTTAAATATTGTTGTATAGTTAGATGTGTATAGTTAGAATTTTAAAAGCTAACTAACATGTAAGTTAATACTTCATGCACACATGCATACGTATGCAAATGCAAGCTATCACAAACGCATGCACGCACACGACGTTTTCATGGATGTACGGTATTTGCACGCACGTACGATGCCAGCATGCACGCACGACGTCTGCACGCACGCATGACGTCTGCATGCACACGCGACGTCGGCACACCCACACCGTTTCACAGACGCACATGTACACACTAATACGTGTGCTTGTTAAAATATTATATAATATTTTTTTTCAGTGATGTATAAATAATATTTGGAAGAATATAATTGCGAAAGTGCGTTTGTTTGTTTTTTTTTACACAAATTAATGTGAAAAAATTGTGAGTGCAACTAGTCATCAGTCCTGCCTTTATCCCACTCTAAGTGGGGTCGACACAACATATTATAAACATGTTGTCATATTATTTGGCTACGTATTTTACGACCGTCCGCCGGTGGCATTAACTTACCTTTATCGTATTTTACGACACCTAGGTAAGAAAAAAGGTCTATTCTACTCAACCGGGTACCACACGGTGAGTCAACTTACCTTAGTCGCCTTTTACGACAGATTGGTAAGTAATGAGGGTGTTCTATTCTAGTCAGCCGGATACCACACGGCTGTGAGGGTGCAACTATTGAAGGATATATTACAGCAAGGGTCTGCAGCTTCGCCTGTCGTAGCTCCTCTCTTATGAACATCATCTCCGGGCGAAGGTCACGATGCGACTGGGGATCCATATTGATTTTCAACCTTGGATCTATGCCCGACAGTTGCTTGTCACTAGAAATCAGAATTATAGACTTTTAAAGACTGAAATAAATCATAGAGCAGGGGAACCATGGGCAGGCCTGAGTGAATTTGCAATCAAAAATAAGAAAGGGAAGATAAGACCCATACTTATTTTTGTCTAATCATACTTTGAAAAGAAAAGCAGATAGGTAGAGTCATTTGCTTTTTTTTTTCGATGGTCACATTTTATTCTGGATCGCCTACTCTAGTACAATAACAATATAATAAATATTGATAGATATTTGCTCTATCCGAAGAATAAAGTCATATTTCCAAAGCTTATATATATGCTTACGTAGTATGCTGTTAGTGGTGGTATCTTGTGATACGTGCGGTAACTTATCATGCATGTATAAGCATTGAGAAGGCTTTGCTTCCTACACTCAGAATTACATAAATGTTCTTAACAAATGCGGACTATAGCAAAATAACTTATGTACTAGGGAATTCCGCAAAGTTTTCGTACTTCTATAAATTGCTACAGTATCATCTTACAAATTTGCCCCAACATCCGCTTCCAATATGCCCGCTTCCTCCAACTTTTCCGGTTCACCTTCGTCATCTTTTTCAGAAGACATTTGTAATTAAATAATTTTAAGATCTCCTGAACAAGAATTATATGTAATAAAGTATAGGAAATATACACAGGGAAATTGATATATCAATTAAATAAAACGAAAATATGTTTTCAAAGGGTACAATCTATATAGTTGCCAGTGATGACAAACATAGAGTTATTACACTAGAGTAGGGGAGCCAGCCAAAATATGTTCATGGATACTGAAACAATTTTTTAAAATAGCAATTTTTTTGCGTTTCGTTGCTATTAAAGTTTGTAACACAATTTTTTTAAGGGCAAGAAATCAATAATTATGTGCATTTTATTTAAATATTTTAAAGTGATAAAGTAAAATTAACATTATTGGTCGCGATAAAAATAAGTTTTAAATTAAATAGTGTCTGTCACGTGTGATCCACAGACTAAATACAATACAATACTCAAGTTTTTCTACTTAGTCTGTGACAAAAGGGTGAGTGAACTGCCTCATTGTTATTTATTGCATTTGACTCTAATAATACATTAATTAGCCGTTTTACTGGTACAGTGAGTGCAATAACATACATTACAAGTCGTGACAGCCATGCCGATGTGAGTAATATCAAAGGTGTGGCGCGTCGCTTGGGCGTTGTTTCTTAGTGCAAGTGACGTTTGGTGTTACGAAAAATATTACTATTATCTCGCCGCAAGATGACCGAGTACAAGTTAGTGGTGGTAGGGGCCGGTGGCGTCGGTAAATCCGCATTGACTATACAGCTGATACAAAACCATTTCGTGGACGAATACGACCCTACCATAGAAGACTCGTATAGGAAGCAAGTGGTAATAGATGGTGAGACATGTCTGCTCGATATCTTGGATACGGCAGGCCAAGAGGAGTACTCCGCGATGAGGGACCAGTACATGCGGACTGGCGAAGGTTTCCTACTTGTGTTCGCAGTGAACAGTGCCAAGAGTTTCGAGGACATTGGATCGTACAGGGAACAGATAAAGAGGGTGAAAGACGCGGAGGAAGTGCCGATGGTATTGGTCGGGAACAAGTGTGATCTTCAAGCTTGGGCTGTGGATATGACACAGGCGCGAGAGGTATGTATTTCATGCTCTTTATTTAGTTTGACCTTAGTGTTAAATATCCTTTGTTTAACTTATCTTAACCCAAACAAAAGCACTTAAGTTTAGCATTACCTACATAATATTGATATTATCTAACTCAATCAATATTAATGACCTTGTAAATAATCTAGTGAGCTGGCTTACACCTTAAATTCTCGTACATTTTAATGATGCATTCTTTTTTATTTACTTTTATAATTAAATTGACCTTTTTTACGGTAGTTTAAACAGTGTATGCTGAGATTTAACTGCTAAGCTTTTTCGGCCAGGTGAAAAGGTTTAGCAGGTAAATTTAGATGTTAATGCTAGTTGTAGTACCTAACTGCAACTTTTAGTAATATTTACTGTTATCTGAATGTTAATTTGTTTAGCAATCTGTAGTAGCGAGTTAAATTTCTGTAAATAGTTGTAAGCTTTCTTCTTCTTCTTCTTTTTTGTGTTTATGGCCTCGATCTGTGCTTTAAGGGCACAATATATTCCGCCAATATCGTAAGCTTTCTTTAATAAATAAAATAAAAATATAATATAATAAAAATAATAAATGTTAACCTGACACTGCATATATGTTATGCAATATTATTCTTATGGGATACTTTTAGGTCCTCAACTTTAATTACACTTACCTAGTATCTCCCATCTTACCAGCAAATTCATAGACTATTCAGCCAAGATGGTGAAGACTTGTTTTACGACGCTCTGGGTTTCAAGTGACCTTAGTTTAGCAGTGGATATCCATCGCTGGCAAAATAAAAAACCCCATGTTCTACATTAGTCTATGGCAGCTGAACTGTACATTTACTTTATTTATTTATTTATTGTAAAGAAATGTAAACAATGAACATATAATTTAATTTAAGCTATTCATAGGTCATATTTATTTTCTACTTTAATTATAATATAGATATGAATAAAATATGAGCCTTAATTGTACTAAATTTCATACTTGATTCATTCCCGGCTGAGTAGAATAGACCACCCTCATTTCTTACCGTGGTGTTGTAAAAGGCGACTAAGGTAAGTTGACCCACCATGTGGTATCCGGTTTAGTAGAATAGACCACCCTCCTTTTTACCGAGGTGTCGTAAAATACGACTGAGGTAAGTTGACGTCAGGCAGGCGGCCGGTAGTAAAAACCCAGCCAAATCATGTTACAGCATGTTTATAACATGTTGTGCAGACCCCACTTAGAGTGGGATAAGGGCAGGAGGATATATATTCATACTTGAATGCAGTGATCTAAAAAAGATACGTTGCTCACAGATTAATACATAGATGAAATATTAATCATTTCCTTTGTTTATTTGTTTTGCACACATAGACCTATTATATGTTTTATACCTGTCATATCTACAAACAGTACATTGTTAGAAACATAGGGTTATATATATTATACTAGAAAAGAGAAACCACCCTAAAATTTGTAAAGACAAATAATGAGAAAAAAATGAGTGTAACCTGTCTCTCTTTTTTATTAGATAAAGATGAATTATACAAGTTTTATCTTCCCTCTCATTATTTATAGTGTCACTTACAAGCCCGCCTTTAAGCCGCGCAGTATCTGGCTGAATAGAATAGACCACCCTTATTTCTTACCAAGATGTTATAAAAGGTGACTAAGGTAGGTCGACCCACCGTGTAGTATCCGGCTGAGTAGAATAGACCACCCTCATTTCTACCCAAGGTGTACAAGGCGAATAAGGTAATTTGATCCACCGTGTGGTATCCGGTTGAGTAGACTAGACCACCCTCATTTCTTACCAAGGTGTAAAAGACGACTTAGATAAGTTGATCCATCATGTGGTATCTGGATGACTAGAATAGACGACCCTCTTTCTTACCGAGGTGTCATAAAATACGACTGAAATAAGTTGATGTCACGTTTGATCTTGATTAAATGGCAAAGATAATGTACCTGTTTTTTTTAATAAAAATTGATCCTGAACAGAAGAGAACAGTATCGAAAATAACGTAATATATTTAATTGAACATAAAAGTATTTATTAACGTTTATTAGGAGAAAGAGACATGCTGTCGCAGACTTTTTGTTGTATTTTGTAGATTTACAATTCAATAAGGGTAGGAGTAGAAAAAGGTGATACAAAAGAGATCTCACTTTAATAGGCTATATCTTTCCATAACAACTTTGAATGACCTTACAACAAATGGCCTACTTGTTAAGTAGAACCTTGATTGCTTAATCGCATATCCACCAAAGTGTAAATCCTCTTGAATGTTGTAATTGCATTAAGCTGAGTTATAAAATTCTTAATCCAGAAGTTATGATACAATTATTTTACTATAATCTGCATTTGTTAAGACAATTCAAATTCAAATTCAAAATATTCTTTATTCAAATAAACTTGTAAACAAGTGCTTTTGAATCGTCAACTCTACTGCTGGTTCAGAAAGCTGTTCCTACCGAGAAGAGCCAGCAAGAAACTCGGCGGTTGCTCTTTTAAAAAAATACAATTCTTAATACTAGTTTAATGTTTCTATCTTGTACAGGGTCGAACAATATTTATATCCACGCATTTTTATCGTCTAAATAATCCTCAACAGTATAGTAGGCTTTCTGTATCAGCCTCTCCTTAATAGTGTTTTTAAACTGCTGTAATGGCAAAGTTAAAATTGATTGTGGAATTTTATTATAGAATCTTATACCCAAGTCCACAAACGACTTACGTACTTTTTCAAGGCGCAAAGCAAGAGCCGCAAGCTTATGTCGGTTCCTACTTTGTCTATTATATACATCGCCTATTGTTTTATAATTTTTTATATTTTTATATACAAAAATTAAATTACTTAAAATATACTGTGAAGCAAATGTAAGAATACCTATTTCCTTAAACTTCTCTCGCAGGGAATCCCGCGGTCTTAAATTGTAAATGCCACGTACGGCTCTTTTTTGTAATACAAGGATTTTTTCATTATCCGCGCATTTACCCCATAGCAATATTCCATAGGACATAACACTACGTAATACCAGCAAACAATCTATGTAATACCAGCAAAGGTATGTATGTATACTTTGCCGAGATACATAAGTCGTTTGTGGGTTTGGGTATAAGATTCTATAATAAAATTCTGCAATCAATTTTAGCTGATAGCAATTTTTGCCATTACGCTAGTTTAAATACCTGTTAAAGGGAGGCTGATAAAAAAACTGCACTATACTATTGAGGATTATTTAGATGATAAGAATGTGTGGATATAGCTATTGTTAAACCCTGTACAAGATAGGAATGACTTAATATATATATGGGACACTTACACACACGGTCGTCTGTCCCCAAAGTAAGTAACTTAATACTTGTGTTATGGTTGACAGATAACTGGTGAATATATACTTATATATTTTTTAAATTCATACTTAAATACAAATATACACCCAGGCTCAAAGACCAACAAATTCATTTATAGAAAATGTAGGCCCTCGGCGGGAATCGAACCCGCGACCTGCGGAGCTGAAGGCAGGGTCACTGCCCACTGCTCCAACTGGCCAGTCAGTTAATGTAACTAGTTAGTAAGTCTTGCTGGCTCTTCTCAGTAGCAACAGTTTTCTGAACCAGCAGTAGAGTTGACGATTCAAAAACACTTTTTTAGAAGTTTACTTGAATAAAAAAGTTTTGAATTTTGATTTTGAATGCTAAGTGTAGTTAGACAACGTTCACATACCTTATGAATGCAGGATTAGTTGCCACATGTATCACAAAACTCAGCAACCAATTTTTAACATTCTCCTGCCCTTATCCCACTCTTAAGTAAAGTCGGCACAACATGTTGTCACATGATTTGGCTACGTATTTTACTACTGGCCGCCTGTCTTACGTCAACTTACCTTAGTCGTCCTTTACGACACCTCGGTAAGAAAGGTGGTCTATTCTACTCAACGGATACCACACGGCGGGTCAACCTACCTTAGTCACCTTTTAAGACACCTCTGCAAGAAATGAGTGTGGTCCATTCTACTCAACCGGATACCACATGGAGGTTGTCTTACCTTAGAACCTTTTACGACACCTCGGTAAGTAATTTGGGTCTATTCCACTTAGCCGGATGTCACACTGCTTGAAATAAGGATTATGTGTGTCCAACTTACTTAATAACTTCTGTACTATGGAAATCCGCAAACAGAAAAAAAAGTAAGTAGCGGCCTATTACTATCCCACTGCTGAGAATAGGCTTCTTCTCTTCATTTTTGGAGAGAAGGATTGAAGCTAAGACCTACCACGCTGCTCTAGTGCGAATTGGTAGGTTACACATATCTCCAGAATTCTCTAGATATATGCAGGTTTCCTCACGATGTTTTCCTTCACCGAAAAGCGTGTGATAAATTGCAATTATCAATTAGACACTTAAATAACAGAAAAACTCATTAGTGTCTGTCGGGTTCCAAACCCGTGACCTCCTCGAAAGAGTCGCACGGTGTAACCGCTGGGCTACCACATATATAAATTAAATTCTCAATCATTTTTCACATTTCCAGGTGGCGAGAAGTTATGGCGTCCCCTTCGTAGAGACGTCAGCTAAAACCCGTATGGGTGTCGACGACGCGTTCTACACGCTAGTTCGGGAAATACGTAAAGACAAGGAGAGTCGCGGGAAAAGGAATAAGAGAGGGAAGAAACTGGGCTCCCAGCGATCGTTTAAGTGTACCCTTATATAAATTAGGACGTTAAGTTTATTGAATATCATTCTTAACTATCGGGGTTTCCCTTTGTTGCTCCCCTAGAACGAAATTATCCCGGATTTTTGATATCTTCCGGTATTTGACGGTCGTGTTGATCTTAACATATGCGTATCGATTTTGGTGATGCTCTGCTTATGTTATAGATTTAAATTTTATGAATAACTGTTATTTAATTGAACGTAAGGGACAGCAGGGCGTTTTGAAAGATCAGAAAGTAATTTCCTCTGTTTTTTTATTCTGTTAAAGAACAATTTAAGTTAAGGTAACGGTTATTATCCCACTGGTAAGAATAGTCCTCCCCTCTCGTTTGTGGGATAGAAGGCTTGGAGTCCCTTTCTATCACGATGCTCTGATGCGGATTTTTAGTTTATACATATAAAGTAATTTTCTTGGAGCGGCAAAATAAAAACGTGTGTTGCTCTGGAAAATCAAAGATTAAAGTAAAGTTTATATTTTGCCTTTAAATATTTACATTACATCAATCCTGTTATATTGCTTTAAACATTTTTCTTTTGACGGCGTCAAGTCGTTTCCTTTTCCAAATTTAAAATTGAGATGTGTAAATTAAAAAGAATTTATATTCTTTACATACATATCCCTAGAATTCTCGAGGGATATGCAGGTTTGCTAATAAAGCTGTGATCTAGAGACGATCATAGGTTCAAACCCGGGCAGACACTAATGAGTTTTTCTGTTAAAACTTATGTGTCTAATCGATAATTGCAATTTATCACACGCTTTTCGGCGAAGGAAAACATCGTGAGGAAATCCTAATATCTCTAGAGAATCCTAGGGATATGTGAAACCTACCAATCCGCATTGGAGCAGCGCGGTAGGTCTTAGCTCCAATCCTTTTCTCCAAAAACGGAGAGAGGAGGCCCATGCCCAGCAGTGGGATAGCAACAGGCCGTTACTTTTTTTTACTATGCAAGTTTCCTCGGGATGTTTTTTACAGAAAAAAGATAATTTTGGTTACTACAGTTTAAAGGACAGAAGATAATCTCATTTAGGTTAAATGTCTCTTTAAAGATTAATATCATTGAGGCCGGGCGTTGTTCAGTATTTCTTTAGCAAATATTAAAAGGGCTTGAGATATTTTGACTTGATCCAGAGTATTTTCACTTCTTTATTCCGCCCGATTTTAACTTTGACATTTTAACTTTTTATGTTAACTTTGACAGCGTAATTAACCTTTGTTTTCTAATAATATTGTAGCACGTTTTCATTGCCAGAAAACAGTGATAAAACGTCCTTTTTTCTAAGTATTTTTAACGGATTGCCAGCTAATATTAGATAATAAGAGTTACACAGTTTTTAAGCGCCGTTGAGATATGAAAGGGTAAGAAATTTTTCTTCATCTTCCAAAATTATCCTGTCATCCCTTGCGTCTGATGAAATGACGGTTGTATAACTCTACCAGATAGATAATACAAGTTTAAACTTTAATTAATCAATGCAAGATATAAAATTATATTGTGTATATATTATTATTAATAATATAAATTCTAGACGAAATTATATAACGCATAAACCGAAATTAGGATTAGCACATTTTTGTTCATGCATATATGAGAAAACAATGCGCAATAGAAGAAAACTTTATTGTCCAGAGTCCCTTCAATATTTAAATTGATATCATAAATTTAAATAAATTTAATTCGATTTCTCGATTTCGATAAAAAACGGAGATATAGCTAAAAAAATTAAACAATTATTTGAAAAAAAAACACTAAAACACCGACTACATATGCGAACAAAAACAACGCAATCCATCAACAATTAGAGTATTTGAAAATGCATCACTTGATTGTTTGGTAAGATTCCATATTTTATCTGTTTAAAAAAAATCGATTTGAATGTCGAGAACCCATAAGGCCTGGGCCACAAGAATTTTTATATCTAAACTGTGTTATACTTACATGTGGTTTTATTTAGTGCTATATTTTAATTTGATAGTACAATCTTTTTTCTTAGAACTAGGCGTTAGTATTAAGCTTTTGCTCATATATAAAAATATCATTATTAGTCTGTGTTAGATTAATAACGCTTCAGCCTTTACTTCAGTAAACCGTAGTGAAATTAAAAAGTAAAATGATACGAAACAAAATGCAAAATGGCGTGGAAAAATAAATTTTTACCACTACATTAAAATATACCAATTTTAAAATATCACATGAGATGACCATAGAGTTATTATAGAGTAGGACAGCCATATGCAAGCATAGATAAGTGAGAAATACATAATGTGAGGGAAGATGAAACTTGTATACTTCATCTTTGTCTAATGATGTATAAATAAAAGAGACAGATATATACACCCTCATTTGCTTTCCCTCTATTTTTCTTTATTGTAATATGGCACATTTAGGGCTGGCTTCACTATTCTAGTATAATAACTCTATGGGGATGACAAATGACCTCTGAATAGAGTCATTAGTCATATTTTCCCTGGAATTATACGCACATAATATATTGTAATATTAATATTATATCTAAAAATCGACATTAGTGATTTTTCTTAATATATCAGGATATTAATCGTGCATAACTTTTTAAATTTAAGCAGCATTTAAATATATGAAGATAAATATGCTGCTTAATTTTAATTAAACTAATACATAAATCGTTTATATAATATAAATATTAAAATTTTAATACATAAATATAGCACAAAATATTAAGACTTAAAAAATCATTTTTGTTAGAATGTTTAAATTGTCATACATATCATAAATGTTTGTACTAGTTATGTCAAGTATTATGTTACAACATGTTTCAAATACTAGCTCCTTAAAATAGGTCAATAATAATAAAAAAAACACTCTTAGTCAATGTGACAAGTTGGTAAAAAAAGAATAATATGATTGACTTTTGAAAAAATTGCTTCTTTTTTATTAGATGAGTGTGAAGGAAATTATTGTTGTTATACTCACTTACCACGATATTTATCAAATCTATCACTACACCAGAGATGAGCAACACGCGGCCCGTTAAACATGTCTTTGCGGCCCCCACAAGCTGTTCTAAAATTGAATTTATTTTATGTACTACCCCCATCAATATGTTATAAAATTAATTATAATAAAATGGTAGTGCATGAACTGAAATCTTCATTAAAAAAATGTTATTACAAATAAAGTTTTGTAAATTATCAATAAGTATTACTTTATATACAGTCTGTTAAAAATTTTTAAAACTGAAATTGGTCAGTTTATTAAAAAGGTTGTTCACCACTTCTCCACACTAATACAAACACAAACAAACAATCACACTCACACTAATATATATCTCTTAAAATCCTACCTATTTGTGGAAACGAGTTTTGTCATGTTTTTTATTACGTTCAATTGACAACTATAACGGAAAAAACATTGTATTTCTAATGTTCTGTTATAGACGTACAGTATAGAGAACAGAAAAATTTATAATTGTAATTGAAATGAAAACGTAGGAGGGGCATTAAGATGTTTTTGACAACCTTTCGTATGGCAGAACTTTGATCTAAGCAACCCTTTTATACTGCCGGAATACGGATCAACTCTGAAACAAATTCACGCGATTTATTTCTGTTATTTAAATACCTTTACAGCGAAATAAGATCCAGAATAGCTTATATATAATCTGAACAAGTGAAGTTAACTTACAATACGTGCTTAGTGCGATTTTTTTACGTTACAACAGCGACATCTAGTGACTGGCGTTCCAGCGCCATACAGGCGTTTCTAAAGTCAATGTTTAAATCGCAACCGAATTCCTATAAAAATCGGTGCTCATGTTCTAAACGTTCATAGACAATTATGAAGCTGCAACATTTTATATAACGTGAGTCTGGTTGATTTATTTCTTCGGTAAGAATAGATATATCGAAATAAAGATATATTCTGTGTGATGGGTGCTAAAGTTATGGTTGTGTCGGACTATGATTTTTGCAAATATAGTTACTTTTTTAATGTAAGTTTTTTTTAAACCACTGTGTTATTTGGACTTTAAATAGCTGAAAAGTTAAAGTAAATTAAGTCAAAACATTTGAAGTATAACGTGCTTTTTTTTTATAAACATTGTACAAATGTCTTTTAAAAATAAAGGTGGAACTAGACTTGTAGAGTTTTATAATACTAACTAAACACTTTCATTGAAACACCGTATATATTTAAGCAATTGGCTGAGGTGTTTAACTTGAATTACGATTATTAATACTTGCCTTTAGCGATACTAAAACTTACCATAGGTTTTGGTATCTGTAATTGCGATAACGGAGAATTCAAATTATTACAGTGCTTTAATAGTGATACAACTAGACAAGCCTTTAACACAACAATATAAATTGGACTTTTGAAAGATCTAGACTCGACGTTCCAGTCATTTTATCGGAATAGTACACCGGAAATAACACAATAAAAGAGGAATTGCAAATTTTTTTTGAGAATCTCACAAAATATACGCAAGGGCACGCAAATATTTTATAGATATATAAACAACTGTGTTGCCTTGCCATTAAAAAGCTTGCTGAGCAGTTACTATTTAAGTTTGGTCTCATCCCTCGTCTTAGATCTCAGGTCTCAGGTCTCAGAGCATTCCTTTATCTCTCTGGATATTTGATTCTGTCAAGCAATAAATGTGGATTGTTTGAGAGTTTTAAAATCACATTCGCTTTTGGATGCGTCGTCATCTTGATATGAAAGACCGTATAATAAATTGGTCTTAATTATACATACAAAATTTTTTGTTCTGTTCCTATTGACAATGCTAGTAAATCATCGTTTTATAGTTCTTCCTTTGCGGTGTTATTTTCTCTACATATTATAATCTTTGCATCTTTAAAATTAATTGTTCTTTCTAACGAAATTATTTCTTTCTGTTTTTAATTATTATATATTTAGCGTTGTATTACATCATCCATCAACTCAATTATTAAAATTTTGCATTCATATTTGATAATATATTTAAATAAAAACTCTTTTAATGTTATAAAGATACAGTGCTTAAATTCATTTTAATTGAAAGATAACTAATATAAGTAATAGTAAGTTGTTAAATTGTTTCTACTGTTGCTTATAGGGTAAGACAAACGGATTCTCTGATATTGTAATGTATGATAAGTACATTATGTTTAGCCAATATTGTTTTGCTGAATTGCCATTTATTATGAACGAGAATGAGCGAGTAGTTATGGTATAATTCATAAAGATTATAACTCTTAAAGCTTGACTTCGCTTATGGGCATTTTCTTATAAATTATGTAAATATAATAAATATCTTCTTTTATAGTAAAAATAACTGTTCAACATCAGTCTCATAAATCTCAGTTACATTCATGAAAAAAAGAGAATTATGTTGATCACGTCAACCAAGCTTTGTTGCATACGCTCGCTCTCGTTCGTGAGGTCTGCGATAAGCATTACAGTTTCAATAATTCGATGGAATTTCGATTACATATATATATATGGATTGCATGAAATTATGCACTCGTAAGAACCTTTTCGCCTTATTGCGTAGTTTGAATACATGTTATAAATGAAACTGCTGTATCAAACGCATAGAGTTATTAAAGAGGAGGGAAACCATAGGCCTTTGAATGAGAGTGTCGCAATAAACAAAGAGAAGAGAAGATGAAACTCATTTACTCATCTATGGCTAATCACATACAAAGAGAGAAAGATTAGTCTCGTTTGAATTCTCTTTATTGTCAATAGACAATTTAGGCTGGCTCTCCTACTCTCTAGTTTATTCTCTATGATCAAACGTCAGCTGACGCTCAATTACACTGCGTAGTATGTAAAGTTAGTTTTTCATAGGTAGCTCTAATTTCTCATTAACAATACCGATTTAATATATTTACATAATTGATTATGAATGCACAAATCAAATATTATTGTCAGTGAATTGTCTTGTCTCTATTTAATTTTCATTTAAAATAACCACAGACGTATTTTGAGGTCACATATCTTAACAAGTTTTAACGCACTTTATTGTAAATGAATAAAATAAAATATCTAATAGAGATTGTGAAAAGATTAGAATTCACTAGAAACGCATCTGATTTGAAAGACAGTTTAAAAAAAAGTGATGTAAACACATCAAACATTGCCAGAGAAATAAAATATCGAATATCAAAATTAAGACTTTATCTCAAATTCATTTTATCATAAATATTTAATCCCAAATATTTTTAAATCAAGTTCTAACCTGAAAGAATTTCATTTTATTTTGTGCCACGAGCAGATTATATCGAAACGGAAAGATAAATAGATACGATGGCGATTTATCTGAATTTATACAGTTATAACTTTTGTAGTTTGACCCATTTATTTATAAAAAAAAATATTGAATACTAGCCGGTACCAGAAGCTAGCTATATTCTCAAATAAAAAAAGGGAGATTGTTTTTGGTACCTATGTTAATTTTTTTATGGATCAGGGGTCATATTTCTAGTAGATATCTCAATTTAGATATTGTAATCTTTCTTTTATTGTATTTTATACAGAATATGTACAATGAAATCTAACGAATTTTTATACAACTGTTTAATTTTATGATTTTGACATTTTCTAGTTATAAGTTCAATCATTTTTGTGTACCTTAGTTTAGAATATACTATCTTTAGTATTAATTTTATTATTATAGTATAATTTAAAAGAAGCTGCCAATGGCGAGTTTGAAAAGTCTTTGCCATGAAAATGTATAATGAATAATGTAGTGTAATTTTTTTTTTATTTAGTCTCGTTACAATGAAGTTTACGGAAATCTCTTAACTTTGTATTCTATATTTATAAAATAAACTGGATTCCGAACGGATAAGGAATAATGAAATTATTTTGCTTATTAATAATAAATAGGTAAACTAAAATATTTTTTTATACATTAAATGCATTGTTTGTGTATAAGTTTTTTAAATTGCATTTCCCGATTATACAGTGTTGCCATTTTACTAATCAGCACAGACTGTCTTGCAATCTGATATTTTCGAAGATGGGTTATAAATAAAATATTTTAAAATAAAAATTTAAAAATTACTTTATGTATTATTGAGATTTGGTCAAAAACTATCAGTTTTATAAAAAACATTGAGGTAAAATAATTTCCTTCTTCCTTATGTTCAACGGAATTGCAAAGTATTTCTATGAGCTATTGCACCATTTGTTTGAAATATTAGGTCATTTTTATGAAAAAATTATCTGTAAAAATGCACAGGTGTGCTAATTTGACATCAATAAAATTGGCAAAACAAAGAGCTGTTTTTATGTTACCGTCAACCGTACCGTACCATACCGTTTTATGTAGTGTCTTATGCCGCGTATTCTTGAAACCTGTGAAGCTGCTTGGGGTTTCTGCTAATCTAAAACCTCTGTATAGTTTACATAATAAAAATAACAGTTTATCCCAGTGTTTAGTGAACCTTTATAGAAGTAAGATTTCGAAAAACGCTTTGAGAGATTAGCTATGTTTAGAAGGTCGACAATCTCCATGAACTAGGAATTACTTGTGGCATTTCACATGAATCGGTTTTACAATCTTTGTAGCGTCTGACTCTCATAGGACATTATAGGTCTTATGGGGGTTTTGTAGTGTAACTTTGAAGCAGAGTGACATATTGCTATTGTAGTACAACGGTAAAGATGTTTTCAAAAACCTAAAAGAGCTAGAACCGAAAGGCTTAAAATTTGTTAAAAAGGTATTATTTTTCGTATTATGAACTTTGTCTAATATATATTATGGTCTGTAAAGATCGTAGGGATCGTGACTAAGAGTAAAAAGAAATTATTACTACTTGAAACGTTACTTCTTAATAATGGGAATAAAGACTAATTAAAGTGGACAAATACGACTAAAAGATGTTTAACAGATTCTCTAATTGCTAAATCTGAGCAAAGTGTGTAGTTTAAATACATTGTTTTATCCAACAATGCATATCTTAAAAAAAGAAGGTAATTAATAAATTTATCCATTTAAAATGTTTAGAAAATCGATTATATTAATAAAGGGCTTTGCTAACGTATGTGTTGGTGTTCACACGTGTTAGTGAGATTTCGGTGTTTTTCGGCCCATTTGGTTGTTTTTAACTCAGTAAATAGTTGGTATTTTGTGTACTAACATTATTTTTTTATCTAGTATACTAACATTATTTGTAAATAGGTAAGTTTTTATTGTTTCATATAAATAGTTTTTTTTTTAACAAAGCGCCTCCAATATGGAGGTTGATCCTCCATCCGAACCGCCCGATAAAGGTGGTACATTACCGACAACGTCACGTAAAAGGCAAGTAGATGTTGAAGATCCAAATGCAACTAAAAAAACCATAGTTGACCCTGCTTTAGCCAACCCGTCGATTCAAACTACGTTCGTACATCCATCCTTTTCCGAAAAGCCCTTAAGTTACATGAAGGACGACAAAGGCCCCTTCATTGTACAGATTTCGCGGGACGTCCCAGACCCAGCTTCAGGAACTACTCTACGGGCAATTTCTTTCGGCCAATTTTTACACAAAAATAAAATAACCTCGATAATAAACGATGGTGTCAAGAACGTCGGCCGAAACAAAGTTACGGTCGAGTTTAAAACCTTTCAGTCTGCAAATGATTTCCTCGTTAACCCTTTATTAAATTTAACCAAATATAAGGCAATTATCCCAACATATAACATTACAAGAATGGGTCTGGTAAAAGGAGTCCCCGTTGACTGGTCAATGGAGGAATTTGTTGAGTCCCTTGAACTTCCTTCTGGTTGTGGTGAGATACTGAAAGCTAGGAGATTAAACAGGAAAGTAACCAGTGATGGCATTGCTACTTGGGTACCGACTCAGTCGGTTGCTCTTACATTTAGAGGCCAAATGCTCCCTGCTAAGGTATACTCATACCACACTTCCTTACCT
This sequence comes from Morpho helenor, assembly GCA_029227775.1. Taxonomy (NCBI): domain Eukaryota; kingdom Metazoa; phylum Arthropoda; class Insecta; order Lepidoptera; family Nymphalidae; genus Morpho; species Morpho helenor. The sequence goes on from JARGCU010000006.1 coordinate 1,588,423, forward strand.
GTCGAATCATACAAACTTCCCACTATTCAGTGCCAGAACTGCTGTCGTTTTGGACATATTAAACTTACTTGTAGGTCGAAACCCAGGTGTTACAGGTGTGCTCAACCCCATACAGGAGATTCCTGTGAAGTCCCAAAAGAGTTTTCTACATGTTTATATTGCTCTGGAAAACATTTTGCAACTGACAAGGATTGTCCAGAGTTCTCCAGGCAACAGTCTATCAAGATGGTAATGTCGCAGGATAACATTTCATACATGGAAGCATCTACTCAATTTCCTCCTGTCCAGCGGTCCTATGCTGAGATTGCGAAAGAGATGTTCTCACCTCCGGCTTATCCTCCTCAATCCCCAGTAAGATCTCAACCTAACACTAAGTCCTATAGACAAACAGTTTTCCACAGTCCCCGTCCTCGTGCACCATTGGGAAAAGGTTTTGACAAGAGAGCCCACCAGGATATTATTGGTGATTGCTCCTCATCCCTACCTAATGGTTGTGCGCTTAATAATGACTCCATTCAATCTCCTGCTACTCAGGGTAAAATCTTAGAAATTCTCTCTGAATTTTTACTGAGCATTGTTGCTCCATGTAGTGAAATCCCTCTACCGTCCAACGTTGCCTTTAACCTTTCCCAACTTTTCAAAATCCTCAAAAATGGCCCCAACAACATTTCTGCAATGGAACAGTAAGAGTGTAAGTTCCAAAAAACATGAATTGCTGTCCATTGTGAACCTGCATAAGCCTACTATTGTTGCCATCTCGGAAACATGGTTGACTCCTGGGGTCCGATTTCGGCTCCCTGGTTTTTCCTGTTTAAGGGATGACAGGAGTGATGGGCGTGCAGGTTGTGCCCTTTTTATCCGGCACTCCGTCCCTTATTCTCCTATCCCCCTCCCTCCTCTTAGCCAACAGATTAATGCTGTTGCCGTTCGTTCCTTAAACATCTCTTTCCTTTCTCTATACATACCTCATCCCTCTTCCTCCATCATGCCTGAAATACAAACCATCCTCTCGGCCTTACCCACTCCTGTCATGGTTATGGGGGATTTTAACATTCACCATACTATGTGGGGGTGTTACTTTTGTGATGGGTTAGCTCCTTTGTTGGTGGACATCTTTGATGATGCGAACCTTTGCATCATCAATGATGGATCCCCCACCCGCAGAGTTTACCCAAATCAAAACCCTAAATCTGCTGTAGACCTTTCAGTATGCTCCCCTAATCTTGCCTCCCAATTATCTTGGAAAGTCCTCTCATCTACATATGGAAGTGACCACTTCCCTATCATCATTTCCTTAAATTGTAGAATTATACCCCCTCCCAATTTTGATCCCTTGTTAAAATATAGAATCCAAAAAGCTAATTGGTCAGGCTATTCCCAATCTGTCGACAACATGACGAACGCTCTACCGCATCTTGAAACTAATGGTAATATTTTGGTTTACTATGATCTTTTTATAAATTGTCTTTTATCTTCGGCCGATCTCAATATTCCTAAGAAACATCCTCCCAGAAATCATATGCCTTCCCCTCCCTGGTGGGATGAGGAATGCAGTGATTTATTTAAACTGAGAACTTTCGCGGAAGAGACATACTCTAGAAATATGAGTCATCAAAATTTTATTAATTATCAAAGAATAGACGCGAAAGTTAAAAAATTGGTTAAAATGAAGAAAAAAATGAGTTGGACTAAGTTCTGTGAATCCTTACTACCTCGATCCTCCTCCACGGTTGTTTGGAATAAAGTTAAAAGATTTCGCCGTTCTCTTAACCACATTGATCCTTCTTCCAATAATCCTTCTGACTGGCTTAACGTTTTTGCTGATAAATTAGCTCCTCCTTGTGCTCCCTATAAAGACATGTTCCTTAATTCTGCTGGAACTGCAAGTTCAAACGAAATGGATGCCCCCTTTTCTCTGTCTGAGTTGCATGTAGCCCTCAATGGACTTAAAGATTCAACTCCAGGTAAAGATGGTATTCCATATTCATTTGTACTTAATTTAAGAGACAAAGCAAAACTTTGTTTTTTAAACATGATTAATAATTTATTTGAGACAGGGATAGTTCCAGATTCTTGGAAATCCCAAATAATCATCCCCATCCTGAAACCTGGTAAAAATCCATCAGATCCCAACTCCTATAGACCCATAGCACTGTCGTCTACTTTGGCAAAAATTACTGAACACCTACTTAAAAACCGCTTGGAATGGATAGTAGAAAGTAGAAATATTCTTCCCTCCTCCCAATTTGGGTTTCGGAAGGGTTTCAGTACAACCGATAGCCTCAGCATATTTACAACAGACATTCGATTGGCCTTTACAAAAGGAGAGTACCTTGTGGGCGTTTTCCTGGATATCGCTTCTGCATACGATAATGTCCTTCTTCCGTTGCTCAGGCAGAAAATGCTAAAGCTGAGTTTACCTGTGAGGATTGTGCATTTCATATGTAATCTGCTGTTTTGTAGATCCATAGTGGTGAAGCACCAATCATCATCGCTTCCCCCCAGACTTGTCTGGAAAGGTCTCCCTCAAGGCTCTGTTCTAAGCCCTCTGCTATACAGCATATATACCCATGATCTCGAATTGTCTGTTAATAGCTTCTGTGACATCTTGCAATATGCTGATGATATCGTTTTATACTATAGGTCTAACTGTGTAGAGGATATATCACATCGAATAAACTCTGCTTTGTACTACCTAGGCCAGTGGCTGTCTGACCATGGCTTATCCTTGTCCGTTCCTAAGTGTCAGGCAGTGGTGTTCACTAAAAAAAGATCTATCCCTAATTTCCAGTTTTCTTATGAAGACCAATACATCAACCTTGCAGAGAATGCTAAATTTCTAGGTGTTTATCTCGATAACAGACTGAACGGAATTTCCCATACGAATCACATTATTAAAAAATGTGAAAAAGGGATCAATGTTCTTCGAGCTATAGCAGGGGTTTGGTGGGGTGCCCACCCCTACTCCCTTAAACTACTGTATAATGCCTTAGTTCGAAGCCATATGGATTACTGTCTGTTTGTCTTAGAACCCATTAATAAAGTAGCCTCAGATAAATTAAATAAAATCCAGTATAAATGCCTCAGAATCATTCTGGGTGCAATGAAATCTTCTCCAACAAACGCCTTGCAGGTTGAATGTGTTGACCCTCCTTTATCCCTACGTCGACAATATTTATGTGACAGATATATTAGTAAATCGTTACAGCTGTCCTCCCATCCACTCTGGCCTAAATTAACTCTCCTCTCCCATTTTCCTATATCTCGAAATTCAAAATCAAACATATTAGATAGTTTCTTAAAATATTCGTCTCTTCCTAATCCTATTTTACGCTATCTATCCAATCCTCTCTTTTGTACTCCTTTTGAAGCACTTATATTCAATCCTTCAATTATCACAGATCTTGGTTTTATCAAAAATTCTCCGGATACACCACACAATTTTCAGAATTATATTCATCAGAATTGCCAGAATTCTCTTCTGATATATACAGATGCATCTAAACTATCTCTGAATAGTTGTGTTGGTGCAGCCTGCTGGATCCCCAAATATAAAATTGTGTTAAAATTTAAATGTCCTCCCGAGTCTTCTGTGTTTACAGGAGAGGCCATTGCTTTGTTAGAAGCAATCCTGTTTGCACACTCCCATAACGTTACACAGACAGTTATTTTGACAGACTCTCTTAGTTGTTTATTGTCTATTAAAGAAAATCCATTTCGTAGTAAGTCAAGATTTCCTATTGTTTTGAAGATTAGGGAGATTCTGTTCTCTTGTTACAAAAAAGGATTATCCATCTCTTTAGTCTGGATCCCCAGCCATTCCGGTATTCCTGGAAATGAGAGTGCTGATTCATGTGCTAAGGCTGCAGTTCAAGATGGAACGCTCGAGCACTTTGAGAATACTGCTAATGATCTTTGCTCATTAGCTAAGACTTTCCTGGACATATCCTGGATTTCGTTCTACGAGACCTCAAAAACTACTAAAGGGAAGTACTATGCTGCTCTTCAGCCAGACATTCCAAGACGACCATGGTTCTTTCTCCATAGATATGCAGACAGATGGATCTCATCTACTATCTCTCGTTTACGTCTTGGTCACTCATGCACACCTGTACACTTGGCAAAACTGCGGATCAGGGACAACTCGATCTGCGAGTGTGGTTTAGACGAAGGCACTGTATCCCATATCCTTTTGAATTGTCCTAAGCTCCTTCATCCTCTATATGACATTCTCCCATCCAAAATCCCTCGTCCATTAAATGTTGAATGTTTGTTAACGTCTGTATTTAGTCCCTATTGTAAATATTTATGTAAATATATTAAATGTAATAAAATAAAATTGTAATATAATTTATTTTTAAGTATAACTATTTGTAAGTAATATATATATATTCATATTGTGTCGTCCTTTTGTTTCAGGTGAAGGGTTATAAAAGGTTCCAACTATTTGTAAATAATCAAAACTTTAGGTTTTTTTTTTTCTTTGTTTCACCGTACAATCTCCTTTGTGTGTACTTCACCTTACGTGACATTGGCAAAGTAATTTGTGCCAACAAGGCACTACTAAAAGCCATTAATGAAAAATTGAATTGAATTATATTAATAAAATAATCGATTATTTACATCTCTAGTTATATGACGTTGTCAATTGTTTGACGTTTCTTATCAAATTCAATTTCTGACAGGATTTGTTTGTGATTTTTATTTTCACTTTTAGCCGAAAAATTAAATATTGAGTATAGAATATAGATATGAGTGTTTTTTTCTGATCGAAAAGAACAAGTGTCTAGCAAAACCCTTATTGATCATTAAACTAAGCTGAAGTTTAAATCATGGATGCAAAAGATGTTTGTGTGGAAATTGAAAATGACGAATTCTACAGCAAGTTCTTAGTGGAATCTGTGAAACCGTTAGTAACTGGAAACATATCGGTAACAGAACAGGTTAATAAACTTACCCAGGGCATAGAAAAACTGACTAAAAGTTTAGAATCCCAAGTTCTCGCTAAACACAACGATCTTCTAACACAGGCGAGTAATATATCTGATTTAGAAGCAATGCTTGAGTCGGTGCGATCCCAAGTGCAAGGCTTGCTACAAGGCGCTGACAAACTTAAACAACGTGTACATACACCCTATCAAGAATTAGAAAACCAGACAATGATGCTTGAAAGAGTTCAAATGACATGCAATCTCCTACGACACTCCGCAAAAATAATTGGACTGTGGAACAAACTCAGTTCAGTAAAGGAAAACCCCACGAAACAAGCCATGATACTGTTTGAATTGAATGAATTGATAAACGATTATGATTTTAAAGGTATAACATTACTGGATGATATTCTTATGCAAGTAAATCATCAAAGAACTGAATTGTTGAAAAATAGTACAGAGTTATTGCAGACCAGCTTACTCAATGGAGATAAGGTTAAACTTTTACAGTGTTTCAAAGTATTCCATAATCTGCAGTGCACCGAGGACCAAATAAAAAAGACAGTTGACTGCATATTAAAGGACTTGAGGAAAGAAATAAATAGTGCACTTAACGTGCAGATGGTGTCTATAGAAGTCAAAAAGTCTAGTTCCGGAAGAATTGCACCTGGAAAAGCCAACATAATGAATGCTCAGGATTTCAAGATCAAACTCTGGGATAATATTGACAAGCTTTTCAAAATTGACATTTACAATGGCTGCATGAAAGTAATAATGCTGCAAAATGTTGTCAATGAGCTGCATGCCATTGGCAATTTTAGAAATATTGCCAAAAATTTCTGGAATGATTTGTCATTAATTTTCAGCAATGAATTAGAGAAGAGTCCTTCAACAGTAAGCCAGTCTGTTGAGATTGATTTTCCAAAACTGTTGAAATGTTTTAACGATTTACTATCAAGGTTAAAATGTAAAAGTTTAGAGATGAACCGTTCCAGTTTAACAAAATGGGAAAACTCTTATTTATCGAAGTCATTAGCCAAACTTCTGGAGCCAGTGAGGAGTATGTGGCATTTGAACCAGGTCCCAACTATGGACCAAATAGATAACGCCATTAGAGTTATAGCAGAGGCATTGAGTATTTCACTTGCAGATAAAAATTTGAGCATTAGCCTGGCTCACAGTGTGGCAAAGAGCATAAAGCAGATGAACGTTGAAGCAGAACAGCGGCTGTCTATGGACAGTGATGTTGCCCAGATTATCGAGGCCCCGACCAGTTCACAGCAAAAGAATGCAGATCTCTGTAATTCACTGCACTATTTCTCGTCACAAATCAAAAGGGTACTCTTGAATATGAACTCTACTCTTCCTCAGGAGAGTGTACAGATCGTTCAGAATAGTTTAAAAGATATTTCCAGTTTGCCTGTCCTTAACTTATTTGGGGAATCAATTAAAAATTCTCTTTACCTTATTTTGATGACAATGCATGATGAAGCAGATTTAACTCGAAGTGATGAAACTGCGAACAAAGTTATAACCTGTTCTCCATACATGAAGGAACTACAGCAATTTGTCTCTCGGTGTAAAGATATATACTTGTCCATGTTTCATGAAAAGCAAGCCCTCACTGAATGTTCCATTGACATTTCAAAGGCTTGCATTGAAAGATTTATGCATCACTTATGTAACGTTCGACCATTGAGTCAGTATGGACGTGCGAAGCTGCAAGCAGATTGTAAGCAATTGGAGATATCGCTATCACCTTTGTTAAATGATATTACAGATTTAGGTGATCATTACCGTCAGCTGAAAGCACTGTGTCTGCTTTTAGAAAAGACGCCTCAAGAGATTGCAAAAAGCCAACATGAGGGTGCTCTATTACCATATTCTTTAGTCATGATGTACCTCTTTTCTCATGGAGGCCCTCAGTTATTAGCTCCACATACATGTGCAGGTTGGAATATACAGAATTTAATCCAATGGTTGGACAGTCACAGAAATGAAAGGGACAGGTTGGAGTTTGTTGCGGGTGCTTTGCAAAGATACCAGAATCATGTTCGGCAGAATCAAATAACGTCGTATGATGAGGTTTATCCTGTATTGTTGCAATTACTTGAAGATGCTAGGAAGATATTAAAAAAATAATTGTAATAGTTATAAAATTCAAATATATATTTTATTGTAAATATTTTTACAAGTAGTTCATGTAATATATTAGTATATAGGCTGTGATGGCTGAGCATAGCGTGGGGTGGTAATGGGTTCAAACCCAAGTGAGTTTAATATAGACTTGTTTTTCGGTAAAGAGAAACATTGTAAGGAAATCAGAATATCTCTGAAAATTTCCTTTGTAACCCATCAATCTAATTTGAAGCAGCAGTGGGTCTCCAGTCCTTCTTTCCAAAAGGGCACAACTTATGCTCAAAAGTCAGACTGTAATAGGTATTTACTATGATGTATAAAAAACATTGTGTAGAAACTTATCTTAAAAATTCCAGAGCTATCAAATGTCAGTCAGCTATAATAATATTTCTTGCACTCTGCATTCAGGTCATTGGAATTTTTTTGAATGAATTATTTAATATACATTTAACAATCTAATTAGGTTCACGTTATAAAAACCTGTAGAAGTTTAAGCATAACGCGAATGTGTTCGCCTGCTCTCAAATATATGTGTACTACTTTCTACAGAATATTAAAGTTTCCCTAAATAATATAACTTGAACATATGTTTACAATTTTTTTTTATTTTTCATTAACTTATCCTACTAATGTTATAAATGCGAAAGTTTTTGATGTTTGTTATTAATTCACGGCGAATCCCCTGAACCAATATCGATAAAATTTGGCATAATTATTTTTAATATAGAAATACTGTTAATAGAATAGGATGATATTGAAAATCTATTATCAATCGATGGAGATATTTGGTTGGATAATGACAAGCTTTTGGTTTATTCCAAGACCGCGCGACTACGAAAAGCTAATTTAGTATAAAGTCGGGCATTTTATTGAGAATATCATGCAATGTATATTCCCGTTCTTTAACCATAGTTGTTTTTGGTTTACAATTACATTATACCTACTTTTAGATAGTTGAATAAATATCTTTTTATTTTTCATTGTGTATAGTTCTTAAGAGATTGCATAGAGGTGATATTAAAAAATTATAATTTAATATTAAAAACACATTGTAAATTATGCTATTTATTATAATAATGTCGAAATAAGAAGCGCCTTTTCATCTTGAGCGTCAACCCTGGACGCGAGACGCGCTCGACGCACCGGCGATTATTCCAATCTGCTCGGAAAAATTATCTTTAATTCGTTTATTTTACTTTTACTCTACTACAAATAACTCCATATAGTTCGTGATAGTCTAACTTAGCCTGATAATATGTAGCGCACGTTTAATATTAAAGTGACCTAATTTAAAAAAATGTTATACAGCCAATTGCAATACAGCGCCATCATCACTTCAATAATAATAATATTAATTTATTTCAGACCATCTATGTGATCCATATGTATTAGTAACAATTATTCTTATAAACTATATTAGTAGAACTTAATTTAAATATTTGCCCCTTCTAACCGGAGCACTCGGTATATGTGGATAGGTCTGTCTTTAGCCCATAACCCCCGCCCGGTGACGCTGTAAAAGCCGTTAGGGCTAACAGCATATTGTCAATTCGAAAAAAAAAAAAAAAAATTAGCCCATAACTTGAAAGAGAAAGAAAACACCAAATTTTTTAATCATTCGTAGCGTCACGTCATAGATGGCATTGAAATAATTACAATGTACTTAAGTCTAATTTTGTATTAGGTCACTTTAATACTAGGCGTGGAATAAAAATTATAGTCTTATGTAAACCTTACCAGAGGAAGGTCGCGGGTTCAAAAGGCAGACGCCGATGAGTATTTCTATTAAAGCTTATGTGCCTTAATTAGTCAGATATTGACACTCGCTTTTTCGATGATAATTCATGAGGAATTAATCCACATTGAAAAAGCTTGGTGGGTCTAAATACTTCTCTTTAAAAAGAGCATTTAAACAGTTATATTTACTAAAAACTACTATAAACAAAAATATATTTAAAGGTGGAAAAAAAATAAAACGAATAAAAAATCTATTTTAATAACAACTACATTAAAACAAAATTATTATAGGAAAAAAATAAGGCAGCTAACTTTAAGCACCATACTTAAATCCAATTCACCTTATTATAATTATTGTCATATACATAAAACTAACTAAAATCGTGTTTGAAATAAAGTAACAACTAATACAAATGCAAAAATTTATATACAGTGTTTCTATTATAACAGTCATATATCTAAAGGTTGTATAACAATAATATAATGACTGAAAAATGGGTAAAATAAGAAATATGTGTACTATATAGGGCCCATATAAAGATAGAAGGGCTAGACCATCGTAAAGAGTGACACTATCTTATAATGACACCACCGCAAAGAGTGATATTATCACATGAAGTGGCACCACCACAAAGAATTATACTCGCAAAGAGTGACACCATCGTAGAGTCACATTGTAAAAGAGTGACGCCGTCGTAATATCTTAAGTGGCATCGTAGTGATACCATGTGAAGACTGACATAATCGCAAAGATTGACACCATCGTAAAGAGTGAAATCATCACAAAGTGTGACATTCTCGCAAGGAATGATACCATTGTAAAGAGTGACATCAACACAGTGATATCATCCCAAAGAGTGACACCATCACAAAATGTGACATCATCGCTAAAAGTGACACCATCGTAAAGAGTGACATCAACGTAAAGAGTGACACCATCGTAAAGAGTGACATCATCACAAAGAGTGACATCTCTTGCAATGAGTGACACCACCGTATAGAGAATTGCTGAAATTTAGGCCACTTCTAAGGGTATCTCATTTTATTATATCTCAAAAGAAACACAAATATTATATCTTAAAAAAGACACATTTTATAGAGCTCGACTAGAAAGTAAACAGTTAATGAGTGATAATAGTAAAATCGTCAACATATATAATTTTGAGCAACCTCTATATTATAATATTATGGACATAGACCTACTAATATTATAAATGCAAAAGTTTGTGAGTATGGATGTATGTTCGTTACTCTTTCACGACGAATCCGCTGAACCAATATCGATGTAATTTCGCACAATTGTTCCTTATACACCGGAATAACATATAGGCTATAGAAATCCTGTTAATTCTATAGGAATAGGATGACATTGAAAAGCGCCATCTATTATCGACCTATCATACAAAAGTCCATGCGAACGAAGCCGCGGGTACAAGCTAATAACACATAATCCAAATCCAATATCCACAAATACACTAAAAAATCAATCAAAAATTCTAACCTAAAGTGAAATTAAATAACTAAATACAGTACAATATACAATAATGATATGATTCATACTATGTTAACAAAAGTGACCTAACCCAAAAAAAATTTTACATTCAAAAGCCAATTTTTTCATAATTTCAAGGTCAAGGACAGGTCAATTTTGGTACAGCTGCAAGGGATACAAAACATCATTTGACCTGATCTTGGTCGAAGGCGATCTTGAAGACGTCCTCGTAATCATTGACGAAATGCACGTCGATGCCCTCCCTGATGAAGGAGGGTAGGTCATCAAAGTCTCGCCGGTTCTCCTCTGGTAGAATCACGCAGTTGACGCCGACCCGTTTTGCCTTGAACATATTACACGACATGAAACGAGTTTCGTTCTAAACTTATACGAAAGTAATAATAAAATAATTTATAAAATATATATAATAAATATATATTATCTCCGGATGATCCTCCGGTTGCGGGACGAAACGATTGTTGAGTTTGTGAAAGTGAACGTATGTAGTGCTTGTGTATTGTGGTGGCAATGTTGGAGGTGTGTGCATGTTTTTACGAATCCTGCATGTATCAAGTATGAAAACGGATTGTCCACTCTACATTTAGCATTATATATAGTTTCTATTTCATTTCATCGCGGATTATAGCAAAATAATTTTATTATTACTTTTGTGCCGATGCACAGCTACACAAACTTAGCTAAGCCTCTCCCGCTTATTATTTTCGGCTCCAATGATTTTCATGAAACTTAGTATGTAGAAAGTAGATTTCGGGGGCGAAAAATCGATCTATAAAAAATGTCATTTTGTCCCTGTTGTCGGGCATTAAAAAAAACTCACTGGTGAACTAAGAAAGTTAATGAACCCGGGAGCAAGTGCGACATAACACTGGCCGTTTCTTTGTTTTTTTTTTAATTGTTTTTTTTTTTTGTATTTTTCTAAAAATCACCGAACAAAGCTCGGTTACCTCAGATACTGTAAATATAAATGTAACAAAACTGAGCTTACCGCTATGATCTTCTCCTTGATCCCGCCGACGGGCAGCACTCGGCCGGTCAGTGAAACCTCTCCGGTCATGGCGAGCTGCGAGCGCACTGGCCGACGTAGGGCCAGCGACAGCAGCGCCGAGGTCACCGTGATACCAGCAGAGGGTCCGTCCTTGGGGGTCGCGCCTTCAGGCACGTGCAAGTGCAGGTGACTGGAAAAGACAACCAGTAAGAGGAACTGTCTGTTAATATCCCACTTCTGAGCACAGGAAACCAGTATAAGTAACGGCCGGTTACTAGACCATTACTGAGCATAGGCAGCCAGTATAGGTAACGACCTGTTACTATCCCACTTCTGGGCATAGATCTCCATATTTAGAGAAGGATTGTCTGCACCTCCTAATAATTCATACTAATATTATAAAGAGGGCAAGGGGAGTACGCATAACAACTAGTGCTCCCAAATGCCAACCTCACCTGCACGCGGTGCCCCCTGCCGAACAGACGAGGCTATGGCGACCGATTGATGGCGGTATAACCATCCAATTAAGCTGACTTAAAATCCCAGATCAGAGGTGGGCAGCAGCGCTTCTAGTGTCGAATGATGGAGAGGCCTAGCCTAGCCAGCAGTGAACTACGATAAGCTGATGGATGGATGGAATATTATAAAGTACGCTGAAGTATGAAAGTACGCCGTGTGGTATCCGTCTAAATAGAATAGTACCACCCTCATTTCTTACTGAGGTGTCGTTAACGGCGACTAAAGTAAGCTGGCTCGCCGTGTTGTATCTGGCTGAGTAGAATAGACCACCCTCATTTCTCACCGTGGTGTCGTAAAAGGACACACGTAACACAAAACGCCGTCAACACCAACACTACACACGCTCACTACCACAACATCAAATTCTATGGTATACCGCAAAGTAACGACTGCTTCTATAAATCACTAACCTAGTATTCAAGAAATTGTTTTCCGGATGGTTCTCGGCTAAGAAATTCCTGGCCACTGTCAGCGCTATACGCGCCGACTCCTTCATCACGTCCCCGAGGTGGCCCGTCAGCTCCAGGGATCCTGATGCTGGTTTCTCATCCCTCATGGTGTTCCGTAGGGCAGTTTCGATGTACAAAGTGCTGCCACCTAGAATTGCAAAATATACGTTAACATTCTACTATAAATACACACACGCACTAATACAAACACTAACAACTGCCAACAACCGAAATACAAACACGCACAAATGTCACATTGACAGCGACAATCCTATTTCCTACTAATATTATAAATGTGAAAGTTTGTGAGTATGGATGTATGTTTGTTACTCTTTGACGGCGAATCCGCTGAACTAATATCGATGAAATTTGGCACAATTATTACTTATACACCGGAATAACATATAGGCTATAGAAATCCTGTTAATTCTACAGATAGAATGACATTGAAAAGCGCCATCTATTATCAACCTATCACGCGACAACAATCCAAGCGAACACAATCGCAGCTAAAAGCGGTTTTATATATTATAGACTAGATTATTTGAAACAGGTTGTTTTTGAAACATGTTTGAAATAGATATTCTTACATTTGCTTCATAGTATATTTTAAGCACTTAAGTATAGAAAAACAATATAGGACGAAAAATACTATATTTTTATCGAGATATATTTTTTATTTTAGAATCAACTGTGAATGGAACGCACCCGCAGCACTGCATAGGGAATGTTTGAACGAAACTCATTCATGTATTTAGGGGGCTTAGTTAGTAATTCTAACACCTTTGTCATTGTCCAGCGAAAAGTAATAATAAATAATCATGCAAAAATAAATAATGATTGAAAATAGATGTGTACTATTTTTTTTCCTGAATTTCGTAAAAGTACTATATTTTTTTGGTTTAAAAAGAAAAATACTATTTTTCTTCAAAAAAAAAAGGTGGCAACCCTACTTAGTAGGTACATTTAAAATCCATAAAATATGTAGATATAGGCAAGCAATAAGGTCGTTGCACTATTTGAAAAGTAAAAACTCACGTCACTTAAGCAATTTAATTTATAGTTAGGTGATGTATATAATAGACAAAGCAGGAACCGACATAAGCTTGCGGCCCCTGCTTTGCGCCGCGCAAAAGTACGTAAGTCGTTTTTGGGTTTGGGTATAAGATTCTATAATAAAATTCCGCTATCAATTTTAGCATTGCCATTACAGCAGTTTAAAAACACTATTAATAAAAGGCTAATACAGAAAACCTACTGTTGAGGATTACTTAGAGGATAAGAATGTCTGGAAATAGCTACTCTTCGACTCAGTACAAGTCAGTAATGACTAAATGTAGCTAGTAATAAAAGAGCAACCGTCGAGTTTCTCTTAGGCTCTTCTCGGTAGGAGCAGCTTTCCGAACCAGCAGTAGAATTGACAATTCTAAAGTACTTGTTTACAAGTTTATTTAAATAAAAAATATTATAAAATTTGAATTTGTTGTATATTTAAACTTGTTCAAAAATAATGTCGTATTAGTGGTGCTTTGTATATTCATTATAACCAGGCTGGTTGTACGAGATTGTGAAATTAAAAACCATTGCTCACCCATAGCGGTCCAGGCCAGCCCCATCACCACTCCGGGCGGGGTCACGTCGTACATGCGGTCATGCTTGAAAGTGGGTTTCCCCACCAGCTCTGACAGGTTGCCGTCAGTCACCACCATCTTGTCGGCCTCCTGCTTCACTATCTTGAAGGCTACTTTACGAGCTATCTGTGGGATAAAAACATTTAGAGTTATATCACAATAGACCCTCTTTGAATAATTTATAGAATTAGGCGTTACTTTACGAAGATCCATAATACAAAAGGAATAATAAAATTATTTTGCTATAATCCGCGATGAAGTAAAATAGAAATTAAACCTTAATATACAGTAGACTATTCGTTTTCATACCTGATACATGCAGGACAAAATCACAACTCATTGCAATTTTTTCGTGGAGTCTATCTCCTAATGATGCTTCGGTTGCGGAACGAAACGATTGTGTAATTGACTTATGTGGTAATGAAGGTTTGCAATGCATGTGTTTTTACGAATCCTGCATGTATTGGGCACGAAAACGGATAGTCCACTCTACATCATCCTCCCTCCCTTATCCCGCATGAGATCGGCACAATTTGTTATAAACATGTTGTCACATGATTTGGCTACGTATTTTACGAGTGGCTTTCAGCTTGACGTCAACTTACCTTAGTCATATTCTACGACACCTCGGTAAGAAATTAGGTTGGTCTATTCTACTCAGCCGGATACCACACGGCGGTTTAACTAACCTTAATCGCCTCTTATCAAATCTAATATAAAAAGCTGAAACTCTTCAGCTTTATATATTAGTATAAAAGACAAGATACAAATAATTTATAGAATTAGGCGTTACTTTGCGGCGATGCATAATACAATAGTAATAATTCTATTATTACTTTCGTGTTAGACAAGATATACGTTTTTGGATGAAAGCAATGTAGCTAAACTACATTTATATATTATACTTTGTATTATATATAGTGTGTATGTATATATATTTATTTATATACAAATATATTATATATTTCTTTTATTTTTATTGTTAAATTAGAAAATTATTAGTAGGTAATTCTGATTCATAATGTTTGATATTTGCGTACCAACTTTTTCTTTAACATAAATTGTCTCACTTCGTAGGTTATCTGGCAGAGATCTCTGTCATAGGGATAAGTTGACCTCTGTACACTTTTTTACCAATAATGTTTTTTTTCCAACATTTTTTATGGTACAAAAATAAATAAATAATATAAATAAATATTATAATAATTTATAGAATTAGGCGTTACTTTGCGGAGGTCCATAATACAAAAGTAATGAGAATGTTATTTTGCTATAATCCGCGATAAAAGAAAATATATGTAATGCTAAATGTAGAGTGTACTATTCGTTCTCATACCTGATACATGCAGAATTTGTAAGAACTCATACACTACCGACACCGATGGCACAACAATACACAAGCACTGCACACATTCACCACCACAATCTCAACAATTGTTTCGCCCCGTAAAGCAATCAAAGTCAAAGTCAAAATCATTTATTTGCTTAAAACATGGATACAAGTAGATGTTATAACTAATTTTAGAACATGTTTAGTCAAGTTTGACATGCAAATTATTTAACAAAGTAAAATTAGAGTTCAATTAGAGTTCACTTATTATAATATTATTATATACATATTATTGTTATATTATTATTTATTATATTATTGTTATTCAATTATTTATTATAAATTATGTCAATGATATATATATATTTATTTTTCTTTCATAAAATTTCATGTTCTAAACTGACCGAGTAAGTATTCATTTACACTATAAAAGCAATTTACTAATAACCATTGAAATATTTTTTCTTTAAAAATGTGAAATGACAGGTTATCTATTTTAAAGTTCGATGGTAGTTTGTTATATATTTTTATACACATTGCATAACAATTCCTTTGAAAAAAAGCAGATTTTATTCGGACCGGCAAGACTAGCCTATTTGGATTACGTGTATTTCTGGGGTATACATCACATGCTTTCGTGAACAGCGACTTGTGCTTTTTTATAAATATTACTATTTCATAAATATACATACATGGGAGTGGCAGTATTTTCAGTCTTCGAAAAAGAGGTTTACATGAATCTAAAGGACCAGCACCACAGACGGCACGTACACATTTTTTTTGGGCGATGAATGCTTTATCAATATTGCAAGAGTTTCCCCATATAATTAGACCATAACGAAGATTACTAGATATGTAACCATGATAAGCCATGAGTGCTGTACTTTCATTAACTGTTTTGTAGAGCCTTCGCAATGTATAAATGAATTTATTAATTTTGTTACATATTTTTGTTACATGCGATTTCCAATTACAGCTCCGATCTAGCTCTATTCCTAAAAATGTTGTTACACTATCATGTTCAATTTTTTTATTATTATAATTTATATTAAGGTCTTCTGTGATAGTTGTAGGATCTTTAGTGAATTGAATGTATTTTGTTTTATTTATATTAACTGTTAAATTATTGTCCTCTAACCATTTAATAATATTAGTCAATGTAATATTTAAATTTTGTTCTTCTACTATAACTGATATATCATCCGCAAACAATGTACAGGGCTCTTTAACACAGTTCGGGAGGTCATTTATGTACAGAATAAATAATAAAGGACCTAATACGCTTCCTTGTGGAACGCCACACGGATTATTTTTATTGTGCGATCTATAACTGGTAATTGTGGAGCCTTCTAGTCTTTGGATTTCTACGTATTGAAGTCTATCCTTTAGATAACTTTCAAGCCATTGTAATGCTACTCCTCTAATACCATAATATTCCAATTTATATAATAATAGATCGTGATCCACAAAGTCAAAAGCTTTCGACATGTCAAAAAATAAACCTATGATTGTTTTACGTTTGTCTAAACTATCAATAATATATTTAGTTAAATTAAAACATGCCAAAATCGGTGATTTGTTTTTTTGAAACCCATATTGTTCATTTTTAATAGCATTATTTCCGGTTAAGTAGTTTAAAAGTCTTTTGTGCATTACTTTTTCAATTATTTTAGAAAATATTGATGTCATAGTTATTGGCCGATAATTATTCATTTCGTAATGGTTGCCTTTTTTAAATAACGGTCTTACAATTGAAATCTTCATAATTGATGGAAATTTTCCATTTTTAAATGAAAGATTAACCATAAATGTCAGAATTGGTGTTAACTCCTTACAACATCTTTTTATAATTTTAGTGAGTATCTCGTCATAACCCACCGACCACGTATTTTTAATAACCATAATTATGTTTTTAATTTCATCTTCCATACATGGTGTTATAAAGATACTTTTTTCTGGGGATATGAACCTACCATATAAATGGTTTTTATTATAGTTTTGTTTTAGGGGGGTATGTGTTGTGTGCAATTGTAAAGCAATTTACGATTTTGTCTATCTCCTGACGATGCTTCGGTTACGGGCTATTTTCTTTTATCGCGGATTATAGCAAAATAATATTTTCATTACTTTTGAAATATTATAATCGAATTCCAAAAACAGCTCTAAGTGAGTGTTATCTCGTATGTTATTTTTTCATTTGTACTAGTTCATAAAAATCCGTCACCTTCTCGATATGTTTCTGCAGGTTCCTGACGCCGCTCTCCCGGCAGTAGGACCTGATGAGAGAGTTCAAGGAGTCCGCGGTGAGGTCCAGCTGCTGCTCCGTGAGGCCGCAGTTCTTCCTGGCGGTGGGCACCAGGTACTGCTGGGCGATCGCCAGCTTCTCTTCAGCCACGTAGCCTGGGAAGTAAGGTTGATAACTGTTTTTGGTAAGAAATAATATAGGCCGTGTGGTATCCGGCTGAATAGAATAGTACCACCCACCAACCACCCTATTCTAAATGAAACGTTATAAAATATCTAACAAGCACAGTAAAGTGAATTCATAACGCCGTGTGGTATCCGGCTGAGTAGACCAACCTCCATTCTTACCGAGGTGTCGTAAAATACGACTGAGGTAAGTTGGCGTCAGGCGGCCGGTCGTAAAAACGCAGCCAAATCATGTGACAGCATGTTTATGGCATGTGGTGCCGACCTAACTTAGAGTGGGATAAGGGCTTGAAGATGATGATAATGGTAAGAAATAAATATATATGCTACTGACTTATATACGCAGCTTGAACTGTTGTTGCGATACTTTAGGCACGATAGGCACTTCAATGTCATCCTGTTCTTGTAGAACTTACATGATTTCTATAGCATATATGTTATTCCGGTGTTTGTACATCGGAAAATTAAAATTTATTAAAAAACAAAAACCGAAATACATAGAAAAATTTCTTAAAATAACTTTTTCAACGTAATACAAATATCGTAATATAGAACCTATTTCTTTAAGGTATCGTAAAAGGCGATTAAGGTAAGCCGACCCGCCGTGTGGTATCCGGTTGAGTAAAACAGACCACCCTCTTTCTTACCGAGGAGTCGTAAAATACGACTAAGGTAAGTTGACGTCAGGCAGGCGGCCGGTCGTAAAATACGTAGCCAAATCATATGACAACATGTTTGTAACATGTTATGCCGACCCCCACTTAGAGTGGGATAAGGGCAGGAGGTTGAAAACCTATTTCTTTAAATTATCACATTGTGACAAATTCGTGGGTACAATCACTACTTTCATATATTAACAAGAAGCCTTAAGGACTCGACACTAACCAGACATGTCAATGAGCTCCATCCTGTCTCTAAGCGGTTCCGGTATCAGGTCCACCACGTTGGCGGTGCAGATGAAGAGCACCCGCGACAGGTCCACCGCCACGTCCAGGTAGTGGTCCAGGAAGTTGGCGTTCTGCTCCGGGTCCAGCAGTTCCAGGAGTGCTGATGATGGATCGCCGTGGACGCCCCTGGATTTGCAATTTACCATATTTTCATGCACCAATTTAATTGATAATTGCAATAATTTATAAAATTAGACGTTACTTTGCGGAGGTGCATAATACAAAAGTAATGAGAATATTATTTTGCTATAATCCTCGATAAAAGAAAACATATGTAGAGTGTACTATTCGTTCTCATACCTGACAGATGCAAAATTTGTAAGAACTCATGCACTACCCGACACCGATGGCACAACAATACACAAGCACTGCACACATTCACCACCACAATCTCAAAAATTGTTTCGCTCCGTAAACGAAGCATCGTCAGGAGATAGACTCCACGACAAAATCATAAAGCGAAGCATTATCCAAGCAAGCTGAGTTGTATAGTCACAAGTTAAATCCCCCACCATTTAGTTGACTTTATCTTTAAACACGTGTAGTAAACTGGTTTGCTACATTTCGCACTCTACATTAAGCATTACATATATTTTCTTTTATCGCGGATTATAGCAAAAAAATATTCTCATTACTTTTGTAAAGAATTATTTTAATTTGGGGTTTAAAGCCATGACTCCATGAATACGTCACACGGGCGAGCCTTTCGGCTGTCACAGCTTAAGTAGCTGCCTGTTACTATCCCACTGCTGAGAATAGGCCTCTTCTCTCCGTTTTTTGAGAGAAGGATTGGAGCTAAAACCTACCACGCTGCTCCAATGCGGATTGGTAGGTTACACATATCTCCAGAATTCTCTAGAGATATGCAGGTTTCCTCACGATGTTTTCCTTCACCGAAAAGCGTGTGATAAACTGCAATTATCAATTAGACACATAAGTTTTAACAGAAAAACTCATTGGTGTCTGCCCGGGTTCGAAGCCTCCTCCTCGAAATAGTCGCACGGTGTTACCGCTGAGTATCACAGGTAATTTAAAAATTAATTCAAAATAATATCTAAACATTAAAATAATATGACTGAAATATTAAATGACTGGACCGTTGGCGCAGTGGGTAGTGATCCTGCCTTCAGCTCTGCGGGTGCGGGTTCGATTCCCGCCGAGGGCCAACATTTTCTATAAATCACTTTGTCAAAGAGTCGAACGGTGTTACCGCTGGGCCATCACAGCTTTCTTTCCACAGCTTAGTGTACTTATGTCTACATTCTCCTGAGGGATATTTGATCACTCACTTGCCAATCTTGTCCACCTCGTCGATGAGCACCAGCGGGTTCTCGGTCCCCGTCTTCTTGAGGCACTGCACCAGCTTGCCGGGCATCGCGCCCACGTACGTCCGCCGGTGGCCCTTGATCTCGGCCACGTCCGTCATCCCGCCCACAGAGAACCGGAAGTACTGCCGGTTGAGGGCGCGCGCGATCGAACGAGCTGGAATAACGGGCACGCACTTGAGGAACCAATTCAAATTCAAAATATTCTTTATTCAAATAAACTTGTAAAGAAGTGCTTTGGAATCGTCAACTCTACCGCTGGTTCGGAAAGCTGTTCCTACCGAGAAGAGCCAGCAAGAAACTCGGCGGTTGCTCTTTTAAACATATAATTCTTAATACTATTTACATTAAGTCGTTACTGTCTTGTACAGGTTCAAAGAGAGCTATATCCACATGTGTGGATATAGCCTACTATAGATTATTTAGAAGATAAGAACATTCTTATCTTCTAAATAATCTTCAATAGTATAGTAGGCTTTCTGTATCAGCCTATTTTTAAGTGTTTTTAAACTGCTGTAATAGCAAAGCTGAAATTGATTGCGGAATTTTATTATAGAATGGAAAACATACTGAGACTATACTGTCTTGGAACACGCTGGAACAATTTACTGCTAGTGCTGAGAAGCGGCAAAGAACTCGACGCCTACTCCTTGGGTAAAATCAGAGGTTCCTAGACTTTTTTGTCCTAGATCACTTTCAAACTTCAGACTGTCCCATTAGCGCAGTGGGTAGTGAACCTGCCTTCAGCTCCGCGGGTCGCGGGTTCGATTCCCGCCGAGGGCAAACATTTTCTATGAATGAATTTGTTGATCTTTGAGTCTGGGTGTATATTTGTATTTAAGTATGTATTTAAAAAATATATAAGTATATATTCACCAGTTGTCTGTCCATAACACAAGTATTAAGTTACTTACTTTGGGGACAGACGACCGTGTGCGTAAGTGTCCCATATATTTATTTTTTTAAAGCTGTATTATTATTATTATTACAATCTAACCTATACTAGTTTTCCCGACGCCGGGAGGTCCGTGGAAGCACAAGATCTTGCCCTGGGTGCTGCCCTTCAGCTGCGAGACCGCTATGAATTCCAGGATACGCTTCTTGATATCCTCCATGCCGTAGTGGTCCTCGTCCAGGATCACCTGGGCGTCTTCCAGCTTCAGATTCTCCTCAGAGGTGACGCCCCATGGCAGGGACGTCAGCCAATCAAGATAGCAGCGAGTCACACTGAGCAAATTGGAAGTGAAAATATTGTTCATTTTTTTTTTGATTATTTATTAAATAGCCCAGAGAATGCAAATTTAACTATAACGATTTACATACATAAAACATGATGTATCATATTTGATATCATCATCATTCTCCTGCCCTTATCCCAGTCAAAGGGGGGTCGGCACAACATGTTTTAAACATGTGATTTGGTATTTTACGACCGGCCGCCTGTTTGACGTCAAATTACCTTAGTCGCCTTATGCGACACCTCGGTAAGAAATGGTGGTCTATTCTACTAAACTGGATACCACACGGCGCATGTATTATATCTGACAACTACCTAAAAATGTGAATTATTTAAGATTATTATTTACACCACACAGTTTTTTTGTATTATTTTATTATATAACTTAGAAGTAACTTTTGTCGATTTCGATGAATAATATTGCAACACTGCGCTTCCCATATACCTCCAAAATGAGGCGCATAAACTTTATAAGCCAACTTGATATGTATGTAAGAGGATATGTATTAATTAACCTTTGAGTGTTTAATAAAGTTTTTTATTATAACTTACTTGAACTCTGAACTGTGGCTTTCCAGAAAATTCAGTTTATTGAGCTCTTCGTCGATGACAGTTTGTACCGCTTGCGGCACTTGCTTATCCGCGAGCCGCTCTCGAAACTTTTCGCCTATCGCATCCTTGTCATCTTTCTCAAGACCTAGCTCCTTCTTTATCACCTAGATCAAGTATTTAGGTCTCAGTATGAAAAAGAACAACAGTTCAAAGAAAATAAGTTTAAATTCAAAAGTAATGAAAATATTTAGCATCCTCCTGCCCTTACCCCTCTCTAAGTGGGGTTGGCACAACATGTTACTAACATGTTGTCACATGATTTGGCTACGTATTTTACGAACGGCCGCCTGCCTGACGTCAACTTACCTCAGTAGTAGTTTCGAGACACCTCGGTAAGAAAGAGCGTGGTTATTTTACTCAACCGGATACCACACATTATAAAATAGATGAAAATATTATTTTGCTTTAATTCGCGATAAAAGAAAATATATGTAATGCTAAATGTAGAGTGTAATATTCGTTCTTATCACTGGCTTTGTGATTTTACAGTGGAGTCTATGTCAAGGTCACGCTTCGGTTGCGCGGCGAAACGATTATTGATATTGTGGTAATGGTTGCGTGCAGTGAATGTGTATTAATGTGTTATTGGTGGTGAATAGTGCACAAGTTTTTACGAATTCAGTATTTATCAGGCATAAGGATGGATAGCACTACATCTATACTAATAATGAATAATAAATATATATTAAAATTAAAATATGTATGTTTGTAATGTTTTCACACAAAAACTACTGGAACGATTACAAAAATTCTTTCACGATTAGAAAACCGCATCTTTACTGAGCAATATAGGCTATATTACATTTTTTTTAAATAGGGATCCATTATAAAAATGTAAAAGGTTTAAAAAAATTAAAATTACGTGGGTGAAACCGCGGGATTACTAGTTACATATATTTTCATTAATTGCACATTATAGCAAAATAATATTGTCATTACTTTTGTATTATGGCAAAGTAACGTCTTATTCTATAAATTATTGAAATTATTCTTTATACTAAACAATTAAATAAGTTTGAATCGTTAACAGCAAGGTCGCAAAATTGCCCCTACAGATAAGAGCAAGAAACTCGGCGGTTGTTCTTTTACAATATTTTTTTATCACTTGTTATCATTTTATTATAGTTATATACTCATTCATTATTTTAATGGCTTACCTTGAGCTGCTCGTGCAGTATGTACTTCCTGTGCTGCTGCTTGACCTTCTCCTCTACTTCTTTGCCGATCTTCTGCTGCAGTTTGGACAGTTCGTACTCCTTCTTCAGCAACGATAGGGACATCATCAGACGTTTTGGTATCTAAGTAAAAAAATAATGGATTGAAAACTCGTCTAATACGTCTAGCTTTAATTAAAAAGATTGATATATGATTGCTATTTGATAGATTTTATATTCCGATTAAAATAATTAAGATCTTAAAGATCTCATGAATCAAGGGCCCCGGATGTATTCGAAACTAGTCGGGCTAACCCGATAGAATAAGAGGTGAGTATAGCCGGTTTCTATACATTAACTATAAATACTATTCGTGATGGTTTAAATTTAAAAATCTTAAGGATCTTTAAATATATGAAATATTTAACTAAAAAGATATATTCAAGATTATTAAATGAATATCAATCAATTTATTCAAGATTATAAAAAAATTGAAGAAAAAAATTGCATTAGAATAGAATAAACTGTGCATCATAAGAAAATTATAATAATAGTACTTATTTACGTGTATATGTTTGCGTGTGCGTACGTGCGAGCGTGCGTGCGTGGGAGCGTGCGTGCGTTTGTAAGAGTTTGCGTGCGTGTATGTGAATAATCATATCATATTGAACATACGTCCATCTCCTCGAGGACGGCTTGCAGTTCAGCAGGCTCGGCGCCGGTCAGCGCAGCGCCCAGGTCGCTAAGGTACACCGGGTTGTCGACTACCCGCTGGCCCTGCGCCAACATGTGGTGTAACGATTCCCTGAATGGGAACAAGTTCAAATGGTATCAACGTTGTGTCGTTGTCACGAGACATCTCAATGGCCGGAGGGCCTTGAGTCTGTGGCTTTTTGCACGGTTAACTTCTCGAAGTAGCATTCTCCTAGGTAATTTTATGCGTTGTTCGTTTTGTAGGGATTAATGTCCAGTATTTTCCAAAGCATTAAGTGAAATAAATTCAAAGTAAGGCAAGTAAATTCAGGCGTATTCTCTTCATCATATAATTGTGTCAAAACAATATTTTTCGACACTTTTAACAATTATTGTTAAGGATCTAGGAGCCACATAGCATAGGTAGATCATCGAGGTTTATACAATACAAACTTTTTATATCTATACAGGGTGCGTTCGGAAATAATATGTTAAGTAAGGAAAGTAATAATAAAGGGGGTCCTCAGTCTCGAGGATAGCCAGTTGTGCCAAGCTGGTCTAATTTGGCATCAATCAGATGAAACTCGCAAGAGTTTACTATTTCAGAGTCTCAGCGTTCGCGTAAGCGCAGGTTTCCACTGTAGCAGCCCGATTATCCTTCTGACTTGTCAGTTGCTAAATAAAATTATTTTGCTATAATCCTAAACGCTTTACGATAACGCTAAACGCTATAATGCTAAACGTAGAGTGGACAATCCGTTTTACCTGATACATGCAGAATTCGTAAAAACACATACAAAAACCTCCACCACCGCTACCACAATACACAAACACTACACACGTACACTATCACAAACTCAACAATCGTTTCGTCCCAAAACCGAAGTATAATCAGGAGATAGACATTAGGATTAGCGGATTAAAGCAAAATAATTTTGTTATTACTTTTGTATTATGGATCTCCGCAAAGTAACGCCTAATTCTATAAATTATTTAAGTAAAGAAGATAATTTAACTATGGAATATTAAAAGACCAGAAGGATGTTCATTCAAGACAGTAAGATGTTCGCGTGATCAACTAGTAATGTAATATTTAATTAAAATTTGCATTCATCACCTGTACAAAGGATTCATGTTGATGATATCCCGTATCGTCTTTATCACTTCTTGAGTCAGAGCCTTCACCTCCTCATTCTGTTGGAACTTCTCGTGCGTCATGTTCTCCACTTTCACCATCAGGACATGTTCTGGAGCAGGCTTCTTCGGCTCCTTATCTTCTGGATCCACCGTCTCGTTGGTCTTCCGCCTGGTGTTCCGGTACTTCCGCCTGCGCCGCTCCGCATCAGACTCTTCGCGGGTAACGTTAAATTCCACGTTAAATACGGGAAACTTGAGCTTCATTTCTGAAATTATTCATTTCAGAATCGAAGCTGCAAGATTATTTCGTGACATACAATATTCATCAATCTATCGTAATAGTTATTGCCTCAGGGATGAAAAGTATATTTGATTATATAAATACGTCTATGTGATTAATACCGGTATATATCACTAATATTTAAATGAGTTAATCTTGTATTTATACGCCGTGTGGTATCCGGTTGAGTAAAATAGACCACTCTCTTTCTTACCGAGGTGTCACCTCTTACCGACTAAGGTAAGTTGTTAACTGTAAGTTAAGGCAGGCCGGTCGTAAAAACGCAGCCGAATCATGTGATAGCCTGTTTATAATATGTTGTGCCGACCCCACTTAGAGTGGGATAAGGGCAGGAGGATGATGATGATTTAAAATCTTGTATGTATATATATAAATATATTTTCTAAATCTCGGAAGCGGCTTTTTTGCTGAAATTCAGCATGTACGGGGTTTTGGGGGAGAAAAATCGATCTAGCTAGGTTTTATTTAAAAAAAAATCGCTTTATCTCTGTTTTTGGGCATTAAAAATATGGTACAATGTAGAATTGAAAGCAATGGATTTTAGTTGTCAAACGTAATGTTGCGATAGCCGATGGATAAAGGGCGGATCGAAAATGTTCAAAACGCGGGTTCGAATCCCACGTTATAATTCGCTAATAATTATAATAATTGGCATAATTTGGCTAGTCATTTTATGACCGGTCGCCCGCGTAATGTCAACTGGCCTAAGTCGAATTTTACGACCTCGGAAAGAAATAAGGGTCTATTTTACTCAGCCGGACACCACACGGCAGGTATGCTGTAATTAGTGAGTACAATAATTACCTGCAGGTCCAGTCTCAATTTCATCTTCAACAAACTGTCCAGTTATTTTGATCCTGCGATGTGCCATCACCACAAGTCTTAGTTTGTAATCCATATCCTGCATTTCGTGTATTTGTGCGAACACTCCGACTTGATGCAAGTCGTCCAAACTCGAAACAACATCAGACTTCTCGTCCTTCTCTTCTTTCTTACGAAGAAATATTCCAACGTATGGCTGATTTAGCTTAACCTTTCTTCTTATTAAATCTATTAATGTAGGGTTCGATATCTGCAGCAATTACAAAAATATATGCATATATAAATGTTGAAGTAATATCTACTATCTTGGTTTTTTTTTTACGAATTGAATGTAGCCCTAACGGCTTTTACAACGTCACCGGGTGGGACGGGAGAGTGCAGAAGCTTCGCCGAGGTTGCGAAATGCGGAGAGTAGAACGCAGAAGCTCTATTAGTGTCAGGGAACGTCGTCCTAAGGGTGCTTCCTGTGAGGTCGGACCACGGCTTAGGGCGACGTGTAGTGAAGGGCTGATGGTATGACTTTGATAAGTCAATACGACGACGGAAGGGTGGCAAAAAGCCACGATGAACCCATGTCAGAAATCTGGGACCTCGTCTACACCGGCGAAGACGCTGTGTGTGTGTATTAAGTGTTTTGTGTTTGCGATCGTTATTTGATCGTCAGGGTTATATAGGACGCCTATATTTTCAGTGGTCACCTAACTGGGATGTAGGTGGAAGCAACTGAAATGAGAGGGTTCGGGTGTACCTCAGATTTCTCGAAGTAAGACTTCGATCTGGTGCTCCAGATGCATCGATTAACGGAGGGAGGGGCCACTGTTTAGAGAGGCCCCGACCCAGAGGACCAGAGCAACTCTGAACCCCAGAGTGCGCCTACTCTGGGGTTCAGAGTTGCTGCTGGCGGGGATAGGGGCAATGTGTTCAATGGTACCCTGTCCCCACCACCAGCAGCGTGATATAGTACTGTCAGGTTTAGTCGGTGCGAGTCTGACATAGCCAGGTAATGACCCATAATGGGATTTCCTGACATAAAAAAGGGGAGGATGTGGTAAAAAAAACTTATTTTAGTGGGACATCTTTTATGGACAGCCATATATTAAAACAAACATTTCCATCCTTAGTTTTGTATTTCCATCTAGTCTACTTCAATAAATTATTAATACAAATCTTATTTATAGCATACCTCAATCAACTTTATGAATCTGGGGAACACAGGGTTCCTATTTATAGCTATCACAGGTACTTGTGGCCACACCTCTGGCACAGCTACCGTAGCTGGTAACTGGCTCGAAAACAGAGGTGTTTCATCTTTGACTTTAGCTGGAGCATCTTCTTCTTCTGGATCTGGCTTATTTCCAGTTGAATAATGTCTACTGAGATAAACCTGGAATCCAACAATTTTAAGTTAAACAAGAGCATTATATCCTTCATTGTATATAATGCTCTTGTTTATTGTATGTTACAGAAATTTGTCAAGTTTTATCTTTTGTAAACCATAATTGATTATTATCATCATTCTCCTGCCCTTATCCCACTCTAAGTGAAGGGGGAGGAGGGTCGGCACTACATGTTTTAAACATAATGTTGCATGTTTTGACTAGTTTATGACCGCCTGCCTGACATCAACTTACTTTAGTCGCCTTTTACGACACCTCGGTATGAAATGAGGGTGGTCTGTTCTACTCAGCCAGATACCACGAGTCGGGTCAACTTACCTTAGTCGCCAGTGAGAAAATTGATTGTACACATTATATTTTAACTGACATACCGGAAATGTATATATCGCAGTTTTAAATCAAATTTCCTGAAGCTGACTTTCCCCAAAAGGTTTAAAAAATATAAGGCATATAGTACACAAGAGACATTATTGAAAATCAGCGTGATCTTTATAGATACTTCTCTATTTGTATAAAAGAATACCATACCTGTTTGTTGAGTGTAAACCCCGCATTATAACCACAAATTCTGTTATAATGCGAATTGTATCTATTATAACTTTTCAATATGCTATTTTCCGCCGGTTTGCGATGTAAATGTGATGCAATTTTTGATAAATTACGAGTAACTTTCGAAGACGTTTTTAAGCCAGGGTTGAACAGTACCGTATTTCTAACTAACGCATTTGCTGCGTGCATCTTTATCTTTTTTTTAAATTACACAACATAAAGTAGTTATGATTCAAAAATTAACAAAATACAGAAAATAAGGTTATTTTTCCAGATTTTTCAAAGTTTTTGCACAACTCGCTAAAGTCAAACTGTCAGTTTGACAATTCGATAACAACAACTGTGAATAATAACATAAAATCATACAAATATTACAAAAGCCATCAACTGACTGTCTTTTTGTTACGGTTTCTCGGCTATTCCGCTTGAGGAATATTGATGATAAATAGTAATTAATTTGTAAGTAGTAATTAAGTAATTTGGTAATATTACGATAAATAGTATTTTATATTATCATTAGATATGTATTGTTGGATGAAACCAATGTAGCCCAACTACACATTTTAATCAAATTTCACAAACAGCGCATCTGCTATTATTTCTTGATAGTTGACCACTTTATTGTTATAATTATAAATATTTGAAAAGGCAACTTTGCAAATAGTCAGAAAAAAATTAAACCTAAAACTTAAAAATCGATTTATTTTAAAGGGAAAAAATCGATTATTTATTAATCGATTTTTTTCTACTCCATGTTACAGCCCTATTGGTTGTGAATGGATAAAAAGTAGGGTTGGTTTTATTTTTTATAGGTTATTTAAATTAAAGCATTATATAATATAATATAATATAATAATACATTAAAAATAATTTTATATGCAGTTTAGATATTTATTAAAATTTAGATCAGTCAGTATGATTTAAAGAATCATCCATTCAATGGAGTAAAAGTCACAGAAAATAGAAATACATATGGTTTTGTTTTGTTTACAGAAAATTATGAAAATGGAAACATCATCAGCTGTAATGAGTACAAAATCTATAATAGAAGGACAAGCGGAAATACGTCTTAAAACAGACAAAGTTTTTTATAATCCAGTGCAGGAGTTTAATAGAGATTTAAGTATAGCAGTATTGAGTGTGTTTACTCAAGATTACCAAAAAGAAAAGATTGCGAGGGCAAGGAAAAATCTAAAAAACACTGAAAATGTTGCTGAAGATGATGAAAGTGGAGGTAATCCTGAGGTTTGTTTTCTTTATATTTAGTTTATACTAATTTTTTTTAAATTCTATCATTCTCCTTCCAACAGCAGGATTTAGCGGATGTTATAAGCATAGACTTATTATTAAAAAAAGCCTCCAAAAGCTGTCTGTATGTGATCGATTTTCCCAAAATCTACTGAACAGGTTTTTGTACAGTGAAGGGCGACTAAATAAAATAATAATGACCATTGTATCATTTATTAAGGTTTTGAACATTTACATACAAGTTTGTAGCATATACATAAGATATGTGTACATAGCAGATACCTAGCTTGCTTCTATACATGAACTAGCCTTCGAGTGGACTGACGAGGTCTATCGCTCAGGCGCGCTGCCTAGCTAATGAGTTGAACACGGCTGCACCACCGGTTATATAGCGATCCCGCAAGGTGGCGCATGAGTGGGGGCTTGCTGAAGGAAATAGCTAGCTGATGTGCGACAGAGAAAGTATTCGAGTTCATGCGTCATGCTACAACAGTTTTTATTAAGAGGGTTCTTCTAAGGGATTTAGGTTAAGAGTACAGTACAGTACGGAGTTTATGTAAATTGTGTTGAAGAGATAGCATATTTGGTAGATTTTTAAATGTTCGTAATCATACTGATTATTATTTAAACATACTGGTCACATTGTGTTTGTAACCCATATGTTTATATAATAATCAGTTGTAAAAAGGTTCCATTCTGGGAGCTTCAGAGCATGCTTCGCCTATACCAACATAAATACACTAAAGTAATGTACTAGAGAAATGTAGTAAAAAAATACTATAAAAAAGTCAACAACAGCATTTCTCTTTCTTTTACGGTTCAGTCACAATAACTACTTCTATGTTCACAATTCCAATTAAAATTCTACTGAATTAAAATCCATCTTCCTGCCCTTATCCCACTCTAATTGGGGTCGGCACAACATGTCATAAACATGTTGTCACATGATATGGCTACGTATTTTACGACCGGCCGCCTGCCTGACGTCAACTTATCTTAGTCGTATTTTACGACTCCTCGATAAGAAAGAGGGTGGTCTATTCTACTTAACTGGATACCACACGGTGAGTCAACTTACCTTAGTCGCCTTTTACGACACCTCGGTAAGAAAAGAGGGTGGTACTATTCTATTCAGCCGGATACCACACGGCGTTACTGAATTAAAATCCATTTTGGTTTATTTATATTTTTAACTCAGAATATAGTTAAGTGATTTATGAGAGAAAAATTAAATGACATTGATTTTCATGTATCTTACATTATATTGCCGTATAACTTAAGGATATAAAACTTTACAGATACCAATAACTATTTTGGAAGCTTTATCTGCAACTGGATTGAGAAGTATTCGTTATGCAAAGGAAGTACCAAATGTAACAAAGATTATAGCTAATGACTTGTCCGAACAAGCTGTGGAGACAATTAAATCTAATATTGTACATAATGGAGTGGAAACAATGATAGAAACCAGTCATGATGATGCTTGGTGAGGAATTTTATGAAAGTAAAAAAATTATTTAAGTTTGGCAACAATCATTATCTTCCTGCCCTTATCCCACTCTAAGTGGGGTTGTCACAACATTTTATATACACATTGTCACATCACATGATTTGGCTATGTATTTTACGACAGGGTGCCTGCCTGACGTAAACTTACCTTAGTTGTATTTTAAGACACCTTGGTAAGAAAGAAAGTTGTCTATTCTACTCAACAGGATACCACACATTGGGTCAACTTACCTTAGTCGTCTTTTCCGACACCTCGGTAAGAAATGAGGGTTGTCTATTTTCCTCAACAGGATAACACACAGTGGGTCGACTTACCTTAGTCGTTTTTTACGACACCTCAGTAAGAAAGAGGGTGGACTATTCTACTCAGCCCAATACCACACGGCGGTTGAAGTTACCTTAGTCGCCTTTTACGACACCTCGGTGAGAAATAAGTGTGATCTATTCTACTCAACCGGATACCACATGGCAGCATGGGGAAATCTTCATATCTCTTAAATATTCTGGGGATATGTGTAGCCTACCAATCCGCATTGGAGCAGCAAAGTGGGTTGGGCTCCTTCTCTACAAAACAAAAACTGGAGGAGGCCTATAGCCATAATAGGCTGTAAATAAATATATATGGGACACTTACACACACAGTCATCCATCCCCAAAGTAACTTAATACTTGTGTTGTGGTAGACTGACAACTGGTGAACATATACTTATATATTTTTTAAATACATACTTATATACAAATATACACCCAGGCTCAAAGGCCAACAAATTCATTCATAGAAAATGTTGGCCCTCGGCGTGAATCGAACCAGCGACCCGCAGAGCTGAAGGCAGGATCACTATCCACTGCGCTAACGGGCCTGTCACTTTACCGTTATCATCTCTATATTTTCAGCATGCTGATGTACAAACACAAGCACTCTACAAAAGGGTTTGCAGCCATTGACCTAGATCCATACGGATGTCCGTCCATTTTCCTAGATTCAGCAGTTCAGAGTGTTCAAGACGGTGGTCTGTTGCTTGTGACAGCGACAGATATGGCAGTGCTGGCCGGCAATTCACCTGAGACATGCTATTGCAAATATGGTGCTATAAGTGTTAAGACAAAATGTTGCCATGAAATGGTAAGGTTATCCACAATAATATATTGTTTACCATCTAATTAATTACCTTCATTTAATAATAAACACCCTTAGTAATATACACTTCATTTGATAGCTTTAATCTTTTATGTTTTTTGCTGTGTGGTATCCTCATTTCTTACCTGGGTGTCGTAAAATGCGACTAAGGTAATTCAAATTCAAATTCGAAATATTCTTTATTCAAATAAACTTGTAAACAAGTGCTTTTGAATCGTCAACTCTACTGCTGGTTCGGAAAGCTGTTCCTACCGAGAAGAGCCAGCAAGAAACTTGGCGGTTGCTCTTTTAAAAATATAATTCTTAATACTATTTACATTAAGTCGTTACTGTCTTGTACAGGTTCAAAGAGAGCTATATCCACACATTCTTATCTTCCAAATAATCTTCAAGAGTATAGTAGGCTTTCTGTATCTGTAGTGTGGTAAGTTGACCTGTCGTGCGCAATTCGGCTGAGTTGAATATAGCACCCCTTATTTCTTACTCAGGTGTCGTAAAATGCGAATCAGGTAAACTGACCCGACCTTTGACATCCTGCTGAGTAGAATAAACCACGCTCTTTCTTACTTAGGTGCTGTAAAATACGATTAAAGGCAGTTGACGTCAAGCAGACGACCGGTCGTAAAATACATAGCCAAATCATGTTTATAACATGTGGTGCTGACCCCACTTAGAGTAGGATAAAGGCAGGAGGATGAGGATGTTAATAGGGTGGTCTATTCTACTCAACCGGATACCACATGGTGAGTCAACAAACCGTTGTCACCTTTTATGACACCATGGTGAAATGAGGGTGCTCTATTCTACTCAACCGGATACAACACGATGGATCAACTTACCTTAGTCACCCTTTACGACACCTCGGTAAGATACGAGGGTGCTCTATCCTACTTAACCGGATACCAAACCGCGGGTCTACATACCTTAGTCACCTTTCATAACACCTCGGTAACAATAAGGGTGGTCTATTTTACTCAGCCAGGTACCACACGGCTTAAAAAGTAAGCGTTGGAACAATTGCATCCACCATTTCATAATGTTTAAAAATTTTGACATATAACTAGACTTATTAACAAGCTCAAGGTTTTATTTCTATACCCAGGGTTTTAAAAGAAGTGGTTAATCCAATTTTATATTATTTCAGGCATTAAGAATATTACTGCAATGTGTAGAGCAACATGCAAACAGATATAGTAGGTACATAGTACCACTGCTCAGTATATCAGCTGATTTCTATATTCGGGTTTTCGTGAAGGTGTACTCGGGTGCCTTACATTGCAAGAAAACTACAAGGTAAGTAAAATATTAATAACGCCGTGTGGTATCCGGCTGAATAGAATAGTACCACACTCATTTCTTACCGAGGTGTCTTAAAAGGCGACTAATGTAAGTCGACCCGCCGTGTGGTATCCGGCACAGTGGAATAGACCAACCTCATTTCTTACCGAAGTGTAAAAGGCGACTAAGGTAAGTTGACCCACCGTGTGGTATCCGGTTAGTAGAATAGACCACCCTCTTTCTTACAAAGGTGTCGTAAAATACGACAGAGGTAAGTTGACGTCAGGCAGGCGGCCGGTCGTAAAAACGCAGCCAAATCATGTTAGAGCATGTTTATAACATGTTGTTGAGCATGTTTATAACATGTTTATAACAATACACAAGCACTGCACACATTCACCACCACAATCTCAACAATTGTTTCGCCCCGTAACCGAAGCATCGTCACGAGATAGACTCCACGACAAAATCGCAAAGCTTTGCGATTTTGTCGGTATTGTTGTACTATCGGTGTCGGGTAGTACATGAGTTCTTACAAATTCTGCATGTATCAGGTATGAGAACGAATAGTACACTCTACATTTAGCATTACATATATTTTCTTTTATCGCGGATTATAGCAAAATAATATTCTCATTACTTTTGAGTTATGTGGTAAATAATATTTTTATTTTCTTCTTCAATGATTATATTATATCAATTGACACTTAAGTTGTTAAAAAGGGGTTTTAAAAACGAGTTTTGTGTCTAATATAAAAATATATATAGGACACTTACACACACGGTCTTCCATCTCCAAAGTAAGTAACTTAATACTTGTGCTATGGGTGACCGACAACTGGTGAATATATACTTATATAATGTTTAAATACATACTTAAATACAAATATACACCAAGACTCGAAGACCAACAAATTCATTTATAGAAAATGTCGGCCCTCGGCGAGAATTGAACCCGCGATCCGCGAAGATGAAGGCAGGGTCACTACCCACTGCGCTAACGGGCCAGTCCCAAATTTAAATAATTCATTACTTAAATAAGCTTTCTCAAGTAATTTACATTTTTTTTTCATCTTCCAAGACCTTTAAATCTCAATTTTATTTTCAGCAAGCTCTCTATGGTATACCACTGCGTGGGCTGTGACAATATAACATTACAACCGCTGGGCGCGTTCAAACCCAATCCCACAGAGAAGAATCCCCAACAGATGAAGGCATACTTACCGCCCGCCCCCCCAGTAGGAGAGTACTGTGTGCACTGCAATCAGAGACACCATGTAAGCATATTTTCTACCTAAGAAAGAGTTACTTTATTACTTTTTTTATTTCCATGTTATTTTGACATGCCTCTAATTTTTTAACTTTTCTTTGATATGGACCAAGTACATAAAGTATATACATATAAGTACATACATCAAGAATATTTAAGTGAGTTATTATTGTATATACATATAACGAGTTGTGGTAGCCCAGCGGTTACACCGTGCGACTCTTTCGAGAAGGTCATGGATTTAAACCCGGACAAACGCCAATCAGTTTTTCTGTTAAAACTCATGTGACTAATTGATATTTGCAATTTATCACACGCTTTTCGGTGAAGGAAAACATCGTGAGGAAACCTGCATATCTCTAGAGAATTCTGGAGATATCTGTAACCTATCAATCCGCATTGGAGCAGCGTGGTAGGTCTTAGCTCCAATCCTTCTCTCCAAAAATGGAGAGGAGGCCTATTCTCAGCAGTGGGATAGTAACAGGCCGTTACTTAATATATATATGTGTGTGTGTATATATATATACATATATATATATATATATATATATATATATATATATATATATATATATATATATATATATATATATATATATATATATATATATATATATATATATATATATATATATATATATATATATATATATATATATATATTACGATATACGATTTTCATGAAATTCAGCATGTAGGGGGTTTTGGAGGGAAAAAATCGATCTAGCTAGGTTTCATTGAAAAAAACGTCGTTTTATCCCTGTTTTTGGTTACTGAAAAAATGCTAAAATTTACAATGAATACATCGGATTGAGACCCAAATGCTCAATTATTTTGTTCATTTATTGTTTTATTTTTTTATCTTGTGAAATAATTATTATTTCTGAGCAAAGCTGGGTCACACGGTACTATAAATATAGTAAGTTCTCATGTCTGATCCAGCTAGGCGGTCCGATCTGGTCGGACCCTATCCACGACGTGAACTTCGTTGGCCGAGTGCTGATGCTGGTGCAGGACAAGCCGCAGCTGTTCGGCACCGCCAAGCGCATCCAGGGGGTGCTGGCCATGGTCCGCGAGGAGCTGGAGGCGCCGCTGTACTACACCCTGGACAAGCTGTTCGGGAGGGTCCATCTGGAGACCATGCCGATGTTGGTCATGAGGTTAGTTACTAAAAAAAATAAAAAAGAAAATGAACTTTATTCAATAACATAAATTTAAACAAAATCAACAGAGATTATTTAAAACATTTTTATACACATATAAGAATAATTTATAGAATTAGGCGTTACTTTGCGGAGATCCATAATACAAAAGTAATAGTAAAATTATTTTGCTAAAAGCTTTGCGATTTTGGTCGTGGAGTCTATCTCCTGATGATGCTTCGGTTGCGGGGCGAAACGATTGTTGAGTTTGTGACAGTGAACGTATGTAGTGCTTGTGCATTATGGTGGCGATGGTGGAGGTTTGTGCATGTGTTTTTACGAAACCTGCATGTATCAGGTATGATAACCGATTGTCCACTCTACATTTAGCATTATATATATTTTCTATATTACTTCATCGCGGATTATAGCGAAATAATTTTACTATTACTTTTGTACATATAAGAATGTAATATCTGGGTGGATTAATTTTTTACAAAAAAAAATTTAGAAAAAGGAAAAATAGATCCTAGACACCCATTTCTCGAGGCTGCCCGTTCCCCGAACAAGCTACACTGACTTGACAGTCAATGACGAAAATTCAATTCAATATAAATGTTTGTATTTGTAATTGGGTAAATAATAATTTTGAAATACCTGTATGTTAAATACATATATGTAAATTTATACTCCGAACCTTTTACAAAGGTGATTCGTTTATAACGCAATGTGAGCCGTATGTTTATATAATAATTAGGTTAGTTTCCATTCAGTTTTTTTTTCTGCGAAAATTCGGCGTTACTTTGCGTAAGTCCATAATACTGTTACGAAAATGCTAAAAGAGTTCGTAATGTATGTCATAGAGTTCAAATTGGGAGGGGCAGTTTACCAACAAGCAAAAAGACTTCTTAATGTATATGTCGTAGAGTTCAAAGTTGCTTTTTATTAGCTTGACGCTAATCGTTATTTCGTCGATTATAGAAATAATATTTTCTTTATTTTTGTAGTATAGGGGGTAAAAAATACCTGGTGACTCGTTACAAAAAACTTTATTCAATATTTCAATACAAAATTAGTACAATTACTATGCAGTCCGTTGTCCAATAACAAAGCTGAGTTCACTTTTATTACACTTTTAATTTCGCTTCTTGATTCGTTCTAGATCGCTATTCGCGTACTGAATGCTTGAGATTTTTTTTTTTTTTTCGGACACTAACTAAGGCTGTTAGCCATGAAGGCTTTGACAGCGTCACCGGGAGAGTGGGCGAGCGCAGAAGCATCGCCGGGGGTGAAGTGCTAGGAGAGCGGGTCTCGAAAGAGGCCCGCAGCATCCTGGGAGCGTCGCCTTAAGGGTGCCTCCCGTGAGGCCGGACCTCGGCTTAAAGCGACGCGCTGTGGGGGACTATTGTCGGACTGAGGAATTGAGACGCGATACGACTGCTTATATAGTAAACGAACCATTCGAGAATGTTCTGCTTCTCTATTACTCGCGAATCGTGGCGGGGATACGGAACACGATTTGTAAACAACAATATCAAGCGAATCTTAACTCTATCACGTACACATTACGAACTCTTTTTGCGAGTTCGTAACAATTGCGTTTCGACCAGGTCGGCGATCCTGAACGCCGGCTACAAGGTGTCGTACTCGCACGCCTCCAAGCTGTCCATCAAGACGGCGGCGCCCGCGCGGCTCTTATGGGACATCATACGCACGTGGGAGAAGAAGCACCCCATCAAACCGGCCAAGTATGACAATAATAAGTGTTGGAACAACTTGCCACCTCCTTATAATTTTATAAAAACAATGATATTTTTCCTTTATACTTATGGAATAATAAAAAACAATTTTCCCAAAGTCATCCCATTTAATCTCTTCCAACAACTCAGTGACACAATGACGGCCACAATGGTTTTTTTTTATATTATTGACCAACGAATAGGAATATGAATTAGATTGTATTAGAAACATGTTGTAACAATTTATTTATTTATCAAAACTTATTATATTAGTATGAGTATAATATTAGTAATTAATTCATCATCCTCCTGCCCCTATCCCACTAAGCGGTGTCGGCACAACATGTTATGAACATGTTGTAACATGATTTGGCTAGGTATTTTATGACTGGCCGCCTGCCTGACGTCAACTTACCATAGTCGCATTTTACAACACCTCGGTAAGAAATGAGGGTGGTCTATTCTATTCAGCCGGATACCACTAGGCGGGTCGACTTACCTTAGTCGTCTTTTACGACACCTCGGTAAGAAATGAGGGTGGTACTATTTGTATTCAGCCGGATACCATACGGCGGGTCAACTGTACTTACTGTATTACTGTAGTCTGTTATATTCCAGGTTGCAATCTGATCCGGTCGCGCAGTACCTCCTCTCGCAGGAGGTCCAGAGCGCCGTGGACCTGAGCGAGCGGCCCGACGCCAACCCGGTCAGCCGCCGCGACGGCCGGCTGCGGTTCCAGTTCAACCCGACGCCGCACTGGGGACCCGGCTCTAAGGCCGCCGTCAAGTGAGAACCCTACTAATATTATTAATGCGAAAGTTTGTGAGTATGGATGTATGTTTGTTTATTGGCCCGTTGGCGCAGTGGGTAGTGACACTGCCTTCAGCTCCGCGGGTCGCGGGTTCGATTCCCGCCGAGGGCCAACATTTTCTATTAATGAATTTGTTGGTCTTCGAGCCTGGGTGTATGTTTGTATTTAAGTATGTATTTAAAACTTATATAAGTAGACATTCACCAGTTGTCTGTCACCCATAACACAAGTATTAAGTTACTTACTTTGGAGACGGACGACCGTGTGTGTAAGTGTCCCATATATTTATTTATTTATTTATTCCATAGAACTACCAACAGAATTACATTTATAATTAGCGGCCTGCCCCTGCTTCGCACGGGTATAAAATATATAGCCCATGTCACTCACTGAAAAAAAATATATTAAAATTGATCCAGTAGTTTTGATTTATTCATTACTGCCCGTGGCCCGCAAGCGTTGAATTTGGAGAAAATCAATTCCCCTTTCCCTATACTAAGAAGATTTCCTGTTATCTTTGGAATATCTAAATTCATATACTACATATTTACTTATTTATTTTTACATTTTTCCCTATGAATTTTATTTTTACAATTAATTACAGAATGTCTTTATATACAACATTCACAGCCTTGTCCTTTTCATTAAACAAACTCTTGAAAGAGCGATAAATAGCTGCTAAATTCGATGTGCATAGGGCGAAGCGCGTATGGTCGGTAATACTCTGTATAAAATAATTTTATATTTCCAGTGTTGGTGACGAGAAAATATCAAAAGCGTTACGAAATCAAAACAAAAAAATTAACAAAGCTAAAAATGTTAATAAACGAAGACACTCACCAGCCAGTGATGAAGAGATACATAAAAAATGTAATGCAGAGCAAACAGATTTGTAAATAAAGAAATTGGACTTTATAACTGGTTTTTGTTACCATTGTATTATACTTATAGACAGCTGTGTGGTATCCTGCTGAGTAGAATATACCACCCTTAT
Source organism: Morpho helenor (assembly GCA_029227775.1). Taxonomy (NCBI): domain Eukaryota; kingdom Metazoa; phylum Arthropoda; class Insecta; order Lepidoptera; family Nymphalidae; genus Morpho; species Morpho helenor. The sequence continues at coordinate 1,627,390 of JARGCU010000006.1, forward strand.
AACTTACCGAGGTGTCTTAAGTGTCGACTAAGTTAAGTAGAGTATCCGGCTTAGTAGAATAGAACACTCTCAACTTACCGAGGTGTCGTAAAAGCAAAGTTAAGTTGACTTGCCGTGTAGTATCTGGCTGAGTAGAATATACCACCTTCGTTTCTTATTGAGATGTCATAAAAGGCGACAAAGGTAAGTCGACCCGCCGTGTAGTGTCCGGATTAGTAGAATAGACCACCCTTATTTCTTACCGAGGTGTCATAGAAGTTAAGTTGAACTGCCGTATAGTATCCGGTTGAGCAGAATAAAACTCTCTCTTACCGTGGTGTCGTAAAACGTGACTAAGGTAAGTTGACGTCAGGGAGGCGGCCGGTCGTAAAAAAACTAGCCAAATCATGTAACAATAATGCTTCCTACAACAATCCTTCCAAAGAGTTACTGAAAATTGAATTAGATTCGGTCCAGCAATTTCGGAGTCTTTCAGGGACATACAAAGATTTAATTTTTATATAAGATATTAATAACGATTTTCGGCGTCACACAAACAGGCGGCTCAAATCTAATAAAAATAATAATTTACCTATCTTTTTATACTTATTATCCGTTAACCCCTACTTTTAAATCTATTAGCGTAAAATGTAAAAACAGAACTAACTGTATCCTACATTTATATTTGATTATATTTATCGTGTTATTGTATTGCCAACGGAGAGCGATATTTGGCGTCATAGGGTTATCTTGACATAACAATAATATTTGTACTCATTCGCTTCAGTAACATAAAAAAATACATTTTAAAACTTAATTGCTCCTTTTGTGTTGTGTTTATCTGAATTTATAATACATTAAACGGCTGCACTTAACCTTACTAATCATAGCAGCTTGTTAATATAAAGCATAAATCGCATTTAATTAATAGCAAAAAATGTCACTACAGTGTTTACTGATAGTTGCATTATTTTCTATTGTGGTCGGAGAAAATAGAAAGGTAAGAATACTTTAAAGGTTTTAAATTTTAATTCTAATTTACTTTACATAATATGTACGTAAGACCAATTAAAATTGTTTTTCTAACAAAAACAACAAAACTGGTTTTTTTTTAAACCATGTTACCAGCACCACTAACAGATAGGGATGTTAAAAAATAATCGATTTTTATATTTATCGATTATTTTATTATTAAAGGCTAGAGAACGCAAAATAAATATTAATTAAGTATAACAGTGTTTAATTTTTTAATCTGAAATGATAAACGTTTTTACAAAGGTAAAGGTATAAAACAGAATAGGCACAAAAATGTACTGAATCCTCTTTTAAGCGAATAAAAAAACTTGAAAAGTATGTATTATGCATGTATAAAGAGGCTTGCTTGGCAAAGGTTTACTCTCTGTTATTTTAAGTTAAAGCTTAGACCCACCATGTTCCTTTTTAATTGATTAGAAGTTGTTTCAAGAGTGTTAATATCACTTTTTGTTTTAGATAACTGCTGTTTTCAATCCAGGTTGCGCAAATTGCTCTAATAACACAACATTATTGTATGTGAAATGTGTTGGCGCATCTGACATAATACACCAGACGTGGGACTTCACAGATCGCGTTCCGATTTTAATGTTTAACATCGCTAGTTTAAATTCAACGTTGAAAATAACTTGGGACAGTGAGCCAATGCCAACACTCTTTGAAATGTCTGAAATACCTTCATACAGATATTATTCGGCTCTCGAAAAGGTCAGTTAAAAACGTCAAGACATAAAAAAATTGCAAATCAACAAAAATATTGATCACAATCATCTTTAATTTAACATATAACATACAGAGGAAATACAGAGATCACCCTTAACGGACTAATAGTTGAGTTGTAATTTATTTTGCTAAAAATGGTTCTACCTTCAGTTAAGACAATCATCATTTTCAACCGATGGATGTCCACTGCTGGACATAGGTCTCTCCAACACTGGGATCAAGCGACTCCCTACGACCCTTTCGATGTCCTTAGTCCACCTCGTAGGGGGTCTACCGACGCTGCGTTTTCCATCGCCATACCAACATCTTAAGACATTACCATCTAGGAATATTATAGTTCTAACCGAGAATCTTAGTAAGATAGTAGTGTGTACTTTTCCTTTCCGTGATATCTAATCAAAACATTTTCTATAAATATAAATACCATACCCAAAAACGTAATGACAATCGTTTGGCGCGTCGCTGCCCTTGTTTTATAGAAGTTGTAACTAAAGAGCACAAAAGTAAAAGAAGCCATGTCATATCATCCCAGCCATCTCTTTTCCCCGAGATAACATCCTCGCAGAAGGCCATTTCAACCCTCCCCCATTGCTCAAAAGTTCATCACGTAAGCGTATAAAAATGTGAACCGTGTTAAACTCACCACCACACTGGTGGCACTTCAAAGTTCGCTTTAATAAGCGCCAAAGCAGTCAAGCCAAAGCCAAGGCTTTTTGCATGTCTTTCAAGGCACTTACCTGAGGAATCTGAGCATGCAGGAAGAGGATCTTTCCAGGTAAGTGCCTCAAAAGTCCTGCGAAAAGCGGTGGAAGCTGAAGGTCCTATACTTTTTAGCTAACCACCCTTGCTCTTACTTCCCTAACTAATTTATTTCACTCTTATATCAGCTCTACGAGTATGAAGATGAAGGTGACAAGGGTATCTTCGACCTGGAACTGCAAAATAAATCCAGACCGAGCCCGAACGTGTGGTATCGCAATGATACCTGCACTACTAATCCAGAAAACACGATCAATGTCTATGGTGCAATAAATTATGATAAATTTTATAGGAATGGTCGATACGATACTGTTTATATCAAGGTGAGGAAAATCATGTTAAACTATAATTCTTATTTATGCACTATTATTATAAAAAGAGCGCATGAGACTACTCATACATAAAAAAGGGACAGATAGATTCCTCATTTGCTTTCTCATGCTGTAATATGTCACATTTTAGGCTAGCTTCCCCACTCCAAGTATTATAACTCTAGGGTTTATTCTCCCAAGAATGCTGTTAAAGCGGAATATATAAGCTCAATATCGCTGTCTTCACAGAAAAAAGCCTTTTCAAGCAATTGACATAAAATCTATATAAAGCTGAATTTTTACCATAATTACAAAAATAATAGGTAATAAAACATCAACAACTATGTTAAACCACAATCCAAAAATAATAATAATAATAAAAATGATATGAACTCTACTCTCAATTTCAGATTGGAATCGGACCCTGTGAAGTAATATATCCTCTCCCAGGAGATTCAGAATCATGTGAACTTGAGCGAACGCCTCCTTAGCGCCAGAGCGATCTTTAAATAAACTCTACAACTCTGTACTCTTTTAATTTCACTATTTATTTTAAAACACAAATGAAGCCATGATTAGTTTCTTTTTTACTCGAATCAACAAATTACTTGATTCATCTGTATTATGTACATTGTAAAAGTACAAATATATCCGAGGACACTTCTGCCTGTGTTTAAGTAATATCAAAAAACTTTGACTAAAAAACAATATAATATATGTTATTATAACTGTTTATTTATTGACGTGCCGACTTATTGTGAATTATTATTAGTGCAATTGAATTTTCCTTTTTTTTACTGCGGTATTATGAATCTCCGCAAAATAACGCCTAATTCTATAAATTGTGTACGATTAACGATATAAATGCTAAAATGACTAATGTATATATATATATATATATATATATATATATATATATATATATATATATATATATAAATAAATAAATATGTGCTACGCATATTTTATCTCAGAAACGAAAAAAGACTAAAAAAGGGAAATAAATGTAATCGATTTTTTTAAATCGATTCATAACGTTTAAATAATCGATTATTGTGATTAATATAAAAATCGATTCTTTTTTGACATCCCTAGTTTTTTATACTAGGGAATAGGGATTCATTTCATTTATTTTTAGTCCGTGGTAGTGGTACAGCATATTGCAGAATTTAAAAGCATATTTACGACGTGCAAAGGGCAAAACAAATACAATTAAAGAGCTAATTTACGATACGCCTTATCGCCCATGTATATTTTTACTTAAAACTGCCCCGCACGTGCTGAAGTGTTTATCTTGTAATTACATTATGTTTAACAACTGAACTTGACCCTTCTAATCGAATTATATTTTTTTATGAAACGAAATTACCTGTTATGATAAGAATGAAAGTACAGAGTGTATTGATTGTTACCCTACTTTCATCCGTTGTTGGACAGGACAGGAAGGTAAGAATACATTTCTGATAATAGAGTTTTCGGAAATCACCTCCCACTTTTGACTTCATTTCAATGTTTAAATAATCAGGGAAATAGTATTAGTCATAATTGCTTTGTAATACCAGTCATAGAGTCATTCAAAGCAATTATTTCCATTTTAATTTCAACCATATGTTCTTTATTCTTACATTTAAAATTACACTTGACAATAAAGAAAAACTTTATGATGAGGAAGTAGAGTTTGTATAGACAATTTAATATTTTTAAATAATTGCAATTTTTTAAATATTGAAATGAGAATTACATATTACATAAGAAACATAAAGAACTTTTGTACATTGACAAATTTTTTATTTGGTTAACTTAACTAAAATTCAAATTCAATTCAAAATATTCTTTATTCAAATAAACTTGTAAACAAGTGCTTTTGAATCGTCAACTCTAGTGCTGGTTCGGAAAGCTGCTCCTACCGAGAAGAGTCAGCAAGAAACTCGGCGGTTGCTCTTTTAAAAATATAATTCTTAATACTATTTACATTATGTCGTTACTGTCTTGTTCAAAGAGAGCTATATCCACACATTCTTATCTTCTAAATAATCTTCAAGAGTATAGTAGGCTTTCTGTATCAGCCTCTTGGAGCACAATACTCATTTTTTATCATATATATTTTCTTTGCTTTTTAATAAAGTAGTAAAAACACTCATAAGAAATGTTGTCTTGAGTTATTTATGCTATTTTAAAAATTAAAATAGATACAAAAATCCATTTATGAAACAAACTTCACTGTATTTGTTACAGATAACTTCCACATTCAATCCAGGGTGTGCAGATTGTTCAGAAAATACAACATTATTGTATGTGAAGTGTGAAGGTTCCTCCGACACTATACACCAGATATGGGACTTCACAACCCACATTCCCACTGTGATATTTGCTTTGGCAGGCATAAATTCTACATTGAATATAACTTGGAATAAAGAAATGGAACCGATATACTTTGAAATGTCTGAATCACCTTTGTATAGTTTTGCTACAGCGTTGGACAAGGTCAGTATAAATTTGTTGTCTTATAAGGCATAGCACCTCGGTAAATGAGCCATTTGCCTTAGTACTTTTTTTTAAAAGATATAAAAATAATAAAAAAAGCACCAGGTGTGTGTGGGAGTCAATCAGGTTTTGAAGCTTTTTGGTCTGTACATTACCATTAGGCTGTCCTCCAAAACTACATACTATCAAACGGCTCCAACGATTTTCCTGAAATTCAGCATGCAGGAGGTTTTGGGGGGAAAAATCATCTAGTTAGGAGGAGAAGAAGAAGAAATTCTTTATTACACACATCATTACATACTAAAGAAACAAAATAAAATGTGTAAGGGTGATTCTATCACTGTAAGTAATCTTTAACAGAACCCATATAGGTAAGGACATCATTATAATGAAACATACATTGTTGGTGGTTGAGTGATGTTACAGAGGTGACATTTTCAGTAATTTTACATAAATAAGTAATAGAATAAATAAAGTTACATAGACTTGCATTATATTTTACATCTTAAAATACTTAAATAGATAGTGAGTATGCAAATAAGTTTGTGTATATGAAATGAAGTATAGAAAAAAACATTTTGTCCCTGTTCTTGGACATTAAAAAAATACTATAATTTACATTGTATATATAAAACACTATTTTTGCAGTAAATTGTCAGATCAGTGTAGCTTAATCGGGGAACGAGTGGTCTCAAGAAATGAAAACTTAGGATCTTAGGAGCCCCACCTACTCGATTATTTTTTCCTTTTTGTTAAGTTTCTTTTTTTTTGGTCAACCAAGTACTAAGTTTTTAACAGTTTTAACTCAGGTGCTCGGTGTTTGAACCTGTGACCCCCAAATACGGAAAATATTACATTATAAGGCGAGTAATAATATTATGGAAATTGGGCTTTTGAAAAGAATACAACACTTCTTAAGATAAATATTTTATTCATATTTGGCCTAACCTAAATGATAACTAGATTATTTATTAAAATAGACCTTATCAGCTCTGTCATAAGGTTTAAATCGGATCAGTTTATTGGCGATATAAAGTTGACTAAATGCTTTGTGTACAATATAGATGTATTTGTATTTAATCGCGTCAATTGAGATCAATTTAATATAATAATGCGTAATATGGATTGACTCATTACCGAAGTTTTGTATTTTAATTTTATTATTACTCTGTTTGTTTAAACAGTAGTAACTGATTGACCGAGGGCCGAGGACTTGCTCAGTAATTTTTTACAATTTAAAAAATACTTCAATAAAGAGGAAAATAAATGGGTAGGTGGGGTTAGATCCTAGGAATTTTCATTTCTATATACCATCCGATCCCCCAATGAGCTACGCTGACTTGACAGTTTTCGGCAAAAATAGTGTTTTATATATTCAATGTAATTTTTTTTTAATGCCCTAAAACAGGGATTATACAAATCAATCAATCATAATGCTAAACAGGTTGGATTTTTCATTTTACTTCAATAATAATATTTTATAAGAAACACCTTGTGATCTCCGGTGTGTGGTATCCGGCCGATGGAATAGACCACCCTCATTTCTTACCGAGGTGTCGTAAAGGTGTCGAAGTGGCGACTAAGGTAAGTTTACGTCAGGCAAGCGGCCGGTCGCAAAATACGTAGCTAAATCAGGTTACAACATGTTTATAACATGTTGTGCTGAACTTATAACACTTAAAGCGTGCGTTATTTCGAATCCGGCATGTATCAGGTATGAAAACGAATTGTCCACTCTACATTTAGCATTATATATTGTAGGAGAATCGACTCAATGACATCATCGTACGGCGGGAAGGGGTCCCCCCGCACTCGCATAGCGACACGGAGGCCCCCGCATTCAGATTTCAGTCTCGCGCCTACCGCCGTCACTGCGACACGCTCTCACAGTTGTACCGTTACCCCGCCTAAATTACGTCAAATTGTTTTTAATGATAATTTTTGTAATTAATTTCCAAATAAATTCATTTTTAATATAAATTTGGTCTTTTATGTAAGATCAGAAGTGGGATAGGGTCCACTGGATTCTATCCTGCCGCCCACTAATTTTTTTTATTTTGATTGTTTCGGGTTTTTGATTTGTTTACATTTGACGAATGTTAGATCGTAATTATTGTCGCAGCCGCCGCGGTAGTTGTGAAGGCGAAAGACGTCTATTAAGACGTCGAGACCGTACCCGGATAGTATACTGCGGAGCACCAGGGGGGCGATCTTGTTTGAAGTGACAGTGTTGGAGTAGCAGCCTGCGAGAAAATCGAGTTCAGGGAGGTCATCGCAGTTCATGTCGAAGGCCAATACCGCTACAGTGCCGACGGCTGTGCGCGTCCTTACGGACGTCCTCGGTGTCACCTATCTGCCGCCTCGACGTGTCACGGCCAGTGGCGTCATGACGCTGACGCTGCCACCGTTGTCCTGTACGGCGCCGCCCGTGGTTCAACGTGGGCTCCTGGATTCCTCGGGGTGTAATAATCAGGTGACGTGGTGGAGTATCGCGTCGAGCAAGAGGTCTGCGAGGCAGCATTTATCGCCGCGGAGTCGACCAGCACGGATCGTATTTGCGACGCAATACGCTCCATTGGTAGTATGGTGAGATGGAACCAATATTTTGTTTTTGATTTTGACCAGAGTATTTATGACGACATCTTTAAAGTAAAAGCCAATTAAAACTTTCAGTTTTAATTGTATTACGATGTTTTACTCGTCATCGAGTCTGTCATAAAATTATTAATTCTCCTAAGAGATCAAAGCCGGTCTCGAAAATAACGATTTGCCACAAAGTTAAAATGTAGTTTTTGAAAAAAATTTAATTGAAAATTCCTATGAGTGCGTTGACTGTGAGCGAGACAGCCGTCGCACACGGCTGTTGAGTGTGAGCGAGATAGCCGTCGCACACGGCTGTTGGGTGTGAGCGAGATAGCCGTCGCACACGGCTGTTGGGTGTGAGCGAGATAGCCGTCGCACACGGCTGTTGGGTGTGAGCGAGATAGCCGTCGCACACGGCTGTTGAGTGTGAGCGAGACAGCCGTCGCATACGGCTCAGCACACGTTGCTCGTGCCGCTAAAGTTAGCTTGTGTTACTATGCGTAAATGTACACGTGTAAATTTAATAAATGTAACAAAATTTGTTGTGTGCGTATGAGACATTGTTTCTTCGTAAAATATATACACTGTCCATTATATTAACCATCTTTTGACAGATTGACGATAGTGATGTCCTAAAGATTCTCGTATGCGATACCATTCCGATTATAGTACCTACTATCATTAATCGAATTACGTACCTAAGTAATTCGATTAATGATAACCTACGTAAACTAGATTACTACTTGAGAAAAGAAATTCCAACTTTGAGAAAACTTATTGTTTCTTTGAAAAGAAGTGGTCTATTTCATGGTGAAAAATCTTCTTTGGTCAAAGTTTTGAACACAATTGGCTTTTCATATAAAAAGTTAAATAAAAGAAAATTATTAATGGAACGCACAGATATAGCTATAGCACGTTGTGATTTTTTAAGAGAGGCAAATATTGTTTTCACGGATGAAACATGGCTCAACGCTAACCACACACTATCTCGTTTCTGGACTGATGATACTGCTGATTCCACTTCCTCAGTACCAATGGGAAAAGGTGAGCGCCTAATCATTTGCCATGCAGGTACAGCAAAAGGATTTGTACAAGACGCACTGTTGGCATTTAAATCGAAGAAATCAAATGACTACCACGAAGAGATGAATGCAAATGTGTATGAAGAGTGGTTCAAAAAAATGCTCATTTCATTGGAAGAACCATCAATAATTTTTATTGATAATGCGCCCTACCACTCCCGTCAAATTGACAAAATGCCAACACAGGCTAATAAAAAGCATGAAATAATTAATTGGCTTCGGGACAATGGAGAAAATGTGGACGACTCAATGTTAAAAGTTGAATTAATAAAAATATTAAAAACCAAAAAGAGAGCAAAACGCTATGTAATCAATGAAATGGCAGCAGAATATGGCCATACTGTTCTTCGGATTCCTCCATACCACTGCCAGTACAACGCAATAGAACTTATATGGGCACAAGTAAAAGGGCATGCTGCGAGATGCAATACAAGCCCCCCATTCACAGCGAATAAAATGTTGCAATTGCTAAAAAATGCTTGCACCCACGTAACGGCCGAGAACTGGGCAAGTGTGGTGGAAAGAACTAAAAGAGTAATATTCTCTGATTGAGAACGTGATATTGCGTTTGATAATATATTATCTACACAAGAGCTAATAATAACTGCTACTGAAGACTCCTCATCGGAGGAGTCTAGTGTTGATTATCATTCCGACGACTCGTGCTAATAAAATAAATTAAAATATCCTGATTGTTTTATTTGTATTCATGTATTAACTAAGAAGAAAGTAAAACTTTATATAATGTTATTAAATGTCTTTTAATACTCGTAACATCGATTTCTACCGATTATTTTTAATCTGTGGCATAATCGTAGTAACCCATTATGTGTGACATCACTAAGTGGGCGGTACCCATCCATAAAGTACAAATATTATTTGTATGATATTTGTACGTAAGCAATACAAAACTTAATGAGCGTGAGCTGTCAAAAGACTGATAATATGATGGACGCAGTATAATTTTGTTTAGGGTTAATTGGTTACAGACACATACTGTGTTTTACTAATAGTGAAAATATTTTTAAGGTAAAATCTTTGAAATGAATACCTATAACGAAAATGGAAAATGGAAAATTTAAATGATTATAGAGCGAAGGAAAGTTATTTCCTATTAGGAAACTCACTGTAGTGAAGTTTTCGCGTCTGCCGTTCTTAAACGTTAATATTTGTCGTAAATATACAAGGAAACGCGTATATCGAAATATAATAATATCCTTAGAGCTGCTATTTAGAGCATACCTGTAGACATAGTTATCGATAGCGGTTCGCGTCTCTGTCTAATAACTAACTAAGTTAGTAAAAAGTTTCGAATGTCACATTAAATCGACTTGTTAATCATTACGAGATTTAAGAGGAACAGAACGTATATGAAAAGCTTAAATTACATTGCCGATTAAATTAACAGATATCACTTTAGAAGTAGATTTTTGAATACTTCAGCGATTATAGCTACGAATGTCTTTGAATAGAAAAGGTTGTTGAACCCGCGAATCGGAGGTTGAGAGAATCGCGCATTCTGAGCGAATTATACCTGTACGTAGATGGGTAATAATGACTAATGTGCAGATAGATGTTTGATCTCTTGTTAACACGATAAATACCATCGTTTAGAGAATTTAATAAAGACGGTCTACTACCGTAAGTTTAGTAGTGAGTACCGATAGAGGATTAAAGATAAAATTAACTAGTGATGTACCCTTTTATTGTCGAACGTATAAGTTATTCTTAGAATTTACGTGTCGTGTTATTATAAAAGATTTGATAAGGGGAATTCGGAAATCAATAGGTCAGATCGCGCAGTTATCGATGTAAATCTTTGACTCGGATAAATGTTATGGATAGACTGCTACCCTTGAATAGATGAATAGACTAGATAGTGCCAAATGTTTGAGCGACCTAAGCACGGATTCTGGTTTTGATCAATTACGTGTTAGTGAATATTTTATTGAGAAAATAAATAAAAATGCTTTGATTTGAAACTCCTTCTAGCTTCATACAAGACTGCGGTTTAATAATGTAAAATGAAAAGGTGAACCTTTTTTTGAAAGATTTGATTTGAGAAAGATGGACCTTTTTGAAAAGGCCGCCGAGTGTCTTGCTAGTTCTTCTGGGTAAGAGCAACACTCTGAACCAGTCGTAGCTTCCTATGGATATGGATCCTTGACGATTCAAGGTTAGTTGAGAAAGCTTATTTGTGTGAGGATTATTTTAATTTGATTTGATTTAACACAGTAGAAGAAAATCTCGTTTTGCGCTATTGAGTGCTGAAAGCTGGATGAAACGGATGCTGGTTTTTCTATCGATATCGAAAAAGCGATAGAAAATGAGATTGAATATCTAAGAAGAATAATTAATTAGGGTCAGGTAAGGCCGAGCAAATTTGAAAGTGAGGCTTTAGTAAGATTTATTTGTTTTGTGTTTAGAAGCGTCGTGTGAGACCTGTGTAGTAAGGGTTGCCTTTGTTGAGATGATCTCAGTGTGACTTGTTGGGGACTGACATAGTATTTTGACTAGTGTGCTCAAAGTCGTCAGTTGCATAGATACAGACCTGTGTAAATCTCATTTTGTCGTGGCTTTTGTAGTATGGTTTAAGTTTTTGTTAACTAAGCTATGCGATTGTATTATTCAGTACAAAGATGAGAAAGTGTCGCCTGCCTATATATTCGATTGTATGCGGTCGAAGTATATTTACACACATACACACGCAACTCGCAATCAAACAACTTCACAAACTGCATATACTTTCATGCACACACGCACACACATTAAGAAATACACACGCATACAGACACACATACACACACATACACACACTAACACAACATACACTCATGCGTACAACATGCGTACTCACTAATAAACAACTTTACTCACTACACATTGTCTTGCATTGAAACAGACACAAACGGAAATGCATTGTAATAATGGAAGGAACTACCTTCTGTGATACAGGGTTTGCCTAGTACAGAGGGTAGTGTAAATCTGCAAACTATTATTAAATTAAGGTGTCTAATAAAGGATTATTATTATTAATAAAAAGGATATGCAAAATTTGTTAACCTAAAAATTGTGTGTTGTGTACAGGTTATGACGATGTCAACCAAGACGTCTGGTGTAATGACCTCCGGTGTGAATTGAATCCGGTGCAATGTAATGTGATGTGCCGTGCGTTGTATCGCGCGGATGATGCATGTAAGGAGAAGCTGCATCTCCTGTGTGACAAGCTAACGTCGTTTCTATGTTGTGCATTGCTACGTGACTTATGATACGTTAGCTTCGTGCATATGTGTTTGTCAGTGGCGCCAATGAGGGCCAGTGTAAGAACATGTTTGTTTACAGATGCGGAGTCGCGCCTGAGCCAGCGACCCCACGTGGTTGTAAGGGCAAAGCATTGACTGAATCTGATCCCGGCATGCGTGGTGATGTTGCTACCACAAGGACACGGGAAGTTAACGCAAGCGGCGGCGGAGTACATTATTCCATGGTGTGGAAAGAAGACTCCTGACGTGTGTGCCGCTTACTTTAGTGGTGGTTGTTTTGACATCGTGGTGTTTCCTGTGGAGATACACGATGAGGCCGTTATGGTTGATGCCTCGGCACTTTCTATCGACATCATGACCTTCAGTCATGGTGGGGTCGTTATGGCAAATGAAACCTCGGCAGTTGGATGATTTTGACATCATGATACGTCCTCTGGGAGTATATGATGAGGCCGTTATGGTTGATGCCTCGGCACTTTCTATCGACATCATGACCTTCAGTCATGGTGGGGTCGTTATGGCAAATGAGACCTCGGCAGTTGTATGATTTTGACATGATACGTCCTCTGGGAGTATATGATGAGGTCGTTATGGTTGATGCCTCGGCACTTTCTATCGACATCATGACCTTCAGTCATGGTGGGGTCGTTATGGCAAATGAGACCTCGGCAGTTGGATGATTTCGACATCTTGGTACGTCCTCTGGGAGTATATAATGGGGCCGTTATGGTTGATGCCTCGGCACTTTCTATCGACATCATGACCTTCAGTCGTGGTGGGGTCGTTATGGCAAATGAGACCTCGGCAGTTGGATGATTTTGACATGATACGTCCTATGGGAGTACATGATGAGGTCGTTATGGTTGATGCCTCGGCACTTTCTATCGACATCATGACCTTCAGTCATGGTGGGGTCGTTATGGCAAATGAAACCTCGGCAGCTGAATGATTTTGACATGATACGTCCTTTGGGAGTATATGATGAGACCGTTATGGTGGATGCCTCGGCACTTTCTATCGACATCATGACCTTCAGTCATGGTGGGGTCGTTATGGCAAATGAGACCTCGGCAGCTGAATGATTTTGACATGATACGTCCTTTGGGAGTATATGATGAGACCGTTATGGTGGATGCCTCGGCACTTTCTATCGACATCATGACCTTCAGTCATGGTGGGGTCGTTATGGCAAATGAAACCTCGGCAGTTGGTTATTTTTGACATCATGATATATGATGGGGTTGTTGGTTATTTTTGACATCATGATATATGATGGGGTCGTTAAGGTGGATGCCTCGGAACTTTTCTGTCGATATCATGACCTTCAGTCATGATGGGGTTGTTATGGCAAATGAAATCGTAGCAGTTGGTTATTTTTGACATCATGACATATGATGGAGTCGTTAAGGTTGATGCCTTGGCAATTTTCTATCGACATCATGACCTTCAGTCATAATGTGGTCTTATGGCATGTGAAACTTCTACATTTGTTTATTGATAACATTTTTGTGTATGTTCCAACACGTATATCGACTTATGGGCATGTCTTTATGCGTGTGTTATTCATAATCAATTAGTTTTTACCTTAGACCTTTTAATTGTCTAAAGAAAAGCATATTTAGTCATGACTGCAGCATGTCTGGATATGTTTACTTTCAAGGTCATATCAAATCTAAGTTTCAAAAAATCAATGTTGTATGTCAAATCACACATTCGTGTATGTTTCAATACACGGTTGTGTGGACTTTTGTGTTGTTTAGATGCGGATGCGGAGGCAGATGTGGAGTCCACTGCAGTCACCGCAGAGCTACAGCCTGATGCGGATGAACCTCTGCCTCGAGCATCGGGCCAGTCTATGAGCAGTGCTCCCAGCACATCGTGTATGTTTCAATACACGGTTGTGTGGACTTTTGTGTTGTTTAGATGCGGATGCGGAGGCAGATGTGGAGTCCACTGCAGTCACCGCAGAGCTACAGCCTGATGCGGATGAACCTCTGCCTCGAGCATCGGGCCAGTCTATGAGCAGTGCTCCCAGCACATCGTGTATGTTTCAATACACGGTTGTGTGGACTTTTGTGTTGTTTAGATGCGGATGCGGAGGCAGATGTGGAGTCCACTGCAGTCACCGCAGAGCTACAGCCTGATGCGGATGAACCTCTGCCTCGCGCATCGGGCCAGTCTATGAGCAGTGTTCCCAGCACAGCGCCACAGCGAGTTGGGCCTGTGCCAGGACCTTCATCTTTCATGCCACTGTTGCAGGTTGACTTGGGGAACTAGAGGATCCCGAGGACGGTCTCTTGTCAGGAGAGGCCGTGTAGGAGAATCGACTCAATGACATCATCGTACGGCGGGAAGGGGTCCCCCCGCACTCGCATAGCGACACGGAGGCCCCCGCATTCAGATTTCAGTCTCGCGCCTACCGCCGTCACTGCGACACGCTCTCACAGTTGTACCGTTACCCCGCCTAAATTACGTCAAATTGTTTTTAATGATAATTTTTGTAATTAATTTCCAAATAAATTCATTTTTAATATAAATTTGGTCTTTTATGTAAGAATATATATTTTCTTTTTTACTTCATCGCGTATTATAGCAAATTAATTTTATTATTACTTATAACTTATTATTATTACTATCCGGCTGAATAGAATAGACCACCCTCTTTCTTACCGAGGTGTCGTAAAATACGACTAAGGCAAGTTGACGTCAGGCAGGCGGCCGGTCGTAAAAACGCAGCCAAATCATGTGACAGCATGTTTATAACATGTTGTGCCAACCCCACTTAGAGTGGGATAAGTGCAGGAGGATAATGAATTTTATTATTACTTTCTATTTCAGCTTTACGAGTATGACGATATAAATGACAACGGTCATATCGACCCGAAACTGCCTCAACGTGAATACAGGCTGAACGAAATGGTATGGTATCGAAACGAGACCTCTACCACGGACAAAGAAGCCATGGTGCATGTCTATGGTGCCATCGACAATGATAGGAACGGACGGCATGGCACTGTTCATATTAAGGTGAGAGAGATTTAAGTTTTATAAAGGGAATCAGTTAAAAAGGGAAACTCATTTCGACCGAATTCATTTATTTATTTATTAAAAGACACAGTAATACGATAAAAAAACAGGAGAAAACAATAACATTATTGGTTTTGTCTCCTTCACGCTTGTAACACACTTTAGTACTTCGGTCAAGGTTATGCATTACATACGAAAAGGAATGGAGTGGGGTACGGTCATTTACCCTTCTATATCATGTATCCATTAAAAAGTCAAATAATTCCTGTGCCTAAATTACTTTAAATAGTTAACTGACTTTTTTATGTTGGGTGCTAAGGTGTATGATGTAAAATTAATGGCGTATGGTCGGTATCAACCTATATACATATATAATTTTAAATACATACATACACCTGGTCTCGAAGAATCAACAAATATTGTTGGTTTATAGTAAACTAGGTTTTGCCCGCAACTTCGTTTGCGAAGACTGTTGACGTGTGATAGGTTGATAATAGATGGCGCTTTTCCTATTGTGGTAGAATTACCAGGACTTCTATAGCCTATATGTTACCCCAGTGTATAAGGAATAATTGTGTCAGATTTCATCTATATTAGTTCAGCGGATTTGGCGTTAAAGAGTAACAAACATACATCCATACTGCAAACATTCACATTTATAATATTAGTAGGATGTTTATAGAAAATGTTGGCGCTCAGCGGCAATGGAACCCAAGACCCAAGGAGAGAGAATATGTTTCGTGAATTGTACCATTGTCTATCAATATTGCGGACAATATTGACGGACAATGGACTTATCATCATCTTCCTGCCCTGATACCACTCTAAGTGGGGTAGGCACAACATGTTATAAACATGCTGTCACATGATTTGGTTGCGTTTTTACGATCGGCCGCCTGCCTGACATCAACTTACCTCAGTCGATATTTTACGACACCTCGGTAAGAAAGAGGGTGGTCTATTCTACTAAACCGGATACCACACGGTGGGTCAACTTACCTTAGTCGCCTTTTACGACACCCCGGTAAGAAATGAGGTTGGTCTATTCTACTCAGCCGGATACCACACAGCGGGTCGACATATCTGAGTCGCCTTTCACGACACCTCGGTAAGAAATGAGGGACCCCACTTACCCACAAATACTATTCATTCATTCTATATGCCGGATACCACACGGCGTGATGGACAATGGACTATCGATATATAAATATCAATAGTCCATGATATGAGGGAAATAAAGACTTTCAGATTTATAATATGTCTGTATATTCCAGCTCGACCTAATCCCGTTCAGGGACTACGCGATGGACCTCCCCCACCTGATCCACACGGCGAACTCCACGCTCTTCGACGTGAGCCTCGTGAATCTGACTTCAAGACAGGAGTACAACTCGTCCAGATACGCCTTCCACTTGCTGCTAGTCAGCACTGACTCAGCGTCGAAGACCATGCACTACACCATGAGGAAGAGTTTGGATGATGAGCACACGCCAGGAGTTTTTGAGGTTAGCTAACTTATTAGACAGTTTACAGACGTCGACTCAGCAAAAATCTCATTCATTTTGAGTACTTCCATAGTGTCATGTCTTATGGAATATTGTTGTGGGGTAAATGCGCGGACATTGAAAAAAAATTGTATTATAAAAAAGAGCCATATATCCGGCGACCGGTCGTAAAATAACTAGCTAAATCATGTAACAACATGTTTAAAATATGATTTACCGACCCCACTTAGAGTGGGATAAGGGCAGGAAAATTATGAAACAAGAGTCATATGTGGCATCTACAATTTTAAGTCCGCGTGATTCCCTGCGAGAGAAGTTTAAGGAAATAGGTATTCGTACATTTGCTTCACGGTATATTTTTAACAATTTAATTAATTAAGTATTATTATTATAATTACTTAATTAATTAAGACATTATTGTAATACTTAATTTTGTAAAGAGTGACCGCCGAGTTTCTGGCTGGTTCTTCTCGGTAAGAGCACCTTTCCGAACCAGTCGTAGCTTCGTTGTGATTTGTAAAATTGTAAAAACCAATTTGAATAAAGAATTATTTGAATTTGAATTAGACAAAGTAGTATTAGTGACGAAAATATTTTCATTTTTGAAAATTGACTTTGTGCACATGGCGCTCACTCGACGTTTGATTATTTAAGGGGATAAAATCGATTATTTATTAATCGATTCCTTCTACTCCAAGTAACATCCCTTGCTAACTGATTATGAACCCAACGTACTAGGTTATAGAGATCAAATCCCCTCCGCTGTACGACGGTCGGGACGGCGGCTATCTGCAGTTCAGGCCGGTCGGTTACCTGCAGCCTCAGCGCGGCGTCGCTAGTTCCACTGTAGCCCACGTGTCGCAGTTTAACAGGTAAAGAAAACATTCATTTTCATAATCTTATATTATATAAAATCATCATCTTCATCTTCCTGCCCTTATCCCACTCTAAGTGAGGTCGGCACAACATGTTATAAACATGCTGTCACATGATTTGGCTGCGTTTTTACGACCGGCCGCCTGCCTGACGTCAACTTACCTCAGTCGTATTTACGACACCTCGATAAGAAAGAGGGTGGTCTATTCTACTAAACCCGATACAACACGGTGGGTCAACTTACCTTTTTAATAGAAAAACTCATTGGTGCCTGCCCGGGGTTTGAACCCATGATCGTCTGTAGAGAGTCGCACGATCTCACCGCTGGGCTATCAAAGCTTTTAACTATATAGACTTTTGGTCTTAGCTCCAACCATTCTGTCCTACAAGGGAGAAGGGAGAGCTAGGCTCAGTAGTGCGATAGTAACAGGCCGTACGCCCAGAAGTGGGATAGTAACAGGCCGTAGGCTCAGAAGTGGGATAGTAACAGGCCGTTATTGTAGGTAAGCTCTAGTTAATGTCCATCGCTTCCAGGACCAGACTTCCTAAGCACACCACACTCAAGAGGTTTTACGACGAGTTCGGCAGGGCAAAGTTGCTCGTGCAAGACATGGTGGTATCCTTCGGGGAGGCAGGCGACGGGTTCTACAAACAGCACAACTACACTGCATGGTGAGTGGTTTATTTATTTCCTAGCTTTTACCCGCACTTTCGTTTGATAATAGATGGCGCTTTTTAATGTCATCCTATTTCTGAAAATTAACAGGATTTCTAAAGCCTATAATTTTATTCCGGTGTACAAGGAATAATTGTGCCATATGTTATCGGTATACTCACAAACTTTCGCATTTGTAATACTAGTAAGATATTTATTAGATGCAGATTAAGACCTATTATAATAAGCAATTCTGACAATAGTAATTATATTATATTATCTAATGTGACACAATATCAATCTTTTATAAAGTCACTCAGATAATGTAGTATTATAGTATGTATATTTAATATTTTCCATCGTTTTCGAGAAAAGGTTTAAAATACCTATGTATTTGTCATGTCACAGTGTACACAGATCACAATATAATAAATAATATTTATATTGGTTTGTTACAAAGTTTTTTATTATTTATAGCAATCGTGCCGTAATAAAATGACGCAAATACAATCAATAATTTAAAATATTTATAAAAAAACAAATAATTATATTAAGGGCAGTGTAATGTGTTATAATCTGCCTACTAAAAGAACATTTTTTTCCAAAAGTAATAATAAAATTATTTTGCTATAATCCGCGATGAACGATCCGCAATGATTCATCGCGGATTACAGCAAAATAATTTTATTATTACTTTTGTATTATGGATCTCCGCAAAGTAACGCCTAATTCTATGAACATTTTTTTGTCATTTTTACCTTTAGTTAAGTATCTAAACTTAGGGAGTATAGCATATGTCAGGTTAAAGTGGGCAACGTAGCAGTTTGGCAAAGTGGGTAGTGCCCTGACCCGCCTTCAGATCCGCGGGTCGCGGGTTCGATTCCCACTGATGGCCAACATTTTCTATAAACAATTTGTTGGTTGTTCGAGCCTGAGTGTATATTGTCATTTAAGTATGTTATTAAAATTATATATGTATATATTCACCAGTGGTCTCTCACCCATAACACAAGTATTAACTTACTTTTGGAACGAACGGCCGCATGTGTAAGTGTCCCATATAACTAAAAAAAACAAAGTAGTAACTTAAACAGATGTGATTCCCAAGTACCTCCAAAATGAGGTGATGTACGTAATGTCTAATATTTCAGGTCATTCACAATAGGCTACGGCACTCCGCCCACTGAGAGGTTTTCACTGTTCATCATTATGATAATATCTATCGGGTTGGGCGTGCCCGTGCTGCTCGCGTTGTCGGGAGTGGTGTACGTGTTGCGGAGGCGAAGTCGTAACATGGACAATAGAACTAGATTTGTTAATGAAGACTAGATTTATTTTAACGGAATACTGTTAACTGAATTATTTGAACTTGCTATACGATAAAATATTATACAGTACAACCTCGATTAGTTAAAAACCTCTATAATTTAAAAATATAATGTATTTGTTCCCTTCCCCTTCAGATACCAAAAACTTCTAATACAACTTAAAATATACGACACACTAACATACGTGGATTAATTAAAAGTGGTAGAAGCTGTGAAAGGTGAATTTAAAAGGAAAAAAGTCGTGGCTCAGTTTAGAACACATAAGAGTATATTAACACTCATTGTTAAACAAAAAGCTGAGCTCTTAAAAAAACAAGGATTTATTAGGTAAAAGACGAAAAATTACTGATTTTCCTATTTTGGAACATTGGTGTATTATGTTCGCTTCTTCTCTTAAATATTAACTAAAGACCTCCCTTTACTCTTATAAACCCTTGATAAGTTACAAACTCTATAACTTAAAAGATTTAGAGCTTCCCTTGGATTTTAACTTATCGAAGTTATTGCATTTCCAATTTATTTAACTTTTGACAGCTTCAGTAGTTATATCCGAATTGCATTTGTAACTTGTTTTCTAAAATCGATTTTATTTACATAGAAGTTTTAATTTATTATGTTGTATACCCTTTTTAATCGATGTTTTGTATTATAGAAATAAACAGGCATTTAAACAACTATATAGTATGTATCAAAATAAATATGTACTATCACGGTGGGTGTCAATATCACGGTGGAGCTAATATCAGTCACGATGGGCTCCAATAACACGTTGGGGTATTTAACACAACACAAGGTGGGTGACAAAATAATGGGTTCGGTTTCCCGAAATAAAAGAAACAGTTTGGGCAGAACTTCGTATACTATGCGTTGACTAAAACAAAACTATTACACTACAAACATAAAACAGTGACTATAACTAACTTTAAACAACAATACTGAAACTTAACCGAAACGTTATACAAAATGAGACTAAAGACTTGTATCAACGCCTCCGCGCAGGCGTAGTCTCGCGTAGTCTGGCTCGAATTCAAAGATGTCTCCGTGAGGCGGGAACGATTAAACAACTCTGTACTAATCTAAATAACGCGCGGACTTCCCCGAAATACTTTGGTTGCTACAGTACTCACATTTATCGCATTACTTTAAAAAAAACATATGCAACAATGAAATATATAATTTTAATTATTTATCAATAATAACTTCATAAGACATAGACAATATGCTCCGCAGGGATGTGACTGGAGTGGAAAAAATCGTTATTTATTTATATTATTAGTAGGATTTAGTGAAAGTGTGGCTATTAACTTCTTATATGTTAAAGAGTTGATTTTTGAAGTATGTCATTCTACCCATAGATTGATCCGTAAAATGTTTATCACAGACTATAGCAAAATATTTTCATTACTACTTTTTTTTTTACTTTCTCCGTTTTCTCCTTTCATAAATCTTTTGCTCTTTGGAACACTAATCGGGTACAATTGTTACCAAAGAGATCTTTGATTAAGTATATTATGGAGTGACGTATATTTTAAGTCAAATATAGTATTTTTGAAAATTGTGAACTAGTACTAAAATATTTGAAAAAATACGTTTTGCTTAGGGCATGGCAGACAGATCCTAACTAAACCATTGTCTCGATAATTCCTGATATTACTAATAAACTTCGAGTAACAGAAACACCAAAAATTATATATTTGTGTAAAGATCTATACCTATTTCGTCAGTAGTATTTTCCTAAACAAAAACAGTTTAGGAAAAAGAAATATAATTTTTAATATATCGTTCAGTGACGTTTAATGAAATAAGTTTTTATTTATTGGATTTTGACGTATTTTCAACATTATTCTTTTAGGTTATAATTTTTTAAAGTATTGTATTGAATGTGATATTATTTAATCTGTATAAATGTATCATAGCATAGACTTAGGATTTAAGTAGATGACCTGATAGCTTTGAGTAGTGACACAACTCGAAAAACATGTTTTGAGATAATTTAAGGTTTTAAATTTGAGTTTTAAATTTTTCAATGCTTAAGGAAAATGCATAAAAAATGCTTTAGTTTGCTCAAACGAACGATCTAATATGAAATTATGGGTTCTATATATATATATATATATAGACTCATGGGTTTTGTATTCAAAAGCTTTTGTTTAACTTTCAATGTATGAATGTGAAGGTGGAATCTTGCAAGTTAAATTTGACCCACTTTCCGGTGTCCGATTGAGCTGAAATTTTATATATTTGTCTAGTGATGACAATACATGTTTATGATAAGCATGTCCTGATGCTGAAGATTGGCTCCAGACTAGGGAACTCCTCAACAGTTAACAGTAGGAACATGAAATTTTGTTAAATGCTTTTAACTTGACTTGTTTAATATATACCTATTAGTCCAAAACACGTTTTTTGGGTTGTGCCACTATTGCAGCCCATGATAGTCTCGCAATGAATTATAATGTTAATAAATATATTGTTAGAAATTAAGTATAAATTCAATTTATAATGATTAATAAATAAATAATCGAATGCGTTTAGAGAATCATCCCGGGAACCTTATTGTGCATCGACACTTTTCACTATAAAATCCAACGACAGAATGATTCTACCACCAGTTCGGAACACTAATCCACTCGAGAAGAACTGACAAGAAACACAGTGGTTGCTGCTATCATAAATAGCAAATATTTGCGGTTAGATTCTATTAACATGTGATATAAAAGAGGTCACTGAAACACGTCTACCTCCTACGAATGCTGCACGCCAAAGAAAGCAAATGACGTCAGCACAATATTAATACTTTTATCATCTTTATAGTTGTAATACGTCTCTCTGAAAATTTACAAATAAATACACTTACAATAGTTTTCAAAGAAAAAGAAATTATCTATAGAGAGAAATATCTAGAATATTATATAGAATATGTGTATTAATAAATGAGGCAATAAATCCAAAATAATTTGACATTATTATAAATCTTAATCGGCACGAATAAATAACCTAAATTTGTATGTATTTTTAAAGAAATAGATCGAATTATGTTTTCGGTTTATTTAAGATACTTTCCATCGTGTTAAATCTTTGAATGTATTATAATTTTATAAATTAAAGACAATAAATTGTTTATATTATATTGGGTTTTCATTATTTTTCTATAGACAATCTAGAAATATGTATAAAAAACTGATAAAAAGAATCCCTTTTCTGACACCATCCTACTAACACCAAGAAACTGCTACTAAATAAAATTTCTAGTCTAAAAAAAATTCCATTGCATTGTAATATTGTTAATTTTTTTTTATTTAATAATCCTTGGCAATATATGTTGACCTATTATTTAATATTCTACTGTTTCCGCGTGCGGTTATACATCGTTGAAATAATCAATCATATTAGATATAAACACCCATCCGGCTGAGTAGAATAGACCACCCTCATTTCTTACCGAGGTGTCGTATAATATGACTAAGGTAAGTTTACGTCAGGCAGGCGGCTGGTCATAAAATACATGGCTGAATCATATGAAATGTTTATAAAATGTTACGACGATCCCACTTAGGGTGGGATATGGGCAAGAGGAGGAGGATGATGATTAGATATAATTACCTGCTGGTATCACCTTATAATGCTATAATGATCTACTATGGCATTATAAGGTGAGGTCATCATAAAGTCAATCATAAGTAAATAAACCTAAATACTTTCTATTTATTCCTATTACATTTTGTGTACATACGACTACCACAGATAAATAAATAACAAACGAATCACTTCAAAAAAGTATATTTTCGAAAACGAAAAATTAAAGCCAACATATATAATAATTAACAGACTCATTCAACTTGAGATCAGTCGTAACATAAAACAATCATCAAGTCAGACATTCCAAGATGGCGCGTCTGTCAAACTTAAAATTCACCCAAGATGGCGCCACAAAATTGAAATTTTCGCCGTCGTTTATCGGACTGGCAGCTTTATTTACGGGTGAAAAATTGTTCGTATGCGTGTTCTGGGGGGTAAATAGTTGCCGTTTGGCCATTTTCCCTCCTTTTCTATTCGCGTTGCCATTAGCCTTCGCACCTGAATTCCCATTTTTATACTTGTGGCTGGAATTCTGATACTCCTGTATCTCGTTCTGGAAGCCCTGGGAGATGGTTTTCGCCTTGCTCTTCGAGTTGGATTCGATCTCGCCCATCGATTTGTGTCTTGTCCGCCTGAAGACCTTCTGACTTCTTTCTGCCACCCATCTACGTAAGCGTTTGACGAAAGGCAACGCCATGAAAAAGGCGTTAGGACTGACCCCCATCTTGACCTTGGGCGTCATATCCTTCCTGTTGGCTGGCAAGTCGGCTATGGGAAACCATTCGCACGCCTTTATCTCGTTCCTTGTCCGCGGCTGGAACTTCGTATCGCGCGATATGTACCCTATTATATAAAGCCGCACGATCTGTTCATGAATCATCGCTTCGATATAGTCCTGTTTGTTTATCAACCCTGTTATATCGAAGCCTGTTTCTTCGAGTACCTTTGGCGAAAAGGTATTAGCTTTAGTATTTTTTTCTTCTCGACTTATCTATATTGATATATAAAGCTGAAGAGTTATTTTTTAACGCGCTAATATCAGCAACTACTGGACCGATTTGAAAAATTGAGTGTAAGATGGCTAATAAGACTTACTAGAGCCATCTGTTGTATGTTTTTTGGAATTTAAACATTTTAAAAATATTTAAAGTTGAAATATGAACCGTATTTATAAGCATTAATAGATTTGTTTGTAAGCAAGAAAAATGCATTCGCTATTTCAAATGAAAGTACGTTATAAAATATCTCACAAGCACAGTAAAGTGAACTCATAACGCCGTGTGGTATCCGGTTGAATAGAAATAGATCACCCTCTTTCTTACCGGGGGCTCGTAAAAGGCTACTAAGGTAAGTTGGCCCGCCTTGTGGTATCCAGCTGTATAAAATAGACTACCCTCTTTCTTACCGAGAGGTCGTAAAAGGCTAATAAGGTAATAAAAGGTAAAGGTGTGGTATCCGGTTGAGTTGAATAGACTCCTCTTTCTTATCGAGGTGTCGTATAAGGTGACTAAGATAATTTGACGTCAGTCAGGCGGCCGGTCGTAAAATTTGTAGCCAAATCATGTTTATAACATGTGCCGACCCCACTAAGAGTGGGATAAGGGCAGGAGGATGATGAGTAAAAAATAATAAATATATTTGACACACATACGGTCGTCCGTCCCCAAAGTAATAATACTTGTGTTATGGTAGAGAGACAACTGGTGAATATATACTTATATAATTTTTAAATACATAATTAAATACAAATATACACCCAGACTCGAAGATCTTACAAATTGTTTATAGAAAATGTTGGTTTGAAAATGAAACTGATGACCTGATGGCAGGGTCACTACCCCCTGCGCCAACAGGCCAGTCTAAGTCTGAAGTGAGAGTGAAAGCGAGTGAAGTGAACTCACTTCTCTGGCAGCACACTTCCACGGTTCCTCGTCTTCATTGACCTTGCCCTTGGGGAAGCCCCACGAGGCCTTGGTCCAGTAGGACTGCACCAGGAGCACGTGCGTCAGGTCTGTGTCCAGGAGGATGGCGCCGTAAGTGGGCACCGTTTGCTTGTACTCCCGCCAGTTCACGAGCACTTCGTCCAAATTCTTTATATGCTCCCTGAGCTGGGGGACGTGCTGCAAGAGGATAGCTATTTGAAGAGATATATAAGGTAAGGGCACTAGTAATTGACCATGCACTAGTAGTTGACCGTTTTGTATGAGATTTTAAATAAGTTTTGTATGAAATTTTAAATAATAATTTGAAGAGAAATATATAAGGTAAGGGCACTAGTAATTGACCATGCACTAGTAGTTGACCGTTTTGTATGAGATTTTAAATAAGTTTTGTATGAAATTTTAAATAATAATTTGAAGAGAAATATATAAGGTAAGGACACTAGTAATTGACCATGCACTAGTAGTTGACCGTTTTGTATGAGATTTTAAATAAGTTTTGTATGAAATTTTAAATAATAATTTGAAGAGAAATATATAAGGTAAGGGCACTAGTAATTGACCATGCACTAGTAGTTGACCGTTTTGTATGAGATTTTAAATAAGTTTTGTATGAAATTTTAAATAATAATTTGAAGAGAAATATATAAGGGAAGGGCACTAGTAATTGACCATGTACTAGAAGTTTACTGTTTTGTATGAAATTTTAAATAATAATTTGAAGAGAAATATATAAGGGAAGGGCACTAGTAATTGACCATGTACTAGTAGTTGACTGTTTTGTATGAAATTTTAAATAAGTTTTGTATGAAATTTTAAATAATATTTTGAAGAGAAATATATAAGGTAAGTGCACTAGTAATTGACCATGTACTAGAAGTTGACCGTTTTGTATGAAATTTTAAATAACCGTTTTGTTTGTTGTAGCTAATAAAAAAATATCAATTAATAATATTGAATATTAAACAATGGGCTACAGTTCTGAGCTTTTGGGCAGATTAATAGATGGCAACAGGTAATTTATTAACAACAAATTTATTTTTTATATAGATATAACCTGAGAAATGCAAAATTCCTAGATATGTGTCAGATATGTTCTGAATAGGCTAACTGACAGTTAATTGGTAACTTAGACATACTTAAACTTAGTACTCAGACTTCCATTAGTTAAATTAGAGGAAAACTAATCATCATCATCCTGCCCTTATCCCACTCTAAGTGGGGTCGGCACAACATGTTATAAACATGCTGTCACATGATTTAGCTGCGTTTTTACGATCGGCTGCCTACCTGACGTCAACTTACCTTAGTCATATTTTACGACACATCGGTGTGAAAGAGGGTGGTCTATTGTACTAAACAGGATACCATACGGTGGGTCAACTTACCTTAGTCGCCTTTTACGACACCTCGGTAAGAAATGAGGGTGGTACTATTCTATTCCGCCAGATACCACATGGCGTTAGAGGAAAACTAATATACCTGAAATATATGTGCAGCAAATTCTCTTATTCCGCAAGGATTAAGCTTCTTGGACTCATCAGTACAATAATAGTCCAGATAGAACCAATGCGCGAGCTCAATTTGGAAACAGATCCTGACAAGGTTGCCTCTATCTTCTGGTGGCAAGTTGATAATGAAACGACTGCAAAATAAGCATTTTTATAATTTATATAATAATCAAAACTGCTGTACATGAATTCAAATTCAAATACAAAATATTCTTTATTTTAATAAACTTGTAAACAAGTGTTTTTGAATCGTCAACTCTACTGCTGGTTTCGTAAAGCTGTTCTTACCGAGAAGAGCCAGCAAGAAACTCAGCGGTTGCTCTTTTAAAAGTATAATTCTTAATACTAATTACATTAAGTCGTCAGTCTATTCTACTTAACTGGATACCACAAACTGGTACTGGTGTGTCAACTTAATGCTTAGTTCTAATAAGTTTTAATAATATAATTATATATACATTTTTATATTGATAGTAATAAATAAAAAATGTTCAATATTTCCACTTAAACTTAAAGCGGTAAAAGTCTTAATTTCATGAGCAAAGAATATAAAGTCCACATAACCTGAACAATATAAGATATTTATTAAGGTGGAAATAAAGACGAATGTACGACTAAGAGAGTCGTATCGCTTTAAATTTCAAATTAATTTCAATAAAATTTGTCTTTACCTGCAAAGGTCATCCAATATATCAATAGGTATGGAATGCTTGCTCTGACGGGAGCTGTTTTCAGTGGAAGTCATATTTGTAACTTGAAATAAATTTCAAATTTGCCTTACACAATACAATAATAACAATTTTTCGTCAAAATATTCATTAAAATTCTATTATAGACAGATTTCTTTTTGTTTTTTTAATGCTTTAAGATATGCGTAATATATTTAATCGAATTATTAAAATTGTTTGTCAACACAGGCACAGACAAGACTTCAATTAATCAATTATTTGTCCGTGAACATTAATATTCTCATGTATACTAAATACTAGTCTATGATCATAGACTACTATCTATGATGTGTACTAGGGATGTAACTTGGAGTGGAAAAATCAATGAATAAATAATCCATTCACCGACCTTCAAATAAATCGATTATATCGAAACGAAAAAATTGATTATTTAATATTAGATTTTTTCCACATCAAAATTAGCTTTTTATTTCATTAGTTAATTAGAATAAAGACTGATCAAAGTGGACTAGCACGAATAAAAGATGACAGATGCAAAGTGCATCTTTGAGTGCTTTTTTTGTTTGCTAAATTAGATTAAAATGTGTTGTCTGAATTTATTGGTCTCATAATATATATATTATGTATATATATAGTATATATATGTATTGTGTGGGTATATATATATATACACACACACACACTTCTACGTATCAATCTATCAAAGTGTCACATATATTTATATTCACATAAATCCAATAGAAATGAGAAGATTACATCTAACTATAGATATTGAAATGAGTTCCAACTGCGAATTGCAATTTATTAAAAAAAGAGTATTGCTTAATTAATTGATTCTGCTGTGAATGGATGTCAAAAAAGTTGTTTAATCAAAAAGTGATTCCATCCAACTTTGCCTGTAATGATAGGTGAAGTCAAGCCAACGTCTTAGTCCTTTACTATCGAAAGCAGCAAATTTTCTTGGATTCCCGTTTACGGAAAATGTAATCTAGATTTAATTATTTACATCAAGCTATAAAGGTAGACCTTATAGACAAACTTAAAACACAAGAGGGCAATAAAATAAAACTGACAAAGTTGTCCTTTAAATTTTATTTTATTTCATACTCCAATATTTGTTTGGACAATTTATAAAATTAAGCGTTTCTTTGCGGAGATTCATTATAGTACCTGGTTGACAGAGTCTTGCTCGGCAATTTTTTACAAGATAAAAAATTAAAAAAACTGATCGATCCTAGGTATTCTCATTTTTTGAGACCGCCCGTTCCCCAAATAAGCTACGCTGGCTTGACAATGTGAGTCTTCATGTGATATGCAAAGGAACTCTTGTGCCTACATTTATACTTGCAAAGATCACATGAAAACGGCTGCTCACCAGTGTGAATCTTCATGTGATACGCTAAAGAACTCTTGTGACTAGATTTAAACTTGCACAGATCACATGAAAAAGGCCTCTCGCCCGTATGAGTCCTTACATGTACAACCAAGGTATCCTTGCATACAAATTTAGAATGGCAAATATTACACGAATAAGGCTTCTCACCAGTATGAGTCTTTATATGCCGTATCAAACTACCTTTGTGGCCACATTGAAACTTACAAATATTACATAAGAAAGGCTTCTCACCAGTGTGAGTCCTCATGTGATATGCTAGATTCCTCTTTTCGATACATTTATACTCGCAAATATTACACGAATAAGGCTTCTCACCAGTGTGTGTTTTCATGTGACTTATTAAATTACATTTCTGGCTACATTTAAACTTGCAAATATTACATATAAAAGGCTTCTCGCCAGTGTGAGTTTTCATGTGCTTTGTTAAATCACCTTTCTTGCTACATTTATATGTGCAAATATCACATGAAAAAGGCTTCTCACCAGTGTGAGATCTCATGTGACTCACTAAGGTATTCTTGCGCTTAAATTTTGAATAACAAAGATGACATGAAAAATGTTTTTCACCACTGTGTGTCTTCAAGTGACTTAATAAATAACTTTTGTGCTTACATTTATAACTGCAAAGATTACATGTGAATGGTTTCGCACCAGTGTGAGTTCTCATGTGCCTTATTAAACTACATTTCTGGCTACATTTATACTTGCAAATATTACATATAAAAGGCTTCTCACCAGTGTGTGTTCTCAAGTGCTTTGTTAAATCACCTTTCCTGCTACATTTATACTTACAAATATTACATGGGAATGGTTTCTCACCTGTGTGAGTTCTCATGTGCATTATTAAACTACATTTCTGGCTACATTTATACTTGCAAATATTACATATAAACTCTGGCTTCTCACCAGTGTGTGTTCTCAAGTGCTTTGTTAAATCACCTTTCCTGCTACATTTATACTTACAAATATTACATGGGAATGGTTTCTCACCTGTGTGAGTTCTCATGTGCATTATTAAACTACATTTCTGGCTA
Organism: Morpho helenor; assembly: GCA_029227775.1. NCBI lineage: Eukaryota > Metazoa > Arthropoda > Insecta > Lepidoptera > Nymphalidae > Morpho > Morpho helenor. The sequence continues at coordinate 1,657,146 of JARGCU010000006.1, forward strand.
CATTTATAGTTGCAAATATTACATATAAAAGGCTTCTCACCAGTGTGTGTTCTCAAGTGCTTTGTTAAATCACCTTTCTTGCTACATTTATACTTACAAATATTACATGGGAATGGTTTCTCACCAGTGTGATTTCTCATGTGGTCTATTAAATCACTTTTCTTGCTACATTTATACTTGCAAATATAACATAAAAAATGCTTCTCACTCATGTGCTTTGTTAAATTACCTTTGTCCCCAAATTTATACTTGTAAATATTACATGAGTACGATTTATTAGTAGTATTTTGTTTAATGTGCACATCAACAAAATTCTTAAATTTAACATTCCGTAGTGTTGAGCGAGATTCCATATTATTCCTAGAATTGGTCTCCTCCCTTCCTCTTTCATCTCCTAATGAACTATTCCATTTATCTATGTCATTATTACGTACTGGTCGGATGTCCTCAGTTTTTACGTTTTGAGAATTGACTTTCATTAGCTTCTTTGCAGGCTCATTTATGTCTGCGATCTTTTCGTTTTTATTATTTGGAGAAACTTTAATTGTTTTGGAAAATGATTCCAAGTTTTCATAGTCTGACTCTCTGTGAATAGTTTTTCTTTTGCCAACTAATACTGTTTGCGCCTCATGCGATAACCATTGATTTTCTAAGTCTGCCTTTACTTCAAAGTTATCATCAACATTATTTATGTTTGTGTTAATATCACATATATTGGTATCTTTTGATGTAATTTGAGTGTTTTGATAATTACAGATAATATTAAACTGTCCTATTTCTAATGAAGTTTTATTCCTTTGAAAGTTATTTCTTTTCATTGATATTTTGGCTGAAGATCCTGAAAAATTAAATAAAAGGCAGTAGTAATTTAAATAACATTTATAATATAACTAACTGTATAAAGAACATTTTTGTGTCATCATATTGCGAGCATTTGATATATGGGTCGAGAATGATGTTAAGGTGGTCAACCATACAAATGGAATATATCGTTTTAAATGATGTTTGTGTAATAATATGAATTATATGAAGAAATGTATTCAACTAATGCCACAAATTAACTAAAATCATAAAATAACTCTGTTAAAGTATTTCATTGCATTCATGTAATGTCAAATAAAATGATGTATTAGAGATTGTACAATGTCATAGAAATCTGTAAATATTCTAGAGTAGCAGAAGTATATAATAGTAGTTATATACTTTACAAATATTATCAAATAATAACTATCTATACTAATTATAAAGCTGAAGAGTTTGTTTGTTTGTTTGTTTGTCTGAACACACTAATTTCTGCACTGTTAATCTCAGGAACTACTGGAGTGTAAGACAGTCCATTTATCGAGGAAGGCTACATCACGCTAAGATGAATAGATGAGAAGCGGCAATAAAAAATATGACGGAACCAGCAAAATTTAAGCTTTTCTTGCGTGTGCTGAGTAAAAGGTAATAGTTATTAAAAAATCATGTATTACAAAATTATTCCCTTTTAAAAGTTTTAAACAAAAGTCTGCAACAGCATATGTCTAGCTTTTTACGTTTTACCCCAATTTAACCATTTTTATGGTTATTGAAAGACTATATTACAGTATTAATATATCCACGCGAGCGGCGTCGCTGGCGATTGCTAGTAATAAATAGTATGGTACTTTGGCCGGACATAATAGTAGTCTGTGGTAGATGAAGATTCAGTAAAGCTAGAAATTAGAATAGATTATACATAATACAGAACTACTGAGCATATTTCTATACAGGGCTTTGAATGGATAAATGGACCACACAAACTAGAACCTAAATCACACAGGTTTCACTTAGACTGATTTCAAAAAGCAAGCTTAAAATGAATGCTGATTGTGTTTGCTTTTGCCTTGACATAGGGACAGAATATTAAAGCAAAAAATTCTAATTGAACTTACCTAATGGCCCAGTGCTAACTTCGGACTTTAACTCATGCTGTAGAGAATGATCCAGCTATAATATAACAATAATTACTGTTAACTCTTCACTGCTGACGATAAATAGATTCATTGGAATTAGTCATTGTTTCTAGTACACGTTGAGCTCTCACAGAAATAGCCAACATTAAATTTATTATCTAGGAAATTACTTTAACATTTACTTAATAAGTAAACCATTGTGCACTTATTTTTTTAAATATTTTGTATTAATGTAGGTTATTGATATAAAAAGGATATAAAAAGATGTAAATGATATAAAAAGGATGAAAAAGATGTAGATGATATAAAAAGGGTTGCAGGTCACATGTCGAGACAGAAGGCTGGCAATAGGATAACTTGGAAATCTCTGGAAGAGGCCTATGTCAAGGGGCAAACTGAAGACTAAAATTAAAAATATTATGTATATTAATTGTAAAGCTTCAGATAATAAAGGCTAATATTAATAATTAATGTAGGTTATTATGTGTGTAATAAAGAGAATACAAACAAAAAGAATAAAATTATATTGCTATAATCAGCAATGAAGTAAAATAGAAAATATATCTAATTCTAAATGTAGTTTTCATACCTGATCCATGTAGGATTTGTAAAAACACTAATCCTTTTTATCAACCAATTGACATCTACTGTAAGACACTGTATTTAGTACATATAATGTTATAAGTTTATGTTGATTGGGCTAATAAAGTATATTCATAGATCATTCATTTAAGAAACTATTTGACAATTGAGTATCCTTATAATACTAATAATTGTCTATTTTTCTTATTTCCATAGCATTATGGCGTACGGTATCTTGCTGTGGGGTAAGGCAGCTGATATCCAAAAAATATTCGTTTTGCAAAAGCGAGCTGTACGTGCGATTTATAATATGAAACCACGTGACTCGCTCCGTGATAAATTTAAAGAAATAGGTATTCTCACTGTAGCTTCGCAATACATTTATAATAATATAGTGTTTGTGAGACAAAATATACATCTTTTTAATAAAAAAAGTGATATTAGTAATAGGCAAACCAGGAACCGAAATAAATTAATAATACCCAGGATACGGCTTCAGAAAGTTCGTAGATCGTTTGTGGGCCTCGGTATACATTTTTATAATAAAATTCCACAATCTATTTTGGACTTGCCTTTACATAAGTTCAAAATAGCAATTAAAAAGACACTGATTCATAAAGCTTTTCATTTTCATTCATTTAAGAAACTATTTGACAATTGAGTATCCTTATAATACCTCAGTGAACAGATTTAGCCTATGATAACACTCTCATTTAATAATCAAATCAAATAAAATCCCCATTTATTTTTTATTGTGAATGTAGTGGTATTAACAATAAAAAATGTTACATAGAAGTTAGTGAATCAATTTCAGAATTTATTTTTACCACCTACCTACCTATCAACTATGTCTTATAGCTTGTTATCATCATCTTCCTGCCCTTATCCCATCATAAGTGGGGTCAGCACAACATGTTATAAACATGTTGTCACATGACTCGGCTAGGTATTTTACGACCGGCCGCCTGCCTAACATCAACTTATCTTAGCCATATTTTACAACACCTTGGTAAAGAGGGTGGTCTATACTACTAAACCTGATACCACACGGTGGGTCAACTTACCTTTGTCGCCTTTTACGACACCTCAGTAAGAAATGAGGTTGGTCTATTCTATTCAGCCGGACACCAAATGGCGGGTCAACTTACCTTAATCGCCTTTTACAATACATCAGTAAGAAATGAGGGTCTATTCTACTCAGCCGGATACCACACGGCTAACTTATAACACTTCATATATTGGTTTAAATACAAAGTAGATACAATTTTAATATAGATGATACGCTTATAGACAGCTGAATGTGACAATTGTAGTTTATAATAATAATAATAATTCTTTATTGCATAAATACACGTACATCAATGCTGGTAAAAACAAATTTAGTATCAGTATATTTAACCGATTAAGGCATGCAAAATTTAACGTCAAAAAAGAGAAAGACAATCGATTTAAATATTAATTTACAAATACATTTTTTTTTTTACATCATACATACATTTTCTATTTAATAATTTCATACTTAATCATAATTTTCTTTCAAAAAATTCTTTGATACTGTAAAAGTTACATTTAATAAGCCAATCTCGTAGTCTAATTTTAAATTTTTTTAGTGGTAGCGAACTCAACTATTGGGAATATTATTATAGATTTTTACACATTGTGCTGCACAGTTTCTCATATATAATTCAGTTCTAGGTCAGTGCTCTAAAACAAGTCTGTCTGTATTTCTCGTAAATATTTTACTTACTTTTAAATCTACCATTGAATGACCCAAATAACAATTTGATGATTCTAATGTTACACATTTGGAAAGATTTTCATCGTCATATTCTGCATAGTGTTGGTTAGAGCATATCTCTGTTACAGCATTTAGGTTTGTACTTTTATGAGGGTCGTCATATAGTTCTTCCTTACACACTTTGAAGCTGGCGTCAAACAGATTTTCCCAGGTCTGTTTGATATCCATGTCACTTTTTACATTAAGCACAGGTTCATATGAGTTTTCATTTTCTATTTTATTATTTTCAGTAACATCAACACTCAATATTTTTATTTCCTTCACCATTGGCTGGTTCATTTCGTACATTCTTTTATTTCTTGTTTATGCTGAAATATGGTTTTCAACATTTTATGTTGCATGTACTTGTCAATCTATGTGAAAAAATAATCGATTATTTTTTCATCAAAAATCGATTATTTAATAATCGATTTGTTTTACACTTTTTCTTGTTTTTTAAACTAAGATATGCATTGCTGGATGAAATCAATGTAGCCAAACTATATATTTTGATTGAATTTGACAAACTTCAATTGACCTTTACTGTAATTATTAATATTAAAAAAAGCAAATTATCAAATAGTCAGAAAAAATCAATTTTTTCTACACCATGTCCAGCCCTATAACATAGACACTATAATACGAGTCGTCTGGTTCATACTTCATTCCGTACATTCCATAGACTACTAACTGAAATACTGCCTGCTATGTACAATAATGCATTCTCTGATTTATTGGTTGCTCTTGTTGGCTCCCACTCCCCTATTCTACTAAACAACTCGACGGCCTAAGCACATTAAACAACACAGTAAACAAAAGGAAGGTGTAAATGTTATCGTAATCATCAACCTCCTGCCCTTGTCCCACTCTTAAGTGGCATCGGCACAACTGACAACATGTTGTCACACGATTTGGGTATGTATTTTACGATCGGCCGCCTGCCTGACACTTCGGTAAAAACTAGAGAGTGGTCTATCTACTCAACCGGATACCACACAATGGGTCAACTTAACTTTATCGTCTTATACACCTCAGTAAGAATGAGGGTTGTCTATTCTACTCAGCCGGATACCACACGAGTCGAATTACTAAAATCGCCTTTTACGACACCTCGGTGGTAATCTATTCTACTCTGCCGGATACCACACGGAATAAAACTGAAAATAATAATATCTTTTCTAATAAGAACTTTTGGTAAGCAACAACTGACTTGAAAAAAGGAAACTTTTATTAAAAAAATATATCAAGTATGTATTGTATACAACACTAATAATGTAAATGCGTCACAGAGTCCAAGGTATTTCTTTTTTAAGGTTTATTACTTTTTGTCTCGAAAATCAAAGCATAAAAATCGTCAGAATACTGATGGCCCGACAAGATTTTCGCCACTTGTGAAAGGGATTGGACAGTGTTACCAATTACCGCTTTAGTAGTTTTTAGTCTGCGTTTCCGATCAACTAAAAGAGGCGGGAAGCATTTCTGACAGGTGACGTTCCGGGCGTGGTATTAATTATTATTCACTTTTCGTTTGACCGTGCAAGGAGTAACAATAAATTCGTTGTAAGCAGTGCATATACTTAAAAATCGTCTATTATTTTCGACAACCTAACACTTGTCTGCACAATAGACATTGACACCAACAACGAACTAGACGGGGAGTTCCCAGATTAGTTTTTCAGACCTCTATCAAAATTTAATTGGTTCCTGTGCCGAACATTTCTATCACATTCCCATAAATTGACAAAAAATGTGAAGATTAGTCCCAACTACGAATTGAAAATTATCAAAAAAAATAACTATCGTGAGTAGAATTCATAGTTAATGCAAAGAACCGGCGATATTCACGATTATTCTATCGGGTTAGCCCGGCTAGTTTCGAACCTATACGGGGCACTTATTCATGATCTCTTTACACGTTATCGCGTAAGCATTGATTGAGCTGTGAGTGTGTGAAAAGTTGTCCAATCATAAATTCATTCAATCCAACTTTACTTTACCTGTAATTATAGGTGAAGTCAAGCCAACATCTTACTTCTTCACTTTCGAAAGCAGCCAATAATCTTGGACTCCCGCTTACGAAAAAAGATAATCTAGATAACAATTATTACACTTACCTATAAAGGTTTGGCTTATTAAGAAAAGTAAAACACCATGTGATATGCTAAAGAAGTCTTATTTATCTCTCATTTATACTTGCACAGATTTATTTATTTACTTATTTATTTATTATGACAAGCCAATAGCATTTTACACATACTTATTAATACACTTTTTCATAAGGCAAGTTCTTGGTAAAACACTTTTTAAGGCGAGTACAGCGTTATCGTAGGTAGTTAGGTACAAAATTATTTATATTACTAAAAGGAGACAAATTAACTTATACTTACAGGAAATTTTGATAAAAACAATTACTTAAACTTAACAACTTAAAGCAGCCGCTATCACATTATCTCTTACTTTAGTGCTCGGCATCTTCACTATTATAGATCAAGGTCCTCTGCTTGTGTCGTCCATCTTTGTCAATCTTATTAATTGGACATGAAATCACGGATTTTAATTGTTTTATAACAGACAACAGATTTTCAGATTTACTGTCTGGAATTCCACTTATTTCTATGTTGTTCTCTCTCGAGTGCTGTTCTATCAAGTTAAGTCTGGTTGAGAGATCTCGTACGAAAACAGCAAGGTGTGCATTTTCTTTGCTTAATATACTGAGCTTTTTGTTAGATTCTCTCAGTTCCGTTTTTATTCGATCGTAGTAAGCACTTGTAAAGTTAATTTTATCCTTGAGCTCATTCAGACTGACTAGTTCTTGTTTAATTATTTCACATTCTTGATTTAAACAGATCACATGAAAAAAGGCTTCTCACCAGTGTGAAGTCTTCATGTGATATGCTAAAGAAATCTTGTGGGTACATTTATACTTACACAGATCACAAGAAAAAAGGCTTCTCACCAGTGTAAAGTCTTCATGTGATATGCTAAAGAAGTCTTGTGCGTACATTTATACTTACACAAATCACAAGAAAAAGGCTTCTCACCAGTGTGAAGTCTTCATGTGATATGCTAAAGAAATCTTGTGGGTACATTTATACTTACACAGATCACAAGAAAAAAGGCTTCTCACCAGTGTGAATCTTCATGTGCCGTATCAAATTATCTTTCTCGCTACATTGAAACTTGCAAATATTACATGAGAAAGGCTTTTCACCAGTGTGAGTCTTCATATGCCTTACCAAACTACCTTTCTGGGAACATTTAAACTTGCAAATATTACATAAAAAAGGCTTCTCACCAGTGTGACCCTTCATGTGATATGCTAAGGAACTCTTTAAGTTACATTTATACTTGCACAGATCACATGAGAAAGACTTCTCCCCATTGTGAGTCTTCATGTGATATGCTAAAGAACTTTTCTGACCACATTTATACATGCACAAATCACATGAGAAAGGCTTCTCTCCAGTGTGAGTCTTTATGTGATATGCTAAATAATTTTTTTGGCTACATTTATACTTGCACAGATCACATGAAAAAGGCTTCTCGCCAGTGTGAGTCCTCATATGTAAAACTAAGGCACTATTGCATATAAATTTAGAATGACAAATTTTACACGAGAAAGGCTTATCACCAGTGTGATTCTTTATATGCCTTATTAAACTACTTTTCTGCCCAAATTTGTACTTGCACAGATCACATGAAAAAGGCTTCTCCCCAGTGTGAGTCCTCATGTGACATGCTAGATGACTCTTTTGGACACATTTGTACTCACAAATATAACATGAGTAAGGCTTCTTACCAGTGTGAGTCAATATGTGATATACAAGATGACCCTTTTGGCTACATTTATAATTGCAAATATTACATGAAAAAGGCTTCTCACCAGTGTGTGTCCGCATGTGGCCAACTAAGATGTCCTTGCGGGCAAATTTAGAAGGACAAATATTACACGAGAATAATTTCTTAGAAGTGTTTTGTTTTACGTGCACATTAGCATAATTCTTACATATAACATTCTGTAATGTTGAGCAAGATTCTATATTATTCCTATAACTGGTCTCGTTATCAATAAATCCTTCTTCTAATGAACTATTCCATATTTCACTGTTATTTATATTCATTGATATTTCGGCTGAAGATTCTGAAAAATTAAATTATGGACGGTAGTAATTGAAATAACATTATAATGCTTCGATCCACAATTGAACTAACTGTATATCGAGAAGGTTATTGTATCGTTATATCGCAAGTATTTAACGTATGGGTTGAGAATCATGTTAAGATAAGAAGAATATGTTTTAATTGATACATGAAAAATTACATGAAATTATGGTAAATGATTATGTGTATATTATAAACAAATGGAATAATGTATTAGTAGCTGATTATGCATAGAACTAATGGTTCCAGAACTTACCAAAAACATACAATAACACTGTTTTAGTAGTAGACAACATACCGTTTAGAACAGAAATACACTACGAAATACCATCACAAACTAGTAATGTTAGAATAATTTATTTTGACGTGACAGCGTCTTAAATTAGGTTGTGGCTTGGAGTCACTCATGAAAAAGTGTAACGCCCGCTCACGTCTGTTACGAGAGTCACCGAACGAAAGAGAGGCCCGCCGGACTGCCGAATGCCTTGCGTCTCTCTCCCACTCAAACATAATTGGTCCGCCGCGCGCGTAGCACTAGAGAATTAGGCGCGTTGAATCGGTGCGTGCTTGTGTCTCTGGTAAACAATATATATTTCTATAAATAAAATTTGTGCAATTCTTATTTTCATTCAATTCCTTGTTCCTATTGTGCAATTTAATAATATTCATATAAATAAATATTCTACTGAGAAAAAGACGTTGTCACGTAAAATCTTTGCCCGTAAAACCGACTTTACAGGCAACGTTTACGTTTCAATGTCCGCGGCATGGGCACTTTAACTTAGACAGTTGATGTTCGTTACAATAAGTTGTCCAGCGTCGGTTACGTCGTAACAGAATTTTACGGCTTGTTTGGTAGTTGTATCTAGAGTGTGTCTACGAAGTCTTATGTATTCATTGCGAATATCTCGAGTAGTCTGTGAGTCGTTTCCATCTCGGCCATGTTTGAAAACCAATGGAGAGTCCTTTTCTGTTATGATGTACAATCAGTCGATACTTGTGACGCGGCTCATGGCTACATATACCAATTGCTGTTGTTGTTGTTGTTGTATCACTTTATTGTACACAATTTTAAAAAAATTATAACAAAGTAAAAAGTAAAAAAAAACAAAATTTTATAACAAAGTAATAAGTAAAAAAAAAACAAAGCTTATAAAAAAGCGCACAAAGGCGGACTTATCCCATAAAGGGATCTCTTCCAGTCAACCTTTGAGAGACAGATAGGAGAGTAATTGTATGAGTAGCGTTTATAATGTAGTATAAACAAGGAACAAATTATGTGTACAAATTAAAAAAAAAAAAAAATAATAATAATAATAACAATATAATAATAAATATATATGATATAAACTACAAAATAAAATATTTAATATCATTATAGATATTAAATGTATATAAGTCAGAAAGAAAAAAAATAAATAAATAAATATATATATACATCATATGCAGCTCGTCTCACAAGTTGTATTATCACTGGAGCCTATAGTGTTTTTTTAAATTATTTTTAAAAGAGGACAAGGAAGGTGACTTACGAATTGAAACAGGCAATTCATTCCATAGTTTAACTGCATGTACTGTGAATGACTTTGAATAAACCCGTGACGAACTCGACGGAAAGGCAAGCTTGAGGTTACTACCAGATCTTAAGCGACCGTCTCTAACATCAGACAGGAAACGGAAACGCTCTTTAAGGTAAAAAGGGGCTAAAGGAGTAAATAGAACATTGTAAAGGAGCGATAATATATGTGTATCTCTTTTGCGTCGGATGGGAAGCCAATTCAATTTATCACGGAATTCCGAAATGTGGTCGTACTTGCGCAATCCGAAAATATATCTAATTGCAAGGTTTTGCAGACGTTCCAGCTTATCCAACAGGTCCTCAGTAGGGTCGAGAAAAGCGACGTCACTGTAATCTAACAATGGTAATAATAAAGACTGTGCTAGGTTAATCTTAGTTCTTAATGGAAGAAAGTTTTGTAGCCTTTTCAACGAGTGCAGCGTAGAAAATACTTTGCGACTCACATTAGCAATGTGAGCTTTCCAGCTAAATGTTTCGTCAAAGATGATACCTAAGTTCTTGATAGCATTAGTATAAGGAATAACAGTACCATTAAAAAGAATCGCAGGTACCGTCATATTCTTTATTTTTGAGATATAATTAGGACTGCCTATTATTATTGCTTGAGACTTTAGAGGGTTTATCAGGAGACCAACATCGCAAGCCCATTTCGAAATAATGGAAAGATTCCTATTAATCACCTGTACGGCTTCAACTACGTTAGTAATAGGAGCAGATGTATAGATTTGGAGATCATCCGCATAAAGATGGAAAGAGCAATTCAAGAGAGACGTGAGGTTGTTTATAAATAAGGAAAATAGCAGTGGAGATAAAACTCCACCCTGTGGAACACCCGCAGTAATTTTATTCCAATCTGAATATTTTTGGTCTACTTTGACTAGTTGCTGCCTACCATGCAGATATGACGAAAACCACTTGAGAGAATTTGATGTTACATTTATAGATTCAATAACTCCCATTAAAATGTCCAGATCAACACAATTAAAGGCGCTGCTGAAATCTAATAAAACAAGAATGGTCACTTTTTGATTATTGATATTAAACCGTATATCATCAGAGACTTTTACCAGCGCAGTAGTTGTGCTGTGTCCACAGCGAAAGCCTGATTGATAGGGACTGAGTAGATTGTGAAGACGGAGATGATTAGACAGTTTTAAATGCACATAATGCTCTAAAACTTTAGAGAGAAACGGAAGAATAGAGATAGGGCGAAAGTCAGAACAGGCAGAAGGATTAGTGGTCTTTGGAAGAGGAATTATATGTGCACATTTCCACATGGAAGGAAATGAACTAGTGATTAAGGAATAATTCAAGATATGGGCCAAATAGGGAGAAATAAGATGGATTACCGGAGTGATCATATCAAGACCGATCCCATCACTACCAATAGCTCTAGATTTTATTGTCTTAAGGATCTTTAATATTTCTGACGATGTAATATCTCCTAATTCCAAAGGTGGAATGTCCTGTCTGCGATTAAGAAGGAAATTGGAAATCGTGTCGTGTTTTCTATCAGGGCTTAGTACTACGGGACAGGTGCTGAAGTACTTATTCAATTCATTAAGATCGTAAATTGTTTGTGAATTAACATTCGTTTTCCCTACACCTAGAGTTTTTAGAAAACTCCAAACCCTTTCAGGAGTAGAATTTTCAATCTTGCTATGTATATAGCTCCGTTTAGCAGATCGGCACGATTTATTGCACTGCCTCATTGTGAACTTATAAAAAGCACGATTTTCAGGAGTGGGGTCTCGTAAAAATTTTAAGCGAGCTTTGTTTCGCCTTTCCATAAGTGCTTTGAGGGTTGGAGTTAGCCATGGTGCTGGATAATGTTTTACTCGGATAGATTTTGTCGGTGCATGTTTATCATATAGATCAAGTATTATTTTATTCAGAAAACTAATCTTACTATCAATATCTGGTGCTGAAATAACAGTTTGCCAGTCTGCTTTGCAAAAGTCTTCCTTTAACATATCATGATTAATATCCCGGTAATTACGAATTATAATAAATTTATGTCTTCGTTTCGGGGGACGAATTTTATACGATGCATATATTAAATCGTGTCTAGAAAAGGCACAAGCATTAAATTGGCCATACGTATCAATAAAATCAGGGTTACAGGTAATAATGAGATCAAGGAGAGAGGGGGGGCCATTGTGAGGAAAATGTGTGGGTTGTAGTGGTAAAAAAGTCAGATTTAAAGAATTGAGTAGCAATTGAAGTCGATAAGTACGATTATCATTTTTTAGAAGACACGTATTAAAGTCCCCCATTATTAAAATATGTTCATATAAGGGTCTCAAACTCGAGAGATTGGCCTCCAAGGCATCAAAGTAATTAATGCCTGAATTAGGGCTGTAAAATACGCCGAGTAAAAACTGTTTGTGATGTAAGATCACCTCTAAAAAAATATATTCTGGGCAATTAGCAACAGAAACAGATTGATTAACAACCCTGCAAGGAATGTCGCTTCGTAGGTATATTGCTACTCCACCGCCCTTTACTATCTTTTCATTTTTGTTATTCGATATGCGAGAATATGTTCTATCATTCCTAATTAGCAGATAACCGGGCAAAGGATAAAGTGTGGAAGGTAAAGAAGGTTTGAGAAATGTTTCTGATATTAATATAGCATGAATATTTCTTGATGTAAACGATGATAGCATATCTGAATGATGAGCTGCTACGCTTTGAGCATTTATATGTATCACGTTAAAGTTTTTCGATAAAGAACTAAAAGTACAATTTATATTTTTTTCCAGTGTAGGTATGTCATTTAAGTCGCTCTCAGCGCTGTGAAAACTATCAGACGATGGAGACAAATTAAAATATTCATTTTCCGATTCAGTATCAATATTGTAAGACATTGAGCAATAGATGTATTGTAGAATAAAATAAATAAAATCTGTTTTAAATTACAATAAGCAATATAAACAAATATCTATAACTTTAACTACCTAGTAGCTCGCCAGCTGTTCTACATATTAGCATTGTATAAATATATTATCAAATTCACCAATTTACATTGAAGATAAATAGTAAACTTTCTTATTGTTTGTATGGATGTATTATAATTTTAGTAAGACATAACGACTATAATAACTATATTATAACAGTATACATTCAAAACATAAGCAAATATATTATGTAGTTTTGTTAAATGTAAGGAACAACTAAACGCTTAGATTACGTAATAAACAAATGGAACAAAACTACGAGACATTTTAAGTTTGTGATTACCCACAGTATAAAAAAAAAAACAAATAAATAGAATGTCAATAACTCATTCGTTTAGTTTAGTCTAAGTTATGTTTACTAACTTTGAAAATAAATAATATTAGCAACAAGAAGTGAATAACGATTATTAGATATACTAATTAAAATATTACAATAATTAAACTGTGTGGTGTTATCGTGCGTATAAAATTAAGTGTTTACTGTCGAATTTTTGAGTGGGCGCGGTTCGGACGAGTTTTCTGGACTCGGGGCTTTTCTGTTGCCGAAGCACTTGGTTCAGTTGATGAAGTGGTAGCAAGTATTGGTTCTTTGGACTTATCTTGACGAAGCAAACGAAGTTCGTCCATTGATGTGATTCTATGGCGAGAACCGTCCGCACACATAATTACTATCTTGCCATCCGAGGTCCAGCAGCTCCTAATCCCATAAAGTTTTCGAGCTTCAATGAAGACAGAGTGTCGCGTGCTTGTCAGAAATTCAGAAACAGTTAGACCACTATTCTTCAATTTACTTTTACTCATCCATACGCTGGTTCTGCTTCGCAAATCAGCAAAGCGGAGCAATATGGGCCGGGGCTTATTTACATTGCTATGTTTACCGAGTCTCGTACAAGAAGTAAAAGATTGCGAAGAAATATTTGTGACATTTAGCTTCTCCATACAAATCTTAATTACACGATCTGTAAGATTTTCCTCCGTTTTCTCGGGCTCCCCGTGTAAAAGAAGAATGTTCGATCTAGATTTCATCTCAAACCCATCTAAATATTTGAAGATAAGATTCAGTTGACATTTGAAGTTAGAAACGGTTTTCCAGATCAAGGATTTAAAAGTGTTGAACTCACTTGCAAGCGAAGCGATATCCGTTCTTGGCGTTATGACTGACTCCTCAAATGCAGACATTTTAGCAGAGAACATTTCGGCCAATTCATCTATGTTGTGCTTCAATTCGGAGATTGGATCCATTATGCAGTTGTTACGGTGAAAAGTAAATATAAGATGAATTCGTAATATTTTCAAGGAATACAGATTGTGAGAACAGCTGGTGACGTTAATTAGCTTTCGTAGTTCATGTAAGTACAACACAAATTGATTTTAATGTAATTAAAAAATATATTTTATTTAAACAAATAACGGAACAGATTTTTGTACGTGTGTTTACATTAACGCCTACCCACCATTGCTGTGGTTGCTTTGAGGAGTACTTGTAAACAATTGTAGTAAACGTCCCACCCTGGGCCTTGTGGATCGTAATTGCACAAGCAGGCACGCAAGGAAATTGTTTTCGCTTGCACTTCACTGTTTTTGTCAACGAAATGTTTACCACTTTCTTGTACACTGGAACTCAATCGTCAGTTAAGGTGTTTGGTTTGCTGTGCACATTTGGTCGACAAACACTCTTTTTTCCTCAATTTCTGGTGGTTCTCTACTGTCTGAATTTTGTAGAATCATCATAGCTTCAAGCTCTTGCATCACACTGTCGATTTTGAGGTTGTTTTCGAACAGCTGGCGGCGTTCCATAATGGTATCCTTGTTATCATTGAACAGTTGTAGAAATTTATTGCTATCAACAATGTCAGCTATTTCATTGCGGAAAGGCAAGAACAGCAATACCATTTCACGTTGATAATCAACAGTTTCATCTATTTCGTAGCGTCTGTATCGTATTATTCGTCCAATTTTTCGTCTGCGGTTTTCATTGGATGTCGTCCTTCCCACAGTTGTCCTTTCCTCGGTCACCGGTTCTTCAATTTCGTCTTCTTGCACATCTATGTCATCTTCATTGTCGATGAAATCATGATAATCAGCGTCATACGAAGCAAACTCGGCCAAATATGAAGATTCCAGAGAGGGAGGTCGCTCTTCATATCGCTGAATAATGTTCTTGGTCCATACATCTGTACTGTCTGCTTCGATGTTTTCGCGATCCATTTGTTTCCGACGTTTGCGACAGCGTTGTCTTTCTGATGGCCAAACTGTTGGTATGTACATAATTTGACGGCTCGTTTCGCTCATTGGTTGCCGTAGTAAATACCATGCTGCTTCTTGAGCTGACATTTCAACTGAATTAAGTAGTTTGACACTCAATGCTTTCAATTGGCCCGTGTAGTCCCGGTCAGGATGCTCTTCCATCATCTTATTCAGCTCACGATTCAAGTTACCCATTCCACGAGCTGATTTGTTCACATATTCCACGACATACTGTGCGCAGCTGTATTCATCCAAGATAAACTGGATATCGATGTTGGATTTGATTTCACCAGCGAGGTAAGGGTTGAATGTGTTCGTCATAAGCTGGTCGAAGTTGCGTTTGAACAACATAGATGGCCTGCGCAAAGTTGAACGCACTACGTCAAGGTATGCATCGAATGTCAAACTATGCTCCCTAAGAAAGTCGTCCATGCTAGCGTATGTACGTTCGCTGAGACAGTTGCGTAGCTCCTTGGCCTTTTTTTGGAATGCTATGCGGCGGCCATCAGTTTGAGGCATTGGGATCAATACACGGGTAGTGAGCATTGGCCAGTATGGGATCCCAAATCTACAAGTCGTTTCGCCTCGCTTCGTGCAGGTGAAAGTGTGCTTGTGGATTTGATTGGCGTAGATGGTATCGTTGGGCACATCTTCTTTGGCGACGGAACTCAGCTTCTCGACGAGCTCGATGGTCTTCGGCATATTTTCTGACACAGTCTCATGTGGATCATCGTGTAACCACAGTAAAATGTGAACGTGCGGACTTCCTCTATGTTGAAACTCAATGCGAAGGAAATAATCCTCCACGTAGTACTGGCCAAACGGATTGTATGACTGTTTTGATTTCAGCATTTTCATCAATGTACCAACGAGTTTGTGGAAATATATGCAGCATGTAATTGGATCGTCACTCACCAAGTTGCACCGCTCTGATGTGTTGAGATCTTTGGCGACTTTGCCAGGATATTTGTTGCTCAACTTGAGGAGTAAATTCAGCAATACTAACCAGCGTACCTCGTTTGCACTTAGAGTGAGAAAGATGGTCGGCTTACCAAGTTGACGGAGCATAGCAAAGAGATCTCGTTTACGAGAGGCCCAGTACTGGACAGAGTTTGGCACCGACTTCATAAAGGCGAGATTCTGCACAACGAATTCTTTGAGAAACTCCGGGTCCTCTAACATGCGTCGAGTTACGCTCTCTGTGATCGAAACACTTCGGAATGCGCTGTAAATCCCATCGACCATTCGTAGACGTAGAATCTTCATTGCATCGTACAAGACTTTTTGAGGCGTGGCTCCGCGCCTGTCACTCCGTCTTATTTCACTGGTCGCCATCATGTACGGTGTCACTGAAATGTTCATGTTGAAACGGCGGGGCTCTCCGAAGTATATCGCTGGAAATGATAGTTCTTCTGCATGACGGTCATAAATGATGTTAAGAGGCGTTGCCCGATGTCCTGGTGCGATGTCAAGACAATCCTCTTCATTCCACAGTAGTGTGTGCTGTCTCGCAGCAAGAACTTCAGACTCGGGCATATATTCGGCGGAGATTGCTTCGATCCGATTAGCAGGATCATCCTGAAGGCCTTCATCTGATGGCAATGCAGGCTGCAGTCTTGACAAATCTATTTTGATATCGTACAAACGATATAGACTTGAATTTTGAAGTACATCTAACCATTCTTTGACCGTACGCTTAGATATGTACCCGCTGATGTAATTTGTTTTGTGTGCAAGATTCCTTTTGATGTTAACGTTGATAACATCGTCCTCTTCTAGATGGCGAGGCAAGCATTTTACCATGTCTTGTACGTTGACTGGGACGTTTATCACTTGTCCAATAATTCCATAAGAGAAATCATGACGCAGTCGACGCACTTGCATAAATGGAAGGCGCGGTGAGACCAAACGTTCACTGATAGGATCCAGAGGCGGTAGACCTGGAGGTATGTCAGGATATGAGAAGCCGTTGACCTTTGCGAGAGTAGGAAGCTTACGCTTATTCAGCGATAGTCTACAGGTGTTGCAAGACTTTGTATAATCCTCCTTGCGTAGCTGCCGATTTTCCTTAACGTACCAATCCGAGATTACCTTCAGTTGTAGTGCAGTGATGGTTTTAAGGTCATTCTTGAACCACAATCTGTCACAAACCGAGCAAGCATGGCCAAAATCGTTGTCCAGGAAAGTAGATTGAAATCTCCTTATTGACAATGACCATTTGGTATACCAGGTGGATTGTTCCAGTTGTATTGCTGTTTGGCTTGAAGAAGTATTCGGTTGTACATCAGTCCGAGAAGATGCAGCTCTACGTTGTCGGAATGCACGTTGCCGTTGAGCGTTAGTTAGGGGAACGCTAGTTTTCTCCGCCACGACAGGAGCGCTTGTTCTTTCCACCACAGAACAGGACATTGAAGCAGGTGACTCTGACGTACCGCTGGTGAGGGCTATGTTAGCAGATTTACGTAGCTTGCACCTGCGTTGCCTCTCCGCGGCCGCTTTGGCAAAGGCTCTTGCTTGTTCAGGAGTTCTGGAGGCTGCTTGGCGTACTCTGGACTCACGTCGTTTCTCAGCGGCAGCTTTTGCGAAGGCCGCCATCTCCTCAGGAGTTCTGGTCAATGCTTGACGTTGTCTGTACTCACGTTGTCGCTGAGCATTCGTTCTGGCGGTAGAGGTGGTGTGTGGAACATCGAAAGGTACTGCAGAGGTTGTCGGCACGATATCCTCCGTCTCCATTGATGTACTGGACGTTGAAGGCATTTGCTCGTCCGTTTCCATTGTTTTGAGAGTGGTGATTCCTGTTGAACATTTGAAAATATATTAATTTCTATAACTTGTAAATTAAAATGATTCATTTTAAATTTAAAACATTTAATGGAATACAAACCTCCGACGGTTTGAATTCTTTCTAAAAATTTTTGAAATTAATTCAAATTTGTAATTGTAAATGATGAAGTTGAAAATTAAAACATTTACTTAAATTAGATGTTAAAATTGTTGCTAAACACAGTTTAAATCAAGTTTTCTTATATCTGCCACTTTTTCTTAATATTTGTAATTTTAAATAATCAAATTGAAAATCAAAACATTTATTCAGATCGAAGGTTCAAATTTTTGCTAAATAAATTTAAAATTAATTAAAATTAGTAATTGTAAATGGTAAAGTTGAAAATTAAAACATTTACTTAAATTGGAATTTGAAATTCTTGCTAAACACAGTTAAATACTAACTCCGCGCGTGGTGATTGGTCGGTTTAGTTCGTTTGTTTGGTCGCACTGTTTTGACAGGTTAGAGGTTATAATTTGTTATTTTAAATGTTTGACTAGCAATACACACTGTTTTTTCTCAATCGACTGAATGACGATTGATTGCAAAGTGATTTAAACTAATAATTTACTTAACACTATCAACATTTGTCAATAGTATGACATAACCTATAAACTCAGTTTCTCAACTTTTGTGTCAATCTAACAATTAATCAATCAATCATAGTTTACGATAATGAAATATCAGTATACAATTATTTACCTTTATTGTTGTAGTTGTTGTAAATTACAAATCTAAGCACTCCACATTTTCACTACAGACACAGCTGACGATACTTAAACCACACGTGTTAACTTGTATTATGACGCTTTCTTGTTTTTCCAACGCCAAGAACGCTCGAGAAAGACAGAGACACAAGCACGCACCGATTCAACGCGCCTAATTCTCTAGTGCTGCGCGCGCGGCGGACCAATCATGTTTGAGTGGGAGAGAGACGCAAAACATTCGCCAGTCCGGCGGGCCTCTCTTTCGTTCGGTGACTCATCGTAACAGACGTGAGCGGGCGTTACACTTTTTCATGAGTGACTCCAAGCCGCAACCTAATTTAAGACGTTGTCACGTCAAAAAAAATGGTGGGTTAGAGATTTAAGTCACAGAAAACTCTACATGTTCTTGCTAGGGTTGCAGAAATATATGACAGTACTTATATGTAGTACCTAACAAATACTAGGATGCTTTGGCCAGACATAATAGCAGGCTGTGGAATTATTGCATTAAGGTTCAGAAAGGCATAAATATTAGGAGAGATCATAACAGATTTTTATATTTACAGATCTTTGAATGCATAAATGGGCCACACAAAATGGTACCTAAATATATTGGAGATATACCCAAAATGACACAGGTTTCACTTAGTCTGCAAGCTTAAAATGAATGCTGATTGTGTTTGCTTTTGTCTTGACATAGGGACAGAATATTAAAACAAAAAATTGTAATTGAACTTACCTAATGGCCCAGTGCTAACTTCGGACTTTAACTCCTGCTGTAAAGAATGATCCAGGTATAATATAACAATAATTACTGTTAACTCTTCAATGCTGACGATAAATAGATCCATTGAAATTAGTCATTGTTTCTAGTACAAGTTCAGCTCTCACAGAAATAGCCAACATTAAATTTATTTTCTAGGAAATTACTTTAACATTTACTTAATAAGTCCACCATTGTGCACTTATTTTTTTAAATATTTTGTATTAATGTAGGTTATTGATATAAAAAGGATATACGAAAAAAGGATTACTTTAACATTTATGAAATAAGCCTGCCATTGTGTACTTATGTTTTTTTTGTATTAGTTTAATTATTCATGTGTGCAATAAAGATTGTTCATAAATAAACAACCATTTTCATGGTGTCGTGAAAATATTTGCAGGCAACCTGAAGTATCTCTGAAGAATTCCTGAGATGTACATTATCTAATCTGCATTAGAGCAGTGTAAGGGATTGAAAAACTGACCATTTTCTCCAAGAAGACTATGCTATGCGAAGGCTATGACAAGAAGTAGAGCAGTTATTGGCCACTACTTATGTGAAACTAAAACTATTATATTTCATGAATTTTTTTTCATTTAAACAATAGATGGCCACTTTAAGACAAAAATCTATATTCAAGTGATTTATATTTGTACAATTATTAGCTTGTGCTGCTTACATGAGCCACTCTACCGTTTTATAAGTAGCCTACACTGTTTTGTGAAGTGGTATTCCAACTCGAACTCCTAAGTACCCCCATGCCCATTTATTCTAAATACTACATGATGTTACTTACTTTTGATTTTGCTAAAAAAGTAGATTGATAGATTTAGTTATTTAAGAAATTATTTGACATTAACTATCCCTATAATACCTCAGTGAATATATTGAATGTTTGATATCACTTTTATTAATAACCTATAAGTAAATTAAATCAAGCCATGTTAATTGTGAATACAGATACATTGATATTACAGAAGTTAGTCCTTTTCAGATTTAATTTTTTCCACTAACCTATTATCCACGTCCGATTGCCAACGGCATATAGCTTGTGTTCAACTTTATATATTAGTTTTAATACAAAGCAAATACAACTTTATTATGAGAGAACTACATGCTATGCTATAGATAGGTGAATGTGGCAAATGTATTTTAAATAGTCTACTTACTTTTACATCTATTACCAAATAACCATTTGATGATTGTATTCTTATACATTTTGAAAGTATTTGGGTGTCACAAGCTTCTGCACATTGTTGGATGGAGCCTAACTCTGTTACAGGATGTAAGGCATCAACAATTTTCTCACTCAATATTTCACTTTTAACAGGGTTGTCAAATTGTTCTTCCTTACACACTTTGAAGCTGGCGTCATACATATTTTCCCAGGTCTGATTGATATCCATGTCACTTTTTACATTAAGCACAGGTTCACATGTGTTTTCAATTTCTATTTTTATTTTAATATTTTCAGTAACATCACCACTCAATATATTTATTTCTTCCTTCACCGTTGGCTGGTTCATTTCGTACATTCTTTTATTTCTTGTTTGTTCTGAAATATTCAATATTGTTTCCAACAATTTTGTTTAGGGTAGTGGTAGCGACTAGCGAATAGCGATGGAAAAAATAATCGATTATTTTTCCAAAATAATCGATTTTTTAATAATCGATTATTTTTTCATCAAAAATCGTTTTTTTTAATTCATTAATTTAGGTATCCCTTTTTCTTGTTTTTTAAAATTAGATATGCATTGGATGAAACCAATTTAGCCAAACTGCACATTTTCATCCAATGTCACAAACAGCGCATCTGATATAATTTTTTGGTCAGTCGGGTTATGGTTTGTAGCAACAGGCTGGAATCAGGCATTCTCACATTTATAGCTATTAACTGAAATAGGGAAGCCAGCCTAAAATGTGTCCATTGACAATAGTAAACGAAACTAATTATCTGTCTCTCTTTTCTATGGAGTTGACAAAGAGAAGTATATGAGTTTCAATCCGCTCCTTTATAGACATACATATTATGTAAATTTTCTAATGATAATTTATTGAACATATTTATTTATTTCATGTTCCCTAAAACTAGCAATGTTTTCGGAAATTTATGACTATCTTGCACTTTTTTGCTTGTCATTTAGCACCCACCGGTAGTATCGAGTTAGCAAATCTGATCTCAAGGTGGTAAAATGCAATAAGTAGCAATAAGTGTAACACTAACTTTAGTTTTAAATATACTGCAGCAAATAAAAAAAAACCATTCTAAACTTAAGCATTTATCTTTGTACATTACTGTTCCTTCCGCGTATAATAAAAAATATAATACTGTAAATATCAATATCATGAACATTTAAGTACCCTGGAACATTTATTCTGCCAGTCCTAAGGCTGCTTTAAGTACAAAGGGAAGTTATTTTTATGCGAAAACGAACTGAAAGCTTTTCTTAAATAACTATTTCTTTTTGTATAAAAACTATTTCGTTTCCCTTTTCTCAAAAGCAGTTTTGCTAATTTGCTATACACATCACACGATTGTTGTTAACATAGAGTAGTTAGTACTGAATGTAGTTGTCATAGACTAGCTGTTTTCATGTCAACACAGGCAGTAGGCTATAGTTATTATAGTAGAGTAGGGAAGTCAATCAAAAATGTAACCTATAACAATAGAGAAAGCAAATGAGTGTTTTTATCTGTCTCCCTTTTTAATGATAAGACAAATATAAGTATACGAATTTTGTCTACCATTTCATCATATCTTGTTACACTCATTTACACGCGTGCCTCTGACACCTCTTCTTTACTATAATTACTCTATGGCCTTAGCGCGTTAGATCCTTCATCCTAAGCTATTAGCAAAATTATTTATAAATGGAAGGTTTGCTGGTTTTGAAAATTAAAATTTCATCATAATAAGGCCAAGTTTAAGAAAATCTATGCAATGCCTAGGGTATGAATCAAGCAACATTCACATACCTTTACGAGCAAGCAGCTGCATCATACACTTAGCTTCTCATAGATAGATTCTCTTAACAAACGCGGATTAAAGCAAATAATTCTTTTGTATCTTCTCGACTATGGAATTTCGCAAAATAACCTCTGCTTCTATAAATCATCTAAGAATCATGTTTCTACCAAGATTATTTACAAACATATTAAAGTTGTATAAGGTCGTATTTGATGAATTTTCTCATTTTCATCGCAGAATAATCATCATCTTCCTGCCCTTACCCCACTCAAAGTGGGGTCGGCACAACATGTTATAAACATGCTGTCACATGATTTGGCTGCGTTTTTACGACCGGCCGCCTGCCTGACGTCAACATTCCTCAGTCGTATTTTACGACACTTCGGTAAGAAAGAGGGTGGTCTATTCTACTAAACCGGATACCACACGGTGGGTCAACTTACCTTAGTCGCCTTTTACGACACCTCGGTAAGAAATGAGGGTACTATTCTATTAAGACGGATACCACACGGCGTCATCGAAGAATAATATTTATGCTATTAATTTACTCATTACTACATAAATTTAATGGTCCCATCATTAAACCATCATCTATCATGTCCGAACCATACAAGATACAACTTTCACACTTGCAAAACTTAATGTCCTTACTGTTAACCGTTTAGTGGTTCCCTCATCTGGAGCTAATCCTGGCAGCATCAGGCCATGCTTATCATAAACATGCATTGTCATCGGAACTGGACATGTAATTAAATTTTAGCTCCTTCGGACCCCGGATCTGGGTCAAATTTAACATGCAAGATTCCACCTTCACATACATACATGGCAAGTTAAATAAAAAACGGACAATGTTGACCTCTAAGTTATATTTTACTTCATACTCAAATCTTTTTTTGGATAAAATATTGACGTTGAAATGACATGTTGTTAGACTGAACACACAACACTAGTATAAAGTTTAGCAAGATTTATCACTTCCCGATTTTTTTTGACCATTTTCTTCCGATTTTTTTTGTCAAATTTTCTGAAATTTATTTGAAATCCCTATCCTGCAACGACTCTTATACCTATCTGCACTTCATCTATCTACACGAATAAACATATACTAATCAACTCTTCTGTATTCAAAGACAATGTAGATTAAGCATCTAAACCAGTGTTTCCCAACGTGGGGCCCACGACCCAAAGGGGGGGAATTTGATGGTTAAGGGGGGGCAACTCGACGAGTGTTTCCCTTTAGCCTTTAGCCTTTCGCTCTGGGCCATTTAAGTGCAATGCTAGATTTCAGTGCCAAATTAAACAAAAAAAGCAATTTTTCTTCCTAAAACCTAAAATTTATGTTCTTTAAGTGGACAATTCAATTTTTAATATTAAAATTTTTGTATGTTACTTAGGGGGGTAAAATAATTTTTAACGTGGGGCATGGACCAAAAAAGGTCGGGAAACACTGATCTAAACCGTAATATCCAAACACTTAACCATACTCTGATGTGAAAACAAAATTATTTTGGGGCTACAGTCACAGTACAGTACAGGCTTACAGTCTACAACTAAATTACGTGCCTGACTTGAAACGTGTTAAACATGATAAAAAAACATAAAATACTGTTCAAATTAAAAAAAAATCTATTCAATTAAACTTGTAAACAAGTGCTTTTGAAGTTGCTTTTTGCTTCTCACAAGTGTGAGTCTTCATGTGATCTGCTAGATGACCCTCTTGGCTATATTTATAATTACAAATATTACATGCATGCGGCTTCTCACCAGTGTGAATCCTCAAATGATTTATTAAATTACATTTATGGCTAAATTTATACTCGCAAACATTACATGTAAAAGGCTTCTCACCAGTGTGAGTCCTCATATGATATATTAAACGACCTTTCAAGCTACATTTGTACTCGCAAATATTACATGAATAAGGCTTCTCGCCAGTGTGAGTACTCATGTGTTTTGTTAAATTACATTTCTGGCTACATTTAAAATTGCAAATATTACATGAATAAGGCTTCTCACCAGTGTGAGTTCTCATATGATATATTAAATTACCTTTCATGCTAGATTTATACTCGCAAATATTACATGAATAAGGCTTCTCACCAGTGTGAGTTCTCATATGATTTATTAAATTACCTTTCATGCTAGATTTATACTCGCAAATATTACATGAATAAGGCTTCTCGCCAGTGTGAGTTCTCATATGCTTTATTAAACTACATTTCAGACTACATTTGTACTCGCAAATATTACATGAAAAAGGCTTCTCGCCAGTGTGTGTCCTAATGTGGCCAACTAAGTTTTCCTTGCGGGTAAATTTAAAAGGACAAATATTACACGAGAATAATTTCTTAGAAGATTTTTGTTCCATGTGTACATTAGCATAATTCTTAAATTTAACATTCTGTTGTGTTGAGCGAGATTTTATACTATTCCTAGAACTGGTCTTGTTATTAATAAATTTCTCTTCTAATAAACTATTCCATTTATCTATGTCATTAATATGTACAGGTCGGCTGTCCTCAGTTTTTAAGTTGAGAGAATTGACTTTCATTAGCTTCTTTGCAGGCTCATTAATGTCCGAGATCATTTCGTTTTTATTATTTGGAGAAACATTAATTGTTTCGGAAAATGATTCTAAGTTTACATAGTCTGAATCTCTATGAATAGTTTTTCTTTTGGGAACTGATACTGTTTGTGAAAACCATTGATATTCTAAATCTGTCTTCACTTCAAAGTTATAATCAACATTATTTATGTTATCACATACATGGGTATCTTTTGAGGTAAGTGGAGTGTTTTGATAATTACTGATAATATTGAATTCCCCTATTCCTAATGAAGTTTTGTTCCTTTGAAAGTTATTTCTTTTCATTGATATTTCGGACGAAGATCCTGAAAAAGTAAATTAAGGGCAGTAATAATTTAAACAACATTTTAATGCTTCAACCCATAATTGAACTAACTGTATATCAAGAAGGTTAATGTGTTGTCATATTGCAAGCGTTTGACATATGGGTCGAGAATCATGTTAAGAATTATGATTGTCAACCATATAAATGAAATATCACTACATATTATAAAACAAAGTCGCATTCTTTCTTTGTCCATATATCCCTATGTATGCATAAAACTTTAAAACTACGCAACAGATTTTGATGCGGTTTTTTTTAATAGATAGAGTGATTCAAGAGGAAGGTTTGTTCGTATAATAACATTCAATACGGACTAGAGAAATACTGTAATTTTTGAGGTTTCTGTAAATAATTATATTTTTTACCGATTACCTTGCAAACGCTGGCTAAACCCTACGAGATTTATCAAAATGATGTACTACGTATTTGTGCACCTTGAAAAGGTCTACAGAAAAGTCCGCGACGGTAGATGTCTATCTCTTATGGATAACTCACAATAGCATTTTTTGTCATTTACTTTTTACGAAAAATAATGCCTTATTTTTTAAGCAATTTTTATACAATACAGCATTAATCCTTATCCAATTAAGTACCTTAAATAAATTGTTGATTTAATATAGATCAATATGGCCGTTTACAGCATGTAATTTAAGTGAACATTTTTTTTTTTTTTTTTTTAATTTATTAGGTTTACCAACAGCTTTAACACTTAATTCTAACACATATTCTATTATACTATTACACTAGGTCTAAATGTAAAACTACTTAAAGGTAAACACCACATGCAAATATAACTCAAAACAATACTATAATAATTATGAAACTGAAATTTAGAATTAAAACTAAGCTAAGTAAATACACTAAGATTTTTTTGGATTTTTTTTCTAAAATGATGGAGGGATACATGGAATATATCAGGGGAATTAATATGGTTATAAACTTTTGTTATTCTGGGGATTGGTGAGTTAGCGCCCAAAGCTGTAGAACGATGGGGAAAATATAAAAGGTTATTTAAGGGTGTTCTTGGGTATCGCATTGGCACTCGTAATTTAAAGTATTGGAGGAGTGCAGAGCAGTCAACTTTATTATTAAAAATTTTAAATAAAAATATCAAATCAAGTTCTATTCTTCGACTTTCTAAGGATTGCATGTTAAAGAAGTTTAATTTATCATTGTAACTACGTAAACTTTTAGATTTTCCTATCGTAAATGTAAGATTCCAAAGAAATCGTTTTTGCACTCGCTCAATTCTAAGCATGTGTGTTGAGTAATGTGGCCGCCAAACGATGCTACAATATTCTAATATACTGAGAACTAAAGATTTGTATAACAAAATTTTAGTACTAGGTTTTGTGAACTCTTTACCATTTCTTATGATGAAGCCCAGCATTTTAGATGCACGTTTAATAATACTGTCAATATGTGGAACAAAAGTTAAATTCCGATCTATAATGACTCCTAAGTCTCTTACATAATTTACTTCTTCAAGACACATGTTGCCGATGGAATAGTACGACGGAATGACATTCACTTTACGGGTAAATTTAATATGCTTAC
Organism: Morpho helenor; assembly: GCA_029227775.1. NCBI lineage: Eukaryota > Metazoa > Arthropoda > Insecta > Lepidoptera > Nymphalidae > Morpho > Morpho helenor. The sequence goes on from JARGCU010000006.1 coordinate 1,684,123, forward strand.
ATTTATTAATATTAAGGTTTAAATTATTATTTCTGCACCATTGCAGCAGTCTATTAATATCGCTTTGTAAGAGCTCAATATCTTCAGTACTATTTATAGTTCTAATAATTTTCAAATCATCTGCATACATAAAGGGTGTAGAGTACAAAAAACAATTAAAAATATCATTAATGAATATATTAAAAAGAATAGGGCCCAAATGTGAGCCCTGAGGAACACCTGATTTAATTGATTTTTGGGCAGATTCGTATCCCCCAGCAACTACGAAAAAAGAACGCTCAGCTAAATATGATGTGAACCACCGTAGGAGAGATCCAGATATTCCATACATGCCTAGCTTGCGTATTAAAATATCATGAGAAACCGAATCGAACGCTTTACTGAAATCCGTATACACAGCATCAACTTGTTTATTTCTATCTATTGCTTCGTATAATTTCTCTATATATGTGACCAGGTTCGTTGTAGTTGATCTAGATTTGACAAAGCCATGTTGACAGTCACATAAATATTTCTGAAAGTGATGCTGTAGATACGGACACAGTAACGCTTCGAAAGTTTTTGCAAACGTTGAGAGTAATGATATGGGTCTATAATTGGAGATTTGGGTATCGTCATCATTTTTTAGAATTGGAACTACTTTTGCTATTTTCCATGGGGTAGGGAAAACACCGGAGGCTAGTGATTCATTATATATAATCGTAAGTGGTTTTGATAAACTATAAGCACATTTACATATAAACATCGGGGATACAATATCTGGCCCAGTACCTTTAGAAGGATTTATAGATTGAAGCTTTTTAAGCACTTGCTGTTCATCAATATATAACGTAGAAAAGGAATCACTATGTCCATTAATCGAGTGGAAATACATTTCACTTATAGTACTAATATTAACAGAGTCAAATTTCAAGTTGTCTTTATACACAGAAGAGAAGTAAGAGGCAAACATATTACAAATTTCTTCCCCTTTAGACGTAGTAACTACTCCGTTCGACATGGTAGTAGGATAAGAACTTCCCACACCTCTTTTTCGTTTTACGTAAGAAAAAAACTTAGAAGAATTACTTTTGATGGAATTTTCTATGTTAGATATATATGTACGGTAGCAGCTCTTTATTAAAACCTCACTACGTTCTTTCAATAAAAGGAATTCTATATCATCTCTGGGATTTCGATATTTTTTAAATTTCGTTCTAGCCTTGTTCTTTTCATTTAGCATCCTTATAAGACTTCGACTATACCAGAATGGATAATGTTGACTTTTACTTTTAAACAATGGAACAAATTTTTTTAACGCCTGTTCAATATTCATATTAAGTAGATTAACCATTTCGTCTACATTCTCACAATTATTGAAAGCTACTTCCCAATCAAAAGTGTTGAAAAAGTCATTAATTAATTTATAGTTAGCCCTTCGAAAATCATATTTTTTTTTAATATTGGAATCATGCGATAACATTTTCAAATCCTTAATGAGGATGCTGATGTATAGTGGAGGGTGATATTTGTCGATAATAGATAATGGAGAAACCGAAGGTATAACTGAACAATCTGGAAAGTCCGTCAAAACTAGGTCTAGAATTTTATCTCTATGATTAGGAACGACGTTGCATTGTTGTAGATGATTACCATTAAGAAAATCATTTAGAGCTTGAGCAGATAAAGAATTACTTAACAAAGATTTAGTTTGGCAATTCCAATCGAGAAAACTCATATTAAAATCACCAATAATACAAGTATATCCCTCTAACCTATTCTTAAAATTATTATAATTATCCATAAACAATTCTAGGTGTTTTTTATCAAAAGGAGGTGGAAGATATATCGCGCACATATTTATGTAAATAACAGATTTCTTTTGTCGAAATTCTAGGGAAACCCAAAGATCTTCATTATTGGTCTCAAATTGCTTAAGGCGTCTTGATTTTATTGTTTTTTTGACCGCTATAAGAACACCTCCACCTTCCTTTTTTTTATTGCTAGATGCGCACCTATCGCGTCTGTAAATAGTGTATCTATCATCAAATAGCTCTGTGTTTAAAATGTAATCCTTGAGCCAGGTTTCCGTCAATACAATTATATCTAAGTTTAAACTACATACAGTCCTGTAAAAAGATATTGTTTTGGTTCGTAAACCACGAACATTCTGATAATAAATACCTATTGAACTGAATGTCATATTATTATCCCAAAAAATTGAACTGTATTTAAAATATTACACAACAAAATAACTACAAAATACTCTTTATAGAATCTAAATCTCGAATCAGACGATATTCGGAGTTAGAATCCTTCCTTACAAATATTCGCCCATTACGTATCCAAATAAATGTATAGCCCTTTTCTTTAGCTCTGATGCGAGCAGCAGCATGCAGTTCTTTATTAAACGATGATAAGTGTTCCATTATATATATAGACTTATGCTCGCCAGGATAACCAACGTGTGATGAATTTAACTTTTCAGATGATTTTCTAGATTTATTAAATTTTGTAACCGCAGCCAAAACCTTATCACGGGTCATCGGACTGTTGAACTGGACGATGACAGATCGTGGCCTGGGACTGTTACGGTTCTTTTTTGCGATACGAGTGCAGTGTAAAATGTGATCATCCTTGACGTCAATCCCAACTGTCTTATTTAATTTTCGAATCATTTCCAATAGATTTTCATTTTTACTCTCCGGCAAACATTGTATTTCGATATTGTTTGCTCTAGCATTTTGTTCCAAAGTGTTAATTTTCTGAGAAAGATCTTTTATCCGCAATTCTGAGTCCTCTTTTTGATGCTTAAGTTCCGTTATAATCTCCGTTGCCGACTTATATTTTACCATGACATCCTCATATTGTGCGCTTATAAATTCTATGGAATCTTTTAAAGATTGTACTTCGCTCTTAATTTCCTTCAGCTCGTTATTTAATAATGTGCACATAGATGTATTCATACGAGATAGAGATTCTTCCATCATGATTGTTAACTCCTCACGAATAATTTCTCGAAACTCTTCCCCCGACATCGTAGATTCGACAGACTGTAGCGGAGAGGACAGTGCTATGCGTTTTTTAGAACGACTTGTAACATTTATGCTTGCATCAGCACGTACTGGGGTGTTATCATTCCTACCAGATTTACCTCCACTACATAATGGACATTTCCAGTTTTTATTGTTCGTTCTTAGTAATGCAGCTTCCTTGGTATTCGTAGGCTGCAGACACAGTACATGAAAATACGTACCGCAGGTACTACACTTTACACGGTCATTATCATTGGACTCAATATTGGTGTCACAACAACCCCATAATATGTTCGGTTCAGACATTTTATATAGATAACTCCTGATAAATTATTTATGATATTTAAATCCATAAAAAACCGTTTACAAAGGATTTTAAGTAGTCAATCAAAAACATTAAAGTATGATGAGATACGTAATGTTATGCAGAGGAACATTTTAGAGATATTACAGATTTAAAATGCCGTGAGAACGCCGCGCTTCGCCCTATAGCACTTCGAATCTAGCAGCTATATGTCGCTCTTTCAAGAGTTTGTTTAATGACAAGGAAGATGTAAATGTTGTAAATAAAGATATTCTGTAATTAATTGTAAAAATAAAATATATAGGGAAAATGTAAAAGTAAATAAGTAAAAATGTACTATATGAATTTAGATATTCCAAAGATAGCAGGAAATCTCCTTGGTATAGGGAGAGGCAGTGGCATAGCTAGGGGGTGGCGAGAGGGGCTGTCGCCCCAGGGCACCACAGGCAAGGGGGGCACCAAACTTGATAATAATTTTTTTTGAAGGAGGTTTATTGGTTTCTCTTCAATCTTTCACTTTTTTGACTTATCTTGGATTTTGGGAACCAATTTTAAGGGAAATTAATGACGCACAATCGTATATGCAAAAGAAAGGGTTAAGTGTTAGGGAGTGTGCTATAAAATTGAAAGCTTTAAGTGATTTCCTCATCGATGAAAAAGAAAATGTAACAAATTCTTGTTTGATTTTTGCTGAGGATATATGTTCTGAATTAGGAATTTCAAGGGAACAACCTAAACGAATTTCTAGAAATAAGAAAAATTCTGGAAGAGATGTCACTGATGAAAATCTAATTTATAATAATGAATTAAGGCGAAATATCTAAGTACATGTTTAGATATTGTAAAAAAAGAAATATTAACAAGATTCGAACAATTGCACGAAGTAGACAGTAAATTCGGATTTCTTTCGCCCTCTCAGTTATTAAATATTCAAATTGATATTGATTTTTGTGATGCTCCTGATGACATCGACAAAGTAGAATTTATAATAGAAAGAAAGAGACTTTAGAAATTCGTAGAAGCTTCACACAGTACAGAGACTTTGACAACTCAAGGACCGCTAGAACTCGTATTATTCATACATAAACATCAGCTGTCAGATTTTGTCCCCAATATTGTAATAATGCTTAGAATTTCTCGGAAATCTCGGAGTGAGTGTAGCTACATGCGAAAGAAGTTTTTCAAAACTTAAATTAATCAAAAGCTACTTAAGATCAATAATGTCACATAGTAAATTAAATAATCTTACAATAATGTCAATAGAGCACGAACTAGTCGATACCATTGATTTTGAAAATGTGATTAATGACTTTGTCACTCAAAAAGCGAGGAAAGTTCGTTTTTAAATTTTCTAAATAAATTTTATCATAATCTTATGTTATTTTATGTATAGTTAGTATCATTTTATACCAATTTAAATTTATATATTAAAGCCATTGCGTTCTGAAATCTAAAATTATTTACACTCTTTAAAAAATATAATTATTTAGAGAAACCTCAAAAATAACAGTATTTCTCTAGTCCGTATTGAATGTTATTATACATACAAACCTTCCTCTTGAATCACTCTATCTATTAAAAAAAACCGCATCAAAATCTGTTGCGTAGTTTTAAAGTTTTATGCATACATAGGGATATATGGACAAAGAAAGAATGCGACTTTTTTTTATAATATGTAGTGATATTTCATTTATATGGTTGACCATCATAATTCTTAACATGATTCTCGACCCATATGTCAAACGCTTGCAATATGACAACACATTACTTTACAAATTACTTTACAAAGGTACATACAAGGTCTCAGGATGCACCACAAAAGTAACACGAGAGCTCTTGGTGAGAGTGGTCGTGAAGTGACATGTTGTTACTTGTTAGTGGGTGTTTGAGCCCGTGCTATATTCATAGAACATTAGTTTATAAACACTACAATGTGTATACAGATAAGTGGAATATACTGAATCAGTAGCTAATGATGTGTTCAAGTAATGCCAAGAACTATCCAAAATCATAAACTAACTCAATTATAGTATTTCATTGCATTCATATTATGTCAAATAAAATGCTATATTAGAAATTGTACAATGTTATAGAAATCTGTACATGTTCTTGCTAGAGTTGCAGAAGTATATAATAGTAATATTCTTTACAAATATCATGAAATAATATCTATAAATAGGATACTTTGGCAGGACATAATAGTAGTTTGTAAAAAGTGGTAGACCTTACTTAAGATGGGAAGACGATATAAAAAGGGTTGCAGGTCACAGGTGGAGACAGAAGGCTGGCAATAGGATAACTTGGAAATTCTCTGGTGCCTATGACAAGGGGCAGACTGAAGACTAAAAGTTTTTATAAAAGTTTAAAATATTATGTATATGTATTATGAAGCTTCAGATAATAAAGACTAATAGTAATTAGAGATTGTACAATGTCATAGAAGTCTGTACATGTTCTTGGTAGAGTTGCAGAAGTATATAATAGTAATATACTTAACAAATATCATGAAATAATAGCTATTAATAATAGGATACTTTGGTATGACATAATAGTAGTTTGTAGTTTGTAAAATTAGAAATTTAAATAGATCATACGTAATACAGAAATATTGACCATATTTCTAATACCGGTCTTCAAATGGATATATGGACCACACAAACTTTAAACACACACAAAAAGATTAAAATGAATTGTGTCTGCTTTTTCCTGGAAATAGGGACAAAGCTTCAATAGATATAAAAAAAATGTTTCATTAAACTTACCTAAATCCTGTGTACACTCTTCAGACTTTAACTCATGCTGTAAAGAATTATCCAGCTATAATATAACAACAATTACTGTTAACACTTCACTACTAATAAATAGATCCATTAAAATTAGTTATTGTTTCTAGAACAAGTTCAGCTCTCACAGAAATAGCCAACATTAAATTTATTTTCTAGTAAATTACTTTAACCTTTACGAAATAAGCCTGCCATTGTGCACTTATAATGATTTTTTATCTTTTGTATTACTTGTTATTATTGTGTGTGCAATAAAGAGAATACAAACAAATACCCAAACCTTTTAGTATCGTGAAAATGTATTCAGTCAACCTGAAGTATCTCTGAAGAATTCTTGAGATGTATGTTACCTAATTAGCCCAGGGGAAACACCATGCGTCTCTTTCGAGGAGGTCACAGGTTAAAACCCAGGCAGATACCAATGAGTTTTTCTGTTAAAACTTACCTATGTGTCTAATTGATAATTGCAATTTAAGACACACTTTCAGGTGTAGGAAAAAATTGTGAGTAAAACTTATATACCTTTAAATAATTCTAAAGATATCTCTAACCTACCAACCTGCATTGGAGCAGCATGGTAGGACTTAGCTCCAATCCTTCTCTCTAAAAATGGAGAGAAGATGCCTATTCCCAGTAGTGGGAGAGTAACAGGCTGCTACTTCGCTTTACTTTACTATGTTACCTAATCTGCACCAGAGTGGAGGGTTTAAAGACTAACAATTTTCTCCAAGAAGATTATGCTATGTGGAGGCTATGACAAGAAGTTAAACTGTTATTGGCCAATACTTTTGTAAACTAAAGTTATCTATTATATTTCATGAATTCAAAGTGATTTTATATTTGTAAAATTATCAGCTTGTGCTGCTTACATGAGCCACTCTACACTTTATAACCAGCCTATACTGTTTTGTGAAGTTGTATTCCAACTCAAACTCCTAAGTACCCCCATGCCCATTTATTCTAAATACTATATGATGTTACTTACTTTTGATTTTGCTAAAAAAGTAGATTGATAGATTTAGTTATTTAAGAAATTATTTGACATTAACTGTCCCTATAATACCTCAGTGAACATACTGAACATTCGATATCACTCTTATTAATTGATAACCTATAAGTACATCAAATCAAGCCATGTTAATTGTGAATACAATAACACATTGATATTACAGAAGTTAGTCAATCCTTTTCAGATTTAATTTTTTCCACCTACCAATTATCCATGTCCGATTGCCGACGCCCTTTAGCTTGTGTTCAACTTTATATATTAGTTTTAATACAAAGCAAATACAACTTTATTATACGAGAAATACATACTATACTATAGATAGCTGAGTGTGGCAACTGTAGCTCAAATATTCTACTTACTTTTACATCTACTACCAAATAACGATTTGATGATTCTAATGTTACACATTTTGAAAGTTTTTCGGTGTCACAAGCTTCTGCACATTGTTGGATGGAGCCTAACTCTGTTACAGGATGTAGGGCATCAACAATTTTCTCACTCAATATTTCACTTTTAACAGGGTTGTCAAATTGTTCTTCCTTACACACTTTGAAGCTGGCGTCATACATATTTTCCCAGGTCTGATTGATATCCATGTCACTTGTTACATTAAGCACAGGTTCACATGTGTTTTCAATTTCTATTTTTATTTTAATATTTTCAGTAACATCACCACTCAATATATTTATTTCTTCCTTCACCGGTTCATTCATGGCTGGCTGGTTCATTTCGCAAATTCTTTTATTTCTTGTTTGTTCTGAAATATTCAATATTGTTTCCAACAGTTGTTTAGATTAGTGGCAGGATGTTTACAATATTTTTTTAATACTGTTACGGCTTCGATCCGTGAATCTATGGTTATACACTGTCCATTATATTAACCATGGACGTAGTATATACGTAGTGTATTCTTTATCCAAGATATTAACCATCTTTTGACAGATTGACGATTTACATATTTAGTGATGTCCTAAAGATTCTCGTATGCGATACCATTCCGATTATAGTACCTACTATCATTAATCGAATTACGTACCTAAGTAATTCGATTAATGATAACCTACGTAAACTAATAACAGATATAGAAATCAACATTTTGATTTAATATTGCCTTAGTTTTTTGAAAATAAATGTTAATCCGTGTGTATTTATTATAATCATAAAAAATATAGTATACATCAACTGGCAACATCAACAGACCTTCCGCTCGGCCGCCATTTTGACGTGATCTGTCACTCTCAACGAAACGCCCGTGATAGTCACACGCATTTACGTTCGCTGAGTGTTCTCTCGCATCTGTTACACCTTGAGTTAAGTAGCTTTATTCCTCGGAAAAACTTTTGTGAAACTTATATTAATTGATCGTGAAAATGCCGAAAGAACGTGTGTTGAAAGCACAATCGAGACAGTTAGTGTTAAAACTTCATGAGTATTTTGAGCAAGAAAATCAAAATGGCGGACCTCTTATACCTATCACGCAAGTCCGAAACCGTGTTGCAGCCGCGTTGGGGATCAGTCTATCAACTGTGACTAAAATCACTACTGATGCCTACGGCAGGAGCGGCTTGGAGCAAAACAAACCATCTACACCAAAAAGAAAGCGCCGGGCTCATAAGGTGACAGCTGTTGATGACTTTGACGCTGACGCTATTCGTCGTCATGTATATGATTACTACTTGAGAAAAGAAATTCCAACTTTGAGAAAACTTATTGTTTCTTTGAAAAGAAGTGGTCTATTTCATGGTGAAAAATCTTCTTTGGTCAAAGTTTTGAACACAATTGGCTTTTCATATAAAAAGTTAAATAAAAGAAAATTATTAATGGAACGCACAGATATAGCTATAGCACGTTGTGATTTTTTAAGAGAGGCAAAGAAAATACAAGATTGGGCAAATATTGTTTTCACGGATGAAACATGGCTCAACGCTAACCACACACTATCTCGTTTCTGGACTGATGATACTGCTGATTCCACTTCCTCAGTACCAATGGGAAAAGGTGAGCGCCTAATCATTTGCCATGCAGGTACAGCAAAAGGATTTGTACAAGACGCACTGTTGGCATTTAAATCGAAGAAATCAAATGACTACCACGAAGAGATGAATGCAAATGTGTATGAAGAGTGGTTCAAAAAAATGCTCATTTCATTGGAAGAACCATCAATAATTTTTATTGATAATGCGCCCTACCACTCCCGTCAAATTGACAAAATGCCAACACAGGCTAATAAAAAGCATGAAATAATTAATTGGCTTCGGGACAATGGAGAAAATGTGGACGACTCAATGTTAAAAGTTGAATTAATAAAAATATTAAAAACCAAAAAGAGAGCAAAACGCTATGTAATCAATGAAATGGCAGCAGAATATGGCCATACTGTTCTTCGGATTCCTCCATACCACTGCCAGTACAACGCAATAGAACTTATATGGGCACAAGTAAAAGGGCATGCTGCGAGATGCAATACAAGCCCCCCATTCACAGCGAATAAAATGTTGCAATTGCTAAAAAATGCTTGCACCCACGTAACGGCCGAGAACTGGGCAAGTGTGGTGGAAAGAACTAAAAGAGTAATATTCTCTGATTGGGAACGTGATATTGCGTTTGATAATATATTATCTACACAAGAGCTAATAATAACTGCTACTGAAGACTCCTCATCGGAGGAGTCTAGTGTTGATTATCATTCCGACGACTCGTGCTAATAAAATAAATTAAAATATCCTGATTGTTTTATTTGTATTCATGTATTAACTAAGAAGAAAGTAAAACTTTATATAATGTTATTAAATGTCTTTTAATACTCGTAACATCGATTTCTACCGATTATTTTTAATCTGTGGCATAATCGTAGTAACCATTATGTGTGACATCACTAAGTGGGCGGTACACATCCATAAAGTACAAATATTATTTGTATGATATTTGTACGTAAGCAATACAAAACTTAATGAGCGTGAGCTGTCAAAAGACTGATAATATGATGGACGCAGTATAGCATAGAGTAGTTAGTACTGAATGTAGTTGTCATAGACTTTTTTTTTTTTCCATTCGCCCGTTTCTAAACGAGCAGGCTAAGGTCGTTGACCATACCGCCTTGTCAATTGTCCATAATAATAAAATGAGTTTTCGTCTTTAGTATATTCTTCTTTCATTTTTAACTTTTTCATATTCACTTATTAAATCTTTGAAGTCATATCCAATAATTTTGTCTTGCGTAAATAATTATTTTTCCTTATTTTTATATTGTATTTGTCTTCAAATTGGTTATAATATTCTTCATTAGTTTAATTCACATAGTAAATTATCATGTTCTCATTATCCTTGCATGTTCTCATTATCCTTGCATGTTCTCATTATCCTTGCATGTTCTCATTATCCTTGAATGTCCTCTGTCCTTGTAAATTGTCATGGTCAGTAATTAAAGTCAAAGCTCAGAACGGGTATATCTTCAGTTTCTGAAGACGTTTTACAACCATAGATGATAGATCATAGAATATAATATGGTTATACACTATATTTACAAGTCTTTTACAGTGCATGAAATAAACCTATAAAGGTAATAAACCGATGGATTCATTAATAAATCCGTTATATGACGCGGGACCAAGTCACTAGTACCATAAGATTGAATAAGCTCATCGATCAGCACAAGGCGCTGAATGCCGAAAGATGGGCATTCGAAGAAGATGTGTTGTATATTTTGTACTTCTTGAGTTCCGCAATAATCACACATTGATGAGTTCGATAATTTTATGCGGTGAAGATGGAAGTTAAGACGACAATGACCAAAACGCAATCTACTCATGATTGCATAGAATTTTCTATTAGAATAATCTCGAGTTTTGTAAAACCAATGAGAACTATTGACTTTGATGTCTAGAGAAGCATACCAGCGGCCCTTATTTAAAACTTCAGAAAAATTATACCAATGTTTAGCCCATTTCTTACACATACGCTGTTTTAAATTATAGACAATGTCTGTAAACGGCAAAGTAATACTATTATCACTAATTTCCGAATCTGTTGTAACATTTATAGAATTAACAATTGCTTTAGCTAAATAATCTACTCTTTCATTTCCAACAACTCCAACATGAGATGGTATCCAAATAAAAGTAATTTGAATGTCTAACTGTGTAAGCTCAATCCATATTTCTTTTATACTGTAAATAAGATAATTAGTGTTAGCATGCAACTTGTTGTTTTGTAAATTTTTAAGTACACTCATGCTATCACTAACTATAACCCATTTATTAGATGAAGGATATGATTTTTTTTTATGTACTTAAGAGCAAACAGAATAGCAGCTGCTTCAGCTGTAAAAATACTTGCATGTTTTTCTAGTCTGTAACCAAACCCATTATTTTGAGATGAGTCATATATAGCAAAGGAAGAAGAGTCTGAGTTCTTAGAACCATCAGTATAAATAAACTTGTGATCATGCCAGTGTGAAAGTTTAACATAAACATGTTCTTTTGTAGATAAGGTGTGATCTATGACAATATTCATAGAAGGGAATTTACTAATAAAACTACCTTGATAACAAGGTAAAACTGCATTTGATCGAAATATATTAAGGTTTTTAAAAAGAAGAATTATGCTAGGAAATTCTAGTAATAAGAAGAAAGGCTTTTGTGATATTTTTGAAGCATTTTGGCATAAGCTATTAAAAAGCATATTTTTGGGAAGCATATAAAAAACGAGTTAAACTCAGCTTATTACTTAAAATACTCTGTGCGTTCCATTGAAAAATATTTAAATTATCCATAAATTAATGATTACTAGAAGTTTGTTTCTTATTTATGGTTTGCTGAATAATTTCTCGAATGGATCCTGAATTTATGGGAATATTGTTTTTATTACTTACTATTTTTGTTAATGCCTCTACCAATAAATTCATAAAAATATCAGATTTACATAGTTTACTTAATTGAACCTCTATACCCTTAGAATTAATATAAGGAAAGGCTGCATTGTTAAAAAGATCTGAATATTTAACAGAGTGGGACTTAATTTTGTTTTCTTCAATTTTTTGTTTTTTAATTGGGCATGTAGATGAAATGGCAATGTGATTTCCTTGACAATTTGCACATTTTGGAGCATTTTTGTCCTTGTTACAAATTTTAAAATTATGATTTTCTGTACAGATTGAGCAAACATCAGCATTGCGACAAAATTTTGCAATGTGACCATAACGTAAACATTTTAAACATTGTTTGACTGGTGGTATATAAACATTAACTTCATGTCGCCATGAATCCAAATATACATGCTCTGGGAGCTGTGTGGAAGCAAAAGTTACTGCTACAGTTTGAGTTGGTTGAAAAGAGATCTCACCACCTTCACCTCTTACTCTGCGCATGAATCGCCTTACTTGTATAACATTTCTAGAACTACCAATTAAAGAGAATATGGTTTTATTTGACAGCTCTACGGGAACTGAAGTAAGTACTCCAGTTACCTCGGTGTCAGCCGCTGGAATTGATGCTTTTAAAGAAAGCTCATTTTGAAGATTAATATTTGTAAGAAATACATTGGCATTATTAGAAACATCGAATGTAATACCAACTTTGAAGCGGTTGATGGGCCTCAAATGCATGATACCCGATACGCAATGATCCCGCAAAGCTTTGGAAAGAGCTAGTCTATCTTTGTCCGAGAATGGTGTTTTATCGTCAGTGTGTGCAAGGAATACTATAAATTCTTTCTTATCTGAATTTTCAGGATATTTTCTAGAATATCCAGGCATCTTGAAGATTTTATATTTGTCGGCTGCATCTCTTCTATTTTGTTCTGAAGATTCCGAATCCGATGAATCGGGCGGCTCAGCTTCTGACGCTGGCAAATCCTGCTTGCGTCTTTTAGCACCCTTCCCCATTTTGGGGAAGAGTCAAAACAGTTTTTCCAACTTTATAGCAACTTATAATTTTGGAAATACACTGATTAGAAATAATTGAAGTAGTTAAAAGTACAATATAAAAATTACAGTTTTGCAACGCGCCTTTTTCATACGAAGGTTCCCGCCTTTTTCGTTGTCATAGACTAGCTGTTTTCATGTCAACACAGGCAGTAGGCTATAGTTATTATAGTAGAGTAGGGAAGTCAATCAAAAATGTAACCTATAACAATAGAGACAGCAAATGAGTGTTTTTTATCTGTCTCCCTTTTTAATGATAAGACAAATATAAGTATACAAATTTCGTCTACCATTTCATTATATCTTGTTACACTCATTTACACGCGTGCCTCTGACACCTCTTCTTTACTATAATTACTCTATGGCCTTAGCGCGTTAGACCCTTCATCCTAAGCTATTAGCAAAATTATTTATAAATGGAAGGTTTGCTGGTTTTGAAAATTAAAATTTCATCATAATAAGGCCAAGTTTAAGAAAATCTATGCAATGCCAAGTGTATGAATCAAGCAACATTCACATACCTTTACGAGCAAGCAGCTGCATCATACACTTAGCTTCTCATAGATAGATTCTCTTAACAAACGCGGATTAAAGCAAATAATTCTTTTGTATCTTCTTGACTATGGAATTTCGCAAAATAACCTCTGCTTCTATAAATCATCTAAGAATCATGTTTCTACCAAGATTATTTACAAACATATTAAAGTTGTATAAGGTCGTATGATGAATTTTCTCATTTTCATCGCAGAATAATCATCTTCCTGCCCTTATCCCACTCAAAGTGGGGTCGCCACAACATGTTATAAACATGTTGTCACATGATTTGGGTGCGTTTTTACGACCGGCCGCCTGCCTGACGTCAACATTCCTCAGTCGTATTTTACGACACTTCGGTAAGAAAGAGGGTGGTCTATTCTACTAAACCGGATACCACACGGTGGGTCAACTTACCTTAGTCGCCTTTTACGACACCTCGGTAAGAAATGAGGGTACTATTCTATTCAGACGGATACCACACGGCGTCATCGAAGAATAATATTTATGCTATTAATTTACCTATTACTTACTCGTTACTACATAAATTTAATGGTCCCATCATTAAACCATCATCTAACATGTCCGAACCATACAAGATACAACTTTCACACTTGCAAAACTTAATGTCCTTACTGTTAACCGTTTAGTGGTTCCCTCGTCTGGAGCTAATCCTGGCAGCATCAGACCATGCTTATCATAAACATGCATTGTCATCGGAACGGGACATGTAATTAAATTTTAGCTCCTTCGGACCCCGGGAACTGGGTCAAATTTAACATGCAAGATTCCACCTTCACATACATACATGGTAAGTTAAATAAAAAACGGACAATGTTGACCTCTAAGTTATATTTTACTTCATACTCAAATCTTTTTTTGGATAAAATATTGACGTTGAAATGACACGTTGTTAGAGAACACACAACACTAGTATAAAGTTTAGCAAATTTATCACTTCTCGATTTTTTTTGACCATTTTTTTCCGAATTTTTTCGACAAATATTCTGAAATTGGTTTAAATCCCTATCCCGCAACAATTCTGATACCTATCTGCACTTCATCGACACGAATGAACATTATAATAATTAACTCTTCTGTATTCAAAGAAAATGTTGATTAAGCATCAAATCCGTAATGTCCAAACAACACTTTACCATATTCTAATATGAAAACAAAATTATTGTGGAGCTAAATGGTCTACAACTACATTAAATGCCTGACTTGAAACGTGTTAAACATGATAAAAAAGCTAATTTAGAGAAATATGGTAAATACTAAAACCCTTATTAACTTTATTTTTGTGGCTTTGATGATGTTCCTGTTCTTCCACGTTTTTTCTGAACTTGTAGATGATCTGGTGATTGCCATGCGCCGTTTTATTTCGTCTATGGACCCGCCACTGTCAGAAATCAGCGCTCCAAGGTAGACATATGATTACGACGTCGCAATTCGCGACGATTCTTCGGACTTCGGGCAAATTTCTATTTGCAAGTTCGACAATCATTATCTTTGTCTTACTGCTGTTAATCTTAAGGCCAAAATCAAGACTTACTTGCTCCATTTTCTGTAGGAGTTCTTCCATGTTGCTGATGCTTGTGGCAAATAAAGTTGTACCAGCATACCGCAAGTTTGATATTTTGTAGCCTACGATGCTGATTCCGTCAGACCAGTTTTCAAGGGTGATTCTCATAATAAGTTCTGTATAGACGTTAAACAGAAGAAGCGATTAGATGCACCCTTGACGTACTCCCGAGTGGGTATGGAAGTGCTTCAAAAGTACGTCACCTGCTCTAACGGAGGTTGTTCCATCCTCGTACAGTCGTTGCAGAAGGTGAACAAGGTGTTTAGGGGTACCCATTGCTAGAAGCGTTTTCAATAGCTTAGGCCACTTTACAGAGTCAAACGCTTTTGAGAAATCAACGAAACATATAAATGTTGGCTTGTTGAATTCTCGAGGTTTCTCTATAATTTGACGCACGATTAAAATTTGCTCACGGGTGCTCTTTCCTTTTACAAATCCAGCCTGATATATTATACACAATTTTCAAATGCATAGATTCTGCAAAGCTATTAAAAATATTATTATGTTGACGATATGAAATTTTTTTAAATTACGAAAATGATATTATTATGCTGAACGCGTCAAATATTTATAATCGCTGGATGCGGAGGCTGGGCGGTGCAAAGTGACATCGTCACCGACAAGACTCGCCCCGGCGTTCATCTTATTTTTTAAGTTAAGTTAGTTTTTTTTTAAAGTTAATATACATCAATTTTATTTCTAATAATATACATTTTATATTCCACTGATATTTTAATTACACGAGAAAATATACAATGCTATAATCGCTGATTATAGCATAATAATATTATCATTACATTTGTATACAGACAATTAATAACGACTAATTCTATAAATGATGCTTAGATTCCGTAAAAAGGAAGAGCAAACATTAAAAGCTGCGCGCTGCGCAATGTTTAATTTTATGACTGTTTTAGTTTTGAAAGCTACTGAATTGCAGTAACAAGCAAGGTCCCAGATTTCCTAATGAAATAAATTATATGAGACAGTTTTATAGATCTAGACTTATACGGTGAAATTGGAATCTATTTTTGCTAATATTAGTAACATTTTCTCATTTTTTATTACTCTGAGTCACGAGCCCCTTGGTATGCAGCACCAGCCCGCAGTGCAAGCATGCGGGTGATTAGCTAAGTAAACTTCATAGCCGCATTCTATCAATCTTTAGGAGACTTGGTTTTTTAGCAGTGTGAATCCTCAAATGATTCATTAAATTACATTTATGGCTAAATTTATACTTGCAAACATTACATGTAAAAGGCTTCTCACCAGTGTGAATCCTCAAATGATTCATTAAATTACATTTATGGCTAAATTTATACTCGCAAACATTACATGAATAAGGCTTCTCACCAGTGTGAGTCCTCATATGATATATTAAACGACCTTTCAAGCTACATTTGTACTCGCAATTATTACATGAATAAGGCTTCTCGCCAGTGTGAGTTCTCATGTGTTTTGTTAAATTACATTTCTGGCTACATTTAAAATTGCAAATATTACATGAATAAGGCTTCTCACCAGTGTGAGTTCTCATATGATTTATTAAATTACCTTTCATGCTAGATTTGTACTCGCAAATATTACATGAATAAGGCTTCTCGCCAGTGTGAGTTCTCATATGCTTTTTTAAACTACATTTCAGACTACATTTGTACTCGCAAATATTACATGAATAAGGCTTCTCAACAGTGTGAGTCCTCATGTGATATATAAAAAATGTTTTCTGGCTAAATTTATACTCGCAAACATTACATGTAAAAGGCTTCTCGCCAGTGTGAGTTCTCATGTGTTTTGTTAAATTACATTTCTGGTTAAATTTAAAATTGCAAATATTACATGAATAAGGCTTCTCACCAGTGTGAGTCCTCATGTGTATATCTAAAAAGTTCTTGCGGGTAAATTTAGAATTGCAAACATGACATGAATAAGGCTTCTCACCAGTGTGGGTCTTCATATGCCTTATTAAACTACCTTTCAGGCTACATTTGTACTCGCAAATATTACATGAATAAGGCTTCTCACCAGTGTGAGTCCTCATATGATTTATTAAACTACTTTTCCAGCTACATTTATACTCGCAAATATTACATGAAAAAGGCTTCTCACCAGTGTGAGTCCGCATATGGACAACTAAGGTATCTTTGCGGGCAAATTTAGAAGGACAAATATTACACGAGAATAATTTCTTAGAAGCTTTTTGTTCCATGTGTACATTACCATAATTCTTAAATTTAACATTCTGTAGTGTTGAGCGAGATTCTTTACTTTTCCTAGAACTGGTCTCGTTATTAATAAATTTCTCTTCTAATGAACTATTCCATTTATCTATGTCATTAATATGTACAGGTCGGCTGTCCTCAGTTTTTACGTTGAGAGAATTGACTTTCATTAGCTTCTTTGCAGGCTCATTAATGTCTGAGATCATTTCGTTTTTATTATTTGGAGAAACATTAATTGTTTCGGAAAATGATTCTAAGTTTTCATAGTCTGAATCTCTATGAATAGTTTTTCTTTTGGGAACTGATACTGTTTGTGAAAACCATTGATTTTCTAAATCTGTCTTCACTTCAAAGTTATAATCAACATTATTTATGTTTGTGTTAATATCACATACATGGGTATCTTTTGGGGTAAGTGGAGTGTTTTGATAATTACTGATAATATTGAATTCCCCTATTCCTAATGAAGTTTTGTTCCTTTGAAAGTTATTTCTTTTCATTGATATTTCGGACGAAGATCCTGAAAACGTAAATTAAGGGCAGTAATAATTTCAACAACATTTTAATGCTTCAACCCATAATTGAACTAACTGTATATCAAGAAGGTTAATGTGTTGTCATATTGCAAGCGTTTGACATATGGGTCGAGAATCATGTTAAGAATTATGATGGTCAACCATATAAATGAAATATCACTACATATTATAAAAAAAAGTCGCATTCTTTCTTTGTCCATATATCCCTATGTATGCATAAAACTTTAAAACTACTCAACAGATTTTGATGCGGTTTTTTTTAATAGATAGAGTGATTCAAGAGGAAGGTTTGTATGCATAATAACATTCAATACGGACTAGAGAAATACTGTAATTTTTGAGGTTTCTGTAAATAATTATATTTTTTACCGCTTACATTGCAAACGCTGGCTAAACCCTAAGAGATTTATCAAAATGATGTACTACGTATTTGTACACCTTGAAAAGGTCTACAGAAAAGTCCGCGACGGTAGATGTCTTTCTCTTATGGATAACCCACAATAGCATTTTTTGTCATTTACTTTTTACGAAAAATAATGCCTTATTTTTTAAGCAATTTTTATACAATACAGCATTAATCCTTATCCAATTAAGTACCTTAAATAAATTGTTGATTTAATATAGATCAGTATGGCCGTTTACAGCATGTAATTTAAGTGAACATTTTAGAGATATTACAGATTTAAAATGCCGTGAGAACGCCGCGCTTCGCCCTATAGCACTTCGAATCTAGCAGCTATATGTCGCTCTTTCAAGAGTTTGTTTAATGACAAGGAAGATGTAAATGTTGTAAATAAAGATATTCTGTAATTAATTGTAAAAATAAAATGTATAGGGAAAATGTAAAAGTAAATAAGTAAAAATGTACTATATGAATTTAGATATTCCAAAGATAGCAGGAAATCTCCTTGGTTTAGGGAGAGGCAGTGGCGTAGCTAGGGGGTGGCGAGAGGGGCTGTCGCCCCAGGGCACCACAGGCAAGGGGGGCACCAAACTTGATAATAATTTTTTTTTGAAGGAGTTTTATTGGTTTCTCTTCAATCTTTCACTTTTTTGACTTATCTTGGATTTTGGGAACCAATTTTAAGGGAAATTAATGACGCACAATCGTATATGCAAAAGAAAGGGTTAAGTGTTAGGGAGTGTGCTATAAAATTGAAAGCTTTAAGTGATTTCCTCATCGATGAAAAAGAAAATGTAACAAATTCTTGTTTGATTTTTGCTGAGGATATATGTTCTGAATTAGGAATTTCAACGGAACAACCTAAACGAATTTCTAGAAATAAGAAAAATTCTGGAAGAGATGTCAGTGATGAAAATCTAATTTATAATAATGAATTAAGGCGAAATATCTAAGTACATGTTTAGATATTGTAAAAAAAGAAATATTAACAAGATTCGTACAATTGCACGAAGTAGACAGTAAATTCGGATTTCTTTCGCCCTCTCAGTTATTAAATATTCAAATTGATATTGATTTTTGTGATGCTCCTGATGACATCGACAAAGTAGAATTTATAATAGAAAGAAAGAGACTTTAGAAATTCGTAGAAGCTTCACACAGTACAGAGACTTTGACAACTCAAGGACCGCTAGAACTCGTATTATTCATACATAAACATCAGCTGTCAGATTTTGTCCCCAATATTGTAATAATGCTTAGAATTTCTCGGAAATCTCGGAGTGAGTGTAGCTACATGCGAAAGAAGTTTTTCAAAACTTAAATTAATCAAAAGCTACTTAAGATCAATAATGTCACATAGTAAATTAAATAATCTTACAATAATGTCAATAGAGCACGAACTAGTCGATACCATTGATTTTGAAAATGTGATTAATGACTTTGCCACTCAAAAAGCGAGGAAAGTTCGTTTTTAAATTTTCTAAATAAATTTTATCATAATCTAATGTTATTTTATGTATAGTTATTTTAAACCAATTTAAATTTATATATTAAAGCCATTGCGTTCTGAAATCTAAAATTATTTACACTCTTTAAAAAATATAATTATTTACAGAAACCTCAAAAATTACAGTATTTCTCTAGTCCGTATTGAATGTTATTATACATACAAACCTTCCTCTTGAATCACTCTATCTATTAAAAAAAACCGCATCAAAATCTGTTGCGTAGTTTTAAAGTTTTATGCATACATAGGGATATATGGACAAAGAAAGAATGCGACTTTTTTATAATATGTAGTGATATTTCATTTATATGGTTGACCATCATAATTCTTAACATGATTCTAGACCCATATGTCAAACGCTTGCAATATGACAACACATTACTTTACAAATTACTTTACAAAGGTCAAATGCCAAGAACTATCCAAAATCATAAACTAACTCAATTATAGTATTTCATTGCATTCATATTATGTCAAATAAAATGCTATATTAGAAATTGTACAATGTTATAGAAATCTGTACATGTTCTTGCTAGAGTTCCAGAAGTATATAATAGTAATATTCTTTACAAATATCATGAAATAATATCTATAAATAATAGGATACTTTGGCAGGACATAATAGTAGTTTGTAAAAAGGGGTAGACCTTACTTAAGATGGGAAGACGATATAAAAAGGGTTGCAGGTCACAGGTGGCGACAGAAGGCTGGCAATAGGATAACTTGGAAATAAAAGTTTAAAATATTATGTATATGTATTATGAAGCTTCAGATAATAAAGACTAATAGTAATTAGAGATTGTACAATGTCATAGAAGTCTGTACATGTTCTTGGTAGAGTTGCAGAAGTATATAATAGTAATATACTTAACAAATATCATGAAATAATAGCTATTAATAATAGGATACTTTGGTATGACATAATAGTAGTTTGTAGTTTGTAAAATTAGAAATTTAAATAGATCATACGTAATACAGAAATATTGACCATATTTCTAATACCGGTCTTCAAATGGATATATGGACCACACAAACTTTAAACACACACAAAAAGATTAAAATGAATTGTGTCTGCTTTTTCCTGGAAATAGGGACAAAGCTTCAATAGATATAAAAAAAGTTTCATTAAACTTACCTAAATCCTGTGTACACTCTTCAGACTTTAACTCATGCTGTAAAGAATTATCCAGCTATAATATAACAACAATTACTGTTAACACTTCACTACTAATAAATAGATCCATTAGAATTAGTTATTGTTTCTAGAACAAGTTCAGCTCTCACAGAAATAGCCAACATTAAATTTATTTTCTAGTAAATTACTTTAACCTTTACGAAATAAGCCTGCCATTGTGCACTTATAATGATTTTTTATCTTTTGTATTACTTGTTATTATTGTGTGTGCAATAAAGAGAATACAAACAAATAAACAAACATTTTAGTATTGTAAAAATGTATTCAGTCAACCTAAAGTATCTCTGAAGAATTCTTGAGATGTATGATACCTAATTAGCCCAGGGGAAACACCATGCAACTCTTTCGAGGAGGTCACAGGTTAAAACCCAGGCAGATACCAATGAGTTTTTCTGTTAAAACTTACCTATGTGTCTAATTGATAATTGCAATTTAAGACACACTTTCAGGTGTAGGAAAAAATTGTGAGTAAAACTTATATACCTTTAGATAATTCTAAAGATATCTCTAACCTACCAACCTGCATCGGAGCAGCATGGTAGGACTTAGCTCCAATCCTTCTCTCTAAAAATGGAGAGAAGATGCCTATTCCCAGCAGTGGGAGAGTAACAGGCTGCTACTTCGCTTTACTTTACTATGTTACCTAATCTGCAGCAGAGTGGAGGGTTTAAAGACTAACAATTTTCTCCAAGAAGATTATGCTATGCGGAGGCTATGACAAGAAGTTAAACTGTTATTGGCCAATACTTTTGTAAACTAAAGTTATCTATTATATTTCATGAATTCAAAGTGATTTTATATTTGTAAAATTATCAGCTTGTGCTGCTTACATGAGCCACTCTACACTTTATAACCAGCCTATACTGTTTTGTGAAGTTGTATTCCAACTCAAACTCCTAAGTACCCCCATGCCCATTTATTCTAAATACTATATGATGTTACTTACTTTTGATTTTGCTAAAAAAGTAGATTGATAGATTTAGTTATTTAAGAAATTATTTGACATTAACTATCCCTATAATACCTCAGTGAACATATTGAATGTTTGATATCACTTTTATTAATAACCTATAAGTAAATTAAATCAAGCCATGTTAATTGTGAATACAGATACATTGATATTACAAAAGTTAGTCCTTTTCAGATTTAATTTTTTCCACTAACCTATTATCCATGTCCGATTGCCAACGGCATATAGCTTGTGTTCAACTTTATATATTAGTTTTAATACAAAGCAAATACAACTTTATTATGAGAGAACTACATGCTATGCTATAGATAGCATAATGTGGCAACTGTAGTTCAAATATTCTACTTACTTTTACATCTACTACCAAATAACAATTTGATGATTCTAATGTTACACATTTTGAAAGTTTTTCGGTGTCACAAGCTTCTGCACATTGTTGGATGGAGCCTAACTCTGTTACAGGATGTAAGGCATCAACAATTTTCTCACTCAATATTTCAATTTTAAAAGAGTTGTCAAATAGTTCTTCCTTACACACTGTGAAGCTGGCGTCATACATATTTTCCCAGGTCTGTTTGATATCCATGTCACTTTTTACATTAAGCGCAGGTTCACATATGTTTTCATTTTCTATCTTAATATTTTCAGAAACATCACCACTCAATATATTTATTTCTTCCTTCACCGTTGAATGGTTCATTTCGTACATTCTTTTATTTCTTGTTTATTCTGAAATATTTTTTCCAACAGTTGTTTAGATTAGTGGCAGGATGTTTACAATATTTTTTTATACTGTTATGGCTTCGATCCGTGATGGTTACCATAGAGTAGTTAGTACTGAATGTAGTTGTCATAGACTAGCTGTTTTCATGTCAACACAGGCAGTAGGCTATAGTTATTATAGTAGAGTAGGGAAGTCAATCAAAAATGTAACCTATAACAATAGAGACAGCAAATGAGTGTTTTTTATCTGTCTCCCTTTTTAATGATAAGACAAATATAAGTATACAAATTTCGTCTACCATTTCATTATATCTTGTTACACTCATTTACACGCGTGCCTCTGACACCTCTTCTTTACTATAATTACTCTATGGCCTTAGCGCGTTAGACCCTTCATCCTAAGCTATTAGCAAAATTATTTATAAATGGAAGGTTTGCTGGTTTTGAAAATTAAAATTTCATCATAATAAGGCCAAGTTTAAGAAAATCTATGCAATGCCTAGGGTATGAATCAAGCAACATTCACATACCTTTACGAGCAAGCAGCTGCATCATACACTTAGCTTCTCATAGATAGATTCTCTTAACAAACGCGGATTAAAGCAAATAATTCTTTTGTATCTTCTTGACTATGGAATTTCGCAAAATAACCTCTGCTTCTATAAATCATCTAAGAATCATGTTTCTACCAAGATTATTTACAAACATATTAAAGTTGTATAAGGTCGTATGATGAATTTTCTCATTTTCATCGCAGAATAATCATCTTCCTGCCCTTATCCCACTCAAAGTGGGGTCGCCACAACATGTTATAAACATGTTGTCACATGATTTGGGTGCGTTTTTACGACCGGCCGCCTGCCTGACGTCAACATTCCTCAGTCGTATTTTACGACACTTCGGTAAGAAAGAGGGTGGTCTATTCTACTAAACCGGATACCACACGGTGGGTCAACTTACCTTAGTCGCCTTTTACGACACCTCGGTAAGAAATGAGGGTACTATTCTATTCAGACGGATACCACACGGCGTCATCGAAGAATAATATTTATGCTATTAATTTACCTATTACTTACTCGTTACTACATAAATTTAATGGTCCCATCATTAAACCATCATCTAACATGTCCGAACCATACAAGATACAACTTTCACACTTGCAAAACTTAATGTCCTTACTGTTAACCGTTTAGTGGTTCCCTCATCTGGAGCTAATCCTGGCAGCATCAGACCATGCTTATCATAAACATGCATTGTCATCGGAACGGGACATGTAATTAAATTTTAGCTCCTTCGGACCCCGGAACTGGGTCAAATTTAACATGCAAGATTCCACCTTTACATACATACATGGCAAGTTAAATAAAAAACGGACAATGTTGACCTCTAAGTTATATTTTACTTCATACTCAAATCTTTTTTTGGATAAAATATTGACGTTGAAATGACACGTTGTTAGAGAACACACAACACTAGTATAAAGTTTAGCAAATTTATCACTTCTCGATTTTTTTTTTACCATTTTTTTCCGAATTTTTTCGACAAATATTCTGAAATTGGTTTAAATCCCTATCCCGCAACAACTCTGATACCTATCTGCACTTCATCGACACGAATGAACATTATAATAATTAACTCTTCTGTATTCAAAGAAAATGTTGATTAAGCATCAAATCCGTAATGTCCAAACAACACTTTACCATATTCTAATATGAAAACAAAATTATTGTGGAGCTAAATGGTCTACAACTACATTAAATGCCTGACTTGAAACGTGTTAAACATGATAAAAAAGCTAATTTAGAGAAATATGGTAAATACTAGAACCCTTATTAACTTTATTTTTGTGGCTTTGATGATGTTCCTGTTCTTCCACGTTTTTTCTGAACTTGTAGATGATCTGGTGATTGCCATGCGCCGTTTTATTTCGTCTATGGACCCGCCACTGTCAGAAATCAGCGCTCCAAGGTAGACATATGATTACGACGTCGCAATTCGCGACGATTCTTCGGACTTCTGGCAAATTTTTATTTGCAAGTTCGACAATCATTATCTTCGTCTTACTGCTGTTAATCTTAAGGCCAAAATCAAGACTTACTTGCTCCATTTTCTGTAGGAGTTCTTCCATGTTGCTGATGCTTGTGGCAAATAAAGTTGTACCAGCATACCGCAAGTTTGATATTTTGTAGCCTACGATGCTGATTCCGTCAGACCAGTTTTCAAGGGTGATTCTCATAATAAGTTCTGTATAGACGTTAAACAGAAGAAGCGATTAAATGCACCGTTGACGTACTCCCGAGTGGGTATGGAAGTTCTTCAAAAGTACGTCACCTGCTCTAACGGAGGCTGTTCCATCCTCGTAAAGTCGTTGCAGAAGGCGATCAAGGTGTTTAGGTGTACCCATTGCTAGAAGCGTTTTCAATAGCTTAGGACACTTCACAGAGTCAAACGCTTTTGAGAAATCAACGAAACATATGAATGTTGGCTTGTTGGATTCTCGAGCTTTCTCTATAATTTGACGCACGATTAAATTTTGCTCACGGGTGCCCTTTCCTTTTACAAATCCAGCCTGATATATTATACACAATTTTAAAATGCATAGATTCTGCAAAGCTATTAAAAATATTATTATGTTGACGATATGAAATTTTTTTAAATTACGAAAATGATATTATTATGCTGAACGCGTCAAATATTTATAATCGCTGGATGCGGAGGCTGGGCGGTGCAAACTGATATCGTCACCGACAAGACTCGCCCCGGCGTTCATCTTATTTTTTAAGTTAAGTTAGTTTTTTTTTAAAGTTAATATACATCAATTTTATTTCTAATAATATACATTTTATATTCCACTGATATTTTAATTACACGAGAAAATATACAATGCTATAATCGCTGATTATAGCATAATAATATTATCATTACATTTGTATACAGACAATTAATAACGACTAATTCTATAAATGATGCTTAGATTCCGTAAAAAGGAAGAGCAAACATTAAAAGCTGCGCGCTGCGCAATGTTTAATTTTATGACTGTTTTAGTTTTGAAAGCTACTTAATTGCAGTAACAAGCAAGGTCCCAGATTTCCTAATGAAATAAATTATATGAGACAGTTTTATAGATCTAGACTTATACGGTGAAATTGGAATCTATTTTTGCTAATATTAGTAACATTTTCTCATTTTTTATTACTCTGAGTCACGAGCCCCTTGGTATGCAGCACCAGCCCGCAGTGCAAGCATGCGGGTGATTAGCTAAGTAAACTTCATAGCCGCATTCTATCAATCTATAGGAGACTTGGTTTTTCACCAGTGTGAATCCTCAAATGATTCATTAAATTACATTTATGGCTAAATTTATACTCGCAAACATTACATGTAAAAGGCTTCTCACCAGTGTGAGTTCTGATGTGACTTGTTAAACTACCTTTCTGGCTACATTTATAATTGCAAATATCACATGAATAAGGCTTCTCACCAGTGTGAGTCCTCATGTGACTGTCTAAGAAGTTCTTGCGGGCAAATTTAGAATTGCAAACTTGACATGAATAAGGCTTCTCACCAGTGTGAGTCTTCATGTGAAATTTTAAGTAAATCTTTCGGCTACATTTATACTCGCAAACATTACATGAAAAAGGCTTCTGGCCAGTGTGAGTTCTCATGTGTTTTGTTAAATTACATTTCTGGCTACATTTATAATTGCAAATGTTACATGAAAAAGGCTTCTCACCAGTGTGAGTCCTTATGTGATAAATAAAATATGTTTTCTCGTTACATTTATAATTGCAAAGATCACATGAAAAAGGCATCTCACCAGTGTGTTTCCTCATGTGTCTAACTAAGTTATTCTTGCGGGAAAATTTAGAATGGCAAAGATGACACGAAAAAGGCTTCTCACCAGTGTGAGCCACCATGTGATTTGCAAGATGAATCTTTTGGTTAAATTTATAATTGCAAACATTACACGAATAAGGCTTCTCACCAGTGTGAGTTCTCATGTGTCTAACTAAGAAGTTCTTGCGGGCAAATTTAGAATGGCAAAGATTACATGAAAAAGGCTTCTCACCAGTGTGAGTCTTCATGTGATCTGCTAGATGACCCTCTTGGCTATATTTATAATTACAAATATTACATGCATACGGCTTCTCACCAGTGTGAATCCTCAAATGATTTATTAAATTACATTTATGGCTAAATTTATACTCGCAAACTTTACATGTAAAAGGCTTCTCACCAGTGTGAGTTCTGATGTGACTAGTTAAACTACCTTTCTGGCTACATTTAAAATTGCAAATATTACATGAATAAGGCTTCTCACCAGTGTGAGTCCTCATGTGACGTATTAAACTACCTTTCAAGCTACATTTGTACTCGCAAATATTACATGAATAAGGCTTCTCACCAGTGTGAGTCCTCATGTGACGTATTAAACTACCTTTCAAGCTACATTTGTACTCGCAAATATTACATGAATAAGGCTTCTCACCAGTGTGAGTCTTCATATGCCTTATTAAACTACTTTTCAGGCTACATTTGTACTCGCAAATGTTACATGAAAAAGGCTTCTCACCAGTGTGAGTCCTTATGTGATAAATAAAATATGTTTTCTCGTTACATTCATAATTGCAAATATCACATGAATAAGGCTTCTCACCAGTGTGAGTCCTCATATGATTTTTTAAACGACCTTTCAAGCTACATTTGTACTCGCAAATATTACATGAATAAGGCTTCTCACCAGTGTGAGTCTTCATATGCCTTACTAAACTACCTTTCAGGCAACATTTGTACTCGCAAATATTACATGAATAAGGCTTCTCACCAGTGTGAGTCCTCATGTGACATATTAAACTACCTTTCAAGCTACATTTGTACTCGCAAATATTACATGAATAAGGCTTCTCACCAGTGTGAGTCTTCATGTGATATTTTAAATGAGTCTTTCGACTACATTTATACTCGCAAATACTACATGAATAAGGCTTCTCACCAGTGTGAGTCGTCATATGCCTTACTAAACTACCTTTCAGGCAACATTTGTACTCGCAAATATTACATGAATAAGGCTTCTCAACAGTGTGAGTCCTCATGTGATATATAAAATTTGATTTCTGGCTACATTTATGATTGCAAATATCACATGAATAAGGCTTCTCACCAGTGTGAGTCCTCATATGCCTTCTTAAACTACCTTTCAGGCTACATTTGTACTCGCAAATATTACATGAATAAGGCTTCTCACCAGTGTGAGTCTTCATGTGATATTTTAAATGAATCTTTCGACTAAATTTATACTCGCATATATTACATGAAAAAGGCTTCTCGCCAGTGTGTGTCCTAATGTGGCCAACTAAGTTATCCTTGCGGGTAAATGTAGAAGGACAAATATTACACGAGAAAAATTTCTTAGAAGATTTTTGTTCCATGTGTACATTAGCATAATTCTTAAATTTAACATTCTGTTGTGTTGAGCGAGATTCTATACTATTCCTAGAACTGGTCTTGTTATTAATAAATTTCTCTTCTAATAAACTATTCCATTTATCTATGTCATTAATATGTACAGGTCGGCTGTCCTCAGTTTTTACGTTGATAGAATTGACTTTCATTAGCTTCTTTGCAGGCTCATTAATGTCCGAGATCATTTCGTTTTTATTATTTGGAGAAACATTAATTGTTTCGGAAAATGATTCTAAGTTTTCATAGTCTGAATCTCTATGAATTGTTTTTCTTTTGGGAACTGATACTGTTTGCGAAACCCATTGATTTTCTAAATCTGTCTTCACTTCAAAGTAATAATCAACATTATTTATGTTTGTGTTTATATCACATACATGGGTATTTTTTGAGGTAAGTGGAGTGTTTTGATAATTACTGATAATATTTAATTCCCCTATTCCTAATGAAGTTTTGTTCTTTTGAAAGTTATTTCTTTTCATTGATATTTCGGACGAAGATCCTGAAAAAGTAAATTAAGGGCAGTAATAATTTAAACAACATTTTAATGCTTCAACCCATAATTGAACTAACTGTATATCAAGAAGGTTAATGTATTGTCATATTGCAAGCGTTTGACATATGGGTTCATATGTCAAATGAATCAGTGAAGAATTATAATGGTCAACCATATAAATGAAATAAATATACTGAATATAACGTTTAAATGATGTTTCTGTAATTATATGAATGAATGCATCATGATCATGTGTGTAGTGTATGCAGGTTGAGACGTGTGTAACATACTTTGTACGTTTATATACAAAACATATATGTAATACATACGTGAACATAGTCACACTAACTCACACTAGTACAAAGGTACATACAAGGTCTCAGGATGCACCACAACAGTAACACGAGAGCTCTTGGTGAGAGTGGTCGTGAAGTGACATGTTGTTACTTGTTAGCGGGTGTTTGAGCCCGTGCTATATTCATACAACATTAGTTTATAAACACTACAATGTGTATACAGACAAGTGGATTATACTGAATCAGTAGCTAATGATGTGTTCAAGTAATGCCAAGAACTAACCAAAATCATAAACTAACTCAATTATAGTATTTCATTGCATTCATGTTATGTCAAATAAAATGCTATATTAGAAATTGTACAACATTATAGAAATCTGTACATGTTCTTGCTAGAGTTGCAGAAGTATATAATAGTAATATTCTTTACAAATATCATGAAATAATATCTATAAATAATAGGATACTTATATAGGAGGCAGGACATAATAGTAGTTTGTAAAAAGGGGTTGCAGGTCACAGGTGGCGACAGAAGGCTGGCAATAGGATAACTTGGAAATCTCTGGAAGAGGCCTATGACAAGGGGCGAACTGAAGACTAAAAGTTTTTATAAAAGTTTAAAATATTATGTATATGTATTGTGAAGCTTCAGATAAAGGCTAATAATAATTAGAGATTGTACAATGTCATAGAAATCTGTACATGTTCTTGGTAGAATTGCAGAAGCATATAATAGTAATATACTTTACAAATATCGTGAAATAATATCTATAAATAATAGGATACATTGGCAGGACATAGTAGTTTGTAGAAACTGTGGCATGAAGATTCAGTAAAGCTAGAAATTTTTATAGATCATATATAATACAGAAATATTGACCATATTTCTAATACCAACCTTCAAATGGATATATGGACCACTCAAACTGTACCTAAATTATATATATTATATATAAATTTAAGTGATTCCAAACAGAAAGATCAAAAAGAATTGTGTCTGCTTTTGCCTGGAAATAGGGACAAAACTTCAAAAGATATAAAAAAAAAGTTTCATTAAACTTACCTAAATCCTGTGTGCACTCTTCAGACTTTAACTCATGCTCTGAACAATGTTCCAGCTATAATATAACAACAATTACTGTTAACTCTTCACTACTGACAATAAATAGATCCATTAGAATTAGTCATTGTTTCTAGTACAGGTTCAGCTCTCACAGAAATAGCCAACATTAAATTTATTTTCTAGTAAATTACTTTAACCTTTACGAAATAAGCCTGCCATTGTTCACTTATAATGATTTTTTATCTTTTGTATTACTTGTTATTATTGTGTGTGCAATAAAGAGAATACAAACAAATACCCAAACATTTTAGTATCGTGAAAATGTATTAAGGCAACCTGAAGTATCTCTGAAGAATTCTTGAGATGTTACCTAATTAGCCCAGGGGTAACACCATGCGACTCTTTCGAGGAGGTCACATACCAATATACCAATATGTAGTATGTGCAGATGAGTTGAGTGAGAGAACCAATGTGTTTTTCTGTTAAAACTTACCTATGTGTCTAATTGATAATTGCAATTTAAGACACACTTTCAGGTGTAGGAAAAAATTGTGAGTAAAACTTACATACCTTTAGATAATTCTAAGGATATCTCTAACCTACCAACCTGCATCGGAGCAGTGTGGTAGGACTTAGCTCCAATCCTTCTCTCTAAAAATGGAGAGAAGATGCCTATTCCCAGCAGTGGGAGAGTAACAGGCTGCTACTTTGCTTTTCTTTACTATGTTACCTAATCTACAGCTGCATGGAGGGTTTAAAGACTAACAATTTTCTCCAAAAAGATTATGCTATGCAGAGGCTATGACAAGAAGTTGAACAGTTATTGGCCAATACTTATGTAAACTAAAGTTATCTATTATATTTCATGAATTCAAGTGATCTTATATTTGTACAATTATGAGCTTGTGCTGCTTACATGAGCCACTCTACCACATTATAAGTAGCCTACACTGTTTTGTGAAGTGGTATTCCAACTCGAACTCCTCAGAACCCCCATGCCCATTTATTCTAAATACTATATGATGTTACTTACTTTTGATTTTGCTAAAAAAGTAGATTGATAGATTTAGTTATTTAAGAAATTATTTGACATTAACTATCCCTATAATACCTCAGTGAACATATTGAATGTTCCATATCACTCTTATTAATTGATAACCTATAAGTACATCAAATCAAACCATGATAATTGTGAATACAATAACACATTGATATTACAGAAGTTAGTCAATCCTTTTCAGATTTAATTTTTTCCACTAACCTATTATCCATGTCGGATTGCCAACAGCATATAGCTTTTGTTCAACTTTATATATTAGTTTTAATACAAAGCAAATACAACTTTATTATATGAGAAATACATGCTATACTATAGATAGCATAATGTGGCAACTGTAGTTCAAATATTCTACTTACTTTTACATCTACTACCAAATAACGATTTGATGATTCTAATGTTACACATTTTGAAAGTTTTTCGGTGTCACAAGCTTCTGCACATTGTTGGATGGAGCCTAACTCTGTTACAGGATGTAAGGCATCAACAATTTTCTCACTCAATATTTCACTTTTAACAGGGTTGTCAAATTGTTCTTCCTTACACACTTTGAAGCTGGCGTCATACATATTTTCCCAGGTCTGATTGATATCCATGTCACTTTTTACATTAAGCGCAGGTTCACATATGTTTTCATTTTCTATCTTAATATTTTCAGAAACATCACCACTCAATATACTTATTTCTTCCTTCACCGTTGAATGGTTCGTTTCGTACATTCTTTTATTTCTTGTTTATTCTGAAATATTGTTTCCAACAGTTGTTTAGATTAGTGGCAGGATGTTTACAATATTTTTTTATACTGTTACGGCTTCGATCCGTGCTTTTAAGCACGATAATCGATAAATTCTGCCAATGTCGCCATTTCATTATGTACACTGTAATCTTTAAATGGAGAAGACACTATGGAAATTTATGTAACACAGTTAGCACTTTGCCGGTAATTATTGCATGTACTGCTCAATTTACAACAACACAAAAGACGTCACCTATGGACGTCACATTTAATTAATAAACAAAAATTATTGATATAAATTAGAGGAACTAGAGGTGAGGCGTATTTATTATCTATCTTATATTATAGTGTATTATCTATGCTTATGACTCCTCTATTCTAATATAATTACTCTATGGCCTTAGCGGATTAGACGCCAGGCTATTAGCAAATTACTCTAATTTTATTAACTTGTGTAACTAAACTACTTGTATTAATAAAAGAAGTATTCTAAATCAGTTTTATTCTTTTCATAAAAAATGCTAAAATGAAATCAAAGCAAACTCTCATTCGCTATTCGCGGTCTAGCTGGTAATGACAGCGGCTGTCACATCTCCCACGTTAAAATGGCGCGAAAGGCTGTGGCAAGATGTGACGTCATGGCTTGCTTGCTTGCAGTAGCGACACGGCTGCGTTGACTTGTTACACTTGCAAGATTCCACCTTCACACATGCAAAATTTCATATCCCTACTATTAACCGTTTAGCAGTTTTCTCGTCTGTAGCTAATCCTGGCAGCAGCATCGGGCCATACTTATCATAAATATGCATTGTCATCAATTGTCATAGAGATTGGGCCAGTAATAAAATTTTAGCTTAATCGGAACCCACGATTCACGACGTGGGTCAATTTTACTTGCAAGATTCCACCTTAACATACATACATGGCCATAAATACAAAACAAAAAAATATATAGTAAATAAAAACCGGACAACATTAGCCTCAACATTTTATTTTACTTCATACTCTTATTTTTTGTATGATAAAATGATAATGATGACAAGTTGTTAGACTGAACACATAACAAAGATTTATCTCATCCTCATTTTTTTCGGGCAAATTTTTTGTATTTTGTGTGAAATTCTTCCAGTATATCTCTATCCTGCTACAACTCTGATACCTTTGTCCACTTCATTCAGAATAAACATTATAATAATCAACTGTTCTGTATTAAAAGACAATCTTTAATATAATTTTTTTAATTGTATTTATTTTATATCTTTTAAAAAATAACCGAGCTAGGCTCGGTCATCCAGTTACTGTAGATTAAGTATCAAATCCGTCATGTCCAAACAACACTTAGCCATATTCTGATATGAAAACAACATTTTTGTAGTTTACAAATCGTGAGGGATCGTGGGCTGCGATGGCCTCTTCCTGCGAGGATGTTATCTCGCGGAAGGAGGCGGCGGGGAGGATCCGGGAAGTCGAGTCCTTGGATCCGATCCGCCGCAGATAACAAAATAACGGGGGCCTATGGGCGTTACGAACGGAGTTTATCGGACGCCCATATGAAAAGGTCTTCGAGGCAGTCGATGCATCGATTAGCGGAGGGAGGAGCCACTTTCACAGAGGCCCAGTTACTAAATTATTTAGCCTGAATCAATGAGCTACTCGCGATAAACCACTGTTTAAATCGTCAATATTATCGTCATTTCTATTTACTTTAAAAATTAAAGATGTATCATCAGCATTACAATGTCGCAATTATTATGAATGAAATATGGTAAATCGTTTACACAAGCTAAAAACAGGAAGGGACCATGGATTGATCCTTGAGGCACACCCATAACTAAGGACGTTTCGGATGACTGCACATCATTAATGCACACTCTTTAAATTCGGCTGTGTAGATAAAATGCAACGAACCGAAGCGCATTTTCTTTTATACCATAATAGCCAAATTTTGGCATTAAAGTCTCGTGTTGAAAGGAATCAAATGCTTTATATGAGTCGCAATATGCCATAGGGTTATTTATTTATTTTTATCTCTAGTTCTCCCACGCATCGAAGATATGCTTTAACAATACAAGATACTATATATTTTATATTCCAGTGATATTTTAATAACACAAGATAATATACTATAATGCTATAATCACAGATTATAGCTTACTACCGGTCTGCCCCTGCTTCGCACGGGTATAAAATACATATCCTATGTCAGTCAGTGTAAAAAAATGATTAAAATCGATCCAGTATTTTTGATTTATTCATTACTGCCCGTGGCCCGCAAGTGTTAAATTTGGAGAAAAACAATTTCCTTTCCCTATACTAATTCACTTCAATTACATGCTGTAAACGGCCATATTGATCTATATTAAGTCAACAATTTATTTAAGGTACTTAATTGGATAAGGATTAATGCTGTATTGTATAAAAATTGCTTTGAACATAAGGCATTATTTTTCGTAAAAAGTAAATGACAAAAAATGCTATGGTGGGTTATCCATAAGAGATAGACATATACCTTCGCGGACTTTTCTGTAGACCTTTTCAAGGTGTACAAATACTTAGTAC
Source organism: Morpho helenor (assembly GCA_029227775.1). NCBI lineage: Eukaryota > Metazoa > Arthropoda > Insecta > Lepidoptera > Nymphalidae > Morpho > Morpho helenor. The sequence goes on from JARGCU010000006.1 coordinate 1,718,495, forward strand.
ATTTTTTTGATAAATCTCGTAGGGTTTAGCCTGCGTTTGCAATGTAAGCGGAAAAATATGTAATTATTTACAGAAACCTCAAAAATTACAGTATATCTCTACTCCGTATTGAATGTTATTATACGTACAAACCTTCCTCTGGAATCACTCTATTTATTAAAAAAACCGCATCAAAATCTGTTGCATAATTTTAAAGTTTTATGCATACATAGGGATATATGGACAAAGAATGCGACTTTGTTTTATAATATGTAGTGAAGAATATTATCATTACTTTAGTATTATAGACCTCCGCAAAGTAACACCTTAACATAACTGATGCGTAGATTCTGTAAAAAGGAAGAGAAAACATTAAAAGCAGCACACACCCTGCGATCTTGTTTCATGTTGGGACTGTTTTAGTATTGAAAGCTATTTGTCACGGATTTCCGAATTTAGTTAATTAATCCGAATCCGAATTTATTTATTTAATTTCGAATTTAGTTATATTAGACAGTTTTATAGTTTATTATAATGCAAAACGTAATTCTCGTCGTTTAAAAGAGTAACATGATGAAATTGTAATGCATTTTTGCTAATTTTAGCAACATTTTCACATTCTTCTGCAGTGCGAGGCAGTCTGCGAGTGATTAACTAAGAGAACTTCATAGCCGCATTTACAAGGACATTCTATAGGAGAATTGGTTTTTCACTAGTGTGAGCTCTCAAATGATTCATTAAATTACTTTTCTGGCTACATTTATAATTACAAAGATCACATGAAAAAGGCTTCTCGCCAGTGTGCGTCCTCATGTGTCTAACTAAGACATACTTGCGACCAAATTTAGAATGGCAAAGATGACATGAAAAAGGCTTCTCACCAGTGTGAGCCCTCATGTGATATGCAAGATGACTCTCTTGGCTAAATTTATACTCGCAAAAATTACACGAATAAGGCTTCTCACCAGTGTGAGTTCTCATGTGTCTAACTAAGAAGTTCTTGCGGTTAAATGTAGAATGGCAAAGATTACATGAAAAAGGCTTCTCTCCTGTGTGAGCCTTTATGTGATATGCTAAATAAATCTTTCGGCTACATTTATACTCGCAAATATTACATGAAAAAGGCTTCTCGCCAGTGTGTGTTCTCATGTGAGTGATTAAACTACCTTTCTGACAAAATTTAGAATTGCAAAGATCACATGAAAAAGGCTTCTCACCAGTGTGAGTCCGCATGTGCTTTATTAAATTACCCTTGTGTCCAAATTTAGAATGACAAATATTACATGAGAGTGATACCTTAGTAGTTTTTTGTTTTATGTGCACAGTAACATAGTTCTTAAATTTAACATTCTGTACAGGTCTGCTATCATCAGTATTGACATTGTGAGATTTGACTTTCATTAGCTTCATCACAGGCTCATTTATGTTTGTGACCATTTTGTTTTTCTTATTTGGAGAAACATTAATTGTTTGTGATTGTAAGTTTTCATAGTTTGAATCTCTATGAATTATATTTCTTTTGCAAACTGATGCTGTTTGCGCCTCATGGGAAAACCATTGATTTTCTAAGTCTTTCTTCACTTCAAAGTTATCATCAACATTATTTATGTTTGTATTAATATCACATACGTGGGTATCTTTTGATGTAAGTGGAGTGTTTTGATAATTAGTGATAATATTAATTTCTCCTAGTTCTAATGAAGCTTTATTCCTTTGAAAGTTATTTCTTTTCATTGATATTTCAGCTGAAGATCCTGAAAAATTAAATTAAGGGCAGTAGTAATTGAAATAACATTTTAATGCTTTATAATTGAATTGATAATATAACTATTAAAACCATAATTAAAATAACTAAATATTGGGAAGGTTATAGTGTTGTCATATTTCAAGCAATTTAAGCTGTGATGGCCTAGCAGTGCGACCGTGTGAATCTCTAGAGACGATCATGGGTTCAAACCCGGGCAGACACCAATGAGTTTTTCTATTAAAACTTATGTGTCTAATTGATAATTGCAATTTATCACAAGCTTTTCGGTGAAGGAAAACATCGTGAGGAAACCTGCATATCTTTAGAAAATTCTAGGGATATGTGTAACCTACCAATCCGCATTGGAGCAGCGTGGTAGGTCTTAGCTCCAACCCTTCTCTCCAAAAATGCAGAGAGGAGGCCTATGCCCAGCAGTGGGATAGTAACAGGCTGTTACTTACTACTTACTTACATATTTCAAGCATTTGACATATGGATCGAGAATGATATTAAGAATTATGATGGTCAACTTTCAACTAATATAAAATAAATAAACTGAATATTATTGAAGAATATGTTTCAATTAATAAAATGATGGATTAGAGATGGTACAGTGTCATAGATACATCTACATCATCTAACCAGTTGCAGAAACATATAATAGTAGTTAAATACTTAACAAATATGGTCAAATAATATGTATAATAAATAATAGGATACTTTGGCAGGACATAATTGTGGAAAATGTGGCATAAAGATTCAGTAAAGCTACAAATTCAAATAGATCATACCTAGTACAGAAATACTGACCATATTTCTACAGGAGTTTGAATGGATATATAAGAACTACACAAACTGAACCAAAATTAGTCAGATATACCCAAAAGGCTAGCTAAAAGCTAAAGGTAGCTGTGGTAGCCCAGCAGTATCACCGTGCGCCTCTTTCGAGAAGGTCTAGGGTTCAAACACTGGGCAGGCACCAATGAGTTTTCTAGTAAAACTTATGTGTCTAATTGATAATTGCAATTTAGCACACGCTTTTCGGTGAAGGAAAACATCGTGAGGAAACCTGCATATTTCTAGAGAATTCTGGGGATATGTGTAACCTACCAATCCGCATTGGAGCAGCGTGGTAGGTCTTAGCTCCAATCCTTCTCTCCAAAAAAAAAAAACGGAGAGAAGAGGCCTATGCCCAGCAATGGGATAGTAACAGGCCGTTACTTACTTTTTTTACCCAAAAGGCAGAAGTTTCAATTAAGAATTATTTAAACAGAAAGCCTAAATTGAATGGAGGTTTTGTTTGCTTTTGCTTAGACATGAAGACAGCATATTCTAAAAGTTTAATTCAACTCACCTAATGACTGAGTGCAGCCTTCAGACTTTAACTCATGCTGTAGAGAACAATCCAACTACAACAATAATTGTTGTTAGCTTTTCACTATCATAGAAGTAGTCAACATTTCATTTATTTGAGTAATTTACTTTTTATTCCTTTGTAGGGAAAATATTTTCAAGCAACCTGCACAGTTCTGAAGAATTCCTAGGATACAAAAGTAATGAGAATATTATTTTGCTATAATCCACAATTAAAGAAAATATATGTAATGCTGAATGTAGAGTGTACTATTCATTCTCATACCTGATACATGCAGAATTTGTAAGAACACATGCACAAACCTCCACCACCGCCACTACAATACACAAGCCCTACAAACGTGCATGTGTTTTTACGAATCCTGCATGTGTTTTTACGAATCCTGCATGTATCAGGTATGAAAACAGATTGTCCACTCTACATTAAGCATTATATATATTTATTTTACTTCATCGCGATTATAGCAAAAATAATGCTATTATTACTTTTGTATAATGGATCTGTGCAAAGTAACACCTAATTCTATAAATTATCTTAAGGATAGTTTAGGTTAATAGTACATTACGGTTTTATATGAATTGAAATAGGAAAAACTTTTCACAACAATACACAACATTCACCACCACAATCTCAACAATTGTTTCGCCCGTAACTGAAGCATCATCATTGTTATAAACCAGTGTGTGTTTCACTTGTAACACTTCATATATTGGTTTTTTTTATATTACAAGGCTAGCGCCTGGCAATGATCTTGCCTGATGGAAAGGCAAAGATGTAGCCTAAGATGGACCGCGCTTGCCAGTGTAGTGCCTATTCACCCTTTTTTTAAAGATTCCTAAATCGTAGGAGTCCGGGAAGATAAATGCGGGAAGGGAATTCCAAGCCTTTGCTGTACGCATGAGGAAAGATGAACCGAACCGCTTTGTGCGAGTTGGTTTAAATAAACAACATATAAAACTTAATTATACGAGAACTACATGATATGCTATAGGTAGCTGAATGTGACAATTATAGTTAAACATTCTACTTACTTTTACATCCACTTCTGAATGACCCAAATAATTCGATGATTCTAATGACACACATTCGGAAGGCTTTTCATTGTCACGTGGTACTCCATATTGTAGATTGGAGCATAACTCTGTTACAGGACGTAGTTTATCAACAATTTTCCCACTCAATATTCCAATTTTTAAGGAGTTGTCATATAGTTCTTCCTTACACACATTAACGCTTGTGTCACACCGTTTATCCCAGATCTGATTAATATCGGTGTCGCTTTTTATGATAAGCCCAGGTTCATATGTGTTTTCGTTTTCTATTTTAATATTTTTAATAATATCAGTACTTGATAATCTCTTTTTTTCTTTCACCGTAGACTGGTTCATTTCGTAAATTTATTAATTTCTCGAATGTTCTGATTTCTGAAATTCTTTACAATATATACATACATAAATATTGTATGTATGTAATTTTTATATTAAATATTAATCTATCGTTATAAACACAGGTTTTAAATTTCTATTTTCTAACTATAAAAATAAAATATGGATTATGGTCTTGATTCTTGACCGTCGAAGCTAGTCTATGGTCATGTCGACTAAGACAAAATAATCGATTTTTATAGTAACCGATCATTTATTGAAATAATCGAATTTGTTTATATTAAAAATCAAATTTTAGAAAAACGAGTATTTTAATTATCTCCTATACTCGCTTATTCGATATTATTTAGTTTTTTCTTTTATACTCTTTTTTCTTGTTTTTTTTAAAAGATTATATATGCCGCCAAAAGGAGAGGCTTATTAAAAATTTAAAACACAAGAGGGCAATAAAATAAATAAATAAGTCTCTGTCTTAATGATAAGTTGAACTTTGTACACTTTTCTTTATTTATATTTTTCCAATTTTATAATAGTACATAAATAAATAAAATAAAAAACAGACAACGTGGACCTCTAAATTTTATTTTACTTCATACTCTAATATTTATTTGGTAAATAAAATATGACTTTAAAAAGACCAGTTAGACTGAACGCATAACAGAAGTTTTGTAAGATTCATCTCTTCCTGAATTTTTGGCAAATTTTCTGTACATAGTGTGATATTCTTCGAGTATATCAACTACGCTTTCACATCTCTAATACTTATTTGCACTTCATTTATACTAATATATATAAAGCTGAAGAGTTTGTTTGTTTGTTTAAACGCGCTAATCTGGGACCGATTTAAAAATTCCTTGTGTGTAAGATAGTCCATTTATCGAGGAAGGCTATAGGCTATATAATATCACGCTAAGATGAATAGGAGAGGAGCAGCAATAAAAAATAGTACGAAAAAGGCAAAATTTAATGCTTTCCTGGCTTGCGCTGAGTAAACGGTAATAAATCAAAAATCATGTATTAGAAAATTGTTTAAAAGTTCTAAATAAAAGTCCGCGACAGCATATATCTAGCTTTTAAGGTTAACCCACTTCAACAATTTTTTATGGTTATCAAGAGACTATAATACGGTTTTAATCTTTCCACGCGGGCAGAGCCGCTGGCGATTGCTAGTCCAGAATAAACAAACAACCAACTCTTCTCTAGTAAAAAACAAGGTAGATCCAGGCTCAAATCCGTTATGTCCAAACATAATTACTGTGGAGCTAGATGGTCTACAATTAAATTGAGTGTCTGACTTTAAATATGCTAAACGTGAGAAAAAGACAAAAAAAAACCTATTGCTTAAACCGAGTGTACTATCTTAATCAGGCTAAGTAGAATAGACCACCCTCATTACTTACCGATGTGTCGTAATATACGACTAAGGACCTCATTTTTTACCGAGGAGTCGTAATATACGACTAAGGTAAGTTGACCCACAGTGTGGTATCCGGTATAAGAAATGAGGGTGGTCTATACTACTCAGCCGAATACCACACGTCTACCGCATGATTTAAAATAAATAAATAAATATTAAAATAAGAATGAATTGTTCGTCTTTATAGACATGTTAGCGCACACACTATACAAGAATACCACTATTCCCGCTGCGAGATGCATTTCTCTTGAATGTCGAAAAAAAGACTGAATGTCACTGAAATGTTTTATCAATAGGAAGACTCCACCGGAAACAACAACGGCACAGTGTTGCCAACATTTCAATACAAGAGGGCGCGATACTCTTGTTTAATGACTGTGTTGCTATAAAATACAAAGCGGAAGTCATTGGCGACAACAGATACATTTTTAACTACAATCTATAGTACAATTGGTATCCCTTTAGTGTGTGTTCTCATGTGCTTTTGTAAATTACCTTTATAGTCACTTTGATAATTGCAAATAGTACATGAAAATGGCTTCCAACCAGCGTGAGTTCGCATGTGCTTCATGAAATCACCTTTCTGGCTACATTGGATCTTGCAAATATTACATAAAAAAGGCAAATCACCATTGTGAGTCCGCATGTGATTTGCTAAAATACCCTTTCGGTAACATTTATATGTGCAAATATTACATGCATAAGGTTTCACACCAGTGTGCGTTCTCATGTGATTTACTAAATAACCCTTTTGGTTACATTTATACTTGCAAAGGTCACATGAAAATGGCTTCTCACGGATATGAGTCTTCTTGTGTATTGCTAAATATCTCTTTCGGCTACATTTAAAGTTGCAAATATTACATGTAAAAGGCTTCTCAACAGTGTGTGTATTCATGTGAATCGTTAAATAACTCTGGTAGTAACATTTATAATTGCATATATGACATGTAAAAGGCTTCTCGCCGATGTGAATCTTCATGTGTGTCGCTAAGTTACCTTTCTGCTTACATTTATAATTGCAAAGTTCGCATGAAAAAGGCTTCTCACCAGTGTGAGTCCTCGCGTGTCTAATTAAGGTGTCCTTGCGGGAGAATTTAGAATGGCAAATATCACATGAAAAAGGTTCGTAACCAGTATGAGTCCTCATGTGACCTACTAAATAACTCTTTTGGTTACATTTATAATTGCAAATATCACATGTAAACGGCTTCTCGTCAGAGTGAGTTCTCATGTGAATTGTTAAATAGCCCTGGAAGTTACATTTATAATTGCAAAGATCACATGCATAAGGCTTCTCGAGACTGTGAGTCCTGATGTGTCTACCTAAGGTTACTTTACAGGCAAATTTAGAATTGCAAATATGACATGCGAATTGTTTTGCAGTTATTTGTTTCATATGCGCATTAACATTATCCTTAAATTTAACATTTTGTAATTTTGAACAAGATTTTTTATTATTCCTAGAACTGGTCTTGTTATCAATAATTTTCTCTTCTAATGAACTGTTCCATATATCGCTGTCATCTACACATAACGTTTGCTTCTTTACAGGCTCATTTATGTCAGCGCTAATTTCATTTTTTGTTGAGACATTAACAGTTTGGATATCTTCATAGAATAAATCTCTATAGAAAAAATTTCTTTTGAGAGCTGATACTGTTTCCGCTTCCTGCGAATACCATTGATTGAAGTCTGTCTTTATGTCAAAGTTACCATCATCATTATTTATGTTTGTGTTAATATCACATACATAGGTATCTTTTGATGTACATGGAGTGTTCTGATAATTACTGACAATATCAATTTCTCTTAGTTCTAATGGAGTTTCATTACTTTGAAAGTTATTTACTTTCATTGATATTTCGGCTGAAGATCCTGAAAAATGAAAAGGCAGTTCTAATTAAAATTACATTTTAATACTGTCATTATTGAAATAAATGTAAATCGAGAAGGTTATTGTGGTGTCAACTTTTGAGATATATGGATTAATTAATGATATATGTGAAATTATAAGAATGAATGCTCAATAATAATGTTTTATAGCCAAGTGGAATATAATGCATCAGTTGTTGTTTTTCAACTAATTATCTTTCCAAAATCATACAATAACTAGTAGACAACATATAATTTATTACAGAAATATATTATTAAATAAAATCTAAAAAAAGGGATGAAAGGAGAGAAAATATACCTTAGTAAAAATGTGTCAAAAAACACCTTGTTTAATTTTTTAATTATTAAAATTTTTATGGGTGGGTTATGCATTGAATGTCATAGGGAACTACATGTGTATGTCTATATGTTTTTTATTTGCAGAAGTATATAACAATAGTTATATATAGTACTTTACAAATACAAATTTAACCAGACATAATAGAAAGTTGTGAAAACTGTTGCATGAATATTCAAATATAGATAGATCATACTTAACATAGAAATATTGGCCATATTTCATTATAGGCTTTAGAATGGATGGACCATACAAACAAGACCTTAATAAGTTGGAATAATACTTAAAAAAGACACATACATATTTGACTTGTTTTACTTGAAATCACTATTCCAACAGAAAACTTAATTTGAATGGACATTGTGTTTGCTTTTGTCTTGACATAGGGACAGCATATTATAAAAAAAACTTACCTGATGCCTGTGTGCACTCTTCAGACTTTAACTCATGCTGTGGAGAATATTCCAGCTACAACAATAGTTGCTGTTAACTTTTCACTATCGAGGATAAATAGATACACTAGAATTAGTCATTGTTTCTAGTAAAAGTTAAGGTGTCATAGATAAAGCCTAAGTTTAATTTATTTTTAAGTAATTGACTTTAACCTTTATGGCATAAGCCTGGCATTGTGAACTAATAATTTTTAAAACACTTTTTAACTACAAAAACAAACAAATAAACAAACATTTTATAGTAGTGAAAATATTTTTAAGGCAACCTCAAGTATCTTGGAAGAATTAAGAAGAATTCCTGAGATATATGTTACCTAATCTACATTGGAGCAACATGGTTTAAGGACTGACCTTTTCCCCCAAGAGGATGGTTATCGGTCGAAATTAATTACAGATCAAATCCAAAATCTTAACATTTTTTTATCATTATGAAAACATTTTCAGGCAACTTGCATATCTTTAAAGGATTTCTGGGATAAATATTACCTAATCTGCATTGAAGCAGCTTGGAAGATTTATGAACTGACCATATTCTCAGTGAACACAGTGATGAAAAAGAGTAGAACTGTTAATGGCCACTGCTTATGTAAAACTAAATCTATCTAAATATAATAAATATTTATGTTGATAGATACGATTTATGTAAACATGCTGTAACATGATTTACAATATAGTAAATTTTTTTTTTTTTAACTAATCTAAGACATCCACTGTAGGACTTAAATATCTCCAAGTAGTTTTATATTTCTACAATTATGACCTTGCGCTGCTTGCATCAGTGGCACTCTACCACTTTATTGTGAGACCACACTTCTTTGTGATGTGATATCCCAACTTTAACTATTTAGAATCCATAGTATACCCATATGACCACTTGTTCTAAGTACTAAATGCCCTCCACATACTCATTTAAGCTTGATGACAATACAAAAGTAATAATAAAATTATTTTGCTATAACTGAGATGAAATAAAATGATTTGCTATGATCCGCATTCATTGTGGATTATATAGCAAAATAATTTTATTATTACTCTTGTATTATGGATCTCTACAAAGTAACACCTAATTCTATAAATTACTTGACAATGATCATTTATTTAAGAAATCATTGATAAGCAAATCAAGCAACCATACAAAAGTAATAATAAAATTATTTTGCTATAATCTGCGATGAAGTAAAATAGAAAATATATATATAATGCTAAATGTAGAGTGGACTATCTGTTTTCATACCTGATACATTCAGGATTTGTAAAAACACATGCACTCCACCACCACCACAATACACAAGCACTACATACATTCACTATCACAAACTCGATTCTATAAAATATTCAAATAAAACCATTTTTATTGTGAATACAGTGATCCATTGATGTTACATGCATTAATGAATACTTTTCAGATTTAATTTTTTCACCTACCTATCTACTATCCATGCTGTAGTGTATGCGGATTGACGTGTGTAACATACTTTGTACATTTATATACAAGACACATATATGTAATACAAACATGAACATAGTCACACTAGCTCACACTAGTCTCATGATGCACCACGACAGTGACACGAGAGCCCTTGGTGAGAGTGGTTGTGAAGTGACATGTTGTTACTTGTTAGTGCGTGTTTGAGCCTGTGCTACATTCATACAACATTAGTTTATGAACACTACACATGCCTTATAGCTTATGTTGTAAGTGAACACACCAGTGTGTGTTTGTAACACTTCATATATTGGTTTAAATACAGATTACATGCTATGCTATAGGTAACTTAATGTGATAATTGTAGTTTGATTATTCTACTTACTTTTACATCTACTTCTGAATGACCAAAATAACAATTTGGAGATGCTAATGTAACACATTCGGAAAGCTTTTCATTGTAACATGATTCCGCATATTGTTGAATGGAGCTTAACTCTGTTTCAGGCTGTAGGGAATCAACAATTTTCTCACCCAATATTTCACTTTTAAAGGGGTTTTCATAAGGTTCTTCCTTACACATATTAAAGCTTGTGTCATACCGATTATCCCAGGTTTGATTAATATCCATGTCGCTTTTTATGATAAGCCTAGGTTCATATGTGTTTTCGTCATCTATTATCTCTATTTTAATATTTTCTATAACATCAGCGTTCGATATTCTCTTTTTTTCTTTTTCCGTGGACTGGTCCATTTTGTATTTTTTTATTATTTCTGAGATACTCTAAATTCTGATTTCTGAAATATTTGTTCAATCAATTAACAGTTTTTTTTTGTTATTTATTTAATTACATAGTTTATGGTCACAAATTTCTAACTTAAAATATGTTATTATGACCTTGACCATAGACCACATAGACTAGCTTCGACGGTCGATAATTTCATATACACTGTCATTATGTACACTGTAATCTTTGGTCGATACATTGATACTATTTAAAATAAAGTGAAAACGAAGGAAGGAAAATGAAGGTGATCTATCTGTCTCCCTTTTTTATGTGTACCTAGTAGTTTAGTATGTGTACCTAGACAAATATGAAGTAGGTATACGAGTTTGATTTTCCCACTCATTATTTATTGTGACATTCTTACTTATAGGGTTGTTTATGACTACTCTACTCTAGTACAATAAGTCTATGTTCTGATGTGCACAGTGGACAATTAATGTAATTATTAGGCATAATTATTAGACAATAGAAACAATTTATCAATAAATAATCTATTTTCTCCCTTCAAAATAAATTGATTTATAAAAAAAATTCAAACTAAAAAAAAACGGTTTTGTCTGTCTATTTAAAAATTTGCTTTTTATTTTAATAATTAAAAAGAATAAAGACTTATAAAAGTGGAGTGGGGTTATGTTTCAATAACAGATTAAAAATCGATTATTGTGATAAAATAATCGATTAATTTAATAAACATCTATTATTTTTACATCCCTAGTAATTATTCCTACAATTATTTTATTTTATTTGTCCGTGGTTATTAAACCCAGCTGTTAACTGGTGTTTTTGTCGTATATTTTGTCGAATACAAAAAATGGACATAACACCACTATTTAAAGCCTGTATTAAGACAGTTAAAACCCGTAATAAAGCTTTTGGTATCCATAGTCCAACGAGCGATGACAAACAACGCATACTTAGGAGCAAACCGAAAACAGGCTTTATGGCGACTGCGAAAGATATAACTTCCCAAATTACAAAACTTCGGGATTGCTTGTTAGAACACAGAGAGAGGTATTTGAGTTTCTTTAATCACGTGACTGGGGATGAAATGACTGAAGCTGACAGAGACCAAATAGATACAGGAGCGCAAAGAATAATCAACACCTGTTCTCACCTGTTAAAAGAGTTCAGGAATGATAACCGCAAACTTACTGTTTCATATCAGACTCGAGACTATATGGACGCGGTTATAGACCTTATAGATTCTTATTTAAAAGCTGTATGTAAAATACATAGTGAGCTAAAAGCTTTAAGGGTCAAAAAGGCCCTTGACATTCGTAAATTGTCGCGTTTAGAACTACCACTGAATAAATCTAACATTCCTAATCCATTTATTGAAGACAAAGTTATAGAGAAAAATGATGATACCACAGAATTAGATGAGACGGATAATTCTAAAACTAAGACTGATTTATCAGAAAATGAAGTTGCAATTATGTCTGACGAGGTTGATTTAAGTGCGGAGGAACTTCAGATGTTTGAAGCAGAGAATGTCCAGTTACTGAATGAGCTTAATACTATGACAGAGGAAGTGAGACAAATAGAAAGTAAGGTACTCCACATTGCAGAATTACAAGAAATATTTACAGAGAAGGTATGTTTAGTTTTATTTTAAATAATTTATAGAATAAGGTTAATTTGCAGAGATCCATAATGCTAAATAATAATAAAATTGTTTTACTATAATCTGTGATGAAGCAAAATAGAAAATATATATACAATGCTAAATATAGATTGGACTATTTTTTTCATACCTGATATATGCAGGATTCATAAAAATAGGTGATAGACTCCTGATGATGCTTCAGTTCCAGGGCAAAATGATTGTTGAGTTTGTGATAGTGAATGTGTATTGTTGTGGCGATGGTGGAGGTTTGTGCATGTTTTTTTTTTACTAATCCTGCACATATCAGGTATGAAAACAGATAGTTTAGCAATATATATATTTTCTATTTTACTTTATCACAGATCATAGCAAAATAATTTTATTATACTCTTGTATTAAAGAACACCACCTATGCAGTTTATGGACTATGTATTATCTGTGAGAAGGTTGTTTAATTAAAAATTTTATATAAAGATTTTACTCTCTTTTTAGGTTCTACAACAGGAGCAGGATATTGATAGGATAGCTAATACAGTGGTGGGCACAACTGAAACAATGAAAGATGCCAATGAGCAAATAAAGCAAGCTATACAAAGAAATGCTGGACTTAGGGTCTATGTCCTATTTTTCTTGCTGGTTATGTCGTTCACATTACTCTTTTTAGATTGGTATAATGAATAATAAAATCAAAACTATCTACAGTATTTACTTGTATAATTTTTTATTTTACCTGTAAATGTAATCTTGCAATCCTCTTTTACATAATACTTAAACAACATTGATTAGAATTCAGTTTATATATCAAAAATCTTCTGGTAAATATTTTATAAACTTGTTAGATCAAATATGTAATACAACAAGATACTCCAAATTAAAGTATTACATGGCATAATATTATTTTGTATATAAATAAATTAATTTTAACACTACATACATCAAATTTACTGCCAGACAACTATATAGGACAATTCTCATTGAGATATCACAACAACAAAAACAATAATAAGTACGATAGGGTTGAGAAAAAAAACGATTTTTTTACATTAAAAACCGATTTTTTTTAATTATCTTATTTTTATTTATTACTCTTTTGTGTTGTTTTTTTTATATATTATTAGATACGCATTGTTGAATGAAATCACTACTTAGCCAAATTACACAGTTTAATCGAATTTCACAAACATCTGCGTTTATTTATTCGTTAGTTGTCCACTTTATTCTAATTAATTATTAATATTAAAAAGGACAACTTTTCAATGAGTCAGAAGAAAATCCATTATTATGAATCGATTATTTTGATACTATTTGATAGTTTTTTTTAAATCGTTTTATGTTAAAGGGAAAAAATCGATTATTTATTCATCAATTTTTTCTACTCCAAGTGACATCCCTGACTGATTTTAATGTAAAGATCGTTTATTTTTTGACATCCCTAGTTGTTTATCTCAAAGTTTACTTTTGTGTTTCATTAAATTTACCTAAACTTTCTGTTGAAGAAAAGTTATCAAGTTTATAAACCTATTAACCAAATTTAAGTGACCTTTCAAGTTTAATTGCACATAAAAATTCTACTTTATCAATGAGCAGATTCCTTTGGTTAGGTATAAATACGGTTTGCCAAAGAATAACTTACCATAACGTTTGTGCCGTGAAAAAGTGTTTATTTAATACTATGGCAAAAACTCTTGCAGAATTGGGTTATGCATTCAACGCAGGTAAAAAATATTAATTTATTATGTCTTATATTGTGAAAATATTTATTGATACATATGAACATTATCAATATTTTAAAGATGGTGATTTATATCATATATCGTATTCATACATGGGTTCATATATCTTCTATTTAATTTGCTGTAGTTATTATATTTGATAATGGTATGCTTTTCATTTGTGTGCTTCATTGTCTGTTTTCTGATGATGCTTTAGTTGTGGTGCGAAATGATTGTTGAGTTTGTCATAGTGAATGTGTGTAGTGCTTGTGTATTGTGGTGGAAGTGTGTACACATGTTATGAATACTACATTCATTGGGTATGAATACAAAGTGTCCACTCTACATTTAGCAATATATAAATTTTTTTTACTTCATTGCAGATTATAGCAAAATAATTTTATTACTACTTCTGTACGGTCTACCCCTTTTTCTTGAATTTCGCCGTGCGTACCATACTACTATATCTCTATTATATTTATATGATAATTAAATTAAATTTTACAGATGGACTGTTAAGAAAATTAGATGAAAACGGACAGCCTGGTGACGAGTTGTTTCAGTTCAATATCAGCGATGATCACCAACAGTGCCATGATCATTATGAAGTGATCGGAGCAGCTGTCACAGACTATGTATACAAGTTGCTGGAGAACGAAGGGCTGGTTAAGCTGCCTGTGCCAAAGGATAGCAATCAAGATAACGGGACATTTATATACGCATCTAAAGAGTATGATACTAAAGATGTATTATTAGTGTTAATTCATGGGTCTGGTGCAGTTAGAGCGGGACAGTGGGCTAGATCGTAAGTATTTTCTATCTATCATTTCTATCAATTTATATATCATCTCTATCTATCTATCATTCATATCACTTCTATCTGACGTATAAAAGTCTACTGCAATGCAGTCTAGAATCCAGCTGAGTAGAATAGACCATCTTCATTACCAAGGTGTCGTAAAAGGCGACTGAGGTAAGTTGACCCGATGTGTGTTATCCGGTTGAGTAAAATAGACCACCATCTTTATTACGGAGGTGTCTTAAAAGCAGCTAAGGTAAGTTGACCCGCCGTGTGTTATCCGGTTGAGTAAAATAGACCACCATCTTTATTACCGAGGTGTCGTAAAAGACGACTAAGGTAGGTTGACCCGCCGTGTGATATCTGGCTGAATAGAATAGTACCACTCCATTTCTTACCGATGTGTCGTAAAAGGCGACTAAGGTAAGTTGACCCGCTGTGTGGGATCCGGCTGAGTAGAATAAACCAACCTCATTTCTTACCGAAGTGTCGTAAAAGGCGACTAAGGTAAGTGGATCCACCGTGTGGTATCCGGCTGAGTAGAATAGACCACCCTCATTTTTTACCGAGGTGTCGTAAAAGGTGACAAAGGTAAGTGGACGAACCGTGTGGTATCTGGTTGAGTAAAATAGACCCCCCTTTTTCTTACCGAGGAGTTGTAAAATACGACTAAGGTAAGGTTACGTCAGGCAAGCGACCGGTCGTAAATTATGTAGCCATATCATGTGACAGCATGTTTGTAACATGTTGTGCCGACCCCACTTAGAGTGGGATAAGGACAGGAGTTTGTTTATGTATGTGTTCACTCTGTTTCATATGGCGGCTTTAAACTCTCTGTGAGACGCTACATGCTTAGAGCGAGTGTACAGGGTAGCTCTCGCCTTGCGTCTGTCTCTTTATTGTAATGTGACATTTTAGACTGGTTTCCCTAATCTAGTATAATAACTCTGTGGGAACAATAGCAAGCCTGTAAGTTAGAGTTTTTTTATGTACGTGTTCACTCTGTTTGTTATGGCGGCTACACTCTCCGTGAGACACCGACATACTGAAACCTAGATTGTACAGGTATCTCTCGCCTTACCTCAGTATACTTCTCTTTATTGTAATGTCACATTTTAGTCTGACTTCCCTATTCTAAGTATAATAAATTTATATTTACAGCCTAATCATAAATGACAGCCTCGATACGGGCACGCAGATCCCTTACATTAAACAAGCACAAAAAAGAGGTTACGGTATAATAGTGCTCAATTGTAACGATAATTATCGAGGGGAAAAGAAAATTAAACATAGTAGCAACCCCGAAGAGCATGCTACATACGTTTGGGATAAGTATATATTGAAGACGAAAGCCTCAAGTATTGTTATCGTGGCACACAGTTATGGTGGGATTTTAACAGTTATGTTGGCGGATAAACAGAAGAAGCAATTTGAGAAGCGAGTCAAAGCTGTGGCACTGACAGATTCAGTTCACAGTTTTTCAGGGGCGAAAATTTCGAAGCATTTAAAAAGAGTAAGTTTGTCATTTATTTATTTATTTATTACGCCAACAACTTGCATACAAGTTAATTGATTATCAAACCAATGGGTCACAGGTTGTAGGTCACATGCGAGTGGGTGCGCGTAGTTTTTTTTTCGGGAAAATCCAGTATGAATAATTCAAATCAAATCTTTAATATTTAAATGAGTTAATCTTGTATATATGTATTTTTTGGAATTTTGGAAACGGCTCCAACGATTTTCATGAAATCTAGCATTTAGAAGGTTTTGGGGGAAAATCGATCTATGTTTAATTTAAAAATGTCTTCATCCCTGTTTTCGAGCATTAAATAATTGCTGAAATTGACATTGAATTCAAAAGACTATTTTTAAGTTTTGGGAAGAAAAATCGATCTAGAATTTATTAAGAAAAAACAGTTGTTTTATCCCTGTTTTCGGGCACTGAAAAAACTGCTGTAACTTTATCAGAATGCAAAGTATAATTACGCTGTCATTTGCAAAGTTATGATAGCTCAATTGGGTAACGGGCGATCTCGAATAAAGATTACTAGGATCGATCCCAGATAATATTATTTTTTATATTTGTAATTGCATTTTTATTTTAAGTTAGTAGTGTTGGTTAGTCCAAGGCTTTGTCACCCAGGTAGTAAAGAAAAGAATCAAATATTAAATATAAAATATTAAATAAAGTATATAAGACGCTGACCCGACGGATGGGGGGAAAGAATACGTACAGGTACAAGAGTTTAATCGTCACTTTTACATAGAGTATCGCGGACGGGGTCCTTCACGATATTCCTTAGTTGGACGTACCGGAAGATGCACCGTTTACAGTTGCGCTAGGCGTAGTGTTCCAGTAGGATGCACTGTGTAAGCTTATGAACTGATAGGCGATGTTGATCTGATAACATAATGTATGGGGACTTCTTATATTACTACGAAAGCACTTCCATAGCGCGGAGCAAACGACGAGTGGCGCCATCTAGTTTTGAGTGCGGAATCAGGTGTTCCTAGTACGTTGTGTTACAAGTATAATTTATTTATATATTTTATAATTTATTTAATTTAATAAATATTAAAATATGAAATAAATTATTAAATATAAAATATTGAAAAAGAAAACGCCGTGTGGTATCCGGCTGAATAGAATAGACCAACCTCATTTCTTACCGAGGTGTCGTAAAAGACGACTAAGGTAAGTCGAACCGTCGTGTGGTATCCGGCGGAGTAGAATAGACTAACCTCATTTCTTACCGAGGTGTCGTAAAAGGCGACTAAGGTAAGTTGACCCACCGTGTGGTATCCGTTTGAGTAAAATAGTTATAGTATAGTTGACGTCAGGCAGGCGGCCGGTCGTAAAATACGTAGCTAAATCATGTGAAAACATGTTTGTAACATGTGCCGATCCCACTTAGAGGGCAGGAGGATGATGATTGAATAAAGAAAATATTAATTATGTGCTCACATTTTAGATATCAAAAAATTGGATATCAAGTACATCACCTCTCGATACGGAAATGAAGACACCAGATTTTGATATCACAAGAGTTTCAGCTGGTAAGGATATTGAATTTAGTATATTTTGGTACACACTGCCTGTCTCTGCTATTTATCTGATCATTTGCTTAAAAAAAATGGCACGTTGATGCAATAAGTCATAAGCCGTGGTCCGTCCTCACAGAAAGCCCCCTTAGAACTACATTTATTTAATAATAATAAATAATAAATATATGGGACACTTACACACACGGTCGTCTGTCCCCAAAGTAAGTAACTTAATACTTGTGTTATGGTAGACAGACAACTGGTGAATATATACTTATATATTTTTTAAATACATATCAGTTTTTAAGTGGTTCAAATCAAACAATATACGGTAAAGTTTATATCATTTTGTAGATTTGAAAGTGTGTAAAGTGACAGTGTTTGTTTCATTAAAATACATTAACTGGTATGTGAATTACACATAAAAGCATTTTTAAATTTATTTGAAACGACTGTTATTCGATGCACAGTACTCGCTCGCATCTCTGAGTCATCGCGTCACAGGCTCGTCGCTCGATCATTGACCTCATTTGCACTAACTATTAAGAATTATAACATTACATCTATTACTTAACGCTCGCGGTTTCTCGCGTACAAAATGGACTGCGCGGCCTGTTGTAGCGTTGTGAATAAGGGAGAAGAGGTTTTGATTTGCAGTAACGAGCAATGTTGTAAATATTATCACCTTCTATGTAGCGGTACAAAAAATGCGGAGACTGATAAGGCATCTTCTTGGATTTGTCCTGAATGCGCATGTTTATCAAAGAAAGGTGGAGACAATAGTCTGACTCCAGTGGGACTACATAAAAGAATGCGTGAGCCCAATATCACGTTCCGTAAAAAACCCGCTTTAGTAAATGACGAAGCGAACGATAATTATAATAGTAATGATATTATAAGGGACTTATGTGTAGAAATGAAGGGTCTTCGAGAAGAAATATCCATACTTAAAAATCAACTCAATCAAGCAACCCAATCAATTAAAGCATATCATAATAAATTAGATTATTATTACAATTTAAGTAAAAGGTTATTTTCTGAACACATCAGTGAAAAAACGCAGCAGGTTTTATTAAAACATACTAATTCGAACAATTCATTTGAACCGAATTCCGCAACGTTGCACGAACCTATATTAAATCAAGACCCGGCCTTTATAAATAAAAACACTTCTAATTCTTTAAAAGTTATATCAGGCCCACCGAAAGACCATGAAATCTCTCCTACCTTAAATCAGAAACCTGACTATGCCACGATTGTATCATCCCATGTTAAGCAACAGGATAACATGAAAGACGTAACAACGAACGATGATTTGAAAGTTATCCGTAAAAAGAAAAGTACGCGACCACTTTCACTCTATGGTACAGCTGGTCCTTCAGTTACGACCCTGAAAGCTGTGGAGCCACGTAAGTACTTACACTTATGGAACATGGAGTCTGACGCTGAAGACATTCTTAAATATCTGCAGCAACTTTGTCCAGAAGGAACTTGTAGTGTGGAAATACTTAAGCCCAGAGGAAACTATAAATCATATAAAATTTCAGTACCTGAGATGTACTATGAGACTTGCTACACACAGAATGTTTGGCCTATTAACGCTAAAATCAAACCCTGGATTCATTTTAAGAAGACATCATCAAAAGAAAATAGATCGGGTAGCTTTCAGCAGCCCTTTCGTGCCCAAGACCAAGCCAGCAACTGAGATTACTCTTACCATCTTCTACCAGAATGTACGCGGAATCCGAACTAAACTTGATGTCTGGAGAAAAAATCTGTTACAATCGACAGCTGATGTCGTCGCAACAACAGAAACATTTCTTAACAATTCTGTTGAAGACTCTGAAGTTGCCTGTGGTGGTTGGTGTGTTATTCGTAGGGATCGTAACACTACTACAATAGGTGGGGGAGTTATGATTCTTGTTCGGCAAGGCATCACAGTTCGACGTCGGCGAGATTTAGAGACTGATACTGGTGAGGATCTGTGGGTGGTTTTGACATTGCGTAATAGACCTGTTTATGTTTGTACTGTTTACATAAAACCAAGTGCTGTCGACTCAGATTATATGAATTGGTTTTGTAAAGTAGAATCAATCATAGCTAACTTAAGCGGTTTCGTCTTCATACTGGGTGATTTGAATCTTAACAGTGCCTCTCAGAATATCAAAAACTATTATTGCTATTTTTTGTCATTTTGTAGTTTAGTCGAAAATAGCAACATTGTAAACACGCATGGTTCAATTTTAGATGTAGTTTTGGTAAAAGATCTTCCAAGTAAAGTTGATGTGACAGTCCACTACTCTATAGGTATGGTCAACCCGGATGCCTATCATCCGCCCCTAGACATATTTACTATATTAGACACTACCCGTCATAATGATCGAATCGAGCCTAGTAATATAAACAGATTAAGAGATTGGAATTTCAAAAAATGTAATTATGAATTGTTATCGCACTTATTATCTGAGGCAAGCTGGACCAAAGTTTATGAATCTACTAACGTTGACACATCAGTTAATCATTTTTACGAAATCCTTTATCACCTGTTTGATATCTGTGTTCCCAAAAAGTGTAGAAGTAAAATGCTTTGCCGGTATCCTGTTTGGTTCACGAAAGACTTAATCAAAGACTGCCAAAGGAAAATTAAATTGCATAGAAAATGGAAGCGGTCTCAATCCGAGACCGACTACAAAGTATTTTCCAAAATGAGATCTAGTTTAAATGAACAAATATCAGTTGCCTATAACCGTTATGTCCATAACATCGAGCATGAGATTATGAAAAATCCGCAAAAATTCTGGTTTCATATTTCAAGTTTGCGATCTAAGGGTGGATTTGAACCTATCGTAGATTACAAAGGCGAGCGATATGAAGGAGTCAAAGCAGCCGACGCCTTTGCAGAATTCTTTTCTAATGTATTTCTGCCGGATGTTCCCAAACTAAATGCGTTCGAGGCATCTAGGCATGATGAAATCAGTAATAGCTATAACATAAGTATACCGCTGCTATCTTCTGCTCATATAAAAAATAGCGTCAAGAAGCTTAAAGCAAATAGTTCTTTGGGACCCGATGGAATACCACCCTTAATGCTTAAAAAATTTAATGAAGTCATTTATCCTCTTCTCCATATATTTAATCTTTCCATAAGAACTGGCATTTATCCATCAGCATGGAAACTGTCTAGAGTCACACCCATTCCTAAAACAAGTAAGACTACAACTGTAGAGGATTTTCGCCCAATAGCCATTATCTCATCGCCAGCAAAAGTCTTTGAAAGTATTCTCCATGAAATAATATATAAACAAATAAATTCATTTCTCTGTGAAGAGCAGCACGGTTTTAGGAGCAAGAGATCAGTCAATAGTAACTTATTAATATTGGTTGATTACATATCCAGTTGTTTAGATCATGGTGGGCAGGTAGATGTACTATACTTTGATTTTCGAAAAGCTTTCGACAGAGTACATAACGACATACTACTAACCAAATTAAGTAAAATCGGTTTCACTCCTAACCTTTTACAGTTATTTACGTGACCGTAAGCAATTTGTACGTCTCGGCCTGTATGAGTCTAATCCTTATCATACGCGTTCAGGCGTCAGTCAAGGATCGATACTAGGACCTCTCCTTTTTTTAATAATGATTAATGATTTACCGTCGATTCTTGGAAAGGCCAGATGCCTATTATATGCCGATGATTTAAAATTGTACTCCTATATAACATCAGAACATGATTGTGAAGCTCTCCAGAGAGACCTTACTGCTGTAGCAAACTGGAGCGTCGTTAATGGTATGGAATTTAATATGGATAAATGTTCCGTTATGACTTTTGGGCGAACGAAGAATCCAGTCCAATTCAGTTACAATATAGCTGGAGCAGAATTGCCAAGAGTAACGATCATCAAAGACCTAGGTGTAACGTTTGATACAAAATTAACTTTCCATAGCCATATAATAACTCTCGCCTCAGAATCATTTAGACGCTTAGGATTTGTGTTGCGCAATAGTCGTGACTTTAAAAACCGCCATACCATTAAGCTGATATTTGATTCACTTGTTCGTAGCAAACTGGAAACCAGTAGTTGTGTATGGAATCCATATGAAGTAACCTATACTTTGCTTCTTGAGAAAGTACAAAAAGCATTCTTGAGGTACTTATACAAACGTCTCTATGGTTACTATCCTTTCCTGTACCCCACCAAATTTCTATTGGGTCAGTTGGGCTTTCACTCTCTTGAAACACGAAGATCTTGTGACCAACTTTTGACTGTTTGCAAGGTTTTAAACGGTAGGGTAGACTGTCCTGTGCTGCATAACAAATTATGCAATATATTTACACCAGATAACTACTGTCGTCTACGTCGTCACAGATTGTTCGCTGTCCCCGCATGTCGCACCGTATCTCGCGCCAACTCTCCTATACCGCGTTCGTTGTCTGCGCTTAATAAAATGTTAACGGAGTACCCTCACTGCGACATATTTGCGGATAAATGGGCTATTATTGCAAAGCAATGCATGCAGTTCAGCGAGCAACTGTGACGGCAGAGATATGATGGATGGAAGTATAGATATTTTACTTTTTTACATATTTTACTTTATTATTTTATTTTATTCTTTAATTGTTTTATTTTATTCAATTTAATTTTCTTTTTTTTGTGTTACAGTTAAAATTATGTATTCTTTTTTTTGTGATGTATTGTGTTTATTAGTGTAAGTGGACCATGTCCGTTCTAATTAAATAATAAATAAATAAATAAATAAAATTAAATACAAATATACACCCAGGCTCAAAGACCAACAAATTCATTTATAGAAAATGTTGGCCCTCAGCGGGAATCGAACCCGCGATCCGCGGAGTTGAAGGCAGGGTCACTACCCACTGCTCCAACGGGCCAGTCAATTTATTTATTTATTATGACAAGCCAATAGCATTTTACACATACTTATTAATACACTTTTTCATAAGGCAAGTTCGTGGTAAAACACTTTT
This sequence comes from Morpho helenor, assembly GCA_029227775.1. Classification (NCBI taxonomy): domain Eukaryota; kingdom Metazoa; phylum Arthropoda; class Insecta; order Lepidoptera; family Nymphalidae; genus Morpho; species Morpho helenor. Next base: position 1,741,449 of record JARGCU010000006.1, read on the forward strand.
TAAGGCGAGTACAGTGTTATCGTAGGTAGTTAGGTACAAAATTATTTATATTATTAGTAGTTATAGGCGAACCAGGAACCGAAATAAATTAATAATACCCAGGATACGGCTTCATAAAGTTCGTAGATCGTTTGTGGGCTTCGGTATACATTTTTATAATAAAATTCCATAATCTATTTTGGACTTGCCTTTACAGAAGTTCAAAAAAGCAATTAAAAAGACACTGATTCATAAAATTCAAAATATTCTTTATTCAAATAAACTTGTAAACAAGTGCTTTTGAATCCTCAACTCTACTGCTGGTTCGGAAAGCTGTTCCTACCGAGAAGAGCCAGCAAGAAACTCGGCGGTTACTCTTTTAAAAATATAATTCATAATATTATTTACATTAAGTCGTTACTGTCTTGTACAGGTTCAAAGAGAGCTATATCCACACATTCTTATCTTCTAAATAATCTTCAAGAGTATAGTAGGCTTTCTGTATCAGCCTCTTTTTAACAGTGTTTTTCAACTGCTGTAATGGCAGTGCTGAAATTGATTGCGGAATTTTATTATAGAATCTTATACCAAAACCCACAAACGAATTACTTACTTTTGCAAGGCGCAAAGCAGGAACCGCAAGCTTATGTCGGTTCCTGCTTTGTCTATTATATAAAGCTTATTATACTGTTGAGGACTATGTTGATGATAAGAAAGCTTGGTTTTAAATTGCGACCAGCTACGCATTAGATTATATTGTAAATTTTTTAATTTGTTCTTAATTAAGCCATTATTGTAATACTCAATTTTGTAAATGACCGCCGAGTTTCTTGCTGGTTCTTCTCGGTAAGAGCACCTTTCCGAACCAGTCGTAGCTTCATTGTAATTTGACGATTCGAAAGTGCTTGTAAAAGCCAATTTGAATATTAATTAATTAACTAAAAGGAGACATTCCTCGTGATTTATAGAAGCAAGCGTTACTTAGCGGTATTCTATAGTACAGAAGTTACAATAAAATTATTTTGCTGTAATCCATTTAAGAGAATCTATCTAATGCTAAGTGTATGAAGCAGGCAATATACACATACCTTATACATACAGTCACCACACGTATCACAAAACGTCGCCACTAACCAGCACTACACTCACTCACTACCACAACCTCTACGAATGTTTCCTCCCGAAACCGAAGCGACATCAGGAAGATAGACGCCACGACAAAATCGTAATGACGATGGCAATGTTTATTGTTATTTCTGATATTTTATATTAACTAATTACTTTTATATAATTAGGCGTTATTTTGCGGAGGTCCATAATACAAAAGTAATGAGAATATTATTTTGCTATAATAATAAAAAATTATCGCGGATTCTTCTTCTTCTTCAACCGATGGACGTCCACTGCTGGACATAGGTCTCTTCATGGGATCTCCAGAGCACACGATTTTGTGCCGCTTGTATCCAGCGGCTCCCCGCGACCCTAGGGGCTGTGGTTTTGTTTGTAATGCCATGAAGGTATTGCCAGTAATCACCACTCTTGGCCTGCGGGTCGGTGATCGCAGTGCTGACCATGTAGCACCGACAGTGCTGCTGCCCACTGTCGGTCCGGTAGAATTTAGGTCAGCTATATGAATGGTTATACCGCCATTGGTCGGTCGCCAGAGCCTCGTCGGTTAATCTGCAGGGTGCACCGTGTGCAGGTGTGGTTGACAATTGAGGAGACTGATTGGGACGAGCCTCCCCCTTACACCCCTTACATCGCGGATTATAGCAAAATAATATTCTCATTACTTTTTTTTTTAACTAATTACAATCGTTATTTGTCTTTCCAGGTCACCCGAAGCATGAAATGACATCCTGTAAATGTATGGATTCAGTTTTCACATTCTTTGAAGAGAGATTAAAATGATTGTATTTTATTCATATATTATATTTAAGGACTGGAAGGGATAATTTGTACAAGAAAAAGACATGATACAAGTCACACGTTTAGTAATAAAGTGACTGAATTCAGAAGTCGAATGTTAAAGTGACCCATAACTTGGAAACAAGAAACAAGCAGCAAGAAAAAACTAAGTTTCTTTTAATAGTATGTAGTAGTATATCAATGTATCTAACGCAAGCCTTATTTTGAATTCAGTCAGTTTAATACTAAGTGTGCGAATTACTATCTGATATTAAGAAACTAGTTATTATTATAATAGTGTATTTATCAAAATTTGATTGTGAACAATCTTATATTATGCTCAGTGAGCGATGGAACGAGCTATGCTTGGTGTTTCTCTATGTGATCAAATCAGAAATTAGAAGATCTGTAGAACAACCAGAGTCACCGACATAGCTCAACGTGTCATGAAGCTGAAGTAGCGATGGGCGTTTGGGGTCTCAAGGTGTTGAAATGGCGACCCTCGCACCCAAAAGCGCAGTGTAGGAAGACCCCCTACTAGATGGACTGAAGACCTCAAAAAGGTCATGGGGAGCTGCTGGATACAAGCGGCACAAAATCTTGTGTTATGGAGATACAAAAGTAATGAGAATATTATTTTGCTAGAATCCGCGATAAAATAAAATATGTGTAATGTTAAATGTAGAGTGTACTATTCGTTCTCATACCTGATACATGCAGAATTTGTAAGAACTCATGCACTACCCGACACCGATGGCACAACAATACACAAGCACTGCACACATTCACCACCACAATCTCAACAATTGTTTCGCCCCATAACCGAAGCATCGTCAGGAGATAGACTCCACAACAAAATCGTTAAGCTTTACGATTTTGTTCTTCTTCTGTTCTTACAAATTCTGCTCGTATCAGGTATGAGAACGAATAGTACACTCTACATTTAGCATTACACATATTTTCTTTTATCGCGGATTATAGCAAAATAATATTCTCATTACTTTTGTATTATGGACCTCCGCAAAGTAACGCCTAATTCTATAAATTATGTTATGGAGATCCCATGAAGAGACCTATGTCCAGCAGTAGAGGTCCATCAGTCTCATTTGCTATCAATTTAGTTGTTTTATGATATTGAAAATATTAAGCACGAAAACAAACTAATAATAGTTGATGCACAAATTTATTATAAAAAAGGTTTTATATTTAAAATTTTTAATATTGGCTGTTGAAATCGTGCCATACTGCTTATTTCGAATAAAATGGCTGTATGTAGAAATAAATAAAAGTAAAATGTAAATATATTATATTATGACAATAATATTGATATGATTGATGCAGTTTTATTTTTTCTTTCCTTTTGAATAATGTTTCATCCAATACTTGACGTCTTGTTTGTCAGCTCTCACTCCTAATACAGCAGACTTTGAATTCACATCTTTCATAACGAACGGAGAGTAACCAGCTATATAGTCTGGATCTAATGCATTAGTTTTACTTCTGGCCATTTTCGTTGCAAACCTTTTGTGTATATGCTGATCTTCGGTAAGAATTGGATACTGAAAGTGCTGGCCTCCTTTTGGTGTTGGCAAACTAAATCTCTTGCCTCTACCAGTCAACGGTTTCCTACCGTTTATATGGATGTGCTGATTGCCATCGTCATCGACGCTAACTGAAACCTTCTTCAGTGTTGCATGTCCACATTTGGGACAGAATAGTTTTGTCATTACACTAGTTGTTTTAAAGCAAGTGGTGCAACGAAAAATAAACGTACGAAGCTGCCTTATGATTCTGCCATCTGCAGATGTGACATTGAGGCCAATTTGTTTGAGGACATTTTGCATTGCGAAATCTGAGGTGACACATGCTACATCAACTGTTTTGTCCTCAAACTCTCCGTCTTCCATTTCTTTTTTCTTTTCTTTTATGTTGCCTGGGGTTATCCATTCTTCAGCATCACTATCTGATTCCTCTGTTTCCACACTATTGTCACTCTCAGCCTCATCATCAGATATTTTAACAATACAGTTTTCAATTTCATTTTCATCTGTTAGATTCATACCTTTAATTTGCTTGACTATTTCTTCATCTAATTCATCATCAACACTGACTTTATCATCGTTAACACTTATTTCAACTGTATTTATAATTTCGTCTTCATGTGATGTAGATACATGAGTGTCTGGATTCTGCGAGTCAATGATACTTTCATTTACACCAGAATTGTTACTAGGTTGTGTTTTTAATTGGGATGATGTCATATTATTTTTGTTAACAGAAATAGTATCGAAACCTGCTAAACCTGTTACTTTTATAGTCTTTTGTAAAGTTGGTTCGGTTTTGAGGTGTTTCTCTCCAACGATTTCTTTTTCGAGTTGATAAGTCAACGCTATTAACTTAATATCTGTTGCGGAAAGGCTAGTATAGTCACCAGTTTTCTTTGAAAATTCGGAAATAAATTTTACATTTTCCGTGAATACATCTTTTATCTTTAAGTCGTATGGGAGCACTACAAGCTTCCTGCGCTGCCTGTCATTAGTTATTTCGTCGACTACTTCTTGAATTGTATAAACATTTTCAGAAATATCTTGTAAATTCGCTGCTCTTATGAAGGCAGTTGTATCTACAACCAAGTTTTTTATTTTTTTTGACATATTTTAAATATTCTGCACTGCACATGAATCTTAACTTAATTTATAAAATAAAATTTCTATTGTAATAAAATTATGTTAATTTTATTAAGAAAAATTTAAGATAACACGTGCGCAATCTTAGAATGAAAAATGACTTTTAAATGTCATTTGTCACTGTGACAGTAACAGGTATGGTATATAGACTGCATAGGTATAAATAAAGTATAGATACAGACCTTATTAACCTTTTTAGTGCCATACCAGACTCTTAGATGACGCAGTTAGGGGTCAACAAAAACTAATTCTATTTACCCATCAATTTTATATAATATACAATCTATTCTTTGATTAAGTTAGGTATGTTTACATTACTCAGATTTGAACTAATAATCATATTCATACAAAAAATCTTGGGCTCTTAAAATATAGAAATTTAACTAAAACTATATAATAATAAAATATCACTTATTAATATTATGTACTAGCACTTCTAAATAAGCGTTAGCTTCTTATCATTACTCAACTATTAAGCCAATTAGCCCCATATCATATACGTATATTTCTCGGGCTAAAAATATTAATATTTTTGTAAGTTGAAACTATTAAACTAATGGTTACCTAACTTAAACTAAATAATAACTTAATATCAAAACAAATCAAATGAAAAATATTTTATTTCCTGCACCAATTCTAAGATAATTCTTGTTGAGATGGTGAAAATGAAAATATCCACTTTATAGTGTTAATACATATAAATAATATGCTGTTAAAATATTGTAGGTATACATAGTCTGGAATTTTATGTTATTTTATTATTTATCTGTGGTCGGTTTACGTTTAATTTTTTTCTACATTTATGTGGGGTACATAAACAACATAGTCTTTATTTTTAGTCTAATGTAGAAATATTTTACGTAGTTCTATTTAATAGTTTAATATTTAATCTTTAAAAATGAGTTCTAAGAAGGGTAAACGTAATTTAGGTAACAAACATTTTCCGATAGCTGAATCGGTGAGCATAGCACTGAAGATCCAGCTTGATAAGTTTTTGAGTGATGAAAATGAGAATGAACTGAAATTTCCTACATTTCTGTCGGCTCAAGAACGAGGCTTCATCCATGAGACTGTTGCTAAGTTGGGCCTGAAGTCCAAATCGCGCGGGAAAGGTAAGGTTTTATTTTATCTAGAGACACTAACTTAATCTGTTTACCTCTTTGTGTAATATTATATAGCATTGTTGTTTTATATGAAAAATATTCATAATTTAAAGCTTTAAATTTCCCTTTTAAAATGAAAGTTTTATTGATTATAATGTTACTATTTTATTTAAACTTATTTACTATTCAACTGATATGTACATGAACCAAACAGAGACATTTTTCTTGTTTCCTTTTATTAAACATACAAATTTAGTTTCATAGTTTATCTTTCTTTAAGAAAATTGTGGGTAAACCAATTATTTTTTTTGTTTAGTTATAAATAAATAAATATATGGGACACTTACACACACAGTCACCCGTCCCCAAAGTAAGTGCATTGTAGGAGTATTCAAGTAGGCTATATAGATGAAGACATCTATGAAACATGTGTAATAATGTTTATTGGGTTAATATGTGTTGATTGTAACTATATTCCAATTTGATCGAAATTATCATCAAAATATTTGTGTTACACAATACTGTTGCAATAATTATTTACACATGACCACATATTTAATTTGTCTTTTTTTAGCTTAATTTTAGTTAATTCAATGAAATAATATTTCTTTTAATAAATAAAATACTTTTTCTTTTTTTTTTACAATGAAATAAATACTTTTATCTAAACTTATTAAATTTTCTCTTGATAAAAAATAAAACTTACTATTACATTATTTTTGTGTATATTTGGCTTAATGCTGTAACAAGCTTAGAATTCTATTCAGAGTGATTATTAAGGGGAATGTGCAATATCCAGACAAGTTGTCAAGGCTTATGGATATGAAGAAATAAATTGTAAAAAAAAGTAAAATAAAAATTAAAAAAGTAAGACAGCCTGGTTGTATTTCATTGATTGCCAGAGGCCACTTTTCTTTGAGGGAATCCAAAATACAATCTATACTTTCTGCTTTTGTTCTTTTTCACTAAACTATGTAGGAATAAATATGCTAATTATAGAATAATAATAAAAATAGACAATTGAAGATTATTTGAGTGATAGAAGCATATAGCTACACACCAGTCGGCAATGAGGAAAATGTTATCCATGAAATTGTACAATTTTATTTTTCTATAAAATATTATCTACCGAGTTTCTTGCTGGTTCTTCTCGGTAGAACCAAACAGAATCAGTGGTAGCTTCTTTAAATACATTTGACTCAAAAGTATTGAAAACAGTCATTAACGAAAATTAAAAATATCATCTTCCTGCATTATCCTCTACCTGGGTCGGCACAACATGTTATAAACATGCTGTCACATGATTTTTACAACCGGCCGCCTTCCTGACATCAACTTACCGTAGTCGTATTTTACGACACCTCGGTAAGAGAGAGGGTGGTCTATTCTACTAAACCGGATACCACATGGTGGGTCAACTTACCTTAGTCGCCTTTTACGATACCTCGGTAAGAAATGAGGGTAGTCTATTCTACTCAGCCGTATACCACACGGCGGGTCGTAATGTTCGTTTTTTTAACGAAAATTGAAAATATGAATTTGAAAAATATAAATTTAGAACTAAAAATTAAAATTATTTTCAGGAGAAAATCGCTACCTAACAATATACAAACGACTGGGCTCAACAATAATCCAAAGTGATGCAAAACTTATATTGGACTCTAATATGCGTTGTACGATTGGTGAGCTATTCAATGCCTTCCCTATCACAAGCAAGGAGAAGGATGACCTGAGCAGCTGCCCTGAGAAGGAGAGGAGTCCGCAGTTGGCTCACAAGTCGCTGGGTCAGCTGAACAATGGAGTACCACAGGTGATTTTATATAAATAATATAAATATAAATAAATAAATATATGGGACACTTACACACATGGTCGTCCGTCCCCAAAGTAAGTAACTTAATACTTGTGTTATGGGTGACAGACAACTGGTAAATACATAATTATATATTTTTTAAATACATACTTAAATACAAATATGGACGAGAGTAGCACAAAATAGGGGTCAATGGAAAGTGTTGGAGGAGGCCTATTCCAAAAGGCAAACCGAACTAAGAGATTTTATATAAAAAAAACTCATGTAGTTTGGAATAAAAGGCTTATTATTATTATTAAATACAAATATACACCCAGACTCAAAGACCAACAAATTCATTTATAGAAAATGTTGGCCCTCGGCGGGAATCAAACCTGTGACCCACTGCGCCAACAGGCCAGTCAAGACATAAATAAAGTTATAGTCAATAAAGACATCAATACAAATAAAAAATCCAAACAAGACCTGTGATAGCCTAGAGGTACTACCATGCGACTCTCGCAAGGGGCACTGGTTCAGACCTGGGCAAGTACTAATGAGTTTTCTGTTAAAACTGTGTCTAATTGATTGCTATTTTTTACACTGAAGGAAAACATTTATTTATGTCTTTTTATATATAAATTTAGAACAGAGAAAAAAAAAATTAAAAAAGCGCATATATAAAGGCAGACTTATCCCTAAAAGGGATCTCTTCTGTTCAACCTTTGAGTAATAGAAGAAAAAGGACAAGAATTGAAGAAGAAAGAGAGTATGGGTTGTATAGAGAAAAAGAAAAAGTTTATATAAATCTAACTATCATGAGGAAACCTGCATAACTCTAAAGAATTCTAGGGATATGTGTTACCTACCAATCCACATTGGATCAGCGTGGTAGGTTTTAGCTCCAACCTCTCTGAAAAAAAAAACGGAGCGACGAGGTACTAAGCTTTCGGCACAGGTGTGCAAAATATAGAATCATGGTTTGTTAGATATTTTATGAATGCATTCTAACAAATATTTAGCTAAATTTGAACTATCTAGTTTATTAAAAAATTATTTTGCTATAATCTGCGATGAAGTAAAATAGATAATATATATAATGCTAAATGTAGAGTGGACAATCCGTTTTCGTACCTAATACAGGATACCTGATACTGTAGGATTCGTAAAAACACATGCTGCACCTCCACCACCGCCACCACAATATACAAGCACTACATACGTTCACTATCACAAACAATGCGGGTACAAGCTAGTCTTATATAAATAATAAATTTCGTTTTCCTTTAAAAACAGGAAAAACAACACATAAGCGTTGGTATTTTAATATTTTTAACTTGTGAACTGATTCAAGGTGTATTCAATATTTTCAATATGATTTCTATTCGGTGCGCAGGTACCGAACACGACTTATAATCCTGAGCTATACAAGTTCAGGGAGAAGTTACCCGTTTACGAACAGAGACAGGATCTCATCAATGCCATCACTCACAATCAGGTTTGTTGTATAATTATGGTTCAAGGCATTTATGTATAACTAGCGGCCTACCCTGCTTCGCACGGGTATAAAATATATAGCCTATGTCACTCTGTGAAAAAAATTATTAAAATCGATCCAGTAGTTTTAATTTATTCATTACTGCCCGTGGCCCGCACGCGTTAAATTTGAAGAAAAACAATTCCCCTCTCCCTATACCAAGAAGATTTCCTGCTATATCTAACATCAAAGTAATTATTAATTATAAAGAAAAAAAAGTAATTATTTACGACATCACATTAGAAACATTACAGTATTTCTCTACTCCATATTGAATGTTATTATACATTCCTCTTGAATCACTCTATCTATTAAAAAAACCGCATCAAAATCTGTTGCGTAGTTTTAAAGATTTAAGCAGTCATAGGCACATAGGGACAAACAAAGAATGTGACTTTGTTTTATACTATGTAGTGATAATCCCTATAGCATGATTCAGTATTCACGCGTGATGGCTTATTATTAGCGTATTTCATGTATAACTTTGGTGTTTCTATACCGATTTCAATGATTCTTTTTTTATACAATGGTTAATACTATTCACTTTTTTATTTAGGGATGACTGAGAGTGATATAAACGTAGGAGTAGACAAATATAACCAGAAAGCTTCGAACTGCTAAGCTATCGGGAGTTACACGTCTTATTGTGAGTCAACCATAAAAGATAGACATATGCTGTCGTGGGATATTTTTTATATAATTTTAAGGAGAACATTTCCGTCATACATGATTTCTGTGTAGCTTTAACCATCAAGGTTGCACACGCGACGGAAGCTTAAAAAATGGAGTAACTTCTCCCGTTTTCCCGACATTTCCCTTCACTGCTCTGCTCCTATTGATTGTAGCGTGATGAAAAGTATACTATAACCAGCTCAGGAGTATGAAAAATAATTGTACCGAGTTTCGTTAAAATCCGTCGAGTAGTTTTTGTTTCTATAACGGTTATACAGACAGACAGACAGACAGACAGACAGACAGACAAAATTTTTACTGATTGCATTTTTGGCATCAGTATCGATCCCTAATCACCCCCTGATAGTTATTTTGGAAATATATTCCAGTTACAGAATTGACCTCTCTACAGATTTATTATAAGTATAGATTGACTTATTATAAAAGAGTGGGAAAGCTCCCTAAATCCGGCTGAGTAGAATAGACCACCCACATTACTTACCGAGGTGTCGTAAAAGACGGCAAGGGTAAATAAACACGCTGTGTGGTATCTGGCAGAGTATAATAGACCACCCTCATTTCTAATCGAGGTGTCGTAAAAGGCGACTAAGGTAAGTTGACCCACCGTGTGGTATCCGGTTTAGTAGAATAGAGCACCCTCTCTCTTACCGAGGTGTCGTAAAATACGACTACGGTAAGTTGATGTCAGGAAGGCGGCCGGTCGTAAAAACGCAGCCAAATCATGTGACAGCATGTTTATAACATGTTGTGCCGACCCAGGTAGAGGATAATGCAGGAAGATAATATTTTTAATTTTCGTTAATGACTGTTTTCAATACTTTTGAGTCAAATGTATTTAAAGAAGCTACCACTGATTCTGTTTGGTCCTACCGAGAAGAACCAGCACGAAACTCTGTAGATAATATTTTATAGAAAAATAAAATTGTAGAATTTCATTGATTACATTTTCATCATTGCCGACTGGTGTGTAACTATATGCTTCTATCACTCAAATAATCTTCAATTGTCTATTTTTATTATTATTCTATAATTAGCATTTTTATTCCTACATAGTTTAGTGAAAAGAACAAAAAGGCGACTAAGGTCAGTTGACCCGCCGTGTGGGATCCGTTTGAGTAGAATAGACCACTCTCTTACTTACCTACGTTTAGTAAAATACGACTAAGTTAAGTTGACGTAAGGCAGACGGCCGGTCGTATAAATTTCTAACCAAAACATGTGAATAACATGTTGTGCCGACACCACCTAAAGTGGGATAAGGGCAGAAGGATGATGTCCATAATGATGAACATGTGCTATGTTATTTACATAGGACATGTATTCTTCGGATGGGCTGAAATAAATACACATTACACGCTTAGTATTAATGTGACCTTATTCAAAAAAGCAAAGTTTAGTGGCAAATTGCAATAAAGCATATAAATCAAATTTCAAAATGAAATATCTTCAGGTGGTGATAGTGGCCGGTGCGACCGGGTGCGGCAAGACCACCCAGCTGCCGCAGCTGGTGCTGGACTACTGCCAGGAGCACAAGCAGAACGCCAGGATCTACTGCACCCAGCCCAGGAGGATCTCGGCGGTGTCCGTCGCAGAGCGGGTGAGTGGAAACCAACCCTGAGAAGATATTGACTTATTCACTTTCTTTTATAGGACATTGATCTTGGCAGAATAACATCATTTCTTCTTCCTCAACCGATGGACGTCCATTGCTAGCCATAGGTCTCTTCATGGGATCTGATATTGACATATTAACTTTCTTTTATAGGACATTGATCTTGGCAGAATAAGATCTTTTTCTTCTCCTTCAACCGATGGACGTCCATTGCTAGCCATAGGTCTCTTCATGGGATCTGATATTGACATATTCACTTTCTTTTATAGGACATTGATCTTGGCAGAATAAGATCTTTTTCTTCTCCTTCAACCGATGGACGTCCATTGCTAGCCATAGGTCTCTTCATGGGATCTGATATTGACATATTCACTTTCTTTTATAGGACATTGATCTTAGCAGAAGAACATCATTTCTTCTTCCTCAACCGATGGACGTCCACTGGGCATAGGTCTCTTCATGGGATCTCCAAAACACATGATTTTGTGCCGCTTGTATCAAGCAGCTCCCCATATCTTTTTGAGGTCGTCAGTCCATCTAGTAGGGGGTCTTCCTACACTGCGCTTTCCGGTGCGGGGTCGCCATTCCAACACCTTGAGAACCCAATGCCCATCGGTTCTCCGCACTATGTGCCCCGTCCATTACCACTTCAGCCTCGCCACTCTCTGAGCTATGTCGGTGATTTTGGTTCTTCTATGGATCTCCTCGTTTCTGATTTGACTACCTAGATTTACTCCTAGTCTGAGTGACTGTAAGCTTTTTTATGAAGTATATAGTCAGGGACATTGTGAGGCGAGCAACATCTGCAACCCATAAAAATACTTAGTGTTAACCACGACCACTCTGTCAAGAGTGTTACGACTGAGATGAAGATATAGTCACTGACCACGTATCGGATCTGTATGTCATCACTGGCAACACGCACTGTTCGAAGAACTTGGTCTTCGGCACTGAGGTATTTTGAACGAAAAGATCTCTCGTAGCTTCCCAAATGCTGTCCATCCGAGTGGGATTCGGTAACTTAATAATAAAATATAAAAGAAAAATGCGAGTATTATTTTGGAGAAATGGCGGGGTGCTCGATATCGCTTCGTATTGAAGTGACCGAATTGGCGAATTGCTAGAAGACTTTGACCAAACCTTTACTCATAATAGGGGGTCATTCATAAAATACGTCACGATTCAATAAGTTTTTTACCCCTCCCCCTACTGTTACGCTGTTGCTCGCTTTCTTTGACCCCCCCCTAAAAATATTACATCACAAAAACAAAGATCCCCTGAATACGATATATTTCACTTGTATAAATCAATAAAAATTGTCTCTTGTATGCAAATACAAAGGTATATTATTTATTTATTGGACAACCAACAATAGATACTTTTTATTTACATAAATTAATTTATTCTGATCTTATTGTAAATGTTTTATTACTTACATGCTATCTCGTCATTCGTAAAAATAATTATAGCTACCGTATAACAATAACGGCAATAATATATCACACATAATGTCCATCCATCTCAATGTCAATACGAAGTCATAAAATAATACTTAACAATAGTTTTGTCTTATAATAATGTATGTAATGTAGTTATAGTAATGTATGCAATGTATTTTATGAATGGCCCCAAGAAGTTTTACGTCACTAAAATGCTGCATAAAGATCACCTCCGAGGTTTACGAAGTGGGGAGGAGTTATCAATACATAATATACTTCCAGGTGGCGTACGAGCGTATGGAGAAAATAGGTCAGTCCATCGGGTACCAGATCCGGCTGGAGTCCCGCGTCAGCCCGCGCACCGTGCTCACCTACTGCACCAACGGGGTGCTGCTCAGGACGCTCATGGCCGGGGACACGGCGCTCACCGGTGAGGACTAGGGCTCCCTTTGCTCCCACACCCTAATGGACAAGCTTTCATCATCCTCCTACCCTTATCCCACCCTAAGTAGAGCCAGCACATATTATAAACATGTTTTCACATGATTCGACCAGGTATTTTACTACCGGCCCGCTGCTTAACGTTAACTTACCATTCAACTCAACTCTTTCAAGCATTTTTGAATCGTCAAGGATCAATATAATTGACTGGCCCGTTGGCGCAGTGGGTAGTGACCCTGCCTTCAGCTCCGCGGGTCGCGGGTTCGATTCCCGCCAAGGACCAACTTTTTTTATAAATGAATTTGTTAGTCTTTGAGCCTGGGTGTATATTTGTATTTAAGTATGTATTTAAAAATATATAAGTATATATTCACCAGTTGTCTGTCACCCATAACACAAGTATTAAGTTACTTACTTTGGGGACGGACGACCGTGTGTGTAAGTGTCCCGTATATTTATTTATTTTATTTATTTAATTAATGAAGCTACAACTGGTTCGGAATGTTGCTCTTACCGAGAAGAACCAGAAAGATACTCTACGGTCAATCTTTTAAATATATATGTATAAAGATTACATATTTAATTTTATATTATATATATTTTACGCATAACATACACACACACGCAACCAACACACAGACACATACTTCTCTGGCATCTTATTATAATATGTATAATGTTAGCAAACTTAAAATCCATTATTGGCTGTATGTACAAACTGAAATTAATACTTTGTAAGTTATTAGATTAAGAGCTGTTGATTTTGTAAAAATAAATAAATAAATAAACACTTTCAATTTTACATTATTAATATAACATTTGCTACATATTGGCTAAATATTTAAGTGGTGTTGAACTGTTTCCCCGTTGGTCCAATTAACGGTCCCATTTAGAGTGGGATAAGGGCAGGATGATGATGATGATGATTGACGGGTTTCCCCTGTGGTCCAGGGGTGAGCCACGTGCTGGTGGACGAGGTGCACGAGCGGGACAAGTTCAGCGACTTCCTGCTGATCGCGCTGCGGGACGCGCTGCTGCGGCTCAAGGACCTCAAGCTGGTGCTCATGTCGGCCACCATGGACACGCAGATCTTCTCCAGGTCGGCCCGATTACTGACTGAGGGCTCATGATTAACTTCCTCGCTATGTCTAACTCAAATCAAATCAAAACCTTTTATTGATAACGTCACAGTAAATTAACAAACAGTAAAGTAAATAAAAGTAAACTTGTTGTAATTATATAAATTTATAATCTGTATGTCTTTGGTCTTGTCAATTGTCAAAAGAGAATAAAAAGTATTATGTTGTATCCGGTTTGTAAATGAAGTAAAGACAATATGCACTGATCTCAAAAATAAAATAAAAGTTAACAATAAAATGTGTTTATAACAAAATATATCCTTTTTCAACAAAATTAATAGAAAGAAGGAGTAAAATTTAAACAAAATAAAGACATATATACAGAAATATGACGGTACAAATTGGACCACCATTCCAGCTTAAGTTGAGGAGTACCTCATCGCTGGTTTTCAATGGCGGCCATTTTTACTTAAAAATAAAACTTAATCAAACGACAGTGATAGACAGTTACAGAAGTGTGAAAGACTCTCTCTTCTCTTATCTTTATTACTTTAACGTAGGGGTTGTCTGTAAGAGATCACTTTTAGTGATAAGACCGCCCTTGCACTTGACGTCTTATTAATTTATATTCGACTGGCCCGTTGGAGCAGTGTGTAGTGACCCTGCTTTCAGCTCTGCGGGTCGCGGGTTCGATTCCCACCGAGAGTGAACATTTTCTATAAATGAATTTGTTGGTCTTTGAGCCTGGGTGTATATTTGTATTCAAGTATGTATTTAAAAAATATATAAGTAAATATTCACCAGTTGTCTGCCTACCATAACACAAGTATTAAGTTACTTACTTTGGAGACAGATGACCGTTTGTGTAAGTGTCCCATATATTTAAAAAAATTAAAAATTTAAAAATTATTTACTTGGTTTGCAATAAAGAGTTATTCATTCATTATATCTAACTGTTAGCTTGCGACAATACTATCTGTTATTCCATCAACGGTCAAGCGAAAACTGAGTTTTACCAAACCCGGAACATCATATGTCAAAATGTTTCCCGCCTCTTTTTTGTTGTTAAACACTAAAACAAGTAAAACATTAATTGGCAGTATTGTTCAATCCCTTTCATAACCTTCTGAATTGATTGTAATATGATTTGTAGAAGCAGGCGTTGCTTTGCGGTTTACATTGTTAACTTTAACAACTAATTTCAAATTAGGTTTAATTAAGTTAGATTGTAATTCTTATTTCAATGCCATCTATAACATGTTTCCTTGCTATTCCAAGTTATGTCTTTAACATTCAGGAGTTTTGTAGGCTTTATTACAATTTGGCACAAAACAACTTTTTAGAATTAGGTCACTTTAATACTAATCCTGGTTTATGTACTATACAGATACTTCAACAACGCACCCGTGATAACGATCCCGGGCCGGCTGTACGAGGTGCAGCGCTACTACCTGGAGGACGTGCTGAAGATGACCAAGTACTGCACCAAGAAGATGCTGCAGGTCGAGAAGGAGCTGAAGGCGTCGTTGAAGAGCGGACAGAGCTACTGGGTGCATCTGGAAGGTGAGAACATGTCTGTGCCTCATTTTAATGCTATTTTATTTTTATTTTTTTAGAAAATAAATAAAAATAAGTATTTATATATAAAAAAAAAAAAATTACTCCCTATCCTTTGATATTATTTAAGTTTATATTATGTAATTCGTTAATTTCCTTCTTTAACTGCGCCTTAGAGAGATAGAATAAGTATATTTTGGAATAATTTTTATTATAACTCTGTGCTAATCGATATAAGATTGAGTTTTTGCCATAATTGGTCTTTCTTTTCGTTACATGTAATAGAGGGGTATGACGTGTCCTGTAAGTCGGAACATGTAGTGGCATACAAGTTAAAGACTTGGACAATCAAGTTTAGTAGTTAGGATTGCCTGTAGTAAGATCATATCATGCTATAATATTAAAGGGGGTGCCAAAGTGGTCGGCCTCCTCGTGGCGCACTCTGGGCAAGCTTAGTCTTGGCGAACGGACCACTGAGGGGTGGCCAATCCAGTTGTCCCTCTGATTAGCAGAGGGCAATCTGGACGGGCCGGGGACTTCGGGGGGGTTGGGGTGAAGTCCCTAATGAGCGACGGGTCCAGTTGGGCTTACTCTAAGTCTGGCTGGACATGGTTACGGCCACCGTCGGCGAAACCCGGAAGCCCAGCAATGGGAACGGGGACCTTCGGGTTGCGAGGAAGAAAACCTCTATAAAAAATTACCCGGTGGGGGCGGAAACGCCCACCAAGGCGTTGGGGCCCCTACTTGGGGCGCGATCTCTCCCTGTCGACCGTGACATAGCAAACACGGTGGGCAGGGAGCGATCGTGGGCAGCGATGGCCTCCCTTAGCTCTGCGGAGGGGGGCGGAGGGAGGCGGCGGAGCGGTTCCACGAACTGTTGTTCTGGATCCAATCTGCTGCTGGTGAGTCCAGGTGTTAGTGACTCGCCCAAGCCCATCGTCTGCCGCCCTAACTGGGGACCTTCGGGTGTTCCGAACGGGGTACATCGGACGCCTGGCTTACGGGTCCCCGAGGCGGTCGGTGCATCTGGTGCTCCCGATGCACCGGTTAGCGGAGGGGGATTTCTCTTTCGAGGGACCCCTACCTGGAGGTGTTTATTCTCTGGGATCAGAGCTGTCGGCGGGATGGGGGCAAAATGTACAATGATACCCTGTCCTTGCCATCGGCAGCGTGGTGGAGCACACAGGTCGTTTTAGTCGGTGCGAGTCCGACATTACCGTCGCCTGTCCCCGTCGGGCGGCGGTACCCATAAGGGGTTTTTTCCTGTATAATAAAAAAAAAAATATATTAAAGGACCTGGGTGACCCAGCCTTGCTCGGTAATTTTTTTAAAGATATTGTACGGGCTGCTACTACTCTGTACGATCTTTGGATAATAGATTGATAAATTGATAGATTGCGGCACTTAATTGATATATTTATTATAATATTGATAATGTGATATGATATATGATTTGCTATAAATAAATTTGATACGTTGAGCACGCGCGGCCGCTAACGTCGTACTGATTTACAATTGATTATATAATAGATATTAAAAATATGGCGTAAATGCCGATGTTGCAAATGTACGTTTTAGCCCGTACAGATATAAAAAAAATAAAAATTGATAAAAAATTTAAAAAATAGTTGGGCAGGTGTCGCCCGGACTTAGGTATTTTCACCTCTCTAGACCGCCCGTTCCCCAAATGAGCTACCATGACTTTAAATTTGACAGCGAAATATTTCATTGAATTCAACGTAAATTTTAGTATAATCCTGAAAACAGGGATAAAACGAAATTTGAAAAAAAAAACCTAGCTGGATCGATTCTTCTCCCCCAAAACCCCCTACAAAAAAGCTTTAAATTTTTCTTTATATTTTTATTGCTGCGATTCATCTTATCGTGATGTTATATAGCCTATATATAGCCTTCCTCGATAAATGGACTATCTTGACTGAATTTTTCAAATCCGTCCAGTAGTTCCTGAGATTAGCGCATTCACACAATCAAACAAACAAATTCTTCAGTCATAATATCTCCCTCCTCCTCGCGTCGGTGTCCTCAATGCTGAGGGTCGTGGACCCCTCCACGGATCAATTTGTCACAGACAATGTTGCGCCATCGGTGTCGATTCTTTGCAACGTGGATGGCTTCATGCATCCGGCTGTTGAGAGTGGTGCGGATTTGATTTGTCCAGTGCATTGGACTTCGTCCTCGTGGTCTCTTCCCCTGGACCTTGCCCGTGATGACTATCTTTTCAAGATTGTCATCATTCTTCCGGGCGATATGACCAAAGTACCCAAGGACTCGTTTCAGGCAGATAGTTGAGAGCCTAGTTGAGATCTCGAGTTCCTTGAGTATCGACACATTAGTTCTTTTAGCTGTCCAGGGGATGCGCAACATTCTCCTCCAGCACCACATCTCAAAGGCGTCCACACGTTTACGTTTACAGTCATAATATATGTATATATTAGTTTAGATAGCCAACAAAGTTAATATGCATTTTAATTCCGTCGCCTTCTATCTCAGGTCAACAGCAAGGTCAAGAAGAGTCAAGCAAAGACGAGAGGGAGTGTGAGATAGACCCGGCACTCCAAGCGGACATGGACGAGTTCCTAGATGAATGTTTCAATGAGGGTAGTTTGGTAAGTATGTGGGGGAATCGGGAAATGGGGTTAGTTATTGTATAGAACCGGCTATACTCATGTTTTTTTATATCGGGACTGTTCCCGCCGCGATAACGTCGTGTAAAGAGCTCATGAATTAGTGCCCCGGATGGGTTCAAAACTAGTCGGGTCAACCCGATCGTATGAGATGTAAGTATAGCCGGTTTCTATACATTAACTATGAATACTACTCACTATAGTTTAAATTTAAAAGTTAATTGTTATCGATATAGTTACTCTTTCACAATGCATAAGGTAGTGACTAAATATAACGAATTATCATCTTCCTGCCGTTATCCCACTCTAAGCGGGGTCGGCACAACATGTTATAAACATGTCACATGATTTGGCTAAGTATTTTATGACCAGCCACTTGCCTTACGTCAACTTACCTTAGTCGGCTTTTACGACACCTCAGTAAGAATTAGGGTTGTCTATTCTACTCAGCCGGATACCACACCCCGGTAAGTAATGAGGGTGGTCTATTCTACATAATAGTAACATAATAATAACAGTGCGAATTGAACTCTTGTACATGAATGCGATCGAACGTGTCGAGGTGTGTATGTGTGTGTGCGGTGCGCAGGACTCGTTCAGCCAGATCCTGTACATGTTCCTGTCGGAGGGCGTGCCCGCGGACTGCGCACACTCTCGCTGCGGGCGGACCGCGCTCGTGGCGGCGGCGGCGCGCGGCCTCACCGACACCGCGCAGCAGATACTGAGGATCGGTGAGACGCTACACTAATCTTCTTAAATTTATTTATTGAATTAAGCGCCACTTAAGCTATAAGCTGTGGTAGCCCAGCGGTAACACCGTGCGCCTCTTTCGAGGAGGTCTAGGGTTCAAACCCCGGGCAGGCACCAATGAGTTTTCTAGTAAAACTTGTCTAATTGATAATTGCAATTTATCACACGCTTTTCGGTGAAGGAAAACATCGTGAGGAAACCTGCATATCTCTAGAGAATCCTAGGGATATGTGTAACCTTCCAATCCGCATTAGAGCAGCGTGGTAGGTCTTAGCTCCCATCCTTCTCTCCAAAAAAAAAAAAAAACGGAGAGAGGAGGCCTATGCCCTGTGGGACAGTAACAGGCCGTTACTTACTTACTTAAGCGCCACTTTGCGGAGATTCATAATACAATAGTCATTATCCTCCTGCCCTTATCCCACTCTAAGTGGGGTAAATATGTTGTCATATGATTTGGATACGTATTTTACAAACGGCCCGCCTGACGTCTACTTACTTTAATCGTATTTACACCTCAGTAAGAAATGAGGATGGTACATTCTACTCCGCTGGATACCACTCGGTGAGACACTATACTATTCTTTTAAAAAATAATTTATACAATAGGACATTAGTTTGCGGAGATTCGAAACACAAAAGTAATAATAATATTATTTTGCTATAAGCTGCGAAAAAGTTAATATTAAATATATGTAATGCTAAATGTACAGTGGACTATCCGTTATCATACATGTTACATGCAGGATTAGTAAAAACACATGCACAAACCTCCACCACCGCCAACACAATACACAAGCACTAAATACATTCACTATTACAAACTTAACAATCGTTTTGCCCCACAACCGCATCATCAGGAAATAGACTCTACGATAAATTTCAAGGCATTTGCTTTGTGATTTGTCAATGCGAACTGCTAATGATTGATTAAAAATATGTCCATACAAAATAATATACGATAGTGGACATATTTACGAGCTTCTATAATGGCAGAACTTAAATAAATTAAACACTTAAGCTAACCGCAATCCCTTTATGATTTTACTATTCGGATTAAATCAAAATCAGTATAGCTAAATAATAATATCATTAGTTTTGTATATTCAGAATTTGATTGTAGCATAGAACTTTACCATCAAAAATGACCAATTTGTAGAATTCCACAATACACAACAAAAGCACAAAACAAATTTAATCACACTATATAAATAAATTGTGCTGTACACGCACGCAGTATGCTAAGTTGCGTGTGTTAGACGAGTCCCACCACTTTATGTGACAGTGTTTTGTTCAACTTGTCGATATGGTAAAAGCCCTAAAGGCTTTTATTTAGTTTCCAGTTTGATAATTTTCTCTAATTCCAATGTTTCAGGCGCGGATCCCGCCGTCAAAGATAAAAGTGGCAAAACAGCTTACGACCATGCCACAGAAAACGGTCATGCGGAATGTGCGAAACTCTTGGCATCGTTCAACCACGTCGAGGAGCCTAAAAATAGCCAGGAAGAAGAAAATCAGGCCGACAACTTTCTCATAGACGTGTACAATAATGCTATTTCCGAAGAATTAATCGACCACGATCTCATACTCGCTCTGGTGAGGCACATACATCTGAATATGCCCAAAGGCAGCATTCTGATATTCCTGCCGGGATACGACGACATCGTCACCCTGAGGGATTTGATCCAGGGCTGCGCGGACATGAGCGTCATGAAATATCAGATTTTCACCTTGCACAGCAACATGCAGACGCTGGACCAGAAAAAAGTGTTCAACCCCTTACCGAACGCGAGGAAGATCATCATTTCGACCAACATCGCGGAGACCTCGATAACGATCGACGACGTCGTGTACGTCGTGGACTCCTGCAAGGTCAAAGAGAAGTACTACGAGTCCACCGCCGGAGTGTGTTCCCTGCAGTGCGTCTGGACGTCCCGGGCCTGCTGCCAGCAGCGGGCGGGCCGCGCGGGCCGGACGAAGCCGGGCCACTGCTTCCACATGTGTTCCCGTCGGCGTTTCAAGACTTTGCCGCTCAATTCCGTGCCAGAAATTCTCAGAGTCCCCTTGCAGGAGCTGTGTCTGCATACGAAATTGCTGTCGCCCGGGAACACTCCGATCGCCGATTTTCTGTCCAAAGCCCTGGAGCCACCTTCGTTCTTGGCCGTCCGCAACGCCGTGTCGTTACTGAAGACGATCGGTGCCCTGACGCCGATGGAGGATCTGACTGAAATAGGACAGCACCTGTTGGATCTGACGGTCGAGCCGAAACTGGGCAAGATGCTGCTCTACGCGTGCGTCATGAAGTGCCTCGACCCGATACTGACGATCGTCTGCAGTCTGGCCAACAAGGACCCCTTCCAGATATCGATGAAGCCGGAACACAGGAAGAAGGGGGGACAGGCGAGGGAGGAGTTCGGCGCCGACAGCTATTCCGATCACATGGCGCTCCTGCGAGCCTTCCAAGCTTGGCAGTCGGCCCGGCAGAACGGCGCGGAGAGAGCCTTCTGCTCGAAGTACGTGATATGCGGGGCCACCATGGAGATGATAGTCGGGTACCGCTCGCAGCTGCTGGCCCAGCTCCGGGCGCTGGGCCTCGTCAAAGCCAGAGGTTCGGGCGACATAAAAGACGTGAACCTGAATTCGGAGAAGTGGCACGTGGTCAAGGCCGTGCTGCTCGGCGGCCTGTACCCCTCCATAGCGAGGGTGGATCGCGACTCTAAAACGCTGAGAACGTCCAAGGAGGTCAAAGTGGCGCTCCACCCGAGTTCGACCCTACACCGCGGGGGCGGCTACAAGGGATCTCCGAAATCCGTCCAGACCCTGCCGACCGACTGGGTCGCGTTCGAGGAGATATCGCGCGTCGGCCGATTCTGTTTCATCCGCTGCACGACGCTGGTGACGCCGCTGACGGTGGCCCTGCTCGGCGGCCCGCTGCGGCTGCCGGCCGGCGCGCTCACGCAGCGGGCCAACCCGCCGGGCCTGTCCAGCGACTCGGACAGCGAGGCCGACGAGAACGACTCCTCGCCCGACACGGCCGTGCTGACCCTGGACGACTGGATACAGTTCACGGCGGACGCCTCGGACGCGATCAGCGTGTACTACCTGAGGCAGAAGCTGTGCGCGCTCGTCATCCGCCGGATGTCGAACCCCGCCAAGCCGATGACGCCGCTCGACGAGCAGATCCTGACCGCCGTCGTCCACGTCCTGGGAGCGGAGGAGAAGAACGTGGGGCTGAACCAACCGAGCGGGATCGGCCAGCGGCCCAAGCCGCTGACGGTCGACCAGCCCAATTGGAGGATGCGGGCCGAAGAGGAGCAGCACCGGTACGACGGCAAGTTCTACCCCCAGTACAATCAGGCCGAGTTCGGAAACAGCTACTACCAGAACAGCTACGCGTATAGGAACGGCCAGCGGGCCGCGTGGAGGAGCGACGGGATGCCGCAGGGCTTCTCGCCGCAGCCGTACGGCGGGCCCAAGAGCCCGATGTCCCCGAGCGGGAAGACGCTGCTGGCGAACATAGAGAAGTACGCGGAGGGCGGCGACGGCAGCCCGAGGTACTTCGTGGTGAAGGCGGACGACGCGCACGGCGTGGAGGCGGCGCAGGGCGGCAGCAGCTTCCCCTTCACGCAGAATACTGGGAAGAAGTTACAGAAAATAAAACAGGTGAGCAACAAAAGAAAGAAAGGAGAGAATTTATATTTTCTTTTTGTTTTGGTAAAAAGTTGTAAATTCAAATTCAAATTCAAAATATTCTTCATTCAAATAAACTTGTAAACAAGTGCTTTTGAATCGTCAACTCTACTGCTGGCTCGAAAAGCTGTTCCTACCGAGAAGAGCCAGCAAGAAACTCGGCGGTTGCTCGTTTTTTAAAAATATAATTCTTAATACTATTTACATTAAGTCGTTACTGTCTTGTATAGGTTCAAAGAGAGCTATATCCACACATTCTTATCTTCTAAATAATCTTCAAGAATATAGTAGGCTTTCTTATTAGCCTCTTTTTAACAATGTTTTTAAACTGCTGTAATGGCAAAGCTGAAATTGATTGCGGAATTTTATTATAGAATCTTATACCAAAACCCACAAACGAGCTACGCACTTTTGCAAGGCGCAAAGCAGGAGCCGCAAGCTTATGTCGGTTCCTGCTTTGTCTATTAATTAAAGGCAGCCTATTGCTCTGGACAAAAGTCTTCTCTCTTCTTTTGGGTACAAAAATTGATGCTTAGACGTGATGCGTTCACGAGGTTGCTTTAATAATTCAATTTGCATATATAAAGACAATATACTGTCAATACTGATGACCCATCCAGTTACGGACGTCTGTCGCAATTATTTGGTGCGACAATTCGATATATATTATTATACCTACCCATAGTTTATACCTACCCATAGTTTTTATTTATTTATTTCATATTATTTACAATATTAATGCGAAATCCATTTTTAAAAAATGGCGTATTGGCGGTTGTAGTGGGAGAACATCTGACTCCTAACTAAGAAACTTGTGATTAGGATTATTATTAATTCTGTAGACTTCTTTTCTTAAGTTTCTTTTGCCATACTTTGTTAAACAATATATAATATTTACCACAATATAATAATTACTACAATATTAAAACCATAAGATTGATATTCTAGTAATATAAAAAAAAAGAATCTATGAAACTGCAAACCGTAACAAATATTTTAACTGCATTTCCATTCTAGCATGAACAAAGTCCATATCATAAACATATCTCTGTCGTCCCATTTATACCATATTCAAACCACCAGGACGGGCATCGCGTGGTGGTGTTCTTCTCTTGCGCGGCCGCGTCCAAGTTCGTGGGGGCCGCCTCGCTGGTGGACACCAGCGGGACCCTGGACTTCATCAGCACTCAGCACGTGCCCTACCACATGGTCCGGTGAGTTTGGATACACTCTACTAATGTCACTTTAGATGGACACAGACGAAAGAAAGAGAGGGATAGATGACATATGGAAATAGATGTATACAATAGACAAAGCAGGAACCGACATAAGCTTGCGGCTCCTGCTTTGCGCCTTGCTAAAGTACGTAATTCGTTTGTGGGTTTTGGTATAAGTTTCTATAATAAAATTCCGCAATCAATCTCAGCTTTGCCATTACAGCAGTTTAAAAACACTGTTAAAAAGAGGCTGATACAGAAAGCCTACTATACTCTTGAAGATTATTTAGAAGATAAGAATGTGTGGACATAGCTCTCTTGAACCTGTACAAGACAGTAACAACTTAATGTAAATAGTATTAAGAATTATATTTTTAAAAGAGCAACCGCCGAGTTTCTTGCTGGCTCTTCTTCTCGGTAGGAACAGCTTTCCGAACCAGCAGTAGAGTTGACGATTCAAAAGCACTTGTTTACAAGTTTATTTGAATAAAGAATATTTTGAATTTGAATTTGATGTCAGATAAAGAGATAAATGCATAGAGATGGATAGTGTTCGGTGCATATGTATGCCAGTATGCCTTACAGATAGAAAATAGAGTGATATACGATAGATGAGTGAGTGGTTAGTTATAAACAACAGTATGAGTTACACAACAAATAGAAGTGGACTACAGATAGACTACCGATGAGGATAGAATACTATAAATAAATAAAGATACGTGAAGAATAGACAGGCTAATACATTTATAATATTAGTATGAATTAAGAATTTTTTAAATTAGGTTGTGTCGAAAGGTAATAATAAAATTATTTTGCTATAATCTGCGATGAAGTAAATTAGAATGCTAAATGTAGAGTGGACAATCCGTTTTCATACCTGATACATGCAGGATTCGAAACGAATGTACAAACCTCCACCACCGCGACCACAGTACACATTCACTATCACAAACTCAACAATCGTTTCGCCCCGCAACCGAAGCATTCTCAGGAGATAAACTCCAAGACACAATCGCAAAAAATAATTTTATTATTCCTTTTGTATTATGGATTTCTGCAAAGTAATGCCTAATTCTATAAATTATTTTATCTATAATACAAAGATTATAAAACTAAAACTAAAATTCTCATGAAAAACATTACATACTGGCCAAAAATAAAAATTAAAAAGTGTTATTACGATACAGGTCTTGCGCCTTGGGGCTATAATTTGACATTTAAAAAGCTTTTTCAATATTTAAACAAAGTTTGATGAAAATGAGAGTAGATAAAGTAGTGTATGAAACTGTAAATAACTTGGTCTTATAACACTCGTGTGATACTGTAAAAAAACTCGCCTGCATCTCGTTTTTTTAAAACACTCGCCTGCGTCTCGTTTTTTTAAAACACTTGCCTGTGTCTCGTTTTTTTAAAACACTCGCCTGCGTCTCGTTTTTTTAAAACACTTGCCTGCGTCTCGTTTTTTTAAAACACTCGCCTGCGTCTCGTTTTTTTAAAACACTTGCCTGCGTCTCGTTTTTTTAAAACACTTGCCTGCGTCTCGTTTTTTTAAAACACTCGCCTGCGTCTCGTTTTTTTAAAACACTCGCCTGCGTCTCGTTTTTTTAAAACACTCCCCTGCGTCTCGTTTTTTTAAAACACTCGCCTGCGTCTCGTTTTTTTTAAAACACTCGCCTGCGTCTCGTTTTTTTAAAACACTCATGTTATAAGAACCCTTATTATGCAACAGTATCATAATCTACTATAAGTTTTGTATATTTATTAACTTTAATGCAGGAACATATCGAACTCGCTGGGTGGTGGAGGGCGCGTGGCGGGCGCGCGCGACGGCGTCGAGCTGTGCGGCGTGGCGGGTCGCGCTCTGCTTGCTGCACTGGCGCCGCGCCGCCGACACCCGCACGCCCACCCCCACGCCCACGCCCACGCCCACCAGCCGCGCCCCATACAGAAACACGGCGACCTCTAGCGAAGACTGGCTTGATTTCATTACACCCATATATAGGGTGCTACCGACGATACGATATTAAATGTATCCACTGATCATTTGTAAGTAATAGATAACTTAGGCACTATTCAATGTTCTCAAATATCGTTATAATATATTAATAATAATAATAATAAACTTTATTTGGCCAAAAAATTACAAGAAATACAAAATTCACATTAACAAATATTGTAGACACTCGTACTAACATAACTTGTGCTACGAGTGTCAAAAAAGTGTTCTAAAAAAATGCATGTAAATAAATAAATATAATTTAATTCTGGCTTTGTTAGTAACGGTTGACTGTTGCTTGTCGCTTGTTTAAAAAACAGGAGATAATAATAACTTTGTTGTTTTCTCTCCCTCGCACTTATACTATTTAGTTTTAACGTCAAGGTTATTTTTCTTTCGTGTGTCGTTATAGGGTACGGTCGTTGATCTATATAAATTGATTTTATTTAAAAAGAAATGTAAACTAATTCCTGTTGTTTTACAAAAAAGAGCTATACGTGGCATTTATAATTTAAGACCGCGTGATTCCCTGCGAGAGAAGTTTAAGGATACAGGTATTCTTACATTTGCTTCACAGTATATTTTAAGCAATCTAATTTATGTACATAAAAATATAAAGAATCATAAAACGATATGTGATGTATACAATAGACAAAGCAGGAACCGACATAAGCTTGCGGCTCCCGCTTTGCGCCTTGCAAAAGTACGTAATTCGTTTAGGGTTTTGGTATAAGTTTCTATAATAAAATTCCGCAATCAATTTCAGCTTTGCCATTACATCAGTTTAAAAACACTGTTAAAAAGAGGCTGATACAGAAAGCCTACTATACTCTTGAAGATTATTTGGAAGATAAGAATGTGTGGATATAGCTCTCTTTGAACCTGTACAAGACAGTAACGACTTAATGTAAATAGTATTAAGAATTATATTTTTAAAAGAGCAACCGCCGAGTTTCTTGCTGGCTCTTCTCGGTAGGAACAGCTTTCCGAACCAGCAGTAGAGTTGACGATTCAAAAGCACTTGTTTACAAGTTTATTTGAATAAAGAATATTTTGAATTTGAATTTGAATTTGTTGCTTAAATACTTTGCTAAATTAACTGTAGTAGTAGTGTGCGTGTAGGTAAAATAAATATTTTTTCGATAATCGGTACCATCCTGTATAACACCTAAGATACACAGTCAAGTTATAAACAAATGAGACTCTTCAATCATTACCGTTTCAGCCGTGCTTACGAACACACGTTAGGAAGGCCGATATATATTCCCTTTAACTTACCCACTCTAAGTGGGATCGGCACAACGGTGAAAAAATAATCGATTATTCTACTAAAATAATCGATTTGTAATAATTGATTTTTTTAACTTTTTAAATAGATGTTTTTAGAATCGATTAATTATTTATACGCTTTTCTTCTTTATTTACTCTTTTTTTTTGTATTTTAAAATAAGATATGTATGTTGCATGATGATAAGATATGCACGATGATGCATTGTTGGCTGAAAGCAATGTAGCAAAATTACACATTTTAATAGAATTTCACATTCTGTTATTATTTAATGGTAGTTGTTTCATTAAATTAGCTTTTATTGTAATTTTAAACATGGCAACTTTTCATATAGTAAGAATAAATTGATTATTATTAACCGATTATTCCGATTCCGAATAGTCAGAAAAAAATGTATTATTAACCGTATATTTTGATGCGAATTAATCAGTTTTTAATATATTTAATATAATTATATATATAATAAATATTAAGGGGAAAAATCTATTATTAGTAATCGATTATATCTACTCCAAGCCACATCCCTACTCGACCTATTATGTTTTTCCCTTCCATTATCTCCTATAATTCGTCAACTCTGTTTCTATTTCTTTTATATGCATGTCATACTTCTTAAACCACTAAACTATCTGTTACTAGGCTTCCCTCTAGTCACATGTCAAACCACATTCAAATTAAACATTTGTATGGTCACATTTTCCCTATTTTCATTCCTCAATGTTCATACTATCTTAATTATAGCAAAATAATTATATTATTACTTTTGTATTATATTAATTAAAGTATTAAATACACTTTTGGTTGTGTTCGTTCACGCGTCCATCTGTGGACAGCATATATTATATCCTTCTACGATAAAATTATAAAAAAAGGAAGATAAAGATGTTAATTTAAAACATTTACTAAGTAATGCGTTTTATTTTCAAACCTAAACTGATCCTTGTCGTTAACTGTTATGGGCTTATTGAAAATTTTAATATAACAACGATACTTTCCTTATTCAATAAATAAAAAGTTATTTTCTCAACAGCCAACCAATTTTCTTAACAACTTAACGGCGACAATAGTCTTTCATATTATTCACCTATCCAAATCCTAATTTAAATAATTTAAAATTTAAATAATTTGCTATTTGAAGGAGGTTGTATTTGAAACATGTTATTTTTATTCATTTGAAAATTAAATCGCGAAGGCTTTTAATGATGTACAACCTTAGTTACAATACAATACTACAATAGGGAAGCCACACTAAAATATGACATTACAATAAAAATAGAGCAAATTAGTGTGATCTGTATCTTTTTTATGTGTGATTAGACAAAGATGAAGTATACGAGTTTTATTATCCCTCATTAGTATTACAAGACTCGTAGGCCTGTCTATGGCTCCCCTGCTCTACAATAGCTTTATGGCTACCACTGGTTCGGGACGTTGTTCTTACCCAAAGTGAAACTCAATATTTATAGTCAAAAAATATATTTACAATCCTTAAATAACGACATTGAACATCAGCTCTATGACAAAATATTTATATTAAGGGTCCTTAAAACTTCTCAACACATTTCAGAATCAGTAGTTACGGTCTTTAGAAGCAGAGTTGAAAAATATCTTGAATTTTCCGAAAAATATCCTACGTGCCTCCACGCATTGTGGCCAGGCCGCCCAGGATGGGCGCTTGATGCTCAACATCAAACTACGTACCGTGGTTCGCTTTCCAGGATTAGCCAGGAGGGAAATAAGTAAAGAGGATTCCGGTTCGAAGTCAAAACAAGTAGGTTGAAGAAGGGTTAATAGTGGTGGTGGAAGTATCCAATAGCGAAAGTCGCCCCAACCTGTACCGTTTCTGGCAACATTAACGTTTTTCAGTGGTTAACAGAATATACGTTGAGAAACACTAATAAATGGTGGAATATTGTTGGCAACACTGTTTTGAGAACACTATGGTGGTGGATGAAGCAATAATTGCGGTCAAGATGCGATGTTAAAATGATCAGAACGCCGGCTACTTGACCATTACTTCAACAACCAAATGATAAATATTTCAAAGTATATTTTGAATTATTTAGTCCTTGGTTATTCGGTGAAGATAACAGTTGGCTAACAATCTTGGTTGAAATAACTCCATAACCTGATCGTTTGGAATGTCCAAGATGCTATCAGATTTCAGGCTCAATGTTTCCAGGCTCACTTCTGTATGACCTGCTTCTCGATCTTCTCCTGCTGCTCCTGCGACTGGAGCTGCGCCAGCGTCAGCAGCGACACCCCGAGCTGGTCCTCGCGGGTGAACG
Source organism: Morpho helenor (assembly GCA_029227775.1). Classification (NCBI taxonomy): domain Eukaryota; kingdom Metazoa; phylum Arthropoda; class Insecta; order Lepidoptera; family Nymphalidae; genus Morpho; species Morpho helenor. The sequence continues at coordinate 1,771,147 of JARGCU010000006.1, forward strand.
GCTGGGCCATCTGCCTTAACCAGCGTTTGCAGATCTAAGATCACAAGAGAATATTAAACTTTATGTTAAATAGCTTTAGCATTCAAATTCATAATATTGTTTTCGTAACGTCTCGTATACCACGCTAACCAGGCCATAGCCAAATCCGAACCACATCATTTTAATGCATATAACTGTTAACAATTGATACGTAAACATGATTTAAATCAGTCTGCCGATTTATACGGTGTAATGTGGTCAGTCTGCGGGTGTATACAGTGTACTGTATGTCAGTCTGCTGATATATACAGTGGACCTTGGTCAGTCTGCCGATTAATAAAGTGTACTGTGGCCTGTTTGTATACGTTGTACTGTTGGCAGTCCGCAGGTGTATACGGTATACTGTGATCAGTTTGTCGGTGTATAAGATGTACAGTGGTCAGGCTGTGTGTGTATACTGTGTACTGTAAGTTAGTCTGTCGATGTATACAAAGTACTGTGGCCAGTCTTCCGATGTATACAATGTACTGTGGTCAGTCTGTCAATGTATATGGTGTACTGTGGCCAGTCTGTCGATGTATATCATGTACTGTGGTCAGTCTATCGATGTATATCATGTACTGTGGTCAGTCTGCCGGCGTACCTGCACGGCCTCCTCGGTGCTGAGGTTGCACAGCGAGTCCCGCAGGTGCTCCTGTATCCAGCGCGGCAGCTTGCTCCGCTTGTCGGCGCGGCTGAACCGCTTGTCCGCGAATATCATTATGCCGTAGTCCGTTTTACCACTGGAACACATAATATTCCTTCAAATAGACACATATTAAAAGATAGCCGAAAAAAGCTGTGATAGCCCAGCGGTGCGACCGTGTGAATCTCTAGAGACGATCATGGGTTCAAACCCGGGCTGACACCAATGAGATTTTCTATTAAAACTTATGTATCTAATTGATAATTGCTATTTATCACATACCTTTCGGTGAAGGAAAACATCGTGAGGAAACCTGCATCATCATCGTCCTGTCCTTATCCCACTCTAAGTGGGGTCGGCACAACATGTTATAAACATGTTGTCACATGATTTGGCTACGTATTTACGACCGGCCGCCTGCCTGACGTCAACTTATGTTAGTCATATTTTATGACACGTGAGGAAACCTGCATATCTCTAGAGAATCCTAGGGATATGTGTAACCTACCAACCCGCATTGGAGCAGCGTGGGTAGGTCTTAGCTCTTAAAACGGAGAGAAGAGACCTATGCCCAGCAGTGGGATAGTAATAGGCCGTTACTTAGTTTACTTTTTTAAAGATAGTCGACACTTAACACATAACGTATATCAGTTGAAATGTTGTAATGTTTAATGTGACTGCCTGTTACTTTCGCTACTACTATAAACATGTCGTCACATGATTTGGATACGTATTTAATGACCGACCGCCTGCCTGACGTCAACTTACCTTAGTCGTAATTTACGACGCAGTAGGGAAGCGGATAGTCTATACTACTCAGCCGGATGCTAAACGGCGAATCGACTTACCTTAATCGTATTTTACGACGCCTCGGTAAGAAATGGAAGTGGTCTATTCTATTCAGCCGGATACCACAACGTGTGGGTTTGATATGTTAATATATTAGTAAATATAAAATATTAATGAAAATTGTATTATTGTGATATATTGTTGACATTGTCGGAGTGTCTATAAATAAATAAATATATGGGACACTTACACACACGGTCGTCCGTCCCCAAAGTAAGTAACTTAATACTTGTATTATGGGTGACAGACGACTGGTGAATATATATTTATATATATATTTTTTTAAATACATACTTAAATACAAATATACATACAAAATGTTGTCCCTCGGCGGGAATCGAACCCGAGACTCGCGGAGCTTAAGGCAGGGTCACTACCCACTGCTCCAACGGGCCAGTCAACTATGCCGAGGCTATGTCGAAGCTTTCGCGTGGTCCGGTCCGCTAGTACAAGTATAAAACGCAAATAGCTCACCGCAAGGCGCGGCCGACGCACTGCGCCGCGTGACGCATCGCGTCGAACGTTAGGAAATCGTTCTCGCGGATCTGGAAACAAGTTCAAACTCAAAATATTTATTTATTTATTTTTATACATATATTTAGAAAAGAGAAAAAAAATTAAAACAAAACACATGAATAAAGACGGACTTATCCCTAAAAGTGATCTCTTTCAGTAACCTTCATTAATTTTAATTATATTTAAGGTTTTTTTAGTAAGATTTTGTAATAACATTTTAGATAGTAAGTAATTTGTGTCTGTTATTAGCATAAAAAAAACAGTTCAAGTCGTGTTTGCTTTAATACGATTGTACACAGTCATAGTATTATATATTAATCTTGTATCTTGGTGTAACATATGTAACAATCACTGGTGAACCTTAATAAATAAATTTAAAAAAAAAACCTTTGAGTAATAGAAGGAAAAGGACAAGAATTGAAGAAGAAAGAGAATACGGGTCGTATAGAGAAAAAGAAAATTGTTATCTATGCTTGGAACTGGTGCCCATAGAACCCCGAGCCATGTTTCTGGATAGCAGAGATGGATCGTTAGGTAAATTCTTATCTCTAACTGGAACTGGTCCCGGAGGTACTACAGACTCAGTTTAAAGTTGGGTAGCGGTGGTGGATCGTTAGATAAGTGGTCGTCCGTACCTGGAACTGGTCCCGCAGGTACTCCAGGCGCGCCTTGAGGATGCGGCTCTGCGTGAACACGTAGGGGATGCCGAACATGAGCACGGCGCGGCCCAGGTGGTGGTCGAAGTCCACGCCCTCCGACACCTTGCCGCGCGCCACCGACAGCAGCACGGCGCCGCGCCCGCTCTCGCACGCCTGCGACGCGCACGCGGGCTCAGCCCCGGGTACTCCCCGGGCACTCCCCGGGTAGGGGGTAGGGGGATTTATTTTATTTATTTTTAATTACTAGCGGCCTGCCCCTGCTTCGCACGGGTATAAAATATATATCCCATGTCATTCAGTGTAAAAAAAATGATTAAAATCGATCCAGTAGTTTTGATTTATTCATTACAGCCCGTGGCCCGCAAGCGTTAAATTTGGAGAAAAACAATTTCCTTTCCCTATACCAAGAAGATTTCCTGCTATCTTTGGAATATCTAAATTCATATAGTACATTTTTACTTATTTACTTTTACATTTTCCCTGTGTATTTTATTTTTACAATTAATTACAGAATGTTTTTAAACAAACTCTTGATAGAGCGACAGCTGCTAAAGTCGAAGTGTTAAAGGGCGAAGCGCGGCGTCCTCACGGCATTTTAAATCTGTAATATCTCCGAAAATGTTTACTTAAATTACATGCTGTAAACGGCCATATTGATCTATATTAAATCAACTATTTATTTAAGGTACTTAATTGGATAAGGATTAATGCTGTATTGTATAAAAATTGCTTCAAAAATATGGCATTATTTTTCGTAAAAAGTAAATGACAAAAAATGCTATAGTGGGTTATCCATAAGAGATAGACATATACCATCGCGGACTTTTCTGTAGACCTTTTCAAGATGTACAAATACTTAGTACATTATTTTGATAAATCTCGTAGGGTTTAGCCTGCGTTTGCAACGTAAGCGGAAAAAAATGTAATTATTTACAGAAACCTCAAAAATTACAATATTTCTACTCCGTATTGAATGTTATTATACGTACAAACCTTCCTCTGGAATCACTCTATCTATTAAAAAAAACCGCATCAAAATCTGTTGCGTAGTTTTAAAGTTTTATGCGTACATAGGGATATAGGGACTTTGTTTTATAATATGTAGTGACAAAATGTAACAATATTGTAAACTTAATTATTTCTTTTTTTTTGGATTGCGAAATCGTGTTTTTTATAGTCAGTATGCAATGATGCATGATAGTAAGCGTTGGAATAATTTTGGTGCGCGCAATAGAAATGACAAAGCAAAGCGCTTCGTACGCCTTCGTGGAATGTCGGTAACGTAGGGTTGGAACTTCTCCCAGCGCCTAGGAGTGCAATGATAGAAACGCGATGGAGAATCAAGGTCATAAGATACCTGAGGACATTTTCTGGAATGGATCCTGTAGAAAAATTATAAACCGGCAGCCCTACGCCGATCTAATTTACCATTGGTCAGGGTTTTATCGCCAATGAATGTTCTGTCATTGATCCACCGCTTCCAAAGCATTTAACTAGTACTTGGCAGATCCCTCTAACTCGTACCTGAGTCTGGTACATTGTAAGAATCTGTTTTGGTATGAATTACTACTTGACTGTGTCACGGATGCTTGCACAAGAATGCCAAGTTTCTTGGCGGCCGTTTTTGTTTTGGACTCAATATTTTGATACACAACACTCATAGCTAACTGTCCATACTGTTATGTAGCAGTATTTGACTTTTTCCAGAATAAAGTATTCCAGTTTTTGGCTTTCACATCGTGGACACGCACGGGTCCGTTGACTTGATCTGCCTTTGAGTGTTTCCGAAATTTCAGTTGGCTGGCCCGTTGGCGTAGTGGGTAGTGATCCTACCTTCAGCTCCGCGGGTCGCGGGTTCGATTCCCGCCGAGGGCCAACATTTATCTATAAATGAATTTGTTGGTCTTTGAGCCTGGGTGTATATTTGTATTTAAGTATGTATTTAAAAAATATATAAGTATATTTTCACCAGTTGTCTGTCACCCATAACACAAGTATTAATTTACTTACTTTGGGGACGGACGACCGTGTGTATAAGTGTCCCATATATTTATTTATTATTTATTTATTCAGTAATGGCCCAAAATTGGCATTTTATTGGCATTTTATACATAATCTGTTAACTATATACAGGGCATTAGCTTGTTGGGTAACAAGACAAAAACACAGTGTACTTTATGGAGTAAAAGATTATCCGCCGAGTTTCTTGCTAGTTCTTCTCGATAGGAGCAAACTTCCGAATCAGAGGTAGCTTTTTTAAAACATTTGACGATTCAAAAGTACTGTAAGCAGACAACTTGAATAAAGAATATTTTGAATTTTGAATTTAAATTTGAAGCTGATCAATGAAATTCCAAGATACCTTAATGTAGTTAATCAAAGCGAAGCTGGTCTCCGCCGAGTCCTGTGTTTCGATGAACAGGAGCTTGTGCCGCTGCAAGCTCGCCACCACCCCTGTAAAATAACACGCGGTCAAATCAATACCAAGAAGTGGGATGACCTAGGGATATAATGATTACAAACAGTATAAGTACCTTATAAAATTCTCGCGTCACAATGTTAGGTATCAAACTCCTCCGAAACGGCTTGACTGATTGTTATGAAATTTTGATGTATATTCAGTAGGTTTAAGAATCTACTATCAAACGTACTATCTATTTACTCGTAAGAAGTACTATCTATTTTTCATACCCCTAAGCGATAAGGGTTGTCCACCACTTTTTTTTAAATATATTTTTAATATACTCTAGAAATTCTCTGGAAATCCTACTAATATTATATATGTGAATGTATGAATGTATGTTTGTTATTCTTTCACGGCGAGTCCCCTGAACCAATATCGATGAAATCGACGAAATTTGGCACAATTATTGCTTAAACACTTCTATATTTGACCTAGTTATTCCCTGTACACCGGGTAGCATATAAACTATAGAAATCCTGTTAATTCTACGGGAAGCGGATGAAATTGAAATCTATCACGCGTCAACAATACACCCGAACGCAGTTGCGGGTAAAAACTAGTAATTTATATAGCAAAACAACGTTTGCCAGGTCAGCTAGTAAATTTATAAGATTCTAAGTAAGTTGTTGGTCGGTGTACGTTACCCTGGTCGTACCACGCGCCCACCACGCTCTCCAGGTACAGGTAGGAGGTGAAGAAGCACACCACGCCGTCGGGCACGCACGCCGACACCTGCCGACAACCGCCCGTCACACCACATCACATGTCCCTCCCCATAGTAGGGGGGGTTGAGGACTGTTACAACCCTCATCATAGGCAATATTGCTGACATCATCCCAATGAAGTCAATTATAAATTTCCGATATAATGGAATACTATCTCACCACTGGGCATAGGCCTACTGTGTCCATTTTTTGGATAGAAGGGTTGGAGCTAAATTCCACCACGCTGCTCCAATGCGGATCGGTAGGCCACACATAGCATCACACATATGGGGATATCATCATATCATATTCCCGTATGTGCCTGCGGCTTTGCTGGGAGATTTTCAGAAAAAAGGCTAACTTATCCCTAAAAGGATGTCTTCCAGTCATAATTCGAGTAACAGAAAGTTTAGTATATAAAGATAATTTATTCCAATTATTGAGCTTAGACGATAGGCTGCGACCTTTCAAATTTAAATTCAAATTCAAAATATTCTTTATTCAATTAAACTTGTAAACAAGTGCTTTTGAATCGTCAACTCTACTGCTGGTGCGGAAAGCTGTTCCTACCGAGAAGAGCCAGCAAGAAACTCGGCGGTTGCTCTTTTAAAAATATAATTCTTATGACTAGTTACATTTAGTCATTACTGTCTTGAACAGGGTCTAAGTAAGCTATATCCACACATTCTTGTCTTCTAAGTAATCCTCAACAGTATAATAGGCTTTCCGGATCAGCCTCTTTTTAACAGTGTTTTTAAACTGATGTAATGGCAGAGCTAAAATTGACTGTGAAATTTTATTATAGAATCTTATACCCAATCTTGTACTTATCTTTATAAAAGGAATCAAAAAAAGATATAGTTTATGCTATCTATGCACAGAATGTGTATATTTTGTGTAAGAAAAGTAATGTAACATTCCTAACCTCGACCAGCAGTTGGCCATAGTTCCTGATGACGGCCACGTCCTCTCTGGTCTCGTACTTGGAAGATATCGTCACCTGGTCGCTGCCTTTGGACACGATCTGCAAAGCTCGTATTGTAGTGGACTATATGAGAGCTACTTTTAGTAGTAAGTAAGTAAGTCGGCCTGTTTCTATCCCACTGCTGAGAATAGGCCTCTTCTCTTCTTTTTTGGAGACAAGGATTGGAGCTACGACCTACCACGCTGCTCCAATGCGGATTGGTAGGTTACACATATCTCCAGAATTCTCTAGCGATATGCAGGTTTCCTCACGATGTTTTCCTTCACCGAAAAGCGTGTGATAAATTGCAATTATCAATAAGACACATAAGTTTTACTAGAAAACTCATTGGTGCCTGCCCGGGGTTTGAACCCTAGACCTCCTCGAAAGAGGCGCACGGTGATACCGCTGGGCTACCACAGCTTATAGCTAAATTAGTCTGGACTATTTCGAATTTTGCTCTTAGGGAAGATAAAAGTAGGCACTTACCATCGGCAGTATACAGGGCCGGGCCAGCGTCATGGTGAACGAGCTCATGATGACCGGATTGAAGTCCAGGATCTTGGGGTACATGTCCAGGGGCGACAACGTCCCTGGGAAATATCGTGCATAATAAAGCTACAGAAACGACGATTTTTAATCTACTATAATCCGATACAAACAGTTCAGATACCGCAGGATGTTTGATTTGACAAATTCGACTCGACCTGAGTGCTCCACCACACAGCTGGTGGCGAGTACACCGTACCGTTAACCATATTGCCCCCATCCCCGCCAGCAGCAAATCTGAACCCCTAGTGTGCGCCACCTCTTGGTGGCGGCCTCTCTAAAAGTGGCCCCTCCCTCCGCTGGACGATACATAGGCAGCACCAGATGCATCGACCAACTCGGGGACCTTATCAGACGGGCGTCTGATATACCCAGTTCGGAACTACAAGAAGGTCCCCGTTAGGCGGCGTGCGATGGTCTTAAACTAGTCATGAATCTGATCCAAAGACTCGACTTCCTGAATCCGCCCCGCTTCGAGGGCGTTATCTCGCAGAAGGAGAAGGCCGTCGAACATGGCACGAACCACGGTGGGATAAATTCGACTCACCGGAAGTGATGATGACAGTCTGGAACCTGGAGAACACCGGCCGCATGGCTATCGACGAGTCCATACATCTGCAGAGAAACAATGTTATTTTTAAGAACATGCAATAAAAATTTGTTATTCTTAGTACATAGAATTGCATAATTTTTTTTGGCACCCTATCCTTTCCCTAAATATCTCAAATATTTTCTTTACACCTAAAATTTGGATGGTTATTAATGGGCAGAAGAATTGTTATTACAATAGCCAATCGCACCCTAGTAACCTTAAATAACTTTAGCCTAGCAACTATTGCAGTGAAGAGATTGAATGCTTGAAGCGCCTGTTCTAAGTGGCATTTATCTTAAATGTGCTAGTCCTGATCGTTGACTACAGACTTAATTCTTGTACGACGTTTTAAGCCACGCCGAAACCCCGAACAAGTTGTCAAGAAATAACAACATTGGTAATAAACTTGAAAAATGTTACAAATAAATTATAAAACAAATTAAAAAATAACATTGCATTAACATCTTATTTTCAGTCTACTACGTCAGAAGTACGTTAACAAATGTTCGGAAAGGTTAAGCTATAAGACGTATATATTATTAGTATGCTCAAATTTTTTAATAAATAACAAAAAAGTAGTCCTTTTTTGTTATTTATTAAATATAACAGTTTATAGGACTTATAGCTTATTAATTAACCTCGTGAAGTCTGAGCCCCAAGTGTCCTTAGGTAAAAACCCGACTAAGGATAATGTTACATCAGATATCTATAATCACTTACGAGAAATGAAGGATAGGATTGGAGACGGTGGGCGTCCTGTCGTCGAAGGGCTCGATGATGATGACGAAGCCCTTGGTGTAGGTGGAGACCAGCGTGGCCAGGTGCGCCACCAGCGTGAGGGCACCGAACGATGACGGGTCCGACACCTCCAGCGTACGCAGCAGCGATTGTAACCGCGTGGCGCAGAACCGCAGTGGCTTGCGTTCGATGCAAACACGAGAAGACACGTCCTTGAGGAACCCTGGACCAAACCGGAAATTACTTAGTGGTACGGAAAGGTTTAAAAACAGGGGTAGCAAACTGTATAATCAGAATCCTTTCTGACAGCGCCGCTGTAGATAATGGGATTGATCCCTTAGTTGTTCAATGGTTTAAAAGGCAGACCACTGGGCAATACAATGGACGAATTAGCCAGGAACGGCTCAAATACCACGGTTGATGGAACTGAACTGATCATACCTATTGGCCATTTCCTATCAGCCAACTTAGATCACGGCTTAGAAATAAGGGAAAATCTTTATACGTGCAGACTAAACCTGACGGACTGTAGGTAATCCAGAGAAGACATACGCGGGCTGTGTGTGAATTAGATATATCGGATATATACATAATATAAGAAAACAGTATAATGAGTGATTCCACGATGATTTGTGGATAAGTTATCCTCCTACCGTAGCGTGGACTTTGTGTGATGATTAGTGAATAAGTTATCCTCCTAGAGCGTAGCATGGACATTTTTTTTGGCATTTCATAATATCAATTTGACATATACATATATTTTTATTTAATTTGACATTGTTTTATGTCAATTCACATATTAATCAGAATGTAAATAATTATTTTTTGCATGCTATTTGCTAGCAAAACATGATGCTCTGTATTTTATTTATTAATGTATCCCATTGTTATACTGTTTCATGCAAAATAAAAAGATTTCATTTTGGACACCATCATAACGCGCAGAAGGTCTCACCGTGAACATAAAGGGTCAGTTTGGATCATTCGTGTTCATTAGGGTCATTCGTAGTGGAAAAATTGCATGTTACCTGCTTCACCTAGCTACGCTCACCAACAGTTAGCGAAGCACGCAGTAAAGAAACTTATGAAATTTCACCATTGATCCGATGAAAGGACTTTACCTGCCGGCGATTCCTGCACCACGTGCTGTAACCTCAGCCTGGTCTTCAGGTACTCTATAAACCGTTTCAGGAAACCCAGGAAATGTTCCGCGTTTCTAATATTGCCGGGGACCACCTCTGTAACAACGTAAGAGGCAATTTAATTTATATAAATGTTAACGGTCTCATACTTGTCTATGGCAGTGCAAAGCTCTCCTTTATCATATTGAAAGGAAGGCTTGTTCCTATATGATAATTACTCCATATTTATTTTTAAACAACTTCAAAAGCTATACGAGCCTTACGGATATTGTATACTAATATTATATTGGAATGAAAATTTATTGAAGAATACGATGAAACTTATTTGGATTGAGTAAAAACTAGGTTAGATGTCGTAAAGGCTGGTTTGCGTACACGATGGATTGGATTGCGTTAATATTGGAGTAGACTGCGGAAAATTTGGATTGAATTGCATTCAATATTATAAATATATAGGACACTTACACACACGGTCGTCCGTCCCCAAAGTAAGTAACTTAATACTTGTGTTATGGTAGACAGACAATTGATGAATATATACTTATATTATTTTTAAATACATACTTAAATACAAATATACACCCATTAAAGCTTGAATGGACTAGTTAATAAAACAGGACTAGATTTGCGAAAATCCTGATGCTGCGTAAAAGATATATTGGATTAAATAGAAGTGTTCAGTACTTTGTACTGACCAAGCACTCCGGGTGCCCGCGGGGGCACCGCGGTGCGGAGGAGGTGCAGGGAGCGGGGGGTCGGCGCTCGCGCCGATCGTCCAGCGGCCGCGCCCCATTCACAATTCACGACTCACGGCTTGACGGCGCCAGCAGCCGTGCCGTACTATTTAACTTGACTAATTACCATTAATAAACCAGCAAATATACAGTCCGCGTTTCATTTCAAATAAAGTACACTACATATTTTGGTCCTTCTCACTTAAAGAAGAATCATAACCAGTGAAGGCGCAAAGTGCACCGCGGGATCAGAGGACACAGGACTTGACATTGAGTGAGTTCGTTCCATATCCTTCTTTTATTTCCGTCTTTCTTGCATTCTTTGTGAATCAGACATTGTGATTTCTTTTTCCTTCACTGTAGTTAATATAACGCATTCATATTGCATTCAATTTGCTACAGCGACCGAGCGGCCGGACGACTTCTATTGTTCAAAACAGGTTTCTTATCGCTAGCCGGCCGGTCGGGCGCATCGATCTATGCATTAAATGCGCTTGTAGTTTAAAACTTTAGGTAATTAGCGAGTTAAAACTTTATAACGCGTGAATCATTTCATTCTTTTTAGCAATAGCTTATCATTATTACGTCAACTTAAATATTTAATTAAATACATTAATTTTGCTGAATCATTTTCATTCTTTTACCAATAGCTTGTCATTATTACGTCAACTTAAATATTTAATTACATACATTAATTTAGCTGAATCATTTTCATTCTTTTACCAATAGCTTGTCATTATTACGTCAACTAAATATTTAATTCAATACATTAATTTTGCTGTATCGTTTTGATTCTTTTTATCAATAGCTTGTCACTATTACTTCAACTTAAACGTTAAATTAAATACATTAATTTTGCTTAATCATTTTCATTCCTTTTACCACTAGCTTTTCATTATTACTTCAACTTAAATATTTAATTAAATTCATGACTTTTGTTTAAATTCATTACTTTTGCTTAATTTTCTTTGCCTTTCTTCCTTAAAAATGAGTGATGCAAGGAGTAAAGAATTAGTAAAACTTCGTGGTAGTATTAAGGGGAAGCTAACAATATTTCAAAATTTTTTAAATAGTTTAGAAGCCTTGGACTATATTACCGAGTCTCAATTCAACGAACTGGAATGTCGATTGAGTAAAATGGATAATTTACAGGATGATTACGATAAATTCCAGACGGAGCTCGAGGTCATGGCGGACGATTCCAGTCAACTGCTTCTCGAGCGCGAGGAATTTGACGCAAAATACTATTCAATAATAGCCGAAGCTCGAACTATCCAAAATAAAAATAGAGGTCACCTCCAACGTAGGCTGTCAATATCCGAGACGAGTGAAAGGAGCGGTGGCGGAGAAGGGGGATTTCATGACTTCATACGTCTACCAAAAATAAATCTTCCTACCTTTTCCGGAGAAAATACCCAGTGGCTTCAATTCAGAGATACGTATATTTCATTAATCCATGCAAATAATAATTTAGCAAACATAAATAAATTCCATTATTTAAGAGCGGCCTTAAGAGGCAGCGCCTTAACAACAATACAAAATCTTGAATTTACATCAAAGAATTATGAAGTAGCATGGCAATTACTGTCAAATAGATACGATAACGAACGTCTTCTAGTCAATATTCATGTTAATGTTTTAATAAATTTTGAATTAATTACAAAAGAATCTGGCAAAGACTTGCGATTTTTAATTGATACTATTAACCGTAATTTATGGGCATTAAATAGCTTAGGTCAACCCACTGATCACTGGGATACGCTCGTCATACATTTAATGAGTCGCAAATTAGATAGTGTTACCTTTCGTGAGTGGGAGGAACATCGTAACACAATAACAAGTTCTCCTTCATTAAAACAATTTTTAGAATTTTTAACAAATAGAGCTAATTTATTAGACACTATACAACTAGATGAAACACGAAGACAGTCAACATCACAAACAAATTATAATACAAAATATACACAAAATAAACAAAATACAAATTCAAAAAACACATATTATAATAAAATGAAAAATACTGAAAAAAGCATTACTTGTCAATTGTGTAAGCAAAATCATTTTTTGTTTAGCTGTACTGAATTTAGAAATTTAGATGTTGATGCACGCTTAGAAAAAGTAAAGAATTACAACATTTGTAAAAATTGCTTGCGTCCAGGACACAGGGACAAAGACTGTCGTCTAACACACTGCAAATATTGCACCTTAAAACACAGCACGCTTTTGCATAAAGATCCAGAACAGCACACCACAGTTGCTTTATCTACCAATATTGAAACTCGTAACGAACCTCTTACATTGCTTTCCACAGCATTGGTGAACGTGGTCGGCGCTGACGGGAAACTACATCCTGCCCGCGCTCTTCTTGACAATGCCGCCACAGGGCATTATGTCACACGACACCTGTGTGAGAAGCTGGGTTTGCTGCGTCGAAACGTAAGCTCCACTGTGACAGGTATCAACAATCAGTCATCATACAGTGCAGAGTCTTGCATATTACCCCTCGAGTCACATTCAGGGGATTACAAGGTTACTCTTGAGGGTCATATATTACCTCAGATAACCAACACAATACCTTCATGCAGTATCGATATAAAATCATTAAAGCTACCGCCTCATATTCAGTTAGCTGATCCATCATTCAATATTTCATCACCCATAGATATATTACTTGGCGCTAGCGCTTACTGGGATATTATATGTTCAGATTTCATTGATCTCGGTAAGCAATGTCCAAAATTGCAGAAAACGAAACTTGGTTGGCTTGTTTCCGGCACAATCAAATCGTTTATACAAACACACACTCAAAAACCACATCACTCATCTTGTTTTTTCACACTTAACGATGATGCTTTGCTAACACGATTTTGGGAATTAGAATCAGTTTCTCCTAAATATAATTTAACGCTAGAAGAGCGAGCATGTGAGGAGAGTTTCGCAGAGAATACTCGACGTGATAGTGAAGGTCGGTTCGTGGTTACGTTACCGTTAAAAGAGTCACCCGAAGTTCTCGGCGATAATCATTACTCAGCCAAAAATCGCTTACTAGCACTTGAACGCAGATGTCAACGTGATCATGTCTTAAAAAAGAGATACTACGATTTTATGACTGAATATAGGGACTTAGGTCACATGACTGAAGCTTCAAAATCTACTGAATCGAATTTTCAAAACCGCTACTACTTGCCTCATTTTCCGATTATTCGGGAAAATTCGACTACGACAAAATGTCGCGTCGTATTTAATGCTTCTGCATCTAATAAAGGGAAATCATTTAACTCTATTCAGATGGTCGGTCCTGTCGTCCAAGACGACTTATTATCTATTTTATTGCGCTTCCGACAGCATCAATATGTTGTTTCGGGAGACATTGAGAAAATGTATCGCGCCATTTTAGTTGAACCTTCGCAGCGTTCACTTCAACAAATTTTATTTCGATTTGCTCCAAGTGAACAAATAAGACCATTTAAGTTGAACACGGTTACTTACGGTACAGCATCTGCACCGTACCTAGCCACTAAATGCTTAGTTTCGTTGGCTGAACAATGTTCAGATCCTAATACAAAAGTAGCCATTTTGAGAGATTTTTATATAGACGATTTTTTAAGTGGAGGGGACTCCATACAATCAGTCATAGAACTATGTAAAAACGTTGAACAAACTTTACAATCAGCCCAATTTAAATTACGTAAATGGCAATCAAATAACTTAGAAATCTTAAAATCATTGACAAATAATAATTCAATTGAACTTATCAAAACAAATAAAACATTAAATTTAGATGAAACATTACCTTGCAAAACTTTAGGTCTTCAATGGGATTGTAATACTGATAATTTATTATTTAATATTGACCTGGATCCTAAAACAAAGAAAATAACTAAACGTAAAATTCTATCTCTAATAAGTCAAATATTTGATCCCCTTGGCCTATTAGGACCTTGTACCGTTCAAGCAAAAATTCTAATGCAAAAACTTTGGATAGATAAATTTAGTTGGGATGACGAAGTGTCCAAAGAAATACAAAAGTCTTTTTTAAATTTCATTGATTCTCTCGTTACTCTTAAATCGCTACGTATACCGCGTTGGGTAGGTTATGCCAATGTTACACGAATGGAATTACATACGTTTTCAGACGCTTCGGAACGTGCGTATGGCGCATGTGTCTTCGTGCGAGCGATCAACGAAAATGGCACGGTTCAAATTCGGCTTCTAACTTCTAGAAATAGAGTGGCGCCTTTAAAGTCCACCACGATCCCCAGATTGGAGCTTTGTGGTGCGCTTCTTGCCACTAGGCTACACGCCAAAGTGATTTCATCACTATCCGTAAAAATACATGACTACTTTTTCTGGACTGATTCCACTATCGTGTTGGCTTGGCTTAAACTTAAAACACAGTCAAATCAATTAAAAACATTTATTCGGACTCGAGTGGGTGAGATTCAGGACAGCACAGATATTCGCAGATGGAGCTACGTTCCATCGAAGGAAAACCCTGCTGATTTAGTTTCTCGCGGAGTTGTAGCAAATAGCATTAGCTCTTACACACTGTGGTGGTCTGGTCCAGACTTTTTAAAATAAAAAAACATACAATTTCCAATCATACCAAACACACAATCAGATACAGCAAACACGCAAACACAGATATCAACAGAAATAGTTTTACATACAAACACACAAAATAATGACATAAATAATTTACATGAATTTATCAATAAAACATCAAATTATACACATTTAATCAGATCATTTGCTTATTTACAGAGATTTATATACAATTGTAGAAATCCTAAAAATAAATTAACAGAAACATTATCAACTACAGAATTAAATAATTCAGAAAATCACATAATAAAATTAGTGCAACGCGAAATATTCAATGATGATATTTTCAATTTGATAAATTCAGGTAAACCTCTTCCAAATAAAAATAGATTGAGTGCTCTAGCCCCTTTCATTCATTCTGACGGACTCCTAAGAGTTGGAGGTCGTCTTAAAAACTCACACTACACCTTTGATGTTAAGCATCCAATACTCTTATGCAGCAAACATCATCTCACGAAAATTATTTTCCAAAAAGAACACATATCATTGATGCATGCGGGACCGCAGCTTCTTTTGTCTTCTGTAAGACAAAAATATTGGCCACTGGGGGGGAGGAATCTCGCCAGACGTGTCGTGCATGGTTGTGTTCGTTGCTGTAGATTTAACCCGAAGCCAATACAACCTATAATGGGTGACCTACCAGCTCATAGAAGTCATTTAGAATTCCCCTTTCTTCATACAGGAATGGATTACGCCGGTCCAATAATGATCGCTAACCGGAAGGGCAGGGGTGCTAAATTAGAAAAAGCTTACATATGCATTTTTGTCTGTTTCGCAGTCAAAGCTGTTCACCTAGAGCTCGTCACGGATTTGACAAAGGAGGCCTTTATATCAGCATTTTTAAGATTTATTTCACGTCACGGGAAGCCGGTGTCTGTAACGTCCGATAATTCTACTACTTTTATTGGAGCTAGTAATGAAATTTCATCCTTTTTCTCCAAATACTCAGATGACATAAAGTCTGATATTAGTAATAGAAATATCGAATTTCATCATATCCCCGTGTACACTCCGCACATGGGCGGGTTATGGGAAGCAGCGGTAAAATCCGTTAAGTATCATTTAAAACGCACTCTTAACTTAACACATTTAACTTATGAGGAAATGACGACTTGTCTGGTTCAGATTGAAGCAATCCTAAATTCTAGGCCTCTCACACATCTTTCCTCCGACCCTTCTGACCTCACTAGTCTCACTCCTGCTCATTTCCTCATTGGACGCTCATTCTTGTCGGTTCCTCGTCCGATAGTTAGCGATGCTAACATCAGAACCATAGATCGCTACGAAAGGATAGAGGTTTTGAGACAGCATTTCTGGAATAGATATTCTAGAGAATATATAACTCATCTTCAGCAGCGGACCAAATGGCGGGCAGGAACCTCAACTCTTCAACTGGGGCGTCTAGTACTTCTCAAGGACCAACAGCAACCTCCACTTCTGTGGCCACTCGGAAGAGTGGTTAAATTATACCCTGGAAAGGATGGCGTGGTCCGAGTGGTGGACTTGAAAACCAGAAAAGGAATCGTCACAAGAGCCTTTAACAATATTTGTCCACTGCCCACAGATGAATCCCATTAACTTGCGCGGGCAGGATGTTCAGTACTTTGTACTGACCAAGCACTCCGGGTGCCCGCGGGGGCACCGCGGTGCGGAGGAGGTGCAGGGAGCGGGGGGTCGGCGCTCGCGCCGATCGTCCAGCGGCCGCGCCCCATTCACAATTCACGACTCACGGCTTGACGGCGCCAGCAGCCGTGCCGTACTATTTAACTTGACTAATTACCATTAATAAACCAGCAAATATACAGTCCGCGTTTCATTTCAAATAAAGTACACTACAAGAAGTTTAAAAAGATAATCTATTGAAAAGAATCCGAGAAAGAGTCGATTGGGACATAAAATCCAAAAATGAAAAAGTGTTCCATCGACAAGTTTTGACAAGTATTTGTGCGTTCTTTTACCGTTGAGAACTTCGTCGGGCAGCACGGGGTTGGCTAGGATCAGGTCGGTGTCTCTGGCCACGGCCGCCTCGCGAAGACCCTCCACCAACTGCTCGTACTCCAAAGTCAGTCGCTCCGCGTCTTCAGCCTTCAATCTGGAGGCATTTCATAACTTTCAAGCAAGATAACGGTTATTTATAATTATTAAAAGACTTTAAGTGCTATAAAAACCAATGTTTTGAAAAATCAGGTGTAGTGTAATTGAATTACTTTCACTTTAATTATGAGCTACATTAGTTGATAAATCCATTACTATTAAAGATGGTACAGGTTTTTATAATAAACAAATCTAAAGTCGTGTAAATCCATCCATCTATTTTGAGAGTTGTTGAGTTGGGACACATTGTTTTCGGGAAACGTTACTCGTTTGCCGAAAACAATGTGTTTATTATCTAGTTTTATTGGGAGTAAGTGGTAAAGCACAGGAAACTTTTAACCTGTGCCGAACCAAAGAGGTACCTAGGCGAGAATAAGCGGCCGAATTTCACAGTCAACAAGGGAAAATGCTCATTAAAATTGTTACATACGCGAGGAGCGGGACACAAGTAACACGCGAGATGGTTGTCAACGCACTGCTTTATTGAACAAAGGTAAGTGTCGTGGTGGGCGCAGCCACGCACACATGGACGCGTACATAACATCCCTTCCCCTATTACAATTATTCTTATACTAAATTAGGTACTTAAAGTTTTCTAATATTTAAAGACGCCTACGTAACGATCTTCCTGACTTCTGTACATGCCAGCTCACAGACTCCTGACATTCGTCCTCTGAACTGGTCTGTTCCAAATCGCTCGCGCATTCGCCTTCTCCTGATATTGGCGTATCGTTGGGCATATATATTCCCATTCTTCGCCTACGATCCGAGTTGAGCGCAGCACGACCGATACCCGGGGTCGAGTCATCCAACTGAGGCGACACAATTGGTAAGTCGCTTGATGAATGCCGGGTTGGTGACGGTGACAATGGTGGTGGCGGAGACGACTGCGGTGGTGGCGATGGCGATGATGGTGGCGACTGCGATGGCGGTGGTGACGGCGACGGCGACGGCGGTGGCGACGAAGACGATGGCAACGGCGGTGCGAGTGAGGTAAGTGTTTCAGGTAACTTTCTACTTTGTATATTTTCCCGATCGTTACGTGGCCCTTTATATAGCAATATTTGATTTACGTGCCTTTTAAATTCCTTTAAATTATAAATGTCTTTAATTATGTATAACACTTTCCCTATTCTTTTTACGATAATTCCCTTTCTCCAAGTATAGTTCGTTTTAGTATGGAATTGTTTATAAAGAACAGTGTCATTTATTTTAAAAATCGCATTCTTAGGGCTCATTTGGCGCTCAGTTTGCATACACTGTTGATTCGTTACATGACGGGTCGTGCTTTAAAAAAAACCGGTTTGACATTATCTTTCAATGATAATTTAATTTTATATTTGTTAAATGTACCTAACTTATCAGCAAATAATTCCGAGTACTGTTGTTGCAAGTTCCTAAGGCACAGATCTGTTCCTTGACAATAATTAATCGGCACGAACTGTAAATTAAATTTGGAAATAAAATCCCTGCCAAGAAGTGGCGGCCCACCGTCGCGGACGACATAAAATACAATTACATGCGATTGCCCCGCATAGCACACGGACAAACAGATTGTACCTAAACAAATAATACTCCTACCATTATACGTCATCAGTTGTTTACGCGTTATTACTAACGGTTCATTTTTAAAATTAATTTTGTAGAAACTTTCCGAAATTACCGTAACCGCTGAGCCACTATCAATCTCAAACTTAAATTCGGTATTATTAATTCTGATCGTCTCCACCATGGGTTTACCGTTATAAGACCGGATATAATAAATCTTACCGTCATCGTCACTCTCGTCACCGACATCCACCTCTACGTAGTTCACCTTCCTGCACATTTTACGCAAGTGGCCTTTTTCGTGACACTTTTTACACGTATAATTTTTGTATTTACACTCGGATGACTTGTGATTTGTAAACCCACATACACTACACTTTACTTTTCCTAAATTTTCTTTTCTTCCGTTGTTCGTGATCTTGTACAACTGCGCGTCAGGCGGGTCGAGCGCGGCGGCGGGCAGCGAAGGCGCGGGCGCGGGCGCGCTGGCCGAAGCGGCCGCAGCGCGCGCGCAGCACAGGTTCTCCGCCATCTCCACGACCTTTGCCAGCGTCAGGCTCGTTAGCTCTTGGGCGTAAAGTTTTTCTTTTTCGAATCCCGGGCGCATTCCCATTAGGAATTTATCCCGAAGCGCCTCTTCGACGTTTAAAAACCCGCACTGTGCCGTGAGCCCTCGTAGTCTCGCAGCCCACTGCGAGTGCGATTCGGAAACTCGTTGGGTAGCCGAATAAAAATTGTGTCGCTCGCCAAATCCCACTCGCTTAGGCGTAAAATGATCATCTAGGAGTTTCAACAAGTCTTCGTAGGGCACGTCTTCGACCAGTCTTAGGCAGCGCCAAGTCCGTTGCCAGGCTGTACGTGCCCTCGCTGAGTGCGCTGAGCAGGATCGCTTTTCTCCTTTTACCATTAAGATCTGACCGCTCGCTTAAGTCATTGGCCAAGAAATATTGGCTAATACGACCTTTATACGTTTTCCAACTTTGTATGTTATGGTCGAATATACTCAGTATTCCGAATTGATGACTCATTTTGCTTTTAATATTTTAATAACGTGGGTAACTCGTCGTCACTGTTACATACGCGAGGAGCGGGACACAAGTAACACGCGAGATGGTTGTCAACGCACTGCTTTATTGAACAAAGGTAAGTGTCGTGGTGGGCGCAGCCACGCACACATGGACGCGTACATAACAAAAATCAAACGAAAACAATATTGATATGACTCCAAAAACCAATATTTTTTAAAATACTTTTCATATAGTTATTAGAGTAGGGAAGCCAGCCTAAACTGTGCCCATCGATAATAAAGAGAAAGCAATCAAACTACCAACCTTGCTCTTTTTTGCGCATTATCTGAAGATTGGATTTAGTTATTTGGATCAAATTGGACATTGGAAAATTTTCTAAATAATTGTCCTTTTACATAAAAGTTATTAAGGTGTTGTATGTAAAGTTTAAAAAAATTAAAAATTACTATTTTTCTTTGCACTTGTGAAGTGTGTGAAGAAAGTATAGGTCTCTCATCGTACTTGTTGGACACTCGCACTGACAATCTGCCTATAACTCCCTTACTTTATCTATAAATTCTATTAAATATTACTGTGCCACTGCCTTCTCCAGAGACTGCAGAGCCTGCGTGCTCTTGTCGATGGTCCTCCGTGTGATCTTCACGCTGAGCGAGTCGATGCACACGTTGTCTATGTTATGGGCCTCGTCGAACACCACCACCGCCTCCTTGTTCAGCTCCTTGGAGACCACCTCCGCGATCTTCGGGTCCAGGAGGTAGTGATACGAGTACACGACAATCTCCGCGTGTATTATCTGGAAATTATGGTGTTTCGTGGTCAAATCAGAAGTGGGATGATCTTAGGGTTGCCACCCGTACTAGATTATATAGTATCGTACTATATTTTAGTCAATTGTACTAAATATTATAGAAAAACAATATAGGACGAAAATACTATCATTATTATATATATCATATTTTTATCGCTAATTCAATTGTCGCGCTTTTTTTTAATCAACTGTGAATGGACCCGCAGCACTGCATAGGGAATGTTTGAACGAAACTCATTCATGTATTAAGGGGCCTTAGTTAGTTAGTAAGTCTAACTGCTTTGTCATTGTCCAGCGAAAATTAATAATAAATAATCATGAAAAAATAAATAGGTAATGATTGAAAATAAATGTGTACTATTTTTTTTCCTGAATTTCCTAAAAGTACTTTAAAAATACCTACTATTTTTCTTCAAATAAAAAGGCGGCAACCCTAGATGATCCATAGAAGAATTGAAGATACTGATATAGCTCAGCGTGTTTTAAAGGGGGTGGACCTCCATCGGTTGAAGGTACCAGAAGATAATTTAAATACTTTATGCAAAGCAGCAGAACCAGGCGTTAATGCTGTGTGGTATCCAGTTAAGTATACCACCCTAATTTTTAACGTCGTAAAAGATTAGTAAAAAACCTAAATTGCATAATTGAAGATAATTAAACGATTAAATTCGCGAGGATGAATTCGCGAATACCACTCGTCTTATCCTACTAATATTATAAATGCGAAAGTTTGTGAGTATAGATGTATGTTTGTTACTCTTTCACGGAGAATCCGCTGAACCAATATCGATGTTATTTCAGACAATTATTCCTTATACGAGATAACATATAGCTTAAATGACACAACAGGAATAGGATAACATTGAAAAGCGCCATCTTATACTACAGGATATACTTTAATTATTTTTGACTGACCAGTTGGCGCGGTGGGTAGTAAACCTGCCTTCAGCTCCGCGGGTCGCGGGTTCGATTCCCACCGAGGGCCAACATTTTCTATTATTTAATTTGTTGGTCTTCGAGCCTGGGTATTATTTGCATTAAAGTATGTATTTAAAAATTATATAAGTATAATATATTCACCAGTTGTCTGTCTACCATAACACAAGTATTAAATTACTTACTTTAGAGACAGACGACCATGTGTGTAAGTGTCCCATATATTTATTTATACTTTGCGGAATTCCATAGTTCAAATTCATCATAGACATTCGCCCCTACATGCCTGTTTACGGCTCGCCTACTCTATGTATAATAACTCTATGGATGTCTCACTCACAGCGAATCTGGACAGGAAGTAAGGACACCAGTTCCGGTCGGCCCCGTACTGCTTCAGGTCGTCCACGGTGTACACGCCAAAAGGCAGCATTGATTCCTTGCCTTCCCTATTGAACCCCTCGTAGAACTGACCTGCCGAGTTACATGCACGTACTCTCACTACTATACATTCTGCTGAGAAGTAAGTAAGTAGCGGCCTGTTACTATCCCACTGCTGAGAATAGGCCGTTTCCGTTTTTGGAGAAAAGATTGGAGATTCGTAGGTTACACATATTTCCAGATTTCTCTAGAGATATGCAGGTTTCCTCATGATGTTTTCCTGCACCGAAAAGCGTGTGATAAGTTTCCATTATCAATTAGACACATACATTTTAATAGAAAAAGTCATTAGTGCCTGCCCGGGTTCGAACCCGTGATCGTTTTTAGAGATTCACACGGTCGCACCGCTGGGCTATTTCTTAGCCTAAATTCAAAAATTTCTTTCTACAAGTAAACTAATAAACAAGTGCTTTTAAATCGTCAACTAAAAAAAACTAACGGAAAATTGTCTTTACCAAGAAAAGCTAATAAGACACTCTGCAGTTGGCCTTTCCAGAAAATAATGTTTATAACTACTTACATTGTATTTTATAAAATTAGGTGTTACTTTGGGGAAATCCATAATACAAAAGTAATAATAAAATTATTTTGAAGTATTAAAATAATTGTATTATTTTTGTAGTTACATTGTGTCATTACTATCTTGTGAAAGGTGTAAGAATAGCTAATTCCACGCATTCTTATCATTTATGTAATCCTCAAGTCTTTCTGTATCAGCCTGTATCAAACTGCATAAAAATATGTTTTAACAAGACTGACAAAAGTATTTTTAACAAGTTATCCGTATCGCACGCTTAGTATTGAAGTGACATAATTTAAAAAAAAATGAAATAAAGCGTAACGTAACGCTTAAAAACACTCGTTAGAGATCCATAACTTAGAAGAGCAAGACACTAGCTTTTTAATAGTTCGTAGCGTGATGTCATCGAAATAAGGATTACAATTTACAATATCAATTCAATTAAACTTAATTTTAAATTCGGTCAGTTTTACACTAAGACTTTACCAATATTAAATTAATTATTTACGAGGGGGACAGCGCGCACGCAGTCCCCACTACCAAAAATTACGCGTCCGAGTTATCCGCATTAGGGATAATCGCAGAGGTCAACCCAACCGCAGTGCAATGGAAGGGCCTCGCTCTGGGAGAACCGCCTACTTGATCACGGTGTCTCCTACGCCAGGTAAGTATGCTTTGACAAACTTACACCGAGGTGGTCATTCTGCGACAAAGAATCTCCTTAGCGCGACACAGTTTTACTTCAGAATCAAGCAGCGACATCTTACCGGCAAGTTCTGTACTACAAACTGCGCTAAGGGTCGCTAATTCAAACTAATGTACATTTAGTTCGATAGATGTCAGTACAGTCTATTGTGTCTTTAGGTTATTTAATTTCATCCTTCCATCATCGATTAATATTAGAATACAAAAATGTGTAGAAGCATATAATATGCTATTTTATTTATGGTTAAAGTCTATGGTCAAATTAATAAGAATTTAATATTATTTGTCTATACTTTAATTGAATGGCATGTAAAATCATAATTGGTCACTTTATGAGCACGGGGCAAGTGCTAATACATACATATAGGCACAGAGCTATCCCTCTCGTGCCTATCCCGGATATAGCTGGCGGTCAGCGAGTGGCACTTGCCATCTACTAGCTTGCCTTCTCTCTCTCTTGATACCTGAAAACCAAATAATATAATTTTAGACAATAATTACTGTATTCTATGAGTATCGCAGAGGTTTGAACATGCAGAACAAGTGTCTACGCGTCCACTCTCGCCCGCGTCTCTGGTGCTACTGACGTGGTGCGCGTAAAACAGTGTCGGGTTTCTTTTATTTAAGTATTCAATGTTGTTTAATTTGTTGTCAAATTACAAAGATTATGTACCTTTTTTTTGTGAACTGACTACAAGAAGATTAAAACCAATCAATATTCTGTTGTTTTTTTTTCATTTCTAATTTTTTTTATTGCAAATCATAAATCCATAAAATCTTACAAATTTAACTACACTCAAAGATTTTTTAAATACTTTTAAATTTTGAAAACCAATTTACGGAATATAAGAAGAAAATCACCCCAAAGAGGAAAACACTAGAGTTGCTTTTCTAAACATAATACAGCTAGTTAGTTAATTATATATTTGCCTCTTTACAAATCAATTCAATATTAACTTGTAACCTGATGTTTCAATCTGGTCTGCTTTTTGCTGCGTGCTTTAAAGTTCTGATGATAATATAAATACTTATATTTTTTATGACAATAATACAAGTTACCTCAGGATGTATGCACAAATTTTTCCTTGAAGTAAGAACAACTCCTGTGAGACTAGGCTTCTCTCCATGGCTTTTCTCATAATACTTAATAAGATTTTTAAGTTCCTCTAACACTTTCTCAATCTCAGGTATAGTACGGGAACAGTAGATTAACTTCCTGGAAATGAATAGGGAAATTAGTTAATCTTTCATTAATTCCTTTATAATAATAATTTCATAAAATTGTTATATTTTTGAAAATATTATTGTACTCCAAAAATATACAATAAACGTAATACAGATTAAAACAGAAAAATGTGCACTATGACAGACTTATTATCATATTATCATATCATATATCTTATTGTCATATTATCACTACCTAGCGAATTATTCCAACAACTAGGTCAGAGAAAAGTCATAGCTATGTGCCATAGAATTGTGGCGTGTATACTTGACAAAAGCGCATATTGCCCTTTTAGTATTAAAGTGACAGAATATAAAAAAAAGTAATAAAGTGTAGCGTAGAGCCTACAAAACTTGTGAGTATTAAACAGACCCATAACTCGGAAGAGTAGGCAGGGGTCTTCTCACTCGCCCGAAGACGGATGTGGTACGGGCTTCGAGGCGTACCTCCTTACCCGGGCCATTCCTCGCAGGCCTGAAAGCCTGGTTGTTTGTTTAGGCCTGTTGGCCTAGGCTCTGGCCAATGGCTGAGCCTGAGGGGGAAATGTCGTTTTCTTTCTTTAAACGAAGGATTTCTCAGAACTTTCTCGGAAGAGTAAGAAAACACTTTTTATAGTACAAAGATTAATTTGATAGATGGCATCGAAAGAAGAAACACAATGTCAATGATCACAAACTCAAGTATGCCTAAATTTGAATTCAGTCTGTTTAATACTAAGCATGTGATATATACCTATAGGATACATAAGTAAATAATATATATACATCTAATATGCTGGTAAATATAAGTAATTAAATTAATATAAAGATTATAAATTTTATTCTTTGTGTGCTTACCTTACATGATGTGGGTTCTGTATCATATATGCTACAATTAATGATAGTAGTGATATGGTTTTTCCAGTTCCCGAAGGCATCTCTAGTAGACCATGACCCTGAAACAGTTGAAATATATTTTTATGCCTTTTTTATGGCTATGACTGAAACTAATAAAACTATAATTATTTCAACACAAATGCTCATTATTTAAAGGTTTAAAATTGTGAAAATAAATCATAGGATCCCCAAACAAATACCTTTTTTTTGTATAAATAAATAATGGCCTGACTGATGATTAAAAAAGAATTATAAAAATTGACAGACAACACATTTACTTGAAGTGTAATAAATTTTTTATTTACAGAAAAATCTCTGTCTATGAATAAACTTGACTATATTTAAATTATTGTGAGTGGTATTCATATTTAATGTATAGAAACCGGCTATGCTCACGTCTTATTTTATACAACTAGTAGTAGTATAGCCAAGTTCTATACATTACCTTAACTATATGTTGAATATTATTAAATTCTTTACTCAGCTTTCTATCAGGAAAACTTGAGAATAATTTCAAGCTTTCAATGATGCAAGTGTATTCTTAGAAAATTTATTCATTTTAAAAACGGATTAATCATTCACTAGGATTTAAAAATATTTGCCCAACTTTTAAAGTTGAAGATTCTTAGGTTTTTTATGAGTACTTTAGCCAGTTTCGCTTAATAAGAACATATCGCCCCATACGAAGAATAAAGTAACATTTCCTATGTTTATACATGGGACATTTATATTATTATAGACCTCCATTTATAGTAAACAGCACGAACTAGTACATAACAAGGTCTATGATTTATACCCTCTCCAAAATTGACAATATAAGAAATAGTAGCAGATCTTTTCTTGGTTCGTTTTATTTATACCAAACATAACCTATAATTATTTTAACGAACCGGCAAACTATAAAACAAACCTTGGCATCGAGAGCTCTCTTTAACTCTAACATATAAGCATACTGTTCCGGATAAATATAATCGTAGGGAAAATAGACAAGCAGCCCGTCCACAGTTAACCTAAAACAATGAAATTTAAAACGTTTACGACCATTTCTACTTAATATTTTCTATAGCAGTAATATATATGTCTTATTACTTCATATTGTACGTTAGGACTATTTAATTATTATAACAATTGCTGTATTTATAGAAAGCTATTTTGCGAATTTTTAAAAATATTTTTGTATTGTTTGTTATGATTGACAGATAACCTACAATTTTGTTGTTTATTTGTAACTGTCAGTATGACAATTACTTACGTCTCTAACTAGTCTGTGGTTATTACTTTTTTGAACTCTTACAGGCAAAATGTACCTATTTTCACTAAAATAGGTATTATTTAATAACATGTACCCAAGTGATAGGAAATAACAGTCAATACACGCACACAATATATAAAATACGCTTACAGGCGTTAACACATTTTTATTTATTAAATTGATTTTGTTATCACATTACATGTATATATAGAGCTATGGAAGGATGGAGGCTCCAAGCACAGGCATTACTTGCTTAAATAGAGCTTCTAATCACTAGTTAAGTTTAAAATATAACATGTAAATGTTTTTGAAAAATAAATAAATGAAATACAAATGATAACCAAACCTTAGCCGGGCATTTCAAAGTCGTAACGATAAACGAATCAACGTTTAAATAATTGATAAAAAGATTAAGGTTTATTTAAAAATCATAGTTCAAATTATTTGAATATTGGCAACAAGCTGTAACCGCATCGTGGTTTGCGTTAACATAAATCTAAAAATATCCTCAATCACGTTTTTGTTGTTCTTTTTCCCGAAGGAAAACAGTATTTTTTTTGCTATATGTTAGCCGATATATATAAGTTTCACTCACACTAAATTTCATCAATATTGGTCTAGTAGATTACCCGTGAATGCGTAATAGACATACAGACAGAAAAACACTTTCACATTTATTATATAAGTTTGGATTAGCCTAAAGGTTTAAGTGCCTTCAAAGTAGCAAGATAACCAATATAATGGTTATACTTGGTTAACCTTAAAAGCTAGACCTATATTGTCGCGGACTTTTATTGAGAACTTTTACAGGGGAACAATTTCGTAATACCTGATTTTAAAATAACTATTAACGTTTACTCAACGTACGCAAGGAAACCTTTAAATTATGTTTTCATACTATTATTATCACTGTTCCTCTTCTATTCATCTTAGTGTGATATTATATAGGCTATTGCCTTCCTAGATAAATGGACTATCTTACACTGAAATAATTTTTCAAATCGGTCCAGTAGTTAGTCGATTAGCGCGTTCAAACAATCAAACAAACAAACTCTTTAGCTTTATATATTAGTATAGATATTCAGTTGTCTAAAATTAGTTTATTTATATGACCTTTTGTCACTCTGATAAGGATTAGAGAGATATAGGGTCATTAAAATATGGCAGTCGTAGTTCGAATCAAATGTGAAGAAGACCTAATTAAACACAAATTATGACTAAAGTCGCCGTGTTAGGCGCCGGCATCAACGGATTGACTTGTGCCGTGAAAATAAAAGAAAAATATCCACATGTTAACGTAAGTTTTAATACTGATAACAGTTACTTTAGGTAGTTAGTTCATCTGGTGCATTTTCTTCGAAATTCTAAATTCCATTACTCGTGTGTTTGCCATTTTACGTGACACTGGTAGAGTGATTTGCGCCCAATTTGCGCTGTACAGGCCATAAAGCAAGATAATAATAATAATGATAACAGTTACTATACATAACTTATAGTATACTATAGCTTATAGTTACTATGCGGAGATCCATAATACAAAATAATAATAATATTGTTGCTATAATCCGACACGCCACGTCAAAATCGCATCGCTTTACGATTTTGTCGTGGAGTCTATCTTCTGATGATTCTTCGATTGCGGGGCGAAACGATTGTTGAGTTTGTGATAGTGAACGTATGTAATGCTTGTAGTGGCGGTGGTGGAGGTTTGTGCATGTATTTTTACTAATCCTGCATGTATCGAGTATGAAAGCGGATAGTCTACTCTACTACTACTTTAGCATTAGGTATATATATTTTCTATTTATTTATCGCGGATTATAGCAAAATAATTTTATTATTAAATTTTTGTTACTATAAATGTCTATCCGCAACGAGATCCATCATATTAACAACAAATTTTTCAATACTTAAGCATTTACAGAAGTTACAATAGAATTTTTTTGTTGTAATACGCGTTTGTTAAGAGAATATATGTAATTCTAAGTGTATGAAGCAGGCAATAACATACCTTATACAAGCAGGACAAGTCAACACACGTATGACAAAACGCCGCCAATAACGCGCTCAACACAAGCATTACACACACTCACTACCACAACCTCTACGATCGTTTCGCCCCGTAACCTTAAGCTCCATCAGTCCTGTATAAGAACCTCATTGTAAGTTCATACCATCTCAACCAGTGATGGCCTAGACTATATATTTAATCACCCAACTGATTTTAAGGTCGTAATAATCGCAAGCGAGTTTACACCGAACACGACAGGCGATGGCTCAGGGGGTCTTTGGAACCCCTATCTCTGTGGGAACACTCCTCAACATCTCTTATGGTAAGTGTGGATGAGGGAGGGACCACTTTTAGAGATGCTCCGACACAGAGGTCGCATGCCGCCCTAACGGGGACCTCCGAGGTTTCCGAATGGGGTTTATCGGACGCTCGCTGGAGTTAGGTCCCTGAGGCGGTGGATGCACCTGGTGCTCCCGATGCATCGTCTAGCGTAGGGAGGGGCCACTATTAGAGAGGCCCCGACCCAGAGGTGGCGCACTCTGAGGTTCAGAGTTGCTGCTAGCGGGGTTGGGGCCAATGTGTTCATAGCTACCCTATCCCCGCCAAACGCGTGGTGGAGCACTCAGGTTGTTTCAGACAGTACAAGTCTGACATAACCGTCGACTGTCCCCGTCAGGCGGTGGTACCTATAAGAGGTTTTAACTGTCTAAAATAGTGATGAGGAGACAAGAAAATTGTTGCTGGTAACGATATTACGATATGTCATTCATAGTTGATTGACAGTCTATTTATTAATATAGACGTTATAGTTAATGTATAGAACCGTTCGTACTCAGGTCTTATTCTATCGGGTTGGCCCGACTAGTTTTGAACCCTTATTCATGACCTTTTTACACGATGTTCCCGCCGCGATAACGTTAACGATAACGATCAATTTATCACACGCTTTGCGATGATGGAAAACATCGTGAGAAAACCGATGAAAACCGACCAATTTATATAATAAAATTTATAAAGCGGTCATAAGACCTGTCGTATTGTATGGATCGGATTGTTGGGCAATGAAAGTTGGATAAAAAATACGAGAAGTACAAAATTGAGATGGTATGGAGATGTAATAAGGAGGGATGAAAATCATGTGACCAAACGTGTGTTAAATTTGAATGTGGATGGATATGTGCCTAGAGGGAGGCCTAAAAAGAGATAGTTGGATTGTGTGAAGTATGACATGCATATAAAAGGAGTGGCGCCAGAGTTGATGAATGAGAGCACAGAATGGAAGAGAAAAACATGTTGTGGCGACCCCACTTAGAGTGGGATAAGGACAATAATATATATATATATATATGTGTGTGTGTAACCTACCAATCCGCATTGGAGCAGCGTGGTAGGTCGTAGCTCCAATAACGGAGAGAGGATGCCTTTACCCAGCAGTGGGATAGTAACAGGCCTTTACCTTAGGTTAGGTTAGAAAGTGATGGGGGTGGTAACTGGAACAGATAGGAACGGTGCATGTTACAACGCGGGGGAAGGGGCACTCTGAATAGCTAAGCCACGGGTTGTAAATTTAATATCATCATCTTCATCGTCGTGCCCTTAAGGGTGGTCGTCACAACATGTTATAAACATGTTGTCAGATGATTTGGCTACGTATTTTACGACCTGCCTGACATCAACATACCCTAGTCGTATTTTACGACACCTCGGTAGAAAAGAGGGTGGTCTATTCTACTTAACCGGATACCACGATGGGTCAACTTACCTTAATCGCCTTTTACGACACCTCGGTAAAAAATGACGGTGGTCTATTCTACTCAACCGGATACTATACGGCGGGTCGACTTACCTTAGTCGCCTTTTACGACACCTCGGTAAGAAATGAAGTTGGTCTATTCTATTCATCCGGATACCACACAGCGTAGAAAGAAAAATATTATATAGTATCAAATTATAATAATGGTAAAATTAAAATATACTTGAATTAAAATACATTATAATCAATGAAAGAAAAATGAATAAATTTCTTTGAGACCATCATTTATTTTCAAGTTTAATTCTAAACCATTTAATCACCTATCAATTATAAGCATCATATACGATAGGGTAGTGTTTCCCAACACTGGGCTTATAGCCCACAGGGGGGCAATGTGATTTTTAAGTGGGGTATTTAAATTTTTAATCATAAAGTAATTTTTAACCTAATTAATTTAATTTAATTTTTACCTCGGTAAGAAATGAGGGTGGACTATTCTATTCAGCCGGGTACCACACGGCGGTTGTAAATTTAATAATTTGTACGTTTTACAGCAGATGGGGTATTGAAACCTATAAATATCTACATGAGCTGTGGCTCGAGGGGGGTTATGATATTTCTCTGTTACCGATGTACGAGCTGTTCCGAGAGAAGCGAGACGTAGAAGTTCACCAGTGGGCGAGATTTGTGTTCGGATACAACAGCCTCAATACAAAACAGCTGGAATACTTAAGCCGTCTTTACTCTATCGAATACGTGTAAGATATTCAAGTTATTTCAACGGTAATTACATAAAAATCAATGAAAAATTATTAAAAGAAAGAAAAATATTATCATCATCTTCCTGCCCTTATCCCACTCTAAGTGGGGCAGGCACAACATGTTATAAACATGCTGTCACATGATTTGGCTGTGTTTTTACGACCGGTTGACTGCCTGACATCAACTTACCTCAGTCATACTTTACGACACCTCGATAAGAAAGAGGGTGGTCTATTCTACTAAACCGGATACTACACGATGGGTCAACTTACCTAAGTCGCCTTTTATGATACCTCGGTAAGAAATGAGGTTGGTTTATTCTACTCAGCCGGATACCACACGGTGGGTCAACTTACCTAAGTCGTCTTTTATGATACCTCGGTGAGAAATGAGGGTGGTACTATTCTATTCTTCCGGATACTACACGGCGTAGAAAGAAAAATAATATATTGTATTAAATTATAATAATCATAAAATTAAAATATACCTGAATTAAAACACGTTATAATCAAAGAAAGAAAAATGAATAAATTTCTTTGAGACCATCATTTATTTTCAAGTTTAATTCTAAACCAATTAATTACCCATCAATTATAAGCATCATATACGATAGAGTAGTGTTTCCCAACACTGGGCTTACCCCCCACAGGGGGGCAATGTGATTGTTAAGGGGGGTATTAAAATTTTTAATAATAAAGTTATTTATAACATAGGGGGCATAAGAATTTTTGAAAGGCTAAGGGAGGGGGGATCATAGCGAAAAAGAGTTGTGAAACAATGGGATAGAGGTTAAGGAAATTTTCATTTTTCTTGGTATTCCAGAGCAGGCCGTACTTTCACAACATTTATTGTATATCCGCCAACAATATTGGCGTACTTGTTCCAACGTTTTAAGAAAGCCAATGGAAGTACGCTGCAGTCCAGAATAGCTTCATTAAAAGATAAAGCACTGGATGAATACGACGTGGTCGTCAATTGTTTGGGACTTGGAGCCAGGGAGGTCGTACCTGATGATAAAGTGGTCCCAATAAGGGGCCAAATAACACGGGTTCGTACTTGATTTTTGAGCTACAATACTAAATACTAGTGATAATTTATAACTTAGAATAGATAAGACTATAAACTGAACAACACGTAACATTTTAATTGAAAACATCTGGAAACTTTTTTTATTATATAAAAACGAATTTTTATCTGTATGTCCATACACTCTGCGAAAAGGCTGGACAAATTTAAATGAAATTTTCAGACAATCTTTAGATTAATCCAGCAGATGATCCTGTAGTTTGGTGACGATCGGACAATTTTTTTAATTGTTTTGTTCCGTTTTAAAGGATATTCGAAACCAAACTGAACCACAGCAACGCGTGGCCGGACAGCTACTCTTTAATGATTTTTTTAATGGCATCCACCAAGGAAATATATCAATATGAATAAATACTTACTTTATTATTATAATGTGAAACTGTCTGTATATTACGTTTCACAGCTAACCTTTTATACCCGGTTATAACATATAGTATAAAAATCCCTATCTTCTTCAGAAAACTGGAAAAAATACATAATTGTAAAAACAATATATATAGTTGAAGTTATTTTCGAAACCACAGATATTCTTCCGACATAAGGTTTTGCTGGATGTATTATTTCACCGAAAGTGCTTTTTTTTTTTTTTTTCGGACACTAACTAATGCTGTTAGCCATGAAGGCTTTGACAGCGTCACCGGGAGAGTGGGCGAGCGCAGAAGCATCGCCGGGGTGAAGTACTAGGAGAGCGGGTCTCGAAAGAGGCCCGCAGCATCCTGGGAGCGTCGCCTTAAGGGTGCCTCCCGTGAGGCCGAACCTCGGCTTAAAGCGACGCGCTGTGGAGGACTATTATCGGACTGTGGAAGAGTCCTAGTGTCATAACGGACGGGGTTGGATGTCATAACGGACGGGGTTGGAACCGAAAGTGCGTTATCATACTAATATATAAATCTGAAAAGTTTGTCTGTTTGTTTGTTTGAACGCGCTAATCTCAAGAACAACTGGACGTATTTAAAAATTTCCTTTAGTATAAAATGTCCATTTATTGAGGAAGGCTATAGGCTATATCACGCTGAGACGAATAGGAGAGTAGCAGCAATAAAAAATATTACGAAAACGGCCAATTTGAAGATTGCCTTGCATGCGCTGAATAAACGGTGAAAGTTATTCAAAAATCATGTATTACAAAATTGTTCCCCTCTTAAAGTTCTAAATAAAAGTCCGGGACAGCATATATCTAGCTTTTAAGATTAACCCACTTTAACCATTGTTATGGTTATCAAAATACCATATTACGGTTTTAATCTTTCCACGCGGGCGGAGCCGCTGGAGATTTTTAGTAATAAATTTTATTTTTTTATATAACTCATTGATGACCTCCTGGTAAAATGGTCATTTGATTGTTACATTCACGGCCCTTTTTAACAGACTACTTTATATTTGTAGGTAATAGCACCATGGGTCACTAATGCTATGGTCGATGAGGATTCTGGGCACTACATCCTACCAAAGTAAGTACAGACCTACAAGAGATTAGTAGTTGCGGGGTTTAAATTTAAAAAAAAAGAATCAATTATTATGCTTAATTAATGATTTCTTTTAATTATTTTCATGATTAGGGAATATATATGTAATGCCAGAAATGTTAAAGTAAAGAATAGCGTGCATGGGCATGCATATCTCTTTTTGGAGAGAAGGGTTGCGAATTGGTCTCTCTTCTACTATTAAGACATAGTCATTTGTTCAAATCTTCTGATGAAAACAATGTATTATATTAAATCTTCTATAGCGATCTAGTCTAAGATTTTCTGTCCCCATCCCCCTGTATAAAATTCTGGCTATGACCTTGCACAAAGAAAGTCACTTTTTCCGCGAGGAAGAAAAGTAGGAAATGTCCGACTTGCACGGGCTGAACCATCTCTTTCATTGCAAATAAGCAAGGAAACGTAGTAGCATTTCTTTGTGCTTAACAATACAACCTAAACAATTATTTCAATTCCTATAACAGTGTGTATAACTGCGTGGTGGGCGGCACACACCAAACCAACAACTTCAATACGAGCATCGACGGCGAAGATACCGATTTTATTCTCAACGGCTGCAAGGAAATAATGCCGAGCCTTAAAGTGAGTACTCATCTTCTTTAACCGATGGATGTCCACTGTTGGACATAGGTCTCTTCGCATAATCTCCACACCACACCATCCCTTTCCGTGTGACTTTTTAAGATCGTCGGTCCACCTTTTAGAGGCCTATTAACGCTTCGTTTTCCAGCCATTCTAGCTCCTTACGATCACCTATCGATTCTCTGCACTATGTGCTCCGCCCATCGTCCTCCATCGACCTCCATCGACCGAGTTTCTTGCCGGTTCTTCTGGGTAAGAGCACCTTTCGGAACCACTCGTAGCTTCATTATAATTTGACGATTCGAAAGCACTTGTGAAAGCCAATTTAAATAAAGAATTATTTGAATTGTAATTTGACCGCCTATTGATTCTGAGCTCTCCGTCTCAATTTACTAGAGTAACTATCGCACAACGGAATACGCAATGTAAGTAACCCTTCACTAAATGGACTTACCACTAGACGAGCTCATACAGGTTGTGGGGCGCATCTGGATCTAAACGGCACAAGATTGGGTGGCGTGAAAGTCCTTGGAAGAGACCTATGTTCAACAGAGGACTATTGGTTCGCGAGAGCCTAAACCTTAAATATATATTGTTAGGAATCCAGGTTTCTAAGCTGTGACAGCCTATATAAGACAACAGCTGACATCATTCACTCTCTTTGGCGTGCGACATTCGTAGGAGGTAGACGTGTTTGGGAGACCTCTTTTGTATCTCGTGTGATTAGAATCTAACTTCAAATAATTGCTATTCGTGATGGGAGCGATCACTGAGTTTCTTGCCAGTTCTTCTCAAGTGGAAGTTCCGAAGTGGCGGTAGAATTATTCTGTCGTTGGATTTTGTAGTGAAAAGCGTTGGTGCATAGTTAGGTGCCCGGCGTGATTCTCGATACGCATTCATTTATATTACTCATTTTAAATTGAATTTAGACTTAATCAAATTAAAATAATCTTTGCAGTGCTGGTAACACCGTGATTCGAGCTAGCATCAAATAATGAGTTTTGAAATGATTTCAGCGATCTACCCTCGTGACTAATTGGGCGGGCCTCAGACCTGGCAGAGAAAGCGTAAGACTGGAGCCCGAGGAGAGGGACGGGAAGTTATATATTCACAACTACGGACATGGTAAGTACTAATATATATCATTGGTTTTTTTAAGTATTCTATTGTAGACTAGCAAAACTAGGTGTGACGGTGTTTTCGCCTGCGTGGGAATCAATGTTACCAAATTTTCCGTCGTAAATTCTAGAACAAAAAGTAGCCTATATGTTCGTTCACAACCTCTTCCCCCAACAAAATCGGTTCAGTGGTTACAGAAAATGTACCAATAACACAAATGTTCCTCACGATAATTTAGTAACTTCCACTTCCACACAACATTACCACGTAACACTTCCCGATGGCCGAAAGAGCTTTAATTTTACATACTGGTCCAGTCTCGATGACAGAATGACCTGATGCTGCTGCCAGGATTGGCTCCAGACGAGGGAACTCCTCAACGGTTAACAGTAGGGACATAAAATTTCATTAAAAGCTTTTATTTAATAAAATCTTTAATATGTTTATTTGATTTATAGGTGGCAGCGGTCTCACATTGTTCTGGGGCTGTGCTACAGACGTGCTGAAAATATTCGACACACACATGGACAAACGGGGGAAAGAAAAGTCCAAATTATAACTGTACCGTATATTTAACATATCAAAATATATACAAAAATATATCCTCTATAACAATATAAATAACATACAAAACTGTCTAATAAAAAATATTCATTTGGTCTTAGTTGTTTGGAAATATTTGATTCATTTACCGGCCACTGTCTACACACAGACACACTTCTTTATTCTGGACGAAGGATGAAGAATTTAAATCACAAGTTTACACACTCCTAAGTTACTCACAATTTTTTTTATATTTTGTTACAACATGTTTCTAATACAACCTCCTTCATAGAGTTGGTCATTAATAAGAAAAAATATTGTTGCTGTCATATATATGTTATTGAGCTGTTGTGAAGGAGAATATGAGTTGACTTTGGGAAAATTGCTATTTATTTATTGAATAAGTATAAACGAAGAAATATCGTCGCTGTTTTATAATTTTATATGTAGAAACTGGCTTACCCACATCGCTTATATCAGATAAGCAAGAGTTTCAAACCTTATATGGCCATAGAAAAGGCTATTATAAATTAAACCGACCCCCTCTTAAATGAATATACAATTGGTCGGTATTGTTCTACTTAAATTGGTATAATGTTAAACGTAAATGTTAATGAATGTTTAAAAATTGCGATCTCAATATACCAATGGTATAAAAGACATGATGAATAACAATATATTTGATTAACATTTCGTTTTACGGATAGTATCGTACACGTCAGTCCGTCTCTGAACTCTGATTGGTATCTGACTCCGGACTTCCTCCACCATACTTAGATCTGTAAAAGAATTCAATGGATGTTACTATACTAATTTTATAATATATATAATATAAATGGTCTACTTATTAGGCGCTATCAATACGAATCTTAGATAGTACTATTGAATGACACAAGAGGGCATTAGTTGTATGAATTTTAATGATGGCATTCGATATATCCATAATTGATAACGTAACTAAAAGAAGCAAGCGAAGGTTTTCAACGTCATCTCTAAATTATCTCGATGAAAGTAAATTATCCGAACTGGACGATACATCCCATTCTGTTCCTGATTTATCTATCCGAGCAGGAAATTTACAAATTTGTGAACTTAAAGAACAGTTACTTAAATTACGAGCGGAACTTGAAAGCTCGCATTTGGAAATAGAATCATTATTGTTAGAAAATTATAACTTAAAAAACTATATTAAACAAGTAGAAACAAAAAAAACTAGGTACAGAAATTTATGTCTGACGCCTATCAGTGGCAAAAAAAAGAAAATTTTAGAAAACCGTAACGATTTTACCACTAACTCAAATTGTCTTTCCGAAGATTTCAAAACAAATAGCTCAGAGGCTCCACCTAATAATTTACATATTGATGAAGACGCAATTTATTCAAATGAAAATTTAAGCGATCAAGGAAGTAGCAACATTAAAAACAGCCAAAGTACAGGCACAAAAATTAGAAAAGAGAGTAAAACTATAGATATTGAAGGAAAAGTAACATGTGAAGAAAAAAACTACTCCAAAACTAATGATGAAAATCTAATAAGGAAGACGAAGAAAGAAAATTTACCTAAAGTCAAGTCAAATTACAGCCAAAATAGAAAAATTTGGATTTTCGGTACGCAACAATGTATTGACTTCGCGTCACATTTAGTATATTCAAGACAAGAGAGTAATTACGAGAAATATTCGGTTCAATCAATTACTAAGCCATATGCTTTAACGGAAGAATTCATCAAATGTATCCGAAACTCTAAAATATCAGATCATGACAAAGTAATACTGTGCTTAGGAGAAAATGACTCTAATCCCACTAAACTAAGTATAGATTTAGGTGTAATTTTAAGTTTATTAGGAAAAAAGGTAAACATTATTATAATAAGCATAATAAATAATTTATATCTAAATGAGGAAAAACTTAATAATATGTTGCAATTGTATAGTAAGAATTGTAATAAAGGACATTTTGTACAAATAGCTAGTAATTATAAAAATATAAAAAGCTTCCTTGCAGACTTATGTAAAAAAATAAACCTTATAATTGACTACAGTGACTATTATGAAAATTACTTATTAAAATACAATAGAAAACAAAAAACACACAGAGTAAACAACATTTATCGGCCAGGAACTATACCTTTTTACTTTAACAAAATGAAGAAAAATGTAAAATCACCTTCTGAATCATATACCGATGGCAATTGTAGTGATGGCATTGAGAGCGGCTACAAACCAGGGACAATTCCTTATTATTTTAAAGTAATATCTAAAGCTAAACATAATAGTGAGCACAATGACAACAATTTTACAAATGAAACCATTAAAAATAGTTCCTTTCGTTGCACCTAGTAAAAAAATTTATACGTGTTCCATTATGCACCAAAATATAGCGGGTTACCTTAATAAACGTGATTCTTTGGAAATTTTTATTGACGAATTAAAAGATAAAAACATAAATATTGATGTAGTTTGTTTGTCTGAGACGTTTATAAAATCTGGGTCTGAATCGAATGCAATACTCCGAAATTATAATCTTTCTGCATATTTCTCCAGAAATGCAAAACGCGGAGGTGTGTGTATTTTTACGAAATCATATTTAAAAACAAAGGAAGTCAAGTTGCCAAAAGACTTAGCTCAAATTTATTGCTTCGAATGTTGTGCAATTGAGTTGTCTGACTTGAATTGTATAGTTATATGTGTTTATCGAATTCCTAATTCAGATATTAAAATATTTTTTGATAAATTAGATAAAATGCTTGACAAATATAAAAATACTAAAAAGCGTATCATCATTGCCGGGGATATAAATATTGATTTACTTATGGATACTAAGGTAACTCAACAATTTACCATGTTACTAGAGAATTACGATATACAGTGTCATATAAAAGAACCGACACGCCGAAATACATGCATAGATCAGATAGCGAGCAATAAAACGGTGGCTTCATCAGCTGTTTTTCAATCAGAACTTTCAGATCATAACACCTGTCAAATAATAACTTTTTTTCTAGAAAATAAACCCCAAATTTTAACGCATTACTTTATTACAGTAAAAGATTATGCCCATGAAAATATAATTAAATTCAAAGAGTGTATGAAAGCACTTACATGGAAGAAATATATTGATGATTATAAACCCGAAAGTAATTTTAATGTAATTTTTGACAATTTCTTTGACGAATTTAATTTATTTTATGATCTCTGCTTTCCTAATATAAGAATTAAAATTACTAATCGAAATAAAATGACAAAATGGTTGACACGAGGTATAAAAATATCATCCAAAACAAAAAGAAAATTGAGATATAGATGTTATAAATATAAAAGAGCTGACGATAAAAAACATTATTTTACCTATGAAAAGCTATTAAGATTCTGCATTAATAAAGCGCAACAGAATTCCAATAAAGCCTATATCGCGAAATCCACTAATAAATGTAAAGCCGCATGGAGAGTAATAAAGGGAGATGACAAAAAATGTTTTAATCAAATAAAAGGAATAGAGAAAATTGAATACAATAATACGAATATCAGTAATCCTAATGAAATGGCACAAATATTTAATAAAGTATTTATAGATATTGAGAATAAATCAAAAATGTTAAAAGATAACTTATTAACTTTAAATAGGGCTCAAAATAGTAACTCAATCTTTTTAGAACCATGCACCACAGAGGAAATTAAGACTATTATTCGTTCGTTGAAAAATACAAATTCAGTTGGTATTGATGGCATTAGTACTAAAGTTTTAAAGGAAATTGTTGATGAAATATCACCGATCTTAAGTGAATTAATAAACATTTCTTTTGTATGTGGTACTTTTCCATCAAGGCTCACTACGTCTATAATTAAACCTTTACATAAAAAAGGATGCACTACTGATCTAAATAACTATAGACCAGTTTCACTACTTTCCGTATTTTCAAAAATTTTTGAAAAAGCAATGGCTAAGCGAATAAATAGCTTCGTGAAGAAATATAAGACACTTAAACACGAACAAACTGGGTTTCAGAAAGAAAAATCAACTACTATGGCAGTATTTATGCTAGTAAAAGAGATTATAAAACACATTGATACAGGAAATCCGGCTTGTACTATTTTTTGCGACATGAAAAAAGCTTTTGATTACGTTTCACACACTTTATTATTGACAAAATGTGAAATTTACGGATTAAGGGGACAATGTTGGTCATGGTTAAAGAGCTATTTAAGTAATAGGACACAATTGGTTGAAATATCAAAGCTCAATGAAAAAAATTATGTTACTACGTTTAGATCAGGGTTAGAAGTTAATCCTTTTGGTGTGCCTCAAGGTAGTATATTGGGTCCACTTCTTTTTTTATTATATATTAATGATCTCCCAAATTGCACTCAACATAAATGTATAATGTATGCAGATGATGTATCAGTTGTCATACCATGTGAGAAGAATAGCGACAATTCTAGTGTAATAAATAAAACATTAAATGACATCAATAAATGGCTAATTAATAACAATCTTATTTTAAGTTTAAATAAAACGAAATATATAACATTTAAAAATAGGAAAATGAGTGTTCTTAAAAGCACAGTGTCATATTCCAATAAAATTATAGAAGAAGTACAAACAATGACATTCTTGGGTATAACTGTTGACGAATACTGCACATGGAGCTATAACATTAATAATATTTGCAATAAAATAAACAAATTCGTATATGTGTTAAGAAGGATTTCTAGAATAACTGACTTAAGAACAGCTTTAACAGCGTATCACGGATACGTAGCATCCGTCATTCGGTATGGTATAATACTATGGGGAAATGCTAGTGATGCCGATAGAGCATTTATAATTCAAAAAAAGTGCATTCGGGCAATATGTAATAAAGCCCCAACGCAGTCCTGTAGACCACTGTTTCGGAATCTTAAATTATTGCCGCTTCCGTGCATTTACATCTATGAGATAGCATGCTTTGTAAAACAATATAAGACGGAGTTCTTTGAAGTGTGCTCTAACATTGTTTCATTTAACACGCGATATCCCAACAAGTTGCATTACCCATTTTGTAAAACCGCTCTCAGCTCTAAGAGTTGCTATCATATGATGATTCGTATTTATAATAAATTGCCGCAATCCTTAAAAGATATGCCTTTGACTCAATTTAAAAATCAAATACATTGCTGGTTAATAGATAAATGTTTTTACGCCATGGAAGATTTTTTTGAATTTAATAAATAAATAAAGAATAATTAAATAATAATAATATATAATAATAAGACAATTTTAATTAAATATCAAAATCTTTGACATAAAATAATTCATAATTTCTAAATGTACCTATAATAATAATATTTGCATGTCAGCTAAATGACTAAACGTGTTGTTACTAATACTATTTTATTACACCTTTGTTACCATGTTTTTTGCAAATAAAGTAATTTGAATTTGAATTTGAATTTGAATGGGTTAACTAATATAACCTTTCATCGAATATAGGCTTGTGTTGTATGAATGTAGCAGAAGCTCAATCACCGCATTAAAATGTAACAATAAGTCACTACACGTCAGCTCTCATCAAGGGCTCACGTGTTACTGACGTATTGCATTTTAAGACAGTGTAATGTTTCCTTTGTACATTAGTATTAGTGTAAGTACATTCATTTATGTATTACACGTATATGTCCTATTTATAATTATACAAAGATAAGTAAATATTAATTTATAATTTAATAAATTAAAATATTTTTTTATGAAAATAGTGACAGCCGAGTTTCTTGCTTGTTTTTCTCGGAAAGAGCACCTTTCCGAACTAGTCGTAGCTTCATTGTAATTTGACGCTTCAAAAGTGTTTGTAAAAGCTATTCGAGTAAAGAATTATTTGAATTTCAAAAAAATAGATCCAATTAAAGCTTATACACAGGTAACGTAATAGGCCACCTTCATTTCTTACCGAGGTGTCGTAAAAGGCGACTAAGTTAAGTTGACATCAGGCAGGCGGCTGGTCGTAAATATGCAGCCAAATCATATGACACCATGCTCATAAAATGTTGTGCCGACCCCACTTAGAGTGGGATAAGGGCAGCGGAATGATGAACAGATAGGATGAAAAAATTACCATTCTATCTACACTATCTGTATTTTTGTATTGTAAGAAATTTTTCAGTTACTTCATACGAAAGGGTTTGGTGCCAATTTTTAATAAGTTTCTTTGTC
Organism: Morpho helenor; assembly: GCA_029227775.1. NCBI lineage: Eukaryota > Metazoa > Arthropoda > Insecta > Lepidoptera > Nymphalidae > Morpho > Morpho helenor. Next base: position 1,813,282 of record JARGCU010000006.1, read on the forward strand.
CGATTGCCTTACCTATATCAGCCAGGAGTACGCCAGGTTTCTCGTCCAGCTTGGCAACCACGTTGGCCCAAGGGTCCACCAGCGTGGAGTGGCCCCACGCCACGTACCCAGCGTTGGGATCCCTCGCAGGGCTCACCAGTGCTATCCACAGCTGTTCATCGTTGGCGCGAGCTTTGGCCAACAGCTCCCAATGCTTGGGCCCCGTTGTCATATTGAACGCGGCTGGGTATATGAGGATGGAACAACCTGAAGAAGGATTTTTTTTTATTTCTAACCATACTAATCAGCCGTGTGGTATCCGGCTGAGTAGAATAGACCACACTCATTTCTTATTGAGGTATCGTGAAAGGGGACTAACGTAAGTTGACCTGCCGAATACCTCAGTATTCGGGTGAGTAGAATGGACCACCCTCATTTTTTACCAAGGTATCATGGAAGGGGATTAAGGTAAGTTGATCGCTGGATCAACTTACCTTAATCCCCTATTAAATTATATCAACCGGATACCAGATCAGCGTCTGGTATCCGGTTGAGTATAATAGACGACCCTCATTCTTACCGAGGTGTCGTAAAAGGCGACTAAGCTAAGTCGACCCGTCGCGTGTTATCCGGTTATGTAGAATGGACCACCCTCATTTCTTACCGAGGTATCGTGAAAGGGGACTAAGGTAAGTTAACCCTTCGTGTAGTATCCGGTTGAGTAGAATAGACGATCCTCTTTCTTATCGAGGTGTCGTAAAAGTTAACTAAGGTAAGTTGACCTCAGGCGGAAAATGCGTAGCCAAATCATTTGACAATATATTTATAATATGTGCCGACCCCACTTAGAATGGGATAAGGGCAGGAGAAGATAAAAAGTAAAAAGTAAGTAGCGGCCTGTTACTATCCCACTGCTGGGCATAGGCCTCTTCTCTCCGTTATTGGAGAGAAGGATTGGAGCTAAGACCTACCACGCTGCTCCAATGCGGATTGGTAGGTTACACATATCTCCACAATTCTCTAGAGATATGCAGGTTTCCTCACGATGTTTTCCTTCACCGAAAAGCGTGTGATAAATTGCAATTATCAATTAGACACATAAGTTTTAATAGAAAAACTCATTGGTGTCTGCCCGGGTTTGAACCCATGATCGTCTCTAGAGATTCACACGGTCGCACCGCTAGGCCATTACAGCAGGAGAAGATATTATAAAACAAAATCCCCAAAAAGCTGTCCGTATTTGATCGATTTCTCAAATCTACTGAACAGTTTTTGTACGGATTCTACTAAAAGATTAATGACGAATGTTTAAGAACTGATTTTGATGGGACTTCCACTGGACGAGATGTATATAGGTTACATTTTGTTCTAGAATTCCCGCAGGATCAGAATGATGGTAATCTCACCTTCTTTAGCCATAAGATGTGCCATCTCGTTGAACCGCAAGTCATAGCATATCCCTATCCCAATCCTAACCCCCTGGTAGTCGAAGGTGGTGATCTGGTCGCCGGCGGTCAACACCTCCGACTCCTTAAATGTGATTTTATTGGGAATGTCTATATCGAAGAGGTGCATCTGGAATATTACAGAACTTTATACATACGATGTTATAACTCCACTGCTCACATTCCAGAAGTTTGATAGAATTATTTTGCTATAATCCGCGTTTGTTAAGAACATCTATGTAATACTAAGCGTAGTAAGCAGACAAAATGCACATACTTTGTATGTATTATATGTATTATAATATATATAATTGTAAATATCTGTGTAATATTAGTATTTAATTGTATGTTTTATAGTTTATTATGCACTATGCCCGATCTTTTAGTATTCTCCTCTCACCAAAGGTTGTCTGTGAGAGATCGCTTTAGCGATAAGACCGCCTTTGCACGCTTGTCCTAATTTAACTTAATATAAACCTATGTACCTCTGTATAGTGCAATAAGAATAAATAAATAAATAAAATACTTTATACATGCAGGAATGATGAAGCTTCGGTTACGTGGTGAGGATGAGCGGTACTTGTGTATTGTTGTGTTATTGGTGGCGGGTAGTGCATGAGTTTAGATGGAAATTGAACGCACCCAGACGGCATGATATATTTATTTTATATTTGTCTGCGTCAAAAGTACTCCTTACTTCCGTCATAGACTGCTCTTGTATAAAGACGTTTACAATATATCCGTGTTATTAAAGTTCTCTTTTATTTGTGCTCACGAAGTATAATAAGTGCCGAATTAATTCCTAAAAGTTTGTACAAATTCAACGCGTATTAGGTATGAGAAAGAATAGTACACTCTACATTCAGCATTACATATGTTCTCTTTAATCGCGGATTACATCACTACATATTATAAAACAAAGTCGCAAAATCCCTATGTACGCATAAAACTTTAAAACTACGCAACAGATTTTGATGCGGTTTTTTTTAATAGATAGAATGATTCCAGAGGAAGGTTTGTACGTATAATAACATTCAATACGGAGTAAAGAAATACTGTAATTTTTGAGGTTTCTGTAAATAATTAAATTTTTTTCCGCTTACATTGCAAACGCAGGCTAAACCCTACGAAATTTATCAAAATAATGTACTAAGTATTTTTACACCTTGAAAAGGTCTACAGAAAAGTCCGCGGTGGTATATGTCTATCTCTAATGGATAACCCACTATAGCATTTTTTGTCATTTACTTTTTACGAAAAATAATGCCTTATTTTTGAAGCAATTTTTATACAATACAGCATTAATCCTTATCCAATTAAGTACCTTAAATAAATAGTTGATTTAATATAGATCAATATGGCCGTCTACAGCATGTAATTAAAGTGAACATTTTCGGAGATACTACAGATTTAAAATGCCGCGAGGACGCCGCGCTTCGCCCTATAACACTTCGACTTTAGCAGCGATGTCGCTCTTTCAAGAGTTTGTTTAAAGACATTCTGTAATTAATTGTAAAAATAAAATACATAGGATCAAAACTACTGGATCGATTTTAATTTTTTTTTTTCACTGAGTGACATGGGCTATATATTTTATACCCGTGCGAAGCAGGGGCAGGCCGCTAGTATAAAATAATATTTTCATTACTTTTTGGATGGAGCTCAGCAAAGTAACGCCTAATTGTATATATTACTGGAGAAAATGCGACGTATTTCCACGCCTACCTTCCTATGGTGTGCCAGCAGTTTCCCGCTGCCGTCCCACACGGTGCACGTGTTGAACAGGCGCCCACCACACCGCTCGGGCACGGTGCCACCCACCACGCACACACCCGCCTCGGCAGCGGCGCGGGAAAGCGCACGGCTCGTGGGCCCTGAGGGTACCTCCTCCGCGTACTCCGCGAAATAATCTAAGTTATATAGTTATATTATTGTCTGGCTCGTTGGAGCAGTGGGTAGTGACCCTGCCTTCGGCTCCGCGGGTCGCGGGTTCGATTCCCGCCGAGGACCAACATTTTCTTTGAAATGAATTTGTCGGTCTTTGAGCCTGGGTGTATATTTGTATTTAAGTATGTATTTAAAAAATATATAAGTATATATTCACCAGTTGTCTGTCTACCATAACACAAGTATTAAGTTACTTACTTTGGGGACGGATGACCGTGTGTGTAAGTGTCCCATATATTTATATTTATTTATTATAATGATTTTTATCACTACTTAGCATACTCATTGAATACTCTGCATTCTAAAACAATATCTTATATCAGGTAACGACCATTTCCATTCATTTTAATTCCAAGCACCTACACACCTTAGTAGACCTAACCTTAGTAGTAGTAATGGAAAATTGTAATGGTTGGCGCGCTTTTTCAAAGAACAGGAGACAACAATAACATTGTTGTTTTCTCTCCCTCGCACCATTACTATTAGTTTTTGGGTCAAGGTTGTTTTTCGTGTCGTGTGTCGTAATAGGGTAAGGTCGTTGATCTCTACAAATCGTATTTATATATATATATATTTTAAACAATTATCCTTGTGGTATCCGGCTAAGTAGAATAGTACCACCCTCATTTCTTACCGAGGTGTCGTAAAAGGAGACTAAGGTAAGTTGACCCACCGTGTGGTATTCGGTTTAGTAGAATAGACCACCCTCCTTACCGAGGTGTCGTCGTCGGTGGGATAAGGGCAGGAGGATATATTTTTTAAAACATAAAATAATTCCTGTGACTGTACTTCGCTAAATTATCGTTTCTTTAAGTAGGGTGCTAGGTGTGTTGGCAGCTAAAATTAAAATTAATGTTGTATGGTCGGCACCATGTATATAGGGCTTATATTTGTAAATAATCCCGTTTCTCATTCGGTAATAGAAAAAAATAACATATCGTATAATTGAGGGGATTTTAATAATAGATATGGACCAAATGAAGTCGTGAGTACGACTAGTTTAATCTAAAAACTTTAAAACTCACTAGTTCCATAAGGTGAATTGAAGCATTCCGGAAGCGCTACAATCTGCGCCCCTTGCTCCTTCGCCTTGTGAATTTCACTGACTGCCGATGCCACATTCTTAGCCTTGTCCGCTCCAACCGACAACTGGATGAGAGCTATCTTGAAGCCTGAAATGAGGATATTTTGAATCTGTATGAAATGACTAGGGACTAGACGTTGTAGAGCAACGCCACTTACGCTATTGTAACGAAAGGAAAAGAAAGAGAGCGGAAATTGTAGCATAGAGACGTAAAGATGGCTGCGGTAAGGAATGGAGAGGGGCTGAGGGGAGAGTACTAACGCCATTTGACATAGTCGTGATTCGGGCGCGGAATTGATAAATGGTTAAAAACAATTAATAGATTTACTTTTGAGAAAATCGCTTCTCATTTATTGAATAAGTATAATGGAAACCTATCATTGTTATACTATATAACGTTACCTTACGTTGACACGAAACTGTGATTACCCAACAGTAATGCCTCTTAAACATAAAGTTTATCATTGTAATAAAATTAATGTTAAATATTCTTATCTATGGTTGTATAAATAACATTATATGATAAACATATGTAGATGTGACATCAACTTGGAAAAATTGTTAAAATATACTAGTTAAAATATTTATATAAAATAAGATGATATCTGAACCAATGTTACATTATTATATAATGAATATCATGAATATGTGTATACATATAATAAAAATATATGATGAAAATTTAATGGACTATGCTTTAGAATCCTTTTCAGTTAAATTTTTAAAACACTTGTTGTCTAATTTTTTAAATCATTTGCTGTATGCCAGTGCTGCCAAAATTGCCATAATCTGCAATAGCCAGATAGCCCAAATATGATAGCCCAGCTGTATAAAGGAGGTCATAGGTGCCATCCCCCCAGGCAGGTACCCAATTTACAAAATATTACATGTTTTTCAGAGAAGAAACCATTGTAAGGAAATCCACATACTTCACTAGTATAATTCTTTCTTGTAGGATTGTGTAATATACCAATCCACATTGAAGCAGAGTAGTAGTTCTCAGTCCCAACCCAGTTCTCCAAAAAATTTCTTAAATTTTCTTGCCTAAATTTTTTAGTATATTAAAAGTATAGTATAGTAATAGTTTTGTAATTGAAAACAATTTTTTTTAAAATACCTTCCTGATAGAAAATGTATGAACTTAATCACTAAATATTATAAAACAAAGTTGCATTCTTTGTTTGTCGTATTCTTGTATGCATAAAACTTTAAAACTACTCAACAGATTTTGATGCGGTTTTGTTTAATAGATAGAGTGATTCCAGAGGAAGGTTTGTACGTATAATAACATTCAATACGGAGTAGAGAAATACTGTAATTTTTGAGGTTTCTGTAAATAATTACATTTTTTCCCCTTATATTGCAAACGCTGGCTAAACCCTATGAGATTTATCAAAATAATGTAATAAGTATTTGTACACCTTAAAAAGGTCTACAGACAAGTCCGCGATGGTATATGTCTATCTCTTATGGATAACCCACTATAACATTTTTTGTCATTTACTTTTTACGAAAAATAATGCATTATTTTTGAAGCAATTGTTATACAATACAGCATTAATCCTTATCCAATTAAGTACCTTAAATAAATAGTTGATTTAATATAGATCAATATGGCCTTTTACAGCATGTAATTTAAGTGAACATTTTCAGAGATATTACAGATTTAAAATGCCATGAGGATGCCGCACTTCGCCCTATAACACTTCAACTTTAGCAGCGATTTCGCTCTTTCAAGAGTTTGTTTAAAGACATTCTGTAATTAATTGTAAAAATAAAATACATAGGGAAAATGTAAAAGTAAATAAGTAAAAATGTACTATATGAATTTAGATATTCCAAAGATAGCAGGAAATCTTCTTGGTATAGGGAGAGGAAATTGTGTTTCTCCAAATTTAACGTTTGCGCGCCACGGGCAGTAATGAATGAATCAAAACTACTGGATCAATTTTAATCATTTTTTTTAACTGACTGACATGGGATATATATTTTATACCCGTGCGAAGCAGGGGCAGGCCGCTAGTTTTTAATAATTTATAGAATTCGGCGTTACTTTACATAATACAAATCCATCCATTCATCAGCCTATCAAAGTCAACTGCTGGACAAAGGGCCTCCCCATGCCTGCGCCAGACATCCCGGTTCTCCGCAATGCCCATCCACCATAATACAAAAGTAATAATAATAATAGTAATAATATAAATAAAAAAGCGAAATCATTACCTTACTAATTTTTTAGTCCGAGTTACTATGCTATTTTTTTTAATAAGCATTGATAAAGAACAATGCTATAAGCGTTAAATGTTAGATGCAGGATAATATTTGCATACTCTACCCTTATCTTTACAAAAATACGATGCTCTCTTAGAAAATCGCGGGTGAACTGCATCTGTTGCACTTTCAGACATTTTTTTTAATTATAAAATTTCTTAATTATTACAGTTACCTCTTTTCAACATATTCGGATAACTAATTTATTTAGGATATAATCTCAACTTTAAGTGATTTAACTTTAACTTCAGGGAAAAACTTTATTTTTGCTTACTCGGGAAACCCGTAAAAGTGACATTTGACATCTTTTTGTTGACATTGACTTTAAATGACATGTTTTTCAGATGAAAATTTATAAATTGTCTATGACCAGTCGGTTTGATAGTAAAAAGCATAGAGTTATAATGTTAGTGTAGCGGCCAGTAGCGGCTATCTCCGCTGATGGACACATTTTAGGCTAGCTGAAATAAAAAAAGTCCATATATAAGAGAAAGTAAATGAGGCTACGTATATTTTTCTCGGCGATGCTTCTGCGCTCGCCCGTCTTATCGGTGACGCTGTCAAAGCCATTAGGGCTAACAGCATTAGTCATATTCGAAAAAAAAAAGGCTACGTACAATTCTCTATTTTATGTCTGATCTGAAAAGTCCATCCCACTCTAAGTGGGGCCGGCACAACATGTTATAAACATATTGTCACATGATTTGGCTATGTATTTTATAACCACTTGCCTGCCTGACGTCAACTTACCTTAGTCGTATTTTACGACACCTCCGTAAGAAAGAGGGTGGTTTATTCTACTCAGCCGGATACCACACGGCGGTTCAACTTACCTTAGTCACCTTTTACGACACCTCGACAAAAAATGAAGGTGGTCTATTCTACTCAGCCGGATACTACACGGCGGGTCAGCTTACCTTAGTCGCCTTGTACGACACATCGGTGAGAAATGAGGGTGGTCTATTCTATTTAGCCAGGTACCACACGGCGCGGCATATTAGACAAAGAACTATGGATCTTTCATTTTTTTTCTTTTACACATTCTTTTATATCACATTATATTATTTACTGTCATTAGTAATGACAATAAGTAAGCATAAGTGGCAATGACCCATTACTTACATATCTAGCTATGGCTCCATTACTCTAAGTATGATAAATCTATGTATTTAAACCAAAGACCACAGAATTTACTTTACGAAATTAAGGAATGTAAATCAAACTAAACTTTACAAAAAGTATCTTATAATCTTTAATCACTTCTTAAATACATTACATTACTACGTTAATATTATAATTCGCTATAACCGTTGTCTAATACCTAACAGAAAAAGAATCACTACAGAATTTTATTTTAATGGTCGTTGGGATACTAAAAACAATATTTTATATATTGGTTTGTGATTAACAAAAAAATCAAATATGACTGGCCCCTTGGCGCATGTAGCAGTGTATACCGGGTTGGTTTCCCGCTGAAGGCAACATTTTCAAAACAATTACTTCGTTCTTGGAATATGGGTGTATTTGTCTAAAAAAAAAGATATTGACCGAGCAGAGGCCAGTTGCAGTACAAGTTATAAACATGTTGTCACATGATTTTGCTTCGTATTTTACGATCGGCCGCCTGCCTGAAGTCAACTTACCTTAGTCGCCTTTTACGACACCTCGGTAAGAAAGAGAGAAAAGATTCCACACGGCGGAACAAACATATATTTTCTTTTATCGCGGATTATAGCAAAATAAAATTTTCATTACTTTTGTATTATGGACCTCCACAAATTAAGGCCTAATTCCATAATTTACACCTATTCTTAGTCCAAAACACGTGTTTTTTTCTATATACTAGGTTTCATGAAAATCGTTGGAGCCATTTCCGAAATTCAGATTTTACATATATTTACAAGATTAAATTAAAAAAATTAAAGATTTCATTTAATTAAATCACTGTATCACACTTTCCCTGTAATATCTTCTAGTATAGGAACTGTGGCACATTGTTCTGATCCTTGTGGGTTTGGGCCTTGTTTCTTCTCTCAAGTCGTGACCTGCTGATGTATGGGGACGGCTGTTTCAGATGGACGGTCCTCACGTGCAGCTTCCTGCTGTTGGACTGAGCGAATGCCTTCCCGCACACCTCGCACTCGTATGGCTTCACTCCTGTATGACTCTGGGAATAATGCAAAGATTGTATTATGAGATGAAGATGATGAGACCAAACGAGGGTTAAATATCATGTGATTAGAGGGATGCCAATGATGGTTGAAAGGAATAGAGTTAGAGTTGACATATGATAGCAAAGAATTGAAGGGAAAAACATGTCTTGCCGAGCTCACTTAAACACGAATTACAATCGTGGGTTACCATAAAGTGTCGGGTATATTGTGTTGAGTGTAAGCCGTGGCTTACCTTAAAGTGTCGGGTATATTGTGATTAGTCTAGTGTGGTTCTCGGAAATGTCGGCTATATTGTGGTTGGTGTAAGTTGTGGCTTACCATAAAATATCGGATATATTGTGGTCAGTGTAAGGCTTGGCTTACCCTGACGTATCTGTAATATTGTGGCCAGTGTAAAGCATGGCTAATCATGAAGTGTCGGTTAGATTGTGATTAGTCTAGTGTGGTCAAGTAGGAAGTGTCGGCTATATTGTGGTGAGTGTAAGTCGTGGTTTACCCTGAAGTGTCGGGTAGATTGTGGTCAGTATATGTCGTGGCTTACCATAAAGTATCGAGTATATCGTGGTGAGTGTAAGTCGTGGCTTACCCTGAAGTGTCGGGTATATTGTGGTCAGGGTCTGGCGTGGCTTACCCCGAAGTGTCTGGTAGGTTGTGGTCAGTGTAAGTCGTAGCTTACCATAAAGTGTCGAGTGTATTGTGGTGGGTGTAAGTCGTAGCTTACCCTAAAGTGTCGGGTAGATTGTGGTCAGTGTAAAGCGTGGCTTACCCTGAAGTGTCGGGTAGATTGTGGTCAGTGTAAAGCGTGACTTACCTTAAAGTGTCTGTTAAACGTGTGACCAGTTTAAAGCGTGGATTACCCTGAATTGTCTGGTAAAGTGTGACCAGTGGAAAGCTTGGTTTACCCTGAAGTGTCGGGTAGATTGTGGTCAGTGTCTGACGTGGATTACCCTGAAGTTTTTGTTAAAGTGTGACCAGTGTAAAGCGTGGCTTACCCTAAAGTGTCCGTTAAACGTGTGACCAGTTTAAAGCGTGGCTCACCCTGAAGTGTCGGTCCAGCGCGCCTTTGCCCTTGAACGCCTTGCCACACACTGAGCACACGTGCGGCCGGTGCTCCGAGTGGGTCTTCTCGTGCATCTGCAGGTTGATCCGGTTGAAGAACGCCTTGGGACAGAGCAGGCACTTGAACGCGCGCTCCTCGAAGTGAGTACGCCTGTGGTACACCAAAAACGCGTTGCCCTGCCGGAGAGAATGCATAATAATCTTAAAATACACTTTATAGAATTAGGCGTTATTTTGCGGAGATCCATTATACAAAAGTAATAGTAATCGCAAAGCTTTGCGATTTTGTCGTGGAGTCTATCTCCTGATGATGCTTCGATTGTGGATATAGCTCGCTTAGACCCCGTACAAGACAGTAATGACTAAATGTAACTAGTCATAAGAATTATATTTTTAAAAGATCAACCGCCGAGTTTCTTGCTAGCTCTTCTCGGTAGGAACAGCTTTCCGAACCAGCAGTAGAGTTGACGATTCAAAAGCACTTGTTTACAAGTCTATTTGAATAAAGAATTTTTTTATTTGAATTTGAATTTGTGGGGCGAAACGATTGAGTTTGTGATAGTGAACGTATGTAGTGCTTGCTTATTGTGGTGGCGGTGGTAGAGATATCTGCATGTGTTTTAGCTTTGTCGGATTTGTCCACTCTACATTTAGCATTATTATATTTTAACGGATTGTCCACTCTACATTTAGCATTATTATATTTTCTATTATATTGAATCGCTGAATATAGCAAAATAATTTTTATTATTACTTTTGGCTTCAAATATACGATAATGTTGTTCTAAATTCTTAAAAGAATAAATACCTTCCAATATTCGCCAATAGTTATAGGGTCCAGCTTGCGTTATATATCTCAGCGATACCTTAGCCGCCAATGTCGAGAATAGGGCAAAGTTGACCGGAAAATCCTAATGACCTTACCTTTCAATGGTAAAAAAATAAATGCCAATTCTGTAAGTATTATTAGCATACATCTCTTTTTATCTCTATTATTCGACTTATTGACTCACCCGGAAGCTCTTGCCGCAAATGTCACAAATGTAGTCTTTCTGTATCGGATATTTCTTGTCTGGATGGGCTCGCCGGAAATGAGACCAATATTCGCGCGCGTTGGGTATCTCTTCAGAACACTGGAAAAATAAAAAAAAACTATTAAGCATAGGATATATTGATCATGAATTTATATAGAAAATATAGAATAGATTTTTGTTGCTCAAAAAAGAACCATATAGGCTATCTATATTATGAAGCAACGATGCTGAAAGTAACAATAAATAGATAGCACATTTCAGGCTGACTGTACTTGTACGGGCTGCTACTATCCTGTACGATCTTTGGTTGATAGATTGATAATTGATAAATTACGTTTAATTAAATAATTTATTTTTATTATTATAATGTTAATGATTATATGATATATGATAAAAATTTGATATGTTGAGCACGCGCGGCCGTTAATGTCGTACTGATATCCAATTGATTCGATATTAAAAATATGGCGTAAATGCTGATGTTGCAATAAGTACAATAAGTAAATGGATAATAGTAACAGATGTTACCCTAGCGCAGGATTTAATTGTGACAAATTTCATCTATATTTGTCCAGCGGATTTTTTTAAATAATATTTTTTTTATTACATAAATACACGTACATGATGCTGGTATAACAAGTTTTGTATCAGTAAATTTAACCGTTAAAATTGCAAAAACATATTTTTTAATAGAAAAAAAAAGCATTTAATTTTAATCTCTTCAAAAAAAAAAGAATTACATCATTATCAACTTAAGCTATCATATTTAATCATAATTGCCTCTCTAAAAATTATTTTATGCTGTAAAAGTTACATTTTATAAGCCAATCTCGTAGTGGTAGCTAACTTAAACTATTGGGAATATTATTGTAGATTTTTAAACATTGTGCAGTACAGTTTCTCGTGTATAATTATTAATTCGTTTCTAGGTCGGGGCAAACGGCGCTAAAACAAGTCTGTCTGTATTTCTCTTACATCGATGGAATTTTTCTTTAGCCGTGGTGGGCCAGGCGTTATTAGATTAGTCGTGATAGCATAGCAGACAAAGACAATAAATAAATAAATATATGGAACACTTACACACATGGTAGTCCGTCTCCAAAGTAAGTAACTTAATACTTGTGTTATGGGTGAGAGATAACTGGTCAATATATACTTATATATTTCTTAAATATATACTTAAATACAAATATACACCCAGACTCTAAGACCAACGAATTCATTTTTATGAAAATTTTGGCCTTCGGCGGGAATCGAACCCACGACCCGCGGAGCTGAAGGCAGGATCGTTACCCACTGCGTCAACGGGTCAATGTCAAAAGACAGAAAGATAGACAAGCAATCAGATCTTCTTCTTCTTCCTGCCCTTATCCCATTCTAAGTGGGGTCAGCACAACATGTTATAAACATGATTACATGATTTGGCTACGTATTTTACGACCGGCCGCCCGTCTGGCGTCAACTTACCCCAGTCGTACCCCACGACACCTCGGTAAGAAAGAGGATGGTCTATTCTACTCAGCCGGATACAACACGGCGGGTCGACTTACCTTAGTAACCTTTTACGACACCTCGGTAAGAAATGAAGGCGGTGTTATTCTATTCCGCCGAAAACAAATCCGGCGGAATAGAATAACACCGCCAACACGACGACAAGCAGACAGATGCATGCAATAATATTATATCAAACGGCGATATTTCTCCTTTATACTTATGCAATAATAAAAGCAATTTTTTCAAAGTCAACTCATTTACTCTCTCAATAACTCAATCCTATATAGTGTATTATCTATGGACTCAATGACACATAATGACGGTCACAATATTTTTTCATATTAATGACCAACTCTATGAAGGAGGTATAAGTTATTTTTTATTCAAGTAACATTTACACAATAAAGTTATGCGCAATAATTATATATACTAAAAATAAATCACTTAATTATATATACTAAATGCGGAGAACCGACGGACGTTGGGTTCTCAAAGTGTCGGAAGACCCTCTACTAGATGGACTGACAACCTCAAAAGGGTCGCGGGGAGCCGCTGGATACAAGCGGGACAAAATTGTGTGTTCTGGAGTTCTCATGAAGAGACCTATGTCCCAGCAGCGGACATCCATCGGTTGAAGAAGATGAAGATATACTAAGTATACTATTTACTAAGGATGTTGTATTAAAAACATGTTGTAACAATATCAGTGTCAGCTCACGTGTTCGCAGCGCGTGGGCCAGTTGGTGATGGCGGGCCGCTTGCCGTAGTTCTTGGGCCGCTTGCGGGCGTGCGCGCGCCGGTGGTGCACGCGCAGCGCCTCCGCGTCCGCGAACGTCTCGCCGCACATCCTACACCCGTTCCTGGCGAGAAAACAAGTTCTTTACACACAAAAAACAAGAAAGATGCTAATTCAGAAAGTTTAGGATTACATAGACAAAAATATGTGGATATGGCTAGTCCTCGACCCTTTTTTTATACAGGAAAAAACCCCCTTACGGGTACCTCCGCACGACGGGGACAGGCGGCGGTTATGTCGGACTCGCACCGACTTAAACGACCTGTGTGCTCCACTACGCTGCCGATGGCTAGAACAGGGTATTCACATTGCTCCCATTCCCGTCGACAGCAGTTCTGATCCCAGAGAACACCTCCTCCGGGTAGGGACCCCTCAAAGGAGAAGCCCCCCTCCGCTAACCGGTGCATCGGGAGCACCAGATGCTCCGACCGCCTCGGTGACCTGTAAGCCAGACGTCCGATATACCCCGTTCGGAACGTCCAAACATCACCTGACATGGCGGCAGACGATGGGCTTAGGCAAGTCGCTGCCACCTGGACTCAGCAGTAGATTGGATCCAGAACAAAAGTTCCCGGAACCGCTCCACCGCCCCCTTCCAACCCTCTCCGCAGAGCAAAAGGGGGCCACCGCTGCCCCCGATCGCTTCCTGCCCACCGTGTCTGTTATTTCACGGTCGACAAGGAGAGACCACGCCCCAAGTATCCCTACTTGGGGCGCGGTCGACCTCTACGCCGTGTTGGGCGTTTCCGCCACCACCGGGTAATTTTTTATAGAGGTATTTTTCCTTGCAACCCGACGGTCCCCGTTCCCATTGCAGGGCTTCCGGGCTTTACCGACGGTGGCCGAAACCATGTCCAGCCAGACTTTAGTAAGCCCAACTGAACCCATCGCTAATTAGAGACTCCACCCCAACCTCCCTTGCCCGTCCAGATTGCCCTCTGCTAATCAGAGGGACAACTGGATTGGCTAGCCCAGGGTGCGCCAAGAGGAGGCCGACCACTTTGGCACCCCAGCTAGTCTTCGACCCTGTACGAGACAGTATGACTTAATGTAACAAGTAATAAGAATTATATTTTTAAAAGAACAACCGCCGAGTTTTTTGCTGGCTCTTCTCGGTAGGAAAAGTTTTCCGAACCAGCAGAGTTGATGAATCAAAAGCACTTGTTCATAAGTTTATTTGAATAAAGATTATTTTGAATTTGAATTTAAATTTTGAATAAGAATAAATTTATTAGGTCACACCATAATAGAAATAGAATAAGAAAGAAATAAAAAAATAACTTAAAATTAAAATTAACTCCTTGGACATATCAAGCGCCAATTGCCTGTTTGTCCTGAATTGCATTGTGTTCATCATCATCATCCTCCTGCCCTTATCCCACTTTTAGTGGAGTCGGCACAATGTGTTTCAAACATGTTGTCACATGATTTGGCACCGTATTTATCGACCGGCCGCCTGACTGACGTCATATTTTACGACACCCCGGTAAGAAATAAGGGTGGTTCGTTTGGTGATGTGGTGAGTTTTGTGACTTATTGTAGGAGAGAGGACAGACATGAAAGAGAGAGTACAGAATGGGAGAGATACATATTAAAGAGAGATGATAGAGTGCAGAAAGATAGGAAAAGAGACAAGGAATAGGTTGCCCCTGTTGATTTCTGCCACTCACTTGAAGTCCATGCTTTGTGCGTGTTTCACAGAGGTGACCATGTGCCTTTTGAACGCCTCCATGGACACGAACTTGACGTCGCACTGCTCGCAGAACGGCGCTTGCTCCTTCTGTTCCTCTGCGTCATCCTTGTCCTGACGATAAAATAATCATTGGTAGGATAAAGGCAGGACGGTTATAGATAAGGTATATGACCTTATCTATAACCGTCCTGCCTTTATCCCACTCTAAATGGAGTCCCCACAACATGTTGTCACATGATTTGGCTACGTATTTTACGACCTGCCAGCCTGATTTCACTTCTATAATAATATTATAAAGTATATGAAAATTTGAATGTATTTTTGTTATGTTTTCGCACAAAAACTACTGGACCGATTTCAAACAAAGGCTATATTACATTGTTAAAAAAATAGGGATCCGTAATAAAAATGTAATAAGGAGTAAAAAATTAGTCACAAAAACTAGAACTGGGGAAACTATTGGTGATAGAATAAAAAAATGTTCTAGTATTATAGAACTTATCAATATCTACAAAAAAGTCCGCGACACCATATATCCAACTACTATAGTTATGCCAATATAACTTTTTTAAATTGTGAAAGTTGATAAAAGTGCCGCTATTAATAAAACTTTTATGTTAACAAAAATAAATCTATAGTCTGACTTAGAAGACTTTCCGCTGCCATGAGATCGGTATGTACGCGGGTGAAACCGCGGGATATTGCTAGTCCTTACTAATATTATAAATGCGATAGTCTGTGAGTATGGATGTATGTTTGTTACTCTTTCACGGCGAATCTGCTGAACCAATATTGACAAAATTTGGCACAATTAATCCTTATACACCGGAATAACATATAGATAAATAAATATATGGGACATTTACACACACGGTCGTCCGGCCCCAAAGTAAGTAATTTATTACTTGTGTTATGGGTTGATAGACAACTGGTGAATATATACTTATATATTTTTTAAATACATACTTAAATACAAATATACACAGGCTACTACAGGCTCAAAGACCAACAAATTTTTATAGAAAATGTTGGCCCTCGGCGGGAATCGAACCCGCGACCCGCGGAGCTGAAGGCAGGGTCACTACCCCGTGCCAACGGGCCAGTCAATATAGGCTATAGAGATCCTGTTAATTCTACAGGAATAGGATGACACTAAAAATCGCCATCTATTATCGACCTATTACACGACAACAGTCCACGCGAACGAAGTCGCGCGTAAAAGCTAATATATTTTAAATGCTTGTTATGCTATGTTTGTTATTCTTTTTCCTTACATTCCTTCAATTATTCCTTATACACCGGAATAACATATAGGTTATAGAAATCAATAATGAATGAATAGAGAATATCATTACATATTATAAAACAAAGTCGCATTCTTTGTTTGTCCATATATCCCTATGTATGCATAAAACTTTAAAACTACGCAACAGATTTTGATGCGGTTTTTTTTAATAGATAGAGTGATTCAAAAGGAAGGTTTCTATGTATAATAACATTCAATAAGGAGTAGAGAAATACTGTAATTTTTGAGGTTTCTGTAAATAATTACATTTTTTCCCGCTTACATTGCAAACGCAGGCTAAACCCTACGAGATTTATCAAAATGATGTACTAAATATTTGTACACCTTGCAAAGGTCTACAGAAAAGTCCGCGATGGTGTATGTCTATCTCTTATGGATAACCCACTAAAGCATTTTTTGTCGTTTACTTTTTACGAAAAATAATGCCTTATTTTTTAAGCAATTTTTATACAATACAGCATTAATCCTTATCCAATTAAGTACCTTAAATAAATTGTTGATTTAATATACATCAATGTGGCCATTTACAGCATGTAATTTAAGTGAACATTTTCGGAGATATTACAGATTTTGAAATGCCGTGAGGACGCCACACCCTATAACACTTCGACTTTAGCAGCGATTTCGCTCTTTCAAGAGTTTGTTTAAAGACATTCTGTAATTAATTGTAAAAATAAAATACATAGGGAAAATGTAAAAGTAAATAAGTAAAAATGTACTATATGAGTTTAGGTATTCCAAAGATAGCAGGAAATCTTCTTGGTATAGGGAAAGGAAATTGTTTTTCTCCAAATTTAACGCTTGCGGGCCACGGGCAGTAATGAATAAATCAAAACTACTGGATCGATTTTAGTCATTTTTTTACACTGACTGACATGAGATATATATTTTATACCCGTGCGAAGCAGGGGCAGGCCGCTAGTGAGTTTATAAATAAATTAAAAAACCCAGCACCTACCACTAGGTCCTTGTGCATCATAGTCTTGTGCATGTTCAGGCCCAACTTGCTGACGAAGGAGTACCCGCACACGCCGCAAATGAACTCCGAAGGGTGCTTTATACGGACGTGGCTCAGATACGACGTCCATTTCCTACAAAAACATTATATAAGGCTTTAGCACTGTTGGGAATTCTAATACGCCTGGCCGGTAACACCGGACGGCCTCGTTACTACGGCAACAAGAATAATAACGAGAATAATAAGAAAAATGAGAGTAACAAGGCTGTCAATGTTGGAACTTATATAATCTTAGCTAATCTTGGATAATAAATATATAATTGGATAAACACACAGATCCTATTCTTGGAATAATCCCCGACATATTTTGGTGACCCCGACGTGATCTACGTGATACTATTGCGCGAAGGATCTGTGTTGTCTTTGGTTCTACTCACAGGGAAGTACGCCCAAGTTTGGTCTTATACTTTGTGTGTGCAGACGGAAGAACGTTGTGTTCATGACTGTTGCATCTGCAAACAGTGTTCACATCCGCTTGATTAAACTCAACTGAATACTATTCTATACTATTACTATAGTACTTAAAGCTAGCCCTAGATTGAACTAGGTAAAACTATAAAACTAGTTACTTTACTATGAATACGAATGTGTTACTCTAAACAACTTATATTAAAATTAGCTACCTACTTACCTATCTACTTATATAAGAACGAATGTTACTCTCTTACAATATTATTGAAGTTCTTAATACTGAATTGAAACAATTAGAGTTACTAACCTATCTTTATTTCTTATAAATATTGTCATTAAATACACTGTCTTTAATTTCATTCTTTGTTTGCATCTTTCTAACTAAAAATCTAAATCATTCTAGGTTCTTTGTGGCCACTGCTTCTCCGACCCCGCGTAAAGTTGGTGTTCGGTGCTGTTACATCGCGTCGACTGCGTGTGACCTCCACTGACCGCGAGCACCTGACTGGGGCCGGCGTCGTCATTTTTTGACGCTGTAACTAACGTTGCGGTTCTTTGATACCTATATTGTCATTACTTACCCCGAACAGTCTGTTTAGTTGATTATTGTAATAAGGCATTAAATTGTTATTTACTATGGCGGAAGATTTGAAAGAACTTGTTCGGAAACGTGCTAGTATAAAGAGTCGAATTACGACGTTTGCGAAATACTTACAAACTACTTCATTAATTGATCCTAAGGAACTTACAAAGGCATTAGTTGCGGAACTTGAATTAAAACTATCGCGACATAGAGACTTATTTACTAAGTTTGATTCTTTAAAGGATAATATTGAGATGTTAGATTTCGATCAGTTAGAGGAACATGAGAAAATCGAAAATGATTTTTGTTTGAATATTTCTCGCGCCGAAAGTATAATTCAAAGTGTAACTGCTCTACATGTGTCCTCAAATTATGGCTCGATAGCTGGCTCAAAAGTGCCTTCGCACTCTACTGAAAACGTTCGTAACCATAATATTGATAGTATAAAGCTTCCCACCATCCAACTTCCGCGGTTTGACGGCAACTACCTTAAATGGATGGAGTTTAGGGATACGTTTGAGTCTTTAATAAATAGTAATAATATCCCTGACATCAATAAATTTCATTATTTACGCTCTTCACTTGAAGGTGGAGCGTCTCAAGTTATAAAATCGGTTGAGTTTACTGCTGCTAACTATAAATCTGCTTGGGATTTGCTTGTTAAACGTTATAATAATAATAGAATACTTGTAAACAACCACTTAAACTCTCTTTTTAATTTTGAACCGATTTCTAAGGAAAGCTTCAAGTCTCTGCGTTATATGATTGATTACTATTCTAAAAATTTGAGTTCCTTAAATAATTTAAATGAACCTACTTCTCATTGGGACACATTGATTGTTTATGTGATGGTGTCGAAACTAGATGGCGCCACTAGTCGCAAATGGGAAGAAAGTAGGACTAACACGAATACTTCGCCTACTTTAGCTGAATTTAATGAATTTTTGCGCAATCGCGCTGATATTTTAGAAACTTTGCAGTATAATAATGTCACTAAATCTGAAAAACAAAGACAGTCGTTTTCAAAGGAAAATAAACTTTCTACATCTTTTGTAGCTTCTCCTACTTTGAAAAATGCTAATTGTGTTATTTGCTCAGAACAACATTTAGTGTATAAATGTGATAAGTTTAAATTTATGTCAATAGACTCCAGATACAGTGAGGTTTTAAAACACCGCTTGTGTCAAAATTGTTTGCGTCCTGGACATTTCTCTTCTAGCTGCAAACATACTCCATGCAAATTCTGTAACAAAAAACATAATCTATTATTACATAGAAATACTTCTGGCGCTTCTGTCGCAGCGTCCGCTCCTGCGTCCTCTTCGTCTGAAGAAGCTTCTGCTCAGATTTCCACTGTTGCTATGATAGATCCTGTATCATTGTCCGCTGTAACTCTCGGTCAGGTCTTGTTGTGTACTGCTGAAGTGGAGCTTGTTGATACTAATACTAATAACTGTCATGTTGTTAGAGCTCTTCTAGACAATGGATCTCAGTCTTCTTTTATTACTGAAAATTTGCAAAATAAATTACAAATTCCTTGCTCGAATACTAATCTGTCTATTGCTGGTATAAACAATAGAGTCACTACTACTACTAAGAAATGTAAGGTAACATTGAAGTCACGGGTGAATACTTTCAAGTGTAATGTTTCTTGCTATGTCATACCTGCGATTAGTGGTAAACTACCTGGTGTCGAGGTAGATATTTCGCGACTTTCTCTTCCTGATTCTATTGAACTTGCTGACCCACATTTCCATCATCCCTCTGATATTGATATACTACTTGGTGCCGATATTTTTTGGGACATAATGGATTCCAAACAAATCAAGTTAGGCAAAAATAAGCCCACGCTCCAAAAATCTAAACTAGGTTGGCTCGTGACAGGACCTACTACTGCTCAGAGTCCTGCTTCTACTACTCATTCTAACTTTTGTCAAGAGATTAAAGATTCTATTGCTAAATTCTGGGAAATCGAAGATATTCCTCTAGCTACTAATATATCTCCTTCTAAAGATAAGGAGTATTGTGAAAATCATTTTACTTCTAACACTGTGCGCTTGGAGAATGGTAGGTTCTCTGTTAAAATTCCTTTTCGCGAGGTTCCCGAGGTGGCTCTTGGCGACTCTTATCATCTAGCCAAGAGGCGTTTCTATAATCTGGAAAAGAAATTGTCTAAATGTAACTTGAAAGCAGACTATGCTAACTTTATTAATGAGTATGAAAGACTAGGACATCTTACTAACTTGGGTACCGTGAGAGAAGTCATGGACCGACTTACCTTTGGTTACTACATTCCTCACCATGCTGTAATTCGTGAAGCTAGTGAAACTACTCGCCTCAGAGTAGTCTTTGATGCTTCTTGTAAAACTACTAGTAATAAATCACTAAATGATCTTCAATATGTTGGACCTGTGGTCCAGGATGACTTAATGGCTATACTACTACGTTTTCGTCAATATGCGTATGTAGTGACAGGTGACGTTGAGAAAATGTATCGCCAAATAGAGGTGGACAGTTCTCAACGTCACCTGCAGCTAATTCTGTGGAGGGAAAAAGAAACACTCCCGCTAAGAATATTAAAACTTAATACAGTCACATACGGAACCGCCTCCGCTCCATATCTTAGCACGAGGTGTTTAGTTCAACTCGCTGATGAGTGTTCTGATGATATGATTGCTAATACCATCAGGCACGATTTCTATGTCGATGATTTGAATACTGGTTCTGATTCTAAAACTGTCTTAGCTTCCACTGTGAAAGGGGTTATTGATAAACTTAACGAAGGTTGTTTTCCTTTGAGGAAATTCCGTACTAATGCTCCTGATATATTTGACGATATTCCTACTTGTAATGAATTTCAAGATTTCTGTAAACAGTCTTCTGTATTGGGACTAAGATGGACACCTGACTCTGATACTTTGCATTTTTCGGTTAATGTCGAAAGTATAGCTAAAGTAACTAAACGTTCTATACTGTCGAACTCTTGTAAAATCTTTGACCCATTGGGTTTGTTATCAGCTTGTACCATATTCCATAAAATTACTCTTCAAAAATTATGGCTTAGTAAACTTGACTGGGATGATAGCCTCCCAGAAGATACAAAAAAATCTTGGCTAAGCTTCTATAATGAGACGAAATTGTTTGAAGACATAAATGTTTCTAGATATGTACTTTGTGAATCTCCTACGTCTGTAGAAGCGCACTGCTTTACAGATGCGTCACAAGACGCTTATGGGACTTGCATTTATCTAAAATCTACTAATGATAAGGGTGATCAATCTGTTAATTTACTCTGTGCTAAGGCCAAGGTCAGTCCGTTGAAATCGGAAACTATTCCACGCTTAGAGCTCCTAGGCGCTTTGCTTGGCGCTAAATTATATGCTAAGGTTATACTGTCACTTAAAATTCCTATTACTCGTTCTGTATTCTGGACAGATTCTACTATTGTTCTGGGATGGCTGCACACTCCACCTAAAACACTTAAAACGTTTGTTAGTAATCGTATTGAACAAATTAGGGACTTAACTAATGAAAACTGCTGGCGTCATGTACCTACCGAATTGAATCCTGCTGACATGGCTTCCAGAGGGATTCAGCCTCGTCTTCTTCCTGGGAATGTCCTTTGGTGGCACGGCCCGTCCTTTCTGGCTAAACCTGAAAAAGAATGGCCTTCTTCTCCACATGCTCCTGCTGTGTTACCTGAAACAAGAATAAGCTTAAATACTAATATTTTACCTAATGATGTAATACCGTTTAATAAATACTCTAAACTCTATAAATTGCAAAGAATTTTTGGTTATGTACTGAGATTTATAAATAATATTAGAAAAAATAATACCAAAATAACTGGTAATCTCACCTGTTCTGAATTGCACACTTCACTTACCTTGCTAGCGAAAGCTTCACAAAGAGAAACTTTCATTAAAGATATACACTCGCTAGAAACTGATAAAATCCTAAATCGTAAATCTTCTATTCTTTCTTTAAATCCGTTTTTGGACGATCAAGGCATATTACGTGTCGGTGGTCGTATCGACAACGCTTCATATTGCCCTTATAATAAAAGGCATCCTATTTTACTAGACCCTAAACATGTATTTACGAGAATGTTATTTGAAAAAGAACACTTACGGCTTTTACATTGTGGTCCTCAACAGTTGTTGAGTTCCATTAGAGAACTTTTTTGGCCATTAGGTGGCAAAGTGTTAGCAACTGCTACTGTACGATTATGCGTACGTTGTCAAAGATTTAGGGCTAAGCCTATGCAACAATTAATGGGTGACTTACCTGAACCTCGTGTTACTCCTGCTTCTCCTTTTGAGACTTGTGGCACCGACTTCGCTGGACCTTTTCTTATTCTTAATCGTAAAGGTAGAGGCGCAAAGACTTCCAAGTGCTATTTATGTATTTTCATCTGTTTTGCTACAAAGGCTGTACACTTGGAAGTAGTTAGCGACCTAAGTAGCAATGCGTTTATTCTATGCTTGCGTAGGTTTATCGCAAGACGTGGTAAACCTCATACTATTTTTTGCGATAATGGGAAAAACTTTGTAGGAGCTAGTAATGAACTAAACAGACTTCTAAAGAAATGTCAAGCACCAGTCAGCGACTTTGCGTGCAATGAAGGTATTAATTTTAAATTTTCTCCCGTCTATGCACCTAGTTTTGGTGGGGTCTGGGAGGCAGGGGTTAAATCGGCCAAATATCATTTAAAACGAATAGCAGGTAACTCTAGTCTAACTTTCGAAGAATTGTATACACTGTTTGCTCAGGTTGAAGCGATCATGAACTCACGTCCACTTACGTCAATGTCATCTGATCCTTCTGATCTACTACCCTTAACACCTGGGCACTTCTTAGTGGGTCGACCGTTGACTTCACTGCCTTCGCCTAATATCGAACGTATCAGCCTCAACAGATACGAGCTGATCGAACGCCTGAGACATCACTTTTGGTCACGCTGGAAAAGGGATTACTTGTCGACTCTACAGGAACGTGTGAAATGGAGGACAAGACAGCGAGATGTCAAGATCGGTGATCTTGTCTTTGTACTGGATGATCACTTAACGCCGATGAAGTGGCTTCTGGGCCGCATCCATCGACTATACCTTGGCGCCGACGGACTATGCAGAGTCGTCGACGTTCAAACTGCAGGTGGTATCATTAAGAGATCCATCTCGAAACTTTGTGCATTGGAAGGCACGTCAGATTCCCAAGAGCTCTTTGGGAAGCAAGTTCCCAAGGGGGGGGAGGATGTTGGGAATTCTAATACGCCTGGCCGGTAACACCGGACGGCCTCGTTACTACGGCAACAAGAATAATAACTAGAATAATAAGAAAAATGAGAGTAACAAGGCTGTCAATGTTGGAACTTATATAATCTTAGCTAATCTTGGATAATAAATATATAATTGGATAAACACACAGATCCTATTCTTGGAATAATCCCCGACATATTTTGGTAACGGCCTGGTACTATCCCACTGCTGGGCATAGACCTCCTCTCTCTGTTTTTGGAAGGGTTGGAGCTAAGACCTACCACGCTCCAATGCGGATTGGTAGGTTACACACATCTCCAGAATTCTCTAGAGATATGCAGTTTCACGATATTTTCCTTCACCGAAAAGCGTGTGATAAATATCAATTATCAATTAGACACACAAGTTTTTAACAGAAAAACTCATTGGTGTCTGCCCGTGTTTGAACCTGTGACCTCCTCGAAAGAGTCGCACGGTGTTACCGCTGGGCTATCACAGCTTATAAGATCTATACTAGACATGACAGACAAGAGCCCGTGGGCGCCAGACCTTCGTCATTTTATAAAAGCTGAAACTTTGTCAGTGCATGCTCCCAACACAGGTAAGATCGATGGTAGATTATGGAATTTGGATCATAGTGGCTTTGGGAGATACGAGGTACTCAAGGTTGCAAAATACCGAATTAATTTCGTCACATTTTAATGTCTGGTTGATCAACCATGCAAGTTTCTACGTGTTTTACTTGTTTCGGGTTACCCTTAACCTCTTTGAAAGATCTCATCGCTGGGCTATCACAGCTGACACACCTAATTACTGAATAATATTTATCACAGTCGAGCATGCTAATAAATTATAGCAGTTTGGTATCCGGCTGTGTAAAATAAACCAACCTCATTTCTTACCGAGGTGTCGTAAAGGGCGACTAAGGTAAGTCGACCCGGCGAGTGGTATCCGGCTGTGTAAAATAGATCAAACTCATTTCTTACCGAGGTGTCGTAAAAGGCGACTAAGGTAAGTTGATCCACCGTGTGGTATTCGGTTCAGTAGAATAAATCACCCTCATTTTTTTACAGAGGTGTCGTAAAGGGCGATAAAGGCAAATCGACCCGCCGTGTGATGTCCGTTTTAGTAGATAAGACCAACCTCTTTCTTATCGAGGTATCGTAAAATACGACTTAGGTAAGTTGCCGTCAGGTATGCAGGTCGTAAAAACGCAGCCAAATCATGAGACAGCATGTTTATAACATGTCGTGCCGACCCCACTTAGGGTGGGATAAGGGCATGAGAATGAGGCAAATTAATTTATGAGCGTACTAATAAATTAATTTATGATTGTATTTATCAAGATTTTTTAATGTGTAAAATTGTCTTACGTGGATATCTCGTCACAATACTGACACTTGTAGGTGACACCCTTGTGCCAGCGCTGGTGTTGTTTGGCTTGTGTTCTGAAAACAAAATGTGAGTTTGGATTGCTTTCAGTCTTTATAAGATGGCAGGATTAGTAACTTTTAAGACATCTGTTGTATTGAGTATTAGGTGAAAACGCGCTAGCAATAGGTAACACGTACGCTTTCGCCCGCGGCTCTGATGTTACTAACGTGGTGCGCTTGAAACAATATAAGGTTTCCGTTGTATACTTGTAGAAATATGTTCATAAGTTATGTATGTTTTTTGAGTATTAAATCATTTTGATAGCCCAGCGGTAACACCGCGCGACTCTTTCGAAGAGGTCACGGGTTCAAACCCGGGCAGACACCAATGAGTTTTTCTGAATTGAATTCTGAATTCTTGAATTTGAATTTGAATATAAATTCTTACGTGGTCTTGGAGACGTATGAGCAGGACTTGCAGGCGTACTTCTTCTCGTGGATAGAGACGTGTTTTTGCAGATTACGTTTGGTCTTGAACCGGAACTTGCACACCGGACACTCGCTGTCGCCTGCACTCTTTAAATATTAACAAAACTTAATGAATATAAACAAAAATTTGGACAAAACTGATGTCAGTAGATAAAAAGTTAATAACGGCCTGTTATTATCCCACTGTTTGGTATTGACCTCCTCTCTCTGATTTTTGAGAAGGGTTGAAACTAGGACCTACCACGCTAGTCTAGTACGGCTTGGAAGATAACATATATCTAGGGTTGCCACCCGTACTATATTATATAGTATCGTACTATATTTTAGTCAATTGTACTATATATAATAGAAAAACAATATAGGACGAAAAATACTATATTTTTATCGCTAATTCAATTGTCGCGCTTTTTTTAAATCAACTGTGAATGGAACGCACCCGCAGCACTGCATAGAGAATGTTTGAACGAAACTCATTTATGTATTTACGGGGCTTAGTTAGTTAGTAACTCTAACTCCTTTGTAAAAATACAGCGAAAAGTAATAATACCTAAATAATCATGGAAAAATAAATAATGATTGAAAATAGATGTGTACTATTTTTTTTCCTGAATGAAAAAGTACTATATTTTTTTGATTTAAAATGAAAAATACTATTTTTCTTTAAAAAAAAAAGGTGGCAACCCTACATATATCGCCCCATTCGAATAATAACGTTACATATTCTATGTTTATATCATCATCTTCCTGCCCTTATCAAACTCTAAGTAGGGTCGGCACAACATGTTAGAAACGTGCTGGCACATGGTTTGGCTGCGTTTTTACGAGCGGCCGCCTGCCTGACGTCAACTAACCTTAATCGCCTTTTACGACACCTCGGTAAAAAATGAGGTTGGTCAATTCTACTCAGCCGGATACCACACGGCGGGTCGACTTACCTTAGTCGCCTTTTACGACACCTCGGTAAGAAATAAGGTTGGTCTATTCTACTCAGCCGAATACCACACGGCGGGTCGACTTACCTTAGTCGCCTTTTACGACACCTCGGTAAGAAATGAGGTTGGTGTATTCTACTCAGCCGGATACCACACGGCGGGTCGACTTACCTTAGTCGCCTTTTACGACACCTCGGTAAGAAATAAGGTTGGTCTATTCTACTCAGCCGGATACCACACGGCGGATCTATTTACCTTAGTCGCCTTTTACGACACCTCGGTAAGTAATGAGGGTGGTACTATTCTATTCAGCCGGATACCACACGGCGTATGTGGACAAAACTGATGTCAGTAGATAAAAAGTTAGGTAACGGCCTGTTATTATCCCACTGTTCGGCGTAGACCTCCTCTCTCTGATTTTTGAGAAGGGTTGAATCTAAGATCTATCACGCTGCTGCTAAGGCGATTGGTAGGTTACATTTCCAGAATTTTCTAGAGATATACAGGTTTCCTTACGAAGATTTCCTTGTCTTATGGGCTGTCCGTCCCAATGTAAATTAATACTTGTTATGGGAAAAGAATCCGTAAATTTAATATCATAGAGTTCAAATTCGCTAGACACTAATTCTCTGAATCACGTTCACGTTGTTTACGAATCATGTTCCGTATCTCCTCTACGACTCGCGAACGTTCTCTCGGATGGGTTCGTTCACTTCAATCAATTAATAAATAATCGATTTTTATCCCTTTAAAAATAATCAATTTTGAAAAAATTGATTATTTTTATTTTTATTGATTGTTACGAAATAATCGATTTTTTAAAAATCGATATTTTTCTGACTATTTCAAAAGTTGTATTTTGTAATAATCATAATTAATTACAATAAAGGCTAATTAAAGTGGACAACTACCAAGAAATAATATCAGATGCGCTATTTGTGAAATTGGATTAAATTGTGTAGTTTGGCTCAATTAATTTCATCCAACAATGCATATCTTATCTTAAAAAACCAGAAAAATCAAAATCAAAATCGATTTTTGATGAAAAATTAATCGATTATTTTTTCACATCGCTATATCGCGCGCCTCACGGCACTCAGTTTGCGAATAGCGATCAAGAGTGAATTAAGAAGCGAAAATAAAAATTTAAAGCTAAATAAAGTTTTTTAACGAGTCACGAGGTACTTTAATCCAAGTCCACGAACCCTGTACATATAAATACTAAGCTTGTAGTATCGCTTTAAAATGATCCCACTTACTGGATCGTGTTTCCCGATGTGATGTTTCCAAGCGTCCGCGTCTATGAAGCCCTTATAGCAGAAGCTGCACTGGTATAGAGCGTATTGATAATTCGTGGATTCCTTGCGTTTGGCGATTTCTTCCTTCTGCTCAGCTTCCTTATAAAATAAATAATAAATAAATAAATTTATGGGACACTTATACACACGGTCGTCCGACCCAAAAGTAACTTTTAACTTGTGTTATGGGTGACAGACAACTGGTGAATATATACTTAAATATTAAATTCAACAAATTCATTTATAGAAAATGTTGGCCCTTGGCGAGAATCGAACCTGCGACCCGCTGGACTGAAGGTAGGGTCACTACCCACTGCGCCAATGGGCCAGTCAAGCCTTATTGGATGTACGAAACAGTTTTAGCGTCATAGTGATGTTGAGAACGAAAATTATACCGTTCCGTTATTAACCGGTTCCGGCTGAGTAAAATAGACTACCCTCATTTCTTACCGAGGTGTCGTAAAATGCGACTCATGTAAGTTGACCTGCGCTGTGGTATCCGACTGAGTAGAATAGACCACCCTTTCTTACTTGTGTGCCATAAAATACAACTAAGGTAAGTCAGGCAGGCGGCCGGTTGAAAAATACGTTGCCAAATCTTGTGACAAGATTATAACATGTTGTGCCGAACCCATTTATTGTGGGATAAGGACAGGATGACGTTTTCTCACTAGCCAGACATTTTTGATACTTACAACCCCTTGCCAGACCTGCATATAGGGTAGCTATAGGAGCGAGCGCGAGGTATACATACGGGTAAGTGCGAGCGAGATGACGAATTTAGTTGTTATTTACTGGGCTGATTTTCTTTTTTTTATTCTCGTTTAAAGAGCTGAGCCACTTATGTTATCTATGTTGCTCTGGAAGATATACTTAAAACTAAAATTACACAACTTTCCTTACAATAATTAATACATACATAATACTTTTGTATTATGGATCTTGATAAAGTGAGGCCTAATTATATTGCAATTTTTTGTTTAATCTTTGGCGCCAATATTGCTGAATAGTTGCCTACCGTTAATTTTATGATGGTGCAGAAGTTCTCCAGATTCATATTATCGGTCTGAACTCCGCCAGTGTTTTTCGTCCTTCGCGGTATCACATCAGCCTTCTTCACGGTTACTTTCTTCGGTCTCCCACGCTTCGGTCTAAGCGCAACTTCTGGTATTTCTTGGAGAACGTTATT
Organism: Morpho helenor; assembly: GCA_029227775.1. Lineage (NCBI taxonomy): Eukaryota > Metazoa > Arthropoda > Insecta > Lepidoptera > Nymphalidae > Morpho > Morpho helenor. The sequence goes on from JARGCU010000006.1 coordinate 1,842,115, forward strand.
CGACTCTTCCGAAACTAAAGCCTGCCAAGTCAAATCATATTACATTTAAATTAACGGACTGTTACTATACTAATGCGTAACATAGGTTTCCTCTCTCCTATTTTGGAGAAAAGGTTTGAAGCTTTGACTCCACGCTGCTCCAGAGATTGGTAGGTTATATAATTATGTTATGGAAGGAAAAGGAGGAAAGTGGAAGATGTAGCATAGAGATGTGAAGATGGCTGTGGCGAGGTGTGGTGACGTGCGGAGAGGTGCGGTGTGGTGCGGAGAGGAGAGTAATGCCGCGGTAGTTGCTGTCCTGATGATGCTTCGGTTACGGACCGAAACTATTCATGAGATAGTGGTAATGAATGATTGCAGTGCTAGTGTATTGGTATTTTTTTTAAATCAAGTTTTTTTTAAGTCAATTTGACTATATCACTCCCATATTACCCTCGTCATCAAATCACTAAAATGTATAACCTGCCAAAGTTTTAGCTTCTTTTGTGTATTGGTATGCTATTGGTGGTGGGTAGTGCATGGATTTTTACGAATCCTCCATGGATCTGGTATGAGAACGGATAGTATAGTAGGAAATGTAGAGTAAATTTTGCATTACATAAGGATTCTTTTATCTTAAATTAAATAATATTTTCAATACTTTTGTATTATAGCCTTCAGCGACGCAACACCTAATTCAGCCCTCAGCAACGCCTAATTCTATAATTTTTTTAAATATTACTATTTGTTACTTTATATTATACAAGCTTTTACAGAAAAGATGAGAAGTGCGAGACTAAGTTGGTACGGTCATGTAATGAGGAGGGATGAAAATCATGTGACCAAAAGAGTTTTAAATATGAATGTGGATGGATGTATGGCTAGGGGGAGGCCGAAAAAAAGATGGATGGATTGGGTGAAAAATGATATGCATGTTAAAGGAGTGGCACCAGAGTTGACGAATGATAGAGGAGAATGGAAAAAGAAGACATATTGTGCCGAACCCACTTAGAGTGGGATAAGGGTAGGAGAATGATGATGATGATGATGAAGCTTTTACCCGCAACCTCGTATGCGTTGACTTTTGTCGTTTGATAGGTTGAAAATAGACCGCGGTTTTCAATGTCATGCTATTCCTGTTGAATTAACAGGACTTCTAAAGCCTATATGTAACCCCGATGTAAAGAAATAATTGTGCTAAATAACATCGATACTGGTTCAGCGCATTCGCCATGAAAGAATAACACTTGGTTGGTAACAAGATTGGTGAAGGAAAACATTGTGAGGTAACCTGCATATCACTTGAGAATTCTAGGGATATGTGTAACCTACCAATCCGCATTGGAGCAGCGTGGTAGGTCTTAGCTCCAATCCTTCTCTCCTAAAATGGAGAGTGGAGGCCTATGCTCAGCAGTGGGATAGTAACAGCCATCTTACACACATCCATACTCACAAACTTTCCCATTTATTAACTAGCTTTTACCCGCAACCACGTTGCGTGGACTGTTGCCGCGTAATAGGTTAATTGTGCCAAATTACATCGATATTGGTTCAGCGGATTCGCCGTGAAATGGTCACAAACACATCCATACTCACAAACTATCGCATTTATAATATTAATAAGATTTTGATAGGCGGGAATATTTTGACATAGAATTATAAAAAAACTAATAACTACCTCTATTTCTAACTCAATTTTAAATTGCTCCACATCTTTCTTCTTCCTCTTATTCCTCTTACTCCCGTTCTCTTCAACTTTCTTCTCTTTACGTATAGAAAGAGGTTCATCGTCATCAGTAGATAAATGGGAGTAATCATCAAAACCAGCCTCATGTTTTATTCTCTTATCAAGATCAAATTCACTGTTATCAACTTCTAGCGGTTCGTTCTTCACTGCTTTGTTTTCTTCAATATTTGTATCTACATTTATATTAACGACTTCATGAACAGATAGATTGTTATTTAATCGTAAGCTATTTTTGTTTATTTGTTTAACATTATCACTGGTGATCTGTAAAACGTAAAAAATTGCCTTTGCATATTATTGGTAAGTAAAAAATATTAAAATTTAATTATGGAATACTAACTTTTACCCGCAACTTTGATTGTGTGTATTGTTTTCGCGTGATAGATTGATAATAGATGGCGCTTTTCAATGTCATGCTAAATCTGTAGAATTAACAGGACTTCTATAGCCTATATGTTACTCCGGTGTATAAGGAATAATTGTGGCAAATTTCATCAATATTGGTTCAGCGGATTCGCCGTAAAAGATTAACAAAGATACATCCATACTCACAAACTTTCGCATTTATAATATAGTAGGATTCTGTAGGTTTAGCTACGTAACTTAATGTAAAATATCAAAATCAAAAAAAATTCTTTCACTGGGCTCATCTAACTACATTACCTTTAAGTATTATTTTTGTTTCAAATGATTTAAAATTATTGATACTATTTATTTATGATTTAAAATTATTGATATTATTTTTATTATGATTGCTATCAATAATTATAAAAATTGAAACAAAGAAGATTATTAATCTATATAATGTGTTTTAATCTATGTTCAAAAACCTTTTTAGTATTTTATATCCATGTTTAAAAACATTTTAAGTATTGTTAGTTCTGGGTATAATAAGTATATTATTATCTAAATTAGTTATTATTGCCAGAATTGCATATTGTTGCTTTAAAATCAAACAGGCATATTTGCAAAATTCATATTCATATTTCCTTTAAGTTAAGAAATATGAATATGAATTTTGCAAATATGCCAGTATATAAAATCTAGGTAGTAGTAGTAGGGGCCTGTTACTATCCCACTGCTGAGAATAGGCCTCTTCTCTCTGTTTTTGGAGAGAAGGTTTGGAGCTAAGACCTACCACGGTGCTCCAATGCAGATTGGTAGGTTACACATATCTCCAGAATTCTCTAGAGATATGCAGGTTTCCTTACAATGTTTTCCTTCACCGAAAAGCATGTGATAAAATAATTTAACAGAAAAACTCATTGGTGTCTGCCCGGGTTTGAACTTGTGACCTCCTCGAAAGAGTCTCACTGTGTTAGCGCTAGGCTACCACAGCTTATATATATATATTTCTTATGTTAACAATAATTACCCCTCCACAGGAATTCAATAACAGGTTTAAAGCTGATTGGGCTCTGATGCACTTTCCCTTAAAGATATAAACCTTCTTCAACTGTGCAGCACACTCATAGCATGCCAATACTGGCAAGTTTGAAGATTTAAGAGACTGCAAAACAATAATGCAAGACATAAATAACTCTAAAAAACTAATTCTACTCATACTTTAATATCAGTTATATCCATAGAAAATAATAGTTATCAGTATTATGCTTCAAGGAATCTGAAAAAAATTTACCTTTACTATTGGAATTTTATAATTGCAATGTGGTATTATTTGTCTATTTGCGGTGTCTTTTATTTGCAGTTGGTATACAATTAGTATGGTAATTCAAGTGTAAATGGATCATCAGGTGTAATGATCAACTGCCATTAGAAAGCAAATTTTTAAAAGTTTAGGCATAGAAATTCCTATCAATGATTAAAGTTGGCAATATAAGAAACAAACTGGGATGAGTTTATAATATCAAAATAATATATACTTACGTTACTTCCGACTAAAAAGTTGTAAGAAGTTTCTAATGGGTATGAATACAGGTTTAGCATTTTTACGTCCTCAACTAAACATATTCTACAAATTCTCAAGTCTTCCATTGTTTAAATATAAACAGTACCTAATATTAATTTATAAGTTCTAAATTCAAATTGAAGTCACATGTTCGCGGTTTATAAACAGGTCGTGTGATAGACTTAGAAAATATTAGAGGTTCTACATAAACATCGCTTCTGAAATTAACACAAACTAAAGCTTTTAATACACATACAGTAGCCTCAAATTAGTGTGAAAAATAAATAAATACGAGTTTAATACTGAAAAGTACAAAAGCAATCCGTTTGATTATTTTTTATACGAAAAATACACCAAGTATGTCTAGTTCTACACAAGACGCCAAGCTGCCATTTTTATTATTGACCATAGATTATAAACTATAATATGAGACAATGACAACCACAAATAATGGCAATGTTGACAAGTGACAATCGTCAACATTGTGTTTCCCAAAATATAGCAGAATCAATCAAAGTATGCACAGCGTAATAACTGTATTTTTTTATTAATAAAGAAAAAATCGAATTAAAGCTGAGCATCCTCAGGATATACAGTTATCCGATTCCAAATACAAAGCAACTGTAGAAAGGAATATTTTTTATAAGACTAGCAATCGCCAGCGGCTCCGCCCGCGTGGAAAGCTTAAAGCCGTGGTTAAAGTGGGTTAACCTTAAAAGCTGGACATATGGTGTCGCGGACTTTTATTTAGAACTTTTAAAGGGGAACAATTTTGTAAAACATGATTTTTTAATAACTATCACCGTTTATTCAGCGCACGCAAGAAAAGCTTTAAATTTTTCGTTATATTTTTTATTGCTTCTCACCTCCTATTCATCTTAGATGTAAAGCCTTCCTCGATAAATGGACTATCTTACACTGAAGGAATTTTTAAAATCGGTTCAGTAGTTTCTGAGATAAGCACGTACAAACAAACAAACTTTTGCTTTATACATTAGTATTAGTATAGAACAAAGAGTGAAGAATTGGTCGATAATCGCGCCTGCTGCAATTATAGTACACTAACAACGGACATAAAGCTGATAAGGACTAGTCAATTCTCAACCGAAACTAGTTTTCAACCTAAGTCTAACACTTTCGATATGCAGATTTTGAACATTTGATTATGTAATAAACTCTTCTACCTTATCTTACTATGATTTTTATCGATAGACTGTAATCTATACTTATTACAAAACAAAATCCTCAAAAACAGTCTGTATGTGATATATTTTCTAAAATTCTACTAAACAGATTTTTATACGATTTTTACTAAAAGATTCTAAAGATTTCGGAAGATTTAATTTAATAGTACATTACCATTTTATGTGAATTGTGTTGAAGAGTTCTCGCGGTTGTAAAAAAAACTCGCCCGAACACAACTGAAACAACTGGGGTGCGGAAACTGAAAACAACTGGGGTGCGCGGCGTAAACAAGTAGAAATACACTTAAGTTATGTGTTAGAGAATTGTAGATCTACAAAAATACTACAATACAGTCCACAACGCCATGGCTCTATCTCTTATGGTTAACTCACAATAGCTACTTTTATGTTCAAATTGGAAACAATTTGTGACATTGATTTTCACGCGGGTGAAGCCACTGGCACACCTAGTAATTGATATAAGAAGGATAAATCATTAACGTCATCTTCTTGCCATTATCCCACTATAGGTGGGGTCGGCACAACATGTTATAAACATGTTGTCACATGATATGCTAGGTATTTTACGACCGGCCGCCTGCCCGAGATTAACTTATATTAATCGTCTTTTATGATAATTCGGTAAGAAAGAGGGTGGTCTATTCTACTTCGCCGGATTTCACACTACTGGTCAACTTACCGTAGTCGCCTTTTACGACATCTCGGTAAGCAAGAAGATGATCTATTCCACTCAGCCCGATACTACACGGCGTAAGTTGCAACAATTTACCATAGCTACTTAATAATCCTTCATAAGATTGTTCAGAGACTCTATCTTTCTCTTTTATTTGATCTGAGATTATGTACTATATTAAGTAGACTGTTTACAGTACCTTTGCATCGTCAAATGTTTTGAAACAATCTACCACTGATTCGGAAGTTTGCTCCTACCGAGAAGAACCAGCAAGAAACTCGGTGGATAATCTTTTCAACAAAAAAAAAATTATAATTTGATTGATGGTTGCAAGATAATCGTTGCAGCTGGATGCGTAGCTGACTGCATTAAGATATGCTACTATCAGTCAAATAATCCTCAATTGTATAGTAAGCTTTATGTAGCAACATCGTTTTAAGGTAATTTTTAAACTTGTGTACAAATGTTTTTCGGACCTTTTGAAGGCGCAACCTAGGCGTCATTAGTTTATATCTGTTTCTAGTATGTCTGTCATACCTATCACTATTTCTATACAAGTGAATATTTTTACGCAAAAATAGTTTTTTTTATTGTTTAATAGGCGAGCGCTTGACTGCAATCATGCCTGATGGTAAGCGATGATACAGTCTAAGGTGGAACACGCATGCCTATAAGATGCCTATTCACCCTGGCTTTGATAGTACCCATATTATAGGTGTTGGGAAAGATAGATGCCGGGAGAGAAGAATTCCATTCCCGTGCTGTGTGCATTAGAAATGACGAAGCGAAGCGCTCCGTGCGCCTTCGAGGGATGTCAATAACGTAAGGGTGGAACTTCTCCCGGCGCCTAGCGGTCCGATAATAAAAAGGCAATGGTGGAACAAGGCCGTGAAGTATCAGGGCACACTCCCCGAAATATATCCTGTAGAAAACCGATAGACAGGCTACCATGCGCCGATGTTGCAAACTATGTAATTTCGCATTGGTTAAGCTCCAAGTCCGAGTCCAAAGCATTCAACTGATATTTGGCAGATCCCTCCCACAAATGACAGCAGTACTCCATGCACGATCGTACCTGAGCCTGGTACAATGTAAGAAGTTGTTTAGGTGTGAAGTACTGCTTGACTTTGTTAAGGAAGCCAAGTTACTTAGCAGCCGTTTTTGCTTTGGACTCGATACATTCACCGATCATACGATACAGTATATTGCTTTAAACGTATTGTGAACATAGAAGCATAACGTCTATTTCTTTAAACTTTTCCCTAAGAGAATCACGAGGTTCCATATTATAAATACCACGTAATACCATCTTAGACTGTATCATTGCTTACCATCAGGCATGATTACAGTCAAGCGCTCGTGTATAAACAATCAAAAAGAAAATCATCTACTTATTCGGACCCATGGTTATAAAAACATGTTATAATGTTTTTGAAATGTACAAAAAGCAACATATCAAAAATGCTTCGAAAGCGAGGGAAACAAGTACAGACTGAAGTCTTGTCTATATGCTGTTAGCCCTAACGGCTTTTACAGCGTCACCGGGCGGGACAGGCGAGCGCAGAAGCATTGTCGAAGTTGCGAAATGCAGAGAGTAGAGCGCAGAAGCTCTGCTAGCGTCGGGGAACGTCGTCCTAAGGGTGTCTCCTGTGAGACCAGACCACGGCTTAGGGCGACGTGTAGGGCGGAAATCTTGTCTGAGATACGAGAACTGTTAGACGCTGCACACGACATTAGTATCAAGCGGGGTGGATGCGATTCTTCGTATCTCAAAACTTATTACATTTCCAAGCAAAATATAGCTCGTATCTCAAACCAGACCATATCGTATCTAGACCAGACTACAGAAAGGTTTGAATTAAGTATAAGAGATGTTCGTATAGGTAAAGCATATTACAAAATTGAAGATTATTCGGATGATAAAAAAGTCTGGATTTAAAAATCCTTTCAGCTTCATACAAGACGGCGGATTTATAATGTAAAATTAAAAATGTTTAAAAGATTGACCGCCGAGTTTCTTTCTGGTTCTTCTTAATAAGAGCAACATTCCGAACCAGTTGTTGCTTCTTTAATCATATTGAACTTTGACGATTCCAAAGTGCTTGAAGGAGCTTATTTGAATAAAGAATTTTGGTGATTTGATTTGAAACACTGTTATTTTCAGGGCACCGTATGTCAGGGCACCGTAGGTCGAGGTACCACTGTATTAAGAATTCAAAGAATTAAATCTTGAAATATGATTATGAAAAACCTGTGTCTAGTCGATATTTGCAATTTATCACACGCACACATCATGAGGAATTCTGGGGATATGTGTAACCTACCAATCCGCATTGGAGCAGCGTAGTAGGTTTTAGGTATAATACTTCTCTCTAAAAACGGAGAGAAGAGGCATATGTCGGTGAGTAGTAAGAGGCCGTTATTTTACATTGGTTCAGCTACGCATAGAAATTTAATGAAAATCCCACGAATTATCGAACGTGGGCTAGGCTTGTAGAATTTCTGTACAGAAAGAATCACGTAACTCTTGACGGTCATCGATATGACGAGAGTTTGAAACCGGCTATGGAACTCTTAGAATTCTTAGATTGCCAAATTCGTTGATCCTCAAGCACATATTTTGATAAATAAGTAGTCTGTCTACTAAAACAAGCCCACAAAGTCTTGGGACGAAACATCCTAACTTTCTCACTATTAAATTCCTATTAATTTATTATTCATTTTTACCTTTCCACCATTCGGACGTCGTAGTGACTAATCAAAGTCATACCAGCAGCCCTACGCGTCACCTTAAGCCGTGGTCCGGTCTCACTGGAGGCAACCTTTTTTTTATACAGGAAAAAACTCCTTATGGGTACCGCCGCCCGACGGGGACAGGTGGCGGTTATATCGGACTCGCACCGACTAAAACGACCTGTGTGCTCCACCATGCTGCCGAAGGCAAGGACAGGGTATCGTTGTATTCATTGCCCCCATCCCCGCCGACAACAGCTCATCCCAGAGAACACATCCAGGTAGGGATCGCTCGAAAGAGAAGCCCTCCTTCGCTAACCGGTATATCGGCAGCATCAGAATTACCGACCGCCTCGGGGAAATGTAAGCCAGAAGTCCGATATGCCCTGTTTGGTTTCTAGAAATTACCTACACGATGACAATCGACAGATTAAACTTCAATCAATCAAAAAAACCTTTTATTCATAACGTCACAGTAAATTAACAAACAGTAAAGTAGATAACAGTAAATTGATAGAAAGAAGAAGTAAAATTAAATAAAATTAAGACAAATATACAGAAATGTGACGTGACGAATTGGACCACCATTCAGGTTAAGTTGAGGAGTACCTCAACGCTGGTTTTCAATGGCGACCATTGTTACTTAAATCTAAAACTTAATCTAACGACAGTAAAAACTACAGTGATAGACAGTTACAGAAGTGTGAAAGACTATGAATTAGACATAATAGAGAAGCAAAGAAAGAAAGAAAAAAACCTCATTACATCAAGTTTCAATATTTAAGGCAATACGGACTCACATAAAAAGTCCCTTCCCTCGATATTGATCATACGGGAACCCCGTTTCCGGTATTAAACAACTACACCAATTGTCATTTGACTATTTTCTATTCAAAAATCAGTAGTGTCTGTTACACTAAGCATACTTTCATGGACTAGATGCTCTGGTAGGCTTTCGCATGGATATATAGGGATAGCCCCTATATATTAAAAACCCTATTGTCAGAAGAGAATATGCCATCATTCGGCTCTACTTGCGTCATCAGGGATTAGTCGAAATGATAGCAAGAGACCAGACTAATGGGACTCTTGCTTCGTCTGATCTGCCTACAGCATCGGTCTAAATACCCGCAATTATGTAGTAAATGAATTTATCCTGTTCCGATGTAAAAACGCGATGTTTTTTTCTGTATGTTATCCAGGTACTTAGCTCAAATTTTATCCATCCACCCATTTCCATTGCTTTAAATTTCATCAATGTTGTTCAAGTGAAACGGACAGACTTTCATATTTATAACATACCCCATATCCCAAATAATAATCCCCAGGCGTGATTTACTTAATAGATGGCCCCGATGCTTTTGAAAACATATGTTGATTCTTTTACCAGTCTATTTGGGTATTGCGGGTGATGTTGCCGATCCCACTTCTGAAGAAGGAAATAACACAGAACAATAAGTGGGGGTAGGTAAGGGATCTACATAGTGAATGCATTGAAACTACAGAGATCTCTTAAACGTGTACTTAGGATCTCTTATACACACTTTGTCAGCTCACTTTTACTTCAGCGATGCGTTCATTGTCTAAGTAACACTAGGTATGAAACAAAATGACACAGCATCTATCAGTCGTATCGAGTCAACGTTCGAGATGGGAGTGACTTGAATAGGTAAGCTCCGGTATTAAAATGCACTATTGTCAAATGGGCAAATCACACTACCGCTATTAAATCAGTATACAAATTTTATTTGACTGCTAACTGATATCGATATATTGTCAATCAATATATACTCTGACGAATAAAAAAAATTGATATTGAGCTTAGCCAAAATATCCAATGGAGCATTTTTAAATACCTTTAAATGTGTGCGTGCGTTAGAGATGATAAGCTTAAAGAATAAACATATAAAATAATAAAAAAGATTAGTTTTTTGTATCCCTGTAAAGAAAATGAGTTTAATATGTGGCAAAAACTAAGCCGCAAAAATGATTTATCTTAATTTTTTTATGTCTAAGATTTATTTTTAGCTACAAACATAGTATGTCAACTAGTTAACAAAGTTTTTGGTACCCCTTTAATAAATTAACACAACTATATCATTTAATAAGAATGTTCCAGTTTATTATTTAATAAGCATATTAATTGCACTGTAACATTTGGATTTTATCAATTCTATTTCGTTTAAATTAGATGTAAACTTTTAGCGATATACGCTCGTGTTAATAAATTACTACGGAAGTAGGCATTAAATATGTAAATGTATGTTTATGAAAGTAAAATTAACATACGAATAAACAAAACACAATGTTATCGAATTTGTAAAGGAGTTTAAAGTAGAAAAAGATAAATCGATCAAAAAAACCGCTATATTGTAAGTACCTACTTTGTTTCAAAGTAGGTTAGACATGCTTACGTAAGCTTGTAATTGCATTATATACCTACCTACGTTCTCTTTACGTTCATAGTAAAATACCTAAACATTTGACATCTACTTTTTACTTATCGCTATCTCACTCACTCATGCAGGGGATTAATGTTCGTGGAATGCGCGCGTCGGCAAGTCTCGCTACGCTTGTCGATAAAGTCGAATTCAATTTTACATTATTGTGCATTTAGTCCCTATTGTGTACACATAAGGTTGTTTTTAGAAGAGAAATATTATCAAGAACTTCATATCGACACAGAAAAGAGTTTCACGAGACTATCTATAGTGTCTACCTACTTTGTAAGAGTACATTCATAAATCTTATTTAGTCGCTAGTTTTTATTATATCCTAAAAAAGCAAGTACTAATATTTGTTCTGTTAAACTTAATATGTAGGAACACTTATTTTCTTCTACGGAAACTTATCAATTCGTTAAATATACCGAAATAGATAGATAGTTTGAGAACTAAAAATGAAAAGTCCTTGGGAAATAGTCTCGTGGGAAGTGCGGGTACGTCACAGACAGGATTTTTGTAGGTATGTATATCACTAGCTATGGCTCGATTGGCCAACAAAGCCTTGTCGGCGGCCATTTTGTTCGATGCTGAGTCACCAAAAGGTGAAAAATGTACACGAACCACACTCCCCACGAGACTACACAACGGTATTGGGCATTTCCCTCGTGAACACAAAATTTGGGTTTCATGTTCCTTCGACCGCAGCGTGGAAACAAAAATATTTTTTTCGCAAAAATTTAAGTTAATTTGGCATATAAATTGTATATTATTGAATTTTTATATGCCGGGTAAAACAAATAAATAAAAGTTTAAACGTCAAGACGGATGTCCCGTGTATGACAGCAGTCATTGCCGAGACCCTCGGATCGAGTAGACACACATCAGCATAATCAAGTTGGATTGACTTATGTGTGATTAAATAAAATACACTGTTATCATTAAAATAACCTATAGAGTGCGCCGTGCATCGATAATCTGTCAACTAGTGCGTGATAATTTGATGTTGTGTACATCGTTTTCAATGTTTACCATGTGTGAATGCGAAGTTTAGGAACGGAGGAACACCATGTAGCCGGAAGTGCCAGTGATATGAATCGTTGAGCTGTTGAGTGTATTGTATATTTTGCGTTATTTACTTCCGCCTCAAAATGACGGAAATTACACCAGTGCAAGTGAAGACTGAACGGCCAGATGAGGCCGAAATTAGGGAGTTGGCGGCGAAGATGGTGGAGGCTAACAAAGCGAAAGCATTAGCGGCGTCAGTGGCAGCAGCGCGACCGCAACCTGGCGCGCTGCTGGGCGCTACGCCCCCGGCAGTCGGCGGCCAAATGGGAATTCTCAACTTCCTCGCGAGAAAACCTGGTGCCGCACAGTCGACTGAGCCACGGCCTATGAACGACGATAAAAAGACACCAGCGCCCGACGAAGCCAGTTGGAAAGGCCACTTTGGTTGGGACCAACTCGGTAAATGTCACATACCCTATATCTACAGATCGGGAGAGAAGTACGTAGCCGTCCGGATGGTGGAGATCAAACTCCTGAACAAGTACCTGAACTACCTCCACGCTGACATATACTCATGTACCTGCATACGAAGTTACTACATCACAGAAATAGAGGCTCGATTACTGAACGAGATCAATAACAGGCATTGCGATGGCCAGTTCGGTAGAGAGCCTTTTACTCAAAAAGACCTGGTCGTGAGGCTATCGGACGCCGGAGAGTTCTACAACTTCTTAGACGTGTGTTATAATAAACTTTTACGTGGCACAATGAACAACAAGGACAAGTGTGGTTTTATTAGGATAAATAAGGAATCTGTTGTTCCGTACACAGTGCGGGATGGACAGAAGTTTGTACCCCTGTTTTACTTTGAGGGTGAGACAGACAATTTAAAGTTAAAGGCGGACCAGTTGAAAGGTTGGGACCTGTCGTATTTAAAGTTCTGTTGTAAGGTGCAGGGTATAAGGAATGAACTATTTGCCAGTGAGACGTGTTCAGTGATAAGTTTAACGGACATCAAAAGTTATTTCCCCCCTGGTACTGAGTTTGAGGAGTATTGGCCTAACAAAGTTGTGGACTCTCAGCTCCTGATCTCAGCTAAAGGTAAGTTGCTATCAAGATAATTAATTGACATTGTAAATTACTTCAACGGTACTGTAGAGACAGATATAACTTGACAACATAGGTATTATTTGAAAAGTTATAGGATAATTTACCCTGTCACCTTTATAATAGAGTTTGTAATTTGTTTTCAATGATAGTTGATTAATAGACTGATTGGTTTATACCTTAGAATCTCAATCGTTCTAATTTCAGTGTGTCAAGGGTAGTCTTAGAACTTGCTTGGGACTAAGGCCAGAGAACAGTTCAGTTTTGACCCTATTCAAGAGTTTCGACTGCTGTCTCTTCTAAGAATGATCCTAACAATAATAAATCTTCAATAGAAAAAATTATACAATAATATTTAAGTTGTCGTCGGCCAGTCGTAAAAACCCAGCCAAATCATGTAACAGCATGTTTATAACATGTTGTGCCAACCCCACTTAGAGTGGGATAAGGGCAGGAGGATGATGATTTAAGTTGTCGTCAAACTTTGAGAAGTATGAACAAAAGCCATTCATATATTTTTTTAACTTATAATAGTTTAAAAATCATTTTATATCACCATTAGTTGAAATTGCATATTCATAGTGATAACAGTAAAATCTAATCTGTTGGATCAATATTGATGGAATTTAATTTATAACTATGAGACAAATCTACACATTGTTGTCTGTCTCTTAAGTAACTTGAATACATAGACTAAGAATAAACATGTTTAAGAAAATTGGCCCTCAGCAAGAATTCAACTCATTACCCCCGGAGCTGAACAGAATCGCTGCCAAATGCATCAAAACATCAGGTTTTAAATTAAAAAAAGGGTTAAATATGTTTAATTAAATAATTTATTAAACTGTGTAATAAACTAAGTTATTAATTACAGTAAACAAATAGTTAAAAATACAACAAATATTTTATTTGAATATAAATAATTATTATAAAATAATAAAAAATAATATTAAAAAGTTTAAATGTTTTATTACTAAATAATAGATAATAGATAAATTAAATGGTAATTTTGATTTATGTTCGAAAATCAATAAACTGTTTGTGTTCACTCAATCACTATTACTCCAGAGGATAGGCTATGAAAGCATAAATAACAGACATAACATTTTCGTATTTTTGCATTAGTTAGGATACAGCTTAGATGCAACTTTTTGGATGTCATTTCTCCATTTATGTTAGTATATTTATGTATTTCTCTTATTTATGTTTATTATTATTTCTAAAATAATTAATTAAAAAAATAGAAGACCTATATGCTTGGTGGGAGAGGTATAAAAAAATTGTTAATTAATAGTAATAAAGAATGGCCACACTTTACGCCGTTATTTATTTCTTTGTCTTTGTATAACATTGACCTGTTGTTTATTACCATGACCTTGAGTTTCTTTGGTCTACAGAATAAATAATAACTTGGTGTAAATATAGCTGTGAAGGCCGTGTGTAATGCGCGGAGACTCACATAAGGGTTACTAAATTTGTATCCTATAATAAGTTGGTTTATTACTAGCCGGCGGTTACGCTTTTGAAATCTTATGTAGATTGTAGAATGTAAGATTATATGTATCTGACGAAATTTCTTTTTTGTTGTCTCTGGTACCATATTTTTCCTGGAATAAATTACACACAAATCTATTTAACCGTTACAGTTTTAAAGCGGTATTTTTGTAGAACTCGGTCCTCGTATTTTTCTTTTTTTTCTTCTATCCTATGTCCCACATAAGCGGAAGCAGTAGATGTGGAAATTAGGATATCTGATGGGAGTTCAAAACGCTTGTGTAGTCTCACATATATTTATGTTTATTTATATTTACTAGCATTTCTTACTTTGCCACCGCAAAAGATACAAAGCTGACTACGGCAAGATATAATTAATCTTTGGTCACAGTTGGGTTTCAATTAATTTGTATCTTATCTGTGGGTGGAATAGTCTGGAATGGGAGCTGACGACCCGTCCTGTATCGACAGGCGTCCCCTAAATTAGAATAAATCTAAATGTAATAGTAATTAAATTTATATACTTTTTTTTTTAGTTTCATTTTAAAACTAGGCTCGAACATTGTCCATAGACTTTTTACTAAAAATTTCTAATCCGCAGTGAAATATGGCGACGCGTTTCCCGCGCTTTTCGCCCCGTATGCGCATTGTTCTTATTCCGGGAACTTGTAACGCGATCGCGCGTACTAAAGCAACTATACCAGTACTTTTGTACATACGCTTTAGTTCCAAGCAAGTTCCGTTAAACTTTTGAAGTAATTAATGTTCGCCAGTTTTAAGCTCTCCACCTATATCGCCAACGATCGCTGTTCGTTTTTTTCGGGGATTTTTTTTTACCAAAAGATGGCATCGTTTCTTTCTTCGTTTTTATCGAGGTGTCGTAAAGGGCGACTAAGTTAAGTTGACGTCAGGCAGGCGGCCGGTCGTATAATACCTAGCTAAATCATGTTACAACATTTTTAAACATGTTATGCCGACCTCACTAGCAGTGGGATAAGGGCAGGAAAATAATGATAATTTGTCTTAAACATTTTGATCTTAAAACGCACGCGTCCTACTAAAAGATAAGCAAATATGAAATCGGTTCAACCTGGTAGATTTGGATGTGGAAAGTTTCCAGGGATGTATGCTCTAACGCAAAAATATGCCATTGGTTTTTCATTTCAATACACATAAAAAAAATAATTGTTAAAACCCTTTCTTTGGAAAAGCATACAGTACCAAAATTTTAAAATTGTTAAATAATTCCTCGTATACTATTTTATTCTACCCAAATAAAGAAATGAAATACATAAAACTATATCTTTTCGGATTTTATAATCATTAAAAAATGTTTTTAGTAAAGTAAGTAAGTAGTTTTAGTAAGATTCTTAATAGGTTGGTGACCCCTGCTATAAAGCATACATTTCACCGAATGTCTACCGCGTACATTTTGATAATCAGTGCGAAAATATTGTATTCCCACAGAACCCCCTATTTCTTCTACTTCTGCTGTTCAAATATATCCAAACACACACATTCCCACGACATGAAATTTCCCACGATAGCCGCCTGCAAATTGTCGGGTTTGCGCCGGGTAAAGTCGGTCACAAAATCGGTGCAAAAAAGAGATAAAACGAGATTACCCTTCCTACAAAAAGGCTAGGATAGAGTCTTAGACTAGCTTTAAGTTCTTAATTAAACTCTTGAAAGCTTTTATACGAATTAGGATTATGTAAATGTTAGAAAGCTTCGATTGGAATTGCAACCAGTTATATACTGGACTGCATCAATTAATTATTTCATATGATGTTGCACATCCAATGCTTGACATAAATCTGTTCTTGGGATGTGAAGATATGGTGGGTCCACTGGAGTTGAAGAAGCAAAGGCGTCGAAGTATATAAACTTTAAAGCAAACACTTGAATTGTTATTGTAACAAAATTTGATTAAAATAACAAATAAACCTACAATTTTTTTTAATTAGAGACATCCATAGTAAAGCTCGTCCCAATATCATCAGAGTTTTCGCAGGTTCGACATACGGTCCGAAAATCTTGCAGATTTTTACCATTTTTCTTATCCACTTAACATACGTATTTAAATTTAAAATGATGAGAATTGATACTATATCAGCTTTTTAAAAAAAAGTTAGAATTGGAATACTGAAAAGCTAAAAAGTTAGCCCCTTCAAAGCTATAGCAAATTTTTCTGTAGAAATTTCTCACCACACATTGTTTTGCCACATTTTTTTGGATTAAGAAGAAAAACTATGGGGGCTTCACTGATTCCTACATTTTCAACATTCATTCTTATTTGCCAACCAATTAACTCATTTTTAATTAACAATTTACAACAAATTACGTAACATATATTATATTTTTTATATCCTCATATCATCATCATCATTCTCCTGCCCTTATCCCACTCTAAGAGAGGTCTGTACGACATGCTGTAAGAACTCTCTCATGCTGTAAGACACCTCGGTAAAAAATAAGGGTGTTCTATTCTACGCAGTCATATACCACACGGCGGATTGTTTATGTCTTCAAATGTAGATTTTAATTTATATATTTTTGATTTCCTGTGTAATGAAGACTAGGTCATATAACATGCGATTTTTGATAATTAAATATTAAAAAGAAAAATAAAACTGCACTTTCATTGCAGCAAATCCCATAAACAGTTGCTCGATTCATCCGTGGAAATAAAAACTTAACTCGCGAACAAACGAGGACAAAACCGTTCGGGAACCGTTAGACACGCGGCACTCTCTCGGACGTAGAATTTATTTATCTATCCTAAATTACAACATACTCAGCATCCTGCCCTTATCCCACTCTGATTGGGGTCAGCACATGTTACAGACATGTTGTCACATGATTTGATTACGTACTTCACTACCGGCCGCCTGCCTGACAACTTATCTTGTCGTATTTTCGAGGGTGGTCTATGTTACTCAACCGGATACCACGCGGCGGTAAAACATACGTCTCATTATTTCAATATGTATACAAATTATAAAACAAAGTCCCCAAAACTGTCTGAATGTGATCGATTTTCTCAAAATCTACTGAAAGGATTGTTATACGGTTTTAACTAAAACATGCACTATGTTTTTTAAATTAAATTAAATTTGGAGTAAAACAAAACCGCTATGCCCTGCATTTTAAACCTGTAATATCTTCTAAAATGTTCATTTAAATTACATGCTGTAAACGGCCATATTGATCTATATTAAATTAATAATATATTTAAGGTACTTAATTCAATAATGATTAATATTGTATTGTTTAAAAATGCTTCGAAAATAAGGAATTATTTTTCGTAAAAAGTAAATTGAAGTTGAATGTTATTATACATATGAACCCTATCACTCTATTGAAAAAAACCGCATCAAAATCTGTTGCGTAGTTTTAAAGATAAGATCCCTGTGTGTGTGTGTGTGTGTGTGTGTTTGGCGTGTGTCTGTAGATCTATGTATCTAAGATAAATATTGTAATAGAAAATCCGTGTTTTTATAATTTAATGCTTTTAGCCATGGAACTCTTGCAGCACTCTTACTCCGTCGCCAGCTGGCATTTGCCACTGTTAAATAGCTCACTTTTCGAAAACGCCTGTTAATTTGGTGATTCAACCCTTAAATAAAAATTTAATTAATGATAAGATAACCCATATCAGGGACATGCTCGTCGCTGATTCATATCCGGTTTTAAGACCAGTTTTTTAGTATAATTTTTTAAAAGGAAATTTATTGAAATCTCTAGTAAAAAGGAATATTTGGCGTATTTAATTATTTGCTTGCTGTGTTCAATTGATTAATCCGGGATAGCTGTCAAGGTGAAAACACGTACTTAATACACATAAATAAATCATGGCTACTATGAATATCCTATAAAACTTATGGCGTATTACTACAAATTTCAACAAGGATACAAAATGTAGAAAATAATTGGTATAGCTTATAGTTTAGATGGGGAATAGAGATTAAAATTAGTGTAGGTTATCAGAGAACCAGTATTATCATGCCTTGACATATAGCTCATGTGTAGTATGGATATCGTGTGCATAGATGCCGCCTTGACCAAAAATTTTTCGTGCGTTACACGTGGCTAATGTAATATATCCGGTTTTGAGGACCACTTTCTTTAAGAAAATTTTAAAAATGACATCCAATCTTTATTGCTCGAAATCTTGTGTAAATTATCATTCCTAAATTTTAAATTAGTAAATATCCTACCTTCCTACTAATATTATAAATGCGAAAGTTTGTGAGTAATGATTTATGTTTGTTTCTCGTTCACGGCGAATACGCTGAACCAATATTGATGAATTTTGGCACAAATATTTCTTATAAACCGAAGTAACATATAGGCTATAGAAATCCTGTTAATTCTAAAGGAATAGGATGACATTTAAAAGCGTCATCTATTATCAGCCTAATAGTACATGCAAACGTAGTTGCGGGTAAAAGTCAGTAAATATTATATATCAAAGTTAGTTTTTTGCGTACGTAATTCATTCGCTATTTTAAACTAGCTGTGATAGCGCTTGGCCAATGTTTTTTTTTTATAAAGGATTCACCTATTACGAAAAAAAAACGTGTATATTTTAGTAATTGTACAGTGCAGCACAGGACGATATTTTAAGCTTACGATTTCCAAGATTTTTTTTATCCAATAAACATTCTTTATCTATCAACGTTATCATGAGAAAAAATATCTACAATAATAGTTTAACAACGTTCAACATAAGGCAAGTGAGTTAGCTACACGTTTCTTGTTTGGTATTAAAAAGGACCTTCAACTAATCCTTGACACCATTTAACAGAAATTTGCATTAAACGTTTCTTTTTACAATGTATATATTGCTTGTCTTATTTGCGGACCACTTTAGGGTTTATTTATCCAAATTAATCTTTTATTTTGCTATTAATATATTAAATAATACTACTATTACTTTTATAATATGGAAGTCCGCAAAGTGGCGCCTAATATAAATAAATTAACTGTTAATTTTATTATATGCAATTTTTTATATATCTGTTTTTGGTGAAACAATTTTTAAACGAATATATACAAAACTGGTAAGGATCTGTATTTTAAATAATTTAAAGAATTAGGCGCTACTTTGCGGAGGTCTATAATACAAAACGAATGAAAATATTATTTTGCTATAATCCGCAATAAATTTTAACGTTATCGCAGAGTATAGCAAAATAATATTTTCATTAGTTTTGGATCTGTATTTTGCAATGTTATAAAATAGATACAAATATTTAGATTTCAGTTTTACCATTACAGCAGTTTAAAAACACTGTTAAAAAGAGGCTGATACTGAAAGCCTACTATACTCTTGAGGATTATTTAGAAGATAAGAATGTGTGGATATAGCTCTCTTTGAGCCTGTACAAGACAGTAACGACATAATGTAAATAGTATTAAGAATTATATTTTTAAGAATTATAGAGCAACCGCCGAGTTTCTTGCTGGCTCTTCTCGGTAGGAACAGCTTTCCGAACCAGCAGTAGAGTTGACGATTCAAAAGCAGTTGTTTACAAGTTTATGTGAATAAAGAATATTTTTAATTTGATTAAAGTTAAATAAATATAATACGTAAAGTTGGTCCGAAAAATAAACAAAAAGTAATGTCTATTCTTAGGGCACAAAGGCCTTCTTTGTGGCTAAGTATCGATACATATTATAAAGTCCCCAAAAAATGTGTCTGTATATGATCGATTTTCTAAAAATCTACCGAACGGATTTTTGTACGGTTTTTACTAGAAAATATTGCAATTCTTGAGGGAAGGCTTCGGTTATTAGTAACTTACATTAGAATTTCCGCGGGTTCGTCATTTACGCGGTAAAAACTTTCTTACATACTGATTAACACGCGGGCGCAGCTGCAAGCACAGCTACTTTTCAAAAAAACTTGACTTTCGTATTCTTAGCTTTGAGTTTAGCTTTTTCAAAACAAGCAACCGTATTTATCTATGCATCTATGAATAAAATGACAGAATGCTGCGGTAGTAGTCTATGCATTACGAAAAACTATTAAAAATTAATATTATAAATGCGAAAGTTTATATGTGTACGGATGTATGTTTTTTACTCTTTCACAGCGAATTCGCAGGACCAATATCTATGAAATTTGGCACAATTATTCCATATACACCGGGGTCATATATAAGCTATAGAAATCCTGTTAAATCTACAGGATTAGATTGATATTAAAAAGCGCCATCTATTATCAACCTATCAGACGACAACAGTCCACGTAAACGAAGTTGCGGGTAAAAATTAGTGGGATATAATTCAATGTATTCAATTATATCCCAATTCATGGATGTAATTCAAGTATAACGTAGATTACGTTGTACTTTTAAATAATTAAACCCTCTATAAAAATCATAAGAACATAGATGATTATTAGGTATATAGATATTTGTAAGAAAATTATAGTAAAGTTTTTGCCTTCCAGGCTCAGTATCCGGTGGTGGACAGTGGACGAGAGCACCGCCAGCACCACCCCCGGGTGCTGTGGGTGGTGTAGGCGTGGGCAGCGCAGTGTCGATGGGTGTGGGCAACGTGGGCGGGACCAGGGGTAGGCGGCCCACGCCGCGGCACTCGGCTGCGTCCAACGCGATGCAAATACCTCATGCGGGACTCGCCGCAGCTACCGTGCAAGCGTTGGCGAACAACTGGAGTTTGCCGGGAACGTTGACGCAAGCTCAAACGCAGCAAGTGCTGAGGCTTGCTCAGGTTAGTGCTTGATATATACACACCTATCACTACCACTGATTACCATTGTCCACTGTTAGGCAAAGAATACTTCAACGAGTACTCTAAGGATATAAAGGTTTTCTCACGATGTACCAAGAGCGCATCAATAATTGTTTATCTCAATTAAGAACATAATTTGAATAGAGTAATCATAGGTTTAAGGTACCATTTACAAATACTTCAACATTTTGATCCGGCTCAAAGGACCAAAATCTTAAGGTAACTGCTTAACTTCGATAAAAAATAAAAGTTACGTGGATTTTTGCAATTGTTTAATTTTAATACTTGTGGAACAGTATGATAGTGGACAGTAGTGTCTTTAGTGAAACATTGAACCACCGTGCCGCTGCCCCCATGCGCGTCTCAAAACTTGGCCTCTCCCGCGGTTTTTGTTGCAAGCATAAACTGCCTACAAAAGTATCACATCGCAAAGCCTGCTTTGTGATTTTGGTCGTGGAGTCTTATCTCCTGATGATGCTTCGGTTGCGGGGCGAAACGAATGTTGAGTTTGTGACTCTACATTTAGCATTATGTATATTTTCTATTTTACTTCATCGCGGATTATAGCAAAATAATTTTATTATTACTTTTGTATTATGGATCTCCGCAAAGTGACGCCTAATTCTATAAATTACATAAACTGCCTGTTTATACGTAGCTATATTTTCGGTGGGACGAACTAACAGGAGTGTAGGTGAAAGTCACTTTTATGAGCAAGGTCTGATGGAAGATTAATTCCGAACAGGCGCAAGTGGCGGCGCAGGCGCAAGCCGCAGCGCGGTACAACAACGCAGCCATCGCTGCCGCGGCCGCCATGCCCCAGCACCGATCGCAGCACAACCGTAACGTTCAGGTACCTAAGCTTTACTGGATTATAGCTATTGTTTTTAACACCACCCATAACTTTTATCCATTCAAATCCTTTAATCCCTTTGCTAACGTGTCAGTATATGAGTGACTATTTCTTTCTCTTCTCTTTTATTATTTTTTTCTTATCGTGTTAATTATTCGTCATCAAATAATTCTCTTCCAGTCTTCAACTCATTTTCTTTTTGTTCCTTCTTTTCTATTTTCTTCTGCATTTCTTACGCACAATTAGAACGACATCATGGTTCTTTATACTTTCTTATCTTAAGTTACTTAATTGTCGTTTTTATTGGTGATAGTAAAAGAAAGCGTTTAAAATAATGAAGTAGCATCTTATCCTCTATTTTTATTTAATATTTTTTTATATAAATAGTTTTCTGAACCGAACGCAGAAGAATTTAGGTCTCATTGGTTACAACGAAGGACATGATTACAAATTTAAATATGCAATAAATAAACAACTTATCTGTAGTTTCTTCAGTTATATGAGTTTCAAAGGATGGCCTCTTGTTGTAGTTGCTCAGCTTGCGCTATACGCTAATTTATACGTATATCTTGAAAATTCTTTTAATATGGAAGTAATACCCTTCATCATTTTATCTCAATAAGGCATATAAATTTTTAAGTATATAAGTTTAAGCTAAGCGGAGGGAAGATGTGGAAATGACTAGTTTTCAAAGTTTAAATATGAATGTGGATGGATGTATGACTAGGGGGAGGCCGAAAAAAGATGCATGGATTGTGTGAAAAATGATATGCATGTTAAAGGAGTGGCACCAGAGTTGACGAATGATAGTGGAGAATGGAAGAAGTAGACATATTGTGCCGACCCCACTTAGAGTGGGATAATGGTAAGAGAATGATGATGATCTGTTTGGTGTTCAAGACGCGTCTCTCAAAACGAACGAATTATTGAAAACTAGGCGTTACGAATGATTTTCTAACTGCTTCGTCGCAACACAGGAATCACAAACTTATTGTGTCATCTCGATTGTCTATTATGACCAGAGTCGATTAAATTTTGTATATTTTTCATTAATATTACATTATTGTTCATGTATAATATATACAAAGCTCGATTCGTGCGAAAGGTTAAGGAAAAACGACACAAACAACCTCTCGGTTTTCCCGGTATACGACGATAGAAAATAAACCTTCGGTGGTTTTCACGGAATACTAATGACATTTCTGGAAAAGTTTGATAAATTAGGTCCATAGTTGAGATTTAGGCTGGGGTCGCTATTTTTGTGCTGTAGTTGCCACTATAGAAGGGAAAGTGTTTTCGGATATGCTGGACTTTTGTGAGTCCATTTATACATATTTGCAACGTGGGTAGGAAAAGCGTTGGCATTTTATTATATTTTAATTAAAGGTATATTAACACCCGTGACTTTGTTCGCGTCATGTACTCTGTACTCTATACCTATTTTTCCTATTGACAGAAACACAGACAGAGAATTTATAATATCAGTGTGGATGGTTTTACCTTCTTGCTTTAACCTAAGAAATTCGATACGAAATGAAATATGTATAATATATATATATATATATATATATATGTATATGAAATGTGCATGCATGTATAAATGTACGTAAAAACTTATATGCTAAATTGAACCTTACAGTGAGGAAACCATATAGAGTAAAATTTTATATCTCTAGACAGTGACAGTTATATCACACTTTTACTATTAAAGTGACCTAATTCAAAATTAGACACCATCATATTAAAAAGCTAGTGTTTTCCTGCTCTTTCAAGTCTTGGTTCTTTTTAACGCTCACTGTTCTGTACGCGCTACGCTACGCTTAGTTGCAATTTTTTACAGAACAACTTTTTTTTTTTAATTAGGTCATTTTAATACTAAGCGTGTGATGTGTGACCATTCGAATTGGTATAGTGTGATGGGCTCCAATTCCTTTGTAACGAAAGCGATAAGATGTCCAGCGGTGGGACTACTAGGCTAGTATACACCACGTTGCTTGCGAATGTGAGGGAGATGAAATGTGTGTTGTGGTTTCCAGTTTCCGAACAGTGCAATAACAATGGCGATGGGTCAGCAGCCGCCCCCACCTCTGGTGAGGAGCACGGCGAACACCACCACCATGAAGTGAGCAATCTTTCATAATTACTGTAACTCGAACCGTTTGTGGGACATCCTCTATAGTCTCTTGATACTTTCTTGTTAAATCTTAAATTGGTATGTGGTAATTAATATCCTTGACATTATTTTTTTAACAAGTCTTATATTCGTTTCACTAGTATGTAATCGACTCCCTTAATTAATTAATGTATAGAAACTGGCAATACTCATGTGTTATTCTATGGGATGAGTCCCATTAGTTTGAAGCCCATGGAACTGCGTGTAGCAGCTCGCAGGGCGCGAATCTTGGCAGGTGGGGCGGGGAAGGGACGGTAAAGCAAGTGGACTCTTAAGACAAATACTTAAACACTTCCTTAAACTTAATTATAGGTGAAGTTGAACGGACAGATTTAATTCACGCTGTGTACAATTATAACGAACCTGTGACTACAATGATTTGAAAAATTTGCTCCATTAAAAAAAACAACACCCATTCGCACTAAGAAGTGAAAATACTTTAATATAGATAGTTGTAAAAAAAACGCTCTTACAGCACATCAAGCTTTAAAGTCAAAAATTATTCTTGGTATAGGGTGTTAACAAAACATCATATAAAAAATATTAAGACAATTTTGTGTTATTTTCAAATAACATCTCGACCATTCTTTATATGCAGAATGAAAATAACGAATGAATGTAAATAGCAATGTTAGAAACTGTATAAAATTTGAGTTGTGTAGAGGATTTTCCCATACCACTATCACTATAGAGGATGTTCCCATAATATAATAAAAAAATAACTTCCACTCGCCATTGTCTTGACACTGCCATTAGTTTTTTTTAAAGCTTATTTGATAGTTTATTGATATATTATATGCCTTTAATCGTATCCCTATATATATGAATATAATATACAGAGAAATTACGATTATATGTAATGACATATTATTACACATCAATGATTTAAAAAAGAATTTTTAATCTATCCAAAAAATCAATTAGTTAGCCGAAAACTAATAAAATAGTTCAAAGCAGTTGCAATATTTTGAAATTGAAAATATTTCAAATATAAAAACAATTTAAGTTTAACTGATAGAAAGATAAACAGACTTTCGCATTTAAATATTAATATGGAGATCGTGAACTAGAACAAGAATAGAGTAATTATACGTAGAGTAGGGGAGCAAAAGCACTTCTTAAGTATGTGTCCAACAAATAATAAGAGAGGGAAGATGAGAGACCTATACTTTTCTTTGTCTAATAACACGTGCGCAGAGAAATATTCATAGCGCCGTTTTAAATTATCGCTGAACCATTTTGTAGAACACCTTCAAAATCTTTATAAGGTTTCATTTATGGAAAAGAATTAGTTTGAAATTTTCCAACATCCAATTTGATCCAACTAAATATAATCTTCAGATAAAACGCAAAAAAGATAGACAGGCAGGCATTTACTTTTTCTTTATCTTAATCGATTACCAAATGTTTAGGCTGGCTCTCCGTCTCTAGTATAATAACTCTTTTAGAACATACCGATCTTAAGTTGATTTAAAAAAAATTAAAAATGATTATATACATTAAAATGCCAAAGTCTAATATTAATATATAAGAAACAATTTCATTTATAGAAACAGACAAAAATGCATATTTATAACATTTTTTGGTTCACATGTTAATATATATATATATAACTTTCTGTGCAGTGTTCAGCCTCAAGTGACTGGTTCAATGAATGGCCACTCAACCTCTCACTCCGTGGACAGCCGCAAGCGGCTCACGCCTATCCCAGACATCAGTATCACTGGCAATCATACGCCGTATAAGGTGAGTTGGGTTACCTTAACTTGCTGATTACACTGAGCTGGTGCACCAAGTTACACTGATAGATTTAAGCGAAGCCACTGATAATCTAGTAAAGGAATGGAAACAACCCAGCCATCATTTTTGGTTAATAAAACCTAAATCTTAACCCCTGCCACAGGTTATTCGAGCCCCAGTAACCGATATATCAAACCCCAGCCATCGGTGATTCGATCTACTATCATCCATGTATCAAAACCCAGTCATCAGTAAATCGAACCACTGTCACTAGTGTGTCGAGCCCACTCATCGGTGATACAAGTCCCGGTCACCGGTGCGTCGAGCCCACTCATCGGTGAAACTAGTCCCGGTCACCGATGTGTCGAGCCCACTCATCAGTGAAACGAGTCCCGGTCAGCGTAGGTCGAGATCACTCATCGGTGAAACGAGTCCCGGTCACCGATGTGTCGAGCCCACTCATCAGTGAAACGAGTCCCGGTCAGCGTAGGTCGAGATCACTCATCGGTGAAACGAGTCGCGGTCACTGGTGTGTCGAACACACTCATCGGTGATACAAGTCCCGGTCACCGGTGCGTCGAGCCCACTCATCGGTGATACGAGTCCCGGTCACCGGTGCGTCGAGCCCACTCATCGGTGAAACGAGTCCCGGTCAGTGTAGGTCGAGATCACTCATCGGTGAAACGAGTCCCGGTCACCGGGTAATAGTCTTCCATTCACCGTTGTATCGAGCGCCCTACTAATCGGCAAATTGGGCCCGGCAATGGGTGAATCGAACTACGGTCATCAGCGTTTAGAGCCTCATCCATCAGTGAATAGGTCACCAGTGTATTGAGCTCCATTTAGTTTTAAAGGGTATATCATTAAAGAAAGTCTTTTTGGTCTGAAAAACAATCTTGTTTTATGCTATTAATATATTTGCTAGCTTCTGTGATTTAGATTTTAATAATAACATGTCTAGTCTAGTGTTTAGTGTAGTGTATATATACACACTATACTAAACCGACTTTTTGTAAATATATTTATCGGTAATTAATGAATAATTATGTTGCTAACCCCCAAATATTAACCTTTTTTCTATTCATCGTTATTTAAAAAAAGATGTCTACAGTATGGAACGGATAAAAATTAATTTCGTCACTTTAATTTGAAATGTTCCCACAAAGTGTGAAGTGTCCCGATCCTGGATGAAAAAATTTAAGTGAAAAAAACAAAAGATTCCTACTTCCCAGATGCGACGGCAAGATCGTGGACAAGGATGTGATGTCGTTGATGGGATGAAGGAGAGGACGCAGCGCAATGATAATCAAATATCGGTTATAAAGAAAGTAAGCGATCAAGATCAGTTAAGCGATTCTGAACAGAAACGACGTCAAATAGAGCAGAGCAAACTCCACAACTCCCAAGTAAATGAACACTCAGATAATGAAATAGTACATATACTATCCGAACAACCACCCAGGCAGATGCAACCTATTCACCAACCACAACAATATAGACCACAAAAGCAACAAAAAGCTACCCAGCAACAGCAGCAGAAAGAACAATCTAGGCCACAGGAGCAAATACAACAATATAGACCACAGGGGCAAAAACAACAATGTAGGCCACAGGACCATTCACAACAATTTATTTCAAAGGAGCAGCCACGACAATTTATGTCACAGGAGCATAAACAATCTATGCTACAGGAGCTACAACGACGACATCAATTTAAAGAACAGCAAGAAAAGGCTAGACTACAAAGATATCAACAAGAACATAGACCACAGCAGCAACAATCTAACCAACACCTACAACAGCAGTCTAGACCAAAACAGCAGCAAAAACAACCTAAAATAGAGCAGCAACAGCAACAATCCAGGTCACAGCAGCA
This sequence comes from Morpho helenor, assembly GCA_029227775.1. Classification (NCBI taxonomy): domain Eukaryota; kingdom Metazoa; phylum Arthropoda; class Insecta; order Lepidoptera; family Nymphalidae; genus Morpho; species Morpho helenor. The sequence continues at coordinate 1,869,815 of JARGCU010000006.1, forward strand.
TCAACAATCTGGATCACCACACCAGCAGCAACAATCGAATTCGCAGCAGCATCATTACCAATCTAGACCGCAACAATCGAGGTCACAGCAACAGCATCAACAAGCTAGATCGCAACAATCGAGGTCACGGCAGCAGCTTCAACGATCTAGATCGTCACAATCGAGGCCACAGCAGCGTCATCACCAATCGAGACCGCAACAATTAAGGTCACAGCATCAGCATCATCAGTCTAGATCGCAACAATCGGGGCCACAGCAGCCGCATCACCCATCTAGACCACAACAATCCAGGTCACAGCATCAGCATCATCAGTCTAGACCGCAACAATCGACGTCCCAGCAGCAGCATAAACAGTCTAGATCGCAACAGTCGAGATCACAGCAGCCGCATCAACAAACTATGCAGCAACAGCATCAACAAACTATGCAGCAGCAACAGCATCAACAAACTATGCAGCAACAGCATCAACAAACTATGCAGCAGCAACAGCATCAACAAACTATGCAGCAACAGTATCAACAACCTATTCAACTATGTATGCAGCAGGAGCATCAACAATCTATACAGCAGCAGTCTCAACAACAATACAGGCCAAGAAATACCTTGCCAACAATAATACTCGTGAACTTCGTTAATACTTCGTAGATGTGATGAAGATTCGAATACGAGAAGTGGAGAATAAATGTACAAACCAAAGACAAATCGAGCGACTAAAATATAATTTTAGTTCGTGTTTATTTAATTAGTTAAGACATACGTATATGTAATGGTTATGAGACAATACTTAAAAAGTCTTTAAAGTCAAGTAACCGATATGTTAAATTTTATCTCTATTAACGTATTGATTTTACAAAGTAAAATTAATTAATATAAATTAGTATTAAAATATCGTGTCTAGGACGGAGTAACGTATTGGTGACATTGTGAGGAAACGGCATTTAGGATCGATTTTCTATAAGGGAACTGCTGAAATACAGCAGACATTTTGGCATTTCATAGTTCCTTCGTGTAGTAGAATAAGTAAACCTTTCAAATTTAGAGATGTTTGGAATCAATGGAATATTGAATTCATCTTCTTGACTGCTTGGTACTTATTTATTTATTCGGATCTCCAACAGCATTACATATTATATAATCTAAAAAAACCAATTATACCAATTATAGGAGGTCATATTCTTAGTTACAATGTTACAATTAAAGACTTAAAAATAAAGACAAGAGAATAATGACATTACAACACTGAATTTGAAATTTAAGTACATTTTTTTTAATGATGAACTTCACTTGTCCGCGTCAGTATCTGGTGTAGTTTGAATCCATAATTCTTCAAAAGCACTCTTTTTAACTCTCTCTCTCACTTCTCGCAACTGACTATACATTTGGGCCTTATGATAAAGCTGAGCTAGCTGTCCCTAGTAAAATAATAAGCTAAAATTGCAATGGGTTACATAGGGTTGTTGTCTTGAATTGTTGAATGTATAGGGTTTGTAGAACACCTAATGAGGTGTTTAGACATCAAAATGGTCGCATGAACGAGGGTATAAAATCGTATGACGTGAAAATACCTTAAAGAGACCTGTTCAGCAGTGGTCTTTCATTAAAGGAATACAATTTAAGAACTACCTATGCTTGCAGCTTGGCCTGGGTGGAAATAAGTGTGTTCCAAAGATTTTTATAACGTAATTTTTTAATTAAAATTTGGGAACAAAATATAGTTATTGAGAGTAAACAATAAGATAAAGACATGCTATCTTTTGTAGTATTTTTGTAGATCTACAATTCGCTAGATTAGTGTATATCTGCAAGTTTATACGACGCGGCTAAAACTCCCAGCAGGCGAGATTTTTTTTATAACCGTGCGACCGTGTACACAACGTACATAAAACCGTAATGTTCAAAAATCCGTTAAATGTATATTGAGAAAATCGATCACATTCAGACAGATTTTGGCGACTTTGTTTTATAATAAGTATAGAAATTACTATACTTATTATAAAACAAAGCTATAATATATAAGCTGTGATGGCCTAGCGGTGCGACCGTGTGAATCTCTAGAGACGATCATGGGTTCAAACCCGGGCTGACACCAATGAGTTTTTCTATTAAAACTTATGTGTCTAATTGATAATTGCAATTTATCACACGCTTTTCGGTGAAGGAAAACATCGTGAGGAAACCTGCATATCTCTAGAGAATTCCGGGGATATGTGTAACCTACCAATCCGCATTGGAGCAGCGTGGTAGGTCTTAGCTCCAACCCTTCTCTCCAAAAAAATGGAGAGAGGAGGCCTATGCCCAGCAGTGGGATAGTAACAGGCCGTTACTTACTTAATTTTATAGAAATTACTGAGAATTAATGGAGTTTCAGTTATATTGGTTGGATTTGTTAAAGGTTGTTAATTAAAGACCTCTCTGCTTTTGGGTATAGGATGAGTTTGCAACCATTATGTATTACATAAGAAATTTCTAAGGATGTACCACGCTGTTTCCTCACGATGTCTTTTTGCAGCGAAAGTGTATGAACAATATATAAGTCAGATACGCACAATATTTTATAGAAATACCTGTATGTCGCATGATCTCAATTTTTGTGATTGCCATTATATTTTTGATAAGTATAAAATATTACTACTACTCTTTGAGAAATTTATAGATTTTGCTTTCGACAAAAGATTAAATAAAGCTAATGTTATAAATATGAAAGAAAGAAAGAAATTTATTTGGACACAAATTCCAGCAAAAAGAAACAAAGAAAATAAATAAATACATTTTTACCTATATATATATATACGAATACGAATATTGTGACCAAATAAGGTGTTTGTAGAATGAAGCGTTATTTTGCAGTGGTCCATAATAATATAAAAGTAATGAAAATATTATTTTGATTACTCACTAAAAGAAAATGTATGTAAATCTAAATGTAGAGTATGCTATCCGTTCTCATACTTGATATATGTGAATTCGTCAAAATATTATTAACCCAAAATAAATTTGGGGTATCGTACACTCTAAATTTCACATGATTTTCATCACTCGTCATTACATGTCCATACCATCTTAATCTATTATATTACTATTACGCGGATTATAGCAAAATAATATTTTCATTAATTTTGTGATATCTTTAATATTCGACTGGCTCGTTGGAGCAGTGGGTAGTGACCCTGCCTTCGGCTCCACGGGTCGCGGGTTCGATTCCCGCCAAGGACCAACATTTTCTTTAAAATGAATTTGTCGGTCTTTGAGCCTGGGTGTATATTTGTATTTAAAAAATATATAAGTATATATTCACCAGTTGTCTGTCACCCATAACACAAGTATTAAGTTACTTACTTTGGGGACGGATGACCGTGTGTGTAAGTGTCCCATATATTTATATATTATTTATGTGTTAATCTTATATATATATATATATATATATATATATATATATATATATATATATATATATATATATATATATATATATATATAACGTTGGGAGCTGTTTTCGAGATTCCGAATGTGTGTGTGTATATATAAATGTGAAATTCAGCATGTTTTGGGGGAGAAAAATCGATCTAGCTAGGTTTTATGTAAAAAAAAATCTATTTTATCCCTGTTTTTGGGCATTAAAAAATACTAATATTTATATTGAATTGAATTTTTGCCACAAACTGTCAAGTCAGCGTAGCTTATTTGGGGAACGGGCTGGCTCGATCTGTCCTAGGATCGATCCCGAACTACATAATAATTTTTTTTAATTTTTTAGTCTTTTATTTTTTTTTATTTTGAAAAAATTACCAAGCAAGGCTCGGTCAACCAGGAACTAGTTATTAAGTTATCTTATAAGAAAGCTTAAATGACAGGGTCATATTTTTATTTTGTAATAAGTGATATGTATCAATCTAGTTTTTCCCAAAATATCGGAATGTAGACAACGTAAATATTGTGATTTTGAATTACGCATTTATACTCGTTTTCGCAGAAAACTTACCTGTAATAATGTCAATTGCAATATTTAATTCATCTTTCTCCTTCCCTTATCCCACTGTAAGTGGGATCAGCACAACATGTTAAAAACATGTTGGCGCATAATTTGGCTGCATATTTTACAACCGGCCACGTTAGTCGATACGACAAAGAGGGTGGTCTATTCTACTCAACCAGATACCACGCGGTGGGTCAACTTACCTTTGTCGTCTTTTATGACACCTCCGTAAGAAATGAGGGTGGTCTATTGCACTCAGCCGGATACCACACGGTGGGTCGACTTACGATAGTAGCCTCCTACTACATCTTGGTAAGAAATAAGGGTGATATATTCTACTCAACCGGATACCACACGGCGGATCGACTTACCTTAGTCGCCTCTTACTACACCTCGCTAAGAACTGAGGTTGGTCTATTCTACTTAGCTGGATACCACACGACATGATTGCAATATTTAATTATGTCCGGGGATTTCCGCTTTGACGAAATTCCGTACGTAATAACAATTTTTTATTATTTGAAGTAACATTTTAAATGAATTTAAATTCTATTGACGTAACAATAAAGTCCTATTTATCAATATCGATATCTTCGATGTTTATCTAGAAACATCGATATTGTATCTTATCGACAGATAACATATCGATGTTTCGGTATCACAAATCCCTATTCTTTGGCGGTAATTTCCAGTTTTTTTTTTAATATGAATAAAAGTTGATTCATATTTTTTTTATTAAAGAATAAATGTTGATATTATAATTAAGAATTGTATTTAATTAATATGTAATTTGTTCGAAAATAAATCAGTTAACGGATATCTGAGTTAGATATATGGCAACAAAATGGATGATTTAATAAATGTTGCCAGTTAGATACAGGTCAATGAATGATCTCGTTTTGACTAAATGTTGTATTTAAATGTAACTTCATTGTGAAGTGAATAAAAATTTTAAAAATTATATGCTTTTATGTTGTTGTTATTTCCCTAACCGAAAACTTCCAGCTAAAATTATAATATGGAGTTCGCGATTTTTATAAACCCATTGCCGCCCAAATAAGTTCCTATATAAATATATCTATACGCTGTCCGTCTGTATGTGATAGTTTTTCTCAAAATTTACCGAATGAATTTTTGTACGGCGTTTACTAAAATATAGTGTAATTCTTGAGCAAGATTTATATTAATAGTACATTACATAAGTAAGTATTCCCACGCGGTCAGGATTTACGCGGGAAAAAATACTTTGTGACACTCATTTCTACGCGAGCGAAACCGAGGGCATAGCTAGCATGGTACAATGGGCCGCTTGTTGTAAATAGTTTTACAGCGAATCCTGAGCCAGTAATACCAATGGGACACTTACACACATGGTCGTCCGTCCCCAAACTAAGTAACTTAATACTTGTGTTATGGTAGAGAGACAACTGGTGAATATATACTTACATAATTTTTAAATACATACTTAAATACAAATATACACCCAGACTCGAAGAAACAACAAATCCTTTTAATAGAAAATGTTGGGCCTCAGCAGGAATCGAACCCGCGACCCGCGGAGCTGAAGGCAGGATCACTACCTACTGCGCCATCGGGCCAGTCAATGGGTCTGACGTAGATAACGTCAGTAGTATAATGGCCGGGATTCGAACCCACGACCTTTCGATCGCAAGTCCGTTACTCTAACCATTATTTTATTATTTCATATTACTGAAGGATCCATTTCAAAAGAGATTCCGATTTCGGAATAAGCCCGCCATTGAAAATTATGTTGTTTTGTATTATTTTTTTTTATATGAATCAATGCAATAAAGAGATAAAAACAAACAAACCATTCCGCTACCGCCGCTTCAAATTAAAATTAAGAATTTTTTTTATTTTTTATTTTCTAAGACCATCAACGACAAATAACATCATACACATTAAATAAATTCATTATAAATATAAACAGGTTTTTAGTTTGCTTAAACAGAATATAACATAAAGGAAAAAAATAAATTATACAAAGCTATGAAAATTCAATACAACAACATTCAAAATTAGATTTCTAATTCTATTGTAGAATAAAATAATTATGGTACACTGTGGTTAGTTTATATAATATACACAAACATATACATTATACATACATATATACAAGTGTTAAAGGATAAGATCTAATTCAAATTAAAATTATCCTTTATTCGAATAAACTTGTAAACAAGTGCTTTTGAATCGTCAACTCTACTGCTGGTTCGGAAAGCTGTTCCTAACGAGAAGAGCCAGCAAGAAACTCGGCGGTTGCTCTTTTAAAAAAATACAATTCTTAATGGTAGTTACATTTAATTGTTTCTATCTTGTACAGGGTCGAACAATATTTATATCCACGCATTTTTTCGTCTAAATAATCCTCAACAGTATAGTAGGCTTTCTGTATCAGCCTTTAAATTTAATTATTATTTAAATTTAATTTGAATTATGAGAAATTATTATCGGGGAGAATAGCTGCTGTAAATATTGGATATAATTTTTTTTTTAAAAGTGTGTATGGGATCTGCAAAATCTGCAGAATCTTTCAAAGTACGGCTATAAGAGCGTAATACTATTAATTGCTACATAAAGCTTACTATACTATTGAGGATTATTTAAGTGATAGCATATCTTAACTGCAGTCAGCTACGCATCCAGCTGCAACGATTATCTTGTAACCATCAAATTATAATAATTTTTTTAAAGATTAGCCGCCGAGTTTCTTGCTGATTCTTTAGGTAGGAGCAAACTTCCGTATCAGTGGTAGCTTCTTTAAAACATTTGACGATTCAAAAGTACTATAAACAGTCCACTTGAATAAAGAATATTTTGAATTTGAATTTGAATATTGTATGTACACTAATTGATAATTGTAATTTATCACACGCTTTTCGGTGAAGGAAAACATCGTGAGGAAACCTGCATATCTCTAGAGAATCCTGGGGATATGTGTAACCTACCAATCCGCATTGGAGCAGCGTGGTAGGCTCCAACCCTTCTCTCCAAAAACGGAGAGAGGAGGCCTATGCCCAGCAGTGGGATAGTAACAGGCCGTTACTTACTTACTTTACTTATGTAAACTAACAGCGTCCCCTCCATTTGTCGCCAGGTCCAGAAGGCGGTGGTGGAGAACACGATGGTGCCGTGCATCAACGCCAAGCCGTACCAGTACACGGAGCAGCTGATGACGCTGCCGGACCTGGCCAGCCACTTCTTCCCGCGCGTGCCGCTCGCCACGTGCCGCGCCATGCTCGACGCGCTCGGCCTCACGCTATACAAACCTAATACGTAAGACACTGTTATGACATATGATGTAATAAGATTCCCGCAAAAGTACTTGAATTGTCAGAAAGGAAATTTAAATCAGGGCTTCTTAAACTGTGGGTCGCGACCCTCAGGGGGGTCGCGAGACTACTGAAAGCAAAAGGCGTCGCAAAGATCTGATACTTTCAATCATTATTGATACAACTACATGGCTGCAGCTGTACTTTAAAGAACTTTTCTAACAAAGATTTATTGATATTTCTCCTCCTAAGTTCCTTCATTACCCCTTTTCATTAAATTTAATTAAATAGATTTTATTAAATTTATGATTGGTTAGTTTACAACAATTATAAATAAAATTTTAAAATTAGTATACACACTACGTACAAATATAAATACAAATAAAAATCATACAAAATGCTATTGTAGTTTTATTGTAATTATTTTTTGAAAAAAGTGGCAATGCAAAACTGTTTTTAACATTGTAAAATAGTGCGATATTACATCTACGGTTAATATATATTTCATTATATGGAGGAGGGGGTCGTTTAAAATTTCCTAAGTTTGAAGGGGGTCGCTATATAAAAAAGTTTAAGAAGCCCTGATTTAAATCATACATAAAAAAATCATTATGCAGCAAGAGTTATAATAAAATTGACTATTACATGAGATAAACATGCCTCGACTTTGTTCTAATAATATTTAAATTAATTGTAATAATATTTATTATTGTTACTGTTTCTAATTGCTTTTATTAATAAAATTTTGACGTTCAAAATGTGTATGAGAATATCAAATTTGAATAAAATATTTGATTCCATTTTGATTTGACGTCATTTGGATCACAATATAAGAATAAGGTAATTATGAGGTACTTGCTAATCTTGCCGTTGCTGCAAAAGAACTTGCCGTTACTGCAAGCAAGCAAGCCAGCCATGACGTCACATCTTTCCACAGCCTTTCGCGCCATTTTGACGTGGGAGATATGATAGCCGCTGTCATTAGCAGCTAGCCCGCGAATAGCGAATGAGAGTTTGCCTCGATTTCATTTTAGCATTTTTTATGAAAAGAATAAAAGTGATTTAGAATACTTCTACCGCTCGCCGACTAGGTGGTCTGACCAATTGCGCCAGTCTAGCACGAAACACTTTTATGAGGTAGCAATGGTGGCCACTAATAGAAGCCGATGGAAAAAATGAATCCACTCGAGATTGGAGTCTAGCCAGGACCACGATCTTCAGTAATAAGGAAGCGACTGGAGAGAGAGAGAATACTTCTTTTATTAATACAAGTAGTTTAGTTAAAATTACTATCTTTTTTCCTCAGCACCCAGCTGCAAGTGCTGCGCATGTCTGGCAAGTGCAAATCGGCAGCGGCCGGCGAGAACGGCATGGCGCTGGTGCAGATCCGCGACGTGATGCAGCACATGCCGCAGTTCAAGTACATGATGCGGTCGGGGCTCGCGGACGAGCAGCCGCACCAGCCGCCGCGGCCCGCGCACGCGCCGCAGTCCTCGCACGCGAAGCGCGCGCGCGCCAACTAGCGCCCGTGGGCACAGGCCGACATGGACAGTGGCCGGCTGTGGTGGTGAACTCGTACAGTTATTATACATAGAGCTATGGAGACATAGACAATTTAAGAGTGTCCAATGTATAATAAGAGACTGATGAGATACTTGTCTATGTCTAATCACATGAGAACGTGCCGTGAATATTTTATTTATGATACATTTTTTAATTTTAATACAGTGATATATGAGTGTTTTGAGCTACTTTATGTAATAACTAGCTTTTACCCGCAATGGACTAAGGTCCTAAGGTTGATAATAGATGGTGCTTTTCAATGTCAATCTATTCCTGAAGAATTAACAGGATTTCTAAGGCCTATATGTTACCTCGGTGTATAAGGAATAATGATGCCAAATTTAATCGATATTGGTTCAGCAGATTCGCCGTAAAAGTAACAAACATACTATCATCCTTACTAACAAACTTTCGCGTTTATAATATTAGTAGGATACTAATATTAGGAGGATGGTACCAACCATACAACATTAATTTAATTGTAGGTACATACATACGTACATAAAAAAATCAGTAAATTCAGTGAAGTATTTTAGTCACAGGAATTAATTTGCGGTTTTTTTTTAATATACACGATTTATAGAGATCAATGACCGCACATGCTATTTTAACCTTGGCCTAACAATTAAATACGTGACAACTAAATAGGTGTGAGGGAGATAATACTATAATGTTCTTTTTGTCTTGTTTTACCTCTGGTACTACTGTTCTCTGAACAATTTGTTGCACACTTCAAAATGTTTATGCGTTTTTTAAATCCAAATCAAATCAAAATAATCTTTATTGAAATAAACTCTTTCAAGCACTGAATCGTCAGCGATCAATATGATTAATGAAGTTACAAATGGTTCTGAATTTTGCTCTTACCGAGAAGATCCAACAAGAAAATCGACGGTCTATCCTTTAAACATTTTCAATTTTACATTATTAAACTGCTGTCCTGTATGGAGCTGATAGGATGTTAAAACCGAGCTTTTTCGTCATCCAAAAGGAGAATTAGTTTGTAATTTGCCAACAAGAAATCCAATCAATAATGCGCAAAATAGAGATAGGTAGCCTCATTTGCTCTCTTTTTTCGATGGACACATTTTATGCTGACTCTCCTACTCTAGTATAATAACTCTATGGGTGAAGTGGCCAAATGGGGTGGTAAAGTGCTCTACCGCCGCCAAACACTTGTGTATAGATCTGTGAACTTTAACTGGTGTGCAGAAGTGGTTGTTACTGTTGGAGTGGGTGTTCAATTCAGCAATAGACAGTGTGCTAAAAGCAAATAATTGAAGTGTCTTATATGTGTTTATAGTGTGAGAAATTTTGAGAAGGTCCACAAATGTTTAATTTTTTACATATACTGTATGTTGTTTGTATTGCTTTAGTCGGTTATTTTATGGTAATGACATTTTCTAAATTTCTACATTTAAATGAAACTGATATAGTTTTCTTTTACTCTGTGACTTTGTCGAAACCATTAGTGTCATTTGACATTCCTGAAAAATAAACTCCTACTTCTGGAAGTAATAAACTTCAATTGAATAACATACTTTTACACAGTTTATTAAAAACATTCTTAACTATGATCATACAAGATATGCTTTCAAACCTTTTGCCTTTCAAATATGATTCCCAAATCATCTAAGAGTACTTTAAAGTAAAAACCTACTTTTACAGAAGTCGGGATATAAATAATTGACTTTGATAATGATAATAATCTGAAAATAAATGAATCATATGTGATAGGCAGAAGTAAATTGGGGTATAAAGATTTTTAAGAAGATCTTTAACTCAACCCTACTGCTGCTTAACATGTTCTCTTTCTACTGAACCACATATGATTCAGGAAACATGACTTGAAAAGTTCCTCAGTGTTATAGGGTAGCAATGACTACTTCAAGTTTATTTTTAAATGTACTTATTTATTTGGGTTTGCCTTTGACAGTAAAAAAAACTATTTAAAAGTCTATTGAACTTGAAAATTTGAACATTTTTATTTGGACATAGAATGTGTTAAAATTACCAGCCAGTAATATAGCAGTTGCCCTTTTAAACATATATTATAAGTAATTACATTTAATTTTGCTAAGTTGTGCAAATACTAAATTACTATGTTTTAGAGTATGTCCAACACAATCACTTTTCATCATCTATTAATATAATCTACCTCCCATTTTAGGATGATATCACTACTCTGATAATAGCTTACTGATAATAGCTACTGATAATAGCTTGAAAAAATATAAAACTTTTTTCCAAAACCAATTCATCTTTTATCAGTTATATTTTGATTACATTATCCTTAATTTATCAGTTCTAAGGCTTTAAAATTGTATTAAAAAATAAAATTATCCCATAAGTGTCACAATAAAAAAATCAGTTTAGGTTAAAAAATAGTGGACCAGATGTATGTAGTGTGAGAAACACTGCCTTTATAAATGTTAGTGAAAAATACTGTGTATGGCTTGATACAGACACTTAATTATATAAAAAAGTTTGTACAGTTTGTATAGTTGTCGATACAGAAAAATATAAGTAGTTATTAAGCTCCTTTTTTGGGTAATTGTGTATCGTTTGGGGTTGTACTAGACTAGAACAGTATGTGTGTTGTACTGTTACTAGGCACTACCCAGTACTTGCCCTTGATACATCTCATTTATTCCGACAAGTTTTCAAAATGATACTGATTTGATACAATCAAATCGTCTTTAAATAATTTATAGAATTAGACGTTACTTTGCGGAGATCCATAATACAAAAGTAATAATAAAATTATTTTGCTATAATCCGTGACGAAGTAAAATAGAAAATAATATAATACTAAATGTAGAGTGGACAATCCGTTTTCATACTTGATACATGCAGGATTCGTAAAAACACATGCACAAACCTCCACCACCGCCACCACAATACACAAGCAAAATAATTTTATTATTACTTTTGTACAATCAAATCGTATAACATCACAAAACAATGTATTATAGACACTATTTAATTAATATATATGTTTATTAAACTTATGTATTAGGCGAGGTCAATTCCTATATATTGTACAAAATGTATGATACAATTTAAATCCCGAGATCTAATGTTAAATGATCTATAATAACTATGTAATAGAAGACTGAGAATTTTATTTTATAAATTTTTTCTTAGATCGGACGCTGTTGTTACGTTGGATTAAGTTAGGATTGTGGTAACTGAATATTTGTACAATATATTATAATGTAAATACTTGTAATACTGCATTATAAAAATGTACATTAGTTGTCACTTCAATAGGTGTACAGTAATATTATAAAATTATATAAATAAATATTCATATATATCGTAGTATTAAAGTGACATAATTGAAAAAGCATTCACAGCATAGTGGCTACAAAAGTCCTAAGAAATAAGGATTACTATCTAATTCAATTAAGCCTAATTTTTTAATTAGGTCACTTTAATACTACAGATGCGATATATATGAATAATTAATTTTTAACATACATAGCCTAGAAAAATTACTTCATCACAATTATAAAATTCACAACATTTGGTCACATGTTCTTTTACAAAATTGACATTGACACATAAATTAACCTAGTATAATATGCAAGCAGCTTTGACCAGTATTTTTAAACTGTTTTATGTAGCGATAAAAAAAATGCTGTATAAAAGAATCAAAATCTTAATAAGTAATTAGAGAAATCAGTAAAAAAATATAATCTGGTCAAAGTAATTTTTGCTTGTTATTACATAAAATTTCAATTCCTACATTGTTATATTCATAAAATATCACAACTTTGGAAATCGTTTTGTTGATCTAATTGCAAGGAGTAATTATAGAGCATGTTTCCAATATATAATTACAATTAACCAAATATATGACCAGATTAAAGCAAAATGATTAAACTATGATAAAGAATTATGTACAACAGTATTTAGTAAAAACTATAACTGAGTTTTTTGAAAGTCCATAAAAGTATAAATATTGTATAATACCATATACCCTTTTTTAGCAATCTGGAATGTAATCTTTTTTCAATTATTACAGACAACTAAATTATTGGTTAATTTTAAATATATATTTTGAATTTTGCATCATAGACAAATAACACAATACCAACATTGTTGGTTAAAAATTGTCAGCAAATATCACAAAATATAAATCAATTGTTAATGATTCTTTGAAGATCAAGAACAATTTACAGTAATGTTATATATCTATAAATAACATTAATGTGATAATTGTTACGTATTTATCTAAGAATTACCTGATCTTTCCAGTGTTATATAGTATTGGCTAGATATGTCATTTTTATTGTTAGTCCATGAATTTAGGGAGAAATTAGGAGTTCTGGTTCCTATAGATAGCTAGTGGGGCGAAATCAAGATTTCATTGTGATAAAATGGTGTGTGTATGTGTGTAACTATAAATAGAGTATAATTACTAATGCACAAAAAATATATAATGTAAATATTAATGTGTAACAAATGTTCGTAATGCTGCCAGATTTAACGTACATCATTTAAAAAAAAAATACAGAATATCTTGTGAATTTTTTTAAAAAAACATGCACACTATTTTTTTTTTGAAACCACAGTGAATAAATATTGATGAAAATCCATTTTCATGATTTACTAAAAACTTATTTTTACTGTACTTATGAAGTTATTTATATATTTAATGTTGAATGATACCAACAATAACACAATGAAATCTTGACTAGCAAAAAATTTCAGATGTCTGAAATAGGTTTGATATTTTCACAATTATTTATTTTGGTGTAAGTTAGTGTTAGATTCGAGTGTGCTTGGTGTTTTGAATGAAAATTTTAAAAGTAAATTAACCTAGCGCTAAAGCAGAGCTGTATAAATGATATGCTAAATTATTTATGGTGTAGTCTCGTAAGTATATAAAGTATTTGATATGTTAACACATTTTGAATCGCAATAGCTCTTACGATTGCAGCCCTTTGTAGAGTCGTTGACTCTTATATTTGCAAAATAAAGGAATTCTTTATTAAAATGCCTTCCGTTTTATTTTATTTTTTCATTTTTAAACGTTCCTAACCAATTTGATAACAATTTTTTTTGAATTATATATATTTCATAATTTAAGTATGAAAACATCGACAATCGTTTAGAAACGTTTGCAAAGTGATAGGCTAAAGTCAAAAGAGATGTAAAATGGCGGTGGATGGAACGCGGGCCGCGGAAGCTCTGCTAAACTGAAATGTCATTCTAAGAAATCAATGATACTGAATTTCATCCGCATAAACTACAAAATAGTCCATAGCTTGGCTGGGCTTAAAAATAACGCGTTCACTTTCAAGGGATCACGTGTTAGGTGATCAGGGTTACGAGCAAAACACCTAAGCGTAGTTTACAGACAACTGTAAGTGTAAATCCAATAGAGAGAGATCCCGTGAACGCCAGACCTTCGTCATTTTATAAAAGCTGAAACTTTGTCAGTGCATGCTCCCAACACAGGTACGAACGATGGTAGATTATGGCATTTGGATCATAGTGGCTTTGGGAGATACGAGGTGCTCAAGGTTGCAAAATTCCGAATTAATTTCGTCATAGTATAAAGCTTGATCTTTTGATATTACCTTTAGAATAATATTAAAAATCACGTCAGTCAACGCCATACACTTAGCATAGTGGAAACCCCCTGTCAGACACCCTTAAAGTTCATGAAATTTGACTTCTATTTACGTCATAGTATAAAAGCTGATTTTAATATATATTACTTGGATAAGAATAAGATGATGTTTCCCCTTTAGCCAGACATTTTCCATAGTTCCTACCCCAGCCAGACAAGCATAATAGGTTGCGGTTGGAAAGAGCGGGAAGTATATATACGGGTAGGTGCGAACGAGATGGCGAGTTAGGTCGTTACGTACTCGGCAGTTTTTTTTATGGAATGGTGTTGTTAAAATATTAAATTAACAATACTTAAAAATAGCGTATAAAAAACTACTTAATAATTATATGAAATATTTTTTTCCTTGAAATCTACTTACAAAATAATTTAACAAATAAAAGAACTGTGATTTTATAAATACGTAGGTAACAAGTTAATAAAGATCGGGTACATACCAATGACACCACGAATGTTTTATACAATTCTTGCCGTTATTTATGCTCTGTATTCATATCTGACTGTCAATGTCATTTGATATTTTTCTTTAATCTGTGATGTGTAAACGAATTGGCGAGAATAAATTTTTCCAAATTAATATTAATTCATTTTCAACAACTTTAGTTGTTTTAGAATTAATTACTATATTTAATTTAACAATTGTTAAAGCGGCGCAAACGATGGACACTGGCTCTGGACGTATCTTTGGTCATTTATCAATAATAATTTTATAGCCCTCTTTAATTGTTATAGCATAGATTATATTTTTAGATGATTAGTAGGTTCTAATATGAAATAACCTTTATTAATTGATAGTACATAGTAACTTTAATTGTAGTAATTCTAATTAGGATGAGCATTCAAGTATGTAAGGATATTTCAGACGCTGTGGCTTTGTATTTGCCACAGCGTTTGTATCTTAAATCGTTTGCAAAGCTAAACATTTCTGTTCAGCTCCCCACACACAAGGTACACGGGAAGTCTATCTCCAACTGGGAGTTAATGGAGAAGTTGAGGAAAATGATACATCCTGACAGCTTCTCAGTATTGAAAGTGTCTAAACACAGTTCAGAAGTGATTAGGTTCGATGCGGAACTCGAGAATAGAACGAAGTTAGAACGAGTATTAGCTCGCTTGGAAGATAGATTAATACAGTTAAAGGATTATCCTGACACTTTAAAAGTGAAAGTGTCAGAGGCAAAATCGGACTTTCCCAGTCGTCATTCATGGGATTCGTTCTTCCGTGACGCGACTGATATGGACGAGATGAAACCAGGCGAACGGCCAGATACAATCCATATTAGGAACTTGCCAATCCGATGGTTCGTCTATGAAAGGGATAAAGATGATGATGCGCTTCCTTCGGAGACCATGTTTAAAAAGGTGTTTGAGAAGTTTGGAACGATACGACAAGTCGACGTGCCCGCTGCAGATCCCTTTCGTACGCAGATGAAAGCTCCTATGAGGGGCATAACCACACCTGCTCAAGATGCTGCATTGTACTTTGAAGGTTATCTGCAATTCAGCGAGTACGGTGGCTTTGTGCGTTGTATGGATGCATTGAGAGGGCGGAAATTGCTCAGACGGAATGATGATTTAGCTGAGTGGTGTAGTATTTATGTAGATTTCGACAAGACCAAACATATGACTGATGCATCTGTAAAAAGAAGATCCATTGTTAGGGAGAGGCTGGCTGCTAGGCAAAGAGCGAAAGAAGATGAAGAGAGGCAGGAAAAGGAAAAAATTGCAAAACGTGAAGCTAAAGAGCGGTATGTTGTTTTTGTAATTTGTAAAAGAGTTGTGTGTTATGTTCTTTCCTCCTAATTCTTGATTACTCCTTTTATTACACAAGCATTAAGGTTTGTAAATTAAATATGTAGGTAAATATAAAATATATATATGGAGACTCCACTTGTTGGATGGAAAATCTCGAAAAAGGCACAGTTCATTCAAGTAGTAATTACCTGTTTATTAGTGGACATCCATATCCTGTTGCCCTGTGTCCTGTTTTATGTCCTTAGGAGAGCTATACAGGAAGTCAATAATGCTGTTGAGGGTGACATCTATACTTATATATAAAGCTGAAGAGTTTGTTTGATTGTTTGAGTTTGTCTCAACAACTACTAGAACTAATGATAAAAATGTACAGATATTTTTATTTTTTTTATGTATAGATTACTTTTGGCCCTTTGCAATTATTCCATAGAGAAAATTATAAGAATTATATTTAACAAAGCTAAGAGCAAATGAATTTTTTTTATAATTTTCTGAATTGGAATTTGAATTAGAATAATATTAGTTTACTTTTATATTTTATTACACTGTTTTCTGTACTTAAGCGGTTTTTTTTTTTTTTATTGTTTTCATTAATTTAATATATGCAACTTATTCAGTTAAAAGTTGTAAAATAATTTAATATATTTTAATTATGTATTTTCAGGCAGAAAATAGAACAGCATGAACAGGAGAAATTGGCAAAAATGAGAGAAAGAGAGGAACGGAGAAAAAAGAAACAACTTGTGAAGCTGATGGAGCGAGATGATGTGGATGTCAATAAAAAGGTGGCTGAGGAGCAAAAAGTGCTGTGTAAGATCCAGAAGAAGTTGCAAGCTGTAAGATTGCTTGAGGAGTTATTCAGGAGGATAGAGGTAAAACACTTTTTTTTTGTCATGTGGTATAGTAGATCTGAGGGTGGTCTACAGTAAGTAAACGTCACTTATTTCTGACCGAGGTGTCGTAAAAGACAACTTAGGTATGTTGACCTGCTGTGTGGTATCCGGCTGAGGTGGAATAGACCACCCTCATTTCTTACCGAGGTGTCGTAAAAGGCGTCTAAGGTAAGTTGACTCGCCGTGTGGTATCCGACTTAGTAGAATAGACCACCCTCATTTCTTGCCAAGGTGTTGTAAAAGGCGACTAAGTTAGGTTGACCTGCCGTTTGTTCCGTCCAAGAAATGCTGAACATACTTCTCTAGAAGGATCTTGCAATCAATGGCTAGTTTAATGAACCAAAAACAAAAAAAAAACAGCACAAGTAACAGAAGCAAGTAGGATAAAATATGTAAATATTTTTCAGCTACGTCCTGAACTCAAGCGTAATGGTAGCAAGTTGGAGCGGTACTACAATGCAAGCCACAGTGTAAATCGCCAACGGATTATGGACCTCTATAAGAGACAGCAGGAAAAAGCACTGAACGAGCAACAGGACCGTTTGAGATATGCACTCGACGGTTGGTATACATTCAATTTATTTATCCCATTAATTCTCACTTTCTAATGTTATGAACACGCAAAAATATTCACAACCAAACTCACAACCAAATCACATCAGCACACTGGTGACCCTGACGTGATCCAGTGTGCTGATGTTATTTGGTTGTGGGGACTTCTCTATTGTGGAGCGAAATCAAAGTAATGCAGCTCGAGATTGAGCTGCATATTTATTATGATAAATAAATATAAAATATCTGGGTGACCGAGCTTCGCTCGGTAATTTTTTACAAAAAAAAACTTCAAAAAAAGAAAAAAAACAATTATTTAGTTGGGATCGATCCTTGGCACTCACATTTTTCGAAGCAGCCCGCTAACCGAATAAGCTACGTCGACTTGACAGTTAATGGCGAAAATTCAATTCAATATCAATGTTAGTGTTTTTTAATGACCAAAAATAGGGATAAAACAATATTTTTTTTACATAAAACCTAGCTAGATCAATTTTTCTCCCCCAAAACCTCCTACATGCTGAATTTCAGGAAAATCGTTGGAGCCGTTTCCGAGATTCGGAAAATATATATATACAAGATTAACTCATTTAAATATTAAGATATATAAATATATATGGGACACTTACACACACGGTTGTCCGTCCCCAAAGTAAGTAACTTAATACTTGTGTTATGGTAGACAGACAACTGGTGAATATATACTTATATAATTTTTAAATACATAAATAAATACAAATATACACCCAGGCTCGACGAACCAACAAATCTTTTTAATAGAAAATGTTGGCGGGTCGCGGGTTCGATTCCTGCTGAGGAATCGAACCCGCGACCCGCGGAGCTGAAGGCAGGATCACTACCTACTGTGCCAACGGGCCAGTCAATATAATGATACGTCTTACATGTTTGCGTATTTATTAGCGACTGAATATTGTCTAACAAGTTGCGTCTAATGCTGACATTCGAGACACGCTGACATTGCGGTATAAGAATATTTCGAATTTGAATTTGAATATCACAGTTAGCTTTAAAATGGATTACAGCCATTTGCTACATTCCCGTCAATTACAGGTCGTATCATAATCCGCTCGGCGTTGGAGACCAAGAAACCAAAACGTGACGCCTCGATCAGTTCAGTATCTGATGACGATGAAGCCCAGAAACTGATCAAGACAGAGAAGTTTGAGAATCCAGACAGGGACGGCTACAACAAGAATGCTGGTATGTGATATTTATCTCTCTCTATCTTTTCAAGGGTAGTTCTCCCCAATGATTCTTTTCAAGAGTAGCTTTC
Source organism: Morpho helenor (assembly GCA_029227775.1). NCBI lineage: Eukaryota > Metazoa > Arthropoda > Insecta > Lepidoptera > Nymphalidae > Morpho > Morpho helenor. Next base: position 1,888,783 of record JARGCU010000006.1, read on the forward strand.
AAGGGTTTGTAAACGAAATGCGTGACATTTTTAAGTAATTAAAATTCAGCGCGTTGTCTTTGACGTTGATTTGTCTGGACTCTTGTATCTATGGGGCGGGCTCTCAGATTGACGTTAAGACATCAAGCTAAAAACGTTGGGTTATAATACTTTCTTTTTTAATTTAACGATTACATAAAATTACTTTACTTAAAAATTACTTTACTTTAGTGTGTATTTTGTTGGTGATCTATAAATAAATAAATAAAATATATCTCTCAGTTGCCCAGGGGTAAGCACATCATGTTCAAACATTTTGTCACAAGATTTGGCTAGGTATTTTTCAATCGGCCGCCTGGCTATGGCCAACTTACCTTAGTCGCCTTTTACGACACCTTGGTGGACGGTCTATTCTACTCAACCGGATACCACAGAGATATTATAATGAAATATATCCGTTTTGTCCACAGGAATGTACGGCTACCCCAACCCCTACAGCTATGGGTATCCGTTTCCGGCGATGCCCGCGCCGCATGGATACCCGTTCCCGCAAAGTATGAGTATCGTTATTGTATTCACATTTAATCAATTAGCTTTGCCCTTTAAATTTTTTTTAGGATAAATATCAAATTTTATATGTTAAGCACGTATCATAACTACCAAAAACAATGGCAGGGTTTATATAAAGTTATGGAGTTGGCAAGATTTAAAGTCATTATGCTCCTACCTTTATTCCACTCTAAAAGGGGTCGGCACAACATGTTATAAACATGTCAAATAATTTGCCTGCCTTCAAATTATCTTAGTCGTATTTTACGAAATTTCGGTAAGAAATAAGGCTGGTCTATTCTACTCAGCCAATAACTCAGCTAATAATCACTACATAGTATAAAACAAAGTCGTTTTCTCTGTCTGTGTCTACGTCCCTATATCCCTATGTATACTTAAATCTTTAAAACTACGCAACAGATTTTGCTTATTTACGGTTTTTTAATAGATAGAGTGATTGAAGAGGAAGGTTTATATGTACGAGTATAATAACATTCCATATGGAGTAGAGAAATACTGTTATTTTTGAGCCCTACGAGATTTATCAAAATAATGTACTAATTATATGTGCACCTTCAAAAGGTTTACAGAAAATTGCGAGATGTTGTATGTCTATCTCTTATGGATAACGCCGCATGCCTATACAAAGCGCGTGGAGACCTTGCTTCGCTCTATAGCAGGAAATCTTCATGGCATAGGAAAAGGGGAATTGTTTTACTCTAAATTTAACGCGTGCGCTGAGTGACATAGACTATATGTTTTAAACAAGTGCGAAGCCGGAGTGGGCCGCTAGTAATTATTAAAATACTTCAAACTGTTTTATCTTAAGTCTCTATGAAAATAGTGCTGACGAGGGACGCCATGACGTCCAAGTGACGCTTCACGTCAGACTATATATAGGCCCCACTTCCAAGTCCGCAGAGAGTTTGAGTATAACCACCGGCATAGTTGCATCAATTGCAACCTCGGGACGCGTATCGAAAATTCATCCCCGTGTCCTTTGTTAAAGTGTTTACAAATAAAATCGTGTGTGCAGGGTTGATCTTTTGTGTTTTTTTTTTAAAACGGTGCGCCGACCACTAAAAACCAACCCTGCACACACGATTTTCTGTTTATAATCGTTTTGTTGAACGATTTTGGTCCTTCGAGCCGGATTAGTTCTGCACATTGTTACCATCAGTAACGGTGGCCACTAGCACGGGCACTTGTGTGATTTGCAGCGTCTATGTATTACCCGGTGCGCGGTAGCTTCTACCCGCCGCCCGACACGTACGCGCGGCGCCCGTTCCGGGGCAGGGGGCGCGGCCGCGGACGGGCCCGCTTGCCCTACTTCGAGGGACCTGACGCCACGCAACAATATTACCAGTACGTTTTGATTTTAAATTCAAAACTCTAACTAATAATTAATAAATAAATAAAAATTAAAATAAAATAAATACTAATATATAAAGCTGAAGAGTTTGATATTTGATATTTTATGTCTCTTATCTATTTAAATTTAAATATATGGGACACTTACACACAAGGTCGTCCGTCCCCAAAGTAAGTAACTTAATACTTGTGTTATGGTAGACAGACAACTGGTGAATATATACTTATATATTTTTTAAATACATACTTAAATACAAATATACACCCAGGCTCAAAGACTAACAAATTAATTTATAGAAAATGTTGGCCCTCGGCGGGAATCGAACCCGCGCGCATTTCTATTAATTACATTTTTATATATTATCAATATAGTCTATACCCATATTTTTTTATTGTTTGTTTGGTAAAACGCGCTAATCTTAGGAACTACTGGACCGATGTGACAAACTCTGAGTGTTAAATAGTCCATTTATTCAAAAAGGCTATAGGTTTTATACCATCACGCTAAAATAAATAGGAGAGGAACAGTAATAAAAAATAGTACGAAAACGGCAAAATTTAAAGCTTTCCTTGCGTGCGCTGAGTAAACGGTAATAGTTATTCAAAAATCATGTATTACAAAATTATTCCTCTCTAAAAGTTCTAAATGAAAGTCAGCGACAGCATATGTCTAGCTTTTAGGGTTGACACATTTTAACCATTGTTATGGTTAACAAAAGACTATATTAAGGTTTTAATCTTCCCATGCGGGCGGAATATCTGGCGATTGCTAGGTATATATATTTTGCTATTGATGTATAATGCCCAAGATACAAATCTCATATCCGAAACTGTAACAATTTCATTGACATTGTTAGAAAAGCAATACAAATTTCGACAAAATAAAAACAAACATCGGCCTTGAGACTATTTATTAAAGTTGATTCCATCTATCGACCAATCAATCGAGTATTTGTCAACCAAATTTAAAAGCCAAGCTAATATACAATTGGAGACTAGTGCTGTCGCTCTGTAAAATAGCCGAACGATACTAAACTATTTAAATTTTTAAAAAGGTTAAAATTGGGAAGCCTTTAAATTAATTCGATATATGTGTATATTAAGGCTCAAATATTATCTGAAGTTAAAATTTTGGTACATTTTTTCATAAATGATGAAAGCTCCATCGCAGCCAATATCCGGTGATAATGCGTCCATTGTGTAGCTATTATATAAGCGCGAGATACATGTTGAGGTATTCTGCCTCAGTTTCGTTCTAGCAAACTCTGTCTTAAAGAACGGACATGGAATGCGAGGTTTTCGAAGTATATTAATATTAAATAATAAATAATAAATAAATAAATATATGGGACACTTACACACACGGTCGTCCGTCCCCAAAGTAAGTAACTTAATACTTGTGTTATGGTAGACAGACAACTGGTGAATATATACTTATATATTTTCTAAATACATACTTAAATACAAATAAACACCCAGGCTCAAAGACCAACAAATTCATTTTTTTTTTATAGAAAATGTTGGCCCTCGGCGGAAATCGAACCCGCGACCCGCGGAGCTGAAGGCAGGATCACTACCCACTGCGCCAACGGGCCAGTCAAATCTACTTAACAGTTGATTATCTTCTATTTTACCATTGAATATATTATGGAGAAATGTCATGTATAGTCTTCGCTATACTGGCTATCCATATTTTTATATGTCGGTTACTTGTGGTTCTTCTACAGATTTCCTCATTTCTGATTTAAAACAACCGATAGGTACTTCAAGAAGCTAACAGAGGCGGAGAAAAGTAACGAGCACGACGACCGTTCGCGCACGCGCTCGCGCTCGCGACGCCGCTCGTACTCGCGTTCGCGGTCCCGCTCGCGGCGCCGCTCCTACTCCCGCTCGCGGTCCCGCTCCAGGAGCAGGAGGTCCAGGAGCAGGAGCCGGAGGTCGAGGTCGAGGTCAAGGAGTAGGAGGTCGAGGTGAGACATCTTTGAACGGTACCTCTGTATAAACAATTTAAATAAAATAAATAATAAATAAATAAATATATGGGACACTTACACACACGGTCGTCTGTACCCAAAGTAAGTAACGGGTGATATTATTATGGGTGACAGACAACTGGTGAACATATACTTATATATTTTTTAAATACATACTTAAATACAAATATACACCTAGGCTCAAAGAACAACAAATTCATTTATAGAAAATGTTGGCCCTCGGCGGAAATCGAACCCGCGACCCGCGGAGCCGAGGGCAGGGTCACTACCCACTGCGCCAACGGGCCAGTCATGTACATATTACTTACTTACAGTTGCTTCACAGTATATTTTTAGCAATTGGCGATGTATGTAATAGACAAGGTAGAAATCAAGATAACTTTATGGCTCCTTTTTTGGAAGACTACGTAAGTCATTCGTGGGTTTCGGTATAAGATTCTATAATAAAATTCCGCAAATAATTTTAGCTTTGACCTTACAGCATTTTGAAAACACTATTAAAAAGAGGCTGATACATTAAGCATACTGTTGAGGATTACTTAAATGATAAGAATGCATGGGATTATTTTTATAATTCTATAATTTTTTATATTTTTATGTACATAAAACTATTTCCTCCATGTTTCATTATAGATCTCACAGTCATTCCAATTCAAGGTCTCGCCGAAGGTCGCGATCAAGAAGCAGGAGGTCCAGGTCGAAGTCTCGATCCAAGTCCAGATCTAAGAACCACACGCCCAGCCCTAAGCCCGCGGAGGGTAACCTGGAGGACGCGGCGCCGGAGACCACGCGGCAGAGATCCAAGAGCTGGTCTCTGCCGAAGGACGGCGAGCTCAGGGAGTCGTGGTCGAAGAGTCCTAAGAATTAATAAATGATGTTTATAGGTCTAGTTTATTATTTACTAGCGGCCTGCCCCTGCTTCGCACGGGTATAAAATATATATACCATGTCAGTCAGTATAAAAAATGATTAAAATCGATCGAGTAGTTTTGATTTATTCATTACTGCCCGTGGCCCGCTAGCGTTAAATTTGGAGAAAAACAATTCCCTATACTAAGAAGATTTCCCGCTATCTTTGGAATATCTAAATTCATATAGTACATTTTTACTTATTTACTTTTACATTTTCCCTATGTATTTTATTTTTACAATTACAGAATGTCTTTAAACAAACTCTTGAAAGAGCGACAGCAGCTAAAGTCGAAGTGTTATAGGGCGAACGTACGTACAAACCTTCCTCTGGAATCGCTCTATCTATTAAAAAAAACCCCGTCAAAATCTGTTGCGTAGTTTTAAAGTTTTATGCATACATAGGGATATATGGACAAACAAAGAATGCGACTTTGTTTCATACTATGTAGTGATATAAACTTTTTCGTTTTCTCTATACGACCCCTACTCTCTTTCTTCTTCAATTCTTGTCCTTTTCCTTCTATTACTCAAAGGTTGACTGGAAGAGATCCCTTTTAGGGATAAATACGTCGTTATACATGTGTTTTTTTTTCTTAATTTTTCTTTCTCTTTTCTAAATATATGTATAAAAAGAATAAATAGATAAAATAAAAAAAATCACCTATCTCTTGCGGTCAATGGGCGTCCACTGCTGAATATGCTGATGGCCTTTGAGCCTGGGTGTATATTGGTATTTAAGTATGTATTTAAAAATATATAAGTATATATTCACCAGTTGTCTGTCACCCATAACACAAGTATTAAGTTACTTACTTTGGGGACGGACGACCGTGTGTGTAAGTGTCCCCTATATTTATTTATTTATATATGTCTCTTCCCATTACTTTTATACCATATCTTTTCCCACCTTTTTGCTCTGTGATACCTTTTTGATATCGTCAGAACACTTCGTAGGACGTCTACTGACGCGATATCCGGTGCGGAGTCGACAACCATAGAGTTATATACATAGAGTACAATATTGTTACAATAGCCGTGTGGTATCCGTCTGAGTAGACCACCCTTATTTCTTACCGAGCTGTAGTTAAAGGCGACTAAGGTAACTTGATCTGCCGTGTGGTATCCGGTTGAGTAGAATAGACCCCCCCTTTTTCTTACCAAGGTGTAAACGACTACCTAAGGTAAGTTGAAGTCGGGCAGGTGGCTGGTCGTAAAATACGTAGCCAAATCGTGACATGTTTATAACATGTGCCGATCCCACTTAGAGTAGCAAGCAGGCAGGAATGTAGGCAGGAGGATGATGATTGACGAAGACATATTGTAACATGTTTCAAATACAACCTTCATATGGTTGGTACAGTAATATAAATAAAACATTGTCACATTGAGTTGATGAAAAAAATTAAATGTGTATTGACTTTTGAAATAATTACTTTTTATAAGCCATGCTATTGAAATGAAGAAAATAAAATATTTTACTGTTACAAAATCGTTAGCCCTTCTTTTATTATTTTTGCGATTGTCACATTTGATTCTTAGCATTAAGGTTTGTAGAGCTCTGTATTAGATGCGAATCTTGATATATGAGTTTAGCGGTAGTTTTTTATCATGTTCTTCGGCATGTACGTACAAACAAACATGATGGTTTATCAAACTAATCTACATCCTGCATCTTCGTTTGATGTGTAATTCAGGTGATTATGTTATAATATTATAAAACAAAGTCCGTAAAAGCTGTCTGTATGTGATAATTTTTTTCAAAATTAATCAACGGATTTTTGTACAGTTTATACTAAAAATTAGTATAAGTTTTCCAGAAGGTTTAGCAGTAGATTATGATTTATTGTACCTAAATTGTGTGTGTAGGGTGTTCGGGTTGAGATGTGTAACTTACCTTGTATATTTATATACAAGACACAAATTATATGTAATACATACATGAACATACACTAACCTCACACTAATACTGATGTACAAAGGAACATACACTGTCTCATGATGCACCACGTTAGTAACACGAGAGCCCTTGGTGAGAGTGAACGTGAACATATGGTTACTTGTTGTGTGTGTTTGACTACGTATTTTGCGACCGGCCGCCTGCCTAATTTCAAATAATCTTAGTAGTATTTTACGACATCTCTGTACGAAATAGGATAGTCTATTCTACTCTATCGGATACAACACGCCGGGCCAACTTATCTTAGCCGCCTTTAACGACACCTCCATAAGAAATAGGGGTGGTCTTTTCTTCTCAGTTCTACTCACTACTGTTACTATCCCACTGCTGAGAATAGGCCTCTTCTCTCCGTTTTTGGAGAGAAGGTTTGGAGCTAAGTCCTACCACGCTGCTCCAATGTGGATTGGTAGGTTACACATATTTCCAGAATTCTGTATAGATATGCAGGTTTCGTCACGATGTTTTCCTTCACCGAAAAGCGTGTGATAAATTACAAAGTTTTAATAGAAAAACTCATTGGTGTCTGCCCGGGTTTGAACCCGTGACCTCCTCGAGTCGCACGGTGGTACAGCTGGGCTAACACAGCTTGGTTCAACTGACCTCTCGGCAATTTGTGCAAGGTTTACTATATTTTACAAAATGAGATATAAAAAAAAGCAAAACTAAATACATGTAAAGACTTTTATATATTAATATAGATAAAAAAAACAAATGTTTTAGGCTTATCAAAATTACTAATGCTATAGTTATATCTATAGATTAGTTTTTAAGATTGATTAACCCGTAATCGGTTTTGTATCAGTTATATTTGACGTAGAAGACGGATAAGGTATTAATTAGTTAAAGGTAATTAGCTGAAAACGTTAGTGGTTTCTTGTCTCCGGCTCAAGATGAAGGGTTTCGCTTTAGCTCTGTTGTGCGTTGTACTTGCTGTTCAGGTAAGTGAAGGAAGATAATTGAAATACCTCTTTAAATAATTTATAGAATTAGGCGTTACTTTGCGGAGATCCATAATACAAAAGTAATAATAAAATTATTTTGCCATAATCCGCGAAGAAGTAAAATAAAAAATATATATAATGCTTAATGTAAGTGGACAATCGGTTATCATACCTGATACATGCAGGATTCGTAAAAATACATGCACACACCTCCATCGCCGCCACCACAATACACAAGCACTATATACGTTCACTATCACAAACTCAACAATCGTTTCGCCCCGCAACCGGAGCATCATCAGGGGATATACTCCACGACCAAAATCGCAAAGCAAAGCAAAGCTTTGCGATTTTGGTCGTGGAGTCTATCTCCTTGTGCTTGTGTATGGTAGTGGCGGTGGTGGAGGTTTGTGCATGTGTTTTTTACGAATCCTGCATGTATCAGGTATGATAACCGATTGTCCACTCTACATTTAGCATTATATATATTTTCTATTTTACTTCATCGCGGATTATAGCAAAATAATTTTATTATTACTTTTGTAGCTGTTATAGAGTTATTATGCTAGATTAGTGAGCCATAGGCAGGCCTGTAGGTGAGAGAAATAAATATAAGCACCTTGTTGCTCTGTAATTTTTTACAAAATAAAAAAAGAAACTTATAATAATAATAAAAGGGGTAGGTGGGGCTCGATCCTAGTTCTTTTCATTTCTCCCGACGATCCGTTCCCCGAATAAGTTACGCTGACTTGACAATTAACGGCAAAAATAGTGTTTTATTTATGTATTCAATGTTTTTTTTTAATTTAGTTTATTTTCTAAATGCCCAAAAACGGATAAAACGTTTTTTTAAATAAAACCAACCTAGATCAATATTTCGCCCCCAAAATCTTCTGCATGCTGAATTTCAGGAAAATCGTCGTTCAGGAAAGGAAGTTTCAGGAGAATCGTTTCCATAGGACCAACCTCATTTCTTACCGAGTTGTCGTAAAAGGCGACTAAGGTGAGTCGACCCGCCGTGTGGGATCCGGCTGAGTAAAATAGACCACCCTCATTTCTTACCGAGGCAAGTTGACCCACCGTGTGGTATCTGGTTAAGTAGAAAAGTCCACCCTCTTTCTTACCGAGGTGTTGTAAAATACAAATAAGTAACGAATAAGTGGTCGTCAAGCAGGCGACCGGTTGTAAAATACGTAGCCAAGTCATGTGACAACATGTTTATGACTACCGCACTTTAGAGTGGAATAAGGGCAGGAAGATGATGATGATTTTATTATTTTATTATCTGTAAAACTATGGACACTATTGGTGCATTCAATAAAAAAAATACTACACGCGCTCAATGTGTTACAAAGTTGTCTATGGTAAAAAGGTTTTGTCGGTCTCTGTAGAGTGATATTTCGATTGCTGGTCTCGTTCGCTTTCGTTTTACGTATTTCAAGCACGATTCTGTGTTCAATTCTAGGTTGGATAAACTTCGTAAAGTATAGATCTTAGATTTGTTTCTGATTGGATCTAGATTTTGTCTATGATATCTTTTGATGCACGACCGCTGCCTCGTCAGCACGTTTCCATAACTGGGTCAGAACAGTTATGACTATTATTATTAGAGTAAATCAATATCTTTTATATAAAAATGAATCTTTATTTCCCTCAGTCGTAACGCGTGAACGGAATTCCTTATTGTTTATTATTGTCAGGAAAAAGTTCATATGAAAAAAGAATTAGAAAATTTAACAACTGTCTTACTTAAATAGGTACGACAGGACTTCCATTGAGTTAGCTACTCTCTACTTATTATCCTTATTCCTATATATGTATATCTTATACGCCTTTTACGATACCTCGGGAAGAAAGAGCGTTGTCTATTCTACTCAGCCCGATACCACACGGCAGGTCAACTTTTCTTAATCGCCCGTTACGACACCTCGGTAAAAGATCGGGGTGGTCTGTGGCGAGTCAACTTACCTTAGTCGCCTTTTACGTAACCTCGGTTAAAAAAAAGAGTGGTCAATTCTACACAGTCGGATACCACACAGCGGTGGGTAAGTAAAGTAAGTAACGGCCTGTTACTATCCCACTGCTGGGCATAGGCCTCCTCTCTCCATTTTTGGAGAGAAGGGTTGGAGCTAAGACCTACCACGCTGCTCCAATGCGGATTGGTAGGTTACACATATCCCCGGAATTCTCTAGAGATATGCAGGTTTCCGCACGATGTTTTCCTTCACCGAAAAGCGTGTGATAAATTGCAATTATCAATTAGACACTTAAGTTTTAATAGAAAAACTCATTGGTGTCAGCCCGGGTTTGAACCCATGATCGTCTCTAGAGATTCACACGGTCGCACCGCTAGGCCATCACAGCGGTGGGTATCAGGCCGTTAATTTACTTTTCTCTATTCTAGTATAATAACTCTACGTATATGCACCTAGCGAGTATATATTCCAAAATTGTTGCCGGGATTACGTTATAAAAAATTTTCAAGGTCGATAATTGTAATCTCCAATCAGTTCACGGTTGATCTAATTAAGTCGATAATTAGTCAATTGGTTCATTCGTGTAAAAACCCATAAAATAAATCCGACTTATCACAATAATTAATCTTGTCTACAAATCGTTGATAAGCCGAAATAAATATTTTATTATTTATTTATTTCACTAGTAATATCCTTTTGCGCCAACGTAAGCGTTAAAGTACCCTCAATATGTATTTACCCTTTTTCCCTATTCCCGACCGAAGAATGGTGTTTAAAAAACGCTATATGTGACCCCGATGTGTAAGTTTCAATTGTGCAAAATTTCATTAGTATTGATTCAAAGGATAAGTCGTGAAACGACAGACAGACTTTAGCATTTATAATACTATCTTTTACCCGTAACTTCGTTTACGTGCACGGTTGTCGCGTAATAAGTTGATAATAGAAGGCGCTTTTCAATGTCATCCTATTCCTGTAGTATTGACAGGATTTCTATAGCCTATATGTTATTCCGGTGTATATGGATAATTGTGTGAAATTTCATCGTTATTGGCTCAGCGGATTCGCCGTGAAAGAGTAACAAACATACTTTCATACTCACAAACTTTCACATCTATAATATTTGTTGGATTTCGCATTTATAATATTAATAGGATAGGATAAGTAGTAGCCCAGTATGATTAGTAGGGATAAATCTTGGAATTTATAATATTAGTAGGACTAGTAGAATTATTAGGGATAAATCTTGGAATAAAGTTACAGTACTAGACGTTAAAGGACACTAAAAAACAAAAAGCTTTCATTTTGATATTTAACTACGTAACCCTACAAACCTGAATGTATATAATAATTTTGTTGTAATAACTGACAAAGTAACATGAAAGTTGGTATTTATTTCCTTCGGTTGTAATTAATTTTCCTCTGTAACAGTAATTTATGCGCTAAGTTAGTTAAGGGTCTTCTTATTCCAATATTGCTGGTTGTTAACAATAATATAAGTATGCATATTAATAATATTATTTTATTTTCAGGCTCGCAACCTGGACCTAGTTGGTAAGTTGCTCGGGGTATTTTTCCTTGTCTAGACCGCCCGTTCTCCTATTGAGCTACCATGACTTTACAAATGACAGCGTAATGAAGCATTTCTGTTCAATTTATATTTTATCAGTTATTCAATGCCTGCAAACAGGTATAAAACACACACAGGTATAATATTTTTAAATAAAACGTAGCTAAATCAATTTATTTTAAAGAGAAAGATGAAGATCAGAACATTATCAAATTAATATTAATATTAATCTTTATTCAAATAAGTTCTTTCAAGCACTTTTGAATCATCAAGAACCAATATGATTAATGAAGCTAAACCTGATTCAGAATGATACTCAGAAGAACCAGCAAGAAACTCAGCGATCAATCTTTTAAACATTTTCAATCTTGTATGAAGCTTAAAGGATTTTTAAATCTAGGCATTTTTATCATCCAAATAATCTTCAATTTTGTAATATGCTTTACATATAAGCATTTCGTATACTTAACTTAAACCTTTCTGTAGACTCTGTCTAGTATGGATTGCGCAATTTTATTGTCGAAGCGAATACCGAGACCATCGAATGAGAGAACTCTGCTAAGTCGCGACACAGGTATCACAAGCTTTTTGTGACCTCTCGTATGTCTATGATATACATCGAATTTGGTCTTGTACATATGGATATTTTTGCGTACGAATAGAATATTACTATATATATATATTGTGAATTGTAAGCCGTGTGGTATCTGGCTAAGTAGAATAGTACCACCCTCATTTCTTACCGAGGTGTCGTAAAAGGCGACTAAGGTAAGTTGACCCACCGTGTGGTATCCGGTTTAGTAGAATAGACCACCCTCCTTCTTACCGAGGTGTCGTAAAATACGACTAAGGTAAGTTGACATCAGGCAGGCGGCCGGTCGTAGAAACGCAGCCAAATCATGTTACAGCATGTTTATAACATGTGCCGACCCCACTTAGAATGGGATAAGGGCAGGAGGATATAATATATATTGTGAATTGTTTGTCGTGGAGGTGTAGAGCACAAGTGAGGTTATTGAGCTATCTTCGCAGATCTGTCTGGCACCGTTGCTGCGGCCGGCGAGAACCCATGGGTAGTTCATCTGCGCGTCGCCCGCTCCACTGGAGGCGGTCTCCTGGACACCTGCGTTGGTTCCCTGATCGATGCATCCTGGATCCTGACCTCCGCTACCTGTGTGCAGGAGTGGGTGCCTTAATATATTAGAAAATTAAGCCTTTTGATATAAGTTTTATACATGACTTGTGATTTTTACTCTTACCATTGAGTTATGACACTACAGTGTGGAAGTCAATCTAAAAGGTGCCCTAGAATGAAAGATTGAGAATTATCATCTGTTCTCATCATCTGAAAGGTTACAGACAAGTTAAGAACAAAGTTACGAGTTTCATCTTCCCTCTTAGGTCTGGCTATGGCGCCCCTATATTCGTACAATACGCTGTGATCCCTCTTCGCTGTTTCAATGCTATATGCTTTCACATATCTTAAGAATTCTCTTATCAAACGAAATTGTCATTATCTTGCCTTCGTTCACCAAAAAGCTGATATGTTAAACAATCATCGTATTAATTGATAAAATAGTATAGTTAAATATACTTGTTAAATATATAGTTATATATACGCCGTGTTGTATCCCGCTGAATAGAATAGACCACCCTCATTTCGTACCTAGGTGTCGTAAAATATGCCTAAGGTAAGTTGACGTTAGGCAGGCGGCCGTCACAAAATATGTTGCCAAATCACGCGACAATATGTTTATAACATGTTGTGCCAACCCCACTTAGAGTGGGAATAGAGTGGGTTAGTAGGACAGGAGGATGATATAGTTAAATATACTTAACTGATATTTTATATTTCCAGCGCTCGTTTCATCTGGATTCGTTACGGTGCGGTGGAAGTCATCCGTCCCGAGCTGGTCACAGAGACCACTGCAGTGTTCCCCAACCCCAATTTCAACGCTGAAACCGGCGAAAACAACATTGCCCTTATCAGAATCAACAGGGTCGTGCAATCCACAGGTTAGAGATTTACATAAAACGACTAAAACGAGTGCGCTGTCGACCAGACGACTGAAGTAATTTCTGCTCTTCATAATTGGTGATTACAAACGATTGGGCGCGAACAACATCTTGTACACATACTCAGCTGTACTTTCCAATCATTGTCTATGATGGCCTACAACAGAGGAATTGTAGGTTTTACGGACACGCATTAAAAGGTATCGTTGGGAAATACGTATGCATTGTAATTGCTCAGTTAAATTTATCCAGTAAAAAGAAACCGAAATAACCCAAACAACATATAGATACTTTTTTAAATTACAGTTTTGACTTGACTTTAACATGTTGTGAATTAAAAGATTTTGATAGGTTTATAATAGATGGTGTTTTTAAAGGTTCGTGTTGAATTAACGCGATTTCTATAGCCTACATGTTACCCCGATGTACAAGGAATAATTGTGCAAAATTTCATTCATATTGTTTCAACGGGTTCGCCGTGAAAGAGTAACAAAAATACGTCCATACTCACAAACTTCCGTATTTATAATATTAGTAGGAAGTAGGATAGGACAGTAGGATATAGGATAAGTAAGTATTTTATGCAATGGCTATGGACGGAAGAGAGAAAAAAAATGTGCGTGCGTATTGCTGTCTCTGGCTATCACAGTCTGATACAGACAATAGGCCTGCACTGCGTCTTAGATATAGAAAACGTAAGTAAGATATAAAAAGAAAGAAAAAAGAAATGCGCTCGCACCTCTCTTTATTGCCCCTACATTAATATGCAAAACGTAGCTCTCTCTTTCTATCTTCACTAACTTATATCTCCGTCTCAAATTCTGTTCGCTTCACCCAACCACAATTTTGGTAACGCTTTTGTCGGGTGGAATAGTCCGGAGTAGCTGACCATCCGTCCTTTCCCGACAGGCTTCCCCGATAGATAAAACGCTTTCGTCACACATTTACCAACTTACTCCCCAAGTCGAGCGTGTTTAAAGAAGTTTTACTTCAAAAAGATTTATAAAATTCTGTCCCCGAAATACGAGTGCCAAAAACACAAGCACTTACACAGGCGGGTAGTTCGACAATTAAAATCTCAAGCAGACCAACTGCTCTATTAATTAAAGTGCCGTCCGAAGTTGGCCGAGAACTTTGCTCCAGTTTTGGAACACCATTTTCCTGTTTTAGTTTTCCATTTTTGCCCTCCTTCTCGCCTGCCGTTGTTATTTTTTAATTTCTGAAATATGATTTTGAAATGAAATAAAAATTTACATCTTTTTCTAACCAGCTTCCGGCGGTCGATTTCCCGCATTTAGTCATATTTTGGTGACCAAGTGTGTAAGTTTTGGTTACTATAAACAGCGAAATTTCTTTTTTAAGCCAACCTTTTTTGCTACCTTTGTAAGATGGTGTTCGGTTTCTTTATGCATCCTCTGCCAATTGAGCTAACAGACGCATCTATATAAAATAAGAGTTTATTTAGCTAACAATGACCGGTGATAATACTTTTGATTCTTAACAAATTCGGTCGGTTCATGCGAAGAAGAATGGTCAAACGAAGATTCAAGAAGGGCGTTGCTTCCCTCGATTATCTACAGTCCGGTTTGTCCAGTTGACTTATCATATTCTCAGTTTTTGACCTCTCTTTCATTTTAAATCGCACGGTGTATTTTATATTTCATAAACTTACAATATACAGTGGAACAGAATAATCTCCAAAAAGGTAAAAAAATAGTATAATTTTATCGTTTCTTGCAGACAATATCAGACCATTATCTCTGGCCGGTTCTGATACTGAGGTGCCATCTGTTGCTCGATTCTGCGGATATGGCGCTGAAAATGACGGTAAGTGTATATTCCTCTTAAACCGATAAACATGCAATCTTTGACATTCCTACCAAGAAGAGTGAATAAGGAACTGAGCGGTTTCTCTTTAACAAAATACTAATGACTACTTTCACTTTATCTTTGCTATCCAGTGTAAGCTCAGAGGATTTGACTCTACGTATAGTAGGCTTTCTGAACTGCTTATATGCTGATGTTCGACGATAGGTGGGAAAATCTCTTCAAAGGTTTTCTACGCCATATACACTTATGCCGCTTGCATCTAGCGGTTTCTTGTGACTCTCGGTTTGTATATATGTATGTCTCCCAATTTGATGCACTAAGCTCAACAGATTTTATTAGCTACGCTATATTTGTTGGCTTTCCTCGGTTTACACTGACCTCTGTCCTAGTAATAAAAATAAGTCAGCTTTCCTCGTTGACAGGAAACAATTTATAAATAAATATCTTCTTCTTTTTCAACCGATAAACGCTGGACATAGGTCCCTTCATGAGATCTCTACAAGACACGATTTTGTGCTGCTTGAATCCAGTGGTTCCCCGCGACCTTTTTGAGGTCGTCAGTCCATCTAATAAGGAGTCTGCCGATACTGCGTTAAATATATTATAATATAAATTCTGTTTATTAGCTCCTGGGGAACAGTTGAAGTGCTTCGACGCAAACCTGGAGGTCGCCGAGGATGGCTCTATCAAAGCCACCAGCGAAGATGGTGCAGCTTCTCAGGTATATATTTATTCGTGGTAAAGAAAAGAAAGCAGGGGTCAGGGTTCAGGCCAAGATCCAAGGCCAATATCAGGGGGTTCCCTTGAATCCTCTGATCACGGATTACGGCAGAATATTTTATTTTTATTTTTGTGCTATGGAATTGCGAAAAGTAATGGCCTATTACTATACCATTGCTGTGCATAGGCCTTCTCTCTCCGGGGAGGAGGTTCGCAGCAAAAGCCCACCACGTTGCTCCAATGCAGATTAGTAAGTTACACATATCGTGTCGTTTTCTCGCGATGTTTTCCTTCACCTAAAAGCGTGTGATAATTTGCAATTGTCAATTAGACACATACCTAAGTTTTAACAGAAACATTCATTGGTGCCTGCCCAGAGTTTGAACCCGTGATACCCTCGAAAGAGTCACACGGTCTCACCTCTGGGCTATCAGAGATTATATTACAAGAAAATTGTAAAGTATCTAATTATAAAAATAACTTCAATTTTACCGTATTTAACTAATTTTGCTCCAGAGTTCTTACTGTGAAAGCGTAATAGATATATATAATAGCGATATAATAATGTGTAGTCCATGATTAAATATATACATTATTAATTAATAATTATTAAATATATTAATTATAGTTTGATATCGGAGGTCCTTTAGTCAGCGACGGTGTTCAGTTCGGCGTGCTCACTGCTAGCGAAGGCAGCGATAGTGGTAAGTGCGAAGACATTGTTAACTTGTGTCTAATATTAGTCATTCCTACTCTTATCCCACTCTAAGTCATGTTTTTCTCTTCCATTCCTATTATTCGTCAATTCTGTCGCTACTCCTTTTATATCATGTCATACTTCACATAATTTAATAATCTCTTTTAGGCTTCCTAGTCATTATTGAAATAAGTCAGAAGATAGACTCTACGCTTCGGTTACGGAGCGAAACAATTGTTGAGATTGTGGTGGTGAATGTGTGCAGTGCTTGTTGTGTTGGTGGGGGGTAGTACATGAGTTTTTACAAATTCTGCATGTATAAGGTAGGAGAACGAATAGTACACTGTACATTTATCATTACATATATTTTCTTATATCGCGTATTATAGTAAAATAATATTTTCATTAGTTTTATCTCGTTACGTTCATTTACATCATCGATCAATATATATCCCCCTGCCCTTATTCCACTCTAAGTGGTCGGCACAACATGTTATAAACATGTTGTAACATGATTTGGCTGCGTTTTTACAACTGGCCGCCTGCCTGACGTCAACTTACCTTAGTCGTATTTTACGACACCTCGGTAAGAAATGAGGGTGGTCTACTACTCAGCCGGATGCCACACGGCGGGTCGACTTACCTTAATCGCCTTTTACGACAACTCGGTAAGAAAGAGGGTGGTCTAATTTACTTAATCGGATATCCCACGGTGGGTCAACTTACCTTAGCCGCCTTTTACGACACCTCGGCAAGAAATGAGGATGGTAATATTCTATTCAGTCGGACACAACACGGCGTAATACCAATTAAGTGCATAGCAGGCCGATTTCAGACAGTCATGGTATTATTTTTATATATTCTACTAAACCGGATACCACACGGTGGGTCAACTTACCTTAGTCGCCGTTTACGACACCTCGTTAATAAATGAGGATGGTTTATTTTACTCAGCCGTTAACACAACAATACACTCTTCATTTAGCATTACATATGTATTTGACTGGCCCGTTGGAGCAGTGGGTAGTGACCCTGCCTACAGCTCCGCGGTTCGCGGGTTCGATTCCCGCCGAGGGCCAACATTTTCTATAAATGAATTTGTTGGTCTTTGAGCCTGGGTGTATATTTGTATTTAAGTATGTATTTAAAAAATATATAAGTATACTAGGAGTCCCGCCCCAGCTTCGCAAGGGTATAAAGCATATAGCCTATGTCACTCAGTGATAATCACAGTATTTCGCTACTCCATATTGAATTTTATTATACATCTAAACCTTCCTCTTCAATCACTCTATATATTTAAAAAAAACCGCATCAAAATCAGTTGCGTAGTTTTAAAGATTTAAGCAAACATAGAGATATAAGGACAGACAGAGAAAGCGACTTTGTTTTATACTATGTGGTAACGTTTATAGCTACTACTATTTTGATAATTGTCAAATTTTTACCATACTTAACCAAAGACTAAATTACGTTTAGCTGTCATTTATGTTTTGTTTTTCCATGTCATAGTCGTTTTTGTTGTACCACGTTTTATAGTGACTTGACGGGATAAAATAAATGCGGTCGAACGGGATAAAAAGTATCCTATGTCCGTCTCCTGGTTCTAAGCAACCTCTCCACCAATTTTCAGCCGAATTTGTTCATCCGTTCTTGAGTTATAAATAGTGTAACTAAGACCAACTTTCTTTTATATATATTAAGTATATATTCACCAGTTGTCTGTCACCCATAACACAAGTATTAAGTTACTTACTTTGGGGACGGACGACCGTGTGTGTAAGTGTCCCATATATTTATATATTTTCTTTCATCGCGGACTATAGCAAAAATTATATTTTCATTAATTTTGTCTCGTTACGTTCTTTTAATATCATCGATCAATATCTATCAATTAATTACACTTGGAACAAACCAAGGTCCGCTAAAGGGTTAATTTATTAGTTCACGCGTGGCCGAGGGTGTGTAATGTATCACAATAAACTTGATGAATCGCCTGCTAATTGAGCGGCCTTGGCGGACTTTTATATGTATGGGACACACAGTAAATACACAAAAATCTTTTTATATACTAAAATATGATAAACCAAATAAGCGCATTATCATCTTCCTGCCTATCCTACTCTAAGTGGGGTGGGCACAACATGTTATAAATGATTTGGCTACGTATTTTACGATCGACCGCCTGCCTGACATAAATATACCTTAGTCGCTTTTTGCGACAACTCTGTAAGAAAGAGGGTGGTCTATTCTACTCGGCCCGATCCCACACGGCGGGTCGACTTACCTTAGTCGCCTTTCACGACATCTCGGTAAGAAATGAGGGTGGTGTATTCTACTCAGACGGATGCCACACGGCGGGTCGACTTACCTTAGTCGCCTTTCACGACACCTCGGTAAGAAAGAGGGTGATCTATTTTCTCAACCGGATACCACACGGTGGCTCAACTTACCTTAGTCGTATTTTACAACACCTCGGTAAGAAAGAGGGTGATCTATTTTCTTAACCGGATACCGCAAGTTGGCTCAACTTACCTTAGTCGCCTTTCACGACACCTCGGTAAGAAAGAGGGTGATCTATTTTCTCAACCGGATACCACACGGTGGCTCAACTTACCTTAGTCGTATTTTACGACACCTCGGTAAGAAAGACGGTGATCTATTTTCTCAACCGGATACCGCACGGTGGCTCAACTTACCTTAGTCGCCTTTTATGACACTTAAGTAAGAAAGAGGGTTGTATATTCTTCTCACCCGGATACCACACGTCAGCTCAACTTATCTAAGTCGCCTTTTATGACACCTCGCTAAAATATGAGGGTGGTACTATTCTATTCAGCCGGATACAACACGGCGTAATACCAATTAAGCGCATACCAGGATCAATTTCAAATAGTCATGTTTTTTTTAAATTTTTATATATTTAAAAAAATTACATAACCGGGTGACCGAGCCAGGGTCACCCGGTCTCATAATATACGTATTTTTGTTCCAGTATTCTTGAATCCCGGCAATTTCCGCGAATGGATCCAGCAGGTTTCTCAAGTCTAAATGGGAAGATGAAGGCATTGTTTATAATAATGATTCTGCAGACATAAAGTCTTTATAATATATAAAAATTCTTATTAAAATTCTCTCAAATGTTATTTTTCCAATAGTTCCAAAACCTAGTATCTATTTGAGTAGTATTGAAGCGATTTATAATTTCTATGACAATATCCTATCCGCTTTGTACACTGATGATTGTTGTTGAATAAATTTTCAAAATATATATATTTTTTTATTACTACCTTGCGTCAAGCGTTACATAAATAAAATATCAATAATGATTCTTGTTATCTAATACTTACATAGTGTCTGTATGTCTGTAGTTTCCTTGTTTCCATAATTTCTATGAAAATCCTATTCTATCCGAATTGTAAAACTATTGATGATTTTGTTGAATAAATTTTCAAAATATACCTATATTTTTTCTTTTATATCTTACCTTAATGACGTCAAGCGTTACAGAAATAAAAATTCACGTCCGGCCGGTCCGGCCACGTGTTGCTGTGGCTCAGTCTGTTTTCGATCTCCCCTCGAAATAAAACTATCATTCGTTCCCCATTCCCTTTATATCACTCTAAGAGTTCGGCACAACGTGTAATAAACATGCTGTCACATGATTTGGCTGCGTTTTCACGACCGGCCGCCTGCCTGCAGTCAACTTACCTTAGTCGTATTTTACGACACGTCGGTAAGAAATGAAGTTGGTCTATTCTACTCAGCCGGATACCACACGGCGGGTCCACTTACCTTAGTCGCCTTTTACGACACCTCGGTAAGAAATGAAAGTGGTACTATTCTACTCAGTCGGATACCACACGGCGGGTCGA
The DNA here is from genome assembly GCA_029227775.1 of Morpho helenor. Taxonomy (NCBI): domain Eukaryota; kingdom Metazoa; phylum Arthropoda; class Insecta; order Lepidoptera; family Nymphalidae; genus Morpho; species Morpho helenor. The sequence goes on from JARGCU010000006.1 coordinate 1,909,170, forward strand.
CTTACCTTAGTCGCCTTTTACGACACCTCGGTAAGAAATGAGGGTGGTCTATTCTACTCAGCCGGATACCCACACGACTACTCGAAATAAAACTATAATTGTCAATTTTTAAAAAAATATTCCGATAGCCACTAAATTTAACAATATTATCCGCTGGGTAAATCTTAAGATTATCTGACTAATTGCATTAAAATCAGTTCAGCCGTTTCGGAATCTAATTTAACAGATTTAATCATTTAAGATTAGCTATGAAAGTTCAACATACAAAGAGACTGATTTTGACATTCATGATATCTTTTATAGAATTAGGCGTTACTTTGCGGAGATCCATTATACAAAAGTAATAATAAAATTATTTTGCTATAATCCGCGATGAAGTAAAATAGAAAATATATATAATGCTAAATGTAGAGTGGACAATCGGTTATCATACCTGATACATGCAGGAGTCATAAAAAAACCACATGCACAAACCTCTACCACCGCCACCATGATACACAAGCAATTGTTTCGCCCCGCAACCGAAGCATCATCAGGAGATAGACTCCACGACCAAAATCGCAAAGGCTTTGGATTCATGATATCCGTAAATCTATGAATAGTTCATGTAAATAACGCCAACATAGTATAGAATATTCATAGAGAAATCATAGACGAAGGAAGGATGTTTCAAACTACATATAACTTACACAGATAAACATGCGATTCTGGACATGAATTGGCTAAGGAAAAATAAAATATGATACAGAATATGTTTTATTCATATAAAACCCGTATAACGGAAATCTGTGCCCGATAGGTCGGTCGTCTTGCAGAGTGAGGCAACAGCATTGCAAATCATATCATGTAGCAATCACCAGCTTATTCGCTTAATTAGAAATGTGTGTCAAAGTAACAGTTAGCTAAACTGAGCGTGATCTGATGTCATCGAAACTAGGGATGTAACTTCAAGTGGAAATAATTGATAACTAAGGTAATTATTGTATGGAACCGGCTGTTGCTGACACGGCACCTGTAAATAAAAAATAAATATATTAATGTAATATAATGTGATAATTAGATATAAAATAGATTTAAAATACTTACCTCTTTACTTACCATTAGTCTTGTAACGCCATCTGTTGGTATAATAAAATATTACTTGATCATGCGAATACAAGGCGCAGATAATACATAATTTTAGTTAAATTAATGTCTATGATAGATGCTCGCGGTGCGAGCCTATGCCCTTTCGATCTTGTCAGTCGGTCTTCACACACCACGCCTTGTAGACGCACATTGAGTTTAAGCTATACGAGTGTTTTCATTTCAACATAATCAGCCGAAATCACGCACCATCGCCTTTCCCTGGCTCCATCCGGCACACCGGCTATACTCACGTGTTATTCTATCGGGTTAGCCCGACTAGTTTCGAATCCATCCGGGGCACTTATTCATGAGCTCTTTACAGGACGTTATCGTGGCGGGTGGCGGGGGTGCGATGGGACACGGTGGCGGCGGTGGCCGCGCCTCTTCCAAGTGTTCCCTGTTGCTCTGGTCTTCGTCATCGCATGCACGGATGAAGTTTGTGCACGCGACGCTTACGGTGTCGGTTTCAAAGCGGTCTTTATATGAACCGGTAGTGTCAAAAATAGGTTTTCACGCCGAAGGTATGGCCATCCACCGTCTCTGTTAAAATTCGGGTACCGGCCAATTTCAAACTAGTCGGGCTAACCCGATAGAATAAGACGTGAGTATAGCCGGTTCTATACATTAACTATGAATACTACTCACGATAGTTTAAGCTTAAAAATCGACTAAGGTATGTCGACCCGCAGTGCGGTATCCGGCTGAATGGAATAGTATCACCCTCATTTCTTACCGAGGTGTAAAGGCGACTAAGGTAACTCGAGCCACGGTGTGGTTTCCGGTTGAGTAGAATAGGCCACCCTCTTTTGTTACCGAGGTGTCGTAAAAGGCAACTAAGGTAAGTTGACCCGCCGTGTGGGATCGGGCTGAGTAGAATAGACCACCCTCTTTCTTACAGAGTTGTTAGAAGTTGTTGTTGTCTTACTTTAGGCAGGCGGCCGGTCGTAAAATAGATAGCCAAATCATGTGACAACATTTTTATAAATTTTGTGCCGACCTCACTTACGATAGAGCAGGAGAATGATGAACTGTAGCAAAATTCCATCAATATTGCTCCAGCCAGCACAATTTATAGAAGCAGGCGTTACTTTGCGGAATTCCAAAGTACGAAGTTGCAATAGAATTATTTTGCTGTAATCCGCTTTTGTTAACAATGGATTGTGATTTTGTTGTGGAGCCCATCCTCCTGATAAAGCTTCGGTTTCAGGGCGAAACGATCGTAGGGATTGTGGTGGTGTGTGTGTAGTGCTTGTGTGGAGTGTTGTTGGTGAAGGCGTTATGTGATACGATGATTTGTCCAGCATGTATAAGGTATGCGAATATTGCCTGCTTTATACACTTAGCATAACAATTATTCTCTTAAAAAACGCGGATTACAGCTAAATAATTCAATTGTAAATTCTGAAACAAATTGACTTTAGTATTTATATTATTAGTATGTATGTAGTAAAGAATTAAACAACATGAGTCAACTTCTTTACCAACATAGTAATGAAAATCCATTGCATATTAGTTAAGTGGTTTGAAGATTGTTTTACACAATAAAATAAAATAGATACATTGAAATATCACGTGTGCCAAAAAAAGATTGTATAACATGTAATCAGGGTTGCCAACGTAAATTTATAATAAAGTATTGTTATTGTAGTTAGTTGGGGTCTTAGTAGTAGTAGTTAGTCTTTAGGGTGCCAAAGTGTTCGGCCTCATCGTGGCGCACCCTGGACAGGCCTTTGGAACACACTAATATGTATTTCTTAGTCTTGGCGAACGGACCACTGTGGAGTGGCCAATCCAGTTGTCCCTCTGATTAGCAGAGGGCAATCTAGACGGGCCGGGGACTACGGGGGGTTAGGGTGGAGTCCCTAATAAGCGACGGGTTCAGTTGGGCTTACTTAACGGGCGGACAGGGTTTCGGTCACTCTCGGTCAAGCCCGGAAGCCCAGCAATAGGACGGAGACTTTCAGGTTGCGAGGAAGAAAACCTCTATAAAAATTACCTGGTGGGGGCGGAAACGCCCACCACGGCGTAGGGGACCCTACTTGGGGCGCGGTCTCTCCCTGTCAACCGTGAAATAACAGACACGGTGGGCAGGGAGCGATCGCGGGCAGCGGTGGCCTCCTTTTGCTCTGCTGAGGAAAGTGGAATGGGGCGGTGGAGTGCTTCTGGGAACTTTGTTCTGGATCCAATATGCTGCTGGCGAGCCTAGGTGGTAGCGACTTGCTTAAGCCCATCGTCTGCCGCCCTATCGGGACCTCCAGGCGTTCCGAACGGGGTATATTGAACGTCTGGCTTACAGGTCCCCAAGCGGTTGGTGCATCTGGTGCTCCCGATGCACCGGTTAGCGGAGGGGGTCTTCTCCTTTGAGGAGCCCCTAACCGGAGGAGGTGTTCTCTGGGATCAGAGCTGCTGTCGGCGGGGATGGGGGCACTGTGTACAACGATATCCTCTCCTTGCCTTAGTCGATATGCTTATGACGATACCTCGGTAAGTAGTGAGGGTGGTCTATTTTACTCAGCCGGATACCACAAGGCGGCCAAAAAAAAAATGAAACAATAAATTGTACTTTAATTTTATAGTGTGTACTGTTTTCTTACCTATGGATACCTTACCAATGGATTTTAATTGCTAAAAGGGTGGCAATCTTACTTCCTACTAATATTATAAATGCGAAAGTTTGTGAGTATGTATGTTTGTTTTTCGCGGCGAATCTACTGAATCAATATCGATGAAATTTGCCGCAATCATTATGGAATAACATATAGGCTATAGAAATCCTGTTATTTCTACAGGAACAGAATGACATTGAAAGGCGCCATCTATTATCAACCTATCACGGGACAACAGTCCACGCAAACGAAGTAGCAGGTAAAAGCTAGTAATCCGATATGTAATGCTGAGGAAATCTTGGGCGCTTGCTAGTTGGTCGGCTTAGCTAGGTCAATGTTGTGTTAGTATTACGCATAAACGTGTTAAATATTTAGTTTGTAAACGTGTTTCCGCAACACCTTCGAGAATGTTCTTGTTCGAATGTTGCTAATTTTAATTTTATGTTTATTGAAATCTCCGACCAAATAAACAAACTATAAATTAAATAATTCTCGGTAATTTTTTTAAACAAACTTAAAAAAAAAGAAAAAATATATTGGGTAGGTGGGGTTCGATCCTAGGTATTTTAACTTCTAGAGACCACCCGTTCCCGGAAATAAGCTACGCTAACTTGACAGTTTTTGACAAAAATAGTGTTTTATATTCAATGAAAATTTCTTAATGCCCAAAAACAGGGATAAAACGATTTTTTCCCCCAAAACCTACTGCATACTGAATTTCAGGAATATCGTTGGAGGCGTTTTCGAGATTCAGAAAATATATATTTATATATATATATACACATACATACAAGATAAACCCATTTTAATATAAAAAATTTAGTTAATTTCTAGTGTACATTATAAAGAAAAAAAAAGTTGGGGTTGACAACCTTTATTACTTAGGGGTATGAAAAATATATAGGTGCTGATTCTCAGACCTACTGAATATGAATATAAAATTTCATAAAAATCGGTCAAGCCGTCAACTAACATTGTGACACGAGAATTTTATATATAAGAAGAAATATTTTGGACACACACGCGTAAATGACACGTTGTCCGATCTGCCTGTTTTTTGCAAATCTGCCGTTAAATTTGCATATTTTTTTTATGGTCTTTTCTACTTAACCGGATATTATTCGGTGAGTCAACTTATCTTGGCCACTGTTAACGACAGTGGTAAGAGAGTTTCTTGGTAAGAAATGAGTATGGTTTATTCTACTCAGCCAAAGAACCTCACGGCGGGTCGATTTATTGAAAGGTCTTCTATACATACTCTCGTAAATATCCCGTGTGGTATCCAGCTGAGTAGAATAGACCATCCTCATTTCTTACCAAGATATTGTAAAAGACGACTAAGATAAGTCGGCCCGCCGTGTAGTATCCGGTTGAGTAGAATAGATCAACCTCTTACCGAGGTGTCGTAAAATATGACTAAATTAACTTGACGGCAGGCGGCCGGTAATAAAATACGTAGCCAAATCATGTGACATATTTATAACATGTTGTGCCCACTTAGAGTGGGATAAGGGCAGGATGACGACGAGGTACACTCGTAATACATTACAAATCTAGATGGGTAAAGACCTTTATACAGGTTCGCCAAAAATCTCATCATGCCTGACAATTGCGGTCCGAACTTTCACTATTACGTCCTCGCGCGCTTCGTTAGCACTCGGCTGCAGTGAACAAGTATGGCGGGTCGCGCGCGTATTTAATTTTGACATTATTTCAACACCGCCATTCTGTACATTCAAACAGATATTACATGCCTCGTACATTTGACTAAAATCATTAAGACATATTATCCAGTTAAAGTTAATTATAATAACGGGATACGAAATTAAGTACAAGGTTTTTGCGTGTTTCTAAACACAACTGAACAGTTCTGAAACAATTTTGTGGCAAACAAATGTAAAAATAAACGAAGATTGACCGTAAACTTGAGTAATAAATATGGCGGAATTTGTTGTGTAATTTGGCGGTTAATTTTAAATAAATTTTGTCAAAAATGTTCAGTTTTAAAAACTTAGTAGTGCAAACTGTGATAATATTTTGTTTGATTGTAAATAATTACACGTTTAAAAGTGTGTTTTTGGAATATTTTTTTGTGTTTTCGTTATGTGCAAGTGTGATATTCTCTGTGCTTATGTTCGATTACGGTTATTGGATAAATAGGGGTGTATTTTCGCCGCCCGCTTTGCCGATCGTTGGAAATATTTGGCCAATAGTCGCTGGGAAAGAGCAAGCCGGAGTATTATATCAAAAATTTTACGAGGCCCACAAAGACAAGAAAATTCTAGGTAAATAATAATTATACACAATAACTAATTTTAATTTGAGTTAGGAATCTATAACTATATAAATATAGCTAAAGAGTTTGTTTGTTTGAACGGGAACTACTTTACCGATTTGAAAAATTCTTCCAGTGTAAGATAGTCCATTTATCGTAGAAGACTATTGGCTATATCACGCTAAGATGAATAGGAGAGGAGCAGCAAGAAAGAATATTATGAAAACGGCAAAATATAAAGCTTTCCTTGCTTAAGTTATTAAAAAATTATGTACCTATTACAAAATTGGTCCCCTCTAAAAGCTCTAAACAAAATTTCGGGACGGTATATGTCTGGCTTGTAGGGTTAACTCACTTTAATCATATTTGTGGTTATTAAAATACTAAATTACGGTTTTACTTTTTACCGGGCAGAGCCGCTGGCGATTGCTAGTATTTTAATAATAACGATACAAGGGATTTCAATCTTACCTTTAAGGATTGGCACATTTTGTAATTTAAATTAAATAAAAAAAAACTAAAAACACTTTTTGTAGCACATTAAACTATAAAGTGTTAAATAATTCTTAATATAATAAGAAGTAGAAATATTCTAAGTAGAATAAAAATAATTAATGAAAAGTATACAAAAATGATTGCACAAAGTATCTCATGTTTTTTTCACAAAAATATTAATATTTTTCGTTTATTATTTCTATTCTCCCTATATTAAGAATTATGTAACACTTTTTAGAGCGAGCGGTAGTTTTTTTACAAGTTATTAATTTAATGTTAGCTATATTATACAGTAAATATTATAGAAGATGGTCATAAAACTAACACTATATATACGTTTAAACGTATCATAACTTTGACATCATTCTTCTTAAATATCATCATCTTCCTGTCCTATATCCCACTCTAAGTCGGGTCGGCACAACATGTTATAAACATGCTGTCACATGATTTGGCTGCGTTTTTACGACCGGCCGCCTGCCTGACGTCAACTTACCTCAGTCGTATTTTACGAAACCTCGGTAAGAAAGAGGGTGGTCTAATCTACTAAACCGGCTACCACACGGTGGGTCTTACCTTAGTCCCCTTTTACGTCACCTCGGTAAGAAAATGAGGTATTATTCTATTCAGCCGGATACCACACGGCGTTCTACCTTCTTAAATACCGTTTCAAATAAAATGTATTTTCAAAAATAAATATAATGTTATTTACATCTGGTTTTGTTAGTAATGGTTCACTGACCTGCGCGCTTGTTCTAAATACAGGAGAAAAAATAACATTATAATTTTGTCTCCCTCGTACCTGTTGTACCGTATTTAATTTTTAGGCCAAGGTTAGAATGGCGTACATGGTCATTGATCTCTAATTACTGTCGTATCGGTAACATCCTTTGTAGTATAAGTAATGTAATATGGATTTAATATTTAAACAAGCAATTGTGGTAGTTTAAAATATTACAACTACGAGTAGCTTGTGGTTAAACGCAACAAACTAACCACAAGTCCGGACGCCAAATTACTCACATTACAGCCATTACACTCTCAAAGTGGTTTAAATTATATAAACGTTTCATGTTTTATCATCAAATAAAGATATACTGTGTTAACCAAATCTAATGCTAATTGGTTTAAGCGCATTATATTTTATGATTATAGCAAGCTTGTGATATCCACTTCGTCATTCTCCTACCCTTATCCCACTCTAAGTGGGGTCGGCACAACATGTTACAAACATTATAGATCAGATGTTTGACATCCATAACACAAATTACTTATTGACATAATGAAGCTACTTACTTTTATATACAAAGTGTGATTGTCCCTTATATATTACTTTATATTAAATTATGTGTAAGGCGTATGTTTAAACGTAAAACATATTACACATTTAAAGATTATCTAAATGATATTTTATAGAATTAGGTGTTACTTTGCGGGGATTTATAATACAAAAGTAATAATAAAATTATTCATTCTGAACAACATTAACAACGTAGGTTAGCTGGCAGGATCTCTGTCATAGGGATAAGTTGACCTTCATACACTTTTTTTACCAATAATGTTTTTTCCAACATTTTTTATGGTACATAAATAAATAAATAAATAAATAAGCATTCTGAAGAAAGTGATTAGCTTTATAAAAATATTTGGCTGTAATCTAAGATAAAGTAAAATAGAAAATGCTAAGTGTAGAGTGGACTATTCGAAAGAAAAATAAAAAAGTAATAATAAAATTATTTTGCTATACTCCGCGATGAAGTAAAACAGAAAATATATATAATGCTAAATGTAGATTTGACAATCCGTTTTCATACCTGATACATGCAGTATTCGTAAAAACACATGCAAAAACCTCCACCACCGCCACCACAATACACAACCACTACATACGTTCACTATCACAAAATCAACAATCGTTTCGCCCCGCAACCGAAGCATCATCAGGAGATTGACTCCACGACCAAAATCGCAAAACGAAGCAATACCCAAATAAACTTAGTTATATACTAATCGGTTAAACCCCATGTATCAGGTATGAAAACAGATTGTCCACTCTACATTTAGCATTATATATATTTTCTACTTTACTTCATCGCGGATTATAATTAATATTTTTATAATTACTTTTGTATTATGGATCTCCGCAAAGTAACGCCTAATTCTATAAATTATTCACAATAAGTCGTCAGTTCAATACATTTCAGTACAATACAGTTAAAATCGTAATGCATTACGATTTTGTTTGTGGAGCCTATCCTCCTGATGATGCTTCGGTTGCGGGGCGAAACGATCGTAGAGGTTGTGGTAGTGAGTGTGTGTAGCTTCATACACTCAGCATTACATGCATTCTCTTAACAAACGCGGATTACAGCAAAATAATTTTAACAAAATAGTTCCTTTTTAGGAAACTGCATTCGTTTTTATAATAAGATTCCCGCAAAAGTATTTGAATTGCCAGAAGAAATTTATATCATACATAAAAAAAACATTATGCAGCAAGGGTTATTATAGTTAATGTTAAGATTCCGGCTATACTCACGTCTTATTTTATCGGATGAGCCCGACTAGTTTCAAGCCCATACGGGGCTCTTATTCATGAGCTCTTTACGCGGCGTTATCGCGGCGGGTTATCGGGCTCATCCAATAAAATAAGACGTGAGTATAGCCGGAATCTTAATATTAATTATGAATACCACTCACGATGGTTATTATAGTATTGACGATTACATGACAGATAAACATGCCTGGACATCTTTTAATAATATCTAAATTAATTATAATAAAATTTATTATTATTACTGTTTGTAATTACCATTATTGTAAAATTCTGACGTTCAAAAAGTGTATATATGTACCAATTTTGAATAAAATGTTTGATTTGATTTATTGTAACTTCTGTACTATGGAATTCCGCAAAGTAACGTCTGCTTATCTAAATATCCTATATATGTTTCCAGGAATCCACCAATTTTATAGACGGACTCTGGTGATATGCGATCCAGAGCTCGTAAGGAGAGTGTGCGTGAACGACTTCACACATTTTACAGCCAGGGGGTTCTTCATAGACAAGAAGGTGGACCCTCTGGCCGAGTCTATACTGTACCTCTGTGGGAATGAATGGAAGACGATGAGAGCTAAAATATCGCCAATGTTCTCGTAAGTAATGACGATAGCATCCATTCCACAAAATTCAATAAAAATTTCTGCCTAATAACGTTTTATATATATAGGATTTTGCATATGTCGTATACATAAATAACTAAAACTAAACTAAACTAAAACTTTGTAAATTTAATTGCGAATCCCACTATTATAAATTTTTCGTATAAACAAGCTATGGAAGTTACTTTAATATTTTTATTTATTTAAATTTTGATACAAACACGTTCATCATTATTATCTTCTGCCCTTATCCCATTCTAAGTGGGGTCGGCACAACATGTTATAAACATGTTGTCACATGATTTGGCTTCGGAATTTACGATCGGCCGCCTGCTTGACGTCAACTTAACATAGTCGCCTTTTACGCCTTTTAAGAAATGAGGGTGGCCTATTCTACTCAGCCGGATACTACACGGTGGGTCAACTTACCTTAGTCGCCATTGACACCTCGGTAAGAAATGAGGGTGGTCTATTCTACTCAGATGGATATAACTAGGCTGGTCAACTTAACTTAGTCACCTTTTACGACACCTAGGTAAGAAATGAGGGTGGTCTATTCTACTCAGCCGGATACCTCACGGCAGGTCTACTTACCTTAGTCGCCTTTTACGACACCTCGGTAAGAAATTATGATGATATATTCTACTGAGTTGAATACTTCAAAGTGGGTCGACTTAACTTAGTTTTTTACGTCACCTCGGTAAGAAATGAGTGTGGTCTATTCTACTTGGCCAGATACTCGTATCACATGGCGGGATGGATGGAGTTTAAAATAACTAAATTATATTCATTCACCTTGTAAATGTACATTAACTTTCCGTAGCTCATACCGGCGTCGCCATTTTAGCAAATATTTGCGAAACGCTACTACTTCCCGGTAGTTTCATAAAACTATTTACACTGACTGTTAGTTTCTTGGTGTATTAATCAAAAGCAAAAAAAAAATTATATATATATTGGTATTTTACCTCTCTAGACCGCCCGTTCCCCAAATGAGCTATCATGACTTTAGATTTGACAGCGAAATATGGTTTTTGTAATCAACGTACATTGAAAAAAAAAATTTAGTGTCTGAAAACAGGATTAGTATGAAATTCTTTTTAAATAAAACTTGGCTAGATTGATTTTTTGCCCCCAAAACCCCCTAACACGCTGAATTTCAAAAACTGCTGTAATGGCAAAGCTAAAATTGATTGCGGAATTTTATAATAGAATCTTATACAAGAACCCACAAACGACTTACGTACTTTTGCAAGGCGCAAAGCAGGATCCGCGTTAGTTCCTACTTTGTCTATTATATACATCATCAATATTTTCCTTCCAGACCCATCAAGTTAAAAGGGATGTTACCTTTAATAGAAAACACAGCGAATGAATTTGTCAAACGTGTGAAAACACTTGTGAAAGAAGCGAATGAAACAAATAAAGAAGCCAAAGAAGAATATAATAATAATGAAGAGCATTCTAGAATAATAGATTCAGAAGAGCTCGTGGGTGGTTATACAGCCGATGCGATTGTCCCTTGTGCTTTTGGTGTGAAAAGCTATGTGATGCACAATACCAAAGACCCCGTATCAGTTGCTCTCGGAGCCTTTTATGAAATGTCATTCAGCAATATTCTCGAAAAGTAAGTCAAATTGTTCAATACTTATTAATTTAGACTAAGAATTCAATGCATCGATTGAATTTTTATTAAATTACTAGTATTTTACCCTTTGTTCGCGTGGATTATTGTAGTGTGATAGGTTGATAATAGATGGCGCTTTTCAATGCCATCATATTCCTGTAGAATTAACTGGATTTCTAAAGCCAATATTTTAAACCGGTGTCTAAGGAATAATTGTGCCAAATTTCATTGGTTCAGTCTATTCGCCGTGAAAGAGTAACAAGCATATATCCATACTCACGAACTTTTGCATTTATAATATAAGTAGGAATTTAATTTAAACTGTGATAATGTTTAATTCAAAATGCTCAGCGGTGAGACCGTATCACTCTTTCCAGAGGGTTACGGGTTCAAACCCATTTATGAAATAAGGATCCAAATTTTGGCACCCGGACAGGGACCAACTAGTTTTTGTATTTAAATTTATGTGTCTAATTGATAATTGTAATATATCACACGCTTTTAGGTGAAGGAAAATATCGTGAGCGAACCTGCATATCTCTAGAGAATTCTAGGGATATGTGTAAACTACCAATCGGCATTGGAGCAGCGTGGTAGGTCTTAGCTCCAACCCTTCTCCCCAAAGAACGGCATGCCTTTGCCTAGCAATAGGATAGCAAGAGACTGTTACTTTACTTTTTACATTTATGAATTCAATTTGATTTTGATGTTTATTATAATACAGATTTATAATTTCAGGACGACGCGCCATCTATGGCCAGCGCTCGTGTTGTTTCTCAAAATGCGTACTGTTCCGAAGAAAACGCACGATTTCTTCTACAATATTGTTTCCAATGTCATCAGTGAGAGGCAGAAAAGTGAGTAGTGTTTAATATTTAAAAATCTATACATATTATAAAACAATGTTTCCAAAAGCCGTCTGTCTGTATGTAATTTTCTCAAATATAGTGTAATATAACTCCTCAAGAGTCGCACTAAAATATAGTGCAATTCTTGAGGAAGGTGTAAGTTATTACAGGCCAACCTTCGAACTCAGTCCTCGCGTGCGGAGTATGACATAGGTAAACTGAAATCTTACCTCTTTTACATAACTCCACATTTACATTACAGTACTTTAGTTTATCTCTGTTGGTTTGCGCGACGCTCGCGAGTAAAGTTTACAGGAGGCGAATTTTTTACTACCACGCGACCTCTTAAACACAATTTAAATAAAACGGTAATACTAACTTAAACCTTCTTTGTATTTGCACTTTCTTTAAGTAAAAACGTAAAATGTCGTTCAGTAGATTTTGAGAAAATCGACACACAGATTTTGGGGACTTTGTTTTATAATAATTATAGATATTAGTAGATTTTTGACCACGTCCTTGTTTTCAAGATTGTTTTCAGATTTTCTATTGATATATCGTGTTTTATTCTTTCAGGCGGGCAAGAAAAGCGTGGTGACTTTATTGACATGATGATGGCTTTACAGAGCGATGATAAAACCTCTGTGGACGAGAACGATGTCAAGATTAGTAAGTTATCTGTATTGCCAAATTTTGATTTGCTTCGAACCAACAGCTCTATGGGACGTTTTTATGGTGGTCTTTCTACCTTTTGCCAGTGTTTAGAGAGGACTTTAGGTGGCTATCTCCTCAATACAGGACCACTGGTGGGTTCTTTTTACCTAGTCTGATCTTTAAGCGATGTCGGGGCTTATTGGATCCTGTAGTTTTAGATCCCTTGAAGAAACCTCTGTCCAATACTGGACGTTGAGGTTTAACCAAATCTATAAAAACAGTTATAGCTCACCTTGTTTTTGAGTTTTAGCCTAACATTTTTCATGCTACGTCGTTCTCAAAGTCTTGCACGAGAGTGACTTGATACTATTGTCGCGGAGCTTTGCCTGTAAAATTAACAAAATTTTCGGTTTTTTTACAATAAATTTTCACAGCTTTCTAAGATTTCCTCGGTTCGAGAACCACATATTGGCATGCATCTTTGCGCAGCAGCAGAGTACCTATCGCCCGGATGCGACCAGCGTTTTGCCCGCAATTCTAGGGAAACTAAATTTTTTTTATTTTTTACCGGCCAATTTTTTATAATTTTCTTGCAAATGTTTACAAGATTTATAACATCCATAAATAGTTTCTGCGACGACTCCTTTGACTTATTAGACGTTGGGATCAAAAGTACGGTTCGAACCCGAAATTCTGTAATTTACCACACTATATACTTCACAATTTTTTTTCGTAATTTATTTCTTGTAGAAGGATAGAAAGAAGAACTTCAACATATTGATATCTCAAACATTACAGTATAAAACATTTGCGGCCAATCTCAATAGAAATGTGAATTGAGTTCGCCTCGGGGAAATTCGACTGTCAAATTGCAATATGCCATACTGCCGACATCCAATCACTTACTACGTAATAGAACTCATACGTCGTGTGCGGGAACTTTCTAGATGTAAAGGAAACAGGGACTTTGATCCTTTATCTATAATACATTTTATTATTACTAGTTTTAGTAATAATAAAATTATTATTGAAGGTTTGTGCATGTGTTTTTACGAATCCTACATGTTTCTATTTCACTTCATCGCGTATTATAGCAAAATAATTTCATTATTACTTTTGTATTATAGATCTCCGCAAAGTAACGCCTAATTCTACAAATTACGTTTATCTATGTTAAAAATCCTACTTATATTATGAGTACAAAATGCTTTTATGTAAGTGTAAAGTAAAGTAACGGCCTGTTACTATCCCATTTTTATAGATAGGTCACTTCTCTCCGATTTGGAGAGAAGTATTGGAGCTAAGACGTACTACGCTGCTCCAATGCGAATTGGTAGGTTACACATATTCCTAGAATTCTCTAGTCTTTTATGGGCTTCAAAATACTAAATTACGGTGTAAATCTTTCCGCCAGGAGCCGCTGGCAATTGCTAGTAATAAAATAACAAAATACTATCATAACTTTTGTAAGCTGTTCTTATTTCATTTACTTTCTTCCAGCCGATATGATAATAGCGGCAAACGCGTTCTTGATATTGCTTGGCGGATACGAAACTACCTCTACGACTTTGGCCTTTCTCTTCCTGGAGCTGGCAGCTCATCCAGAGTTGCAAGAGAAGATGAGAGAGGAGATCAAAGAAGTGACAGAGAGACACGGTGGCAGAGTAAGTCTGGAGGCGCTGCAAGACCTCACTTATATGGATATGGTCATACAAGGTAATTTTCGTAAATACTACATACAAAAGAAAAAATGTAAAATAATGTAACAGTAACACGATGTATGCATGTATTTCCCTCATAGAAATAACAGGGGTCGCAGGTTCAAATTCCTGGCAGGCAACAATGAGATATAATATTATGTGTGTAATTGATAATTGCAATTTATCACACGCTTTTCGGTGAAGGAAAACATCGTGAGGAAACCTGCATATCTCTATAGAATTCTGGGGATATGTGTAACCTACCAATCCGCATTGGAGCATGTGGTAGGTCTTAGGTCCAATCCTCTCCAAAAACGGAGAGAGGAGGCCTATATGCCCAGCATCAGGATAGTAACAGGCCGTTGTTTTTTCTTAAATATATATACCCAGACTCAAAGAACCAACAAATGTTTAAAAAACTTATTAGCCCTCGGGTTTCGAACCCACGACCCACAGAACTGAAGGCAGGGTCATTATCCACTGCGCCAATGGGAAAGTCGATATAAGTTACGCTAAAACTAACGTGTTCATCCCTTATGCATGTAGAATTCATAAAAGAATTAATGGGACAGTAACAGGCCGTTACTATCCCACTCTTTAAATGATTTATAGTAGCAGGCGTTACTTTAAGCCGTGTGGTATCCGGCTGAGCAGAATAGACCACCCTCATTTCTTTTTCGACACCTCGGTAAGAAAGAGAATGGTCTTAGTCGCCTTTTACGACACCTCGGTAAGGTTTCGTAAAAGCGTATTGAGTGTTGGTGCTGGCGGTGTTTTGTGATACGTGTGGTGACTTGTCCTGCATGTATAAGGTATGCGATTCTTTCCTTCTTCATACACTTAGCATTGCATGAATTCTCTTAACAAACGCGGATTACAGCAAAGTAATTTTATTGTAATTTGTATAAACATTTGTAAAGTAATGTTTTTTGTTTGTAGAAACATTACGGCTGTACCCACCGTTCCCTAGCATACAGCGTATGTGCACGAGGGACTACACCATCCCAGGAAGCAGTGTGGTGGTAGAAAAGGGGACACTAGTGGTGTTCCCCACTATGGGATTCCATAGAGACGAACTGGTGAGTGGGTGTGGTGAGTTTTATTATTAATTGATTATATTTGACTGGCCCGTTGGCGTAGTGGGTAGTGATCCTGCCTTCAGCTCCGCGGGTCGCGGGTTCGATTCCCGCCGAAGGCCAACATATTTTATAAATGAATTTGTTGGTCTTCGAGCCTGGGTGTATATTTGTATTTAAGTATGTATTTGAAAAATATATAAGTATATATTGACCAGTTGTCTGTCTACCATAACACAAGTATTAAGTTACTTACTTTGGGGACGGAAGACCGTGTGTGTAAGTGTCCCATATATTTATTTATTTATATTTTATTTAAAAATGACTACATAACTAGCTGTGTGGTATCCGGCTGAGTAGAATAGACCACCCTCATTTCTTACCTAGGTGTCGTAAAATACGACTAAGATAAGTTGATCCACCGTGTGGTATCCAGCTGAGTAGAATAGACCACCCTCATTTCTTACCTAGATGTCGTAAAATACGACTAAGATAAGTTGACCCACCGTGTGGTATCCAGCTGAGTAGAATAGACCAACCTCATTTCTTACCGAGGTGTCGTAAAAGACGACTAAGGTAAGTCGACCCGCCGTGTGGTATCCGGTTTAGTAGAATAGACCAACCTCATTTCTTACCGAGGTGTCGTAAAAGGTGACTAAGTAAATTGATTCGCCACGTGGAATTCGACTGAGTAGAATAGACCACCCTATTTGTTACCGAGGTTTTGTAAAATATGCCTAAGTATGAGAAGTACCGCAGTCATAAGTTAAATTAATTATTTTATTTGACGTCAGGCAGGCGGCCGGTCGGAAAATACCTAGTCGAATCATGTGACAACATGTTTATAATATGTTGTGCCGATCCCTACGGCACTTCGGTAAGAAATGAGGGTGCTATTTTGTACTGAGCCGAATACCAGATGACAAAGGTTAATAATACATTGCCATTTTATGTAAATTGATTGAAATATATATCTGTACAATGATTTCCATGCCGGCAAAGCTTGCACTGTTAGTGATGGTATAAAATAGTGGAGTTTTTTAGTATTTTGAAAATGCATCGTCCTTCGTGCCCGAGCGCTGGCGACCGACCAACCCCGCGCCGCCGCCTGGCGTGTACGCGCCCTTTGGCGACGGGCCGCGGTATTGCATAGGTAAGTCGGTTTCCATATTAAATCTGTATTAACTCACTGAAACATATACTGGACTAGGGATTTAGGAATGAGTTGGAGTAGAAAAAAAACTTTTTTTTATTCCTATCAAAATAAATGGGTTAGTGAAAAATGCGCTATTTGCGAATTACAGTACATACATAATGTGCAGTTTAGCTACATTGGTTTTAAGGGGAGAAAAATCGATCTAGCTAGGTTTTGTTTTAAAAAATCCTTTTATCCCTGTTTTTGGGCATTCAAAAAATACTTAAAATTTACACTGAATATATAACTTTTGCCGTAAAAAATTCTGAGAAAAATTCGACCATTAACACTGTTAAAAATAGGCTGATACAGAAAGCCTACTATACTATTGAAGATTATTTAGAAGATAAGAATGTGTGGATACAGCTCTCTTTGAACCTGTACAAGACAGTAACGACTGAATGTAAATAGTATTAAGAATTATATTTTTAAAAGAACAACCGCCAAGTTTCTTGCTGGCTCTTCTCGGTAGGAACAGCTTTCCGAGCCAGCAGTAGAGTTGACGATTGAAAATCACTTGTTTACAAGTTTATTTGAATAAAGAATATTTTGAATTTGAATCTACGAACGTGTGGGAACATAATTATAACCCGAGCATACATCAAGTGTCAGCATCTTATCATAAATAAATTATTACATGCTATTATATGTCTTATTAGCAATTAATAAGATCTTTAATTGCTTAATAAAATAAACAGTAACATAATCGACACTTGACACCTGCAATGTAGGTCAAAATGCGCTTGTCTGGTTTTCTTTGTAACGTTTGTTTTATTCGCTAATGCAGATTTCGATTAAACAATGTACATAATTCGCAATTATTCTTGCGTAATCAATATGGTTCAAATTGAATGTACTGCAGAATTCTCATCATCCTTCTGCCCTTATCCCACTCTAAGTGGGGTCGACACATGTTACAGACATGTTGTCAAATGATTTGACTGCGTTTTTACGACCGTCCGCCTGCCTGACGTCAACTTATCTCAATCGTATTTTACGACACCTCGCTAAGAAAGAGGGTGGTCTATTCTACTCAGCCGGATACCACACGGTGGGTCGACTTACCATCGTCGTCTTTCACGGCACCTCGTTAAGAAATGAGGGTGGTACTATTCTATTCAGTCGGATACCACAGGCGTTAATCTATTTATTATTGTTACAGGTAAAAGATTCGCTATAATACAGATGAAGACTTGCCTCGTAAAGCTGCTTCCACACATACGGATAAGTCCCGCGCCGGGAACTGAACCTCGTACCGGCCCCTTCGAAGTCGACTCGCGGCTGCACCTGACTTTACATCCAGCTGATTCTAGAGTTAAAATCAGTTTGTTATGATATATTATTAATTAAATCACTATATCTTTAAAAAATAGGAGAATATTTAAAAGTCTATTAGTGGGGTTTACAAATGTTTTGATACATCAATTGTATTGTAATAGCTTTCTTAAGCTATTTCAATACAATTAGCCTTATTACAATAAGCCTTTGGGGTACACAAGGATTCGGGGTGTTATGAAATAATTAAAAAAAAAAAATAAAGTACAATTCGTATTGTATGCGGCTGAGTAGAATAGACCACCATCATTTCTTATCGAAGTGTCATAAAAAGCGACTAAGGTAAGTCGACCCTCCGTATGGTATCCGGCTGAGTAGAATACCAACCTCATTGCTTACTGAGGTGTCGTAAAAAGCGACTAAGATAAGTCGACCCGCTGTATGGTATCCGACTGAGAAGAATAGACCAACCTCATTTCTTACCGAAGTGTCGTACAAGGCGACTAAGGTAAGTAGACGTCAGGCAGGCGGCCGGTTGTAAAAACACAGCCACATCATATGACAACATGATTATAACATTGCATGTTAAAATGGCTCCAATAAGCATCTGATCATGAATCTATTTTATAAAATTAAATGTTTGTGCTTTTCATACTTAAAGCATAAATATTATTTTTTTATAAAACAAAAATGTAATTAACGAAAGTACTTTGAAAAATGCAATTTTATTTCAATTTCTTTTTGTAAATTCTTATTGTAATAAAATGTTCTGAGTCATATGTTTTTGTTTGTTTACATTTAGTTAGGTACCTAAGTAAGTAAGCTAGTAACTGGTAAGCTGCGGTAGCCCAGTGGTAACACCGTGCGACTCTGTGCGAGGAGGTCACGGGTTCAAACCCAGGCAGACACCAATGAGTTTTCTGTTAAAACATACCTATGTGTCTAATTGATAATTGCCATTTATCACACACTTTTCGGTGAAGGAAAATATCCTGAGGAACCTGCATATCTCTAGAGAATTATGGAGATATGGTCCATAGAAATGAGATAATATTGTTTGAATGTTTGAAATGTCAAAAAACAATAGAAATACATTTCTAAGACATCGCAAAGTGCGGTTTTCCGGGTGCAAGAGTATTTTTCCGGTAAGAAGATATTTCATAATGGTCGACCGGAAACGGGACTTCAATGTAATAAGTTCCTGTTGTCTACAGTTTCATTTATCAACATCGATAAACTAAAGCGATGTGGCAAGTTAGAATTGCTATATAGATAAAATCATTCGCCTGCGACACGCTGGGTCAACTTACCTTAATCGCCTCTCACGACACCTCGGTAAGAAATGAAGGTTGTCTACGCTACTCAGTCGGATACCAGACGGCTAAAATAAATAACAAAAAAATAATAATTTTAATGTTGACCTGCAATAACTTGGGCCTGTTTCATAGGTTACCAATAAACTGTCATTTATCTTATTCGGAACATATCTGACACATGTTTTGGAATTTGCTCTGCTGGATAGCAAATACCTATTTAAAATAGCCGCGATTTTACTTTTTAAAATTTTTCATTTTTTAGAGTCTCTTTTTAGAGACATTTATCTGTTACTTAGTTTATTTGTCGGTTAACTATCCGTTACTTTATCAGTAACTTGTGAAACAGGACCTTTAAGTAATATTTCGACGCACTTAACTTAAACCATCTGCCAATTCCAGTAATTTCGAATGGAATGTGCATAATAAAAAAAAATCGTAATTTATTACTTGCACGTGTTCACCTATTGTATTAAAAATCCTTTAAAACTGTACATGTGGCGGCGAGGCCGGTTAGAATTGCATTTTGGATGGTGCAATAATTTTTGATCACTGTCCAGACAAAATCTTTGCTGTATGATAAAAGTTACTGAAGTTAAAATGAGCTCAAAATGAAAATTAACAACACTAACATTAGAAGATTATGATACTGTTGCATATAACACGAGTGTTATAAAACCAAGTTATGTACAGTGTCATACACTACTTTATTTACTCTCATACTATAATACGTAAAACAATATTAATAAAAACAAAACTTGTTCAAATATTGAAAAGATTTTTTAAATGTCAAATGTTAGCGCCAACGCGCAAACATCGATTGCGCATGCGTCTTGCGTCGCCGCGGACTCGTTCATTGAAACCTTTTTTTTAAGATAGATGTTCAATCTTCTTGGTCCAGCTGGAGGTTGTATAGGTGTATCGTTATGATAAGAATGTGTGGATATAGCTCTCTTTGAACCTGTACTAAGAATAAGAATTATATTTTTAAAAGAGCAACCGCCGAGTTTCTTGCTGGCTCTTCTCGGTAGAAACAGCTTTCCGAACCAGCAGTAGAGTTGACGATTCAAAAGCACTTCTTTACAAGTTTATTTGAATAAAGAATATTTTGAATTTGAATTTGAATTAAAAAGTTATATTATGATACAGGTGACCATACAAGACCTGTATCGTAATAAAACTTTTTAATTTTTTATTTTTGGCCTGTACTTAATGTTTGTCATAAGAATTTTGGTTTCAGTTTTATAATCTTTGTATTATAGTATCAGAGTAGATAAGCAATATTAACTCATTTAAATATTCGAAAATATCGATAATTATAATACTAGTAAATATATAGAAGGTAGTGACGTAATAATCAGTTACAATGTACCTTTAAATGAATAATCAGGCGTGAAATCCTAATTCCACGTAGAAGTCGAGGTCGCCAATAAACAACATACTTTACTTGACATTTTACGACCAAAGCCCATATTTTCTGAAGTAAAAAATCATAAAATATATTGTAACCACCATTTGCAGGCGCAATATCCTATTCCTGTAGCATTAACAGGGTTTCTATAGCCTACCTGTTACCAAAGAGTATAAGGAATAATTGTGCCCAATGTCATCGTTATTGTTTTAGCGGACTTACCGTGAAAGAGTAACAAACATACTCATAAACTTTTGCATTTATAATATTAGTAGAAAAAAAGGATAGGACGTACTAACTAAGACTAACAATAATTTACCTTACACTATTCCTGGGCATAGGCCTCCTCTCTCCACTTCTAAATCCACTTTAAAACACTAGTCATATGGGCGAGCGTCAAGAGTTACCTGATTCTTTTCTGTAAATTCTAGAAGCCTAGCCCACTTTCGATCATTCGTGGGATTTTCAATTAATTCCTATACGTAGCTGAACCAATGTAAAGTAACGACCTGTTACTATTCCTGGGCATAGACCTCATCTCTCCACTTCCAAAGCCACTTTAAAACACTCGTCATATGGTTGAGCGTCAAGAGTTACCTGATTCTTTTCTGTAAATTCTAGAAGCCTAGCCCACTTTCGATCATTCGTTGGATTTTCAATTAATTCCTATGCGTAGCTGAACCAATGTAAAGTAATGGCCTGTTACTATTCCTGGGATATTACATCATGTAACCGTGCTGTTGTGTTTAAAAACATTAGGAGTTTTATTTGTGCCACATCCTGAAAAGAAGAAGACGCCGTGTGGTATCCGGCTGAATAGAATAGTACCACCCTCATTTCTTACCGAGGTTTCGTAAAAGGCGACTAAGGTAAGTTGACCCACCGTGTGGTATCCGGTTTAGTAGAATAGACCACCCCCGTTCTTACCGAGGTGTCGTAAAATACCACTGAGGTAAGTTGATGTCAGGTAGGCCGGTCGTAAAAACTCAGCCAAATCATGTGACAGCATGTTTATACCATGTTGTGCCGACTCCACTTAGTGCGTCTTACGACACTTCGGTAAGAAATGAGGGTGATTCCACTAAACCGGATACCACACGGCGATTTCAATTTGTTTAGTATCGCATACAAATCGGAAGCTAAAGCCCTCAATCCTTACTGAAACACACTCCCAGCAAAAGGATAGTGTAAGATATAAAAGCAGTTTTTATACCGATGCCTTTCACAGCAGATCGTAATTACGATAGGATGCTGCGGTAACTGACATGAAAAGAATGTAAGCCCCCACTTCCCAACGTTCCCGTTTCGGTATCGTGACGAAGGGTCTTTTGAATGGATCCAAAGAACTCTGCCGGTGACGTTTTGCTTTTGCACCTACTTGCCACCCGCTCTAACTCGGTCTTGCGATACTTTTCACGGGATTTTTGTTATGAATGTAAATTAACGGCCTGTAAGGCTTCTTCTTTTCAGGATCATCATCTTCCTGCCCTTATCCCACTCTAAGTGGGGTTGTATTAAGTTTATTAAGTTGTATTAAGATATAGAAACGTAGATTTGGTTATTATAAATAGTAATTAGCAAGGACTGTTAAGTCCCAAGATTGTTTGTCATATAGTTAACTAATGATGTTGTTGTGGACTTTATGTGATAATTAAAAGGAAAATGTACGATTAATTATTAATGTTTCTGTAATTGATTACGCCGTGTGGTATCCGGCTGAATAGAAGAGTACCACCCTCATTTCTTACCGAGGTGTCGTAAAAGGCGACTAAGGTGAGTTGACCCACCGTCTGGTATCCGGTTTAGTAGAATAGACCACCCTCTTTCTAACCGAGGTGTCGTAAAAGGCGACTAAGGTAAGTCGACCCACCGTGTGGTATCCGGCTGAGTAGAATAGACCTACCTCATTTCTTTCCGAGGTCTCGTAAAAGGCGACTAAGGTAAGTCGACCCACCGTGTGATATCCGGCTGAGTAGAATAGACCTACCTCATTTCTTTCCGAGGTGTCGTAAAAGGCGACTAAGGTGAGTTGACCCACCATGTGGTATCCGGTTTAGTAGAATAGACCACCCTCTTTCTAACCGAGGTGTCGTAAAAGGCGACTAAGGTAAGTCGACCCACCGTGTGGTATCCGGCTGAGTAGAATAGACCTACCTCATTTCTTTCCGAGGTGTCGTAAAAGGCGACTAAGGTAAGTCGACCCACCGTGTGGTATCCGGCTGAGTAGAATAGACCACCCTCATTTCTTTCCGAGGTGTCGTAAAAGGCGACTAAGGTAAGTTGACCCACCGTGTGGTATCCGGTTTAGTAGAATAGACCACCCTCTTTCTAACCGCGTTGTCGTAAAATACGACAGAGGTAAGTTGACGTCAGGCAGGCGGCCGGTCATAAAACCAAATCATGTAACATGTTTATAACATGTTGTGCTGACCCCACTTACAGTGGGATAAGGGCGGGAAGATGATGATGATGATATGGAACATGCATGTATAGAATTATTCTACTATAATATAGTAATTTTTTTGTACATTTCTATTACTTAAAACTATTATTTTTTCTACAAATTGTTGTAGGTAGAATAAAACAAAAAAATAGGCATAGCTTACCGTCTTATCGCTCCGAGTTCCATTTCCTATCATATTTTATTATTTTAGCGTGTAGAAAAGAGATAAACAAATTAATAACATTAATTTGTTTAGATTAATTTTTATTAATTTGTTTAAATTGAGATAAACAAATTAATAACATTAATTTGTTTAGATTAATTTTTATTAATTTGTTTAGATTGAGATAAACAAATTAATAACATTAATTTGTTTATCTATTCTCATTTATCTGTACAAAAAGAATTAAAAGTAATCAAATAGTTTATGCTTGCACATTTTGAAAACGCAGCGATATTCGAATATCGAATGCGAGGGTCATTTTAAAATGTTTGCAACAGCGTTTAGTTGATATGCTCACGTCAGTGTCAAATAACGTCTTAAGGGATAACGTTATACTTTGTTTAAAATTATTGACGAAAGTGTGTTTAAATAAAGATATATTATATAACATGGATAATATAGGTATGTATGTAGCATAAAATATATAAAAGTGATATAATATGTCGTAATGTATGGATCAGAATGTTGGGCAATAAAAGGAAAGGATGAAAGAAATGTGCATGCGAATGAGATGAGAATGTTAAGGTGGATGTGTGGTGTGACAAAACTTGATAGAATACGTAATGAGTATGTTAGGGGAAGTCTGAAAGTTGCGCCCATTACAGAAAAGATGAGAAGTGCGAGACTAAGTTGGTACGGTCATGTAATGAGGAGGGATGAAAATCATGTGACCAAAAGAGTTTTAAATATGTGGATGGATGTATGGCTAGAGGAAGGCCGAAAAAAAGATGGTTGGATTGTGTGAAAAATGATATGCATGTTAGAGGAGTGGCACCAGAGTTGATGAATGATAGAGGAGAATGGAAAAAGAAGACATATTGTGCCGACCCCACTTAGAGTGGGATAAGGGTAGGAGAATGATGATGATGATGATGATAAAAGTGATATAAAAATTGACCGCCGAGTTTCTTTCTGGTTCTTCTCGGTAAGAGCAACATTCCGAACCAGTTGTAGCTTCGTTAATCATATTGATCTTATTTGAATAAAGATTATTTTGGTTTGATTTGATTTGATATAGATAAATGTTGCGCGAGTGCTTAGTGGGTACTTAAGGATTTATTTACAGATATGGGTAGTATCCTTTCTTTTATTATTATTTTTTTACCAGGGGGTGAATACATCGATAAGTCGACTTACGTACTTTTTATTTGTTTAATTATAATAGGCATTAGGGTTGCCTAATTTATATGGTAAATATTTCAGTGAAGTTTGTCTTTTTTATCGCATATATAAACTTGTGAATTGCAACGATTATCTTGTAACCATCAAATTGTAATAATTTTTTTAAAAAGATTAGACGCCGAGTTTCTTGCTGATTCTTCTCGGTAGGAGCAAACTTCCGAATCAGTGGTAGCTTCTTTAAAACATTTGACGATTCAAAAGTACTGTAAACAGTCCACTTGAATAAAGAATATTTTGAATTTGAATTTGAATTTGAATATCGAAATAACTGTTTAAATAATTTATAGAATTAATCGTTACTTTGCGGAGATCCATAATATAAAAGTAATAATAAAGTAACTAGTAAATATATATAATGTTTTGGCAGCGTTTTGTGACACGTGTGATGACTTGTCCTGTACGTATAAGGTATGTGAATGTTGTCTGCTTCATATACTTGGCATTACATGATTCTCTTAACAAACGCGGATTACAGCAAAATAATTTTATCATAACTTTTGTTACATCTTATACTATTTAATAGTAACTTATTGGCTCAGCAAAGTAAGTAACGGCCTGTTACTATCCCACTGCTGGGCATAGGCCTCCTCTCTCCATTTTTGGAGAGAAGGGTTGGAGCTAAGACCTACCACGCTGCTCCAATGCGGATTGGTAGGTTACACATATCCCCAGAATTCTCTAGAGATATGCAGGTTTCCTCACGATGTTTTCCTTCACCGAAAAGCGTGTGATAAATTGCAATTATAAATTAGACACATAAGTTTTAATAGAAAAACTCATTGGTGTCTGCCCGGGTTTGAACCCATGATCGTCTCTAGAGATTCACACGGTCGCACCGCTAGGCCATCACAGCTTCGCTAGGCCATCACGGCTTTGCTCAGCAAAACTTTGCATAAAATATATTTAGCGAGAGCCCGAATATAATATTCGCAGGTGTTTTTTTCAAGCCTGCTTTCGTTTTATGAACGATTAAAAGCTCGCGGTTCAGGAGTGGTTGAAACTTGCCACTTTATAAATAATATTTGATTTTATGAAAATGTTGTTATGTTTATTACATATGCTGTATGTTATTTGGACTAGACCACCTGTATAGAATAAACCACCCTCATTTCTTACCGAGGTGTCGTAAAAGGCGACTAAGGTAAGTCGAACTGCCGTGAGGTATCCGGCTGAGTGAATAGACCACCCTCATTTTTTAACAAGGTGTTGTAAAAGGCGACTAAGATAAGTCGACTCGACGTGTGGTATCCGGCTGAGTAGAATAGACCACCCTCATTTTTTAACAAGGTGTCGTAATAGGCGACTAAGGTAAGTCGACTCGCTGTATGTTATCCGGCTGAGTAGAATAGTCCACTCTCTTTCTTAACGAAGTGTCGTTAAATACGACTAAGCTAAGTTGACGCCAGGCAGGCGACCGGTCGTCACATACGTAGCCAAATTATGTGACAACATGTTTATAACGTGTTGCCGACCTGAGAGTGTGATAAGGGCAGGAACAATGATGTTGTTATGTTTATTACACGCAAGAATATTGGCTTAATTTTTATGGAGTACCATATTCACTGGTGCGATACCATGGGATGGTATTTAATGGGAATCCGACATAAGTAGGTAGGAAAGTTTTTTTTAACTGTAGTATAATAATACTACCCTCTTAATTTAATATTTATGAATTTATAGAATTGGGCGTTACTTTGCGGAGATCCATAATACAAAAGTAATAATAAAATTATTTTGTTAATTTGTATCTGTAATCTGTGTACGCCGTGTGGTATCCGGCTGAATTGAATAGTACCACCCTCATTTCTTACCGAGGTGTCGTAAAAGGCGACTAAGGTAAGTCGACCCGCCGTGTGGTATCCGGCTGAGTAGAATAGACCAACCTCATTTCTTACCGAGGTGTCGTAAAAGGCGACTAAGGTAAGTTGACCCACCGTGTGGTATCCGGTTTAGTAGAATAGACCACCCTCTTTCTTACCGAGGTGTCGTAAAATACGACAGAGGTAAGTTGACGTCAGGCAGGCGGCCGGTCTTAAAAACGCAGCCAAATCATGTGACAGCATGTTTATAACATGTTGTGCCGACCCCACTTAGAGTGGGATAAGGGCAGGAAGATGAAGATGATGGTATCTGTAATCTGTGTAATCTGTAAGCCTGTATGTAATGGTTTTATTAAATATAGTTATATTGAACTGGTTTTTGAACGGTTTTTAATAAAAGATTAATTCCATTCTAGAAGAAGGTTCAAGTTAATTGTATATAACGGTTTTATGTATATTTTCTGATATATAACGCGGGAAAAACTTTGTGAAACACTGATTTACAGATTATTTTTGTTTTAATACCTAATTAAGAACATTTAAGATACTAAGTACTTATTTGTCAAATTTTTATACTTGTCTGAGTGCAAAAGTAATGAGAATATTATTTTGCTATAATCAGCGATAAAAGAAAATATATGTAATGTTAAATGTAGTGTACTATTCGTTCTCATACCCGATACATGCAGAATTTGTAAGATGCATGCACTACCCGACACCAATAACACAATAATACACAAGCACTGCACACATTCACCACCACAATCTAAACAATTGTTCCGCCCCGTAACCGAAGCATCGACAGGAGATAGACATAATCGCTTTTTTCGCGATTTTGTCGTGGATTATAGCAAAATAACATTCTCATTTCTTTTGTATTATGGACCTCCGCAAAATAACGCCTAATTCTATAAATTTTTTGTCTGAGTATTTTCAATCGAGTACGAACAGAGTGTTTCATAACGCATTTAAACATTTTTTTTTAGATCCCGATATGTTTCAAAATGGCAATACTTTAGGGGACCCTTTAAGTTCATTTGATTACGAAAATCATAGGGTGCTTAAGTATGCAGATATATCAAGTAAGTTAAATTTTTTTTAACAAATTATAAAAATTACAGACAACGTAAAAATCATATAATATTTTTCACGTCTTCTGTTTCAAACATATTTTTTTTTGCAGAATTTGCCATTGAAGATCCCGGCTACCCTGTAGAGGATGAAACAGAAGAAGAAAGTACGAAAAGTGCGATATTCGACGTAAAAGAACTCCCGACTGTAGTTTCCAATATTGCTAGAAGCGATGTTCATATGGGTCATACGAAACAAGAAGCTTTCACTGAGGAAGTCTCGCATTGTAATAAATCCCTATTATTGATAACAAATACTGTAAATAATCAGAAAGCGTACCAAATACGAACAACAAGTGATAAATCAACTTCTAACGATGCTAGTACAAATATCAATGATAATTTTGTAGATAAAAATTTGAATAAATACTCGGTGAAAGGTTGTGATAAACCTTTTACAGATAATTGTACAGTTAGCAACATTGCTAAAATGGATAAAGAGTCCAAAAAGTTATGTGACAGTGAGTCTCTAAAAAACTCTCTTAAACGCAAAGCTAAACAGGACGTTTTAGAATCATCCAAACCCACAAAAATTAATTTAAACATCTTGAACTTTAATGATGACAATTTTTTGTGTTTTCCTAGAAAAGGAAAAGACGCTGGAACTTCTGCCCTTGCAGCAAATGCTGAAAAAACAACTCAACACATGTTAATTAAAGCAAAAGAAAACAATGATGCCATTATATATAAGAAATATGTAATTGATAATGATATAAGCATGGAGGTTGAAAAACAACGAGTTAATAATAATTATGTTGATCAAAACAGCGTGTGTAATTACTCAGTGCGACCTAAGGCAGCAGCAATTTCAAAAAGTCGTCGTAATACGATATCTTCAAGTTGCCCTTACACGTCAGCGTTTAATGTTTGTGATAAGAATATTTATAAACATGATAAAATTATACCTCATTATCACAAATTAAGAAGAAATCACAAAAACACACCGCATAGCGGTGAAGCTAACGAAAGTCGTGACGTAAATGGTCTAGCAGAAGTCGTGATAAAAAATGTTCGATCAGAATCATTGATCCCAAAAACAACAGAAAAAGAGATTAATAACTGCGAAAATATGAACCCTACTCACGGTAATACAGCTAATCAAATACTACATCAACAAAACACCTCTTTCATACCAGTATTAATAAATAAAAACTCAATGCCAATAAACAGTAAAACATGTTCAACTCTGGAAGCTGTTCAGCTTAGAAATATTTCTACACATGGTCAAGGAATTCAAGGAAATAAGAATTCTGTTGCTAAAAATGATAATAAAATTAATGAAAATGCAGTACCACGTAACATTATACCAGTATTGGTGAGCGGAAATGTTTGCCCTGACCAGCATAATCTTTACAACGTACATAATAATGCACCCAATAGATCTATACAAGGGTTGACTACAAATAATTGTAACCAACAAAAATTACCACAATCGAGGCTACAATATCAACACTTTCCATATCATTATCCGAATAATACTAGGGGTATGAACCCTTACACGTCTATAAATTCAACTAATTTGCCATTAAATATTAACAGTTCAGTACCAGCAAGAAATCTATACAATTCTAAAATTTTAATGAACCCACAAGTACAGTGTCCTACGCCATTATCTTCTAGCATATCTCATATAAACGCTTCAGATATGCCATTAAATGTTATAAATAATTTGCCACAACTGCGTCAATGTGAAACAACTTATGATAGAAGAAACACGATTACACAAAATCAAAATGTTAAAGCAAATTCGACTAGCGTTAATAAAGAAATTTGTAATGCAGAACAATCAAAAATCAGTCAAAAATCTATTAAGTCTGTTAATTCAAAAGCGCAAAAGCTTGACATACCAGAACGACTTGACAGATTTAGTCAAAGAAATTCAAGAAACAAAAGTTGTGACTATACTAGTAAACATCCGGAAATAGTAAAAGTACTTGAATCCCCAGTAATACGTATACATAATATACATGAAGTGTCTGATAAGAATAAATGTATAACCAACCAAAATAAGGACATTAATAAAATCGGACCAAAGAATGAATACTCACCGCCAATACTGCCTATATTGTCATATGAAGCTATATTGAATATAATATCAAGGAACAAATTTTATGATTTCTATAAACCACACTTGCTGTGAGATAACGGTGAAAGGGAACTCCTTACCAAAGGTCTGGTTAAAATCTAACCCGAAATCTAGTTTTCCGTAAATCATGTGCCTTTCTAGGTTCTAACAAAAATTAGTCATATTTCAAATAGATTATACGCTTCACTGCGTAGGAAAACACCTTAAAAAGCTAGGCATATTCTAGGGAATTTCTGGGATGCGATACTTGCCAATTCTCATAGGAACAGCTTGCTGAGCTGAAATTTAGATTATTTTTTGCAATTATTAATAAAGTGTATACACAGTGAATACAAACTAACTTACTTGTGAACTTAACTTACTTACAGTGAATACAAACTAACTTACTTGTGAACTTAACTTAATTAACTTAACTTACTTACAGTGAATACAAACTAACTTACGTAAACTTACCTCATTTTTATAAAATTGCTATCTATACCCTTGATTTACAAAAGTAATAATAAAATTATTTTGCTATAATCCGCAGCAAAATAATTAGACTGACCCGTTGGAGCAGTGGGTAGAGACCCTGCCTTCAGCTCCGCGGGTCGCGGGTTCGATTCCCGCCGAGGGCCAACATTTTCTATAAATGAATTTGTTGGTCTATAAGCCTGGGTGTATATTTGTATTTAAGTATGTATTTAAAAAATATATAAGTATATATTCACCAGTTGTCTCTCACCCATAACACAAGTATTAAGTTACTTACTTTGGGGATGGACGACCGTGTGTGTAAGTGTCCCATATATTTATTTATTTATTTATTATTTATTATTATTTAATTTTATTATTACTCTTGTATTATGGATCTCCGCACAGTAACGCCTAATTTTATAAATCACCCTTGATTTAACTAATTCAAGGTTTATATAATAACAATTTATTTTTCTGTTTCTAAGAGTTATTCTAGTTTCCTAAATTAATTTTTAAATTAAACTAGAATAACTCTCATAATTCATAATTAATGTATAGAAACCGGCTATATTCATGTTTTCATTCATTCATTCGTGGATGAGCCAGACTTATTTCAAGCCCATTCGGGGCTTCTATTCATGAGCTTTTTACGCGGCGTTATCGCAGGGGGAACTTGTCGGGCTCATCCGATAAAACAAAACGTGAGTATAGCCGGTTTATATAGATTAATTACTAAATTAAGTTTTATGTCTGGTTACATTCATACAGATAAAATAAATATGTACGTTTCTTGACAATTTTCTTTTATTTTCCTGTACTGGTAAGAAAAATCATCATTTTTGAATCAAAATATTTAAAATTCCTCATTTTCCTAACCCGATACCACACGGCGGGTCGACTTACCTTAGAGGCCTTTTACCACACCTCAGTAAGAAATGAGGGTGGTCTATTCTACTCAGCCGGATACCACACGGCGGGTCAACTTACCTAAATCACCTTTTACGAGGCCTCGATAATAAATGAGGGTGGTCTATTCTACTCAACCGGATACCACACGGCGGGTCAACTTACCTAAATCACCTTTTACGACACTTCGGTAAGAAATGAGAGTGGTCTATTCTGCTCAGCCGGATACCACACGGCGGGTCAACTTACCTTAGTCGCCTTTTACGACACCTCGGTAAGAAATGAGGCTTGTCTATTCTACTCAACTAAATACCACACGGCAGGTCAACTTACCTAAATCACCTTTTGCGACACTTCGGTACGAAATGAGAGTGGTCTATTCTACTCAGCCGGATATCACACGACGAGTCAACTTACCTAAATCACCTTTTGCGACACTTCGGTACGAAATGAGAGTGGTCTATTCTACACAGCCAGATACCACACGGCGGGTCAACTTAACTAAATCACCTTTTAAGTCACTTCGATTAGAAATGAGTGTGGTCTATTCTACTCAGCCGGATACCAGACGGCGAGAACTTACCTAAATCACCTTTTACGATACCTCGGTAAGACATGAGGGTGGTCTATTCTAACCAGCCGGATACCACACGGCGGGTCAACTTACCTTAGTCGCCTTATACGATACCTCACTAAGAAAGAGAGTGGTCTATTCTACTCAGCCCTATACCACACGGCTTTAATAAATAGGTTACATAATACCTAAATATTCTCCGAGCCTAACCTAATACTTGCAATTCAAAATCTAAATTGAGCCTCTAAACTGGGCTAGAATTTAATATAAAATTTATGAAGTCAGGAACAAAGTGGCTCAAATTCATATTTGCGATATTACACGGTTTATAGGCCGTCTGCCTTAAGAGGGAATTTCACTAATATCACACATAAAAAAATTTAAGTCCCTTGTGTAAGGTAATTTGAATATTTAGTTTTGTTTTATTTTTTTTGGTACTAGCGTTAGGTGCGGCTTTGCTGAAATTTCGAAATTTAGAAAGAGGGTGGTTTATTCTACTAAACCGGACACCACACGGCGGGTCAACTTACCTTAGTCGCCTTTTACGACACCTCGGTAAGAAATGAGGTTGGTCTATTCTACTCAGCCGGATACCACACGGCGGGTCGACTTACTTTAGTCGCCTTTTACGACACCTCCGTAAGAAATGAGAGTGGTACTATTCTATTCAGCCGGATACCACACGGCGTTCTCAAATACACATATGTAGTTACATGATTTATAGAAGCGGGCGTTACTTTGCGAATACGTGCATTGCTAAGTGTATGAAGCAGGCAACAATCACAAACCACATACATGCAGGACAAGCCGCCGCACGTATCACAAGACGCCGCCAACGCTAACACTCCACACGAGCACTACACAACCTCACTACCACAACCCCTACGATCGTAGCGCCCCGTAACCGAAGCATCATCAGGGAATAGGCTCCACGAGCAAAAGGCACTACGATTTTGTTCGTGGAACCTATCCTCCTTATGATGCTTCGGAAAGTACACACAATCACACACAACACTCACCCATACCTTATTTACGTGCAAATCACTTATTTTAAGACACACACTCTCACTACACACATCCACATGCACACACACACACGGCTGTAATTTTAGTTTTAGTTTTCTCCTTTCGTTTTTACTTTTAATCAATAACGTACTTCTGCAAGGCGCAAAGCAGGAGCCAATTCTATCATTCCAGTTATTTTAATGAAAATCATAGAATTATCGTCATCATCCTCCTGCCCTTATCCCACTCTAAGTGGGGTCGGCACAACAGGTTATAAACATGCTGTCACATGATTAGGCGTACGTATTTTACGACCGGACGCCTGCCTGACGTCAACTTTCCTTAGTCGCCTTCTACGACACCTCGGTAAGAAATGAGGGTGGTCTATTCTACTCAGCCGGATACCACACGGCGCAAATCATAGAATTATTGTATTTGACGTTATTCTCAATATTAACTAATCGTTAAAGATTGTTAACGAATAATTGAATTAAGAACTCCAAAAATTATCAACATTAAGTGAACTTGAAAGATTCAACTGTTCATAATTAAATTACTCGAGCGGCGGTCAATTTTGCAAGTTTATCAGGCAAGCTTACCGAAGTTAGCAAGTTCAGGTTATTGGGTATTGGATTAAGATTTATAACTGATGTATTTTGAAGCAAAATGTTCTTCTCTTCTGGTTCAAGATATATGGGCCCAGGAAAGCCCAAAATTAAACAATAACCTACAGACAGAAATTAAAGAGTAACCGACAGACGGAAATTAAAGAGTATCCGATAAGTCAAGTTTGTATCTTTTTTTTTTCAATATTATTAATATTATTATATTATTTTCATGTTCCACCTTTTTGTGCGATATTAGAATTACACTACAACCCAAAAAACTATTAAATTAATTATACCCCAAAAATACTGAGTGGCATAAATAAATATAATTTAATTGGGAGCTGGCTTTAAGGGTTCACTGACCTGGAGCGCACACGCACACTCACTCGCACATGTACTATTTAGTTTTTAGGTCAAGGATATGTGTCGTATTACAATATTTGGAATGGTGTACGGTCATTGATCTCTGTACATCGTGTTTCTTATTTGAAAATTATATTTTTATGTAGGGTACTGAGGTGTCTAGGTACCTTAAAAGTAATGTCGTGTGGTGCTTACCATCCTGTATATTAAATCATGTCTTAGATGGAGTACATTTACTTATCTTAGTCTCTGATGAATGACATACAAACTTAACGAGTTTAATACGTAAACTTTATTAGCAAGTACTACGAGTATATGTAAATATTTATTTATTTATTTGTTTGTTTATTTATTTATTTATTTATTTATTTATAAGGATTACCAACTAGAAATCATATACATATATTTTTGAAACTAATTTTAACATTCAATACATCATCTTTCCTATATGTTTCTAAATTACAGGTACGCACAGCATTTATTTATCACTTCAAACAACAATTGATGCAAGCTATATATTAAGTTATATAGTATATATATTAAGTCGTCTCAACTTAATTTCGTACAACTTACATACTTTTGTTTTTTTTTTATTTTTATTTATATACAAGACACACCAACGACATGAACAAAGTTGCAATTGTACAGTTACATATTACATATAAAGTCTTGGTTCTGCCTGAACACGTCACTTAAAGGTATGTACAGCTTTTGTTTAATCTATACTAGAGATTACTTACCCAAGATCATTCTCGAAAATTAAAATACATACATAAGATGTTAAATAACCTCGAAAGTATAATTCATTTTCGTTACATTAACCACCCAATGGATGTAGGTTGTTTATCGAGTATAAATTTGTAGCCGGACTTGTTGACGGTGTATTCATAATTTAACAGGGTTATAACTATAACTTAATAATATTAAGATAAAATATCTTTATTTAATTGATGATATTTTACTATTTGACACGATTTATATTATTTTCAATTAGTTGATTTTAATTAATTTAAAAAATTTCGCCGTGTGGTATCCGGCTGAATAGAATAGACCAACCTAATTTCTTATTGAGGTGTCGTAACAGGCGACTAAGATAAGTTAACCCGCAGTGTGGTATCCGGCTGAGTAGAATATATCACCTTCATTTCTTAACGAGGTGTCGTAAAAGGCGACTAATATAAGCCGACCCGCCGTATGGTATCCGGCTAAGTAGAACAGACCAGTTTCTCACCGAGGTGTCGTAAATTACGACTAAGATAAGTTGACGTCAGGCAGGCGGCCGGTCGTATAATACCGACCCCATTTAGAGTGGGATAAGGGCAGAAGAATGATGTTGATTTTATTAATTTAATAATTTATAGAATTAGACGTTACTTATCGCTACTTACCAGTTAATCAAGCAGTGGTAGCTCAGCGGTAACACCGTGCGACTCTTTCGAGGAGGTCACGTGTTCAAACCCGGGCAGACACCAATGAGATTTTCTGTTAAAACTTATGTGTCTAATTGATAATTGCAATTTATCACACGCTTATTGGTGAAGGAAAAAATCGTGAGGAATCCTGCATATCTCTAGAGAATTCAGGAGATATGTGTAACCTACCAATTCGCATTGGAGCAGCGTGGTAGGTCTTAGCTCCAATCCTTCTCTCCAAAAACAGAGAGGCCTATTCTCAGTCAGTAATAACAGGCCGCTACTTACTCACTTACTATCGGAGTTCCTATAAATTATTCGACAAAAATCCACTGAAACAAATCAGAAATTGAATTGTCATTAGTAATCTGGAGACTGATCACACAGTTTTCGCTTCGGACTTATTTTCCTAATCAGCTTTATAGAGGATTACTGACGGAATTGGACGAAACGAAAGATAAAAGATATATTGAAGTCTTATTTGAAATGGGAGATTAGTGAAAATTTTGGCATCTATTCTTCTAATTATTTAGTTTTTCTCTAATTCTGTAATTTTTGTGATATTCTGTATATTATATATAGAACTAGCGGCCTGCCCCTGCTTCGCACGGGTATAAAATATATATCCCATGTCAGTCAGTGTAAAAAAAATGATTAAAATCGATCCAGTAGTTTTGATTTATTTATTACTAACAAACTCTTGAAAGACGGACATAGCTGCTAAAGTCGAAGTGTTAAAGGGGGAAGCGCGGCGTCCTCACGGCATTTTAAATCTGTAATATCTCCGAAAATGTTCACTTAAATTACATGCTGTAAAAGGCCATATTGATCTATATTAAATCAACAATTTATTTAAGGTACTTAATTGGATAAGGATTAATGCTGTATTGTATAAAAATTGCTTTGAACATAAGGCATTATTTTTCGTAAAAAGTAAATGACAAAAAGTGCTATTGTGGGTTATTCATAACAGATAGACATACACCATCGCGGACTTTTCTGTAGACCTTTTCAAGGTGTACAAATACTTAGTGCATCATTTTGATAAATCTCGTAGGGTTTAGCCTGCGTTTGCAATGTAAGCGGAAAAAAATGTAATTATTTACAGTAACCTCAAAAATTACAGTATTTCTCTACTCCATATTGAATGTTATTATACGTACAAACCTTCCTCTGGAATCACTCTATCTATTAAAAAAAACCGCATCAAAATCTGTTGCGTAGTTTTAAAGTTTTATGCGTACATAGGGATATAGGGACTTTGTTTTATAATATGTAGTGATGATACATAATTATAAGTACCTGATTGACCGAGCATTGCCTGGTAATTTTTTACAAAATAAAAAATAATTGGGTAGGTGGGGCTCGAACCTAGGTATTTTCATTTCTAGAGACTATTTCCCCCGTTTTTTTAAATAAAACCTAGCTAGATCGATTATTCCCCTCCAAAATCTCCTGCATGCTGAATTTCAGGAAAATCCTTCTGCCTCTAGCCCACTCTAAGTGGGGTCGGCATAACATATTGTCACATGATTTGGCTACGTATTTTACAACCGGCCGTCTGCCTGACATATACTTACCTTAGTCGTATTTTACGACACCTCGGTAAAAACAGGGTGGTCTATTCTACTCAGCGGGAAACCACACGGCGGGTCAACTTACCTTAGTCGCCTTTTACGACACCTAGGCAAGAAATGAGAGTGGTCTATTCTACTTAGCCGGTTACCACACGGTTTATATAATCCTATGTTCCATTTATTTTTTGAGGTTGAAAATTAATACTCTTCAAAATCACGAATTTCAATTACGATTTTGAATTTATTTATTTATTTATTTTAAAAGGCCATCAACAATATACACACCAAGTAGAGCTAAAAATACAAATGTTGAAAACTTAAACTAAGTGCTATATCAATTATAGATGGCAACGGCATGCACAATTTGACAACAGTTATTTTGCCATTTCATACAAATACTCGTTTGCTTTATGTATGTATGTATGATAAAGAATACATTTTTAATTTTTTTTTTAAAAACAAATTTATAATATACTTAAAAGAAAAGATAAAAATAAAATAGATCAGTGGAAGGAATTAGGCTGGCGTTTTATAAATTTTAAGGCGACTTTTTTGAAATCTGCAGCTGTACTATAAAATATGTCCAAGTCACCATATCTGCAGAGCAAGTCATGGGTTCTCATGAATCTATTCATTGGCGAATTGTACCCCAGATTCGTGAATTTGACCCACTTCGGGTTCATACAATGCAACAGACAGCTGAAACAGCTTACGTATACCACTAACAGCCTAATTAGCTAACTGACTAATTACTTCACTACATCCACAGCTTATTTCTGAAATGCATCGCTACTTTTCCTGTTCTGCGGAATAAATAAAATTCAAATTCAAAATATTCTGTATTTAAATGCTTGTTCCGTAAATCCGCCGTGTGGTATCCGGCTGAGTAGAATAGTACCACCCTCTTTTTTACCGAGGTGTCGTAAAAGGCGACTAAGGTAAGTTGACCCACCGTGTGGTGTCCGGCTAAGTAGAATAGACCACCCTCATTTATTACCGAGGTGTCGTAAAAGGCGACTAAGGTAAGTTGACTCACCATATGGTATCCGGTTAAGTAGAATAGACCACCCTCTTTCTTATCGAGGTTTCGTAAAAGGCGACTAAGGTAAGTTGACTCACCGTATGGTATCCGGTTAAGTAGAATAGACCACCCTCTTTCTTATCGAGGTTTCGTAAAAGGCGACTAAGGTAAGTTGACTCACCGTATGGTATCCGGTTAAGTAGAATAGACCACCCTCTTTCTTATCGAGGTTTTGTAAAAGGCGACTAAGGTAAGTTGACTCACCGTATGGTATCCGGTTAAGTAGAATAGACCACCCTCTTTCTTATCGAGGTTTTGTAAAATACGACTAAGATAAGTTGACGACAGGCAGGCGGTCGGTCGTAAAATACGTAGCCAAATCATGGGACAACATGTTTATAACATGTTGTGCCGACCCCACTTAGAGTGGGATAAGGGCAGGAGATGATTAGGTTTCGCAGAATACGACTAAGGTAAGTTGACGTCAGGGAGGCGCCCGGTCATAAAAAACGTAGTCAAATTGTGTGACATGTTTATAACATATTGCGCCGCACTGCCGCGCCTGCACTTAGAGTGCGATAAGGGCAGGATAACAATGATTTACTCAAGAAACGAAGATCGATAGGGTCAGGGAAGAATTTGCTTTTTTCGTTCGCTCGGAGCAACAGGTTTAAACTCCTGTCAAGTACGATTTAGAATTGTCACCCACCCTCCTGTCAAATGACTCACTTTTCGTGCGTGGGCTCCACGTTAGCAAAAACACTTGATAAAACCATAGTTTGTCGCCAGAACCTGGTCAGTTCAGACATTCTCACTGAAACAGACTAGGAAAAATCTCCTTTCATCTTATCTACGTGGCAATCCTTAACGCAATGTCAGTTCAAATGGCTCACTTTTCGTGCGTGGGCTCCACGTTAGCAAACACTGGATAAGACCATAGTTTGTCGCCAGAACCTGGTCAGTTCAGACATTCACGGAAACAGACTAGGAAAATCCTTTCATCTTATCTACGTGGAAATCCTGAACCACTCATCGTTCGCTTTAAAACTTACTCCGGGAAATGTATTTTATGTGAAATAACTTTTCTAAAGAAGCTTAGCATCATAATATATCAACGTGCCTTTGAAAAGGGTTCTTATATGTATAATAATAAGGTTTGTAATGGATCGTGACAGCTTAACACGGTTGTGATGGATGTATCAAAAGATGCTGCGTGAAATGACATACTCTTCGTACTAGCTACTTGAGATATTATTTTTTAACTTTTTAAAACAAATACCGATCGATTCTAATATTACTAGACTTTCCCCCCGAAACCGCGTGGACTATTGCCGTAATAGATTGATAATAGATGGCGCTTTTCAATGTCATCCTATTCCTGTAGAATTAACAGGATTTCTATAACATATTATAAACATGTTGTTAAATGATTTGACCCGATTTTTTACGACCGGACGCCTGCCTGACGTCAACCTTAGTGTGGTCTAATCTAATCATCCGGATACCACACGGCGAATCAACTTACCTTAAATAAATAAATATATGGGACACTTACACACACGGTCGTCCGTCCCCAAAGTAAGTAACAATACTTGTGTTATGGGTGACAGACAACTGGTGAATATATACATATATAATTTTTAAATACATACTTAAATACAAATATACACCCAGGCTCAAAGACCAACAAATTCATTTATAGAAAATGTTGGCCCTTGGCGGGAATCGAACCCGCGACCCGCGGAGTTGAAGGCAGGGTCACTACCCACTGCTCTAACGGGCCAGTCCTTAGCAGTAGTTTTTACGACACCTCAGTAAGTAATGAGGATGGTCTATTCTACTCGCCGGATACCACACAGAATTCAGATACGTATTTCATATATTTATTATTTAAATGAGTTTATCTTGTATTTATATATATAAATATATTTTCTGAATCTCGGAAACGGCTCCAACGATTTTTCTTCCTGAAATTCAGCATGTAGGGGGTTTTGGGGGAGAAAAATCGATCTAGCTAGATTTTATTTATAAAAATTTCGTGTTATCCCTGTTATTGGGCATTAAAAAAAATTGTAGAATTGAAAGCAAAGGATTTTTTTAGCTGTCAAACGTAATGTTGCGATAGCCGATGGGTACTGTGCGGATCGAAATGTCCACAATTCGAGTTCGAATTCCACATATCATTGGCGCCTTGTTTCTTTTTTTAATATATATTTTATATCTTTCAAAAAATTACCAAACAAGGCTCGGTCACTTAGGTACTATTTATAACACGTTGTGCCAACCCCACTTAGAGTAGGATAATGATTTTATGTGCATAATAATATTAAAATACTAATAATATAATGTAGCAAGAGAATAATGATTTTGGTAACGAAAAATTAAGTAAGTAAAAAAAGTAAGTAGCGGCCTGTTACTATCCCACTGCTGAGAATAGGCCTCTTCTCTCCGTTTTTTGAGAGAAGGTTTGGAGCTAAGACCTACCACGCTGCTCCAGTGCGGATTGGTAGGTTACACATATCTCCAGAATTCTCTAGAGATATGCAGGTTTCCTCACGATGTTTTCCTTCACCGAAAAGCGTGTGATAAATTGAAATTATCAATTAGACACATAAGTTTTAACAGAAAAACTCATTGGTGTCTGCCCGGATTTGAACCCGCGACCTCCTCGAAAGAGTCGAACGGTGTTACCGCTCGGCCATCACAGCTTTTTTACGAAAAATTAAGTAAAACTTATTTATTGCAGTTAATAATATTTTCTTTTCATACCGTGTTTAAATACCTTTAAATAATAACCTGAACAACACACGCATACATGTTTATGCATTCATAATTAATACAAGTGGGTGCAAATTACCTTCCACTAGTTTACTTTATATGCCACCGTTATTTAATGTTATTTGAACTAACGCAAATATTTAATTTACATATAGCTGAATTTCTGACTTCAAACGAGTGAAATCGAAACGACAGATTTATAGAATTAGGCGTTACTTTGCGGAGGTCCATAATACAAAAGTAATGAGAATATTATTTTGCTATAATCCGCTATAAAAGTAAATATATATAATGCTAAATGTAGAGTGTACTATTCGTTCTCATACCTGATACATGCAGAATTTGTAAGAACTCATGCACTACCCGACACCGATGACACAATAATACACAAGTACTGCACACATTCACCACCACAATCTCAACAATTGTAATTGAGTTAAACTCCCCACCATCCCCACCAGTAGAATATTAGTTATCTAGGATAAATACATCTTGTATAATTTTGTTGTAAATAAATATTACCATATTTACACAACAAGAAGTTAAATAGTAAACAGGAATACCAAAGCTTTGTCAACAATAATAACTAAATGTAAATGTAACTAATTATAAGAATTATATTTTAAAAAGAGCAACCGCCGAGTTTCCTGCTGGCTCTTCTCGGTAGGAACAGCTTTTCAAACCAGCAGTAGAGTTGACGATTCAAAAGCACTTGTGTTAGCGAACACACTATATAATAACACGATTTAATAGAATAGGTACCACTATTTCCGCTGCGAGATATACTTCTCTTGAATAACGAACAAAGACTGAATGTCACTGAAACGTTTTATCAATAGGAAGACTCCACTGGAAACAACGGCACAGTGTTGCCATCATTTTAATAAAAAATGCCGCGATACTCTTGTTTCATGACTGTGTTGCTATAAAATCAAGGTGTAAGTCATTGACGGCAAAACTTGTTAAAAAGTTTACTTGAATAAATAATATTTTGAATATGTATATATATTAAATTGTAATATCAAATTATTACGTATTTGCAGTATTGTGTGAATTTAAATTCGCGCGAGTGCAAATATTCGTGCGGAATCTTGTATTACATTTCCATGCAATAAGAACGCTTTGTGATTTAGTTCATAAAGCTAGTTCCTTTGCACCCCACAGCCATTCTGTGCGATATGAGTTTTGGGAAAATCTTTGTGAATAAGTTAGGGTAGTTTAGGGGTAAGAAGTTCAACATCTTTCATTAAAATTATTTTTTTATCCAGTACAAAGCCAATGATTTGCTGTGTGGTATTCGGCTGAATAAAATAGACCAACCTCATTTCTTACCGAGGTGTCGTAAAAGGCGAATAAGGTAAGTCGACCCGCCGTGTGGTATCAGGCTGAATAGAATAGACCAACCTCATTTCTTACCGAGGTGTCGTAAAAGGCCACTAAGATAAGTTGACCCACCGAGTGGTATCCGGTTGAGTAAAATAGACCACTCTTTCTTACCGAGGAGTCGTAAAATACTACTAAGGTAAGTTTACGTCAGGCAGGTGGCTGGTCGTAAAATACGTAGCCAAATATGTGACAACATGTTTGTAACATTTTTTTTTTAACAGGAAATAACCCCTTACGGGTACCGCCGCCCGACGGGGACAGGCGACGGTTATGTCGGACGACTCACACCGACTAAAATAACCTGTGTGCTCCACGCTGCTGGTGGCGGGTATAGGGTACCTATGAAGACATTACCCCCATCCCCGCCAGCAGCAACTCTGTACCCCAGAGTGCGCCACCTCTGGGTCGGGGCCTCTCTAACAGTGGCCCCTCCCTCCGCTAGACGATGCATCGGGAGCACCATATGCATCGACCGCCTTGGGGACATTTTCGATGGGCGTCCGATAAAACCCCGTTCGGAAAGCCCAGAGGTCCCCGTTAGGGCGGCATACGACGGGCTTCGGCGAGTTGTCAGCGCCCCACTCGCCTGCGGATGTTTGTAACGTGTGCCGACCTCACTTAGAGTGGGACAAGGGCAGGAGGATGATGATTGATGATGACACTTCATTCAGCTTGAATTTCTCGTACTTTTAGCGTATGGATTTGTTGTAATCGAGACAGTAGGCGTATGTTCATCCATTTCCCCTTCTACACGTATTTACATGAACGATTTTAGATAAAGATTTCGCAATACGGTTTGTTCAGCGAATTACATTATTCGATGTTTAATCGTCCAAATACGGCGTTATCTCCAACGGATTTCCGCTTCACGGACGAATGCCTTGGATTCGAACCAACTATCCTTCTATTGTTTGGCTATTGTTAGCATTGTGTAAGAAAGTTTTAATTCTTAGTTTTTTTATTGGAAGCTGTAAGTTATGAGATCATTATCTGGGCATCTATGTTTATTGATGATTATAGAATGATATGATCAATTTATTAATTGATATTTTATTGCACTCTGTCATCATGCTCCTGAACTTATACCGTACTGTACTCTAAGTGGGATCGGTACAACATGTTTTTAACATGTTTGGCTAGTTATTTTACTACCGGCCGCCTGCCTGGCGTTAACTTATCTTGGTCGTCGTTAGTTATTTTTTATAACACCTCGGTAAGAAAGGAGGATGGTCCATTCTACTCGAGGATACCACACGGCGGGTCAATTTAACTTAGCCACTTTTCACGACACCTCGGTAAGAAATGAGGGTGGTCCATACCACACCACCACGCGGCCTCAAATATGGGTTTTGGTATGCGATTCTAAATACCTTTACAGCAACCTTTAACCTTCCTAAAATTCAGATTCGCAATATTATTTTTCATTTAGTGAGATTCTTGCGCTTTATGCACAGTACAGTCATGTTCATAACATGTTATGCGGATCCCACTTAAAGTGGGATAAAGGCAGAAGGATGATGGATAACTGGAAAATCATTGAAAACATTTTGCACCGAGAATAACTATTACCTGACAAATTCGTTCATAAAATCATTTTACAGTCGTTAGATATAACAGTGACTGATAGACTGTGGGTAAATACAGTTTAAAATGGATTTTCGAAATCACTGGACGATTGGCGAGGATTAAATTCGAAATGGATCCGCATGTTTGCGATAGTTTCACAGTTTTCAATTTTATACACGATCGCATCGGTGTTTACTAAGCGACTATTCAATTAAGAATTGACGTGTAAGCTCTTGTTTTATTAAAAAAAAACTAGTATTACGTCAACTTAATTGTTCAAGTGCTCGCAATGCTCAAATTTTTTGGCTTTTGTTTGTACAACAGCGACATCTAGTGACCGCTGTTCCAGCTCCATACAAATTGGAGTTACGCTAACAAGATCGAGTAGTTTACAAAAACACGCACTAAGCACACTGATCATTACAAAATAATTTTCAATTTATGCAATTCTGGTGAGGTATTAGAGATAAATTACGTCAAATATCGCAAAAAGTCGTATATATTAAAATTAAAATTTACAATATTCATCCATTCCTTGGGAACGGGGACGGGCCCTAATGTGAGACGCAACATCCGTTGATACGTTAGCCTCGTCCCATATCAGGGAAACAGCGTCAAGACCTGGAGCTGCGGTGGAAATGGCCGAATCAGGCAAACGGCGAAAGTAGGCATCTCTCATCGAGAGTTATATATTACTGCCGTTTGCAGTTGAGACCCTAGGACCATGGAGTCAAAGTGCAAAAAAATTTTATCCGTTGTAACACCTCGGTTAATTGCCTCTTCAGGTGACAAGAGGGCTGGCTCTTTTTTCGCACAAAGAATCAGCTTAGCGATTCAGCGCGGAAACGCTGCCAGAATTCTTGGGACCATTCCACATGAGCATGATTTGTATAGCCCGTGTAAGTAATTTAAGATAGATATAACTTGTACATTTTTGCTGTAAATAAATAAAAAAAAATCCTTATTCAAGTAAACTTGTAAACAAGTAATTTTATATCGTCAACTCTACTGCTGGTTCGGAAAGCTGTTCCTACCGAGAAGAGCCAGCAAGAAACTCGGCGGTTGCTCTTTTAAAAATATAATTCTTAATACTAGTTAAATTTAGTCATTACAGAATTGTACAGGGTCGGAGAGTAGCAGTGTCCACGTATTCTTACATCTAATTAATCCTCAATAGTATAGTAAGTTTTC
This sequence comes from Morpho helenor, assembly GCA_029227775.1. NCBI lineage: Eukaryota > Metazoa > Arthropoda > Insecta > Lepidoptera > Nymphalidae > Morpho > Morpho helenor. Next base: position 1,953,662 of record JARGCU010000006.1, read on the forward strand.
GTTATTCCCCTTTTATTATTATTGTTGTAACCCTGATAAATAAAGATACAAATAAATTGGTTTGGAATGAAAGCGATCATTTCACCGCTGAATTAATCGAATATACATCGAACGTAGATAAATAAGGATAGGTCCGACTGAATTCATAAATTAACTGAGTAATTACAATGAGAATGTGAAATGATTCAGTGTGTACATGATAGGTTCGACTATTCAATTTAATGCATGATTGCAATAGTATTTGATAGTGTTTAAATGAGTTATTAGCCGTGTGGTATCCGGTTAAGTAGAATAGACAACCTTCATTTCTTACCGAGGTGTCATCAAATACGACTAAGGTAAGTTGAGGTCAGGCAGGCGTCCGGTCGTAAAAACGCAGCCAAATCATGTGACAGCATGTTTATATGTTGTGCTGACCCCACTTAGAGTACGACATGGTCAGGAAGATGATGAGTGTTTAACTGAGTAATAAGATCAATTTTAAGTAAAGTTAAAAAAAATCTTTTATTTCATCAACAAGTTACAATTGAAATTATAAATACTTCTGTATTCCAAAAATCATGGAAATGAAATAATTTATAGTTTTGCGATTTTGTCGTGGAGTCTCTCCTGATGATGATTCGGTTGCGGGGCGAAAAGATTGTTGAGTTTGTGATAGTGAACGTGTGTAGTTCATGTGTATTGTGGTGGCGGTGGTGGAGGTTTGTGCATGTCTTTTTACAAATCCCGCATGTATCAGGTATGAAAACGGATAGTCCACTCTACATTTATTATTAAATATATTTTCTATTTTACTTTATCGCGGATATATCAAAATAATTTTATTATTATTTATCTATTATGGATCTCCGCAAATTAACGTCTAAATCTATAAATTATTCAAATATTTTCGAACATTTTTAACCATTCATTTCATTAAACCATTGTTAAACGTTATAATGTTTGTTTAAATTATTTAATCTAACAAAAGTTGAGTGTGCATTTGTTGAATCTAAACTAAAGTTATAACTGTGGCAGATTCCATGAAAGTTTCCGAGTGAATCCAATTAAACTAAAGTTAGTTTACACTTCGGAACATATGTAATTATCACTACTTTTCATTCAGAACTAAATATGAGATCCTAATTCAACTATTAAATTAATTCCGCTGTGTTTGCAATTTGAACATAACGATTCTGCTCAAATAGAACTGTTTGTTGTCTGTGGCGCGTTGTTTTATCTGTAGCGCGTCATGTCATCTTTTAATGAATATAATCTATAATTTCTTTTATATTATAACTTTAGTAGGGTACTATATATTTAAAATATTTTAATTACGTAAATTCAAGTCAAGTCATTATAAAACTGATGAAATTTAATATTGAAATTAGAGTAATAAAGAAAACTTCTCATAACAAAAATGAAAGGAATGAAATGAATGAATGAAAAAGGAGTGCACAGATTACATATAAACAATAAACGGTGAAGTATAGCGCCATAGACAAAAAACAAATTAAAATTGTTCATATGCAAGCCGAATAATTTCTTATTTCCAAACAAAACATAACTAAATAATTGAATATCAATATTAAATTTGATACTGGAACAAAAAAACTAACTATATGGGATATTCAAGCTATTTATAAACGTTGCTGGTTTTATTTTTTTTTATTCTGTAATTAAAGGGCTTTTACACAACATGTGTATGTCAGCCCTGGTTTTATTTATAAAATGTCCAAAATTATGTGACAAAACATTACATAACCAATATTACATAAAAGTTTTGTCTCTTTTGAAATGTTTCAAAGCATTTATTATTCAGATTAAGCGTCTTAGGTTAATAGTCTTGCCAGTATTACAGAAGGAGGTTGAGTATAAAAAGGTTTTAAGCCGCGAAACAAAACATCACCACAGGTAACGGAGCACTTGAGTTTTAATCGAAACGTGGCCAGAATACTGGCACCGCAACGCAAAAAGTTCTTGGACTGTTTCCAATTCAACTAAACTCGAGCAAAGACGAGTTTTATGTAGTTTCGCCTACTCTTAAAGTTCTATATGAAAGATAAATGTCCGTTATGTGATTGATTGCGATAGGGGATGCCAAGAATTTCGTAAATATGCATGTATCTGATTTATTAAAACTGCAGTATACAAAGTTTGGGTTACAAACTTTTATTTCAAATATACAAACTTGACTTTGCAGTGAAACTAAACATCGTGAGGAAACCTGTATATGCTAGCATAAGTTTTGAGCTATACAAGGCGCATTAAAGCATATCTGCATTATTTTAACATAATATAAATATATTGTCAGGTCATGTAACGATGTATTCATTGCTGCTTCAAATAATTAACAATAATTACAAAAGTAATAATAAAATTATTTTGCTATAATCCACGATGAAGTAAAATAGAAAATATATATAATTCCACCACAATACACAAGCTCTACACACGTTCACTCTCACAAACTCAACAATAGTTCCGCCCCGCAATCGAAGCATCGTCAGGAGAAAGACTCCACAATTTGTAAAGCTTTGCGATTTTGTCGTGTAAGAGTATAAATCATTCTATAAATTGTTTGGTTTCTTTTTTAATAAGAATCATGTACTCAAATAAAGCGATGAATATAGTACCGCCTAAGAATATACAGTATTTTATCATCAAAGCAGTTTAAGGAATGTAAGTTCTTCCCACTTATCTTTAGAGGCACTTCCCGCCGCCTTTTTTAGTGGAAAATACCGCACTTTCCGCCATTTTCTAGATTGACATCTTTATCAGTGATTCAACATTATCTTTAGTGCTCATAAGTTAAGTTTTTTAGTAGGAAGTAGCTTCCAAATGTAAAACCGCTATAAGCTTGCGGCTCTTGATTTGCGCCTTGCGTAATTCGTTTGTGGGTTTGGGTATAAGATTCTATAATAAAATTCCACAATCAATTTTAGCTTTGCCATTACAGTAGTTTAAAACACTGTTAAAAAGAGGCGCAAACAGAAAGCCTACTATACTGCTGAGGATTACTTAAAAGATGTGAATATGTGGATATAGCTACTTTCCGAACCTGTACAAGACAGTAATGACAAAATGTAACTGGTTATCAGAATTATATTTTGAAAAGAGCAACCGCTGAGTTTCTCGCTGGTTCTTTCTCGGTAAGAACAGCTTTCCCAACCAGCAGTAGAGGTGGCGATCCAAAAGCACTTGTTTACAAATTTATTTAGATAAAGACTATTTTGAAAAAAAAAGCATTGAAAAGCGACCATGAGCTTTATTCTCAAGATCGGATTTATTTTCAAGGAAGTGCATTTGCATCTATATAAAAAAATAACCGCACGCATAGTAGCAACGTAATTCAAATAAATTTGTTTTGTGGCTCTTGAGTGTTACAGACCTACCCATGTCTACCCTACTAAGGCTTTCCTACTCTAGTATTAATAAATCTATGGAATTGACATTGAATACGACGTAAATATTTAGCGATACTAATACAGTATCAGAACGTAATTGCGGTTTATTATGTACAGGCGTTTGAATACTATATAACGTTCGTCCTATTTGTGGACGATACCCTCATTTTGTCATAGAGTTATCATACTAGAGTGGGCCAGCATAAAGATTTAAGATAGTCCATTTATAGAAGAAGGCTATAGGCTATATAATATCACGCTAAGATGAATAGGAGAGGAGCGGCATTAAATATATTACGAAAACGGCAAAATTTCAAGCTTTCCTTGCCTGCGCTAAGTAAGCAGTGAAAGTAATTAAAAAATCATGTATTACAAAATTGTTCCCCTCTAAAAGTTTAAAATAAAATTCCGCGACAGCATATGTCTAGCCTTTAAGGTTAACCCACTTTAACGATTTAACTTTAATGGAATCTCGGAAGCGGTTCCATCGATTTTCCTGAAATTTAGCATGTAGGGTTTTGGGGGAGAAAAATCGATTTAGCTAGCTAAAAAAATAGTTTTATCCCTGTTTTTGGGCATTAAAAAATACTTAAATTTACATTATAACACTATTTCGCCATAAACTGTCAAGTCAGCGTAGCTTATTCGGGGAACGGACAGTCTCGAGAAATGTAAACACCTAGGATCGATCCCAACTATCTTTTTTTTTTAAAGTTTCTTTTTTTATTTTGTAAAAAAATACCGAGCAAGGCTCAGTCAACCAGGCACTATTATTATAATAATAACCATATTTAATTATAAATAAACAAGCGGTGTGTTTAAAATGTTAAATCATTACCGCCGGCGCCTAAATAAACGTAATCCAACAAACTTTACTTCGTTAAGGAAACGACTTTAAACAGCTTTAAATCATCAGGAGACCTTGCTCAATTTATACGCCCTATTTCGTGCTAAGAGCTGATGCTTTGGAATATGGTCTAAATTAAAAGCTGAGGCGTATCTGTCGTAAGGATTTAGCTCATGATTCTCTTGCCCTTATCTCACTCAAAGTTTTCTCTTTCATTCTCTTCTATAATTCGTCAACTCTGACTTTACTCCTTTTATGTAATGCTTCTACCATCTAGGCCTCCCTCTAGTCACATATCCATTCACATATAGATATTTAAGCTGTGGTAGCCCAGCGGTATCACCGTGCGCCTCTTTCGAGAAGGTCTAGGGTTCAAACCCCGGACAGGCACCAATGAGTTTTCTAGTAAAAACTTATGAGTCTAATTGATAATTGCAATTTATCACACGCTTTTCGGTGAAGGAAAATATCGTGAGGAAACCTACATATCTCTAGAGAATTCTGGGGATATATGTAACCTACCAATCCGCATTGGAGCAGCGTGGTAGGTCTTAGCTCCAATCCTTCTCTCCAAAAAAAACGGAGAGAAGAGGCCTATGCCCAGCAGTGAGATAGTAACAGGCCGTTACTTACTTACTTACTTTTTTATGGATATTTAACACTCGTTCGCTCATATGATTTTCATTCATTTACAATATAATCACTAGATTATACTGTAATTTTTTAATTTGTTAATAATTAAAAATACATTATTGTAATACTTAGTTTTGAAAAGGGTGACCGCCACGTTTCTTGCCGATTCTTCTCGGTAAGAGCACTTTTCCGAGCCAGTCGTAGCTTCATTGTAATTTGACGATTCGAAAGTGCTTGTAAAAGCCAATTTTATTAACAAATTATTTGAATTGGAATTTGAATTCCTCTTCATTTTATTATATTATGATATTATTGCCCTTACTATACAGTATATCTGAATTTAGTTCTCCATGCCTTATAAGTAAATAAGATTGTACAATATGTAAAATTCTAAATTGTAGTTACTGTAAAGTGTAATTATTGTGAATTTTAATTGTAACATCCTGTAAACGGATTATATGCTATAAAGATTGATTCATTGATTGATTGACACTACTTAGCGGTATCGAATATTGTAATATCATTTAAAATTTTATGTAACAAATAAAAAATAAAAAACATGACCCTATTTACCTATCCCTCCTCTTAACTACAAAGCAAACTCACTACTATTATATAAAAAAATAGCGTTACTGTGTTCTCTATTAACTTGTACCGTACACTTAATTAACCTCTTTTATTTTTTCATTAGAACCCACCTTCTGTTAGGGGACACTTCTTAATTTCCTTAACCGCATCGAGATAGAAATTGTTGCAATATCCATAGCCGTTTTTCTATGGTACTAGCAATCGCCAGTGGCTCTGCCCGCGTGGAAAGTTAAAACTGTAATATAGTATTCCGATATCCATAAAAATGGTTAAAGTTGGTTAACCTTAAAGGGTCTCTCATTATAAATAAATATAATGTCTCTCTAAATTATCTCTGAAGGGGATATTTGTAAGGTCCTCAACTGTAATTTCTTCCTTACCTAGTATCCCATCTTACCAGCGAGTACATGGGGTACTCGGCTGTAAGGTGAAGACTTGTTTCTTCTTATCCACACTCTGGGCATGCTGAATCTTCCTTTATTCTCATTATCGACAAGAGTTCGTTTAACAGGTAGTGCCCAGTAGTAATACCTGTTGTAATTGACACATTTTCCCTATGAGACATTAACTTCTTGCATTTTTTGTATTGAAGGATCTAAGGAACAGCTTCGAATGTCTGAACATTGCATTCCTCCACTTTTTGTTCGCTTCTGTTTCTTTTATTTTTCCTACAACACTCTCTTTAATCGTGTTTGCAATTGGTAGATAGGGTTCCGGGCCTACAAAAGTCTGGCTTTCCCTTTGTTGCCAATTCGCCAGCTTTTTCGTTACCCATAGCCATGGAACCCATGCAATCGTTCCTTCAGCAACTTTAGATAGTTAATTCAGTACCAGCGTGTGTCGTGTAACCTACTTATCTGTATTTGAGCAAAATCGAGAATAACGCCGTGTGGTATCCGGCTGAATAGAATAGTACCAACCTCATTTCTTACCGAGGTGTCGTAAAAGGCGACTAAAGTGAGTCGACCCGCCGTGTGGTATCCGGCTGAGTAGAATAGACCAACCTCATTTCTTACCGAGGTGTCGTAAAAGGCGACTAAGGTAAGTTGACCCACCGTGTGGTATTCGGATTAGTAGAATAGACCACCCTCTTACCGAGGTGTCGTAAAATACGACTGAGGTAAGTTGATGTCAGGCAGGCGGCCGGTCGTAAAAACGCAGCCAAATCCTGTGACAGCATGTTTATAACATGTTGTGCCGACCCCACTTAGAGTGGGATAAGGGCAGGAAGATGATGATGACTCTTTTTAATCGTGTTTGCAATTGGGAGATAGGGTTCTGGGCAAAAGTCTGGCTAGCCCCATTTCTTGCCAATTCGTCAGCTTTTTCGTTACCCGAATGGCCATGGTGTCCAGGGACTCATACAATCGTTTCTTCACCAACAGATAGTCCATTTATTACCTGTGTGTCTGTACCTTGTGTCTTGTCAACTACTTATCCGTATTTGAGCAAAATTGAGAATATGGCGCATCAACATACAGAATCTTTCAGCATATGAAGAGGGTTTTGCCCATCACTTGAACGTAACAGTCTTGTATTATATACTTTTCAGCCCCCGTTACGAGCCTGATGGAAAATTATTGTAACCATTTGTTCAGTTTGCATAATAAAAGTATAAAACTCGTTTTGTTTCTGGGAGTAGTTCGTTACGCATTCATGAGCGCGCGGTCCCAATCAGAAATAATCTGCTGAATTTCAAAGTCGGCGACGAAAATTTCGTACTTTTGCTACAGCCCGTGTTGCTATCGATATTGGAAATTCGAAATTGTAACAAGAACTCGGCCGGCGCTCGCGATATCTAGGTAACAAGGTTCTCGCTTCAAATTAACATTAACAAAAGGTTCTGAAGATCTCCATATTTAGGTCGATGTTTGTAATGTTGATTCCGATCCCTTTTTAACAGTTACCATAAAATTATTAATAAATAACATGCCTTTTTATATTTTACTTTAACTGTGTCATGTAATTGACACCTTAGACGGCCAAAATTTTGGTGTGTTAAATTATAAATTATTTACAAAACATTTTGTTTAAGAGAGAAGACTGTAATAAAATTTCCATAACTTTAAAAAGTATTTAATTAACTTATACTTAAGTACATAATTTATATATAAATTTCTAAAGTGTGCATTCCTTTTCTATTTGGATTGCGTTTCGTTAAATAAATTCATAAGACTTTTGGCTTTGAATCAACGAAATCATTACAACCGAATTGACCGTAAATTTATTTGATTTAAGATTTAACTAAAAGTTTTTTTGTTAATTTATTTTTATAAAAAAATGAGAGAATGAAAAATCATTCAAATCTTTTAAAAAGTAATATTCATGAAGATATTAATAAAATTAGTAGCTACAAAAATTGAATTATATAAATTAAATTCATTCTCTTGGATATCAGGAGGAACATATCTCACGTTTATTAAAGTGACCTAATTTGACTTAATTGAGTTGAATTTGAATTGAGTTACATACATTGTAGTTCTCATTTCAATGCCATCTATGTCATCATGCTACGGACTACAAAGTAAGTTAGTTTTTGATAATTTTTCCAAGTTATGAGTCTCTTTAACACTCACGAACTCACTCCTCACTCACTTTTTTTTAATTAGATTACTTTAATACTTAGCGTGTGTAAGATTCAGTAATTTAAAAAAGATTTTTAGAACAAACGTTTTAATTTATATTAGTAATAGAAGATAGAAGTTATAAAGTTACTTATATCGAGCGGCCGTTCTTACACGTGCGATATATTGTAGTTTATCAATGATTTTAAGTTGTCATTACTTAGTTTCAATTTCCACGAATAAGGAAAGGCGAAGGAGCCGTAACGAAACGATAAATTCCAATGAAACAATCCGATGCAACTGTCGTAAATCTCGGCGACGTTGGCGATTGGACGAATCAATAAAACGGGTTATCCGACTTTAGCCGAGTTTGCGTAAACAGAAAATTTCTCCACAAGCCGCCGGATAAATGTGCGGCCATTAATCTACGGACCTATCCGGTTAGAGCCGGTTCAGACTGGTTAAAATCTGAACTTACTGTTAGACAATCAAAACTACTGGACAGATTTTAATCATTTTTTTCATTGAGTAACATGGGCTATATATTTTATACCCGTGCGAAGCCGGAGCGGGCGCTAGTCATTTTTATAATAAGGCGATACTTTGCGGTATAATAATAAAATTATTTTGCTATATATCTAATCCGCGGATAATCCACTCTACATTGCTCAATATCTATTTTACTTTCATCATCTTCCTGTCCTAAGTGAGGTCAGCACAACATGTTATAAACATGCTGTCACATGATTTGGCTACGTTTTTACGACCAGCTGCCTGCCTAACATCAACTTACCTTAGTCGTATTTTACGATACCTCGGTAAGTAATTAAGGTCTATTTTACTCAACCGGATACCACACGGTGGATCAACTTACCTTAGTCGCCTTTTTAGACACTTCGGTAAGAAATGAGGGTGGTCTATTCTACTCAGCCGGATACCACACATCGGGTCTTTTTACCTTAGTGATATTAGGTGACACTTTGCGGTATAATAAAATTGCTATATATCTAATCCGCGGATAATCCACTACATTGCGCAATATATATATTTTCTATTTTACTTTATTGCGGATTATAGCAAAATAATTTTATTATTACTATTGTATTATGGATCTCGCCAAAGTAACGCCTAATTCCATAAATTATTTAAAAAAAGGCGTTTTATCCCTGTTTTCGGGCACTGAAAAAATGCTAAAATATAGAACAGAATGCTCAGTGGGGAACGGGTGGATTAAAGAAAGAAAGAGATACCACCAGCTCTTTCTTTCTTATTTTTTTAAGTAGTAAGTAAGTAAGTAGCGGCCTGTTACTATCCCACTGCTGGGCATAGGCCTCTCCTCTCCGTTATTGGAGAGAAGGATTGGAGCTAAGACCTACCACGCTGCTCCAATGCGGATTGGTAGGTTACACATATCTCCAGAATTCTCTAGAGATATGCAGGTTTCCTCACGATGTTTTCCTTCACCGAAAAGCGTGTGATAAATTGCAATTATCAATTAGACACATAAGTTTTAATAGAAAAACTCATTGGTGTCTGCCCGGGTTTGAACCCATGATCGTCTTATTTTTTTATGTAGTTAAAAAAAATGACTCGGTCACCCAGGTACCTAATATTTTTTTCGTGTGAAACAGCTCTAATTTGATGCAGCTGATGTGTGATGTACGATTACCTTTTCTTGAAACACGGTTATACTTTGATATATGTTGCAGAGGTCTTTTTATTCTTTTCCGAAATAGGCTGCCTTGAACGAAAATAATAAATGTTTGAGACTTTGTTCGCGTCTATTCCAGAACTCAGGCCACCTCTTTTACTAATGCTATATTTGTTCTTGAACTTCTAAAAATGGTAAATCATCATGAAGTAGTTTCCTTTTTTGTAATGTAAGAAATTATTGTTCGTGGACTTAAACTAATATACCTCAGGACACGTTTGAAATTTTTTTTTTCAGTACAAATTAATACTTACAATCAGTCTGTTGTCCTATAACAAAGCCGAGGTCACTATTATTTTCGCTTCTTAATTAGTTCTCGATCGCTATTCGCAAACTGAAACCCAAAAACGCGCGATACGGTCGCTTATATAGTGAACGAACCATTCGAGAATGTTTTTCTTGTTGATTACTCATGTCGTGGCGGGGATACGGGACACGATTTGTAAACATCATGAATGTTCCAGAAGATAAGCGATAGGTCTATGCCTTATGCATTATGAACTCTTTTTACAAGTTCGTAACATGGTTATTGGTATATTGTGTTATTCTTAAAAGATAAGTATATAAATTGCTGAAAAATTCCTACATTATCATAATGAGAAGTGGTGAAAGTTTTGTCACAAAACGAATGTATTAATATGAATGGATATGTACTAGAGGGTGGCCTTAAAAGAGATGGTCGGATGAATGACATGCAAAAAAGAGGACTAGCGCCAGATGATGAGGAATGATAGGAGAGAAAGAAAGAGACAAACATGTTGTGCCGACCATACTTAATGGGATAAGGGCAGGCGAATGAATGAATGTATATCGTGATTTTCTCAATTTACAAACTTAAAAATAATCTTCCTAATCTAATATTTTTAAACCTTACTCTAATCTTCCAGGTACATCACTGTGTCTCTGAATAAAAACAGTATGTAAATCAGTAGTTTTTGAGTTTATCGGGAGCAGACGTATAACAATGGCGGGTGGCTTAGATTTTAAATTATCTACGGATATATGACAGCCTAAAGAATATGAATATATTAATCAGAAACCCAGTGTTCAACGACGTTTATTGACGACATAGTTGATATGTATATATTATGTAAAAACTAATTCAGCATTAAATATTAACTGCTAACCCCAAAGGTATAAAATTAATTTTCATTTCCGCACTTACTCCATATTGCGTTACATAATTAAATTCTTAGCTTGAAACAATTCCGGGTAACCGCTTCCAAGAGTATTGTATCGAAGTATTTTAATTTAAGAAATTCAGGAGACTTTTATAGGTACCAGATAGAAGCATAGCTCTTCGATGGCGTTTCCATATTTCAAATAAAATCAAATAACGTTTTGTTTGCAATTAATACACTTATATACATACACAAACAGGTATGCCGTGTGGTAACCGGAATAGAATAGTACTACCCTCATTTCTTACCGAGGTGTCGTAAAAGGCGACTAAGGTAAGTCGCCCCACCTTCTGGTATCTGGCTGAGTAGAATAGTTCCCCCTCATTTCTTACCAAGGTGTCACTCGACCCACTGTGTGGAATCCGTTTAAGTGGAATAAACCACAGTTACAACAAGCCAAATGCCAATGCCATGCAAATGCAAATGCCAAGCCAATTACAACATGTTTGTAACATGTTGTCACATGATTTGGCTACGTATTTTACTACCGGCCGCCTGCCTGACGTTAACTTACCTAAGTCGTATTTTACGACACCTCGGTAAGAAATGAGGGTGGTTTATTCTACACAGCTGCATACCACACGACGGGTTAACTTACCTTGAGTCAAATTTTACGTCACCTCGGCAAGAAATGGAATGATCTATTCTACTCCGCTGCATACTACACGGCGGGTCATCTTAACTTAGTCGACTTTTACGACACCTCGGTAAGAAATTAGGATGGTTTATTCTACTCAGCTCCATACCACACGGCGGGTCATCTTAACTTAGTCGACTTTTACGACACCTCGGTAAGAAATGAGGGTGGTTTATTCTACACAGCTGCATACCACACGACGGGTTAACTTACCTTGAGTCAAATTTTACGTCACCTCGGCAAGAAATGGAATGATCTATTCTACTCCGCTGCATACTACACGGCGGGTCATCTTAACTTAGTCGACTTTTACGACACCTCGGTAAGAAATTAGGATGGTTTATTCTACTCAGCTCCATACCACACGGCGGGTCATCTTAACTTAGTCGACTTTTACGACACCTCGGTAAGAAATGAGGGTGGTCTATTCTACTCAGCTGCATACTACACGGCGGGTCATCTTACCTTAGTCGACTTTTACAGTAAGAAATGAGGGTGGTCTATTCTACTCAGCCGGATACCACACGGCGGATCAACTTACTTTTATCGCGTTTTGCGACACCTTGCTAAGAAATGAGGATTGTTTATTCTACTCCGCCGCATACCACACGGCGGGTCAACATACCTTAGTCGCCTTTTACGACACCTCGGTAAGAAATGAAGGTAGTCTATTCTACTCAACTGGATACCACACGGCATGGGCGAACGAATATATTTTTTAATATTCAAAGGGGAAAACTACTTTGAGTGCAAAGAAATGCATTACATTTGCATGCATCAGCCGCAAAATTGCGGGAATACGCGGCGCTTCAACGTCTTATACTCAGCGCGGGTTTCATAAAACGAGCCTCATAATATATTCCCGCACATGCGGTGGAGGCAATTTTATGCAGGGAAATATTTTACATCAAATCTTATGAAAAGGAGTGCTTCTTTACATTCCCGTAGATACATTGTAACATTTAAAAACCTTCTCGGCATAGGAGCAATTCGGTGGGTCTAAGTTTCAACCTGTTTCCTCTAAAAACAGGGAAAGCAGGCTATTGCCTAGTATTAGCAAATTAATTAACGATTAACATAAAACATTATTTCTCCTGCTAGTAATTTTTCCCTATTTTTACATACTGAATTTCAGGAAAATCGTTGGGGCCGTTTTCGAGATTCCGAATATATATATTGTAGACAGCAACATTTTTAATCAGCGTTTTAATTTATTATTGCTAGCAACACTTCATAATTACCTCTCATCTAGAGTATAAAAATAATCAGGTCAAGAACAGAGGTCTCTTTTACGATCGGTACTTGCGTGCGAAAGCTCAGTTATTCAATGCGTTAACGTCAGCCATCTTGTTTGTTTGGTTACAAATGTATTAATTTAGTTCTCTTTTTATAAATCCTACTTCCTAACAATATATATATAGAATACGAATTTAGTAAAATAAAAAAAACGACTACAAAATCTTAAAAAAATCCAAGAAAAGAAACTTTCCCAAAATGATAGTGCAAACCCGATTGATATCTATAGTGTACTTAAAAACTAGTAAGCGATAACAGTTCGATGCAGAAAAACTGCAGTTTAATACTTTTTACTGATAAATAAATTTGGAACTTGTTAAAAACTAGTTGGAGTAAAGTTTTAATCTACATCAGGTACCAATATTTTATTTGTTATCGAAGTTTTGTCTAGACTAGTACATGTATTCTGTAGTCAGGAGTCCATTTCAAACTTGTTAGGGTCAGAGTATACTTTTGTATATAAAATATCCATGATTATGGTATATCTTGTATAGCGAGTTACAATTTGATGTTTGCTTTGCTATTATAGACGGGATGTCGAAGCTGTGGCCACGAAATGAGGTTTTATGTTAGCATTTATGCTTTTATTTGTTACAAAAATCATTACATTTTGTTTTTATGATAATATTATTTTGTTATATTTCTCCATTAGAGAAAATCTATGTAACGCTGAAATCCAAATCCAAATTATTTTTTATTCACGTAAACGAGTGCTTTTTTTTTAATCGTCAATTCTACTGCTGGTTTGAAAGTTGTTCCTTCCGGAAAGAACCAGAAAGAAACTCTTTTAAAAATATAATTCTTAATACTATTTATATTTACTTTGACTGGCCCGTTGGCGCAGTGGATAGTGACCCTGCCTTGAGCTCCGCGGGTCGCGGGTTCGATTCCCGCAGATGACCAACATTTTCTATAAATGAATTTGTTGGTCTTTGAGACTGGGTGTATATTTTTATTTAAGTATGTATTTAAAAATATATAAGTATATATTCACCAGTTGTCTGTCACCCATAACACAAGTATTAAATTACTTACTTTGGGGACGGACGACCGTGTGTGTAAGTGCCCCATATATTTATTTATTATTTATTTATTTAGTCATAACTGTCTTTTATAGGGTCGAAGAGTAGCTATGTCCACGCATTCTTATCATCCAAGTAATCTTTAATAGTATAGTAGGCTTGCTGTATCAGCCTCCCCTTAACAGTGTTTTTAAACTGCTGTAATGGCGAAGCTAAAATTGATAGCGGAATTTTATTATAGAATCTTATACCGAAACTAACAAACGGCTTACATACTTTTGCAAGGCGCAAAGCAGGAGCTGCAAGCGTATGTCGGTTCCTAATTTGTCTATTATATACCTGACATATGCCGAATTCATAAAATCGCATGAAATAAAAACTTTCGCCACCACCTCTACAATACACTAGCACTGGGCACATTCACTTCGTCCCGCAACCGAAATTTCCGAAAACCACGACAAAATCGCAAAGAGCGCATCCCTTAAGCAGGCCTACTTTAATTCAATCCCGAATCATTTATTTTGCCTCGGAATACTTGTAATAAGGTTGCTTCTATGACTGTATTATGGATCTCCGCGAATTATTACCTTATCTAAATTTTATCACTCAATTTTCTGCCCACTTGGTTTAAGACTTTTAAATCGCTTATTTAGTGGCCGTATCCGATATCAGAATCTCCGCAGTTACAAGATCGTTGGCTGTCTGCGCCGGATGCTGATCCAGTAGTACTTTTTACGATACATTTTAAATGTAATACACACGAAACAGCACTAAAGTTTTCTTACGTAAATTAACTTAATAACATTTGGATATACCTATATTTGAAATGTTCAGTTGGAAATTAGATCGCTGGGGTTTTTTTCGTAAATATATATAAAGTAGATAGAAAGAAAAAAACTATTTTATAGCGTTTATAGGAACCGGATATACTCACGTCTTATTCTATCTAGAGATTCCAGCGCGATGACGCAGTGTAAAGAGCTCATGAATAACGGCCCCGGATGGGTTCGAAACTATTTGAGGAGACCCGATATAATAAGAAGTGAGTGTAGCCAGTGTCTATACGTAAACTGATATAAATTTTACCCCCGATAGTTTAAATTGAAAAAAACCCTACGGTTTTTTTAATATCAAACTAGTATTGTACGTTCATTATTAAATTAAATAATATACGCGAAAATATTTTTTTTCTACCTAGGCATTACATTTTTTTTGTATTTCAATTTATTGGGAAAGCGTGTTTTTAGTTGTTTTAACTATATTTAAATTTGGTGTCAGCCCATCGAATGTATGACCCTCTCAAATGAGTCACACGTTCTCGCTATTCGGATAATACAGTTGTTATCTTTAACTAGAAATATTTTTTGAGTTAAATATGTTTGCAGGATTCAGTCCTACATTTTAATTAGTAGTCCCAAAGTCGAATAGCGTATAGCCAGCGTTTGTAAAAGTCACCGCGCGTGCGAGGGCTCATCATAGTGCCTTATTAAAAAACGGCGGCCTCGGGATATACAATTACTAGATGAGTCAAACGATGACTTGAGAACAGTTTTTTTTGTCGACCTGGCAATACTTCTGTTCTGCCTTAACATTTTCGTTTTGGAGCATGTTCATCAGCGGTAAGACGTGTGCGTTTCTTTCAAAGAGTTCATGGGTTCAAACTCGGTCAGACTCCAATGAGTTTTTCTGTTGAAACTTATGTGTCTAATTGATAATTGCAATTTATCATACACATGTCGGTGAAGGAAAACATTGTGAGGAAACCTGCATATCTCTAGAGAATTCTGGAGATATGTGTAACCTACCAATCCGCATTAGAGTAGAATAGTAGGTCGTAACTCACTCCAATCCTTTTCTCCAAAAAACGGAGAGTAAAACGTCAATTTCTTTTTGTTTTAATAAAAACATATTTTTCCCTAATGCTACGTGTAATATCGGGCAGAGTCGAATAGACAAACGTCATTTCTTACCGAAGTGTTGTAAAAGGCGATTAAGGTAAGTTGCCGTCAGGCAGGCCATATCATGTAACTTATGTTTAAAATAAATATGTTTCACGACACCACTGAGAGCGGGATAAGGGCAGAAGATTGATGAATTATGAATTCAAATTCAAATTATTCTTTATTCAAGTGGACTGTTTACATTACTTTTGAATCGTCAAATGTTTTAAAGAAGCTACCACTGATTCGGAAGTTTGTTCCTGAATGATGAATGAATTATGTATATTTTATCATCAAGAAGTGCGTATCATTTGGCGGGTGTTATTAGGACTATAGTCCTTCTAGCACAGCTGTATATCTTTGTTTCCCAGTGTCGTTTTTCAACCGCTCTTTCGCGAAGTACTCTTGACTATGTGCAGGCTCAAAGCGAGTTTATGACCACTCATTTACATTTCTCTGCGTGCTTGATTAAATTGTTTTTGGGATTATTTTCCAGCGGTGCATTCACAGCACTCCTGTGCTTCCTTTGAATAATTATATTAAGCTAATTTAGATGGTTTTATTTAATGCATAAATCTACGAGTCTTTTAAATAAATAAATAATAAATATATGGGACACTTACACACACGGTCGTCCGTCCGCAAAGTAAGTAACTTAATTCTTGTGTTATGGGTGGCAGACAACTGGTGAATATATACTTATATAGTTTTTAAATACATATTTAAATACAAATATACACCTAGATACGAAGACCAAAAAATTCATTTATAGAAAATGTTGGTCGGTGGGAATCGATCCCGCGACCCGCGGAGCTGAAGCAGGGTCACTACCCACTGCGCCAACGGGCCAGTCTAAATATGTTAATAATTTATATAAGTTTCCATAGTACAAAAGATAGGCTTGCGTATTGCAAAGCATTGCGATTTTGTCGTGGAGCCTATATCTTGACGATACTTTGGTTACGAAGCGAAACGATCGTTGATATTGTCGTAGTGAATGTGTGTGGTGTGCTGTTGGTGGTGGCATCTTATGACACGTGTGGTAAATAATCCTGCATGTATAAGGTATGAGAAAGCTTTTCTAAACTTAGCATTTTTCGATAAGAGCCAAGTATGTTGCTAGTTCATCTCGGTAAAAGCAAACTTCTGAATCAATGATAGCTTCTTTACTAACATTTGACGGAAAGTAATTGAAAAAGTCCATTTGAATAAAGAATATTTAGAATTTTAATTATTCTAATTAAATAAAGTACCTGGTTGACCGAGCCTTGCTTGGTAATTTTTTATAAAATAAAAAAAGTAACTTAAAAAAAGATAAAAATAATAGGGAAGGTGGATCTCGAACTAGGAACTTTTATTTCTCGCGACCACCAGTGCACCGAATAAGCTACGCTGATTTGACAATTTATGGCAAAAATAGTGTTTTATATTCAATATAAATTTAAGTATTTTTTAATGCCCAGAAACAGGGATAAAACCTAGCTAGAAACCAAAACCCCAAAACCTTCTACATGCTGAATTTTAAGGAAAATCGTTAGAGCCGTTTTCTAGACTCCAATAATATATATATATATATATATATATATATATATATATATATATATATATATATATATATATATATATATATATATATATATATATATATATATATATATATTAGAAATCCTTAGAAATCCTTAATGGAATTATAAATATCAGTTTCACATAAAAAACTTCAAAGTCCCAGAAAGTTTTGTTGTTTGTTTAGAACCATCCCTCGATACGGCGTAAGAATGTTTTTGCAACGACTTATTTCCATTTTAGAATATAAGAACATTGAAGTTGAGTTAAAATTAAATCTTTTATATTATATATATATATATATATACATACAAGCATATATATATATATATATATATATATATATATATATATATATATACATACAAGCATATCATTTAAATATAAAAGATTTAATTTTAACTCAACTTCAATGTTCTTATATTCTAAAATGGAAATAAGTCGTTGCAAAAACATTCTTACGCCGTATCGAGGGATGGTTCTAAACAAACAACAAAACTTTCTGGGACTTTGAAGTTTTTTATGTGAAAATGATATTTATAATTCCATTAAGGATTTCTAAGTGGGTCGCGAAAGAGAAATCTCCTACTGAGAACGGATCACGATTGATGAAGCATGAAAATTGGTATTAATGCGAAATCAAAATTCGGCTCGCGTAAAATAATTTGACCGATAGCGTTGATGGTAACTTAGGTTACCATATCTTTTGTGTTATAAAGAATATTCCTGACTTTTTTTATTTATACGCATCTACAGCAGCATAACATATTATATAACCCAATCATCATTCTCTTGCCCTTATCACACTCTAAGTGGGGTCGGCACAATAAGCAATTTGTCACAAGTTGTGACATGATTTGACTACGTTGTACGACTCTGGTCGACTACGACCAGCCGCCCACTTAACTTAACTTACCCTAGTCGTATTTTACGACATCTCGGTAAGAAAGAGGGTGGTCTATTCTACTCAACCGGATACCACATGGTGGGTTTACTTACCTTAGTCGCCTTTTACGACACTTCGGTAAGAAATGAATGTGGTCTATTCTACTCGGCCGGATACCACACTGTGGGTCGATTTACCTTAGTCGCCTTTCACGACACCTCGGTAAGAAATGAGGTTGGTCTATTTTATTCAGCCGGATACGACACGGCATATTATATAACCCAAAAAATATCCAGATAGTCTCAAATTAATTATGTAGTACCAATTACAGGAAATAACATGATTCTTAGTTACAATTTTATAATTACAAAAAAATTACATTTTTTATGTCATTTATTAGAATCCTAATTTATTGGGGTCAAATATGACCTTAACAAAATAAACAGTTACCTACGATTTTTTTTAATATATTCTCCTTATAGGAAATTATATAGGAAATTTTATATAGTATTTTATCTATTAAAGCTGTGGTAAAGAGTTAAATGGCCAATTAGACCATTTAACTCTTTTCATGGGTCAGGTTTAAAGCCAGGGCACTGAGTTTCTGTTAAAAGTTGTTATTTACAATTTATCATGCACTATTTAATGAAAACATTGTGAAAAAACTGCTTGTATTAAGATAATTCTTGGTATATATTGGACCTACCAATTTGCAGTGGAGCAGCATGGTGGGTTGTCTCTCCGACTTTTTTCCCCAAAAAGGACACTCTTCAGCCGTTCCTTTCCTCAGCAAGGCCGTTCCTCAGCAGTATGAACAGTAACATGATGCGAAACAAGAACCATTTATTATATTAATTAACTGTAACTGACTTTCACTACTGCCCATAAACTTCTGCTGATTATATTTGACGTACACGCTAATAAAGCAAATTACTCATTCTAAAATTATATACAATAAAAAAAATCACATCTGAAAATAATCGTTCATTATTACTGCAGTTTTGTGTAAAATAACCGCCGAATTTTTTCCCGCTTATAATCGTTAGGAGCAACATTCTAAACCAGTACATAGCTTCGATTCCAAAGACGATTAAATAGAGATTAGTTTGATTATTGTATAGCGCACAGATTAATTAATGTGTTTCTTTCTTACTTTCTTCTTTATTCGATGTAAAGCAGACTTCCATCGGATTTTGATACTCATGGATACCCTATTGTAAATTGGGCCGTCTTATCTTTGACCGTAAATAAAAACAAGTTAGTCTTAAAAAGTACTATTGCGGTTTGAGATGTTTTAGTGTTTTCTCTTATCTATCTAATATATATTGCAATAAAACGTTGAAGGTCATACTTTGAAAGGACGCTATTTAAACAAAATTCGCGCAGCTAATAATGGGAGAGATTATCTTGAGGGGATAAAACAGAAATGAGGGGCTTCCCCATGAAGCTGAAAAGGCGATGGACGATGCCAAAGTATTAGGGTGGTCTATTCTACTCAGCCGGTTCTACACGGCACTTACCTTAGTCACCTTTTACGACACCTCGGTAAGAAATGTGGGTGGTCTATTCTACTTAGCCGCATACCACACGGCGGGTCAACTTACCTTAGTCGCCTTTTACAATCCCTCGGCAAGAAATGTGGGCGGTCTATTCTACTTAGCCGGATATCACGTGACGGGTCAACTTACCTTAGTCGCCTTTTACGACACCTCGGTTAGAAATGTGGGCGGTCTATTCTACTTAGCCGGATACCACATGACGGGTCAACTTGCCTTAGTCGCCTTTTACGAAACCTCGGTAAGAAATGTGGGCGGTCTATTCTACTTAGCCGGATACCACACGGCGGGTCAACTGACCGTAGTCGCCTTTTACGATCCCTCGGTAAGAAATGAAGGTGTTTTATTGATATCATGCCACCATAGGTTTTAATCTAATTATATATATTTTTTAAAGATTATTACAAATATAAAAACAGTGACAAATTATCACTGATTATGTTTTTCTATTTAATTAATGATTAAAATCAAATATGTTATTATTTATATGATAACGACGTTATCATAAACATAAAATTCGGCGTATTGTTTTTATGTGACATTTTAATTTAATTTATCTAAATTATTTGCACGTAATTGATGCGCTATTTTTAGAGATAAATATGTGAGTAAGTTTTATTTTGCAAATCTGTTTATTTTTTATTTGATTGCGAGAAAATATACGAATGTTGTGATATCCGAACGGTAGGACCGTTCGTCTTTCAAGAGGGTCCCGGGTAGTCATCAATGACTTTTTCAAAACTTACGTGTCAAATTGATAATTTCAATTATCACACGCTCTTCAAATTCAAATTCAAAATATTCTTTATTCAAATAAACTTGTAAACAAGTGCTTTTGAATCGTCAACTCTACTGCTGGTTCGGAAAGCTGTTCCTACCGAAAAGAGCCAGCAAGAAACTCGGCGGTTGCTCTTTTAAAAATATAATTCTTAATATTATTTACATTAAGTCGTTACTGTCTTGTAGAGGTTCAAAGAGAGCTATATCCACAAATTCTTATCTTCAAGAGTATAGTAGGCTTTCTCTATCAGCCTCTTTTCTTCATTTAAGGAAAACATCGTGCGGAAACCTGCTTATCTCTAGAAAATTCAATACGCACTGGAGCAGTGTGGTAGGTCTTAGCTCCGAACCTTCTCTCCAAAAAGGCAAGCGTCGTATTGTCTTATTGAAGATAAGAGGCTTATTCTTAGCAGTGGGATAGTAACAGGCCGCTACTTACTTACTTACTAATGCTAGTTTTCTCACGATGTTTTCTTTTACCGAAAAGCGTTGTCAATTATACATATAAGTTTTAACAGAAAAATTCATTGACCTGCTCGGGGGTTAACACCTTCAGACAGATACTCCTTATGGGTACCGCCCGACTGGGATAGGCGACGTTAGGGACAGGGTACCGTTGTACACATTGCCCCCATCCCCGCCAGCAGCAACTCTGAACCCCAGAGTGCGCCACCTCTGGGTCGGGGCCTTCATAAAGTGGCTCTTTCCTCGGCGATGCATCGGGAGCACCAGATGCATCGACCGCCTCGGGGACATTATAAGGCGGGCGTCCGATAAATAAGGGGTTTGACCCCTGACCTGATCGCACGGCACTGCTGGGCTGTCGGGGACCTTATAGGGTGGGGGGCAAATGAATAAGGGGTTTGACCCCTGTCCTGATCGCACGTTACCGCTGGGCTGTTTCAGCAACCTTTGAACCCGTGAACCCCGTTAATTTAATTTAATCATTCACATTAGTCATTCACATTATTATGCGTCGAAGCACGTACGAGTTGGTCCATCCCGTTTCTTATCTCTTGAACTGCATTGGAACTCTCATTACGCGATTTAATTGCGAAACTTCTTTCCTATCGGTCGAAGAAAGTCTGCGTAGTTTGCTTAATTTCTCGTGCCAATACGTAGGACGGAAAGTTTTATAATTTGTCTCCCAACAATCAATTTATTTATAGCCGAACGTGATCCTCATTTCTTACCGAGATGTCGTAAAAGGTGACTAAGGTAAGTGAGGTGTGCTATACGGCTGAGTAGAATAGACCGCCGAGGTGTCGTAAAAGGCGACTAAGGTGTGGTATCCGGCTGAGTAGAATATACCACTCTCATTTCCTACCGGAGTATTGTAAAAGGCGACTAAGGTAAATTGACTCGCCGTATGGAGTTCGGCTGAGTAGAATATACCACTCTCATTTCCTACCGGAGTATTGTAAAAGGCGACTAAGGTAAATTGACTCGCCGTATGGAGTTCGGCTGAGTAGAATATACCACTCTCATTTCCTACCGGAGTATTGTAAAAGGCGACTAAGGTAAATTGACTCGCCGTATGGAGTTCGGCTGAGTAGAATAGACCATTCCATTTCTTGCCGAGGTGACGTAATAGGCGACTAAGGTAAGTGCCTCGTGTTATCCGGCTAAGTAGAACAGACCGCCCTCATTTCTTGCTGAGGTGTCGTAAAATTCGACTCAAGGTAAGTTAACCCGTCGTGTGGTATCCGGCTCAGTAGAAGAGACCACCATCATTCGTTACTTATGTGTCGTAAAAGGCGACTAAGATAAGTTAACCCGCCGTGTGGTATCCGCCTGAGTACAATAGACCACCCTCATTTCTTGTCGAGGTGTCGTAAAAGGCGACTAAGGTAATTCAATTTCAGGTAGGCGGCCCGTCGTAAAAACGCAGTCAAATCATGTGACAGCATCTTTATAACATGTGCCGACCCCACTTAGAGTGGGATAAGGGCAGGGAGATGATTTTTATTTTTTACTTTAGGTACTTTTTTATAAAACAACAAAAAGAAAATGGCGTAGTTGTCAAAGTGGTTGAGTCGTCAAAGCCCGTTCATTTCAATTTGCAGCAGATACTTTAGTTGGCCCAATTCATTAATGAATTCAAATTAAATTTCAAGTTTTCGTGTCGAAAATGTGACGAAGTTAATTTGTAAGTTCTCTGTCCCTGTTAATTATTTGTTATAAAGGTTTCGCTTTGAGAGCCGTTTCAAAGGGTCCGAGGGACCAGCTATTTTGTAACGTCTACTAATCTTAACTCCTTATTTGAATTGACATTTTGTATTCCAAAGTACTATTCCGTTCGTGAATAAAATACAATGATTTCTGTGTATCATTGTTCTTTTCCGAACGAATTTATATTTAATATTTAAATCAGTTAATTTGTATGTATATATGTGTAAAAAATAATCGTTTATCTCTGTTTTTGGGGCATTAAAAAATACTTAATTTTACATTTGTTGTCGCCATTGATTTCCGCTTTGTATTTTATAGCAACACAGTCATGAAACAAGAGTATCGCGCCCTTTTTGATTAAAATGATGACAACACTGTGACGTGTTGTTTCCGGTTGAGTCTTCCTAACGTAATTCAATTTCAGGTAGACGGCCGGTCGTAAAAACGCAGTCAAATCATGTGACAGCATCTTTATAACATGTGCCGACCCCACTTAGAATGGGATAAGGGCAGGCAGATGATTTTTATTTTTTACTTTAGGTACTTTTTTATAAAACAACAAAAAGAAAATGGCGTAGTTGTCAAAGTGGTTGAGTCGTCAAAGCCCGTTCATTTCAATTTGCAGCAGATACTTTAGTTGGCCCAATTCATTAATGAATTCAAATTAAATTTCAAGTTTTCGTGTCGAAAATGTGACGAAGTTAATTTGTAAGTTCTCTGTCCCTGTTAATTATTTGTTATAAAGGTTTCGCTTTGAGAGTCGTTTCAAAGGGTCCGAGGGACCAGCTATTTTGTAAAGTCTACTAATCTTAACTCCTTATTTGAATTGACATTTTGTATTCCGCTCGTGAATAAAATACAATGATTTCTGTGTATCATTGTTCTTTTCCGAACGAATTTATATTTAATATTTAAATCAGTTAAGCTTGTATGTATGTATGTGTAAAAATATTTGTTTATCTCTGTTTTTAGGGCATTAAAAAATACTTAATTTTACATTTGTTGTCGCCATTGATTTGCGCTTTGTATTTTATAGCAACACAGTCATGAAACAAGAGTATCGCGCCCTTTTTGATTAAAATGGTGACTGGTGAATGGTGAACACTGTGACGTGTTGTTTCCGGTTGAGTCTTCCTATTGATAAAACGTTTCAGTGACAGTCAGTCTTTGTTCGTCATTCAAGAGAAGTGCATCTCGGAACGGGTATTGTGGTATTCCTATTACATCATGTTATTGAATATAATGTGCGTTAACACATTGCCGTTAATTGTCAAGTTAGCGTAGCTTATTCGGAGAACGAGTAGTCGCGAGAAATGAAAATACCTAGGATCGTGCCCCACCTACCCCTATTATTTTTATTTTTTTTAAGTTTAATATTTTTTTTAAAATAGCCGAACAAGGCTCAGCCAACCAGGTGCTACTTATAATAAAACGCAGTCAAAACTAATGAAAATATTATTTTGCTATAATCCGCGATAAAAATCTTTTATCGCGGATTATAGCAAATTAATATTCACATTAATTTTGTATTATGGACCTCCGCAAAGTAACACATAATTCTATAAATAATTCAAAACAAAGTCCTTTTGCTGTCTGTGTGATCGATTTTTTTTAAATCGACTTAACGAATTTTTGAATGGTTTTTACTAAAAGATAGTTCAATTTTTCTGGAAGGTTTAGGTTAATAGTATATTACGGTTTTACTTATTGTCTTGAAGAGGTCGCGGGTTTGTATAAAAACTCGTTTGCCGGGAGATTTAGTCGCATGTGCCGCTTAAAGCAGCTGAGATATACTGAAGTAATGTACTAGAGAATTGTAGATCTATAAAAATACTACAAAAAAGTCTAGAACAGCATGTCTTTTTCTCTTATGGTTAACACACAATAACTACTTTGCGTCTTTTGTGAGTAGTAAATTGTAGATCTACAAAATTACTACAAAAAAGTCCACAAAAGCATATCTCTATCTCTTATGGTTAACATACAATAACTTCTTTTGAGTCTTTTATGAAAAGAGAATTGTAGATCTAAAAAATACTACAACAAAGTCCACTACAGCATGTCTCTACAAGTACAGCTAGTATTAAATATATATATCGAATGTGTAATTTATAACGAAATCAGGTTTTCGGGGTTTAGTTTATTAATCAATGAACCTCTAGTTTTCGTGTCAAAGGTGTGATGAAGTTAATTAAGACACGGTTACCAGTATATCTAATCAATTATTTGCTTCAAAGGTATAATTTTGATAGCCACATCAAAGTCCCTGAAATGGTTGTCATTTTATTGTAAATGTAAGTAAGTAAGTAACAGCCTGTTACTATCCCACTGCTGGGCATAGGCCACTTCTCTCCGTTTTTTTTTTTTTGGAGAGAAGGATTTGATGGGGATTTTCCAAAATTATTCCGTGTCGTGGGATAAATTAAAAGTTCCTTTACGTGTGCGAGACGTGTAATTCCAAGTAACCGTGTACAGAGAATATAATCCAGCAACAATTGAACTAACTATTAACTATGACAATTAACTGTCACGCAAAATAATAGAACACCTGTACGATTTATATGAGCAATTGCTCTTGACATTATTACAGGCGCTTAATAAAATGTTAGTAACATCTTATATAATGTCCAAACATCCCCCCGCGCGTTGGAAGCTCGTCTTTCAACCACAAGAATCTTCGTTTGGTAACGGACAAATCTTGCTAAACGCTCGACGGAGAGTTCCAGAAGATGTTTTGATGTCTGCCACTCTACTTATGCCATCCGCACCAGGATATAAGGTAACAATGCGCCCCAGCTTCCATTTGAGTGGCGGCAATTGATCCTCTTTTAATAAAACAAGGCTGCCAATTTTTAGTGGTTCCTGTTTTGATCGCCACTTACATCTTTGCTGTAATTCAGAGATGTATTCCTTGCTCCAGCGAGCCCAGAAATGCTGTCGGAATTGCTCAATCCTCTGAAATCTTGATAAACTTGATGTGGCACATTCAACATAATTTGATGCTGGCAATGAAGTAAGAGGCCGGCCAATAATGAAGTGGCCAGGTGTTAACGGCATCATGTCACTAGGGTCTGTAGATAATGGTGTGAGCGGACGAGAGTTCAGGATAGCTTCTATTTGTACCAACACAGTGTTAAGTTCTTCATAGCTTAAATGACAATTTCCCAATACTCGTCCTAAGTGAAACTTAATAGACTTAACGCCCGCTTCCCAGATACCACCGAAGTGAGGACTATATGCTGGCGTAAAATGAAAGTTGACACCTTCATGTGCAACATTTTCCGATACTGAACTGCAATTACTTTTTAAAAATTTACCGATTTCGTTATAGGCACCAACAAATGATGTCCCATTATCTGAGTAAATGTTTTTAGGTTTGCCTCTGCGTGACATAAATCTTTTTAATGCCGAAAGAAAAGTTTGACTGGTTAAGTCGCCCACTAACTCTATGTGTATTGCCTTAGTAGTGAAACATATGAAAATTGCAATGTACACCTTCACAAGCCGACAACCTCGGCCTTGACGACTCGCAGACAAAATCGGTCCTGCGTAATCGATGCCTACATTTTCGAAAGGATACCCACCCGGTTGTAAACGTTCAATGGGCAGGTTACCCATGAGAGGGGCAATAATCTTACCTCTCATACGATTGCATCGCACACAACTCCGATAACACGACTTTGCCAAATTACGGCCACCTATAGGCCAATAGGTTTCGCGAATAGACGCCAATAATAGTTGAGGGCCTGCATGCATTAATCGTGTGTGCTCGTACTTAAACAACAACTTCGTAAAAAATGAGTGGACTGTATGATGATTGGGTGTTTCTTATCAAAAGAAAACTCAGAGTTGTTTAAGCGACCACCCACGCGCATTATTTGGTTCTCATCCATAAAAACAGTGAGCTTGTTTAGTGGGCTGCTTTTAGGTAAGTTTTTATTTTTTAATAGCAATTGATACTCAGAAAATGATTCTTTTTGAGAAAGTTTAATAATTAAACGCAACGAGTTCTGTAACTCATTAGCAGTTAAGTTGTTGTCACAGACAGACAGTTTTTTACTTTTATTAATAAATCGCAGAACGTATGCAACAGTTCTATGCAAACGTAAATAACTTGAAAACCGATTAAAATCAATTAAATTATTCGAATAATTTATCGTTACATGTAATGTAACATCACGAGTTTCAGGAAGTAAATTCGAATCCCTACAAACAGGATTCGATGGCCACTGAACTTCATCATTTTTCAAAAAGTCAGGACCGGTCCACCACAACTCACATGGCCCTATTAAAGCAGGGTCTACACCACGCGATATTAAATCGGCTGGATTTAGATCCGTTGGAACGTGCCGCCAGGTACATTTGCCCGAAATCTCTAAAATTTCCGCAACTCGATTACGTACGAACGGTTGTAATTTAACGGGCAACATTTGTAACCACCCCAACACAATTGTTGAGTCGGTCCAAAAGAAAGTTCTACGTACTTGAATCCGCAGCGATTTGATCACCTTGTTGTACAAACGGACACCAGCTAACGCGCCGCAAAGCTCGAGTCTGGGTATTGTGGTAGGTTTGAGGGGTGCCACTCTGCTTTTGGCTAATAGTAAACTAACGAGAACATCCCCGCGTTCGTTTGCACAGCGCACATACACACAACTACCATAGGCGAGTTGCGAAGCGTCTGTAAAAATATGCAAGTCAATGTATAAATAATTATCACAAACGATACGACGAGCAACACGCAAATTATTTAATATTGGCAAACTGTTTGCTTTCTCTGCCCAGATCTTATATATATCACGTGGCAGTCGCTCATCCCACGATAACTTAATAAAGCCATAACTTTTGTAACAAGATTTTCATTGTTACTATACATGGAGCCAGTAATCCTAACGTATCAAAAATCTGAGCTATTACTGAAAGAATAGTTCTTTTAGTAACTTCAGTAGGAATATTACAATTAATTTGAAAATAAAAGTTATCTAACAAATTGTCCCAGTATAAACCTAAAGTCTTGTTACATTCACGAGACCCCGTGATGTGGTATACAATAACCAGTATTACATAAGTCATTATTGCTTGCCGACATATGTCCTAGTTTTAAATACTCGGACATAAATTCGTAATATCGGTCGCTATATATTTTATCTCTCCGAAGTCGTTTCTCTAAAGAAACAAGACAATGCTTGGCGCGCTGCAAGGAATCACCTAAAACTCCCGGAGGTTGTTTTAGCGGTAACTTGACGCAAAATCGACCGTTTGAAAGTCGCGTCGTGTTTTTAATATAATGATCCTCGCAAGATTGCTCTTCCGCAGAATACGGTGACTTATGGCCAACCTCCTCGAGCTGCCAAAAACGCATTAATTCAGCTTCAATGTCACTATCACGAGAGGAGTGATCGAACGCTGTAAAATTACATTTAATTGGAGATGACAAATGACGCGATAAATAACTATTATTAACGGGCCCTGCGATGACCCATCCGAGACGCGTTTCACATAATAAGGGCTTACCTTGTCCGAGATTAATTTTTTGGGAACCTAAGATGTCCCAAAATAGATCAGCGCCTATAATGATATCAATCTCAGAAGGAGTGTGAAACGTAGGATCGGCTAAATTAATATCGCACGGAATATTTAATTGTGAAATGTTCACCTGACTGCACGGAACGTGGTCTGTAATTGATGGCAAAACAAAACAATTAATATTCGATTTAAAATTATTATTTAATGATCGCATCGATACTCGGCACATATCACGAACGTGTGAAGTGGCATTATTAACGCCGAGTATAGATTTATTTATCTGAATGCGTGGTAAATTCAGCTTGCTGCATAAACGCCTCGTCATAAGGCACGATGTGCTGCCGCTATCCAACAGCGCGCGCGCAGTATGCTCGCGATTATTATTATCATAAACTCGTATTAATGCAGTGGACAACAACACATCTCGATTATGCGGAGGATCGCAAGCCGATAACGCGACGCCAGTACTTAACTCGCCGCTCGACGATGCGGACGGAACAGGTGTAGTGAGGCCGCCCGCGGTAGTACTCCCGACACTGCGTCTCGAATTGTTAGAAACATGAATGAGACTATTATGTTTACGCTTACAAATTTTACAACCAGGCTTCTTACAATTATTAGAAAAATGACCTGAACGTAAACAGTTGTAGCACAGTTTATAATTTGGTAATATTTCTAATCTCTGTTCGACAGACAAACCTAAAAATTGAGAACAACTGGACAAGTAATGGTCACCGTCACATTTCGGACACCGTTTTGGTGGAGATGAACTATTTTGTACACCCGAGTGCGACTGTGGCGAAGTAATTGTCACCATACTCTTACCTTTATTATTATTATTGGTTCTCACAGAGGAATTTTGGTTACGGGATAATTCTAGGGTTTCAAGCAAATCGGCACGATTTCTTACAAAATCAATGAATAAATCTAACGAAACAGTCTGTTCCTTATCTAGCCGACTTTTATATTCTTCCCATTCGCGATAAGACTTAGAATCCAATTTATGAGTCATAATATGTATTAATAATGTGTCCCAATATTGAACGGGTTCACCCAATGCCTCTAAGGCTCTTAAATTTTTATTAATTTGATCAACAAGACGTTTTAAGGTACTAGACGATTCTTTACTAATAGCGTCAATATTAAACAACGATGTGACATGATTTTGAATCAATAACCGTTTGTTATCAAACCGCTCACACAGCAAGTTCCAAGCCACCGTATAGTTATTGGCTGAAACATCAATCGACTGTATTACGATAGCCGCGGTATCCACTAAACAAGCTCGAAGATAGTGAAATTTATTAATTTCGTCTATGCTATCATTAGTGTGTATGAGACTGGTAAATGTATCACGGAATTCCAACCAGTTCTCGTATGTTCCACTATACTTCGGCAATGTTATAGCCGGCAACTTAACCAGATTACGATTATTATTGTTACTACACGATGAAAGTTGATCACTATTATTATCATTACTCTTACAATATTTAGACAAAATTTGTTGTGACCTTGATATAAGAGAAAAATATAAGGTTTCAAACTCATTTCTTTCCTCTAATTGAATTGACATGTCATCAGCAATACATTCTAATTTAGTTTGAATGTCATCATAATTTTGATATAAAGATTCTATCTTACCGACTCGTAATTGCAGTTCATTCACTTGTAATTGGTTTAAAGATCCGCTTAAAGTGTTCAAATAATTAGAAAACGTTGTTAAACGTCCTTTAAAACTTGCCCGTTTTTTAATCAATTCCTTTTCCTCTCTGTCGGTCATTCTGGGAAACGTACGTTATGCCTGGAATGTGATATAATACAGGGATTATAATCAGTATACAACACTATAAAAATACCTAATCTCAAACGAGTACAATAGGTATTTACCCTGTAAAAACACTGTACATCAATTCTTATAAATATTTGTTTTATATTATTATAAATAACTTCTACAAAAAGAAAACGTAAATCGCCCCGATATGATATTACGAATAAATTTTGCTACTTTAAAATAATATTAATAACTTAATACAGTCTCAAAACGACACTAAATGTAATTACTCAACAAAAAATAACTTTTAATTACATTAATAGGAAAGTACCTAAATAATGCGTGTTTAAACAAAAACTAACGAAAATGGCAAAAAATAAAAAAAGGTTCTACTTATGTAAACTAATAAATAACTGCTAAACAATAGTATACAATTAAATAAACAGTAAAAACCTATTACGCCTTTTTACGTTAAACAAATGAATTATCTAACCACGCTTATACAATATAACAAGTAAACAATATGGTACTAACCTTATCACAAACACGAAATAATAAATAATCACTACCTGAATGCGAGTAATGGGTTAACGATTGCAAAGATTTAAACGAATTAATCACTTAACACCATGTGGATAATCTTCGATGTCCATATTGTCCCGTCATGTCGGCAGATGATTTTGGAAAATATTTGATTCCTCTTGATAATAGTTAATTTATTATTTATATATAGTAGATCCTTAAAATCCGGTTCGATCCAGGACCAATGTTGGGGATTTTCCAAAATTATTCCGTGTCGTGGGATAAATTAAAAGTTCCTTTACGTGTGCGAGACGTGTAATTCCAAGTAACCGTGTACAGAGAATATAATCCAGTAACAATTGAACTAACTATTAACTATGACAATTAACTGTCACGCAAAATAATAGAACACCTGTACGATTTATATGAGCAATTGCTCTTGACATTATTACAGGCGCTTAATAAAATGTTAGTAACATCTTATATAATGTCCAAACAGGATTGAAGCTAAGACCTACCACGCTGCTCCAATGCGGATTGGTAGGTTACACATATCCCCAGAATTGTCTAGAGATATGCAGGTTTCCTCACGATGTTTTCCTTCACCGAAAAGCGTGTGATAAATTGCAATTATCAATTAGACACATAAGTTTTACTAGAAAACTCAATGGTGTCTGCCCGGGTTTGAACCTTAGACCTTCTCGAAAGAGGCGCACGGTGATACCGCTGGGCTACCACAGCTATATTGTAAATGTAAATAATTTTAATTACGTCAAATGTTACGTTTTCCTATTACTGTTATTCAAAAATATCGATAGTATTAAAGCCTGGCTCTTTGTTAGGAAAAATAAGTGGGTAATGAAGACCACCCTT
Source organism: Morpho helenor (assembly GCA_029227775.1). Lineage (NCBI taxonomy): Eukaryota > Metazoa > Arthropoda > Insecta > Lepidoptera > Nymphalidae > Morpho > Morpho helenor. The sequence goes on from JARGCU010000006.1 coordinate 1,985,116, forward strand.
ATTTCTTACGAAGGTGTCGTACAAGGCGACTACGGTAAGTTGACCCACTTTGCGGTATCCGGTTGAGTAGAATAGGTCACCCTCTTTTTTATCGGGTGTCGTTATATACGAATAGGGTAAGTTGACGTCAGGCAGGCGGCCGATCGTAAAATACGTAACCAAATCATGTTTATAACATGTTGCGTCGACTTAGATTGGGATAAGGTAACATGATCATCTTATTCTTGTGAAAACAAATAAAAGCATTATTTTCTTTTAATTTCAGACGTTTTTCGTATTAGTTTTCTTTTCCTCATTCGAAAGTTATTGATATTTCATTATATTTTATACACATGTACGTGATAAAACTATTTTCATGATACCTTTGAATGACCAAAGTTTTTGTTACCGCGACAAAGTTGAGTTTATCCGCTCGCTATGAAACATTTTTCCCAGTAAACACCATCATTTACGCTTTTTTATCGGGAAAAGGAAGCTAACCTATCTAAATAGATATCACTGCGGTCAAATTCGCAACTTTTGTAATGGCGAACGCGCAAAAGGTATTAATAAGCTGTAGGTGCTTATCTTGTCGGAAAAGCCGGAAGGTTAAATGGTTCCCCATTGCGTGTGAGAGGATTTTGTGGGGTGTGAAATTCATTTTTCTTTTTTTTAATTTAAACGCTTAAATATATGTAGGAAAAGTTGAAAATAGCACATAGAATGTGGAAATTGAGGAGGTTAGAATCAAACCTAGCTATATCAAAAATAATTAAAATTGAGTAAAATGAAAAAATTGTTTTATGTGTTTAATTCTTGGAGTTTGGACATATAAAAAATATTAAACACAGATTTAACCACTGTGAATTTAAGTAATATCAATCTTTACGTTTCCTGCAAACTGTAATACAAATATTTAAAATTAGCTGAATTTGATTTTGGCATTAGGATTTAGCTATTTTTGATTCTGATCCCCTTAATTCAGTCTGTGCTTTTAAACATATAGAATGGGCAGAAGTCTGGATACGTTTCGGTTCATAATAGTTTAGAATTATATTACTAGAACAGTTCTATCACCAGTTCTGAACACTGTCATCTACTAAGAAAAACTGGCAAGATACTCAATGGCTGCTCTTGAAAGGAATAGTAATTATATTAGAGTAGATTGTAATAACACGGAACACTAAAGTGTGGGTAAGTGCAGATCTACTTAACCAACATTAAAACACCAAATCTATAGTTATACTATATTCCGTAGGTTAACATATAGGTAGTTAACTGAAGGTAAACATGTCAAATAAGGTTTTTTAGTAGGCAGGTTACTACACATTACGTTACCCTTAATATTATTCGTATTTTTTTTTTCTAAGTATGTATTTAAAATTATCGATTGTATTTGCGCCATTTTATAATGGCATGATTGATTAATCAATAATTTTGAAAACTTCGAAAGAAATAAATTTAAATATTATTTTAAAATCTATATAGAAAACGATGGAAAATATTAAATCGTACACTATAATTATCATAGAGTGACTTTTTGAATGATTGATATTGTGTTACATTAGATAATCTAATGTAATTACTATTGCCAAAATTGCATATTAAAGTAGTTTAATCTGCATCTGATGAATTTGATAAAATTGAATTGAATTGAAATTGAATGAATTTTATAAAATCAAATGTTTATGTTTTTTATACTTAAAGCATAAATATTAAATTTTACAAAAGAAATATTTTAATAAATAAATTATTTTGTAATATACAGTTTTATTTCAATTTCGTTATTTGAAGATCATATTATAGCAGTAAAATGTTTGGCACACTTGAGTCATATGGTTTTGTTTGTAACATTTTGTTAATTACCTAAATCGATCCTAAGCGATCGTACCAACTAGTCCTAGATAAAAGGGAACAACCGATTATCTTTTGTACCCGCGATAATCAGTGATAAGTTATCAGTTATGAATCAGTTAATTAGTAATTGATATTAAATACGAGCATCTTCACAATGTGCATCAATATCAAGGAAGCATGATGTCACTCCGTTTGATTCTTTTAGTTGTGCAATTTCTGGTTTGTACAGGTGATGTGTATGCCAAAGATGGCTACCACAAGACTGTTGGGATCCCTCAGGCGTTCAGGGTGATGAGTATAGAAGGATTTGTTACAAGAATAGTTGGTGGTAAAGAAGTAACTTCCACTTCGTCGCATCCTTACCAGGTAGCTTGTTAAATTGTTTTACGAGTAAATAATTTATAAAAGTAGGCGTTACTTTGCGGAGATCCATAATACAAAAGTAATTTTGCTATAATCCGTGATGAAGTAAAGTAGAAATATATATAATGCTAAATGTAGAGAAAATTCGTTTTCATACCTGATACATTTGTAAAAACACATGCACAAACCTCCACCACCGCCACCACAATACACAAGCACTACATACGTTCACTATCACAAACTCAACAATCGTTTCGCCCCGCAACCGAAGCATAAGGAGATAGACTCCACGATAAAATCGCAAAGCGATTACATGTGTTTTTACGAATCTTGCATGTACCAGGTATGAAAACGCATTTTAGTATTATATATATTTTAGTATTATATATATTTTCTACTTTACTTCATCGCGGATTGTAGCAAAAAAAATTTATTATTACTACGAATAATTGTACTTGTAACTGTGTCTGTTTTTTTTAACTTATTTGGATGTACCTATTTCGGTATGGATATAGTATCATATCATACTTTTGCTACGGCTCAAAACTAAGTATATTGAATATCCCATTCTTAGAAATAAGAATTGGTGCTATAAACCACAATGCAAAATGGTAGGTTACGTATATCCCATGAATTTTATAAGTATATGCAAAAAAGTACAAGTTATCTTAAATTACTTACACGCTAGGTCTACACAAATCTTGTCCACGTGGAATGGTCCCAAGAATGCTGGCAGCGTTTCCGCGCTGAATCGCTAAGCTGTTTCTTTCTGCGAAAAAGGAGCCAGCCCTCTTGTCACCTGAAAAGGCAATCAACCGAGGTGTTAAAACGGATAAAATTATTTTGCACTTTGACTCCATGGCCCTAGGGTCTCGACTGCAAACGGCACAAATATATAACTCTCGATGAGAGTTATATATTTGTGAAGAAGCAATTAACCGAGATGTTAAAACGGATATAAAAAAATTGCATTTTGACCCCATGGCCCTAGGGTTTCAACTACAAACAGCACAAATAACTCTCGATGAGAGATGCATACTTTGCCGTTTGCCGGATTCGGCCATTTCCACCGCAGGTCTTGACGCTGTTTCCCTGATATGGGAGGCTAACGTATCAACGCATGTTGCGTCCCACATTAGGGCCCGTCCCAGTTCATAAGGAACCAACGTCAAGCCGTCTGATCTCTTGCCATCATCCCGACATATCCCCGAACGCTCGAGAAGAACAGGAATGTCGATGGTGGCAAGAGCTCTTTTGATGATATCATCAAGAGAACTATGACGGAAAAGCCCACAGAGCTCCTATGGCATAAAAAAAAAGGATATGCAGAATTGCCTCAAGATGTTTCTTTTAACAAATAGCACATAAGGATGGCTTTTATTCTATCAATATTGACTTTGAAGTTTTTAGTTACACGCGAGTAATATATTACATTATAATAATGTTTATATAAGTTAACCGTTTTGCGATTTTGGTCGTGGAGTGTATCTCCTGATGATGCTTCGGTTGCGGGGCGAAACGATTGTTGAGTTTGTGATAGTGAACGTATATAGTGCTTGTGTATTGTGGTGGAGGTTTGTGCATGTGTTTTTACGAATCCTGCATGTATCAGGTATGATAACCGATTGTCCACTTACATTTAGCATTATATATATTTTCTATTTTACTTCTTCGCGGATTATAGCAAAATAATTTTATTATTACTTCTGTCACAGACTAATTAACTTAAGTTAGACATAAAATTACCACAGAGTATTCAACAATATTCAATGGAATCTCGCAAACACTCAGAGATACATCTACCAAAGTTTGAGAATGGTTAGTCTAGAACCTACATAAACTTTTTCAGGCTGGCATCGTCGTAACACTATCAACCAGTCTAACCTCACTGTGTGGTGGAGCTCTGATTTCTAACACCAGGGTAGTAACTGCAGCTCATTGCTGGTGGGACGGACAGAACCGGGCTAAGCAGTTCGAAATAGTTCTAGGTTCCCTCAAGGTATTCTCTGGCGGGACAAGAATCAAAACGAGTGACGTCACCGTCCATTCGCAGTGGAACACGAACGATATAACCAATGATATTGCCATAGTCAAAATATCTCAAGTAACTTTTAGTGGTAAGTTATACATGTTCATCACAAACTGTGACTTTGGTCATCATCCTCCTGTCCTTATCCCACTCTAAATGGGGTTTGCACAACATGTTATAAATATGCTGTCACGTGATTTGGCTATGTATTTCACGACCGGCCGACTACCTGTCATCAACTTACTTTTGTCTTTTACGATATTTCAGTAAGAAACAGAGTGATCTATTCTACTCAGCCGGATACCACACGGTGGGTCAATTTACCTTAGTTACATTTTAAGACACCTCGGTAAGGAATGAGGGTGGTCTATTCCACTCAGCCAGATACCACACGGCGGATAACTTACCTTAGTTGCCTTGTACGACATCTCATTAAGAAATGTGGGTGGTCATTCTACTCAGCCGGATACAACACGGCGGGTCAACTTACCTTACTCGCCTTCTATGACACCTCGGTAACGAAAGACGGTGATCTATTCTACTCAGCCGGATACCACACGGCGGGTTAACTTACCTTAGTAGTATTTTACGACACCTCGGTAAGGAAAGAGGGTGGTCTGTTCTATTCAGCCAGATACCACACGGCGTACTAAACAAAGCTCCGAACCTAAAGTGACAATTTAAACAAACCAAAACGTTCCAATGAAAATACAATGTTAAAAACAAAAGTATTTTTAACATAAAACTCCTAATTGATTGATTGATAAAACTCTATATTTAATCAATCACTGGCTACAAATTTGAATGATATATTCAGGGTTGATGTTATTATAAACTTTTTAAGCCAACCTTTTATTAAAAATAAAGTTTACTGTGAATGTGGATGGAAATGTTTTATTTTATTTTTGTATTTTTTTTTATGTGGTCAATAAAACTTGATTTATTTATTAAATGTGACTAAAGGGAGACCTAAAAGAGATGGTTAGATTGTGTAAAATATGACATGCATGTAAAAGGAGAAGCGCCAGAGTTGAATGATAGAAGAGAACGGAAGAGAAAACAAGTTGTGCTGATCACACTTAGAGTGGGATAAGGGCAGGAGAATGATGGTTTTTAAAATTATATACGAGGTGTGTTCAAAAAGTATCGCGAATTTTGTGTATTTTCAAAAACTATTTATTTATTCGTGAATATTTATTTTGTCCCCTTCAAAGTAATCCCCCTGGGATATTATACACTTGTGCCAACGTTTTTTCCAATCTTCGAAGCACTTCAAAAAATCGTTATTTTGTATCTTGTTCAGCTCCTCCTTCGATGCCGTCTTTATCTCGTCAGTCGTGGCGTAGCGTTGTCCTTTCATGGGCCTTTTCAGTTTCGGGAACAAGAAAAAGTCACAGGGGGCCAGATCTGTGGAATAAGGTGGCTGCGGTATCATTAGTGTGTTGTTTTTGGCCAAGAAGTCGCGTACAAGCAGCGTTGTGAGAGCAGGGGCGTTATCGTGGTCCATTGTTTTGAATAAGGAAAAATCGAAGACGAACCAAAACACGTGCAAGCAAAGCAGCTGTCAACAATTAACTGAAAATTCAAAATGGCCAAACTTGTCAGCATAAGTGAGGGACAAATGTACCAACATAACGCCATAAAAAAAACGAAATTCGAATATACGTAACCCGAGAAAATTCAAACTTTTTGAACACACCTCGTATGTATATATACCAGGTGTGGTATTCGGCTTTGTAGAATAGACCACCCTTATTTCTTACAGAGGTGTCGTAAAAGGCGACTTAGGTAATTTGATGTCAGCCAGGCGGCTGGCCGTAAATACATAATAATGTTAAAACAAAATCATAGTAATGTTAAAACATGTTTGAAGAATGTGAGAAGAATGAAAGTGTCACCCATAACACAAGTATAATGTTATTTGAAGTCTGTGTGTGCGATTGTCCTATATGTTTTGTTTATATTTTATTTACGTTACTTCATTTTATTTTGCAGAAAGCATTAAGGCGATATCATTACCTGCAACGGCTGATGTTAACCAAAACTTCGCGGGACTGGTTGGCGTCGCCACTGGCTACGGAAAGACGAGTGATGGTATAGTATTATTAAAATCGTATTTTGTCCACTGGAGCACTCTGAATGCCACTGTAGTCATCTTGAAAGCACCCTGAAGACCCCAAAATGTCGCGATTCAAGATGGTGCCGCCTTCAGTGTGACCAGTATTCGTAATACCCTACCAAAATGTTGCCAGCGACAACAATAGTATTTCTATTTATTTATTTAAATGGTACACAAAACATAGTCCTGTTGTAGAAGTGCAAATAAAAAAGATAAATAAACTTAAAACTATACAGTAATCTAAAAATATGTGTACACATCATGATTTTACTTTTAACTTAGGAAATCAGTGAGGCCTCCCCTTCAAAGAATGACATACTCCGACATCAGTAGAGTTCGGGGAATATTGTTTTTTCTTATTCGCGATGGAACAATATATTCTTTTATTCCCTGTTCTACTTGCAATATATAAGGTTTATTTGTGCAAAATGTCAACTAAATTGTTCCAGCGGATAGGCCGTGATACCGTAAAAAACATCTATACATAATAAAACATAAGAAGAGGTCTATTTTCACATTGGGAAAGTAACAAGCCATCTCTTTTATTCTATCATTTTAGCACAGAGCGGTTTCCCAGCGACAACGAGCTTGCATGCCGTCAATCTGAACATTATCACTAACGCTGTCTGTCAGAGTAGCTTCGAAATGACCTTAGCTGCAAGTCATTTGTGCACCAAAGGTTCTGGAGTCGGTACATGTGATGGTGACTCAGGAGGACCACTTACTGTCGTCTGGAAGAATAATCAAATTTTGGTGAGTTTATGAAGCTTAAGATTTCTTAAATTTTTAGATATGGACTTCTTCCAATCCAATCCCGTCAACACGGTTCCAAACACTGTTCATTATCATCCTGATGAGGACATACGGGCGTCGAATAGGGGATTCGACGCTCTAGCTGTAGAAAGGTTCCTTGAGATGGCCGATGCATTGAAGTGCGTTCCCAATGCGTCTGTTAATGCGTCAGGGATCTGGCCAGGTGCTACCAAGAGTAGCAGAAGTAGGCATGATGCGCTCAGTATTTCTGTGCCCTCGTCACCAAGCAGCATGGTTGGAGGAGATTCTAGCCGGTAAAAGTCCGGCATAACATCCCCCTCCCGTGAATAGCAGTAACCATAAAGGTTTAAAAAAGTATGTGGAGACTAGCACCACGGAACTGGCGTGATAATCAGTGTGACACAAAGTTTTTCCCGTGTAAAACCAACCCCGTGGCAATTCTAGAAGAAAAAAGGTATATTGCTTGTATATTGCGCTTTTTTCCATTTCTTACTGCCAGTGTTATTAGAAAAGATCCATCCGTTTTATTGAATTATTTTGCTATAATCCGTAAGTGCAGGAAGAAAAATCCGTTCTCATACCTTGTACTTGCAGGATTAGCTACCACAGGTATCACACAACACCGCCACCAACAACACTTTACAGATCCCAAAAAGTTAAAAAGCCTTACGACGACTATAACGACTAGTCATGCCGGGATTTCAAAGAAGTTTTATACTGACAAGCTCTAATTTTTGTTCCAGGTTGGAATAGTGTCGTTCGGTTTAGCAGATAGTTGCCAATCCGGATATCCGTCAGTATACACACGTGTGACGTCGTATTTAACATGGATACAAGGGTATTTATAGACCATAACATGTAAAAATAAATATGATAAAACAAGTTTTTATTAAGTTTTATTTCTCCATAAAAGTTAACCTGAACCTAACCAACCAAGTAAAATTTCTTTGTAGTATACTAAAAAGTCTTATCTGTGCATTATCAAATTTTTTTTTATGAAGGACCAAAGCTCTTATGGGCGCCGCCCCCCGACGGGGACGGGTGGCGGTCATGTCAGACTCAGACCGACTAATATGATCTTGGTTCTCCACCATGCTGCTGGTGGCGGGGACAAGGTACTGTTGTACACGTTGCCTCCATTCCCACCTTTAGCCGCTCTGACTCCAGAGATACCTACTCCGGGTCGGGACCTCTTAAAAAGGGAAACCATCTCCGCTAGCCGATGCATCGGAAGCACCACATACATCGAACTGTAAGCGAAGAGTCTTATTAGACGCCTCGTTTACAGGTCCTTGAGGCGATCACCATCACAACACTAACACTGCACTCATTTTTTCCCTAATTTTAAGTGTTTCTTTGATGTCCCATATTGCTTAGAACACTTTAGGCCAAATTCAGCTCAGTGATCGATTCCGCTATTGGAGGCGACCACTGACATTTTGCTTGTTAGGAGATATTTAGCGCTGCAGTGCTTAATTCTGCATCTTATCTTTAAACATTTGTTTCCTATCACTCACTAAAGCACTGCACACAGTCACTACCACATACTAAACAGTCGTTTCGCCCTATAACCGAAGCATCATCAGGAGACTCCACGACAATTGCAAATTCTCTAATCACTGTTTAAAATATGTTTATATAAATATTATCATATTTTTATTTTTATTTTTGGGTCATGCTTGTGTCCACCACACGAAACAAAGTTTGTTATCTCTTATCTCATTTATCACGACCCTTCACCAGTAATTACTAGTTTAAAGCCAAAATTACCGAAATGTTAACTAACGACACTTTAACATGTTTACGTGCAAATGAGCTCACATAAATTGTTTAATTCCATTACTTTAATAACCGATATTAGTGGTTTTATTTAGACGTTTATAAACTTTTGTGTAAATACGCTCGTAAGCCCGTCGTAACATGTTAAGCCGTCGAGGACCAATACTTCTAATATAACAATTTGTTAGTTCTCTGATTTAATTGCATTTATGTATTATCCGATCGCCATCAAATATTACAGGATGCAGCGGATGGAAATATACAGCGGATGACCGCTAGGTCATTCTAAAGATCTCTCTCTCTCTGATCGTTTCTTCATAAGATCGTGGTCTTGACTAGAATCTATCCTCTTGTGGATCAACAGTTTCAAGCGGCTTCTATTAATGGCCACCATTGCTACTCCATAAAAGTGTTCCAACGTGCTATTTCTAAAGATAAACATTCATTTTATATATTTAATCTTTAAATGAGTTAATCTTGTATGTATATATATTTTTTTTCTGATTTGATGATGATTTTCGTGAAATTCAGCGTGTAGGGGGATTTGGGGGAGAAAGATCGATCTAGATAAGTTTTATTAAAAAAATGTCGTTTAATCCCTGTTTTCGGACTTTTTTTTTAAATTTACGTTGAATGCAATCACAACTTTTCGCTGTCAAATGTAAAGTCATGGTGGTTCATTTGGGAAACGGGCGGTCTAGAGAGGTAAAAATACCTAGGGTCGAGCCCCACCTGCCGTATTATTTTTAAAATTTTTCTTTAATTTTTTTTTTTTAATTTTAATTTTTTTTATCATCCGGTCACCCAGGTACTGTTTAATCTTTAAATGATTTAATCTTGTGTATATATTTATATAGAATATGAATTTTGGAAACGGCTCCAACAATTTTCATGAAATGCAGCATAAAAAATCTGTTTTCCCTGGTTTTAGGCGTTGAAAAACTGCGTGTACGAAAACTGTGCGACGACCGTGTGTGTAATTGTCCCCTATATTTATTTATGTTACCGCACAATTAATAGGAGATTAATGAGTGCGTCACATCTAGTGATGTATATTAAATTATAATCAATATTTATATCAAGTGTTATAGTTATAACCTGTTGCATCTTTAAATAAGATACTCTTTTGACATAATTATTTAGGCGACACCGATTGTGGCGCCATCTTAAAGTTGTTAGAAATGGAAATAGTCAAATATCATCTATTTAGTTATTTAATATTAAAAACGCGGTAATCAAGTGACCAAGCAAAGAAGGGACTTAATAATTGTTTATAAACTAGCCGAGCTTGCCATAGCGAGAGAGTCTTGCTGTTAGATTTAACTATACGGTTATCATACTGTTACGCTGCTGGATTGTGACGTCATTGTATGATTATTAAACACCCACGTGAACAAGTCATGTAACAACATGTCTGAGGGAGTTCTGATCCTAAGGTTAAACCGAGCTAGTGTTTAATATCGGACCTCGCTTTTTCTTCTTCTTTTACATTTATTATTGAATAATAGGACGACGAGTTGTTTATTCTAAATAGCATGTAGCCGTGACATAAAAAGTATTTCCTTGGTTATCCGAACCGGAAACGCTTCCCGTAACATTCTTGCGAGGCTGGTTATCGCGCCATTGCGCAGGAAAGGTCGTTTTTACAGTAAATACGACTTGAACCGCTATAAACCGCATCCGGGAGTACGCCGGATGTCACAAAGCTAGGTTAGACGTGTACACCAGCCATTGCTTTGGGACTGTCCACAGTAGTTTTACGTTGCTAGCCTAAAAATGAAGCAATTGTCAAAGATTTCTAAATAAATTTTTTTTAATACTAGCTATTTTTGCGACGTCGCGCGCGTGGCAATCACTGAATCAGTAATTGAAATTTTGAACATAAAAGTAGTTATTGTGAGTTAACCATAAGAGATAGATTAGATTATTAATAGAGTCCCACATGACACTGGCGCTTTCTTTCTTTTATTATTGCATTATTTATACCTTTAAATAAAATACTCACCAGGGCTCAGTTGGGGTTGAACCGCGGTGTACCTGCCCGAGGTTTGAACCCGTTATTCCTCGCAAGAGTTGCATGGTCTCACAGTTGGTCTATCACAGCTTATTACACTAACTGTCTAACTTAATATATATAAATGTTATTAAATTATTGGCTGCTGCGACAGTTTAAGATGGTCCATTTAACTTGATTGAGTTATAGTTATTGTAAAAACGTGAGTCTTACAACGTTGTGGGCATCCAAGGGTGATCACGCACTACGGAAAATCGATATCCTTATTAATATAATTAATTAAAAAGTCTGTCTGTCTGTTAAGTTTGACGGTTAAACTGCTGGAACAAGAGTAATGAAACTTGATAGATTCAACGCTTTTATGTATAAAATATACAAAAAATAGAATTTTTTATCAGGAAAATGACTTCTGCCCTTATCCCACTCTTAGTGGAGTCAGCACAACATATTATAAACATGTTGTTAAATGATTTGGCTTGGTTTTTTACGACCTACCGCCTGCCTGACATGAACATACTTTAGTCGCCTTTTACGACACCTCGCTAAGAAATGAGGGACGTCTATTCTACTCAGCCGGATACCACACAGCGGATAAATTTTCTTTCAATAACGGAAATATATATTACGTAAAACTTGTATATTGTTATGGCGGTGGTGGAGGTTTATACTGCTTCCATTTGTACGAATCCTGCATATATCAGGTATGAAAACGGATAGTCCGCTCTACGTTTAGCAATATAGCTATTTACTATATTGCGGATTAATATATTATTACTTTAAATATTTTAGCAAAACAATTTCTGTATTTCTTTTGGTACATAATTAAGCTGCAGTTGGAATTATTTTTAAGTCCAAATATTTTTATCATTTATATAGTCTTCAATATCGATGAAATTTGGCAAAATTATTTATATACACTGGGGTAATATATAGGCTATAGAAATCTTGTCAATTCTACAAGAATAGAATGACATTGAAAAGTTTTATATATTATCAACCTATCACGCAACAACACTTCACATGAACGAATATGTGGCTAAAAGCTAGTATAATATATTACGTACACTTAATTTAAACCTTAATGTAGGCAAATCTAGTATGTTTTAGGGATGAACCACGCTATAATATATATGTCTTCGACAATCCGTAGTGAGATAACACCCCACTAAATAAGGTTGCGGATCTCCTAAAGCTTAATTGATGAATATCCTCCGTTTGGAATGTTTCCAAATAGATATAGTTGTTCTGTATAAGTTGTTTAAGAGATATGGGGCTCGTTATTTAGTGCTCCTTGCTATTGTAACTATCTTATAGTTTAACATGTAACAAATATATTGGCAAGCCTGAACTCGTTATGCGTATAATAGCAATATATATATATATATATATATATATATATATATATATATATATATATATATATATATTATTCCGCATATTAACGCCTAATTATACAATTAATAATGCAAACACAGTATTAACCTTCAGTTAAAATCAGCAAGAAAAAATGAGGCACTCTTGTACATTTTTAATGATCAAATTAAATAAAAATAAACCAAGCCACGCAATTTAACGCCGTAACTGTCAGCCAAGCCAAACTCAAATATACATGTTGCTACATAGTTTGTTGTTACGAACATGTCATCATCTTCCTGCCATTATCCCACTCTAAGCGGGGTCTGTACAACATGTTATAAACATGCTGTCACATGATTTGGCTGCGTTTTTACGACCGGCCGCCTGCCTGACGTCAACTTACTTCAGTCGTATTATACGACACCTCGGTAAGAATGTTAGTGGTCTATTCTACTAAACCGGATACCACAACTTCAACTTACCTTAGTCGCCTTTTATGACACCTCGGTAAGAAAAGAGGGTGGTACTATTCTATTCAGCCGGATACCACACGGCGTAAAACAATATTTAAAACGATTAATCAAAATCTAAATGGACATGTTACCTACATAGTTTGTTGTTACGAACATGTTAGACCATTGCATGGTTATCTCACTCCAGGTGGCAATATAGGCAACCTTTACGGCCGTATAATATCTCTTGAGAAGCCATTAAGTCTTCAAACTCGTTTGCGATATAGTGACCAAAATTGACACTACGGAGCTGTCAATTTTGGCAAACAAGCTGAGGAGTAATCCTCAAAACAGATTAATGGCCTTGCTCGAACACTCTAGTTTGGTGCAGGCCATCTCTAGGCTTTAAGCTTAAACCCTCACTGGGTAGGGCCAAGCCCCACTCCCTCAAGCTCGTCACGTACAACGCAGACGGGCTTATCAGACACATGGACGAAGTCCGCGATTTCGTAGTTGCACACGATATAGATATTCTACTAATACAAGAATCCTTCTTAAAACCCCAAATTCGCAATCCCAATATTGCGAATTACAGTTTGATTAGAAATGACCGTCTGTCTTCCAAAAAAGGCGGCACGCTCATTTACTACAAAAGAGCCCTCCTATGCTCCCCCCTTGACTCCCCAAAGCTCACTAACATGGAGGCTTCAGTCTGTCAGGTGGGTATGACCGGCCATCAGTCGATCATACTAGCATCAGTATACCTCAGTCCGACCAAACGGGTACTCGAAAGAGACGTCCGCACCCTTCTCGCACTAGGCGACTCTGTAATACTGGCCGGAGACTTCAACTCCAAACATGGCCAATGGAACTCTCGCCGAACCAACCGGAACGGCACAATACTCCAAGGCCTCAACGGCCTTCCAAACCTCGCTTTTGAGGTGATAGCCCCTAACGAGCCCACCAGATACCCGCCTAACGGGGATCCAAACAGAGCAGATGTGTTAGATATATACATTTTCAAAAATGTAGCTCTCCAGTTACATTCTATAGAAGTCCTGCATGAATTAGACTCGGACCACCGTCCGGTTCTAATTCAGTTAGGGCAACCTACCTCCACGACCCCTCCCACGAAAACGATAATCGACTGGAGTAAATTAGGCGGGAAACTCCAGTCCCTAAACTCAGACCACCTAGTCCAAATTCCTGACAAGATAGACTCCGTGGATAGTGCCAAGTTCGCTGTTACCCACCTTACGAAACATATAACAGACTCACTCGAGCGTTGCTCCAAGGAAGTCCCCGACGACCGCGGTCGTGGGAGACTACCGGACGACCTGCGCGACCTACTTAGACGTAAACGTGCCGCCACTAGGGCCCATGACGCATACCCGACAGACGATAACCGGAGAACACTCCGGCGACTTCAAAGAGAGGTTAGAGAAAAACTCAGCCTCAACCGTCAGTCCGCCTGGGACAACAAACTCTCAGAGATTTCGCCGAGTCACCTGGCTTTCTGGAAACTGGCGAAATCCCTGAGAGGAGACCAGTGTGCAGCTACACCTCCATTGATACGTTTAAACCGTCCGGTCGCATTTGACGACATCGATAAGGCCGAATGCTTGGCTGACAGTCTTGAGGGACAATGTTCAAATAACCCCAGTCATCCCGAACACGCCGAATTCCACTCGGAAGTGGAAATGGCGGCGGCTAGGATATCCGCGAAGGCTCCCGAAAGCGAGCCGCTCACTCCCACCACCGGAGAGGAAGTCCGTTCCATTATCCAAAACCTGAAGACCCGCAAGTCCCCAGGCCCCGACTCCATATCCAACAAAGCACTCAAGTGCCTCCCCGACCAACTCATAAACCTATTAGTATTGATTTTCAATGCCCTCCTGTTAGGTTGCTCCTTCCCCGACGAATGGAAGGAAGCAATAGTAATAGGTATTCGTAAACCGGGAAAACCCAGTAATCTCCCGAGCAGCTATCGACCCATCAGTCTGCTCAACAGCTTAGGGAAAGTCTACGAGCGAGTAATCCTCGCTAGACTCAAAACGTTCATGGAGTCGATGAAGCTCATACCGGATGAGCAATTCGGCTTCCGCGCCAAACACACCGCGGTACAACAAGTACACCGACTTACCGAAGCCGTCCTCAATGGCTTCGCCAAAAAACGGTACACCGGTACTGTCTTCTTCGATGTCGCCAAAGCCTTCGATAAGGTATGGCATGCGGGTTTAATATACAAACTCGCGAACCTAGGAATCCCCGATAGACTCGTTCTTATCATTCGCGATTATCTTACTAATCGCTCATTTAGATATCGTATTGATGGTGCGCTCTCCTCAAGACGCACCTTACGCGCCGGAGTCCCCCAAGGTTCGGTACTCGCACCGTTCCTCTACTCGCTCTATACGAGTGACATCCCACGATTCTCCACTAAAACTAGTGCAGTCACCCACTTAGCCATGTTCGCGGACGATACCGCAATCTATACCACTTGTAGAGATCCCATTACTATAAATGATAGGCTCCAAAGAGCAACCAACCAGCTCGGAAGCTGGTTCCGCCGGTGGAGAATCGAAATAAATCCCGATAAAAGCGCAGCAATGTTCTTTGCGAGATCTAGGAGAGCCATGGACTTCATCCGGACGCCTCCTAGAGTCTCTATTTACAACAAATACATAGATTGGCAAAAAGAAGTCAAATACTTAGGTGTCATCCTCGAACCTACCCTATCCTTCATCCGACACATCCGCGTTGTCCGTAACCGGGCAGCGTTCGCCATGGGACGCCTCAATCCGATACTGTGCAAGACAAGTAAACTGTCACTTCGCAACAAAGTGACACTTTACAAAACTTGCATCAGACCCATTATGACCTATGCGAGCGTCGCGTTCGCGCACGTTCCGAAATCACGACTGTGTCCGTTGCAGACACTTCAAAATCGATTCATGCGTACAGCCACTGGCTGTCCGTGGTTCGTGCGCAACGTGAACCTCCATAGAGATCTCGACCTACCCACGATAGCCGATCTTTTCAGACGATTCTCGACGACTTACTTCGAGAAAGCGTCCATCCACCCAAACCCCCTTATAGTGGCCGCGTCCAACTATAAGGTGTTCAGGCACCCCAATAAGATTCACAGGCGCCCGAAGAGCGTCCTTAACGACCCCGACGATGCTATCACAGCATCCAACAAGATACACACACTACATTTACACAAACAGCGTCTTCGCCGGCGAAGACGAGGTCCCCGCTTGCTTGTGTCAAGCGGCCGCAGCCCTCTGCCGCGGCCGCCGTGACGCAGACTTCTTCCAAGTCATTTATTAGATGCAGCCCTCCAAAAACGCGCCGCCTTAAGCCGAGGTTCGGTCTCGCAGGAGACACCCTTAAGGCGACGCCCCCTGTAGCGCGGGTGCTTGTAATGCACCCGCATGTATCATCCATTTCTCGGCGATGCTTCAGCGCTCGCCCGTCTTATCGGTGACGCTGTCAAAGCCATTAGGGCTAACAGCATTAGTCATATTCGAAAAAAAAAAAAAAAAAACATTAAGTCTTCCCCTTTATACCAACTAATCCTGCCGACCCCATTTTGGGGTTATTCAATTGAATTAATGGATGTAAATATAATTTATCTTCACTAAGTATTTATGTGCACATGGATGAATACATAAATGGCGAGATACCATGAAAACTATAGCAATTACATTTTTTCATTGAAATCTACTAATATATAAAGCTGAAGGGTTTGTTTGTTTATTTGATTATTTGAACACGCTAATCTCAGGAACTACTAAACCAATATGAAAATTTGTTTGAGTGTAAGATAGTCCATTTACCGAGGAAGGCTATAGGCTAAATAACATCACGCTAAGATGAATAGGAGAGGAGCAGCATTAAAAATATTACGCAAATGGCCAAAATTTAATGCTTTCCTTACGTGCTCTGAGTAAACGGTGAAAGTTGTTCAAAAATCATGTACTACAAAATTGTTCCCCTCTAAAAGATCTATATAAAAGTCCGCGACAGCATATGTCTAGCTTTTAAGGTCCACTTTAACCATTTTTATGGTAATCAAAATTTCTTTGTACTTGTTTCCTTTTTACCTGTATTTTCTTGTATCTTGTATTCATTTATACATCAAAAAAGAAATTATTTGATACATAAATAAATAAAATGAAATGTAAAGTACATTTCATTCCATTTATTTATTAATGTACAAAAAAATATTTTCTTAAATATTTTTTTATTGGTATTCACCACATTATAGCAAATAAAGATTATTATTATTATTATATATTTCTCGTTTCTTAGTATTCGAAGACGTTATTTGAGACATGTAGCGAACCACAGAGTTACCGAATCACGACGTGGGTAGGTCGCCGATTGCGGCTTGTTTGTATTCGCGACACGTTCAGCTTGCCCGGTTTGTTTTGCGAACTGTTTCTTTTATTGAAACAAAATGCTTTAGGGACCCTAACGCTTAATATTTTGCTTTTGACATTTTTTGTATACGTTGTGAAATATACACGTAAATAAAACTTTGCAATATGACGTTTAATATGACATATTTCACAATTATAATTTTACTAGGAATCGCCAGCGGCTCCGCCCGCGTTGAAAGATTAAAACCGTAATAAACTTTTGTTAACCATAAAAATGGTCAAAGTGGGTTAACCTTAAAAACTAGACATACGCTGTTGCGGACTTTTATTTAGAACTTTAAGAGGGGAACAATTTTGTAGTATATGATTTTTGAATTACTATTACCGTTTACTCAGCGCACGCAAGGAAAGCTTTAAATTTTGCCTTTTTCGTACTATTTACTGCTGCTCCTTTCCTATTCAGCTTTGCGTAGTGTTATATAGCCTATAGCCTTCATCAATAAAAGAACTATCCTACACTGAAAGAATTTTTCAAATCGGTCGAGTAGTTCCTGAGTTGCGTGTTCAAACAATCAAACAAACAAACTCTTCCGCTGTATATATTGGTACAGATAACTTTAATATAATTCTTTGGTTCATCGTTTCTTATACATACAGCTTAAGAGTGATTTCCCTTTGCATCTATTTTTCTGGATATCATCATCCTCCTGCCCTTATCCCACTCTAAGTGGGATCGGCACATGTTATAAACATGATTTCGGTATGTATTTTACGATCATCCGCCTGTATCCACGTATGGTATCCGGTTGAGTAGCATAGACCACCCTCTTTTTTGTACCAAATGTCGTAAATTACGATTAAGGTAAGTTGACGTCAGGCCGGTGCAAAATACATAGCCAAATTATGTAACAACATGTTGTGTTATGACTTATGGGGATATGGACAAGAGGATTATGAGTCTATTAAGCAACTAAAGTTTGGGTCTCGCCGGGAATCAAACCCGCGACCTCTAGAGTTAGAAGCACTGTAACTTGCACTAACGGGCTATTAAATTGAATCTTTGCGTTGTTGTTTTTTTATAATAACAGCTTTACGAAAACAAGTTATTCAATGTCAAGAAATAATAATATGTATAATTACCCACCTATACAAGTTCAGTGGTATATTAGCTGATGCTTTAGTCTAAATAAGTTAGAAATAATCTTGTTTACCTCAAGATATCGTCTCAATTATTACAATGTATTTTGAGTTGAAAATATTCAATATTCTAGTGCTTTTTGGATGTGTTGTGTCATTGGGTAAGTCAATATTTACTTTTTGTTTTATATTGTGGTATCCGGTTGAGTAGAATAGAGCACCTTCATTTCTTACCGAGGTATCGTAAAAGGCGGCTAAGGTAAGTTGGCCCGCCGTATGGTATCCGGTGGAATAGAATATATCACCCTCATTTCTTACCGAGGTATCGTAAAAGGCGAATAAGGTAAGTTGACCCACCGTGTGGTATCCGGCTGAGTAGAATAGACCACCCTCATTTCTTACCGAGGTATCGTAAAAGGCGAATAAGGTAAGTTGACCCACCGTGTGGTATCCGGCTGAGTGGAATGTACCACCCTAATTTTTTACTGAGGTGTCGTGAAAGGAGACTAAGGTAAGTTGACCCACCGTGTGGTATTCGGCTGAGTAAAATATACCACCATAATTTTTACTGAGGTGTCGTAAAAGGCGATTAAGGTAAGTTGACCCGCCGTGTGATATCCGGTTGAGTAGAATAGACCACTCTCATTTCTTACTGACGTGTCGTAAAAGGCAACTTAGGTAACAAAAGGTATTAAGCAAGATTTAGATAAAAAAACGTAATAAATATTGGATTTCAGATTTAAAGCTCGACAAATGTCGATTAGAGGACTCAAAATGCATGGTGCCAGCCTTCCAACATGGTGTTCCGTTATTCGCTAATGGTATACCGGAACTGGGAATCGAACCCATGGACCCTTTGGTGCTAAATGACGAGGTGACGTTCAATTTAACCGGCCTATCTTTCACGTTCTCAAATGCAGTTATGAAAGGGATAAAGGACATTATTATAAAGAATATCAAGTATGTATGTCCAATTTATCTGTCCTATCCTATTCCTTTACTAATCCTTACTAATATTATAAATGCGAAAGTCTGTCTGTCTATCCGTCTGTTACGTTTTCACGGTCAATCCGCTGAATCAATATCGATGAAATTTGGCACAATTATTCCTTATACACCCGTGTAACATAATAGCCCATTTAAATTACATAATATACACCGGGGTAACATAATAGCCCATTTAAATTACATAATATACAACGGGGTAACATAATAGCCCATTTAAATTACATAATATACAACGGGGTAACATAATAGCCCATTTAAATTACATAATATACACCGGGGTAACATAATAGCCCATTTAAATTACATAATATACACCGGGGTAACATAATAGCCCATTTAAATTACATAATATACACCGGGGTAACATAATAGCCCATTTAAATTACATAATATACACCGGGGTAACATAATAGCCCATTTAAATTACATAATATACAACGGGGTAACATAATAGCCCATAATTTTGGAACTCTCCTTTTACTGAGCTGCTTTAATATATGTTTCATGTAAGTACGGGTTATATACTAAAATTATAAAATTATGCTCTTGATATAACTATAAATCCCTCTGATTATTCCCGGATCGATCAGATTTTTGTGATGGAGATATTTGCAGAGTTGGAGAGTGACAGAAGCTTCTGGTAATTCCAAGACTACAGTCCACGCAAACGAAGTTTTTGGTGAAAGCTGTCAATTCTACAGGAATAGGATGATAATGAAAAGCGCCATCTATTATTGACCTATCACACGACAACAGGCCACGAGAACGATGTCGTGGTAAAAGCTAGTATTTATTAACTAAGTCCCCAAAAACTGTCTGTCAATATTTTCAAAATCTAATAACTGGATTTTTTACGGTTTTTACTAAAAGATACAATATTTGAGGAAAGTATTGGGTTAGTAGTAGATTTTGATGTGACTTCTACTGAAATATAGAGGGAGGTTGTGGAGCAACGTATAGGTTACTTTTTATCCTAGCACTCCTGCGGAATTAACGGGGAAAAACTTAGTGGCACATTGATTTATACGCAGATGAAGCCGCTGATGAAGCTAGTTAAAAATATTTTTCATTCAAATAAATTCCACGGAAAGTATTTTTGAATCATTAAATCTGCTGCTATATTTGAAGAAGCAAAGCTAACGAACGAAGCAAAACAAGAAGGCATATTAAAATCATGCCCGTTCTTCTCAGCTAGTAACAGAATTCCTAAGTGATGGTAGAATTTTATCGGATTCCTTACAAATTAAGTAAAACTTAAAAGTTGCTCGAACCCTTGATGATTGAACTGACTTATCATCATGTATCATTTCCCTTACGTTAACTACTTATTTAATATTTTTTTCCGAATTCAAATTATTATTTACTCAACTGGTTAATAAGTGCTTTAGAATCGTCAACTCTACTGCTGATTTCGAAAGCTGTTCCTACTGAGAAGAGCCAGCAAGAAACATCGTGGTTGCTCTTTAAAAAAATCTTAAAACCTAGTTACATTTAGTCACTACCTGTAGTTGAAGAGTAGCTATGTCCACGCATATTCATCTAGGTTATCTTCAACAGTTTAGTAGGCTCTCTGTATTAGCCTTTTTTTAAACAGCGTTTTTAATCTGCTGTAATGGAAAAGCTTAAAATTCGGGCTTCACTACATACTATCCTACATCGATCCTAAGCATCAATCTCCTTTTTGGAATAAGGGGTTAGAGCAGTGTTGGGCTCACGCCCCTCAGAGGGAGGGGCAATTTGATTGTGAAGGGGGGGAATTTGAAAATGGACTCAACACGAGCATAACCCTTTCGCCTCGGGCATTTAAATGCAATGTAAGATATCGGTGCCAATTTTAATGAAACCATCAAACTCTTTTTCTTAAAAGTTTCTTAAGTGAACAAATCAATTTTTCGAATATCAAAAGTTATGTATTACATAGGGGGCGTATGAATTGTAGAAAGATTATGGTGGGGGTATGGAACAAGATTGGGATACCCTGGGAGCTTAGAACAACCACGCTGTTTGTAGGCGGTTTGGTAGCGTGGTAGACCTTAGTCCGTAGATGGTAGACCATCACATCTTGTCTCCAGGAACGGAGAGAGGAGGCCTATGGCCTATTTAAAATAGTTTGTTACTTAGATTCAAACTCCCATCTATGCTCCAAAATGTAATCGTAAAACACTATTTTTTTTAAGATGGGACGTTGATAAAAAAACGGTGAACGTAGAATATGTTGTGCCTCAGTATTTTGTGAATGGAAAGTATAAGGGAGAGGGAAAAGTTTTATTACTGCCTGTCACAGGAGATGGTGAGATGAAATTGGCAATGAGTAAGTTTATTCCTTAATAATAAATAATAATACAATTTAAAATATAAAAGAACTTATAATATAATAGACCCCCATTATCGAGGTGCCTAAGGTAAGTCGACCCGCCGTGTTGTATTCAGCTGTGTAGAATAGACCACTCACTTTCTTACCGAGGTGTCGTAAAATACGACTAAGTTAAATTGATGTCGGGCAGGTTGTCACAAAATACGTAGCCATGTGACAACATGTTTATAGCATCTTGTGTCGACCACACTTAGAGTGGGATAAGGACAGGAGGATGATGAAAAGGACTTATATATAAAGTTTCACCATATATGCTTACGAGGATTCTTGTTCTTCGTCAGCCGATGGACGTCTACTGCTGGACATAGGTGATCTTCACAGGATCTCCACACCACGATTTTGTGCTTAGATCCGGCAGGCTTCCCGCAACCTTTTTGAAGTCAGTTTACCTCGTTGGAGAACTACCGATACTGGGTTTTCCGGTGCGAGGTCGTCATTCCAACACCTTAAGACCCCAACGCCCATCGGTGCTCCACACTATATGCCCCGTCCATCGTCACTTAAGCTTCGCGACCCGCTGAGCTATGTCAGTGACTTTTATTCTTCTGCGTTTCTCCTCATTTCTTATTCGATAACGTAGAGATATTCCGAGCATACCTCGCTCAATCGTCTGCTGAGTGACTCCGAGCTTCCTTAGGAGGACAATGGTCAGTGACCACATTTTAAATCCGTATGTCATCACAGCAATACTCACTGTTAGATAGTCTTTCAACTATTATAAGTGATATCAGGTGAGCCAGACTAGTTCCAAATATATATTTGTTAAAGAAGGTCCAGAAGTGGGTATTAATTAAACCCTGAACTATAATTAAAGTTGTATTATCCCAAAGCAAAAGTTACATCACTCAAGATGGTTTGTTATTCCGTTGCCATCACAACCTCTATTTATTATTGTGCATTAAGCCGGCACTCGGGTGTGTTCATAGGACGCTCGATGACAGGGAGCCGCGGCGAGTTCGCCATCCATCAGCTACACTGGTAATACGCATGATAGCAGCGACCTCTAGTAATATCCGTTTAATATATATTATATAAAATACATAAATATTCTTCCCCCATTAATCATGCATATGAAATAAGTTGTCTTAATTGTTTAGAGGATCTAAGAGTAAAAGCTGTCATGCTCTGCGAGGAGAAGAAGAAAAATGGCCTAACATACTTTTTTGTGAAAACTTACAATTATGAGTTTATTGTCGAGGGAGGTGCCCATTTCGATCTCACAAATCTCTTTAACGGAAACAAAGAACTAAGTGAGTAAATTTCTTCAGGTAAAGATAAGGCAAACGGCAAACCTAACCTTTTTTTTTAATAATTTCCATATAATTAGATAATATAATATTTAGGGATTTAACAGCTAATAATCGTTAGTAAGTCGCTGCGACTCATGACGTCCAAGCCCAAGCTTTTATTCAAGTTGCAACACTTGTGTGTGAAGGTGGGATCTTGTAAGTTATATTTGTCTTGGGTCCGATTGAGCTGAAATTTTATGTGGTGGTCTAGTTAAAAAGACAAAAGCATGTTTATGATGTGCATGAACTGATGTTCCTGCCAGGAATGGTTCCAGGCGAGAAAACTGCTCAATGTTAAACAGCAGGAACATGACATTTTATATAATGGTGCAGTTTTTCCTCACGATGTTTTGCTTTACTGAAAAGGATGTGATTATTTGAAATTATCAATTAGAGACAAGTTTTAATAGAAAAACTCATTAGTGCCTTGCCTAAGGTTTCAATCCGTGACCGTTGGAAAAAGTCGCACGGTCTCACTGCTGGGTTATAGTTTGAGAGACGCTGGCTTTGAGAGACCGCATGAGTAATATATTTTATTTATCTTTGTCAGGTACCGCAACACACACTTTCTTGAACGCAAATTGGAAAGAGGTCATTAATGAATTCGGAAAGCCGATTCTAGATGTTGTTTCTAAGAAGATCTTCAAAAACGTTAACAGATTCTTGTCTAAATTGCCCATGGAAGAACTGTCGCTTTCTTATCAATAATATGATCGTGATAAATATATATTATTTAAAGCAACTATTTCTGAATTTTATTTTAAAGTTTTGGTTGGTGTGGTATTCGGCTGAGTAACATAGATCACCCTCATTTCTTACTTAGGTGTCGTAATGGCGACTAAGGTAAGTTACTCTCCTTGTAGTATCTGGCTGAGTAGACCACCCTTAATTCTTAACGAGATGTCGTAAAAGACGACTTAGGTAAATTCACCTGCCGTGTAGTATCCAGCTGAGTAGAATAGACCACCCTCATTTCTTACAGAGGTGTCGTAAAAGGTGACTAAGTAAGTTGAAGTCAAGCAGGCGGTCGTAATATAACTAGCCAAAACATGCTTTGAACAAAATATTTAAAGCATGTTGTGACGACCTCACTTAGAGTGGGATAAGGGCAGGAGGATGATGATGATTTGAAAGGTTGGTTTTCTTTTATTTTTCGTTTTTTCTTTTATTATCTTTTAAATTTCATCTAATCCAATGTCTCCCAACTTTTTTTGTGCCATGTCTTACTTTAGCCTTTCTTATGTAACAAACTTAACATTTAAGGTTAAAAATCGAATTTTTCTCTTAAGAAACTAATAAAAATTATAGATTTTAGTAAGAATTTGTTATTTTCCTTAAATTTGGAACTGAAATCTAGCATTTTATTTGAATGGCACGGAGAGGAAGGGCTATTCTTGTGTCGAGTCCACTTTCGAATTGCCGACCTGTGTGGCGTGGGTCCCAGGTTAAGAAGCACTGGTCAAATTTATACTAATATTATAATATCATATAAACGCCGTGTGATATCCGGCTGAATAGAATAGTACCACCCTCATTTCTTACCGAGGTGTCGTAAAAGGCGACTAAGGTAAGTCGACCCGCTGTGTGGTATCCGGCTGAGTAGAATAGACCAACCTCAATTTCTTACCGAGGTCTCGTAAAAGGCGACTAAGGTAAGTTGACCACAGGTATCCGGTTTAGTAGAATAGACCACCCTCTTTCCTACCGAGGGTTAGCCGCCGAGTTTCTTGCTGATTCTTCTCGGTAGGAGCAAACTTCCGAATCAGTGGTAGCTTCTTTAAAACATTTGACGATTCAAAAGTACTGTAAACAGTCCACTTGAATAAAGAATATTTTGAATTTGAATTTGAATTTGAGGTAAGTTGACGTCAGGCAAGCGGCCGGTCGTAAAAACGCAGCCAAATCATGTGACAGAATGTTTATAACATATTGTGCCGACCCCACTTAGAGTGGGATAAGGGCAGGAAGATGATTATAATATCATATAAGTAATCCTCGATAGTATAGTAGGCTTTCTGTATAAGCCTTTAAAGAGGATCTTTTACTGTAATCCAGTCCACCTTGAAGTGGCTAGGAAATGACATTGGAATATTCATTAATTATTAATTATAGCAAACTCATGAATTATTAATTAGATATTTATACTTATATAAAAGGTTTTTTGCTAATTAGGGTTTTTTACACTTTGTTATTAACAGTGATATTGACGTCAAAACAAAATTAATTATTAACGAGGCATATTTAATGAATATTACTTTTGAAGCTCATGTTAAACTTTTTATAAACTGACCTTCATGATTATGGATTTAAGCCTCAGATGTTTTTTTATAAAACCGATAAATTTTTTCAAAAGCAAAAAAATAATTACATATGTCAGAAGTTACAATAGAATTATTTTGGTGTAATCCGCGTTTGCTATGAGAATCTATGTAACGCAAAGTGTAGGAAACAGGCAACATTCACATACCTAATACTTGCAGGACAAGTTAGCATACGTATCACAAAACGCCGCAGCCGCGAGCACTCCACACAAGCACTACACACACGCACTACCACAATTTCTACGATCGTTTCTCTCCAAACCCGAAGCATCACCAGGAGGTAAGGCACCACGACAAAAACGTAATGCGTAATTACATATTTTGCTATCATCCGCGTTTTAAAATAACACTTTATTTAAACCAGACTACCGCGTAAATGTAGTTGTAAACAAACTTGCTGAGAGCTTTAGTCGCACTGCGTAAACAAACACCGATATACTAAAGTAATGTACTAGAGAATTGTAGATCTACAAAAATGCTACCAAAATGTTTGGGATAGTATGTTTCTGTCTCTTATGGTTAACTCACAATAACTACTTTTATGTTCAAAATTTTAATTAAAAATATAACATTATTTTCGAGACTGTTTTTTCTGTTCAGTAGCCAATCCTTATATAAAAAATTAAATTTGCAGATCAAATTTGTCCTTTACAACATCATCATTGTTCTGTCATTATTCCACTCTAAGTGGAGTCGGCACAACATGTTTAAACATGTTGTCTCACGATTTGGCTAGGTATCTTACGACCGGTCGCCTGCCTAACGGTAACTTACCTGAGTCGTCTTTTACGACACCTCGGTAAGAAATAAGGTTGATCTATTCTACTCAGCCGTATACGATACGGCGGGTCGACTTACCCTTAGTCTCGTTTTACGACACCTCGGTAAGAAATAAGGTTGATCTATTCTACTCAGCCGTATACGATACGGCGGGTCGACTTACCCTTAGTCTCGTTTTACGACACCTCGGTAAGAAATAAGGGTGGTCTATTCCACTTAGCTGGATACCACACGGCGGAAATTTGTCCTTTACAGCATATGCATAAATAAATAAATAAATACATAAAAATATTACCGTTAACCAGCTTACTTGACATTTTGCCGTAATTCAACTTTGGTAGCGAGTGGACGTATTACACACATCGACTTGCTAAACGCTCAATGTTGTATGCATTTATTTTCGTCTAAGTATCTTGATAGGAGAAAAAAAATTACTTTTTTTTTTTATTGCATTTTGGTTTATACATTTTTAATACAGAATAAATTGAAAGGAATTACGGAGGACAAACTTTGTGAAACACTAATTTAAATGCAGGAAAAACCGCGAGTAGTTAGTTAATAAAGAAGCTTATTGTCATAACAGCCGACAATTCAATATACCAACAATCTCACGCCACGTGTCGATATGTTCGACGCGAGAAAATGTCTACAGTATTGTTGTTTGACGTTTTATCTCCATTGTTCTATCTTCAATGTGCGATAAAATGAGGAAGCTTGCAATATATTCTGTTCAATATTTATTATATTTTATGACAATTTTCATACAAATGCACTTGTTTTGTTTCTCTTCGCTTTGATAATTTTATTTTATTGTTTATTAGAATAACCAATAAGACTTACATTATTAATACTATAAAATAATCTACAAACTATTTAATTTAATGTTAATTGACTTCATGCTCTACCTTCTAAAAATCTCTGTACACTATTAGATAACGAAAGTTTCAGAGTAGCTTTAGGTCTCAGATTGGGAACTACATTGTGCCTTAAGCACAGATGTCCATGTGAAAAAGAGGTAGACAGTTTTGGCATACACGGGCTTTCATGCCATAGGAGTTCTGGTAGGCTTTTCCATCATGGTTCTCTTAATGATACCATCAAAAGGGCTCTTGCCACCATCGAAATTCCTGCTCTTCTCAAGCCTTCGGGGATATATCGGGATAATGGCAAGAGATCAGACGGCTTGACGCTAGTTCTTTGGGGACGGGGATGTGCCCTAATGTGGGACGGAATATGCGTTGATACGTTAGCCTCGTCCCATATCAGGGAATTGCCGAATCCGGCAAACGGCGGAAGTATGCATCTCTCATCGAGAATTATATATTTGTGCCGTTTGCAGTTGAGACCCTAGGGCCATGGAGTCAAAGTGCAATTTTGCAATTTTTTTTTATCCGCTTTAATACCTGGGTTAATTGCCTCTTCAGGTGACAAGAGGGCCGGCTCCTTTTTCGCACAAAGAATCAGCTTAGCTATTCAGCGTGAAAGCGCTGCCAACATTCTTGGGACCATTCCACGTAGGCATGCTTTGTATAGCCCGTGTAAGTAATTTAAGATAGATATAACTTGTCCATTTATGCTGTAAATAAAAAATAAAATGTATTACAATTAGGTAAAGCTTATACACCGAGCCAAAATATACCTTGTATAAAAAATCCATTTTAGTAACAGAGAAAACAATATCATACCATGATTTGATCGGTATATCCATAATTAAGTTGACGCGAACGAAGTCGCGGTTCCACTTGTATAATATGTCTACCTTGTGCAAGCAATGACACAATGTAAAAAAAAAATATTTTGAAAATAATTTCTTCTTAATCTCTTCCCGGTAGAGGAAATTTTCCAAACCATTTAGAGTTCACAATACAAAAGCACTTGTTTAAATGTTTTCTTGAATACAAAACATTTTTAATTTAAATATCCTTATAAATTATATCATCAACTTTAACTTAAAGGCATCTCTTAACTATTATTTTACACCAGCTTAAAATTTAAAGCCATTTTATCTAGGTTTTGTTTTGGTTTTGATTGCTGTTTACTGCTTATAAACGTATAAGCAGTAAACAGCAACGAAGCAGTTAATTTTGATTGCTTGTAAACAGCTATCTTGGAGATTATTGTGCGGTCTAAATACAGGCATTTGTTTGTTGACTGGAATATATAGTAAATATGTACAGTTGAATGGAATTTGATTGCCTAGTCAGTATATAAAAGATTAAACCGGTAATATAGTATTTTGATAACCTAGCCGTGTGGTATCCGGCTAAGTAGAATAGACCACCCTCATTTCTTACCGAGGTGTCGTAAAAGGCGACTAAGGTAAGCCGACCGCCGTGTGGTAACCGGGTGAGTAGAATAGACCACACACATTTCTTACCGAGGTGTCGTAAATAGCGACTACGTTAAGTTGACCAACCGTGTGGTATTCTGTTGAGTAGAATAGACCACCCTTTTCTTACCGAGGCGTCGTAAATTACGACTAAGAAAAGTTCACGTCAGGTAGGCGGCCGGTTGTAAAAATGCAGTCTAATCATGTGACAGCATGTTTATAACATGTTGTGCAGACCCAACTTAGAGTGGGATAAGGGCAGGAGGACGATAATAGTATTTTCATAACCATAAAAAATATTAATGTGAGTTTACCTTAAAAGCTAGACATATGCTGTCTCTGACTTTTATTTAGAACTTTTAGAGGGGAACAATTTTGTAATACATGATTTTTGAATAACTTTCACCGTTTACTTAGTACACGCAAGGGAAGCTTTAAATTTTGCCGTTTTCGTAATATTTTTTATTGCTGCTCCTTTCCTATTCATCTAAGCGTGATGTTATATAGTCTATAGCCTTCCTCGATAAATAGACTAAAATTTTTCAAATCAGTCCAGTAGTTCCTGAGATCAACGCGTTCAAACTATCAAACAAACTCATCAGCTTTATATATTAGTAGAAATAAATCCAGTCCATATTCATGAAATGTATCCCATAAAACTAACCATAAAGTCATATCAACAACACAAAAGTAAAAAGCCGTGCAGTAAAACACAACTGCGCTATATCCAGAATGCCTTACAAAAAATATGGCATACACTTTCATAAGGCCCGCCATGAATTTATGGCCTCTCTTAAGGGTGACTATTGTTTTTTCTATGAATACAGTCTACAGTGCGCAAGCCGTGTGCTATCCAGCCGAGTAGAATAGACCATCTTCTTTCTAACCGAGGTTCTCGTAAATAGCGAATTAGGTAAGTCGATCCGCCGTGTGGTATCCGGCTGAGTAGAATAGACAACCCTCATTTCTTACCGAGGTGTCGTAAACGGCGACTAAGGTAAGTTGATCCGCCGTGAGTGTCGTGAGCCTATTCTACTCAGCCGGATACGACACGGCGGGTCAACTTACCTTAGTTGCCTTTTGCGACACCTCGGTTAGAAATGAGGGTGGTCTATACTACTCAGCCGGATACCAAACGGTATACACACATCAAAGTTTAAGAGAACCATAACATTTATTGACACCCCCATGAAATAATTTAATAAACTTATATTTCTGATAAATCCTACTATAATTAAAATGCGATAGCTTGTGAGTATGAATGTATGTTTGTTACTCTTTCACGACGAATCTGCTTAAACCATATCGATGAAATTTGGCACAATTATTCCTTAAACACCAGAATAACATATAGGCTATAGAAGTCCTGTTAATTCAGGAATAGAATGACACTAAGAAGCGCCATCTATTAAAAAAGTAAGTAAGTAGCGGCCTGTTACTATCCCACTGCAGAGAATAGGCCTCTTCTCTCCGTGTTTGGAGAGAAGGTTTGGAGCTAATACCTACCACACGGCTCCAAAGCGGATTGGTTGGTTACACATGTCTCCAGAATTCTCTAGAGATATGCAGGTTTCCTCACGATGTTTTCCTTCACCGAAAAGCGTGTGATACATTGCAATTATCAATTAGACACATAAGTTTTATCAGAAAAACTCATTGGTGTCTGCCCGGGTTCGAACCCGTGCCCTACTCGAAAGAGTCGCATGGTGTTACCGCTGGGCTACCACAGCTTATCGCCATCTATTATCAATCTATTATTCGTTTTGGGCCCAAACGAAGTCGCAAAACTAGTTTATAACATGTAAATTCTAATATAACCAACAAATTACTAAGCACAATAAAAACAAAATGCATGAGAGATTTACTCGTACGAATAATTAAATAGAAGATCGAGTATAATCAACTGGACAGTATAATTATGACGGTCATGTAATTGTTGTTTATAATTGTGTATAATTATACGACGATAGACATTGCGCCTATTATATAAGAACTAATAGTACATGACAAATAAGGTCCTTACCTTATTTGTCATGTACTATTGGTTCTTATATAATTGACCATGTACTAGTAGTTGACGGTTTTGAATGAAATTTTAAATAATAAGCGTTTTGTGCGTAGGTAATAAAAAAAATTAAAAAATAATAATATTAAATTTTAAATATTAAACAATGAGCTACAGTTCTGAGGTTTTGGACAGTTCATAATAGATCGCAACAGGTGATTAATTAGCTATAACAAACAAAACGCTTATTATTTAAAAGTTCATACAAAAACGGTCAACTAATAGTACCTAATAGTGCCCTTACCTTACAGGAAATTCAAGCTAATTTATGCTTTTAACTAAGTTATACAATAGTACCTGGATGACCGATCCTTGCTCGGTAATAAACATTTTTCCGAAAATAGGGATAAAACGAGATTTTTTGAAAATAAAACTAGATAAATTTTTCTCCCCCGAAACCCCGTACATACTGAATTTTAGGAAAATCGTTGGAGCCGTATCCAAAATTCGAAAAATATACACATATACATACGAGATTAACTCATTTAAATATTAAAGATATTATAAATCCGTGATGTAAATTACTTAATAACATGTTTAAAACATTCCAACCCCACTTAGAGTAGAATAAGAGCAGGAGAATGATGATACATCTATAATATATATAAGTGAAAACGGAAAGCAAAATATACATTTATTATTACATAGATTTTCTCTTAACGTGTGTTATAGCAAAATACTTTAGTGGTGCCTCGATATATGAGGGACCTAATACACGAGTATTTTGAAACACCTAGCCAGAAAACGATAGTTTGCTTTGAAATGAGAGCAAGATAGAAGTTATCACAAAGCAATATTCTATTGGAGTCTATCTCCTGATAATGCTTCGGTTGCGGGGTGAAACGATTGTTGAGTTTATGATAGTGAACGTGTGTAGTGCTTGTGTATTGTGGTGGTGGTGGAGGTTTGTGCATGTGTTTTCACGAATCCTGCATGTATCAGGTATGAAAACGGATAGACCACTCTACATTATGCATTATAAGTAGTACCGTATTGATCGAGCCATGCTCGGTAATTTTTTACAAAATAAAAAACACTTTAAAAAGAAGAAAAAAGTGTTGGGTAGGTGGGGCTCGATCCTAGGTAGTTTTATTTGCAGAGACCACCCGTTCTCCGAATAAGCTACGCTGACTAGAAAGTTTTCAGCAAAAATAATGTTTTATATATTTAGTGTAATTTTTTGTATTTTAATAATGCCCAAAAACAGGGATAAAACGATTTTTTTAAAAATAAACTTAGCTACATCGATTTTTCCCCCTCAACACTTGCATGCTGGATTTCAGGAAAATCGTTTAAGCCGTTTCCGAGATTCCGAAAATATACATATATATACATACAAGATTAACTCATTTAATAATTTAATAAAGATTTTCTATTTTACAGACCGGATTATAGCAAAATTGTTTTATCATTACTTTTGTGTTACGAAACGAATTAAACCCGTATGTTGAGATACCACTGTATTATTATTTTATCTATAGTTTATTGCTTCTGTTCGCACCACCACTGAGTTATAGAGGTAAGTTCAAATTACCGTTTCGTTTTAGCGCTAAGCCCATTCTTCATTCAGTGTCCTTCGCATGATGGATTGTTGGGCACAGAGACAAATTCCGACGAGCCGCGGCTTTACGACCGTAGGGTGCTTTTTGTCGTAATTTGTGATCGGTATTATGTTGACAACAATGTAATAAATGTCCGCGCCCCACTGGGAATAAAAAAGATGTCTCCTGAGATCACAGATCAACAAAATGTAAAGACGCCTTAACAAGAAATAAAAGGCTGAATTTTAATCCTCATTTCGACGTCCACGCTTCGGACGCTAGCTGGACTTAAGTCCCCAAAGCGATCGATGCATCTGGTGCTTCCGACGAATTGATTAGCTGAGGAAGGGGCTACTGTATATTTTTGTCCATTTTTTTGTGTCTGGTTCTATATTTTTGACGCATTGTCGAGAAATACCACTTTGGGCCACACTTATCGAAGTCAAGGGTAGCTTCCGCGATGGGATACGTCTACGCCGTTGCGCGAGTGGGACAGGGGGCCACTGTTTAGGGAGGCCCCGATCCGAAGGCCCTCTCCGGGGTACATGGCGGGGACAGGGGCAATGTTTCCAACGGTACCTTGTCCCCGTCACTAGCAGCATGGTGAAGCACTGTCAAGTTTTTAGTTGGTTAGAGTCCGCAATACCCGTCCCTCATCCCCGACAAGAGGTGAGCCATAATGGGTTTTTCTGACGAAAACAAATGTTCTACTAGCGTTTTTTAATGCAGAGTCGCTATTTTCTTACCTTGATACCCAACGTTCA
This sequence comes from Morpho helenor, assembly GCA_029227775.1. Classification (NCBI taxonomy): domain Eukaryota; kingdom Metazoa; phylum Arthropoda; class Insecta; order Lepidoptera; family Nymphalidae; genus Morpho; species Morpho helenor. The sequence continues at coordinate 2,017,834 of JARGCU010000006.1, forward strand.
TCGGCTTATCTGCTTTATGCGGCCAGCTTATTGCCACGTCAGCTTATCTATCAGCTATATCGGTAATTTAAGTTATAAGGCGGATCTCCTTGTTCCTGATTTATTCAAGCAGAGTAGCACTCTAAGCATAGCAAGCTCCATTATCCGCTGAGATTGAGCTTTCTTATGGGCCCATTATCAGCGACCAAGTTTCGCATCCATAAGTCATAACTTCCAATATGCACTATTCGAATAATGGCGGTCGGCTTAGTTTTATAGAACCAGTATTATAGTACAGAAATATATTTTTTTTTATTTCCGTGCACTCTTTCTTTCTTTCTTTGTTGATCTGAGGTTGAAATATTGTGGCACATTTTTGGCAATGCTGGGCTAGACACTTTTTTTGTAATTTACATACTATCTAGTAATTTAGATGTGAAAGAAATTGTCGGTGAAAGTAGGGTAACATTAATCAGGCTAATTTTTATTTCTATTTCTGGCTGAGACTTTATTATTGGGGTATATAGTTATTATTTATTATTGGGGTATATAGAGGGTAGTATAGTTTTAGTAATGTTAAATTATGTGATATAATTTGTAGAAACATACAACACTTATTTATATAACACGTTGTCTATTCTACTCAGCCGGATACCACACGGCATTGTAATTTGCTTTGTCTTTATTGAAATCTCATTTCATGCTGACTACCCTATTCTAAGTATTATAACTCTATGACTCAAAAGTAATAATAAAATTATTTTGCTATAATCCTCGATGAAAGGGGCGAAACGATTGAGTTTGTGATAGTGAATGTATGTAGTGCTTGTGTATAGTGGTGGCGGTGGTGAAGGTTGTAACTAACTCCACTTCATCTCGTGTAAAAATATTAATATAAAATATTCAAACACCGCTAGAGCGCTCGCACTCCAGCAGCGTAAAGCATAAAAACGCGCCGAAGGCGCTAGCACTCTTAATATATATTGGCACATGATTCGTCTAAGTGGCTAGGACCCGTACTACGTTGTGATTTGTAATAACTCAAATTCTTTTAGAGCGTCAGAGGCTATGTGTCCGTCAATCTATAGGAGTCAAATAAAACCTTAAATAGAATAAAATAATGTGATAATAATCACATTATAGTTTTATAATAATATTTCAATATATCATATTCTTTAATATAAAACGAGCCGTCAGACCCTACATTCGTAGTTTATATTACATTGCTCAACAGAGAGGTTCATTATCGAATATCATTTGTTATAATATAAACAGTTGTTTGTCATCAGTGTACGATACTCGAACAGGTTTTATATTTATCTAATACAAGAACAGATTTTACTTGTTCTCTATATGAACAGACTTTATATGTCCAACAGATATATATTCGTTACACGAACAGATTCTTATATGGTTAATACATGAACGGGTTACTTTAAAATTTGATAAAAAAATGCGAAACATTCAGATAGTTGAATGTCTCGCGAATGTCTTATGTTATTACTTCATAGGATATGTTATAGCCAACAGAAAGATCTCTCACTCGATCTAAATACCTAGCCCTTAAACAACTCCGTAGAGAAGTTTAATCAAAGTGGTATCTCTCTCCTATCTATTATATTCTTCCGATTTGGAAAAATATAAAAAAAGAGTGATAGTCAGTAGCTCCGCACCCGCTACCAACGGTGAGCTCCGTCCATAGGATATGAGCCCCCCCCCCAAGGGGTACCTGTTTATAGTGCGCCTGCGGCGTATGATTATGGGATAAACCCATTATTGTCGGGAGTCAACAAAACCACAGTTGACATATTAGGCATGAGTGCCTTGGTGTATAATAGAGGACCGAAGCCCATATAATAAATAGCCGGAGCTATAAAATATGGCATTAGCCAAAGGCACAAGGCCTGGTAAACTTTGATAATAAATTACCAATTCTTATATTCAGTAAGGCGCATGTCGCCTGCACACGTCGTAACGGTGCGTTCTATGGTAAAAACCACATACAGTATAATACGTATAATACGTATAAAGTCCACAAAGTGGAAACCCATCGAGATGGCAAACATGTTGCAAAGCAACTTGATTAGTTATAATATATACACCATATAGGTGTGTGTCCACCGAAGTGGATAGTGTGTGTCCACCGAAGTGGAAGATGTGTATGCAGAGCATTACATGAATGCCAACCACCCCCTATTCACCCAATACCATATAATGGAGTCACACATAGTGCACTCGCTTACGGTATGCGCCAAGCTCAACACGCCACCTCATACAACAAAAGGTAATTTATGTTTAACGCGGCAAGCCACGTAAGATGTATATGTATATGTGAAGATAAGGGAAATGCAGGCCACACTGTCTAAAGCTAGTCCGCAGTCTTATTAACAAAGACCCGACCAGCGGCTCTTATGCAATAATGCCATGCTATAATGGTCATTCGTGGTATCATTAACTAAGCTAAGGGGACGTCCTGAAAAGGACGAAACACCACACCCATCTGTTACTATGAACAGAGTCCATAGCGATCCATCACTGCCGCGGCGTATCACTTCAGCAACATAAAGTTAACTTCCGCAACGCCCAGCAACATTCAGCTGTGGTACCGTCACTATTGAGAGACTACGAACAACGTATAGATGTCCGTTCGTCAAACAATAACATTTCAGCCACCACTGTACCGGTACTACTCCAAGCGGCCTATGCGTCCAAAGATCGAGCAAGGCACGCGGCAATGACCGAAATCACCACCGGCCTAACCAAACCCGTATCACAAAGGCACACGCCCAAAGTAACTCTGGTTGCGTCAAACCAAAGCCGAATAAAGGCACGCCGCAGCAACCGAAGTTAACTACGGGCCTAGACCCAGCCCTAATAAGATGCAGCCTAGTGTAGCCTTTTGGGCCAGGCACACAGCAATGACCGAAATCACTGCCGGCCTAAACCTCAAGTCTCCCACCAGTACCCGCCAGAGCATGTTCGGTAGAGTGCCAACCACTACTCAGCAAAGTTACCTTTACCAAGTAACATTCAGACACTTTAATCGTTCGAGGTGAGCTAAGCGATGTAACCATCGCTACACTCTTAATGGTCAAGTCACATTCACAGCCTTTCCAAAGATCGGCACGATCTTGCATCTTGAACCATTATACGAGAGCGGGCCTAGATGTGTATTTATTATTAATTATTATAAAAAATAGTCGAGTTAAAACTCAATTAATATCTTGTATCGCCCCAGCACACATCTACAATATCATTATAACAACATTTCATAAGCGACCTAACAGATCACTTCTGCGCTCTACGCTCCGCCCGATCTCTCCATACTGTAGTACGGCGGATAACGTGACATTCGGTCAATATGAAGAAAATTTGACTTTTCTGGATTTGATGTTATATGAATAGAGCATCAATTATAGATGCGAAAAAACATTACTGCGTGACAAACAAACATTTATTTTTATACTTATAGATTTTTCTAAAATATTGAAATTTTAATAATTATTTATTTTTAAAACTCGAATGTAGGGATGAGACTGTTACATTCAACCCCCTAAATTCTATGGAGTCCTATCGGAATAGAATTTACAAAAGGAAATACTTACAGCATATGCTTACTTTTGAAATTGAATACAAAATTTGATTCTATGTTATTTAGAATCTCTGATTTGCCAAACTCCATATGTTTATTTTATTAATCTTTTCAACAATTAGTTCAAATGTGAACTTTGCACTTAATCTATTTATACATCAACCCCCCGCTTTTAAGACCATTCGATTTCTTTTATATTTCTACAATTTTATAAATTCGAACTATCTACAACCCCCAGGCTACTTATGTCTGCCTACTAGTGCTGCCATTTTGAATTTAACTTTATTTGTTTTTGTTCCCTATTTGATTAATATTTATCTATACCTCGTTCATCGTTATGATTAGAAATGCTCAACCCCCGGACTCCACAACCCCCAGACCTCAAGGATTTATTACTTGTAATGGACACATAAGCCTCGTCAGTCTCTCTCCATTTCACGGACAACAAATTGTAGGCTTGCGCCTACTTAATAAGTTTACTCAAGCCGTTGACCATCCTGGTCACGGCACCAAATTGTAACTAACTCCACTTCATCTCGTGTAAAAATATTAATATAAAATATTCAAACACCGCTAGAGCGCTCGCACTCCAGCAGCGTAAAGCATAAAAACGCGCCGAAGGCGCTAGCACTCTTAATATATATTGGCACATGATTCGTCTAAGTGGCTAGGACCCGTACTACGTTGTGATTTGTAATAACTCAAATTCTTTTAGAGCGTCAGAGGCTATGTGTCCGTCAATCTATAGGAGTCAAATAAAACCTTAAATAGAATAAAATAATGTGATAATAATCACATTATAGTTTTATAATAATATTTCAATATATCATATTCTTTAATATAAAACGAGCCGTCAGACCCTACATTCGTAGTTTATATTACATTGCTCAACAGAGAGGTTCATTATCGAATATCATTTGTTATAATATAAACAGTTGTTTGTCATCAGTGTACGATACTCGAACAGGTTTTATATTTATCTAATACAAGAACAGATTTTACTTGTTCTCTATATGAACAGACTTTATATGTCCAACAGATATATATTCGTTACACGAACAGATTCTTATATGGTTAATACATGAACGGGTTACTTTAAAATTTGATAAAAAAATGCGAAACATTCAGATAGTTGAATGTCTCGCGAATGTCTTATGTTATTACTTCATAGGATATGTTATAGCCAACAGAAAGATCTCTCACTCGATCTAAATACCTAGCCCTTAAACAACTCCGTAGAGAAGTTTAATCAAAGTGGTATCTCTCTCCTATCTATTATATTCTTCCGATTTGGAAAAATATAAAAAAAGAGTGATAGTCAGTAGCTCCGCACCCGCTACCAACGGTGAGCTCCGTCCATAGGATATGAGCCCCCCCCCCAAGGGGTACCTGTTTATAGTGCGCCTGCGGCGTATGATTATGGGATAAACCCATTATTGTCGGGAGTCAACAAAACCACAGTTGACATATTAGGCATGAGTGCCTTGGTGTATAATAGAGGACCGAAGCCCATATAATAAATAGCCGGAGCTATAAAATATGGCATTAGCCAAAGGCACAAGGCCTGGTAAACTTTGATAATAAATTACCAATTCTTATATTCAGTAAGGCGCATGTCGCCTGCACACGTCGTAACGGTGCGTTCTATGGTAAAAACCACATACAGTATAATACGTATAATACGTATAAAGTCCACAAAGTGGAAACCCATCGAGATGGCAAACATGTTGCAAAGCAACTTGATTAGTTATAATATATACACCATATAGGTGTGTGTCCACCGAAGTGGATAGTGTGTGTCCACCGAAGTGGAAGATGTGTATGCAGAGCATTACATGAATGCCAACCACCCCCTATTCACCCAATACCATATAATGGAGTCACACATAGTGCACTCGCTTACGGTATGCGCCAAGCTCAACACGCCACCTCATACAACAAAAGGTAATTTATGTTTAACGCGGCAAGCCACGTAAGATGTATATGTATATGTGAAGATAAGGGAAATGCAGGCCACACTGTCTAAAGCTAGTCCGCAGTCTTATTAACAAAGACCCGACCAGCGGCTCTTATGCAATAATGCCATGCTATAATGGTCATTCGTGGTATCATTAACTAAGCTAAGGGGACGTCCTGAAAAGGACGAAACACCACACCCATCTGTTACTATGAACAGAGTCCATAGCGATCCATCACTGCCGCGGCGTATCACTTCAGCAACATAAAGTTAACTTCCGCAACGCCCAGCAACATTCAGCTGTGGTACCGTCACTATTGAGAGACTACGAACAACGTATAGATGTCCGTTCGTCAAACAATAACATTTCAGCCACCACTGTACCGGTACTACTCCAAGCGGCCTATGCGTCCAAAGATCGAGCAAGGCACGCGGCAATGACCGAAATCACCACCGGCCTAACCAAACCCGTATCACAAAGGCACACGCCCAAAGTAACTCTGGTTGCGTCAAACCAAAGCCGAATAAAGGCACGCCGCAGCAACCGAAGTTAACTACGGGCCTAGACCCAGCCCTAATAAGATGCAGCCTAGTGTAGCCTTTTGGGCCAGGCACACAGCAATGACCGAAATCACTGCCGGCCTAAACCTCAAGTCTCCCACCAGTACCCGCCAGAGTATGTTCGGTAGAGTGCCAACCACTACTCAGCAAAGTTACCTTTACCAAGTAACATTCAGACACTTTAATCGTTCGAGGTGAGCTAAGCGATGTAACCATCGCTACACTCTTAATGGTCAAGTCACATTCACAGCCTTTCCAAAGATCGGCACGATCTTGCATCTTGAACCATTATACGAGAGCGGGCCTAGATGTGTATTTATTATTAATTATTATAAAAAATAGTCGAGTTAAAACTCAATTAATATCTTGTATCGCCCCAGCACACATCTACAATATCATTATAACAACATTTCATAAGCGACCTAACAGATCACTTCTGCGCTCTACGCTCCGCCCGATCTCTCCATACTGTAGTACGGCGGATAACGTGACATTCGGTCAATATGAAGAAAATTTGACTTTTCTGGATTTGATGTTATATGAATAGAGCATCAATTATAGATGCGAAAAAACATTACTGCGTGACAAACAAACATTTATTTTTATACTTATAGATTTTTCTAAAATATTGAAATTTTAATAATTATTTATTTTTAAAACTCGAATGTAGGGATGAGACTGTTACAAGGTTTGTGCATGTGTTTTTACGAATCCTGCATGTATCAGGTATGAAAACGGATTGTCCACTCTAGCTCTTAGCATTATATATTTTCTATTTTACTTCATCGCGGATTATAGTAAAATAATTTTATTATTACTTTTATATTATATTATCTTCGCAAAGTAACGCCACCTTCTATAAACTCTATGACTGTTTAAGGTACCAAATTTAAATATGAATATACTGTGAAGTTGTAAATATTGCATGCGACACGTGACAGGAGCGCCGCAAAAGCATCCCGCGACAATATCTCAGAAAGTTCTTTCGCTATAAAATGCGCTGGAAAATGCAATATCTCGGTGTCTAGCTGTTTCAAATCCCAGCTGAGGCGATAAGAGTCAAACTGTTGGTAAAGGAGCTTATCCCTCTACGTTCAGATAAAGTTTTTTTTAATCTACTATTGAAATCAGTTATTGTATTAAAACAATTTAGGGCCTGTTTCTTAAGTTACTGATAAAGTGTCGGATAGTTAACTGACAAATAAACTAAGTAAGAGATCATTGTAAAAAAAGAGACTAATTGTGAAAAAATTTAAAAAAATTAAATCGCGCCCATTTTGACACAGGTATTTGCAACCACATGATCTACCTGTTAACTTATTAGGGATTTTAAGTGCTGAATAAGCCTATCAGAAACCTGAGAAACGCAAAATTCCGTGATATGTGTCAGATATGTTCCGAATAAGCTAACTGACAGTTTATTGGTAACTTGTGAAACAGGCCCTTATCAAGTTGTGTACGGTCGTGGTAGATGTTTTTATGAATTCTGTATTTATGAATGTGTTTTTATGAATTTTTCTATTCGCGGATTATAGCAAATTAATTTTATTATTACATTTGTAAAAAGGGAGAAGTATAAATCGATCGGAGTAACGCACTTTTGCCATATCAAAAGGACGGTTCCTTTTGATAGGCTGGATGACGCTGGATACGGCTTTTTTTAACTCTTTACGCTGTTAGCTCTAACGGTTTTTACAGCGGCAACGAGTGGGACAAGCAAGCGCAGTAGCTTCGTCGAGATTGCGTAATGAATAGAGCAGAGCGCGGAAACCCTACTAGTGTCGGTAAACGTCATCATAAAGCCTCCTGGGAGGCCAGACTTAGGGTGGCCAGACAAGACAAGGCCAGACAGGCTTAGGGTGACTTACCTTAGTCGCGTTTTGCGACACCTCGGTAATAAATGAGAGTTGTCTATTCTACTCAACCGAATACCACATGGTAGTAGTTTAACAGTTCAATATAAAAACAGGTCAACTTAAAAATGCTTTAAAAAAAGTTTTGAATAAAATTTCAGGCCCCTACTGTTAACCGTTGAGCAGTCTTGAGAAAATCCTGGCAGCATCAGGTCATGCTTATCATAAACATGCATTGTCATTGGGACTGGCCAATAAATAAAATTTTAGCACAAAAAGACTTGGGAAGTAGATCAAATATAACTTGCAAGATTCCTTTACATACATACATTGAATAAAGGCTTTTAATTAAATAATTTATAGAATTAGGCGTTACTTTGCGGAGGTCCATAATACAAAACTAATGAAAATATTATTTTGCTATAATGAGCGATAAAGGACATATATGTAATGCTAAATGTTGAGTGTACGAATAGTACATTCTACATTTACTGATATATGCAGAATTTGTAAAAATGCACTACCCTCCAGCGGTAATACAATAAACAATACACAAGCACCGCACACTTTAACCACCACAATCTCAACAAATGTTTCGCCCCGTAACCGAAGCATTATCAGGAGATAGACTCTAAGACATAATCGCATTTTAATCAATAAAAGCAAACTAATGTATCATTATAACGGGTAACTTTAGAAAAACAGCTTTAAAAAAGACGTTTTTCTCTTCAAGGATGGTGGAAAAACTTTGACACTTTAGTATGACGTATAGCCGAGTCCGCATCTAGCATAAGTAATAGCATCTCTCCTACATCTTTCTTACATTTGATTAATAGTTTGAAAAGATCCACAAGTATTAATGACATTATTTTATTGCATACTGCTATTAAAAAGTTATAGTATTTTCAGGATCCAAAGTAAAATTTATAAAAAGAGATCAAAGTTATATCATTTTATATAACTTTTATAAAATTATATAATTTTCGCCTTGACGCTGTTTCCCCGATATAAATAATATAATAAGTAACGGGTTTTTGGATAGAAGGATTGTAGCTAAGACCTACCACGCTGCTCCAATGCGGATTGGTAGATTACACATATCCCTAGGATTCTCTAGAGATATGCAGGTTTCCTCACGATGTTTTCCTTCACCGAAAAGCGTGTGATAAATTGCAATTATCAATTAGACACATAAGTTTTGAATAGAAAAACTCATTGATGACCCTGGTTTGAACCCATGATCGTCTCTAGAGATTCACACAATCACACCGCTGGGCTATATTTCTTACATCATCATTTTACAATTTACATACAACATTTTTCTTACTGAGGACTCGTAAAATACGACTAAGGTAAGTTGACGTCAGGCAGGCGGCTGGTCGTAAAATACGTAGCCAAATCATGTGACAACATGTTGTGACGATCCCACTTAGAGTGGGATAATTCAGGAGGGTAATGATACAAGATTAATTCATTTCAATATTAAAGTCTAGTAATCCGAATCCCGCGGTTTCACCCGCGTAATTTTTATTTTTTCACAAATTATTATATTTTTATAACGGATCCCTATTTTTTTTTAATGTAAATTAAATTGCCTATATTGCTCAGTAAAGATGCAGCTTTCCAATGGTGAAAGAATTTTTGAAATCGCTCCAGTAGTTTTTGTGTGAAAACATACATACCTTTTCCTCTTTATAATATTAGTATAGATTAAGTTAGTTTAATTATTAATTTAAATACCTATCCAGATTCGAACCGAATTTTTATTCATACGATTAGCTTTTAAAGTCAAGTTTATCTCAAGTCATGTAAGAGGCTGTTATTTGTGTTCTTAAATCCCAAACCGACGTGATGTATCGCTGCGATTTCTCAAGACATTTCGCGTCGCTCCCATGGAATAAGATGTTGGGGATACAATGTTTATGTTTGCTCCTCAATAGGATTAGACCTTAATATCCTTTTGGCTTTAGCACACATACTAATCTGCAATTAATAAATTATTTAAGGTATATTTTTATTTATTTAAACCTACCGGTGCTTGCATCACAAGCATCAATAAAGTCTCCAAAAATAAAAATAAAGTTTCCAAAAGCTGTCTGTCTGTATGTGATCGACTTTTCCTTAATTTACTGAAAGGATTTATGTACGGTTTTTACTAGAAGGTAGTAATTTTTTCGGAAGATTTAAGTTAATAGTACATTATGGTTTTATGTAAATTGTGTTGAAGAGATCGCGCAGTTGTAAAAAAAATCGTCTGTTGGGAGCTTTGCTCGCGTGCACCGCGTAAAAAAACAGAGATACACTTAAGTAATGTACTAGATACTTGTATATATGGAGATCTACAAAAATACAAAAACTCCGCGACAGCATGTCTCTTTCTCTTATGGTTAATTCACAATAATTATTTTTATGATCAAATTTTCAATTAAATACAACAATTTTCACTTGTGTGTGTTTGTGTGTATGTGTGTGTGTGTTAAAAGAAGTTGGTGATTGTTACTAGTGCATACTTATGTCATAAATTTACAAATGCATAATTTTACAAAAGTTCTTCGTACATCTCTTAATTCCTCTATAGTTAACAAAAAATGTTTGTTTTTTAAATGAAAAAAACTAACTATACCGGCAACTTCATATGTGTCAATGGCTTGCATTGAAAAAAAAAATATTTTCATGCGTTCAGTTCGCGTAAATGTTTTTTTTTCATTCTTAAATTTTATAAAAATAAATGAATTATATGAATGCATTGATACATATATGCATACTAATAATATTGGACAAAGGATTTTTAATAATAAAAACTTATTACCGTTAAATAAAATATTGAAAACACCCTCAGTTTTGTTCTGTATGTTTTTATCATGCTCCTAGAGGAAAGCGGATTTTTACATTCTTAACATATAATTATATAGAGCAAGATAATAATAATAACAAACTATTACTACTATATCATTATATTTTAAATGAGTTAATCTTGTATATATATATATATATATATATATATATATATATATATATATATATGTCGCATCCTGGCAACCAAGGTTCCATCATTAAAAATATATTGAAAATACATTGAAAATAGAAGGCGCAGCGGTGACAGAATGCAGACGGCGCATGTGAGAGATGAAGACAGATCCGTGTCATGGCGCAGTTGTGAAAATTGTTAAGAAGAATATAAAGTTGAAGATAAGCGTTATACTTTTCCATATGCACGATACCCTAATTACGCCCACTAATGTCTAAGAATAATGTCCAAGATACTGATGAGTCTACATCAGTCGTGGGATTCAATCGTGCAAATGGATGGATAGTATGAAGGGACTATGATGACTCACAATGGCGGATACTATAAGAGTTACGAAATAAAACAATTCAAACACCAAAACAAAAAGAAAAAAAAAATCCAAGTGAGACGAATAATATCAATCGGCCGAAGTTTAAACCCGATAAATGATGATTTTACGTAAAATTGTGGTGTAATACAGCGTTATACTTGGAAGGAAAAACAAAAGAAGATACGTTTTCTGGAAATTTCTGCGGCTGCACTTATTAATTTCAACAATGAAAGATCAATGGATAATTAAAAAGAATTCTGTATATGCCTGTTTTCGTGTAACGTATTTGATGAATTGTTGGAAGAATTTAAATATAGTGCAAATTGCATCATGAACGGTGATTACGCATTTGGTACAAAATTGATATATGACTGCAATGGCTTGCATTCATAACGGAGATATCTTCGCGTCAAAAGCTGCACCAGGAACTACAAGTATACTCCTATTTGAAACGAAAGTTATTTATAGAGGATTGCAGATTCAACGCGATCCCAATTCAAGGGTCTTAGTTGCGATCAGCAGTGCACAGAAAAATGGAGTGTCGCAAACGGATTTTGGAACCAAAAGACTATTGTCTGTGGTACTGTGGTAAGCTCTGGACAACGACGACAAGCAGATTACAAATTATTTGTGTGCTACAGGTGTAGCAGGCTGGGCCACGTCGCGAGTCGCTGCATGGCCAATAGACCTGCTCTTTGAGGTACCAGAACACCGACGTGTTGACTGTAGACCAATGTCTGGTCAAACCGCCATCAGGAGCTTTCACATAATTTGGTAGGTGTTATTACTTTGATTTGTTTCTGGGCCTGGATGTTCTCTCATAAAAGAGACTATAGCTAAAAAATTTAGTTTGGAAATAATTGATAATGTTGTCATTAATAGGGATGGCTAACAAGAATGTTTATAGTATCTTTCAAATAATTGTCAAGTAAAAGTAATCGGTTTTGCAACTGAAATTATAAGAAGAGGGTGAACTGTTCACCTTTTGCCAATCCAGCTCTTTTAGTCAAAAACATAATGTGTCTTATTGTTTTACAAAAATACCTGAGAGTCAAGTACCTATTGATAATGACAAGATTTGTGTTAACGTAATTTGTGTTGATGTTTATACAGACGGGTTCTTGGTTCGGTGGGTCGGTGACTGTACCAGAGTATCGTCTGTAGCCCAGTAGAAATCGGCATCTGCTCAGGGTGGTCCGTGGGTACGCAGTGAGCGATAGCTCTGGGGGTCGATGACACCAGGGTATCGTCTGTAGCCCGGTAGAAATCGGTATCTGCTCTGAGTAGTCCGTGGGTACGCAGGGAGCGATAGCTCTGGGTGGTATAGTCGGGTCTAGCTGTGTAGCGATGGCCGTGAGTCATGTGGACTCGTTATCCCTGTGGGAAGACCCTTCTGCTGAGACAGAAGCGGTAGACCACGAACAAGATACCTGGGTTGTTTTTGAAGTAAATTCTGATAGGTTTTCTGTTTATTTTTATAATGTCATGGTGAGTGTCAGTCAATGGTACTCTGCCTCAGTACTTTTCGTATGCATTATGGGTTTGGCATGGCCTTACATGTTATTTGTTGGGTTTCATAGTTCAATGATCTTATCACTATCACTTATCACTTATGACGAGATATAATTTTCCTTGTTTTGTTCGTTTATTAAAAAGATCTAGACCCCAATGACCCAGATGTTGTAGGATAGGCCGAACGGAATTTCTGGGTTCGTTTATTTGTTACAGATCAACACACGGGGACGTGTGTCTCGCAGGATGGCCGTGTCGCATCCTGGCAACCAAGGTTCCATCATTAAAAATATATTGAAAATACATTGAAAATAGAAGGCGCAGCGGTGACAGAATGCAGACGGCGCATGTGAGAGATGAAGACAGATCCGTGTCATGGCGCAGTTGTGAAAATTGTTAAGAAGAATATAAAGTTGAAGATAAGCGTTATACTTTTCCATATGCACGATACCCTAATTACGCCCACTAATGTCTAAGAATAATGTCCAAGATACTGATGAGTCTACATATATATATATATATATATATTCTGAATCTCGGAAACGGCTCCTACGATTTTCCTGAAATTCAGCATGTAGTAGGTTTTGGGGGAGAAAAATTGGTCTAGCTAGGTTTTATGTAAAAATAATATTGTTTTATCCCTGTTTTTGGGCATTAAAAAACACTAACATTTATATTGAATTGAATTTTCGCCATTAGCTGTCAAGTCGACCTAGCTTATTCGGGTGATGGGCAGACTCGAGAGATGTGAATGCCAAGGATCGATCCCCAACGAAATAATTGTTTTTTTTTTATGTAAAAAATTACCGAGTGAAGCTCGGTCACCCAGATATTTACTATTAATCCAACTAAGAAAGTGACAACGGTTAGGTTAATCTCAATTAAAAATGTACAAGTTATTTAACGCAACCAGTTCCGAGGTATCTCGAAGACGGATTATCTCGGTTAACGAAGGGTTGAAGTATTACACAATCTCCGAGGGAAATAAGTTAATTTAAAACACCCTAAGAAGTATTAATAATTGATAATCCTTTAGCGGTAAATTAACGCTGTTTCAACCGAAAATTTTATTACTTCCGTAACTCTCGTTTGCGCTACCACCATGTATTATACGGCTAAACAGAAGACCTCACTCATTTCTTACCGAGGTGTCGTAGAAGGCGACTAAGGTAAGTTAACCCACCGTGTGGTATCCGACTGAATAGAATTGACCATCCTCATTTCTTACCGAGGTGTCGTAGAAGGCGACTAAGGTAAGTTAAACCTTCGTGTGTTATCCGGCTGAGTAGAATAGACCATCCTCACTTTTTACCGAGATATCGTAGAAGGCGACTAAGGTCAATTAGCCCGCCGTGTGGTATTCGGCTGAGTAGAACAGACCATCTTCATTTCTTGCAGAGGAGTCGTAAAAGGCGACTAAGGTAAGTAGACGTCAGGCAAACGGCTGGTCGTCAAAACCTAGTCAAATTAGAGAGACACAATTTAGAATGGGATAAGGGCAGGAGAATGATGTAATTTTCAAGTTAAGTTTTTAACGAAAACAGCTTAGAGGTATCTTGAAGACGAATTATCTCGGTTAACGAAGGGTTCAACACACAATCTCCGAGGGAAATAAGTTAATTTAAAACACCCGAAGAAGTATTAATAATTGATAATCCTTTAGCGGTAAATTAACGCTGTTTCAACCGAAAATTTTATTACTTCCGTCTCTTTCGGGTGCGCTGAACAAAGGAAACGTGTGGCCTACATTTTGAGATAATATGTTTCGGTTGTTTTTCTTTTAACACGAAATTAAACAAGCTATTTTCTTTGTATTTAAACTATCGCAAGTGTAGTATATAAAGATAGAGATAGAGTGTAATATATAAAGCTGAAGAGTTTGTTTGATTGTTTGTTTGAACGCGCTAATCTCAGGAACTACTGGACCGATTTGAAAAATTATTTCAGTTTAAGATAGTCCATTTATTGAGGAAGGCTATAGGATATAACATCACGCTAAGATGAATAGGAGAGGAGCAGTACTAAAAATATTACGAAAACGGTAACATTTGTAGGTCTATCTCCTGATTCTTCGGTTACAACGCGAAACAATTATTGAGATTGTAGTGGTGAATGTATGCAGTGCTTGTGTATTGTTGTATTGGTGGCAGGTAGTGCATAAGTTTTTACAAATTTTACGTGTATCAGCTATGAGATCGAATAGTATTTTCAGTGAAATAATATTTTTGTTACTTTTGTATTCCTAGCAGTTTTAAGTTTGGCCATACAAAGGGGCAACGTTGCAAGTATTTTAGGAACTTTACCCCATTGCAATGGAATCGATGGTTTTGATTTAATGCAAATATATTTAGATTTATAAATTTTTATTTTTTAGTTATTATTTAGTTAGTTTTAATTTGTTTTAAGTTTCTATTTATCAATGCTTGTCTTTTTAAAATAGTTTAGTTAGTAAATAGTATATAGTATATATTAAATAGTTTAAAAATTCATTAATAAATAATAAATTTATTATGTTTCCTAGCAGTTAATTTAAACATTTGTGTAGGTGAGTTTAGACGTTGTCTTGTTTAGTCAATCCTCAAAACAGGCTGGTTAAAATAGAGCAAAATTTGAATTCCAGAAAATCTCAACGGGAATAAAAAAATTCATGAATAAATATATTTATAATTTGTTTTAACTTTATTTTTATTAATGCTTGCCTATTAAAATAGTTTAGTTAGTAAATAGTACATAGTATATATTAAATAGTTTTAAAATTTCATTAATAAATGATAAATTTATTATATTTCCTAGCAGTTAATTTAAACATTTGTGTAGGTGAGTTTAGACTTTGTCTTGTTTAGTTAATCCTCAAAACAGGCCGGTTAAAATAGAGCAAAATTTGAATTCCAGAAAATCTCAACGGGAATAAACAAAAATCCAAAATAAATACGACCGATCCGCTAGCGGTTTGCGAGTATGATTTGTGGTTTGGTAAAAAACTTTGTTAGAAAAATGACTGCAATAAATTCATAACGAATTGGACAGTGAATTTATAATACCATTCCGTTTACATTTTTACTGACTAGAACCAAATTGATGGAAACATCTATAAATATTTTCTCCTCGTCATAAATTCTGACGTGTGATAAATAACATTTATATTTAACATAGTTGTAATCGATTTAAGTATTTAATCTCGGTATATAATACGATGACCCGACGGATGGGGGGGGGGAAAGAATACGTACAGGTGACAAGAGTTTAATCTTCACTTTTACATAGAGTACCGCGGACGGGGTCCTTCACGGCGTTCCTTAATTGGATGTACCGGAAGATGCACCGTTTACAGTTGCGCTAGGCGTAGTGTTCCAGTAGGATGCACTGTGTAAGCTTAGGAACTGATAGGCGATGTTGATTTAATCTCATTTTGTATGGAGACTTCTTATATATTTATGAAAGCACTTCTATAGCGCGGAGCAAACGATGAGTGGCGCCATCTAGTTTTAATTGCGGAATCAGGTGTTCCTAGTACGTTGTGTTACAGGTATAGTTTTTATTTATTCGATATTAATAATAATATCTGGGTGACCAAGCCTTGCTCGGAAAAATAAGGTGAGGCTCGATCCTAGTGTTGTCGCCATTAACTTCCGCTTTGTATTTTATAGCAACACAGTCATGAAACAAGAGTACCGCGCCCTTTTTGATTAAAATGGTAACAACACTGTGACGTGTTGTTTCCGGTTGAGTCTTCCTATTGACAAAACGTTTCAGTGACATTCAGACTTTGTTCGTCATTCAAGAGAAGTGCATCTCGGAACGGGAATTGTGGTATTCCCATTATATCGTGTTATTGTATATAGTGTGCGTTAACACTAGGTATTTTCATTTATCGTGACCACCCGTTTCCCGATTAAGCTACGCAGACTAGACAGTTAATGGCGAAAATTCAATTGAGTATAAATTTTATTATTTTTTAATGCCCAAAAACAGTGATAAAATAATTTTTTTTTAATAAAAGCTAGCTCGATCGATTTTTCTCCCCCCAAAACCGCCTACACGCTGAATTTCAGGAAAATCGTTGGAGCCGTTTCCGAGATTCCACTATATATATATATTAAATTAATTAATATAGTATACCTATTAGTAGAATCAAAATGAGTAGAAGTTAGAGCCATCAAACCTATGTCTATAACCTATTAACAACTTGTGACAGTTTCTTAATACATAATTCCTTAAAGAGATTCCTGACATGTCTCAAGGATAAATGTAAATCGACGCCTTATTCCAGTTACCAACAATATGTTTCAAATATTAAACCTTTGTTTTGGTTAAATATTAAAGAGCTAATTTTATATAAACTTTTTCTTTTTCTCTATATGACCCGTACTCTCTTTCTTCTGCAATTCTTGTCCTTTTCCTTCTATTACTCAAAGGTTGACTGGAAGAGATCCCTTTTAGGGATAAGTCTTTATACACGTGCTTTTTAATTTTTCTTTCTCTTTTCTAAATATATGTATAAAAATAAATAAATAAAAAAAGTACCTGGGTAAAAAGTATCGGCGACATGTGGAACTTGAACCCAAATATTTTCACTTTTAATCCACCCGTTTACCATTGCGCTATTACAACTTGTCAAATGATAGCAAATTTAGGCTTTACAATCCATTTTTATGTTAGCAGTTTTACAGTGCCCGTAAACAGGGATAAATCAAGATTTTTTTAATAAACCTAGCATAGAATTTCATGAAAATCGTCGGAGCCGTTTCCAAAATTCAGAAAAATATATATATTAACTCATTTAAATATAAAATATATATGTAGTGAACCTATATCAACCTGTGACATAACTTGATATGATTACTGCGAACTCGCCGGCGATCTCCGGGATAACTTGATTATTAACGGAAATTTAGCTTTGACCGGGGCTCGAAGCAAACTAAAATAGATTACACTATACCAAATATAAAATATATTTATGTCGCACAAAATAATACAGTTAAAACACTCTTTTATTGGTCTGTTACAAATAAAAATAATGTTTATTTAAATCAGCTTTGTCAATCACTTTTGAATCGTCAAGGATCAATATGATTAATGAAGCTACCATTGGTTCGGAATATTTCTCTTACCGAGAAGTACCAGCACGAAACTCGTTTTAATATAATCAGGCTGCAGTCCTTTACAAAACTGGAAGGAATCATTATAAATAGTTACATTTCGTAATAATTACCTTCGGAATTACCTTTGAAATTTGAAGCGTAACGAAATTCACGAATTTTTATCTCTGTTGTAATACGCAACATGATCATTCTCCTGCCCTTATCCCACTCTAAGTGGGGTCGGAAGAACATGTTTTAAACATATGATCACATTAGGCTACGTATTTACGACCGGCCGTCTGTCAGACGTCAACTTACCTTAGTCGTCTTTTACGACACCTCGGTAAGAAATGAGTGTGGTCTATTATAGTATAGTTTCTTTCTTGTAGCTTTCTGTATAATTTGTTGTCAAATCATTTGACAACATGTTTACAACATGTTGTGCTGACCCCATTTACAGGGCAGGAGGATGTCGTTAATTTTTAAACCCGGTGAAACCTGGTGAACTCGGTTAGTCATCTTTACGTCATTATCTCATGTATAAGTAACAAATATTCAGTTTTCCTCTCTCACGTTAGAGTATGAAGGAAGCTTTCCCTTCCTGTCTCCCTCAGCTATTTCCGCTTCCTCTGCGTAAATGGGAACAAAGCCTGCACTTATTGCGTAAAAGTAAAATAATGTCTTATAAAATATTACACTTTTTCTCTTTCATTTTTCACCTGTATTATATTTATATCAAATCAAATTTATCTTCTTTCAAGTAAGCTTTTGCAAGCAACTTTGAATCGTCAAAAATTAATTAGATTTATTCCACTCTAAGTGGGGTCGGCACAACATGTTATAAACATGTTGTCACATAATTTGGCTGCGTTTTTACCACCATCAACTTACCTTAGTGGTATTTTACGACACCTTGATAAGAAAGAGTGTGGTCTAGTCTACTAAACCGGATACCACACGGCGGGTCGACTTACCTTAGTCATATTTTACGACACCGCGGTAATAAAGAGGGTGGTCTATTCTACTAAACCGGATACCACACGGTGGGTGAACTAACCTTAGTTGTTACGACACCGCGGTAAGAAAGAGTGTGGTTTATTCTACTAAACTACACAGCTGGTCGACTTGCTCTAGTCGCCTTTTACGACATCTCGCTAAGAAATGAGGGTGGTCTATTCTACTCAGCCGGATACACGGCATCTTTCTATGTATACTAGTTGGCGTCAATAAAAACAACTTTGTCGCAAACTTGTAAAACATTTTGTACCTTTTATACCTTTTGCAAGTACTATTAAAACTGGTCAAGCAATAATTCGGTCTTTTATGAAACGGTTCCTAACTCCACAGACCGTGTACCGATACAAACAAACCAAAATATCAACTGCCATGCTATGGTCTATTCTACTCAGCCGTATACCACATGGCTATTTAAAGCAAACCTTTTCGTAGAGCGTTAATTATCTCATTTCACCAGTGGTATATGACAATATAGTATTTAATATTAAAGGGACGAGCACCAAAGTACAATGGATGCAACTGACAAATCCCGTACACAGAATACAAGCTTACAAGCCCGTATAAGCTGGATTAGGTGATATTAAGTTGCTGAGACTGCCGACAGTTTGACGGAATGGAGAAATGAAGCGGACTGTGCAACGATATATAGATGCTGGATGTGACTCATTTAATGCAGATACAATATAATATAATTTATTGAACATACAAAGTAATTTATAGAATTAGGCGTTACTTTGCGGAGGTCCATAATACAAAAGTAATGAGAATATTATTTTGCCATAATCCGCGATAAAAGGAAATATATGTAATGCTAAATGTAGAGTGTACTATTCGTTCTCTTACCTGATACATGCAGAATTTGTAAAAACTCATGCACTACTTGACACCGGAGGCACAACAATACACAAGCACTGCACACATTCACCACCACAATCTCAACAATTGTTTCGCCCCGTAACCGAAGCATCGTCAGGAGATAGACTCCACGACAAAATCGCAAAGCGAAGCATTACCCAAGCAAGCTGAGTTATATAGTATCGAGTTAAACTCCCCACCATTTAGTTGACTTTATCTTTGAACACGTGTAGCAAACTGGAACTTGTAACGTTTATCTGTTCGTTAATTAGAGTGCCGTTGTTATCGCCTTTTATCGCGGA
The DNA here is from genome assembly GCA_029227775.1 of Morpho helenor. Lineage (NCBI taxonomy): Eukaryota > Metazoa > Arthropoda > Insecta > Lepidoptera > Nymphalidae > Morpho > Morpho helenor. Next base: position 2,037,881 of record JARGCU010000006.1, read on the forward strand.
TTTTAGAAAAAGAATATTCTCATTACTTTTTAACATACAAAGGTAAATCAATACATATCCTCTTATTCTAAGACATGCTTAACACTGAGTTACGTTAAGATTATCCCTAGCGCTCAAACTAAGCCTAGCCTGTATCTTACGCTAGTCTCTTCCGATGACATCAAATGTGTTATGAAAGTAAGCATATAATTACAAAAATAAAAATTATCAACTACCCATTAATACCAAACGTCAACCACAAACAGTATGGAAATTAGATAAAAATTAGAACAAAGTTAGTTGTAAATTAATTGCTCTTATTTAATATAATGTTAGCGCACACTATATACAATAACACGATATAATGGGAATACTATAATTCCCGTTCTGAGATGCACTTCTCTTGAATGACAAACAAAGACTGTATGTCACTTAAACGTTTTATCAATAGGAAGGCTCAACCGGAAACAACACGTCACAGTGTTGGTACCATTTTAATCAAAAAGGGCGCGATACTCTTGTTTCATGACTGTGTTGCTATAAAATACAAAGCGGAAGTCAATGGCGACAACAATAATTTAAAGTATACCTATATATTTAAAATTTATTTTCCATTTTGATCTGGATTTCTTCTATGAAACTTTATTAACACTAAAGTAATTAAAGTAAATAAGCGGCGGAAGTATGCATCTCTCATACAGAGTTATATATTTGTGCCATTTGCAGTGGAGACCATAGGGCTATGGAGTCAAAGTGCAAAAAAATCTATCCGCTTTAACACCTCGGTTAATTGCCTCTTCAGGTGACAAGAGGGCTGTCTCCTTTTTTGCACAAAGAATCAGCTTAGCGATTCGGCGCGGAAATGCTGCCAGCATTCTTGGGGCCATTCTTGGGAACATTCTGAAAATATTCGCCCTCAGGGAAATCGAACCGGTGACCCTGAAGTTGAAAGTAAAGTGATTACCCCCTGTCCCAACAATATAACATTTCCAGCACTCGCAACTAATTCAGTGTCTTATGTTAAGTTGTTCTATATTATCTCGACTGGACAGGTTGAGTCAAAGTTAACTGTTGCTTCTTGATATATAAAGGGACGTGACTAAATTGAAGTTGTATGATAAAACAGCAGCCGTATGTGAGCTAGCTTGCCTTTTAAATAAAGCTATACGATATTTTCCTATTTTATTTGTGTGTAAAGAAATAAATTAATAAAATTCATAAATAAAAGGAATAAATAAGCCGTGTGGTATCCGGCTTAGTAGACAACCATAATTTCTTACAGAGTTGTCGTAAAAGGCGACTAAGGTAGGTTGATCCGCTGTGTGGTATCCGGCTGAGTAGATTAGATCACTCTAAGTGGGACTTGCACAATATGTTTTAAACATGTTGTCACATGATTCGGCTACGTATTTTACAACCGAACGTCTGCCTGACGTCAACTTTTTTTAGTCGTATTTTACGCCACATTGGTAAGAAAGAGGATGGTCCATTCTACTCAACTGGATACCACGCGGTGGGTCAACTTATCTTAGTCGCCTTTTACTTGGTAAGAAATGAGGATGGTCTATTCTACTCAACCGGATACCTCACGGCGGGTCGACTTTACTTAGTCGCCTATTGCGACACCTCGGTAAAAAATGAGAGTGGTCTTTTTACTCAACCGGATACCACACGGCAGGTCGATTTAACTTAGTCGCCTTTTACTCGGTAAGAAATGAGGATGGTCTATTCTACTCAACCGGATACCTCGCGGCGGGTCGACTTAACTTAGTCGCCTTTTACGATTCCTCGATAACAAATGAGAGTGGTCTATTCTACTCAGTCAGATTCCACACGCTTTAACAATTATATGTCTATGTAGTTATTAAAAGTAATGAATATTTGCAGTAAAATCACCAACCTTCTAGCTTAGAATATAAAAGACGTTGTATATGGTTACCTTTGCGAACTATCTCTCTCTCTAAAGTCGGTCCCTCATGTCTGGGGATCGTGGTCAGCATCAGTGTTGTGTCTGGCGTCGATGATGTGCCTCCATCTGCTTCGATTCATTGCCTCTCTTACGATCGTGTGAAATTTAGAGGACGACGAGGTTCTTATTTGGTCAGTCCACCTTGTTGGGGAACGACCGCGTGATCTTTTTCCTTCGGTGCGGACTATAATTGCCTGTTAAACAAATATAATACAATGTTCAATTGAATACAACAGTATTATTTGAATTTCGAAACTTTCAAATAATTAGGGCTCCTACAAACGTGCAAAGTTTCTTAATTAGCATTATTACAGGAACTCTGTTACGTATTATTTTCCTTTCATAATTGTAGCGCATTTTAAAACAGTTTTTGTTTGTTTCGTAATTAGCTGTATTCATTTGAAACTTCCTCGCTTTGTTCTAGAGGAAACTTTAATATCATAATTTAATGATACGTAAATCTTGTAGTGTTTCTTTGAAAAATTTACTTTAAGGTTTATGAACGCTTTTATTATCACAGAATGTAAGCTTACACAGCTTCAAGATTGCTCTGCCCGACACCTATGTGTTTGCTATAAAATTGTGCTCATTTAACATTAAAAAAAACTTAAGTAACGGGGTCATTGCTGGGTATAGGCCTCCTCTTTCCGTTTTTTAAAAGAAGGATTGGAGCTAAGACCTTGCTTTGAACTCGTGACCCCTTGCTTGAGTACCCGTGACCTCTCCTAGAGTCGCACGGTGTCAACGCTATGCTATTACAGCTTTTTATTAACATTTATAATTGATTACAATCAATATAATGACACATTGATTGACTAACAATTAACCTGTGTGGTATCCGGCTGAGTAGAATAGACCACCCTTATTTTTTACCGACGTGTCGTGAAAGGCGACTAAGGTAAGTACGAATCATCCGGCTGTAAAATACGTAGCCAAATCATGTTACAACGTGTTTATAACATGTAGTGCCGACCCCACTGAAAGTGCAATAAGGGCAGGGGGATGAATTATTTTTTTTTTTTTGACATCCAGTAGTTGCAACATATTAAACTTACGTATAATAAAAATATACCAAAAAAAATAATTTAACATGTAAAAAGCATGTAAAAATAATTAAAATTAAAAAAAAATTGAAAGAGAAATGAAAAAATAATAGGGCAGGTGGGGCTCAATCCTATAAAAATAAAACTTATCTAGATCGATTTTTCTCCCCAAAAACCCCTTACATGCTGAATTTCAGGAAAATCGTTTGAGCCGTTTCCCAAATTATACATACAAGATAATCTAAGGGAAGTTCAATCGTTATATTCAAATAATTGGAAAGTTCTGTGTTGTATATATATGTTTTCAACCCGTCATAAGGAAGAAGATCGCATCTTTACTAAGAAGACTGCGGTCCAGCTCCAATAGTATTCTGAAGACATTAATATGTAAGATGGACTCGCCTAGCATGCATCATTTTACGAAGGTGTTTGTGTGGCAGTCCTGAAGTCTTTTAATTGTTTTTTTTTTATTTTTTTGTACTACTAACATTTTTTATTTTTAAATCTAATTTAAATTATATATATATTTTAATTATTATTTTTCCTTTTAGAAATTTTGTCAAAATTAATTTATATTACTAACAAAGTGGACCCTGGTTGTCTGAAATAAAGATTATTATTATATAGGGGTTGGCATCAAATGACATGAAAAACACACAAAGTTTATTAATTCAACTTTTTACCATACTGAAATTGTATTAAGTGATGAAGAAAAAAGCTTATATAAAATAAACGGATTTTATAATACTTTATCTCAAGAACCGTGGCTTTTTATCTCCATCTATACTACGGGTAAATGCATTATAATAATTTTCTGTCATAGTTTAAGTTCCTGGCGCTTTTCTAGAATAAATTATCATTTAATAACCACTTTTTTAGTGTTACTTTATTTAAATTATAGAATTAGGCGTAACTTTGCGGAGATACATAATAAAAAAGTATTATTTTGCTTTAATTCGTCGCGGATTATAGCAAAATAATTTCATTATTACTTTTGTGTTACTTTATTTTTAGACTTTTGTCTGACTCTTTATTTGATGCTGCGCATTTTTGAACATTGCAAAAACTCATAGTTAATGACTCTACTCATAGTTAATGACTACTCATAGTTAACGGATGAATCCATTCATCCCTACATCTGATAACGAACGACGACACCTCAGTAAGAAATGAGGGTGGTCTATTCTACTTAGCCGGATACCACACGGCGGGTCATCTTACCTTAGTCTCCTTTTACGACACCTCGGTAAGAAAGAGGGTGGTCTATTCTACTCAGTGTATAAGTAAAAGTAAGTAACGGCCTGTTACTATCCCACTGCTGGGCATAGGCCTCCTCTCTCCATTTTTGGAGAGAAGGGTTGGAGCTAAGACCTACCACGCTGCTCCAATGCGGATTGGTAGGTTACACATATCCCCGGAATTCTCTAGAGATATGCAGGTTTCCTCACGATGTTTTCCTTCACCGAAAAGCGTGTGATAAATTGCAATTATCAATTAGACACATAAGTTTTAATAGAAAAACTCATTGGTGTCTGCCCGGGTTTGAACCCATGATCGTCTCTTGAGATTCACACGGTCGCACCGCTAGGCCATCACAGCTTTCGTATATTCGTATACTCAGTGTATACATAGATTTAATTAATGTACCTTTTTTAATGTACGCGTCTCTATGACATGCCATGATAACGTAAAATTAAGAATACATTAAAATATATAGTTTCTACAAACTATATTTTAAAACAAACAAACTATTGAAACAAATATTTAAACAAACTATATATTATAGTTAATGTTTAAAAAAAACTATATATTATACTACTATAATGTATGTATAATTTTAGGTCATAAATAAAATAAATCACAATATAACCTTGCAAGTGAAATCGCGAGACACAATTTTCATACAATAAAGTTATTCATTCGTGACAGAAACATAATTTCATACCGACATATATCAAAAGTTCACACAGCCCTAAAAGGTGACTGAATGACAGTAATGGGCCATAATGCCATTATTATGGGGCGGAAGTGTCTCAGTAACATAATATATTGCCGATTTTTTTTCTTCGCTACCTTGTATTATTCAAAATGAATGTCAGTCTTTTTGATTTATGCATAAAAGAGAAACTGAAAACTTTGATTTGAATATAAAGATTGAATTTTCCGTTCAGTTATTGTTAAAAAAGTTCGTATATAATAAAGTTATTTCATATTGAAGAATGTACCACAAAATAGTATTAAATTGACTGAATTCAAAAAAGTTGTTTTGTGGAAAATAGCAATAAAGCGTAGTGTAGAGCCTACGGAGCGAAGCGAAGGTGGCAGTGACTCTTTAAGTCCACGGATCGCAGGCCCGATTTTTTCCGAAGAACAACATTTTATAAAATATTATTTTTTGGCTTTTGCGCCGTGTGGTATCCGGCTGAATAGAATAGACCAACCTCATTTCTTACCGAGGTGTCGTAAAAGGCGACTAAGGTAAGTTGACCCATCGTGTGGTATCCGGTTTAGTAGAATAGACCACCCTCTTTCTTACCGAGGTGTCGTAGAATACGACAGAGGTAAGTTGACGTCAGGCAGGCGGCCGGTCGTAAAAACGCAGCCAAATCATTTGACAGCATGTTTATAACATGTTGTGCCGACCCCACTTGGAGTGGGATAAGGGCAGGAGGATGATGATTATTTTTTGGCTTTAAATTTTGCGTTTTGGTAATATTTTTTATTGCTGCTCCTCTCCTATTCATCATAGCGAGATGATATATAGCCTATATCCTTCCTCGATAAATAGACTATCTTGCACTCCAAAAATTTCCAGATTTCAAATCGGTCCAGTAGTTCCTGAGAGACACGCGTTTAAACAAACAGACTCTTCAGCTTTATATATTAGTATCGTTGTAATTAAAATTATATATGTACCTTTTGTCCGTCACCAGATACAAGAATTAAGTTTCTTTGGGGACAGACGGCCGTGTGTGTACCGTATATATTTCTTTAATATTTAAATGAGTTACACTTGTATGTATATATGTATATATCTACATAGTATAAAACAAAGTCGCATTCTTTGTCTGTCCCTATGTCCCTATATCCCTATGCATCCTTAAATCTTTAAAACTACGCAAGAGATTTTGATGCGTTTTTTTTTAATAGATAGAGTGATTTAAGGGGAAGGTTTATATGTATAATAACATTTAATGCGGAGTCGAGAAATACTGTAATTATTGAGTTTTTTAATGTGATGTCGTAAATGATTACATTTTTTTCCGCCCACATTGCAAACGCAGGCTAAACCCTATGAGATTTATCAAAATGATGTACTAAGTATTTGTACACCTTGTAAAGGTCTACAGAAAAGTCCGCGATGGTATATGTCTATCTCTTATGGATAACCCAAAATAGATTTTTTTTGACTTTTTTTTTCGAAAAAATTATAAACAATATCGCATTAATCCTTGTACAATTAAGTACGTTAAATACATTGTTGATTTTATATAGATCAATATCGCCGTTTACAGCAGCATGTAATTTAAATGAACATTTTCGAAGATATCACAGATTTGACCCGCGAGGAGGTCGCGCTGCGCCCTATGGCACACCTACCAAATTTAATTTTTTTATTTCTTTTATTTTGTTAATTATACCGAGCAAGGCTCGGTCAACCAGGTACTATTATTTAAGTTAGTCAGCTTTGTAGTCTGACCTAGTTTGATATATAGTATTAGTGTGCGGGTACGAAGCACGTAACGATGTGTGTACATCCTGCAGCCAATGAGCCGTGCCAATGCGTGATGAGGCATGAGTGTGACGATCCGGTTGAGAGGGTAAGTACTTAGTAGTTTTACATAACGGGGGCACTTTTAGAATAAGATGTGGATCCCTGGTGCGTAGATTATGGAGCTCCAACTGCATATACGTGAGATAATGCTGTGAAATAACGCAACAGTGACTCTAAGCAACAAAGGAGAATCCAAGAATTTCATACACTTTTGGGCCCTGCGTTACAGTAATAATTTTTGTGTTATCTTAATTGTTATATATACTTATCTTATATCGACTTCCTTAGTCGCCTTTTACGACACCTCGGTAAGAAATAAGGGGAGATGATATTCTATTTAGCCGGATACTATACAGTGAAAGGGGGGGGGGGGGTGAACTTCTGTGAATTATTCTAAAATTATGATAACGTTTACAGAATGGATCACGGCGTAAAAGCAAGAAATGCCTTCAAATAATACTTTAATATTTCAATTTGTAAATGCGTTTCGTTCCCAGCAAGCCCTTTTCATTGACCTACAAACCCCGAGTCCCCAATAAGTCTTAGGAGCGTTGGGAATCTCAACAATGAGGCCAAACAGTGAGAGAGCTTATGCTGGCACTGACTTATTTTGGCAACAAATATTTTTACAAACTTTTAGCGCAAATATTTGAAATCCCTTCCCTACGTCTAAGTTATTTTTTGAGCGATATATCATGAGAATTTTTTAGTTTAATTGAAGGTAGCTATTGTAACAGTAAAAGTTTACGTTATATTACATTAATCTATACTTATTATAGAAGGAAGCTGTGATGGCCTAGCGGTGCGACCGTGTGAATCTCTAGAGATGATCATGGGTTCGAACCCGGGCAGACACCAATGAGTTTTTCTATTAAAACTTATGTGTCTAATTGATAATTGCAATTTATCACACGCTTTTCGGTGAAGGAAAACATCGTGAGGAAACCTGCATATCTCTAGAGAATTCTAGGGATATGTGTAACCTACCAATCCGCATTGGAGCAGCGTGGTAGGTCTTAGCTCCAACCCTTCTCTCCAAAAATGGAGAGAGGAGGCCTATGCCCAGCAGTGGGATAGTAACAGGCCGTTACTTACTTATACTTATTATACAACAAAGTCCCCAAAAGCTTTCTGTCTGTATGATCGATTTTCTAAAAATCTACCAAACGGTGGTTACTAAAGATATTGAAATTCTTCCGGAAGGTTTAAGTTAATAGTATAATTTGGTACAAAGTCTTTCGAGTGACCGACACCGAGCTTAGTTTCTAGCTTTATCGGAAAGAGAATCTGGTTATTGGCTACATTCTCTCCCTTTTAAAAATCTTGGCACACTACTAGATAACGAAAGTTTCAGAGTAGCTTTAGGTCTCAGATTGGAAACCACATTGTGCCTTAAGCACAGATGTCCATGTGGAAAAGAGGTAGACACTTTTGGCATACACGGGCTTTCATGCCATAGGAGTTCTGGTAGGCTTTTCCATCGTGGTTCTCTCAATGATGCCTTCAAAAGAGCTCTTGCCACCATCGACATTCCTGCTCTTCTCGAGCCTTCGGGAATATGTCGGGATGATGGCAAGAGACCAGACGCTTTGATGCTGGTTCCTTCGGAACGGTGACGGGCATAATGTGGGACGCAACATGCGTTGATACGTTAGCCTTGTCCCATATCAGGGAAACAGCATCAAGACCTGGAGCTGCGGCGGAAATGGCCGAATCCGGCAAACGGCGGAAGCATGTATCTCTCATCGAGAGATATATTTGTGCCGTTTGCAGTTGAGATCCTAGGGCCATGGAGTCAAAGTGCAAATTTTTTTTTATCCGTTTTAACATCTCGGTTAATTGCGTCTTCAGGTGACAAGAGGGCTGGCTCCATTTTCGCACAAAGAATCAGCTTAGCAATTCAGCGCGGAAACGCTGCCAGCATTCTCGGCACCATTCCACGTAGGCATGATTTGTGTAGTCCTAGCGTGTAAGTAATTTAAGATAGATATAACTCGTACATTTTAGCAGTAAATAAAAAAAAGGTTATTAGTACGTCAAGGTTTATATGTAAATTGTGTTATATTTAAGCTACATGCTGGTAAATCACACAGCGCAGCTAATATTCGATAAAAAAGCTATAAACGCGTTTAATCGCTAACTGTCATATCCAAAAGGTTTCTTATTTAATCCAAAACAAAGGTATATAAATTAAAAAAGTAATGCGACTTTTATTGTTCACCCTTAGACACATTTTACGAGCCCCCAATTCTTTCATTTATAGGTTGCGTTCTAAATACTATTAAAATTGAGAATGTGATTGGAAATGTGGTCAAATTGTTACCTAATTCTTTTAATTGGATGATAATGAATAGCTCTTATTACGTGCTTTTAATTTCTATAGGTTTCCAAAGTTCGTACATTTACGTTTTCAGGTATATATACAACACATAAAAATTTAGGTTAAAGTCAATAAATAAGGATTAAGTTATTGTAAACCCGTCATGTGCGTCTATTTTTGTAAATACTAAACTACTAAGTCTGTAAGTTAGAAATAGGTATTATATAGGAAACCCAATGGAGTTTCACATCAACAGATATAGTAAACGATGCTAAGAGGTTTTAGAATTTGTTTTATGGATTCATTACAATTTCAGGCCAAATGATATATCTTTGATATAGCAGTAATGTCATAAGGAAACTCAATTTAATAGTAACGTTTCGAGTAGCGGAATAATTGTTATAGTAATTGCAATTTAATCCACCACATTTTAAATATATAAAAAAATGCAATAAAAAAAAGAAATAGATCTTGATTCCAGATTATGTTATCTGGAATCGATCCTGGTATTTTTGAGTTACCCAAATAAGCTATCGTGACTTTGAAATTGACAGCATAATTAACCTTTGCTTTCTCATAAAATTGTAGCAGTCTTTTCAGAGCCCAATGTAGTGTATATAAACTAATGTATGAATATAGCACAGGCTCAAACACGCACTTACAAGTAATCACATGTCACTTCACGTCCACTCTCACTAAGGGCTCTCATGTTACTAACGTGGTGCATCATGAGACCGTGTATGTTTATTTGTACATCAGTATTAGTGTAAGGCTCCAATCCTTCTCTCAAAAAAAAAAAACGGAGAGAAGAGGCCTATGCCCAGCAGTGGGATAGTAACAGGCCGTTACTTTTATTAGTGTAAGTTAGTGTATGTTTATGTATGTATTACATATAATATGTGTTTTGTATATAAATATAAAAGGTAAGTTACACACATCTCAACCCGAATACACTACACACCGGATGGACCAGATTTTTGTGATGGATATTTATGTGACGGAAGTTATCCCAAGTTTATCCCAAGACTCCACGGTCCAAGTGAACGAAGACGCGGGTAAAAGCTAGTAAAGTATATTTCAATTTGATATCGACATTATCTTTCAAGATATTCAAATTGAAACAAACAAATTGGCCAAAGAATATTTGAGCTGCGAATAAATAAGGAAAGCAATTAGATTCTAACGAACAGTCTATAGTGAGGGTTTGTATAGGAAACGTCGGTGTGCCATTGTAAAGTTTTTGACCTCGATATTTGCGCCAATTATAGTGTATTGTTGGGCGTTACAAAGCCTTTTGTTTTGTAGAATAATGGCCAATTTTGTGTCTCATTTGATACGTTGTTAGCCGTCGGCGCGGCTTTGTAAGTGGAGTTATTCAATGGGGAGTGTATGAATTACGAGCTTCGCGAATTTGTATGCGGTTGCTGCATCTTCTTTTCAAGGTCAAATCCAAGCCCAATTTAAATTTTATTATTATTATTGTATTATTGTTATTTTATTATTATTGTTATTGTATTATTATTGTAATTGTAGTTCAATTTATGGATTACTAGCTTTTACCCGCTACTTCGTTTGCATGGACTGTTGTCGCGTGTGGTTCAGCGGATTCTCCGTGAAAGAGTAACAAACATATATTCATTTTCACAAAATTTTGCATTTATAATATTAGTAGGATAGGACGAGTGGTATTCACGAATTTATTTACGCGAATTAGATCGTTTAAATAATAACGCAATTTAGGTTTTTTTGAATGAATGAATGAATGAATGATTTATTTGGTACTAAACACTATACTATTTAAACTAATAACAAATAAATTAAAATAAACTATTATTACTAAAAAACAGACAAACACAGTCATGACTATAAATTAGCAATAAATCTAAAAACAGTATAGTGTGTTGTCCCAAAATGGATGATCTACTCAGCATTTTCAGAGAGGAAACCTCTGACACTGGTTTTCAGAGACCACCACGGAAGGCAGTGATAACAACATAACCAATTAACTAAAATATCTAATTTAAATTGAATCTACAATTTTCTATATATATATATATATACATATATATATACTTATTACTTATATTATATTGTATTTATATATTATATTTATTTTTAGGGCATCTAGTACCCGCTCTCCTGTAAACAAATTTACCCAGATCTTCTCACATTAATCTAAAGCGACTAAATTTTCTAATCACATCATCATTCTCCTGCCCTTATCCCAGTCTAAATGGAGTCGGGGTGTTCTAAATAGATCACCCACAATAATAATAAATTTCATCAATATAAAAAACCATATAAAAAAACTAAATAAATTTTCTGATTAGGTAATAGCATATGAAGTTTTTATAATGAAAATTAAATTTTACTCTTCTATTATAACCACGGTATATAGTAAACCTGGAATGATATTAAAATCGCGAATTAAATGGAACCTGCCACAGCCGGCAGTAATGAGTCTCTTGAGAGTCTCGTTGAAATTAATTCTTTCAAGCCTCAGTCTAGCTCCGAGGTTCATATTTTAACTTTAAAAACGTACTATATCTGATTAAAATTATAAAAAAGTAATGGATAAGTGTTGTTAGAAAATAAGTCTAAATTCAATTTAAAATGAATAATAAAAAAATAAACGAATGCCTTTAGGGAATCACGCCGGGCACCTTACTTTGCACCAACACAGTTCATTACAAAATACAAGGAAAGAATGATTCTACCACCAATTCGGAACACTAATCCACTTGAGAAGAACTGGGAAGAAACTCAGTGGTCGCTCTTATCACGAATAGCGATTATTTGTGGTTAGATTCTAATAATATGAAATACAAAGGAGGTCACCCAAACACGTCTATCTCCTACGAATACTGCATGCCAAAAGAGAGCGAACGATTTTTTTTTCGGACTCTTACTAATGCTGTTAGCCCTAGAGGCTTTGACAGCGTCACCGAGAGAGTGGGCGAGCGCAGAAGCATCCCCGGAGTGAAAAACTGGGAGAGCGAGTCTCGAGGGAGACTCGTAGCATCCTGGAAGCGTCGCCTTAAGGGTGCCTCCTGTGAGGCCGGAACTCGGCTTAAGACGACGCGTTGTGGAGGACTGTATCGGACTTGACAGACTTGAGAGTGAATGACGACAGCCATTGTCTTATATTGGCTGTCACAGCTTAGAAATCTGGATTCCTAACAGTATCATTACAGTATTATCATAGAAAAATAATGTGGTAAGTGAAATTACTTAGCCGGATACCACACGACAAGTCGACTTAACTGATTCGCCTTGTACGACACCTCGGTAAGAAATAAGAAAATTATGGTCTATTCTATTCAGCTGGATACCACATGGCGGGTCAACTTACCTTAGTCCCTTTTTATTACACCTCGGTGAGAAATGAGGGTGGTCTTTTCTGCTTAGCCGGATACCACATGGTGGATTAACTTACCTTAGTCGCCTTTTAGGACACCTCACCATACCATACAGCAAAGTAAGGTATACTCAAGAAATAAAATTAACTCACTATAACCTTGCAGGTGACATCGCGAGACGGGTCGACTTACCTTAGTCATCTTGTACGACACCTCTGTAAGAAATGATTGTGATCTATTCCATTTAGCCGGATACCACCCAACGGTCGCGCGACGATCCGTCTCAAGTATCAAACTCAAATTCAAAATATTCTTTGTTCAAATAAACTTGTAAACAAGTGCTTTTGAATCGTCAACTCTACTGCTGGTTCGGAAAGCTGTTCCTACCGAGAAGAGCCAGAAAGAAACTCGGCGGTTGCTCTTTTAAAAATATAATTCTTAATACTATTTACATTATGTCGTTACTGTCTTGTACAGGTTCAAAGAGAGCTATATCCACACATTCTTATCTTCTAAATAATCTTTAAGAGTATAGTAGGCTTTCTGTATCAGCCTCTTTTTAACAGTGTTTTTAAACTGCTGTAATGGGAAAGCTGAAATTGATTGCGGAATTTTATTATAGAATCTTATACCAAAACCATAACTCATAAGTCACATTAACAAAAATCAAATCAAAAATTCATTTCACAAATTCAGCACTAAATTTTACTTATAAATCAAGGACGAATGTTCAATATCAACCGAATGGCATCCGTCCAAAACGAAAATTAGGACGTCCCTTACAAAATCCAGCCGACTTCTCATTATTGAGATAAATTAGATTATCAGAGACAATCTGTCCCGGCCTACTTTGTCCGAATGTCCCGCCGTATATCCGAAGTAGTGGAAAAGGCGGTACAGCAATTTCTGTTGCCAAAATCTTATAAGATCCTACTCGATACCTAAATAATTACATTGAGTATTTTGGCTCGATGCCAGAAGGGCCTTGAGTGTACTCTTTTCACTTTTACCTATTGACTATTTTGACATGTGTGATCACATGTAAGAGAAAAAAACATAAAGAATAAAGAAGTAGAGTTCTAGCCATAGTAAATTAGTGTCACACTAATTTGGATTCGTATACTGATTTCTTACCGAGGTGTCGTAAAAGGCGACTAAGGTAAGTCGACCAGCCGTGTGGTATCCGGCTGAGTAGAATAGACCAACCTTATTTCTTACCGAGGTGTCGTAAAAGGCGACTAAGGTAAGTTGACCCACCGTGTGGTATCCGGTTTAGTAGAATAGACCACCCTCTTTCTTACCGAGGTGTAAAATACGACAAAGGTAAGTTGATGACAGCATGTTTATAACACGTTGTGCCGACCCCACTTAGAGTGGGATAAGGGCAGGAGGATGATGATACTGATTTTTTTCTCACAAGTACGCGGAAAGTTTTTTTTAAATTTTTATTTCATGGCGCGTTGTTAATTAAAAAAGTGCCTAGAACATTTTTAGTACATTCTAAAAATTACGTTTGCTCACTACCCAGGTGAAAAAAGAGATAATAAACCTCATATGCTTTGTCTGCATTGTAATATGGCATACTAGTTTTTACCCGCAACTTCGTTTGCGTGGACTATAGTCTTGGAATAAACAGGTACATTTTGTCACTCTCCAACCCTGCAAATTGTTAGCAAAACTACTTCTTTTCAATGTCATCCTATTCCTGTAGAAATAACAGTATTTATATAGCTTATGTGTTATTCCGGTGTATAAGGAATAATTGTGCCAAATTTATTCGATATTGTTTTTTTTTAATTTTTATCGTAAGTATTATTCACAGTTAATGTTTAGAACTAGTCGGGCAAGCCCGATAGAAACGTGCGAAAGTTAATAATGTCGGAGCTAAATTTTTAATGAAAGTAGGGTAAAGCTGATGAAACATTGCATCAGCCAAGGACACCTTATTGATAAAGTGGAGATAGTCCCATCATTGTTAGATTTAGCTTTGACTGACAAGATAGTTTAAGAAGACTTTTTGAATTGCAACTTTAATTTTAAATAAATTATTTCTGTAAATTCTTTTTCTTCAAATTTGTTGCTAATTCTAACGTCATTAAATATAAAAATGAGAAATAATTAATAAAATATAGACGTACAAAAGCAACTGGGACTTTGATAAAAGTTTTGTGAATCTACGTGACATCGGCTAAGTAATTAGTGATGTTTAGGCAAGTCAAGAAAAAGAAGAAAAAGTTGCCTTTTGGTGTAATTACTGATTTTATAACATTCTTATTGGTTTTTTTATCGGCCTGTTAATATCCCAATGCTGGGAATAGGCCGCCTGTTTGTTATTTAGAGTGGAAGATTGGTGCTAACCCATGGAGTTTAGGGAATATTTACTCTTCTGCCCTTATCCCACTCTAAGTGGTGTCGGCAACATTACAAACATGTTGTCACATGATTTGGCTACTTATTTTACGACCAGCCGCCTGACTGACGTCAACTACTTAGTCATATTTTACGACACCTCGCTTAGAAATGAGGGTAGTGATCTATTCAGCTGGATACCATAAGGCAGTGTTACACGTCGTCCTAAGCCGTGGTCCGGCCTCACAGGAGGCACCCTTAGGACGACGTTCCTCGACGCTAGTAGAGCTTCTGCGCTCTACTCTACGCATTTCGCAACCTCGGCGATGCTTCTGCGCTCGCCCGTCCCGCCCGGTGACGCTGTAAAAGCCGTTAGGGCTAACAGCATATAGTCAATTCGAAAAAAAAGGCAGTACTTTTGTATTATGGATATCCGTAAAATAACGTCTAATTCTTTGCGATTTTGGTCGTGGAGTCTATCTCCTGATGATGCTTCGGTTGCGGGGCGAAACGATTGTTGAGTTTGTGATAGTGAACGTATATAGTGCTTGTGTATCGTGGTGGCGGTGGTGGAGGTTTGTGCATGTGTTTTTTTTTACGACGCCTGCATGTATCAGGTATGACAACCGATTGTCCACTCTACATATAGCATTATATATATTTTCTATTTTACTTCATCGCGGATTATAGCAAAATAATTTTATTGTTACTTTTGTACGTCTAATTCTATAAATTATCCAAAGAAGGCACTAAAAGTTCAAATAAGCTTGAGCCGTGGGCCATATTCTGGTGGAAGCCGCTCTTGGTCTTTATGACGGGCCATAAACGATGTCAGCCGCCTTGTAAAAACTTTATCGAAACCATTCCGTATACTGAACGTTCTTATTTACATCCTGGTGTGGTTATATTATATGGTGATCGTAAAAATGTTATTCCTTTTGTTTATTAGAATATTCTCTTATTGAAATCTTTGTTACCTGTGCAGTGTTTCTCAAATCGTTTGATACAAGGAAGTCTAAACAGCTGATGTCTCAGAGCAGGGAAAATGTAGCAATTGTAACAGGCATTACAACTGGGCACTGCCTGTTAAACAGACACCTGTCAATAATGAGAATAACAGAAGATGCTGCGTGCCCAGAGTGTGGAGAGGAAGAAACGAGTCTTCACCTTATGGCTGAGTGCCCAATGTACTCGCTGGTAAGATGGGAGATACTAGGTAAGGATGAAATTGAAGTTGAGGATCTGACAAATATCTCCTTCAGGGATATTATCAGGTTCGTAAAAGCTACGGGTAGATTAGAGCAGGTGACACTGTCGGGACAGCAGTGAAACCCTTGTCCCAACATGGGGAAATGGGTGGAATAGTCCGGAATAGGAGCTGATCACCCGTCCTGCACCGACAGGCGTCCCCGAAATTAGATAGATAGATAGATACCTGTGCAGTGACTTAGCAGAATTAGCAAATCGAAATTTGAATTTCAATGTATATTATAGACCAGGGCTTCTTAAACTTTTTTATATAGCGACCCCCTTTAAGCTTAGGAAATTTTAAACGACCTCCTCCTCCATATAATGAAATATATATGAACCGTAGATGTAGATGTAATATCGCACTATTTTACAATGTAAATAACAGTTTTGCATTGTCGCTTTTTTCAAAAAATAGTTATAATAAAACTACAATAGTATTTTGTATGATTTGTATTTATATTTGTACGTAGTGTGTATACTAATTTTAAAATTTTATTTATAATTGTTGTAAACTAACCAATCATAAATTTAATAAAATCTATTTAATTAAATTTAATGAAAAGGGGTAATGAAGGAACTTAGGAGGAGAAATATCAATAAATCTTTGTTAGAATAGTTCTTTAAAGGACAGCTGCAGCCATGTAGTTGTATCAATAATGATTGAAAAGTATCAGATCTTTGCGACACCTTTTGCTTTCAGTAGTAATAGGGCTTCTTAAACTGTGGGTTGCGACCCCCAGGGGGGTAGGGGGGTAGAGATAGACAATACCTGGTTGACCGAGCTTTGGTCGGTATTTTTATATAAAAAAAAAAAACTTCAAAAATAATAGGGTGGAGCTCGATCGTAGATATTTTTATTTCTCGCGTCCACCCGTTCCCCGAACAAGCTACGCTGACTTGATATTTAACGGCAAAAATAATGTTTTATATATTCAATAAATTATTATATTATTTATAGAATATCCTATTTATAGAATTAGGGTTTACTTTGCGAAGGTCCATAATTTAAAAGTATTGAAAATATTATTTTTGCATTTTTTACAATCCGCGATAACAAAAAATATAAATCATGCTTAATGGAGACTGTACTATTCGTTCTCATACCTGACACAGGCAGAATTTGTAAAAACTCATGCACTACCGAATAATTCACCACATTCACCACCACAATCTCAACAATTGTTTTGCCCCGTCGAAACATTGTCAGGAGATAGAGTTCACGACAAAATCTTTTTACACTTTTTGACTGGCCCGTTGGAGCAGTGGGTAGTGACCCTGCCTTCAGCTGCGCGGGTCGCGGGTTGGATTCCCGCCGACGGCCAACATTTTCTATAAATGAAGCCTGGGTGTATATTTGTATTTAAGTATGAAATATCTGGGTGACCGAGCTTCGCTCGGGAATTTTTTACAAAAAAAAATAAAAAACTTAAAATAAAAGAAAAAACAATTATTTAGTTGGGGATCGATCCTTGGCATTCACATTTCTCGAGGCTACCCGTTACCCGAAAAGGCTACGCCAACTTGACAGTTGATGGCGAAAATTCAATTCAATATAGATGTTAGTGTTTTTTAATGCCCAAAAACAGGGATAAAACAATATTTTTTTTTACATAAAACCTAGTTAGATCAATTTTTCTCCCCCAAAACCTCCTACATGCTGAATTTCAGAAAAATCGTTGGAACCGTTTCCGAGATTCGGAAAATATATATATATACAAGATTAACTCATTTAAATATAAAGATTTAAAAAATATATAAGTATATATTCACCAGTTGTCTGTCTACCATAACAAGTATTAAGTTACTTACTTTGGACGGACGACCGGTTGTGTAAGTGTCCCATATATTTAAAAAAAAACAAAAAATTTTACACAATTTTTTTACATAAAAAGCCAATTTGTAGGTACATAATACATTTTTTTATTTAGATAATCTCTTAACCTACAACTGAGATGGCTTCACTAATAACATTAAAGTAATTGTTTGTCAGTCGGTAAGTGCGCTTGAATTCTGAACATTTCTCTCGGCTGACCTTTCGCATAATGTTGATAATGAGAAATGTTATTACATTTTTCTTAATTTAAACTCTACTGCTTGGAGTTAAGGTTCAATTTGGGTTAAGAGGGCGTGTTTTTTTAATTTAAATGAGTGGTATTCATATTTAAATACGCCTTTAGTGTAATAATAGTGCAAGTGCCTTTCTTTGGTTGCATTTGTACTATGTATTATTTCCTGAATCTGGATTTAAAAATTTGTTACTTATAGTGATCATCATTATTCTCCTGCCCTTATCCCACTCTAATTGGAGTGGGTACAACATGTTAGAAACATGTTGTCGCATGATTTCGCTAGGTATTTTACGACCAGCCGCCTGCTTGACGACAACTTAGCTTAGTTGGCTTTTACGACACGTCAGAAAAAAATGGCGGTGGTCTATTCTACTAAGCCGAATATCGCACACCGGGTCAACTTACCTTAGTCGCCTTTTACGACACGTCGGTAAGAAATGAGGGTGGTCTATTTTTCTCAGCTGGATACCACGCGGCGGGTCAATTTACCTTAGTCGCCTTTTAAGTTACCTCGATAAGAAATGAGGGTGGTCTATTCTTCTTAGCTGGATACCATACGATGGATCAACTTACCTTAGTCGCCTTTTACGTTACATCGGTAAGAAATGAGGGTGGTCCTGAGCAAACTATTTCCATAATGGCTGAAATAACGTTATTGAAACAATTTCGTCGAATTAATTGGGTATAGGTTGTCCAAATCGGGATACGGCGACCAAACTTTTAGCCTTTTATGGATTTCATAATCGTTGGAGCGGGCCCAAAAAAAGAAATGGTACAAGTGATAAGCGAAATCGAAGATTTTGCGCGATGTGAGAGGTTGATGTGTGATATTGACTGGCCCGTTGGAGCAGTGGGTAGTGACTCTGCTTTCAGCTCCACGGGTTGCGGGTTCGATTCCAAGGGCCAACCTTTTCTATGATTGAATCTGTTGATCTTTGAGCCTGGGTGTATATTTGTATTTAAGTATGTATTTAAAAAATATATAAGTATATATTCACCAGTTGTCTGTCTACCATAACACAAGTATTATGTTACTTACTTTTGGAGACGAACGACCGTGTGTGTAAGTGTCCCATATATTTATATTTATATATTTATATTTAAATTTATTTAAATATCACACATCAACCTCTCAAAATATATATTTAAATGTAAAGTTAAAAAAAGCAAGTAAGTAGCGGCCTGTAACTCTTGCACTGTTGGGAATAGTCCTCTTCTCTCCGTTTTTGGAGAGAAGGATTGGAGCTAAGACCTACCACGCTGCTCCAATGCGGATTGGTAGGTTACACATATCCCTAGAATTCTCTACAAATATACAGGTTTTTTCACGATGTTTTCCTTCACCGAAAAGCGTGTGATAAATTGCAATTATCAATTAGACACATAAGTATTAACAGAAAAACTCATTGGTGTCTGCCCGGGTTCGAACCCGTGACCTCCTTGAAACAGTCGCACCTTACTACCGCTTGGCTAATAAAAAAATTTGATGACTTAATTTGAAAGATTCTATAATAAAATTCTGCTGATGATGAATTGATTATTGTTCCGCCGTGTGGTATCCGGCTGTGTAGAATAGACTACCCTCATTTCTTATCGAGGTGTCGTAAAAGGCGATTAAGGTAAGTTAAAACGCCGTGTGGTATCCGGCTGAGTAGAATAGACCCTTTTTAAATTTCTTGCCGAGGTGTCGTAAAAGGTGACTAAGGTAAGTTGACGACAGGCGGATGGCCGGTCGTAAAATAACTAGTCGAATCATTTGACAACATGTTTAAAACATCATGGCTGGAGAATCATGATCAATTAATTATTGGTCAAAATTTGCAATTTGTTTGTGCATTACATATTGTGGTAAAACTCTTAGAAATTAACTTAATAGAAATAATAAATAAAATATTACATTAATAAATATATTTAATAATATAATATTACATTAATAAATAAATGGTACAATTACACATACAGTCGTCCGTACCCAAAATAAGTAACTTAATACCTATATTATGACAGACAACCGTTATATGACTTATGTAATGAAATAAATACTTAAAAACATATCTATAACCGGAATCGATGAATCAATGAAATTTTTTTTTTAAATCCCTCCAAGTCCTCTAGGGGAATCGAACCTGTGACTCGCGGTGCTGACGGCCACTGCGACCATCGGGTCAGTTTTATACATCCTCAAACATTTCATTAATATTCATTATTGCAAATTTTAACATACTTAAACCCGGACGATAAATTCCGTAGCATTTTTCATGTTTAAGCTAAAACAAGAGTCGTGTAGGCTCAGGTTTTGCCCAAAATTTACGAATTCGGAGCACTTTGTCCGTAATAAATATTTAGTGGCCGTTTATTTAAATCTAGGATCCTTTGTCATGTTTTTTTTAATTTATCGGTAGGACAGTTCCTGGTTGCAAGTATTTTTTTGGATACAATTCTATTTTTTCCAAAAATTCCTCCTCTCCATGTTGCATATCGTCGACGCGTCTATAAACTTAAAAAGCTTTTAACAAAATTTGAAGTGTCTACTGTTAGTTAATGTATAGAAACTGCTATATTCACGTATTATTCTATCGGGTTAGCCCGACTAGTTTCGAATCCATCCGGGCACTTATTCATGAGCTTTTTACACGACGTTATCGCGGCGGTAAAATGATGAGTTCGAAACTAGTCGGGCTAACCCGATAGAATAAGCTGTGAGTATAGCCAGTTCTATACATTACTATGAATACTACTCGCAATAGTTTAAATTTAAAAAAAATCTCTACTGTTAACCTCTGAGCAGTTTTCTGGAGTCAATCTTGGCAGCGTCATCAGGACAATCATATTATAAATATGCATTGTCATTGGTACTAAAGAAGTATGTATAATTTCAGCTCAATCGGACATCGGGAAATGGTTCAAATTTAACTTGCAAGGTTTCAACCTTCACGCACATACACCGCAAGATAAATAAAATTAAAAAATTCACCTTCTAGGAGCTTTAGTCACGTGCGCCGCGTAAACCAATAGAGATAGACTAAAGCAATGTACTAGACAATTGTAGATCTACAAAATTCCTTTAAAAAAGACCAAGTCGCAATTACTACTTTTATGTACAAAATTTCAATTTGTGAAAAAAAATTGTGACTGATTACCATGCTAGCGAAGCGGCTGGCACATCTAGTATTACAATGTAAATGAGGGTGTATCTGTCTCCATTTTTTATATATGATTAGATAAAGATGAAGTATACGAGTATCATCTGCCGTCTTATTATTTATTGTGACACTTACTTACAGTCCTGCCTATGGCTCCCCTGCTAGTATTAACAACTCTATGCTTGTGTTACGTCAAACAAGATGGCGCCGCCTTAAGTGTGACCAGTAATTTATCCAAAATACCCCAGAAAAATGTTGCCAGCGACAAAAAAATTACGTACATTGTACAATTAAGAGCAAGTAAAGCGAACAATACCTCGTACAATTTGGAGTATTTCAATACAAATACAATATTCCATCGCGGTTCCCGCAGGAATATTGGATGTTATACGATACAATGTGGAATCAACAATTTTTGATTGCTTACTTCTTTTTCCTGTATAAATAAAATATTTCTCTAGAGAAAGAATTTCCTAACGGACTTTGTTAGTAATTTTCAAAGAAAACATCGTTAAAACCAAAAAAGTTTGTAAAAATCAAAAGTCATTTGGAAAAAAATAACTTAAAGGTCTTTTAAAAAAATAATGGGAGGATAATGTGGATTAAAACTAAAAAATAAACAAATCCCATCACAACAACAATTTAAGATTATTTTTGTAATTTTGGTTTAACGGCCTAAATAAGTAAAAGAAAGGTAATAAAAAAAAGAATCATCATTCTTCTGCAATCCCACTCTAAGTGAGGTCGGCACAATTTGCTATAAATATGTCGTCACATCATTTGGTTACGTATTTTACGACCTGCCGCCTGACGTCAACCTTAGTCGCATTTTACGACACCTCGGTAAGAAATGAGGGTGGCACTATTCTATTCAGCCAGATACCACATGGCGTTCTATCCATACTTCTATACTTATTATAAAACAAAGTCCCTAAAAGCTGTCTGTATGTATGTCATCGATTTTCACCAAATCTACTGAACGGATTTTGTAACGGATTTACTAAAAGATCGTGCAATACTTGAGAAAGGTTTAGGTTACAGTACATTACAATTTTATGTAAAAAACTCAGCGCACATTAATTACCACGCGGGCAAAGATGCTTGCTAGTAAATCATATAAAACAATCCACAGCCTCACACACCCTCATTAACGATCAGATAAATGTTTCTAGTTCAAGCTTGTTACACTTGTTCGCAGGCAAAATAAAATAAATGGTGGGGTTGAACCGATTAGTATATAACTACGCTTATTTGGGTATTGCTTCGCTCTGCGATTTTGTCGTGGAGTCTGTCTGATGATGCTTCGGTTGAGTGATTGTTGAGTTTGTGATAGTGAATGTTGTTGAGTTTGTGATAGTGCTTGTGTATTGTGGTGGCGGTGGAGGAGGTTTATGCATGTGTTTTTACGAATCTTGCATGTATCACGTATGGAAACGGATTGTCCACTCTACATTTAGCATTATATATATTTTCTATTTTACTTAATCGCGGATTATAGCAAAATTTTATTATTACTTTTGTACAATCCACGGCCTTTTTTTATAATATTATTGTATTTTGTACCCTACCTAAAAATCGTTATAACAATGTACATATGTAAAATTCGATCCATCATTAACCGCTAAAACTTTCTACAGCCCTCTAAAGCCGTAGACTTCCCAACTTCACTTTGTATCTTATCTAGCTTGATTAATCACCCCGTCTGTGTAATTACGGGGCTCCCGTTTCACACCCACTAACCATTTTAATAATGTTAGAGTATAATTACTTTTACTTTAAAATATATTACTGTAAATGAAATATAAAAGATCGAAAATGCGCGGCTATATATAGCTTTTACCTGTGACCCTGGCGTGAAATTATATAGTTTCCAGAATAGTATTTAATTTAATGTACTTTATGCAAAAGAAAAAAAAATTATTTTGTTGTAATCCGCGATAATTTTTTTTATTGCGGATTTAATTTTATTTTATTATTACATATGTATTATGGATCTCCGCAAAGTAACGCTTAATTCTATAAATTAACTAAATTTATGGTTTACAGTTTTGGTCATAGTGGTTTCTACACAAAAGGTAGAATACATATATTTAGCATTACATATATTTTCTTTTATCACGGATTATAGCAAAATAATATTCTCATTACTTTTGTATTTTTAATATTCTTTAAGACAAATTATAAAATTATAAATAACCTAAATTATAAATTCTTTTGTACAATTTCTGTAAATATGAATCTGGCAAAGTAAAACATCTCAGAACAAAATAAAGGACCCAGACAGTCAAATCAGACAATTCCCTTCGGATCGTTTTGTATAAGAAATACCCAAAAGTTTGTTGTACGAGCGGCAAAATGTTATTTTATAAGTGACTTGGTACTTTTGTTCTGAACGATCTCTAGGGCGCACTTCCTTAGATATCCCAAGTTTGTTTTAAGTACCAGAAAAGATACAGAAAGTGCGTTAGCTTAATTTCAAAGTATTATTGTGTTGGTCGTGATGACTGAGTCGTTAGAATGCGTGATCATTATCTAGGGTCGCAGGTTCGGATCCCGGGCAAAGACTTATGAATAAATTCAAATTCAAATTTTTCTTTCTATACTAATATTATATTTTTGTTATTTATGTTTGTAATGTTTTCACACAAAAACTACTGGACCGATTTCAAAAATTATTTCACCATTGGAAGGCTGCATCTTTACTGAGCAACATAGGCTATATTCATCATCATTCTTATCCCACTCTAAGTGGGGTCTGCACAACATGTTACAAACATGTTGTCACATGATTTGTTTCGTTTTTTGCGATCGGCCGCCTGCCTGACGTCAACTTACCTTAGTCGTATTTTACGACACCTCCGTAACAAAGAGGGTGGTCTATTTTACTCAACCGGATACCACACGATGGGTCAACTTACCTTAGTCGCCTTTTACGACACATCGGTAAGAAATGAGGGTGGTCCAACATAGGCATATATAGCTATATATTACATTAAAAAAATAGAGATCCGTTATAAAAATGTACTAAGATGTAAAAAATTAGTCATAAAACCTGTCATCTCATGCGCTGCGGATACTATTGATGATATATTTAACAAAAATAAATCTATAGTCCGACTTAGTAGACTTTCCACTGCCATGAGATCGGTATGTACGCGGGTGAAACCGCGGGATATTACTAGTATTCAAATAAACTTGTATACAAGTGCTTGTTTGTAACCTATCAATCCGCATTGGAGCAGCGTTATAGATCTTAGCTCTAAAAACGGAGATAGGCGGCCTATGCTCAGCAGCAGGATAGTAACAGGCCGCTACTTTACTTTTTCTACTTAAAGAGTTTTTTGTTTACAGATTACAAGATGTCTTATTAAAATACAATTTGACAAGACATTCAAATTTACAAAATTACCATGCTATTCCTTGTTACACGGAAATATTTTGTACGTCTAACAATGTAACCCCGAGGCAAATGTTTTTCAACGAACATAAAAATTCTTTGTATTTCTTTGAAATACGCGTTTAAGCCCAAAAAACGAAAATACGATGATATCTCTCTGATCAAACGATCCTTATACATTATTTATGAATGTACCAAATGGAATGCTCAAATTCAATGCTATATAACAAGTGAAGTTAACATTAAGGCGTGTACCACACGCCGGCTGAGTCGATTAGATCAGCCTCATTTCTTACCGAGGTGTCGTAAAAGACTAAGGTAAGTTGACCCGCCGTGAGGTATCCGGTTGAGTAGAATTGATCACCTTCTTCCTTAACGAGGTGTCGTAAAAGACGACTGATGTAAATTTATTTTTTTATTTTATTTATTTATTTATTTATTTATTCCTTAGAACTACCAACAGAATTACATGTGTAACTACAGTAACATGGTTATATATCCTAGGGTTGCTAATGACATATAAATCTAATTAAAGGTAGTCACAGCGTGCTTAAAAGGTAACAAACATACAGTAACTATTATAACTAACATTAGAAGAAAAAAAAAGAAAATAGAAAATATAAAGTATAACAAACTTAGGGAAAATATGGAAAATAGCTTTGCATTGAGAATGGACTTGGAAGAAATTGACGGACCATGTGGTATCCGGCTCAGTAGAAACCACCCACTTTCTTACTGAGATGTCGTAAAATACGACTAACGTAAGTTGACGAAAGACAAGCGGCCAGTCGTAAAATACGAAGCAAAATTATGTGACAACATGTTTGTAACATGTTGTGCCGACCCCACTAAGAGTGGGATAAGGGCAGGAGGATGATGAATTTTGCTGCTATCTGCGTTTTTTTAAAGAAAATCTGTAATGCCATATTCATAAGCCACAAAGATAATTCTTGAAAGTTTTCTATAAAAATGTTTTTGATTGGTTTATTTATAAACGAATATATTGTGAGAGTGGTTGCAATTACTTAACATCTCAAATTAAAAAAATACAAAATGGCGGCCACTCCAAATTAGTTCATATCTTAAAATTGAACTAAAACCGAGAGATTATCGTCATAGGAACGTCACAAAACATTATTATAAATTAATTGTGTGTTACTGAGTTTTTAAAGTTAGATTTTTTTGTATAAGTAAGTATATAGTAAACGTCATAAATAATTTTCTTTCGTCTTTCTTTCTCTGTATCTTTGCATATGTTACATATAAAAGAGTTCACAGATCGCGAGGCCCATAGATCATAGAGCAAAAAAATTCGAAACCTCAGCGTAAATCTATACTTTTTTATTCAAATCAAGCTAAAGGTCATTAATCATTCTGCCTTGCGTCTTTCTTTCTCGAATAGAAAGCTTCTATAAAAAGAAAATAAATTCCATAAATTAATTATAGTTTAATAATAGCGTGGAAATCAGTATGTCACAAATCACACAAAAGTAGTATTTGTGAAATTACAATTAGAGATAGAGACATGTTATCACGGAATTTTTTGAAGTGTTTTGCAGATCAAAAGTAATAATAAAATTATTTTGCTATAATCCGCGATGAAGTAAAATAGAAAATATATGTAATGCTAAATGTAGAGTGGACAATCAGTTTTCATATCTAATACATGCAGGATTCGTAAAAAACACATGTACAAACCTCCGTCACCGCTACCCCAATACACAAGCACTACATACGTTCACTATCACAAACTCAACAATCGTTTCGCCCCGCAACCGAAGCATCATCAGGGAATAGACTCCACGACAAAGTCGTAAAGCATTGTGAATGTGTTTTTAAATTTATTTCAAGACCACACTTCGATAATTTTAATAAATAACCCATATGACTTACATAAAATATATGTTAAAAAGGCTCTGATACTGCTAAAATTGGGCATGTTACAAAAATCATATACATTAAAAAATTCTTAATATTTTTCTGGTATTCAATATCACTATAAATGTGTTTAAAAAAACAAATACATTTTCGTATTAAGAGTTTCTTTATTTCTTCGCATTTCTAACGATTGCATATTTCTTACTGAGGTGTCGTAAAAGGCGTCTAAGGTAAGTTGACCCGCCGTGTGGTATCGCCGTATGATATATGTTAAGCACATATACAACATGATATTGTGTCAACTTAGCGATTGTTAGATCGAAAATAGCTTATTTAGCGCCAGCTTAGCACAGAGCAACTATAACGCTTCCCAATGCCAACAAAATATATCGTAACCAGTTTATGACATCATGTCGCATCTAAATCAGTGTATCTCGACAGGATTGCAGATACCCCCTCCATAAAGATCTCTAGGCACAGTATATCAGCGTCCCTCCTTTTATGTCAAATTTTGAGAGGCGCCGCGACGACGCTTGCCGCAGTTATACTAACATTTTTTCCTTATGCCATAAACTTGTTATATATTAACGCATTGTTTTATGTTTTGACCTTAAATAGGACATAAACAAATTATATTTTATATGCAATCGTTAGATAAGCGAAGAGATAAAAAAGCGTTTAAACGGAAATGTTAGCCTTTGTTTATAAAGAACATCACATTCTTCTGTTTTTTGATCCCACTTTAAGTGGGATCGGCAAAACATTTATTAATCATGTTGTTACATGATTTCGGGAGGTTTTACGAGCGAAGGTTACGTGACGTCAACTTACCTTAGTTACCTTTTACGACACCTCATTAAGAAATGAGGGGGTCTATTCTACTCAGCCGAATACCATACGTCAGGTAAACTAACCTTAGCCGCCTTTTACGAGACCTCAGTAAGAAATGAGTTTGGGCTATTCTACTTAACCGGATACCACACGGCGGGTTAACTTACCTTAGTCACCTTTTACGACACCTCGGTAAGGAATGAGGATGGTCTATTCTTCAAAGCCGAATAACACACAGCGGTTTAACTTACCTTAGTCGCGTGTTGTGACACCGATGTGTCACAACACGCCAGAAGTCACAAGAGAATAGATCGCCCTCATTTCTTGCCGATGCAAGAAATGAGGGCGATCTATTCTCTGCCGGATACCATACTAAAATTCGCGGTAATCTTTTAAACATTTTATGTACATACCTTTTATGGCAATTGTCAAAATTCTCTTTAAACGAATGTTATAAAAGTTGGCACCGTTCCAAATAGTCAATGTAACTATTTACGAATTGAGTACCGCTGTCAGCCGTTTGGTATAGTTTTTTGGCAACGGAAATGACTTTATTTCCATTCGCTTTGCAAGTGTGGGGGGACAGTTCAAAAATGTAGGCCGAGGTCGATTGAATAGATGAGATCATAAAATAACTTAAAAAACTTTTATTGATTTTTTTTCCTAGCTTTTACCCGCAGCAGGGTCATCTCGCTTACTCCCCGGTTGGGGGGTAGGCGGGGTACGTGCCTCGAGGCATACCTCTTTGCCCGGGCATTTCCTCGCAGGCATTGTGCCTGGTCAATGTTCCGGCCGTAGGCCGAGGTCACCTAGGTGACCTAAGGGTTGTCGGTATTCGGGCCGTGAGCCCAGGTCGCCTAGGTGACCTAAAGGATGTCTGGTATGGTGGGAAGGTCTGGGAATGGTAGCTCCCAGACCTCGTATTCATCGTCAGGAATTGTCAAGTCCGGTGGTGGTGTCGTAATCGGTGGTGTTGTCTCGTCCGGTGGTTTCGCCCTCTCGCCCGTCGCGTCGTCCTCGTCGTCGCCGTCGTCATCCGCATCGGGCCGCGGAGACGGTGACAGCAGGAGCTCGCGAGGCAGGGAACGTCCATCGGGTGGTCACGCATGGAGTGGCGCGATGCCATGGAGGTGAACGTGCGCGCTGTTTATGATAAGCTTGACCTAAAGCTACTGCCAGGATTTGCTCCAGACGAGGGAACTCCTCAACGGTTAACAGAAGGCTAAACATGAAATTTTGTTAAAACCTTTTTTAAAAGCCTTTTTAACTTGAGTTGTTATGAATGATTAGACAGTCTCACTTACAGGACCTGCCTATAGTTTCCTCACTAATATAATAAGTCTATGGTTTCCTCAGCTATATCTACAAAAACTGAAAGAGTATTTAAAGAAATAGTTTGACTTTTCATTAGTTATTGAGTTCAGCAGTAACTTACATAACATAATAAAAGTCCACTGAGGTACAATGAAATATCTGACGTGTTTCTTCGCTGATGAGGCAATTAATCAAGGCAAGGACAAGCAACACACTAACGAGCTGTGGGAAACGTTGCTAGGCCATGAGATGACCTTTAAAAATGCCTTCAAGGTACTACTAAAGGTATTGACTTATTATTTGACTGGCATCATATGTTAGGAACACGTTATGCGATAATTTAACAATTCTGTTATAAAAAAGTGCCTTTAATAATAAAGAAAAAGTAATGGAAGACCATACTCTTGATGGATGACAAATGTCCAAAAGGACATGAAATGGCCCAAACTTAAGAAAGAGGATACGAATGATAGTTACATGTTGGATGATAAGCAAAGTCAACCAAAAAAAAAACAAGCCAAAAGAAGACCACGCTTTGCTAAGGCTTAGGGTTTTCCTGTTTGTGATATCGCTCTCCACAGTAAATGTAGGTATAGTGCTTTTGAAAATCGATTTTTCTTAAAACTTTGATAAACTAAGACATCAAAGTATATTTTTAAATAAAAGCATACTGTCTAAGGTATAAAACTTATAAGAAATAAGGCTGCAATGATTAAGCTAAAATTGACACAAACGATTCACGTACTTTTATCAGGCGTAAGGAGCTGTTAACTTATCTACTTTTTCAATCGTATATTATATATTTTGTCTGTTATGTATATTTTTTTATAACGCTGTATATTTTAATGTATGTATGAACTTCATACTAAAATAGAGATAATTATGTAACGCTCTATAATAAAAAAATATGATAATTAAGTTTATCACTTTAGAATAGAATGGTTGCATATTTTTTTAACATTGACGTGAGGAGTTTTTGTCCGTTGTCTCTTGTACTATATTTAACTACGTTACTTTCTAAGGCAACGGCGAGATTTAATAAGAGATCGTTCGTTCTTATAAGTTCTAGTGTAGCTGCAACGTGACTAAGAAATGAAAAGGGTTAAAGATAATTTTATTAAGTGTCTAGTTAAGTAAGTTTCGAACTAAGATATTAACTTTGTTATACTGCAAAATATATAAAGTGAATTTGTGACAGTAATTAGATAAAACCTCTTTATTAAACGCCACGAAATGAAAATCTACTAAATTTAATAACTTATTCCAGTCACGCCTTGACTAAGGTCCTTGAATTATTAAGATAAAAATGTTTTTTTTGTCCATTATTTATTATAATTTCAAATAAAGTCTGATTGCTACACATTGCCACAAAATCTATATTAATACTGTCAGTGCGAGAATCTGTCTATCGCGCTCTATGGAGTATATCACTGAACTAATAATAATTTATAGAATTAGGCGTTACTTTGCGGAGGTCCATAATACAAAAGTAATGAGAATATTATTTTGCTATAATTCGCGATAAATTTTTATATAACCTTTATCGCGGATTATAGCAAAATAATATTCTCATTACTTTTGAACTAATAATATTCATGAAATTCAATACAATTGTATCCTATTTTTTATTTATTTATTCAAATACATTAATAGTCAATACAATTTGTTTCTTAGTATCCTTAAGTCTTGAAGACTTGTCTGGATATTGCACTATATATCAGGCTAATGTATAAAAAAAGTAAAACTCCCTATAATGTCCCTGTAATGCAATTTTCTAGTTCCATATCATCCATACCATCGGTGACTATTGGCGTCATAAGAAAGCTGAGTGTCACTTAGCGGACAATAGAGCGAGGTATACTTGGAGTACCTCTACATGATCAAATCAGAAATGAGGAGATCTGTAGAATAACCAAAGTCATCGGCATAGCTCAGCGTGTCGCGAAGCTGAAGTGGCAATGGACGTGGTACATAGTGCAGAGATCCTATGAGCGTTAGGGTTTTAAGGTGTTAGAATGGAGAACTCGCTGTGGAAAACACAGCATCGATAGACCCCCTATCAGGTAGACTGATGACCTCAAAAAGGTCGCGGGGAGCCTCTGGATCCAAATAGCGCAAGATCGTGCGGTGTGGAGATTCTATGAAGAGAATGACTATCTTCATGGACTATGTCTATATATAGTGTATATATAGTTCTATGTCCAGTGGACGTCCATCGATGGAATGAAGGATAGAGAGAAATATCATCAGCATACAAAGTGTAAGATCTGATAAAAAGGGAAAGAATGAAACATGTTTTTGAAAATAAAAAAGGAGAAAAAATAGGAAAATAAAAGACGATATCGTAAAAAAGGGAATAATTGAAATTCAAGGACGACGAAGGGTATATTCTTGGGTAAAGAGAATTTAGTGGGTGGCTAGAGCATCTAGTTCAGATAAATTTAAAAAAAGGACGAGATGTAAAAGATAATATTGTAATCAAATGGAATTACAAACAATAATGTATAATATGAGTTTCATTTGCTTATAGGGGACATACGGTTAGAAGTTACTTACAATATGTTTTTCTTTCAATTCCCATTTTTTCAGATCCTTATTGGAATTATAAGCTTGAAGCGATGATATTTGTTGTGATGTAAAAAAAGTTAGTCAATTGGATGGAGTCTGTTATTTTGGATTTTTTAATAACTATTTTCTTTGTTTCGTATACATCATTTTTATAACCCCAGCAATTGCTTAGTTTTCTAGACCTTGGCTGGATCTTGGAGCTTGGAACGTATTTATAACGCTATACATGAGTAAAAGTTTGAAAAAGGTAATAAAGGCATTGCAAATATTAAATTTGTATAAGAATGCGGTAAACTAAATATACAACCTCTCGCAGGAACCCCGACAAAAGTTTTCACCCTCTTGGCAAAAGAAAACGTTAAAACGACGTATGGTCTAATTTAAAAGAGAAATTTTATTTATTATGTCTTATTTTTACTAAATAACCTTTATATGTAATTATGAAAGTAACTATGCGTCTTTAAGGTAAAGAGTTATTATACTTAGTGTTAGAAATTAAGTCTAAACTCAATTTAAAATGAATAATAAAAAATAAACGAATGCGTTTAGGGAATCAAGCCTATTCAAGAATGATTCTACCACCAATTCGGAACACATATCTACTTGATAAGAACTGGCAAGAAACTCAGTGGTCGCTTTTATCACAAATAGCGATTATTTGAGGTTAAATTCTAATTACACGGAATACAAAAGATCGCCCAAACACGTCTACCTCCTACGAATGCCGCATGCCGAAAGAGAACGAATAAGGTCAGCTGTTGGCTTATTTAAGCTGTCACAGCTTAGAAATCTGGATTCCTAACATTAATATAAACCAAATACTACTAGCCGACAGTGGGCAGCAGCACTCGGTGCGACATCATCAGCTCTGCGATCATCAACTCGCATGCCAATCGTGGTCTTTTTTGGCATAACTCTTTATGGATTTGCAAAAAGCCACAGCCTCTAGTTCTCGGCAGCCCAGTCATTCCCAGCTCTGGCAAAGTTTCGGGTAACAGCGGGGCGGAGTGTTAAGAATATCCGGAAAAAATTAAGGTGCTAAAATGGCGACATCACACCGCAGCATTGGTAGACCCCCTACGAGATGGACCGACGCCTTCAAAAAGGTCGAGGGGAGCCGCTGGATCCAAGCGCTAAATTACTGCGTGTAGAGAAAATGTCTTAAAGTTATCTGCGTATTACAGACAATATCCGCTAAGATTATTCAAAATTCAGAATGTTCTTTATTTAAGTGGACTGTTGACAGTAATTTTGAATCGTCAAATGTTTTTAAAGAAGCTACCACTGATTCGGAAGTTAGTTACAAAGCTATCATAAAACGCTCGTGACTTGTACATCGCCGGAGCTGTTTGGAGCTGCTCCAGCATTGACCGATTATAAAATCTATAAAACGAGTACAAGTTTGTTTGGCGGGCCGGGAGCGAATTTGGAATAGCTCGAGCCAATTCGGCAAAAATTTAAATAAGGTTATTTTAGCAATTTGTGGTATTGTTTATTTCAATACTCGTTCGATATTCCGCTGCCATTTTAATAATGGCCTATGTTGAAAGTATGGACGCCTGCGCTTAATTTATTAGCAATATCATCTGCATAAATAATCTGTAATATTATCTGTCGACACTCTTCCCTTCCCTCATAAACTTGTGAACTGTCAATACATATTATAAATTGCTCTTTTTAAAATAAATAGTTTAAATTGTCCAAGTGCCTTTGCTTTTATTTCATCAGGTTATGGGCCGTCCCGAACCTGCCGTATAAAGTTATTTTTGAGTTTCAACAGTTTTAAAGTATAAAAAGTAAAAGTCAAAAAACTCACGTGTATAACCTCACTTTTTGTTACCGCGCACGCGAGTGATTTCTCTTTTTTAGCACTTATATACTTAAATACAACTTGAATATAAAATAATTATGGCTGGAAATAATTCCATGATGTCGATTGAGAAGCTAACGGGTCGAGATAATTGGGCAAGTTGGAGTTTTGCTGTCAAAGCTTACTTACAACATGAAGATTTGTATAGCTGCATTTTGAAAGAACCACTAGCTTCGGATCCTAATTCTGTGAAACAGGACATAAAAGCTAAGTCAAAATTGATATTATTAGTTGACCCAATTTTATATGTGCATATTCAAGAAGCTCAAAATGCTAAACAGGTGTGGGAAAATCTGTCAAAGGCATTCGAAGACAGCGGATTGACTAGAAAAGTCGGTTTACTTAAAGAGCTCATAAATACAAACTTAGAAAATAGTTTATCGGTTGAAGACTATGTGAACAAAATACTGACAGCCGCACACAAGTTAAGAAATATAAAATTCAATGTAGACGATGAGTGGTTGGGCACATTAATGCTGGCAGGGTTGCCAGAACAATACAAACCCATGATTATGGGATTAGAGAGTTCCGGTATGAAGATTAGTGCTGATTTAGTAAAAAATAAATTATTACAAGAAGTGAAGAAATCAGATACTACCGCACTTTATACAAACTCAAAGAAATATCAATACAAGAAAGGCCCTAGATGCTTTAATTGCAATAAATACAATCACCTTAGTAAAGACTGTTGGTATAAAAAATCAGACAATAATGAAAAACCAAAAAACAAGGAAACAGGATATGTCGCAACATTTTCAGCATCCATGGCAAATAATTCTAATTTATGGCATGTTGATTCAGGGGCATCCATGCACATGACAATGCACCGGGACTGGCTCACTGAAATAAAACCTTCATCCATACCGAGCATAAGAATTGCCAATAACAAAGTATTAAAAGTGGAATGCTGTGGTAATGTATGCATAAAAGTTACTGCAAAAAATGGCAGCACCGATTCAATACAGGTAAGAAATGTATTATATGTACCAGAATTAAAAACAAATTTGCTATCTGTTAGCCAAATAATTAAAAATGGCTGCAGAGTAACATTTAATGAATATGGCTGTCAAATTTACAATCAAAGTAACAAATTAGTCGCAAAGGCTGAATTAATCAATGAAACATATCTGTTAAATACTGTTAATAGTCAAGAAATGCAAGCCATTATTGCCAGTACTGATGATGATATTTATCTGTGGCACCAGAGGATGGGTCACTTAAATTTCAATAGTTTAGGTAAAATACCTAATTGTACAGAAGGTGTAAAACTGTCACAAAAAACAGAAAATTCTATTTGTGTAACCTGTATAGAAGGCAAGCAAACGAGAAAATCATTCCCCATTACAGGCTCTCGAGCTACCAGCTTGCTAGAGCTTATCCACAGTGATGTATGTGGACCTATGGAGCACACATCTATAGGAGGTGCAAGGTATTTTGTAACCTTTACAGATGATTTTTCTCGTCTAGTACATGTATATTTCATTAAGAATAAAAGTGAAGTATTTGAAAAATTTGTTGAATATAAGAATAGAGTAGAGAATGAGTTAAATACAAAAATTAAAATTCTCCGAAGTGACAATGGAACTGAATACAAAAATAATAGTTTTAACTCCTATTTGAAGAAAAATGGAATACTACACCAGACATCGAACCCATATACTCCTGAGCAAAATGGTCTCAGTGAGAGGATGAATCGAACTTTAATAGAGCGTGCTAAATGTATGATTCTAAATGCTGAATTGCAGGTTTCTTTCTGGGCAGAAGCGGTCGCTACAGCTGCATACATTGTGAACCGCTCTCCCACCTGCACTTTATCTGATGCTACTCCTTATGAAGTATGGTCTGGAAAAAAGCCAAACCTGAGCCACATGAGAATATTTGGATGTCCCGCAATGGTGCATATCCCTAAAGAGAACAGAACTAAGCTTGAAGTCAAGTCACGTAAGTTAATATTTGTTGGCTACAGCGACAGTACAAAAGGCTACAGATTCATAGACCCTGAAACAAAAAAGGGAGTAATTAGTAGAGATGTAGTTTTCCTAGAAGCTTCAATTAAAAGAAATAGAGTACTGAAAAATGAAAATAAAATTAATGAAAATGAAATAAATAAAAATGAGATTAATAAAGAAAATGAAATAAATAAAAATGATATTAATAAATATGATTTAAAAATAAAAGAAAATAAAATTGAAAATATAAAGGAAAGTTGTACTAAAATTAAAGAAATTGTTTCCTTACCTCTATGTGTAGAACCCGACGAACCTATGGGAAGAAATACTGATTATCACGAAAGTATAGAATCACAAGAAACATCTCAAAGTATTTGTAGTTCAGATGATTCCGTTCAATTTCAAGATGTTAATGATAAGACATACTTACCTGATAGAGCACTCGTCTCTCCACCGATTTCTAATGTAACATTGCGACCTCGACAGCGCAGAATGAGGAGCCCCAATAATGATATCAATCAAAGCCCTTCATCGCTGATATGTCAAAATGTTGAGGCAACAATAAATTTTCTAAGCAATGATCCACAGACTCTCGAAGAAGCTCTGAAAAGTGAAAGAACTAATGAATGGAAAAACGCTATGGAAGAGGAATACCAATCATTGATTTCGAATAATACATGGACACTGGTCGA
The DNA here is from genome assembly GCA_029227775.1 of Morpho helenor. Lineage (NCBI taxonomy): Eukaryota > Metazoa > Arthropoda > Insecta > Lepidoptera > Nymphalidae > Morpho > Morpho helenor. The sequence continues at coordinate 2,073,637 of JARGCU010000006.1, forward strand.
CTTACCTGAAGGAAAATCAGCAATTCCCAGCAGATGGGTTTATAAAACCAAAATGGATGGCAATGGATCAATTATTCGCTATAAAGCTAGACTTGTGATCAAGGGATATAAACAAGTCAAGGGTATAGATTACAATGAAGTATATGCTCCGGTTGTACGTTATACATCCATAAGATACCTGATTGGTCTTACTGCCAAATATGGACTTAAAATACACCAAATGGACGCAGTCACTGCATTCTTACAGGGTGAAATCGATGAGGAAATTTTTATGACCTTACCACCTGGTTATGAAAATGAAAACAAGGTGTGTAGATTAAACAAGTCAATATATGGACTTAAACAAGCAAGCAGACAGTGGAATAAAAAATTAAATACTGCTCTGATAGAAATTGGAATGACTCGTTCAAACATAGATCCATGTGTTTACTATCGCATATTAGATGAAAGTGACATGCTTTTTATAGCAGTGTATGTGGATGACTTACTTTACTTCTTTAATAATGAAAAAACCTCTCAGATGATAAAACAACAATTAAAACAAAAATTCAATATGAAGGATTTAAGAAAAGCCAAACATTGCATCGGTTTTAATATATCACAAAATGAAAATTTAAATGAAATTTCCATCGATCAATCCATTTACATAAAAATGATACTTACTCGATTTGGAATGAACAATTGTAAACCAATGTGGACACCTGCAGATGCTAATATTAAACTGAAAAAAGGAAATGATCAAGAAATTTTAAATAATATTCCATATCAAGAAATAATTGGATGCTTGTTGTATTTATCACAGGGAACACGACCAGATATTACCTATATCGTAAATTCTTTGAGTAGATATAATAATCAACCTACTAATGAACATTGGATAGCCCTGAAGCGAGTCTTGAGATACCTGAAAGCCACAATACATATGAAACTGGTTTATAAAAAGAATGTTGATGGAAAAATTTCAGGCTATTGCGATTCAGACTGGGCAAGTGATGTTGAAGATAGAAGATCATGCACAGGCTACATATTTTTATTTCAGGGTGCAGCTATAAGCTGGAACTCTAAGAAACAGCAAACTATAGCTCTTTCTACTAGTGAGGCAGAATATATGGCTTTAGCATCGGCCATACAGGAAGCTCTTTGGTTAAAACAGCTGGCAGATGAGTTTCAACCTGAACTCAAAGGTATACCCTTAACACTTTATTGTGATAATATGAGTGCAATTAGTCTTTCAGGAAATGCTGTTTATCATGCTCGAAGTAAACATATAGATGTCCGCTACCACTTCATACGAGAGAAGATTGCTACCAAACAAATCCTGGTTCAATATAGATGCACTCGAGACATGGTCGCTGATGTTTTGACGAAAGGACTACATCGGCCAAAGCATGAAGACTTCACCTTATCAATGGGTTTAATTTTAAAGCGTCTGCGTCCAGGAGAGGATGTTGAAAGTATGGACGCCTGCGCTTAATTTATTAGCAATATCATCTGCATAAATAATCTGTAATATTATCTGTCGACACTCTTCCCTTCCCTCATAAACTTGTGAACTGTCAATACGAATTATAAATTGCTCTTTTTAAAATAAATACTTTAAATTGTCCAAGTGCCTTTGCTTTTATTTCATCAGCCTATCGTTATAGTTATTTATTTTATTATCTATACTAATTTATAAAGCTGAAGAGTTTGTTTTTGAACGCGCTTATCTCAGGAGCTACTGGACCGATTTGAAAAATTCTGCTCAATTAATAGACTATTGTGACAGTGTTAGATAGTCTATTAATTGAGGAAGGCTACAGGCTATATAACATCAAGCTAAGATGAACAGGGGCAGTACAAAAAATATTAAGAAAACGGCAAAGTTTAAAGCTTTCCTTACGTGCGCTGAGTTATTCAAAAATCATGTATCATAAAATTGTTCCCCTCTAAAAGTTCTAAATAAAAGTCCGCGACAGCATATGGTTAGGTTTTAAGGTTATGGTTACCAAATACTATAATATCCGTAATATTTTTTTAAATCTTTCTACGCGAGTGGAGCCGCTGGCCATTGTAAGTTTAATATAAAGGCCAGACTTTTAGGTAATCTAATTTACTACCACTTAAAAGAGTTAATAGCTACGAAAATTCACCAACTAACGACATTTTTGAAATCTTCACTCTCATGTTAACAACGGTTTCGTGGAAATCTTTGATATGTTTTCTACGTGAACATTAGTCGTTACTGAAAAGCTTGCACAGCGAAATAGTTTTTGAACGATTAGTCTTATTTTTAGGATTTCATTTAGTAGGTAGTAAGTATATAACAATCGGCTTTATTACCCTGTTTAATATTAAAACTCAAATTTTAATACACTTTTAAAACTGCAGTGTAATATCATCACGTGTGCGTAATACACCACAGTGCATATAATGATATACTGTCTCATTTATTCGTGGATGTGGGTACAAAATCAGTGTTACAGAAACCGTAAGCGATAGCGGACGTTGCTTTGCCATTTGTGTTGAGTTTTTTTTTACTTATCTAGTATTGTACTATGTATTTATTAATAGTTGTTGGGACCATTTCAATTAAGTCCACAGCTATTTTGAGAAATTCGAATCGCGAAAATTTCGAATGAAAATCGAATCGAAATAAGTTACAGTTATACTTTCATTTTTTAAATACTTTAAAAAATAGCTTATGATTATCTTTAATATTTAAAAGAATTAATCTGGTACGTATATATATTTATAAATATATTTTTTTTCGGAATCTCGGAAACGGCTCCAATGATTCTCCAAATGTTCAGCGTGTAGGGGTTTTGGGGGAGAAAAATCGATATAGCTAAGTTTTATAAAAATAAAATCGTTTTATGCATTAATTTAGGCATTAAAAAAATACTAAATTCCAGAATTGGAGGCAAAGGATAATTTAAGCTGTCAAATGTAATGCAGTGATAGCCGATGGGCAGACCAAAAATGTTTAAAACCCGGGTTGAATCCATCATGTCATCGGCGCCTACGTTCTTTTATTTTTTTTTAATTCTTTTAAAAATTACCTACCAAGGCTCAGTCACCCAGTACTAAATATTAAATTTATTATGTGTCCATGTGAGTGTTTGTACAATGTAATTTTAATATTTCCACAACGTGAAGAATCTTTACGAATATTTACTGATTATTACTTCCGGAAAATTTATAGTCCTAAATATAACACTATCCTAGAAAATAGCTTTATTATTACAAAATAAAGTTTATATATTTGTACTTTGTGTAGTAGAATGCCCTTGTAAGGTATAAGGAGCATATTATGATAGACTCAATTTCCGTTTGACGCGTCTACAGGAAATTCATACAGATACTAGGTTTGTGCTGTTCGCTAAAGTTGGTAGAAAAAATGATGAATGAAGAAAAAAAGTGTGAATCTCCAGAGACGATCATGGGTTCAAACCCGGGCAGACACCAATGAGTTTTTCTATTAAAACTTACGTGTCTAATTGATAATTGCAATTTATCACACGCTTTTCGGTGAAGGAAAACATCGTGAGGAAACCTGTATATCTCTAGAGAATTCCGGGGATATGTGTAACCTACCAATCCGCATTGGAGCAGCGTGCTAGGTCCAACCCTTCTCTCCAAAAATGGAGAGAGGAGGCCTTTGCCCAGCTGTGGGATAGTAACAGGCCGTTACTTACTTACTTACATCAGGCACCCCACGGTCCTTGTACTATAATCCTGATATTATTAAATTTTTTGTTCGATAATAAAATTATTTTGCTATAATCCGCGATGAAGTAAAATGGAAAATATATATAATGCTAAGCTTTGCGCTTTGCGATTTAGTCGTGAAGTCTATCTCCTGATAATGCTTCGGTTGCGGGGCGAAACGATTGTTGAGTTTGTGATAGTGAACGTATGCAGTGCTTGTGTACTGTGGTGGCGGTGGTGGAGGTTTGTGCATGTGTTTTTACGAATCCTGCATGTATCAGGTGTGAAAACGTATTGTCTACATTTTAGCATTATATATATTTACTATTTTATAGGTATTCGGCTAAGTCGTAATATTAATAGTACCACCCTCATTTCTTACCGAGGTGTCGTAAAAGGTGCCTAAGGTAAATTGACCCACCGTGTTGTGGTATTCGGTTTAGTAAAATAATTCACACTCCTTCTTACCGAGGTGTCATAAAATACGACTAAGGTAAGTTGACGTCAGGCAGGCGGCTGTTCGTAAAAACGCAGCCAAATCATGTTACAGCATGTTTATAACAGGTTGTGCCGACCCCATTTAGAGTGGGATAAAGGCAGGGGGATATATATATTTTCTATTTTACCTCATCGCGGATTATAGCAAAATAACTTTATTATTACTTTTGTCTTGTAATTATAATAAATGGCTGAATAACGGCTGATTATATATAGGTGTGAATGGCTGAAACACCTCCCGGAAAGTGTATATGTAAGAGCCTCTGCCCTGGATGACAGTAATGGGCCATAACGTCATTATTACCTAGCGGATGTGTTCGCAGTAACGCGAGATAAATGTGACCTATTTCTTCACGGTCTCACAACCTACGTGTTACGGAAAAAATGTACTATTAATTTTTTCACGTCCATTTTTTGTTGGACCGAATTTTCTCGCGATAACCTTTTACGACCGTGGCTTTTAAACTTTCGCAACTTTGGTTGGGATGTTTTTTTTACTGTTGAAGTGCTAATTAGCTTTTCTTTAAAGCCGTGTGGTATCCGGCTGAGTAGAATGGACCATCCTCATTTCTTTACCAAGGTGTCGTTAAGGGCGACTAAGGTAAGCTGACCCGTAGTGTGGTGTCCGACTGATTAGAATAGACCATCCTCATTTCTTACCGAGATGTCGTTAAAGGCGCCTAAGAAATGTCGAATCGTCGTGTGGTATCCGGCTGAGTAGAATAGACGATCCTCATTTGTTACCAAGATGTCGTAAAAGGCCACTAAGGTATGTTGGCCCATGTTGACACACTGTGTGGTGTCCGGTTGAGTAGAATAGACCACCCTCATTCTTTACCAAGGTGTTGTAAAAGGCGACTAAGTTAAGTTGACGTCAGGCAGGCGGCCGGTCGTAAAATACGTAGCCAAATCATGTTTATAACATGTTTATAACACTTAGAGTAGGATAAGGGCGGGAGGATGATGAATTAGCTTTTCCATAGGTAATTGTGGTAAGATGTGATGGTAAATCAGTGAGACCTTGTAACCATTGCCATAGTGAAAGCGGGTTCAAAATCTATGCGATGGAAGCATTTAATTATCGGTTAATATAAATTGAATTTATGAATAACTAATGAGAATTTAAGAATTGAAGTTTTAGGTTTTTAAATAACCTCCTATCATTATCATCCACCTGCCCTTATTCGACTCTAAGCGGGGTAGGCACAACATGTTTTAAACATGTTGTCATATTAATTTGCTACGTATTATACGACTCGCCGCCTGCCTGTCATTAACTTACCTTAGTCGTCTTTTACAACAACAGTAAGAAATGAGGGTGGTCTATTTTACTGACTGATTTTACTGAGACTGATACTACACGGCGGATCAACTTACCTTAGTTGCTTTTTACGACACCTCGGTAAGAAATGAAGATCGTCTATTCTACTCAGCCGGATACCACACGGTGGATCAACATCATACCTTAGTCGCCTCTTACCATACCTCGGTAAGAAATAAGGATGGTCTATTTTACTCACCCGGATACCACACATCGGTTTAGTAAGGGTTAAGCAGACTCTGGAGTATAAAGAATACTAATAAAAAGCCCCCGCGATACAGCTCCGTACAACTACGCAAATTTCGCCAACAAAACTCAATTATCGGAACAACTTCGGACAATATTTCAAGCTACAGAAGTACTCCATCTAAATGAGAAAAGATGGAACAGTTCTCGAAACTGCCTTAATGGATATGACTTTTAATTTGACGCAATTCAATCTGTATATAAAATGATAGAAGTATTAGACCTCGTAAATTTGTTATGTCTTTACGAGGGGTGGTAAAAAAAATCGCGGAATAAGAGGGAAGGAGGTTGAAATTAAACTCCAAACTATTTGTCCTTTTCAATATATTCTTCCTTAACCGTAATACATTTTTCAGATCTCTCAAATAACTTGTTATACCATCGAAAAAAAAAGTGTCTTTGATGTCAAAATAGGCCGAAATTGCAAACTCCTTTATCGTCGTAAATTTTTTTCCACGCAGCTCTTTCTTCATTTTTGGAAATGAATAATAGACACTGGTGCCAAGTCTGGACTCGTACTTTGAATTTTTTTTTTAATTATCACGCAATTATACACTATCATATGTCTCCAAAGTAAGTAACATAATATTAGGTCCTTACATATGAAATTGGCGTTTTGTCGTACTGGCCACTTTGATCTCAAATATTACCATTATGGTTAGGAATTTCAAATTCAAATTCATACAGCTATTTACTCATGCATTTGTGTTTCAAACCCCCTAATTCATTTGTTTTTTCTTCTTTTGTTTTTTTCTTTGTGTCACTCTGTTTACAAAATGGAAAACGTGAAATATCGCGTTATTTACGAGTATGATTTCCACCGTGGCACCAGTGCTGCAGAAACGGCTCGAAGGATTAATGATGTGTATGGTGACGGTGTCGCAAATGAAAACACAGTGCGTTTTTGGTTCCAACGTTTTCGTTCTGGAAATTTCGACCTGCAGAACAAGCCTCGTGGACGGCCGGAGACCAAAGTTGATAATGAAGAATTGAAGGCTATTGTGGAAGCGGATCTATCGCAAACCACGTCCGAGTTAGCTGCAGGCTCCGGTGTTAGTGATAAAACTATTCTAATCCACTTGAAGCAAATTGGGAAGGTGAAAAAGCTTGAAAGGTGGGTACCTCATGAATTGAGTGAAGCAAACCGACAAACGCGCGTCGACTGCTGCGTTACGTTACTCAACCGGCACAATAATGAAGGAATTTTAAATCGAATCATTACCTATGATGAAAAGTGGATCCTCTACGATAATCGGAAGTGCTCATCGCAATGGCTGAACCCTGGCGAAACAGCCGAATCCTGCCCTAAGCGAAAATTGACTAAAAAAAAGTTGCTTGTAAGTGTTTGGTGGACTAGTGCCGGTGTCGTTCACTACAGCTTTCTGTGTGTGGAGTATGTGAAGATATCTAACATTTCTTAATGGAATGTGTTCAAAATGATCAGATGAGAGTAGAAACCTTTGATAAGCTTGCTGTTAATTGTATGGATATTGGCTTAATAAATAGCATTTTAGCTGATCCCAATTCTGATCGAGCTAAAATGCTATATATTTTTGCTATAAATAGTTTAAGATATAGACAATAATAATAGTATAGATTTAAATAATAAGAAAATTTTGTATAGCATTAAGTAAAAGGGTACTATAGGACTGACATGTACAAATGTATAAAAGTCCTTAAAAATAAAGATTTAAAAAAAAAAAAAATCTGGCCAGACGATTACGGCAGATATCTATTGTCAGCAACTGCAAACCATGATGGAAAAGCTAGCTACTAAACAACCGAGGCTGGTCAATCGCTCTAGGCCACAGCTGCTTCAGGACAACGCTAGACCACACACTGCACAACAGACGGCTACCAAATCAGAGGAGCTTCAATTAGAATGTCTTAGACATCCACCGTACTCTCCGGACCTTGCTCCAACAGACTACCATTTTTTTCGCAATTTGGATAACTACTTGCAAGGAAAAAAATTCAACTCCGATGGGGCAGTCCAAACCGCCTTCAAAGATTTTATTGATTCCCGCCCGAATGGTTTTTTTAGTAAGGGGATCAATAAACTACCTATGAGATGGCAAAAGTGCATACATAGCAATGGTACATACTTTGATTAATTAAATATATTTCATTAAAAAAAATCGACTTTATGTTCCTCCCATAGAAAACGCCAATTTCATATGTTAGGACCTAATACTTGTGTCTTGGCTGACGGACGACTGGTTAATATATACATATATAATATTAAATGCGTACATATTGCTAGAATGGCCCGTTGGCGCAGTGGGTAGTGATCCTGCCTTCAGATCGGTGGGTCACGGGTTCGATTTCCGCCAAGGACCAACATTTTATATTAATCAATTTGTCGGCCTTCGAGTCTGGGTGTATATAAGTATGTATGTTAAAAGTTATATAATTATATATTCACCAGTTGTCTACCATAACACAAGTATTAAGTTGTTTACTTTGTTGACGGATGACCGTGTGTGTAAGTGTCCCATATATTCTTTCACACGCTTAGTATTCGTCTTCTTCGTCAACCGATGGACGTCCGAGCTGGACATAGGTCTCTTCACGAGATCTCCACAACACATAAACTTGTGCCGCTTGAATCCACCGGCTCCCCACTACCTTTCTGAAGTCGTCAGTCATATTGCAGGGGGTCTACCAACGCTGCGTTTTCCGTTACAGGTTCCCATAAGACTTGGGGTCTAAAGGTGTTGGTATCGCCCATCGCTTCTCCGAACTATGTGCCCTGCCCGTTGCCACATCAGATTCGAGACACATTCAGCTATATAGTCGACTCTGATTCTTCTACGGATCTCCTCATTTCTGGTTTGGCCTTTCAGCAGTTGGCTAGTTGGGTATTTTTTGTACATGACTGCGGTTATTAATAGAAATTAAATATGTTTAAAAGTTTGACCGCTGAGTTTCTTGCTGGTTCTTCTCGGTAAGAGCAACATTCTAAACCATTTGTAAGCTTTATCTAATCTAATTGTTCATTGACGATTCAAAAGTGCTTGCAAAGGCTTATTAGAATAAAGATTATTTTTAATTGATATGATTTTTGTGGTTGAAACATTATTATTATTATAAATTATTTACAACCGTTCTTACAGAGTAGAGTTTGTTGAGCTTAAAAGTATTATTTGGACTTGCTGTTGACTAAAATATAACCAAATTATCCGATTGGGAAAATGTTTTTGCTGAATTACACCCTCCATCATACCCTCCGGAATTAATTGTGCAAAGTTTTTACTCGATTATCACCACGAACATTGTCATAGTATATCGAAATTAATTTTTGGAAAGTTAAAGGGGTTTTTAAGTCGTGAAAATTACCTTCCTCTGACTTTATAGAACATACATTGCATATAACATGAGGTATATATAACAAGTCCAGTTAAAATTGCTTTCAACAAAATTTAATATCCCTTGAGCAGTTCCCTCATTTGTAGCCAATTCTGGCAGAAACATCAGGTCATGATTATCATAAATGTAATGTCATGGGGACAGCACCAGTATATAAAATAGTATATACATTGCAAGTTGAATAAAAACCTTTAAAAAAATTTAAATGAATCAAAATGAAAGATTCGCTAAAATCTGCAGATTTTCAATTGCAAAGGTCTCCTATCTTTGGTTAATATAATTTGGTATACATCAAGTGCGATATGATAAAGAAATATTGTTATAAAACCTACTAATGGTTATAAAAGCTTATTTAAAGGGTTAAGCGATTGAGTGTACTTGCCTTGTGGTATCCGGCTGAATAGAATAGTACTTCTTACCGAGGTGTCGTAAAAGGCGACTAAGGTAAGTCGACCCACCGTGTGGTATCCGGCTGAGTTGAATAGACCACCCTCTTTCTTACCGAGGTGTCGCAAAATACGACTGAGGTAAGTTGACGTCATGCAGGCGGCCGGTCTTAAAAGACGTAGCAAAATTATGTGACAACATGTTGTTCTGATTCCACTTAGAGTGGGATAAGGGCAGGAGGATGAAGATCATTCCGTCACTATAAGTATTACTATCACAAGAAGCTGGCCGGTCGTAAAAACGCAGCCAAATCATCTGACAGCATGTTTATAACATGTAATGCCGACCCCACTTTGAGTGGGATAAGGGCAGGAGGATGATGAAGCGATTTAGTGTACATTGGTAATACGGATTGGACCTAAAGTGTCTATGCTTTAAATCTCATCATTCATCAACATTTTCCTGCCCTTATGCTACTCTGAGTGGGGTCGGTTCAAAATGTTTTTTTTTCTTTTATCCTCTTCTGCGTGGACATAGCTTAGACCATGTACAAGACAGTAATGGACTTAATATAACTAGTAATAAGAATTATTTTTTTAAAGAGCTCTTTCGAGTTTCTTGCTGGTTCGTCTTGGTAGGAACAGCCTTCCTAACCAGCAGAAGAGTTGATTCAAAAGTAGTTGTTTACAAGTTTACTTGAATAAAGAAGCCTTCCAAACCAGCAGTAGAATTGATTCAAAAGCACTCGTTTACAAGTTACTTGAATAGAGAATAAATAGAATTTGAATTTGAATATCATTCGTCAACTCAGACGGTGATCCCTTTATTTGCATATCATACCACAACACAAGCATTTCCTTATTTCCTCCCTCTATAGCACATATCCATCCGCTTTTATATTAACACTCGTTTGATTATATGACTTTTCTCCCTCCTCATTATACCCACCATCCGTCCATAACATTTCATCAGATCATCCATTGTTTCTATAACGGGCAAAACTTTCAAACTTCCCAAAAAAATAACCAGAGATCCAAACTTTAATTTCGCAAATATCCCATATGAAAATATTACTATTCTAATATTAAAACTGTATGCAAACCATCTGTCATGTTTGTCTGTGGATATTAAACTTATTACTCCCATAAAACAGTTCGGTCAAATTTTCAATATCTAAGTCTTCAAGGCTCAACGATATTTCATCATACCTCAAACTTTCCTTCATAACTTTGGGTAGAGAATATACTAGTTTAAATTAATATATATGTAAATTCTAAACTTTATGTAAAGTGTTCTCGAAAGTTTCTTGTAAATAACTGAGGGTAGATATTAAAAATATTTCAAAAATCATTCTGTCACTATGTAACGCCATGGGGTATGCGGCAGAATATAATAGACCACCCTCAATTCTTACCGATGTGTCGTAAAAGGTAATTAAAGTAACTCAGCCGGATACCAATGACGAACAACGAATGTACCAAATGGAATGCTCAAATTCAATGCTATATAACAAGTGAAGTTAACAGTAAGGCGTGTGGTATCCGGCTGAGTAGAATAGACCACCCTCATCTCTTACCGAGGTGTCGTAAAAGGTGACTAAGGTAAGTTGACCCACCGTGTCCGGTATCCGGTTCAGTAGAATAGACAACCCTCGTTCTTACCGAGGTGTCAAAAAATACAATTCAGGTACGTTGACGTCAGACAGGCGGCCGGTAGTAAAATACGTAGCCAAATCTTGTGACAATATGTTTGTAACATGTTGTGCCAACCTCACTTAGATTGGGATAAGGGCAGGAAGAAGAATTTGTTGGTCTTCGAGTCTATGTGTATATTTGTATTTAAGTATGTATTTAGAATTTATATAAGTATATATTCACCAGTTGTCTGTCACCCATAACACAAGTACTAAGGTACTTACTTTGGGGACGGACGACCGTGTGTGTGTCCCATATATTTATTTATTTACATATCATATCATCATCATCATTCTCCTACCCTTATCCCACTCTAAGTGGGGTCGGCACAATATGTCTTCTTTTTCCATTCTCCTCTATCATTCGTCAACTCTGGTGCCACTCCTCTAACATGCATATCATTTTCACACAATCCAACCATCTTTTTTTCGGCCTTCCTCTAGCCATACATCCATCCACATTCATATTTAAAACTCTTTTGGTCACATGATTTTCATCCCTCCTCATTACATGACCGTACCAACTTAGTCTCGCACTTTACACTCGCACGTTACATATCATATGTGTCCTGTATATAAATATACAAAGTAAGTTACACATCCCAACCCGCATACACTACACTTTAATAAGTATATATTAAATAAATAATTAATCCTTTCACAATATCTAAAGGTTAAATAATTACCCCAACATTCATGAAGGTTATTTGAAAATGTATAAATTGAATTACCTTTTGAATGACATCGAATAAGACTTCGCTTTACGCTTTACGCTTCGTCTACACCTTTTCTATAATAAATAAGCATTAGAAAATTCGCATCAAATCACGATTATGTCAACCATAATTGAGATTTAAATGAAAATGTGACTTCAGAATATTTAATTTAAAATATTTTAATACAAAAGCTGCCAAGAGTTGCTTACCATAGAGTTTATGATTCGCAGCGAGGAGCGAGGAGGAGACTTCAGTTTTTCTACTCATTGAGGCATCATCATTCTCCTGCCCTTCCCACTGATCCCACTCTAAGTGGGGTCGGTACAACATGTTATAAACATGTTGGAACAAGGTTTGGTTGCGTATTTTACTACCGGCCGCCTCAACGTCGTCGTTAATTTACGTGACGTCGTGACGTCAATTTACTTTACAACACCTCGGTAAAAAGAGGGTGGTCTATTCTACTCAACCGGATACCACACGCTAGGCAAACTTACCTTAGGCGCCTTTTACGACACCTTGGTAAGAAATGAGGGTGTTATATTCTATTCAGCCAGATACCACACGGCGAGTCAACTTACCTTAGTCGCTTTTGACGACCTTTCGGTATGAAATGAGGATGATCTATTTCACCGGATATCACATGACGGCACTAGATGATATACTTATAGTAGTAAAAGTTAAAGACATCATGAAATAAAAAATAGTCTTCAGACATTTTAGGCGTCAATGAACAAAGAATATCGCTGTCTTTTTACAAGGTATTAAGTTCTAAACAACAGAACTGTGCTGGCAGACCGCCAAAATTAGCACAATTCACTTTGACCACCTTGCAACAGCTTCAAGCGACGAGATTTATTGAGAACTAGTCCTTATAGTTCTAGAGCTATCGGTAGAAATTGTTTGTACATGAAACCCTATGTTTCGTAATGGAACAGATTTTTTTTCTCTAACATTAAAATGTATTAATCATAAATATCTTCGATTACACAATTTGGAGGATATGATAAGGTATTTAATTTTTTTTTTCTAAGAAAATGAAGTTCTAGTGCTTATCTACCAATCCGAAGCTGGCTGATGGCAGCACATTCGCTAGTCGAACGCCGACGCGCCCTCTCGTGTTAAAGGGAACTCACGGGATCGACAAGCCACCCGGTCGATAAATTACGCAATCCAGTGCATTTGTGTAACATAGTGTGTATACTACACTGCCTGGAATATCTTGAACCTTCAAAACCTATGGATATTTCATATTATTTGTAAATAGAAGAAGACTAGCTACGCCCTGGTCGGTGTGAGCCCTGATGCAGTTTTGGAGCGGAAAGGTAGGAACACCCTAAATTATAACTCAACTTGTATTTCTGTACTCAATTAATACCACATCACACCAGAAGGCTTGATATTCCGTTGCCATCGAAACTTCTATTTATTATTGCGCATTACGCTGAGCACACAATCGGCTGTGTTCGTAGGACGCTCAATGACAGGGAACCGTCGCGTTCGTTATCAGCTGCACTTGTAATACACACGATAGCAGTGACCTCTTGTACTTGTACTCTTGTACTCTTAACAATATATTAAAAATTTCTCGCACATTTTAATTCGCCAATCCCCTAAGATAAATGAAGTAAAAGTTGCACGAAGAGCGTTGGCACTAATCCAAATAGTGGGTAACTTTTCTCGTATCGAGTACCCTTGTTAGGCGTATGGTAGTTTTTTGGCAACGAAACGAATAGAGAATGAAATTTATTTATTTCTATTTAAATATAAAATGTATGCAAAACAAAATACAGGCCGAGGCTGATTCATAATATTACCTAATAAATTATATTTTTTTAATATACATATTGTAGAATAATTTTATTTATTTGATAATATTAATTAAATGGTTGAAATGGGTATTACAGATTTAAGTCACATGTACTAGTACTAATACTTATCACCTTCAGTAGGCAGAACTACGATCACAAAACTGAGCTTTGATAACATTTTTGCACGTTATTATGGTATATTTTATAGTACACAATCTAAGGCCTATTTAGGTCAACTTGAGCGTTAAAATACCTTCCATGTGTTTTCCTAATTTTTACAGAAAAATGGGATTTTTCAACGAGAACCTATTTTAGTTATATAAGCTTTAATTGCACTAAATTTCACCAATATTAGTCCAAGAGTTTAATTATAAAAACGTAACAGATGGACAGACAGGTCAACTTTCGCCCTTTTTTTATAATATAGCTTTTTTTTATAGCTTAGTCTGTTGCCAGAGCCTTGTTAGTTCGTCAGCAGAGTATGTTACACGAACTTAAAATCGGCAAGCAGAAAATACCACAGCGGTCGTATCTTCTTGAATTCAAATTCAAATTTTTCTTAATTCAAATAAACTTGTAAACAAGTACTTTTGCATCGTCAATTGCCAATCGAAATTGTACTACTGCTGGTTCAGAAAGCTGTTACTACCGAGAAGAGCCACCAAGAAATTCGGCGGTTGTTTTTAATAAATAATACATAACAAGTAACATTAAGTCATTATTATCTTGTGTAGGGTCGGACGCATTCTTATTTTATTTATTTATTTATTTTATTTATTTATATACAAGACACACCAACGACATGAACAAAGTTGCAATTGTACAGTTACATATTATAAATAAAGTCTTGGTTCTGCCAGAACACGTCACTTAAAGGTATGTACAGCATTCAATATTTGTCATTAAAATTAATTACAAAAGTGATTTATGATATAAAAATAAAAATAATTGTAACACAGAATTAAAATTTTGCTTAAAAGAACCAAAATACATTTGTATATCAATTAAATGTCAAAGAGTTAAAAATAAAATCAGTTAAAAATTAAGTTCAACAAAGATAATTATATAAATATATATTTTTTTTTATTGATAATTTTTAATAACAAATAATTCAGATAAGACTTATTATTTTGTCAGCAAATAATGAATTTTGTTTTTAAAAGTGGTAAAGGAATCCGAAAATACGTCAATGTCTGATATCCAGTAAATTCTTATCACCTAAATAATCTTCAACAGTATAGTAAGTAGGCTTTCTGTAAGAGTTTTTTTTAAACTGCTGTAATGGCAAAGCTAAAATAGTATGAGTATAAATCGTAGGAGACATATTAAAGTGTCGTAAAATATATTCGGTTGACTCTTAACCTATATCGAGGTGTTTAAAGTTAAGCAAGAGCTAGCGAGTGACAAATGGGCCCACAGTGAATATGACTGTACCTGCTTCATGAGTTCTCGCGATACGAGCTTTTTATTAAGTGTTTTAGTTCAGGTTATGGCGTGAAATATTATTTTATGTGCTCCTGCATAATTTCAGAGATTATTTTACCGCTAATTTTTGGCCAACCCAGCTTTAAATCGTACTATTCTATAAAGTAGATTAAGACAAGTGAATTCTATTATATTCTAGTAGGCATATATTTTTAACAAAATACTTACTTTGAGTGAAAACGGTCAAATAGGTTTTGAATACTCACTCAGGCATAGATTTAAATCTTTCGTCACTTTATGAAGCACTGTCATTATTATTGACTACACGCAACACAATTGCGAGTCACTCACTGAGCGCAACACAAATTGCATGACGCAATTAAGGGTCCCTCACTGTACTTAACACAAATTGCACGACGCGATTGCGCGTCACTCACTGTATGCAAAATGATTTGCACGACGCAATTGCGCATAACTGAATACATGCAACACAAAATGTTCGACGTAATTGCGCGTAACTGACTACAAACAACACAAATAGCATGACGCATTGCGTGTCATTGTCTACACGCAACACAAACAGCACGACGTAATTGCGCGTCATTGACTACACGCAACACAAATTGCTCGACGTAATTGCGCATCACTGACTACACGCAACACAAATTGCTTGACGTAATTGCGCATCACTGACTACACGTAACACAAATAGCACGACGTAATTGTGCGTCATTGACTACACGCAACACAAATTGCTCGGCGCGATTGCGCGTCAATGGCTGCACGCATAACAAATTACTCGAAACGATTGCCACTCACTCACTGCAGGCATCACAAATTGCTCGATGCGATTTGAGTTACTTAGCACTCACTCTCTCTCAATCTCTTCTTATCTTCTTTTACTTCCTCGTGATTTCTCCGCGATAACAAAACTACTCTCATAAAGAAATAATGGAAACATTTAAACATATTTCTGATGCGTTCGTATATTGCCAGATGTCTATTTCCCTATAAGTTATTTTATCGCTGACGAAATTTAAATTTAAATCGAATTTGAATGTTTATATAACAATAGCAATAATAACGATCCTTGTACATAAAGTTCAATCAAAACACAGAATAATTTGTATTCGGACAACCGCAAAATAACAAAGACGACTAATTAATAGTTCAACTCGAGCGAAACGTTCTCCGTTTTGAAAATAACTTTCAATAAATGTGTTTTGCTGTCCTATATATAATTAATGGTGGTTATTGAAAGTGGGGCAAGGTAACAATACGTGCTGTAGATTTATTATTTAATTTGCTTTGAAAAGTTATTATAAATTGACTTCCATTAAATTCATTTAAATACAAATATTTCTTCATTCAGATGAATTATCAGGTGGTATCCGGCTGACTAGAAAAGCCGCCCTCATTTTTAACCGAGGTGTAGTAAATAACTAATATAACTAAGGTAAGTTAACGTCAGGCAGGCGGCCGCTCGTAAAATACGTAGCCAAATCATGTTACAACATGTTTATAACATGTTGTGGCGACCCCACTTAGAGTGCGATAAGGGCAGGAGGATAATAAAAAAAACGATTGAATTTTAAAATTTACTGTGGGTTTCGAAAAAATTTATCCTACCGAAAGGAGCCAGCAAGAAGCTTGCTCTTTTAAAATATAATTCTATAACTACAATAGATACATTTTGTTATACGTATCTTGTGAAATGTCTGAGAGTAGCAAAATTTTTACGCATTTTTATCATTTATGTAATCCTCAATAGCGCAGTAGGCTTTTGTATCATCCTTCTTTCAATGGTTATTTGAAATTAATTTATAAATTAGTAAAGCTAAAATGAACTAAAGAATTTTTATTATAAAATCGCATACAAAAACCCACAAATTATTTAAGTTCTTTGTAAAAATCAAGTAGTAGAGTAGGTAGAGTAGTAGTATGTCGGTTTCTACTTTGTCTATTGTGATGACATTTTTTACTAACTACACTTTATAACATTTTAGGCAGTTACAAATATACTAAAATTACTATCTTGAAGATCACTAAAAGCTATATTTTATCAAGCGAGTTATTGTTTTTATGTTATTGTATTAATTTTATTTTTACTCTCACTTCCTACTCTTTCAAGTGCGTCAGCCAAAGAGGACGCCATCTTACATACATCGTCACATCTCGCTTCCACACTGATTCTCTCACTCGCACACGCTTTCGTTCAAAAACATTATTTATATTACTTACCGCATTCATTCATCTTTTAATCTTAAAAACTTATTTCCTACATATATAATTCATTTAAGATATAAATATTTCTCTTTTGAATTTTGCAACAGAGATAAGGAACACAAGTATGTCATGAAACATATGAAAGTATGTTTCTCAATAAATGATTGCAATAAACTAAATTCAATACGACCCCGGAGAAAAGTTACCGCCCATTTTCTCGGAGATAACGGCTAAGTCTCACCTAGACGTTCTCAACTATGAGGTGAGAAATTACGTCGCGGAAAACTTAATTGAAAAACTTTTCAGTCCACCTTATATTCTTTTAAATGAAATAAATCTTACATTTTTGAAATTCACTTCGCAAATTACACTATTCGAATTAGTTTCTATGGAACTTGAAATTCAAAAGAATATTCATTGAAAAGATCTTGAAAGTTGTCTTTAATTAATGTAAAATATGAAACATTTTATGAAAGTAATTTATATGGATAAGGATTTGCTTGAAAGGCAACTCTTTTTCAAGATTACGAACTTAGTAAATTTGAGATGAACTTAATAAAGTTTGTGTTCACAGTATTTGAAGAATATATTTTTGGAACATTTTCAATGCAAGGTTGCAAGAGTTCGCGAAATTTTTAATTAATTTAAGGATGGTTAATGTAATCGAAAAATAGACATTCTGTGCCTTCTCTGTGGGGGCTTGATAGCAGACTCTTAAGCTTAAAACCACGTGGTGTTCCACTTTATCACGAAGGCATAACCCCCCTTTTACAATCACAACCAAAGCACAGGTAACACCTAATATATCAGCCGCTTCAAGTGACCTTTTTCCAGTACTGAATCCCCTGATTCGGCTCCTGTTTCGTCCGCCTTCTCTGTCAAACTCGCTTACGATATATTGGTTTGGCCAAGTTCTTGTGCCTACAGCATCCTGCCCAAAGGCAAAACGGCCACGTTGTCTGTTGTAAACGCTTTAACCTTTAGAGAAATCGTTTGGTTAACCTACTGTTGTCTTAGCATGGCCATCTTTATAAGCATGTGACATAACATTTCATTTTCTTCTTCTTAAACCGATGTACCAGTGCTGGATGTAGTTAATAGTCTTGTACATGTCTTTGATGGATCTTCACACGACATCCTCTTGTGCCGCTTGGATGCAACCAATCCCCGCAGCTTTTTTGAGGTTGTCAGGCCACCTTGTAGAGGATCTGCTTATACTGCGTTTTTCGGTTCGGGTTTGCCTTTTCAACATCTATGAACCCCAACGCCCATTAGTCTACGTACTATGTACACCATGTGACTAAATTTTCATGGCTTATTCTATTTCTATGTCTATAGTTATCCCTTAGGATTCTATTATCTTGACTGAATAGTTTGACACCCGTTTAATTGTTTCCTGAAATGTCTTTATCTAATTCATCAAAGTTTCTACACGTGTCTTTAATCAACTTAGAGTTGTCAAGTTGTCCTTAATTAGGACAGAGGACCCTTGGGTGCAGTGCGCAAATTAATTTATTACAGTAGGTCTAAACTAGGTACGTTTTGTCCTTCGTCATTCACAATTAGTTTAATTGCATACCCATCTGATATACCTTGGGGATTTGTTAATCCTTGTAAATTAATGAAATGAGGGTAGATGATGTCTTATAGTTGCTAGGTGAAAAAAACCGTATTCATCATCTTACTGCCCTTAAAGATATAGAGATAGATGCCCTTATAGACATAGAGTGGCTATGTGGGGTCGGCACAACATGCTATAACATGTCACATGGTTTAGCTACGTATTTTATGTCCGGCCCCCTCATTGACGTCAACTTACTTTAGCCGTATTTAACTAAGAATTTACCTTCACATACATACATAACAATTGAATAAACGCTTTTAAAAATTACTTTTATCATAAAGACATCCCTTTTATTTGTAAACAAAATCAATATTATACAAAAGGCATTGGCGGTGCATAGAATGGTGTCTATAAGAGATAGGGTTCCGTCCCTTATTTTATGCCATGTCCGCCATAAAATGCCCTTCACTCGAGATCTCTCCTATTATGTGAGGATTCAATGGAATTTTTATATGGCCAGTACGGTTTGGATATACGATTTTGTTACGGCAAAAGAAATATGGCGTATAAATGGAACTTTGTTTACTATTGCAGATTTATTTGGACTTTTAACGGGCGTTAAAATTATGTTTTTAGCGTACGATTCTTTCAAAGTGTTCACAGGTTCAAATACCGATGAGTTTTTAAAACTTATGTATTATGGTGAAGGAAAATATTGTGAAGAAACTTGCATATCTTTAGACAATTATGAGGTGTGATATTCGGCTCAGTAGAATAGAACACCCTTATATCATACCGAGGTGTCGTAAAAGGCAACTAATAAGTTGACCCGCGGTGTGGTATCAGACTGAATAGAATAGACCATCCTCATATCTTGCCGAGGTGTCATAAAAGGCGACTAAGGTAAGGTGACCCGCCGCGTGTTATCTGGCTAAGTAGAATAGAATGTAACAACATGTTTAATACATTTTGTGCCCACCCACTTAGAGTGGGATAAGGGCATGAGAATGATGAATGAATCTACAAACTCATAGTGGGTGATATACCCTTCTCGCTGTCAAGCAATTAAGAGATATATCGATATTATCGACATTCGACTATGTCTACACGCTTTGAAACTGTTTCTTCCCAAATATTTCTTTTTGTTTTATGGTACTGACAATCCTCCCAATCTTTTATATTCCGAAAAAACAATATCCAATTATCAAATTCGTACATTGTTAGGAATAGCCTCAGATCAACAAAAAAAAGAAAGTTTATCGTTTATTAAAAATCGTTTGAAGCATTTTTATATTTCTCCAATAAAATTTTAGTATGTCCTTGTGTTAAAAATAATGAGCTTTATAAAGGGATGTTATGATTAAAGACACTAACGTATATTCTATAGTCCATACATTACAAAAACAGAAGTCTGTCTGTCTGCCACGCGTTAGCCTGGTATTTAAGTTTTTATTGTAACACTAGCGATTGCCGGCGGCCCCGCTCGCGTGGAAACATTAAAAAGGTATTATAGTATTTTGATAACTATAAAAATGGTTAAAGTGGGTTAACCTTAATAGCTAAACATATGCTGTTGCGGACTTTTATTTAGAACTTTTTGAGGAGAACAATTTTGTAATACATGATTTTTGACCTTTCACCGTTTACTCGGCACACGCGAGGAAAGCTTTACATTTTGCAGTTTATGTAATATTTTTTATTGCTGCCCCTCCTCATTATATGCCCATACAAAATTATTTTATACAGTTATTTAAAACTACTACATACTCCACACAATCCAACCATCTCTATTTAGGCCTACCTTTAGTCACATATTCATTGATTGTTTCGTAGACTGAGACTTTTTAACACTGTTAAAAAAAAAGCTGATACAAAAAGCCAACTATACTCTTGAAGATTATTTAGAAGATAAGAATGTGTGGATATAGCTCTCTTTGAGCCTGTACAAGACAGTAACGACATAATGTAAATAGTATTAAGAATTATATTTTTAAAAGAGCAACCGCCGAGTTTCTTGCTGGCTCTTCTCGGTAGGAACAGCTTTCCGAACCAGCTGTAGAGTTGACGATTCAAAAGCACTTGTTTACAAGTTTATTTGAACAAAGAATATTTGAATTTGAATTTGAATATGAGCCGTAAAATGCTTCATTTTAATTCAATCCATCTTTCTTTTTTATTTATCTGAGGTAATACCTAACAATGTATTGAAAAAAATATCTCAATAACGCTTAAATTTATGGTAACGAAATAAAAAAGTAGGTACAATTTCATTGTAGCATTCAATGCCGGAGTAATAAGAGGCTGTGATTGTGATATTGGAGGGCGTACGTGCTTGTGTTTACCGTTACAAATATATTTTTGCTTATCAATTGGCAGTAATTTGATATACTTAGAGTTGAAATTAGCATGGCAGTTAATACTTTGGTTTGTTTGTATCGGTACACGGTCTGTGGAGTTAGGAACCGTTTCATAAAAGACCGAATTATTGCTTGACCAGTTTTAATAGTACTTGCAAAAGGTATAAAAGGTATAAAAGCTGCAAAATGTTTTACAAGTTTGCGACAAAGCTGTTTTATTGACGTTAGCGACGTAACCAGCTGAGTAGAATAGACCAACCTCATGTCTTACGGAGGTGTCGTAAAAGGCGATTAAGGTAAGTCGACTCGCCGTGTGGTATCCGGCTGAGTAGAGTAGATCACTCTCATTTCTTAAGGAGTTGTCGCAAAAGGCGACAAGGGTAAGTTGACCCGTCGTATGGTATCTGACTGAGTAGAATATACAACCCTTATTTCTTACCGAGAAGTCCTAAAGGGCGACTAAGTTAAGTTGACCTACCTGTGGTATCCGATTGAGTAGAATAGACCTTACATCTTACCGTGGTGTCGTAAAATGCGACTGAGGGTAAATGTGGGCGAAATGAGGATGGTCTATTCTACTTAACAGGATATCATAAGGCTAAGTGTTGATAAAACTGTATGTTTATTTAACTTTAGCGGGCGTTTATTAACTTGGGCGGGCATTAACTTTAGCGTTAGATAATCGTGAATGAAAATGCGATAAAGAAGAAAAATGATACTGTTAAACTTGAAGAACATAATGTTAACCGTAAGTGACCCAAATTAATGGCTAGGCAAAGACTAGCACCTATCTGATGGCGCGAGATATGGGATGGACGTGTGCACTTAACTCGGATAATGGTTTCAGCCCACAAAACCAGTGGTTGAAAAACTACTAATTTTTATTTATTTATTTATGTATCTTAAAAAACTTTGGATAAACATTATTAATAATAAATTATTAAATCATGTTTAATTAACCACATAAAACATTTAAAAAAAATACAAAAGTAAAAAAAATAACTTACAAACAACGTGGTCAAAGGGCAGGAACGCTTACTGCAACGCTGATTTTCAGTTGGCACCCTAAAACAATATTAATATATTAATAATAATAATTAATATTTATAATATATTATTAACAATTTATTGTTATTATTATTTTATTATTAAGCTCTAACATCAATCCGCCTTGGAGCAGCGTGGTCTTAGCTCCAACCCTTCTCCCCAGAAACGAAAAGATAAGGCCTATGCCCAGCCGTGGGCTTGAAACATGCAGTTATTTTTTAAGCACTAAATAGATAGCGTCAACTATAGTTATAAAACGGCATCAGTTATGTTAGTATTTTTTTTATTCTGAAAAAAAATTTGAATTCTAGTATAATTTATTTCGGCCATACATAATTCATTCATTTTTACTAAATTTCATCAATATTGCTTTAGTGGATAGCTTTAGTCTTGAAACTAGATCTGTGATTGACAGATTTTTGCATTTATAATATAGGTATGAATAGCAAAAAAGATTTTTTTTATGGATTTAGATGAAGCATAACCTGGATATGTTTTAGCGACACTCGCTGAATAATATTGTTACACCTGTATAAGGTAAGAATGGTAAATGATAAATGGTAAGGAACGATTTATCAAATGCTGCTTCTAATTGTTACACTTGTTCATAGTAATGAAGCTTACTGTTCCGTCTGGCTGGCAAAGTCAGACAACTATGTTGTAAATAATTTTATAGGATAAACGCATTTTTTTCGTTGTTTTACTATATGTTTATTGCAATTACAATAAATTCAAATTCAAATTCAAAATATTCTTTATTCAAATAAACTTGTAAACAAGTGCTTTTGAATCGTCAACTCTACTGCTGGTTCGGAAAGCTGTTCCTACCGAGAAGAGCCAGCAAGAAACTCGGCGGTTGCTCTTTTAAAAATATAATTCTTAATATTATTTACATTAAGTCATTACTGTCTTGTACAGGTTCAAAGAGAGCTATATCCACACATTCTTATCTTCTAAATAATTTTCAAGAGTATAGTAGGCTTTCTGTATCAGCCTCTTTTTAACAGTGTTTTTAAACTGCTGTAATGGCAGTGCTGAAATTGATTGTGGAATTTTATTATAGAATCTTATACCAAAACCCACAAACGACTTACGCACTTTTGCAATGCGCAAAGCAGGAGCTGCAAGCTTATGTCGGTTCCTGCTTTGTCTATTGTATACATCGCCTATCGTTTTATAATTCTTTATATTTTTATGTACATAAATTAAATTGCTTAAAATATACTGTGAAGCAAATGTAAGAATACCTGTTTCCTTAAACTTCTCTCGCAGGGAATCAATATGAATTAAAATCGTAGATGGTAGATTGAACGGAATTTACATATCTTAGGACCTCGTGTAAATCAATGCTACTTGGAGTTTGAATTACTACAAGTAAACGTTCACGTGTACTAGATATTTAGCATTATGGACATAACATCACACGCATTAGCCGTGTGGTATCCGACTGAATAGAATAGTACCACCCTCATTTCTTACCGAGGTGTTGTAAAAGGCGACTAAGGTAAGTCGACCCGCCGTTTGGTATCCGGCTGAGTAGAATAGACCACCCTCATTTCTTACCGAGTTGTCGTAAAAGGCGACTAAGGTAAGTTGACTCGCCGTGTGGTATCCGGTTTAGTAGAATAGACCACCCTCTTTCCTACCAGGGTGTCGTAAAATACGACTGAAGTAAGTTAACGTCAGGCCGGCGGCCGGTTGTAAAAACGCAGCCAAATCATGTGACAGCATGTTTATAACATGTTGTGCCAAGCCCACTTAGAGTGGGATAAGGGCAGGAAGATGATGACATAACATCACACGATAATTTATAAGCAACTAGTTGTGCCAGTGGCTTCGCCCGCGTATAAAAAACCGTTCAGTCAATTTTGAGAAAATCGATCACATACAGACAGACAGTTTCTGGAGTCTTTGATTTATAATAAGTATACATAATAAGCTGTGATGGCCTAGCGGTGCGACCGTGTGAATCTCTAAAGACGATCATGGGTTCAAACCCGGGCAGACACCAATGAGTTTTTCTATTAAAACTTATGTGTCTAATTGATAATTGCAATTTATCACACGCTTTTCGGTGAAGGAAAACATCGTGAGGAAACCTGCATATCTCTAGAGAATTCTGGAGATATGTGTAACCTACCAATCCGCATTGGAGCAGCGTGGTAGGTCTTAGCTCCAATCCTTCTCTCTTATAACGGAGAGAAGAGGTCTATTCCCAGCAGTGGGATAATAACAGGCCGCTACTTTACTTTTTTTTATACATAATTACGTAATTGTTTTCGAGAAACATCTACTTAGAATTAGGAAATAAGCAAAGGAAAATCGTGTTGTTCATAATACATCAAGTTCACGTTGTGCACAATACATACAAATACATTGAGGTCGAAAGTGAGGGCTAGTTAAGTTACACTAACTGCTGAAATTATAATTTCCGCTATGCGATTTTTTTTAATAGATACTTCATGGCCACACAAAGACAAGCGTCTGTGACTAATTGACGGGCAACTTTAACAAGCACCGGTAATGGCGCGAAATATCCAACATGTCCGCTGACATGACATGTAATTACCGGGAAATGTCAATAATTTGTCAGAGAAATACTTTAGTACATAAGTAAAGTTATTAAGAACATAATGCCCTTTAACACTGTACAATAATTATTATATTTAGCTTTTGCCATAATTAAAATAAGCTTGTAAACAAATGCTTTTGAATCGGCAACTCTACTGCTGGTTTGGAAAGCTGTCCTTACCGAGAAGAGTTAGCTAAAAATTCAGTTTTTTTTTCAAAATATAACTCTTATTACTAATTACATTTAGTCATTACTGTCTTGTACAGGGTCGAAGAAAGCTATATCCGCACATTCGTATCATCTAAGTAATCCTCCACAGTATCGTAGGATTTTCGTATCAGCCTCTTTTTAAGTGTTTAAACTGCTGTAATGAAAAATGCTCAAATGAAACGGATGTGACGTCGACCGTGCCACCATATTGTTGTTCATCTTCCGCCAAGATAGAATGTTTCAATATAAGTACCCAGTCAATTTCCCAACTGCAAACTCTCCTGCGATTTGAATAATTCACATGTCGAAATTTCACCATAGCTCAATATTGCCGTCTTACTTCTTCTTTTTAACATAGTGACAGCGCAAGAAGCTTTAAATTTCCCTAATGGCGACTGGCGAGCGAAGAAACTTATCAAGGTTGTAAAATCCAGAGTGTGTCTTCTCTAAGAAGACCAAAGGCGATGTATGAAGATTATACTTTTTATTCTATTGGGTGACGTGAAATTGTAACATGTGTGTAATATCACATTCATATATTTGGACTTTACACAATTGGCGTTCCAAAATTCCGCAAAACGATCCCATTAAATTTAAAATTGCAGAATTGAAAAGGTTCATCGCTAAAGGAGTTTTGTCAACAGAACGGATAATTCGATGGGCAACGAACAATCCATTTACAGCACTTTATTTACTGTATAGTGAACGGTTTTGGGGAGTATCTACACCAATCCGCATATAATACCCATAACAAATTTGATATATTGCATAGAATTAGACATTACTTTGCGGAGATCCATAATATTTAACAGTACTTAGAAAATTAATTGGCTATATATTAGAGCATTAATTTTACTTCAAGTAGATATAAGACCTCATTTAGTTTTGAAAAGTATACTGTTTGTATGTCATAGAATATTATATTATAATTTATTAACTTTAACACTATAGTCCGCAATGAAGTAAAATAGGCAATATATATAATGGTAAATGTAGAGTGGACAATGCGTTTTTATACCTGATACATACCAGATTCGTAAAAACACATGCAAAAACCTCCACCACCGCCACCACAATACACAAGCACTACATACGTTCACTATCACTAACTCAACAATCGTTGATGTATATTTCAATATTTTCTATTTTATTTTATCGCGGATTATAGCAAATATTTTATAAATTGTGATGGCCTAGCGGTGCGACCGTGTGAATCTCTAGAGACGATCATGGGTTCAAACCCGGGCAGACACCAATGAGTTTTTCTATTAAAAACTTATGTGTCTAATTGATAATTGCAATTTATCACACGCTTTTCGGTGAAGGAAAACATCGTGAGGAAACCTGCATATCTCTAGAGAATTCTGGAGATATGTGTAACCTACCAATCCGCATTGGAGCAGCGTGGTAGGTCTTAGCTCCAATCCTTCTCTCTTATAACGGAGAGAAGAGGCCTATTCCCAGCAGTGGGATAATAACAGGCCGCTACTTTACATTTTTTTTATAGCAAATAATTTTATTATTACTTTTCATATATTTCTTTACAATCACGCTTAGGGAATTTTGCAATGACACTTTATAGACAATCGTAATCGGCATAATATGTCTTCTTCCATTCTCCTCTGTCATTCGTCAATTCTGGTGCCACTTCTTTTATATGCATTTCATAGACAATATCTTCTCTTATTTTTCTACATTTTCTACACGCGAACGGTTCAGTAGTTCCTGAGATTAGCGCGTTCAAACAATTAATCAAACAAACAAACTTTAGCTTTATATATTTGTATAGATGTTTGATATAATAAAAAGTTACTAGATGCTTGGGAATCATGTATTCCGATGCTTCTAATGCAAATCTAATATCCGTGATGTTAGACCGTACAACTTATATGCAAATGCAAGCGTAGAACAATCACTAAATGTATTTTGCCCCTCATGTAAATTGCGGCTCGCATTTCCAATACAGCCAATGGTTTTACAGAGTCCGGTTTACATTTAACTGACACGTGGAATATTCCTTTTTACTCTTTTTTACCCAAACGCCTAGTGGTATCCGGCTGAATAGAATAGAATCAGTCCCACCCTCAATTCTTACCGAGGTGTCGTAAAAGGCGACTAAGGTAAGTCGACCCGTCGTGTGGTATCTGGCTGTGTAGAATTGACCAACCTCATGTCTTACCGAGGTGTCGTAAAGGCGACTAAGGTAAGTCGACCCACCGCGTGGTATCCGGTGTAGTAAAATAGACCACCCTCTTTCTTACCGAGGAGTCGTAAAATACGACTAAGATAAGTTGACGTCAGGCAGGCGGCTGGTCGTAATAATGCAGCCAAATCAAGTGACAGCATGTTTGTAACATGTTGTGCCGACCCCACTTAGAGTGGAATAAGGGCAGGAGGATGATGACTCTTTTTTACCAAAATAAAAAACACAGTCTCAACCCAGGAAAAAATTGTGTGTGTAAAAGTTAACGCGCGCGAAAATAAATTCAAGCGCGGGTTTCTTGCACCAAATTATTATTTACTACCCTCCAGCGGATCTATAGTAAAATATGAAACACCTAGAAAAAGAGAATGTATGCTACATATAACCGCATTTTCTAATCTCACGGTTGTGCTCAGTTGGGAATAAAACCTCTTTATGAAATATAACCTTCCGATATCTATACTAATATATAAAGCAGAAGAGTTTATTAGTTTGTTTGATTGCTCTAGTCTCAGGAACTATCGGACCGATTTAAAATTTGTTTGAGTGTAATAGTCCATTAAGGCTATGGACTATATAACATCATGCTAAGATGAATAGGAGAGGAGCAGCAATAAAAAATATTGCGAAAACGGTAAAATTTAAAGCTTTACTTGCGTGCGCTGAGTAAACGGCGAAACTTATTCAAAAGTCATCAGTTCCCCTCTAAATGTTCTAATTAAAAGTCCGCGACAGCATATGTCTAGCTTTAAAAGTTAACTCACTTTAAACATTTTTACGGTCCAAAACGAATTACAATATTATTTTGCTATAATCCGCGATTAAAGAAAATATATGTGATGATAAATGTAGAGTGTATTGTTGTGTTAACGGTGGCACAAATTCTGCATGTATCAGGTATGAGAATGAATAGTACACTCTACATTTAGCATTACATATATTTTCTTTTATCGCGGATTATAGCAAAATAATATTTTTATTAGTTTTGTATTATGAACCTCGTAAGTAACGCCTAATTCTATAAATTATTTTTATGGTCATTAAAATACCACGCCGTGTGGTATCCGGCTGAGTAGAATAGGCCAACCTCGCTTCTTACCCAGGTGTCGTAAAAGGCGACTAAGGTAAGTTGACCCAACGTGTGGTATCCGGTTGAGTAAAATAGACCACCCTCTTTCTTACCGAGGTGTCGTAAAATACGACAGAGGTAAGTTGACGTCAGGCAGGCGGCCGGTCGTAAAAACGCAGCCAAATCATGTGACAACATGTTTGTTATATGTTGTGCCGACCCCACTTAGAGTGGGATAAGGGCAGGAAGATGATGATGATCATCAAAATACCATATTTTTTTAGTTTAGGTTAGGTTTTAATCTTTCCACGCGGGCGGAGCCGCTGGCGATTGCTAGTAATATTATATGGGTCATATTTTTTTCGAATAGAAGAAAAATATATCCATCATTGTTACGGAGTATGTGCGCACACAATAACAGGCTATCGGTATACGGAGTCGTTTTAAGGTACCCTCAGGGTATCGATAGATGAGATGACATTTCCGGACCTTTTCAACCCACGTCCGCAATCATTCAATTTCGTGGACGGTATTCTAGGGTGAAACTGACGTACGGTATCTGTCCAAAGAACTATATTAATATTAACAATCATCATCTTCCTGCCCTTATCCCACTCTAAGTGGGGTCGGCACAACATATTATAAACATGGTGTCACATGATTTGGCTGCGTTTTTACGACCGGCCGCCTGCCTGACGCCAACTTACCTCTGTCATATTTTACGACACCTCGATAAGAAAGAGGGTGGTCTATTCTACTTAACCGGATACCACACGGTGAGTCAACTTACCTTAGTCGCCTTTTACGACACCTCGGTAAGAAATGAGGGTGGTCTATTCTACTCAGCCGGATACCACACGGCGGGTCGACTTACCTTAGTCGCCTTTTACGACACCTCGGTAAGAAAAGAGGGTGGTACTATTCTATTCAGCCGGATACCACACGGCGTATATTAATATTAACAATATAAAATATATTAATACTAGCAATCGCAGCGGTTCCACCCCCGTGTAAGATAAGAACCGTAATATAGACTTTTGATAACCATAAAAATGGTTAAAGTGGGTTAAGCTTAAAAGCTAGACATATAATGTCGCGGACTTTTATTTAGATCTTATATAGGGGAACAATTATGTAATGAATAGTAGATGAATTTTGGATGACTATCAGCGTTTACTCAGCCCACGTAAGGAGAGCTTTAAATTTTGCCGTTTTTGTACTATTTTTTATTAGTGCTCCTCTCCTGTTCATCTTAGTTTGATGTTATGTAACCCATAGTCTTTCTTATACCTATAGTCTTTTTATACTTGAATTACTAATAAATAAAGTAACGGAATCTCTTCAAGAAAATACTAATCTAGTGTCTGTTCCTCGCCGCAAACGTAATATCAAGCCATGGATAACATCGGGAATTCTTAGATGTATAAAAACTAGAAACAAAATGCAACAGAAATTAAGGTCCGAGCCGCATAATGAAATTTTAAAAATTACTTTCAAAAGATATCGTAATTACTGTAATAAACTTATTAAAAAATTAAAATATAATTATGAAAAAAAATCAATTAATAAAATCAACCAAAAATACAAAAACACTTTGGAAAAACATTAAAAGCATAACATATACAACAGAAACTAAAACAAGAAACATTGAATTACTTGAAAATAGTACATGTCCTTTAGAAACTGTAAACTCTATTAATGAGTACTTTGGAAATATAGGCAAAAATCTTGCTGAAAACATAACTTTAAATTACAAAACGCAGCACTATAACAACGCACTTAAATTAAGTAACTCCCATTATACATCTTTTTTGCTTCTTGACACTCATAACCTTGAAATCCAGGACATACTTAAAAATCTTAAGTCTGACAGTGCTCCAGGCTGGGATAATATTCCACCAAGCTTCTTGAAACTTGCTCATTTTGAGCTTACTCCTGTTATATGTCATATGAGCAATTTATGTTTTCACAATGGTATCTTCCCATCTCAACTAAAAAGGGCAGTTATTACACCTGTGCACAAGAAGGGCGACAAACATGACGTGAATAATTATAGACCTATCTCTGTGCTTCCTGCAATCTCGAAAGTTTTGGAAAAGTTGATCAACAATAGGCTAATCAAATACCTTAATAAGTTTAGCATCATATCCGAGCAACAATATGGGTTTAGACATGGTAAATCTACGGAAGATGCGGTTATAGCATTAACCTCGCTTGTTGTTGATCAACTTGACCAAAGAAACAAATGCATCTGCGTTTTCTTAGACCTCAAAAAAGCCTTTGATACGGTTTCTGTCCCCCTTCTTGTGCAGAAGCTAAACGACATTGGCATAAGAGGGACGGCCTTAAACTTATTTCGGGACTATTTAAGTGAAAGGAAGCATAAAGTTAAAGTAGGACAATTTATTAGTGAGGAGGCAAATATACACTATGGCGTACCGCAAGGCAGTGTATTAGGGCCGACCTTATTCACGATCTACATAAACGAGCTATGCAACTTGAAACTGCGAAATGGTACCGTCTACTCTTATGCTGATGATACAGCTATCGTTTTCACTGGTGCTTCCTGGGAGGAGGTCCGTAGTAATACCGAATTGGGTCTTGCGTGCGTTTTGGATTGGCTTAAAACTAATCTTCTGACATTAAATACGGATAAAACTAATTACATCTGTTTCTCCGTTTACAATAGTTCTCAACCAGACATAAATTTTAACATAAAACTTCATGAGTGCGGCAACTCTATCAGCCAAAACTGTGCTTGCCACAGCATCACCAAAGTGCCAAGAACAAAATATCTTGGTGTCATGATTGACCAAAATTTAACATGGCACGCACATATTGAACTAGTGGCAAGCAGAGTTAGGAAACTTACATATCTTTTTAAAGTTTTACGTTATGTAGCCCCCAATGAACTACTTAGTAAAATATATGTAGCTCTTGTGCAGTCAGTGATCTCTTACTGCATTCCTATGTGGGGTGGAGCATATAAAACTAAGTTTATTGAAGTAGAAAGGGCTCAACGTTTTTTACTTAAAGTTATGCTCTTTAAAGCATTCAGATTTCCCACTGATGAGCTGTACTCTACGTGTAAGATGCTATCTGTTAGGAAATTATATATTCTAAACACTATACTAAGATTACACAAAAAACTACAGTTTAAATTGCCTATTCAAAATAAAAGAAGAATAAAAAATGACACTCCCTTTGTTAAAACTAAAACAGCTTTTGCTGGGCGTCAGTACAATAAACAAGCGTCACACTTATACGACATAATTAATAAAAAATTGAATATATATATGATGACTTACCATAACTGCAAAAACACTTTATCTTATTGGCTAAAAACATTAAATTATGAAGATACAGAAGCTTTATTAGAATATACATCTTAAATACACAGATCTAAATGCACACACACGCACAACAACAGTCACATCTATACACACACACACTTAACCACCCACACCCTCCCACAAAACAAAACAAACACACCCACACACACCCACATACACACACACACATCACATACATGAACGCTACAATTATAACTTAATAAATAGTAAATACTTACCTTTAATATTTATATAACCTACTTTTGTTATGGAAGAGCGAGACCTTCTGACACAAGTATTCTAATACTTACTAGAAGGTCTCAATCTATATTTTTGTAATGAATTTTTGGTAAGAAATAAACATTTTTGATTTTTTTGATTTTTGATTCTCGATAAATGGACTATCTTACGTTAAATAATCCTTCAAATCGGTTCAGTAATTCCTGAGATTAGCGCGTTCAAACAATCATCCATCCATCCATCCATCCATCCATCAGCCTATCGCAGTCCACTGCTGGACATAGGCCTCCCCATGTCTGCGCCAGACATCCCGGCTCTCCGCAATGCGCATCCACCTGGCCCCGAGAAACTTCCTAATGTCGTCGGTCCAGCGAGACGGTGGACGCCCTACGTTGCGTTTACCAAGACGCGGTCTCCACTCCAGTACTCTTTTGCTCCAACGGCCATCAGTCCTGCGACAGACGTGACCGGCCTACTGCCACTTCAGCTTACTTATTCTGCTAGCTACGTCGGTTACTCTGGTTCTCTCGCGGATAATCTCATTTCTGATTTTATCTTGAGAGATACTCCGAGCATAGCTGGCATGCTGAGCGACTTTAAACTTGTGGACTAACCCCGCCGTCAGTGTCCACGTCTCGGCGCCATACGTTAAGACAGGCAGGACGCATTGGTCGAAGACTTTGGTCTTCAGGCATTGCGGAATCTCCCAGCTAGTCGGTCTTGGCATAAACTTGGACAAGACCAAGGTCATGTTCAATGATCTTGTCGTGCCACGACCAGTGTCAGTCAACGGAATCCTCCTCGAGGTTGTGCAGGATTACGTGTACCTAGGCTATCCAACTTGGCCGGCATAACTTTGAGAGAGAGGCTGAAAGGAGAATTTACTTGGGCTGGGCAGCATTTGGCAAACTTCGTCGAGTCTTCAAACAATCAAGTGTTGTAAAATATGACTAAGGTAAGTTGATGTCAGGCAGGCGGCTGGTGATAAACTACGTAGCCAAATCTTGTAACAACATGTTTATAACATGTTGTGCCGACCCACTTAGAGTGGGATAAGGGCAGGAGGATAATGTACAAATGTACTAGTTATTGGTTTATATTTTTGTCAAAAGATTATATATTGAAAAGAGCAATAACCGAATTTGCTTGCTCTTTTCGGTAGGAGCAGCTTTTCGGAATAACAGTAGAGTTGACGATTCAAAAGCACTTGCTTTCTAATTTACTTGAATAAAGAAGATTTTTTTTAATTGGAAACATAAATGCGACAATCTGTCTGTTACGCTTTCACGGTTAATCCACTGGAAGTTTGATACATGAGTCGTAAAAAGCAGACAGGCTGATAGACTTCGCAATGAAAATCTTAGTACGGATTTAGCCAAGAGATAATAGTTCGTTGATTTGTATTCCGCTTTCGCAATACAAAATCCATGTTTTGACGCAGTGAATAGAAGTTTCTAGTAGCAGATGTGCCAGTTGGCGAAGTATTTGCGAAACTTAAGGGAAGTTTATGCTCGATATTCGGTAACTTTGGACGAGGAAGACGCCTTGCGATTGTATTTTAAATTGACCGAACGAAGAAATTAAGCTGTCACTTGTTCTTGAAACAAGTTAACCTCTGTTAGCTTCTGTAAGATATGCGTACTAATACTTGATATAATTTTTATAATTGTTAGACATACATATAATAATCAGATATAAATTATAAAATATAAATAGATACGTTATTTAGGAATAGAATGATGATGAGGAAGTATTTTGTCTACCATAAAATGTTGTCTGTCATTCGGTGGGACCGAACGAATGAATGTAAAAGATTGTAACCGAGTCTTGTTCTCTAACGACATTCAATAGTTTTAGGCATTCCTATTCTAGCCATCGAAGAGTTAATACGTCCTAAAAGTAAAGTATTGAGCTAATAAAGTGTGTGAGGCTAACACCTCTTAGTATTATATTGTGTTATGTTTCAAATACAACATCGTCCTGCCTTTATCCTCTGAGTGGGAACGGCACAACATGTTATAAACATGATGCCACATTATTTGGCTACGTATTTTACGACCGGCTGCCTGCTTGTCATCAACTTACCTTAGTCGTATTTTACAACACCTCGGTAAGGAAGAGGGTAGTATTTTCTAGTCAAAAGGATACCACACCGTGGATTAACTTAACTTAGTCGCCTTTTACGTTGACGTCAGGCAGGCGACGTGTTGTAAAATAAGTAGCCAAATCATGTGACATTCTCATAACATGTTATGCCGACCCCACTTAGAGTGGGATAATTACCTTAGTCGTCTTATGACACCTCGGTAAGAAATGAGGGTTGTCTATTCTACTCCGCCAGATACCAGACGGCGCGTTAACTTACCTTAGTCGCCTTTTACGACACCTCGGTAAGAAATGAGGGTGGTCCATTCTACTTAGTCGGATACCACACGGCTACACGATAGTCCAAATTCAAATATACTTGAAGGTACTTTATAATCATTGAATACCCCCCGATTTTCGTTTCTAAATAAGACATCAAACGTTCGCTTTTCCCAGTAATTGTACAAAGACATCTGCGCCAACTAAGCAGCGACGTTTTTTTCGCACATCTGCTTAATGCCTTCTCGGTTGTCATAATTTATTGTCAGAATTAATATTCCCTTTGATAAGGGTCTGAAGGTTGATTGTCGCCGATATTAAAATATTAAGATGGCGAAAATACGGACCGTATTAACGAATAAATTATTTGATTTAAAGAAACCGGCGTTACTTTGCGAAATTCCATAGCACAGAAGTTATAATTGAATTATTTTGCTGTAAACCGCGTTTTTTAAGAGAATATATGCAATGCTAAGTGTATCAAGCAGGCAATATTCACACTTTCACGAATTTTCCGAACTTCCACGAATAATCCGTTGGAGTGATATTGAAGAAATTTAGTACGATTAAAGTTTATAATGGGCTAAGCCTAGCCGCCGAGGTATAAAATGAAAAAAATCTATTTTTGCTTCGGGAATATGAAAAAAGGAAAGAAATAAAAAAAATTTAATGTGACTTGAAAACAAACAGGAGTATAAGTAACGGTCTGTTACTATCCCACTGCTGAGCATAGGCCTCCTCTCTCCATTTTTGGAGAGAAGGGTTGGAGCTAAGACCTACCACGCTGCTCCAATGCGGATTGGTAGGTTACACATATCCCCCGGAATTCTTTAGAGATATGCAGGTTTCCTCACGATGTTTTCCTTCACCGAAAAGGGTGTGATAAACTGCAATTATCAATTAGACACATAAGTTTTAATAGAAAAACTCATTGGTGTCTGCCCGGGTTTGAACCCATGATCGTCTCTAGAGATTCACACGGTCGCACCGCTAGACCATCACAGCTAACAGGGGTATATCGTGCATTAAATGATTTATTCAGAACTTACAATAGAATTATTCTGCTGTAATTTGTGTTAAATTAATAAAACGAATCGATAGATTAGAAGTTCACAAATTAAATAGATAAAACAAACATGCATTCGATTGCAGTCGAAGATGCATAAACAGAATGCATGTCATAGCTAACGCAGCATATGGCGCTGAATTCAATTTCCTTTACGATTTTTCTGCAAGTAAAATGAAATGACCGGATTCAAATACTCTTAAATGAAAACATAACACAATTTGGAAAGGTTTTCGCTGTGAAGTTGAGTTATATATAATTAGTATTTGCTGCAAGCTTTTAAAGCAACGCCGTGTGGTATCTGGCTGAGTAGAATAGATTACCTTCATTTCTTGCTGAGGTGTCTGAAAAGGCAAGAAAGGTAAGATGACCCGCTGTGTGATATCCGGCTGAGTAGATTAGACTGACTTCATTTTCAGGAGTCGCAAAAGACGACTAAGGTAAGTTGACCCGATGTTTGGTATCCACATGAGTAGAATAGACCACTCTCATTTCTTATAGGCAATGGGCCATCAGAAGTAAAGTTGATTGTTTACAAAGGCGTTAGAAATTTAATAAGTTCGGATTATATATTCAAACTTTTAATGTACGAGTTAGTTGTTTATTTAAAGGAAGAATATTTCGAATTCGAATTTGAATTCGAACAACATCGCCTTTAAACTCTACACCTCTCAATAGCAGAGTTCAAGCTGCGTTGAAATTTAATCTTGTTGGATGTCCTGATTTATTGGACTCAATTTGAGCGCAGTCGTTTTATCGCGCTGTATTACGGAAAAAAGTCTAAAGGAAATTGAATTTTGCACCGTCCGTCCGTATCCCTTTGTTTTTACTGTGATAGAAGACCAGATGCATCATCGGGGTGATTTGCTCACACCCATAAGAGCAGAGGCTCAAATTCGACATGAGAATAAAAAAGGATGAAGGAAAGACCTATAGGTATTTATCTATACTAATATATAAAGCTGAAGAGTTTGTATGTTTGAACGCGCTAATCTCAGGAACTACTGGACCGATTTGAAAAATTCTTCTAGTGTCAGATAGTCCATTTATTGAGGAAGGTTATAGACTATAAAACATTACGTTAAGATGAATAGGAAAGGAGCACGAATAGAAAATACGAAATACGAAATTGGATAAATTTAAAGCTTTCTTTGCGTGCGCTGAGTAAATGATAATAGTTTTTTAAAAATGATGTACTACATAATTGTTCCCCTCTCACTATCACAGCTAAAGAATTTTACGTAGTGGTGGTAAAAATTAAATTGAAAGGATCTATTAACTAAGAAAAAGGCTTAATAACTCTTAATTATTTCCAAAGATAATAATTAAAAGAAAATGAATGACTATAACTTAATATCAGTTCATTTCGTGTCAGGTTGTATTTACCAGTACTAGTAAATTGACGGAACAAATGTTTTAAAAACTTTTTAACTAAATCATTATACATTGCTTGTCTATTATGTAGTTTATTTTAGGACCTTTTTATATCATAGTCTATGTACATCGAACATATAAGTAAAATTGTTTTGTAGTCAATTTTTTCGTAACATAGACGTTTTTTAATATCTCTTGAACTGCTCTAGGGCCGTCCATTTAATAGCTAAAAGTTTTCATTGTTCGCAAACTCTTGTTTTTCATAATTTTATTATGTCACTTCCATTAAAGGATTGTTTTATTTGGAATACATATTAAATGTGGTAATACCGCCGTGTGGTATCCGGTTAAGTAGAATAGATCACCCACATTTTTTATCGAGGTGTCCTAAAAGGCGACTAAGGTAAGTTGACCCGCCGTGTGGTATCCGGCTGAGTACAATACACCACCCTCATTTCTTACCGAAGTGTCGTAAAAGGCGGCTAAGGTAAGTTTACGCGCCGTGTGGTATCCGACTAAGTAGAATAGACCAACCTTTTTCTTACCGAGGTGTCGTAAAGGCGACTAAGGTAAGTCGACCCGTCTTGTGGTATCCGGCTGAGTACAATAGACCACCCTCATTTATTACGGAGGTGTCGTAAAGGCGACTAAGGTAAGTTGACCCACCGTGATCTATCTGGTTGAGTAGTATAGACCACCTTCTTTCTTACTGAGTTGTCGTTAAAAGCAACTAAGGTAATCCTCTTGTCCTTATCCACATGTTGTCACATGATTTGGCTACGTATTTTACGACCAGCCGCCGGCCTGACGCCAACTTACCTTTGTTATATTTTACGACACCTCGGTAATAAATGAGGATGGTCTATTCTACTCAGCCGAATACCACAAGGCGGATCGACTTACCTTAGTCGCTTTATACAACATCTCGGTAGGAAAGAATGTGGTCTATTCTACTCAGCCGGATACCACTCTTTCACATAAGCATATAAGATTTAAGATCACTGAAACCGTTCAGCTATATTAGCCATCGGCGCTCTATACTAAACATTGAAACTTGTATTCGAAGCTAAAAATTGAAGGCTTTGTTGAAAGCTATTAAGCCTGTTTAAGCCTTATAAATATGCATGAGAAAACTTATAATACCTGTTCAAATGGCTTTGTTTTTTCTTGGCGTTGCGAAATTATAATGATTTTTTTGGATCCTATTAATAAACGTGAAAGTTTGTGAGTATAGTATGTATGTTTTTCGCTCTTTCACAGCGAATCCACTAAACCAATATCGATGGAATTTGGCACAGTTATTCGTTATACACCTAGGTAATATACATGCTATAGAAATCCTAGTAGCTGTAATAGCCCAGCGGTATCACCGTGCGCCTCTTTCGAGAAGGTCTAGGGTTCAAACCCCGGGCAGGCACCAATGAGTTTTCTAGTAAAACTTATGTGTCTAATTGATAATTGCAATTTATCACACGCTTTTCTGTGAAGGAAAACATCGTGAGGAAACCTGCATATCTCTAGAGAATTCTGGGGATATGTGTAACCTACCA
Organism: Morpho helenor; assembly: GCA_029227775.1. Lineage (NCBI taxonomy): Eukaryota > Metazoa > Arthropoda > Insecta > Lepidoptera > Nymphalidae > Morpho > Morpho helenor. Next base: position 2,111,967 of record JARGCU010000006.1, read on the forward strand.
ATCCGCATTGGAGCAGCGCGGTAGGTCTTAGCTCCAATCCTTCTCTCCAAAAAAAAAACGGAGAGAAGAGACCTATGCCCAGCAGTGGGATAGTAACAGGCCGTTACTTACTTACTTAGAAATCCTATTAATTCCACAGGAATAGGATGACATTGAAAAGCGCCATTGTTAACCTTAACGCGGCGAAGTCGACGCAAACGAAGTTGTAGTAAAAGTTCGTAATTATTACAAAACCAAGTCTTCAATTTAATTTTTATTGGGAGCCTTTTATCACCGCATCTGATTTGTAAGTATATCTGCTGAAAAAAACAGAGCAAAGTTGGATCATCCAAGTCCTAAATATAAAAAAAATCATTGCACTACGCGAATGCCGGCAGAAGTGAAAAATTGAATATTAACGTTGTGTCATCATCTTCCAGTCCTTATCCCACTCTAAGTGGGGTCGGCACAACATGTTATAAACATGCTGTCACATGATTTGGCTGCGTTTTTACGACCGGCCGCCTGCCTGACGCCGACTTACCTCTGTCGTATTTTACGACACCTCGGTAAGAAAGAGGGTGGTCTATTCTACTAAACCGGATACCAAACGGTGGGTCAACTTATCTTATTCGCCTTTTACGACATCTCGGTAAGAAATGAGGTTGGTCTATTCTACTCAGCCGGATGCCACACGGCGGGTCGACTTACCTTAGTCGCCTTTTACGACACCTCGGTAAGTATGAATATTAACGTTGTGTATTATTCATATTTTGGAATAGTTCCATATTTTAAAGCAAGTTTTAAAGCAGTTACCATCCATGCTAAACAAAATAGCTGGCACAGAAATACATTTTCGCTTTGCCATAGAAAAAAATGGGAATGTGTCCTCCCCTACGCTACCCACGGTCTACTCTCCCTCCGTCGTATGAAATTTCAACCAGGTTACGTGTCCTGACGCAAGTTTAACATTTTCCCCCATCACAATTTTAAAAATTCATAAATTACAAAGTATCAGTACGAGGGAATTTAAAAAATAAATCCATCGCTTTTTGTAAAAATAACATAAATAATGATTGAAATTGTTTATGAATTTTTCTACCTAAAGTTTCATTTATAATAGAGAATAAAATAAAATTGATAAAACCTCTCGTACCCGTACATTTCTTGTTTTCTTGTTCAAACGTCAAATGCAAACATCCGTATTACATGTTTCGTACTAATTGGATTTATAAGAAACTAGCTTTCCTTACGGCTTCACCTGCGTATAAATCAGTGTATTTAATTGAAATTTTGAAATTCACCAGTAGTTTCTAACCCATAACACCAGTATTAAGTTACTTACTAAGTGGGGTCGGCACAACATGTTATAAATATGTTGTCACATGATTTGGCTACCGGCCGCCTGCCTGACGTCAACTTACCTTAGTCGTATTTTACAACACCTTGGTAAGAAAGAGGGTGGTCTATGCCGGATACCACATGGTGGGTTAGCTTACCTTTGTCCCCTTTTACGACACCTCGGTAAGAGAGTTGTCTATTCTACTGAACCGAATATCACATGATGCGTCAACTTACCTTAGTCGCCTTTTACGACACCTCGGTAAGAGGGTTGTCTATTCCACCCAACCGGATACCACACGGTGGGACAATCTACCTTAGTCGCCCTTTACGACATCTCGGTACGGAATGAGGGGTGGTCTATTCTACTCAATCGGATACCTCACGACGGGTCTACTTATCTTATTCGCCTTTTACGACACCTCGGTAAGGAATGAGGGTGTTCTATTCTATTCAACAGGATAACACACAGCGGGTTAACTTACCTTAGTCGCCTTTTACGACAGCCCAGTAAGAACTGAGGATGGACCATTCTACTCAGCCGGATACCACACGGCTTTAAACAAAGCACTTAGTCTCTTTCTAGGCAAATTCGTAACTCGGTCCTAAACAAATGTTTGAACATATACGCAAACATTGATAATGTATCAACAGACAAGACACAGCGTCGCCGATATATATAGCTTCTTCTGATACAAAAAAGTATGGGTAAATTATGTCTCTGTAGCACGGGACGGCGGCCAAATTGTTCGCATTAGATAAAATAGAAAAGGGAATTTATTTGTCATGCAAAATATTTACTTGACAAACATTGAAATGACGGCCCGGAATGCTGTGGGTTGGCCTAAAATTCGATCAAGAAATACTCAAAGGCAAAAATATTTTTGGCTTTTACAGCGTAAAAGTTTTTTATTTATGAAGTTATTTAATATAATTATTTTGTTATAACCCGCGTTTGTTCAAAGAATCTATGTAATGCTAAATATATGAAGCAGGTAACATTTCCATACCTTATAAATACAGGACACGTCACCACACGTGTCCTGATAACCGTGAGTTGGAACCCATAATTAGTTCATTTAAATTTTAACAGCATTTTGTTCTATTATGTTCACAAAACTCATCAATATTGACCCAGTGGATTTTACCCGTAAGATAATTATTTAAGTTATTTAAGTTAGTTTAAATTATTTAAGTTATTTTTATTTAATATTTTTAAAATGCCCTGTATAAAAAAAATATTGTCACGAATTATTTACTGTACATAATGTGTTAATAAGTTATTGAACAGTGCCATCTGTGCCGTCATTTAGTGAACGGAGGCCACCGAAAATCGGCAATGGGTTTGCATTGCCGACCCTGTTAGTCTGAGTGGCTATCCCTTTCTTCGTCACACCGCTGCACATTTTTACTTTGTTATAATAATTGAGTTTGTTTTGCACAAAGTTTGTTCATTTGTATATATATTTTATACAAATGTTTACGACATTTGTCAAATTATCATTTTAATTTTTATTGTTTGCTTGATGTTTTTTCTTTTTTTTGTTTTTTAATCTTATAATGTTATTGTGTTAAAGTGTGTTGATGAATAAAGATTTATAAATAAAAAATAAATAAATAAACTTTTGTCAAGTGTGTATATAGAATGATTTTTGGCATAATTGTCACATCTAGGCCATAAACGCCATGTGGCGGACAAATCAATTACGCCAAGACAAATTACTTGGCGCTTCAGATTAATTATACTGCACGTTAATGGGATGTAGTTGATTAACTAATAGATTCTCAATCTGTCGGCCTTTAATTATACGTCAATACCATGATCATTTGTCAATATTTTAATCATCATCAACTGAGATGACGTTATGTGATTATATAGCGAAAGATCGACGAGAAAGAAATTTCCAAATGTTCAAGGAATTCAAAAGTCAAGTGCTATTTTTGGTTGCCGTATTTGTTAACAGTTAACTATAGAAGTTATTGTAAGTAGCGGATGATTGGTTTTTTGAACTCAACTTTGATGTTCTGACAGAGTTGTGGTTTCGCTTGTATTGCGCAGTTTCAAGCCCCTGTTATTAACCTTTATTAACCTAACAACTCAATTTAAGCGATTATAGGTATCATCATCATTCTCCTACTCTTATCCCACTCTAAGTAGGGTCGGCAAACATGTTTTAACCATGTTGTAATATGATTTTACTACTGGCCGCGTCCCTGACGTTAACTTACCTTAGTTACATTTTACGACACAAGGGTAAGAAATGAGGGTGGTCTATTCTACTCAACAGGATATCACACGGCGGATAAACTTACCTTAGTCACATTTTACGACACCTCGGTAAAAAATGAGGGTGGTCTATTTTACTCAACCGGATATCACACGGCGTATAAACTTACCTTAGTCACATTTTACGACACTTTGGTAACAAATGAGGGTGGCCTATTCTATTCAGCCGAAAACCACTGACATTTATATTAAAAAAATTAAAGAAATTCAATTAAAATTTTCGTAACGCGATAGTTACACCAAAAATGATTGAGAAACCAAAGTATTGCTCTTTGGCCTTGGTAATAAGACGACAAATCTTTGTAGCATCGATTTTCGGCGTGTTACCAAAAGATCTAAGATCGAAATTTTAAAAAGTTGCGTTTTGTATCTATGTTATTGTTTTGAAATAAGTCTAATCAAATGTGGGTAATTGGAGAAAATATTACTTTAATACCCAGTGAGCTTAGTTTTAAGTTATTATCTCATGTAAGTGAATAATGTTATTCTTAATGAGAAATAGAGATATCTCAAACCTCAAAAGGTGAGGTCTAATACAGTCAATGAATTTGAGGTTGACGAAAGCAATTAGTCTTGTTGACTTTAGTTAAAGCTGGGCAACATTAAGGTGGCACGTCCGAGGCGCTTTCGTTCAATGCAAACAGACTGACTGATTGATTGTTTACATTGAAAGCTTTTATTAAAGCCTCCAAATCGTATGTGTTGTAAATAAATACCTGGGTCGTTTTTTTAATAAACTAGAATTGATCCTGGTGTACAGTATTTGAGAATGTCCGTTACCCAATTGAGCAGTCATGATTTTACAATTGACAGCGTAATTATCGTTTGCTTGAAATTATAGCAGTATTTTAAGTGCCCGAAAACACGGATAAAATATCTTTTTTTTTAAATAAAACCTAACTAGATCGTTTCTCAAAAACCCTCTATATGTTAGATGTCATGAAAATCGTTGGAGCCGTCTTTAATCAATACATTGTTTAATCATAAAGAAAGGTAAATAAATAAAATAAATAAAAAACAATCCTTTAAGGAACTTCGAGTTCTTTTTAAGTAAAACGTCGAAAAAGGGCTTTTTATTCTGGACTCTTTTGGTTCAATTAAATTGTATTTAATAACGTTCAAATAAATTAATATAATGCTTTAAAAGTACAAATGCTATTAGGCCTAGAATATTCAATAAACATTTATAAAAACTTCAAAGACTTAAATAATATATAAAACCACAAATAGAGAAAACAAATTTATTAAAGCCAAAGGGCAATATCCTCTTTCAAGTTTATGTTATTTATTAAGCATTAAGCATTAAGCAAAATAGATTTCTATATTCATATTTTATCACTTAAATCTTTTATTACGAAAAATTAAAAATATTTGTCTACATCGTGCAAATCAATCGTGCATAGTTAAGAATATGTGAGTGGGATACCACACGATGAAAAAGCTGTGGTAGCCCAGCGGTAACACCGTGCGCCTCTTTCGAGGAGGTCTAGGGTTCAAACCCCGGGCAGGCACCAATGAGTTTTCTAGTAAAACTTATGTGTCTAATTGATAATTGCAATTTATCACACGCTTTTCGGTGAAGGAAAACATCGTGAGGAAACCTGCATATCTCTAGAGAATTCTGGGGATATGTGTAACCTACCAATCCGCATTGGAGCAGCGTGGTAGGTCTTAGCTCCAATCCTTCTCTCCAAAAAAAAAAAATGGAGAGAAGAGGCCTATGCCCAGTAGTGGATAGTAACAGGCCGTTACTTACTTACTTACTTACTACACCACACGGCGGATTAGAATTAGTGCCGAGTTTTTTTTGTAGATAGGTTTACCAGACTTCACTTCTATTCATCTAAGAGCGACTAAATAGCTCATTGCTCATTTAGTAAAAGCTCTTTCAATTTGGAGCGGAAAGAAGATACTGTGTTAAACATGCGAAACGGAGGGGGTAAGATGTTCCAGCAATTAGACGCTGCGTAACGGAAACCCTAAGCTGTGATGGCATAGCGGTGCGACCGTGTGAATCTCTAGAGACGATCATGGGTTCAAACCCGGGCAGACACCAATGAGTTTTTCTATTAAAACTTATGTGTCTAATTGATAATTGCAATTTATCACACGCTTTTCGGTGAAGGAAAACATCGTGAGGAAACCTGCATATCTCTAGAGAATCCTAGGGATATTACACATTCTCTAGAGATATGCAGTAGATACCTACCAATCCGCATTGGAGCAGCGTGGTAGGTCTTAGCTCCAACTTTTCTCTCCAAAAATGGAGAGAGGAGGCCTATGCCCAGCAGTGGGATAGTAACAGGCCGTTACTTACTTACTAAACGGAAACCCACAGACTTTTTTTTAGAAATTAATTTTTGATTTATATATTCAAATTCAAAATATAATTCAGTCGCGTAAAATATTGAAAATATGGAATCCGTGAAATAATATAGTTCATTTAAATTTTAACAGCATTTTGTTCTATTATGTTCACAAAACTCATCAATATTGACCCAGTGGATTTTACCCGTAAGATAATTATTTAAGTTATTTTTATTTCATATTTTTAAAATGCCCTGTATAAAAATATTGTCACGAATTATTTACTGTACATAATGTGTTAATAAGTTACTGAACAGTGCCATCTGTGCCGTCATTTAGTGAACGGAGGCCACCGAAAATCAGCAATGGGTTTGCAATTGCATTGCCGACTCTGTTAGTCTGAGTGGCTATCCCTTTCTTCGTCACACCGCTGCACATTTTTACTTTGTTATAATAATTGAGTTTGTTTTGCACAAAGTTTGTTAATTTGTATATATATTTTATACAAATGTTTACGACATTTGTCAAATTATCATTTTAATTTGTATTGGTTGCTTGATGTTTTTTTCTTTTATTTGTTTTTTAATCTTATAATGTTATTGTGTTAAGGTGTGTTGATGAATAAAGATTTATAAATAAATAAATAAATAAATAAAATTTTAAGCTTCCTCGTCACTTAGCCACGAAATTAGTTGGGTTGAGGACAGGCTGTTCGAGAAAAATTAAAAAACTTTCCCGTCATTATTCAAAAGTAAACGTCTGAATATATAGAGGAGGTTCCACTAAGTTTTTTTTTAAGTAAAAACTTTTTTCTTCATCTCATTAGTGTCTTCCTATATTTTTTTGATTTGGCGTTTCTTTTTTTTATAAAAAAATAATTGGGTACGTGGGGGTCGATCCTACCCCATACGTGCAGGACAAGCCTTGCATGTATGGGGTATGTGATTGTTACCTGCTTCATACACTTTACATTGCATGTATTCTCTTAACAAACGCGGATTACAGCAAATTAATTTTGTGACTAATTAAATTTGTAACTCCTATTTAGATATATTATATAATATACAGAGGTATTTAAGTTAGCGAATGCCTTTGAATCATTTCTTGGCAATTCAAATTCAAATTCAAATTCAAAATATTCTTTATTCAAGTGGACTGTTTACAGTACTTTTGAATCGTCAAATGTTTTAAAGAAGCTACCACTGATTCGGAAGTTTGCTCCTACCGAGAAGAATCAGCAAGAAACTCGGCGGCTAATCTTTTAAAAAATTATTACAATTTGATGGTTACAAGATAATCGTTGCAGCTGGATGCGTAGCTGACTGCAGTTAAGATAAGCTATCACTCAAGTAATCCTCAATAGTATAGTAAGCTTTATGTAGCAACATCGTTTTGAGATAATTTCTAAACTTGTGTAAAGGCAAGTCCAGATAATGTTGGAATTTTGTTATAAAAACGTGTACCGAGACCGACAAATGATTTTCGGACCTTTTGGAGGCGTAATCTAGGCGTCATTAGTTTATGTCTGTTTCTTGTATGTCTGTCATACCTATCACTATTTTTACTATACAAGTGAATATTTTTACGTACAAATAGTATATTACTGTAGATGTATTGTGAAGCTACAGTCATAACGCCAATTTCTTTGAACTTTTCCCTAAGAGAATCACGAGGTTTCATATTATAAATACCACGTATAGCTCTTTTTTGCAAAACAAAGACCCTGTGAATATCAGCCGCTGTACCCCATAGCATGATTCCATATGACATAATGCTATGAAAATAGGAAAAATAAACAAGTTTTGCTGTGTCAACATCAGTTAATTGTCTAATTTTCCTAACAGCGTAGGCAGCGGAACTTAATTTTCCACAAAGGTTTGTTATATGGGGTCCCCATTGGATCTTTGTATCTAAGGTCATTCCTAAAAACACAGTTGTATTTTCTTTCACTAATATTTCATTATTTAATATAACATTTTCTGTTGGTCTGGTTCCATTAAGCAGTGAAAACTCTACGCATTTTGTCTTTTTTGTGTTTAAAAGTAGGTTATTTATGGTAAACCAGTGAAATATTTGAGACAAAGCATTATTCACATCGTCAAGATTTTCCTTATATCTGTCAACCTTAAAAATTAATGATGTATCATCTGCGAATAGTACAATGTCGCAAATACTGGGCACAAAATATGGCAAATCATTAATATATACTAAAAACAAGAAAGGACCTAAGATTGAACCTTGAGGCACGCCCATAACTGTTACTGATCCGGATGACTTGACGTCATTTATACATACTCTTTGTAATCTATTGCAAAGAAAAGATGTAATAAGACTAAGCGCATTATCTTTGATCCCATAATGACGCAGCTTATACACGAGAGTTGTATGTTGGACACAATCGAACGCTTTAGACAAATCGCAGAAAATACCAATAGCGTTCTGCGAATTCTCCCAGGCATCGAAAATGTGTTTCAACAGCCTTGCGCCCGCATCTGTTGTTGATCGACCCTTAGTAAAACCGTACTGCTCAGTATGTAGTAATTTATTCAAATCGAAATGTCTGAGCAGTTGATTGTACATAATTTTTTCAAAAATCTTACTAAGAGTTGGTAATACTGAAATGGGTCTGTAATTATTGGGATCATTTTTATCACCTGATTTAAACAAAGGGACTAATTTACTATATTTCATGAGATCAGGAAATATTCCGGAATCTACAGCTCTATTAAAAATCAAGGCTAGATAAGGCGCAATAATTTCAATAATGTTATTCATTGTTTTCATGGACATGCCCCATAGATCTTGTGTTTTCTTCAATTCTATTGTTTTGAAGACCTTAAGAATGTCACATGGGGTAATATATTGAAAATAAAAGTTAGCACTGCACTCAGTGGAAATAGTTCTTAGTAAATTAAGAGCTTCTGTTGGCGAAGAATTAATACATTGAGTGGTCGCAATTGGTATATTTTGGAAGAAATTTTCGAATGTTTTAGCGACCTCTGCATCAGAAGTAATGATTTGATCATTAATAATAAGCTTAAATTCACGATTATTTTTTTTATTTCTACCTAATTCATCGCCTATAATATCCCAGGTGGCTTTTATTTTATTGTCTGCCTTCATAATTTTTTGTTTGATAAATAGCGACTTAGCTTGTATGCAAACAATTTTAAATAGCTTTGAGTAGTTTTTTACATATTCAACAAATGTGGGGGTTTTATTAAATTGTTTTTGTGCATACAAATCAAATAATTTATTTCTACTCTTAAAAATGCCAACAGTTGCCCAATCACTAAATTTCAAGTTTTTTAGTACACTTTTTTCCACGGTCTTAAAAACATTATTGAATTCATAGTCTATTAATCCAAAAAGAGCATTGTATAGTTCATCCGGACCTCGTTTTCTAATTTCTAGAGTAGGAACTCGAGCTATAATTTTTTCCTTAAATTTCCTAATTTTTTTATTGGTGATATGCTTAAACTTTATTACTTGTTTTTGTTGCGTTTCAGCGTATGGAACAGATATACGTTGTCCAGAATGATCAGATTTGAGATTATTGATTACAGCTTTTTCAAAAACTTTACAATTACAAAATACGTTATCAAGGCAAGTAGCTGAAGTTGCGGTTATTCTGGTGGGTTCATTGAATACATTCTCTAAGTTAAAGCATTTAAATAAATTAAGTAATTTAGATCTATTGTGAGAGTTTACTAAAATATCAATATTGAAGTCACCACATATTAACAATTTTTTCAATGTTTTGCAAAGCCTCGTAAGAACGATCTCCATGGTATCCTCAAATAAAGAAAAATCACCTGATGGGGGTCGGTACACGCTCACTACAATATACTGCTCCAGCTCTACACAAGACAGCTCTATAGTGCGTTCTATAGAAAGACTTACAATATCCTTTCTTTCTTTATAGTTTTTATTATCTTGCATTAATATTAAAGAACCCCCTCGACTATTAACAGTCTTTCTCAAGAAGGCACTGCACACTGTATAATTTTTAATATTAAATAATATTTCGAATTTAGTAAACCAGTGCTCTGTTATGCATAACACATCAATATCAAATTTTTTAATAAATAATTCTATTTCAAATTCTTTGCCAGATGCGCCCTGTATATTCTGATGTACTACATTTAATTTGCAAGGCATATCTGTTGTCTTAATGTCTAGTTTAAATTTGTGCTATCAATATTGGTACTACATGTACTATTATTACCATATGAGTCAAAAGACTTTATTACACTTTGTGTAACAGTATCATTAATATTAAATGCTAGCAATGTAGCTATTTGACGTCTTAATCTTAAGGGCAGATACATTGTATCTTTAGTCAAGCAAAAAGAAGATACAAATTTATTTGTATCAAAATAAAAAAATGCATCATTATGATGACATGTCAAGTTGTAGAGTAACAAATTTAAATTATAAATGTGCTTATTTTGTTCACTAGTTAATATCTTAGAGTAAGGAAAAGCACAAATAAAGAATTTACATTTAGTTTGATTGTGTAAAAGCAACAATTTGTCAACACTTTTTATAATTTGTTGCTTTTTTAAATTCAAACTGTCACCAAACAGTAAAATGACATTAGTGTAACATTTTAATTCAGTACAGCTCAAATTATTAACTAAATAACTCAAGGGGGCCCCTGGTGAACATCTGTTAATCACTGGTTGTTGAGAATACATATTTATAATAGATCCAAAATCTTTGCCTAATTTGTCAGAAATAATCAAAGTTTTCTTAACTGAGCAATTACTACTTGATTCAATATTTGAGCTATTTGTATTACTTGTATCTGGAAAAGTGGACATGTGTTTATTTGATGAAGGATCCTGCATTTCATGGTCCCCGTCAACTTTCAAAGGGCATGAGCAAACCCTACCCTCAACTTCTTTATACTTGTTTGACAATGAGTCGAAGCGTTCCACATTGTCATTGCAAATCTCTAATAAATTATCAAAGGATGATAAATGCTCATTTATTTGTAACTGAGCCTTATCATATAGATCTGATATATGTTTTAATGACTTTTCTAATGATATAATTTTGCTTTGCAATTGACGGGTTTCAATGAAATGCATGTGCCTTCGATTATGCAGTTTATCATTTAATGATTTTATTTTATTAATCAAGGACATCCGTTCTTTTTTAGTTTGCCCCAGTTGTTGAATGCAGTTCCTATTTTTTATTAATTTATTGGTTTTTTGTATAAATTTATTTATTTTAATATATTTCTTTAATTTATTATGACTACTGAAGAATGCAGGCTTTGATGAGTTATGCTCAGAGGTCAAATCTATTACTGATAAATTCTTATCAACAGTAGTAGAACTGCTTTCAACTAATTCCCTGTAAAGTGAGTGTGTTACATTAGTATCACAAGACTCCTTTAACTGTTCCAAATGACAAACTGTTTGTTGTGTTTCGTGTAAGCTTATTTCCAGCTCGGTAATACGATTTAGAGCCTTCTCATGCTCATAACTACACTGGTTAAATGAGTCCACAATGTCCTTAAGCTGATTTCTCTCATCGATAGTGTTCATATATTCTACATGAAGTGCGGCAAGTTGCTTTTTATATTCTGCATTTTTGTTCAGAATTTTTGTTATTTCCAACTCGCTGTCTTCCCTTTCCTTCAAAAGGTTGGTGTTAAGTTCCTTTGAAGTTTTTAGTTCCTGTAAAACCAGCTTAAGTTTTGACTCCATGTCCTTAATTGTTGTCTGGCGAGTCATCATTATGTTAAAAAGGTATTACTGAAAATAAATTAATACTGTGTGAGATTGTGAGCAATTATATGGTTAACTTAACTTTTATTAAAACGTGTTCTTTTTGTTTCGCGTACTAAAGTCAGCAGTATTCCTATAGAATAAGTTTTGTCAAAAATCTAGTGTAATTATATGAAATTACAACATTACTTTTTCTATTGTAAGTAACTTTATTTGGTTGCTAATATTAAGTAAAGAGAGTTTAATTTTCAATATTTAACTAATACTACTTGTTGTTATGTTATTATAATATAAACATTACAAAATAGAAGGAAAAATACAAATTATTTCAAAATGTAACTTCCAAATTTATTTATCAGGGAACAAACACTTTTTTAATTTATCTAATGTGGTATTAAGAACAGGAATAAGAAAGACTTATTAAAGTTACATTACTATGAGTAATTTAAATAATATAACGATACTTCCCAGGTTTTATGTCCAGTTTTTTTTTTCAAAACCAAGCCGTTGGTTCCGATGACAGATAACCAGTATAGTACGAACTAAGTTTTCTGCACTAGGGTTTATATATACTATTTTATATACATTTAACAGTATTTCTTATTTTATTTCTAAAGTTTGAACGACTTTAACTTATTTAAAATAATTTATAAAACAATAATTGCACAAAACAGCTGATTAGAGATTCAATGTTCCTATAATGCAAGATAATTGAGAACGTTAGCACAGACTTACACTGAGATAATTTGTTAAATGTAACACTATCTAGGGGAGCATTAGGTAAGATAACTAACTAAACTAGTCAACACGTATTTCAATAACTAGTATTTAATATGATTTATAGAAATAGGAATTAATTTGTGGAATTTCATAGTACTTATGTTAGTTACTAGGCTAGCTAGTTCAGCACTGATATATGTGTCTATGGTGAAGCAAAAGATACACCTAGACACACTATCTTTGAATGCTCAAGGTGGCATGAGAAACGTCGATAAAACGTGATAAACGTGAGATAAAACAGAGGCAACATTTTCACAAGAAACTTTCATACCTTTTATGCTCCGCGACAGGGATAGCTGGTGCTTTATGCTAAAGTTTGTGTCTGACATAATGGGAGAGAAAGAAAGAGAGGAACGGGCAAGAAAGGCCAAGAAATAGATACCGGCTACGGTGAAGCAATGCCTAGAGGTGGTCCCGTCGTAGAAGGAGGAGAAAATAGGGAGGGGTTTTAGTCCGTGGGGTTGGACACTCTCCTGTTGAAAAGTCCATAAAAGATTTCCCCTACTTCAGGAGAAATAAAAACAAAGGCTAACTAGCTAGGCCTGTTTCACAAGTTACTGGTAAAGTGTCGGATAGTTAACTGACAAATAAACTAAGTAGCAGATAAATGTCTCTAAAAAGGGACTCTGAAAAGTAAAAAATCGCGGCCATTTTGAATTAGTTATTTGCTATCCAGCAGATAAACAAAATAACATCCACATGCTCTACCTGTTAACTTATTAAGGGCTTTAAGTGCTAAATAAGCCTATCAGAAAGCTGACAAACGCAAATTTCCGAGATATGTGTCAGATATGTTCCGAATAAGCTAACTGACAGTTTATTGGTAACTTGTAAAACAGGCCATTTCCATAATACAGAATAAGCTAACTGACAGTTTATTGGTAACTTGTAAAACAGGCCAGTTCCATAATACAAAAGTAATTAATTATTTTACTATAATTGAAGAATCTATCATCATCGTCTTTCCCTTATCCCACTCTAAGTGGAGTCGGCACAACATGTTATAAACATGTTGTCACACTATTTAGCTACGTGTTTTACGACCAACCGCCTACCTGACGTCAACTTACCTCAGTCGTATTTTACGACACCTCGGTAAGAAATGAGGGTGGTCAATTCTACTAAGCCGGATACCACACGGCGAATCGACTCACCTAAGTCGCCTTTTACGACACCTCGGTAATAAATGAGAGTTGTCCATTCTACTCAGCCGAAAACCATACGGCGAGTCGACTTACCTTAGTAACCTTTGACGACACCTCAGTAAGAAAGAGGGTGGTCTATTCTACTCAGTCGGATTACACATTTCGGGTCTACTTACCTTATTCGCCTTTTACGACACCTTGGTAAGAATTGAGGTCGGTTTATTCTACTCAGCCGGATACCACACGGCATTTTACAAAAGATACAGTCGTGATTAAAATAAATGTCAAACGCCGTGTCAAAAATCTTTTCGAACTCCGATAAGATAATTCAAACGTCACAAGTCTAGACAAAATTAAATGCACGACCTGAGCGAAATAAAAATTTACGACGCCAACATTATGAATAACAGCGTAATAACGACCCTCCTCTATGCAAAGAGGTGGAATTTTACAAGACAAATTATTTCGCTTTACACTCACTGATGGAAAAAGTTTTGATAATAATGAATGCTTTTATAACACAACTGGAAACTTTCACATAGAAGTTTGGGAACTTTTAGTTTTTGGGGCGATGAACTTTTTCCAACCTGTATACGTACTAATATCATAAATATTATAAAATATTATAAATTTAACTAATATTAAATAATAATAATCCCTGTGTGGTATCCGGCTGAGTAGAATAAACCACCTTCATTTCTTTCCACGATGTTGCAAAAAGCGACTAAGCTAAATAGATCCGCCGTGTGATATCCTCCTTCCAGTCGCCTTTTACGACATCTCGGTAAGAAAGTGGGTGGTCTATTCTATTCTTATCTTAGTCGCCTTTTACGACACGTTGGTAAGAAAGTGGGTGGTCTGTTCTACTCAGCCGGATAACACACGCCGGGTCAGCTTACCTTAGTCGCCTTTAACAATATCTCGGTAAGAAAAAGGGTGCTATATTGAACTCGGCTGGACACCACACGGCAGGTTAACTAACCTTAGTCGCCTATTACGACACCTCGCTAAGAAATGACGGTGGTGTATTCTATTCATCCGTATACCACACAAATCAGTGATCAATTCCAAAGAATTTCACTTAATACTTCTAAAATCACACCCGCAAAGTCGTATTTCGTTAAATTTAATCGCAACAATAAATTCCCAGGCATTTTGTACTGAGCATTATTTTGAATTTATTGCAGCAACACTTGCTTAGCCTCGTAAATCCCACTGTACCTTGAGTACGGAAAACTTTTACGATACCCCATTAACCCACTGAATTGGGATTTATTTCTATAAATTCACAATACGCTGCAAGTAGATTTGACAGTTAAAGTACTAAGATTGTAATGGTTTGTAGGTATATTGGAAAAGTGATATCATCATCATTCTCCTGCCCTTATCCTACTCTAAGTGGGGTCGGCACAACATGTTTTGTTGTGATGTAGGATGTGACGTGTACTTGACGTCAACTTACATTAGTCGCCTTTCACTACACCTCAGTAAGAAATGAGGGTTGTCTGTTCTGCTCAGCTGGATACCACACGGCGGGCCAATTTACCTTAGTCGCCTTTACGATACCTCGGTCAGGAACGAGGAAGGTCTGTTCTACTCAGCCGGATACCAGACGGCGCGTCAACTTACTTTAATCTCCTTTCACTACACCTCAGTAAGAAATGTGGATGGTCTCTTCTACTCAGCCGGATACCACAGGAAAGGCCAACTTACCTTAGTCGCCTTTACGACAGTTCGGTAAGAATTGAAACGGCACTCACAAACATAATATGGCTTAATTAGTCTAAGGCTTTAATTAATATAGGATAGGATTAATATATAGTCGAGAATTGCGAAAATATGTATGGAAAAATCGTATTTGTTTATTACTTAATTCGGTCAACTTGGCATCAGTCCCAAACATAAAAGCATATTTCATAAATACATTTGGTATCGAAGTGCTTGATAACCGGCGACATTAGGTCTTGAGTTTTTATACCACTAAAACTAAAGCTATATAAAGCTATAGCTATAAACTGTGATAGCGCAGTGGCGACAACATGCGACTCTTTCGCGCGTTCAAAATCCGGGCAAACAGCAATGAGTTTTACTATTTAAATAAAAGTTATGTGTCTAATTGTTAATTGCAATTTATCACACGCTTTTCGAAAGAAAACATCGTGAGGAAACCTGATAGATAAGGTCTTACCTCCAACCCTTCTCTCTAAAAACGGAGAGACCTGTAGAATAGCACCAGGGTGTTACTTTACAAACTGTAGCCGCTATTTTATTATCGTCAATTTAAGTTTTAAAATACCTAAATTTTTGTGGAGGGAAAACGGGAATTTTATAATTTTATAGGTCACCCCGATACATAATTTGTTATACTAAATTTTCTTAATATTGATAGCGGATTAGAAACTATAGATATAACTAAAACTATGGATAATATATTAAAGTAGCAGTGGATAGAAAAGCTTTTGGAGAGAAAAGTTGGAGTTTAGATACAACACGCTGCTCTAATACTAATAGCTGCTACTGAAAATCAGTGTTGGGCTTTCCAGCTCAACAATCGCTGAGTAGCTACCATTTTATAGCATTGCACTGCTATTATCAGTATGTGTCAACTGTTTGCTTGTTGTATACTTCACTGTACACTGTTAGAATAGTAGTGCAATTATATAAATAAAGATTTTCTTATTCTTATTCTTATTCTTAATACGGATTGTAAGGTTACACATATTCCCAGAATTCGTTTTCGGTTTCTCACGAACTTACTTACGTTACTCATGATGTATTTCCTTCTCCCAAAATGATGTGATAAATTTGAAATAACGACATAAGTTTTTAGAGAAAAACACATTGGTGCCTATACTGACTTTTAACCCATGACTCCAAGATAGAAAGTAAAAGTAAGTAGCGGCCTGCTACTATCCCACTGCTGAGAATAGGCCTCATCTTTCCGTTTTTGGAGAGAAGGATTGGAGCTAAGACCTACCACGCTGCTCCAATGCGGATTGGTATGTTACACATATCTACGAACTCTAGAGATATGCAGGTTTCCTCACGATGTTTTCCTTCATCGAAAAGCGTGTGATAAATTGTAATTATCAATTAGACACATAAGTTTTAACAGCAAAACTCATTTGTGTCTGCCTGGGTTTGAACCCGTGACCTCCTCGAAAGAGTCGCACGGAGTTACCGCTGGACCACAGCTTATGCCCATACCAATGACTCCAAGATAGCACAAGAATAATATAATATTCTTTTCGAATTATCACAAAGTGCGATAACCCTGACCGGTCACCAAGAAATTTATTACTTAAGTACATGGTCCGACTTTGTTATATATCTTATTCTTGGCTATTAATATCTGTCCCATGAAATTTGCACAAAAAATACCGAATCACCCAATAAAATTATCTTATGAGTTATATAAGCCATCGTTGCCGGCATTGCATTCAGAATAGTAATTTATATATGACTATTGTCCGGAATAGCGAGTTGGATATGGGCCAACTAATGATTAAGGCGTACATATATTAATGTGAAAATCTTTACACCTTTTCACTTACCACCTAATCTAAATCCATTTACTGTTGGAAAAAGGCGATGAAAAACTCCGTTTGTTTATTTTTTTTTAATCACATTTAAATATAGATCACTAGCTATCATCCGCGACTTCGTTCGCGATGATAGGTCGATAATAGATGGCACTTTTCAATGTCATCCAATTCCTGTAGAATTAACAGGATTTCTATAGCCTATATGATATTCTGATGAAAGGTCATAATTGTGCCAAATTTCATCGATATTGTTTCAGTGGATTCGCCGTCAAAGAGTAACAAACATATAGCCATACTTACAAACTATAATATTAGTAGGATTCTGTAAAAGGAACTTCCCAGAGTTTACTATGACGATATTAGCTTTTTTTAAGAATACTTTTAAATGTTTTTGGACGATGTTTACTGTAGACTAATTTTACTGTAGACTAGTTTTGTATAAATATATAGTAAACTGAAAATAAAAAGGCTGGTTGAAAGCCGCATTTCAAAGGTCAAAACACTAGAGCTTAGATCTATCATGAATCAATCTATTAAATTAGATATTATATTAGATCTATTATAAATGAATGAATGTGGAGTAACGAATCTGAGCCAATTGTAACTTTGCCTTCCTGCTTTGAAAAGAGCGTACATCTATCTCCATTTAGGAATTGGATCTAAGCAATATTCCTAATTAGGATTAGAGATAACAGATGTGATAGCCCAGCGGTGCCACCGTGCGACTCTTTCCGTGGGAGTTGCAGGTACAACCCCCGGGCAGAGACCAATGAGTTATTCTATTAAAAACTTATGTGTCTAATTAATAATTGCAATTTATCACACGCTTTTCGGCAAAGAAAAACATCTTGAGGAAACCTGCATATCACTAGAGAATTCTAGGGATATGTGTAACCTACCAATCCGCATTTGAGTAACGTGTTGAGGTCTTACCTCTAACCCTTCTCTACAAGAACGGAGAGAGGAGGCTTATGCCCAGCAGTGGGTTAGTAACAGGTCGCTACTTTAAGATCGGAGATCTTTTCCGAGTAATACACCAGCTCTCACTATAGCATTCCACATGATCATATTCAGAGAACCTAAATATGTTCTCGCCTTAAAATTTATTTGAAACTAAAAATCCTTTGAGAATTAAACGTGTGAATTGTGACATGAGTTTGTGATTCATACGTTTAGATACCACGCTTTGACCTACAAAAACTCCAATAGTTCAATAGTACATGTGACACAAATCAGTAACTAAAACTGGTTTTGAGTGACCCGTTGGCGCAGTGGGTAATGACCCTGCGTACACCTCCGCGGGATTTTCGGTCCACTAGTTCAAGAGATTATCGCGTTCAAACAATCAAACAAACTCTTCAGTTTTATATATTAGTATAGTATAGAAGGTGTGGTGGCCCAGCGGTAACACCGTGCGACTCTTTCGAGGAGGTCACGGGTTCTAACCCGGGCAGACACCAAGAGTTTTTCTGTCAAAACTTTGTGTTTAATTGATTTTTATTATTTTATTATTAGTAGCGGCCTGTTACTATTCCACTGCTGAGAATAGGCCTCTTCTCTCCGTTTTTTTTTTGGAGAGAAGGTTTGGAGCTAAGACCTACCACGCTGCTCCAATGCGGATTGGTAGGTTACACATATCTCCAGAATTCTCTAGAGACATGCAGGTTTCCTCACGATGTTTTCCTTCACCGAAAAGCGTGTGATAAATTGCAATTGTCAATTAGACACATAAGTTTTAACAGAAAAACTCATTGGTGTCTGCCCGGGTTTGAACCCTGACCTCCTCGAAAGAGTCGCACGGTGTTACCGCTGGGCTACCACAGCTCGTTTTATTGATAATTGAATTTTAATTTAATAATTGAAATTTATCACACGCTTTTCGGTGAAGGAAAACATTGTGAGGAAACCTGCATGTCTCTAGAGAATTCTGGAGATATGTGTAACCTACCAATCCGCATTGGAGCAGCGTGGTAGGTCTTAGCTCCAAACCTTCTCTCCAAAAACGGAGAGAAGAGGTCTATTGTCAGCAGCTACTTACTTTTTAAAGTATAGGTATAGTAGATATAATATGATGATAAATGTATATTTTCTATTGTATTTTAAACCACTACACTAAAGAGGCAATCATAATAAAGATTATCTCTCAAAACTGGAAGCAATTTATGTAACTCATTTAAGATCAGCTAAGGGAAGTATTTGATAAAAATGTTTCCGAACCAATGGGGTGGGTGCGAGGGCTGGAATACAAATGAGCTTATCTCTATGACGTAATAAAAAATTTAAAATGGCGCCGTTTATAGCTAAGCCGGGATTTAAGATGATGACATCATTATGGATGATTTTATGTTTCCTTGATTACGATATCGAATAAAAGTAATAATCGAATAAAATTATTTTATTGTCATCCAATATATAAAATAACTAATGCCGCCTTGTCGAACCCAGCCAAATATTTATTTTATTAATTTAAATTATGTAAATAGAAGGTTAGACGTTAACGTATTTTAATGTTATTTACGTTAACGTTTTTTAGTGTAACTAAATAACATTAAAAATAACAGAGACAGGATACAAAAAGGAAACAGGTAATTAATAATTAAAAAAAACTTTACCTAAAAATAATGTGCAGTTATAACACTCATAGCACTATAGGCAACAATACGCTATCTTATTCCATTGGTCTGCAAATATATCGCAGTGAGTAGAATAAACCACCCTCATTTCTTACCAAGGTGTCGTAGAAGGCGACTAAGGTAAGTTGCGGCTCCTGCTTTGCGCCCATAAAAAGCACGTAAGTTGTTTGTGGGTTTGAGTATAAGATTCTATAATAAAGTTCCGCAATCAATTTTAGCTTTGTCATTACAGCAGTTTTGAAACCACTGTTAAAGTGAGGCTAATACAGAAAACCTACTATACTGTACTATACTATACCACCCTCTTACTGAGGTGTCGTAAAAGGCGACTAAGGTAAGTTGACCCGCCGTGTGGTATGCGGTTGAGCAGAATAAACCACCTTTATTTCTTACCAAGGTGTCGTAAAAGGAGACTAAGGTAAGTTAACGTCAGGCAGGCGGACAGTCGTAAAAACGCAGCGAAATCATATGACACCATGTTTATAACATGTTCTACCGACCCCACTAAGAGTGGGATAAGGGCAGGATGATCTCTAATCATCCGTTTAAAAACACTGTTAAAAAGAGGCTGACACAGAAAACCTACTATAATGTTGAGGATTACTTTAGATGATAAGAATGTGTAGATATATCTACTCTTCGACCCTGTCAATACAGTAATGACAAATTGTAACTAGTGATAAGAATTATATTTTAAAAGAGCAACCGCCGAGTTTCTCGCTGTTGCTTATCGGTAGGAACAGCTTTCCGAACCAGCGGTAGAGTTGACGATTCAATAGCGCTCATTTACTATAAATAAATATTTTTTTTCTAATTTTTATGTCACCGTTGCTACGATTTTGTGATTTACATGTTTATTTACCTACATACAATCATCTCGATAAAATCAATGCATTAAATACAAGCTAATGGAAATTTAACCGTGGCATATAATATAAATCGGATTTGTTTTCGATTTTATGGAGTAATAAAATATATAAAATGGCACTTTTTATTGAGCAATTACGGATTAAACCTAAAAGTACTTTATACATTACGGTTACGAATTAATTAAATGGTTTAAATAAATATATGGGACAGTTACAAGACAAAGCTGTGATAGCCCAGCGGTGAAAGCGTGCGACTCTTTCGAGGGGGTCACCAGTTCAAACCCCGGGCAGGCACCAATGACTTTTTCTATTAAAACTTATGTGTCTAATTAATAATTGTAATTTATCAGACGCTTTTCGGTGAAGGAAAACATCGTGAGGAAACCTGCATATCTCTAGAAAAATCTGGGGATATTTATTAACTTACCAATCCGCGTTGGAGCAGCGTGGTAGATCTTAGCTCCAATCCTTCACTCCAAAAACGGAGAGAAGAGTCTTATGTCCAGCTGTGGGAAAATAACAGGCCGTTACTTTTATGGGACAATTACACACACAACTGTCCGTCCAAAAATAAGTAAGTTAATATAGTGGAATGATGGTTGTGGGTGACAGAGAACTGATAAATATATACCTAAATTGAAATACTTTATATACACCCAGACTTATATAACCAAAAAAATTTGAAAATGTTGGTCCTCAGTGGGAATCGAATCCGCGACTTGTGTAGCTAAAGGCAGGGTCACTGGCGTCAAATTTCATATCTCGGTACAGAAGTTTCGAACAGCCAAAACCGCGGGCAATAGCTATCATATAAATACAAATAAAGTTCGAAATAGTTTAGTATTCGACAACGTCGTAACAACGATTTTACAGAAACCTCCAGTTTCCGATTAAACTTCCGCTGAAACTATACAAGATCGCTTAATAGACATAATTTTGCGGATATTCTGTGGGTTGCACTATCTTATAACTTAACTATGAACAAGGTTATAAAACTATCTGTTTATTCTATTCAAGGAAATGTTTACAACAATAAAGCGAGCAAGCAATTTCAATATGATCAGAATGTTAAAGTGGGTGTGACAAGATTGATAAAAAAACCAAATGTAATGAGGAGGGATGAAAATAATGTGACTAAAGGAGTGTTAAATGTGAATATGGATATGTGGCTAAGGTTCAATCGGTCGCCCACCCTATAAGGTCCTCGAGGCGGTCGATGCATATGATGCTCCTGATGCATCGTTCAGCGGAGGGAGGGGCCATTTTTAGAGAGGGCCCGATCCAGAGGTGGCGCACTCTGGGGTACAGAGTTGTCGGGCGGCCTGTCCCCGTCGGCCATGGGTACCGACCCATAAGGGGTTTTTTCCTGTATAAAAAAAAATGTGACTAAGAAGGAGGTCTAAAAGAGATACTTGGATTGTGTGAAATATGACGTGCATATTGAAGGAGCAGCGCCGGAGACGGCAAATAATAGGAGATAATAGAAGAGAAAAACAAGTTCTGCTAACCCCATTTAGAATGGGATAAGGGCAGGAGAAAGAAGAAGGAAACTTTAATTATCAACAAGAATTAGTTAGCAAATTTCTTTTTGAGATCTAATAGATTTACTTGAAGTGAACTATAATAAATTATTTTAACTTAGTACTGTATTAGATACGAAGTTATTAACAATTTTCAATAGATTTTGAAAGTAATATAAGATTACAATTGACAACCTAGTTACTTGAACCATCAAGGTCAACCATCTTCTAGGTAAGAGCAATATCCCACCGTGGTTCGTGCCATGATGTTTTTCTCTAAGGACATTAGATCGCAGAAGGCAGAGCGGATTCGGAAACAGCGGATTCGAGACCTTAGATCCGATCCGCCAAATACCTCAAGAGCATCACGTGCTAACCTAACGGGAACGGGCGTTCCAAAGAGGGTTTATCGGACGCCCACCTTATAAGGTCCCCGAGGCTTCCAGGGAGGTCCTGAACCAGAGGTGGCGTACTCTGCTGTTCACAGTTTCCGCTGGCGGGAATGAAGGAAAGCAGCATTCCAAATTATTAATTTTATTATATTTAGGTTTGTCACAAAATTACAACTAATAAAAAATAGAAGTTGAAAGCAGATTGAGTCACAGCAAAACATGACAAATTTTGCTTGTTGTAAATAAAATCATTCCCCAACGTATTCTAAATAACACCAATTAAAAACCCGGTACCTTTTACGTCGTACAAATGTCCGATCATAAATCTTTTACAATTTGTAAAGCACATTAAACTGTTTCTAAATTGGTCGAGCATCCAAACGGAAAGCGACAATTTACGGGAGATATTAGGGATTTTGCATCTGCTTTGCCAGTCGAGTCGCTTAAAATAAACGGATTACTTATTCAACAGTGAATTGTAATTTACGATACGTTCATTGTCTATTTGGTATCTATTTTTGGCGATTCATCAGTCTAATAAATGTTATAAATTCAAAGTATTCTTTATTTAAGTAAACTTGTTAACTATTGCTTTTAAACTCAACTCTACTGTTGGTTCGGAAAGCTATTCCTACCGAGAAGAACCAGCCAGTGCCTATATTTATGCATTCTTATCATCTATATAATCATCAACAATGTGGTATCCGGCTGAGTAGAATAGACCTAATTTCTTACCGAGGTGTGGTAAAAGACGACTACAGTAAGTTGACTCCCTGATCCTAGATAGTATATATACGTCGCAAAAAAATACTGTTTTCCCTTCGGGAACAGGAGAATGACAATTTAATGCATAATTGAGGGTATTTTAACACTAAAGTCGATGAAAACGTAGTCGAAGGTATCGCTTTGAATAAATAAATAGTATATTGGCGCATACTATTCCAAGGTGCAGTAGTTATTAACAAAACGATAACATCACTCCATCGTTTTAGAGATCATGTTGATTTATTGATGCAAAATTGCGGGCGATCGGCGGAAGTGACGTCATTACCTCGGCCCACCTCAGCGGTGTATGCAGGAAGTAGATCTGATAGGGCAGTTATAAATTTAAGGCAATTCTAAGTCTGGATTTATTGAAACGCTATTTATGTAGTTATGATTTAACACTGTACCCACGATCAGGTTTGGGTAAAATTAAATGTTTAACTACACTTGTGCTGTTTTATTTCAGCACTCAAAGAAACAGGATTACAAAAGTAATAATAAAATAATTTGCTATAATCCGTAATACAAAAATATATGTAATGCTAAACGTAGAGTGTATTATTCGTTCTCATACCTGATACATACAGAATTTGTAAAAACTCATGCACTACCCGCAACCGATAACACAACAATACACAAGCACTGTACACATTCACCTCTACAATCTCAAATATTGTTTAGCCCCGTAACCGAAGCATTGTAAGGAGATAGACTCCACGACAAAATCACAAAACTTCAAATTCAGCATGTATCAGGTATAAGAACAAAAGAGGTATAAGAATTAGGCGTTGTAAAAAATAACGCCTAATTCTATAAATTATTTAAAAAAGGATTTTTTATCCTATACGTTATCAAGTATGTAATTGTACAAAATATTATCAATATAGTTTCGGCGATTAAGCCGTGATAGCGTAACAATTGGACAGACAAAAAGACAGATAGACTTACGCAATTATAATATTAGTTTGGACTCATATAAATAAAATACTCACAAAGCTGAATCATCATTTTCTTGCCATTATGCATAAGTGGGGTCGACATAACATGTTTTAACCATGTTGTGACATGATTTGGCTAGGTATTTTACGACCGGCCGCCTGCCTAATGTTAATTTACCTTTGTCGTAATAATCGAACAGACAAAAAGACTATCCTTAGCATTTATAATATTTGCTTGGATTCACATCAATAATATACTAACAATATTGAATAAGGCATGATATTGTTGTTTGCAATTAGTCAAACGTTTTTCAGGGAAGGTAAACATCTTGAAAAAACCTGTATATCTCTTGAGACTTTCCGGGATATGTTTAACCCACTATCAATCTACGTTAGATTTATTCTCTTCAAAAAGGAGCCCAGCAGTGGGAGAGTAACAGGCCGTAACATCACCGTTTTTATTGAATTAGGTCTCTCAAAATAATAATAGACATGAGACGCGGTTTGTGATGAAGGTATAAACAAGCCGCGAATAAATTCCCGGTTCCCGGATACCCAGCCTCTTTATGGCGTGTCGGAAATAAAGCCGGGGGGCACTTCCGCGCCGATGATATTGGGTATGGTCCAAAAAGTAAGAACTACGCGCCTGGCGAGGCATATATACCGTGATATTTGAGCCGTTCGTGGCAAAATCGACCGCTGCATCATTGAATCATCATCTTGAGAACCGCCTGGTTTACAACTTGGATGTCTCCAGGGTCTCGTGGCAATCTTTTATATATCCAATGTGACTGTTGTTTTTTGTAAGGACTGCAGTACAGCGGCGCTGTAGCAGAGATGTCTTCTACGAGGTAACGCTGTATGAGTGGCCGCTTACTGATGCTGTCCTAAATAATTTATAGAATTAGGCGTTACTTTGCGGAGATCCATAGTACAAAAGTAATAATAAAATTATTTTGCTATAATCCGCGATGAAGAAAAATAGAAAAATATATATAATGCTAAATGTAGAGTGGACAATCGGTTATCATACCTGATACATGCAGGAGTCGTAAAAACACATGCACAAACCTCCACCACCGCCACCACGATACACAAGCACTATATACGTTCACTATCACAAACTCAACAATCGTTTCGCCCCGCAACCGAAGCATCATCAGGAGATAGACTCCACGACCAAAATCGCAAAGGCTTTGCGATTTTGGTCGATTGTCCACTCTACATTTAGCATTATATATATTTTCTATTTTTCTTCATCGCGGATTATAGCAAAATAATTTTATTATTACTTTTGGATTCTGTCCTACTTTAAGCCGAGGGTCGGTCTCACAGTAGACATCCGTAAGGCGACACTCACAAGTAGTTGTACTGATTCGCTCTTTCAATAATTCACGACAAATTCCGCACTCGTCCCGTCTCTTAGGTGACGCTGTCAAAGACATTAGGAGGCTAACAGCGTTAGTCAAATGGAAATGTCGAAAAAAAAATGTCGCGTTTAGTTTTTTGCCCCCGAGGAGAGTGTACGTACTGCCGTTAAACGATTCAAGTTGTCGCGGGTTGGTTTCAGTGAAGGAAAACATCGTGCAGAAACCTGCATATCTTTTAATGATTCGGGGGATATATGTAACCAACCAATCCGCATTGGAGCATCATGGTAGATATTAGCTCCAAGCCATTTCTCCCAAAAGGAGAGAGGCGGCCAATGCTCTGCGATGTAAACAGGCCGTTACTTTACAGCAGTTAGCTATGATCATAACCCGCTATGCTTTTAACTTATACCATCACTAAATCTCTGAAGAATCATTGCGAATCAGACATCGGATCAGCGATGTTTTTCACAGCTATAGTCAAAAATAAGGCGCAATTGTTTACCGAGGGGTAAACCAATCGTATCGAATTTGCAACAGAGGTATTTTAAGGCATTACTATGTTATATTTTTTTCTTTTAAAAGGCATAATTGCATGACGAAAGCTCAATAAATATTACCTGGGTGACCGAGCTTTGCTCAGTATTTTTTTGATAGATATAAAAATATAAAACTTAAAAAAAGGAAATATAATTAGGCAGGTGGGGCTCGTTTAGTGTTATTTTCACACCTCTAAACCGCCCGCCCCATTGAGCTATTACAACTTTTGAAATAACAGTCTAATTAAATATTATAGCAGTTTTTCAGTGCCTGAAAATAGGGATAAACAGGGATAACATTTTTTTAAATAATTTTCTAAAGATATGCAGGTTTCCTCACGATGTTTTCTTTCACCTTTTCGTGGTGCGTTGTAGGCGGCAGCGTCTTGTGATCCGTGTGTTGACTGGTCCTGTATGTAAAAGGTATGTGAACGTTGTTTGCTTCCTACTCTTACCTTTACATAGGTTCTTTTAATAAACGTAGATTATGACAAAATAATTATAGCAGGGTGGTGAGTAACATAAGCTACTGAATTTTCCAAGACTGCAGTCCACGCGAACAAAGTTATAGGTAAATATATATGTTACTGTACTAAGACATTCGTTTGCCTTTATATACACAGAAACTGAGAAAATAAATACATTATCATAAATGCAACTGTTAGAAAATAAATATTATTCTCTAGTGGCCGCTAAAGAAGTTGTATTTTTAAAAATTTTACGTTATAAAGTCTCTCATAAAATCTCTTTAAGCTTAATGTAGTTTTGCTCTCGAATAAAAATGGCCAAGGCAATGTCAAAATCATTCGCCAACAAATTGCATAACAGCCTCTAGGGTTTGCGCGGCGCATATTCTAGAAATTGCATAAGTGTGAATTTTATCTGAATTCATATGCATTCATGTTTTGTACATAGAAATAGCCGTGTGGTATCCGGCTGAGTAGAATAGACCACCCTCTTTTCTTACCGAGGTGACGTAAAAGGCGACTAAGATAAGTCGACCCGCCGTGTGGTATCTGGGTGTGTAGAATAGACCACCCTCATTTGTTACCGAGGTGGCGAAAAGGCGACTAAGCCAAGTCGACTCGCAGTGTGGTATCCGGGTATGTAGAATAGACCACCCTCATTTGTTACCGAGGTGTCGTAAAAGGCGACTAAGGTAAGTTAAACCAACGTGTGGTATCCGGTATAGTAGAATAGACCACTCTCTTTTTTAACGAGGTGTCGTAAAATACGACTAAGGTAAATTGACGTCAGAAAGGCGGGCGGTCTTAAAAACGCAGCCAAATCGTGAGGCAACATGTTTATAACATGTTGTGCGACCCAACTTAAAATGGGATAAGGGCATAAGCGTGCGACAGAAGAGCATGCTTGACCGTTAACACATAAATTTTAATAAACTATACAATTCGTTTGTTTAAAAGAGCTGAAAGTATTTTCTTCTATACAAAGCGCTAAAGGCCAATTTTTTAAAAGCTCTCTCGACCGTACAGTCTACAGTTTACGATGTACCTAAAAATAGTGAGAAATGTTTCGGAAATTTGGCGCAGTAACATTTGGCAAAAGAAAGCCCGACACACTTTATGTTATAATGAAAGTACATTTGGATGTCTGCCTAATTTTATTAGCGAAAGGCTTTCTCGCTTGAATGTGTTCGGTTGACAACGATACCATAGATGTCTGAAACGAAACAAGTCTTTATGTAGGTTAAGGGTACGGTAATGGGTAAGCGTGTCTGGGAGAAGATCATCATCCTCTATCCCACTCTAAGTGGGATCGGCACAAGTAAGTAAGTTACGACCTGTTACTATCCCATTGCTGGGCATAGGTCCTGGTTTTTGGAAAGAGCGATTGGAGCTAAGACCTACCACGCTGCTCCAATGCGGATTGGTAGGTTACACATATCCTTAGGATTCTCTAGAGATATGCAGGTTTCCTCACCGAAAAGCGTGTGATAAATTGAATTATCAATTAGACACAAAAGTTTTTAATAGAAAAACTCATTGGTGTCTGCCCGGGTTTGAACACATGGTCGTCTCTAGAGATTCACACGCTCGCACCGCTGGGCTATCACAGCTTCAGGGGTCGGCACAACATGCTTTAAACATGTTGTTACTTATTTTGGCGAGGTATTTTGCGACCGGCCTGACGTCAACTTACACTAGTCGCCTTTTTTGACAACTCGGTAAGAAATGAGGGTGGTCTATTCTACTCAGCCGGATACCACACAGCGGCTCAACTTACATTAGCCACCTTTTACTACAACTCGGTAAGAAATGAGGGTGGCCTATTAGCTAGAGATTATAAAGCATCACTGTAAATTATTCGTATTGACTTTTAAAAGTAATACTGAAATTATGTTGCTATAATCCACGATAAAGTAAATAGAAAATATATATACTGCTAAATGTTGAATAAAATGTACATACGCCATCAATTGGACGAACCTTTATTTGAGGTTAGTATTCACGTCGCGAAAACTAAATATGAATATGATAAATGTTGTATAACGTTTCGCATTATAGAACTTTGACCTCACAGAAAATATGTATAGTATCTGGTAACAATATTGTGACAAATTTAAAAATGGTAGTCCAACGCAATAGACTTATTTGTATTTCAAATTAAAAGTTGATAATTTTATAAGAGAAGGGGTTTGGTTGAAGCAACAAAATTATTAGGTAATTTATAAAATTAGGCGTTACTTTGCGGAGATCCATAACACAAAAGTAATAGTAAAATTATTTTGCTATAATCCGCGATAAAGTAAAATAGAAAGTATATATAATGCTAAAAGACCACGACTCTTTGCGATTTTGTCGTGGAGTCCATCTCCTGATGATGCTTCGGTTGCGGGGCGAAACGATTATTGAGTTTGTGATAGTGAACGTATATAGCGCTTGTGGAGGTGGAGGTTTGTGCATGTGTTCTAATGAATCCTGCATGTATCAGGTATGGAAACGGATTGTCCCCTCTACATTTAGCATTGAATATATTTCTTATTTTACTTCATCGCGGATCATAGCAAAATAATTTTATAATAACTTTTAAAATTATCAGGCTTAAATTCGAAATATAAAGAAAAATATGTTCATGGTGAATATTTTCCATTATTTTTTCTGTATAAAACATCAAAATCAAATGTATAATTTTAAACATTTTTCTTGAAATAAGCTCAAATTGCAAAACTTAATAAATTGTAAGCATATTTATTTATATAAATACGGGTTTTCTTATGTACATCTTTAATAGTACAATAAGCTTTGTTGATGAGAGAACCCGCGCCCCACTAAGCTATAGGCAGGGTCACTGCTTACTTCGCCAAAGGGCTAGTATATGTAGTTATTGTGCGCTAAACAAATATGTATAACATAAATTATAACATTATCATTCTCCTGCTCCCTACTCTAAGTGGGTCTCTAAGTGCAGACGCACAACATGTTTTAACATGTTTTTACATGAATTTGCTAGATGTTTTACAGCTGGCGGCCTGCCTGACGTCATCTTACCTCAATGACTTTTTACGACATCTCGACAAGAAATAAGGGTGGTGTATTCTACTCAGCCGGATATCAAATGGCACTTACTTTAGTAGTCCTTTACGACACCTTGGTAAGAAATGAGGGAGGTCTATTCTACTCAGCCGAATACCACACGGCGGGCTTAACAAATATAACATTACTATAAAAATATTGTGAAGCCTTTTCCAATACTAAGGGGCAGTCCACGCGAGCATTGAAGTATCGTCGAGGGCGTTAAGTGCCGACAGTAGAGCGCGAAGCTATACTATTACCACAGAAGGATATCTGTGAGGTCACTATCTATTCTAAAAGTGTTCTTTACAATCACTATTTAAGAGAGATAAATTTACATAAACAAAAGTACGGGAACAGTTAAAATTATTAAGCCCCGTACAGATATCGCGAGGCGTGCGTCGTGAATAGTTCGTCACGCATGCCCCAACCTGAGGCATACGACGGTACATTTATATATGCGTCACGAAGGATACGAGGTCAAGCTGAGCAGACAAACAACCACGCATGGTATTTCGCACGTCAGTAGAAAAATGGCACCGACAAGGTGAGACGTGCTAATTGCTACATAGTAATTCATAAAATATTAATAAAAGAGAAAAGACGCTAGTGGACAAAATAATTTTTATGAACCGATCTTGAGCCCCATGACTCATGAGCATGCGACGTAAAGTGTCTATCTACATAGAGCGCACGCCTCGCACTGAGGCTGCGTTCACAACGATCGTTTGACGCGAATGCTTATTGTGAGCACACACGTCCACACAGCTCGAGGCATGCGAGATGAATCATTCGCACGCCTCACGATGTCTGTACGCACCTTTAGAATTTTTCAGCTTTTGAGTACAAAAAATAGAATAAGTATATTTTAATGATGTGACATGTTTGGGCTGATCTCAACGCCCGTGTTTAAATTATACGCCTCATTTTTAGTCATTATAGTACACGCGGCTTTGAATGAAGTTCCTTTGTTGATTTGCATTTCATTCAGATAACATGTCTTTAGACCCTTATACATTAATCTATGCCTCTGTTCAACCATAGGACGTGCACTGAACGAAATTGATTTCCTGCCCTTATCCCACTCTAAGTGGGGTCGGCACAACATGTTATAAACATGTTGTCACATGATTTGGCTACGTATTTTACGACCGGCCGCTTGCCTGACATCAACTTACCATAGCCGTATTTAACGACACCTCGGTAAGAAAGAGGGTGGTCTATTCTACTTAACTGGATACCACACGGTGGGTCAACTTACCTTAGTCGCCTATTACGAAGAAATGAGGGTGGTCTATTCTACTCAGCTGGACACTGAACGAAATTGACTAAATGTTACTTATTAGTCAAAATAACACACCAGACAAATTTCTTTCATTTTTGGTTTTTATTTCTATACTTATTTTAAAACAAAGTCCCCAAAAGCTGTCTGTATGTGATCGATTTTCTCAAAATCTACTGAATGTAATTTATTACGGTTTTCACTATAAGGTAGTGCAATTTTTTCCAAAGGTTAATAGTATATTAAGGATTCATGTAAATTGGTTTGATTGATTGATTGATTGTTTGATTGGAAAAGTAATTGATACATTGATTTCCACGCGGACGAAGCCGTGTGCACAACTAGGTTGTAATAATTGTATTTCTTTTATTTAAATAAATTAAATACAAAAAGTAGAATAATAAGACAAACCTTTGTTTGAACGTTGCACCTGTCCGATGGTAAGCTATCAAAGAGCTTAAAGCACTATGAATTCCAGACATGACAAAGCTTCTAAATGAAGCGAATAATTAATTTAATATAAGGAATTATAAAACGATAGGTGTATATAAAAGACAAAGTAGGAACCGACATAAGCTTGCGGCTCCTGCTTTGCGCCTTGCGAAAGTACGTAAGTCGTTTGTGGGTTTAGGTATAAGATTCTATAATAAAATTCGGCAATCAATTTTAGCTTTGCCATTACAGCAGTTTTAAAAACACTGTTAAAGGAAGGCTGATACAGAAAGACTATTTTACTGTTGAGGATTATTTAGATGATAAGAAGTTGTGGATATAGCTCTCTTCGAACCTGTATAAGATAGTAATGACTAAATGTAATTAGTATTAAGAATTATATTATTAAAAGAGCAACCGCCGAGTTTCTTGCTGGCTCTTCTCGGTAGGAACGGCTTTCCGAACCAGCAGTAGAGTTGGCGATTCTAAAGCACTTGTTTACAAGTTTATTTAAGTAAAGTATATTTTAAATTTGTATTTGAATTTAATCTTTTCTTTGTTTTTCTTAAACTTCAACGCCCTATGTCAGGAAATGTAAAAAAGAAAATAAATCTAAAGCGAAACGATTCTATTTCACTGACAGATCCAATTTCACTGTAAATTGTGTCTCGACGTATCGTATAAACAAAAGACCGTTATTTATGTAACAGAAGTACCAGAATTATTTCGAAAAAAAACACCGCGATTCGAGGAAATTTATCATTAAGAAGGTTGATTTATCGGTTCTCATACCCTCAAATTCAAATAATTCTTTATTCAAGTTGGCTTTTTCAAGCACTTTTGCATTGTCAAATTACAATGAAGCTACGACTGATTCGGAAAGGTGCACTTACCGAGAGGAACCAGCAAGAAACTCGACGATCATTCTTTTCAAAAAATAAATATATTTCATTAATATATAAGATGGCCGTGTGGTATCTGGCTGAGTAGAATAGACCACCTACATTTTTACCGAGGTGTCGTAAAAGGCGACTAAGGTAATTTGACCCACCGTGTGATTTCCAGTTGAGTAGAATAGGCCACCCTCTTTTTTACCCAGGTGTTGTAAAATATAACAAAGGTAAGTTGACGCCAGGTAGGCGGCCGACGTAAAATACGTAACCAAATCATGTTGCAACGTTTTTCTAACATGTTGTTCCGACCCCATTTAGAGTGGGATAAGGGCAGGAGGATAATAATAAAACCATTAATTTTAATTTCGAACATTAGCTTCTGCAATAAAAAATAGACGGCTAATAAAAGAATAATGGCGGCATTATTGTAGTTTTTTTAGTTTAGAAATTATTTGTTTTAAAAATGGAATGGACTAAAGAGAAAATAAATTTGTAAATAATTTAGAATACATTTTGAACTTGTTACACCTTACAACTATAAGTTTATTAAAATTAGGAACAAGACGTCGTGAATAAACCAGCTTGCAAGAATCTTGGCACCTTTAGTTGAATCAAGCGGTAATTCACGCTACAGCAGCTCTCATTGTTTCAGATTTAGTCCCATCGAAGCATTCAGTTCTGGAGCCGCTTAGAAGACATGCCTGCCATGATTTAGAGGAATGCTTCGATTTTGCTCAATTTCCCTGCTATAAGCTAAATGGTAAATCTATCGACAGGGCTTAAATGTTGTTTATGGTTAATGTCTATGGTATGTTATTTAGTATGTTTGAGTGCGTATGTGTGTGTGCGGGTGTGTGTAGGTGTGTGGCTGCATTGCGCAATTGTCTGTTTATGTCTGTTATTGATCTATATTGTTATTGATATATATGTTATCTGTTATGTCTGATATTGATTCCTCTGTCTATCTATTGTATTGTTGGAAACAACCCTTGGACCTACAGAATATTACAGTCCTAAAGCAATTAGCTTTAGGTCTGTAATATTCTGTAGGTTTCTCTCTCTTTCTCTTTCCGTCAGTCTGTCTCTTTCTTTGTGTATGTGTGGTGTGTGTGTGATAGAAATTTTTGCTTTGGTTCTGCATTTTGCTATTTGTTGTAAATAGTATAAAAAATAAATCTGTATAATATGAAGCTGTTAATTTATATTAAAATTGTATATGTAAATTGTAATTACTTTGTTCGCTTCAACTTATGTGTTTAAGTTCCCTTAATAATACAATATGTTTATTTTTACTGTTCCTGAATGAAAGACGAGAATTTCTTATCCTGTATGCTACCCCAGTGTATATGTTAAGTTCATTAAGTTTCATCAATATTGGTTCCTTAATTGGTCATAAAACAACAGACAGGCTGTCGCGTTTATAATATTAGTGTCGGGATATAAATATATACTAGCCTTTAACCTCAACTTTGTTTGGATGTACTATTGTCGCGTGATAAAAGATGGCGCCATCCTAATCCTGAAGAATTAACAGGATTTCAATAGCCGTGTATATTGTTCCCGTGTATAAGTAATTATTGTGCCAAATTAATCGTAATTAGTTTAGGGAATTCGCCGTGACAGAGTTACAAACATACATCCATACTCACAAACTTTCGCATTTATAATATTAGTAAGATAAATATATAAAAGCCTCTGGGTCGTAGCGAAGCAAGAGGAATAAAGATAATTTAGTTAATAGTTAAGTTCAGATATTTCCGCCGTGTGGTATCCGGCTGAATAGAATAGTACCACCCTCATTTCTTACCGAGGTGTCGTAAAAGGCGACTAAGGTAAGTCGACCCGCCGTGTGGTATCCGGCTGAGTAGAATAGACCACCCTCATTTCTTACCGAGGTGTCGTAAAAGGCGACTAAGGTAAGTTGACCCACCGTGTGGTATCCGGTTGAGTAAAATAGACCACCCTCTTTCTTACCGAGGAGTCGTAAAATACGACTTAGGTATGTTGACGTCAGGCAGGCGGCCGGTCGTAAAATACGTAGCCAAATCATATGACAACATGTTTGTAACATGTTGTGCCGACCCCACTTAGAGTGGGATGAGGGCAGGAGGATGATGATTAAGTTGTTCAGATATTTAAATCGTTGTTTAACTAAATTCAGCCTTTGGAACAGGATTCTCTTGAAATTGGACGTGTCAGCTGGCTTACTGGAACAGGGTTGCCAACTGCATGGAAATAACATGCGGCCTCTTTGGTTTGAATTACCACAATTATGTCATAGAAATTACAATTTATTCGTCATCTTCCTGCCCTGCGCAACATGTTATAAACATGTTGTCACATGATTTGGTTACATATTTTACGAACGGCCTTGTTGCCTGACGTCATCATTTTTTGAAAATGTAATAGCCTATGTTGCTCAGTAAAGATGTTGTGTGAAAACATTACAAACATACATACAAATTTTTCCGCTTTATAATATTAGTCATCTTCCTGCCCTTATCCCACTCTAAGTGGGGTCGGCACAACATGTTAGAAACATACCGGCCGGCCGTCTGAATGACATCAACTTACCTTAGTCGTATTCTACGATACCTCGGTAAGAGAGGGTGGCCTATTCTACTCAGCCAAATACCATACGGCGGGGCAACTTAACTTAGTCGTATTTTACGACGCCACGGTAAGAAATAAGGACAGTCTTTTCTACTCGGCCGTATACCAAACGGCGGGTCGACTTATCTTAGTTCCCTTTTACGACACCCCAGTAAGAAATGGGGGTGGTCTATTCACCTTAGCCGGATACCACACGGCGGGTCGATTTACCTTAGTTAACTTTCCCGACACCTCGGCAAGAAATGAGGGTGATCTATTCTACTCAGCCGGATACTCACACGGCATATCAATAAAATGCTTTACTTCATTGAAAAGATCAAGAATTTGGCTAAAGTTAATTTAATTTTCTCAAGTAATTTAACAAAGTAACATTTATTATTAAGTTATAAGCTAACAAATATTTGTTTTTGTAATTTAACTTAAAATCTAAAAAAATACATAATCATATATAAATATCAAATTTTATTGCAATGTTTAAAATTAGCATAGAAAAAACATTGTAATATCGAATTCATAATTTTTGTATTGTTCAATTAAATAAATTCTGATCGCAATATTTATAGATCAGTATCAGAATTTATTATACCATTCCAATTTTACGAACGATGCATGTTCCGGACATGTTGTGTGGCCAGGGGCTGCTTATCACTCGTCCCTGTGCTCGACATAACGGGATTGTGTTTTAATAATTTACAACAATGGTTTAAAGTATAAAAACAAACAGTTATTGCATATTGTTGTTATAAATAAAGATTGCGGTTAGATTAGATATTTTGTGTTTTTAATCAAAGCGTTATTAAAAATATTAACTTTTTGGATGTATAACGAGAAATTATGAATATTTTATTATTATTCGTAGAAAAAATTGTCCTAACTCCCAACTAAAATTCAGGTATATAAAATTAAAGTAAATCTCGTAGAGTGTAATTATTTATTGCATGAAAACGGTACATAAGATATTTAATATGATATATAATGATACAACATTTTCTGCCATTTCGGCGTGCAAAAATATTAAATAACATATATCTAAAAAATAATAGTCTCAAACAATACCATTTTATCTATGCTATGTAAATCTAAAAGAAATTGTTCTACTGAATATTAACATTTCTTTAACAATATTTGAGATAAATTTAGGTGAAACAATCTCGTATTTAGATTTTTGAGGGTTTCCGGCAGCTTGTTATAAATGCGTATGGCCATAAAGTAAACATTTTTCGCAAACAATTGTATTCGTTGTCTAGGAACTACGAGTTTATTTTTGTATCTATTGGACTTCAGAGCCGTATCTGCCTTGCTTTGAAATCTATCCCTATGCTTGTGAACAAATAAGGAAACTTCTAAGATATAAAGACATGGCAGAAGCAATACATTAACCTTTTTAAAAAGCAGCTTACATGTAGTATATTTACATCAAATCTGATATTATTGATGCCTCCTGGTAAAAGAATCTATTTTTATAACTTTTTGTTATTGTTGGAAATACATTTAACGTCAGCACTATTTATTATTTTATTAATCGAGTATTAATTTATGTAATATGATACGATCCTTAACACTTTGTTCTGAGCAACGTTAATATACGTAACATTTATTAATGTTAATACACGGCAAATTTGATGAACGCTAATTGAGACAACATGTATACACGTCGGCAAAAATAGGTCATTCTTAAAACAACGTGCATAAACGGCTACCAAATGCAGCTTGTACCAATACCTTTACGTTAAGCAATCTTTGGATGGATTGCGCCGCTACAAGTTAGTTTTTTGTATTGGACATATGTTTCAAAAGAAGAATATTATAATTATAATTTATTTTGAATTTTATTTTGAAAACTATATGCGCTCAAAGTGTTAAATAATAATTTTGAACAATGAGGCGAGTTTGATAAATCAATTATTTTCAAAAATCAGTAATAAAATACAGACTGTGATAAATTCCGTTACAAATTTAATAAAAAATTCTGATCTAATGATAAAATGATTCATAAAAGTGTTAACCACCCTATAAACAAGTCGCTCGTAGTACGTAAAACTTTCTTGCTTATAGTAGATTAAGTTCATCTTGAGTTTGGACTTGCGCGCTTTCTATAGCGGCGTAGCAGTCACTTCTACTACGTCGGCCGCTACGCACGCGATGTACCGCTACGGACGCTACGAACTGTCTACGATCGAACTTAGTCAGAATCATAATTCTAGTGAGTGATAATTACAGTGGAAAAGAATATTGTGTAAAAATTCTGAGTGGTGTGGAATGATGTGCAAGTGTTTTAATGTATATAACAATGTTTTCTTGCTGTACAATTTGCCGCAGCCGGCGATGACCTTTCCATTTTACAGGTTAGTTGTGTATTTTTAATTAGGATGCTGAGTTTGGCTGTTTACTTTTTGTGCGGAAAAATGAATATTTATAAGCTCTTAGATATTTTTGGACGAGTTTTGTGTTTATTTATTTATATTTCACTCTCTTTACAGTATCTTTACACTCTCTTTTCTTTTTTTAAGTTCTTTGATACAAAGAGAGTTTATTATGAACTGTTTCTGTACAGAAAATATATAAATTGGACTACGGCCCATACCTTTTATATTCTATAATATATGTATATTTAATTCACACTATAACAGGAACTTGGAAAATAGATTGACGCATTAATGGATGGTGCACATTACTTCTATCTCTTTTCTCTTTGGATCATTTGGAATACACAAAATTTAATAAAATTTTCTTTTAAGATTCTATATATATTACCAAATTTCATAACGCCATTATATAATTAATATAGATATTTTGGTATAACTCGGTAAATTTTGTAATACAAAACTATTATACTATATAAATTTTAAACTAAAATAGCATTTATTTATGTTGGTAGTTTTATATTTAAATAAATTATTATAAAATAGATAATATATTTTTTATTTATTGTAATATTCTATTAATAGACTGACAATTTTGTGCACTTTGAGCGCATCTCGTTTAGTATATAAATGTTTTTCATTTGTTATATTAAGAATTGTATTTTTTTAAAAAGAGCGACCGCCGAGTTTCT
Organism: Morpho helenor; assembly: GCA_029227775.1. Taxonomy (NCBI): domain Eukaryota; kingdom Metazoa; phylum Arthropoda; class Insecta; order Lepidoptera; family Nymphalidae; genus Morpho; species Morpho helenor. The sequence continues at coordinate 2,149,926 of JARGCU010000006.1, forward strand.
TGCTGGCTTTTCTCAGCAGGAACAGCTTTCCGAATCAGCAGTAGAGTTGACGATTCAAAAGCACTTGTTTACAAGTTTATTTGAATAAAGAATATTTTGAATGGAATTGAATTGAATTCAAAATATAAGAAATATCTCTATTTTTTAGGGTTTCCACATACTTATTTCTAATTAAGTTTATTTCTATGCTCAATACAATACGATCAAGATCATATAACAGGAATATCATCTATAAAAGCTCTCTCAGTTCTCTGATTCGAAAAACTCTAGAATTTATTTCTATTGAAATAAACAAATTAATATTAAAAGTTTTTATATTTTATTTTAAAATAATAGTGAAATACCGTTTCGCTTTCGATCATCGATTGAGCGATAAATGTTTTATCAAATATATAAATTAAACCATTGAACATGGATAATTAGTTATTTAACTAATTTTTAAATAAAAGTTTGCCCTTGTAGTTAAAAATTGAGGGCCTTAATTATCAGACTACGTTATTAATATTTTAATTGATTGGTGATAGAATGACTGTAATAAAATAAAATTTTACTTTCCAATGAACTCGATTGACTATATATTGATTGATTGATCCGGATAATGAATTATCTTTAATATTTAAATGAGTTAATCTTGTATGTATATATATATATATATATATATATATATATATATATATATATATATATATATATATATATATATATATATATATATATATATATATATAATTTTTTTTTCGGAATCTCCGAAACGGCTCCAACGATTTTCCTGAAATTCAGCATGTAGGGGGTTTTGGGGGAGAAAAATCGATCTAGCTAGGTTTTATGTAAAAAAAATCGTTTTATCGCTGTTTTTAGGCATTAAAAAATACTAAAATTTATATTGAATTGAATTTTTGTCAAGTCAGCGTACCTTATCCGCGAACGGGCAGTCTCAAAAATGTTAATACCGAGGATAGATCTCCAACCACTTACTTATTTTTTGTATTTTTTTGTTTCTTTTTTATTTTGTAAAAAATTACCGAGCAAGGCTCGGTCAACCAGGTACTATAATATTGGATTTTGGATATAATTTGTAGGAAATTATTACTAATTTTATTTTATTACAGCAGATATTTCGTGTCTATTACTGCAAAATTGATAATCAAGAATCTTAAAGGAAATACATAAATAAATTGATAATCAAGAATCTTAAAGAAAAAACATGATTAAAAAAAAAAAGAAAGTTCATTTTTAAGAACAGTGAGTTTACTTTAACATAGTTCTTTTTTTGAGAATTTTTTTTTCGGAAATTTAAAGAATTTTTCAGTGATTAAAAATGTTTGAATAAAAATTATAAGTGATAAATTATATAATGAATTCTTTTGTAATAAATAATTTGTACCTCATCAGGTGATACAGTAAAATTTAAAAAAATGTTTCTGAATTAAAACAATCAGTTAATTTATAACAAAATAATCTAATTATCATTAGTTATTTTTAGTTGAGTAATAAAGGAATAAAATTATTTATAGAAGCAGGCTGTACTTTGGGGAAATCCATAGTAAAGAATTAGAGGAATTACGATTTTGTCGTAGAGCCTATTGATGATGTTTTGGTTACGGGGCGAAACGATCGTAGAGATTGTCGTAGTGAGTGTGTGTAGTTCTTGTATGTTGTTAGCAGCGTTTTATGATGCGTGTGGTGACTGGTCTTGTATGAATAATACATGTGAACGTTGCCTGCTTCCTGCATTTAGCATTACAAATTCTCTTAACAAGCGCGGATTATAACAAAATAAGTCTATCATAGTTTAATTAAAATAATTATTAAAATTATTAAATTAAAATAATGTTTATTAAAACTATTATATTACAATTTGATAAAAAAGTTTCAGCTAAAGAAATAAAGAATATATTTTATAATGTTTGAATTGAAGTATAATACTTGAAACAATCTACATGCGGAGTTCTTAATTGCGATGTAAGTAATTGCACTGCGTCAAAGATTATATTGCAAAACGTAGATTTTGAGATTATAATATATTTTTATGTTACTTTTAGATTACATTTAAATAATCATCATCATCTTCCTGCCCTTATCTCACTCTAAGTGGGGTCGGCACAACATTTTATAAACATGCTGTCACATGATTTGGCTGCGTTTTTATGACCGGCCGCCTGCCTCACGTCAACTTACCTAAGTCGTATTTTACGACACCTCGGTAAGAAATGAGGGTGGTCTATTCTAATAAACCGGATACCACACGGTGGGTCAACTTACCTTAGTCGCCTTTTAGGACACCTCGGTAAGAAAGAGGGTGATCTATTATACTAAACCGGATATCACACGGTGGGTCAACTTACCTTAGTCGCCTTTTACGACACCTCGGTAAGAAATGAGGTTGGTCTATTCTATTCAGCCGGATACCACACGGCGGTACATTTAAATAATTATGTTTAATAATTAACTCGCTAATGATAATATCTTTCTTAACAATTGTTTCTAGACGAATTAATACCAAATACTTCGTTTGTGTAAATTTCTGAGTAATAATACTTGCAAAAATATTGAAGTGTCGTTAAATAAAACTCAAACAACAGTTGTAGCATTTGGGGGTCCCTAAGGCCCCTTCATTTGAAAAATTTATAAATCGGTTTAGTTCAGAAGAGATTTACGATGAAGTTGCTCCGAAAATTTGCCAAAAAAATGTTACAATTTTGATGATTAGATTTACTACTTTGGTATACAAAATTTTATAACAGTAGATAAATATTATTATCTTCCTGCCAACTTACCTTAGTCGCCTTTTACGACACCTCGGTAAGAAATGAGGGCGGCCTATTCTACTCAGCTGATACCACACGGCATTTTCCTATGTATTTATTATCTCAAAAAATATTCTCTTGGACTTTTTGCTTTACTTTATGATAATTTTATTAACAGCTAAGCGCACGGTAAGTTATGTTTATTAATTAAGTGGTAAGTGTAACCTTGGGCGATAGGGGTCTTATTAACATGCATAATTGATTGGAAGGTTAAATCGTAACTACAGTAGAATTAACTGTGTTACAAAGTATATATATTTGTAAGTAATAGAATGCTAAGTGGTATCCGGCTAAGTAGAATAAACTACCCTCATTTCTTATCGAGGTATCGTAATCGTTGACAACCGTATTTCGTTGAGTAGAATAGAACACCCTCTTTCTTACCGAGGTGTTGTAAAATACGAGTATGTTAAGCTGAAGTCGATATATACACTCGGACTCGAAAAACTAACAAATGATCTTTAGATAATATTAATCCTAGGTGGGAATTGAACTTGCGACCCGTGGAGCTGAAGGCAGGTTCACTACCACCTGGGCCAACGGGAGAATAAAGAGTAATCAGCATATTGTTTGAGGTTGGAATTACTGCCATTAATCTTTAAGAAATGTTATAATTTAACAGAGGATATAACTTTCCCGAGTTTTCAGAGTTCATTACTAGGAGTAGGAGTACTCCATCTAGGAGTACTCCTAAATTTAATGTTGTTATATTGAGAAACTAGTTGAATTATCTGGCGATGCCTGCAGATTCAGTTCAAATTTTTTTACGATATCTCTAGCTTGGCTGTATGTGTTCACTTGTATTGTATTAATATAGACTAACTTGTACCCGCAATTTTGTTCGCGTGAACTGCTGTCACGAGATAGGTCGATGACGCTTTTCAATGCCATCCTATTCCTGTAGAATAAACAGGATTTCTATAGCCTATGTATTACCCCAATGTATCAGGAATACAACAAGTACAAGATGTGGTAGCCCAACGGTAACACCGTGCGCCTCTTTCGAGGAGGTCTAGGGTTCAAACCCCGGGCAGGCACCAATGAGTTTTCTAGTAAAACTTATGTGTCTAATTGATAATTGCTATTTATCACACGCTTTTCGGTGAAGGAAAACATCGTGAGGAAACCTGCATATCTGTAGAGAATCCTAGGGATATGTGAAACCTACCAATCCGCATTGGAGCAGCGTGGTAGGTCTTAGCACCAATCCTTCTCTCCAAAAAAAAAACGGAGAGAAGAGGCCTATGCCCAGCAGTGGGATAGTAACAGGCCGTTACATACTTATAAGGAATAATCGAGCCAAATTTCATTGACATTGGCTCAGCGTATTCGCCGTGAGAGTAACAAAAATACATCCATACTCACAAAAATTTCGCATTTATAATAAAATTTTAGTAGGATAGGATAGTTTAATGTATGTGATACACAAGTAAACGGTGCGTAGTTTGTGACTTTTCTCATTCGGCCATTAAACGCATAGTTCCATCCCGTGTTTTATTTAATCTAAGTATAAATTAGTAGCGACGAGGATTATTGGTGAATTTAATGGTGAAACGATGTTTACACAAACATGTCGTTCGGTAGAATAACCGCCGTGTGGTATCTGGCTGAATAGAATATAACCCTCATTTCTTACCGAGGTGTCGTAAGAGGCGACTAAGGTAAGTCGACCCGCCGTGTGGTATCCGGCTGAGAAGAATAGACCACCCTTCTTCTTACAGAGGTGTCGTAAAAGGCGACTAAGGTAAGTTGACCCACCGTGTAGTATCCGGTTGAGTAGAATAGACCACCCTCTTTCTTACAGAGGTGTCGAAAAATACGACTTAGATACGTTGACGTCAGGCAGGCGGCCATAAAATACGTTGCCAAATCATGTGACAACATGTTTGTAACATGTTGACCCCTAGAGTGGAATAAGGGCAGGAGAATGATAATGATGTTATAAAAGAAATATTTTTATTACTTTTATATAATAGACCTCCAAGTTACACCTAATTCTATAAATGAATCATCACTCTCTACCAGCTTTAATCGCATTGTCGACCCGTAATCTATCAAACATCTCAGCAACTTGTTCACGATGACCTTCAGGCGTGGTGTAAAACTGAATTACTTTTTATACACCCCCTCATTAATCATTTTCTACGGATAATTAAATTTGGAGAACATATTTCAGTATTAAAAAAGAATAAGATGAAACTTTAAATAGTAACCTATTATTATCTTTAATATTTAAATGAGTTTTGATTTTTGATTTTGTTGTAATCCTGCATGTATCAGGTATGAAAACGGATTGTCCACTCTACATTTAGCATTATATATTTTTTCTATTTTACTTCATCGTGGATTATAACAAAATAATTTTATTATTATTTTTGTATTATGGATCTCCGCAAAGTAACGCCTACTTCCATAAATTAATACTACCTGGTTGACCGAGCCTTGCTCGGTAATTTTTTACAAAATAAAAAAAGAAACTTAAAAAAAAATATAATATGGTAGTTGGGGATCTTTACCTATGTATTTACATTTCTCGAGACTGCCCGTTCCCCGAATAAACTACGCTGAATTAACAGTTTAGGGCAAAAATAATGTATTAATATAAATTTTAGTTTCTTTTAATGCCCAAAAACAGGGACAAAACTGTTTTTTTTACATAAAACCTAGCTAGATCGATTTTTCCCTCAAATGCTGAATTTTAGGAAAATCGTTGGAGTCGTTTCCGAGATTCCAAATATATATATATGTATATACATACAAGAATAACTCATTTAAATATTAAAGATTAAATTAAGTTATTTATTACATTAAATAGTTCAATTTATATAAACTTTTTCCTTTTCTCTATACGACCCGTACTCTCTTTCTTCTTCAATTCTTGTCCTTTTCCTTCTATTACTCAAAGGTTGACTGGAAGAGATCCCTATTAGGGATAAGTCCGCCTATGTGTTTACATATATATACATGTGTTTTTTTTAATTTTAATTTTTTTCTTTCTCTTTTCTAAATATATCTATGTGTTAAAAGAAAAATAAATAAAGATAAATTGGCTTTTTACGCTCAATCTATTTCTGCCATACTAGTACATAAGAACTCATTAATGCAAAACCACTAGAAAATTAATTAGAACGCAACCGGAATAACCTGATCGAACAAGTTTTCAACAATTGTACAAAGGTAAAAAAATAGCAAAATTGAAAAGTTATTTACAATATTACAATTATGTACAGATAAGTTTACATTGAACGTAAGAAATATGCTTTTACGTAAAGCATATTACACGTACAGTAAGTTGACCCACCGTGTGGTATCCGGTTTAGTAGAATAGACCACCCTCTTTCTTACCGAGGTGTCGTAAAATACGACTAAGGAACGAGTAAGTTGAAGGAAGACGGCCGGTCGTAAAACCCAGCCAAATCATATGACAGCATGTTTATAACATGTTATGCCGACCCCACTTTGAGTGGGATAAGGGGAGGAGGATGATGATTAACGATAAATTTAATTTTAATATTAATGATATTTTAATAGAAATAAATTTAAAATTACTTTTTTATTTTTAATTAACATCCTGTATAGGAACTAATTAATAAAAACCACTCGACAAATTAATTAAACGCAATCGAAATGCCCTATAATTGAATAACTCTTACAATAAAAGACGCAATCAAAAGAAAATCGTCTTCCTTTTCTACAACCTTTTCTGTAGCAATTTTCCTTTAAAAGGACATCAGACTCAATAAATGGAGAGTTTTTTTTAAAGAGCACAATTCTTTTAAAAGTAGATTTTTTTTATTCATTCTTATATAAGAAAGATTATTTTTCAATCTATATAGAGTGATTTTAAAAATCTATTCCTTATCCTTCTGCCCTTATCTCACTCTAAGTTGGCTCAACATGTTATAAACATGTTGTCACATGATTTGGCTAGATATTTTACAACGACGCCTGACGTCAATTTACTCGTATTTTACGACACCTCGGTAAGAATGAGTGGGTAAGAAAGGGGGTGGTCTATTTTACTCAACCGGATACCACACTGCGGGTTGACTTACCATAGTCGCCTTTTAGGACACCTCGGTAAGAAATGAGAGTGGACTATTCTACTAAGCCGGATACCACACGGCGGATCAACTTAACTTACCTTAGTCTCGTTTTATGACACCTCGAAAAGAAATGAGGATGGTCTATTCTAAACTCTTATATAGCTATTATTCAAGTTTAAACAAGACGTATAAAATTTATTATATTATTTCATCGCAACATTGATATACATCTATACAAGAGTTTAAAACAACAAAACGAATAAGTAAACCTTTCCAACTCCAGTTTACTACACGTGTTTGAAAGCAAAATCAGTGGTGGGGGTTGAACTATTTGTATATAGCACTGCTAGCTTGGATGATGCAAGGCTTTATAATTTTGTCATGGAGCCTATCTCCTGACGATGCTCCGGTTACAGGGTGAAACGATCGTAGAGATCGTAGTGAATATGTGTAGTGCTTGTATAGTGTGCTGTTGGTGGCGGTGTCTTGTGATACGCGTGGTAACTTATCCTGCATGTATAAGGTATGAGAACGGTTTTGCTTCCTACACTTATCATAACATAGATTCTCTTAACTAACGCGGATTATAGCAAAATAATTCAATCACAACTTCTGTACTGAGTAAAAGAAACCACGAAATCCAAGAAAAGATCTAAGTTAACTTTCCGAAAGCATCTGCATTAAGATTTATTAAACTTTCATTTAGTAAATGGTTAAAATTTATACGTTTCCGTTAGATTTAATCAAGTATTAAATCTAAGTAAGTAAGATCTTAGATTTGACCAGCCAAGGTCACGTCAAGTTTGCTAATATTTTCCTTAACGGAAAAACATGGGATGAATTATAAATATCAATTAAGCAGAAAGTTTTTGGAGAAAATTCAGAGTAGCAAATACGGGACCCCTCGGTTAATTCAAATTTCATTAATTTTAACGAGTGTTCCACTCAACTTGATATCTTGTTTGAACTTTCATTAATTATATTCTATGTAGCTTACGCTTACGTGATATGCTTTCGCTTCGAATAAGCTTTTTGGGTGCCCCGGGTTTTGGTCGCAGTAAAATTTAAAGTACTGGACTGTTAATCTAACACTGATGGTCAAAAACAACCTTCTTCTTTCTTATAACAGCTTTGTAGCTTAAATGTTACACATTACTCCACTGAAAATAGCATAATTTTTATTTATGTATATTAGGTAAATAAGTCTTAATTACCGTGTTGTAATAAGCTGTGATGGCCTAGCGGTGCGACCGTGTGAATCTCTAGAGACGATCATGGGTTCAAACCCGGGCAGACGCCAATGAGTTTTTCTATTAAAACTTATGTCTAATTGATAATTGCAATTTATCACACGCTTTTCGGTGAAGGAAAACATCGTGAGGAAACCTGCATATCTCTAGAGAATTCCGGGGATATGTGTAACCTACCAATCCGCATTGGAGCAGCGTGGTAGGTCTTAGCTCCAACCCTTCTCTCCAAATATGGAGAGAGGAAGCCTATGCCCAGCAGTGGGATAGTAACAGACCGTTACTTACTTTACTTACTTTACCGTGTTGTAATCTGACTAGAATAGACCACCCTCATTCTTACCAAGGTGTCGTAAAAAGTGACTAAGGTAAGTTGACCCATCGTGTGGTATCCGGTTGAGTAGAAAAGACCACCCTCTTTCTTATCAAGATGTCGTTCAATACGACAAAGGTAAGTTGACGTCAAGATGGCGGCCGATTGTAAAATACGTAGCCGTATAACAAGTTTATGACATGTTGACACGACTTACCTTGGTCACCTTTTACGACACCTTGGTAAGAAATGAAGGTGGTCTATTCCATTCAGACTGATACCACACGGCGTTCCCATTTAGCTAGATTGATTAACAAAATCACGGGAACCCACTAAGCGGCACGAAATCATGTGGAGTGTAAAAACATTGACGGTACCATCGAATACTGGAAGCCTATTATTTGAGAGAGATGAAATAAAAGGCTTTCGTTTACCCTTTTTGCCCGTTTCCATTTTTTCCATGATTATAATTAAGAGCTTTCAACTAAAGCAGTTTTGGTCAATTCAATTCAGGCAATATGTCGAGGGTCCCTCAAACATACGGAGTAGAAATTGCGTTAAATGAAGCTGAATGATTTGAAACCTTTTTATTTGCTGATATGACAATTATATCGTATTAAAAATAAATATAATATATTGAGGAACAGGATGTAATGAACAACATGATGAACAGTGATATTTCATAAAAAAAATCAAATTTGTGGATACATTTCACATACTTAATATTAAATTCAAAAAAAATGTTCTGTGGAAAATTGCATTTAAGCGTATTGCAGTATATGCAAAACTCCTGACTTTTAAAGAGACCCATAACTTAGAAAAGCAAGAAAACTCTAGCTTTTTTAATGGTTCGTAGTGTGTTATTTAAGTGATAGCATATCTTAACTGCAGTCAGCTACGCATCCAGTTGCAACGATTATCTTGTAACCATCAAATTGTAATAATTTTTTAAAAGATTAGCCGCCGAGTTTCTTGCTGATTCTTCTAGGTAGGAGCAAACTTCCGAATCAGTGGTAGCTTCTTTAAAACATTTGATGATTCAAAAGTACTGTAAACAGTCTACTTGAATAAAGAATATTTTGAATTTGAATTTGAATTTGTCATAAATGACATTGTAATAAGGATTACAATGTATCTAATTGAACTAAGCATAATTTTGAATTTGATCACTTAAATGCAAAGCGTGCAATTTATCTAGGACCTGTTCCTGAAGAGGTCAATGGCTGAATCCAACAAGGTTAGGCAGCGTTGGGATATTGGTTTTGCTAAATTCCTCGGTGCTTAAATACAAACACAGTTCGTGTTGTCATATTTCATTGTCACAAAAATAAATTAATACCGAGAAGAGCCAGCAAGAAATTCAGCGGTTGCTCTTTTCAACATAATACTTGTTACATTAAGTCATTACTATCTTGTACAGAGTCAGACAGTAGCTATATCCACGCATTCTTATCGTCCAAATAATCGTCAACAGTATAGTAGGCTTTTAATCGGCCTCTCTTTAATTGTTTTTAGACTGCTGAAATGGCAAAGCTAAAATTGATTGCGGAATCACTACATATTATAAAACAAAGTCCATATTTCCGTATGTACGCATAAAACTTTAAAACTACACAACCGATTTTGATGCGGTTTTTTTTAATAGATAGAGTGATTCAAAAGGAAGGTTTGTACGTATAATAACATTCAATACGAAGTAGAGAAATACTGTAATTTTTGAGGTTTCTGTAAATAATTACATTTTTTTCCGCTTACATTGCAAACGCAGGCTAAACCCTACGAGATTTATCAAAATGATGTACTAAGTATTTGTACACCTTAAAAAGGTCTACAGAAAAGTCCGCAATGGTATATGTCTATCTCTTATGGATAACCCACAATAGCAGTTTTTTTCATTTACTTTTTACGAAAAATGATGCCTTATGTTCAAAGCAATTTTTATACAATACAGCATTAATCCTTATCCAATTGAGTACCTTAAATAAATTGTTGATTTAATATAGATCAATATTGCCGTTGACAGCATGTAATTTAAGTGAACATTTTCGAAGATATTACAGATTTAAAATGCCGTGAGAACTTCGAATCTAGCAGCTATATGTCGCTCTTTCAAAGTTTGTTTAACGACAAGAAAGCTGTGAATGTTGTATATAAAGACATTCTGTAATTAATTGTAAAAATAAAATACATAGGGAAAATGTAAAAGTAAATAAGTAAAAATGTACTATATGAATTTAGATATTCCAAAGATAGCAGGAAATCTTCTTGGTATAGGGAAAGGAAATTGTTTTTCTCCAAATTTAACGCTTGCGGGCCACGGGCAGTAAAGAATAAATCAAAACTACTGGATCGATTTTAATCATTTTTTTTTACACTGACTGACATGGGATATATATTTTATACCCGTGCGAAGCAGGAGCAGGCCGCTAGTTTTATTATAAAATCTTATACTCAAACCCACAAACGAATTTCGTACCTTTGCAAAGCGCAAAGCAGGAGCCGCAAGCTTATGTCGGTTCCTACTTTGTCTATTATATAATCAACTATCGTTCTATAACTCTTTATATTTTTATGTTCAAAAATTAAATTACTTAAAATGTACTGTGAAGCAAATGTAAGAATACCTATTTCCTTAAAATTCTCTCGCAGGGAATCACACGGACTTAAATTGTAAATGCCATGTATGGCACTTTTTTTTATAAGGGCAGAAGGATGATGAGAATTATCCACATGCAGTCTAGATTGCCTTTAGCATGGAGTTTCATCTTTTAACGTCTAGGCACGTCGTTTTAACGTTGCATAACTTTACTGATTCACAAAGGTTATAATCCAGTAACGTTAGAAGGAGATTATTCGGTCGCACGTGAATGTCAGCTCAAGTAGGTCTGTGCATATTTTAAACTATAATGTAAACATTCTGCTGAAGCGTGTGGGCGTTATTATAATGGTTTAAAATCTTTAAAGTGTGCACTCCTACTAGATCGAGAGACCGTCTTGAGGTTATCTGTTCACGGGGTTTTAGCTGTTAAGAATCTGGCATGATTACCCAACCGTAGATAGCAGGACTCATGAATTATTACCTAATCTCATCCTCCTGCCCTTGCTCTAAGTAGGGTTGGCACGACATGCTATAAACATGTAGTCACATGATTTGGCTACGTATTTTAGGATAGGCCGGCTGCGTGACGTCGACTTACCTTAGTCGTATTTTCGACACCTTGATAAAAAATGATGGTGGTCCATTATACTCCTCCGTAAACCACACCGTGGGTCATCTTAGTCGCCTTTCAGGACCCCTCGGTAAGTAGCCTTATCCCACTCTAAGTGGGGTAGTATAACGATATTGTTACATGATTTGGCTAGGTATTTTACGATCGGTAACCTACCTGACGTCAATTCAACTTAGTCGCCTTATTATATAAACATACGGGTCACATCGCGTTATAATCGATTACCTTTGTATAAGGTTCTACGTTTCGGCAGAGTTGCATCCACCGTGGTCACGAACTGACTGGAGCGCCGCGGCGTCTTCGTTCCCGAGTACTACAGTCATTATTTTGTTCATCTTACCGCACTTGAACCGCACAATCCATGTAAAGTCTGTTGCACACCACACTGATATTATCCGCACGCGATATAGCTTGCAACAATTTCTTTCGCGAGTTATATGTATTGATCACTGGATCCCAAGTCGTTGACAATCTGAAGCCCTCTTCTCTGTTGAATGTGCGATGCTTTTTGATCTCAACAGCTTCACGCGCCACTCTTGCATAATAGTGGGCATCAGTTGACAGGACTTTGTGATCATGAAGCTCAATCCAGTGATCGCTCCCCGAATTAAGCAGATGGTCTGCGATCGCTGACTTCGTTGGCTGGTTTTTTTTAACTGCAGCTATGTGTTCTTTGACCCGCTCAGCAATGGTACGTTTTGTTTGGCCCATGTATGCGCTACCACAACTGCAGTTGATCTTATACACCCCTGGGGTCTGGTAGGGGATGACATTTTTCGGCGTACGTAGGAACCTTACCTTATGTAAAGGCGTGAAAACAGTCTTCATTGAAAGCTTTCTAAGCATGGTCCCGATTTTGTCGGTGACGTCTTTAACATACGGTAAAAATGCCGGCTGTCTGTTCACCTCAAGATGCCTTTGCTTCCGCGTGCATTGTCTTCTTAATTTTCCGTTAGTGTAGCCGTTCTTCTTAAGGATCTCCTGAATATGTTCTAGTTCACCGTCAAGGTATTCAGGGTCGCACAGGTCATAAGCTCTGTTTGTCAACGAGGCTTTGACGGCTTCTAGGTGTCTAGGATGATGGTGCGATGTGGCATGAAGATATCTATCTGTGTGGGTGGGTTTTCTGTATACAATATGTGCCAAAGATCTGTCTGCCTTTACTGTTACCTTTAAGTCCATAAAAGCAAGCGATCGGTCTGATTCCATTTCAACTGTGAATTTAATTTTTGGATGAATGGAATTTAGATGTGAAAGATATTGTTCTGTTTCCTGTTTTCCGCCTCGAATTATACAAAAGAGGCTTTTTTGAATTAGGTCACTTTAATAATAATCATCCGATATATTAATTATTATATTTTTTTAATCATTATTTTATTAATCATAGTGATCCTTGACGATTTAAAAGAGCTTGAAAGAGCTTATTTGAATAAAGATTTTTTTGATTTGATTTGACTTGTGGTACTAAACGTAATTTACCAAATGCAGCGAAAGGTGACCTTATATTTCAGCCATAAGCGTCTGGACACGTCTTTATAACAAACTAACCGTTATTGGCTTACTGAGACAGGATATTAATCTTGTAATATTCAGAGAATATTATCCGTTCGCACGTGTATGTCGGTTTTGCGGTAGCGTATATACTCACGGCCATAAAAGAAACATTTTCCGGGGCACGTAGGCTTTTATATTAAAAAGAATTGTATTTGTAAGGGTCGAATGGTCTGTAAAACGTTCCAGTCAATTCCTTTCCTGTTAAATTGTTGTTTCCAGGAAAATGAAAAGATACTGTACATACTTTATTTGTATTTTTGATGGATATTTTTTTATATTAGGGCGGCAGTGTAAAATGGTTTTGTGGCAAATTGCAGTGTAAAAGTGTTCCATAACTTGGGAAAGCAAGAGAATACTTGTTTTTTTAATATTTCATAGCATGATATGATGGTGGGTCTAACCTCCAACACTGCTCTCAAAAAAAGGAGACAGACTTATTCCCAGCAGTGGGATAGTGGCTGTTACTATATCAAGAGTAAGAAGAACTCTTGTGACATAATCATAAAGCCTGCGTCACATGTCGTTAAAAGCGTGAGCTTGTATTCATTTTAAATACATTAGACACAGCTCGTTAACTTTGCTTTAATATTTAATATTTACGTCTTAAGGCCTTTATACACAGATATATCTATACTAATATAAAGCTGAAAAGTTTGTTTGATTGTTTGAACACGCTGAAATATTCTTTGAGTGACAGATAGTTTATTCATCTACAAAGGCGTTAGGCTATATAACATCACGCTACGATAAATTGGAGAGGAGCAGCAATAAAAAATATTACGAAAACGCCAAAAATTAAAACTTTTCTTACGTACGCTAAGTAAACGGTGAAAGTTATTCAAATGTATGTACCTCTACCCTCTAAAAGTTCTGAATAAAAGTCCGCGACAGCATATGCCTAGCTTTTAAGGTTAACCCACATTAACCCTGTTTTATCCCTGTTTTCGGTCCCTTAAAAACTGCTACAATAATAATAGAATGCAAAGCTTAATTTTGCTGTCAATTGTAAAGTTGTAATAGCTAAATGGGGAAAGGGTGAACTTAAAAAGTAAAAGTACCCCAGATCAAGTCCCATATGTGATCAGCCCTTTTTTTTCTTTTATTGCATTTTTTTATATCATTTAATAAAATTACTGAGCAAAGCTACCTAGACTATAAGATTAATTAACCTTGAAAGTTTTATCTATCCAATTTATCTGAGTACAGTATCCTATTTGCGGGCCTTTTCAGGAGACAGTGGATTATGTTGACAGTCGATTGATACCGCTTAGTCACGAAATGGCAGTCTGATAGGCAATATTGATACGTGTAGGATGTCCACAAATTGCGTCACTCGAATACCCTTAGTCTTTGTAATAGGAGCAAGAACATTTAGCCTGTAATTACCATGCAGATGTCTCGAATATATACACTCGTAAATAGGGAATTTTAAAATGCTGTATATATTAATTAGGAATTATAAAACGATAGGTGATGTATACAATAGACAAAACAGGAACCGACATAAGCTTGGGGCTCCTGCTTGGCGCCTTGCAATAGTTCGTAACTCGTTTGTGGGTTTTGGTATAAGATTCTATAATAAAATTCCGCAATCAATTTCAGCGTTGCCATTGCAGCAGTTTAAAAACACTGTTAAAAATAGGCTGATACAGAAAGCCTACTATACTATTGAAGATTATTTAGAAGATAAGAATGTGTGGATATAGCTCTCTTTGGACCTGTACAAGACAGTAACGACTGAATGTAAATAGTATTAAGAATTATATGTTTAAAAGAGCAACCGCCGAGTTTCTTGCTGGCTCTTCTCGGTAGGAACAGCTTTCCGAACCAGCGGTAGAGTTGACGATTCAAAAGCACTTGTTTACAAGTTTATTTGAATAAAGAATATTTTGAATTTGAAATTTATGTTAAGTAGATTTTAACCATCATTCTCCTGTCCTTAACCCTATTTTAAGTGGGGTCGGCATAATATATTGTTATAAACATGTTGTCGTATGATTTGGCTAGGTATTTTAAGAGCAGCCACCTGCCTGATGTAAACTTACCTTAGTCGCCTTTTATGACACCTTAGTAAAAAAGAGGGTAGCATATTTTACTTATCCGGATACCATACGGCGGGTCAACTTACCTTAGTCGCCTTTTTTGACAACTCGGTAAGAAAGAGAGTGGCATATTCTACTCATCCGGATTCCACACCGCGGGCTAACTTACCTTAGTAGCCTTTTACGACACCACGGTAAGAATGAAGCCTATTCTACTCAGCCCGATACCACATATTTTACCATCGTTCTCCTGCCTTTATTCTACTAAGTGCCCTTATTCTACAACATGTTTTTCTCTTCCTTTCTTTGCTATAAATCGTCAACTCTCGCGCTACTCCTTTTACATGCATGTCATACTTTACACAATCCAACCCTCTCTTTTTAGGCCTCCCTCTAGACACATATCTATCCACATTCATATTTAACACTCGTTCGGTCACACGATTTTCATCCCTCTTCATTATATGTCCATCTTAGTCGCGGGGAGTCGCTGGCCGCTGAAAAAGTGCTTAAAAAAGTGTTGTGGAGATGCCATAAAGAGACCTATATCCAGCAGTGGACATCCATCGGTTGAAAAAGAAGAAAAAGACCATCTTAATCTTGCATTACTCATCATTTCTATAATAGGCGCAACTTGAGTAAATCTCTAATACTTCTTTAATCTTTACAACAAGAGAAAGTCATTGTACGTATAATGTCATAAAACTCAGCTTTAAAATTTGTTATTTATGGCGTTAAATAATTAAAACATTCACCAGAGAGATCGTTAAAATGAATTATAATTATATAAAGGTTCACCCACATCAGATTTAACAATAACTAAGTTACTAACTCGTATACTTAGGTAATTCTTCGACAACTAAGTTAAGGGTTCAACAAGGCCTTGTATAATGTAATGAGGTTTTAATTGAAATATAAGGGTTGTGGAAGATTACGCTCGACACAGCATAAGCTTACTACTAGATGTACTAACAAGAAGTGTGGGCGCAATTTTTTGCCTCAAGTAGTGTTCGTACATTTGGTAGGCGAGTTTGCAATAATCTTTAAGGACACAGTTATCGTATCGAATTTTCCCGCCTCAATTTTTCTAAAAAAGGTTTTCGCTACCTGGTTCGGTTATCGGCGCTGTGGAAAGCGTGGCTGATGTTTGTGTACAGTCGATAGGACAACTGATCCAGCCATCTCTTTGGACTTGACTCCTTTGTGTCTTTTGCCAAGGCAAAGTACAAGTACTTTGCCCGTTATTACAAGTTTCTCCAGGTTATTACTTAAGAGAATGGGCTTTGCTGGAGGCATATTTTAACGGCTTTTTTGTTACCTGTACCTCGTTTAGGATAGAGATGTTAGTTCTTAACTCAGTCCAGGGAATACGTAGCCGTAGTGGTAAATACTACCACCATAGTTTATAAGTTCCATAGTTCAAAAGCATCAATACGTTTTCTATCTACTGTTTTAAAGATTCTGGACTCAGAGTCCATATCATAGGCGCATAGTCTATACCCGAAAAGACTAAAGTTTGTACCAACTTAATTTTTGGTAACCTAACTATTACTCCATTTATAATTCCTCCATTTACACCAAGATGCGTCACTATTCACATTATAGTTAAATATCAGCTTCTGTGGTCACAACTTTGAAAGTCCGTAATTACTGTTGCGGTTTTTGTGTTAAATGTACCTACTGGATGTTATTTGGCTGGTTTTATATCAGCTTTTGTAGTTTGGAGTAGATAAAATAGAAATAAAGTATTTCTACAATTTACGTTTTTGTGTTTAATTACATTAATTGATAATTGCAATTTATCACACGCGTTTCGGTAAAAGAATTCTGGAGATATATGTAACCTACCAATCCGCATTGGAGCAGCGTGGTAGGTCTTAGCTCCAACCCTTCTCTCCGGAAACGAAGAGAAAAAGCCTATTCCTAGCAGTAGGAGAGTAAGAGGCCGCTACTTTACTTTTTTTTACATTTTTGTGTGGCTACTACTACTACTCACATTTTCTATTATGGGTGCAAATTTCCAACTTCCCCTTTCCTAAGGTAAGTTGATCCGCCATGTGTTATCCGGCTGAGCAGAACAGACCATCCTCTTCACTCTTACTAAGGTTCCGTATAAGGGGATTAAGGTAAGTTGACGCCAGGCAGGCGGCCGGTCGTAAAATACCTAGCCGAATCATGTGACAACATGTTTATAACATGTTGAGCAGACCTCAATTAGAGTGGGATAAACGCAGCGATTGATATGTTTCAAACTTTCCCTTTTTTTACCTCCTAATATACAAATGAAGAGAACAAATAAATAAATAAAAATCACGACGTCTCATTGCCTATCGACTGTCAGGGCGTTTCCATGTTATGTATTAATTATATGAACAAATTTAATTTCATAAATGTAATACCATAAGCAATTAATTTTATAACTTAAACACTAATTAATCCCGCATGTGCGGTGTATGGACTTGTTAAACTAATGAGTGTGCAAAATTGGCAAATATTTAAACATTACACAAGCGAATACTCGCGATTTCATCGGCGTCGTATTTTAAAACAAAATGAGAAGTTTGAATTTTTTTATATATACCACAAGCTGTGGGATGCCGAGTGAATCATTCCAAGGGGTCATGAGTTTGGGTTTCTGTTGATATTTATATGACTTATTGATATTTGTAATTTATCAAACGTTTTGCACTAAAATAGCACGGGCAGAGCTCGTGGCACAGGCGGGGCACGATCTCTCCTTGCCCACCGTGGTTCGTGCCATGGTGGACAGGTAGAGGTCGTAGGTAGCGATGGCCTCCTTCTGCGAGAATGGAATCTCGCGGAAGGATGCGGCGGGGTGGATCCGAGAAGTCAAGTCCTTGGATTCTATCCGCCTCAGGCGAGCGGGGTACAGACGGCTCGCCGAAGCCCGTCGTATGCTAACGGGATCTCTGGGCGTCTCAAACGGGGTTTATCAGACGCCCGTCTGAAAAGGTCCCCGAGGCGGTCAATGCTTCTGGTGCTCCCGATGCATCGATTAGCGGAGGTAGGGGCCATTTTTAGAAAGGCTCCGACCCAGAGGTGGCGCTCAAAGTTGCTGCTGGCGGGGATGGGGGCAATGTGTACAACGGTAAGCTGTCCCCGCCACCAGCAGCGTGGTGAAGCAATGTCAGATTTTTAGTCGGTGCGAGTCCGACATATCCACCCCGTCGGGTGGTGATGACCCAAAATGGGTTTTCCTGACATAAAAAAAACACTACTGTATTATAAGTCGATAGTTAATTATAGTCAAACAATAGGACAACGTCATTGATCAAGTATCCATGCACAATCTACAAACACAGTCGTTAGTCTAATACACGTACATGATTGGAAAATGTTTGGCCGTATCACGAGTATCATACAAATGTTCCCATGTCAACATTCCCAGGGACGTGTAACGGGCTATCGGGAAGTTTCGAGACCGCCTCGTTAAGCTAATGCGTGGACTAGATTGCCGAATGTTTGGACATCCGGTACATAAGCGCTGCGGTTTGTGCGGCGGGGATATACAGGTTGGACGAGTAGATTGCTTAACTTTATTGCGGTTCGCGAGTTAATTTTGTTTGTATTATTTATATTGTATTATTTATACATGTCCCAATTTTGACAAATATCAGATTATTGTCCTTTCAGAATTTCAAGGTATCCGGCTGATTAGAATAGACCACCCTTTCTTACCGACTTGTCCTAAAAGATGACTAAGGTAAGTTGACTAACTACCGTGTAGTATCCGGCTGAGTAGTATGGACCACCCTCATTTCTTTTCGAGATATCGTAAAAGGCGACTAAAGGTAAGTTGAAGTAAGGCACAGTCGTAAAATAACTACCCAAAAGATGTAACAACGTTTAAAACATGTTGTGCCCACCCAACTTAGAGTAGGAACGGGCAGAAGGATCACAGTTTATTCACTTTTGTTTATGTATTTTTTTATTATATTTTTCACTGCTGATAACATAACGTTTCTGTCACAAAATGGTTGCATAATTCACAATACCTAGGTAAAAAAAATAATAAATAAAAAGACGCTGATGACGTGTAGGATTCCAACCCGGGTTTTGAAAATTTTCGGTCCGTCCGTTACCCATCGGGTATCGCAACATTACGTTTGACAGCAAAAAAATCCTTTGCTTTATCATTATACCATATTTTTAATGCCAAAAACAGGGATAATTTTTTTTTAATAAAACCTAACTCGATCGATTTTTCTCCTCCAAAATCCCTTACAAACTGAATTTCAGGAAAATCGTTGGAGCCGTTTTCGAGATCCAGAAAATATATACATATACATAACAGATTAACTCATTTAAATATTAAAGATACCTTAAGTAAGTAAAGTAAACTATTTCCCTTGATAATACACTAATATTATAAAAGAAGTTGTAATCCCAACTTTCTCAGTCTAAAGCGCACTTAACTATTATTGCGATCCGTGATAAAACTTTAAAACATTGAAGTTGAAGTTTAAAACTTATCAACCTAAAAATACATACCTGTGGCATATTTAACTTCAAGTCAAGTCTTACCTGTAATGTGAAAAGTAACATTTTGAAATGCGATTTAAAATATTACTGTAGAAGAGTTATTGCATGTAGTTTTCATTCCCTAGTGGCCTTATAGTGTTGTAAAGAATGACAAAGTCCTCGTTCTTTATGTGTATTTATTTCTTAAATTATTGTAACATAAGTGTATATTGACTGACTCGTTGGGGCAGTGGGTAGTGACCCTGCCTTCGGCTCCGCGGATCGCGGGTTCAATTACCGCCGAGGGCCAACATTTTCAATAAATGAATTTGTTGGTCTTTGTGCCTGGGTGTATATTTGTATTTAAGTGTGTATTTAAAAAATATATAGGTAAGTATATATATTCACCAGTTGTCTGTTTACCATAACACAAGTATTAAGTTACTTACTTTAGGGACAGACGACCGTGTTTGTAAGTGTCCTATTATTAAAAAAAATATTTTCTATTTTGACAAAGTTTTCAGAATTTCTAGGTATTTTTCTAACTCTATTCTACTGGTGATTCAGAAAGCTGTTTCTACCAAGAAAAGCCAGCAAGAAACTCAGCGGTTGCTCTTTTCAAACTGTAACTTTTATATCTAAGTTACATTTGGTCATTCCTATCTTGTATAAAGTCAAAGCGAAGCTTTATCCAGAGTATACATTCATAACATTTATGTTACATATCTTAATTTTTAATCGGTTTTATTTTAACTGCTTTTATAGCAAAGTGATTGAAAATTGATTCCGGAGTAATTAATAAAGAATCTTATAATTAATGTATAGAAAACGGCTATACTCACGTCTTATTCTATCAGGTTAGCCCAACTAGTTTCTAACCCATCCGGGGCACTTATTCAATATTCTGGGAACTGCGCCGCCTGCCGCCATAACGTCGTGTAAAGAGCTCATGAATAAGTGCCCCGGATGGGTTATCGGGCTAACCCGATAGAATAAGACATGAGTATAGCGAGTTTCTATACATTAACTATCAATAATACTCACGATAGTTTAAATTTAAAAAACGAATCTTATACAATAACCCACAAACGATTTACGTACTTTTGTAAGGCGCAAAGCAGGAGCCGCATGTTTTTGTCGATTCATACTTTGTCTACTATACTATATACATTGCCAATTCTTTTTAGTTCTGCATATATAACGGCATTTGTTTAATAGTAATACCTAATCTGTTATTTATGTCTACTATTACATGTATTTGTTGTCTTGATTCTTTCAGTATATTATATTATATATGCATGTGTATGTATTATATTGATGTATATATTATAGTATATATTGATTTATATATCTTATATTACATTGTATTATATTAAACTTTTATTTTTATTTACTATTTAATTTATATTTACATGTATTTTATATTCCGTACGTACCTACTGCCTACTTTGTAAGTTTGCTTATGTCCAATGTATTAAAATGGTTGTCTGGAAGAGATCGCTGTCTTAGCGATAAGGTCGCCAATTGTACAATGTTTTTCTTTTAATGTTATTTGTTTTGTTTCTTATGAATTCTTTAAGAATTAGTAGTAGTGGTATTTGTATGTAATTATTATTGTGCAATAAAGAATTAATTCATTCATTCATTCAAAATTAAAAACAATTATTAAGTAGAGGCTGATACAGAAAGCCTACTATACTGTTGAAGATTATATAGACGATAAGTGTATAAACACAATACAAACCAACAGCCACCGCCATCTATCGGACTACATAAGTTACATATAGAGAATTATGGATATAAATCTATTAGTTCACCAAGAGTTTTGCTATTGTCCGATAGATGGCGTGTTGTCTTCAATAAATTAAACTGTATCGCGCTAAGGAGATTATTTGACGAAGTATATAGGTTTTAAATATTTTATAAATAAATTGACTTCTAACTGGCATAGTCTTTGATTGTATTATCCTAGTGAGACAGTGCAGTGGTTATACATGGTCCTTCGAGCCGGATGACTGGCCAGTGGGATTGACGGTTTATACAACCAGTCGGACATCAACGTGGTGGCGGATTGTCATCGAAGGTGTCGTTCCTGGAGTTTGGAGCCAGGAATTGCAGAGTGCGGACGCCGACCACGCAGCGTCGTCAGGGGTGAGCCAAGCAGTGCCCAGCGGCGTCAGAAGACCGAGCCAGGTGGTGGCTAGTGACGCCATCTGACCGGAACGAGACCGACCAGGTGAACGAAGACAATACGGAATAATAGTGAGTGAAGTGTGACGTGATAAAACTGTAAGTACTTTTATTGTCATAATTATCAAGCAAAGTTGGACCTTAAGTCAAAGAAAAGATTAACTTTTAATTTGGAAGAAATTTAAAGTAAAGTTAAAGTTAGTGCATGGACTTAGAAAATATTCTCAAAAAGTGAAGTGACGGGGAATCCATGCCCAATTTTTACTAAGTGTTAAATTCTCAAAGACTTAGAAAAATTTTGATGTCAACACAGGACTTAGAAAATTTTCGTTGTAAACAACATTGACTTAGAATTTTTATATGAACTGAACACTTGTAATATTTTGAATTGGTTACGTTGGACTTAAAAAAAATTTACTGAATTATCGGAACATAGAAGAATTGTTTTGGACTTGTAATTTTTTTGAATGCTGAATCTTTAACTTGTATTTAAATTTAGAATTACTTATCGTTTAAATTAGTTGAATTTATTTGTGTTACGTTTTATTGTATATCACTAAGAGACTGCCATGGAGGTGTTAGATAAATTACAAATTAACAATAAAGAGCTTATAGCTAAAGGCAAAATGAACTTTAAGAAATCGCCTAAGGAGCGTGTAACAATTTCGTATATAGAAACGCGACTTGAAGCTTTAGAAAATCAATGGCAATCTTTTTCTGACACGCATCGACAAATAATTTCTGATGTTAGCAAGACGGATTTGGAATTATCTAACTATTATAAGAATTCTATTTATGATAAAACTGAAGAGCTATATTTTGATTATAAAACGGAATTAAAGGAAGCTTTATCTAAATTTCAAAGTAAATCAAAAACGTCAGTCGTATCAGACCGTTCGTCTACAGTTGAGGATAAATCTTATTGTTCTGTCCGACTACCAAAGATATCTATTCCGATTTTTTCTGGAAAGTATACGGAGTGGACAAGTTTTCGGGATCTTTTTACCTCTTTGATTCATAATAACGATAATTTAGATGATGTTCAAAAACTGCATTATCTTAAGAGTCATTTGTCTGGAGAAACCGAGCAGTTGTTGCGACATATTCCCATAACCGAAAAGAATTATCTTTCATGTTGGACTCAGTTAACCAGTCGTTACGATAATAAAAAATATCTTTCCAATCATATTTTAAGGCGACTTCTAAGTCAAAGGACATTGCATACCGAGTCATCTGGTGTGAGTGCTTAAGTGCTTTAAATAATATAGGCATTAATACTAGTTCTTGGGATGTTATTATTATTTTCATAATGAGTCAAAGACTCGATCCTGAGTCACGAAAACAATGGGAGTCTAAAGCAAATGAGTCTGATGAACTGCCCGCTTTATCCACTTTCAAGGAATTTTTAGAACATAAGTTTAGATCATTAGAATTTTTAGATGCTAAACCTAAGCCAAGGTTTTCTAATACTTGCAATAAAGCCAATGTTTTACATGTAGCCAATTCGAGTAAGTCAAATTTCAATACAACTAATGTGTCCAATTTTGAGTGTCAATTTTGTAAAGCTAATCATAAATTAATGAATTGTAAGAAGTTTGCCAAGGCTGATTATGTTACACGACATAAGTTTGTCCAGACCAGTCGTTTGTGTTTTAACTGTCTAGGTATTAATCATTCCGTATATACGTGTCGTCAATCTACTAGATGTCGAATCTGTAAAAGGAAGCATCATTCCTTACTTCATCCTGATGTCTCACAAGGATCGGAGAATGTTGATTCCATTGATAATGGTGTGGTGGTTCCCACAGCCACTACATCACAAAACGAAGTAGCGAATGTACTCACCTATTTCTCAAGTGTTCATAGCCAAGTTCTCTTGGCTACAGCCATTGTTGAAGTGGAGTCGAGGACAGGTGATGGTCTAATGTTTAGATGCTTGTTGGATCAGGGCTCACAGGGCTCATTTATCACTGAAGCCGCTGTTCAAGCTCTTGGGTTGAAGAAAATTCCCAACAAGATTAGTATCGCTGGATTTGGAGATTCAGAAGAGACTTTAGCCTCGAAGTCAGTAGTTATAATCAAACTAAAGTCACTTCATGATCCCAAATTTACGATAGCCGTCAAGGCTCATGTGTTAAACAAGTTAACATCATTTCTTCCATCGAGGAGAGTAGTTTTAAAGGTATGGCCGGAGTTCACTAAATTGAAGTTAGCTGATCCGAGGTTTCACTTACCTAATAAAGTCGATCTCTTACTTGGCGCAGAAGTCTATGGCCAGATTTTAGTTGAAGGTCTTATCAGAGGTCCACCAGGGTGTCCTGTAGCACAGAATACTCAATTTGGTTGGATCTTATCTGGTCAAATTCAATCGGATTCTAAAGAACCCGACCAGCGTCAAAGTAATAATATCATTGTTACTATGCACACAGAATGTAACGAAGATCTACTTTTAAGAAAGTTCTGGGAGTTAGAATCGGATGAAATTTCAAACAATAGTAAAATGTTAACAGAAGATGAAAAAAGATGCGAAGAAATCTTTAAGAATACAACAGTAAGAGATAGCTCCGGACGTTACGTTGTGAAGCTTCCATTTCGGGACAGCAACCAGACCTGCAAAAAGGGAAATTTATTAGAAATAGCAACTAGACGATTATGTCAATTAGAAAAAAGGTTGTTAAAGAATCCACAACTGAAAGAAGAATATGTAGAAGTAATGAAGGAATACTTACAGTTGAATCATATGGAGTTAGTTCCTGAAGACCAGCGTTCTGTAAAAAATGTAGTTTACCTGCCACACCATGCCGTAGTACGTAAGGATAAAGTTACAACCAAGGTAAGAGTCGTGTTCGACGCCTCTTGCCCCGGTACTAATGGCGTGTCACTGAATGATGATCTATTGGTAGGTCCGCCTCTTCAGTACAGCTTGAGACATATTATTATGCGATGGCGTAAACACTCTATTTGTCTATGTGCGGACATTATAAAAATGTACCGACAAATAAAGGTGTTAGAGCAAGATGCAGATGAATTTCAGCGGATACTGTGGCGTGATGAAGCTGGAATAATTCAACACTACAGACTCTTACGTGTAACATTTGGTACTGCGTCTGCGCCTTACCTGGCTGTTAGAGTCCTTCAGCAGTTGGCCCGCGATGAAGGTGTGAATCAAACCGCTGCTGTGGAAAGTATCCTGAAAGATTTCTATATGGATGATCTCATGACGGGTTGCCAGACGGTTGAAGAGTGCCTGAAATTATATAAAGATATTAGTAACATATTAAACAGAGGAGGTTTTAAACTACAAAAGTGGGTTAGTAATAGTGAAGAGGTTATGAAGAAAATAGGAAAGGTAGGAGAAGACGAGGATAGGCGATTGGAAATAGGAAAGGAAACAGAAACAATACAAAAGGTGCTAGGACTTACCTGGAATAGTAGAAGCGACGAGTTTGAGTACAGTGTCCAGCTACCGCCACTTTGTCTTCCGGTTACAAAACGAAGAGTAATTTCGGATATTTCGCGTTCGTTCGATCCGTTGGGATGGATTGCTCCAACGATTATTACTGCGAAGATATTCATCCAAATACTTTGGATAGCTGGAATAGAGTGGGACGAACAATTACCACCTCATTTGTTACAGGAATGGCTTACTTACCGAAACAATCTGTCCAATCTGAAAAATATTCGTTTTCCTAGATGGATTCACACAAATGCTGACGCTAAGCACGCAGAGCTGCACGGTTTCAGTGATGCCTCAAATGATGCATATGCAGCTGTGATATACGTCCGCGTTATTGATGAGCATAATGAAGTCCATGTGAATCTTATAACATCCAAAACGAAAGTATCGCCAGTGAAACAAATTTCGATACCACGTTTGGAACTATGTGGCGCTCATTTACTGGCTAAATTGCTATCAGAAGTTTCGGAGATGATGGATATTGCAAGGGACAAAGTTCACGCTTGGACAGACTCTTCTGTAGTCCTTGCTTGGCTAAGTAGTCATCAGAGTTGGTGGAAGACGTTCATCACAAATCGGGTTTCTGATATTTTAACTATTTTAGATCGATCTCATTGGGCTCATGTTCGATTCAAAGATTATCCTGCCGATTGTGCATCGAGAGGAATACCTGTTTCAGCTTATGAAAACTTAATTATGTGGAAACATGGTCCATCATGGTTGAAGGAAGAATATATAAGTTACAGTCCACACGAAGACTACCATGTTACACATGTTGAAGAAAAGGTCAAACGAGTATCTTACACAATGTCAAATCGATACCGATGGAATCAACATTCGTCTGAACCAAGAATTGGAGATGTCGTATTAGTGAAAGAAGATAATCTTCCTCCAGCTAGGCTTTACAGCATAATTTTAGGTAAACATTCTGGTTCGGACAAAGTTACTCGTGTTGTTAGTTTAAGATGTAAGGGAGTTGTTATAAAACGGCCTGTGTCAAGATTTGTATATTGCCTGTTGCTAAGTGAATTATTCAAATTTAAATGTATATTGGTTTTTGAGTTTTTAATTTTTATTTTATTTGTCATTCTTGAGTTTACCTTTTTTTATATCAATGTTTATGTTTACCTTTTACATCATGTTTTTTGTTAAGTAGTATAGCGTTTGGCTGTTCTTTACCCGTTCCATCATGTTACCTATCACCGTGATAAGCTTGTTTATTATGATTTGTTATGTACCAGCGGTCCATTGTGGGCGGTATGTATAAACACAATACAAACCAACAGCCACCGCCATCTATCGGACTACATAAGTTACATATAGAGAATTATGGATATAAATCTATTAGTTCACCAAGAGTTTTGCTATTGTCCGATAGATGGCGTGTTGTCTTCAATAAATTAAACTGTATCGCGCTAAGGAGATTATTTGACGAAGTATATAGGTTTTAAATATTTTATAAATAAATTGACTTCTAACTGGCATAGTCTTTGATTGTATTATCCTAGTGAGACAGTGCAGTGGTTATACAATAAGAATGCGTGGATATAGATATTGTTCGACCTGTACAAGATAGAAACGATTAAATGTAACTAGTATTAAGAATTATATTTATAAAGAGCAACCGCCCAGTTTCTTGCTGGCTCTTCTCGGTAGGCTTTCGAACCCAGCAGTAGAGTTGACGATTCAAAAGCACTTGTTTCCAAGTTTATTTGAATTAAGAATATTTTGAATTGAATTTGAATATTCTCGTAAAAGTAGGCTAAATTCAACCTTATACAATCATTAGCTTTCTTGGAACTGTAATTAATATTTGTAACGAATAATAACAGGCCCTGAACCCTCTGTTAACTTACACATTCCAGTTAACAATAACTAAGTTATTCGAATGTGCTTAGGAAACTATGCGTTCAAAGTGTAGGGTCAAGTTTAAGTTGTTTTGCTTAGTATAACGTAGACATTAATGTAGATGTTGTAATTAAGCACTTTGTTTTGAAATGTGTTAATTTGATTTACAATTGGCCTCTATAGGGGCATTTTCATAGTCAATCTAGGTTTTGGTTATAAAATGGCCTCAGAGCCGAATTCTATAATATATTTTTGAGCAACTGAAAATCATTATCATCCTCCCTAATCCCACTGTAAGCGCGGTCGGCACAACATGTTGTCACAAGATTTCGGTACGTATTTTACGACCAGCCGCATGCCTGACGTCTACTTAACTTAGCCGTATTTTACGAGACCTCGGTAAGAAAGAAGGTGGTCTACATGCGATAGTAGCAATGGATTTGGGTGTAAAAACAATTTGTGTGCGTGTACATAGATTTTGCAGTGGAGTAGGCGTTTTGCGTGTAAAATTAGTTATTTACTTACCAACATGACAAGCCATGTTGTTACACTAACCCGTCTTAATACGTAATCCACGCTCATGTATCAAACGTCAGAAGACGTACTAGTACGTGTCCTGCGCTTAAATATCAATCGTCAGAAAACGTACAAGTACGTAGCCCGCGCTCAAGTATCATTCATCAAAAAGCGTGTTAGTACGTGACACGCGCTCAAGTATCAGTCGTTAGAAAACGTAATAGTACATGTCCCGCTCTCAAGTGCCAATCGTCAAAAAACGTACTAGTACGTGACCCGCTCTCAATTGCCAATCGTCAGAAAACGTACTAGTTTCTGGCCCGCGCTCAATTAATTATCAATAGTCAGAAAATATACTTTTAAGTGACCCGCGCTAATGTATCAATCGTTGAAAAACGATCTATTACGTGTCCCGCTCTCAAATTCCAATCGTCAGCAAACGTACTAGTACGTGTACTGCATACATCGTGTTAATGTAGTAATAATGTGAAAAAGTAATAGTGTACAAAGTGTAATGCTGAAAATCAATGACTTTTTTTATTTCGCTACTGACTTACATACAGATTAAATTGCAAATAGTAGCTAATATTTTACAAATGGATTTGAATGTCAAAGTATACAAAATTAATGATATATCTTTAAGTCTTTATTAATTATTAATTGTAACGTTGTACT
Organism: Morpho helenor; assembly: GCA_029227775.1. Lineage (NCBI taxonomy): Eukaryota > Metazoa > Arthropoda > Insecta > Lepidoptera > Nymphalidae > Morpho > Morpho helenor. The sequence goes on from JARGCU010000006.1 coordinate 2,178,333, forward strand.
TAACTTTTCTTTCAATTGTATTACATTACTAAGTAAACCAAGTCAAATTTGACCCTTTATTGAATACATTTCCTAAGCACACACGAGTTCGCAACTCGGTTATTGTTAAATTGAATGCGTTAGTTGATTATTGTAAGGGAACCTTAATTATTATTGTTATTTGCAAAGTAAATTGTGCGGCTTAGGATATACCTTCATTATGTTTCTAAGCCTTCGTTAATAACTTGATTAATGAGAATTAAGCTGTTTCAAATTCCTATATATAGGTTATTTAATTAAATTTACGCCGTGTGGTATCCCGCTGGGTATAATAGACCGCTCTCATTTCTTACCGATGTGTCCTAAAAGGTGGCTCAGGTTAGTTAACCTTGAGTTAGAGTTGTGGGATCCGGTTGAGTTGAATAGACTACTGTCTTTCTTACCAAGGTGTCGTAAAATACGACTAAGTTAAGTTGACGTCAGGCAGGTGACTGCTCGTAAAATACCTAGCCAAATCATGTGACAACATGTTAACGTGTTGTGCTGGCCCCACTTTGAGTGGGATAGGGGCTAAAGGGTGAGGATGATGAGGTAATTTAATAAATTTTATTTATTGCTAGCAATGACTGCGAATTTGTCCGCGTAAAATTCAGCGTGTACCAAGTTTTTTAGTGCTTTATATTTTAGTTAGTTAATACATATACAATACAATACATAAAATCGTAATGTTTCACTGACATAAACCTTCCTCATAAATTGCACTATCTTTTAGTTAAAACCGTACACAAATCCGTTTAGAATATTTTGAGAAAATCGATCACATACATACAGACAGGTTTTTGGGGCATTATTTTATATGTATTTATTTAACCTCTTTAGTATTGCGAGTAAGAACTCGGTAGTGGATTCAAAAACTGGGCACGCACGAATGAGTATATCATGTTTTTTAAAAATTTATTAGAGAAGAGCACATTAGCCGCTAAATATGATTTTAAAGCTTATAAACTCCTTACTAAAGCTTAAGAAGATTTTATGCGTGCATTTTATTTGTTCATGGGATAGTATTTACACACGTAATCGCTTGGTTTTTTAAATTATAAACAACAACATAAAAAAGTCTTCAAGACTAAAATACTTTAAGTTTGAAACTTTCCCAGTTTTCATCTTAGGTTAAAATTTTTATCTCACGTAAGGTGAACTTTAATGGTGGAGCGTGTTTTAGGATACTACCTCCATGAATACAAATTAGGCAAAAAACAAAATGTTTTTAGCTCGTCGTAGAAGCGAATTTATTTTATGTTGTTTTGAAATTTGGATTTGAGCTGTATCTTTATGCTTAATGAAAAAAAAATCAGATTCTATGGCTTGCATATTCTTTTATACGAGTATATAACTAGATGTGACAGCGGCTTTGTCCTTATCCCACTCTAAGTGGTGTACATATGGTAGGTAACGGCCTGCTACTATCCCACTGCTGGGCATAGGCCTCTTCTCTCCGTTTTTTTTTTTTGGAGAGAAGGATTGGAGCTAAGACCTGCCACACTGCTCCAATGCGGATTGGTAGGTTACACATATCCCCAGTATTCTCTAGAGATATGTAGGTTTCCTCACGATGTTTTCCTTCACCGAAAAGCGTGTAATAAATTGCAATTATCAATTAGACACATAAGTTTTACTAGAAAAACTCATTGGTGTCTGCCCGGGTTTGAACCCATGATCGTCTCTAGAGATTCACACGGTCGCACCGCTAGGCCATCACAGCTTTTTTAAGTTAAGCGTTTTTAAGTTTTCAAGTGGGGTATATGAAACGTTAATTCAAATTCAAAATATTCTTTATTCAAGTAAACTCCTAAACAAGTGCTTTTGAATCGTCAATTCTACTGCTGGTTCGGAAAGCTGTTTCTACCGAGAAGAGCCAGCAAGAAACCGGCGGTTGCTCTTTTAGAAAAATAATTCTTATTACTAGTTACATTTATTACTGTCTTTTACAGGGTCGACGAGCAGCTATGTCCATGGATTCTTTTCATCTATGCAATTTTCAACAGTATAGTAGACTTCCTGTATCAACTTTATTTTAAAAGTTTTCTTTAACTGTTGTAATGGCAAAAATTTGTAATGAAGTTTAAATTGATAAACTATAATTCTACTAAATAATTGAAGGCCAATGTCCAGTACAATGGAGTCGTATCTAAATTACTTATTCCTGGCGAGTTCAATATCTCCGTATCAATAACTACTAATTGATGTGCCAAGTTTGCGAGTTTGATTAAATATCTTGGTCTGGGCGTTTGATAGTCTGTAAGGGTCGTTAGTGGTTGTTATTAGATTTATGGCAGGCTATGTATTAGATGATGTTATTCATACGGTTCAGTAGTTTTATTTGGATTTAGATCAGCCTATAGTATAGACTCTATTGTGTAATATATCTTTGATATTTTAATGAGTTAATTATTATATAAATAAACGGGACAGACACATCGGGACCCGATGCCGTGCATCCACCATGGTCACGAACTGACTGTCAGTTCGTGACCACGGTGAATGCAACTCTGGCGTAACGTCGAACCTTATACAAAATTGACTTGAGGTTATCGCGATGTATCCCGTTTGTTTATATAATAATTAGTATGAATTGTGAAAGTTTCAATGAGTTAATCTTGTATGTATATATATAAATATATTTTTTGAATCTCGGAAATGGCCCAACGATTTTTCCTAAAATTCAGCATATGGGGGTTTCGGGGAATAAAAATGGATCTAGATCTGTTTTATTTTAAAAAAAAAGGTTTATACCTGTTTTTGGGCATTAAAAAAATTCTAAAATTTACATTGAATATAGAACACTATTTTTGTCGTTAAGTGTCAAGTCAGCATAGCTTATTCGGGGAAAATGGGATCTCAAGGAATGAAAATACCTAGGATCGAGTCCCACCTACCCATTTATTTTATTTTTTTTGTTTCTTTTTTTTAAATCGTAAAAAACTACGGAGCAAGGCTAAGTTAACCAGGTACTAATTATTGGGTTTGCTTTGCCCACGTTGAAATCAGTGTGTCTCAAAAATTTTCCGGAACTGAATTTTTAATATAAAAGTTATTATTGTGAGTTAACCATAAGAGGTAGAGACATGCTGTTCCGGACTTTGTTTAGATCTACAATCTCAAGTATACGCTCCAAGTAGTAGTTTTATCAACTACGCGATCTCTTTAACACAATTTAAATAAAACTGTAAGTTACTATAAACTTAAACCTTTCGGAAGAATTGCGCTATCTTTTAGTAAAAACCGTATAAAAATCCGTAGAGTAGATTTCGAGAAACTCAATCACATACAGACAGACAGCTTTATGAATTTTCAGTACAGATTGTGTACCAGAATAAATGTTTGATTTATTAAATATCTTTTTACAGCAAAATAATTAAACAACACAATGAACATTAAAAGAATAGCCGTGTGGTATCCGGCTGAGTAGAATAGACCACCCTCATTTCTTACCGAGGTGTCGTAAAAGGCGACTAAGCTTAAGTCGACCCGCCGTGTGGTATCCGGCTGAGTAGAATAGACCAACCTCATTTCTTATCGAGGTGTCGTAAAAGGCGACTAAGGTAAGTTGACCCACCGTGTGGTATCTGGTTTATTAGAATAGACCACCCTCTTTCTTACCGAGGTGTCGTAAAATACGACTGAGGTAAGTTGACGTCGGCAGGCGGCCGGTCGTAAAAACGCAGCCAAATTATGTGACAGCATGTTTGTAACATGTTGTGCCGACCCCACTTAGATTGGGTTAAGGGCAGGAAGGTGATGATGAATGAACATTGAAAGAAATAGTCAAATGGCATTTGTGTAAATGTTTAATACCGGATATTGGATATTACTTTACGGAAAAAATAATTCAATCATTAAATAATTTATAGAATTAGGCGTTACTTTGCGGAGATCCATAATACAAAAGTAATAAAAAAAAAAAAAAAAAAAAAAAAAAAAAAAAAAAAAAAAAAAAAAAAAAAAAAAAAAAAAAAAAAAAAAAAAAAAAAAATTATTTTGCTATAATCCGCGAAGAAGTAAAATAGAAAATATATATAATGCTAAATGTAAGTGGACAATCGGTTATCATACCTGATACATGCAGGATTCGTAAAAACACATGCATAGACTCCACGACCAAAATCGCTTTGCGATTTTGGTCGTGGAGTCTATCTCCTGACGATGCTTCGGTTGCGGGGCGAAACGATTGTTGAGTTTGTGATAGTGAACGTATATAGTGCTTGTGTATTGTGGTGGCGGTGGTGGAGGTTTGTGCATGTGTTTTTACGAATCCTGCATGTATCAGGTATGATAACCGATTGTCCACTTACATTTAGCATTATATATATTTTCTATTTTACTTCTTCGCGGATTATAGCAAAATAATTTTTTTTTTTTTTTTTTTTTTTTTTTTATTACTTTTGAATTCAATCATTACTTTTGTACCAGATATTCGTTTTGCAAATCATTTCCGATTCAGTAGTTTTTGTGATAAAGTAACGTAAAGCCGCCGATTGTATGTTATTAATCGATGGCCAAACTTTGCGAATTTGATTAAACATCTCACTTCTGTATTTGGCATTTAAATGGATTATAGTTCGACCCGGTTTAAATGATCTTCATCGAATTAAATTAAATTTATGTAACGGAACGGAATACGATAATGTTGTGAATTCAAATTCAATTGTTCATGTATTGCTTTAAATGAATCTTTAAAACTGGAGTAAAAGCAAGGATCAAATCATATCAAAATAATCTTTATTCAAATAAGCTCTTTCAAGCACTTACGAAACAAGTTGAATCAAGATTAATGAAGCTACAGCTGGTTCTGAATTTTGCTCTTACAGAGAAGAACCAGATAGAAACTTTCCGGTCAATTTTTTATTCATTATAATTCACTTTTGACTAGCCCGTTGGCGCAGTGAACTCTGCCTTCAGCTCCATGGGTCGCGGGTTCGATTCCCGCCGTGGGCCAATGTTTTAAATAAAAAAAATGTTTCGTTCTTCGAGCCTGGGTGTGTATTTAAAACTATATATGTATATATTTACTAGTTATCTTTCGTTTATAACACAGTACAGTACTTACTTAAAACTTATGTGTCTAATTGATGATAATTGCAATTTATCACACGCTTTTCGGTGAAGGAAAACATCGTGAGGAAACCTGCATATCTCTAGAGAATTCTGGAGATATGTGTAACCTACCAATCCGCACTGGAGCAGCGTGGTAGGTCTTAGCTCCAAACCTTCTCTCCAAAAACGGAGAGAAGAGGCCTATTCTCAGCAGTGGGATAGTAACAGGCCGCTACTTACTTACTTACAGTACTTACTTTGGGGACGGACGACCGTATGAAAAATTAATTAAAAAAACTAATACGCAGTCTTGTGTCCAGCTGTGTCGTGCTAAGCTGTGTCGATGACTTTGGTTCTTCTACGGATCTCCTTATTTCCGATTTGATAACGTAGAAAACCAACAACTTCGCCCGCTGAGTGACTCTGAGCTTTCTTATGAGACTCATAGCCAGCGACCGATCAATCCACTTTACATCATGTTATTAAATTTGAACGCTTATTCAGTACATATTCTCGCTTTGATCTCATTTTTGTAAAATAAATTAATGTTGGCGAAAGAACTTATAGCTGTAAACTCGACAGTTCAATACAGCGCTAAAATCTTTCTAAATCTCTGGCTCACAGCAAAGCTCGCTTCGACCATACCGTGAAATTTAGATGCAGCAAAAATCTGAATTTACCGAGTTTACTAAAGCCATATCGAAATTGAGTCGCGATATCTGTGTGGTAAGAGTGTAGATAAGTAATAAATGAACAACCAAATTAATTTTTCAATTAAAGATTTCGCCAATGGAAATTTTCAATTAATTTGGTTTAACACAATGATTAAACCTTCTTGAAAAACCTTAATTCTTGAAAAATTCTCAGAACTAAACTCCGAACAGCACTTCTATAAATACGTTGGAGGAGGGAGAAAGCGCAAATACCATTGTGGGATTAGTTAGTGTTTAGTAAAAAGCAAACAACCAATATACTATGCTACCACTGTAAATGATCTCTAAAACAATATCAACAGTCGTTTGGCCACCTAACCAAAGCGTAGTGATAATAAAATAATAGACTCCATGCTAAAATAGCAAAGAACAAGTAGTAAGTAAAGTAAAAGTAAGTAACGGCCTGTTACTATCCCACAGCTGGGCATAGGCCTCTTCTCTACGTTTTTGGAGAGAAGGATTGGAGCTAAGACCTACCCACGCTGCTCCAATGCGGATTGGTAGGTTCCACATATCCCCAGAATTCTCTAGAGATATGCAGGTTTCCTCACGATGTTTTCCTTCAACGAAAAGCGTGTGATAAATTGCAATTATCAATTAGACACATAAGTTTTTTACTAGAAAACTCATTGGTGCCTGCCCGGGGTTTGAACCCTAGATATCCTCGAAAGAGGCGGACGGTATTACCGCTGGGCTACCACAGCTTGTAACAACAAGTAGTATTTATTAAGTGAACAATTATATAAGTGAACAAGTAGTATTTATTACTATCTTTAATATTTTAATGAGTTAATCTTGTATATATATATATTCGGAATCTCGGTTACGGCTCCGACAATTTCCCTGAAACTCAGTACGCAGGGAGTTTTTGGGGAGTAAAATCGACCTAAGTAGGTTTTGTTTAAAAAAACGTTTTATCCCTGGTTTTGGGCCTGTCATTAAAAAAATACTAAAATTTACATTGAATATATGAAACTATTTTTGCCGTAAATTGTCAAGTCGGCGTAATTTATTCGACGTGGTGGTCTCGCGAAATGAAAATACCTAGGATCAAGCCCCATCTATCCAATTATTTTATTTATTGTAGTTTCTTTTTTTATTTTGAAAATATTACCGAGCAAGGCTCAGTCAAACAGGTACTATATTATTAATTCTAAATTTGGCCTCCCTAAAAGTGTTTAGAAGATGCTCGAACTGGAGTTCGAAACGTTTAGCTGATTGTTAATTAAGGTGCCACTTTTGTATTTAATTATTTCTAGTTGCTCTGTAATATTAAGTTAGAGGCTTTTGCCGTAAGTGTGTAGAATATTAAAGCAATCATCATTAAATACAAATTCAAATTCAAAATTTTCTTTATTCAAATAAACTTGTAAACAAGTCAAAAGTACTTGTAAGTCAAATTCTACTGCTGGTTCGGAAAGCTGCTCCTACCGAGAAGAGCCAGCAAGAAACTCGGCGGTTGCTCTTTTCAACGTAATACTTATAACTAGTTAATTAAATAACTCTCAAAACTAATATTTTGCGATATATTATTCCTACCGGCGGCTATATCATGTTATTAAATATCAATCCCCTTATTTCTCAATATGATTAATTTCTATGGTTCTTTCAGATTTAGTAAAAGGTTTATGGTCACCCTGGTATAAACGGCATGTGAACTATCGCCAAGTTTTTACAAGGTTCACGACTTCCTAGAACTATTTTAAGTTTCGTTCGCAATTTATCGCTGAAAGCAGCGCGGAGAGATTTATTTGTCTGGGGTCACGTTTTATCTCGGGGGATTTCTTTTAATAAAGGCCAATTGAAAAGATAATAATCATTATATCTTCCTGCACTTATCTAGCTCTAAGTGGGGTCGGTACAACATTTTATAAACATGTTGTCACATGATTCGGCTACGTATTTTACGACCGGCCGCCTGATACCACACGATGGTTCAACTTATCTTAGTCGGCTTTTACGACACCTCGGTAAGAAATAAGGGTGGTCTATTCAATTCAGCCGGATACCACACAGCGTTAATAACCATTATAGTTAAATTGAAATTGAAAAAACCATGAGAAAATGGAATTAAAGATAATTTATAGAAAACGTGTTACTTTGCACACGGATTTCGCTTCAACTCTTTTCTATTCATCAACTCGGAGTTATAATACAATAAAATAATCCAATCATTTTGTGCAATTTCGTCTTTGACTTAATCTCCCCGTCGGGCGAGATGACCCATAATGGGTTATCCTGACAAAAAAAAGGCTGCCGGTCGTAAAATAACTAGTCAAAACATGTACCAACATGATAATGAATGATGACTATTTGTTGAATTCAAATACAAAATTTTCTTTATTTAAATAAACTTGTAAACAACTGCTATTGAATCGTCAACTCTACTGCTGGTTCGGAAAGCTGTTCCTACTGAGAAGAGCCAGAAAGAAACTAGGCTGTTGCTCTTTTTTAAATATATTTTTTTAAGAATTACAATTTGTTATTGCCACCAGTTCAATTGTTAGAATCTGGTATTCATTCGATATCAGATGGATAAATGAAACAGAATTTCCGCTGAGCAATCCTTATCATTTTGCCTCGATACAATGAGCACTTGGTCGATTTCCATTTTACTGTCGACATCTGTCGAGAATGTTTATCCACCTAACATTAATAATGCATGATATCGCGTTGTCACTCACGTACAGTCAAATAAAGCTTCTATAGGTAAGTATTAAGTAGAAGTTAAGGAATACAAAATGTTTTTATTCGTCTATACCTATTTTTTGTTTATCCGTCGTGTGTTTTTGCGATATAATGATACATGTTACAAATACTACGTGCTTCGAATAATTAGGACAACAATATTTAAAGAAGCCTTACTTATAAACGGTTATTAAATTTAAGTAATTAGTTAGTGATTAGTTAAGAAACTTTTTTACTTATCACTACATAGTATAAAACAAAGTCGCATTATCTATCTGTCCCTATGTCCCTATATCCCTATCTATGCTTAAATCTTTAGAACTACCCAACAGATTTTGATGCGGTTTTTTTAATAGATAGAGTGATTTTAGAGGAAGGTTTACATATATAATAACATTCAATATGGAGTAGAGAAATACTGTAATTTTTGAGATTTCTAATGTGATGTCGTAAATAATTACAATTTTTTCCGCTTACATTGCAAATGCAGGCTTAACGCTACGAGATTTATCAAAATAATGTACTAAGTATCTGTACACCTTGAAAAGGTCTACAGAAAAGTCCGCGATGATATGTCTATCTCTTATGGATAACCCACAATAGCATTTTTTGTCATTTACTTTTTACGAAAAATAATGCCTTATTTTTGAAGCAATTTTTATACAATACAGCATTAATCCTTATCCAATTAAGTACCTTAAGTACATTGTTGATTTAATATAGATCAATATGGCCGTTTACAGCATGTAATTTAAATGAACATTTTGGAAGACATTACAGATTTAAAATGCCGCGATTGCACCGTATCTTTAAAATTTTAGTGCGTTACAATTTATTTTAGGATATTCTTCATCACTCTCCTACCCTTAAACCACTCTACGTGGGAACAGCACAGAATTACTTCGTCTTCCATACTCCTCTACCATTCATCAATTCTGGTGCCACTCCTTTTATATGCATATATTCTTCACATAATCCATCTATCTTTTTTTCGGCCTCCCTCTAGTAATACATCCACGGGGAAGTCTGAAAGTTGCGCCCATTATAGAAAAGACGAGAAGTGCAAGATTGAGATGGTATGGACATGTAATGAGGAGGGATGAAAATCATGTGACCAAACGTGTGTTAAATTTGAATGTGGATGGATATGTGCCTAGAGGGAGGCCTAAAAAGAGATGGTTGGATTGTGTGAAGTATGATATGCATATAAAAGGAGTGGCGCCAGAGTTGACGAAAGATAGGACAGAATGGAAGAGAAAAACATGTTGTGCCGACCCCACTTAGAGTGGGATAAGGACAGGATGATATATATCTAGTCATACATCCACATTCATATTTAAAACTATTTCGGTCACATGATTTCAATCCCTCCTCATTAAAAACAAAAGAAAAACGTAAAAGATATAATAATTTAACATCGTGACCTCTTTGATATTCAAGAAATTCTCAGTACACCCTTAAATTCTAAAAAGAAAAATAATATTCACTCACGTATTCTTAATAAAACACGGAACTGAAAATGAGTTTGTGCAAAGATTATTTTTAGGACCGCAGAATGTCTTGAATTTGTTTTACACGTTTGACTAGAATAACAATGAAGCGAACGTAAATTCTTAGTTTGTACTTTATTACGCTTTTTACTTCTTTTTTAACGTTTTCGCTACGTGAACGGTCGTACTGGAAGACATTTTCTTGATCTTGGGATGTTTGGAATGATGTTTATTGACTTTACTTTTATGAGTTTTACTTTCTTTTTCTATGTCAAACAATAGAGGTCCAATGTCTATATATGTAGATCTCTTTAAAGAATCTACACGTCACATGATGTTGTACCGCTTATATTCAGCTGCTCCTCGCGACCTGTTGAGGTCGTCATTTCACCTCGTAGAGTTTACCGACGCTGTTATTTTCCGGATAGGGGGCGCCATTCCAACACCTTAGAACCCCAACGCCCATCCATTGCCACTTCTGCTTCGCGAAGTATTTAGGTTTTTAATTTTATGAATTTGTTCAAATTAAAATTTTATTTGATTACTTTACAAGTACATTTGAATTTCGTTCAGCTAATTTAGTATTTAATTTATAAATGTTTGTGCGTAGGCTTTATTTCGCAATTCCATAGCATTTTAAAACGGGGCTAACAGTAAAATAATTGTATCAATACTTTCAAATTTGTATTTGTTCGAACCTCGGTTTTAATTGAAAAGAAACTTTTATTACTTTTCTCCAATTGAGGTCTAGACGTGTCTTCACTATGACTATGACACAAATATAATGTTGTTAAGAACTTTTTCATACCTTATACATGCAGAATTTTAAAACGAGAATAATAAAAGTATTATAGACCACCATCACTACGCTACACCAGCACACAATCACTACCACAATCTCAATAATAATCATTTCACCCCGTAACCGAAGCATCATCAGATAAATCCGCAAAGCCGTTTTTCATTTTTACAGAACCTAATGTGAGGATTATGAATTTAAATAATTATCAATTACGATTGCCTTTTTTCTTTCCCATATTTTTTAAACCACAATTAATATCATGCGAGCCTAACAGCTGTTTTTGACAGGCTGACATCATGTTGTTTAAGAAAATATTCCCTACAAACGATATTTAATTTCCATTTAATGTGTTTCGGGAAATTCTTTTATGTACATTTCATCATATACAGTGGAATAGGGTGGTTTTAAATGGTATTTCGGAAACATCAAAGAACGAACGAACGAAAGAAAGAACTTACGATGTGTGATGTGTTTAGAGATTAATAGAATGTGATCAAAAACCCATAGGAGGTATGTTAACATATGGTGTCACTTCGATGATATCAAAGTGCCTGTTAGTTTCTTTTTTTTCTGTTAGTATTTCTAAATTATTAATTATAACATTTTATGTTAAGAATTTTAATTAAAATATTACGTTATTTTTAAGACAGAATAAAATACAGGGATTTATGTAGGTAAAAATTTGTAACAAACTTTAAATAATCACTATCACTACATATTATAAAACAAAGTCCATATTTCCGTATGTACGCATAAAACTTTAAAACTACGCAACCGATTTTGATGCAGTTTTTTTTAATAGATAGAGTGATTCAAAAGGAAGGTTTGTACGTATAATAACATTCAATACGAAGTAGAGAAATACTGTAATTTTTGAGGTTTCTGTAAATAATTACATTTTTTTCCGCTTACATTGCCACAATAGCAGTTTTTTTCATTTACTTTTTACGAAAAATGATGCCTTATGTTCAAAGCAATTTTATACAATACAGGATTAATCCTTATCCAATTGAGTACCTTAAATAAATTGTTGATTTAATATAGATCAATATTGCCGTTTACAGCATGTAATTTAAGTGAACATTTTCGGAGATATTACAGATTTAAAATCCCGCGAGGAGTCCGCGCTTCGACCTATAAGCACTTCGAATTTAGCAGCGCCCGGAGGCGCAACTAAATGTCCTTCTTTCAAGTTTATATTGTCTAATGATAAGAAAGCTATGTATGTTGTATGTAAAGACATTGTCTAATCAATTAATAAATAAATAAATAATATCACTACATAGTATAAAACAAAGTCGCATTCTCTGTCTGTCCCTATGTCCGTATATCCCTATATATGCTTCAATCTTTAAAACTACACAACAGATTTAGATGCGGTTTTTTTTAATAGATAGAGTGATTCTAGAGGAAAGTTTGTACGTATAATAAAATTCAATACAGAGTAGAGAAATACTGTAATTTTTGAGGTTTCTGTAAATAATTACATTTTTTTCTGCTTACATTGCAAACGCAGGCTAAACCCTACGAGATTTATCAAAATGATGTACTAAGTGTTTGAAAAGGTTTACAGAAAAGTCCGCGATGGTATATGTCTATCTCTTATGAATAACCCACAATAGCATTTTTTGTCATTAACTTTTTACGAAAAATAATGCCTTATTTTTGAAGCAATTATTATACACTACAGCATTAATTCTTATCCAATTAAGTACCTTAAATAAATTGTTGATTTAATATAGATCAATATCGCCATTTACAGCATGTAATTTAAGTGAACATTTTCGGAGATATTACAGATTTAAAATGCCGTGAGGAGGCCGCGCTTCACCCTATAGCACTTCGAATCCAGCAGCTATATCGTTCTTTCAAGAGTTTGTTTAACGACAAGGAAGCTGTGAATGTTGTATATAAAGACATTCTGTAATTAATTGTAAAAATTAAATACATACGGAAAATGTAAAAGTAAATAAGTAAAAATGTACTATATGAATTTAGATATTCCAAAGATAGCAGGAAATCTTCTTGGTATAGGGAAAGGAAATTGTTTTTCTCCAAATTTAACGCTTGCGGGCCACGGGCAGTAATGAATAAATCAAAACTACTGGATCGATTTTAATCATTTTTTTACACTGAATGACATGGGATATATATTTTATACCCATGCGAAGCAGGGGCAGGCCGCTAGTTTTAAATAAATTAATAAAGTTATAAGCAACTAACTAGTTTAAATCAAATATAAAGGTATCGTAAACAGAAGATATTATGTAAATATTTTCAAACACTTTATTAGGCCTAATAATAAAACTTCCATAATCCAAGGTAGTATGCAAATTATTATGAATAATCAGAGGCTTAGGGATTATACATTTTGGTCTGACAAGGCGTTTCATTAGGCGCTGTCACCTTTAGATAATATTAATAATGTTGCCTTAGGCTGCGTTCATACTAGCAGAAGGTAGGTATTTGTGGACACTCATAATTTTCCTGTCCTTATTCCACTCTGAGGTCGGCACAGCATGTAATAAACGTGTTGTCACATGTTTTAGCGAGTTATTTTATGACTGGCCGCCTGCCTGACTTCAACTTACCTTAGTCACCTTTTACGACTTTTCTATTCTATTCTACTCAGCTGGATAAAACACGGTGCATAAACCTACCTTAGTTGCCTTTTATGACAATTCTATAAGAAATGAGAGTGGTCTATTCTACTCAGCCGGTTACCACACAGCGGGCCGACTTATCTTTGACACCTTTTACGACACCTCAGTAAGAAATGAGGTTGGTTTATAATACTCAGCCGGCTACCACACAGAGGGTCGACTTATCTTTGACACCTTTTACGACACCTCAGTAAGAAATGAGGGTGGTCTATTCTACTCAGCAGGATACCACACAATAGTTACACTCAATCCTCAGAAATCTCCATAGATATCACGATGTTTTCCTTCACCGCAATACATGTGATAAATTGCAAATATAATATACTAACGCTCTATATATATACATCTTCCTGTCCTTATCCCACTCTACGTGGGGTCGGTACAACATGTTATTCTCTTCCATTCTGTCCTATCATTCGTCAACTCTGGCGCCACTCCTTTTATATGCATGTCATACTTCACACAATCCAACCATCTCTTTTTAAGCCTCCCTCTAGTCACATATCCATCCACATTCAAATTTAACACTCGTTTGGTTACATGATTTTCATACCACCTCATTACATGTCCATACCATCTCAATCTTGCACTTTTCGTCTTTTCTTTAATGGGCGCAACTTTCAGACTTCCCCTTATTCTTCTTTCATCTCTCTTTTTCATTGCCCAAAATTCTGATCCATACAATACGACAGGTCTTAGACCGCTTTATAAATTTTTCCCTTACCTTTAATTGCATTCGAGGGTCACATATTGTGCCTGAGACCTGCCGCCACTTCATCCATCCTGCATTCATTCTTTTACCCACATATCATAATGCTCTAGTTTAACTATTAATAATTTATGTTAAGTAGTTAAATGCGGTCGATCCATCAATTATTTGTTTATCCGCGTCTCTGTAAATGTGTAATGACTGTCATTACAGTTGATAAATTGATGAGTCCGCAAAATGGCGGAACCGTTCAATTAGCTCTTGTGATATTTATCGTTAGTAATTTATTGCTTTTATTTGTATAATGTTCAGAGCTTATTAATATTACTTTGGACAAAGTTTTATCTTTCTTCATTAAAGCTATATTTCATACTGTACGATTCACCCATCCATTCTCCTGTCCCTATCCTACTCTAAGTGGGGTTGGCATAACATGTTATAAACATGCTGTAACATGATTTGGCTGCGTTTTTACGACCGGCCGCCTGCCTGACGTCAACTTACATTAGTCGTATTTTACGACACCTCGGTAAGAAATGAGAGTCGTCTATTCTACTCAGCCGTAACCACACGGCGGGTCGATTTACCTTAGTCGCCTTTTACGACACCTTGGTAAGAAATGAGGGTGGTGTATTCTACTCAGCCGAATACCACACAGCGGGTCGACTTACCTTTTTCGCCTTCAACGACACCTCGGTAAGAAATAAGGGTGGTACTATTCTACTTAGCCGGATACCACACGGCTAGATGTCGAGACTAACGTATATATGTAAAAATCTGTTATTCATAACTTCCTCAGTCACCAACCCACTTCTGATATTAAACAACCTCGATAATTTTATTTGTCTGTTTCCGATAACAACATTTATATCCGTAAATCCGTTTCCGTCCTGCAGGAAAAATTCTTTATAAAAGTGTTCTAAAACTAAATGATTACATGGTCCTAAGAAACTTTCGTTTTCTTTGAAATATAAAGGGTATTCAGTGAGCGTGGAAATACTATGTGATCCCTTATAGAAAAGACCTGCTCGAGTGTGATATTGGTTTACTTATAACCCGCTAAAGGACTTAACCCTCTCTATGTAGAACCTTAACAAACTTAACAAATGATTTCGAATTTTGAAATCCAGGATGGATTATAAATGGATGTATATTTCTTACTTGTTCACGGTGAATCCGCTGAACCTGTATCGATTAGATATGGCACAATTATTCTTTATCCACCGGGGTAGCATATAAGATATATAAATCCTGTTAATTCTACAGGAATAGAATAACACGGAAAAGCACCATCTATAATTAATGTAACACACAAAAGTCCACGCGAAAGAAGTTGCGGGTAAAAGCTAGTAGTACCATTAATGCGAAAATCTATCTGTTACGCTTTGGCGGCGGAAAGTCCATTGTATATTTACTATTATATATATATTTCCTATTTATTGTATCGTGGATTATAGCTATACTAGCGGCCTGCCCTTGCTTCGCACGGGTATAAAATATATATCCCATGTCAGTCAGTGTAAAAAAAATTATTAAAATCGATCCAGTAGTTTTGATTTATTTATTACTGCCCGTGGCCCGCAAGCGTTAAATTTGGAGAAAAACAATTTCCTTTCCTTATACCAAGAAGATTTCCTGCTATCTTTGGAATAATATCTAAATTCATATAGTACATTTTTACTTATTTACTTTTACATTTTCCCTATGTATTTTATTTTTACAATTAATTACAGAATGTCTTTAAACAAACTCTTAAAAGATTCGAAGTGCTATAGGGTGAAGCGCGACGTCCTCAAAGCATTTTAAATCTGTAATATCTCCGAAAATGTTCACTTAAATTACATGCTGTAAACGGCCATATTGATCTATATTAAATCAACTATTTATTTAAGGTACTTAATTGGATAAGGATTAATGCTATATTGTATAAAAATTGCTTCAAAAATATGGCATTATTTTTCGTAAAAAGTAAATGACAAAAAATGCTATAGTGGGTTATCCATAAGAGATAGACATATACCATCGCGGACTTTTCTGTAGACCTTTTCAAGATGTACAAATACTTAGTACATTATTTTATAGTAGTTTAGTATTAGTAGGGTTTAGCCTGCGTTTGCAATGTAAGCGGAAAAAAATGTAATTATTTACAGAAACCTCAAAAATTACAGTATTTCTCTACTCCGTATTGAATGTTATTATACATACAAACCTTCCTCTGGAATCACTCTATCTATTAAAAAAACCGCATCAAAATCTTTGCGTAGTTTTAAAGTTTTATGCATACATAGGGATATATGAACAAACAAAGAATGCGACTTTGTTTTATAATATGTAGTGATTTGAATAACTATCATCGTTTACTCAGCGAACGCAATGAAAGCTTTAAATTTGCTAATTACGTAATATTTTTTATTGAGGCTCCTTTCCTGATCTTAGCGTGATGTTATATAGCCTATAGCCTTCCTCGATAAATGGACTATTTTACACTGAAAAATTTTCAAATCGGTCCAATAGTTGCTCATGCACATTCAAACATTCAAACAAACAAACTTTTCAGTTTTATATATTAGTATAGATATGCGACTAATAGGAGATATTATGGCTGTATATCTCTTTAAGCGTCAATGTCCATTATAAAGGTACTGTAAGTCAATACACTTGCCTGTGATACTTGAAACGTAGCTGGATTCGAGAGATGGCCGCCGGGATCGATACGGCACCGTTCGAACACACTTCATATCTTATTCAGAATCCCTGTCATACATGGGAGACACGTGTTTGTTTCCCAATTGATTTCTAAACGATTCTATTTGAGAAGGAAGTTTGTTGAAGACATTGTTACGTCTATACGTACACAAATAAATGAAATGATAGAACATCCTTTATTTGCACTAAGTAAAACAAAAAACAGCCCTGTTATTCTCGAAGGGCAGCGGGGACGTAGTGCTCAGGATACTCAGGACACTGACTATGGGCTGGTATAGAAATGTGGGGAACATCACAGTATAAATAAGCAACTGTAGCCGTAAATATAAACTTTAGAATCCGCAAGAGTAGACAATAAGTAAATGCCTATATTCGCACCGTAACAGAACTTCCTGTAATTGTACTAAGTAATAAAACACTCTGCCCTTTTATTCTCAAGGTGCAGTAGGGATGTAGTGTTGAAGATGCTCAGCGGGGACGTAGCACTGAGGATGCTCAGGACACTGACTATGGGCTGGTATAGAAACGTGGGGAACCACACAGTATAAATAAACAACTGTAGACGTAAATATAAACCCTAGAATCCACAAGGGCAGGCAATAAGTAAGTGCCTATATTCGTATCGTGACTAACTTCCTGTAACTGTACTAAGTAAGAAAACACACTGCCCTATTATTCTCGAGGCGCAGCGGGTTAGTATTGCTCAGGACGCTCAGCGGGGACGTAGCACTCAGGATACTCAGGACACTGACTATGGTATAAAAACGTGGGGAACCTCACGGTATAATTAAGTAACAGTAGCCGTAAATACAAAACCTAGAATCCACAAGGGTAGACAATGAGTAAATGCCTATATTCGTACTGTGACAAAACTTCCTGTAATTGCACTAAGTAAGACAAAAAAAACACACTGCCCTGTTATTATCAAGGCGCAGCGGGGACGTAGTGCTCAGGATTCTCAGCGGGGACGTAGTAATCAGGATGCTCAGCATCTCAGGATGCTCAGGATGCTCAAGACACTGACTACGGGTAAATACGGAGACGTGGGGTACCTCACAATATAAATATTAGTTAGTATAAATATTATATTAAAATTTAGTAAATGGAGCCGTAAATATAAACCCTAGAATCCACAAGGGTAGACAGTGAGTAAATGCTTATATTCGTATCGTGACTGCAGCATGACGACAATTGTAGATCACGGAAAGAGTGATTTTGTCTAACAGAGATCTAAGATGATCATAGCATTATGCTATATAATCTATAGCTTTCCTCGATAAATGGTCCAGTAGTTCCCGAGATTAACACGTTTAATCCATCAAACAAACAATCTCTTCAGCTTTATATATTAGTATAGATTTTATAACCTCATTAAACTTGTTGCAACATGTTAAGTCATCAATTAAGAAGGTATGTTTTGTATAAACTACGTCAAAGCGTGACCTTGGCCTCTGAGGGCACTCAGTCATAACAAAACACGTGGAAGCCGTTCTGAATGCGCCACGAAAAATTCAATTAAAAATTCCATTTCCTCTTTGATAAATAAATACGTTGGTGTTGCAGAAATGTTTATTAACGTTATGTTAATTTTCAAAGTAATGAATAAACGCAGTTAACATTGTCCACTTGAAATAATCCATTTAATATTACATTAATTACATCAAGTATGATTATGCTTTCGTATTATCCAGGGAGTAATTTCTAGTAAAGCCATTGAAATTAGCTGTTACTCGAATTGTAACAGAGACGGTGGATGGAACTCCGGCGCGGAAACTTATTTGTGACCTATAAAAACCTTCATATAAAAACCTATAACGGTTCATATAAAAACCTATTTGACACCGTAAGCGTCCGGTGCACAAATTTCATTTTCGTGCATTCGATGACGAAGAGCAGAGTGACAGGGAATACGTTGAACAGGCGCGACCAACGTAGCTACCATGACACCCCCCTCCCCGCCCCTGCCACTCAAGAATCGTGCCCAGCGAGCTGCTGTACGCAGTTCCCGCCGCGATAAGGTTGTGTAAAGAGCTCATGAATAAGTGCCCCGGATGGGTTCGAAACTAGTCTGGCTAACCCGATAGAATTAGACGCGATTATAGCCGGTTTCTATACATTAACATGAAAGTATTGGAAGAAGTTATAACAAGTTTAAAGAAGTGTTTTCATATATGAATGAGACAAAAAAAACGCCACCCTTTACATATATATACTTTATTGCATACTATTTACTTTATTGCAGATTATAGCAAAATATACTATTACGTTACGTCTGGTTCTTTCAATTATTTAATTTATTGAACTCATATATTATAAGAGTGTAGTGTTGGTGTACGTTTCAAAAGACAAATTGCTCACGGTCCAAAGAATATAGAACCAATTCAGGCGTATTCCGAACGTCGTCGTGATCGCGACGAGACTCCGTCGAGTGGTCCTTCAAGCTCAGACGTTCGGAGCTGAATCTACCTTCCGTTTTGCTCTTTTAATGGGTACTTGTTAACGGTACTTGGATTGTAAAACAAACTCTAAATTGCACTTTATAAGTACCCTTCAATTTAACTCATTGCTTACCTCTATTATACTGCTAATCCGACAAAAGCTTGCGACTCCTGCTTTGCGCCCTGCAATATTAAGTAAGTCATTTGTGGGTTTGGGTATGAGATTCTATAATAAAATGCTGTAATCAATTTTAGCTTTGCCATTGAAGCAGTTTAACAACACTGTTAAAATGAGGCTAATACAAAAAGCCTACTATACTGTTGAGGATTACTTAGATGATAAGAATGCGTGGATATAGATACTCTTCGTCCCTGTAGAAAACAGTAATAACTAAATGTAACTAGTTTTAAGAATTATATACCGAAACGAGCGACCGCCGAGATTTTTTTGGCTCTTCTCGTTAGGAACAGCTTTCCGAACCAACAGTAGAGTTGACGATTCAAAACCAATTTTTTTGCTTTTTTTACAAGTTTACGTGAATTGAATTAAATATACTTTATATTTAGAACGTGAATTAATTAAATTTTTGATTATTTCCTATATATTATGTTTTTCATGTTAAACCTGGTGATTTTCAGGACAAAATTGCAAATCAATATTTGGGAGTATTGTAACGTTTTGAGCTACTGTGGTTTGATAGTATTGTGTTACAACAATATAGATAGCAAAGAAAAGCTATATAATTTTATAATGCTTACGATGTAACATCTAATAGTCGTAGTAAATCAATGTTAAAATCAAGACTTACTTAAATAGCAACTATTTACAGCTTCTATTTTACTCAATTTCGAACCCTATTTCCACCATTACACAAAAATAACATTTGACTACTCAAATAGCGAAAGTTACCAGCGATATAAATAATAAAATGAAAGAAAAAGAATATTGTAACAGAAATATGAGACAAAGAAAATAAAGAACAAGAAATTTTCTTTCAAACATATAAGTATGCAAATGTAGATTGTATTTTTTTAAATCACCGTGTAGCTTACAATGGAAAAACTTTGTTGTGAAAGTAATTGGGAATACTGAAATTGATTTATATAAATTTACTGATTTAGGAATAAAGTCCCAAAGTATACCATCGGGACTTTATTATTTCTAAATTCATCAAAATTTTGTTTCTAATTAAATCCTACACATGAAAAATTAGTAAAATAAGTCGCCACATCTCTTGCAATTTTGGGCATCTTTTATTTTAAGTGAAATAGTTTTATTAAGAAGCACTTTATTATTGATCCCAGAGTTAGTCTATTATAAGGTTTTTTTTTTTTTTTTTTTTACAGGAAAAAACCCCTTATGGGTACCGCCGCCCGACGGGGACAGGCGACGGTTATGTCGGACTCGCACCGACTAAAATAACCTGTGTGCTCCACGCTGCTGGTGGCGGGTATAGGGTACCTATGAAGACAATACCCCCATCCCCGCCAGCAGCAACTCTGTACCCCAGAGTGCGCCACCTCTGGGTCGGGGCCTCTCTAAAAGTGGCCCCTCCCTCCGCTGGGCGATGCATCGGGAGCACCAGATGCATCGAACGCCTCGGGGACCTTATAGGGTGGGCGTCCGATTAAACCCCGTTCGGAACGCCCACATAGGTCCCCGTTAGGGCGGCACGCGACGGTCTTGAGCGAGTCGCCTGCGCCCGGCTCGCCTGCGGCGGATCGGATCCAAGGACTCGACTTCCCGGATCCGCCCCGCCGCCTCCTTCCGCGAGATAATGTCCTCGCAGAAGGAGGATTATAAGGTTCATTGAACTCATTTTATTCAAAACCAATTTCCAATAAGAAATTGATATAGGACAGAAATGCAATGAGGCCCATAGTCCTTAGGCTCTCAGTATGGACCTCATAAGAAAGCTCACAGTCGCTCAGCGGGCGATGGAACGAGTTATGCTCGGAGTATGTCTACATGATCAAATGAGTAATAGGAGATTTGTAGAGGAACCAGAGCCAACGATATAGCTCAGAGTGCCGCGAAGCCGAAGTGGAGAACCGATGGGATCACATGGTGTTGGAATGGCGACCTCGCACCGTAAAACGCAGTTTTGGTAGATCCCTTACGAGATGGACTTACCTTAAAAAAGGTCACGGGGGCCGCTGGATCCAAGCAGCACGAGATCGTGTGGTGTTGAGATCCCATGGAGAGACAAAGTTCAGCAGTGGACTTAGAAGAAGAAAAGAAGAGAACCAATGCTTAAAGGTAATAGTTAGCTAAATATCCTACTATATAACTTAAAACATTTATAGCACTGCAAAGTGATAGTTAGCTAAATATCCTACAAGGTAATTTAAAATGTTTTAGCGATGCAAAAACTCAATTACATAAAAGGCCTGACGTGAATGACTCAACATAACTGCGTGGTTATCCCATCGATTAATTCTAACTGCTCCTAAAATTTTCTTCGCAAAACTGGGGAAGGAAATGTCAATTCATGCTATTTCTTACTTGGTAATTGACTTGCCGTTTTAATCGATGGATATTCTCAGCAGAAAATTGTGGAATGACGGTGTTTTTACATAACATTTCTTTAAATTGAAGTTCAAAATATTCTTTATTCAAGAATAAAGTTTCCAGTACTTTTTAATCGAATGTTTTGAAAGAAGCTGACAGATTCGGATGTTTGGTCCTACCTATAAAAACCAGTAAGGTAACTCGACGGATAATCTTAAAAAAGTGGCCTGTATATTGCTCCATAAACTACTCTGTGAGACTCCCATCAAAATCAGTGTAGGTTCACTGATTTTGATTTATTCCGGAAAATTTACTATTAACCTTCCGCAATAATTGCACTGTCTTTTAGTAAAAATTCGTTCAGTAAATTCTGGGAAAAAATTGATCATACACATACACACAGTTTTTGAGGACTTTGCTGTATAATATGTATCTATAGATATCCGGAGCATTCCATTCAGCATTTCACAAGCAGACAATAATAAAACAACACAATAAAATGTCTCTTTATGCCTCCCTTTCGCTTTCATCGATACTGCTTAATTTATTGATGACATCGGACGCGGTATCTTGCCACTCAATGTAATAAAACTACAGGATAAAGAATTGGTTCTTGCTATTGATTTCCTTTTCCCATCAAATATTTGTTGATAGGTACAAATCTTTGGCCAAATATTGTACACGCGGCACACACAAGATTCACACAATTCTGTTATTTGAAGCCATTATCCTACGTTGCTGCGTTAAATCGCTAAGCTTGTTTGTGCAAAAAGAGGTTCTGTCACCTGAAGAAGCAATTAATCGAGGTGTAAAACGGTTAATAAGAAAGAAGCAACAAGTGATATTTAATTAATATAATTATTTAATTGTCAATCTAGCTAGGTTTTATTAAAAAAAATGTTGTTTTATCGCTGTTTTCGGCCGTTGAAAAAACTGCATTGCATTTTTTTATATCTTACTAAGGTAAGTTGACTTCAGGCAGGCGATCGGTCGTAAAACGACTAGCTAAATCATCGAACAACATGTTTAAAACATATTGTGCCGACCCCACTTAAAGTGGGATAAGGGCAGGAGAATGATGATGAATACGTAAAGGTTACGTAATTGTTCTAGACTTTTATTATAAAAAACTTTTTGAGTTTCAATTGAATTACGTGTTCACCATTTACTTAAAAGGACAACAGTGAATTGGCGGGAACGCAATAAAACTCTCTTTCAATTACGTCAACATGCCTCAATTTATCGGTGGCATTTGACGATTCTTTTTACGTCGTAACTTGTAATACTATAATGAAGTAAAAAAGTGTTTGTTCTTCTTTGTTTGACCAAGTATTTGTTATGGAAATACTACCACCTGAACATACTAATTACTTGGATTTTGAAATTCCACTAATTGGAATTTGGAGGTGTAAGTGGGGGGCTCGTCCAAATCAGTCTCCTCAGATGTCAAGGTGAACTGCCTGCGGTGCATACCGCAGATAAAACAACGAGTCTCTAACATACCTAAGTGGGCAGCGACGCTGTCGATGTGACACGAGCTCTATGACAACCAACTCAAATCCCAAGAGTGGAAATTACTGGCATAAGCTTCATCATCACACACAATAGCAGTGGTTATCAGAAGTGCTGCTTCTAGGCCCCGGCAGCCTGGCTATTCCCAGCTCTGGGAGCTGGTAATTTTAATTTTTGTATTTATACCGGATACTGACAACGCGATCATCACGTGACCGATAGAAAATAGGGGCTTGTTTGTGACTGTATCATGAAACAGGATGTCGGATGATATTATGACTAGTCATGATACCATGACCGGTTGAAAAGATTATATTGAGTAGTGGCGAGTAGTGCTTAAATATGTTTTTTTTATTATCTTTATTTAGCGTTTTTATACAGTTAGTACATGCCAGCCTTACAGAAAGTACTCTTTTACTTTAATCTATACAATTTTTATATTACTTATAATTATCTATATTCTAAACTATTTATGCCAAAAATAGCATTTTAGCTCGATCAGAATTTGGATCAGATAAAATGCTATTTATAAAGCCAATATTCATTTGATTTACAGAAAGCTTATCAAAAGCGTTTATCCTAATCTGACCATATGTTGGTGATTTGATATTTGTGTTCAGTTCTGTACAAGAAGTGAAAAGAAATAAGATGTTAATAGAAGTGTCGTTTTAAATTATCTTCTTCTCAATCGTTTCGCTCTTGACAGAGCGGTCGTGATCGCCTTCAAGTTGTGGTTTTGGTAGCGGCTGTTGTTATGCGCTTCACAATTTCACGCCATTTTTTGCGGTTTGCGGTCATTCGGGTACACTCATGCACCGGACCGCCCACAGCAGATTTGATCTGGTCGGTCCATCGCATGGGTGACCTTCCGCGAGGCCTTGTGCCTTCCACTTTTCCTTGGACAACGAGACGTTCTATGGACTGGCTGCCCCGTCTTGAAACGTGTCCGAAAAATGAGAGTATGCGGGATTGTACTGTACAAAATAGACGCTGCGTGATGCCTAGCTCTTGGAGTATCGAAACATTTGTTCGTTTCTCGGTCCATCGTTCCCCAAGCATTCTTCGCCAGCACCACATTTCTAGAGCATCTATCTTTTTCCTCTCAATTTCCCGCACTGTCCACGTTTCTGCAGCGTATAGAAATATGGGTAATATTAAAGTTCGCACGAGCCGGGTCTTCGTGACTTTGGTAATATTTTTGTTCCTCCATATTTTCTTCATTTTGTTTCAATTCATTTCATTTTTAAATTATATGAAGAAGTTTATCTTTAATATTTAAATGAGTTAATTTTGTATGTATATATTTTCGGAATCTTGGAAATGGATCAACGATTTTCTTGAAATTGAGTATGTAAGGGGTTTTGGGGGAGGAAAATCGATCTGGGTTTTTATTAAAAAAAATAGTTTTATCCCTGTTTTTAGGCATTAAAAAGTACTTTAATTTATATTGAATATAAAACACTTTTTGTGGCATAAACTGGCGTAGATTATTCGAGGAACGAGCATTCTCAAGAAATGTAAATATCTACGATCGATCCCCAACTACCTAATTATTTTTTCTTTTTTTAAAGTTTTTTTTATTTTGTAAATAATTACCGAGCAAGGCTCAGTCAATCAGGTACTACTTATGAAGTCCATAATCACGAGTTACGTTTTACATTTTGTTAATTCACTAAAGGCAAATCAACGGGGATCAGTAATAAATGACGGTATCTAGCAGTTATATGGCCAATCTCGAGATTGGTTTTGATTTAAGACGCCCCTTTCCGTTAGCCGCTGGTAAAGTTTGATGTAATGTTTAGTATAATTGCAGGGTGCTTTTAGCTAGATAAGGCCTGTAGTATACTCAACTTACATTCCACTTTCATTTGTCTTGTTATATTAAAAAAATATGGTGGGTTCAGTGCTTTAATCTATCTCTTATTAAATAAACCTTATCCTTTTACATAATTGCTTGAAACTAAGTTCTTTTAAGTAATTATACGATCACAATATCCTCTAATCACAAAAATAAGTAGAATTAATTGCCTGAAAAAAAGCGATGGAAAAATAATTAATTCTTTTAAAATCATCATTCTTCTGCCCTTGTCACACTCTAAGTGGGGCATCAGTTGGCACAACATGTTGTTACATATTTGGCTTTTTATTTTACGACCGTCTGCCTCACGTCAACTTACCTTTGCGTCGCTTTTTACGATACCTCGGTTAATAATAAGGGTGATCTATTCTACTCAGCCGGTACAAATAAAATAATATTATATTATATACAATAAATATTATAATATATATAATAAATATTATAATATAATAAATATAATAATAATAATAAGTAGAATAGAATATTTTTATAAAAGTAAATATAATAAAGTAATTCAATAGTGTAAATATCACTGAATACCTGCGTAATTTATAAATATTGTTTTTAAATGAAGATATTGTTTATATTATTTGTCATTCTCAGTTACAGTAAAGTTCCGCCCAGTAACACCTATTTCTATAACACAGTCCACAAACTTAGCAAAGCCCTTTAGTTTGCAAACAAACTCATTTAATCATCGAAAAGTTTGTTTCCCACTTCAGAGAGTTCATAAACCAACCTTGAGTGGGACCGAAACTGGAAACTATCATAACTCAATCCAGTCACCAAGTTTTACGGTACACTACTTAGTTACAACTTTAAGAAGTTCAAGGTAGAATATTTCATAATAATAATATAAGATTTTTCATTGAATAATATCGCATTCTTAAGGCCTGTTTCACAAGTTACTGATAAAGTTTCGGATAGTTAACCGACAAATAAACTAAGTAACAGATAAATGTCTTTAAATAATTTATAGAATTAGGCGTTACTTTGCGGAGATCCATAATAAAAAGGTAATAATAAAATTATTTTGCTATAATCCGCGATGAAGTAAAATAGAAAATATATATGATAATGATATGATGATGAAAATGATATATGATAAAAAATATATATGATAATGATATGATGATGATAATGATATGATGATGAAAATGATATATGATAAATATATATGATGATGAAAATGATATATGATAACCGATATAAGATATATGATAAGCGATTGTCCACTTTACATTTAGCATTATATATACCTATTTTGTTTTTAGATAGATAGATAGATATCTAAATGTCTCTAAGAACAGACTGAAAAGTGAAAAATTAAAAAAATAAAATCGCGGCCATTTTGATATAAATATTGGCCATTTGAAATAAAATTTTGTTTATCTGGTGGATTCACCAGATAAACAAAAATAACACCCACATGATTTACCTGTTAACTTATTAGGGACTTTAAGTGCTGAATAAGCCTATCAGAAACCTGAGAAATGCAAAAATTCCGAGTTAAGTGTCAGATATGTTCCGAATAAGCTAACTGACAGTTTATTGGTAATTTTTGAAACAGGCCCTTAGTATTTAAAGTGACCGATTTCAAAATTAAGCTTTATTAAGTTATATTACTATACTGGCTGTGGTTTTTTTTGAAGTATTTTTGTAGATCTACAATTTTATAGTAGTACATTTTTTCAGTGTTTGTGCTGCTTTATGCGTTATTTTTTACAACCACGCGATTGTTTTAACACAATTTACGTAAAAAAACAATGTACTAACCTAAACGATCCGGAAGAATAGTACTATCTTTTAGTACAAACCGTACAAAAATCCATTCTATAGATTTTGAGAAAATCAATCACCTAAGGACAGACAGCTTTTCGGACTTTGTTTTATTATAAGTATAGATATAGATAGTTAATATTAATATTAATGTCAACAGCAAAATATTTCATTATTTTTTATATGAATGAAGTCATTGAGGTATCGTTTGGTTCTACAAATCATAATAATTCCATTCGAACGATAAAAAAAAGAATTTACCTTAATGTTAGAAAATCCCGGCTTTATCTTAAAATAATACTCCTTTAGCTTTCTCTAATGGGTAAAACGTAATCTCTAACGTCGCATAAAACGTTATTACAATACAAAAAGACTTAACATTGAGCTTGCGTTGCATACAATTGAAGTGAGTTCACTTAAAAACAAACATTTTCCATTCATACTCAAACCTACTTATTGTTTTGTGCACGGAACTGTGAACTTTTCACAATAGCACACGCAATTACAGCTCTGTAGGCATTCGGAGTTATACCTGTACTTGCTATATAATGTGTACTGTGGTGCAAGTAAAAAGCGGTACAATCTCTGAGCAAATCTGCTTGTCTTAAAACGAATTTTGGCTGCTGCAGAAACATATGTAAAAGCAACCTAGTTATTCAGAAATTTTCTTACCACCAAAATACGCAGCATCATCAGGAGATAGACTCCACGACCAAAATCGCAAAACCCAATCTTTGCGTGTTTGGTCGTGGAGTCTATCTCCTGATAATGCTTCGGTTGCGGGGCGAAACGATTGTTGAGTTTGTGATAGTGAACGTATATAGTGCTTGTGTATTTTGGTGGCGGTGGTGGAGGTTTGTGCATGTGTTTTTTACGAATCCTGCATGTATCAGATATGATAACCGATTGTCCACTCTACATTTAGCATTATATATATTTTCTATTTTACTTAATCGCGGATTATAGCAAAATAATTTTATTATTACTTTTGTATTATAGATCTCCGAAAAGTAACGCCTAATTCTATAACTCATCAGGATTTACTAAATTAACCCACATCCTATAGTCATACCCATCGCCGATGAAAAATTACGTTTTGGTCATCTTTATGCTTAGCAAACTTCACCTTCTTGTCTTTTATCATATTTCTTGGGAGTTTAAAAAACAAATCACTTCCAACCCACATGGTAATTGGCAACTTGCTGAAAAGCATATAGAAGAAGTCTTTTCTTTCAAGACCTTTGTATTGCGCTCCTTTTTCATAACTCGGGCCACCAGTTTTCGTCCCCATTTGCTTATCTACCCTGCGTTTGCAAGCGCTACATTGAATGGCATTTGAGCATCATATGTCACCGTTCCGACTTCATTACGACTCATAAGGCAAAACGTGAAACTTGATGTTTCGTTTGATGTCTAATTGTGTTGACACGGACATCTCTGAGAGGCTTTTCGAGCTCAAGTTTTGTAGGTGTTTCAAGAGAGAATTTACCCTTGAATGACTCGAAATGAGAAAGGGGCGAAATGTTTTGTTTCGTCTCGCATTTAGTTGGTTTCATTGTAAAGGCTTTGCTGCGGCATTGCGCTTTAATGCTTAGAGATTCTGTTGATAAGATATTTCTCTTTTTGAAATTGTTATAGGATTCCTAATATTTTAAAACGTTTAGGGTCTGCTTCACAAGTTACTGATAAAGTGTCGGATAGTTAACCGACAAACTAAGTAACAGATAAATGTCTCTAAAAAGAGACTGTACAAAATGAAAAATTACAAAAAGTAAAATCGCGGCAATTTGGAAATAGGTATTTGCTATCCAGCAGATAAACAAAATAACAGCCACATGATCTACCTGTTAACTTATTAGTGCTGAATAAGCCTATCAGAAACCTGAGAAACGCAAAATTTCGAGATATGTGTCAGATATGTTCCGAATAAGCTAACTGACAGTTTATAGGTAACTTGTGAAACAGGCCCTTAATGTATTAAAGAGCTGTGATGTGGAGGGGATCAGTTCAAACCCCGCAAATGCACCAATAACTTTCCTGTTAAAATTATGTCTAATGATAATTGTAATATATCACACACTTTTGTTATACTATATTGCATGTTTCTAGAGAATTCTGAGGATATGTGTGACCTGCCAATGTGTAATTAAGCAACCTGCTGAGTCTTAACTTTAACCCTTGACAGAAAAAAAACAGAGAAGGCCTTTGCCTAGCATTGGGATAATAACAGGTCAACTTAATAGTTAATATAATAAATTACAGTCCTAACTTTATGAGCGTTTGTAAGGTAATTGAAGCTTAGACCTACCACGCATCCCCAATGCATCAGCATAAGGTTATCAAACCTAGCCCCTAGAATTTTAAGGGATATTCAGCTTTCCTCCATATTTTTTCTTGAAATGTCTGGCAATCATTAGGTAAATCATTAGGGTTCATAAGAATATGACTGGCCCGTTGGAGCAGTGGGTAGTGACCCTGCCTTCAGCACCGCGGGTCGCGGGTTCGATTCCCGCCGAGGGCCAACACTTTCTATAAATGAATTTGTTGGTCTTTGAACCTGGGTGTATATTTGTATTTAAGTATGTTTTTAAAAAATATATAAGTATATATTCACCAGTTTTCTGTCTACCATAACACAAGTATTAAGTTACTTACTTTGGGGACGGACGACCGTGTGTGTAAGTGTCCCATATATTTATTATTTATTTATTTATTATATCATTTGAATCCTGGATAACTAGAAAAGCACCGTATGCTCTTATCATTTGACAATCACGTCTCGTTTATGATGTAATATGATCATATAACGATAAATTGTTGTCAAGAAAACCTTTACAGTTATCTTTATAGAACCAATATCATTATTTTCAGTTTCACATTTCCTGTCTCATTTGTTCAGAGCCGGGCCTTTCTATCTAAGTGGGCGATCCATCAGAGCTCTCTTACACGATATATTGTACGCACGCTCTTGGAAGAATTAATGTGAAGTTTTTTTTAAGTTATTTGATACAGATAAGGAAAAAATGTTCTCATTTTGCGCATCTGTGAAATAATTTAGTTAAGATTTAAGTTGAAAAACGAAATTAAATTAATGCACTGATCACTAAAACTACACTGTACCTGGGTGATCGATCCTGGCTTGGTTATTTAAAAAAAAAAAAAAAATTATAATTGAAAAAAAAAGAAAAATAGTTGAGGAGGTGGGGCTCGCACCTTGGTATTAGCATTATGCCGAAAACAGGAATAAAACGAGATTTTTTTTAAAATGAAACCCTAGGCTACGTCGATTTTTTTCCCTCAAAACTCCCCCCTACATACTGAAATTCATGAAAATCGTTGGAGAGATTCCGAAAAATAAATAAATAAATATATATATAAAATCGATAGTAAAATCGATAGGAAAATCGATGTAGCTAGGTTTCATTTGAAAAAAATCTCGTTTTATTCCTGTTTTCGGGAAAATGCTAATAGCTAGGTTCGAGCCCCACCTCTTCAACTATTTTTCATTTTTTTTTCAATTATAATTTTTTTTATATATTTAAAAAAAATAACCGAGGAAATCCAGGTACAGTGTAGTAGTAGGTACATTATATATATATATATATATATATATATATATATATATATATATATATATATATATATATATATATATATATATATATATATATATTTACATACATATGTATATATGTATATATATTTACATACGAGATTAAGTCATTTTAATATTAAGGATTTTTAATTTGAATTTTTCACCAAATTTCATCAAGATAGGAAGAGGAGAACGTGAGAAATATGCGTTACAGATTGACAGACACACTTCGTACAATGGTTGCATTTATACGTTTCGATGAGGTCCTTAATCAATATAAATAGATATTAAAGAGTTTTCCTATAACAGTATGAACATAATCTTTTATTAGAGCATTAAGCTATCTCATGAACCCAGACTACGACCACATTATTACTCTGGTGAGAAAAATGACTTAACTTTAATCACTCTTATGAGTTTACGACATGAGGGTATACGTTAATATTTACGGCGTTGATTGAGTCCATTTAATGAGGCAGGTCAAGTGATATTAAAAGGATAGTATAACTTGATATTCGACGCCGTGTGGTATCCGGCTGAATAGAATAGTACCACCCTCATTTCTTACCGAGGTGTCGTAAAAGGCGACTAAGGTAAGTTGACTCACCGTGTGGTATCCGGTTTAGTAGAATAGACCACCCTCCTTCTTACCGAGGTGTCGTAAAATACGACTAAGGTAAGTTGACGTCAGGCAGGCGACCGGTCGTAAAAACGCAGCCAAATCATGTAACAACATATTTATAACATGTTGTGCCGACCCCACTTAGAGTGGGATAAGGGCAGGAGGATGATGAGTATAACTTGATATTCGATCTTAAGTTAATGTATAGAAACCGGATATACTCATATCTTATTAATATCTCATATCTTAGTAATCCCGACAAGTTCATGACATAGATACATAACCAAACAGATAGTTTAAATTAAAAAAATGGTAATACTAACGATAACCGCTACTTTGTTAGCGCCAACTTAAGCATAAAAAGTAAAAATAAAGTAACCGATTGTTACTATCCCACTGCAGGGCATAGGCCTTGTCTCTCCGTTTTTGGAGAAAAGGGTTGGAGCTAAAACCTGCCACGCTACTCCAATGCGGATTAGTAGGTTACACATATCCCTAGAATTCTTTAGAGATATGCAGGTTTCCTCACGATGTATTCCATAACCGAGATACGAGTGGCAAATTGCATTTGTCAATTAGACACACAAGTTTTAATAGAAAAACTCATTGGTGCCTGCCTGGGGTTTGAACGTACGATCTCACCACTGGGCTATCACAGCTTACCTATAATCTTTAATTGTGCCAAATTTCAGTACTAAAGATCTAGCGTATTACTATAAAAGTGTAACAAACAAATAACACAGACATACATACGTTCGTATTTATAATAATAATTGCTTTAGATTGAGTAAAGTAACAGTTTCAACTTCAACACTACAAATGAAGAAAGCAAAATATTTCTTTAAGATAAATGTTAAGTGCCAAAGAAAAAAGGTCTCTCTCATTTTATTTATATAGGTACACTGTTTCCGAATAATACCGTATTTGTATTTAATCAAATAAATAAAATAACTCCGGCTATAAAGAAAACAAGCCAAATATAAACGTAGCTAAGTCTATTTTTTCTGCGTGAGCCGATCAAAATCGCCTGGTTTATGTACGTCGTAAAGGCGGTGCCAGGCTGGCATGGACACGGAACCGTAGCGCTGTGTATATAAGCCTTAATCAATATATAATATGAAGTTCTCTTGGGCGATGCGTAGAGACGTATCATCACTGTGCGTTTTCTACCGCATCTTTCACGGAAAGTTCCATTGAACTACAGGAGCTGATTCCTGCCACTAAATTCCATAACCGCACTGTACGTGACAGGTTAAAATATCATCCTCACCATCTGAATGCTTGGCGATCCACTACAGTGCGTTATTCTAATAATTTCATACCGCGCACCACCATTTTATGGAACGATCTCCCTTTTCAAAGGACGACAACGCACTCGCTCTTCGAGAGGTCGTGGGCGGCGGTGATTACTTTAAGGTAAACCGCAATCTCGTTTGCCATCCTATACCATAAAAAAAAGTTCGCAGAAAACTAAAACTATTAACTTCAACTCTATAAACTTTACTAGTCACAACCAAGGCGTCGCAAGACGATCTAAGGACGTGGGTGTTTAATAATCATACAAGGCAAGGCAAGGCTGGAAAGGTTTAATTTTTCTACCTAAGAGAATATAAGAGGCCTTTGCCCATTGGTTTTTTCTTAAAAGGATAGTAATTTGCTGCTTATGCTATACTGAAAGATATTGTCCTTATATACCTAATACTTTTCTAAGATATTATTGCTAATGTATTGCTATTTTTGTCGGGAACGGAAGTTGTCAAATGTCATCTTTTTATTTTGTAATACCGGATGTATTGACAACGCGATAATCACGAGACCGATGATTTGAAATTGAAATGAATTTTTTTTAAACTTATGTGTCTAATTGATAATTTCATTTCATCACACGTTTTCGTAGAGAAAACCATCGTAAGGAAACCTGCATATCTCTAGACAATTCTAGGGATATGTGTAACCTACCAATCCGCATTGGAGCTGCGTGACAGGCCTTAGCTCCAATCCTTCTCTCTTATATATTTATTAGAATTATTTATCATTCAAAGTAAACAAAGATATTAATGGAAAACGAAGTAGTGACAACTTATCGACATTGTATCATCCTGAAATGACAGATGTCTTTACCCTTATCCTTTTTATATTAAGGCTTGTAACGCGGTATACCAGAGGACGGAAAATGGGGAGGATTGGTGATAAGAAATATCTTAAGCTTTAATACGCCTTATTGTTTTTCTTCGTACAATACAATATACAACTTCGCACGTAGCAAAGATGAAATGTGTTGTAGTTAGCTTATTATAAGTCCTAAACACAACGCTGCGTCAGTTGTATGACTATTATACGTTACGAATCACTGTCGCAATGGCTGATTTCATACTGATGCATATTTAAATGATTTATAGAAGCAGGCGTTACTTTGCGGAACTCCATAGTACAGAATCATCATCATCCTCGTCCTCCTGCCCTTATCCCGCTCTAAGTGGGGTCGGCACAACATGTTATAAAAATGCTGTCACATGATTTGGCTGCCTTTTTACGAACGGCCGCCTGCCTGACGTCAACTTACCTCAGTCGTATTTTACGACGCCTCCTTGAGAGGTGAAAATACCCTAGGTTCGAGCCCCACCTCCTCAACTATTTTTTTTTTCAATTTTTTTTTTTTTATACCACATTCCATAATCAACCCACTGAAAATATAGGCGTCGTAAAAGCGTGACGACCTTAACGAATTTTTGTACAGATTTATGACTTGTTTGTAGTAATTACCTTACGGAACAAAAGTACTTAACGCTTAAGATATAAATAACATGCGAATAACAAAATTGTTTATTTTATTGTGATTCTAACTACCAAATTCAAGACGTACTAAAGAAATATGCGGCTATAGTTTATAAAATCAATAAGTAAGTAACGGCCTGTTACTATCTCACTGCTGGGCATAGGCCTCCTCTCTCCATTTTTGGAGAGAAGGGTTGGAGCTAAGACCTACCACGCTGCTCCAATGCGGATTGGTAGGTTACACATACCTCCAGAATTCTCTAGAGATATGCAGGTTTCCTCACGATGTTTTCCTTCACCGAAAAGCGTGTGATAAATTGCAATTATCAATTAGGCACATAAGTTTTAAGAGAAAAACTCATTGGTGTCTGCCCGGGTTTGAACCCGTGATCGTCTCTAGAGATTCACACGGTCGCACCGCTGAGCCATCACAGCTTAGCATAAAATCAATAATGTATACTAACTATTGCAAACGACTTCGGACTATATATGAGATTGTAACTTCGAGATAAAAAATCATATATCACTCTCCGGCCTTCAATTATTTTTATTTTCATATCAATTCGTTTTACCTTTAGGACATGAAAGAAAGACAAATAAAAAACAAATTTTATTTGTTTTATTACCCGTATGTTTAAGAATTTTGAAGCAATAATATACAAAATGTTCGCGTCACAATGTTAGTTACGTACCATATTCCTACGAAACGGCTTGACCGATTTTTATGAAATTTAATATAGATATTCAGTAGGTCTGAGAATTGGCTATTATCTATTTTTCATATACCCAAATGATAGGGGTTGTCCACCGGTAACATTTTTTCAAATTTTATTGGTGAACATTTTTAATTTTTTATGTTATACGCTAGAAATTCTCTAAAATAATTTATATGGCAAAACAACGTTAGACTAGTCAGCTAGTTGTATATACATATGTATCAATTTATATCTATACTAATATATTAAGCTGAAGAAATTGTTTGTTAGTTTGATTGTTTGAACGCGCTAATCTCAGGAACTACTGGACCGATTGAAAAATTATTTCAGTGTAAGATAGCCCATTTCTTGAGGAAGGCTATAGGTTATATAACACGCTAAAATTAAAAGGAGAGGAGCAGCAATAAAAAATATTACGAAAACGGAAAAATTTAAAGCTTTCCTTGCGTACGTAAGTAACCGATGAAAGTTATTCAAAAATCATGTTTTCTAAAATTGTTTTTCTCTAAATAAAAGTCCGCGACAGCATATGTCTAGCTTTTAAGGTTAACCCACTTTAACCATTTTATGGTTGTCAAAATTACGGTTTTATTATTATATTACGGTTTTAATCTTTCCACGCGGACGGAGCCGCTAGCGATTGCTAGTTACTTAAAAAAAGTAAGCGGTTCTTTAAAGTCTGGAAAACTTGTTAATGGTAGCACTTAAGTCTTAAAAGGTTGCAGACCCCTGACCTAGCCCAAGCAGTCTATACGAGTTGCCGTATCCGCCTTACATCATACATCACTGGCAACACTAACCGTAAAAGTAAGAGCTCTGTATATAATCGTACCATAACCCATTTTTATGCGTGAGCCTATCAAAGTTAACTTATTTACGAGCATCGTAAAGGCGGTGCCGGTCTGGATATGACACGAACAGTATATGCTTCGTATGGAAACCTTTAAAAATATTTCAAAACGTTTAGTAAAATTGTTTTCTTATAATCCGCTACAAAGAAAATAGAAAATATATATAATGCTAAAATTTTAAATCAACGCCGTGTGGTATTCGGCTGAATGGAATATATCACTCTCATTTCTTACCGAGGTGTCATAAAAGGCGACTAAGGTAAGTCGACTCACCGTGTGGTATCCGGTTAAATAGAATAGACCACCCTCTTTCTTATTAGGTGTCGTAAAATACGACTTAGATAAGTTGACGTCAGGTAGGCAGCCGGTCGTAATACGTAGCCAAAACATGTGTCAACATGTTTATAACATGTCGTGCCGACCCCACTTAGATTGGCATAAGGGCAGGAAGATGATGATGATGCTAAAATTTAAATTCAATTCAAAATATTCTTTATTTAAATAAACTCGTAAATAAGTGCCTTTGAATCGTCATTTCTACTGCTGGTTCGGAAATCTGTTACTACCGAGAAGAGCCAGCAAGAAACTCGGCGGTTGCTGTTTTATAAAATATAATTCTTAATACTAGTTACATTTAGTCATTACTGTCTTGTACAGGTTCGAAGAGAGCTATATCCACACATTCTTAACATCCAAGTAATCCTCAACAATATAGTTAGGCTTTCTGTATCAGCCTCTCTTTAACAGTGTTTTTAAACTGCATTATTGCAGCACTCCAAAATTACTCCAAGATGCGAAAAAACAAAGGAATAACTATTGTAGAGTCAGTATTTATGGAGTTTTATTTAACTTTATTCTTATTATTGATTTTTAATTAGTCTTTTCCGCGTGCGGTAAGATATTTTCAACATTTGCACAAATAATTTTGCTTTACGGTGGTAATAAATAAAATCAATATCTCGTTACAGACTTGCAAAGTTCGTTATACGTCGCTGCTTCAGGTCTATTAATAGTTTGCACTACTTGAAATTATTGATATCGTTTGATAAATTTCTATATAATTGGACAAAGTTATACGTCACAGCAGTGGCTCTCGAAGTTGTTTGAGCTAATACAGGTTCCTGAATTCGGGACCAAACTCCGTTACCAATATGTATAAAGGACTCTCAAATAATAAAGTTTAAATACAAATTTTTAATTACTTAATTAAATAACTAATATCTGGGTGACCGAGCTTCGCTCGGTAATTTTTTACAAAAAAAAACTTAAAAAAAAGAAAAA
This sequence comes from Morpho helenor, assembly GCA_029227775.1. Classification (NCBI taxonomy): domain Eukaryota; kingdom Metazoa; phylum Arthropoda; class Insecta; order Lepidoptera; family Nymphalidae; genus Morpho; species Morpho helenor. The sequence continues at coordinate 2,215,116 of JARGCU010000006.1, forward strand.
ACAAATAATATTGTTACAACATGTTTTTAATACAACCTACTTCATAGAGTTGGCGATTAATATGAAAAAGCATTGTGGCTGTCATATTTTTATGTGTCATTCATTGAGTTGTAGCGAAAGAGTAAATGGGTTGACTCTGGGAAAACTGTTTTTTATTTATTGAATAAGAATAAAGGAGAAATATCGTCGCTTTATTATATTCAGAAGGGGATGTAACCTAAACTCACAAATAGAGTGGACATAAGGAATATCTGGAAATTTAAAGAGTTCAAAGAAAAGACAAATGACGATCAATATCTTGAGACAACACGGAGAGTGCGAATTTCGTATAATTTGAGAGATAGTTGGGATATGCGATGCTATGGAATAAAAAATGGAGTTTTTATTGCAGAGATTATTGATGGTAATTGGTATTCGGTTAATTAATTCTGTAAGATCAACGTGACGATGTGCTATGTGAGGCCTTAGACGCGCCCGTGACTTTTGTTCGATGGAACTGTCAGCTAGAATGACGATTGTTCTCTGGATCTTTCCAGTTGTAACGATTGTTTTCTAGACTGTGGACATCAGCAACGACTGTCAGCTAGGCTCTGCCTAGAAGTGGTGATTGTTCTTTAAGCGTTATCATTTGCGAGTCTGTTTACGGGTGTATCTGCTGAGTTGGTTGCCACTAATTGAGCTGTGTTATGCCATGACAGTGATTGAGGGTGAGCTTGAGGTGCGAAATGCTTATGGTGCGAAAAGCTTAAGGAGTTGAGGAGTTGAGCTTAAAGAGTTGAGCATAAAGCGTGAGCTTAGAGTTGAGCATAAAGCGTGAGCGTAGTCCTGTCATGTCATGGCATGTGCGGTTTTCTTTTACAGATTAAAAGAGCAAGTACTGAGTTTCTTGCCGATTCTTCTCAGTACAATCAGCATTCCGAATCGGTGGTAGATTCATTCCCAGAAGTCAGCTTATGAGATTTGCGGGGTCGCAAATGTTGTCAGGATGGTCGACTGTTACAACATGTTTTTAATACAACCTCCTTCATAGAGTTGGCGATTAATATGAAAAAGCATTGTGGCTGTCATATTTTTATGTGTCATTCATTGAGTTGTAGCGAAAGAGTAAATGGGTTGACTCTGGGAAAACTGTTTTTTATTTATTGAATAAGAATAAAGGAGAAATATCGTCGCTTTATTATAATATAGTTGGGGATCGATCCCTGGCAATCACATTTCTCGAGGCTGCCCGTCACCCGAATAAGCTACGTCGACTTGACAGCTAATGGCGAAAATTCAATATAAATGTAAGTGTTTTAATGCCTAAAAACAGGGATAAAACAATATTTTTTTTACATAAAACCTAGCTAGATCAATTTTTCTCCCCCAAAACCTCCTACATGCTGAATTTCGGAAAAATCGTTGGAGCCGTTTCCGAGATTCAGAAAATATATATATATACAAGATTAACTCATTTAAATATAAAGATATCATCATCCTCCTTCCCCTTTCCCACTCTAAGTGGGGTACGTATTTTACGACCGGGCGCTTGCTTGAGGTCAACTTACTTTAGTTGTATTTAACGACACCGCGGTAAGAAAGAGGGTGGTCTATGCTACTCAACCGAATGCCACACGGTGGGTCAACTTACCTTACTTTCCTTTTACATTTTGACTTTGTTTTATAATAAGTATATAAAAAGCGTAGGTGCCATCTTTTTTATATACCTACATTGAGCATATAATGTAATATATACTTTTGAACTGTTTGTAACAAAGTTATAAGACAGCTTTCGTTTATTGCAAATCGATATCGACATCACGCGATGTTGAAATGTCCAGATGCTCTTTCCCATAAGTTTGACTGTGTCTATATAAAGTTGCCTGTCAATGCTTACTTTGACTAATTGCCATTAGTAAGAAAGCTTTAAGGAAAAATAATATGTAATACTTTCAACGAGATTAAAAATTCAGGTGTCTGAACGTGGAAAATAAAATTTATAAGTACAATTAGGAAATTAAAAATAGGTTATAAGGTTATAATATATAATAAAATAGGTTGTTCAAAATATTTATTACAACATGTTTGTAATACAACCTCCTTCATAGAGTTGGCGATTAATATGAATAAGCATTGTGGCTGTCATATTTTTATGTGTCATTCGTTGAGTTTTTGAAAAGAGTAAATCTGGGAAAACTGCTTTTTATTTATTGAATAAGAATAAAGGAGAAATATTATCGTTTATTATATTCAGAAGGGGATGTAACCTAAACTCACAAATAGAGTGGACATAAGGAATATCTGGAAATTTAAAGAGTTTAAAGAAAAGACAAATGACGATCAATATCTTGAGACAACGCGGAGAGTGCGAATTTCGTATAATTTGAGAGAAAGTTGCGATATGCGATGCTATGGAATAAAAAATGCGAGTTTTTATTGGAGATTAATGATGGTAATTGGTATTCGGTTAATTAATTTTGTGAGATCAACGTGACGATGTGCTATGTGAGGCCTTAGACGCGCCCGTGACTTTTGTTCGATGGAACTGTCAGCTAGAATGACGATTGTTCTCTGGATCTTTCCAGTTGTAACGATTGTTTTCTAGACTGTGGACATCTGCAACGACTGTCAGCTAGGCTCTGCCTAGAAGTGGTGATTGTTCTTTGAGCGTTATCATTTGCGAGTCTGTTTACGTGTGTATCTGCTGAGTTGGTTGCCACTAATTGAGCTGTGTTATGCCATGACAGTGATTGAGGGTGAGCTTGAGGTGCGAAATGCTTATGGTGCGAAAAGCTTAAGGAGTTGAGGAGTTGAGCTTAAAGAGTTGAGCATAAAGCGTGAGCCTAGAGTTGAGCATAAAGCGTGAGCGTAGTCCTGTCATGTCATGGCATGTGCGGTTTTCTTTTACAGATTAAAAGAGCAAGTACTGAGTTTCTTGCCGATTCTTCTCAGTACAATCAGCATTCCGAATCGGTGGTAGATTCATTCCCAGAAGTCAGCTTATGAGATTTGCGGGGTCGCAAATGTTGTCAGGATGGTCGACTGTTACAACATGTTTGTAATACAACCTCCTTCATAGAGTTGGCGATTAATATGAAAAAGCATTGTGGCTGTCATATTTTTATGTGTCATTCGTTGAGTTTTTGAAAAGAGTAAATCTGGGAAAACTGCTTTTTATTTATTGAATAAGAATAAAGGAGAAATATCGTCGTTTATTATATATTATAATAGGCCGAGTGGTATCCGGCTAAATAGAATAGACCACTCTATTTCTTTATGAGGTGTCGTAAAAGGCGACTAAGTTAAGTCGATCCGCCGTGTGATATCCGGCTGAGTATTACAGACCCCCCTTATTTCTTGCCGTGGTGTCGTAAAAGCAGTATAAGTTAAGTTGAACCGCCATGTGGTATCTGGCTGAGTAGAATAGACCACCCTCTTTCTTACCGAGGTCTATTAAATGCCGACTAAGGTAAGTTAACCCACCGTGTGGAATTCGGCTGAGTAGAATAGACCACCGTCATTTCCTACCGAGTTATCTTAAAAGGCGACTAAGGTAAGTTGGCGTCGGGCAGGCGACCGGTAAAATACCTAGCAACATCATGTGACAACATGTGTATAACATGTTATGCCGACCCCACTTAGAGTGGGATAAGGGCAGGAGAATGATGAATGACAATATGTGTTCCATGGTTACCAAGTGATATATTAAATGTCGTTTGTAAGTTTCGCATAAACGTATTCAACCGACAGACATTTGGTACGTGACATTTCATTATACGCTACGTACATAGTACAATATTATTCTATCTCAGCATAATACTTACAATTATAATTATTATTTATGTGTTGTACCCTCAATTATGAATAATATTGTTTTTTTCCTATTCTGGATGGAAAAACGGGGTTGTTGGAGATGGGTTTTTTTTATCCTATACTAGCAGTGAATATCCTATACTAGCAGTGATATGAGGTATCAACTATGCGGATAGCCCGCAAATTATTGAAATTAAGATCTACAAACTAAATTGCGAGAGAAAATTAAAATTTATAGGCGAAGTAATTAAAACAAAATTTTAATGAAAATCATTTATTTTTCGTGTTCAAAATGTCCGCCGCGGTGTCTAACACAGGTCCGGCCCGTCGTGTGGAACCTGGAGTCAATGCAGGTAGACATAGTACTGATATTGAGGATGATATTTTGGCGGCGTTTCAAGCTGATCCACATACTAGCACGAGAAAAGTAGCACGAAATTTAAACATTTGTCATTGGAAGGTGTGGAATACAATGCACAAAAACAACAAGTACCCGTTTCATGGTACGGATGTTCAAGGCCTTGAAGAGCGAGATCCTCAGAGTAGGATTCAGTTTTGTCGTTTTCTTCTCAACTCAGACATTGAAGATGCATGGTTCCTGAAGTCAATCTTGTGGACAGATGAAAGTAAATTTTCAAGGGAAGGCATTATTAATTTCCATAACCTTCATCTATGGGCTGAAAAACATAATAATCCACATTGGAAAACGCAAAAATCATTCCAAAAGAAATTCTCGGTCAATGTGTGGGCCGGAGTTATTGGCAAAATTTTGATTGGGCCTCATTTCTTACCAGATAATTTAAATGGAAATAATTATTTAGAATTCCTGCAAAATGATCTTCCAGAGCTTGTAGAGGAGTCTGGGGCCTTGATATTCGTTAGCGACCGAGAGCTCATTTTTCAACAAGATGGTTGTCCAGCGCATTGGACATTAAATGTACGGGAGCACATAAACAATTGTTTCCCCAATAGCTGGATCGGCAGAGATGGGCCCATCCCTTGGCCCGCCCGTTCACCTGACCTGACTCCGCTTGACTTTTACGTGTGGGGTCGGGCTAAGGAGCTAGTATACACAAATGTGGAAATAAACACAAAAGAAGAATTAATTGACAGAATTAATTCAGCGTTCGCGACGATGAAAGTGGAAATGAAGTTAAAGATAACGACAACAGAAGTGAGAAGTCGGGCCCGTGCTTGTGTTAGAAACCGCGGCGGACATTTTGAACACGAAAAATAAATGACTTTCATTAAAATTTTGTTTTAATTACTTCGCCTATAAATTTTAATTTTCTCTCGCAATTTAGTTTGTAGATCTTAATTTCAATAATTTGCGGGCTATCCGCATAGTTGATACCTCAAAATAAAGAACAATGACCAGGCATATTTAATAAAATGTTTGAACTAAAAAAGCACAATCTATTTTTTTTTTAAATGCCATCAATAATCAGCTTTCTCTGATCTTAAAAGAAATGATTGACTTCAAATATCTGTAAAAAAAATATCTCTTAACACAGATACCTTAATCATGTTTTATTACACTGTTTACACATTAGTTTAATAAAATAAAATAAAAAATAATTGACTTTGGCTTCAAAATGGCCGATTATTAGCAAATAATGACTTAACTTCGGATTTTTCTTCAAAAATCTTTAAAATTTTATAAAAAAAAATAGTCGCACTTCGCCTAACATAAGTTCAGTTTAAATGGTTCTAAATAGTCTATACTAGCTCCTGTTTGCAGCTTTGCATCGACCTTCCAAACACCCTGTATATAATACAAAGTATAATATTTAAATGTCAACAATTACATTATGATGGTAAAGATGTGTAATGTTTCTTTAGTCTTAGTTTAAAATTGCTGAAGGAAAGGCTAAAGCAGTCATATGTATAGAGTTTCTGAATTTTCGTTTATCTAAGTTTGCACTTGTCATTGATTCTGACATCCCTGATACAGTGTCCTATAAACTGGGTATATGCAAATTCTAAACATATTATTTCAGTATGTGCTAGAGCGTAGATATCGAATATAACACTCGTGAGTGAACCACAAGGGACCTCGCTGCTGCAAGTTATAATAGGCTATGAAACTTTGTGCATACATTTCTGTCACTGTTAAATTGATCATAGCATACCATACTGGTTTGGATGTATAAATATATTTCTACCATATTATTGACTTCATCCATAAGTTGACCTGCCTTGTGGTATCCAGATTAGTAAATTAGTACCACCCTCATTTCTTACCCAGGTGTCGTAAAAGGCGACTAACGTAAGTTGACCCACCGTGTATTATCCGGCTGAATAGAATAGTATCACCCTCATTTCTTACCGAGGTGTCGTAAAAGGCGACTAAGGTAAGTTGACCCACCATGTGATATCCGGATTAGTAGAATGGACCGCCCTCCTTCTTACCGAGGTGTCGTAAAATACGACTAAGGTAAGTTGACGTCAGGCAGGCGGCTGGCTGTAAAAACGCAGCGAAATGTTGTACCGACCCCACTTAAAGTGGGATAAGGGCAGGAGGATATATATTATTGACTTCATCCTGGCTTTTTTTAACAAATTATTACCGCACGATTAATAGGAGACTAAGGAATACGTCACATCTAGTGATGTATCTTTCTTTAATATTTAAATTAGTTAATCTTGTATATATATATTCCGAATCTCGGAAACGGCTCTACCGATTATCATGAAATTCAGCATGTAGGGAGTTTTGGAGGAGAAAAATCAATCTAGCTATGTATCATTCAAGTCAAAAGCGTCAAAACACCACCACCATCACGCACCTCACTACACAAGCACTACACACATTTGCTACGACAATCTCAACGATCGTTTTGTGATACGTGTGGTGAATGGTGTACATGTATAAGGTATATTAACGTTGCCTGCTTCCTACTCTTAACATTACATAGATTGTCTTAACAAACGCGGATAACAGCAAAATAACTATCATAACTTTAGTTCTTTTTTTTTTTCACAGAAAAAAACCCCTTATGGGTACCGCCGCCCGACGGAGACAGGCGACGGTTATGTCGGACGCGCACCGACTAAAATAACCTGTGTGCTCCACTACGCTGCTGGTGGCGGGGATAGGGTACCTATGAAGACAATACCCCCATCCCCGCCAGCAGCAGCTCTGTACCCCAGAGTGCGCCACCTCTGGGTCGGGGCCTCTCTAAAAGTGGCCCCTCACTCCGCTGTACGATGCATCGGGAGCACCAGATGCATCGAACGCCTCGGGGACCTTATAGGGTGGGCGTCCGATTAACTTTAGTTCTTTTAGTTTTAACATTTATATACATATTACTGCAAACTAAATTAACTTCTTCATTTTCGTTTGAACTTCTACTACTGCGATAGGTGCATGCAGAGTGCGGATAGTCTAAACTATTTTTTACTTTTTATTCGATTTATCTAACTAATTTCTATTTAACTGTACTTTGTGTGTTCTTGTATTGTATAAGTTGTGATAGTCCAGCGGTAACACCGTGCGACTCTTTCGAGGAAGTCACAGGTGTCTAATTGATAATTGAAATTTTTCACACGCTTTTCGGTGAAGGAAAACATAGTGAGGAAACCTGCATATCTTTAGAGAATTCTGAGGATATGTGTAACCTATCAATCCACATTAGAGCAGCGTGGTAGGTCTTAGCTCCAGTCCTTCTCTTCAAAAACGGAGAGATTCCCAGCAGTGAAAGAGTAACAGGCCGCTACTTATTTACTTACTTGTAGTAGTAAATAAAGCATTTATTAATTCATTCATTTTTCGCAAAATATTTAATGTATCCTCAACTTAATAGCAAATTATTCTATTGAATAATGAGTGTATATTTACCTAGTTTGTGGATTATGCAAGAAACCCCGTACACCATGTAGCCTGGCATTGAAGACGATTACAATGTCAGTCAACTTGGAAATTCAAATTTAAGACGTTATTCAGTTTAAATGTTATTCGGTTGAACCAAGAAGATTAAGTGTTAGGGGGGAAGACACAAATGTTCGGATTTAGATACTGTTGGCGAAATCGAATTAAACAAGATGAAAATTTTAACTGTTTTAATTAGTGATTTTAGCTATCGCACTTATTGATTCCATTTTGTTATATCGTGTGATGCATAGACTCCGAGGATGGTTTTAGTTCCAAGCACATCACGTCGCAGACAGACAACAATCGCTTTTAATTGTCAACTTGTCATGAAGAATTATAATATATGTTTATTTACGCGAATAGAACGTGTTTAATTTAAACTATCAGCAGTAGTATTCATAGTTTATTTATATGTATCGGCTATACACACGTCTTATTGTATTGGGTTTGCCCAGCTATTAGCAGTTCCACCGCGATAACGCCATGTAAAGAGTCCATAAATAAAGGTCTCGAATGATCTTAAAACTAGTCGGAATAACTCGACAGAATAAGACGTAACTATAGCCGGTTTCTATACAAAAACTACGTATTACATGTTAAAGTACTTACAGTTGTTTTACTCAAGTACAATAATTTTGATAATATCAAAATGAACGTTGCATGCCAAACTTGATACTCAAAATATATTTTTGTATCCTCTATAATACTGCAGAAACGATTTAAAGAAACAAATTTTTATAGAAAACGTTACCCGAATTTTTATTTTTCATTTGATTTGCAGTAATCTTTTTCTGAGCAATTTTAAGTGTATTTCTGGAAAGTTTTCAAATAATTAAAGTTCGAGTATTTAACACAGTTTAAATAATCAAAACTTTTAGGGCACTGTATATTTTTAAATACCTATGCGATAATTACATGTGACATTATGTAAATATGAGTAAAGTGCTAGTTTATAAATACTCAGTGCCTGCCTGGAGTTCAAAATAAAGAAATTTTAAATTAAGCTTACAGGTTATCGCGGGCTATCTATGCTTAGCTGAATACAACTATAGCCTAGATATTTTGAATATATAGCGCTTTTAGAAGTAATGTAAAGCGTATAATGAAGTATACAATAGCTTCAGTTTATTTGTTTCTTTTTTATACATATCTAAATCCGAATATTTTACAGTGTTAGTGTATTTCTCTCATAATATCCAGTTTGGGATCCTGGTTGTTTATGATATAGGTCTCCTAGCACAGAAATAAGTCTCTCACGCCATTTGTACCCCTAAGAATAACACCATAAGAAAAAAACAATAAATCAAATTACATCAAATCAAAAAACCTTTTATTTATAACGTCACAGTAAAGTAGATAACAGTAATAATAAGACAAATATATAGAAATGTGAACGAAATGGACCACCATTCAGCTTAAGTTGAGGAGTACGCTGATTTTCAATGGTGACTTGAAATAAATTTACGTTTTTTTTTATCGTAAATTCACGAATATTTGTAGAGAGTCCCCTTAAATGTGAAAATCACAGTAGAATTTCACTATCATGCGTTTGCGGATAGAATTAGAGAAGGCGTGTATTCAAGGTAGTGAAATAGATGAAGTTCTCGAGTTTAATTAATTACTGCAGAGACAACTAGTGAATCCACTGAAAGATTATAAATTTCCAATGAGGTTTCCCGTATTTTGAATAATTTTGATGGATTAATTTGCTCAGTAGTATGAAACATTAAGGCATTGTTAAAAACAAGGGACAATATAATTTATAGAATAAGGCGTTACTTTGCGGTGGTCCATAGTACAAAACTAATGAGAATATTATTTTGCTTTAATCCGCGATAAAAGAAAATATATGTAATGCTAAATGAAGAGTGTATTATTCGTCCTGATACATACAGAATTTGTAAAAACTCATGCATACCCGACACTGATAATAAAACAATACATAAGCACTCAAGAAATCGGCTATTCTATCGGGTTAGCCGACCAGTTTCGAACCCATCCGGGGCACTTATTCATGAGCTCTTTACACGACGTTAATCATCCGTACAGCAACTCGCCGGGACAATATCATGAAAGGGAGGAATAATTAGAATTTGGGACGGCGAAGAGAAAAAGATTTTTAGGAAAATAGAGAATAGAGTAGAAGGAGTAGCATCTAGTTTGGACAGATTTTAAAATGAGGTGTAAAAGATAACTATGATATAAATAGATAAGTTTTATTCAACAGGTTCAAACGATCGTTTCATATAAAGAACACAATAATTATGGATGTTTGTTTGTAATTTTTTTATTGCACAAATGAATATAAAAATGATAAAAAAAACAACAGTGTGCAATGGCAAGCTTATTCCGGAATCAAAATCTCTTCCAGCCAACCAGTCTTAAATTAAAAAAAGTAAATATTAATATAATTAATATTTTTCTTCAAAACTATTTAAAATCTACGCTTCAAGTTTTGTTCAACAGATTTTAGCAGCTCTTAGTAAACACTTTCAAAAAGTGGAAGAATGGTTGAGAAACTCAAAAGCAAATTAGTTTCATTTCTTAAAGAATTTCTTGTAGATGCTCTATACAGGAGCATTTAAGCCTACAGAAACTGCTTTCAGCCCAAATTGAGTCGCCCATAAAGCTGGATTTACGAAGCGGGACCCCAACTTAAGCCCTCTTAGATCTTAAATCTTTTGTAGATATTTGCTAGACCTAAATTCAGCCGTGAGATTTGTTGGTGTAAAATATAAACAGGGGATGTTTTCGAAATTGTACCTTGTTCGTACTAGCAACTTGTTTTTGTACTCCTTTGTATTGAAACTACCTATTTCCGCGGCTATACTGGTGTGAAAATCAGTGCGTCATAAATATATATTTCAGTCAATTACATAAAATCGTAATGTCGTTACCTGAGTAACGATATTTACCTCGTGATCGAATGCATGATCATTCCGTACCTCTAATATATACAAGATTAATACAAGATTTTAAATACAAGATAAGTACATACAATAATACAAGATTTTAAAGTCAATAATATTTATTGGCCCGTTGGCACAAGTGGCAATGACTTGCTTTCAGCTCCTCGGGACGCTAGCTCATTTCTAAACATTTCTAAATAACATTTGTTTGTTCTGCAAGTCGGGGTTATATATGTATTAAAAAATATATTTTAAATTATGTACGTATAAGCTGTGGTAGCCCAGCGGTAACACCGTGCGACTCTTTCAAGGAGGTCACGGGTTCAAACCCGGGCAGAAACCAATGAGTTTTTCTGTTAAAACTTATGTGTCTAATTGATAATTGCAATTTATCACACGCTTATCGGTGAAGGAAAACATCGTGAGGAAACCTGCATATCTCTAGAGAATTCTGGAGATATGTGTAACCTACCAATCCGCATTGGAGCAGCGTGGTAGGTCTTAGCTCCAATCCTTCTCTCTTTTTTTATATACGTATATATTTACTAGTTGTCTGTCACCCATAAAACATGAAGTTACTGTGGGGACAGAAGGCCGTGTAAATGTCCTATATTTGTTTTATAAATTCGTAGATACGTTGTTTTTCAAACAATTTAATTCACAAAATACAAGTGTTAACTATATTATTTCTAGGTAAAACTTAATCCATCAAATCAGAAATCACAAACCATTTCGAGCCAATAAAAGAATCACCTGTCGCAATAAAGAAATCAATTTCACCTTCAGAACAATAAAAGGCGAAACCAGTAATAAATTTCCCCTGTGGTCGTAAACAAAATTAATCATTCGCGACGAGGGAAATCATCCGGAATAATAACTGTGACAGAACAACATTCAAGTGGGGAAATAGATTTGAAAGGTGCCGTCACAAACTATAAATCATAGTATTGTACGGTTAATGAACTTTGCGCCAATTGTTTGCGACACCTGGCTTTTGTCGATGTTTTCTGAATCTTCTTTAACTTCCATTGAAAATATTAGCACATTCTTAATAACAACTTTTTATATTTATTGCTTACATGATGTTAACTGGTAAATTCCGAAATATGTTGTCACATGATTTGGCTTTAACGACCGGCCGCCTGCCTGATGACAACTTACCTTAGTCGCCTTTTACGACACCTCAGTAAGAAATGAGGGTGATCTATTCTACTCAGCCAGATACCACACGGCGGATCAATTTATTTTAGTCGCCTTTTACGACACCTCAATAAGAAATGAGGGTGGTCTATTCTACTCAGCCGAAAACCACACGGTGGATCAACTTATCTTAGTCGCCTTTTACGACACCTCAGTAAGAAATGAGGGTGGTCTATTCTACTCAGCCGGATACCACACGCCAGGTCAACTTACCTTAGTCGCCTTTTACGACACCTCAGTAAAAAATGAGGGTGGTCTATTCTACTCAGCCAGATACCACACGGCGGATCAACTATCTTAGTCGCCTTTTACAACACCTCAGTAAGCAATGAGGGTGGTCTATTCTACTCAGCCGGATATGAACGCGGCGAGTCGACTTACCTTATTCGCCTTTTAAGAAACTTAAATAACTCCAAAGAACAAATTATTGGATACATTAGTCTTCTAAAACTATATGAAACAGGTTAATTTCAAATATATTTGCGCACAATATCTGATAGAGGCAATCGAAAATTATTATTAAGGCAATATACAACGTCTATTGCATTACAATGCACGTAACGTGACCATTTCCATATCAATATAGGTCAATGGAACAAGCTATACTAATATATAAAGCTGAAGAGTTTGTTTGTTTGATTGATTGAACGCGCCAATGTCGGGAGCTACTGGACCGATTTGAAAAATTATTTGGGTGTAAGATAGTCATTTATCGAGGAAAGCTATAGGCTACTAACATCACGCTAAGATGAATAGGAGAGGAGCAGCAATTAAAAATATTACGAAAACAGAAAACTTTAAAGCTTTCCTTGCGTGCGCTGAGTAAACGGTAAAAGTTATTCAAAAATCATGTATTACAAAATTGTTCCCCTCTAAAAGATCTAAATAAAAATCCGCCACAGCATATGTTTAGCTTTTAAGGTTAACCCACTTAAACCATTTTTTTTTTATCAAAATACATACTATATTACGGTTTGAATCTTTCCACTAGCCGCTGGCGATTTCTAGTATAGTATAAACGTCAAATAATAGTCGTATCACTCGAAATTTGCACTAATTGTTTACTAATTGTATGACAACTTTCTTTTTCTTCTTCTTCTTCAACCGATGGACGTCCACTGCTGGACATAGGCCTCTTCATGGGATCTCCAGAACACACGATTTTGTGCCGCTTGTATCCAGCGGCTCCCCGCGACCCTTTTGAGGTCGTCTGTCCATCTAGTAGGGGGTCTTCCAACACTGCGCTTTCCGGTGCGGGGTCGCCATTCCAACACTTTGAGACCCCAACGTCCATCGGTTCTCCGCACTATACCTTCATGACAACTTTACACTAATTATATTTAATATTGAAGAACGTGTTCATTTTTTACTAACTTTTAATTACTTCAGTCGTTAATTTTGCTAAGTAACATGTAAAAAAGTTAAACTTTGTAGATGAATGTCATTAAAAAGCTTAATAAAAGTTCTAAAGCTTTAAGAAATGGACATCTCATTTAAAAAGCTTTTTCAAACATCAATCAAACCTAACAATAAAGAATAATATGATTAAAGGACAGCAGTAAGTAGCTTTAATAAGTCTGCGTACGACAAGAAAGGACTGAGTCCCTTTTATTTTGTAATTAGTTGTAAGCAAGTTTTATGGTAAACGGTTTTTGACACTGATTGCTTTGATGACAAAAATATCAAAGGCATTTTAAAGTTACTCATGTCAAAATGACGATTAAGATAAGAGCAGTGAATAAGTAAGTAAATAAGCTGAGACAGCGTAATAGTGAGATCTACCTATCTCAAGGGAGTCATGGGTTCAAACTCCGGACAAGGTACCAATGAATGTTTGAATTAAAACTTGTGCCTAATTGATATTTGCAAAATTTATAATAGAATTATAATCCTAATAATAATAAGTAAAATACAATAATAAAAAGTTTGTTAACAAACGCGGATTATAGCAAAAGTATCTGGGGGACCGAACCTTGCTCGGTAATTTTCTAAAGATATAAAAAAATGAAATAAAAAATTAAAAAGCGCCGGATGATATGTGGGAATCGATCCCAGGATTTTTAGTACCAAACAACTTTACAAATGACATCATTCTCCTACCCTTATCCCACTCTAAGTGGGGTCGGCACAATATGTCTTCTTTTTCCATTCTCCTCTATCATTCGTCAAACCTGGTGCCACTCCTCTAACATGCATATCATTTTTCACACAATCGATCCATCTTTTTTTTGGCCTTCCCCTAGCCATACGTCCATCCACATTCATATTTAAAACTCTCAACAACTTTACAAATGATAGTTAAAAATATCATATGCATTTTATTCAACATGTTACCATTTTTCAGTGCCCGAAAACAGGGATAAAAGGATATTTTTTAAAAATAAAACCTAGCTAGATCGATTTTCCTTCAAAACCCCCTACATGCTGAATTGCATGAAAATCATTGGAGTCGTTTCCGAGATTCGGATAATATAAATTAACCGATAACTCATTTAAATATTTAAGATAATATTTTCATTACTTTTATATTATAGACCTCCCGCAAAGTAGCGTCTAATTCTATAAATTATTATTATTTACTGAGTTTCGCCTATAAAATTATTTGCTTTTAGACATTTATCAATTCAAACCCTCTGGCATATACCAAACAGAATAAATAATGTGAGCCATGTAAATTTTACTAGTGCGTAGTGCCTCACGTTCACCTGTGTTATTCAATGATACACTTAGCCCCCGAGGGTTAAATATATTATTATTCAAAATACGTGTTTTATCTATCATCATTTCAAATTCATGGATCGTATAACGGGTCTGGGGAGTTTAGCAAATTGGATATAAATTTGCCAAATATACAAGTAATGTGATATACCGTTTGCTGTTTAATAAATGGGTCTCGGGACGTGATGGACGGACTCTATTTCACATACGCAATACCCCATGGGAAGGTATTATCCGATGATTTATACAAGTAAGATGTCACACCGCAACAAAGTAACCCTCTACAAGATTTGCATAAGACCCGTAATATTTTACGCGAGCGTCGACTTCGTGCGTATTCCAAAATCCAAATTGATTACGCTCTAGTACTACAAAAGATTCATTCAGAAAGTCATAAACTGATTTTGGTTTTGGATTTTGGTCGGATAAAGTTCTTCCAAAACAGTTGAAAAATTTTCGTCGTGACGAAGCAAATGCCACGCTGTTCTTAAATTGTTCAACTCAAAATATAGGACTGTCCAAAGCGTCAACAACCCTGATCAAAACACGATTCCCATAAAAGTACAGAACAATACAATCAATTCGCTTTGGTCTATGAACACCGACGATAATTAAGAACGGTTTCCTGGCATTCTTAATAGTCTAGTTTTATTTTAACAAATAAGTACCTACATGGTACAATATCAAATCAAATCAAGAAAATCTTTATTCAAGTAAACTTTTGCAATCACTTGAATCGTCAAGGATCAATTAAATTTAATGAAGCTACTAGTGTTTCGGAATGCCCTTCTGACTGAAAAGAACCAGCAAGAATTTCGCCATCGCGCGTTTTTTAAAATTGATTAATACTGTTCGCCCTTACTGCGTGCCTTCGATAGCTAAAGTGATGAGCATAGGTAGGATAGGAAGACAACCGGCAATGTTTCAACCCCGAATAATCAAGGATACTGACTTTTTTTGAATTTAAACTATCGTGAGTAGTATTCATAGTTAATGTATGTACCCATTTCGCGATAACGTCGTGTAAAGAGCTCATGAATAAGAGCCCCGGATGGGTTCGAAACTAGTCGGGCTAACCCGATAGAATAAGACGTGAGTATAGCCGGTTCTATACATTAACTAAGGATTGTTTTCCTTTCACTTGGAGACTTCTTAGATTATGACATCCACGCCGCTCCGGCCGGAGTATAAGCACTAAATAACTTAATCCACTTCGTGGAATCACAAATTGTAATTGTTTTTTAATATTTTTTATATACACAACCACCGAATTATCTTTTATATTTCGTATATATTAATACGAACATCCACTGAAATACGATATTTATTGTAATTCACACCGAGCACCGTGTTGCGCGGCCGACCGACCTTATTTTTGTGTGTGATATTAATTAGTCACCTACCCGCACCAACTCAGGTGCAGCAAGCCCCGATAACGCTCAGTGGGAAATATTGCCCGAACAAATACGATAAGACAAAGACTACAAAAATACGTGGATTTATGGATGAAAAGACCGATTTTGGTTCGTGTGAAACTACGATATCATTAAAATCCTTAAATTTCCTCACAATATTTCATCTTTTTAAGCACTTTTCAAAGTTTCCCTTTGAAGTACACGGAGACTATTCCAAAAATAGAATGTTCTATCCCAAATATCGCTTATATTTGGGATTATATCGAAGGGTTATATTGGAATGTGAATATGAAATTTTCTTCAAACAAAATTACATCTACATGAATTGTAATCAATTAAGCAATTAAGATTTAAAGAAGACATAGATAACGCAGTATTTGATTCAGTGATTCTCTGATCACAAAGTCATAGAGTATTACAGCTTCCAATAAGATATATCCCAATATTTTACAAAGGTCTGCATATTATTCTAACCATATGTAATACACTTCCAGTTTTTACACTGAGCGAATGCTGACCTCCGCAACTGTTTGAGATGAATCAGTGACACGTGCACAGAATAAATTTACCTTTGGATAGGGATTTTCATCTGACATTTGTCATAATATATGGTCCTGATGTCTTGAAAATAAATACCAAAAGATTATGAAACAGAACCTGTGAATATTAATATATCTGACTGCCTTACATTTGCTGTTATAACTAGATCATATCGCTCATAAAAATGATATTCTATATAGCAGCTGAAAATTGCATTGAATTATATTCTATGGAAAATTGACACTTAACAGAAACCGCCATTCTATTTGACAACTTTATCTGCTCATAGTGTATCTTATCCAGGGAGTTATTATACTAGAGTGGGGAAGCAAGCTTAAAATGTGCCATATTACAATAAAGAGAAAGCAAATGTGAGTGATCTACTTGTCTCTCTTTTTTATGTGTGATTAGACAAAGATGTATACCAGTTTAATCTTCCCTCTCATTATTTTTTATGTCACTATCACTTACAGGCTTAATATCTCAAATTCAAATTCAACATACTCTTTGTTCAAGTAAACTTGAAAACAAGTGCTTTTGAATCGTCTATTCTACTGCTAGTTCGGAAAGCTGTTCCTACCGAGAAGAGCCAGCAAAAAACTCGGCGGTTCCTCTTTTCAAAATATTTTTTTTATTACTAGTTACATTTAGTTATTACGGTCTTGCACAGATTCGAGCTAGTACACGCATTCTTATCATCTAAGCGATCAAGAGTATTTTTAAACTGCTATAATGGCGAAGCTAAAATTGGGTACGGAATGTTATTATAGAATCTCATACCCAAACCCACAAACGACTTACGTACTTTTTTAAGGGGCAAAACAAGAGCCGAAAGGTTATGTTGGTTTCTATATTGTCTACTTCAAATCACTCATAGCACATGTCCCTCCATTACCCGCTCAGCTATTCTAAGCTTTCTTAAATTGATCATAGTCCACACAAGCTTCAGATTAATGTCACTGTACGGATGCTATGGTTTTTAGGCATTCGCCTTCTTCTTCAACCGATGGACGTCCATTGCTAGACATAGGTCTCTTCATGGGAACTCCAGAACACACAATTTTGTGCAACGCCCATCGATTCTCCCCATTATGTGCCCCGCCCATCGCCAGTTTAGCTTCGCGAGCCGCTGAGCTATG
This sequence comes from Morpho helenor, assembly GCA_029227775.1. NCBI lineage: Eukaryota > Metazoa > Arthropoda > Insecta > Lepidoptera > Nymphalidae > Morpho > Morpho helenor. The sequence continues at coordinate 2,232,703 of JARGCU010000006.1, forward strand.
TCGGTGACTCTGGTTCTTCTATGGATCTCCTCATTTTTGATTTAATCACATAAAAATACTCCGAGCATAGCTCGCTCCATCGCTCGCTGAGCGACTCTGAGCCTTCTTATGTGGCCCTCTAGGTTAGGCCTACCGAACCTAAAGGAGCTCATAAGAAGCCTCATCTAAATACCTATATTAATATTAATGAAAAGAATTTGCGTAATTTTCTGACATGAAAACATAAATATAACATAATTTACCAACGCTCACAGCCCTGGCGTTAAAATTATTGGCAGTCTAAAATTTTCTCCGGCATGTGCCACAGTCATTTATAACGTTACAGATAATGACAGATCTGAAGCTGGGACCTTACAAAATTTATTTCACTCGGTGTTATTATATCTCCACGTTTCGGGCGAACATTTTGCGCGTTAGAAGAGTTCTAACATCATGATTTATACCAACGTAAATTAAATTTATGAAGTATAAAGTATCAGAAAATAAATTTTGATTTGAAACAGGTTTTAGGTTTAATAGAAAATATATGGAGCACGTGAAACTGGAGGCAAAACAAAGCTTTTTAAAAGGTTTAAATAGTCGCAATATTGCTATATTTTTTGGATTAAAGAAACAGCTTGTTACTATCCCACTGCTGGGCATAGGTCTCCTCTCTGTTTTTAGAGAGAAGGGTTGGAGCTAAGATCTACCACGCTGCTCCAATGCGGATTGGTAGGTTACACATATCCCCAGAATTATCTGAAGATATGTAGGTTTTCTCACGCTGTTTTGTTTCATCCAAAAGCGTGTGATAACTTGCAATTATTAGTCACATATATCCTGCTGTTTATATATCCTCAAACATGCTATTTTTTATGTTTTGGTTCAGTCAGTATAAAGTTTATGCCGCTATTCCTCAGTTGCTAAGCCTTCACAGCAAAGTGGCTGGCAGAATTTGCAATGATTGAAAACCATTAGAGTTTCTTTAGAAAATTAATTCCTTACCTTTTCTTTATCAAAATTCTTCATACCCCTATTTTTAGTCTTTTATTGATAAAAATATTTCGAATGGTCCCAAAATGGCCGGCTAAAGTTGTCACGAGCATTTGCTCAGCTCATTTATATTTTTACAGGCAATGACAGCTCTAAATCCAGGAGCTTACTGGGATATTTTCTAAGATATATCCTTATTATTCACACGTTAAAGGTTTTGAACTTTTAAATCATCAATGATATAAAGAATTAAGGATTTGAGCACTATTTTCTAGACAGTGCAATTAAGTATTTAGTTTCATAGCGGTGAAAAACAAATTGGTTTATTCCCAATATATCTTAAAAGTCGTTTGTCGTTTTATCTTAAAAAACATGTTTAAAACATGTTGTCACATAATTTGGCTACGTATTTTACGACCGGCCGCCTGCGTGACGTCAGTTTACCTTAGTCGTATTTTACAACACCTCGGTAAGAAAGAGGGTGGTCTATTCTACTCAACCGGGTACCACACGGTGGTTCAACTTACCTTAGTCGCCTTTTACGACACCTCGGTAAGGAATGCGGGTGGTCTATTCTACTTAGCGGTATACGACACGGCAGGGCGACTTACCTTAGTCGCCTTTTACGACACCTCGGTAACAAATGAGGATGGTCTATTCTATTCAGCCTAATACTGTACGCCAGAAAATATATGTGATCAAATGTAACGTTAAAAATGAAATATCTTAGACTTTATAATTAATGTTAAGATTCCGGCTATACTCACGTCTTATTTTATCGGATGATGGGAACTGATGTTCCCACCGCGATAACGCCGCGTAAAGAGCTCATGAATAAGAGCCCCGTATGGGCTTGAAACTAGTCGGGCTCATCCGATAAAATAAGACGTGAGTATAGCCGGAATCTTAACATTAATTATGAATACCACTCACGATAGTTTAAAAATCTTAGACTTTATCCATTAGCAGAATTTCCATCTGTATACACAATGTGAAACGCTTGACAGCAACAAAGTGGGAAATCTCGAGACGTCAACACTAATGGAGCATTTTTTATGTGTAAAGAAGACTTTAGATTACTCTCCCTAGAGCAAACACAGTCTAGAGATGTCAGAAACATGCGGGCGTTTACGTATTCATTGATAATGACAGGTTGAATTGAGGGTGCCTTAGACATAGAGATATTATATCTAGAGCAGGGAAGTCAGTCTAATGTAATAACTTTATAAAAAGTGGTCTTATTTTTATTAAATAGCAACACTACTCGACCCCTCCACTCTTTTGTGACAACTTCCGGTGAAAGGATTGAGAGTGGTGGGGTCGAAGCAGCGTTTTGAATATTGAGTCAGGAGCTCGGCCAGTTGTTGGATAGTCATCGAGACGATCAGTTGTCTAGCAAAAACTATGTTAAAAGCATTAACAGTGGAAATTAAAATATTTACGGTATTGTGAATTGGAGTTTTTCTGACACTAAAATGTGCCATATCTTTAATATTTATTATTGAAATGAGTTAATGTTACATTTTTTTTATTTACAGCAAAAATGTACAAGTTATATCTATCTTAAATTACACGCTAGGACTATACAAATCATGCCCACGTGGAATGGTCCCAAGAATGCTGGCAGTGTTTCCGCGCTGAATCGCTAAGCTGATTCTTTGTGCGAAAAAGGAGACAGCTCTCTTTTCACCTGAAGAGGCAATTAACCGAGGTGTTAAAACGGATAAAAAAAATTGCACTTTGACTCCATGGCCCAATTCATCTTGTATGTATATATAAATATAGTTTCTGAATCTCGAAAACGACTCCAACAATTTTCCTGAAATTCAGCATGTAGGGGGTTTTGGGGGACAAAAATCTAGGAAGGTTTTATTTAAAAAAAATCGTTTTATCCCTGTTTTCGGGAAAATGCTAAAATTTACGTTGAATTCATAAGACCATTTTCGCCATGGTAGCTAATTGGGGAACGGACGGTCCAGAGAGGTGAAAATGACTAGGTTCGAGTTCCACCTGCCCAACTATATTTTAACTTTTTTTTTCAATTTACATTTTTTTTAATTTATAAAAAAAAATGATAATTTTGAAATAAAAGTAATATTAAAATAATATTCAATAACCTCCTTTTAATTTTTTTATTTCTTTTAAAAAACTAAATTAATTATGAAATTAAATTAAATTAATTTGAAAAGTAATTTTTAAAAAATTATCTGTCTCTATTTATTATATGAAATTACGATCAAAAAGATCTGCACATGCTATCTGCGAGGCATCGATCTCATGAGAGTCATCACGACTATCTCAAAAGTAAGAAACCGCTCGATACCAGCCGATTTGTCACTGGATACATCGCCAGTGGAGCGTAAAACCACTTGTCTTTATTTTTTACTATTATTTGGAAAACAAACGGTATACTTATGCTAATAACATATAACTTAAATTAATGCATAAACCATGAAAGTTTTCACTAATAAACAATAACAATAAGAGTAGAACAAAAAACAACTTACAAATTATTTTCTAAAATTCATTTCTTAAAGTTAAATGATTCCGAAAACAATTCAACATGACAGAACTCTGTATTGTATTTTTAACATGTTTCCTACATAGTTTGATGTAACCATTGGCAGATCCAAGATTTTTTTTTTTAATTGTGGGTACGTAAGTTTGGGCACCTGAACCTGAAGCAACTTATAAGGTATGTAAGTAAGTAAGTAACGGCCTGTTATTATCCCACTGCTGAGAATAGGCCTCTTCTCTCCGTTTTTTTTTTGGAGAGAAGGATTGGAGCGGATTGGTAGGTTACACATATCCCCAGAAGTCTCTAGAGATATGTAGGTTTCCTCACGATGTTTTCCTTCACCGAAAAGCGTGTGATAAATTGCAATTATTAATTAGACACATAAGTTTTACTAGAAACCTCATTGGTGCCTGCCCGGGGTGTGAACCCTAGACCTCCTCAAAAGGTAAGGTATAAGGTACTTACCACTTATAAGTTATGAGAGTCTAATTCATTTCTAATTAACTTACACAAAAATAATTGGTCCCTCATAGTTCGACGATCAACTAGTGGACTTATAGCTTAGGGAGTATTGCTTGAGGTATAGTAGAAATAATTTCCCATTTGCTTCATGATGGCCGTGTATATAATTTCCTATATATTTATTTAAACCCTACCGGCAACACACGCAAGATAAATTGAAATGTATCTTTAAATATCTTTTCATTCAATATTTTTGTGTTCTTGTTGCAGAACATATAACAGACAAAACGGAACGTCCAAAACCGCATTTACTGTTACCAAATCTTTGATACTACATACCTAGAGTCGCTTCCATGATAAATTCTCCCTCAGCACGTCTATGAATAACAAATATGGCCGCGGTCGACGTTCAGAATTTAAAATTCACTCCACTTACATCTAGTTATCCCATCGGAATAGCGTCTTGTAAATCTCGTTTCGTACTCGCAGTAGCTTTTGTTAGAGCAGTGTGTTTTCAAAAATGCATTACCAATTTTATATAGTAGAAGATCAAAACAAAGATGTCCCATCTCATATTAACTAGACTTTATAAGCGTCTCAATTACTTCTGTATATTTTTTAATCTATAATATACAAATGAATTGCTGAATGTGTTGCTAATCGTGAATCTTGAGAGCAGCTGAACCGATTTCGATCATTCTTTCTAAAGAAAGAATTATCGAATATTATAAATAATATTCCATGTAGTACAAGACAGGTTCTTACAGAGACAAAAATTTAGAAAATTGCCTGTATAATTCAAAAACAACACTTTTCTATACAAAAGATTCGTAATAATTTAAAATTAATATGAAATTTTATTAACTACAACAAACAAAACGCTTATTATTTTTAAAAAAATTATACAAAACGGTCAACTACTAGTGCATGGTCAATTATTAGTGCACTTACCTTGTATAAAATGAAATAGAATGTATTACCAATTATATGTTACACTTGTAACACTGTAAAAGTTATTAGTATATCGACAATTTAGAAGAAATAATCGTTCAAAATGAAAGAAATTAAATCTTTAAAAATTAAGAAATTAAAAAAAAATTTACATCAAATTTTACAATCTCGACACTTTATCGTATCGTTTTAGACACTTTCAAGATGTTCCGACATAATTCGGTGAGAAATTTAAGGTCCTTTTCACGGTTTTTTTAGTACTAATAAAAATCACAACATAAAGTCGGCCATTTTGAAAACGAGTTCTAAAATTCAGCAAGCGAATCTATTTGATTTGATGTCCCCAGAATAATGATGTACTTTTACAAAGGGCGCTTTTTATTGTTATTTCTTCAATCCAGCGTTGAATTAAGTGTTTATCTCATTCCATTTCAAAGAAATGTTTTGTTATGGTAATAAGAGCATCCAAATTAGTGTAGGTATAGAATGAAATGGCAGTATAAAAAATAAAAAGCAAGGGAAATTGTCATCGAGTAGGTAGTAAGTAGCGGCCTGTTACTATCCTACTGCTGAGAATAGGCCTCTTCTCTCCGTTTTTGGAGAGAAGGGTTGGAGCTAAGACTTACCACGCTGCTCCAGTGCGAATTGGTAGGTTACACATATCTCCAGAATTCTCTAGCGATATGCAGGTTTCCTCACGATGTTTTCCTTTACCGAAAAGCGTCTTATAAATTGCAATTATCAATAAGACACATAAGTTTTAACAGAAAAACTCATTGGTGTCTGACCGGATATAAACCCGTGACCTCCACGAAAGAGTCGCACGGTGTTACCACTGGGCTACCATAGCTTATTCATCGAGTAGATATAATGAAGAAATGAGCTATTGATAGTACAGCAGTAAGACTTTACGACTCATTCGAGGAGGGTACAGGTTCAATCCGGGTAGGCACTGATGAGTTTTTTTGTTAAAACTTGAATATGAATGCAATTTTACTGGCTCGATGGCGCAGTTGGGTCTAAATCTGCCTCCGTAAGTCGCGGGTTCGATTCCCGTCGAGGATCAACATTTATGTTTGTTCTTTGAGTTTATATATCATTAACTATCATATGCTTTCGGTGAAGGAAAACATCGCGCGGAAATCTGTATGTCTCTGGAGAATTCAACGGGTCGTTGTAACTTACTAATCTACATTGGAGTGGCATGGTGGGTTACTCCAACCTCAGTCCCCAAATATAGAGAGAGTAAATATACGCCCAGCAATAGAATAATATCAAATTAAATCAAAATAATCTTTATTCAAATAAGCTCTTTCAAGCACTTTTGAATCGTCAAGGATCAATATGATTAATGAAGCTACAACTGGTTCGGAATGTTGCTCTTATTGAGAAGAAGCAGAAAGAAACTCGCCGGTGAATCTTATAAACATTTTTAATTTAACATTTTTAAACCGCAGTCCTGTATGAAGCTGAAAGGAGTTTCAAATTCAGGCTTTTATCATTTAATCTTCAATTTTGTAATATGCTTAAAATTATATATCTTATACTTAATTTAAACCTTAGTGTAATAAAACGTTTCTCCAGTTATTCAAGGAAAAATGGGAATATTTTTCTCTATATTTGGGCTCAATGTCGGATTAATCATGAAAAACAAAGACAAACAATGAAAAATAAACACAGCAAAACAAATATTTTATCAGTAACAATATTTGTATCGAGTGTGAATTTTATTCATATACCCAACTAGACAAAAAGATATATGATATGATAAACGGAGAAATCCCCTAGGACGCAAAACGAACAGCCGGCCAAAACCACTCCATCATGGCGAGGTCGGTCGCATATCAAATGCTCACTACCAAGAGGTGACTCCTACGTGATCCGAATTATCTATCATTGTGATAATAAAATAGGATATAGAGCGAAACAGTTGTTGAGATTGTGGTGGTGAATGTGTGCAGTGCTTGTGTATTGTTGTGCCATCGGTGTCGGGTAGTGCATGAGTTCTTACAAATTCTGCATGTATCAGGTATGAGAACGAATAGTACACTCTACATTTAGCATTACACATATTTTCTTTTATCGCGGATTATAGCAAAATAATATTCTCATTACTTTTGTATTATGGACCTCCGCAAAGTAACTCCTAATTCTATAAATTATTTCCCTGTTTTATTATTGTAAAAGTCATCATCCTCTAGCCCTTATCCTACTTTAAGTAGGGTCGGCGCAACATGTTATAAACATGTTGTCACATGATTTGGCTACGTATTTTATGACCGGCCACCTGCCTTACGTCAACTAACCTTAGTCGTATTTTAAGATACCTCGGCAAGAAATTTGGGTTGTCTATTCTACTCAATCGCATACCACACGATGTGTCAACTTACTCGTACGTTAGTTGCTTTTTAAATCACCTCGATAAGAAATGAGGGTTGTCTATTCTGCCCAGCCGGATACCACACGGCAGGTAAACTTACCTTAGTCACCTTTTACGTTACCTCGATAAGAAATCAGGGTGATCTATTCTACTACCGTGTGACTCTCTAGAGATATGGATTCAAACCCCGGGTCGCAATGACTTTATCTATTAAAACTTATGTGTCTTATTAATAATTGTAATTTATCACACGCTTTACGGTGAAGGAAAACATCGTTGGGAAACCTGCATATCTCTAGAGAATGGAATAATAATAATATTCTTTATTGTAAACCAAAAATAATACAGAAAATATACAAAGAAGTTTGGTACAATAGGCGGATGCTGGACCTGTACCCTAACAATCTGCATTGTAGCAGCGTGGTAGGTTCTATCATCCTTCTCTCCAAAAACGGATAGGGGAGGCCTATGTCCAGCAGTGGGATAGTAACAGGCCGTTACTTTACTTACTTTAATGAAAGAAAAGTTAAACAGAGTAACATCTTATACGCGTTTATTACATCAAAAGACATCCAGCAATCATTGACACCAGCTTCTATTTAAGCAAATCATCTTTTAGCGGTACGGAACGACAGTATGGCGATACGGCTGACGTCATATCCGTTTCATTTTGGCGGCACGGAAGCATTGCTGCATGACTTTGGCTGACTGCTATGGCGCATAATTGACGTGGCTTGACTGGCTTAGCTTTGCCGTACTTTACTTTTATCGAGTAAAGAGCTCATGAATAAGGGACCTTTATGGACTCTATTAGTCGGGCTCACCCAATAGAATAAGACGTGACGTCACGATAGTCTAAATTCAAAAATTATTTAAAGTAGCATTAAACCCGTTTTCATTGAAAAAATAACAAAGGAATAAGGAGTTTAAAATATTCCCACCGCGAAAGCCGCTCCTCAATATATTAGCATAACAAAACATTAGCATCATACGAAAGTGTTCAAGAGAGCTCTGGTCGTATTTTCCACAGGAAAATTGGGGACCGATAGAAAAATAAGAAGTGTTTTCCAATTTGGATCACGTACCACGGTGCTATTAAGGTCTCCATTAGGTTAAAACGACTGGTTCAACCCCGGATACATCCTCCGCGATTACTTGGTGAATTGGTAATAAATTGACTCGTAAACACGAGTATCGTTTTGACTTGTTACGTAGTAGAGTATTTTTCGTTATTCATAATTAATGTATAGATTCCGGCTATACTCACGTGTTATTTTATTGGATGAGCCCGACTAGTTTCAAGCCCATACGGAGCTCTTATTCATGAGCTCTTTACGCGGCGTTATCGCGTAAATAACACGTGAGTATAGCCGGAATCTATACATTAATTTTTTGGTTCTTCGGATCTTGGTGTATTTGAGTCATCTTATGATATGATCGTATGTAGTGCTTGTGTATTGTGGTGGCGGTGGTGGAGGTTTGTGCATGTGTTTTTACAAAACCTGCATGTGTCATATGAAAACGGATTGTCCACTCTACATTTAGCATTACATATATTTTCTATTTCACTTCATCGCGGATTATAGCAAAATAATTTTATTACTACTTTCGTCTTTTTAAATTGTGTCGGCCTGTTACTATCCCACTGCTGGGCATAAGCCTCCTCTTTCCGTTTTTAGAGAGAAGGATTGGAGCTAAAACCTACCACGCTGCTCCAATGCGGATTGGTAGGTTACACATATCTCTAGAGATTCTCTAGAGATATGCAGGTTTCTTCACGATGTTTTCTTTCACCGAAAAGCGTGTGATAAATTGAAATTATCAATTAGACACATAAGTTTTAACAGAAAAACTCATTGGTGTCTGCCCGGGTTTGAACCCGCGACCTCCTCGAAAGAGTCGAACGGTGTTACCGCTGGGCCATCACAGCTTAACTTAGCTTTTTAAATTGACTTGTTTCAAATTAATTTGAATGCAAACGAGTGTCGTAGCTTCGTTAAAAGTTAGAAACTTTAAAACCTAAAGGCACTTAATCTATCTCCGTGGAGCTAAAAGCAAGAACAGATTAAGAAGAAGATTGCATCATGCTTGTAATCACGCGAAATGCTCGTTTAGTCCATCAAAGGAACATTCGCATCAAAGGAACATTGCAGCTGTTTATAAATTACGCAAGTACATGTTAAAGTTTAGTTTAATTTGTGTTTACCGAGTTTTGATCCTTTATCTGGCTTAAACATGTTAGGCGTGTGGTATCTGGCTGAGTAGAAAGTTTATCCTCATTTCTTACCAAGGTGTAGTAAAAGGCGACGCATCGTGTGGTATCCGGTTGAGTATAAAAAAAACACTCTCATTTCTTAAAAAAGTAAGTAAGTAAGTAGCGGCCTGTTACTATCCCACTGCTGGGCATAGGCCTCTTCTCTCCGTTATTGGAGAGAAGGATTGGAGCTAAGACCTACCACGCTGCTCCAATGCGGATTGGTAGGTTACACATATCTCCAGAATTCTCTAGAGATATGCAGGTTTCCTCACGATGTTTTCCTTTACCGAAAAGCGTGTGATAAATTGCAATTATCAATTAGACACATAAGTTTTAATAGAAAAACTCATTGGTGTCTGCCCGGGTTTGAACCCATGATCGTCTCTAGAGATTCACACGGTCGCACCGCTAGGCCATCACAGCTCATTTCTTAACGTGTCGTAAAAGGCGACTTAGGTAAGTTGAACCGCCGTGTAGTATCCGGTTGAGTAGAATAGACCACCCTCTTTTTTAACGAGGTATCGTAAAAATCGACTTATATAAGTTGACCCATCGTGTGGTATCCAGCTGAGTAGAAAAGATCACTTTCATTTCTTAACGTGTCGTAAAAGGCGACTTAGGTAAGATGACCTCCCTCATTAACGAGCAAATAAATGTTTCTAGTTCAAGCTTGTTACACTTGTTTGCAGGCAAAATAAAATAAAGGGTGGGGTTGAACCGATTAGTATATAACTAAACTTATTTGGGTATTTGGGTATTGGCTTCGCTTTGCGATTTCGGTCGTGGAGTCTATCTCCTGACGATGCTTCGGTTGCGGGGCGAAACGATTGTTGAGTTTGTGATAGTGAACGTATATAGTGCTTGTGTATTGTGGTGGCGGTGGTGGAGGTTTGTGCATGTGTTTTTACGAATCCTGCATGTAGCAGGTATGATAACCGATTGTCCACTTACATTTAGCATTATATATATTTTCTATTTTACTTCTTCGCGGATTATAGCAAAATAATTTTATTATTACTTTTGTCTCACCATTTATTTTGCTTCCAAACACGTGTAACAAGCTTGAACTAGAAACATTTATCTGATCGTTTATCGTTTTATATTATAGATCTCCGACATTCTATTCTAATCAGTCGGATACCACACGGCGGGTCAACTTACCTAAGTCGCCTTTTACGACACCTGGGTAAGAAAGAGGGTGGTCTATTCTACTCAACCGGATACCACACGATAGGTCATCTTACCTAAGTCGCCTTTTACGACACGTTAAGAAATGATAGTGATCTTTTCTACTCAGCTGGATACTACACGATGGGTCAACTTATATAAGTCGATTTTTACGATACCTCGTTAAAAAAGAGGGTGGTCTATTCTACTCAACCGGATACTACACGGCGGTTCAACTTACCTAAGTCGCCTTTTACGACACGTTAAGAAATGAGCTGTGATGGCCTAGCGGTGCGACCGTGTGAATCTCTAGAGACGATCATGGGTTCAAACCCGGGCAGACACCAATGAGTTTTTCTGTTAAAACTTATGTGTCTAATTGATAATTTCAATTTATCACACGCTTTTCGGTGAAGGAAAACATCGTGAAGAAACCTGCATATCTCTAGAGAATCTCTAGAGATATGTGTAACCTACCAATCCGCATTGGAGCAGCGTGGTAGGTTTTAGCTCCAATCCTTCTCTCTAAAAACGGAAAGAGGAGGCTTATGCCCAGCAGTGGGATAGTAACAGGCCGATACAATTTAAAAAGACGAAAGTAGTAATAAAATTATTTTGCTATAATCCCCGATGAAGTAAAATAGAAAATATATGTAATGCTAAATGTAGAGTGGACAATTCGTTTTCATATGATACATGCAGGTTTCGTAAAAACACAAGCACTAAATACGATCATATCATAAGATGAATCAAATAAACCAAGATTCGAAAAACCAAAAAGTTAATGTATAGATTCCGGCTATACTCACGTGTTATTTACGCGATAACGCCGCGTAAAGAGCTCATGAATAAGAGCTCCGTATGGGCTTGAAACTAGTCGGGCTCATCCAATAAAATAACACGTGAGTATAGCCGGAATCTATACATTCATTATGAATAACACTCACGATAGTTTAAATTCAAAAACCAAAAAATTGTTTTCTTGAAAATATGGGCCTTGGGTGGTAATCGAACCCGTGACACACGTTGATGGAGACAAGGTCACTGCGTCAACGGGATAGTCAAAAGGTTCAGACCTTTACGTAAAATTTTATATAAATCCGTTAAGCCGGATTACCAGTGAACCTAACACCTTAAACCCTTAAGCCTATCGGCTTTTCGTACTATGACCCCACCTTCTATTCATATTTCATATGTTATGCTTAAATTGTACCAAATTTTATCACCATTGCTCTACCAGTTAAACCGTAAAAACATTACAGACAGATTTTTTATTTTATTTTTTCAATGATTGCACTGTTCGGAATGAGAATTTATACTTACATCACGCATTAATTAAAATAAATATCAGACGTGTTAAATAAAATAATTAACAGTAATAGTTAAGTAACGCCGTGTGGTATCCGGCTGAATAGAATAGTACCACCCTCTTTTCTTACCGAGGTGTCGTAAAAGGCGACTAAGGTAAGTCGACCCGCCGTTTGGTATCCGGCTGAGTAGAATAGACCAACCTCATTTCTTACCGAGGTGTCGTAAAAGGCGACTAAGGTAAGTTGACCTACCGTGTGGTATCCGGTTTAGTAGAATAGACCACCCTCATTCTTACCGAGGTGTCGTAAAATACGACAGAGGTAAGTTGACGTCAGGCAGGCGGCCGGTCGTAAAAACGCAGCCAAATCATGTAACAGCGTGTTTATAACATGTTGTGCCGACCCCACTTAGAGTGGGATAAGGGCAAGAGGATGATGAACAGTAATAGTTAAGTAAAGTTAATATCCGACTTTAAAATACATATTAGACGTGATTTCTGAAGTTTATTAATTTATACTTATTATAAAACAAAATTCGCTAAAACTCCACTCCGAAAACTCGCTTACTTATGAGCTTTCCTCCACCCGTTCCCCAACTTTAAAAATGACAGCAAAAATAGTCTTTTGTATTCTATGTAAATTTTAACAGTGTTTTAATGCCCGAAAACCAGGAATAAATCAAATTTTTTTATACACATATATACAAGATTAAGTCATTTAAATATCAAAGATCGATAAAAAAAAATTCTATTTTATATATTTACTTTTAATTATTTTTTAGTGTGATCCGGAGTAGCTTTTATTTAATATTGCATGTTAAGATCATGTTTTGTAGACTTTTAGTATCCGGCTGAGTAGATCACCCTCATTTCTTACCGAGGTTTCGTAAAAGCGACTAAGGTAAGTTAGGCTGGCAGCCGGTCGTAAAAACGCAACCAAATCATGTGACAGGATATTTATAAGATGTTGTGCCGACCCCACTTAGTAGGGGTAGTGGGATAAGGGCAGGAGGATGATTTCAAGATCATGTTTTTGGATGTTATCACGTGAAGCTCAACAATTAATTGAACCTGTAATTTTAATGTTATTTTAAATAACATTCTGTACTTGATCTACAAATAAAGAAAAAATAACATTTTTATCTTCTACATTTCTCATTTGTGAAATTGGGTTATAAAATTTTGACATCGCATAATAATAAAGTTTACGTTACACGTCGCTACGGCCCATTATAACAGACATATAAGTTGATGAATACCTGACTTTTAAGTATAAAACTTCATTTGGGGTACCGGTTTACGTCTGGTGTAATTACTGCCAATCCAAATTGAACCAGTGTAAGTCTATCCTAAACCTAAAACAATTGCCTTTGTAAGCAGAATGATAGTTTATTTTTAGAAGTAGAACCTGGGTGACCCGTTACCCATTAGGCTATCACAGCATTACGTTTGACAGCGATAAGTATCATTTACATTCAATTTTACATTTTAGCTATTTTTAAATGCCCGAAAATAGAGATAAAACGTCATTTAAAAAACCTAGCTGGATCGAATTACCCCTCCTAATTGATCCTCAATAATATAGTAGGCTATCTGTACTAACCTCGTGTTTTAAACTGCTAAAATTAAAATTGATTGCGGAATTTTATTATAGAATCCCAAACCCACAAACGACTTACGTACTTTTGCAAGGCGCAAAGCAGCAGCCGCAAGCTTATGTCGGTTCCCACTTTGTCTATTATATAATCGCCAATCTTTTATAATTATGTATATTCTTATAAAAAAAAATTAAATTGATAAATATATAATGTAAGAATACCTATTTTAATTTTAGTACCTGGCCTTGCTCGGTAATTTTATACGCAATAAAAAAAGAAACTTAAAAAAAAAAAAAAGTTCGGTAGTTGGGGATCGATCCTACGTATTTACATTTTCTCGAGACTGACAAGCTACGCTGACTTGACAGTTTATAGCAAAAACAGTGTTTTATATTCAATATAAATTTTAGTATTTTTGTAATGTCCAAAAACAGGGATACAACGAATTCTTTTACATATAACCTAGCTAGATTAATTTTTCCCTTCAAAACCACCTACATGCTGAATTTCGGAAAATCGTTGGAGCTTGTTCGGGATTCCGAAAAAAATATATAGGTATATATATAAACATACATACAAGATTAACTCATTAAAATATTAAAGATTTACGCAAACCTAATTACATCGTCGATTGAGAAGTCAAATATCGAAAAAAATAGGTCGATGATTTTTCCTTATATATTATTCAAGCCACATCAGAAACCTTACCCACAAAATTACTTTGATCGCGAGCAATAAAGCAATAAAGTCGGTGTTTACGATCGCAATAAACCTTCAGCCATCAGTGGATCTCAACGAGATTAATATGGATTCAATCTTAATATTGTTACATCCTGTGTGGGTGATTATGTTAACTATAAGAAAATAACTTTCATGCATCATTTATATAAGCTGTGATGGCCTAGCGGTGCGACCGTGTGAATCTCTAGAGACGATCATGGGTTCAAACCCGGACAGACACCAATGAGTTTTTCTATTAAAAACTTATGTGTCTAATTGATAATTGCAATTTATCACACGCTTTTCGGTGAAGGAAAACATCGTGAGGAAACCTGCATATCTCTAGAGAATTCCGGGGATATGTGTAACCTACCAATCCGCATTGGAGCAGCGTGGTAGGTCTTAGCTCCAACCCTTCTCTCCAAAAATGGAGAGAGGAGGCCTATGCCCAGCAGTGGGATAGTAACAGGCCGTTACTTGCTTACTTACTTATGATTTATATTTGAAGCAAAACTGTGCTGTGATTTTTTGGACTGAATTTTTTTTGGTTGCGAGTAAAATCCCTGAAGGACGCCTACCAGCCCGTAATGGTAGGGAGTATCCTCGCACGGACTTAGCAACCTCCTCATTCTATGCCAATCAGCACGAAACCGCATTAGCATTTTTTGTACCGATATTTTCTTTAGTTTCCTTCTCTTCATTTTCTCTTTGCTCCCTTTTAACCATTATTTTACGGAGACCACCTCATGCTTGTGCCACTCCTCTTCAGTTTTGTCTACGTGGTACAAGATTTTATACGTTCAAGGCCGATCTCTTTACCTACACTGCACTACTTATATTTACAAATGATACACACTCAAACTAGACATGTCTTGGGGTGTTTTTCTCACCACAAAAATAACAATTCTCAATCATAGCTTTCCCTATAGTAAGTAGGTATGTGTTGAAATCTCCGTGTCAGCTGAACGCTTGAGTCAGCCAGCGGCTTATGTCTTCTAGCTTCCTTTTACCCTCCCAGGCCATTCGTTGGCCCACTCTGTAAGGCACTCTTTAGCGGCGATGGGATGACTAAAAATTTTATTCTCGCGTCAGGTCACTTGTCCTGACCAAAAATTCGTAAGACGGAAGGAGAGGAGAAATATCATCTCTGTCTACCGCGCGGTGAAAATGTATGCCTGTTATATACCTAATTTAACGACCAAAATACAATATTCATTTATATTCTACCACATAAATGAAAGTACTTTTAAACTGATAAATAAAGCAATTCGTGCAAAATCATTTCCTAATAACATTCCAAAATATCAAAAATTCACAACTTTAATATTCAAGTTTTCAAACTTGAATATTAACAGGTTGCTGTTGGATTTTTTAGTAAACAAAGATTTGAGCTAGACTGTCAACTCACCTGATAACATAAGATGCAGACAAAAAGCCTGGTATACCTGAAAGATGAAGATTATTACATAGCATTGTACCGGAAAATGAAATTGTTTGGGGAGTAGGCTGGTAGAAGAAACCTTAATAAAAATACAAAATTGAATTCTGCTAAACATAAAAACATAAAAAATGTTTAAGTATAAATATAGCGAGAGTGAAAAAGTCAATTCACGCCGCGTCTTGATGAGTTTTGAATAAATAAAGCTCCTGTATAAAGTCTGCTTTCCACTGCAGAGCGTGGAGATTGTAGTGGCAAAAACTTTATGGACTTAAGTTTCAGCCTTTTTAGTTTAAAGAACCCCAAAATTGTAAATATCGATTATACATAGAAATAGTCGATACGTCGATTAAATAAACATTTTCTATATAAACAACAAGTAATTAACTAATAATAAAAAAAAATAATTTATACAGTTAGGCCTTCATATCCATAATACAAAAGTAATAATAAAATTATTTAGCTATAACCTGCCATCCCCGGATTTCATCCAAATAAATAAAAAATAACGTTAAATAACTTTCGTGTATACAACAAAAGCATCGACAAGTCTGATAAATATTTGCCATTTCTCCTTTTAAAAATCTCCCTTAATGCTAAAACAGAATAAGGAATGGATTTTCAAAAGCCATTCAAGACCAATTATAAACTTGTGTGTGTATGTGTTGTGATTGATTGTTATTTATGATTGTTATTTAAGGCTCATATAGATATTTTTGGCCCATATATTTGTTGCATGTCATGCAAAAGCCATAGAGTTATTATAATAGATTAAGGGAACCATAGACAGTGCTCTAAATGTCACAACAAATAATGAGAGAGAAGATGAATCAAATACTTCTTAATTTAATCTCACATAAAAATGAGTGACGGTTACATACAATCTCATTTGCTTTCTATTTATTTCTGTTTAATGTAACAGGGTACATTTTAGGCTTGCTTCCCTACTCCAGTATAATAACTGTAATAAAAACACGCTTTTATATCTGCCTATCAACCAAACTTTACAGCTTCCGCCTAGCTTCTACTGGCGAGCGGGAGTTACGCGCACCCTGTGCAAACTTACGTTCTATTAACCTTGAAACAAATTACCCAACCATGTTAAAAGTACATTCAAGTTTAAGCTTCGCTCCTCCGTATTTTCTTGCTGAGAGCGTGTTACTTAACAGAATCAAGAATTTAAACCGTACATATATTATAAATACGAAAGTATGTCTGTCTGTCACGTTTACATACAGCTAATATGCTAGACAAATATTTATATAATTAGGTGCAATTCGAGCACAAATACTAACATAAAGAATCAATTATTATTTTTCCCTGCGTTTTTAGAGAAGTGTTTGAGCTAAGATCTACCACAATGCTCCAATACGGATTGGAAATTTAAACATATCCCTAGATATGGATCCTCTAGAGATATGTAGATTTCCTCATGTTTTCCTTCACTGAAAAGCGTGTCGTTAATGCCCAGGGGTATATATATATATATACATATACAAGTATATTGTCGGAATATCGGAAACGAATCCAACAATTTTCCTGAATTCAGCATGCAGGTTTCGGGGGGCATTAAAAAAATAAAAAAAATTAAATTGTATATATAAAACACTATTTTTGCCGTAAACTGTCAAGTCAGCGGGAACAGGTAGCCTAGAAATGAAAATACCTAGATTAGGACTCCACCCACCCCACCTACTAATAATTTTTCTTTTGTTTTTATTTTATTTTGTTACCGGGTCATCACTATACACGAAATAATCCCAAAACCAAACAAAACATATGAACCTAAAACAATTATTTCCTCCTGCCAATGAAATAGTAAATCGGGTATATCGAAGAGAATTAACTATAGTTAGTTAGTTGATTAGCCTCAGATACTTTGAAAGTATTGGGAGCGAGATAACTAATCCGATTAACCGCAGTTCATGCCTGGGTTAAGTAATTGGTTCTGATGTTAATCAAATATATCGAGTTTCGTCATGGAATATTGATGCGAATTTGTTATTATAGTTAGCTAGATAACAAGCGATCATGGCGACTGTATATCAAGAGGTCACAGGTTCATATCCCAACAAATATCTATGAGTTAAATAACTTGGTATACTTATTATGAAAAAGTCCCCAAAAGCTGTCTGTATGTGATCGATTTTCTCAAAATGTACTAAACAGATTTTTATAAGGTTTTTGTTAAATATAGTGCAATTATTCTGGAAGGTTTTGATTAGTAGTACATTACCGTTTTATATAAATTGTGTTGAAGAGGAGGAAATTCGCCTGCTGGTAGCTTTACTCGCGTGCGCTGCGTAAACCAGCAGAGATATACTAAAATAATGTACTAGAGAATTGTAGGTCTACAAAAAACTCGAAAAAAGTCCAAGAGAGAATCAATCTCTTATGGTTAACACAACAAGTTAACAACAATAACTGCATGTTTAAAATTTCAATTGGGGCAAAATTTTGTGACATCGATTTCCATGCGGACGAAGCGGTTGGTACGTATAGTTAGTAAATACAATAAAACTAATAAACAAAAATTGATAATTTTACGATTTCGAGCCGTGTGGTATGCCCCTGAATAGACTAGACCACTTTCTTACCGAGGTGTCGTAAAAGGCGACATAGGTAAGTTGACCCACCGTGTGGTATCCGATTGAATAGAATAAATCCACTTCTTTCTTACCGGTGTAGTAAAATACGTCTTAGGTAAGTTGACGTCAGGCAGACGGTCGAAAAATACGTAGCCAAATGTGACAGCATGTTCCATAGCATGTTGTGCCAACCCCACTTAGAGTGGGATAAGGGCAGTAGGATGATGTGCTATTAACCTAAACCTTCCTCAAAAATTGCGCTATCTTTAAGTAAACACCGTACAAAATTCGAAATGTTAGAATTAGAGAAAATTTTTATTTATTTTTTTATTTTTATTTATTTATTTATTTATATCTCTAATTCAGCTTATCACTATCTTTACAGGAAACCCTAACACAACAGTGAAGCGAAACTTATTTAATTATAACTTATAATATACAAAGCTATCCTAGTAAGTTCACTCAGAGAACTGAAAAATAAATCTACTTTAGTGGCACATACATTTATAGTACGTATGGCACGTGTTTCATCAGATTTGTGTGGCTGCGAGGTACCACCAACAGTGATGGTCTCCGTCTCCGCCACACGTACCTATCTGGGACATGCAGCCAGATATATTGAAGCATATCAGCATTATGCGTTTTGCCTCTAACTATTTTGATTAAGTCAATAACGAGGGAAAGTTCCCTCCTTACCCTTAGCTCGTTATATCCGACCATACCTAAGACGAATAAAGTTGGATACATTAACGGATAGTACGGATAAACCCCGTACATTCTCAAGTACAAATCGATCAAATACAGACAGAGATCAAATACAAGCTATAGGGGACTATAATAAAATATATAATATCTCTCAGCAATTTATTTGTAATGAGGCCTAAATAAATAGTGTCTAAATGAAAGTATAAGTATTTATTCTTCTCTACAAGGTATATATTAATATTGGGAGTAACTCTGAACAACTGACGCGCATCGGTAGAGCATTGTCTATGACACTCGACTGTCCTTTACATGAGGTTATAGCAAAAAAGGTCAAACGCCGTATTTAATAATAGCAATATTAATTTTCTGCGGCCCTATTGAGAACACTAAGACTTAATTGTGATCTTGAGTATCGGTTTATTGTTTTCCTTCAGTCATACTTATCATAGCAATAGGCATATAAAATCTTTATTTTGATATTAAGCCAAGTTCTACTTATAAGTCTAGAGAAAGGGTGCCAAAGTGGTCGGCCTCCTCGTAATGCACCCAGGGCAAGCTTAGTCTTGGTGTCCCTCTGATTAGCAGAGGACAATCTGGACGGGCCGGGGACTCCGGGGAGGTTAAGGGTGGAGTCTCTAATGAGCGGCGCGTTCAGTTGGGCTTACTTTAGATCTGGCTGGACATAGTTTCGGCCACCGCTTTGCGGGAAATTTTGTTCTGGATCCAATCTGCTGTTGGCGAGTCCAGGTGGTAGCGACTTGCCTAAGCCCATCGTCTGCCGCCTTGTCAGCGGACCTTCGGACGTTCCGAACGGGGTATATGGGACGTCTGGCTTACAGGTCCCCGAGTCGGTCGGTGCATTTGGTGCTCGCGATGCACCGGTTAGCGGAGAGGAGCTTCTCTATCGAGTAGTCCCTACCCGGAGGAGGTCGAGCGAGGTCGGCACAACATGTTGTTGCATGTTTTGGCTAGCTATTTAACGGACTGCCGCCTGCCGGACGTCAACTTAACTAAGTCGTATTTTACGACACCTCGATAAAACAGAGGGTGGTCTATTCTACTCAACCGGATACCACACGGTGGGTCAATGTACCTTAGTCGCCTTTTACAGCATCTCGGTAAGAAATGAGGGTGTTCTATTCTACTCAACCGGATACCACACGGTATAGGACCAGCTAGTTTTAACTATAAAAAAATCATTAACAAAATCTCACCGGTTTACGTTAAAAAGTATTACATAGAGTTTTGATTAAAAAGCCGTTAGCTGTTTTTTTTAACTCGGATAAATTACAGTCGATTCGGACGTATATCTGATAGTATTTAAAATCCGCTTTAAATGTTTTCAATTTTCAATTGCAACGATTTATCAGAATGGTTTATTCCATACAATTTTAATCGGACGATTATTGCTGTTTTTATTGTTCGCGGATTGCTTTACTATATGATCTTGTGTAGTTTAAAATCAGCTATTCGTTGTATTATCTTTGTATCGGTATATTTACTGGCCCGTTGGCGCAGTGGTTAGTGAGTAGCCTACAACGTAGCGACCATCATCACTACATAGTATAAAACAAAGTCACATTCTTTGTTTGTCCATATATCCTTATGTATGCTTATTTCTTTAAAACTACGCAACAGATTTTGATGCGGTTTTTTTAATAGATAGAGTGATTCAAGAGGAAGGTTTATATGTATAATACCATTCAATATGGAGTAGAGAAATACTGTAATTTTTGAGGTTTCTAATAAATATCGTAAATGATTACATTTTTTTCCGCTTACATTGCAAACGCAGGCTAAACCCTACGAGATTTATCAAAATGACGTACTAAGTATTTGTACACCTTGAAAAGGTCTACAGTGGCAGGCCGCTAGTTTTCTATAAACAATTTGTTGGTCTTATGAGCCTGGGTGTATATTCGTATATCTGTATGTATTTAAAATGATCTGTGTATTTTCACCAGTTGTCTGTCAACCATAACACAAGTTTTAGTAAGTATGAAGTTACTAACTTTGGGGACGGACGGGAAAAATCATGTATTGCAAAATTGTGCCCTTCTAAAAGTTCTAAATAAAAGTCCGCGATAGCATATGTCTAGCTTTTACAGTTATCCCTTATGCTTATAAAAATACTATATTACGGTTTTAATCTATCCACGCGGGCGGAGCCGCTGGCGTTTGCTAGTATTATATGTGTCTAGTAAGTAGCGGTCTGTTACTATCCTACTGCTGAGAATACGCCTCTTCTCTCCGTTTTTGGAGAGGAGGTTTGGAGTTAAGATCTACCACGCTGCTCCAATGCGGATTGGTAGGTTAAACATATCTCCAAAATTCTCTAGAGATATGCAGGTTTCCTCACGATGTTTTCCTTCACCGAAAAGCGTGTGATAAATGCAATTATCAACTAGAAAAACTCATTGGTGTCTGCCTGGGTTTGAACCAGTGACCTCCTCGAAACAGTCGCTCGGTGTTACCGCTGGGCTATCACAGCTATATGTGTCTAGTAATACATCAAATTTTACTACCTACAGAAATAAAATCAACACGACATTTTAACTTTTTCCAAGCATTGTAAAGCGAGTATACAAAAAATTACAACAAAACGCTCAAAAAAGCAAGCAGATTAAATTCGTGAGACGGTTCTCAACCGAGTGTAGTGCGTCTGAATTGTTTGGGCTCCCTAGCCTAGATTAAAATTAAAGTGCCGTCCAAATTCGTGTTTTATGGAGAGTTATTTTGAAAAAATGTTTAGTATTTTACACCACACACGTCGCTGGCGTCAAGCCGTAGGGACGTGTCAACAAAAATGCGATTGTTATTTTTTATTTAATTCTACTGAAATTACACTAAGCCGTGTGGTTTTCGGCTGACTAGAACGGTCCAACCTCCTTTCTTACCGAGGTGTAAAAGGCACTAAGGTAAGTTGACCCGCCGTATGGGCTTAGGCTGAGTAGAATAGACAACCCTTTTTCTTACCGAGGCGTATATTAAGTGTAATATTTTTTGAAAGGCAACCGCCGAGTTTCTTGCTGGCTCTTCTCGGTAGGAATAGCTTTCGTAACCAGCAGTAGAGTTGACGATTTAAAAGCACAACAAGTTTTACAAGTCTTTACAAATTTATTTGAATAAAGAATATTTTGAATTTGAATTTGTTGTGCCGACACATAGAGTTGGGGCACCTTATTAATGAAGCTTTTTGTAAACCATCTGCGTACAATCTATACTAATATAGCTGAAGAGTTTGTTTTTTTGATTGTTTGGACAAGCTAATCTCAGGAACTACTGGCTACTAAGTACTAACTATAGACAAAGTGATTTTACAGATATGTTACATCCCGCTAAGATGAAAAGGAGAGGAGCAGCAACAAAAAATATTGTGAGAACAACAAAATTGAAAGCTTTCCTTGCGTGCGCTAAGTAAACGGTAACAGTTATTCAAAAATCATGTAGTACAAAATTATTCGCCTCTAAAATATCTAAATAAAAGTCCGCGACAGCATATGCCTAGATTTTAAGGTTAACCCACTTTATCCATTTTATTTATTTATCAATATACTATATTACGGTTTTAATATTACCACGCTGGCGGAGTCGCTTGCGATTGCTAGTTTTAAATAAGGGTGGCAAAAATGCACTTTAGAAATAATTTAATTTACGTATACAATTTTACATTGGCGTAACATTTACGCTCGTACTCAAAGCTTAATTAAAACTAAGGTCCCGACCCTGTTTTCATTTATGTGGGAGTAATTTTATTAATAGTGAAGCCTGCGACGCGCAATCATCTTTGTGCGTACAAATTTTTCATTACGGTAAATTACTTTTAATAAATTCTATCGAATTACTTGATGAAATTGAAGTTATAAAGTTTCAAATTAGATAAGATATTAAAGTTCAGTACATTAATTGATTCTTATTAAATTATATTTAACAAAAAGTACATCGATCAAATGGTTTTTTTGCATATACATGATACAGAATAAAAATGGTTTAATCCAGTAATAATAGCATCATTCTCCTGCCCTTATCCCACTCTAAGTGGGGTCGGAACAACATGTTTTAAACATGTCGTAACACGATTCAGGTAGGTATTTTAAGGCCGGCCGCCTGCCTGATGACAAATACCACACGGCGGGTCAATTTACCTTAGTCACTTTTTACGACACCTCAGCAAGAATGAGGGTGGTCTATTCTACTCAGCCGGATACCACACGGCGAGTCAACTTACCTTAGTCGCCTTTTGCGAATTAAATAATACAAAGAACGGTTGAGTGACGATTTTATTCATTATGTTGCCAGTTTTTCGCCTTCAAACTCTCGTTACATCTGGGAAATTTGTTAATTTTTCCGCGCAGAATATTTTAAATCAAAATAATAGCGGTTGAGGTGAGCAAAGAAATTAAACACGTAAATAGTAGCGCTTATTCCAGTGGATAAGCGGAAGCGTTTAATGGTAATTTTTATAATTACAAAACAGATTATTCGAGCTAATGATATACGAACATAAGAATCTAACCATAGGAACCATAACATTCTATAATAAAATTCAGCAATCATTTTTGGTTTGCCATTGATTACACATACTGATTTGGAAAATGGTTCGGTGTTCCTACCATGAAGAGTCAATAACTCAGCAAACGCTGATAAACTAAATGTAGATTAAGATAGTAAAAGTAAGTTACGGCCTGTTACTATCCCACTGCTGGGCATAGGCCTCCGTTTTTTTTTTTTGGAGAGAAGGCTTGGAGCTTAGACCTACCACGCTGCTCCAATGCGGATTGGTAGGTTACATATATCCCCAGAATTCTCTAGAGATATGCAGGTTTCCTCACGATGTTTTCCTTCACCGAAAAGCGTGTGATAAATTGCAATTATCAATTAGACACATGAGTTTTACTAGAAAACTCATTGGTGCCTGCCCGGGGTTTGAACCCTAGACCTCCTCGAAAGAGGCGCACGGTGTTACCGCTGGGCTACCACAGCTTAATAACGAGCCCTTACTTTACTATTGTTAAAGAATCGTGTAATCTGAATCGCTATTCGCTTATAACTTAAATCCCATCAAGATGTCAGAACAGTGTCACGATTTGCGCTCACCGCGTAAAATGAGTAGTAATTAGAGAAGAACCATCACTCGCGTTCCAGGCGATTATTCTGCGCCCGTCTCTAATCTTCGATGGCAGCGCCGTGAAAGGCACCGAGGTGAGAATATATTTGCATAAATACATGCATAATTAATTCGATGTCAAGTGCGGGTAATTTTAAAATAAAAATAAAGTAACTTTATGTGCCGTTTTTATCGTGGGGATAGAGTTGTAAATATAACTAACAATCGCCAGCGACTCCGCCCGCGTGAAAAGATAAAAACTTAATATAGTATTTTAATAACCATAAAAATGGTTAAAGTGCGGTAACCTTTAAAGCCAGACATATGCTGTCGCAGACTTTTATTTAGAGCTTTTAGAGTGGAACAATTTTGTACTGAATGATTTTTTAATAACTTTCACAGTTTACTTAGCGCACGCTAGGAAAGCTTTAAATTTTGCCGTTTTAGTAATATTATTGCTACACCTCTTCTATTCATCTTAGCGTGATGTTATATAACCTTTCTCGATAAATGGACTATCTTACATTCAAAGAATTTTTCAAATCGGTCAAGTAGTTCAAACAAACAAACTCTTCAGCTTTATGGAAATGGAGATTCTTTCACAGCAATATACTTCTGATAAATCCATATACATAACATTATACAGTGAAAGTCTATATGTCTGTGTGACTGTTTGTTATGGTTAGACGGCAAATCCGCTGGTCCAATATTCATGAAATTTGGCACAATTAATGTCTAGACAACGGGGTAAACCATAGAATAAAATAAATAAATTAAATCCCGTTTTTGTTTAGAGTTCAATGAAAAACATATTGCATTATTGAAGGTATTTCAAAGTTTAAGTTGTACCACTCGTATTAGTAGCACTTGTTTATTTATTTAGTTTAGTTTATTTATGTAGCTAAAGTGTTGCGGCAACTTCAGCGTTTAAATTACCTCAACTTTGTTCCTGTAAACTTTAATTGTGCTAAATGGCATTATTATTGGTCTAGCGGCTAAGTTTTAAACGTAAGACATATAGACTTTCGAATATTTATTGTATGGATTCAAAAACCTAATTATCCTTATTACATAATTTGCAGCACCAACGACGGATTTATGTTCACAAATCCAAATACAATTTGAGTAAAAACATTTAAGCCAAGGGAATGAAAATACCAAGAAATTGTCCCTTTATTTAAGAATAGCCAGCGTTCCCTTATATTAAAATATTATTTGGGATCAAAAAATCTTTAAGGAAATTAATCTCTCTGACAGAATAAAACCGAAATATTTTATTTCGTAAATTAAACATTGGATTAATATTGGCAGATATTTTGTAGATATATCTTTGTCTTCTGACCTATATATTACGTCACTTCACCTTCGTAGCGTTGGGAGATAGTGAAATGATTTTATTTATCATAGACATCCCACTCGAAGTGGGGTCGGCACAAACTGTTTAAACATTTTGTCACATGATTTGGCTACGTATTCTACGACTAGTCGCCTGCCTGACGTCAACTTACCTTAGTGCTATTTTACGACACCTCGGTAAGAAAGAGGGTGGTCTAATCTGCTCAACCGGATTAGTCACCGGATAAGTTGACCCACCGTGTGGTATCTAATTGAGTAGAATGAACCACCCTCATTTCTTACAGAGGTGTCTTAAAAGTCGACTAAGGTAAGTTGACCTACCGTGTGGTATCCAGTTGAGTAGAATAGACCACCCTCATTTCTTACCGAGGTATCGTAAAATAGGACTAAATTAAGTTCATGTCAGGCAGGCGGCCGGTAGTAAATCCTACCTTAATCCCATCCATATCAGTTAAGTCATTCCGTAGAATGTACTATTATCCTAAACCTTCCTCAAGAATTGCACTATGTTTGAGTAGAAACTGTACAAAAAATCCGTATAGGAGATTTTGTGAAAATCGATAACATACAGACAGACAGCTTTTTGGGACTTAGTTTTATAGACGAACGTTGTTAAAATATTTTTTGACCTCCCCCCGTCCAGAATTTGTCAAACAAGATTACATTGCAACCGTAATAAAGTATAAAATCTTAATTGAAAATTTTCACACAGTGATATCAGTGGATGAAAAAATTCTAAGTTGAAAAGCTGGTTTTATTTTTAATTAAATTTCCGCCACGGCGTTAGGATTCCCGCGAGATTTGTTAGCGTTTCCTAAGAAGCTTTGTTGTATTTGATAAAAATATTATCTCTATCAACTAACAAGCTGTTTGTATCGCTGGGTACATTTTCCTCTCTCCAATGTTAGGATGAGAGTGTATTGTAAAACTTGAGAATGGAAACTTTCTGTTATGTTTTATTATATGCACGGGAATGCAGTCCTCTAGTTAGAATCTAGTTGTGTTTTGTCTATATTAAAATTCTCATTTGATATTGTTCGAAGCTGTGATGGCCTAGCGGTGCGACCGTGTGAATCTCTAGAGACGATCATGGGTTCAAACCCGGGCAGACACCAATGAGTTTTTCTATTAAAACTTATGTGTCTAATTGATAATTGCAATTTATCACACGCTTTTCGGTGAAGGAAAACATCGTGAGGAAACCTGCATATCTCTAGAGAATTCTGGAGATATGTGTAACCTACCAATCCGCATTGGAGCAGCGTGGTAGGTCTTAGCTCCAATCCTTCTCTCCAATAACGGAGAGAAGAGGCCCAGCAGTGGGATAACAGGCCGCTACTTACTTACTATTGTTCGACTTATCGTATACAGGATACCGACTATAAGATTAATCTTAATTATAGGTAAGTAGTTGTAGGTAAAAAAAGTAGGCAGTAGGTAAAAAAAATTAGTCAATTCAGTATAGTAGTTTATCCATAGGAATTATTTTACTTTAAAAAAAAAGAAACACGGGTTATACGAATCAATAGTGTACATGTAATTCAAAATAATAAAATAAATGACTTCTGTCGTTTTCACACAAAAATAAAGCTTTAACGAAGTTTCATGTTCCTACTGTTAACCCTTGAGCAAATCGCTCTTAGGAAGCCAATCCTAGCAGTAGCATCAGGTCATGCTTATCATGAATATGCATCGTCATCAGGACTGGAAGTAATCGGAAGGGAATCGGGAAGTGGGTAAAATTTAACTTTCAAGATTCCATCTTCACATACATACATTACTGAATAAAAGCTTATAATAATAAAAATCTGTTAATTCGGTACAGTATTTTAACCAATTATTTTACATAGGAAAACATGTTTATTAAACATCAATATACAAACATCAATGACCGTACTCTAACAAACTCTAACTATTGCATTACGTCACATAACCTCAAAACTAAATAGTACAGGTGTGAGTGAGACAAAACAAGATCTTGTTTTCCCCCGTCGAGGATTTGCCCCGTTCCAGGTGAATGAACTATTATTAACAAAGCCAGCTCCCAATCTAATTATATGTATTTTATTTTGATTATATTATTTTGATCCTAAACATATATTTTAAAATATATTTAAGAAGATAGTATTATGCCAAAGATTGATCAGTATAAATGTATGTTTAGGACACTGAACAAATTTGAAATTTTTATAATATGTTTGTTATTTATACAACTTTAGTTGAAAATATTTAGCTTTATCTTGTTCTAATAAAAACAATATTTATATTCGTTATTCGACTTTGGCTAGCATTTTTTCGACATAACTGTATATCCCATCAAAAGTTTAATAAAAGCGTGTATGAAATTCCAATAAAAATCCAATATCACAAGGCAATCTTGCAAATACACTATCCGAAACTATTCTCACAACTCTCACAAACAAGCTTTACAATTTTTGTCGTGGAGTCTATTTCCTGATAACGCTTTGGTTTCGGGGCGAAACGATTGTTGAGATTGTGGTAGTGACTGCGTGCAGTGCTTTTTACAAGTCCTGATTTGAAGCCAATAACTCTTTTTATATTTTAACACCATTAGGATGTCGTAGATAGTAAATAATGAATTACTTTGCAAGAATTCGCTGCTAGAAAAAATCTATGTAAAACTACAAATAGAGTATACTATCACCTTTTAATGACTTATGCATGCAGAATTCCTTAAACGCAGGCTACACTACAAACCAGTAGCTCCACTAGCACTGCACACATTCACCACAACAATATCAACAATTTTTCTCCTCGTAGCCAAAGCATCATCAGCATAGACTTCAGGACAAAATTGCGTAGCGTCGTGTGGTGTATTTTTCATGTAAAGAAAAAAGAGCTAAAGTTAACTTTTGTGCTTTCGCACAGTAAATTCTTCTCAGCAATTTTTAGTTTTATATATAATAGTTTTCGTCTATAATAGGTTAAATCCATTTATCTTGTGAAATTATTCAAATTGTTTCACCACATGAAAGTCGATGTCTAACTCAAACGGGTCTGCAATTTATATACCCTTTCGGAACACACGCTCCAATAGAATCTTTCATTAATCAACATCAACTTGGATATACTATATCCAAATTTACGAGTAACCTGTAGAAATACTAATTACAAAAGTAATAATAAAATTATTTTGCTATAATACGCAATTTTTGTCTTTGCGATTTTGTGATCTGTATTTCACATTATGAAGTTTGAGATATCTTTATTTCTCATTAAGAATAACATTATTCACTTATATGAGATAACAACTTAAAACTAAACTCAGTGGGCATTAAAAATTATTTTCTGAAATTACCCACATTTGATTAAACTTATTTGAAAACAAAAACATAGATATAAAACGCAACACTGGAAGTGATCTTATAATAAATTAAATTTAAATACATAAAAAAGTAAAAATTATTTTTACTTTTTTATGTATTTAAATTTATGTTTAATTTAATAAATATATGTTTGATTGTAGGTTTTATATATTATTTATTTATTAGTTATTTATTTTATTGATTGGATATTCAAATCATTTAAAATGTATTTTTAAGTAACTTTTTAAATTTTGTCAATGGTTTCGATTCTTTTACAGTTTTTGGCAATTTATTATATATTTTAGCACCTTCACACATAATGTTTTTCTTTCCATAGTTAAGTGTCCACGGTTTGTATAATCTTAAGTCATTTGCATTTCTTAACTTCATTTTCTGTGTTGTTTGCTTTTTAGTAAAACTTATTTCGCTTTGTATGTCATTATATATTATACAATTCACTTTTACTGGATTAAGTGAACAACAACTGCTAAAATATCTACCGCATATTTCAACAGCTGTCGAAAGAATACCCATTTTTCTACAGAATCAAACAGTTTTTCCATGTCGCGATCCACAGCCAGTAAAACCTTTGAAGCCGAACAAAACTGCATATTTCACAGACATCCGTTCGCCCGGCGGTTTAAAAGGCGAACCAATCTCCATTACACTTTCATGTTCAGTGAAAGTAAATTCAGTAAAACTGGTAACGCTTGGTGTTTCTTCTTTTTGCTTTCTGTACTTCTCTTTATTTCGGATGGAAGTTCCTCGCCTGTGGAAGTTTCCACTCACTTTACTATTTTACATCTTTTATGGTTATTTAAAAGAATTATATAAAAAAATGCGTTTTGCGTGCAATTTCCGACGATACCTCACCAATATTTTTTTAAACCTATTTACTCACCAATATTTTTTAATTTAATTTAATTTCCAATAAATAATAAAGATAATGCATTTTCTTAAATTAAATATGTATCAATGAAGACTACTATCGCCCGTAATAAATATTCCTTTCACAAAACTATAGGACCTTCAAATCAAATCAGAATCTTTATTCCAATAAGCTCTTTCAAGCACCTTTGAATTATCAAGCTTCAATATGATTAATGAAGCTGCAACTGGTTCGGAATATTGCTCTTGCCGAGAAGAACCAGAAAGAAACTCGGCGGTCAATCTATTAAATATTTTCAATTTTACATTATTAAACCGCAGTCCTGTATGAAGCTGAAAGGATTTTCAAATCCAGGCTTTTTTATCATTCAAATAATCTTCAATTTTGTAATATGCTTTACGTATAAGCAGCTCTTATATTTAAACCTACTAATTTAAACCTTTTTATAGACTGGTCGAGTATTTAATCTAGATTATCTTGTTTGTACTTTAGACACATTGACAGTTGATATAAGCACAATTTAGACACGCAACGTCAGGAGTTACTTAACTCTGCAATTTACTAAATATGGTGAATAATTTAAAAGTGTCAAATTTTCTATTGTTGCAGATTATGAAGGCCCGTGTCGGGCGCAGCGTTGTTCTGGCGCTATGTGGAGCGTGGGCGTGTTCCTTCTCACACAGATAGCTCTTTGCCAAATTACACCAGGTATGGTTAAACCTTTTTTGAATTTTTTCATTTTTCTCCGGATAATTTAGGTAAAAGAGCAAAAACTAGGATACTTAGAGTCGATCTAATGTTAGCCCATTTTATAAAACTAGTCAAATAATTTAACTATTAAAGATATATAGCATTTAAAACCTAAGTAATAATCTCGCTATGCTTGATGTATTTACGCCAGTAAATACATCAAGCAATGAGATACATAGAAGAGTCAT
Organism: Morpho helenor; assembly: GCA_029227775.1. Taxonomy (NCBI): domain Eukaryota; kingdom Metazoa; phylum Arthropoda; class Insecta; order Lepidoptera; family Nymphalidae; genus Morpho; species Morpho helenor. The sequence continues at coordinate 2,263,384 of JARGCU010000006.1, forward strand.
AGTTACTGACATAACTCAGCATTGGTAATAGGCGAGGAATAAAGTACGTAGACAGGTGAACGATGGGGTCCTTAGGTGCTGAATAGGCGACCGTGTACTAAAAAACGCGGCGTTATTATAACCCTGTGAAATGAACTGATGACCTCAAAAAGATCATAGATAGCCGCTGGATCCAAACAGCACAAACCTGTGGTATGGAGATTCCATAAAGAGACCTATGTCCAGCAGTGAACGTCCATCGGTTGAAGAAGAAGCAGAATCTCTTACTGAATAATTTAAATTAATCAAATGAATTCACAGATAATCTAACATCAACAACAGAAGAGGACCAAACTGTAACACCTTTCTACGCGCTCAGCACGGGAATAGTTCCAGCACCTGTGATGCTGCGGCTAGGGAACTCCACAATTGACAGCACTAAGTCGTTCAAAGTACCCCAACCAACTAAAGAAGCGGACACGGGCACAAGAACAGCACAACCGAATGCAAACGACATGGTGCCCCACGTAGTGTCAGTTAAGAACACTTATTTCGACCACGACAGAAAGTATGGGCCAAATTTCGAAGATGTACCAGATGGCAACATTACTAAGATAACTGTTCAGCTAGGTGAAGATGCGCACTTGAATTGCAGGATAAGTCTCCTTCAGGATAAGACGGTAAGTTAATATTGAAAACGATGTAAAGTTCAAATTATTCTTTATTCAAGTTAGACTTTACAAGCTCTTTCAATTTGTCAAATATTAACAGATTGTGTGCCGGTACATTTTGCAGCGTTAAAATTTGGAATTTAGTTAACCACATTATTTATTATTTTTGTACCCACAAACAAACCATGATGTTGCACTAACTCGTACTAGTAACTCGCGGTCAAGAATGAATCATCAAAAAAGGTACTAGTACGTATTCCGCGCTCAAGTATCAATCGTCAGAACACGTACTAGTACTACGTGACCCATGTTCAAGTATTAAACGTTAGAAAACGTACTAGTACGTGACCCGTACTCTAGTGTAATCAATCGTCAGAAAACGTACTAGTACGTATGCCGCGTTCAAGTATCGATCATCAGAAAAGGAACTAATACGTGTCCCGCTCACAAGTATCAATCGTCAGAAAACGTGCTGGTACGAGTCACGTACAGAATGTGTTAATGAACCAGTGGTAACTTCATTAATCATATTAGTCCTTGACAATTTAAAAGTGCTAGAAAAGGTTTTTTTGAATATAGATTATTATGATTTTATTTCTGTTTTTTTTGTATCCACTTTGTTATTCAGTATTATTCGGTTATTGACCCATTTGATTAATTATTGTTAGCAATCGTGACTCTACTTAGTTATGTATACTATAGTGATATGGGGAACTATAGCGATAACACTTCCGCCTGATTACGGTTATTAGAATTAAGTTAGGCGGAACTAATATGCAACCAAAATCTGTATTGTGGAAGATTATGTACATATAACCATATAATTGTAACCAGTTATGCTCTAGATTAATTAATATTGTAAGCTACTTTGTTATGAGAAAATTATTTATAAAAAAACTCGCCATGTTTCTTATTAAATATGAGTTTCAAACCAGTCTTTCTTAAAGTTCGAAGATTCGGTAGTGCTTGTAAAGATCTATAAGAATAAATTAATTTTCTTTTTTTTTACATTTTATTTTTATATAGAACTAAGCTTTAGTTCGTTACTTGAATGTTTAAAATTCTCTGGACAATTTAATGTATATTTCTCAATGTTTCAAAACGGATTTATTACCCAAAGACAGACAAAATATTTTATACCATGTACAAGAAGGTTTTGTATGATTGTTTTTCATTTTGCAACGAAAGTTTGTTTTATGTATCGATCGGTGTGTATGTTACATTGTGTAGGTTACATTATTAAAATTCAAAATATTCTTTATTCAAGTAAACTTGTAAACAAGGGCTTTTGAATAGTCAACCTTACTTACTACTGGTTCGGAAAGCTCTTACTCATACTATTTACTCATTTATGTAGTACAGGATCAAACAGTAGCAATAATCACGCATTCTTATCATCTATGTAATATTCCACAGTACAGTAGGCTTATTGTATCAGCATCTCTTTAACAGTGTTTTTAAACTGATGTTTAGCTGATGGAATAGCTAAAATTGATTGTGGATTTTTATCATAGAATCTTATACTCAATTATATAGCCGTGTGGTATCCGGCTGAGTAGAATAGACCACCCTCATTTCTTACCGAGGTGTCGTAAGGGACAACTGGGGTAAATCGAGCCGCCGTGTGGTATTCGGCTAAGTAGAATAGATTCTTCCTCATTCCTTATCGAGGTGTCGTAAACGGCGGCTAAGGTAGGTTGACTGTGTGGTATCCGGTTAAGTACAATAGACCACCTTTTTTTATGAGGTGTTGTAAAATATGACTAGGGTAAGTTGACGTCAGTCGGCCGGTCACAAAATACGTAGCCAAATCATGTGGCAACATGTGTTAAATACACATTAACGATTTCTACAATATTGACAACACTGAATAAAAGGCCCCTTCATTTCTACGCCACGCACCGAGCGCACGTCTTTTATTTCAATCCCAGTACATATTTCTTCTTAAATTTAAAATTTTTTTTTGCTGTTTTCTTCTACATGTTTATAACATGTTATGCTGACCCCACTTATAGTAGCATAAGGCCAGGAGGAAGAATCTTATACTCAATTATAGAGGTCTGGTAAGTAATTTAAGATATATATAACTTGTACATTTTTGCTGTAAATAAAAAAAATTGTATTATGTACCTCCGCATGTAAAAAGTATATGTATGTAAAAAGCTGTGGTAGCCCAGCGGTATGACCGTGCGCCTCTTTCGAGGAGGTCTAGGGTTCAAACCCCGGGCAGGCACCAATGAGTTTTCTAGTAAAACTTATGTGTCTAATTGATAATTGCAATTTATCAGGCGCTTTTCGGTGAAGGAAAACATCGTGAGGAAACCTGCATATCTCTAGAGAATTCCGGCGATATGTGTAACCTACCAATCCGCATTGGAGCAGCGTGGTAGGTCTTAGCTCCAATCCTTCTCTCCAAAAAAAAAAAAAAACGGAGAGAAGAGGCCTATGCCCAGCAGTGGGATAGTAACAGGCCGTTACTTTTTACCTCCACAAAGTAACGCCTAATTCTATAAATCAAAGAAAGTCACTTTAATACCAAGTGTGCGATATATTAAAAAAACAACATAGTTAATATTTTCTTTAACACTTTAAAAGTCGTACGAAATATCAAAAATACTTTCAATGCGTTCCAGAAATTTTCTCCAGAGAAAGTTCGAATCTAAGCTAACTGAGTGTGAGAGGCTGATAGGCTAATTATAAACTTTGTACATCGACTTAGAATATTAATGTAATGTAGCGAAGTTGTTCTTAATACAAGTTGTAAACTCGAAAATAATAATACTAATTTCTCTTAAGATCTAATGCTTAAAAGTTGTAAAGGAAAATTTTATTAACAAAATTATTTATATATAAAATGATTTTAAATTCTTTATCATCGGCACAACATGTTATAAACATGTTGTCATATGATTAAGCTATGTATTTTACGACCGGCCGCCTGCCTGACGTCAACTTTCCCGTACCTTTGAGAAAAAAGCAAAAACTGCCGCAAAAATACTCGGTATCTTAAACAAGGTGAAACAGTACTTCACACCAGAACAAATTTTGACTTTGTACAAAGCACAAGTCCGTTCTTGTATGGAGTACTGCAGTCATCTTTGGGATGGATCCGCTTAGTACCAACTTGAGGCACTCGACTCTGTGGATCGACACGCCAGACGAATTATAGGCGATAGTAAGCTGACCCAAAGAAGGCTCACTTCCCTAGGACATAGACGTGCAGTCGCATCGCTTTCTGTTTTTTACAGGATATATTTCGGAGAGTGTACCACAGATCTATTTAATCTGATCACTTCCTCACCTCTTTACGACCGGACGACCAGACGCCGCGATGGGCTGCACCGCTATTCAATAAATATTCCAAAAATTCGCACAAGTCGGTTCAGCTCATCTTTCTTCATGCGTACAGCCAAGGTGTGGAATTCTCTTCCTGCATCGAACTTTCCGGATTCCTATGATTTGAATACCTCCAAAAAAAGAGTGAATAGGCACTACATTGGCAAGCGTGGTTCACCTTAGGCTGCATCTTTCCGTCAGGCGAGATCGTAGTCAGGCGCTAGCCTTATAAAATAAAAAAAACCTTAGGCGTGCTTTACACCTCGGTAAGAAATGAGGGTGGTTTATTCTACTTAACCGGATACCAAACGGCGGGTCAACTTACCTTAATTGCATTTTACGACATCTCAGAGAGAAATGATGTTGGTCTATTCTACTCAGCCGAATACCACATGGTGATTTAAGTAACCTTAGTCGTCTTTTACGACACCTTGATAAGAAATGAGGGTGGTCTATTCTACTCAGCCGGATACCAAACTGCAAATCGACTTACCTTAGTCGCCTTTCACGACACCTCGGTTAGAAATAAGGGCGGTCTATTTTACTCAGCCGGATACCACACGGCGGGTAGACTTAGCTGACTCGCCTTTTACGACACCTTGGTAAGTAATGAGGGCGGTCTATTCTACTCAGCCGGATACCACATGATGTTTTAACTTACTTTTGTTGCCTTTTACGACACCTCGGATACCATATGGAATTCATCTATAATCTACATCCATCTTACTTTTAATGCCTACCTTATTTACTACCTTACCTAATTCTTACCAATTTGCCGCAAGCATCGCAGGAAGAAGTTAGTAATATAAAAAAGCATATAAACAGTACTTCTAAGAACACGGGAATCCAACTTACACTTGACCGGTTTCTTTTGTTTCCACAGCGCCGTGGCACGGTGTCTATTTATACAACAAAGCTTATTTTGCTTTTATTTCATTTACTTTATATCTTGTACTTTCATTTTTCTACACAGCGTTGTTTTGCAACCATACTTAATAAAATGCGAGTGTCTAATCATTGACGATACAAAAATACTTTAAAAAGTTTTAACCTCGTCATTGACGATACAAAAATACTTATAAAACTTTGAACTTAATCATTGATGATAAAAAAATACTTGTAGGTAAAAGTCTGAACCTAATTACCAGCATCATTTGTCAAAAAACCTATAATTAAGTGAAATACATTCATAGTTACAGAAATCGTCGGTGGATTTCAACCGAATTTGAAATATTTCAATGGCATACACTGGTACTTTATTTACAGACGATAAGGTCATCTAAGAGACATCCGTATATTTTTAATCCATACAAAATTATTACCCAAGTAACCATGAATCCAAATAGAGATCGCATGATTACATTTAATAGCACTGCGCCACAAAAGTCGTAAGAACGCTTTCCGTCAGCCATTGTTTAGTTATAAACTCAAATAAACACCAAACAATAACGCAATTAAGTTCCGCACACTGATTACAGCGTAATAATAAATAAGGTTTTATCATAAAACATCGCGGCTATTAAAGTATTCCTGAACGAATATACGGGGTCGAATAATTGCCGCAGACTGCTTTCACTCTGATTTATGGCTTATTAAATTCATAAATACCATTGAGATTATACTTGTCTTCTTTCCGTTATTATTAATGTCCTTAATATTGCCTTACAGAAAATTACCATCTTGGGGACCATCGTCATCTTAATATTATGTTAAATTCATATCTAAATTGTAAATTAACCGTTTTTTTAACTTTAATATCTGTGATAGCCTATTGGTGAAACAGTGCGACTCTTTCGAGGGTGTTTTGCGGTCAAAACCAGGCACTAACGAGGTTTTCTGTTAAAACTTATGTGTCTAATTGATAGCTGCAACTTATCACATGCTTTTCGTTTAAGGAAAACATAGTGATTAAACCTGTATATATCTTGATATTTGTAACCTAAAAAACCGCATTGGAGCAGCGTCGTGGATCTTAGCTCCAATACTTCTCTCCAAAAATGAGGAGAGGATGCCTACAGCAATGTATAAAAAGCAAAATACAAGTACAAAAGTTACAATAATATTATTTTGCTGTAATCGGCGCTTGTTAAGAGAATGTTCAGTATATGAAGCAGGCAACATTCATATACCTAATACATGCAGGACAAGTCATCACAAGTATCACAAAACGCCGCCAACACCAGTACTACTCAACCACACAAACACTACACACACTCACTACGACATTCTCTACGATAATTTCGCCTCAAAATCGTAAAGAGTAATGCATTACGATTTTGTTAAATAAAAAATTTGATTTTTTGAAATAATTATATTGTAACTTCTGTACTATGGAATTCCCCAAATTAATGCCTGCTTTTAAAAATCAAAATACAACTAATAACATTATTTCAAAAACATCTCACAAGTTTAAAAGCCATAAGCTGTGGTTTAAGTAATAATTTGTATACTTGGTCCATAACGCACTTTAACCACTAAGATATAGCAGTGTGTATACTTCAAAAGATAAAATATAATTGGGGATACCTTAATTAATAAAACAAAATGGCTGCCCCCGGAATCCGCAACAATCGAAAAAGGCATCATTGTTTCAGATCCTTTCAGATAATTACCGAAATTGTTACGATCCTTGTGTAAAATTGCCCAAAACTCTCGAGACCAATTACAAAGGATTCCGTGAATTTATTCTCATCGCGCTTGTTGAGATAAGAAAGAGATGTTATTTAAGGTTACAATACGGTTTTCTTCCCATTTGTTGCGAACTGAATAATTTAAACCCAGATTTATTGGGGTTCTTTCATCTTTTATTTTTTAATTCGTACGATGAACTTTTCTTCGCTCTAATAATCTCTTTTGATGCTAGTTAAGGAGATATTTTTCTATTATTTCTCAAAATTAATATATAAAGCTGAAGAGTTTGTTTGTTTGATTGTTTGAACGCACTAATCTCAGGAACTACTAGACCGATTTTAAAAATACTTTAAATGTAAGATAGTCCATTTATTGAGGAAGCTATAGGCAATATTGCATCACGCTAAGATGAATAGGAGAGGAGCAGCAATAAAATATTACGAAAACGGCAAAATTTAAAGAATTCCTTACGTGCGCTAAGTAAACGGTGAAAATTATTAAAAAATTGTTCCCTCTAAAAGTTCTAAATAAAAGTCCGCGATAGCGAATATCTAGCTTTAAAGGGTAACCCACTTTAACCATTTTTAAGGTTATCAAAATACTATATTACGGTTTATAAAAATATATCGATGTTATATATATAATATAATATAAAATTGATATTTTCCTTTACACTTCTATATTTATACTTATTATAAAACAATTCACGAACGTATAAACATTCATGGCGACTCCGCTGAACAAATATCGATGAAATTTGGCACAATTGTTCCTTATACCGCAACAACAGTCGTCACAAACGAAGTTGCCGGTAAAAGTTAGTATTATATAATCCTTGTCAATTTTGCCATCTCAAGCCCATCGATCCTGAAGTACTAAAACGCTGTTTCCAAATAGCTATTATGTCTTGGTGTCCGTGTTTTTTTATTTGTAAAATTTCCAGAACTTTCACAGTTTTGTTTTATTTTACTTCTTTGAACTACTAAATGAAACTCTCTCTTAACAACTTAAATACAACGACTTTACGGTCCAAGCGAACAACTCAGTTTCTTTGTTTTAGTAAACAAGATAAAGCACAATCTTAAAACTTGAGTATGCAACTATAATATAAAACTATTTTTTTTATATTATTTTGTTTTTCCTCGAACCATAATATATTCTGTATTAAATTTTGCATGGCAAGCATTTGCATCGCGTCATTCTGTGATAAAGAAATAAGAAGCGAAGCGCTTGAATAATTTAGTAGCATTGGAATCGTCAAATGTCTTACATAAGCCACCACTGATTCGAAGGTTGCTTCTACCCAGAAAAACAGTAAGAAACTTGGTGGACACTTTTAAAAAAAATTATAAAATCGTCACAATTACTTATAAATTATTTTTTTCTAATGCTTAGCCTTAATAATCAAATTTAGGATTTTATCACGTAGATATTTTGTTATTGTAAAGTAAGCTACTAATTAAATTAAAAAATTTATCACGTAGATATTTATTGTAAAGTAAGCTGGTAAAGAGAAATAAAGAGAAATAAAACATCTATTTGAAGGTGCTAAAATTAAGGGAAGTAAAGTTACTATCCCATGGCTGGGCATAGGCCTTTCCTCGCCTTTTGTTGTTGGAGAGAAGAGTTGGAGTGTAGATCTACTACGCTGCTCCAATGTACATTGTTAAATTAGACTTCTCTAGGGATATGCAAGTTTCCTCGCTATGTTATCTTTCACTAAAAAGCGTGTGATAAATTGCTAATAGCAATTAGATAAAGTTTTAATAGAAAAACTCATTTGAGCTTACCCGGGGTTTGAGTCTTTGACCTTTAGAAAGAGTCATAAGGAAAAACGATCGCAACATTTGGCTTAAATAGCTGGTCCTAACTAATGCAATATTTTCAGGTCTCCTGGGTCCGTCGTAGGGGAAGAGATGACATTCCAGAGCTTCTCACAGTCGGAGCTGTTACCTACGCAGCTGATAACAGAGTATCAGTGGCCAAACGATATCCCGGAAATTGGAAGCTGCTGATCAGGGAGGTGAAGCCTGATGATGAAGGTGTTTACGAGTGCCAGATATCAACACATCCGCCTAGAGTTAGCAGAACGTATCTACATGTGAACAGTAAGCTAATTCATTTAACCTGATGAAACAGGCTCCACTCACACGTGCATTACGTACTGTCAATATATGTGCCACAGAAATAGATGTTTTTTTCAGTTCTCTGAGTGAACTTACTAAGATAGCTTTATATATTATAAGTTATAAGTAATTAAGTTTTGCTACACTATTGTGTTAGGGTTTCCTGTAATGATAGTAGTAAGCTAGAAATAAATAAATTAAATAAAACAACAAAAGATCAAAAGATCAAGCTTTATACTATGACGAAATCTAATTTGGAATTTTGCAACCTTGAGTTCCTCGTATCTCCCAAAGCCACTATGATCCAAATTCCATAATCTACCATCGTTCTTACCTGTGTTGGGAGCATGCACTGACAAAGTTTGCTTTTATAAAATGACGAAGGTCTGGCGCTCACGGGATCTCTCTCTAATAGGTAGATATTAAGAATTCAATGGACGTACAATATGTTGACTTTTGAGAGTTTGTTTATATTTTACTAGCTTTTACCCTGTGAACTGTTGTAGCGTGATAGATTGATAATAGATGGCGCTTGTTAGTGTCATCCTGTTCCTGTAGAATTAACAGGATTTCTATGGCCTATATTTTACTCCGATATATAGGGAATATTTGTCCCAAATTTGACCGACATAAGTTCAGCGGATTCGCCGTGAAAGAATAACAAAGTTACATCCATACTCTCAAACTTTTGCATTAATAATATTAGTAGGATAGGATAGGACTAAGCGCAGGATTGTAATCCACATTTTCACCTGCTTTTTCTATAAGATCTGACCATTAATTCCATGTCACATGATATATCTTTCACCAGCTCCTCAAGTGTGGGTAGTAGATGAAGCAGGCGGTCCACTTCAGGAGAAATACTATGAAGCGGAGTCAACTCTTGCTTTGATGTGCCGAGCGCGCCACGTCGACACGCCAGCAGTGCTCACTTGGCTTCACGAGGGACGGGCGCTGAATGCTGATACTACTAGAGGTGGAATTAGGTAAGAAAGATAAGTATGATTGAAGATGGTATGATCTAAGCCGTTGTAATATCTGGCTGAGTAGAATGGACCACCCTCATTTCTTACCGAGGTGTCGTAAAAAGACGACTAAGGTAAGTCAACCAGCCTTGTGGTACGAAGGTAGAGTCCAAAATAGATTGTTTAGGTGCTTATAGAATAACTCTTGTTGATAAGGAGTGTACTTTTGTGTTATTAAAAATAATATCATCATTTTGCAGTATAGATTTCTGCAAAGTAATGTAATTCTTCAATATTACATGGCACAGCTAAAAACGAATAGAAGTTTCGAAACAAAATAAATTGTAAGATCAAACCAAAACAAATCAAAATAATCTTTATTCAAATAAGCTCTTTCAAACACTTTCGAATCGTCAAGGATCAATATGATTAATGAAGCTACGAGTGGTTCGAAATGTTGCTATTACCGAGAAGAACCAGATTATTTATTGATATACAAATTATTTAAAATATTTGTATCATTATTTGCACTATAGATTTCTACAAATTAAGTAAGTATGTAGCGGTCTGTTACTATCCCACTGCTGAGAATAGGCCTCTTCTCTCCGTTTTTGGAGAGAAGGATTGGACCTAAGACCTACCATGCTGTTCCAATGCGGATTGGTAGGTTACATATATCTCCAGAATTTTCTAGAGATATGCAGGTTTCACGATGTGACCGAGGTGTACGATGTTTTTCTTCACCGAAAAACGTGTGATAAATTGCATTTATCAGTTAGACAGATAGGTTTTAACAGAAAAACTCATGGGTGTCTGCCCGGGTTTGAACCCGTGGCCTCCTCGAAAGAGTTGCACGGTGTTACCGCTGGGCTACCACAGCTTGCTCTACAAAGTATAGCTTAGCTCTATAAAAAAAACTATTTTCATTTAGCTATCTAACCCTTCATATCTCCAACAGATACATTTTAGTTCATGTTTTGTAAATAACACCAGAAATATTTACTTGTGTCAAAGTGTGAACGCTACGAAAATCGTTTGAAAATCACTTTGCAATTTAACCCCGTCTGAATAGCTGAATGTTTAACCTGTATTTCGCATTCAATGTGTACCAAACGTTGATAGATGATCCACATTCAGCCGTCAAAAGAAGCCTAAATACATTTTCATATCAGAGCAGGTGCTTTAGAACGTGATATGACACAGGTAAACCTTTTTGTGTGCGGGACGTGTATGAAATGAATGAAGGTTTTGAATAATGACTGTAGAGAACTTTATGTCGCGGTGTACTGTGAAGATTAGTGACGCGAAACGTGTAATCTTGGCTAATCCATGGGACAGATTAAGCGAAACATACATTTGGTTTCGTGATAAATTTAAAGAAAAAGATCTAATCTGAATTTCGGAAACGGGTCTAACCGTTTTAATGAAATACGGAATGTAGGGGATTAAAAATACTCTTTTTTTGTTCAATGTTAATTTTTGCATTTTTTTAAATGCCCGAAAACAGGGGCTCATCATCTTCCTACCCTTATCCCACTTTAAGTGGGGTCGGCACAATATGTTATAAACATGCTGTCACATAATTTGACTACGTTTTAACGACCGGCCGCCTGCCTGACGTCAACTTACGTTAGTCGTATTTTACGACACCTCGGTAAGAAAGAGGGTGGTCTATTCTACTAAACCGGATACCACACGGTGGGTCAACTTACCTTAGTCGCCTTTAACGACAACTCAGTAAGAAAACAGGTTGGTCTATTCTACTCAGCCGGATACCACACGGCAGGTTGACTTACCTTAGTCGCCTTTTACGACACCTCGGTAAGAAAAGAGGGTGGTCTATTCTATGAAACTGGATACCACACGGTGGATCAACTTGCCTTAGTCGCCTTTAACGACAACTCAGTAAGAACAGAGGTTTGTCTATTCTACTCAGCCGGATACCACACGGCAGGTTGACTTACCTTAGTCGCCTTTTACGACACCTCGGTAAGAAATGAGGGTGGTACTATTCTACTCAGCCAGATACCACACGGCTATATAATTGAGTATTAGATTCTATAATAAAATTCCGCAATCAAATTAGCTATGCCATTACATCAGTTACAGGGACTAAACGAGATTATTTAAATGACACCTAGCTAGATCGATTTCCCAAAATACCCGCTACATGCTTTCATTAAAATCGTTGGAACTATTTCCGAGACTCAAAAAAAAAAAAATATGTATGTTTCAAATCCGTTCACGCCGTTTCCCTTGCTCAATGTGTTTCAACGTTGATGAATGATTCGAGTTTCACCCCACAAAAGAAGCCAAAATTCATTTTAATATTTTACCAGGTAATTTGAAATGTGATATTACAGTGCAATGCCGGTTCGCGATTTTAAATGTAAATGAAAACATTTTATGGTCCTTACTTTGCGGAATATCATAGTACAAAAGTAATTATAGGATTATTTTTATATCCCTATTCAAAGTTTTATTAAGAAACTTGACTTATAGCAAATAAATTTTCATCATCATCGTCATCGTCATCGTTATCATCATCATCATCATCATCATCGTCATCATCATCGTTGTCATCATTATCATCATCAGCATTTTCAACCGATGGAAGTCTACTATTGGACATAAGAATCTCCATAGGGTCTCCAGACCACACGACCTTGTTTTTTTATTAACAATTTTTTATTAACAATAATTCATGATTATTGTTTAAGAAAATCCATCCTATTCTATTCCTATCCTATCCTATTATACATACGAAATTCTGTCTATTTGTTACTCATTCGTGGCTAAAGTAATGGCAACAATTCGGTATTTATATACCGGATCAAAATATAGCAGAATTCCCTTTTTACTTTTGAGAGCTGGAGAGAACATATAGCATAAAATTGATTTTACATAATTGGTATTTTTACTATTTAGGTAAGCTTTGGATACGAAGTAGCGGGTATGTTTATGATTGCAGTGTAAAGACAGAGCAAGTGGCCGGCGGCGCAGACAGCGTGCTCAGGTTAGCACGCGTAAACAGCAGCGACGCTGGCAACTATACGTGCGCTGTGCGCGGAGCACGCCCGCACACTGTCTCTGTGCACGTTCTCAACGGTAATGAATTTAGAATATCTAGTTATTAAACCTCACCAAAACATTTTTATTATACAATCTACAAAACTTTGGGGATGTGTTTAAATTTAGAATTTAATAATTAAAAAATTCTCTTGAAAGCATTATTACTATTCAGGAATCTTTGGTAATATTTTCTAAATTAGATACGACGTTAAAAAAATGTATGGTAATACTCTATTTAGTGTTATAAAAAAAATATATCCAACACATTATTACAATTTTTGGTAATGCTTGAAATTTGAATCTAACGTTTAAAAACGAATCTCTCCAAAACATAGTTGACATTACAAAATTTGCTAACGTGTTTGCATTTAGAATGTCTTGTTATACAAAAAAAGCTCATTACAATTTTAAAACCTTTGGTTATATAATTAAATTTAGAATCTCATGTTATAAAAACAAATCTCTTTACTTGTACATCTTGTTTAAAATTAAAAAAAAAACATACATACATACATACATAAATAAAAACATAAATTTAAAAACAAACAAAAACAACAAACAAAACAACAAAACTTGTTGTTTCAAGCATTTCGTTCATTTGAATTTTAAACAGACGCTTTCTTTTAAATGTTCATTTCGTAAACACTCTGATGACAATTAATTTTTGACGTCATGCCTTTCTCATTTTGGCTATGGGAATGACAGTGAAAAACGCAACCGCAAATTTGGTAAAAATTCGAATATCAATATTCGCTATAACGAAATTTGTTTTAAATTTCGCCAACTCGTTCGCTTTAGATACCAAAAGTCACGTATGTTATTTACGATAATGGATCCACCATTATCCAAATAACATACATGACTTTATGATAACTTGTATGAATTTTGTCGTTTCTAGAGATTCATTGTTTTACAAGAATGGCTAAGTTGGATATCAAAAGCACATTTTGATCTTCTCTTCATTTCTTTTTCTCCTTCTTCTTTCTTTCTTCTACACATATTTTTTGAGATGACGCCGTGTGGTATCCGGCGGAATAGAATAGTACCACTCGCATTTCTTACCGAGGTGTCGTAAAAGACGACTAAGGTAAGTCTTCCCGCCGTGTGGTGTCCGGTTGAGTAGAATAGACCACCCTTTTTCTTACCGTGGTGTCATAAAATACGACTATGGTAAGTTGATTTCAGGCAGGCGGCCGGTCGTAAAATACGTAGCCAAATCATGTGACAGCATGTTGTGCGAACCCCACTTAGAGTGGGATAAGAGCAGGAAGATCATGATATTTTTTGAGATGCACATCAACTCCTGGATCGATCAAGAGTTACAATAGAATTATTTTGCTATAATTCCCGCATGTAGTGTTTGTAACATAGCAGAACAATTCTATTATCTTTATTATACTTTGGCATTCTACAAAGTATAGCCTACTTCTATAAATTATTTGCTGGATTGATCGCTTAGGTCAGTTGCCAGTGGTTCGTTGCTATTATTTGATTATATTTATCATAGTTCACGGAAGACTCAAAGCAAAATGCGAAGGTTTAATTTAAAAGTATGCACTGCTGGGCGTAGTCCTCCTATCTCCGTTTTTGGGGAGAAGGATTTGATCTACCACGCTGCTCTAATGCGGATTGGTTGGTACATATATTCCTAAAATTACCAATAGATATGTAGGTTAGCTGTTAAGCTGTGGTAGCCCAGCGGTATCACCGTGCGCCTCTTTCGAGGAGGTCTAGGGTTCAAACCCCGGGCAGGCACCAATGAGTTTTCTAGTAAAACTTATGTGTCTAATTGATAATTGCAATTTATCACACGCTTTTCGGTGAAGGAAAACATCGTGAGGAAACCTGCATATCTCTAGAGAATTCTGGGGATATGTGTAACCTACCAATCCGCATTGGAGCAGCGTGGTAGGTCTTAGCTCCAATCCTTCTCTCCGAAAAAAAAAAAAAAAAACGGAGAGAAGAGGCCTATGCCCAGCAGTGGGATAGTAACAGGCCGTTACTTACTTTACTTACTTATGTAGGTTAATTCACGATGGTTTCAATCTCCGAAAAAAGTGTGATATATTGCAATTATCTATTACACACATAAGTTTTAAGAGAAAAGTCATAGGTGCCTGCCCGGTGCTGGAAACTGTGATCCCCTAGAAAGGGATAATTGCAATTAATTTAAAAAAATTGTGTATTAAAATTTTGTCAACTTACTAACTTAGTCTAATAAACTTGATAAATAAAAAATTGTGTAACCAAAATTATAATTTTTTAGTGTTAAGTAACCGGCCTTTAGCGCCTATCTCTGCTCTGTAAAAGATGGAGTATGTAGAAATTATAATTTCGGCTAATATGTATTGTTCTTTTCATAAAGAAAATAGATTTGTAAATAAAAGTTACTACTTCTATAAACTGTTGTTGTAAAGAAGTTATTTGATTAAACGCATACTTGGTATAGAGGCATAATCAGGTATGCCGTGTAACTTCTTGAAAACAGAACCGTTAAAGCAAATTTGCTTACAAGAAAATGGTAAACAGGAGGGAAATTTCTAACGTGCGAAAATGTTAATAATATGAAACGGCAGCCAGTGTTTTTAACAAAGTAAAAGTTGCAAAAAACTTGAAGGTAAAAGTTACGGTTAAGTAAAACTAACATAACAAAATATAACCTTTATTTTAATCCTAGATAATATCATCATCCTCCTGCCCTTATCCCACTCTAAGTGGGGCACAACATGTTAGAAACATGTTGTCACATTTTGCTACATATTTTTCGAACCGGTCGCCTGCCTGACGTCAACTTACCTAAGTCGTATTTTACGACACCTCGATAAGAAAGAGGGTGGTCTATTTTACTCAACCAGATACCACACGGTGGGTCAACTTATATTAATCGCCTTTGACGACACCTCAGTTAAGAATGAGGTTGGTCTTCTCTACTCAGCCAGATACCACACGGCGGGTTGGCTTATCTTAGTCGTCTCTTACGACACCTTGGTACGAAATGAGGGTGGTCTATACCACTCAGCCGGATACCACATTTACTACTCGCATAATATTATATTAGTATAGATTTATCATTATCAAAAATATAACTTGGAATTGACATCGTATTTACACGACACTACCAGCTCTATTGCTATCAAACCCTTAAATTAATGGTCTTTCCGTAGTACTGGCCAGTCATATCCAACAGCTGAGCACCTCCCTAACCCTTTTCGATAGACGGGTTCAGAGGTTTCCTTAGAAAACCCTGCTACATTGAAAAAGCGCTCGACAAATTATAAATATTATATAGAACATTACTACTGAATAAGTAAAGTAAAGTAAAAGTCTGTTACTATCCCACAGCTAGGCATAGGTCTACTCTATCCGTTTTGGGAGAGAAGGATTGGAGCTCTCGTAAGTCCTGCTGCTCCAATACGGATTGGTAGATTACAAATATCCGAATTTAAATATCAGAAAATATCAGAATTTTTTAGAGATGCAGGTTTCCTCACGATATTTCCTTCACCGAATAGAGTGTTATAAATTGCCATTAATAATTAAAAACACAAATTCTGACATAAAACTCATTGGTGTTTCAATCCGATACCTCTGAAAAGAGTCGCACAGCCTCACCGCTGGGCTATCACAGCTAATTTCTGAATACTCGTAGGTATTTCAACATTTAACCCCCATAACAAATTTTCTATTCCTTCGCTTTATTTTCCATACAATCAACTCAAACGTTAAGAATGTGTTAGGTAAATTGTTGAGTGCTCTAGATTTTTCCGAGATTTTTTCAGGCGAGAAAACGTTAATATAATTTGAGTGAAAAATTTCACTTTCATGCCTAAGTTAAGAAATATTCACAAATAGTATCGTAATCTGTAGCTCCATTAGGCTTTATGACGTCGTCTACAACGAACATAACGATGCTCATATGAGGGAAAATGTTTTTGGCTGCAATATCCGGGGAGTGTTGCGGCAATTCAAACCACTAAATTCTTATTTAGGCTGAGTAGAATGCAAAATAGTACTAATTCCAACATAACATCATCATATACAGATGATCAGGGAAACTTAAAACAGAATTGTTACAGCAGATAGGTTACTTATCGTCAAAAAACTAAGCCTAAAGTCTTCAAATTTCTTTGCTAGTGATGTTACTGTACAATTAAGAACGTTTATTTTGTTTATGTAACGTTACGTAAAATATAGACTTGCCAAACTGTGAGTTAGAAGCAATAGCATCATGAATATGATATTGGCTAGTTTATACTGCCGTATATAAGCCGCTGTTGTAGCATTTTCATCGAATTTAGTAGAGGTTAACATTAGTTGTTAGTATATTGTTATATTACTAACCAAATATAATAAGTCGTGTGAATTCAAATCTTTGTCGTTGATTATAGGTCTCATTAGTAGCATTAAAATAGCACAGCGGACTACAAATCGAGCTACGCTGTCAGTATCACTGCGTGATTGAATCAAGAACGAGCAAATCCGTAAGAATAAAAATTATTGGTATAGCTGATTATGTCGCAAAGCAATACCGACAATTTACTTGAGTACTTGACATAACATACCGGACTAATATATACGATAAAAAACATATCCTGATATTCCTTCGAGGATTAGAAAATTAACACTAAGTACATAATTGAAGGTATTTTAATATTTAAGTTGAAACTGAAAAAGCTTCGAATATAACATCTATTAATTTATTATTGGCATTATAAAAAGTTGAGTTCAATAAACCTTCGCAGTTATCTTCAAGTCGTTCACGAACAATTCTGAAATCCGCAATATATATAAAAAATACTTGATGAAGAATACGTGCTCATAAAAAAGATAATGTCGCAAAACCGAGCGAGATGTCTGCAATATTCAATCTACTAATGCCTTTCATTTGTTTCAGTAGAAAGCCTCGCTGAGCTGCACGCTGGAGCGAAATCAGTTCATCCATCGTTACGAACAATTTCAACGTTATTTATAATAACGTTATTTCTTACACAACCGTTATTATCAACCGCGATTACGTTCGCGGCACTAGCTCGTAGCTTTAGGGCCCAAGGTCAAATAAACGAACACTGTAACGTCATTCTGTTACCTACGTGATAACGTGTAAATATTTTAAAGAGATACTTACTATATATAGTTACTTGGAAATAAAATTTCATTATATAAAATTTGTTGTTTTATTTAAATGTTATATTTTTTAATAATATTAACAAAAACTTTGAACCTCTTGTTTTTTTTTAACGTATTAGGATCTCCTTATTTAGTCTTTGCATAATAATAACGTTGTGAGAAACAAAAAAATATATGACAAAGTATATTCTATGCCTAAAGATTTTGTTTTCGAAAGAGGATTCTGGTTACCTGCAAGTCTAATTAAAACACTGGAAGGACCTACATTTTGAAAACGTCACAAGTTCTATCATTTTCGTGTTATTGATAATATTAAAATATCAAATATCTCAGTGAAAATCATAGCTTGCAAACCTTTTATGGAAATTAGATTTTTTGTTATGTGGCATATATCTAATAAAAGATCTTTAACGAAAGAAGAAACGAAAGAAAGAAAGAAATAGAATCTTATTTGTACCACTATCACGTGCTGTAGAAGAAGGTTTCCTAGCAAAATTTTCTTTACCTTAAATCGCATGATATAATTGCGAATATAAATTAAGAAAACATTTTATTTTCACGGAACATATACAGGGCTTACCCGAGATTCAAACAACAGACTCAGACTTCTGTTACTTAACACTTGCTGGTTACCTCACGATATTTTTCTCAAACCGAAAGCTCAGTATGAATTTTAAATACCAATTTAGCAGAAACTTTTATACACAACTTGCAGGAAACCACTGAGATTTGAACCCGTGATCCTTTTATTCTTTTAGTCTCACAGTTTCACTGTCGAGTGGTTTCAAATCTGGCAAAGAATCCCATTCCCAATGAAAATAGTAGACACTTTCAAAGTTTCACTGTTCAGTCGTCACAAATCCAATCGCAAGGGATCCCAATCTAAATGAAAATGGTATACAGTCAGAGTTTCACTGTTCAGTGGTCACAAACCTAATCGCAAAGAGTCCCATTCCTAATGAAAATAGTAGATACTCAGTCTCACTGTTACAGTGGTCACAAATCAAATCGCAAAGAATCCCAATCCCAATTAAAATAGTAGACACTCAGTCTCATTATTCAGTGGTCACAAATCCAATCACAAAGAAGTTCAATCCCAATGAAAATAGTACACGCTCACAGTTTCACTGTTCAATGGTCACAAATCCAATCGCAAAGAATCCCAATCCCACTGAAAAAAGTACACACTCTCATAGTTTCACTATTGGGTGGTCACAAATCCAATCGCAAAGTATGAAAAGGAAGCAACATAAAATATTTAATTTCATTACCTACCACGAATACTGGACGGCGATTTACCCAACGCAATAAATTTGTATAAACAAAGAGGCAACGCTTTATTCGGGGCATACAGCGGCATTATGACGTCATCGGTGCCGGCTAAACTGCACAAAAAGTCGGCCAGGGTTAATGCCATTCGCTCGAATAGCTCCCAAATCGCGAATTGTACAACACTCGTACAAAATAAACTTTTATGCAAGCCCTCTCGAGTATACCTTTATATTCTGTTTTGTATTCTATAGGTGGAAATAGTCCTATTGCATACATTGTTTGCTCTGCATCCAGCTGAGTAGAATAGACTATCCTCATTTCTTACCGAGGTGTCGTAAAAGGCGACTGAAGTGAGTTGACCCTTTGTGACCGTGTGGTACTCGGCTGAGTAAAATAGATTAATTTCATTTATTACCGAAGTGTCGTAAAAGGTGACTACATTAACTCGACCCGCCATGTGGTATCCGGCTGAGTATAATAGACCAACCTCATATATAACGGAGGTGTCGTAAAAGGCGACTAAGGTAAGTCTACCCGCCGTGTGGTATCCGGCTGAGTAGAATAGACCACCCTCATTTATTACGGAGGAGTCGTAAAAGGCAGCTAAGGTAAGTAAGGTAAGTAACGTAAGTCAATCGGGCGGTCGTAAAATGCGCAGCCAAATCATGTGAAATGTATATGTATAACATGTTATGCCGATCCTAATTAGAGTGGGATAACTTTAGAGTAGAACACCTTTTACGACACCTTGGTAATAAATGAGGGTAGTCTATTCTACTCAGCCAAATATCATATGGCGGCTTAACTTACCATAGTCGCCTTTTACTCGCCTCGGTAATAAATGAGAGTAGTCTATTTTACTCATCCAAATACTTGTTCTATAAAATAAATGTAAAATTAAAATCCAAATTATCTTTCAAAGCAGTCTTCTAATTCCTACCTCCATTAAAACTTTCAAAACAATATCGTTTAAAACAATAAAACGGCATTTGTAAGTTCCGCTCGCGAAATTTGTATGCCAAGTCATTATTTTATACTTGTAGAAATTATATAAATTGAAAACAATGCCCCGGAACTACGTAAACAATGAGCGAAGCGTGGAAGCAATCCGTTTGTGCTATTGTGCTTGGTACAAAACAAAAGCGGAAGCGAGTAATGAAAATTAACATGGTTTTATCATTCCCGAACAAAATTTCTTACAGTTTTTCCCCTTATTTAGTCTAATTAGATCAGTTTATAATAATATAATAATTATAATCTATACTTATTGTAAAACAAAGTTCCTTAAAGCTTTCTGTTTGTATGTGATCAATTTTTTCAAAATCTACTGAACGGATTTTTATGTGGTTTTTAGTAAAAGATAGTGCTAATCATCTAGTAAATTTAAGTTAAAAGTACATTACAGTTTTATGTAAATTCTGTTAAATGGGTCGAGTGGTTGTAAAAAACTCGCCCCTTGGGAGGTATGTTCGCGTGCGCTGCGTAAACCAGCAGAGATATACTAAAGTAATGTAAGAAATAATTGTAGATCTACAAAAATACTATAATAGAGTCTAGAACGGCATGTCTCTATCTTTTATGGTTAATTCACAATAACTACTTTTATGTTCAAAATTTCAATTCGGGAAAAAATTTGTGACAACGATTTTCACGCGGGCGAACCCGCTGGTATAGGCTACTAAGTAAATAAAAATATGAGACAATTACACACGAGGTCTTCCGTCCCCAAACTAACTTAATACTTGTATTATTGGTGACAGATAACATAAATACACCCAAACTCGAAGAACCAACAAATTGTTTTAAATTGGCCCTCGGCGGGAATCCAACCTGCGACCCACGGAGCTGAGGGCAAGGTTACTAACACCTACGTCAGCGGGCCAATAAAATCAGTCAAAGTCAGGTTCACCTCATATACGAGTATTATCATCTTTCAATAAACATATATGGTAATGGAGACCGGCGTAGTAAATTAGTAAAAAATATATTTATACCTTGAAAATTACTACTTAACCTTGTACGTAGTAATTGTGGCAATTATTTAGAATCTAGATCTTTCCTTTCCTCCTCGAGTACCTATTGAACGTTGACTATACCACCTTTAAGCTGTGATGGCCTAGCGGTGCGACCGTGTGAATCTCTAGAGACTATCATGGGTTCAAACCCGGGCAGACACCAATGAGTTTTTCTAATAAAACTTATGTGTCTAATTGATAATTGCAATTTATCACACGCTTTTCGGTGAAGGAAAACATCGTGAGGAAACCTGCATATCTCTAGAGAATCCTAGGGATATGTGTAACCTACCAATCCGCATTGGAGCAGCGTGGTAGGTCTTCGCTCCAACCCTTCTCTCCAAAAATGGAGAGAGGAGGCCTATGCCCAGCAGTGGGATAGCAACAGGCCGTTACTTATACCACCTTTAAACTAGATTTTGTTTTGGGTTTTAAATTGTGCTCAAACAAATAATAATGAAAAACACAATACAAAATAACTTCTAATCATGTACCATAAACCGCCAGATCTTATACCTCAGGGCATCGTTAGGACGGGTATACTTTGTTAAATACAGAGCATATTTTAAGCTTAATGTACACAGCATGTAACTCACAATAAGCATAACTTATGAGCTGAAATGTCTTAATGACTTCGCGATTCAGTAGAAAAGCAATATGGAGTCTCGCCACGCAATATTAGCATAAGCGTAATATGTTTTATTGATGTTAAACAAACAATCATGAATGTATGAATGTTTTCTTGAACTTTCTGTTATATTTAATTTAGTTTTGAGTATATCTATTATGTATACTTATTATAAAACAGTCTCTAAAAGTTGTCTGTATGTGATTTATTTTCTAAAAATATAATGAATGAATTAGACGGTAGTTACAATAAAATTAAAACTGCGCGATTTCTTCGACACAATTTAAATTAAACCGTAATGTACTATTTTATTCTAATCCTTTTGGAAGAATTGAACCAAACGAAAATCCCTTCAGTGATTTATAGAAGCAGGCGTTACTTTGCGAAATTCATTAGTGCAGAACTTACAAAAAAAAATATTGTGCTGTAATCCACGCTTGTAATGCTAAGTGTATGAAGCAGGCAACAATCACATAACTTAAACATGCAGGACAAGTAACCACACTCACTACCACAACATACGATGTTTCGCCCCGAAACCGAAGCATCATCAGGAGGATAGGCTCCATGGACAAAAACGTAATGAGTCATGGAGTATTTATTGGTTGGCTACGTTTTGTGATACGATACAAAAAAAAAACGTTTTAGGCCTAAAAACAATACTAAATTTACTTTTAAGTAACTGAATATATAAAACACTATTTTTGTCATTAATTGTCAAATCAGCGTAGCTTATTCGGGGAACGGGTGGTCGCGAGAAATGAAAATACCTAGGATCGAGCCCCACCTACCTTATTATTTTTTTCTTTTTTTTTTTAACTTTCTTTTTATTTTTTAAATATTACCGAGCAAGGCTCAGTCAACCAGGTACTCTATTCTTAAACACATAAGTAGCGGCCTGTTACTATCCCACTGCTGAGAATAGGCCTCTTCTCTCCGTTTTTTGGAGAGAAGGGTTGGAGCTAAGACCTACCACGCTGCTCCAATGCGGGTTGGTAGGTTACACATATCTCCAGAATTCTAGAGATATGCAGGTTTCCTCACGATGTTTTCCTTCACCGAAAAGCGTGTGATAAATTGCAATTATCAATTAGACACATAAGTTTAAATAGAAAAACTCATTGGTGTCTGCCCGGGTTTGAACCCATGATCGTCTCTAGAGATTCACACGGTCGCACCGCTGGGCCATCACAGCTTAAACACATAAATACACCCATACTCTATAAACAACAAACAAATGATGGCCCTCGGTGGGAATCGAAGTCAATATAGCTGTTTTTTATAGTTCTAGTATAAAATTGCGACCATTTAAATACCAATCTAAATTTAATCGAATATAAGCACTTCAAGGGAAATTAATATTATTTCTTAGAACGTCTATTTACCTACTTCAAGTTACAAAATTGTCTAAGCTGCAATCAACGTAACTTGAAATTGCTTGTTGAAATTGTAATGACTACTATGTTAGATTAACTAATGTTCTATTCTGACTCTTATTACCTTAATTATAAGAGCTACATCTGTTATATATTTATTATTTAATTTAACATAAAGCTTTGCGTTTACTGTAGTAAAGAGTTACATCAGTTGAATTTGCTCATTACATTTTAAACTTGAGTTGTTTTAATTGTCTTTATGTAGTTTAGAAATTTAGTTTTCTCTCGAGGTTTAATTTTTTAAGTTATCCCACTCTCTGGGGTCGGGACAACGTTTTATAAACATGTTGGCACATGATTTGGCTACGTATTTTACGACCGGCCGCCTGCCGTATTTTACAACACCTCAGTAAGAAAGAGGGTTGTCTATTCGACTCAATCGGACACCACATGGTGGGTGAACTTGCATTAGTCGCCTTTTACGACACCTCAGTAAGAAATGAGGGTGGTCTATTCTACTCATCCGGATAGAACACGACGTGTCAACTAACCTTAGTCGCCTTTTATGACACCTCGGTACTTAATAAAGGTGGTCTATTCTACTCAGCCGAATACCACACGAGGGGTCGACTTACTATACCTTACCTTAGTCGTATTTTATGGCATCACCCTAAGAAAGAGGGTGGCCTATACTACTCATCCCAATACCACACGACGTGTTGACTTACCTTAGTCGCCTTTTATGACACCTCGGTAAGAAATGTGTGTGCTCTATTCTACTTAGCCAAATACCACACGGCGGGTCGACTTACTTTACCTTACCCTACCTCAGTAAGAAATGAGGGTGGTCTATTCTACTCAGCCGAATACCACACGGCGGGTCAACTTACTTAACCTCACCCTACCTCGGTAAGAAATGAGGGTGGTATATTCTACTCATCTGGATACCACACGATGTGTTGACTTACCTTAGTTGCCTTTTACCACACCTCGGTAAGAAGTGGGCGTGGTCTATTCTACTCAGCCGGATACCACACGATGTGTCGACTTACCTTAGTCGCCTTTTACGACACCTCGGTAAGAAATGAGGGTGGTCTATTCCACTCAGCCGGATACCACACGGTGAGTCGACTTACCTTAGTCGCCTGTTACGACACCTCGATAAGAAATAGGGGTGGTCTATTCTAGTCATCCCGAGACCACACGACTTGTCGACTTACCTTATTCGCGTTTTACGACACCTACATAATAAATGAGGGTGGTCTACTCTACTCTGCTGTATACCACACGGTTTAGTTATTAGTATGTATATAGATATTATTTTTCAAGTGTGTAATATTGTTTGGTAGCGTACAGGGCATTTATATTCAAGTTGTGTGTACATCTGCAATGTACCATACCGTGCCATTCATGTTGGCTTTCCTTGAATACAAATGGTCTTGAAATTGAGAGAAAGCATGATAATCAATACATCAAACTCTATATTTAGATACCTTTTTTCATAAACTAAGGATTACATGCCATAAAAGACAATCCGCGTGTTACGTCTGCTCAGCGTTTGCCGCTTTCCCAGACTCCATACGACACCGGAGGTGTAGTGTTCCAGCCTGGGAAAGAAACTGCGTTGATCGTGGCCTTTACCTAACCTAACATCGGTGGGAACGGACGCTAGTATTTAAGAATAGCCTTAATTACATATATACATAATCTTCATATTAAATAGTTTAACATAATTATTGTATATATTAAACTTAATAAAGTTATTACAATAAACGGAGTTTGTAACCGACAGTCGCCCCCAATATATAATTCGCGTCTATCTGTGTCTTTGGCTATCTTAATTACTTGATAGAATTAGAAAAGTAATAATAAAATTATTTTGCTATAATCCGCGATGAAGTAAAATAGAAAATATATATAATGCTAAATGTATTTCTTGTGCATGCATGTGTTTTTTACGAATCCTGCATTTATCAGGTATGAAAACGGATTGTCCACTCTACATTTAGCATTATATATATTTTGTAGTTTATTTCTTTGCGGATTATAGCAAAATAATTAGTACTTTTGTGCCGTGTGGTATCCGGCTGAATAGAATAGTACCACCCTCTTTTCTTACCAAGGTGTCGTAAAAGGCGACTAAGGTAAGTCGACCCGCCGTGTGGTATCCGGCTGAGTAGAATAGACCACCTTCATTTCTTACTGAGGTGTCGTAAAAGGCGACTAAGGTAAGTTGACCCGCCGTGTGGTATCCGGTTTAGTAGAATAGACCACCCTCTTTCTTACCGAGGAGTCGTAAAATACGACTAAGGTAAATTAACGTCAGGCAGGCGGCCGGTAGTAAAATGCAGCCAAATCATGTTACAACATGTTTATAACATGTTGTACCGACCCCACTTAGAGTGGGATAAGGGCAGGAGGATGATGAATTTTATTATTACTTTTGTATTATGGATCTCCGCAAAGTAACGCCTAATTCTATAAATTATTTAGTAGAATGAGGTTACTTGCGGGTAAATATTATCGCGGATTACACAAAAAATAGTATTTTCATTACTATCATCTTTGCCTATACGTACTGTAAACGGATATTACAAGATATTACAGCTGATGGATAACGAACTCGCTGTGACGGCAGAAAGCAGAACTCCTGCCCCCGAGCGTACTATGAACACAGCCGATGTCGTGCTCGGCATAACGCGCAACAACAAATGGAGGTTTCGATGGCTACGGATAAACATGCCATCTTATGTTTGTGACGTTTACTTTCTGATATGGTATTAAATACAAATGCGGTAATACATGTTGAATTATAGATTAAGGTTACATTAATACTCACTTCTGGACCTTCTTTAACAGTGCGTATTATGAAACAAAGTGCCACACTTGGCTTTATCTGTTTGTATAAACCCAAAATACTACTCTTTGACTGGCCCATTGGCAGTGACCATGCCTTGGTGGTAAGTCTTAGCTCGAATCCTTCTCTCTAAAAACAGATAGAAGATCCCTATGTCCAGCAGTGGATTAACGGGGCATAACCATGTATGTAACGAAATTGTAAACATAATTAAATGGGGTGGAATAAAATGTTAATTGTGTAGCTCGCACGATAGGTTAAGCTTTTAGTTTTAAGACATTGAGATGTTAGGCTAAGTATTTCCCTTCCTTTACCCCTTATTCCCGTCAGAGCGAAATGGTCTTCCCATTCCTAAAGTACAGGCGAGGCGGCGGTGGACGTATCCAATAGCGGAAGCCGTCACCCCTGACCTGTAGCGAGTTTGGCTTCAAGTTGGACGTTTCTCGCCAGTGAAACAAAATTCCACAACTGAGATCCACTTAAAACATGAAAAAAAAGGAGTGAAATAGCAAAACTGACTTGACTGACCCGTTGGAGCAGTGGGTAGTGACCCTGCCTTCAGCTCCGCGGGTCGCGGGTTCGATTCCCGCCGAGGGCCAACATTTTCTATAAAATGAATTTGTTGGTCTTTGAGCCTGGGTGTATATTTGTATTTAAGTATGTATTTAAAAAATATATAAGTATATATTCACCAGTTGTCTCTCACCCATAACACAAGTATTAAGTTACTTAATTTGGGGATGGACGACCGTGTGTGTAAGTGTCCCATATATTTATTTATTTATTTATTTAAAAAAAAAAACGCCTGTTTCTACGATGAGATTTTTACGGACTTTTACGAAGAGTTATATTATTTAGGTTATAGGTATAGGTATATACTAATAAAGTTTCTGTTCGTATTTAATAAAAAAGAAAAGGAAATTAAAAAGCATACCTACACTCTACCTTTTAGTGACAAATCTCTTAATTAAAGGATACGCAAAAAGGGTCCTGTCATAACGTTTTATATTATTTTATAGTCGTGAGCGTATTCTGGGTTAATGGTTGAAAACACGTTCCTACTTAACTCGGGTGCCGGTTTTTGATTAACTTTGAAGGATGGTGTTTTAATCCAAAATATACATGAACGTAAAAATATTTTAGATTTTCGTCGTGACCGAGGCCCGTAATCCTTATACAAATAATTCGTAAAAAAATTTAACATTAATATTTTAAAATTGGATTGCGAATTCACATTTTTTTATTATTCTATGGACAACCAACGCAGATACATTTCAATTAAATTCATCATTCTCCTGCCTTTATCTCACTTTAAGTTAGGTCGACACAACATGTTATAAACATGTCAAATTATTTCTGCCTGCCTGACTTCAACTTACCTTAGTCACCTCGGCAAGAAATGAGGGGGGTCTATTCTACTATTACTAACCGAATACTACACGGCGGATCGACTTACCTTAGTCGCCTTTTACGACATCTCGATACGAAATTAGAGTGGTCTATTCTACTCAGCTTGACACCACACGGCGAGTCAACTTACCTTAACCGCTTTTTACAGCACCTCGGTAAGGAATGAGGATGGTGTATTCCACTCAGCCGGATACCACACAGCAATTACGTATTCACAAATTATAATGTAGACAGCAACATTTTTAATCAGTGTTTTAATTTATTGTTGCTGGCATCACTTCATAATTCCATCTCATCCAGGAATAGTAGTAGTGCGAAAGCTCTGTTAGTTGATCTGTTCATGTCAGCCATTTTGTTTTTGTGTGTTGGATTACAAATGTATTAATTTTAT
This sequence comes from Morpho helenor, assembly GCA_029227775.1. Classification (NCBI taxonomy): domain Eukaryota; kingdom Metazoa; phylum Arthropoda; class Insecta; order Lepidoptera; family Nymphalidae; genus Morpho; species Morpho helenor. Next base: position 2,291,240 of record JARGCU010000006.1, read on the forward strand.
TCTCTTTTCTATAAATCCTACTTCGGATCCTAACAATAATATAAAAAGTCGTACCTATTTAATCATTTTCATCCCCAATATTGTATTAAACGTTCCAATGTTCTAAGTATATGTAGACTTTTATAATATTATTGCGTAATTTTGCGACAAAGCCCACTGTACAAAAGCGCCTACAAAAGCGTATGAGTGAAGTTTACTTTAGCACATTCCTTTCACATGCACGCGTTGTGGAAACACACGGGCATATGTTTCTAACTGTAACGTCTGTTAGGTTCTTTAAGACTATGAGTAACCTTTTTTTTTAATACAGGAAAAACCTCTTATGGGTACCGTCGCCCTACGGGGACAGGCGGCGGTTATGTCGGACTCGCACCGACTAAAACGACCTGTGTGCTCCACCACGCTGCCGATGGCAAGGACAGGGTATCATTGTACATATTGCCCCCGTCCCAGCCGACAGCTCTCATCCCAGAGAACAAACTCCTTCTCCTAGTAGGGGCCCCTTTGAAAGAGAAGCCCCCCTCCGCTAACCGGTACATCGGTAGCACCAGATGCACCGATTGCTTCGGGGACCTGTAAGCAAGACGTCTGAACATCCGAAGGTCCCCTGACAGGATGGTAGACGATGGGCTTAGGCAAGTCACTACCACCTGGACTCGCCAGCAGTAGATTGGATCCAGAACAAAAGTTCCCAGAACCGCTCCACCGCCCCCCTCCGCCCGAAGACTATGAGTAACCTTCCCTAACCTTAAACTATGTAAATTTGTATTTTATGATTTTTGATCATTTCAAACTTAAATCTCAATATTGCGCCGCGTTATATAAAAAATAGTCAAAGCAAATGCTAGTCAAAGCATTGACTCTTTTAACCAGGTAAAGAGCTTAATGATCTAATTTCCTAAATATCTAGAAGTTATTATCATCAGACTAAGACACATTAATCGAAACGAAATATTTGAAACGACAGTTGGATATCTCAATCAATCGGTAAATTTTTCGCTATCCCATCATTTCTTTATTACTCTTTAAAGTGTATGTCAATAATTGTCATTGAGAGGCAGAGATTCGCGGTACTACAATATGAAACTGCTCCAAAACATTATTACAAGAATTTCTTTTATCGTTATTCGATCACTAGATCCTCCTCCCACGTACATATTTATAAATAAATCAAAACATGTTCAATTATTTCTGTTCATATTAAATCAGGATGATCTTGTTCATTTGGGTCCACTTATGTATGCTAAATGCATTTTTAATAGACTTAATTAACTGAAAGCTGTGTAAAGGTATTTTTTCTCCTTGAAGAAAAGCACTGAAGTTTAGCGTCTATTAATTATATTTTTGTTGTTACTCCACTCCTTAATAAAATATATAGTTTACAGGAATCGCTGCGTTTTATACGAAATATTTATGTATGTGTTTTCCGTTATGAAACGTTTGGCGTGCCTCACGTGAATACTTAGGTCTATTGAAGTGGCACAATATCGTACTTAAATCTCACTCCGTTACATATAACATACTAGCTTTTACCTGCAACTTTGTTCGCGTGAACTTGAAATAAACTTCAGCTTCTGTCACTCCAAACCTGCAATCGTTTTCTCGAGAGCATAGTTTAATAATTTTAGTAAACAACCCGCATTACTTATATTAATTTCTACATTGTAATATCTAGAAACGAAAACATATAAAAAGTTTCTGAAAATAACTCTGTCGACGTAAGCCTAACAAAGTGATATATAAACTTTTTTACATTAAAGGTTTGACTCAAGTTTGACACAGCAGCAGGGTCGTCTCGCTGACTCCCCGGGTGGGGGGTAAGCGGGGTACGGGTCTCGAGGCGAACCTCTTTGCCCGGGCAGTTCCTCGCGGGCACTTAAGCCCGGCTTGTGTTTCGGCCGTAGGCCGAGGTCACCTAGGTGACCTAAGGGTGTCGGTATTTGGGCCGTGGGCCCAGGTCACCTAGGTGACCTAAGGGATGTCTGGTTCGGTGGGGAGGTCTGGGAATATTAGCTCCCAGACCTCAAAGTCGTCGTCAGGTGGTGTCATAATCCGTGGTGTCGCCCTCTCGCCCGTCGCGTCGTCCTCGTCGTCGCCGTCGTCATCCGCATCGGGGCGCGGAGACGGTGACCGCAGGAGCTCACGAGGCAGGGAACGTCCATCGGGTGGTCGCGAATGGAGTGGCGCGATGCCGTGGAGGTGTACGTGCGCGCTGTGGTCCGCACGCGCGAACATACGGCGCGCAAGGCGACGGACATACTCCTCCACGGTCGGCATTTTGGTATCCTGATGCACGACATCGTTCCACACATACCTCGGGGCTCCTACGATCAGTCGTCTTAAGTTTGACACATCGTAAATAAAAAAAACTTTCATAGGTTTATAATAGATGACGCTTTTGAATGTCATCCTATTCCTGTTGAAATAACAGGACTTCTATAGCCTATATGTTACCCCGGTATATAAAGAATAGTTGTGCCAAATTTGATCGATATTCGTTCAGTGCATTTGCCTTGAAAATATAACAGACACACAGACAGACAGACAAACTTTCGCATTTATTTTGGAGTTGGAGCTAAGACCTATCAGGCTGCTCCTATGCGATTACACATATCCCCAGAATTCTCTAGAGCTATGCAGGTTTCTTCACCATGTTTTCCTTCACCGAAAAGCGTGTGAATTATCTTCTGATAATGCTTCGGCTATATTTGAAAAGATAGTGAGTAGTGGTTTTGTAGTGTGTTGAAAAAAACGCGGATTGTAGCAAAATAATTCGATCATAAGTTTTGTATTATGTTAGTCCGCAAAGTGACGCCTACTTCCATAAATTAGATATTCAGTCACCGCTTTCTTGTGAATACAAGTAAAATATAATAAAATGATTTAGTTTTCAAAGAAGTCGAAAGAATAACATATGATACCATCAAAACACTTTTGATCTCAACAATAAAGAGGCGCTACTCTAAATAGCAGGGTAAAGTGATTTATGTTGGCAAAAAACATTCCGTATCATAAAACAAAAATATGGTATAATAGAAATGATAAAATGATTTTGCGGCAATCCGCGATATAGAGGAAATTTTATCTATTGCTCTGAATTCCACTTTGTTAACACTTTGAGCGGCGTATATGGGTTTTCAGTTGTTTTTGTAAGGATATAATTAGTGACGAAAGGTGACTAAGGTAAGCCGACCCTGCCCTTAAACCATTTTAAGTGAGGTCAGCACATTATGTTGTAAACATACATGATTTAGCTATGTATTTTACGATCGGCCACCTGCCTGACGTCAACTTACCTTATTCGAATTTTACGACAGCTAGGTAAAAAATGAGTGTCTATTCGACTGAGCCGGATACCGCATGGCGGGTCAAATTACCTTAGTTGCCTTTTAGGACACCTCGGTAAGAAAGAGGGTGGTCTATTCTAATCAACCAGATACTACACGGTGAGCCAACTTACCTTAGTCGTCTTTTACAACCCCTCGGTAACTAATGAACGTGGTCTGTTTAGTCAGCCAGATACCGCACGGCGGGTCAACTTACCTTAGTCGCCTATAGTCGTAGTTATAAATTTTTTAATATTAGTATGTGGAAAATGAAAAACTAAATGATTTTTTTTAATTTTAGAATGTAAAATAAATTTTAATAATATTTTTATAGAAACTTTTTTTTAATTGAAAACAGATAGTTGGAATGTGTAAAGTATGAAATGCTCTTAAAAGAAGTAGGACCAAATTTGAAGAATGAGAAGAGAGAATTTAAGAGAAATACATGTTATGCCGACCACACTTAGAGTGGGATAAGGGTAGAAAATGGTTATAATTTTTTCTTACTTAATATAAAAAAACTACTACTTTACGCCGTGTGGTATCCGGCTGAATAGAATAGTACCACCCTCATTTCTTACTGATATGTCGTAAAAGGTCACTGAGTGGCTTCATATGCTGAAGCTTTTTAATAACTTTTGTTGTCGCCATTAACTTCCGCTTTGTATTTTATAGCAACACAGTCATGAAACAAGAGTATCGCGCCCTTTTTGATTAAAATGGTAACAACACTGTGACGTGTTGTTTCCGGTTGAGTCTTCCTAATGATAAAACGTTTCAGTTATATTCAGTCTTTGTTCGTCATTCAAGAGAAGTGCATCTCGGAACGGGAATTGTGGTATTCCTAATATATCGTGTTATTGTATATAGTGTGCGTTAACACTTTATTTACAAATAAAATCAAAAACATACAAAATCATTTTCACTGTACGCAATGGAATATTCATTGTTTAATGTCACAATTCAAAATTCGGTGGTTATTACGTCGCAGTAATTAGAAACGCGTGGGCTGACTGAGATGTAAAATGGGGAAAGCAATTTGAGACATCCATTAATTACACTTTGTGTGATTGCGTGAAGATATTTTGTTTGGAATTAATTTTCCTGTGCCAACTTTGGCTTACACCGTGTAGTATCCGTCTGAGTAGAATAAACCACCCTCATCTCTTACTGAGGTGTCGTAAAAGGCGACTAAGGTAAGTTGACCCGCCGTGTGGTATCCGGCTGAGTAGAATAGACCACCCTCATTTCTTAGCGAGGTGTCATAAAAGGCGACTAAGGTAAGTCGACCCGCCGTGTGGTGTCCGGCTGAATAGAATAGTACCACCCTCATTTCTTAGCGAGGTGTCATAAAAGGCGACTGAGATAAGTCGACCCGACGTGTGGTATTCGGCTGAGTAGAATAGACAACCCTCATTTCTTACCGGGGTGAGTCGAGTTGAACACGGCGAGTCAACTTACCTTAGCCGCCTTTTTTAATGACTCGGTGAGAAATCCGGGTGCTTTATTCTACTCAGCCGAAAATCACGCGGCGGGTCGACTTACCTTATTCGCCTCTTACGACACCTTGGTAAGAAATGAGGGTATTCTACTCAACCGGATACCACACCGCATATTCAATAAACAAATGTATTATAATATTTATTTCAAGTGCTAAGAAAGAATATTGTTAATTACATTTAAATTTATTGTCCAAAATATAACAGATATAAATTCCTCAACGTCAGTACTTACAGAGCATAATCCTGTTGTTTATAACCCGCAGTGATCCGTGTTTACGATACATGGCATGTATTATTCAGATTTAGACGCCAAATACGAATATCTCAATAACGTTCAGCCTACTATAGCATTAAAAAGTATATATACATCTATAATTATTATAAAACAAAGCCCCAAAAACCTCTTTATGATCGATTTTGTCAAAAACTACTAAACGGATGTTTGTACAGTTCTTACTAAAAGCTAGTTCAATTGTTCCGGAAGGTTTAGGTTTATAGTGCACCAGCAATTGCTAGCGGCTCCGCCCACGTGGAAAGATTAAAACCGTAATATAGTATTTTGTTAACCATAAAAATGGTTAAAGTGGGTTAAACTTAAAAGCATAGCATAGACATATAAGCATAGGCATGCTGTCGCGGACTTTTATTTAGAACTTTTAAGAGGGGAACTATTTTGTGATACATGATTTTTCAATAATTATCACCGTTTGTTTAGTAGTTCTAGTTGTATAGTAGTAGTAGTTTACTTTCTTAATAATAAGAAGATTTTAATACAATCAGTACCTAAAGCTTTATTTAGCTTTGTGGTGAGACCATTTTACTCTCTCGAGACGATAATCGGTTCACACCCGGGCAGGTGCCAATGAGTTTTCCTATAAAACTTATATGTCTAATTGATAATTGCAATTTATCACACGCTTTTCAGTGAAGAAAAACATCGTGAGGAAACCTGCATATCTCTAGAGAATTCTAGGGATATGTGCAACCTACCAATTTGTATTGGAGCAGCGTGTTAGGTCTTAGCTCCAATCCTTATCTTCAAAAACGGAGAGAGGAGGCCTATGCCCACTAAACGCTATAGTAACGGGTCGTTACTTTACTTTTAGTACCTAAAGTCATTTCAACAATTCTGATTGTTTTCAAATTCATGTAAAAGTGTGATATTTTGACTTTGAAATCGCTGTAGATAAGTTTTAAAGGCGATGACTAAAAGATCTCTATTTTTTAAAAGTATTCCGAACTTTCTTTTGCTATTTTCTTTGCTATTTTTCACTTCGTCTCTACGATCCATAACAGCGCATATGTTCCCAGAACGTGTTACTTGACGCAGTACATTTTCTCAATATTTTCCTCGTATGGAGAGAGTGGGAATATAATAAATTATTTCGTAAGATGACACAATATTTATTTTAAATAGAAACCGAAAATGTTCTTCACACAAGTTACGATACTATTTTGATATAATTCACAATAAAACAAAAATGTATGTACAATTCACCCCATCCTAAGAGTAATGTTACAAATTCAAAATATTTTTTATTCTAGTGAACTGTTTTCAGTGCTTTTGAATCGCCAAATCTCTAATCATTATCTTCCTGCCCTTATCCCACTCTAAGTGGGGTCGGTACAACATGTTATAAACATGCTGTCACATGATTTGGCTGCGTTTTTACGACCGGGCGCCTGCCTGACGTCAACTTACCTTAGTCGTATTTTACGACACCTCAGTAAGGAGGGTGGTCTATTCTACTAAACCGGACACCACACGGTGGGTCAACTTACCTTAGTCGCCTTTTACGACACCTCGGTAAGAAATGAGGGTGGTCTATTCTACTCAGCCGGATACCACACGGCGGGTCGACTTACCTTAGTCGCCTTTTACGACACCTCGGTAAGAAAAGAGGGTGGTACTATTCTATTCAGCCGGATACCACACGGCGTAAAATGTTCTTCACACAAGTCACGATAATATTATTTTAGTATAATCACTACATATTATAAAACAAAGTCCATATTTCCGTATGTACGCATAAAACTTTAAAACTACGCAACCGATTTTGATGCGGTTTTTTTTAATAGATAGAGTGATTCAAAAGGAAGGTTTGTATGTATAATAACATTCAATACGGAGTAGAGAAATACTGTAATTTTTGAGGTTTCTGTAAATAATTACATTTTTTTCCGCTTACATTGCAAACGCAGGCTAAACCCTACGAGATTTATCAAAATAATGTACTAAGTATTTGTACACCTTGAAAAGGTCTACAGAAAAGTCCGCGATGGTATATGTCTATCTCTTATGGATAACCCACTATAGCATTTTTTGTCATTTTCTTTTTACAAAAAATAATGCCTTATTTTTGAAGCAATTTTTATACAATACAGCATTAATCCTTATCCAATTAAGTACCTTAAATAAATAGTTGATTTAATATAGATATGGCCGTTTACAGCATGTAATTTAAGTGGACATTTTCGGAGATATTACAGATTTAAAATGCCGTGAAGACGCCGCGCTTCGCCCTATAACACTTCGACTTTAGCAGCGATGTCGCTCTTTCAAGAGTTTGTTTAAAGACATTCTGTAATTAATTGTAAAAATAAAATACATAAGGAAAAATGTTAAAATAAATACGCAAATATTATGTACTATATGAATTTAGATATTAGGGAGAGGGAATTTGTTTTTCTCCAAATTTAACTCTTGCGGGCCACGGGCAGTAATGAATAAATCAAAACTACTGGATTGATTTTAATAATTTTTTGTGACATGGGCTATATATATATATATATATATATATATATATATATATATATATATATATATATATATATATATATATATATATATATATATATATATATATATATATATATATATATATATATTATAAATTTTTCGTCAAACCAGAATGACGCCAAAATGAATTCCCGTTCCTTTTTTAAATGTCCACTTAAGACTACAATATTGAGACTAATGCCAATATTAATACTTCCTAATACACTAAACTTAATACAATTATTATCTTATTATGCAAATGTTTAAATTGCTACAGTATTTTCATTATAATTATATTAGTTGCGGTTAATATAATCTGTGCTACGGAAAATTTTAATATATTACCAACGTAATGTTTGTACACGGCAGCTGCGATATTAATATTTATTTTTTTTTTATTTATTTATTTATTTGTTAACAAAATATGTAAGATACAGATACAATTTCCTTATGCTAATAATATAATTATTTATCACAGAGTAATTCGGAAAAGGGTTTGTCAGCACTTGTGCTAGGGAATACCTGTGTTACAAGTGCTGACACCTTCCCAATCATCACAAGTTACATTCTGATAAGGAGTTATTTAAAAGTAATAATTAAAGTTAAGAGTTATAAATTAGGCAAAAAATAAAAATACAAAAACAAAACAAGCAGACAAAAATTTATCGCAATTCCATGCAAGTATATGTGTCTGTGAGATAATATGATAGTAAGTGTGAGAGTGTGAAGTGTGTGTTTGGGTGTTTGTGTGTGCATATGTGTGTGTGTGTGTGTGTGTGTTATTTACTTTTTTATTATTAATAGGTCTTCACTAGCAGTATAGCCAAGCGTTAGCAAGTATTTCCTAAGTGACTTTTTTGACTGTTCCCGAGTCTGACTGTAGATGTTTATTATTTTGTTTATTTTATTATAAAGTATAGGTCCTAAAAAACATAAAAATCTTTGGGCAAAGGCTGTATTAAATTTTCCCACTGATATAGGTCGTACTATTCTTTTATTTCTAACTATGCTTTCATTAAAATTAATATTATTGGAATGCATATAAAGGATAGCTTTAAATATAAAAAGCCTTCTCACAGATAGTACCTCAAACTCAGAATAAAGGTTATCAGTTCCAAAAGTATAGGGTTTTTTCAACATAACTTTTAATAAAATTCTTTGGGACCTTTCTACCTGTAACATATGAGTCTTAAATGTTCCCCCCCAGGCAATTATGCAATAACCTATTAATGACTCACATAGAGCAAAATATACCGTCTTAAGTAGTTTTTTATCAGTTAGATGTCTTATTTTTTTGAATATAACTGTTAGGCTCCTAACCTTAGACGCCAATGAAGTTATGTGTGATTTCCAGCTCAATTGAGAATCAATCAATATGCCAAGATATTTAACAACTGACACTCTTTCTATTTCTGTGTATAAAGTTTTTTGTGTTACAGACTCTCTTATGTCATTATCAATTACTTTTATCTTCACAACTCCTGATGGTTGATCATTTTTAAGTTTAGAAAATGAAATGTATTTTGTTTTTTCTAGATTTAATGTCAACTGATTCTCTTTTAAAAATTGCATTATTTTATTTATACCGATTTCGGCGTGGTTTACTACTTCTGACCAGTTATTCCCGTAAAACAATAAAGCAATATCATCTGCGTAAGCCACTAATTTACCATTAGCGAAATTCAGATTACATAGGTCATTCACGTAAATTAAAAATAGGGTCGGACCAAGTATGCTGCCTTGCGGGATTCCGCAAGTTAAGGTGACAGGACTGCTTATTGCTTCACCTACTTTAACTTGTTGGGTCCTATTAGTCAAATAGTCTACAAATATATTTAGTGGAACACCTCTAACTCCTATATTCTCCAGTTTGTGTGTAAGGGTGGTGACAGAGACAGTATCGAAGGCTTTTGTTAAATCTAAAAAAATCCCTATACACTTTTGTTTACGGTCTAATTTGCGAACGATAAAATCGGTAAGTTTATGTACTGCGCATTCTGTTGATTTACCGGCTAAAAATCCGAATTGATTATCAGAAAAGAAGTTAATTTTGTCAAGAAATGAATTTAATCTACTGTTTAATAATTTTTCCAAAACTTTTGAAAGAGCAGGTAAAATAGAAATAGGCCGATAGTTCGTAATATTGTCTTTGTCTCCACCCTTATGTATAGGCTTAATAAGCGCCTTTTTAAATAATTCCGGGAAAATTCCATTTTGAAAACTAATATTACATATGTGTGATATAATAGGTGCTAATAATTTCGCGTTTGTTTTAAGTATTTTCGAAGGAATACCATCTATACCAGTTGCACAATCAGTTTTGAGATTCATAATTATTGATTCTATTTCTTTACAATCAGTATCTAATAACGCCATAGAATTTAGAGAACGACTTGAAGTGCTTTGACCAAGCTGCCGCGAGCTCATATTATTTTGCGACGTTTTTTTATTTGCTAAAGATTCACCTATACTTGAGAAATATTTATTAATATAATTCACAGATTCCATTGTGCCTTTTTTCATTTTACTTAAATTAGTATCTGTATCATTAGTCCTACCCCCATTAAGATCAGTGATATTTTTAAGAATATTCCAGCTTTTTTTAATGTCTCCTTTAGCTTTATGTAGTTCTGAGTTATCATACGCGGCTTTGACTTTTTTAAGTAATCCGTTACAAAAGTTCCTATATCTCCTGTAAGTTGTTGAGAGTACAATATCAGTAGGTGACTTATAATATAACAATTCGATCTCATTTAAACGGCTATATTGAAATTGATTAAATTCCATATAAATTAAATTTGAGAACAAACTATAGTTAAACCACAAGGACGCTGTAAGGTTACTGACTGATAACTATTCGTTTAAACCAGGGCTTTATAACATTTTCAAAAAATCGAAGTCAAACGTCCGTCGTTTTTAGTTTTGTATTTTATTATATACTGTCAATGGTAACTGAAATAAAATAACGTTTTTGAATCTAAACTATCTACTAATCATAATTAATGTTTAGAGACAGGCTATACTCACGTCTTATTTTAACGGATGAGCCTGATTAGTTTTAGCCCATACGGGGCTCTTATTCATTATAGCTCTTTATTAGTTATCTACTAACTGGTTGATACCTACGCGATAACTAGACGGCCTCATCCGATAAAATAAGATGTAAGTATAGCCGGTTTCTATACGTTAATTATAAAATAACGTTGATTACAATGGACCTTATTTCAGAATTACCTAAATAGCTTGATATAACGTCCATTCTAACCAAACTTATTTTAAAAACTTAATCATCATTCACCTGCCATTCTCCCACTCTATGTGGGGTCGGTACAACATGTTTAAAGCTGTTACATGTTTTGGCTTGTTATTTAACGATCGGCCGCCTGTCACCTTTACCACCTTTTACGACTCCTGGGTAAGAAATGTGGGTGGTCTATTTTATTCTGTCGCATACCTGTTAGCGCACACTTTCTACAATAATATGATATCATATAAAACTCTAATTCCCGCTGCGGGATAGACTTCTTTTGAATAAGGAACATAGAATGAATGTCACTGAAACGTTTTATCAATAGAAAGACTCCACCGGAAACAACAACGGCATAGTAGTGCCACCATTTTAATCAAAAAGGAACCGATATTTTTGTTACATGGCTGTGTTGCTGTGAAATATAAATTGGAAGTCATTGGCGACAATATACCACACGGCGTATTTTAAAGACTTAAATAGTCTGAAATAACGTCCATTGTAATACATTGTCCATGTAATTTTTGGGAGTATCTTTGGATACAAAACTCCAATGGAGCACACACGTAACAACTCTTGCAGGGAAACTGAGTTCAGCGGCCTACGCTGTTCGAAAGATAAGACAATTCACAGACGTCGAAACAGCCAAACTTGTTTATTTTGCCTACTTCCATAGCATTATGTCTTATGGAATATTGCTGTGGGGTAAATGCGCGAATAGTGAAAAAAATTTTGTTTTACAAAAAAGAGCTATACGTGGCATTTATAATTTAAGACCGCGTGATTCCCTGCGAGAGAAGTTTAAGGAAACAGGTATTCTTACATTTGCTTCACAGTATATTTTAAGCAATCTAATTTATGTACATAAAAATTTAAAGAATTATAAAACGATAGGTGATGTATACAATAGACAAAGCAGGAACCGACATAAGCTTGCGGCTCCTGCTTTGCGCCTTGCAAAGCTACGAAATTCGTTTGTGGGTTTGGGTATAAGATTCTATAATAAAATTCCGCAATCAATTCTAGCTTCGCCATTACAGCAGTTTAAAAACACTATTAAAGAGAGGCTGATACGAAAAGCCTACTATACTGTTAAGGATTATTTGTACGATAAGAATGCGTGGATATAGCTACTTTCTGACCCTGTACAAGATAGTAGTGACTTAATGTAACTAGTTATAAGTATTATGTTGAAAAGAGCAACCGCCGAGTTTCTTGCTAGCTCTTCTCGGTAGGAACAGCTTTCCGAACCAGCAGTAGAGTTGACAATTCAAAAATACTTGTTTACAAGTTTATTTGAATAAAGAAAATTTTGAATTTAAATTTGAGTAAATAAAAAGGTTATTTAATTATTAGTTTTGACACATGGCAATAAGATTACGCGTGCAAGCTTCCCCTTCATTCTAAATACTGAAATAAATGTTTTGTAAACAGAATCCAATTCCCTTCCAGTATCACTCATTTTCTCAGTCATTGCATCTTGACATCGACAGCTGCTAACTTAACATCACACCAGAATGTCATCAATGGTTGAAAGGGCAAAGTAAACGATTTACACTGTACGACATTTATCCTTCAAAAGAAAAAACAAAACTAATGAGAATATTATTTTGCTATAATTCGCGATAAAAGAAAATATATGTAATGCTAAATGTAGTGTCAGCCGTGTAGTATGCGGATGAGTAGAATAGTACCACCCTCATTTCTTACCGAGGTATCGTAAGAGGCGACTAAGGTAAGTTGACCCACCGTGGGGTTTATACAGGAAAAAACCCCTTATGGGTACCGCCGCTCGACGGGGACAGGCGGCGGTTATGTCGGACTCGCACCGACTAAAACGACCTGTGTGCTCCACCACGGTGCCGATGGCAAGGACAGGGTATCATTGTACATATTGCCCCCATCCCGCCGACAGCTCTGATCCCAGAGAATAAACACCTCCGGGTAGGGGCCCCTCGAAAGAGAAGCCCCCTCCGCTAACCGGTGCATCGGGAGCACCAGATGCACCGACCACCTCGGGGACCTTTAAGCCAGACGTCCGATATACCCCGTTCGGAACGTCCGAAGGTCCCCTGACAGGGCGGTAGACGATGGGCTTAGGCAAGTCGCTATGACCTGGACTCGCCAGCGGTAGATTGGATCCAGAAAAAATTTCCCGGAACCGCTCCACGCGGTCGCTCCCTGCCCACCATGTTTGCTATTTCACGGTCGACAGGGAAAGACCGCGCCCCTAGTAGGGACCCCTACGCCGTGGTGGGCGTTACGCCCCCACCGGGTAATTTTTTATAGAGGTTTTCTTCCTCGCAACCCGAAGGTTCCCGTTCCCATTGCTGGGCTTCCGGGCTTGGGACTCCACCCCAACCCCCCTAGAGTCCCCGGCCCATCCAGATTGCCCTCTGCTAATCAGAGGGGCAACTGGATTGGCCACCCCACAGTGGTCCGTTCGCCAAGACTAAGCTTGCCCAGGGTGCGCCACGAGGAGGCCGACCACTTTGGCACCCCATGTCTATAACATGTTGTACTTAGAGTGGGATAAGGGCAGGAGGATATATATATTTGTCGAAAACGTGTCGTGAGAATTAAATGCCTTTTCATAACAGCACCCACGAGTATCTCGCTAAACAAGCTAGGTATCTAAGAATATCTTCAGCAAGTACTCATTCACAGCTGTTCTTCATGAAATTTTGAACTCTGTGCGTTACGTTTCAAGGTCTTCTTTCGCTAATTATACAAATAATGTCTTATTCTAGAAGAGGTAGTTGGTAAATACCTTAGATCTTACAGATATCTTACGTTTCTTATATTTCTCGTTGGATTCTCTTTTCCTTTTGTTGACGTTTATATTATGTTGCTTGTATTATTTTACATTGTCTCTTTGAATATATTAGTTATTTTACTGATACGTTTTGAAATGATACCTTTTGCTTACTACATATTCAAATTCAAATTCAAATTCAAAATATTCTTTATTCAAATAAACTTGTAAACAAGTGCTTTTGAATCGTCAACTCTACTGCTGGTTCGGAAAGCTGTTCCTACCGAGAAGAGCCAGCAAGAAACTAGGCAGTTTCTCTTTTAAAAATATAATTCTTAATACTATTTACATTATGTCGTTACTGTCTTGTACAGGTTCAAAGAGAGCTATATCCACACATTCTTATCTTCTAAATAATCATCAAGAGTATAGTAGGCCTTCTGTATCAGCCTCTTTTTAACAGTATTTTTAAACTGCTGTAATGGCAGTGCTGAAATTGATTGCGGAATTTTATTATAGAATCTTATACCAAAACCCACAAACGAGTTACGCACTTTTGCAAGGCGCAAAGCAGGAACCGCAAGCTTATGTCGGTTCCTGCTTTGTCTATTGTATACATCACCTATCGTTTTATAATTCTTTATATTTTTATGTACATAAATTAAATTGCTTAAAATATACTGTGAAGCAAATGTAATACCTGTTTCCTTAAACTTCTCTTGCAGGGAATCACGCGGTCTTAAATTATAAATGCCACGTATAGCTCTTTATTATTCAAGCCATGTACTTTATACCAGGGCTTCTTAAATTTTTTTATATAGCGACCCCCTTCAAGCTTAAGAAATTTTAAACGACCCCCTCCTCCATATAATGAAATATATAATCATAAATTTAATAAAATCTATTTACTTAAATTTAATGAAAAGGGGTAATGAAGGAACTTAGGAGGGGAAATATCAATAAATCTTTGTTAGAAAAGTTCTTTAAAGGACAGCTGCAGCCATGTAGTTGTATCAATAATGATTGAAAAGCATCAGATCTTTGCGACACCTTTTGCTTTCAGTAGCCCTGCTTTATACCATGTACCAAGATACTTCAAAAGTAGGCCCAATTTTTTTTTAATTAATTCAAATATTTAGTTGTTATTAAAAACGTAAAAAAATCTAACTTAACTACAAACTTAGCCACATCATGTGACAACATGTTTATAACATGTTGTGCTGACCCCCACTTAGAGTGGGATAAAGGCAGGAAAATGCTGTATACTTATTTCATTCTTGAATGCGATGATTTTACTCTTATTTTTTACATAAATATACTCAGCTATTCTCAAATATGATATTATAAGATTATTTTTGCCAAATTTTATCATTTGTTAACGCCGTGTGGTATCCGGCTGAGTAGAATATACCACCCTCATTTCTTAACGAGGTGTCGTAAAATACGACTAAGGTAAGTTGACATCAGGCAGGCGGCCGGTCGTAAAATACGTAGACAAATCATGTGGCAACATGTTTGTAACATGTTGTGCTGACGAAGGAGAATGCTGTATAGTTAGTTTATTCTTGAATGTGATGATCTTAAAATACTATTTTTACTTAAGTTATTACTATTCCGCCTTGTGGTATCCGGCTGTACCACCCTCTTTTCTTACCGAGGTGTCGTAAAAGGCGACTAAGGTAAGTTGTTAGTTGACCCACCGTGTGGTATCCGGTTAAGTAGAATAGACCATCCTCTTTCTTACTAAGGTAAGTTGACGTCAGGCAGACGGCCGGTCGAAAATACGTAGCAAAATCATATGGCAACATGTTTGTAACATGTTGTTCCGACCCCACTTAGAGTGGAATAAGGGCAGAAGGATAATATAATCAATTTAAATTTAATTTAATTTATAAAAGTTAGTTTGTAATAGATTCGAGTAATGCACGTGATATTATTTTTCGCAATTTGGATAACTACTTGCAAGGAAAAAAATTCAACTCCGATGGGGCAGTCCAAACCGCCTTCAAAGATTTTATTGATTCCCGCCCGAATGGTTTTTTTAGTAAGGGGATCAATGAACTACCTATGAGATGGCAAAAGTGCATACATAGCAATGGTACATACTTTGATTAATTAAATATATTTCATTAAAAAAAAAACGACTATATATTCCTCCCATAGAAAACGCCAATTTCATATGTAAGGACCTAATATATCTATATAATCTTGGCTAGGTGTCAGATATGAACCACGTTGGCCGTGTTCAGAATAGCCAGCTTAACTTGGCTTTGCAATGATGTATAGTTTAAGCCAGTTGAGATGCGCTACATGACGTCTTACTACAAGGGTAGCTAAGCTATAAATACAGCTTAAATATTATATGTACAAACTTGAAATTAATTGTTCTTAATATTTCTTTACTACATATAAATGTGAAAATTTGTTTCGTTAATCCATTATCACGTCTTTTTATGAAGGGATTTTTGACATAGAAATATTTTACTTATTGGGCAGTTAGCGCGGTTGGCAGTGACCCTGTTTTCAGCTCCAGCGGGTTCGTTTCCTGCCGAAGATCAACATTTTTTATAAACAATTTGTTTCTTTTCAACACAATTTTGAACCACTTTGAACAGACAGACTTAATTCAAACTTTATACACTTAACAAAAGCTGCTGACAATAAAATAATTTTATGAATTTGTCTATTTTTTTTTTAAATCAATCGTACTAATAAGTTAAAAAATTATACAATTACAAAAAAACTAAAATATATACTAAATGCATAGTACAAAGCGTGCATTTTTTTTGTTATTTTTCCCTTTTTGTTCGATTAATCATTTCATCAAAAGAAATCGATAAAAGCTTTTTTAGCCGAGGTCATTAACACAATTAATAGATTAACACAGTAATAGATTCATTTTTGAGTGCAGTGAACCAATACCAGATTTGTTGTGAAAATAAACTTGATGAAAAGATAATTTAAATTCTCCGTAAATGTTTCAATTCTCAATTCTCCTTTCGCTTTCGAAACCGTGAAAGAATTTAAGCAAAATTTATAGCATTTAGATCTCCTTTAATTACAACTCTTAGCGCCTATTTAAAACAAAGCCAATGTTTCGAGGACAAGTAAAATTACAATTCACTGGCCGAAAGAAATGAGATTCCCCCGAACAAAATCTCGAACGATATTACTGTAATTAAATAAAAGGTATTGTTTCGGTCCCTTTATTAAGGGTTTATTAAGACTTTATAAAAACCCGTGACTTTCATAGTATATTGTCTAAACCTGATTCGAAGGAAGCATGCACTTCGTTCAAACTCTTCTTGATGAGCTCCTTAGAATAGTTTATTAGATAAGTTAGACAGGTTAGTTTTTTAGATGTTAGACATGCTTTTCCTACACAGTATATGCATCGGCCACATCGACCGCTGAGCTGGTAAATAACATAGTGCGCTTGTGCACTAAACATTTATTGCGCAAAACACTTCTTTTCTGTGTCCCTTTCACCAAATCTATGTATGCAGGACCTCGGTAGTATGTCCAATGCGGATTGGTAGATTAGACATATTTCCAGAATTCTCTAGAGATATGCAAGTTTCAATTATCAATTAGACACTCAAGTTTTAACAGAAAAACTCATTGGTGTCTGCCCGGGTTTGAACCCGTGACCACCTCGAAAGAGTCGCACGGTGTTAAAGCTGGGCTACCACAGCTTGTTTATTGTTGTCCACGACCGCGTGGTTCCAAAAAAACACCACCAAACTACATGCTTAAAAGTACTTACTTTTTCATTATTCTAAATCACTCTAATAATATGTCCTTTGTACCACTTCGCACCATTAAAAAAGTAAGCGACGGAAAATGGTGTTTTGTTTTCAAAAAGATTCTCTTTCCTTTTACCTGCTCGGACCCGTTTAATTATTTTTTTGCCTTAGGCAGTTCGAATCATGGGGTATTTCGAAAGAAACAAAGTTGTAATATCGTGAAAAGCTCAAATAGGACTTTTATTTAGGGTAATGCGGTGAAGGGTAAAACATTGGAATCAGTTTTTGTATTTACAAAAGCTGAACCCGTAACTACGTTTGCTTCAACTTAAATGGTAATATACCCTCAATTATGTGTGTTTTTCTTGTGTCCGGAAGAAAAATGTTGATTTTTTTAATTCTATTTGTTAGTCTAATATAACCTCTTTAAAAAAAGTAGCGGCCTATTGCTATCCCACTGCTGAGAATAGACCTTTACTCCCCATTTTTGGGGAGAAGGTGTTAGAGCTAAGACCCACCACGCTGCTCCAATGCGGATTGGTAGGTTACACATATCTTCAGAATTCTCTAGAGATATGCAGGTTTCCTCACGATGTTTTCCTATGTAAAGCGTATGATAAATTGTAATTATCAATTAGACACATAAGTTTTAACAGAAAAACTCATTGGTGTCTGCCCGGGTTTGAACCCGTGACATCCTCGAAAGAGTCGCACGGTGTTACCGCTGGGCTACCACAGCTTAACCTCTATAGCAAGCACCAAATATATCATCATCATCATTCTCCTGCCCTTATCCCACTCTGAGTGGGGTCGGCACAACACGTTTTAAACATGTTGTCACCTGATTTGGCTAGGTATTTTACGTCCGGAAGAAGAAATGAAGAAAGAATGAAAATAACTCCATTTCTTGTTTTGAACAACCAATAAATTATTTATTTATGAAGTAAACTAAGGTTGTCAATAATGCAAAGTGATGTGGTAAATTCGGATTGTTTCAAAGCCGTGTGCCACAAACGAAAACCGTGACATTCTCTTTTCAATGCGCCCTACATTCCCGCATTTTTCTGATTGCGAATTTTAGCTCGTCCCAGATGCATACGTTGTTTTTACTTTACGACAATTTTTTTGAACTTTTATATCTTTATTTCATCATCTTTCTCCTGCCCTTATCCCACTCTAAGTGGGGTCGGCACAAGAATTTTATAATTTATTTTACAATGTTATTGTTCCGGCAATATTTTCCACCGATGGTAATCGGGGCTTGCTGCACCTGAGGCGTGGTTAGGTGACTAATTAATGTCACAAAAAAAAAGAAGATCGGTCGGCCGCGCAATACGGTGCACGGGCCTCTCAGTGAATCGCAATAAATATCGGTGTTCGGTGGATATTCGGATTAATATATACGAAATATAACGGATAATTCGGTGTTCGTATGTATAAACTATATTATGGAACAATTCAATTTGTGATTCCACGAATATAGGTTAGGTTAGGTAGGATTAAGTTTTTTGTGGTTATACTCCAGCCGGAGCGGCGTGGACGCAATAACTTAAGAAGAAGGCTATAAGTCAAAGGTCAGTACTCCTTGATTATTCGGGGTGGAGAAATTGCCGGTTGTCTGCCTATCCTACCTATGCTCAACAACTGCAGCTATCGAAGGCACGCAGTAAACGCGAACATCACTACATATTATAAAACAAAGTCCATATTTCCGTATGTACGCATAAAACTTTAAAACTACGCAACCGATTTTGATGCGGTTTTTTTAATAGATAGAGTGATTCAAAAGGAAGGTTTGTACGTATAATAACATTCAATACGAAGTAGAGAAATACTGTAATTTTTGAGGTTTCTGTAAATAATTACATTTTTTTCCGCTTACATTGCAAACGCAGGCTAAACCCTACGAGATTTATCAAAATGATGTACTAAGTATTTGTACACCTTAAAAAGGTCTACAGAAAAGTCCGCGATGGTATATGTCTATCTCTTATGGATAACCCACAATAGCAGTTTTTTTCATTTACTTTTTACGAAAAATGATGCCTTATGTTCAAAGCAATTTTTATACAATACAGCATTAATCCTTATCCAATTGAGTACCTTAAATAAATTGTTGATTTAATATAGATCAATATTGCCGTTTACAGCATGTAATTTAAGTGAACATTTTCGGAGATATTACAGATTTAAAATCCCGCGAGGAGGCCGCGCTTCGACCTATAAGCACTTCGAATTTAGCAGCGACCGGAGGCGCAACTTAATGTCCTTCTTTCAAGTTTATATTGTCTAATGATAAAAAAGCTATGAATGTTGTATGTAAAGACATTGTCTAATCAATTGTAAAAATAAATAATATCACTACATAATATAAAACAAAGTCGCATTCTCTGTCTGTCCCTATGTCCGTATATCCCTATGTATGCTTCAATCTTTAAAACTACACAACAGATTTTGATGCGGTTTTTTTTAATAGATAGAGTGATTCTAGAGGAAGGTTTGTACGTATAATAAAATTCAATACATAGTAGAGAAATACTGTAATTTTTGAGGTTTCTGTAAATAATTACATTTTTTTCCGCTTACATTGCAAACGCAGGATTAACCCTACGAGATTTATCAAAATGATGTACTAAGTATTTGTACACCTTGAAAAGGTCTACAGAAAAGTCCGCGATGGTATATGTCTATCTCTTATGAATAACCCACAATAGCATTTTTTGTCATTTACTTTTGACGAAAAATAATGCCTTATTTTTGAAGCAATTTTTATACACTACAGCATTAATCCTTATCCAATTAAGTACCTTAAATAAATTGTTGATTTAATATAGATCAATATCGCCGTTTACAGCATGTAATTTAAGTGAACATTTTCGGAGATATTACAGATTTAAAATGCCATGCGGAGGCATATCTATCTATCTATATATCCAGCAGCTATATCGTTCTTTCCAGAGTTTGTTTAACGACAAGGAAGCTGTGAATGTTGTATATAAAGACATTCTGTAATTAATTGTAAAAATTAAATACATAGGGAAAATGTAAAAGTAAATAAGTAAAAGTGTACTATATAAATTTAGATATTCCAAAGATAGCAGGAAATCTTCTTGGTATAGGGAAAGGAAATTGTTTTTCGCCAAATTTAACGCTTGCGGGCCACGGGCAGTAATGAATAAATCAAAACTACTGGATCGGTTTTAATCATTTTTTTACACTGAATGACATGGGATATATATTTTATACCCGTGCGAAGCAGGGGCAGGCCGCTAGTTTATAATAATAATACATATAGAAATGTCGTGTGTTATCCGGCTTCCCTCATTCCTTACCGAGGTGTCGTAAAAGGAGACTAAGGTAAGTCGACCCATCGTGTGGTATCCGGTCGAGTAGAATAGACCACCATCTTTCTAACTAAGGTGTCGTAAAATAAGACTAAGGTAAGTTAACGTCTGGCTGACAGGGAGCGATCGTAGGCAGCGATGGCCTTCCTCTGCGAGGACGTTATCCCGCGGAAGGAGGCGGCGGGGCGGATCCGGGAAGTCGAGTCCTTGGATCCAATCCATCGCAGGCGAGCCGGGCCTAGGCGACTCGCCGAAGTCCGTCGCATGCCGCCCTAACGGGGAACTCCGAGCGGTCCGAACGGGGATATCGGACGCTCGCTGGAGTTAGGTCCCCAAGGCGTTCGATGCATGTGGTGCTCCCGATGCATGGTCCAACAGAGGGAGGGGCCACTTTCAGAGAGGCCCCGACCGAGAGGTGGCGCACTCTGGGCTACAGAGTTGCTGCTGGCGGGGATGGGGGGGCAATGTCTTCATAGGTACCCTATCCCCGCCACCAGCAGCGTAATGGAGAACACAGGTTATTTTAGTCGGTGCGAGTCCGACATAACCTTCGCCTGTACTCGTCGGGCGGCGGTACCCATAAGGGGATTTTTCCTGTCTAAAAAAAAAAGTTAACGTCAGGCAGGCGGCCAGTCTTAAAATAAGTAGCCAAATCATTCATCATTTGACAACACGTTTATAACATGCTTTTTTTTTATACAGAAAAAAACCCCTTATGGGTAAGCGCCGCCCGACGGGGACAGGCGACGGTTATGTCGGACCGCACCGACTAAAATAACCTGTGTGCTCCACTACGCTGCTGGTGGCGGGGATAGGTTACGCATGAAGACATTGCCCCCCATTCCCGCCAGCAGCAACTCTGTAGCCCAGAGTGCGCCACCTCTGGGTCGGGGCCTCTCTCAAAGTGGCCCCTCCCTCCGCTGGACGATGCATCGGGAGCACCAGATGCATCGAACGCCTCGGGGACCTAACTCCAGCGAGCGTCCGATAAACCCCGTTCAGATCGCTCGGAGGCCATCGCTGCCCACGATCGCTCCCTGTCCACCATGGCGCGAACCACAGTGGGCAGGCAGAGATCGTGCCCCACCTGTGCCACAAGTTCCGCCCGCTGAACCGCCCAAGCTGGACAGTCTGCGAGCGTGTGCAGCGCCGTGTCAAAGTCGGCGCCGCACTCGTGGCACTCACCAGTCGCTTCGCGCTGGGCCACCTTCCACAGATACCAGCCGAAACAACCATGTCCGGAAAGCACCTGTGTCAGGCGGAAGGTGAGGACCCCATGCCTCCTGGCGGTTTATAACATGCTTTGCCGACTTCATTAACATTAGACGTAAAAACGTAACAGACAGACTTAAGCATTAGTACATTTAGTAAATTATTACACATAATTTTAATCCCAAACAAAATACGTCACTAATAAATCCTTTATTCATTGACTGAATAAACAGACGTTCCGTTTGACGAGGGTTAACAATAAAGTGCCCAAATGGTATCATTATATTGTAGTCAAATTAGCTATATAAAATTTCAATTACCTTAAACACATTTTAATGACCTACGCATTTATCAAATTTGAACATACGTTAGAAGGACGCAAAAGTATACAAAAATGGCGATGTACATAACAGAAAAAGTAAAAAACAACATAAGCTTGCGATTCCTGCTTTGCGCCTTACACAAGCACGTTAATTTCGGAAAGTTTAAGGATTTTCTTGAAATTCAGCATGTAATAATCCATTTATGGAGGAAGGCTATAGGCTATATAACATCACGATAAGATGAAATGAAATAGGACAAAAACGGGAAAATTTAAAGCTGCGTGCGCTAAGTAAACGGTGAAAGTTATTCAAAAATCATGTACTACAAAATTGTTCCCTTCTAAAAGTCCTAAATAAAAGTCCGCGACAGCATATGTCTAGCTTTTAAAGTTAACCCACTTTAACCATTTTTATGGTAATCAAAATACTATATTACGGTTTTAATCTTTCCACGCGGGCGGAGCCGCTGGCGATTGCTAGTATACTATAAATATAATTTAAAAAACATACATAAGTACATGTACAGAGTTGCACCAAAGTTGACGAAAGATAGAGGAGAATGGCAGTAGAAAACATATTGTGTCGACCCCACTTAGAGTGGGATAAGGGTAAGAGAATTATAATGACATAAGTATATGCACACCCATACTCTATGACCCAACATTTTATTTAAGAACCCGCGACCCGTGGAGCTGAAGGCAGGATCGCTGGCAACTGCGCCAACGGACCAGTCAAAGTATCGCAATAAGTTGTTTAAATATTTAAGAAATATAAGCTGCTTTAACCACAAATACTATATCATTAGTATATCATCTAATAATAGCAAATACAATTTACAATCATTTATACACATTCTGTACATAGGTTCTCACTAAATTCTAGTATTGGTTTTTCTAGCTTTTAACTTTTTCTCACTAAATACTTTCACTTCAACACTTTGCCTATTACCTATATAAAATTACATCAATAATAAAGACATGTTTAACAAAACTTTACCGATAAAAATACATCCAAGACATAGCTAAGAGTTCAAGATTTCGCATGGCAAATTTTGAAAGCACCTTTAATAATGAGTTTCGCGTTAAATTACATCAGAAATAAAAATAAGAGATGTGAGCAACGAAAGACGAGGGACAAAGAAAACAAAGACCTGAAGCTATTATGAGAAGTGTTGACAATATGGTACCTTACTACGGCTTCTATCTCAAAAGGCTTTTAAACTAAACAATAGAGTCGGGAAATTACTTACCGCACTTGCTTTGTCGTTTGGAAATGCATTAGAGAATTTTCTTGAGGAGTAAAAGCTACGTGCGTTTCTCTAAACATATTCGTAAATCTTATTGTCAAAGGCGTCTTTCTTCTTTGAATGTCAATGAACGTCCTGTCTTTGAAGGTCAACCTATAACTATGTACATTTCTGAGGTTGCAAATTATGAAGATTTAGAACCCAGTAATATTATTACCTGGTTGACCGTGCCTTGCTTGGTAATTTTTTACAAAATAAATAAAAGAAACTTTAAAAAAAATTGGGTAGGTGGGGCTCGATCCGAAGTATTTTCATTTCTCGAGATCACCCGTTCCCCGAATAAGCTTACGTGCTACTTTTTTTATCGATCTCCGCATAGTAACTACTAGCATAAATAGCTTATGAACTATTGTATTTATTAATAAACTGGCTAATGCTGTATTAAGTAAAAAAAAAGTGGGTAGTCTGTAATCCGTCCTTCATTTTATGTTATGTAAACGTTCTTTCTATTAAGGATTATATAACATACAAATAAGATTAAAATAAGATACAAAAATAGAACTCCTTCACCCACCCCAACCCTTCTTTCTCGCAAACCCCACTGCCAATATATTTGCTCCGTAAAAGGCTTACAATGTAATTTTTTAATGATGTCATAAAGTAAACTTTAAGCATCAACCTCTTTTGTGCAAAATACTTATCAACGTTCTTGATATTTACAATAAGTAACGCGGTTACTGCGAATAGAATAATAAATTAAAAAAGAAATATAATCAAATTAATGAAATTAACTAAACAAAGTCAAACAACTTAAGCAAAGAAAATTGTTTAACAATCCAATTGATAAAAAATTAAAACTAATAAGCGTTTTTAATTCAACATTTATGGATTATGATTGAAAGGGCTACCTAGAAGACGCATTCATATCTTTTATATTTAAATGAGTAAATGTATATATATATTTTCGGAATTTCGGAAACGGCTCCAACAATTTTCGTGAAATTCAGCATGTAGAAGGTTTTGGAGGAGAAAAATCGATCTAGTGCGGATTTGTAGGTTACACATATCCCTACAATTCTCTAGAGATATGTAGGTTTCCTCACGATGTTTTCCTTTTTATTATTATTAAATATGTAAATAAATTATTTTGCTATAATCTGTGTTTGTTCAGAAAATTTATATAATGGTAAGTGTATAAAGCAGGCAAAATTCACATAACTCATACATGCAGGACAAGTTACCTACCACACGTATTACACAACGCCGCCACCAGTAACACTCCACGCAACTTCTACACACACTCATTACCACAATCTCTACAATCATTTCGTCTAGAAATCGAATCATCAGGAGGATAGGCTCCATGACAAAATCGAAATAGTGTTACATGTTTTAACTAGTTATTTTAAGACCGGCCGCTTGCCTGACGTCAACTTACGTTAGTCGCCTTTTACAACACCTCGATAAGAAATAAGGGGAGTGTATTCTACTCAGCCGGATATCATAGTTTAACTAATCATAATTCTCCTGCCCTTATCCCACTCTAAGTGGGCACAACATATTATAAACATGCTGTCACATGATTTGGCTGCGTTTTTACGACCGGCCGCCTGCCTGACGTCAACTTACCTTAGTCGTATCTTACGACACCTCGGTAAGAAAGAGGGTGGTCTATTTTTCTAAACCAGATACCACATGGTGGGTCAACTTACCTTAGTCGCCTGTTACGATACCTCGGTAAGAAATGAGATTGGTCTATTCTACTCAGCCGGATACCAAACGGCGAGTCGACTTACCTTAGTCGCCTTTTAGGACACCTCGATAAGAAATGAGGGTGGTACTATTCTATTCAGCCGGATACCACACGGCTTACCATAGTTTAACTAATAACTAACTATTAATAATATTTATTACTATATATTTAAAAATAAGTAATTTTCATAATAGAGATATCCCAGTTTAGGTACAAATTATCTCTTACGTAAAACAATCTAGAAGCAATTCTGAATATCAACATAATTCCAGTTTTGTTGACGCTCCTCAAGCGCCTCTGCTCGCTAATTGATTACCTATTTTCCGACCCTTGTCCAATTACTGACTGAAATTCGAACTTCCAACTATAAAATGTAAGAAAATTGACACGGGAAAAAAACGTGAATTTCGTTTTAAGCTAAATTGGTATAATCTTGAAAATGGAGCGCGTTAATTTCGTTTCGATCAAAACTTTTGCTTCCTTTGTTAGGTAGGTACTCTTTTTGGATAACTAGCATTTTAAATATTCTTCAAGTTATATGTGATATAGAAATACTAAAATATCCTAAAATACAATATTATTGCGGAGACGCTCTATGTCACCTCCTTTGTATCCATGCTTCCCTACTAATATTATAAATACATAAGTCTGTCTGCCTGTCTGTTACGATTTTATGTTTCGTTTTCACACAATTAAATAATCGCACAATTAATGCATAAACTAATACGTAAGCAGGATATTAAGATATTATAAGAAAAAACGCCGTCTATCCTATCCTATTCCACTAATATTATAAATGTGAAAGTTTGTGAGTATGGATGTATGTTTGTTACCCTTTCACGGCGAATCCGCTGACGCAATATCGATGAAATTTTGCATAATTATTCCTATGTTATTCCTATATTATTAACAGGAATAGCGACAACAGTCCATCCAAACTAAGTTGCGGGTAAAAGCTAGTTATCAATATAATATATCAAGGTTTTTCATTAACTTTGTGTCAAAATCAAGTCTGTAAATTAAAGAAATAGGTTCAATATTACGCTGTTTGCCTTACGTCGAAAAGTTATTTTAAGAAAGTTTATATATGTATTTCGGTTTGTGTTTATTGGATAATTTTAACTGAGTTATTTTAATATATAATCCATGTTAGTCATACGGGTTTTTTGCTATAATAATTGAACTATGCTCTCGAGAAAACGTTAAATCTCTCTCAGTCTTCCCGGATCGATCTGATTTTTGTGACGAAGATATTTGCAGGGTTACAGTTTATTGCAAGAATTCAAAGCTAGTGTATATATAACAGTGAATATTCTAGAACCATTTCAACAATTTGTTTCTTTTTAGAACTTTGATTTGTTGTGCCGATCCTATAATGTGGGATAAGGGCAGGAGGATGATAATGATATATCTTTTTTTTTTCTAGTTTATAATCAGTACTTGTAAATGATAATCGTAGATTTTTTTTTTTATTTTTTTTTTTATCGTAGATTACCGTAAAGAAATTTCATATTTCATTAACCCTTTCATCTAAATTATAAAAAAAATAATCGTCAATAATTATTTTTCTTCCATTTAGTTGAAATACGTATCATCGTATCATTTTGTATTTTTGCATGATGTGCAAACATATTTAAAATAAAATTTAGCTTTACCAGAGACATCCGAGCATATTTAATAAAATGAATCCCAAGTGTCACCCTTGACGAACACCTCAAAGAGCATCATACTCTCTCGTCTACGTATAATTTAAATTAAATATGATTTCACTTTAAAGCTTTTTCTTATTCTGTCGCTAATAGCCTTTTCCAGTCGCTTTGTCTACATTATAAACTTCAAAATAGTTTTGTATTAAAATTATTGTTCTTTACAAATCTTCTTTTGTATAAATTTTGTATTACATTTTAAATGGATCTAAAAGCTTACTAAAAGCATTTCACTTTCTATTAGCATACAAAAGGGATATTTCAATTCGCTAACTTTCGCTGGATTTTATCCATTTATTCGATATGCGTGAGTGCTCTACAGAATATGTCAAGTGTCCAAAAGGATCGGAGGTTCAATGCGGGCATTGTTGGACGGGTTCATTGTTCACGAAAAATTGTTGGGTCTGTCGCAAATATTATTCTAAAGTATAATAACTGAGTTTAATTGACTTTGACTTTGAATATAACTAAATCGTGAGGAAATTTACAAATTTTAAATGTGTTTTTAAGAATCTTTTGCTTCTTTCGAATTCTTTTACATAGCAAAATAACATGAGCAGACACTTAGCATTCAGGTGTGCAAGACCGTCTCTTACGAGTATAATCGAGCTTTAAGGTTTCAAGTACCATAGCATATGTGATACATATACTCGTATGAACTTTTTTCTCTTCTCTCTTATTATCTTCTTCGGAATTACAACGCCGTGTGGTATCCGGCTGAATAGACTAGTTCCATCCTCATTTCTTACTGAGGTGTTGTAAAAAGCGACTAAGGTAAGTTGACCCACCGTGTGGTATCCGATTAAATAGAATAGACCACCCTATTTCTTACCAAGGTGGCGTAAAATACGACTAAGGTGAGTTGATGCCAGGCAGATGGCCGGTCGTAGCCAAAAACTACGGAAGCCACGGACTAAATGCTAAAATATAGAATAGAATGCAAAGATTAATTGATCTGTCATTTGTAAAATTGAAATAGCTCATTGGGTAACGGCGGGCTAGCAAGATCAAAATACTCAGTATGAAATCCCAGATAACAGCACTTTTTTCTTATTTTCTATTGCTTTTTCATATCTTAAAAAAAATCGAAAGCTAGGCTCGACCACTCAGGTACTTTTTATTTGATTTAATATTAAAGACAATGACACAATATTTGCTACCACTAATAATTGTCATTAACCTGATTCCAATACCCCGACTTCAAAGGACACCTTCAACCTTGAGGTGTATTAGGTAAGTCCTGACAGTGACAAACTAGATCGTATTCACGTGAGACCAAGATGGACAGGTTTGATAAACGACTCCCAATTGTGTCCCAATGTACCATTGTGTTGGCCCTCATCCATCATTCCTAACTCTCTAACGCATCAGCGGGCGTCTTCAATGAATTCTCGTGAGCAAATCTTTACAGCAATTATCAATTTTTTAAACAAAACACTGTCAAATCAAATCTAATCAAATTGATGTCATCAAATAAACAATGATGGCAATAAAATAAACATATACGGTAAGGCATAACATTAAAACTTGTTATTAAGCAACTAATCAGAACTGATTTTAAACCAGGAACTGATTCCCTTTCTAGATTTTTTACAATCTGTGCGAAAGAGAACCAGCTCTTACCCTTTCATGTTAACAAAATACACTTTATAAGTAAAATGTTAAAGCGCATATTGCATTTTTCATGTGATTTAACAGATTTAACAATAATAACTTGCTTTATTTACATTTACTAACTTATTGGGTTTATTTTAAAGTAGATTAGATACTGTTGCATAATAAGGGTCCTTATAACACGAGTGTGTTTTAAAGAAACGAGTGTACGTGTAGGTGTGTGTGAGTGAGCGTTTGGTTTTGCGAATAGGAGTTAAATATGGCAAAGATTAATTTAGTACCAGTAGGAAATTTTCAATGTTAGCATATGTTTTATCTTTAAGAGAAATTACTTATTGCCTAAATATTGGTAAAGAAAGCAGTAACCGCTTTCTATAACATAATTGTGCCCTCTGGTACGTACGTAGCTTTCACGTCCTCAATCTAACAATTAATTACAAAAGGACCTTAAGATAGTCTTTTTAATGGAAAATTTCCAATTAATATACCCAAAATTGAGGTTCTTATATCAATAGCGGCTCGAGATCTTAATTGAGATTAACGATGCTACACTTTATAACCATTTTTTAAATTTCGGATGTTAGCAGTGATTCGCTTTTATCCACCAGAGAGTTTTTATACTAGAATAGAGAAGCCAGCTTGAAATGTACCCTATTAAAGTAAAGTACCTGGGTGACTTACCTTGGTCGGTAATTTTTTAAAAGATATTAAAAAAAATTGAAAAAAAAATTATTATGAAGTGTTGTTCTTTGTAGCAATTAAATTGTTGCACACCAACCCGTACTTTCACTATAATCCATTCATCAAAGGTTGTCTGGGAGAGATCGCTACAAGCGATAAGACTGCCTTTACACGCTACTGTATATTCATAGGCTTTGTAAATGTAATCCTTCTTTGTGTGTAATAAAGATAAAATAAATAAATAAATAAAATAAAAAAAGAAAAATAGTCGGGCAGGTGGGATTCAAACCTAGATATTTTCACCTCTCTAGACCGCCCTTTCCCCGAAAAGTTGCCATGTCTTTACATTGGCCAGCGAAAATTGTCTTTTGAATTCAACGTAAATTTTAGCATTTTCACGAAAACAGATATAAAAAACATTTTTTTCTTAATTTAACCTAGCTATATCGAATTTTTCCCCCAAAACCCCTTACTTGCTGAATTTCATGAAAATCGTTGTAGGCGTTTTCGATATTCGGAAAATATATTTATATATACATACAAGATTAACTCATTTGAACATTAAAGATGACTCTATTGTTTTAACAGCTCAAGTCAACAATTAGCAAGTTATTGATAAAATAGAAAATATAATACATAACATAATAGATAATAAAAGACGTACATACAACAGACAGAAAACAAACTAAAATACATAATAAAGGGTGTTTTAATATTAAAGTTTAAATGAACGAAGTAGCGGATAACACTACTAAACTTATAAATATGCAAAGACTGGGCGAATCGGTTGTAAAATATATTGTAAATAAAAGACAAAACAAACATTTAAAATATGTAGTGGTAATAAATTTGAACATCCAAACAGCTTAATCTGCAAACAGCGGATGCGGAGCAAAAATTAAATTGAAACTGCAATTTTTCTTTGTATAGAGAATTTATGTTTTCAACGGTGATCTATTTGAAATTCGTATTTAACATTCTTAAAATTATTTCATATATCTTATATTTTCATCATTTCAACGATAGATGCCTTTAGTAGTATTTTAAGTTACGGTATAGAGTTGCTCTTTATACCCAGGTGAATAGCCTATAGCTGTCCGTGGTTCATGTACAAAGTGAATTTCTATTGAGACTTCGACCTAATCATGGTAGCCGATATTTTTAGGCTTACTTAGAAGACTTAATTTGAGAAGGCGTCAGCACATCAAAATTCCTCTACAGTGGCTGCATCAAACTATAGGGTAATAATCGTTCCATATAGACTTTACAGACGCCCTATCTACCCGCCACGATAATACAACATTCGTCCAATAAGACACATACACACTGCATCTTCTTCGGATAAGACGAGGTCCTCACTGGCTTATATCAAGCGACCGAGGCGTCCACCGGCGCCCATCATCCATACTTCTTCAAAGTCAAATATTATAGTATCAGCCCTTGAAAAGATACTGCTTTAAGCCAAGGTCCAATCTTACAGGAGACACCCTTATGGCGATGCTCTCAGGAAGTTCCGAATCTCATAGCACTAACACAGCAAGGGAAGCTCTGAAACAGAAATCAAACGACGGATTGGCATAGCAAAATCCACCATGACTCAACTCACAAGTTACGGAAAGACCATAATGTACTCAAAAGGACAAAACATTGTAGGACCCTCGTCATCCCAATATTTCTAGGAGTGCTGAGTCCTGGGCCCTGAAAGCTTGGTTAAATAAACGAATCGATGCATGTTCGAGCCGGATGTCTGCAGATAATACTTCAGTAGATACTTTAAACATATTTCTAAAAAACCCAAAACTAACCTTGACAACTCACTGAGAAGGTATGTGGGAGATCCAGGGATGGAGTTCCAGAGAGAGGAAGGGGAGGTCCACGGATCGGAGTCCGAAACGATGGATCGATCAGATGTCTAAACATTTGGACATCAGACTAAGCGTGGCTATACACAGTGGTGCTAACAAGGAAAAATGTCAACATTTAATCCACAATAGAAGGGTTTGGGCCCATTACAATGCTCAGAAGTGAATGCACGATTAAAGGAGGGAAAAAATATAAAAATTAATTACTTTATATTCATCATCATCCTCCTGCCCTTATCCCACTCTAATTGGGGTTACATATTATACATATGTTGTCACATAACTTGGCTACGTATTTTACGACTGGCCTCCTGACTGACGTCAAGTTACCTTAGTCCTATTTTACGACACCTCGATAAGAAATGGGGGTGGTATACTCTACTCAACCAGATACCACACTACTTTCACTATTTTATATTGTAATTAAATATAAAAGGGCTGGCTCCTTTTTCGCACAAAGAATCAGCTAAGCGATTCAACGCGGAAACACTGCCAGCATTCTTGGGACCATTCCACGTGAGAATGATTTGTTTAGTCCTAGCGTGTAAGTAATATAAGATAGATTTAACTTGTACATTTTTGTTGTAAATAAAAAGCTATTAAATATTAAAATTCGATAAATTATTTAAGTTTACGTTTGAAAATGATCTATGGAAATGACATGGGAAGCTATATCCTATACATGCAAAACAAAGGATTGAAAAGGGATGCCAAACAGAAATCTGTTTCTAATAAAAAACAAAAAAATATATCTCAAATTTAAAAATTACAATCATTCTTTTGTTACAGCTTCCGAGGGAATACAATTAATCTGTTGTAATTAAAAAAAATCTCGTTTTGAACAGCGTCAGCGCCTATCGCCGGGGGGTATTTGGGATTTTCAATAAATTCGAGAAAAATTTCCGCTTCATTATGTTTAATTAAAACTCATAATGGACATTATTAAAGAATCTTTGTTTTCATAATTAATATAATAAAGGCCCTATAATAAGAGTGGGTAAAAGGCTATCATTATTGAAGACCCTTATCAGTTATAATAAGGACCAATTAAGGATTCAAATTATGTTTTCTTTTGTTTGTATTTTTTTATGTAACAAATCCGATTCAGCAGATGTTGTTCGACCCTGTACAAGATAAAAACAATTAAATGTAACTAGTATTAAGAAATGTATTTTTAAAGAGCAACCTCCGAGTTTCTTGCTGGCTCTTCTCGGTAGGAACAGCTTTACGAACCAGCAGCAGAGTTGACGATTCAAAAGCACTTGTTTACAAGTTTATTTGATTAAAGAATATTTGAATTTAAATTTGAATAAGGGCAGGAGGATGATGATGAATTAATTCTTATATAACTTTTTCTAGGCTTTCTTATGAAGCCCATATTCAAAACGCCAAAAACCTCTCGAGAGTTATTATCTTTGATCAGCCGCACACAGTAAAAAATTATACAGACTTTAGTTCCCGAGTCACGAACAAAACATCTCCTCATTGCGCCCTACTTTTGAGGTCAACACGTATGGTACACACGACCTGCAGTCTCTTTTATTAGTGCATATCGAAATGAGACCTTAACCAGTTGGACTAAGGCTCATATTGCTGATTGACTTATGAAAAGAAAAATTAAAGCTCAAAGCCGCGACCGTGAAGGCCTTGTATGTAAATATTAGCTTGATTATTTTCGTTTTTTGTTTAAAAAAGCTTCGAGCTACTTCTTAGACGCCGTCACTTTTCTTTAACCTCTTGCTTTCTCGACATTTTATCGGGATTTGATCCATAAGTATTACTTTTTAGTATTTAAATACCTTCTTAAACCCATCTTAAGTGGATGATATAAATTTTGTAGTTAAATCAAAATAGTCATTAATTAAATTATCTTTTTCAAGCACTTTTGTATTTTTAAGGATCGATTAAATTGAATCTAATTTGCAGTTAGATTGTAACTACAGTTGGTTCGGAATGTTAGTCATACCGAGAAGAACCAGCTAAAAACTTGGCGGTTAATATTTTAAACATTTTCAATTAACCTTGTCCTGTTACCAGATAAAAAAATAAACTTATTATCTTATCCGTTAAATGAGTGTATAAGTTTTAATTATACAATTTTTTACCAATATCGTTCCATCAAATTCCTTGAGCTTTTTCGATAGACAAAAGATTTTCTTCTTATATGATCAGCAGCCGCACAACGAATATAGCCCGTATCGCAGTTGACGCACGATGAGTCCGTAGATTGTCATAGTAAGCGCGCGTTGAGTCCGTCACTAATTATAACGGACGCGCATTGAGTCCGTGAAGTGTGAAGCGGGCGTAGTCCGAGTCCGTCGCATGTCACAGCGGACGCACGTTAATTCCTTGGAGTGTGAAGTGTGTGCAATCCATGTCCGTCGCGTGCCACAACGGAGCGCGTTGAGTTTGTAGGGGTATCACAGCGAGCGCACGTTGAGTCCGTGGAATGTGGAAGTGGTCGTAGTCCGAGTCCATCGCATATCACAGCAGACGCAAGTTAAGTCCGTGGTGTGTAAAGGGGGTGTAATCCAAGTCCGTCGCGTGTCACAACGGACGCGCGTTTAGTCCGTAGAGTATCACAACGGACGCGCGTTGAGTCCGTAGAATGTAAAATCAAGCGCTTTGACTCTGTTACATGTTACAGCGGACGCGCGTTGAGCCTGTGGAGTATGATGCGGGCGCAATCCGAGTCCGTCGCGTCACAGCAGACGCATCGTCTCGCAGCGGGTGCGGTGGAGTCCATCGTGTGCCTCAGTGGGTGTGCGGTGAGTCGTTTTGCTCATCATTTACACTCACCACATCGGCGCATCGCAGATAATATTGCAGCAAACAATGGCATTGATGGTATTCATAACACCACTAATAAAATCTACCATAATTTCCATAACACCACTAATAAAATCTACCATAATACCATATTGTAATAATTTTTAAAAGATTAGCCGCCGAGTTTCTTGCTGATTCTTCTCGGTAGGAGCAAACTTCCGAATCAGTGGTAGCTTCTTTAAAACATTTGACGATTCAAAAGTACTGTAAACAGTCCACTTGAATAAAGAATATTTAAAAAAAAAAAATAAAAAAAAAAATAACAAAAAATAATTATATCTAAATATCTAACTTAATTCGAACCAATTAACAGGCATCTAAATAGCTTATAGCTCGAAACTCGTGCCTTGGTCCTTTCACGTGGCATAAACAAATGTCTGGACATTAATGTCTGCGAGGACCCACCCGAGCAGAAAGGTTCGAAGGCCCGTACCGTAATTGATCCTCGAGTCAATTAGTGCGGCCGCTAGTAGGTTACGATTTATCATCCAATTGTACCCTTTTACCCTATGTACACTACGGCCATTTCATGCCCATGCTCTGCGCAAATAATTTGTTTTGATCAAGCATAGAAACCAGACTGTATCATAAAACTATGAGGATAATGGACAAATTATTGCAAAGTGTTTTTTCTATTAAATTGCTTAAGTTTTATTGTATGGTTTGTACTGTTTTTACTAGTATACTTTCTTATGTTGCGATCTTCTCTTGGAGATCTTTGCAATCTCCTGACGATGAGGGGCGCAAACGATTATTGAATTAGTCATAGTAATTGTATGTTGTGATGGTGATAGGGGAAGCTTTTAGTGTTAGGGTTTTCTCGCGGTGTGAAAACGGATAGTACACGATTATTACATATTTAGCTGTCAAGGATAATATTAAAACTAAAAAAAATATATATTTAGGATTATCTATACTTATAATAAATCTGTAGAGAGGTCAATTCTGTAACTGGAATATATTTCCAAAATAACTATCAGGGGGTGATTAGGGATCGATACTGATGCCAAAAATGCAATCAGTAAAAATTTTGTCTGTCTGTCTGTCTGTCTGTCTGTCTGTATAACCGTTATAGAAAGAAAAACTACTTGACGGATTTTAACGAAACTCGGTACAATTGTTTTTCATACTCCTGGGCTGGTTATAGTATACTTTTCATCACGCTACAATCAATAGGAGCAGAGCAGTGAAGGGAAATGTCGGGAAAACGGGAGGATTTACTCCATTTTTTAAGCTTTCGTCGCGTGTGCAACCTTGATGGTTAAAGCTACACAGAAATCATGTATGACGGATATGTTCTCCTTAAAATTATATAAAAAATATCCCACGACAGCATATGTCTATCTTTTATGGTTGACTCACAATAACACGTGTAACTCCCGATAGCTTAGCAGTTCGAAGCTTTCTGGTTATATTTGTCTACTCCTACGTTTATATCACTCTCAGTCATCCCTAAATAAAAAAGTGAATAGTATTAACCATTGTATAAAAAAAGAATCATAGAAATCGGTATAGAAACACCAAAGTTATATATGAAATACGCTAATAATAAGCCATCGCGCGTGAATATTGAATCATGCTATAGGGATTATCACTACATAGTATAAAACAAAGTCACATTCTTTGTTTGTCCCTATATCCCTATGACTGCTTAAATCTTTAAAACTACGCAACAGATTTTGATCTTCTTGAAATCTTCTTGGTATAGGGAGAGAGAATTGTTTTAACGCTTGCGGGCCACGGGCAGTAATGAATAAATCAAAACTACTGGATCGATTTTAATCATTTTTTTCACTGAGTGACATAGGCTATATATTTTATACCCGTGCGAAGCAGGGTAGGCCGCTAGTTATTAATATAACTTATATTATTGTACTATGGAATTCTAATTTTTACTAAGCAAGCTTCATTTACATGTTAAATTATTATGTGTTGATTCAATATTTGGAAACTGTTATTGGTTTATGTTTGGCTTATTTGTTTATAATGTCAATTACTATTATAGTACTGTTTGTTTCCATTATATAAAATAAATAAATACTTTCTATTTGCTTTATCGCTACTAGCTTGTGCCTGCAATTTTCTCAAAAATTGTTTATAAATCTTTTAGTGAAAACCATAGAAAAAACTTTCAGTATATTTTGAGAAAATCGATTACAAACACACGGACAGTTTTTTTTGACTTTATAATATAATATGTATAGTCAATAAAAATCATATTTTTGTTACATTTCTATATTTCTTACTATTGTTCAACTATGTTGAACAATGAAAACCCTATGAAAACCCCAAATCAATCCTTGACATATTATTTTCTTCTTTTTATATCGACAATATCAACGATATCATAAAGAGAAACTCTTCATCAAATATATTAAAAGACTACACGGACTAAATTGCAGCGTTTGCGAAATAAAAAATGGCAAGTCCTGCAATATTCGCGAAAGCTCATCTAGAAAATGTATTTCCATTTCAGCTCACATTTCAATTCCCGAAAATAACTCAACGAAAGAGTTTTGAGCGAATATTATTTTAGAGCTTGTAATGTTTTTTAAACTATTCTTTTCTCAGTTTAACATTTAAGCGCACATAAGGTATTTTATCCTGTAAGTCTAGATAGAAAAGCGAAGAAAACATAATTTATAGACATTACGATTTTGTTCGTGGAGCCTATCCTCCTTTTGATGCTTCGGTTTTGGGGCGAAACGATCGTAGAGGTTGTGGTAGTGAGTGTGTGTAGTGCTTGTATGGAGTATTCGTGTTAGTGGCGTCTTGCGATACGTGTGGCAGCTTGTCCTGCATTTATGTGGTATGTGATTGTTGCCTGCTTCGTACACTTAGCATTGCATATATTCTCTTAACAAACGCGGATTACAGCAAAATAATTTTATTGTAACTTCTGTACAATGTAAACATTTCAAATCCATGCAGGATTGGTAAAAACACATGCACAAACCTCCACCGTTCACAAACTCACAAATCGTGTCACCCCGCAACCGAAACATCATCAAGAGATACTCCACGACAAAATCGCAAAAGTTCTTAACTATCTTAAATTGAATTTTTATTATTTTAGAACTACATCGTGAGACCATAACAAAATAACTTACAACTTCTTTCTTCTCACATTCTTGATATAACAAACAATGAAAAACGAATCAAATACATCAACGTAATATATTCCATAAAGAAACGTTTATCTAAAACGTGATAGTGAATAACTCCAGACCCTAAGAAGTTATGGAAACTTATGTCACCCATTGTGATGTATGAAAATATTCATGAACACCGATCCTGTGAGAGTGATAGAAACCAGAAATATATTATGCTGTACGCTTTTTCGCCTTGGAAAACAGTGTTACAAAGTTAATCTTGTATATATATATATATATATATATATATATATATATATATATATATATATATATATATATATATATATATATATATATTCTCCGACCCTTATCCCACTCTGAGTTGTCGCACGCATGATTTGAGTAGGTATTTTTTTTTGGGAGGATTGATATTTACGATTTTTTTTTCACTCTAGCGTTATACTTATTAACTTGATCCTAGTAAATAGCGGCCTATTACTATCCCACTGCTGAGAATAGGCCTCTTCTATTCGTTTTTGGAGAGTAGGTTTGGAGCTAAGACCTACCACGCTGCTCCAGTGCGGATTGGTAGGTTACACATATCTCCAGAATTCGCTAGAGATATGCAGCTTTCCTCGCGATGTTTTCCTTCACCGAAAAGCGTGTGATGAATTGCAATTATTAATTAGACACATAAGTTTTAACAGAAAAACCGTGACCTCCTCGAAAGTGTCGCACGGTGTTACTGCTGGGCTATTACAGCTTAACTTGATAACAAACTTATTATAATAAAAGTCATTATTATTGCGATCACGTTACGCGGTTATGTCGAACATTGCATACTCAACAAGGTGAGAGGATAAATGTAGTCAAACTGTTTTGTTAGACGGTGAATATTAACAAAGTTTGTACCACTCCCACGCTGAGCTCTTATTAAACTGACTTAAAATACACAGAGAGTGGTTATGAAAGCAGATAATGTGGAACATGACTCGAAGTTTAAGATATTTCTCATAAATCATCTCGTCTGTATAAAGCCAGACAATATAAAGAATATTTAAATAAGTCTATAGGAGTATACAATAAATTACTTATTTAATTGCAAAATCGTTTATAATATTTCACAACGAACGTACAAAAACACATTTAAAATTAAAGTACCTGGGTGACTTAATGGGTTAATTTTATTAAGATATAAAAAAAAATGAGAAAAATGAAAATTGAAAAAAAATGAAAATTGAAAAAAAAATGAAAATTGAAAAAAAAATGAAAATAGAATAAAAAAATAAGCTTTGTCAGCTGTCAGAAGTTGGTCAGCTGGGGATCGAACCTCTTTAGACCCCCCACGTTCTCCCAAATGTGCTATCATGACTTTAAGTATGACAGCGAAAATTGTATTTTAAATTCAACGTAAATTTTAGTATTTTCTCGAAAATAGGGATCAAAAGACATTTTTTTAATGAAACCTAGCTAGATCAAATTTTAACCCCAAAACCCGCTACATGCCGAATTTCATGACAATCATGACGATTCAAACAATCTTTTATACAATTTGGATATATTGAAACAATGATTTTACACTCTTCAACCAGTGTAAAATAAAAGTTAGCGAGTAGATTTTTGTTTTTATTGTTTTTTACGTAATATTGTCGGACAAAACAAGTTATTGGTATCCGGCTGAGCAGAATAGACCACCCTCATTTCTTACCAAGGTGTCATAAAAGGCGACAAAGGTAAGTTGACTCGCCGTGTGGTATCTGGCTGAGTAGAATATCCTACCCTTCATACCTGACAATCCGTTTTCATACCAGATATATGCAGGATTCGTAAAAACACACGCACAAACCTTTACCACCGCCACCGCAATACACAAGCACTACACACGTTCTCTATCACAAACTCAAAAATCATTTCGTCCCGCAACCGAACCATCAGGAGATAGTCTCCACGACAAAATCGCCTTATAACTGTTACCCAGGCAAAACTAAATTACAATTTGTTAGTTAAATCACTAACCACTCTATATACATTAATTTTCCGGCCTTGTTAGATAAACTAAGCTAGAATAATCTTAGCCTACAGTGTAAGCAAATCCCCGGCTTATCCTGATTTATCGGTATTGACAACATTGTATATAAATTGTAGAATAACTGACTGTTGGTATTAATTTCAAGTATATACCTGACTAGCTATGCCACCAGCTTCGCACGCATAGAAATCAGTGTGTCACAATTTTGAAAAAAAAAAATAGTTATCGTGAATTAATGATTAGCGATTTTTGGTTAACTTTCACCGTTCACTTAGCGCACGCAAGCTTTGAATTTTTCCGTTTTCGCAATATGTTTATTGCTGTTTCTCTCCTATTTATCTTAGCGTGATGTTATTATATATAGCCTTTGTCGATAAATAGACTATATTACACTGAAAGAATTTTTAAAATCGGTCCAGTGGTTCAAGAGATTAGCGCGTTCAAACAAACAAACTCAGTTTTATATATTAGTATACATTAAGAGTATATAGCCGAGTATCCGGCTGAGTAGAATAGACCACCTTCATTTCTTACCGGGGTGTCGTAAAAGGCCACTAAAACAAATTAACCACCCGTGTGTTATCCGGCTGAGTAGAATAGACCACCATCTTTCTTACCGATGAGTCCTATCATGACTAATTTAAGTTAACGTCAGGCAGGCGACCGGTCGTAAAATACGTAGCCAAATCATGTGACAACATGTTTAAGACATATTGTGCCGACCCCACTTAGAGTGGGATAAGGGCAGGAAAATGATTATTTATTCAAATTAATTATAATTCCATTTTCAATATTGAAATCGAAAATTATTATTGAAATGTAAATTATAGTCGCTGACTATGGGCCTCATATAAAAGCTCAAAGTCACTCATCGGGTGATGGAGCGGGCTATGCTGGGAGTATCTCTACGTGATCAAATCAGAAATAAGGAGATCCATTTTTTAAATTTAAACTATCGTGAGTAGTATTCATAGTTAATGTATAGAACCGGCTAAACTCACGTCTTATTCTATCGGGTTAGCCCGACTAGTTTCGAACCCAACCGGGGCTCTTATTCATGAGCTCTTTACACGACGTTATCGCGGCGGGAACTGCGTCCCGCAGCTAGTGCGCTAGTCGGGCTAACCCGATAGAATAAGACGTGAGTATAGCCGGTTCTATACATTAACTATAAGGAGATCCGTACAAGAACCAGAGTTACCGACATAGCTCATAGTATCGCGAAGCTGATGTGGCAATGGGCGGGGCACGTAGTACGTAGAACCGATGGGCGTTGGGGTCCTAAGGTGCTGCAATGGCGACCTCGCAACGGAAAGCGCATTGTCGGTTGACCCCCAACGAGGTGGACTGACGACCTCAAAAAGGTCGTGGGGAGCCGCTGGCTCCAAGCGGCACAAAATCGTGGGTTGTGGCGAATTCTTAAGGAAACCTATGTTCAGCAGTGAACCTCCATCGGTTGAGAAAGAAGAAGAAGAATATTGAAACCGACATTACTTTCCTTACATATAAATTAGTTGAACACAAAATGAACAAATCACTTCGTGAAATGTTCGTTTCAGAGCGGTCGTCGTAATGAATTAAGTGGTTTCATTCACTTTTTGTTCCCAAATAAAGTGGTAAGGTTTTTCATTCCACCGCAGATTCAATTAATTGGCGTTAATAAGAGCATTTATTTGACCTTTGTAAGTTATTTCCAGTAGGCATTTAAATACCTATATCTTTTCTTATTTTTAGAGACATGAAAGCCTTAATCACAGCAAGTGGGACACGGGATTTGCTTATGATGGACTTCCAAAATTTATAGCATTAGGCGTTACTTTGCGGAGGTCCTTAATACTAATGAAAATATTTATGTGCTATAGTCTGCGATAAAAGAAAATATATGTAATGCTTAATGTAGAGTGTACTAATTTTTTTTTTTTTTTTTACAGCAAAAATGTACAAGTTATATATATCTTAAATTACTTACACGCTAGGACTATACAAATCATGCCCACGTGGAATGGTCCCAAGAATGCTGGCAGCGTTTCCGCGCTGAATCGCTAAGCTGGTTCTTTGTGCGAAAAAGGAGCCAGCCCTCTTGTCACCTGAAGAGGCAATCAACCGAGGTGTCAAAACAGATAAAAAAATTTTTACACTTTGACTCCATGGCCCTAGGGTCTCGACTACAAACGGCACAAATATATAACTCTCGATGAGAGATGCATATTTCCGCCGTTTGCCAGTTTCGGCCATTTCCGCCGCAGCTCCAGGTCTTGACGCTGTTTCCCTGACATGGGACGAGGCTAACGTATCAGCGCATGTTGCGTCCCACATTAGGGCCCGTCCCCGTTCCCAAGGAACCAGCGTCAAGCCGTCTGGTCTCTTGCCATCATCCCGACATATCCCGGAAGGCTCGAGAAGAGCAGGAATGTCGATGGTGGCAAGAGCTCTTTTGATGGTATCATTAAGAGAACCATGACGGAAAAGCCTACCAGAGCTCCTATGGCATGAAAGCCCGTGTATGCCAAAAGTGTCTACCTCTTTGTGTACTATACATTTTTGACATTTGAATTTGTGACAACTCATCCACTACCCGCCACCGATAACACAACAATACACAAACACTGCACACATTCACCACCACAATCTCAATGGGGTGAAACAATTGTTTTACATTCTCATTTGCAATTTAAATAACAGTTTTGCATTGCCACTTTTTTCAAAAAATAGTTATAATAAAACTACAATAGTATTTTGTATGATTTTTATTTGTATTTATATTTGTACGTAGTGTGTATACTAATTTTAAAATTTTATTTATAATTGTTGTGAACTAACCAATCATAAATTTAATAAAATCTATTTAATTAAATTTAATGAAAAGGGGTAATGAAGGAACTTAGGAGGAGAAATATCAATAAATCTTTGTTAGAAAAGTTCTTTAATTGACAGCTGCAGCCATGTAGTTGTATCAATAATGATTGAAAAGTATCAGATCTTTGCGACGCCTTTTGCTTTCAGTAGTTGCTTTCAGTAGTAGACCCACAGTTTAAGAAGCCCTGGTATAGATAAAAGATTCGTTGATATTATTTCTCTTAATTGTGACATATCTTAACATAAATGGCCAATAAATACCACAAAACATCATTCGGTATCACCATCATCCTCCTGCCCTTATTCCACTCTAAGTGGGGTCGGCACAACATGTTACAAACATGTCATATGATTTGGCTACGTATTTTACGACCGGCCGCCTGCCTGATGTCAACTTAACTTAGTCGTATTTTACGACTCCTCGGTAATAAAGAGGGTGGTCTATTTTACTCAACCGGATACAACACGGTGGGTCAACTTACCTTAGTCGCCTTTAACGACACCTCGGTAAGAAATGAGGATGGCTCTATTCTACTCAAACGGATACCAACAGCGTGTCGACTTACCTTAGTCGCCTTTTACGACACCTCGGTAAGAAATGAGGGTAGTACTATTCTATTCAGCCGGATACCACACGGCGTACATCATTGGGTATCACCATGTTAAACAACACGCTAGAAACTATATCACCTTTGTCCTAACGATGTAGACTCGACCCGGATAAGATAAATGATACTTGATTCTTGTAATATATCTGATAGCGAATAGAAATTTATCTTCGCTCTTGAACAAATAAATCTACGAAAGATTTCTATTAAGATGAATCCTCACAGAAGCGATCTACCATCGGCTTAGCAGAATGAATCAAGGATAAACTCGAATCAAAAATTGGCTATAGACGCTTTATTAAATTTAAAAAAAATACCACCGTGTGGTATCCGGCTGGGTAGAATAGACGACTTATTTCTTACCGAGTGTAGTATATGCGAGTTGAGATGTGTAATTTACCTTGTTTATTTATATACAAGACACATATTATATATAATACATACATGAACATACACTAACTCACACTAATACTGATGTACAAAGAAACATACACGGTCTCATGATGCACCACGTTAGTAACACGAGAGCCATTGGTAAGAGTGGACGTGAGTGACATGTGGTTACTTGTTACGTTTGAGTCTGTGCTATATTGCAACATTAGTTGATATACACTACACCTAGGTATCGTTAAAAGCGACTAGGGTAAGTTGACGTCAGGCAGACGGCCGGTCGTAAAACAGTGAGCCAATACATGAAACATATTTAAAACATTTTGTGCCCCACTTAGAGTGGGATAAGGACAGGAGAATGACGAAACCCCCTTCAAACACACACACACACACACTTTTACAATTATAATATTAGCAGGACAATGCATTGATTCCATTGTTCCTGTACATGACATAAATAGTCAAGATTCGCACAATATCACTCTGCGCAAACAATTTTCAACTTTCTTCCATTGTAATAACGATCACATCAGCTACCTTCCGGTAATTTAAATACCAGTTTTATTAAATTTTTATGCAAACGATATTGAAACTTATGATTTTAGTAATAAGATCAAAGTGGGTTAAAAAATGAGTAAGGTAGCCGAGAATGTATTATTCAAAGGTATACTTTCAGAGTGTGAAATTGACGCTGTCGTTTTTGCTTGATTTATAAGTTAACTTTATTTTAGTAACTACCCTCTTGACGATAATGGTGGTCTATTTTTTAAAGAAAAGTGCAGAATATTTTTTTAAATACATAATCCGTAGACGGAACGTTTATATTGTTTATGTTATTAAGTAGGGGTGACCGGCTAGTTGTGACAATAGTAAGTTGTTACAGTAACTGAGTGTTTATATCTATAATATCATGTGTTTAAGTGTGCGTTCTTGCAAGAGTTCATGTGTGCGTTCTTGCACAGTTTCATATGTGCGTTCTTGCATGCGTTCATGTGTGCCTTCTTGCATATGTTCATGTGTGTGTTCTTAAATTCGTTCATGCAGAGGTTTACTGTGCGTTCTTGCATGCGTTCATGTGTGCATTCTTACATACGTTCATGCGTGCATTCTTGCATGTGTTCGCGAGTGCGTTCTTGCATGCATTCATGTGTGCGCTCTTGGACGGGTTCATGTGTACGTTCTTGCATGTGTTCATGTGTGCATTCTTACACGAGTTCACTGTGCGTTCTTGGATGCGTTCACGTGTGCATTATTGCATACGTTCATCTCTGCGTTCTTGCAAGCGTTCAAGCATGCTTGATTGCACGCATATGCTTTTACATTAAAAATCAGTCTAACAACATAAACATACAACTTACTTTGAATACAGCGGTATGTTCTTACAACGTTGCCGGTATTTACTTGTACTACAAATGCTCTCGAGTGTATAAACTAATTAAACTGCAAAGGAGCGACGGCAAAAAGGGGAAATTAAAGCTATTTTTTAAATAAAAACGTATACAAAACCACGTTTCTCTGTAGCGT
This sequence comes from Morpho helenor, assembly GCA_029227775.1. Taxonomy (NCBI): domain Eukaryota; kingdom Metazoa; phylum Arthropoda; class Insecta; order Lepidoptera; family Nymphalidae; genus Morpho; species Morpho helenor. Next base: position 2,335,667 of record JARGCU010000006.1, read on the forward strand.
TATTCTTTTTCCGTGGAAAGTAATTTAATTTACAGAAAATAGTTGGACATAGAAAATATTAATTAATTTCATATTAAGTATGTATTTACTACGACTAGATTTTATTTTCGTTGCAAAGGGGTAGTGTTATACGGTTATCAAAACAAAAATCATTTTTTTGTACTCTCGATCTATAGATTTTGATAAAATACAAAAACAAAAGTAATGAGAATATTATTTTGCTATATATCTGCGATAAAAGAAAATGTAATGATATGTAATGCTAAATGTAGAGTGTACTATTCGTTCTTATACCTGATACATGCGGAATTTGTAGAAACTCATGCATTAACCGACACCGATAACACAACAATACACAAGCACTGCACACATTCACCACCACAATCTCAACAATTTTTTGCCCCGTAACCGAAGCATCGTCAGGAGATAGACTCCACGACAAAATCGCAAAGCGAAGCATCACCCAAGCAAGCAGAGTTATATAGTAACGAGTTAAACCCCCCACCATTTAGTTGACTATGTCCTTGAACACGTGTAGCAAACTGGAACTTGTAACGTTTATCTGTTCGATAATTAGTGCGCCGTTGTTATGTTTTATTATGCTTGTGTATTGTTGTGTTATCGGTGTCGGGTAGTGCATGAGCTCTTACAAATTTTGCATGTATCAGGTATGAGAACGAAAAGTACACTCTACATTAAGCATTACATATATTTTCTCTTATAAGAGCAAAATAATATTCTCATTAATTTTGTATTATGGACCTCCGCAAAGTAACGCCTAATACTATAAAATACAAAAATATTTTGAACTTCAATTTATCAGTCTGGATATGTAACTTTGTACAAGGAACCATTACAAACCGCTCTAACGCAACGATAAGCCCCGTGTAACCTGTGACGAACAGTATATTACTCTCCCGAGATCCCCATTTCTGATCTTGTTAAACGTGCTCAACCCCTCTTGTGGCGGGAGACAAATCTCTGAATAATAAAAGGATTTCTGCAAAAGTAATATATGATTCTTTATACGAGAAAAATGGACGTTTTTATAGCTTTCGCATAAAGGGCGCGACCGAAAATATTTTTGCGGTCTGTAATTCTGATAATTTTTATTGCGGTTTATATTATACAAGATTTTTGAATAACTTTCACCGTTTGCTTAGCGCACGCAAGGAAAGCTTTAAATTTTCCCATTCTCGTAATAATTTTTATTGTTGCTTTTCTCCTATTCATCTTAGCGTGATTTTATATAGCCTATAGCCTTCCTCGGTAAATGGAATATCTTACACTCAAAGTATTTTACAAATCGGTCCAGTATTTCCTGAGATTAGTGCGTTCAAACAATCAATCAAACAAACTCTTCACCTTTATATATTAGTATATATATATATATATATATATATATATATATATATATATATATATATATATATATATATATTAACCAGTTATAACACACACTCACACACATACATACAGCGATAGAGAATGAAAGAAAGATTTAACAAAGGTTGTCCCGCCGGGAGTGGAAGAAGAGACTCACCAGTCGGTAACAACAATTTATTAGGGTCGTAAGGTCTACTGCCCGTCAATGCTATGCTTCGTAAGTAGGTAGGTGTGCGCTAGGTACTGCCCTGGCTTTGTCTAGGTGCGGAGTAGGCCGTGCAGCGCGCGCCCGGAGAACGAAGAGCCGACCCGAAGAACGTCGGGCCCGGGCTCAAGGTCACTATAGTCCGGCGCTGGCTGAGATGGGGGTAAAAGGTGCCTTTTCTAACCCCGATATGACACCCTGAAAATGACGTCCAGTGTGTTACTTTTGTTTAGTGCCTTCTTCTCCTCTGATTGCGTGCACGGCAGCGTAGGCAAAGCAGGGCTAATGCGCTAGTGAAGTGATGTGCATGTCGCAATCAGAACGGAGAATAAAGCGAAGAACAAAGTAAAGAAAAATATAAAAAGTGAAATTTAAAGATACAATGAAAATTAAATTAAAATGATTATAAAAACATGTTAAATTTAAAATGAAAGTTAATAAAAAAACTACAAATGAACTACAATGAATGACAATGGAAAAGTACTGAGGTTAAATTAAGGACGTTTGACAATGACGTCGCTAAGCAAGATGCAATGTAAGAAATTCTTCAGCACTTACCCAATACGTGGGGATAAAAACTCACAAAATTCTAGATATAATAAAAGACGAAAAATAAAAGATATCTAGACTGTTCGTAAAGTAAGGTCAATAAGGTCTGCGCGCGGAAACGTGGGTTCCCCGTCGGCTTTGAAAATCAAATGGCCGAGCTAACGGGCTAATGCGTCCGCGCCACTCTAGGGCGAGTCAAGGGGCGAGGTGTGGGAGGAGGAGGGCCTGCATCGTACGATAAAGCATGAGTCACACAATCCGCGCGCTAAACTATTATTTAAATGATATAAATTACATATATACGTTAAAATAAATATAAAAAATAAATAAATATACGTTTTTTACGTTACAAGGTATTAGGTTGCTTACTTAAAAAAAAGTTGCTTGCTGAGTGATTTAATCGCGTGTGCAGCGTAAGTAAACAGAGCTGCACTAAAATAATGTACTAGAGAATTGTAGATCTACAAAAATACTACAAGAAAGTCCGCGACATCATATCTCTATGCTTTATGGTTTAACACACAATAATTACATTTATGTTCCAAATTTCAATTGATATTAAGTACTACGTTATAACGTAAGTACGGTAAGAGCACCTTTCCGAACCAGTCGTAGCTTCATTGTAATTTGACGACTCGAAAGTGCTTGTAAAAGCCAATTTGAATAAAGAATTATTTGAATATATTAAGACATACTGTTTTCCACGCGAAGCTGCAGTCACTGTTAGTATTCAAATTCAAATTAAAAATATTGTTTATTCAAGTAAACTTGTTAACAAGTACTTTTGAATTGTCAACTCTACTGCTGGTTAGGAAAGCTATTCCTACCGAGAAGAGCCAGCAAGCAGGAAACTCGGCGGTTGCTTTTCTTCAAATATAATTCTTATAACTAGTAACATTAACTTATTACTGTCTTGTACAGGATCGAAGAGTAGCTATGTCCACGCATTCTTATCATCTAAGTAATCCTTAAAAGTACAGTAGATTTTCTGTATCAGCCTTTTTAACAGTGTCTTATCTTTTGAACAACATAGGCCGTTGAAATAAGTTAATCAAATACTAAGTTATATACGAATAAACCTACTTTTTACTTATTTTAAAAGATTTTCTCTACTGGAAAATAAAATAGAAACAAAATGGGCCACTGATAAAGAATCTTTTACGTTACGATCGTCGATAGACCGGAAAATGGGGCACATGCGGGCCAATTTAATTCTATCCAATTTATATAAAGAAATTATATATATTTTTTTGTGAGATATACCTACTTATTGAACTTTGAGAACGAAAGTAAACACTAATACACTCGATAATTACAAGATACCAAATGCTGATAAGATTAGTTTAGATGTCATTAATAAAATCAATGCAAGTATTAGCTTAGAGCTATGACGCAGCGGCTAAGCTGTTCGACTCTTTCAAAGGAATCACGGGTTCAAACCCCGAAATCTCAATGACTTGTCAAATTGATTATCCATTAGACATGTCATAAAAAACTCATTGATGCCTGCCTGGGGTTTGAATCCATGAATCTGGAGAGAGTTCGGTTTAACCGCTGGGCTATCACGGCTCTTTTATTGTTGTCATAATCCGTCATATCGAATACCTTTAAACAAGCTTTTTTTAATTTATATTTGACCTGTATTTTAGATACGGCTCCACCGATTTTCATGAAATTTAGCATGTAGGAAGTTTTAAAGGCGATACATCGATCTAGATAGGTTTTATTTTAGAAAATGACATTTTATCCTTAAATGCCGGTTATGAAAAAATGGTGCAATATAATTATAACACGATGGTTAAATTCGATGTCATTTTCAAAATTATAATAGCACAATTTTGGGGTCCCGAATTCGAATACCGCCATCATATCGGTTTTTTTTAAATGTTTTATTTATTTATTTTATTAAAAAGACAAACAGTTATACAATACATAAATTATAAGAGAAACAAAACAAAAACCAAAAAGTCTTAATGAATTAAAAAACTTAAAGAATAAATGGAACATACATACAAGTTAAAATGCATGTTAAATAATAAAAGTAAAAGAAAATTAAATATTAAATATAAAACTTACAAACGGGCAGGGAAGAAACTGTTCGTATGATACCTTATTTTTTTTTAAATATACCAAATAAAGCTCTGACATCTGGATATTTAATTTAAATATCACTTCCAGTATAATTTAGCGGGTGTACAGAGTAATGAATCATGGCAGGGTCTGAAGGGAACAAGATTTCGGAGGGAAAGCATTAATCTACAATTAAGGGGATCCAGCTTGACTTCCGCTAAGTGAAGTATTTTGGGGAGAGGGGAAATGATTAATCGAATTGAATGCTCTCTTTGGATCGAGACCGCCGTGTTGTATCCGACTAAGTTGAATAGACCACCCTCATTTCTTACCGAGGTGCTGTTAAAGGCGACTAAGGTAAGTCGACCGGCCGTATGGTATCTGGCTGAGTAGAATAGACCACCCTCATTTCTTACCGAGGGGTCGTATAAGGCGACTAAGGTAAGTTGACCCATCCTGTGGTATCTGGTTAAGTATAATAGACCACTCTCTTTCTTACTTAGGAGTCGTAAAATACTACTAAGGTAAGTTGACGTCAGGCAAGCGGCCGTTCTTAAAATACGTAGCCACTTCATTTGTATGTGACATGTTGTGCCGACCCCACTTAGAGTGGGATAAGGGCAGGAAGAAGAATGTAAATGTATATATATAATTATACTATAACAACGATATTTTTCTTTTAACTCTTATTAAATAAATGAGAAGCCATTTTCTCAAAAGTCAACCCATTTAATCTTTCTCAACAACTTGTCAACTCTGTCTCTCCTCAGTCCGGTCTATTTTACTCAACCGGATACCACACGGTGGGTCAACTTTACCTTAATCGCCTTTTACAACACCTCGGTAAGAAATGAGGGTGGTACTATTCTATTAAGCAGAATATCACACAGCGATATTTACAATCATTTAAATATATCGTAAATTTTCAAGTATGAATTTCATATACACTTAAAAAAGTAAAGTAAAGTAGCGGTATTCCCACTGCTGGGAATATGCCTTTTCTCTCCGTTTTTTGGAGAGAAGGATTGGAGCTAAGACCTACCACGCTGCTCCAATGCGGATTGGTAGGTTGTACATATCTCCAGAATTCTCTAGAGATATGCAGGTTTCTTCACGATGTTTTCCTTCACCGAAAGGCGTGTGATAAATTGCAATTATCAATTAGACACATAAGTTTTAATAGAAAAACTCATTGGTGTCTGCCCGGTTTGAACCCGTGACCTCCTCGAAAGAATCGCACGGTGTTACCGCTGGGCTACCACAGCATGATACACTTACAATATTATTTATTAACGGCTAAGCCGTTTGCTTTTTTTGAGTTTGAATTGAAATATTGTGAAATTCAGTCAACAAACATGCTCCTATATTTCAAAAAAGAGAGCTGGTTGTGTATCAGGTGTGCCATATTTCATGAATAGCTTCTACGCAGCCCACAAAGAAAGTAGCCCCAAGGTTGCTTAGAAAATTGAAACAAAAATTTCTCCTACATCTCACAATTTAGAAACTACTTTTACATCGCGAACAGTCCGTAAAAAATTTTGTATTTACACTCTACACTCCACATTCCCACAACACCTCTGACTTCTATGTATTATTGTTACATTGATGAAATGTTTTAGTTCAGATTTAATCATTTTGTCTACCTATAAAAATGTATATGCCAGAAATTAGAGTGCACCGTGATACCACACGGTGCACTCAGCCGGATATCATCACCATCTTCCTGCCCTTATCCCAGTGGCGTAGCTAGTATATTTGGGGCCCGGGACCAATTGTCACCTGGTGCCCCCCCCTCTTCTAAAGAATCTAAATAATTTTAGATTTCAGAACGCAATGACTTTAATATATAAATTTAAATTGGTTCCAAATGATAAAAACTATATATAAAATAACATTAGATTATGATAAAAATTTTTTAGAAAATTTAAAAACGAACTTTCCTCGGTTTTTGAGTGGTAAAGTCCGTTGTTTCTTCATCGAGCTCTACAGCTAAGAAACTTTTTTGTGTTTATTGTAGACAATATAATCATACAAAATCAGTTGAATAAGAGTCTTATTCAACTTTTTCTGAAATGATTCCATTATTCATCAAAAAAAAAATATATTATCAAGTTTCGTGCCCCCCTTGCCTGTGGTGCCCTGGGGCGACCGCCCCTCTCGCCACCCCCTAGCTACGCCACTGCCTTATCCCACTCTAAGTGGGGTCGGCACAACATGTTATGAACATGTTGTTACATGATTTGGATGCGTGTTTACGACCGGCCGCCTGCCTGACGTCAACTTACCTTAGTTGTATTTTACGACACCTCGGTAAGGAGGATGATCTATTCTACTAAACCGGATACTACACGGTGGGTCAACTTACCTTAGTCGCCTTTTACGACACCTCGGTAAGAAATGAGGGTGGTCTATTCCCATGTGTGTGTACACACATGCACACACACACACACATACACACAAACACACACAATTAATTCATGTAGGTGGGTTTCTTTTATTTGTTTTTTTGAGTACACAGAAAGGTTTAAAAACCTTTTTTAATTCATTATTTATCCCTTATTTTTTATATATTATTATTCATATTAGTCGGTACCAGGCATTGAGTAAAACAGAATATTTATACACTCTTGCTAGCTCTATTATTTCTATATAATTTTATATATTATAATTTATAATTTTCAATATTTAATCTTTGTATCTATTTACATATAATACTATTTCGTATCATTATAAAATATTATACATAATAGTAGTTTAATAAAAAAATATAAAGTTTATTTATTAATTTAATATAAAATACAATTTATTTATTATCAGATAATGATAATAAATAAATTACAACAGTACATTAAAATATTTGTGATTTAAGTAATTATACAAGTATATCCTTAATTAAACTGTGTCGCTCGTGGCTACTGCTGAAAAACAGTGTTGTGCGATAGAACTCTGTCGCTCAATTTATACTGAGCTGAGCCATTTTCTTCTTCTTGTGGTATGCAGTATATTTATTTGATATTGTTTTAGGTTCTTGTTATATTTTTATTCTATAGTTTTATGTGTTTAAGTTTAGTTTTAGTTAACAACTGTGCATCGCGGAAGGTGAAATAAACGTTCTTTCTTTCTTTCGTTCTTTCTTTCTTTCTCTAGCACATACCTAGGTCTATTTGGGCTGCATTTTGCTATACACCAACAAAAGAAGCTAGACTGGTGCTTTTTTGTCTAGTATAAGTATAAAATGTACTTGATGTAATTGTTTAAGAAATATATTAATAAAATAAATATATAATGTGTCTCATATATTAAAAAAATCTAGCACAAATTTATGCCAAAGATTACCGTAGCTCAGTGCTAAAGGAAACTACTTTATTCGCACAAAAGAAATCCATTAGGTGGGTAGCATAAAGTTTTGCTTCAATATGCAATATAACGAAGCCACTATAAAAAGGTAAGGTGACAGTCTAATAAAGGCGGAATATCCAGGGTATGTAGAGTGCGCTGGATTGTAAAATAACGTAAAATAAATATGGCTGCACATTACTTACATGATGTTAGTATCGTGAATACGGATTGAGACGTAGTAAAGTAAACAATGTTCCTTTTTAGAATAACTGCGGGCTGCGCAAAGATATAAAAAAAAATTGAAAGAAAATTATACATAGTTGACGAGGTGAGCTCAAACCTAGGTACTTTCACCTCTCTAGACCGCCCGTTCCCCAAATAAGCTATCGTGACTTGACATTTAATAGAAAAATTATCTTTTGAATTCAACATAAATTTAGCATTTGACGAAAACAGGGATAATTTTTTTTAAATGAAACCTAGCTAGATCGATTTTTCTCTTCGAAAACCCTCTACAGGCTGAATTTCAGGAAAATCGTTGAAGCAGTTTCCGAGATTCAAAAAATATATTTATATATATAAAAAATATATTTATATACATACAATATTAACTCATTTAAATATTTATTTTAATTAATATATGGGATACTTACACACACGGTCGTCCGTCCACAAAGTAAGTAACTTAATACTTGTGTTATGGTAGACAGACTACTGGTGATTATATACGTATATAATTTTTTAATACTTACTTAAATACAAATATACATCCAGGCTCGACCAACAAACTGATTTACAGAAAATATTGGACCTCGGCGGGAATCGAACCCGCGACCCGCGGAGCTGAAGACAGGATCACTACCAACTGCGCCAATGGGCCAGTCAATGAGTACATAAGCTGTCAAACGCATAGCTGTGATAGCCTAATGGTACCGCATGGGCCAGAAAAGTTAGATTTTTTTATTGTATTTTTTTCTCTTCAAAAAATTAACGATTAAGGCTCGGTCACCCAAATACTAAATATAAATAAATAAATAAATAATTTTTTGCAAATAAATAATTTTTTGTTAAAAATACTTTATAGAATTAGGCGTTACTTTGCGGAGATCCGTAATACAAAAGTTATCGCAATGCTTTGCGATTTTGTCGTGGAGTCTATCTCCTGATGATGCTTCGGTTGCGGGCGAAAGGATTGTCGAGTTTGTGATATTGAACCTGTGTAGTGCTTGTGTATTGGTGGATGTTTTTGCATGAAAATTGATTATCCAATCTACATTTAGCATTATAAATATTTTGTAATTTACTTCATCGCGGCATAGCTCAGTGCATAAGCAAGCTGAAGTGGCAATGGGCCGGCCATATCTGTCGCAGAACCGATGACCGATGGGGTAGACGTGTTCTGGAGTGGAGACCGCGAATCGGTAAACGTAGTGTAGGACACCCTGAGACTCGATGGTGACGATATACGTAGGACGGCGGGCAGTGGATAGAGACAGAAAGCCAAAGCCAAAGGCTAACTGGCGTATAATTGGGGAGGCCTATGTCCAGCAGTGGACGAAAGTGGGCTGATAATGAAATGATGATTCATCGCGGATTTTAATACTTTTATTAAAAATACTGTTTGGTAAAAATTTCCTTCCTTTCTTTATCGGTTCGTGTAAAGTTCAGTCTCAAAGGAAATTATGAAAAACGTTCCATGGGCTTATCCTATTAGGGTTTCCGCTAAACCAAACTTGCCTGGAAGCGCCGATTTGTTCGAAAGTTTAATCGACTACCGCCGCTTATCCCCACCTGAGCAATTATCGTTCAAGTTCTATTATGGCAACTGTTTGAAACTTTATTACAATATAATATTATATATATATCCTCCTGCCCTTCTCCCACTCTAAGTGGGGTCGGCACAGCATGTTATAAACATGCTGTAACATGATTTGGCTGCGTTTTTACTACCGACCGGCCTGCCTTACTTTAACTTACCTTAGTCGTATTTTACGACACCTCGGTAAGGAGGGTGGTCTATTCTACTAAACCGGATACCACACGGTGGGTCAACTTACCTTAGTCGCCTTTTACGACACCTCGGTAAGAAATGAGGGTGGTCTATTCTACTCAGCCGAATACCACACGGCGGGTCGACTTACCTTAGTCGCCTTTTACGACACCTCGGTAAGAAATGAGGTTGGTACTATTCTACTTAGTCGGATACCACATGGCTCAAAGACATAAAAATCTAAATATAATCATTAATACTAATTTTTATACTAACAATGCAAGTATAGTCATCATTGGGATATGAAACAAGCTTATTTCGCGCAAAATATACTACTCGACTTATAAGCAGTATATTGTAGCGTCTATAAAACGGGGTAAAGGGTAAGATTGAACTTGGATACGAGTAATGCAAAGCCGCTAGAAGCTTACCCGAGACAATGTGGCGACACGGTTGACGTGGCTGGATCTACATAATTTATACCAGCCCAGTACCATAAACGGGAATCCAATCATGACGGGATATAAACAAAGAACTTTCGTGGTATATAAAGTCGATGGTTTCATAAAATTAAAAGCGAAATTATCTTTATACACCTTTATAAACAGTGCTTGTAAAAAGCTTAGCTGACTATGCTTTTTACAAGTTTCACGAAATGCTGGGCCCGTTAAATTTACTATAAGAAAGCCTACTACTATACTGTTGAGGATTATTTAGACTATAAGAATGCGTGGATATAGATATTGTTCGACCCTGTACATACAATTCTTAATACTAGTATACATTTAATCGTTTCTATATAGAAACGATTAAATGTAACTAGTATTAAGAATTAATTAGGTCACTTAAATACTAGGCGTGCGAAATATGCCTCGACATTTTAGAGTAAAGCTTCCTAAAACTTTTAATACGTTCCACAATACAAAAATACTGTGGACAAAATTAAAATACAAATCTTATTCGAGCTATGTCCGAACGAAATAATCTATGTTTAATTTCGGCGAGGCACATTTTTATTATAAATTTGGCTAATCTCAATTTCGTTTCATTTGTAATATCTTTTATTGGATATTGGAATACACTAATTGTATGTTGTATTTATGTATTATTTTTGTTCAAAATAATTTATAGAAGTAGGCGTTACTTTGCGGAGATCCTTAATACAAAAGTAATAATAAAATTATTTTGCTATAATCCGCTATTAAGTAAAATAGAAAATATATATATAATGCTAACTGTAGAGTGGACAATCCGTTTTCATACCTGATACATGCAGGATTCGTAAAAACACATGCACAACGCTTTAGGATTTTGTTGTGGAGATAAAAGCCTGATGATGCTTCGGTTGCGGGTCGAAACGATTGTTGAGTTTGTGATGAACGTGTGCTGTGCTTGTATATTGTGGTGGCGGTGGTGGAGGTTTGTGCATGTGTTTTTACGAATCCTGCATGTATCAGGTATGAAAACGGATTGTCCACTCTACATTTAGCATTATATATATTTTCTATTTTACTTCATCGCGGATTATAGCAAAATAATTTTATTATTACTTTTGTATCTGAGTATCTGAGATGGATAAAGAAACACATTTTCACTTTAATATTTGATAAAGAAATATTAAAACATATTAATCTCAAGCTTGTACATATAATATTTCAGTTGTATTTATAGCTTAGCTAACCCTTGCAGTACGACGTCATGTAGCGCATCTCAACTGGCTTAAACTATACATCATTGCAAAGCCAAGTTAAGCTGGCTATTCTGAACGCGGCCAACGTGGTTCATATCTGACACCTAGCCAAGATTATATAGATATATCACGTGCATTACTCGAATATAATAAATACTAACAATTGATTATATCATCCTCCTGCCCTTCTCCCACTCTAAGTGGGGTCGGAACAACATGTTACAGAACATGCTGTAACATTATTTGGCTGCGTTTTTACTACCGGCCGCCTGCCTGACGTCAACTTACTTTAGTCGCCTTTTACGACACCTCGATAAGAAAGAGGGTGGTCTATTAGACTTTACCGGATACAACACGGCGGGTCGACTTACCATAGTCGCCTTTTACGACACCTCAGTAAGAAATGAGGTTGGTCTATTCTACTCAGCCGGATACCACACGGCGGGTCGATTTACCTTAATTGACTTTTAAGACACCTCGGTAAGTAATTAAGGTCTATTTTACTTAACCGAATACCACACAGTGGGTCAACTTAACTTAGTCGCCTTTTACGACACCTCGGTAAAAAATGAGGGTGGTAGATTCTACTTAACCGGATACCACACGGCGTACTTAAATAACTTAAGTAACACCGAAAATATTAACCGTTACTTAAGTAAGTAATTAAGTCTCAGCTAGGTAGTAATTATTGTCCCATAAAATTTAATGCTCAAGAACTTCTTTGTTCGCAAAAGTCAAGGGAAAAGTATGAGAGAATTAAGCTTTGAACCATTCAATAGACTGTTGACAACTCGGCGAATAATTGCCTGACTCCGCGGAAATTTAATTGACTACCCTCGTATTCAAACCCAGCTTCATTTGCGGCAATATTTAACCTCAGAAGCGCTCTATTCCATCAATAATATGCAAATAAATTTAAGAAAAATTGAGAAATTTGTTTAATAACTCAAGATAGGCACTTTAATTTTAAACGCTTCGCAATTTTCTCGTGGGGTATATCTCCTGATGATGCTTTAGTTGCAGGGCGAAACGAGTTTGTGATAGTGAACGTGTGTTGTGGTGGAGGTTTGTGCAAGTGTTTTTACGAATCCACCATGTATCAGGTATAGTCCACTCTACATTCAACATTATTCGGTTGCGGTACGAAACGATTGCTGACTTTGTGATAGTGAACGTGTGTAGTGTTTTGTAGTGGCGGTGGTAGAGGTTTGTGCGTTTTTTTTACGAATCCTGCATGTATTAGTTATGAAAACGGATAGTCCACTCGACATTCAACATTATATTTATTTTCTATTTACTTCATCGCGTATTATAGTAAAATAATTTTAATATTACTTTTGTTTTATGGATCTCCGCAAAGTAACGCCTAATTCTATAAATTACATTAGTTTTATTCATATTTCTTAACCCAGATAATCATAATATTTTTCTTCTCATCATTCTCTAGTCCTTATCCCACTCTAAGTGTGGTCGTCGTATCCCACTCTATGTGGGGTCGGCACAACATGTTATAAACATGTTGTCACATGATTTAGCTACGTATTTTATGACCGGCCGCTTGCCTGACGTCAACTTATCTTAGTCGCTTTTTACAACACCGCGGTAAGAAACAGTGTTTTCTATTCTACTCAACCAGATACCGTACGGTGGGTCATCTTGCCTTAGTCGCCTTTTACGACACGGTACGAAAGGGGGTGGTCTCTTCTATTCAGCCGGATACCATACGACAGGTTGACTTACCTTAATCGCCTATTACGACACCTCGGTAAGAAATGAGGGTGGTCTATTCTACTCAGCCGGATACCACAAGACGTGTCAATTAATGTAAGTCACCTTTTACGATACCTCTGTAAGAAATGAGGGTGGTCTATTCTACTCTGCCGGATACCATACGGTGGGTCATCTTACCTTACTCACATATTACGACACCTCGGTAAGAAATGAGAGTGGTCTATTCTACTCAGCCGGATACCAAACGGCAACAAACTCTCACAATTCATTCAAATGTGATATATAGACAAACAAACTTACTCATTTATCAGTATAGTTATATCTCGCTTCAAACGCCCATGTGTTACCAGTTGACTAATTTGTTTGAACAGTTGATTTATTCCATCGACATTTTGAAACGATTGTCGGCAAATTGTAAAACCGCCGTTAAATGGCGCCCAAAGTCTATTTGCGGAATAAATCTATTGTCATTTCATTATCGCGATGATTAAATGTGCTACCAAATGTAAATGCGTGTATTATTTATATGTTAAACTAACTGCGCCGGCGAATTTACGCGCGTGTAAAGATTAAACCCATAATATACTATTTTGATAACCATAAAAAGGGTTAAAGTGGGTTAACCTTAAAAGCTAGATATATGCTGTCGCGGACTTTTATATAGAGCCTTTAGAGGGGAACAATTTTGTAATACATGATTTATGAATAACTATTACGGTTTACTCAGCCCACGCAAGGAAAGCTTTAATTTTCGCCTTTTTCGTACTATATTTATTGCTGCTCCTCGCCTATTCATCTTAGCGTGATGTCATATAAAGCCTATAGCCTTCCGCAATAAATATACTATCTTACACTGAAAGAATTTCTCAAAACGGTCCAGTAGTTTCTGAGATTAGCGCGTTCAAACAATCAAACAAACAAACTCTTCAGCTTTATATATTAGTATAGATAACAGCTAATCTGTTGAGGTAACACTGTCCAACGCGTATTTCCAGAGTTTCTGTACTTGTTACCTTTTTTCTTATCATATGCTGCTAACGCGTTTAGTTTTTATATAAAAACGATTCACTATATGCATTATGTAATGTTTCCCTCTTGTACTTATTGACATGTAAAAAAATATTATATTGTAAACTTATCTGAATATTCTAATAATAGTGAAACAAGGCTTCGTCTTTTTATTATTTATTGCTGTTCAATAATGTTTCTTATATTTAAGTTAATACTTCGTAAAACAAAACTAGATGGCGCTGTTCCGATTTGTCTCGCGCTATTGAGTTGCCTTTGTAACTCATATAGGTATTCAATAATGTTTCTTATATTTAACTTAAGTCCGTTTATAGTCCTCCACGACACGTCGTCTTAAGCCGAGGCTCGGCCTCACAGGAGGCACCCTTAAGGCGACGTTCCCAAGATGTCACGAGCCTCTCCCGAGGCTCGCTCCACTCCACCTCCGGCGATGCTTCTGCGCTCGCCCCAATCTCCCGGTGACGCTGTAAAAGCCGCTCTGGCTAACAGCAAGAACTCATTTTTCGAAAAAAAAAAAAGAACTTATATTTAAATTAATACTTCGTAAAACAAAACTAGATGGCGCTGTTCCGTTTTGTCTCGCGATATTGAGTTGCTTTTGTAACTTAGGTTCAAGAATAATATATTTTGAGTTGGTTCCACATCTTAGTACAGTGGTACTCAAGTTCAAGGTGCTTACGGTCGTTTTATTTATACCCCTATAATATCCTCCCAGTTCAATAGTTCAACCCTGAACAATTGCACTATTAAAATATAAAAATACAAAAGACGTACTTAACACTAAATTAAGCGTTTTCTATCAACATATATACGCAGTCTCTAAATCAATGGTCAAACGAGATACAAATTTGAGTCGGACGTGGTGTACAGTTCGATAGTCAGTCGTTTATTGTGGTTGTTGGATAATGGTTGTTTAGTTGTCAGTGTCCAGAACGGTTGGCTTTGAGACTTAATTGTGTAGAAACATTGAAATATATCTAACCGTGTATTCGAGACATTGCTTTATACTGCTCTATAAACCTGCAGCAATTGCGTGTGGTATCCGGCTCTGTAGAATAGACCACCCTCATTTCTTACTGAGGTGTCGTAAAAGGCGACTAAGGTAAGTTAACCCATCGTGTGGTATCCGGTAAGTAGAATAGACCAACCTCTTTCTTACCGAGACGTCGTAAAATACGATTAAGGTAAGTTGACTTCAGGGAGGCAGCCATTTGTAAAATACGTAGTCAAATAATGTGACAACATGTTTATGACATGTTGTGCTAACCCCACTTAAAGTGGGATAAGAGCAGCAGCATAATATTGTCTGTTAGTTCCTTATAAACTCAGAATGGCCAGATCGATTTTTATGAAATTGTCAGATAATCTTTAAATTGAACTATCCACTAGTTTTGTTTCCGTAAAATTTTGTGATTGGAATTTTTTTTCTAATTATTGAGTTCTGTTTGGAGGAGAAATTGAAACCACAGCAACGCGTGACTTAAAACAACATATATGTACTTAGGTGCGAAAAGCGGCAGTTTTGATATATAAAATTTTGTTGTATTTTCTTTCATTTAAAATGATGACAACCGAATGCCACACGGCATATAAGAAACAAACAGACAAAGACATATATATAAATAAAAATAGCCAACCTTTACAAGTGCTGTTACATGAACGAATATGTAATCAATACTGGCAAAACCACAAACTATGTTGTGTTATATTGATTCGATCATTCTCTCGTCGTGCCGCGAGTGAATAGTATGAAAAACTATTTCCACCGAGTTTTCTATTCGATTCGACCTTTTTACCGGCCACGAGCGGAAAGTCCTTTGATGCTTTTCTTGGATGAACACGCACAGTATTTCAGGTTTTCATCGACGGCCTCTAAAAAGTTTTTTCATTCTGGTCGAATGGATCGCAGCGTATAGAACTTGATTACTTTTCTTCCAGACAACGGAGCTATATAGAGACAGAGACTATTTAATTTTAAATCATACTAGCTTTTATCTGCGACTACGTTCGTACAAAGTTTATTTATACCAATAGGTTGAATTTATACCAGTAGGATGATGATATGATTGTTGTTTGTACAACCCATTAAATACTTGTTGTCGCCAATGACTTTCGCTTTGTTTTTTATAGCAACACTGTCATAAAACAAGAGTTTCGCACCCTTTTGACTAACATGTTGGCAACACTGTGTCGTGTTGTTTCCGGTGGAGTCTTCCTATTCATTAAACGTTTCAGTGGCTTTCAGTCTTTGTTCGTCTTTCAAGAGAAGAGCATCTCTGAACGGGAATTGTGGTATTTCTATCATATCGTGTTATTGTTGGAAGTGTTCGCTAACATACTTTATATTAGTAAAGCACAATCAGGTAGGTTTTTCGTTAATCCTAAACCTACCGTAATGGGGTATTGCAAGAGGTCGCTGCTGTCGTGCGTGTTACCAGCTGATGGTTAGCGACTCGTCCCGGTTCCCTGTCAACGAGCGTACTACGAAAACAGCCGAGTGCGCGGCGTGGTGGGCAATAACAAGTAGAGGTTGCGATGGCAACGGAATAACAAGCCATCTGATGCCATGTGACGTTAGCTTTGGGATATTCTATTAATTACGAGTGCGGAGAATATATATCCTCCTGCCCTTATCCTACTGTAAGTGGGTCGGCACAACCTGTTATAAACATATTGTAACATGATTTAGCTGCGTTTTTACGACCGCCCGCCTGCCTGATGTAAAGTTACCTTAGTCGTATTTTACGACACCTAGGTAAGAAATGAGGGTGGCACTATTCTATTCAGCCGGATACCACACGTCAAGAGTGCGGAGGATACTAGTTGAATTATATTTCAGGATTTAATTAATACTCACTTCTGGACCTTCTTTAATACTACATATTCTGCTAAAATTATAAATGCCAAAGT
Source organism: Morpho helenor (assembly GCA_029227775.1). Lineage (NCBI taxonomy): Eukaryota > Metazoa > Arthropoda > Insecta > Lepidoptera > Nymphalidae > Morpho > Morpho helenor. The sequence goes on from JARGCU010000006.1 coordinate 2,352,566, forward strand.
TTGTGAGTATATTTGTATATTTGTTACTCTTTCACGGCGAATCCGCTGAACCGTTATCGATGAAATTTGTCATTATATTTCTTTATACACCAGGGTAACATATAGGTCATAGAAATCTTGTTAATTCTACAGAAATTTGATTTCATTGAAAAGCGCCATCTAATATCAATCTATCATGCGACAACAGTCCACGCAAACGAAGTTATGGGTAAAAGCTAGTTTAAAAATATATGGCTCCGTGCGAGATTTATTTATCCGCACTATTTTCCTTTCCGCTCAGCTTTTTCCTGCGCATATAAGATTACTATTTGTTAGGGCCTACAGTTAGAAAGATAAACTGTGAGTGCTATACTGAGAGATTAAAGATTTTTTCCTCTAAGTGCTTTTGTAAGTGATGTCCGCAAGACTGATTTCGGCCTCGGGGGATCCAAACAATTCTCAAACATCTTGCTCGTTTTGATTCGCTTCACAATTTACACATACATACCTATAATACAGATTAGTTCATTATAGAAGCAGGCGTTGTTTGCGGATTCCATAGTACAGAAGTTACAATAGAATTATTTTGCTGTAATCCGCGTTTGTTAAGAGAATAATGTTTTTTTCTTAAACGATAAAATCGTCTAGAACTATATAAGCCGCCTTAAACTATAAAAACCGCCTATAACTATATAAACCGCCTAGAACTTTATAAACCGCCTAGAACTTTATAAACCGCCTAAAACTATATAAACCGCCTATAATTATATCAACCGCCTAGATCTATATAAACCGCCTAGAACTATAAAAATCGCCTAGAACTATATAAAGCGCCTAGATTTATATAAACCGACTAGAACTTTATAAACCGCCTTTAACTATATAAACCGCCTATAATTATATCAACCGTCTAGAGCTATATAAACCGCCTAGAACTATAAAAACCGCCTAGTACTATAAAAACCGCCTAGAACTATATAAAGCGCCTAGATTTATATAAACCTCCTAGAACTACATAAAACGCCAAGAACTATATAAAACACCCAGAACTATATAATCTGCCTAGAACTATAAAAACTGCCTACAACTATAGAAATCGCCTAGAACTATATAAGCCTAGAACTTAAGGCTCAATAAGCTGTTATAAGTACTTGTGATTCCTCGTCTTACCACGTCATCTCGAGATGGACACGTTTGATAAATGATGTGTAATTGTGCGCAAATAATGTAGTCTTATTGTGATCTGGTAATCAATCATTTCCCATTGATTACCTTAAGGGTTTTTAATGTGGTATCCGGCTGAGTAGAATGAACCACCCTCGTTTCTTACCGAGTTCTCGTAAATGGCGACTAAGGTAAGTTGACCTGCCGTGTGGTATCTAGCTGAGTAGAATAGACCACCAGCATTTCTTACCGAGGATTCCTAAAAGAGGACTAAAATAAGTTGACCCGCCATGTGGTATCCGGCTGAGTAGAATAGACCACCCTCTTTCTTACTGAAGTGTCGTAAAATACGACTAAGGTAAGTTCTTCAGGCAGGCGTTAATTTTTACCCGCAACTTTGTTCGAGTGGACTGTCGTTGCGTGACAAGTTGATAATAGATGGCGCTTTTCTATGTCATCCTAGTCCTGTAGAATTAACAGGATTTCTATAGCCTACATGTTACCACGGTGTATTAGGAATAATTGTGCCAAATTTCATAGACATTGGTCCAGCGGGTTCGCCGTAAAAGAGTAACAAACATACATCCATACACACAAACTTTCGCATTTATAATATTAGTAGGATTAAATCTAAATAAACGCTTCTATTGTTATTTGAACGTGCCACGAATTCAATGTAGTCTATTATAAATCAGGCAAGTCATGCGTTATGGACGAGCAAAATTCATCAAACACAATAGACCCTTTCAGTAAACAATACTCGAATCGAATCCCATACCCTTTCGGACACTTGACATTTTCAGTAGAGCACTCACGAATATGATTGAATAAAATGAATCTGGCAAACGTTAGTGGAATTGTATACTACAATTTTTGGGTTAAAAGAAATTAACTTCTGGTACAACATAGTAAGTTGTGGTATCCCAGCGGTAGCACCGTGCGATTCTTTCGAGGAGGTCACGGGTTTGAACCCGGGCAGACACCAATGAGTTTTTCTGTTCAAACTTATGTATCTAATTGATAATTGCAATTTATCACACGTTTTTCGGTGAAGGAAAACATCGTGAGTAAACCTGCATATCTCTAGAGAATTCTGGAGATATGTGCATTTGGAACTAAGACCTACCACACTGCCCCAATGCGGATTGTTAGGTTACACATATCAGTTTCCGTTATTTTCGTCATTGTTTGTTCAAGTTTGGGTGTATTTATATATTTATTTAAAATTATATAAGTAGTATCTTTTTGCCGTGTGGTATCCGGCTGAGTAGAATAAACCACCCTTATTGCTTACCAAAGTGTCGTAAAAGAAATGACGGTCTATTCTACTCAGCCAGATACCACACAGCGGGTTAACTTAACTTAGTCTCCTTATACGACACCTCGGTAAGAAAAGAGGCTGGTCTATTCAACCGGATACTACACGGCAGAATTTTTTACTAATATATACGAGTGCTAAATCATTTTATACAGAATCCTAAAACATAATCCCTTAATTGTTATAAAGTCTGGAAGCAAGCGAGGTCATCTCTGTTGCCATAAATCAATGGGGTTTGGGCCACAGGGGCGGGTCCTCTCAGATAAATAAACGTATGCCATCCGTAATCTTTAGGTCAGTAGGCTGACCTTAAAGGCCAAGAGAAATACCGATCATGACTTGTGGCTGAATAGGCATTTTACATGAGGTTGTAAATTCAAGTGACATTACTGTAAACGAGAGTCTGAATCTACAAATTTGTATAAATTTATTATCAAATAATAGTAATAATAAAATATTTTTCTTATAATTCGCAGAATGAAAGAAATGATTTAATGCTAATTATAGAAAAATAAGCACTAGCGCCCTTTGTTCATACCAAAATTGTAAATTGCAAGGACGAAATTCTCTAAAACACGCAATCGTCTAATATTTGACACGCAGAAATAGAAGAGCAGTAAAGCTTATAGTAAAGCTAGCAACGTACTTTAGTCGAAATAGAAAAATAAAAGAAATGGATCGCACGGAACTCAAAAATTAAATATTTTTGTCCTCGTATTTGACAAAAACTATACCGGTCACAAACAAGCCCCTACTTTCTTTGGTCACGTGATTATTGAGATGTCAGTATATCCGGTATTAAAAACCAAAGAGACGTAATTTGACTACTTCGGTTCCCGACAAGAATAATAATGCATTACCAATAATACATTACATACCACATAAAAGGAAATCGTCTAGAAACTCTAGAAAATCTTTTGATATTTAAGTTTCATCAGATAAAGAGAGAAACAGAAATTAAAACACCGTTATTATAGATCAAATATAATTATAACCATAATTAGATGCTATGGGTACTAAAATATTCCGTTTCATTATCAAAGCGTACAATTTCCCATTACCTTTGCGGTTGGGGCGGTAACCCGAGGTTGTTCAGTAAACAGGCACTCAATTTTCGGCACACGATAGCCTACTCCTATAGGCACGGTAGAACGAATATGTAAACAGTGGCAAAATACGATTATGTGATCTTTACACGGATATATTGGGCAATTGAAATAAATAGGGACAAGAGATCTCTTTAAATAATTTTAACGATGCAGGAATATACTTATATAGATATAGATGAAAAAACACTTCAAAAAATAGAGTGAGATTCCTGTTTTGCAGACGTTAGATATTCACAGGGGCATAATTTATATCTATTTCTATAATATTTGAATGAGTTAATCTTGTATGTATATATTTTCGGAATCTGTAGGGAGTTTTATGGGAGTAAAATTGATCTATTTATGTAAAGAAAAAAATCGTTTTATCCCTGCATTAAAAATTACTAAAATTTATATTGATTTGAATTTTTGACATAAACTGTCACGTCAGCGCAGTTTATTCGGGAAACGGGCAGCTCAAGAAATGTAAATACCTAGGATCGATCCCCAACTACCTAATTATTTTTTCATTTTTTTTTGTTTCTTTTTATATTTTGTAAAAAAATAGCAGACTCGAAGTACAAAAAAATAATTTCGGCGACAGCAACAAACACGCTACCCCTGAAGTTGAAGACAGTGTCACTGCTACCTACGCTAACGAGCCAGTCTAATAAAGAATAATTTGAATTAAAATAAATAATTATGCGAAAATAAATCGCAGTCCAAATATATTTATGCAGGATATAAATGCCATAAAAGTTGGTATTCAAGTCATGCTCGAGATGTTCGAGAGATATAATTAAGGAATTTCCCCTTGCTAAATCCGCTCCAGTACCTTGAGGCGGGAAAGTGTTTTCGAACAACAAACAACCATTACGAGTTTGAAAAATATGTCGCAAAAATATCTCAGAACAACTTTTTATGAGAATTTAAGTTACAAATTCCTGACGAAACTTTTAGATGTGTTCGCGGCGAGTTTATTGATGTGAAACGCTGTTTGAATATTGAAGGCGCTTCCCATGATTCTATAATAAATCAACTTCTAAGTACTTTTAAATTGTCAAACTTTTATCTATTTAAAACATTTTTCAACGTACATGTTACTTAAATGTATTTAGCCCATTGAGTTATGAAACTTGAGTAAGGAAACTGCCTAAAATGCCACAATACAATAAAGAGAAAGCAAATAAGGGTGATCTATCTGTCTCTCTTTTTTTAAGTGTCATAAGACAAAGATGAAGTATACGAGTGTCATCTTCCCTCTCATTATTATGTCATTGTCACTTACAGACCTGTCTATGGCTTGAGTACTCTAAGTATAATAACTCTATGGTTTAGCTACACCGTTATGGCCTAAAGAATAAAGAGGACGTAGATAAATTCTAAGGTTCCAATCCCAGGCACGAATCTCTGATTTATCAAAGCCGTATGTTATATCATGTAGATTATTATTTATATAATTGTATTTGTATGATCTATCTTTTTGGCAATTCTTTTGAACACTTACTATTAAAATTGTTAGTTTAACCTTGCAAACAATTTACTATGACTTTCCAAAAGTCATTTTTATAAAGTAGAAGAAAAAGGTGACTTTAAATACTTCCTTGAGGTAGTTATTATGAATAAATAAATTTCATTACATGCCCAATTTCACTTTTATATATCCAAATGTATAGTTGGTGGGATATTTGGATACACGACAGTTATTTGCACGTGTTATTGTGCAAATATTGGGATAAATGTAAAGTACGGAAACGGATACCAGCGTTTTCAAAGCCTAACGGTTAACTGAGAGCTTATTGGTTTAGCTGTTAGGTACTATATGAAAATTTCTATATATAAAACAGATTGACTTATTACTAAGCAAAGGATGTAAATTAGTCTTTCGTATTAGTCTGTTTTGCAACTGAGAGGGACTAGATATTGTTTTGCAACCGTCAACAGTACTGAATCCTACTGACTTACCGATGATTAGGAGTTATTACGAGCATCGATAACAAATATAACAATTTTTTAGACCTATAACACTTGATTCCATCACCAGATCGTCTTAGATCTCTCCAATAGACGTCAAACAGTTAAAATAATGACAAAATTCATATTTTACTTACAATTGTTAAAGCTAAACAATAAATCTACTTTAAAACGTGATCAATTTAATATATTTGTTTTTATATCCACCCCATACTTTAGTACCAAATTAAATTCTCACATGACTGGATTTTAATGTGTGTTCGAATCGGAACCGCCATTTGCATTATTCGAAGGTTTTTTATATCTTTAATATTTAAATGAGTTAATCTTGTATGTATATATATTTTCGGAATCTCGGAAACGGCTCCAATGATTTTACTGAAATTCAGCGAGCAGGAGATTTTAGGCGAGAAAAATCGATTTAGCTAGGTTTTACTTTTAAAAAAATCCTGTTATCCCCGTTATTGAACATTAAAAAATATTAAAATTTATATTGAATATATAAAACACTATTTTTGCCCTTAATAGACGTTAAAGTCAGCTCAACTTATTCGGGGAACGGGTGATCGCGAGAAATGAAAATGCCAAGGATCGAGCCCCACTTACGCTATTATTATTTTTTTTTAATTTCTTTTTTTTATTTTGAAAAAAAATTACCGAGCAAAGCTCGGTCAACCAGGTGCTTTTTTATTATATACAATACAATACGTTTGTATGTATTTTATATAATATAAAAAAATAAGTTAAAGTTTATTTTAGACGGCGTAAGTAAAGTTAAATTTTTTTCCTAATAGTTAAACGGTCTGCATAAAGACACGATATCACGTGGCATGGGAATCTCTTGAATAGATCTTTATTTAGCCATAGATAATGAAGATTCATAGATCGAAAAATAGGAGATTGGAGGAGTGCTTAAGGGTGCCATGGGCAGGTTACTCCAACGGGCCTACCTCCTCGCAAAAGCCTATACGGTTTTCTCAAGGATCATAATATCTACAGCGATTCTAGGAAAGCTAAGCTGAGGATGTTCATCTGATGTTCTTCCGCTTCCGCACGTAGCATAAACATATTTCCGGTTGCCTACAAGCTCCCCGTTAACTTGACTTTTTTCGAAATTTTCAACCGTATATACGTAATAAACTAATCTCTACTAATATATAAAGCTGAAGAGTTTGTTTAATTGGTTGAACGCGCTAATCTTAAGAACTACTAGACCGATTTGAAAAATTCTTTAAGTGTAAGATAGTCCATTTACCGAGGAAGGCAAAAAAAGCTTACCTCGCGTGCGCTAAGTAATAATAAATAAAACGGAAAAGGTGCAATAAATGAGCCGTTATACCAATTCCCTTATTTTTAAAGCCAAATTGTATTTCAAAGGCTTTTACGAGGTGTATTGGAACAAACGAAATGGCAGATGTTATTTTACCGGCATATTTTTTGTAGGTATACCGTTTGATTGGCGGTTCTTGTTTCTGTTATTTCTGTTATTTTACATCCTGTCCCAGACGAATATTTATTATGTTTCATAGTTGAAACATTCCAAGTATTGTGATATTAATGTTACAATACTATCCTATCCTATTTAATATTAAAAATACGAAAGTTTGTGAGTATTGATGTATGTTTGTTACTCTTTCATGGCGAATCCGCTGAACCAATATCGATAAAATTTGGCACAATTATTTCTTATATACGGGAGTATTATTAAGGCTATAGAAATCCTGTTAATTGTACAGGAATAGGATGACATTGAGCGTCATATATTATCGACCTATCACATGACAACAGTCCAAGCGAATAAGTCGCGGATAAAAGCTAGTATTTTAAATGCGAAAGTTTGTGAGTATGGATGTACGTTTGTTACTCTTTCTTCTTGACTGGCCCGTTGGCGCAGTGGGTAGTGGGTTCGATTCCCGCCGAGGGCCAACATTTTCTATAAATGAATTTGTTGGTCTTCGAGCCAGGGTGTATTTTTGTATTTAAGTATGTATTTAAAAAATATATAAGTATATATTTACCAGTTGTCTGCCTACCATAACACAAGTATTAAGTTACTTACTTTCGGGACGGACGACCGTGTGTGTAAGTGTCCCATATATTTATTTATTATTATTTATTCACAGCGAATACCCTTGAACCAATATCTACGAAAGTTGTCACAATTATTCCTTATACACCGGAGTAACATATAAGCTATAGAAATCCTGTTAATTCTACAGGAATAGGATGACATTGAGCGCCATCTATTATCGAGCTATCACACGAGAACAGTCCACGCTAACGAAGTTGCGGGTAAAAACAAGTCTTATATATTTATTTATTTATGTTTATAGAAATTCCATCAAGTATCGACGCTCAATGGTGAAAGTCATTTTATTTGCTTAGAAAAAACTTATAAAGTTAAGGGTACGAGCTAAATGGCGAGCCCACAATGGCTGTCATTACAAAGCAATCTTCCTCGGACCTAACCATCGTTATGATGCTACCACAAGCAAATAGCGTCATTTCCCTACAGATTAGATAAACAGAGTAATACTATTGCTACTGTTAAAAAAGGCTTTTATTTCTTCTATAGTAATATAAGTTTAACCTGAGACTTTGTTCGCGTCAACTAAGCGTTAAAATGCGTTCAGTCATATTATCTTCTATATTAAAATAAATTAATCTTGTATGTCTATACATACATGTATATGCCCGATCCGTCCCGTGCAAGCTGAAGTTGAGGAAAATCGTTGGAGCAAAACATATATATATATATATATATATATTCTCAATTTCGCAAACGGCTCCAACGATTTTCATAGAATTGAAAAAAATTTAGTTTCGTACCTGTTTTCGGGCACTGAAAAATTACTAAAATGTACATTGAATAGAAAAGACTATTTTTGCTGTCATTTGTAAAGTCTTGGTAGCTCATTCGGGGAACGAGCGGTATAGAGAAGTGAAAATACCTAGGATCAAGCGATTTTATAAATTTTGTATTTTTTGTCTTCTAAAATAATTACAGAGCAGGGTCGGTCACCTAAGTACTCAAGATTTCATTTTTCATTTACGAAAATTTCATCCAAATCGCTCCAGCCGTTTCGGAGTATATGAAGGACATAAAGACAAATATACATTTTTAATATAAGATATTGGCACGTGGCGGGAATTGAACTATCGGCCCGTGGAGCTGAAGGCAGGATCACTGCCTACGAGCCAGTCAATCAAAGTTAAAAAAAAACGTATAATAAATGTTTTGAAATACCTCAAAACGCAACATTACTCTGTGGTATCGAACTGAAAAGAATAGTATCATTAAAGTGAAGTGGCTCTACGGACTGATGATAGGTTCTGAGTCCTTTAGCGTCGTATTATTTGCGATATTTTACTCCCAGTTTCAATATCTAGTAATGGCGGCTGTACACTCTCTGCGAGACAGACAGAGACATGCCGAGTGAGTGAATTTACAGCTTAGCTCTAGCCTCGCCTCGGTATGTCTCGGGATGTCTCGATCGCTTATGCATCCTTGTAGACTTTTGTGCGTAATTCAAAGATTCTCAAGCCGCCTCGTATAATCTGCGATCGTGTCGCTATTCACTTTTGAGAGTATCCCTTGTCACTCAGTGTGCTTAGTGCGAGTTTTTTAACCTAGTCGATCGCGTCAACGTATGTATATGGATTCTTCACGCCAGCTATGGTTGGTGAGGATTGCAACTCTTTACCCTTGCACGTCCTCATAGAAGAAATTTTTTTTTCTACTTTGACCTTCTTTTCAAAAAAATTTAAATTCAAAATATTCTTTATTCAATTGGACTGTTTACAGTACTTTTGAATCGTCAAATGTTTTAAAGAAGCTACCACTGATTCGGAAGTTTGCTCCTACCGAGAAGAACTAGCAAGAAACTAGGCGGCTAATCTGTTAAAAATATTTTTTTAAAAGATTAGCCGCCAATTAGATTAGTAGATTAGCTTTAGATTAGCTTAAGTAGATTAGCTTTGTCAAGGATCTGATAATTAAGAGTTTACACATTTGTACATATATACCTGAGACGCATCGGCCGAGACATAGCGAGTGCTCTCAGGCGAGAGTGTACAGCTGACATAAGGCAACAAAAACTCTAAAATGAAATGTATCAGTGTAAATATTTGGACTAGTTTGTATGCAAATTCTTTTGAACGAATCTAGGAAACGAATCCAGGTGCGAATAGGAATTTGACAGAGTTATTTTCGGTAAGTTATGCGCGAGATCTTTTCTTCTAAAGCCTGAAGACTGAAGTCATAAATAATATTGTAAACTCATCATTCTCACTCTAAGTGGAGTCGGCACAATATGTTATAGACTTGTTGTCACATGATTTGGCTTCGTATTTTACGACCGCCCGCCTGCCTGACATTAACTTGCCTTAGACGTTTTTTACTCCACCTCGGTAAGAAATGTGGGTGGTTTTTTCTACTCAGCCGGATAGAAAACGGCTTTCACTTATGTTGTCGCCAACGACTTTCGCTTTGTATTTTATAGCAACACAGTCATGAAACAAGAGTATCGGCTACCTTTGGAGTGAAATGGTGGCAACACTGTGTCGTGTTGTTTCCGGTGGAGTCTATCTATTACAAAAATGTTTCAATTCTATTTTCGATATTCAAGAGAAGTGCATCTCGTATTATTGTTAAAAATTCGCGCTAACACTTAGACACTATAAATATTAACCACAACCATCACAATTGAGAATTAATCACACCAAAAGTTAGTCGAAAACTAACAACGCGTGGTACTACGAAACTTTGGCATTGCCGTTATGCCAATTTACATAACAAGCACGCTGAAATGTATTATTTATTCGCATCCCAGACAAATTCACTTTAGATTACATCGAATCGCTTTCATATTAGTTAAAAGCCTACAAAGAGAAGTTAGTTACCGAGCAGATAAAAGACAAAGCTAACATTTTGCATAATATTTGAAAAGTCCAAAGCTGAGCGCAGTTACAACTCTAGTCTTTATCCAATGTAGGTATAGTATATTAACGACAGGACACGTCCCGATAAAACAATAAGACAATGCTTATTATTAAACAAAGTCCCCGAAACTTTGTCTGTGTGATTCTTAAAATCTACTGAACAGATTTTTCTACAGTTTTTACTAAACGGTATTGCTATTTGACTGGCCCATTGGCGCAGTGGGAAGTGACCCTGCCTTCTCCGCGGGTCGCGGGTTCGATTCCCGCCGAGGGCCAACATTTTCTATAAATGTATTTGTTGGTCTTTGAGCCTGGGTGTATATTTGTATTTAAGTATGTATTTAAAAAATATATAAGTATATATTCACCACTTGTCTGCCTAATACAATTATTAAGTTACTTACTTTGGGGACGGACGACCGTGTATGTAAGTGTCCCATATATTATTTATATATTTATTATCCTGGTTTCCATTATTATATAATGGCCAACCTCCTCTAGTGTAGCAAAGTGCAGTAGAAGTTTTAACGAGGCTTCAAGATCGCTCTGGAGTAGTCTGCGCATTTGAAACATTTATGGCGAATACATGTTTAGAATATTTTGAAAAACCGCAGAAGAATATAAGGTAACTTCTTACATTAAACATTAGATAATATTATCCTCTACATGTTGAATTTACTATGTTACTTAATACGCAATTAAACTGCATTGTAAGAACTGACTTCCTGTAGAGTCTTCCTATTGATAAAACGTTTCAGTGACATTCATTCAGTGTTCGTTATTCAAAAGAAGTGTATCTCAGAGCGGGAATTGTGGTATTCCTATTATATCGTGTTATTGTATAGTGTGTGTGCTAACATTAATTTTCATCAAAAATGGTTTCCAAAGAATACGTTTACGACAAATTAAAGAAGTAATCTAAAAATATGCTTCAAAATCGTTAGTTCACGGCCACTGAGTGATCTGTAAATGTTGCGAGATTTCCAAACGATTGCCCATCTTGGCTCATGTTTAACGACCTCACAGATCATTAAGGCGATTAGCGATTGGTAAAGACTGGTAGTGTGAAAGCGCTCTTAATATCGTGTCTTACAGTATGACCCTATAAGACGCAGTTTAATTTCACCGAATAGACGTAATAATCGTGTGGTATCCGGCTGAATAGAATAGACTAATTGGGGTCGGCACAACATGTTTTAAACATATTGTAACAAGATTCGGCTAGGTATTTTACAACCGGCCGCCTGCCTGATATTAACTTACCCTAGTCACCTTTCACGACACGTAGTTTATTCTACTCAGCCGGTTACCACATGGCCGGTTGACTTACGTTTGTTGCCTTTTACGACAGCTCGGTAAGAAATGATTCTACTGATTTGATCTATTCTACTCAGCCCGATACCGCACGGCTTTCGGTGAAGGAAAATATAGTGAGAAAACTTTCATATCTATAGATAATTCTGATATATGTTACCTACAAATCCGCATTGGAGCAGCGTGATAGCTCTTTGATCCAACACTTCTCTTCAAAAACGGAAGGCCTTTGCCTAGCAATGGGATAGTAACAGACCGTTACCTACTTTATCTTTACTACACAACATTAACACTTACAAACAAGGAACGTGAACTAAAAAGGCAGAAGTTTAATTGTTTTAATGAGGCCTTATTATACAAAGATTTGACCCAAAAAGTACAGAGGTAGAACCTTCAGGTATAGTCAAAAGTATAGTAAAGGTCAAAGTTTGATCTTACAGAAGGAGCCTGATAAGGGCAAAACTTGATTTTTCAGATGTGAACATCTGTGAAAAGGGCAAAATTTAATCTTTCATACGTTCCCTTAAAAGGGATTTAAGTAAGATTAGGACAGTTGGATATTTAAGGTAGAACTTGAAAAAAACACTGATCTATCTTTTAAAAACAGCTTGAAAAGAACACAGATCGATCTTTTAAGTAAAGCTTGAAAAGAACACAGTTCGATCTTTTATGTTACAGCAGTTTAAAAACACTGTTAAAAAGAGGCTGATACAGAAAGCCTACTATACTCTTGAGGATTATTTAGAAGATAAGAATGTGTGGATATAGCTCTCTTTGAGCCTGTACAAGACAGTAACGACATAATGTAAATAGTATTAAGAATTATATTTTTAAAAGAGCAACCGCCTAGTTTCTTGCTGGCTCTTCTCGGTAGGAACAGCTTTCCGAACCAGCAGTAGAGTTGACGATTCAAAAGCACTTGTTTACAAGTTTATTTGAATAAAGAATATTTTGAATTTGAATTTGAATTTTGAATTTAAGTGAAGCTTGATAAGAACACAGATTTATCTTTTAAGTAAAGCTTGAAAAAGATACAGTTTGATCTTTAAGGTAGAGCTTGAAAAGAACACAGATCAATCTTTTAGGTAAAGCTAGAAAAAGACACAGTTTGATCTTTAAGGTAGAGCTTGAAAAGAACACAGATTGATCTTTTAAATACAGCTTGAAAAAAACACAGATCGATCTTTTAAGTAAAGCTTGAAAAGAACACAGATTGATCTTTTAAGTAAAGCTTGAAATAGATACAGTTTGATCTTTAAGGTAGAGCTAGAAAAGAACACAGATTGATCTTTTAAGCAAAGCTTGAAAAGAACACAGATTGATCTTTTAGGTAAAGCTTGAAAAGGACACAATTTTATCTTTGAGATAAATCTTGGAAAGGACATACTTCGATCTTATAGCTGTAGCCTCAAAGGAACACAGTTTGATTATTCAGATGAAACTTGAAAGGAATACAGTTTGATCACTTAGGTAAAACTTGAAGGTAATAGAGATTGAACTTTCAGATAAAACTTGACACAGTTTGACCTTTAAGGTAAACGCTATAAAAGGACAGTTTGATCTTTTAGGTGTAGCCTGCAAAAGGCCACAGTTAGGTCTTACAGATAAAGTTTGTATTATATAGTTTGCACAATTCTATCGTTAAATTTTTGTGTTGCCTGGTAAAACAAAATAATATTTAAAAAAAATAGAATGATGAGAAGAGATGTCTAAGAATGTAGGCGTTTCTATTTCATTTATTATCCATACATCCTTAATTATATTATAAATACGAAAGTCTGTCTGTCTGTTTGTTACGCTTTCACGGACAATTCGCTGAACCAACATCGATAAAATTTGTTACAATTATTCCTTTTACACCGGGATAACATATAGGCTATAGAAATCCTTTTAATTCTACAGGAATAGAATGGCATTGAATAGCGCCATCTATTAAGGACAACAGTCTATGCGAACGTTGCGGTTGAAAGCTTTTTTTTCCTAGAGGAGGGGAAATCTATTATGGACTTCCTGCGGACTGTCTCACAGGGGAGTGTCCGACTCCCACGAACAAAAACCCCTCATCGTTTCCTCTTCCTTCTAACGGCAGGACCACCTTTTGGCATTGCTTCACCGTAGTCTATTTCTTGGCCTTTCTAGCCCGTTTCTCCGTTTCTTTTTCTCCCATTATGTCTGTGACAAATTTAAGCATCAAGTTCTAGCTATCCCTGTCGCGGAGCATAAAAAGTACGAAAGTTCGGGTGAAAATGTCGCCTCTGTTTTATCGACTACCATTTGACTTTATCATCCCACCTTGGGCATTTAAAGATAGTGTGTCTAGGTGTATCTTTTGACTAGGTGTGTCTTTTGCGGTTAAAAGCTAGTACTACAAAATTGAGGGTATTTTATTATTTAGGTCGATGCAAAATCGCTGGTACATCCTGTAGCTTATATTAATAAACTATTCAACATATTCAGTATTCAGGAGTCTTTCGGATGAACATTAATTATGATGCTATCTGAACATGATGTATGTGGAGGAGGAACGGTTCATCAATGATAATAATATGTATTACGCCGATATGATGTTGACCTTAATGACCCTGGCATTAACCGGATTAAGCATCATAAAAGCTTCTTATTCGTGAAATATATTACATCCGTATTAAGCTTGAATAATTTTTGTACCTGGGGTATATTTATTTAAATATATAAAAAAATGCAATTAGTAAATTAAAAAAAAAAAATCTGGAATCAATCAGAATTCCAGAATTAAAGACCGCCCGTTACGCAATTGAGCTGTCATGACTTTGCATTTGACTTTACTTTCCTTTCTCATAAAATTATAGCAGTTATTTTAGTGCCTGAAAAAAGGGATAAAACATCTATCAAAATAAAACCTAACTAAAATTAACCCCAAAGAAACCCCCTACATGCTAAATTTCATGAAAATCGTTGGAGCCGTTTCCGACATAAAGAAAATATATATATACAAGATAAACTCATTTAAATATTAAATATACATACGTGTTTGCGCTTGCGTTAAGCCTATATAGGAGGCTTCGTTTGGATGATTGAAAGCCTTGAGAATACTGTGATCTATTATATTGCAACATAAAAGGAGTTAAAGTGCACTACTTTACAAAAATTTGAATGCCAATAATTACTATTAACAATAGATAGATTTCAAACGTATAACGATCGTAGATGACATATAGGTGCATCGTAGACGATTGGTCGATATAATCAATGAGGCCACAAATGATTATAGGAAAGGGCACAACATGTTACAAACATGCTGTCACCTGATTTGGCTACGTATTTTACGATCGGCCGCCTGCCTGACGTCAATTTACCTGAGTAAGAAAGAGGGTTGTCTATTCTACTCAACCGAACAACACACGGCGGGTCGACTTACCTTAGTCGTCTTTCACGATATCCCTGTAAGAAATCAGGGTGGTCTATTCTACTCAGCCGGATATCACACGGCATGAAAGCTTAAGAATAAATAAATATTATCAAAAAATTTACTCGAGATTTGCATAAACCTGCACTTTTCAGGTACACGCAAATGTATTTAGACAAGATGAACATCATATATGCGCAGTTTTAATTTTAAATTGCGGTCAGAAAATTGCGCGCTCCTCCCACTAATGAAAGAGGATATCATTTGATATAATGGAGGCGCGATAAAAAGCCCCTGAAAGCCTTTTATTCCCGTCCTAGACCCGGTTTCGCGTTGTTACCGAAATTCATTAGCACTGACTGGTCTTTCAATTTTATTTTTCACATACCCCCAATACGTGCTATAATTTTTAACCTAACAGGAATAACAAGAAATAAAGCGATTACGTAGCTATCTAAATTATAATGTTTTCAATGCTTTACAGCAGAGACTGAGTAGAATAGACCACCTTATTTCTTACTGAGGTGTCGTTAAAGGTGACTAAGGTAAGTCGATCCGCAATGTGGTATCCAGCTGAGTAGAATAGACCACCTTCTTTCTTACCGAGGTGTCGTAAAGGCTACTAATGTAAGTCGACCCAACGCGTGGTGTCCGGCTGAGTAGAATAGACCACCTTATTTCTTACCGAGGTGTCGTAAAAGGCGATTAAGGTAAGTCGACCCGCCGTGGGGTATCCAGCTGGGTAGAAAAAACCAACCTCATTTCTTACCGAGGCGTCGTAAAAGGCGACTAAGATAAGTTGACCCACCGTGTGGTTGCCGGTTTAATAGAATAGACCACCCTCTTTCTTACCGAGGTGTCGTAAAAGGCGACTAAGATAAGTTGACCCACCGTGTGGTATCCGGTTTAATAGAATAGACCACCCTCTTTCTTACCGAGGTGTCGTAAAATACGACTGAGATAAGTTGACGTCAGGCAGGCGGCCGGTCGTAAAAATGCAGTCAAATCAAGTGACAGCATGTTTTTAACATGTTGTGCCGACCCCACTTAGAGTAGGATAAGGGCAGGAAGATGACGATGATGATATTGCGCTGTGATTCTTTACAAAATTTTATTTATACAAATAGATTTATATGGATTATTAGTAGTTCTTTCTGTTGTAATACTATTCTGAATTTTAAGCTGTGATGGCCTAGCGGTGCGACCGTGTGAATCTCTAGAGACGATCATGGGTTCAAACCCGGGCAGACACCAATGAGTTTTTCTATTAAAACTTATGTGTCTAATTGATAATTGCAATTTATCACACGCTTTTCGGTGAAGGAAAACATCGTGAGGAAACCTGCATATCTCTAGAGAATTCTGGAGATATGTGTAACCTACCAATCCGCATTGGAGCAGCGTGGTAGGTCTTAGCTCCAATCCTTCTCTCCAATAACGGAGAGAAGAGGCCTATGCCCAGCAGTGGGATAGTAACAGGCCGCTACTTACTTTTTTTTACTATTCTGAAAAACCATCTAGTCTTGAATTAAGTCGTCGAGATAGATCATTTTTACAAAAAGGTGTCACTTAAAGGAGTTTCATTTTTCTTGTGAACATAAAAGAATCAAGAAAGTTGTCACATTTTTCGTTGTAATTAATGATGTCATTACGTCTCCCAGCCCACGTTTAAACAACTTTTGTGTTTGAAATATTCATGAACTGGCTTTTGCCCGCGGCTTCGCCCACGTGGAATTTGTTTTGCCACCAAAAAAGCACCTAAGGCCATTTTTCGACTTAATTGACGTGTATCGTTGTATTACGACCAAAATCACAAAAAACATTACAAAATGTAGCCTATATGTTATTCCCATGTACAACCCCTATATAATTGTAAAGTTTCATCCAAATGCGTCTGATAGTTTTTTGGTGAAAGAGTAACAAACATACGTCCATACTCACAAACTTTCGCATTTATAATATTAGTAGGAAGTAGAATTCGGATCTTCATTTATTATTTAAGTTCTAACATTTAAAAATCCTTGAAATTATTTTGTACAATATCACTAATAGACCGCAGTGTGGTATCCGGCTAAGTAGAATAGAACACCCTTAATAACCGCGGTGTCATCAAAGGCGACTAAGTTAAGTTGACGTCAGGCAGGCGGTTGATTTTATAATACCTAGCCAAATCACGTGACATCATGTTTATAACATGTTATGCCGACCCCACTTAGAGTAGGATAAGGGCAGAAGAATGAAGATATCAAATTAGTACATAATGAAAATGATGCAAGTGCAAAGACCTTTTTATTTTGCGAGGAAAAATACTTTTGCAAGTTAGAGAACGAAATTTTTCTGTTTTGCTCTGACCTCAATTAGATTTAGGCTTTGTTTTAAGCCTGGAAACAAAAATAAGGGGCTTCATAAACACGAACATGTCGAGAGAAAAAAGGATACGCCGAGTGTGAAGTGTGAAAAGTCGTGGTAGCGACCGAGATTTTCGTTTCTTATTTAATTTTGAATTACAAAAACAGTACTAGCCCAATAGTGATAGCCCAGCAGTGAGACCGTGCGACTCTTTCAGAGGGGGTCATGGGTTCAACCCCCGTGCAGGCACCAATGTGTTTTTTGTTACAATGTATGTCATCATCATCCTCCTGTCCTTATCCCACTCTAAGTGGGGTCGGCACAACATGTTACAAACATGTTGTAACAAGTCAACTTACCTTAGTCGCATCTTACGACACCTCTGTAAGAAATGAGGGTGGTACCTACTATTCTATTCAGCTGGATACCACACAATAATAACTTTATTCAAGAAAAACTACATTTTTTCACTCTAATAGATAATTGCAATTTATCACACGCTTTTAATTGAAGGAAAACATCGTGAGGAAACCTGAATATCACTAGATAGTTCTGGGGATATATGTAACTTACCTATAGCTTATAAAAAATTATACTTATATACATTTCAATTTGCTGTGATGTCCTAGCGGTGCGACCGTGTGAATCTCTAGAGACGATCATGGGTTCAAATCCGGGCAGACACCAATGAGTTTTTCTATTAAAACTTATGTGTCTAATTGATAATTGCAATTTATCACACGCTTTTCGGTGAAGGAAAACATCGTGAGGAAACCTGCATATCTTTAGAAAATTCTAAGGATATGTGTAACCTACCAATCCGCATTGGAGCAGCGTGGTAGGTCTTAGCTCCAACCCTTCTCTCCAAAAATGGAGAGAGGAGGCCTATGCCCAGCAGTGGGATAGTAACAGGCCGTTACTTTACATTTCAATTTGAATTATTAATTAGAATTACAATTCAATCAATCCCAACGTATATTTGTATAATTTAAAAGATAATTAAAATACAAATACACAGAGGTTTTCGAAATTCCAAACTTTGCCAATTAGCCAACTTGTTCTTGTGCGTTTGGTCAGAAATATACTTCCTGAAAAAAATTGGAAAAAGTTACTCCCGAGTTCCAAATTGTTTCGGTTCGACTGGTCTCAATGAGTTAGGTTTAATTTAATAATAATATCTTTAATATTTAAATGAGTTAATCTTGTATGTGTGGTATATATATCTCGGAATCTCGGAAACGGCTACAACGATCTGCCCATTTCTGTTAGGAAATCACCTTCACTTAACTCTTTTAAAGCTGGAGTTATAAAATACTATGAGCAGGATACTCTCTAAAAATGCTGACTAACCGAGTATATGTCTTAAGTAATATATATTTTTTTTATTTTATCATTATTTTTTGTTGTCCTATCGTGGCATTCTCCGCCTATCGCATTGTTATTTTGTCCTTTCAGAGCTCAAAGGTTGGCTGGAAGAGATCCCTTATTGGGATAAGTCCGCCTTTGTACAATTTTTATTTTGTATATATTTCCGTGTCATGTATGTTATTTTTTTAATCTTTTGTACAATAAAGAAATTAAACAACAAACAACAACGATTTCCTTGAAATTCAGCAAGTAGGGTGTTTTGGGGAGAAAAATCGATCTAGCTTAGGTTTGATGTAAAAAATCGTTTTATCCCTGTTTTTGGGCATTCAAAAAATATTATTATTTATATTGAATTGAGTTATTGCCATAAACTGTCAAGTTAGCGTGGCTTATTCGGGGAACGGGCAGTCTCGAGAAATGTAAATACATAGGATCGATTCCAATATTTTTATCTATTTTTTCTTTTTTTTTTAAGTTTCTTTCTTTTATTTCGTAAAAAATTACTGAGCAACGCTCGGTCACTCGGTAACATTATAATTAGTACACATTATAAGTAGTAACTTATAATGTAATTTATATATATTTAAATATTGACTTTAAAATTAGACATAGATTTTTACATATACTTATAACTATGACATATAAATATAATATAGATTAGAATCGTGATATAATTAAATTAGATATACTGTCATTTTTAGAAAAATATTTTATTGTTACTTAATCGATTGTTTTTGTTTATATGTATGGACTAAATAAAGCTTTATTATTATTATAAAACTGCTTTTTTCTTTAAAATGCTATACAAGGGTTTTTAGACAATAATTTTATAAACATGATTGTTGCGCTTCATCGTGTTTTTATTGAATATGGACGTTGAGGAAGGACCCAGTAACAATGCTTTGATAATATAAAAGTAGGTATTCTTTGCGAAATTCAAATAAAACAAATACTACAAAAGTATAGATTTTTAAATTTAATTGCAAACAGTGATAAACTGTATATAAAGGGGTAAATGAGGGTAGTCTATTCTATTCAGCCGGATACCAAACGATGTGCCGACCAGTCTATATATAATATGGCAACTCCGAAATGGCGCGTGTCAAAATGGCTCCGCCTTCAGGGTTTAATTCAAAAAAACCCAGAAAAATGTTGCCAGCGACAACAGTCATAATATACGATTATTTTGATTCCCAACAAAATTTCTTAGCCGATAATGGATCCTAACTGTGGCCGAGAGTGACAAGGCACGAAGGGGAAAGTTTCACAATTTTTAATACTCGAGCAAAAGTTTTGTGAAAGTTGCGAACAATTAATTGCTTAGATGAAAAGTTCGCCAACTAGTTTAGTCCGCCTAAGACCTTTTTCACTGAGTCGAAGTTTTTTTTTCATATAATTTCTTATTTGGGGATTTTTTACGAAGTTCTGAAGCATTGTTAACGTGACATTTTATATTGGGTAATGTTACTAAACTACTTGTTAATAAAAGAAGTATTCTAAATCAATTTTATTCATTTCATAAAAATTGCAAAAATAAAATCAAAGTAAATTCTCATTCGCTATTCGCGGGCTAGCTGCTAATGACAGCGGCTGTCACATCTCCTACGTCAAAATGGCGCGAAAGGCTGAGGCAATATGTGACGTCATGGCTTGCTTGCTTGCAGTAGCGACAAGGCGGCGTTGTTACAGTAATAAAATTTTATTTAATTAATTGAATATAATTTAATTCATAATATTTTATTTAAAAAAACAACCTTGAATAATTGCCCTGTAGATCTTTACCGAATGCATATTTAGTTTGTAGTTACTTCATCTAGTAAGTAAGTAAGTAGCGGCCTGTTACTATCCCACTGCTGGGCATAGGCCTCTTCTCTCCGTTATTGGAGAGAAGGATTGGAGCTAAGACCTACCACGCTGCTCCAATGCGGATTGGTAGGTTACACATATCTCCAGAATTCTCTAGAGATATGCAGGTTTCCTCACGATGTTTTCCTTCACCGAAAAGCGTGTGATAAATTGCAATTATCAATTAGACACATAAGTTTTTAATAGAAAAACTCATTGGTGTCTGCCCGGGTTCGAACCCATGATCGTCTCTAGAGATTCACACGGTCGTACCGCTAGGCCATCACAGCTTACTTCATCTACCCACATATAATCAGTACTATTTCACCCGCAACTTCGTTAGTTCCAAGTAATTACTTTCTTTTTTTCTCTTGCCCTTATCCCACTCTTAAGTGGAGTCGGCACAACTTGATTTTTTTCCATTTTCTTCTATCATTCATCAACTCTTACATTACTCTTTACATACTTCACATGATTCAATTCTGTCCTCAAACGTGTAGTCTGAACGTATGTAGTGCTTGTGTATTGTGGTGGCGGTGGTGGAGTTGTGTGCATGTGTTTTTCCGAATCCTGCATGTATCAGGTATGAAAACAGATTGTCCACTCTAAATTTAGCATTATATATATTTTCTATTTTACTTCATCGCGGATTATAGCAAAATAATTTTATTAATACTTTTGTTTTATGGATCTCCGCAAAGTAACGCCTAATTCTATAAATTTCACATTAATTTCACTCACTCACACCACCATAAGGCATCACGGCTACATTACAACATTGAAAAGCAAGCTAAGATAAATTTAATATAAAATCTAGATGAGCAATGACCCGTCAAGTATAGGTGCCGCTTGATTAAGCGGTTTAAGTTATTCTATACTCCCCACATTGTAGAAAATTTTAAACACAAAAGAGCACAACTTCTAAAACGATACACACATAAAAACGCTGCACTTTATATAATACTTATTTAAAAATGTATGGAACTTAACTTTTCTTATTATGGTTAGTGCCCCTCCCCCGCATTAAGTCGCCAGGTCGCCGAAGTTTGGCCACGCAGCAGCTCAATTCATCTGTAGCCACGTAGCGACCAAACGCCAGCCTGTACGCACAAAACGCGTGATCACTGTGATAAGTGCGTGCACACTGATCTATTTCTTGCGAAATGGTTAATCTTGCGTCGGACAACTGTCCGTGTGTGGGCCGTGATATTCCAGCTGGCCACGCTGCCAATACGTAGTCGCTGGCCGGTGGTCGCCTAGTGCGTGTTCTTGCATATATCACGGAGAAATTAGTTGGAAACGGTGATTTGGCCGCTCGGCCTCGCCACTTAATGTGCGGGAGCACTTAATCATGGTAACCTTTAACTTATAATAATTACGTTACACTATCACATAATAAGTTGCTTTTAATAAGAAGATCCAGAAACTCGTCGACTCGAAAATAAAGGCCTATAATTTCATATAGTAGGTAGTTTTTTGCAACTTAACTTGTCATTTAAACCCTTCATCAGCAAGTCTAATCTAAGTGGGATCGGTACAACATGTTATCACATGATTTAGCTCCGTTTTGTACTACCGGCCGCCTGCCTGACTTCAACTTACCTTAGTCTTTTATACGACACCTCGGTAAGAAAGAGGATCATCTTTTCTACTCAACCGGATACCCCACGGTGGGTCAACTTATCTTAGTCGCCTTTTACGACACCTCGGTAAGAAATGAAGGTGGTTTATTCTTATCAGCCGGATACCACGCGTCTTTATTTCATTACCTAGACATGGGTTAAGAATTACAAATATATATGCATTTCTACTCCACCATTAGCGCTTTTACTGTAAAGTACATAAGGTTCATTTTCGCTCGACAATAAAACTATTTTCCGTTTGATAAATCATTTTGTTGGATACCTATTGTTTCAGAGTATTGGCAAGTAGGCTTTGTAGTTTTGTTCTCTGTGAGATAATATTGTCTATTGAATATATGAAGTGACGTGAACATATTGGAACTTGATAATGGAGGATATTTATTCTGCTTATTTAGACAGTGTTATGTCTTATCGAATACTGTTGTGGAGTAAATATTATTTGAATATTTACTAATATTATTGATAATTTTTGAATTTAAACTATCGTGAGTGGAATTCATAATTAATGTAAAGAAACCGGCTATACTCACGTGTTATTTTATCGGATAACTAGTCGAGCTCATCCGATAAAATAACACGTGAGTATAGCCGGTTTCTTTACATTAATTATTGATAATATTTTTACAATTCAGAGTGACTCTAAGCTTTCTTATGCGGCTCATAGTTAGGTTTGTTACACACTACTATAATTAGTTAGTATAGTAAAAAAAACATTAAATGTTTTTTTAATTGATATAATATAATGAAATTTCTATAAGCCATTAATTAAATTTTATAACTGTATTATTAAATTAAACAAAAATATTCTTTTGTATGACACTCAAGACATGTATCCGGATGAGTAGAATAGACCACCCTCATGTCTTAACCAAGTTGTCGTAAAAGGCGACTATGGTAAGTCGACTCGCCGCGTGGTATCCAGCTGAGTAGAATAGACAAACCTTATTTCTTACCGATATGTCGTAAAAAGCGAATATGGTAAGTCGATGCGCCGTTTGGTATCCGGCTGAGTAGAATAGACCACCCTCATTTCTTACCGAGGTGTCGTTAAAGGCGACTAAGGTAAGTTGACGTCAGGACGACCCCATTTAGAGACAAGGGCAGGAATTTGATAACTTTTGTATGAAATTCACTGTTAGGTCTACACCTATATATTATGTGATTATCTCTCTGACTACATTCATCCTTTTCGCACAAAGACTTTTAGTTTGGAAAAATTGTCTTATTATTCGGAAATTTGTCTTCGGCCCCAGCGGGAACAGGGCAAGTTTAACAAGATCAGAAACGCGGAGCCCGCGAGTATATACAGTTCGCCACAATTCACAAAACGGGTTATCTGTGTTTGTTAGGGACGGTGCACATAGTATTTAAATTATTTAATACCAGGACGACCGATATTTTTTTTATAAGACATTAAAAAAATGCTAAAAAAAAAGAAAAAACGCCGGGTTTCGAACATTTTCAGTCCGTTACCATTAGGATATCACAGCATTACGTTTGATAGCCAGAAATATCATTTGCATTCCATTCTGCATTTTTTTTATTCAAATTCAACATTTTCATTATTAAATTAACTTGTAAGCAAGTGCTTTTGAATCGACAATTCTACTGGTGGTATTGCCCGAAAACAGGGATAAAAAGACATTTTTTTTAATCGTTTGAGCTGTCCAATTACTTCAGTACCGATGAACGAAATTCATTTAAAGGGCCCAAGAATGCGGCAACAAATTACCATTTTCGGTAACCTAATTTGTTTTTTATAATAGTATCCGGTTGAGTAGAATAGACCAATTTTTTACCGAGGTGACGTAGAAGACGAGTAGTGTAAGTTAAGCCGCCGTGTGGTATCCGGTTGAGTAGAATAAACCACCCTCATTTCTTACGAAGGTGTCGTAAAAAGTGACGTAAGTAAACTCGCTGTGTGGTATCCGGCTGAGTAGAATAGATCACCCCCATTTCTTACGAATTTGTCGTAAAAGGCGACTAACGGTACTTAACCCGCTCTGTGGTATCCGGCTGAGTAAAATAGACCACCCTCATTTCTTATCAAGGTGTCGCAAAAGGTGACTAAGGTACGTTAACGTCGTGCAGGCGGCCGGTCGTAAAATAACTAGACAAAAATATAACAACTGGTTTAAAACATGTGCAGAGCCCACCTAACAGACAAACACACAGACATTTATAATATTAGTATAGTATGGATTTCTAATAAAAAAAGATAAAATAATGTAACAACAGAATAAAATTTAAAATGTGCACTGAGCTTAATTTTTTCTTTATCGTCGGCCAAACAAGATTTGTGTTGACCCTTTTTATCAATTTCCCCTTTGTGTATCTTTGGTTTATTTAGCGAGGATACCCTGGGCGAAGACAATTTTATTTGTATTTCTAAAACTTATGTTTTCTAGAAAATATTCAATCCTATTTCTGTTTAGAATAGAAAAAGAATTTAAGATTTGTCGAGAAAACAAGTTCAAATGTGACATCTACACTAATATATAAAGCTGAGGAGTTTGTTTGTTTGTTTGTTTGATTGATTGTTTGAACGCGCTAATATTAGGAACTACTGGACCAATTTGAAAAATTCTTTCAATGTAAGATAGTCCATTTATTGAGGAAGGCTTATAGGTTATATAACATCACGCTAAGATGAATATGAGAGGGGCAGCAATAAAAAATAATACGACAACGGTAATTTATTCAAAAATCATGTATTATAAAAGTTATTCAAAAATCATGTATTATAAAATGTTCCGCTCTAAGTAAAAGTCCGCGACAGCATAGGTCTACCTTTAAAGGTTGACCCACTTTAACCATCTTTATGGTTATCAAAAGACTATATTACGATTTTAATCTTAATAATCTAATTTAATTTTTAGTACTAATATATTAAGCTGAAGAGTTGTTTGTTTGATTGTTTGAACGTGCTAATCTCAGGAACTACTGGACCGATTTGAAAAATTCTTTGAGTGTGAGGTGAGATATTTATCGAGAAGGCTATTGTAGACTACATAACATAAGGGGCCACTGTTCAGAGAGGCCCCGTCCCAGAGGTTGCGCACTCTGGGGTTCAGAGATGATGCTGGCGGGGATGGGGGCAATGTGTACAACGGTACCCTGTCCCCGCCACCAGCAGCGTGGTCGAGCACTGTCAATTTTTAGTCGATGAGAGTCTGACATACCCGCCGCTCGTCCTTGTCGGGTTACAACGATCCATAATACGTTTTCTGGACCAAAAATTCAGCAAAACTCTCTACCATTATTAATAAACGCATGATTATTTACCGCACATATCACAAAATATTTTTGAAATGTATTCCTACAATTGTACATAACTTCAAGGAAAAATCTATTACACGTTTTATAATGGTTAAATCCTTTAGTCTTAAGTTATTCCAAAATTATCTGAGTTTGAAGAATTGAAATCCAGTTCTGAACCCTAACTCTTAATAAAAGAATCTTTTGACTATATCTCAGTTATTCTGAAATTACTTTTGTTTGTTGTTGAGAGGCGGTCGAACTTTTCAAATTTAAATTTGAATATACAAAATATTCAAATTCTAATAGAATGGTACAACCCTTTCTGAAAATGTTCAAACAAGCTGTCCTAAACAACGGTATTTTACTGTATAAATTTTTTTATACTAAAATTATTGATGTAATTTTTTAGTATTGCTAGGAATCCAGATTTCTAAGCTGTGACAGTCTATATAAGACGACTGACGTCATAAGTTCTCTCATCATTCCATCGATCGCCGCCGTAGCGTGCGGATGTCTGGGTCGAGCGCAATCCGGTTGCCGCTCCCCCCGCCTGACTCACGCCCCTGCCGCGTTAGATAGTGAAGTGCTCAAGAACTCTGGACTGTTAGTGTCGTTCGTTCCTGTGCAAGTGGATTGTGATAGTGCTATTGTGAATCGATTAGGTAGTGTGGTGCTTCACGCATAACACTTGCCGTAGGTGGTTCCGTCCGTGCGTAAGTACACTAGTTTTTAATTTAGGTACTCACCTCTTTCCCCCGAAGGGAGAGAGACTAAGACCTAGATTTTTTCTTAGGTACACACCTCCCTGCCCTCCGGCAGGGAGGCCACCCCCACACTAGCGGGCCAATATGGCCCCTACCCTGCGCCCCACGGGGCAACCGATTTTGGACGCGATTTTCGCGTTCCTACAGGCGCACCACCCCGCCATTTTGGAGGAGCTTACTAAGGCCCTCCCGCCTTCCCAGGCCAGCAATGGCAGCCCGGCAGCACCTTCTCCCCCCTCTGCGGAGAAGGCCAAAACTCGTTCCCGCTCCGTGTCTCGTGACATGGAAGTGGAAGAACCATCCGATTCCGAATCCGAGACTCCCTCAGAGTCCGGTGACGAAGCCGAAGCATCCGATGCTTCGCAGTCCCCGTCCCCCTCGACGTCATCCGCCTCAGACGAGGACGACGGCTTCACCGCCGTCCTATCAAAGAGCCAGAAGCGAAAGCTGAAGGCTCCTAAGACCGTCCCGCCCAAAAGGGCCACCAACGACGCAGGTGCACCTGCCCCGCGCCCCATCCCCAAACCCCAGCCTGCCTCACAGGCCAAAACAAAACAGACTGACTCCCCACAAGACTCACCTATGACGGAGAGGAAGGAGAAGGTGCCGCCCCTATTTGTTAGGGAAAAAGACGCGTGGAATCGCTTAACCCCGCGCATGGACAGCTCGTCCATTCCTTTCACCTCTGCCCGGTCCACAAGCCAGGGTATAATGGTGCAATGTCCGTCTTCAACGGACCACCGTCGCCTCACGACACTCCTGGATGCCGAAAAGATCGGCTACCACACGTACGCCCTAGAAGACGAGCGCGAACTTCGCGTCGTCATCCGCGGGCTCCCCGTAGAGATAGACTGCGACCTTATTAAGAAGGACCTCCTCAGCCAGGGCCTTCCCGTAAGACAGGTACACCGCATGTACCATCACAGAACCAAAGTTCCTTATGAACTTTGCCTCGCGGTCCTCGACCTCAGTCCTGAAGGCAAACGTGTCTTCAACGTCCAAACAATATGCAGACTGTCGGGTCTGCGTATAGAAACGCCGCGTACGCGTGGGGTAATGGGGCAGTGCCATCGCTGCCAACTCTACGGCCATTCGCAGCGTAACTGCACCGCACGACCAAGGTGCGTCAAGTGCCTGGGCGACCATGGCACTGCCGATTGCCCCAGAGCGGTTCCGTCCGAGGAACCTCCCAGCTGTGTCCTCTGCAGGACCCAAGGGCACCCCGCGAGCTATCGCGGCTGCCCGAAAGTCCCGCTTAGGGCAAAACGAGGGGGCAGAAGGGCCACCCGTAAAAAGGCGGACCGTACCGCCCCCAAACCAGCTGAGAGGTTCGTCCCCGCGCCTCTCCCCACTTCAAACCCCTGGCACAGGAAACCGGCGTCCGAGCCGGCTGTACCAGCAAAACCGGCTCAAGAGACGGTAGCGAAACCCGCTGCCGCCATCGTGAGCTCCACTACAAGAGCTGCCGCTCCTAAAGCGACAGCCGCCCCTCCAGCAACGAGTTTCATTGACGACATGAAACTCGTTTGCGATATAGTGACCAAAATTGACACTACGGAGCTGTCAATTTTGGCAAACAAGCTGAGGAGTAATCCTCAAAACAGATTAATGGCCTTGCTCGAACACTCTAGTTTGGTGCAGGCCATCTCTAGGCTTTAAGCTTAAACCCTCACTGGGTAGGGCCAAGCCCCACTCCCTCAAGCTCGTCACGTACAACGCAGACGGGCTTATCAGACACATGGACGAAGTCCGCGATTTCGTAGTTGCACACGACATAGATATTCTTCTAATACAAGAATCCTTCCTAAAACCCCAATTTCGCAATCCCAATATTGCGAACTACTGTTTGATTAGAAATGACCGTCTGCCATCCAAAAAAGGCGGCACGCTCATTTACTACAAAAGAGCCCTCCTATGCTCCCCCCTTGATTCCCCAAAGCTCACTAACATGGAGGCTTCAGTCTGTCAGGTGGGTATGACCGGCCATCAGTCGATCATACTAGCATCAGTATACCTCAGTCCGACCAAACGGGTACTCGAAAGAGACGTCCGCACCCTTCTCGCACTAGGCGACTCTGTAATACTGGCCGGAGACTTCAACTCCAAACATGGCCAATGGAACTCTCGCCGAACCAACCGGAACGGCACAATACTACAAGGCCTCAACGGCCTTCCAAACCTCGCTTTTGAGGTGATAGCCCCTAACGAGCCCACCAGATACCCGCCTAACGGGGATCCAAACAGAGCAGATGTGTTAGATATATACATTTTCAAAAATGTAGCTCTCCAGTTACATTCTATAGAAGTCCTGCATGAATTAGACTCGGACCACCGTCCGGTTCTAATTCAGTTAGGGCAATCTACCTCCACGACCCCTCCCACGAAAACGATAATCGACTGGAGTAAATTAGGCGGGAAACTCCAGTCCCTAGACTCAGACCACCTAGTTCAAATTCCTGACAAGATAGACTCCGTGGATAGTGCCAAGTTCGCTGTTACCCACCTTACTAAACATATAACAGACTCACTCGAGCGTTGCTCCAAGGAAGTCCCCGACGACCGCGGTCGTGGGAGACTGCCGGACGACCTGCGCGAACTACTTAGACGTAAACGTGCCGCCACTAGGGCCCATGACGCATACCCGACAGACGAAAACCGGAGAACACTCCGGCGACTTCAAAGAGAGGTTAGAGAAAAACTCAGCCTCAACCGTCAGTCCGCCTGGGACAACAAACTCTCAGAGATCTCGCCGAGTCACCTGGCTTTCTGGAAACTGGCGAAATCCCTGAGAGGAGACCAGTGTGCAGCTACACCTCCATTAATACGTTCAAACCGTCCGGTCGCTTTTGACGACATCGATAAGGCCGAATGCTTGGCTGACAGTCTTGAGGGACAATGTACTAACAATCCCAGTCATCCCGAACACGCCGAATTCCACTCGGAAGTGGAAATGGCGGCGGCTAGGATATCCGCGAAGGCTCCCGAAAGCGAGCCGCTCACTCCCACCACCGGAGAGGAAGTCCGTTCCATTATCCAAAACCTGAAGACCCGCAAGTCCCCAGGCCCCGACTCCATATCCAACAAAGCACTCAAGTGCCTCCCCGACCAACTCATAAACCTATTAGTATTGATTTTCAATGCCCTCCTTTTAGGTTGCTCCTTCCCCGACGAATGGAAGGAAGCAATAGTAATAGGTATTCGTAAACCGGGAAAACCCAGTAATCTCCCGAGCAGCTATCGACCCATCAGCCTGCTCAACAGCTTAGGGAAAGTCTACGAGCGAGTAATCCTCGCTAGACTCAAAACGTTCATGGAGTCGATGAAGCTCATACCGGATGAGCAATTCGGCTTCCGCGCCAAACACACCGCGGTACAACAAGTACACCGACTTACCGAAGCCATCCTAAATGGCTTCGCCAAAAAACGGTACACCGGTACTGTCTTCTTCGATGTCGCCAAAGCCTTTGATAAGGTATGGCATGCGGGTTTAATATACAAACTCGCAAACCTAGGAATCCCCGATAGACTCATTCTTATCATTCGCGATTATCTTACTAATCGCTCATTTAGATATCGTATTGATGGTGCGCTCTCCTCAAGACGTACCTTACGCGCCGGAGTCCCCCAAGGTTCGGTACTCGCACCGTTCCTCTACTCGCTCTATACGAGTGACATCCCACGATTCTCCACCAAAACTAGTGCAGTCACCCACTTAGCCATGTTCGCGGACGATACCGCAATCTATACCACTTGTAGAGATCCCATAACTATTAACGATAGGCTCCAAAGAGCAACCAACCAGCTCGGAAGCTGGTTCCGCCGGTGGAGAATCGAAATAAATCCCGATAAAAGCGCAGCAATGTTCTTTGCGAGATCTAGGAGAGCCATGGACTTCATCCGGAAGCCTCCTAGAGTCTCTATTCACAACAAATATATAGATTGGCAAAAGGAAGTCAAATACTTAGGTGTCATCCTCGAACCTACCCTATCCTTTATCCGACACATCCGCGTTGTCCGTAACCGGGCAGCGTTCGCCATGGGACGCCTCAATCCGATACTGTGCAAGGCAAGTAAACTGTCACTTCGCAACAAAGTGACACTTTACAAAACTTGCATCAGACCCATCATGACGTATGCGAGCGTCACGTTCGCGCACGTCCCGAAATCACGACTGTGTCCGTTGCAGACACTTCAAAATCGATTCATGCGTACAGCCACTGGCTGTCCGTGGTTCGTGCGCAACGTGAACCTCCATAGAGATCTCGACCTACCCACGATAGCCGATCTTTTCAGACGATTCTCGACGACTTACTTCGAGAAAGCGTCCATCCACCCAAACCCCCTTATAGTGGCCGCGTCCAACTATAAGGTGTTCAGGCACCCCAATAAGATTCACAGGCGCCCGAAGAGCGTCCTTAACGACCCCGACGATGCTATCACAGCATCCAACAAGATACACACACAACATTTACACAAACAGCGTCTTCGCCGGCGAAGACGAGGTCCCCGCTTGCTTGTGTCAAGCGGCCGCAGCCCTCTGCCGCGGCCGCCGTGACGCAGACTTCTTCCAAGTCATTTATTAGATGCAGCCCTCCAAAAACGCGCCGCCTTAAGCCGAGGTTCGGTCTCGCAGGAGACACCCTTAAGGCGACGCCCCCTGTAGCGCGGGTGCTTGTAATGCACCCGCATGTATCATCCATTTCTCGGCGATGCTTCAGCGCTCGCCCGTCTTATCGGTGACGCTGTCAAAGCCATTAGGGCTAACAGCATTAGTCATATTCGAAAAAAAAAAAAAAAAAAAAAAAAAAAAAAAAAATAAGTTCTCTTTTGGTGTGCGGCATTCGTAGGAGGTAGACGTGTTTGGGCGACCTCTATTGTATTTAGTGTTATTAGAATCTAACCTCAAATAATTGCTATTCGTGATAAGAGCGACCACTAAGTTTCTTGCCAGTTCTTCTCAAATAAATTATTGTTTCGAACTGGTGGTAGAATCATTCTGTCGTTGGATTTTGTAGTTAAAAGTGTTGGTGCACAGTAAGGTGCCCGGCGTGATTCCAAACGCAATAGTTTATGTTTTATTATTCATTTTAAATTGAATTTAGACTTAATTCTAACAGTATTGTAATTTCCTTCATCTTTAATATTTAAATCTTATTTATATATATTTTTCTGAATTTTGAAAACGGCTATATGCTTATTTTCATGAAAATCAGCATGAAGCGGTTGGCATTTTCATGAAAATCAGTATGTAGGGGGTTTTGGTGGGGAAAATCGATCTAGCTAGGTTTCATTATAAAAAATTACATTTTATACCTGTTTTTGGGCTATATATATAAATCCTAAAATGTAGAATTTAATGCAAATGATATTTGAGCTGTCAAATGCATAGCTGTAATAGCCTTATGGTAACGGCGGACCACAACTTACCTTATTCGCCTTTTACGACACCTCGATAAGAAAGAGGGTGGTCTATTCCACTAAACCGGATACCACACGGTGGGTCAACTTACCTTAGTCGCCTTTTACGACAACTCGGTAAAAAAGAGGGTGGTCTATTCTACTAAACCGGATACCACACGGCGTAAAATTCATAAACAAATAGTGTAATAGACACTAAGTTTCAAGTGTAGAACAACTCAAACGTAACATTCAAAATGATAATTTAATCTAAAAAGTACCTTGTAATATTGTCCTTCAAGTATACATCCATATCCAAATAACATGCATCCGTACTCACAAACTTTCGCATTTATAATATTAGTAGGACCGGATATACAAGATTAATCCATTTAAATATTAAAGATATAGGGGCTGCTATTTTGATACGGTCTAGAATAGAAATAACGATCGTATTAAACTTTTGTCCAACAAAACTTGCCTTGGTAAAAGTTCCTATCCGTGAAACCAGAGTTACAGTTCTGGCATAAATTGTTAAAGAGCCTCGCCATACATTAGCCAGTTAGTGCCGTGAATAACTTTTAACTAGAGTGAGGTGTGGAAACTTTTCCTAATTACCTTGGCACCTGGCTCTATGACGTCATAAGACGAGGGTGTTACGGTGTGAAAATAAATTATACGGTACACTGGAGCGTGAACTAGGATTTTTTAAATTGTAACGTGTAAAAGAAAACGCCGTGAGCACCAAAACTAAACACCAGCATGTTGTCACCAATGACTTTCGCTTTTTATTTTATAGCAACACAGTCATGAAACAAGAGTATCGCGCCCTTTTTGATTAAAATGGTGGCAACACGGTGCCGTTGTTGTTTCCGGTGGACTCTTCCTATTGATAAAAGTTTCAGTTACAGTCAGTCTTTGTTCGTCATTCAAGAGAAGTGCATCTCGGAACGGGAATTGTGGTATTCCTATTATATCGTGTTATTGTATATAGTGTGCGTTAACAAGCACAGTAGTCTCTCAGTCATGTAATATGATTTAATCACGAAAGTGTTTAATAATCGTACCTAGTGCATACTAAATTTCAAAAAATCAAATCGTTGGGTCCGTTGCCGGAGATTCAGAAAAAAAATATATATCTATATATACATATATTTATATACTAGCGGCCTGCCCCTGCTTCGCACGGGTATAAAATATATAGCCCGTGTCACTCAGTGAAAAAAATGATTAAAAGCTATCCAGTAGTTTTGTTTTATTCATTACTGCCCGTGGCCCGCACGCGTTACATTTTGATTAAAACAATTCCCCTTACCCTATACCATGAAGATTCCCTGCTATATTTGGAATATCTCAACTCATATACTATAGTTATTCCATGTCATAGTCGTTTTTATTATACCACGTTTTATAGTGACTTGACGGGATAAAATAAATGCTGTCAAACGAGATAAAAAGTATCCTATGTCCGTCTCCTGGTTCTAAGCAACTTCTCCACCAATTTTTAGCCGAATTGGTTCATCCGTTCTTGAGTTATAAATAGTGTAACTAAGACCAACTTTCTTTTATATATATAGATACAAATTAACTCATTTAAATATTAAAGATACTACTACTAACATCTGTGTATTTTGTTTCTATAAACAAATAAAAATATAAAAAGTAATCGCAGCTTTTAAACCTACGACCAGACTTAAGCTGTTTATCTGATGAAAAACGTATTACACGGATCGTAAAGTGTCGAACTTTCCCCATCTCACATTATAAATTGAAGGGCTGTTAAAATATTGCAACGCCGTAGAATGTTTACTTTCCACTTTCACGGTCGAAAATCGAGTTAATAAAGCTTAAATATTAAATTCGAATCAAAAATTCACTAACAACGAGCCTCCACAAATAGCAAAGGTTAGGAAACTTGTAAGTAGGAACTTTGCGGTAAATTCTTCGCGTACTTCAACGAAATAATTTTGGGTGAAATAAGTTTCAGATTTCAACTGGATATTACGAATCTTGTAGCTTAAGTATCTTTATCTAAACTAATTCTCTGTATGTCTATATGTGATCATTTTCTCAAAAAAAAATGTTTATTTACAGCAAAAATGTACAAGTTATATCTATCTTAACGCTACTTACACGCTAGGACTATACGAATCATGCCCACGTGGAATGGTCCCAAGAATGCTGGCAGCGTTTCCGCGCTGAATCGCTAAGCTGATTCTTTGTGCGAAAAAGGAGCCAGCCCTCTTGTCACCTGAAGAGGCAATCAACCGAGGTGTTAAAACGGATAAAAAAAAATTTGCACTTGGGCTCCATGGCCCTATGGTATGTACTGAATGGATTTCATTCGGATTTTACTAAAAGGTAGTGAAATTTTTCCGAAAGGTCTTGGTTTATAATACATTACCGTTTTATAAAAATGGTGTACCTGCCTGATGTCGACTTACCTTAGCCACCTTTTACAACAGCTCTGTAAGATATGAGTGTGCTGCATCACTTTACTAAGGTGCTTGTGAGGCAGTCCTAAATCTATTCACCCATTCTTTATATAATATTTTTTATTTGATTTTAATTTTATTTTTAATTTTTTATTGTATTTTTATTTTGATTTTAATTTTTATAAGTTTATTTTATTTATTTTTTTTCGTGTAAATTTGTTGGGCCATAGATGTCTTTAATAAAGAATTTATTATTATTATTATTATTTACCCAGCCGGATACCAAACTTGCGGTTAACTCACATTAGTGGCCGTTGTCAGCACCTCGGTAAGAAATGATGGTAGTCTATCTAGCCGGGTACCACACGGCGCCTCAGCTTACCTTAGCCGCCTTTTACGACGCCTCGGTAAGAAATAAGGGTGGTCAAACAATACTCATACAATATTCTACTAAGCTGGATATCACACGGCGGGTCAACTTACGTCAGTCCCCATTTACGTCACCTCGATAAGAAATGAGGGCGGTCTATTCTACTCAACTGGAAACTACGTGACGCAAAACTACTGTAAAATACAATTTGAGAGGCATATAAACTTTACTCAATAATAAAAATCAATGGTGTGAACAATAGGATAGTTGGTTGGCACACAGTTATCTTTTTCATGTCTTTTTAATATTTTAAAATACAGATCGCAATTGCGGTGGGCTTAAGCGAAGGGACCACAACACAAAGGGCCCTGACAAAATCTTAAAGCCCATGTAGATTTAACATAATCTCTAAGCATTACTGTTACAAATTATCTGTACCCTTGTGTATCTTTTACCTAAACGAGCTCACCACTGTATTTAAGAGTGTGTTACATCTATTCAGCGTTTGCCCTTTTCCCAGACTCGTTACGACACCTGAAGTGTAGTATTCCAGCTTGGGAAAGACACGTTGAACGTCGCCTTTATCCAACCTAACATTGGTTGGAATGGACGCTAGTATTTAAACATAATAGTAAGTACCTGGGTAACCGAGACTTGCTCGGTTATTTTAATAATATAAAAAAAAATAAAAAAATGATAGGGCAAGGTGGGGCTGGATCCTTGGTATTTTACCTCTCTAGACCGCCTGTTATCCAAATGAACTACCATGACTTTAAATTTGACAGCTAAAAATTGTACATTATTGTATTCAACGTAAATTTAAAAAAAAATAGTGTTCGATAACCATTCATAAAACGACATTTTATGTCAATAAAACCTAAGCTAGATTTTTCTCCCCCAAAACTCCCTACACGCTGAAATTCAGGAAAATCTTAAGATTAACTCGTTTAAATATTAAAGATTACAAAACATGTAACAACACGTTTAAGATAAGAGCGGGAGATTTATGAGACTTATATCAAATGCAAAGAAAATAACTAGTCTATAACTGGTCGTTTCAGTCGAATGTATATTCCCTACTTTTCCCAATCCATCCCTCTATCGTTCCCTTTCATTGATAATTTTTTTTTCAAACGCAGTTCAATGGATTTTCTATGTAACGCTCTAGGATATATATTACTCTTCATACGAAAAAGATCGACTCACATTAAGCCACAGGCATTTGATATCGTTTTTTATCCATATTTGTATTAAATCATTAACTTTTTGTTTTTATATTAAACGCATATTATCTTGTTGATTTTTTTTAGACATAGTATTTTTTAGACTTATATTATTTTTTTTTTAAAGATTTACCACAGCTATTATAATAATGAAGAATTACATTGAAACAATTGGACAGACATCGTTACAATCACTAATTACAGGTACATACAGCATTAAAAAAGTAAAATTATTTTCTCAATACATTTGAGAAAATAATTATCATAATTGTGCTACATTATAGAAATTTAAATTACCACTTCACACAAACAAATGTTATTTAATAAAATTTGGGTTGTGAGGAAGAAAACCTCTATAAAAAATTAACCAGTGGGGGCGTAAACGCCCACTAAGGCGTTGAGGTCCCTACTTAAGGCGCGGTCCGATCGTGACGTAACAAACATGGTGGGCAGGGAGCGACCGCGGGCAGCAATGACCTCCAGGCACCTCCTTCTGCTCTGCAGAAGGAGGTGCATGAGCGGTTCTGGGAGCTCTTATTTTGTATCCATTCTGCTGCTTGTGTGTGATGTTTGTGACTTCAACAAGTCCATCGTCTACCACCCTAACAGGGGACCTCGAGTGTTCCAAACGGGTTATATCGGACGTCTGGCTTACAGGTCCCGAGGTGGCCGGTGCATCTGGTGCTCCCGGTGCATCGGTTAGCGGAGGGGGACTTCTCTTTTGAGAGGTCTCTACCCGGAGGAGGTGTTTCTGGGATCAGAGCGGCTGTCGGCGATGATGGGGGCAATGTGTACAACGATACCATGTCCTTGTTATCAACAGTGTGGTGGAGCATACAGGTCGTTTTAATCGGTGCAAGTCCGACTTAACTGCCTACCCCCTGTCCCCGTCGAACGGCGGTACCCATGAAGGTTTTTTTCCTGTATAAAAAATGAGAATGATGAACGTAGATTAACATGGGATTATGTTTTCACAATACTTTACTACTTTTCACCAGAAGGCGTTATGGGGTCTCCATCTTATCATATTTTCGCTCATTACTCCTAGCTCATTATCTTACGAGAAAATTGCCCCCTCTTAAATTAACATCAATATTACTTAAAAGGTTTCCAGTAATTTCATTCCAGTTAGTCGATTAATATAAAATTCTATTAGCGCATCTATAAAATGGAAGCCTCAATTTCCGTAAAAGCTAATATTCGCAGCCAGCACCTTAAATTATATACAAAATGCGTGGTTCTTCAGTTATTAGACATAAGGGCGATAATTCATCAAATTTGTGATCTAGCTAACCATCCCTAATCTGACATAGCGGCAAGACATAGGTTGTTCTGACAATAAGAAATTACCGCACAAGGTATCACAGTCATGCTGTTGACCCTCGTCATTGAGAGCACTTTGTTCGTCATCAATTTCCCGACGCCATTTGTCTTGTCTATTGCCGCATGAATCAGCGAAAGAAAGATTTTTCGTGCCATGTATGACATTTTTGGGATGTACGATACATTAATGCGAGATTTGGTCTTCTATTTTTTGTACCATGTCTCCATATATTAAACAGGTAGAGTAAAATGACCTTTTCGGTTTTTTTTGCTACCTTCTTTTATAATGTAATTATAAAGCTTTACCTTTGTTACCTGCTGCTATATATGAGTATCTATAATAACATTATAAATCCGTCAGTCTGTATATCTGTTTGTCTGTCGGGTTATTATACTCTCGAATTGTTACGCTTAACTAATTTTGATTACATTTGTCACAATTAAAGCTTATATACGCGATTATATTACTTATACTACGCGAGATATTTTCATCTAAGATACGTCAGTGAAGACAAGAGTTTTCGAACAGTGCGTGTTGCCAGTAATGACATACAGATTCGAAACTTTGTCGCTAGCTATGGATCTCATAAGAAAGCTCAGAGTCACTCAGCGGGTGATGGATCGAGCTATGCTCGGAATATCTCTACGTAATCAAATCAGAAATGAGGAGATCCGTAGAAGAACCAGAGTCACCGATATAGCTCAGCGTGTCGCGAAACCCAAGTGGCGATGCGCGAGGCACATAGTGCGGAGAACTAATGGGCGTTGGGATCCCAGGTTATTGAATGGCGATCCCGCGCAGGAAAACGCAGTGTCGATAGACCCCATA
Source organism: Morpho helenor (assembly GCA_029227775.1). Classification (NCBI taxonomy): domain Eukaryota; kingdom Metazoa; phylum Arthropoda; class Insecta; order Lepidoptera; family Nymphalidae; genus Morpho; species Morpho helenor. The sequence continues at coordinate 2,390,536 of JARGCU010000006.1, forward strand.
CAAGGTGAATTGACAACCTCAAAAACGTCGCGTGGAGAGGGCATCCCATTAAAAGACCTATGTCTAGCAGTGGACGTTCATCGGTTGACAAAGAAGAAGAAGAAAGCTTATATGCCAGGGCAATACCAACAACATTGCATTATTGAAATTACTTAAACGCTGAAGTTAAAAAAAGTTCATTAGCCTTCTAAATTTTTTGTCTCTGGTGCTTTTAAGAAAGTCGCAGGGATCTGCTGCATAAAATCGTATTGAATAAAAACTCCTCCAAGGGACCTAAAAACTTCTGAGGTGTAAAATAAAAATAAAATCAACGTAGTTAATATTTTTGTAATAAATTTCGCCCCAGACAACTCCATGAAAACTTTAATTATCCGACTCGCAACACCAACCCATTAAAATTTAAATAATAATTGCTTTCTTAAATAGAGTTCTGTGTAACGTCTACATCTTACTTTATCTGTGTTATTAATCTAGACGAAGTACCGCAGACCGTCACTGATTTATTAACTACAGCCTAAATTACCGACGGTAGAAAGACATCGTCGCACACGTGTAAAAGTGTCGGCGAAATTTATGCGACATCTCAATGAAAGAAAAGATTGATACTCTAAATGTAACGAGCACTACACTGTACAACGCAGAATTTATAAAAATACAGACAAGCTAAACTTCAAAAACTCTTTGCGACAGTCTATCTTGTTTTAGAGCAGTGTTTCCCAACCTTTTTTATGACATTCCCCACCTAAAAATTCTTATGCCCCACTATGTAACATCCCTAAGTTATTTTTCCAAAAAAGTACATCTACAATGGAAGTACTTTATTGAAGTTACAATCTAGCCTTAAGGCTAGTAAGCAACTTAATTTTAAACTAAAATTATAAATTAACTTATATCTAAGAACAGGTCCAATGACTTTCTTAATATATGAGACAGTTTCTTTGTTTTTGAATTTAAACTATCGTGAGTAGTATTCATAGTTAATGTATAGAACCGGCTATACTCACGTCTTATTTTATCGGGTTAGCCCGACTAGTTTCGAACCCAACCGGGGTTCTTATTCATGAGCTCTTTACACGACGTTATCGCGGCGGGAACTGAGTTTCTTTGTTCTTGTGTTTTTTTAAGTGGCACTAACACTATACTACATTATCACTCTATTGCACTAACTCAAAGATTCTCAGACCTACTTGTTGTCGCCATTGACTTCCGCTTTGTATTTTATGGCAACACAGTCATAAAACAAGAATATCGCGCCCTTTTTTTAAAATGGTGGCAATACTGTGGCGTTGTTCTTTCCGGTGAAGTCTTCTTATTGATAAAGCGTTTCGGTGACATTCAGTCTTTGTTCGTCTTTCAAGAGAAGAGCGTCTCGGAACGGGAATTGTGGTATTTCTATTTTATAGTGTGTGCGCTAACATACTGAATATTCATATAAAATATCATAAAAAGCGGTCAAGCTGTTTCGGAGGAGTATGGTAACTAAAATTGTGGCACATGAATTTTGTATATATATAGTCTTCAATTGTATATTATGTTTCACCATCACACATTTAAAACCTGCTGTACCTTATAACCGCGAAAAACGTATTTGACTTTTAATTATATTTATATTTGGGACTCGCTTTAATTTTTAACCGTCAGAATTTGATTTTATTACCACATCAAAAGTATCTTTGTACTCCAATTAAAATTTACATTCACGCAACGCAAATTAATTAATTTCATTTATTTTGTTAACTCTTTATTTCCCAAAGCGAACTCCCAAATACAAAATTAATTAGGACGGTTTCATCTTTATTGTCTACTTAGTTTTTACCCGCAATAGTTTGCGTGGACTATTGCCACGTGATAGGTTGATAGATAGCACTTCTCAATGTCATCCTATTCCTGTAGTATTAACAGGATTTCTATAACCCCCCGTTATATGTTACCCTGGTGTATAAGAAATACGCGATATGTTACCCCGGAGTATAAGAAATACGCGATATTTTACCCCGGTGTATAAGTAATACGCGATATGTTACCCCGGAGTATAAGAAATACGCGATATGTTATCCCGGTTTATAAGAAATACGCAATATGTTACCCCGGTGTATAAGTAATACGCGATATGTTACCCCGGAGTATAAGAAATACGCGATATGTTATCCCGGTTTATAAGAAATACGCAATATGTTACCCCGGAGTATAAGAAATACGCGATATATTACCCCGGTGCATAAGAAATACACGATATGTTACCCCGGTGTATAAGAAATACGCGATATGTTACCCCGGTGTATAAGAAATACGCGATATGTTACCCCGGTGTATAAGAAATACGCGATATGTTATCCCGGTGTATAAAAAATACGCGATATGTTACCCCGGTGTATAAAAAATACGCGATATGTTATCCCGATGTATAGGAAATATGCGATTTGTTACCCCGGAGTATAAGAAATACGCGATATGTTACCCGGTGTATAAAAAATACGCGATATATTACCCCGGTGTATAAGGAATAATTGTGCCAAATTTCATTGATATTGGTTCAGCGGATTCGCCGTGAAAGAGTAACAAACATACATCTTAGTAGGATACACATCACACATCCCAAAAAGTTGTCTGTCTGTCAGATTTTCTCAAATCTAATAAACGGATTTTTGTACGGTTTTTACTTATAGATAGTGCAATTCTTGAGAAAGACTTAAGATTTTAATGGAACTTCCAGTGGAATAGGTTGTGGAGCAACATAAAGGCTACTTTTTGTCTTAGAATCCCGCAGCTGGGTTTAACGCGATAAAACTTTTTAATACACTGATTTCCACGCGCGGACAACGCACGGATAAATTTTAAATATAATTGAAGGCCTACCATATAAAATAGGTAAATGCCGCCTATTTTAGGTCAAAAATAAATTTCTATTTGCTAAAGAGTTGTCGGAGCGAGCGAATAGCGTATTCAGCATTCAAATGCGGTATCGGTACAATAAATTCGCCCCAAGCACATCCTATACACTTTATACAGGAAGTATGAGTCGTAACTTGCCGTTTTTTCAAAGGCTTCGTTATTCAGAACAATTTTCGCTTTAACTTTCAAAACATGCATATACTATCTTTAATATTTAAATGAGTTAATCTTGTATGTATATATGTAAAGAATATAAATTCTTTTTAATTTTAATATGTACACATCTCAATTTTAAATTTGGAAAGGAAAAGAATTGACGCCGTCAAAAGAAAAATGTTTAAAGCAAATATTAACAGAATTGATGTAATGTAAATATTTAAAGGCAAAATATAACTTTATTGTCGTTTCTTTGATTTTTCAGGTACTTATATTAGTTTATAGTGTATAGTGTAAATATTAAGACGAATAAAAATAAAACTTTGATTTTTCAGAGCAACACACCTTTTTATTTTGCCGCTCTAAGAAAATTACTTTATATATATATGTTTGAAATCTCGGAAACGGCTCCAACGATTTTGGGGGGAGAAAAATCGATCTAGCTAGGGTTTATGTAGAAAAAAAATTTATCGATAACGCCGTGTAGTATCTGGCTGAGTAGAATAGAACATCTTCATTTCTTACCGAGGTGTCGTGAGTGGCGACTTAAGTAATTCGACCTGCCGTGTGGTATTTGGCTGAGTAGAATAGACCGCCTTTTTACTGACCAAGGCGTCGTAAAAGGCGCCTAAGTTAACTCACCATGTGTCTATCAGCCGTATAGGTTGAGTAGAATAGACCGCCCTCTTTCTAACCGAGATGTCGTAAAATACGACTAAGGTAAGTTGACGTCAGGCTGGCGGCCAATCATCATGTGAGAACATGCTTATAACATGTTGTGCCGACCCCACTTAAAATGGGATAAGGGAGGATGAATAAAAAGAAGGGATTTACGCGGTAAAACATTTTGACACACTTAGTTCCACGTGAGCGAAGTCACAGGCATACACAGGTCACATAAATAATAGTCGTATAAAAACCACGTTCAAAAATCAATCTAAATTCACACAAATCTATTATTTAAATCAACTTTATTAAACAAAAAGCCGTCTTCCATTTATAATTCCCCAGTAAAAACCTAAAACTGCGTAAAAAATAATTTAACTCTAGCAACACATGTTACAGATAAAGAAAATTTTTAATCCAAATTCAAATAATTCTTTATTCAAATTGGCCTTTACAAGCACTTTCGAATCGTCAAATTACAATGAAGCTACGACTGGTTTGGAAAGGTGCTCTTACCGAGAAGAACCAGCAAAAACTCGGCGGTCACTCTTTTCAAAATTGAGTATTACAATAATGGCTTAATTAATTAAGCACCAATTAAAAAAGCTGTGATGGCCTAGCGGTGCGACCGTGTGAATCTCTAGAGACGATCATGGGTTCAAACCCGGGCAGACACCAATGAGTTTTTCTATTAAAACTTATGTGTCTAATATATAATTGCAATTTATCACACGCTTTTCGGTGAAGGAAAACATCGTGAGGAAACCTGCATATCTCTAGAGAATTCCGGGGATATGTGTAACCAACCAATCCGCATTGGAGCAGCGTGGTAGGTCTTAGCTCCAACCCTTCTCTCCAAAAATGGAGAGAGGAGGCCTATGCCCAGCAGCGGGATAGTAACAGGCCGTTACTTAAAAAATTTACAATATAATCTAGTGCGTAGCTGGTCGCAATTTAAAACCAAGCTTTCTTATCATCAACATAGTCCAAGTACGTTATTTCAATGAATAAAGCACAAGAGAAAACATTTTCCAATTCTCGACATTTTTACATAATGAATGTCCGTGATTAAAATGATGCTACAAACTGTAGTACTTTGTTCTTGTCCACTGACAATGTGATAATCAAGATTATGACTCCTATCACTGTTAAATAAAGTTCAAAATCGCTTATAATTTCGCATAGAATTATTCAGTGCTATGTTCCCGAACACTAGCATGAATTAATTTGTACGGAACACCCCGGAATTAAATTTGGTTAAGTTGTTTTGACCTAATTGACAAAACGGCGCTTAAGTTAGGCTTCTTTGGCTATGATATGAATGTTATAAACTATGGACTAACAACGCCGTGTGGTATTCGGCTGAATAGAATAGACCACCCCCATTTCTTAACGAGGCGTCGTAAAAGGCTACTAAAGTCGACCCGCCGTGTAGTATTCAGCCGAGTAGAACAGACCACCCTCATTTCTTACTGAGGTGTCTTAAAACGCAACTAAGGTAAGCCGACCCGCCTTGTGGTAACTGGTTGAGTAGAATAGGCCACCCTCTTTCTTATAGAGGTGTCGTAAAAAGCGACTAAGGTCAGTCGACCCGACATGTGGTATCCGGCTGAGTAGAATATACAACCCTCAATTCTTACCGGGATGTCGTTAAAGGCGACTAATGTAAGTTGACGTCAGGTAGGCGACCGGTCGTTAAATACCTATCCAAATCATGTGACAACATGTTGTGCTGAGAGTAGATTAAAGGCAGACTGTGATGAACATAAATTTTACATTGTATGTGAATTTCTATGCTCGTAAACTAAATTAGTGACGAATATATTCCGTACCAATTACTAAATACAGGATTTCGCATTGCATTAATAATAATGTTAAATACGAAATTCTACATTGTTAACTATATTCTATACGGAAATTCTGATTTACGATTAAACTCAGTCTACCACATTATGTGATGATTACAATACAAATTTCCTGTTAGCAAATATACATGTTATGTATGAGTGTGGACTATTCTACTCAGCTGGATACCACACGGCGGGTCAACTTAACTTAGTCGCCTTTTACGACACCTGAGTAAGAAATGAGGGTGGTCTATTCAACTAATCCGGATACCACACGGCGGGTCGACTTACCTTAGTCGCCGTTTACGACACTTTTGTAAGAAATGAGAGTGGTCTATTTTACTCAGCCGGATACCACACGGTGGGTCGACTTACCTTAGTCGCTGTTTACGACACTTCTGTAAGAAAAGAGGGTGGTCTTTTCTACTCAGCCTGATACTACACGGCGACTTATTATATTAGACTTCTAAACAAACATAAAATAAAATCGCCTTAGTTTAAATAGGCTTTTACATCATCAGTTCTACTAATGTGAATTTAGTTAAGGACCGTAATAAATACATTATGAATATAATGTGTAATATTCATTCGTATTTTTAAGAAATTATTAAGACAATGTTTTAACGTAGCAAATTGGATTGAGATACGATTACCTCGCCCTCACCTCAGCTGTCCGTTAACGAGAAAAAAAACAGGCCCTGTTTACTTACCTGCGCTAATATAAATTAAGTAAGCAGTGTTTGTTTTAATAGAATTTTCTTGGTGAGGAAATTGCCTTAATTTTATTAGATGACAAAAAGAACCTTACCGGTAAACTGGTAACATTTTAGCTTATTGTGAAGTTTTAATATAAAGGTTTTCTAAATTCAAATCAAATATGTTCGTTTAATATATCAATCAATTTATTTGAATTAAGAATTCAAGAACACAAATTTTCTACGTTCGTGTGATTTTTAGTGTTTTTTAAAATTAAATATTTTATTGTTCAGTTTAAATATGTAAAAGACTGGCCCGTTTGCGCAGTTGGTAGTGACCCTGCCTTCAGCTTCTCGGGTCGTTGGTTCGATTCCCGCCGAGGGCCAACATTTTCTAACAAAAAATTATTGATTTTTTCGAGCATGGGTGTATATATGTATTTATGTATGTATTAATAATTATATAAGAATATATTAACCAGTCTGTCACCCATAACACAAAAAACAAAAACAAAAATACAAAATGTATTTTTTTTTTCGAAATAATTACAACAGAACAGATCATCTCACTAGAGACTAGTGGAGCCAACCTATAGTTTGTCTATCGCCAAAAAGAGATGGCAAATGATGTATCTGTCTATCCCTCTCTCTTTTTATGGGTAAGAGAGAGACTGAACTGGTCTAGAATTTAAGGACACTGTTTGGTGGTACATTTAGGCTAGGCATTTTACGACCGGCCGCCTGCCTGACGTCAACTTACCTAAGACCCTTTTTATGACACACCTCGGTAAGAAATGAAAGTGGTCTATTTTACTCATCCGGATATCGTGCGGTACTTACCTTAGTCGCCTTTTACAACACCTCGGCAAGAAATGAGAGAGATCTATTTTACTCAGCCGAATATCGCACGGCACTTACCTTAGTCTCCTTTTACGACACCTCGAAATAAGGATGGACTATTCTACTCAGCCCGATACTACACGGCACGAATTGAAATTTTCTATTATTCATTAAAACTTAAAATAGAATCTGCTTTTGAATTATTTCTAGAATTAGGCGAGATCCATGCCTTCCTGCATGTATCAGGTATAAAAACAGATTGTCCACTCTACTTTAGCATTATATATATTTTCTATTTTACTTCATCGCAGATTATAGCAAAATAATGTTATTATTACTTTCTGTTTTTGAATATTTTTGCTCAATCGTTGGATATTTGAAATCAAGTGTGCAATTTAACGCTGCAGCCGTATACAATTGTGGTGGAAACATTCAGTAAAATAGCCTTGGCTTCTTTATTTTTTGGCAACTAGAGCTAAAAATGTTCAGATGAAAATTACACATCGAGTATCATGCCAACGTGATACATAATAAATACGAACCGTATTTATAAATAGCGAATATTGAAAATTCGAAAATTAAATAATCTTAAATATACAAATGATAGTCGTGTGGTATCTAGCTGAGTAGAATAGACCACCCGCATTTCTTACCGAGGTGTCGTAAAAGGCGACTAAGGTAAATTGACCCACCGTGTGGTATCCGTTCGGGTAGAATAGACCAACCTCTTTCTTACAGAGGTGTCGTAAAATACCACTAAGGTAAGTTGACGTCAGGCAGGCGGTCAGTAAAATACGAAGCCAAATCATGTGACAACGTGTTTATAACATGTGCCTATCCCACTTAGAGCGGGATAAGGGCACGAGAATTATGTTCCGTATCCCCGTCACTGCAATAACGACTCGCGAGTAATTGAGAAGTAGAACCTTCTTGAATGATTCGTTCACTATATAAGCGTTGGTATCAATAAAATAAAATGTCAATGTTTGTTGAGGATTACTTAGGAGACAATAATGTGTGGATATAGCTTGCTTAGACCCTGTACAATATAGTAATGACTAAATGTAACTAGTCATAACAATTACATTTTTAAAAGAGCAACCGCCGAGTTTCTTGTTGGCTCTTCTCGGTAGGAACAGCTTTCCGAACCAGCAGTAGAGTTGACGATTCATAAGCACTTGTTTACAAGTTTATTTGAATAAAGAATATTTTGAATTTGAATTTAAATTATCGCGCGGTTTTGGCATTCAGTTTGCGAATACCGATCGAGAACGAATTTAGAAGCGAAAGTAAAATTGAAAGAATAGTGAACTCGACTTTGTTAATTACTCAATTTTGTTCAGAGTTATTAGATATTTTGCTGTGGTAGCCCAGCGGTAACACCATGCGACTCTTTCGCGGAGGTCACGGGTTCAAACCCGGGCAGACATCAATGAGTTTTTCTGTTAAAACCTATGTTTCTAATTGATAATTGTAATTTATCACACGCTTTTCGATGAAGGAAAACATCGTGAGGAAACCTGGATATCTCTAGAGAATTCTGAAAATATGTGTAACCTACCAATCCGCATTGGAGCAGCGTGGTAGGTCTTAGCTCCAATCCTTCTCTCCAAAAACGTAGAGAAGAGGCCTATTCTCAGCATTGGGATACTAATAGGCCGCTACTTACTTACCAGGTATTTTTATCTAAGTCCACGAACCCCTGTATATAACAATATTTTACTGAGATGAATAAATCTAGACTGTATAAACTTGTATGTTACACTTGAGCCTCTGTTGCTTTAAATAAAGAATTTGCATTTGAAAAGCCTGGTTGGATAATGTCAAATCCGATAAAGGAGACCGTTTTTTCTTCAATAATGCTTATTCACTCGCCCCACATCAAAGAAGGGAAATAAATGATATTTGTTCCGTGGGTTGTCAAATGGAAATTGCTTATGTAAAATACAGAGGTACTTAACGGTGCTCAATCACATTTTTACGTAACTTAAATTCACTTAACCCTTTTACCTTTATGTAGATAAAATTAAAAAGAAATCCCTAAACAGGCCGTTTTGTTTTGTCCGAAGGGCATCATATAGGTATCACATAGGTATAACTGAAAAAGGTTTTTGCGGGCCCTTGAGCGTTGTTTAAAGATATATACTCCTGACCAGTGCACATGCCACACGATCACAGCCACTAAAACCCCTCTTTTAGCTTTATCAAATAAGCTATTTATGCACTTTTGAATCGTCAAGGATCAATATGATTAATGAAGCTACAACTGGTTCGGAATATTGCAAGAGCAATCTCGGTAAGATACCGAGAAGAACCAGAAAGAAACTCGGCGGTCAATTTTTTAAACATTTTCAATTTTACATTATTAAACCGCAGTCTTGTATGAAGCTGAAAGGATTTGGTCGCACCAAGTGGGCTTAATTTATTACTATTGCTTTCGCAAGTGGTGTTATTTATTAACAACGTCACTTCACATCTGGGGTTCAGATTTCTTTCTGAGAATTTTAATTTTTTGTTCCCTCGCGCCCCAAATGTGGCGCCTTTGTTTTAGTAATCCCACCCCCTGCGTCCTATACTTCCTTTCTGCCATTACCTAAATACCATCCCAGTCGCGCCTACATATTTAACCGCACCGCACGGGCATATATTCGCTCCATTAGTTTAAACGCACCGCACGCGCACCTATATACGCTCCCGCTTCCATCTTTGTGCCATACTGTGGGCATAATCGCACCATATCAACATCCCGAAGTCTGGAGACAAATCAGAAGCCTTCAGATCGGTAAGTGATATTGTTAATATTTACACTACTTGTTGATAGTTGTTAAATTGAACCCACAGTGCCGCCACGCATACTCCATAATTAAGATCCCGCTGGTTAGTGGCTATTTACACGCCACGCCACAATTAATGGTCCTTCGATACGGATATGATCAGTCTTATTTTATTATATTTTTATTTTTATCCGCCGCCGCCTTAAGGTGTTATTTTTGTCGTAAGTAACTCGACGTCCGCCGCCGCCTTTAGGTGTTATTTTTATTTTTGTCGTAAGTAACACGACGTCCGCCGCCGCCTAAAGGTGTTATTTTTCTTATATTCGTCGTGAGTTACACGACGTCCACCGCCGCCTTAGGGTGTTATTTTTGTCGTAAGTAATACGACGTCCGCCGCCGCCTTAAGGTGTTATTTTTCTTATTTTTGTCGTAAGTTACACGACGTCCGCCGCCGCACTTTCAAATTATTAACGCTTAAATTTAATAATCATGTCGTTTGATTTGAAAAATAAATTAAATTCCTTAATTATAAAGAAAGAAAATATTTTTCAAAGAGTAACTCGCCTCTATGAATGCACAAAAAATATTTCAACATTTGAATCAAGAAAAAATGAAAGTTTTATGGCCGAGTCCCATACGATTGATGAATTAAAAATTAAATTTGATGAAGCTCTCGATGAAATCAATATGTTAACGCTACAAATAAATCCATCGGCCCAGCCAGATTATCAGGCCCTGGACGCCTTTGAAGATTTATACTCGAGAATCAAAAGGACGCGTTATAATATAAAAACACATAACGCTACATGCTTAAGTGAAACACCTTTAAATAAAACAGTGATAAAATTACCACCGATCGAGTTACCATCGTTCGATGGTAAAACTGAAAACTGGCCCATTTTTTACGAATCTTTTAAATCTAATATTCATGATAATCAGAATCTGTCTGACTCGCAGCGCGTGCAGTATTTAGTCGGTAAATTGACTCATAGTGCACTCCATTTCACAGCAGGTATTGTACCTACTGGTGAAACGTACAGTATAATTTGGAAAAGTTTAATAAATAAATACCAAGATAAAAGGGCTTTGGGTACTCACTATTTAAATAGTATTTTTGAGTCCAAGCAGTGTTCGAACTCCGCTTATAATTTAAATATATTTATAGAAAAATTCTCCGCATCAGTCGCCGCATTAAAACAATTAGATATACCTGATCTCGCCGATTTTATCTTGTTATACTGTGCTTTAAAAAAGGTTGATTCTGATATTATTCAAAACTATGAAATGTCTATTCAAAATGTTGAAATTCCTTCGTATAAAACTTTTATATCATTTGTTCAAAATCATGTTAAGATTTTAGAACGGTCGAATCTTAACTCTTACCATCGCAATAAAACAATAAGTCATAACAAACCGCATTCCTATAAAACGTTCATTGTTTGTCAGAATGACGAAAAGGATGAGAGATGTATTTTATGTAAAAATACTTCACATACGCAACTGTTTAATTGTCTACAGTTTAAAAATATGAATTCCGCTCAAGATAGGTTTGAATTTATAAAACAAAAGAACGGTTGTGTGAACTGTTTAAGTATGGTTCACACATCAAGTTCATGTAAATCGCGTATTGTGTGTGGAGTTTGTAATAATCGCCACCATACCTTATTACATTTCGAGAAGAATACATCTAATTTATCAAATTCTTCGCAATCAAATAGATCGTTTATTAATAATAAAAATAATAATCCTCCGCTACCCGCTGCCAGGCGTTCGATTCGTACGAAGACGCGCGCGTCGTATCCCACGCTTCCCCGCGCTCGCACTCCCTGCGACGCTGATTCACACGCCCGTGCCTCGAACGCCAACTCGAGTACTTCTGCCTTGTATCACTGTGCCGTCGCGACCGCGCCTACCGCTCCGCCTCAGGAATCAACGCTTGCCGAGAACACTTCGGTTTCGTTTACAGCGAATTTGAAACAACGTTCGGCAATATTATTAGCAACCGCCCAAGTATATGCTAAGCCGTATAATCAAGACGGCAATGTAATAATTCGCTGTCTTATTGACAATGGTTCTCAACACAATTTAATAACACTTGAATGTTGCAAAGCATTAAACTTACCTATTATTCCTATGAATAATTCTTATATTAAGGGAGTAGGTTTAACGTCGCGACCGATACACGGCTATGTTTATTTAAACATAGAATCCCGTGTTTATTCTAATAATAAATATTATATCCACGCCTTAGTTACTGATTGTATTACGGATACCTTGCCTTCACATTTTATTAATAAATGTGAAATAAATAATTTCGCTAAAACTATTCCTCTCGCTGACCTCTCATGGAATATTCCTGGAGGAATTGATTTAATTATAGGCGCTCAACTGTTCCCACATATTTACCTAGGTGATAAGATAATTTCAGGAGATAATCCGCCCGCTTTATTGACAACTTTTGGGTATGTTTTCATGGGTGATTATCATTGCGATGTCAACTCCAACACTTCATTTACTGCGCTCGCTCTTAATGATTTAGAATCATGTCTTCATAAATTTTGGGAATTAGAAGAGGTTCCAAGTAAACGATATCTTAGCCCTGAGGAAACCGAGTGTGAAAACTCTTATACTGCTTCGGTTTCACGAGATGATAATGGTAGATACTCTGTCGCTTTACCGTTTTGTGAAAATCCTTCAAATTTGGGCAATTCACGCTGTGTTGCTCTTCGCCGCTTACTTTCTTTGGAAAGGAAATTAAAACGTGATCCTTCGCTGAGAATCGAATATAATAATGTAATTTACGACTACATTAAAAACGGTTACTTAACGGAGTTATCTAAAGATGAATATACTAACGACGGTTATTACATTCCGCACCACGCTGTAATTCGGCTTGATAAAACAACATCGCGCTTACGTATCGTTCTGGACGCCAGTGCTAAAACGCATACGGGGTTGTCATTAAACGACATAATGCACCGTGGACCTAATTTACAGGCCGATTTATTTTTACTACTTTTAAATTTTCGATTATTTCCGGTCGCAATGACTTCCGATATTAGGCATATGTACTTACAAATTGGAGTTTTACCGCATGATCGTAAATTTCAAAAAATATTTTTTCGTTTTAATGACTCTGAAAACATTCGCGAATTTCAATTCAATAGGGTACCATTTGGTTTGAAACCGAGTCCTTACCTAGCTATGCGTACTATACGACAGTTATGTAATGATGAAATTCATCGGTACCCTGAAGCGGTAAAAGTTGCGTGTTCACATCTTTATATGGATGATTTTGTTTACTCCGCACCCGATGAACAAACTGCTAAACAATTAGCACAACAGTTAATTGAATTGTTTAAAGCTGGGTCATTTGATTTAATAAAATGGACTAGTAATTCTGCTGAATTACTGCGGAATCTCCCTGAAACCCATCGAGCAGGTATAGACTTCTCGGAGAGTAACGCTAAAGTTCTAGGTTTATCATGGGAATCGATTGAAGACAATTTTAGCTTAACGATTTCCCATATTGATAAGACTTGTACCAAGCGTCAAATTTTGTCTTTAATCGCGCGATTGTTTGACGTTTTAGGCATAGTCGCCCCGGTAATTTTGTACGCGAAATTATTAATTAAAGAACTTTGGCTTTGTAACATAGGATGGGATGAAAAACCCCCTGAAAATATTATTAATCGCTATGTCGCTTTAATACAGGAGTTTTCCCTTCTTTCTTCTTTAAAAATACCGCGTCATATTGGAGTCACTAGCGATTGTAAGGTTAATATAGTCGCATTTAGTGACGCCAGTTTGCAGGGATATGGATGTGTTATTTATCTACACATAACAGACAGTCTTGGTAATATTCGCATAAACCTTTTATGTTCTAAATCTAAAGTCTCGCCTACTAAAATAACGACTTTAGCGCGTTTAGAATTATGTTCAATTCTTTTAATGTCAAAATTAGTGAAACTCGTTAAAGATACATATGGGGTGCGTATACCTATTGAAGGTACATATGCATTTTCTGACTCTACTATCGCATTGTCGTGGGTAAAATCGTCTCCGCACCGTTGGAGCATATTTGTAAGTAATCGCGTGGCGCAGTGTCAGGAAAACTTAGCACCCCAACATTATTACCATGTTGCTGGATATGAAAATCCAAGTGATTGTCTGTCACGTGGTATGTTACCATCGAAATTATTATCGCATTCACTATGGTGGAATGCGCCTCAATGGCTTCGCAGTACACCTTGCAACTGGCCCATCCACCAGTTTTTACCAAGTGATTATGATAAATTGCCTGAATTAAAATCAAATACTCTTATTGTCGCCTCAACTCAACATGAGAACTCAATCTTATATGATTTATGTCATCGCTTCTCCTCATGGAAAAAATTTATTCGCTGTGCCCTTTATGTTTTACGCTTTGTTAAACTGATTCCTTTGGTAAATGATATAGAACAAATACATTTTACAGAAAAAATTATAATTAAGGCAATTCAAAGCATTTATTTTGCTGATGAAATTAAACAATTAAATGCTAACCAATTACCTTCAAAAAATTTACGAAAATTATCTCTCTTCTTAGATAAAGAGGGTATAATTCGCGTCGGAGGTAGGCTTTCTAAAGCAGATTTACCTTTCGATGTCAAACATCCTATGCTTCTTCCAAAACGGGATCACACTATAGATATGCTCGTTGATCATTACCATATTCACAACTTGCATACCGGTCCTGGCCTTTTAATATCTATCATAAGACAGCGCTTTTGGATTTTAGACGCAAGAAATGTTATTAGAAGCAGAATTCATAAATGTAACACCTGCTTCCGCAGTAGACCTTCGCACCCAACGCCTATTATGGCAGATCTACCATCTTGTCGCTTGCAAGAAGGTAAAGCATTTCTACATACTGGGGTAGATTATGCCGGGCCAATACGCATTACCCTAACACGCCGACGCGGGCAACACTCCCAAAAGGCCTATATTTGCCTTTTCGTTTGTCTTGTGACGAAAGCTATACATATAGAACTCGTAAGTGATTTAACGTCGGAATCTTTCCTTGCTGCCTTCAAACGTTTTATTTCTCGCCGCGGTCCAGTTTCTGTTTTGTATTCAGATAACGGGACGAATTTCGTTGGAGCAAAATCGCAACTTAATGATATATATAAATTACTTATTGAATCCGATTTCGTAAATAAATTTAAAGTCGAATTATCTAATTATCGCATTCAATGGAAAATGATTCCACCTCGATCTCCACATTTTGGAGGATTGTGGGAAACAAATATTAAAAACGTCAAAACTCATTTATATCGCGTAATCGGAAATCAACTTCTCTCATATGAGGAGATGATAACGGTGCTTACACAAATAGAATGTTTGTTAAATTCACGTCCGCTTAGTGTTCTTACTTCGGACCCGCATCCGGAAGTTATCACGCCAGCTCATTTTTTAATGACTACACCGCTACAATATTTACCTGTTCCTGACTTGTCCAACGAAAACTTTAATCTCGCCAACCGAAAAAGGTTGATTGATGAGTTAGTTCAATCTTATTGGAAAAAATGGCGATTAGAATATTTGCATACATTGCAAGTCAGACAAAAATGGTGCACACCTGATAATCCAGTTAAAGTCGGAACAGTTGTATTAGTTGGTTACGACAATTTGCCACCTTTACATTGGCCACTCGGGGTAATAACAAAGGTTTGTCCAGGAGCTGATAATGTCGTTAGAGTAGCTCTTGTTAGGACAAAATCTGGCGATATAAAACGCCCTGTTATAAAACTTTATCCGTTACCAACCCAATAAATCAATCATTTTAATATAAATAATTTTACGCATCTATTTAATACATTATAACGCACGCCTATTTTAATTTGTTTTAAAGCCATAATTAATTGCTATAAAAATCTTTACAAAAAAGAAATACCATATATAGTTGTTTTACAGACATAAGTAATCTCTATAAAATCTTTGTAAAAATATTATTTTGTTCATAGTCATAAGTAATCGCTATAACAACTCTTTGAAAAATATTAGTTTCCTGTGAATAAATTATCGCCTTTACTAAAATCGCTATTTGTCAACATCTTAACAATTTTTTTGGTTTACTTAATTTCTTTTTGAAAGTTTTAACCTTTCAAGGCGGGGAGTATGGTCGCACCAAGTGGGCTTAATTTATTACTATTGCTTTCGCAAGTGGTGTTATTTATTAACAACGTCACTTCACATCTGGGGTTCAGATTTCTTTCTGAGAATTTTAATTTTTTGTTCCCTCGCGCCCCAAATGTGGCGCCTTTGTTTTAGTAATCCCACCCCCTGCGTCCTATACTTCCTTTCTGCCATTACCTAAATACCATCCCAGTCGCGCCTACATATTTAACCGCACCGCACGGGCATATATTCGCTCCTTTAGTTTAAACGCACCGCACGCGCACCTATATACGCTCCCGCTTCCATCTTTGTGCCATACTGTGGGCATAATCGCACCATATCAACATCCCGAAGTCTGGAGACAAATCAGAAGCCTTCAGATCGGTAAGTGATATTGTTAATATTTACACTACTTGTTGATAGTTGTTAAATTGAACCCACAGTGCCGCCACGCATACTCCATAATTAAGATCCCGCTGGTTAGTGGCTATTTACACGCCACGCCAGGATTTTTAAATCCAGGCATTTTTATCATCCAAATAATCTTCAATTTTGTAATATGCTTTATGTACAAGCATTTTTCTTTCTTAATTTAAACCTTTCTGTAGACTGGTCAGTGATATTTATTGTAGAAGCGAATACCGAGACAATCGAATGAGTTGCTAACTCTGCTGAGTTGTGACACAGGTATCACAAGCTTTTTGTGACCTCTCGTATGTCTATACATCAAATTTCGTCTTATATATATATGTATAATTTTCCGTACGAATAGACCTTAGCATTACCTTCATTCGTACGGGAACACTCTATCAGTGTGTTAATTCAATATAGTTGGTTAGAGAT
The DNA here is from genome assembly GCA_029227775.1 of Morpho helenor. Classification (NCBI taxonomy): domain Eukaryota; kingdom Metazoa; phylum Arthropoda; class Insecta; order Lepidoptera; family Nymphalidae; genus Morpho; species Morpho helenor. The sequence goes on from JARGCU010000006.1 coordinate 2,407,408, forward strand.
AACTCTTCCTCACAGATACTCAATAGATAACGCCGTGTGGTATCCGGCTGAATAGAAAAGTACCACCCTCATTTCTTACCGAGGTGTCGTAAAAGGTGACTAAGGTAAGTCGACCCGCCGAGTGGTATCCGGCTGAGTAGAATAGACCAACCTCATTTCTTACCGAGGTGTCGTAAAAGGCGACTAAGGTAAGTTGACCCACCGTGTGGTGTCCGGTTTAGTAGAATAGACTACCCTCTTTCTTACCGAGGTGTCGTAAAATACGACAGAGGTAAGTTGACGTTAGGCAGGCGGCCGGTCGTAAAAACGCAGCCAAATCATGTGACAGCATGTTTATAACATGTTGTGCCGACCCCACTTAGTGTGGGATAAGGGCAGGAAGATGACAGATACTCAATCTATAGCACTCTAAAGCTCATAAAAACGCATTTAAAAACTTCCACAAATTCATTCTGAAAATACTTAATGTTATTAGGCGTGGATGCGAAATATTTCCCAGTGGGCTGCCCGCAAAAAATGCGAACATTGGCAATCTACCGTTCAACCGGGTCAAATTGCTGACTAATCAAATGGTTAAGGGAATTGTGCTGAATCGGATTCAGGAAACCGGCCTTTACTTTTATTAAGAGGTCGGTTTGAAACAAATAATACTCAATTAGACATTTTGTGCGGACTAGACATAATTAGACGGCTATAAAATAACCGAATTTGAATTGAATGTAATCTGTAAACCCAAAGAAACTTTAGATTTTTTCTCCTGCCCTGGACAACCCCCTTGGGTTATTGGTCGAACAGGGTGTATGTAGGACGGCCGATTAAATTATAACACAGCTATCCATTATTCGAATCACGATTTATTGCTTTACCAACAATTATTTTATTACGTATTATATCATTATATGTAAACGACCGTGTCAACACGACGACACGGGAAGAGTGAGATAGGAGAGGGGTTCTCACAAACCACTCGTTGCTTATATATAGTTCCGCGAACCAAACGATAGCGGGCATTTTTTCGATGCAGCGCCATCTAGTTTGATTCGCGGCACTAACGTATTTGCGTTATACATGCCCTTATCCCACTGCAAGAGCTAATTTGAATGAAGATTATTTTAATAATAATTATTATTATAATCTTGAACAAAAATCAAAATAATTTTAATAAGTTTCTATTTTTAATTATACTTAAAACACCTATTATATCTACTTGTTGATGATTCATAAGTTATTACATTAGAATTACTATGGAAGGAGACTGACGCCTGAACGAGGATTCCCTGTATTTCAGGTCGCCAGAGACTTCCCCCTTACAAAATATTTTATTTTATTTAATCTACAGCTATTTACATAAAGTATATATAAAAAAAATTAATCTATTAATAAGGCTAAACTTATTATATAGTTTTTCATAAAATAAATTTTGCTTAACAGAATTTAGTACAGAAAGTACGAAAGCTGCAATAACGACGTAATGTGTGTGTTTGTGTATTTTGTGTGTGTGTGAGTGTGTGTGTGGGTGTGCGTGTGTTTGTGTGTGTATTGTTACCACATGTTTCAAATACTACCTCCTTCATAGAGTTGGTCATTAATATGAAAAAGCATTGTGGTTGTCATATATTTAAGTGTCATTGAGTTGTTGAGAATTAGTAAATGGGTTGACTTTAGGAAAATTGCTTTTCTTTTATTGAATAAATATAAACGAGAAATATCGTCGTTTGTTATAATATAATAGAGCAAGTTATACTATACTATAATACAGTGATTAATCAAATAAAAAGGAGCCATTATTCCCCTTGATTGTTTTTTTTAAGTGTGCTTTTGTGAAAATGTAAAATATCACCGCGTGTATATTAATGACACGTCTCGGTCAGATTATATCAACAATGTGGACATATTTGCACTCAATAGGGTCTCCTGTGATTGACATATCAATTTTTTAACGTCACATAAAACACACAAAAACACATTATTAAATGTACTAGTAACGATTACTCAGTCTTATATAAATAAATAATATCTTGTTGACCGAGCTATGTTTGTTATTTTTTAAGATGTATAAAAAGATTTATATATCGCCGTACGCTATCAGGCTAAATAGACCACCCTCCTTTCTTACCGAGGAATCGTAAAAGACGACTAAGGTATAAAAAAAACAAAGTTCACATATTTTTACAAAATGTCAAGTTCATATCCAAATTCAAAATTTTCTTTATTCAAATAAACGTGTAAACAAGTACTTTGGAATCGTCAACTCTACTGCTGGTTCGGAAAGCTGTTCCTACTGAAAAGAGCCAGCAAGAAACTCGGCGGTTGCTCTTTTTAATAAATAATACTTATAACTAGTTACATTAATTCATTACTATCTTGTACAGGGTCGGACATAAGCTATATCCACGTATTCTTATCATCTAAATAATCCTCGTATAGTAAGCTTTTTTTATCAGCCTTTATATTTGAAACTGTTGTAGTGGCAAAGCTAAAAGTTGCAAAAAACTTGTGGGCGTGTGAGTGATCTTGTGTGTGTGTGTGTGTGTGTGTGTGTGTGTGTGTGTGTGTGTGTGTATGTGTGTGTGTTTGAGTGGGGGTGTATTACTTTAACTCTACAACTGTTGAATGGATCTGTAACAAAGTTCTAAGTTTGGAATAATTATATAATTTTACTCCTGAACAAAGAAAACTAAACAAAATCTCTTTCCTGTGTAACTAAGTACTACTAATTACAAATTTGACGCACAAGTGGAACCGCGGAACGCAACTAGCGTTAAATGAAATATTCGCAAGCTCAGTACACGATCTACAAACGTTTTCATTTCGGGTGCAAATGGCAGCTATTCCGCAAATATCTCAGCAATTAACCGTAATGACGCCCAAATATGTCAGAGTTGGTTGGCGTTATCTCTGTACGAGACAATATCAACCTTTATGATGTCGCTAATATTGAAGAGAAGAAATTGAATGCGATAAACATAGCAATAGAATAATAGAATATGTATGAACTGTATTAGTTTTAGCGATATAATTTGCAAACCTTACTTTACTATCTTTCTAATCGTTTATTTAACTTTTGACAGCTTAAGCAGTGATGGTCAAATTGCAAATTTGCAAATTGCATTTGTGAATCGATTTAAAAAACCATCATCATCCCTTCTAAGTGGGGACGGCACAACATGTTATAAACATGTTATCGCATAATTCGCCTGCATGATGTCAACTTACCTTATTCGCCTTTTAAAGAAAACAAAATAATTGGGTAGGTGGGGTTCGATCCTAGGTTTCATTTCTCAAGACCGTTCTCCGAATAAGCTACGCTGACTTGACAATTCACGGCAAAAATAGTGTTTTATATATTCAATGTAAATTTTAGTATATTTTTTTTGCCCGAAACAGGGATAAAACGATTTTTTTAAATAAAACCTAGCTAGATCGATTTTTTCCCCCAAAACCAATTTCAGATCGTTGATCGTTAAAAATCGTTGGAGCCGTTTTCGAGATTCCGAAAATATACGGGTATAAATATAAATACAAAATTAACTCATTTAAATACTAAAGTAGTAGTAAAAGTAAGTAGCGATCTGTTACTATCCCACTGCTGGGAATAGGCCTCTTCTCTCCGTTTTTTTGGAGAGAAGATTTGGAACTAAGACCTACCACGCTGCTCCAATGCGGATTGGTAGGTTACACGTATCCCCAGAATTCTCTAGAGATATGCAGGTTTCCTCACGATGTTTTCCTTCACCGAAAAGCGTGTGATAAATTGCAATTATCAATTAGACACATAAGTTTTTGAAAAAACTCATTGGTGCCTGCCCGGGTTTGAACCCTAGACCTCCCCGAAAGAGGCGCATGGTGTTACCACTGGGCTACCACAGCTTTATAAATACTATAGATATTTCAAATCAGTGGCCCAATATAAAAGATGAAACGCCGCGGACAAAGGAGTTTATTGTTGTTTTATCTCACTCGAATAATTAGATGATCAAACGAACTTTCTCTAGTGAAATTCGATCTCAATTATCTTTGCTTCACAGAGGATTATATATTGCTTTCCTTATAATCACGAATTCTTTGATCTTCCAGTCTGGCCCGTTGGCGCAGTGGGTAGTGATCCTGCCTTCAGCTCCGTGGGTCGCGGGTTCGATTCCCGTCGAGGGCTAACATTTTCTATAAATGAATTTGTTGGCCTTTGAGGCTGGGTATATTTTTATTTAAGTATGTATTTATAAGTATGTAAATATATATTCACCAGTTTTCCGTCTACCATAACACAAGTGTTAAGTTACTTACTTTGGGGACGGACGACCGTGTGTGTAAGTGTCCCATATATATATATAAAAAGAATTTGTAATTTTTCGTAACTTAGCTATAATCATCATTTTCCTGTGCTTATCTCATTCTAAGTGGGGTTGGCACTACATGTTTTCTCTTCCATTCTCTCCTATCATTCGTCTCTGGTGCTACTCTTTTTATATACATGTCATACTTCACACAATACGCCGTGTGGTATCCGGCGGAATAGAATAGTCCACCCTCATTTCCTACCGAGGTGTCGTAAAAGGCGACTAAGGTAAGTTGACCCGCCGTGTGGTATTCGGCTGAGTAGAATAGACCACCCTCATTTCTTACCGAGGTGTCGTAAAAGGCGACTAAGGTAAGTTGACCCACCGTGTGGAATCCGGTTAAGTAGAATAGACCACCCTCTTTCTTACCGAGGTGTCGTAAAATACGACTATGGTAAGTTGATGTCAGGCAGGCGGCCGGTCGTAAAATACGTAACCAAATTATGTGACAACATGTTTATAACATGTTGTGCCGACTCCACTTAGAGTGGGATAAGGGCAGGAAGATGATGATGACATATATCACACAATCCAGCCATCTCATTTTCGGCTTCCCTCTAGTCACATATCCATCCACATTCATATTTAACACTCGTTTGGTCACATTAATAATCTTTATTCAAGTAAGCTCTTTCAAGCACTTTTAAATCGTTAAACATCAATATTATTAATGAAGCTACAACTGGTTCGGAATGTTGCTCTTACCGAGAAGAACCAACAAGAAACTCGGCAGTCAATATTTTAAACATTTTCAATTATACATTATTAAATCTTGTAAAGCTGAAAGGATTTTCAAATCCAGGCATTTTTATCATCAAAATAATCTTTAATTTTGTCATATACTTGACGTCTGTGATAGCCCAGCGGTAACACCGTGCGACTCTTTCGAGAAGGTCACGGTTTCAAACCCGGGCAAACACCAATGAGTTTTTCTACTAAAACTTATGTATCTAATAGATAATTGCAATTTATCACACGCTTTTCGATGAAGTAAAACATCGTGAGGAAATCTGTATATCTCTAGAGCATTCTGGGGATATGTGTAACCTACCAATCCGCATTGGAGCAGCGTGGTAGGTCTTAACTCCAAATCTTCTCTCCAAAAAAACGGAGAGAAGAGGCCTATTCCCAGCTGTGGGAGAGTAACAGGCCGCTACTTACTAACATTATGCTTTGCGTATAAGCATTTTTCTTACACTTTTTTTTTACTTACTTACAAAAAATAAATGTTAAATGATCACCTAACAATCATTGTATACACATTTAGTATGTGCCATTTCAAGGATTTCGGGGTGTCCATAAAGGATTTATTCCAGAGTCGTTACTTCAGTAATGACAATCGAATTGCACGAACATATTTTCAAGGCCCGGATGAGAAAACGGATGTTAAGCGCTGAACTACTTTAGATTGTATATAAATTTGCTTCGACGTATAAGTTCGACTTTCACACCATAATCAATGGTTAAAAAAGTAAAGTAACAGCCTCTTACAATCCCGCTGCTGGGCATAGGCCTTTTCTCTCCGTTCCTGGAGAGTAGGGTTGGAGCTAAGACCTACCACGCTGCTCCAATGCGGATTGGTAGGTTACACATATCCCCAGATTACTCAAGAGATATGCTGGTTTCCTCACGATGTTTTCCTTCACCAAAAAACGTGTGATAAATTGCAATTATCAATAAGACACATAAGTTTTAATAGAAAAACTCATTGGTGCCTGCGAGGGTTTGAACTCGTGACCGTTTCTAAAGAGTCGCACGGTCACACCGCTGGCCTATCACAGCTTATTAATCAATGGTAATTTAGGTTACAACAATATAGTAAGCGATATTTTTACGAAATCGACAGATATGCCACACCAGCTAAGTCATGGTCAGAACCAAGTCACGTTAGCCCTGGAATCCAACACACACACAGCGTCTTCGCCGACAAAGACGATGTCACAGTTTTCTAACGTCGTTGTTTTTTCGTGGCTTCCCGTCACATATCCAACATAATGACTAATGAAAGTCATACCATGAGCCCTCCACTACACGTCGCCCTAAGCCGCGGTTCGGCCTCGCAGGAGGCACCCTTAGGGCGACGTTCCCCGACGCTAGTAGAGCTTCTGCGCTCTACTATCCACATTTAGAAACCTCGACGATACTTCTGCACTCACCCGTCCCGATGACACTGTAAAAGCCGTTAGGGTTAACAGCATACAGTCACTTTGAAAAAAAACCGATATCCATAGTGGTTAGGAGAGGAGGTGCGTTTTGAATACCAATCAGATATCGATAAGCTAAGCGAAGAGATGTGGATTACTTCACGTGTAAATAGATTACCAAATATCGTATTGTACGCGACCATGTTTTAATTCGTGTCATTAAGAGATATATATCCGCCATTATTACTATTCTGATGTATTCTCTTTATTTGAACGGAGATCCATTGTCTCATAAGTTTTTACAGAAAAATAAATATATGGAAAACTTACACACACGGTCGTCCATCTCCAAAGTAAGTAACTTAATACTTGTGTTATAGTAGACAGACAACTGGTGAATATATACTTATACAATTTTGACATACATACTTAAATGCACCCAGACATTACACAGACCATTACAAACCCAGACCATTACAGACCCAGACATACACCCAGATTCGAAGACCGACAAATTCATTTTATAGAAAATGTTGGCCCTCGGCGGGAATAGAACTCGCGACCCGCGAAGCTGAAGGCATGGTCACTACCCCCTGCACAAACGAGCCAGTCAAAATCTTATTGGTTCTCACTTCTGGTTTGAATCCGAGACTATGGTAAAGCTTATGTCCATTAGCCTTTCCAATCCAAATTCATGAAAAAAATAATTCCATGTTTAAAAATTTAAAAGCTTTTTTCTCTAAAGTTATCTCTAGTCTTTTTCTTATTTGGGACGTCCCAACCACTGCTTTCGCTACGGTTACATTTTCCTCTTTATCTATGCATTATTCCAATTCACAATCTAGAACCGTTTGTTCAATTTAAGCTCCTTACTGCAAACGGGGAGAATATTTCTTTCGGAGTGCTTGTTTTAAGAAAATGTAATCATTTCCCGCCATTGTTTCACGACGGGAGACTTTTTAACTGACTGATTGTTAAATTTTTTTAAATTTTTGTAATCAGAGTTCCGGTTTGAAGTTTTTGGATTCTAAATTATTCAATCTAATTATTAAATTATTATAAATCAGATATTACTATTCTTAAATTATTATAATCAGAGTTTGGATTCTAAATTAACAAATTTAGAATCTATGTGTTACGAATAATAATTTTAATATAAAAGTAATTTAAACGACGATAAATGGAGTTAACAATGTTTACTTACTGATACGTAAAATATGTTAGTGTCTTAATTATTAATTTTGATAGCCGTGTGGTATCCAGTTGAGTAGAATAGACCACCCTTATTTCTTACCGAGGTGTCGTAAAAGGCGACTAAGGTAAGTTGACCCACTTTGTGGTATTCGGTCGAGTAGAATAGACCACCCTCTTTCCTACCGAGGTGTCGTAAAAAACGACAAAGGTAAGTTGACGTTAGGCGGCCGGTCGTGAAATACATAGCCAAATCATGTTGCAACGTGTTTATGACATGTTGCAACATGTGCTGACCCCATTTAGAATGGGATAACTACAGAAGGATGATGTCTAAATTATTAATTTTGAATAACTTTTAAAACATGTTGAAATGATTATTAGCAATTTTAGCGTTTGTATAATAAGATAATAATTATTGTATTGATTTTAGTGTATTAAGAAGTTTAAATATTGGCATTAGCCTCAATATTGTAGTCTCAACTTGAGTTGACTTTAAAGAAAGAAGAGGCACATTTTGGCGGCATTCGGGTTCGACGAAAAATAATTGTTATAAAGTAATTAAACGTAATATGTAGTGTTTTTAGAATTGTTTTGACATTATTGGAAACCTTTGAAGTATTTTAATACTATAAAATAAAAATAATTTGTATTTAGGAGCTTTTTATTTCTCGTAAATGCGATAAAGAAATCGTGCGAAAAATATTATTAATCTTTTATTCTTAATTTGAATTAAGTAGACATATTTGATCTAATAGACAAATGCGATTTGAATTTAGAAATCCTCTTACATTACTTCACAGACGATTTACCAATATTGTATTATTTTATTAGTTAAAAATTTATTAATATTAAATTTAAAAAAAGAATATCATTTAAAAAAAATTTAAACTATTAAATTCATACAAATGTAATAGAGAAGTTGTTTTCTTTCATTCATAATTTCAATAAAATTTATTATAATGTATTACAGTGTAATTAATAAACATATATAAAAAAGAATGAGATTTGAATTTAGAAAACCTTACATTAAAATAAAATCACATTAAAATCAGCGAAAATAAAGGTGACTTAATAAAGAAATCAGAATTAAGGAGTCCAAAGATTAATGGAACAAATACTAATAGCCTCACATCGTTAAGAATACTTTTCCCAATTATTTCGTAGATATTTTGAATGGAATTGTCACTTCATTGTGTCCATATTCCACATTGTTTCGGTAATTGTTCCTAATTGCGTATTCAAGTATACCAAATTGAATCTTTTCACGTCACAACAAAGGAATAGTTTGTTCAAAATATTTTCATCACATATTTTTTTTTTTTTTTAATCTTTATTGCACTATTAAGATAAAAGTACAAAAGGCGGACTTAACACTAAACTAAGCGTTCTCTACCAGTCAACCTTAGGGTCAAACGGAAAATTAAAATAGGTGCAGCAAGCAAACAAACAGAAGAAGAAAAGATGTAATAGGCATAAATAATTAAGAGATGAAAATCAATAGACTATAGCGATGTGCCTAGGCAAATAAGAAATAAATAAATGGATAACAATAAACATAATATAATAAAATAAAATAAAATAGATGGTATAACAAAATATTTAGCGGTTAAAGAAAAAAAAATATATCATTAATTGTTACAGATTAGGTATTTTTTAACATTTGCTTTAAAAGTAAGACGACTGGAAGATTTTTTGACACAATCAGGGAGATCATTCCACAGACGTACGGCTTGCGAAGTGAAAGATTCTGACAAAAAAGTGGTGCGATGATGAGGCGTGGAAAGCTTAAGGAGATAAAATGAGCGGAGATCACGATTACTTTTGGATGAAAGAAATTGGAAATCTGATTTAAGGTAATTAGGACAATCATTGTTGTGTAAAATCGAATACAGACAACAGAGAGCTCTAAGTTTTCTACGCTTACATATACTAAGCCATTGCAGCTGAGAGCGGAAGTGAGAGATGTGATCGTACTTGCGAAGATCAAAAATAAACCTAATGATATATATATATATATATATAACCTATGAATAATAACCCACATATCTGTATTATTTAATCTGTACTCTACAATCGGTATGTTTTAATCTTAAATCTTTAAATGAGTTAAATTTGTGTAGTATATCGATTTTCGATGAAAAAAAAATCGATTATTAAAAATCGATTAATTAAAAAAATAACCCATTATTTATTCCGTACACATCGCGCTCTTTGATACAGGAGACGGGGAACAGGCTTTAGATTTTTAAAGCTTTACTTTTCTACTTGGTGTGTATCAAATCATCCTCCAACCCTTATCCCACTCCAAGTAGGGTCGGCACAACATGTTATAAACATATCGTCGCATGATTTGGCTGCGTTTTTAGAACCGGCTGACTGCCTGACATCAACTTACCTCAGTCGTATTTTACGACACCTCGGTAAGAAAGAGGGTGGTCTATTCTACTAAACCGGATACCACACGGTGGGTCAATTTACCTTAGTCGCCTTTTACGACACCTCGGTAAGAAATGAGGCTAGTACAATTCTATTCAGTCGGATACCACACGGTGTTTGGTGTGTATCAAATACCAAACCAAAACATTTCTCATTGTTTTTCTACACTCAATTTTGTTTCTGAATCTCAAGGTAGTAGTAACGGGCTCTTTCCCACTGCTGGGCACAGGCCTCCTCTCTCCGTTCTTGGAGAGAAAGGGAAAGACCTACCACGCTGCTCCAATGCGGATTGGTAGGTTACACATATCTCCAGAACTCTAGAGACATGCAGGTTTCCTCACGATGTTTTCCTTCACCGCGTGCGATAAATTGCAAATATCAATTACACACATAAGTGGTACTAGAAAAACACATTCATGTCTCCCCGGGGTTCGAACTTGTGACTTCCTCGAAAGAGTCGCACGTCTCAACGCTGGGCTATCACACCTTTGAAACTCAAAGTAAAGCTTTCCATATCAATATACTTCAAATAACAAACCTGATTTAAAAGGCCCACCTATTTCATCCTAGGCCTGTTCTGCTTCAATAAACAATTTGTCCGGAATATTTTGGGTAAAGGGACGGTATAATCCTTATATCGGTTAAAGCTTATGTTGGCCGGGTATTCATGGAGGTCCAGTTTAAATATTTGGACCCTTGTTAAATAATCTTTGTGGACGTCACAGTAATTGTAACAGCATTGTAACGTGTTAAGATGTCCGAATCAAAATTCAGTCGTAGTCGATTGAAACGTTGGATTTTACTATTGCATTTCGCCCTGTGGTATCCGGCTGAGTAGAATAGATCACCCTGATTTCTTACCGACGTGTCGTAAAAGGCGACTAAGGTAAGTCGACCCGCTGTGTGGAGCGCGCGTGGGTTGCGCGTTTCAAACAAACAAACAAACTCTTCAGCTTTATATATTAGTGTAGATAATTTTGTAACAATTTTTCAATGCCTGAAAACAGGGTCAAAAACAAATTTTTCGAAAACAAAATCTAGCTAGATCGATTTATTGCATCCGAAACCCCCTACATACTAAATTTCATGAAAATCGTTAGAGCCTTTACCTTAATTCAGATTATTTGTGATTATTAATTATTTGATTATTATATTTTTCTTCCTATGAAAAAATTTAAAGGACTACATGACTTAGCCAATTTTACAGTACAAAATGCAATATAGATATTCACACAAATGGATTTGTTCAATGAACATAAATAAAGATTAATTTAGATAATATAATATTTTTAGTTTGAGATTATCTGTGTGAATTATGGTTTTTTGTCTGTGTCTACTTTTTTAATTATTGTATTTTACTTGTCTTTGGCTTCTTTGTTTTTTTTTATCTTGTGTCAATTAATAATGTTGTAAACTAAATATACGATAAAACACGTTATAGTGTAGTTTCAATGAAAAGCGGGTTAATAATACTTTTCTATTTAAAATTTAAAACATAAATAAAAAAATAATAACAACTAAAACAAAGAAATAACTCATTCACACACTCTCTCAAACTCATATAATCACAAACCTACACATGCACACACACCAAACACACACACTCATGCATACTCACACGCACACACACACACAAACATGCAACACATACCCACTAGTAAATAAGTTATAATGTTAATTAAATAGTATATATACAATATGATGGAAGAGCGGAGTCTTCTGGCACAAACATACTCATGCTTAAAAGAAGGCTCCAACCTTACTTCAACAAATGTAACTATGTTAATGAAAATAAAAGATTTTTATTATTTTTTATTTTTATTTTTTTAATACTGCAACAAAAGGTTTCATTATAATAATAATCCTGCAACAGCATTTGAGGGCAGAAGCTAGCTAATAATGTTTGATATCCAACTGGAACGCCTTGGCCCAATTTTTATAAAGGTTATTAGAAACGAAATGACAAAATCGTTTCCTTTGAATCGTCAATTTTTGAATTTGACGTAGGCCCGTTTCAATTCAACCTTAAACGATTAAAGATCATCTTAAAGATTAAGTTGATCCAGTCTTTGAGACGCTTTCAAATCTTAAAAAGGAAATAACGAGGTACTTCCTTAGGACCTATTAAATTTTGACAAATTGAAGGTAAAAGTACCTTTGATACACTTTCAATTTGAAATGTTTGATTTTCCATCACAAAGAGAATACGAAGCTGCTATTAGCAGCTTATATAAAAAATATAAGATGGAGTGAAATTAAAAAATGATTAGAGCGTCGATTAAGGATTATTATACAAGATGAAACGGATTTTAAAGCATTATAAAAATTTATTTTTGATCTCGTATAGTCAAATATACAGAAATGTTCTATATAAAAGAAAAGAAAAGAAGAAAATTAATACATTTTCGGTAATAACTTTTAGTCAGCTATAATCCGCGATCAATAATGATACTTCGGCTGCGGGGCGATTGTTGAGTTTGTGATAGTGAAAGTGTGCAGTGCTTGTATATTGTGGTGGTGATCTTGTGGTTTGTACTGCATGCGTTTTTACCAATCCAGCATATATCATGTATGAAAAAGTATAGTAGGTACATTCTACATTTAGCGTTACATGTCGCAAGCTTAGTATTAAAGTGACCTAAGACAAAAATTTGTTTTATGAAAATTTGCAATAGAGAGTAACTTAACGCCTACAAAGCTTGTGAGTGTTAAAGAGACTCAAAACTTGGAAGAGCAACAAATTAGCTTTTTTATTAGTTCTTAGCGTGATTTCATAGATGGCATTGATTTAAGAATTACAATTTACGTAACACATTGAAGTCTAATTTTTAATTTGATAAATTTAATACGCACGATTTATTTGCATGATTTATTTTCTATTTGCTTTATCGCAGATTTTGAAAAAGGATATGGTTATTAATTTTGTATTTATAAATTTTATTAATTTATCTTTAAATTTTATAAATTTTGCATCTATAAAGATGGAAAGTAACAATCAATTTTATTAATTATGATGAAAATAGAAGCATTCGTATTAAAATTCAACGCGCCTAGATTTAACAGTTAGAACTGTTTTCACATATATGAGTTATATAATATATTGTATTTAGCAATTAGTGAAATTCCCATTAATGTTTCCATCGGGTATATTAGCAAGTTCCTACATCTTCCCATCCTACTATGATTCTCAGTGCATGAGCATGGAAAATAGTTTTTGAACTTATGTCGTTGGCGAGTTGCTTCGAAATTTCACATTTGAAAGTCCAAGTTATGTGAGATCACGTTGCGAGCGGAAGCGGTATTAAAATCTTATTCGTTAAGAGTTTCAAATGAGCCTCCTACCCTTGTCCCACTCTAAGTGGGGTCGACACAACATATTATAAACATGGTGTCACATGATTTGGCTGCGTTTTTAAGACCGGCTGCTTGCCTGAAGTCAACTTCTTCTTTTGGTGTCTCTCCAACTAGTGGAGGTTGGCAGTCAGCTCTGCATACGCCCTCCTTTGCGTGGCCAGACGGAAGAGTTCGGAAGCGCTCTTGATTCCCGTCCACTCCCGGATGTTTCGTAACCATGATTTCCTTCTACGACCGGGTCTCCTCTTTCCAACAACTTTTCCCATCATTATCAGTTGCAGTAGCCCGTATCGGCTATGCCTGAGTACAAAGTCAACTTACCTTAGTCATATTTAACGACAACTCGGTAAGAGAGAGGGCGATCTTTCCTACTAAACCGCATACCACACGGTGGGTCAACTTACCTTCGCCTTTTACGACACCTCAATAAGAAATGAAGTTGGTCTATTGTACTCAGCCGGATACCACACAACGGCCGTAAAGAGTTTCAAATAAGTGTTACAACATGTTTTTAATACAACCTCCTTCATAGAGTTGGCGATTAATATGAAAAAGCATTGTGGCTGTCATATTTTTATGTGTCATTCATTGAGTTGTTGCGAAAGAGTAAATGGGTTGACTCTGGGAAAACTGTTTTTTATTTATTGAATAAGAATAAAAGAGAAATATCGTCGTTTGTTATATAAGTTTAATAAAACATACACTAATTTCAAAGAGTTTGAGATTTGGAATACTGAAAGGTTACTTAGAGAAGTGTGGAAAAATAAATCAATGTAAAAATCTATATATAAAATGGAGAAAGTACATAATCTTATGTCCACTTTATTTATATGAATCAATAAAGATTATTATTATTATACATCTTTTATTTCTGTATATCCAAATTTAAATTATAATTATTTAATTATTTTTACATATTTTATATATAAAATAAATACGACAAAAAATATTTAAAAAATGTAGATCATAGGGAGCGGAGAAAGTACTCAAGCTCCAGTTAGGTCCAGGCCTCCAGACTAAAGACGTCTCACAATCGGAGATAAGAGGTAAGAAATAAGAGACTATTTACTGTTTTTCTTCATACATTCCATGTTGTAAGCATTAGTTTTATAATATCTTGCAATTTAAGGTTCTTCTTCATATTTAGATAAATAATCCATCAAAGGCCATCGCTCGTCAATATAATGCCAAGTCGTACACTTACCCTCTTCCTTCATTTCCACAGGACGCATTCAATACTAAAATGTGGTCTACATAATGAGTTTGTGAAAGTTTAGAACTCTAGAAACCACTAAGTTCAACGCTGTTGAATCTTCCTTATATATTATAACTAGCAATCGCCAGTGGCTCCTTCCTTGTGGAAAGATTAAAACCGTAATATAGTCTTTTGATAACCATAAAAGCTAGACATATGCTGTCGCGGACTTTTATTTAGAACTTATAGAGGGGAATAATTTTGTGACATGATTTTTGAATAAGTATTACCGTTTACTCAGCGCACGCAAGGAAAGCCTTAAATTTTGCCGTTTTCGCAATATTTTTTATTGCTGCTCCTCCCCTATTTATCTTATCGTTCTGTTATATAGCCTATAGCCTTCCTCGATAAATGGACTATCTTACACTGAAAGAATTTTTCAAATCGTTCCAGTAATTTCTGTAATAAACGCGTTCAAACAAACTCTTCAACTATATATATTGGTATAGATATATATAGTTGAAAATATATATATAAAATATATATAGTTTAGCTGCTGAGATTCTTGCGGGCTCTTCTCAGTAGGAACAGTTTTCCAAATCCGAAAACGATTCAAAAGCACTTGTTCACAAGTTTACTTGAATAAAGAATATTTTGATATTAATATAGAACTAGTTTTGAATGAATAAGTAAGCTGTGATAGCCCAACGATGCGACCGTGTGAATCTCTAGAGACGATCATGGGTTCAAACCCGAGCAGACACCAATGAGTTTTTCTATTAAAAACTTATGTCTAATTGATAATTGCAATTTATCACACGCTTTTCGTTGAAGGAAAACATCGTGAGGAAACCTGCATATCTCTAGAGAATCCTAAGGATATGTGTAACCTACCAATCCGCATTGGAGCAGCGTGGTAGGTCTTAGCTCCAATCCTTATCTCCAGAAACGGAGAAAGGAGGCCTATGCCCAGCAGTGGGACAGTAACAGGCCGCTACTTATTTCAATGAATATATAACTAATCGCATTGATATATAAAAACATGGATAATTACGTAGCCGCACGATATCCGATTACCACGGGGCCATTAACGAGTCACCCCCGAATGGAAACTCATTTCATGACGAGACACGATTCCCGAGGCTCTATTTGTCATCGATGTTCATAAATATAGCTCCTACTATCGTTTTCATTGTTTAAAAAACAAATAAGATCGAGAAAAAACCTTAATGTCAATCATCTTTGAGTTTACTATTAAAATATAAAAAAAAAAAACAATTTTATTTGCATATTAAGGGCAGGTATACATATAAAGGTCTTAAAATTAATTAAACACAGTCATAAACTGCCATAAGTGGCGTGCAAATGTCAAACAATAATATAAATTTAAGTATGTAACTATTCCGAATATTATAATATCATGTAAATTAAAATAAAAAATGTAAAAAAAAAAATTATAAAGTACTATTAATTCGTAGAAAATGCAATTGGCAAAAAATAAATAAAGATTTACTTGTTTTGGTTTAGCCCTTTTGATCTATCTTGCTTAACGCCTTGATGAAATAAGATTTTTTTGAAAAATACTATCAAGATTTTAAGGTGTCTAGCTAACTACTTATGTACATACTAACTAATAATGTATTTTAAGTAGTAGATATTGAAAATTATATTGACAAATGACGATGAATTATTTCATGAAATTCATATTAAAATTATTTTTTGTTCCGGTTCAAAACATTTTAACCTACCACTACTTAAATTTCAGAAATTCAGCGGTCAACCTTCTTTAAAAATAATTATTCAATATAAAAAGAACCTAATCCAAACTTTTTATCATTGAGATTGAGACTAGTTATAAAGATGTGCACCGCTAGAATTATTATCAGGAAGTGGAATCTGCTTTAGCATGAACCAATAAAAGCATTATCCCCACTATTTAGGTGGTATAAAATATGTCAAAAGTAATAATAAAATTGTAGCAAAATAATTTTATTATTACTTTTGTATTATTTTACTGGTGGTAGAGTCACGTTGCCAACTTGCGTTGGTTAACCGAATGGGCAGACTCGACCGGTTTCATACCACCCTCACACAGAAAACCAGCGTGAAGGAGCGGCTTGCCACTGCGTTTCGCATAGGTGAGTGTTGAGCACCGGAGCCCACCCCCCTTCCCTCCCAAAATATGACAACGGTTCGAAAAAGAGTTTTAATACCCCAGGAGGGTACCGACTCTAACAGAGTTGGAGAATCCCTCCCTGAGCAATCTCGCTCGGGCTGCCCGTCGTATTCTGGGGCGGGCAACGAAACGTTAAATGTCAATTGCAGACAAGGGAATAATACTGCGGCATCCCGTCCATCTCTCAATGTAGACTTTTGTAACATCCGAGGACTACATTCTAACTTAAATGCTGTCCACTACCATCTCGAGACATCCCGGCCAGCCCTGTTATTTTTAACTGAAACGCAAATATCACGTCCAAGTGACACAGCGTATTTACATTTCCCCGGTTACAAACTCGAATTTAACTTCGTGCCTCATGCCGGTGTTGCTGTGTACGTCAGGGAAGATATTTGCTTTCACCACCTTGGCAATTTTGAAGGTCGGAACCTATCTACCATCTGGGGGCGCGTTACCTGTGACGATCATTCCCGAGTTTATGCGTGCCTCTACAGGTCCCACAGTGGTAATGCGGAAACGGATAGGCTTATGGAGCATTTACAAGCAGCTATTGACAATATACTCTCACAGACTCCCTCTGCTGAAATTGTAGTTCTTGGTGATTTTAATGCCCACCATGCTGAATGGCTTGGCTTCTCGGATACCACAGACTATGCGGGAAGAGTTGTCTTTGACTTCGCAATTGCGAATGGTCTATCCCAATTAGTTAAGGAGCCAACGCGAATTCCAGACGTGGATGGTCAAGATCCCTCTCTATTGGATCTCTTCCTAACCACGCATCCCCAAACCTACCAAATCTCGGTCGATGCTCCCCTAGGCTCTTCTGATCATTGCCTAGTAAGGTGTGTAGTGCCTATCGCACGTCGTTGCCGCAAATCACTCGCGACACGACGTGTTTGGCATTACAAGTCAGCAGATTGGGATGGTATGCGATCCTTTTATGCATCCTATCCTTGGAAGCAAATTTGTTTCTCCGCGAATGATCCTAATTCTTGTGGTGCATCTGTCACCGAAGTGGTGTTGCAAGGTATGGACAATTATATACCTAGCTCTGTAATTCCAATCGGTGGTAGATCGCAGCCATGGTTTAGTGAGTCTTGCAAGGCAGCAGCGGATAGCAAACGGGTCGCCTATCGGGCTTGGGTTGATGCGTTGGCTAAAAGGAATCTCAACTCCACAATACTTAAGAGGAATTATAACCGTGCCTCAAGGTTCTTTAAGAGGGAAGTTGCCAGAGCCAAGTTTAAGTATGTTGTCAATATTGGTAAGAAGCTTGAACAATACCCATCTGGAACGCGTCGGTTCTGGGCACTCTCCAAAGCGGCGCTTGGTAACTTTCACCAACCTTCTCTTCCACCGTTGCGCACAGAGAACAATGCTCTGGCTCATACAGCAAAGGAGAAAGCCGATCTTTTGGGGAATTTATTTGCCTCGAACTCGACTATGGATGACCAAGGACTTCTGCCACCTGTTATACCACGGTGTCAAAGCTCAATGCCAGACATTAAGTTCAGCCAAAAAGCTGTTCGGCGAGTTCTGTTGTCTTTGGATATCCATAAATCGAGTGGGCCTGACGGTATCTCTCCAATTGTGCTCCGAATGTGTGCTCCAGAGCTAACTCCTGTGCTGACGCGTCTATTTCGGCTCTCCTACTCAAAAGGCATAGTCCCGGATACATGGAAGTCAGCCATGATTCATCCGATCCCTAAAAAAGGCAATGCTTCAGATCCGGCTAACTACAGGCCTATTGCCATTACCTCCCTCATCTCCAAAGTTATGGAGATGATTATCAATCGACAACTTTTGTCATACCTTGAGGATCATGAGTTGATCAACGACCGTCAATACGGTTTTCGACACGGTCGATCGGCTGGTGATCTTCTGGTCTTCCTGACTCACCGTTGGGCAGCGGCAATTGATAGCAAGGGAGAAGGTCTTGCAGTTAGTCTGGATATGGCGAAAGCCTTTGATCGTGTGTGGCATAGGGCGCTTCTTTCGAAGCTACCTTCTTATGGGCTTCCAGAGAGTCTGCGCTTTTGGATCTCCAGCTTTCTCACAGGCCGTAGCATACATGTCGTTGTCGACGGATTCTGCTCGAATCTTAAGTCTGTGAATGCTGGCGTTCCCCAAGGTTGCGTGATATCCCCCACACTGTTTCTTCTGCATATCAATGACATGTTAGATGATCCTAACATTCACTGTTATGCAGATGACAGTACGGTGGATGCCACGTACACCGGTAGTGCAGGACTCTCTTCGGAAAAAGTTGATGAGTGCCGGAAAAATCTTGTGTCTTCTGTTGAAGCCACCTTACAGAGGATCTCTGAATGGGGTAAATTAAATTTGGTTCAATTCAACCCCCAGAAGACACAAGTTTGCGCGTTAACTGCAAAAACAGCTCCATTTGTCGCGTCACCCTCTTTTGAGAATACCGTCTTAAGTGATTCGAGTAGTATCGAAATACTGGGTCTCGACATCTCCAATAGCTGCAAGTATCGCGATCACCTGGAAAGGAAGGCTAAGTTGGCCTCCAAAAAATTGGGTGTTATCAATAGAGCCAGACAGTACTTCAAGCCGGTCCATAGACTAGCGCTGTATAAAGCACAAGTCCGGCCTCACATGGAGTACTGTTCTCATCTCTGGGCTGGTGCACCCCAGTACCAACTTAAGCCATTCGATCGCATACAGCGCAGAGCAGCTCGTATTATTGGGGATAAGGCGGTTAGCAAACAACTGGACTGTTTGGCGATGCGTAGAAACGTATCATCACTGTGCGTTTTCTACCGCATCTTCCACGGAGAGTGTTCCACTGAACTGCATGACCTGATTCCTGCCGCTAAATTCCATAACCGCACTGTACGTCACAGGTTAAAATACCATCCTCACCATCTGGATGCTTGGCGATCCACCACTGCGCGTTTTTCAAATAATTTTATTCCGCGCACCACCATTTTATGGAACGATCTCCCTTTGGCAGTGTTTCCAGATCGGTACGACATAAGTACCTTCAAAAAACGTGTTTTCCACCTTTTCAAAGGACGGCAACGCACTCGCTCTGCGAGAGGTCGTGGGCGGCGGTGATTACTTTAAGATAAACCGCATGCTCGTTTGCCATCCTATACCATAAAAAAAAAAAAAAAAAAAAAACTTTTGTATTATGGATCTCCGCAAAGTAACGTCTAATTCTATAAATTATATAAAATGTCATTTTTGAATTTCCTTGCAATTGCACCTAATTACAAGGGGTAAATGCGGGGCAATTGTGACAAAAGCACCAAATGCAAACCAATAGTAGTGGTTAAGTTCAGAATGAGTCGAACCACCAATACAATAATTGTAATCGGATTTTCGTTATTATCATAATATATTGGACATTTTTGTTTGATTCGAAACGATTATTGGGAACAATTATGGTAACGAAAAACTTTTCCCAAGAATTGTATCGATTGCCTTTTACTAGTATTAAACAGGCAATTAAAAATAGAAAGAGTGCAAATTAAAGTTAAAATATTTTGAAGTAAGTCATTAACCTATACATACTTTATAAGGATTAAAAAATTCAAATTCAAATTATTCTTTATTAAAGTGGACTGTTTTCAGTATTTTTAAATCATCAAATGTTTTTAAAGAAGCTACCACTGATTCGGAAGTTTGCTCCAAAGATTACAGTGTACATAATGAAAGTTTGCTCCTAACGAGACGCACCACAAAGAAACTCGGCGGATAATCTTTTAAAAATAGTTACAATTTGATGGATGGTTACAAGATAATCGTTGCAGCTGGTTGCGTAGCTAACTGCAGTTAAGATAAGCTATCACTCAAATAATCTTCCTGCCCTTATCCCACTTCAAGTGGGGTCGGCACAACATGTTATAAACATGCTGTCACATGATTTGGCTGCATTTTTACGACCGGCCGCCTGCCTGACGTCAACTTACCTCAGTCGTATTTTACGACACCTCGGTAAGAAAGAGGGTGGTCTATGCTACTAAACCGGATACCACACGGTGGGTCAACTTACCTTAGTCGCCTTTTAAGACACCCCGGTAAGAATTGAGGATGGTACTATTCTACTCAGCCGGATACCACACGGCGGGTCGACTTACCTTAGTCGCCTTTTACGACACCTCGGTAAGAAATGAGGATGGTACTATTCTACTCAGTCGGATACCACACGGTGGGTCGACTTACCTTAGTCGCCTTTTACGACACCTCGGTAAGAAATGAGGTTGGTCTATTCTACTCAGCTATTCAGCCGAATACCACACGGCGTATAATCTATCACTCAAATAATCCTCAATAGTATAGTAAGCTTTATGTAGCAACATCGTTTTAAGATAATTTCTAAACTTGTGTAAAGGCAAGTCTAGATAAATATATAATTATTATTCAATGCAAGAGTAGAATAGAAATAGAAGAGCTGTGGTAGCCCAGCGGTAACACCGTGCGACTCTTTCGAGGAGGTCACGGGTTAAAAACCCGGGCAGACACCAATGAGTTTTTCTGTTAAAAACTTATGTGTCTAATTGATAATTGCAATTTATCACACGCTTTTCGGTGAAGGAAAACATCGTGAGGAAACCTGCATATCTCTAGAGAATTATGGAGATATGTGTAAGCTACCAATCCGCATTGGAGCAGCGTGGTAGGTCTTAGCTCCAAACCTTCTCTCCAAAAATGGAGAGAAGAGGCCTATTCTCAGCAGTGGGATAGTAACAGGCCGCTACTTACTTACTTTACAAGAGTAGGGAAGAGTGATCTTTTTTTATGTGTGGTAGATACATTGTACATTGAGATACATTGTATCAAGGGTGTGGTTTAATCTATATATTAATTAGTGTTACTGAACAATATAGTGGCGAGTTTACTATCGCTTTTTCATTGTATTGTGTTACAACATGTTTTTAATACAACCTCCTTCATAGAGTTGGCGATGAATATGAAAAAGCATTGTGGCTGTCATATTTTTATGTGTCATTCATTGAGTTGTTGCGAAGGAGTAAATGGGTTGACTCTGGGAAAACTGCTTTTTATTTATTGAATAAGAATAAAGGAGAAATATCGTCGCTTATTATAATTGTTTCGTCCAGACCACGATCAAAACCTAATACGTTCTTTAAAACGTTTTCAGTCTAGACAGTATTATATTCCAAACACTGATGACATTAGAGGTTTACTACAAATTAAAATGGTTTGAAGTTTGTGGAATTCGGCTGAATAGAAAAGACCACCCTTATTTCGAGGTGTCGTAAAAGGCGACTAAGGTAAGTCGACCCACCTTGTGGTATCCGGTTACCGAGTTATAAAATATGACTAAGATAAGTTGACGTCAGGCAGGCAGCCGGGCATAATACGTAGCCAAATCATGTGACAACATGTTTTTATACAGGTAAAAACTCATTATGGGTACCGCCGCCCGACGGGGACAGACGGTGGTTATGTCGGACTCGCGCCGACTAAAACGACTAGTGTACTCCACCACGCTGCTGGCAAGGTCAGGGTATCGTTGTACACATTGCCCTCTTCATCGCAGCTCTGATCCCAGAGAACACCTCCTCCGGGTAGGGAATTCTTAAAAGAGGTCCCCCTCCGCTAACCGATGCATCGGGAGCACCAGATGCATCGACCGCCTTGGGGATCTGTAAGCCAGACGTCCGATATACCCCGTTCGGAACACCAGAAGGTCCCCAGTTAGGGCGGCAGACGATGGGCTTGGGCAGGTCGCTAACACCTGGACTCACCAACAGCAGATTGGATCTAGAACAAGAGTACCTAGAACCACTCTGCCGCCTCCCTCCGCAGAGCAAAAGGAGGCCATCACTGCCCACGATCGCTCCCTGCTATGCCGGTCATGTTGTGCCGACAATACTTTGACTGGGATAGATGAATGATAGCAGGAGAATGATGCACGAGTAATAATAAGTTTGTGCCTTGGCAAACATAGTCTACAACCTCCTTGGGCTAGGTGGGGTATCTATATGCAAAGTGACTGGCGTCGGTTAGAAACGAAAAGCTGTAGGCCGAGCCCAATGACGTGGTATCGGGAAACAGATAGCCAACAGTGAACACGAACAGACTGATAATCTTTAATACTTAAATGATTTAATCTTGTATTTTAGGGATAAGTCCGCCTTTATACATGTTCTTTATTACTTTTTCTTTCTCTTTTCTAACTTTATGTATAAAAAGAAAGAAATAAATAAAAATAAATACCTACTATTTTTGCCGTCAATTTCTTATTCGGGAAACGGGCGATCTCGAAACATGACAATACCTAGCCAATACAATGATCGAGCCCACCTACCCATTTTTTATTTTAAGTTGCTTTTTTTACTTTTTTAAAAATTACCGAGCAAGGCTGGGTCACGCAGTTACTGGTAATTATACAAATAATAAACAGTCTATTATCAAAACGTTTATTACATGAATATAGACAATTATACACATCTGTACGATACTATAATGAGATCATTTACACTACTTACAGGATAACTAAATCATATACAGAGCGGTACCGATGACATTAAGTGAATCCGCTAATCACTTAAACATATAACTTTGGCATATTCCAATCTTTATATATCATTTAAAAAAATGTAATTTCGAACAAATCAAATCAAAATAATCTTTATTCAAATAAGCTCTTTCAATCACTTTTGAATCGTCAAGGATCAATATTATTAATGAAGCTACAACTGGTTCGGAATGTTGCTCTTACCGAGAACCAGTAAGAAACTCGGCGGTCAATCTTTTAAACATTATCAATTTTACATTATTAAACCGCAGTCCTGTATGAAGCAGAAAGGATTTTCAAATCCAGGCTTTTTTACTATCCAAATAATATTCAATTTTGTAATATGCTTTACGTATAAGTACATCTCTTATACTTAAACCTTTCTGTAGAGTGTAGACTAACAAAATATATATAATTTAATTAAGATCTGGCTTTGTCAGTAATGGTTGACTGGCCTGGCGCGGCGCGCTTGTTCAATACAAAACAATAACATAATAGTTTTGTCTCCTTCGCACTTGTTGTCACATACTAAGGTCTCTCGGTCAAGGTTATGCAATATATACGAAATGGAATGGAATGTAGTACGGTCATTTACCCTTTTATATCATGTATATTTTATTCAAAACGCAAAATAATTCCTGTGGATAAATTACTTTACTAAATTAACTGTTTTTTATGTATTTTGCTGTGTGTATTAAAATTAACCTGGAATTTTAATAAACGTCATATGGTCGCTATTACCTATATATTACTATATTTTATTATATTTTATTATTTAATATAACTTATGCTAACCATTCAGTACATTTAACTTTTCTAAAGTTACATCTTTAATTTGACATCCCTTAGTATTAATTAATGTTAAGATTCCGGCTATACTCCGGATATACCGGGAACTGAGTTCCCGCCGCGATAACGCCGCGTAAAGAGCTCATGAATAAGAGCCCCGTATGGGCTTGAAACTAGTCGGGCTCATCCGATAAAATAACACGTGAGTATAGCCGGAATCTTAACATTAATTATGAATACCACTCACGATAGTTTAAATTCAAAAAAATCCCTTAGTGTCTTAAAAATATCGTTAATAGTTTATTATTACAAAAAAATCCATTCTTAATAATAATGAATTATAGTTATTTCAGTAAGCTCAATGACTATTTACAATCTTTGATATTTATGCACATTTTTAATCTAAGTGTTTCACGATTAGATATAGATAAATAAATATAGTAAAAACAAAACCCTTTGCATTTAGCCGTGTGGTATCCGGTTGAGTAGAATAGACAACCCCCTTTCTTACCGATGTGTCGTAAAATGCGACTAAAGTAAGTTCGTGCGACGTCAGGCAGGCGGCTGTACTTAACTTATCAGATTCATTTAAACACAGAAAGTGTTTTTAAATATACTTAAAAATAACACTTTTTTATGGATTTTTTATAATACCATTAGAAAATATATATTTATGATACCATACTTGGTAACAGTTTACTATATCTTAAGTTGTATCTTATTATAATGGCGTCGAAGGAAAATAATTGCGGATAATAGCAAAATAATTTTATTACACTTTTGCATATCCCTAGAATTCTCTAGAGATATGTAGGTTACCTCACGATGTTTTCCTTCACCGAAAAGCGTGTGATAAATTGCAATTATCAATTAGACACATAAGTTAAAATACTCATTGGTGCCTGCCCAGGATTCGAACCCGCGATCATCTAGAAATATTCGCACGGTCTCACCACTGCTTTATCACAACTTTTTCAACACTAAGCTATCACAGTATTTAGGATATTTAATACTTAAAATTAATTAAAATTAAATAAAGAAAGAATTAAAATAGTCCATACGTAAATTAATCAGTCAATCGTTACCACAATATAGGATAATATATAAATACACAATATATAAAGTAAAGTCTTCTGACGGATTCATAAAAATCCAAAACTCATCCTATACGAAAATTCTCTGTTTTTATAGTTAAGGAAATAGATGAGTCTTTACAAGATATTAAAAAAGTTTTATAACTAAATCTACCCCCAAAAACTAAGTACAAAATTAAACAATGCGTCTGTCAACTATCATTATTTTACAATCAGTGAATAAAGTCAACATTCATCCTTTCGACTGGCTCTTTAGTGCAGTTGGTCGTGGGTTCAATTCCCGCCGAGGACCAACATTTTCGAACAAAAATTTTTTGGTTCTTCGAGGCTGGATATACACACACACACACACACACACACACACACACACACACACACACACACACACACACATATATATATATATATATATATATATATATATATATATATATATATATATATATATATATATATGTATTTAAAATTATATAAGTATACATTCACCAGTTGTCTGTTTATCATAAAACAACTAAGTTACTTTGGGGATGGACGATCGTGTGTGTTAGTGTCCCATATATTTATATTATATATTCGTTGCCAGCCCCCAAAATCAAAATGTATAATGACATACATTACCTCCTCCTGCCCTTATCCTACTCTAAGTGGGGTCGGCACATATTATAAACATGCTGTCGAATGATTTGGCTGCGTTTTTACGACCGCCTGTCTGACGTCGACCTTTGTTATACCTATGTAAGAAGGGGTCTGTTCTACTACACCGGATACCATACGGTGGGTCAAATTACCTTAGTCGCCTTTTACGACCTCGTACGACACGAGGTGTCCTTAAATATGGCTAAAGTAAGTTGACGTCGACGATTATGGTTGCGGACAGAGCTCACAAATTAAATCTAACTGGTGTGCTGCTTGATCTCGAACTGGTTGAGAATTTCATTTATCTGGGCTCCAACATTACAAACAATGGCTCCACAGAGTTAGAAATCCGAAGACGCATTGGCATGGCAAAGTCAGCAATGACACAGCTGCAGAAAATATGGCGGGACCACAAAATTTCGCGTAAAACCAAAATCCTTCTGGTACGCACACTCGTGTTCTCCATTTATCTGTATGCTTCTGAGACATGGACTGTCAAATCTGCTGACAGGAAACGCATTGATGCCTTTGAGATGTGGTGCTGGAGTAAAATGTTGGGCGTATCTTGGACTGAGCACCGGACCAATGTATCGATACTCAAAGCTATAGAAGTAAACAGGCTCTCAACTACTTGTCTCCGCAGAGTCCTTGGAATCTTTCGGACATATCGCTAGGAAGACTGGAGACAACCTGGAAAAGCTAATGATCACTGGTTCTGTCCTGGTTGAAGTCCACGAGGCTTTCAAAGCCGCAATTGATCGTAAAACCTAGAGATCAGTTATCCGCAAAAAAGTGATCCGTGGAAAAGGTCAAGACCCTCAGCACTGAGGAAAACGAAGCAAGGAGGAGGAAATTGACGTCAGGCAAGCGTCCGATCGTAAAAGACGAAGCCAAATCATGTAACAATATATTTATAACATTTGTACCGAACCCACTTACAGCGGGATAAGGGCAGGAGAATGATGATCCATAATGTATAGATGGAGCTAAAAAAGTTTCACTAACTTAGTCTAAAAGCTCTAGTTTTTTTAAAAAGGATACGCAAACATCTGTCGGCCTCGGCTGGTGTGGCGAAGCGTACGTTAGCGCAGCCGGGCGCGGTTAGTTCGAGGAACACCACTTGCCCATACTCTGCCAGCTTACCGCACAAATTCATGAAATTCGTATTTAGTGGCAACTGGGGATTACACAAGGTATTGTTACTGTTATATCCAAATGAAAGTCTATTTAGTAACGTATTTTAATTTTATTTTTGAGACACTTTACAATCAACTTAGATGCGCCCGACCACGTCAAAGAGAGAGAGCGCAGGTGTGGAAGCGAGGCCGCTGTATCAAATATTCCCGTTCTCACAGTTACAATAAAAGTAATGTACAATTATCTTTAATATTCAAATGAATTAATCTTTTATGTATGTATATATATAAACTGTGATAGCCCAGCGGTACCCGGGCAGACACCAATGAGTTTTTTCTGTTAAAACTTATGTGTCTAATTGATAATTGCAATTCATAACACGCTTTTCGGTGAAGGAAAACATCGTGAGGAAACCTGCATATCTCTAGAGAATCCTAGGGATATGTGTTACCTACCAATCCGCATTGGAGCAGCGTGGTAGGTCTTAGCTCCAACCCTTCTCTCCAAAAATGGAGAGAGGAGGCCTATACAGGAGGCTCCATAACAACTTTATTTTAAACAATGTTATGTTAAATCCGTTAAAACAATGTTGTTTTATTCTTCTTTAATATTTAAATAAGTTAATCTTCCGCCGTGTGGTATCCGGCTGAGGAAACCTGCATATCTCTAATGAACTCTGGTGATATGTGTAACCTACCAATCCGTGTTGGAGTGTGGTAGGTTTTAGCTCCAATCCTTCTCTCTAGAAACGGAGAAGAATTGGAACGGCCTATTCCCAGCAGTAGTAGAGTAAAAGGCCGCTACTTTACTTTACTTTTTATCGTTGAGGATTACTGTTTTACTGTTAAGGATTATTTAGACGATAAGAATGCGTGGATATAGCTACTGTCCGACCCTGTACAAGATAGTAAAGACTTAATGTAACTAGTTATAAGTATTATGTTGAAAAGAGCAACCGCCGAGTTTCTTGCTGGCTCTTCTCGGTAGGAACAGCTTTCCGAACCAGCAGTAGAGTTGACGATTCAAAAGCACTCGTTTACAAGTTTATTTGAATAAAGAATATTTTGAATTTGAATTCGCTCTTCGCATGCAGTTTAAAAAAAATCAAATAAGTAAAAAGGGCTATGGTTGGATATAAACTTACATTAATCATTTGTACCATCGTCGGATCTGGACCCTTGAACATTTGCACATTCGGTCCAAAAGTTAACGACGGCACTATGGGCCCATTTGGTATCATCGGTCCATGGGGTCCCATGACTGGACCAACCGGTCTCGGCCCGAGCATGGTATTAATGGGACCAGGAAATCTTATAGGACTGGGCATCAGTCCTCTGGGATTTGCTATATGACCCAATCCAACATTACATTGCCCAGGACGAATTTGTCCAGGAATAACTCCATTTGAAGCGCGCGGATTGCTTCCTGTTTCTATACCGGGTATAGGTGGACAATTAGGGAAACCTGGGGGACGATTTGGGACAACAGGAAAGCTGGGACGTGTAGGTCCAACTAATCCAGATATAGGAACTCTTGGGCCTAAAGGTCCACTAATTTGTCCTCTAATTGGAACTTGCATAGGACTAGGGTGAGCTAAAGGAATGTTCGCTCTAGGATCTTTGTTTAACGGCCTATTAGGAATTTGACTTCTTATGACTGGAATATTCTCTTCTCTGTTTCCTATCGGCCCAAATTCATTAACTCGATTAATCTGAGCATTTTGTTTGTCTATGGGAGATTCATGCTCAATATCCATATTATCACTATTAATTTCGCTATTAGCAGTGATGTTACGAGCCAATTTATACACGTCGTCATCAACTGTGAGACCGATTCTTTCCAATAGACTCTTTTGAAACAAACATGCGTCTAAATTAGAAGGTTTTCCTTTTACAAATCTTTTATATTGTTCACCGATATCCGGTAATGGTTTTCCTCGTTTTCCCAAACCAGGTCCGATGTTAAGCAACCCCTTAGGCAGTAATGGCTTATCGCCTGAGACACTGATCATTTTAACTTTAAGAACTTTGCCGTAATATTGCTGCCCATTAAGCATTGATACAGCCTGTAAAGAAATACTTCAATTTATATATTTATCTATAAATATCTTAAAGAACATTGAGAATCAGTAAAGCACAAATATGAATTTAATCCTTTGACTGGCCCATTGGCGCAGTGAGTAGTAATCTTGGCTTCAGCTCGACGGGTCGCGGATTCGATTCCCGCCGACGGCCAACATTTCGGCCAACATGAATTTGTTGGCCTTTGAGCCTGGGTGTATATTTGTATTTAAGTATGTATTTAAAAAAGTATAGAAGTATATATTCAGCAGTTTTCTGTCTACCATAACACAAGTATTTAGTTACTTAGTTTGAGCGACCGTGTGTGTAAGTGTCCCATATATTTATTTATAATCCTTTGCGCAATCAAAAAATTATGGAATGCAAGACGAAATGAGTTAAAAATCCTATTTAACTTAATAAAAGTAAAGTGGCCTATTACTATCCCACTTATTGGCAAAGATCTCATCAAAGTGAGAAAGAAAAGATAGAAAGGATAAATATATACAGGATGGTATCAATCATACGACATTAATTTTAATTTTAGTTACCTAAAGACTTCAGCAACCTTTATTAAAAAAAAATAAGTTATTTTATAGAAGTATTTTAGACACTAGAACAATTTTACGTTTTATAGAGATCAACTACCGTACTCTATTACGACATACAAAACCAAAATTAAACCTTGACCCAAAAACTTAATAGTACTGATGCGAGGGAGAGAAAACAACAATGTTTTTGTTTTCTCCTGTTTTTAAGAAGCGTACCGCGCTAGCTTAGTCAACCATTACTTACAAAGTCAAATCTCTATTAAATTATATTTATTTTCTTCGGAAATACATTTTTAATGATATTTAAGAAGATGGGATTATGCCAAAGTTATCTACTACGTATAAATGGCCGGTAGATTCATTTAATATCGTATTGTCAGTATATATAAATTACAATTAATGTATAGATTCCGGCTATACTCACGTCTTATTTTCTCACTCTCACTCGTTCACACGTCTTCAGTTCCCGCCGCGATAACGCCGCGTAAAGAGCTCATGAATAAGAGCCCCGTATGGGCTTGAAACTAGTCGGGCTTATCCGATAAAGTAAGACGTGAGTATAGCCGGAATCTATACATTAATTATGAATAACACTCACGATAGTTTAAATTCAAAAATATATAAATTACATTACCTGCAGTGCTTCAAGTGGATGGCTGTACATAACGTTGGCATATTTGGTGCTTATCGTACAAACTGAGCACACCAATACACTTCCAGCGAGCTCAAGGACGTCTTTTAGTTCGGATTTGTCGCATCTGAACTGTTGAAAAATTAAGATG
The DNA here is from genome assembly GCA_029227775.1 of Morpho helenor. Lineage (NCBI taxonomy): Eukaryota > Metazoa > Arthropoda > Insecta > Lepidoptera > Nymphalidae > Morpho > Morpho helenor. The sequence goes on from JARGCU010000006.1 coordinate 2,437,810, forward strand.
CGTTAATTTAAAGGCAAATTATTCCAAAAGTGTTTGGACAGTGGTGAAAAATGATGAAACGACTAGTCTTTGAATTATTCGAGTAACTCAATAATTTTAATTAAATACTACAGATGCGTTTTTGTCTGTTTGTAAATCTTTCACAACTAATCTGCTAGAGAAACTTACACCCCTGAGTAAAGGATTAAAAAATAGGTACTATTTCTCTTTCGGAACAGAAAAAAACCAATATATATAAGTGAGGGTATTTCATCATTTAATTGACGCGATCAAATTCGCAGCTTTTTGAAGTACATATAAGTAATTTAATGTAACGCGACGCCGTATGCCAAGTCAGCTAAGCCTATGCCAAGCAAGTTAAGCAAGCCAAGCCAATCAAGCCAGACAAACCAGTCAAGCAAGCCGAGCCAGCGAAGCTAGCCACGAAAATTGAGCTCGATAATTGTCAACAAGAGGCAAGCCGCCTGTGACGTCAGCCGTGCCGCCATATTGTCTTCGCTCTTGGCGGTTTATTTATTGAAAATATGCTCACTAAACATATTCACTATTAAAGAATAGCTTTATATAATTTATAGAATTAGGCGTTACTATGCGGAGATCCATAATCCGTGATGAAGTAAAGTAGAAAATATAATGCTAAATGTAGAGCGGACAATCCATTTTCATACCTTATACATGCAGGATTCGTAAAAACACATGCACAAACCACCACCGCTACCACAACACACAAGCACTACATACGTTCACTATCACAAACTCAACAATCGTTTCGCCCCGCAACCGAAGCATCATCAGGAGATAGACTCCACGACCAAAATCGCAAACCCATCGCAAAATTTATACCGAACTCGAGGCTTTAATAGCACCGGAAAAAGACATAAAGGAGACCATTTAAAAAAAATTTTGTCTATATGCTGTAAATTCAAATATTACTCACATCAGTGACGTGGACCCAGTTTGTAATAGGCGATTTGATACCTAAAGATTCAAGATATTCTTTCCTGATATAGAAATTATCATCATCAGCCGGGCTCGAAGGACCACCATTAGATTCGGCTTGTTTCGGATCGCTGTGAGGTAAAATGAAGATATTATTGGTAATGTATTTACAATTGTCTTTTATTTATATACAAATTTACATTATATTTTTAAATATTTTCTATACAAAATGAATACAAAAAACTTTTAAGAATATAAAAAAATTGTTGACCACAGGGAGCGGAGATTTGTACTACCAGTAGTGAGGGCTCCAGACTGAGGAACCTCCTCACAATCCGTGCTGTCTCAAGCAAAACTGCTTTTTGTATCCTACGCTTGATCCAACAACTAAGTGAGAGCCTCTTAAGATGTTGGTCGAGGCTCTTAGCGATAAGACCGTTAACCGACACAACAATTGGAACAATTATTGTTGAATCAATATCTCACATGGCGGTTATCGCATGAGCTAGATCAAGATATTTAGTTATTTTTTTTTGTTATGGATGGATGGTATTATGGATCTCCGCAAAGTAACGCCTAATTCTAGAAATTATTAGTAATTTATTATTATTGTTGTCGGGAACGGATAGGTAGATAGACGGTAGTCAAAAATCATCCTTCACCAATGCTCCAATTTGTTCATTTTTCAAATTATATATTAATTTTATTTTCTTATTTATTATTGCTCCAGATAAAAATTTATAATTTCTTAATATATGTAACACGGTTGCTGACGTTCTGGGTGTATTATTAGTGTAAGTCGCGCGGTTGAAAAAAAATCGCATTCTGGGAGCTTTAGTCGCGTGCGTCGCGTAACAGAGTTACACTAAACAAATGTACTAGAGAATTGTAGATCTACAAAAATACTATAATAAAGTCCGCGACAGCATGCCTCTATCTCTTATGGTTAACTCACAATGACTACTTTATTTTCAAAATTTCAATGAAAAATATAACGTTATTTTCCAGACAGATTTTTTCTGTTCAATATCAAGCCTTAGATAAAAGTGCTTAGCCATTCAATATAGATCAAAATTTCAAAATATTTAGGCTTATTTAATTTATGACCGGCCGTCTGCTTGATGTCAGTAGTCAGTGGTCGTATTTTACGATACCGCGGTAAGAAAAAGTTTGTTCTATTCTACTCGTCCGGATACCACACTTTAGCATATACTTTAGAAGATATTATAGAATTAAATTATACGCCACCAAAAAAATATAACGCAGGCGAAGCCGCAAGCAAAGCTTGTTTATCTATACTAATATATAAAGTTGAAGAGTTTGTTTGTTTGTTTGATTGATTGTTTGAACGCGCTAATCTCAGGAACTACTGGACCGATTTGAAAATTCTTTCAGTGTAAGATAGTCCATTTATCGAGGAAGGCTATAGGCTATATAACATCACGCTAAGATGAATAGGAGAGGAGCAGCAATAAAAAATAGTACGAAAAAGGACAAAATTTAAAGCTTTCCTTGCGTGCGCTGTAAACGGTAATAGTTATTAAAAAATCATGTATTACAAAATTTTCCCCTCTAAAAGTTCTAAATAGAAGTCCGCGACAGCATATGTCTAGCTTTTAAGGTTCATCCACTTTAATCATTTTTATAGTTATCAAAATACTATATTGCGGTTTTAATCTTTCCACGCGGGCGGAGTCGCTGGCGATTGCTACTACATAAAATAAACTTGTTTTAAAAAATTTAAGTATTTCGCAAAGCATAAATTAATGGACAAAATTGGAATCAAAATATATACAAAGTAATCATTACCAATCTTCTAAACATAAAGTCGAGTCTGATTCCGCATCACTCTCTGGCCCATGTTTTAAATCTAAAACATAAATAATAAAAAAAATTAATTTTAAATTTTAAAGCTGTGGTACTGCAGCAGTGAGACTATGAGACTCTTTCAGTGGGTCCCAGGTTTGAACAGCGACAATGAGTTTTCTCTTAAAAACTTGTCTAATTGATATTGGCATTTCTTTTTGACTGGCTCGTTGGCGCAGTGGGTAGTGACCCTGCCTTCGGCACCACGGGTCGCGGGTTCGATTCCCGCCGAGGGCCAACATTTTCAATAAATGAATTTGTTGGTCTTTGAGCCTGGGTGTATATTTGTATTTAAGTATGTATTTAAAAAATATATAAGTATATATTCACCAGTTGTCTGTCTACCATAACACAAGTATTAAGTTACTTACTTTGGGGACGGACAACCGTGTGTGTAAGTGTCCCATATATTTATATTTATTGCTGATCAATGTGAGAAAATGTGCATACTTCATTAGAGCTCCGGGGATAATATTACACATATTACCTTTTTTTATTTTATTTTACAACAATGCACATGTACAAATATTGTGTCTCCGGCTCCCAAGCTAGTTTAAACTGTATTTTGGGAACCAGTGCCCACCTGAACTTGGTTCAACTTATATATGTACAGAAGTAAAAAATATAAATTACGATGACAAAAAATTACAATTAATAACTAAAAAAAGGAATTTGAATTAAACTAAAAAGAAAAAAAATTTAAGGTCTCTGCTCTCTGTTTTTGAAGAGAAGGTTTGGAGCTAAGACCTACCACACTGCTCCAATGTGAATTGGTATGTTACACATATCTCCAGAATTCTCTAGAGATATGCAGGTATCCTCACGATGTTTTCCTTCACCAAAAAGCATGTGATAAATTGCAATTATCAAGACACATAAGTTTTAACAGAAAAACTCATTGGAGTCTACCAGGGTTTGAACCCGTGACCTCCTCAAAAGAGTTGCATGGTGTTACTGCTGGGCTACATCAGCTTTACCACAGCTAGACCCTTATAGTAACCTCGCTTTACTCACTATAAGAATATACAAACAGCTTTCCTTCGTCTTCCTTTTTTTGTAGTTTTTTTAAGGTCTGTTGTAATTCTTCCTTTGTTTCAAATTGAAGTTGAATTTTAAAATCACTCTCTGAATTCCCATCTTTAATGTTGGTAATTCTTGATCCATCAACATCACACTACAATATCAGAATATTCTTAAATAAAACATTAAGTAAAAAACACTAAATAATAGAATACCAACAGATATTTAGACCTTGCTTTTTACAATAAAATTATTTTGCTCAAATCAGTGTTTGTTAAGAGAATATATGTAATGCTAAGTGTATAAAGCAAGCAACATTTTCAAATTGACTATACGCTTTAAACCCTAACTGCCTTTTACAGCGAAAAATGCGAGCCCAGAAGCATCACATTTTTCTTATAATAAGTTTGGTTTAATAATCTTACAAAATGGCAAATTTTTTTTGAAGATACATTTGAAACACTGGCTGTTTTTAACATATATATAAATAAATAAATAAATATATGGAACACTTTTTTACGACCGGCCGCCTGTCTGACGTCAACTTACACCTAATTACACTACACCATCTTCCTGCCCTTATCCCACTCTAAGTGGGGTCGGCACAACATGTTGCAAACATGTTGTCACATTATTTGGCTACGTATATTATGACTCATTGGTAACAAGGGGGGTGCTCTATTCTAATAAACCGGATACCACACGGCTAACTGGCTGTTCTAAATAAGGTAACAAAAGAAATCATTATTAGAATAATGTTTCAGACAAATAATTAAATATAATCTATTACCTTCCTTTATCATACAGGTACTGTAATTTATTTTTTTTCTGCAAAAGAATAAATACCTCAAGCATTGTCTGAAATTTATATTCAGTTAGTGTAGCAAACTTGTGTTATATTATAAAATTACAATATAATAAAAGCCTAAACTCAAGATATAACACAACAGTATTAATTAATTAAATATTTAATAGAAGACAAATAATTTAAATGCTAGGAAAAGCAGTAAAATATTAAATGTAAAAAGGAAACTCACTTCATCTTTTACAAAATTTGTAATTTGTTGAAACGACCACTCTCCTGGTATGTTTATAATTAATATTTCAAAATTATTTTTGTTCTCCGATCCCTGAGTGTTATATGAGTTTCTACTGCTTCCAATTTTAGTGGCGGAATATCGCATTCTTTTAACAGTTTCAGTTGAAGAATTTTGGGAATCCTCTAGGTCCATATCTGAGTTTTTAGAATTTTTCCGTTTCCTACCTTCCATGTCTTTAAATTTTGAATTATTTTTATCTTTAACGTGATCCTCATGTTTTGTTAACTCTTCTTGACTTTCGGTTTTTACGAGTCTAGATTCCATATTAAAGTGGACGCATCTACTTTTATTATTATAATCATATCACAAATATTCATTAAATTTTTTCGTACATAATAGTAGCGACAAGAATAAAATTCGTAGTTCACAACAGCAGTAAATAATGCGAACTCAACATACTTATTTATTAAGCTTTCTTAATAAACATTTTTTGACACCTTAAGATATATTTAGATGATTAAAATCAAATACAAATTGAATATATCGGATTTTCTGTTAGCAAAAATATCCAATATTTTGACAATGTCACAGGTGACAGGTCACTAACGATGTGAAAAAAATAATCGATTATTTTTTCAAAATAATCGATTTTTAATAATCGACTATTTTTTCATAAAAATAGTTTTTTTTTTAAATCGATTATTTTATGTATCCTTTTTTGTGCGATATAAAAATAAAAATAGATTTTTTGTTTATCGATTTTTTCTACTCCAAGTCACATCCCTACAGGTAAAGGCAAAGTTCCAGACAAATAATATTACGAATTTTTATTAACGTCGACATTACGAAGCCGACAAATTAAAAAAGATTTATTTAAATAATTCAGGTCAGGTTATTAGTACCATATACATCTTTATATATTATTCCATTTTCATTTTTCAACTATATCTTTAAAACAAACAATAACTACAGCCAATAGCATAGATTACAGAATCTATGATATTTTCTGCAGGCGCTAAAGAGATCGATAGTAATACCTAGTGATTTTTTTAGTTTTGATATACAGGTGGCGTGAGGTCCAGCCGCTCTAAGGTTTAACGTAAGAGTCATAGGCAAGAGTGAATAGTCGAAAGTACATAAGTAGTAGATAGCGGCTTAAACAGTGGCACATAAATTAGTGCAGTAAATACACTGTTATTTTATACTCATCTACATCTAGTATTTTGTAACAGGGAGTATAAAATACTCGATGAGTATTTTGTCACAGGGAGTAAAAATACTAGTATTTCAGTCATGGACGTAGTATATACTGGACGGCGCCAAAAGACGTTGCCGCTCTTGCGTCTGTGTGTAAGCGATTTATCGTTTGTCTCTGTTCTTATCGCGAGCTATACATAAGAGTGAAAGAGATTGTGATGAAGTTTGGCAACGTCGCTAAAAATGTGTCCAGTTGGTGACACCAAATGAGGCCATAACATTGAGTTTGTTGAAGATTATTTCTTGAAATCTAAAGCAAATACGAGTGTTACAGATATATTTTTTCAAAAAAGGTCGAATATGTCGTGTGCTGCCTTATCATGTTCATCAAGAACAACGAAAGGAGGAGTTAAAAACACGGAATTATCATTTCATAGGTAAATCTTTGACTCTCATTTGCGTGCTAAATTAAAGCATATTATTCAGTTAAAGCGTTTCAGATTATAATGTATCAGTACAGTTTGATATTCTCTAGCCGGCACGAGTGTGGGATACTGATAAAACATAAAAATTAATCATTAAATATTCGATTGAATTGTGTTACCTACGTAGTGATGTACACACTAACGAATTATTATGTATCGATAAATATCAGTCAAAGTTATATTTACTAGCCAAGTAAATGCGAATTCTCTAATTTTCGATTATTTTCTTAGGTTTCCTAAATGCCCACATATACGAGAACAGTGGATAAAAGCTGTTAGACGAGGAAATTGGGAGCATTCCATTCTAAGTGGGAAGAAGTCATCCTTACCTGTACATATTAGAAAAGTGTAAATAATAGTGTACATAATAAATAGAAAAAAATAAAGAAAATATGTAGCATAATTTATATAATAAATAAAAAAGTATAATACCGCCTTACTGAGTTCTAAGTCAGGGCTAAAAGAGCGGAAGATATAAAGGATATATTTTTAGTCTAAGTTGCCTTGTACTCTCTTCGAGACGTACTGAGCTAAAAGAGTTAAAGATATAAAAGAGTGATATATATCCCAAGATCGAAAAGATATATATCACTCTTTTCTTGTCAGGGATACATTTCGCCCATCGCTAATGTGCATCGGATGATTCATGACATTATACTGCAGACTGTACACTCATGAAATTATGTCAATCTATTCAAATGTTTAAATCTATTCTGAACATTTAACCAACTTTACAACTGTATATTAACTTTATAGTACCTGAGCTAGGCTTCGATAATTATCGATGCCTAGTTTAGCTTATCGATAAGCTAAGTACTTCCCTAATCACGCACACTAATGCAGTTCTAAAAGTTCACACAAGCATAAAACGGACACACAAAAATAGCTAAGGCGGCATCCAGTGTATTCTTTATCCAAGATTTCAGTATTTGCGTACCTGTTCCAGGCTGTTAAATTTTAGTACTTAGTATTTATACCCGTTACAGTAAATACGCCTCACCTCTAATTAAATTATAATCTATGCATAATATTTTTAAAATAAAATTATAACAAGTTTAGAGAAAAATTCGTAAAAATAAATTAAAAAATCCTTTAAAAAAACAGTATGGAGAAAAGTGAATTACTCTACGTGAGAAATATGACTACAGTAAGTATTTAATCAGATTATTAATTAAAAAATAAAACTAAAGAATCGTACGTATACGAAAAGTTAGTTTTTGTTCGCTTATGTACCTAATTAATATTATTTAAATTTGTAGTTAAGATTCATAAAGCTGAGTAGTGTAAGATAATAAACTGGTATTTAATATTAGAAGGGAACTATAAAAAAAATTTCATCAACATTTTTCTCTGTTATATGTATGTGTATCGATCAGTGCGATTTACAAATTCACATAAAGTTAGGTCAGGCCCGACGCGATCAATGGTGCGTTGCGTGTTTGAGGGTGCCGCGCCAAAACCTTTTTGGTAATATCAGAATTTTGACGCCAGAACACTGTGAACCTGGGCACCTGTTGGCTTAAGAAGAGCCTGTTTTTTGTTAGCCATAAAGGCCTTGACAGCGTCACCGAAATGGGCGAGCGCAGAAGCATCGCTGGTTGTTGGGGTGCTGGGAGAGCGAGCCTCGAACGAGGCCCGCAGCATCCTGGGAGCGTCGCCTTAAGAGCCCTCCTGTGAGGCCAGACCTCGGCTTAAAGCGACGCTGTGGAGGACTATATCGGATTGTTAAGGACCTGTGTTGGGTCTACTGTTTATATATACTCTTGTATGTCAACATGTTTTAACATGTTGCGTGTTTTATCTTGGTATTTTTACGACCAACCGCTTATCTAACAACTTACCTTAGTCACCTTTTACGACTCGGTAAGAAATAAAGGTGTAATATACTACTCCCCCGGATACCACCAAAAAAAATTATATAATAATAATAATAATAAGCCTTTTATTCCGAACTACAAAAATTTTGATCGGTTTTTTTAATTATATGAAATCTCTTAGTTCGGTGTGCCTTTTGGCATAGGCCTCCTCCAACACTTTCCATTGACCCCTATCTTGTGCCACTCTCGTCCAGAAGGGACCAGCAGTTAATGTAAGGTAACCAAAAAAAAAAAGTAGAATATAATCCCATGATTACTTCTTACAGTCCGAGTCTGATAAAGATGAGGAAAACCAAGACATCTGGGATGATAGCAAACTGAATGATGCATATGATAAAGCCCTGAGGATAGCCAATGCGGAGGTTGCTAAACGACTTGCAATGTCTACTAATACACCAAGTTCTAAGGATGGTAAGTTTAATAATTTATAGAGTTAGGTGTTACTTTGCAGAGATCCATAATACAAAAGTAATAATAAAATTATTTTGCTATAATCTAATAAAGTAAAATAGAAAATATATGTAATGCTAAATGTAGAGTGGACAATCCGTTTTCATACCTGATTCATGCAGAATTCGTAAAAACATATGTACAAACCTCCACCACCGCCACCACAATACAGTGGTAAGTTAGCTTATGTTGACTGTTTCAACATTTTTACTATCTGTGCAGGATATTTCTGCTCCTGGCATATGCTCTCATAGTCTGGCGAAATGTAAATTTCATAATCTTAAATATTTAAATGAGTAAATGTATATATATTTTCCGAATCTCTGAAACGGCTTCAATGATCTTCATGAAATTCAACATGTAGAAGGTTTTGAGGGGGAATAATCGATCTAGCTATCAAATAGGTTTCATATCAAAAAATGTAGTTTTATCCCTGTTTTTGGGGTTTTGAAAATGTTTGAAAATGTATTGAATGTTTAAATGTTGAATCGAGCCTATTTAATATTTGAGGTCCCAAATGTAAAGCTGTGATAGCCTTATGATATGGTATAGTATGGGATCAATTCCCACATGACTGGCCCTTTGGTGTAGTGGATAGTGACCCTGCCTTCAGCTCCACCAGTTACCCATGGAGCTGAAGGTAGGGTCACTAGCCACCGTGCCAACGGGCCAGTACAGTCAATATTCCACAGTATAATAGATTGTATCAATGTCTACAAAAAAGTCTGTGATACCATATATACTACTACTATAGTTATGTCAATATAACTACTTTTAGTTGAGTTTCAAATGCTATGAGATCAGTATGTACGCGGGTGAAACCGCGGGATATTACTAGTTTTATATGGATGGATGAATGAATGACGGCCGTGCGGTATCCGTCTGAGTAGAATAGACCACCCTCATTTCTTACCGAAATGTCGTAAAAGGCGACTAAGGTAAGTTGACCCACCGTGTGGTATCCGGTTAAGTAGAATAGACCACCCTCTTTCTTACCGAGGTGTCGTAAAATACGACGAGTAAGTTGACGTCAGGCAGGCGGCCGGTCGTAAAAACGCAGCCAAATCATGTGACAGCATTTTTATATCATGTTGTGCCGACCCCACTTAGAGTGGTATAAGGGCAGGAAGATGATGATATGTGGTGATATCACTGAATTTCTAGGTGCAAAAGTAAAGAATCCAGTACCCATAACCGCTACAACTTCTAGCAAGAAAAAAGAGAAGAAGAAATGGAAAGCTGGTATGCATTGTAGGGCTGTTTATGAAGGAGATGGAGTGGAGTATGAGGCTTACCTGATGAGAATAATCAATGATAAGGAGTGCGTTGTCCGTTTCTTAGGTGAGTGGTTTTATTTATTTACCATAAAAAATATTAGAAAGATAATTAATTGAATTAGGCGTTACTTTGCAGAGATCCATAATACAAAAGTAATTATAAAATTATTTTGCTATAATCCATGACGATGTAAAATAGGAAATCTAAATAAGGCCCGTTGGTGCAGTGGGTAGTGACACTGCCTTCAGCTCCACGGGTCGCGGGTTTTATTCCCGCTGAGGACCAACATTTTCTATTAATTAAAAATATTGGTCTTCGAGTCTGGGTGTAGAAATGTATATTTGTATTTAAGTATGTAATTAAAAATTATATATGTATATATTCACCAGTTGTCTGTCTACTATAATACAAGTATTAAAATTACTTACATTGGGGACGGGCGACTGTGTGTGTAAGAGTCCCATATATTTATTTATTTATTAAAGCTAAATGTAGGGTGGACAATCTTATTTCATACCTGATACATGCTGATACATGATAGTATTAGTAAAAACTGCACATACCACCGCTACCACAATACACAATGAGGATAATCTCAGTTATCAATAACACTTTTTTCTTTTTTTATTGCATTTTTATAGGTAAAAAAAAATTACTGAACAAGGCTTGGTCAAACAGGTACTACCTTAATCATTTATTTATTTTTTTATTTATTTATTTAATAAGTACACTAACAATATACATATTAAAACATTAACTATTATATACACACATATTTTAAAAATGTACTGATATGCATATCTTTAAAAAGTGCACATAACATTCACCAATTAATATCATGCAACCATTACAAGTAATTTATAAGTTAAAAAATACGGCAACTTTTTGCTAAATTAATATTCTTGCTAAATATTAATCTAGCAAGAAATAGTTAAGTTTATTTTTAAAAGAAACAAGTGGATCGTGAAATATGTCGATGCCTGGTAATGACTTTGACAACTCGTTATATTTCGCACAGATATGATTAATAGAAGCTATCATAAATTAATCATAAATTGTTATTAATATTTTAGGCTATGACAATACAGAAATTGTGGAAGTGAGCTCTCTCAAAAGCTCCCAAGGCAAAAGGGAACGAACTCAACAGATAGAAGATGCGTTAGCAGAAAACTTAGTTAATGGGTTAAGCAACCATACTGATGAAATGGAATGCAGTGATGTACCGCAAAGTTCTACTAGTACAGGTTTGTTTTATAACTATTCAGTTAAATCAAATTAAATCTATACTAATATATAAAGCTGAAGAGTTTGGTTGTTTGTTTGATTGATTGTTCGAAAACGCTACTCTCAGGACTTATTGGACCGATTTGAAAAATTCGTTCAGGGCAAAACAGCTAAATATAAATAAATACAAATACCGCTATAACGGTAATTGTAATGACGCTGTAACGCTGTATTTGTATTTATAGCGGTTTTGATCGTTTCATAGTTTTTATCCGCAATTTCGTTTGCGTGGACTGTTGTCGCGGTAGGTTGATAATAGATGGCGCTTTTCAATGTCATCCTATTCCTGTAGAATTAACAGGATTTCTATAGCTTATATGTTACTTCGGTGTATAAGGAATAATTGTGCCAAATTTCATCAATATTGGTTCAGCGGATTCGCCGTAAAAGAGTTACAAACCATATCCAATATTAGTAGTATTTAGTATTGAAGAATGTAAATTTTGTTTACAGCATCTTTAAAGAAAAAGAAAGAGAAAAAACTTAAAAATAATAAACAGAAGCCGATGAACGTGTTCGACCTGCCTGAAATATCAACGCTGCCATTTCCAAATCTCGCACAGCTTAGAAATGTAAGTATAATTTTTATTACTTTCAAAAGCCTATATTTTTAGTTCGGTTGATTCTGATTTTGGTTGATTGTGAAATCCAAGAACTTAATTTTTTTGTTTTAACAAGCTAATCTCAGGAAATATTGGACCGATTTGGAAAATTCTTTGAGTGTAAGATAGTCCATTAATCGAGGAAGGCTATAGGCTGTTGTCCTATATATTTATTTATATTTATAAGTATCCCATTTTTGTAACTGTTATTATTCGATAGCGAGATGAAGAATTCAAAAAAAATTCATTTCAGATGGGAGCAATGGATATGCCAATACCTCCCCCTCCCACCACCAGTCTGGCGCGGTCGGAGGTGGAGTCAGAGGAGCAGGCAGTATCCTCGATGCTCTTCAGCTGGTACATGAGTGGATATTACACCGGCCTATACCAGGGCATGAAAAGGTAAATTTGTCCATATCTTACTAATATTATCCGGCTGAATAGAATAGTACCACCCTCATTCCTTACCGAGGTGTCGTAAAAGGCGACTAATGTAAGTCGACCCGCCGTGTGGTATCCGGCTGAGTAGAATAGACCACCCTCATTCCTTACGGAGGTGTCTTAAAAGGCGACTAATGTAAGTCGAACCGCCGTGTGGTATCCGGTTGAGTAGAATTGACCACCCTCATTTCTTACCGAGGTGTCGTAAAAGGCGACTAAGGTAAGTCGACCTGCCGTGTGGTATCCGGCTGAGTAGAATAGACCACCCTCATTTCTTACCGAGGTGTCGTCAAAGGCGACTAAGGTAAGTCGACCCGCCGTGTGGTATCCGGTTGAGTAGAATTGACCACCTTCATTTCTTACCGAGGCGTCGTAAAAGGCGACTAAGGTAAGTCGACCCACCGTGTGGTGTCCGGCTGAGTAGAATAGGCCACCCTCATTTCTTACCGAGGTGTCGTAAAAGGCGACTAAGTTAAGTCTACTCGCAGTGTGGTATCCGGTTGAGTAGTATAGTACCACCCTCATTTCTTACCGAGGTGTCTTAAAAGGCGACTAAGGTAAGTCGACCCGCCGTGTGGTATCCGGTTGAGTAGAATTGACCACCCTCATTTCTTACCGAGGTGCCGTAAAAGGCGACTAAGATAAGTCAACCCGCCGTGTGGTATCCGGCTGAGTAGAATAGTACAACCCTCATTTCTTACCGAGGTGTCGTAAAAGGCGACTAAGGTAAGTCAACCCGCCGTGTGGTATCCGGTTGAGTAGAATAAACCACCCTCTTTCTTACGGAGGTGTAGTAAGATACAAGTAAGGTAATTTAATGTCAGGCAGGTGGCCGGTCGTAAAATACGTAGCCAAATCATGTGACAACATGTTTATAACATGTTGTGCCTTAGCCACTTAGAGTGGGATAAGGACAAGAGGGATAATGATAGATTAATCGATAATCCAATCCTCTTTACAGGGCTCGAGAAGCAAGGAATAAATGAACACGAATAAAAGTACAGAAACATTTTCAAAATAAACTTTTATTTTTAAAGTCACGTGACATCAAAAGTTATAAAATATAAAAATGCCGTTATCCGTTAATAATAAATTAAAATACAATTATGCCTCCAGATTTCTGTTCGTACTATATACAAAATATACAATTTGATAATAATTATGTGGTTTTTTTTTTAACTCTGGTGGGTTCAATTGTTATGAATTATTGTTTGAGTTTACTCCTTTAGAATCTAATACCAAAATAATAAAAAGCTTCTTTTTTAAAAATGTGTGAAAATCATTGATATATTCAATGATAAATTAATAATAATCATTGATAATCATTATCATTGATATTAATAATAATCGTTGATAATCATTGAAAATCATTGATCATGATCGATATAATCCCTAAAATACACAGTCAGGCGTTCAAAAGTGTCCTCACCAAATAAGCACACAATTTGAAATTTCGCGCTCTTTTAAAATTAGGAATGTAATTTAAGAGTAGAAAAAATCGATGAATAAATAATTGTTTTTTCCCCTTTATAATAAATCGATTAAATTTTTTTTAATAATAATCGATTTTTCTATTTGAAAAGTTATCTGTCTTAATAATTAATTAGAACAAAGGCTAAATAAAGTGGACAACTATCAATAAATAATAATAGATGCGCTGTTTGTGAAATTGTTTTATCTGTCTCACTCATATAAAAAGTTAACTCGAAATAGTTATGATTTTTCTAGACTCTTTTGTTACAACATTAAACGAAAGTTTAATATTTTATGTCTATCATTCACATTAGCCGAATTTACATTGCAACATAATTTTAGTAAGATAACTTATAGATTTTATTTATTTACTATAATATTATTTATTATAATATTTAAAATTTACTATTTTTTATTTTTAATTTTTAAACAAAAATACAAATTTAGTATCATAGTTTAGTTACGCTCTTTGTCTATTGGATGTTCAAAGACAATTATACTTTAGGAGTAAACTCCATTTTCTATATCGAAGTTTTAATTAATTGTGGCACTTATAGGAAATATTATAAACTTTTGCTTTAATCGTTGATATTTGAGACTAAAATTAACAGAAAAATACCACAAACAAAGATTTCTGATTGGTGGGTTTACTTATATCTATTGTAGACAAGTTAAATTATTTACTTATTCTATTAAGAAATGGCGCTTTATGGAAAAAATGCTTGAATATGGCCCCATTAACACTTTTCCTTAAGATACGAGTATGCTAACCCGATATTTTTTTTACCTAATATAACTACAATATTACATCTCCTTTCGGTAAATTATATTCTTTAATTGAAGCCAAAATATTTAAATAGCTGTATAATGGTCTTTTTAATCGTTTTAGGTAAAGGTTAAGACCTTTACCTAAAACGATAAAAAAGGCCAAAGGTTCAAAATGTATCAAAAAAGCGTCTTATATGCTCATACATATATACATTATAGCGTCTTCGCCAGCGAAGACGAAATCTCGGTTTTTTAAGATAACTTCTTCTTGCCAAACTTATTATCAAAGAACAGCAATCCAACTAAACAGAGTTTAATAAAACATAGTTAATCATTCGATTTGAACAATTAAGGCTGTAGATAAAATGTTTTGTTATTGAATATATTTTATTAAAACATTTTTGGCTAATCTCTGATGGAGATTTTCGTCGTTCAATGTTATTAATCGTTGATATACTTTCTGCTTATTTTATAAAGCATGGCAATGCATTTGTAATTAATAACAATGACCGTCTCATAAAATATATAATATGGCAACATTTATATGTAATAAAATATCGCTTCACTGCAATTTAATTTTTTGTTTCGTACAATTTTACTTCCTTTTTTTAACCGAAACTAGAGCATAGACTATTCAAAAAACATTTTATTTATTTTTCATTACCGTTCTCTGCACTTGTCAATGTAGATTCTAATTGATTTAATATTTAATCGATATTTATCAATACAAAGTAATATTTTTTTAAACATTACCATAACATCGCACAGATTATAAAAGTTTGATAGGTGCGTATGAAATACATATTGACGTATTGAAATAATGGATGCCGGAAATTATTTCAACGCCTCCGTGTTTATGCATTTCAGCAGGAGAGCTCGAAATTACTTTGGACGCGCCTGATAATGCATTTTTGAAACATAGTGATGATATTTGATGGATCTATTTAGAATTCTAATTCGTATAATGTTTATATTATCAATATTGTATTGATCATCGATATTGCACTTTTCAAAACGGAAGTAACCTAACAAACTTAACACTTTTGTTAAAAGTAGGTTTCATTATTTTTATTTCAATTAATATATTTTTTTATTAATTATTTTTAAGAGTATTCTACAATTTATTATGATTTTAATAAACTGTTATTATTTCAATTATTTATTAAAACTGTTCTGATATAGGAAATAAAAAAGTATTTTTTAATCTACTTTAATTTTGGTCAGAGGGCCGATTTTTTTTATTTTTATTATCGTTATTGCCGTTAATGCAAGATCGTAATTTGGAAAATTAATATATTATTTAATAAAATTAAATAAATATAAGTAAATGTCTTGAATAATTATTTGGAGAACAAACCAATTTAATTCAACCATTTATAATCAAATTTTATTATAATGATCCGTGAATTACACAATGTTTTAGTTTATCGCCGCGTTACTATTTAACAGATCATAGATAATAAAGCGGTCTGCAGAAATAAGGAGCTATAATACTTAATCTGTATATAAATAAAATTTATTTTGTTCATGAAATAAATTTTTACGCGTATTTGTTTTTTTTCTAAGTTCTGAACACAGACAAATAAAGAAAGACCTTTTTTCGTACCTTTTCATTGTTTTTTAATAAATATAACTTTAATGTACTTTTTCTTCATTATCCGTTTTTTCGTACGTTGATGTTTATACATTTTTTTTAACAGATCACTTTAGTTATATAAATGCGATATAATTAAATTTAACAATATTTACATTAAATACATACCACAATTTACATATAGTTTTAAGGCAGTTGCACACTTGTTTATATACTATTTAAAATTATAATCTAACACTTTGATTTGCTAAACTTTTAGCGAGTAAAAGTTATCTTACACCGTTTATTTACCAGAACATAAAACATTTAGTCATTTAGTTGATTACTTATCAGTAATTTTGACCATAAAGACCTAAAATTTAACATAATAATATATTTTGATTATTATGCAAAGTTCAAGTAACGCTCATAGTAACAAGAAATGGGAAAGAGCAAGAAAGGCATTAAGTGAAGAAGGGCAAGAAAATGAAAGAGAGGGGGACAGTTCCTCTCCTACGCCGCGCCGGCGGTCTACTCTCCTTCCGTCTTACCAATTTTCGATCAGGTCGCGTGTGCTGACGCGAGTTTAAAATCTTTTACCCATCACAAAAGTGCTAAACAAGTTTTCATTTACAAAAAACAAATCAATTTTTGTTACATCCCTATGGCTTGAAGTTATATTTCTTCCCTAATTCTCTAATGCTATTTTAGGTTCCAAGCTGTTTTTAAGTTTGTGAATATTGATTCAACTAGATAAATAAATTCAATGCAGGTTCCATTAGAAGTTTGTTTTGGTTCAAACCAGCGTGCTGAGCTCGTGGGCGTCGTGGCTGAGGTCTATAGTTGCTGCTGGAACGCCTGGTGTAGCCGCTCCTTCCCCTGGTGGGGTACTCGTTGGAGGCCTATAAAAAAAATAATCATATTGTTAGAAATCCAGATCTCTTAAAGTGTAGGCCTATATAAGACAACGGCGGACGTTGTTCCCTCTTTTTTGTCGTGCAGCATTCGTAGGAGGTAGACATGGCGATCTCTTTTGTATTTCGTGTTATTAGAATCTAACTTCAAATAATTCGACTGGCCCGTTGGAGCAGTGGGTAGTGGTAGTGTGTGACCCAGTCAGCTCCGCGGGTCGCGGGTTCGATTCCCGCCGAGGGCCAACATTTTCTATAAATGAATTTGTTGGTCTTTGAGCCTGGGTGTATATTTTTATTTAAGTATGTATTTAAAAAATATATAAGTATATATTCACCAGTTGTCTGTCACCCATAACACAAGTAATAAGTTACTTACTTTTGGGACGGACGACCGTGTGTGTAAATGTCCCATATATTTATTTATTTATTTAATAATCACTATTAAGAGGGACCACTCAGTTTCTTTTCATTTCTTTTAGGTGGATTAGTGTTCCGAACTGGTGGTAGAATCATTCTGTAGAGAAAAGTGTTGGTACACAGTAAGATGGCCGGCGTACACTCCACGACCAAAATTGCAAAGCCCGATTGTCCACTCTACATTTAGCATTATATATATTTCCTATTTTACTTCATCGCGAATTATAGCAAAATAATTTTATTATTACTTTTGTATGTTATTTCTTTTAATTTTTTTTTACCTTAATTGTTTATTACCTTTTTTTCTTTGTTATAAGATTAAATTGTTTATGTGCATGAAAGTGTTGTAGGTACGAGTATGTGAATAAATGCTGTTTGATTTGATTTGAAAATTATTTTGCTATAAGCCAAGCAACACATAATTTTATAATTACTTTAGATTTATAATCTAAATCGTAAAACATAATAATTAAATTAATGTATATGGCAAGTATGTTTATAGTTCCGGGAGGCATAAAGGTTGTAATAAAAAAAATCGATTATGCGGTTTTGATCAACTCATAACTGGTTATGTGGCGAGTAAAATGAGACGTGGTTACGGTCAAGTTTCGCAATACCAAAATACTAGTTTTACCCGCAACTTTGCATAAACTTAATTGTAAAAATACAATTACGTAGAAGTAAACAAACTTTTTCCCTATTCCGGAAGTAATGAGACGATCGCAATACCAATAAGACTCATTTTACCCGCGAATTTGTGTTAACTTAATCGTTAAATACCCTCAATCACATAAAAGTAAAGAATAAACCCTATTCCCGAAGGAGACGATTTCAATACACAAATGCTAGTTTTCCTCTTGACTTTGATTGCGGTAAAAATTCCCTCAATTATTAAAAAGTAAATAAAACATTTTGTTATTCTCGAAGGAGAATACGAGGTATAAGAGGTTACGGTCAAGTTTCGCAATACAAAAATTTAACTTTGACCGTGACATTGTTCGCCATTACTTATGCGTTAAAATACCCTCAATTATCCTACTAATATTATAAATGCGAAAATTTGTGAGTATGGATGTATGTTGCTTTATAGCGAATCCGATCAATATCGATGAAATTTGACACAATTATTTCTTATACACCGGGATAACATATAGATGAAATCATGTTAATTCGTCAGGATAAAAGTGATATTGAAAAGCGCCATCTATTATCAACCAATCACATCACAAAAGTTCACGCAAACAAAGTTGCGGGTAAAAGATAGTAATCCTTTATGTAATGCTGAGGAAATCTTTCTAGTTGGTCGGCTTAGCTAGGTCAATGCCCAGACCGACGAATGGACGACCTCTGCCCAGAGAACTCCTATCACCCTCCCCGGCAGGAGAGGAGGGGAGAGGAGACGAGGCGACAGAAGTACGAGCATAGGAGCCCGACCAGCGTACCCTAAAGCGTCTGCCTAAAAAGCGGACTCCCAACCGTAAGGTCAAATTAATTACCCGGGCGATTATGATCGCCCGAGAGGACAAGCCCGGGTAAAGAGGTCCAACCTCGAGGCCCGAAGCCCTCCCGGCAGCCTAACAAGGCTAAGGTAGAAGACCCACAATATATACGAAGTTGCGGGTAAAAGCTAACTAACTATAAATGACCTTAGTTACCTACCTTATTATATACGGTCCTCCTTGCTGCAATAACGTGATAGGATGGGTGTAAGGCGCGGTCATACTGTGGAAGCTAAGATTGCCCCCAACGCCGGTGTTGTTCAAATGACCGTTCCCCATTATAACTCCGTTAGACGTGTTCATGTTCCCACTTGTTGTGTTCAGGTCTGGAGTGCGGAAGGCCTTAACTAAGCTGGTCTTCTCCTTCTGCCACACAAACACGTTGTGGACCATCGCACAACCGCAGAACACTATACCAACTCCGATGAACACTGACGTCACGATAGCTGGAGTTGAGTGGAACTGGATGAATGTGTATAGTATTATACCTGAAATGAGATTTCCTTCTAGATAATGTGAAATAATAATTAGGCGTTACTTAGGGGATATTAATGTCGCCTATGACTTTCGCTTTGTATTTTATAGCGACACCGTCATGAAACGAGTATCGCGCCCATTTGACTGAAATGTTGGCAACACTGTGTCGTGTTGTTTCGGTGGAGTATTCCTATATATTGCTAAAACGTTTCGTCCTCCACAACGCGTCCTTTTAAGCCGAGGTCCGGCCTCACAGGAGGCACCCTTAAGGGGACGCTCCCAGGATGCTGCGAGACACGCTCTCCAATTTTTTTCACTCCGGCGATGCTTCTGCGCTCGCCCACTCTCTCGGTGACACTGTCAAAGCCTAGGGCTTTCTAGGGCTAACAGCATTAGTTAGTGTCCAGAAAAAAAAAGTTGCATGCAGTCTCTTTGTTCGTCATTCAAGAGAAGTGCATCTCGGAACGGGAAATGTGGTATTTCTATTATATCGTGTTATTTTATATAGTGTGCGTTAACATTAATATCATCCTCCTGCCCTTAACTCACTCTTAGTAGGCACAGCATGTAATAAACATGATTTGGCTACGTATTTTACGAACGGCCGCCTGCCTGATGTAAACTTACCTTAGTCGTATTTTACGACACTTCGGTAAGAATGTGGGTGGTCAATTCTAATCAGCCGGATACTGTTGTTTAGTTATTACTATTCTAATTCTAAAATCTACTATCCTAACTGTAAATACTCTTAATTGTACACCAAAAAGACTTATCAATATAAACTGTATATTATAAGAAACAAGCAGAGTTAAAAATGCTTTTAAAAAAGCTTTTAAGGAAATTTCATGTTGCTACTGTTAACCGTTAAGAAGTTCCCTAGTTTGGAGCCAATCCTGTCAGCATCAGGTCATGCTTATCATAGACATGCATTGTCATCGGGACTGGACCAGTATGTAAAATTTCAGCTCAATCGGACACCCGGAAGTAGGACAAATTAAACTTGGAAGATTCCACTTACACATACATACAAGTCAAGTAAAATTAAACTCTTTTAAAAAATCAGTGTCTATGGAAATTTACCCACATAAATTCTATAAAAAGAAGAAAAGCGATAACTTTTGCTTGTATTGAATAATTAACTCACCCGTTAAAAACACTGGAATTGATATAAAGAAGCCTCCTACGGCGCATACTCTCGTGATTGCAGATTTTTGCAAATATTTGTTTGATCTGGAAAGGAAAAAATTGTCTATTAACAGAATTAAAAAATATTTACCATGCATTACATATGGACCAGAAGCTGTGTTAAATAAGTGACGAAAAACGCCACATTTTTTAAAAATAATCATAACTTCTGTATTATTATTTTTTATCATCAGTAATTAAAACTGTTAAATTTTGTCGATAAATACTTATCCTATCCTCATCATCATCATCATTTTCCTGCCCTTATCCTACTCTAAGTGGGGTTGGCACAACATGTTGTAAAACGTGTTGTTACATGATTTTGCTGCGTTTTTACGACCGGCCGCCTGCCTGACGGTCAACTTACATTAGTCGCCTTTTACGACACCTCGGTAAGAAATTAGGTTTGTCTATTCTACTTAGCCGGATACCACACGGCGCAAATACCTATCCTATACTACTAATATTATAAATGCCAAAGTTTGTAAGTATGGATGTACGTTTGTTACTCTTTAGCGGCGAACTCACTAAACCGATATCTATGAAATTTGGTACAATTATTCCTTATACACCGGGGTAACATATAGAAATCCTGTTAATTCTACAGGAATAAGATGACATCGATAAGCGTTATCTATTTTAAACCTATCTCGCGACAACAGTCCACGCAAACGAGGTTGCGGGTAAAAGCTAGTATTGAATAAAATAAAACGATTGCGTGACAAACTAATTTCTTGATACGAAATTCACGTGACTCAATAATACAACAAAAAGTCTACTATTTGATCAAAAAAGAAAGTTGCGTATAGAAATTTTAATTCACAATAAACTAAGGTTAATTTATTTTATTTTACAGTTATCTAAAAGCTATAAATCTTAATTTCTGATTAGGTTATCATTAACAGACACCTTTCACATATTTTTATTCAGTTACTGACTGGAATATTAAAAAGCAATAAGTCTTTTACAAGTGGACTATGTTGTCTTTTTAAATAAGTTAAACATAATTTTAATAAATTTTAAAAAAGCTTTTAATAAATAAAAGCTAAATGAACCCACTTCCCGGTGTCCGATTGAACTGAAACTTTACATACTGGTCTAGTAGGGATAACAATGCATGTTTATACGCTCGACCTGATGCTGCCAGGATTTGCTCCAGACGAGGGAACTTCTCAACGAAAATTTTGTTAAAAACTTTTATTGAATGTAGTAATTGTTTTGTAATAACGGTTTTGTTACAAAACTAAAAACATAGCCGTGGTGTATCCGGCTAAGTAAAATAGTACCACCCTCATTTCTTACCGAGGTGTCGTAAAAGGCGACTAAGGTAAGTCGACCCGCTGTGTGGTATCTGTCTGAGTAGAATAGACCACCCTCATTTCTTACCGAGGTGTCGTAAAAAGCGACTAAGGTAAGTTGACCCACCGTGTGGTATCCGGTTTAGTAGAATAAACCACCCTCCTTCTTACCGGGGTGTCGTAAAATACGATTAAGGTAAGTTGACGTCAGGCAGGCGGTCGGTCGTAAAAACGTAGCCAAATCATGCTACAGCATGTTTATAACATGTTGTGCAAGCCCCACGTAGAGTGGGATAAGGGCAAGAGGATGATGATGACAAAACTAAAAACAAGAGAACAGTTTTAAAAATTTATAAATGGAATGTACTTTTCGTAAATAGAAAAACTTTGGGCAATGAAAAAAGTACAGAAACTTTGGAACACGAACGAAAGTTTGTTTCGATAAAAACTTCGGCTAATGAAAGAAATTTTAATTTCAGATAGCTTATATTTTAATTGTGAACGTAATTTCTGTTACATTAATTTATTCATGTTACGCAATACTCCCATACGCATTGCCATATAAAAAAAACATGACACTTGTCTATGTTTCTTTAAAAAGATTAGCGACATATTTATAGAGTAGGCTAATAAGGTATTAGCCTTGAAATCGGCATATTAACACACAGTTTTGGAATTGTGACAAATTTTAAGTAAGTTTAAAATGATCAGACGTAAAAAGTCTACTTGAGGTAAAGGGTCTCTTTAAGGGGTATTAGGTTGAAATAGAAAACCTGCATTTCTGAGGAGAATTTAGGGGATATCACCTAAATATTTGTAACCTACCAAAGCGCATTGGAGCAGCTTGTTGGGTTAACACCAACCGTTATCTCTTAAAATGAAGGGTGTTTACTTTTTTAATTTTATTCCCGAGTTGCAAGCGATAGTCGGCGATCATTGACGATTATTGACAAGTACAGCCGAGTATATTCTCTACACGTCTTATCATTTGTAATCGCCTATTACGAAGAGGAGCTATTATATTTAGACATGGACAGATTCACCAATCACTTAATGATCATGATATGAAATACTTTTCATATAGCATCATCTGCTATTGAGTTTTAGTGTAACTGCTACTTCTAAAATAATATATTACTACTAATATATTAATATAAGGACTAATTCACTATATTTAGAAAAATTATTGTTTATACAAACAAATGTAATTTTTATATCTCATACAATACGGTCGATATTTCGGTAAGATGACGTACTTTTACGTTATTAGAACGGAAACGGTTAATATTTCTAGGTTATACTAGAAATATTAACAGTATCCAATTCATATTGGATACAAACAAATGTAATTCTTAAAATGATTTAAGAATTAAATTTGTTTGTAATAACAATAATTTTGCTTAGCAACATTGATTAGTAAAAACGCTATCCGCTATTATATTATAGACGTAAATGGACTAAATGATTGCTTATACGAACAAATGTAGTATTTATATTCTATACACTGCATACGACATAAAGATTACATTTGTTTATATTCACAATAGCAGTAGCAGGTATGATCACGAAATCACAATCGATCATATCGTGGAACGTATATGATACTTAAATAGTAATCATACCCAAGCTTAAATTTATATTTAATCAGATAGTTGCGGGTAAATAAATGCTCGGCGGGAAGATTAGGTTATCAGTTGCGTTCGCGCGTTTCCGCCCGCCGCCATATTGTTATTCACTTCTGTCAGCTGACTGGACCGGTTTCGGTGTCTACAACGAATTCCAACTAACAGGTACGTATAATACACGCTAAAGTAATCGTGAACATTCCTCTCTCGTTTGTACTCGTGGGATTTTATTTTCGGTTTTGTTGTTAATGTTATGGCCGGCGAAATGGCGGGAAGGGCTTGGCGCCATTACGTTTACGTTCGGAAATAAGTTTTAATGTACTGAACTATTTACTGAGCTATTTTTGCAACCAATTCCAACTTTAAAGAGTCCGAATGCATAAACTCAGAAATTCAGTATTAAGTCGGTGTAACTGTAAAATTTATAATCTATACTAATATATAAAGCTGAAGAGTTTGGTTGTTCAAACGCGCTAATCTCAGGAACTACTGGACTGATTTGAAAAATTCCTTCTGTGTAACATAGTAAACCTACCATTTATTGAGGAAGGCTATAGGCTATAGAGCATAACGCGAAGATGTATGGGAGAGGAGCAGCAATAAAAAATATTACGAAAACGGCTAAATTTAAAGCTTTCCTTGCATGCGCTGAGTAAACGGTAATAGTTATTCAAAAATCACCTATGTCAAAATTGTTCCCCTCTAGAAGTTCTAAATAATAGTCCGCGACAGCATATCTCTAGCTTTAAAGTGGGTTACTTCAACCATTTTTATGGTTATCAAAAGACTATATTACGGTTTTAATCTTTCCACGCGGGCGGAGCCGCTGGCGATTGTTAGTTATTTAAATAACGATTTATCAAATGCTCCTAGGAAATTATTATTTAAAAAGACCAAACTCTGCTATTCGACTAAAAGTTGTCTTCTGATTAAATGAGTCAATATTCTACCAACTATATAATAAGGTTACTTATGCAATATGAGTGTTACCCTTTTCTTGTAAGAAAAACGGATTTTTTTCTACATATAACCCTGGTATAGGTTTTTATTGTGCCAAATTTCATAAATTTATGTCTATTGGATTAACTGATTTTTGCACTCATAATAATGTATGAATTACTCGCAGTGTGGTATCCTTCTGAATAGAATAGTACCACCCTCATTTCTTACCGAGGTGTTGTAAAAGGCGACTAAGGTAAGTCAACCCGCCGTGTGGTATCTGGCTGAACAGAATAATACCACCCTCTTTTTCTTACCGAGGTGTCGTAAAAGGCGACTATGGTAAGTTGACCCACCGTGTGGTATCCGGTTTAGTAGAATAGACCACCCTCTTTCTTACCGAGGTGTTGTAAAATACGACAGAGATAAGTTGACGTGAAGCAGGCGGCCGGTCGTAAAAACGCAGCCAAATCATGTGACAGCATGTTTATAACATGTTGTGCCGGCCCCACTTAGAGTGGGATAAGGGCAGGAAGATTATATAATGTATGAATTACCTAGTTAAATAAAATGTATGTAAAAGATTAACAACTTAACAATTTATGGTTATAGCTGTGTGGTGAGGAATTTATTAAAGTTACCGAATTTTTAAGAGGTTTATTTACTTTCGTCTTTCGTCAAGGGTGTGATAATTTGTTGTCAATTGCTTCCAGTGTTTCGTGTGCAAATATTCCTACATAATTCATAGATATTTTCCTTTTTTTCTTTTTATAGTTATATCAGTAACTGGTTGACCGAGTCTGCTCGGTAATTTTTTACACAATTAAAAAAAAAGGAAAAAAAAATAAAAAAATTATTAGGTAGTTGGGGATCGATCATAGATATTTACATTTCTCGAAACTGCCCGTTCCCTGAATAAACTACGTTGAATTGACATCATCATCTTCCTGCCCTTATCCCACACTAAGTGGGGTCGGCACAACATTTCGTACATAAACAATATATATATTTTTCTTTTTATAGTTATATCATAATTGCATCATCATCTTCCTGCCCTTATATCACACTAAGCGGGGTCGGCAGAACATGTTATAAACATGTTGTCACATGATTTGGCTACGTATTTTACGACCGGCCGCCTGCCTAACATCAACTTACCCTAGTCGTATTTTACGACACCTCGGTAAGAAAGAGGGTGGTCTATTCTACTTAACCGGATACTACACGGTGGGTCAACTTACCTAAGTCGTCTTTTACGACACCTCGGTAAGAAATGAGGGTGGTACTATTCTATTCAGCCAGATACCACACGGCGGGTCGACTTACCTTAGGCGCCTTTTACAACGCCTCGGTAAGAAATGAGGGTGGTACTATTCTATTCAGCCAGATACCACACGGCGGGTCGACTTACCTTAGGCGCCTTTTACAACGCCTCGGTAAGAAATGAGGGTGGTACTATTCTATTCAGCCAGATACCACACGGCGGGTCGACTTACCTTAGGCGCCTTTTACAACGCCTCGGTAAGAAATGAGGGTGGTACTATTCTATTCAGCCAGATACCACACGGCGGGTCGACTTACCTTAGGCGCCTTTTACAACGCCTCGGTAAGATATGAGGGTGGTACTATTCTATTCAGCCAGATACCACACGGCGGGTCGACTTACCTTAGGCGCCTTTTACAACGCCTCGGTAAGAAATGAGGGTGGTACTATTCTATTCAGCCAGATACCACACGGCGGGTCGACTTACCTTAGGCGCCTTTTACAACGCCTCGGTAAGAAATGAGGGTGGTACTATTCTATTCAGCCAGATACCACACGGCGGGTCGACTTACCTTAGGCGCCTTTTACAACGCCTCGGTAAGATATGAGGGTGGTACTATTCTATTCAGCCGGATACCACACGGCGAGTAATTCATACATTATTATGAGTGCAAAAATCAGTTAATCCACTAGACATAAATTGATGAAATTTGGCACAATAAAAACTTATAACAGGGTTATATGTGGCAAAAACTTCCGTTTTTCTTACAAGAACAGGGTAATACTCATATTGCATTAGTAACCTTATTATGTACTTGGTCGAATATTGACTCAATTGATCAGAAGACAACTTTTAGTCGAATAGCAGAGTTTGGTTTTTTAAATAATTATTTCCTAGGAGCATTTGACAAATCGTTATTTAAATAATTAGGCATACCACACTGCTATATCATAATTGCATTTACACGTAATAAAAACTATAATCCGTGGTTCTAGCGACTTCTTTTGTGCCTTCCCTAATGCTCAATTACTTTCAATTATTAACAGTATTGTTTTCTTTATTCTCTAAGGAAAAGAGGCATTGATATTGTAATGTAAAATAAACTAAGAAAAATTTATTCTAATTAACAGTTTTTTTAAAAGTTAGAAATCTTAATTTCCTACAAGATTATCATAAAAAATAGCTGTGATAGCGGAGCGGTGAGACCATACGATTCTTTCAAGAAGGTCACGGGTTCAACTCCAATAAGTTATTTTTGTTAAAAAGGTTCTAATTGATATAGGAAATTTATCACACGCTTTTATATGAAGAAAGATACAGTAAAAGCTTTACTATTGATATAAAGTAATTTATTGCTTATACTACGACTTATGTACTCATTTAAAAGTAATTACCTAGGTGACCTAGCCTTGCTCGGTAATTTTTAAAAAAATGCAAAAAAAATTAAAAAAATAGAAAATTTAAAAAATAATCGGACTTGACCTAGGTATTTTCACCTCTCAAGACCGCCCGTTCCCTAAATGAGCTACCATTTGCATCTATTTTAGGTTTGAGAACGAAATTTGTGTTTTGAATTTAACGTAAAATTTAGCATTTTCCTGAAAACAGAAATAAAAAGACATTTTTTTTATGAAACTTAGCTAGATAAGTTGACCTTTGTACACTCTTTTTTACCAATAATGTTTTTTCCATTCTTTTATGGTACATAAATAAATAGATCGACTTTATATATATTAGACAAGATTATTTCATTTAAATGTTAAAGATTATTTTGAAATCATTCACTGGATTCTTTGGAAAACGCTTTAATTTTTATCTGTGGTTTTTTTTTAACTCTAACCTTGTCACACTAAAGTATGAAGCCATATTTACTAAAGTCTTACAGATATTGAATGAGATGATAATTTCTTATTAACACTCAAAGATTCACGACACGCTCGAGTAAATATTTTCCATTCTTACTTTGTCCAGTTTATGACCGATCATATGAAAATAAACTCTAAATAGTCAACTTTAAATTCAAAATACATATGATATATGGAGTTTAGGGCGACCATATTTAGTCGACGCTGAGGGATGTTATCAAAACCAAATTCATTCATCATCCTCTTGCCCTTATCACACTCTAAGTGGGGTCGACACAACATGTTACAAACATGTTGTCACATGATTTGGCTACGTATTTTACGACCGGCCGCCTGCCTGACGTCAACTTACCTCAATCGTATTTTACGATACTTCGGTAAGGAAGAGGGTGGTCTATTTTACTCAACCGGATACCACACGGCGGGTCAACTTACCTTAGTCGCCTTTTACGACACCTCGGTAAGAAATGAGGTTGGTTTATTCTACTCAGCCGGATACCACATGGCGTCAAAACCAAATTCGACTAATATTATAAATGTTAAATTTTGTAAGTATAGATGAATGTTTGTTACTCTTTACAGTGAATACGCTGAACCAATATCGATTAAATTTGGCACAATTATTCCTTATACACCGGAATAACATACAGGCTATGAAAATCCTGTCAATTCTACAGTTACAGGATGACACTAAAAAGCGCCATCTATTATCAACCTATCACGTGGTGACAGTTTACACGAAAGAAATCGCGGGTAAAAGCTCGTATTGTATAAATAAATAATAAAAATCTATTTGGACAATTAAAATAACATTCTGACTCTGTATACTTACTTATTTACTTGAACCAATACTTTTACCATGTCATTAACTAATGGCTACTCGCGTCGTATGTGCTAAAATTATTTATTTATTTCTTTAATAGGTCCGCTAACGGGACATACATTAACTATCTTAACTTAATTAACCTTACAAAGTTGAAATGTATATACTACCCTATTTAAAATTGGACACATGCTTAAAAGTAAAGTAACCGTTTGTTATTATTACTGCTGTGTATAGTCCTCTTCTGTTTTTGGACAGAAGGGTTGGACCCACCACGCTGTTCTAATGTGGATTGGTAGGTCATATTATCATAATTGTCCAGAGATATGCTAACGATATTTTATTACACCGAAAAGTGAGTAATAAATTGCATTTATCAATCAGACATAGAACTAAACAGAAAAACTCTTTTGTGCCTGTCCGGGGTTTGAACTCGTAACCCCTTCGAAAGAGTCTCACCGTTAGACTATCACAGTTCTTATTTTCAGCGATTATTTTTGTACTGACAATATAATGTCAATGTCAGGAAATGATAGATTGCCTGTGAATTAAAATATTTTTAAAGACGACATACACTGGAGGTTTGACAGTATGAAATCTGACTGACTGAATCGTTAAATCCTCGGGAGTGTGGTCAGAAGGCAGTATATTGCACTGACAATCGGGAAAATATAAGTGCCTTGTCCCGATATATGGGGACGCATGGTAACCTTAACATAGTTCTAATTTTCGAAGGAATTTCTACCTGCAATATTCACAAGGCTGTAGTATGTTGTAATTTTACAAAGGTACAAACTTTTACTCACACTAAGATATATATTTGGACTCTATAAATATGTTAATAAAGGTGATTATGCAATATCAAAGGGCCCATAGGGCTGTAGAAATTTGAAAGTGAAACCCAAATTACGCCCTTGATACTTTCGTAATAGAGATTGGAATTTATTGATAATTATTTTAAATTAAAAATTATAGACTCAAATGAAGTTACCTGTTTTACTCAAGTATAAATCTTAAATCTTATAAACAAAAATGCAGAATAAGAATTAGATCTATTTTATACAGTGACAAAACAAAAACGGAAATAAAGGCGTACTTTAAAGACCTACCACACTGTTATCATATTTATAAAGGTGTGCACATTAAACCATTTTAATGAAATTTTCAGACATTCTTTTGAATTTAGATTGACCCAGTAGATCCTACTATTCTACTAAATAAATAAATAAATGCGAAAGTCTGTCTGTAACGTTTTCTCGTCCAATCCGATGAACCAATAATGATGATATTTGGCACAATTATTCCTTATACACCAGAATAACATATAGGTTATAGAAATCCTGTTAATTCTACAGGAATAGGAGGACATTGAAAAGCGCCACCTATTATCAGTCTACCGCGACAACAGTCCACGCATACGAAGTAGCGGGTAAAAGCTAGTAATTCTATAAAGTTCAGCGATTGGGGAATTTTTTAATAAACTGTCCATTAACAATGAAATTACAATGTTGTTTCGAAGGTAAATCGAAACCAGACCGAATCACAGCAACGCATGGCTGGAATGCTAGTTCATTATAAGCTGCAGTACGCCCTAAAGCAGTGTTTCCCAACGTGGGGCCCACGACCCACAGGAAGGCAATTGATGGTTAAGGGGGGCAACTCGACACGAGTTTAAGCCTTTCGCTCTGGGCCATTTAAGTGCAATGCTAGATTTCGGTGCCAAATTTAACAAAAAAAAAGCAATTTTTCTTCCTAAAACCTATTATTTATGTTCTTTAAGTGGACAATGCAATTTTTAATATTAAAATTTGCTGTCGCTAATGACTTCCACTTTGTATTTTATAGCAACACAGTTATGAAACAAGAGTTTCGCACCCTTTTTGATTAAAATGGTGGCACACTGTGCTGTTATTGTTTTCGGTGGAGTCTTCCTAATGCTAGAACGTTTCAGTTGCATTCAGTGTTTGTTCGTTATTCAAGAGAAGTGTATCTTGCAGCGGGAATAGTGGTATTCTATTATATCGTGTTATTGTAGAAAGAGTGCGCTAACAAATTTATGTATGTTACTTAGAGGGGATAAAATTATTTTTAAGGTGGGACATGGACCCAAAAAGGTCGGGAAACAGTGCTGTAAACAGTTAAGTATTTACTGTCAATGTAGGCTAATCGCCACTCGTCGCAAATAACGAAGACCTACAAAGGTCGCGAAAGCCTTCATTGACAAGCTATAATATCCGACGCGCACAGCAGGTGTAAACTTATTATGCCTTAAGCGAGGTCCGCCATCTATACTTATTAATAAACAAATTCCCAAAAGCTGTCTGTCTTTATGTGAACGATTTTCTCAAAATCAACATAACGGATTCTTGTACTTTATACTAAGAGGTAGTGCAATTCTTCCGGAACATTTAAGTTTAAAGTATATTACGGTTCTATGTAAATTGCGTTAAAAAGTTCGCGTAGTTGTAAAAAATCTCGCCTGCTGGTAGCTTTAGACGCATGCGCGGATAACCAACAGAGATACACTAAAGTAATGTACTAGAGAATTGTAGATCTACAAAAATACTACAAAAAAGTCCGGGACAGCATGTCTCTATCTATTATGGTAAACTCACGATAACTAATTTAGACTGGTTGGCTGGAAGAGATTCCGATTCCGGAATAAGCACGCTATTGCAAATTGTGTTGTTGTTTATTTTTGTGAATGCAATTTACAAACAAACAACAACTAATCTTATATTTCAAAAGTTCAATTAAATACACTGATTTACACGCGGGCGAAGCTGCACGCACATCTAGTTAAATATATTATTAAATGTATTTTCTTCAAAAATAGGTACATTTTTTTCCAAAATCTATATTTAAGAGGATGAATTATGCCAGTTATCTTATACGTTTAACTGATCAGTGGATTCATTTAATATAGTATCATCGGAACCACTCCGTATATATCAATCAAACGAGATAATGAGTGACTATGAATATATCAGAATAAAATTGAAAATAATTCCAACTGTTTGTCTGTATTGAGTCAAAAACTTGATTTTATGGGTCAAGCGACAAGCGGTTTTATCAAAAACCGGTAGCAATCGAATATTTGGGCTGATATATTAAGTAGACATATTTAATATAAATAACGAAGAATATCTTGTATTGGGCAAACATTGTAAAACAGTTAAGATTAGGAAATGTAACAAATAGTATATAAAAAATTGTCGATGTAATATACAAAGTAGGAACCGACATAAGCTTGCGGCTCCTGCTTTGCGCCTTGCAAAAGTACGTAAGTCGTTTGTTGGGTTTGGGTATAAGATTCTATAATAATATTCCGCAATCAATTAAAGCTTTGCCATTACAGCAGTTTAAAAAAAAGGGTCAAAGAGTGATACAAAAAGCCTACTGTACTGTTGAGGATTACTTAGATGATAAAAATGCGTGGATATAGATATTGTTCGACCATGTTCAAGATAGTAATGACTAAATGTAACTAGTTTTAAGGAATTTATAGAATTAGGCGTTACTTTGCGGAGATCCATAATACAAAAGTAATAATAAAATTATTTTGCTATAATCCGCGATGAAGTAAAATAGAAAATATATATAATGCTAAATGTAGAGTGGACAATCGGTTTTTTTTTACGACTCCTGCATGTATCAGGTATGATAACCGATTGTCCACTCTACATTTAGCATTATATATATTTTCTATTTTACTTCATCGCGGATTATAGCAAAATAATTTTATTATTACTTTTGTAGTTTTAAGGAATATATTTTTAAAAGAGCAACCGCCGAGTTTGTTGCTGGCTCTTCTCGGTAGGAACAGCTTTTCGAACTAGCAGTAGAGTTTGACGAATCAAAAGCACTTGTTTACAAGTTTACTTGAATAATAATATTTAGTACTTATAGTACGTAAGTCGTTTGTGGGTTTGGGTATAAGATTCTATAATAAAATTCCGCAATCAATTTTAGTTTTGCCATTACAGCAGTTTAAAAAAACTATTAAAGGAGGCTGTTACAAAACGCCTTCTATTATATCTATACTATACTAATATATAAAGCTGGAGGGTTGTTTGTTTGATTGTTTGAACGCTCTAATCTCAGGAACTACTAGACCGATTTGCAAAATTCTTTGAGTTTACGATACGAATAGTCCATATAGCGAAGGCTATAGGCTATTATATAATATCACGCTAAGATGAATAGGTGACGAGCAGCAATATAAGTAGTACCAAAACGGGAAAATTTAAACATTTCCTTGCGTGCGCTAAGTAAACGGTGCAAGTTATTCAAAAATTATGTACTACAAAATTGTTTCCCTATAAAAGTCCGCGACAGCACATGTCTAGCTTAAAAGATTCGCCCACTTTAATCATTTTTATGGTTATCAAAATACTATATTACTTCTTAAGCTTTCCACGCGGGCAGAGCCGCTGGCGATTGCTAGTGGATTATAAAAATGACTGAATTAACTATGGTACTCTATTTTTTATCTATTTATTTTAAACGTTAAGTGGAAGTAATACCACAAACGAATAACTATTCAAAAAGGTATAACTAGATTATTAGAAAATTTAGGTTATATTTAATTTCTAAAGTTTTGTATGTAAATTATTTACATATTGATGTTTATGTTTTGTCTATGTTAAGATCTGCAGCATAGACACACCTATGGTAACCAGTTTGTTGGGGTCAAAGTTCGGATGCCTATGTCTGACTAATTGGCAGACTCCTTTATAAAATTAGAATACTAAACATTCCAGTACAGGGAGTGTCAAGCTTTTTTCTACATTGAGAGTAAGATCCGTATCATCAGGGTTTTTTTACTCGTTCAATAACGGCCTGAAATCTGGTCCTTTAAGGCCTTTTATAAAAAAATTCAATTATATATTACAATTTTCCTTAAAGCTATTTAACTATATTACATAACAAAAAACCTAAACTATGTGTAAATAATTTGCTTAGAACTAATATGTACAAGAGTATACCTAAAACTTATATTTTACCTATTGTATTACAAATATAATGAAAAGTTAATTTAAAGAAGAGCGAATTTGACAGTAAATCCGTTATGTGGCGGGAAACACTTATCATATCATCAGGGTCGCGACTTCTTATCCTGGACAAACACCAACGGTTCTCTTAACGCACACATTGATATACTATGGAAGTAAGTAATTGGTCTATGGCTCACATCTTTTTTCGGCCCATAGACAATAAATTTTTTATATGTTCTCTTGCGCCACAACCGACGCATTGTGGACACTTTAATGCGGCGGAAAAGGCTCTAACGATTTCCTGAAATTTAGCATGCAAAAAAAAGGTTTTATGTAAAAAAAACTTTATCCCTGTTTTTGGGCATTAAAAATACTAAAATTATATTGAATTCAATTTTTGCCATAAATCAATTGGCCATAAATTATTCTTCGACTAAACTAAATTTAGAGCGTACTATCTAATGCGATTAATGCAGGATATACAAAAAGTACAAACGTCCATCGCCACAACACACTAACACTGCGCACATTTACTACCTCAATCTAATTTTTTCGACCATTTTTGACCACTAATTTTAATATTAATTATCACCCTACATATAACGCGTATTGTGGGCATGACATATGACACTAAGGCATTCCACGAAGCCCTAAAACGACGTAAGATTACCGCCGACCGCGCATTTCCGCGGCTTAACATATCCTCTGACATCGCAGTGTTTTTGATATTGATAAAATTGTGACCATTTTTACACGCTTTATGCTAGTTTGACTGGTATGTATTTAAAGTAGGGTAGACTGAGTACAGTTGCAACAGAGTCAAGTAAGTAGGGGCCTTTTACTATCCCACCGCTGAGAATAGGCCTCTTCTCCCCGTTTTTGGAGAGAAGAAAAAAATGTAAAGTAAGGGATTGGCCTCAATGCTTCTTTTTTTGAAAAGAAGGGAGCTTAGACCCACGACCCTTCTCCAATGCGGATTGGTAGGTTACACATATCTCCAAATTTGTCT
The DNA here is from genome assembly GCA_029227775.1 of Morpho helenor. Lineage (NCBI taxonomy): Eukaryota > Metazoa > Arthropoda > Insecta > Lepidoptera > Nymphalidae > Morpho > Morpho helenor. Next base: position 2,472,416 of record JARGCU010000006.1, read on the forward strand.
AGAGATATGCAGGTTTCCTCACGATGTTTTTCTTTATCAAAAATCGTTATTATCAATTAGACACATAAATTTTAACATACTCAATGGTGTCAGCCCGGGTTTGAACCCGTGACCTCCTCGAAAGAGTCGCACGGTGTTACCGCTGGGCTACCACAGCTTGCAACAGAGTGTTGACTAATGGCGATCGCGGCCGGTTTCCAAAATGTTCCCATAGGCTCAAACTTTATGAAAAATGTGAGGACTAAAAAACGCTAATTTATTATTATTACTTTTCTATTATTCCGACTTCCGTAAAGTAACGTCTAACTGATTAGGTGTTTGAAGATTTAAGTAAAATCGAACAGAGTTGCGGCCACAGTTTGTTTAATATATAAGTGTTCCTGTAATCTAGAACAGTGATATAATTCAGTTAGTCAAGATTCAGACCGGAACGTATAGACAATACGCGATGCGGTCGGACTGCGGAACATGTTATATACACTTAAGGATTAAGTTACATAGGATTAGCAGATGCATTCTCCTGCCCTCGGGTCAGCACAACATGTTATAAGCATGTTGTCACATGATTTGGCTACGTATTTTACGACCGACCACCTGCCTGACGTCAACATACCTTAGTCGCCGTTTACGACACCTGGGTAGAAATGAGAGTGGTCTATACTACCCAGCCGGATACCACGCGGCGGATCAACTTTTTATATGATACAGGAAAACCCCCTTATGGGTACCGCCACCCGACGGGGACAGGCGGCGGTTATGTCGGACTCGCATCGACTAAAACGACCTGTCTGTTCCACCACGCTGCCGATGGCAAGGACAGGGTACCATTGTACACATTACCCCCGTCCCCGCTGACAGCTCTGATCCCAGAGAACACCTCCTCCGGGTAGGGACCCCTCAAAGGAGAAGTTCCCCTCCGCTAACCGGTGCATCGGGAGCATCAGATGCACCGACCACCTCGTGGACCTGTAAGTCAGACGTCCGAAAGCTGTTGCATCCTCCTGCCCTTATCCAATCTAAGTGGGGTCGGCACAACAAGTTATAAACATGTTCTCATATGATTTGGCTATAAAATGGCAAAATAAAATACCTTAGTCGTATTTTCCGACACCTCGGTAAAAAAAGGGTGGTCTATTCTACTGAGCCGAATATAACACGGACAACTTACCTTAATAGCCTTTTTCGATACCCCGGTAAAAGAAATGACGGTTTTTTCTGGAGTAAACCAGTGGAATTAATTGGAAAAGTTCGTAGTACCTAATAACGTTTCCGTGGTGTAGTGGTTATCACATCTGCCTAACACGCAGAAGGTCCCCGGTTCGATCCCGGGCGGAAACATTTAATTTTCTTTCTTTCGTTTTTAATTTTCACATGTCTAGTCCACTTATGCCCGAGACTTCGTTCGCGTTTATGTACTGTTTTTTTTCTGGAACGGTATTTTTATTGAGTTTATATATAGGATTAAAAAAACACCCGGAAACAGAATAAAAACATGGTACATAATTGAGATTATTTTTAATATTAAGGTAACGCGCACTAATTAGATTAATTTGATTTTACGATTTTGCATAATGTCAAATTTCCTGATGATGCTCCAGTTAAATACTACTTCCTACTAATATTATAAATGTGAAAGTTTGTTAGTATGGATTTTTACTCTCTCACGACGAATCCGCTGTACTAATATCGATGAAATTTGGCACAATTATTCCTTATACACCGGAATAACACATAGGATATAAAAATCGTTAATTCTCCGGGAATAAAATTACATGCAATACCTGATTTACAGAACCAGGCGTTACTTTGCGGAATTCCATAGTACAGTTACAATAAAATTATTTTGCTGTAATCCGCGTTTGTTAAGAGGATACATGCGATGCGATACGAACATTACGATTTTGTTCAAGGAGGAACGATCGTAGAGGTTGTGGTAGTGAGTGTGTGTAGTGCTTTGTATTGAATATTGGTGTTGGCGGCCTCTTGTGATACGTGTGGTGGCTTGTTCTGCATGTATGTGGTATGTGATTGTTGCCTGCTTCATATACTTAGCATTGCATGTATTCTCTTAACAAATGCGATTTACAGCAAAATAATTTTATCGTAACTTCTGTACATGCAATAGCGTCATCTATTATCAACCTATCACTCGACAACAGTCCACGAACTTGCGGGCAAAAGCTAGTATAACATAATGTTTTATTAAACTTTCATTACGCTATACGCGCCGTCCCTTTGAATCACTGACCAATGGCTAGAGTTCAAAACAGGTTGTAAAAAACAAGGACCAAAACCTTGGGACAAGGCCGCACACGAATATTCCGAGCATTTCCGGTTTACGCCTAGTAGTTTTAGAAATATTCGTTCCAGATTTATGTCTGTATATTACTGAACACAATGCATTATATATTAAAATCGTTTTTCAGAAATGGATTATTTTGATACGAAATAATCGATTTTTTTAAATGTCTATATTTTTCTGACTATTTTAAAAGTTGCCTTTTAACTAATTACAATAAAGGCTAATTAAAGTAGACAACTACCAAGAAATAATAACAGATGCGCTGTTTGTGGAATTCTATTAAAATGTGTAGTTTGGATATATTGGTTTCATCCAATAATGCATATCTAATCTTTAAAAACAATAACATGAGTAAAAAAGAAAAAGAGGATACTTAAAATTATCGATTTTTGAGGACAAAATAATCGATTCCTTCCCTCTCTTAAAGGATTCTATTCCACGATAAAACTAATTTAAAAAATATATTAACGGAAACAGAAAGAACCAATAATCAATACAATAAGAAGCAATCAAACTGCGATTCATTTAAGGCTGCATTCACCTTTCTATCTTTTCCCCGGGCAGGCACCAATGAGTTTTCTGTTAAAACGTATGTGTCTAATTGATAATTGCAATTTATCAAACGCTTTTCGGTGAAGGAAAACATCAAATTCAAATTCAAAATATTCTTTATTCAAATAAACTTGTAAACAAGTGCTTTTGAATCGTCAACTCTACTGCTGGTTCGGAAAGCTGTTCCTACCGAGAAGAGCCAGCAAGAAACTCGGCGGTTGCTCTTTTAAAAATATAATTCTTAATACTATTTACATTAAGTCGTTACTGTCTTGTACAGGTTCAAAGAGAGCTATATCCACACATTCTTATCTTCCAAATAATCTTCAAGAGTATAGTAGGCTTTCTGTATCAGCCTCTTTTTAACAGTTTTTAAACTGATGTAATGGCAAAGCTGAAATTGATTGCGGAATTTTATTATAGAATCTTATACCAAAACCCACAAACGAATTACGTACTTTTGCAAGGCGCAAAGCAGGAGCCGCAAGCTTATGTCGGTTCCTGCTTTGTCTATTGTATACATCACCTATCATTTTCTTTATATTTTTATGTACATAAATTAGATTGCTTAAAATATACTGTGAAGCAAATGTAAGAATACCTGTTTCCTTAAACTTCTCTCGCAGGGAATCACGCGGTCATCGTGAGGAAACACGCATATCTCTAGATAATTGGGGATATGTAAACTACCAAACCACATACAGCGTGATGGGTCTTAGCTGCAACCGTAAAAAACGAAGAGAGGAGGAATATGCCCAATTCGATAAGTGGGTTCAGCACAACATGTTATAATCATGTTGTCACATTATTTGGCTACGTATATTACGACCAGCCGCCTGCCAGTCACATACTTTAGTTAGCGTCAATTTACCTTCGGCGGCTTTTACGACACCTCGGTAAGAAATGAGGGTGGTCTCTAAACTGCCATATACCATACGACCGGTCAACTTACCTTAGTCGTAGTTTAACGACACTTCGATAAGAAATGAAGATGGTTTATCCTAGTTAGCCGGATACCACACGTCTTACATAGATAAAGATTGTTAGCAACGGAAATTCGCACATAAATTAGGTGGCATGCACACCCACGGATATACTATTTCCGTTACAAACTTTAAAGTCGCCAAAATATCCTCTTCTACTAAAACATGTTTTAGACGATAGATCAGGTATAAATGTTCATGCAAATTAAAATAAACATGTTATCACTCATCATCACCTTCCTGCCCTTATCCTACTATAAGCGGGGTCGGCATAACATGCTATAAACATGCTGCCATATGATTTGGCTGCGTTTTAACGACCGGCCGCCTGCCTGATGTCAACTTACCTCAGTCGCCTTTTACGACACCTCGGTAAGAAATGAGGTTGGTTTATTCTACTCAGCCGGATACCACACGGCGGGTCGACTACCTTAGTCGCCTTTTACGACACCTCGGTAAGAAATGAGGGTGGCACTATTCTATTCAGCCAGATACCACACGGCGTAAACATGTTATCACTAAGGCTCTAAATAATAAGTTAGGGGTTTTATTTTTCAAACTGACTATATTATTTTGTCATTAACGGATTTTAAAGTGTCATCAAGCAGATGTTCGCAGAACCATTACTCGTAGAAACTCTACTAAAACGTCAAAAGTTTATCACTGGGTTTGAATCCGCGACCTACTTATGAAAGTTTAAATACCTTGATAGCCAAGCGTAGATTAGTAAAAAGGTAAACTAAGTAGCGGCCTGTTACTATCCCACTGCTGAGAGTATGCCTCTTCCCTACATTTTTTTGAGAGAAGGATTGGAGCTAAGACCTACCACGCTGCTCCAATGCGGATTGGACACATATCTCCAGAATTCTCTAGAGATATGCAGGTTTCTTCACGATGTTTTCCTTCACCGAAAAGCGTGTGATAAATTGCAATTATCAATAAGGCACATAAGTTTCTCACTCTCAAAAACTCATTGGTGTCTGCCCGGGTTTGAGCCCGTGAACTCCTCGAACCACAGCAGATTAATATAAGTTGCATTTTAGAAACCGCCGCTAAAATGTTTCACTACATGCAAAATGGTAGAAAGTGGCCATAAAATATTTGAACGTGAAACTAATTTTTATTGCGGTGAAACTGTATATCACTACTAAAATTATATTACGTACTGTAAAACTAAAATTATCTTCTCTTATACAGGAGGCTGTGTAAAGCTGTGATGGCCTAGCGGTGCGACCATGTGAATCTCTAGAGACGATCATGGGTTCAAACCCGGGCAGACACCAATGAGTTTTTCTATTAAAACTTATGTGTCTAATTGATAATTGCAATTTATCACACGCTTTTCGGTGAAGGAAAACATCGTGAGGAAACCTGCATATCTCTAGAGAATCCTAGGGATATGTGTAACCTACCAATCCGCATTGGGGCAGCGTGGTAGGTCTTAGCTCCAACCCTTCTCTCCAAAAATGGAGAAAGGAGGCCTATACAGGAGACTCCATAACAACTTTATTTTAAACAATGTTATGTTAAATCCGTTAAAACAATGTTGTTTTATTTTTCTTTAATATTTAAATAAATTAATCTTCCGCCGTGTGGTATACGGCTGAGTAGAATAGACCAACCTCATTTCTTACCGAGGTGTCGTAAATGGCGACTAAGGTAAGTCGACCCGCCGTGTGGTATCTGGCTGAGTAGAATAGACCAACCTCATTTCTTACCGAGGTGTCGTAAAATACGACTGGGGTAAGTTGACGTCAGGCAGGCGGCTGGTCGTAAAAACGCAGCCAAATCATGTGACAGCATGTTTGCCGTATAACATGTTGTGCCGACCGATGATGTTATGTTATAACTATTTATAATATAGATGCCGCCATATCCACACGTTTCAGAAGTGGGATACATGACTGTGGTTGACGAATGCACGAATAATTATGGTATAAAGAAATTAGACTAGCTTATGATTTAAATGTAAAAAGGATAGTTATAATCACTACATATTATAAAACAAAGTCCATATTTCCGTATGTACGCATAAAACTTTAAAACTACGCAACCGATTTTGATGCGGTTTTTTTTAATAGATAGAGTGATTCAAAAGGAAGGTTTGTACGTATAATAACATTCAATACGAAGTAGAGAAATACTGTAATTTTTGAGGTTTCTGTAAATAATTACATTTTTTTCCGCTTACATTGCAAATGCAGGCTAAACCCTACGAGATTTCTCAAAATGATGTACTAAGTATTTGTACACCTTAAAAAGGTCTACATAAAAGTCCGCGATGGTATATGTCTATCTCTTATGGATAACCCACAATAGCAGTTTTTTTCATTTACTCTTTACGAAAAATGATGCCTTATGTTCAAAGCAATTTTTATACAATACAGCATTAATCCTTATCCAATTGAGTACTTTAAATAAATTGTTGATTTAATATAGATCAATATTGCCGTTTACAGCATGTAATTTAAGTGAACATTTTCGGAGATATTACAGATTTAAAATCCCGCGAGGAGGCCGCGCTTCGACCTATAAGCACTTCGAATTTAGCAGCAACCGGAGGCGCAACTAAATGTCCTTCTTTCAAGTTTATATTGTCTAATGATAAGAAAGCTATGAATGTTGTATGTAAAGACATTGTCTAATCAATTGTAAAAATAAATAATATCACTACATAGTATAAAACAAAGTCGCATTCTCTGTCTGTCCCTATGTCCGTATATCCCTATGTATGCTTCAATCTTTAAAACTATGCAACAGATTTTGATGCGGTTTTTTTTAATAGATAGAGTGATTTTAGAGGAAGGTTTACATGTCTAATAACATTCAATATGGAGTAGAGAAATACTGTAATTTTTGAGGTTTCTAATGTGATGTCGTAAATAATTACATTTTTTTCCGCATACATTGCAAACGCAGGCTAAACCCTACGAGATTTATCAAAATGATGTACTAATTATTTGTACACCTTGAAAAGGTCTACAGAAAAGTCCCCGATGGTATATGTCTATCTCTTATGGATAACCCACAATAGCATTTTTTGTCATTTACTTTTATGAAAAATAATGCCTCATGTTCAACGTAATTTTTACACAACACAGCATTAATCCTTATCCAATTAAGTACCTTAAATAAATTGTTGATTTAATATAGATCAATATGATCCTTTACAGCATGTAATTTAAGTGAACATTTTCGGAGATATTACAGATTTAAAATACCGCGAGGAGGCCGCGCTTCGCCCTATAGCACTTCGAATTTAGCAGCTATAATATGTCGCGCTTTCAAGAGTTTGTATAATGACAAGGAAGCTGTGAATGTTGTATATAAAGACATTCTGTAATTAATTGTAAAAATTAAATACATAGGGAAAAATCTTGGTATAGGAAGAGGGATATTGTTTTTCTCCAAATTTAACGCTTGCGGGCCACGGGCAGTAATGAATAAATCAAAACTACTGTATCGATTTTAATAATTTTTTTTCACTCAGTGACATGGGCTATATATTTTATACCCGTGCGAAGCAGGGGCAGGCCGCTAGTTATAGTATATAAAAAAAACTATGATTGACAAATGTTTACATGAGCATGGGGAGGGGGTAAGAACTTTGCTTACTTTTGCTGACTAGGGGTATGAGGGGGTAAATAATTATAATAAATCTGCTTACGAAATACTTGAACGACCCCTAAAAAACGGCCGCAGATTTAAGTCAAAGTTTCGGTTACTAACCGGAATCGAAATTAACGGTTTCGGACACATATCAGGTTACATTCAAAGATTGGGGGCCCGCACATCCGTTTGCGATACGGTAAGCAAATAAAAATACGCACAATTCTAAATATAAGCATACCACGTTCTCGCATCAAAAGCCAGTAAAGGTCAGTCCACATAAGTCGGCTCATATTTATTTTTTACGCGAGAATAACTTCACACTATACCTCTATAAGGCAGAGTTCGGGTTATGAATGACCAATACCCAATAACATCGTCCAAGACGACCAGCGTCTGCGATCATATGGAGGTTCCGGGTCTCTCACGAACGTGAGTTTTAAAATCTACTCTATCGCGTGGGCGTAATGCCAATTTGTTAGACGCTGCAACAGCGACATCTTTTGACCGTAACACAAGTCCCTTGCGCTGTGTAACCGACTGCGTATAAACGTGCAAACGTACTTATAAAATTAGAAATTACGTTACGGCCTTCCATAATGCAAAAAATAATGAATTTGTTTAGTAGTGCGTATTTAGAAAAAATGTAACGCTAAAAGAAAAGTGATTTATGCGTTTTCATATCTTATGAAAGCACAATTCAAACGAATTGAAACCCATGCACTTTAAGCCATTATACACATTCACTACCACCTAAACAATCGTGTTGTCTCGTAACAAACGAACCGCATTGTCGTGCAATAAACAGATTTTCTTATATCGTGGATTATGTTATTATTACTTAATATTATTATTACTTTTGTATTATGCATTTCCGCAAAGTAACGCCTCATTCTATTAATTTAGAAATATAAATTTAAAAAATCATATTTATTTAGATTATTAAATATTACAGATATTTAACAAAATGTAATCCTAACGTTATAGCCTGATATAACATGCCTGTATAATATAACTTGCCTGTATAAACAATAAAAAACTTTTCCCAATTAACAAACTTTGTAATTTACTGCTCAAAATACAAACATACCCATAATATAACCTTGCTAACCAAATCGAAACTCCTTCCAAAATAGTAGGTACATATATGAGAAAATTGTGTACAAAATATTGTTTACGAAACAGTATAATGTGGACTGACCTTTAAAGCTGCATTTTATTGAGTGACAAAAGATTCGAGTGTATGTCGGATGCGTCCCGTGAGAAACGGCGCCAGACTCGGGAAACGGTTTACAATTTTAAAACGAAACGAGTTTAAATGTTTGAAATGCGTGATTATTCAAGGATAATGTCCTTGTCCTTTAACCTCAATATTAAGTGCGTTTCGGATCAAACATTTACTTCGGTCTTAAGTTGTATTTCCCAACGTCGTGTTCGTGGATTCTTGTCACCCTTCCGTCATCGTAATCAAAGTCATACCATCAACCTTCCATTACACGTCTCCCTCACAGCCCTTAGGAAGACGTACCCCGGCGTCAGTAGAGCTTCTGCGCTCTACTCTCCGCATTTGGCAACCTCGACGATGCTTCCGTCCGTCCCGCCCGGTGACGGTGTAATAGCCGTTAGTGCTAGCAGCATACAGTCAATTAAAAAAAAAATTTAAATAACATGCGGCCCACGCCCCATAGGGCTGCAATTTGATTGTTAAGTGGTGAGCGCCATTTTAAAATAGACTCGGCACGAGTTTAAACATTTTAGGCATTTAAATGCAATGCTAGATAAAGCCAAAACAAACAAATTTTTCTTCCTAAAACCTATCATTTTAGTTTCTTAAGCAATATAACAATAACAATCTTAATTTATAATAATAAAATTTATGTACCTAATAAACTATATTTTTAAGATGGGGTTTGGTTTGAAAAAGGTTGAGAAACACAAGTCTAAAATCTTGATTTCATAGACGGGTTTATTTTAACGCCATTTTGAAATATTTATAATTTCGACTGTGTTGTAATAAAAAGGCTATCCTATTTTAATGCTTCAATTTAAAAATAAAACTTGCACAAATACCTGTATATTACTATCTCACAGATGTGCGAAAGCCTCCTTTCTTTCTTTACAGAAAAAGGTAGAATTATTTAAACATATCACAGTAAATTCTGTTACTATATGCACATACTACTACTATATAATTACTATATACATCTTAATAAAATTATAGCTAAAAATACGCAACTGTCCACTTTACAAGAACTAGCGTAGTTAGACGTAAATAGGTCATATCAAAGGTGATTTTCCTTCAAGTTTCTTGAAGGACTTTCCTTGAATACCTATCTAACGATGCTTCCGGTACTTCTTAGATTTAGATCTAAAGCAGATCTTTTCTTTCAACTAAGAACCAGAAAGTACAGTACAACCTTGACAAGTTAAAAACCTCTATAACTACAAAAAAAATGTGATCCCTTCCCCTCCAAACCACAAAACCTGTATAACTTAAAATACACGACGTCGATAACTTAAATTAATAATTTAAATGTTGACCCTATATAGGATAAAGAAGTGTCTCGACGCACTGTATGTGTACCGTAAACAATCTGCCATCATCATCATGCCCTTATCCCACTCTAAGTGGGGCGGCACAACATGTTATAAACATGCTGTCACATGATTTGGCTACGTATTTTACGACCGACCGCCTGCCTGACGTCAACTTATCTTAGTCATATTTTACGACACCTCGATAAGAAAGAGGGTAGTCTATTCTACTTAACCGGATACCACACGGTGAGTCAACTTACCTTAGTCGCTTTTTACGACACTTAGCTATCTATGAAATGATAGTATTCGATTCTACTCAGCCGGATACCATACAGCGGGTCGACTTACCTTAGTCGCCTTTTACGACACCTCGGTAAGAAATGAGGGTGGTCTATTCTACTAAACCGGATACCACACGGTGAGTCAACTTACCTTAGTCGCTTTTTACGACACTTCGGTAAGAAATGAGGGTGGTCTATTCTACTTAACCGGATACCACACGGTGAGTCAACTTACCTTAATCGCCTTTTACGACACCTCGGTAAGAAATGAGATTGGTCTATTCTACTCAGCCGGATACCACACGGCTGGTCGACTTACCTTAGTCGCCTTTTACGACACTTCGGTAAGAAATGAGGGTGGTCTATTCTACTCAGCCGGATACCACACGGCGTAAACGATCTGCCAATTCCTTTGTCCAAAATGTGTCGAAATAAAAACATGAGTGGCTCCTTCTGGAGATAAGTATTAACTCAAAACACATTTCACACTTTATAAACACTTTCTAAGTTAAAACTCTATAACTTAAAAAAAATTGAGTTACACTTGAGGTTCCTTTACAATGAAAACTTTAAAGCCATTTATTTTAAAACATGATTTTTTTATTCGTACCAATATCGCAGCGCTTTAAATAAATAAATATATGGGACAGTTACACACACGGTCGTCAGTCCCCAAAGTAACTTAATACTTGTGTTATGGGTGACAGACAACTGGTGAATATATACTTATATATTTTTAAATACATACTTAAATACAAATATACACCTATCGCCCTTTGGCGATATGTGGTATCATTTAATCTCAAATAATCTTTTGGATTAGTTTCGTGGTGAACAAACGAGCGGTATTCCCATGCTGTACAAAACGACCTATAAGTAATTATCGTATAACAATGTTAACTATGGGAAGTTACTTATGTTCTACTGTATGTAAAACTGTATTATGCGAGATTAAAGATACATATCCTACTAAGAAATTGATCATCATTTATTCTCCTGCCCTTATCTCACTCTAAGTGGGGTCGGCACGACATGTTATAAACATGCTGTCACATGATTTGGCAGCGTTTTTAAGCCGGCCGCCTGCCTGACGTCAACTTACCTCTGTCGTATTTTACGACACCTCGGTAAGAAAGAGGGTGGTCTATTTTACTAAACCGGATACCACACGGTGAGTCAACTTACCTTAGCCGCCTTTTACGACACCTCGATAAGAAAAGAGGTTGGTCTATTCTACTAAACCGGATACCACACGGTGGGTCAACTTACCTTAGTCGCCTTTACGACACCTCGGTAAGAAATGAGGGTGGTACTATTCTATTCAGCCGGATACCACACGGCGTCCACTAAGAAATTGATATCCCATACTAATTATGGTAGAGTATGTTTATAGGGTTAGGCGGTACTTTATCATGATTCTCCTGGCCTTACCCGTTTATATGTTGTTACGTGATTCGGCTAGGTATTTATGACCGCCTGCCTGACGTCAACTAACCTTAATCGCCTTTTCCAACACCTCGATAAGAAATGAGGTGGTCTAATCTACTCAGCCGGATACCACACAGCATAGGCGTTACTTTTTATAGTACCATAATAAAATAACACCGGCACAAAAAAGTAGAAAGTGGAAATTTGACCTGTCCGACCTATGAGCAATTGTTCCAATATCAATCAAAATTTTGAAAAAACCTAATAAAACCAATATATGTACATAGTAGGTACGAAAATCAGCCGTTTATAATAATAATTTTATACTGACCCGTTGGCGCACGTGGAAGCCTTCAGCTCCGGGGGTCGTGGGTTTGATTGTATCCCTTCATTTAAATAACAATTGTTGGTTATTCGAGTCTAATTGTAATTATGTATTTAAAATTATATAAGTAGTATATATTCACCAGTTGTCACCCATAACACAAGTATTAAGTTACTTACTTTGGGGATGGATGTCCGTGTGTGTAATTGTCCCATATATTTATTTATTCATTACACTTTTTTTTCTATTATTATTATTTTTTACCTCGGTTAATTGCCTCTTCAGGTGACAAGAGGGCTGGCGATCAGCTTATCGATTCAACGCGGAAACGCTGCCAGCATTCTTGGGACCATTTGTATAGTCCTAGCGTGTAAGTATTTTTTTATAATATTAATTGATGATTTTACAGAAGCCGTACTGTTATTTATCAAATTTGAAAAACTATTTTTTTGAACTGTAGATTGCTGTGTTAAGTTGAAAATTTTGAACGTTGTTTTATTATTTGATTTTTTAATATAATTCGTTGTGTTCAGTAGCCAAGCAATAGAAGAAACACATCTAGTTTTTTTAGTCGAATTAAAATTGCTGGGTGTTGTATAGTTATACGGTTTTGTAAAAATTGGAGCTTTTATCGTTATGAAGTTAATTAGCCGTGTGATATCCGGCTAAGTAGAATAGTACCACCCTCATTTCTTACCGAGGTGTCGTAAAAGGCGACTAAGGTAAGTTGACCCACCGTGTGGTATCTGGTTTAGTAGAATAGACCACCCTCTTTCTTACCGAGATGTCGTAAAAGGCGACTAAGGTAAGTTGACCCACCGTCTGGTATCCGGTTTAGTAGAAAAGACCACCCTTTTTCTTACCGAGGTGTCGTAAAAACCGACTGAAGTAAGTTGACGCCAGGCAGGCGGCCGGTCGTAAAAACGCAGCCAAATGTGACAGCACGTTTATAACATGTTGTGCCGACCCCACTTAGAGTGGGATAAGGGCAGGACGATATACGAGGTGTGTTCAAAAAGTATCGCGAATTTTGAATTTTCTCGGGTTACGTATATTCGAATTTTGTTTTTTTTGTAGCGTTATTTTGGTACATTTGTCCCTCACTTATGCTGACAAGTTTGGCCTATTTGAATTTTCAGTTAATTGTTGACAGCTGCTTTGCTTGCACGTGTTTTGGTTCGTCTTCGATTTTTACTTATTCAAAAAAATGGACCACGATAACGCCCCTGCTCACACATCGCTGCTTGTACGCGACTTCTTGGCCAAAAACAACACACTAATGATACCGCAGCCACCTTATTCCCCAGATCTGGCCCCCTGTGACTTTTTCTTGTTCCCGAAATCGAAAAGGCCCATGAAAGGACGACGCTACGCCACGACTGACGAGATAAAGACGGCATCGAAGGAGGAGCTGAACAAGATACAAAAAAATGATTTTTTGAAGTGCTTCGAAGATTGGAAAAAACGTTGGCACAAGTGTATAATATCCCTGGGGGACTACTTTGAAGGGGACAAAATAAATATTCACGAATAAATAAATAGTTTTTGAAAATACACAAAATTCGCGATACTTTTTGAACACACCTCGTATATATTGTTATGAAGTTAATAAGAGGCCTTTTTGTATTCCTTAGATTTTTTTAATTCAATGACTTGTACATTTTGTTCATATTATTAAATCGGTTATTATCATGAACGCAACTATACTGTATATTCACGTTATTCCATCCAAATATCCGTTCGACCCAGTTTCGTTTGGTATGAAAGTAAGTTTACATTATCAACGTGAAATTACGCAAGCCGCCCACCGAGATAAGGAAGTATTGAGATTACGAAAGCATGCATTGACGTTATCCCGTACAGTGGTATATAGATCAGGAGGTTAACTGCGTTAGGTGTTTTTTTAATGATAAGACCTCATAGAAAAGTTTCTGAAGTTATAGAATTATATCGCTATAACTTGCGCTTGTTAAGAGTATATATGTGATGCTAAGTGTATGAAGCAGGCAATGGTCAACATACCTTAAACGTGTAGGGGAAGTCACCACACGTATCGAAACAAGTGGCAAAACGTCGCCACCAACAATACTCCACACAATCACTACCACAATCTCTACGAACGTTTCGCCCCGTAACCGAAGCATAATCAGGAGTATAGGCTGATTATATAATTCTGAATTAAACTAGTCTTGTACTGTCTCACTAGATTCCCTTTTTTTATCCGATCACATACAGACAGACATCTTTTGGGGGCATTATTTAATAATAAGTAGTACCTTGGTGACCGAACCTTGCTCAGTAATTTTATTAAAGATATAAAAAAATAAACTTCAAAAAAAAGAAAAAAATTATTGGGTAGGTGGGGCTCGATCCTAGGTGTTTTCATTTCTCGCGACCACCCGTTCCTCGAATAAGCTACGCTGACTAGACGCTGGTTAATGGTAAAAATCAATTCAATATAAATTTTAATATTTTTTAATGTCCAAAAACAGGGATAAAAAGATTTTTTTTTTAAATAAAACCTAGCTAGATCGATGTTTCTCCCCTAAAACCCCTGCATGCTGAATTTAAGGAAAATCTTTAGAGTCGTTTCCGAGATTCCAAAAATATACATATAAACATACAAGATTAACTCATTTAAATATTAAAGATTTTGATTTTATTTGATTCACCGAAACGCGCGTGATATATTCTAAATATCAATGTCAGTTATTTAACTATAATTATTTCATTAGAACTGGTTTTAACATTACAGCAAAAGGCAGTTTATTAGTATTCAAACAACCTAACATTATCCCGGTAGCTCTACTTAAATTAACGAGGTATAAATATACATGATGCTTTACATTGAACCATTATAAGGGCAGTCAACTGTTCTGATCTTATATAAGAAGTAATGCATTACATCATATATTTTTTCCACTATTGCATATCTAAATGCAGGTGCGTCGCCTTCCATAAAGTTTATATTTATTCTTGTTGAACAAGTTCCTCCAAGCTTGTTTGAGTTTTCCAATTAAAAACGAGTCGATGTCGCCTCTTAATACAATGAAATAGTTCTGATTTCCCACGTTAATTATGTGAGGTTAGATATAGAAAAATAATTACGTTTTTACTTATTACTTTTTATTAGAGGTTTAAGATTGTTCACCATTTTAAGGGCATGGAACCGTAAAGTTATATAACCGTGTGGTATCAAGCTGAGTAGAATAGACCGCCCTCATTTCTTACTGAGGTGTCGTAAAAGGCGACTAAGGCGGGATATGGGCAGGAAAATGATGCTAAGCATTCATCATCTTCCTGCCCTTATCCCACTCTAAGTGGGGTCGGTACAACATGTTATAAACATGTTGTAACATGATTTGGCTGCATTTTACGACCGGCCGCCTGCCTGACGGCAACTTATCTTAGTCGTATTTTACGAAATCTCTATAAGAAAGGTGGTCTATTCTACTTAACCGGACACCACACGGTGAGTCAACTTACCTTCGTTGCCTTTTACGACACCTCGGTAAGAAGTGAGGGTGGTCTATTCTAAGCAGCGGGATACCACACGGCGGGTCGACTTATCTTAGTCGCCTTTTACGATGCCTCGGTAAGAAAAGAGGGTGGTACTATTCTATTCAGCCAGATACCACACGGCGTAAAATGATGCTAATCATTATGGTCCTTTAAACTTACATTTACATGAAAATTTAAGGATTTACTGTTAAATGAAAACTTACACGCGCGAAAATTAATTAATGGCGAATCCCACTCTGATCATAATAAGTACTTGTGCGAAGCCAGTTTAGTTATTTAGAATATTTTGTAGTCCTAACAAATTCTAATATTTGGTTGAAATTAAACCATAGCTAAAATTACTAAAATCCACTTCCACACAAATATTTAGTCACAAACAACCTCGTAATACATTTCGATATATAAACGGAAACTAAACACCTCACAAAATAACAATACCCCATAATAAAATATACTCATATACAATTTTAAAGCAGCTTATGTTATGTATTGCTGAATTGAATACATGCATTCATTAATAATGCTTACATAACATTCATAGAAAACGACAAAATACAGAAATTAGATATCCCTAATTGAATTTCCTGCCTAACGCCTTTTTAATAATTTATTTCTGTTTGCTCATTATATATATCACATCATCAAGGTTTGTACTTGCCAGACCATATAAATTAACATTGAATCAAAGGAAAATAAGAAAACAACAACAAAAAGAAAAATAATATAAATACAGTTCTTTGGTTTTTGGTCTTTGACATTATACATGTGTTTGCGACATACAGGCCGTAAAGGACTGGATTCCAGGCCGTTAATAAACTAATAAAAAAAAAAGTTTGCGACATATGTATGTGTTTGTGTATTTTCATGTACACTAATGATTGCTCAGTGGTCGAAATTCAACCATAATTTCTAATAGCTAAAATGCCTTGAAACATAATACTAATGATTGTTTAAGTTTTTTAAATTACTTTTATTAAGAGCCTGGAATAGAATAGAGCCTGGAATCAAGCTCTTTAAGGCTTAGATTGTTGTAATTTTTTTTAGTTTATAAACAGCCTGGAATCTAGTCCTTTGATTACCATTCAGTAAGACTATAGACAAAAAATATCTCTTCTGAAGTTGACCACAGACTTAACATCATAAACTCAATTCATACTGAGGTGTTTGCCATTTTCGTCTTTCTGTGCTATCTATGTATTCATGTACCTATGCGAGTGTGTATATATAAATACACACACATATATACATATATTAGGTTCCTTAAAGTTTTAAGGTATTAATTTTTGGGTTATTGTATAAGTGTATCACAGGAAGTAGAAATAAATGTTTTTTCTTTAAAGAATATATGAGTGTATGAATTAATGCTCAGCACTGTGCAACATTTTTTATTGATTTAATGTATTCTTATGCATTATTCGGCAAAAGGGGTACAAAGTTTTTTGATGATGTTTTAATAAGTTTTCGTTTACGTCATCTTAATTGTTACAAATCTTTTGTACAGCATGTAAAACTTCGCGGCTTTGCTAGTATTTAATAATTATGAGCCAACTAGGCATGTTGTGACAAGTCGTTCTGATTACCTTGTGAACGAGTGATCGTCGGAATCCAGCCGCGGTGCTGGCGACAGGTGGGAACCGGTCGTCTTCCGCGAACGAAGCCGAGCTGACCTTACAAACTTGTTGTCATGACCGAGCCTTCACAACACACCTTATTCTTGACTAATACATACTAATAATATAAATGCGAGTCCGTCTGTCGATTTATTCAAGGTTAATCCGCTAGATCTATACCGATGAAATGTTGAACAATTTAAACTCATACATGGGCCTGAATAAAGATTTAGGTGCTTTTTAAATTTTGTTATTAATATTTCTTTATCTTTGTTTGGTATCCGGCTCAATAGAATAGTACCAAGGTAAATTAATAGTATTAAGGTAAATTGATATCAGGCAGGCGGCCGGTCGTAAAATACGTAGCCAATCATGTTGTGCCGACCCCACTTATGGTGGGATAAGGGCAGAAAGATGATGACTTACTAATAATATAAATGCGAGAGTCTGTCTGTCGATTTATCCAAGGTTAATCCGCTAGATCTATATCGATGAAAAGTTGAACAATTGAAGCCCATATATCAGCCTAAAGAAAGACTTAAAAACCTCTATAATAATTGAGGGTATTTTGACATTTAAGTTAATAGGAACGTGTTAACAAATGATCCACTAAAGCAGTTCTCATGAAATTAGGTGAAATTGAAGATTTTTACTATGCTAATATATTGAATAAAATCCCGTGTTCCCTTTACAAACACCGGGAACAAAAAAAAACATAATTGAGGAAATTACAAAGATACGTTACGCGATAAATTTGCAGGTACAACTTGAGATGTTAAAGATTAAGTTTATATATAATCCATAGTGCCTGAGAAAATAAATAAAAATAAAAATCTGTCTATGACTAAGTACCTATAAGTTACCATTTTACTTAAGCCAATTTTTCTGGACATAGGTCATTTCAAGGGATTAGGGTCCTACTGTTAGTTTGTATTTATTATTATAACAATAAGCTGTAATTATAATAAGCTGTGATAGCCAAGCGGCGAAACTGTGCGACTTTTTCGAGGAGTCACAGGTTCAACCCGGGCAGCCACCAAGAAGTTTTTCTGTTAATACTTGTGTCTAATTGATAATTGCAATTTATCACACGCTTTTCGACGAAGGAAAACATCGTGAGGAAACCTGCATATCTCTGATGAATTCTAGGGATATGTGTAACCTACCAATCGACATTGGAGCAGCGTGGTAGGTCTTAGCTCCAATCGTTCTCCCCAAAAACAAGAGAGGAGGCCTATGCCCAGCTAGTAAATATGCCAGATAGTAACAGGACGTTAATTTACTTTAATAGAAAAAAAATATATTATACATATAATTTACCAACAACATACATTACTGTAGCTAACCGTGATAAATCATACTTAGGTTAGATACCTCCATTTTGAAATATACTAGTGTTCCCTTCGCTATGCGGCCAGTATATACTCGTACAGCTATACTTAATCAATAGGTATGGACTACGGAAGGCGAGCAGCGGTACTTACACTATGAAGTAAATGGCATGCATCTCTCTGATACTCTTTGAATTTAAAGTTTGAAATTGGAACGTTTTACTTTTTAAATTGACAGAACTTTACCGCAGCCATTGAGTATTTTTGCTTATCTATGGTACGATTTGTGCACTTTATAAATACGAAAGTTATTAGTCTGTGTCGAAAAAAAAGATTACTGAATAATTAATTTCTATTAAAATAATTACTCGACATCTTAATAAAACGCACAATGAATAGAATAAATACTACGTATTTCGCTGGCTAAAACTATAAAAATTTATTTAATTTAGAGAACAATATCAAAAGAAATTTTTTTAACTATTGCTGAACATTCTTAAAAGCTTTTTTGTAAAAAAATTGAATGTACTGTGCGTAATTGATTTTTTACTATCAGCATTGATATATTTTACTGGTTATCCACATAGTTATTAACTTTGCACAAGTAATTATCTACTACTTACGCCGTGTGGTATCCGGCTGAATAAAATAGTACCACCCTCATTTCTTACCGAGGTCGTAAAAGGCGACTAAGGTGAGTTGACCCACCGTGTGGTATCCGGTTTAGTAGAATAGACCACCCTCTTCCTTACCGAGGAGTCGTAAAATACGACTAAGGTAAGTTAACGTCATGCAGGCGGCCGGTCGTAAAAACGCAGCCAAATCACGTGACAGCATGTTTATAACATGTTATGCCGACCACACTTAGGGTGGGATAAGGGCAGGAGTATGATGAGTTTTTTTAACTATTGCTCAACATTCTTACAAGATTTTTTATAAAAAAATTTAATGTACTGTGCGTAATTGATTTTTTACTAGCAACATTAACGATATATTTTACCGGTTATCCACATAGATATTTACTTTGCACAAGTAAATATCTGCTATTTGCGGTTCATTGACCCTTTTCAAATTTACTTAGCTCACCACAATTTTCCAGTATCTACGCAAATCTTGTGTTTACATTTCTAATCATTGTTCATGCAGACCGTGCATAGAATAATTTATTTGATCAACTATTACGTTTTAAAAGATTTAAACAATAATATGATAATTATCTAATACTAATATATAGAGTTGAAGAGTTTGTTTGATTGATAGTTTGAACGCGCTAATCTCAGGAACTACTGGACCGATTTGAAAAATTTTTTCAAAGTTTGAAAAATTCACGCTAAGGTGAACTGAAGAGGAGCAGCAATAAAAAATATTACGAAAACGGCAAAATTTAAGGCTTTGCTTTCGTGCGCTAAGTAAACGGTGAAAGTTATTAAAAAATCATGTATTACAAAATTGTTCCCATCTCTAAAAGTCGTAAAACGTACCTAATTATATATTTTGAGAAGAGTAGCCGCAGAGTTTCTTGCTGGCTCTTCTCGGTAGGTGCAGTTTTCTGAACCAGCAGTAGAGTTAATTCAATGCGCTTATTTACAAGTTTTTTTAGTAAGTAGGCTTTCTGTATCAACCCCCGTTTTTTAGTTAAAATTGCTATAATGGCAAGGCGTAAATTGATTCATTATATATAGTGCATCTAATATTTAATATACCATATTTTTCATTATAAATGTAATAATAAACGGCACAGATTTAACATAACAAAAAATAAGTGTATAAAAAATATACTCGCTATATTATAATTGTGATGTGGAATATAGAATATACAGACAAAAAAACTAGAATAATTTATTAATAATGTCATATTAGTATTAATAATACAAAAAACGTGCAATCAACCGTTGAACGCGGAACATTTTTTACCGTGCCATTCAGATGTAACCGCCATCGAGAACCGTTAACACCTGCCTACGGGCAAACATACCAAAGATATTGAACAATAACATAAAAAATACGGAAACCGGTAACAACTAATAATGTAAGTGCGCCCTGCGGCGTCACATGCGATGCAAAGATTATGTAAAATAGACATAAGTATCTAGTCATAGACAATAAATCAAGTTTTCTTGTTTTCTCTGGAATTTTGGATATTCGCAGATTAAACTGACCTTTCTGTTATTCAAGGCTTATGTTATCTATACACTTATTTAGTAAAAATCTGTTAAGGTATTGGAATTAGCGTTAATTATAGGATTTACCTGTTTCAATTCATACATCGCCATTATCTTAAAAATACAACAGTTGTATTTTGTGACATAAAATAGTGACTTCGCGATAAAAATCGACCCAATACACAAATAAGGTACTCAATTCCACGAGCGGTGTTATTTTATTGTAACCTAACATACTGGGCGCAATCAGTATTCAGCGGAACCGGTTCGTTGGTATTTTTAACGGATTGTCCCGGAGCTGACCAGATTGATTGATGTGCAAACAATTCAACTTACCGACCGTTGGGCGCTGATGGCGAGTGCACTAGCTTCACGGCGAACAAGAACTGTATAGCACAAACTAATAAGCAACAGAGGTTCAAAGATAGCGTCAACGCGCACAGAGCCAACGTCACTTCGTAAACCACAGCGAATTCTTCCGGCGAACTGGTCGCCGGCGCGGATATCTTAAGTAAGAACAACAACGCTAGTAAAGCTAGGAGGAGACTGACGAGGCAGAGCAAGGCTAGTGACGTGAGTGCCTCCTCTGTTGCCGCTCGCGTACTTCTAGTCCTCGTTACTGTAGGTCGGGACATCGGGACACCTGTGGCGTTCCCATTGGCGAGTTTCGGCGGGGATGCGACCGGGATCGGCGTCACGACTGGCACGGCGGGTTGGGCGCCCGGGCTGACGCTCGCGGAGGTCCCGCCAACGGAATGCTTCGAGGAGTCTAACGTTGACACGTTGAGCGGGAGGTGGTGGTGCGGCCGCCGCGGCATGTTCTGGTAGCGGTCGGCATCGTTCGCCGCCGGCGGCCGCTGTGCATGCTTCAACATCACTCAGGTTTTAAGCCGCGAGCCTCCATCGTGCCGAATCGACATTCGGGCCGGTTGCGGTGTAAACGACCGCTTCGCACGACGGACGCGGTTCGACTGAGGGGCGCCGCGTTACCTGCCCACGTTATCGCACCGGTGCAGGGTGCATGTCTTCAGCAACTAATGCTGCCCTAACAATGAATAATACTTCAAAACACGATTGTACTAAATGTTAATCAAACTCTTGTTAAGTGCTAAGACAATTATAATGTTTATATACGACGCGTGGCTGAATGAGTTGTTATTTAAACTTTGCATGAGTAACGGGTCAACGGGGTGAAGTTGATATTTAAATAAATGAATATACTTGAACCAGTACAACACTGTGATTCAATTCAATGTGAATTCAATAGTGAGACCGCGATCCTTTTTTCAGGTGGATTAAAGGTTTGGCGATGGATCAAAGTTCTGGGTATGGGGTTTTCTGTTCAAACTTATGCCAAATTGATGTTTGCAATTTATCACAGGCTTTTTGGTAACAGACAACATCATAAGAAAACTTGCGAGACTCTAGAGCAGTGTTTCCCGACCTTTTTTGGTCCATGCCCCACGTTAAAAATTATTTTGCCCCCCTAAGTAACAAACATAAATTTTAATATTAAAAATTGAATTGTCCACTTAAAGAACATAAATAGGTAATAGGTGTTAGGATTAAAATTGCAATTTTCTGTTAAATTTGGCACCAAAATCTAGCATTGCACTTAAATGGCCTAGAGCGGAAGGCATAAACTCGTGTCGAGTTGCCCCCCCTTAAACTGCTCTAGAGTATTGGGATATCTATAATTCAGTAAGATGCGTGCGCGCTATTACGCCAACAATGGCAAATAATCGTTATTATCCTCGTGCCCTAATCCCACTCTAAGGGGGGTCGGCACAACATGCTATAAACATGTTGTCACATGATTTGGCAACGTATTTTACGACCGGCCGCCTGCCTGCCTTACCTTAGTCGGATGTTAACACACCTCGGTAAGAAAGAGGGTGGTGTATTCTACTCAGCCTAATAACACACGGCATAATGGCAAACAATCGTGTACGAAACTAATTTGAAAAGGTGCATTAATAAATAATATAAATATAAGAATATAAAGAAAGAAGATAAATATTTCTTAATTTTAATAACAGTCCAAAGCTTATGTTTCTAAAATTATTTTCATTACATATTTCATGTTCTATTAAACTAAAAACCTGACCGCTTTCGCACCTGTTAAAAAGCTATCGACACTGTCTAAAATAGGTCGCGAGTGGCCAATTCGTGTTTTTTTTTTTATTTTACGTAAGTTTTCATGTAATCATTAACTAAGTTTATCAAATTCAAATTCAAAATAGTTTTTATTCCAGTAAACTTGTAATCAAGTGCCTTTGAGTTATCCACTCTACTGTTGGCTCGTAAGATGATCCTACCGAAAAGAGCGAGCAACTCGGCGGTTGCTTTTTTCAAAGTAATTCATATAACAGATAACTAAGATTAGCTATACCCAGGCATTCGTGTCATCTAAATAATCTTTAAAAAGCTTTTAAAAGCAGCATAATAGCTTTAAAAAGCTTTTAAAAGCAACATAAAAAGTCAGCCTCCCTTAGACAGTGTTTTATCTATACTAATATATACAGCTGAAGAGTTTGTTTGTTTGTTTGATTGATTGATTGATTGTTTGAATGCGCTTATCTCAGGAACTACTGGACCGATTTGAAAAATTCTTTGAGTTTAAGATAGTCCATTTATCGAGGAAGGCTATAGGTTATATAACATCACGATAAGTACAATGGGAGAGGAGCAGCAATAAAAAATATTACGCAAACGACTAAATATTAAGCTTTCCTTGCGTACACTGAGTAAACGGTAATAGTTATTCGAAAATCATGTATCACAAAACTGTTCCCCTCTAAAAGCTCTACATAAAAGTCCGCGACAACATATATCTAGCTTTTAAGGTTAACCCACTGTTACCATTTATATAGTTATCAAAAGACTATAATATTAAGTTTTAATCTTTCCACGCGGGCGGAGCCGCCGGCGATTTCTAGTTTTGTTTTATATTTTAGCTATAGGTATATTATTAACAAAATAAATATATCATCATTCTCCTACAGTTATCCCACTGTAAGTGGGGTCAGCACATGTTATTAACATCTTATCACATGATTTGGCTAGGTATTTTACGACCGGCCGCCTGCCTGACGTCAACTTATCTTAGTCTATTACGACACCTCAATAAGAAGGTGGTCTATTCTATTCAGCCGGATACCACACGGCTTAGAAATAAATATATATCTAACTGAATACATATTTCTAGAGAATTCTTGGTATATTTATCCTACCAATCCGCATTGGAGCAGCGTGGGTCTAAGTCTAAGCCTTCGCAAAACGAAAGTATGCCCAACAGTGGGATAATAACAGACCGTTACTTTTACATACCCCATATGGGAGTAACGTTATACCCAAAGACATTGTTCACTCGGGTGTTGAATGTGGACTGGACACGCCGCACGCGTTTTGACCTCGACACCTGTCTAGCAGATGTTTTAATATAAAAAATATCACATTGTGTCCGTCGTTGCGTTATTAAGCGATCAAAGCTTTTAAATATGGATGGAATTTTAATAATCAAACTTTTGTTTTTATAACAAACGATCACCTGATTGTAAATAATGATGACAGATATTTGCGTGCCTATAAATTTGGGTCTTTTTGGGATAACTCCACTGTTTTTAACTTATTTGTTCTTTACTTAATTATTTCTTCTTTACTTAATTCCGTGGTATAAACCACCCTCATTTCTTACCGAAATGTCGTAAAAGGCGACTAAGGTAACTTGACCTGCCGTGTGATTTCCGGTTGAGTAGAATAGATCACACTCATTTCTGACCGAGGTGTCGTAAAAGGCGATTAAAGTAAGTTGACCCACCGTGTGGTATCCGGCTAAGTAGAATAGATCACCCTCATTTCTTATTGAGGTGTCGTAAAAGGCGACTAAGGTAAGTTGACCCACCATGTGGTATCCGGCTGAGTAGAATAGATCACCCTCGTTTCTTATTGAGCTGTCGTAAAATACGACAAAGGTAAGTTGAGGTCAAACAGGCGGCCGATCGTAAAATCCGTAGCCTAATCATACGACAATATGTTGAGCTGACCCCACTTAGAGTGGGATATGGAAGAATGATGAAGATGATGACTTTATTACCATTTTCATCAATTAAAATTCTTTCTTTTATAAATAAAAATATATAACATTAATATGGGACAGTTACACACAGTCATTCTTCCCCAAAGTAACTTAATACATGTGTTATTTGGTGACAGACAGCTGTTTAATATATAATCCTACCCATATTATAAATGCTCAGTAAAACGGTGGTCTATTCTACTGAAACGTATACCATACGATGGGTAATTTACCTTAGTCGCCTTTTACGACACTTCAGTAAGAAAGAGGGTGGTCTATTCTACTCAGACGAATACCACACGGCGGGTCAACTTACCTTAGACGAATTATTTATAGACTGCAATAAATCAAATTGTATCGTTGATTGAAAGGACGATGTCCGCACTGTGAAGATAATATTGCATTTTCACTGTGGTGACAATGTTCGTAACAAATCGAAAAATAATTTAAAAAAGTAATGATACTATTGTTGCATTAATCTGTAGTTAATTAATCGTGGATTATGTAAAATAAAATAGTAGTTACTTTGCGGAGTTCTATACTTTTATATAATGGAGCAAAGTAACGACCAAATTTATTATTATAAATTTTTATGAATACTAATTACTATAACTTAAAAATTAGTATTAATAAAAAAAATTAGGTCATAAAGTCCATAATAAAAATACCTATTTTATTCTTCCGATAAGCATACATATTTTTGCTATGTATATGCACTAACCAGTCCTACCCAAAAAAGGGGAGATTAGTGGACCAAAAAAAAGTGTTAAACTGTTTCCACTCTTTAGATAATGGAAGATAATGGACTGACTACCAGGTAATTTCCTGCAGTTTACTCTAAATCGGCGTTTCCCGCCCTTTTTGATCCATGCCCCACGTTAAAAATTATTTTGCCCCCCTAAGTAACATACATAGATTTCAATATTAAAAATTGAATTGTCCACTTAAAGAACATAAATAAAACGGTTTTAGGAAGAAAAATAGCTTTTTTTTATTAAATTTGGCTAATTCTGGCAAATGTAATAAAAAAGTGCAATGCTTTACCGAGTACCGAGTTGCACCCCCTTAACCATAAAATTGCCCCCCCCCCCCTGTGGGTCGCTGGCCCCACTTTGGGAAACACTGCTCTAAATACTTTCGTTACCCGCCACTGGATACAAAGAGCCCATGATCTTATGGTATAAAAATTCTTTAAGAAAACCTACGACAAATAGCGGAGGTTTTCTAGTTAATAAGAACTATTCCAGGTTGCCACTATCAAACTATTTTCATACTTTACTAAGGAATTTTAAATTCACATTCTGCCATGCAAATGTAATCATTAATTGAGTAAAAAATCATTTATTTTTCACGATAAATATGGTAATGCAAAGGTAAAAAGCTTATCTGCTTCATTTAAATAATATAACGCCCTACTTAACACGTTTGTACTTAATACATTTTGGAGAGTCTAATTAAAGAATTACTACGAAACCTTACTTTACAATTGTAGGTGTAAAATTTAAATGTTTGCATCACTATCACTAAGCTGTGAATTAAAAAAAAAATAAGTGACTTTGAAAATGTGATAACTGATAAAGCTTAAGAAGCTTAAGCCGCCATGTGGTATCCGGCTGAGTAGAATAGACCACCCTCATTTCTTACCGTGGTGTCGTAAAAGGCGAATAAGGTAAGTCGACCCGCCGTGTGGTATCCGCCTGACTAAAATAGACCACCTTCATTGCTTACCGAGGTGTCGTAAAATACGACTAAGGTAAGTTAACATCAGGCAACCAGCCGGTCGTAAAATATCCAAATCATGAAACAACATGTTTATAATATGTTGTGTCGTCTTCACTTAGAATGAGATAAGGGCAGGAGAATAATGATAAAGATTAAGCTGGTGTCAAAAATTAAACATGTCTTGAATGTACAGAAATCATTGTGTCCCTATTGCCCGGTGCCGTTGTATGTCAAAGGATAGGTGGCCCGGCGGGTTCTCTCAAAGAATGCAGCGCGTCTAGTTAGCACCGCAACCAACATCACGACATAGTTACTAGTCCACTTTTTATGACAGATTTGCGCTTCACCATTATTCCATTTTTTATATAGGACTCGTCTTAGAATACCACAATAAAACCAATTATAATTCAAATAGGGATTTATGATTCTGGTTGCTAATTGTTCTAATGGTGAGGGCAACCAACATCACGAAATAGTTACTAGTCCACTTTTTATGACAGATTTGCGCTTGACCATTATTCCATTTTTTATATAGGACTCGTCTTAGAATACTACAATAAAACCAATTATAATTCAAATAGGGATTTATGATTCTGGTTGCTAATTGTTCTAATGGTGAGGGTGATGCAAAAATTTTTAGAGATGGGTACAAAAACTGATTGACTTTTCAAAAATTTATAACAATTATTGTCATATTTCATATAATTCCAAAAACCTTCAAAAAATAATACACTCAAATCATTCTTGTGAATCACTCTGATTTTTTAAATGAAAGTTGCATAGAAATGCGTTCAGTAGTTTTGACTGTATCGCAAAAAAAGAGCCAGGTATTGTTTTAGAATTATCTATAAATTAGTTTGTTTCCATTTTATAAATAGACAAAATTCATCAATATAATTTATAGAATTAGGCGTTACTTTGCGGAGATCCATAATACAAAAGTAATAATATAATTAGTTTTCTATAATCCGCAATTTAACAGCGATTATAGCAAAATAATTTTATTTTGACTTTTGAATCATCAATATCATTATCCTTTAATATAGAGACATGTATGACGCGATAATCACAAAAAGATTTCTTATAGAAAAAAATATATCATAACTAGAATGAATGAATATAATTAACTGCTTGTATAGACCAAGCTGACAAAAAGTAAAGTGGTGATTAAATAACATTTTTATCAATTGCGCACAATCGGATCATAAAATGTATAATAGGTACCTATTTAACGTAAGGTCAGAAGAGATAAGCTTCAGATGTTCGCGGGTCTGCGTTAACAATAGTGCTATTTTTGGTTATTTGTCTGTAACTTCTCTCAACATATTCGGAATTTAAATCGAAATGGTCGCGTGAGTATCATGTTTTTATAACGCAAAATATAATAAACTTATATAACATCATATCTAAACTCATACAATAACCATTAATGTATTGCATACGCTATATATTCTAATATCAAACTAATGAATTCATCGTATAAGTTAAATACGAATGCGAAAATTGTTGTTTATTCACCTTGAACTTAAAAGCTATGACGGCAATAGCAGGGTTACCAACTTTTAAATAGTTTGTATGGTTTATTGTGCTATATAACCAACTTTAAAATATTTTCTTATTTCATACTAATTCTCTTTCTCATAAATGGTAGCGAGCATTTCTACACCGTTTGAAAAATACAGTGTAATAATCTTAATAATAAATGTCTTCTATAGTGTAATAATAAATCGATGATATAAACATTTTTATCTATAAGACACACTAGCTCTTTTACTTTAATATTATTAAAATTAAATAAACCATTAAAAAATAAAACTAATGCTATGCTATTTCAACAATATATTTTATATTACATATTACACCGTTTTTTCGACCCATTATTTTTTCCTTAAGAAGTAAACTATCCGCTTGTTAATATTGCCTTTCTAGGCATAGATCTCTATCTCTCTATATCTTCTTAAAGAGTATAATTAGGTTAGACCCGTCACGCTGTTCTAATGCGGACTGTTAGGTTACACATTTCCGAGAATTTCTCTAGAGATATGCAGGTCTATTCAAGATATTTTCCACCGAAAAGCATGTGATAAATTTCATATATAAATTAGGTACATAAGTTTTAATGAGTTGTGATAGCCCAGCGGTAACACCGTGCGACTCTTTCGAGAAGGTCACGGGTTCAAACTCGGGCAGACATCAATGAGTTTTTCTGTTAAAACTTGTGGGTCTAATTGATAATTGCGATTTATGACACGCTGTTGAGTGAAGGAAAACGTCGTGAGGAAACCAGCATATCTCTAGAGAATTCTAGAGATATATGTAACCTACCAATCCGCATTGGAGCAGCGTGGTAGATCTTAGCTTCAATCCTTCTCCCCAAAAACGAAGAGAAGAAGCCTTTTTCCAGTGGAAGAGTAACAGGCCGCTACTAACTTACTTTTTAAGTTTTAATGGAAAAAATCATTGTTGACCTGGGGTTTGACCCCGTGACCCGTAGAGTACAATATCACAGTTCCTAACCTTAATATTCCAGACCAGTCATGGACGTAATAGTGATAGGATGTGGGGCATCTGGAATCGCAGCGCTCAGGCGACTCTACGATGCTGGACTTAAAGTTATAGGTCTGGAAGCCGCCGACAGAATCGGAGGAAGGATTCGTACTGTGCCTTATGGAGATTGTTACCTAGATTTAGGAGCTGCTTGGTGAGTACGTTTTACTTACTTTAACTATTGCTTTTTAACGTCAGCGTCTATAAACAGCTGGACCGATTTTTATCAAATTTTCAGAAAATATACCACCCTCATTTCTTACCAAGGTGTTGTAAAAGGCGACTAAGGTAAGTCGACCCGCCGAGTGGTTTCCGGCTGAATAGAATAGTACCACCCTCATGTCTTGCCGAGATGTCGTAAAAGGCGACTAAGGGAAGTTAACCCTCCGTGTGGTATCCGGTTGAGTAGAATAGACCACACTCATTTCTTACCGAATTGTCGTATAATAAAATTGTTGGAGCCGTTTCCGAGATTCCGAAAATATACATATATACATACAAGATTAACTCATTTAAATATTAAAGATATATGATATTTATGTTATGGTTGTGTTATTTCCAGGTGCCATGGCGAAAAAGACAACGTGGTCTTTGAAATGGCTAACCCACTCGGACTTCTTGCTAGACCCAAGCATGACCATAAATATTTTGTACTCGCTAATGGAGATTTATTACCAACTGAAGAAGGCGAACGTATTCTTCAAATTTTAGATGACGAAGTCGGCAAAGCCAATAAAAATAACGCTAGATCTATATCTGATTGTCTAAATGACGCGTAAGTTATTTCTATTTAAAATACAGCTGATTTCCTTTGCATTGAAATAAAGTTTTGATATGTGTGCGTGTCTCGTGTAAGGGATGAAGAACTTTAGGTCAAACAATACACCTTTCTTTTACTTAATATGGCAGGCCTTAGTGATGCTTCTTAGCTCCAAACAAGCTCACACGGTACTCTCGCCCTACTCATCCCATTCAGTGTACCGGCGCAATGGACTTTCGCCAGCGGAGACGAGGTCCCAGTTTTCTTAAAAACAGTTGGTCGTGGCTTCTTGCCACGCTTTCTTCGTCGTCGACTAATCAAAGTCATACCATTAGCCCTATAAAACGGGTCGTCCTAAGACGTGGTCCGGCCTCACAGAAGGCACCCTTAGGACGACGTTCCTCGACGTAAGTAGAGCTTTTGCGCTCTACTCTCCGCATTTCGCAACTTCGACGATGCTTCTCGACCGGTGACGCTGAAAAAGCCGTTAGGGCTAAGAGCATAAGTCAATTCTAAAAAAAAGGCGACGCTCCTAAGATGCAGTTTAAAAACACTGTTAAAAAGAGGCTGATTCAGAAAGCCTACTATGCTGTTGAGGATTACTTAGAAGATAAGAATATGTGGATATAGCTCGCTTAGACTCTGTACAAGACAGTAATCACTAATTGTAACTAGTCATAAGTATTATATTTTTAAAAGAGCAACCGTTAACTTTCTTGCTGGCTCTTCTCGGTAGGAACAGCTTTCCGAACTAGCAGTAGAGTTGACGATTCAAAAGCACTTGTTTACAAGTTTATTTAAATAAAGAATATTTTGAATTTAAATTTGATGTTTTTTGCATAGAGCTACTTTACTTAGAGGAGAAGAGCCATCAGCATGCCACAATAAATAATGAGAAGGAAAGCTGACTTCCCTCCTCCAAGTATAATATCCATGGTTTTTATTTTACAAGAGCTATTTGTCAAATACTTCATTCTTTATCTCAAATTAATATTGCCAATAAATATTGTAAGCTGCAAAAATTATTAACTAATTTAAACTTAAAGGGCAAAAACAAATCCAAAGCTGAAAGAAGATACGGTGTTAGTTCAATCTGTTATTGAGTGGTATGGAAGAAATAATCATTTAGGAGGTCAGACTGACCCAAAGAATGGTAAATCGTTAAAGGGATTAGAAGAATGGTGGGTATGCGAAGGCGAGCCTTTTCTGAATTGGAAGGGAAAAGGTTATAAAACCATATTGGATCTTTTATTGGTAAGTTTTACTAACATATAATATATCTAATAGCATTAAACGAAAAATTCTTGCTATATAATCTGTATTTCGGAAACGGCGCCAACGATTTTTATGAACATTTATGACGTATAATTAATATGTATAATTTTTCGCCGTGTGGTATCCGGCGGAATAGAATAGTACCACGCACATTTCTTACCAAGTTGTCGTAAAAGGCGACTAAGGTAAGTAGACCCGCCGTATGGTGTCCGGCTGAGTAGAATAGACTAACCTCATTTCTTACCGAGGTGTTGTTAAATGCGACTAAGGTAAGTTAACCCACCGTGTGGTATCCGGTTAAGTAGAATAGACCACCCTCTTTCTCACCGAGGTGTCGTAAAATACGACTAAGGTGAGTTGACGTCAGGCAGGCGGCCGGTCGTAAAAACGCAGGCAAATCATGTGACAGCATGTTTATAACATGTTGTGCCGACCCCACGTAGAGTGGGATAAGGGCAGGAAGAAGAAGAATATTCTCATTAGTTTTGTATTATGGACCTCCGCAAAGTAACGCCTAATTGTATAAATTATTGTCATCCTATTCCTCGAAAATTAACAGGATCTAAGTTATAATTGTGGCAACATTGGTGCAGTCGATTCGCCGTGAAAGCGTAACAAACATAGACCCATACTCACAAACCTTCGCATTTATAATATTAGTAGGAGGTTAAAGTTGGGCTTTATATTTCTTTTAGAATAAATGTCCCGATGAATCCAAAGAATTGGCAATACCTATCCACCTTAATAAAGAAGTGGAGAAGATAAAATGGTGCACAAGCGAACCCGGGTTGCAGCGCGGCAATCCGTTAGTTCAGATAAAATGCAAAGATGGCAGCTTGCATGCTGCGAAAAGTGTAATAGTCACGATGTCTATCGGAGTTCTGAAAGAAAGGTAATCTATAATGTTCGTTCTCTTGCCCTTATCCCACTCTAAGTGGGGTCGGCACATCATGTTATGAATATGTTGTCACATGATTTGGTACGTCAACTTACCTTAATCATATTTTACGACACGTCGGTAAGAAAGAGAAAGATCTATTCCATTCAACCGGATACCACACGGTGGGTCAACTTAACTTAGTTGCCTTTTAGAACATCTCGGTAAAAAATAAGGGTGGTCTATTCTACTGAGCCGGATACGACACGGCGGGTCGACTTACCCTAGTCGCCTTTTAGAACACCTCGGTAAGAAATGAGGATGGTCTATTCTACTCAACCGGATACAACACGGTGGGTCTACTTACCTTAGTCGCCTGTTACGACACCCCTGTAAGAAATGAGGGTGGTCTATTCTAATCAGCCGAATACCACACTACAATAGCCTAAAAGTTGAGTTAATAATACAAAAAAATATTTTCGTTGTTATGGATTGACTTTTGAGAAAATTGCTTCTTATTTATTGAATAAGTGTAAAAGAAAATAGTCGTTTTTTTAATAAATTAGAATATAAGATTATTCAAACTTTTTTGAATTTATTTATTCTGAAGTTTTTTTTTTTACTTTAATTTTAATTAGGTACTGTTTAAGTAAGGCCTAATAAGGCCTATCTTTCATAGATATGTATTACTTTAAATATCCTGAATTGTCGGTTATATTTTTAAAATATAATTACATACTTATCATCTTATGTCTCATTTCCTTCCAGACACAGTGAATTATTTAGCCCATCCTTGCCAGCAGAAAAAATTAATTCAATAAATAATCTACATTTTTGTATCATCGATAAAATTTACATTGAATTCACCCAACCTTGGTGGCCTAAATTTCCTGCAAATTTCATTATTTTATGGAAAGATGAAGATAAAAAGAAGTTTTCAAACGAGGAACGATGGATAACAGAAATTTTTGGTTTCAATACAGTAGAGTATCACCCTAATTTACTTCTCGCTTGGATTTACGGGGAAGGTGCGAAAGAAATGGAGAGCAAAGGCGAAGAACAAGTTAAAGCTGGTGTTGATAAATTGTTAAAATCTTTGTTTAACAAGGAATTTACATTGACCCCAATAAAATCTATTTTAAGGTAAGTAGTTATACATTGGTATTTATAAAATAATATTTAAAAAAATACGATTAAAAAACATATCAATGAAGAAAAATAAACCTCTTAAAGTTTAAGCTCTGTTTTAAAGTTTAGTTTATCTATAAGACAAAAGGTTTTAGATTAGTATATTTTAGATTATTTAAAAATTATCAATTTAAATATTCCTATTTATAAATTATTTTTCAGATCTCAATGGGCATCTAACCCACTCACTAGAGGATCTTACTCCTATCGCAGTGTTGCCACAGAGGAAAATTCTGCTAGCGCTATAAAATTAAGCGAACCTTTATACCATGCTGATAGTTTTCCTGTAGTTTGTTTTGCGGGTGAGGCTTCGTCACACCACCGGCACACTGCGGTTCATGGCGCAGTAGAAGCAGGTTTCCGAGAAGCGGATAGATTGATTGCCAGTTTAAAAAAATAATTTCCAAGCAACAATTCATTTTTTTGTATACAAGACATTATGTATCTGAATATTTTATCATAATCTCTAAAAACTTATTTGTTGTTATTACTGTAAAAAAAGTTAATGAATAATAAACAATTTTTTTTATATTGACTATACAGGTTATTTTTTATTTATTACTACACAGCACTGCACTATGATTAGCATTGTCAGATTTCAGTGCATATAATGTAATACACGGTAGGTTATATGAAACTCAAATTTATTTAAAATTATAAGATATACCAAAATTATATTATCTACGAATGTGTTTATTGATGAGGTACTTTTTAAAAATAGTGGTGATATAAATATATTGATATACACATATTGTTTTTAACATTTTTAGTCTTTGGGCACAAATATTTCCAATAAATTATAAATGAAACTATATTCTCAACAATTTTTTTTATTGTCTTTTTCGAAACTGTGCCACGCTTAATGATGGTGCAACGGTTATGCTCAATGCTCATCTGTGCCCATAGAGATAAAATTAATCTATGGTTCTTGTTCCTCCGTGGCAAACAGGGCGGTTTTACTACAGGCGCCAACACATGCTATCTCGCATCCCTCTTGCACATGTCTGTATTTATGAATGAATCGTATGAAAATAGTCTCAGCTGCATCTCGCTCCACTCCTACATACATATTTATACGCACTCATTCTCATTTTGACTGTCTATCATATAACAAGTTGATTTAATCAATGAATAGGCGGTGTAATGTGTATTAAATTTTTAAATTTCCCGTTGTAAAGTTCTAGTACTTTAATTTTTACTAAAATGTATAATTTTGTTTTAATTTAGTTAGCAAAATTCTTGAAACAAATATCACTAGAAGCAAATTAAATGTATAAAGTCTTATTTCACCAGTAGCTGTTGAGATATTTCTTAAAATGAGAAATATAACAACGAAGAATCGTGCAGTCATAAAACAATAAGAAGAGGATTTACTTAATCATTATATAAATGTAAGTGTTGAGTTTTAATGAATTTTGTGCATCTCAATAATAGTAAGAGCTTTCTTATAATTTACATTCTCACATCACTACATATTATAAAACAAAGTCCCTATATCCCTATGTACGCATAAAACTTTAAAACTACGCAAAAGATTTTGATGCGGTTTTTTTTAATAGATAGAGTGATTCCAGAGGAAGGTTTGTACGTATAATAACATTCAATACGGAGTAGAGAAATACTGTAATTTTTGAGGTTTCTGTAAATAATTACATTTTTTTTCCGCTTACATTGCAAACGCAGGCTAAACCCTAAGAGATTTATCAAAATAATGTACTAAGTATTTGTACATCTTGAAAAGGTCTACAGAAAAGTCCGCGATGGTATATGTCTATCTCTAATGGATAACCCACTATAGCATTTTTTGTCATTTACTTTTTAAGAAAAATTATGCCATATTTTTGAAGCAATTTTTATACAATACAGCATTAATCCTTATCCAATTAAGTACCTTAAATAAATAGTTGATTTAATATAGATCAATATGGCTGTTTACAGCATATAATTTAAGTGAACATTTTCGGAGATATTACAGATTTAGAATGCCGTGAGGACGCCGCGCTTCGCCCTATAACACTTCGACTTTAGCAGCTATGTCGCTCTTTCAAGAGTTTGTTTAAATACATTCTGTAATTAATTGTAAAAATAAAATACATAGGGAAAATGTAAAAGTAAATAAGTAAAAATGTACTATACGAATTTAGATATTCCAAAGATAGCAGGAAATCTTCTTGGTATAGGGAAAGGAAATTGTTTTTCTCCAAATTTAACGCTTGCGGGCCCCGGGCAGTAATGAATAAATCAAAACTACTTGATCGATTTTAATCATTTTTTTTACTCTGACTGACATGGGATATTTTATACCTGTGCGAAGCAGAGGCAGGCCGCTAGTTCTAAATATAATAACCTAACCTTGCATGGATAACCTAAAAGCTTTAACATGCAGTATAATTTTTATTTCCTATTTGACTTAGTTATCGTTATATAAAAATTATGATATGTACATTAATTTTGATTGATGAATTAGCTATATTCATTATTATATTAAGGATATGTCTTGAGATTTTATATAGCTTCTAGTGTCTTGTAGTGCAATAAATGATTAATAATGGAACATTAAAGTTAAAGTTTTTTAGAAGTTGTTCTAATTGATCATAAGTGTGTATCTATCTTAGTTATGAATAATTTGCACATAACTTAAATGGTCTACTTAATATTTTTTTTAGAAGTATTATTAATTGAAGTTGTATACTTCATTGTATTATATTAGAACTTTAAAAATGATTGTCAAGTTTGTTATAATGAGACTCGGATGAAAAGGGAGTAAATAGCAAAAGAGAGCAAGTTTATTCTGTATAAAGCAATATAGGGTATATTGCTTTATATAACACTATTGTTGATTTTTAATTAAAAAGCAAAAATTAAATTTACGATTGATTAAACGATTGATTGATTAATTGCAGATTCAAGAATCCTCAGATCCAAGATTAAGAGTAATTTTTTATTTTAATATGATTGTCACATGATGTTATTTATATTTATGATTTGAGATATCTTTACATTTACAGTGCTGATAAAAGACATAATAGTATGTGTAATGAATGAAAGAATAACAGCAATATAAAAAGACTGTTCTATAAAACTGAAAGTAAATATTTATGTAGTTTATAAATCACTTAAAATGTGCAACTGTTTATATCTAACAGAAATTAAATAACAAACAATATTTCTCCTTCATACTTATGCAATAATAAAAAGCAATTTTTCTAAAAGTGAACCCATTTACTCTTTCTTAACAAATCAATGCATAATGACACAGACAACATTTTTTTATATTATAGAACAACTATTCATATAGATTCAAATACAACCTCTTTCATAAGAGGTTGTATTTGAATCTATATGAATAGATTGCTGCTGTCGCTCCGCCGTCGCCTCAAGCGCTCGAACAGCGCCAGGCCGAACAGTAGCGTCAACCACCAGGAACAGGACCGAAGACGTCGTACGCATCTTTCGATCTCTGTAATTTGAGAAAATGCATTTGAGGTAACTAATACTCAAGTGAAGTCTGAATTTATGAAGCTAAGTTAGATTCCCGTAATTTCAGCCACAGATGTAAGCGTGCACTCAAACGTCAGTAGCCAAAAGCGACTGGGAAAAGAATAAAGGTTTTACATGTATTGCAGGTGCCAAATACCGGCTCTTTGCCAACCGCAACACATAACCATTACAAAAAAAATGTAAAAGTACCAAAAACCTTGTACGTTTTCTGTATCGTCTATATGACGATACAGAAAACGTACATTACCAACACGAGCTACGCTGGTCTGGCCTCGCTGCCGCCAATGGAGACGTGCCGCCACCCCTCACCCCAGGCCGGCCCGTCCGGCTATGCCGCAGCTGCTGTCGCTCCGCCGTCGCCTCGAGCGCTCGAACAGCGCCAGGCCGAACAGTAGCGTCAACCACCAGGAACAGGACCGAAGACGTCGTACGCATCTTTCGACCTCTGTAATTTGAGAAAATGCATTTGAGGTAACTAATACTCAAGTGAAGTCTGAATTTATGAAGCTAAGTTAGATTCCCGTAATTTCAGCCACAGATGTAAGCGTGCACTCAAACATCAGTAGCCAAAAGCGACTGGGAAAAGAATTAAGGTTTTACATGTATTGCAGGTGCCAAATACCGGCTCTTTGCCAACCGCAACACATAACCATTACAAAAAAAACGTAAAAGTACCAAAAACCTTGTACGTTTTCTGTATCGTCTATATGACGATACAGAAAACGTACATTACCAACACGAGCTACGCTGGTCTGGCCTCGCTGCCGCCAATGGAGACGTGCCGCCGCCCTTTACCCCAGGCCGGCCCGTCCGGCTATGCCGCAGCTGCTGTCGCTCCGCCGTCGCCTCGAGCGCTCGAACAGCGCCAGGCCGAACAGTAGCGTCAACCACCAGGAACAGGACCGAAGACGTCGTACGCATCTTTCGACCTCTGTAATTTGAGAAAATGCATTTGAGGTAACTAATACTCAAGTGAAGTCTGAATTTATGAAGCTAAGTTAGATTCCCGTAATTTCAGCCACAGATGTAAGCGTGCACTCAAACATCAGTAGCCAAAAGCGACTGGGAAAAGAATTAAGGTTTTACATGTATTGCAGGTGCCAAATACCGGCTCTTTGCCAACCGCAACACATAACCATTACAAAAAAAATGTAAAAGTACCAAAAACCTTGTACGTTTTCTGTATCGTCTATATGACGATACAGAAAACGTACATTACCAACACGAGCTACGCTGGTCTGGCCTCGCTGCCGCCAATGGAGACGTGCCGCCACCCCTCACCCCAGGCCGGCCCGTCCGGCTATGCCGCAGCTGCTGTCGCTCCGCCGTCGCCTCGAGCGCTCGAACAGCGCCAGGCCGAACAGTAGCGTCAACCACCAGGAACAGGACCGAAGACGTCGTACGCATCTTTCGACCTCTGTAATTTGAGAAAATGCATTTGAGGTAACTAATACTCAAGTGAAGTCTGAATTTATGAAGCTAAGTTAGATTCCCGTAATTTCAGCCACAGATGTAAGCGTGCACTCAAACATCAGTAGCCAAAAGCGACTGGGAAAAGAATTAAGGTTTTACATGTATTGCAGGTGCCAAATACCGGCTCTTTGCCAACCGCAACACATAACCATTACAAAAAAAACGTAAAAGTACCAAAAACCTTGTACGTTTTCTGTATCGTCTATATGACGATACAGAAAACGTACATTACCAACACGAGCTACGCTGGTCTGGCCTCGCTGCCGCCAATGGAGACGTGCCGCCGCCCTTTACCCCAGGCCGGCCCGTCCGGCTATGCCGCAGCTGCTGTCGCTCCGCCGTCGCCTCGAGCGCTCGAACAGCGCCAGGCCGAACAGTAGCGTCAACCACCAGGAACAGGACCGAAGACGTCGTACGCATCTTTCGACCTCTGTAATTTGAGAAAATGCATTTGAGGTAACTAATACTCAAGTGAAGTCTGAATTTATGAAGCTAAGTTAGATTCCCGTAATTTCAGCCACAGATGTAAGCGTGCACTCAAACATCAGTAGCCAAAAGCGACTGGGAAAAGAATTAAGGTTTTACATGTATTGCAGGTGCCAAATACCGGCTCTTTGCCAACCGCAACACATAACCATTACAAAAAAAATGTAAAAGTACCAAAAACCTTGTACGTTTTCTGTATCGTCTATATGACGATACAGAAAACGTACATTACCAACACGAGCTACGCTGGTCTGGCCTCGCTGCCGCCAATGGAGACGTGCCGCCGCCCTTTACCCCAGGCCGGCCCGTCCGGCTATGCCGCAGCTGCTGTCGCTCCGCCGTCGCCTCGAGCGCTCGAACAGCGCCAGGCCGAACAGTAGCGTCAACCACCAGGAACAGGACCGAAGACGTCGTACGCATCTTTCGACCTCTGTAATTTGAGAAAATGCATTTGAGGTAACTAATACTCAAGTGAAGTCTGAATTTATGAAGCTAAGTTAGATTCCCGTAATTTCAGCCACAGATGTAAGCGTGCACTCAAACATCAGTAACCAAAAGCGACTGGGAAAAGAATTAAGGTTTTACATGTATTGCAGGTGCCAAATACCGGCTCTTTGCCAACCGCAACACATAACCATTACAAAAAAAACGTAAAAGTACCAAAAACCTTGTACGTTTTCTGTATCGTCTATATGACGATACAGAAAACGTACATTACCAACACGAGCTACGCTGGTCTGGCCTCTTTCATAAGAGGTTGTATTTGAATCTATATGAATAGATTGCTGCTGTCGCTCCGCCGTCGCCTCGAGCGCTCGAACAGCGCCAGGCCGAACAGTAGCGTCAACCACCAGGAACAGGACCGAAGACGTCGTACGCATCTTTCGATCTCTGTAATTTGAGAAAATGCATTTGAGGTGACTAATACTCAAGTGAAGTCTGAATTTATGAAGCCAAGTTAGATTCCCGTAATTTCAGCCACAGATGTAAGCGTGCACTCAAACATCAGTAGCCAAAAGCGACTGGGAAAAGAATTAAGGTTTTACATGTATTGCAGGTGCCAAATACCGGCTCTTTGCCAACCGCAACACATCACCATTACAAAAAAAAATGTAAATGTAATAATATAAATTAATGTGGAATTAATGGGATAAATTAATGTGTAAATGTAAATTAATGTGGACAATCGGTTATCATACCTGATACATGCAGGATTCGTAAAAAACACATGCACAAACCTCCACCATACACAAGCACTATATACATTCACTATCACAAACTCAAGAACTCAAATGTTTGAATTTCAACAAACATTCTCGGATAAAATGTGAGTAGTTATCCAAAACTTAATAACAAAGAAACTATACTTTTGCACTATTTAATACGAAGAAAATTGAAACGTATTGACTCACCAGAAACGTTCGTTATACGTAATATATAACTGTAATCACT
This sequence comes from Morpho helenor, assembly GCA_029227775.1. NCBI lineage: Eukaryota > Metazoa > Arthropoda > Insecta > Lepidoptera > Nymphalidae > Morpho > Morpho helenor. Next base: position 2,512,418 of record JARGCU010000006.1, read on the forward strand.
TTTTACTTACGCAAAAATATACAAACACTTCTGATGTCAACGCACACTATATACAAGAACACGATATAATAGGAATGCCACAATTCTCGTTTCGAGATGCACTTCTCTTGAATGACGAACAAGGACTGCTGGAATGTCACTGAAACGTTTTATCGGTATATATAGTAAGACTCCACCGGAAACAATAACGGCACAGTGTTGCCCCTATTTAATCAAAAAGGGCGCGATTAGGGTTGCCACCTTTTTTTTGAAGAAAAATAGTATTTTTCTTTTTAAATAAAAAAAAATATAGTACTTTTAGGAAATCCACGAAAAAAAAAATAGTACACATCTATTTTCAATCATTATTTATTTTTCCATGATTATTTTTTATTACTTTTCGCTGGATACTGACACGGAGTTAGAGTTACTAACTAAGCCCCGTAAATACATGAATGAGTTTCGTTCAAACATTCCCTATGCAGTGCTGCGGGTGCGTTCCATTCACAGTTAATTAAAAAAAGCACGACAATTGCAATTAGCGATAAAAATATAGTATTTTTCGTGCTATATTCTTTTTCTATAATATATAGTACAATTTAAGCTAGTGTTTTTCAATTTATATATGTTCCGTAGAATTAGCACAAACTACTTTTCTTTTCATTTGCAATATAATATAATATAATATATAAAGCGTAGCTCCCTACGATCACCAAGCGCCATCTAGCGCGCAACACTAGTTGCCTCCGATCTCTCAAGAGGGAAGTGCTACCAGGCGGACGCGCACGCATTTTACATAAAGCAATATTCGATAATTCAGCACAAAGCTTAAAATAACTAAAAGCCTATGGAAATCATCATCATCCTCCTGCCCTTATCCCACTCTAAGTGGGGTCGGCACAACATGTTATAAACACGCTGTTACATGATTTGGCTGCGTTTTTACGACCGGCCGCCTGCCTGACGTCAACTTACCTCTGTCGTATTTTACGACACCTCGGTAAGAATGAGGGTGGTCTATTCTACTAAACCGGATACCACACGGTGGGTCAACTTACCTTAGTCGCCTTTTACGACACCTCGGTAAGAAATGAGGTTGGTCCATTCCACTCAGCCGGATACCAAACGGCGGGTCGACTTACCCCAGTCGCCTTTTACGACACCTCGGTAAGAAAAGAGGGTGGTACTATTCTATTCAGCCGGATACCACACGGCGTTAAAAGCCTATGGAAATATACATATAAAAAGGGGATCCCCGAGGAAGATAATTCTGGAACAATAAAGGTGAGTTACGCTTTATCTTCCTTCACTCATTATTAACTATTCAATTTCTCATACATAATCTCTTTTCTTCGAGCCGGATCGCTCTTTTCTGCGAACCGGATCATTTTTACCACGGTTTTTAAGTATTTTGTGCTAAAATCTATTTATTATACAGTCCACATATTAATATTTATTCACTATTATCATGCTAAATCGTATTCAATAACTTTTCTTTGTTCTCAAGTTGTTAAAAGTTTGTTCAATCTACCTACACACTTGTCATATTTTTATAAATACGTATTAATTTTCGTAATAATTGTACGTACAGTGTTTACTTTTCGTATATTATTCAATTAAAACACGATTCGATATAAATATAACATACTATATTTATAAATTTCATTAACTTTTGCAAACGCGACTCCGCCAGTGCAGTGTGCTAGGTTCAGACCACACGAATAATAAACTATTCTATTCACATACATACATCTTCACTACATTTTTATTCTTACACATATAACCAACTATTTACGCATATTCGTGTTAAATATTGGTCATTCTATTCGCGGTTTGTCTTTGTTTTTTCGAACGAGACAAGTAGCATTTCCGTGCTATAATCCGTATTCCACACTTTACTTTGTTTTTTCGAACAGGGTAATAAACATAGCATTTTCGTGCTTACTTACGTTTTGTTTTTGTTTTTCCGAACAAAGCAAGCAGTATTTTCGTACTGTAATACGTACTACACACATCTCACATTCATATTCACACATATTCATACATATTATTCATACCTTTTATTCTACTACATTTGTATTTTCGTACAAATAAAAATATTTACGCATTTTCGTGCTAAATATTATTACAATATCGTGTTTTCAGATCATTATTTTGTTTACTTTTGTTTTCTATTCTTATTCTTAAAATGGAGTTAGAACAATTAACGTTCGAAAGAGATATTGCCTTAAGTAAATTACAGCGTATGGCTGATTGTACTGAAAACGAATCAGAATTTCGTATTCGATCTAGGGACATAAATATTATTAAAAAACAGTTTTATACAGTTCAAGGTAAAATAGAAAAACTTTTGGCAAAAACAGAAGAATTTAATAAAGATGAGCAGTTAGCTATTCGAGATAAATTTGATTGCTTATACTATGTTGTTCAAGTTGCATTAGATAATTTAAAAACAGCTATTAGAAGAAATAGCTCGGCTAGTGTGTCGCAAGCATTAGGTCATAATCAGCCGGCGACGACTTCGAGAATCAACTTACCTACAATTTCTTTACCTTTATTCAGCGGCAATGTTACCGAGTGGAATGCATTTTATGATTTATACAAATCTTTAGTTCATGATAATGAACAGTTAACCGATGTCGAGCGTTTTCGTTACTTGTTATTATCGTTGCGTAACGAACCTTATAATCTCATTAAATCTTTTCCAATTACCGATTTAAATTATCAAAATGCTTTACAGCTTTTAACTAATCGATATGATAATAAGAGAATTATTGCAACCAAACACTTTGATAAAATTTTCGATGTTCAACCATTATGTGATAAAAACTTAGAACATGGTTTAAGAAATATTCTAAATATTTGTCACGAAAACTTAACCGCCCTGCGGTCGTTAGGTTTACCGGTGTCACGTTGGAGTTTTGTACTTTTAAACATTTTATTACGTAAAATTACTCCCAATATTCGAAGGCGGTTCGAACTATCGTTAAAATCTTCCCGCGACATTCCCGATGTCAATGAATTATTAGATTTCCTTGACAAGGAACTATCCGCTTTAGAAGTGATGTCGTCCGCGTCGGAGCGGACGCAGCACGCGCTCGCGCGGCAGCCCGCCGCCGCAGCCCGCGCGCCAGCCGGCTCGGCCCGCGCGGCGCTTGCCGCTCGCGATGAATCATCCACTCGACAGAATGCAGCGGTGTCTCGCGCGCATTCTGACTTTAATAACTCGCAATTTAAAGCAAACTACAATACAATTTCTATGCGTCCCGCGCGTAAGGTTACCTTTCATAGTTCTACAAATAATAAACCTAAATATACATGTTGTTATTGTAATGAACACACACACTTATTAAACCGATGTGATTTATTTAATAAATTAAACATATCTCAGCGTAAAAGTTTCATATTAGAAAATAATATTTGTTCGAATTGTTTATTTATCGGGCATGAATTTAAGGCTTGTCAATCGCGATACAGTTGTCGTATCTGTTTTCAGCGTCATCATACTTCTATGCATGAAGATTCTTCTTCATCGGAAAATAAACCCTCTACGCATAACTTAGTTGCGGAAATACCTCAGTGCTCTGAAAATACGTATAACAATTCTACGGTTTTACTCACCACGGCGCTCTTGAATATTAATTCAACAAATTCGAATTCTCATTGTTCTCAAAACATTATTCGCGCTTTAGTCGATCAAGGATCGCAAGCTACACTCATAACAGAGTCTTGTGTTCAGCGACTCGGCCTTCAACGACTCCATACTTCTCTCAGCACCACGATCACCGGCGTAGGTGACAAGGATAATCAGCCTCGAGGCTACGTAACTTGCGTGGTCACTCCGTATAATAAGTCGGAACCTAAACTTTATATCGAAGCACTTATATTACCGAAAATCACCAGTTACATTCCTAAAATTCCTAGTTCTTTCGATAACATTTCTCATTTACAAAACCTACCGCTAGCAGATCCTGACCTGCGTTCTTCCCGACCTATTGAATTATTGTTAGGCTCGGACTACACCGATCGTATTCTTCTTTACAACAATATCAAGGGCCCATTAGGCACACCTGTTGCTATAAACAGTATTTTTGGATATTTACTAAACGGCAAAACAACTAATTTTCCTTCACAAGTTTGCGTCAACCTTAGTACCTATCAACTTGATCTACAACTACAGAAATTCTGGGAGCATGAGTCGATGCCTGAAACGAAATCCCTCACGCAGGATGAAGTTCGTTGTGAATCAATTTTTGTTAATACTCATACTAGAGACCCAACCGGGAAAAATATAGTTTCGCTTCCATTTAAGGAGTTTCCACCGATATTAGGTGACTCCTATGCAATCGCCTTTTCACGTCTTAAGAAACTTGAGACAAAGCTCTCATGTAACTCTTTTTTACGAACAGAATATATTCAATGTCTTCAAGAATATTTAGACTTGGGACATATAGAGCTTGTTCAATTTCCTTCAAATTATAATACAACTCCATACTATATTCCACATCACGCAGTTGTTAAGTGTTCTTCTACTACAACGAAGGTCAGAGTAGTCTTTGACGCTTCTTGTAAAACCACTTCCGGTCATTCATTAAACGATAATTTATTAATTGGTCAAAAATTACAGCAAGATATAACTCAAGTTCTTTTAAAATATCGACTGCATAACATCGTTTTTACAGCAGACATTAAAATGATGTATCGATATATTGAAATTCGTACCGAAGATCGGGATTTTCAACGTATTCTTTGGAGATTTTCTCCTAACGATCCTGTGCAAGTTTATCGCTTGCGCACCGTTACTTTTGGCGTTTCCTCAGTACCTTTCCTTGCCTTACCAGCTTCACATTTGTATCATGTTCGCTCAGCAGATAATCCTGTGGATTTAGCTTTTCGCGGTGTTTTACCTTCACAGCTAAATCAAGAGCAATGGTTCACTGGTCCATCGTGGCTTAAAACTCCACAGCATGAGTGGCCTATTTCTAGTATAGATGCACGGACGAATGAGGAACGGCGAAAACATACTTTGTTTACACAAAGTCAAGAAGAACCTGAAGATTTACAATTCTTACAACGGTTTTCATCGTTACCACGTTTACTTCGCGTAATTTCATTAATGTTTCGGTTTTATCATAAATGTCGTAAAACAAAATCTTATTCGTCAAATCAAATTACTATTCATGAAACTAAATTCGTTCTTAATCGAATTATTATTCTCGTTCAAAATGAAAACTTTAATACAGATATTCTACGTATCAAGAATAATCAAAACTGTTCTATTCGTTTACAAAAACTTAAACCTTTTCTTGATCCCATTGGACTTGTCAGGGTCGGCGGGCGTATACAAAATGCTAAAATATCTTACGATGCTAAACATCAAATATTATTACCCAAAAAACATTTCTTTACAGATTTACTTATCGATTATTACCATAAAATTAATTTACATGTCGGACCACAGACATTACAATATATAATTTCTCAGATTTACTGGATTTTATCAGCCAGAGACGCTATCCGTATGCGTACACGTCGTTGCGTTCGATGCTTTCGTACTCGACCGACCGCTTCTCAGCCAATCATGGGTCAGCTTCCAGCCGCAAGAGTTTCCGCTCTTCGGCCTTTCCTACATGTAGCTGTAGATTTTGCAGGACCTTTTTATTTAAAATCGAGTCCATTTCGTAAAGCGAAAGTTTATAAATCGTATGTGTCAGTCTTTGTGTGTATGTCCACTAAGGCAATACATTTGGAAGTTGTTCCTGATCTTTCGACCGATTCATTCCTTAACGCATTGCGCCGATTCATTTCTCGACGCGGTCTATGCTCGGATATCTATTCGGACTGCGGACGTAACTTTGTCGGATGTGATAGATATTTGAAGGAACTATACAGGTTTTTTCAAAGCGATTCAAATCAACAATATATTCAAAATAAACTCACAGACCTTTCCATAACTTGGCATTTTCAGCCTCCGTATGCTAGTCATTTTGGCGGTATATTCGAAGCCGCTGTTAAAAGCATGAAGACTCATCTTTACAGAGTCATCGGTTCTCATACGTTAACACACGACGAGTTCTATACACTTTTAACACAAATTGAGGCAATACTCAATTCGAGACCTCTTTGTATTCAAAGTAATGATCCTACAGATCCATTACCACTAACACCTGCACATTTTCTCATTGGGGGACCATTGACTTCTTTGCCTGAAATTGACATCTCTTCATGTCAGAGCAACCGCCTTACTAGGTGGCAATTGTTACAACAGGCAGTTCAGCACTTTTGGAAACGCTGGAGTATTGAATACTTGCACCAGCAACAGCAGAGAAGTAAGTGGTTTCGGGACACAAAACACTCGCCTCTAACAGAGGGTTCTGTAGTGGTGATCATGGACAACATGCTACCACCACTGCAATGGCGTCTGGCTCGTGTGCACAAGTTACACCCAGGTGCTGACGGTATAACTCGTGTTGTCACTGTGCGCATTGGCAACACGTACACCAAAAGACCTGTTGTAAAGGTCTGTCCCTTACCCACGGATTAAGTTTATTTTTTTTATTTTTTATTATTCTATTTTTCTTTATTAATATTCTTACTTTATACTTTTATCATTACTATAGTTTTATATTTGTATTATTTTCAATACGTTAAAATAAGCCAGTTATTTTAAGGTCGGCGGCATGTTCCGTAGAATTAGCACAAACTACTTTTCTTTTCATTTGCAATATAATATAATATAATATATAAAGCGTAGCTCCCTACGATCACCAAGCGCCATCTAGCGCGCAACACTAGTTGCCTCCGATCTCTCAAGAGGGAAGTGCTACCAGGCGGACGCGCACGCATTTTACATAAAGCAATATTCGATAATTCAGCACAAAGCTTAAAATCACTAAAAGCCTATGGAAATATACATATAAAAAAGGGGATCCCCGAGGAAGATAATTCTGGAATAATAAAGGTGAGTTACGCTTTATCTTCCTTCACTCATTATTCATTATTCAATTTCTCATACAATATATATATATTTATTAAAGCAGGGACCTCGAAGCATATAGCATTATAGTATATCCTTAGTGTTTTTATTGAACTGTAATAATATTGGGAAGTTTTATTTTTTAATTTTAAAATATAAGTAAAAATAAAACTAAAATAATAAAAATAAAACTTTTCCTTCTATAGTAATATTTATTGTGTATGCTTTATTGAAGTGTTGTATATCATATGTCATACCCAATATCAGTTATATTCTATGTTTTAAGTGGTTATTTCTGAATAGTGTTTATTCTTTCTGCGACAGACAATATGGATTATAGACATACTTTAATTATTTAACAGAAAGTTATTTGTTCAAGATACTTTAACATACTATCCCATTTAGTTATGCACATTTCAACTGGATTTTTTGTCTGAGTAACTGTGTCTGGTCAAGGCACTGCTACTGTTGTTGCAATGAATTCATTAATATCTGATACAATGGCTGATATTCTTCAAGTGAGTTAAAATGTTTCAAATATAAATCATTTTTGTTTGTAAACACAAAAATTGGCATGTGTATGTTTAAAGTAACGGCCTGTTATCCACCCCAGCAGTGGAAACCATAAGCTTCCTCTATCCGTTTTTTGGAGAGAAGTATTGTAGCAAAGACCTGCCATCGCGTTGCTCCAATGCGGATACACATTGGAGCAACGCGATGCGATAGGTTACGCATATCCCTAGAATTCGCTAGAAGTATGCGAATTTCCTTACCATATTTTCCTTCACGAAAAGCGTGTCATAAATTGCAATTGTCAAATAGACATGTGCCTGCGCGGGGTATAAACCCATGATCGTCGTTACAGAGTCGCACGGCCTTACCGCTGAGCTATCACCATATTTATTAAAATGATTTTGCAATAATTTTCAGATAAACCTGGTCATTGCCAAAGAGAGTACTCATTGGGATGACGTCTAAGGGCTATATGCTGTTGATGCTTTATGGGATGAAGCACATGATTAGGTCAATTGATTTGACTAGATGAAGGCAAGTAAATATTTGATGTAAAGTATGTCAGTCTGTCCATTTCACTTTCAATTAAAACTCAAGCTTATATGTCTAATGGGCTAACTGCCTAATCCGTTTGAGATATAACAAAAAATGTTTGGTACAATTTTTCCTCTATTATAGTGATGCAAAAAAGTATGTGATATAAGAATAGCTTAAAAGACATATTAGTGATGATCATTGGAACTTTGTCACATATGCTTCTTAATTGTCACATACAATTCAGTATTTGGAAAGCATAATATTTTAGCCTGGTACTGCTAACGGTACAAAATCAAAGATATTTAACATAACACAAAGATTGTCACAGATACCCCTTATATTTTATTATTAAAAAAAAATATTATTTATAATTATAGTCTCTATTCTATACTTAAAATATAACTGTAGACAAAGTTATAGACACGTAAAAAATATTTTCCAGACACTATTTAAGACCAGTAGAAGCTAATAACATATTTTTAAAATTTAAAATCTCTGTTATTTGTCAATGCATCATTCTCCTACCCTTATCCCACTCTAAATGGGGTAGGCACAACATGTTTTAAACATGTTATTACATGATTTGGTATCTTACGACCGGCCGCCTGCCCGACGTACTTACCTTAATCGGTTTTCGCGACACCTAGGTAAGAAATGAGGGTGGTCTATTCTACTCAGGGGATATCAATGCCAAGATTGTCTGTAAGACTACCTTTGCAAACTAATGTTCTATCTATACATTATTTAAGAATTACTTATTTATTACAGGTTAAATATGCTGCGAACTCTTCCGCCGGGAAGTGTCCACGAGCCCGATGATGCAGATGAACATATATGAAGAGCTTCAGTCGAATCATAATTATTTAGCCTCATTTATTGACATTAGTAATAACATTTTCACAGCGCGAATGCTTTTATTCACTAACAATTTATTTTGCCGCCTGAACCTTTCGGAATTTTGGAATAAGGCTGTTCAATTCAACGTGCATATTTAAATCTTTCTCTCTTATTAAAAAAAATGCGTGAACAAAGAAGAGTGAGGTTTGAAGCTAAAGTAAGTGAAAACTTCGGAATATAAAATGTATCGTAATAGGTGCTATAAATATCTTAAAATAAATAAAGTAAAATATTCATTGTTTACGATTGTCATATAATTATCGGAAGCATAATCGATTGTCCTTTATTGCGTATCTGTCTTCAATATGCCGCGACATAAAAAACGCTTTGTTTGAATATTGAAAAAGGAATATGAAAATGATGAAATTATGAATTAAACGAAATGAAGATGAAATATGAACAAATTTTCAATTATTCATCATTTTCATATTACATGTTATATGATTAGGTATAAGAAATTTGTGGTATCCGGCTGAGTAGAATAGACCACCATCGTTACTTACCGAGGTGTCGTAAGAGGCGACTAACCCGCCGTGTTGTATCCGGCTGAATAGAATAGACCACCCTCATTTCTTACCGAGGTGGTATAAAAGGTAAATTGACCCGACGTGTAGTATCCGGCTGAATAGAATAGATCAATTCCATTTCTTACCAGGATGTCGTAAAAGGTGACTAAGGTAAATTGACGTCAGGCAGATGGCCGATCATAATATAACCAAAACATGCAAGAACACGTTTAAAAATAATCTGATTATAAGATTTTTTTATTATATTTTATATTATATAGTCACTAAATATAAATAATAATTCAATTCCAGGTTTTGACAAGTACAAAGGTGGGCTAGACACGGTGCACGATCTAACCGGCCTCTATTCAGTATACACTAATTGGAGAAGCATTGAGATCATGTTCCACGTTTCAACACTTCTCCCCTATGAGAAACATGATGCTCAAAAATTACAGAGGAAACGCCACATCGGCAACGATATTGTGTCCGTCGTGTTCTTGGAAGCTGATAATACTGCATTTTCACCAGCCTGTATAAAGAGTCACTTCTTACATACGTTCATTTTAGGTAATATTCTTTTAACACCTTATTAAACTTGTGGTTCAATTAAAAATTAGATAAAATCAGATTTCCAATTCCTTTCATCCAAAAGTAATCGTGATCTTCGCTCATTTTATCTCCGTAAGCTTTCCACGCCTCATCATCGCACCACTTTTTGGTCAGATTCTTTCACTTCGCAAGCCGTACGTCTGTGGAATGATCTCCCTGATTCTGTCAAAAAATCTTCCAGTCGTTTTACTTTTAAAGCTAATGTTAAAAAATACCTTATCTGTAACAATTAATGATATATATATATTTTTTTCTTTAACCGCTAAATATTTTTTTATACCATCTATTTTTATTACCTTATGTTTATTGTTATCCATTTGTTTATTTCTTATTTGCCTAGGCACATCGCTATAGTTTATCCATTTTCATCTCTTAAATATTTATGCCTATTACTACTTTCTTCTTTTGTTTGTTTGCTTGCTGCACCTATTTTAATTTTCCGTTTGACCCTAAGGTTGACTGGTAGAGAACGCTTTGTTTAGTGTTAAGTCCGCCTTTTGTACTTTTATGTTAATAGTGCAATAAAGACTTAAAAAAAATATATATGTACCTGGTTGACCGAGCCTTGGTAATTTTTTACAAAATAAATAGGGTAATATGGTATAAATATAAATAGGGTAGGTGGGGTTCGATCCTAGGTATTTTCATGCTGCATGCTGAATTTCAAGAAAATCGTTGGAGCCGTTTCTGAGATTCCAATATATAAATATATATACATACTTATAAGATTCCTCTCAGCAGACGAGTTTTTTTTACAACTATTAACCTAATGTACTATTAACGTAGACTATCCTCAAGTAGTGAACTACCATTCAGTAAAAACCGCACAAAAATCCGTTAAGTAGATTGAGAAAATCGATCACATACAGATAGACAGCTTTTGAGGACTTTGTTTTAAAATAAATATAGCTTTAGGATAGATAATATCAACATCTCAAAATTCCAGTGCGAGTGTCCGCTAAAATTAAAAGACGACCCACGCGATATGAAGTTTCTGTTGTGACCCGCGACGAAGTCGGCGCCTATAAGCCATATTTATGGGAGCAGAGCCTCTTTGACAAAGGGCCTATGTTCAGGTAAAAAATACAAAGTTTTCAATCATTCAAATGTCAAATTTCTGACAATTTAATTTAATAAATAATACTATTTAGCACTTTACAATCCACTGAGGTTGGGCCTTAGTGCTAATGCTGCCTAATTTACAGCGAAAAAAACCTAGCCATATGTACTCGTATGAGTATATACTTATACAAGTATTTTTTTAAAGAATTAGTCAAATATTAATATTTTATTACAATACCTAAATAATCAAAATAGTCGTTATTTCATTAAATCTTTTTTTAGCAATAAAAAATGTAAAAACCTTTTAGTTTAATTTTAGTAGTATACACTGTATTATCTTGTAATATTTGAATAATATTATTGTGAATTGTAATACTCATAATTATTCCAAAGTCTAACATTAAAAAACAATAAGTATAGAGTTGAACATCGGGTATATTTTGTTATAAGATTACACTCAAAATGATATACAATACATATTAAATATATAAATATTTAAATCCAAATATCTAAATTAAAATAATCTTTAAAAGTCAACTTAATAAATAATAATAAATATAAGGGACACTTACACACACGGTCGTCCGTCCCCAAAGTAAGTAACTTATACTGCGTCCATCATATTATCAGTCTTTTGAGAGCTCACGCTCATTAAGTTTTGTATTGCTTACGTACAAATATCATACAAATAATATTTGTACTTTATGGATGGGTACCGCCCACTTAGTGATGTCACACATAATGGTTACTACGATTATGCCACAGATTAAAAATAATCGGTAGAAATCGATGTTACGAGTATTAAAAGACATTTAATAACATTATATAAAGTTTTACTTTCTTCTTAGTTAATACATGAATACAAATAAAACAATCAGGATATTTATTTTATTAGCACGAGTCGTCGGAATGATAATCAACACTAGACTCCTCCGATGAGGAGTCTTCAGTAGCAGTTATTATTAGCTCTTGTGTAGATAATATATTATCAAACGCAATATCACGTTCCCAATCAGAGAATATTACTCTTTTAGTTCTTTCCACCACACTTGCCCAGTTCTCGGCCGTTACGTGGGTGCAAGCATTTTTTAGCAATTGCAACATTTTATTCGCTGTGAATGGGGGGCTTGTATTGCATCTCGCAGCATGCCCTTTTACTTGTGCCCATATAAGTTCTATTGCGTTGTACTGGCAGTGGTATGGAGGAATCCGAAGAACAGTATGGCCATATTCTGCTGCCATTTCATTGATTACATAGCGTTTTGCTCTCTTTTTGGTTTTTAATATTTTTATTAATTCAACTTTTAACATTGAGTCGTCCACATTTTCTCCATTGTCCCGAAGCCAATTAATTATTTCATGCTTTTTATTAGCCTGTGTTGGCATTTTGTCAATTTGACGGGAGTGGTAGGGCGCATTATCAATAAAAATTATTGATGGTTCTTCCAATGAAATGAGCATTTTTTTGAACCACTCTTCATACACATTTGCATTCATCTCTTCGTGGTAGTCATTTGATTTCTTCGATTTAAATGCCAACAGTGCGTCTTGTACAAATCCTTTTGCTGTACCTGCATGGCAAATGATTAGGCGCTCACCTTTTCCCATTGGTACTGAGGAAGTGGAATCAGCAGTATCATCAGTCCAGAAACGAGATAGTGTGTGGTTAGCGTTGAGCCATGTTTCATCCGTGAAAACAATATTTGCCCAATCTTGTATTTTCTTTGCCTCTCTTAAAAAATCACAACGTGCTATAGCTATATCTGTGCGTTCCATTAATAATTTTCTTTTATTTAACTTTTTATATGAAAAGCCAATTGTGTTCAAAACTTTGACCAAAGAAGATTTTTCACCATGAAATAGACCACTTCTTTTCAAAGAAACAATAAGTTTTCTCAAAGTTGGAATTTCTTTTCTCAAGTAGTAATCATATACATGACGACGAATAGCGTCAGCGTCAAAGTCATCAACAGCTGTCACCTTATGAGCCCGGCGCTTTCTTTTTGGTGTAGATGGTTTGTTTTGCTCCAAGCCGCTCCTGCCGTAGGCATCAGTAGTGATTTTAGTCACAGTTGATAGACTGATCCCCAACGCGGCTGCAACACGGTTTCGGACTTGCGTGATAGGTATAAGAGGTCCGCCATTTTGATTTTCTTGCTCAAAATACTCATGAAGTTTTAACACTAACTGTCTCGATTGTGCTTTCAACACACGTCCTTTCGGCATTTTCACGATCAATTAATATAAGTTTCACAAAAGTTTTTCCGAGGAATAAAGCTACTTAACTCAAGGTGTAACAGATGCGAGAGAACACTCAGCGAACGTAAATGCGTGTGACTATCACGGGCGTTTCGTTGAGAGTGACAGATCACGTCAAAATGGCGGCCGAGCGGAAGGTCTGTTGATGTTGCCAGTTGATGTATAATATATTTTTTATGATTATAATAAATACACACGGATTAACATTTATTTTCAAAAAATTAAGGCAATATTAAATCAAAATGTTGATTTCTATATCTGTTATTAGTTTACGTAGGTTATCATTAATCGAATTACTTAGGTACGTAATTCGATTAATGATAGTAGGTACTATAATCGGAATGGTATCGCATACGAGAATCTTTAGGACATCACTAAATATGTAAATCGTCAATCTGTCAAAAGATGGTTAATATAATGGACAGTGTATAATACTTGTGTTATACACTGTCCATTATATTAACCATATATATATATATTTTTTTTTATATATTTCTAAATACATAATTAAATACAAATATACACCCAGGCTCAAAGACCAACAAATTCATTTATAGAACATGTTAGCCGCCGGAATCGAACCCGTGACCCGCGGCGTTGATAGTAGGGTCACTACCCACTAAGTCAACGGGCCAGTCAACACATTACCCAGTGTAACTCTAAAATTACCGATTCATTATTGAATTGTAGATATTGATATTGTGTAAATAGTCCATCGTGTAAAGGTACAGGTAAAAAGTGTTTATAAATCATTTATAATAAAATTTCAGAGAATGGTTGCTTACAAAGATTGTTAATGGAGAAAGAGCATCATATTCGGCGCCTAAATTCGCGAGAATGCAAGAACGCACCCGGAGTCAAATGCTTGAAGAAGAAGGCTAACCTGCAAAACCACGCTGAAACTGGACAAATACCAAAACCATATAGAAGAGGTATTTTCTATTCAATTCTAATATAAAACTAGCTGTCTAGCAGCTTCGCCCGCATGATAATCAGTGCATCACAAAAATTTTCCCGCATCGAAATTATGAACATAAAAGTTGTTATTGTGAATTAACCATAAGAAATAGAGACATGCTGTCGCGGACTTTTTGTAGTATTTTTACAGATCTACGATTCTCTTGTACATTACTGTAGTATATCTGTAGTGTAAGGTTATGGAGAGATAATAAACCAGTTAGCATCTGACCGCCGCTTTCATTTGACGTATCGTACACTGGCGACGAGCGCGAACATTGTGTGCAGTGATAAAATAATAAAACGATGCCGTTCGGTAAAATTGAACCTTTCGATTTATATTCGGGACAATGGACATTATACGTGCGTCGAGTAGAACAGTTTATATTTCTTAATGAAATAAAAAATACCCATAAAGTCGCCACGTTGGTGACGTTAGTGGGGGACCGCACCTACAATTTGATGTGCGATTTGTGTGCACCCGATAAACCAGAGAATAAAACGTTTACAGAGTTAATTGAAATTGTGAAAAAGCATTTAGAACCGCAACGTTCAGTTTACGCGGAAAGAGAGATATTTCGCCAACGCAGGCAAAAAGAGGGTGAATCGATAGGAGAATTTCTCCAACAGCTCAAACATTTTTCATCCACCTGCAATTTCGGCGGGTCTCTAGAAGAGAACTTGTGCGAGCAATTCGTTACCGGGTTAAGTAATGTAAAAAACAAATTCGATTACAGCTAACAGAGGACAAACCGGTTTTCGTGCGCGCTCGGCCCGTACCGCTCGCATTGCGAGCCGCGGTGGAGAAAGAAATAAAACGTTTAGAACAGGAAAGCTCGATTTATCCGGTGGAGCATTCAGACTATGGCACGCCAATAGTTCCGGTTATTAAGCAGTTCGTGTGTGAGTGTGTTCGGTGCATATTAGCACCTTACACATAACATTATAACATGGCATAAATACGGACGCGCGGCGCCGCCGCATTCAGTTTGCATACGTCTACCAGCAGCGCGAACAACGCGCGCCCCCCGGCATTTATAGTTTTAAGAGCATTAGTTTATAGTAGCATAGTTTAAGTAATCATTTATCATTAGTTTTAGTATATGTTTGGGTAGAAAACAATTCTTCCCCTTACATTTTGGTCCTTCGAGCATCTTGACCACACGTGCGGGTTGGTTAAAGTGCGGGACAACAAACACGTGGCGCACTCGAAGTAACGCGTGTGTGTGGTGTGGACAGTGCCTTTGGACTATACGTGTCCACAAAGCACTCAGCATCAAGCATTCAGCATCAGCATTCAGCAACAAGCATTCAGCATCAGCATTCAGCAACAAGCATCCAGCATCAGCATAAAGCATTCAGCATCAAGCATTCAGCATCAGCATTCAGCATTCAGCATCAGCATCAACATAAAGGTAGACGGCAAACTCCGCAGCAGCAGCAACCAAGTAAGATCTTTCCATTACATTATCATATAATTAAGCAAGCATCATGGAAACCTTGTACCATAAGCAAAAAGAACTAAACGAGGCTATCGCTAAGTTTATCGTCAATTTAAAAAAGGCCGGGGCGGAAAGAAAAACAAAAGAGCATATCATAAGGCGGTTGGAAACTTTAGAAAAGCATTGGGGTGATTATGAAAGAAATCACAAAAGCATATTGGGGTTCAAAGCAGAGGACCACCCATATTTTCGTTTTGCAGATTACGACAGCACTCGTAAGCTGTATTTAGCAGCCAAAGCTCTTGTGGACAAGCAGCTACAAGAGATAGGTACAGCAGGGGGGAATCAAGGGGATAGCATAGGCCAGAGGCCAAACATAGAGCAAGAATCTGAAGTCCACCGCCCGAGCTCCCCAGGACTCAGCCAGCCTGGGCCATCCAGGTTGTATACATCTCCAGTTACAACAAGTAAGGGAGATCTGCTGCGTAAACAAAATATAAACTTTCTTGCATTCATGCGTACAGCAGAAAGAATAGATATAGATTCAGTTAGTGAGAAATGGGAGTTAGACGACTTCCTTAAACAATTACAATCACGGTGGGCAGCAATAGACGAGCTTCACTGAGAGATATACTTACAATTAAATGGAGTAAATAATGATTACCAAGAGAAATTTGATAGCTACGAGAACACGTTCCTCTCATTAAAAAAGGCCATTTCTAGCAAAATATGGTCTACAAAACACAGAGCAAATATCACTCCACAAATGGAGATTCCTGAATTTAATGGATCCTACCATGAATGGACATCATTTAAAGACTTGTTTACTGAGGCCATTCACAGTAATACAAGTTTATCAAACGCCCAAAAGATGCAGTTTTTGAAGGGCAAAGTACGCGGCGAGGCCGAAAGGTTAATCCAGCACCTATCCATTAGTTCAGAAAACTATATTACCTGTTGGGATATTCTAAACCATCGGTACAACAACAAAAAGCTCATTTTCACGTCGCATATAAACATTCTTTTAAATTTGCCTATCATGCAACAAATATCAATAAATCATATAAAACGTTTACACGACACCACATTGGAGTGTATAAACGCGGTGAAAAATCTTGGTGTAGATGTGAGTACGTGGGACCCACTGCTCATACATATTCTATTTCAAAAAATGGACCAAGAAACTCATTCACAGTATTTAGAGTCGCTAAATGATCCGAGAGAACTCCCTAACATCAAAGAATTTCTATCATTCCTAGAGAGTAAATTTACAACTCTCGAATCATCGCGCAGAAAAACAGAACAAACACAGCAACATACAAAAAACAATAATTATCGTGTTCCAATACCTACACAAAATCCTAATTATAATAATGCATACAAAGCAGCAAATCGAAATGGTGACGCATTTGTAAAATCATTTCATATTTCGACAAACAAATGTGTAATATGCCACGCAAAAGAACACAGAATTTTTAATTGTGAAAAGTTTACAGCAATGCCCTTAGAAATAAAGTTCAAATCAGTAGAAAGACTTAATTTATGTGTAAATTGTTTGTATAATCATAATGGCAAACAATGCACGTCCCAGAAACGTTGTCGGATTTGCGGAGCTAAACATAATTCTTTATTGCATGATTTTACAAATCATTGTTATAATAATTCCAACTTTTCGCAACCTACTACAAGTAGGTCGATGACCAACGTAACCCAAGCCAAGCACATGTCACAAAATGAAATATCAGAAATACTTCTAGCAACAGCTCTAGTTAAAGTTACATCATCAGATAGAAGCATGCCTAAACTCACGTCCGCTTTGTCCGTTATCTGAAAATCCAGATGATTTAGACGTTTTAACACCAGCTCATTTCTTAGCAGGAAGACCTGGAATGACGATAATTGAAACCGAGCATGACGCAAGGACGAGGTGGCAATTGACCTCAAAGCTAACTCAAGATATATGGAAGAGATTTAAATCCGAATATCTTACTCAACTTTCGATTCGCAATAAATGGCGAAAAGAGCACAAAAACATGAATATTGGAGACATGGTTACCATCCAAGATGACAACTTGCCCCCTGGGAAATGGTTACTAGGTAGAGTTGTAGAACTTCATCCAGGTCAAGACGGCTTGGTAAGAGTTGTATCAGTAAGAACAAAGAATGGCATCCTTAAAAGACCTATCATCAAATTATCGGTCTTACCTATATCATCGGAGAACAAAGAATGAAAAAGACATAAAAGGAGAGAAGAGATACAGCAATGAGTATCAACATAATTTAAGTATAAACATAATTTGAGTAACAAATGCACTCTCATTTCTTCAAAATCGTAATTTGACGTAGTCCTTTTACAACTTCGTCATAGTACGTTCACCTTAAAGTTCATCAATCGCACACATCTTGGTCAGCGAAACACAACACGCCGTCGTAACATACGCGGGCTTATTAATGGAGTCGGATATCTCGCCAATGCATTGTTCGGAGTATTGAACGAACATTTCGCCGAAGAATATCATCAAAATATATGTATATATCTCCCAGAATATAGAAGCAAATACTACAGAAAGTACATAGCTGCCCACATCATAGACAACCACGATTGACACACAATATGATCAGCATTATGTCCATTTCCGACTACATATCAATAAATACACAAAAGAATATGTACAAACAGCAAGTTTACGGTGGATGATGTATCCCTTCATCACATCTAAATTGTAAGTTATGGTCAATTATCAGTGGCCATAAATACATCAGCAAGGTTCCTGTAGCAACGGGGACATCGTCGAGCACGCCGGGCCGGCTCGCGGTGGGCCGTGCCTACCGCCTAGCCGGAGTCGGCCACACCGAAAAGCAGTGATAGTGCGCGATATCATAGATCGGCTGACCGTCGGCCTAGTGGTCACAATAGTGAAAAGGTGTGTGAGTTGAGGACAAAGGACATAGCAAGCTCTCCTATGCCGAGGAGAGTTTATACGTTAGAAGACATTTTTTGAACTGGTTAATTTGTTATTTTGGTGCCCGGGAGCATGTTCGGTGCATATTAGCACCTTACACATAACATTATAACATGGCATAAATACGGACGCGCGGCGCCGCCGCATTCAGTTTGCATACGTCTACCAGCAGCGCGAACAACGCGCGCCCCCCGGCATTTATAGTTTTAAGAGCATTAGTTTATAGTAGCATAGTTTAAGTAATCATTTATCATTAGTTTTATTATATGTTTGGGTAGAAAACAATTCTTCTCCTTACAGGGGCCATTCGTATTTGTGGCGATTACAAGTCGACTCTTAATCCAATATTAAAAATGGATCACTATCCGCTCCCTCGCATCGAGGAATTGTTTGCAGCTTTAAGTGGGGGCATAGAATTTTCGAAAATCGATCTAACAACCGCGTATATGCAAGTACCTCTCCACCCAGACTCGCAAGCGTGTACCGCAATTTCTACGCATTTGGGTACTTTTGCTTTCAAACGGACACCTTACGGGTTGAGCTGCGTACCTCAAAAATTCCAAAAGATAATGGAAGAGACTCTTAGAGGTTTACCTAATACTGTCGTGTTTTTAGACGATATTTGTATAACGGGCAAAGACAGAGAGACTCATAAAAAAAATCTGAGAGCTGTAATCGAACGGTTAGCGGATATGGGATTAACTGTTAAAATAAATAAATGTAAGTTTTTGCAAAAAAAGTGTCTCTTACTTAGGGTTTATTATAGATAAGGATGGCTTACGTCCGGATATGTCAAAAGTTGAGGCTATTGTTAATGCTCCAAAACCGGTAAATGTTACTCAATTGAAAGCTTTTTTAGGCTTAATTAATTATTATGGAAAATTTGTCTGTAATTTAAGCATTTTACTGTATCCGTTATATGACCTGCTAAAGAAAAACCGAATTTGGAATTGGAATAACGAGTGTGACAAGGCATTCACTAAGATTAAAAACATCTTAGCCAGCGACAATGTACTATGTCACTACGACCCATCGCTTCCATTAGTATTGGCGGTAGACAGCAGTGCCTATGGTATTGGAGCAGTTCTGGCGCATACTTTCCCTGACGGAAGTGAGCGACCTATCAGCTGCGCGTCAAGAACCCTCACGGACGCAGAGAATAATTACAGCCAGCTGGACAAGGAAGCCCTAGCGATAATGTATGGGGTACAGAAACATTATCAATATATATTTGGTAGGAATTTCACACTGAAGACAGATCACAAACCTTTAGTGTATATTTTCGGACCAAAAGGGGGCATTCCACAAACCGCAGCAAGCCGATTGCAGCGATGGGCGGCTAAATTGGCTGCGTATGATTTTGAAATTAATTATGTCAAATCAAAATGCAATGCTAACGCAGATGCATTGTCTCGGCTTCCGTTAGAAAAGAAGAAGGAAAATATACCGGAAGGCCTCGAACATAATTATTTAATGTATGTGGAGGAAACTTTACCAGTTAATTATAGGGAAATAGCGCACGAAACGATGAAGGATAAATTATTAAGTAGAATTTACGGTTATATTATGTTCGGTTGGCCAGAGAAGTGCAAGGATGATGAAAAACCATTCCACGTCAGGCGGTCAGAGTTGTATATGGACCATGGATGTATATTGTATAAATATAGACTAATAATTCCACAAACATTACAGAAACGAATCTTACTAGAAATCCACGAGGGACATTTGGGAATAGTAAAGATGAAATCGATTGCTAGAAATTATATTTATTGGCCGGCCTTGGACAAAGATATTGAATTATTAGGTCAGCAATGTGAAGCCTGTAAGAATGTACGGGATTCTCCCCCGAGTACTACCGTACATCCGTGGGAGTTTCCCGCGTTACCCTGGAAACGACTTCACGCCGATTTTGCTCAGTTATATGGCAAATACTATATTGTAGTGGTCGACGCTCACAGCAAATGGATAGAAGCGGAAGAAATTCGCAGTATATCTGCATACCACACTATAAAGTTTTTCCGCAACTTATTTGCAAGATTTGGATTGCCAGAAAAACTAGTTACCGATAACGGTCCCCCATTTCAAAGTATCGATTTTAAGGAATTTTGCAATAAAAATATAATAAAGCATATTACATCTTCGCCATACAGACCTCAAGGTAATGGCGCAGCAGAAAATTCTGTGAAAATCGTTAAAAAAACAATTAAGAAAGCAGTGTCAGAAGGTGACGACATACACACTAGCTTGAGTCGCTTTTTATTACAATACCGTAATTGTCAGCATGCGACGACTGGAGTGGCGCCGGCAGTGGCCTTATTAGGACATCGGTTACGAAATAGGCTAGATGCAATACGGCCGAGTACGGCGGACATAGTAGAAGAAGCACAAGGAAAGCAAATAAAAAACTCAGGCGGGATAATGAGAAATTTTGAAGTGGGGGATAAAATATTAATGAGAGATTATAAAAAAAATAATAAGTGGATCGAGGGGGACATAATAAAAAAAACAGGGCCAGTATCCTACAACATTGAGGGGGGTAATGGAAATACGTATCGCAGACATACCGATCAAATACTACCGTTAAGGAACAGCCGATTTTCGTGGACTATAGAGCAGGACGCCGATGTCAACACACAAGATAATGTAGAAAGTTATGATGGTCGGTATGTAAATATAAGACCACGAAAAAAGAAAAATATTGCACAAGATTCATTAATGGAAAATGATGACGTACAGGAGGAATCCATTCTGATGGAAAACAAATAAAAAATAAGTTTTTGTTTTATAATAACATAGATTTAAGGGTTAAATTAGATTTTTGTTTTTTTTTGTTTTTTTTATAGGGGAGAAATGTGTAGTGTAAGGTTATGCAGAGATAATAAACCAGTTAGCATCTGACCGCCGCTTTCATTTGACGTATCGTACATATCTTTGCTAGTTTAAGCGGCATGCAACTAAAGCGCCCAGCAGATGAATTTTATAACAACAACCATGCGAAAGTATCGCCTGTATATTTTAATAAAAACCGTATAAAAATCGGTTCAGTAGACTTTTGAAAATCATTAGGGCTATCAGCATATTTTATGGAATCGGCAGAAAAAGATTCGGATCGGAAGATAGGAAGAAAAAAATGAAAAAAAAGCGTTACACGAAGTCATTAATCCAAATCTTAGGCAAGACAAACTTTATTCAATTAATTTTTCCCTCTTTCAGGTTCGTGGCGTCCAATCGGTCACATGCGACCCTCATCACCTCTACTAGACTCAGTCAGAGACCAGTTTGAAGACTACGATCAACTGGCAAAGGATTTTACCGGGGTATTCCTTAACAGCGAACTGAATTGTGCTCAAAACGCTCAACTCTTTGACGTCGTATTCCTGGTAGGACAGTCGAAACAGAAGACAAAGTTTATCGGCGTTCGAGCTATACTGGGCGTTAGAAGCAGGTATATTCAATTTGAATATAATAAAATAATAGTATGAATGAGTAAACCTTAACTCTAATCTTAATCGTTATATAAATAAGGACATTATATAGTACCTAAGCAACATTAAAACAACAAGAACTACAAAAGTAATAATAAAATTATTTTGCTATAATCCGCGAAGAAGTAAAATAGAAAATATATAAAATGTAAGTGGACATTCGGTTATTATACCTGATACATGCAGGATTCGTAAAAACACATGCATAAACCTCCACCACCGCCACCACAATACACAAGCACTATATATGTTCACTATCACAAACTCAACAATCGTTTCGCCTCGCAACCGAAGCATCATCAGGAGATATATTTTCTATTTTACTTCTTCGCGGATTATATATATATTTGTATTATGGATCTCTGCAAAGTAACGCCAAATTCTATAAATTATACAACAAGAACTGTTATTTTAACGTTGCTTAGGACCTATTGTACATTATACCTATGTATAATGTATCTATTCTAATAAGCTATAAGTAGCGAGTTCTACGGAACTCTACTTACAGCTTATTACAATAGGTACATTACATACAGCAGCGTGTCGTCAGTAACTATCTGGCTGACCAGCTGCCAGCCGCTGCCAGCAGTTCGGCCACGCATCCGCCAACTGCCATCGACCTCCGAAATGTTCCGCTGCGTAGGCGGGCACATCAGCCAGGATTGCGACAGGCCCCCAAAGAGGCCCCCTAGTGCGCCAACTGTGGGAGGGCGCACGTGGCGCGTGGCGGTGTGTATATATTTGTGTGTATGTGTGGGAAGGAAAGAGCAATGAACAGTTTCAGTTTAAGTTATATATGAATTAGTTTATTAACAGACAATTTTAGGAAGATTTTCAGTTTCTTCATAAGTGAGCGAATGAAGCCAAGATAAAAATTTTAATTTATGCGAGTAGCAGTTTAATGAGTAAATATTTAAAAGATTATTCGCTCTATTGAACATCAATTAAAACATTTAATTTATTATGTACTTGCTTTTATCCGCAACTTCGTCCGCGCGGACTGTAGACGACCCCTGTACGCAGTCGACTCACGAACACCGGTGTCTCAAAGCGGCTGTGCCTGAAAAATTACATAATTTTCGGTTTATTAATTTTAATTAATTATGAAAACTTACTCTACAGTCTACAGTATGAAACTATCTTATATTTTCAAATATTTCTGCAACAAAAACGTCATACGTGACGTAGCCGGACGACGATGTGGCCCAGCTTGATGAAGCATCTGAAACAAAAAAAATATAATAAATTTATTTATTATCAATGATCCATAGGTGTAAGTTACATAGTAGTTGGTTAGTTCTTCTTATAAAATATGTCAGTAAACCTTGACTCTAATCTTAATCGTTATATAAATAAGAACATTATATAGTACCTAAGCAACATTAAAACAACAAGAACTACAAAAGTGATAATAAAATTATTTTGCTATAATCCGCGAAGAAGTAAAATAGAAAATATATAAAATGTAAGTGGACATTCGGTTATTATACCTGATACATGCAGGATTCGTAAAAACACATGCATTAACCTCCACCACCGCCACCACAATACACAAGCACTATATATGTTCACTATCACAAACTCAACAATCGTTTCGCCCCGCAACCGAAGCATCATCAGGAGATATATTTCTTATTTTACTTCTTCGCGGATTATATATATATTTGTATTATGGATCTCTGCAAAGTAACGCCTAATTCTATAAATTATACAACAAGAACTGTTATTTTAACATTGCTTAGGACCTATTGTACATTATACCTATGTATAATGTATCTATTCTAATAAGCTATAAGTAGCGAGTTCTACGGAACTCTACTTACAGCTTATTACAATAGGTACATTACATACAGCAGCGTGTGGTCAGTAACTATCTGGCTGACCAGCTGCCAGCCGCTGCCAGCAGTTCGGCCACGCATCCGCCAACTGCAATCGACCTCCGAAATGTGTCCGCTGCGTAGGCGGGCACATCAGCCAGGATTGCGACAGGACCCCGAAGAGGCCCCCAAGTGCGCCAACTGTGGGAGGGCGCACGTGGCGCGTGGCGGTGTGTATATATTTGTGTGTATGTGTGGGAAGGAAAGAGCAATGAACAGTTTCAGTTTAAGTTATATATGAATTAGTATATTAACAGACAATTTTGAGGAGATTTTCAGTTTCTTCATAAGTGAGCGAATGAAGCCAAGAAAAAATTTTAATTTACACGAGTAGTAGTTTAATGAGTAAATATTTAAAAGATTATTTGCTCTATTGTACATCAATTAAACATTTAATTTATTATGTACTTGCTTTTATCCGCAACTTCGTCCGCGCGGACTGTAGACGACCCCTGTACGCAGTCGACTCACGAACACTGGTGTCTCAAACCGGCTGTGCCTGAAAAATTACATAATTTTCGGTTTATTAATTTTAATTAATTATGAAAACTTACTCTACAGTCTACAGTATGAAACTATCTTGAATTTTCAAATATTTCTGCAACAAAACGTCATACGTGACGTACGCCGGACGACGATGTGGCCCAGCTTGACGAAGCATCTGAAAAAAAAAAATATAATAAATTTATTTATTACCAATGATCCATAGGTGTTAGTTACATAGTAGTTGGTTAGATCTTCTTATAAATTATGTCAGTAAACCTTAACTCTAAATCTTAGTGGTTATAAAAATATGGACATTATATAGTACCTAAGCAACATTAAAACAACAAGAACTGTTATTTTAACGTTGCTTAGGACCTATTGTACATCATACCTATGTATAATGTATCTATTCTAATAAGCTATAAGTAGCGAGTTCTACGGAACTCTACTTACAGCTTATTACAATAGGTACATTACATACAGCAGCGTGTGGTCAGTAACTATCTGGCTGACCAGCTGCCAGCCGCTGCCAGCAGTTCGGCCACGCATCCGCCAACTGCCATCGACCTCCGAAATATGTCCGCTGCGTAGGCGGGCACATCAGCCAGGATTGCGACAGGACCCCGAAGAGGCCCCCAAGTGCGCCAACTGTGGGAGGGCGCACGTGGCGCGTGGCGGTGTGTATATATTTGTGTGTATGTGTGGGAAGGAAAGAGCAATGAACAGTTTCAGTTTAAGTTATATATGAATTAGTATATTAACAGACAATTTTGAGGAGATTTTCAGTTTCTTCATAAGTGAGCGAATGAAGCCAAGAAAAAATTTTAATTTACACGAGTAGTAGTTTAATGAGTAAATATTTAAAAGATTATTTGCTCTATTGTACATCAATTAAACATTTAATTTATTATGTACTTGCTTTTATCCGCAACTTCGTCCGCGCGGACTGTTGACGACCCCTGTACGCAGTCGACTCACGAACACTGGTGTCTCAAACCGGCTGTGCCTGAAAAATTACATAATTTTCGGTTTATTAATTTTAATTAATTATGAAAACTTACTCTACAGTCTACAGTATGAAACTATCTTGAATTTTCAAATATTTCTGGAACAAAACGTCATACGTGACGTACGCCGGACGACGATGTGGCCCAGCTTGACGAAGCATCTGAAAAAAAATATAATAAATTTATTTATTACCAATTATCCATAGGTGTTAGTTACATAGTAGTTGGTTAGATCTTCTTATAAATTATGTCAGTAAACCTTAACTCTAATCTTAGTGGTTATAAAAATAAGGACATTATATAGTACCTAAGCAACATTAAAACAACAAGAACTACAAAAGTAATAATAAAATTATTTTGCTATAATCCGCGAAGAAGTAAAATAGAAAATATATATAATGCTAAATGTAAGTGGACAATCGGTTATCATACCTGATTCATGCAGGATTCGTAAAAACACATGCACAAACCTCCACCACCGCCACCACAATACACAAGCACTATATATGTTCACTATCACAAACTCAACAATCGTTTCGCCTCGCAACCGAAGCATCATCAGGAGATATATTTTCTATTTTACTTCTTCGCGGATTATATATATATTTGTATTATGGATCTCTGCAAAGTAACGCCTAATTCTATAAATTATACAACAAGAACTGTTATTTTAACGTTGCTTAGGACCTATTGTACATTATACCTATGTATAATGTATCTATTCTAATAAGCTATAAGTAGCGAGTTCTACGGAACTCTACTTACAGCTTATTACAATAGGTACATTACATACAGCAGCGTGTGGTCAGTAACTATCTGGCTGACCAGCTGCCAGCCGCTGCCAGCAGTTCGGCCACGCATCCGCCAACTGCCATCGACCTCCGAAATGTGTCCGCTGCGTAGGCGGGCACATCAGCCAGGATTGCGACAGGACCCCGAAGAGGCCCCCAAGTGCGCCAACTGTGGGAGGGCGCACGTGGCGCGTGGCGGTGTGTATATATTTGTGTGTATGTGTGGGAAGGAAAGAGCAATGAACAGTTTCAGTTTAAGTTATATATGAATTAGTATATTAACAGACAATTTTGAGGAGATTTTCAGTTTCTTCATAAGTGAGCGAATGAAGCCAAGAAAAAATTTTAATTTACACGAGTAGTAGTTTAATGAGTAAATATTTAAAAGATTATTTGCTCTATTGTACATCAATTAAACATTTAATTTATTATGTACTTGCTTTTATCCGCAACTTCGTCCGCGCGGACTGTAGACGACCCCTGTACGCAGTCGACTCACGAACACTGGTGTCTCAAACCGGCTGTGCCTGAAAAATTACATAATTTTCGGTTTATTAATTTTAATTAATTATGAAAACTTACTCTACAGTCTACAGTATGAAACTATCTTGAATTTTCAAATATTTCTGCAACAAAACGTCATACGTGACGTACGCCGGACGACGATGTGGCCCAGCTTGACGAAGCATCTGAAAAAAAATATAATAAATTTATTTATTACCAATTATCCATAGGTGTTAGTTACATAGTAGTTGGTTAGATCTTCTTATAAATTATGTCAGTAAACCTTAACTCTAATCTTAGTGGTTATAAAAATAAGGACACTATATAGTACCTAAGCAACATTAAAACAACAAGAACTACAAAAGTAATAATAAAATTATTTTGCTATAATCCGCGAAGAAGTAAAATAGAAAATATATATAATGCTAAATGTAAGTGGACAATCGGTTATCATACCTGATTCATGCAGGATTCGTAAAAACACATGCACAAACCTCCACCACCGCCACCACAATACACAAGCACTATATATGTTCACTATCACAAACTCAACAATCGTTTCGCCTCGCAACCGAAGCATCATCAGGAGATATATTTTCTATTTTACTTCTTCGCGGATTATATATATATTTGTATTATGGATCTCTGCAAAGTAACGCCTAATTCTATAAATTATACAACAAGAACTGTTATTTTAACGTTGCTTAGGACCTATTGTACATTATACCTATGTATAATGTATCTATTCTAATAAGCTATAAGTAGCGAGTTCTACGGAACTCTACTTACAGCTTATTACAATAGGTACATTACATACAGCAGCGTGTGGTCAGTAACTATCTGGCTGACCAGCTGCCAGCCGCTGCCAGCAGTTCGGCCACGCATCCGCCAACTGCCATCGACCTCCGAAATGTGTCCGCTGCGTAGGCGGGCACATCAGCCAGGATTGCGACAGGACCCCGAAGAGGCCCCCAAGTGCGCCAACTGTGGGAGGGCGCACGTGGCGCGTGGCGGTGTGTATATATTTGTGTGTATGTGTGGGAAGGAAAGAGCAATGAACAGTTTCAGTTTAAGTTATATATGAATTAGTATATTAACAGACAATTTTGAGGAGATTTTTAGTTTCTTCATAAGTGAGCGAATGAAGCCAAGAAAAAATTTTAATTTACACGAGTAGTAGTTTAATGAGTAAATATTTAAAAGATTATTTGCTCTATTGTACATCAATTAAACATTTAATTTATTATGTACTTGCTTTTATCCGCAACTTCGTCCGCGCGGACTGTAGACGACCCCTGTACGCAGTCGACTCACGAACACTGGTGTCTCAAACCGGCTGTGCCTGAAAAATTACATAATTTTCGGTTTATTAATTTTAATTAATTATGAAAACTTACTCTACAGTCTACAGTATGAAACTATCTTGAATTTTCAAATATTTCTGCAACAAAACGTCATACGTGACGTACGCCGGACGACGATGTGGCCCAGCTTGACGAAGCATCTGAAAAAAAAAATATAACAAATTTATTTATTACCAATGATCCATAGGTGTTAGTTACATAGTAGTTGGTTAGATCTTCTTATAAATTATGTCAGTAAACCTTAACTCTAAATCTTAGTGGTTATAAAAATATGGACATTATATAGTACCTAAGCAACATTAAAACAACAAGAACTGTTATTTTAACGTTGCTTAGGACCTATTGTACATCATACCTATGTATAATGTATCTATTCTAATAAGCTATAAGTAGCGAGTTCTACGGAACTCTACTTACAGCTTATTACAATAGGTACATTACATACAGCAGCGTGTCGTCAGTAACTATCTGGTTGACCAGCTGCCAGCCGCTGCCAGCAGTTCGGCCACGCATCCGCCAACTGCCATCGACCTCCGAAATGTGTCCGCTGCGTTGGCGGGCACATCAGCCAGGATTGCGACAGGACCCCGAAGAGGCCCTCAAGTGCGCCAACTGTGGGAGGGCGCACGTGGCGCGTGGCGGTGTGTATATATTTGTGTGTATGTGTGGGAAGGAAAGAGCAATGAACAGTTTCAGTTTAAGTTATATATGAATTAGTATATTAACAGACAATTTTGAGGAGATTTTCAGTTTCTTCATAAGTGAGCGAATGAAGCCAAGATAAAAATTTTAATTTACACGAGTAGTAGTTTAATGAGTAAATATTTAAAAGATTATTTGCTCTATTGTACATCAATTAAACATTTAATTTATTATGTACTTGCTTTTATCCGCAACTTCGTCCGCGCGGACTGTAGACGACCCCTGTACGCAGTCGACTCACGAACACTGGTGTCTCAAACCGGCTGTGCCTGAAAAATTACATAATTTTTGGTTTATTAATTTTAATTAATTATGAAAACTTACTCTACAGTCTACAGTATGAAACTATCTTGAATTTTCAAATATTTCTGCAACAAAACGTCATACGTGACGTACGCCGGACGACGATGTGGCCCAGCTTGACGAAGCATCTGAAAAAAAAATATAATAAATTTATTTATTACCAATTATCCATAGGTGTTAGTTACATAGTAGTTGGTTAGATCTTCTTATAAATTATGTCAGTAAACCTTAACTCTAATCTTAGTGGTTATAAAAATAAGGACACTATATAGTACCTAAGCAACATTAAAACAACAAGAACTACAAAAGTAATAATAAAATTATTTTGCTATAATCCGCGAAGAAGTAAAATAGAAAATATATATAATGCTAAATGTAAGTGGACAATCGGTTATCATAACTGATTCATGCAGGATTCGTAAAAACACATGCACAAACCTCCACCACCGCCACCACAATACACAAGCACTATATATGTTCACTATCACAAACTCAACAATCGTTTCGCCTCGCAACCGAAGCATCATCAGGAGATATATTTTCTATTTTACTTCTTCGCGGATTATATATACATATATTTGTATTATGGATCTCTGCAAAGTAACGCCTAATTCTATAAATTATACAACAAGAACTGTTATTTTAACGTTGCTTAGGACCTATTGTACATTATACCTATGTATAATGTATCTATTCTAATAAGCTATAAGTAGCGAGTTCTACGGAACTCTACTTACAGCTTATTACAATAGGTACATTACATACAGCAGCGTGTGGTCAGTAACTATCTGGCTGACCAGCTGCCAGCCGCTGCCAGCAGTTCGGCCACGCATCCGCCAACTGCCATCGACCTCCGAAATGTTCCGCTGCGTAGGCGGGCACATCAGCCAGGATTGCGACAGGCCCCCAAAGAGGCCCCCTAGTGCGCCAACTGTGGGAGGGCGCACGTGGCGCGTGGCGGTGTGTATATATTTGTGTGTATGTGTGGGAAGGAAAGAGCAATGAACAGTTTCAGTTTAAGTTATATATGAATTAGTTTATTAACAGACAATTTTAGGAAGATTTTCAGTTTCTTCATAAGTGAGCGAATGAAGCCAAGATAAAAATTTTAATTTATGCGAGTAGTAGTTTAATGAGTAAATATTTAAAAGATTATTCGCTCTATTGAACATCAATTAAAACATTTAATTTATTATGTACTTGCTTTTATCCGCAACTTCGTCCGCGCGGACTGTAGACGACCCCTGAACGCACGCACTCGACTCACGAACACCGGTGTCTCAAACCAGCTGTGCCTGAAAAATTACATAATTTTCGGTTTATTTATTTTAATTAATTATGAAAACTTACTCTTCAGTCTACAGTATGAAACTATCTTGAATTTTCAAATATTTCTGCAACAAAACGTCATACGTGACGTACGCCGGACGACGATGTGGCCCAGCTTGATGAAGCATCTGAAACAAAAAAAATATATAATAAATTTATTTATTACCAATGATCCATAGGTGTTAGTTACATATTAGTTGGTTAGTTCTTCTATAAAATATGTCAGTAAACCTTAAATCTAATCTTAATCGTTATATAAATAAGGACATTATATAGTACCTAAGCATCATCAAAACAACAAGAACTACAAAGTAATAATAAAATTATTTTGCTATAATCCGCGAAGAAGTAAAATAGTAAATATATATGACTAATGAGGCTCGCCGCGATTATTTTTAGAAAGTGTGACGTCAGTATTGCTGACGTTACGAGAAGGGTTATCCCCTATAATTGGTGATCAATAAACACTAGATAATTTTTATAAACTTTTATATTTCAAGAGCTCTGTTTACTGCGGCGGTCCGAGACAGAATAATGCCACGAGCTGGCGCGCGCTCGGCTTTTATAGAAAAACTGGGTGTGTCATTCGATTGAACAAACTACCCACCTTTTCAACTAAAACTATTCTTTACATACAAAGAAATGTTCTTAATTTTAAAATGAAATGTTTAAATTTATTACAATGTAACTTGTAAATATTAATTGCGAACACGTGGTAAAAATATTGATCAAGTGTTTTTATTTTAGTAATGAAGGTATTTATCGTTAAATTAAAACCATAATAACAATCTAAATCAATAATATATAATAATTTAAATTACAATTTCTACATTTTGAAGATAGTTTGAGGCCTGTGAAAGCTCTGTTTGGATAACTTTAAGTCAGCTTGCTGTTCCGGTTTCCTATTTAAAAATAGTAATAATTTTTGAAGTTGTACTTTTAGCGTGTTTAGGAAAAAACTTTTTTTTTAAAGATGCATGCACTTAGAAATGTAAACGGTTGTTGTATATATATTTTTTTTATTACAGTAGAAGTCTTAATAAAGAAGTTCTTTTAATATTTTGTTTTATTAATATTTAAAAATCATTAGTAATATTTTACAGGTAAACCGGTTATCCAAAAAATCGGTAAAAGCGGTGTGCGAATCGATAAAACTTGACATCACTAATTACGGTTTTAGCGCACCAAGTACATCACTAATTTTACTACGATTTTACGTGATACGTTATATATATTACTACTCCATATATAAGAAAGAGTCAGAGCTGAGACTAAATCCGTTTTTACGAATGAAACGGGTGAGAGGCAGATAGTTTTTAACGAATGAAAATGTAACTAGCTATAGTGCTACTCTGCACCCCCCATACCACCGAAAATAGGCTCGCGCCAATGTATGAATCACAACCATCTATTTTATAGTTAGTTATCTATGGTGGCAAATGTCACTTTACCCGAATTTAAAATTTTACCATGGAGTATAATTTATTAATTCTATATATGTAGGTACATAATTAACATTTAATCGTATTTTATTATTTAATTTTATTTACAATTTATGACATGTCAAGATTTTAAAAGTGTGGAATTTTTTTAATATTAAACTATGAGATTGTGTCTTAATCTAATTTTGTAAAAAAAATATCAAAATGGAAGAAACGGAAGAGAAAAAGACGGTAAAAACCGCTCCAAAACAGAAATTACTTCGTTGCATGGAATGGCTGCAAGAACAGAACGATCCAAAAAACAAAAAAAATACACAGTTCATTAACGAGACAAACTCACTTCGGAAAACGTTTTTAGAATCTACTGATACAGATAACTTGACTGTGCCATCTGGCGTTGCTGAACCCTCTATTGAACCTAAAGCTGTGGTAATTATCTTTAATATTTAAATGAGTTAATCTTGTTGTATATATACCTATATATTTTTCTGAAATTCAGCATGTATGGGATTTTGAGGGACAAAAATTGATGTCGTTTGTGAGTTTTCGGGCTTTAAAATTTGATAAAGTTTAAATTTTGAAGAAAAATGTAATAATGCAGTAAAAATAAGTCATAAAAATCTGTCATCGCATGCACTGCGGAACTATTGATGATATATTTTCCACTGCCATGTGATCAGTATGTATGTGGTTGAAACCGCAGGATATTACTAGTGTTCTCTATAGTGTAAATCTGATCCAAACCTTATTAATTTACAGAATGTACAGCAATTACGAGTGAAAGACCTGCAAATGGAATGTGAATGGCAATCATGCAAAACTTTTTTCCCCGACTATGAACTTTTTCAAAAACATGTAGCAAATCATTCCTCTGAACTGGAAGTTATTAATGTAGATGGTTGTGGTGAGTAAAATAATTATTGTTAATGTCCTTTTGTCGTGTTATGTTGTGTTTATGTAGAGATTACTGCAACTGGCTTATAAATATTAAGAAGGCTTATTGTTTAAAAGAAAAGTTGTATGTGTTAGTCAAGACAATTTACAATATAATTACAATGTAGAAATAATTTATTCATGCTGTCACCATTTATTCTATGGAATCATTGGAACCGTATTGAACTATAAAAATATTGACTATAGAGCAGCTATGTCCTAGAAAATTGATAGTGATATTAGAAGTGCAAAATTGTAAGTGATTACACATATTTCATGTCCGACAGAGTAACAGAGCAATGTAAGTCTTCAAGTAAAAGGCGTACTTGAGTGGTTTAAACTTTAATTTGCGATTTTACAATATTGTAGCGTAAGACGTATAAACAGTGTATTGCGAAAAGTTAGCGCATCTGTCAAATTCAAATTTGAATGTTTAAAAAACCGACGGGTTGACGTTCCGTTTCGTCTTAGGATGCAGAATTGCTTGAACAGTAAGTAATTTATAAAATTAGGTGTTACTTTGCAGAGATCCATAATACAAAAGAAATAATATTATATATATAAAGTAAATAGGTATTATATTAATGCTAAATGTATAGTGGATTATCCGTTTTCGTGCCTGATACATGCAGAATTCGTAAAAATCTGTGCACAAACAATCCTTTCATCCTGCAATCAAAGCATCTTCAGGAGGTAGAGTCCACAGCAAAATTGTAATATTTTCAGTTAAGTTGAAGATTTAAGAGTCATATAGCAAAATCTATAAATAGAATGTGTGGATATAGCTCTCTTTCAACCTGTACAAGACAGTAACGACTTAATGTAAATAGTATTAAGATTTATATTTTTAAAAGAGCAACTGCCGAGTTTCTTGCTGGCTCTTCTCGGTAGGAGCAGCTTTCCGATCCAGCAGTAGAGTTGACGATTCAAAAGTACTTGTTTACAAGTTTATTTGAATAAAGAATATTTTGAATTAGAATATAACTCTAAAGTCCAGCAATACAAAGTCAAATGTAAAAACTAGTAATATATAATTTAAAATTAATAATGTGTAATAAATTATGTAGCATGCAAAATTGTTTAGAAAACTTTTGTTCACCTAAGCCATACTTTAAATTCTCCATGCACATGGGGTGATAGAGATGGCAGACATCTGTCAGTATGTTTTTGTTTACTTGTTTAAGTGGTGTACGTCTGTCTATGGGATGTCTGCGGTCACAAAACATCAGATTACCAGGAAATGTTACGTCATATTAACTACCATGCCTATCATGCAAGGCTTTTGGCCATTGGATTTAATGGGAGGGCCACTTTGAAATTGCAAAAATGTAATAAAGATTCCACCAAAAGAAACCAATTGCCTCCTTTGAAACATAAACATAGCTGTATGTGGGTTGGATGCTCGGAGAGCTACAATTCTATTCAGGTAAGAACTCAAATGTGGTTTTATTTATTTATATTCTTATTTTTCTAAACTAGGGTACACCTGTCCCTACAGGATGGGTGGTCAGCTCCTGTTGTGGACTATTCCACTCGTTTCCCCATGTTGAAATTCAAAATATTCTTTATTCAAGTAAAGGGGCTGTTCAAGTATAACGTAAGCAGATTTATTATAATTATTTCCCCCCTCCCCCCATCCCCTTGTCAGCAAAAGTAAGCAAAGCTCTTACCCCCTCCTCCCATGCTTAGTAAACATTTGTCAATCAATGTATTGTTTTTTTTTAAATGTTATAATTTTAACGTTTATATTTTACTGATACGGTATTTAACATAGAGTAAACGACAAAATATAAGCAAAGGAAAGGCCCAATTAGTGCTCACGTAATACTTAATACTTCACGTAATACCGTTCAAGTATTTAGGCAAGTGCTTTTGAATCGTCAACACAACAGCTAATTCGGAAAGCTGTTTCTACCGAGAAGAACATGCAAGAAATTCGGCTGTTGCTCTTTTAAAAATTTAATTCTTATTACAAGTTACATTTAATCATTACTGTCTTGTACAAGGTCGAAGATTAACTATATAACTAAATATTTTATTTTTGAAAGAAAATATATTATCGTTGAATATATCAATATCGTTAAATAAATCATTATACGCCTTACTAGAACGATGTACCTATTACAGTATTTCTAGCATATTTAGTTTTAGAGAAAGGTTTATGGAATAGTTTAGTAATCCGCGAGCCTGATCGAGGACATTGTAATACTATAAATAAATAATAATATTCTACTTAAAAGGTATGGTAAAAAAAGGAATTTTATATAAAAACATTTGATTTCTTTCTAATCGGCGATGCTCAAGTGAAGGAATAGAAAAAGGCATGGACTCGCCAGCACGATTATATTTATATTTAATATGCTTAATAAACTTATTTTGTACAGATTCTATCTACTTTATATAGCATTGATATTGTGGGCTTCATGTGATATTGTGGTATAGACTCATTTCTTTCTCT
Source organism: Morpho helenor (assembly GCA_029227775.1). NCBI lineage: Eukaryota > Metazoa > Arthropoda > Insecta > Lepidoptera > Nymphalidae > Morpho > Morpho helenor. Next base: position 2,547,802 of record JARGCU010000006.1, read on the forward strand.
CCACACTCTAAAGAATCTCATTATTGATAGCTGTCTGTTTAACAGGCATGTTATGATGATCGATTTTTATTTACTTAATTACGGATTAAATCAAAATAATTTCACTATTATTTTTGTTTTTTTTTTTACTATCGTTCAAAAGGTCTCTTTTAAGATGTATATCGTAGATGTTGTTCGACCACGTCAAGTCGCACATACACTGCTCGAAGGATTTGTGCTCGTGGGCGGGCTGTGGGGCTAAGTTCCCTCGCCGACCGTTGCTCACAATGCACGCACGCACGCACACGCGCGAACGCATGATCGCGTGCTACCATTGCGGGCAGCATTTCTCCTGCAACAGGAAACTGAGCGACCATCTACTGAGACAGGTGAGTGTTTCGATCACGATCTTCCGCTCGTCATTCGGTCTTAGACAGGGATTCGATAGTGGTCATGATTATATTCTAGAATTGTTTTGTATCTTGGCAATTGCTTTTTGTCGAATTTCGCAGATAAATTTTGATTTACCGTGTGTTAAAACTGCGCAATAAATCAGCTTGTCAAGCTTAGCAAATATGTTCTGAATCGTGACATAAAACCTGACAATAAGTCGAGGTGTTCGACTTGGAAGATACTTTTTAAATTGTGGGTCAAATCCTCAGAATAATCGAGTTGTCAGACTTGGAAGATACTTTCTGAATCGATTCAGAAACGGGATTCCCGAAAAAAATCGAGAAAAAAGAATGCATGTAGCATTCGGGAACAGTAGATTTTATAATGATTATCAAAATAAGTACTTCTTTTATAATTTATAAAAAAAAAGTTTTACTTAAGGAACAAACATGTATTGACTGACTCGTTGGTGTGGTTGGTAGATTTGTCTTGTTTGTTGGTACCCTATTTGTTTTGTTGGTACCTTGTCTTCAGCTCCAGCGGGTCGTGGGTTCGATTCCCACCGACATTTTGCCAACGGGCTAACATTTTGTAACAAAATTTGTTGGTTGGTTGGTCAATGTGTACAGTGCTTGTGTATTGTTGTGTCATCGGTGTCGGTTAGTGCATGAGTTCTTACAAATTCTGCATGTATCAGGTATGAGAAAATAGTAAACTCTACATTTAGCATTACATATATTTTATTTTATCGCGGATTATATCAAAATAATATTCTCATTACTTTTGTGTAACATTATGGGTTGAAACTTTCAAAATTTAAGAACGTCGACCCAGAAACGGGCATTCCGTGCAGCATGTGCGGCATGCTATGCGCCACTGAGTACCTGAAACGCGAACACGAGCGCCAGCATATATCCGCATATGCGTGCTCTATGTGCGACATGTCGGCGCCTTCCCGTGCAGCGCTCGCCTACCACATGCGGTATAGGCACCTGCCCTCCAGCGATACTAAGATCCATGCATGTCCACACTGCCCGCATAAGTAAGTCCTTTACTCTAAAAAATTAGACTTTATACAGTAGCAATAACGTAAAAACCTCTGTAATTCCAAAAATTAGCCCACTATTATCCTAATACCCTAACCTCCTCAAGCATAACTCTATAAATTAAAGTACACAATCAATAACTTCAATTAATGTACGTATTTAGCTACTGTTTCTTGGGAATCCCTTAGAACTGCTCTTGCGGCTTCGTCTAATGCCTAAGTTAAAAATTCAATTATTAAATAACGTTTGTGTATTATTTTTTACTCCTTCTGGCGCATGCGCAATTACTAACACAAACCTCCACCTCCCGCCATAAATCTCCGTCATAAATCTCTAATAGAAATCCTTGATAAGTTAAAAAGTCTAAAACTTAAAATATTTTTTTTTGCCTGTGATCCCTAGACCTTCGTCATTATATAAAAGCTGAAAGTTTGTCGGCGCATGCTCCCAACACAGGTCAGAACGATGGTACATTATCAAGTTTGGGTCATCGTGGCTGTGGGAGATACGCGATGCTCAAGGCTCTTAGTTTACCGAGGTTCTAATAATATGAACACTTGAAGTAAATAAGGCACTAAGTACCTAAAAATTAAAATTCGAATTATGTAATTTGGTTCTTACCGGCTTTTAGAACCAAATTGCATACTTAGTTCGAATTTTAATTTTTAGGTACTTAGTGCCTTATTTACTTCAAGTATTCATATGATTATATAAAAAAATCCTTACACAGAACAGTAACAAAGAGCGATCTCTTGAAACACATGCCGATTCACAACCGCAAGAAAAAGAGGAAGAACGTCAAAGACACTGACGAGGAGTTATCAGAAGACGAGTCGAGCTCAGCAGATGAAAAGAAGAAGAAGAAAAAGCCGGAGAAGAAGTACGCCTGTCACATGTGCCCGGAGAAAGAGGTCAAAGTGTTCCGCAGAGGGACGAGGTTGACTTCACACTTGGTGAAGGTGCATGGTGCTCAATGGCCCTTCGGACACAGTCGGTTTAGGTGAGAAATTAAATATTGATGAAATCTGCAGTTCCCAAAGTGTTTAGATGGACCCCCAGTGACCCACACGATACACGAGGAGAGTTTACGTTGACTTTACAAAAAATGGGGATTCGTTATTTGAAAGGGGTTAACGAAAACGAAATAAGTGTGAATTCATTGGTTCCCTTTTCTCTGAGTAGATATTAGAAAAACACAGTCGGTTTAGGTGAGAAATTAAATATTGATTAAATCTTTGGTTCCCAAAGTGGTAAAGTGGACTCCTACGGGCCCACGAGATACACGACAGGGGTCTACGTTGCTGTGACATAGAATGGGGATTTGAAATTTGTAGGGGTCCACAAAAACGAAATTAATGTGAATTCATTGGTTCCTTGTACTCTGAGTAGATGTCAAAAAACACAGTCCGTTTAGGTGATACATTAATTATTGATTAAATCTTTGGTTCCCACAATGGCTAGATGGACCCCAGGGCCAACGAGATACACGACAGGGTCTACATTAGTGTGACAAAAAAATGTTTTGACATCCACTTAAAGTGTAATCAATTCTTAACTTTTTGCAGGGTGTTGAAAGAAGTCTATGAGGACGAAATAAATAACATCTTATTTACACTATATTGCTTCAAGTTATATATATTTAGATTTTCAGGTTATTTATATTCCACAAATTTTAAAGTTTTTTATAGGTTTTCTTAAGAGCTTTTCCTTCAATGAAAACAGTATGACCAATTAAGTAAATATTACATATTTACTTATTGTAAATTGTATGATAATTTAGTAATTGTATGATAAAAGTAAGCACATAGCTTTTATAGAAAATTAGTGCCTACCGGAAGCCTGAACCTGTGACCCTTGATTGCTGAGCGTAGAACTCAGTAGGAGGTTGTATCTCCCTTAGACCCCTGGGGTCAACTTGGCTCGCTTTGGGAACTGAGGATTTTATGATGTGTTATAATTTATTTATTTATTTATGTACCGTAAAAAACGTTGGAAATACATTATACGGAACGGCCTGTTACTATCCCACTGCTGGGCTTAGGCCTCTTCTCTACGTTTTTTTTTTGGATTGGAGCTAAGTCCTACCACGTTGCTCCAATGCGGATTGGCAGGTTACACATATCCCCAGAATTCTCTAGAGATATGCAGGTTTCCTCACGATGTTTTCTTTCACCGAAAAGCGTGTTATAAATTGCAAGTATCAATTAGACACATGTTTTACTAGAAAACTCATTGGTGCCTGCCCGTGGTTTAGAACCTTAGACCTTCTCGAAACAGTCGCACGGTGTTACCGCTGGGCTACCACAGCTTTGTGTATAATAAGTGTATGAGGTCAACTTATTCCTAAGATTATTTATTGGTTCTAAATTGTTACTTAATATTATATTATAGGTATCAGATAAGTGAAGATGGAATGTATAGATTAACAACAACTAGGTTCGAATATGAGGATATATCTAAGAAAATTGTTGACGGTTATAGCAGTCCGAAGGAGTTCACAAACAATACATTCGAATTCAATGTTAGTGAAACAGCTGATGCAACTGAGACCACACCGAAGAGATTTGAGATAAAGCTTAAAAATAATATTAACAATGAAAAGAAATTTCCAATAGACAATGAAAATGTAAAAAGCAGTGAAAATTGTGACCACGATGAAAGTAAAGCTGTAGAAATCATGATGTGCGATGTAGATGAAGAGGGAAATATTATAAATACTGAAACAATTCAGTCATACCAACTTTTAGTATGAATAAGTAACAACAACAACAGTTCAAGCATAGATAATAGAATCATTTTATCATTAGCTGATATATTACTACTATGCAGTACAATTTGATGTACCACTGATAAAGATCACACACATAAATAGATAGAAATGTACCATAGACATAATTAATACTCTTAAAATAATTTAATTAAGAAATGTAAAAAAAATTATAATCTGCAAGTCTGTGATCTACCTTTAATATTTATAATTAAGCATTATCTGTATTAAGGTTAACTCAGTTCATGATTATATTTTAAGACTAGCGGCCTGCCCATGCTTCGCACGGGTATAAAATATATATCCCATGTCACTCAGTGTAAAAAAATGATTAAAATCGATCCAGTAGTTTTGATTTATTCATTACTACCCGTGGCCCGCAAGCGTTAAATTTGGAGAAAAACAATTTACTTTTACATTTTACCTATGTATTTTATTTTTACAATTAATTACAGAATGTCTTTAAACAAACTCTTAAAAGATTCGAAGTGCTATAGGGTGAGGCGCGGCGTCCTCACGGCATTTTAAATCTGTAATATCTCGGAAAATGTTCACTTAAATTACATACTGTAAACGGCCATATTGACCTATATTAAATCAACAATTTATTTAAGGTACTTAATTGCATAAGGATTAATGTTGTATTGTATAAAAATTGCTTTGAACATAAGGCATTATTTTTCGTAAAAAGTATATGACAAAAAATGCTTTTGTGGGTTATCCATAAGAGATAGACATATACCATCGCGGACTTTTCTGTAGACCTTTTCAAGGCGTACAAATACTTAGTACATCATTTTGATAAATCTCGTAGGGTTTAGCCTGCGTTTGCAATGTAAGCGGACGAAAATGTAATTATTTACAGAAACCTCAAAAATTACAGTATTTCTCTACTCCGTATTGAATGTTATAATACGTACAAACCTTCCTTTTGAATTACTCTATCTATTAAAAAAAACCGCATCAAAATCGGTTGCGTAGTTTTAAAGTTTTATGCGTACATACGGAAATATGGACTTTGTTTTATAATATGTAGTGATAAGGGAAAAAAAAAAGCATTTTTTTATTGTTGCAAACTATTTATATCATTTTTTTATATGCACATATGATTTTAATCATTATATTAAATTAAGTAAGAAGTGGTTTATAGCCAAACAATTCAATCATAATTTTTATAATGGAATTAATTTCAATTTTATTCCCCAAGTAAAACCTCAATTCTATAAATTATTATATTGCAGATTTTGTGTTACTGAAAAAATGTAAACTTTGAACTTATATTCAACCGCAATATAATTTAATTAATAATATATTTCAATAAAATAAATATATTGGACAGACAATTTAGCTTTATAAAGTTACATTCATTTTTTTTAATTTGAAATGTATGTAAAGGAAGACATATTGATGAGGCCAAAGATATTTAGCTAATTATTGGGATAACTGTATATCTTGCATCAGAACATAGTGAAAAATTTAATCCTAAATCCTCTTTTTCAATGAGACATTAGTTGATAGTAACAGACTTTATACTGTATTGTTACATTATAAAAATACTGAACTGTGGTTACTTAAACTACTTTAAAAAAATTATGTATGGATTTATTTATAAAAATGTTTATATTGAATTGTATATATATATTTCAGAAATAAATGTTTTATCACATATAAAATTGAAAGTTTTATTTCAATTACTACTTAGGACTCCCATAAACTATTTTGGGAATTGCTGATTTCTTTAAAAAAAAATCAAAATAGGAATAGGTCATCAGTTGCAATTATAAATTTAAATCTCGTATCCTTTTTTTAAGGTAGCATTCCAAAACATACTTTACTTCTTATACACTTCATGTAATACATATGAGAATTTTCAAATGTTTATTGTTATCAAATGAAATATTTAACGAAATTTACAAATAGATTGATAAAGTTCTAGTTAGGGTTAGTTAGCTACAAGTATGTACAATTTATATAACCTCTCCTATCCGAAAAATAGTCACATTTCTTATGCTTATATATGGAATATGTAACGTTATTCTTCGGATACGGCGTTTGAATAATTATAAACAGTAATATTATTAAAAGACAAAGTAGGTACTAAAAGTTTTACAGTAACAATATACATTTAATTAGGAATATAAAAAGACAAAATTGTTTAAATATGTATTATGCGAAATACTGATTATAATTTTATTTTACTAATTTTACTTCAACAATATTAAAATTCTTGAAAACTGGCCACACTGATGCCCTTGCCTGTCTTTAGCTTGACAATTCATTCAATAAAATATAAAAACGTGCGTGCGAGACGGCTAGCGCGTAAAGTGCGGCGTATTTGCGGCTCGAAAAGAGTCCCACGTTGCAATAAGTACTTCGTATAATTAATTAGTGCTCATCATTGCTTCGTTCCCGTCGTTAAGACAGCGGGCAACGAACGGAGGTAATTTCTCTCCGGCGCTGATGAAATCAACTATAACTCTAGAAGAAGTAGTGAATAAATTAGATCATCTTTCACCGCTAACAGCCAGAATGCCTAACATCAAAGTATTCAGTGGAAGCTCACACCCCGACCTGGCACAAAGGATCGTCGATCGTCTTGGAATCGATCTCGGCAAAGTGGTAACCAAGAAATTTAGCAACATGGAAACGTGTGTCGAGATTGGAGAATCCGTTCGCGGGGAAGACGTTTATATCGTTCAAAGTGGCAGTGGTGAAATAAACGACAATTTAATGGAGTTGTTAATAATGATCAACGCTTGCAAGATCGCTTCAGCGTCCCGCGTTACAGCGGTCATTCCATGTTTTCCTTACGCTAGGCAAGACAAAAAGGACAAAAGTAGAGCGCCTATTACAGCTAAACTGGTCGCCAACATACTCTCGGTGTCTGGCGCGGATCATATCATCACTATGGACCTTCACGCGTCCCAAATTCAAGGTTTCTTCGATATCCCCGTCGATAACCTATTCGCTGAGCCGGCGGTACTGAAGTGGATCAAGGAAAATATACCTGATTGGAAAACTAGCATAGTTGTGTCACCAGACGCTGGCGGCGCTAAACGAGTCACCTCTATAGCTGATAGATTGAATGTAGAGTTTGCTCTTATTCACAAAGAGAGAAAAAAGGCTAACGAAGTTGCATCCATGGTATTGGTCGGGGATGTGAAAGACCGTACTGCAATCTTGGTCGATGACATGGCAGATACATGTGGTACAATCTGTCATGCTGCCGAAAAGTTAATAGAGGCGGGAGCTGTTAAAGTGTATGCTATACTCACGCATGGCATATTTTCCGGTCCAGCTATATCTAGGATCAATAACGCTTGTTTAGAAGCTGTTGTTGTAACTAACACTATACCCCAGGAAAGGCATATGCAGGACTGCCCGAAGATTCAGTGTATTGATGTATCAATGATGCTGGCTGAGGCAGTGAGACGCACACACAATGGCGAATCTGTTTCATACTTATTCTCTAATGTTCCATACTAGTTAAATATCCCTTTTAATGTGTAATTAGGTTATGGTCTCCAACAACATGCTTAAAAGTTGTTGTCAATTAAACGAATTTAGTTGCACCATCTATTGTTGGCTCGTTAAAGCATGTTGGCAAGTTAACAATATATTTTCTATGTTGAGATGTGTTGGACACCAACTTAGTTTTAGCTATAATCTCATTAAGTTAAAATAAGGCTAGCATTGTCTCATGCTCCAGCTTATGTCAATGCAAAATGTTTGTAAATTTATGAAATATAAAATTGTATTTTGATACAAAACTTCATGACATAAACAAGTGTTTTTACATATAGAATAGTTTAAATTCATAACAGCCTTTATTATAGTAATTATATACTTAGATGTTTATGCATTTACATAAATTTTATGACCTGATACAGTTTAAATGAATTTTAGAAGGCTATATTTGCTAATTTGTGATGAATTTGATTTTAAAAGGTATAAAATTTTTAAAAACAAAATTGTAGTACTGAATGTTTTAAAGTCATGAAATAGATTATATTGTGAAGATCAATAAATACAGAAGCCAGGATTCTAAACAAAACATAACAAAGCTGTTTTAAAAGACATGATTTTTTTGTATATTTTCTTTTATTACTGTTATATTTTTAACATTTTTTATTCTATGTAATGTATAATATTAAAAAAATGTTTGTGGCCTTCACCAGTGTTAAAAGTTGTATTTTTCAGTAAATTGGTGTTTATTTTATTATGTATATGTGTAGCTAATTGTTCGAAATTTATAATAAAATATTTTTATTGGCAGAACAGTGCCATGTAATTTGTAAATTATATGAGATTTTCTTTCTGAAATAGGTCTACTTTACCTATTTGATCTATACTAAGATACAAATAAAAAAAGATAAAATTGTTTTAAACTTTTTTTCATTCTTATTAAACTATAATAAAAGCCCTTAAATTAGTAGACATTAAAAAAATCAACAAATTCAGAATAAAATTTTACTTTTTTTAATTACTAAAATATAGTTTCTCTGTTTTTTGTATTGCCCTATCAGAAAAATAATTTAACATTAATTAACGAACTTAGTAGTTGCAAACTAAAGAAAGTAACTAACAAATTAATTTATTAATTTTGAAATTTTTTAATATCACTCCCAAAACTTTCCTAAATTAAACTTCTAATTAAATAGTCTTAAAACTTATTTTTATGTTGCTATGTGACCGAATTTCAAGGATGTAAGATATTTGAACATTGCCCACCTAAAACGAAAACAAAAATTGTTTTGCTTACATCATGTCGTTTATCTTTAGGTTATGATTTGACCTGAGGTCAATTGACATTAATGTTTGCTAGTGGGCGCGTCTGTTTCAATACAACTATATTGAAAACAACTAATAAACTTAGCTTATAGATAAAGCAACCATGAAGTTTGTTTATGAATCCTCAATAACAATTTACTAATTGCTTTCGATGTTCTATTTTTAATGTTAGTTATATGTAACCCAGGAGCCAAATTGTCTTTAATAACAGTGCTTTGTTTTTTAATAAAATAACTTTTTAATTAACAAAAAGCCTGTTACAAAGCAAACATTTAAACACGCCAATTGTCGTGTTTTATATCTTTTATCACTAAATATTTCATCATAAACATTTTGTTTATATTTTAACTAGTGGTTGCGACGACTCCGTTCGCGTCTATCGTGTAACTACCCTCAATAATGCAATATGTGTAGAACGAAAAATGGAATTTTTTTTTATTCTATATTATACCCAAGCTTATAAGCCTTATATTGTGCCAAATTTTATTTATTTCAATATTGAGGGTACTTAAAGGGCATTATTGGGGCTTCAGTTAGTGGGAACAAAGTCCTGGGTACCACTAGCTTATAGTATTAGTAAGTACTTTACCATACCTACGTAATAAAGTGTTACAACATTTTTCAAATACAACCTCCTTCATAAAGTTGGTCATTAATATGAAAAAGCATTGTGGCTGTCATATATGTGTCATTAAGTTGTTGAAAGAGATTAAATGGGTTGACTTTGGGATTTTTTTTTATTATTATTGCATAAGTATATACAGAGAAAAATCATCGTTTTTTATCAAAGATAGCGCTTAATATTTTACGTAATATGTAAATAGTAGAGGCGGTCTTATCTCGGAACAATGATATCAAAGACAATTTTGGGCACGAAGCGGGAGGCTGGACATATAATATATCTAAAGGGCATAAAGTAAAGACCCAGTTTATATACCACTGAGGAATAGGTCCTTTTAATGGAGAGGCATATGAGACAACCGACAACATAGGCAGATTAAAAAAGTAAAGAAACCCAAAAAGTCCCAGATTTCACCTGCATTTTCTTTTTGTATTGCATTTTTTTCAAAAAATTACCGATTAAATCTAGGTTCCCCAGGTACTATGTTCTTAAGTATTATTTTGAGTGATTTACGTGTTGTAAATATACACTAATTTAGATCATCAATCAAAACATCAGCCGTTGTCTTCCTATCTGGATCGAAAATAGATACGGAATGAATACATCGAGTGTCACTCTCTATCTTAGATTATAAATATGCTGTTATGTAATTAAATTTAAGACAGTTCGACGTATCTGAACCGAATAGATCATAAATAGTTTTAGTAACGCGTCGATATATGTTAGATCGATTGTCAAAATCTTATTTAAAAACTGAAGAAAAAAAACCTGGAATCTAATTTCATTTTGGCTCAAAGCAAACACAAAAAATTTAAGTAAAAGTTTGTACTGAGTTCTATCTAAATCAAAGCAAGTGAATTCTATTCTAGAATTGAATCTTATAAAGCGTTGAGAACTAATCTAACATCGACTGGCCCGTTGGCGTAGTGGGTAGTGACCCTGCCTTTAGCACCGCGGGTCGTGGGTTCGATTACCGCCGAGGGCCAACATTTTCTATAAATGAATTTGTTGGTCTTTGAACCTGGGTGAATATTTGTATTTAAGTATGTATTTAAAATTATATAAGTCACCAGTTGTCTGTCAACCATAACACAAGTATTAAGTTACTTACTTTGGGGGCGGACGACCTTGTGTGTAAGTGTTCCACATATTTATTATTATTATTATAATCGAGGTAACATATTGCAACTATCGTGAGTGGTATTCATAGTTAATGTATAGAAACCGGCTATACTCACGTCTTATTCTATCGGGTTAGCCCGACTAGTTTCTTCGTTCTCTTTACACGACGTTGTCGCGTCTAACTGTCTAACGTTTAACCGTGATAACGACTAACCCGATAGACTAAGGCGTGAGTATGGCTGGTTTCTATACATTAACTACCTATGGAAAGTGAAAACTTGTAAAGTGGTAAAAAAAATAATGAATATAACATATAATGGAAGTAATCATTCAAGCGAGTTTTTATTCCAATCCTCTACTCACGTCCCGTACCAACGCTAAGTTACATCATACATAAGAATTTAAAACATTCTATAATTCTATAGTAGTTAGAATATCATTGTCCTTAGTCATTCATGATACGTTGCAAAAAAAAAAAAGCAACACGTATTTTTTGCCGCTTAAATGTGTAAAACTTGATATATTGAAGATTTTAACAAGTTTAGAATGTCCTAGCATTTGTAAAAATAATTTAGACTAAATTTCATTTATATTTATTTTAATGCGCAATTACGTACGCTTACAAAAATATAGAAAAAATATATATTAACCCTATTGCAAAGTACAAAACATAACCGTGTGATATCCGGTGTCTCAAAAGACGAATAAGGTAAATTAACGTCAGGCAAGCGGCAGATCGTCAAATACCTAGCCAAATCATGTGACAGCATGTTTCTAACATGTTCAACTGAAATTCAGCATGTAGAGGGTTTTTGGGGAGAAAAATCGATCTAGATAAGTTTTATTTAAAAATGTCTTTTTGGAAATTTACGTTGAATACAATCACAATTTTTCGCTGTCAAACGTAAAGTCATGGTAGTTCATTTGGGGAACGGGCGGTCTAGAGAGGTGAAAATACTTAGGATCGAGCCCCACCTGCCCTATTGGGTGTATATTTGTATTTAAGTATGTATTTAAAAAATATATAAGTATATATTCACCAGTTGTCTGTCTACCATAACACAAGTATTAAGTTACTTACTTTAGGGATGGACGACCGTGTGTGTAAGTGTCCCATATATTTATTTATTTATTTATTATTTAAGGTTCGGTCACACACTCGCTTCTATTAATATAAAGTGTTTCAAGGGCATGAAAAGTAAGCACATAATTTGTTCTTACTTTTCATGCCCACCGATTATATATTCTTATGTCTAAATCTGTAGCTTTGTCAAATTTCCATATTAACCTTTGAGCCTAACTCAATTTCCGCATTTAGAAGGTCGTTATAAAATCTGTGCGATTGTTTATTACACTTTAGTAAAGCCCCCACTAATATTTAAGTCACGTTTGACTTATGTTGCGTAATAATTAAAATTTATCATGGTTTTGGATTAGGTTTTGATACTCCCGAGTAAATCCAAAATTTTCTCTAAATAGTAAAAAAATTGTATCTAATATTTAAATGAGTTAATCTTATCTGTATGTAAGAAACGTAGTCAGTCCAAAAACCGCTTCAGCATGTAGTGGTTTTTGGAGAGAAAAATCCATCTAGCTAGGTTTTATTTAAAAAAAAAATCGTTTAATCCCAATTTTTGAACTTAAAGCAGTGGGATAGTAACAGGCCGCTACTTACTTTTTTTACTTAATACTTTTAAAAGAGCTAGGAATACCTCAATTCAAGATCATCTTGTGTAAATTTTCGCTACACAAAAAAAGGAATGGAAACAAAGAAAAAAACCCATTTTAGAAAAATCTTTAAATACATGCATAGGACTTTACTCTCTCAGTTGACCTACTTTGAGTTCAAAGTCAAGTGCAAACCTGTAACTTGTTACTGAAAAAAAAACGACACGTTCGGTTAATGTTGATAAATAAATAACTCTATACTAATATACATATAAGGCTGAAGGGTTTGTTTGTTTGATTGTTTGAAAATAAATACTAATATATAAAGCTTTAGAGTTTGTTTGTTTGATTGTAATCTCAGTAACTACTAGACCGATTTCAAAAAATCTTTTAGTGTAAAATAGTCCATTCATCGAGGCTATAGGCTATATAACATCATGCTAAGATGAAAAGGAGAGGAGCAATAAAAAATAGTAAGAAAAAGGCAAAATTTAAAGCTTTCCTTGCGTGCGATGAGTAAACTGTGATAGTTATTAGAAAATTATGTATTACAAAATTGTTCCCATCTAAAAGTTCTAAATAAAAGTCCACGACAACATATGTCTAGGTTTTAAGGTTAACCCACTTTTACCATTTTTATGGTTATCAAAAGACTATATTACAGTTTCAATATTTCCACGCGGGCGGAGCCGCTGGCGATTGCTAGTAATAAATATATGGCAATTACACACACGGTCATCCGTCCCCAAAGTAAGTAACTTAATACTTGTGTTATGGGTGACAGACAACTGGTGAATATATACATATATAATTTTTAAATACATAAATACAAATATACACCCAGGCTCGAAAAACAAATTCTTTTATAGAATATGTTGACTCTCGGCGGGAATCAAACCCGCGACACACGGAGCTGAAGGCAGGATTACCCATTGCGCCAACAGGCGAGTCTTTATAAATCAGTGTTTAAATGTATATTTATTTTTTGTACTATAAACGTTAAAAGTAAATTCAATCGAGTTATTACGTGGTTATTATAATAAACTAGATTTCTGACGGCATATTTTGTAAAATTACGATACCACCTTGACCTCTTAGTATCTTTATAAGAAAACAGATAACGCAGTACGAGTAAATACAATCTAAGAATATTATTTTGATGTCTGTTGTTGAGAACGTATTAAAAAGTAAAGTTAAATTTATTAAACACTATAACAACCATAATTTATAACAACTATAATTTTTTTTTTACACATTATTACATTTTTATAACGGATCCCTATTTTTTTGAAATGTAATATAGCCTATGTTGCTCAGCAAAGATGCTTTACTTTCCAATGGTGAAAGAATTTTTGAAATCGGTCCAGTAGTTTTTGTGTGAAAACATTACAAATATACGTACAAATTTCTCTCTTTATAATATTATTATAGATATCAGGTCTATAAAATATAGTAAAAAAAATACTAAAAAACTCGCCTCTATCACATCGAAGTAATAAGTGAAAAATTACGACATACGAGTCTAATTCGTTCCGTAACTTTGCTCTCAAAAAAAATTTTCTAAATCAAAAATGTCTTATATCATTAACATGCATATGTTAGATAAATTAATACCAAGTTAACCTTTTTAGTCTGTGCCGGATGTCACTTGGGTAGACGGTTATCCAACCCACGTGACATCCGTCAGAGAATCATAAGACGAAATATATCAGTTTTGACGGGGTTCAGGGTTGGCGCCATCTTTTTGAATCGGGCAACGGTCTAGGTAACATATTGTGTAACCGGCGTGTTGAGGTTAAGAATATAGTGTAAAAAGGTATTCGAAGTTTTATTTGTGGTCTCTCCTGAACTGTTATCCTTTCATATATTACAATCTTGCGAATTGATATAAATGAGATTTCTTTTTTTATCATGAGTTATAAGAGTTTTCAAATTGCCTCCATTGGTATATGAAGTTTTCAAAAACGAAGACGCAGGCTATCAATAGTTATAGAAAGTAATAATTACGTATAATAATAAAATATTTGTTATTGTTGAGTTCGTTGTTGACGGCAAATCATAAAATATACGTCATCTTGTATGACGTATTATTTATTTGTTTAAGAAATTATTGTTTTGCACACAAAGAAATATTGTGTAACGCACGAATTAGTTCAAACGAATATTTGGTCTTGCTTAACTCTGAAAATTGCGATCCCGAGAGAACTTCACGAGTATGTATAAAATTTAAAAAAAATAACGTCCGTGTACTTAAATATATATTTAAGAAATTATGTCCATTAAACTTATGTTTTTGATTTCCATGTCATTGACTGGAGTTGTAAAATACGACTAAGGTAAGTTGAAGTCAAGCAAACCGGTCGTAAAATACGTAACCAAAGCATGTAACAACTTGTTATGCTGACTCCACTTAGAGTAGGTTAAGGGCGGAGGATGATGATTATATATTTTTATAATATATTACAAACTTTTGTACAAATTGAGAACTCATTCTAACCCGCAACCTGATGGTAAGATTCACACGCTCTTCAAATCAAATCAAAATAATCTTTATTCAAATAAGCTCTTTCAAGCACTTTTGAATCGTCAAGGATCAATATGATTAATGAAGCTACAATTGGTTCGGAATGTTGCTCTTACAGATAAGAACCAGAAAGAAACTCAGCAGTCAATCTTTTAAACATTTTCAATTTTACATTATTAAACCGCAGTCTTGTATGAAGCTGAAAAGATTTTCAAATCCAGGCTTTTTTATCATCCAAAAAATGTTCAATTTTGTAATATGCTTTACGTATAAGTACATCTCTTATAGTTAACTTAAACCTTTCTGTAAACTGGTCTAGTACGGATTGCGGAATTTTACTATAGAAGCGAATTCCGAGACCATAAAATAAGTTAGTAACTCTACTGAGTCGCGGCACAGGTATCACAAGCTTTTTGTGACCTCTCGTATCTTACTATTCAGATATCACCACTGTGTACAAATGATTCTTTTTTAAACTGTGTCTACAGTGATAAGCAATAACGAGGGTATTATTCGCATATCTTACGTATAATTTTATGCAAAAACGGTTTCGATCACTTTTCAGTGTGAATTAATTTTATAGCAACAAATAGTGTTCTTTTCAAAAATATGTAAAGAATATAAATTCTTTTTCATTTCGATATGTGCATATCTCAATTTTAAATTTAGAAAAGAGAAGTGATTGACTACGTCATAAGAAAAATGTTTATGAGGGGCAAATATTAACAGGATAGATATATATGTAAATATTTAAAGGCAATCGGCAAAATAGAAACAACAATAAGATTAATATTTAAGACAATATTCTAAAATATTAATCTGTACTGTTTTTAACATGAGGGTATAATATAAAATACGGTCATGATTGTCTTAATGTTCAGTCCGGCATTAGTATATAATTTTAATTGTCAAAATTTGTGCACTATTATACATCTTAAGCTGTGATGGCCTAGCGGTGCGACCGTGTGAATCTCTAGAGACGATCATGGGTTCAAACCCGGGCAGACACCAATTAGGTTTTCTATTAAAACTTATGTGTCTAATTGATAATTGCAATTTATCATACGCTTTTCGGTGAAGGAAAACATCGTGAGGAAACCTGCATATCTCTAGAGAATTCTGGAGTTATGTGTAACCTACCAATCCGCATTGGAGCAGCGTGGTAGGTCTTAGCTCCAATCCTTCTCTCCAATAACGGCGAGAAGAGGCCTATGCCCAGCAGTGGGATAGTAACAGGCCGCTACTTACTTACTTACACATCTATTTTCAATCATTATTTATTTTCCATGATTATTTATTATTACTTTTCGCTGGACAATGACAAAGGAGTTAGAGTTACTAACGAAGTCCCGTAAATTAATGGCTGAGTTTCGTTCAAACATTCCCTATGCAGTGCTGCGGGTGCGTTCCGTTCACAGTTGATTAAAAAAAAGCGCGACAATTGAATTAGCGATAAAAATATAATATTTTTCGTCCTATATTATTTTTCTATAATATATAGTAGAATTGACTAAAATATAGTACGATACTATATAATATAGTACGGGTGGCAACCCTACCACTGTGTACAAATGATTCTTTTTTAAACTGTGTCTACAGTGATAAGCAATAATGAGCGTATTATTTGCATAACTTTCGTATAATTTTATGCAAAAACAGTTTCGATCACTTTTCAGTGTGAATTTCTTAACGATTATCGCTGCAAACGGTGTTCTTTGCAAAAGTATTTTAAACAATCGTCTTAAAATATTAATCTGTACTACTTAACATGAAGGTATAGCATAAAATACGGTCGTGATTGTATAATGTTCAGTCCGGCATCAGTGTATAATATAATCTTATTTCACAAAATTTGTGCACTATTAAATATCCCATTAACGGGGAGGTTTTAATGACGTAATATTTTTAGAAGGGGTAACAACAATGTATGTGACGCAACATGACAGTAGGGGGGCGGGGGAGTAGGGGTGGAGTGGGTCAGAGGGGATAAATCACTACATATTATAAAACAAAGTCCCTATATCCCTATGTACGCATAAAACTTTAAAACTACGCAACAGATTTTGATGTGGTTTTTTTTAATAGATAGAGTGATTCCAGAGGAAGGTTTGTACGTATAATAACATTCAATACGGAGTAGAGAAATACTGTAATTTTTGAGGTTTCTGTAATAATTACATTTTTTTCCGCTTACATTGCAAACGCAGGCTAAACCCTACGAGATTTATCAAAATGATGTACTAAGTATTTGTACACCTTGAAAAGGTCTACAGAAAAGTCCGCGATGGTATATGTCTATCTCTTATGGATAACCCACTATAGCATTTTTTGTCATTTACTTTTTACGAAAAATAATGCCATATTTTTGAAGCAATTTTTATACAATACAGCATTAATCCTTATCCAATTAAGTACCTTAAATAAATAGTTGATTTAATATAGATCAATATGGCCGTTTACAGCATGTAATTTAAGTGAACATTTTCGGAGATATTACAGATTTAAAATGCCGTGAGGACGCCGCGCTTTGCCCTATAACACTTCGACTTTAGCAGCTATGTCGCTCTTTCAAGAGTTTGTTTAATTAAAGACACTGTAATTAATTGTAAAAATAAAATACATAAGGAAAAAGTAAAAGTAAAAATGTACTATATGAATTTAGATATTCCAAAGATAGCAGGAAATCTTCTTAGTATAGGGAAAGGAAATTGTTTTTCTCCAAATTTAACGCTTGCGGGCCACGGGCAGTAATGAATAAATCAAAACTACTTGATCGATTTTAATCATTTTTTTACACTGACTGACATGGGATACATATTTTATACCCGTGCGAAGCAGGGGCAGGCCGCTAGTAAATATATATTTTTTAAATTTACAATTACTCACACTTAAAAGTATGCCGTGTGGTATCCGGCTGAAATAGTACCACCCTCATTTCTTACTAATGTGTCGTAAAAGGCGACTAAGGTAAGTCGACCCGCCGTGTGGTATCCGGCTGAGTAGAATTGACCAACCTCATTTCTTACTGAGGTGTCGTAAAAGGCGACTAAGGTAAGTTGACGTCAGTCAGGCGGCCCGTCGTTATAACGCATCCAAATCATGTGACAGCATGTTTATAACATGTTGAGTCGACCCCACTTAGAGTGGGATAAGGGACGAAGAATGATGATGACTCACACTTAGTGGTGGAAAATAAATTATTTAAAAAAAAACTGGTGGGTTGCTCCATATATATCATACGTCAGGGTTGGATGCACCCTGTGACAAATATAGCACCTAAGCTTTTGGGCATCAAATGAAAAATTGCTTATCTTACATAAGGTTTATTACAAGTTAGTGGGCGTGTGTGTGGTGAGCCTGTGCGGCTGCTTTCCTCATCTGCACCAGGACGTTGCTCATCTCTTCACGCTTCCTCTTAGCACGAATGTGTGTGCCGAGGCGACGCTTCAGAAACTTAAGAGCACGCTTATCTTTTGACACCTGCAATGGAATAAGAATTTAAAATTCAATGAAATTTGAGTACCGGGTGATCTAGCCTTGCTCGATATTTTTTTAAAAAGATATTAAAAAATTCAATTAACAAAAAATAAAAAGGCCGGGTGACATGGGGGAATCGATCCAAGGTTTTGAACTTTGTTTGTCCGTTACTATTAAGCTATCACAGATTTGCATTGACAGCTTAATTATCATTGATGTACATTTTAGCATTGTTTTAATGTCCAAAAACAGGTATAAAACTACATCATCTTCCTGCCCTTATCCCACTCTAAGTGGGGTCGGCGCACATGTTATAAACATGTTGTCACATGATTAGTCTACGAATTGGCATAATTTTACGACCGGCCGCCTGTCTGACATCAACTTACCATAGTCGTATTTTGCGTCACCTCGGTAAGAATGAGGGTGGTCTATTCTACTTAACCGGAATACCACACGCTGGGTCAACTTACCTTAGTCGTCTTTTACGACACCTCGGTATGAAATGAGGGTGGTACTAGTCTATTCCGCTGGATACCACACGGCGTACAGGTATAAAACTACATTTTTTTTAAATTAAACCTAGCTGGATCGATTCCCCTCTGCCCCCAACTCCCTATATGCTGAATTTCATGAAAATCGTTGGTGCCGCCTTTCGAGATTCAGAATATATATATATATCCAAAATTAACTTATTTAAAATTATTTTACACTAGATCAGACTTGAAGTATTATGAGGTAAATATAAATTACATCTCATCAATAGTAATGTGAAGCCTCCAGTAACAACATTATTCACAATATTCTTATATTCTACTCCAATTTGGTGACATTAGGATATGTGCGATAGAATTTATATAAAACTAGCTGACTGTTTCTACTAATAGAATATATAAATAAAATGGTTGTAATAAAAAAAATTAAAATAATTGTCGAAAACAAAATTGTTAGGGGTTAACAACCCTTATCATTTAAGGGTTTGAAATATAATACTGATACATAGACCTACTGAATATGCATATAAAATTTAATAAAAGCTGTCAAGGCATAAAATCTTTTCAGAGGAGTATGATACAAAAAATCATTTCAGAGGAGTAACCAGTATTGTGCGAGAATTTTATATATAAGATGATATGGAATACAAACCTTAAGCAATTCCATAGCCCGCTTTTCATAGGGTGCATGACCAACTACTTCACGTACCAGATCACGAACAAACTTTGAGTGCTTGGTTTGCAGCTGAAAACAAAAAATATTTAATTATTTAAAAAATAAGGCAATTATATTATAAAGTTAAGTTTTACAATAGAATACTCTTTATTTTTCATGAAATTAAAATATCAACCTTTACAATATATAGATATTACAATATACATAAACCTCTTCAAAAGAATTTGAGAAAATTAATCACATACAGACAGACAGCATTCTGCAACTTTGTTTAATTATTATTAGTAGAATAATCTCTAATTATATTGCTATAATCTTGTGTATATTTATACATTGTAGCAATAAGTTACAATAAAAACCATTTTGGACAAATTTTATAATGTTCAGTACATTTCATTACTAGTCTTTAAACAGTCAACACTAATCTTAGCTTTTAAAATTTATTTATCAGCGAAGATTAGTCTAGTTCTATCAAGAATTTAAAAAGAAAAATCTGTGCTCACTGCATCTTTAAAATCAATAAAACCTAACATTTACAATTTAATTGTTATATTAGAAAACTTAACAATCAATTAACTATCTAACTGACTTTAACTTATCTAATATTACATTTAAATTAATATTTACTACCTATAAACCATATATTTTTAAAATGAAGAAAATCCTGTTCTGAATTCATTTTTTGAATGAAAGAGGATGTATTTGAATGTTGTATTTAAAGTTTACTCATTTTACCAGTAAGAGTTCAATAGCTAAATTTTTCTACATTTTCGTACATGTGTAATATTTTTATATACCTATTTTAAACTTCATAGATATAAGAGTAAGTTTATATTTGCAAATAGTAAAACGTAAACTTAACCTCAACTATTTTATTATTATATTAAATACTTACACCCTTTAGCCTAGCAGGTCTGATCTTGATAGCTTTATCAGTTATACCCTTTTTGCCAGCGGATATCTTTGTTGTTTTATGGCCTTTTCGCAGACCAACTGCGATCTCAAACCGCGGTGCCATGCTGAAATACACAAATAAACAACTACTTGAGAAAAAATATCGCTTCGTAAATGATAACCTTTATATGTTAGCGCTAAATTCTAAACTAATTGAACATTCCGCTAAAGGATTTTAAAGATAAAATAAAGTAAAATATGATTTTACGTACTTTCCGGATTGACAGTTCTATTCAAAAGAAATCAATTTGACATTGACATTTGACAAATGATTGTCACTCAATTCGAAACAAAGACAACTAAAAATTATACAACAATGAAACATCAAGCTTTACTAAAATATTTTTGTTTTTATAAAAAATAAATTTATATTGTTTTGTTACAAGCTACTAAAAGAATCCAAAAAGATTAACATTTGAGTAAAATATATTTTTGAATTAAGTAAAAAAGCACATAGAAGTTTTACCGTAAATAAGCTTTTCCTATTCATGTATCCATCTCTTTTTCGTAAGAATACTTTAAGAATTTATCGATTTTAAATTTGAGTAAATGCTATTGAAAATGACGCCATAAATATCTTTAAACATTGATTTAGAAGAATTATTTGTCACATATTCTAATGCTACATAAAGAACTATATATAACTTTGTAACATTATTCATATCTGTAAGGAACTGTCTAGAGATGCTAGAAAAAACGATTTTTAATAATCGATTATTCTATTATCCTCGATTCTTTTTTTTATCTTTTTCTTGTTTTTAAAATTAAATATGAATTGTCGGATGAAACTAATGATGAACTCCACAAACAGCGCATCTGTTATTATTTCTAAGTAGTTGTCCACTTTAATTAGCCTTTTGTAATTAATTATTGATATTGAAAAAACAACTTTTAGAATAATATTTAAAAAAATGAATTAACTTGATACGAATTAATCGATTTAAAAAAATCGATTTATTTTAAAGGGGAAAATATCGATTATTTATTTATCGATTCTTGTCCATGCTATCCCTAGAACTGTCATATCATGTTTGAGGTATTGTATATTTAGGTTATGTTTTCTTTGAATCGTTAAGAAACAATAAAACAAAACATTGCAGACCATAGTGACCATATAATATACAGGAATGAATACTACATAGGAATTAGTTCATGTGGTTTTTATAAAAGGCATAAGTTACTTAAACATAACCTTTAAGGTCTATATACCATATTATATCTAAAATGGAAGTTGGTGCTGTGAAACAAGCATTTAATAATGAGGTAAATGTATTTTATAAACAAAAAATAACATTTTTAACACACAAAGTTTATTCCTTGATATAAACATGATTTTATATTATATATGACTTATGATGTTATTATAGATAATTCTGCTCAAGAAAAACCTTAATCAGGCTAAAACACAGACAATACATAAACTTACAAGAAAGGCAAAGACATTAACCGAAAAAAAAATACCAGAACCCCAGAAAGAAAAACTAAAGAGAAAGGCTGCATCTGCTGTTAAAGAAGTATTGATTATTAAGGTATAATTAAATTAATTTAATATATATTTGTATTAGAAACAGAGATTCTTAAAATGTATCTATATATCATCATCTTCCTGCCCCTATCTCACTCTAAGTGGGGTCAGCACAACACGTTATAATCATGCTGTCACATGATTTGGCTGCGTTTTTACGACCGGCTGCTTGCCTTACGTCAACTTACCTTAGTTGTATTTTATAACTCGGTGGTAAGAAAAGGGGTCTATTTTACTGAACCAGATACCACATGGTAGGTCAACTTACCTTAGTCGCCTTTTACGACCCTTGGTAAGAAATGAGGGTGGTCTATTCTACTCAGCTGGATACCACACGGTGGGTTGACTTACCTTAGTCGCCTCTTACAACACCTCGGTAAGAAATTAGGGTGATACTATTCTATTCAGCCAGATACCACACAGCGTTTTACTATATCTATATAGTCTATGAAATTAATCTATGATTATAACAAAATAATATTATTAATTTTGTATTCTGCACCTCTGCAAAGTTATGCCTAATTCAGTAAATTAGTTGGTAATGTAATATAAATTCTTAATTTAATTTGTATGTTTTACACCACATTAAATAAAATTTATCTGTGTAAGGACACATTATTTAATCTCTCTCATATAAAGTTTCTCATAAAGCTTTTTTCAATAAATATCTCCAGGATTTGTAGGCTGAAATGTATTGAAACTATAAAATGAAAATATTTGTTAGTTATCATATTTAACATTGTTTAAATAACTATTTCTTTATTTCAGAAAATCAAAGCAAGGGATATAGCAAGGTTTATAGTTACTCATACTGGTAAATTAAATGACTTTTTAAACAAACCTATAGTCGATAATAATAAAGCATGTGCAAGATTGTTACTACACAAGGCTCTGCAAGACAAATATAAACATATAAGGGAGAAGTTTTCAAATATATCAATTAAAGACTTATTTATGTCTAGGCAAGAAAGGCTTAAGTTAAAGAAAGAGGCTAAAGAGAAACAAAAGATTAAAAAGAAAGGCAAAGGTAAATCTGATGCTGTTAATGTCGAAGGTGAATGGTATGTAGCCATGACGAATAAGGATGTAAAAATTGATGTAGAAAGTGATAGAATAGGCTCTGATGATGAGTTAGAGGTGGATGATAAGTTAAGTTATGATAGTGATAGTGCAAGTCACAGTAGTCAAACTGAAATTGAAGATGAATCAGACAATGAACACTCAGATGGAAGCAGTAGTGGATCTAATAAGAGAATTGAAAATACTGTAAAAAATCAATTTTTTGAGTCTAATACAAAGGAAAACGATAGTGACGAAAATTGTAAAGAAGTATTAAAAGATATAAAATTGACTAAAAGTAAACCAAAATCAAAACTGATTGAAGATTTGGAACCAGACAAAACTGTGTCGAAAAGTGATACCATCAAAAAGTTAGATAAGAAAATTACAAATAAAAATAAAAACTTAAATAAGAAAATTGAAAAAAGGGTCTTCCATAAAGTATCTGATGAAAGTCCGGGTGAAGCTACCAAAATGGTTGATCCGTTTTTTATTACATCTACCGGAGAGAATTATTTGTCACTTGTAGAACCGAGGCAACCAGATGAAGTGAAAGAAGTGCATAAAGAAGGTAATAGGCAATATAGAAGAGCTGTTATGTTTGGACATGCCCCAAGAATAAAACCTAAGAATAATAACTTTGAACCAAGGAATAATAGCTTAGTAAATCATAATAAGAGTAACAAAAACATGGACAAAAAACCAGCTTATGGATTCAAAGATGAAAAGGCAGATAAAAGAAATGACAAAAATGAGATAGCTCCTGAAAAACTGCATCCATCATGGGAAGCAAAGAAGAAGCAATCTAGTATTTTGCCTTTTAAAGGAAAAAAGATTGTGTTTGATGAAAGTTAAATATAGTGAAATTATAAAATTTAATTTGAATTGTTTAATTTTATATTTAATAAATATTTAAATCATTAGAGAGGCTTTAGTCTTTAACCTCAATGTTAATCACTGGGGATTTCTTTTTATTAGAAACCATATGATATTAATATTATCACTATATGGTAAAGATAATTAAATGTTGTATTAGTCTTAGTTTCATTTATTCTTGGATTTTCTTATTATCATTTTGTCGGGCTGTTTTCCGCACAAGGTCTGGTTACTCCCATCAGCTTAGCTCCTTCCAGAAGCCGTGGACAGTATATGGGACCGTCAAGGCTGCTTGTAATGTCCTCGTTGGGCCAAGGATGTTCGCCCCTATTTTTTATCTTATGATGAGGGGGTTGTACACTGAGACTGTATGTGATATGTTCCTTAATGTGTTCAGATTATGTTAAATTTAAATAAAGGCCACCTGCCGCAACTAGACGTTCAGGTTACACTTAAGACCACCCTTTCACAATCTCTGAATATCCATTAATTCTATTAAATCCCTAAATGAGGGGTTAATTATATTCTCGACTTCGAATTCATTTTCACCTAGTATATTGTATCTTACTAGAGTTGATACTATATCTTGATATAGTCGTAGAACAAATC
The DNA here is from genome assembly GCA_029227775.1 of Morpho helenor. Taxonomy (NCBI): domain Eukaryota; kingdom Metazoa; phylum Arthropoda; class Insecta; order Lepidoptera; family Nymphalidae; genus Morpho; species Morpho helenor. Next base: position 2,572,384 of record JARGCU010000006.1, read on the forward strand.
ATTTTATTTTGCGGAACAAACCCAAATGATTTCGATGATATTCGATGACATAGAGAACTTCACTTACCCCTCCTTGCCCGTACCTCACTACGCCCGTGGCCTTAAGACCAGAGATTTAATAGAATCAAAGATAAAAGAGAAGACTTTAGAAAGTAAAGTGCCTAGGTAAGTAAAAGGTCCGGGGTAGAGAATAAACTAGGGCCCCTACTAAACTATTTAAAATAGTTTGTGCCGTATTCATTCATGTTGCGAATTCAACGTAACTTCTCACAGCCTCAGTGGCCCCCCTGATTTTGGACTAAAAAGTACGTAAAGTAAAGTAACGGCCTGTTATTGTCATACTGCTGGTAATAGGCCTCCGCTCTGCGTTTTTGTAGAGAAACATTTGAGTTTGGACCTACCACGCTGCTCCACTGCGGAAAAGCGTGTGATATATTGCAATTATCTCTTAGAAACATATGTTTTAACAGTAAACTTATTGATGCCTGCCCGGGGTTTAAGCCCGTGACGTCTTCATCAGACTCGCACGGTCTCAACGCTGGGCTATCAAAGTTTACACTACTGTTACATACAAATTCCAATGCAAAGCTAAATCAAGATAGAGCGTTAGCAACTGCAGCATAATGTCTGCAAGCTATATGATTAAAACATTTTGACAATCCTAAATTACATCTACAAACGTACAAGGCCCGTGATTTATGACTTTCATTTCGGATCGTTGACGCGGACAATGTGTGGCTTCCATTGTTGTGGTGTTACCGCGAAAATTATACGCTTCGTAGCACATTGTTACATGAAAATTTATATACAGCACACGGTCATCTTATGACCTCTCGATACAAAAGTTTGAGGACGATGTTTTGTTTTAATTATATCATATTCAAAACTAATGAGACTATTATTTTGCTATAATCCGCGATAAAAGAAAATATATGTAATGCTAAATGTAGAGTGTACTATTTGTTCTCATACCTGATACATGCAGAATTTGTAAGAACTCATGCACTACCCTGTAATATGTCTGCACACAGGCCAAATCTCTTCATATCAAAAGTAAAATAATTAACTCTAAAAATAAAATACAAACGACCTGGAATTTTATAGGAGATGAAAAAGGCAGACTAAAGAATATTTTGAATTTGAATTCGCGGCATATTTAAAAACATATACCCCGCGAATAAAGAGCTTCTACTAGAGTTAAGAGAAATCAAATGAGTGTAATCTCTTTTTTATATGTGACTAGATATGTTTGCGGCTTCGCCCGCTTGATAATCCGGCCCGCTTAATAAGTGTGTCACCAAAGACTCAAAAGTGGTTATTGTGACTTAACCATAAGAGATAGAGATATGCTCTTGCGGCCTTTTTTGTAGATCTACATTTCTCTAGTACATTACTTCGGTGTATCTTTGCTTGTTTCCGCGGTACACGCGACTTAATTTCCAAGGAGACCAGTTTTTTATACTACCCCACCTCTTCAAAACAATTTACGCAAAAACCGTAACCGCTCTTTTCACCTAAACCTTCCAGAAGAATTGCACATCTTTTAGTAGAAACCGTACCAAAATCCAGACAGCTTTTAGGGACTTTGTTTTATAATATATGTAAGGATAAAGTTTTGCATAAATTTAATAAAAGCAGTGTTACCCAACATACAATTATTTATTGATGCCAGTGTTTTTAAGATGGCCGATACTTCGCTACTAAAGCATTGGAGATATCTGGACGAGTTTCGATGAGGACTTTGGACATGTACTCATATTTCGCTCTCTGTTCTGGCGTACAATTACCGCATTTAGTTCTTATCATTTCAGGCAAGGCATCTGTAAAATAATTTAAAAAAATTATAATACGTATCGATATATTTTCAAGCCTATTGTTAATTGGTGGTATTTTTTGTTAAAATGACACCGGTTTGGTCGAACTCGTTGTTCAACCCACTCATAGTATTTCCAACTACTTATTTAACTTTTGTCATAGACACCAAATCAAATCAAAATAATCTTTAATCAAATAACATCGTTAAAACACTTTTGAATCACCACTATGAAGTTCCTGGAGATATGTGTAACCTACCAATCCGCATTGGAGCAGCGTGGTAGGTCTTAGCTCCAATCCTTCTCTCCAAAAACGGAGAGAGGAGGCCTATTCGAAGCAGTGGGATAGTAATAGGCCGTTACTTAACTTAACTTATGAAGTTACGTAATTATAACATTAAAACCTTTGTTACCGAAGGATTTTTCTCAGTAAATAAAATCGATTGTTCTTAGACATCGAATAAGAAATGCAAGTTGTACATCATTGCTTTAGCTGTAAAAGTTAAGTTAAAAAATGAAGTGGAATGATTGTAGGGTGGTATGCCAGTACTGAAAACTGGAGATTCCAACGACCAAAGTTATATGTCGTGCCGTACATCACGTGATTCTGTGAGTGACAACTGATAACTGGTAAATGATGTTTTAATCATAGAGTTCATATACTAGAGTAGCCAGCCTAAAATATGACCATTGGAATAAAGAGGAAGCAAATTAAGCTATCCTTCTCTTTTTTATGTGTGATTAGACAAAAATAAGTATTTTTTTTGCAAAATGGAGGGACCTAACTGGTGTTCTGTGTGATCGGAGGATGCCTCTTAAGCTCAAGGGGCTCATCTATAAGAGCATTATCCGACCAGTACTTTTATATGGCAGTGAAACATGGCCAGCCTTAGCACGACATGTTCAGGAACTCCGAGTCACGGAGATGAAAATGCTACGGTGGATGTGCAGTGTCACAAAAAGTGACCGACTACGTAACGATTACATCCGCAGTAGGCTCAGTGTTCGTGACATCGGAGGTAAGCTGCAGGAAGCCCGTCTTCGATGGTATGGTCATGTAGCACGTAAGCCATAAAGTTACGTCGGACAGAGATGTCTCAATTTGGTGGTCCCTGGATCTAGACCCCGCGGTCGTCCAAAAAAGCGTTGGCTGGATATTTTGGTTGCTGACATGAGAGCCAACAATTTACACAAGTCGGACGTGCAAGATCGGGTAAAGTGGAGGAAACTGAGTAGGAAAGCGGACCCCAGGCCTTAGCCGGGATGGCGCTAAGTTGAAGAAGAAGAAGAAGAAGACAAAAATAAGTATTTGTCCCTCATCTTCCGTCCCATTATTTGTAGTAAAGGCCTGCTAGTCCTTGTTCTACTAATTTCAATTTAAATAATATATACCTCTTAATTTTTCAAATTTCCCACAAGGTGATTTGTCCATCAGACAACCAAATGCCGCCTTAATTTCATCTTCATTGGCAAGGAGACTGTCTATGTTTATGTTATCAAAACTCACATCTAAAGTTAGAGCTACTGCAATGCACAACAGGAATAGAAGGAACGTCTGTATCTTACACATCTGTAATTACATGTAAATCTTTAATCAAATAAGCTTTCTCAAGCACTTTTGAATCGTCAAGGATCAATATGATCAATATTATACATATATTTCTTTCATTTTTATTGTTAAATTAGGAAATTATTAGTATGTAATTCTAATTCATAATGTTTGATATTTGCGTACCAACTTTTTCTTTAATATAAATTGTCTCACTTCGTAGGTTAGCTGGCAGAGTTCTCTGTCATAGGGATAACTTGACCTTTGTACACTTTTTTTTACCAATAATGTTTTTTTTTCCAACATTTTTTATGGTACATAAATAAATAAATAAAATAAATAATCGATGAAGCTACGACTGCTTCGGAATGTTGCTCTTACCGAGAAGAACTAGCAAGAAACTCGGCAGTCAACATTTTCAATTTACATTATTAAACCGTTATTATTAATGCGGCTGAATTGAATAGACCACCCTCTTTCTTACTGAGGTGTCGTAAAAGGCGACTAAGGTGAGTCGACCCACCGGGTGATATCCGGCTGAGTAAAATAGACCACCCTTATTTCTTACCGAGGTATCGTAAAAGGCGACTAAAGTCAAAACAAATGGATATATGGATTGCGGATTGCGGAATATGAATATAATTCTGCAATCCACTCTTTTCTCTTTTTCAAAAAACATTTTTTTAAATATTTTTGTTAATAAAAAATCTGTGAATACATATACACATATATTTATATATAGAGCTCTGTTACAAAGCTGTATTAAAAATAATACCATAATATACATGATTTATAAGTAATTGTAGTATATGAAAAAGATGCACATACCTTGAGAAAATTTGCAGAAATTACATGGTTTCAACCATCTATTGCATTTATATATACAAATTCAGACAGTAAGAAGTTTGAAATAATAAAATATAAACTTAATATTTTATAATCATTTTTGCTATTTACTTCCTTGTTTTTTTTCTGCACCGAATAATTATAGAAAATGTTATACAGTCGGTACAAAAGTAAACTAGACAATTCGTAATTTTGGCTTTTTTAGGAGCACGTTTGCGAATTAAATATGCGGTTATCATGTACCTATTATAATTTTATAATTATATAAAAATGATAATGTTATGACTGACATAGTAACTCGTTTTAAAAATTTAAACAAACTCTGATTTAAAGTAACAAGTCTTATATTGTACTCGTACTAGCAGTCGCCAGCTGCTAGTACCGGACACTGTAATATAGGATAACCAAAAAATGCTTACAGTGGGTTAACCTAAAAAGCTAGACATATACTGTCGCGGACTTTTATTTAGAACGTTTAAAGGGAAACAATTTTGTAATACATGATTTTTGAATAACTTTCATCGTCTACTTAGCGCACGCAAGAAAAGCTTTAAATTTTAAATTTTCGTACTATTTTTTACATTACCTATAGGAGTTTCATCTTCCCTCTCATTATTTAATTTGTAATTTCATTTGCATGGCTATCACTCGCCTAGTGCCTACCTTAAGTATGTATAACTCTATGGTCTCTCATCTTCCTTCAAATAATAGTTTATGGGCATTCCTTCTCTTAGAATTGTCTATGGCCCCCTTACTTGAGAGTTGATGCTTTTATAGTTAGTAATCTATGGTTGATTTGACTTTAATTACTGACCATGACAATTTACAAGGACAGAGGACATTCAAGGATAACGAGAACATGCAAGGATAATGAGAACATGATAATTTACTACGTGAATTAAACTAATGAAGAATATTTTAAACAAATTGAAGACAAATACAATATAAAAATAAAGAAAAATAATTATATACGCAAGACAAAATTATTGGATATGACTTCAAAGATTTAATAAGTGAATATGAAAAAGTTAAAAATGAAAGAAGAATATACTAAAGACGAAAACTCATTTTATTATTATGGACAATTGACAAGGCGGTATGGTCAACGACCTTAGCCTGCTCGTTTAGAAACGGGCGAATGGAAGAAAAAAAAAAAAAATCTATGGTTGATGCCGTGCGAACAAGATGTTCCAAATTTAAAATTTCCTTTTTGTTTACATACCTTTATAGTATACAACCATTTCACCGTTTTATCATGCAGTAGTCGTAATTATTTAAACCTATTGCATTTCTCTATATCCAAAATGCAGAGTATGCTCGACCGTGATAGCAATTTATGCATTTAGTGGTTGATGACGTCCATATTATATCGCTGACATGTTGACAAATTGGGTCATTAAAATAATAGTGTGTGTCACACACAACGATAATTGTGTTGACCGTGCGAATTAAAGCCGGTGTATCAAATTATAGCTTATAATGAATAAAAGTTTGTTTTTGAATAGCTGTAAATACTTTATCACATATCCTCCTGCTCTTATCCCTCTCGGGGTCGGCACAATTTATTACAAAGATGTTGTTACATGTTTTGGCTACTTATTTTCGACCAGCCGCCTGCCTAACGTCTACTTACCTTAGTCGTCGTCGTAGAGTAGAATAGACCAACCTTATTTCAGAATGCACTATTAACGTAAATAGTGCTTTAACGTTTTGTTTGTTTTTTGTGCATTTGGGCAGTTGTAAAAAAGCGCGCTTGCTGGGAGCGTTATTTGCTTATTCGTATTCCAACAGAGATACATTAAAGTAATGTAATATAGAATTCTATATCTACAAAAATACTATAAAGAAGTCCGCGACAGCATATCTTCATATCTTATGGCTTACTCACAATTACTACTTGTTCAAAAGTAACAATAAAATTATTTTGCTATAATCCACGATAAAGTAAAATAGAAAAAATATATAATGCTAAATGTAGAGTGGACTATCCGTTTTCAAACCTGATACATGCAGAATACGTAAATACACATGCACAAACCTCCACCACCGCCACCACTTTGCGATTTTGTCGTGGAGTCTATCTTCTGATGATGCTTCGGTTGCGGTGCGAAACGATTGTTTAGTTTGTGATAGTGAGCGTATGTAGTGCTTGTGTATTGTGGCTGTGCTTGTACTAGCACAGCTAGAACGAATTTGAACGAGTTACGAATTGGAACACTCGGACAGATTAAGTCGTGCTGTTCCTATTCCTTTAACAAATATATGTCTAAATACATATTATCGCTAATTCCAGACGCGAAATGTAATACAGCATTCCGCGCGGCACGATTTATTGTCCCAAATTGCAAATGCCACTTGCATACTAGACGTATGAAATTCGTACACCTGCTTTGCACTAGAAATTGGCTGACATATTGCCGCTGCAATATGTCTATTAAATGTGGGAACAATAGCAAGGTGAATGGCCTCTTCGAGACAAAAAAGAAAAAGTTCCTTTTTCATACAAAGAAGAATCTTAGCATCATCCTCCTGCCCTTACTCCACCCTAAGTGGGGTCGGCACGACATGTTACAAACATGTAATATGATTTGGCTACGTATTTTACGACCGACCGCCTGCCTAACGTCAACTTACCTTAGTCGCCTTTTACGACACCTCGGTAAGAAATGAGGTTGGTCTATTCTACTCAGCCGGATACCACACGGTGGGTCAACTTACCTTAGTCGCCTTTTACGACACCTCGGTAAGAAATGAGGTTGGTCTATTCTACTCAGCCGGATACCACACGGCGGAATCTATAATATTTAAATAAGTTAAATATATGAATGTGCCTCTTTCTCGTTGTGTAATAGGTCTCTGTGTAGGTGTTTTAACATATGTAATACTATTATCAAGTATACTTAAGTTGGATTGCAACAGATTATCATTGTAATGTGCCGATTTTTGTAGCCTTAATTTAATTATAAAATATAAGAAGCTTAATTGTAATTGCTCCATTGATCTTATTCGGCGGAAGATGCCAATTGCCGGTCCGGATATCCTGAAGAGCTACAGTTTCTATTCAACCAGCCCGACCAAAGACCCTTTGATTCGTCATACGTACTGTCCAAACGAATTGTAAATCGCCTGACAGATTCGCCAATTTCAAAAGTAGTATCCAAATATATGATAAAATATAGAGCTGTCGTAAAATACGACTGAGATAAGTTGTCGTCAGGCAGGCGGCCGGTCGTAAAAACGCAGCCAAATCGTGTGACAGCATGTTTATAACATGCCGACCCCTCTTAGAGTAAGATAAGGGCAGGAGGATGATGATTAAAAAATATTAAATTAATATATTAATTATTTAATATATTAATATATTAATATTATATTAAAGATGAGATTAGATTAACTAATTTAAATATTAAAGATATTATATTTCCCTCAAGCGATCATCAACTTGCATCAGTAGCAAAAACAACAGAGTTTGCTAAAAGGTCTGAACTATGGGAATAAAAACAGCTACCAAGTTTTTGCGAGCATCCCCTTTGACGGAATACATGAATATTAAAGAAATCTCCGCGTGCTTTATTCTCATTATTACGGTATGATTTATTTTATTTATTTCAGAACTTCGAATATAAATGGGAGATGATGTATCCGGTACTAAAAATAAGGAGTTTCTTCGGCTTAGTTATGATTAATATTAAACTGGCTCTCTCTATAAGGATTAAAAAACAATACTAAACCATAACAGATAGACAAACAATACTAAACCATCATAATTATGATGGCGATCGGTTTAGTAAGTAGCGGCCTGTTACTATCCCACTGCTGAGAATAGGCCTCTTTTCTCCGTTTTTGGAGAGAAGGTTTGGAGCTTAGACCTACCACGCTGCTCCAATGCGGATAGGTAGGTTACACATATCTCCAGAATTCTCTAGAGATATGCAGGTTTCCTTACGATGTTTTCCTTCACCGAAAAGCGTGTGATAAATTACAATTATCAATTAGACACATTAGTTTTAACAGAAAATCTCATTAATGTCTGCCCGGGTTTGAACTCCTAGAAAGTGTTGCACGGTGTTACCGCTGGGCTACCACAGCTTGGTCGGATCGGATCGGTTTAGTATCAATGCTCAATTGAGCATGCAGGTGTTTTTTGGCTTTAATTAATAAACTTTTGCTGTAGCTGAGCTTATTTTCGGTTTCCCCTGTCCTTCAGAAAATATGCATTTAAAATAAATATATATACATACAAGATTAACTCATTTAAATATTTAAGGTAATCATACACTGGGGTAAACATATGGGATATAAATTTAGCAGAACAAGCCGTGTTATACATGTAAAATATGAAATTCAAGGATTATATAGGTATCCTTTAATTAATTGCGTGTGATCGCATTTATGAGAAATTACAGATTCCATCTGCGCTTAATTATTAGATGCAATTATTAATTAAGAAGGTATGGTTCATATAATGAAGAGAAATGAAAATGTGATTACATGATCATCATCTTCCTGCTCTTATCCCACTCTAAGTAGGGTCGGCATAACATGTTATAAACACGCTGTCACATGATTTTGCTGCATTTTACGATCGGCCGCCTGCCTGACGTCAACTTACCTCTGTCGTATTTTACGACACCTTGGTAAGAAATAGGGTCTATTCTACCATACGGTTACCATACGGTGGGTCATCTTACCTTAGTCGCCTTTTACGACACCTCGGTAAGAAGTGAGGTTGGTCTATTCTACTCAGCCGGATACCACACGGCGGGTCGACTTACCTTAGCCGCCTTTTACGACACCTCGGTAAGAAATGAGGGTGGTACTATTATATTCAGCCGGATACCACACGGCGTGAAAATGTGATTAAATGAATGTGGATTGACTTGTAACTGAAATGTGTTAACGCACACTATATACAATAACACGATATAATAGGAATACTACAATTCCCGCTCTGAGATGCACTTCTCTTGAATGACAAAGAAAGACTGATTGTCACTGAAACGTTTTATCCATAGAAAGACTCCGCTGGAAACAACAACGGCACAGTGTTGCCAACATTTCAATAAAAAAGGGCGCGATACTCTGGTTTCATGAATGTGTTGCTGTAAAATACAAAGCGGAAGTTAATGGTGACAACAGATGCTTGTAAAAATATTAGCGCCAGAGTTGACGAAAGATACGAGAGAATGAAAGAGGAAAACATGTTCCGACAACACTTGTTCACAGTATGTTAGCGGCAAGATATATAGTGCCTGTAGTATTAATTTGCATGTATGGACGAAAGATGCTATTGCTTTAATATTTTACACAGTCGCTGTTTAATAGTGTAAATCCACAAAATTATTGGTGCGAATGTGTGCCTTAACACACCTTGCGTCGTGTGGTATCCGGCTGAATAGAATAGTACCACCCTCATTTCTTACCGAGGTGTCGTAAAAGGCGACTAAGGTAAGTCAACCCGCCGTGTGGTATCCGGCTGAGTAGAATAGACCAACCTCATTTCTTACCGTGGTGTCGTAAAAGGCGACTAAGGTAAGTCGACCCGCCGTGTAGTATCCGGTTGAGTAAAATAGACCACCCTCTTTCTTACCGAGGATTCGTAAAATACGACTAAGGTAAGTTGACATCAGGCAGGCAGCCGGTCGTAAAATACGTAGCCAAATCATATGACAACATGTTTGTAACATGTTGTGCCGACCCCACTTAGAGTGGGATGAGGGCAGGAGGATGATGATGTGTGCCTTATTACACACCTAAACCTACATTATGAACTACAATCTTTAAGTAGTTTTAAGTTTATCGTGAATTGACGGACGTCGCAAGAGCATTTGTTTCATATAGTGATTTACTGACAGCGCTAGAAATATAATCTATATCCTAAATTGGATTATGTATCAAAACTTAGTCAGAAAATGTTCAGTTCTCGTTTCGCTTTTGTTATCAAACGGATAAAGTATGCGCAGACTTAACACCAGACTTCATTGTCGCAGAAGAGAGAGTTATTATACTAGAGTAAGGGAGTCATAGACAGGGCTGTAAATGAGAGTGACTACAATGAAGTGATACAATAATGAGAGGGAAGATGGAAATCAGTTACTCAACTAACTCTTCTCTTCTTCTTTTCTGATCACACATAAAAAAGAGAGACAGATAATACGTCTCATTTGCTTATTGTCGGTTGACACATTTTAGATGGACTGGCTCTCCTAAAATGTGTATAATCATATGTGCGTGTGATACAGACAAAAAAATTGAAGGCCTTGAAAGATGTTTGTTAGCGCACACTTTCTACAAAAACACGATATAATAGGAATACCACAATTCCCGTTCCGAGATGCACTTCTCTTGAATGACGAACAAAGACTGACTGCAACTGAAACGTTTTAGCAATATATAGGAAGACTCCACAGTGTTGCGAACATTTCAGACAAAAGGGCGTGAAACTCTTGTTTCATGACAGTGTTGCTATAAAATACAAAGCGAAAGTCATTGGCGACAACATGTTCTTTTTAAAGAAACGAACTGCTCTCGATATCACTGTAATAAATCAAATAGTATTTAGTATTTATAAAGTATCAGTAAATTCAGTAAATTCTTAGTTGCGATGGCATTAATACGTATTAAAACCTTTCTGTGAGGCGATGTTATTACGCTAAGTGTGGGTATGATTGTTATTTAAGAATAATATTCATTTCATGATATTATCAATTGTCGTCGCACTGATTCAACCTGCTACTGCTACTGTTAATACAAATAAATACAGTAATAATTTTGACAGTAGCAATTACCATAAACGTCAATAGCGGATGGTGCTATATGATTTTTTTTTCATATGATAACTATGTGACTGGTGATTCCTATGCCTATATTATGCAGACGACAGAAACATCGTGTCTAAAGTCCGGGCTGGTACTTCATGCGTTTGCATTTCACTCGGCGTTTTATTTTTAAATCCTCGTCCACTCGGTCACGTACCTGGGAATGGGATCACGTTCTAAACGAATAATTACGATCTCAAAGCGCTGTTACACGATGGCGGAATAATTTTAATACGTCACCATTAATTCAATTTCCAGATTAAATAAACGCGTGACCCGCATCAGTTTTAACGGTTCATTAAAAATAAGCAGTTGTTTTTGTTGAAAAATGAGTATTTAAGAGGTGAAGTTAAAAAAGCTTTTGACAACATTTTATGTCCCTACTGTTAGCTGTTGAATGGAGCCAATCCTGGTAGCAGCATCAGGTCATGTATTGTCATCGGGACTGGATTAGTATGTAAAATTTCAGCTCAATCGGACACCAAGATAGAAGAGAGAAGAAGTGGGTCAAATTTAACTTGCAAGATTCCACCTTTACATACATAAATGCCAAGTTTTATTTAACTTGGCATTTATGTAACTTTTTAATAATAAATAAGCATTTATTATCAGCATTCATGAAAGCCTTTACACGAAATAGTGAAAGAAATTTTGGAAACAATACAAAAAAACTAAATGGCAAAGACAAAGGTTTTTTTAGGCATATAGTTGTTCTGAACTTTTTTGCGAAGCTGACATTAGGGAACCAGTCAGTTATTTCTCTGCTAGCTATAATAGCGCAGCGGTTAGACCGTGCGACTCTAGATACGATCATGGGTTCAAACCCTAGGCGGCTACAATAAGTTTTTCTATAAAACTTTGTGGCTAATTGACAATTGTAATTTATCACATGCTTTTCGGTGAATGAAAACACCGTGAGGCGACCTATATATCTCTAGAGAATTCTGGGGATATGTGTAACGTATCAATCCGCAATGGAGCAGGGTGGTAGGTCTTAGCTCCAATCCTTCTCTCCAAAAACGAAGAGAGGTGGCCTATACACAGCAGTGTATAGGATAGTAACAAGCCGTTACTTTACAGTTATTTCTGTGTTCTTTGATTATCAATACTCACTGTTTACCTAGTACCTGTGTATACCTAGGCTCTTTTGAAATATAACCGATCAGAATCTTAGCTTGATTACTTTAGCGTATCAGAATAAGTAAGAAATGAAGGCAAGAATGAGATTACCTAATTTATTAACTCCAATAATTTATTAATACTTAATATTTAACTTGTTTCGTTATGTCGTGTCCAAAATACAATAAAAAACTGTTAACTTTCCTTATATATTTGATTCGCATCTAAAATGAGAAGCGTAGGTAAATAAAATATGGTCTTTTAAATTTTTTTTTATTAATTTATTAATTTGTTTTTACGTTACAAATTACAATAACAATATTCATCAAGAAATAAGTATAATAAATCACAGAAAACAATTTGATAACTCTATGCCCTTTCAGTCTTAAATAATTCGTCTCATAATCTTGTCTTTGCACCAATCCCAGTGGTTGTCTCTGCCGTATTTTTTTCTCTTTCACTATCATCTGAATGCCCCTTTCTGTCTTGCTCTTGCGCTTCCTTCAAGGAGTCTGGTAGTTTTTGGTTGTTTGTCTCTGGTAAAGTGAGAACGAGCAATCCAGACAAAGCCGATGCTATACCAAACAATAAAGTTGGGAAGAACTCGTAAAACCGCGACTAGAAATAAAAAGGAAATCATATAAATTATATTTGCTTAACAAAATTAATATTCATTATAAAAAAGTTATTGGGTTCCTAAATTATAAAATATAGCCATTTCGATACTAAAATTTTGCATTTCATTTTTTATATACTGTTTAAGCGAACATTACCTTAACGTTTTTAATATTAAGACAGTATAAAAATAGTTTATTTGCATTTTTATGGTACAAAACACTTTCTTTATATGTATTAAATTCTATCTAAATTCTATCCTTAAATTACATAAACAGTACATTTTGACTCCAACCTTTTACTTAAAAGAACAAATAATGTTGTTGTCCCTGGAACTTCAGTTAAAACTAATTTTGCCAGACGTCAATTCAAAAAGATATCCACGGTGTTGTACAACAAAATAAACAAAAAAACCTGCATTTACTCTAAAACTTTATATGAATGCAAAAAAATATTAAACGTATGGCTAAAAGTACTAAATTATGATTAAACAGAAGCTCTACTGGAGCCAGACTTATAATTGTAAAGAAAATAAATAAATAAATAAAACTTTTATGACACATGTAACTTATATATAATTACGAAGACACATACACACACACACAAAAACACACACACACACACACACACACACACACACACACACGCACGCACGCAAACACCACATCCAACTAAATACAACAATAATTATAGATAGATATATAAATATAAATGTTATAGGTATATAAATGTTATATGAATAGTAAAAAAAAAACCATGTAAGCTTATTACTATTGTTATTGAAGAGCGAGATTCTTCTGATACAGGCATTGTCATGCTTACTAGAAGGTCTCAATACCCTGTTATTAATTTTAAGCATGAACAGAAATAAACATTATTATTATTATTATTATAAACATTACAATAACAAATGAGGTTATGTATAACTGATGAGGTTATGTATAAATGTATTTTTTTTGTATAATATATTGTTTATATATTCTGTATCCCGCAGTATCCTTATCCACAGATAAAGCTTTACTAATTATTAATGTGTTGCCTTAATAGTTTTGTACTGAACCATATTTATATGTCAAAATTTAGGTTATAATCAAATCAAATAAATATTATACACCTAGTACACGAAAAATAAAAATTATTTATAAAAAAATTGTTTGTTGATTATTTGTCTTTCTTAGACTTTTGAAAGATTCAAATGATGTTATTTTTATATGGAGATAGCCAATTTTGGGAGTGATTTATATCAGTTTTTGAGTATGTGAAAATCTTACCAGCAATGGAGTTTGGGGAGCAACAGCCGAGCCTATCCTTCCGACAGTGGAACAAATCGCTAACAGGGTCGTTCTGTAATTTGTCGGGAAAACTTCCGCCGCGAAAATGTATAGCGAATTATACGCGAGGGTGATGAAGAATTTCCCGCCTAAATAAAACGCCGTAGACCAATTGCCACCTGTAATCGTTAAATACAGTTAATAAAAGTTATTTCTTATTCTATTTCTGTATATAAGTATATCCTGGTCGCCGTGTGATATCCGTCTGAGTAGAATAGACCTCCCTTTTTTCTTACCGGGGTGTCGTATAAGGTGACTAAGGTAAGTTAACCCGCCGTGTCGTATCCGGTTGAGTAGAAAAGACCACCCTCATTTCTTACCGAGGTGTCGTTAAGGTGACTAAGGTAAGTTGACCTACCGTGTGTGTCATCCGGCTCAGTAGAATAGACTACGCTCATTTCTTACCGAGGTGTCGTAAAAGGAGACAAAGGTAAGTTGACCCACCGTAGCCTTTCCGGCTGAGTAGAATAGACCAACCTCATTTCATTCCAAGGTGTCGTAAAAGGCGACTAAGGCAACTTAATATCAGGCAGACGGCGGGTACGTAAAATATGTAGCCAAATCACGTTACAACATGTTTATAACATGTTGTGCCGGCCCCACTTAGAGTGGGATAAGTGCAGGAAATGATGTTTAATAAGAATTAATCGTAGTTTGTTTCATTGCCCCTTGAGTGAATTTGAGCTTTCATATGAGGTCCATAACATTTTCGCTGACTATGGGCCTCCTTACAAAACTTATCGTTAACTTATCATTCTCTTACCCTTATCCCACTCTAAGTGGAGTCGGCATAATATGTCTTCTTCCATTCTCCTCTATCATTCGTTAACTCTGGTGCCACTCCTCTAATACGCATATCAATTTTCACACAATCCATCAATCTTTTTTTCGACCTCCCACTAGTCATACATCCATCCACATTCATATTTAAAACTCTTTTGGCCACATGATTTTCATCCCTCCTCATTACATGACCATACCAACTTAGTCTCGCATTTCTCATTATTAGTTGTTAATTGAACGAACAAAAAATTCATACTAAAATCATCGAATTTCATAAGCAGCGACTGGAATCGGAATTAATTAATAAATTGTTTATTAAAATAATTGCATTAACTAACAATTAGTAGTAATTGCGTTTGGCCTATAATTGTAGGACATGAGAGCAAATGTTCAATTATTAAACATAAGAAACTATTCGTCATTTACTCTGTGGGAATTTCATACGATCTTGTGCTAGAAATTTCGCTGTAATTTTTTTAAGGTTGTCTATTAATCTATTATAGGATCAAGACCGAATGTCAGATGCGTGGCCTCCAACATTTTTGACCATCAGAAACACCAAATCATTAAAATGGCGGATTTATTCTAGATTCGGATTCGATTCCTAACTAAATAGCATAGATAAGAGACATTAACGTAGGGATGTAACATGGAGTACAATTTACATACCTTTAAAATAATTGATTTTTGAAAATTTGCCTTTTTAATATTAATAATTAATTACAATAAAGGCCAATTAGAGTAGACTACTACCAATAAATAATAAAACATGCGCTGCTTGTGAAATTCGCTTAAAATATGTAGTTTGGCTACATTGGTTTCATCCAACAATGCATGTCTTATCTTAAAAAACAAGAAAAAGAGTAAAAAAGAAGAAAAAGGATAACTAAAATAATCGATTATTAGAAATCGATTATTTTAGAAAAATATACGATTAAGTATTTACAAAATCGATTATTTTTTCACATCGCTATATTAAAGGTAGGTGTAGAATGTCAATAAAATCAATATGTTAAGGACAATATTAAATGCTAAAGAACCACAGATAAAAATTAATAATTATTAAATGGAAATTACCTGGTAAAAATCCATAATTGATAAGTATAATTCCAGTCAAAATATACGCAGTCGAGATCACTCGCTTCCTGCCAAATCTATCCAAGCAAATCAATTTGCATACGTTCGCTGGCGCCTCTATCACAATAACGACAATATAGTTCAAATAACTGTTCCCAGATAACTCAATAGCATTGATCGATAGACCATAGTAGACTAACGTTGAAGTAGTCCAAAGAAATGAGCATGTTATTAATCTCTTCCAAATAACTGGCGACGTAAGCAGTTGTTTAAAAGTTGACTGGTTCGTTTCAATAACTTTGGATTTCTTTGCGTCTCGTTGCTTCATAGCTTGTTTCTCCACTTCATTGAAATGCCCTTTTGGTACTGATACGTTATTTATCTTTTCGCACTTTGCGAGAACGTTTATGCCTTCTTCGTAACGGCCTTTACTGAATAACCATCGGAAACTCTCCGTGAGCGTAAACAAGTAGAAAAAGACTAAAATAGCCGGCGTGTATATCACTAAGAGTAGATATCTCCAACTCTGCAGCCACCAGGATAAGATGGTTACAGTAACGCCTCCAAGGATGAACATGGTGTTAAATAGAAGGCTTACAAAAACTCTGCCCTTTGGTCCGACAAGCTCCAAAGCTGTAATAGAAACAAAAATTGGAGTTTATTAGTCTTTCTAGATTATACAGTATGTTCCAAAATTCAAGGATTTCGTTCTTGAATATCGGAACAGCTTTTACAGGTACAGAAGATAGACCTACTTGTGACTGCTCTAGAAACTATATATCATTTGTTATAAAGTTTATATACCTATATCATTTGTTTAAACCTATAAAACAATTGAACACTTGAAGTGAATAAGGCACTAAGTAGTTTAGTTAGAATTTTAATTTTTAGGTACTTAGTGCCTTATTTACTTCAAGTGTTCAATTGTGAAATTCTTTGAAAATTGACATCCCTTATAATATTTTTGAATAATAAAAATACTGAAATATTTTTGATTTTTTAAGTGCTAAAGTATATTTTTGAGGTGCTGCTATCCATCACAATTAATGAAAATCCCAAAAAAAATCTTTAGCTTTACGCCAAAACAAAGCCTTTACAAAAATACGTAAGTTTTTAGGTTTATGTACTACTTTTCTATTACGAAAATTCACAACCAATAATCATCAAAAATAACAAGTAATTAAAAAAGGAAGTTTGTTAAAACTAGTAAAAGGAGGCTTATACAAAAATACTGCTATCAAAGAGTATATGAATGGAAAAATTTAATCGCGCAACTAGGCCATACCATTTGTCTTATTGTCTTGTATATTTTAATTATATTGAATTTCATTGTTCTATCGTTCATCATTTGTCATTTGATTACGTAAAATAATAATTTCTGCAAATATCAAAGTACTAGAGCGGAGAATGAATAGGTTGTCTTTAATTTAATTCAAAGATTTATATATAATATTATATACTACGTATATAAACTATTTAACAAAAACAAGCATTTAATAAAAAACCTAAAACAATCCTATCCTTATCCCATTCTAAGAAGGAGCGGCACAACATGTTATATTTTACGACCGCCTGATGGACGTCAACTTCCTTAATCGTATTTTTAGTCATCTTTTACTACACCTCGGTAAGAAAGAGAGTGGTCTATTCTACTCAACCGGATGCCACACGGTGGGTCAACTTAGCTTAGTCGCCTTTTACGAGAGTTCGGTAAGATAGGTGAGTGGTCTATTCTATTCAACCGGATACCACACGGTAGGCCAACTTACCTCAGTCGCCATTTACGACATCTTGGCAAGAAATGTGGTTGGTCTATTCTACTAAGCCGGATACCTACGGCTTAATGTCATGTTTAAAGTGAAACGTAAACATAAATACGTGGTAATAATACTTTGTTTATTTCTTTTTTCAGATACATTAGTCCGTATGTGTACATGTGCTATTTCTTTTTCTTCTCTTACCTTTTTTTTATGTACATTAAAAAGAATAAATAAACAAACTTTGCAAAAAATCGATCCAGATAAGTTTTATTTAAAAAAAAAAGTCGTTTATCCCTGTTTTCGAGCTCTAAATTTTTTTGAAATTTACGTTGAGTAACAATCACAATTTTTCGCTATCAAACGTAAATTTAAGGAAGGGGAGGTAGTTCATTTGGGGAACGGGCGGTCTAAAGAGGTGAAAATACCTAGGATCGAGCCCCACCTGCCCTATTATTTTTGATTTTTTTTTTATTTTTTTATTTTACGTCATTTTAAAAATTGCTTTTTTTGAATTTGAATTTGAAAAAAAAATTTGCAAAGCTTGGTCACCCAGGTACTCCCTTTTTATATATCAAGCAAGTCATGCATTCAGTTTGACAGGGACGCTAGTAAGATAGCTGAATAATCAGCGGAAACTGCGTAAGCAAAAAGTGTAATTAGTCACGGAGAGCTGATGAGGCGTTAAGGTGACGTTTATTACGGTTATGGTAATGAAAATACCATGGCAACTAGATGTTGTTAAAAGAAACTATTTTTTGGAACTTCGTCTTATAATAAGTAGTACGTTCGGCGATATCCGCCGAGAGATTCTTGGTTATTTTTTAAAATAAAAGAAGGCGCCAATGACATGTGGGATTTGAACCCGGGTTTGGAACATTTTCAGTCCACCCGGTACCTATCGGCTATCGCAACATTACGTTTGACAACTAAAATAATCCTTTGCTGTATATTTTACATTATACCATATTTTTAATGCCTAAAAACAGGGATAAAACGATTAAAAAAAAACCTAACTAGATCGATTTTCTCCCCCAAACTCTCCTACATGCTCAATTTCATGAAATCTTTGGTGCCGTTTCTGAGATCCAGAAAATATAT
Organism: Morpho helenor; assembly: GCA_029227775.1. Taxonomy (NCBI): domain Eukaryota; kingdom Metazoa; phylum Arthropoda; class Insecta; order Lepidoptera; family Nymphalidae; genus Morpho; species Morpho helenor. The sequence goes on from JARGCU010000006.1 coordinate 2,591,194, forward strand.
TTATATATATACATACAAGATTAAGTCATTTAAATATTTAAGATAGATAGATGACCATAAAAGTAATTATTGCGAGTTAACCGTAAGCGATAGAGACATGCTATCGAGGACTTTTTTGTAGTATTTTTTTAGATCTACAATTCTCTAGTACATTACATTAGTGTATCTCTTTTGGTTTGCGCGGCGCACGCGACTAAAGCTACCAGCAGGCGAGTTTTTACAGCTGGGCGACCTATTCAATACAATTTACACAAAACCGTAACGTACTATTAAACTAAATCTTCTGGAAGAATAGCACTACCTTTTAATAAAAACCGTTCAGTAAATTTTGAGAAGATCTATCACCTAATCTTTCTATTCTATAATCTTTTGTAGATGTAATAAGTTATATTTTTATATTTTATTACTACACAAGAACTTATTTTAATTTAAATCTATTTTTTTATTTACAATAAAAATGTACAAGTTAATTCTATCTTAAATTTCTTACACGTATGATTTGTATAGTCCTAGACTATACAAATCATACCCACGTGGATAATTTTAGAAGATAGACAAATGGATTCATCATCATCTTCCTGCCCTTATCCCCCTCTAAGTGGGGTCGGTACAACATGTTATAAACATGCTGTCACATGATTAGGCTGCGCTTTTACGACCGGCCGCCTGCCTGACATCAACTTACCTTAGTCGTATTTTACGACACCTCGGTAAGAAAGAGGGTGGTCTATTCTACTAAACCGGATACCACACGGTGGGTCAATTTACCTTAGTCGCCTTTTACAACACCTCGGTAAGAAATGAGGTTGGTCTATTCTACTCAGCCGGATACCACATGGCGGGTCGTCTTACCTTAGTCATCTTTTACGACCTTGGTAAGAAATGAGGGTGGTACTATTCTATTCAGCCGGATACCACACGGCGTGATAGACAATTGGATTATCGATCATTATAAATGCTCTGGGATGGTTGTGTTTTTTTTTTATCTCAAAAACTTTGCACGCTAAATAGAAGACCAATGATCGCAAAAATTTACAATTACAATTTATTCATTCAAGCGAACATTATCTAAGTACAAGGTCGTGGGAGTTTTAGGTAACTGTTTATGTTTATTTATAAATTATTTAGAAAGCGATTTTACTCAATGGAAACCGACAACAATGGATGACAAATAAATATTGCTTTAGACTGTTTTTAACTCTATACTACGAACAACCTAAGCGTAAACAACGCGTAAAAAATGATGTTGGTTTGGATTAGTTTATATTGGCATTTTGGTTGTTGAATCACCCACATTTCGTTACGAAGTAAATATATAAATATATGGGACACTTACTCACATGGTCGTCCGTCCCCAAAGTAACTTAATACTTGTGTTATGGGTGACAGACAACTGGTGACAAAATACAAAAAAAAACATATTTATTTCTTTTCAATAATTGATTACAAGAAATACAGATTGAGACCTTTTAGTAAGTATTAGAAATACTTGTGCCAGAAGGTCTCGCTCTTCCATAACAAAGGTAAGTTATATAAATATTAAAAAGGTAAGTGTTTACTATATATTAAGTTATTTAATTATAGCGTATGTGTATGTTTGTGGGGTGCCAAAGTGGTCGGTCACCTCGTGGCGCACCCCGGGCAAGCTTAGTCTTGGCGAACGGACCACTGAGGGGTGGCCAATCCAGTTGTCCCTCTGATTAGCAGAGGGCAATCTGGACGGGCCGGGGACTTCGGGGGGGTTGGGGTGAAGTCCCTAATGAGCGACGGGTCCAGTTGGGCTTACTCTAAGTCTGGCTGGACATGGTTACGGCCACCGTCGGCGAAACCCGGAAGCCCAGCAATGGGAACGGGGACCTTTGGGTTGCGAAGAAAACCTCTATAAAAAATTACCCGGTGGGGGCGGAAACGCCCACCAAGGCGTTGGGGCCCCTACTTGGGGCGCGATCTCTCCCTGTCGACCGTGACATAGCAAACACGGTGGGCAGGGAGCGATCGTGGGCAGCGATGGCCTCCCTTTGCTCTGCGGAGGGGGGCGGAGGGAGGCGGCGGAGCGGTTCCACGAACTGTTGTTCTGGATCCAATCTGCTGCTGGTGAGTCCAGGTGTTAGTGACTCGCCCAAGCCCATCGTCTGCCGCCCTAACTGGGGACCTTCGGGTGTTCCAAACGGGGTACATCGGACGCCTGGCTTACAGGTCCCCGAGGCGGTCGGTGCATCTGGTGCTCCCGATGCACCGGTTAGCGGAGGGGGGCTTCTCTTTCGAGGGGCCCCTACCTGGAGGTGTTTATTCTCTGGGATCAGAGCTGTCGGCGGGATGGGGGCAATATGTACAATGATACCCTGTCCTTGCCATCGGCAGCGTGGCGGAGCACACAGGTCGTTTTAGTCGGTGCGAGTCCGACATAACCGCCGCCTGTCCCCGTCGGGCGGCGGTATCCATAAGGGGTTTTTTCCTGTATAAAAAAAAATGTGTATGTTTGTGTGTTGACTGTTGTTGTGCGTGTGTGTGCATATAGATCTGTGTATTTAAGATGTATATTCTAATAGAGCTTCCGTATCTTCATAATTTAATGTTTTCAGCCAATAAGATAAAGTATTTTTGAAGTTATGTTAAGTCATTATATATATTAAATTTTTTATTAATTATGTCGTATAAGTGTGACGCTTGTTTATTGTACTGTCGGCCAGCAAAAGCTGTTTTAGTTTTAACACAGGGAGCAACATTTTTTATTCTTCTTTTATTTAGAATAGGTAAGATAAACTGTAGTTTATTGTGTAATCTCAATATGGCGCTCGAACAGCGGTCACTAGGAGTTTAACGGGGACCTTCCGGGGGTTCCGAACGGGGTTTAATCGGACGCCCGCCCTATAAGGTCCCCGAGGCGGTCGATGCATCCGTTGCTCCCGATGCATCGTCCAGCGGAGGTAGGGGCCACTGTTAGAGAGGCCCCGACCCAGAGGTGGCGCACTCTAGGGTACAGAGTTGCTGCTGGCGGGGATGGGGGCAATGTTATAGGTACCCTATGACCTATCCCGCCACCAGTAGCGTGGTGGAGCACACAGGTCGTTTTAGTCGGTGCGAGTCCGACATAACCGTCGCCTGTCCCCGTCGGGCGGCGGTACCCATAAGGGGTTTTTTCTTGTCTAAAAAAAAGCACATCGAGTTGGTTGTACTGGAGTTGGAGAAAACTCGCACTAAGCACACTGTTCTATATTTCAACACCTCACTAGTTGAACAACTATTGTATTCTTAGCTATATGGGGGCTAAATAAATTTTCTGTATTTAATACAGTTAAATAAACAATCACTAGTTCATTAGATACACGGCCTTTAGGAAGTCAAACAGCTCACGTAGCTTGCGTCAGTTTACTATATATAGTAATAAATCACATTGTAAAAATACCTTCCGCGAGATAATATATGATTACTAGTATTAATGTTTGTAATATTATGTGTGTATGCACAAGGGTTGTCTAAGATACGTGCTTTTATTAAACTTGCCATGTATGTGTTTAGTGTACTGTTGAGGATTACTTAAAAGATAAGAATGTGTGGATGCGCTTAGACCCTGTACAAGATAGTAATGACTAAATGTAACTAGTCACAAGAATTATACTTCTAAAAGAGCAACCGCCGAGTTTCTTGCTGGCTCTTCTCGGTAGGAACAGCTTTCCGAACCAGCAGTAGCGTTGACGATTCAAAAGCACTTGTTTACAAGCTCTGTTTCCAGCTACCAGCTCCGATGACAATGCATGTTTATGACAAGCATGACCAAGCTAAGTTGGAAAAATTACTAGACAAGGGAACTCCTTAATTTCCCTACGGACATGAAAAACTAGGTATTCGAGCAACCGCCTGATTTTCTTGAAATTCAACATGAAGGAAGGTTTTGGGGGAGAATTTTTAATGCTGCGATCAAAATCGGTTCCACGTAATTTTAAATGAGCACTAATAAATTAACTAATCTAAGAGTGAGGGGAATACTAGAGGTTGTTACCTTTATTTTCTTATTCAACTGATAAACAAACTGCTATTTGCTTTAGGAAATGTCCACATAACACGTTTATGTGTAGCTTGGATCCATAGGTTTGGAGGTCTGGTTCTTGAAGACATACACCCATTTGGGGGGTTTTAAACGCTGATTTTTCCAATACTGAGTTATAAATAATCTAATAGTTATATAAATTTTTTTTTAAGGAGTGCCGCAGAAATGGTCGCATTATACAGCCCTGTTCTTCATGGCCATTTTCTAACATTGTCTCATTTAATTGGCAACATTATTCCTATTTATTCTATACTCTATGTTTTATTTATATATTATTGTTATTGTTAGGTTAGTAACTAGATATTACTTGATGATTATTATTGATATTTTTATTTAGAAACAGTGGAGTAATAAGTTTTAATTGTTAACCGGATGCTCTATGGTGTTAAGATGTTAACATTTTCAATGATAGAATCAAATTTATCATTTAATTTTAAGGCGTTGTTGGTGTAATATAAATATATACAGAATTATAAACTCAAATTCTAGAATAATACAGTGAACTTACATTTTTATAGACCACAGTTATACCTGATTGTATTACGTATTTTATGACACTTTCTTAACGAGGTGTCGCAAAATACAACTAAGGTAAGTTGACGTCAGGCAGACGGCCGGTCATAAAACACGTAGCCAAATCATGTGACAACATGTTTATAACATGTGTGTCCCACTTAGAGTGGGATAATGGCAGAAAGATGAGAGGACATCTTCTAATTATATTTAAATTAATTATAATAATATTTATTATTATTACTGTTCGTAATTACTATTATTATAAAATTTAGACGTTCAAGAAGTGTATGTATGTACCAATTTTGAATAAAATATTTGATTTGATTTGATGATGAGTTATACTTAGCTGTATGTTTCTCTTAAACTCGGACAAAGAAGTTGCAAAGAAAAAGAAGATAAACTTACCAAGAACAAAACACGCTGTATAAACTCCACCCCCTATAGCGGGTTCAAGAAACTCGAGCACTATAAACATCTCATAGTTCAACGAGAACGCTCGAATCACACCGAACACTCCATTAGCGACGCTCGCGAACACCAGGGCAAGTCGTCGGCCATACTTGTCGGAGATGAGACCAGTTAAGGGTATGGAAATGAAGAAACCAGCGTTGTGGACAGTGCCGACCAAGGACCGCTTCCAATCCTGACAGCCAAGGTTGAACTGAAACAAAAGGTTGATTTTATGTTATGGCTTTGACGCTGCAGACTTGATATTGGCTGAGATGGGCTTTCATCACTACATAGTATAAAACAAAGTTGCTTTCTGTGTCTGTCCCCATATCCCTATGTATGCTTAAATCTTTAAAACTACGATAGAGTGATTAAAGAGGAAGGTTTATATGTATAATAACATTCAATATTGAGTAGAGAAATACTGTAATTTTTGAGGGTTCTAATGTGATGTAAATAATTACATTTTTTCCGCTTACATTGCAAACGCATGCTGAAACTTAAGAGATTTATCAAAATAATGTACTAAGTATTTGCACACCTTGAAAAGGTCTACAGAAAACTCCGTGATGGTGTATGTCTGTCTCTTAGGGATAACTCACAATAGCATTTTTTTGTCATTTTCTTTTTACGAAAAATATGGAGCATTGAGGGCATCGAGTGACTGAGTTCACTGAGTGATATATATTTTACTAGGACCGCCCTCATTTCTTATTGAGCTGTCGTAAAAGGCGACTAAGGTAAGTTGACCTACTTTGTCGTATCCAAATGAGTGGAATAAATCAGCGTCATTTCTTACCGAAGTGTCGTAAAAGGCGACTATGGTAAGTTGAGGTCAGGCAGGCGGCCGGTTATAAAATGCCTAGCCAAATCATGATATGACGTGGTTAATATATGTTGTGCCGACCCTACTTAGAGTAGGATAAGGGCAGGAGAATGATGAGTAATAAGAACACTATCTGTCCCAGTAAAAAAGTCATAACCGATTGTCAATCAATTATATTTTATAAACATAGAATAACCTCACAGTTTTTAAATAGGAACAAATTATAACAATGACATACTTTATAGATAAAGACTCAATGGCGATTTTTTTCCATAGCGTTCTAGTTCGGGACATTGTAAAGGGAAAGGAGGAAGGAAGTCGGGCGACATGTTATAGGATTTTTTGCAAGAATCTATGGCCGTCAACTAAAAATTATTAGTCACAATGACAAAAATTTTGTTATTTTGCTAAAAGCGCGGTAATATTTTGTTGTGGTATTTTAAAAATAAAAAAGTAACTTAAAAAAAGAAAAATTATTGGGTAGGTGGGCTCGATGCTACGTATTTACATTTCTCGAGACTGCCCGTTCCTCGCATAAGGTACGCTGACTTGACAGTTTACGGCAAAAATAGCGTTTTATATACAAACTAGCGGCCTGCCCATGCTTCGCACGGGTATAAAATATATATCCCATGTCACTCAGTGTAAAAAAATGATTAAAATCGATCCAGTAGTTTTGATTTATTCATTACTGCCCGTGGCCCGCAAGCGTTAAATTTGGAGAAAAACAATTTCCTCTCCCTATACCAAGACGATTTCCTGCTATCTTTGGAATATCTAAACTCATATAGTATATTTTTACTTATTTACTTTTACATTTTACCTATGTATTTTATTTTTACAATTAATTACAGAATGTCTTTAAAAAAACTCTTAAAAGATTCGAAGTGCTATAGGGTGAAGCGCGGCGTCCTCACGGCATTTTAAATCTGTAATATCTCGGAAAATGTTCACTTAAATTACATACTGTAAATGGCCATATTGACCTTTATTAAATCAACAATTTATTTAAGGTACTTAATTGCATAAGGATTAATGTTGTATTGTATAAAAATTGCTTTGAACATAAGGCATTATTTTTCGTAAAAAGTATATGACAAAAAATGCTTTTGTGGGTTATCCATAAGAGATAGACATATACCATCGCGGACTTTTCTGTAGAACTTTTCAAGGCGTACAAATACTTAGTACATCATTTTGATAAATCTCGTAGGGTTTAGCCTGCGTTTGAATTGTAAGCGGACAAAAATGTAATTATTTACAGAAACCTCAAAAATTACAGTAATTCTCTACTACGTATTGAATGTTATTATACGTACAAACCTTCCTCTGGATATCACTCTATCTATTAAAAAAAACCGCATCAAAATCTGTTGCGTAGTTTTAAAGTTTTATGCGTACATACGGAAATATGGACTTTGTTTTATAATATGTAGTGATGATGTTAGTATTATTTAATGGCCAAAAACAGGGATAAAACGATTTTTTTTTTACATAAAACCTAGCTAGATCTATTTTTCTCCCCCAAAACCCTCTCATGCTGAATTTCAGGAAAATCGTTTCATCCGTTTCCGAGATTCCGAATATATATATAAGATTAACTCATTTAAATATTAAAGATAAATGGCAAGGGTTACATAGTTTAAACGCTCGGCTATAAAATCTTAAAATAAAGCCGATATAAATTAAAAGAAACTATTGTTTTGTTTTTATAGTTCACTAACTGAAAAATCCACGTGCGAAATTAAACACGCTTGCTGACTTACTTTAACCGTAATCTTGTAAATACCATGACGCTGATAAGTTTGTGCAAACTGTTAGTTCTAGTAGAGGAAATATATAAAATATCTATACTTATTATTCCGTGATATGTCCGCTGCTTAATAAAATAGACCACCCTCATTTCTTATCGAGGTGTTGTATAAGACGACTGAGATAAGCAGACCCACCGTGTGGTACCCGACTGAGTAGAATAGACCACCCTCATTTCTTATAGAGGCGTCGTAAAAGGCGACAAAGGTCAGTAGACGTCTGGGAGGCGGTCAGTCGTAAAATACCTAACCAAATCATGTATCAACATGATTAATACATGTTTTGCTGACCTCGGAAGCTTTAGTCGCGTGTGCTGCGTAAACCAATAGAGATACACTAAAGTCATGTAGTAGAGAATTGTAGATCTATAAAAATACTATAAAAAAGTCAACAACAGTATGTCTCTATCTCTTATGGTTAAATCACTATAACTACTTTTGTTTAAAAGTTCAATTTAATACACTGGTAATATACGTGGCGCTGATAATACACGTAAATACGTGGGAATGCGTGCGTAGCCACAGGCAGAGCTAGTTTATTTATAACTTGTGATACTATTGAATAAGTCTACCACCACCGCGCTTAGCTTTAATGGGCAATCATAATTTATAGAATTGGGCGTTACTTTGCGGAGGTCCATAATACAAAAGTAATAAGAATATTATTTTGCTATAATCCGCGATAAAAGATGTGTAATGCTAAATGTAGAGTGTACTATTCGTTCTCATACCTGATACATGCAGAATTTGTAAGAACTCATGCACTACCCGACACCGATGGCACAACAATACACAAGCACCACCACAATCTCAACAATTGTTTCGCCCCGTAACCGAAGCATCGTCAGGAGATAGACTCCACGACAAAATCGTAAAGCTTTACGATTTTGTCATTTGATTATAGCAAAATAATATTCTCATTACTTTTTGGTCAATCATAAAAAGAAGGTGCAATAAAAATGAACTTAAAAAACAGCTAAATACGTGATGATTTCAATTTCTATATTTAGGTCTGGTAGCTATTTCTTCACAAGATATATTTCATAATAAATATGTATGAAATAGTATGAAGCAATAATTTATTAGACTAAATAAATACTTTCAATGTTTCCCACAATCCATCTGACTTATCAATAGAAAAGTTAGACATACAGAAAAGCTTTAATTAAGAATAAGCTATATGCTTATACGTAAAGCATATTAAAGACTGCGGTTAGGTTATATAAATTAAACAAAAAATATATTTAAAAGATTGACCGCCGAGTGTCTTTCTGGTTCTTCTCGGTAAGAGAGGAGAGATATAAGGAGAGTTATAATGAATAATTTAACCAAGGATGACAACGTGATTGTTTATTTACCCTCTATAAGTAAGTAAGTAAGTAAGTAACGGCCTGTTACTATCCCACTGCTGGGCATAGGCCTCTTCTCTCCGTTTTTTGTAGAGAAGGTTTGGAGCTAAGACCTACCACGCTGCTCCAATGTGGACTGGTAGGTTACACATATCTCCAGAATTCTCTAGAGATATGCAGGTTTCCTCACGATGTTTTCCTTCACCGAAAAGCGTGTGATAAATTGCAATTATCAATTAGACACATAAGTTTTACTAGAAAACTCATTGGTGTCTGCCCGGGGTTTAAACCCTAGACCTCCCCGAAAGAGGCACACGGTGTTACCGCTGGGCTACCACAGCTTATAGTATTGTAGTAGTAGTTGTAGTAGCTTATAGCTTATGTAATATAAATAAAAAAAATATATATTTAAAAGATTGACCGCCGAGTTTCTTGGTGGTTCTTCTCGGTAAGAGAGGAGAAATATAAGGAGAGTTATAATGCATAATTTAACCAAGGATGACAACGTGATTGTTTACCCTCTATACATATTACATATTTAAAGACAAACTAGAACTTAAAGAATGAACTCAGTACATTAGAGCTGTCAGACACAAATGAATTTTCATACTTTATTTATAATTTAACATGTGTTTATATTAACAATTTAGTTCGCACGATACAATGTATTTATCATTGTCACATCAAAACGCTGAATTAAATGCTAAATGACTATGTTTAAGTCATTATCGGAGCTAACTTAGCGTTGCAACTATGCCCGAACTAATTAGTTTTGTTGATTATTTATTTATATATAAATAGTCAGTAGAGTAGTAAAGAGCAGAGTTGACGATTCAAAAGCACTTGTTTGCTAGTTTATTTGAATATAGAATATTTTGAATTTGAATTTGAATACTAGCTTTTAGCCGCAACTACGTTCGCGTGGACTTTAGTCTTGCAATAAATATTGCAATCTTTTCTCGACGGCATAGTTTAATCATTTTAGTAAGTAACCCGTATGACTTGCATCAAAATGCCCTTATCCCACTCTAAGTGGGGTTGGCACAACATGTTACAAACATGTTGTCATATGATTTGGCTACGTATTTTACGACCGGCCGCCTGCCTGACGTCAACTTACCTTAGTCGTATTTTACGACTCCTCGGTAAGAAAGAGGTTACTCAACCGGATACCACACGGCGGGTCGACTTACCTTAGTCGCCTTTTACGACACCTCGGTAAGAAATGAGGTTGGTCTATTTTACTCAACCGGATACCACACGGTGGGTCAACTTACCTTAGTCGCGTTTTACGACACCTCGGTAAGAAATGAGGTTGGTCTATTTTACTCAGCCGGATACCACACGGCTATATGTTCAAAATTTCTATTCGGGAAAATTTTGTAAGACTATGATTTTCACTCGGACGAACCCGCTGCCATACATATATTATCATCGCGGATTATAGCAAAATAATATTATTAGTGACTTACCTCTTTAACGATTGAATGTTCTTCAAAGTACAAGAACGAGTCGCATTCAATTACTGATGATTTATCGAACAACTGCGGCAAACAGGTGTTATTTGAATATCCAGTACTTGTATTAAGGAAAGGCGCGTATCGGTGACATTTTGAAGGGGTCCCATCTTCTAGATGTGGTATTGTGAAGTTCACGTCCTGATCTTCGCATTCTGGTACGGCGCATCTGTAAAGGACTGCATTTATAGATCCCATATATTTGATTTATACAAGATTTATAGATTTATAGGCGTTACTTTGCGGAACTCCATAGTACAGAAATTACAATAAAATTACTTTACAGTAATCCGCGTTTGTTAAGAGAATATATGCAATGCTAAATGTATGAAGCAGGTAACAATCAGATACATGCACTCACTCACTCACTAAGTCTAGTCTTTAATATTTAAGGACTTAATCCTATCCTACTAATATTATTGCTGCGATGGCCCAGCGGTGCGTTCGTGTGAATCTCTAGAGATGATCACGGGTTCAAACCCGGGCAGACACCAATGAGTTTTTCTCTTAAAAACTTATGTGTCTAATTGATAATTGCAATTTATCACACGCTTTTCGGTGAAGGAAAACATCGTGAGGAAACCTGCATATCTGTAGAGAATTCTGGAGGTATGTGTAACCTACCAATCCACATTGGAGCAGCGTGGTAGGTCTTAGCTCCAATCTTTCTCTCCAAAAATGGAGAGAAGAGGCCTATTCTCAGCAGTGGGATAGTAACAGGCAGTTACTTACTTTTACTTACTACTAATATTATTAATACCAAAGTTTGTGATTATGGATGTATTTTTGTTCGTCTTTCATGGATAATCCGCTGAACCAATATCGATGAAATCTGGCACAATCATTACTTATACACCGCAAAAGCACATAGGCTTTAGAAATCCTGTTAATTCAACAGGAATAGGATGACATTGAAAGCTTCATCTTATCAACATATCTCGCGACAACAGTCCACGCAAGCGAAGTTGCGAGTAAAAGCTAGTCTTATATATATAGAATCATAATTTCTGAAACGGCTCCAACGATTTTCATGTAATTTGGTATGTAGGATATTCGGTGGCGATAAATTGATCTAGGTAGGTTTCATTTAAAAAATGTTTTGTTTTAGGGATAAAAATCTCATACTCCACATAAGCACTACACACACGCACTACCACAACATCTACGTTTCGCTCCGAAACCGAAGCATCATCAGGATAGATTCCACGAGCAAAATCGTAATGAACATACATAAAACATTTTCTGGAGCGACTACATCGATTTATTTCAAAATCAGTTTAGCCGTTTTGGGTTGTAAATCGGTAATCGGTAAATCGATGTTGTGGCGAATCGATGTTGAGTAACATATAGGATTTTTGTTTTAGAATTCCGAGGGTCGACATTTACTAGGGAAACTCTTTGTGACACTTTTTCAGTGCGGGAAAAGCCGTGGGCTCAGTTATATCTTATAAAGTTAACACTTGAAGTAAATAAGGCACTAAGTACCTAAAAAAAAATCGAATTAAGTATGCAATTTAGTTCTAAAACCAAATTGTATATTTAGTTCGAATTTTTTTTTAGGTACTTAGTGCCTTATTTACTTCAAGTGTTCAAGTTTTGACTGGCCCGTTGGCGCAGTGGGTAGTGACCCTGCCTCCAGCGCCGGGGGCCGCGGGTTCGATTCCCGCCGAGGGCCAATATTTTCTATAAATGAATTTGTTGGTCTTCGAGTCTGGGTGTATATTTGTATTTAAAAATTATATATGTATATATTCACCAGTTGTCTGCCAACCATAACACAAGTATTAAGTTACTTTGGTGACGGACGATCGTGTGTGTAAGTGTCCCAAATACATATTTGTTTATTTACATTACATATACATATGCATATTTATTTATTTAAATGCATATACATATTTATTTATTGAAAGTTATGTCTCTATGCGTCTCGAAGACTCGATTTTGAGTTGATGAAGGTAAAAAGAGTTTTACAGGCGTCTCTGTTAGCTTCCATCCCATATCTTCAATAAAGTGTTCCTTTAATCAATTAACCAGCCAAAAATATATTATTTTTACGTAATAATAAAACTATTTCCTAAGTGTTTCACATATTGCTAGTCAGATATTAATTTCACATCTTCTCACGTTCCGTTATTGCTAGGAAGTGATTTCTATGAAAATTTCTAGCGATAAGTTCTGTTATCGGCTATTTCATAAATAGCTTCACGCTTGACGGCTACAATTCTAGTTGTTTTTAACTAATAGTATTTCAAATAACAGTAATTCAAAGTAACAGTAATTCAAGGTAATATTAACCTAAAGTGCGACCGTGATAAAAAAGTTATTTGATGGTCGCATTTTAGGTTAATATTACTTTATATATTATGCCGCGTGCTATCCAGCTGAGTAGAATAGTACCACCCTCTTTTCTTACCGAGGTGTCGTAAAAGGCGACTAAGGTAAGTCGACCCGCCGTGTGGTATTCGGCTGAGTAGAATAGACCAACCTCATTTCTTACCGAGGTGTCGTAAAAGGCGACTAAGGTAAGATGACCCACCGTGTGGTATCCGGTTTAGTAGAATAGACCACCCTCTTTCTTACCGAGGTGTCGTGAAATACGACAGAGGTAAGTTGACGTCAGGCAGGCGGCCGGTCGTAAAAACGCAGCCAAATCATGTTACAGCATGTTTATAACATGTTGTGCCGACCCCACTTAGAGTGGGATAAGGGCAGGAAGATGATGATTACTTTATATATTATACCGCGTGCTATCCAGCTGAGTAGAATAGACCACCCTCATTTATTACCGAGGTTTCGTAAAAGGCGTGTTAGTTGACCCACGGAGTGGTATCCGGTTAAGTAGAATAGACCACCCTCTTTCTTACCGAGGTGTGGTAAAATACAACTAAGGTAAGTTAATAATAACGTCAGATAGGCGACCGGTCGTAAAATACGTAGGCAAATCATGTGACAACATGTTTTTAATGTTGTGCCGACCCCACTTAGAGTGCGGATATGGGCAGGAGGATGATGTAGCGTGCGATTTGAGAGATTCTCAGCTATTTTTAGATAGGGAGGAAAGTTATACAAAAACGTCTAATGATTTTATATGCCTTGGCAAATATTTAAAACATATAGTAAGTAGCGGCCTGTTACTATCCCACTGCTGAGAATAGGCCTCTTCTCTCCGTTATAAGAGAGAAGGTTTGGAGCTAAGACCTACCACGCTGCTCCAATGCGGATTGGTAGGTTACACATATCTCCAGAATTCTCTAGAGATATGCAGGTTCCCTCACGATGTTTTCCTTCACCGAAAAGCGTGTGATAAATTGCAATTATCAATTAGATACATAAGTTTTAATAGAAAAACTCATTGGTGTCTGCCCGGGTTTGAACCCATGATCGTCTCTAGAGATTCACACGGTCGCACCGCTAGGCCATCACAGCTTTGTAATGATTTGTAATGATTTTATATTTCTTGGTAAATATTTAAAACATATATTATTCCTTAAATGTATTTGAAATTTAGTGTCGGTCTGTATAAATTGATCACGTGCGAAAGCTCCGTGTGTTGAAAACGTGCTAGTCAGACTGGTTTTCGCAAAAGCTGCATCTTTTAAAAGAAACCGGCGCTATGGTTGCTATGTGAAAATTAATAAGCACTTTCCATGATAATTAGTAAGTACTAATTAGCATTTTCCATGATAATTATTATGTATTAATTTGCATTTTCCATGTTAATTATAATGTTATAATTAGCATTTTCCATGTTTAAACTTCTGTCTAATTAATACAATATGTAATATTTTAATTCATTTTTTATTTCCCGCCGTGTGGTATCTGAATAGAATAGACCACACTCATTTCTTACCGAGGTGTCGTAAACGACGACTAAGGTAAGTAGGCCCACCGCGTGGTATCCGGTTAAGTAGAATAGACCACCCTCTTTCTTACCGGGGTGTCGTAACATACGGTTAAGTTAAGTTGATGTCAGGCAACACACACATACAGAGTTATTGTTATAGAACCGGCTATACTCACGTCTTATTCTATCGGGTTAGCCCGACTAGTTTCGAACCCGTCCGGGGCACTTATTCATAAGCTCCTTACCCGACGGGAACTCCGCGGGGACGGGTTCGAAACTAGTCGGGCTAACCCGATAGAATAAGACGTGAGTATAGCCGGTTCTATACAATAACTATGAATACTACTCACGATAGTTTAAACACATATACAGGTAAAACACATAGCCAAATCATGTTACAACATGTTTAAAACATGTTGTGCAGACCCCACTTAGAGTGGGATATGGATAGGAAAATGATGACTTTTCTGTGAAGGAAAACATCGTGATGAAACCTGCGTATCTCTAGAGAATTCTGGGGATATGTGTAACCTACCAATCCGCATTGGAGCAGCGTGGTAGGTCTTAGCTCCAATCCTTCTTTACAAAAAAGGAAAGAATTGGCCGATGGTCGTAAAACTGGCTAATTGTTAAATCATTCGAAGTTACCCGTGTAACCAATGGCGTGTCACATTTTGGTTAGAAAAACCTGAACCCTAGTTAAACACCGATTATATGCTAAGTATTCATGGCAACTTTAATTACCTTAATAGCGTACATTGCATTTTATCAGCATTACTTGAGTGTTACTTTATATTGTAATTTTATTAGAATTTTATAAATTAAATTATAAGCACTGATAAACCGATGTCTTTCTTTCAAGGCCATCGTTTAGAATTTTTTTTAAAAATTCAAAATTTTAACCCATCACTCATGATTCTACTAATATTATAAATGCGAAAGTTTTTGAGTATGGATGTATGTTTGTTAATCTTTCACAGCGAATTTGCTGAACCAATATTAATGAAAATTGGCACAAATAATCCTTTTAACGCCGTGTGGTATCCGGCTGAATAGAATAGTACCACCCTCTTTTCTTACCGAGGTGTCGTAAAAGGCGACTAAGGTAAGTCGACCCGCCGTTTGGTATCCGGCTGAGTAGAATAGACCAACCTCATTTCTTACCGAGGTGTCGTAAAAGGCGACTAAGGTAAGTTGACCCACCGTGTGGTATCCGGTTTAGTAGAATAGACCACCCTCATTCTTACCGAGGTGTCGTAAAATACGACAGAGGTAAGTTGACGTCAGGCAGGCGGCCGGTCGTAAAAACGCAGCCAAATCATGTAACAGCGTGTTTATAACATGTTGTGCCGACCCCACTTAGAGTGGGATAAGGGCAAGAGGATGATGATGGCACAAATAATCCTTTTACACCGGACTAACATATAGGCTACAGAAATCTTGTTAATTCAGTTCGTTTCGTTTCTGTTACTTCGTTTTCCAGTAAACGAATAAAAATAAAATATAATAAAAATACTGTCTAAAGAAAACTCTTTTGGCGTAAGCCGAAAACTTGGAATATAAATACTTCTGTAAATACATATTTCACTTGATTTTGACATATCGTGAACAAAAATAAGTTCCATAGGTTTATTATAGATAGCGTTTTGAATGTCATCCTATTTAATTCCTCCTGAATTTAATTCCTGTTGAATTAACAGGATTTCTATAGCCTATATGTTACCCCGGTATATAAGGAATATTTATGCCAAATTTCATCGATTATATATATATTTTAATTTATTTTTTATTTCCCGCCGTGTGGTATACGGCTGAGTAGAATAGACCACCCTCATTTCTTACCGAGGTGTCTTAAAAGGCGATTAAGGTAAGTTGACCTACCGTGTGGTATCCGGTTTAGTAGAATAGACCACCCTCCTTCTTAGCGACTAAGGTAAATACGACTAAGGTAAGTTGACGTCAGGCAGGCGGCCGGTCGTAAAAACGCAGCTAAATCATGTTACAACATGTTTATAACATGTTGTGCCGAACCCACTTAAAGGGATAAGGGCAGGAGGATATATTATTTAATAGTTAAAATATTTTATTAAAAAATGTTTTACATTTGGAGAGACAGATTGAGACGCGTTTATTAGTTACAACCCTTTACAAGTATCTTAACATGCTATATTTAAGATTATTAATACCGGTGACAAAGTAACATTATAATAAATATAGTAAAAATTCTTACCTGTATTTAAGATCCATAGCTTCAAAATTGTAAACAGACGAATACATCCCAGCGAGTAACACAGGGATCAGAATTAAAAAATAATTATATACGTTAAACTTTCCAAATGGGCCTAATATTTGCAAAATATCGTCCACAGTCACCTCATTTTCTTTACTCTTTTCTGGATCCATTTTTAAATTTTAACTGTTCAGTATTAACACATCACTGTTTAAAAAAAAAGTGAGATTTTTAATCTTATTTTAAAATTAAATTTCGATTTTTAATCTGTATTCTAATTTTAAAATTAAATTTCGATTATTAATCTGTATTCTCTTTTTAAATTAAATCCGTAAATGGAACGCGAGGCGGTTGGTCCGCGCGCCGGGGTTATAGTGCGCGCGAGTCGTTTAATTGAATGGTTTTATTGTAAAACTATTTTTTACACGGCATTTGCTTATCGAGTCGATTTACGATTTCTTATAACTTCTATTAATATTTTAAACTTGTAGGTCGAATATGTCTGAAGTTAAGTTTCATAACTATTTCTAATATACCTATATCGTTTTATAACTATACTTTTAATATATAAGTGAGTCAATATATCTTAATATAATATATATTAATATAATATATATTAAGATCCAAAGAGTCTATTTTTATATCGTATAAGAGATCTAATATATTCAGTTATATTTATTAACTAGCTATCGCTAGCGGCTCCGCACGCGTATAAAGAATAATGATCGTAATATAGGATTTTCATAACCACAAAATGGTTTTAACATTAAAAGCTAGACATATGTTGTCGCGGACTTTTATATTGTAACAATTTCGTAATACATGTTTTTTTATAACTTTCACCGTTTGGTTAGCGCACGCAAGGAAAACTTTAAATTTTGCCGTTCTCGTAATATTTTTTTATTGCTGCTCCTCTCCTATTTATCTTAACGTGATGTTATATAAATTCTCTATAAACTTCTTCGATGGACTATCTTACACTCAAAGAATTTTTCAAATCGGTCCAGTAGTTCCGAGATTAGCGCGTTCAAACAATCGAACAAAAAAACTCTTCTCTTTATATATTAGTATAGATTTAGAATAACATTCCCATAAAAATTCAACAGACAATTAGAAATGCTATAATCCACTGAGAAGAACTGGCAAGAAATTCCATATTTACTGTTATTGATATAGCAATTACATATAATTCGATCCTATTAACATGTTACTGTTTGTCTAAGCAACACAAACATCGACGCTAGTCACGACTTAGAAATCACAAAATCTCATAGTCATTGCAATTTCACGTTTAGAGCGAGATTATCTTCCCACTTTTTATTAAAAGCCCACCCTCACTCAGTAACAAAACTCACATTTAAATTCATTTTACTTTTTCCGGTTCCGTTTTAAGGTCTATCATAGCATTGGTCTTGTAGCAACGATAAAGTAGGTTTTGTATTAGATAGTAATAGAAGGAAAAGGACAAGAATTGAAGAAGAAAGAGAGTACGGGTCATAAAAAGAAAAGCTTTGAAAGCCCAGCGGTGACACATCGCCACTTTTAAGAGGATCACGAGTTCAAACTCCAATGAGTTTTTAGCTTTTTGGAGTTGGAGTTTTTCTGTTAGAACGTATGTGTCTAATTGATAATTGTATTACATACATGTCTTATCTCTAATTCTTCTCTCCGGAAACGGAAAGAGGTTGTCTATTCCCAGCAGTGGGATAGTAGGTAACAGGCCGTTAATGTACTGTACCGCTGATTAGTTTTCTTTGTGTCCAAAGAATGTGTTTATCTTAGAATTCCTTTTGAAAATATCTAGTTTAAAACCAGTATTTGCGGATATAGAGTGCGATCTATACTTATTTGAAATGAGGAAGCAAAATGCAAGTGCGTATTTGCTGTATAAAAAGACGTATGAATGTCAACATCATGTCCCACACCTCACTGTCAGCGATGATCGTTGGATCGTGTAATCATCTATAGTCATAATATACATGCGATCACACTTATCCCCAGCGATTCCCTTTTGATGCGATATTTGAACATGTTTTAAACATTTTATCGATTCAGCGGATTCGCCGTGAAAGTGTAACAAACATACATCCATACCCACAAACTTTCGCATTTATAATATTTTAGCCGTGTGGTATCCGGTTAAGTAGAATAGTAACACCCTCATTTCTTACCGAGGTGTCGTAAAAGGCGACTTATGTAAGTTGACCCACCTTGTGGTATCCGGTTTAGTAGAATAGACCACCCTCTTTCTTACCGAGGTGTCGTAAAAGGCGACTTATGTAAGTTGACCCACCGTGTGGTATCCGGTTTAGTAGAATAGACCACCCTCTTTATTACCGAGGTGTCATAAAATACGACTGAGGTAAGTTGACGTCAGGCAGTCGGCCGGTCGTAATAACGCAGCCAAATCATGCTACAACATGTTTATAACATGTTGTGCCTACCCCACTTAGAGTGGGATAAGGGCAGGAGGATATAGTAGGATAGGATAGGATATGATTGTCCAAAGAATTTGGCGTACTTCACCAACAGCAATAACTAGATTTACGAATAAATTGAGAATTCTAGTATTTTACGATATACTTTTGATTATATTATCGATTCATACTTTATACTATTACCGTGAATAGAGCTTGTAGAATATAAAAATCTAAGCTATTACCTATTACTATAGCTTTAGTTTACCTTGAATTTTAAAGAGAATATTATTAAAAACAAATACTGAATATTTAAACCGTTTCTGCTTGTCATCATTCTCCTGCCATTATCCCATCTAAGTGGAATATTTAAGGAATACGTAAGATTTAATACGAAGAAAATTGAAACGTACTGACTAACCAGAAACGTTCGTTATACGTAATATATCTGCTGCTGGCAACCCCAGCCCTGGTGACATATCTAATCAGCTGTTCTGTTTAATTAATTTCTTAAAACTTAATATAATATTGTAATATAAGTAATAAGTGATATAATCAATGTGGAAATATATGTTATTCTTCAAGATTCATAAATATAAGTTATAAAAATCATTGAAAAGGAAAAGCAAGTCCGCGTATAAACCTGTTACCTGTCACCGAAATTTTTCAGTTAATTTTTAAATTGGTGTTTATTAAATTCAGGGAAGTATCTTAGTTGTATCTTTTTATAATTATTATTTGCACCTTAAAACACACACAAAATATTTTCTTTTTTCTTTTGATTACTTCGTCTCTCGTACTTTCTTTGAAAGTATGTTGCAGATGTTCTAATCTTTGAAATTTACCTGAGATATATATTTTAAGCATTATTTGAGCAACTGTCTCGGTTTGCTTAGTATTTAAAAGCAAATTGGATGACTAATTTTGGAAAGTTATATGAGCAAGTCTACCTTTTTATTAAAAACTAAACTAATTACTACTCAGTCATTTTTGCCTCACTATTATTATTATTTTTTTAAATATACTTAACTAGTTTATCAGCAACTAAACACACAACAGCTTAATTTAATAGCAAGGTTGTTGCAATAATAGTGAATAATAATACAGTATTTCTCAAATAAATTCAGAATTTAATTACTGAGTAAATAAAAATTAAAAAAATTATATTTCTATAGTATACTTATCATGTCATAGCTGAACATAACATTGTAAACAATAATAACATCTTATAGCTATCACCATAAGTAAAAATATTATATATTATTGTCTCCTTTTGCTTGGTATTTAAAAGCTCAATTGATGACTTTAATATATAGCATTGTTTATTATCTTTTTGAATAAAAAGTACTCATTGTGCAAGTCTCTCTCTGCTTATTAATTAAAAGTGGAGTGGATGACTAATGTCACAATATCTTCAGGAATAGTTGATCACTTTATTTTTTATTTTTTTTAAATAACATAAAATAATATACAATTAACATCAATATCTGTTAATTAGCAACCAAATTAATTAAAGAATAAACTACTTCCCATACAAAAAACTAATAACCCTTACTTATACAGTCTTACTTACTTTCAGCATAATCTTAAAACAAAAATGATGACCCGTCAAGCATCATTAAAAGACATGGAGTCAAAACTTAGATTGGCTTTGCAAGATTTAAAAATCTCAAAGGAGCTTAATGCTCAACTTCTTAAAGAAAGGGAAGACAGTGAGATTGAAATCACAAAAATTATAAAAAAAAACAGTGAATATAAAGATCAACTTGCTAAACTCCATGTTGAGTATACGGACATTTTACAACAACGAGATCAGCTGAAGGATATCATTGAATCATTTGATCAATGTGCTTATGAACATGAGAAGGCTCTGGGTCGCATAACAGAGTTGGAAATTAGCCTTCACGAGACACAACAGAATGTTTGTCAGCTGGAACAAGCAAAAAGTTCTCGTGAATCTGATGTGACCCAGTGTCTTTTTAGTGAACTTGTTGAATGTAGTTCAAGTAGTAATTTGGATAAAAAAATTATTGGAAATGAAGCAGCAAAGTTAGTATGCTTCAGTAGTCACAATAAATTAAAAAAATATATTAAAATCAATAAATTTATTAAAAAATCCAAGCGAGTGATTAAAAACAAAAACTGCATTCAACAATTAGGGAAAGCTAAAAAGGAACGTTTGCGTTTAATTGATAAAATGAAATCTATAAATGATAAACTTCATTGCAGAAGACACTTGTATGACACTGAAACCCGGCAACAGCAAAATAAAATACATTCTTTAGAAAAATCCTTAAATCATATTACAGATCTTTATAGAAAGTCTCAAGTGCAAATTGACGAGCACATATCATCTTTTGATAACTTATTAGGTATTTGTAATGACAACTTAGAACGTATTGAATCTCTGTCAAGCAATAGCAAAGAAGTATATAAAAGAGACTGTTTGTGCATGCTGAAATCAGGAAGTGGAAGTGTTACACAAGTTTCTTCACCTTCTGTCATATGTAAATCCAATAACTTAGATACAAATAACTCAGTTACTACAAATATTAATATGTTGAAAAAGACAGATATAAATAATTCAATTAATTTGAAAGTATTTGAAAAGAAAACAATAATTGTATCAGATGAATTAGGTAAAGGCTTTGGATCTTTAATGAATCATTGTCTATCACATCTAGTTATTAATAGATGTTCACCAGGTGCTACCTTCAGTTATTTAGTTGACAGCCTTGCAGCAAATTCTTTAGATTGTAATACTAATGTAATTTTAATGTGTGGAGATAGCTTGAATATAAGCAAACAAGACATTATGAAATGTGTAGATAAATTGCTATTCCTACATGACAATACAGAATGTAAATTTATTATGTGTTCATTTCCTTACTCAAACACACTAACAAAAAAACAAAATGAACATATTTATAAGTTAAATTTATTAATTTATAATTTGACACTCCGTCATGGGAAGGCAATTAATTACTTTGATAGTAATAAATTTATTACATCATTTAAGATGACAAGGGATACTATGTATCTACCTTTTAGAATTAAAAGACATATAGCTACATTGTTAGCATACAATTTAAACAATAAAGTTGCATGTGTAACTAATTCTTTTGACACATATATTAACTGTACTAATAGTACTAATATTTCTGTTTTTGACTCCTGTACTAGTAGTAGTACTTGTATTATTCCTAGTATTAATCTTTGTAGTGATAATACTAGTTTAAACTAGAAATAAGGACAACAGATAAGCCTTGTCAAATAAATTTAGTGCACCAGAATTTACAAGGCTTATCTGGCAAAGAATTCGAATTAGAATTGTTTTTAAAAAAATATAATATTGATGTTTTGTGCATAACTGAGCACTGGCTTAATAGTTTGCAATTAATGTTAAATATTAAGGATTATACAGTATCCAGTGCTTTTTCAAGAAAGACCGCAACTCGTGGCTCAAATCGTGGGGGTTCTCTTATACTAGTACGGGACAATATACAATATAAAAAAAGGAATGACATTATGGGTCTTTCTGTAGAACACACTGTTGAGCTGTCTAGTGTTGAGCTGGAGCAATATTTAGTAGTTTGCGTGTATCGGCCGCCCCCAGGCGATTTTATTGTATTTGAAGAAGTTATGGAGGAAGTACTTAAGAGGTTAAGTAAATCACCTAAAAAGTTATTAATTTGCGGTGATTTCAATGTAGACATTTTAGTAAAGACTTCTAAAAGAGAAAAATTACTTAACCTATTCAAATGTTTTAACCTTGATAATGTTTTTAATGAACCTACTAGAATAACTGCAACCTCAGCTACTTGCCTCGATAACATATTTTGTAATTGTAAAATCTTACATAAATCAATTATAAATAGCTTAAAATCAGATCATAGTGGACAGACAATATCAGTTCCTGGTTTAGAACAAAAGTTCAAGAAAATAATCCAATTTAGACCTGTTACTACTAAAAAAATTAATACCTTTAGAGATAACATCTTAGCTAAGATACCTAAAATTAATACAGCTCAGAATGATCCGGATGAACTTTATAATTCTCTCTTTAGCTTAATCAACCTTGAATTTAACCGTGTCTTTAAGATTGTGGAAAAAAAACTATCACCAAATCTAAAGTTTAGTGATTGGGCAACAGTTGGCATTTACAAAAGCCGGAATAACTTGTTTGACTTGTATGCACAAAAGCAGTTCAATCAAACCCCCACATTCGCCGATTATGTAAAAAAATATTCTAAATTATTTAAAATTGTTTGCGTACAAGCTAAGTCATTATATATAAAAAGGAAGATCGCTACTTCTGAAAATAAAATAAAAGCAACGTGGAATATTTTAAATGATGAAATTGGTAAAAATAAAATACAAGGTAATAATAATAACAATCTTGAACTTAGCATCAATAACAAAATTATTACTTCCAATTTAGAAGTAGCTCGCACATTTGAAAGTTTTTTTCGAGACATACCAATTACCACTACTAAATCCATCAATTCCTCGCCAACATTAGCACTTAATCTTTTAGAGGGGTGCGTCACTGAATGTAACGTTGTCTTTAATTTTAAACACATTACCCCGTGTGACGTTCTAAAAAGCTTCCAAACAATCCAAATGAAAAAAACGGAAGATTTATGGGGAATGTCAGTGCGCACAATTCAGAATATCATTGATGTTCTTGCGTCTCATTTAGCTCCAATTTTTAATAAAACTGTAGATTTAGGTATATTTCCAGATCTTATGAAACACAGTAAATTAATACCTCTGTTTAAATCTGGAGATAAAAAAGATCCAAATAATTATAGACCAATTTCAATACTACCCGCTTTTAGTAAAATCTTTGAAAAAATTATGCTTAATCAACTGCTCCATCATTTCAATTCTAACAAATTACTTCATTCGGAGCAGTATGGTTTTACAAAGGGTAGGTCCACAACAGATACGGGTGCAAGATTGATGAAACATGTATTTAGTGCTTGGGAGAAGTTCCAGAATACCTTAGGTGTTTTCTGTGACTTGTCAAAGGCATTCGATTGTGTTCAGCATGAGACTCTCCTGCGAAAACTAAGCCACTATGGGGTAAAAGGTACTGCACTGAAGCTTATTGCCTCATATCTCAGTAATAGAATTCAAAGAGTGTGTGTAAATAATATAAAGTCATCCGGTTCAATCACGAAAATGGGTGTGCCACAAGGCTCTATTCTGGGTCCCTTCCTATTTTTAATATATATAAATGATTTGCCATTTTATGTAAACAATATTTGTGACGTAGTACTTTTCGCAGATGATACATCATTATTATTTAAGATTGACAAAACCAAAACAAAAGTTGACGATGTGAACAGTGCTTTGTCACAGGTATCGCATTGGTTTACAGTAAATAATCTTCTTTTAAATACAAATAAGACTAAGTGCTTAGAATTCACATTGCCTAATGTTGAAAAATTGGTAAATACAGTAAAAATTAATAATGAAATAGTAAAAACAGAAGACTTAGCTGTTTTTCTGGGAGTAACCTTGGATGCAAAGCTGCAATGGGGACCCCACATGACTAATCTTTGTAGTAAACTTAGTTCCGCTGCCTATGCCGTTAGGAAGATTAGGCAATTAGCTGATATTGAAACAGCAAGACTTGTCTATTTTTCTTATTTCCATAGCATTATGGCATACGGTATCTTGCTGTGGGGTAAGGCAGCTGATATACAAAAAATATTCGTTTTGCAAAAGCGAGCTGTACGTGCGATTTATAATATGAAACCACGTGACTCGCTCCGTGATAAATTTAAAGAAATAGGTATTCTCACCGTAGCTTCGCAATACATTTATAATAATATAGTGTTTGTGAGACAAAATATACATCTTTTTAATAAAAAAAGTGATATTAGTAATAGGCAAACCAGGAACCGAAATAAATTAATAATACCCAGGATACGGCTTCAGAAAGTTCGTAGATCGTTTGTGGGCCTCGGTATACATTTTTATAATAAAATTCCACAATCTATTTTGGACTTGCCTTTACACAAGTTCAAAATAGCAATTAAAAAGACACTGATTCATAAAGCTTATTATACTGTTGAGGACTATATTGATGATAAGAAAGCTTGGTTTTAAATTGCGACCAGCTACGCACTAGATTATATTGTAAATTTTTTAATTTGTTCTTAATTAAGCCATTATTGTAAAACTCAATTTTGAAAAGAGTGACCGCCGAGTTTCTTGCTGGTTCTTCTCGGTAAGTGCACCATTCCGAACCAGTGGTAGCTTCATTGTAATTTGACGATTCGAAAGTGCTTGTAAAGGCCAATTTGAATAAAGAATTATTTGAATTTGAATTTGAATTTGAATCAGCACAACATCTTATAAACGTGTTGTTACATGATTTGGCAAGGTATTTTACGGCCGCCCGCCTGTCTGACGTCAATTTACCTTAGTCGTATTTTACGATACCTCGGTAAGGAACAGGGTGGTCTATTTTACTAAACCGGATACAAAACGGTGAGTCAACTTACCTTAGTCGCATTTTACGACACCTCGGTAAGAAATGAGGTTGGTCAATTCTTCTCAGGCGGATACCACACGGCAGGTCGACTTACCTTAGTCGCCTTTTACGACACCTCGGTAAGAAATGAGGTTGGTACTATTCTATTCAGCCGGATACCACACAGCGGTCACAGGCAAAGATAGTGATATTTAAAATTGATGACATCAACTTCTAACTTACACCAACTATGCAATCTGGTAAATTGATAATTGTACTATCAAAACCAACGAAACGAATTAATTGATGAACAATCATATTTGTAATATTAATGTATTCAATTTCTTTAATTTACAGTCGGTAAAGTTAAAGAACACTGACGTCTCTTAACTTGTAGTACCAAGAATTTTGTTATTCCTGGAATAAGATCGATAAATCTTGCTGCAAAACCTAAAAAAACTTCAGTTAAATGCAATATTCTTAGAATCATATCCATCACAGGTAACCAAAGATAAATAAAATAATACTCATACGAACAGAAATGGCATACCGCTGTGTGGTATCCGGCTGAATAGAATAGTACCACCCTCTTTTTTTACCGAGGTGTTTTAAAAGGCGACTAAGGTAAGTCGACTCGCCGCGCCGGGTGGTATTTGGCTGAATAGAAAAGACCACTCTCATTTCTTACCGAGGTGTCATAAAAGGCGACTAATGTAAGTTTACCCACAGTGTGGTATCCGGTTAAGTAGAATAGACCACCCTCATTTCTAACCGAGGTGTTATAAAAGGTGACTAAGGTAAGTTGACCCACTGTGTGGTATCCGGCTGAATAGAATAGACCATCCACTTTCTTACCGAGGTGTCGTATAATACGACTAAGGTAACTTGACGTCATACGTCGACTAGACGTAAACTTGGCTGCATAGAAAAGACCACTCTCATTACTTACCGAATGGTCATAAAAGACGACTAATGTAAGTTGACCCACAGTGTGATATCCGGTTAAGTAGAATAGGCCACCGTCTTTCTTACCGATGTTTCGTAAAAAACGACTTAGGTAAGTTGACGTCAGGCAGGCGGACTGTCGTAAAATACCAAGCCAAATCATCTATACTTATAATAAATCTATAGAAAGGTCAATTCTGTAACTGGATTATATTTCCAAAATAACTATCAGGGGGTGATTAGGGATCGATACTGATGCCAAAAATGCAACCAGTAAAATTTTTGTCTGTCTGTCTGTCTGTCTGTCTGTCTGTATAACCGTTATAGAAACAAAAACTACTCGACGGATTTTAACGAAACTCGGTACAATTTTTTGTCATACTCCTGGGCTGGTTATAGTATACTTTTCATCACGCTGCAATCAATAGGAGCAGAGCAGTGAAGGGAAATGTTGGGAAAACGGGAGAAGTTACTCCATTTTTTAAGCTTCCGTCGCGTGTGCAACCTTGATGGTTAAAGCTACAAAGAAATCATGTATGACGGAAATGTTCTCCTTAAAATTATATAAAAACTATCCCACGACAGCATATGTCTATCTTTTATTGTTGACTCACAATAACACGTGTAACTCCCGATAGCTTAGCAGTTCGAAGCTTTCTGGTTATATTTGCGTACTCCTACATTTATATCACTCTCAGTCATCCCTAAATAAAAAAGTGAATAGTATTAACCATTGTATAAAAAAAGAATCATTGAAATCGGTATAGAAACACCAAAGTTATACATGAAATACGCTAATAATAAGCCATCGCGCGTGAATACTGAATCATGCTTTAAGGATTATCACTACATAGTATAAAACAAAGTCACATTCTTTGTTTGTCCCTTATATCTCTATGTATGCTTAAATCTTTAAAAGTACGGAACAGATTTTGATGCGTTTTTTTTAATAGATAGAGTGATTCAAGGGGAAGGTTTATATGTATAATAACATTCAATATGGAGTAGAGAAATACTGTAATTTTTGAGGTTTCTAATGTGATGTCGTAAATAATTACTTTTTTTCCGCTTACATTGCAAACGCAGGCTAAACCCTACGAGATTTATCAAAATGATGTACTAAGTATTTGTACACATTGAAAAGGTCTACATAAAAGTCCGCGATGGTATATGTCTATTTCTTATGGATAACCCACAATAGCATTTTTTGTCATTAACTTTTTACGAAAAATAATGCCTTATTTTCGAAGCAATTTTTATACAGTATAGCCATTAATCCTTATCCAATTAAGTACCTTAACTTACATTGTTGATTTAATATAGATCAATATGACTGTTTACAGCATGTAATTTAAATGAACATTTCCGAAGATATCACTGATTTAAAATTCCGCGAGGAGGCCGCGCTTCGCCCTATAGCACTTCGAATTTAGCAGCGATTGGACGCGCAACTAAATGTCGCTCTTTTAAGAGTAACCTCTAAAGAAAACATTTTTGTATTGTCTAATGATAACAAAGCTATGAATGTTGTATATAAAGACATTCTGTAATTAATTTTAAACATAAAATATATAGGGAAAAATGAAAAATGTAAATATGTAGTATATGAATTTAGATATTAGATATAGCAGGAAATCTTCTTGGTATAGGGAGAGGGGAATTGTTTTTCTTCAAATTTAACGCTTGCGGGCCACAGGCAGTAATGAATACCTAAATTAAAACTACTGGATCGATTTTAATCATTTTTTCACTGGGTGACATAGGCTATATATTTTATACCCGTGCGAAGCAGGGTAGGCCGCTAGTGTAACAATATATTTATAACATGTTGTGCTGACTCCACTTAGAGTGGGATAAGGGCAGGAGAATGATGACAAACAGAAACGGTCTAAGTATTCAGTATTTGTTTTTGATAATATTCTCTTTAAAATTCAAGGTAAACTAAAGCTATAGTAATAGGGAATAGCTTAGATTTTTATATTCTACAAGCTCTATTCAAGATAAGAGTATAAAGTATAAATCGATAATGCATTCAAAACTATACCGTAAAATACTAGAATTCTCAATTTATTCACGAAACAAGTTAGCGTAGTTTGCAAATTCTTTGAACAATCATATTATTAAATAATTTATAGAATTAGGCATTACTTTGCGGAGATCCATAATACAAAAGTAATAATAAAAATTTGTAAGAACTCATGCACTACCCGACACCGATGGCACAACAATACACAAGCACTGCACACATTCACCACCACAACCTCAACAATTGTTTCGAAACGATTGTTGAGTTTGTGATAGTGAACGTATATAGTGCTTGTGTATCGTGGTGGTGGTGGTGGAGGTTTGTGCATGTGTTTTTACGAATCCTGCATGTATCAGGTATGATGATTGTCCACTTACATTTAGCATTATATATATTTTCTATTTTACTTCTTCGCGGATTATAGCAAAATAATTTTATTATTACTTTTGAATTAGGCATTACTTTGCAAAGATCCATAATACAAAAGGAATATATAATATTACTAGTGGCCCGCTCCGGCTTCGCACGGGTATAAAATATATAGCCTATGTCACTTAGTAAAAAAAATGATTAAAATCTATCCAGCAGTTTTGTTTTATTCATTACTGCCCGTGGCCCACACGCGTCAAATTTGGAGTAAAACAATTCCCCTGGGGTGCCAAAGTGGTCGGCCTCCTTGTGGCGCACCCTGGGCAAGCTCAGTCTTGGCGAACGGACCACTGTGGGGTGGCCAATCCAGTTGTCCTTCTGATTAGCAGAGGGCAATCTGGACAGGCCGGGGACTCCGGGGGGGCTGAGGTGGGGTTCCTAATGAGCGACGGGTCCGGTTGGGCTTACTCTAAGTCTAGCTGGACATGGTTACGGCCACCGTCGGCGAAACCCGGAAGCACAGCAATGGGAACGGGGACCTTCGGGTTGCGAGGAAGAAAACCTCTATAAAAAATTACCCGGTGGGGGCGGAAACGCCCACCAAGGCGGTGTGGCCCCTACTTGGGGCGCGGTCTCTCCCTGTTGACCGTGACATAACAAACACGGTGGGCAGAGAGCGACCGTGGGCAGCGATAGCCTCCCTTTGTTCTGCGGAGGGGGGTGAAGGGAGGTGGCGGAGCGGTTCCACGAACTGTTGTTCTGGATCCAATCTGCTGCTGGTGAGTCCAGGTGTTAGTGACTCGCCCAAGCCCATCGTCTGCCGCCCTAACTGGGGACCTTCGGGTGTTCCGAACGGGGTATATCGGACGCCTGGCTTACAGGTCCCCGAGGCGGTCGGTGCATCTTGTGCTACCGATGCACCGGTTAGCGGAGGGGGGCTTCTCTTTCGAGGGGCCTCTACCCGAAGACGGTGTTTGTTCTCTGGGATCAGAGCTGTTGGCGAGATGGGGGCAATATGTACAATGATACCCTGTCCTTGCCATCGGCAGCGTGGTGGAGCATACAGGTCGTTTTAGTCGGTGCGAGTCCGACATAACTGCCGCCTGTCCCCGTCGGGCGGCGGTACCCCATAAGGAGCTTTTTTCTGTATAAAAAAAAACAATTCCCCTTTCCCTATACCATGAAGATTCCCTGCTATCTTTGGAATATCTAAATTCATATACTACATTTTTACTTATTTACTTTTACATTTTCCCTGAGTATTTTATTTTTACAATTAATTACAGAATGTCTTTATATACAACATTCACAGCTTTTTTGTCATAAAGAAAGAATCTTCATTACACAATACAAACATGTTTTCTTTAGAGGTTACTCTTGATAAAGCGACATCTAGTTGGCCATGTGAAAAAAAAACCCGTCCAATCGCAGCTAAATTCGAAGTGCTATAAGACAAAGCGCGCAATCGCTATAACCTGCATTTTAATACTGTAATATCTTCGAAAATGTTCATTTAAATTACAAATGAAGAAGAAAATGTCAAAAATATGCTATTGTGGGTCCATAAGCGATATACATAATATGTATACCATCGCGGAGTTTTCTGTAGACCTTTTCAAGGTGTACAAATACTTAGTACATTATTTTGACAAATATTGTAGGGTTCGGCCTGCGTTTGCAATGTAAACGGAAAATAAATGTAATTATTTACGACATCACATTGGAAACCTCAAAAATGATAGTATTTCTTTACTCCATATTGAATGTTTATAATAAAAGTTTATAATATGTTAGATTATACATATAAACCTTTCTCTTCAATCACTGTATCTATTAAAAAACCGCATCAAAATCTGTTGCGTAGTTTTAAAGATTTAAGCATACAAAGGGATATAGGGACATAGGAACAGACAGAGAAAGCGACTTTGTTTTATACTATTTAGTGACGTTTAGCTATTAGAACTAACGACGATATTTCTCCTTTATTCTTATGCAATAATAAAAATCAATTTTCCCAAAGTCAACTCATTTACTCTTTCTCAAAAACTACTCAATGACACATATGACAGCCACAATGCTTTTTCATATTAATGACTAACTCTGAAGGAGGTTGTATTAAAAACATGTTGTAACAGTCAACCATCCTGACAACATTTGTGACCCCGCAAATCTCATAAGCTGACTTCTGGGAATGAATCTACCACTGATTCGGAATGCTGATTGTACTGAGAAGAATCGGCAAGAAACTCAATACTTGCTCTTTTAATCTGTAAAAGAAAAATCATTTCGCACCTTAAGCTCACCCTCAATCACTCAATCACTGTCATGGCATAACACAGCTCAATAAGTGGCAACCAACTCAGCAGATACACACGTAAACAGACTCGCAAATGATAACGCTCAAAGAACAATCACCACATCTAGGCAGAGTCTAGCTGACAGTCGTTGCAGATGGCCACAGTCTAGAAAACAATCGTTACAACTGGAACAAATCCAGAGAATAATCGTCATTCTAGCTGACAGTTCTATCGAACAATAGTCACGGGCGCGTCTATGGCCTCACATAGCATATCGTCACGTTGATCTTACAGAGTTAATAAACCGAATACCAATTACCATTATTAATCTCTCCAATAAAAACTCAATTTTTTATTCCATAGCATCGCATATCGCAACTATCTCTCAAATTATACGAAATTCGCACTCTCCGTGTTGTCTCAAGATATTGATCGTCATTTGTCTTTTCTTTAAACTCTTTAAATTTCCAGATATTCCTTTTGCCCGCTCTATTTGTGAGTTTAGGTTACATCCTCTTCTGAATATAATAAACGACGATATTTCTCCTTTGTACTTATTATATTATTATACTTATTCAATAAATAAAAATAGTTTTCCCAGAGTCAACCCATTTACTCTTTCTCAACAACTTAATGACACATATGACAGCCACAATGCTTTTTCATATTAATGACCAACTCTATGAAGGAGGTTGTATTAAAAACATGTTGTAACACTATTATTTTGATAATTGTCAAATTTTTTTCCATACTAAATCAAAGACAAAATTACGTTTAGCTGTCATTTATGTTTTGTTATTCCACTGAAATTTGCGTTTTATTATTTTACTGTCATAGTCGTTTTTGTTATACCACGTTTTATAGCGACTTGACGGGATAAAATAAATGCGGTCGAACGGGATAAAAAGTATCCTATGTCCGTCTCCTGGTTCTAAGCAACCTCTCCACCAATTTTCAGCCGAATTGGTTCATCCGTTCTTGAGTTATAAATAGTGTAACTTAGACCAACTTTCTTTTATATATATAGATATTGCCATAATTTGCGATAAAATAATTTATATTGCAATAACTAAAATCATAGATCGGATGTCAATTAAAAATGTTTACATTAACCGCTGAGTTTCTTGCTGATTTCTCCCATCATGCTTCTGCCCTTATCCCACTCTAAGTGGAATCGGCACAACATGTTATAGACATGTTGTCATATGATTTGGATACGTATTTTACGACCAGCCACTTGCCTTACTTAGTCTATTATACGACACCTCGGTAAGAAAGTGGATGGTCTATTCTATTCAGCCGGATACCACACGGTGGGTCAACTTACTTTAGTCACCTTATATAACACCTCGGTTAGAAATGAGGGTGGTCTATTCTAAAAAGTGAAGGGTGAAAGTTGCTAATAAAAAGACTAATCTAGTAACTAAGAAATCGCATAAAAAGAGAGACATAATAAATCTTATTTCCTTTAATGTGTAGACACCGGTTATACTCACGTCTTATATTCTCAGATGAGCCCTACTAGTTTCAAGCCCATACTTTTAATATAAGACGTGAGTATAGCCAGTGTTTATACATTAATTATGAGTAACATGTACGATAGTTTAAACTCATTTTCTTTCTCTTTAATGTCTATGGATATATATTAGGCTCTCCTACTCTACAATAACTTTAATGTGTAGACACCGGATGAGCCCATACGGATAATATAAGACGTGAGTATAGCCGATGTCTATACATTAACTATGAATAACACTTACGATAGTTTAAACTCATTTTCTTGTTCTGTAATGTCTATGGATATAGTTTAAAACTCTATGACCACGTAAACAAACGTGCAAATGTAATAATAATAATAATGTAATAAACAATAATAACAAATGCAACAAACATACGTTCAAGTAAATAAGCGATTTAATAAACTTTAATACTCGATCACATTACAAACAAAGTTGCAACATCGCAATTTTTCGCTATTCCGCGGCGACCGCAATAACTCTTCCATACAATTTATTACATTTCCACCACAACAATTCAAAACTAATTCTAATCTTTTACTATACTAGTTGTACCTTCAGCTTCGCCCGCACAGAAATCCAAATGTGTTCCAATTTTTTTCCCGAATTGAAATTTTGAACATAAAAGTAGTTATCATGTATTAATTATAAGAGATTTTTGAATAACTTTCACCGTTTTAGTAAACGACGAAATCTATATCCCTAGGATAAATAAAGGTCCTAACTTTTACTCAGCCGGATACCACACGGCAGGTCAACTTACCTTAGTCGCTTTTTACGAAACCTCGGAAAGAAATGAGGGTAGTAACCAGTAAGTGTGTTTACTAGTTGTAAACACACGCAAGGAAAGTTTTAAATTTTGCTGTTTTCGTAATATTTTTTATAGCTGCTCCTCTCCTATTCATCTTAGCGTAGAATTCCTCGATAAATGGACTATCTGACACTCAAAGAATTTTTGAAATCGGTCCAGTAGTTCCTGAGATTAGCGCGTTCAAACAATCAATCAATCAAACAAACAAACTCTTCAGCTTTATATATTAGTATGGATATAGATATAGATTTACTTTATTTTGTGGTAATCATTTATATAAAGCTGTGATAGTCCGGTGGTGAGACCGTTCGACTCTTTTGTTGTCACGAGTTCAAGCCCCAGGCAGAAAACAAAGAGTTTTTCTATTAAAACTTCAGTACTTACTTAAAATTAATTGATAATTGCAATTTATCACACGCTTTTCGGTGAAGGAAAAACATCGCGAGGAAACATACCTCTGGAGAATTTTGGGGATATGTCAACCTACCAATTCACATGGCTGCCTGCCTGACGTCAACTTACCTTAGTCGTATTTTACGACACCTCGGTAAGAAATAAGGGTGGTCTATTCTACCCAGCCGGTTACCACACGGCGCGTTGACTTAACTTATTAGCCTTTTACGACACCTCGGTAAGAAATGACGGTGGTCTATACACCTCAGCCTGATACCACACGGAGCGTCGACTTACCTTATTCGCCTTTTACGACACCACGGTAAAAAATGACGGTGATATACCCCACTCAGCCGGATACCACACGGAGCGTCGACTTACCTTATACGCCTTATACGACACCTCGGTAATAAATGTGGATGGTCTATTTTACTCAGCCGGATACCATACAGCAATAGAAAGCTATAAAACCGTTAATATTTAAATACGGAAATGTGAATATGCTATCGAAACATTCACGTTTATTCAACAGCGGCCAATTCACGTAAAAATACGGTTTGCACGCGCTGAAATTTTATCAACGTTTATTCTTTGCACAAGGATTTGTGTATTTGTTGGGTTGTCGTGGACCGTGTATCCCATATTGCACTTTCGGCTAAGAGTAGTGATGTCCGATATATATCGATATAGTTACCATTTTATTATATTTATATCGAATTTTATATATTAGCTAGCTTTTTAAATAATGTTTGTTTAAATATATAAAAATAAATATATGGGACACTTACACATACGGTTGTCCTTCCCCAAAGTAAGTAACTTAATACTTGTGTTATGAGTGACAGACAACTGGTGAATATATACTTATGTATTTTTTAAATACATTCTTAAATACAAATATACAACCAGACTCGAAGATCAACAAATTCTACAATAGAAAATGTTGTCCCTCGGCGGGAATCGAACCCGCGACAACATTTAGCATGCAATTTTTTATGCGGCAGCTATGTTTCAACTAATTTAGAATGTGCAATTATCTTTAATATCTTTAGTTAGTCTTGTATATTTATATATATATATATATATATATATATATATATATATATATATATATATATATATATATATATGTCGCATCCTGGCAACCATCATTCCATCATTAAAAATATATTGAAAATACATTGAAAATAGAAGGCGCAGCGGTGACAGAATGCAGACGGCGCATATGAGAGATGAAGACAGATGCTTGTCATGGCGCAGTTGTGAAAATTGTTAAGAAGAATATAAAGTTGAAGATAAGCGTTGTACTTTTTCATATGCACGATACCCTAATTACGCCCACTAATGTCTAAGAATAATGTCCAAGATACTGATGAGTCATATATATATATATATAAGATACATATATATATATATATATATATATATATATATATATATATATATATATATATATATATATATATATATATATATATATATATATATATATATATATATATATATATCGAGTATATATCTGATATTTTCCTAATCTCGGAAACGGCTCCAATGCTTTCATAAAATTTAGCATGTTGGGGGTTTTAGGGGGAAAATCGATCTAACTAGGTTCCACTTAAAAAACTGTCATTTATCGCTGTTTTCGGGCAATGTAAAAAAGCTAAATTTTACATTTTAAAGACAATTTTGCAATTTCTCAATTGAAAAGTCATGGTAGCTCATTTGAGGAACGGGCGGTCTAGAGAAGTAAAATACCTAGAATGGAGCCCCACTTGCCTAATTATGTTTTTCTTTTTTATCTAGTTTCACCTTTTTTTTGTAAACCTTTTGTTTTTTCTTCTAAAAACTTAATGAGCTAGGCTCGGTCAACCACCGGTTTTACATATTTACGTATATTAAATAGGTTGCCGTTGATAATTTTCAGAAATATCGATAATGCTGCGCGGCACATCCTTAACCGCTAACCAAAGAAAGCTCTTTGTGGGATTGAAACTTTTTGACTCCGAAGGATTGTTATCTCCAAAGAAGCGTATGCGCCACCAAACAGTTAAAGTGGAGTCGAAAATAAAATTCACTAATACTTTATTCACTTGTAAGTTTGTTCTAGTCGAGATTATTTTTGCTCGTTTGTTAATATTGGCAAAAGCTTGTTTGTTTTGTGTGTAGTGATTTCAAATTTACTTAGAATAATTCTAAATATATCGCCCTATCCGAAGAATAAAGTCACGTTTCCTATGCTTATACATAGGAGATGTGACTTTGCTTTTCGGATAGGGCAATATGTGTGATGTAAAGTGTATTACTAATACAAAACTAATGAGAATATTATTTTGCTATAATCCGCGATAAAAGAAAATATATGTAATGCTAAATGTAGAGTGTACTATTCGTTCTCACACCTTATATATGCAGGATTTGTAAAAACTCATGCACTACCCGACACCGATAACACAAAAATACACAAGCACTGCACACATTCACCACCACAATCTCAACAATTGTTTCGCCCCGTAACCGAAACATCGTCAGGTGATAGATTCCACGACAAAATCGCAATGGCTTTGCGATTTTTTCGGTTGTTCGGTTCGGTTCGGTTATTATACACGCCTAATTCTATAAATTATATTACTAATTTTACACATAACATGGAAAAACTATTTTTAACTGTAACTAGCTGTCCGATCACATGTTACTCGACTCAGTCTGCCTCGAACTACCCTCAAAACATAATTTAAAATTAAAAAATCCTCCGATCGCCACCAAACTTTAAAAATTCATTGTTAAGATTATCTGAACATTTCATTAAATTCGATCAAGCCGTTTCGGAGTCTATAAAGGACATACAGACATTCATTTTTATATATAAGAAGAAGATTACAGTTATTAACTGGAGCTCGTGGTACCCCAGATCAAAAACCCACATATTACCTATACCAAAGCCTCCTTGGTTATCCTTAAATGGAAATAAAATAAAAAAAGTGTTAAATATCAAGTTAAATTTTGTAGATTTTTAAGCTTTTTAATACAGGAGCCCAGCATGTTTGTTAGTTAAGGGAGGGCCTAATGTACAAAGTATCTTGAGAAAAATCTGAAGCCGCGAAAATTTAAGACTCATCTGAGGGCAGTTAGGCCGTGAGCACACTGTGAAATTAGATACGTGTTTAATGTTTGACACGGCGCCGCACTTTCGCTGTTGCGAACCTGTCCACAGAGCAGTACAAAAGTAGAAGCTGTAAAAAGTTCTCAAAATAAGTTATGATGCTTTTGTAAAAAAATATTTATCACTTAAATGTAATATATAAGCTTAAAATTGTTCTGCTGATATCGTATACTAATTACTCTTTTTAAAAAATAGTACCTGGTTGACCGGTAATTTTTTAACAAAATAAAAAAGTAAAAACTTACAAACGTAGTTGGGGATCTATCCTAGCTATTTACATTTCTCAAGACTGCCCGTTCCCCGAATAAGCTACGCTGACTTGACAGTTTACGACAAAAATAATGTTATATTCAATATAAATTTAGGTATTTTTAATGCCCAAAAACAGGGATAA
This sequence comes from Morpho helenor, assembly GCA_029227775.1. Taxonomy (NCBI): domain Eukaryota; kingdom Metazoa; phylum Arthropoda; class Insecta; order Lepidoptera; family Nymphalidae; genus Morpho; species Morpho helenor. The sequence goes on from JARGCU010000006.1 coordinate 2,628,601, forward strand.
AACGTTTTTTTTTACATAAAACCTAGCTAAATCGATTTTTCTCCTCCAAAACCCCCAACATGCTGAATTTCTACTCTAAGTGGTCTGTTTCACAAGTTACCAATAAACTGTCAGCTTATTCGGAACATATCTGACACATATCTCGGAATTTTGCGTTTCTCAGGTTTCTGATAATCTTATTCAGCACTTAAAGTCCCTATAAGTTAACAGGTAGATCGGTAGGTGGCTGTGATTTTATTTTTAATTTTTTACTTTTAGAGTCTCTTTTTAAAGACATTTATCTGTTACTTAGTTTATTTGTCGGTTAACTATCCGACACTTTATCAGTAACTTGTGAAACTAGTTCTAAGTGATCTATGCTACTCAGCCGGATACCACACGGCGGTATTGTAAAGAGCAGATATTATTTTTTTTATGAACGCATCTGTACTGTAGGTGATCTGTGGCATATTAAGATTTATTCACCACCAGGGGCAAAGCATTAAGCGAAATGCTCGTTTTCTTATGAATGCATCACCCGCTTCATTAATATACCATTACCATGTTGTTTAGGTAAAAATATTAGACGCCTCGGTTTTTAAAAATATCATCATCCTCCTGCCCTTATCCCACTCTAAGGCGTCAGCACAACATGTTACAAACATGCTGTCACATGATTTTGTTGCGAGGATGTTATGACGCGGAAGGAGGCGGCGGAGCGGATCCGGACGTCGAGTTCTTGGATCTGACTCGCCGAAATCCGTCGCATGCCGCCCTAACAGGGACCTCCGGGCGATCCGAACGGGGTTTTATCGGACGCTCGCTGGAGTTAGGTCCCCGAGGCGGTCGATGCATTTGGTGCTTCCGATGCATCGTCTAGCGGAGGGAGTGGCCACTGTTAGAGAGGCCCCGGACCAGAGGTGGCGCTCTCCGGGGTACAGAGCTACTGCTGGCGGGGATGGGGGCAATATGTTGAATGTTACCCTGTCCCCGCCACCAGCAGCATGGTGGAGCACTGTCAGCCTGATAGTGCTCCACCAGAGCATGCGGCAGATAGCCGATTCAGATTCAGGTAGAAGACCGTGGCGACTAAGATTGAGACGACATTAGTTCGACGTCACCTTTACTCAATCTGTCACAAACTAACGAACTACGGAGCGGAAAATGTGGGATCTAGTTCGCGTAGTTCATCTATGGGACTTTCTATCGGAAAATAAGGAAAAGAAGGAAAATAAGGAGGGTAGAAGTTGTAGCATAGAGATGTGAAGTTAGCTGTGTAAATAAACAATAAATAAATCCTTATTTTGTTTTATTTGAATTATATTACTTTTATTTTCACCGGTCACCGGTTCAAACCCGGGCAAACACCAATGAGTTTTTCTATTAAAAACTTATGTGTCTAATTGATAATTGCAATTTATCACACACTTTTCGGTGACGGAAAACATCGTGAGGAAACCTGCATATCTCTAGAGAATTCTGGAGATATGTGTAACCTACCAATCCGCATTGGAGCAGCGTGGTAGGTCTAAGCTCCAATCCTTCTCTCCAAAAAAAACAGAGAGAACTTACTTACTTTTATTTTAGTTGTACCTGGAAGTTACGTAACCGGAGAAATCCGGCTTTTCCCTCGGTGTTTTCATCGAATAATATTACTCCGGTACTCACTGCTCCGATGTAAACCACTACTGTCAGGTTTTTATTCGGTGCGAGTCTGATATACCCGCCGCTCGTCCCCGTCGGACGGTGACGACCCATAATGGGTTGTCATGACATTAAGAAAGAGTCACAACCATCTATCTACGAATAAATAAATATATTAGTAAACAAAAACTCGATTGATATTTTATTATTTTGCAATTTTAAAGCAAACCATCGTTAGTATAAGCGGTATCAGAACAACATCTGATAAAGTCGCTATCAAGCAAATTTCTTTCTAATATCATCTTATACCGCTTTAAGAAACTCCATCTTGGATATTCCGCTTAAAGTTTGAAGAAAAATGAAGTGTTTTTGTATCATAGCATTTCTTATTTAAAATTTGTTTTGTTCACTTTTTATATGCTTTAGCCGTGTGGTATCCAACTGAGTACAATAGACCACCGTCATTTCATAACGAGGTGACTAAGGTAAGTCAACCCGCGGTGTATCCTGCTGAGTAGAATAGACCAACCACATTTATTACAGAGGTGTCGTAAAAGGCGCATAAGGTAAATTGACCCGCGTTATGGTGTCCGGCTGAATAGAATAGACCACCCTCATTTCTTACCGAGGTGTCGTTAAAGGCGGCTAAGGTAAGTTGACCCCCGTGTGGAATCCGGCTGAGTAGAATAGACCAGCCTCATTTCTTACCGAAGTGTCGTTAAAGGCGACTAAGATAAGTTGAACCTCCGTGAGGTATCCGGCTGAGTAGAATAGATCACCCTCATTTCTAACCGAGGTGTCGTAAAACGCACTTTTTAAGAAAACGTAACAAAGATAGTTATTAGAGTTTTCTTTCCTAATATAATTTTATACCGCTTTATGACATCGCTCCGCACTCACTTAGAACAAACTTTACTGGAAAAGAAACCGAGTTTCCCAGTTGGAAAACTATTGCAATATGTTGGTAGTTGGAACGAGTACTTGAAAAGTTCTGCCGGCTATCTTTGGCATCTTTTTATTGTCTTATACTCGTACAATAACATTACTATACTAATATATAAAGCTGAAGAGTTTGTTTGATTGTTTGAACGCGCTAATCTCAGGAACTACTGGACCGATTTGAAATGATTGGAAATTCTTTGACTGTATGATAGTCCATTTATCCAGGAAGTCTATAGGTATAGCCTATAATTAGCGAGCAAAATTTAAAGCTTTCCTTGCGTGCGCTGAGGAAACGGTAATAGTTATTCAAAAATCATGTATTACAAAATTGTTTAACCTCAGGAACAGAACTCCCTCAGACATGTTGTAACATGACTTAGACACGTGGGTATTTAATAATCGTACAATGGCGACACGATCTAGCAGTGTAACAGTATAATAACCGTTCTAGTCAAACTTTACAGCAAGACTCTCTCGCTATGGCAAGCTCGGCTATTTTATAGACAAATATTAAGTCCCTCCTTTGCTTGGTGACCTGATTGTCACGCGATGACATTTGACTATTTCCATTTCCAACAACTTTAAGATGGCGCTACAATCGCTGGCGCCTAAATAATTATGTCAAAAGAGTATCTTATTTAAAGATCCAATAGGTCATAACTATTGTTAACGCACACTATATACAATAACAAGATATAACAGGAATACCACAATTCCCGTTCCCAGATGCACTTCTCTTGAATGACGAACAAAGACTGAATGTAACTGAAACGTTTCATCAATAGGAAGACTGCACCGGAAACAATACGGCACAGTGTTGCCACCATTTTAATCAAAAAGGGCGCGATACTCTTGTTTCATGACTGTGTTGCTATAAAATACAAAGCGAAGTCAATGGCGACAACACTATATAGCACTTGATATAAATATTGTTTATAATTTAATATACATCACTAGATCTAACAATAGATAAGTATATGAGTTTTATCTTACCTCTCATTATGTATTGTGACACTCACTTACAGGCCTGTCTATGGCTCCCGACTCTAGTATAATCTCTATGGTTATAAGACACGTCAGTCAGACGTCCGGAGATATAAAAACTCCATTCACACGTAGTCTTTTACAGTAAATTTTGTCTAGTTGACGTCACGTTCGTGTAACACTCGAAGAGGGTTTTCTATTATCATCGTCCAAAAAGACATGATACGGCGGTGTTGAATATCTTAAAATTGCTGCTTTCAATCACACAAAGAGCCTTCACAGTTGTCTGGAGTTAGGGATTGATGTTAAATATATCGATAAAAATATTTTTAATTTTTTTTTTATATCATTATATTCCAAATAAGTTGACCCATCGTGTGACGTCCGGTTAAGAAGAATAGACCACCCTCATTTCTTGCCGAGGTGTCGTAATTTTCTCTTTATTTACGATGGTACATGACAGAAACCATAGCCTTTTGATAAAGTAGTCTATGAAACAAGCTTTCAAACGTCATCGCTTATTGTTTATCTGTTAATTTAAGACTAATTTAAAAATAAAATAACATTATATATCTCTATTAACTAAAGTAAAAGATACCTAAATACAAAAATATACCCAGGCTTAAAGACCAATGAATTGATTTATAGAAAATGTTGGCCCTCGGCGGGAATCGAACCCGCGATTTGCATAGCTAAAGGCCCACTGCATCAACGGGCAAGTCAAATCAATGAATCTGAGTCAAAATACGATACGATAACTATAGTCTAGCCGCTATAGACGTTAGTAATATGTTAACGTTTAGGCTGTGAAAGCTGTGATATCCCAGCGATGATGGGCGACCAGTTTTCCACCATTTTTCGAGGTCTTTACGTCCAAATTCCACACACCAATGACTTTTTCTATTAAAACTTATGTGTCTAATAGATTTTAGCAATTCATCACAAACTCTTCGTTGAAAAACAATATCGCGAGGAAATCTGCATATCTCTATTCTGGAAATATATGTACCAATTGTGAATGAAGCTTGATGAAATTCAGTTCCGAAAACGAAGAGAGAAAGCCTATGTCAGCAGTGGGGTAAGAGGCAGTTTACTTTTATGTAGACTATCGATATCTTGCTATCACGTCACTAGACGACGATCTAGAGAAGTGCAATATTTTGGCCGCGACCCGGGTGTTGTCTGAACAAAGGGGGTCGAGAACAGCTTAGTTGCAACCGAGGAAATCTCTGTAAGATACACCTGGAATTGTACACGCTGATAGCTCTGCGAAACAGTTGAAGATAATAACTAGCTATTGTACTAAATATAACAGTGGCATTACGTTTATTGTTTGATGGGTATCTATGTGCTGTTCGAGAAGACTATTACAACATAAATGTTATGATGTTAATTAAGTTTAGATCTACCACGTTTATTTGGGGCGCTCATCGCAGAAATTCTTCAGAGGTTACCTCACGATGTTTTCCTTCAGAACATAGCCATAAGGTATCCGGCTGAGTAGAATAGACCACATTGATTTCTTACCGAGATGTCGTAAAAGGTGACTAAGGTAAGTCAACCCGCCGTGTGGTTTCCGGCTGAGTAGAATGGACCACCTTCATTCCTTACCGAGGTGTTGTAAAAGGCGACTAAAGTAAGTTGACATACCGTGTGGTATCCGGTTGAGTACAATAGACCACCCTCTTTCTTACCGAGGTGTCGTAAAATACGACTAAGGTAAGTTGACGTCAGCCAGGCGACCGGTCCAAAAAACGCAGCCAAATCATGTGACAGCATGTTTATAACATGTTGTGCCGACCCCACCTATAGTGGGATAAGGGCAGGAGGATGATGATGTGAGGACTCTCACCGACTAAAAACCTGACAATGTTCCACCACGCTTCTGGTGACGAGAACAGGCGGACAAAACCCTCCCAACTTTAGGTCAATTTAATTAACCACTTCCCTATTCACTAAACACTTTATTTTTGAACTGTATTATCAGGTGTGGTTAATTGACGCTGGTTGAAAAAAGAATTGGTTATATAAAATTTGAAAAAAACACCTTGTAGCGCGTTACACTGTACCATTAGCGCCATCTATCTTTAGCAAATATTACATCAACAAATAGTATAAATTCGTTTAAAGAACAAGGTAACGTTACCTTGTTGTTTAAGACCACTTTACCTCCTACTTTTCCAGCAGTTCTGCATTCCAGAGAGAGTCACCTTCGGTTCGGGGACTTTTTAAACAATGGTCTCCTCTGCTAATTAATGTATCGGGTCCATGAAATGCATCGATCGCCTCAGGGACCCAAGTTTCGACTCGAACTGGACGTCCGATTCCACGTTCGGAACGCCGAAAAGTCTTCGTTAGGGCATGCGATGAACTTCGGCGAGTCGCCTGCAACTCGCTCGCCTACCGATTATGGGATCTAAGGATTCGAGTTCCCAGATCCGCTCCGACGCTTTCTTCCACGAGATGACGTGGCAGAAAGCGGCAATCGCTGCCAACGATATCTACCAGTCCACTGTGACGCGACCCACGGTCAAATCTTGCCTGATCTTAGCAACGAGCTCCACTCGCTGAACCATCCAAGCTGGACAGTTCACGAGCGTGTACAGCGCCATGTCGGCCCCATAGATTTATTATACTCTGGGTCCGCGAGTCACTTTAAAAAAGTGACTCCTCCCTCCTTCCTACTCTATTCATCAGGAGCATCACATGCATCGACCGCGTCAGGGACCTTATAAGGTGGTCGTTCGATAAACCCCGTTCGGAACGCCCGAAATCCACCAATATCGTAATCTCTTTTGGATATTTAAAATCACTATAGGTTAACCAACTTTTAACGTTGTATTTATTACTTTTAATTATATCTCTTATGGATGCTGTTATTATCTGTTAGTAGGGTTATATAATTGTTCTATAAATTTAAGCATTTTTTTTTTCTTTTTGTAGCTAGTAAGATATGTAAAATTGATAATCCCAAATAATAATAAAAAAAGAAATCTTTCAGAGGTATGTACCTCAAGACGTTTTCCTTCACAGAAAGCGCCTGATAAATTATATATATCAAAATACCTACAGCAAAATATTAAAGCGACTTTTTCAGTGTCATTTTAAACCGTGAAAACGGACGCGCAGTTCGGTAACAAGATGCACAAAATATCGCACGAGTTGAATACGTGCATAATTATTTGGAAAATGGGAATACGTAAATACAACTGTATTTTTGTGTGATGTTAGAAATGGTTTTTATACTCCAATGTTTTACTCCTTTATTTATTTTTATTCTATTATACAAGCGTGATGCGGGGTATCCGGCTGAGTAGAATTTCATTCTCATATCTTACCGAGGTTTTGTAAAAGGCGACTAAGGTAAGTCGACCCGCCGTGTGGTACCCAGTAGAGTAGAATAGACTACTCTCATTACTTACCGATGTGTCGTCAAAGACGATTAAGGTAAGTTAACACCATACAACAGCCCGGTCGTAAAATATCCAAATCATGTAACAACATGTTTCTAATATGTTGTGCCGACCCCACAGAGAGTGGGATAAGGGCAGGAGGATAGTGAAAACAAAAGTTATCTGCCTACTTTCAATTGTAAATATAAAAATTTTAAATGAATCCATCAAGCTGTGAATTTAAAAAAGTTGAGTAGAATAAGCCAGGGTGGCTTTCTTACCAAGATGTCGTTAAATACGATTATGGTAAGTTTTCTGGCAGGCGGTCGTAAAATACCTTGCCAAACCAAGAATGATTCAAAAATAGTAGATAGATTTCATATAAAAAGACTAATTAATATGCCTTTTACGCCTATGATTTTTAATTCAATTTTGTGCAAATAAATTTAAACTATTCCATTTTCCTGTAAATTTACCATAGCGTTACTATACTAGAGTAGAAAAGCCATGGCTCACCTATTCTAGTATTAACAACTCTATGACAAGTACGATATAAAAACTTTTTTTTTAATCCAAAATACAGAGTACTTTTTACACACTGAGGAACACTCGCTCAGTTTTAAATGAGACTGTAAAAGATATATTTGTCTGTTTCCAGTGATAAAACCCGAATGGATGCGTTGCACGCTCTTTTGTAATGATGGAGGGAAAATTAAAATTTTTGATTTTGTGCTTTTACAGTTTAGATTAAACTTCCCTGTGCGCTATTGTTTTCTAAGAGTAAAAATTTTAAGCTAGAGCTGCATACATAATGATTCTTCTATACAAATATTTTGATTCATGCAATGGCGCAATGTGATTCGTTGATTGAAATGTTTATTTATAGTTAATGTATAAAGTGTAAAGCGAAGTGGATAGGTTAAACAAGGTACAATTATTTTTAAATTAAAAAAAAAAAACAATATAAAATATCAGCGTATTTTTTCACAGACAACACGAATAATATAAATTAAAAAATTTGATTCTATTCACAGGAAATATTAATATGTAAGATATTTAAAAAATAAAAAGAAATAATTTGGTATTAATTGAATTTAAAATTAGCGTTCTTAATGGTTTAATAAGTTTTCTAGTAAGATATTTTTTGGTAAAAAAAACAATACATACGGCTAGAAAATATTTCTTACACTGGCAACATTTTTGTGGCGGCCAACATTTGCGGCAGTTATGTTAACATGTTAAAACATATTATTACGTATTTTGGCTAGATATTTTACGACCGGTCGCCTGCGTAACTTAGTCGCCTTTTACGACACCTCGGTGAGAAATGAGGTGGTCTATTCTACTCAACCGGACACCACACGGTGGGTAGACTTAGCTTAGTCGCCTTTGACGACACCTCGGTAAGAAATAGAGTGGTCTATTCTACTCAGGCGGATACCACACGTCGGATCAACTTATCTTAGTCATCTTTTACGACACCTGGTTAAGAAATGAGGGTGGTCTATTCTACTCAGCCGGATACCACACGGTGAATCAACTTACCTTAGTCGCCTTTTACGACAGCTCGGTAAGAAAGAGTGTTCTATTCTACTCAGCCGGATACCAAACGGCGGGTCAACTTACATTAGTCGCCTTTTACGACACCTCGGTAAGAAATAGTGGTTTATTCTACTCAGCCGGAAACCACACGACGAGTCAACTTAAGTTAGTCGCCTTTTGCAACACCTCGGTTAGAAATAGTTGTCTATTCTACTCAGCCGGATACTACACGGCTTTATAATCGTCAATGCTATTGTATTATATAAAAAACATCTAAGACTATCTTAAGAGTCCCATACAATTGAGTTAAATGTATTTACTTTCCGAGTAAAAGCTTCTGAAGTGAATACCGAGAATAGTTGGGGACGAAAGACGCGACAGAAAACTTTCCCGGAGTTTTATTGAGGAATTGAGTTTTTCTACTTTTTCTGGTCGGAATGTTTCAGCACTCTGTTGGTAGTTGTTGGAATCCTGTACAAAGTAGTAAGTAATGGTCTCGTTTAGCAAAGAGGTTTATATAATGGCGCGTATGTGAAAGTTGTGACAAATGTATGGTGTGGAAGTGGGAAAATGTTTAAAAGATTGACCGCCGAGTTTCTTTCTGTATCTTTTCGTTAAGGGCAACATTCCGAACGAGTTGTTGTAATTAATCAAATTGATTCTTGACGATTCAAAAGTGTTTGAAAGAGCTTATTTGAATAAAGATTATTTTGATTTGATTTGAAATAAACACTATTTACTACTTACTAACTAAGACTTAATTAAACTTATCAGAAAAGCTATACTGAACAATGAATGTCTTTTCTTTATGTAAATGAAAAATAGGATAAGTATGCAATTTTAAATAACAATGCAATTTTAGATACCACAGTGCGGGTCAAGTTACCTTAGTCGCCTTTTACGACACCTCGGTAAGAAATAGTGGTCTATTCTAATTAGCCGGAAACCACACGGCTTTATAATCGTCAATGCTATTGTATTATATAAAAAACATCTAAGACTATCTTAAGAGTCTCATACAATCGAGTTAAATGTATTTACTTTCCGTGTAAAAGCTTCTGAAGTGAATACCGAGAACAGTTGGGGACGAAAGACGCGACGTAGAAAACTTTTCCCAGAGTTTTATTGAGGAATTGAGTTTTTCTACTTTTTCTGGTCGGAATGTTTCAGCACTCTGTTGGTAGTTGTTGGAATCCTGTACAAAGTAGTAAGTAACGGTCTCGTTTACCAAAGAGGTTTATATAATGGCGCGTATGTGAAAGTTGTGACAAATAAAAACTGTTTACCTACTTACTAACTAAAACTTAAGTAAACTTTAACAGAAACGCTGTACTTAATGATGAATTTTCTTTCTGTATATGAAAAATAGGATGGGTATATCTAAACTAATATATAAAGTTGATGAGTTTGATTGTTTGTTTTATTGTTTGAACGCGCTAATCTCAGGAACTACTGGACCGATTTAAAAAAATCTTTGAGTATAAGATAGTCCATTTGTCGAGGAAGGCTATATATATAACATCACGCTAAGATGAATAGGAGAGGAGAAGCAATGAAAAATTTTGCAAAAGCGGCAAAATTTAAAAAGTATACGGTGAAAGTTATTCAAAAAACTCTTATAATTAACTCACGATAACTACTTCTATGTTCTAAATTTCCATTCGGGAATTTTTTTTTGACACACTGATTACCATGCGGGCAAAGCTGCTGGCACAGCTAGTTTAAAAAAAAATTAAAAAATCATCAAATAGAAAATGGGTCGTAGAGTTGAACTTGTTTTTAAAAGCTTTTATTCAACTTGCAATGTATGCATGTGAAGGTCGAATCCTGCAAGTTAAATTTAACCCACTTCCCGGGGTCCGATTGAGCTGAAATTTTACATACTGGTCCAGTCGCAATGACAATGCATGTATATTATAAGCATGACCTGATGCTGCCAGGATGGCTCTGGACGAAGAAACTCATTATCAGTTAACAGTAGGGACATAAAATTTTGTTAAAAGCTTTTAACTTGACTTGTATAATATTAAAATAAATTATACTAGAGTTATTATTTACTTGAAGTATTATTGCTCGCCGTAGAATAGACCACCCTCATTTCTTTCCGAGGTGTAAAAGGGGACTAAGGCAAGTTGACGTCAAGCAGGCGGCCGGTCGTAAAATAACCTAACGGTTATTCACCTACCAAAATGTTTAAATCATCTTGTGCGGAACCCATTTAAAGTGGGATAAGGGATATGTTTGAATAGACCACCCTCATTTCTTTCCGAGGTGCAAAGGGGGACTAAGGTTAGTCGACCCATCGTGTGGTATCCGACTGAGCACATTAGGCTGGTTTCCCTCCTCTTGTATAAAAACTCTATGGGTTTTAGTCCTCGTGATACCATGGCTTTTGAATATTACTAGGAAGTCCATAAACAATTCCCACTTCTCTAGACGAATATGCCATTGACATACATAAGCAAGTTATGCAAATTAGCATTTTAAATATAATACAAATTAATTTAAAAGTTCAAATCCACGTTACGTTGAAATGTAAATTATTGACGCACATACACAAAAAGAAAAATTATTCACATAAAGATGGTAATAATAAATTTTGATAAGAAAATTAACAATTTATATATACATTAAAAGGTCAAATTTAGTATATTAGAATTAGGATATTAGAAATGTCAACTTTATACATGTAACAATCAAATAATAATATTAAAGAAAATAATAAATTCTTTTATACAAGGTGTCTTAAAACGATCTTTTTTGACTGAAATAAATAATATCTTGCGTCATCCAATCTTGCAGGCTCCGATACACTAGTATTCAAATTAAATTTTTTTTATTCAAATAAACTTGTAAACAAGTGCTTTTGAATCGTCAATTCTACTGCTGGTTCGGAAAGCTGTTCCTACCGAGAAGAGCCAGCAAGAAACTCTTCGGTTGCTCTTTTCAACATAATACTTATAACTAGTTACATTAAGTCATTACTACCTTGTACAGGGGCGGATGATAGCTATATCCACTCATTCTTATCGTCTAAATAATCCTCAATAGTATAGTAGGCTTTTTGTATCAGCCTCTCTTTAAGTGTAAAAAAAAACTGTATTAAAAACTCTATGATCTTAATAATGAAGATCATAATAAATAATGATTAAATTCATTTATTAAGGCTATAAACAAATAATATTAATCTATTTTCAATATGACCATAGACATTAAATATAAATAAATACAATATATGTGTATATGACGTGTGTGAGATGCGTGTGTGATTTAAATGTGTGTATTTTTATTAATGTAATCTATTTTTATGGATTATTTAAAAAAAAGTGTTACGCTCTTCTCTTCTACTTCTCTATGCTCTACATGGTGTACAAAATTTTTGATCCTCGTATAGATGCTGTTATTTAAGAAGCATATAAATGGTTAGGTAGAGTTGACGATTCAAAAGCACTTGTTTACAAGTTTATTTGAATAAAGAATATTTTGAATTTGAATTTGAATTCGTAGGTCTAGCAAATCTCTCTCTTGAAAGATTCATTCGTAAATACTGATCGATAATATAGATACTTTCTTTTGATACACCTTGTACCATTACAATAAAATGTAAATTTCGCTAAAACACATGAATAATTAATATATCCTTTTCAATATGTTGCTTGTCTGGTTTTTAATAGTTTAAAATATTATAATAATGAGATGCGATATTATTATTACATTAAGGTGTTAAATATATGTTTTAGTGTTGTAATGACGTTCGTATAGTATATGCGTGGGTGTAAGCACATTTTGTATACATCAGGATTATATAAAATATGTACATATTACCTACTAATCTTACCAAGATTGCTCAATGCGAAGAGTAGATAAGAGAAGCTCTATTAGTGTCAAAGTAGATCGTTTTAAGGGTGATTAAAGTGAGTCCGATCATGTTGATGCGTGCTGGAGCTATTGCGAGAAAACAATGAGTTGGAATAGGCAGACACTGCCTGTGTGTATGTCTGCAATGCTTTCATTGCTGATTCCCTAAACGAATATTAACGACTAGCAATCGCCAGCGGCTCCGCCCGCGTGGTAAGACTAAACCCGTAATATAGTGCTAACCATAGAAATGGTTAAAGTGGGTTAACCTTAAAGACATGCTAGACTAGGCTAGACATATGCTGTAGCGGGGTGCAAAAGTGGTCGGCCTCCTCGTGACGCACCCTGGGCAAGCTTAGTCTTGGCGAACGGACCACAGTGGAGTGGCCAATCCAGTTGTCCCTCTGATTAGCAGAGGGCAATCTGGACCCGCCGGAGACTCCGGGGCGTTTATGGGTGGAGTCTCTACTGAGCGATGGGTTTAGTTGGACTTACTTTAAGTCTGGCTGGACATGGTCGGCCACCGTCGGTCAAGCCCGGAAGCCCAGCAATAGGAACGGGGACCTTCGAGCCGCGATTTCGGGGCGGAAATGCCCACCACGACGTAGGGGTTCCTACTCGGGACGTGGTCTCTCCCTGTCACTATGTCACGGTCGACAGGGAGAGCCCTGTCGACCGTGACATAGCAAAAACGGTGGGCAGGGAGCGCTCGCGGGCAGCGGTGGCCTCCTTTTGCTCTGCGGAGGGGAGCGGTGGTGCGGTTCCGGGAACTCTTGTTCTGGATCCAATCTCCTGCTGGCGAGTCCAGGTGGTAGCGACTTGCCTAAGCCCATCGTCTGCCGCCCTGTCGGGGAACCTTCGGATGTTCCGAACGGGGTATATCGGACGTCTGGCTTACAATTCCCCGAGGCGGCTGGTGCATCTGGTGCTCCTGATGCACCGGTTAGCGGAGGGGGGCTTCTCTTCCTACCCGGAGGAGGTGTTCTCTGGGATCAGAGCTGTCGGCGGGGATGGGGGTAATGTGAACAACGATACCCTGTCCTTGCCATCGGCAGCGTGGTGGAGCACACAGGTCGATTTAGTCGGTGCGAGTCAGACATAACCGCCGCCTGTCCCAGTCGGACGGAGGTACCCATAAGGGGTTTTGTCTGTATAAAAATAAGACATATGCTGCGGAGTTATTTTTAGAATTTTAAGAGGGGAACAATTTTGTGATACATGATTTTTGAATAAGTATCACCGTTTACTCAGCGCACGCAAGGAAAGCTTTAAATTTTGCCGAGTTCGTACTATTTTTTATGGCAGCTCCTCTCCTATTCTTCTTAGCATGATGTTATATAGCCTTACTCAATAAATGGACTATCTTAATTATTTTTTCCTCTCTAAAAGTTCTAAATAAAAGTCCGCGACAGAATATGTCTAGCTTTTAAGGTCAACCCACTTTAACTATTTTTATGTTTATCAAAATACTATATTATGATTACTTTAGACGCGTGCGCGCGCTGCTTTTCGCGATTGCTAATATATGGCTGGTTTTATAATATGCCTCTTTATTTTGTATATAAGCAAATACCTTACACCTAATTTAAACTTGTGTAGACAATTCTAGGTGTGTAGATATAATATCCGAACCCCGCCATCTCACTGACAATCTTCAAATACATTTGAATTATGCATTTGGTTAAGGCGTAGGGTAACTCAGAGATATGATTACTTACGACGCGTCGCAACCGTGCCTTTAACAGACACTTCTGCATACTTAAGTAATTACTTAAGCTCGGTTAAATATTTAGAGAATAGTGTATAAGATGTGGGTGCGTCTGGTAACGTGCATTTAATTTTAGCGATTTATATGTCACGATATATCTTATGTCGTTAACCGTGTTGATACGGCTTCAATACAAATAAAACCAGCGAGGATTTCAAAACAGGCTAGGAATTGTGCGTCGTAGAAGATTTAAAACGATATAAGGTAATTAAGCCTTTTGAACTTGAGTGCGCGTATATGAGGTTGACGTATATGTCAAATTTGAATATTACCCGTCCGCGAACGACAGACGACACACGTTCCTTTTTACCATTATTTTTATTATCAATTACAATTAGTACCTGGGTGACGAGCCTTGCTTGCCTTGGTAATTTTTAAAATGATGTAAAAAAAAAAATTAAAACAAAAATTGAAAAGAAAAATGAAAATATAATAGGACATGGGGCTCGATAGAGGTGTTATGAATATATTCGTAATAGGTATATGGAATATAATACAGCCCACCTAATACCGTATTATAATACGCAATGTAAAAGTAACCTGTTACCAGATAATAGCCAAATAATAGCTGTCCAAGATAATAGGGTCGATATCGGTCGCCGTGTGCGTGGCGATCGCCGGAGCGCTCCCTATTCCGCATAATAGGTATTAGGTACTGTTCCGTAACAAGCTAATACGGTAATACCCGTATTAAGAACTTCAGTAATAGCGAGTCGCCAACTGTGAGCGAGAAATCGGGATTTGATTTGCTAAATACATGTCAGGCTTTGTTTCAATGCGCCTTGGGATGGTTACTAAGTAAGTAAGCAATGTACGCGCGTACACTACGATAATCTATTGTACTAAACTAATATTGAATAGGTATATGGAATATAATACAGTCCACGTAATACCGTATCATAAGACGCGGTTTTAAGGTTCCTTTTACCATAAAACAGTCAAATAATAGCTAGCTCCAAGATAATAGGGTCGATATCGGTCGCCGTGTTGGTGGCGATCGCCGGAGAGCTGCCTATTCCGGATAATAGGGACTGTTCCGTAACAGGCTAGTATTAGACTGTTACTTAATAATAGGGTCTGTTCCGTAACAGGCTAATACCCGTATTGAGAACTTCAGTAGTAGCGAGTCGCCAACTGTGAGCGAGAAATCGGGATTTGATTTGCTAAATACATGTCAGGCTTTGTTTAAATGCGCCTTGGGATGGTTACTAAGTAAGTAAGCAATGTACGAGTGTGCACTACGATAATCTATTTTACTAAACTAATATTGAATATTGTAATGTAATAATATATAATATTGTAATAAGAAATTATATTTTGTTACACACGCACGTCGGGTTTCATGTTAACGCGCATTTGTACTAATAAAATTTATAGTATAAAATATAATCACTAGTAAAACAGTAGTGGAGAAGCAGTAGATTTTTGCTTCTGCACTAGCACCGTACTATTTGGTTACAATTTTGTTGCATTTAATATTTAATATGGTTAACTATAGCTGTCGGAAATCAAACCCGCTAATAATTAAAATGCACTTCGTGCGCGCCGCTGCGCCAGCTAGGTCGCTAAAAATCATCTCGGAGAGTCGGGAACAGTTGGAGGTGGCTCTTTACTAAAACTTTTACCAAAAAAAACGATATGTATATTTAATGCTACAAGTCGGGTTATGTATGAATGCTGCATAGATTGGTTAAAAATAAAACGAACAATGAAAACAAAAAATAGACTAAACCCTTAAAAACGCTAACTTTGTTTTTTTTAATCGCCATGTGTACAAGTTGCCTTTGTTTACTTGTTATTGTTTCCTTTTGTAAGGATAGTTTTAAAAAATTAAACCAGTTTAACATTTGTTTGCATAATGCAAATCCTTGCATCGCGTAAACAATAGTTTTAATATTATTAGAAATATAAAGGATTTTAATTGTAAATAAATAAAATTTGGTATAAAGATATCTCGCAGATAGAAACAATTGATGTTTTTAAATGTAGATATGTAATATAAGACAAGTTAACAATATTTTTAAATGATAAATCATTCATATAACCACAAAAATAAAAAATAAAAACATTTAAATGAACAGAAAAATATAAAACTATGATTACTTATCAATTATAGTACATAAGGTGTACAATAATTGTTAACTAATTATTAGTAACTTTTTAAATACGCCAACATAACCTTTAACAATCCTAAGTCAGTTAAAAGTATGAAGAAAAATTTAATTGCCGTCTCACTAAAATAATATGTCAGGTCACGGAATAGGCTATTACTATAATAGCCTATTACCAAATAATAGGGTATGATACCCTAATATGAGAAAGCTATTATATCACATAATAGTATTATTCAAATATCATCCTAATATAACACCTCTAGGGCTCGATCCTAGGTATTTTCACCTCTCTAGACCGCCCGTTCCCCAATTGAACTACCATGAGTCATGACTGAACACACCCACACTGAGCCGATAGGAGAAATGAAACTACAATCGCAAGAATACAAATCTCGATTTTATTGACCTCTCATGCCCCTACCTATGTCTGAGACAAAGAATCTTCTTAGCGCGATTTCGATTTAATATAACGCCGTGCAGCGCCATCTATGGTTGAGTAGATTAGTAAGCTATACATTATTATATAAAAAGATTGTTTAGCGTTTAACATACCGCCCACCATGGACAGAATGTCCATAATCAACAAACATATAAAAACTTCTCCGAAAAAATTAGTACTAACCGCCCACCATGACTTAATGAATTTACTCACAAATAATCAAATATTAAATTATAACTTATCTACAGACATATAGGGTCAAAAACAATGCTTATGAATATATTAAATTACTAAATAATACATCTAATAAATACAGTAAGTTCTGTCAAACAAAAATATTATATAATTACACAACTAGCAAAACAATCAATTTTGACACATATTTTCGTTACACTTCCCTTGTGTTATATCTTAAAGTAATAGTGAACTTGTCTGGTCCAAAGTGCTTTTCCAAACGAACACCGTAAAATCAACAAACAAAGCCATTAAAAAACCGGACAAAGGTAAGTGAGTGAATAAGGATCATCAGCGCCCAGGTACAGACTGGTAAGTTACCTTTTCTTTTTTATCTTTCCTTTTCCTTTTAAACCTTTTCCTTCCTTCCTTCCTTTTAAACCTTTTACATTTACATCAGTTTTTCCTATTTTATCGTTACTGTTTTCCATCATATTACATTTTAACCTTTTAGTTCCTTTTATCCACAGGTCCTCATCAAGACAGTCTACTGGATTTACGCCCCTGGATGCACAGTCTGCAGAGTTGTTCCTCGAGTCAACGTGAGACCACTGGCTACTCTCTGATATGGTAAGTATCTTAGACACCCTATTACTAATGTATTTTTTCCATTTATTCGGACGAACCCTCAGCCAGAATTTCTGGATTTTTGCCATTATTATTAGCGATGCAATCCGTCCAAGAGGGTCAAACATGCGGGATATGTCTAATATGACTTTGCGCTTAGTCACAGGTATACTCAGCGAAGGAAGTTGGACTGTATATTTAAATTTATTTCTTTCCCGATTTATTGCTATTCTCAAAATTTTCTTAACCTTATCTATTTTTATTTGGTATTTTCTTAAAACATTTCGCATCTTTCTTAGACTTCTGAAGTTGAAAGCCGCTGTGACAAAGCAACTTATCCCTTTTTGCATAAATTCGCATACCTAAATCGTCTCTCTTAGTTGTTGCAGAGAACAACTTCTCACGTTTCTCTTCCTCTTCGATAAGAAGTTCTTTATCTACCGAAGCAGGTTCTTCTGACTCCCCAAACTTCTTAAGACTGTCATTTTCACACAATGACACATGCATATTCAAAATAACACTGTTACACATACCTGGACTATGGCCATTTGGATCATATATATCACCAGACAAAATCCAACCGAGCCTTGTTTTCTGAGCAACAGGGGACCCAGGAGGACCTTTGATCAAACCTTCTAGTAATATCTGTGAATAGACACCAACACTTAAAATCATCTCAATTTTATTAGGTGTTCCGAAACATGGATCTGCCAACTCCATAGCAGGTAATGTTGAAAATAAATTACCTAACCTTTTTTCAGGTAACAAAGACGTAAGTTTCTTCACTACATACGCTTTAACTTCAATAACAAATGTAGGGTCTAGGCGTGATTTAACCTTTACAGACACCATGGAAGTACAAGGCATACTACCATCATCACCTAGCCTTGATATGTTAGCTTCACTTGGCATTTTCTTCAATCCTAACAACTGGACTGTAGACTCCGAAATAAATGAAGCCTGAGAGCCCTGGTCTAAAAGAGCTCTTAATACTACCACAGAACCAGTTTTAGATTCAACCTTTACCAAGGCTGTGGCCAATAGAGCTTGACTCCTTATGTGTGAAAAACAAGACACTACATTATTTGTCTCATGTGTCCTTATATGCGAGGATGTGGTTGCATCTTCAACCCTATCCTGGCCGACTGACGTGTCGGCTTGATTTCCTTCATCAGATGATATCGGCTTGTTTACTGGGTGCACTAATGAATGATGTCTTTTGTTGCAGATACGGCATCTAGCGGACTGACGACAAGAATACGCGGAATGCTTATCGCCTAAACAATTAAAGCACAATGCACTGGACCGGACAAAATCACGGCGCGCTTCAGCACCTAATTTTACAAAACTTTTACAATTATAAATTTTGTGACTTTCACTACAATAGGAACAACATGATTCAGTTACTTGTACCTTATAACTGCGAGTATTTGTTTGCTTAATTGGTTTACAATCTAAAAATTCGAGGGATCGCAAACGATGTTCCAAAAAATCTTTAAAAGCATTAAGTGTAGGCACAGTACTGGAACCTTCACTGACCCTAGCTTCCCACATCTTACGACTTTCTGAATCTAATTTTTGACTCACGATATAAATTACAATTACATCCCACGAACTTGTGTCTATTTCTAAATTAGATAAACCATTCAACATATCATTTGTACTGTCTAACAATTGTTTAATTAAAGTAGCAGATTCTGACAATACATTTTTTATAGAAAAAAATCTTTGAAGTATACAATTCGCTAAATAATGTGTATTATTGTATCTATTTTCTAATAATGTCCAACACTGAAGGTAAGTAGTATTCGAGATGGGTATGTGACGAACAAGCTGCTCCGCCTCGCCGGTGAGATGTCCCTTCAAATAATGAAGTTTTTGAACTTCATCGATGCTCTCATTGTTGTGAATGAGCGACTTGAACAGATCTCTAAAGGTCACCCACTCAGTGTACAGCCCGGAGAAAGTAGGAATTACTATTTTAGGTAATTTAATAGTGCTCTTAAAATTGGAACCAACAACTAAAGAGTTATCTCCTTGCGGGCTTGCTGTGTTAACTTCAGTAATCTCCTTCAATTCAGTTTTAAAATCCATAAACAGCTCTTCAACGACCCCGAACACATCTTCCGTAAAATAGTTAGTACGTAATGTAGCCCTTTGTTTAATTAATTCAAAATGATTTTTTGAAAAGTCTTTCCATTTTGTCTCTAGAGCTTGTAACCTAGTCGAAACATATTGCCGTGTCAATCTTTCTTTCGGACTTTTTCTGAAATTAACTCTAAGTTTTTGTATTTGACACTTCAATTCTTCTTGTATATCCAAGAGCTCCATTTTTTCTAAGTGTTTAGAATTCTAAGTAAAATCGGGCGTAGGTTCCCCGTCGGTTCACTTTTAGCGAAATTATTCTAAGTCCCGAACTACCACTATTGAATTTTTCTAAGTCCAAACTATTAACTTTAAAATTTTCTAAGTCCCTATTACATAACATATAAGAGTACTCACAGTTGTTCGGCACTGAACTCACTACACTCACTGAATCCGCTCCGCTTGTGTCGCCGCTTCCGCTCGTGCGCCCGCTGGCGCTATGGCCGCACCGTCTTCCCGGTACAGCTGTTCCTGGTGCCTCAGCACCCTAGCGCCATCAACGACGATCCGTCGCTGGGTCGACGCGGTAATCACTGACAACCGCCGTCAAACACAAACCACACTCCGGCTACGAAGTACCAATGAACACACCCACACTGAGCCGATAGGAGAAATGAAACTACAATCGCAAGAATACAAATCTCGATTTTATTGACCTCTCATGCCCCTACCTATGTCTGAGACAAAGAATCTTCTTAGCGCGATTTCGATTTAATATAACGCCGTGCAGCGCCATCTATGGTTGAGTAGATTAGTAAGCTATACATTATTATATAAAAAGATTGTTTAGCGTTTAACAATGACCTTACGTTTGATAGCGAAAAATTGTGATTGTATTCAACGTAAATTTTTTAAAAAATTTAGAGCCCGAAAACAGGTATAAAACGACATTTTTTTTAAATAAACCTTACCTAGATATATTAGATACGTTGACAAGTTGATGATAAGTTGACCCACCGTGTGGTATCCGGTTGAGTAGAATAGACCAATGTCTTTCTTACCGAGGTGTCGTAAAATACGACTAAGATAAATTGATGGCAGGCGGCCGGTCGTAAAATACGTAGCCAAATCATGCGACCACATGTTTATGACATATTGTGTCGAACCCACTTAGAGTGGGATAATGGCATGAGGATGATGATATATCTTCGCTATATATCGTCGCTAAATATCATGATGACTGGGCTGTTAGCATAGGTAGCGTTGACCTGTTTACAGCTCCAGGGGTTGCGTGTTCGATTCCAGCCGAGGGCCAATATTAAAAAAATAACAACTTATTGGTCATGAAACAACCGCCTTGTGGAATATTGACTCTATAAAAATTGATTTATTTATATAGCGAAGCACCTTTAGCAACATTTCAAGGCGTTTATGCTAGATCGTTTGATTAGTATGACAATGTATTGACGACTGAAGTGTATGAGTATCACTTACATAAAACAGTATCGCTTGAAATGGCACGTATAGTAACGTTTGTTTTTGAAGGTCACTAGCAATTTTGGTTACAAATTACTAGTATTAAACTCACATTGGCACATGGGTCATTTCTAACGCAGACAGCAATCTTTAAAAATATGAATGATATGTTATAATTTATTTTATAATATTACTATGCTCGCGGCTCCGCTTACGTCCAAATCAGTGTCACAAAATATTTTCCACGTCAATTATTTTATTTTATTAAGTTAACGTAAAAGTAATTAATCTGAGTTAACCATAACAGACAGGGGCATGCCGTCGTGGACTTTTGAGTAGTATTTTTGTAGGTCTACAATTATCTAGTACATTACTTTAGTGCACCTCTGCTGGTTTACGCGGCATTCGCGGGTAAAGGTCCCAGCAGGCGAGTTCTTTTACAATCGCGCAACTTTTATAACAATTAACAGAAACCCATTAAATACTATTAACCTAACCCTTTCAGAAAAAATGCACTACCTTTTAGAAAAAAAACGGTATAAAAGCCGTACAGTAGATTTTGGAAAAATCGATCACTTACAGTTCTAGGGGGCCTTTGTTTTATAATTAGTATAGATAAATGTGATAGTCTATCTGTCTGATACTTTTATACGGCTAATCCGCAAACATTGATTAAATTTAAGCTAAGTTAAACAAGACAAGAGTGAATAAAAATTATCGTTTTTTCTTGGAGAGCAGAAAAAAACAATACGGTGGAGAGTTAAGGATGTTTTAATATTAGGGTTGAGGCAAACAAAGTCCCAAGTACCACTGATATAAATTCTTAAATAAATTAGTGATAAAAATCGTAGTCGCGTCGCCAGAAATTATCGGAAGGTATAAAAACAATAACTGCTCTATGATAATAGTGAAAATATGGACAACTTTAGCGTAACGACTTCTTAAAATATTAATTAAGTTAACGAAAAATTAACACCTGTCCACCTTACACATAAACATATTATAACTATATACATAAACATAAGATTATGAATTATCTTTAATATTTAAATGAGTTAATCTTGTATATTGTTGCCTGCTACATACACTTAGCATTACATTTCTCTTAAAAAACGCGGATTACCTACAGCAAAATAATTCTATTGTAACTTCTTTACTATGGAATTTCGCAAAGTAACGTCTGTTTCTATAAATGAGGATAACTTTTAGAAAGAATTTGCTTCTCTATTCTAGAATAGATTTTAAATGGCTTGAGTAAGAGGCTAAGTGTCTTTTATATTCAATGTAAATTTTAGTATAATTTTAATGCATAAACAAGGATAAAACGATTTTTTTAAAACAAAACCTAGCTAGATCGATTTTTCTCTCCCAAAAATCCTACATGCTGAATTTCAGGAAAAATGTTTAAACCGTTTTAGAGATTCCGAAAAAATATATACACATACAAGATTAATTCATTTAAATGAACATACGAGATAAATGAAAAGATAAACCGGAGTAGCATAAAGGATATAAAGAATCCCATTTTTTTCGAGAACGGAGAAAAACACATTGGATTTTTAGGGCATTTAAACGCTTAAGTTGCCTAAGACGTTGCAGGTAATAAACCAATAGAATAAAATAAAACAACATAGGTTTTTATTTCAAAATATTTATTTAAAATGGTGTAAATAAACGATGTGAATAATACTTAATTCGGAGATTTATCGTAAATTTCAATTACGGAATTTTTTCTACAGTATAATTATATAGTTGTATGTATAAATGTATTGTATAATACAACAATGTTACAATTGAAATTCGTATTAGCGTTAAGACGTTAGATTAAGAAATAAACAAGTAAAAAGGCTTTTAACAAAATTTAATGTACAAAAGTAATAATAAAATTATGTTGCTATTATCCGCGATGTAGTAAAATAAAAAAGGTTTTGCGATTTTGTCGTGATGATGCTTCGGTTGCGGGGCGCAACAATTGTTGTTTGTGATAGTGAATGTATGTAGTGCTTATGTATTGTGGTGGCGGTGGTGGAGGTTTGTGCATGTGTTTATACGAATCCTGCATGTATCAGCGATGAAAACGGATTATCCACTCTACATTTAACATTATATATATTTTCTATTTTACTTCATCGCAGATTATAGCAAAAAAATTTTATTAGTACTTTTGTATTATGGATAATGCAAAGTAGCACCTAATTCTATAAATTAAAATTTCATGTCTCTACTTTTAATCTTTGAGGAGTTCCCTCGTCTGGAGCGAATCCTGGCAGCATATAATATGCTTATAATATACATGCATTGTCATTGCGACTGGACCAGTATGTAAAATTTCATTTCAATTTGACCCCGGGAAGTGGGTCACATTTAACTTGCAAGATTCCACATTCACTTAAATTTCAAGTTGATTGAAACCTTTTAATACCTAATAAAATAGTTCTTGAACTTTTTGTTCTTTTACATGGCGATAAGAATACTACATTGACTGTAAAAAACTTTATATATATATGCCAACCGTTTAACTCAGACCTCGCCTGCGGGTTACAAGGGCGCGGAGGTATGAGGAGAGCGGGGTCGAGGTAGATGGTAGCGATGTAAAAAATAATCGATTATTTTTTCATCAAAAATCGTTTTTTTTAAATCGATTATTTTAGGTATCCCTTTTTTACTCTTTTTCTTGATTTATAAGATTAGATATACATTGTTGGATGAAACCAATTTAGCCAAACTACACATTTTTATCCAATTTCACAAACAGCGCATCCGATATTATTTCTTGGTAGTTATCCATTTTAATTAATTATTAATATTAAAAAAGACAACTTTTGAAATAGTCAGAAAAAATTCATTAAAAAAAAACGATTATTTCGTAACAAAATAATCGATTTTTTAAAAATCGATTATTCTTAATATTAAATAATCGATTTTTTAAAAATCGATTATTTTGTTCCGAAATACGTTTTAATACTAAATTCTGCCCCCCTAAAAACTTGAAGTAAGGTAAGTTAGAAATTGACCATGCACTAGTAGTTGACCGTTTTATATGATTTTTAAAAAAATAAGTGTTTTGTTTGTTGTAGCTAATAAAAAATATTCATTAATAATATGAAATTTTAAATATGAAACAATGGGCTACAGTTCTGAGATTTTGGGCAGTTGTTAATAGATGGCAACAGGTAATTACAAATTTATTTTTTATTAGCTACAAGTAATAGGCGTTTATTTGTTATTTAAAATTTCATACAAAACGGTCACACAAAACGCTTATTATTTAAAATATCATACAAAACGGTCAATTACTAGTGCTCTTACCTTATATGATATTTATGTTGGTGGATCTTTGGATTGTCCTAGAAGGATATCCTAGAAGGAATCAAGGATATTTTGTTTGTCATAAATTTAATAAATGAAAGTAAAACAATGTTGCTACAATGGGACAATGCGCGAACCTCCATTGTGTGCTTTATGTCCGCGACATAAAGGAAAGATAAAAATGTCGTTCAAAAACTTATTAAAGCTTTGTGTAAGCTGTTACGAAAGAAACTGTGCATAAAATGCACTATGTAATAATATGGTGATAGTGCTTATTAAAAATTCCCGTCGTGTTGTATCCGGCTGAGTAGAATAGACCACCCTCCTTCTTACCGAGGTGTCGTAAAATACGACTAAGTTAAGTGGACGTCAGGTAGGCGGCCGGTCGTAACAACGCAGCCAAATCATGTTACAACATGTTATAACATGTTGTGCCGACCCCGTTTAGAGTGGGATAAGGGCAGGAGGATATATATTAGGTCCTTACATATGAAATTGGCGTTTTGTCGTACTGGCCACTTTGATCTCAAATATTACCTTTATGGTTAGGAATTCCAAATTCAAATTCATACAGCTATTTACTCATGCATTTGTGTTTCAAACCCCCCTAATTCATTTGTTTTTTTCTTTGTGTCACTCTGTTTACAAAATGGAAAACATGAAATATCGCGTTATTTACGAGCATGAGTTCCACCGTGGCACCAGTGCTGCAGGAACGGCTCGAAGGATTAATGATGTGTATGGTGACGGTGTCGCAAAAGAAAACACAGTGCGTTTTTGGTTCCAACGTTTTCGTTCTGGAAATTTCGACCTGCAGAACAAGCCTCGTGGACGGCCGAAGACCAAAGTTGATAATGAAGAATTGAAGGCTATTGTGGAAGCGGATCCATCGCAAACCACGTCCGAGTTAGCGGCAGGCTCCGGTGTTAGTGATAAAACTATTCTAATCCACTTGAAGCAAATTAGAAAGGTCAAAAAGCTTGAAAGGTGGGTACCTCATGAATTGAGTGAAGCAAACCAACAAACGCGCGTTACGTTACTCAACCGGCACAATAATGAAGAAATTTTAAATCGAATCATTACCTGTGATGAAAAGTGGATCCTCTACGATAATCGGAAGCGTCATCGCAATGGCTGAACCCTGGCGAACCAGCCAAATCCTGCCCTAAGCGAAAATTGACTAAAAAAAAGTTGCTTGTAAGTGTTTGGTGGACTAGTGCCGGTGTCGTTCACTACAGCTTTCTAAAATCTGGCCAGACGATTACGGCAGATATCTATTGTCAGCAACTGCAAACCATGATGGAAAAGCTAGCTGCTAAACAACCGAGGCTGGTCAATCGCTCTAGGCCACTGCTGCTTCAGGACAACGCTAGACCACACACTGCACAACAGACGGCTACCAAATCAGAGGAGCTTCAATTAGAATGTCTTAGACATCCACCGTACTCTCCGGACCTTGCTCCAACAGATTACCATTTTTTTCGCAATTTGGATAACTACTTGCAAGGAAAAAAATTCAACTCCGATGGGGCAGTCCAAACCGTCTTCAAAGATTTTATTGACTCCCACCCGAATGGTTTTTTTAGTAAGGGGATCAATGAACTACCTATGAGATGGCAAAAGTGCATACATAGCAATGATGTACCATTGCTATGTATGCACTTTGATTAATTAAATATATTTCATTAAAAAAAAAACGACTTTATGTTCCTCCCATAGAAAACGACAATTTCATATGTAAGGACCTAATACAATATTATTTTCTAATGTAATACTTTTATAATTATTTTATAATATAATTCTTCATTCTAAAAAGCGATATTAAAAATCATATTCCCAGTGTTACAAACATTTGTTCGTATAAACTTTTTGTTTGTTTTATGTCCTTAACATGTCCTTTGTTTTATCAGCGTTTATTTTTTTGTTGTTCAAGTGTTAATGTTTATCGTTAAATCTAATGTAACCTTTCCAAATGTTTGTACAAACATTCTTTTGAAGCAATGTTGGCTATAGTGATCTCTATTCGGCGATAAGGTTCCAATGACAGTAAATAACACTGGTGTTTATTGAAATATAATAAATAAGATATAAAAAAGGCAAATAAAAGAATTAAGCGCCCGTGAATCTCGAACTTTTTGATCGTCCTTTTACCATTATGCTATAATAGGTTTGACAGTCAAAAATATAATTTTCTTTCAATGCCTAATTCGTCTTTCTGTTACCATTATGCTATCACAGCATTACGTTTGACAGACAAAAATATAATTTGCTTTCAATTCCTAATTCAGCAGTTTTTTAGTGCTCAAAAACAGACATAAAGCTAGCTAGATCGATTTTCTCTCCCAAAACCCCCTACATGTTGAATTTCAGGAAAATCTTTGAAGCCGTTTCCGAGATTCAGAATATATACATATATATTTTGAGTGGCCCGTTGGCGCAGTGGGTAGTGACACTGCCTTCAGCTCCGCGGGTCGCGGGTTCGATTCCCGCCGAGGGCCAACATTTTCTATAAATGAATTTGTTGGCCTTTGAACCTGGGTGTATATTTGTATTTAAGTATGTATTTTAAAAAAATATATAAGTATATATTCACCAGTTGTCTGTCACCCATAACACAAGTATTAAGTTAATTACTTTGGGGACGGACGACCGTGTGTGTAAGTGTCCCATATATTTATTATTATTATTTATATATACAAGAATAAATCATTTAAATATTAAAGATCTGAGTGACCTTTTCTCGGTTTTTTTTAGATGATATAAAAAAGAAGTATGAAAGAAAAAAGGGCTAGACTTGATCCGGGGTATTTTCAGTTATTTAGTTCGGCATTTCGTAACTGAGCTATTATAACTTGGCAAGTGGCGACGTAATTAACTTTTGTTTTTTAATATTGTGACATTGTAATGTTAATATTGTAGCAGTTTTATGCCAGAAAACATAATGTTGAATTAGGTCACTTTTATACTAAGCGCGCAATATAATCTTTTTGATTACATTTCTTCAGGAAGAAGATAAGCAATTGCTTTTAAAAAACTAAGTTTTAAAAATATAACTTTTGATTTTAAAATGAAATTCTAACTCTTTGTAACTCTTACCAAATGTTATTTATAAATTGCGTTGAACAAATCAAAAGGAAACTCATATAAGTTATTACTTATATAAGTTAGAGTTGACGTTTCAAAAGCACTTGTTTACAAGTTTATTTGGATAAAGAATATTTTGAATTTGAATTTAAGAGTTTTTATTTATTTTGGATTTTAATTCTTTTTGGTTTTCTTTGGGTGTAGCCAAGGGTGATTATTCGAAACATTTTGAAATTAACCATAATTATAATAATAAGTACATAAATTATTTTTTTAATTTTGATTAATCTGCATCTTCTTTAGGTTTCTTTCGAGATTTGGGTTTTCTTTGGATGTGGCCAAGGGTGTTTATATTCGAAACATTTTTTACATTAACAATAGTCATAATGTTAAGTACATAAATGATTTTTTTAATTTTGATTAGTCAGTTTTTGATTAATCTGCATCTTCTTTAGGTTTCTTTCGAGACAGAGCTTCAGCTTCTTCGATGGTGTCAGGCAACCTGACGTTTCTTGTCTCTGGTAGGATAAATACCAGTACACTCGACAAACAGCACATTCCTCCAAACAGAACCGTCGGCATTGACTTGTGGTATTCCGACTGTAAACAATTTTATATATAAAAGATTATTCATCATCTTCCTGCCCTTATCCCACTCTAAGAGGGGTCGGCACATGTTATAAACATGCTGTCACATGATTTGGCTGCGTTTTACGACCGGCCGCCTGCCTGACGTCAACTTACCGAACTGTCGTAAAATACGACACTTCGGTAAGAAAAGGGAGGTCTATTCTACTAAACCGGATACCATACGGTAGGTCAACTTACCTTATTCACCTTTTACGACACCTCGGTAAGAAATGAGGTTGGTCTATTCTACTCAGCCGGATACTACACGGCGTGTCGGCTTACCTTAGTCGCCTTTTACGACACCTCGGTAAGAAATAAGGGTGGTACTATACTATTCAGCCGGATACCAAACGGCGTTATATATAAAAGATTATTATCCTACTAATATTATAAATGCGAAAGTTTGTGAGTATGGGTATACGTTTGTTACTCTTTCTGCTGAATCTGCTGAACCAATATCGATGAAATTTGGAACAATTATTTCTTGTACACCGGATAACATACAGGATACTAGCAATCGCAGCGGCTCCGCCAGCGTGGAAATATTGAAACCGTAATATAGTTTTGGTAACCATAAAAATGGTTAAAGTGGGTCAACCTTAAACGCTAGACATATGCTCGCGGACTTTTATTTAGAACTTTTAGAGGGGAACAATTTTGTTTATACATGATTTTTGAATAACTATTACCGTTTACTTAGCGCACGCAAGGAAAGCTATAAATTTTACAGTTTTTGCATTGCTGCTCTCTTATTTATCTTAGCGTGATGTTATATAGTCTATATATAGCCTTCTTTCATTGAATTAACTATCTTACACTCGAAGAATTTTTTAATTCGATCCAGTAGTTTACGAGATTAGCGCTTTTAAACAATCAATCAAACATACGAAATCTTCAGCTTTATATGTTAGTATAGATTAAATTAAGGGTCGGAATTTACGCGGAAAAAACTTTGTGCCACACTCATTTTCATTTTCACGGGGACGAATCTGCAGATACAGCTAGTACTTATAATAAAAGAAAGTCTTCAAAGTCTGTCTGTATGTGGACGGTTTATTCTAAATCTTCTACACTGATTTTTGTATATTGGATTTGAAAATCCTTTTAGCTTACAGGACTGCGGTTTAATTACATAAAATTGAAAATGTTTAAAAGATTGACCGCCGAGTTTCTTTCTGGTTCTTTTCGGTAAGAGCAACATTCCGAACCAGTTGTAGCTTCATTAATCGTATTGATACTTAACGATTCAAAAGTGCTTGAAAGTGCTTATTTGAATAACGATTATTTTGATTTGATTTGTACAGTTTTCACTAAAAGGTAAATCTCCAACAGAGATACACTAAAGTAATATACTAGAGAATTGTAGATCTACAAAAATACTAAAAAAAACTCCGTGGTAGCATGTATTTATCTTATGGTTAACTCACGATAACTATTTTAATTATTAAAATTTCAATAAGGGAAAATTTTATCGTTTTTTACGCGGGAGAAACCGATGGCACATATGTAAATGTTGCCTGCTTCATACACTTAGCGTTACTTATATTCTCTTAACAAACGCGGATTACATCAAAATAATTCTATTGTAACTTCTGTACTATGGAATTCCGCAAAGTAACGCCTGCTTCTATAAATCATATTCTAAATTGTTGAAATGTTACCAGTAAAGGTGTTAATGGTGCAATAAGGGATCCTATTCTTCCTGCTGTGGAGCACACGCTGATCAAAGTCTGTCGCATGTTGGTAGGGAACACCTCAGACACGTAGATGTAAACGGAGCTGTAGGTCAGGGTCACGCTGAACTTCCCGATGAGGTACAGGGGCATGGACCACAGGTCCGCTGTGGGAGAGGAAACAATGTTACCATTTAAGAAAATACTATCTTAAAATATATCTTTAATATTTAAATGAGTTAATATTGTGTATATATATATATATATATATATTTTTTTTCAGAATCTCGGAAACGGCTCCAACGATTTTCCAGAAATTCAGCATGTGAGGGTTTTGGGGGAGAAAAATCGATCTAGATAAGTTTTATTTTAAAAAAAATGTCGTTTTATCCCTGTTTTCGGACTCTAATTTTTTTTTAAATTTACGTTGAATACAATCACAATTTTTCGCTGTCAAACGAAACGAAAAGTCATTGTGGTTCATTTGGGGAACGGGCGGTCTAGAGAGGTGAAAATACCTAGGAGCCTCATCTGCCCTATTATTTTTCTATTTTTCTTTTCAATTTTTTTTTACATCATTTTAAAAATTACCGAGCAAGGCCCCAGTCACCCAGGTACTGTTTTATAATATGCCTGAGTAGAATAGACCATCTTCATTTCTTACAGAGGTGTCATAAAAGGCGATCAAGGTAAGTTGTCGTCAGACAATTCATTTTAAAGAAACAGGAATTGTTATTTTAATAAAAGTTTTTGTCTCAGCATTAACGTAGCCTATTGTAATGTATCTTTAACATTTAAATGAGTTAATCTTGTATGCGTGCATGCAGCATATGCATTGCAGCGCATGCGATGACAGATTTTTATGACTAATTTTTTACACCTTATTACATTTTATTACGGATCTCTATTTTTTTAATGTATCATAATACAGACTATGTTGCTCAGTAAAGATGCAGCTTTCCAATGCTGAAAGTAAGTTTTGAAATCGATCCAGTAGTTTTCTGTGAAAACATGTATGTTTGTAACATACATACAAACTTTTGCTCTTATAATCTTAGTATAGACGTGTAATGAAAAATGCTAACCTAACT
Organism: Morpho helenor; assembly: GCA_029227775.1. Classification (NCBI taxonomy): domain Eukaryota; kingdom Metazoa; phylum Arthropoda; class Insecta; order Lepidoptera; family Nymphalidae; genus Morpho; species Morpho helenor. The sequence goes on from JARGCU010000006.1 coordinate 2,659,412, forward strand.
ATGACAGAAAATGTTGAAGACCTTGAAATAATTAAAAAACCATCAATTATAAAGATATCTGTCACACACGTGGGGAATAGTTACGCAATAATAAAACTGGGTCAATGTTCACGGCTTACTCACATGACCTCGGATTAAAGAAAACAAAGATAGAGCGCGCGTTACTTATAAATGAAGTTTTTTTCGACTCAATAATAAAACCGTAGAAGTTTTCAAATTTCCAAACTAAGCCGTCATCATAAAGCAATGAGCATAAGGGTTGTATATGTGGGTTTAATGTGATATTCTTTATATTTATTTATATACACAAACCTACTAATATAAGCGTACAAGGGAAACTTTACACTGTACCAAGCGTACCACGTCAGTAGCGCCAGAGCCGTAAGCGAGAGCGGACGTGTAGTGATTTATATTACTTGTTAATAAATTTTTAGCCTGTTCTATATTTATACAATACAAAAGAACACATACAATGCAATTTCATATATAAACGTTTACAGGAATGAATTACCTTGAATCCGCCACTTTCATTGCGTTAATTTAGGCGTTAAAATGGCCTCAAATCAAAACATTTCTGTTCCTGAGAGAAAAACGCACATTTTATTTGATATGTTTAACCGGTATATAACAGTCAATTGTATTGTAGTGTTAAAATTTAAATATTTTAACTATATTGGTACAGCGGTTTAAATTCAAATAATTCTTTATTCAAATTGACTTTTACAAGCACTCTTGCATCGTCAAATTACAATGAAACTATTACTGAATCGGAAAGGTGCTCTTACCGTGTAGAATCGAAATCGATGTAGCTTACTTTTTATTTAAAAAAAAACCCGTTGTATTCCTGTTTTTGGGTACTAAAAAAAGTGCTATAATTTTACGAGAAGGACAAGAATAATTACGCTATCAATAGCAAAGTCATGGTAGCTCAATTGGCTAACGGGCGGTCTCGATTTCTAAACATCAGGATCGATTCCAAGTAAATTTTTTTATTACATTTGTAACACAACGTACTAGGAACACGTGATTCCGCACCAAAAACTAGATGGCGCCACTGATCGTTTGCTCCGCGCTATCGAAGTGCGCATCCTACTGGAACACTACGCCTAGCGCAACTGTAAACGGTGCATCTTCTGGTACATCTAATTAAGGAATGCCGTGAAGGACCCGTCCGCGATATTCTATGTATATGTGACGAATAAACTCTTGTACCTGTCACCTGTACGTATTCTTGTCCCCATCCGTCGGGTCATCGTATTACACATTTTTTTTATACATAAAAAAATTTAAAAGGTTAAAACAAAAACCGAGCTAAACTTGGTCACCTAGATACTGCTTTTAATATACTTTCGCATTAGTAATAATATTAATTCAATGTACGGAACACAGTATTTTAATTTAATCAATGTTCATATAAACGTAATTAAACTCGCTAATATTATGATGAGTCAACACTCAAGGACGTATAATACACTCGCGTAGTAAACACGTGGAACAAACTGCTTACATAATATTTGTGAATCGTGTATTCAAACAAACTAATATCTTAGTATACAAATTTAATAGCTGACTCTAATATATATAAATAGAATTAAGGCTGCCGCAGACGGCGAAAATGACAGGAAATTTTTTCTGATACAATCTACGTTTAAAACTTACTTTTATTTTTTTATATACAACTATATCTATACTTTTTATAAAACAATCTCTCCTGTCTGTATGTGATCGTCTTTCTCAAAATCTACTGAACGTATTTTTCTACGGTTTTTACTAAAGATATTACAATTATTGAGGAATATTTAGGTTAATAATACATGAAGGTTTTATGCAAATTACTGAAATACATATTAGAAATTAGTCTTTACACAGCTATTTATTATACAGAGCGATTACACTAACTTTATAAAAATTCTAAATCAGAACTAATGAAAATAATATGATAATTTTCATAAATAATTTTCATTAATTTTGTATTTTGGACCTCCGCAAAGTAACGCCTAATTCTATAAATTAAGATTCTAATTGATTTGATGGAGGGAAAAGTACTTAAGGCTTTAAAGAGAAGAGCTATAGTACAGTACGGTAGTTCGACAAAAAAATTCGGTGCGCTTACCATGTAAGAGATGACAAAATTCTTTGCCTTTTTTCTTTTTCTAAACATAAATTATGCACACAATATACAAATAAAATACATCTCATCCATCATTTTAAAGCAAATAATGATTCCGCTTTTAAAAATAAATATATAAAGTCAGAAGAAATATCTTTCGATAAATATATCATGTACTGGGTTTGAAGGGGAAAAAATCGATCTAGGTAGGTTTCATTAAAAAAAATGTCTATTTATCCCTGTTTTCGGGCTCTGAAAAATGCTAAAATGTAGAATAGAATGCAAATGATATTTTAGCTGTCAATTATAAAGTTATAATAGCTCAGCGGAAGATATAGATAGATTTTTGTTCTGAGCGATATCGATTACATATAGATAGAAGAATTTTATTTAACTTGCGCCGTGTGCAAAGGCCTTAAGTGTATTTTTAGAATTCTCAATGTTTTGCAATGTTACGAAGTTAATGATTGATATCCAATGTTTTTGTGTTACTTTAAGATCAAAGCTTTGAGCAGTGCGTGATGTTAGTAATCTATTGCTCAAATTCTAATTAACTAAGAGCTTGCTGTTATCAGGCGAGAGTGATGTATTCTCTAAATAAATTAAACAGAACAGAAGAACATATGAATTTAAAATAAATTAAATCAGAAAGAAGCGGTCGTATAAGCAATCTGTGACTCAGATCAGTCAGAGGGACATAGTTAAACAAACAAAGAACATGCGATGTTGCAAAAAGTTAAGTACATATAATCAAACTTGGACTAGAGTAACTGACAGAATAGAATATCGAAATGTTAATATGGCAACTCAGCATTGGTAGATCACAAAAAGCGGACAAGCCAAGTCACGCCTAAAAGCTCATCAATTCTTAAAACAGTTTCATTAGATTGAGATAATTAATCTCCAACCCACGAATTCCTTTAGGCTTGTGAAAATTGTGTGATGCACAGACTTGCATACACCAAAGCAACTCTATAAATATATCTATTTTACTTTTACCGCTGTCAAAAGTTATAACGATTTCTCCAGATGAAATGTCTAAGCACATCCCGTTGGATGAAACTCGAATACAAAAACAACTAAAATAGAACGTTTTATTTCTGAGTTTTGTATACTCAATATCAAGGATAATCTATCCATCAATCATAAAACAGTAATGCGTATCAAGGCTGGAATATATTTTTAAATTCAATACTCACATCTCGGCAGGAACGCGAACAGCAGATTTGTGACGGCACACATCGTATAAGTCACTATCATAGTCCTCTTCCTGCCATACTTGTCCAATACAATCACAACAACGATATACGCAGGAATCTCCACTAGCACAACCAACATGAAACTCACATATTTATTTGAACTCAACGACACAGAGTTTATCGACAACCCGTAGTACACTAACGAGCAATTGAGCCATAGAAAGGAACATATCAGCAATCTTTTCCATATAATACTGGATCGTAATGCTTTCGACAATTGTGATTTCTTATCCTCAGTCTGGTTCTCTGGTTTTAACAATGGATCACTCAAAGCGTCTAATTCTAAATTTCTTGGGTCAAGATTGTTGATTTTGGCAGCTTTCTTTAGAGTTGTTATCGCTTCATCCTTCCTGCCTTTGCTAAGTAGCCATCTTGCGCTTTCGTTCATGAACCAAACGTATATTCCGACGATGATCGCTGGACTGTATAAGATGAGGATGTAAGTCCGCCAGTTGTCAACGAACCAGGCGAGTACGGCGATAAGTACGACACCGACCACGAACGTCATGTTGCACATAGCCGAAACTATGACTCGCTGCTTTATTCCCACTAGTTCCACGGCTGTAACGAAAGTTTTAATTTACTTCATTATACTAACAAATAAGAAAATAACACAACAAAATATTGAAACATACTAACTAGTACAATAAATGAATAAGTTTTAAATTAATAAGTAATATACTCTAGAGAATTTTGGGGATATGTGTTAGCTACTCGTACCAATCTGTATTGGAGCAGTGTTTTAGTTCGCATCCTTCTGTCCAATCCTCGGAGACATCCCAGAAGCGGGATAGTAACTGACCTTTATATTTTTAGTAAGGTTCTACTACCACAATTATATACAGAAGGATCAATTAGATTTAATAAATCTACTACTAGTCCAGAATGTTGCCCTTATAGAGAAGAACCAACAAGACTCTCAGCCAATCTTTTATCAAGAAATAAAAACTTTCTCATCTTTTGATCTTTTTCACGCATCTTCCTCTCTTATGATATGTACTTTAAACTCACCAAACACATACGCCGACGGGTAGAGACCACCGCCAGCCGCGGCCTCCAAGAAATGCAACACCAGATACGTGATGTAATCCGATGAGAACGCTCTCGATATGCCAAAGACGAAGCTGGCCGTGGCCGCCATACCTACAGCGACCCTTCGACCGAATCTGTCTGAGATCGCACCAGTGACAAGCATCGCTGCGAACATTCCCGAGTTATGCACGGTCCCTACTAACGCTCGCTTCCACTCTTGGCACCCTAGATTAAACTATATACAAAATTAATTATTATCTGTTCACAAATTATCATCCTCCTGCCCTTATCCCTGTCTAAAGCACATGTTATAAGCATGCTGTTACGTAATTTGGCTACATATTTTACGACACATCGGGAAGAAAGAGGGTAGTCTATTCTACTCAGCCGGATACCACACGGTGGGTCGAATTACCTTAGTCACCTTTTACGACACCTCGATAAGAAATGAGGGTGGTCTATTCTACTCAGCCGGATACCACAAGGTGGGTCAACTTACCTTAGTCCCGTTTTACGACACTTAGGTAAAAATAAAAAAACCTGTTTGTATGTGATCGATTTTATCACAATCTACCAAACGGATTTTAGTACGTTTTTTAGTAAAAGTTGGTGCAATTCTTCCGGAAGAAAGAAATCGCGCTTCGAGGTTATCGCGATGTGACCCGTTTGTTTATAGTAATTTGAAATAGGTATTTGCTATCCAGCAGATACAACAAAATAACAGCCACATGATCTACCTGTTAACATCTACCTGAGAAACGCAAAATTCCGAGATATGTGTCAGATATGTTCCGAATAGGCTAACTGACAGTTATTGGTAACTTGTGAAAGAGGCCCTAAGTAAAATAACTTTATACTGGGTGATCCCTTTATTAAATATTGATTTTACCATAATAAAACGTTAAAGTTTACTTCAAATAATATCTGCATTTTTATCACTTGTTTTAATTTAACAAATAAATACAATGTAATCATTATAACTAATTGTATTTGAACTTCCGATCAAAATATGTACTTAATTTAATACCATGCAAATTTTGATAAGGTTATTTTTAGTGCGGTCACCCTCAACACTTAAAGATATGTTTCAGTAGAAATGGAGAAATTTCCATTCCTACTAATACTGCTAATAATAAGTTTTAAAAGCAGCATAGTCGTAAAGTAACGCCATACTAAATCATTAAGTGGAGAGTTGTACCTATGTGTCTAAATAATAATTGCATTTTTATCACACGATTTCAGCTGAAGGAACACATCGTGAGGAAACCTGCATTTCTCTAGTGAATTCAGGGGATATGTATAACCTACCAATCCGCATGAGAGCAGCGCGGTAGGTCTTAGCTCCAACCCTTCTCTCATAAAACGTTGAGATGAGGCCTATGCCCAGCATTAGGATAGTAAAAGGCCGTTACTTTACTAATAATATGCAACTGCAGCATAATCGTAAACGGTATATCTATATAAAGTACGTAAACATAATGTGCAGACTTTCTGTTATGTGTGTAACCTGCCAATCCAGATTGGAGCATCATGGTAGATCTTAGCTCCAAAATGCCTCATCAACGGAAAGAAACGGCCTATGCCCAGCAATTTTTCTCTAGTCTTAGATAAAAGCAAAGTATTTTTGTTTTGTTTACCTCTTTGACAAACGACTGCCCTTTCTCATAGACAAAACTGTCGCACGGAATGGTTTTGTTCGTGAACTCTTCGGGAAGGCATTGTTCGACTGTTCTGTTTTCTATTGGTGCGTACCGCACGCAAGATTCCGGTCGATTCTTCTCCTTGTTAGTGGGTATAGCGTAATTCAACCATGACGTATCGTTGAATCTCTCTTCGCAACCGTGCACTTTACACCTGAGGAAAATGTTATGATTAGTCACCATCGTACTGTCCTTATCCCACTCTAGGTGGGGTTATCACATGATTCGGCTACGTATTTTACGACTGGTTGCCTGCCTGACATTAACTTACCGTAGTCGCCCTTTACGATACCTCAGTAAGGGGGTGGTATATTCTCCTCAACCGGATACCACGATGCGGTTAAACTTACCTTAGTCAACTATTATGATACATCGGTAAGAAATGAGGATGGTCTATTCTACTCAGCCGGATAGCGCACGGCGGTTCCAATTACCTTAGTCGCCTTTTACGACACCTTGGTAAGGAAGAGGGTTGTCTATTCTATTCAGCCAGATACTAAACGGCGTGAAAATTTTATGATTAGTATAAATATATGTGGCATTTAAGTGCTGAATAAGCCTATCAGAAACCTGAAAAACGCAAAATTCCGAGATATGTGTCAGATATGTTCCGAATAGGTTAACTGACAGTTTATTGGTAACTTGTGAAAAATGCCCTAAACAGTCTAACGGCCGGAATTAATAATCGATCTAATCCAAAATCTTAAGATTTTAGATCGCCAATAATCTCTAGATTACGAATAAAGTGTGCAAATATATCTCGCTAGTAACGCAAAATATGAGCGTATCGATTTCCGAACTTCCGTCCCGATACGCTCTAAAGGACCGTATCAATAGGCTTATCGGTCAAACCACGTACGAGTTACATTACGCTGATTAAAATAGACATTAGTATTAAGATAATTACGATTATTTGTATTAAATATGAATTTATATTTGATTAAGATCAGGGATTCCCTAGTATAAACCTCAACTTTATGAACACAAGAGCTTTTACTCGCGACTTCGTTCGCGTGGACTGTTGTGTGATAGGTCGATAATAGATGGCGCTTTTCAATGTCATTCTATTCCTATAGAATTAACAGTATTTCTATACCCTTTGTTGGTTAGAGTCTAAGTGTATATGTATTTAAAATTAAAAAAATAGCTAGCTTTTACCCGCGACTTCGTTCGCGTGGATTATTGTCGGGTCGATATTAGATGGAGCTTTTCAATGGCATCCTACTCCTGTAGAATTAACACGATTTCTATAGCCTATATGTTATTCCGGTATATAAGGAATAATTGTGCCAAATTTCATCGATATTGGTTCAGCGGATTCGCCGTGAAGAAGTAACAAACATACATCCGCACTCACAAGCTTTCTTATTTATAATATTAGGTTAAGATAAGACGATCAAATCTCTAAATCAAGTCTGTCTATATGTGATCGATTTTCACAAAATCTACTCAGCGGATTTTAGTACGGTTTTTACTTAAAGATAGTTTAATTCGTCCGAAAGGTTTAAGATAGTAGTATTGGCCGTTTTATGTTAATAATATTGAAGATGTAGCGCGGTTATAAAAAACTCGCCTTTTGAAAGCTTTTCTCGCTTGTGTCGCGTAAGCCAGCAGAGATACACTAAAGTAATGTATTAGAGAATTGTAGATTTATAAAAACACTACAAAAAAGTCCGCAACAGCATGTCTCTATCTGTTATGGTTACCTCACAATAACTACTTTTATAAAATACTAACATCTAATTTATCGGATAAGCCCGACTAGTTTCAGGCCCATACGGGGCTCTTATTCATGAGCTCTTTACGCGGCGGGAACTAAACTATTAAATCGGAACGTGAGTATAGTCAGTTTCTATACATTAATTATGAATACCACTCACGATAGTTTAAATTCAAAATAAATAAATAAACAAGAAATATATGGGAGACTTACACACACGGCCGTCCGTCCAATTAAGTAACTTAATACCTGTGTAATGGGTGACAACTGGTAAATATATACTTATATAATTTAAAATACATACATACACCCAGGCTCGAAGAACCAACAAATTTTTGTTAGAAAATGTTGGCCCTTGGTGGGAATCGAACTCACTTCCCGCGGAGCTGAAGGCAGGGTCACCACCCACTGCTCCAACGGGCCAGTCAAATACCACTCACGATAGTTCAAATTCAAAAACTACTTTTATGTTCAAAGTTTCAATTCGGGAAATTTTGTGAAATACTGTGATACGCGGGCAAAGCCGTTGGCATAGTTAGTTTACTTATAAACTCTGACTTACCTGTACATTTGTTCTTGAGCTTCAAAGATGAACCCGCATTCAAAGAAACTCGTCAATAGCACCGGGAAGAGGAGTAACACGAAATTAAAGAGATTGTACCGTCCGTACGGACCGAGACTCTCTAATATCGAGTCTAGGTTTATTTCTTTCTTCTGTTCCATTCTTGTCTGATTCGTATCTGAAAATGGATTGTACTTTTAAGCGAAGAAAATATACACGTATAAGCACATGTGATATCAGTCTAATTACTATTATATATTATTTTTATTCATCATCATCAATCTCCTACCCTTATCCCACTCTAAGTGGGGTCGGCACAATATGTCTTGTTTTTCCAGTCTCCTCTATCATTCGTCAACTCTGGTGCCACTCCTCTAACATGCATATCATTTTTCACACTATCCATCCATCTTTTTTCGGCCTCCCCCTAGCCATACATTCATATTTAAAACTCTTTTGGTCACATGATTTTCATTAGTGAATATATACATGTATGATTTTTAAATACATACTTAAATACAAATACACACCCAGACTCGAAGAATCAACAAATTCTTTTATAGAAACTGTTGGCCCTCGGCGGGAATCGAAATTTTAAATGAAAACTAGCTAGATTGATAATTCGCCTTGGAAACACCGCACATACTGAATTTCATGAAAATTGACTGGCATGAATTTGACTGGCCCGTTGGCGCAGTGGGTAGTGACCCTGCCTTCAGCTCCGTGGGTCGCGGGTTCTATTCCCGTCGAAGGCCAGCATTTTCTATAAATGAATTTGTTGGTCTTTGAGCCAGGGTGTATATTTGTATTTAAGTATGTATTTAAAAATATATAAGTATATATTCACCAGTTGTCTGTCAACCATAACACAAGTTTTAAGTTACTTATTTTGGGGACAGACGACCGTGTGTGTAAGCGTCCCATATATTTATTATTAAAATCGTTGGACCCGTTTCCGAAATTCAGATTGTATAGTTAAATAATCTCGTTCCAATCGGTTTAGCTCGTTACGGTAGTAAACTGATCGCTTATGACCGATAATTTTGAAAGCCTTCATATCATTGCGGTTACAATATGCGGTTGCGGTTATGTAAGTTTACATACTGTTTACATTGTTCGGTTACCTTGAATTACAGAAGCAATAATATAGACTTCCACGAAGTTGAACACATCACAATAAACTTGGCTATAATAAATGACTTATTATACATTACTCTATAGGCAGCTATTTATAGGCTATTTATATTTATTGTTTTAAACATATTGTTACTTGATTTGGCTTCTTATTTTATCTCGGTAAGAAATGAGAGTGGTCTATTCTACTCAGCCGGATACTAGAGATGTAAAAATAATCGATTTTTATCGATAATTTTTTAAAAATCGATTACTTTTTTTCATAAAAAATCGTTTTTTTAAAAACGGATTATTTTAATCATCCTCTTTCTCGTTTCACTGTTTTTTCTAGTTTTTTAAGATTACTTATGCACTGTCGGATGAAACCAATGTAGCCAAACTCCTTATTTTAATAGAAATTCACAAACAGCTCATCTGTTATTATTTATTGGTAGTTGTCCACTTTAATAAGCCTAATAAATGACTTATATTAAATTATTTAATTAATCATATAGTCAGAAAAAACGATTATTAATAATCGATTATTTTGATACGAATAAATCTATTTTTTTTTTAATCGATTATTTTTTTGAGGGAAAAATGTATTATTTATTAATCGATTTTTTCTACTCCAAGTCACATCCCTACCGGATACCATACGGCGGCGGTAATTAACGTATTAATCGATGAAATAGGACAATGTGGAAATGATCATTCATCTGTATTAACAGGAAAACTATGGTCAGCTCGATGTATCAGGTTCAACGACCTCACATAATTATCAACTGTAAGTTAGTTAGAATCATAATACATATTTGCAATTCATCTTCCTGCCCTTATCCCACTCTAAGTGGTGTCGACACAACATGTTATAAACATGCTGTCACATAATTTGGCTGCGTTTTTACGACCGGCCGCCTGCCTGACGTCAACTTACCTCTGTCGTATTTTTATAACACCTCGGTAAGAAAGAGGGTAGTCTATTCTGCTAAACCGGATACCACACGGTGGGTCAACTTACCTTAGTCGCCTTTTACGACACCTCGGTAAGAAATGAGGGTGGTACTATTCTGTTCAGCCGGATACCACACGGCGTAATACTTAGGTATTTGCAATTATGTATCTAAAATTATTATCGCAAATTGAACAATTTAATTTCAATTTAACTGCCATATCTTCCTAATTTATATTTATATATATTTTCTATGTTACATTATCGCGGATTATAGCAAAATATTTTTACTATTACTTTTGTATTTGTGTTTATTTAGTATTATTATTATATAAAGCTGAAGAATGAAATTGAAATGAATGAATGAAACTACTGGAACAATTTGAAAATAATTTTAACTAAGATAGTCCATTTATCGAAGAAGGTTATAGATTATATATCATCACGCAGTAATAAATATTTCGAAAACGGCAAAATTTTTCCTTCCGGAAAAAGCTCTCCTTACGTGCGCTGAGTAAACTGTGACAACATAATGTATTACAAATTTGTTCCCCTCTAAAAGTTCTAAATATAAGTCCGCGACAGCATATATCTAGCTTTTAAGGTTACTCATTTTAACACATTTCTTATGGTTATCAAAAGACTATATTACGGTTTTAATTTTTCCACGCAGGCGTAGCCGCTGGCGATTGCTACTTTTAAAATAAAACTCCTTTTATATTGTTTTGAATCGCACCCGTTTCTTATTCAAATAGAATATGTAAACCAAGTGACACGATATGCCATTTAATTAACATATTCTGTCCATTGTGAATTGCCTTGCCATTTGTATCTGTTGCCTAATAAACACTTTACATTAATTTGTCTGTATTATAATAGAATTGACCCTGTTTCACTTTGACTCACTGTTTTTTGACGCTTCAAGTAGCCTTTGTTTAAGGAGTCATAGGAGAATTTAGTTTGAATTGTTTGAGTCTGAAGACAAAAGTCTACAAACTGTGTTCTCATTGATGACCTATTAATGCGTATCTTGGCCGCGTGATATGAAATATGTGGATCCTTAGCTATGATGATTGCCTCGACACTACCGGAGCATGCAATGATTGCCTGCAAACATTACGTACAGGCCAAAAATAAAAATAAAAAGTTTTATTACGATACAGGTCTTGTATGGACACCTGTATCATAATATCTTTTTTATATTTAAATTTAAATCTTGTATATATATATATTTTCCGAATCTCGGAAACGGCTCCAACGATTTTCCTGAAATTCAACATGTAGGAGGTTTTGGGGGAGAAAAGTTGATCTAGCTAGGTTTTATGTAAAAAAACTTTGTTTTATCCCTGTTTTTGGGCATTAAAAAACACTAACATTTATATTGAATTGAATTTTCGCCGTTAACTGTCAAGTCGACGTGGCTTATTCGGGTAACGGGCAGACTCGAGAAATGTGAATGCCAAAGATCGATCCCAACTAAATAATTGTTTTTTTTAAAGTTCTTTTATTTTGTAAAAAATTACCGAGCGAAGCTCGGTCACCCAGATATTAACTTTTTAATTATAACGATTCACCTTACAAAAAGGTTTCAATCAACGAGTCCGCGGCGACGCAACACGTATGCCCAATCGATGTTTGCGCCTTGGCGCTAATATTTGACATTTAAAAAATCTTTTCAATATTACTTTAAAGTTTAAAAGTTTGGTTTTTATTAATATTGTTTTACATATTATAGTATGAGAGTAGATAAAGTAGTGTATGACACTGTACATGACTTGGTCTTATAACACTCGTGTGATACTATAAAAAAACTCGCCTTCGGCTTTTTTTTTAAACACACTCGTGTTATAAGAAGCCTTATTATGCAACAGTATCATAATCTACTATAAATTAACTGGTAAATATATAAAACGTTAACTGAAATTTCTAAATAATTAGTAATTAGTTTTGGGGGACAAAATTCGATTTAGCTAGGTTTCATTAAAAAAAATGTCTTTTTATCCCTGTTTTCGGGAAAATGCTAAAATTTACGTTAAACTCAAAATACATATATCGCTGACATATTTTTATTTCAATTTTTTTTTTTTAATATCTTTAAAAAAAATTACCCAGCAAGGCTCGGTCTAGGTACTGTATTTAAATTTGACTGCAAAATAAAGGCTATTTTTATTTTTATTTAAGAGAAGATGCAACAATAGATAGAAGATGTCATTAAGTCAATAGTAAGTTAGAAGTAGTATCGATTCTTCTTTTTTTCATACCAACGATATATGGCAGCATAACTACGACATAACCAAAAAGTAATAAAAATATTATTTTGCTATAATCCGCAATAAAATCTATTTATCACGGAACTCTTCAAGGTTTGCAAGGAACTCCTAACGTTTATCTGTAACAGATAGTTATAGTTTCTGTTTGCTACACGTGTTCAAAGGCAAAATAAATGGTGGAGGTTACACTTATTACTATATAACTGCTTACATGGGTAATGCGTCCCTTTAAGATTTTGTCGAAGAGTCAATGCTTCGGTTACGGGACGAAACGATTGTTGAGATGGTTTTTGGTGAATGTGTGCAGTGCTTGTGTATTGTTGTGTTTTAAAAAATTCTGCATGTATCAGGTATAAGAACTGATAGTACTCTCGACATACAGCATTACATATATTTTCTTTTATCGCGGGTTACAGCTAAATAATATTTTCATTATTTTTGTATTATGGACCTCATCAAAGTGACGCCTAATTCTATAAAATACGACATGACAAGTTCAGTTCAATTACACTTTCAGTGTAAAAGGTCAATTGCAGAATTAACCGCTCTATTAACGATACGAGTTAACCTTATAATCTTTAATGATATCATAAAGTCAAGAGATACTGTAATATATAGGCGCTATCAATGAAGTCTGCTAGCAGATAACTGTGAATTACTTTCGTTTTACTAGATATAAAAAATGTCTGGAAAGGTAAAATATTTTTTTTTAGTTTGTGTGCATGTTGACTGAGTTATTTTTAATATTTAAATTCAAAAATTCAAATTCAAAATATTCTTTATTCAAATAAACTTGTAAACAAGTGTTTTTGAATCGTCAACTCTACTGCTGGTCCGGAAAGCTGTTCCTACCGAGAAGAGCCAGCAAGAAACTCGGCGGTTGCTCTTTTTAAAAATATAATTCTTAATATTATTTACATTAAGTCGTTACTGTCTTGTACAGGTTCAAAGAGAGCTACATCCGCACATTCTTATCTTCTAAATAATCTTCAAGAGTATAGTAGGCTTTCTGTATCAGCGTCTTTTTAACAGTGTTTTTAAACTGCTGTAATGGCAGTGCTGAAAATTTAAATGACTTAATCTCTTACTTAATTTCTGAAACGACAAAATTTTCATGATGTTGAGTGTGTAGGGGGGAGGGGGGATGGTTAAATCGATCTAGCTAGGTTTCATTTAAATGTCGTTTTAATCCTGTTTACGGCCATTCGAAAAATGATGAAATAATAGAGTAGAATTGAATTGCAAATGATATTTTAGCTGACAAACGTAATGTTGTGATACCCAATGGGTAAAGGGCGGACCAAAAAAATTGAAAACCTGGGATCATGTTCCACATATCACAGGCGCTTTTTTATTTTTTTAAATCCATTTTTTTATATATTTTAAAAAATTACCGGGTAAAGGCTCGATCACCCAGGTGCTGAATATTTAAACGCATAAATTACAGACTCGAAGAACCAACAAATTGATTACAGATTTTCCCCCGTCCCCGTGACTGAAAGCAGGGTCATTACTGTCATCTGTAGGCCAGTCATTCTTTAGAAAAATTAAAAACCACAAAATATAATCAACGGTATTTTAACATTTAAATAACTTTAATATCTGGTTGATCGAGGTTAGCTCGGTAATTTTTTACAAAATAAAAAAGAAACTTAAAAATAAGGAAAAAAATAATTAAGTCGTTGGGATCGATCCTAGGTATTTACATTTCTCGAGACTGCCCGTTCCCCGTATAAGCTACGCTGACATGACAGTTTATGGCAAAAATAGTGTTATAATATAAAACCCAAAAACAGGGGTAAAACAATTTTTTTTTACATAAAACCTGGCTAGATCTATTTTTCTATTTTTCAAAAGGGGCTATTATGGGGGTAGGGGGCTACTTGCTAAATTTCAGGAAAATCGTTAAAGCCGTTTCCGAAATTCCGAAAATATATATACATACAAGATTAATTCATTTAAATATTAAAGATTTGACACGAAAGAGGTTAATAATATAGCTTGTCAATTATAAACAAAATCACATACCTTCCAAATGTAACGCCGGTTAATTAATATTAAAACTACTCGGAGGCTGTATCTTTATCTATTGAGATATCGTTAACCACAATTTTCACGTAATGCTTGTCGTTACAGTTAATGAAGATATCTCACGTCAATTTTGTTGTTATCTATAGAAATCTTTACAGATTATCTTAAATAGATAAGACAGTGTCTTAACACGATACACGTGTTTTGGTTAACTCGATTGTAAAACAGTTCACCATGGACAATTTTGCCAAGTTAACTAAAAGAGGAACGGCAAAAGTATTTTGCTACATTGTATTTTGTTAATTACGCTGTCGCGTGCCAAGTAACTCATGCATACCCATGTAGGAACTCCCGATGTTGAACGACGGGGCAAAGCCTGGATAAGGCCACCGAGCCTCGGCATTTCAATACTGGCCCAGGCCTGAATTGATCTTGGGAAAATGAGCCTCGATTATTTTTATGTTGGATCAAACTTGGCCCAGCCGGATCAACTGAGCCTCGGCTATTCAGTGCCAGCCTAAGCTCATATAAATATCATGATAGCGATATATAGATGGCGCTGCACGACGTAATATTGAAATTTAATTGCGCTAAAGAGATTCTTTCTCATATGCATAGGTAGGGCAAAGGTTTGTTAAAAGAGGTGAGATTTGTATACTATCGGTTGAAGTTTCATTTCTCCTGTCAGCTCAATATAACTGCGGGTACTTTTGTATGAAACAAAACACTGTGTTCGGTCAACTTTAATATGTAACGTTGGTACAAGCTACAGTTTAATAGTGTGTTTACGGTTGATGTCTGCATTAGTCCAGTTTTGGTCCAACCTATATTCAGTATAGGGCCAACGCTTCTTACCAGCCTTGGCCCAGTGCTGTGCACCAAGCCTTGGCCTTAGTTATCATCCCAAACTTTAAAAGATTGGGCCAACGTGGGTATGCAAATTCAAGCTAAGCTTGAGATGAATCGGCGCAAGCTTGGTCCAATAATGGGCCTATCGTAATTTCCTACCTGGGTAGTAGCTCAGTTGGAAACGGGCGGACAAAAAGTGAAAATACCCAACATCGAGTCCCATATATCATCAGTCCTTTTTATATTACACCTTTTTTATCTTTAAAAAAAAATTCGAGTAAAGCTTGGTCACTAGGATACTAGCTAAATAATATTACTAATCCATCTATTATAAAGAAACTACGTCTAAACATTACGCGCGTTCGTGTATGTAGGTCGCATAGCTAATGCCCGCGCTATAATAAACCAATAGACATTAGACGATTAGCAGTTAGGACTAGAGACAAATTTTACATTGACTTTTAAATGAGAAATGTTTACAACACATATTTCCTAATATTGCAAGAATACCTAAGAAACGCCAAATACATACAAGACTTTGTTTTTACGGTGTGACCTTAAATTCAAATTTTTAAAGGAACACTAGCCTACAGAGTTCCGAAAATTTTACATTTAAACAGACCATTGTATATTTTGTTTTTAAAGCATTATGTCTTACTGAATACTGTTATGAGGTAAATAACGTTGAAAAATGATTGTGTTGAATAAGAGATCCACATGTGCTATATATAATTTTATACATGATTTCCTTCTAGAGAAGTCTTAAAAATGGTGTTTTCAAGTTTGTAAATAAATTTAGAATTATTTTTTGCAGAAAAAAATAAATAATTATCTGTGAAAGCGTAAGAGACAGAATGACAGATTTTCTCTTGTATAATTTTAGTATGGATATTATATCAATATACATATATTGTCATTAAAAAATCACGATAACCTCCGTGGCGCTTTGTTGTGTTAATCTGCACGATATGAATATGGCAATGAATTTAAAATAATCAGTAAAGTTTAAGGATTTCATAAACTACACATACTATTATTTATATTTTTTGAAGAAGTCTAGTCAATTTGATTATATTACTCCCGTATTAACATCTAGCCAATTAAAGTTTTAACTTGCAATAGTAATAATAATATTTTGAATTAGCTAAATATTTAGACCTTTCTTATGAGATAACCGCCATGTGGAATGTTGACTCAACAATAATTGTTCCTATTGTTGTGTCGGTTAACGGTCTGATTGCGAAGAGCCTAAACCAACATCTTAAGAGGCTTTCGCTAAACAGTTGGATCAAGTGTCGGATACAGAAGGCAGTATTGCTCGAAATGGCGCGCATTGTGAGGAAATTCCTCACTCTGGATCCCTGACCACCGGCAACTCGGGATATTTCCCCGTTCCCGGCGGACGACAATTTTTTATATTTTTAAATGTTTTTTTTAAATTATTTTTTTTAATTAGAAATATTTAATAATGTAAAAAGTTAGGTTTAAGAAAAATAAATGAATAATAATATTTTGATAATAGAGCGACCAGTATACTGTTTTAAGTTACCTATCATCATCATTCATGATACTCCAACTCTTATCCTTACTCTAAGTGGGGTCGGCGCAACATGTTTAAACATGTTGTGGTTGGCTAGGTATTTTACGACCGGCCGCCTGCCTGACGTCAACTTACGTTAGTCGCCTTTTACGACACCTCGTTAAGAAATGAGGATGGTCTATTCTACTCGGCCGGATGCTACTCGGCGCGTCAACTTACCTTTGTCGCCCTTTATGACACCTCGGTAAGAAATGAGGGTGGTCTATTCTGCTTAGCCGCATACCACTTATAAGTACATAGGTATACTATAAATATAGATATTCCAAGGTATTTAAGCGTACAAATACCTATTACTCGTTTGCTAGTAACTCGTCAGATGTGGGACGCATAGCTAATAGTTAATGGTGTAAACAACTCTAGGAACTTGTTAGGGATGTGAAAAAATTATCGATTTTTATATTAATAGATTATTTTATCATTATAATCGATTTTCTACGCAATATAAATCGATTTATAAAAAATACGCTGCTATAAAACATATGCTGTCGCGGACTTTTATTTAGAACTTTTAGAGGGGAACAATTTTGTACTACACGATTTGTAAATAACTTTCGCCGTTTACTTACCGCACGCAACGAAAACTTAAATTTGCTGTTTTCGTTATATTTTTTATTGCCGGTCCTCTCCTATTTATTTTAGCGTGATATCCTATATCACCTTCCTATATAGCTTTCCTCGATAAATAGACTATTTTACAATATAAAGAATTTTTCAAATCTGAGATTAGCGCGTCCCAACAATCAAACTCTTCAGCTTTATATATTAGTATAGATAACAAACAACTGACAATTGAGGTTTGTTTCGATAACTAAGCTCGCAGATAAAGTCGAAATCACCGTACAGTTACCTGTAAACACGCTGCGACGTAAATGTAGGTCGCATAGCTAATCGCGCCGCGTGATAATACAACAATGCCAGATATCATTCCCATGCACATTGAAAGATATATACGAGAGGTTAAATGGCCGTCTGGTATCCAGCTAAGTAGAATAGACCACCCTCATTTCTTACCAACCACACGAAATACAGAAAGAAGAACAGATTTTCGCATTTGTAATATTAGGATGTATTAAATCACTACATAGTAAAAAACAAAGTCGCATTCTCTGTCTGTCCCTATATCCCTATGTATGCTTAAATCTTTAAAACTACGCAACAGATTTTGATGCGCTTTTTTAATAGATAGAGTCATTCAAGAGGAAGGTTTATATGTATAATAACATTTAATACGGAGTAGAGAAATACTGTAATTTATGAGGTTTCTATAGTGATGTCGTAAATAATTACATTTTTTTCCGCATTGCTAACGCAGGCTAAACCCTACGACATTTATCAAAATGATGTACTAAGTATTTGTACACCTTGAAAAGGTCTACAGAAAAGTCCGTGGTATATGTAAGAAATAGTTCTTATGGATAACCCACAATAGCATTTTTTTTGTCGAAAAATAATGCCTTATTTTCGAAGCAATTTTAAACAATATAGCATTAATCCTTATCCAATTAAGTACCTTATATACATTGTTGATTTAATATAGATCAATATGCCCGTTTACAGCATTTAATTTAAATGAACATTTTCGAAGATATCACATATTTAAAACCCCGCGAGGAGGTCGCGCTTCGCCCTATAGCATTTCAAATTAAGCAGCGATCGGCCGCGCAACTAAATGTCGCTCTTTCAAGAGTAACCTCTAAAGAAAACATGTTTGTATTGTCTAATGACAAGAAAGCTGTGAATGTTATATATAAAGACATTCTGTAATTAATTGTAAAAATAAAGTACATAGGGAAAAATGTAAAAAGTAAATATGTAGTATATGAATTTAGATATTAGATATAGCAGGAAATCTTCTTGGTATAGGTAGAGGGGAATTGTTTTTCTCCAAATTTAACGCGTGCACGCCACGAGCAGTAACGAATAAATCAAAACTACTGGATCGATTTTAATCATTTTTTTCACTGAGTGACATGGGCTATATATTTTATACCCGTGCGAAGCAGGGGCAGGCCGCTAGTGCAGGAATAATTGTTGTTTTAAATAATTGACGCGACAAAATTATACAAAAAGTGTAATGAATTACATTTTTTTTTAGTTAAAACCCGTCAACTATTTAAATCGTGACACATCATTACTTATGGTTCGTTACCTGATTTAACCATTTTCAAAACATTAAATCTATACTAATATGTTAAGCTGAAAAGTTTTTTGTTTGACGCGATAATGTCAGGAAGGATCAATTGGAAAAATTCTTTGATTGTAAGACAGTTAATTTATCGTGGAAAGCTATAGGCTGTATAACATTACGTTAAAATGAATAGGAGAGGAGCAGCAATAAAAAATATTACGTAAACGGCAAAATTTTAAGCTTTCCTTGCGTGCGCTAAGTAAAGGGTGAAAGTTATTCAAAAATCATGTATTATAAAATTGTTCTCCTCTAAAAGTTCTAAATAAAAGTCCACGACAGCATATGTCCAGCTTTTAATGTTACTTTAACCATTTTTAAGGTTATGTAAAGACTATATTACGGTTTTAATCTTTTCACGCATGCGGAGCCGCTGGCGATTGCTAGTTAAAGATAAACTGCAGCATTCATTGTCGAAGCAATTATTACAAACGTCATAATAAATAAAAGGTTATGAAGTGTTCTGAACGAACTAGTTCCGCTCGTGTGTAAATAAATCGAATGAATTCGTCACGATTTGTGTAATTCCCCACATTGTTTTATTTGAGTTGTTTTTGTTTTAGTCAATATTTGTGAAAACTTGTTATTAGCTTATAGTATTTCCTATTGTTTTGTATGTATTTATTATCGCTTTAAGTTTTCCTGTCGAAATAAAATATATGCAATGTGCTTCGTGCGAGTTGTTTTGACCTACTCGATCGCGTTAGCGTAACGCCAATTTGTATGTGGCTGTAACAGCGACATCTAGTGACCACTGTTTCAGCTCCATACAAATTGACGTTACGCTAACGCGATCGAGTAGGTTAAAACAACTCACACTAAGGAAACTGTGAGCGTAATGAGAGTTTTTTTTGCGTTCGCGCCACTCTACGCACGACCACTCGAGGGACCTCTACCTCGCGAGCTCCTGCGATGACCTCGAAGAATACGACGCGGCGGGCCAGAGGGCGCTACTACCGGCGAGATAACCCGGACCAACCATACCAACTGACCAAGACACCACCGGTCGTGACACCCCTGATCAAGACATCTCCCAAGATACTTGACACCCCCCAGGTCACCTTTTAGGTAACTTAGGCCTTACGGCCTAAACACTATCCAGGCAGTTATGCTTGCGAGGACCTGCCCGGGTAAAGAGGTATGCGTCGAGGCCCGAACCCCGCTTACCCCCCAAAGAGGTAAGAGATGATCCTGTTGCTGGAACAGCGGTCACTAGATGTCGCTAATGCAGCGTCATACAAATTGGCGTTACGCTAACAAGATCGAGTAGGTTCAAAAAACTCGCACTTCACACAAGCATTACATACATTCGCTACGATCGTTTCGGTGAGAATCCTGAACAAGTCACCACACGTATAAGGCGTGTGGAGGTATTTTACGTTCGGCCGCGTGCCTGTCGTCAACTTACCTTAGTCGTCTTTTACGACACCTCTGTAAGGGATGAGGATTATTTGAGTGATAGCATATCTTAACTGCAGTCAGTTACGCATCCAGCTGCAACGATTATCTTGTAACCATCAAATTGTAATAATTTTTTAAAAGATTAGCCGCCGAGTTTCTTGCTGATTCTTCTCGGTAGGAGCAAACTTCCGAATCAGTGGTAGCTTCTTTAAAACATTTGACGATTCAAAAGTACTGAAAACAGTCCACTTGAATAAAGAATATTTTGAATTTGAATTTGATGAGGGTGGTCTTTTCTATGCAGCCGGATGCCACAAGCACCCGAATATCTTTGTAATATATAAAAATAATTCAGCCCAAGGTTTAAAGTTTACCTGCAAATGTTCCCATAAAAAAGTATCGTAAGGAGGTCTTTTAGCGGTTTAGTATTTACTTAACGGTTTCTAGACGCTATAGTACCGAACATTAACGGTAAATATAAGCTGACTTGCAGAACATATACTGAACTATATTAAACACTCAAAATCAAAATATATTCACATCAACTTTATCAAGTGCTCTTGAATTAACTATTTCGACTTTCGAATTGCTACTATTGGGAAAAGCCCACAAGAATTGGTAGGGAATCTGCCTTCAGCTTCGCGGATCGCGGGTTTGACTCTCGCCGTGGGCTCAATTTTTTCTAGCATTTAGTAGGTTCTTCGAGTCATCATAATCATCCTCCTGCCCTAAGTAGAGTTAGAACAACATGTTTTAAAACAAGTTGTCACGTAATTTGGCTAGGTATTTGGCTGACGTCAACTTACCTTAGTCGCCTTTTGCGACACCTCGGTAAGAAACTAGGGTGGTCTATTCTACTTAACCGAATATCACACGGTTGCTCAACTCACCTTAGTCGCCTTTTACGACATCTCGTTAAGAAACTAGGGTGGTCTATTCTACTTAATCGAATACCACACTGTTGCTCAACTCACCTTAGTCGCCTTTTACGACTTCTCGTTAAGAAATGAGGGTGGTCTATTCTACTTAACCGGATACCACATGGTTGCTCAACTCACCTTAGTCGCCTTTTACGACATCTCGTTAAGAAATGAGGGTGGTCTATTCTTACTTAACCGGATACCACACAGTAGCTCAACTTATCTAGGTCGCCTTTTACGACATCCCGGTAATAAACGAGGGTGGTCTATTCTACTTAACCGGATACCACACGGCGGATTGACTTACCTTAGTCGCCTTTTACGATACCTCAGTAAGAAACGAGGGTGGTTCTATTCCATTCAGCCGGATACCAAACGGCGTATACAGCAATAATTTACTATCGAAATAAATAATATTAATAATAATAAATATATGGGACACTTACACACACGGTCGTCCGTCCCCAAAGTAAGTAACTTAATACTTGTGTTATATTAGGCAGACAATTGGTGAATATATACTTATATATATTTTAAATACATACTTAAATACAAATATATACCCAGACTTTAAGACCAATAAATTTATTTATAGAAAATGTTGGCCCTCGGCGGGAATTGAACTCGCGACCCGTGGAGCTGAAGGCAGGATCACTACCCACTGCGCCAACGGGCCAGTGTAAGAACATGTTTTCTAAATTAAATGATAAACAGACATTGGCAGTGTCAAATGAATGTCTTTAAACCGATTTCCGTTTCAATGACTCATCCTGTACAGATAAGTGTTTGTTAGTGACCTCTGACACCCTTTGTGACACATCTTAACAGTTTCCGCTTTAAATAGTTCTACAATACTTATATTAAATAAATAAATATATGGGACACTTACACACACGGTCGTCCGTCCCCAAAGTAACTTAATACGTGTGTTATGGTAGACAGACAACTGGTTAATATATGCTTATATAATTTTTAAATACATACTTAAATTCAAATATACACCCAGGGTCATAGACCAACAAATTCATTTATTGAATATATTGGCCCTCGGCGGGAATCGAACCCGCGACCCACGGAGCTAAAGGCAGGGTCACTACCTACTGCACCAACGGGCCAGTCAATATTGTATGCAGTCAAATATTGTAAATGCGAAAGTCTGTCCGTCTATAAAGATTTCACAGCTTATCCGCAAGAACAATATTGATGGAATTTGACACATAGGATAAGATCGTCATTATCATTCTCGTGCCCTTATCCCACTCTAAGTGGGGTCAGCACCCCACAACCCCGTCAAGATTCTTTCAAACTGGCCGCCTGCCTGTTATCTTACCTTAGTCGCCTTTTGCGACACCTCGGAGAAATGTAATGAGGGTGGTCTATTCTACTCAGCTTGATACCACACGGCGAGTCTACTTATCTTAGTTGCCTTTAAAGACACCTCGGTAAATAATGAGGGTGGTCTATTCTACTCAGCTGGATACCACACGGCGGGTCAAATTATCTTAGTTACATTAGTCGCATATAGGACTTATTCTTACGGGATTTTACTTATAAAATTCCCTGTTTTCTGCGGTAACAAAAAACAAAGCAATGAGGGTATTTTAACTCTAAAGTCGTCGCGATATAATTAGCGAGTATCAGTAGTTCATTATATATACAGTAGTTTGTCTTAAACAAACGGGTAAGTTTTATCATATATGTTACCCCGGTGAATAAACTTTAGTTGTGCTAAATTTCATCAGTATTTGTCTAGCGGATTAGCTATGAAAGCGTAACAGACAGATAGACAGACTTTAGCATTTACAATACTAGGTTTACCCGCAAATTCGTTTGCGTTGAGTGCTTCCGCGTGTTAGATAACAGATGACGCTTTTGCATTTCATTATATTCCTGTAGAATTAACAGGATATCTATAGCCTATATGTTATTCCAGTATATACGTTATAATTGTGCCAAATTTTATGTATATTGGTACAGTGCATTCGCTGTTAAAGAGTAACAAACATACATCCATACTCACAAACTTTCGCATTAATAATATTAGTAGGAAGTAGGATTAGTATGGATTTTTTTTCGAATTGACTATATACTGTTAGTCCTATCGGCTTTTACAGCGTCACCGGGCGGGACGGGCTAGCGCAGATGCACCGTCGAAGTTGCGAAATGCGGAGAGTAGAGCGCAGAAGCTCTACTAGCGTCGGGGAACGTCGTCCTAAGAGTGCCTCGTGTGGAGCCGGACCATGGTTTAGGGCGACGTGTAGTGGAGGGCTAATAGTATGATTAGTCATCATGGCGTCGGGAGTATGGCGAGAAGCCACGGCCGACCGACGTCAGAAAACTAGGACCTCGTCTTCGCCAGCGAAGACGCTTTTTGCGTTTATTATATGTCTGTGTGATTGCGATCGTTATTTGATCGTCAGGGTCATACAGGAGTATTATATTATATCATTAGTAGGGATACATCCATTTTAAGTCAAGAGCAATTGTCATTAATTCATTTAGAAGAAGAAGAAGAAAAACAACTTTATTGTACAAATAAAATACAGAGTGAAAAGAACAAGAGACATAGATAGGTAATAGAAACAGTTAAATGTACAAAGGGTGGTCTATCACACTGTTGTGATCTCTTAGATTTAAAAAAGTTAGTCTTGTGAAAATCGTTATCACAGAGAAGTGTTGCCATGAATAAAAATTTAAAGTCAATATAATCCCATTGTAGTTTGTGAGCGGAAGCTATTGTCAAATAACAATTGTGTAGATGTTATTTTTTATGGGATTCGAAGCCTGTCTGAGTTATTGAATGAGAATGGATAGCTTTGAATATAACCGTATCGTTTTTATTTTAATACCTTTGATAGAAAAAGTAAGATGGAGGACAAATAACTAAAATTCACGCATTCTATCGTCTTAGTATTTCACTATGTATAAACCGTCGTGTCGTAGAGGTCATTAAAATTATCACACATTGACATAACCACCACACCGCCGTGTGGTATCCGGTGAGTACATTAGACCACCCTCATTTCTTACTGAAGTGACGTAAAAGTCGACTAAGGTAAGTTGGCCTGCCGTGTACTATACGGCTAAATAAATAAATAAGGTAAATACTATACGGTAAATTAATGTCAGGCAGACGGCCGATCGTGAAATAAATAGCCAAAACATGTGCTGACCCCCCTTAGAGTGGGATAAGGGAAGGAGAATTGACATAATATTGACGAAGTAAACAGGGGTTTATCGCAAGTAGCTCATTGGTTCAGGCTAAATAACTTGGTACTGAACTCGAATAAAACTAAATGTATTGAATTTGCATTACCTAATGCTGCAAAAACAGCAAATAGACTCTCTTTAAATAATGTACCACTAAAAACAGAAAATTCAACTGTATTTTTGGGAATATCCTTGGATACAAAACTCCAATGGAGCACACACATAACAACTCTTGCAGGGAAACTGAGTTCAGCGGCCTACGCTGTTCGAAAGATAAGACAATTCACAGACGTCGAAACAGCAAAACTTGTTTATTTTGCCTACTTCCATAGCATTATGTCTTATGGAATATTGCTATGGGGTAAATGCGCGGATAGTGAAAAAATTTTTGTTTTACAAAAAAGAGCTATACGTGGCATTTATAATTTAAGACCGCGTGATTCCCTGCGAGAGAAGTTTAAGGAAACAGGTATTCTTACATTTGCTTCACAGTATATTTTAAGCAATTTAATTTATGTACATAAAAATATAAAGAATTATAAAACGATAGGTGATGTATACAATAGACAAAGCAGGAACCGACATAAGCTTGCGGTTCCTGCTTTGCGCCTTGCAAAAGTGCGTAACTCGTTTGTGGGTTTTGGTATAAGATTCTATAATAAAATTCCGCAATCAATTTCAGCACTGCCATTACAGCAGTTTAAAAACACTGTTAAAAAGAGGCTGATACAGAAAGCCTACTATACTCTTGAGGATTATTTGGAAGATAAGAATGTGTGGATATAGCTCTCTTTGAACCTGTACAAGACAGTAACGACTTAATGTAAATAATATTAAGAATTATATTTTTTTAAAAGAGCAACCGCCGAGTTTCTTGCTGGCTCTTCTCGGTAGGAACAGCTTTCCGAACCAGCAGTAGAGTTGACGATTCAAAAGCACTTGTTTACAAGTTTATTTGAATAAAGAATATTTTGAATTTGAATTTGAATTTGACATGCCAACCACTATAATTAAATGGAATTAAAAACATTTATGCTGCAATTAACAGAAAGGGCTCACAGATCAGCATTGTCCACATGTCACAACAAGTAATAACACGGCGCTGTGTTCAGCTGCTGTCCGAATAACATAACAGAAAACGGTTTATAATATAATTAAAACAAGACAGCAAAACAAACTCAAGGATAAAAAATGGAATATTTAGTAAAAAAAAATCATGAAATAAAAAAAATTAATAATGCATTTTCGTCGTAATATTATTTTATCTGTATCTAATATCTTCAAAGATAAAATAATATTAAAGCAAAAATAAAAATTGGAAAAACTTGAAGGCTTTATACGACCGTTAAGGCAGTTTTTTGAATTATAATTTAAATTTAATCGAAAAATTAGCTATTACAATAAGGAGGATGTTCTTTGACAAATCTTATTATTAGGTACTGTAATATGGAAGTATAAACAAAAATGCGTTTTTTATTTTATTCTAAGTTCATGTTAGTTCTAAGAAAAAAAAAATATTTTTATAAAAAGGCTTAAAGGACTCGATTCCAGGCCGTTAAATAAATAATTTAAAAAAGACTTTATTTTAATGTTTCTCCATCTTTTTCTTTTTTTATCTGTAATGCAGAGTAATTAAACAATACAAGTTTATATCTTGTAAAAAATATAATATAAATGAATTTTATTTTAGTGCTATATTCTGTAATGCACTGTTGTAGCATGCACCGCTGTTTTCATATCTACAATCTGAACATATGTTACATTAATTGTATTAGATTGATAAGCACGTATTAAGTAATTATCTATAATCTATATCGCGTTGTCGCGTGAGGAATTTAATTAAGTTTATTGGATTTTTTCCGTAATAAAAAAGTACAGACATTTTATATATTAACTATAATTAATATTTCTTTTGAGATTGATATACTTTCACTGCACTATTTTATTTTGAAAAGAGCGACCACTAATGATATGAAATTTAAAAAAAAGATTAAATCTTATTTAACGAGTAGGTAGATCTGGTAGTTTTTAGCTAATATTTATAATATAGTTTTATATTTTCTATAATGTTGTAGTCACAAATAACTTTCGGTTTGTATTTTATAGCAACACCTTCATGAAACAAGAGTATTGCGCCTTTTTGACTGTAATGGTGGCACCACTTTCCCGTTGTTATTTCCGCTGGAGTCTTCCTATTGCTAGAGCGTGTTCAGAGACATTCATTTTGTTTGTTATTCAAAAAAGGGATCTCGAAGCGCGAATTGACTGGCCCGTTGGAGCAGTGGGTAGTGACCCTGCCTTCAGCTCCGAAGGTTGCGGATTCGATTCCCGCAGAGGGCCAACATTTTTTATAAATGAATTTGTTGGTCTTTTAGCCTGGGTGTATATTTGTATTTAAGTATGTATTTAAAAAATATATAAGTTATATTCACCAGTTGTCTGTCTACCATAACACAAGTATTAAGTTACTTACTTTGGGGAGGGACGACCGTGTGTGTAAGTGTCCCATGTATTTATTTATTGTTGATATTCTATTATATCGTGTTATTGCAATTTTGTAGATGTGCGATAAAAATGTTTAATTCAAATTTTTACTTTGTTAATTTTAGTTGATTTATTGTTTAATTCTTTCCATCAATTTCTTTTGCATACTTATGAATTCATGTGTTGTTTTTGTTTGCCAGATATTGTTTTTGTGAAGCAATGGTTTTATTTTAGTAAAGTTTTTAATTATATTGTTATGTTGTAATAATTATATTGATTGATCTTTTCATATGTAAGCTGTGATGGCCTAGCGGTGCGACCGTGTGAATCTCTAGAGAAGATCATGAGTTCAAACCCGGGCAGACACCAATGAGTTTTTCTAATAAAACTTATGTGTCTAATTGATAATTGCAATTTATCACACGCTTTTCGGTGAAGGAAAACATCGTGAGGAAAACTGCATATCTCTAGAGAATTCTGGAGATTTGTGTAACCTACCAATCCGCATTGGAGCAGCGTGGTAGGTCTTAGCTCCAATCCTTCTCTCCAATAACGGAGAGAAGAGGCCTATGCCCAGCAGTGGGATAGTAACAGGCCGCTACTTACTTACTTACTTTCATATGTATGGAGACCTATTTTTGCTGTATATACCTGTAATAAGTGATTATAACGGTTGAGTGATTGTCCCTTTCTAAATGTTTTTTTAATTTTTTAAATTAGTTCTGTATTGTTATGACTGCTGTCGGTATATCTTTAAATAAAAATATATCGTATGTAATCGTCGTTTTAAAATTCTTTACGATAGTTTCCATATTCTTTGTTCGAAAGAGGGTATATAAATAGACATTTTAGAGATGCAATGTGTCAATATGGGCATTGGCGGTCAAAGGGTCAAGGCCGAGAGACTCAATTTGAATTGCGCTTCGCGTTTTGTTTAGGTATGATTTTCAATTTTTTTTAAAAAGCGTTTTACACCTTAAAGTAAGTTTACTATTCTCCTGCCCTTATCCTACTATAAGTGTGGTCGGTACAACATGTTTTGGCTAGTTATTTTACGACCGGACGCCTGCCCGACGCCAATTTACTTTAGTCGCCTTTTACCAAACTTCGGTAAGAAGAGGGTGGTCTATTCTACTCAGCCGGATATCACACGGCGGGTCGACTTACCTTACTAGTCGTCTTTTACAACACCTCTGTAAAAATGGGTTGTCTACGCTACTCAGCCGGATACCACACGGCTGTGCTTATCAGCTTTAATACATTAATTACTGCAAGCATTTCATTGTATATTATGATACTAAGCATAATAATGCGTTATTACACGTGAGTTTCTATTCTCTAATTGATTTAATCGATTCAATTCTCAATTTTAAACAGAATTATTCAAAGTTGTGTATAAAGATGCGTTGAATAAAGCAAATACATCTAAAAATGAGTCACTAGTAACTTAGGAAACGTGGGAAATATTTTATCGAAGATTCTGTTTCAAGGAGACTAAGTTCATTTATATTTAATAGTGGTCGCCCCATAGAGTCAATATACTAGAATATGAGAGTCATAGACACACAGGCGTATCACAATAAATAAGAGGGAAAATTAGACAGATTATCTACGCCTAATAACATATGCGCAGATAAATATACATGGCGCGTTCTTAATTTAAAAAAATACTTAGAACATTTTAGTACACCTCTAAAATAACGTTTGCTTACTACGCACACGCAAAGAATATAGATGATAAACCTCTTTTACTTTCTCTGTATTGTAATATAGCACATTTTAATGCCTTTCGTACTCTAGTATAGCTCTATGGGTCGCACTCGAAACTCAACCATAAATAGAATAAAGAATACCTATTATATAATCATAATTGTGATTATATTTAACATTTAGTGAGATAAAAGCTAATTAATATTAATCTCTTCTCAATTTAACCACAGACTTTAACCATAAACAAAAGAGTAGCGGCATTTAGAGTTTTTTAACTAAATGTCTTTTGTTCCTAATTTTATTGGATAGTGGAAAGCAGTAGGATATGTTAAGCTTTCATTTATAAAGGTAACTGGAAGTAAAATTGTCCGATATACTTTTTTTAGCAATTTTAAGCATGCTAGCACTAATAATTATGGCTTTCTAAAGCTTAATCTAAAGATAAAATGATAGCGACAGGGTAGTTATTCTTTAATCTCTTAGTGATACCTAATGGATATGTATAGTAACATTATGGCATAGAAAAGCAGGTTCATGGGATGATGGGATGAACTATTTTTGTATCCTATCTAAGTTTTTTGATCGGAAACGAGGGTGACCCATTGAAGTTACACTTTACTGTATATTTCATCGTGCTGTAAAGCTAAAGTTTCAATGGTCGAAACATATACAACAATGCGCCGAAAAGCGTGGGTTCTGAGCTTTTAGAATGGCAACCCTTCTGTAGAAAACAAAGCGTTAGTAGACCCTTCACTAAGAATACAGAACCCAAAAAGGTTACGTAAATGCCAGATCCAAACAGTAAAAGATTATTTGGCTTGAAAATTCTACGATTGAAAAAGAGGAATTTATTACATATTTAAAACTATGTAATGCATAAATTATTTAGATTTCGAACAACCATTAAATTTACTTATATTAAATTTAAGTATGTACCTAAAATAAATTATCAATATTTATGCATAAATAAAATAAAAACCAATAAATTTAAATACTGTTCCATCAACAGATAACATTGCATTACACAATAATGATGCAAAAGATTTAAAAAAAGAACTAAAACCAAAAAGTTTATCCTTTTTAAGATTGCAAAACGGTAAAATGTGAAAGTTTTTAAAAGTATAAGTAATTATTTAGTCTCGAAATATCCATACATGCATTATCGACAGCCAGGGCGCATGCCTATACGCTTAGCTGAGCACATCTGTTTTTAACTTATCGATTTAGACAAATCGCATCCCTTCTTCGTAATAAAATTGTTATTCTCTTAAAACCGACACCAAAAAGATTTAACTTATGTTTATGTACTTACACGTATAATGTTTTAGAAGTCCCAAAACAACGGAATGTTTCAGCTAACCTCAACTCACCACGTGTCCACTTTAGCACCAACTAATTATTTATAACAATATTATTTAAATAAAGATTATTTTAGTGATCGCTGAATTTTAATTATCGAATTTAGAAATCGCAGGCTGCCGGCCGGCGTGCTCGCGTGTGTCACAGACCACTCGTTCGCGCTCACTCATTGGCTGGAATCGAACAACGCCGAGGTGATTCGACGCTACCATGAAACACAATGACGCCACGCGCTTACGCCGCTGTAACACACTTATCTCTGCCAGCATTTTATTTATATCCATTGCGGTGTATAATTGACATTCCATCTAATCCTTACATATATACAAGGCTATCTAAATCGTTATTTATTTATTATCTTTAAGTTTAATATCGCTAGTTTTGTTATAATCATGCTGTATGCATCGCATGTGTTCCCATCAGTCATCACTAACAAACAGTTTAAAACTGACAATGATATTATTAAGTTTCTTATTGTTTAACTCTATGGTTCTTTGATTCACTATACTAATAATTGCAAGTTGGGTGAAGTAAGCTATCTTTCTTCTCGGATATTATTTAAGCTACATATTTGAAGCATACAAATTGGAGCTTTGATTGTTAATAATATAGTGAGAAAGAAAAATAGTTGTAGATTGAGTGAAAAAATATAAATCGCCCTATCCGAAATATAAAGTTACATAAGCAAAATGTATTAAGCATTGGAAATGTGACTTTATTCTTCGGAATTACGGATTCTAGGGTGAAATATTAAGTTTAAGTGCAATTATTTTAGGTTTTTCTTTGAAGTTATTATTTTAATTATCTGTGACAGTGATACATACAGTCAGACTCGCTTTTATGATAATAGTACGGAATCCGGAAGTATCACTTATCTTTAAAACACTAGTTAACCCCGGGCATGCGTTGTGAGTCAGCCTGACCCTGTATGATTATAATTAATGACTGGAAACGCTTAGAATTACCCGTTCCCCGTAGGAACTTTGAAATTTTTAGTATACTAGCTGAACTCGCGGCGTCGTTCGTGACAACTTATAATGAAGGATTTAGATTAGAAGGATTTAAATTTAGAGTAGATGATTTTTGATATCCTGTACTAGCGAACTGCCTCGGGTTTACACGAGTAGTAGAAAATATTAAGCCATTCAGTGTAATTCGCGATGGAATTTCTTGGTTGTTCTAGTTTTATAATATTGCAATAAGTCCTAAAATATTAAGTAATTTAAATTATATGACGCAAGGATCACAGTATTAAGCATTAAATGATTATGGTAATAAATGTGTTTTAAGTAAAACTTGGGTTCGAATAAGCGACTTTCTAATAAAAGGCATGCGTTTTTTCCGATAGCCATTAAAGTTTATATTTGAATACCATCAATAAGTAAAATGGAGTCGCCTATAAATGCACCATTTATGAATATCTTGGTGCGACAGCAAGCTAATTTAAATTGTCGAGTTTAAATTGTAGTATTTACTGGTAAGAATTTAAATAAAACTTACCTACTAACATCCTACTAATATTATAAATGCGAAAGTTAACAAAAGAAAGAGTAACAAACATACATCCATACTAACACGAATATAGATGAAATTTGGCACATTTGTTTTTTATACAAAGTGTAAAAAATTAACATTATATCCTGATTCTATAGAATTAACAGATATCCCGTTAATTCTATAGGAATAGGATGCCATTAAAAAACGCCATCTATTATTACGCAACAACGACAACAGTCAACGCGTTGTGGGTGACATCTAGTATAAGTCTATTACTAACATATATGAGCCTTTCTTACTTCCATTAAAGAATATTTTAAAATTCAAATATCTATTCACTGGAAATATCTATTTGTATGTAGTTTTTTAAACGATGTTAAAATAGGTATTAAAGTGTATATTTGAGATTAATTCTTAGCTTTTTAAGACAATAAATTTATATCTCTGTCGGCCGTGATCCACTTCATGTAAAATGTATGACCTGTACACGTTGCCTTTTATGTGAGTGTTGATTGCGCCTCTAAGGTATTCTATACACTCAGCGATTTTGTTTGTTTGTACGCTTTATATACACACTAGCGGCCCCTGCTTCGCACGGGTATAAAATATATAGCCCATATCACTCAGTGAAAAAAATGATTAAAATCGATCCAGTAGTTTTGATTTATTCATTACTGCCCGTGGCCCAAACGCGTAAATTTAGAGAAAAACAACTCCCCTCGCCCTATACTAAGATGATTTCCTGCTATATCTTATATCTAAATTCATATACTATATATTTACTTTTACATTTTTCGCTTACATTTCACATTTTATTTTTACAATTAATGACAGAATGTCTTTATATATAACATTCACAGCTTTCTTGTCATTCGACAATACAAACATGTTTTCTTATTATTAGATTACTCTTGAAAGAGCGACATGCAGCTACTAAATTCGAAGTGCTATAGGGCGAAGTGCGTCCTCCTCACAGCATTTTAAATCTCTAATATCGAAAATGTAATGTGTCGCGATTAGCGCAGCGATAACACGCTTGAGCGTTATACGCTCGATAAAGCGCGCGATTAAAACCTGCCGAGGTCTTGAGAAGCCTTATATTGTTTGTATCTATAAGTTACCGGCGTAAACAGACTTTGTACTAGTAAGTAGGTTATCATTTTTCTTTAATAAAAGATAGCCTCGGGTCCTAAACTTAATTAGAGTAATAACTTAATTAGCTGTAATACGTGAGGATGACTGTTGATCTAAGCAAATAGAATAGAATTTCCTCATTTCTTACCGAGGTGTCATAAAAGGCGACTAAGGACATGGACCCGCCGTGTGGTATCCGGCTGAGTAGATGGACCACCCTAATTTCTTACCGAGGTGTCATAAAAGGGGACTAAGATAAGTTGACCCGCCGTGTGGTATCTGGTTGAGTAGAATAGACCACTCTCATCTTACCGACTAAAGTATAATTTATAGAATTAGGCGTTACTTTGCAGAGGTCCATAGTACAATAAAAAATATTTTTCGACTAAGGTATGTTGGAGTCAGGCAGGTGGCCGGTCGTAAAATAACATTTTTTAAAATTTCCTGTATAAAATTTTTTTATACAGGAAAAAACCCCTTATGGGTACCGCCGCCCCACAGGGACAGGCGACGGTTATGTCGGACTAGCACTGACTAAAATAACCTGTATGCTCCACTACGCTGCTGGTGGCGGGGATAGGGTACCCATGAAGACATTGCCCCCCATCCCCGCCAGCAGCAACTTTGTAGCCCAAATAACTAATGTTTACTGTTTTTAATGTGTAAGGTATTCACGGCATCACTGCTGGATGAGCCACCCGTAGTTAACTCAAGACACAATTAAATCTGCTCATATAGACCATTCTTTAATTTCAATGAAGTACTGACCATTCTGGTCCTTCGAGCCGGATTGTTTCATTTTATGGATTCCGTTCCACCTTTTTTGTATCTGGGGTGCATCAATAGAACATGAATGTGAACATTTAAGTCAGGCAGGCGGCCGATCGTAAAATACGTAGCCAAATCATGTGACATGTTTGTAACATGTTGTCCCGACTCCACTTAGAGTGGGATAAGGGCAGGAAGATGATGACAGTCCATTGTTTAATTTCAATGAAGTGCTGACCATAGTTAATGTATAGAACCGGCTATACTCACGTCTCATTCTATCGGGTTAGCCAGACTACTTTCGAACCCAACCGGGGCACTCATGAGCTCTTTACACGACGTTATCGCGGCGGGAATTTATACATTAACTATGAATACTACTCACGATAGTTTAAATTAAAATAAAACACTAACCATATTGGTCCTTCGAGCCGGATTGTTTGATTTTATGAATTCCGTTCCATCTTTTTTGTATCTGGGGTGCATCAATACAACATGAATGTTAACATTTAACATTTGCGTTCGTTCATATTTTATGTTTGTATAAAAGCAAACGTGCACAGAATTTGAATAGAATGTATTGCGGTCGAAAGTGCCTAACTAAATACAGATAGCACTCCAATCAATCCGATATCGATGTTCCGAAATAGTATCATGCAAATATTGGGAAAAATCTATTTGGGATACTGGCAAATATGCGCTGCTTGTATTTCCTTATGATCCATGGAATATTTTAAAATTTTAGTAATGGTATTTGTTAAAAGACATACGTGGAAGTGTGGTATACGGCTGACTCGAGTAGACCACCCTCGTTTCTCATTGAGGTATCGTAAAAGGTGACTAAGGTAACTTGACCCGCCATGTGATTGTCGGCTGAGTAGAATAGACCACCCTACCACCCTCGTTTCTTATTGAGGTGTCGTAAAAGGTGACTAAGTTGACCGGCCTTGTGGTATCCGGAAGTAGAATAGACCACCCTCATTTGTTATCGAGGTGTCGTAAAATACGACTAAGGTATGTTGATGTCAGGTAGGCGGCCGATCGTAAAATACGTAGCCAAATCATGTGAAATATTTATAACATGGTGTGCCGACCCCACTTAGAGTGGGATAAGGGCAGGTAGATGACATTACATTCTTTAATTTCAATAAAGTACTGATAATTCTGGTCCTTCGAGCCGGATTGTTTCATTTTATGAATTCCGTTCCATCTTTTTTGTATCTGGGGTGCATCAATAGAACATGAATGTTAACATTTAACATTTGCGTTCGTTCATATTTTATCTGTTTGTATAAAAGCAAACGTGCACAGAATTTGTATAGAATGTATTGCGGTTGAAAGTGCCTAACTAAATACAGATAGCACTTCAATCAATCCGATATCGATTTTCCGAAATGGTATCATGCAAATATTGGGAAAAATCTATTTGAGATACTGGCAAATATGCGCTGCTTGTATTTCCTTATGATCCATAGAACATTTTTAAATTTTAGCATGGTATTTTATGATGCCGTAGTAATATTATTAATTAATATTTTTTATTAGCTACAACAAACAAAACGGTAATTATTTAAAATTTCATACGAAATGGTTAACTACTAGTACACGGTAATTACTAGTGGCCTTACCTTATTTGAATCAGGGTGTATTTGTAACATGTTGTAACATTATTTCTTTTACAAAATTAGACACTCATAGCAAAATTTCATAACATAAATATTGCTATAGTCTTACTGAAGGCGCTTTATGAAATTCAAATCTACAAAGTTCTAGTAGGGGAGCCCGGGATGCTAAATTTGCAGTGAATAATGCGTCATGGGGACCCTATAGGATTGTGAAGATTAAGTCCTAAAACGAAGAAAAGTTTATATGAAGTTTTCTATTTTAGTGTGGAGGAAAGATGTGTATTTACCGCACGCTTAGTATTAAAAACCTAATTTAAAAATGTTGTTTTTTGCCAGATTGCAATAAAGCATAGCGTAGCGCCTTTAAAACTCAACAATAACAGATAAAAAACTCTTGAGTGTTGAATAAAGCTATAACTTGAAAGAGCAAGAAAACACTATTTTTTTAAATAATTCGTAGCGTGATGTATAGACATATAGACATGTATATACATAGATGGCATTGATGTAAGGATTATAATGTGTCTAACCTGTCAAAGGATTACAATGTATCTAACCTGCCAAGGTTACTACTAATTAGGTCACTCTAATATTAAATAGTCAAAGATACGAGTTTAAAGGAAAAAAAAAATTACTGTAATTTTTTATAGAACATTTTATTTATGACCTAAGCGTGTATTGAGCAAAAACTTATTCGATAGGAATACATTTTATAATAAATATATAAAATATTATTAATTATATAATTTTGTACGAAAATTTGTACCTTGAACTATATTGTATTAAATTCCGGTAATAACATACATTTAATTAAGTTTAGAATAAGAAGATAAGAATAAGAATAAATGTTTAGAATAAGAAGCATAAGCGAGTCGAAAACAGATCAAATAGAAGATAAAGCTTTGAATCACAATCATAAATTTTTAGTTGAAATATACAATCACAAATATAGAATACGTTGAAATATACAATCAAAAATATAGAATGCGTTGAAATATACAATCAAAAATATAGAATGCGTTGAAATATACAATCAAAAATATAGAATGCGTTGAAATATACAATCATGAAATAGGAACTTACGTTGAAATTGGTAATTTTGGATTAATGTTGAAATTGTTATTTCACTGATAAAAATGTCATTTTACCCACAGTTAGCAGTTTTTTTCGGATACAAAAAAAAGCTATAATAAAAATAAACAGAAGCTTAAATTTGCTGTAATAAATATTAAAGATATTACCTTTTACAAAAACGTAGATATATACAAAATTTAATTACAATTTAAAATATTGTATCCATTTCACATTTACGGGAAGGATTGGTGGAAAATAGGAATATACGCTCTTTGAACTTTTTATAATGTAATAAATTTTAATACGTTGTATAATATGTTTATGTATTTATCTGTAAGTGTAGTATAATTATACATATAAAAATATAAGAAATCCGGTATTCTATTACTATAACGAATCGGTTTTTTCTTGCAACAGATTTAGGTATATGTCCAGCATTGTTTGTACTTTTGTAGGTAATTTTAAGGTATTTCTAAGATCTAGTATCGCTTGAATATAACTTGTTCCTACTTTTTTGAGGTCATTTAAAGAATTAATATAGACTCTAGCAACATTTCTAGCACGAAATTGCGATTCTAAATGGAGATTTCGTACAGATAAATAAATACAACAAATACATATTGCAGTCACAATTATTAGCACTTCAAGTACGACGTACGCAGATTAAACGGATTCTTTCTTGTCTTTTTTATAGGAGAGCCTTTCAGCCTCTTCGATGGTGTCCGGAAGGGCTACGTTGATAGTCTCTGGTAGAGAGAACACCATTAAGCTAGCTACTAGAGCCATGCTTCCGAAGAATATTGCTGGCAAGTTGTCATAAAACCGAACCTGTGAACGAAATTAAGAATTTTATCATCATCATCTTCCTGCCCTTATCCCACTATAAGTGGGATATAATAGAATACCACTATTCCCGCTGCGAGATACACTTCTCTTGAATGACGAACAAACACTGAATGCAAATGAAACGTTTTAGCAATATATAGACTCCACCGGAAACAACACGATACAGTGTTGCCAACTTTTCAGTCAAAAGGGCGCGATATTTGTTTCAAATTAAAATTCAAATTCAAAATATTCTTTATTCAAATAAACTTGTAAACAAGTACTTTTGAATCGTCAACTCTACTGCTGGTTCGGAAAGCTGTTCCTACCGAGAAGAGCCACCAAGAAACTCGGCGGTTGCCCTTTTAAAAATATAATTCTTAATACTATTTACATTATGTCGTTACTGTCTTGTACAGGTTCAAAGAGAGCTATATCCACACATTCTTATCTACTAAATAATCTTCAAGAGTATAGTAGGCTTTCTGTATTAGCCTCTTTTTAACAGTGTTTTTAAACTGCTGTAATGGCAAAGCTGAAATTGATTGCGGAATTTTGTTATAGAACATTTTTTCATGACGCTGTTGCTATAAAATACAAAGCGAAAGTCACTGGTAACAACATCCATAACACAAGTAGTAAGTTACTTTGGGGACGGACGACCGTGTGTGATAGTGTCCCATATATTCATTTATATACACTGTACGACGATAATATTATTTCAATATACAGGTTCGTGTGTGCCCAGCTTTAGAGAGAACGGGGAAATTCCAACTAAATTAATTGCAAGCTAATCGGCATTGTTTGCGGTAAACAACAACGGGAAACATATAATCCATTAACGAAATGGAAAGTTATGATTAAATCCTAATAATCCAATTAAGATGAAACAACAAAGTTGTTGAGAAAGTAACAACAACAATAAAGTTTATACGAATTAAGTAATAAAGTGAGTTTTATTGAAACAATTGAGTAAGATTGAGTGCTTGAGAATTGTTTCTCTCACTCTAGAGGAGAGATTTTTATACTAAATAGAATAGAATATTTAGTTATTTACCCATAAATATCTAATATAATACCTATTACAGATATGTTACATTACAGTAAATTAGCCTCTAACCTTTTAACAAGAATAAATATGTAAGAAAATTACACACACAGTCATCCGTCACCAAAGTAAGTAAATTAATGTGTTATGTCGGTTCCTACTTTGGTTCCTACGGTCGGTTCTTACTATTATATGCATCACCTCAGCCACCTGTCCTTATCACACTCTAAGTAGGCACAACATGTGAAAAACATGTTGTCAAATGATTTGTCTACGTATTTTACGACAGGCCGCCTGCCTGACGTCAACTAACCTTAGTCATATCTTAAGACACCTCGGTAAGAATTGATGGTGGTCTTTTCTACTCAGCCGGATACCTCACGACTTATATTAAATAAATCACCTATCATCTTATAATTCTTTATATTTTTATGTACTACTACTAAAGAAACTAAACTTACCAGTAATGGCGTTAACGGAGCCAAAGTAGAGCCAACTCTGCCCAACGACGAGCAGACAGCAAGCAGGGATTGCCTGACGTTGGTTGGGAACACCTCCGACACGTATATATACACGGAACTGTATGACACTGTTATGGAGAACTTGCCCGATAGATATAGTACAAGAGTCAACCATTTTTGATCTGTGGATAAGGAAACAACTTGAAAATACCGATTAGGTATGTTAAATCTTAAATTTAATATGTCTATACTAATATATAAGCCTAAAGAGTTTGTAATCTAAAGAAATCTAAGGAACTAAATAATCTCAGAAAATACTAAACCGGTTTGAAAGATTCTTTACGTGTATGATAGCCCATTTATCGAGGAAGGCTATAGACAAACATCACGCTAAGATGGATAAGAGAGGAGCAGCAATAAAAAATGTCAAAAACGGCAAAGTTTAAAGCTTTTCTTGCGTAAGCTAGGTAAACGGTGAAAAAAAAACGGTAAAAGTCCGCGACAACATATGTCTATTTTTCAAGGTTGACTAACTTAAACTATTTTTATGGTAATCGAAATACTATATTACGGTTTTAATCTTTCCACGCAGGCGGAGCCGCTGGAGATTGATAGTAATTTATAAAAGTTATCGTGCCTTTTTTCCATAGTACAAAATTTTTGATTGAATTATTTTTATTGCAACAATTGGTTGACAAAATCACATGATGATATTTCGGTTACGGGGTGAAACGATCGTTGAGATTCTCGTAGTAAATGTGTGTAGTTTGTCGGTGGTGGTGTTTTGTAAATCGGTAACTAATCCTGCATGTAAGGTATGAGAACGGTTTTTGCTTGAAGCGTAACTAGAAATAAGGTAACCATGAGTTATTATAGAGAAATCTGCGAAAACTTAGTAACTACCACGCGCTCTAGGCTTTCAATAGTTATAAATTTTCTAAACAAGTTTTCATACATTCTAAAATTTCTACTATATTGTAATTTTTCATTTCGATTTTTGAAATAAATGTACTTGTGAAACAGGTTAACACAGGGTAAATAATTTATTATAATTGCTTTGAAATACTTTCGAATTCAATAAGGGCACACAATTATTATTTGAACTTAAAAACTCGCACTTATCGCAATAGTACACCGGTATACGAGACACGAATAACGTTAAATGGTAAATCCTAGGCGAGAATATAAAACTCGTATAAAACCCCATTCCATATAAAATTCTACTTAAAATACAGTAAAATTCTTATCCGAGTCCCCGGCAATCTTATGTTTTATCGCCATTAAAATTGCAATATCAGACCTACATCAAAACGGTACCACCTTCATTCATTTATTCATGCAATGTTTGTTAAATAAACTAACGTTTCGAGTTCTCTAAAAGCCAAGATAACCGTCTAAAAATTCTACGTCGAGAACTGCTACGACTTAAATAATTGGGATTTCTTTTGCGGTTTCCGTTGGGTTTCACAAAGACCTAAGTTTACATTTTTAAGTAACGATTTTTTAAGTTTTATTTAATTTCGACAAATTAGTGCCGTGCGGTATCTAGATTAGTAGAAAAGACCTTAATTTCTTACCTAGGTGTCGTAAAAGGCGACTAAGTTAAGTGTCATGTGGTATCCGGCTGAGTAGAATGGAACACCCTCATTTCGTACCGAGGTACCGTAAAAGGCGACGAAAGTAATTGTCATGTTGTATCCAGTTGAATAGAATAGACCACCATCTTTCTTACCGAGGTGTTATAAAAAGCGCCTAAGGTAAATTGACGTTGTAATTAAAACATATTGTACCGACCCCATTTAGTTTAATTATAGTATGGAACTGCAAAATAACGCCTAATTTTATAAATTATTTTAGGCTCTAGTTATCATTGTTATCCCATCACGACCCGGTCGCACTGTCTGGTCGGTGAATCTGAGATTGTTGGAAAAGGGCAGAAGAATGATGATTAATTTCGACAAATTAGATAATTATATCCTTTTTCAAGTACGCCGTGTGGTATTCGGCTGAATAGAATAGTACCACCCTCATTTCTCACCGAGGTGTCGTAAAAGGCGACTAAGATAAGTCAACTCGCCGTGACCACACGGCGAGTTGACTTACCTTGGTATCCGGCTATCATATAAGGCGATTAAGGTAAGTCGACCCGCTGTGTGGTATTCGGTTGAGTAAAATAGACTACCCTCTTTCTTACAGATGTGTCGTAAATTTAATTTATCATTTAAATATTAAAGATTGTTGGGAAAGGGCAGGAGAATGATGATTAATTTCAACAAATTAGATAATTATATCCTTTTTAAAGTAAACAATGTTCACTTGTCCCAAGTATACCAGCTACCATCTCTTATACTATAAGAGAAACCACATTTCAACGACCGACGGATGCCGAAATGGGCTTTACTTGAATATTCCATTAATTCAGGCTGTTGAGCAAACATCGATCACTAAATAAACAATAACTTGGCAAAATTTCGACCAAATTTGGTGAGATGCCATTTCAGAGCGCTCATTCAATTGCCGATTTAAGGTGAATATTCATGGTCTTTACTCGCCACCGTTATAAGATTTACATTAGCAACGTTTATTATTATTTTGGTGAAAAAATGATGGCTTTACGCGTAACCTTCTCTTCTAATAATACTTAGTATAAGTAGCTTAGTTACATGTGCATGTGGTGTTGCCAATTTATCATTTATGAATTTGGATAATTATAAATTAAAAACACGGTGACAGGCAATATTAAATGACTGTATATGTCTAATAAAATTCATTTACTAATATTCACTTAAATAATTTATAGAATTAAGCGTTACATTGTGGAGATCCATAATTCATCCGCTACGAATTCATC
Source organism: Morpho helenor (assembly GCA_029227775.1). Classification (NCBI taxonomy): domain Eukaryota; kingdom Metazoa; phylum Arthropoda; class Insecta; order Lepidoptera; family Nymphalidae; genus Morpho; species Morpho helenor. Next base: position 2,701,162 of record JARGCU010000006.1, read on the forward strand.
GCGGATTATAGCAAAATAATTTTATTATTACTTTTGTATATTCGCTTATTCAATATTATTTACTTTCACTGCAATGTGCCGTGTCGTATCTGGCTGATTAGAATAGACCACCCTCATTTCTTACCCAGGTGTCGTTAAAGGAAACCAAGGAAAGTTTACGTCAGATATACGCCGGTCGTAAAATACCCCACATAATCACATCCCAACATGGTTAAACCATGTTGAGATGTGATTAGGATATGTGATGTGATTAGAATAAGTGATGTGATTAGGTCGATTCCACTTAAAATGGGATAAGGGCAGGAGCATGATGATTACTATCACTGCAATAAATCACAGGTGACATAATGCAGTGATATTATTAAAAGGTAGTGATTTCAGTGAGTAGCGATTAATTTCATAACTACTCTTTTTGTGTTTGATGAACTTAGACTCATCATTTATTAACCACTTTATATAATAGTTAGGACCTGGTTAACCGAGCCTTGCTCGGTAATTTTTTTACAAAAAAAACGAAACTTCAAAAAAGAAGAAAAATAATAGTGTAGGTGGGGCTCGATCCTAGGTACTTTCATTTCTCATGACCACCCGTTCCCCGAGGAAGCTACACTGAATTGACATTTAATGACAAAAATATTGTTTTATATATTCAATAAATAAAAAGTAAATTTTTGTATTGATTTAATGCCCAAAAACAGGGATTCAACTAATTTAAAAAAACCTAGCTAGATCGATTTTCTGCCCTAAAACCTCCTGCATGCTGAATTTCAAGAAAATCGTTGAAGCTGTTTACGAGATCCCAAAAAAAAAAATATATATATACAAGATTAACTCATTTAAATATTAAAGATAAATAATAACAGTAAATACAAAGTATATTATAGTATACATTTTTGGATTAGCAACATTATCTCTTATTCGCATCAAATCGTGCCCGGGTGCGATTTGAAAAGATATTTGATGGCGGGTAATAATATTTTATTATCTAAGTGTGTTTGCCGAAGGGATTTCCTTATTTTGATGTGACCGGAATTCATTTATTTGCTCTTGATATTGAATTAATAGTTTTGCTTGATTTATATACCGTTATAGATTAAATAAGGAGCTTAAAAAAAGTGAGCACAAATATTTTGTCTTACTAAACCAATATCGGTATGTTTGTGAACGAAAAAGCATTTCATTTATTAATATTTTTATAACAAACAGACATATTCTTATAATCTATACTAATATATAAAGCTGAAGTTTTTTGTTTGTTAGAAACGCGCTAATCTCAGGAACTACTGGATCGATTTGAATTTTTTTTCAGTATAAGATAGTCTATTTATTGAAGAAGGCTATAGGCTATATAACATCACGCTGATATAAAAAGCAGCAATAAAAAATAGTATGAAAATGGCCAAAGTTAAAGCTTTCCTTGTGTGGCTGAGTAAACGGTAATAGTTGTAAAAAAATCACTCTAAAAGTTCTAAATAAAAGTCCGCGACAGCATATGTCTAGCTTTCAAAGTTAACCGGCTTTAACCATTTTTATGGTAATGTCAAAATACTATATTACGGTTTTAATCTATCGACGAGGGCGGAGCCGCTAATAATATTAATCTAAATATTTTTTGTGAAGTGGAAATAATTAGGAAAGCTATTCAATTTTACCTATTTATTTGTATAATCTGAGATCCCGTAGGTCACCTAGGTGTCCTGGGCCTACAGCCCGAACACAGTCCAAGCCACAAAGCCAGCGAGGCCTAGCCCGGGCAAAGAGGTTCGTCTCGAAGCCCGTACCCCGCCTACCCCTCAAGGGTATGCAAGAAGACCCCCTTACGAAGTCGTTTAAAAACTAGTCTATTAATATGTATAAATTTTCTTATATTTAATACTCACCTTTTGGTAGAAACGATAAACTAATACACAAGAACGCACTCAAAACATAAGTTATAATTAACACTTTCTTCCGTCCATATCGGTCCAGAACTAACAGACACACTATATTAGCTGGTATTTCCACAAACGCCACCAGCATAAAGTTCACATACTTATTACCGGCTAACGACACAGAGTTAATTGATAATCCGTAATACACGAACGTACACGTTATCCACAGAAACGAACATATAAAAACTCTCTTCCTTATTATACTAGATTTGATCACTTTCTTAAAGTTAGACTCTTCTGTTTCACTTTCAACATTCTCTGTACACTTTTCACTAGGTTCTTTAAGATTAATTTTTTCACTTTCATAAAGTGGTGCTAGAGTTTCATCAGATAAATCGACACCGTTCATTTTAGCTGCCTTTGTTAGAATCGTAGCGGCTTCTTGCAACCTCCCTTTGCTGATCAACCATCTTACACTTTCGTTTAAAATCCAGTAATAGGATACAACGAACATTGCTGGTATATATATAAGTCTGAGGAGGTGCCTCCAATTTTGCAACCACCAGGAGAATCCAGCTAAAGACATTAGTCCCATAACGTAAACTGCGTTTATTAGTGTATTTCCAAATACCCTTCCTTTTGGTCCTACTAATTCCATTGCTGAAAAGAAAATCATTGTAAATTAACATGTTAAAGTAGCGGCCTGTTACTATCACACTTCTGGGCATTCTCCTCTCCGTTTATTGAGAGAAAAGTTGGAGCTAAGATCTACCACGCTACTCCAATGCGGATTGGTAGGTTACACATATCCCTAGAATTCTCTAGAGATGTGCAGGTTTCCTCACGATGTTTATCCTTTACCGTAAAATAGCATAATTATTTAGCGTAACATAAATAGCAAAAAAGCATAGCATGTTATCACATGTGTTTAATAGTTTGATAATTGCTATTTATCAATAGCAATTATCAAACTATTAAACACAATTTTTAATAGAAAAACTCATTGGTGATGGACGATTATCGACATCATTCATAATTTATTCCAACCGTATTATGGGGATGTAATGAATTAGGTGAATCTATTAAGTTATTAATTTATTCATAGCATCATTTAGCCAACATTGATTAAATATTGATATCGCTTTATCGTTATGGATTTATTTGATACATATTTTTTTTTTAATATTTAGTAATTTTAAGAAAAAATAGAAATTTATAATGAGTATTTGTTCGAAAAAGTGCTTCTTTCAGCTGGGAACCTTCAATGGCTTTAGCAATATGAGGATTATTTTTTTAGTATATTTAAAGTAAATAAACACAAGCCAACAATTTAAAGCTACCAATAATTAAAAAAATATTAACTTATGTTATCAAAGACAGAGACGACCAATGTTAAGAAGATTCTGTTCTGTTCTGTTAAGAAGAATTACATGTAATTAAAATATGATTTATCATTGAGGAAATATATGTAGTATCAGGCTAATAAGAATAGACCACACTCATTTCTTACCGAGGTGTCGTAAAAGACGACTAAGGTAAGTTGAGCCACCGTGTGGTATCCGGCTGATTAGAACAGACCACCCTCATTTCTCACCGAGGTATCGAAGAAGGCGACTTATATAAGTTGACATTAGGGAGGCGGCAGGTGTAAACAATATTTTTAAAGCATGTTGTACCGACCTCACTTAGAGTGGGATAACGGCAGGAGAATGATGATCATTAAGGAAATATACTTACCAATAACGAAGGCAGTGCTATAAGCACCAGCGCCTAGGGCCGCTTCGAGGAACTCGAAAGCAAGTAGCGTGACGTAATTAGGTGAAAAGGATCTCAGAAATCCAAACACACCATTCATAAGAGACGCTACAGATAATGCGAGTTTCCTACCATATCTGTCCGATATGATGCCAGTGAGAGGCAGTGATATGAACAGACCAACATTGTGAATAGATCCGACTAGTGTTCTTTTCCAATTTTCACATCCTAGGTCGAACTAAAACAAGGAAACGATGTGAATGTAAATGAAATTCAAAATTGCGTGATGTTGTTACACCTTTATACGGCCGACATCTTTCGGTGGAATCATATGAACAAGAAAGTTAATTAATTACTTGTGTAAGGCGCTGGACTCGACACACGTACTGTCGGGGGAAAGAATGGGTGCTATGACGAGTGCAGAATGCATCGCGGACAAGCATTGGGTCCCTCACGGCATTCCAAGTGTGGATGTACCAGAGGATGCACCGTTTCAGACGCGCTAAGGCGTAGTGTGCTAGAAGGTTGCACTTTAGTGCCCTAGGATCTGATAGCGATGACGATCTAATAACTTAATGTATGGGGACTACTTATATTCCTACGAAAGCACTTCGATAGCGCGGAGCAAACGACCAGTGGCGCCATCTAGTTTTGAGTGCGGAATCACGTGTTCCTAGTACGTTGTGTTACACGACGGAATCGCCAACGCCGCGCTGATGCTGCTGCCCCGAACAGGTCTTGTAGCGCTCACGAGACTGTTCAACGGAGTACTCCGCACCGGCCACTTCCCAGAGGCGTGGAAGACCGGGAAAATCATCGTTCTTCCCAAGCCGGGGAAGGACCGCCGCCTGCCTGGAAGCTACCGGCCGATCACCCTGCTCTCGCACATAGCCAAGCTGTTCGAGCGTCTGCTGCTGCGTCGAGTCACGCCCCATCTGCCCCTGCGCGAGGAGCAGTTTGGATTCCGCAGCGGCCACTCGACGACGCTCCAGCTGGCGAGGGTAATCAACCACCTGACCAGTGAGCGGAACAACGGGCGCTACACCGTGGGGGTCTTTCTCGACATCGAGAAGGCCTTCGATCGTGTGTGGCACGCCGGGCTCCTGGTCAAGATCTTGGACACCACCATGCCGCCTGCTTATGTGCGAGTGCTGGCATCATTTCTACACGGCCGTAGCTTTTACGTGGCAGTGGATGGTGCCGAATCCCAGCCACGCACCATCCAAGCCGGAGTACCCCAGGGCAGTTGTATATCGCCGCGCTTATACGCGGCGTATACGGATGACATCCCCACCCTGCGCCACCATCTGCGGGAAGGGGAGGAGGACGTGCTGTTGTCGCTCTTCGCTGACGACAGCGCGTATTTCGCGTCGTCCTACCACCAGATCGTCGCCACCAACCGCATGCAGCGTATGCTGGACTTGTTGCCGGAATGGCTGGACAAGTGGAGGATGGCCGTCAACGTCGGGAAGACGGCCGCTCTGCTCACCAGCCGCTCCAAGCCGCTACGTCAGCTGACTCTTCGAGGCCAGGACGTAGAGTGGAAGACCACAGTGAGGTTTTTGGGGTGTGAGTTGGACCGTAGCCTGCGCATGGTCCCCATGGCCAATCGTGCCGTGGGCCAAGCTGCTGCTGCCAGGTCCCAGCTCCACACGCTGTTCACATCCCATTTACCTGTCAACACCAAACTGCGAGTCTACGGTGCCTACGTCCGCTCGCGCTTGACGTATGCGGCACCCGCCTGGTACGCGCTATGTTCGGCGTACCAGAGGCGAAGACTTCAAGTCCAGCAGAACCGCTGCCTGCGACTGATCGTAGGAGCCCCGAGGTATGTGCGGAACGACGTCGTGCATCGGGATACCAGAACGCCGACCGTGGAGGAGTATGTCCGTCGCCTTGCGCGCCGGATGTTCGCGCGTGCGGACAATAGCGCGCACGTACACCTCCATGGTATCGCGCCACTCCATGCGCGACCACCCGATGGACGTTCCCTGCCTCGCGAGCTCCTGCGATCACCGTCTCCGCGGCCCGATGCGGATGACGACGGCGACGAAGAGGACGACGCGACGGGCGAAAGGGCGAATACACCGGACATGACACACCTACCTGATCAGGACACCACCGGACGTGACACCACCGAAATTGACCCCGAGGTCTGGGAGCTACCATTCCCAGACCTCCCCACCGAACAAGACATCCATTAGGTCACCTAGGTGACCTGGGCTTACGACCCAAATACCGACACCTTTAGGTCACCTAGGTGACCTCGGCCTACGGCCGGAACACATACCGGGCTTAAGTGCCCGCGAGGAGATGCCCGGGTAGAGAGGAATTCCTCGAGGCCCGCACCCCGTTTACCCCCACCCGGGGAGTGAACGAGAAGACCCTGCTGCTGTGTTACACTTGCTGTTTTTTTGCAATACACTTTTTTCACACACACAAACACACAGAGATGCGCTAATATACACAGCAAGAGACGCACGCACGCATGTTAGGGATGTCACAAAATCGATTTTTAAAATAATCTAACCGGCATGATGGAAACCTGACAGATTCATGCATTTATTTGCTTACTATATGTATGAAATAGTTTAATATAAATTGAACTTTTGAATACATTACGCTTTAGGGCAATATCACTTTTGGGCGATTTCAATAACGAAATGCAATCAGTTAATTTCCAATTTTGCGATACTTTTGATACGCTCAACGGAATTGATTGCTGCAATTTGGGTAATACGGTCATAATAATATTAAAAAAAAATTAAAATATAATTTGAAAGATTTTTTCACTACTAGCTTTTACTTACTAACTTTTACCCGCAATTTCGTTTGCAAGGACTGTTGACGCGTGATAGGTTGATAATAGATGCTTTTCAATGTCATCCTATTCCTGCAGAATTAAAAGGATTTCTACAGCTATATGTTACCCCGGTTTATAAAGAATAATTGTGCCAAATTTCATTGATATTGGTTCAGCTAATTCGCTGCGAAAGAGTAACAAACATAACTTCCATACTCACAAACTTTCGCATTTATAATATTAGTAGGATAGTATAGGATAGGATATGATGTCGTTTAATTGTTTATAATTAGAAACAACAAACTAAAGCTATCTGCTATCGCGCCAATTTAAGTTCCCAAAAGAAAAACGGGAATTTTATCCTGTATTTTATTCCGGTGTATAAATTTTGCCAAATCTTATCAACATTGGACCCCCGAATTAGCCGTGTAATTCAGACATTCTGTTTAGTTGCTATCATTATTGATCATGAAGCATATATCCTGTTTTTTCCGTCGGGAACAGAAAAAAAATGCAAGGTATATTAACTTAAAGAGAACAAAAATAGCTGCGACTACATATGCATGGCTATGACAAATATTTGAGAAAATATTTGTTAAATTATTACGTCATTTGCTTTATTATAGGTCGAGAGTTTGAACTAGTTTAGGATTCTGTTTAGATACGTTATCACCACGCCTTCACCATGAGTGCGAAACATTCGAACATCACGCGTTAAGTATATTTATAGTCTAAGAGTTTACAGGTAAAAATCTATGGTTACAACAGCGACATTTTTTGTAAAACTGCTTGATGTCAATTTCGGTGAATATCAAACGATTATTCGCATAAGTATTTAAATCGTTTCTTAATAGATTCCCGATGGAAGATTCTATTTTATAATAATATAGCCGTTAATTCATCTTACGTGCTTCAGAGAGCATGAAACGTTGTTAGTTAAAGATACTATACCACACTACCATTTTATTGTAAGTTAAATTTACCCTTCTCCCGTGCGGTTTATTAACGGTATGTAACGGTTTATTAGAAAAGATTTGTACAAATTAAAGAGCAAATTTCTACTGTTTAGATAAGTATCATGCTTTATCATCATTCCCCTGCTCTTATCCACTCTAAGTGGGGTTGGCACAGCATGTTTTAACCATCTTGTGATGTGATTTGGCTAGGTATTTTACGACCGGCCGCCTACATGACGTCAACTTACCTTAGTCGCCTTTTACGACACCTCGGTAAGAAATGAGGTTGTTCAATTCTACTCAGCCGGATAATAATCGGACTGTGGTTAAATACTGCAAACATGCAATAACAAAAAAGTAAAAGAATAGGACTTTATCCTGATATAAATAGTCGTATTTCTGTTTATAATACCTCACTGATTTAGAACAGTTATTTCAAATCAAATAAATATTAAAATAGAATGATTTCTATTTAATTAATTTATCAATTTACTAATTTATTTTTACGGTGGTCTCTTGGGTAATTTGTTGATGTATGAAATTTACGACGGGTCGGAGCGATTAATCGTATGACCGATAATACTATTTTCGCAACACGGATGCTCTTATCTTTATGATACTCTTGAATATCGATATTCCAAAAGTCAAATAGCTCACGCTTAAAGACTTCATAATCGATTCATTTAGAGCAAATGGATATCTATGGTTCATGTGGAACTTCGTAAATTCAATTCAATTCAAAATATTCTTTATTCAAATAAACTTGTAAACAAGTGCTTTTGAATCGTCAACTCTACTGCTGGTTCAGAAAGCTGTTCCTACCGAGAAGGCCAGCAAGAAACTCGGAGGTAAAGATTACCATATCTCAACGCACCCAAGAAAGTAGATAACTTAAGGGCTTTTTTATGCATGAAAAATTCTTTATAGGCGTTAGTGCTTGACGGGGACGAGCGGCATGTATATCGGACTTTGACCGGCTAAAAATTACCTCCCCTGATAATGCTCCACCACGCTGCGGGAACAGGGTATCGATGTACACATTGCCGCCATGGACCTAACTCTTCGTATTAATTTTCAAGAACAATACATAGCGGCATTGCTGGCAAAGACGAGTTATTAATTTACACGTCCACAAACACAAACAATGATCCATTTTCACTAGTCATCATATTCCTGCCCTTATCCCACTCTAAGTGGGGTCGGCACAACATGTTATAAATATGTTGTCACATGATTTGGCTGCGTTTTTACGACCGGCCGCCTGCCTGACTTCAACTTACCTCTGTTGTATTTTAAGACCTGTATTTTACGGGTGGTCTATTCTACTAAACCGGATTCTACCACACTGTGGGTCAATTTACCTTAGTCGCCTCCTACGACACTTCGGTAGGAAATGAGGTTGGTTTATTCTACTCAGCCGGATACCACACGGCGGGTCGACTTACCTTTGTCGCCTTTTACGACACCTCGGTAAGAAATGAGGGTGGTACTATTCTATTCAGCCGGATACCACACATGTGATCCAAGTTCACTTGTGTTAGTATAAAATCGAAACAAGCTTTCGCACTTGCAATTTAGATGATAAAAAATTGAAAAGCAATGCTCTAATCAATAACTGAATTTAGGAAACATCCGTGTTTATGATAACGGTTTTAAAGGTTATCATTTTGTCTGTCGCAGTATTGATAACGTCGTCAATAATATTATCTTTTAAGTGTTATGTAAGTGAGACAATTCTTATCATATTGTTATACATTTATTTAGGTCTATCTTCTGGGCTCTTCATAATGCATTTCATCATTTGATCGATGCTTCAGCGCTCGTTCCGGAAGCATAAGAGGAAGGAAGTAAAAAATATACAATCGTTTTTTCAAATTGTCAAAATGTTGACGAGCAAGTAAACTACCAACCGATATATTAAGAGGCTGATCCAGAAAGCCTACTATACTATTGAGGATTACTTAGAAGATAAGAATGTGTGGATATAGCTCGCTTATACCCGACAAGACAGTAATGACTAAATGTAACTAGTCATAAGAATTATATTTTTAAAAGAGCAACCGCCAAGTTTCTTGCTGGCTCTTCTCGGTAGGAACAGCTTTCCGAACCAGCAGTAGAGTTGACGATTCAAAAGCACTTGTTTATTTATTTATTTATTTATTTATTTATTAGGACATCCAGTAGTTGCTACATATAAAACTTACGTATAATAAAACAGACACAAAAAATAAATGAATATGTACAACTTATGAAGGTGTCACGGCATGCACCAAAAAAATTTTAAACAATTTAAATAAAAACATAACATAAAGATATAAGCAAACAGTTTAAAGTTAATAGGTAAAAAAAAAAACAATTACATTTTCCGTAAACGAAACACATAAAGATATTATATTATTATCGATTGCAAGTTTATTTGAATAAAGAATATTTTGAATTTGAATTTGATAATAACCTACCTAACCGACCCCACTTAGAGTGGGATTAGGGCAGGAGAATAATGACTAGTAATACCCATGACTTTTTTCAAAGAGACACATTTCTGGCTAGCTCCCCTACTAGTATAATACTACTAACCCTATCCTACAAATTTCCTAATAAATGCAAAAGTTTGTGAGAATGTTATGTTTGTTACTATTTCACGTCGAATCCACTAAATCAATATCGATTAAAATTTGGCACAATGAATCCTTATAGACCGGGACAACATACAGGCTATAGAAATCCTGCTAATTCTACAGGAATAGGATGACATTGAAAAGCGCCATCTATTTTATCAACCTATCACGGGACAACAGTCCACGCAAACAAAATTACAGTAAAAGCTAGTAACTCTATAGTTCTATGCTCGACTGGTGAGTGCCACGAGTGCGGCGCTGACTTTGACACGGCGCTGCATGCGCTCGCAGACTGTCCAGCTTGGGCGGTTCAGCGGGCGGAACTCGTGGCACAGGTGGGGCACGATCTCTCCCTGCCCACTGTGGTCCGCGCCATGGTGGACAGGGAGCGATCGTGGGCAGCGATGGCCTCCTTCTGCGAGGACGTTATCTCGCGGAAGGAGGCGGCGGGGCGGATCCGGGAAGTCGAGTCCTTGGATCCGATCCGCCGCAGGCGAGCCGGGCGCAGGCGACTCGCTCAAGACCGTCGCGTGCCGCCCTAACGGGGACCTATGTGGGCGTTCCGAACGGGGTTTAATCGGACGCCCACCCTATAAGGTCCCCGAGGCGTTCAATGCATCTGGTGCTCCCGATGCATCGTCCAGCGGAGGGAGGGGCCACTTTTAGGGAGGCCCCGACCCAGAGGTGGCGCACTCTGGGGTACAGAGTTGCTGCTGGCGGGGATGGGGGTATTGTCTTCATAGGTACCCTATACCCGCCACCAGCAGCGTGGAGCACACAGGTTATTTTAGTCGGTGCGAGTCCGACATAACCGTCGCCTGTCCCCGTCGGGCGGCGGTACCCATAAGGGGTTTTTTCCTGTGAAAAAAAAAAGTTCTATGCTATTTCCTACATACTTACGTCTCTAACTGCTGAATCTTCATCACTGTAAACATAACTATCACAGGTCTCTATAACTGATGTATTAAAGTCGTCAATACTGCAAGTGTTACTGATATTCGCGTATTGATATCTCTTGCACTTCGACATCACACCTTTGTCTATTGGAATGGCGTGTTCTATCCAAGTATTATTATCTACGCCCTCACATTCTGGGATCTTGCATCTGAAATGAAACGTTGGTTAAGCATTTTATATAGACTGGTCTTAAAGCTGCGTTCAGACATCGTGAGGCGTGCGTCGCGAATAGTTCGTCACGCATGCCTCAACCTAAGGCGTACTACGGTACATTTATACATGCGTCCCGAACGGCACAAGCTCGAGCACATAAACAACCACGCATGGTATTTGTGTCCGAATAATGTGTCCGACAAGGCGAGACGTGCAAATTGCAGCTGCGGCCTATATAGTAATTCATAAAATATGAATAAAAGTGAAAATAAACTGTTTACATTACGGGAATACAGGGTCTCCATGACTCAAGAGCGTGCAACGCAAACAAAACGTCCGTGTACACGGCTCGCACTGAGGCAGCGTTCGCGACGATCGTATGACGCGAATCCGCGAGTGAGCACACACGTCTACACTCTACACAGCTCAAGGCATGCGATACGCACGCCTCACGATGTCTGTACGCACCTTAAGATGGTTGGATTGTGCCTGTTTTTAATACACAAGATGAGTTACGTTGATATACATTACCATTTATGTCACTAAAACCTTAACCGCAAACAATGCGCTCATGGGCTGCAATAGTGGCACAATTCATAAACCATGAGTTTTTGACTAAGAATTGGTGTTAATGTTGAAAATACACTTTATTTTCAGCAACAATACTCGCAGAGCTCTTAATTCATTATTAGGCCGGTCGTTTAAGTAAACTAAAGCATTCCTTAGCAATGAAAACGTGAAACCTATTTATCTCAAAAAATGATTTTTTGAGTTGTGCCACTTATGTAGTCGTCAAGGGTCGTCATTTGATTTCGCTTAAAGTAATTGTGTAGTAATTTGAAGTAATTCCCTTGAAGGTGAGTAATTAAACAATGTTCTTAATTCTTTTTCTTGGATGCTGGTACAGCAATTAAAGCTATATAATTCCTTTTGCACTAGTTAAAAAAAATTGTACCAATCCGATGTCAATAGATATATCGTGAAATACCACAATATATCGTGAAAATTTCAAGCTTTACAAATCCCGGTTTGCTTCGTATATCGAATTATGATCGGTCGCTCGATAGGTGACGTTGAATCGATTTGCATATGTATAGAAATCGAATTGAGCCTAGATTTATTCAAGAGGTGATTGTCGCACACCATTGGAAATGTGAATTATGCGGCGTGTCCCATTTAGTAGGCCCACAAGATTATCCTTACTAATATTAGTACCTGATTGATCGAACTTAGCTCGATAATTTTTTAGATGAGTTGTAGCCCCACACGGCTAACTAGAATAGACCACCCTCATTTTTTACCGGGGTGCCGTAAAAGGTGACTAAGGCAAGTCGACCCGCCGTGTCGTATTCGGCTTAGTAGACTAGACCACCCTCATTTCTTACCGAAGTGCCGTAAAAGGCGACTAAGGTAAGTCGACACGCCGTATCATATCCGACTTAGTAGAATAGACCAACCTCATTTCTTACCGAGGTGTCGTAAAAGGCGACTAAGATAAGTTGACCCACCGTGTGGTATCCGCTTTAGTAGAATAGATCTCCCCTTTTTCTTACCGAGGCGTTGTAAAATACGACTAAGGTAAGTTGACGTCAGGCAGGCGGTCGGTCGTAAAAACGCAGCCAAATCATGTGACAGCATGTTTATAACTTGTTGTGCCGACCCCACTTACAGTGGGATAAGGGCAGGAGGATGGTGAGGATATGTATTAGATGCGTTGATAATAGACTCCCAATACTTGTATTGTGAAGCATTATCAAAATCGCAAAGATTGCGATTTTGTCGCGGAGTCTATCTCCTGATGATTCTTCGGTTGCGGGGCGAAACAATTGTTGAGTTTGTGATAGTGAACATGTGTTGTGCTAGTGTATTGTGGTGGCGGCGGTCGAGGTTTGTGCATGTGTTTTTACGAATCCTGCATGTATCAGGTATGAAAACGGACAATACACTCTACATTTAGAATTATAGCAAATACAAAATCCAACCAAAGATATTGCAAATTCCTATCGGCAATCGTTCAAAATTTAGCCCCTGTATAAATCGGAGGCCAGATGCAAATGGATTTGGCATCACCTATCGTCCGTCCGATCATAATTCGATACACGGGCTGAGACCCGGTTTAGGTTTGCAAATCCGGTTAGAAAATTCGACGGATTTTGTATCTGATTTTGATAGTTCAAATTCAAAATATTCTTTGTTCGAAGTAATTTGTAAGCAAGTGCTTTTGAATCGTCAACTCTACTGCTGCTTCGGAAAGCTGTCCCTACCGAGAAGAGCCAACAAGAAACTCGACGGTTGCTCTTTAAAAATTTAATTCTTAATACTAGTTACATTTAGTTACCACTGTTTTGTACAGGTTCGAAGAAAGCTTCTTCGAACATTCTTATAGTTAAGTAATCCTCAACAGTATAGTAGGCTTTTTGTATCAGCCTCTCTTTAACAGTTTTTGTAAACTGCTGTAATGGCAATGCTAAAATCGATTGCGGAATTTCATTATAGAATCTTTTAAACCCACAAACGACTTACATACCTCCTCCGTAACGTCTTACGTACCTCCTCCGTGACGACTTGCGTACCCACTCCGTAACGACTTACGTACCTCCGTGCTTACAAGGAGCCGCAAGCTTACAACGGTTCCTATTTTGTATATTATATATACATCACCTATCGTTTTATAACATACACGGTACTTTGATTGTAATTACATGTTTACTTTTATTATTAATCCTTTATCTGTACAAATCATTTAGTCAGATAGTGGTAAAGATAATTGCAAAGTTAAATATTTAATGCAATAAACAGTGCAATTATAGATTATCGCTTAATCTGTACTTGTGATTGTCCATTTGTCATTGAATGAACAAATCTAATGTAATTGCATTACTGTCAACTAAAATCCTTACTAATATTAATAATGCGAAAGTCTGTTTATTACGTTTTCACGGAGAATCTGCTGAACTATCGATGAAATTTGGCACAATTAATCCTTAGTACCTGGTTGACCGAGCCTTGCTCGGTAATTAAAAAAAAAATAATAGGGTAGGTGGGGCTCGATCCTAGGTATTTTCATTTCTCGCGACCACCCGTTCCTCGAATAAGCTATGCTAACTTGACATTTAACGACAAAAATAGTGTATAATATATTCAATGTAAATTTTAATATGTTTTGAAGGCCCAAAAATAGGGATAAAAGGATTTTTTTTTAATAAAACTTAGCTAGATCGTATTTTCTCGCCCAAAACCTCCTGCATGCTGAATTTCAGGAAAATTCTTGGAGCCGTTTCCGATATTCCGAATATATATACATACAATATTAACTCATTTAAAAATTAAAGATATACCGGGGTTACATATAGGCTATTTCTTTTTAATTCAACAGGAATAGGATGATATTGACAAAGGCTATTATTAACCTATGAAAGTTTTTTATTCACGATATACAAAGGTAATAATATTTTTTTTTTGCTATAAACCGCGATAAAGTAACATAGAAAATATATATAATGCTAAATGTAGAGTGTATTATCCGTTTTCATGTCTGATACATCCAGGATTCGTAAAAACACATGCTCAAAAAACGGAAAGGGAAGCCTGTGCCCAGCTGTGGGAAAATAAGAGGGCGTTACTAGTATAAAAGTAGTAGTGAACAAACAGACACTACTATAAAAGTCAATTGTATAAAACTAATAAGTAGCAAAAGTATTTATTAATTTTATACTATTGACAGATCACATTGTTCTGTCGTTTCTAAGATCATCAATTAACTTAATTCCAAGATTACTGAGTTGAGCGCTAATAAAATAACACTAACTCTGTAATCCTCTAATTAACAGAGTTTATTCCTATTTAATTGGAGTTCGATAATTAAGGGCTGTACTAAGGATTGGGAGAAATTGCTTCTTAGCTAAGGCTTTGTAACTAATAAGGCAAATGACTTAAAATAATTAAGCGAATTCACAGATGTAATATAACTTTGTATTTGATTGAGAGTTTTATTGTCGGCTTTTCAGGGAGTTGATTATGATTTCATTTCTATTAAAATATTTAGACTTTACAAACAAGCTCCCGGTATTATCAGATTTGAATGATGAGAATCTTGTATTTTTTAGAACATTTTAGACATTGAGAGCAGCTCAAATATAAATTGAATGCAAAGTTTAATTTTGCAGTCATTTGTAAAGCTGTAATAGCTCAGTGGGGAACGAGCGGACTAAAGAAGTGAAAATACCCCAGATCGAGGCCCAGATATCACCAGCCCTTTATTTATTCTTTTATTGCATTTTTTATATCTTTTAATAAAATTACTGAGCAAAACTCGGTCAGTCAACTACTACTTCATACACGAGTTATCATTTTAAAACCTTCCAGCGTTGTTGCGACAAAATTTTGAGCGTTGAGCTTTGTGATTTAGTCGTTGAAACTATCTTATGATTTAACCCAGGAGTTTTCTCATTTCACCCTTTCACACTGGCTCATATAAATGCAATGCTAGATTTCGGTGCCAAACGAATAAAGTAAACTCTTCTTCCTAAAACATTTGTTAGTTATTCAAACATATTTATCTATAGTCAAAATAATAGTAAGTAGCGGCCTGTTACTATCCCACTGCTGGGCATAGGCCTCTTCTCTCCGTTATTGGAGAGAAGGATTGGAGCTAAGACCTACCACGCTGCTCCAATGCGGATTGGTAGGTTACACATATCTCCAGAATTCTCTAGAGATATGCAGGTTTCCTCACGATGTTTTCCTTCACCGAAAAGCGTGTGATAAATTGCAATTATCAATTAGACACATAAGTTTTAATAGAAAAACTCATTGGTGTCTGCCCGGGTTTGAACCCATGATCGTCTCTAGAGATTCACACGGTTGCACCGCTAGGCCATCACAGCTTTGCTAATGCAAAATAATAGTAGCGACTATGAAATAAAGCAGATGGGCGGCCATGTTGGCGCTAGCTGTCAAAAGAAAAGGGCGTAAACGGAGAAATGATAGACATTGTATTAAAATAAAATTGTAGATTAATTATGAACTTAAATAAAATGTAATAGTACAAAGCTGCAGTATTTTTTCCATCACTACATTTTATCAAAGGGGAATATCCTTAACACATTTTAGTTTTTCAAGTACATAAAAAATTATTTTTTTTTAGTATGAAAACTTAATAGGGGGCCATAAGAAATTTAGAAAGATTATGGTATGGCATGACCCAAAAAAAGGTGGAGTCACTACCTTACCCTTAGTGACTTAGTGATGTCTGGTAAAATATTTTCCAAACATTTCGGCGTGAATTACCTTGCCCTACATTTTTGCAGCTCCACTGCTAATTTTAAAATCGCGCGTTTCTCTTTGAAGTTAGCGCGTGGAAATACGAAAGCTAACATTTGCATATTACTGAGTACCATCTCTCATGTAAACATTGCGATTTTATAAAGTATCACTACGGTGTAATTGTGATTGTATATTTTAAAATGCATTAAAGTTATTGTTCTTATTTAGTTATACATTTGTTTAAGTTTAAGGTACGAATGAGTTTTTTCCCTTTTAAGAAAATAAATGCAGTGTGGTATCCGGGTGAATAGAACAGTACCACCCTTAATTCTTACCGAGGTGTTGTAAAAGGCGACTAAGGTAAGTCGAGGCGCTGTGTGGTATCCGGTTGAGTAATATAGACGATTATAGTAGTAGTGTACTATATTAGTAGCGTAGTGATTCATATTCGCAAGGCTTTTCAAATGGGAGCTACGGGGAGAACGTTTTCTGACGATTGATACTCGAGCGCGGGTTACGTACTATTACGTTTTCTGACTGTTGATACTCGAGCGCGGGACAAGTTCTGACGATTGATACTTGAGCGCGGGCCACGTACTAGTACGTTTTCTGACGATTGATACTTGAGCGCGGGACACGTACTAGTACTTTTCTGACTGTTGATACTCAAGCGCGGGTCTCGTTACTAGTACATTTTGCGACGATTGTTACTTGAGCACGGGTCACGTACTAGTGCGTTTTCTGACGATTGATACTTAGTCACGTACTAGTACGGGTTAGTGTAACAATACTGTGTGTTGTTTGTTTGTTGATACAAAAATAGTAAATAATGTAACCAAATAACTAAATTTACGTGTAAAACGCAAAATGTGTTAACAATCGAATTACCCACCTGGCGGGCGTGGACTACATGTTGGGTAACACTGTTATATACAGACTGCCTAGCATTTATAGTATCAGTAAGGATTAATGAATACACGAAGCAAGTAATTCAATTGATATTAGTCACGTGAAGCCCTTGATTGATAGTGGCGGTATTAGAACATCTGTGAGTGATAGCGTCGGTAATCTGTTGGTTACTTAGTCTAATTAATAGTATTAGTTCTGATATGACGAGTAATTTACACTAACTTTATACTAAGATAATCCATACTAATATTACAGATGCGAAAGTCTGTCTGTTACGCTTTAACGGCTAATCCACTAGACCAATATTGATGAAATTTAGCACGAATCTTATCATTATCTGATTTGATTGATTGATTTTGGGAGGCGTTACTTTGCGGAATTCCATAGTACAGAAATTACAATAAATACTAATTCGCGTTTGTTAACAAACGCGTTTGTTTTTATATATTATTTTATTGTAACTTCTTATCTTTATCCTATATGTTAGGGGTAACATATAGGTTGACGGACCACTTACTACTGAGTCGTATCTCCTGATAATACTTCGGTTGCGGGACGAACTATTTTTGAGTTTGTAATAGTGAACGTGTGTAGTGCTGGGACTTTGCGGTGGCGGTGGTGGACGTTTGTGCATGTGTTTTTACGAATCCTGCATGTATCGGGTATAAAAACGGATAGTTTACTCTACCTTTAGTACTTAATTATATATTTTCTATTTACTTACATATTTTCGCAGATTATAGTGGTTTGTGGAATTGAACTATTTATACGGAACAGGGGCTAACAGCATCTTATCGAGTAAAAAAAAACATAAATCCACTAGCAATTTACAAATCAGGAAACGGACGTGAAATATTTTTTTCACAAAAATTGAATATGATCCGGTTCCACGTTTCAATCAAAGCGTAACGTTTGGGGAAAAAAAGTCATTTCAGTATAATCCCAATGGAGTCTTATATCCGCGTATCGAATAACGAATTACGATGGGACGGACGTTGGGTTACACTGAATCGATTTGCATACGTTCATATTACTTTTGTTGACCTGAAATTTATGGCTTAGTGGACTCACAACCTTCCGCACATTTTTCCATATAATTTCATATACATGCAGACAACAAGCCGTGTGGTATCCGGCTGAGGAAAATCGACCACCCTTATTTCTTACAGAGGTGTCGTAAAAGGCGACTAAGGTAAGTTTACCCACCGTGTGGTATCCGGTTAAATAGAATAGACCACCCTCTTTCTTACCAAGGTGTGTAAAATACGAGTATGGTAAGTTTACGTCAAGCAGGCGGTCGGGCTTAGAATATATAGCCAAATCATGTGTCATGTTTATAGCATATGTGCCGACCCCACTTAGAGTGGGATTACGGCAGGAGGATGATGAAAGCTCGTCATGATACCTAGGCACTTGTATACTTGTGATACCATGAAGCACCGTTGTTGCTACCTTCCGTTTTTGTTAACTTAGGGGAGATCAGTCCTGTGAGTTCATCGGGTGAGTTGGTTTTGTAACCTTGTAGCTACACCACCGAAGATAAAGTTGGGAAAGTGAAGCCTTTCCCTTATCCCAGCTAAGTGGAGGCGGCACAACATGCTATAAACATGTTGTCACATGATTTGGCTTCAAATTTTACCGGCCGCCTGCCTGACTTAAACTTACCTTAGTCGTCTCTTACGACACCTCGCTATGAAAGAGGGTGGTCCATTCTACTCAACCGGATACTAATCGTTGGGTTAACTTACCTTAGTCGTCTCTAACGACACCTCGGTAAGAGAGGTCGGTCATTTAGCATTTAGATTTCTCTAATCGACTATACAAAAATAATATTATTATTTTTGTATTATGGAACTCCGTAAGTAACACCTAATTGTAGACAAGCAATTTCTTACATATTATATCGCATACAAGCTTTCGATTTCTTTTTATTTTTGTCTAGAACTTCAAGGTATGTAAATCAGATCGATCAATCTCAGTCCAATACAGCCGATGTTAGTATAAGTAATCATTCTGGCGTCACCTTCTCGTATTTGTATCCCAACGATTGGGTTTTGTAACACGGGTATAAGGTCCCGCTTGAATTGGGTTGGTGATTTATTATTTTAATAAATTTTCGCGTAACTGATACATTGTTAGAAATATAAGACTGTGTTTTAAGAAGGTTTTACACAAGCTATAAGTACAACTTCGTTCGCGTCAACTTAAGTGATTAAGTAATCTCAAATATACACTGCGTTTTTATTCAATTAAATGTTTCGTTCCTGTTAATTAGGGGATTTTATTTATCCTATATGTTAGCCTATCTTCCTCCTGCACTTATCCTACTCTAAGTGGGGTCGGCACGACATGTTATAAACATGTCATATGATTTACGTATTTCACGACCGGCCGCAAGCCTTACCTTAGTCGTATTTTACAACACCTTATTAAGAATGAGGGCGGTCTATTCTACTCAGCCGGATACTACACGGCGGGTCGACTTACCTTAGTAGCATTTTATGACACCTCGGTAAGAAAGAGGCTGATCTATTCTATTTAACCGGATACCACACGGCGGGTCGACTTACGTTAGTCGCCTTTTACAACACCTCGGTAGGAAATGAGGGTGGACTATTCTATTCAGCCGGATACAACACAGCGTATGCCCAATGTATGTTATCATTATGAAAATCCATGGGTTTATTTTAAGCGCATTTTGAATATCAATCATTTCCGTCGAACCGAAATGACATTCACCCGTTATTTTTAGTCCTATTATTCAGATCACATACGTTTCATTTTATTATTTGAACGCGTGATTTGAATTTTAAATCTATGTACATTGTATGTTTACTTTGCTTATATAAGTCATTGAAATTTACAAGTGTGTGTGAGAGATATTATTGATAGTTATGTCGAATTTTTATTTATTTTTTATTTTTATTATACACTTACACACACGGTCGTCCGTCCCCAAAGTAACTTAATACTTGTGAATATATACATATATATTTTTTAAATACATACCTAAATACAAATATTACACCCAGGCTCAAAGACCAACAAATTCATTTATAGAAAATGTTGGCCCTCGGCGGGAATCAAATCCGCGACCCGCAGAGCTGTAGGCAGGGTCACTACCAACTACGCCAACAGGTCACGTCAGTCAATTGATAATATCTCCTTAATCTTTACAGATTACAAAAGTATTATGTAATGTAATTGCCTCTTTAGGTGACAAGAGGGTTGTCTCCTTTTTCGCACAAAGGATCAGCTTAGCGATTCAACGCGGAAACGCTGCCAGCATTCTTGGTACAATTCCACGTGGGTATGATTTGTATAGTACTAGCGTGTAAGTAATTTAACATAGACATGAATTGTACATTTTTGTTGTATATAAATGTTTGTTCAATTAAAAATAAGGCGACAAAAAAAATTGCTGCTTTAGCGAAGCAAATAGGGTTGCCACCCGTACTATATTATATAGTATCGTACTCTATTTTAGTCAATTGTACTATATATTATAGAAAAACAATATAGGATGAAAATACTATATTTTTATCGCTAATTCAATTGTCGTCGTTTTTTTAATCAACTGTGAGTGGACCGCACCCGCGGCACTGCATAGGGAATGTTTGAACGAAACTCATTCATGTATTTACGGGGCTTAGTTAGTTAGTAACTCTAACTCCTTTGTCATTGTCCAGCGAAAAGTAATAATTAATAATCATGGAAAAATAAATAATGATTGAATATAGATGTGTACTATTTTTTTCCTGAATTTCCTAAAAGTACTTTATTTTTGATTTAAAAAGAAAAATACTATTTTTCTTAAAAAAAAAGGTGGCAACCCTAGAAGCAAATCACACAAAATATAAATGACAATTATAGAATGGTATTGTTACAAAATAAATCGAGATAGGCACGGTATTAGTTCGTGTTCCGTGAACATCGATTTTCCGCACGTATATTGCCTCGAATTCGCCTCTGTTCATTATCTATACTTATAATAAATCTGTAGAGAGGTCAATTCTGTAACTGGAATATATTTCCAAAATAACTATCAGGGGGTGATTAGGGATCGATACTGATGCCAAAAATGCAATCAGTAAAAATTTTGTCTGTCTGTCTGTCTGTCTGTCTGTCTGTATAACCGTTATAGAAACAAAAACTACTCGACGGATTTTAACGAAACTCGGTACAATTTTTTTTCATACTCCTGGGCTGGTTATAGTATACTTTTCATCACGCTACAATCAATAGGAGCAGAGCAGTGAAGGGAAATGTCGGGAAAACGGGAGAAGTTACTCCATTTTTTAAGCTTCCGTCGCGTGTGCAACCTTGATGGTTAAAGCTACGCAGAAATCATCTATGACGGAAATGTTTTCCTTAAAATTATATAAAAAATATCCCACGACAGCATATGTCTATCTTTTATGGTTGACTCACAATAAGACGTGTAACTCCCGATAGCTTAGCAGTTCGAAGCTTTCTGGTTATATTTGTCTACTCCTACGTTTATATCACTCTCAATCATCCCTAAATAAAAAAGTGAATAGTATTAACCATTGTATAAAAAAAGAATAATTGAAATCGGTATAGAAACACCAAAGTTATACATGAAATACGCTAATAATAAGCCATCGCGCGTGAATACTGAATCATGCTATAGGGATTATCACTACATAGTATAAAACAAAGTCACATTCTTTGTTTGTCCCTATATCCCTATGACTGCTTAAATCTTTAAAACTACGCAACAGGTTTTGATGCGGTTTTTTTTAATAGATAGAGTGATTCAAGAGGAATGTATAATAACATTCAATATGGAGTAGAGAAATACTGTAATGTTTCTAATGTGATGTCGTAAATAATTGCTTTTTTTTCTTTATAATTAATAATTACTTTGATGTTAGATATAGCAGGAAATCTTCTTGGTATAGGGAGAGTGGAATTGTTTTTCTTCAAATTTAATGCGTGCGGGCCACGGGCAGTAATGAATAAATTAAAACTACTGGATCGATTTTAATATTTTTTTTCACTGAGTGACATAGGCTATATATTTTATACCCGTGCGAAGCAGGGTAGGCCGCTAGTAGTTAATAAAACTTTAATTAATACTGGCAATAAGCCGATTTTGGAGCGGAAAGTGGTAGGTGCGAATACGCAACATATGCTTTTATATACAGAATAATAGACAATTTTGATTGAAGTTATAGTTGCTAACGAAACAATCAGGATATGTATCCATAAATGAAATTTACAATTAAGGTAAAGTTTTAGTAGCAAGAGTTAGTCCGTTGTGTTTATATCATACTGTCAGAGTCTTCGACAAAATTATTCTAGAAAATTCTGAAAAATTAACATAAGCGTAGCTATTGTGAGGTAATCATAAGAGAGAGAGAGACAAGCTGTCGCGTACTTATTTTGTAGATCTAAAATTCTCTAATACATTAATTTAGTGTATATCTGCTGGTTTTCGCGGCGCAGGCGAGTAAAGCCCTCAGCAGGCGAGTTTTTTCAACAATTGTGCGACCTCTTTAACACAATATACATAAAACCGTAATATACTATTAATCTAAACCTTCCGAAAGAATTGCACTACCTTTTAGTAAAAACCGTACTATAGCTACCTTACATAAGCATGTAAGGTATGTTGGAACTATCAAAAATTTTATTATAATTTTATTTTATTTATCCGGAACAACCAGTGGCAGTTACATTAAAACATTACAGTAAACTAAATACACCACAAAAGGCATTAAATGCACTGCCTTTAGGTGCCACAGCAATGAGGAAACATCATCTTATTCTTATCATATTATGCGCTGACAAACTTGTAGCCTTTATAACATGACAAAGGTCTGGGGTTCACAGGCTCTTAGTCCACTAGAGTCTCTTAGTCACTATTTGAAAAAAAACATAAGTTGGATTTAAAATTTATTAAATTATTGATCGTGTCTCTTTCAATAAAAATAAACTTTTCCTTTTAGAGTTAAATTGCGGCTCGCTCCGGCTTCGCACGTTTATAAAATAGCCTATTGAATATTTTTTACATATAAACTTTTTTTTCTCTTCATCACTCTATCTATTAAAATAAACCACAACAAAATCTCTTGCGTAATTTTAAAGCTTTAAGCATACAAAGGGACATAGGGACAGACAGAGAAAGCGACGTTGTTTTATACTATGTGGTGATTCCTTGACTACTGTGGCTAAAAGTATATGATAGACGTAAATTAATACAAAGCAACAGAAAGCAATTTACGGTTAGCATTTAGAATTGGCGGCAGAGGCGTAACATTACTTTGATATGAAGATAATGTATGCCTTAAAGCTATTTATCAATTTGACGAAGGTAAATCATTAGAAGCCCGTACGAGGATCACATTCAGAGAAAGCCTTCCTATTAGGCTTGTAGACAGATTCAGTCTCCACTAAGCTTTGTGGCCCTCTGTTATGTTGAGGAGAAAATACACTTAGACGCATAAGAGATTTAAATGTAAGGGCACTAGTAATCGACCGTTTTGGATGAAATTTTAAATAATAAGCGTTTTGTTTGTTGTAACTAATAAAAAATAAAGTTGTAATAACATGTTGCCATCTATTAACAACTGCCCAAAGGCTCAAAACTGTATCCGATTGTTTAATATTTAAAATTTAATATTATTAATTAATATTTTTTATTAGCTACAACAAACAAAACACTTATTATTTAAAATTTCAAACAAAACGGTCAACTACTAGTACATGGTCTAATAATACACCTTACACTAATAGTACACCTTAAATGCGTTTTTTATGCATGTCTATATTGAGCTGGTTACCATACACAAGTCTTTAAATAATTTATAGAATTAGGCGTTACTTTGCGGAGATCCATAATACAAAAGTAATAATAGAATTATTTTGCTATAATTCTTCGCGGATTATAGCAAAATAATTCTATTATTACTTTTATACACAAGTCTCTTTTCAAGTCTCAACTAGCAAAAGGCAATTTGGCTGGCTCGTTGGCGCAGTGGGTAGTGACCCTGCCTTCGGCACCACGGGTCGCGGGTTCGATTCCCGCCGAGGGCCAACATTTTCAATAAATGAATTTGTTGGTCTTTGAGCCTGGGTGTATATTTGTATTTAAGTATGTATTTAAAAATATATAAGTAAATATATTCACCAGTTGTCTGTCACCCCATAACACAAGTATTAAGTTACTTACTTTGGGGACGACCGTGTGTGTAAGTGTCCCATATATTTATATTTATTTAAAAAAAAAAAAAAATGACCCCCTTATGCTCTGTGGAGGGAGGCGGTGGAGCAGTTTCGGGAATTCTTGTTCTGGGTCCAATCTGCTGCTGGAGAGTCCAGGTGTTAGCGACTTGCTAAAGCTCATCGTCTGCCGCCCTGACAGGGGACGTTCGGGCGTTATAAATGAGGTATATCCGACGCTTAGCTTACAGGTCCCCGAGGCGGTCGGTGCATCTAGTGCTCCCGATACATCGTTTAGCGGGGGTGGATTTCCCTTTTGAGAGGTCCCTATCCGGAGGAGGTGTTTCTGGGATCAGAGCGGCTGTCGTCGGGGATGGGGTAATATGTACAGCGATACCCTGTCCTTGCCACCAGCAGCGTGATGGAGCACATAGGTCATTTTAGTCGGTGCGAGTCCGACATAACCGCCGCTAGTACCGGTCGAGCGTCGGTACCCATAAGGGATTTATTTAGTATTTAAAAAAATCTTCAAGACCTCAGCTGTGATAAAATCATATTATGCATGAGGTAACTGCAAAGTAATTTTCAATTTAATCAAATATATTTTATTTACCAATTTCAATTAACATTAATGCGTATGAATGTATAAAGTCCCCTTTAATTGGGGGATTTCTCGGTTAAACGTTAATAACGCCGAATTAAATCAAATAATGTGTACAGTGGCATTAATATATCTGTTAATTTAGGCGTTAAATGAAATAATTATCCAAACCCTTTAATTAAAGTTAATTCGTCAAATTTTCAATTTTTTGGATAAACCTTTAATACGAATTTGATAATAAAGCAAATACGCCGTGTGGTATCCGGCTGAATAGAATAGTACCACCCTCATTTCTTACCAAGGTGTCGTAAAAGGCAACTAAGGTAAGTTGACCCACCGTGTGGTATCCGGTTTAGTAGAATAGACCAACCTCCTTCTTGCCGAGTTCTCGTAATATACGACTAAGGCAAGTTGACGTCAGGCAGGCGGCCGGTCGTAAAAACGCAACCAAATCATGTTACAGCATGTTTATAACATGTTGTGCCGACACCACTTAGAGTGGAATAAGGGCAAGAGAATATATTTATATATATTACTTTTGAATTATTAATATAATATTAATTAAAAGTGATTATTCACTATATTTAGCTTTACAAATGAAGATCTCACACACGCAAAGCTAGAAATTGTCTCATAGGATCTTCGTATTATATTCAATCAACGTCCCTTTGAAATTATGCTTCAAAGCACGATACTAAGTTCACGTATAATGCTATTCGCAACCAGTACGTTTGAGAAGCCCGATGCATTTATGCATTCAGTGTGGCCTCAACTATCATCTGCCTCTTAATATTAAATTATGTATAATGCAATCATTGTTTGATAATAATAATATAAGAAATGAGTGTGGTACTATTCTACTTAGCCGGATACCACACGGCTAGCTTATATAATCATTTCGTATTTTATCTAATCTTGTCACACCACATATCCAACTTAACATCCTCATCTCATTTGCATGCACCCTTTTTTCACCCGTCTTTCCCGACATTGTAATCCATACAATGCGACAAATCTTATGACCGTTTTATAAATTAACTCGTAGTTATACTCGTAGAGTAATCCATTTTAACAAAAAGAAGATTCGAATACTATTGCTATGATTCATGAAATTGAGAATGTCGAATAATTCTACAGGATTTCAGATGTATGATGGTACAGTGGCAGATGACAACCAGAGCTCTGTTGGATGCAAATATATGTAAATCGGTGCATCGGGTTGTAGCAAATGTGGCACTATACAACAATCTAGGTACCATTTGCTTGCAAGATTTGCTGCTTCGTTGTGCGATGAGATTACAAAGTGGCTGATTGTTGCTGCCTTTAGAATGATAGTTCTGAGAGTTGGTGAAATCTTTAATATTTAAATGAGTTAATCTTGTATGTATATATTTAAATAAATAATAATAAATAAATATATGGGACACTTACACACACGGTCATCCGTCCCCAAAGTAACTTAATACTTGTGTTATGGGTGACAGACAACTGGTGAATATACATATATATTTTTTCAATACATACTTAAATACAAATATACAATTTCTTACCGAGGTATCGTAAAAGGCGATTAAGGTAAGTCGACTCGACGTCTGGTATCCGGCTGAGTAGAATAGACCACTCTCCTTTCTTACCGAGGTGTTGTAAAATACGACTAAGGTAAGTTGACGGCTGGTCGTAAAATACGTAGCCAAATCATGTGACAACATGTTGTGCCGACCGCACTTAGAGTGGGATAAGGGCAGGAGGATGATGATGACTTAAATACTAATATACACCCAGACTCGAAGACCAACAAATTTATAGAAAATGTTGGCCCTCGGCGGGAATCGAACCCACGACCCACGGAGCTGAAGGCAGGATCACTACCCACTGCGCCAACGGGACAGTCAATAAATCAGAAAATATATAGGTATATTTAGTAGTAGTAGTAGGTACATATATTTTTGGAATCTCGGTTTTTTCTAAAATTCAGCATGCCTGAGGATTTGGGGGAAATCGATCTAGCTAGGTTTTATTAAAAAAAAATCATTTAATTCCTGTTTTTGAGCATTAAAAAAATACTGAAATGTACTTTTAATTTATTGAATATATAAAACACTGTCTTTGCTGTTAAATATCAATTCAGCGTAGCGTAGCTTATTCGGGGAAAGGGTGGTCGCGAGAAATGTAAATACCTAGGATCGAGCTCCACCTACCTATTATTTTTTTCTTTTTTTGAATTTTGGTAGAATTGAAACTTATATAATACTACCTAAATATACTAATACTTATATATACTAATTGGATAAAAAAATTAAAATAATCTGTTAATCATATGTAATTCCAAAGAATTTTAATATACATCTGTAAATGAAGGAATAAATTATAAATTCTTCAGATATTTCACATAATTTACGCACCCTTATAATTCCAAACAACTCAATCACTTTTTATAAACGAGACAGAATGTCTGCTAAAGCTCACGCGATTCGTAATTACGCATGCGCAATAGGTTATTGACAAAATTCGGCAACTATAACCTCAAAAACACGAAATACCAATCTTTACTCCTATTCTATAAGTTATATAATCATCCACCATAACGAAATAATTTTAAAAACTATAACATTATTAGCAAATCATTTTTCCTTTAAAACCGTTTGTTATTGAGTAAAAAGTGATATTTACTTACCTGTAGTTTATATCTGATGCTTCAAACACGTACACAGATCCAAACATTCCCGCCAAGTACACAGGGAATAATAGTAACGCATAATTCACAATATTATACCTTCCGAAATAGCCCAATTCCTTCAGAATCCCATCCAAACCGAAGTCTTTACCCATTTTTGTCACTTTTTCACTACGATTTCATAACATCTTGTTAAAAGCTGAGTCAAACACGTGCTTGTAGCTTTCATTTAGTAAAATTTGACGTTTTTAATACGCATGCGTACTATAATGTTTCTTTTCGCGCGAAATGTAAAGAGAAACACGTACAAATTAAAACAAACTCTGTCGTTGGCCAGCGGCAAAGCACATCTGGTTGTATAAAAATAGTGGAATCAAAGTCCCGCTAAAACCGACACATGACGTATGTGAGATAGGGATAAAAAAAAATTCGCGTCACCCTTTTGAATGTGCGTGAAAGAGATGAGTATAGTTTTACCGTTACACCTTTTGCTTACTGTTAATCGGATGTTAATATTATCGGACGGTTTATAAATATGACGAATTGATTATGTATTACTGTTTAAATTTACAGATTAATAAAATAAATACAGTTATTACGCAACTTTAGGCTTTAAATGTATTTAGATTTAACTTTTTTTTTGACAATATTATAATCTGATTGAGATAATTAGGAATATTATTTATACAGATACTTAAGTAAAAATTATTGAAAGATAATAAATACAGATTACATTTATCATTTAGTAAGTATTAATCTATGGTAAGTATTATTAAGTGCCTGCTAATAATCCCACTTTCCTGATTTTTCGGTCACGTTTAATATTCATACTGTGATGACTTACCACTTTATGATAATAGTCAAGACTAATCAATCAATCAACAGTCAATCTGGCCTTTTAGAAGGCACATTTAGGACATTCCAATACTCTTGCAAAGCTTTTGCGCTTATAACGCTTTTTATAAGTACCTGAGTGACCGAGCCTTGTTCAGTAATTTTTTTAAAGATATAAAAAAATGCAATAAAAAAAAAGAAAAAAGCACCGGGTGACATGTGGGAATCGAATCTAGGTATCGACCTTATTTGGTCCGCGCGTAACCATTAAGCTGTCAGCTTGCATTTGATAGCTAAAAATTTCAGTTACTTTCTATTCCTATTTAAGAAGTTTTTTTAGAGGCCTTAAACAGGGATATCTTCAAGAGTATAGTAGGCTTTCTGTATCAGCCTCTTTTTAACAGTGTCTTTAAACTGCTGTAAAGCTGAAATTGAATGCAGAATTTTATTATAGAACCTTATACCCAAACATACAAACGACTTACGTACTAAAAATATTAATATTATATAAATGCCCTACAAAAAAGGTATCATTTCGTAATCAAGTTAATTTCATCTTGTATATACAGTGCACTGATTGTAGAGTCAAGGTAATAACGCTAGTAAAACGGGTAACAATTATTTATAAGTAGGGTGACCGCTTTTTCTATTTTGCTGCTAGTCCTATTAGATTTTACTTGCTAGACCGGATAGGATGACTATATATTTACATACATATCCCGCGGCTAAGTCTATATAATATACCGATAAGTCTCTTATGGTAACCTAGCAAGTTTAGCTTAAGCTTAAGTAACCGCTAGGTATCTCAAGATTGTTTCGAACAACACGTCTCAGTGATAATTGTTTCATTATGTCGGTTAATAAAAAATGTAAAAGTTAAACATTGCCTACCTTAATTAATCTTTTCCGCCGTGTGGTATCCGTCTGAGTAGAATAGACCATCTGCATTTCTTACCGAGGTGTCTTAAAAGACGACTTAGGTAATTTGACACGCCGTGTATTATCCGGCTGAATAGAATACACCACCCTCATTACTTACCGAGGTGTCATAAAAGGTCTAAGGTAAATTGACCTGCCATGTGATATCCGGCTGAGTAGAATAGACCACACTCATTTCATAACCGAGGTGTAAAAGGCGACTAAGGTACGTTGACGTCAGACAGGCGACCGGTCGTAAAATAACTAGCCAGAACATTTAACAATGGTTGAAACATTGTGCCGACCCCACTTAGAGTAGGATAAGGCAAGAGAATGTAGTAATCAAGTATTGTTAATGCTTTTTCTGAATTCGATTACGTGGTTACAATACCGCTTGCATACGAGTATATGAGCGGAACTGTCAAGTCTAATTTTTCAATCTACTAAGAATTTCAAGTACGAGGTTTATTTCTATTTGTATAAGGTAACCCTGAAATTAATATTATCACTACATATTATAAAACAAAGTCCCTATATCCCTATGTACGCATAAAACTTTAAAACTATGCAACAGATTTTGATGCGGTTTTTTTAATAGATAGAGTGATTCCAGAGGAAGGTTTGTACGTATAATAACATTCAATACGGAGTAGAGAAATACTGTAATTTTTGAGGTTTCTGTAAATAATTACGTTTTTTTCCGCTTACATTGCAAACGCAGGCTAAACCCTACGAGATTTAACAAAATGATGTACTAAGTATTTGTACACCTTGAAAAGGTCTACAGAAAAGTCCGCGATGGTGTATGTCTATCTCTTATGGATAACCCACTATAGCATTTTTTGTCATTTTCTTTTTACGAAAAATAACGCCGCGCTTCGCCCTAACACTTCGACTTTAGCAGCTATGTCGCTCTTTCAAGAGTTAGTTTAAAGACATTCTGTAATGTAAAAGTAAATAAGTAAAAATGTACTATATGAATTTAGATATTCCAAGGATAGCAGGAAACCTTCTTGGTATAGGGAAAAGAAATTGTTTTTCTCCAAATTTAACGCTTGCGGGCCACGGGCAGTAATGAATAAATCAAAACTACTGGATCGATTTTAATCATTTTTTTTACACGGACTGACATGGGATATATATTTTATACCCGTGCGAAGCAGGGGCAGGCTGCTAGTGCTTATATATTATATAAGGCCCCACCTTGAGCTTTTATATGATATCCTAAGTATTTCCTTTCCTTAATATTTAAATGAGTTATATTCCGATTGTATCTATATGTATTGCCACCCTTTTCTTTATTTTTTTTATTTCTTTTAATAAAATTACCGAGCTCGGTCGGTCACCCAGGTCCTTATGTATAAAAGCTCATAGTCGTTTAGCAGACGATAACGGCTACCTGCCTGATGTCAACTTACCTTAGACGCCTTTACGACATATCGGTAAGTAATGTGAGTAGTCTATTCTACTCAGACGGATAACACACGCCGCGTCAACTTATCTTAGTCGACTTTTACGACATTTCGTAAGATATTGAAGTGGTCTATTCTACTCAGCCGTATACCACAAGGCGGAAGAGATTAATATAAGTAATGTTACTTTTACATCTTTTATTAACCGGCATAATGAAACAACGATGACGCGATCTGTTGCAAACAATCTTGAGATAGTGGTTACTTAAGCTTAAGCACACATTGCTAGGTTACCGTAAGAGACTTATCGGTGTATTATACAGACTTAGCCGCCGGTAATGTTATGTAAAATCGCTAAGAAGATTATGTTAAGTTCACAGTAAGTTATAATTCATGGTATAACATTGACGCTTTGATATGTGAATTTCGTTGAGCGATTACGTAGAACACGATCTTAATTCTATAAATCGGGTTGTAGATGTTGCTCTTCCATAATGTCTTTAAATATTTAAATGATTTAATAAAACGATAAATTCCAAAAAAAAAAATATATATAAGTAATCCTTTTTCTTTTTTACTCTTTTTCTTGTTTTTTATATTTTTATGCATTGTTGAATGCAACCAATTTAGCCAAACTACACATTTTAATCCAATTTCACAAATAGCGCATATAATCTTATTTCTTGGTAGTTGTCCACTTTAATTAGAATTTATTGTAATTAATTAATAACATTTAAAAGACAACTTTTGAAATAGAAAAAAATCGATTTAAAAAAAATCGATTATTTCGTAACAAAATTATCGTTTTTTTTAAATCGATTATTTTTAAAGGGATAAAAATCGATTATTTTTAAAGGGATAAAAGTCGATTATTTTTAAAGGGATAAAAATCGATTATTTATTAATCGATTTTTTCTACTCCAAGTCACATCCCTAGTAGACATCCAGTTTACTCCATCACGTTCCCTTTTCGTCAACATTTCAACTTATTGACGTTGTCAAGGAATTTTCATGTTATTAGGTTTTATGCAACTATAATTAAACACGCTACCCTTTACAGATAATCTGCCCCCATATTTTGATAACTTAGACCTCAAAATCCAATCCTTAATTGCCATCACCCAAAGATGCCATTCTTTAGATTTCTCCTAAAAAAAAATTTCCTCGTTTTTTCTACTTTTCCCCAATTTTTTTAATAAATCAAATATCATCATCATATTTTTCAATAATCATGTTTATCTTAAAAAATCAGATCAGAAACCATATTTAACATGAAAAACTAGTATGTATTATTTTTATTACACCTGTAAAAATATTATAGCAATTTCCAACTCTTTTATATTGCTCTGTACTTTTTAAATTATTTTTCCGTAATTTGCTACGAATAACGAACTACTAAATAAACAAACCCACTACAAAATTGAAAATGCTTTTCAAAGCCATAGTTTATGACTCTGTGGTACTAGTTTTTTTTTTAAATTTAAACCGGGTGACCACTTTATGGACTTAAAATTAAAAATTTAATATTTGGTTTGGATATAAAATTCACTTGACTTAGCTATAGTACAATATTGCAATAGAACAATTATGCTGTGTGGTATACGGCTGAGTAGAATAGACCATTATTTCTTACCGAGGTGTCGTAAAAGGCGACTAAGGTTAGCGAACCCATCGTGTGGTATCCGGATGAGTATAATAAACCGCCCGTAATAAAGATCTTACCGAAGTATCGTAAAATACGACTAAGGTAAGTTAACGTCAGGCAAGCGGCCGGTCGTATAATACGTAGCCAAATCGTATAATCGTATGCGAATCGGGTGGGGTATGTTAGTACATATTTATAAAACGAAAGATACAACGCTTTCCCGCCGTGTGGTATCCGGTAGAATAGAATAGTACCACCCTCTTTTCTTACCGAGGTGTCGTAAAAGGCGACTAAGGTAAGTCGACCCGCCGTGTGATATCCGGCTGAGTAGAATAGACTACCCTCATTTTTTACCGAGGTGTCGTAAAAGGCGACTTAGGTAAGTGACTCACCGTGTAGTATCCGGCTGAGTAGAATAGACCACCCTCTTTCTTATCGAGGTGTCGTAAAATACGAATAAGATAAGTTGATGTCAGGCAGGCGGCCGTTATTATAATTGTTAAAATCGTTATTATAATTGTTTTTGAACTGTCAAAGACAGGTTTTTACTCGTGATACTTTTAAATTAAGCTTGGCTAATCGGGCGGATTTTTCTTGTACATGATATTGTATTATTTTGTTTCATATACATTTCTTGTCACAGTTGCTAGTCCATCATAGTCGAGTAACTGTGATGGCCTAGCGGTGCGACCATGTGAATCTCTAGAGACGATCATGGGTTCAAACCTGGGCAGACACCAATGAGTTTTTCTATTAAAACTTATGTGTCTAATTGATAATTGCAAGGAAAACATCGTGAGGAAACCTGCATATCTCTAGAGAATTCTGGAGATATGTGTAACCTACCAATCCGCATTGGAGCAGCGTGGTAGGTCTTAGCTCCAATCCTTCTCTCTTATAACGGAGAGAAGAGGCCTATTCCCAGCAGTGGGATAATAACAGGCCGCTACTTTACTTTACTTTTACATTTCTTGTATATGAAACAAAATAATACAAAGCTTTCATTTTATACAAAGTAACTTTATCCACACGCAACAAGCTCATAATATCGTCTTATATAATACGATACAAACTCCTGAACAGAACTATTCAGTCGGGAAGATAATTTTAAGCCGTCATAGAACCTCAATAAACAAGGGAGGCTTGCTATCGTTGAAGTTACATTGTACAAAATTGCTAAGTGGATTATCTCAGGCTTTTGTCCCACTGAAGACACCTATAGATAATTTATAGAAGTAGGCGTTACTTTGCGGAGATCCATATAACAAAAGTAATAATTGCAAAGCGATTTTTGCGATTTTATCGTGGAGTCTATCTCACGCCGTGTGGTATCCGGCTGAATAGAATAGTACCACCCTAATTTCTTACAGAGGTGTCGTGAAAGGCGACTAAGGTAAGTCGACCTGCCGTGTGGTATCCGGCTGAGTAGAATAGACCACCCTCATTTTTTACCGGGGTGTCGTAAAAGGCGACTAAAGTAAGTTGACCCTCCGTGTGTTATCCGGTTTAGTAGAATACACCACCCTCATTTCTTACCGAGGTGTCCTAAAAGGCGACTAAGGTAAGTTGACCCGCCGTGTGGTATCTGGCTGAATAGAATAGTACAACCCTTATTTCTTACCGAGGTGTCGTAAAAGGCGACTAAGGTAAGTCGACCCGCCGCGTGGTATCCGGCTGAGTAGAATAGACCAACCTCATTTCTTACCAAGGTGACGTTAAAGGCGACTAAGGTAAGTTGACCCGCCGTGTGGTATCCGGTTTAGTAGAATAGACCACCCTCTTTCTTACCGAGGTGTCGTAAAAGGCGACTAAGGTAAGTCGACCCACCGTGTAGTATCCGGCTGAATAGAATAGACCGACCTCATTTCTTACCGAGGTGTCCTAAAATACGACGGAGGTAGGTTGACGTCAGGTCGGTCGTAAAAACGCAGCCAAATCACGTGACAGCATGTTTATAAAATGTGCCGACCCCACTTAGAGTGGGATATGGGCAGGAAGATGATAATCGTGGTGTCTATATCCTGATGATGCTTCGGTTGCGGGGCGAAACAATTGTTCAGGTTGTGATTGCAAATGTGTGTATTGCTTGTGTATTGTGGTGGCAGTGGTGGAGGTTTGTGCATGCGTTTTTACGAATCAGTACCTGAATGTATCAGGTATGAAAACGGATTGTCCACTCTACATTTAGCATTATAAATATTCTGTCAACATTTCTGCGTCTGTTGACGTTTCTCATCTCATGACGCAGTAAAAGTCGTTCCCAGATAAATTAATAACAAAAGAAAAACGTCGCTAAATATAGATTCACCATCGACAACACTATTGTCCAGGTTGTCTAGTGGATTACAGCGGAATCGCATTGTTTCGTTCATACCCGATACCTTATAGCGATAAAATAGACTGTTATGTCTATGACTTTTGTGAGCACTATGCTAGCTTTGTTTATGTTTTATTTAAATAATTAAATATACATGAGTTTAAAGTTACAAATAATATTATTATATTAAGGCAAAATCCGTTTCCTGTATTGTGTGTGATAATTTGTAATGTTAACAAATACATAACAAAAATATAGCAAACAAATTGCGTTATGAAAGAAGAAATCATTATTATACTCCTGACCTTATCCCATTCTGTGGTCGGTACACATGTTTTTCTCTTTCATTCTTTCCTATCATTTCTCAACTCTGGTGCTACTCCTTTTATATGCATGTCATGGCTCACAATCCATCCGTCTCTTTCTAGAAAAATAAAGGTGAATAAAAAATATTATTATGCAAAGAAAATGAAAAGTCATAAGTTACTTATTTCCGACCCGGTAATTCCTTGGCTGGCGTGTTGCCAGTGATGACCTATGGCTCTGAATCTTGGTCGCGGACTATGGGCCTCATAAGAAAGCTCAGAGTTGCTCAGCGGGCGATGGAGCGAGCTATGCTCGGAGTTTCTCTACGTGATCAAATCAGAAATGAGGAGATCCGTAGAAGAACCAGAGTCACCGACGTAGCTCAGCGTGTCGCGAGGCTGAAGTTGCGATGGGTGGGGCACATAGTGCGTAGAACCGATGGGCGTTGGGGTCTCAAGGTGCTGGAATGGCGACCCCGCACCGGAAAACGCAGTGTCGGCAGACCCCGCACGAGATGGACTGACGATCTCAAAAAGGTCGCGGGGAGCCGCTGGGTCCAAGCGGCACAAGATCGTGTATGGTGGAAATCCCATGAAGAGACCTATGTCCAGCAGTGGACGTCCATCGGTTGATGAAGAAGAAGAAGAAGAATTCCTTGGAGAGACCAATATATACGTGGACATTGAAGAAACAAGGATTTGAAGGCACATATAGTTAAATAGAAGTCTACTCGTTAAGCATCTCGACAGTTGTTTAAAGCGTTACACTTTGTGAAAACTTGTTAAACGTAAGTTCATTGAATAGCGAACCTGTTTCGTTACATAGTGGATGTTTTCATAGAGATGGGCAAAATGTACCACTGACAAGAAAAGAGTGATTTATATCTTTTCGATCTTGAGATATATATATCACTCTTTTATACCTTTAACTTATTTAGCTCAGTTCGGCTCAGAGAGAATAAGGCAGCTATGACTAAAAGTATATCCTTTATATCTAGTTACGTCACCACCTCATAACCACACGGTCGACGTAAATGCAGCATCAGCATATTGATGGGTGGTCTGATGTGGCGAAACCGAAAGGAATGTGGTATGATGTTCCACAGGTGGGACGATTAATTGAAGTATGATGACATTCGGCAAGAACATCTACTTCTGCTCAGTCGCGGTCATTAGTTATAGATTTAGATTATATTAGTATTTAAATAATAACCTTGTAGTAAAACAATAAAAACTTGTTTTTTAAAAAAGCTTTTTACGTTCACGTATATTAAACTATATTCCGCTCTTTTAATAGAGACATGCAATAGCTATCCGTTTCTCTGTTTCAAGTGTAAATAATCACGTGTATATAATTATGCACCAATAAAGATTATTATTATTATTATTAAATTGCTATATAAGCCTATCTCTTTCTTTCTAACGTTGAACAAGCCGTTACTCATCAGGATAAATTGACTCCTAATTTTAAATACATAGAGATATTATTGAAAAGATATATTATTGAAGAGATATTATCTAGAATGATTATATCTTTTGCAAAGATATAGATATCTTTCTTGTCTTTAGCTCGCGAGCTACCCATCTCTAAATTTAACGAATGTGTTTCCTTATTGAATGAACTTGCATCGTTTGCAAGTAACGAGAAACCTAACAAGGACTCATAAAGTTTACCCCCATTTATTTGTAAACTGCACACATCGCTTCCAAGATTGTTGCCGTAAAAAATAATGGTTGCCGTCTCTATCTTTTGTTTGTATCGAAAATAATTTCGTTGAAATATTTCTATCTACTTTTCCTATACAATATAGGCTGATGCGGAAAGTCTACTATACTATTAAGAATTACATGATAAGATTCGTTATCTTTATTTTATTTTTATTTATTAGGATAAACAACAAGACTTACATTAATAATACTATAAAATACTCTACAAACTATACAATTAAATGTAGTCTTAATTATGGGTTACCACGGCATGTAATAGGGACGCGTACATTGTTTAAATATATTACAAAATAAAATATTATATCAAAATAAAATTATAAAATATGAAATGTAACAATATTGTAAACTTAATTATTTCTTTTAAATTTAATTATATTGTGTCTGAAAGCATGGATGCTATCCCTAAATATGTCTACATCTAGTTCTTTTGATAAATATTAATTCGTTGATATAGCAACTCATTCTTATGCAAAATAGCAAAAACATAACTAGAAAATATAGTTATAAAAAAAACATTTCGAAAAGCAGTTATAGCCCAGCGGTGAGAACATGCGACTTCTTTCTCTTAAAAGTTAAGTGTCTCATTGATGATATATCACACGATATTCGATGAAGGTAAACATTGTGAGGAACCTACATATCTCTAGAGAATTCTAGGGATGTAACCTACAAATCTACATTGGAGTAGTGTGGTAAGCAGCTAATAAGCTGCAATCCTTCCCCTTTTCTCAGAGTTTTACGTATAAGCATATTTCTTACAAAAGTAATAATAAAATTATTTTGCTATAATCCGCGAAGAAGTAAAATAGAAAATATATATAATGCTAAATGTAAGTGGACAATCGGTTATCATACCTGATACATGCAGGATTCGTAAAAACACATGCACAAACCTCCACCACCGCCACCACAATACACAAGCACTATATACGTTCACTATCACAAACTCAACAATCGTTTCGCCCCGCAACCGAAGCATCATCAGGAGATAGACTCCACGACCAAAATCGCAAAGCGCGAAGCAAAAGCAAAATCAATTTTTTTTTTCGAAAAGCAAAATCAAATTTTTCGCAAAGATTTTTCGAAAAGCAAAATCAAAAAGCTTTGCGATTTTGGTCGTGGAGTCTATCTCCTGATGATGCTTCGGTTGCGGGGCGAAACGATTGTTGAGTTTGTGATAGTGAACGTATATAGTGCTTGTGTATTGTGGTGGCGGTGGTGGAGGTTTGTGCATGTGTTTTTACGAATCCTGCATGTATCAGGTATGATAACCGATTGTCCGCTTACATTTAGCATTATATATATTTTCTATTTTACTTCTTCGCGGATTATAGCAAAATAATTTTATTATTACTTTTGTATTTTGGATCTCCGCAAAGTAACGCCTAATTCTATAAAATATTTCTTACAGTTAATTTAAACCTTTCTGTTGACTGGTATAGTATGGATTGCGGAATTTAATTGTAGAAGCGAATACCGAGACCATCGAATGAGTTGCTAACGTTGAGTCGCAACATAAGTATCACAAGTTTATTGTGAACTCTCGTATGTTTATGATATATATTTGTCTGATACATATGGATATAAGCCGTGTGGTATTCAGCAGAGAAGAATAGACCATACTCATTCCTTACCAAGGTGTCATAAAAGGCGGATAAGGTAAATCGACCCGCCGTTTGGTATCCGTTTGAGTAGACTAGAGCATCCTGATTCTTACCGAGGTGTCGTTAAAAGCGACTAAGGTAAGTCGACCCGTCTTGTGGTATCCGGCTGAGTAGTATAGACAACCCTCATTCTGACCGAGGTATCGTCAAATACGACTTAGGTAAGTTGACGTCAGGCAGGCGGTTTGTAAAATACGAAGTCTAATCATGTGACAATATGTTTATGTTTATGCCAACCCCACTTAGAGTGGGATAAAGGGCATGAGGATGATCACATATAGATTGTCTTTAGTACATTATTCAATCGAATCGTTTGATACAATTCCCTTTCCATCAATACTGTCTCTAATGGTCTGAATAATACCACTATAGGATCTTAGGATCGACTAATCTGTTTTCTATCAATGCCTGTACACAGAGCCCAATAGTTTCCATATCTATTCACAGACGGTTAACAATAACCAGAACCAACTTGTGTTCTACGCCGTACGTGTCTATATCGCAGGCTTAATTCAATAAATCGTTGTATCAAATGTATAGTGCAATTATTATTTATTTCTTTTTATACATATAGTTAGAAAAGAGCAAGAAAAAGTAACAAAGTGAATGTATAAAGGGAGATATCTCTAAAAGGGATTTCTTTCAGTCAACCTTTGAACAACAGAAGGAAAAGGACCAGAATTGAAGAAGAAAAAGAATATGACTAATATAGAGAAAAAGGTATCAGGGGAATCTTTTATGTATTATTAGCTAACATCATTATCTTCCTGCCCTTATCCCAACTCTAAGTGGCGTCGGCAGAACATGTTATACGCATATTATCACATGATTTGACATGCCTGACATCAACTTAACTTACCTAGTCGTATTTTACGACATTTCGGTAAGAAAGAGGGTGGTCTATTCTACTTAACCGGATGTTGTCGCCACTGACTTCCGCTTTGTATTTTATAGCAACAAAGTCATGAAACAAGATAATCGCGCCCTTTTTGATTAAAGTGGTGGCAATACTGTGCCGTATTGTTTCCGGTGCAGTCTTCCTATTGATAAAACGTTTCAGTTACAGTCAGTCTTTGTTCGTCATTCAAGAGAAGTGCATCTCGGAACGGGAATTGTGGTATTCCTACTATATCGTGTTATTGTATATAGTGTGCGCTAACACGGATACCACACGCTGGGTCAATTTACCCTAGTCGCCTTTTATGACACCTCGGTAAGAAATGAGAGTGGTCTATTCTACTCAGCTGGATATCACATAGCTCCTTTAATGCAACATGCATTCTTATGACAGATTTTTTAAAATATATCATATTAGTTTTTACTCGCAACTTCGTTCAACTGAATAGAAATGACCACTTCTTTTTTACCGAGATGTCGTAAAAGGCGACTAAGGTAAGTTGACGTCAGGCAGGCGGCCCGTCGTAAAATACCCAGCCAAATCAAATGACAACGTTTATAACATCTGCCGATCCCACTTAGAGTGTGATAAGGGCAGAATAATGATTGCATTAAAGGAGCGTTTTAAGCTACAATACTTCCCACCTCCAATGGAAGGTCTTTGCCCAGCGGTGGGATAGTAGCATCTTAAGCATTATATATCCATAGAACGCTATAATATCAATGTATCACGTGTAACCTATGTTTAACTTACGCCTATAAGTAAGTAGTGGCCAGTTACTATCCCACTGCTGAGAATAGGCCTCTTCATTTTTGGAGAGAAGGGTTGGAGCTAAGACCATCACGGTGCTCCGAGGTACAAATATTTCCAAAATTCTCTAAATTATGCAGGTTTCCTAACGATGTTTTCCTTCACCGGAAAGTTTGATAAATTGCAATTATCAATTAGACACATAAGTTTTAGCAGAAAAACTCATTGGTGTCTGCCCGGGTTTGAACCCGTGACCTCTTCGAAAGAGTCGCACGGTGTTACCGCTGGGCTACCACAGCTTCATAACCACACTTAACGCCTATACGCCTGTTAATTGTAGATAAGGGCGTCGGATAATTTAATGCGTTACGAGAAACCTGTTAACTGTGATAGCGCCTGGTTAATCTTTACTGTACATATTAATAGCAGTTTAACTATTAACGTAATAAATATGACGTTGTTGACATTAAAATCAAATCCTCACTAATATAAATGCGAAAGTCTGTCTGTTACGTTGAGAAAATTCATAACAGAAAACGTAATAAAATTCTGCTATAATCCACGATATAGAAAATACGCCGTGTGGTATCCGGCAGAATAGAATAGACCAACCTCATTTCTTACCGAGGTGTCGTAAAAGGCGACTAAGGTAAGTGACTCACCGTGTGATATCCGGCTGAGTAGAATAGACCAACCTCATTTCTTGCCGAGGTTTCGTAAAAGGCGACTGAGGTAAGTGACTCACCGTGTGATATCCGGCTGAGTAGAATAGACCACCCTCGAAAAATCGGATATTAGTAGGATAGGATAATAGGATGATGAAAACAATGGACGTACTTCCAAAATTATACGATAATTGTTAGAATATATAGTTTCCCGTTCTGCCCGCATGCCGCATGTCTGTTTGTATTGCAAACATCAATAGCAACTACTGCAAACATTCTAATCTGTAATTGGAACAATAAATCTTATATTGTATCAATATTAACACCAGCTATATAGTTATACACTTAAATAAATAAATAAATAAATATATGGGACACTTACACACACGGTCGTCCGTCCCCAAAGTAAGTAACTTAATACTTGTGTTATGGTAGACAGACAACTGGTGAATATATACTTATATATTTTTTAAATACATACTTAAATACAAATATACACCCAGGCTCAAAGACCGACAAATTCGTTTTAAAGAAAATGTTGGTCCTCGGCGGGAATCGAACCCGCGACCCGTGGAGCCGAAGGCAGGGTCACTACCCACTGCTCCAACGAGCCAGTCAACTTCTCTCTTTCAACTTTCTCGTGATATTCGTCATTCAAAGTCACAGTAGATTTTTAAATGTAGCTTATATAACTAGTGCCTGTGTGACCGAGATTTTGCCCGGTAATAAAAGAAAAATGTCATTAAAAATCGTCTTCCTGCCCTTATCCCACTCTAAGTGGGGTCGGCACAACATGCTATAAAATGTTGTCACATGATTTGGCTACGTATTTTACAACCGGCCGCCTGCCTGACATCAACTTACCTTAGTCGTATTTTACGACACCTCGATAAGAAAGAGGGTGGTCTATTCTACTTAACCGGATACCACACGGTGGGTCAACTTACCTTAGTCGCCTTTTACGACACCTCGGTAAGAAATGAGGGTGGTCTATTCTACTCAGCCAGATACCACACGGCGGGTCGACTTACCTTAGTCGCCTTTTACGACACCTCGGTAAGAAAAGAGGGTGGTACTATTCTATTCCGCCGGATACCACACGGCGGGTCAATGCCATTAAAAATATTTAAAAAGAAATATCTGGGATCAGAATACTAATATCGATATATATATTTATATATCGATCCTAGTATTCTGATTTCGAGACCACCGGTACCAAAATAAGCTATCAAAACTTTAAAACTGACAGGGAAGTTTTCCTTTGGCTTCTCATAAAATTATAGTAGTTTTTTCAGTGCCCGAAAACAGGGATAAAAACATTTTTTCTTAATAAAACCTACCTAAATCGAATTTTTTATCTTTCACAATATCAAGTAATTATATTATATATTTATGTATAATTATATTTATATTTAATTATATATTAAGTATTAACGTAGACTGGCCCGTTGGCGCAGTAGGTAGTGATCCTGCCTTCAGCGCTGCGGGTCGCGGGTTCGATTCCCGCCGAGGGCCAACATTTTCTATAAAAAAATTTGTTGGCTCTTCGAGCCTGGGTGTGTATATTTGTATTTAAGTATATATTTAAAAATTATATATGTATTTATTCATCAGTTGTCTCTCACCCATAACACAAGTATTAAAATTACTTACTTTGGGGACGGGCGACTGTGTGTGTAAGTGTCCCATATGTTTATTTATTTATAATTATAATTATTTAAACTTACAAAAAAATAAAAACAGAAAGGACTTATGAAAACTTAAAAAAAGTCATGTTTGAGTTTATCGTGATCATACAAACATACAGACAGAAGCAGCTCTTCATCTGAGCCAAAAATCAAATTATGGACTCCGTTAGCGCACACTTTCTTCAATAATACGATATAATATAACAGTACAATTCCCGCTAGGAGATACAGTTCTCTTGAATAACGAACACAGACTGAATGCAAATGAAACGTTTTTGTAATAGGAAGACTCCGCCGGAAACAACACGACACAGTGTTGCCACCAGTCAAAAGGTCGCGATACTCTTATTTCATAACTGTGTTGCTATAAAATACAAAGCAAAAGTCATTGGCGACAGCAACTCACAAACGTGTTTAATTTATTGTGTCCTCTACTCAAAATTTTTTACAGTTACGACTTTAGTAGTATACTGTTTAACAAACTATCTTCCAAGAAGGAATGCCAGTCAAAAGTTTCTATAAAATAGTTTTCCTTGCGTAAATTGAACTTCCACGTACACTTTTGGCTACGTGAGATACCTGAATGGGGCTCTTTCTTACAAAACAGTCAACATAAATTCCAAAGAGTCGTCTAATAGCTGTCGGGGCGGAAAATGCGAGTTTGCTGATGTAGTTAAAAGCTCTACGGATTTGCTCGAAGCTCAACGACCAGAGAAATGGATCAGGTTAATGTTGTGGAACATAATAAGTTCAGAACGTAATAAAATACTTCAAAATCCATACTAATACTATAAATGCAAAAGACTGTCTGTCTGTTTACGCTTTCTCGACTTAGCCGCAAGACCAATATTGTTGAAATTTGGCACAACGAAATCTTATACATCTGGATTACTTATGGGTTAAAAATACCGTTTTTTTTCACCCTAAAACAAGAAAAAACATACTTCTTTATTTAGGATACTTAAACGCTTGTTATGTTATATGAAGTTTTTTGCAGTGTATACCTAGTCTTTTTTTGGCAATCTCTAATCAAGGATATAGCAAAAAAACTTTTATACATTACTATTTGCATATATTTGTAACAGTGTATATAAATT
The DNA here is from genome assembly GCA_029227775.1 of Morpho helenor. NCBI lineage: Eukaryota > Metazoa > Arthropoda > Insecta > Lepidoptera > Nymphalidae > Morpho > Morpho helenor. The sequence goes on from JARGCU010000006.1 coordinate 2,744,833, forward strand.
CGCAAAGTAACGCCTAACTGTAGTTTTGGTAGAAGATTCCATACTAAAGCTCCACAATGAATGTTAGTTTTACCATTACAGAAGTAATGTAGGAATAAAACTAAATTTCAAAACTAGATGAGAAGCGTGGTTATAGATTCTATTAGTTTTATTTAAGATATCAATGACGAAATACAACTATATAATATCATTTTTTGAAAGTGCAAATGCCGAGATTCTCGCTGGCTCTTCTCGGTTGGAACAGCTTCCCGAACCATCAGTAGAGTTGACGATTCAAAAGAACTTTCTTAAAATAAAAATTAATTTTATAAAGAATATTTTGAATTTGAATTTATATATATCATTTTAAAAACACTAAAACTTATTTTAAAGTATTAAAACTTATTCTACTTATTATATCGAACTATTTTTTATCTATTTTTGTTTCTGAGGTAGTAAAGTATAAATAATCTTTTTCATGAAAGAAAATGTCACTATTGAACTATATGGAATAGTTACTTTTTAATTGCCGTCGAAACTGGTGCGAATGGTCAGCAATGCCTAAAATAAGTTTTTAACAAAGAGGTTCGTTAGCACACTCGTGTATTCCCGCCGTTTTATAGAGAATATTGAAAGAAGGCTGGCTGACGCTGAACTGATAAAACCGCCATTTTCTATTTTTTTTATTTTGTATTTTTGGAACAGTTTTTGTCTGAAAAACTACGTTATAGTATAGATATGAAATTTGTAGATAAATAATACTTTCTAATAAGCCGTGTGGTATTCGGCTGAGTAGAATAGACCACCCTCATTTCTTACCGAGGTGTCGTAAAAGGCGACTAATGTTGCCGTCAGGCAGGCGGTCGTAACATACCTATCCGAATCATGTTACAATATATTTATAACATATTGTGCCGACCCCACTTAGAGTCGGATGAGGGCAGGATGATGATGATACTTTAACTATAGACAAAAAAGTATATATGTATACGTGTGTGCCAATGCGCAGTAGGGTGTGTCTGTTCATCATGTTTTTCTTCATTTGATGTATTTTAATGCATTTTAAAAAATATTAGGAATCTTACATCTCTCTTTACATAAACTTTAACTATGCTAAATTTCATATTCCTTTCGAGTAATAATCGTAAAAGGACCTAAAACTTCTGTTTCACGTATTAATCTTCAATCATGGAAGTTTCAATATTACTACAATATTGAATGTCGGTAAACAAAACACCTCGGAGCAAATGATAAGCTGTATTTTGCAAAGCCGAGTTTAATGAGTTTCAAGGTAGCAGTAACGCTGTATCGTTAGATTTTCTTTTGTACGACGGTCCAAGTTAGGCGCTTATAGTATTATTTCGATTTTCTACATCCAACATATTACAAATAGTCTGAAAAATATCGTTTTGTCTCTGTTGTCAAGCACTGAAAAACTGTTACAAAATTATTAGATACTAGTAATATCCCGCGGTTTCACCTGCATAATTTTTATTTTTTACACCTCATTACATTTTTATAACGGATACCTATTTTTTTAATGTAATAATGTGTATAGCCTATGTTGCTCAGTAAAGATTCAGCTTCCAATGGTGTAAGAATTTTTGAAATCGGTCTAGTAGTTTTTGTGTGAAAACATTACAAACATACATACAAATTTTTCCTTTTATAATATTAGTATAGATAAAATGTTTAAATTGACTTTCAATCATAAAGTTATAATAGCTTTGTCGGCTTCATGCATTTTCAAAATATAACAACCGGGAGAAACTGGAAGAGCGAGTCTCGAGCGAGACTCGAAGCATCCTGGGAGCACCGCCTTTGGGGTGCCTCCTGTGAGGCCGGACCTCGGCTTAAAACGACACGCTGTGGAGAACTGTATCGGACTTGACCCTTGAAATGCTAAATGTAGAGTGTACCTACTATTATAATGTACTAGTACGTAATAGAGTGTGTCGTCAGGAGATAGTTTCCACTCTTGACGATGCGTCGGTTAAGGGGGGAAAAGATTGTTGTGATTGTTGTGGTGAATGTGTGAAGTGCTTGTGTATTGTTGTGTTATTGGTAGCGGGTAGTGTATGAGTTTTTACAAATAATGCATGTATCAGTACGAAGAGTATTAAAGAACGAATACACTCTACATATAGCATTAGATATATTTTCTTTTACCGCAGATTATAGCAAAAGAATTCTATTGTAACTTCTGTACTATTTAATTCCGCGAAGTAACGCCTGTTTTAATCAATATTTTCATTATTTTTTTATATTTTCTAAAAAAAAAATACCGAGGAAAGCTCGATCACGCAAATACTATATTTTATTTAAGTAGATGTGATTAAGTAATGTCCAAAACTGACACTCTCTTATATATTGTACCACGTCAAGGTTCCTAACATAATGTCGCCTGTTGCTCCATAAAGCCATCTCTCTGACACTTATTCAATAGCTGCGAAGGCTTTATTCGATAAATTCCATTTTAATAAAATAAATCATTCCCAATTTCATCAGGCGATCCTGTGTAATTTGATTATCTTTATGAGAAAATTAACAGCACTGTTTTAAAAGCTATTAAAACTAATTAAACTGTTTAATTCAATGTTTATTTGATTTAGGATGTAACTTGATTAAGGCGGTTGTATTACTTATTTTGTTACGAAATTAATAATTATTATATATTTTTTTATAATGTCTTCATATATGCTTGTTCTGTAACTTAATTTAAAAATAGTTTTATCTTTGAATCTAAACAAGCAAAAACATCATCATTCAAGATGTTTTCTATATAAATATAAATATATAAAAAAATTCAAACTCAAATTTGAAACATTTATGTATCGGAAAGCTGTTCGAGAAGAGCCAACAAGAAACTCAGCGGTTGCTCTTTTTAAATTATAATTCTTATTATTAGTTACATTTACCGCCGTGTGTTATCCGGCTGGGTAAACCACCCCCTTTTGTTGCCAAGGTGTCGTAAAAGGCGATATAGATATAAGATAAGCTAACGTCAGGCAGGCCGCTGGTCGTAAAATAAGTAGCCAAATCATGTGACATCATGTTTATAACATGTTGTGCCGACCCCACTTAGAGTGGGATAAGGGCAGGAGAATGATAATAAACTAGTTACATTTAGTAACAGGGTATATATACAGGGTGTACAGAATCGAAGAGTAGCTATATCTACTCATTCTTATCATGTATGTAATCCTCAACAGCCTCGTAGACTTTCTGTATAAGCCTCCTTTTGATAGTTGTTTTAAACTGTAATGGCAAAGCTAAAATAGATTGCTAAATTTTATTATAGAATCTTATACCCAAAACGACTTAAATATATTACTAGAATTACTAATAGAATTACTTTTTAATTCTGATAGAACTATTTTTTATTTCTGATAGAATTACTTTTGATTTCTGATATAATTACTTTCTAATTCTGACAGAATTACTTTTTAATTCTGATAGAATTCTTTTTTATTTAAAAATTAATTCTGAGAAAATTACTTCTTATTATCCACTGCGCCAACGGGCCAGTCAACCTTTAACCAACCAATTTTAACCATTTATCTATGTATGATGCTGTAAAGTATGTATTTCAAAATTATACGATGTATTTCTTATCTTTAATATTTAAATGGGTTAATCTTGTATGTTTATATATTTTTGGAATCCCAGAAACGGCTCCAGCGATTTTACTGAAATTCAGCATGTGAGCAGAGGGTTTTGGGGGAGAAAAATCGAACTAGATAAGTTTTATTAAAAAAAAAATCATTTTATCCCTGATTTCGGGCTCTAAAATTTTTTTAAAATTTACCTTGAATACAATAGCAATTTTTCGCTGTCAAACGCAAAGTCATGGTAGTTCATTTGGGGAACGGGCGGTCTAAAGAGGTGTAAATACCTAGGATCGAGTTCCACCTGCCCTATTATTTTTTCATTTTTCTTTTCAATTTTTTTAAAAGTTTTTTTTACATCATTTTAAAAATTAGCTAGGCTCGGTCACCCAGCTACTCATAATGGTTTCCAGTGGTTTTATTAGACCCCTACAAAATCCTTACAGCGTTGAGTGGCTTCTTTTGGTAAATTTCGCGAAGAACTCTTTCAAGTCTCTCAACAAGCGTTCCTGAGTAATTAAAGGGAATACCTTTCATTTTGGCCCACGTTAAGTACGGACAGCTAACGTTATCTAAAAACCTTAATTTCAGGGCCGATCGAATAACGAGCTAAAGCTTTTCGCTTATTTGATGTTCCTAATTTAAAAATCGACAAAAACGTGTGTTTTGTCATTGCCATATTAACTATTATGTCATATTAAAATCTTGGAGATCTTAGTGACTTTAGGGAACACGGTTGTATTTGTATTTTTCTATATATATTTTCTACACTTAGGTATAAGATTTGTATTGTTTTTAAGTTTTTTCGCTTTTAACTTTTTTTAATATATATAAGCTTCTTTATGATAAATGCGGTGTTTACTTTTAAATAACTAATACATTTATAATGAAATTGTAGTAAATAAGAAATTGTAAATGCTTCAATGTATGTAGTTGTAAGTAAACCTTTAAAATAAATAAATAAACTATAGGAATTATTAAGAGTTTACACCTGTCTGTTATTATCCCACTGCTGGGCAAATGCCGTTTTTCCGTTTCTCAAGAGGATGGTTGGAGCAAAGACTTACCACGCTAGTCTAATGTGGATTGGTTGGTTACACATATTCACAGAGTTTTTAGAGATATGGTTTCCTCACGATGTTTTCATTCACCGAAAAGCGTGTGATAAATTGCTATTATCAATAAGACAAATCGATATTTTTATAATGTTTATTAACTCTAACAAAGGCGACAGCCTTGGCTCAGTATATATCATATTCTAAGCCGCAAAATGCTTCATTTTTAATACCTTGCTTCTTTGTTTTTAATCTGAATATATGGGACACTTACACACAGTAAGACGGTCGTCCGTCCATGTAATTTGTGACAGACAACTGGTGAATTTATACATACATAATTTTTAAATACACACTTAAATACAAATATACACCCAGACTCGTAAAATCAACAAATTATTTAAAAGTAAACGTTGGCCCTCGGCGGGAATCGAACCCGCAACCCGCGGAGCCGACGGCAGGATCGCTACCCACTACGCCAACGGGCTAGTTTGAGACGTCAATAAGTGGCATGTTGAGTGAGTGAAAAAATCAAGTAACTCTATATTCACCAATATTCGCTTCACATGAGCTTAATAATTCAAAGGGGATTTAGCTATGGACTGGGTTAACTTTCGTTAGCGAGTTACCGCCGAACAAAACTCTGAGTTGGGACGCGTTTTCATTGCGATCGTTTAATGCACATTTATTAAACACTAGTAAATGCCAGCGGCTCCGCCCGCGTAGAAAGATTAAAACCGTAATATAGTATTTTGATAACCATAAAAATGGTAAATGTGGGTTAATCTTAAAAGCTAGATTTATGCTGTCGCAGACTTTTATCAAGAATTTTTTCTGTAAGAAATGTTTGTAGAAATTTTTATCTGTACAAGACAGTAACGACTGAATGTAAATAGTATAAAGAATTATATTTTTAAAAGAGCAACCGCCGAGTTTCTTGCTAGCTCTTCTCGGTAGGAACAGCTTTCCGAACCAGCAGTAGAGTTGACGATTCAAAAGCACTTGATTATAAGTTTATTTGAATAAAGAATATTTTGAATTTGAATTTGAACTTATGGACGGTAACAATTTTGTAATACATGATTTTTAACAGCTTTCACCGTTTACTTAGTGCACGCGAAGAAAGCTTCAAATTTAGCCGTTGTCGCAATATTTTTTTAATTGCTGCTCCTCTCCTATTCATCTTATCTTAACTTATACATAGTCTATAGTCTTCATCGAGAAATGGACTATCCTACACTCAGAGAATTTCAAATCGGTTAAGTAGTTCCTGAGATTAGCGCGTTCAAACAAACAAACGAACTCTTCAGCTTTATATATTAGTATATAACATTACGCTAAGATGAATAGGAGAGGAGCAGCAATAAAAAATAGTACGAAAACGGCAAAATATAAAGCTTTTCTTGCGTGTGCTGAGTAAACGGTAATAGTTATTCAAAAATCATATATTACAAAATTGATCCCCTTTTAAAGTTCTAAATAAAAGTCCGCGACAGTATGTCTAGCTTTTAAGGTTAATCCACTTTTACCATTTTTATGGTTATCAAAAGACTATATTATGGTTTAAATCATTTGCAATTACTAGCGATTGCTATTAAATTATAAATTAAAAGCCTAAATCAGAGGGAATGGAGTAAATGGATGAACAAATCCATCAAACGACATGCAACCGCGGCCCAGCTTAAAACGGGGCTTAAAGATTTATCAGCTCAACAGTTCAGACTTCACATTTAATATTCGATCTGAAACCTATATTCAATACTAAGTACCCTTCCATTGTCCGGGTGGAAATTGAATATTTCTGATGGAAACGATATTTCAGCAATATTCCTTTTGTAATTCACGCGATATTACGATCGTAATTTCTGTCCGTAGAACAATAACGTATTTACGTTCGCGCCGACATTGATTTATAATATTCAAACCATTTCACTAATATTATAAATGCGAAAGTCTGTCCCTGTGTGTGTTATGCCGTGTGGTATCCGGCGGAGTACAATAGAACACCCTCAATTGTTACCAAGGTGTCGTAAAAGGCAACTAAGGTAAGTTGACCTGCCGTGTGGTATCATTGATGTGGTGATTAAGTTATTGGTGGCGGGCAGTGCATGAGTACATACAAATTCAGCACGTGTCAGAACAGATAGTACCTCTACATATAACATAAAAAAAATAGTTTTCATTACTTTTGAATTATTGAACAAATAAATAAAATAACTAGTTCGTAGTTAAACCATGTTCCATTCTTATCTATGAAATTTTCGTTTCACATTTTAGTTGCCATACTCCACCGAAACGGCTTGACCAATTTTTATGAAATTTTATTCGCATATCCAGTAGGTCGGAGAATCAGCTATTATCTATTTTCCATACCCCTAAGTGATAAGGGTTGTCCACCCCTAACATATTTTTTTTTTATTTTGGACAATATTTTTTATATATAGTACATTAGAAATCCCCTAGAAATAATTTATATGGAAAACAATTGAGTATAAAATTAGTTTAATTTAAGCTTATGTTCCGTGATAACATACAGGATTTAAAAACTTGTTTCTTTCCAAGAATATAAAAAATGCAGACAGACATTTGCATTAATAATATTAATAAAGATCTAAAATCTACGTCGTTTTAGATAGTTGTTTGTGTAGTTTCTAAATGTTCTGTTGTATTGTAGTAGCAAATAAATTACAAATAACGTTTCCTTAAAGTTCATTGAAAATTTGCTATATAAATTTGCCAGTAGGTCTTTCAACTAGTAATTTGCGATAATCACTCAGCCGTCACAACGTTTCAGTTTCGCCTCATCACGCACAAACGATTTATCTGAGCCAAACTTGGCATGGAAATTAAAGGTGCGTACAGACATCGCGAGGCTCGCGTTGCGAATGGTTCGCCTTGTATGCCTCGAACTGTAAGGACGTGTGTGCTCACAGTGAGCATTCGCTTCATATGATCGCGCTCCGTGTAGATTGACGTTTTGTTCGCGTTACATGCTCATGAGTCATAAAGTCCATGTATTGCCATAATGTATCATCATCTTACTGCCCTTATACCACTTTAAGTGGGGTCGGCACATGTTGCCACATGATTTGGCTACGTATTTTACGACCGGCCGCCTGCCTGAAATTAATTTACGTATGCCGTATTTTACGACATTTCGGTAAGTAAGAGGGTGGTCTATTCTACTTAACCGGATACCACACGGCGGATCCACTTACCTTAGTCACATTTAACGACACCTCGGTAAGAAAGAAGGTGGTCTATTCTACTCAGCTGTTACCACACGGCAGGTCGACTTACCTTAGTCGCCTTCAACGACACCACGGTAAGAAAGAGGGAAAGAGGGTGATTTTTTCTAGTCAGCTAGATACCTGGTCTGTTCTATACTACTGGTCTATTCTACTTAACCGGATACTACACGGTGGGTCAACTTACCTTAGTTGCTTTTTACGACACGTCGGTAAGAAATGAGGATGGTCTATTCTACTCAGCCGGATACCACACGGCGTATGTATTCCCATAATGTAGTCGGTTGGTAAAAATATTTTTGTCCACCAGCGTCTTTTCTTTTTTTAATATTTTATGAATTACTATTAAGGCCGCAGCTAAAAACTGCACGTCTCGCCTTGTTGCCATCTTTCTACTGAGGAATACCATGCGTGGTTGTTTGTATGCTTAGCTTGAGCATGTGTCATTTGGGAGGCATGTATAGTACCGTAAAATGTACCGTCGTATGTTTTACGTTGAGGCATGCCCGACGAAGTATTCGCGACGCACGCCTCGCTGTGTCTGTACGCAGCTTAAGAGGAGGGATTAAAAATACTTCACTGTCAAATTTCTTTGCCAAGTGAACAAGTGCTTTTAATTATGCCGTTTAATAAACTTTAAGCTATTCTTTAAAGCTTTGGAATTCTTACTAACCAGTTGTACTCGTGATTTAATTCGCGCCAACTTAAGCGTTTAACTACCCTCAATAATGCAATATATGTTTTTCTCTGTTCTCGAAAGAAAAATTAGAATTTTAGTAATCATTCTCCTGCTCTTATCCCACTATAAGTGGGGTCGGCAAAATGCATATAATATGCAGTCAAAACATTTGACAACATGTTTATAACATTATAAACGTGTTGTCACATGACAGCTTATTATATGACTGGCCGCCTGCTGACGTTAACTTACCTTATTCACCTTTTGCGACACCTCTGTAATAAAGAGGGTGATCTATTCTCACCCGGATACCATACGGTGAGACAACTTACCTTAGTCGCCTTTTACGAAACCACGGTAAGAAAGAGGGTGGTCTATTCTACTTAGCCGGACCACACGGTGGGTCATCTTACCTTAGTCGCCTTTTACGACACCAAGGTTAGAAAGAGGGTGGTCTATTCTACTTAGCCTGATACCACACGGTGGATCGACTTAGCTTAGGTGGGTCAACTTACCTTAGTTGCCGTTTACGACACCTCGGTAAGAAAGAGGGGTGGTCTATTGTACTCAGCCGAATACTACACCGTGGAGCAACGTAACTTAATCGCCTTCTACGACACCACTGTAAGAAAGAGGTGATCTCTTCTATTCAGCTGGATACCACACGTCATCTAGAGTACAGTTCACTTTTGAAAATTGTTTCAAGAGATAGACTAGGACTATTTTTTCCATACACTCCTAATCCACCCCTAGTTGGCTCCATATTCTGTCAATAAAATATCGCGCAATTCGATTGTAGGACGTGACGCCGTGATCTCATCAAAATTTCATGGCTTTCATATACGATACATCGGAAGTTATCGGTTAAGTTCGGCTCAGTTCGATAATAATCTATCTCATGTAATACACGGGAAAATATAACGTCTGAATCGACGTAAAAAAAGAAGATTCAAAAGCACTTGTTTACAAGTTTATTTGAATAAAGAATATTTTGAATTTGAAAAAAAAAAGAAGTAGACATTTACAATTCCTCCTGCCACGAAGTGCTACTTTTGAATGTTGTCTTTAATATAAATATATGGGACACTTACTCACACGGTCGTCCGTCCCCAAAGTAACTTAATACTTGTGTTATGGATGACATACAATTGGCGAATATATACATATGTAATTTTTAAACATACCTAAATACAAATATACACCCAGGCTCGAAGTACCAATAAATTGATTTATAGAAAAGGTGTGCCCTCGGCGGGAATCAAATCCGCGACCCGCGGAGCTGAATGCAGGATCACTATCCACTGCGCCAAGGGGACAGTGGAAAGAAAGAACGTGTTTAAGAAAGAGATTCGGTTTTTGCGAAAATTGACAATATGCTGTTAATATTCATGTAGTACATATGTAAAATGAGCCGCATTGCCGTATGTGGCTGAGTAGAATAGACCACCCTCATTTCTTACCGAGGTGTCGTAAAAGGCAAGTATGGGAATTTGACGTTAGGCAGGCGGGCGGTCTTAAAATAACTAGCCAAAACATGTAACTTACTTACCGGGGCACTTATTCATGAGCTCTTTACACGACGTTATCGCGAAGGGAACTTCGTCGAAAACGTCGTATAAAGTGCCCCGGATGGGTTCGAAACTAGTCGGGCTAACCCGATAGAATAAGACGTGAGTATAGCCGGTTCTATACATTAACTATAAATACCACCATCTTCGAATTCAAACGACACAAGCAACGCCCTAGTTCACTTAGCTACACTAACCACATTTCGTTCGCAACCAAAGCATCGTACCAAGGTCATTTTTTCTCACGTATGTTTCTACCCAATTCGTTGTGAAAACAAAATAATACAGATAGGCCACTGTGTTCTGCGGTGAGTTAGCAGGAAATGCCAAAGTTTACTTAGGGGAAATAGTTTTTAGTGCAGGATCAATGATGTTGCAATTTCAAGTATATCATATAGAGGGTACATAATAAGATAAACGTAGGGGTGGAAAATTGCTTTAATATCAGATATATTTGTCAAAAATATATTTTGCAGAAGCGCTTTCCTTAGACCACAGATCGAGGAATATTTAAGGCTATGGGTTTAAAGATTAAAAAATATTTAATAGCTATAGTTAATGTATGTATATCGGCTATACTCACGTCTTATTTATCACTTTCTTTATTGAGAATGTTAGAAAAGAGGTAAAAGTAAAAATGAAATATCCCATGTATAAAGACTAATCTCTAAAAGGTACGGACTATCCTTAAGTTCATTATTATGCAATATTAGAGTTACCTTTAAACCTGTGTCATTAAAACGTGACGTCACTCATCGGGACGTCCGTCAGCGTTCAAGTATTGCACAACACTTATTTCTACGTACTAACTAAAATAACATGTGAACGTCACATGCAAGGTCACATGTTTAGATTACCAAAAATATATAGTAAGTAGGGGCCTGTTAGTATCCCACAGCTGAGAATAGGCCTCTTCTCTCCGTTTTTGGAGAGAAGGATTGGAGCTAAGACCTACCACACTGCTCCAATGCCGATTGGTAGGTTACACATATCTCCAGAATTTCCTAGAGATTGCAGGTTTCCTCATGAACTCTTCCTTCACCGAAAAGCGTGTGATAAATTGCAATTATCAATTAGATACATAACGTTTAACAGAAAAACTCATTGGTATCTGCCCGGGTTTGAAGGGTTCAAACCCGGGCAGGGCAAAAATATATAATTAAATGTAATAAATAAGTAGTCATTTTTATAATACACTAGCTGTGCTTGCGATTTAGCCCACGTGGAAATCAGTGTATTTAACTTAAAATTTTAAACGTAAAAGTAGTTATTGTGAGTTAACCACAAGAGATATAGACAAGTTGTCGAGTACTTTTTCGTAGTATTTATGTAGATCTACAATTCACTAGTACATTATTTTAATCTATCTCTGTAGATTTACGCAGCGAACGCGACTTATTCGTAACCTTACTGAAGGAGAGTTTTTTTTACAATTGAGCGACCTCTTCAAACATTTAAAATAAAACTGTAATGCACTATTCACCTAAACCTTTCGGCGGAATTGCATTATCTTTTAGTAAAAATTCAAATTCAAATTCCAAATTTTCTTTATTCAAATAAACTTGTAAACAATTAATTTCGCACAAAAATCAGTTCAGAAGAATTTGAGAAAATCGGTCACATACTGAAAGACAGTGTTGGGGACTTTATTTTATAATAAGTATCGACGATAATAGACGATGGGATAAGGGCAGGAGATTGATGATTCTTTGATTATATTATGTATTTAGTTTATTGATAACGTTTATATATGGGGCCCGCATTCCCACAGCTGGGCAAAGGGCTCTTTTCTCCCTTCAAGAGTAGGATTGTATCTATTGAGAAATGTATTGCCTAATAATTAGGCAATATTGAATGTCACTAATATTTGCATAGAAAATGATGTGTCCATTGTAATGAATAGGACAATAGTGTTAGCTTTATGTTATCTATAAATAACAAATGTTGTTGTAATTAAGGCGCAGTCAACAAAGTAATAGTGATAGTATTTTTATACCATAAATAATATATAATATGTTGTTTCTTGTATTATATTTATAAGCGCTAATTGAAAATGTCTTAAAAATATTTAATTATAATATGTACTTAAAGAAAGTTTTAGGTTTCATTTGACTATAAGCTAGACTTGCTATCGTGGACTTTTCTGTAGACCTATAATTGAGAAATAATCCTACCAGACATTTTTTTATCTAAAAGGGGTTAGGCATCCCTAAGTTGCTTGTTTTACCCCACATTTCTACAATTATATTCATGTTTCAACAAATTTACATTATATCTTAACAAATTATACATCCAAACTTTTCTTATAAATTATTTATCCACTAAAAACAATCCTACTTCCTATCCTACTCCTATAATATTATAAATGCGAAAGTTTGTGAGTATGGACGTATGTTTGTTATCATCTTTCATAGTGAATTCGCTGAACCAATATCGATGAAATTTGGCACAATTATTTCTTATGCACCAGTGTAATATAGCTATAGAAATCCTGTTAATTATACAGGATGTCACTCAAAATTATTCAATCAACCGATATAGATATTTGCAGGGTTTGAGAATGACAGAAGCTACTGGTTTGTTCAAAGACTACAGTCCACACGGACGAAGCTGCGGGTAAAAGCTAGTTGCTTTATAATCCGTTTAGTAGTTTATGAATTGATTGCGAACAGACACACATGGGACACTGTTTTTTAAAATGTATTGATTAATATACCTGCGCCTTAATATTTTACCTTTATCGCTATTGCCAACACCGCGATGACTCATTTATAAGCAATGCTAAATAAATTCAACCTTCAGTTTGAATTACGACGTTGTGCGAACATGACCGATAAAGTCGCAGTTGTAACTGGTTCAAATAAGGGCATAGGATACGGAGCGGTCAAGGAACTATGCAGAAGAGCAGTTCAAACCGTGTATTTAACCGCTCGAGATATCAAAAGAGGGGAACAAGCAGTGGAGAATTTAAAAAAGGAAGGATTAAAGCCAAAGTTCCATCAACTCGACATCACAGATGAAGGTAGCGTTGAAAAATTCGCTAATCATTTAAAACAAAAGCATGGAGGTGTAGATATTCTAGTTAATAACGCTGCAATAATTCAACAAAACATTATGGAAGTCACTTACGAAGAAGCTAAACATGTTATTGACGTGAACTATAGAAGTATGTTTAACATAGAAAAGTATTTATTTCCGATACTTAAAGATAATGCGCGAGTTATTAATGTTTCAAGTGATTTGGGTCATATTTCTAATCTTAAAAATACTTACTGGATAAATAGACTTACGAAAACTGATGTACAGGTCCAAGATATCGAAGAGTTTGTAGATTGGTTTTTAAATTCTTTAAAAGGTGGGAGTTTGAAAGAAGAAGACTTTGCAGCGATGGCCTATATTTCTTATAGGATTTCGAAAATTGCTGTGTGCGCTTTAACAAGGATTCAGCAGAAAATGATTGGTAGGAATATTTCTATTAACTCCCTTCATCCTGGTTTCGTTAAGACTGATATGACGCATCAAGATGGGATAATGACTATAGACGAATCAAGCAAATCTATAGCCTATGTAGCTCTAGATTGTGATCAGTCATTGAAAGGGAAGTTCTTTTGGTATGATAAAACGGAAAAAGATTGGACAAATAGAAATTTGGACTTCTATTCATAGCAAAAAAGTGAAATTAGTATTAATATTAAGTTGTTAAGGTTAAGTTAGCACAAATATAAGGTTGTAACGTACGATAAATTTGTTTCAATGACGGCACTATTTGGCTCGAGAAGATATAATACCATCATCACACGTCATTGCGCCTTCTCAGACGACTTAAGTACCAAGACATCTAATAGTCACTTGGGTCTTTCACTTATTACAAGCCACACTAGTTTATTTCTATATTTAGTATACCTATTTAAATTTTTTTATTAAAAATATTTTGTTATAATTATAAAAGTATAAAGTTAATGATAATTTAAAACTTAGATGTCTAACTAATTTATAGAATTAGGCGTTACTTTGCGGAGATCCAAAATACAAAAGTAATAATAAAATTATTTTACTATAATCCGCGATGAAGTAAAATAGAAAATATATATAATGCTAAATGTAGAGTGATATCATACCTGATACATGCAGGATTCGTAAAAACACATGCACAAACCTCCACCACCGCCACCACAATACACAAGCACTACATACGTTCACTATCACAAACTCAACAATCGTTTTGCCCCGCAACCGAAGTATCATCAGGAGATAGACTCCACGAATGTTTTGCGATTTTGGTCTGCCGTACAATTAATTGTAAACTTCGATTAAACATGCGTTTAAAGAAAACTCATATTCACGTGGCTTAGAACGCATAAGTCTTGTTAAGTATCACTTTAATGAAGAAAAACATTTTTATCATTTGTCACATACTTATAATTTTATGCGATATTAGGACCTATTTAGTTCGAGAAGGTAAACACCATTACATCCTCAACAAACGACCTAGATATCAGGGTAACATGCTATGTAAATGCTATGAAAAAATAAATCTATTCAATACTTATCCATAAGCCAGAATGCTGTTTAGTGTTATATCATATTACTGTAAGTACCTGGGTGACCGAGCCTTGCTCAGTATTTTTTTACAAAATAAAAAAAAGAAACTTCAAAAAAAAATGTTGGGTAGATGGGAGAAATGAAAATACCTAGTATCAAACTAGGTATTTTCATTTCTCGAGACCGTCCGTTCCCCGAATAAACTACGCTGACTTGAAAATTTACGGCAAAAATAGTTTTTTATAAATTTTAGTATTTTTTATGCCTAAAACCAGGGATCGATTTGATCTAGCTAGGTTTTTAATAAAACCTACCTAGATCGAATTTTTACCCCCTCAAAACCCCTATGCCGAATTTTATGATAATCGTTGGAGCCGTTTCCGAGATTCAGAAAATATATATACCTATATATACATTCAAGATTAACTCATTTAAATATTAAAGATACACGTGGTTACAAAATCAGTTTAGCGCGTGATAAAATACTTCAAAATTCATAGTAATATTATAAATGCGCCGTCATGTGGTATCCGGCTGAGTAGAATACGCCACCCTTATTTCTTACCGAGGTTTCGTAAAATGCGACTAAGATAAGTTGACGTCAGGCAGGCGGCTAGTCGTAAAATAACTAGCCAAAACATGTAACGACATGTTTTAAACATGTTGTGCCGACCCCATGAAGAGTGGAATAAATGCAATAGACATTAATAAGATGTAAGTTTAAGGAAAGTAAGAAGTTGTTTGAAATGTTTACTGTCCATCTGTGGACACTATAAATTGTTCCTAGTATAATATATTTCATAGATAACAGAGTTTATCCAATAGTTGTAGCAAAGATTATGTTGTTGTAACCTTATCTTACATACAACTAATTCTACAATTTAAGGCGCAGTTATAAATTAATTTTATTAAACATATTGTGTGGTAAATACGAACATTTTCTGATATTGTATTATACGAAGTATCTTGGACTCTTGAATCAACAATAAAAAAACATTTGTTACATATGCAAAACAAATGCAATTTTAAAACTCTACGTTTGGCTGAACCTTTTCAATTGGGAAAATAACAATACAAATACAAGTATGTAAAAACCTTGTTATCCACTATCAAGTATCAGAATTTTGCCAAAGCGATTCACAAAACTATATACAATGTCTATACATAACACATAACGACATTTAGGCTTTTTCAAAGCGATATGATCTAAAAAACGATAATAATAAGCTAATACTTTTACGTGGCTAAAATTTGTGACTCTTAAGTTTCTAGTATAACACACAGCTATGCACATTTAAATACTGGTCAAATAAGGAATCTAAGGCCAACCAAATGGTCATGAATAAGTCTTACGAATGTAAGTTGTATTCCATTTAAATTGAATTGGTAACAAGACGCCGTTCCTCTATATAAAGAAATTGGTAATTATATCTGTAAACGTCGTAATAGAAGGGAAAATTGGTCTCCAGACGACTACGTCATCGTAGTTTAAATATGGCGATTTATTTATACTAATTTAATTTGTAATAGTAGTAGTTTATCGGAAATTTACAATCACACAAAATCAAACTCTACCATTCAAATTGTACACTGGAATAATATGCTTAGCTTCCCCTTAAATTTTCAAGTTTAAGTTCATCGATAATAACCTTCATAGTAATGACCCTTTTATAAATCGTGATAAATAAATATATGGCTCAGTTTGAGTTAGAACATCACAGGAACATGACTAATAAAGTCGTAGTGGTGACTGGTTCAAATAAAGGTATAGGGTACGGTACTGTTAAGGAACTATGTAGACGAGGAGTTAGCACTGTTTATTTAACTGCTCGAGACATCAAAAGAGGAAAACAAGCAGTTGAGAGTTTACAGAAGGAAGGTCTTAAGCCCGAATTCCATCAATTAGACATCACAGATGAAGCTAGCGTTGAGAAATTCGCAAATCACTTAAAACAGAAACATGGAGGGTTGGATATTTTAATCAACAACGCTGCAATAATCCAACAAAATGTATTGGAAACAACTTATGAAGAGGCTAAACATGTTATCGACGTGAATTATCGAAGCATGTTCATTATTGAAAAGTATTTATTCCCAATACTTAAAGATAACGCGCGAGTAATAAACGTTTCAAGTGATTTAGGCCATATCTCTAATTTAAAAAATAGTTATTGGATAAATAGGCTGTCAAAAATCAATGTAGAGGTTCAAGACATCGAAGACTTTGTCGATTGGTTCTTGGGCTCTTTAAAAACCCGAGCTTTAAAAGAAGAAGATTTTGCAGTGATGGCGTTTCTTGCTTATAGAATTTCAAAAATTGCTGTATGTGCTTTGACGAGGATCCAGTACAGAGAAATCGGTAGGAATATCTCAATTAACTCCCTTCATCCTGGTTTCGTGAAAACTGATATGACGAAGCATAATGGATTCATGACTGTGGAAGAATCGTGCAAGTCAGTAGTTTATTTGGCTCTAGATTGTGATCAGTCGGTTAAAGGGAAATATATATGGTATGACAAGAGCGAAAAAGACTGGACAGATCGAAATATGGAATTACTTTGTACGGATAAAGAAACATTGCGCAAATATCTAGATTTATTACTGGCTAAAACATAATATTTTAGTTAATTTTTCGAGCCTGGTATACAGAAACAAGCTTCATTTAAGGTATAAATCATGTCCTAAAAGCATATGCACACGATGCATACCAAAAATAAAATAAGGTATCATTCTCGATGATTGCAACCTTGACGTTGAGATTAATTTGAGTTACGTTTCAATTAAATTTTATGTACTTTTGGAACTGATTTTTATTTTGTGATCCGTTTCAGGATGAAACGGAAGTCGAAAATCTATTTTTTTTATGAACTTGAGTTTAGTTTACTTTGCTAGATATGCTGGGAGTACTTATGTTAAAACTCGCACAGGAAATAAATTCAATATAATATGTCATAACACAATGGTCCCCCATTACCAACTTCGATTTACATTCGACTTTTCTATAGAAAAAACTTTTGGTTACTTGATATTTACATCATGGCCGTTTCAGTGGATGCCAATAAATATATCTAAAATAAAAAAAATTATAATACATTTATTGATTGGCTGATTAAAATTTTTGTATTACTGGGAACATATGTAGATAACATACGTAGGTGTAGCTTGCTAATATGCATTGCATATTTCTTGTCCAAAAAACAACACCTTTACGCGCTACTTCATACACTAAATCTGAGAACCTTTATTGCAAATTACAATTACGTAATAAACTTAGCGTAGATCCGTAATTATGTTACATAATAACAATATTCTTTTTCTCAAGATTTTCATTGTTCGATATTGGTTTTAAAGAACGCCAAGCGATGTTTGATCATCGTTTGTTTTATAAAAACAACATCCGATATCCATTCAGCGATGAACCAATTATTCTTTGCCTTCATTTCTCTGCAAACAAATGAGTCAACATCGTGAACAGAAGCCGTGGTCGCGAGTCGCTTTTTTACACATAACGATAACGATACGATTTTGTTAACAATAATATTAACACATGATTCTTGACTGTTGACTGTCTTGACGTAGTGTTCGGCTGGCTTATAACTGGATCAGGGACCGATTTATATGCGATACGATTTGAGTTTTATGTATTGGTGTTTCTTATTTGGTTGGCCGAAGAGTCCAACCACTAAGCAATTTAGGGTCATCATCATTATCATCATTATCAGCCCACTTCAGTCCACTGCTGGACATTGGCCTCTCCAATTTTTCGCCACTTAGTCCCTTAATTGAGAGTTACAAAACGCAAAAGGTTTATTTCATCTAGATTTTCATACTGCCATTTAGAACAGTATCTTTATTTAACATCAGGTTAAGAAGTGTTGTAATGCAAACCTAGACTAAACTAATATAATTTGTTATTTATTACCCAGTCATGATATTAATTAAAAATAGAAACACTATTAGCATTGGGGGATTACAGCGTCGTAGATAATAATACTATTATTTTGAATCTATATTTTACATTGCTAAAAGTCTTTATTACGGAATATTGTACGTACAATAAAGGTATATGCTAAACTAGTGTGGTATCAGAGACTTTGTTCTCTTCGTTATTTTAATGTTTTATTCCTGTTCCTGAAAGAACTCTTCCATTCTTTATACTCTCATATTGCCTTGAGTAAATGCTGCAAATGTGCAGCATATCCAAGTTTATCAATATAGTTCCAGCGGATTTACAAAAGTGTAATAAAATTTTAAAGTGTAAAAATAAAATAGATTGACAAAAATTTTGCTACAATCCGCGTTGTTTTATTATTTCAAAACGCAGATCATAGGAAAATAATATTATTATTATTTTTGCAAACCAAACAACCCTCATCTTGCCTCCCTTATCAGGTTTTAAATTCTATATTATTTAGAATGGGACAGATTTATTCTTCCATAAAGTTGAGTCCTTTGAAAGATCTGTATGGTTCAACAGTTTGATCTTTATGTGACAACGAAGTAATTGTTATTTATTATAGTTTGATATTTAATTATTGTGTTCATGAGATCGAGAAAAATCATTCACATATGGGGCGTGTTAATTAATGATTTAGATGGCGTTAAATGATGTTGTTATTTTATTTCTGTATCATCAACACATATCGGACCCATATCGTTTTATGTAAAGGTTGTTTCTAAATAATTGGACTGTCAGTTGTGGCGAAGTCTTACCTGGATGCTCCGACAGAGTAATCAAACATCTTGGCGAAATTGGTTGACGAGATCACTAGTATTGTTACACGTTGCCTATACAAGATCACGAGTTTAACTCTTATCTCATTAGTGGTATTACGATAAAACATTTATTGCTTTATTTATGACTTTAAAGGGGAGGTTTGAACTCTAAGAAGCACAGGTCGCCGCGATTGCCATCTCCGAGCAAGAAGCAGCATACTCTTGAGGGATAGGCAGAGTCTGAGCAAATAGAAAATAAAGGGAGTTTTATCCAAAAGCTGTATTTTGCAATGTCTATTATTAGAACACAAAAGTTAATTACGCTGTCTTTTTAAAGTCGCTACACCTCAGTTAGCAAAGAGCAGATTTAAAATTAAGA
The DNA here is from genome assembly GCA_029227775.1 of Morpho helenor. NCBI lineage: Eukaryota > Metazoa > Arthropoda > Insecta > Lepidoptera > Nymphalidae > Morpho > Morpho helenor. The sequence continues at coordinate 2,764,607 of JARGCU010000006.1, forward strand.
TTACCCGGAATGAATCAATATTATAGATAGGGAGATATATACTGTCGCTGACTTTTATTTATAACTATTCAAAACAAACAATACTACGGTACATCATCTTTGTGTAACTCCAATGGTTTAGGCGCCGTACGCCAAGATAGCTCTTAGAGGCCAGATTTTTTCAAACTTAACTGACATGTATCGTAATATTACGTAAAATCATTACAAATTGTAGGCTTTGTTATTTCGATGTATAACTTATATTATTGTAAAGTTTCATCTAAATCCGATCAATAATTTTTTTGAAAGAGTAACAAACATACATGCATACTTACAAACTTTTGCATTAATAATATTAGTAGGAGAGGATTTATCTTCGACTTTTGTCAAGCGTGTGACAAACTGAAAATATCAATTAAGTTAAGGGCACTAGTAATTGATCATGTACTAGTGGTTGACCGTTTTGTATGACGTTTTAAATAATAAGGGTTTATTTATTATACCTTATAAAAAATATTAAATAATAATATTAAATTTTAAATAATAAACAATGGACTACAGTACTAAGGTTTTGGGCAGTTGTTAATAGATAGCAACAGGTGATCACAAATTTATGTTTTATTAGCTACAACAAACAAAACACTTATTACTTTAAATTACATACACAACGGTCAACTACTAGTACATGGTCAATTACTAGTGGCCTTACCTTAGGGCTCATTTTCATTGGTCGTTACAGCCCGCATTCGACGTGCGAGAGATTTTTGTTTACGCATGCCATAAGGACCGCATGCGGAAACCATTTTCATTAGTCGATGAAACCCGAATACGGGGTACGGGAGATTTAAGTTTAAGCATGCCATAGATTCACCACACGTGTCGCTGCTTCAGCTTTACCCCGATTAACTGTGAGCTGACACGGGAAAGAGAATTACAACAGCTCTCTATCAACATTGTTGTCCTGTGTAGAAACGGACTCCCCTAAGCTGTGATGGCCTAGCGGTGCGACCGTGTGAATCTCTAGAGACGATCATGGGTTCAAACCCGGGCAGGCACCAATGAGTTTTTCTATTAAAACTTATGTGTCTAATTGATAATTGCAATTTATCACACGCTTTTCGGTGAAGGATAACATCGTGAGGAAACCTGCATATCTCTAGAGAATTCTGGAGATATGTGTAACCTACCAATCCGCATTGGAGCAGCGTGGTAGGTCTTAGCTCCAATCCTTCTCTCCAATAACGGAGAGAAGAGGCCTATGCCCAGCAGTGGGATAGTAACAGGCCGTTACTTACTTACTTTTTTTATGCCATAGAGCCCGCATGCGGAAACCGTTTTCATTAGTCGATGAGGCCCGCATGCTGGATGTTTAATTTTCTTCAGCGCGTATGTATGAAGTATATTTTAGAGTGGTGCTAAATGGACGTGCAAGCTATGGATCAAAAATTAATTTTATTTGTAGCAATTTTATCTGTTTTTGACGTATCTGACACCATTGGCAAACTGAATCCCCGCACCGCGTTTGCTTTACATCAACCAGTGAATTTCATTGGTTGTTAGACCGTGTGCGGGGAATACCCGCATGCGGTATATTGACTAATATATCGATAGCGCATTTTCACTAGTCGTTTTTCCGTATTCGGGGACTCCCCGTATAACTACCAAGTGAAAATGAGCCCTTATGCATATAACAGATAACTTATCCTTTATATAATATCTTAAAGTTGTATAGTATATTCTTTATTTCTCACTTTATACAGTCTAAATCTCCTAAACGTTTACGTTAAAAAGTGTTCTTGATACTTCTGAACTTGGAATATTACTCCCGAGTTTCGATGATAAATATTTTTCTTGTAAACTAACTTGAATTACTTGACTCTAAATTTGCATACTCATAATATTATTCCAACTTGATGGTATAACTTAGTTGCGAGAGCGGATTTTGGATAAGATATACCCGATGACTGTGTTTTTTTTAAATAACATTTATTTAACGAAATATCACCTTTTTACACGCTTACCAGATAGCACACGGCGGGCCGACTTACCTTAGTTGCATTTTACGACACTTCGATAAGCAATGAGGGTGTTCTATTCTACTCAGCTAGATACCACACGGAGTCAACTTACTTTAGTTGCCTTTTACGACACTCCGATAAGAAATGAGAGTGGTCTATTTTACTCAGCCGGACACCACACGGCAGGGCGACTTACCTTAGTCGCCTCTTACGAAACCTTGGTAAGAAATGAGGCTGATCTATTCTACTTAGCTGGACCCCACATGGTATTTAAAGTTTTGTTTAAAGTAATAGTATAATAATATTTTGCTATATTTCGGGAATAAAAATATCATGCTAGATTTAAGATGCAAAATCCGTTAATCTTTATCTTTAAATTAAATGAGTTAATCTCGTATGTATATAAATATATTTTCGGAATCTCAGAAACGGCTCCAACTATTTCCTGAAATTCAGCATGTTGGGGGTTTTGGGGGAGAAAAATCGATCTAGATAAAAACTTATCTAGATTGATTTTTATATAATATTAAAATATAAGATATTTAAAAAGAAAATGTCGTTTTATCCCTGTTTTTGAGTTCTAAATTTTTTTTAAATTTACGTTAAATACAATCACAATTTTTCGCTGTAAAACGAAAAGTCATGGTGGTTCATTTGCGGAACTGGCGGTCTAGGTAGGTGAAAATACCTTAGATCGACCCCCACCTGCCCTATTATTTTTTAATTTTTTTTTTACATCATATTCAAAATTACCGAGCAAGGCTCGGTCACCCAGGTACATCTATAATCGTAGATTGTAACAAAATAATATTATCGTTACTTTTGAAAAGTCAGTATATCTCGTTCTCAAAACAACATAAACAATATAAATGATAACATTAAGCTTGATAAGATCACAAAAGGGAACATTATTAAATTGTCTTGAGAATATCTAGGTCACTTTAAAACCTTCTCCGGCGACATTATATTTTTCCAGGATCTTTGTTGCATTAGGATGTCTCGAGTAAGTGTATGAATATTTTAGCCGGTCTTTTGTGAACGTTTAGTGTGACAAGGTCCCTTTGTCTTGTGTCAAGATATTATCCTTACGAATACACGTGTTACATCGTTGAATATATTTTATCAGCGCCCCGGCTTTTAACGTGCTTCTTTTAAGTTAGAATTGTTAGCGCACACTATATACAAGAACACGATATAATAGGAATACCACAATTCCCGTTCCGAGATGCATTTCTCTTGAATGACGAACCAAGACTGACTGTAACTGAAACGTTTTATCATTAGGAAGACTCAACCGGAAACAACACGTCACAGTGTTGGTAACATTTTAATCAAAATTTTACTATCCCACTGCTTGGCATAGGTGCGCTGTCCCCGTTTTTGGAGAGAAGGGTTGGAGCTAAGATCTACAACGCTGCTCCAATGCGGAATGGTAGGTTACACATAGAACTCTCTAGAGATATGCAGGTTCCTCACGTCTACCTACTAACTATCACCTTTTACCTAGAAGAAGAAAGAAGAAATGCTTTGAATTTTGCCGTTGTTGTAATATTTTTTATTGCTACTCCTCTCCTATTCATCTTAACGTGATGGTATATAAGCCTATATAGCCTATATATAACCCTATATATAACCTTCCTCTATTACATTTTATTATTTATATATTTGGTATTCCATTACACTCAAAGAATTTTCAAATCGGTCCAGTAGTTCTTGAGATAAGCGCGTTCAAATAATCGAACAAAGAAACTCTTCAGCTTTATATATTAGTATAGATTGAGGGAAACCTATCATATATAACGTTTGGTCAGAGAGTTAGGTCCATAGTACAAGATGTGGGGTCGGCACATGTTTTAAACATGTTGTTAAATGTTTTGGCTACTTGTTTAAAGACCGGCCGCCTGCCAGACCTCAACTTACCTCGCTTTTTACAACACCTCGAGGAGGGTGGTCTATTCTCTGACGGATATTACACGGGGGTATCGCAACCATTAAAGTCATAAGTCATACAGTCATAAATAAATAAATATATGGGACACTTACACACACGATCACCCGTCTCCAAAGTAAGTAACTCAATACTTGTGTTTATAAGTGACGGACAACTAGTGAATACTTATAAAATTTTTAATACATATCTAAATACAATTATACACCCATTATTTTTAGAAATATCCATATAGATATTCCTCGAATCGCGGGGAAATGCTTTCATTAAAATATACACGCTTTTTTATTAGTGTCAATGGCAAATGTTTGTCCCCGTCAAAGACATAAAAGGGAAAAAATTTCATTATTTTTTCCCATTTCAAAATTTGTTACGTCTCTGTTTAGCGAGCGCGAACATAACATCTCAACTCGTAATGTAAAAACGCCGGGGAGTTTTGAAGACGTTTTACAAAACAAAGTGAAGCAAATGGACCGAGACGAGATAGAAAAAGAAATAACGTCACGGCTTATCATCCGATTCCGACATTGCTCTGTCCTCGAATTCATTGAATTCTCTTGAACGTTTTATTTTTGGTTCCGATGTTCGGCGAAATAAAATTTTAGAGACGAATGCAAATGGTGGGTTTTGAATTGAATTAGACTCTCTCTGATTTTCGATTTCTTTGATTTTTGTTTGTATTGATAATGTAAATGGATGGACAGGGAATTTTTCTATCATAGGCCGAATTGTTTTGTATCTATCCTACTAATATTATAAATCTGAAAGTTGTTGTTACTATTTCACGGCGAATCCGCTGAACTTAATGTCCATTGAATTTGGCACAGTTATTTCTTATACACCCAGGTAACATATAGGCTATAGAAATCCTGTTAATATTATAGGAATAGGATGACATTGAATCAAGCGTCAATTATCAACCTTTATTACAGTCCATGCAAACGAAGTTGCGGGTAAAAGTACTTATTATAAAACAAAGTTCACAAAAGCTGTCTGTCTGTTTGCGATCGATTTTCTTAAAATCTAGTGAACCGATATTTGAACGGTCTTTATTAAAATGGTAGTGTAATTCTGGCTAAAGGCTTAGATTAATACTGCATTACGGTTTTATGTAAAGTGAAATGTAAGCCACGTAAACAAACATAGATACAAGTAAGTAATGTAGGTATTAATGTAGGGATTTACAAAAAATCTGCAAAAAGTCTATGATATCATGTCTGTATATATTATGGTTAACTCAAACAAACTACTTTATGTTCATTTCAATTAAATACACTGATTTCCACGCGCTGCAAGCATAGCTAGTCAATTAATATGATGTCAAATAGAATATTCTTATTATAATTAAGTAAGGTAGCAATCGATGGATTTTCAAGGTTTCTCACCATATAGGAATATGGTCTTCTAATAGTCTTGTCTGTCGACTTGGTCTATCTAATGTTAGGTTTGCCAAGATACGGATTGCCGTATCTTGGCAAACCTAACATTAGATAGAACATTACATATTGATGTAACGCACTTATTGCTTGTAGACCAAGCTTAACCAAGTAATTAATTTACTCAGACTATAAGAGATACTTTCCCTTGGAAAATAACCGTACGTTTTTATTGAAATAGTTCATCTCAAGCACTAATATTAATCTCTACATGTTTACGAAACTGAAAACATTTCAAGAATTTTACATGTTATTAAAAGTTGCCTTGCTGTTGTTAAATTTAATTAAATAGTGAGGCCTTGTCCCAGTTCAAAGTTAGAAATTTCGAGATTAAAGGAAAGTATCAAAGAATTTTCATTAGGCCCAAGTGGGATTCATTTCCTTCGAGTCGATCTTGGAATTTAAAGTTGGGATATTTCTAAGGCGGAGAATATCGAAGGCATTTTCATAATCAATCAAATTCCATTTGTTCAAGCGACAGGGTACCGGCCTTTGGTATTAGGGCACCAATTTTATTTATCTTTGCAAATGGAATTAAATATTTCGGGCGAAGTTTCTTGCTTGGGTATTATATAATGTTTCTATAGACTTCGAACGGTTTGTTTCTAATAATATATTTTTTAGCAGTCTTTACAGTATTTCATTCACATTCTTGCTAAATGCGATCAGACGTTTATATAGTATCCAGAAACATTCGTTTTTGTAATTTGAGATGGATTATGTTCTATCTAATCTCAGGGACGTCTATCAGTATGGGATGGGTGGTCAGCTCCTATTAAGGACTATTCCACTCTTTGCTCATGTTAGAAGTTTGCATACGATTTTTGTATATTAATTTGTTCGTATAATAATATATGGTCAATCTGTGGTCTCTGGAGATGCGACATCATGTAAGCTTTATCAGTTTAGTAGTTAAAATCTATTCATTACAGAGGTAGAAAGTTTAAGATACGTAAGAAAGAATCAGAGGCGGTTTGATAGTGAACGAGGCAGTTTTTTTATAGGTCAAAAATTTCGACTAGAATTCCGTAGTTTTATAACCATTAGATATACGAGATAGAGATAGTATGTAAAATAAGTGTTTGATGTTTTTTCGCCCATTACGTAGTATGGGTCTGTCGACAGAAAAAAACCGTTTTTTTTTTCACACTTTGCTGAAGCTAAGAACAAGTAGATAGCTTTGAAATGCATTTTCCTTAATGCTTTTGCTCTATTCCAGAAGATTACGATCTATAAAATTATCCATTATATTTCTATCCAACCATGTAGTCATTGAATTTCCTAGTTTTATTTCTGAAAAGACTAAACTATTCCAAACGAATGGCCCAGAGTTTATGGGCGCCATTCCGTTGAATTTTATTCAAGTTGCGTGAACTAGTTCCTATGCTCTCCGTTTCATGCTAGTTGAAAAGGTGAGTGGGGGCCACATTATGCTGGTCGGCCTTCGTAATATTTCATAGTGATTTGTGATTTATTCCCAACTGTCCCGAGTTAGAATCGAGCAAACAAATTGATTCAATATGTCTTCCTGTCTGAACAACAATTATTTGTGTTGGGAAACTCGTCTGGTTTGTGTCAAACGTTTGTTTGTATGTTATTTTAGTTGATATTATAAATATTTGATAAGTTTTAATATCTTATTGATCACCATGGAATGATAATCTTTCTTCTATTTAATTACTTTTTGTTACGTAACGTAGATTTAGAGATTGATAAAAACGCACGTAATGGTATTTAATTAAAGGAGATTTACACACCATAGACTGACACGAATTGTGATACTCACAGCATAGACTACCTGAGAGGGACTTTATGAAACAGAATGCAAGTAATAGACTGCGCGACATGGACTGTGCAACACGGCCTGTGCGACGCGGACTGTGCGACGCGGACTGTGCGACGCGGACTGTGCGTCGCGGACTGTGCGACGCGGACTGTGCGTCGCGGACTGTGCGACGCGGACTGTGCGACGCGGACTGTGCGACGCGGACTGTGCGACGCGGACTGTGCGACGCGGACTGTGCGACGCGGACTGTGCGACGCGGACTGTGCGACGCGGACTGTGCGACGCGGACTGTGCGACGCGGACCGTGCGACGCGGACCGTGCGTCGCGGACCGTGCGTCGCGGACCGTGCGACGCGGACCGTGCGTCGCGGACCGTGCGACGCGGACCGTGCGACACGGACTGTACGACACGGACTGTGCGACACGGACTGTGCGACACGGACTGTGCGACACTATAAAATTCTAAAAGTGTTTATAAAATTTTTCTATAGTCCACGATTGTAGAAAATTTGTTATACTAAAATTAGAGTATATTGTCCATTCATCACTACATATTATAAAACAAAGTCACATATATCGTATGTACGCATAAAACTTTAAAACTACGCAACCGATTTTGATGCGGTTTTTTTTAATAGATAGAGTGATTCAAAAGGAAGGTTTGTACGTATAATAACATTTAATACGAAGTAGATAAATACTGTAATTTTTGAGATATTACAGATTTAAAATCCCGCGAGGAGGCCGCGCTTCGACCTATAAGCACTTCGCATTTAACAGCTATATGTCGTTGTTTCAAGAGTTTGTTTAATGACAAGAAAGCTGTGAATGTAGTATATAAGGACATTCTGTAATTAATTTTAAAAATAAAATACATAGGGGAAAAATGAAAATATGTAGTACCTATATGAATTTAGATATTAGATATAGCAGGAAATCTTCTTGGTATAGGGAAAGGAAATTGTTTTTCTCCAAATTTAACGCTTGCGGGCCACGGGCTGTAATGAATAAATGAAAACTACTGGATCGATTTTAATCATTTTTTTTTACACTGACTGACATGGGATATATATTTTATACCCGTGCGAAGCAGGGGCAGGCCGCTAGTACCTTATAATTACAGGTTTCATAAAATGTATATACTGCACATCAACACCACTAGCACAAAATTACACTACCAAGCATTGCACACATTCACTACCACAATCTCTACAAAACAAGAGACAAAATTGGAAAACGAATGCTCTTTATACTAGAAGAAATATGACTAATTAAAATAATAAGGTGTATGTAGACATAATAACAAGTAGTCCATGTTTGTCTTCTGATTACGGGACCCTAAAAAGAAATCAATAAAAAACCTAATCTCCACGTCCGGATTCCGTAGTGCGATACCCAAAGCGGTGATTCCACTCAATTTCGTATAATAAGAGGCAAGTTCTGGAAATAAAACGGCAAACGAAGCCAGTTTCCATGAAAAATCTGTACAGTCGCGCATATACGCTGAATATATGCGCATATATTCCCCATCGTTAGGTTTCCACTTATAATGCAAACAAAGATTTAAAACTACTGGATATGATTTATTTTTCTCGACATTTATATGTCAATTATATAATGTACTAGCCTTTACCAGCAACATTCTTTGCGATGACTGTTGTGTGATTAATCATATATTGCACTTTTCAATGTCAGCCTATTCCTATAGAATTAACAGGACGGCTATAGCTTATATGTTATTCCGGTATATCAGAAATAATTGTGTCAAATTTCATCGTTATTGATTCAGCTGATTCGCCGGGAAGAGTATCAAACATACATCCATACTCACAAACTTTCGCATTTACACTATTTGTAGGAAGCTGTACCGTCACGTAAATTTAAGTGTTAAAATACCCTAAATATACCTTGGATTTTCATTAACTTGAAAATAAAACGAGATTTTTATTCTTTATGTTAGATCAGTATATAAACATTTTAATGTAACGAATTTCGTCATTATTGGTTTATTATTTAAGTAGTGAATATGTTACACATACATAGACGGACTTTTTATGTATTGTATAATATAGTATTAGTATAGATAGGCTTCTCGCTAATAATTATTTCAATTAATGGGACAGACTTCTATGTCAAGAAGTGCTGCGATGGTGAGTGCAGCATTCTTAGATCGTAGTTTCGTCGTCAAAAGATATCCCAAATCTTTTTGTATTGCAATCAGTAATTTTTCAATTTTCTCCAAAACCGAATAATAAGAATAACGGATGGTCAATAATTTGACGTGACTATCTATATGCACAAATTTGAATAGAATATATAAAATAGACTATTGAGCAAACCCTGGTTAAATATTACGCTATGCCTTAAAGAAAGGCAGATCCAGTAAACGCATGGCTTCGTTAACTTAAATTATTCTGAACGATATTGAGAACTTTATATTCTAACAGCGGCTTATAATAATTGGTTTTTTGTGGTTTTGGATAGATTATATATATTATAAATAATGTCGCTGAATATTATAATTTGTACTTGCGTACGTATGCTTAGATAAGACTGCGAAATCTTATAAAAAATCGAAATGCGAAATCTTATAAAGCGAAGTCCACAAATCTTCTGGAGCTTTTAGTTCCCGATTCGATTATAACTAATATTTATTTCTATTAACATACATTCTCCTGTCCTTATACCACTCTAAGTGGGGTCGGCACTAAATGTAATAAACGTGTCACATGATTTGGCTAGGTATGTTACGACCGACCGCCTGCCTAACGTCAACTTACCTTATTCGCCTTATACGACACCTCGGTAAGAAATGAGGTTGGTCAAATCTTCTCAGCCGGATACCAGACGGCGGGTCGACTTACCTTAGTCACCTTTTACGACACCTCGGTAAGAAATGAGGGTGGTACTATTCTATTCAGCCGGATACCACACGGCGAATATTGCAACAAATAATGTCGTTATTATATAAATACGTTCCATACAAGAAAATTATATTGAAAAATGCAAGACAATCGTTTAAAATAAGCCAAGAAATATTGATTCATGTCTAGTCAATACAAAATAAAGTACTAATATAAACAGGAACAAGTAAAGTGTTATGAGGTTAAGATGTTGTTATAAAGATAGCGCTATCTTGATTGCTCCGATGCAAAACACTATTACATAAGTATGATATTGATTTTGTATCAAGGGTTATCGAGTGAGAGGCAAACAAGAACTACGTTTTCATAATCCGAGTTTTGTGTTAAGTCTGTGTTTCGTCTAGTCACCATTCACACTTTTACACACAACGTTTTTGGCCTAACTTTCCCGCAAAACTCTTAATGTCACGATGGCCAATCAAAAGTAATACCGCTCTCTATATTCTAAGTCGTGTTCTTTGTCGCTACAACAGCGACATCTAGTGACCGTTGTTGCAACGGCATACAAATTGGCGCTACGCTAACGCAATCGAATAAGTTAAACTCGAATGTAGCAAACTGTGTGCTTAGTGCGAGTTTTTCTATTCAAAATCGTTATTCCAATTTTAAGCCCCTGTTAGCACTCCGTTAGTCGCTGAGGATCTTCCACTTATTAGGTTTTGTGGAAGGTGCGAGGTGGAAGGGTGCGTAATGGTACCTTATAGTAATAATATATTTTAGAATTTAATAAAGTTATAGCAACACTATCCATTTTTCCATTTTTATTGTCCGCCGTCCGGTATCCAGCTCAGTAGAATAGACCACCCTCATTTCTTTCCAAGGTGTCGTAAAAGGCGACTAAGATAAGTTGACCCACTGTATGGTGTTCGGTTGAGTCGAATATACCACCCTCTTTCTTACCGAGGTATCATAAAATATGACTAAGGTAAGTTGACGTCAGACAAGGAGCCGGTCCTAAATACGAAGCCAAATCACGTGACATGTTGGTAACATGTTGTGCGTGGGGACGCACAGTGTGACACAGAAGTGGGGACTTACAGTGGGATAAGGGCAAAAGGATGGTGACGATTTGTGATTCTTATAAAAAAAGCGAAGGAGTTATACATACGTCGGCAGATACAAATTAAAGGACTACTAATATATTTATATTTTTATGCTTTGCCCATGTCCTTATTTTAAATACATTATAATGCAATATACTTGACCATTTGGCTCATAACTTGATAAACTAAACTAGACCTTGCTTTCAAGGTCATACGCCTCAAGATCCCATGACAGCATCTACTCGAGCAATCCAATCTATTTCCTCATGTTAGCTAATTTCGTTATGTCATGAACATGCATTGTCTTTTAGAAATATTTATTTAAAGGTAAGACACCTGTAGATTTTTATTCCAATAAAATTTGTTCCTTGAATATCTCATAAAATGATGATCTAATCTTTATTATAGTACTTTTTAATTTGTTATACAATAGCGTGATCCTTTTGAATATTATCGGGAAGGCAGTGAAATTTTCCATTCTATTAGATAAACTTACCGTTATAACCTTATCAGTGCAGCCACTTCAACTTTGTAACCTGTATCAAGATAACGTTATCGCTGCTTATAAAACCGCTATATTATAAAACAAATCGCCAACTGCGTGTGTCTGTTTGTTAGCATGTTTAATATGGTAATATGGTACGATTAAAACAAAATTAAACGGATATTTAAAAATTTTCCCCACTAGATTGAGTAATTTAAAGTCCCAAGTGAATTTTTTAAAACTTTTATTATTTTCATGCCACAACAAAATACCTTAACAAATTATGGAAAGATATTGCAGCAAAATTACGTTATTGGTTTTATTGCTTTTAAGTTAATACCGAAATGATATACAGATATAGAAGGGGTGGGCATGTTATATGCAATAATTAACTGAAACGTTTAAGGTTACTTGTAGCAAATAATTAAATTTTATTACTATCTTTTAATAATTTATCAAATGTTGAGTACACACTGTGTAGTTTTAGGTTTGGATCTGCCCATTCGTTCTCTGTTTTGTCGAACCAGAAATATGTTCCTTTCACTGACTGATCAACATCTAAAGCTAGGTAAGCAAGAGTTTTGCTCGATTCTTCCATCGTCATAATTCCAACGCCCTTTGTCATATCAGTTTTAACAAATCCTGGATGCACAGAGTTTATTGATATGCCTCGCCCCACTTCATTTTGCTGCACTCTAGTTAAGGCGCAAAGAGCAACTTTGGATATTTTATAAGCTAATAAAGGTGTTTCCACGAAATCTTCATCCTTGACGGTTCCATTCTTGACAGAGTTCAAAAACCAAACAATAAATGCATCGATATCTTCTCGTCTAATATTTTTTTTCGTAAGTCGATCGATCCAATAGGTGTTTTTTAGATTAGAAATATGTCCACAATCACTAGACACATTAATAACCCTCGCATTATCCTTTAAGATTGGAAATATGTGTTCTTGAATAGTAAGTATGCTATAGTAGTTAACATTAATAACTTGAACTGAATCTTCATAAGTTGTCTTTGTGAAATTTGCAGTAAGGAGCCCTGCGTTATTGATAAGAATGTCCAAACCTCCATGTTTTTCTTTCAAATATTGGGCTAATGCTTTAACGCTATCCTTATCTGTAACTTCAAGTTGATGGAAAAGGGGATTTATACCTTCTTTCTTCAAACTTTCGATTGCTTCCTGACCTCGTTTTAGGTCTCTTGCAGTCAGGTAAACATATCCAACACCTCGATTACATAGCTCTCGGACTAAAGCGTAACCAATTCCTTTATTCGAGCCAGTCACAACTGCAACTTTGTCAGCCATATTTACTGCAATAGCTTGAATCGTAATGACATAATATTCATGTAATGAACAGTTTTTTTTATTTTGATAAGCGCAGTCTAAAGATAAATAAGAAAAAAACACTTGAAATCCGATACATGTTATTTAGTTTGGCTCGTTGCATTTATTTATTAATATTATTTATATGTGCATTTTATATAAAGATATTCCTTGTTAAAGTATATGATTTAAATATTGTAACAAGACCATTTATCCTTCGCCGCTCGACTATTCATTAATTATACTGCTGCCTTTGAGTTAACCGTTGACCATTCCGCGAAACCTTATTACCGCTTTCTAGCCCGCCATCTGCTCAACAGTGAATTCTTATATTTACCTTTGTGCGTGCCGCCTAGGCACCTTTCACAGAAGCCGAAGACTGGGGATAGACCACCAACCACTTGACAGTGTGCCGCGAACCGCCATAGAATGAGGTCCACACTATTTACTTTCCACGCTTGTAACCATTGTAACTAACTTGCATTGTGAATAAAGTCGTTTTTAACACAGACCCGAACATTTCTTTGTAAGTGTAAATCTTCTAACGTGAGGCTCCTTACAAGTGGCGCCTTATGACGTTAGACCCCTTACAAGTGGTGTCCCAACGTGGAGCTGCCTTACAATATTGTTTTTATTTCGATTTGAAGTTGAAACCGATTGCTAGACATTTTTTGTCTCTGGATGTTACTTGCGGTAGCATTGCGGTGAAATGAGTATTTAATGATATATTTAGAAAAATGTTGATTCCTATGAATCATATTATATCATAAATGATTTTTACCAGCTTTTGTTCAACTTGCTTTGTTTCTTTATCTTTATAATTCAACATTTTTATTCCAATTTTAGGCCCTTGTTAGAATATGGTACTATTGAGCTAACCTGTAGAAGAACGTGACAAACGGAATGGCTCCTTTTACGCAGAAAGAATCAGCTTAGTAAACCAACGTAGAAACGCTATCGGCATTCCTTGAACCATTTCATTTGGTCATGATTTCTTTTCATTTCATCAGCTACAGCGTGTTATTTTAGACAGTTATAACTTGCATACATTCTTTGTAAATAAATTAAGAGAGAAAAAGATTCTAAGAGGTCATTTCTTTGGCAAGTACCACATTTTCTTAAGTGGTACTTAGTAGTCTTCTGCGACTCAATTTTGATTATGGATCCAGATTGTTTTTAATATATTTATATACCAATTTTTTATTATTACTACGAAATCATTATATCTATTTACAAATAAATAAACAGAAAGATATGATGATTTCGTTACATTTGTAAAATAACGATAAAACTCCATTTTTTATCATTTATGATAATATGGCTTTGCAAATGATAATGGTTAATATTGTGAAATTATATTATTATATTATAAGGTGCAGACTAATAAGGTGCAAAATTACTATATAGATATTGCAAATTTTGAACATATAATAATGTATTTTAAGCTCACTCCAGTTGTGTTTTTTATTAATTTTAGGTTACAAAAGAAATGATAATATTATTTTTCTATAATCCCGGATAAAAGAAGTACTTTTCGTTTCCATTCATCATTCTCCTGCCCTTATCCCGCTCTGACTGGGGTTGGCACAACATGTTCAAAACGTGTTGTCACATGATTTGGCTTTGTATTTTACTACCAGCCGCCTGCCTGAAGTCAACTTACCTTAGTCGTTTTTTACGAAACCTCGGTAAGGAATGAAGATGGTCCGGTTGAGTTTCTACTCAACCGGATAACACACGACTATACTTTTTGTATCCATTCGTGATATTAATAAAAAATAGCGATGCAAAAAATTGTAAGACTATATTAAAAGAATAAATTTTTATGCTTTGCCCATTTCCTTAGTTTCAATAAATTACGCAGTGCAATAAACTTGACCATTTGGTTTAGAACTTAATTTATTAAACTAGACCGTTTGTTTAAAGTCATACGGTTCAAGATCCCATGACAGCATCTACTCGAGCAATCCAATCTATTTCCTCAGGACAGCCAATTTCGTTAGGTCATGAACATGCATCGTGTTTTGGAAATATTTATTTAAAGGTAAGACGCCTGTAGATGTTTGTTGCAATAAAATTTGTTGTGTATAACAAATTTATAGTGTTGTATAAAATTGAAAGTCATATATTCTTGTTTTATTTTATTTAATGTATAATAATTTATTTATATTAACCTTTAGTTCAGAACCATTGTTATTGAGAAATTGGGACAAATTTTAGACTTCATATATTACACTCTAATTTAAAGTTCAGTACTTGGGTGACCGAGCCTTGCTCATTGATTTTTTTTAAGATATAAAAAAGATGAAACTTCAAAAAAAATAAAATTCATTTCCGCGTTATGTAATAAGCGGCCAAAGGGAAATATTCATTTATATATACACAGAACATATCAATCTTTGAGAATCTTGATTTTAAATAAAAACTCTATAAAGTTAATATCAATGACATTTATTTTTTTATAAAATATATGTTACTTTATATTTTATTACACTTAAGTGAGTACTCGTTTTCGAAAAAAAAATCTCCTGTTATGGTAATAGAAGACTTGCTTTTTGTGTTTGTTTTTTTTGTTTCGACTCAAGTTTACAAAGTAATCATATTTAAAGTTGTGTTTTTAATTACGGATTAACGCAATCAGTTTGCAAGTGTCCCATATATAAAAAATATATTTGCAAATGTGATACTAACAGTAAGAGATGCAAATATTTGGTATAATCTGGTAATAACGACCTTATTTACTTATAAAACATTTGTTACGTTCATCGTGTGAATTTATTATAATTTGTTAGCCTCTTTCAAACTTTTCTCAAATACTGCATACTTACAATGCAGTTTAAGATTTGGATCTGACCACTCTTTTTCTGTTTTGTCAAACCAGAAATACTTTCCTTTCACTGACTGATCAATATCTAAAGCTAAGTAAGCAGGAGCTTTACTGGATTCTTCCATCGTCAAAGCCCCAACGCCCTTGGTCATGTTAGTTTTCACAAATCCTGGATGTAAGGAATTTATAGATATACCTCGTCCTACTTCATTTTGCTGCACTCTAGTTAAGGCGCTGAGAGCAATTTTGGAAATTCTATACGCTAATAAAGGTGTTTCCACAAAATCTTCATTCTTAACGGTTCCATTCCTAACAGAATCCAAAAACCAATCGATAAATGCGTCGACGTCTTCTCGTCTCATATCTTTTTTCGTAAGTCGATCGATCCAATAGGTGTTTTTAAGATTAGAAATATGTCCACAATCACTAGACACATTGATAACCCTCGCATTATCCTTTAATATTGGAAATATGTGTTCTTGAATAGTAAGTATGCTGTAGTAGTTAACATTAATAACTTGAACTGAATCTTCATAAGTTGTTTTTGTGAAATTTGCAGTAGTAAGCCCTGCGTTATTGATAAGAATGTCCAAACCTCCATGTTTTTCTTTTAAATACTGGGCTAATGCTTTAACACTATCCTTATCTGTAACTTCAAGTTGATGGAAAAGGGGATTTAGGCCTTCTTTCTTCAAACTTTCGATTGCTTCTTGACCTCGGTTAAGGTCTCTTGCAGTCAGATAAACATATCCAACACCTCGTTTACATAGCTGTCGAACTATGGCGTAACCAATTCCTTTATTTGAGCCAGTCACAACTGCAACTGTTTCAGCCATATTTAAAACAATAGCTTGAATCGTAATGACATAATATTCATACAATGAACACTTTTTATTTTTTGATAAGCGCAGTCTAAAGATAAATAAGATAAAAATACTTGATATCCGATACATATTATTTAGTTTGGGTTCATTTATTATTATTATTTATATGTGCATTTTATATAAAGATATTCCTTGTTAAAGTATATGATTTAAATATTGTTTTATTTTGATTTGAAGTTGAAACCGATTACTAGACAGTTTTGTCTCTGGATGTAGCTTGCGGTAGCATTGCGGTGAAATGTTTATTTAATGACATATTTAGAAAAATGTTGATTCTTCTGCTTCCTATGAATCATATTATATCATAAATGTTTCTTTATCTTTATAATTCAAAATTTTTATTCCAATTTTAAGCCCTTGTTAAAATATGGTACCATAGAGCTAATCTGTAGAAGAACGTGACTAAAGGAATGGTTCCTTTTTCGCAGAAAGAATCAGCTTAGTAAATCAGCGTAGGAACGCTATCAGTATTTCTGAAACCATTTCATTTGGTCATGATTTGCATAGCGTGTTATTTTAGATAGTTATAACTTACATACATTCTTTGTAAATAAATTAGAGAATAAAAGATTTTTAGACGTTATTTCTTTGGCAAGTACCACATTTCCTTAAACGATATTTAGTAGTCTTCTGTGACCCAATTTTAATTATGGATCCAGATTGTTTTTAATATATTTATATACCTGTTTTTTATTAATACTACGAAATCATTATTTATTTGTAAATAAACAGAAAGATATGATGATTTCGTTACATTTGTAAAATTACGATAAAATTCAATTTTTTATCATTTATGATAATATGGCTTTGCAAATGATAATGGTTAATATTGTGAAATTATATTATTAATTTCACAATATTAATTAATTATATTATAAGGTGCAGACTAATAAGGTGCAAAATACTATATAGATATTGCAAATTTTGAACACAATAATGTATTTTAAGCTCACTCCAGTTTTGTTTTTTATTAATTTTAGGTTACAAAAGAAATGATAATATTATTTTTCTATAATCCCGGATAAAGGAAGTACTTTTCGTTTCCATTCATCATTTTCCTGCCTTTATACCGCTCTAACTGGGTTCGGGAAAACATGTTCTAAACATGTTGTCACATGATGTGGCTTCGTATTTTACTTCCGCCGCCTGCCTGACGTCAACTTACCTTAATCGTTTTTTACGACACCTCGGTTTTTTACGGTAAGGAATGAAGATGGTCTGTTCCACTCAACCGGATACCACACGGCTATACTTTTCGTTTCCATTCGTGATATTTATTAAAAATAGCGAGGCAACAAATTATAAGACTATATTATAAAGAATATATTTTTATGCTTTGCCTATGTCCTTAGTTTCAATAAATTACGCAGTGCAATAAACTTGACCATTTGGTTTAAAACTTAATTTAGTCCGTTCGTGTAGAGGCATACGGTTCAAGATCCCATGACAGCATCTACTCGAGCAATCCAATCTATTTCCTCAGGACAGCCAATTTCCTTAGGTCATGAACATGCATCGTGTTTTGAAAATATTTATTTAAAGGTAAGACGCCTGTAGATGTTTGTTGCAATAAAATTTGTTGTTATAGAATTTATAGTGTTGTATAAAATTGAAAGTCACATATTCTTGTGGGACTAATTTTTTGACTTCATATATTACAGTCCCTAATTTAAAGTTCAGTACTTGGATGACCCTTGCTCGGTGATTTTTTTATAAAGATATAAAAAAGATGAAACTTAAAAAAAAGAAAAATAATTAGGCACGTGGGGCTCGATTCGGGATTTGAAACTTTTTTAGTCCGCCTATTATCCGCTGTATAATTGACAGCTAAAATATCATTTGTATTCTATTCTAAATTTTTGCATTTTTTCAGTGCCCAAAAAAGCGATAAAAAGTGTTTTTTAAATGAAACCTAGCTAGATCGATTTTTTCTCTCAAAACCCAAAAAAATGCTGAATTTGATGAAAATCGTTGGAGCCGTTTCCGAGATTCGGATAATATATATACAAAATTAACTCATTTAAATATTAAAAATTAATCAGAAAATATTATATTAGTTGGCAGGTAGAATACGTGGCAGTGAAATTCTATTCCAAACAATAGGTAATATTAAAAAAAATACTAGCTGTGCTTTGCAATATTACCCGTGGCGAATAGATTGATATCTATCTACGATACGGTACGATGGTTGTGTAGATTATAAATAAACATCAGGTTTTTAAATTTTATTCACTCATAAGAACCTCCTCCTGATAGTTATTAATAGCAAAAAGTATTTATTACATTATTCCATCAATTCCAACGTGTTGTATTCAGCGGCCATTGTGAAATAGATAATTATTTTTATATACAAACTAGCTGGCCGAGCAAACGTTGTATATAAATTATTTCTAGGGAATTTCTAGTGTAATTTATAAAAAATTTAAAAATAATTCAAATAATAAAAAAATATATGTTAGGGGTGGAGAATTCTTTTCGCTTGAAGAATAGAAGCCGATTCTCAGACCTACTGAATATACATATAAAATTTAATGAAAATCAATCCAGCCGCTTCGGAAGAGTATGGTAACTAACATTGTGTCGCGAGAATTTTTTATTAAAGATCATAAATAAAAACTCCATAAAATTAATATGTATGACATTTATTTTTTATAAAATATATGTTACCTTATATTTTATTACACTAATGTGAGTAATCGTTTTCGAAAAAAAAAAAATTCTGTTGTGGTAATAGAAGACTTGCTTTTTGTGTTCGTTAGGAGTCAAGTTCACAAAATAATCATATTTAAAATTGTGTTGTTAATTGCGGCTTAACGCATTCAGTTTGTGTCTCATATATAAAAAAATATGATTTTAACAGTAAGAAGTAAAGATCTGGTATAATCTGGAAATAACAACCTTTACTTATAAAACATTTGTTACGTTCATCGTGTGAATTTATTATAATTTGTTAGCCTCTATCAAACTTTTCTCAAATACTGTGTACTTACAATGCAGTTTAAGATTTGGATCTGCCCACTCTTTTTCTGTTTTGTCAAACCAGAAATACTTTCCTTTCACTGACTGATCAATATCTAAAGCCAAGTAAGCAGGAGCTTTACCGGATTCTTCCATCGTCAAAGCCCCAACGCCCTTGGTCATGTTAGTTTTCACAAATCCTGGATGCAAGGAATTTATAGATATACCTCGCCCTACTTCATTTTGCTGCGCTCTAGTCAAGGCGCTGAGAGCAACTTTGGAAATTCTATATGCTAATAAAGGTGTTTCCGCAAAATCTTCATTCTTAACTGTTCCATTCCTAACAGAATCCAAAAACCAATCGATAAATGCGTCGACATCTTCTCGTTTAATATCTTTTTTTGTAAGTCGATTGATCCAGTAGCTGTTTTTTAGATTAGAAATATGTCCACAATCACTAGATATATTAATAACCCTCGCATTGTCCTTCAAAATTGGAAATATATGTTCTTGAATAGTAAGAATGCTGTAGTAGTTAACATTAATAACTTGAACTGAATCTTCATAAGTTGTCTTTGTGAAATTTGCGGTAATAAGCCCTGCATTATTGATAAGAATATCCAAACCTCCATGTTTTTCTTTCAAATATTGGGCAAATGCTTTAACACTATTGTTATTTGTAACTTCAAGTTGGTGGAAAAGGGGTTTTAGGCCTTCTTTCTTCAAACTTTCAATAGCTTCCTGACCTCGTTTTAGGTCTCTTGCAGTCAGGTAAACATATCCAACACCTCGTTTACATAGCTCTCGAACTATAGCGTAACCAATTCCTTTATTCGAGCCAGTCACAACGGCAACTTTGTCAGCCATATTTACTGCAATAGCTTGAACCTTAATGCGATAATATGAATGTAATAGAGCGTTTATATAATTTTCAAGAGCGCGGCTTAGTAATAGATAATATAAACACACTTTGAAGTATGATAAATGAAAATTAGTATGACTGACTTTATATTGGAACAAATAAGCAACTTCGAATGAGATGGACAAAATGTTAAGTTTGAAAGCATTATCTATCAGATAGCATTTAGATAATTTGATTTGTTTATGCATAATAGCATTGATAAGCAAATGATAATGATATTTATCGATTGTCAGCATTTATATGAAATATTAGATTTGGCTACGTATTTTACGATCTGCCGCGTGCCTGACGTCAAATTACCTTAGTCGTATTTTACGACACCTCGGTAAGAAAAAGGGTGTCCTATTCTATTAAACCAGATACTACACGGTAGATCAACTGGAATTTGCCAAGTGGTATGCGGTTGAGTAGAATAGGTCACTCTTATGTCTTACTAAGGTGTCGTAAAAGGCGACTAAGGTAAGTTGAAAAGCCGGGTGTTATCCGGCTGAGTAGAATAGACCAATCTCATTTCTTACCGAGGTGTCATAAAATACGACTAAGGTAAATTGACGTCAAGTAGGCGGCCGGTCGTAAAATATCGAGCCAAAAAAATTGTCAACATGTTTATAACATGTTGTGCCGAACCCACATCGAGTGAGATAAGGGAGATGCTGATGGCTGTAAATACTAAATAAGTTACAGACAGAAAAAATGAGAAATGAGGGTGGTCTACTCTGCTTAGCCGGTTACCACACGACGGATTACAGACAGACACAATAATACTGATATATTAAGAAGACATGATAAATTCATAGAATTGCTTATCACTACTTGTTACATGTGCATTTGTCTAGCGATAACGATTAAAACAACAATTACTTAGCATATTATTCCGCAAACATCATAAGGAACTCTAGATTAATGTAATGACTTCAAGTGCATTCATTGATTACATTAATTAATATTGATGCATAAATAGTTGC
Organism: Morpho helenor; assembly: GCA_029227775.1. Taxonomy (NCBI): domain Eukaryota; kingdom Metazoa; phylum Arthropoda; class Insecta; order Lepidoptera; family Nymphalidae; genus Morpho; species Morpho helenor. The sequence goes on from JARGCU010000006.1 coordinate 2,786,108, forward strand.
TTATCTTCTTTAAAAATAATATCTGGGTGACCGAGCTTCGCTCGGGAATTTTTTACAAAAAAAATTAAAAACTTAAAAAAAAAAGAAAAAACAAATACTTAGTTGGGATCGATCCTTGGCACTCACATTTCTCGAGACTGCCCGCTAACCGAATAAGCTACGTCGACTTGACAGCTAATGGCGAAAATTCAATTCAATATAAATGTTAGTGTTTTTTAATGCCCAAAAATAAGGATAAAACAATATTTTTTTTACATAAAACCTAGCTAGATCAATTTTTCTCCCCAAAAACCTCCTACATGCTGAATTTCAGGAAAATCGTTGGAGCCGTTTCCGAGATTCGGAAAATATATATATATATATACAAGATTAACTCATTTAAATATTAAGATAGTGCACGATTGGAATAGGCAGTTAAATGGTGAAATAATCATAAGGCCTGTTACTATCCCACTATTGAGAATAGGCCTATTTTCTCCGTTTGAAGAGACGGGTTAAAGCTTAGACTTTCCACCTTGCTCCAATGCGGATTAATAGGTTACATATATAAATAAAATAAACCTATACTAATATTATAAAGAGGAAAAATTTGTATAAATGTTTATAATGTTATGACACTAAAACTACTGGACCGATTTCAAAAATTCTTTCACCATTAGAAAGCTGCATCTTTACTGAGCACCATAGGCTATATTATATTGCCAAAAAAATAGGAATCTGTAAAAAAAGTAATAAGGTGTAAAAACTTAGTCTTAAAAATCTGTTATTGCATGCGCTGCTACTACTGATGATAGAACAAAAAAATGTTCGACAGTATTATAGAACGTATTAATATCTATAAAAAAGTCCGCGATACTATACGAGTATATCACACTACTATAATTATGCCAATATTATAGTATTATAATATTATAGTATTATAGTTCTTATGTAATATTTAACTATATTATATTAATGATTTTATTATTATTACTATAACATATTTTATTGTACTATCGAATTGTAATTCTTTATTAAGCATCCCTTCATTTGCATGTTAAATTGTTATGTGTTAATGCAATATTTGGAAACTGTTTTTGGTTTACGTTTGGCTTATATGTTTATAATGTAAATAATTATTATAGTACTGTTTGTTTCCATAATATAAAATAAATAAATAAATAAATAAATAACTACTTTTTACATAAAAGTTGATAAAAATGGCCGACAAGAAATCTGTATATTCATTAGATTATGAATATTAGTGTAATTAAAAACTAAGAAAGCTAAGTGAAATAAAACTTTTATGTTATAGTCCGACTTAGTAGATTTTCCACTGCCATGAGATCGGTATGTACGCGTGTGAAACAGCGGAATATTTCTAGTATAAATATAAATATATGGGACACTTTACACATATTAGGTTCACATACAGGTTACACATATTCCAAGAATTCTCTTGAGATATGTAGGTTTTTACACCAAAAAGCACGGGATAAATTGTAAATATCAATTAGGCTTATAAGTTTTAATAGTGAAACTCATTAATACCAGCACTGGATTTGAACCCGTAACCATCTAAGAAGAGTCACATGGTCACAAATGGTTTGGTGATATCGAAAGGTTATCTGCACCTGAAAAATGGTTATGTCTAAACACCTTTAAATCATTTTTGGAAATAGGCATTACTTTGTGGAGATCCATAATACAAAATATTAATAATATTGTTTTTTGTTTAATTCGCCTTAGAATATTCTCTATCGCGGATTGTAACAAAATAACATTATTAGTTCTTTCAAATTTATCACACGGTTTTCGGTGAAGGAAAACATCGCGAGGAAACCTACATATATCTAGAGGCATGCGTGTAACCTACCAATCCGCATTGGAGCAGCGTGGAAATATTAGGTAATTTTTCTCTCCTAAAATGGAGAGAGGAGGTCTATGCTCATCAGTGGGTTAGTAACAAGCTGTTAATTACTTACAGTGTAACACAAATTCACTTCAAAATTAATTCAAATCCAAGTAAAATTGTTATTTGAGACAAATGGGGATTTTTAAACTAACGGTCATAAAACTATGCAGTAGAGTTCAAAAAGTTTGAAATGATCGTAAATATACATGCACGTGCTTAAAAGTAGTTAAGTCTAAACTTATATAGAATAAATACAAATTCATAGCAGGGTAACGTAAGTTTGCCATTTGGGACTAAAAACTACGATGTTATTCTCTTTTATACCCTTTGCATCTAGAAGCGATCGTAAAATTGTACAGTACAGTTTAAAAGCTCAGCACGGTAGTAAAACCACATATATAAGTACTTGCTTAAGAAAGTCTTAACTCATGGTACGTTCAACTAAATTGAATACGAATACATTATGAGTTTGTGTAAATAAACCAGGATGCATTCTTTACAAGCATTACGTTCTTTAGCGATCGTAAATTATATTTGTTTTAAAAAGTTTGGTTAAACATCTTGGATTTGTTTAAGACTATTTTAATAATAAATTAATAACTTTAAACATATAAACGTGGTATTTAATTGAATTAATCATAAATTAATACAGTAAATTAGTTAATGAAATACGAATACTTTATGAGGTTGAGTAAGTAATGTGACCATTTTAAAAAATAACCTTGGATGTTCTGCAACATATACAAGCTTTGCATCTTTTAGCGACCGTAAATTATACTATTATTTAAAAAGTTCGATTAAACTATATATGTATACATGTTTAAAAATGTTTCAGTTTAAACTTACAACATGTTTAAGTCAACCGAATAGGAATTGAATGTGAAGTTGAGAAAACAAATTAAGTTAAGCTTTCTCTCACATTCCCTGAAATTTGTAACGATTGTAAAAGTACATCAGAAAACTTGAAGTTCTCAGTATTATTGAAAACAACAAAAGCGTTTTTAAAAACGGATTAGTTACTTAAAATACGTGCATGTCAATTGAATACAAACTCATAGAGAGGTTGCCATTTGAGACAACGAACTAGAATAAGCTTCTGCTTTATACCCTTTAAAACTTTTAACGATCCTAAAAATAAAAAGTACTTTTAGAGCTTTATGTTATAATTACATAAAGCTCTAAAAAGCAAGAAAGACTAAGATAAGTCACTGGACCTATTCTTAGATATAAGTTAATTTATAAGTTTAGGTAATCTTTAAGTTGCTTATTAGCCTCTCGGCTAGATCTCAACATAAATAAAGTACTTCCTTTTGGTTGTTCTTTATAATAGCAAAAAAAAAATGTTATAATTATTAAACACAACATGGTAAGACCAGATCCGCTCTTCCCTAAATACTAACTTGCACAATGCTCTCCACGATGCCAAAGACAGATTCAAATGGCGAACCATCGTCAAAAAGGAATTACTTCCTCAAATGGGAAATCACGACCCTCAGTAATGAGGATATCGACGCGAGGAGGAGAGGTTCTTAAGAACAGTTTGTAACTTTATTATTAGTTACGTTATTCCTCTCAAATGAATACAATTTCATTGTCAGGTTGCCATTTCAGACTAACAAGAATAAGCTTCTCCCTTATACCCTTTGACATTTTTAACGATCCTAAAAGTACATTAGAAAACTTAGGTAGGTCGGTATTATCGATCGGATTGGGGAAGTCGAGTCCTTGGATCCGATCCACCGCAGACGAGCGGGGTGTAGACGACTCGTCGTAGCCCGTTATATGCCGCCCTAACGAGGACCGCTGGCTGTCTTGAACGGGTCTATCAGACGCCTATCTGAAAAGGTCCCCAAGGCAGTCAATGCATCTGGTGCCCCCGATGCATCGATTAGCGCAGGGAGGGGCTACTTTGAGAAAGGCCCCGACTTAGAGGTGTGGCACTCTGGGAGGGATGGGGACGATGTGTCCAACGTATTATTTGTTAAGATTATTGCAGATTTAAAATTAAGTACATTGATTGTTATGATTAATGATCAAGCGTTGCTCATTATTTTATGTTTAACTTGGACTTTTTTAGACTTTGCTAACTGAGATGTAGGAAGCAAATGAAATAAGAGGGTTTAGGTGTACCTCAGATTTGTCAAAGTAAGACTCCGAAAAACGTGAGGCGGTAGATGCATCTGGTGCTTCCGATGCATCGGGTAGCGTAGGAAGGGGCCACTTTTAGAGAGGCCCCGACCCAGAGGTGGCGCACTCTGAGTTCCAGAATTGCTGCTGGCGGGAATGGGGTAAATGTGTACAACGGTACCCTGTCCCCGCCACCAGCAGCGTGGTGGAGCACTGTCAGGTTTTTAGTCGGTGCGAGTTAGACAAACCCGCCGCTCTGCCCCGTCGGGCGGTGATGACCCATAATGGGTTTTCCTGATACAAAAAAAGTCAGTATTATGGATAACAACATAAGTGTTCTTAAGAACGTTTTAGTTACTTAAAATACGTTCAAGTCAATTGAATACAAATTCATTGCGAGGTCGGGTAAGTGGAACAGATGGAGTGATTCATCACGCCGATACAAATGGGTTGCGTGCGGCACCACGATTACCCTTTACCGAGTGGGAGGAATCGCTTTATTATACTCCAGCACAACATTTATACGTGTTTTGTTAAGGTTTGTATTACTGTTATACTAGCTTCTTAGAAATAACGTTAAGAATAATTTATAGAAGTAGGCGTTACTTTGCGGAGATCTATAAAAGTAATAATAAAATTATTTTGCTATAACCTCTACTCCAGGTTTGTGCATGTTTTTACGAATCCTGCATGTAACAGGTATGAAAACGGATTGTCCACTCTACATTTAGCACTATATATATTTTCTATTTTACTTCATCGCGGATTATAGCAAAATAATTTTATTATTACCTTTGAACGTTAAGAATGTTATATTTTTTTAACTTAATTTTCGGGGGGTTTTCGTAGAGAAAATGCCAATCCCATAGTAATTATTAACTAACCTTACTTTTTTTAACTTATACGTATATTAACCAGGCTGTAAACCAATTTCACTTCTCTTGAATCTGGAGTAGCCAAAATGCTATATAAAGGATCAAAATTAAAAATTAATCCTAATTTTAACCTAAATTCACTTAAGAATGCCGTGTGGTATTTGCTAAGTAGAATAGACCACCTTCTTTCACAACGAGGTGTCATAAAAAGCGACAAAGGTCGAACCGCAGCGTGATATACGGCTGAGTAGAATAGACCAACCTCATTTCTTACCGAGATGTCGTAAAAGGCGAATAAGTTAAGTTAATCCACCATGTTGTATCCGGTTGAGTAGAATAGACCACCCTCTTTCTTACCGAGGTGTTGTAAAATACTACTAAGGTAAGTTGCAAGTCAGGGAGACGGCCAGTTGTAAAACATGCACGCGAAATCAAGTAACAACATGTTTATACCATGCTGTACCGACCCCACTTTGAAATAAGAGCAGCGGGATGATGAACCTAAATTCACTAAAGAAAAAACTAGTTTTATTATTAGCACATATAGCGTGATCACAGATGACATTGATATAAGGATTACAATGTATCTAAGTCAATTAAGGCTAGTTCTGAATTAGGTCTCTTTAATACTAAGCATGCGATATAAATGATATCGTGGTTAACATAGCATCCCAGATCAAAAGATAATCAGGGGCTCGAAACTGAAAACACGCATGCGGTGAACCGCTTCACGTACCAAGCGCATGTGGTAAGCGAAGAATGCGGCTTGCTTATATAATCCGATACGACTTAAACAATCGTTTAGTCGATCGACATAACACATCAGCCCCTTGCTCTTATTGCCGTTGTATGTCAAAGAACCGATAGCTGGCCTGGCGGGTTCTCTCAAAGAATGCAGCGCGTCTAGTTAGCACCGCAACCAACATCACGACATATTTACTAGTACACTTTTTATAACAGATTTGTTCTTGACCATTATTCCATTTTTTATTCAAATTCAAATTCAAAATATTTTTTATTCAAATAAACTTGTAAACAAGTGCTTTTGAATCGTCAACTCTACTGCTGGCTCGGAAAGCTGTTCCTACCGAGAAGAGCCAGCAAGAAACTCGGCGGTTGCTCTTTTAAAAATATAATTTTTAATACTATTTACATTAAGTCGTTACTGTCTTGTACAGGTTCAAAGAGAGCTATATCCACACATTCTTATCTTCTAAATAATCTTCAACAGTATAGTAGGCTTTTTGTATCAGCCTCTTTTTAACAGTGTTTTTAAACTGCTGTAATGGCAATGCTGAAATTGATTGCGTACTCTTATTGATGCGGACTTATTTAGGACTCGTCTTAGAATATCACAATAAAACCGATTATAATTCACATAGGGGTTTATGATTCTGGTTGTTAATCGTTCTGGTCGTGAAGACGATGGTGAACGGGTATAAAAAGTTATCCTTAAGGCCCTAATCCTTAAATATATGGGAATTGTTCAGCCCCAAGTATTCCCAACACTCTAACTCTACCATAGACTGCATAACTTAAATGGATTAATCATCTTCCTCCTTCCCTTATCCCAATTTAGGTGGGGTCGGCATAATATGTTATAAACATGTTGTCACATGATTTGGTTACGTATTTTCCGACCGACTGCCTGACGTCAACTTAACTTAGTCCTATTTTACGACACCTCGGCAAGAAATGAGTGTGGTCTATTCTACTCAGCCGGATACCACACAGATTAAGTCTTCTTTATTATCCTATCCTACTAATATTATAAATGGAAAATTTGGGAGTATGGATGTATGTTTGATACTCTTTCACGGCAAATCCGCTGAAAAAATATCAATTAAATTTGGCACGATTATTCCTTATACACCGGAATAACATATAAATATCCTTTAATTCTCCAGGAATAGAATGACATTGAAAAGCGACATCTCTTATCGACCTATATACACGACAACAGTCCACGCGAACGAAGTCGCGGGTAAAAGTTCGTAATATATAGATATATATATTATATAATAAAAATATTATAAATTTGTTTATATTCTGATCGTGTAGTATAAATGGCAGTTGAAATTCGCACCAATTTATGCTTAAAACGGAGTGCGCGCGGAAAACTAGTGTGTGTAACGTGCGAAAGTTTTCTGCCTTTTTGACTGCAAAAAAGGCATAGTTTTATTCAGTTGCTGCCCGTTTTTGTAAAAAAAGTATGTGATATATTTTTTCCAATGCACAGCAATGGTAAAGGATATTGCGTATATTTTGTACTGAAATATTTTCAAATGTATCGTAAATTGAAATTTGATGAAAAAAATTTGCACGGTAAAATAAAAAAAATGTATCGTAAACTGAAATTTGATGGAAAAATATTGCACCATAAAATAAAAAATCGAATGGTTTTGCCGTGACAGTTCATTCATCATTCTCCTGCCCTTATCCCGCTGTTTGTTATTATCCCACAACATGTTTAAAACATGTTACAAGTTTGGCTTGTTACAGCGGATACAGCACGATGGGTCAACTTACTTTAGTCACCTTTTTCGAATGAATGAGGGTGTTCTATTCTACTCAGCCGGATAACACGCGGTGGGTCAACTTACCTTAGTCGCCTTTTACGACACCTCGGTAAGAAATGAGGGTGGTTTTACCGTAACAGTTAGATCACGTAATTGTTACTAAGAGTTAGTGAGTTCAAACCCTGGACAGCGATTAGTACATAGATAAATTTTAAAATAATGCGCCAATTGCAGATTACATGCGAATAATATTCTCGTTATATTTTACTATATCATTTTAGTATTAAAGTGACTTAATTCAAAATTAATGTTAATTGAGTTAGACACATTGTAATCCTTATTTCAATGCCAGCTATGACATGACGTAACGAAATATTAAAAAAAAAGTATTTTCTTGCTCTTTTAAATAATGGGTATCTTTACCATTTTTGAAATAGGTCACTTTAATACTAAGCGTGCGATGATCGATACATACGGTCGATGATCCTTCAGTTACTAAAAAGTCAAAATGAACATAGCTCGTAAGGAAGTAAGTAGGTAAGTAGCGGCCTGTTACTATCCCACTGCTGAGAATAGACCTCTTCTCTCCGTTTTTGGAGAGAAGGTTTGGAGCTAAGACCTACCACGCTGCTCCAGTGCGGATTGGTACGTTACACATATCTCCAGAATTCTCTAGAGATATGCAGGTTTCCTCACGATGTTTTCCTTCACCGAAAAGCGTGTGATATATTGCAATTATCAATTAGACACATAAGTTTTTAACAGAAAACTCATTGGTGTCTGCCCGGATTTGAACCCGCGACCTCCTCGAAAAAGTCGAACGGTGCTACCGCCGGGCCAACACAGCTTCCCATATGGAAACCAGGAGTTAATGTTTCCGTTATAATAAATAAAACAAACAATTCCCATATACAACATGTAATCTCCGTAAATGTTTAATTTCGTTAACAATCAAGAATATTTTGGGCCGCGTCCAAACAGCCAGATTTTGTCCGATAGCATTTTGTCCTGACACGTTAAGAACCATATAATGTAGATTTATATTGTGTTCACGACGAATAATTGTTTTCATAAATTTATATTATGTTCACGAAGCATTGTTCTTAAATATATTGATATCTGAATTTAATTTATTTAGTTCCTAGTAAGCTGTGGCCCAGCGGTAACACCGTGTGACTCTTTCGAGGAGGTCACGGGTTCAAACCCGGGCAGACACAAATGAGTTTTTCTGTTAAAACTTATGTGTCTAATTGATAATTGCAATTTATCACACGCTTTTCGGTGACGAAAAACATCGAGGAAACCTGCATGTCTCTAGAGAATTCTAGAGATATGTGTAACCTACCAATCCGCATTGGAGCAGCGTGATAGGTCTAAGCTCCAAACCTTCTCTCCAAATCTCCAAAAACGGAAAGAAGAGGCCTATTCTCAGCAGTGGGATAGTAACAGGTCGCTTCTTACTTACTAGTTTCTAGTATTGTACAATGTCTAGACCGCGGGATCTTTCCCGTCATTTGATATCCGGCTGTGTAAAATAGACTATCCTAATTTCGTACCGAGGTGTTGTAAAAGGGGAACTAAGGTAAGTTGACCTGCCGTGTGGTATCCGGCTGAGTAGAACAGACCACCCTCATTTTTACCGAGGTATCGTAAAAGGCGACTAAGGGAAGTTGACGTCAGGCAGGCCCGGTCGTAAAATAACAAGCCAAAAAAATGTTTAAGTATGTTGTGCTGACCCCACTTAGAGTGGAATAAGGGCATGAGAGTGGGATAAAACACTGACTGGCCCGTTGGAGTAGTGGGTAGTGACCCTGCCTTCAGCTCCGCGGGTCGCGGGTTCGATTCCCGCCGAGGGCCAACATTTTCTATAAATGAATTTGTTGGTCTTTGAGCCTGGGTGTATATTTGTATTTAAGTATGTATTTAAAAAATATATAAGTATATATTCACCAGTTGTCTGTCTACCATAACACAAGTAATAAGTTACTTACTTTGGGGACGGACGACCGTGTGTGTAAATGTCCCATATATTGTCCCATATAAAACAGTGTTAGCAGACGAGGTAAACATATGTCTTTAAAAATGTCGCAGGGAGCTTTTGTACTAGGGTGCACAGTCCAATGTTGATGATGATGAAATGGTGATGAAAATGAAAAAATGAACGTGTTATGTTCACTTTTGAGCTAACTAAACCGACACACGTCAAGACGAGGCTCTCTGGGGGTGTGATGATTGTAACACAGTGTAAGGGCTTGAAAAAAGCTACCACTGGCACTTAAGAAAATTATAGTGCCATGTAAGGGTGCGTTTACATGTATTGTTGTTTATAGACAGATTTTTTTATATTATAAGATATACCAACAGCAATCATAGCAATATATAACTATTTAGTCATGTAGGGTTCGATCCCGGGTTCTTAACTTTTTGGTCCGCCTGTTACCGTTAGGCTATCACAGCAATAGGTTTTAGTTTCTTTTCAACAGCTCAGCATTTTTTCAATGCCCGAAAACAGGGGTAAACAACATTTTTTTTAATGAAACTAAGCTACATCGATTCCCCCCCCCCCCCCCCAAACACCGTACATGCCGAATTTCATGAAAATCGTTGGAGCCGTTTCCGAGATTCGAAAAATTATAAAAGATGGAACAATTATTCTAATTCTTGAATTTAAACAATCGTGAGTGGAATTCATAATTAATGTATAGAAAGCGGCTATACTCACGTGTTATTATTCCAATTCTTTTTTGTTATGTTAATTATTGTCAGAATAAGGTTCTCATGAATTAAATTTTTTATAAATTAAGCGAGAATAAAAAAAATGTTTATAATACATAATCTATCTTACTCTTAATGTCTATTAACTTTTTGTTGAGGGTAATACTGCGGGGCACAGCTAGTTGGTATAAAAATAATTCTATTAAATCTGGTACTAAAATACGCACGTATGTAACTATGCTTTAGAAAGTAGGGCTCTTCACTAACGTTTATCCTTGCCTTGACGTCAAAGTAAACTCTTGTCAAAGCAATTTAATCCTTTATCAAAGGTATTAGGGTTCGTGGGGTTCCAGAAACAGATTGTTATATGTTAACCTCTAGAACATCGAATCGTCTAATACAGCTAACAATTTCGTGACATTTTAGTCTTCGAAACATTTTGATATGTATTTTATCCTTAGATTTAGCAATAACTTTTGATAAAACAGAAACGTCGGCGCAAATTGGAGATGTTTTGGGTCATACAAGAGAAATATAAAAAAATACGAGTTCCCAAGAAAATCTACGAGAAAGAGGAAAATAATTGTTAAAAAAAAGAATATTTTTCGGAAAGAAAAACAAAATTATAATAAAATAAATTCCCAATAGCGATCTTAAAAGCAGACTAACGGAATAGTATCCGGCTGGGTAGAATAGACCACCCTCATTTCTTACTGAGTTGTCGTAAAAGGTGACTAAGGTTATTTGGCTTCAGACAGGCGGCCGGTCGTACAACAACTAGCCAAATTAAGTAACAACATGTTTATAGCATGTTGTGTAGACCCCACTTAGAGTGGGATAAGGGCAAGAGGATGATAATAAAAGAGTAGCACCATACTTGACGAATGATAGAAGATAATGGAAGATGAAAACATATTCTCCACTTCAAGTTAAAGGGGTAGGAGAATAAAATAAATAAATATATGGGACACTTACACTTACACACCGTCGTCCGTCCACAAAGTAAGTAACTTAATACTTGTGTTATGGTAAACAGACAACTGGTGAATAAATACTTATATAATTTTAAATACATATATACACACACCAAATTTTTGTTAGAAAATGTTGGCCCCTGGTGGGAATCGAACCCACGACCCGCGGAGCTGAAGGCACGGTCACTACCAACTGCGCCAACGAGCCAGTCGTGCCATTATGACTATGTACTTTATTTATTTATTAGGAAGAAAACGTGATATATAATATGGTTTATATAAAACTTATATAAATTTCTAAATTATAGTTTTCTATTATATAATAATATAATTAAAGGCTAACTCGGCATGTATAATTAAATAAATAAAGCTAAATAACGTTCTGTCCATTAAATCAAATACAAAAAAAAAATAGTTATAGGAAGAAAAAAAAGGGTTGTTACAATTGATAAAATTAAACAAAAAAACTAGTCTATTTTAACAATTAAAAAATAAAATAATAATAGTTATAGTAAGTAAGTAAGTAAGTAGCGGCTTGTTACTATCCCACTGCTGAGAATAGGCTCTTCTCTCCGTTTTTGGAGAGAAGGATTGGAGCTAAGACCTACCACGCTGCTCCAGTGCGGATTGGTAGGTCACACATATCTCCAGAACTCCCTAGAGATATGCAGGTTTCCTCACGATGTTTTCACCGAAAAGCGTATGATAAATTGCAATTATCAATTAGACACATAAGTTTTTAACAGAAAAACTCATTGGTGTCTGCCCGGGTTCGAACCCGTGACCTCCTCAAAAGAGTCAAACGGTGTTACCGCTGGGCTACCACAGCTTCTTAATAGTTCTAGAGTAAATAATAATATTGTATCTACTACCCTTTGTTCTGTGTATTAAATCATGTCAAGTGAACCATTATTAATAAATACTAGGTCTACAGCTGTGTACAACCTTTGGCCCAATGCCACTAACTTGTTACTCAGTTAAGACTGTGTCTTGTTCGGTAAAGTATTGCGCTGTAAGAGATCGTGAAGTAGTAGGGAAGTTACTTGATCGATTTTTTTTATAATCGATTAACAAAAAAAATAACTGATATCTATTCGATTAATCGCTTCTTTTTTATATATAGTGTATGTGGGTTGAGATGTGTGTAATTTACCTTGTATATTTATATACAAGACACATATTATATGTAATACATACATGAAGAAGCTGTGGTAGCCCAGTGGTAGCACCGTGCGACTCTTTCGAGGAGGTCGAGGGTTCAAACTCGGGCAGACACCAATGAGTTTTCCTATTAAAAAGTTATGTGTCTAATTGATAATTGCAATTTAGCACACGCTTTTCGGTGAAGGAAAACATCGTGAGGAAACCTGCATATCTCTAGAGTTTTCCGGAGATATGTGTAACCTACCAATCCGCATTGAAGCAGCGTGGTAGGTCTTAGTTCAATCCTTCTCTCTAATAACGGAGAGAAGAGGCCTATTCCCAGCAGTGGGATAATAACAGGCCGCTATTTTACTTTACTGTACAAGAGGAACATACATGGTCTCATGGTGCACCACGTTAATAACACGAGAGCCCTTGGTGAGAGTGGACGTGAAGTGACATGTGGTTTACTACATTGGTTTAATATTTGGTTTATACAGTGGTTTAGTGTTACTAGTGTTAGTAGTGCGTGTTTGAGCCTGTGCTATATTCATACAACATTAGTTTACGTACACTACAATATATAATAATAAAATTAGAATAAAGATTAAGCAAAGTGGACTACTTAGAATCTATACTAATATATAAAGCTGAAGAGTTTGTTTGTTTTGATTGTTTGAATGCGCTAATCTCAGGAACTAATGGACCGATTTAAAAATTCTTTATATGAAGGAAGGCTATAGACTATATAACATCACGCTGAGATAAATAGGAGAGGAACAGTAATAAAACATATTTTGAAAATGGCAAAATTTAAGGCTATTCTTGCGTGTGCTAAGTAAATGGTGAAATTTATACAAAAATCTCTTGTAATTAACTCACCATAACTGCATCTATGCTCAAAATTTCAATTTGGGAAAAAAATTGACTTTCCATGCGGGCGAAGCTGCTGGCACAGCTATTTAAATATAACATAGAGGCGCTGTTTTTAAATTCAAATAAAATGTCTATTTTGACAACATGAGCTTAATCGGACGAGATAAAAACAAGAAGAATAGATTGTACTAATCTAAAGATTTTGTAAAAATCGTTTTTAATGTTTAGATAATCGATTATATTTTCACATCCCTATGAAGTAGGTGGATTTGAAGAAATGACTTAGTGTTATTTGAATTAGTGATAACCGCTCGCGTTAATTTTAATATTCTATAATACCCGCAATTATTTATTTTTACTTGTGTTTTTTGTTCCCGGATAGAAAACGGGAATTTTTAAGAGTCACATTGTAAGAGTATGTATATAAATATAAATAAATAAATATAAATATTAAGTAAATAATTTATATTAGACGTTACTTTGCGGAGATCCATAATAATATTATGTTGCTATAATCCGCGATAATAGCATAATAATTTTATTATTACTTTTGTATACTGACTAAACTAATAAAGAGCGTGTTAAATTCAAAGTTAATATGTAAGTAATAAATTGTTAAAATTATTGTCAGATGTATCGATAATTTTTATATTAATGTACGTTATTATCAATTAACATCACATGTAATTATTTTAGGACATAAATAGATTTGCTTAGTCATCGTAGTGTTAAAATAACTGTGTTTTACAGCTAATTTAAATTCGTGTATGCTAATTTCGAAACTGAAATAATACATTAAATTTGGCTCGTTTGTAGGATTTTCGACGTGCGGAGAATATTAAATTACATTGAAAATGTAATACTTTTGCGAGTGAATCATATGGAAAGTATATATTGTGTGTACTGGTAATATAACGTAAATTTATGTGTTAAACTTAATTTCACTTGTTGTACAAAAACTGGCTGTGTTAAGAGAAAACATTGTGTAAGACAATTACTTTATCGTGACCTTCTTTCTTTTCTATTATATGCCATATGAAAAAATGTTGTGGGGTAATGCGACCGGAGTATATATAAGCGATGGGGCGGTACTTTATAATTGAAACAATAATCACCACATGTTTTACCAACAACTGTCATTAATATGGTGGTATACACCAGGGCGGTTTTACTACAGGCGCCAACACATGTTATCTCGCATCCCTCTTGCACATGTACGTATTTATGAATGAATCGTATGAAAATAGTCTCAGCTGCATCTCGCTCCACTCCTACATACATATTTTTACGCACTCATTCTCATTTTGACTGTCTATCATATAACAAGTTGATTTAATCAATGAATAGGCGGTGTATTAAATTTTTAAATTTCCCGTTGTAAAGTTCTAGTACTTTAATTTTTACTAAAATGTATAATTTTGTTTTAATTTAGTTAGCAAAATTCTTGAAACAAATATCACTAGAAGCAAATTAAATGTATCAAGTCTTATTTCACCAGTAGCTGTTGAGATATTTCTTAAAATGAGAAATATAACAACGAAGAAACGTGCAGTTATAAAACAATAAGAAGAGGATTTACTTAATCATTATATAAATGTAAGTGTTGAGTTTTAATGAATTTTGTGCATCTCAATAATAGTAAGAGCTTTCTTAAAATTTACATTCTCACATCTAAATATAATAACCTAACCTTGCATGGATAGCCTAAAACCTTTAACATGCAGTATAATTTTTATTTCATATTTGACTTAGTTATCGTTATATAAAAATTATGATATGTACATTAATTTCGATTGATGAATTAGCTATATTAATTATTATATTAAGGATATGTCTTGCGATTTTATATAGCTTCTAGTGTCTTGTAGTGCAATAAATGATTAATAATGGAACATTAAAGTGAAAGTTTTTTAGAAGTTGTTCTAATTGATCATAAGTGTGTATCTATCTTAGTTATGAATAATTTGGACATAACTTAAATGGTCTACTTAATATTTTTTTTTAGAAGTATTTTTTAATTGAAGTTGTATACTTCATTGTATTATATTAGAACTTTAAAAATGATTGTCAAGTTTTTTATAATGAGACTCCGATGAAAAGGGAGTAAATAGCAAAAGAGAGCAAGTTTATTCTGTATAAAGCAATATAGGGTATATTGCTTTATATAACACTATTGTTGATTTTTAATTAAAAAGCAAAAGCAAAATTTAAATTTACGATTGATTAAACGATTGATTGATTGCAGATTCAAGAATCCTCAGATCCAAGATTAAGAGTAATTTTTTATTTTAATATGATTGTCACATGATGTTATTTATAGTTATGATTTGAGATATCTTTACATTTACAGTGCTAATAAAAGATATAATAGTATGTGTAATGAATGAAAGAATAACAGCAATATTAAAAGACTGTTCTATAAAACTGAAAGTAAATATTTATGTAATTTATAAATCACTTAAAATGTGCAACTGTTTATATCTAACAGAAACTAAATAACAAACAATATTTCTCCTTCATACTTATGCAATAATAAAAAGCAATTTTTCTAAAAGTGAACCCATTTACTCTTTCTTAACAAATCAATGCATAATGACACAGACAACATTTTTTTTATATTATAGAACAACTATTCATATAGATTCAAATACAACCTTGTTCATAAGAGGTTCTATTTGAATAGTAACAATTTTTAATTTTTTTAATTTTTTAAAATTATTTTCAGAGATGGAATAGCACTAGACTAAGTGCAACTAAAGGAAGGTAACTAATACTCAAGTGAAGTCTGACTTTATGAAGCTAAGTTAGATTCCCGTAATTTCAGCCACAGATGTAAGCGTGCACTCAAACATCAGTAGCCAAAAGCGACTGGGAAAAGAATTAAGGTTTTACATGTATTGCAGGTGCCAAATACCGGCTCTTTGCCAACCGCAACACATTACCATTACAAAAAAAAAATGTAAAAGTTAATGGATTGAATGAAATTAATGGATTAATTTTACAGGAGGGCAGTCCGACAGCTGGCCTCGTGACTCCACGAGCTACGCTGGTCTGGCCTCGCTGCTGCCAATGGAGACGTGCCGCCGCCCCTCACCCCAGGCCGGCCCGTCCGGCTATGCCGCAGCTGCTGTCGCTCCGCCGTCGCCTCGAGCGCTCGAACAGCACCAGGCCGAACAGTAGCGTCAACCACCAGGACCTCTGTAATTTGAGAAAATGCATTTGAGGTAACTAATACTCAAGTGAAGTCTGAATTTATGAAGCTAAGTTAGATTCCCGTAATTTCAGCCACAGATGTAAGCGTGCACTCAAACATCAGTAGCCAAAAGCGACTGGGAAAAGAATTAAGGTTTTACATGTATTGCAGGTGCCAAATACCGGCTCTTTGCTAACCGCAACACATTACCATTACAAAAAAAAAATGTAAAAATTAATGGATTGAATGAAATTAATGGATTAATTTTACAGGAGGGCAGTCCGACAGCTGGCCTCGTGACTCCACGAGCTACGCTGGTCTGGCCTCGCTGCTGCCAATGGAGACGTGCCGCCGCCCCTCACCCCAGGCCGGCCCGTCCGGCTATGCCGCAGCTGCTGTCGCTCCGCCGTCGTCTCGAGCGCTCGAACAGCGCCAGGCCGAACAGTAGCGTCAACCACCAGGACCTCTGTAATTTGAGAAAATGCATTTGAGGTAACTAATACTCAAGTGAAGTTTGAATTTATGAAGCTAAGTTAGATTCCCGTAATTTCAGCCACAGATGTAAGCGTGCACTCAAACATCAGTAGCCAAAAGCGACTGGGAAAAGAATTAAGGTTTTACATGTATTGCAGGTGCCAAATACCGGCTCTTTGCCAACCGCAACACATTACCATTACAAAAAAAAATGTAAAAATTAATGGATTGAATGAAATTAATGGATTAATTTTACAGGAGGGCAGTCCGACAGCTGGCCTCGTGACTCCACGAGCTACGCTGGTCTGGCCTCGCTGCTGCCAATGGAGACGTGCCGCCGCCCCTCACCCCAGGCCGGCCCGTCCGGCTATGCCGCAGCTGCTGTCGCTCCGCCGTCGCCTCGAGCGCTCGAACAGCGCCAGGCCGAACAGTAGCGTCAACCACCAGGACCTCTGTAATTTGAGAAAATGCATTTGAGGTAACTAATACTCAAGTGAAGTCTGAATTTATGAAGCTAAGTTAGATTCCCGTAATTTCAGCCACAGATGTAAGCGTGCACTCAAACATCAGTAGCCAAAAGCGACTGGGAAAAGAATTAAGGTTTTACATGTATTGCAGGTGCCAAATACCGGCTCTTTGCCAACCGCAACACATTACCATTACAAAAAAAAAATGTAAAAGTTAATGGATTGAATGAAATTAATGGATTAATTTTACAGGAGGGCAGTCCGACAGCTGGCCTCGTGACTCCACGAGCTACGCTGGTCTGGCCTCGCTGCTGCCAATGGAGACGTGCCGCCGCCCCTCACCCCAGGCCGGCCCGTCCGGCTATGCCGCAGCTGCTGTCGCTCCGCCGTCGCCTCGAGCGCTCGAACAGCACCAGGCCGAACAGTAGCGTCAACCACCAGGACCTCTGTAATTTGAGAAAATGCATTTGAGGTAACTAATACTCAAGTGAAGTCTGAATTTATGAAGCTAAGTTAGATTCCCGTAATTTCAGCCACAGATGTAAGCGTGCACTCAAACATCAGTAGCCAAAAGCGACTGGGAAAAGAATTAAGGTTTTACATGTATTGCAGGTGCCAAATACCGGCTCTTTGCCAACCGCAACACATTACCATTACAAAAAAAAAATGTAAAAATTAATGGATTGAATGAAATTAATGGATTAATTTTACAGGAGGGCAGTCCGACAGCTGGCCTCGTGACTCCACGAGCTACGCTGGTCTGGCCTCGCTGCTGCCAATGGAGACGTGCCGCCGCCCCTCACCCCAGGCCGGCCCGTCCGGCTATGCCGCAGCTGCTGTCGCTCCGCCGTCGCCTCGAGCGCTCGAACAGCGCCAGGCCGAACAGTAGCGTCAACCACCAGGACCTCTGTAATTTGAGAAAATGCATTTGAGGTAACTAATACTCAAGTGAAGTCTGAATTTATGAAGCTAAGTTAGATTCCCGTAATTTCAGCCACAGATGTAAGCGTGCACTCAAACATCAGTAGCCAAAAGCGACTGGGAAAAGAATTAAGGTTTTACATGTATTGCAGGTGCCAAATACCGGCTCTTTGCCAACCGCAACACATAACCATTACAAAAAAAATTGTAAAAATTAATGACGTACGAATTACCAAAACTGCGCAATTTCAGAAATCAGTACGACACCTTTATAATGGCTAGCCCGTTAATAAAACGTCTTACAAAGTAGCGCGCTTTTGAAGCTAATGTATATTTACTATACTATAATCTATATTTACCTAAGCTATGATTAAAACAGAGTAATTATGCAAAAGTAATAATAAAATTATTTTGCTATAATCGGCGATGAAGTAAAATAGAAAATGTATATAATGCTAAATGTAGAGTGGACAATTGGTTATCATACCTGATACATGCAGGATTCGTAAAAAACACATGCACAAACCTCCACCACCGCCACCACCATACACAAGCACTATATACATTCACTATCACAAACTCAACAACTCAAATGTTTGAATTTCAACAAACATTCTCGGATAAAATGTGAGTAGTTATCCAAAACTTAATAACAAATAAACTATACTTTTGCACTATTTAATACGAAGAAAATTGAAACGTACTGACTCACCTGAAACGTTCGTTATACGTAATATATAACTGTAATCACTTTTTACTTACGCAAAAATATATAAACCAACAAATGATTTTTAATTAAAATTAGACAATTCCATAAACTTCTTGTTAACGCACACTATATACAATAACACGATATAATAGGAATACCACAATTCCCGTTCCGAGATGCACTTCTCTTGAATGACGAACAAGGACTGAATGTCACTGAAACGTTTTATCGGTATATATAGTAAGACTCCACCGGAAACAATAACGGCACAGTGTTGCCCCTATTTAATCAAAAAGGGCGCGATTAGGGTTGCCACCTTTTTTTTGAAGAAAACTACTATTTTTCTTTTTAAATCAAAAAAATATAGTACTTTTAGGAAATTCAGGAAAAAAAATAGGACACATCTATTTTCAATCATTATTTATTTTTCCATGATTATTTTTTATTACTTTTCGCTGGATAATGACACGGAGTTAGAGCTACTAACTAACTAAGCCCCGTAAATACATGAATGAGTTTCGTTCCTACATTCCCTATGCAGGGCTGCGGGTGCGTTCCATTCACAGTTAATTAAAAAAAGCACGACAATTGCAATTAGCGATAAAAATATAGTATTTTTCGTGCTATATTCTTTTTCTATAATATATAGTACAATTTAAGCTAGTGTTTTTCAATTTATATATACATTTATTAAAGCAGGGACCTCGAAGCATATAGCATTATAGTATATCCTTAGTGTTTTTATTGAACTGTGATAATATAGGGAAGTTTTATTTTTTAATTTTAAAATATAAGTAAAAATAAAACTAAAATAATAAAAATAAAACTTTTCCTTCTATAGTAATATTTATTGTGTATGCTTTATTGAAGTGTTGTATATCATATGTCATACCCAATATCAGTTATATTCTATGTTTTAGGTGGTTATTTCTGAATAGTTTTTATTCTTTCTGCGACAGACAATATGGATTACAGACATACTTTAATTATTTAACAGAAAGTTATTTGTTCAAGATACTTTAACATACTATCCCATTTAGTTATGCACATTTCAACTAGATTTTTTGTCTGAGTAACTGTGTCTGGTCAAGGCACTGCTACTGTTGTTGCAATGAATTCATTAATATCTGATACAATGGTTGATATTCTTCAAGTGAGTTAAAATGTTTCAAATATAAATCATTTTTGTTTGTAAACACAAAAATTGGCATGTGTATGTTTAAAGTAACGGCCTATTATCCACCCCAGCAGTGGGAACCATAAGCTTCCTCTATCCGTTTTTTGGAGAGAAGTATTGTAGCAAAGACCTACCATCGCGTTGCTCCAATGCGGATTGGTAGGTTACGCATATCCCTAGAATTCGCTAGAAGTATGCGGATTTCCTTACCATATTTTCCTTCACCGGAAAGCGTGTCATAAATTGCAATTGTCAATTAGACATGTGCCTGCGCGGGGTATAAACCCATGATCGTCTTTACAGAGTCGAACGGCCTCACCGCTGAGCTATCCATAGCTTGTTCCATATTTATTAAAATGTATTTGCAATAATTTTCAGATGAACCTGGTCATAGCCAAAGAGAGTACTCATTGGGATGACGTCTAAGGGCTATATGCTGTTGATGCTTTATGGGATGAAGCACATGATTAGGTCAATTGATTTGACTAGATGAAGGCAAGTAAATATTTGATGTAAAGTATGTCAGTCTGTCCATTTCACTTTCTATTAAAACTGAAGCTTATATGTCTAATGGGCTAACTGCCTTATCCGTTTGAGATATAACAAAAAATGTTTGGTACAATTTTTCTTCTATTATAGTGATGCAAAAAAGTGTGTGATATAAGAATAGCTTAAAAGACATTAGTGATGATCATTGGAACTTTGTCACATACAATACAGTATTTGGAAAGCATAATATTTTTAGCCTGGTACTGCTAACAGTACAAAATCAAAGATATTTAACATAACACAAAGATTGTCACAGATACCCCTTATATTTTATTATTAAAAAAACAAAATTTATAATTATAGTCTCTATTCTATACTTAAAATATAACTGTAGACAAAGTTATAGACACGAAAAAAATATTTTCCAGACACTATTTAAGACCAGTAGAAGCTAAAAATATATTTTTAAAATTTAAAATCTCTGTTATTTGTCAATGCATCATTCTCCTACCCTTATCCCACTCTAAATGGGGTAGGCACAACATGTTTTAAACATGTTATCACATGATTTGGTATCTTACGACCGGTCGCCTGCCCGACGTCAACTTACCTTAATCGGTTTTCGCGACACCTCGGTAAGAAATGAGGGTGGTCTATTCTACTCAGAGGATATCAATGCCAAGATTGTCTGTAAGACTACCTTTGCAAACTAATGTTCTATCTATACATTATTAAAGAATAACTTATTTATTACAGGTTAAATATGCTGCGAACTCTTCCGCCGGGAAGTGTCCACGAGCCCGATGATGCAGATGAACATATATGAAGAGCTTCAGTCGAATCATAATTATTTAGCCTCATTTATTGACATTAGTAATAACATTTTCACAGCGCGAATGCTTTTATTCACTAACAATTTATTTTGCCGCCTGAACCATTCGGAATTTTGGAATAAGGCTGTAAAAGTCCGCTTCAATGCTAGAGGACTCAAGAGAAGGTTGTGTCTTCAAAATAGTATTCATATTAGTATAATTGACAAACATTATGAAGTTTGAAACTTCTTAACTAGGACCCAATGGATTTTTTCTCAAATCCGTGGATAAGGGGGCTCTAGCACACTAGAACGGATCATAATTTGGTTTCATTGTTTAAAACATGATTGGTTAATATTATTGTTTGATAGTTATAGTACCTTGTATTCCATCAGAAATATTTTCCAGACCCAAGCCATATCATATTACCGGTTCAGTATATTGATATATCGGTCATGTGCAGCAATAGCGGTACAACTCAAAAACTTATATTTTGAGATGAATGGGTTTAAAATTTTCATTACTCAGGAAAATGAATAACAATTGCTTAGTTGCTAGTTTAATTGTTAGTTTGCTTAAACGACGGGCTTATAATGAAATATGAGTTCTGCCTGTATTGCTGCTAAAAATTGTGTATTTTAACATTAACACCATTTATTCCTATTCAAAACACGTGTTTTTACTTGTGTAGCAAAACTAAAAACCTGAGCAATCCTGGGAGTAATATATTTTCAAAACAGGATTATTTAAATTGTGAAATTTTTATAATTACGCTATTGTCTAATAAAACTGAAAGATTTGATCTAGTTAAAGTTATATTATCCATCACAAAAACTTATATCTTTGGAATGGCATTATATGGCATGTAAAGTGTTAATTAGTCAAAAATGTATATAACTTAAAAAACTATAATTCCTGGTTAACTTGCATTAATCATAAATATGATTTGTTAAAAGTTTTTTGCATAATCGTAATCATAATGCGAGTTAGACAACGGTGTATCAATTAAGGAGAATTCACAGTACTGCAGATACTTGGAAAACGATAATGGAAATGGAAAATTTTATCGCAAGTAAAGTTATAGAACTATGATACATGAGGCAAAAGTAACTAACTAATATTACTATTATTAACATTTAAAAATTGATTCAAAATTTTTATTATTTTACTATATATACTCCATAAGTATAGAAACATAACAAGATGTAAACAAACAAAACCATGTGATTCAGGAGTGACAAATATGTCATAACAATAATATTATTAACAAATGAAAAAATTGGGATTCAACTGCAGTTGTCAAAAGAATATCTCTAATATTTATAAATGTAATTTTCATAAATTGATTGGTATTTTCTAAAATTAAATATTTATACCTTTAGTATAGCAAAACAGCAATATATAATTTAATAAAATTCAGCAGATACAAATTAGCCAAGTAAACTACCTAAAATGGTAATTGGATTAACCAACGCAACATAATATCAATATTCTACGAGCTTCACTCTGTGATACTTAAATGTGTAGTAATTTAGTGTATTTAATATTATCCATCGTTTTCTTTAAAAATTTTATAATTCTTATTTATTGTTTCAAAGTTTGTAAAAATTATTGATAGCAATCACGCCATAATAAAGTGGTGCGAATACTATCAATAATTTTAAATTCTTTAAAAGAATTAAAAATTATATTAAATGTTAGTATAATGTGTTGTAATAAAAAAGGTACTTTATAGTAGGCAGATAATGCCTACTATAAACTACCTGTTTTGACATGTTTACATTTAGTTAAATACTTAACCCATGGAGTATAGTTCCTCATGATGTTTTCTTTCATCGAAAAGCTTGGTATCAATTGGCACATTAATTATGGCAAAATTTCACAATTTAATTCTTATTTTATATGTATAAATCCGAAGTGTTAACTGGTTTGATGGAAAATATTATACTTAGAGATAAAAACCACTAATATTCTATAAAACTACTACCAATATATCTAAAAAAGACTAATATTTATAATTTACCATCAAGTATACTCCTTTTAAGTATAATGTTTTTTCCTAAATACTAAAACGGTAAAAACGAAAGCATCTATTGTTTGAAATACTAATCTTGTAAATTTGTTTTCGAGTGAATACTTATAATTAATTATATTTAATAATAATATATAATAATTTAAATTACAATTCCTATATTTTCAAGATACATGATCGCCGATTCTGTTTCCTATTTAAAAATAGTAATCATTTTTGAAGTTGCACTTTTAGCGTGTTTAGGAAAAAACTTTTTTTTTTAAGAAGCATGCACATAGAAATGTAAAACGGCTGTTGAATATAAATTTTTTTATTACAGTAAAAGTCTATTAAAGAATTTCCTTAAAAATTTTGTTTTATTAAAATCTAAAAATCATTATTAATATGTTACAGGACAACCGGTTATCCAAATAATCGGTAAGAGTAAAATGCGAATCGATAAAACTTTGACATTACTAGTTACGGTTTTAGCGCACCAAGTACATCACTAATTTTACTACGATTTTACGTCATACGTTATATATATTACTACTCCATATGTGAGAAAGAGTCAGAGCTGAGACTAAATCCGTTTTTATGAATGAAACGGGTGAGAGGCAGAAAGTTTTTAACGAATGAGAATGTAAGTAGCTATAGTGCTACTCTGCACCCCCCATACCACCGA
This sequence comes from Morpho helenor, assembly GCA_029227775.1. Lineage (NCBI taxonomy): Eukaryota > Metazoa > Arthropoda > Insecta > Lepidoptera > Nymphalidae > Morpho > Morpho helenor. The sequence goes on from JARGCU010000006.1 coordinate 2,810,169, forward strand.
AAATAGGCTCGCGCCAATGTATGAATCTCAACCATCTATTTTATAGTTAATAATCTATGGTATACACTGTCCATTATATTAACCATCTTTTGACAGATTGACGATTTACATATTTAGTGATGTCCTAAAGATTCTCGTATGCGATACCATTCCGATTATAGTACCTACTATCATTAATCGAATTACGTACCTAAGTAATTCGATTAATGATAACCTACGTAAACTAATAACAGATATAGAAATCAACATTTTGATTTAATATTGCCTTAGTTTTTTGAAAATAAATGTTAATCCGTGTGTATTTATTATAATCATAAAAAATATATTATACATCAACTGGCAACATCAACAGACCTTCCGCTCGGCCGCCATTTTGACGTGATCTGTCACTCTCAACGAAACGCCCGTGATAGTCACACGCATTTACGTTCGCTGAGTGTTCTCTCGCATCTGTTACACCTTGAGTTAAGTAGCTTTATTCCTCGGAAAAACTTTTGTGAAACTTATATTAATTGATCGTGAAAATGCCGAAAGGACGTGTGTTGAAAGCACAATCGAGACAGTTAGTGGTAAAACTTCATGAGTATTTTGAGCAAGAAAATCAAAATGGCGGACCTCTTATACCTATCACGCAAGTCCGAAACCGTGTTGCAGCCGCGTTGGGGATCAGTCTATCAACTGTGACTAAAATCACTACTGATGCCTACGGCAGGAGCGGCTTGGAGCAAAACAAACCATCTACACCAAAAAGAAAGCGCCGGGCTCATAAGGTGACAGCTGTTGATGACTTTGACGCTGACGCTATTCGTCGTCATGTATATGATTACTACTTGAGAAAAGAAATTCCAACTTTGAGAAAACTTATTGTTTCTTTGAAAAGAAGTGGTCTATTTCATGGTGAAAAATCTTCTTTGGTCAAAGTTTTGAACACAATTGGCTTTTCATATAAAAAGTTAAATAAAAGAAAATTATTAATGGAACGCACAGATATAGCTATAGCACGTTGTGATTTTTTAAGAGAGGCAAAGAAAATACAAGATTGGGCAAATATTGTTTTCACGGATGAAACATGGCTCAACGCTAACCACACACTATCTCGTTTCTGGACTGATGATACTGCTGATTCCACTTCCTCAGTACCAATGGGAAAAGGTGAGCGCCTAATCATTTGCCATGCAGGTACAGCAAAAGGATTTGTACAAGACGCACTGTTGGCATTTAAATCGAAGAAATCAAATGACTACCACGAAGAGATGAATGCAAATGTGTATGAAGAGTGGTTCAAAAAAATGCTCATTTCATTGGAAGAACCATCAATAATTTTTATTGATAATGCGCCCTACCACTCCCGTCAAATTGATAAAATGCCAACACAGGCTAATAAAAAGCATGAAATAATTAATTGGCTTCGGGACAATGGAGAAAATGTGGACGACTCAATGTTAAAAGTTGAATTAATAAAAATATTAAAAACCAAAAAGAGAGCAAAACGCTATGTAATCAATGAAATGGCAGCAGAATATGGCCATACTGTTCTTCGGATTCCTCCATACCACTGCCAGTACAACGCAATAGAACTTATATGGGCACAAGTAAAAGGGCATGCTGCGAGATGCAATTCACAGCGAATAAAATGTTGCAATTGCTAAAAAATGCTTGCACCCACGTAACGGCCGAGAACTGGGCAAGTGTGGTGGAAAGAACTAAAAGAGTAATATTCTCTGATTGGGAACGTGATATTGCGTTTGATAATATATTATCTACACAAGAGCTAATAATAACTGCTACTGAAGACTCCTCATCGGAGGAGTCTAGTGTTGATTATCATTCCGACGACTCGTGCTAATAAAATAAATTAAAATATCCTGATTGTTTTATTTGTATTCATGTATTAACTAAGAAGAAAGTAAAACTTTATATAATATTATTAAATGTCTTTTAATACTCGTAACATCGATTTCTACCGATTATTTTTAATCTGTGGCATAATCGTAGTAACCATTATGTGTGACATCACTAAGTGGGCGGTACCCATCCATAAAGTACAAATATTATTTGTATGATATTTGTATGTAAGCAATACAAAACTTAATGAGCGTGAGCTGTCAAAAGACTGATAATATGATGGACGCAGTATAGTTCGTGCATTTAGTGTTTTAGGTAGTTTTTAGTGTATTCACTAAAATAAAAAACACGCTCTTCCCTGTATAGAATTAGACGTTACTTTACGGAAGTCTATAATAAGAAAGTGATTAAATTATTTTGCTATAATCCGCGATATAGAAAATATATATAATGCTAAATTCTCAGTGGTGTATCCATTTTCATACCTCATACTTGTAGCAATATAACAATACACAAGCACTACACACGTCGACTATCACAAACTCAACAATCGTTTCGCTCCGCAACCGAAGCGACATCAGAAGGTAAACTCCACGACAGAATCGCAAAGCGACGCATTAAGCAAGCATAGTTATATACTAATTCGTTCAACCCCCACCATTTATTTTGCCTCCGAACGCCTTTTCCGACGGCTTTGTCTAACATACATGCAAATTTCTCCTCTTTATAATATAAGATATTATAAAGAGGAGAAATTTGCATGTATGTTTGTAATGTTTTCACACAAAAACTACTGGACCGATTTCATTAATTCTTACACCATTGCTTACAGCTGCATCTTTACTGAGCAACAAAGGTTATTACAGTATACTATGTTACAGTAAAAAAAATAGATCCCTTTTTTACCACACCATATATCCAACTACTATACATACTGAATACATACATACTATATATACTGCCAATATACCTACATTTGATGGGCTTTCCACTGCCATGAGATCGGTTATGTTCGCGGGTGAAACCGCGAAATATTACTAGTATAAAATATACGTGAATAGCATATATTCACGTAAAATCGTGAGCATGTACCGTATAAATTCCAGACAGGCATAATCCCTAGCGAACCGAGACTCCGCTACTTATACGCCGCGGAAAATCACGTGTACATTTTAACACCATTTAGTTACACGGTAAAGCGTTTTCGGTAGACGGCGAATATTTCATTTTATCCTTTGAGGGTGCGTTGTTATGAAAACAGGTCTTTTGCCGAATTTCCGGGACCCATTCAGAAAGGGGAAACATCGGAAAGATTTATTAAATTCAACCAAAACTCCCTCGGGCGAGTCCCTGTCGCTTTTCGGGAATATTAAAAGGAGACCATATGTGCGAAATGAGAGAAATAATTTGGGTTATTTCTGGAATCTTGTATGGATATTTTACGGGCGTTTAGATTTTGCGAATCAATATTGTAGTTCAAAAATGACGGAAATTTTTTAACACATGGAATGTCTTATGTGTTTGGATATATCTTCGCTTTGCGATTTTGGTCGTGGAGTCTATCTCCTGATGATGCTTCGGTTGCGGGACGAAACGATTGTTAAGTTTGTGATAGTGAACGTATATAGTGCTTGTGTATTGTGGTGGCGGTGGTAGAGGTTTGTGCATGTAGTTTTACGAATCCTGTATGTATCAGGTTTGATAACCGATTGTCCACTCTACATTTAGCAATATATATATTTTCTATTTTACTTCTTCGCGGATTATAGCAAAATAATTTTATTATTACTTTTGTACATGGAATGTCATTGGTGGTATCCAGCTGAGTAGAATAGACCACCCACTTTCTTATTGAAGTGTCGTAAAATACTAAGGTAAATTTACGTCATGCAAGCTTCCGGTCGTTAAATACGTAGCCAAAATCATTTGACAATATGTTGTGCCGACCCCCCTTAGGGATAAGGGCGTAATGATGAAAAGTATACACTTGTCATCACATAACATGTTATAAACATGCTGTCACATGATTTGGCTGCGTAATGTACGTATGGATTGGAGTGTGGTGGCGGTGTTTTGCAATACATGTGGTGACTTGTCCTGCATGTATTAAGTACTAGCTTCTACCCGCGACTTCATTCGCGTGGACTGTAGTCGTGTGATATCAACCGATAAATAGCGCTTTTCAATGTTATCCTATTCCTGTAGAATTAACAGGATTTCAATAACTTATATGTTATTACGGTGTATAAGGAATAATTGTGCCAATTTTCATCGATATTGGTTCAGCGGATTCGCTGTGAATGAGTAGCAAACTTAAATCCATACTCACAAACTTTCGCATTTATAATATTAGTAGTATATGATAGGATGTGGCAACGCTACTTAGCATTACGTAGATTTTCTAAACAAACTCAGCATTATAGCAAAATAATTCTATTTTAACTTCAGTTGGAAGTAATTTGATATTCTCAAAACGGCTTAAATCCTATCGACGGGAGGGTTTAAACATATTCAGTTTACAAATTAGCATAGTTGAATTTTAAGTAGTGAAACAGAGTTTCTACTCGGAATGTTAAGCCCATTAAATATTTGTTAATGACGTATTAATGCACAAAACCTCCAGTAGTTAGGTGTTGGAAGTGTCATAAATTGTTCGCTGGGGTTTAATGGCTGCTTTCGTTTGCGGAATGGAAAACTTTGACCCATTACGAACTTTGGATTGATGTTCGTCTAATTGAATTCTCAGCAAAAACAATTACTTTGATAACGTAAAGTGAATGTGTAAGCCGTGTGGTATCCGGCTGAATAGAATAGTACCACCCTCATTTCTTTTTAAATCACTACATAGTGTAAAACAAAGTCGCTTTCTCTGTCTGTCCCTATGTCCCCATTTCCCTATGTATGCTTAAATCTTTAAAATTACGCAAAAGATTTAGATGTTTTTTTTAATAGATAGTGATTGAAGAGGAAGGTTTATATGTATAATAACATTCAATATGGTGATTTAAGATATAAAATGGCGCGAGGGGGCCACGCTTTGCCTTATAGCACTTCGAATTTAGCAGCGATCGGACGCGTTCCTTTTTCACATGACCAACTATATGTCGCTCTTTCGAGAGTAACCTCTAAAGAAAAAATGTTTGTATTGTCTAATGACGAAAAAGCTGTCGTATATAAAGACATTCTGTAATTAATTGTAAAAATAAAATACATAGGGAAAACGGTAAAAAGTAAATAAGTAAAAATGTAGTATATGAATTTACATATACCAAAAATAGCAAGAAATCATCATGTTTTAGGGATTGGTGAATTGTTTTACTCAAAATTTAACGCCTGCGGGCCATGGGCAGTAATGAATAAATCAAAACTGCTGGATAGATTTTAATATTTTTTTTCCTGATTGACATATATATATTATACCCGTGCGAAGCCGAAGCAGGTCGCTAGTAAATAAATAAATATTTGGGACACTTACACACGGTCGTCCGTCCCCAAAGTAAGTAATTTAATTCTTGTGTTATGGTACACAGACAACTGGTGAATATATACTTATATACTTTTTAAATACATACTTAAATACAAATATACACACAGGCTCGAAGACCAACAAAGTTGTTTTATAAAAAATGTTGGCTGTCGACGGGAATCAAACCTGCGACCCGCGGAGCTGAAGGCAGGATCACTACCCACTGCTCCAACGGGCCAGCCATTATTGTTCATGTTATTTCCATTTCACTTAGCGATTAATGTTTACATCATCAAACTGATTTATTAATTAAAATTTAACAATGCTAATCTAGAAACTGAATTTGTTTATGCCCATTATACTAATGGGTAGGGTTTAGCGTATTGTGTGGAATATTAAATTACATTCCAACTGTAATATTCTGTGAGAGAAAGTCTAACGGGAGCTTACGAATTAAATATTTAAATAAAACACTGCGTAAAATACTTTTCCTGTACCATGAAAGTTTTAATATAAATGTAAATAATTCGTTAAAAAACTAACATCATCATCCCCTGCCCTTATCCTACTCTAAGTGGGGTCGGCATCATCACATGATTTGGTATTTTACGACCGGCCTGCCTGACGTCAACTTACCTTAGTCGTATTTTACGACACTTCGGTAAGAAAGAGGGTGATCTATTCTACTCAGCCGATTACCACACGGCGGGTCGATTTAACTTAATCGCCTCTCACGACATCTCGATAAGAAATATGGGTGGTCTTTTCTACTCAGCCGGATACCACACAGCGGGTTGACTTACCTTAATCGCCTCTAACGACACCTCGGTAAGAAATGAGGGTGGTCTATTCTACTCAGCCGCATACCACACGGCGGGTCGACTTATCTTAGTCGCCTCTTACGACACCTCGGTAGGAAATGAGGATAGTATATTCTACTCAGCCGGACGCCACACGGCGGATCGACTTACCTTAGTCGCCTGTAACGACACCTCGGTAAGAAATGAGGGTGGTCTATTCTACTCAACCCGATACCACACGGTGGGACACCTTATCTTAGTCTCCTTTTACAACATCTCGGTAAGAAATGAGCGCTAATCTGAGGAACTAGGAACTAAACTGGACCGATTTGTAATATTCTTTGAGTGTAAGATAGTCCATTTATCGAAGAAGGCTATAGGCTATATAACATCACGCTGAGATGAAAAGGAGAGGAGCAGCTATAAAACATATTACGAAAACGGCATAATTTAAATCTTTCATTGCGTGCGCTGAGTAAACGGTGAAAGTTATTCAAAAATCATGTATTACAAAATTGTTCCCATCTAAGTCCTAAATAAAAGCCCGCGACAACATATGTCTAGCTTTTAAGGTGAATCCACTGTAACCATTTTTATGCTTTTCAAAATAAAATATTACGGTTTTAAACTTTTCGCGCGAGCGGTGGCGCCGGCGATTGCTAGTAATATATATGAATATATATAAGTGGGGTTATAAATGTTATGCAGCTGTTCAGCTGTGTACAACCTTTGGCTACATGCCACTACCTTGTAGTTGGCTTGACTTTGTGACCTTTATTGAGACTTCTAGCCTTTGAAAAAAGTTATATTCAATTGATTGGTATACATGTATATTAACTACAATATATTGAATAATTTATAGAATTAGGCGTTACTTTGCGGAGATCCATAATACAAAAGTAATAATTGAATTATTTTGCTATAATCCGATATAAGTAAAATAGAAAATATATATATATAGGTAATGCCGAATGTAGAGTGGACAATCCGTTTTCATACGACGAAGTCACTAGAAAAACCTCAACGTTATTGTATAGAACCGGCTATACTCACGTCTTAACTATGAATACTACTCACGATAGTTTAAATTTAAAAATTGCTAACCTTTACGGCACGGTATGGCAAAACAAAGTGAAAGAGTTCTCGCGTTTAAGGATAAAACGAACAAAACTCGAGTGTGGTTTAGAATATGTGGTGCAGTGTCGTAATAATGGTGTGTTACCTAGACGTGAGTATAGCCGGTTCTATACAATAACTATGAATACACTCACGATAGTTTAAATTTAAAAAAAACCTCAACGTGTTATATAATTTTGAAACGGAAATCTTCGTTCTACAATAATTCACACTTCAAACTTCACTTTGGAAATTTGAACAGCAAAAAGCATCCTTGAGAGTTTCCGGGAGATTATCTCGAATCGACGTAATTAATTTGACACAAAATGTTTTCTAGCTGGATACAATTATAAGTTTAAAAATATCCTGGTTTTAGGAGTATAAGATAAGAAATATTATATTTCTTCTTCTGACGATATACCTCATCATCCGCCTGTCCACTCTAAATGGGGTCGGCACAACGTTATAAACATGCTGTAACATGATTTGGCTGCGCTTTTCCGACCGGCCGCCTGCCTGACGTTAACTTACCTTAGTCGTATTTTACGATACCTCGGTAAGAAGGAGGGTGGTCTATTCTACTAAACCGGATACCACACGGTGGGTTAACTTACCTTAGTCGCCTTTTAAGACACCTCGGTAAGAAATGAGGGTGGTCTATTCTACTCAGCCGGACACCACACGGCGGGTCGACATATCTTAGTCGCCTTTTACGACAGCTCGGTAAGAAATGAGGGTGGTACTATTCTACTTAGCCGGATACCACACGGCTTAATATTGTATATTATATTTACTCATTTAAATGTTAAAAGCGATATTAAAGTTTAAGTATAAGATTATGCTGAAACGCATAGCGTTTTCTACAGTAGAGGATTATTTAAATGATATAAAAGCGCGAAACGAAATTGCATCCAACTTCGTGGAAGACTGCAGTTTTAATTATGCAATTGAAAAAAATTGAAAAGATTATCTGCTTAGTTTTTTCCTTATTCTATTTAGAGAGAAACCATTTATACTAATAATAGCTTCATTAATTTTAACTTCTGATCGATGAAAAGTACTTGTTTAATGTGTATCAAAAGTTTTTAATAGAAGTGATTTATAGAATTAGGCGTTACTTTGCGGAGATCCAGAATACAAAAGTAATAATAAAATTATTTTGCTTTAACCCTCTTAAAAAGAGTCGCATGTTGTCACCGCTAAGCTATCCTAGTTTGATAACGTAGTGTTTTTTGAAAGGTTACTAGCAAATTGGATTACAAATTACTAGTAAACTTGTTAAACCCTCCAGCTAAGCCAAATGCTTGTGTTAGGAATGGATTTACATCGGTAGTATATTGGCCGGGATTCGAACCCAAGATCTTTTGATTACAAATCCGTTACCCTAACCATTCCGCTACTGCCGTTAAAAAAAAATGTGTTAACAAATCAATGAGATTCACGTAAAGTGATAGCAGGAAAAGCACCATATTTACATCGCGTGAAAGAGTACAGGCTTCAGCGTAATAAATATTTTACATCTGACGGATGGGTTCTGTTCTCCCTAAGTGCATGCCTGTATGTGTATCATTCGTAAGGCATAAATATATTAAGGTTGAGAACACACCTAACGATCACGGCTTATAGATATACCGTACTGAAAACACATGGAAACCGCGTGGAAAACAGTGTATTTAATTAAAATAGGTTTTGCGATTTAACCATTAGAGATAGAGACATGCTATTCCAGACTTTTTTGTAATATTACTGTAGATCTACAATTCTCTAGTACATTACTTTAGTGTATCTCTGTTGGTTCACGCGGCGCACCTGACTGAAGCTTCCTACAGGCGAGTAGTTTTGCAAACGTGTGATCTTTTCAAACAAACCTTCCGAAAGATTGCACTACATTTTAGTAAAAACCGTACAAAAACCTATTCTGTAGACTTAGAAAAAACCACATAGAAATATGTCTATCTGTATGTAAAAATAATTTTGAAAATGTGTAAAATATGACTTTATTTTATTATAAGTAGGTATAGATATTACATATGCACCAAAAATGTATCACATAGTATGATAGCATGGCGAGGTCGCGCGGCTATCTTGAGAGGGTAACGGGTTCGAATCCAAGCAGACATCTATGAATTTTTGTTAAAACTATTACTAATTATCATGCAATTATCAATTTAACAAACATAATTTATCGCATGTCTCTAAAGAATTCATAGGGTATGTGTAACCTACCAATCCGCATTGAAGCAGCGTAATGGATCTTAGGTCAGAGTCTTTTATTCATTTATTATTTATATTTATTCCTCAACCGATGGACGTCCACTGCTGGACATAGATCTCTTCATGGGATCTCCACAACACACGATTTTGTGTCAGCAACCACAATCCAAACTATAATTCAGACCAATTAAATAGTTGCTATATGTTTTTCAAGCTCACTACGAATTGTTGCAATGTCTATACACCCATTACGCAAGTATTAAGTTATTTAATTTGTGAACGGACTACCATTTATGTAAGTGTCCCATATATTTATTTATTTATATAATAACGACGTTTATCACGAATTCACTGACTTACGCTCGGTGTGTCACACGCATTACACCGCAGTAGGCGTTAAGCACAATGTGTGGATTTAAAATTCCATTTCCGCGTACGTGATCGCGTAAGTTCCGATCCGGATTCCGGTATTCCGCGAGCAAGCTTCTGTTTGCTTTCCGCTTCCGGACATGTATTTACCTGCCTTTTTTGTTGTATTTTGTGAGTGTTCGCCTTTACCTAGCGTCAACGCGAGAAGCTTGACTTCGGATGTGACGTAGAAATTAAGTCAGCTAAAGTTATATTAAACTATAGTAAATATCGTATAGAGCACTATAAATTACTACTACGACATTATTAGGACTGCATACATTCACTACCACAATCTCTACAATCGTTTTGCCTCGTAACCAAAAAAATATCACGATAAAATCGTATAACGACGCATCATCCTAGCAAGCGGTTATATAGTAATAGTTCAACCTCCCACATTAATATTGCCTTCGAACACGTGTAGCGAACTGGAACTAGGAACTTTTATCTATTCATTAATTACGAATAGATAATCTATTGTTATATTTAATTATTTGTAATTGCTACATTTATATATTGAATAGTATAAATTACTATTATGTTTTGTGTTATCTCGAGTTCAAATATTGATCTAGGTACAGATCTTTCCTTCAATATTACGCATATTTAACTTCTTGTCTTTCCTTCGTTACTCAAAGGTTGATTAGAAAAGATCCCTTTTAGATTAAGTCCACCTTTGTACATCTGCTATTTTTTTCTTCCTCTTAACAATATGTATGTAAAATAAAGAAACAAATATTGCCCTATACTTGAGAGCAATTCGAAGTGATTATAACTTGATAAAACTGTGCTGTTTGCAGTTGAGACCCGTTGAGATTTTTTAAAATGAAACCTAGCCAGATCGATTTTTGTCCTCCAAAACCCCGTACATGCTGAATTATTACGCTGAACACTCGGCTATGTTCGTAGGACGCTCGATGATGATCCGCGGCGAGTTAGTTATCAATCAGTCAATCGGCTACACTGGTAATACGCGATAGCAGCTAAAAGATATAACTTGTACATTTTTGACCTAATAAATTAATATAATTCTTTTATTTTTCTTAAACCTAACTTTTTACATTTTTAAATATTTCTAATCAAAAAAAAATATAAAAAATTGTCGTCCGCCGGGAACGGGGAAATATCCCGAGTTGCCGGTGGTCAAGGGTTCAGAGTGAGGAACTTCCTCACAATGCGCGCCGTTTCAAGCAATACTGCTTTCTACATCCGACACTTGATCCAAATGTTAAGCGAGAGCCTCTGAAGATGTTATTTAATTATGATAATAATAATATCATTATTATTATTATAATTCTATACAAAATTCAAAAAGATTCATTGTCCGCTTAGCAATGATATTTTGAACCACACGCCGCAATACTTAGGCCTGATGAATATTGGGGTCGTATCAGATTAAGTGGTGTTTGGTTAGCGCCGATGAAGGCTGCGATTATAGCTGGTTATACAGAGCTATAGTCGGTTTATTTGCACGGAATACCAAATTTAGATTTCAATTTGTATTGTTTTGGTGTCTGTATTGTTATTCCGTTTTCAAACTATGTTTATATTCAATTCCATGATAATTGTGGGTAGTTTGAAATATATTTTAAAACTGAAACAACCTCGCTGTATTTTTATCCGTCGTGTGGTATTCGGTTGAGTAGAATAGACCATCCTTATTTCTTACCGAGGTGTCATAAAAGGCAACTAAGGTAAGTTGACCCGCTGTGTGGTATCCGGCTTAATAGAATAGATCACCCTCATTTCTTAACGAGGGGTCGTAAAAGGCGACTACGGTAAGTTAACCCGCTGGATAGTATCCGGCTGTGTAGAACAGACCACCTTCATTTCTTACTGAAGTGTCGTAAAAAGCGACTAAGGTAAGTGTTGTGTGGTATTCGGCAAATCCTGGATTTTGTGACGTCCATGTGAACACCCATTTTGTGACGTCACACCACGCCTTTATAACTAAATTTGTTATCTGTGTGTTCTTTATAGTAAAATTTAGTGCTGTACGTCATAAATAAAATTTTTCTTTTTTTCTTTCTTATTTCGTTAAAGCTGTTAAACTCTGATAAATAAAACCAAATCATATTTTGCTTTTATTATATACTAGCTTTAATACGCAACTTCCTGTACAATTAACAGGATTTCTATAGCCTTTATGTTATCCCGGGGTATTAGTAATAATTTTGCCAAATTTCATCGATATTGGTTCAGCGGATTCGCGGTGAAAGAGTAACAAACATACATACACCAACTTTCGTATTTATAATATTAGTAGGATGTTTTCGACGCTTTTTGCTTAAGAACAACATTATAATGAAACTTGGTTATGCTTCGGGAAACTTTATAATTATACGTAGGAAATGCATGCTTTAGTACACGATTTTCGTACGGTATTGAGGGAAAATGTGGCAAAACACGTCTCAAGTTCGGTAGAGGGTCGGGAGGTTCATAAGAGGATTAAACACGGTAATAAGGTTTGCTCGCCGCTCTTTGGACTAGGTCAAGTAGGGCTTACTGGAATTTTCTTATCACGCAACGTTATATATACACTTGCTCTTTTGTTTTCTTAATTTAATTTAACTGTGTCAAAAGATACAATAAGTAAACTAAAACCGTCATTTCTATCTAAGTTGTCGTAAAAGGCGACTAAGGTAAGTTTAATCGCTGTATTGTGTCTGAGTAAAATAGACCGAATTTCTTACCGAGATATCGTAAGAGGTGATCAAGGTAAGTTGAACCGATGCATGGTATCTATGTAGAATAGACCACCCTCATATCTTACCGAGGTGTCGTAAAAGGCGACTAAGGTAATTTGAATTGCTGTATTGTATGTGAGTAAAATGGAGCGAAATTCTTACCGAGGTGTCGTAAAGGCGACTAAGGTAACTTGACCCGCCGCGTTGTATCCGATTGAGTAGAATAGATCACCCTCATTTCTTTCTAAGTTGTCGTAAAGGCGACTAAGATAAGTTGACCCGCTGGTTTTTTTATATTTTTATAAATATATGGGACACTTACACACACGGTCGTCTGTCCCCAAAGTAAGTAACTTAATACTTGTGTTATGGGTGACAGACAACTGGTGAATATATACTTATATATATTTAAATACATACTTAAATACAAATATACACCCAGGCTCTAAGGCCAACAAATTCATTTATAAATATGTTAGCCCTCGGCGGGAATCGAACCCGCGACCCGCGGAGCTGAAGGCAGGGTCACTACCCACTGCTCCAACGGGCCAGTCAAAAGTTTTATCCGGTCAAGTAGTATTCTTACTTACTTTACACACACTTATTCTTACCGCGATGTCGTAAAGCGACTAAGGTCAGTTAACACGAGGCAGGCGGCCGGATAAAAATTTACTACGATTATGGGGTGATGGTAGAGATTTCACAGAATTAATCTATGTTGTAAACACTGGGTATTTATTTTTATTTATCTGTGTATATAATTAGTAATTAAAAAAAAAATTGTTGTTATTATAATTTATATATCAAATAATCTAAAACCTCTCTTTTACTCCTTGTTTAAAACACAAGCAAAAGTATATTTTCTTAAAATAATGGTAAGGCAGAAGGTTAATGAAGGTGCCCAAGAAATTTTCAAGTATTTTCCGAGGCCGGTGTTGGATATATTGATAATCTTCTCATTACATTTTGGGCGGTAGGTTTTGCAATGCCAGAGATAATGGCCGTCTGTAAAATTTGTTTCTGTCCCAAAACTCTATGGCGTTAAAGCTAATATTTGAAACCCTAATTATATGAATAAAGAGGTAGATAATCATTCTAAAAATATATAGATATAGGCGTTATTTTGTTGTATTCCGTTGTACAAAAAAAAAACTGCCTTTCAAGGTTACAAAACTGAGTGTAAGTTTCCTCTCTCCTTTTTTGGAATGCAGGAAGCTAAGCTAAGACCTACTACGCTGCTCCAATGCGGATTGGTAGGTTATACATATCCCTAGTTTTCTATAGAGATATGCAGGTTTCTTTACGACTTTTTTCCTTCACCGAAAAGCGTATGATAAATTGCAAGTATCATTAACAGTACAAAAGTAATGATAGAATTGTTTTGCTAAAATCCACGTTCGTTAACTCTTTGAGCGGCCCATATCGGTTTTCAAATGTTTTTTATACGACATTTTCTCATACAAAGTAAATTACGATTAATGACGTTTCAATCCAATCATCAAAACTATTGATACACGTGTACAAAAAACTAACGTGGAGCATTATTGGTCGAAAAATTTAAAGTAAAACGGCACAATGACGTAGCTTGATGGAATTGGTAATAGATTCAGCCCCTTTTGCACGTACTAAAACATTTTTTTAGGCCGACTTCTATAAACGTTGTGTCGTGTGTAGTGTTTATCAAATTTGAAATGCAATTACGTTGCTCCGCGCAAAGGGTTATGTAAATCTATGTCATAAGTAGAAAGCACAATCTGTTTTTATTGTACTAATATTATGAATGCGAAAGTTTGGGAGTATGGATGTATGTTTGTTACTCTTTCACGGCGAATCCGCTGAACCAATATCGATGAAAGTTGGCACATTCCAGCTCCGACCTATCACACGACAACAGTCCACGCGAACGAAGCCACTGGTAAAAGCTAGTTTATAATATTATTTGGATAATGACAACCTTTTTTATTCACTCTTCACAAATTTTACGAATAAAACCATATCAACCTACATAATGTTTGGCGAAAAACACCGCCTTTTAATGCCCTTAATTTTGACCCCTTAATGACTACAACGAACTGTAGGTACATACGACCTCCATAATTTTCTCTAAAAAGACCCTCGTCTAAATAAACGGCACAGTAATTACTTTCTCAGTTGTTCATTGTTTAACTGACATAATCATCATGGCCGCAATCGCAGTCCAGGTAAATGTAGCTTTATTTGGAGCCGACGGTATTATTTGTTAAGATTGCAGATTCAAAATTTAGTACACGAATGAACAAACTTTGTTCAGTATTTTTTTAACTTGGACTATTTTTTTTTTACTTTGATAATTGGGATGTAGGAAGCAAATGAAATAAGAGGGCTTAGGTGTACCTCAGACTTGTCGAAGTAAGACTTCGAAAAACGTGAGGCGGTAGATGCATCTGGTGCTTCCGATGCATCGTCCAGCGTAGGGAGGGGCCACTTTTAGAGAGGCCCCGACCCGGAGGTGGCGCACTCTGGGGTTCAGAGTTGCTGCTGGCGGGGATGGGGTAAATGTGTACAACGGTACCCTATCCCCGCCACCAGCAGCGTGGTGGAGCACTGTCAGGTTTTTAGTCGGTGAGAGTCCGACAAACCCGCCGCTCGTCCCCGTCGGGCGGTGACGACCCATAATGGGTTTTCCTGACATTAAAAAAAAAAGACTTCGAAAAACGTATAAAGAGGTGAGGTGAGGTTTAGAGGCAAGCTGAGGCATACGACAGTACATTTATACATGCGACCCGAATGACACATGTTCAAGCAGTAACGACGCAGGAATCATAAGCTTATTGCAAACTCGCGTATATCTATGATATATATCAAATTTGAATTGAATAATCAAATTTTGAATGATAAAATAACTCCAACATCAGTAAATTTGATCAACATTCCTTATGCAACTTACTGCAGATTAAATGTAAAAGCGTAAAACTGAAAGACTTTCACATTTACAATATTAGTATTAATTACATTAGATTATATAAATGAATATAAATATATAGGACACTTACACGCACGGTCCCATCCCCAAAGTAAGTTATTTAATACTTGTGTTATGTGCGACAGACAACTGGTGAATATATACATATATAGTTTTTAAGTTAAGGTAGCCCAGCGGTAATACCGTGCGACTCTTTCGAGGAGGTCACGGGTTCAAACCCGGGCAGTCACCTATGAGTTTTTCTGTTAAAACTTATGTGTCTAATTGATAATTGCAATTTATCACGCGCTTTTCGGTGAAGGAAAACATCGTGAGGAAACCTGCATATCTCTAGAGAATTCTGGAGATATGTGTAACCTAGCAATCCGCAGCTCCAATCCTTCTCTCCAAAAAACGGAGAGAAGAGGCCTATTCCCAGCAGTGGGATAGTAACAGGCCGCTACTTACTTATAGTTTTGAAATATGTATATACTTAAATACAAATACAAACCTAGGTTCGAAGAACCAACAGATTGTTTATAGAAAATGTTGGCCCTCATCGGGAATCGTACCCGCAACCCGCGGACCTAAAGGCGGATCACTACCCACTGCGCCAGCGGGCTAGTCGTTAGTATTTACGCAACTGCCAACGTTTTGTATTTAAATACTGGTCTGGCGTGTAGAAATCAATCTTAATGGGATAAGGGGAGGCGGTGATACGCCATCAATCACAAATGATCTCAGTGTTTACAAGGAAAAGGGTGACGGAAATTATTTAGCCAAAGAATTATAGCATTAGTACAAAGCTATGCACGGGTTAAAATAGTTATTTTCTAATAAAGTTACAGAAATTTCGTAATTGAATAGAACCCGTAAATTAGTTGTTAAGTTTATTGTAAGCAGACAGACGCTGGGGGACATTGTTTTATAATATGAAGTGTAAAAAAATTTAAATCAATTTTCGGTCATATATGACCATGTTTTTATTAAATCAGGCATCATTCAAATTAACCCCAAGAATCGATTAAATTTTGTGATGGAGATTGTAACGTTGTAATTAAATTATTAAATATACTAAGGAATCGTTCACCGCGCCGCGTACGCATCTCTTGGAACAAAAAAAACTTGTTTGTTACAACTTACAACTTACAAGGGCCGCACCGCGGTGAGCCATGTCGACCTTCCTTCGCCCGGCGGCTGGCAGTACGCTTTCTACCTGCTTAGAGGACGGCCGTATTATTTCTTTAACTGTCCGCAATTATTATATTTCATTTTACGTGTTAGTGGCTGAACCCGCTGGGGTTTTCAAGACACGATCTAAGTCGCCTTTAAGTCTGCGTCTGCGCATCTGTAACACCTGCTATTGGGGTCGGCGCACGCGGTCAGGCTGGTGACCGTGCGCGTGGTGCTGGCACGCGGCGTCCACGTGGAGGACCTGAACTCCGGAGGACCGCGTTACGGCCAGTGCTTCAAGTCCCCTGTATCTCAGCTCTAAATCAGTGTATGGCGGTTGGTGAAATACAAGGATATAGAACCCAATTGTCTTTTTCTGCCCCTCGCAGCCGCCAAACGCGACAGTGGCGCCCAACGTGGGGCGCCATTTGCAGGGTTGGCAGAGGGTACTTTCTATTCCGGGACTGAGGTCCACGCGTACGAAGTCGCGGGCGAAAGCTAGTTTTCTAATAAAGTTACAGAAATATCGTAAAAGGCAACTAAGTTAAGTTGATATACCATGTGGTATCCGCCTGAGCAGAATAGACCACTCTCTTTCTTACCGATATGTCGTAAAATACGACAGGTACTCATACTTAAATACATTAATAGAACCAATAAAAACTTACGGTTAAATAACTAGTCTAGTTCTCTGTTAATATCTCATACTTTCCATGTCAATTATATTAGAAATCATCATCCCCCTGCCCTTATCCCACTCTAAGTAAGGGTCGGTACAACATGTTATAAATCAAGACGTAGCCTATATATCAACATGTAGCCACATATTGGCACATGATTTGACTGCGTATTTTACGACTGGCCGCCTGCCTAACGGCAACTTTATTAAGTACTATGTTACGACACCTCAGTAAGAAAGAGGCCTATTCCAGGGCTTCTAAAATCTGTGGGTCGCGACCCCCAGGGGAGTCGCGAGACTACTGAAAGGGGCGTCGCAAAGATCTGATACTTTTCAATCATTATTGATACAACTACATGGCTTCAGCTGTCCTTTAAAGAACTTTTCTCACAAAGATTTATTGATATTTCTCCTCCTAAGTTCCTTCATTACCCCTTTTCATTAAATTTAATTAAATAGATTTTATTAAATTTATGATTGGTTAGTTTACAACAATTATAAATAAAATTTTAAAATTAGTATACACACTACGTACAAATATAAATACAAATAAAAATCATACAAAATACTATTGTAGTTTTATTATAACTATTTTTTGAAAAAAGTGGCAACGCAAAACTGTTATTTAATGTAAAATAGTGCGATATTACATCTACATCTACGGTTAATATATATTTCATTACATGGAGGAGGGGGTCGTTTAAAATTTCCTAAGCTTGAAGGGGGTCGCTATATAAAAAAGTTTAAGAAGCCCTGGTCTATTCTGCTCAGCTTGTTACCACACGGCGGGTCGACTTACCTTAGTTGCCTTTTCCAACACCTCGTTAAGAAATGAAGGTCTATTCTACTCAGCCGGATACACGTATCAGTTATGTGATATCAAAACCTAAAGATATATTTTAAATCTTGAACCGCATTGATCCATACATTTGAATATTCTTCCTCTCTCTAAGCATTCGGATCACGTGTGATTGATGTCGGCCCGACATGTCGCCTAATACCCGTAAGATTGATCTCTCCTCTCGGGATCCGTCTTTAAATACGAAACGACACTCGGCGAGTGATGATAAATACGATTTTAAGTGGCGCATGATTAATTTCAATATAATATGCACGTTGCGATCACAATATTTAGAGCATCTTCCTGCCCTTATCCCACTTTAAGTGGGGTTGGCACGTGTTATAATGTTGTCACATGATTTGGCTACGTATTTTACGACCGGCCACCTGCCTGACATCAATTTACGATTGTAGTAGACACCTCGGTAAGAAAGACGGTGGTCTATTCTACTTAACCGGATACAACACGGTGGATCAACTTACCTTAATCGCCTTTTACGACACCTCGGTAAGAAATGATGGTCGTCTATTCTACTCAGCCGGACACCACACGCCGGGTCGACTTACCTTAGTCGCCTTTTACGACACCTCGGTAAGAAATGAGGTTGGTACTATTCTATTCCGCCGGATACCACACGGCGTGATCACAATATTTAGAGCGAGTATAACAATTTTCAAACCGATGTAATGTTTTTCAAATTCCTTTAGCCGTTTTCTGATTTTTAGTGATAATTTATAGAAGCAGTCGTTACTTTGCGGAACTTCATAGTACAAAAGTTACAATAAAATTATTTTGCTGTAATTCGCCTTCGTTAAGAGAATATATGTAATGTTAAATGTATGAAGCAGGCAACAATCACATACCACATACATACAGCACAAGTCGCCACACGTATCACGAAACGCCGCTTTCACAAACACACCACACAAGCACTACATACAACCACTACCACAATCTCTACGTGATACATGTGGATACCACGCGAGTTAACTTACCTTAATCGCCTATTACGTCACTTCAGTGAGAAATGAGAGTCGTCTATTCTACTGAACCGGATACCACACGGTGGATCCAACTTACCTTAGTCGCCTTTTACGACACCTCAGTAAGAAATAAGAGACCTCTCTCACCTCTTCAACTCAGCCGACTACCACACGGCAAACCTTCTTAAAAATATCTAAGGCGTACTAATTTAGAAGAGACTCACGATAAAACATTAAGTTATTATATAATATATTGTATGTTTAAAAAAAATGTTTATAACGATGACGACCGTTGACAACCAAAACGAAAACTGATTTAGAGACGTTATGAAGGTTATGTTAGACATATATCTATTTTATGACTTTATGTAAAGCTCTCGTCACATCCAAGCCGGTTGTTATTTCGAGGGTCGACTTCTAATTATCCAACTTAAACAATAAAAGGGCGCCAACTAGTTTTGGGTCTAATTTGAAGCAAATTGTTTGAGCCAACATTTGTGGTGAATTTTTTAACTTAATTACCCCTTTGTGTTCGGGATTACATATATTTCATTGCTTTAGTATCGTGGCTTTTTAAATATTATATTAACACCCATAGATACCCGAATAGTTGAGGGTGTTAATTTGAATAAGAGAGGGACGGAGACGTTTATTAGTTTTCTATAAAAATTAATGGATTTCTAAAAAATATTTATCATTCAAAGTGGAAAAAAGGATTTTCTCGTTTTATACCCGAAAGAAATTGTATAAATAAAAAAGAAATTGTATAAATGTGATTTCAACACATTTTTAATAAAAGATTAAGAATTTCAGTAGAAGCAGGGGTTTGCGGGTTTCTTTGCGGAGTTCCATAATACAAAATGGGTTACAGAAGTATTCTTCTTCTTTCTCAACCGGTGGGCGTCCACTGCTGAACATAGGTCTCCTTAAGGGATCGCCACAATCCACGATTTTGTGCCGCTTGGATCCAGCGGCTCCCCGCGTTACAGAAGTACTTTGCTGAAATCCGGGTTTTTTAAATAAACAGGTAATTCTATTTATACTTTATTAGACTTTACCGATCTTTAGACACATATCCGGCTTGAAGGACTATATATTAATGGTGAATTTTTTTCTTAAAACTGATACAGAACAGGATTAATGAAGCAGATTTTATATATAACAACTTGTGCCCGTATACCACAACTTTAGTTTTAAAGTACCCTCATTACGATATATGTTTGTTGACGATGGCCACCGTGTGGTATCCGGCTGAATAGAATAGACCCTTTTTTTACCGAGGTGTCGTAAAAGGCGACTAAGGTAGGCGGCTGGTCGTAAAATACCTAGCCAAATCATGTGACAATAGGTTCATAGAATACTGTGTCGACTCCACTTAGAGCGGGATAAGGGCAGGAGAATAATGTTTGTTCCTGAAGGATAAAGGGAATTTTTGTATCATATATTTTATCCGATTAAAGCTTTAAATGTACTTAATTTTATCAATATTACTTTATAAGACAGATCCTAATACAAAAAAAAAATGAAAAAGCAATACCAGTTTTTTTTTATTAACTCTATAATTAATTGTTAAAAATTTTATTTTACCAAATTAACTAAGTTAAAGCTCTTGTATAAATCAGGTCACAGAACATGAAATACTAAGCTTAAGTAATCTAAAGATTATGGACTAAGTTTCGGCGAAGAATTTAGAAACTCCCATAATGACGTGACCTTAAAACGAAAGCTTAATGTTGGCGTGACTTTAAAGAGCCTTTCAGTAAAGGTCTTGTCTAACCTTAATGTTGATTTATGGCTAATGTTAACTGTACAGTGAGTATGTGCGCGTTGTTTATCGTTAGTCGGTCGCCAGAACTATATCGGTTAATTTTGCATGGCAAACATCATTCTCCTGCCCTTATCCCGCTCTAAGTGGCACTACATGTTATAAACATGCACAACATGTTATAAACATGTTATAAATTGGCTCAACATGTTGTCACATGATTTGGCTTCATATTTTACGACCGTCTGCTTGCCTGACGTTAACTGACCTTAGTCGTATTTTATCACACCTCGGTAAGAAAGAAGGTGGTCTATTTTATTCAACCGGATACCACACGGTGGGTCAACTTACCTTAGTCGCTTTTTATGACACGGTGTCGTAAAAGATAACTAGCCTGTTACGACATCTAGGTAAGGAAGATGGTGGTCTATTCTACTCAACCGGATACCACATGGCGGCAAAAAAGAAAAAAAAAGTCTTTTCTATTCAATTTAAATTTTAACATTTTTTCGGTGCCCGAAAACAGGGAGGGACATCTATTTGTCCCTCCGTGTTATTTCCCTCCTATTTGTTTTTTTCCAAAAACCTCTAAATGATAAATTTTATAAAAATCATTGGAGCCGTTTCCAAAATTTAGAAAAATATACATATATTAGATTTCTCATTACTCAAGATACTCATTTAAATGTTAAAGATATCTTTCTGTAATTGGAGAAAACAAATAACTATGCTGGCGGATACAGTTTATATTTAATAACCGGTAGAGGTTTTATAATATTCAGTCCGCAATAACCGCATACGTTAGTAGTTAGTCGGTTAGAAGGAGTTACGTAACGAAAATGGAGGTAATTTTGACCATTTGCAATCCTTGCTGAGGCTGAATACACGTAAAACGTGACAGGAATCTTATATACACGTATAAAGCCTTAGTTGTGTTAGAAGTCTGAACCCTTTTTAATATTGTATTTATTACTAGATGTGCCTGCGTCTTCGCCCGCGTGGAAATTATTGTCACAAAATTATTGCGAAATTGAAACTTTGAACCTACAAATATGTTACATGTTTAAAATATATAGTTCATATAGTTGGACAATAATATAAAAAAACATTGTCACCGTCAATATGTCGTTGAATTGAGAAAGAATAAATGGGTTGACTTTAAAGAAAATTGCTTCTTATTTATCTTATAATTTGTATGTATGTTTGTAATGTTTTCACATAAAAAGTACTGGACCGATTTCAAAAATTCTTTCACCATTGGAAAGCTGCATTTTTACTGAGCAACATAGGCTATTTACATTTTTTTTACATTTAAAAAAAATAGGGATACGTTATAAAAATGTATTGAATAAGTGTAAAGGAAAAATATCGTTGATATAAATAATTATAGTGAGGTAACAACAAGATATAGAGATATGCTATCAAAGACTTTTTTATAGTATTCCGTCCACTTCCGTCGGGGAACATCGTCCTAAGGGTGCCTCCTGTGAGGGCTGACTGCGACTTAGGGTGTGGTGGAGGGCTGGTGGTATGACGGTGACTAGTCATGTTGTTAGTGGACTAGTGGCTTCTTGCCACACTCCCGACGGCATGATGATGGCGTGATGACGCCTTGATGACGGTGTGGTGACGGCTTGATGAGACGTGATGATGTTGTGATGTCGGCGTGATAACAGCGAGATGACGGTAATATGACAGCTTGATGAGACGTGATGATGTTGTGATGACGGCGTGCTAACGACGTTATGACGGCATGACGTAAAAAACTGGAACCTCATCTTAGCCGGCGAAGACGCTGTGTGCGTAAATAGCATTATCATCTTCCTGCCCCTATCCCAGTCTAAGTGGGGTCGGCACAACATGTTATAAACATGCTGTCACATGATTTGGCTGCGTTTTTACGACCGTCGCCTGCCTGACGTCAACTTACCTCTGTCGTATTTTATGACACCTCGGTAAGAAAGAGGGTGGTCTATTCTATTCGACCGGATACCACGCGGTAGGTCAACTAACCTTAGTCGCCTTTTACGACGCCTCCGTAAGAAATGAGGGTGGTACTTTTCTACTCAGCCGGATACGACACGGCGTACGCTGTTTGCGTGAATAATGTGTCTGATTTTGCGATTTTTATTTGATCGTATTCATATGGAACGCTTTTTGGAATTGCTTAGTTATCAAGTTACCGGATATATACTGGATAAATACGCTGCATAAGCTCTAAAAGTCCAATTACAGTATAAAACGGTAAAACAATGTTACAACTATTTTATGAGATCAGTAACATAAAAGTTAAGGGGCTGTTTAAAGGTAAACGGCTATAAATCTTTCAGAATGTAACACAAATCCTGAAGTAGTAAAACTACGACTTATATTTACTGAACTCTAGAGAGAGCGAGATAGAAGATAATGTTTACTAGATGTGCAATTTTTTATTAATGGGACTTGATTACGCTCTGTGTGAAAACGAATGTATAAAAGTTACAGTTTATTCTTGTAATTTCTCTATTTTTAATTTAAAAGAGTAACAAATAGTTTATGTTACTTAGTTCATAAACTACTACATTTTATACGCAACTTTGTTCGCGTCCACTGTTCTCACGTGATAGGTTGATAATAGATTCAATGTTACGCTTTTCCTGTAGAATTAATAGGATTTTTATAGCTTATATATGACCCCGGTGTGTAAGGAAGGATAGGATTTTTGGCTGTTTACACCGTATTATTTCAAGTTCAAGTTTATACCGGGCTTACCTATTATAATAATGTGTTCCCGCTCGGGATGTCATAAAAAACACATATTGCATTATTAAGAGTACTTAAAAGCTTAAGTTAAAGTAACTTTTACTTGTTTCATTTTATATGTTAATCCATGAATAAACTATTAGTGTTCTATATATTATTATAATGTGGATTTTGCGTGATTTAATAACAAAAAATCAAATATACTATTATATTTTTTTTAATGGAAGATGTAGTACGATTTATTATTTGAAAAATTGGATTCGCTTCCAGTACATTTATATCTATTTACCAATCGTATAGAACCTATATTTGCCAACACGGAGGAAATGAAATGCGTTTTGAGAAAATAATTGGAACAGATTTCCTTCATATCCTTTATTAATATTTGTAACAATTACTTGAATAAATCTTTTAACAGCTATGATGATCTATAACAATACACAATTTGAATAACATGTTTGTTATTTTGGACTTTATTCGAGTCCCTCGAGTACATTTTCAAAAACCAAACCGAGATTTATTCACAGTCACGATTAAAACAAATCAGCGGTGTAGTAAAAAGCGACTAAGGTAAGTTGAACCGGCCAGTGGTATCCGGCTGAGTAGAATATACCACCTTCTTTCTTACCGAGGTGTCGTAAAAGGCGACTAATGTAAGTTGAACCACCGTGTGGTATCCAGCTGGGTAGAATTGACCACCTTCTTTCTTACCGAGGTGTCGTAAAAGGCGACTAAGGTAAGGCACGGTTTACCGCCGTGTGGTAGGCTGAGTAGAATGCACCACCGTCTCTCTTTCTGAAGTGTCGTGAAAGACGACTTAGTAAGTTGACGTCAGGCAGGCGGCCGATCGTAAAACACCTAGGCCAAATCATGTGACAACATATTTAAGTTAAATGTTGTACCGACCCTGCTTAGAGTGGAATAAGGACAGGAGAATAGTGGAAAAAAGCAACTGTTGGTTATCTATAATCATTAATACCACAATAAATATCACTTGTGATTAAATTTTGCTTTCAGGGCCACAGTGATTGAAACCAAACTTGACTAAAAACAACTTAATCGTAATTTAGTAGTAACTTTGATCGTCCAATGCAGGGCTTCTTAAACTTTTGTCATTCACGACCCCATTTATGATTGCGAGTTTCTTGACGACCCCATACAAATATAAAACAAAAATAAATTATTATTATTTGATGATTTGTCTGTTAGGTAACAATAAACATATGAAAATAAATAGTTTTAGAATTCGTTTTGAAACCTATAAAAATCCCAATATCCCATGTATTCCGCAAACTCTAGTGGTGTTATAAAATGGTATAAAATATTTGACATTAAAATCTCTCTCGACCGCAGAATTTTGCTATGCGACCCCATTTGGGGTCGCGACCTATAGTTTAAGAAGCTCTGGTCTATAGTATGTATAACACCCACATAACGTTCATGCAAAGCAAACATTGATATTGGCAAATCAATTTCTCAAAGTTAATTTTAACTTTGAAGACCAATGCTCCTGTTGCTTGTACAGACAACTTCGCTATTTAACTTCAGTCGACCGGTTAATCAAAATATGATACGTAATCGTATGATACCGTGTTGTATCCTACTGAGTAGAATAGACCACCTTTTTTACCACGGTGTTGTAAAAGGCGACTAAGGTAAGTTGACCCGCCGAGTTGTATTCGGCTGAGTAGATTAGACCACGCTCTTTTCTTACCGAGGTGTTGTGAAAGGCGACTAAGGCAAGTTGACCCGCCGTGTGGTATCCGGCTGAGTAGAATAGATCACGCTCTTTTCTTACCAAGGTGTTGTAAAAGGCGACTAAGGTAAGTTGACCCGCCGTGTGGTATCCGGCTGAGTAGAATACATCACCCTCATTTCTTACCGAGGTGTCGTAAAATGCGACTAAGGTAAGTTGACCCGCCATGTGGTATCCGGCTGAGTAGATTAGACCACGCTCTTTTCTTACCGAGGTGTTGTAAAAAGCGACTAAGGTAATTGACCCACCGTGTGATAAACGCGTAAGCAGAATAGATCACCCTCATTTCTTACCAAGTTGTCATAAGACGCGACTAAGTTGACCCAAAGAGTGGTATCCGGCTGAGTAGAATAGACCAACCTCTTTTTTTACCGAGGTGTCGTGAAAGGCGACTAAGGTAATTTGACCCATCATGTGGTAACTGATTAAGTAGCATAAATCATCCTCTTTCTTACCCAGCTGTCGTATAATACGACTAAGGCAAATTGACGTCAGGCAGGCGGTAAGTCGTAAGATACGTAGCCAATTCATGTGACAACATGTTATAACATGTTGTGCTGGCCACATTTAGAGTGCGATAAGGGCAGGAGGAAAGAAAAAATCTTCTGAATGTTAATATTATATATCTCGCGGCTGCTTTATTTTCCAGCATATCGCATTCCGGGAATGAGAACGCCCGTGATTTTCGTCATTCCTTTTTATTCATCCTGCTTTCCCGACCTGCTCCAGGGCGCAATGTTTTAAGCTGACCTAGATTTGACATGGTTTTAGTTTTCACACTGAGCGCTGTCTGACCTCAGGAACGCATTTAAATCGACGTTTCGTAATGCCATTTTTTTTGCTGAATAAATTCATGCATTTGTGTATATTTATATATAGACTCATTATCTTCCTGCCCTTATCCCACTCTAAGTTGGGTCGGCACAACATGTTATAAACATGCTGTCCCATGATTTGGCTGCGTTTTTACGACCGGCCGCCTGCCTGACGTCAACTTACCTCAGTCGTACTTTACAACACCTCGGTAAGAAAGAGGGTGGTCTATTCTACTAAACCGGATACCACACGGTGGGTCAACTTACCTTAGTCGCCTTTTACGACACCTCGGTAAGAAATGAGGGTGGTACTATTCTATTCAGCCGGATACCACACGGCGTTATATTTATATATAGACTATTTGTGTATATTAAGATTCGTCTGTTGGTCTGTTGTCTGCTGGTAGTATCGTGACCTTTAGATACTAGAAATAACGTCATTGCCCAAAGTTTAGTGTGCGTATAACTGAATATTACTTAATATAGCTTTTGTTTCTTATATATGACAGAATCAATTATGCCGTGTAAGTATCCTACTGAGTAGAATAGACTTACCTCATTTCTTAAAGAGGTGTCGTATAAGGCGATTAAGGTAAGTCGACCCGTCGTGTGGTATCCGGCTGATTAGAATAGACAACCCTCTTTTCGTACCGAGGTGTCGTAAAATATGACTATGGTAAATTGACGTCAGGCAGGCGGCTGGTCATAAAATACGTAGCCAAATCATGTGATAACATGTTGTGCCAATCCCACCTACAGTGGGACAAGGGGAGGAAAATGATGATGATGACTATTTGCGTATAAGTTTCGTGTCTGCTGGTAGTATCTGTGACCAGTAGGTACTAGAAATGACGTTGCCCAAAAGTTAGAGTGCGTAATTTAACATATCAATTTTTTCTTATATAGGCATGACGGAATCTATTATGCCGTGTGGTATCCGGCAAATCAGACCACCCTCATTTCTTACCGAGGTGTCGTATAAGGCGACTAAGGTAAGTTGACCCGCCATGTGGTATCCGGTTGAATAGAATAGACCAACTTCTTACTTACCGATGTGTCGTAAAAGGACTAAAGTAAGTTCACCCACCGTGTGGTATCCGGTTGAATAGAATAGACCAACTTCTTACTTACCGAGGTGTCGTAAAAGGCGACTAAGATAAGTTAACTCACCCTATGGTATCCGGTGGAATAGAATAGACCACCCTCTTTTCTTACCGAGGTGTCATAAACAACGATGAAGTTAGTTGACGTCAGACAGGCGGCCGGTCATAAAATACCTAGTCAAAGAATTAAACAACAATTTTTAAAGATGTTGTGCAGACCCCACTTAAAGTTGGATATGGGCAGAAGAATGATGACGATTTAGTAATTGTTTTCAAAAATAAACCCGGGATGAATTCGTTATTAAAGATTTTCACCAGAGGTTCACAGAGATCGTCGAAACCAAAACCCTTTCGCATCATGTAATGCGTTATCCTCCAAGATTTATTACAAGGGTGGAAAGTTCAAGGTGCGCATAAATCACGTAAAGGGAAACCCATTTTAGGGACGACAATTTTAATTCTGAATCAAATGATTTTACTGCTTGTAGGGTGTCCATGACTTCGTCCATATCCTTTAATATTGGGTGTGATGACGTCCTTAATATGTCATTTCATGCTCGGCATTATAAAGAACAACGTTTAGTTTATATATCCACTTTATAGTCTTTCACTATTTCACCTCTATTTTAAAAACAAATTAAATTAATTATAAATAAGCGCTGATGTGTATAAAGTTATTATTATTATTTTTCATATATATTAATCACTTTTTTTTTTTATTTCAGGAAAACCCATTATGGGTCATCACCGCCCGACGGGGACGAGCGGCGGGTATGTCGGACTCGCACCGACTAAAAACCTGACAGTGCTCCACCACGCTGCTGGTGGCGGGGACAATCACTTATATATTAATCACTTATATTAACTCATGTTTAATATTTAATTTTTTTTAATCTATTATATTTACATTTATATTTTAATTTTTCATCTCGTTACAATACGAACTAATTAGATCGGTTTAAGTATTAGGCAAAAATAGTGGTAATTGTTCATTCATACAAATGTTGTACTTATAAAGGTGTTTACTTATAAAGGTGTTTGTACTTATAAGGTGTAACTTATAAAGGTGTTTTACACAGATTTAGAGTATATTATATATCAATAATGTATATAATGTATATATGTATTGTAGAATGCTATTAGAGGGTCTATTAAAAAAAAATATTCCTTATAATCATAATATTTTGTACATGCAATATTAATTTCCTTTTGGTGACTATCCGTCGACACAGATTTTCTGCACGCACTAATTTATATACGCTAAGTAATTAAAAGTCAAACATAGTTACAATCAAAAAACATCGAGCAATGGCTGGTTCCCATTTCTCGGTGGTAGAGAGCGACAATTTTACGGTATGGATGTATCACTAGGGCCGCATAGCTTTAGCTTACAGTTGTGTCACTCAACTGTCGTGGCTTGCCTTGGCTTTGCCTTGGCTTAGCTCAGCACTAGCAAAGTGCGCTGGCAAGTTCTTGGGATGTAGGATAGCGTAGCCAAGATTCTAACACAGAGGATAGAAAGAATATTCAAGACTATATTGTTTAATTATTCTTTTTACGACTATCTCACATTAGTAGTAGAGATTAGGTAAATTGTAGGTATTCAAATTCAAATAATTCTTTATTCAACTTGGCTTTTTCAAGCACTTTTGAATCATCAAATTATAATGAAACTACGACTGGTTTAGAAAGGTACCTTAACCGGGAAGAACACCATAAAACTCGGCGGTCACTCTTTCCAAAAATAAATATTTCAGGCATATATAATTGTTTACATATCAAACATTACAATTTAATCTACTGCGTTGCTACTTAAGTTCGAGCTTTCTTATCATCAATATATTCTCAGGTAACAGGTAAATTATAGCTCTCATGCAAGCCGCATAGAGTGTCACTTTGATAAGTGTTTACCAGCGACCAGCTGCTCTTCTTGGGCCCATACCTTGCTACGCCCATGCAGGTATGTCTGCGTTACTTATTACTTATGGGGATCCTAGTGAAAAATTCGGTTCTTCTGTAGTAACAATTATTTTCACGGAAGGTTGACTGCGAGGTGCTGATGTGGCAGTGACAGGTGCCGCCTGCCACCAGTTGTTTTATTGCGCGTGTCCATTGTTAAGGCAAATGTTTAATTCGCACGCCATTTAATAATTTTGGTTAATAAAACCTCATGGAAAATACTCATACATTTCCGAGCTCAAAAACATAAATAACAGTTTACACCAGTATATATTATGTGCATGTAAGAAATATTATAAATAGGCAAGTCTGTCTGTATGTCTTAAGGCTAATTCGTTAGAGTAATATTGATGAAATTAGGTACAGTTGATGCTTATATAAAGCCTACTATACTCTTGAGGATTATTTGGAAGATAAGAATGTGTGGATATAGCTCTCTTTGAACCTGTACAAGACAGTAACGACTTAATGTAAATAATATTAAGAATTATATTTTTTTAAAAGAGCAACCGCCGAGTTTCTTGCTGGCTCTTCTCGGTAGGAACAGCTTTCCGAACCAGCAGTAGAGTTGACGATTCAAAAGCACTTGTTTACAAGTTTATTTGAATAAAGAATATTTTGAATTTGAATTTGAATTTATATTCTAGGCTAATATATAGGATATAAAAGATGCCTGTTTTTCTTTTGGGAACAGCTAAAAATATAATAATAAAATATAGTCGCCTTTTACGACACCTCGGTAAGAAATGAAAGTGGTCTATTCTATTTACCGCATACCACACGGTGGGCTTTTTTAATACTGCGGATTGGAACCAAGGACTCGCTTTTTCCGCGACATAATGTCCTGATAGAAATAAATGCAGAATTTTGCGTGCACTACCGCCAATAAAATAAATAATAAACATAGGTCTTCATAAAGAGCGGTTATTTTTATGTCCAAGGAACATATTAAAAATGTTCAAACATATAAACAAGACGTAAAGCTCAAACGACCTATATCCTTAGAGTCATCAAAGCCGGAAAGTTTACAGTAGGTCCAAAGCGCTGCGAACAATTAAGCCCGCAATTTCCACTACATTAATTATATAATTATTGTGGCAACGAGTTATGACAGGAATAAAAGGCACAGAGCGTTATAATGGCTTTTGCGAAACTTGTTCTGACAAGTAAAAAGGTATCTATTTTAACAAACACAAACTAAAAAAAAATATAATGTTTCTTTAATTTTTTTTACCGAGGTGTAAAAGGCGACTAAGGTAAGTTGAGCCGCCGTGTGGTATCTGGCTAAGTAGAATAGACCACCTTCATGTTTTACCAAGGTGACGTAAAAGGCGACTAAGGTACGTTGACCCGCCGTGTACTATCCAGTTGAGTTGAATAGACCACCTTCATTTCTTACAAAGGTGTCATAAAAGGCGATTAAGGTAAGTACACCCGCCGTGTGGTTTCCGGCTGAGTAGAATAGATCGCCCTCATTTCTTACAAAGGTGTCGTAAGAGGCAATTAAGGTAAGTCGAACCGCCGTGTGGTATCCGCTTATTAGAATAGATCACTCTTATTTCTTACCGTGGTGTCATAAAAGGCGACTTAGCTAAGTTGACGTCAAGCAAGCGGCAATCATGTTGAAATATGCAATATGTTATGCCGACCCCACTTAGAATGGGATAAGGGCAGGATAATGATGATGTAGTAAAGAAAAACTTACAATTGAGCTTTTACTACATGAAATAGTATGCCCATTCTGATATCGCGAAGCAAGTCTCGAGAGTTGTACAGAATCAAAATAAAACTGTTGTAACAGCATATCTGCAATGCAAATAAAGTAGGAAATAGGGCATGCGATGTGACCTGCCTTCGGTGGATCGATACCTGAAGATAGAAAGTTAAACGCTGCATTCTTTAAACATTTGGCCCGTTCAGATTTACGTTAAACTATCTTAGTTTCTTTATAAATAAAATATCTGGGTGACCGAGCCTTGATCGGTAATTTTTTACAAAATAAAAAATAATACGGTAGGTGGGGCTCGATCCTAGGTATTAGAAAATATATAAAGACGAAAGGTTGTGTGTATGTGCCGTTTTAAATTAATACTAATAATAAATGTAAAAATCTCTTTGTCTGTCAACACTAGAGCTCGCCTTTTCCGCCCGAAAATCCATTAGGGCGATGCTGTACTATCAGTTTGAAGATACAATATTCCCATGCCCCAAATACAAAACTTTAAAAAAAATTAACGAAAATAAATGCTTCATTGGTACTAAGCTTAAATACAGTAATGATGCAGGCAGTGAGAACGACAAAGTTCCACAGTTGGCACAAGAGTTTGATTGTTAAAACTTTGCCGGTTCAGAAGGAGTCAGTTGGGAACTGCCATTCATTGTTACCATAAGATAAAAGTTAGGAAGTTAGAGAGTTAGAAAATATATTCACGAGCGTTGACTTCTCTTTATGTTCACGTAGCACCTAGAGAGTAAAAGTTTGAGGGTGAGCTATTTAGAAAGATAATTATGGAGTAAATTTGTCTTTAAAATAACAGATTAAGTATAAACGATTACAAAACTTAACATATTGTAGCGAAAAATTTTGTAGTCACGGCTCAATTTTTGCTCGGCAAGACATACGCCATAACCATATCATCCATTAGCCTAGCCTACGACACGTTAGCTTAGTTCACGACCTAGATATCAGCATCTAATGGTCGCTCGAGTCACTGTGATAATCTACTGGAACGCATCTATATGCGTTCCAGTAGATTATCACAGTGACCCTATGGTACATATGAATAGAGACCGGCCCTGTGATAATTTACTGGAAAGCGTATAGGGCACTTATGAGTAGAGACTGACTCCGTGATAATCTACTGGAAAGCATATAGGGTACATATAAATAGAGACTGGCTCCGTGATAATCTACTAGAAAGCATATAGGGTGCATATGAATAGAGACTGGCTCTGTGATAATCTACTGGATAGCGTGTAGGGTACATATGAATAGAGACTGGCTCTGTGATAATCTACTGGAAAGTGTATAGGGTACATATAAATAGAGACTGGCTCTGTGATAATCTACTGAAAAACGTATAGGGTGTATATGATTAGATACTGGCTCTGTAATAACCTACTGGTAAGCATATAGGGTACATATAAATAGAGGCTGGCTCTGTGATAATCTACTGGAAAGCATATAGGGTGCATATGTATAGAGACTGGCTCTAGACTGGCTAGTAATGTAACGTTAGCTATATAAAAGAAGAAAACGGACATGTCAACAGGAAAAAACATAAGGAAGAAGTTTGTAAGAAGAAGAAAAATAAAGAAGAGTTACAGTTACTTACAGTAAAAGAGAACATTGACATCAAAGAAAAATATATGCAATATTGTAAAAAATGATTATCATTTACTTATCGAGTTCAAATATTAGAGTTCCTTACCTTAAGAAGCTGTGGTAGCCCAGCGGTATGACCGTGCGCCTCTTTCCAGGAGGTCTAGGGTTCAAACCCCGGGCAGGCACCAATGAGTTTTCTAGTAAAACTTATGTGTCTAATTGATAATTGCAATTTATCACACGCTTTTCGGTGAAGGAAAACATCGTGAGGAAACCTGCATATCTCTAGAGCATTCTGGAGATATGTGTAACCTACCAATCCGCATTGGAGCAGCGTGGTAGGTCTTAGCTCCAATCCTTCTCTCCAAAAAAAAAAAAAAACGGAGAGAAGAGGCCTATGCAGTGGGATAGTAACAGGCCGTTACTTACTTACTTACTTACCGTAATGGGGATCTTTATGTCTATTTCTTTATATCTATATACTCATATGTTTTTAGATCTATACTAAAGTTTGAATGAGTAAGTGGAAAGCTATTTACGTTGCCTTAACTCCGAAATCATGTTCCCTAAAGTAACGATAATTGGCCGCACCATGAGAGCAACAAAGTTCTACATCTATCACACGAGTTTGATTGTTAAAACTTTCTAAATCGTCGAGATTGGAAGAGGAACGGCTCTGTTGCCATAGGATAAAAGTTTACGGAGTTAAAGTATACATTAATTGGATTATAGCTTTTTTCGGCTGAAAAGATTTGGCTATAATATCTTTACAATTTAAATGAGTTAATCTTGTATGTATATACATAAATGTTTTCGGAATCTCGAAAACGGCTCCAACGATTTTCCTGAAATACAGCTTGCAGGAGGTTTCGGGGGAGAAAAATCGATATAGCTAGGTTTAATTAAAAAAAACGTCGTTTTATCGTATGTTTTAAGGAAAATGCTAAAATTTATGTTGAATAAACAAAAGATAATTTTCACCGTTAAACTTCAAGTCACGATAGCTCATATGGAGAATGGGCGGTCTAGAAATTGGAAATACCTATGTTCGAGCCTCACCGTCATAACAATTTTTTTTTTATATCTTTAAAAAAATTACCGAGCAAGGCTCGTTTATCCAGGTACTTAAATTAATATGTTTTAAAATAGTAAAGGTATAAATAAATATATGGGACAATTACACACAAGGTCATCCGTCCCCAAAGTAACTTAATACTTGTGTTATGGGTTACATACAACTGGTAATCTCATCATTCTCCTGTCCTTATCCCACTCTAAGTGGGGTCGGCATAATATGTTATAACATTTGGCTTCGTATTTTACGACAAACCGCCTGCCTTACGTCAACTCAATAAAGACAATTTTTTACT
Source organism: Morpho helenor (assembly GCA_029227775.1). NCBI lineage: Eukaryota > Metazoa > Arthropoda > Insecta > Lepidoptera > Nymphalidae > Morpho > Morpho helenor. Next base: position 2,844,160 of record JARGCU010000006.1, read on the forward strand.
TAAATAAATATCTCTCATAATTTTGTTTTAAATCCTGTGTTTCCTTTATTAAATCGATTTTGAATGGGTCCTGCTGTTTGATTATATTGAAAAATGGTGTACCCTATGTATTTTTAATTGATTAAATATAATAATGTAAATACATATATTTTTAATCTTATTGATGTTATGTATAGAGTAACTTTTAATTGTAATTTATTATATTAGATAAATAAATAACTAAAAAAATTATAAAAATTCCGTTTCCTATATGCGAATCTCAATTGTAGAAACAATTGTAAAGGATTACGCCATAAAAAAATAAAGGATTAAACTCTTAAAAATAAAGGGCCGAAATTCGGTAACTAATGTTTGAAATCACAACCCTTTGCCGTAGATTTCACACAATTAACAGATTTACCCGAAACTTTCAAGCGAATATGCAAATTTATACAATCCGCACACATTAAACACATATTCAACGAAATGTCGCGGAAAGTGAATGTGACAAAGTTTCTCAGTCGTCACGAGAGTGTGATTGTTGTAACTTTGTCAGTATAAGACGTCAAGACACGAATATACTAGGAACTCGATTACGCTACAAGATAAGAGTTGTGATCTTAAAGTATGTTATATAGTGAATATTGACTTACTTCTGCTTTTATCGTTTCCCACAACATGCCTACACTAGTCTTCGTTATATACAGAAGTTACAATAAAATTATTTTGCTGTAATCCGTGACTATTAAGTACAACACCTCTTCCTCCGTTCTTAACAATCGTGGATTACAGTAATATAATTTTATTGCAACTATGGAATTCCGCAAAGTAACGCCTGCTTTTATAAATCATTTCGGTGTATATTAAAAGTGCTTGCAAACGAGCATTATTCTGTAAACGCATATAATATACGTTCAGAGAATAATTAAATAAAATGAAATGTAATGACCTGTATATTAAGTAAAGTAAAAATAAATAATATAAATGAATAATTCACAAAATACACATTCCTAATATTCCACTACAAAATCCTGATATTGTAATTGCCTTTTTAATAAAAAAGACATTACTTTATTTAGTATATATAATAACGTTATATTATAAGGAAGTTATCCTAAACAAATCTTAGACGTAGAACATTTTTTTGACGAAGGAATACTGTTTCAGCATTTGGTAGCAGTATGTTTAAAGGAGCCTTCATACTGCAGTTTGATGGAAAGATATCCTAAGTTGCTTTCGGCAACTTTTTAGAGGATTCTGTTCTGATCTATTCATCCCTTTTAGCTTTTCAAAGAGGTATAAAGGGCTTCATAAGCAAGCTCAGAGTCACTCAAGGGGGAAGAAGCAAGCTATGCTTGGAGTATCAACTACGTGATCAAGTGTGATCAAGGAAAGAGAGACGTACAAAGACTTACCAGTTTTAAATAACTGATTGCTACCATAATTCCTCATAAAATAAGTATTAAATTACTTTAAGAACGGACGACCGTGTAATTGTCCCGTATATTTATTTATGTCAATGAATGGTTTGATGTTATTTATAAAAAAGTAAGTCTTAAAGCGTGGTAGACTGTTTTTACAATCAAATTCAAAAAAGGCAACAACGAGGAATTGTGTGGAAATGTAATAAGCTTTCGCGTTACAAATGTAACAAACATCAATCCTCTTAGCCTTAGGGTTGAGACAAACTAGTTTATTGGATTTGCTTTTTGGAAATGTTTATCTTTGAATCTTTGTTGAAATGTTCAAATTTTATTATATTCCAAAATTTAATAGTAATTTGGAGAGCAAGTAAGAAGAAAAATCCACTTTTACAGTTTCGTTATGAAACAATTAACATTATACTTATTTATTTCTTTTTATACATATATTTAGAAAAGAGAAAGAAAAATTTAAAAATGCACATGTATAAAGGCGGACTTATCACTAAAAAGGATCTCTTCCAGTCAACCTTTGCAAAATAAGACATACCCAGAAAGTTATTTTTGGAAATTGTGCGCACACACAGAGCATGGGATTAGGGCTTATTAAAGTACACATTAAGCGCTATCAAAACTTATGGACTTTATAATATTTTTTATGAAGGCGTTTAAAAAATATATATTCTCTGTGCTTCTTATAACATACATATTATTTTTTGTAATCCTAAGTCATTGGATTGTAATTACATTTATTTACTTCATATTTTGTCATTTTATGACCACCGAGTGATCAAAACTTACAGTAAAAGTTTGGTAACTTCGTTTACGGGGCACAACAATAGTTTTTTTTTTATATTTAAACATCGTGAGTTAATGTTTATAGTTGTAAAAATACCGGTTATACCCACGTCTTATTTTTATAGAGTGAGCCAGACTTATTTCAAGTCCATACGGGGCTCTTATTCATAGCCCATATTATGGGCTTCAAACTAGTAGGGCTCAGCCGATAAAAATGAGGAGTGAGCATATCCGGTTCTTATACATTAAATATAATTGTTGAGTTTGTGATAGTGAATGTGTGTGTTATATATTGAAAGTGAGTGTGATATTAGTTTTCATGCCTTCACCATGAAACTAATATCACACTCTACAATTAGCATTAAATATATATTCTATATGCTTTTTTGCAGATTATAGCAAAATGATATATGTCTTTTACATCAACTTGTTATAAACATGCTGTCACATGATTTGGCTGCGTTTTTACTACCGACCGCTTGCCTGACGTCAACTTACCTTAGTCGCCTTTTACGACACCTTGGTAAGAAATGAGGGTGGTACTATTCTATTCAGAAGATACCACGCGGCGTGATATATGTCTCTTTTACATCCTCAGTTTTATTAAATGATTCAATATTTCACTATTAACATTTCACTAGTTCGGCTAATTCACGTTGATTTCGCTCAATTTTGTCCATTAATATATACTGCAGAATTTGCCGCAGCCCTAATATGTACTTACCACATACAACAACGAGCTACTAAAACTTTTAACGTTCGGAGCCGTTATTTGCTCCGCCTGTAATTATACGTCGTTTATTGCGGTGTTGTTCGTGTAACCATTATTTTTGACGTTGCATCCACCTGCTCTTGGTTCTTGGCTATAAATAGACGCCGTTAAGTTTTATATCCTAATCTCCTTTTGAAAGGTTTATTTATTATACTTATGTTAGGTCATTTAAAATTATTGTCGAACGAATAGATTAAATAACCATTTTTATAATAATTTAGAATCAATTTGACTACTGTTTCTATTTTATTATTGGGTATATCCAGTGTGAGAAAACATTCCTTACCGAGGTGTCGTAAAAGGCGACTAAGGTAAGTCGAGGTGTCATAAAATACGACTAAGGTAAGTTGATGTCAGGCAGGCGGCCGGACGTAAAAAACGTAGCCAAATCATGTGACAACATGTTTGTAACATGTTGTGCCGACCCCACTTAGAGTGGGATAAGGGCAAAAAGACAAAGATCCAGTCTGAGAAAAGAAGGGAAAAGCGAAAAGAGAGAGGTTTAGAAAAAATACTTAAGTATGAAAAGGCTCTCATTCGGGTAGCAGTTTTATTGTACATCGGACCTACTGTCGTTTTGTTAAAAAAAGTGTTAAGAGAATGAGTGGTGATAAAAGTTGTTAAAGGGAATACCTACTTCATGTTTGTTTACAATAACCGAGAGATGAGTACATAAATATACACTATGTAAATAAATATAGTATTATTTTAACATTTCAGTAATATTAATGTTACTATCCCACATTTACAACGTTAAAATCGTAAAAAATGACACAAATTTAAAACGCAGCATAAACAATTTGATCCATATCCATTTATTTGTTTATTTAAATGACGCACCAACGTCACTACCACAATTGTTTAGATATATTTGTCGTACAGTCGTTTTCTTCGATCACCACACTAATGAAAATAGCAATCTCCTTATTAAGTTCCCTATTATTGTCCTCCCGATGACAGAAAAACGATTTGATTTACTCGTACAGTACGTAAGGTTCGACTAACAGTATATGGAACCCAAGCAAAGAAAAAATAGATGCGGCATTTAAAAGTGATATTAAAAAGTGTTGAACCCACGACACTATAATATCAGCATCATCGTTGAAGACCAGTTTCAAGTACAATCTGTGCATCTAGATAAATTTAAAAAAATTGTACAACGGTACCCTGTCCCCAACACCAGAAGCGTGGTTGAACACTCAGGTGTTTTTAGTCGGTGCGAGGACCCATAAGGGGTCCTCTTTCCGGATAAAAAGGATTGGGGGGGGGGAGGAGCCACTGTTTAGAGAGGCTCCGACCCAGAGGTGGTGCTTTCCGGGGTTCAGAGCCGCTGCCGGCACCACCACTAGGATGGTATAGAAGTTAGGTTTTTTAAGTCGCTGATAGTCCGAAATAAACGCCGCTCGTCCCCGTCGAGCGGTAATGGGCTATAAGGGGGTTTCCTGATAAAAAATAGACACAGCTACTTCTTTTGGCTATCAAGATTTACGTGAACAAAGAATCAGCACTAACATTAAGTAAACTACTGCTAAAAATTAAAGGTTGTCCGCCTTTAATTTGTAGTAATAATTAGTGATAGTTTTATTTTTTTAATATCAATCAGTAAAGTCTATAGAACAGAAGTGCCACATCCAATAGATTATTCTTATACATTCACACTCTGCGTTTCTAATTAAAGGCCACGAGTTAATCTCAATTGCGTCGGTACTTTATACGGTTACTTTATAATGCGTGACATCATTAACGATGGATCGAGGGGGAGAAACGGCTGAATTATTTATCGAGTTCTTTTCCAGTCTTGATAAAATGAATAGGGGTGTTTTATCTTAATGTTATTGCGAAAGTTCTCGTTTAATATTCTGTGGATTATGTTAACTAATCTAGTAGTCTTTTAAATTAAGAATTGAAAAATTCATAAGACCATTTTGTCATCATTCCGCACCTTTTATTCCACTCGAAGTGGTGATAAGTTTGGCACAACATGTTTTTCTCTTTATTATCTCCTATCATTCTTCATCTCTTCTGCTACTTCTTTTATATGCACACATTCCAGCCATCTCTTTTATATATAGACTTTTTTTAATTTAAATTATCGTGAGTAGTATTCATAGTTAATGTATAAAACCGGCTATATTCACGACTTGTTCTATCGGGTTAGCCCGACTATTTTCGAACCCATCCGGGGCACTTATCCATAAGCTCTTTACACGATGTTATCACGATGGGAACGAGTCTTTTATACTACTACTTTAGAAATCTGTATTATTATTGTATAATTTTGTGTACAGTAATGTTTTTATCTATCTATCTGATCCGCCCGATCGGTAGTGGAAAGATGTGACTAAATGAATGAATGTTACTGGCTGCCTGACTTCGCAGTAGTGCGATCTCATTCACTGGATGACATTGCAATAGTGCGTGCAGCAGCGCCATCTCTTAGCACCTTGTTGCATCATCCTACTGCCCTTATTCCACTCTAAGTGAGGTCGGTATAACATGTTGCCACATGATTTAGCCGCCGAGTTTCTTGCTGGTTCTTCTGGGTAGGAGCAAACTTCCGAATCAGTGGTAGCTTCTTTAAAACATTTGACGATTCAAAAGTACTGTAAACAGTCTACTTGAGACTAATAGTCCAAGAATATTTAAATTTGAATTTGATTTGGTTTTGTATTTTACGACCGGCCGCCTGCCTGATGTCAACTTATCTTAGCCGTATTTTACGACATCGTTAAGAAAGAGGGGTCTATTCTACTCACCCGGATACGACACTGCGGGTCGACTTGCCTTAGTCGCCTTTTATGACACTCCGTTAAGTAATGAGGGTGGCCTATTCTACTCAGCCGGATACCACACGGCGGGTCGACTTAACTTGGTCGCCTTTTACGACACCCCGTTAAGAAATGGTGGTCTATTCTACTCATCCGTATACCACACGGCTTTCTTAGCACATTGTTACTTCTTACATTCATGAAAATCCGTTTATTAGTTTTTGAGTTTATCGCGAATAGGAATACAAATGGGGAACTTTATCTTATAATGTCGGATAAAATAGTATCTGGATATCAGGTATTATGAAAACCATCGTAGGTACAAGGTCTATTAAGTGCGCAGCTAATAAATCCTTGTTAACAAATTCTCTTTGATACAGGTAGCAATCTTGTATGTAATGTTAAGCTTTAATTTACTTTAAGCCTGTAACACTTTGACAGAGCACTTTGCGTGGTAACCGGTTCAATTACGGGTGATGGTAAAGGTGTGTCCACATAAGTAATAATTGATTTTGTATTTATCGAATCATCAGGCTCAGATTTATCCATATTTAATGAACCGCAGTGGATTTCTGTAGAATATCGAGCATTACATTGCGACTAATATTATAAAGACTAAAGTTTGCGAGTATGGAAGTATATTTGTTACTCTTTTACGGTGAATCCATTGAACCAGTATTGTTGAAATTTGGCACAATTGTTCCTAATACACCAGAATAACATATAGGCTATAGAAATTCTGTTAACTCTATAGGAATAGAATGACATTGAAAAGCGCCGTCTATTATCAATCTATCACGTGATAACTCTCAAACGTGATACCGTTTAAAACCTAGTCTATACTAATGTTATAAAAAGGAAAAATTTGTAAGTATGTTTGTAATGTTTTCACACAAAAACTACTAAACCGATTTCAAAAATTCTTTCACCATTAAAAAGCTGCTATTTTACTGAGTAACATAGGCTACATAAAATTTATTATAAAATAGGGATCTGTTATAAAATGTAATTTGTGTAAAAAATGAAAATTACGCAGGTGAAACCGCGGGATATTACTAGTAAGTAGTCTATAAACGTCCAGAGGCGCACATTGATATCTACAATATATCTAATGTTAGGTAACACTGATTTATGCATTTAAATTCTATCAATTGACTAACACAGAAATTTTCTATAAATATAGGCAGATGGAGATGGATTTTTTGAGTCGAACATTTTAAAACAAAATATTTATTCCTCAATTCATATGAAGTTCAAAAAAACGACATGTATATTTTTATATAGTTATTCGGTTATAAGATTCCATAATAAATTTCTGCAATTATTTTTATCTTTGCCATAGAGAAAGCCTACTATTTTGTTAAGAATTATATACTACTTTTCGACTCTGTAAATTGTGATGATTAATTGTAAATCGATATATGTTTTATTTTTGAAAAGAACATCCGCCGAGTTTTATGCTGGCTTTTCTTGGTAGGAACAGCTTTCCGAACCAGCAGTAGAGTTGACGATTCAAAAGCACTTGTTTACTTGAATAAATAGTATTTTGAATTTGAATTTATGTTTTGATTTTATGTCATAATGGCGTCGTGATGACCTGAATGTGTCTGAATAGTCTTTAAAATTAAAGGGGTTTTTATCATATAGTTACTTTAAAGCGCTCTTCTCATTCACGCTGAAACGTTATTTCGTAAGTCCCTTTTGAAATTGCATGAAAAGCCTCAACTTAAATAAATAGTAGGCATTAAAACAAAGACTGCCCTTTGAGGTATATAAAAAGCAAGTTAAAAGTAGCAATGTGAATGCGACTTTATAATGTTCTATTCACGTCGGCCTTCATACGAAATTCTCATGAAAGTTTACTCGTTCTGACGTTAGAACGCGTTTTAGTATATTAAATTAATTAGGTGTCTACGATGAGCGCTCAGGTCTTTCTCAATTAGCAACTGAGTTCAATTAGGAGAACAATTATAGGTAATGCGAATACCGTGTGGTATCCGGTTGAGTAGAATAGACCACCCTCATTTCTTACCGAGGTGTCCATGACCAGACTGTTTGACGCTGGTTTCTTGGGAACGGGTCCTAATATGGGACGCAACATGCGTTGATGACGTTAGCCTCATCCCATATCAGCGAAACAGCGTCAAGGCCTGGAGCTGCGGCGGAAATGGCCGAATCCGGCAAACGGCGGAAGTATATATCTCTTATCGAGAGTTATATATTTGTGCCGTTTGCAGTTGGGACCTGGAGCCATGGACCTAGGACCATAGAGTCAATTCGTTTTAACACCTCTGTTAATTGCCTCTTCAGTTGACAAGAGGGCTGGCTCCTTTTTTGCACAAAGAATCAGCTTCGCGATTCAGTGCGGAAACGATGCCAGCATTCCTGGGACCATTCCACGTGGGCATGATTTGTATAATCCTAGCGTGTAAGGAATTTAAGATAGATATAACTTGTACATTTTTGCTTAAAATATAATTCCTATCAATAGTAAAAAAACACAAGAATATATACAAACTTAAGATTTTTTCTATTATCTTATAACTAAGAAAATTGAGCTAATAAAAACAGATACTTGAAAGCGAGTAGAAGAAAGTATTGAGAAAATATATTAATTTCACTTCGCCCTTGAAATGATTCGATGCTCAAAAGTACTGAATTAAAACAAAATGTCACGTACAACTTTATTCTGGGGTAAAAGTTTAAAATTGCGATACAATTATAAAATAACGGTGCCAATACAAAATTATACTTTGAATTTCAGGACTTTATATTGAATTTATTTATTCCTAGTAATATCCCGCGGTTTTATCCGCGTACTTGCTCATGGTAGTCCACTAAGCCGGACCATAATTTTTTTTAAATATTTCATTTCTCAAGGTGTTAAATTTTGTTAGTTTCGACTTAGATTAGTTTCGATACGTCTTATCCTGTCCTTTTTGGTAAATTTTATCATTAGCAAACTCATAATTTGAATCAATTGTGCCATTATTTAGCTTCTCAAATGCTTAAACATTAGCATTTTACAGTTCTTTAAATCTTCGATATCCACAGTTCGATCCATATTATATACTAGCAATCGCCAGCGGCTACGCCCGCGTGGAAAGATTAAAACCGTAATAAAGTATTTTTATAACCATAAAAATGGTTTAAGTGGGTTAACCTTAAAAGCTAGACATATGCTGTCGCGGACTTTTATTTAGAACTTTTAGAGGGCAAAAATTTTGTAATACATTATTTTTGAATAACTATCACCGTTTACTCAACGTACCTACGTAAGCTTATTTTGTCGTTTATAATGCTTTTTTTGTCGTTTTCGTAATATTTTTTATTGCTGCTCCTCTCTCGCTCATTTTAGAGCGATGTTCATATACTGTTCCTTCCTTAATAAATGGATTATCTTACATTGAAAGATTTTTTCACATCGCTCAAGTAGTTCCTGCGATTACCGCATTCAAACAATCAAACAAACTCTTCCGCTTATATATACCTATACCTATTAGCATAGATGTTCTTAATAATCTATTTTCATAATAAATTTTCTGAATACAGAAACCAAACTGAATTCCATTAAAAGTATTAGTATCTTTCAATTAGAAATTAACAAATTCGTCATAAATTATATAATTGGAAAAACAAAAAAGCGCTGAACCAAATAGCTTTCAAAACACGCAAGTATCAAGCAAGGAACTTAAGAATTCTTTACTTTTGCGACACCAAAAATAAAGGAACCGAACTGAACTCCATCCAAATTGATTCGGTGTTCAGTAACAGCTGCATTAAAATACAGAGTCACGTAGGTTTTTATTGCGACGCAAATGTTACTACAGGGGAGTGCTAGTAAAACGTTCCGGAAAAACGCCGTCCGTGATTCCTGAATATCCAATGTTCTTTCAAAATATCTTTAAGTTTACAAATGCACGATTGTCAAGATTTAAACCATAGATACTTCAAATAAAATTAAAATATATAATATACTAACTGTGTTTGCGGATTTACCCGCTTGGAAATCAATTTATTTGCAATTGTATTTTTTATTTGCTACGAGTATAATGCGGGATGAAGTAAAATAGAAAATGTACATAGTGCTAAATGTAGAGTAGACAATCCGTTTTCATACCTGATACATGCAGGATTCGTAAAACACATGCACTAACCTCTACCTCCGGCAAAACACAATCCAAGCACTAGATTCGTTCACTATCAAAAACTCAACAATCATTTCGCCCCGCAACCGAAACATCATCAGGAAATAGACTCAACGACAAAATCGCAAAGCAAATTGTGCATGTGTTTTTACAAATCCTGCATGTATCAGGTATGAAAACGGGTTGCCCACTCTACATTTAGCATTATATATATTTTCTATTTATAGCAAAATTCATTTCGGATTATAGCAAAATAATTTTTTTATTACTTTTGTATCATGGATCTCTGCAAAGAACGCCTAATTCTATAAATAATATATTTAATTTATATTTTAAATAATTTACAGAATTGCCTAATTAATTTAGGTTGTTTTTAGTGTAGTCACTAAAATAAAAAAACACGCTATTTACTTTACTTTACCTGACATTCAAAAAACTTTTCAAATCGGTCCATTAGTTTCTGAGTTTAGCGCGTTCAAACTCTTCAACTTTATATATTAGTACAGATAGATGTCAATCCACCACATAACTCAAACTCAAAATTTTCTTTATTTAAAAAAACTTGTAAACAAGTGCTTTTGAATCGTCAATTCTACTGCTGGTTTGGAAAGCTGTTCCTACCGAGAGAAAAACTCGGCGGTTCCTCTTTTCAACATAATATTTATAACTAGCTAGTTACATTAAGTCATTACTATCTTGTACAGGGTCGGACAGTAGCTATATCCACGCATTCTTATCGTCTAAATAATCCTCAACAGTATAGTAAGTAGGCTTTTTGTAGCAGCCTCTCTTTAATAGTGTTTTTAATCTACTGTAATGGCAAAGCTAAAATTGACTAGCTTAAAAAAACTAGGACACTTGTTTACCAGTTATAACAATAAATAACTTGTCATAACATAACAACTCAAGACAGAACCGGGTAAAGCTCAATTAACCCTTAAATGCGGCACGAGCTTAATATCCGAGTGTTGTAGCACGATAATAATAATTCCGCTAGAATATTGAGGGTATATGAGCCATAAAAAATATTACGCGCCCCGAAAGTGGTGATATTTTATTAGATAATATTAACGTTTCATTACGAGGCTTTGCGTTATTAGTTGGGATACTAAATCCTAATAAATGTTATTTATAAGAATTTATAAACGAGTATAGTTTTTTTATACAAAACTTTTTTATTTACAGCAAAAATATACAAGTTATATCTATCTTAAATTACTTTCACGTTAGGACTATACAAATCATACCCATGTGGAATGGCCAGTATAGTATTTATTTATTTATTATTAGATCACCAAAATACACACTTAACATTAAAATTATACATTGAACAACTTAAAATAAGTAGTATTTTAATTAAAGGTGATAACAACTTTCAAATTAAGTTACGACAACTGAGAGATAAAATATAATCAGGAGGATAGGATCCACGATAAAATACTCCACGTAATGCGTTGCACCACCAATGCAAGCAGTTTTATATTAGTTCAACCCCCACCATTGATCTCTCCTCCAAACACGTGTAGCAAACCGGAATTGCTTACTTGCTCTTACTTGCTTTTTAATTATTAACTTGCTCGTTAATATGGTGGCCATTGTTATATTTTAGTTATACGTGTGATGATTTCCTGCTTGTATAAGGTATGTGTATGTTGCCTGCTTTATTACACTTAAGTAACGGCCTGTTACTATCCCACTGCTGGGCAAAGGCCTCTTCTCTCCGTTTTTGGAGAGAAGGATTGGAGCTGAGACTTACCACGCTGCTCCAATGCGGATTGGTAGGTTACACATATCCCCAGAATTCTCTAGAGATATGCAGGTTTCCTCACGATGTTTTCCTTCACCGAAAAGCGTGTGATGAATTGCAATTATCAATTAGACACATAAGTTTTACTAGAAAACTCATTGGTGCCTGCCCGGGATTGAACCCATGATTGTCTCTAGAGATTCACACGGTCGCACCGCTGGGCCATCACAGTTTACGAAAATCGAATAAATGTTTGGAAATACTACTATACTAGGGTTCAACCCTAGACTTCCTCGAAAGAGGGGCACGGTGTTACCGCTGGGCTACCACAGCTTATTACACTTAGAATAACATAAATATTCTCTTAACAAAAGCGGATTACAGCAAAATAATTCTGTTGTAGCTTCTGCAATATTAAAAGTTTTATTACAGTTCATTCGGTGGTTCAAAAGTAACTTTAATCGATTTAAAACGTTCCTAGCCGATTTATATGGCGGCAACGCAAAACAGCCATTTTCAAGTTATCTGTTTGAACCTTTGGGTAATTTGTTTAACTGGAGTTGCTTAGTAAGATTTACGCAAGTCGGAGGGAGAAATAATGGAGAGTCGTTCGATGTTAATTCAAACATTTTTTAATAGTATTTTTATAGAATAGTACATGACAGTCCTCTGGTACTGTTTTGTTTAAATCTATTTACTTCGGTACATAATTATATGTCTTGTTGTCGTCAATGGCTTCTGCTTTGTATGTTATAGCAACACAGTCATGAAACAAGAGTATCGCGCCCTTTTTGATTAAAAAGGTGGCAACACTGTGCCGTTATTGTTTCCGGTAGAGTCTTCCTATTGATAAAACGTTTTAGTGATATTCTGTTTTTGCTCGCCATTCAAGAGAAGTGTATCTCATAGCGGGAATAGTGGTATTCTATTATATCGTGCTATTGTAGAATAGTAGTAAAGCAAACTAGCTTTTATCCGTAACTTCGTTCGCGTGGACCACTGTCTTGGAATAAACCAGTAGCTTCTGTTATTACGAGGATAGGATAGGATGTTTAGCATTGTAGCTAGATTAAAGTTAAGATTAGATGTAGTTTGCAAAATAAATTTGAAATATATTTACAACGAACTTTCAGTCCATCTTAAATAATATAGTTATAATTTATAGAATTAGGCGTTACTTTGCGGAGGTCCATAATACAAAAGTAATGAGAATATTATTTTGCTATAATCCGCGATAAAGGAAATATATGTACACGACAAAATCGCAAAGCCTTTGCGATTTTGTCGTGGAGTCTATCTCCTGACGATGCTTCGGTTACGGGGCGAAACAATTGTTGAGATTGTGGTGGTGAATGTGTGCAGTGCTTGTGTATTGTTGTGCCATCGGTGTCGGGTAGTGCATGACTTCTTACAAATTCTGCATGTATCAGGTATGAGAACGAATAGTACACTCTACATTTAGCATTACATATATTTCCTTTATCGCGGATTATAGCAAAATAATATTCTCATTACTTTTGTAATATAGTTATATCATCATCATCCTCCTAACCTTATCCCACTCGAGTGGGGTCGGTACAACACGTATTAACATGTTGTCACTTAATTCGGCTAGGCCGATTTTTACGACCCGCCGCCTCCCTGATTTCAACTTTCTTTAGTCACCTTTTACGACACCTCAGTAAGAAAGAGGGTGGTCTATTGTACTCAGCCGGATACCACATGGTGGGTCAATTTACGATAGTCGCCTTTTCCAGAAAAAAACTCGACGGTCAATCTTTTAAACATTTTCAATTTTACATTTTAAACCGCAGTCTTGTACGAAGGTGAAAGGATTTTCAAATCCAGGCTTTTACATCATTCAAATAATCTTCAATTTTGTAATATGCTTTACGTATAAATATATCTCTTATACTTAATTTAAACCTTTCTGTAGTTTAGTATGGATTGCGGAATTTTATTGTAGCTATAAATAAAAAAGTAATAAATATAATATTGTTCCCAATAAAATAAACATTTCTAAAATATGATATACAAAGCGAACAAACGTCGAAATTATTACATCGCACCTTTCAACAGATCCTATTTCAAAAGAAGAAATGATAAATGAATTTATCTTTATAATCCTTCAGGATCTTTGTAGATGTAAACGTGCCAGTCATCATAACGGGCTGAAATGTTGAGATGCTTTTAATTTAAACAAAAAGCAGAAATAAAATATGGCACCAATTATACTGGAGAGGATAAAGGATACAATGAAATTATAAAGGCCAGTTTTAGCATTTATTACTCGCTGAAATAAATTCTCAAATGTCACTTTGTTTCGTGTTTTGGAGAGCCTAATTTTTACTGTTGATATAACTTTTTGCGTAAATAAAATAATATGGTATTACTGTGGTCTTTGCTAAATAACAATCATCATTCTCCTGCCCTTATCCCATTTCAAATTGTGCTATCTCTCAACATGTTTTAAACATGTTGTACCGACCCGCAGCTTATCGTTATCTAAAGTTGTTTTACGTCAAATAACTTTAATCGCCTTTTACGACACCTCGGTATGAAAAAGGGTGGTTTATTCTACTATACCGGAAAACACACGGTGGGTCGACTTACTTTAGTCGCCTTTTACGACACCTCGGTAAGGAAGAAGGTGGTCTATTCGACTGAACCGGAAGTCCGCGTGATTCCCTGCGAGAGATGTTTAAGGAAGTATGAATAGCAATTTAATTTCTGTGCATAAAATTTAAATTTACCTCAAATTACCTTTCAATCAAATTACCTTAGTCGACTTTTACGACACCTCGGTAGGAAATGAGGGTGGTCAATTCTACTCAGCCGAATACCACATAGATATAAATAGACATTTATATATTATATACATACTTTATTCTTATCATATTAAAACAAAAATATATTAAATCAAAAAATATGAAGATTGGTACAATATCTTTTGTTCCAGTCGTCAAAATTGCAATGTTAAAATCAAATTAATGAGGATTGTCAGAATTTGTGGAAACGTTCGTCGAGACGAGGATGTATTGCGCAGCGATGAAAGGAGGCCATAATTCTCATGCTATACAATAGAAATATAAATTTACGTTGAACAAATAGTTTTAGAATAGTTAATTAAATTATAATAATTAAACTAGGGAAATAATTTAAGTCTTTTGAACATACTGACTAGCAGCAGATTTATACATATTCGTCATCATTCTCCTGTCCTTATCCCACTCTAAGTGGGATCGTCACAACATATTCAAATTCAAATTCAAAATATTCTTTATTCAAATAAACTTGTAAACAAGTGCTTTTGAATCGTCAACTCTACTGCTGGTTCGGAAAGCTGTTCCTACCGAGAAGAGCCAGCAAGAAACTCGGCGGTTGCTCTTTTTAAAAAATACAATTCTTAATACTAGTTACATTTAATGTTTCTATCTTGTACAGGGTCGAACAATATTTATATCCACGCATTTTTATCGTCTAAATAATCCTCAACAGTATAGTAGGCTTTCTGTATCAGCCTCTCCTTAATAGTGTTTTTAAACTAATGTAATGGCAAAGTTATGTTTTATATATGTTTTGGCTATTTATTTTTCACTGGCCTGACGACAACTTACCTTTGTTTCAATCCAATTTGTTCAACAATTTGTTCCAATAACAAATATAAACTAAAACTTAATCAAAGCGCCTAATCTTTGTAGAATAGGGCTAAAATGTATATGAACATTTGAACCGTTATTAATCAAATATGGTGATAACCAATTATCGCAAAATATTGAAAGCAATTACGCCGAAATTTATTGTATCAACAACGGAATATTAATAGCAAGTAAGGGTCCTCAACATAAATTACAAGTATCATTAATTATATCCAGTAAAGTAGCTCTGGCTCTTGTAAATTTATTACTTCTCCGCATATTTATTCATGATTGTGAATAATTACGATTAATTTTGGTAAAAAAAATTCGCAAAAATTAAAAATTGTGTCAGTTTTCTATACAAAAGTAATAATAAAATTATTTTGCCATAATCCGCGATGAAGTAAAATAGAAAATATATATAATGCTAAATGTAGAGTGGACAATCGGTTATCATACCTGATACATGCAGGAGTCGTAAAAAACACATGCACAAACCTCCACCACCGCCACCACGATACACAAGCACTATATACGTTCACTATCACAAACTCAACAATCGTTTCGCCCCACAACCGAAGCATCATCAGGAGATAGACTCCACGACCAAAATCGCAAAGAATTTTGCGAACTTTGCGATTTTGGTGGCGGTGGTGGAGGTTTGTGCATGTGTTTTTTACGACTCCTGCATGTATCAGGTATGATAACCGATTGTCCACTCTACATTTAGCATTATATATATTTTCTATTTTACTTATCGCGGATTATAACAAAATAATTTTTTTATTACTTTTGTATTATGGATCTCCGCAAAGTAACGCCTAATTCTATGAATTATTCAGTTTTCTATCTTTGAATCATGTTGATATTAATCAATTCGGGGTTTGAACACTTGGCCCCTGTAAAGAGTCGCACGCTTTTACCGCTGGGCTATCACAGCTTGATTAAAGTACAGTGAGTAAATATTATAAAAGAAATAGTAAGAATAAAAGTAATAATATCACTGTCACAATTCCAAAATATTTAAAACGACGTGTGGTGTTAGGCTGAATAGAATAATACCACCCTCATTTCTTAGTGAGGTGTCGTAAAAGGCGTAAGGTAAGTCGACCCGTTGTGTGGTATCCGGCTGAGTAGAACTGACCATTCCATTTTTTTTACAGAGGTGTCGTAAAAGACGACTAAGGCAAGTTGACCCACCGTGGGGTATCCGTTTGAGTAAAATAGACCACCTTCTTTCTTACCGAGGTGTCGTATCGACCCGCCATGTGGTCTCCGGCTGAGTAGAATAGACCACCCTCATTTTCATATCGATGTGTCGTAAAATACGACTAAGGTAAGTTGTCCCACCGTATGGTATCCGGTTTAGTAAAATAGACCACCTTCTTTCTTACCGAGGTGTCGTAAAATACGACTGAGGTAAGTTGACGTCAGGCATTCGGCCGGTCGTAAAATACCTAGCCAAATCATGTGACAACATGTTTGTAACATGGAGTTCCTTATCCCACTTAGAGTGGCATAAGGACAGGAGGATGAAAAATTCCAAAATATTTAAAGTCAAATGAAAGCATTACGTACATTAAACGTCGTTGCATTAAAGGAGTTTGTTATGAGAGAGAGTCGGTTCGTCGAAAGTAAGTTCGGAATAAAACTTAAAGGTAAAGGATTTGTTTAATCAAACCACTGTATAAAACGTTTTCTCGCATTTATCAGTGCTTTGTCGCTCGCCGTTTAAATTTCTTAATTTTTGGGAACTTTGTAAGTTCTAACAGTGCCATTAAAAGTGAAACAGTGAAATAAAGGAAAAGGTTCTTTAAGATTCGTTGAAGTGAGAAGGTCTCTACCGAATTTATCCATTTAACTTTAAAGCATGTCACTTAAAATCACTTAGTATCGGCGTGTGGTATCCGGCTGAATAGAATAAACCACCCTTATTTCTTACTGAGATATCGTAAAAGGGGACTGAGGTAAGATCACCTGCCTTGTGGTATTTGGCTGAAGAGAAGAGAACAGAGAATAGACCACTCTCTTTTTTTTACCGAAGAGTCGTAAAAGGCGACTAAGATAAGTTGACTCGCTGTGTGGTATCCGGCTGAGTAGAACTGACCACCCTCATTTCTTACCGAGGTGTCGTAAAAGGTGACTAAGGTAAATTGACGTCAGGTAAGAGGCCCGTCGTAAAATATGTAGCCAAATCATGTGCCAACATGTTTGTAACATCGATTTACCTTAGTCACCTTTTACGATACCTCGGTAAGAAATGAGGGTGGTACTATTCTATTCAGCCGGATTCCACACGGCGTTGTATCGTTTTATACTATGAACAAAATTTTCGGAAGAATCACACTAACTTTTAATGAAAACAGTACTAAATTCTGTCCAGTACATTTTGAGGAAATCGATCACATACAGATATTGGAGACTTTGTTTTATACTAAGGATAGATGACAAAAGATTTTTATATTATATAAGACATTACAAATTTATACCGAAAACGACTTGAGACAATTTTCATGACAATATTCTAAAGTCCCGTAGAAAGGAGTTTTACAAATCTTCAGTAAGTAATCTTTTGGAATTGACAGGACAAAAGGAAAGTCTTATCGGAAATAATTACGAGGGTTTCGGGGAAATCCGTTTTAATTGTCAAATCCTGATGTTTCCTTTATCTTCCCATCTAATGTATTCAAGTAAAAAAAAATTATATTAATAATTTCTGTTTCCGTCAAAAATTAAATTACGAACCAGTGATAATCAAATTCAAAATATTCTTTATTCAAATAAACTTGCAAACAAGTGCTTTTGAATCGTCAACTCTACTGCTGGTTCAGAAATCAGTTTCTACCAAAAAGATCCAGCAAGAAGCTCGGCGGTTGCTCTTTTAAAAATATAATTACATATAGTCATTACAGTCTTGTACAAGTTCAAAGAGTAGCAATATCCACACATTCTTATCATCTATGTAATCCTAAATAGTATTGTAGGCTTTTAGTATCAGCCTCTTTTTAAAAGTGTTTTTAAACTGCTGTAATGGCAAAGCGAAAATAGAAAGATAGCTTAATTACTCATAGAACTGTGTGACAAAGCTTATTTGAATAAAGGTTATTTTGATTTGATTTTACTATAGTGTAAGAATATTTTACTAGTGTATGACAGTTGACAGTAGAATTTACATAGTTATTATACTTAGAGAAGGTAAGACAGCCTAAAACGTGGCATATTATAAAGAGATGAAATACGAGTATCAACAACAGCTGCTACCAAAACCGCTGCTTGATGGCTATTGAGAAGATATGCAAGAAAATTTAAAAAGTATATTAATAAATATTATATTTTATACTTTTTATATTTTCACCAATAAAACTGTCTCTGTCAATCCAACACGCAAGAAACACGCAATAATTTCCGTTCCGTTCCAATATACATTTTACTTTCAACTTTTCCAAATTAGTCCGTCAAGATGTCGAAAAAACAAACATATTAATGATTTCGGCAATTATTTGAAAATAAAACTTTGCATTAGCATTTGTAGCATGTATTAATTTATAAAGCTAAGCAAGCTGTGGTAGCCCAGCGGTAACACTGTGCGGCTCTTTCGAGGAGGTTACGGGTTCAAACCCGGGCAGACACCACTGAGTTTTTCTGTTAAAAATGTGTCTAATTGATAATTGCAATTTATCACACGCTTTTCGGCAAAGAAAAACATCGTGAGGGAACCTGCATACCTGTAGAGAATTCTGGAGATATGTGTAATCTAATAATCCGCATCAGAGCAGCGTGGTAGGTATTAGCTCCAAACCTTTTCACCATAAACGGAGAGAAGAGGCCTATTCTTAGCAGTGTAATAGTAACAGACCGCTACTTACTTTTACTTACTAATTTATAAAACGGTCATAAGATCTGTCTGTCGCATTGTATGAATTGGAATGTTGGGCAATGAAAAAGACGGATGAAAGAAGAGTGCATGCAAATGAGATGAGAATGTTAAGGTGGATATGTGGTGTGACAAGATTGAATAAAATACGAAATGAGTATATAAGGGGAATTCTGAAAGTTCCGTCCATTATAGAAAAGATGAGAAGTGCAAGATTAAGATGGCATGGACATGAATGGGGAGAGATGAAATCATGGTCAAATCGTGACCAAACGATTCTTAAATATAAATGTGTATGGATATGTGACTAGAGGGAGGCCTAAAGAGAGGTGGTTTGATTGTGTGATGCATAAAAAGAAGAAGCCAGAGTTGACAAATGATGGGACAGAATGGAAGACAACTGTTAACTCTACTAAGAGTGGTATAAGGGCAAGAGGATGATGACAATCTATTCTCTGGCGGCGGCTATCTGTTCTATTTCTGCTGGGGAGATGGGGATGTGTCCAACGGTATCCTGTCCCCGGCATCAGGAGCGTGGTGAGCACTGTCAGGTTTTTAGTCGGTGCTAGTCGCTCATAACGGGTTTTTTGTGACAAAGACCCAAACATGTTGAGTCGACCCCTCTTGGAGTAGGATAAGGTCAAATTTGATAAAATTCTAATGATTAATTAGTCTTTTTATTCCCTTAGATTGTTAGAAAAATTAACAAACGTTTTTCTATTAATGTATATTCTGTTAAGTAACATTAAAGTATACTTTATCTATTCTACTAGCTGGTTATTGTGAGTTAATTATAATAAGATAGAGACATGCTGTTGCAGAGTTCTTTGTAGTATTTTTATCGATCTACAATTCTCTATTACAATACTTTAGTGTGTCTCTGTTGTTTTACGCGGTGGATGCGATAAAAGCTTCCAGCAGGCAGGTATTTTTTACAACTGAGCGATTCTTTAAAACATATTTACGTAACACTGCAATGTACTACTAACCGAAACATTTCCAAAGATTTTCACTACCTTTTACCAAAATTGTTTTGTAGATTTTGCGAAAATCGATCACATACAGACAGAGAACTTTTGGGTACTTTGTTTTATAATAAGTACAGATAGCTCTGATAATTTCATGAAATAATGAGACACATAAACGTTTTTTTTTTTTAAATTCACGTATCAACTATCATTCTCCTGTCCTTATCTCACTCTAAGCGGGGTCGGCACGACATGTTATAAAAATATTGTCACATGATTTGGCTACGTATTTTACGAGCAGTCGCCTGCCTGACGTCAACTTACCTTAGTCGTAATATGTATAAATTTTCGAATATATTTAGGTTTCTACTGGATTATCAATCTCACTCCAGTAAATAGTCAGTAAAATTAATGTTTAAAATTTCTTACTGTTGGTAATTCTAGATGTCTTTAAAATACTGACTTAAAAAAAAAACTTAGTCTTTAAACTTTTCGTCCATTTGCTGCCAAGAAAAATTTAACAGTTCCCCTTATTCATGTAAATCACACTAAGTGACATTGGCAAATCAAATTATCCAGAGGTTCGAACAGCTAACATGAATTACTGCTCTCCGATAACGTTAACTTGCCTTTTATTCTGTTTAAATTTTCAATTTAACTTATACCCCGGCTATGTAAGTAAAAATTTCATTTTCCCAATTGTAAAGTCCAAGTTGTTGGAAATAAACAGAGTGGTAACAACGACATTAAATGAATTCTGATTACTTAAACTTATAAGAAAATTTTGGCATAATCCAAATTTAATTTTCGGACAAATTATAATTTAATAATAAAACAGGAAGCTGTGCGACCGTGTGAATCTCTAGAGACGGTCATGGATTCAAACCCGGGCAGACACCAATGAGTTTTTCTATTAAAACTTATGTGTCTAATTGATAATTGCAATTTATCACACGTTTTTCGGTAAAGGAAAACATCGTAAGGAAACCTGTATATCTCTACAGAATCCTAGGGTTATGAGAAACCTACCAATCTGCATCGGAGCAGCGTGGTAGGTCTTAGCTCCAATCCTTCTCTCCAAAAACTGAAAGAGGAGGCCTATGCTCAGCAGTGGAATAGTAACAGGCCGTTACTTACTTACTTATAATTTAATAGATCTGTCAGTAATGGTTGACTGATCTGACGCGGCGCGCTTGGTCAAAAAACAGGAGAAAACAATAACATTATAGTTATGTCTTGTTAGCACTTAGAGTCTTGACAGCTTCTAGTTCTAGTAGTCTCTTGGTCAAGGTCAATGCAGTACGGCCATTCACCCTTCTATATCCTGTTTCTTTTATTCGGTAAAAAAAGAAATTTAACAATAATTAACTTTATGAAGGAAAAGAAATTCAATTTCGTTGTTCTTATAATAGTCGCGGTAAGTCCTTAAAGTATTATTCTTAATACCCAAGTTTCGGCGCCGTAAAGATCCTATATTGAAATCCGTACTTCAAAATTCAAAGAAAATTTTTCCAACTAATTTGAACTGCGAGCGACAAAAGTTTTGCGCCCACCTTTGGCACTGCAGAGAAATAACAACTTTTCCGAACTGATATATTTTTGTAAAGAAAACAATTTTTATAACTTCCATTCGAGACTTTCCTTTGATATTGAGTTTTCTTAACAGTTTGAAGTTGATACATTCAAGGAGCAATCTATTTTTTCCAATATCGCTGTTTTGATATTGATATCTTAAATGATTATGTATTAATCTATACTAATATATAAAGCTGAAGAGTATGTTTGTTTGTTTAATTGTTGGAACGCGCTAATCTAAGGAAATATTGGACCGATTTGAAAAATTCTCTGAGTGTAAGATTATTTATTGACTATTGCGTTTCTGGGATGTACGTTACGCAATGGAACCGAAGGTGTTCAATGATATGACGTGATGAATAAAAAATGTATATTTAATTGACTACATGATAATAACAGGTTAAAGTAAGTGAGTGTGAATACAAAGAAAAATACCTTAGCTTATATAATACGAATTTTAACGGGGGGAGCGAAATACAGGAAATATATTGTTACGTACATTATATTTCCTATATGCCTATTTCGCATGACATTTTTATTTATCCATAGCGCACGTACTAGTTATTTAAAACGATACAACATGTGAGCTATGGTTTTGCTTGTGAATTATTTGTGGCTGTACGCCACATTGACGAAGGATATAGACTATATAAAATCACGCTAAGAAGAATAGGAGAGGAGCAGCAATTAAAAAATATTGCGAAAACGGCAAAATTTAAAGCTTTCCTTGCGTGCGCTAAGTAAACGCTGAAAGTTATTCAATAATTATTTTACAATTAAATTACGATAATTACTTTTATGTTCAAAATTTGATTTCGGGAAAACATTGCGACACACTGATTTCTGTGTTCTGATGTGGGCGAAGCTGCTTGCACAGCTAGTTTTGATCAATTGTATATTATCTATTTTAAAAATTATGTTCCAAAAGAGTGACCGCCAAGTTTCTTGGTGGTTCTTCTCGATAAGAAAACCTTTTTGGAATCAGTGGTAGCTTCATCAATCTGGCAATTCGAAAGAGCTTTGCCACCAGCGACATTTCTGCTTTTCTCGAGCCTTTGGGGATATGTCATGATGATGGCAAGAGACGAGAACTCTTGCCGCTAGTTTCTTGGGAACGGGGACGGGCCCTAATGTGAGACGCAACATGTACGTTAGCCTCGTCCCATATCAGGGAAACAGCGTCAAGACCTGGAGCTGCGGCGGAAATGGCCGAATCCGGCAAACAGCAGAAGTATGCATGTCTCATCGAGAGTTATATATTTGTGCCGATTGCAGTTGAGATTCTAGGTCCATGGAGTTAAAGTGCAAACAAATTTTTATTCGTTTTAACACCACGGTTAATTCAGCCTCTTTAGGTGACAAGAGGGCTGACTCCTTTTCGCACAAGGAATCAGCTTAGCGATTCAGCGCATAAACGCTGCCAGCATTCTTGGGACCATTCCACGTGGGCATGATTTGTATAGTCCTAGCGTGTAAGTAATTTAAGATAGATATAACTTGTACATTTTTACTGTAAATAAAAAAAAAGCTTGTGAAAGCCAAATTGATTATAGAATAACATTAATTTAAGTATACCTGCGGGATACAAATATTTCCTAACAATTCCTTTATCTTTCTGAGTGTAATCGTATGCAATCTATATATCCGCAACGAAGCATACAATATTGTATTCGACCGTTCACGTATAAATTCAAAATTCACATCGATCTGTAACTCTGAATAGACTGCCGATACAATTGATTGATATACTACAAAAGCTCGGCTTGTTATCGGAATGTCCATTCCAATCCATTGGACAATATATCAGTTATATTGCTATTGCATAAGTTTATTAGTATTGTAGAGAACTCCAATTCCATTATCCTCCTGCCCCCCAGTCTAAGTGGGGGTCGGCACAACATATTATAAACATCACATGATTTAGCTACCGGCCGCCTGCCTGACGTCAACTTATTCGTATTTTTTATGGATTTTACGACGACACCTCGGTAAATAAGAGCGTGTTCTATCCTACTCAACCGGATACCACACAGCTGATCAACTTACCTTAGTCGGCTTTAATGACACCTCGGTAAGAAATGAGGGTAATCTACTCTACTCAACCGGATACCACACAGCAGGTCAACTTACCCTAGTCGACTTTTATGACACCTCGATAGAAATGAAGGTGATCTATTCTACTCAACCGGATACCCCACGTTGGGTCAATTTACCTTAGTCGCCTTTTACGACACCTCGGTAATAAATGAAATAATAATACAAAAGTAATACTAAAAATATTTTGCTATAATCCGCGATGAAGTAAAAAAAAAATGTAATGCTAAATGTAGAGTGGACAATCCGTTTTCATACCAGGATTCGTAAAAACACATGCACAAACCTCCACAACAGCATCTCTCATCGTTTCGTAACATCATCAGGATATATCTCCTGATGATGCTTCGGTTGCGGGGCGAAATGTGGATGATAGCAAAATAATTTTATTATTACTTTTGTATTATGGATCTTCGCAAAGTAACGCCTACTTCTATAAATCAAATAATAAAAAATAAGCACTAATAAACTATCACACAAAAAACATTTAGCATTATCTCTTAAAACGCGTACCATTATTATCCTTGAAAGCCTTTTGAAACTGCGATATCATTTCTTTCCTTGATATCCACAGTTATTTATAAAGCGGTCTTATTTGTTCCACGTACATTTATCGCTCTATTGTAGTACAAGTGAATGATGGCTGGTTTTCTTCGCTGCGATGTAAGGCCCTGTCTCGTTTCAACAAACACTGACAGCGCTCATTAATTTGATTTTAGCGCTGATATTATTCTAAGGGAATAGAGTGGGAGCCTTCAGACGTCGTTCGCAGGTACGTTTGTATTTATAACGTGTAAATGTTTTGCGATTTTAAACTATGCTGTGTGGTATCCGGCTGAATAGAATAGTACCACCCTCAATACTTACTGAGGTGTCGTAAAAGGCGACTAAGGTAAGTCGAGCCGCCGTGTGGTATCCGGCTGAGTAGAATTGACCAACTTCATTTCTTACCCAGGTGTCGTAAAAGGCGACCAAGGTAAGTTGACCCACCGTGTGGTATCCGGTTTAGTAAAATAGACCACCCTCTTTTTTACCAAGTTAAAATACGACTAAGGTAAGTTGACGTTTGGCAGGCGGCCGGTCGTAAAAACACAGCCAAATCATGTGACAGCATGTTTATAACATGTTGTGCCGATCCCACTTAGAGAAAGATAAGGGCAGGAGGATGATGATGTTTTGCGACTTTAAACTGGTACTACTCTTCTGTGAAAACATCTACGTTATCTTACCTTCAGAAGTTACAATAGAATGATTTTGCTGTAATCGGTGCTGTAAGCGTTTGTTAAGAGAATCTATGTAATACTCATTGCGACATTGTTTTCAGCAACGTGGTGTGTCAAAACCACAATCCTACTATCTAACAGTAAAACACATATATATTTTGAGTATTTAACGCTTAGTGGATGCAAATAAATGTGCACAATAAATGTATAATAGAAAGCTTTACAAAGATTATATTTGGAAACAAATATATTTTTCTTTTACTATTCCAAAACAAAAATGTTTAATTCAAAACAAATCGAAATATTGTAAACCGCACAACTTTACAAACAACGGCGCGTGACTCCACCCGAGCGCGAGAGTCGAGAAATAATCCGAAGCTTACAATGTTCTAAGGTCGCGTACAGACGTCGTGAGGCATGCGTCACGTATAGTTCGTCACGCATGCCTCAACCTAAAGCATACTCGTACGATAGTACATTAATATTATTAGCTTTGCCATAACAGCTGTTCGAAAACACTATTAATAAAAGGCTAATATAGAAAGCCTATACTATTGAGAAATACTTGGATGATAAAAATGCGTGGATGTAGCTACTCTTCGACCCTGTACAAGACAATAGTAACTAATGTAACTAGTAATAAGAATTATATTTTTAAAAAGAGCAACCGCCGAGTTTCTTGCTGGCTCTTCTCGTTAGGAACTGCCGTAGAGATCACGATTCAAAGCACTTGTTTACAAGTTTATTTGAATACAGAATATTTTGAATTTGAATTTAAATACATGCTTCCCAAGGGACATATTCCAAGCTGAACACAAACAACCACGCATAGTTATCGTCAGTAGAAAAATGCAAGGCGGGTCTATATAGCAATTCATAAAATATTAAAAAAGAGAAAAAACGCTAGTGGACAAAACTATTTTTGTGAACCGATTACATTATGGTAGTACATGGGCTCCATGACTCACGAGCGTGTAATGCAAACAAAACATCCGTCTAAACCAGTGTTTCCCAACATGGGGCCCACGGCCCACAGGGGGCAATTTAATAGGGGAGAGGGGGGGCAACTCGACAGGAGTTTAAGCCTATCGCTCTAGGCCATTTAAGTCCAATGCTAGATTTCGGCGCCAAAATTAACAAGAAATTACAATTTTACTTCCTAAAACCTATTATTTATGTTTTTTACGTGGACAACCTAAAACCTATTATTTATGCTCTTTAAGTGGACAATTCAATTTTTAATATTAAAATTTATGTATGTTACTCAGGGTGCAAAATAATTTTTAACGTGGGACATGGCCCAAAAAAGGACGGGAAACACTGGGCTACATGGAGCGCACGGCTTGCACTGAGGAAGCCTTCGCAACGATCTCGCTCACTGTGAACACAAACGTCCACACAGCTCGAGGCATGTGAGACGAACTATTCGCAACGCTCACCTCGCGATGTCTGTACGCACCTTAATACTGGTCAATGTACTTTCAAGTTGAGTTGAAACAAAGCTTTTTGATTTATTACGTTATTTACGTTCAATGATTTACTACATTTAATACAATCAAGATTATGTTGTCGCCAACAACTTCCGTTACGCATTTTTGTTGAAAAATTACAGTTGCGTCTTTAAATGTAGCAACGCTGTACTAACGTCTGTGTACTTCTTGTCTATCTTATTGTTGTATTTTTATTGTGAAGTAGAATTTTTGAAGTGAAAACTTCATTAGCTACACTTTTTGAGATGGGTAAAAAATGTCAAACTCGCGTCAGGACACGTGACCTGATCAAAAATTAGTAAGACGGAAGGAGAGTAGACCGCCAGCGCAGCGTAAGAGAGGAAATATTCCCCATTCTTTCTACCACGCGGCGAAAATGTATGCATGCGCCTGCTGTTTCGTTTAGGTGGCGCGAAGTGGATTTACTTGAAATAATTCTGATATGTTAAATTTTTATGTAATATAAATTATCAAGTTTGTTTACGATAGCGCAATAAATTAATATTCTATATTACCACATTAATGATAGTACTCTTATACTGATAAATTAAGCTGTGATGGCCTAACGGTGCGACCATGTGAATCTCTAGAGACGATCATTGGTTCAAACCCGGGCAGACACCAATGAGTTTTTCTATTAAAACTTATGTGTCTAATTGATAATTGCAATTTATCACACGCTTTTCGGTGAAGGAAAACATCGTGAGGAAACCTGCATATCTCTAGAGAATTCCGGGGATATGTGTAACCTACCAATCCGCATTGGAGCAGCGTGGTAGGTCTTAGCTCCAACCCTTCTCTCCAAAAATGGAGAGAGGAAGCCTATGCCCAACAGTGGGATAGTAACAGGCCGTTACTTTACTTTTACTTACTGATAAATTAACCAATTCGTGTAAAATGATTCCATAACCATTACAAAATATAAAAATGCACAACTTTAATATTCAAGTTTTCAATTCTGTCGGCACTACCGGAAATGCAACCCCTTCATTTTGTAGCTGTATTTAAGGTAAGGGCACTAGTAATTGACCATCTACTAGTAGTTGACCGTTTTGTAAAATAATAAGCGTTTTTTGTTGTTGTAGCTAATAAAAAATAAATTTGTAGTTACCTGTTACCTGTTGGTAAGTTGACGTCAGGCAGGCGGCCGGTCGTAAAAACGCAGCCAAATCATGTAATAGCATGTTTATAGCATGTTGTGCCGACCCCACTTTGAGTGGGATAAGGGCAGGAGGATGAATTACCTTTTGCCATCTATTAACAACTGCCCAAAACCTCAGAACCGTCCCATTGTTTGATATATAAAATTTAATATTATTAATTAAATTTTTTTATTAGCTACAACAAACAAAACGCTTATTATTTAAAATTTCATACAAAACGCACTACTAGTGCATGGTCAATCACTTAGTGCCGTTACCTTAATTTGTATATTGTCAATTCATCAGAAAATCTTATCAGGATTATTAATACGCCGCGTGGTATCCGGCTGAATAGAATAGTACCACCCTCATATCTTACCGAGGTGTCGTAAAAGGCGACTAAGGTAAGTAGACCCACCGTGTGGTATCCGGTTGAGTAAAATTGACCAACCTCTTTCTTACCGAGGACGGTACGGTATTAAGGTAAGTTATTACTTAAGGTAAGTTAACGTCAGGCAGGCGGCCGGTCGTAAAATACGTAGCCTAACCAAATGACAACCTTTTTGTAACAGTAGAATTACCAACAGTAAGAAATTTTAAATATTAATTTTACTGACTATTTACTGGAGTGAGATTGATAAATTGATAATAATTGATAATGATTGATATATTCGAAAATTTATACATATTACGACTAAGGTAAGTTGACGTCAGGCAGGCGTCGTAAAATACGTAGCCAAATCATGTGACAATATGTTTATAACATGTTGTGCCGACCCCACTTAGAATGGGATAAGGGTAGGAGGATGATGATTATCAGGATTATTAATATAGCTTTTTTCAAAAAATACTTTTCAACTTATATGCTTTTCAGAGTAAAACATGAAGATTGATTTTTCACTTCGACCGCGGTCAGTTCTGATCTAATATTCATACAATTTATAACAAAAGCTTCAAGTGGAAATCTTATTGAATTGATGTTTTTCGTTGTAATGCTCATAATACCAATAATAGGCACAAAGGGATCCCGTGTTATATTTACGATCAGATATTTGAAAGGTTTTTGCTTTGTCATTGATAACAATGGATGAAAAATATTAGATAACTTATATTTTACTTTTATACCGTGAAATTAAATGTGCGTAGTAAGTGTAATACAGTAAGTAAGTAAGTACTATTACTATCCCACTGCTGGGCATAGGCCTCCTCTCTCTATTTTTGGAGAGAAGGGTTGGAGCTAAGACCTACCATGCTGCTCCAATGCGGATTGGTAGGTTACACATATCCCTAGGATTCTCTGATATGCAGGTTTCCTCACGATGTTTTCCTTCACCGAAAAGCGTGTCATAAATTGCAATTATCAATTAGATACATAAGTTTTAGTAGAAAAACTCATTGGTGTCTGCCCGGGTTTGAACCTATGATCGTCTCTAGAGATTCACACATACAGTACCGCGTAGTAAATATAGTGCCGTGATAGCCTTACCTTCAGCCTACAACCAACCTCACGAAGTGGTCCTGAATTAAATCCCCGTGGCTCCCGATGTATCGATTAGCTGAGAGACGCCTTCTACGACGCCTCGGTAAGAAATGAGGGTGGTACTATTCCATTCAGCCGGATACCACACGGCGTTATTGGGTAATAACATATTTACACCTTATTTTATTTAAGTTTACAATTTTTCTTATAGCTATATATGTATATATTATTTAATTAATGTATAGATATATATGCGAAATTTAATTTTAAGGACTATTTTATTATTTGACATGGTATATAATAGTTTCATATGAATAATATAATAACGCCGTGTGGTATCCGGCGGAATAGAATAATACCACCCTCATTTCTTACCGAGGTGTTGTGAAAGGCGTAAAATACGTAGCCAAATCATGTGTCGACATTTTTATAGCATGCTGTGCTGACTCCACTTAGAGTGGGATAAGGGCAGGAAGATGATCATGATGAATAATATAATAGTTTCAAATCAAAAGCTTTGTAGAGCGCTTTAAGTTCACGTCCTGGTGCAATATAACCCATTTTATATCACGCCACCTGCAGAGGTGAGATAAAAATCGCGGTGATTTTTCATGTCGAGCCGAGCTTTCTTTGGGACCGCCTCGACGTTATCTGCACGCCTCATTGATAACGCGCAACTATTTATGTTAGATGAAAACGCGATCTTTTGAAAACTATACGAGATTCCACAATAATCTCGTTCCTGGTTGACCGAGCCTTGCTCGATAATTTTTTTTCAAAATAAAAAAAGAAAAAATTATTGGGCAGGTGTAACTCGATCCTAGGTATTTTCGTTCCTAGAGACCACCCGTTCCCGAATAAGATACGCTGACTTGACAGTTTACGGCAACAATAGTGTTTTATATTCAATGTAAATATTAGTATTATGTTAATGCCCAAAAACAGGAATAAAACTATTTTTTTTAAATAAAACCTAGCTAGATCGATTTTTCTCCCCCAAAACCTGCATGCCGAATTTCAGGAAAATCGTTAGAACCGTTTCCGAGATTCCGAAAAAATTATATACATATATACATACAAGATTAACTCATTTAAATATTAAAGATTATTATTAATTTCTTGTGTGTGTGTGTGTGTGTGTGTAGACCACCCTCATTTCTTACCGAGGTGTCGTAAGAGGCGACTAAGGTAAGTTGACTCACCGTGTGGTATCCGGTTTAGTAGAATAGACCACCCTCTTTCTTACTGAGGTGTCGTAAAATACGACAGAGGTAAGTTGACGTCAGGCAGGCGGTCGGTCGTAAAAATGCAGCCAGATCATGTGACAGCATGTTTATAACATGTTGTGCCGACCCCACTTAGAGTGGGATAAGGGCAGGAAGATATATACTTGTGTTATTTCAGTATACACACTCGACTATACACAGTATAGTATTGCAAATCTCAAATACACCTTTAGTTACACAATAAAAGCACGAAGTACGTTTACTGATTTAAATTCGCTCAGCGAACTATGAAAGACATGCATACGGAATACCTTAGGAATATTGAAAACTGATATATGAAATACAACCGGAGTGTTTATCCGTAGTGTTGTGTGTTCGTTATTTTTATAGAGTAACTGTCGAATGCAGTTTTGAACTTACAGAGCTCAACGTAACTTAATAATGATAAAATTGATATTTGATAAGGAATGTCTTGGTATACGGCTCGAAGGACCATATGTTGGGGTCTGTGATGATAGTTCTGACAAGCCAAAAATGAAAGTGTACTGTATAATTAGAGATTATTACAATACTGGTATATAGTACAAGAGCAATTAAATAAACTATAATTCTATGTCCGCGTCCGTGTTTATTATATGCGCCTCACCGCGCGTAAATCAGCCGCGATGTCCAAAGCAGGATATTTCTGGCGCCTTCTCTTGGCTTGACCAGAATTTTTAATATTACCTTATTTTAGCATTGCCTAAATATGATAAATAATGATGATAAATTATAAAATTTCCAAAAATCATAGCAATAAATATCTACTTCTAGCAATAGGTCAGATATTTCTACTACTTTATTTGAGATCATAAGAATTATAGATGATAAAGATTTATTTTTTACCAATACATTTGTAATCACTGTTTTTTTTTAATAATTTTAATAAGTAAGTAAAAGTAAGTAACGGCCTGTTACTATCCCACTGCTGGGCATAGACCTCCTCTCTCCATTTTTGGAGAGAAGGGTTGGAGCTAAGACCTACCACGCTGCTCCAATGCGGATTGGTAGGTTACACATATCCCCAGAATTCTCTAGAGATATGCAGGTTTCCTCACGATGTTTTCCTTCACCGAAAAGCGTGTGATAACTTGCAATTATCAATTAGACACATAAGTTTTAATAGAAAAACTCATTGGTGTCTGCCCGGGTTTGAACCCATGATCGTCTCTAGAGATTCACACGGTCGCACCGCTAGGCCATCACAGCTTTTTATATTAGCTTTTTATATAATAATTTTAATATAACAAATAAAAAACATTAATAATTTTCTCTAATGATCATCATGTTTTTATTTGTTGTCCTTTACCCCGTAGCTTGCTTGAAAGTGTTCGCTACTCAACGATATGCATTTTATGTTTATATTACGTGTATAATTTTGACTTTATTTTATACTATCATTATTTATTAATATCATGGTGCACTTCTTTTTTTTCTTCAACTGATGGACGTCCACTGTTAGACATAGGTCGCTTTAAGGGATCTCCACTCCACACGATTTTATGCCGCTTAGATCCTGGGACTCCCCGCGACCTTTTTGAGGCCGTCAATCAACCTCGTAGGGAATTTACCAAGGCGACATTTTCTGGTACTTGGTTGAATTCCAACACCTTAAGACCCCAACGTCCATCGGTTCTCCACACTATGTGCTTCGCCCATCTCCGCTTTAGCTTCGACACGCTGAGCTTTATCGTTGAAGTTCTTCTACGGATATAGATAGATAGATAGATAAAACTTTATTGAACAAAAACATTTGTTTCTTGTTTATACTGCAATCGCTACTCATAAAATGTTACTCTCCTATCAGTCTCTCAAAGGTTGACTGTAAGAGATTCCTTTATGGGATAAGTCCGCCTTTGTGCTCTTTTTTATAAGCTAGTAATATTGTTTTTTACTTTTTACTTTGTGTTTTTTGTATAATTGTGTACAATAAAGAGATACAACAACAACAACAACAACACAAAAATACATGCGTAAACATGCATGCATATAAAGTAAACTTATGTATATGTAGAAAGGGCGGCCTTATCATTGAGTGATATGCTCTAACTCTCTATTCGGTCATTTCTTCATTACTGAAGATCGTAGTCCTGGCTATACTCTATAATCGAGTGAATTAATTATTTTCATCGCCTTCTATTAATGGTCACCATTGCTACCTCATAAAAATGTTTCCTCGTGCAGGACTAGTGCAATTGGTCAGACCACCTAGTTGATGAGTAGCCTCTTTATTGTGAATTAAAAGTACGTAGATCGTTTGTGGGTCTGGGTATAGGATCCTATAATTAAATTCCGCAATCAATTTTAAGCTTTGCCATTGCATTAGTTTAAAAACACTGTTAAATAGAGGCTGGTCCAGAAAGCCTACTATACTGTTGTTTTACTCAGAAGATTAGAATATGTGGATATAGCTCGCTTAGACCTTGTACAAGACAGTAATAACTAAATATAACTAGTAATAAGAATTATATTTTTTAAAGAGCACCGCCGAGTTTCTTGCTGGCTCTTCTCGGTAGGAACAGTTTTCCGAACCAGCACTAGAGTTGACGATTCAAAAGCACTTGTTTACAAGTTTATGTGAATAAAGAATATTTTGAATTTTGAATTTGAATATCTTTTGCCTAATAAATTTCATTTCTATATATAGAAATAAGGTCTATATTTTTGTATAAATGTACTCCATTTTATTAATATTACCCTCACATGCCTGAATATAAAAATGTTTGGTAACTCAATACGGCCAGTTTCAATCGTATTGTATAAACAGGCCCAGGTTTATTGCATATCCCCTCCGCTATGCCTTAACCTAATATGGCCTACTCGATTTGTTTACAAAGGAAAAATTTATTCATGAATTTTTCTGCTCCGAGGGTCCGGCTCCGATAAAATACACTTTCCTCGCATAAGTTACTTTCGCTAGGGCCTTTATTCCGCCCGACAAACATCCTTCATATTTTCTTTTGTAACTATTGCTTGGGCTTTCAAGAAATTACTTCTTCGCTTAAGTTGAAAAACTTCTGATAAAGGTACAACTTTGTATTAGATTTCTTTTTGATAAACTCGAGTGTTTTTTTTATGTTACATTTTGTATAGTGAATAAGTTGTTTATCTTACATATATAAAATCCCCAAAACCTGTCTGTCTGTATGTGATCGATTTTCTCAAATTCTATGGAAAGGATTTTGTACGGTTTTCAATAAAAGATAGTGTAATTCTTCCAGATGGTTGAGGTTAATACTAAGTAACAGCTTTATGTAAGTTGAGATAAAGAGGTCGCGCAGTTGTAAAAAAAGCCTACTGGGCGCTTTACCTGCGTGCGCCGCGTAAAACAAAACAGATATACCAAAATAATGTACTAGAGAATTGTAGATCTACAAAAATATTATAAAAAAGTCCGCAACAGCATGTCTCTATCTCCTATGGTTAACTCATAATAACTATTTTTATTAACAATATTACAATATTTTCGTGACTGTTTTTTAGAGATTTATAGTGGAAAACTTTGTGACATGCTGATTTCTACGCGGGCGAAGTCGCAAGCACAGCTAGTAGTCTTATAAATCAAAAAAGTTCAGTACAATGGGAAATCTCATTTTGAAAAATGATATATAAACCACCGCGTTTTTTACAAATAAAAAACGTGGGTTATAACGAAATAATTATATCGTTACTTTCGCACTTTTTATTACACATTTAAAAATTGTAATGAAATCCGGAATTTATGACGTAATTCAAATTTAACGCTTGCGTCAAGCCGCCGATAGTTCCAACTATCAATCCGTTATGGTCACATTTGAAGTTAGAACGCTTAGTTTGAAAGCTTTAAAGTCATTTGCGTGCCCGATAAAGCGACCGATCTCACGATCAGCAAATTTGCTTAAAATTTCGCCAAATTAATGGAGCGGACCAAAATTTAATTTGCAAATTGGGTAAGGCGGCATGTTTGACCTGACACACGGTACACGCCGAGCGATTACTTAACACGACGCATCTACATACCTAAATGAAAATGTAAAATTTTCCCGTAACATTTTCCAAGTGGAAGCTGAAAATGTGCCTCCACTAAGTGCGGAACCTCATTAATTATTAGCTGTTTTAATATTTTTTGGTGGATAAAATCTGAAAGGTGATTCACCAGAAATTTATACTAATATGCCTGTAAATATTATCGTATCGGGGTGAGTAGAAAATACCACCCTCTTTTTTACCGCGGTTTCGTAAAAGGCCGCTAAGGTAAGTCGACCCAACGTTTGGTATGCGGTTGAGTAGAATAGACCACCCTCTTTCTAACAGAGGTATCGTAAAAGGCAATTTAAGGTATGTCGACCCACGGTGTTGTATCCGGCTGCGTAGAATAGACAATCCTCTTTCTTACCGAGGTGTCGTAAAAGGCGACTAAGGTAAGTCGACTCGTAGTGTAGTATCTGGCTGACTAGAATACTTCACCGTCATTTCTTACAAAGGTGTTGTAAAAGGTGACTAAGGTAAGTTGACCCACCGGTGGTATCCAGCTGAGTACAATAGACCACCCTCAAATCATGTGACAACCTGTTTATAACATGCTGTGCCGACCCCACGTAGAGTGGGATAAATGCAGGAGAATGATGTTCTTTTGCCATTAACACCATTTAACACCTTAGACTACCTCCGTTGTTCATAAAAGTATTTTATTTAAAAAAAAATTAGAAGTTATTAAGGTATATATAAGGATTACTTATATTTCTATTAAATATAAAAATGTTACATTCTAACTCCTGAAAATTTTATTTTATCTTTATGCCAGAATTTTCCTGTTCTAAAAGGTCTACGGATAACGAGGGAATAGATGAAATATACCAAGAGACGGTCGATATTTTTCAAAGACATTAGATTCCTCAAACGATTTTAATTAAAAATGTTATAAAATGTTAAAAAACTTTTATATTAAATCGTTAAACTCTTTATTCTAATATATACATATATCCTCCTGCTCTTATCCCATTCTAAGTGAGTCATATGATTTGGCTGTGTTTTACGTCCGGCCGCCTGCCTGATGTCAACTTACCTTAGTCGCCTTTTACGACACCTCAGTAAGAAAGAGGGTGATCTTTTCTACATAGCTGGATACCACACGACGGGTCGATTTACCTAAGTCGCCTTTTACGACACCTCGGTAAGAAACGAGGATGACCTATTCTACTCAGCCGGATACCGTATGGATAGAAACTCTTCATTCTATCATTATATATCACCATAAAAATAGAGTTAATTCAAGTTTATTACAGTATTGTGAATTACAACTTTATGTATATGATATTCACATGTTTTCATACGTGTGAATATCATAAACATGTATTAATATGTGTATTAATATGTAAATTAAACTTAACCTCAAGACCCCAAAAAAATAAACCTGTGATAAATTTAGTAATTGAAGTATTTTGAAATATAAATATATATATATATATAATTATAAAAATTAACTCTAGTTATAAAGAGATTACACTTCGCAATTAAAAAATTATTTAAACATAAAATAGCTTGAAAATAAAATAAATATGTATTTTTGATTATTGGGTATACTTACGTTTGATATAGGACAGTTTTTGGTACCGTTTATGAAATGATAGGAATAACTTACGTTGGGTATCTAGCCATGGTCTCTGCGACTATAAAGTTCGAAGGAGTAATTTTATCTGACCCGGTTCCGAGCTAAGAAATTTGCCTCGAGAACCATTTGTAGAATGGTTTTATTTCTATGAAGGAACCGTCTATTTATCTACTCTTTCTCGCAATAACTCAGAAGTGTTATATATTTTACTTACAATGTTAATTTTATTTCTTTTAAATTGTGTACATAAATATAGAAAGATATAGGTTTTTATCTTATTACGTGTAACGGAGACTATGGGAAGGGCAAACAAGTTTGTAAATATTTTGAACTGAATTATTAAAATTAGTATAAGAGTTATTCTTAGTTATTGTTAATTATTAATTTATGATTTTGTATTGAAATAATTTTTATACTGATATTGACGCTATATATATTACCTGTGCTATCCAGTGGAGTAGAATAGACCACCCTCATTTCTGACGGAGGTGTTGTAAAAGACGAATAAGGTAATTTGACTGAAAAGTAATTTGAATTGAATTTGAATTTTATGCACCAAAATTAAATTGCAATACATATTTCCTTCAACTCAACGCAGGGAATCACGCGGACTTGTATTATAAATGCCACGTATAGCCCTTTTTTATAATACAAAATATTCTTTCATTATCTGCACATTAACCTCTACATTCTAAATGATGTCGGTACAACATGTTTTAAACCTGTTGTTAGGCGATTTGACAAGGTATTTTAAAACCAGTAGCTTGCCTGACGTTAACTTACCTAAATTGCCTGTTACGACAACTCGGTAGAAAATGAGGGTGGTCTATTCTGCTCAGCCGGATACCACAGGGTGGAACAATTTACAGGTAATATTTAACCTAATAGTAAACGCCGTGTGGTATCCGGCTGAATACAATAGTAACACCCTCATTTCTTACCGAAGTGTCGTAAAAGGCGACTAAGGTAAATTGACCCACCGTGTGGTATCCGGTTTAGTAGAATAGACCACCCTCTTTCTTACCAAGGTGTCGTAAAATACGACAGAGGCAGGCGGCCGGTCGTATAAACGCAGCCAAATCATGTGTAACGCTTACTTTAAGATATTTGACTAGCCCGTTGGAGCAGTGGGTAGTGACCCTGCCTTCAGCTCCGCGGGTCGCGGGTTCGATTCCCGCCGAGGGCCAACATTTTCTATAAATGAATTTGTTGGCCTTTGAGCCTGGGTGTATATTTGTATTTAAGTATGTATTTAAAAATATATAAGTATATATTCACCAGTTGTCTGTCTACCATAACACAAGTATTAAGTTACTTACTTTGGGGACGGACGACCGTGTGTGTAAGTGTCCCATATATTTATTTATTATTATTATTTTTTTAACTTAACTTAGTTCAAAGACAGACGCTTTGCTACACAGTCGGTATGAAGGGAAGTGAAAGAAACACTTTCAATTCTCTTTTGTGCCTGTCGTTTGACAAAAGTCGCCCGGGCCGTTATCACGCAGAACTTGCTCCCCCGTAATTGTTTTCAATTCGTTTCCGTATTTTTTTTCACTGTTCGTTTCTTTAAGCTTTTGTTTGGGTGAAAAATTGCACAGTCATTAAAGGGAGCGCGTCGAGGTGTAAAATGTTATCGAGTTTACATTAGCTGCCTTAAATTTAATGGTTATAGGAAAATACGTCTGTTGAATTTTTACTTTTCCTTGTGTAAGAAAAACTAATTGAACATTATTGATTATAACGGGCTGTGAAGATTATCGAACTTTTTTATTAAAATTCGAAATTTTAAATAAATGTAATAGTAGATAAATGTATTCAATTAATTTTGTCTGTTTCCGTGGCGCAGGTGGCTGTCACCCTGCTTTCAGATCCGCGGGACGCGAATGTTTCAAACATGTTAAATAATTTGGCTAGTTTTACGACCGGATGCTTGATCTGACGTCAAATTACCTTAGTCGCCTTTTAAGACACCTCGGTAAGAAATGAGGGTGGTCTAATATATTCAGTCGGATACCATACAGCGGGTCAATTTACCTTATTCGCCTTTTACGAAACCTCGGTAAAAAATGAAGGTGTTTTATTCTACTCAACCGGATACCACACGGCGGAACAACTTACCTTAGTCGCTATTTACGACACCTCGATAAAAAACGAGGGTGGTCTATTCTACTCAGCCAGATACCACACGGTGGGTCGACTTACCTTAGTTGCCTTTTACGACACTTCGATAAGAAATGAGGTTGATCTATTCTATTATCGTCAGCCGGATACCACAAGGGAGGCAACTAACTTTAGTCGCCTTTTACGACGCCTCGGTAAGAAATGAGGTTGGTCTATTTTATTCTATTCAGCCGGATACGACACGGGGGGCCAACTTACCTTAGTCGCTTTTTACGACATCTTGATAAGAAACGAGGGTGGTCTATTCTATTCTCGTCAGCCGGATACCACAAGGGAGGCAACTAACCTTAGTCGCCTTTTACGACGCCTCGATAAGAAATAAGGGTGGTCTATTCTACTCAGCCAGATACCACCGGCGGAACAACGTGCCTTAGTCGCTTTTTACGACACCTCGATAAGTAATAAGGGGGTCTATTCTACTCCACCAGATACCACACGGCGGGTCGACTTACCTTACTCGTCTTTTACGACACTGAGATAAGAAATAAGGGTGGTCTATGCTACTCAGACGGATACGACACGGCATTATTCAAGCATTTTGCAAATATCTTAAATAGTGCAATAGTTATAATAGTAAAGAAAGAACAATCGCATCGCACAGTTTCGTATTAGTATTAGCTTTATTTTGTTTTAAAGCGCTCTTAAATCCTTATTCGAGAACAGTCTACGTCTACGAACAGGCGCAATATCCGGTCCGATCCGCGCTTGCGTTGACTGTCTACCGGAAGATTTAGAGCTTAATAAAATGTTCATCGTTATACAAGACTTTAATTTTTCCTTTACATAGTCATTACAAAGTACTTCCGTATTTGTACTATTGTAAATTTCTATTTTATTCCATATCTTTTGTAATATAACCGTCATGTAAAAAATATTTCGCTGCAATCTTAATTTAGGGAAAATTGCAATATTAAATAAATCCAATCATGTTAATTTTGTATTACGGAATTCCGTATTAACCGCCGTTTTCTTAAATTTTGTTTATTATTTGTAACTATTATATAATTTGTAAATTTTTATACACATATATTTAAATTATTTACTTCATTATTTGATTAATTTTCTAAGTTAGTATTTCAAAGTAAAATGTTTTTTTTTGTTATAGCCGTGTGGTATGCGGCTGAGTAGAATAGACCACCTTTACCATTTCTTACCGAAGTGTAAAAAACGACAAGGTAAGTTGACATTTGGCAGGCGGCCGGCTATGTGACAGCATGTTTATAACATGTTGTGCTGACCCAACTGAGAATGGGATAAGGGTAGGAGGATGTTGATGAATCTTTTTCTTTTACCTATAAAATTTTGGTTTTAGCAGTTACTTCATTCTTGTAGAACGAAAATCTTATATAGAAATAACATTTTCGTACAAAAGAAGAGTACATTAAAGTTATATACAATTACATAACTTAACTTAAATGAAACTTTAACTTTAAATTTTATATAATTTATATTTTTCATGATACATTATTAGATTTGTGTTTTATTTATTTTAAAAGTACTCTAAGTGCTAAATTAACATTGCACAATGTTTGACAACATCATAAAATCACTGAAACATCACTTATTCAGTTATTTAAATCATGTTATTCTAAGAAGTATTATTAAGTTTGTTATAACCTTAAAGTCTTCATTTTACTAGTCTAGACAGCTTTTATATAAGCAGATAAAGAGTAATGAGCGGACATGCTGAGGGGGTAGTTTCCAAATACAATTCCCAAGGCGTAAAAGCTTTTACAGCAGAGTATTCTAAATTTCAATTAAAGTGCTAATTTAAGCTGTTGTTACATTATAATTTTTACAAACAACTTGATACAACGTTGCTACAACTTTTTAATATAAATATATACATAAATATTAAAGATGAACTACAATAATATGGCGCGCCGTGCCCAAAAATTCATCATTCTCCTGCCTTTACCCCACTCTAAGTGGGGTCGGCACAACGTGTTATAAACATGTTGTCACATGATTTGGCTCTGTATTTTGATGTCAACTTTTAAACAGAGTATTCTAAATTTCAATTAAAGTGCTAATTTGAGCTGTTGTTACACTATAATTTTTACAAACAAGTTGATGTTGCATGTAGCTACAACTTTTGAATATAAATATGTACATAAATATTAAAGATGAATTACAATAACATGTCCCCCCCCCCCCCTAAAATTCATGATTCTCCAGCCTTTACCCCACTCTAAGTGGGGTCGACACACTAGTTGTCACATGACTTGGCTAGGTAGTAGAGTCTTGCAAGTTAAATTTGACCCATTTCCCGGTGTCCGATTGACATCAAATTTTGCATACTGCTCCAGCCCCGATAACAATGCATTTCTATGATAAGAATGACCTGATACTGCCAGGGTAGGCTCCAGATGAAGGAACTCCTTAGATATAAAATTTCGTTGAAAGCTTTTTTGTCATAAAATGATAATTTTTTTATTAATATCTGACAAGTTGCTGTCAAGGAATGATTAATTCTTTTGTCACACTAATTAAATAATAAGCATTTTTGTTCGAAGCGATTTCGTACATCTTTATATATTTGCGCACTGAAATTTAATGATCAATCATTTTAGGCAATCAATCACGAACGGTTCATTACCAGCAAAAATTTCCGAGATTGGCATGTTTTATAGGTGCCTACCTTTTTCATACTTATGTTTCGCCTTGCGCCAATATTCTCAAGCATCAATTTATTTTGGAATTTGCTTTATCCAAATTAAAGATCGAAATTAATTTGTCTTTTAAGAACTTTATTCGTTAAAATATAAAGAAAATTCCAATGGTCTTATCGGAAGAACCGGTATAAAACTCGGTGGTCATTCTCGAGAAAAAATAATTATTTTTGTATTATAAAAATTATTTAAATTTATATTAAGCAAAATATTTCTCATAATCATCATCATCTTCCTGCCCTTATCCCACTCTAAGTGGGGTCGGCCCAACATGTTATAAACATGCTGTCACATGATTTGGCTACGTATTTTACGACCGGCCGCCTGCTTGACGTCAACTTATCTCAGTCGTATTTTACGACAACCTCGATAAGAAAGAGGGTGGTCTATTCTATTCAGCCGGATACCACACGGCGTAAGTATTCCTTATATGCATGTCATACTTCACACAATCAAAAGATCTCTATATAACTTCATAAGTTTTATAAAAAGAATTTAAGCATTAAGCCAATCGTCTATGTCCTTCATAAAATTTTGAAATTGGTTAGAGTAAGCCTCTTCTTATAAAGGGACAAACAGCAACTAACTTTCTCTATGTAAAAGTGAATTTAAATAAAAAGCTTGGATATAAAATACTGTCGTGCGGCTAACCGGTGTAGAGCGCAGTCACAGGCCATTGCTGATATTATTAGCACCTGCGAAGGCTTTCACGGAATTAAATGACGGCAACCGATAAACCCTTTTAGCGGCACGCAACTCAATTAGCGAGGAAGTGTTTACTTTACAGATTGTAACATTATAAAGTTCTTTGTAGAATTAAATGTTCATAGAATTAGGCGTTACTTTGCGGAGATCAAAACAATAGTAATAATGAAATTATTTTGCTATAATACGCTATTAAAGACCTGTTTCACAAGATACTGATAAAGTGTCGGATAGTTAACCGACAAATAAACTAAGTAACAGATAAATGTCTTTAAAAAGAGACTGTGAGTGAAAATTAAAAAAGAAATCGCGGTCATTTTGAAATAGGTGTTTGCTATCCAGCAGATAACAGCCACACGATCTACCTGTTTATCTACTTATTAGGGATTTGAAGTGCTGAATAAGCCTATTAGAAACCTGCTTCTTCTACCCTTATTCAAGTGGGGATCACACCTCAAAAAAACCTCACAGCGTATATCGAAGGTATTTTAGCACTAAAGCTGCATATAAGTAAACCCCAAATATATATAGGTACTTACTTCAAATTTGAGCAGTATGATGGGATTATCACCTCTCTCTTTCTTCCCACGAGTCTTCCCTGAGGAGGACTTCGTGTTGCAGTAACATAGTAAAATATAATACTTTAATTGAGTTTCTTGCTAGTTCTTCTCAAGTAGATTAGTGTTCCGAACTGGTGGTAGAATCATTATGTCGTTAGATTTTATAGTGAAAAGTGTTGGTCATAGTAAGGTGCGTGACTCTCTAAACGCATTCGTTTATTTTTTATTATTCATATTTAAATTGAATTTAGACTTAATTTGTATCAGTATATTATACCAAATAAAAAATAGATACTCCGGTTTGCCAGTAAACCAAACGTAGGGAGTGCTTTCATTAAATTACAATTTCTCAGAAAATGTCTAAATTCATTTCATCTTCATTATATTAATAGATAAATTCGTTCACGCTGAGGTTTTGAAAAGGCTTTGAGGTAATCACTTCATCTAATTATAAATATATTATTTTTGTTATCCAATTATAAATATAATATAACAACATATTATTAACATGTTGTTATATGATTTAGCTATATATTATACGACCGACTGCCTGCCTGACGTGAACTTACCTTAGTCGTCTTTCACGACACCTTGGTAAGAAATGAGGGTAATCTATTATACTCAGCCGAATACCATACGGCGGCTGAATATACCTTAGTCGCCTTTTACGACACCTCGGTAATAAAGAGGGTGGTCTATTTTAGCCAGATAACACATGGAGGTATTTCTAAAATATAATAATAAAAAATAGATCCCTTGGCATTATTTTTTTTTTTTTTTCATATCACTACATATTATAAAACAAAGTCCCTATATCCCTATGTACGCAAAAAACTTTAAAACTACGCAACAGATTTTGATGCGGTTTTTTTTAATAGATAGAGTGATTCCAGAGGAAGGTTTGTACGTATAATAACATTCAATACGGAGTAGAGAAATACTGTAATTTTTGAGGTTTCTGTAAATAATTACATTTTTTTCAGCTTACATTGCAAACGCAGGCTAAACCCTACGAGATTTATCAAAATAATGTACTAAGTATTTGTACATCTTGAAAAGGTCTACAGAAAAGTCCGGGATGGTATGTGTCTATCTCTTATGGATAACCCACTATAGCATTTTTTGTCATTTACTTTTTACGAAAAATAATGCCATATTTTTCAGGCAATATTTATACAATACAGCATTAATCCTTATCCAATTAAGTACCTTAAATAAATAGTTGATTTAATATAGATCAATATGACCGTTTACAGCATGTAATTTAAGTGAACATTTTCGGAGATATTACAGATTTAAAATGCCGTGGGGC
Organism: Morpho helenor; assembly: GCA_029227775.1. Taxonomy (NCBI): domain Eukaryota; kingdom Metazoa; phylum Arthropoda; class Insecta; order Lepidoptera; family Nymphalidae; genus Morpho; species Morpho helenor. The sequence goes on from JARGCU010000006.1 coordinate 2,887,565, forward strand.
CACGGGCAGTAATGAATAAATCAAAACTACTCGATCGATTTTAATCATTTTTTTACACTGACTGACATGGGATATATATTTTATACCCGTGCGAAGCAGGGGCAGGCCGCTAGTAATTTTATAAAGTAACAATTACGAGTATAAAGTTACAAACAGTACTACAGTACTGTGATTTTTGTGAGTGCTACATTTTATGCTCCATTTTTAGCCTATGTTAGGAAAAATTAAAGTCACATCCCACATGCTTATGCGCCCGCTCGCCTTACTCAGAGACGCAGTAAAAATCGCTAGGGCAATTTAATATACAATCATACTGAAATATAAAATATTTATCGTTTCTGTATCAAATATATTTAATGAAACCTTCGTTATTCATTGCCTTGAATAAATCTGGAAAAAAATCCATTCGTATTCTCCCTTACATTAAAACGGCTCAAAATAAGCTAAGGTAAAGTTCTACATTACATTCCCCTTCAAGAATTATTTATGTAAGCTTTTGTATTACTTTTATACCTTGAATAGAATTCTGAAGCGAAAAACGAGCTTACTTTTGTGAATCGGGAATGTTTTGCTAGCCCCTAAAGTCTTGGCTTATGCTAATAAAAGATATACAATAAAAAAGATTTTTTTCATATTGTATTTATCGATTATTTAATCTGTTTCTTCGGCCATAAATATATCTTAATAAGCTTCATATTCGTATCAGCTTAAACATTGTAATCGGGTTGTCTCAGGAACTACTACCAATTTGAAAAATTATTTTAGTGTAAGATAGTCCATTTATCAAGGAAGGCTATATGTTATATAAAATCACGCTAAAATGAATAGGAGAAGAGCAGCAATACAAAAAACAACGGAAAATTTAAAATTTAAAGCTTTCCTCACGTGCGTTAAGTAAACGGTGAAAGTTATTCAAAAAGCATGTATTGCAAAAGTGTTTCCCTCTAAAAGATCTAAATAAAAGTCCGCGACAGCATATGTCTATCTTTTAAGATTAACCCACTTTAACCGTTTTTATGGTTATTAGAATATGTACTATATTAAGGTTTTAATTTATCTATGCGGGCGGAGTCGCTGGCGATTGCTAGTGTAATATAAAAATATATATCAATAGTAGTACAAATATGATTTATGTCTACATAAAGTTTGTATAGCTGCGAAAGGCTGTAGTTTGAATAAACTTTACTGCACCGCTGGGTCTTAAAAGACAGATTTTAGAGTTCCCAGCCGCCAGGGAGCGCTGCGGCAGACATTTTAATACGACAGTTGCTGCTCGACGCTGGTTCGAATTTAAATGTCGGTTTAGGTATTTTCTGTTTGTCTATAGCTTTGCTACCTCCTACAGACTTTAATGTCTATAAATTATATCGATGTTTTGTTTATTTCGAATGAAAATATACAGTTTTATTTATCTTAAACTAGCTTTTACCCGCGACTTCGTTCACGTAAACTGTTGAAGCGTGATAGATTGATAATAGATGGCGCTTTTTAGTGTCATCCTGTTGGTTTAGAATTACCAGGATTTCTAAAGCCTATATGTTATTCCATATATAAGGAATAATTGCGCCAAATTTCATCCATATTGATTCAGCGGATTCGCCGTGAAAAAGTAAAAATGGTTAAAGTGGATTAACCTTAAAAGCTAAACATATACTGTCCCGGACTTTATTTAGAACTTTTAGAGAGGAACAATTTTGTGATTTATGATTTTTGTGTAACTTTCACCATTTACTCAGCGCACGCAAGGAAAGCTTTTAATTTCGCCGTTTTCGCAATATTTTTGATTGCCGCTCCTCTCCTATTTATCTTAGTGTGATATTTTATAGTCTATAGACTTCCTCGATGGACTATCTTATAGTCAAAGATTTTTCAAATCGGTCCAGTAGTTCCTGAGATTAGCGCGTTCAAACAATTAAACAAACAGACGAATTCTTCATCTTTATAATATATTAGCATAGATTAGCAGTAGTAGGGAATAGCCGGTTCTAACTCACTCCCAGCACCTTGAAATCCTTGAAATAGGCTAACTTAGCGGATTCTAAAAAAAGCTCGCCAAAGCAGATTCCAATCAGACTAAATTCCAATTGACCGTCGGAGGTCTCTTCGGATTTTCCAATTGGATCCTGGGTTGCAAAAGGAATTTCCTTACTTACCCTCGTAACGAATCGTTTTTTCTCGTATTTTATTAGATTAACTTAGCGGACTCCTTGACCAATTGGATTTTCCATTTGATCCACGACTTTCCTTTCCTTGATTAATTAATCAAATTAACTGAATTCTCATTACAGTATGAATGTCTGATATTTAATGGCCGATTCTGGCACATTGGCTTGGTTTTATCAAACTTGATTAGGTTTCCAATCTAAGATTTTTCTTAATAAATAACATTAATCGTTCAATTTTGTTTTTATCATTAATTTGATATCAAACTGATAATAATTGAATTGGATGTGTGTCAGATATAAATTCAATATGAAAATGTAAATAAAAAAAAGTCTCGTACAAATAACTCAAAAGTTTTATTTTTTCGAAGAAACGCTTTGACTTTTTGCTGCTATTTCAAAGAAAGTGTCTCATAAAATAATATTTTAAATTAGACAGGGTCGTAGTAATTTATTATAATAGACCCTAATAAATCAATGGAAATAATGGGCATCGACCATTCGCCCTCTTCCTTATAATATTCTTTTATCCAGCCTAAACGTTGTATTCTGTGGCGACAAGTTTAGACACGATCTCGCAAAAAGCAGATGTAAAAGGATCACATGGCATCATGTATATCATAATTTATTATAATAGACCTTAATAAATCAATGGAAATAATGGGCATCGAACATCCGCTCCTTTTTTATAATATCCTTTTATCCAACCTAAACGTTGTATTTTGTGGCGACACGTTCAGACACGATCTCAAAAAGCAGATATAAAAGGATCACATGCATCATGTATATCACAAGATATTTTAATACCACGCGGCTAGTATCCAGGCTGACGTAGTGTTCAAGTGAAGGCAGTAACTAGGCAATTATTAATCATGGAGGTAAGATTACGTACTTATATAGTATAATTTCATGATATATATGAATATTCGTATTAAATTTTAATCCCTGTTGACCAAGTGACAAGAATACGTGTTACAACGATATCTTTGTTACTAGTAAAGTTAAATTAATAAGACCAAGATTAATATTTTTTATAATTAAAATCTTATGTTTCTAACCTAACCTAACCTATAACGGTCACAAAAATCTATAGATTCATTCTGCAATAAAAATAATATTAATGTATTAGATTTTAATAATAATAAAGGTTCTTACTGTATATGAATAATTTTGATGACACTAGTGATTATATTTACTTATTTCTATTTTTTTTTCAGATCTCACCGAATCTCGATGAATTCAATGTAAAAAACTATTATTATCCTATTAACTTAAGCGATGACGAAAATGCAAGCAATTCTTGCATATTGAAAAATAAAAAAATCGCAACGAAAAGAGCTGGTAACAATATCGACATATTCTTTGAAAAGCCTAAGAAAAAGAAAAAAACCATTCCGTCTTCATGTGTGGCTCAAGCGTGTGATGGAGGTGTATCATTTATTTCTTCCAATGATAATGACGGAGCGAATGCTTCATACCTCATGAAAATAGAAATTTATGACATGAAGAATCTGAAAGAGGTTTCGCCTGTAGACTATTGGAAACATGCAGACTTGCGATTAAAGTACTACATACAATCCAATACTGATAAACATTATCAGAACACACGAGATATAATATACAACATTACAAAGCAGATCGCCTGCAAGGAAGACTGTAAAAAATATTTCATTGATAGAGACAGTAAGAAACAATAGAACTTTCTCTAACTCATCACAAATCAAACCCATAATATAACTTTACTTACAAAAACCTTTTAAAAAAATACAACCCCCACTGCCGCTCTCGCCTCGCAAACAAATTATAAAGAGATCAGTCATTCGCTACAAGCGTTCATACTAAGCACAACGTAACACAATGGCTGAGCTTGACAACTCTGTATACGACGAAGAAATGGTCGCGATATGTGAAGAAATTGAATTAGAAAATGATATGTGTCGTGTCCTGGATAAGAACGAAGAGAGTGATATTGAAGAACAATTAGTGTTAATATGTGAGGACGTGGAGGACCAAATTAAAACGGGTTATTCCAATCCAATAGCTCCATTAAACTTCGAGTACATGGTTGAGTACCAACCAATGTCTCAACCATTATTTGAAGAAGACGAAACGGATGAACTAGTGATCCTGTCTCCAAGTCCAAGTTTATATAGCCCTGATTCATTCCATGTGTCTGACTACAGAGATTACGAAGTCCCATTCGTGATTCTTCAGGAGAATCTATCGAATACTCTGGAGATAGATTGGGAATCGATGGGTGATTAAATAATAATTGTGTTATAATTTTAAGTCAAATATGTTCTTTTACTTTAATTTTTTGTAATAAATTTCTTTAAATTTATATTAAGTTTTTATTTATTACGCTTAGAATTTAATAGATAATTGAAATAAATAAAACAACCTCATTTCACATAGTTATTGTTTATTCAAGTTTTAAATAAAGAAATAAACATTTGTTGTACAAGTTTATCGTTTGTTACAGTGTCATTAGAAAAAAAATCAATAAAGTTAGACATTGAAACATGATTATACTTAAAATAAATATAAACTAAACAATAGAGTCCACATTGCGCACTGAAATAATTTTGAAGTATTTTATTATTAGAAATCCACTTTTTACAGTTGGTTTTTAAAAACATTTCATGATATCCTTCTGGTTTACGGCCAAACGAATCAAAATATTCTCCAAATCCGTAAATATCTACATATATAGCAACCCAATGTGATCCCGGTCTTGTATCAGGATCTAAATTTGAAATGAGATATACTGGCTTAGTAAAATACACAGGCATTTGATTCGCCGCAAACACATTGAACTCAATATTTTTATCTATTTGTTTTAAATAATTTTCTATCTCTTTTGTATCCATATCTTTGTAATAGCATGACCTAACAAAGAATGATTTAAACATTAGAAATCTCCACTTATATTTATCTTAACTATTATAATCTAAGCTGACTTCTCGATTTTTATTGACTTCAATTACATTATCAAACTCTGCATACACAATGCAATTAAGTGTTGTAGTTAGAGCTTTATCGAATCGAACTTCAAACCTTACACTACCCCGCTTTATAAGATTCCAATGAGAGTTTGAGTTAGCGGATAGATCTGGAGTTAAATCAAATGCATACAAGCAATAACCATGACTGTACTCTGCCTTGGAAATATCGTTTCCTTCGTTCAGGAAATGAATTCCCGTTCCCGAAAACAAGGTATGATATGCACTTATATATGTATTATCATGAAAAGATGGAACCAACGTTTTCGATGGTATAGATTGACCGTCGACATACAAACCAAATAAGTTGAGACCATAGTTACCAAAATTAAACGGATTCACATTAAGAGCACCATTAAATGCAGCATTACTAACGAACCCAACAATACATCTTTTAGGTATTTGACCTAAAAATACATTGTCGAGCATTTTACCCTGGATTCCTGATGGGATAGTCAAAACCTTAACCTCGGCACGCGTAACTGGATATTTTGCAGGAGTGGTTGCTAATACTTTTTCATGAGCAATTAATACTGAAGGATTGATACGAACTTTACGCATAATGAGACTAGCACTTGAAATATGGACTTTGAATTTTTTATCTACAGATGAACACATTAAATTAAAAGTATCTTTTGAACGAACTAGTTTTAAGCGCATTTCAACACCATTGATTAAAAACTTATCTTGATTGAAAATATCAGCATGTATGTGACCTATCATTTCAATAGTGTGACTTTCCTTTGCCAGTTCTTCTCTTTGAACGTATCCTCGATTTGAAACATCACATGAATCCATGCTCGAAGCAGTGTCTTTGTACCAAAGTCCACAAGTAAGATGGCTTTCCTTAGCAGCTTTTCCATAATTGAGTAACGTTTCAATGTATGCGCGATATCCATAGGTATTATTTGGAGGAGACACTAACTTTTGATTAAGATAAATATCACACTGACTAAAAAGAGAATGCAACCAATTATTAACTGGAGCGACATGAATTCCTGCTAAAAGTTTGCTTGAATCACCATTCTGTATTTTAGCTTTTATATGAAGTAAAGTGTGGGACAAGTCAATGTAATCGTCTCCATTGCCCGGTACTAAAAACTCAATCGGTCCATCGTCAGTCAATGATGAAATGGGATTGTAATGTATCCATTGACCACTCTCAATACTCGTTTGCGTAGATGGTAGAGCAAATAAATCCAACTCTGATTTTACGCATTCACAGGAATGATGATGTAAAAACGCCATTTTTGAATTACGAGAAGTAATTTAAGAAAATATATCTTGAATATTTTGTCGTTTATTTCTTTTAGTACCGTTCCGTTTGGAAGGTTTTTTAGAAGTGATGATCTTCCTTTTTAGCTTTCTTATTTTATATCCGGATCCAGACATTACTGAATCTATTTTTTCATCAGCTTTCCTTTTCAAATTTGAAGTTGCCGTTTTCAAGCGTGATTTGACAGATTCACCCATTGGTTGAACATTTAACATGTCAGATAGAAGACCTACACCTGCATTTAAAGCTTCTTTGCCTACAAATCTCGCACCATTTTTTAAAAGTGGAAGAACCGATCGGAACAAACCCCCCAAAAAGCTCCCTATACCATGACCTCGCTGATGTGGTGCACCTTTGTAAATTACCCCCATACCAGAACCAGCTTGATGAGTATAATAATGTAAATATGGACAAGACATGATTGATATTTTCACTTGACTTTTTTAAAATGTACCTTTATACACGTAGTTCCAAACTGGAATGGTACTCTTTGACCTGTACTTGTTCTTATATCTATTTCTATAACGTCAAATTCCCTGCGCATAACAGGTACATAATGAGGGGACGAAAAGATATTTATTTTAGAAGCGCCATATACATATTTGGTGGGATCCAACGAAACAATTCTCAATAAAGGTGTCATGACATCACCCACTACTTGTGGTTCTACTATATCACAATATATTAAAAGTTGTGAAGGTAGACCCAAGTTTAGATTCGCGGGATATTTTCCGAAGTTATGTTTTATTAAATTAGTAAATGGTGCAAAGCCTAACTGCACACTCAGTCTAGGACTACATACCACAGATGTAACGTCGATTGCCCAACTACTCACTGTAACGAGTTTCGATAATGTATCATATCTAAGCTTAACTTTATCCTTTAATTTTTCATTAAAATCGATAACGAATTGATCCACACTAATATAGTTGGTTGGTGTCATGTATTCCAGATGCGTGAATAACTGCGATTTATCGCCTTTAGACGTGATGTAAATAATATTTTCATTTTCTTCCAGATTAAACATACTACATGGGTAATGAAATTCCACAATAGCGACTTCCCATTCGCCTTCTAATTTCATAGTCTTTGGTAACTTGGTAAAAAAATTTGCTGTAGTGTTTTCAGCAAAGTATGTCATGGAACTGTTACTTAGCAAAGTGAGATAAAAGCTGTCTTCTCTCATATTTTTTCAAGTTCTGATACAGAGATCCAACTATTAAACTTGTTGGGATAACCTCTCCACTTAACAAGAACCTCTTTTCTGTTTCCTGAGTTACGAGAACGCAGTATTTTATCTATTTTATAATGAGTAGTGGGGTTATAAATTACTTTTTGTAATTCATTCTCGTAAAATGTTCCTATAATGGGCTCATGCTGAAGATCTTTGAGTGTATAGACTACTTTAGGCATGTTATTTTTTATAGCTGTTATGATAAAAATTTCATCACTCCAATTAGTTTCATAGCCTTTTTGAAAAATATGCTTATGTCTAGTTATTCTTACGTGATCACCAACTTCAAACTTATTTTTTTGTATAACATCCAATCTATATTTTTTATTGTCATATAAATTATTCCAAACGTTCATGATGTTACTAGAACTAACTTCAAATGGACACATCTTAATGCTTGAATGAAAACTATGGTTATAAGAATAAAGCAAATCATCCAAAATATCAATATAAGTGTATGTATTTTTATGTGTAAAATAACGCCACATTTTAGTTTTTAGAGTTCGTTGAAATCTCTCGACAATACTAGCTTTAATATCTGGGTTATTTGTAGTATAGTAGTTTACATTTTTAGTTTTAAAATATTGTGCAACATCCTTTGATACGAACTCTGTTCCTTTATCCGATTGTATGTGTGTGGGGGTCGCGTTAGCTTCAGTAAATATACTTTCAAACGCTTCCTTTATACTTTCTGAATTTTTCTTTTTTAACGGTCTAGCGAAAGCGTATTTACTAAAAACATCAATAACACAAAGTATATATTTAAAACCATCATTATATTGAGAATAAGTCCGCATATCACTCAAATCAGCTTGCCACAGTTCATTAAAATTTGACAATATGTATCTATTTCGTTGAAATTTTCTATGTACCGGTTTATGTAGTGTATAAGTTTCCTGGGATTGCAACCAGTCCTTTACTTGTTTTTTGTTCATTTTACCTTTTAACGCTCGAGTTAACTTGTCAACACTGCTGTATCCCGCTGGATTCGATACGTCGTAATATATATCTTTAATGTCTAGTACGGATTCCATCTTTCCCAAATGTCTTTTCTCTTTCTCAGTTTATATGATGTTTTGATTTTTGGATTACTATCATCACTTGGTGTTAGATGTTGTTGTCCTTTCAGAGAAAGATTATTAATATACTCAAGAGTTTGCGGATTACCAATACAAGTGAGAGGAACCCTTATATCTTTAATAGTTTCTGTAAACTTTTTCCATCCATTAGGTTTCGGGCGCTTTAAAGGCCTAAGAGTATAATTCACGAGATCAACAATGTTGCTGTCGTCTACAACTTCATTATCGATGAACACCAACCCCTCCTCGTTCCAACTAATTTTATCTTTATGATTGAGAATAGTGTCCAATAATAATTCACTTCTTCTCCGATACGTCTTTGGAATGAATTTATTTATGTAAATAGGTGTATACAATGTTTCATTTGATACATCTCGTGCGTCCTTATCATGTACGGAGTTTTCGTTAACTGGTGCGTCCTCGTCTTTAATTGTCTTTTTATGAGGAGTCAAATCTTCTGAATATTTATGCTCACCTTCAACGGTCACGGGTAGTTTTATTGGTTTTCGATTTTCATTAGCGAAATGGAGATATCTTTGTAAGATTTGCATGTACAGTGACCATTTTTCGCGATCGTCCATTTTACTACTTAATATATTTTGCATTTCTTTATCTAATCTAGATAAATTACTTTCAGGCGTTGTGTCTCTTGATTTAAGTCTATCAATAACATCTTGTTCAATGAGAATCATTTTCTTAGTATTATCCATTTTTTTAAATTAAAATAATTGATCATAAAATTTTTTTTAATAATCCGCTCAACACAGCTCCTAGAATGATAGGCAGAAATGCTCCTCCTTTTTGAATGATAATTCTTTTTCTTATTTTATTTTTACCTTTACCTATTAGTTTTCTGAGAATATTTTTATGTTTTCTTAATTTTGATTTCTCGTTTTCTTTTAAAACCACTTTACCATTTAAGGTGTTATAAATGCATTCGCAAATACAATTTATTTCTTCCTCGTTACAAGCTTTTAATAAAGCTGTGCGGTATTTAGGTTTGAGAGTGTGTAACGATTTTAATAAATCCTTATGAGTTGTCACTCGTCCAGGCATTATATCCGACTGATAGCGATTTTTAAAATAACTTAATATTTATATAATATTAGTTGAAAGAAAACAGTTCAATTTAACAATAGACGATCGTTTAACTCTTTCTGTTGGGGTTTTATCTTTGAAAATTTCTTGAATATATTTACAAACCAGATCTATCTCTTTTTTACTAAGCGACTTTAGCAATATTTTACGATATTTTGGTTTGAAAGTTTGTAATGCACACCTTAACGATTTTTCATCTAACGTTGTGCTATCTTCGACCATTATTTATCACTAACTATAATTGGTTGATGTATATTGTATTTAAGTCCCTTCTTTGGTACATAGACAACACATAGATTTTTTATTGGATCGATTTTGGTTTTAAAGCGACAGAGATCATGTGTATTCTGCTTTAAGTCGATCATTAGATAACCATGTGGTTCGACAGTAGCATCTTTATAAGCTTCTTCAACAAATTTACAATTATCTGGAAACACTTGACGTGCTAAGTAACGTATTTGTGTTCGATCTCGAGGATTTTTGAAGTAAATAATATAGCTTGTATTGAGAGATATATCTCGTTGTCCTCTACCTTGGTGAAACAAGTTCTGCGTAATATAAAACACACTTAAATTTCTGTGGTGACTACCTTTAGTAAAAATGTCAACAATACGACCATCGGACTCTCTCATAAGATCATCAATTATAACTAATCGTGGCTGTATGCCGTCGAACATACTCATATCTGGTAACCCTTGAACATAAGATACATTTTCTAGGTTGTAGAGTGGCTGCATTTCGTCATAGCACCATAAAATTTGTGCAAAACTTGTATTACATATATCATTACAATATTTTAGAAAATTAGTAACAAAGTTTGATTTACCACAACCACTCGGACCTGCCACGATTGCAGTAAATGGATGAAGAAAGTGATACATTTTTTGAATACGTGTGTTTTTGGAAGAGGTAGGAATCCAATTAAAAAAAACTCAACAAGTTCGTATTTTATATTATAATTACATATTTACATTCTTAGGTACTATTGACGAAATAATAATAATACTTAGCAATTCTTAAACATAAAGTCATTTTAATAGTGTATGTTAGTTTATTCATCACTTTTATATGATTTTATTTTATAATGACCCCAAGCCAGAGTATCAGTACAGTTACTAATTAAAAATCGTTTAGTATCAGAATGCGATAAAGAAATTTTGTTAGCCTTTTGAGTAAAAATAACATGCTTTATCGATCTAAATCTGTACATTTCACATATTTGATTATTTTTCTTAAATAAGACGTTTTTGTAATTTCGCATATTAAACTTTTTTGTAGCTGACTTATTAACTCCCTTTGCTTTAGCTATAAATTTATTCTGTACGTTCATCGCATACATTTTTGACCTTAAACCGACAAATTCTGTAAAGATCTTACCGTTATTTTCATCTTTGAAAAAACCAATCTTTTTTTTGTTTATCTGAGGGTAACCAAAAAGATTATCAAAAGGATAGTCAGAGGTATCAAAGTATTTGTTCAAGTCCGGTTTAATATCTTCATAGAAATCATCAGTAAAAATCTGATATATGAAGCTGTCAGTGTCGGTATACATCATTTTACAGCGTGAACCGTATTTATTTTTCATATAATTATAGTGAAAATCGTACATGAGCGTTTTGGATATGTCTAATATGCAAAGTCCTAGATAGATGGGTTTATTATAGAGTATTTTTGTTTTTTTAAGTTGAACGGCCACTAAGTTTTCTGAAAATATAGACAGACTATGAAATTCAGGTCGTGCTACTAGATTTTGAGCACCTTGACATTTACCCCTATTTTCCCAATGAGTACAAAGTTTGACATCCACACGTTTTTCTACATTTTCCATAGTCTTCCCAAATATTGAATTATTCATTAATTTATAAAAATCCTTTTCAAAATCAGATGTTGCAGACATACGTAATTGTGTATTTAAATCTATATAGTTTTGTAACCATGGACTTTGACGAAATTTTAAAATCCTATGAACTTTTTTCAACTTTAATCCCATTTCTATGCACTGTATGAGGTTTCTGTAGTGAATAACGTATTTAGTTTTATCATATAAATTTGGAACTAATTTTGTTTCTCTGCTACCACCAATACATATATTTTCTGGGCATAGTGGAAAGTCTGAATGTGATTCATGCAAAGTTTGTGGATATTCTAAATCCACTTCAAGAATATAACCTATTTCTGAGTCAATTGGAACCATAAAATTTGTGTCACAATTTACCCATTGAAATTCACCCGTAGGAAGATATTGAGACATAGCCCAGCCATACAAATTATTCGCGTCTAAGTAAGTAAGGTAAGATGTAGGAGTTTTCTCACTAAAATTGAACATATATTTATTATTAGCATGAGCATAACGGTTACTGCATTGAGAAATACCACCACGTATACCAGACTTTATGAAAGCAATTTTATCAAAATCTGTCAATAGATCTAATGTTATTTTTGTGTGCTTCAACATGGCATCCCAACTTAGGCCAGGTGCAGTGTAATATTGTGCAGGATCTAAATCGTAAGTTTTGATACAAACGTTTCTAAAATTTTCAAAGATATCAGTTAGAAGTAACACGTCAGTTTTCAGGTATAAATCAGAATAATCAGCCATATTGCGACACTTAAAATGATGCCACACATCTTTAGCGTGGTTATAATTTTCATTTGTAACATCGCTATTAGTTAGTATATTGTAAAACTGATCTTGTGTGGGAAGTGAAGTTAACTTTAATGACTCAAATGAGGTCATGTAATCATATGGATAAATGCCTTTGCGTTTTAAAAAATAAAAATCGTCAGGGTGCTGAAAATTTTTACGCAGCTCGATAAAATCCTCATCATTCAAATTATTTGATAAAGATTCCAAGCTGCATGATAAAAATTTAAAAGAGTCAATAAATCTTAACTCAAAATTTTGATTCTCGATTTTTAATATCTTTGAGAAGGAAATGTAACGTTCTTTATTCTGTGGTATAACTTTAATGTCACCTTCAGCAAAATTTAATGCGCGCACTATGAAATGAGCATCATAATTACTAAGATTATGCAAAATAATCGGTATAAATCGAGGGGTTTCTAACTTTTTACAACAAGCTTTATGACTAACACCTGTAAAGATTCCAGTATATTTATCAAAATTTAAGCTACTATCTAATTTCAGAGTGTCTTTGCATATGCAACAAGTAGTTGTCAAAGATATTCTTCTCCTAGCTTCATCTGTAAGCGGATGAGGATCAACTTTGACATAATACTCTTTAGATATATATTTTAAATCTTCATTTAAACTTTCCATAAACACTTTTGCACAATCACTACCTGTATAAGTTATATATTTGGAGAGGCTATCGTTATACGCACATTTGATATAATATCCAAAACTATACACATCATGTTTTTGAAAATTACTGGTATACGATAGAGATGGATTATTATCACACCCTTGTATTGGCTTTAAAAATGCTTCAAAATCTGCGTATATCACAAAAGGTACTCTTAGTTCACGTTCAAATTTGTTAAATGAAATTTTTGCCTTACTGATATCAGGCAAATCTGTTCTAACGTGATTACAATCAAATTGTCTATGAGAAATCAATTTATCATATGTTTGAAAATAAAGCAAGCAGCCATCACAGATATAGACTGCATGTTCATGTGAAGTTAATTGACGACTGACTAGTCTAGAAAGGTTTTTAATATAACAATAATGACCGTTAGAACCATTATCTAAATATAATAAATTTACATGAACTAATTTACGACATTTAGTAAAATGGAGAGGCCCAATTATCTTCGTAGATTTATTATTAGATTTTTCTATTCCAAAAACGTTAATACTAATATTATTTAAGCGTTCAAATTTTATAATATCTTTTAGTCTTACTGGAAACGCAATACCCTTGAAATTTAGCAAGTTTTGTTTAGATAAATATGAGGAAACTCTGTCTGCATTTCTATTCACAGGATATAAAGCGGATAGAACAGCCCATAGAAAACATTGATAATCATTGTTTTTAACATTAACTACTGCTCGTTTACGTTTGATATCTATCGGTAGGTCTATGTATGAAGATCCTTTTAATGGGTTGAATTTGTTAATGTTTAGATCGACATATCTCATTTCTTTAAGACTCCAACCACTATCTTTCTTTTCAAAATTACTTATTTTGTTTGAAATTTCAGAACTTATATTTGAGTAAATATCATCAAATTCATCACCTAAACAGAACATGTAATTAAAAGTTTGAAAGTCAAAGGAGTTTTCTAAATTTTTCGTTGCCTGAACAAAATCCCCATTTAAAATAAAATTAACTTTAACTGTGGTATTTTCTTTCAAGACTTTTTCCAGTAATGTTTGAACAGTGCTTCGAATTGAACCAAGAAATGATTCAGGAGTTTTAAAGTCGGTATCAGTTGTAGCAGAGTTAGAGAATACTCTGTATGTTACTAATCTCTGACCGAACGCTTTTTCTATTAACTGAACATTATTTAAGTTCGGTATCAACGTGAAAACATTATTTTTATGCCTATTACTTTTAAGATGATTGGTAAAGTACCTTTTGTTAACAAATATTTCACAAGTTGGGCATTTAATGCTATTTAAGTTTGCAGAACTTACAGATGGCTCTGTTTCTGGGTTCGGTGGTGAAGCTGTTGCCTTCCCAGGTGATGTAGACTTTTGTGCGTATAAACGCTTCCTTGAATATTGAGGAGTTCCATGTTCTGTGGCATTTCTTTTGACTGCTTCTCCAACTTGTCTCACTCCTGCTCCAAACTGATCCGTACTGGAATGAAGTAAACCAATAAATATATAAAATTCAAATAATATTCCGTGTTACGTTTTAAGTTGATGTTAATAAATATTCAACTTACATAAACTATTTATTTTTCAGACTTTTTGCATAAAGTACAATAAGCTTCCATCGGGAATACTCCATCAATTTCATCATATATATCATCAAATACAGAACACGTTTGAAAATGTCCACTACAAGGAGTAAAATAGGGTTTTATATCAGGATCCTGTAACATCCACCCTGGAAGTCTATCACTGATATACCACAAACGTATGAATTTATGCATCTTATCGATCAAAAACTGTTTTGTAAATGAACTAATATCATCACTGGTTAAGAATTCCATAGTAACTTTTATATATTCACTGCGTACTCGTGACTGAATAAAACGTTCTAGATGTCCGTATATTTATATACAAAATCAACCCCTCCATAAAAGTCAAGTTTAAACAAGATTGATCACTCACATCTCTGCATGGTCCTTTTCAATTTTTTTACATAGGTGCAAAAAGTTGTCTTCAATTTCTTCACATATCGCGACCATTTCTTCGTCGTATACAGAGTTGTCAAGCTCAGCCATTGTGTTTCGTTGTGCTTAGTATGAACGCTTGTAGCGAATGACTGATCTCTTTATAATTTGTTTGCGAGGCGAGAGCGGCAGTGGGGGTTGTATTTTTTTAAAAGGTTTTTGTAAGTAAAGTTATATTATGGGTTTGATTTGTGATGAGTTAGAGAAAGTTCTATTGTTTCTTACTGTCTCTATCAATGAAATATTTTTTACAGTCTTCCTTGCAGGCGATCTGCTTTGTAATGTTGTATATTATATCTCGTGTGTTCTGATAATGTTTATCAGTATTGGATTGTATGTAGTACTTTAATCGCAAGTCTGCATGTTTCCAATAGTCTACAGGCGAAACCTCTTTCAGATTCTTCATGTCATAAATTTCTATTTTCATGAGGTATGAAGCATTCGCTCCGTCATTATCATTGGAAGAAATAAATGATACACCTCCATCACACGCTTGAGCCACACATGAAGACGGAATGGTTTTTTTCTTTTTCTTAGGCTTTTCAAAGAATATGTCGATATTGTTACCAGCTCTTTTCGTTGCGATTTTTTTATTTTTCAATATGCAAGAATTGCTTGCATTTTCGTCATCGCTTAAGTTAATAGGATAATAATAGTTTTTTACATTGAATTCATCGAGATTCGGTGAGATCTGAAAAAAAAATAGAAATAAGTAAATATAATCACTAGTGTCATCAAAATTATTCATATACAGTAAGAACCTTTATTATTATTAAAATCTAATACATTAATATTATTTTTATTGCAGAATGAATCTATAGATTTTTGTGACCGTTATAGGTTAGGTTAGGTTAGAAACATAAGATTTTAATTATAAAAAATATTAATCTTGGTCTTATTAATTTAACTTTACTAGTAACAAAGATATCGTTGTAACACGTATTCTTGTCACTTGGTCAACAGGGATTAAAATTTAATACGAATATTCATATATATCATGAAATTATACTATATAAGTACGTAATCTTACCTCCATGATTAATAATTGCCTAGTTACTGCCTTCACTTGAACACTACGTCAGCCTGGATACTAGCCGCGTGGTATTAAAATATCTTGTGATATACATGATGCATGTGATCCTTTTATATCTGCTTTTTGAGATCGTGTCTGAACGTGTCGCCACAAAATACAACGTTTAGGTTGGATAAAAGGATATTATAAAAAAGGAGCGGATGTTCGATGCCCATTATTTCCATTGATTTATTAAGGTCTATTATAATAAATTATGATATACATGATGCCATGTGATCCTTTTACATCTGCTTTTTGCGAGATCGTGTCTAAACTTGTCGCCACAGAATACAACGTTTAGGCTGGATAAAAGAATATTATAAGGAAGAGGGCGAATGGTCGATGCCCATTATTTCCATTGATTTATTAGGGTCTATTATAATAAATTACTACGACCCTGTCTAATTTAAAATATTATTTTATGAGACACTTTCTTTGAAATAGCAGCAAAAAGTCAAAGCGTTTCTTCGAAAAAATAAAACTTTTGAGTTATTTGTACGAGACTTTTTTTTATTTACATTTTCATATTGAATTTATATCTGACACACATCCAATTCAATTATTATCAGTTTGATATCAAATTAATGATAAAAACAAAATTGAACGATTAATGTTATTTATTAAGAAAAATCTTAGATTGGAAACCTAATCAAGTTTGATAAAACCAAGCCAATGTGCCAGAATCGGCCATTAAATATCAGACATTCATACTGTAATGAGAATTCAGTTAATTTGATTAATTAATCAAGGAAAGGAAAGTCGTGGATCAAATGGAAAATCCAATTGGTCAAGGAGTCCGCTAAGTTAATCTAATAAAATACGAGAAAAAACGATTCGTTACGAGGGTAAGTAAGGAAATTCCTTTTGCAACCCAGGATCCAATTGGAAAATCCGAAGAGACCTCCGACGGTCAATTGGAATTTAGTCTGATTGGAATCTGCTTTGGCGAGCTTTTTTTAGAATCCGCTAAGTTAGCCTATTTCAAGGATTTCAAGGTGCTGGGAGTGAGTTAGAACCGGCTATTCCCTACTACTATTAGCTGACTAGGCGATCGTTGTTTTGCCATATAAATTATTGCTAGGAAATTTCTAGTGTATATCCATCATTCTCCTGCCTTAATCCCACTCTGTCACACACATACACGGCACAATATGTTATAAACATGTTGTAACATGATCAGGCTATATATATTACGACTGGCCTGCTTGACGTCAATTTACCTTAGTCGCATTTTACGATACCTCGGTAAGAAAGAGGGTGGTCTATTTTACTCAACCGGATACCACACGGCGGGTCAACTCACCTTAGTTGCCTTTTACGACACCTCGGTAAGAAATGAGGGTGGTCTATTCTACTAAATCGGATACCACACGGCGGGTGGGCTTACCTTAGTCGCCTTTTACGACACCTCGGTAAGAAATGGGGGTGGTCTATTCTACTCACTGTCAAGCGGTCGGTCGTAAAATACGTAGCC
Source organism: Morpho helenor (assembly GCA_029227775.1). Classification (NCBI taxonomy): domain Eukaryota; kingdom Metazoa; phylum Arthropoda; class Insecta; order Lepidoptera; family Nymphalidae; genus Morpho; species Morpho helenor. The sequence goes on from JARGCU010000006.1 coordinate 2,905,272, forward strand.
GGCCGTAAATCATGTTTAAAACACGTTGTGCCGACACCACTTAGAGTGGGATAAGGTCAGGAGAATGTTGACATCAACCTAAAATCAACGTAAAAAAAAACATTAGCTCCAATTTAAAATGGTCCAAAAATTTTATTAGCTCCTTACAACTAGGTTTGTACCAAAAATCAAGTCATAAGAATCTAGTTAATGTATAGAACCGGCTATACTCACGTCCTATTCTATCGGGTTAGCCCGACTAGTTTCGAACCCATCCGGGGCTCTTATTCATGAGCTCTTTACACGACGTTATCGCGGCGGGAACAGTTCCCGCCGCCCCGAAACTAGTCGGGCTAACCCGATAGAATAGGACGTGAGTATAGCCGGTTCTATACATTAACTATGACTACTACTCACGACAGTTTAAATTCATAAGAATCTCTTAAAACAACACCTAAGAGATAATTCTTGTTCATCCCTCTTAAGTTATTCTGTGTGCATCTCTTTTACAATTCGCTGAGCAAATTTAAATCAGTAAATGCAGGCCGTGCCTTGATTCTGTAATATCATTACTACTATATAACAGAAAGCTGAACCATACATTTATGTCGGTTAGCATATTATTTGTCTGTATGTAAGTAAGTGAAGTTGTGATAGCCGGAATCGTTAAACTCTCGACTCTGTATCAAATTCTTGGCAGACACCAATGAGTGTTTCTATTATATTGTATTTGACTTATTGATATTTACAATTTAGCGGTGAGGAACTTGCATGTCTCATGGAAATTCATAGGATATGTGTAACCTACCAATCCGCATCGGAGTAGCGTAATGGATCTATGGATAATTGCAAATATCAATTAGGCACATAGCTTACATAAACTGTGGGGGGCTTGAACCCTATTGGGAAAAGCAGGCGGTCTCACCGTTCGGATATCACAGCTTCCAGATATACTAGCTTTTACCCGCAACTTCGTTCGCGTCGACTGTAGTCTTGAAATGAACATTAGCTTCAGTCACTCTCCAACCCTGTGAAGCTGTGATGGCCTAGCGGTGCGACCGTGTGAATCTCTAGAGACGATCATGGGTTCAAACTCGGGCAGACACCAATGAGTTTTTCTATTAAAACTTATGTGTCTAATTGATAATTGCAATTTATCACACGCTTTTCGGTGAAGGCAAACATCGTGAGGAAACCTGCATATCTCTAGAGAATTCTGGAGATATGTGTAACCTACCAATCCGCATTGGAGCAGCGTGGTAGGTCTTAGCTCCAATCCTTCTCTCCAATAACGGAGAGAAGAGGCCTATGCCCAGCAGTGGGATAGTAACAGGCCGCTACTTTACTCTCCAACCCTGCAAATATTTCTATTAAAAAAATGATCCGGGAAAACTCAGTGATCACAATCAGTTTATCAAGACCAAATAGTTTGATAATTTAATAAATAACCCGTATGACTTACATGAAATAGATATATGTTAAAATAGCTCAGTAAAAGAAGACTGCCAAAATTGGGCTTGTTACAAAAACCTCATATATATTAAAAAATTCTTTATGTTTTTCTGGTATTAAATATTGCTATAAATATAATAAACTTTTAACGTGATAGAAAACTTATTTATTAACAATATTTAGACTTAACGTATCAATTGTCAATGTATTTATTTTTTTAAACTTGTTACTATTTAATTACCTGTAACTATAGCGCTGGATTCAAACACGGACTTTAAAAAATCAAGCCACTTTTACCCAAACCCCTTTGATTGTCATTTGAATTCATAAATTATTTAATTACCGTAGAAATTGCCGGTTCGTTTAAGTACTGTACGTTTATCCGACTGGGTAATTTTAATTCGAGCTTCTGAGATATTCCGTTTACATCTCTTTCATAGTTCACTGAATTACAATCAGCAAACGCAGTTTGTGCTTGATTTTAGAACCACAACTGTATTTCAGTAAATACATTGTTAGTTTCCTCATATAAAGTAAACGTTAATACCTATATACGAACCTTTTTTATATTGCAATAGCTTCGATCGCGTCAAACTTAAATGTTGAAACACCTTACTACTGACAGTGTATTTTTGTCCTGTTCTCGAAGATAAAAGGTAAAGTTCCCAGCAGACGAGTATTTTTATAACCACAAGACCTCTTCAACACAATTTACATAAAACGGTAATGCATTAAATAATTTATAGAATTAGGCGTTACTTTGCGGAGATCCATAATACAAAAGTAATAATTAAATTATTTTGCTATAATCCGCGATGAAGTAAAATAGAAAATATATATAATGCTAAATGTAGAGTGGACAATCGGTTATCATACCTGATACATGCAGGAGTCGTAAAAAACACATGCACAAACCTCCACCACCGCCACTACGATACACAAGCACTATATACGTTCACTATCACAAACTCAACAATCGTTTCGCCCCGCAACCGAAGCATCTTCAGGAGATAGACTCCACAACCAAAATCGCAAGCTTTGCGATTTTGGTCGTGCGATTTGGTTGTCCACTCTACATTTAGCATTATATATATTTTCTATTTTACTTCATCGCAGATTATAGCAAAATAATTTTATTATTACTTTTGGTAATGCATTACTAAATTAAGTCTTTCGGAAGAGTTGCACTGTTTTAGTAAAAACCATACATAAATCCTTTTAATAGATTTTGAAAAAATCGATCACATAGAGACAGAAATTTTTTGGGGACTTTGTTTTATAATAAGTATAGATATAGAGGGTACTCCGGTATATATATAAATTTCATTCAATACAGATCAAGCAGATTACCTATGAAAGCGTAACAGACAGAAAGAGACACATGCGTATTTTACAGATATATTAGTATAGCAATCGCCAGCGGCTCCGCCCACGTAACATTAAAACCGTAATATAGTATTTTAGTATTTTGATTGCCATAAAAATGGTTAAAAGCTAGACATATGCTGTCACGGACTTTTATGTAGAACTTTTAGAGGGGAACAAATTTGTAATACATGATTTTTTTATTACTATTACCGTTTACTCAGCGCAAGCAAGGAAAGCTTTTTTTTTAACAAAACTCCCCCAAAAATCACACGCTTATTTTAACTAAAGTCTTTGGAGCCTTTGTTTTGGAGCCAAAAATCTTTGGTTTTTATTTTTTTTAAATGGTACTTTACAAGCGTGGTTATGTCAAAAATTAAATAAATGTTTGAAAATACTACTATTAAGAATTAATTAAATGCAAATGGGCAATAAAGGAACTACAATAAAGTATAATATACAATATAGTATAAATAATACAATAATAATATAATAATACAATAAAAATATACAATATAGTATAAATAATACAATATTATAGCCAGTATAGACAACTGGATAATTCTCCTGAGATATTCCGAGTACATCTCTTTCATAGTTCACTGAGCGAATCGCAATTAGTAAATACAGGTCTTGCCTTGATCATGTAAGTGATCTCTAACTATATTTGCTCTCCAATGTTTTATATTTAGTGCAAAAGGACCGTATTAATGAAGTAACAGAGACAAAATTACTTCTAGAATGAAGCGTTACTTTGCGGAATTCTTCGTTATACATACATTCTGTTTGCCCTGTTCCATATTGTGCCGACCCCGAGTAACCTTTTATGATATCATCCTCCTGCCCTTATCCCACTCTAAGTGGGGTAATATGGGGTGGGGTCTAAGTGGGGGGGGGGGTCATATGATTTGGCTACGTATTTTACGACCGGCCGCCTGCCTGACGTCAACTTACCTTAGTCGTATTTTACGACTCCTCAGTAAGAAAGAGGTAGGTCTATTTTACTCAATCGGATACCACACGGTGAGTCAACTTACCTTAGTCGCCTTTTACGACACCTCAGTAAGACATGAGGTTGGTCTATTCTATTCAGCCGGATATCACACGGCGTTAGCCATTTATGATATCGGTAAGAAATTAGAGATATCTTTAATATTTAAATGAGTTAATCTTGTGTGTGTATTAAAAAATCATTTTATCCATGTTTTTGGGCATTAAAAAATACTAAAATTTATATTGAATTGAATTTTTGCCATCAACTGTCAAATCAGCATAGCTTCGGGGAACGGGTGGTCGCGAGAAATGAAAATACTTAGGATCGAGCCCCACCATCCGTATTCTTTTTTCGTTTTTTTTTGGAAAAAATTACCGAGCAAGGTTCGGTCACCCAGATATTATATATAAGTATATATAGATAGACGATAAATTTTCTCTTTTCATAATAATGGTCGTAAGAAATTATTAACAAGATATTTTATGATTAGTTGGAATTATTTTTCTCCTATAATTTCATTTAAAGGATTCTAATCAGAAATGTTATATAGCACAATAAAGGACCCTTTTCTTACCTTTATCAGAATAAGCCAGATAAATAGGGCCGGGTATTGTGACAAACATCAATACGAGATTGCTATTGACTTCCACTTGAATGTATTGTTGTGGAAATTTATGATAACTTTCTAAGGCAGGATTTGGGATACAAGATGTAATATCCAATCTCATTTATAGGAGTATTACAAGGGCTGATTGTTATTACTGACCATTATAGAAACCTTGTTTCGAATCCAATGATAATATTATTTTGCTAAAATCCGCGATTAGTGTAAATCTATGTATCGCCGTGTGGTATCCGGCTAAGTAGAATTGGTCACCCTTATTTCTTACCGAGGTATCGTAAAAGGCGTTTAACGTAAGTTGACTTATCGTGTGGTATCCGTCTGAGTAGAATAGACAACCATCATTTCTCACCGATGTGTCGTAAAAGGCGACTAAGCTAAGTTGACGCCAGGCAGGCGGCCGGTTTTAAATTATAATAAATATATATGTGACACTTACCCAGGCTCCAAGAACCAATATTTTTTTTAATAGAAAATGTTGGCCCTCGGCGGGAATTGAATCCGCGTCCCGCGGAGCTGAAAGCATGGTCACTACCCACTGCGCCAACGGGCCAGTCAACTAACTAAAAATAACTATCCAAAATATGTAACAATATACCACGACAATAATAATACATTACTAATAACATCTTACACGAAGTGTCCACTCGCCGTGTGTCCTGATGAGTAGAATAGACAACCCTCATCTGTAACCGAGGTCTGGTATAAAGCGATAGAGGTATGTTGACGTTAAGTAGGTGACCGGTTGTAAAATAACTAGCCAAACATCTAACTCCAAATATCTAAAAAAAAAAAAAAAATTTAAAAATATGTTTCGACCCTACTTAGAGTGGGATAAAGAATGAGTTTAACAAAAAAAGATTCATTCATTTTATGGTTTCATGTTTAAATATTTCACTCTCTAAATTTTCGCTTGTTTAAGCAAGAGCCGTATATATTCCTTCATTGTGTGATTTTTTTTGTATGTCCTTAAAAACAATATATGAAGCTTAATCAAATATAAGTATTTGAGATACATCAAAATCATAAATCATTGTATTTATTTTCATACCGATATTTGAAATTAATGAACAAAGCAAAATTCACAGTATTTAACTCAGTCTAGACAAAAACAATTAAACGAAATTTTAGAGATTAATTGTTATGACGTTATTGTTAACAAAATATCATATTTTTGTTAAATAATTTGCAGAGATCAATAACACAAACGTAATGAAAATATAATTTTGGTAATATTTTATTTTGCTATTATATTATTTTTTCCGTAACTGAAGCATCATTGTTATTTAATGTAATGCTCAATTTAGAGTGTATTTTTTGTTCTGATACCTCATACTCAAAGCCACCACCAATAACGCAACAATACACAAGTACTGCACACATTCACAACCACAATCTCGGCAATTGTTTCGCGCAGTAACCGAAGCATCGTCAGTTTTTGCGATTTTAAAGTTTTTATATTGAGGAACCCCGCTGAACAGCGTCCTATTTCTTTAAATTATTTAATTAAGCATTAATGTTTTTATTATAGAACTAGCTGTGCCTTAGGGATGTTAAAATTAATCGATTATTTAAAAAAAATCGATTCTTATAATCGATTATTTTACGATTCGATTATTACTTTAGTGTATGTCTATTGGTTTCAGCGGCGCACGCGACTAAAGCTGCAGGCATGTTTTTTTGCAACAAACGTTAATGTATTATTAACTTGAACTTTCCTGAGGAATTGCATTAACTTTTAGTAAAAAAGTTCAAAAATCCGTTTAGTAGATTTTAAAGAATCGATCACATACAGATAGACAGCTTTTGGGGACTTTGTTTTATTTTAAGTACTAGTAATATCCCGCGGTTTCACCCGCGTACATACCGATCTCATGGCAGTGGAAAGTCTACTAAGTCGGACTATAGATTTATTTTTGTTAAATATATCATCAATAGTTACGCAGCGCATGCGATGACATATTTTGTATGACAAATTTTTTACACCTTATTACATTTTTATTACGGATCCCTATTTTTTTAATGTATCATAACATAGCCTATGTTGCTCAGTAAAGATGCAGCTTTCCAATGGTGAATGAATATTTTAAATCGGTCCAGTAGTTTTTGTGTGAAAACATTACAAACGTACATACAATTTTTTTCTTTTTATAATATTAGTATAGATGACCTGTCTCGAATTTGTAATTGTGAATTCTTTGAAATTGTCCCGCGCTTATAACAAGAATATATTTTATCAAATCACAAAGCTAGTTTAACGGGAAATCACCAATGAAGTATAAAACGATTTTCTCAAATGCAATTCCAAATGAAGCTTTTCAATTCTCAGTAGCTTTAGTAAGCTGTTCACGAGAACGCAGGCCGATAAAGTGGGATTGATCTCGTACGGAATCCGGGATTTGGAAACGTAGGTGTCCAACGAGCTGTGAAATATACTCGAAAGTTATACGTTCCTTCTTATTATTAGAGTTTTCTTTATGAATTAAACTATTAGTATTAAATTGCTGTTCAGTTATGCTTTGCAGGTGTTAGGAATTTTAAAAGTTAAGTAAGTAAGTTAAGTAATTTATAGAATTAGGCGTTACTTTGCGGAGAGCCATAATACAAAAGTATATAATTATTTTGCTATAATCCGCGATGAAGTAGAATAGAAAATATATATAATGCTAAATGTAGAGTGGACAATACGTTTTCATACCTGATACATGCAGGATTTGTAAAAACACATGCACAAACCTTAACCACTGCCACCACAGTACACAAGCACTACACACGTTCACTATCATAAACTTAACATCAAATCTAGTTATTTTAATTGTAGATTCGTTATTCGTTCACTCAATAGCTCATATCGAAAGGGCTAAAATGCTTAGGCTTTGGTTCCCGGTTAGGTTAACCTACTTCAAAAGGTCTAGGTTTGTAAGTAACCAACTTTGATATCCGATGGCACTAAGAGATTAATCAATATCATGCAATACTTAGGTTGAATAGGTAAGAGAAAAATCGTAAAATACCTAGCCAAATCACGTAACAACATGTTTACAGGTTATGCCTCTTCCACTTTGACTGGAATAAGGGCAGTAGAATGATGATAATGGATTTCCTTAGGTACTACATACACTAGGTACTACACGGCGTTACTTTTAGTTAACAATTATTATAAAATATTATGAAAATCTTAATCTATTTGTGTATAAGTATTTCTATAGCAATCAATCGTAAAGCAATTACTTACTGAAGTGCCTAATACGGTGATGAAATGTACGAGAAGTGAATATTTCCCAAGTTTTGTGATTCCAGCTGTGGATCAGAGGGAAATGACAGGGAAGAGTCAATTATACGCAAGGACGGCGCAGTAGAGGTAGATCAATTCAGCTTTATCATAATTTGGTTATGGTACAAATTATAAGATGAAGCGTATATTTAAGTATTTTTGTTCGTTTTAACATTGCTTCCTAATAACTACTTAATAATTCCTATTAACTAATAATATAAACGTTGCTGACGTGTAAATTTATGTTTGAGTTTTAAACTCGGCAAGTTTAAATATAAGCTGCCTCTACCTACTAGCCAACGTATAGAATATAAAAAATATATAATATTAAAAAAATCGTCACTATAACTATTTATATAAATTTATATCTGTATACAGGGTGTGCCAAAATTCAAGGATGAAACCGCATCACATGTGGACTTGCTTGTGACTGCTCTAGAAAATATAAAATATAAATATAATATATCTTATATTTTAAAGTTACTAAACTATTTTGGTTTCTCTCTCTCTCTTTATATTTCTCTTATTTCAATGTCTCTTAACTTTTTAACTTTCAACCACAATTTTAGATATATTTTTGTATCACTAACCAAAGTAGTACTGCTAATCACAACAATTAATGAAAATGTAGTTTTGCGCAAAAGTCAATGAAAATGTTTTTATACCTAAAATTTTTAAAGATTTTTACTCTCAGTCCACCATCGTGGTGTAAAAAGTAGATACTAATATAGTAAGTTTTTGTTCAAATTTTGCACAATTAACTAAGATTCTAATATGGTATATACACATACAGATATTACGTACTTTTTCTTTCATGAACTACATTGTTCATTGTTTTTGTTTAAAGTTGTCCCTTTTATCATGGGTTCAAATTTTTTTTTTTCTTAGTGCGTGCGCTAAGTCAATGGTGAAATTTATTTAAAAATCATGAATTACAAAATTGTTCCCCTCTAAAAGTTGTAAATAAAAGTCCGCGATAGCAAATGTCTAGCTTTTAAAGTTGACCCACTTTTACCATTTTTATGGTTATCAAAATACTATATTACGGTTTTAATCTTTCCATGCGGGCGGAGCCGCTGACGATTGCTAGTCTATAATAATTATGTAAAGGCTGGGTTCACACCAAGCGGTTATAACTTAAGGCAAACGCTCATGTTGTAAGTAGTAGGCCTATCGGGAGGTAGATTGCAGAAATAATCGTTTGATTGTGTAAGGTTCTTAGGTGAAGGAAATTTCGAGTTAATAAAATATTACGTAACGGTTTATAAATATAGAGGTGTCGATATGATATCGGTAACAAGAACCATATGTTTAACTATATGACATTTAAAGTCTCGTAAAATTAAAAGTTTACAAACAAAGCATCATTTAAGCCTTAGACAAAAACAAATATATTTAATTTTTCCGAATGTAAAGTCTTTTTTTAATAAACGAGTGTAAAAAAATTTATAAACTTTTTTTTTTGTCGTCAAGTTCATTTGCTTGTTATATTATTGCGATTATTGTATATCCATACAGCCGGCTCAATTTTTGAAAAATACTAAGCCGGGTTAAAGCTTTATTTTTACTTAGGTGTATCTTCATTTCTTTGATTTGTAAGGCATATATATTTTCTAAATCATCATACTCCTGTCCTTATCGCACTCCAAGTGGGGTCGGCACAACATGTAATAAACATGCTGTGACATGATTTTGCTGCGTTTTTTTACTTTAGTCGTATTTAAGAACGTGTCATGCTTTCTTTAAAGTTGATTTAAATACAAAACAGGTTTAGTATTAGCAAGTTTTATGCATTCACTTTGCTCTCAGTAAAGTCAATACCAATGAATTATCTCACTCTAAGTGGGATCGGCACAACATGTTATAAACATGCTGTCACATGATTTGGCTGCAATTTTTTTTACCTTAGTCATATTTTAGAACGCGTCGTACTTTCTTTAAAGTTGATTTAAATGCAAAACAGGTATAGTATTAGCAAATTTTATGCATTCACTCTGCTCTCAGTAAAGTCAATACCAATGAAACCGTCTCCAAAACTAATTTCTTAGAAGGAAAGCGGCGACCGAGCGGAAATGATACTGGAAATTTGATTAAAACAACTTGGAGCTTTCTTGCATTTATTTTTTAACTCGCTTTTAGCGTTGCCAAGTATTTTGCAGTAAATGATTACTGAAATCGTGACTAAAAATTTTCAATCTACAGTAATGTATCAAGCTGAAGAGTTTGTTTGATTGTTTGAACGCGCTTATCTCTGGAACTACTGGACCGATTTTCAAAATTTGAGTGTAAGATACGAGTAGTCCATATATCGACGAAGGCTTTAGGTTATAATAACATCACGCTAAGGTGAATAGAAGAGGAGCAGCAATTAAAAATATTACGAAAAAGCGAAAATTTGAAGTTTTGCTTGCATGCGACTAAGTGAACTGTGAAGGTTATTAAAAAATCTCTTACTCTTATAATTAACTCACAATAACTACTTTTATGTTCAAAATTTTGTGTGGTATCCGGATAAGTAGAATAGATCACCCTCATTTCTTACCGAGGTGTCTTAAAAGACAACTAAGGTAACTTGATCTATCGTGTGTTATTCGGCTGAGTAGAATAAACGACCCTCATTTATTATCAAGGTGTCGTAAAAGGTGACTAAGGAAGGTCGAACCGCCGTGTGGTATCCGAATGAGTAAAATAGACCATCCTCATTTATTAGCGAGGTGTCGTATTCGCCTTGACTAAGGTAAGTTGACGTTAGGCAGGCTATAAAATAACTAGCCAAAACACGTTTAAAACATGTTGTGTGGACTTAGAGTGTGATAAGGGCCACTTAGAGTGGGATAAGGGCAGAAGAATGATGATGATGATAATGGAATGCTTCTTCTAATCTTACAATTAGATACAGTTTCATACTCTCTGAACATACAAACTTCCAAATTAACAGTCTTACGAAAACCTTAACGAACAATATTAAATTACTCGTTAGACATCGAATGCTTCGTTTAACGTCCGTAATAAAATTAATTCCATTCACACCCATTTAACGGGGAACAGTATTATTCTTTCTCACAATTCGTGTTAGTTATTTTTTTTTTCATTTGGTTTCTGGATGGCACGTTTTTCGGTGAAGAAAACATTGTGAGGAAACCTGCATATCTCTAGAGAATTAAATCCAGGACCTCCAGTGATAAGGCAGATTGCATGAAAACTAGCCAAGAACCATATGTACATTTTCTGAAAAAAAAAAATATATATATTGATGTTGAAAGTAAATATTTTTTACATGTGTGATCAAACATCTTTTTGTTGCAAATTATTGTAATTTTAATGGAAAACCAACTATCTCATAGAGCCCCCATGTGAACCCCATTTACAACAATAACGATTTCAACGACAAATAAGTTCTATCTTTTATATTGACTTACTTTTTGTCAATATAATCTTTATAATTCGTGATAAAAGAAAATACATGTAATGCTAAATGTAGAGTGTAACATCCATTCTAATACATGAAAAATGCTGAATATGTAAAACACACATCGACTACCCGCCACCAATAACACAACAACACACAAACACAGCACACATTCACCGCTCCTATCTCAATAGTCGTTTGGCGAAACGACTGTTGAGATGTGACCGAAATATCGTCCGGAGATAGACTTCACAAAATCGTAAAGCATTTTATATTTTAAAATTGCAATCATCAAAATGAAAAAGTAAAGTATCGACTTCGTATTTTTAAAACTTCCTACTTGCGAAGATCAAAGGGGGTATATTTATGTATTCCCATTACGTCACAGCAGCCAACAAAGAGTGACAAAATTGAAATTTCAAAATGAAGCGACAATGGGTAGCAATCTACGATATTGGGATTTCACTTAACACGGTAAATTTTCGCGAGAACAATTTAACTTTCATTTTCAACGAAAATATCTTTATTTGCATTTATAGTACTCGTATATTGCTTTTACTTACTTTGTTGGTGTCAAGAATAGAGCATCCTCATTTCTTACCGAGGTGTTGTAAAAATCTACTAAGTTAAGTTTTCCCGCTATGTGATTAGAGTTGAGTAGAAAAGACCCTCCACTTTCTTAACTAGGTGTTATAAAAGGTGACTAAGGTATGTTGACATCAGGCAGGCCGCCGGGCGTAAATACCTAGCCAAATCATGTGACAACATGTTTATAATATGTTGTGTCGACCCAACTTAAAGTGGGATGAGGGCAGGAGAATAAATGGTTAATTGTTATGACCTACATAATAAAAAAATCATATTATTCTTAATTTAAGTAAACTTGTGCTTTTGAATCGTCAACTCAACAGCTGGTTCAGAAAGCTGTTCCTACCGAGAATAAACAGCAAAAAACTGTGCTCTCTTTTCAAAATACAACTTATATGTACTTATAAGTACTTATAAGTTAATATATAATAACATAATATAATAATATATAATAACTTATAAGTAGTTACATTTATTCATTACTATTTTGTACAAGGCCAAAGAGTAGCTATATCCATTCTATCATATCGCATTCTTATCATTTACGTAATCCTCAACAGTATAGGAGGCTTTCTGTATCAGCATCCTTTAAATAGTTTTCTTAAATTGCAAGTTTTAAACTGTTTTATGAAAAATAGATAGTAGCCAATTCTCAGACCTTCGGAACATGCAGATTATATACAATTTCATAGAAATCTGTTAAGCCTTTTCGATGGAGTATGGAAACTAACATTATGACACGAAAATTTTATATAAAAGATTATGTTAATCCCATCAGTTTTATGTAGTCTCCAAAATATACACAAACTTTGAGATAAATAGAGTATTTTCATCTGGTTAAAGTTTTGGGATTTCAAAGTTTTCAGTCGCCCGATAAGAACTACCTTATTTATGGTGATGAAACTACAGACTCGGAATCCCAAAGATAGGTAAGTAACTTAAACAAAAACATCGAAACATCTTAGTAATTTATTTTAGTTATCGATAGGAAAACAAAATCCTTATTTTAAGGTATTTGTGGATTATTATGTTATATTATGTGTGTTAAAAAAAAATAGAGACCAGGCAAATAAATTGTTTTTCTTATTATAGAAGTAGGCGTTACTTTGCGGAATTCCATAGCACAAGTTATAATCGAATTATTTTTGAACACGCCGTGTGGTATCCTGCTGAATAGAATAGTACTCATTTCTTACCGAGATATCGTAAAAGGGGACTCAGTGGTTGCTCTTATCAGACCTTACTATATCTAATTATTGAACCAAGAAAAGTATATATCAAAATTTTAAATAATAAAAGAACCATCATATCGAGTCAACGCTCATACCGACCTGAATACAGCACCTATATTTAATATCTTACTTGTCAACTACATTACCACCATTAAACAAATGGAGAAACAATAAATGACTTATTTTTATTAATGTTTTAGTCTATTCTAAAAGGGCTGTTGTCTGATTTAGGCGAGTGTTTGTGATCGATTTCTGATGCAGAGTAAAAATCTCATCCAAAATACGGTCTTTTTTAAACATTTATTATAATAGAATTTTTCATAAACATTTGTACTTGCCTTCATTTGGAGTGCATGTAGTCGATAGAATTGAAACGAATCAAAAAGGTGCTTAAGCTAGCGAACACACAAGATTTATTATGTAAACTTTAAGAGTTTCTTTGTGTCACATTGTAGTTGCTAGCCGAAAACGTCCGCGTCCAAGTGAAAGGCGTATGCGGTAAGATAAATATTTATAAATTATTTAATTTTACATTTTTAATTTACAAAAAAGGAATAATAGAGAAACGCAAATTATTTTCAAGCAACGTTAATAATACCCTTATTTATTTCTTCTATTTATTTATATCTACATAGTATTTTTATTGAGAATTAATGAAATTAGTGATAATTATCATCATTCTTCTGCCCTTATCCCACTCTAACTATAACGCTCTATCTTCTACAGGGTCAGACAGTAACTATATACACGTATTATTATTATATAAATAATCCTCAACAGTATAGTAGGTTTTTTGTATCAGCTCCCTTTAACAGTTTTTAAAAACTGCTGTAATGGCAAAACAAACATTGATTGCGTTTTTTTTTTATAGAATCTTATACCCACAAACAACTTAGATACGTACCTTTGCAAGTCGCAAAGCAGGAGCGGCAAGCTTATGTCGGGTTCCTACTTTGTCTATTATATACATCACCTATCGTTTTATAATTCTTTATATTTTTATGTACAAACATTAAATTGCTGAAAATATACTGTGAAGCAAATGTAAGAATACTTATTTCCTTAAATTTCTCTCGCAGGGAATGACGCGGACTTAAATTGTAAGGCCACTATTAAGCACACACAACTCTTCAACTTTTAACTTGTTCCACACAATATCTCGGGAACAGTTTAAATTGCTTTTTCAGACACAGCGTCTATTCCAAGTACTAACAACAGTTTCTTCGCGATATTAGTCCCGGATCAAGTTAAAATGGATTTTGCTTGCAAGTTAAAAAAAACCGTTACTTTGCATATATAAAGGAATCGAATGGCGCTTTCTTTGTGAAACGTACAAATGGTTTGTTAACACTTATCGTTTAGCTTTGTGTTTCGATATCGTAAATTACAGTAAAAAAAATTTGAAATGTTACATATAAAGTTTTTTAAGTAAAATTTTTATTATTTTTTTTATGGCAGAAAAAAAAGTTCCTTTTTTGTTTCGAGAACGAGGATAAAACGCATTGAGTTAACGTTAATGTTATGTTAAACGTTACGTACTTAAATGCTCTACTTAACGTATCTATAAATATGAAACAAAGTCCTACGCTGTCTGTCTATGTGTTCGATTTTCTCTAAAACTAATGAGCGGATTTTTGAACGGTTTTTACTAAAAGATTCTTGAGAAGGAAGAACATGTCAACAACATATATGCTTTTTATCGGCGAAGCCACAGGTATAGCCTAGTATTAAATGAAAGTAGATACTCTATTTATATCTTTATTTATTGTTTTATGCGTTGTATTCCAACTCCCAACAGATAAATGGTAAATATAATCGAAGTTAGAACTAATATTCGTTCATGCGCTAATTCCCATGTACGAGCTGTATGTTTTTGCCGTTGATTGGAGCATATACCAGTTGGTTTTTTTATGTTTGAATAGTCATTTTTGATTGATGATAATAGATAACTAGGCAACAACAAAAAATTACATTCAAAATATTTTTTATTCAAGTAGAATGTAGTTTTTACAGTTCTATAAAAAATCCAGTTAATTTAGTGAAGGGATTTTTTTACGTTTTGAATAAAAGATACATGATATAGAAGTGTGAATGACCGTACCCTATTCCATTCCATTTCGTATGTAATGCATAACCTTGACCGAGAGACTAAATACAAGTACGAAGGACACAAAACTTAAATGCTATTGTTTTCTCCTAGTTTTGAACAAACGTGCCACGCCAGGTCAGTCAACCACTTACTAACAAAGACAGATCTTAATTTTTTTTTTCGAAAATACAATTTTTTTCGTATCGAGGGGAATCTGTATACTTATGTACTAGGTACTAGGTTTTACTACTAGATAACTAGGTAGCATGTGTATAATAACATAAATCATAGGTGTAACACAACGTACTAGGAACACGTGATTCCGCACTCAAAACTAGATGACGCCACTGATCGTTTGCTCCGCGCTATAGAAGTGCTTTCGTAGTAATATAAGTAGTCTCCATACATAATGTTATTAGATTGACATCGTTAGCAGTCTCTAAGCTTCTGCAGTGCATCCAACTGGAACACTACGCCTTAGCGCAACTGTAAACGGTGCATCTTCCGGTACATCTACTTTCGGAATGCCGTAAAAAAACTCGTCCGCGATACTCTATGTATAAGTGACGATTAAACTCTTGTACCTGTAAAATGTACGTATTATTTTCCCCCATCCGTCGGTTCATTGTATTACATAGATTATTTATTACAAATTCAAAGCGTACTTCTTAAAAAAATCTGTTAAATTTCAAAAGAAATACGATTTGAATTTGTGTCCGATGTTTATATGATTCAGCAGTTTAACCATAAAATGCGTGATAGACAGACAGACTTACACGTTTATAATATTAGTATTTATGTTTGGATATCGTCTATAAAGTCTATAAACAAAATTTGCATTTGACAGCACATGTTAAAATCATAATATATTTGCAATATCATGCATGAATAAATATGGACAGTAATGTAATTAAATTAACCTTTAGGCCAAAATCGCATCTATAATTACTAATTCTACAATTGTTTATGTAAATTTAGTGCCACATTAAAATATGAATAAAGTTTCCACTATTATTTGTTGTCGCCATTGACTTCCGCTTTGTATTTTATAGTAACACGGTCATGAAACAAGAGTATCGCGCCCTTTTTGATTAAAATGGTACCAACACTGTGACGTGTTGTTTCCGGTTGAGTCTTCCTATTGATAAAACGTTTCAGTGACAGTCAGTCTTAGTTCGTCATTCAAGAGAAGTGCATCTCGGAACGGGAATTGTTGTATTCCTATTATATCTTGTTATTGTATATAGTGTGCGCTAACATATTTAATACTAGTTTATCCAGCCCGCTTTGCTGTGCTTAATTTAGAGATATATTATTTACAGTTATAAAAAAATGCTCCTATTGCCACCAAACGTTACAGTATCATCCGTTAGGTCATTTTAAAGATTTTCTGATATTTTATTAAAATAGACCATTTCGGAGTCTCTACAGGAAATCCTCTAAAAGGAGTGGTGAAAAATAAAAATGCAAGTACCAGTATCATAGTATACGGCCGTTCAACCTCAAAATTGATACATAATCTCCCTGCCCTTATCCCACTCTAAGTGGGGTCGGCACCACATGTTATAAACATGTTGTCACATAATTTGGCTATGTATTTTACGACCGGCCGCCTGCCTGACATCAACTTACCTTTGTCGTATTTAACGACACCTCGGTAAGAAATGAGGGTGGTAATATTCTATTCTGCCGGATACCACACGGCGTAACCTCAAAATTGATACATTTTTTTTATTTGGTGACCGATTGAAATAAAACATACTCTATATGTTAAGTGAGATTTTTTACTACATATTAGTGCAAACAGTGTCCAAATAGGATCAGCGGTTTCCAAGATTAGCGGGAACAAACGCACAGAGATTTAACAACCAAACGATTTTATTATATGTTATTATTTCAATCTATTCTATAGATTGAAATGGTGTAAACAGAAATACACTCAAATACTGTATTATTTATAGATAAGTTCAGCCGACAAATATGTTTATATTATTACATAAATAGCAATATATGGATGGCAGGATCTGTATTTATATATCATAAGATTGAATTGTTTAAGGCTAGTTGACCTAACTTGCTTATAAGTTTAAAGCAAGCAAAGCAAAAGGGATTCTGAATCGTAAATATTTTGTCAATCTGCTCATATACGTATCTCGGAGAGCAAAATAAATCGTCATTTCTTGATATTTTCAATTTGATTGTAACCGTTAAACAATGATGAAATCATTCTAACCCTAGGCCTCAGGGTGATTTTTTTTGTTGCATTAAGCGAGTCCGTTGGTATAATAATACATAAAGAATAACAAAATAACCAAATCATATATTCCAAGTTGTGTGTTACACTCAAGGAGTACTTACTAATCCATAGACATATTTCTCTCTCTCTCTGATTTATAGATAATTGTATATCTACAAAAATACTACAAATAATCTATGTAAGCATGACCCTATCTCTTACTGTTAACTCACAATAAGTACTTATACGTTCAAATTTTCTATTCATTACACATATTGCTATTTAGTTAGCTAGTCCTACTATATATATCCTCCTGCCCTTATTCCACTCTAAGTGGGGTCGGCACAACATGTTATAAACATGTTGTAACATGATTTGGCTGCGTTTTTACGACCGGCCGCCTGCATGACGTCAACTTACCTATGTCGTATTTAACGACACCTCGGTAAGAAGTAGGGTGGTCTAATCTACTAAACCGGATACCACACGGTGGGTGAACTTACCTTAGTCGCCTTTTACGACACCTCGGTAAGAAATGAGGGTGGTACTATTCTATTCTGCCGGATACCACACGGCGTAACCTCAAAATTGATACATCTTTTTTATTTGGTGACCGATTGAAATAAAACATACTCTATATGTTAAGTGAGATTTTTTACTACATATTAGTGCAAACAGTGTCCAAATAGGATCAGCGGTTTCCAAGATTAGCGGGAACAAACGCACAGAGATTTAACAACCCAACGATTTTATTATATGTATAGAATAGAATAGAAATGAAATGAAATGAAATGAAATGAAAAAGTTTATTCCACAAACGTGCTAACAGGACATAAACAAATGTAAGAAATTAAACTAAAGCTAAATAAATATTAATAAATAAATAAATGTCCGTAGCACGATGCAGAATAGGCTTTAGACTCAGCATAATACTGTGTGCCCCGCAGGAAGCACACAGAACTGATTTTCAGCTAAAGCCTATTGAGTCACGTCACGGATGACTGGCTAAACAGATTACTTAAACATATAAATATATAAATCCACTATAAATTAGTAATTATGCTATCTTTCATTATATATACACACAAAATTTATAAATTAACAATATTTTTATTATTTATAAATTAAAAATTTACTTAATACCTAGAATACCAACACAAACACTAAAGATAAGAATATTCCGCTACAAAATTCTGAAATTGTAATTGCTTTTCCAATAAAAAGTTCTTTAATAATTTCTTAAATAAAAGCTTACACTTTGAACCTTTTATTGGGGGAGGAATATTATTCCAGCATTTAGTAGCGGAATATTTAAAGGATCCTTCGAAAGCTGCAGTTCGATGGAAAGGTATCCTAAGTTGCTTTCGACAACCTCTTAGGGGGTTCCGCTCTGAATTTTCCACCCAATTTAGCTTCTCAAAGAGGTACAGAGGCTTACCAGTTTTAATTAACTGATAGAGTAGGCCAGCTAAATGAAATTTCCTCCTGGGTCTCATTTTTAAAAGACGGTGATTATTTAAAAAGGATGTGATATAACACCGCGGAGGAATATTAAAACAGAATAGATTGAAATGGTGTAAACAGAAATACACTCAAATACTGTATTAGATAATTGTATATCTACAAAAATACTACAAATAATCTGTGAAAGCATGACCCTATCTCTTACTGTTAACTCACAATACGTTCAAATTTTCTATTCATTACACATATTGCTAGTTAGTTAGCTAGTCCTACTATATATATTCTCCTGCCCTTATCCCACTCTAAGTGGGGTCGGCACAACATGTTATAAACATGTTGTAACATGATTTGGCTGCGTTTTTACGACCGGTCGCCTGCATGACGTCAACTTACCTTAGTCGTATTTTACGACACCTCGGTAAGAAGGAGGGTGGTCTATTCTACTAAACCGGATACCACACGGTGGGTCAACTTACCTTAGTCGCCTTTTACGACACCTCGATAAGAAATGAGTGTGGTCTATTCTACTCAGCCGGATACCACACGGCGGGTCGACTTACTGTAACGTAAAAAACGTATATTTATGTATTTTTATATTTATTTAAACGTATTATGTATATTTTATTATTTAAACAATAATTTAACGCGCGGAATCGTGTGACTCATTCCTAGTCACACGACGCGGGCCCTCCTCCCGCTCCTCCCCGCCTCTTGTCTCGCCATAGGTGGGCGCGGGCGCATTAGCCCGTCAGCCCGGCCTGTTCGTTTCCTGAGTCGACGGGGTGCGCACGTTCACAGGCATGATGACCTGTGACTTTAATCGTGCGTGCCCCTTTCTTCGAAGAGGACGAACAGCCTAGATATCTTTTATTTTATTTTTTTAACCTTTTTCATATCTAGTATGTTGTGAGTTTATTTCCCCACGTATTGGGTAAGTGCTGAAGAATTTCTTACATTGCATCTTGCTAAGCGACGTCATTGTCAAACGTCCTTAATTTAACCTCAGTACTTTTCCATTGTCATTAATGAAATGAACTACTCATTTGTAGTTTTTTATATTAACTTTTATTTAAATTTAACATGTTTTTATAATCATTTCAATTTATTTTTCATTGTATGTTTAAATTTCACTTTTCACATTTTTTTGTTTACTTTGTTCTTCTCTTTATTCTCCGTTCTGATTGCGACATGCACATCATCACTTCACTAGCGCATTAGCCCTGCTTTGCCTACGCTGCCGTGCACGCAATCAGAGGAGACGAAGGCACTAAACAAAAGTAACACGCTGGACGTCATTTTCAGGGTGTCATATCGGGGTTAGAAAAGGTACCTTTTACCCCCATCTCAGCCAGAGCCGGACTTCAGTGACCTTGAGCCCGGGCCCGACGTTCTTCGGGTCGGCTCTTCGTTCTCCGGGCGCGCGCTGCACGGCCTACTCCGCACCTAGACAAAGCCAGGGCAGTACCTAGCGCACACCTACCTACTTACGAAGCATAGCATTGACGGGCAGTAGACTTACGACCCTAATAAATTGTTGTTACCGACTGGTGAGTCTTTTCTTCCACTCCCGGCGGGACATTACCTTAGTCGCCTTTTACGACACCTCTGTAAGAAATGAGGGTGGTACTACTCTAAATAGCCGGATATCACACGGCTAAGTTAGCTAGTCCTACTATCCTCCTAATATTATAAATGAGAAACTTTGTGAGTATAAATGTATGTTTGTTACTCTCTCACGTCGAATCCGCTGAACCAATATCGATGAAATTTGGCACAAATATTCCTTAAACACCGAGGTAACATATAGGCTATAGAAATTCTGTTAATTCTACAGGAACAGGATGACATTGAAAAGCGCCTATTATCAACCTATCACGTGACAACAGTTCATGCGAGCGAAGTTCCAGGTAAAAGCTAGTAATGTATACAATGCAAAAATTATCATAAATCGTTATTAACTGCTACTAAATGCTTTTTGCAACTTACGCGAATGAATATATATATATCATCTTGTCCTTATCCCACTCTGAGTGGGGTCGGCACAACATGTTTTTCTCTTCCATTCTGTCCTATCTTTCGTCAGCTCTGGCGCCACTCCTTTTATATGCATATCATACTTCACACAATCCAACCATCTCTTTTTAGGCCTACCTCTAGGCACATATCCTTCCACATTCAAATTTAACACACGTTTGGTCACATGATTTTCATCCCTCCTCATTACATGTCCATACCATCTCAATCTTGCACTTCTCGACTTTTCTATAATGGGCGCAACTTTCAGACTTCCCCTTATATACTCGTTATATACTCGTTTCGTATTTTATCCAGTTTTGTCACACCACACATCCACCTTAACATTCTCATCACATTCATCTTACGCGAATGAATATATCCAACTAAATAATCGCTAGTAATATTTGTGTTAATTATAACAAGCAATTATCAATAACTGATCCATTGACCACCAATTAAACCGGTTAACGGTTAATGGACTTTGGTCACGACCGTGATTTGTGGTCGGACCCATTAATGTGAATAAAGCAATTACATTGTTATTATACACGCACCGGCCCTTTTATTTAACGATCCAATAACTTTTGGGCTTATAGATAGATATTATTTGAACTGTGAAAGCCCAGTGACTATGCGACTCTTTCGAAGGGTCACAGGTTCCGCAGGCAGGCACCAATGAGTTACAATCTATGTGTCTAACCAAAAATTGCAATTTATGACACACTCTTCGGTGAAGGAAAACATCGTGAGAAAACGTGCATATCTCTAGAGAATTCTAGGGATATGTGTAACCTACCAATCCGTATTGGAGCAGCGTGGTAGGTATTAGCGTCAGTCCTTCTCCTCTAAACTGAGATTTTTCTGCCCTTATCCCATTCTAAGTGAATTCGGCACAACATGTTATAAACATGTTGTCACATGATTTGGCTACGTATTTGAACGGCCGGCTGCCTGACGTCAGCTTACCTTACGAACCTTTTACGAAAACTCAGTAACTAAGAGGGTAGTCTATTCTGCTCAACCGGACACTACATGCTGGGTCAAATTACCTTAGTCGCCTTTTACGCCTCGGTAAGAAATGAGGGTGGTATATTCTATCAGTCGGATACCACACAGCAGATAATTCGAATATCTTAATTCAATATATCTAAGATACTCTGAAATATTCATAATTTTTCAATTATTCCAAATTTCAAAGTTACTACTGCATTTAAATCACATGTGGAAATGCTTAAACCAAAAAAATTACAACCCATTAAATAAGAAAATTTTCCAACCGAATATTATTA
The DNA here is from genome assembly GCA_029227775.1 of Morpho helenor. Taxonomy (NCBI): domain Eukaryota; kingdom Metazoa; phylum Arthropoda; class Insecta; order Lepidoptera; family Nymphalidae; genus Morpho; species Morpho helenor. Next base: position 2,927,281 of record JARGCU010000006.1, read on the forward strand.
TCACCTTTGCAAATCTATATTTATTATATAAAAGAAAGTTGGTCTTAGTTACACTATTTATAACTCAAGAACAGATGAACAAATTCGGCTGAAAATTGGTGGAGAGGTTGCTTAGAACCAGGAGACAGACATAGGATACTTTTTATCCCGTTCGACCGCATTTATTTTATCCCGTCAAGTCACTAGATATAAAACGTGGTATAGCAAAAACGACTATGACATGGAAAAACAAAACATAAATGACAGCTAAACGTAATTTAGTCTTTGGATAAGTATGGTAAAAATATGACAATTATCAAAATAGTAGTAGCTATAAACGTTACTACATAGTATAAAACAAAGTCACTTTCTCTGTATGTCCTTATATCTCTATGTATGCTTAAATCTTTAAAACTACGCAAAAGATTTTGATGCGGTTTTTTTTAAGTATATAGAGTGATTGAAGAGGAAGGTTTATATGTATAATAAAATTCAATATGGAGTAGCGAAATACTGTGATTATCACTGAGTGACATAGGCTATATGCTTTATACCCGTGCGAAGCTGGGGCGGGACTCCTAGTATATCAATAATTCTTAAAGGAGTATTTAATCGAAGTAAATTCATTCCGCTATATAAACATATCCAAACTCAATTTCAGTATAACAATACCTACTTTAACTCCGTAATGAATTTCGAGCTCCTTTGTATTATAAGGTAGGCTCATTTTATCGGACACGATGGCACTGATAAAATGAAAGGCTCATTTGATATCGGGGCTTAAGAAAGGATAAGTGTTGACAAATGTTCGTATAATTTATGCCTGTAAAAGCTGTAGAAAACCTTTTTACACCGCAACCTTCTTACTTAGTATTCAAATATAGAATTCATTTTTTAATATGTTTACATTAATATTAGTGAAGAGACTGCTATTAGTTGCTGGGAAGAGGAGACCCGGTCGTAGAAGGAAATCATGGTTACGAAACATCCGGGAGTGGACGGGTATCAAGAGCGCTTCCGAACTCTTCCGTCTGGCCATGCAAAGGAAGGCATATGCAGAGCTGACTGCCAACCTCCACTAGTTGGAGAGGCACCAAAAGAAGAAGAAGAAGAGACTATAGAGCTATTACACTAGAGTAGAGAAACCAGCCTATAATGTACCCTATTATAATAAAGAGAAAGTAAATGAGGATTTCCTATCTTTTTTATATGTGACTAGCAATCTCCAGCGGCAAGATTAAAAACGTAATATAGTCTTTTGATAACCATAAGAAATCGTTAAAGTGGGTTAACCTTAAAAGCTAGACATGTGCTGTCGCGGACTTTTATTTAGCACTTTTAGAAGGAAAGAATTTTGTAATACATAATTTTTGAATAACTATCACCGTTTACTCATTTAAATTTTGCGGTTTTCGTAATATTTTTTATTGCCGCTCCTCTCCTATTCATCTTAGCGTGATGTTATGTAGCCTATAGCTATCTAATGTTATGTAGCCTATAGCTATCTAATGGATAGAAAAATGGACTATCTTATACTGAATATTAAGAATTTTTCAAATCGGTTCTGTAGTTCCTGAGATAAGCGCATTCAAACAATCAAACAAACAAACTCTTCAGCTTTATATATTAGTATAGAGTATAGATAATAATATAACTAGCTAACATATGAAATCATGAAAGGAAACGAAACGAAATGAACGGCTAACATGATTAATGGAAAAATGGCTAACTTATTATAAAATACAAAACCTTTGCGAACTTGACAAAACAGATAATAAATTAATAGACATAGATAATAAATTGATAGATATAGATAATTAATTGATGGTATTTTAACAGTATAATAGTTGCGACCGAAATCGTGATCATCATTAGTAGAACTATAAATCCAATCAGTAATTATTCTCATACGTTTTACACTAATTTTTTTACAAAAATGAATCAGGTCAAGGCTGTACGGCGAATCAATATCAATTTTTTTCCGGTTATTTTTATGAATCGGCGACTTGCGCCAGTCACACTGATTCGCGGCCCGTCACGAAGATTAATGTTCGTCGCCTAATTAGAAAACTGTTCTGACATCTGATTAAAGTACGCCCACTGGAAATAAAAGATAAAAATATATAAAGCTGAAGAGTTTGTTTGTTTGTTTGGACGCGCTAACTATCAGGAATTGTTGAACCGATTTGAAAAATTTTTTTAGTTAAAGATAGTGATTTTATTGAGGAAGTCACGTTGCCCTATGCCGTGATCCGGCCTCACAGGAGGCACCCTTAGGAAGACGTTCCCCGACGCTAGTAGAGCTTCTGCGCTCAACTAAAATGTTTCAGTTAGCTCTCTTTTATATTTTCTTTAACTACTTTTACCGTAACTGACACAAACGCAGTCTGTAAAGGTAATTGATGTTCGGCGCCTAATTAAAAAACTTTCATATTTATTTCTTTACAGTCTTCATAATTAGTGGAAATCATAAAAATAGTAAAATATTCTTACTTAAGCCGTGTGGTATTCGGCTGAGTAGAATAGACCACCCTCATTTCTTACTCTTGTCCTTAAATGTGACTAAGGTAATACAAAAGTAATACTAAAATTATTTTCGTATAATCCGCGATAATAAGCAAAATAATTTAATTATTACTTTTTTATTATGGATCTACGCAAAGTAACGCCTAATTCTATAAATTATACGACTAAGGTAAGTTGACGTCAGACAAGCAGCCTGTCATAAACCGGCAATGAAGGTGGTTTATTCTACTCAACCGGATATCACACAGCGGAGGTAATATATGCTTTATTTCTTGCAAATCATCCTCCTGCCGTTGTCCCATTCTAAGTGTGGTCGGCACAACATGTTATAAACATGGTGTGATATGATTTGGCTACGTATTTTACGACCGGCCGCCTGCCTGACGTCAACTTATATTAGTCGTAGTTTACGACACCTCGGTAAGAAAAAGGGTGGTCTATTCTACTCAACCGGATACCCCACGGCGAGTCAACTTACCTTAGTCACCTTTTACGACACCTCGGTAAATATGAGGGTGGTCTGTTTTATTCAGCCGAATACCACACGGCGTTACTTTTAGTTAACAATCATATTTGTGTATATGTATTTCTATAGCAATCAATGGTAAAGCAATTACTAACTGAAGTGCCTTATACGATGCTGAAATGTACGAATATTTCCCAAGTTTTGTGATTTGTGAGTGGTCTATTCTACTCAGCCGGATACCACACGGCGATCACCTTTTCTTAGTTACCTTTTACACCTCGGTAAAAATTAGGGTGGTCTATTTTCCTCAGCCAGATACCACAATTACGTCACAATTTTGATCTGTATCGATAGCGTGATGCAGTATCGCAAACTGGCAAATATCTCATTCGAACAGCGACACAATTTAGGAACAATAATTTAACCACAATTCACTGCCATAACCACAATCCTCCCATCAAACATCCATCCGGTTAACTGATGGGTCACTAATTATTAATTATTGATAATTACTATTTCCACAAGCTGTGATGGCCTAGCGGTGCGACCGTGTGAATCTCTAGAGACGATCATGGGTTCAAACCCGGGCAGGCACCAATGAGTTTTTCTATTAATGTTCTATTAAACTTATGTGTCTAATTGATAATTGCAATTTATCACACGCTTTTCGGTGAAGGAAAACATCGTGAGGAAACCTGCATATCTCTAGAGAAATCCGCATTGGAGCAGCGTGGTAGGTCTTAGCTCCAATCCTTCTCTCCAATAACGGAGAGAAGAGGCCTATGCCCAGCAGTGGGATAGTAACAGGCCGCTACTTACTTACTACTTTACTATTTCCACTATTTCCTATCGTTATTTTTAATTTATGTAAATAAATTTACATAATTTATAGAAAGAAGTAGGCGTTACTTTGCGGTATTCCATAGTACAAGATTAATGATAAAATTATTTTACTTTAATCCGCGTTTGTTAAGAAAATCTATGTATAATTACGTGCGGTATCTAATCCTGCACGTATAAAGCATGAGAACGCTTTTTGCTTCCTACATTTAGCATTACATAGATTTCCTTATCCAACGCGTAACACTTAACTTGGCTAAACTTAACTTGTTCGCCTTTTACACCTCGGCGAAAAATGGGAGTGGTTTATTCTACTCAGCCGGATACCACAAGGCGGGTTAACTTACCTTAGTCGCCTTTTACGACACCTCCGTAAGAAATGAGGGTGGTCTATTCTACTCAACCGGATACCACAAGCTGGGTGAATTTAACTTAGTAGCCTTTTACGACACCTCCGTAAAAAATGAGGGTGGTCTATTCTACTTATCTAAATACAACAGGGCGGGTCAACTTATCCCGATTTTCACACCTCAGAAATAAATAAGGGTGGTCTATGTACTCTGCTGGATACCACACGGCAGGTCTACTTACCTTAATCGCCTTTTACGACACCTTGGTAAGAAATGAGGGTGGTACTACTCTAAATAGCCGGATATCACACGGCTAAGTTAGCTATTCCTACTATCCTACTAATATTATAAATGAGAAACTTTGTGAGTATAAATGTATGTTTGTTACTTTCTCACGTCGAATCCGCTGAACCAATATCGATGAAATTTGGCACGAATATTCCTTAAACACCGAGGTAACATATAGGTTATAGAAGAGCGGGTGAACTTACCATAATAGCCTTTTACGACACCTCAGTAAGAAATAAGGGTGGTGTATTCTACTTAGCCGGATACAACACTTATAACAAGTATACTAAGCTTCCTCATTTTGTATTACATCTCAAACCTCATGCTAGACCCATAGTAAATTACTATGAGCATAAATTCAATAGTAACAGTTAACAATACGTTCAATTGTGTATTGAATCTAGCACAAGGGGTCTCCAATAAGTTTCCGCAATTCTAACTCTAGTATGAACTATTGAACTGTTGTATAGTTTTAGCAAGTGAACCTTGAAGTCATGTATATTACAATAGTGGGCACCCAGAGATTCAATTTGACATAAATCAGTTATAGTAACCGAAATAAATTAATAATACCCAGGATACGGCTTCAGAAAGTTCGTAGATCGTTTGTGGGCCTCGGTATACATTTTTATAGTAAAATTCCACAATCTATTTTGGACTTGCCTTTACACAAGTTCAAAATAGCAATTAAAAAGAAACTGATTCATAAAGCTTATTATACTGTTGAGGACTATATTGATGATAAGAAAGCTTGGTTTTAAATTGCGACCAGTATAGTTATATTGTGAATTTTTTAATTTGTTCTTAATTAAGCCATTATTGTAAAACTCAATTTTGAAAAGAGTGACCGCCGAGTTTCTTGCTGGTTCTTCTCGGTAAGAGCACCTTTCCGAACCAGTGGTAGCTTCATTGTAATTTGACGATTCGAAAGTGCCTGTAAAGGCCAATTTGAATAAAGAATTATTTGAATTTGAATATGGTAAAGTAGCGGCCTGTTACTCTCCCGCTGCTGGGAAAAGGCCTCTTCTCTCCGTTTTTGGAGAGAAGGATTGGAGCTAAGACCTACCACGCTGTTCCAATGCGGAAATGGGAAATGCTTATCACAGGAACTTATTAACCGATTTGAAAAGTTCTTTCAGTGTTAGATAGTTCATTCATCGAGAAAGGCTATATATTATATAATATCACGCTAAGATGAATAGGAGAGGAGTAGCAATAAAATATGTTACGAAAAATTAAAAGCTTTCCTTGTGCGCTAAGTAAACGGTGAAAGTTATTCAAAAATCACGTACTACAAAATTGTTCCCCTCTAAAAGTCCTAAATAAAAGTCCGCGACAACATATGTCTAGCTTTTAAGGTTAACCCACTTTAACCATTTTTATGGTTATATTGGCGATTGCCAGCGGCTCCACCCGCTTTGAAAAAATAAAAATAATATAGTTATAATAATAATTATAAGTTAATAGTTATAATAAATAATAATATAATATAGTTTTTTGATAACTTTAAAAAGAATGTCGTTTTGTCCCTGTTTCCGGGCACTGAAAACATGCTTAAATGTAGAATATTATGTAAATGATATTTTATTTATTTATTTACTAGTGGCCCGCTCCGGCTTCGCACGGGTATAAAATATATAGCCTATGTCACTCAGTAAAAAAATGATTAAAATCTATCCAGTAGTTTTGTTTTATTCATTACTGCCCGTGGCCCACACGCGTCAAATTTGGAATAAAACTATTCCCCTGGGGTGCCAAAGTGGTCGGCCTCCTCGTGGCGCACCCTGGGCAAGCTTAGTCTTGGCGGACGGACCACTTTGGGGTGGCCAATCCAGTTGTCCCTCTGATTAGCAGAGGGCAATCTGGCCGGGGACTCCGGGGGGGTTGGGGTGTTGTCCCTAATGAGCGACGGGTCCGGTTCGGCTTACTCTAAGTCTGGCTGGACATGGTACGGCCACCGTCGGCGAAACCCGGAAACCCAGCAATGGGAACGGAGACCTTCGGGTTGCGAGGAAGAAAACCTCTATAAAAAATTGCCCGGTGGGGGCGGAAACGCCCACCAAGGTGTTGGGGCCCCTACTTGGGGCGCGGTCTCTCCCTGTCGACCGTGACATAACAAACACGGTGGGCAGGGAGCGATCGTGGGCAGCGATGGCCTCCCTTAGCTCTGCGGAGGGGGGCGTAGGGAGGCGGCGGAGCGGTTCCACGAACTGTTGTTGTGGATCCAATCTGCTGCTGGTGAGTCCAGGTGTTAGTGACTCGCCCAAGCCCATCGTCTGCCGCCCTAACTGGGGACCTTCGGGTGTTTCGAACGGGGTATATCGAACGCCTGGCTTACAGGTCCCCGAGGCGGTCGGTGCATCTGATGCTCCCGATGCACCGACCGGCTTCTCTTTCGAGGGGCCCCTACCCGGAGAAGGTGTTTGTTCTCTGGGATCAGAGCTGTCGGCGGGATGGGGGCAATATGTACAATGATACCCTGTCCTTGCCATCGGCACCGTGGTGGAGCACACAGGTCGTTTTAGTCGGTGAGAGTTCGGCATAACCTCCGCCTGTCCCCGTCGGGCGGCGGTACCCGTGAGTTTTTTTTTTAACAGTTTTAAAAAAAAAAAAAAACAATTCCCCTTTCTCTATATCATGAAGATTCCCTGCTATCTTTGGAATATCTAAATTTATATACTACATTTTTACTTATTTACTTTTACATTTTACCTAAGTATTTTATTTTTACAATTAATTACAGGATGCCTTTATATACAACATTCACAGCTTTCTTGTCATAAAGAAAGAATCTTCATTACACAATACAAACATGTTTTCTTTAGAGGTTACTCTTGATAAAGCGACATATAGTTGGCCATGTGAAAAAAACCCGTCCAATCGCAGCTAAATTCGAAGTGCTATAAGACAAAGCGCGCAATCGCTATACCCTGCATTTTAAATCTGTAATATCTTCGTATGTTAAATGTTCATTTAAATTACAAATGAAGAAGAAAATGTCAATAAAATGCTATTGTGGGTTATCCATAAAAGATAGACATAATATGTATACCATCGCGGAGTTTTCTGTAGACCTTTTCAAGGTGTACAAATACTTAGTACATTATTTTGACAAATATTGTAGGGTTCAGCCTGCGTTTGCAATGTAAACGGAAAAAAATGTAATTATTTAGGACATCACATTGGAAACCTCAAAAATGATAGTATTTCTTTATTCCATATTGAATATTTATAATATGTTAGATTATACATATAAACCTTTCTCTTCAATCACTCTATCTATTAAAAACCGCATCAAAATCTGTTGCGTAGTTTTAAAGATTTAAGCATACAAAGGGATATACGGACATAGGGACAGACAGAGAAAGCGACTTTGTTTTATACTATGTAGTAACGTTTAGCTATTATAACTAACGACGATATTTCTCCTTTATTCTTATGCAATAATAAAAATCAATTTTCCCAAAGTCAACTCATTTACTCTTTCTCAAAAACTACTCAATGACACATATGACAGCCGCAATGCTTTTTCATATTAATGACCAACTCTGAAGGAGGTTATATTAAAAACATGTTGTAACAGTCGACCATCCTGACAACATTTGCGACCCCGCAAATCTCATAAGCTGACTTCTGGGAATGATTCTACCACTGATTCGGAATGCTGATTGTACTGAGAAGAATCGGCCAGAAACTCAATACTTGCTCTTTTAATCTGTAAAAGAAAACCGTACATGCCATGACATGACAGGACTACGCTCACGCTTTACGCTCAACTCTTTAAGCTCACGCTTTATGCTCAACTCTTTAAGCTCACGCTTTATGCTCAACTCTTTAAGCTCAACTCCTTAGGCTTTCCGCACCATAAGCATTTCGCACCTAAAGCTCACCCTCAACCACTGTCATGGCATTACACAGCTCAATAAGTGGCAACCAACTCAGCAGATACACACGTAAACAGACTCGCAAATGATAACGCTCAAAGAACAATCACCACATCTAGGCAGAGTCTAGCTGACAGTCGTTGCAGATGGCCACAGTCTAGAAAACAATCGTTACAACTGGAACAAATCCAGAGAACAATCGTCATTCTAGCTGACAGTTCTATCGAACAATAGTCACGGGCGCGTCTATGGCCTCACATAGCACATCGTCACGTTCATCTTACAGAGTTAATAAACCGAATACCAATTACCATCATTAATCTCTCCAATAAAAACTCCATTTTTTATTCCATAGCATCGCATATCGCAACTATCTCTCAAATTATACGAAATTCGCAGTCTCCGTGTTGTCTCAAGATATTGATCGTCATTTGTCTTTTCTTTAAACTCTTTAAATTTCCAGATATTCCTTTTGTCCGCTCTATTTGTGAGTTTAGGTTACATCCCCTTCTGAATATAATAAACGACGATATTTCTCCTTTATACTTATTATATTATTATATTTATTCAATAAATAAAAACATTTTCCCAGAATCAACCCATTTACTCTTTCTCAACAACTTAATGACACATATGACAGTCACAATGCTTTTTCATATTAATGACCAACTCTAAGAAGGAGGTTGTATTAAAAACATGTTATAACACTATTATTTTGATAACTGTCAAATTTTTTTCCATACTAAATCAAAGACAAAATTACGTTTAGCTGTCATTTATGTTTTGTTATTCCACTGAAATTTGCGTTTTATTATTTTACTGTCATAGTCGTTTTTGTTATACCACGTTTTATAGCGACTTGACGGGATGCGGTCGAACGGGATAAAAAGTATCCTATGTCCGTCTCCTGGTTCTAAGCAACCTCTCCACCAATTTTCAGCCGAATTGGTTCATCCGTTCTTGAGTTATAAATAGTGTACCTTAGACCAACTTTCTTTTATATATATAGATAGATCACCAACAAAATACACACTTCACATTACAATTATACATTGAACAAATTAAAATAAGTAGTGTTTTAATTAAAGGTATTTTAAATAACAACTTTCAAACTAAATTACGTCCACTGAGAGATATAATTTAACTATAGTAATTTTATATAATCGTTAAGTTAAAAGAAAAGAAAGAATTAAATAAAAAGAAAATGAATACAACCTGTAAAAAAAACTGTGATTTAAGATCAGCACTTATAACTGATAGCCCGAAGTTTTAGCTGTCATTTGTAAAGTTGTGATAGCTCAGTGGGTAACGAGCGGAATAAAAAATTAAAAAAACCTGGGTTCAAGACCCTGTTACTACCACACCTTTTTTCATTGTTTTATATTTAAAAAAAAAATTACCGAGCAGTGCTCGATTATCCAGGTACTTGTGGATTCATCATTTTCCTGCCCTTATCCCACTCTAAGTGGGGTCGGCACAACATCTTATAAACATGCTGTCACATGATTTTGCTGCGTTTTTACGACCGGCCGCCTGCCTGACGTCAACTTACCTCTGTCGTATTTTACAACACCTCGGAAAGAAAGAGGGTGGTCTATTCTACTAAACCATATACCACACGGCGGATCGACTTACCTAAGTCGCCTTTTACGACACCTCGGTAAGAAAGAGGGTGGTACTATTCTATTCAGCCGGATACCACACGGCGTCCAGGTACTTGTGGATTATGCTTGAATAATGCGTTTTGTAAGCAATGGGGTAAATAAAAAAGTTATGCACAACCGTTACCAACACAGGCGAAGTTTTTAAGCTCTCGCAGATAATCCTGGCTTCCAACCGGCTACAGGTTTTTCATTGTATGTTTTAAGTCTTGTTACTGAAGTTACAAACATTTAAATTAAATTGACTTATGTTAGAGTTGTTCTTTAACGGCGAGAGATGTACTGCGAAATAAAGTACAAGTGCTGCACTTGTACTTTATTTCGCGCTAATGTTTGTCGATTAATTTTATATATAACAGGATACGTACCATATGCCGACGTGTAATGGTTGTGAGTTTTACCATAGTCGCCTGTTATAACACCACGGAAAGAAAAAGGGTGTCTATTATACTGAGCTAGATACCACATGACAGGTCAATTTACTTCAGTTGAATTTTACGACACCTTGGTTAGAAATGAGGGTGGTCTACTCAGCTAAATACCACATGACGAGTCAACTTACTTTAGTCGCCTTATACCTTCACCTTGGTAAGAAATGAGGGGGTCTATTCTACTTACCCAGATACCACACGGCATACATAACAATATACGCATATAGGTGATAAATCAATAACTAAATTATTTAGATAAATAAATAATACTTGTCATAAAAACTTTTGTTAGCGTCTAGAAACCACCACGGTTTCTAGACGCAATAACTGTTTTAACGTCTAAAGCCCCTTGCAACTTTGTACAGTCACTTTCTTAGTTAAGAAAGTGATTAATCTTATAATTGACACGTCAACGCCATGCAACTACCAGGGCGTATACTTTCTATATTTCCAACTATAACAAATTAAGTTTTCCTTTTGTTTATGACAGGGATTTGAGGTTCATAAGTCGAACGATTCTATTGATATAAAGAGCTGAGTCTTAGTAAGCCGAGTGATTCTATCCTTTCTAAGCACTTCGGATTTTTTTTCAAATTCAAATTAAAATTACATTATTTGCAAAAAACATGGTAACAAAGGTGTAATAATGACATGACATGTCATGCAAAAAAATGTATAATAATACATTTAATAATTATGAATTATTTTATGTCTTAAAGATTTTAATATTCAGAAGCATATATATTTGAGTGATAGCTTATCTTAACTGCAGTCAGCTACGCATCCAGCTGCAACTATTATCTTGTAACCATCAAATTGTAATAATTTTTTAAAAGATTAGCCGCCGAGTTTCTTGCTGATTCTTCTCGGTAGGAGCAAACTTCCGAATCAGTGGTAGCTTCTTTAAAACATTTGACGATTCAAAAGTACTGTAAACAGTCCACTCGAATAAAGAATATTTTGAATTTGAATTTGAATTTGAATTTGAATATAATTTTTATAGACATTATTCAAAAAGCATACTGATCCAATACTCACTTCTTACCGAGGTGTCGTAAAAGGTGGGTAAGGTAAGTCGACCCGCCGTGTGGTATCCGGTTGAGTAGAATAGACTACCTTCATTTCTTACCGAGGCATCATAATAGCCGACTAAGGTAAATCAACCCGCCGTGTGGTATCCGGCTAAGTAGAATAGATCACCTTCATTTCTTACTAAGGTATCATAAAAGGCGACTAAAGTAACTCGACCCGCCGTGTGGTATCTGGCTGAGTAGAATAGACTACTCTCATTTCTTACCAAGGTGTCGTAAAAGATGGGTAAGGTAAGTCGACCCGCCGTGTGGTATCCGGCTGAGTAGAATAGACCACCTTCATTTCTTACCGAGGCATCATAAAAGCCGACTAAGGTAAATCAACCCGCAGTGTGGTATCCGGCTAAGTAGAAATGATCACCCTCATTTCTTACTAAGGTATCATAAAAGGCGACTAATGTTAGTCGACCTGCCGTGTGGTATCCGGCAAAGTAGAATAGACTACACTCATTTCTTACCAAGGTGTCGTAAAAGATGGGTAAGGTAAGTCGACCCGCCGTGTGGTATCCGGCTGAGTAGAATAGACCACCTTCATTTCTCACCGAGGCATCATAAAAGCCGACTAAGGTAAGTCAACCCGCCGTGTGGTATCCGGCTAAGTAGAATAGATCACCTTCATTTCTTACTAAGGTATCATAAAAGGCGACTAAGGTAACTCGACCCGCTGTAATAAAGTGGATTTTTTTGCAAATTGTCACTTAAAGCTCATTAGTCTTACCTAGAATATTTATGAAGAAAAAAAACGTATATGCAATGAATTCACTGTCAAAAACTTAGCTGTCAGTAATAGTAAAGATTTATTCCACATGCGTAAAAATAAGAATATAAAAAGGGAAAAAGGTTTCGCGTTTCCAAACCGCAAGCTTTAATGCTCTATTTCCCTTTACGTATCATAAAAGGTGAAGCTTATCTCTAACAACGATAACAGATGGGGTTTTCCTTTATCATAACAACGTCGAGTCCAATTAAAGCGTTTTGACTTTACAAAAGAATATAGTATAATATTTACTTGTACACATAAATACTTCCTAAAAAACTCTATTAATCTACTATATAAAAATAAGTCGGGTTTTCCTTCCTGACGATATAACTCCAGAACGCACGAACCGATTTCCACGGTTTTGCATTCGTTGGAAAGGTCTCGGGCTCCGTGAGGTTTATAGCAACGAAAATCTAGGAAAAATTTCAATAGAAAAGCGGGAAAATAGGGAAAATCATTTTTTAAATACAGCGCCATATCAAAACTACTGGATCAATTTTAATCATTTTTTTTACACTGACTGACATGGGATACATATTTTATACCCGTGCGAAGCAGGGGCAGGCCGCTAGTTACATATAAATTCTGTCTGTCTGTTGAGAAAAGTTAAATTCTAGTAGCAGCCGGATACCATTCCACTGAACAAAAGTCTGCTTGAAAAATTGTATTTTAAATCCACTACGTTGTTATAAATAAATACAAATATGTATATGTGACACTTACACACACGGTCGTCCGTCCCCACAGTAAGTAATTTAATATTTGTGTTATGGGTGACAGAGAACTGGTGAATATATACATATATAATTTTTAAGTACATATTTAAATAAGAATATTCACCCAGGCTCGAAGAACCAACAAATTCTTTTTATAGAAAATGTTGGTCCACGCCGGGATCAAACAAGCAACCCGCGGAGCTAAAGGCAGGATGCGTCACTGCGTCAACGGGCCAGTCGAAACCCGATTCACAGATTACATAATATATGAAATTCTTCAAAATGTTTATTTTGAAGAATTACCCCCTCCCCATTATTCACTGGACGGTCTAATCTATACATATATTTAATGTACAAATAATAAACTATATAAATCTAGTAAAATCTAGTAGTAAACTAGAAAAATCTAGTATAACTAAAATAATTTACAGTCAAACGATAATTAAAACCGTTTAACGAGCAGGTCTTTTGGTGACCGCCTAAGTTAGTTAAGAGTTTATGTTCTCATGTAAGTGGCCATTGGCTTTTTTTGAGAATAAATGATTTAAACCTAAACCTAAATGTTTCTTTTTAGTTTAAGTAAGAAAAATCAATGTCACGTCTTTTTAGTTGTAAAAGTACCTTGTTTATCAAGTTTTCTAACTTTATTTCGCCAAGATATTCTATTCTACAATATAATCTCTGCTTAGTATTATAGTCGTCTGACGTTTGATCTTTTTAAAAACCCATTTAGGTTACGGCAAAGGCTTTAAGATGAGCTATTTTAAATTTATGTCGCATAGCATTTATTCTGCGAGCGTGAAGACTAAACGGATTTATTTATGCATACGGTGTGGAAATAAATGTATAAAAATAAGTAAAAAAAGGTGATAAAAATAAGTACCAAAAAAGGTAAAAGCTAATTTTAAAAAAACATTAGGTCAACTGCTTACCACTACCTTGAGAAACTTGAAATTACTTTTTTATGACGAGCTTAAGAGTATTTACCTTTCTAGAAGGTGATAGAAGATCTACGAATTAGTAGGTATTTGGTTACAAGAATCATAACTATATATGTATGGTCTTAGTTTATGTTATTGTCGTTAAAGAACTGAAATATATGTAATTAAAGTAACGGCCTCTTTAATTAATAAGAGGCCGTTACTTGGGATAATTCCCACAGCTGGGTATAGAACTTTTATCCGTTTTTATTTGGGTTGGAGCTAAGACCTATCACGCTGCTCCAATGCGGTTTGGTAGGTTACACATATCCCCAGAATTCTCTTGAGATATCCAAGTTTCCTCACGATGTTTTCTTTTACCAAAAAGCGCGTGATAAATTCAACTATCAAGTGAACATAATTTTTTAGCAGAAAAACTCAACTCACCCGCGGTTAGAACCCGTGACCCCCTCGAATAAGTCTCACCGCTAAGCCATCACAGCTTAAAATTCTAATTTAAAACATGAAATGCAACTTTCTAAATTGTCGGCTTAGGTTTTCGAACTTTTAAATTTATGGCTATCATCACGCGTAGAAAAAGCAGTAAAACAATTCTCCGTGGAAAGGTAAAGTCATTTAACAAACACAAGATTCGAACGGCTATGTAAGAAGGATAAGCCGTTCGTTACCTTTTATGATATGTAAAGAAAATAGTACGCTGAAGGGAAAGCTTTTGAACCCCCATTGAAAGTCTATGTACTGATGTTTTGAAAGCACTTAGATATAAGTGTCAGATATGTCATATTTTCTAAATTCCATATTTCAGATGTACGTCCGAGTAATTATGAACCTAAGTGCTTTGTACAAATTTGACATTGAACATTATTAGAACGTAAAAACAAAGTGCCTGAAGACCAAAGTCTAAAATTTATAAGCTTTTGTATAATTTTGTAAATAAAAAAGCTTTTGTGCAATAACATATATTTCTTATACTGTTTTGACGTAACGAATAAAAGGTATCAAATATTTGATACAGCGAAGATGTTCTATTGATTTGTTGACAATGTTGACCCAGTTCTGTGACATTTATATTTCATTTCCTTATTTGCCGTATTGCAATTTTGTAGCGAACAATACTTTTATATTTATGTACTCTAACTTCGAGTTTTATAAAATCATAGGCAGTTTTTAGTAAGAACGAAATACAATACATAATTAAAAAAGTAAAATTATGACGTTTTACGTATTAGTAACTGAGCGAGCCTTGCTCGGTAATTTTTTTGAAAGATATAAAAAATGTAATGCAAAATGTAAAAAAAATCAAAAGAAAAAAAGAAAGAAGGAGTTTGGGATTCGATCCCCGAATGAGCTATTACAACTTTATAATTGACAGGTAAAATATAATTTACGTTCTATTTAACATTTAAGACATTTTTTCAGTGCCCAAAAACAGGAATAAAACGACATTTTTCTAAAATGAAACCTAGCTAGATCGATTTTCCCCCCGAATCCACCTACATACTAAGTTTTATCAAAATAAAATGGAAAATGGAAATGGTCATGCGCGGAAACGCTGCCAGCATTCTTGGGACCATTCCACATATGCCCACGTGGATTTGTATAGTATTACCGTGTAAGTAATTTAAGATAGATATAACTTGTACATTTTTGCTGTAAATAAAGAAAAACTGAAGTTGAAAAATTCAATCGGATTCATATTAAATTACGGTTAATTTTTCAAAACCGAATTAACACAAATTTAATGTTTGTCGGCTGCCTATCTTTCCAATTTCATCAAACACATTTATGTCTCTATCAAAACAACCCCAACAGTAGCTCGAACAATAGAGACATCAATTAATCTTATATTCATCAAGTCAATGCCTTTAATTTGTTTTGGAGGGCAAAAGGGTCTTATTTATCAGAAACAACGTTATATACGTACGTGACTTTTCAAATGCATTGAAAATTCATTATAGTATTATTAGTCATCCAAATTACCTTTCAATATGCTGATTTATTTATGAATGTGAACAAGTTTGAATACAAAATCCGGCTCAAAGGACCAACATCAATAAAATTATTTTGTCATAAATATTATAACATAAAACCAAGGTCAAACTAATAAAACAACATTCTTCGGATTTTATTTGGGTAACAGCTTGAAATCTCAACGGTGAACCTTAAAATATTTTATCAATTATCAATTGGAATACAGGTTGGTACCAACCATACGTCATTAATATAATTCCAGTACCTATACACCTGAGCAGCCTACATAGAAAATTTCCGTTAATTTAGTGAAGTAATTAAGCTATAGAAATTATTTTACGTTTTCATACATGAAATAGAAGGGTGAATGACCGTACTCCATTCCATTGTATTTCGTATGTAATGCATAATCTTGCCCGAGAGGCTAAATACAAGCGCGAAGGAGACAAAACTGTGATGTTATCTTAAACGATATTTAAGATTTCTATTTAAAAAGATAGAATCATGTCAAAGTTATTTTATACGTTTAAGTGATCAGTGCATTTATTTAATGTATGCCGTGTGGTATCCGGCTGCTTAGAATAGACCACCCTCATTTCTTACCGAGGTATCGTAAAAGGCGACTAAGGTAAGTCCACCCGCCATGTGGTATCCGGCTGAGTAGAATAGACCACCCTTATTTCTTACTTCTTAGCCGGATACCACACGGAATGTTAGCATGGAGTATGGGAGTATTAATGGTCAA
Organism: Morpho helenor; assembly: GCA_029227775.1. Lineage (NCBI taxonomy): Eukaryota > Metazoa > Arthropoda > Insecta > Lepidoptera > Nymphalidae > Morpho > Morpho helenor. Next base: position 2,943,930 of record JARGCU010000006.1, read on the forward strand.
CCATTTTCTAAATGTTACCAACCCACAACTTATAAAGCGACACTTAACTACTTAAACTGGAAAGTAGCCATTAGACCTCAAGTGGATCACGAAGTAGTCTAGAATCGAGAACCTATTAAGGATCTCTAATTACGTGTAAGTACGTTCCTCTAAGTTCTATCGTCTTTATTACTTGTAATAGGTACTTAATTTTAATCGTATTGTACTTTCATAAGTGCTATATTTGATAAAGAAAGTCTGTTATATTATTAAGCATTATATAAATTACGAAAATGTGTTCATTTTCACTGTTCAGGACCGAAATGACGGAATGTAGCTAGTTATAAAAATTGTATTTTCAAAAGAGCCACTACTGAGTTTCTGGCTACCTCTTCCGCTAGGAACTTTTAAATAGTTGATTTGAGATAAAGCATCTCTTAACTAATTCATTTGAAGAAAAGTAAGTTAAGTGCACTAGTAATTGACTATGTACTAGTGCTTAACCGTTTTGTATGAAATTTTAAATAATAAGCGTTATTTTTGTTGCAGCTAATAAAAAAATAATTTGTAATTACCTATTACCATCTACTAACAACTGTCCAAAACCTCAGAACTGCAGACCATTGTTTAATATTTAAAATTAAATATTATTAATTAATATTTTTTTATTATCTACAGGTCAGACACTTATCTTATCTACAGAACATGGTCATTTACTAGTGCCCTTACCTTATATTGAATTTTAAAAGGTTACCTTCTTGTCTACCTATTCTTTTTTTAGTGTTTTTCTCATACAATGTTCAACATAATCATATCTTAGCTTTTGGCTTAGACTTACGTGTGCAAATTTTGTATAGGTAAGTCTAAGCGGCATATTTTATTGTGTAGCTTTATTCTAGAAAAATCTATGGTCACAGAGAAGGTAACAATCTATAGCTAAATAAGTTTATTTATATATAAACACGAGTAAAACAGCTTGAAGGGGCTAGTGAAACATTATATTTACTTATACGAAACACCCATGTCACTATTATGTCTTTCTAACCCATTGCTTTAGGAAGGGCCTGTTATATCTGAGCTTTAATGCCATTCGGTGACATAGTTGACAAGTTCAAAGACGGACTATTATTCCGGTAGATAGAGTTACAACAATTCACAGATACTTTGGACGTCTCGACCCGAAGCAAATGCCCCGTAATAAAATCAACTTCCAAGGAACGTGCCTCGAAGTTAAATAAACAGAATAGTTATTCTCTTATTATTTCCATTTCCCCGAATACAAATTGCCAAACTGGGGACTTTCGTTGGCCAACTCTCCTAACTTCCGTATAATATGTACATTCGTTTATGCAGCAACAAACGACTAATTATCGTGATACTTGCTTTTATCGGCAACTTCGTCGACCAATTAGACTGTCTGAATTTCAGACAGACGAATGGGTAAAAAAATAGGACAACAGCTGACTATATCATCATCATCATCATAAAACCCTTTTTTTTAAATGACACCAAGAGATCGATTTTTCAACTCCTACATTTTTTAGTATTTTTTTAATTGCCAAATAAAACGAATTTAAATTTTTTAAATAAAACCTAGCTAGATCGATTTTTCTCCAACAAAACCCCCTACATGCTGAATTTCAAGAAAATCGTCGCAGCCGTTTTCGAGATTCAGAAAATGTATATATATATATATATATATATATATATATATATATATATATATATATATATATATATATATATATATATATATATATATATACAAGATTAACTCATTTAAATATTAAAGATAATAAACTTGTTAAACAAAAAGATAATAAGGACAGAGTGACTTTAGAACCTTTGCAGCATAAATAACAATATTTTTTAATAATTTATTCCATAAAAGCAACGCAAAACTAACAATGTTACAAAATACACTACTTGAGATTGGTTTGATTCGATAAGTCTCTGCTTACATCTGTTGATATAAAAATAAAACAAATAACTTCCCTTGTTACGGATTGGGTTGTGGTGTAAGTTATGAAAAAGTAGAGGTTCACCTTTTTTATTTTTCTTATTTTAAATTTATTTGTTCTTTCTTCTTGCAGACAAAAATAAAGAAATAAATTTAACAACAAAGAAAAAACAAAATGTACAAAGAAAAGACCGCATAAGTGATATTTTCCAGTAACCCTAAGAGTGTTAATTGAAGATAATAGATTGTGGTGTAGGTACAAGTAACGTAAAATATATATACTCGAACATACATGATATGATTGCAAAAATCTCTCTGTTAGTCAGGACTTCCGAGATGAGGAATTCGACAGTTTACCAGGAAAAAGGTCTAAGTAGGTAATACGTTGATTGTGAAGCTAAGGTTCTTGTCCAATGGTACCAGGAGTAACTACTTTGAGCAGCTACTGATGATGAGGATGCGTTCAGTATGATTAGATTCTTATGTTGTCATCATCAGACAAAAACGCGGATTTCTATGACGTTGTAGCCGTTCTCTAAAGTTTGACATATGTGCATTGAGTGCCACCGAATTATAGTGTGGCAAATGAGACGTCGTTTTGCCTATCACCTGATGATGCTTTAGCCACGGGGCAAAAAGATTGTTGAAGTTGTGGTAACGGATGCATGCAGCGCTTGTGAAATGTGTTGATGGAGGTTTTTAGTGTATGGGTTTTTACTAATTCTGTATGTATGAGGTATACTAATTCTATTCGAATTTATCGCGCTTAAAAGCATGATAATATTAACATTAGTTTTGTACTATGGATCTTCGCTAAATAATATCTATAAATTAAATTTACTTGAAAAAATAATATTTTTAATTTTGTATTTAATAACGATTTTGTATTTAACTATAGTGAGTCAGACTTTATAATAACCTGTAGAGTTAAGATAAAGTTTTTATTAACGCACGCTATCTCTTGTGGTTTGTAGTTATAGAAATTTATTCATAGAATTCAATTTAGTTTATGTGTAGGTACCTTGACCCTTAGCGGGGAATAAACGAAGCCTATTACGTACAGCTTTTGCTTATGTTTCTTTCTTGTCCAATGTTTGTTTCAATTTACATTTGTTCGTCATCAGAATTAAATATGGTTCTGCAATCGACGTCTGCGGCGTATATACAATATAGACAAACTTATTTCTTTTTGATAATCTTTGCATGGATTAATAAGTACAAGATTGATTAGGCTTGTTGAAGGTGTTTTAATTTCGTATTCCTTATTATCATCTCAGCATAAGCCGACATAAGCTTACGGCTGATGCTTTGCGCCTTGCAAAAGTATATAAGTTGTTTGTGGGTGTGGGTATAAGATTCTATAATAAAATTCCCCTATCAATTTTAGCTTTGCCATTACAGCAGTTAAAAACACTGTTAAAAAGAGGCTAATACAGAAAGCCTACTACACTGTTGAGGAGTACTTAGATAATAAGAATGTGTGGATGTAGCTATTGTCCGATCATGTACAAGATAGTAATGACGAAATGTTACTAGTAATAAGAATTATATTTTCAAAAGAGCAATCTCCGAGTTTCTTGCTCGGTTCCCCGGTAGAAACAACTTTCCGAACCAAAAGTAGAGTTGACACTTGTTTACAAGTTTACTTATATAAAGAATAGTACCTGGTTAACCCGTGCCTTTCTCGGTATTTTTTTAACAAAATAAAAAAAAAAACTTCAAAAAAGGAAAAAAATAATAGGGTAGGAAGGACTCGATCGAGGTATTTTTATTTCTCGATACTACCCGTTCCCCGAATAAGCTGACGCTGACTTGAATTTACGGCAAAAATATTGTTTTATATATTCAATTTAAATTGTAATATTTTTTAATGCCCAAAAACAGAGATTAATCGATTTTTTTCGATTATTTTAGATCGATTTTTCTCCACCAAAACCTGCATACTGAATTTCACGAAATCGTTGGAGCCGTTTCCGAGATTCCGAATATATACATTCACATCTTCCTGCCCTTATCCCACTCTAAGTGGGGTCGGCACAACATGTTATAAACATGCTGTCAAATGACTTGGCTGCGTTTTTACGACCGGCCGCCTGCCTGACGTCAACTTACCTCTGTCGTATTTCACGACACCTCGGTAAGAAAGAGGGTGGTCTATTCTACTAAACCGGATACCACACGGTGGGTCAACTTACCTTAGTCGCCTTTTACGACACCTCGGTAAGAAATGAGGGTGGTCTATTCTACTCAGCTGGATACCACACGGCGGGTCGACTTACCTTAGTCGCCTTTTACGACACCTCGGTAAGAATTGAGGGTGGTGCTATTCTATTCAGCCGGATACCACACGGCGTATTTCCGAATATATACATATATGTATATATATATCGTTACCCTTAAAGCACCCTAACTTAATACATATCGGGATGTAACTCCAATACCAATATAAGTTGTTAATGCTCTCTCAACCATCGGACGGTCGTTTATCAAACGCTAGTGTTCGGTACAAATGGCTTATTTCCTGCTCGGATATATATAAATCTATATACGTACTAATACTATAAATGCGAAAGTCTGTTTGTATTTCTCCATGTTTGTGTGTCTGTTACGATTACACGGCTAAGTCGCTGGACTAATATAAATAGAATTATGTACAATTAAAATTTATGTATTAGGCTAACATCATGATCCTCTTGCCCTTATCCCACTCTAAGTGGGATCGGCAGAACATGTGATAAATATGTTATCTTATGGCTTTGTATTTTACGACCGGCCGCCTGCCTAACGTCAACTTACATTTGTCGTATTTTTGGACACCTAGGTGGGAAAGAGGGAGGTCTATTCTACAAATTTGCTTGTCTTGTCGTGTTATGGTGATTGGTTCTGGTGATGGGTACTGCATGCTACTTTACGAATTCTGCATATATCAGGTATGAGAACGAATTCACACACGAGTACACTCTACATTCAGCAAAATAATATGTACGTTACTTTTGTTGGGGCATTTATATTATTTTATCGATATACAATGTTTAATATTTTCTCTGTATAAACCCAGAAATAATTTACCTAGCCTTTACCTACATTTTAGTTAGAATAGAATCAAATATCACTGTGCTAGAGTATTATTTACTCGAACGGAATATATCAATTTTATTTCAGCACTAATAACGTATAATTTCATAGTAACGTGCAAGGAAGTGGCGAATTATTCAAATGCCAGTTAGGTGCAGGCGCGGTTATTCTCAGCCAGAGAATTCCGCTTCTAAATGGCTTATTAATAACTAAGTCTGCCTTGATTTACTTGATTACTATGTTAAACTTTGCTTTAGTATTTGCATTGCATTAGTTTTAAAAAGGATTATTTATTATGTTACCGCCGTGCGTTATCCGGCTGAGTAAAATAGACTGCCTTCATTTTTTACAGAGTTGACGCAAAAGGTGACTAAGGTAAGTTGATCCACCGTGCGGTATTCGGCTGAGTAGAATAGACCACCCTTTTTTACTGAGGTGTCATGAAAATCGGCTAAGGGAACCTGGCCTGTGGTATTTGGCTAAGTAGCATAGACAACCCTCATTTCTTACCGAGGTAACGTAAAATACGGCTAAGGTAAGTTGACGTCAGGTAGGCGGCCAGTGATAAAATATGAATCCAAATCATGTTACAATATGTTTGTAACCTGTTGTGGCCGACCCCACTTATAGTGGGATAAGGGCAGGAGAATGATGATTAATTTGAAATATCTTTGGGGAACGGGAGAAAGAGTCTTGAGTGGAAGTAGACCAGTATATTTATAAGTTTCAAAGATATTAGTTACTTTACAAATATTCGTTATATTCAAACGTCCAATATTCTATTTTTCTAACCAAAAATACCTCACAAACTCATAACGGAAAGCTAATAAGTTTCCAGGGACCGAGAAAATTAAACAAAGGCCAGTAATTATGAATGCCAATCTACTTTATAATTAGCCAAAAGGGAGTAATAATGGTACGGCACTCAACTTAAATCAACTTGCTATTTGATTAAATTCAATTTACCCACCTTTCAGGGTAACTTTGTTATGTTCGGGCTTATTTGGAAATGTAAAAGTAGTTATTGTGAGTTAATCATAAGAGATAAATACGTGTTGTCATTAACATTTTTATAGTATTTTTGTAGATCTACAATTCTCTAGTACATTACTTTAGTATATCTCTGTCGGTTTACGCGGCGTATGCGACTAAAGTTCACAGCAGGGTTTCTTACAACTGCTTGACCTCTTTAACGCAATTTACATAAAACCGCAATATATAGGATAGAATATAAGCATAGGATAGGATAGACGTATATATAGATATGATACGCGATGAGAGGCTGATACAAAAAGCCTACTATACTGTTGAGGATTATTTGGACGATAAGAATGCGTAGATATAGCTACTGTTCGACCCTGTACAAGATAGTAAAAACTTAATGTACCTAGTTATAAGTATTATGTTGAAAAGAGCAACCGCCGAGTTTCTTGCTGGCTCTTATCGGTAGGAACAGCTTTCCGAACCAGCAGTAGAATTGACGATTCAAAAGTACTTGATTACAATTTTATTTGAATAAAGAAAAATTTGAATTTAAAATTTAATGGTTCGTGTAATCCGAAAAGTATATAGTATGAAAACCAGAGGGCGTTGGAGTTCTAAGGAATTTGAGTTGGAGTGATGTTTATGCATAAAAACGCAGGATTTGCACGATCCATTCTAAATGGATACGACCTCAAAAAGTTTTTAGTGAGCCTCTGCAAGAACAGTCGGAAAAACCGCATGAAAATCTATTAAAATAACTCCTGCATGTATCAGGTATGATAACCGATTGTCCACTCTACATTTAGCATTATATATATTTTCTATTTTACTTCATCGCGGATTAAACCAAAATAATTATATTATTACTTTTGTACTTTGGTATAGTGACTTTAAAATGGTTTAATCGTAAAATGTGTTATTTAGTCGTATTAAATATCTGGTAGAGGATGAAAGAAGAGAAACACACACACATACAGATAGAGAGAGAGAGATTTATAAGATCTGTCTGTGACAGATGTGACTTTGTCTAAGTTAATCAAACAAAAAAAATATAATAAAACCGAAACGTCTTCAAAAGAAATTATAACAATCATATGTTTCCTCTACACTTCGTACTAATATTGGATGGATGGATGTATGTTTGTTACTCTTTCATAGCGAATCCACTGAACCAATATCGATGAAATTTGGCACAATTATTCCTTATGTACCTACCTGGGCAACATATAGGGTATAGAAATCCTGTAAATTCTACAGAAACAGGATGCTATTGAAAAGCGCCATCTATTATTTACCTATCACGCGTCCACGCAAACGGGTAAAAGCAACAAATAACAAAATATTTTCTCAAAGGTCAATCAATTTATTATTATTAAGTCTTCTTTAACGATCTTTTTGACTACGTCAAATGGCGTCACTACTCTCCTCTCCGCACCGTACCTCTCCACCCGTCATGACACTCGTCATAGCTATCTTCACGTCTCTAAGCTTCAAGTTCCGATCTCCTTTTCCTTCGGTTACAAAATACTATAACGTAAATTGCCTTTCACTCAGTTCCCAAAAGTCATTACCGAACAAAACAATTTATACCTCCAATTTTGAGATAAACAACAAAAAAAGAATAATATTCCCGTAACGGTAGTTAGAGCGGCCCTGGAAACATTATATCACCTTTGTCCTCTACCCTCGGAGGTGTTTCCTAACCTTTTTTTCACAAACTCCAATAACGTGAAGTAATGGCGCATAAATCATCTAAATTACCCGAATATAGCAATATTTTTACGTTTGCCCTGGTGTATGGATTCAAATAGCTATGTTTATAAATTATTAACTATTTATGTGAGTTTAAGGTAAAATAAAAGAAAGTAAGGAAAACGTTTATATGAAAACTGAAACATATACAATAACCATAAAATTTACATTTTTGCAGCCTTGAAATAGACAAAACCGCTCAGCTGAAACCGAGTTTTATTCATGGAAAGTAAAACATTCAAGTACTAAGCAATATTTTTAATTTATGTAAAGAAACAGGCTATACTCACGTCTTATTATATCGAGTTAGCCCGACTATAGGCTACCCGTTTTACTCAAGATTTCTTCTGCGGGGTATAAGGGCGCTCACCCGTAATGTGATATACAAGAGGTGACCGTCCGCACAAACCTCTGAGCTCTTGTACACCAGAGGCGAAGTCTAAGTTAAACGGTTTGCCTATACTTTAGAGCCTATCGGGGACCCCTTGTTCATGAATTCTTCATACGAAGGTGGGATCTTATGTATAGAATGTATTCACAGGAACACATGAATAAAGCCGGTCGCTATACATAAACTATGAACACTACTCAAATAGTTTAAATTAAAAAAAAAGTCTCTTATATACAATTGTATGTTATGATTCGAAAATGTTTCCCCAAAATTTTTTTTCTTTAAACGATCATGTTATATTACTTTGATTCACACTTACTAATTTTCACTATTTCAATTTAACTGTGAAGCACTTGCTGGAAAATATGGTTTATTTATTTTTCGCCTAATGTTGACAGGTATAAAAACTTTTATATATAAAGTCCGTATAAAAACGTATCTTCAACACCAATATATATGAATCCAGCGAATATCTTCAATCAATCATACACCAAAGTGACATCTTATTTCCTGCTACGAATACACCTTTAATGGAGATAGTGTAAGTATAAATAACAGTTCTTAGCATTCTGAAATGTTCAATCAAATTCAACAAGCTTCTATTTCTTATTTTATCTAAACCTGGAAAAAAATATAAGCTAATAAGGAGCATCTAATGTCATATTTATTTCTTTTTATTTATAGTATACTTTGTATATAGTATGTGCGAAAATATTGAACCTTGAGGGACACCTGCTTGAATGACCTTAAAATTAAAGCTAGAAATATCTACGGACCCTTATGTCAGTTGCAGTACTGATTAATATAAATTGCTTTCATTGAATTGTTATCATTAGTAGTGATCATTAAAATGATTCAATCATAGCTGTGATAGCCTAGAGGTGAGACCGTACGACTCTTTCGAGGGAGTCACGGGTTCTAACCCAGGGCAGGCACCAATAAGATTTTCTGTTAAGACTTGTGTGTCTAATTGATAATTGCAATTTATAACACGCTTTTTGGTCAAGAAAGGAAACCTGCACATCTCTAGAGAAATCTGCGGATATGTGTAACCTACCAATCTGCATTGGTGCAGCGTGGTAGATCTTAGTTCCAACCCTTCTCTCCAAAACAGGAGAGAGGAGGTCTATGTCCAACAGTGGGCTAGTAACAAGCCGTCAATGTAATATAAATGTATTTAAATCATTCAACACAATAAACGTTTGTTTATCGTCGCAAGAATCAAAAACTAAATGAAAAACACTTTGATTAAGAAGTTTCGAAAGTATAATCAACCGTTTAATTTAAATTCCAAAGTTTAATTACAATTTCACTAAGAAACATTTAAACAAAGAAGAAACAAGATAATATTAAAAAAAATACTTTAGCGGCATAGCAGGGCTTACGGGAAACTTATTTCATTACGTGGGACTTTATTTAAGTTGCGAGCTTAGTGTGTGAAAACCAGTTCTGCGAACTTTCTCTATTAAGCACCCATAGATAAAGTTACTGTGTGTTTTTAACTAATATTATAACGTTATGAAACTTTTTGTTCCTTTACTGTATATACACTATAAATGGCTGCCCATAATTGAACAAGAATCTCTACTATACTATAAACTACCAATCTTAAAGCGCAATAATAAAAACTTCATTTATCCAATTCTAAGTGAGGTCGGCACAACATGTTTTAAACATGTTTCGGCAAATTATTTTATGACCGGCCGCCTGTTTGAGATCAACTTAGCTTAGTCGCCTTTTACGACACCTCAGTAATAAATGAGAGTGCTCTGTTCTACTCAGCCGGATATCACACTATGGGTTAATTAACCTTAGTCGTCTCTTACGACACCTCAGTAAGAAATTAGGGAGTTTTTGCTGCTCAGCGAAATACCACAGGAGGCAATATTAAAAATGTACTCTTTACTATTAATAATTATTATCATTCAATTGACGGTAGTTAAAATAACATTCAGTGCCTTTAAGTCATTTATTGTAGTTCTATATCTAAGTATTCATATTTTAGAAATAAAGTCTAAAGTAAATAAGTACTAAAAGTATGTTTATCATATAAAGATTTCTATTTTATTTTGTTATTTTGTAGAGTTTCATATTTACTGAGTTGAATATTTTCGACTGATTTTCTGTACCTTAACTTTGTTTTTTTTAAATTTTATTGGGTATTTAAAAATTTTATTTTAAAATTTTCCTCTATATCTATGTAAGACCACTTTTAAACAGGAACTTAAATGTAAGCCATAAAATTATCCTTGAGATACCTAACATAGATTTTACGAGGCGTTAAACTTTACGCGTTTTCAATATAATTAAAGTGTAAAAGACGATGGGCTGTTTTAGAGGTGATAAATTTAAAGTTATGAGCCTAGAGAATAAAATTTTAATTGGAATTTTAAGGGTGAAGAAAAAACAGATATTGGATTCGTTATTTTCATGGTAAATATATCTCTTGTACGTAGACTTATTACACGTAGACCTTTGGGGTTTCGAATTTCCTTACTTCTAAGTTTAAAGCCAAATGCTAGAAATGAAGAAATGAATGCTTCTGGCTTACCCGTTATTTGCATAATGAATAGATTTATTTAAAGGCGCGTACAGACATCGCGAGGCGTGCTTTGCGATTGGTAGATGGTTTGTCTCGCATGCCTCGAGTGGACGTTCGTGCTCACAGTGAGAATTCGCGTCATACGATCGTAGCGAACGCTGCCTTAGTGCGAGCCGTGCACTCCATGTATACAAACGTTTTGTTTGTCAATATAAAATAATAAAATAATAATAAAACTACGTAAATCGGTCTGGGTATAAGATTTTATAACAAAATTCCGCAATCAATTTTAGCTTTGCCATTATATCAGTTTAAAGCACCGTTAAAAAGAGGCTGATCCAGAAAGACTACTATACTGTTGAGGATTACGGATTATATTTTAAAAGAGCAACCGCCGAGTTTCTTGCTGGCTCTTCTCGGTAGGAACAGCATTCCTAACCAGTAGTACGTCAATGATTCAAAAGCACTTGTTTACAAGTTTATTTTAATAAAGAATATTTTGAATTTGAATTTTGCACGCTCATGAGTCATGAAGCTCATGCATTCCCGTAATGTAATCGGTTCATAAAATTCGTCCACCTGCGTCTTTTCTTTTTTTTAAATATTTTATATGTCACGCAGCTTTTTATCCTCGCGAGAGACAGAACTTGATATCAACCACAGACAGATAACCTTTGCTAGTCAAAGAAGAAGAGTGATTGATTGCAAAACCTGTATATGATTACGCTATGGAACCAAAAATAGTATACTAATGTCAAACGGCAATATTATCATTTTGTACACAAAATGTATTTGTGTACAACTTATTGTCTATTTATTTTAAGGTAATTAATTTAATACATTTTTTGCGCGTTCTTTTCGCAGCAGCCGTAATCGGATTACTAAAACAGTCTCATTTATTATTTTATCGTGAGTAAATTGAAAACGAATTGTCTCGGAGTTCATCGGATTACTAAAACTCCGTACATTTGTCCGTCGAAAATAATGAGAGATTACGTTTTATTGACGAAATATTTACACTAAGATTTTACATTTTTAGGTAGATTGAGAACTCTATTATTTCATTTGTTGTCAAAAAATAACATATGAACAGTAACAGTAGTTTGCGAAATTTGAGTAAAATGTGTAGTTTGCTACATTGGTCTTATACAACAACGCATATTTAATCTTAAAAGACAAGAAAAGAGAAGATTAGTAATTTAAAATAGATATAACTTGTACACTTTTGCTGTAAAAAAAAAGAAAAGAAATATTAAAGAAAAGAGACTAATTAAATAAAAGATTTTTTTCCAATCCGTTTACAATGTTTAGAAAATCGACTATAATAATAAAAAAAGTAATCGATTATTTTTTCACATTCCTAATTACTAGTATTCAATAATGTTCTAAGATTTTATTATTTTGACAGAGTAATCTTTCTTTAATATTTAAATGTGTTAATCTTGTATATATATTTTTTTCTGAATGTCCATAAAGGGGTCCAACGATTGTCATGAAATTCAGCATGTAAGGGCATTTGAAGGGGGAAGAAAAATCGATCTAGCTAGGTTTTATTTAAAAAAAATCGTTTTTTACCTATTTTTGGCATAAAGAAATTATTAACATTTAAATTTAATATAAAACACTATTTTTACCGCAAATTGACAAGTCAGCGTAGCTTATTCGGGGAACGGGCGGTCTCGAGAAATAAAAATACCTAGGATCGATCCCCACCTACCCAATTTTTTTTCTTTTTTTGAACTTTCTTTTTTTATTTTGTAAAAAAATTACCCAGCAAGGCCCGGTCACCCGGTACTTACTATTGAAATGCCATCTATAATCGTTCACAGCAATAATTTTAAACTGTACGATTTTATCACAACGATGCTCACTTATTTTTCAATTTCCTGATCTTGAGAAAGCGCTTTAAGTATATTTAAGCGGCTATTAAGGAGAACAAATTTTATTGTTTCCGTTAAAAATATACTTCAGCTATCAACGAAAACGGAAAGCGGATTGTATTAATGGGGTGTAAGAAGGAAACTAGACTTAGTCTGTCTTCCCAATCGCCAAATATATTACATTATTATATCGAATATATCGAATGGCTCGTTGGCGCAGTTAGTAGCTCTGCTTTCAGCTCGACGGGTCATGTGTTAGATTCCCGCGGAGGATCAACATTTTATTATATTATCTAAGAGGGAGAGAGAAAAATAGGTAAGGGAGAAACGAAATTAGAAGATTTTTGTATTTGCAAAATTTACTAACATATATTCAAATAATAGTAGCATCCTCATTTCTTACCAAGGAATCGTAAAAGGCGACTAAATTAAGTTGACCCACCCTGTGGTATCCGGTTGAGCATAATAGACCACCCTCTTTCTTAACGCGGTGTCGTAAAATATGACTAAGGTAAGTTGACGTCTGGCAGGCGGCCGGTCGTAAAAACGCAGCCACATCATGTGACAGCATGTTTATAACAAGTTGTGTCGACCCCACTTAGAGTGGGATAAGGGCAGGAGGATGATAATGACTGACCTATATAATCAAATCAAATAAGAAATGTTCATAACCAAAATTATAATTTTTAAATGCAAAAGTCTGTACATCTGTTGATCTGTCACATTTTTACGCCTAATCCGATGAAGCAATATTGAAGATAAGTTTTATACGCTTGTAACTTATATACCGCGCTAAAATATACACCAAAAATCCTTGAATTGGAATTTGAATTTATATAATAACACTCAAGTGTTTTTTTTACATAGGTAAATTAATTTAAATGGCCAATGTATAGTTATAATATCTACAGACCATATTCATCATTATTCTTCTCCCTTTACCCCACTCTAAGTGGAGTCGGCACAACATTATAAACATTTTGTAACATGCTTTGGCTTTGTATTTTTCAGCCGGCCGCCTGCCTGACATCAACTTACCTTAGTCGTATTTTACGACAACTCGGTAAGTAAGAGGTTGGTCTATTCTACACCGCCGGATACACACGGCGGGTCAAATTACTTTAGCAGCCTTTTACGACACCTCAGAATTTATGTGGGTGGTCTATTCTATTCAGTCGAATACCACACAGCGGGTCAAGTTAGCCTAGTCGCCTTTTACGACACCTTGGTAAGAAACGAGGGTGATCTATTCTGAACCGGATACCACACGGCGGAAAGATAGATGAGTTTTATTTTGGTAACAAAAATATTTATGATTTCGCACAGAATTGCTTGAGAAATTTTTAGTCCACCGGAGATTTAAACAACCAAATTCCATTTTAATCGTTTACAAGCCAACTTTGGAGCTCAATTTTATCTCGACGACGCCCAGTTATTTTTCAATTTCCCAGTTCTTGGAGAAAGCATTCGAAGTACATTGTTTAAGCAACGATTTAAGGCAAAGTTCATTATTGTCGAAAAATTTAACTTAATTACCGTGATTTTAAAAATTGTATTTTAGTAATCCTTGATATATTGGTCTAAGATTAAGTAATTAAAAAAAAATCTTTATTTAAATTAATCGCGGCTTAGATTCCCGCCGAGGGCCACCACCATTTTCTTTAAATGTTTGTTTTATTTTTTATCAGAAAGTTACAAAACTCAAAAATTCCTGGTATAATATACATATGTAACCTTCTAATATGCCATCTAATATTGGCTGAGTAGAATAGACCACCTTTATTTCTTACCGAAGTGTCGTAAAAGGTGAGTAAGATAAGTTGACCTACGGTGTGGTATCCGGTAGAGTAATATAACCCTCTTTCTTACGTAAAATACGACTAAGATAAGTTAACGTCAGGCAGGCGGCCGGTCGTAAAATACGTAGCCAACTCAAGTGACAACATGTTTATAACATGTTGTGCCTAAATACTTACAGTGGGATAAGGGCAGGAGGATTATGATGATGTAACGTTCCAATCTACATTGGAGGAGCTTGGTTGGTTATATTTTAAGAAAATATTTGTTTAGCACATAAGTTAAATACATGGTTTCTCTTCATTTTAACATCCATACATAAAATCCAATTGATACCTGAATTCTTAAAATTCAGAAATGTTACATTATTTTTCAATATAAAAGAGTTTTCGTACGTTTTTACGACCTACTAGGTTTCCTTCGATTGGATTAACTCCGCAATGCTTTAGCATTACATTACTATATGTAGCTTAATCCAGTACTGTATGTGAGCTCTGTAGTGTCTCTGACATTTTATTTGCATAATCTAGTAGTAAACTAGGTGTTAGAATTCAATAAATGAATATTTGATGACGGATGCTTCGGTTAAGGTCGTTCCATATTGGAATATCTTTTGTGATATATCTATTTTCTTTAATTTTAATACTAAAATTTATTTTTCTGTTATCCTCTTGTGTTTATTTTTAGGGTTTTAATTATTGTAACTAAGAACGATGTAATGGGTACTACATAATTTATTTGAGACTATATAGGATATTTTTGGATTATATAATATGTAATGCTGTTGGAGATCCGAATAAATAAATAAATAAAATCACCAAATTATGTACAAAGGGTTTTTTTTGTAATATTAGTATGGAATACTTTCGCCTCTCAATTTCAATATTTAGTGTTCAACATGTGTAATAGAGTCTGTAAGGCGTCTAAGGAACTAAAACTTCTAATTTAAAAATCCCTATATTATTCTAGATTAGGTACCAACCTACATATATAAAAATATCCAAATTTGTTTAGCCGAAACTACTCGTATAAAGCGGTACAATACATACATGCCTTGAACAAAATACACTAATATAGCTTTCGTATTCAAAATATGTAACGCAAGGCAAAAGAGCGGAAGTTGTAGCATAGAGACATGAACAGCTGTGGCGAGTTGTAGTGACAGGCCAACAGGTGCGGTGCGGCGTGGAGAGGAGAGTGGTAGCGTCATTTGACATAATCGTGATTTGTGCGCGGAGTTGACAAGTTGCTAAAAACAATAAATTCGCCGTACCCGAAGAATAAAATCAATGACGACTACTATAGAAAATGTGACTTTATTCTTCGGGTAGGGCAAATTGATTGACTTTTGAGACTTTTCTTATTTATTGAATAAATATATAGGATAAATATCGTTGTTATAATAAGTTAGATAAGGAATTAATGTGAAAGCGCCCTTACTATGCCAAGTTTATTTAATCCCGCTACGAACGCCAGTTACAACGTAGTTTCTATCTTGCCTCCTGAGGGACGATACTTAATTACACACCTAAGCTTAACAACAAGAGATGTAACTAGAAACAGTCTGTCTAGAGATTTGTACGTAATCTACACCTTTGTAGTAATTAAAAGACTGTAGTCAACTTTGAAAGATAAATAAATAATAAATATATGGGACACTTACACACACGGTCGTCCGTCCCCAAAGTAAGTAACTTAATACTTGTGTTATGATAGACAGACAACTGGTGAATATATACATATATAATTGTTAAATACATACTTAAATACAAATATACACCCAGGCTCAAAGACCAACAAATTCATTTATAGAAAATGTTGGCCCTCGGCGGGAATCGAACCCGCGACCCGCGGAGCTGAAGGCAGGGTCACTACCCACTGCTCCAACGAGCCAGTCCGAGCCAGTCCAGTCCAAATACTAAGACATAACGTAAATGAAATTGCTGAAATTCATCTTTGGATTGAAATTAGTGATTTCGTTTCAGTTTAGCACTTACCTTAACGAGCAAGTATGTAAATAGATAAATTTAATTTAGTAGCGAAATTATATAAAACAGAAGGTTTCATGGTTTTAATAAATCAGTATCCTTTATCCCACTCTAAGTGGATTCGGCACAACATGTTTTAAACATGTTGTCACATGATTTGGCTAAGGATCTAATGACTAGTCATAGTCATACAACTAGTACTAACCCTCCAATATACGTTGCCATAGCCGTGGTCTGGCCTTATCGGAGGATTCTTAGGATGACGTTCTCCGACGCTAGTGGAGGTTCCCCTCTCCCCTCTACGTAGACATTTCGTTATCTTGACGATGCTTCTGCGCTCGCCCGCTGTGCTGTACTGTAACGTTAGGGTTAACAGAAGATATCCATCTGATGCTCCTGATGCATTGTTTAGCGGAGGACTTCTCTTTTGAGAAGTCCCTACCCGGAAGAGGTATTTTTGGGATCACAACGGCTGTAGGCGGGGATGGGGGCAATGTGTACAACGATACCCTATCCTTGCCATCAGCAGCGTGGTGGAGCACACAGGTCGTTTCAGTCGGTGCGAGTCCGACATAACCGCCGCCTGTCCCCGTCGGGCGACGGTACCCATAAGGGGTTTTTTCCTGTATTTAAAAAAAGGGGCTAAAGATTATAGAAAAAAAGATTCTCTTCAGAAACAGGGATTACAGCAAAATAGTCTATTATTTCTAAAGATACTTTTCATTCCATCTTACTCTGCGAGAACTTTGAACAGATTTCAAACGTAAGTGGACGAGAAATTTTTGCTTCGGATGTAATTAAATCTGAAGTTGGACCTCGTTAAGCTCCATTAAGTTCAAACTGATGATGAAATAGTTTTTAGTAGTTCGCAGCAGCTACTTCTGTGCAATTACGCGGTATTGATTTATACTTGAGTAGCAAATAGAGATGGGCAAAATGAATCCCTGAAAAGATAAGATTGATTTATATCTTTTCGATCTTTTATATATTTAAGGTAAGGGCACTAGTAATTGATTAAAAAATAAAATTTGTAATTACCTGTTGCCATCCAATAACAAATTCCCAAAAGCTCAGAACTGTAGCCCATTATTTAATATTTAAAGTTTAATATTTTTTAATAGCTACAACAAACAAAACACTTATTATTTAAAATTTCTTACAAAACGGTCAACTTCTAGTACATGGTCAATTACTAGTGCCCTTACCTTAACCCATTTATCTCAGTACGGCTCAGAGAGGGAATAAAGCAGCTAAGACTAAAAATATATCCTTTATATCTTTGGCTCTAATAATACAAATATACAATAGCTATCCGTCTCTCTTTTACGTTTAAATTGCTATATAAGCCCATCTCTTTCTCTCTAACTTTGAAGGAGCCGTAACTCATCACGAAAATTGATCATAAAGATATAGAGATATAATTGAAAGAAATGCGAGCTAGAGAGTGGCTATATCTTTTGCAAAGATATATATCATTCTTGCCTTTAGTTCGCGAGCTACCCATATCTAGTAGCAATTTGGAGTGCATTTAGGTGTCTGGAAATATTTATGGCTCTTGTATAGAAATGCTATTTATGAAATGTATTGTTATCAAAGTCAAGATGACGTATGGTATCCAGCTGAGTAAAATAGACCATCCTCATTTTTACAGAGGTGTCGTAAAAGGCAACTAAGGTAAGTAGACCCACCATGTGGTATCCGGCTGAGTAGATTAGACCACCAGACAAAAAAACTCGGTCAGAAACCTCGGTTAGAATAATGCTAGTCTATTCTACTCAGCCGGATACCACACGGCGGGTCAACGTACCCTAGTCACCTTTAACGACGTCTTGGTAAGAAAGAGGGTGGTCTACTCAGCCGGATACCATACGCCTGGTCGACTTACCTTCGTCGCCTTTTACGTCACCTTGATAAGAAATGAGGGTGATCTATTTTTACTCAATCGGATATCACACGGCTTCATAAATACAAATATATCTCATAAAAATATTTATACGCATATTAGATAAGGCAAACTAAGTCGTATATATCAAAGACTGTATTTGCGTAGACGCGCGGATTATAGAACAGAAATACTGGCAAATACGCAATATTTATTCATCGCTTCATGTGGATATCGTCAAAGGAACAGATATCGGCTAAACGATGTGAAACATTCGAAAAATAGCTCTCTCGAATATGACAAGTTACCTCATAAAACTATACGGACCCCTTACTACGGTTTTTAATTATATTCATTGACTTTTGTATGTAGAAACTAGTAATGCCGAAAATTTCGACTTAGATTTTTTAAACTCCTTGGGCCAAAATGGCATTTTTATTACATGGTAAAATCCGATAATTTTTTTAAAAATAATTGAATTATCGTTTCTGTTATATAAAATGAAATGAAAAATAACTGTTTAAAGTAAGGCTTTTCACATTGCTGGGCAAAAGCTTCCTCTCTCTGTTACTAGAAAGAAGGGTTGGAACGAAGACCCACAACGTTTTTCCAATGTGGATTGGTAGGTTTACCAAACACTTGTCCCCAGAATCCTTTAGATATATGCAGATTTCCAAATTTTCTTCACAAAAAACCGTGTAGTAAATTACGTTGATCATTTATACATTACTTATATATTTGGAGCATTAGTGTAATAAGAATATATATAGTAAATAATAAGTTATAAGAATAAAACTAGTGCTAGCCTGGGAATTGGACGCGTGCCATTCTCGAAAGGATCGCACGGTCTCACCGCTGGTTTATCACAGCTATTCTACTTGATGTAAGTTTTAATATTTAACAGACTTTGAAATCATCAATACATGAAATAAAAATCAATCAATAAATTAATTATACAATTATAATATTTATATTATATTATTTATATAATAAAAAATAACTAAATCGAAAAGCGAGTCCGTAGTAAGGGATAAGTTCGATCCAAACGACAGAGCATGAATCAACGATAACACAGCTCCATACATCAGCCGTTTGAACATCTCTTAATCCTCCCCCCACTTGAGTATATTTGTGAGATATGACGTCATACGTCAAGGGGCACTGTCTTGCGTGATATCGCGGTGGTAATTTCGCAACCGTGAAATATGACGCGTTTTATTCCCCCGTAATGGTTACCAGCGTCTTTCAGGGAATCAAATTTAAACTGTGAGGGTGTAATGCTCGGATAAAGGAGAGTAATAGCGGCCTATTATAGCTGAGCGATGGAAGCCTGAGCAAGAGTTGTGTGTGGAGATAGGAACTTTTATCCACTTACCAAGGAAGATAATAATCCTTCGTTGTGCTTTCTTTGCAATAAATTTACAACTATATCTATTCTATTATTGGCTGCAATGTTTTGTTCATAGTCAATGGATAAGAGATTGTCTAACTTATTTAGTATAACTTCTACGATAGGAAAAATACTTCATCTAAACTTTACACCATCAAAATTTTCATAATTTTTTTTCACACATTTGTAGAGAATTAAAAAATAACACTTTTTAGCATTTTTATAGCAAAACTACTTCAATTAGGGGAATATGGATGATGGCATAATAAATTTGACTCCACAATATTGGGATTATTATTCGTGAACGTTATTTTTGTATATTCGATTTTATTAACGCGACTTTAAAAGTCCATTTTATAACAGGTATTAGTACTGGCCTGTTAAACAACCTGTCAATACTCATAATAAAGGAAAATTCAGAGTTTAGAAAGAAAGAAGTGAGAGAGAAGAAGTTTACAGGATTAGGTTTGTTAAAGCGACTGGTGGGTTTAAGCAGATGACATTGTTGAGGCAGCATTGAAACCAAAGACCTAACATGGAGAAATGGGTGGATTAGTCCGTTACAGAAGCTGAACATCCGTCCTGTACCGACATGTGTCCACGAGCTGAAATAGAAGTAGTAGTCCATCTTGATAATATATACTTTGAATTTAAGGAAAGTCTTAATAAAAGAAACGGTACCAAATTAACTGTAGAATTTAAGGAAACAATAAATACACTGTACTCTAGAGAACAGATTTCGACTTATACTTTTCTAAAAGCTTACAAGTTGGTGTAGATTTATGTGCCGCTGCAAAACGGAGTTGGCCGCCGTGACGGATACGGTTCACAACGGGAACCCCGGGAACTTTCAAAGGATCACTCTTTAGTACGGGCTTAAACCTGGTAATACACTTAAGGAACGAAGCGGAGCTATCTCTAAAGTATTTTTATTTAAAAAAAATCTTATCTATTCCAATACTCAGTTAATTGCCTTTTCAGATTACCAGTGGGTTGGCTCCTTTTTCACACAAAGAATCAGCTTAGCGATTCAACAGGGAAACTGCCAAAATTCTTGAGACCATTCCTCGTGGCGTATATAAACGTATAGTTGTAAATAAATATTCACAATTATCAAGTGCCTGAATTAACTCTAGCTGGAAAATAAAATCTCATATTTTACTGTCTTCTTTTTCAGCCGATAGACGACCATTAAACATGTCTCTTCAAACTATCTTCACACCACACGATTTAGTGTTGCCAGCGGTTCCCCGGGTGGACTATTGACCTTAAAAAATGTTTCAAGGTCGTTAGTCACCTTGTAGGAGGTTAAACAACGCTGCATTTTACGGTACGTTGTCACCATTCCAGCACCTTAACACTCGAAGGCCCATCGGCTCTTCGTACTATGTTCGCCGTTCACTTCAGCTTCTTAATACACAGAGCTATTATCAAATCGTTTCTACTTCTACTGTATCGGTACTTTGGTTATTATAGTCATCTCTTCACTTCTATTCTGATCACGTTCGTAATTGCATATCAAATCAAATTATTTATTTGTGGTAGAAAAACCATGAATCATTATGAAGATGAACATGAACTCACCACAGGACATAACACCACGTGGACATATTGAGTATGAACATATTGCCAGATAATTCAGTAATAGTTTAGAAGCATATTAATCCACACTGTATATCATGTATATATTATTTTATAAGCATAGCTTGTTTTATACTCGAAGCCTAAGTATACAGTAGCGTGACGAATTATTCCGAAAACTTGGTTCTCAGCGGAGGTAGCGACGAAAAATATATGTTAATAGGATTTTGGACGAAAACGTTGTTTTGGATCGTATTGTGGGTTCGCATAAACGTTCTACTGTCTGTAAACATTCATATACTTTAAAAGGTTTACTTCTGCCTTAATTTAAAGTATGCTGCTTTTTACCTCAACTTTATTAAAATTTTAGACTTTTAACATAGAAAACCACTTCTCTTCTCTTCTCACAGAATGCTTTGACATTAGCCTTGTTAAATTAATAGGTATGAATAAGTGTTTATACCTATTAATTACTATTAATATTTTCGGTATTTTTTTTAACTGACTTCAGAAACAATATGCAATATCTAGAGAGGTGTGATTTTTATAATATTTATATTGAGCATAACAGACAAACGGATAGACTTTCCCATAAGTCATTGCTATAAGTTTCAGTGTTTATCTGGAAAGAAATAAAATCTTTTTATTAACTAATACAGTTTAAAAAGTTTTCCAGAACAACGTAGTGAGATTTAGAAATAAAAAAAATATTTCCCTTGCCTGTATCTAAGAATAAGAATCGTGTAAATCTAGGTATGAAAATGTATGTATTAATTACTTCGTTAGGTATTCTTTGGGTAAAGATACGAGATAAAAAGTAAGTAAAGTAAGTAACGGCCTGTTACTATCCCACTTCTGGGCCTCTTCTCTCCGTTTTTTTTGGAGAGAAGGGATTGGAGCTAAGACCTACCACGCTGCTCCAATGCGGATTGGTAGGTTACTCATATCCCCAGAATTCTCTAGAGATATGCAGGTTTTCTCACGATGTTTTCCTTCACCGAAAAGCGTGTGATAAATTGCAATTATCAACTAGACACATAAGTTTTATTAGAAAACTCATTGGTGCCTGCCCGGGGTTTGAACCCTAGACTTCCTCGAAAGAGGCGCACGGTGTTACCGCTGGGCTACCACAGCTTATACGAGTTAATACGAAATAATACTAGATAATACGAAAACGTAAATTGTAGGAACACAAATTGAGTTGGCTACCTACTTACTGCAGACAGTTGCAATATCCGGAGGGACCGCGGCCGCTCTGTCCGCGACAGAAACTCTGTAACTGGATAAATAATTAAGTTGCCACGCCTTATCTAATTTACTGATACAAAGTTGGATTGCTGGGAAATAAGAATTTGCGTCTTTGTCTCGTACTGTTTTAAAGTTTCTTTTAAACTTTAACAGGACCTGTTTTGGACATTAATTTATTCTCTTAGAAATATATTATTTAATCTAGCTTTGCCGGTATAAGTCTATTTATATTTCTGCTCTATAGTTCTGTTATTTATTTATATTAAGTTTTAGTTGGATATAAACTCACAGCATATTAAAATACTCTTCTTTAAAAGATAAATTTGTTTCGTGATGAGAAACGAGAATAATTTAAAGAGATCGTCGTTAGTCAAATTGTCATTGCTTAGATTTCAAAAGATAAGAAAGTGACTAAAAATGATAGTTCTAAAAATATGCGAATAACTATCGAGTGGTATTTCCCTATGCTTTAAATTACACATAGCGTTATCATTGCAATTATCGTATTGCAATAATAAAATATATATTACCTATGTTAAAAATACATGCAAGAATCAGTAAAACAGTTAATATATTTTACTAAATACTAAAATTCTATTACAGCATATATTGAACTAGCTGTGCCAGCTGATTTGCCCGCATGGAAATCAGTTTTCTCAAATTTTTCCAAATTGAAATTTGGAACATAAATGTATTTATGGGTTATAAGAGATTTTTGAATAACTTTCAACGTTTACTTAGTGCACGCATGGAAAAGTTTAAATTTTGCCTTTTTGCATTATTTTTAATTGCTGCTCCTCTCCTTTTCATTTTAGGGTGATAATATATAGTTAGCCTTCCTTAATAAATGGACTAGCTCACTATATAAGTAGTTATCATGGGTTATGAGAGATTTTTGAATAAGTTTCAACGTTTACTTAGTGCATGCAAGAAATTAAAATTTTGTCTTTTTCGCATTATTTTTTATCGCTGCTTCACTCAGTTTCATCTTAGCGTGATGATATATCTAGATAACCTTCCTCAATAAATGGATTATCTCACACTCCTAAGAATATTTCAAATCGTACAATTAGTTCCTGAGATTATTACGTTCAAACACTTTAGCTTTATATATTAGTATAGATTTAGTGATTCTAAATAGAAAATTAAACTGCAAAGGCATCCACTAAGGGAATAAAAAACAGAAGATAGCTCCATTCGTTTCTGGTTACAAAATTACTTCGGAATTTAGATCAAAGAGCTCTTTTATATCAACATTGCAATTCACTGCGCACGGTTAGTTCGGTGTTTTTGCATTCAAAAAAAAACTTGCTTACGTTCATTTACAGTACATTCAAAACGGCCCGATTTTTTTTCAGGGTTCCGTATACGGGTTTGCGAAATATATTGCATTTGTGTGATCCATACATTTTAGAATTTTAACTATTGTGAATGGTATTCATAATTAATGCATAGAAACCGGCTATAATCACGTCTTATTTTATCGTATGAGCCCGACTAGTTTCAAGCCCATATGGGGCTCTTATTCATGATAATGTTATTTTGATATTGTTTTGACTAAAAAGAGCCCCGTCAAATAAACTTGTAAACAAGTGCTTTTGAATCGTCAAAAGCACTTGTTTACAAGTTTTTTGAATAACGAATATTTTGAATTTGAATTTTGAATTTAATTAAATCACTGGACGTCCACTGCTGGATATAGAGCTCTTCATGGGATTTTCACACTATACGATCTTGTGCCGCTTAGATCTAGAGGCTCGCCGAGAACTTTTAAAGCTCATCTGTCCAACTCGTAGGGGGTTTGCCGACGTTGCGTTTTATGATGCGGGGTCACCATTCTAACACCTTAAGACCCCAACGCCTATCGGTGCTCTGCACTATGTTGACTGGCCCGATGGCGCACGGGATCCTGCCATCAGCTCCGCGGGTCGCGGGTTCGATTCCCGCTGAGGGCCAAAATTTTCTATAAATGAATTTGTGGATCTTCGAGTCTGGGTGTATATTTGTATAGAAGTATCTATTTAAAAATTATATATTCATCAGTTGTCTGTCTACCATAAGTTACTTAGTTTGGGGTCGGACGACCGTGTGTGTAAGTGTCCCATATATTTTTTTATTTATTTATGTGCCCCGCCTATCGCGACTTCAGCTTCGCGACTTAGCTATGTTTCTGACTGTGGTTCTTCTACGGAACTCCCCATTTCTGATTTGATCACGCAGAGATACTCCATAGCTCGCTCCATCGCCATCGACTGATCTTTCTTATAAGCTCCATATTAATAAATGAATAGCGTAGATCCTGACAGGTATGTGTTAAAGAAGTACATAATAGATATAAGTACACTCTCATATCATCATCTTCATCTTCCTGCCCTTATCCCACTCTAAATGGGGTCGGCACAACATGTTACAAACATGCTGTCACAGGTTTGGCGCAACCAATGACCGGCCGTCTGCTTGACGTCAACTTACCTCTCTCGTATTTTGCGACACCTCGGTAAGAAAGAGGGTGGTTTATTCTACTAAACCGGATACCACACGGTGGATCAACTTACCTTAGTCGCCTTTTACGATACCTCGGTAAGAAATGAGGTTGGTCTATTCTACTCAGCCGGATTCCACACGGCTGGTCGACTTACCTTAGTCACCTTTTACGACACCTCGGTAAGAAAGAGGTCAGTCTATTCTACTCAGCCGGACACTACACGGCGGGTCGACTTACCTTAGTCGCCTTTTACGACACCTTGGTAAGAAATGAGGGTGGTACTATTCTATTCCGCCGGATACCACACGGCGTAAGTACACTCTCATATAAATTCGTTAAACAAAACATAAATCAGGTGCCTCTCGGGGCGCATCCTCGGAGATTCATCAGTAATGATCAGCATTAACAACACCCTAGAGCACTATTAGCTCTTAAGAGTTAAGCGTGTTTTGTTGTTTTACGTCAAACTTTGCTCTAAGCCTCGTAATAAAGATTTGCGATGTCAACAATATTTTTACTCATATCTTTCTTAATTATTTACAGACCCAGATTAATTAATATTGTTTAAGTTAAATATGTATATCATAATCAGTAAGGAAAAGAAGAAATAACGAATTATACTTTAACACAAAGAAAATGCAAAAAGTATTTCTAAAAAAATATTTATGGAATTAGGCGTTACTTTGCGGAGATCCATAATACAAAAGTAATAATAAAAAAAATTCTTGCAAACCCGATGAATGCAGGATTCATAAAAATACATGCACTAATCTCGCCACCAACAAAGCCGTAGGCACAGCTGGTCTCATAATAATATACCTAAGATGATGACGACCGGCTTATATGAGTGTTATTTTTATTCATATACTAGGAGTCCCGCCCCAGCTTCGCACGGGTATAAAGCATATAGCCATGTCACTCAGTGATAATCACGGTACTTCTCTACTCCATATTGAATTTTATTATACATATAAACCTTCCTCTTCAATCACTCTATATATTTAAAAAAAACCGCATCAAAATCTGTTGCGTAGTTTTAAAGATTTAAGCAAACATAGAGATATAAGGACAGACAGAGAAAGCGACTTTGTTTTATACTATGTGGTAACGTTTATAGCTACTACTATTTTGATAATTGTAAAATTTTTACCATACTTACCCAAAGACTAAATTACGTTTAGCTGTCATTTATGTTTTGTTTTTCCATGTCATAGTCGTTTTTGTTGTACCACGTTTTATAGTGACTTGACGGGATAAAATAAATGCGGTCGAACGGGATAAAAAGTATCCTATGTCCGTCTCCTGGTTCTAAGCAACCTCTCCACCAATTTTCAGCCGAATTTGTTCATCCGTTCTTGAGTTATAAATAGTGTAACTAAGACCAACTTTCTTTTATATATATAGATATTCTTTATTAAGCGTAAGCAAGCAAAACAAGCATGCATATTAAAAGCTAACAGCGCCCCAAGGGGTTGTTAATGTTAATTTCTGACGAACCGTCGAGAAGGTGCCCTCGAGGCAGTCTAATATATGGATCGTATAATGAAATTATTGAATCGAGCGTAGAAGTTATTTGTTGAGGAACATGTTTTAAACATGTTGTTAGATGATTTGGCTAGTTATTTTGACGATCGCCTGTTTAATGTCAGCTTATCTTAGTCGCCTTTTACGATACTTTGATAAGACATGCGGGTGGTCTATTCTACTCAGCCGGATACCACACAGCGGGTTAATTTACTTTAGTCGTCTTTTACCACACCTCGATAAGGAATGAATGTGGTCTATTGTACTAAATCAGATACCACAGGGCGGTGTGAATCCAGTAGGTCGCTAAGTTGAACTTGCGATGGGCAGTAATAGACGATAAATCTTCGAGTCGAAATGTGTTAGGATTTCGAACCAATACTTCAATAGACTAAGGCACTCCCTTTTATTAATCTTGTGGCCAACAGAGAGGTGTTATAAAAGGAAGTAAATATTTGTAGTAGCTTATAAGATAATATAATAATAAATCAAAAAAATCATCATCATCCTCCTGCCCTTATCCCACTCTAAGTGGGGTCGGCACAACATATTATAAACATGCTGTCAAATGATTTGGCTGCGTTTTTACGACCGGCCGCCTGCCTGACGTCAACTTACCTCTGTCGTATTTTACGACACCTCGGTAAGAAAGAGGGTGGTCTATTCTACTAAACAGGATACCACACGGTGGGTCAACTTACCTTAGTCGCCTTTTACGACACCTCGGTAAGAAATGAGGTTGGTCTATTCTACTCAGCCGGATACCACACGGCGGGTCGACTTACCTTAGTCGCCTTTTACGACACCTCGGTAAGGAAAGAGGGTGGTACTATACTATTCAGCCGGATACCACACGGCGTTATGTATGGACATAGGTAAAATTTCACTATACTCTTGTCTATTATAAAATGTATTCCACATTATTGGATTATAAATCAAAAAATAAAAAAATAAAAATAGACGTACTCAAAGAATTTGCAGAGAACCGTTGAATTTAAGTGGCTCAAAATCATATGAAGCTGAAAACGCTGAAGCGACCAGTGGCCATCCAGTGTAAAAAGAGAGTGACTGAGAACGAAAGAGAAATGGAGTGGTAAACAAAGAGTCTCATAATTATTGTAGCCTATTTCGTTTTAAACAGGTATTAACTGGGTGACTGAGCCTTGTTCAGTAATTTTATTAAAATAGGTATATAAAAATTAAAAAAAATAAAAAAGAAATGGAATTAAAAAAGTAAGAAAGTGCCGGTGACCATGTGGGATTCCTAGTATTCGCTCATATGTAGTCAGACCATTGCGCTTTTAGAACTTTACAATTCATAGCAAAAATTGGCTAGTCTATTTAATGTCAATTTAAGCAATTTTTCAATGTCTGAAAACAGGTATAAAACGACAATTTTGACTAAATAAAACCTAGCTAGATCGATTTTCCCCCCCAAAACTTATTGGAGCTGTTTTTTTTTATTGTTTAATAGGCGAGCGCTTGACTGCAATCATGCCTGATGGTAAGCAGTGACGCAGTCTAAGGTGGAACGCGCATGCCTATAAGATGCCTATAAATAGGAATGGGCAAAGGAAGTAGTAGGAGACACTCCACTCGTAAACAATGCGACTGTTGCTGTCAAAGCGCTGTTGGTAGGCTCAATTGGAGACCGCGGGGACGCCCGAACCCCCCTGGAAATCGCCATCGGGTCCTCTCTCCGGTCGCCAACCGGCATGATGGAGCAATTCCAGGATTTAAAATCCAATCTAAAAAGGAGTTTCTGAGATTCGGAAAATATATACATGTATATATTCCGAATCTCGAATTTTAAGAATTTAATCATTTAAATATTAAAGATATAATATAGTAGCTCGAATGGTAAAAAAAAACATTATTAAGATAATAAAGATTTGCCAAAAATTATTTAACTAAGTTTTCACGGACATAAGAATAGAATTTATTTTTCTTCTTCACGTTCCTCATTACGTTCATTAAAAAATTATCTTCATTAAAGCTCCCCGGACTTTTTGTATCTTAAGAATAAAATGTACTTTGTTGTTAAGAACTAAATTTTTAATATAGCTGTTTAACGTGTTATTAGTTTTTCACTGAAATTGCTGTAAAAATTATTATTATTTTGCCTTTATTAAAAAAGTACTTCATTCTCTAAGATGTTCCCTCGAGATCTCTAGAATATTCTTTTATCGTAAGAATTAAATTTAATTTGTTGTTAGTTAACAAAGTTCTATTTACGTATAATTATATACCGCCTAAGTAAGGGGAGTAAGGGAATGGCGAAAACATCCCAAGCCAATCCAACTGTCAACCTCACCTGCACGTGGTGCTTCCTGCTAAACTACGGACGAGGCTCTGGCGACCGACCAATGGCGGTATAACCATACTACTGTTGGGAAACCAACTAGTAGAGGCTATCAGTGGCCTTGGGAGCAAAATAACCCCTAAAAGACTGGTGCAGAAGGCAATGGGAAACCACTGCACTAATTTCCCAAGAAAATCACCAATGAATACAACAACGAGAGATGCGATTTTGTCATGCGATCCGGCTAACGCCCGGCGCCACCCTTCCGGGCAAGGTGGTGTGAAATATGTTACCGGCCTTGTCAACGTGACCCACCAGACGATGCGGCAAGGAACTTACAAACCTGGTGTGGGTACAGCTCTATCATCATCAGCTAAACAGATATACTCCATCGGGACCTGGAATGTTCGAGGCTTAAATCAAAATGGAAAACTAACTGTCGTTGAAAAAGAAATGCAACGAAAGAACATAAATATACTTGGTATCAGTGAAACTCACTGGAAAGGTTCCGGACATTTTACATCTGACCAGGGAAATACAATATATTTCTCAGGACCTGAAAATCACAGCACGCGAGGAGTAGCTTTCATTATTCCACCAAAATTTAACAAGTGCATACTAGGATATAAATCTATAAGCGATAGGATTCTTACAATCAAACTAAATGCCAAACCCTGTAAAGTCAATATCATTCAAATTTATGCACCGACAGCTCAATCTACTGATGAAGAAATTGAAGCTTTCTACAGTCTTCTATCTGAAACTATGAAAGAAATACCTAAACGGGAAGTCACAATGATCATAGGTGACTTAAATGCTAAAATCGGCGTCACCGTAGAAGATGATCATCTGAGACGTCATGTGGGAATGTACGGAATAGGAGAACGAAACGAAAGGGGAGAGAGATTGCTACAATTTTGTGGCGAAGAAAACCTCACTCTGATGAATACTTGTTTCCAACACCACATTCGACGTTTGTATACGTGGGTATCTCCTGGAAATAAATACAAAAACCAGATAGACTATATAATGATTCAAACACGATGGAGATCATCTATACTCAATGCAAAAACTTATCCAGGTGCGGATTGTGGAAGCGATCATCAGTTACTTATATGCACTTTTAAACTTAGGCTAAAGAAAATTTGCAAACGGATACCTAGCCAGAATCTTAAAAATGTCGAAAAAACTAACTTTCGAAACGGACTGGAGAGTAAACTCGTTGAGATACAGGCAAGTAATCATCACAGTGACAGCAACTCGTTATGGGAATCTCTCAAAAAAGCAACCATTGACCAAGCGACAAAGTATAAAATCCCAACAAGCACTGTCCTGAAAAGCCATTTTAAGTCAGACACGACTTTAGCCATTCTACAAAGGCGAAAGCTAAAAGAAAAAGGCTTAGCGTCGGCTGAGGATCTTAAAGTTTATTCAGGTTTGCATCAACAAATACAAAGGCTGTGTCGAAGAGACATAAACGACCATATAAATAACATCTGTTGCGAAATCGAACGTTGTGCGACGAAGAATGATACCAAGCATCTATTCCGAAAAGTCTATGAACTTAGTAAAACAAGAAATGTGAAGAATTGGGCTATAGAGGACAAGGATGGCCAGCTCTTAAATGACCTAGACGTAGTTCTGGAACGGTGGAGACAGTACTGCTCCGAACTTTATCTTGACCAAACGTCTACCCAATTCTCCAGGATTTCGGCTAACAACCAAGAACCAGCTATTATGGATTCGGAAGTCGAGCGAGCAATAGAAGCACTAAAAATTAACAAATCACCTGGAAAAGATTCCATTCCAGCAGAACTTATAAAAATAATGGGTCCACTGGGAAAGAAGATATTAACAAATATCTGTAAGATAATTTGGACTACAGGAGTATGGCCTAGCGACTGGATCGAATCTGTCTTTTTACCACTGCATAAGAAGGGCTCAAAAACAAAGTGTTCTAATTATAGAACAATATCACTTATTTCCCATGCCAGTAAAATTATGCTGCATATTATAAACGAACGTTTGAGAAACTTCCTAAACAGACAAATCCCAGAAGAGCAAGCAGGATTTGTAAAGGGCAGGGGTACGAGAGAACAGATCCTGAATGTACGGCAAATTATTGAAAAAAGCCGTGAATTCAATTATCCAGTGCTGTTGTGTTTTATTGATTACAGCAAAGCATTCGATTGTGTCTGCTGGGAAAAACTGTGGTACATACTTCTGGAAATGGGAGTGCCTGAACATCTAATTGCCATAATTGCTAATCTATATAGCTGTAACCAATCTTACGTAAAACTCGAAGGTAGTTTATCAAGGGCTTTTAGCACGAAGAAAGGAGTGCGTCAAGGGTGCATTCTTTCTCCCATGCTTTTTAATATATACGGGGAGTATATAATCAGAAAGACCATGGAAAACTGGGACAAAGGGTTTAAGATTGGAGGCAAGAGATTGGCAAACTTACGATACGCCGATGATACTTTATTACTAGCGACATCTTACAAAGATATGGGTGAGCTACTTTGGAAACTGGAATCAGAGAGCAACAATTTGGGACTTGCCATTAACCGAAGCAAAACCAAGCTAATGGTAATAGACAGAGCTGGCAAACTTTCTGAGTCTGACCTAATTCAAGGGATTGACAAAGTAGATAACTACAATTACTTGGGTTCTCTCATCTCTAATGATGGCAGCTGTGTTTCTGATATCAAACGAAGAATAGCTATGGCAAAGGATGCAATGACTAGATTGAGTAACATATGGAGAAACCGAAATATCTCAAATAGGACTAAACTGCGCCTGGTACAAACACTCATATTCCCCATCTTTTTATACGGCGTAGAGACTTGGACTATCCACGCAAGAGAGAGACAAAGAATTGATGCATTCGAAATGTGGTGTTGGCGGCGAATGCTCCGAATCCCATGGACGGCCAAACGCACAAATGCATCAATTTTATCGTCACTTAAAGTAAACACGCGTCTTTCAACCATATGTCTCCAACGCATCCTTCGCTACTTTGGCCATATAGCACGCCGTGGAGATGAAAGTTTAGAAAAACTCATAGTTAGTGGAAACGTGGAAGGTAAGAGGTCACGAGGAAGATCTCCAACTAGATGGTCTGACCAGCTAAAGGCCACCGGCGCTATCAACTTTCATGACGCTGTTCTCATGGCCGGGGACAGGAACCGCTGGAAATATATTATACGCCACCAATCTAAAGGACTGACAACCTAACGGTGATCACGATCCTCAGAAATGAGGGACCGACTATAGAGAGAGAGTTTCTTGCTGGTTCTTCTCGGTAAGCACCTTTCCGAACCAGCCGTGAAACTTCATTGTAATTTGACAATTTAAAAGTGCTAGTAAAAGCCAATTTGAATAAAGAATCATATGAATTTGATTTTTAATTTATAGATAACCTTTCTAAGAATATATTTTCTTAAGCTTTCATTTTTCTTGTAAATTAATTAATTAGAAGTTACTGAAAGGGTTCAGGTTACAAAGTCCACGCATCGAAGGCTCCTTGTTAAGATTGTATGGCTGCATCTTATTATTGAGATATATTAGACTACTAGCTGTGCCAGCAGCTTTACCTGCATGGAAATCAGTGTCACAAATTTTTTTCCCGAATTGAAATTTTGAACATAAAAGTAGTTCCAAAATAAAATTATTTTGCTATAATCCGCGATGAAGTAAACTAGAAAATATATATAACGCTAAATTTAGAACGGACAATCAGTTTCATACCTGATACATGCAGGATTCATAAAAACACATGCACAGACCTCCACCGCCACCACAATACACAAGCACTACATACGTTCACTATCACACTTCAACTATTCAACTCAACAATCATTTCGCCCCGCAACCAAAGCATTATCAGAAGATAGACTCCACGACCAAATGCTATTTTTATTGCTTTGCTTAGCTTTTATTTTACTTCATCGCGGATTATAGCAAAATAATTGACCTAATTATTACTTTTGTATAAGGGATCTCCACAAAGTAACGCCTAATTCTATAAATTATATAAAAGTAGTTAATTATAAGAGATTTTTGAATAACTTCCACTGTTTACTTAGTGCAAACAAGGAAAGCTTTAAATTTTGCCGTTTTATCAATTATTTTTATTGCTGCTCCTCTCCTATTCATCTTAGCGTGATGTTGTATAGCCTATAGCCTTCCTTGATAAATGGACTATCTTACACTGAAAGAATTTTTCAAATGGATCAAGTAGTTCTTGAGATTAGCGCGTTCAAACAATTGATCGATCAAACAAACAAACAAACTATTCAGCTTTATATATTAGTATAGATAATAAATTGAATACTATATGAATATGTCGCCGCAGCATTATGACGAGTAAAATTAGCGTTTCGTTAATTAGATTTTATACGGCTTTGCCTGTGTATTATTATATTTTCTGCTATATCAAATGTGATGTTTAGAAATCCATAGTACTGTTATAAATGTAGACAGTCTTTCTGTCTGTTTTACGTTTTCTAGCCTAGACGCGCTGGACGAATATTGATGAAATTTGCCTCAATTCGAGCTTACATTATAGGCTTATTATAGGAAACTATCCCAAAATCTTTTACACGGAACCCTCTGAATATTTATATCTAAACTAGTATATTTTTAGTGTTTCCTGAAGTTCATCGCACTCAAATTTTGTTCAATATTTCAGTCTACCCGTAAATTAAACAACCAAACGCCACCGACATTTCGAAACACATTCCCACTTTGCCAGTCGAGTTTACTTTTTAATGGCTTTGGAAAGCGGAACCTTTTCAATTTAACTCGTTAATATTTCATACGGAACAGTCGATCGGTTTCGGGGCTATAAACAACATTGATGTAAATAGAAGTTATCATAGAATTGTATTGCTATAATCCGCGTTCGTTAAGAGAATCTATGTAAAGCTAAATGTAGGAAAGCAGGCAACGTTCATATACTTTGTACATGCAAGACCAGTCACCATGTGTATCACAAAACACCGCCACCAACAGCATATCACATAAGCACAGCACACACTCACTACGACAATCTCTTCGATCGTTTCGCACTGTAACCGAAGCATCATCAGGAAGATAGGCTTCACGACAAAATCGTAATGCATTACGATTTTGTCGTTGGGTGGTGACTGATTCTGCAGGTATAAGGTATGTGAACGTTCTCTACTTCTTACGCTTGGCATTATATAGATTATCTTAAGTAATACGGATTATGGCATAATAATTCTACCATAACTTTCGTACTATGGAATACCACAAAGTAAACTCAGCAAATTCTGCTCTGCAAACTCAGGCAATTTCTAACAAAGAACATAGCAATATAAAGTCAAACATATAAACACAAATACGATTATATGTAACGTTAAATTATTCAAATATTTTAGTATTCACAAATTACTTCCGAGAGATGTAACATTTTGCAATTGCAAATTCGGTATGAACCAAAAAGCGGCGGTTCGTACTAAAATGAAAATGACTTTTCGAAAACAAAAACAGACAATAACACTACGGACTTACCTAATGCAGTTATCTTGCATGTACTCGTTTTGTGTAAAAGCTGTGTGACGTAACAAGGTTTGGTCGCGCTGTCGCAAATATTTGTATGAAAAGAACTCTTTGTGCGGTATGAAATACTAGCTTTTACCTGCAACTTTGTTCGTATGGACTGTTGTCGCGTGATAGGCTAATAATAGATGGCGCTTTCCAATGTCATCTAATTCCTGTAGAATTAACAGTCGTTTTAAAGCCTATATATGGTGTTCCGGTGTATAAGGAATAATTGTTCCAAATTTCATCGATATTGGTTCAGCGGATTCGCCGTGAAAGAGTAACAAACATACATTCATACTCACAAACTTTCGCATTTATAATATTAGTAGGAAGTAGGACAAACAAAATCGTACATTCCATTTAAGTTTATAAATTTATTGGTTATTGTGATTTGCACAAAATAGAAAATAGCAAATTATATAAACTTTATTTTTTTTTATTAATATTCCGAGCCTTGCTCAGTAATTTTTTTTAAAGATATAACAGACAGATTCATCATCTCATCATCTTTAGCCATTTTGTGTCCAGTCCTGGACGTAGGCCTCCGCCATGTCCCTCCACGCCAGGCGGTTTTGTGCCTTTATCATCCAGTCTCGACCTGCGTATTGTTTGATGTCGCCTGCCCATCTTTTGGGAGGACGGCCACGTGATCTGTTGTTAGCACGTGGTCTCCATTCTAGAAGACGTTTGGTCCATCTTGTATAATCCATGCGTGCCACATGTCCTGCCCATCTCCAGACAGATTAAAAAAAGAAAAACCTGATGATATCTGGACCTCGGTCTGGGTTATTTTTTAACCTTTTTATCCGCTCGTTCCGAACTGAGCTATTACAACTTTACAAATGACAGCAAAATTAACCTTTGTATTCTATTTATATTGTAGCAGTTTTTCAATACCTGAAAACAGGGATAAAGCGACATTTTTCTTAAATAAAACTTATCTAGATCGATCTTCATCATCCTTATATAAGATCTTTATAATCATACATACATCATCAAAATCATTTGAGCCGTTTCCGAAATTGCGATGCGGAGTGAAACTATTGATGCGTTTGTGATAGTGAACGTGTGTAGTGTGTATTGTTGTGGCGGTGGTGGAGGTTTGTGCATGTGTATTTACGATACCTTGCAATCGAATAGTATATATATTTTTTTATGTAATTTATCCAAGATTATAGCAAAAAAAAAATTATAGCTTTTGGAATAAACATACTAAATTTTCCCTAGTATACTCCTAGAATTAGTGTATGTGAAATATGCGCTTTAGATCGTTATACCAAGTTTATGGCAGTATGAAATGGCTATCACATAACGACATTTAATCTCAGTTGATACCTGCACTGAATAGTTCAGAATAGACGACATTATGTAAATTTAGTACTTAAACTACTTACAAATAAGGGTTATAATTCTCTGGAATATCACCACACCGATTTGCGATCCCGTATACAAAATGCAAGCAGAGTTAATAGAGAACCAAAGTACATCGCGTGGGATGCAAAAAGCAATGTTCACAATGAAAACGACATTTTTGGAACATAAAGGATATACTCGCTTTGTAATCAGCTAATGCGATGTTCCTTTTTTGTAGTAACATAACTCAATTTGTCGGTATTGTCATAAAATATTTGTAAAAACAACATTTTCCGAGAATATTTGGGCGCAAAGGCTTATATGTGAACAGGATTATTTTATTACGCCAAAATCCATCGAATTGCCTGGATTGGTATTACTTCTAAACACAAGTGACTAGTTTAAAAAATATTGTACATATTGTCAATATTGTAAATATGTACTAGAAGAACCTGTTATTTCTTTCGCATCAACTTTAATAATCTTTAAGAAGCATTATTGAAATGCAATATGTGCTTTGTTCCCTTTTCCTTAAAGAAATGCAGGAATTTTTAATATAACTTTTAATAAATAATATAAAATATTATTTATAATATTTTTGTCCATTTTAACACCTCGGTCGATTGCCTCTTCAGGTGACAAGAGGGCTGGCTCCTTTTTCGCACAAAGAATCAGCTTAGCGATTCAGCGTGGAAACGCTGCCAGCATTCTTGGGACCATTCCACGTGGGCATGATTTGTACAATCCTAGCGTATAAGTAATTTAAGATGGTAGATATAACTTGTACATTTTTGCTGTAAATAAATTAAATATAGATATACATATCTAAATAACTTAATTTCTAAATATCTTGAAGAAACCAACTGGAAAAACACCGGATCGCTAAGTTATTTTTAATTATAGATTTTTTTATAAATTGTAGATTTCTATCCTTATCTAAGCCAGTATTATTATCTTTATACAAAAAAAGAACTTTGTGAACACCTTTAAACGAAATTATGGAAAAATTCTGATTCTTTTAGGGATTAATTCAAATTTATACAGACATTAAAGGTGTCGTTGAAATTAAAAATCTCAACGATGTCCGAAATTTTTAATATCTATGATAATTTAGATTGATTGAAATGGTATATAAGATTTATCAATTTAATTATCGGTTGGTAAAGTTTTATGCTGGACATATGTAAGTCTCTTCATGAAATCTTCACACCACACGATCCTTTGCCGCTTGTATACTGTCGACCTTTTTAAGGTCGTCGTAGGTGGTTCACCGCTATTCTAACACCTTGAGACCCCAACTCCTTGGGCACACAGTGGCCCGACCATCGCCACTTCAGTTGACACGCTGAGTTATATCGGTGACTTTAGTTTATCTGCGGATGTTCTTATCCTTGATTTAATCACGTAGAGATAATCTGAGCATAGCTCGCTCCATGCCCACTTAGTGACTCTGAGCTCTCTTATAAGGATCATAGTCAGCGACCAGTCAGTGAATATAAGTACGCCAATAGCGATTAAGGTTTTTGTTCAATATATCTTTAATATTTAAATGAGTTAATCTTGTATGTGTATATACGTATTTTTTTGGAATCTCGGAAACGGCACAAACGATTTTCCTGAAATTCAGCATGCAGGATACTAGGTTTTATTTT
Organism: Morpho helenor; assembly: GCA_029227775.1. Classification (NCBI taxonomy): domain Eukaryota; kingdom Metazoa; phylum Arthropoda; class Insecta; order Lepidoptera; family Nymphalidae; genus Morpho; species Morpho helenor. The sequence continues at coordinate 2,981,266 of JARGCU010000006.1, forward strand.
AAAAAAAATTCGTTTTATCTCTTTAAGGATACTACAATATATACTACAATATATTTATAGGATACTACAATTATAAACGACAATAATAAGAATTTTTCTCCAATATAGATTTAGTTATGTAATGTACGTGTTAAAAAATTATCGCTTTTGATCCCTAAATATTTTATGTATATTTTATAGAAGAAAAGCTACATGATATGATTAACCTACTAATAATAATATAATTGCGAAAGTTTGTGAGTATGGATGTATGAGATCTATGTTCACAGGACGTCCACCGGTTGAGAAAGAAGAAGAAGAAGGATGTATGTTTGTTACTCTTTCGTTTGCGAATTCGCTGAACCAATATCGATGAAATTTGGCACAGTTATTCCTTATACACCGGTATAACATATAGGCTATGGAAATCCTGTTAAATCTACAGAATTAGGATGAAGTTGAGAAGCGCCATCTATTGTCAACCTATCACACGACAGTCCACGCGAACGAAGTCGGTGGTACAAGCTAGTATTTAAATATTTATATGACAACGAATGCTAATACCCTATGTGCGAATTTTTGGTGGATAAATAGGACAATTTTTTTTTCTTGTATCGCTCCCTGGGAAATAATACAATATTTTGTAATTCAATATACGTAGCACTGGAATATTTTTATCATACTGTAGCTCTCAGAGGGAATTTGTCGCTTTCCTTATTACAGTTGGTACAAGTCACAAGATATTAGAGAAGTTCATTTTTTTTTAACATAAGATACACCAAAATATGTGTTTACCTTAATTGAAAAGAAAACTATATGATTAAAATATTTATACAAAATTAATCTATAATGTATAATTATATATAAAGCTGTAGAGTTTGTTTGTTTGTTGGATTGAATGATTGATTGTTTGAACGCGCTAATCTCAGGAACTACTAGACCGAATTGAAAAATTATTTGAGTGTAATATAATCTATTTATCAAGGAAGGCTAAAGACTAATATTTCATTAGATATAAAATTACGCTAAGATAAATAGGAGAGGAGCAGTAATAAAAAACATTGCCATAACAGCAAAATTTAAATCTTTCCTTGCGTGCGCTCAGTAAACGGTGAAAGTTAGTCAAAAATCAATTTGGAAAAAAAATCAATTTTGGATAACAATAGTAACACATTGATTTCGATGCAGGCGAAGCTGCTGGCACAGCTAGTTTGAATATAAATTGAAAGTTGCATTCACTTATACTTGAACGCCGTGTGGTTTCTGGCTGAATAGAATAGTACCACACTCATTTCTTACCGAGGTGTCGTAAAAGGCGACTAAGGTAAGGTGACGTCAGGCAGGCGGCCGGTAGTAAAATACGTAGCCAAATCATGTGACTACATGTTTTTTTTTTCTTGGACACTTACACACAAGGTCGTCCGTCCCCAAAGTAAGTAACTTAATACTTGTGTTATGGTAAACAGAGAACTGGTGAATAAATACTTATATATTTTTAAATACATACTTAAATACAAATATACACCCAAGCTCGAAGATCATCAAATTCATTTATAGAAAATGTTGGCCCTCGGCGGGAAACGAACCGGCGACCCGCGGAGCTATAGGCAGGGTCACTACCCACTGCACCAACGTCCCAGTTTGTAACATATTGTGCCACCCCACATAGAGTAGGATAAGTGCAGGAGGATGATTCGCTTATGACTTGACCCCCAATATAAAGACGTCAGAGACAAGCGCTGACTTAAATAATAACTCTTCTCTAGTTTACTCCTAGGAAATAGTGACACAATGGGAATAATGCGGACCGTACTCCGGATCTTCTTGGCTTAGTATTAGATGGAATTTTACTTTATTAAAATAAAATGCTAATAACATTTTCCTTCATTTTCTTTATGGTCTGCGCTCTCTGACTTATTAAGTTCCAAGTATTAAGATCTGTTTGCTTATTACTTTAGGTTATACCGCTATTGTTAGTCAACTAATTTCTCTAAGGAGCTATTCCCTACTGATCTCAATGGTTAGTAATTTAAAAGCATTGTATTTTCTAATTCATTCTTTTATCGTTATTATAAATTATTGTTTCTATTGTTTATTTAATTATAGTTTTATTATTAAAAGTGTAATTATTAAAAATAATTGACAAAATAATATTTACTAACAGCAATAGTCTTAAAATATCTTATATATGAAACAAAATATTACACCGTGTGGTATAATGGTTGAGTATAATAGACCACCCTCATTCCTTACCTAGGTGTCGTAAAAGGCCACTAAAGTAAGTGGACCTGCGGTGTGGTACCCGGTTGAGTAGAATACACTACCCTCATTCTTACCGAGGTAACGTAAAAGGCGACTAAAGTAAGTTGACCTGCCATCTGGTATCCGGCTGAGTAGAATACACCACCGTCATTACTTACCGAGGTGTCGTAAAGGGCGTCTAAAGTAAGTGCACCCGCCGTATGATATACGGTTGAGTAGAATGGACCACCCTCATTTCTCACTGAGGTGTCATAAAAGGCGAGTAAGGTAAGTTGACTTCAGGAAAAAGCGGCTGGTTATAAAATACCACAACATGCAACAGCATGTTTAAAACATGTTGTGCCGAACCCACTTAGAGTGGGATAAAGGCGGGAGAACGAGGAATGATAATGATAAAATAACATATTACAATTCCGATTTAAATTTTTTGCGCGTCGCTGAATTGTACGAAAAATGTTTCATTATACCAAATATTAGCATAAGTTAGGGAAAAGCAAGAGTATATATTTTGAATTTTCAATTAATATTGTAAGCGACAAATGAAAAAAGTTTCAAATTGACTTTGATTAAATCAAACTCGCAAAGTTATTTCATATTACAAACTCCCTTAGCTGTCATAAATATTTTAATATTATGTTCTTAAGTACCGTTGATGGGGTATACCCTTATAAAATGAAATTCCGTAGTGCCATATTTTTTCATATCTCACAAGTTCAGTTTAATTAACTTCCGTGTTGTTACAATATTAGTCATTCCGTGCGGTAATGTTATTTAAAATAATGGTGACACAACACTTGCACGTAAATTGCATATTTTGTGCCAACAAAAGTTCATTAATTTTTTAAGTGAATACCATTGGGTAGCATGCTCGGACCACCTTTACTTTTAATATACACTCAACGGCAAAAGTGGATGGAGAAAGTGCACGTCAACTTTAAATAACCAAAATAAACATGTCTATAAGTCGATAAATTGTTTTTCAGTTGAATTCAAGAAAATGCAATGTAATTTCGTGAACACGAACTCAAATTCTCAGAAAAATATCGATCTTCAGGTTCCCATAATTCTAAATCGAATAGTACATATAGTGCGATATTGTAAACGATTAAATAAATTTTCTTTTATTGAACTGTGTTTACAACCTTTATTTTTAAATAAACAAAATTTTATGTCAAAACTTTATCTATACTAATATAATTATAAACCTGAAGAGTTTGTTTGTTTGATTGATTGTTTGAACGCGCTAATCTCAGGAACTACTGGACCGATTCGAAAAATTATTTCAGTGTAAGATAGTCCATTTATTCAGATAGGCTAGAACATATATAAGATCACCATAAGATGAAAACGGCAAAATTTAAAACTTTCCGTAAACGGTACTAGTTAGTCAAAAATTATGTATTACAAAATTGTTCCCCTCTAAAAGTTCTTAATAAAAATCCGCGACAGCATATGTCTAGCTTTTAGGGTTGACCGACTTTAACCATTTTTATGGTTATCAAAAAAAATATATTCCTTTTTTAATATTTCCACGCGGGCGGAGCCGCTGGCGATTGCTTGTTAACAATAAAAGAATAAGTAATAAAGAATTACTTAAGAAATCGTAATATAATCTTCTTAATTTAATTAAAAATTTCATTTATATTGGTCCAGGAGGTTAGACATATAAGCGTTACAGAAAAACTTACAGACAGTCTTTTGCATTTTAAATAAAATTAATACCTAAGTAAATAATAAATAAATGGAAAAATATTTATCTTTCAAAGAATTCCAGGTAGCACATAAATTGCGGTCATAAATCAGTAAATGTTGCTTCATCACTCAATTTCGGTGGTTCATTTATTTTGTGGGATTGTGGGGCGCTAGTTTTGGACATGTTCCTTTGGTATCATATATCTTAGTAGATCGATGCCCTGTTTCGTTAGATTAATCTGGTATTTGAACTCTATTCATCCATTGCTTAAAGGTCTCATATGAAATCGTAAAGAAACATTTTTATTTATATCCTTAATATAATATATTTGACGCGCAAATTCTTATTTAAGTTATGAAAATACAACGGCGTGTGGTATCCGGCTGAATAGAATAGTACCACCCTCATTTCTTACCGAGGTGTCGTAAAAGGCGACTAAGATAAGTCGACCCGCCGTGTGGTATCCGGCTGAGTAGAATAGACTACCCTCATTTCTTACCAAGGTGTCGTAAAAAGCGACTAAGGTAAGTTGACCCACCGTGTGGTATCCGGTTGAGTAAAATAGACCACCCTCTTTCTTACCGAGGTGTCATAAAATACGACTAAGGTAAGTTGACGTCAGGCAGGCGGCCGGTTGTAAAATACATAGCCAAATCATGTTTGTAACATGTTATGCCGACCCCACTTAAGAATGGGATAAGGGCAGGCAGATTATAACTTATGAAAGTACAATTCTATTACTATTTAACATATTCATTATTCATTCGATTAATGATTATTAATGCTAGAGTATAAATAAGTTAACTAGATAAGATAGATAGTTCTTAAGAAATAATACAACAATTCAAAAAAATGTGCAATAGAATTGTTTTGCTAATCCATACTAACACTATACTATAAATATGTCAAGATGTATTGTCTGTCTATCTTATATACGTCCAAACACATCAACGAAATAGAATAAAATAGAAATACACTTTATTGTACACCATAATCCTAATATACAATAAAATAAGAGTTAAAATAAGAGAGAAAAAAGAACTTTTTTTTTACAATTTGACATTTTTTATTTTAATGTGACATTTGGTAAACGACAAGATAGCAAGAGACGCGGCGAGAATAAGCATAGATAATACACTATATAGGATAAGGTTAGACTACTACTAGTCTACTTCTTAGCTTGTAGCAAAAATATTAAGTATTGTTTAATATGCGGAACTCTTAAGTTATGAATTCGGTAATCTAATTACTTAGTCAGTTACCTAATATTACATTATACAATAAGGTAATCAAAGTTTATGCTAAAATGCACTCCTGAATGAGCAACTTTATGTTGTATTAATGCAGGATAACCGCTAACGTAAGCTATATTTCATTCGTTCCCCGGGGAACTTGCACGTATTGATGCTGAATGTTTTAGTTTACACTCGCATTACAGTATGAATATTTATTACCTTACTTGTGTTACCCGCGGCATAGTACGCGAATGAACCCAATATATCGCAATTACTATTTAAATTCGTGACGCCGTGTGGTATCCGGCTGAATCGAATAGTATCGCCCTCATTTCTTACCGAGGTATCGTAAACGGTGACTAAGGTAAGTCAAGTCGACCCGCCGTGTGATATCCGGTTGAGTAGAATAGACCGCCCTCATTTCTTACCGAGGTGTCCTAAAAGGCGACTAAGGTAAGTCGACCCGCCGTGTGGTATCCGGCTGAGTAGAATAGACCACCCTATTTCTTACCGAGGTGTCCTCAAAGGCGACTAAGGTAAGTTGACCCGTCGTTTGGTATCCGGTTGAGTAGAATAGACCACCCTGTTTCTTACCGAGGTGTCGCAAAAGGCGACTAAGTTAAGTCGATGTCAGGCAGGCCCCCGGTCGTAAAATACGTAGCCAAATCATGTGACAACATGTTTATAATATGTTGTGCCGATCCCACTTGGAGTGGGATAAAGGCAGGAGGGTATAAATACTATACCGGACTTGAATACCGCAACCGTTCCGGTTGCGATTTAACACAAAACTGCTACTTTTTATATTTCTTCCTCGCTATTTAAGCAGATAAAATCGCACTTTGATTTTTCAATCTTATTTTATTTTATTTTAAATGTGAAAATCAGTCCGTCTATTATTCTTTACGCTTAAGCGGCTAATAATAATAAAAATAACGAAATTTAGCACAAATAAAGCTGATACAGGTAAGATACGGGTAAGATCTCGGGGAAAATTTCGTTTTCTTAAAGGTGAAAACATACTTATTGTCCCATTTTTTCTTTCAGGAACAGCGAAAACACAGAAATGGCAACATTGAGGGTACACCACTACTTAGATTGACTCGAAGAAACTCGCAGGTAAAATATCATCATCATCCTCCTGCCCTTATCCCACTCTAAGTGGGGTCGGCACAACATGTTATAAACATGCTGTCACTTGATTTGGCTGCGTTTTTACGACCGGCCGCGAGCTTGATGTCAACTTACCTCTGTCGTATTTTACGACACCTCGGTATAAAAGAGGGTGGTTTATGCTACTAAACCGGATACCGCACGGTGTGTCAACTTACCTTAGTCGTCACAGGTAAAATATGAAAATGAAAAGTTAGAAAACTTATAATTTATTCTGTTTGACTAAGGATATATTTAAATAAAACAAAAAACAGTTATTGTTTCAGTTTATTTGTTGTAAACAGTCTTATAATCGAGCGATGATTTCACAATGGAAAGTAAACAATATTTAAACTTTGGCGATACTAAGCAAACTTCGGTTACAAGAGTTATGTCAGTAAATACCATCGTTGTCTTTACTTCACATCAGATACTTATATTTACTTTACTATTTACAGAGTTTTAAACATGAATTACTTTTAAAGCATAATAATGATCCAACGCAATATTTACATCATAGTTGACTATGTTAACATGAATATATAGTTACAAATTAGCATTGTTATTAGTATTTTATCTAAATATAAGTTGCTGTACGAATTCCCTTTGGCTGCTTCCGTGAGACCTGTTTACAGATAAAAAGATATCATTTCTCATACTAAGTACACAGTAGTACTACAGTATTGTATAAAATGGACTGGAAGAGATCTCTTTTAGGGATAAGGAAAATTTAAATTCAAATAATTCTTTATTCAAATTGGCCTTTACAAGCACTTTCGAATCGTCAAATTACAATGAAGCTACCACTGGTTCGGAAAGGTGCTCTCACCGAGAAGAACCAGCAAGAAACTCGGCGGTCACTCTTTTCAAAATTGAGTTATACAATAATGGCTTAATTAAGAACAAATTAAAAAATTTACAATATAATCTAGTGCGTAGCTGGTCGCAATTTAAAACCAAGCTTTTTTATCATCAATATAGTCCTCAACAGTATAATAAGCTTTATGAATCAGTGTCTTTTTAATAGCTATTTTGAACTTGTGTAAGGCCGCCTTTATACATGTGCTATTTTATTCTTTTTTAACAATATTTATGTATAATAAATAAATAAGTAACGTTCTGCTAGTATCTCTGGGAATAGGCCTCCTCTCTTCTTTTTTGTAGGGAAGGTTGGATCTAAGGCCCATCGGATTGGATTGGTTAGTTCGGAATGGTTTGTTAGACATAGCCGATTACCTCACGAAGCTTTCACTCACTTTAAAATAAAATGCAATTATCTCACTGCCCGGGATTTGAATCCGTGACCCTCTCTTAAGAATCACGAGGTGAAACATCTAATTTCATACCAATGTCCTCGTGTATTTCCATATATAGCCATATGTGTGCTACACGCTTTATTATCTTTCAATAATTAATTTAATTAACGGTCAAAGGTTTAACCTAAAAGTGATGGCCCGAGATTTGAACTTAGTAAAATATAATCATGAGTTTTAAAGCAATTATATTTAAACATGTCATCCTGAAGCGTAATATTTTCTTACATTAATAACGTTCACATACGCCGTGTGGTATCTGGCTGAATAGAATAGTACAACCCTCATTTCTTACCGAGGTGTCGTAAAAGACGACTAAGGTAAATTGACCCACCGTGGGATATCCGGTTAAGGTGAATAGGCCACCCTTTTTCGTACCGAGGTGTCGCAAAGTACGACTAAGGTAAGTTGATGTCAGGCAGGCGACCGGTCTTAAATACGTAGCCAAATCATGTAACAACATGTTTATAACATTTCGTGCCGACCCCACTTAGAGCGGGATAAGGGCAAGAAGACTAATAATGTTCACATAATAAGAAATAAACTTATAATAGACACTAAACGTAGTAGTGTTCGAAAGTTCATGAATTTCAAACAAATTATAAAATTTAAACACAATTTCCAATGAAACAAAGTTAGGGATGAATGTTTAATAGAAATTGTACCATTTGTGAGTGGCAGTTATACCGTGTTACTCAAACCTAATTCCGCGGAAGTTACTCGGAAAGTTTCGCGAGTTGTACGAATACTGACATTAAGTTAGGGAAAAAGTTCATTCCATACCTCCGGCGACGCTTATTTGATTGCCGAAGTCCTCTGAATACGGATTAAGCTTTATTTCTGTAAAAAATAATAATAATTAGTACTTAGGTATTACTTTTTCGATGAAGGAAAACATCGTGAGGAAACCTGCATATCTCTAGAGAATTCTGGAGATATGTGTAACCTACCAATCCGCATTGGAGCAGCTTGGTAGGTCTAAGCTCCAATCCTTCTCTCCGAAAACGGAGAGAAGAGGCCTATTCTCAGCAGTGGGATAGTAACAGGCTGCTACTTACTTAGTACTTATGACTTAACAAGCTGAACACGCAATTTTAGTTCAGGTCAACATAAGCATTACAAATATCCCTCATTCTTTATTATTTTCTTATTGTGTTTATACCTTGTTTTTAAGCCGTGTAGTATCCGACTAAAGTAGAATAGAACACCCTCGTTTCTCACCGAGGTGTCGTAAATGGCGATTAAGGTAATTTGACCCGCCGTGTGGCATCCGGTTGAGTAGAATAGGACCTAACTCTTTCTTACTCAGGTGTCAAATACTACTTAGGCAGGCGGCCGGTCGTAAAATAGCTAGCAAAATCATGCGACAGGATGTTTTTACATGTTGTGCCGGCTCTACTTGGAATGGGCTAAGAGCAGGAGGTTGTGTTCCTTTTTTTGTACATGTTTTTTATTATCCTGTATGATAGCCTAGTACAAGCTACATTTCATTATAGTTATCTTGTGCAAGGTCGAAGAATAGTTATATCCACGCATTTTATCCTTCACATAAACCTTAATTGAATGAATGAACGAATGATTTATTTGGTACTAAACACTATGCTATTTAAACAATTAACAATTAATTTTAGTTTAGTTATACTTAATATTTACTTTTTTTTATTTTAGACTAGTTGGCTGGAAGCGATTCCGATTCCGGAATACGCCAGTCATTACACATTATGTTGGTTTTTTTTATCATTTTTATTAATTTAAATTTTCGCAATAAAGAGATCACAAACAAACAAACCTTAATAGAATTTCTCTTCCTATTTTTATTTTAAATTCCTATACTGCTAAGTCTAAAATTTCCAACACGTAATATTTTGGATAATAGTTGTATTTTGTATTTATGTTATTCAATGACTCTCCCTATGTTTGGATACAGAAAAATCAACTATTATTATTTTAAACCACATTCAAAACACGTTCGGATATTGAATATACGCGCCATATATAGAAATAAAATGTTATTGGCACGCGACGCCGCTTCCATTCGCCGCGATCTGGCCGCGCTTGTGTTGGCAAGCTGCCCGATAAACACAATTCAGATTTCATGACATTTGCTGCTTATTAAATAGCATTTTATTCTGTTTGTCTTAAAAGGGTTGTGGGGAGCCGCTTGATCCTAGGGGCGAGCAACTGACGTGAAAAAATTAAAATTTGAAATATTCTTTATAGAAGTAACTTTCTAAGAAAGTGCTTTTGAATCTTCAACTCTACTGCTGGTTGGAAAAATCGCTTCTACGGAGTAGAGAGTAGTTTTCAGTAGGCTCACTGTGTTAGAATCCTTTAAATAGTTATTTTAAACCTGTAATGGTAAAAAACTTCTTACGTAGTTTAATAAGGCGAAAAGCAGAAGCCAAAAGCTTATATCGGTTTTCACTTTGGCTATTTTTTGGCATTAAAAGTATATTGCTATAAATATACTGAAAAAAATTGAGAATCCATTTTCCTTTACTTCTCTAGCAGGTTATGATGTGGACTTAATTTGTGAATGCCTTTTTAGTTCTTTTTGGCAATACAAACATTTTTCCACAATCTGCCGATTTACCACATAGTAGTATTCCATAAGACATATTGCTACGAAAGTAATCTAAATAACAAGTTTTGGTATTTCAACGTCTGTAAACTGTTGTTGTGAAAGAAAAAGAAAAAATTCTTACCATAAAGTCTTAATGTACCCTCGCTCTTCCCCAAGGAGTTAGTGCTGACGCAATTGTAAGTGCCGATGTCACTTTTGGCGAATTGACGGATTGTCAGCCACATGGACACTTTGTATGACGACTTTTCTTCCCGTATTGTGTACTTTGGCCTAAAACAGAATATTCTTTAATGAGACACAGTTGTTAAATACGGTACCTGTACGGTAAAGTCCTTGAGAGTTGCTGCTGGAAGGGATGGGGGCAATGTGTACAACAGTACCCTGTCCCCGCCACCAGCAGCGTGGTGGAGCACTGTCAGGTTTTTAGTCGGTGAGAGTCCTATATACCCGCCGCTCGTCGTTGAGCGTTGACGGCCCATAATGGGTTTTCCTGACAAAAAAATATGGTCATCTATTACTAAATCACATATTACCTAGTCAGTCTAGTCGCATGTATTCACGCTACTGCAATGTATAGTGACAGTGACATCTTACTCGTTAAAAAATTGATAACATATAGTTTATCAAAAATAGCGTCCATCATCATCCTCCTGCCTATATCCCACTCTAAATGGGGTCGTCACAACATGGTATAAACATATTGTCACATGATTTGGCTACGTATTTTATGACCGCCTGCCTGACGTCATACTTACCTTAGACGTCTTTTACGAGACGTCGGTAACAAAGTGGGTGGTCTATTCTACTCACAAAGCGGGTCAACATACTTTAGTCACCTTTTAAGATACCTCAGTAAGAAATGAGGGTGGTCTATTCTACTCACCCGGATAACCACATGGCGGGTCGACTTACCTAAGTCGCCGTTTACGACACCTCGGTAAGAAATGAAGGTGGTCTACTTATCCGAATACCACACGGATATCATCAAAAACATTGCTGTTGGGTATAAAGCTCAAAGCTTTTGAGTTTTGTAGAAGTTTTGATGTTTCTTTTGTACGATTTAATTAAGTTTTTGTAACAAAAACGTGTATTTTATATTTAATTATTTTCGTTAAAGAATATTGGCTGCGAATTTTTCTAAAATTTTATATAAAAAACATCTCTAAAACGTGATTAATATTTATAATAATAACTTGTTTCTGAAATTTTGAACAGCGATAAAACTGAACTAAATAAAGCTATTCCAATCATAACTTCTGTACAAATTTCTTTTGAGCGAAATTAAGGACGTTAGGGACACAAAATTAATTTTTGAGCAAACTTTTTTAATCAATGTTACAAGATTTTATGCATTCATTCTACGGGGAATGGAGTATATAAATTGTTTTAGCAACATAAAGAACCGTTTATAGCTTTTATAGACAAAAATATATTGGATTAAATTTGAAGTTTAATCTTGAACCTTCCACTAATCTAGCTAGAAATTTGTCGGTAATGGAATAAAAAATCTGGCAATACTTAATTATGCCATACTTTATTAACGTAGTTATAATCTAAAATCTTTAAATAAACAAATTTTGTGTTTATATATAATCTGAATTTTGAAAACGGCTCTTGCGAAACTTTTATTAAACTTTGCATGTAAGAGGTTTCGGGGACGATAAATCTATCGAACGAGGTTTAATAAAAAAAAATGTTGTTCTATCCCTGTTTCCAAGCATTTTCATTTATCACGGATTATAGCAAAATAATTTTATTATGATTTTGTATTATGGATCTCTGCAAAGTAACGCCTAATTCTATAAATTATTCTATAATTCTTTAAATAAATAAATAATAAATATATGGGACACTTACACACACGGTTTTCCATCCCCAAAGTAACTTAATACTTGTGTTATGGTAGACAGACAACTGGTAAATATATACTTATATATTTTTAAACACATATACACCCATACTCGAAGACCAAAAAAATTATTTTATAGAAAATGTTGGCCCTCGGCGGGTATCCATCGGCGGGTATCAATCGTGGAGCTGAAGGCAGGGTCAAATACTGCACCAACGGGCCAGTCAAAATGCTTACTGTTACATTGTATAAAATAACTACACTACTTGTAAACTTTATCAAGCATAGCATCGATTATCCCTTTATTTACTGGAGAAGTTTCTAGATAGACTCTCGATGGACAATTTCATTGCATTTTAAAGTCTCGAAGCAATTTGTCCCGCCCATTCAACCTGAAAACGTCTCGAGGTTTCTCTCGTCCTGCGACTATTCAAGTGGCGACCGCTCTTTACTTCGTTTTGTTCAATCGTTCAGATAATTTCAAATTCAATGGTTGGTATTTAATTTGATTTAATTTATTTGTAATTTACACTTGGATTGGATGCAACCACGCCTTATATACATTACAAACAATACACGAAAGGTTGGATTTAAATTGCATTTGGACTAGAAAGGTTGGATTTAAATTGCATTTGGAACTTTTTTAAATTTGTCGAATAAATATAAAGTACCTGGGTGACCAAGCCTTGCTCAGTATTTTTTTACAAAATAACAAAAAGAAACTTCAAAAAAAATAATGGGGTAGTTGGGCTCGATCCTAGATATTTAAATTTCTCGAGACCGACCGTTCTCCGAATAACCCACGCTGACTTGATTTTACGTTAATAATAGTGTTTTATATTCAATGTTAATTTTAGAATTTTTTTAATGTCCAAAAACAGGGATGAAACGATTATTTTAAATAAAACCAAGTTAAATCGAATTTTCTCCCCGAAAACCCCCTTCATGCAGAATTTCAGGAAAATTATTCGAGCCTTAAGTGGGAGAAATTATTGAATTTTTTTTGTGGTATCCGGCTGAGTATAATAGAATACCCTCATTTCGTACCGATGTGTCGTAAAAGGCGACAACAGTAAGTTGACCTGCCGTCGCCTTTTACGACACCTCGGTGAGAAATGGGGGTGGTCTATTCTGCCAGACCACACTGCGGGCCAACTTACCTTAGTCAACTTTTACGACACCTGGCTAAGAAATGGGGGTGGTCTATTCTATTCAGCCGGATACCACACTGCGTGAATAAAGTAAGTAGTAAAGTAAGAAGTAAAAATTATAAGAGTCCAAAACATACCCATCTAGGAGCATTTCTCCTCGATTCTTGATCCAGTAGTTGATCGTGTTGGGGTAAGCTTCTACATAGCACTTGAGTTTAACGTCCGTGCCGAGTGGGGCGCCGAGGAGTTGGTTTGGCACTTTCACTGTTGGTGCAACTGTCGGAGAAAGTATATTTTAAAAGCAGTGTTTAGAAAAAACCCGCCTTTTCTATTCTAAGACCAAGATTGCACTGTTTGCTTGTCATCTATCTGTTTACTTGTTTGTCTATTATGCATTTACGTCTGAATCTTTGGAACAATTTTAAAGAAAGAAAGAAAAGATGTAAGATAACGTACTAGGAGCACATAATTCCTCACTCAAATAATAGATGGCTAGTCGTTTTCTCCGCGCTACAGAGGTGCTTTCGTAATAAAAGAAGTCCTCGTACGAAATGTTATTAAGTTGACATCGCCTATTATTTCCTTAAGTTTCAAATGAACCTCCTGGAACACTCAGTCTAAGCGAAATTGTAAACAGTACATCCATTCTTGAAAAGCCGTGAGGGACCCGTTCCGTCCGCGATTCTCTCTGTATAAGTGACAATAAAACTACTGTACCTGTTATTTGTATATATTTTTCCGTCCTTCCAAGTCATCGTCTTACAAAGATTTATTTGAACACAATTTACAAAAAAACACGAAATTATTTTTACATATTCGTAGATTTTTGTGATCAATAAAGCTTTCCCGCTCAGCACATATTCTACAGCAAGCTGTAGCGCTGCTTTCAGTAGGCACTTGAACGCAAGGTCACAGATGATACCACAACTTATACATCAAATTCAAAATATTCTTTATTTAAGTAAACTTGTAAAGAAATGCTTTTGAATCGTCAACTCTACTGCTGGTTCGGAAAGGTGTTCCTACCGAGAAGAGCCAGCAAGAAACTTGGCAGTTGCATCATCAACTTTTTCAATGAAGTAACTTACGTAACATAAAATAAAATAACCTGGCTTAACTTGAACTAAATAAAATAAAAACTATAGAAAGATATAAAAAAAAATTATAAACCAACAAAAAATATATACATAGGTACATATACATCTAAAATAGGCAAAAAAGGCCATCCCAAGTGCCGACACAAAAACTGATAGGTTCCACTAAGTAGGTTTAATATTGATAAAATTTAGTAGAATTGTTTTGTTTAAATGAATGAAAACAAAATAGTGTTTTATTCAGGAACAGGATCTAAAGTACAAACTTGAGAGTATTTAAAACCTAAGCTTAACCAACTAAATTTAGGGAAACCAAGTTCCGGATAAGGCTATTTTAATATAATTTCTACTTTATTTTATGCTTACCTCTTAAAGCCAAAGAATGGTATTAAGATTAATGCCAGATAAACTAGGTGTGCACAGGATCTTAATTGTTTCCGTAATCACCATGTAATTTGCCGCTGTAATTACTTCGAGATTTCTCTTCCGTAGTGACATATGAAGTAAAGTCGTTGGCGGCTTGCCAACATGGCTTCCTATCCCGCCACGTTTACATTAAGGTGCACGGGATAATTTACCAAAAATAATGGAGCTTAAAACTGAAGCTTGTACATTAACAGAAGTGGGATATCCTTTTTTCTCCTTCTAATACGCGGTCTTGTGTAATAGTTCTAAATTCGAATGTCCTTAAATGGATTTGTTCTTAGACATAGATATTTTCATTATTGCTGAAATAACTACTATCCACGATGCGAACTCATGCACATGCTATAATACTTAGTCTTAACACATATATAATTAGGCGTCGTCATAGTATATAATCAATTAACGCCTTATCTTAACACATACTTAACTACTACTGCGTCTTAACACACATAAAGCTAACATTTTTTCGTAATAAAGACTTAAATAACAGCTTTTCTTAAAACATATTCAACTTACGCTTCGTCTCAATATATACTCAACTAACGCGTCGTATTAACACATACTCAACTAACGCTTCGTTTTAACACACACTTAACTAACGCGTTGTCTTAACACATACTCATCTAACACTTCGTCTTAACACACGCTCAAGTAATGCGTCGTCTTAAAACATTAGAAACTAACGCTTCGTCTTAACACATACTCAGCTACAACTTCGTCTTAACACATATGAAACTAACGCTTAGTCTTAACAAACACTCAACTAACGCTTCGTCTTATCGCATATGCAACAAACGCTTCGTCTTAACACATACCCAACTACAAATTCGTCTTAACACATATGAAACTAACGCTTAGTCTTAACAAACACTCAACTAACGCTTCGTCTTATCGCATATGCAACAAACGCTTCGTCTTAACACATACCCAACTACAAATTCGTCTTAACACATATGAAACTAACGCTTTTTATTTAGATATACTCAACCAACGCTTCGTCTTAATACATATGCAATAATTGCTTCGTCTTAACACACCTTCAAATAACGGATTTTCTTAGCATTTATTCAACTAATGCTTCGTCATACCACATACTCAACTACCGTTATCACAAAGAACTCTTATTTTTCAACGATAATAAATAAAAGTTCCAAAGTGTAAAATACTTACAGTTAACGTTTAAAGTGATCCTCTTGCTAACAGCTGGCGGAACATCGTTAGAGGCTATGCATAGAAAAGCCCCCATCTGTCTGCGGTCCACACGCCATAGAGGCATCGAACTGCCTACGTAGCTTTCAACTGTACAGAAATGCTATATATTTATATCCAAAGTATAATAGTAGTGAAAAGTTGTATGACTGGCCCGCTGGCGCAGTTGGCAGTAACCCTGCCTTCAGCCCCGGAGATAACGTGTTCGATTACCGCCGAGGGCCAACATTTTCTAACAACAATTTGTTGGTTCTTTATGTCTGGGTGTATATTTGCATTAAATTATGTGTTTAAATTTATATACCTAAGTATATATATACCAGTTGTCTGACACGTATAACACAAGTATTAAGTTACTTATTTTGGGGACTGATGACCGTGTCTGTAAGTTTCCCATAAATTTATTTATTGTATTATTATATTGTAAATCAAATACGCCGTATGATATCTGGCTGAACACAATAGTACCACCCTCTTTTCTTACCGAGGTGTCGTAAAAGGCGACTAAGGTAAGTCGACCCGCCGTGTGGTATCCGGCTGAGTAGAATAGACCACCCTCATTTCTTACCGAGGTGTCGTAAAAGGCGACTAAGGTAATTTGACTCACCCTGTGGTATCCGGTTAAGTAGAATAGACCAACCTCTTTCTTTTCGAGGTGTCGTAAAATATGACTAATATAAGTTCACGACAGGCAGGCGGCCGGTCGTAAAAACGCAGCCAAATCATGTGACAGCATGTTTATAACATGTTGTGCCGACCCCACCTAGAGTGGGTAAGGGCAGGAAGATGATGATATATTGTAAATCAAATAAATTAATATATTGGCATTAATGGTGACTATTACAGTTCCATACGCGTTAACAGAATTTCAATTTAAAAAAATAACCAAAATCAAGTATTGCAGAGTACAGATATAGGTTAAATCACGATAACTACTTCTTATCTTCAAAATATCAATTCTGGAAAAAAATTGTGACACTAATTTCCATGCAAACAAAGCTGCTGGCACAGCTAGTCATTTATATATTACTGGTTAAAAAAGATCGAAAGAGATTAACTCAAGACTTCTTATTGGCAAGTCAAACCAGTTCAGCTTGTTACAAAATAATTCTCTTTTAAAGACTATAAATTTATTTCACGCTTGAAATGTTTAATGTTCTTCAACAAAATTCAAGTGAAATGATTGCATTTACAATCTGATCTACAAAACGAACGGATCTAGCTGCGTTTTTACATCGAAACTCATCAATTTCCTCATGAAAGTTCAATTTCAGTGGCAGACGGAGCGAATGATTAAGTCGAGGATTTTCTTTATTTTTCTAGAACCAGGTTGTTCTGAAAGTGCTCCAATCCTATTATTTCTCTACTTGGATTATGATGGATCGGAAATGTTATTAACTTTGAGAATGTTTTTATTGAGAAATAGCAATTTCTGTACATATTATAAAACAAAGTTCTGCTGCTGTTTGTCTGTATGTGACCGATTTTATCAAAATCTACTGAATGGATTCTTGTACGGTTTTTACTACAAGGTAGTACAATTATTCCGGAAGGTTTAGGTTAATGGTAAATTACGGTTTTATGTAAATAGTGTTGAAATATGGTTGCTGGGAGCTTTAGTCGCGTGCGCCGTGTAAACCAACAGAGATACACTCGAGTAATGTACTAAGGAATTGTAGATCTACAAAAATACTACAAAAAAGTCCACAACAGCATGTATCTGTCTCTTATGGTTAACTTACAATCCTATCCTACTAATATTATAAATGCGAAAGTTTGTGAGTATGGATGTATGTTTGTAACTCTTTCACTATTTATTTTAAAAGTTATCCGCAACTTTATTCGCGTCAAATACACTATTAAAATACCCTCAGTTATGAAATATGTTTTTTAAAGAAAAAGTGAATTTTTATAAACCTGCATGTTAATCCGGTATATAAGCTTTAATTTGCTGTATTTCATCAATATTGCTCCAGCGGATTAGCCCTGAAAGCGTAACAGATAGACAGACTTTCACATCTCTTATATTATGTAAATACATTACCTTTGAATTATCTGTACATATAATAACATAAAGTCCCCAAAAACTGTCTGTATGTATGTAATCGATATTCTAAAAATCTACTGAATGAATTATTGTGTAATTTTTTCTAAAATATAGTGCAACTCTTGAGAAACGTTTTAATTAATAATAAATTACTGTTAAGTTTCTGCAGTGTCGAGATTTATGCGAAAAACTTTATGACACATTGTTTACAACACGGGCAAAGCCGTGGTCACAGCTACAATTAAAATTAAAAAAATATAAATAAGAAGCATCAAATTTTTAATATCACTTTTTTAAAGTAAATAGTTTATAGTAATTTTGAAAGTAAGTAGTGTCTTTGTACAAATATTCAAACATTTCTCGTGAAGCGGAAAATACAGATAAAAGCAAAAACCGCGCGCCAATCTTCTTAGCAATTTGCGAACGCACCTGTGACTTCTTTGCTGCTATAAAGCTTAGAACATATCCGCGGGATTCAAGATTTGAATAAATAGCTTCGAGAATGTTGACACATTGTTAGAAATGTTGAGCTACAAATGCTTTTGTTGGAAATGAAATATAACCTTACACTTTAGCCTTAGGTAATATTTTACGTGTGACGTGTTATATAATTTTAGATGAAGAAATGCGTCGTGCGTGTTCTATATCATGATTGAATGTTAGGTTTAGGTTTAGTGATGCAGTAAATATAGAAAATCATCATCTTCCTGCCCTTATCCCACTCTAAATGGTGTCGGCACAACATGTTATAAACATGCTGTCACATAATTGACTGCGTTTTTACGACCGGCCGCCTGCCTGACGTCAATATACCTCTGTCGCATTTTACGACACCTCGGTAAGAAAGAGGGTGGTCTATTCTACTAAACCGGATACCACACGGTGGGTCAACTTACCTTAATCGCCTTTTACGACACCTCGTTAAGAAAGAGGGTGATCTATTCTACTAAACCGGATACCACACGGTGGGTCGACTTACCTTAGTCGCCTTTTACGACACCTCGGTAAGAAATGAGGGCGGTACTATTCTATTCAGCCGGATACGGCGTAAACATAGAAAATATAAACTCATTTTTAAAAGCTTTCATTTAACAAAAGTAATAATATAATTATTTTGTTATAATCCGCGATGCAGTAAAAAAGAAAATATATATAATGCTAAATGTAGAGTGGACAATCCGCTTTCATATCTGATACATGCAGGATTCATAAAAACACGAATTTTTGGAATGTTCAACATTCCATATTTAGAAATAGGGGCTTAGGTTTGAACTTTATATTTTTTTAAAAGATGACGCGAAAAATATCAACAGGCTGTTTTAAATACTTGATTTATTATTTATAGAAGCAGAACAAAACATTGTCTCTATTTTACGGGGCGAAACTATAGTTGAGATTGTGGTAGTGAATGTGTGCAGTGCTTGTCATTTTTTGAGTTATTGGTAGCAGCTAGTGAGGATATACGGATATAGAACTCTACTTTTAGATCATCATCCTCCTGCCCTTATCCCACATAGTGGAGTCGGCACAACATGTTACAAACATGTTGTCAATTGATTTGGCTACGTATTTTACGACCGGCCGCCTGCATGACATCAACTTACCTTAGTCATATTTTACGACACCTCGACAGGAATGAGGGTGGTCTATTTTACTGAACCGGATACCACACGGTGGGTCAACTTACCTTAGTCGCCTTTTACGACACCTCGGTAAGAAATGAGGGCGGTACTATTCTCTTCAGCCGGACACCACACGGCGTAAACATAGAAAATATAAACTTATTTTTAAAAGCTTTTATTTAACAAAAGTAATAATAAAATTATTTTTCTATAATCCGCGATGCAGTAAAATAGAAAATATATATAATGCTAAATGTAGAGTGGACAATCCGCTTTCATATCTGATACATGCAGGATTCTTAAAGATTCAGGATTTTTAAAGAGACGACGCTATAAAATATCAGGCTGTTTTAAATACTTGATTTATAATTTATAGAAGTAGAACAAAGCATTTTCGCTATTTTACGGGGCGAAACTATAGTTGAGATTGTGGTAGTGAATGTGTGCAGTGCTTGTCTTTCTTGAGTTATTGATGGCAGCTAGTGAGGATATACTTTTAGATCATCATCCTCCTGCCCTTATCCCACATAGTGGGGTCGGCACAACATGTTACAAACATGTTGTCAATTGATTTGGCTACGTATTTTACGACCGGCCGCCTGCATGACATCAACTTACCTTAGTCGTATTTTACGACACCTCGGCAAGAATGAAGGAGGTCTATTTTACACAACCGGATACCACACGATGGGTCAACCTACCTTAGTCGCCTTTTACGACACCTCGGTAAGAAATGAGGGCGGTACTATTCTATTCAGCCGGATACCACACGGCGTAAACATAGAAATTATAAACTTATTTTTAAAAGCTTTTATTTAACAAAAGTAATAATAAAATTATTTTTCTATAATCCGCGATGAAGTAAAATAGAAAATATATATAATGCTAAATGTAGAGTGGACAATCCGCTTTCGTACCTGATACATGCAGGATTGTTAAAGATTCAGGATTTTTAAAGAGATGACGCTATAAAATATCAACAGACTGTTTTAAATACTTAATTTATAATTTATAGAAGCAGAACAAAGCATTTCAGTTATTTTTACGGGGCAAAACTATAGTTGAGATTGTGGTAGTGAATGTGTGCAGCGCTTGTCTTTTTTGAGTTATCAGTGGCGGGTAGTGAAAACAGATATTTAGATTATATTATTACAGAGAACTCTATATTTAGATATACTTTCAAATATTTAGCAAAATAATATTTTCATTAAGTATTTTTGGTTTACTTGGTTTACCGCCGGGTGGTATCCGGCTGAGTAGAATAGACCAACCTCATTTCTTACCGAGGTGTCGTAAAATGCGACTAAGGTAAGTTGACCCACCGTCTGGTATCCGGTTTAGTAGAATAGACCACCCTCTTTCTTACCGAGGTGTCGTAAAATGCGACTAAGGTAAGTTGACCCACCGTGTGGTATCCGGTTTAGTAGAATAGACCACCCTCTTTCTTATCGAGGTGTCGTAAAATACGACTAAGATAAGTTGACTTCAGGCAGGCGACCGGTCGTAAAAACGCAGCCAAATCATGTGACAGCATGTTTATTACATGTTGTGCCGACCCCACTTAGAATGGGATAAGAGCAGGAAGATGATGTTTTACTTCTATTTTAATACACTTTTAACATAGGTTGCATTTTACCGGTAACCGGGGTCAGAATGCTAAGTCCCACTTTCTACTTCGACCTATATTTATCTCACCTTTTATATGCCGCCTGCACAACTCGTTAGGGATGAACGGAGTTACGGGGCGAGAATAAATTCCGTTAAAGTTACCGATTAAGCGTTTTTAATTCGATTGTGTGCAGTTTCTCGTTAAACCAGAGCAAATTATTGAAAATGTCTCAAGTTTATCTACTAAAGTAATAATAAAATTATTTTGCGCTATTACTTTTGAATTATGGATCTCCGCAAAGTAATGCCTAATTCTATAAATTATTTATCTACTAAGTTAAGTTAAGTTTAAGGTTACTTATTAGTTTATTTATTGTATTAAAATATTAAGAAAAGATTTCCAGAATATATCAAAACAATCTTTGATCACTTTATTACTCTTAATTACTTTAATAACAATTATTTTCGTCAGTATGGAATGCCGCCAAAATGAATTCCTCTTCCATTTTTAAAATCCTCTTAAGTTGAGACTACAATATTGGGAGTAATGCCAATATTTATGCTTCCTAATACTTAATTACTCACTACTTACTTAATACAATAATTATTATCTTATTATACAAATGTAAAAATTGCTAACAATTGGAAAGTAAACTATGTAGTATAATATCCACTACGCCAGTTAAAAAAAAATATCCTAACTTATATAAATAGAGTTGAATACTCCGTGATAATTATATAATCTATGTTTTAACTAGTCTGTGACACTTCTAAATCAGTCAAGCAATGTTGCATATTAAACCGCTATCGAAATTAAAAGAATTACTGATAATACCAGCGACTTTCTATTCTTCTTCTATCTCTTCGTCAAATAGTACTTAAAAGTAAAAGCACTTATAGTAATTAATTTATAGCAGTAGTTACTTTGCGGAATTCCATTGTTAAATTATGAAACACCGCAAAGTTACACCTACTTCTAGACATTTTTCATACCTATACCTTAATTTATGGTAACTTAAGCGTTTAAATATCCACATAATACTAACAAACCGACAATAAAAAAAATAACAAAGAACGAGTGTTAAAAGCTACTATATAATGTAATGATTCAAGATGAAAATTAATATATCTGATTAGTAATTAATATAGAACTTAGTTCGTAAAGAAAAATACACACAATAACTATAGTTTTCAAGATATTTTTATATAGAAAATAAATGCTATAAAAATGCTTTTACACATCACGAAAGGAAATTTCATAAAGCAATTGATTTCGTCACGCCACTCCTACATTTTGAGTTAAACACTTCCTTATAACACGAACATTTAAGTAGTTAATTTAAGGTAATTTTGGTTGTGATAACATCTATATGATTCTGATAATGTGATAATATTTATTCATTTATTCTCCTGCACTTATGCTAATTGGGGTTGGCACAACATGTTTGAAACATGTAACATGATTTGGCTACGTATTTTACGACTAGCCGCCTGCATGGCGTTAACTTACTTAGTCGTTTTAAAACACCTTGGTAAGAAATGAAGGTGGTTTATTCTACTCAGCCGGATACAATACGGTGGTCCAATAATAATCTTGTATTTTCCGTTTTTAATTTTATTGCAAAGACCAGTGGATCGCGGTCTAAATGAAGCATAGTATCGAATCAGAATACGCAGCATTGGAATATCCTATAGGTACCCTTAAGTCGACAAATAACATTATAATCAACGCTGGAAGCTGCCAGATAAAGGTAGCAGAAGACTGACGTCTATTGGGCGAAGGAAAAAGATATCTCATAATCCCATGGAATGGCATTTTAGAAATAAATTATCTAAAATACTTTAATTATCATATTTGTATTGTCAGTTTCTTATTAATATCCATTTTGATCAGTTTTTATTTATATAGTTTTTTCATAGTTAGTTTTTAATTTTAAAAATATAATGTCATCGTACATGTTTAAGTTGCATGCCGTGTCTGCCTATAAATGGCATTAGGTGTAAACTTATAAATCCTAAGCTGTTTCTATTTTAATTTTTAAATTACACTTAATTCTGTTGGCGGACCTAATAAAAATAAATAAATAAATAAATTAATGCAAAACTCGTTTCGTGTTAATAAAAACCGGCTACAGTTGTTATTAAATTCGTCGAATAAAAAATCTATTCATCGATTCCTATCAAAAAATATAAATTTGTCCATAGATTTTTAGCCCTATCGTTGTACACACAGTTATATATATCTTTATATACACAGCGTCACTCTGGCCGCAGATCCCACCGCTGCCACCAGGCCGATTTCTCAAACAATTTGGTGGCAGTGGCGGGATGATGTTAATATGCCTAAATCAAATATATTTTTCAATTAAACGCCATTAAAATACTTACCCTTATCAAAATCCCTTGATGAAGGCTTTTTTAGTAATATAGGTTCATGGTCTTCTCTCCTCCACGTAATCTTCGGTGGTGGGTGACCCGTAGCTTTACACGTGAGTGTGGCGTTCTCTAACTCCTGAACTGACACGTCTCCTGACGTGTCGTCACTGACGATGTCCGGTGGTACTGTGGGCGAATATCAAATATCAATGGCTGTTAAAATATCTATACTAATATATAAAGCTGAAGAGTTTTTTTGAACGCGCTTATCTCAGAAAATACTAGACCGATTTGAAAAAGTGTTTGAGTGCAAGATAGTCTATTTATCGAGGAAGGCTATATAACAATAGGAGAGGAGCAGCAATAAAAATATTACTCATCATCCTTCTGCCCTTATCCCAATCAAAGTGGGGTCGGCACAATATGTTATAAACATGCTGTCACATGATTTGGCTGCGTTTTCACGATCGGCCGCCTGTCTTACGTCAAGTTACCTTAGACGTATTTTACGACACCTCGGTAAGAAAGAGGGTGGTCTATTTTACTAAGCCGGATATCACACGGGGATCAACTTACTTTAGTTGCTTTTTACGACGCCTCGGTAAGAAATGAGGTTGGCCAATTCTAATCAGCCGGATACCACACGGCGGGTCGACTTACCTTAGTCGCCTTTTACGACACCTCAGTAAGAAATGAGGGTGATACTATTCTATTCAACCGGATACCACACGGCGTCAGCAATAAAAATATTACTAAAACGGCAAAATTAAAAGCTTTCTTTGTTCTAAGTAAACGGTTAAAGTTATTCCAAAATCTTGTATTACAAAATTGTTCCTCTCTAAAGGTTCTAAATAAAAGTCCGCGATAGCATATGTCTAGCTTTTAAGGTTAACCAACTTTAACCATTTTTATGGTTATCAAAATATTATACTATATTTTCAATATTTTCACGTGGCTTACACATTGCTGGGTCTATTTTTATAAAGCATTTACAGGTTGTTAATAAAACCGTACTTTCCAAAAATGTTATTTCAGTAGAATTTTGTGAAAAAACATCATTACTCAGAAATTTCAGTGGATCGCAAGTTCAAAGAAAAACTATTATAAATAATGACCGCCTCAGTTCTCGCGTTCAACCCTCACGAGAGCGCTTTGTGATGAAAAACCCTCCACTTAGTATACAAGAGGTCCACAGCCTGTAATCACGCTGTTTTATTTCTAGAAACAAATCATTGAAGTTGTTTTTTCTGTATTATGCCAAGAATTTTTTTTATGAACTCAGTTGCAAAATTTTTATACATTCAAACTTAAAATTTCTATTACTATAATAGTGTGTAACTTATTATTTAATAATTATTCTAATAGATATAGAGGTATAAATTCACAATAAGGAATTAACTTATAAGTAAAGCATGTAACACACCACCGTTTGGTAACCGGCTGAGTAGAATAGACCACCCTCATTTTTGACAGAGTTGTCGTAAAAGGCGGCTAAGGCAAGTTGACTCGCCGTGTGGTATCCGGCTGAGTAGAATAGACAACCCTCATTTCTTACCGAGGTGACGTAAAAGGCGACTAAGGTAAGTTGACCCGCCGTGTGGTATCCGGCTGAGTAGCATAGCCCAGGACTTCTTAAACTTTTTTATATAGCGACCCCCTTCAAGCTAAGGAAATTTTAAACGACCCCCCTCGATAACCTCGATAACGAGATAATGAAATATATATTAACCGTAGATGTAGATGTAAATAACAGTTTTGCATTGCCACTTTTTTCAAAAAATACTTATAATAAAACTACAATAGTATTTTGTATGATTTTTATTTGTATTTATATTTGTACGTAGTGTGTATACTAATTTTAAAATTTTATTTAATTTTAATTTTAATAATTGTTGTAAACTAACCAATCATCAATTTAATAAAATCTATTTAATTAAATTTAATGAAAAGGGGTAATGAAGGAACTTAGGAGGAGAAATATCAATAAATCTTTGTTAGAAAAGTTCTTTAAAGGACAGCTGCAGCCATGTAGTTGTATCAATAATGATTGAAAAGTATCAGATCTTTGCGACGCCCCTTTCAGTAGTCTCGCGACCCCCCTGGCGGTCGCGACCCACAGTTTAAGAAGCCCTGGCATAGACCACCCTCATTTCTTAGCCAGGTGTCGTAAAAGGCGACTAAGGTAAGTTGACCCGCCGTGTGGTATCCGGCTGATTAGAATAAGACCATCCTTATTTCTTACCGAGGTGTCGTAAAAGTCGACTATGTTCAGTTTACCCGTCGCGTGTCACTATGATGATATTTCCTGATATGGATTACCATACTGTTTTTACTGTACTGTACTAATACTGTCAATAAAGTATTAATTTATTTCCTATTACATACTTAATCCTATGGTAGACACGTGTACAACACCTCGAATATACCCATCACGGGTCATTACAATTAAACCTGTATGAATAGGGTTGCCACCCGTACTATATTATATAGTATCGTACTATATTTTAGTCCATTGTACTATATATTATAGAAAAACAATATAGGACGAAAAATACTATATTTTTATCGCTAATTCAATTGTCGCACTTTTTTTGAATCAACTGTGAATGGAACGAAAAAATGGGTTGTTAATTTACTTTAATATAGACCTAACTTGCTCAGATGGCTATAATTATTTAAAAAATAATAGAACCTTGGTGGCGAAAAGTAATAATAAAAAATCATAGAAAAATAAATAATGATTAAAAATAGATGTGTACTATTTTTTTGTCTGATTTAATAAAAGTACTATATTTTTTTGATTTAAAAAGAAAAATACTTGAATTTAAACTATCGTGAGTGGAATTCATAATTAATGTACAGAAACCGGCTATGCTCACGTGTTATTTATCGGATGAGCCCGACTAGTTTCAAGCCCATACGGGGCTCTTATTCATGAGCTCTTTACGCGGCGTTATCGCGGCGGGAACTAGTCGGGCTCATCCGATAAATAACACGTGAGTATAACCGGTTTCTATACATTAATTAAGAAAAATACTTTTTTTTTTTCAAAAAAAAGGTGCCAGCCCTATTTATGAACAACGTTATCGAGTTACATCGAGTTATCGAGTTACATAGTTATATTGTTTAATCAATAGCACGTGGGTGACCTTGCTGGGTAATTTTATTAAAAGATATAAAAAATACATCATCATCTCATCATCTTCCTGCCCTTATCACACTCTAAGTGGGGTCGGCACAACATGTTATAACATGATTTGGCTACGTATTTTAGGCCGTAGTCCGTCCTGACGTCAACTTACCTTAGTCGCCTTTTACGACACCTCGGTAAGAAAGACGGTGGTCTATTTTTTTCAACCGGATGTTTATCACATGGTGAGTCAATTTACCTTAGTCGCCTTTTACGACACTCGGTAAGAAATGAGGTTGGTCTATTCTACTCAGCCGGATAGCACACGGCGGGTCGACTTACCTTAGTCGCCTTTTACGAAACCTTGGTAAGAAATTAGGGTGGTACTATTCTATTCAGCCAGATACCACACTGCGTAGATATAAAAAATATAATTAAGAAAATAAAAAGAAAGAAAAGGTCGGTCTTTTCAATTCTCGAAATGAGGGATAAAACAACATTTTTTTTCTAAATAAAACTTAGCTAAAACCTAAAGTTACATCTTATGTATTTAACATAGGACATGTGACTTTATTCTTGGTATGGAGCGATTGACATAAAAAAAAGATTTGAGTATCTTTATTAGTTATCCTATCTAGAGAAATTTCTAAGATAATTTTGTATAAACAGTACAAATATAAACAGTCACCGCTATCTATGGGGTCACAGCAGTTATATTTAAGGACTTCATAGATCGATCGTCGATCCATATTAAGTTGATAAAGGTTTTGCTATTGTCCGGTAGATGGCGCGCAACAAGTAATAATCAAAATTAAAGCTCTAGGTTATTTTACAGGTGAATAAAAGATTGAACATATTTGTTAAATAATTCTCTCATAAAAGTCTTGTGACAGTTGTTGGGTTGTTTAGAAAGATATATAATATATCGTCTATATTGCATTATTATAATGAAAAGGCAATCGGAGGGTTACATTCGACATCCACAGAATTCTCAACAGACATGCAGGTTGATGTCTTTTTGCTCTTAAATGCGTGTAATAAATTGCAAATAACAATTAGACACACAACTTCATAAGAGGGTATTCTAGTGTAGAAATTAAAAAAAACTTTTTTCTATATTTAATATTTTTAAAGTTTCCCAATTTAAGAATATAATTTGAATTTGAAAAATTTGTACACAATTATTCAAATTCAAATTATATTCTTAGATATAGGTATATTGCTTACCACGTAGACGTGTGTGCTGTGAGTGAAATAAAAGTAAAAGAAGGTGAAAGAAAGTGAAGGAAAAACTCATTGGGGCTTGCCTGGGGTTTCATCGCTGCTATTTTAACTGCAACAATAAAATTTAAAGTTTTCTTTGCGTGCGCAAAGTAAACGGTGAAAGTTATTCAAAAATCTCTTATAATTAACTCACGATAACTACTTTTATGTTCAAAATTTCACTTTTATGTTCAAAAAATATTGTGACACTGATTAACATGCGGGGGAAGCTGCTGGCACAGCTAGTACTGAATATGTGAATTGTATAGAAAAAATTAAAATTAGCCCATCAAAAACTGCAAAAAAGTTAAACGGTCTTCCCTGCAAATAGTGTCAATAAAGGCTTAATTTCTTCGTTGATCAGTTTAATCCTACATGATTGATGCATGCGCGCCGATATTCCCCATAAATGACATGGCGGATCAATGGTCAAGAGAGTTAGCTCGCTTGACGTTGACAAGTTGCATATACGCTGCTGAAATTCAGCAAAACCTTGAGTGCAAATATATTTACTACATATTATAAAACAGTCTTCCGCCGCGTCTGCCTGTCCGTATGGTCACGACAAACATAAAAGTAGGTACGTATTTGACGCGACTTTCTCTAATACGTAGTAATATATCTCTTCAAATAAAAGGCGTACTTGAGTGGTATAAAACTTTAATTTGCGGTTTAACAATATTGTAGCGTGAGACGTATATACAGTGTATTGCGAAAAGTTTTAAAAACGGCGGGTTGACGTTCCGTTTCATCTTAGGATGCAGAATTGCTTGAACAATATCATATTAATTATAATAATTATATCATTTCCTAAAGTTTTGTGTGAATTAGTTGAATTATATCATTTCCTAAAGTTAAAGTTAAAAGTTCCTAAATTGATAGTAATTATATCATTACCTAAAGTTTTGTGTGAATTAGTTGAATGTTCATTACCTATATTTCTTTAAAATATCAGTACTATTACAGATTTCAGTACTATAAATTGTCGTAACAAATACTTCAGCCTTAAAACTTTAGTATCTAGGCACTGAGAGATCTGTAACGAAATAACGTTACAAAAACCTCGGGTACTTTTAAATTTATAAAATGTAAAGTACAGATACCCTAGAAAAGAATTTCATTTATCACCTACGCCTCGCAACAGCCGCTTGTAAGTCGAGTGACAGTAAAAAATAAAACCGTGAAAGCACATTATGAACTAAGCTTTAGCGTGAACAAAAAAGGGACTATCATTTTTTAACACAAAACTTTTTGCTGAACATGACACACCAAGAAGTATAAAAAGATTAGGAACGTAAGGGTTCTTACACAATCGTAATATATGGTCTTAAGTTTTCGTATTTCGAGGCTTAAGAATTATTTATTTATTAGGAAGCCAACGTGATATACAACATGTTTTATTTAATACTACTATAAATTTCTAAATTATGTTATTAAGTTGTTATTAATTGTTATTAAGTGTTCTATTATATATTCCTGATTATAATAGCTGTGATAGTTTGGTATCCGGCTGAGTAGAATAGACCACCCTCTTTTCTTTCCGAGGTGTCGTAAAATATGACTAAGATAAGTTGACCTCAGGTAGGCGGCCGGTCGTAAAAACGCAGTCAAATCATGTGACAGCATGTTTATAACATTGTGCCGACCCCACTTAGAGTGGGATAAGGGCAGGAGAATGATTATATAATAGCTGTGATAGCCTAGCGGTGCGACCGTGTGAATCTCTAGAGACGATCATGGGTTCAAACCCGGGCAGACATCATGAGTTTTTCTATTAAAAACTTATGTGTCTAATTGATAATTGCAATTTATCACACGCTTTTCGGTAAAGGAAAACATCGTGAGGAAACCTGCATATCTCTAGAAAATTCTGGGGATAAGTGAAACCTACTAATCCGCATTGGAGCAGCGTGGTAGGTCTTAGCTCCAATCCTTGATTCTTCTCTTAGAGAGAGGAGGCCTATGCCCAGCAGTGGGGTAGTAACAGGCCGCTACTTATTATATATACCACTTAAAGGCTAACTCAGCATGTATAATATAATAAAAAAAGCTAAATAACGTTGTGCTCACTAAATCAAATCCAAAAAACCAATAATAAAAGAAAAAAAACAGTTATTACAATAAATAAAAATAAAAAACTAGTCTACTTTAGCAATTAAAATGTCTTTTTGATAAATAATCAAAAATAAAAACAGTAAGATTAAAAATGGTAAAAATTGTTAAACATGATAAAATATCTTTTTATGAAATATGTATTTCTCTATGAATAACTAAAGATATAAAACTATAAAAAAAAAATTATATAGTTATATATCTTTACTTCTTTAAAATTACTTTTTATCTATCTTTAAAATAGCTTTTGTATTATGGATCTCCGCAAAATAACGCCTAATATAAACTAAATATTTTAAACTATATATTTTAATTTTTAAGTAATGTCATGTATACAACAGACAAAGTAGAAACCGACATAGGCTTCTAGGTACATAAGTCGTTTGTGGGTTTAGGTATAAGTTTATATAGTAAAATACCGCAATATATTTTAGCTTTGCCATTACAGCAGGTTAAAAAAACTGTTAAAGAAAAGCTGATACAAAAAGCCTACTATACTGTTGAGGATTATTTAGATGATAATGCGTGGATTTAGCTACTGTCCGACCTTGTACAAGAGAGTAATGATTTAATATAACTAGTTATAAGTATTATTTTGATAAGAGCAACCGCCGTGTTTCTTGCTGGCTCTTCTCGGTAGGAACAGCTTTCCGAACCAGCCGACGATTCAACGACACTGACGATTCAAAAGCACTTTTTACAAGTTTATTTGAATAAAGAAAATTTTAAATTTGAATTTGATGATAATAAACTTGCTGGTAAGATAAGAAGGAGGTAGTTTGTTTTGTAAATGATAATATAATGTTAATAAAATGATTGTCACTCCTGAGTCATATGGTTTTGTTTGCTTACATTTAGTTAATTACCTAAACCTATAGTATAACTAAGTGTATTTTCTATTTCAAAGGCAGCCGTTGGATTTATCGTTAAATCCTCTTTCGATGTCGTTTGTTTGAGTAGAAAATGATTTGTTTTGGACATTTCAAACGTACTTATTTTGAACGAGTTTATACAGACCCTTTCCATTCAATTTGAATATTTGGACATGTATAAATATTTTTGGCATTTATTGTTGTTGTGAGTTGTTTACCATCCTTTTATACTCGTGGGAAGATACTTATGGTGGTAAGTAAGGTCTTTCTTTTATTCTAATTTGTTTACGTATCACTTTATAGAGGAAGTTTGGATATTTGGTTTTATAATATTTTATTTAACTTTTTTTTTAATAGTGAGTAATGTGAAATCTAGTTAATAAATTCCCTACAAAATGTGTTAAAAATCTTCCTGCCCTATCACACTCTAAGTGTCTAAGTGTCACATGATTTGACTACGTTTTTTTTACGACCGGCCGCCTTCCTGACATAAACTTACCTTAATCGTATTTTACGACACCTCGGTAAGTAAGAGGGTGGTTGGTCTATTCTACCTAACCGGATACTACACGGTGGATCAAGTTACCTTGGTCGCCTTTTACGACACCTTGGTAAGAAATGAGGGTGGTACTACTCTATTCAGCCGGATACCACACAGCAAAAAAAACTGTGAAAAAAATGTTTATATTAAAATTCTTACGTCACGAAAGTCTAACTTGGTAGACGCGGACGCGATGTTAAGGCCGCATAGATTCCTTGGCGCTCTATTTATCCATATTGAAAAACAAGATATCCAAAAACTGTATGTATGTGATTCTTCTTCTTCTTCTTCTTCTTCAACCGATGGACGTCCACTGCTGGACATAGGCCTCTTCATGGGATCTCCAGAACACACGATTTTGTGCCGCTTGTATCCAGCGGCTCCCCGCGACCCTTTTGAGGTCGTCTGTCCATCTAGTAGGGGGTCTTCCGACACTGCGCTTTCCGGTGCGGGGTCGCCATTCCAACACTTTGAGACCCCAACGTCCATCGGTTCTCCGCACTATGTGCCCCGCCCATCGCCACTTCAGCTTCGCGACCCGCTGAGCTATGTCGGTAACTCTGGTTCTTCTACGGATCTCCTCATTTCTGTTTTGATCACGTAGAGAAACTCCGAGCATAGCTCGCTCCATCGCCCGCTGAGCGACTCTGAGCTTTCTTATGAGGCCCATAGTTAGCGACCAAGATTCGGAGCCATAGGTCATCACTGGCAACACGCACTGTTCGAAGACTTTAGTCTTCAGACACTGAGGAATATTGGACGAAAAGATCTCGCGTAGCTTCCCAAACGCTGCCCATCCGAGTTGGATTCGGCGACTTACCTCTTTCTCGAAATTGGACCTACCTAGCCGGACCGTATGTCCCAGGTATATATATTCGTCAACAATTTCGAGTGCAGAGTTCTCAACGATGATCGGGTGGAGCGGAACATGTGAGTTTGACATAACTTTCGTCTTGCTCATGTTCATTTTTAGGCCCACCTGTTGAGATACTCTGCTGAGGTCGTCGAGCATTGTGTTAAGATCCTCCAGGGACTCTGCCATAATGACTATGTCGTCGGCAAATCGAAGGTGAGTGATGTACTCGCCGTTAATGTTGATGCCGTATCCGTTCCAATCCAGAAGCTTAAAGACATCCTCCAATGCAGCGGTAAACAGCTTCGGGGAGATGACATCTCCCTGTCGCACACCACGCCGCATTTGGATTGGTCTCGTAGTTCTGTCTTGGATACGGACAGACATTGTGGCGTTTTCATACAGACACTTCAACACTTGGACGTACCGATAGTCGATTCGGCATCGCTGGAGCGATCTTAACACAGCCCATGTTTCCACCGAATCAAAGGCCTTCTCATAGTCCACAAACGCCAAGCAAAGTGGCCGGTTATACTCCTCGGTCTTCTGTATAACCTGCCGCAGCGTAAATATGTGGTCTATGGTACTATAGCCTTTCCGGAAACCGGCTTGTTCGGGAGGCTGGAAGTCGTCGAACCTACGAGCGAGACGATTCGTTACGACTCTCGAAAACAACTTATAAACCTGACTCAGCAGCGCGATGGGTCTATAATTCTTCAATAAGGTGTTATCACCCTTCTTGAAGAAAAGAACCACCACGCTCCTGTGCCACGCTTCCGGCGTAGTGCCCTCGTGAATGACGGAATTGAACAATCGCTGAAGGACTTGGAGTACCGGTTTTCCACCCGCCTTCAGGAGTTCTGTAGTGATTCCGTCCTCACCCGGAGCCTTGTTGTTCTTAAGTTGTTTGAGAGCCGTACTAATCTCGTATAGGCTGACGTCCGGGATATCTTCGGTATAGTGTCGGGTCAACTTGGCTCTTGGGTCTTTTGCCAAATTGACAACAGGCTGTTGTGTTGAGGTGTATAACTGCCCAAAGAACTTCTCAACCTCTCCCAAAATCTCAGGTCGAGACGAAATTATGCTACCAGTATCGGTCTTCAGTCGCGTTAACTGCCTCTGCCCAATAGACAGATCTCTCGCGAACACTTTGGAGCCCCTGTTACGCTCAATTGCATCTCGGATGCATTCCGTGTTGAAGTGTCGCAGGTCGCATTTCTGCGCCTTAGAAATCTGTCTATTGATCAGACGGTAGCTCGAAGCGTCTACTGAAGACTGTAGCCTCATTTCGTTCCTCTCGTCCATGAGCTTGAGAGTCTGGGTCGAGAATTTATTGGTTCTCTTACGGTGAGTCTTATAGAATTTGGACCCCAACGCATGGACAGTTTCCACTAGCCTGTCGTTTACATCGTCCACAGAAGCGCAGTCAGCTAAGCAATCAAAACGGTTTTTCAGCTCGAGTTGAAAGTTCTCGGGGTTTTGAATATGAGCTCGAGTTGGTCGGAGCGTAGACTTCACCAGTCTGGATCTTTCCAGCTGTACGCATATATTCAATGTGCCTCTAACCATACGGTGATCGCTCCCGGTTTTCACGGTATTGATCACAGAGACATCATTGAATATATGACGCCTGGTCGACATGATGAAGTCAATCTCGTTTCTCGTGGAACCGTCGGGACTTACCCAGGTCCATTTTCGATGTGGCCGTTTCCTGAAGAAAGAGTTCATCATATAGAGATCTTCTCTCTCCAAGAAATCGGCCAACATCTGGCCTCTGTGGTTCCGTTGCCCATATCCAAATTGCCCTACTCTCAACTCGGTGCCGCTTCGCTTGCCCAGCTTTGCGTTGAAATCCCCCATCACAACAGTGTAGAAGGTTTTGGAGGCATGCATGGCTCTAGATAAATCCTCATACATGGCCTCTACCTCCTCGTCCGGATGTGCCGATGTCGGTGCGTAGACCTGTATGACCTTCAGCGAATACCGTTTGGTAATTCTGAGTATCAGGAACGCGACCCTGCTCGACACACTCTCGACTTGAACAATGTTGTTGACAAGGGACTTGTGGACGAGAAACCCGACACCACCTTGGGACTGTTGTTCGCCCTCCCGGTAGTAAAGCAAGTTGCCGGATTTTAGGATCATCATGTCCTCCCCCTCTCTTCGGACTTCGGATAATCCTATCACGTCCCACCGCAACTTGCTTACTGTTTCTTCCAGCTCGAGTATCTTTTCGTCTTCCCTCAAAGTGCGTGCGTTGTACGTTGCCAGGTCTAGTCGTCGGGGTTGGCAGCGGAATCTCTGCCGGAGATTCTTGACACCCCCTGCCCCGCCGTTACCCAAACCGCTGCCAGAGCTGGGAATAGCGGAGCTGCCGGGAACTAGGGGCTGTGGTTTATTTTGTGATAACATGAAGGTATTGCCGGTAATCACCACGCTTGGCATGCGGGTTGGTGATCGCAGTGCTGACCGTGTCGCACCAACAGTGCTGCTGCCCACTGTCGGTCTGGTTTAATTTAGGTCAGCTATGTGAATGGTTATACCGCCATTGGTCGGTCGCCAGAGCCTCGTCGGTTAATCTGCAGGGTGCACCGCGTGCAGGTGAGGTTGACAATTGAGGAGACTGATTGGGACGAGCCTCCCCCTTACACCCCATGTATGTGATTAATTTTCTAAAAATCTACTGAACGGATTTTTGTTCAGTTTTTACTAAAAGATAGTGCAATTCTTAAGAAAGGATTAGGTTTGGTTATGGTACATAACGGTTTTGTGTAATTATCTGAAATACACATTTGTGACACTACCTAATTTCTACGCGAGCACAACTGGTCTTTTTATTACCATGACCATTCTATAATATGTTAGAACTTCACATATTCACGAAAACGTTGTGAACGCACCTTTAGTATAATTTTGTTTATGGTAATAAGTAACAATCAAATAACAATAAATCAAGCATTCTATAGAGCTACGTCGTAATATTTTATGAAAGAAGCAATAACATTGTCGAAACGTTCACAGGTGCTCCCGTGCAATATGAAAAATTCAAACAAAACTAATAAACTGGGGAATAGGGGAAAGGAAACGTCAAACTTTGCGGAGATTCCAAAGAGCATTTCCATACAACTGGCCAAGGAGAAATGGCTGTAAAAAACTAATCGAGTCGCAAAGTCAGGTCGCATTCGAATATGGAACAAGTTCGAAATTGGAAAAGGAATCGCGACAGCCGCCATGCAAATCGCGGGCGCAAATAAAACTAAATTGGCAAACTTTCAGTATTTTTGAGGCGAGTGAAATACATTCGTTTCCGAACTGCCCAATCTGCGGGAACTTAGTACGCGGGAAATGTTAATTTGCTACCGTTCGCCATTTCATCGGATTGCTAATGTTTGAGCAATTTAACTGCAACTCAATAGCATTGAGTTATTATACCAGAGAAGTAATAATAAAGTTGTCTTGGTACATTAAATTTTTATCGTGAATTATATCAAAATAATTGTATTATTAATTTTTCATTATGTATCTCCGCAAAGTAGGTAACGGTTAATTCTATAAATTTATTCTAGCGCAATTAAATTTTAAGTATTTCATGCGCCATCTATCGGACAATAGCAAAACTTTTTTCAAGTTAATATAGATCACAGATCTTGCAATAATATTAAGGTTCTTCTCGCTTACTCTCCGGGTGGGGGGTGGGGGGAAGGGTCCTCGAGGCGAACTTCCTTGCCCGGGCTTCTCCTCGCATAGATTATAAAATATTTGTTAATCGATTTTTCTCCGATCCATAAGATATTAACACAATATTGATACTTTTTATTCGGTAGTGTGTCCCTACAAAAATCTCACATCATTGTAATACTAGATTATAAGTAACGATGTGAAAAAATAATCGATTATTTTTTCATCATAAAACGATTTTTTAAAAATCGATTTTTTTAGGTATCCCTTTTTTTTTATCTTTTTTTGTTTTTTAAGATTCGATATGCATTGTTGGATGAAACCAATTTAGCCAAACTAAGTACACATTTTAATCCAATTTCACAAACAGCACACTTGATAATATTTCTTGGTAGTTGTCCACTTTAATTAGCCTTTATTGTGAATAATTATCAAAATTAAAAAAGATAATTTTTGAAATAGTCGGAAAAAATAGTTTTTAATAAAATCGATTTTTTCTACTTTAAGTCGCATCCTTACTTATAAGTTCATAACACGCACTAGAAAGAGCACGTGTTTTCAAAAAATACCAAATGGTCCTTCGGAGCCGAATTACTTCAACAATGTCTAGTGACACCGACCTTATGTATACGCCAGAGAACCAAACAATAGCGGTATCTAACTTTGAACAGCGCCACCTGTTGTTGCGTTTGGAAACTTTGAATACTATGATAATAAAAAACTTCTTGAATGTAAAATTATATTTTAAATTTAGTATACAATATATTGTTAACGAACATACAAATCAGTAGGAATTCACAGTAATTAGAGTTGCCACCCGTAGTATATTATATAGTATCGTACTATATTTTAGTAGTAGTTTATATAGGTATTATAGAAAAATAATATAGGACATAAAACACTATAATTTTATCGCTAATTCAACTTCCGTACTAGTTATTATTGTTAGTTATTATTTAATTAGTTTTAATTTGTTTTTTTTTATTCTTTTTATAGTTAAATTGTATATTATTATATAATTTACAAAATATAAAAGTTACGAGAAGTTTACTTCCGTACTTTATTTGAATTGACTGTGAATGTAACGCACCGCGCAAGCGTTGTATAGCGAATTTTTGAACGAATTTCATTCATGTACGTACGGGGCTTAGTTAGTTGGTATCATTTACTAACTCTTTTGTCATTGTCACATTTTAACGTGAACGTTACTTGGTCAATTAATGCTACCTGAACGAACATTGAGGTTATTTTTGACTATTTACTATCGGATTAAAATTACTTCAAAAACATGGAGAGTGGTGATATTTCTTGCACGCCTTCCAAGAAGAAAGAAAAGAAAAAAGGCATCAAAAAAGCTCATGGAAAAATAAATAATGAATGAATATAGATATGTACTATTTTTTCCTGAATTTCTCAAAAGTAATATATTTTTTTGATTAAAAAAAAAATACTTTTTTCTTCAAAAAAAAAAGGTGGCAACCATATCAGTAATATAAGTTATATTAACTTTAATAAAATAAAGTTCACTTTGAGATTTTGTCATGAAGCTTATCTTGACGATATTTCGGTGACGAGGCGGAACCATCGTTGTGATTGTCGTAGTGAATGTGTGTAGTGCTAGTGTAGACTGTTGATGGAGGCGATGTCTTGTGATACGTGTGGTAAGTAATCCTGCATGTATAAGGTATATGAACATGGCCTGCTTTCCTACACTTAGCATTAGCTTATCACTTATCGCCGTGCTTAATTTAAAGATTAATTACAGTTATATAAAAATGCTCCGATCGCCACCAAATTATAGTATCATTTGCTGAGTCATTTTAAAGATGGTCTGACAATTGCATTAAAATTGGTCCAGCCGTTTCGGAATCTATAGAGGAAAACAAACGTTATGTTTAATATATTAAGAAGGCGAAGTATCCCAGCAGTGGGATAGTGGCCATTACTTTACGAACGATATTATAGCTTGGTTAGACGAAATCCTCTAAGAAGAGTGGTGAAAAGCGAAATAATGCAAGTACCAATAACATAATACACGGCTTTTTAACTTAAAATTGTCATATCTTTTTTATTTGTTGACCGATTGAAATAAAACATACCCTATATGTTAAGTGAGGCTTTCTACTTTCTGTTAGTAAAACAGTGTCTAAATCGGATGAGCGGTTTCCAAGATTAGCCGGAACAAACGCACAGAGATTTGACATCTCAACGATTTTATTATATGTAATATTATCATATGTATGTATATATAGAATAGAAGATATAGAAGATAGTAGAAGATAGAACATAGATGAGAAATAAAAATATCTCAAACATACGTAACAGTATTTATAAGTTTATTTTTTTAAAAAGGCTTCCTTATTGTGGTTGTTCCCAGCACATACCGCCATTACTCGCTTTGTCAGTGCGGCTGACATCGGCTTCAATAAATTGAACAAGTTGAAATTGAAAAAGAAATCCCGGATCGTATGCAAATAGTACAATATTGCTAAACTATTCGACACTCTCTCGGGGGACGATTTTTCTATCTATACTCGATCGTAAGTGGGAAGACTTTTTATAATAAGCCACACCCTGTGGAATACAAATACTTCGACTTTATAGGATTTTGATGATCGAAGTATTTTTGTTTTTTATGCTTGCTCTTCCTGATTGTCGGCGATGATCGTTGATAGTGTGATTGTTTATTATACGAACATCTTGCATGTGTCCACACGATCGTCCGCATTATACGGTCATTGTGCATGTGTTTACACGATCGTCCGCAATATACGAACATTGTGCATGTGTCCACACGATCGTCCCTATTATACGATCATTGTGCATGTGTCTACACGATTGTCCGCATTATACGATCATTGTGCATGTGTTCACACGATCGTTCGTATTATACGATCATTGTGCATATGTCTACACGATCGTCCGCATTATACGATCATTGGGCATGTGTCCACACGATCGTCCGTATTATACGATCATTGTGCATATGTCTACACGATCGTCCGCATTATACGATCATTGTGCATGTGTCCATACGATCGTCCGCATTATACGATCATTGTGCATGTGTCCACCCGATCATCTATATTATACGATCATTGTGAATGTGTCCATACGATCGTTCGTATTAAACGATCATTGTGCATGTGTCCACCCGATCATCCATATTATACGATCATTGTGAATGTGACCATACGATCGTCCGTATTATACGATCATTGTGCATGTGTGTATACGATCGTCCGTATTATACGCTCATTGTGCATGTGTCCACCCGATCATCCATATTATATGATACATACGATCATACGTATCACCCAGTGAATTCTATTGATGCGTGTTCGAAAAACACTCAATTTCCGGTGTGTAGGCGATCATAGACGATGATTGGCGAGTGCAGCCATGTACATGATCGGTTTCGCGCTTAACCGTTTGTAATTGTCGATTATATACAGGCGCCGTTGTGAAGTAAGGAAGATCATGAGAAGGATTCTAAGTTTCAAGTTTTTTTTAATGTTTTCTATACAAAAAACTTT
The DNA here is from genome assembly GCA_029227775.1 of Morpho helenor. Lineage (NCBI taxonomy): Eukaryota > Metazoa > Arthropoda > Insecta > Lepidoptera > Nymphalidae > Morpho > Morpho helenor. The sequence continues at coordinate 3,020,851 of JARGCU010000006.1, forward strand.
TTTGCCTTATAGACGTAATAGTGTATTTGAGTATTTTTAATATATTATAATATCGGAGGTAGTTGCAAAGCTGTAAACCGATTTCCTTATAATAAACCTAATGACCTTAAGGATAGAATGTATGTACCCATAAAACAAATAACATGTTTTGAGACATTAAGTGATGGAGAAATAAATATGGTATGAATGGTTGGTAACATATAGGATAAATTACCCGTTTTCCTTATTGTTTTGTTGTTGTAAAACGCTTAAGTTAGCACGAATGAAGACGCGGTTAAAAATTGTTTTCGATATCTTCTATAAAAATTCACTGATTAGTGTGAGCCAAAGAATAAATTGAAACAGCTTTCATTTTAATTTCACTCTTTTTTTAGATAATTTCAGTTAGAAATCAAAACACTTAGAATAGACCAATGAGCCAAGTTTAAAACTGCGGTCATCTTGTGTTAATTTAGCTTTTTACCTTAGACCAATTTTGCCTAGAAATTCTTACAATGGACTAACTTCATTAAAATAAAACCCAGCGCAATTAATAATTAAATTTCTCTTAGTCTCTCTCCGGGTCGACTTTAAAAATGTGTCTAATTATAAAATTTTCTTTTAATTTATTCATTTGCTTGCGTGTAGGGTGGCAACATCTTTGAATATTTTAGGAAACGTTCCGACTGATTTCGTAATACTTTGAATACAGAGCAACTATATCCAAGTGTTATAACTAGACATTGCAATTCAGACTAAAATATGATGAACAATAGAAGAATAAGAATTGTATCAGTAATATTTAACAAAACTACAGTGGCAAATAGTTTCAAGAAATGATAAATATTGGTCTCTCAAAATATTTTGAGTGGCGCCTTTACTCGTATCACCTGTACCGGAAACGCACTTTTGGAAGATAGGTACTGAGTAAAAGTTGAATAACGCTCATTCTGTAAAGAGATGTAATTCAGTTAGAATAGCTTAATCTCAGGTGAGGCAGACTTAAATTCAACAACTTCAATTGTTCCAAGTATACTATAAATTTATTAATCATAGTGATGTAATCTTTGTTAGAGATAAATAACAATATATTAATTAGACTAGTAACACCATCTATTGCATACGATGTAATATTTTATAACTTTCCTTTTTACTCTGTAGAAATATACAGTCTGTTGAAAAACGCCAACGAGTTTTATTAGGTTATGGGCCCAGACTCAAAATTAATAGACTTTCAGTGTGTTTTAATGTACATTAGTGCTAAAAAATGTCTGGTAACTACGCAGTTAACGTTCCAAAATTAAAGGGGCGAGAAAATTATGATGACTGGGCGTTCGCAGTCGAAAATTTCATGATTTTGGAAGGCGTGGATGTGACCAGTGCAATGGAGTTAACGGATGCGGAAAATAAGAAGGCGAGGGCGAAAATCATTATGACTATCGATCCATCGTTATTTATCCACATCAAGACCGAAACCACTGTACAGGATCTATGGATCAAACTGAAGTCTTTGTTTGACGATTCAGGTTTTACTCGCAAGATTACTCTATTAAGAAATCTCATATCAATACGATTGGAGAGTTGTGATTGTATGACCAGTTACGTCAACCAACTTGTTGAAACGGCTCAACGGTTGAAGGGTACGGGTTTCGAAATTAAGAGTGGATTGGCTCGCTGTTGCTGGCAGGACTCCCTGAAAGATTTAGTCCTATGATAATGGCAATAGAACATTCAGGACTGAAGATAAGTGCTGATGCTATTAAGACAAAATTGTTGGACATGAGTTCGGATTTTGAGGTTAAATCGGGAGGTGTGTTAATTGCACGTGCGCAGAAACGTCACTCACAAGTGCGAGCGCAAAGTAGTAACGAAAGTAGCAAAAACGAAACTCTCACGTCATCTGTCATTGGAAATGTCAATACAATTCCGAAAAAACAAATTCGTTGCTACCATTGCAAAAAGACAGGCCATTTTAAAAGCCAGTGTCGTCTATTAAATAAAGACAAACAAAAATCAATCACGAATGTGTTGAGTGCAGTTTTTCTTACGCGAGAGTTTAATCATAACGACTGGTACGTCGATTCTGGCGCCAGTGCTCACATGGTTTCAAACAAAAATATGTTAACAAACATATCTTACGAACCGAAAGTTAAAGAAATTATTGTGGCCGATCGCACGAAAGTCCCAGTGTTGTGCTCCGGTAATCTTCGACTTACTACGCGAGTGAATACTTTCACACATGAAGTACAAATAAACAATGTTTTGTGCATACCAACACTCACTACAAATTTGCTTTCAGTGAGCAGAATGATTGCAAATGGTAACAAGGTTTCCTTCAATAAAAATGGATGTTACATTTACAATGCTCAGAATGTTTGCATTGGTGAAGCAAGTTTGGAAAATGATGTGTACAGATTAAACATTGAAAAGTCAAAGCAGATTTTAGCGGCAACAGTAAAGATCTCGTGTGACACTTGGCACAGACGATTAGGTCATATAAATATGATGACCTTGATAAAATGAAAAAAGGAGCAGTTGAAGGTGTAACTTATGAAGAAAAGCAGGAAATAAGTAAATCAAGTTGTGTAGTTTGCTGTGAAGGCAAGCAAACTAGGCTGCCTTTCTCTGCGAGTACAAGTGCTAGTAGCAGAGTCCTAGAAGTGGTTCACACAGACTTATGTGGCCCAATGGAGAAGAAATCTCTTGGTTTAGCTAGATACTATCTGTTATTTGTTGACGACTACAGCCGGATGTGTTTTGTATATTTTCTAAAGGAAAAGAATGAAGCTTTTAAATATTTTAGAGAGTTTAAAGAGCAAGTTGAAAATCAACAGTCACAGAAAATAAAGATATTGCGGTCTGACAATGGTGGAGAGTTTTGCTCTGTTGAAATGGAAAATTATTTAAAACAACATGGTATAATTCACCAAAAGACAGTCGCCTACACACCTGAACAAAATGGGTTGAGCGAAAGATATAATAGGACAATTGTAGAAAAGGCACGTTGTCTTTTATATGATGCTTCATTTGACAAATGCCTATGGGCAGAAGCTGTGAATACAGCTGTATATTTAAAAAATAGATCACCAACAGCTGTTTTGGGCAATAATACTACTTCATATGAAATGTGGACTACCAGAAAGCCTGATCTTAGCCATATCAGAGTATTCGGAAGCCCAGCTATGGTGCACATTCCAAAAGTGAGACGTAACAAGTGGGACAAAAAGTCTGAAATGTTATATTTAGTTGGATATTCAGAAAATACCAAAGGCTATAGATTGTATGATCGTAACTCACATAAAATAACGGTGGCACGGGATGTTGTGATAATGGAAAATCTTAAGAATGATACAACAGAAATAGTGGTTGAAGAGAGGGAGCCAGACAAAGATATAAAAAACAATACAACAATAGAAGGGGAAAATTCGAAAATCATTGAAGAAAATGAGAGTATAAGCATAGACGATCCAACATATCTTGTAAGTGATTCGTCAAGTGATCAGGATGAGGATTGTGATGACTACAGTGATTGCTTAACAGCAGATGACCAGAAGGTCATTACACAGAGAGAAGTCATTCAACAAGGGAAGCGTGTCCGTCGTGCACCAGATAGATACTATTTTTCTAACATGTGTATTGAAGATTTAACAATTGAACCAATATCCCTGAAGGATGCTCTCTCAGGACCCGAAAGAGACCAGTGGTGTAGTGCCATGCAAGAAGAGCTTAAATCTTTTAGAGACAATGACACATGGCCGAGTGCAGGCACTGTTGTGAAAAACAAGTGGGTTTTTAAGAAAAAGTGTGACAGTAGTGGTGATGTGCGGTATAGAGCCCGACTAGTTGCTAAGGGCTTCACCCAAATAAAAGGTATGGACTATAATGAAACATTTTCACCTGTTTTGCGTTATTCTACATTGAGACTCCTCTTTGCCTTAAGTGTTCAGTTAGAACTAAAAATGAACCATTTAGATGTACCAACAGCTTTTCTGAATGGTGACATTAATGAATGTGTATTTATGGAAATACCAGATAATTCGAATTTCAAAAATTGTAATAATAAAGTTTTGAAATTAAAAAAGGCCATATATGGGTTGAAACAATCAGCAAGGGCTTGGTACATAAAAGTGGAATCCAGTTTGTTAAAGTTAGGTTTCAAGAAGTCTAAATATGAACCCTGTTTGTTTATAAAATGTCATGATAATGTTAAAATTTATGTAGCAATATTCGTGGATGACTTTTTTGTATTCTATAATTGTGAAAATACAATAGTATGAAAAGTGTCTTAGAGTCAAATTTCAAGATTAAAGATATGGGTCAAATAAAAAATTATCTTGGCATGAATGTAAATGTTAAAAAAGATTGTATAACCTTGGACCAAGAACAATTTATTGATATTATTCTAAAAAAATTCAATATGACTAATTGTAAAGCTTCGGATACTCCGATGGAAGTAAACTTAAAATTAGAAAAAGCTGTTAATGACAATTGTAGTAAAATATATCCTTATCAACAATTAGTTGGATCCCTGATGTATCTTTCAGTTCTTACAAGGACAGATATTTCCTTTAGTGTTAGTTTTTTGAGCCAATTTAACACCTCTTTTAATGAAACACATTGGAGACATTTAAAAAGGTTATTGAGATATTTACAAAAAACTAAAAATTTTGGTTTAATTTTTAAGAGAAATTGTACTGATTTACATGGTTTTGTTGATGCTGATTGGGCATCTTGTAACATTGACAGAAGGTCTTATACAGGATATTGTTTTAAATTGTCAGGTTGTGTAATAAGTTATGAGTCAAGGAAGCAAAGGACAGTAGCCCTGTCTAGTACTGAAGCCGAGTATATGGCGCTTTCAGAGGCCTGTAAAGAGGCAATATATTTAAAAAATTTAATGTCAGAACTTTGTGTGTATGATAAAAATAAATCTTTGAGCTTGTATAGTGATAATCAAAGTTCTTTGAAATTGGCTGCTAATCCATTGTTACACAGGCGTACTAAGCACATTGATGTACGACATCATTTCACTAGAGAATGTGTTATAAATAAAGATATTAAAATTTATTATTTACAAACTTCTTGTATGCCGGCAGATATACTTACTAAAGGGCTTTGTAAAAATAAACATTATAAATTTTTGGATATGATGGGAATAGGAAAGGTAAATTAAAATAAGTAAGTTCTTGAATTTTTGTTTATTAAAATACTTGTGATATTGTAACTTAAAACTAATTATTGGAATATTTTGTTAAGAGAGGGTGTTAGAGATAAATAACAATATATTAATTAGACTAGTAACACCATCTATTGCATACGATGTAATATTTTATAACTTTCCTTTTTACTCTGTAGAAATATACAGTCTGTTGAAAAACGCCAACGAGTTTTATTAATCTTTACTATTTAATCTATATATATATATATATATATATATATATATATATATATATATATATATATATATATATATATATATATAGATATAGATATATATATATATATATATTTTTTTTGTAAAAAATTACCGAGCAAGGCTCGGTCACCCAGATATTTATAATTAAAGTATAATATAATTTGTTCGTTATAGCTCAATTAGGAATACAAGAATGAACGTTGCATATCGTGTTGAATCTAAATGAGAATGTCACAGACATTTCGTCAAGCATTTGGTTCATGATAGGTGTGTGTTCGTTTATACACAAAACTGCATAGTTGGACGTTATATTTAAAACATATTGTTATGTGTAATAAAATAAATCTAAAATGTAAGTATGGGCATGTTTGGGCTAAATTAGTCTGTCGTTTTAGGCATAATTGTTGACATTTATGATTTGTGTTATCATTTAAGTGTTAGAACTTAGATAGAATAGTGGTAGAAAAATATACGCTGATTTGACTAATATAAGTGTATAAAAGCAAAGGTACTTACTATTTCCTGGCAATAGTTTCTGTTGCGCTAACCAAGTAGGCAGACTATTTGTGTTAAAGTGTACGAAAATCTTTTACAATTTTTTTTTCTCAAATTAATTTTTTTACCTATCCAATCTACTTAGGTGTCATTTTAAATAAATGTTTTATCCCTGTTTTCATGCATTGAATAACTACTGAAATTAACTAATGAAATAGAGGTGAAAATACCCCGGATCGAGGCCCACCTGCCCAATTTTTTTTAATTTTTTTTTCATGTTTTATCTTTTTTATACAAATAAACAAAGCTCGGTCACCCAGGTACTTTCGGTAAAAAGGTCAATATTTTGAACTGTGACCTCGTACTTTATAAAATTCAAAGGTTGCCACCCTACTATGAGCAATGACGTTAATATTTCACGGCAATATTTCAACCTTTAACGAGGTCAATTTTTAATTCTTTAGACACGGTTTTAATTTAGAAACGTCCCGTTTCACATTAATGGGCCCGCTTTATCATTGAAAGAGACCAATTAGTGTACTTACAGATGCACTAATTGCAAGTAAATAATTATTTTACGTTAATTAAAACGTTCTATTTTATTCAATTTTATTTCTATAAAAAAGTTACTTATTCTAGAGATTATTTAATCATCATCTTCCTGCCCTTATCCCACTGTAGTGGGTCAGCACATGTTATAAACATGTTGTCACATGATTTGGCTACATATTTTACGACCGGCCGCCTGCCTGACATCAACTTAACTTAGTCGTATTTTACGACACCTCGGTAAGAAAGAGGGTGGTCTATTCTACTTAACTTAACCACATAAAAGAGATATTAAACTAAATTTAAAGTTCACGTAGGCTGAAAGCTTCTGCATTTCGCCTTACAAAAGTACATAAGTCGTTTAGGATTTTAGGACACGCTTCTATACTAAAAATCTATAATTAGTAAGCACCTAGAACTATAAGTCCAACGTCAAGTTTCTTTAAAGAAAAATGTTTTTCCAAGACAATTAAATTAAGTTTTTAAGTACAACACAGTTACCAACGATTACCGGTTTACTTTATTACCTTTTACTATAGTGAATAGAATACAGAAAGTAGAATATTAAATGAACTTATTGATATAATGGTTTGAGAAATACTTTGTTAATTAACGCTTATTATTCTACTCTGTAAGTAGTTAAAAACTCCGGCCATATTTAGTACGCCCTACACGTAATTATCGTACGAACTATTAGGTCCGGAAAATAATTTATAGAATGAGGCGTTACTTTACGGAGATCCATAATACAAAAGTAATTATAAAATTATTTTGCTATAATCAGCGATAAAGTAAAATAGAAAAAATATATAATGCGGAATGTAGAGTGGATAATCTGTTTTCATACGTGATACCTGCAGGATTCGTAAAAAACACATGCACAAACCTCCACCACCGTCACCACAATACACAAGCACGATACACGTTCACTATCACAAACTCAACAATCGTTTCACCCCGCAACCAAAGAATCATCAGGAGATAGACTCCAAGACAAAATTGAAAAGCTTTCCGTCATGTTTTGTTTATTACGTTTGTATTAGGTCCGGTATCCACCAAACGGAGAGGAGAGGAAATAGGTTTTAAATACAAATCAGATATCGTCATTTCCACATCTCGACGCTTAGCTCAAATTACTATATCTGATTCGTATACAAAACCCATCTCTCCTCTTGGTGTTGGTTGATGCCAGGCCTTCTTCTTCTTCGAGTGCCTCTCCGAATATCGAAGGTGGGCAGTCAGCTTCGTAAATTTATCCCTATCCCTTATTTTATTTTTATGTAACCGACTAGGAAATATATAGCGCAGTGGTCTCCACTTCTACACCAGATATTTAAGAGGTTACTTATGCCTCAAGGCCGCTGCTTGCCTCGTCTACTAACTTAAACCTGAGTTCCAGTAGGGTATTAATGGTTATACCACCATAGATTGGTTGCCAAGGCCTCGTCCGTTGTGTAGCAGAAGGCGCCATATTGCTAACGCATAGGAAATGGGGAATTTTGGGACCATTTATAATTAATATATGAGAGAGGTATATAATCATGGGTATCGTAAAAGGCGATTGAGGTAAGTTGACGTCAGATGTCAGGCGGCCGGTCTTAAAATACGTAGCCGAATCGTGTTACAACATGGTTAATACAAGCTATTTATCGGACGCTCGCTGGAGCTAGGTCCCCGAGGTGGTCAATGTATCAGTGTTCCCGAGGCATCGAGAGAGAGGCAAGAGGAGAGAGTGGACGTTTAGAGAGGCCCCGACACAGAGGAGGCGCTCTCCGTGGTACAGAGCCACTGTTGGCGGGGATGGGGGCAACAGTACCCTGTCCCCGCCATTAGCAGCATTGTGGAGCACTGCCAGCTTTTTAGTCGGTGCGAATCCGACAAACCTGCCGCTCGTCCCCGTTGGGCGGTGATGAATGACGACCCATTATGGGTATGGTTCCTGATATGAAAAAAAATCTTTAATACATGTTGTGCCTTAGAGTGGGATTAGGGCAGGACGATGATTCGTTAGAGATTTGAGAATAAACTGTTATCTCACTGACAAATGAAGATGCAGAAGATGTGTAGACCCCTAGAACGGTTGGGCCGTTTACGGTTTGTAGGTCGTATCGTACCAGAACGGTACAGAGATTTTTCAATTTAATAGCGTCATTTATTATCCTTGGAATGTACCAATTTTCTTGAGCGAGGATTTATGGTTACAAGAGGATGTAAACCTTGATTTTCTCAATGAGTGAACATTGCAACTTTTTTCTCAACTGATGGACGTGCAGTGCTGGACTTAGGACTCTTAAAAATGTCTACAATGTGCTATTTAGTTAAATAGGATTTATGAACTTTTTAAGTCCTTTTACCTAAAAACTGGTCTTCCCCTACTAGGTTAACGGATTCAATGGACTCAGTTGCTCTACACAACATGAAAATACAGTTTATTTATTAGACGTTGCCATTATCTTAGGAACATTCCAAATGGATATGTTTTGGCTAGTACTAGCGTTTTAATAATTTAAGTTATAGATAAACAACACTCTTTTAATTATTACTAGTAATGAACTGTTGTTGTTGTCAGAAACTCTAGTAGTCAAGTATCATCTCTTTAGTTTTTTTATACCGGATGTACTGACAACGCGATAATCACGTGACTAGGAAGGGGAAGAGGATGGGGGGGAGGCTAGTATGTGACTACTGTAAATGGATTGTACGATTATTAAACATCCACGTGTTTAGATCGTGTTACAATTTGTCTTCGTTAAACAAACCGGTTTGATTAGTGTAACTAATATGTGTGTCGTTTAATATTTGTATTGAATAGTGTGAAATTGATATTTGAGTTCAGTTCGTTGCAAGAAGTGAAAATAAATAAAGTATTTATAGAAGTGTGAGTGTCGCTTTAAATTACATCACGAAGTTTATAGACTAGAAGTTTGTATTAATAACTAAATCCTCCTGCCCTTATCCCACTCTAAGTGGGATCGGGTCAACATGTTATGCCTGCCTGACGTCAACATACCTTAGTCGTATTTTACGACACCTCGGTAAGAAGGAGGGTGGTCTATTCTACTAAACCGGATACCACACGGTGGGTCAACTTACCTTAGTCGCCTTTTACGACACCTCTGTAAGACAAGAGGGTGGTCTATTCTACTCAGCCGGATACCATACGGCGGGTCGACTTACTTTTGTCGCCTTATACGACACCTCGGTAAGAAATGAGGGTGGTACTATTCTACTTAGCCGGATACCACACGGTTAATATTAATAACTAAATGTTATCCACATTTAGTTAATCAATAGATTTACACTAAAGTAATGTACTAGTGTATTCTAGATCTGCAAAAGTACTACTAAAAAGTACGCGATAGCATATCTCTAGGTCTTATGGTTGAATCACAATAAGTAATTTTACGTTCAAAATTTCATTTCAAATTTTGTGACACTGATTTCCATTAGCAAGGTCGCTGGCACAGACAATTTATACATATATGTGATGCATAAATTTATAACTGCGTGCGTTACAAAAGCGCGTGTTTTAAAACCTCCACAGTGAAAAGTATAATAAAAAATATAGCCGGGCACACGTGAATTATACCACCATTAGGGCGCGGTAGATTGAAGGTATCTTGAGCCCTAATAAATTTCGGCCCAACCCCACAAACATTTCGGGGTAAATAACGGAACACTGATATATTGTAGTCTTAGTAGATTAATTTGATATGATGACCTCTTTTATCGATGCACTTTTCAGCACTGCCATTACAGCAGTTTAAAAACACTGTTAAAAAGAGGCTGATACAGAAAGCCTACTATACTCTTGAAGATTATTTAGAAGATAAGAATGTGTGGATATAGCTCTCTTTGAACCTGTACAAGACAGTAACGACTAATGTAAATAATATTAAGAATTATATTTTTAAAAGAGCAACCGCCGAGTTTCTTGCTGGCTCTTCTCGGTAGGAGCACCTTTCCGAACCAGCGGTAGAGTTGACGATTCAAAAGCACTTGTTTACAAGTTTATTTGAATAAAGAATATTTTGAATTTGAATTTGAATTTTATGACAGATTTTTTTAACCAATTTTCCTGGAGAAATAATAAAACATCCTCATCTTCCTCGTGCCTTTATCCCACTCTAAGTGGGGTCTGATAACATGTTATAAGCATGTTATCACATGATTTGGCTACGGATTTTACGACTGACCGCCTGCCTTACGCCAACTTAACTTATGACACATCATTCTTCTGTCCTTATTCCACTCTAAATGAAGTCGGTACAACATGTTATAAGCATGTTGTCACATGATTTGGCTATGTTTTTAACGACCGGCCTCCCTCTTGACGTAAACTTACCTTAATCGTATTTGATGACACCTCGATAAAAACGAGGGTAGTCTCTTCTTATACCACACGGTAGGTCAACTTACCTTAGTCACCTTTTACGACACCTTGGTAAGAAATGAGGGTGGCCTATTCTACTAAGCCGGATACCACATGGAGGATATTTCATATAATGTTATTTAATGTAAAATAACAAATATATGGGACAGATAATATTACGTATTTAGAATTGTAGTATTTATAATTTTATGTGAATATTTCCTTTAGCATTTAAAAAAAACAATCGTGTATTGTAGTATGAAACTTAAGTATAACTATTAGGTAAGTTAGAAAATTAAAGTATCGTATTCCATAGTAATTACTCGGCGGCAGTTACGTTTAACGTGATTGCTATAACCCACTATAAACAAACAACAGCTGTTCTCAATCTCAGCGTTTATAAAATCGAGTCTGATGGAAACAAAGCTTATTAATAATACAAAAGTAATAGGTGTCGTGAAATACGATTGAGGTAAGTTGACGTCAGGTAGGCGGCCGGTCGTAAAATATATAACCAAATCATGTGACAACATGTTTATAACATGTTGTCCTTACTCCACTTAGAGTGGGATAAAAGCAAGAGGATGATGGCCGGTACCATCTATTATACTAATATATAAAGCTGAACACTTTGTTTGTTTATTTGTTTGTTTGTTTGAACGCGCTTATCTCAGGAACTACTCGACCGATTTGAAAAATTGTTAGTGCAAGATAGTCCATTTATCGAGCTTGCCGTAGTGAAAGAATCTTGCTGTTAGATTTAACTAGAACGGTTATCATACTGTTACTCTGCTTGATTGTGTCTTCATTGTACGATTATTAAACACCCACGTGTCCAAGTCATGTAACAACATGTCTGGGGGAGGTCTGTTCAGGAGGTTAAACCGAGCTAGTGTTAAGTATTGGACCCTCGCGTTTCTTTTTCTTTTACAAATAATATAAAATATTCACTCACCAAAAACATCAATGCAGCCAATCTGCCAGGTCATTGTAGGCTGTGTGTTGATTTGGCACATGTAACAGCCTCGGTCTTCAGCTCGCAAGGGTCTGATGCGTAGTTGCCAGGTCCTCGGGGCGTCTAAGCTGACAGCGTACCTGGACCCAAGAACTGCTCGTTCGTGCATAGTGAGCACCGTTTGGTCTTCCGCCCGAAGCCATCCCACCTGTAACATATATTAAAATGAGTAAAAGTAACAGCTTCCAATTATCCCACCGCCGGGTACTTCCTCACTCCGTTTTTTGGTGAAAAGGCAAATAAAACCTAAGCCTTGTGGTGTCCGGCTGAGTAGAATAGATCACTCTCATTCGTTACGGAGGCGTCAAAAAGGCGAGTAAGGTAAGTTGACCTGCCGTGTGGAAGCCGGCTGAATAGAATAAACCACCCTTATATCTAACGGAGGCGTCGAAAAGGCGAGTAAGGTAAGTCGACCTGCCGTGTGGTATCCGACTGAGTAGAATAAATCACCCTCATTTCTAACGGAGGCGTCGAAAAACGACTAAGGTAAGTTGACCCACCGTTTCTCGCGGTGACGCTATAAAAGTCGTTAGGGCTAACAGCATACAGTCAATTCGAAAAAAAAGACCCGTCGTTTGGTATACGTTTAAGTAGAATAAACAACCCTCTTCTTACCGAAGTATCGCAAAATACGACTAAGGTAAGTAGACGTCAGGTAGGCGGCAGTTCTATATGTGCATATCTTTCTTCTATATGGCAGTTCACTTAGAGTCGGATAAGGGCAGGAGGATGATGCTTGAAGATAAGACCTATCACGCTGCCCCAATGCGGATTAGTAGGTTACTCATTCAAATTCAAATTCAAATTAAAAGTTATTTATCATCACATTTATTTACTTATCTCATATTCCCCATAGCAGAGATATACAGGTTTCATTAAGATTCTTTCCTTCCCACAAGAGCGTGAGATTGATTGCAAATATCAATTAGATACAAACAGAAACAGTAACAGATTAATCAGAAAACGATTTGGTTGTTTGCTGAGGTTAAAACCCCTTCAAAGAGTCGCACAATCTCACCGCTGAGCATAGCTTATAAAAATAGTAATTTAAAAAAGTAAGGTGACTTTGCGATTTTGTTGCAACTTCAAAAGAACCATCTCAATTTGGCCAAGTATTTTTATACCTAACGCTTATATGTGAAATGAAAAAAAGGCATTTACTAACTGTATGAAGTGCCCCTCATGTACCTATTGAATTCAAAACACTATAAGGTTGTTACTTTATTTACTCATTTACCCTCTTCGACTTAACGTGAAACTGATGTTCCATTTAATTAGTAAAAAAAATCGGAATAATAAACGAGGTTGTGCTTCAAAGCCAGTGGAAGTTTCATTATTTTCATGCTTATATTTCCAACGCGATGAATTTAGCATAACACCGATAACACTGTCTTATTTAAATAAGAAACTCATTCATAACACTCCTTGACGTTGTAATATCAGTAGATAAAATGAACTGAAGGAATATTTCGAAGGATAGAACAAAGAATAAAGAGGGGCAAAATAAAAATTGGAGCAATTATAGCCACCTTTTCATAATTTCAGATCAAATCAAAAAGCAATCAATCGTAGTGTGTTATGAGACACATAAATGATTATTTTCAAGCATGAATGAAACAGTGTTTTTGATAATACCAGAGTCAATATAAATAAAGTTGAGATCAAATGCCTAGTATTATAAATATGAAAGCATTAAAAATTACTAAGCGATTTGGATCAAATTTCCGATAACCTGGATAAACATATTTAAAAATTTACTTTTCACTATATAAATGAACATATTATATACATATACTTTTATTCCCATTGCCAGTAGGTACATATGGGTCCGAGACGTGACCGCTGATTATAGTCATTAGAACGCTCAGAGTCACTTAGCGGATGATGGAGCGAGCTATGCTTGCAATATCTCTACGTGATCAAATCAGAAATGAAGAGATCCGTAGGAGAACCGGAGTCTCCGACAGCTCAGTGTGTTTTGAACCTGAACTGAACTGTGGTAACGGGCGGTGCACATAGTGCAGAGAACCGTTGAGAATTAGGGTCTAAAGGTGTTGGATTAGCGACCCCGCATCCGAAAACATCGGTAGACCCGCAACGTGATGGACTGACGACTTCAAAAAGGTCATGGGACCTAAGCAGTACAGGATCATATGGTATAGAGATTCAGTAAAGAGGCTAGTTTCTATAGGCCAACCGTGTAACTTAGTCCTCGCGTGCGGGGCACAAGGGCGCGGAGGTATGACTAGAACGGGCACTTAAGCTGCAGGCGGCGAGCGCTCATAGCGTGATATACAAGAGAGATATACATGATAGTAATATACAAGAGGTGACCCCGCACCCGAGGACTGAGTTAAGCGGTTAGCCTAAAGTAGTGGACTTCCATCGGTTGAAGAACAAGATACTTTTCATTCCGGCTTTATTTAGCCACACAAACGATGTCGTAGACAAAAACTTGTTTATAAAGAAAATTGTAAAACAAAATTAAACTTGAAGTCTATATATAATCAAGCAAGTTACGTTACGTTTAGTTGTATTATACAGTAATTAAAATCTTGGAAAGTTTAGCGATTAACATCAATTATGAGTCGGCAAGGCTGGCAACTTGCCTAAAGTACAACAATGCACAAAAATCAAAATGCACCTCCTCCAGTTTACAAAACGCGTCGTGAATTTTAATACAACACACGTACGTTTTCGGCCACAGCCTAGGAAATACTATGAATTTTAATATCACTGCAGGATGAATTTTAACAACATATTGTACTGCAAGATCTTTTAAAGAATTGTTTTGTATACTCGAAACTAAGCGCGATAATTCAGAAGATAAATATTTTGTCTTTGTAAATGATTAGATGAGAGACAGACTAGATTCCGAGTGTTATCATGTTTTTTATAATGTTCAAATAGACAATATCTGGGTGACCGAGCTTCGCTCGGTAATTTTTTGCAAGAAAATAAAAAACTTAAAAAAAAGAAAAAACAATTATTTAGTTGGGATCGATCCTTGGCATTCACATTTCTCGACGCTGCCGTTACCCGAATACGCTACGTCGACTTGACAGTTAATGGCGAAAATTAAATTCAATATAAATGTTAGTGTTTTTTAATGCCCAAAAACAGGGATAAAACAATTTTTTTTTTAAATAAAACCTAGCTAGATCAATTTTTCTCCCCCCTACATGCTGAATTTCAGGAAAATCGTTGGAGCCGTTTCCGAGATTCGAAAAATATATATATTTACAAGATTAACTCATTTAAATATTAAAGATATGAGCTAAATACCAGATTACACCTTTTTAAAATACTATAATAAGCTACTGTGTGTAATTCGTACACCTTGTGTAGTTCCTAGCAACGGCTTAAGCCTTCCACAAAACACTCTGTTATTAGTAAGCCTGTATAATTATAGGCGATTATTTCTAATCGTATTAATGAATATAGGCAACATTGAAAATCCGGTTTACATGCAGCTTCGCTAATTGGTATCAAGATCGGCTCACTAATCTAGTTTGGGGTTGATTGCTCATCAAATATTAATTTATATAATAAGCTTGTCTGTATTTACGCTAACATATTGGGTTGTATAAATATAAATAGGCTTATTAGCTTAAATGTAAATACACAACAGGAGCTTGAAAGTACTTTAGAAGGGAATTTTTTTAATTTATTTATCATTATCCTTCTACTAGAATATCCTACTAATATTATAAAGAAAGAGGGTCTATTCTAGTCTTTCACTATAAGAAAGCTCCATCTTTACTGAGCAACATAGGGTATATTACATTTTCACAAAAAATAGGGATCCGTAATAATTCAAATCGCGTGCGCTGCGGAAACTATTGATGATAGAATAAAAAAATGTTCTACTGTATTATAGAACGTATACATATCTACAAAAAGTCTGCGATACCATATATCCAACAACTATAGTTATGTCAATATAACTACTTTTTCAATCATTTGATTATGAATGTTAGTGTAATTAAAAACTAAGAAACTTAAGTGAAATAAAAATTTTATGTTAAGATAATAAATCTATAGTCCAAATTAGTAGACTTTCCACTGCCATGAGATCAGTATGTACGCGGGTGAAACCGCGGGATATTACTACTATAGAATATAGATAGATTCAGAAATATATCGACTACTGGCCATCACTACACTAGGGCGCAAGCTAAGCGTGTATATTTTGCTATTCTTGGGCCGCCTATTGTTTCTCCCTTTCGCCCGCTGATTTCTTTTGTTTTTTCTCCGATTAGTCGCTTTTGTACCGACTTCTTATTGTGTATTATGAAAGCTAATTCGACGCAGTGATTGAGGTCCGGCCCGAGATGAGTGACAATGTTCCGCTTATTGTTTTCTCGTAATTAATTTTCTGATTGCTTTAGGGATGATTAGTGGACTGTGCGTGTTGTTTGGGGCTAAATTTACTCGGGAAATACACGAAGGTTCTCTCTTTTTTCTTTATCTTTAGCCTTTTATCTTTCGTTCTTTGTTTGCTTTTAAATTCTTTACACAATTTCAATTTGCAATGTTCTGAAGTTACGAGACAATTTTTTGCTGTAATCCGCGCTTGTAAAGAGAATCTATGTAATGCTACTAAGTTTATGACAATATGCTATATTCTGAAGTAACAATAGAATTATTTTGCTGTTATCCGCGCTTATTAAAAGAATCTTGAAGTGTATAAAGCAGGTATCATACACTTAGCATTAAATAGATTCTCTTAACTAGCTTCATTCTATTAACTTAACTACTATAATACTATGACTTCTGTACTATGGCATTTACCGATTTGAAAAATTAATCGATTACTTTTTCATCAAAATACGATTTTTTAAAAATCGCTTATTTTAGGTATTTTCTTTTTTTTTTCTTTTATTTCGTAACAAAATAATAGTTTTTTTTTTAAATCGATTATTTTTAAATGGATAAAAATCGATTATTAATCGATTTTTTCTACTTCAAGTGACCTCCCTAATGGCATTCCGCAAAGTAACGCCTGCTTCTATAAATCATGCTATGTTCTGTTAATAAATATAAATAAAAAAGGATCTATTTTATATGGAACGGAAAATATTCGAATCCATTAGTTAAAAGGTTTTGGTGACCTGAGCCTCTGTCTATAGTACTCATTGTAACATCTACTTTAAGTAAGAAAAATAGTTTACTCTAAAGAAAGAAGAGCAAAATGGATTAAAAAAGCGATATCGTTTGCAAGAATTTAAGTTATAAAATATCCTCAATATGTACTAATGATTTTGTACTGTTTCTAAGGATATAAGGGAACACAAAGGATTCAAATTAAATTAAAATCAAAATCATTTTTTTGCTTTAAACATGAATAACAGAAAGATGTTAATATATAATTTCAAAACATATTTAGCCAGAAATGACATGCAAATTTTTAACAGTAAATTTAAGAATTAATTAATTATTTAATTATATAAATAATATATGTATGTATTTTTAGTTACTAAATCACTTTTAAAAATTTAAATGTATTTTTTATTGTAAAAACTCTTGTATAGTATGAAAATCATTTATCAAGCAACCATATAAAAAGTTCAAACATGAAGGGGAAACATAAGTATGTTAATTGTTCACAAATCAAGAATTACAATATAATCTAGTGCATAGCTGGTCGTAATTTATATACAAGCTTTCTTATCATCAACATACTCCTCAACAGTATAATAAGCTTTATGAATAAGAGTCTTTTTAATTTTTAAAGTTTTGTAAAGAACTTTTGTAAAGACAAGTCCAAAATAGATTATGGAATTCTATTAAATACTGTGCGAGCGGGAAATCAGTGTGTCACAATTATTTCCCTAATTCAAAATTTGAACGTAAAAGTAGTATCGTGAGTAAATTACAAGAGATTTTTGAATAAATTTCACCGTTTACTTAGCGTACCCAAGGAAAACTTTAACTTTGCCGTTTTCGCAATATTTTTTATTGCTGCTCCTCTCGTATTCATCTTAGCGTGATATTATATAGCCTATAGCCTTCCTCAATAAATAGACTATCTTATACTCAAAGAATTTTTCAAATCGGTCCAGTAGTTCCTGAGCGCGTTCAAACTAACCAATTCTTCAGCTTTATATATTAGATGGTACCGGCCATCATCCTCTTGCTTTTATCCTACTCTAAGTGGGGTAAGGACAACATGTTTATAACATGTTGTCACATGATTTGGTTACATATTTTACGACCGGCCGCCTACCTGACGTCAACTTACCTCAATCGTATTTTACGACACCTATTACTTTTGTATTATTTAACTTTGTTTCCATCAGACTCGATTTTATAAACGCTGAGATTGAGAACAGCTGTTGTTTGTTTATAGTGGGTTATAGCAATCACGTTTTACGTAACGGCCGCCGAGTAATTACTATGGAATACGATACTTTAATTTTCTAATTTACCTAATAGTTATAATTAAGTTTCATACTACAATATGCCATTGTTTTTTTAAAATCCTAAGGGAAATCGTTATATAAAATAATAAATAAAACAATTATAAATACGTAATATTATCTGTCCCATATTCGCCGTGTGGTATTCAGCTGAATAGAATAGTACCACCCTCATTTCTTACCGAGGTGTCGTAAAAGGCGACTAAGGTAAGTCGACCCGCCGTGTGGTATCCGGCTGAGTAGAATTAATCAACCTCATTTCTTACCGAGGTGTCGTAAAAGGCGACTAAGGCAAGTTGACCCGCCGTGTGGTATCCGATTTAGAAGAATAGACCACCCTCTTTCTTACCGAAGTGTCGTAAAATACTACTGAGGTAAGTTGACGTCAGGCAGGCGGCCAGTCGTAAAAACGCAGCCAAATCATGTGACAGCATGTTTATAACATGTTGTGCCGACCCCACTTAGAGTGGGATAAAGGCAGGAGGATAAAATGATATCTGTCCCATATATTTGTTACTTAATGTATTACATGAAATATCATCCGTGTGGTCTCTCGCTTAGTAGAATAGGCCACCCTCATTTCTTACCGCGGTGTCGTAAACCTTTACATTCAAACAAGATATGAAAGAGTAGCTTTAGCCAGATCGTAAAGGGCCAAAATAGTTAGTTTAAATATAGGATGCCGAGTCACAAACTAAGTTTCATTCCAACTCAAATCAAACTCAAACTATTGACTGTTTTAGCCGAAAACAGTAGTTTCGCTGCTTAGTTTGACCGTTACTGCAAACACTAGTAAACCCGGTTCAGCTAGTGTGGGAACAAACATTTGCGACCCACTTAGCCCGTTGTCTATTTACTCTCGTGTTGCGTGGCTTGTTTTGGTGATAAAAAACACACCTATCATCATTCTCCTGCCCTTATCCCACTTAAAGTGGGGTTGGCATAACATGTTTTAGCTAGTTATTTTACCACCAGCCACCTGCCTGACATCAACTTACCTTACTCGCCTATTCTAATCAGCCGAATACCACAGGGCATTTACCTTAATCGCCTTTTAAGACATGTCGGGAAGAAATGAGGGTGGTCTATTCTAATTAGCCGGATACCACACGGCACTTACCATTGTCTCCTTTTACGACATCTCGATAAGAAATGAGGGTGGTCTATTCTACTTAGCCGGATACCACACGGCACTTACCATTGTCTCCTTTTACGACATTTCGATAAGAAATGAGGGTGGTCTATTCTACTTAGCGGGATACCACACGACGTCCTATCTTACCTTAGGCGCCTTTTACGACTCTTCCTTAATAAATGAAGATAGTCTATTCTACTTAGCCAGATACCACACGGAACTTACCTTAGACGCTTTTTGCGGCACCTCGGTAAGAAATGAGGGTAGTCTATCCTACTCAGCCGGATACCACACGGTGGGTCAAATTAACTTAGTCACCTTTTACGAGACGTCGGTAAGAAAAGAGGGTGGTTTATTCTACTCAGCCGGATACAACACGGCACTTACCTTAGTGGCCTTTTACGACACCTCGGTAAGAAATGAGGGTGGTTTATTCTACTCAGCCTGATACTACATGGCAATTACCTTAGTCACCTTTTCCGACACCTCGGTAAGAAATGAGGGTGGTCTATTCTAATTATAGCGGGATAGTACACGGCCTCCTATTTTACCTTAGGCGCCTTTTACAATTCTTCCTTAATAAATGAAGGTGGTCTATTCTACTCAGCCGGATACCACACGGAACTTACCTTAGACGCTTTTTGCGGCACCTCGGTAAGAAATGATGGTAGTCTATCCTACTCATTCGGATACCACACGGTGGGTCAACTTAACTTAGTCACCTTTTACGAGACGTCGGTAAGAAAAGAGGGTGGTCTATTCTACTCAGCCGGATACAACACGGCACTTACCTTAGTGGCCTTTTACGACACCTCGGTAAGAAATGAGGGTGGTCTATTCTACTCAGACGAATACCACGCGACTATTACAATGTATAATTAATGTAAATAGTACGGGTTTAGTTTACTAAAACTGTGCCATGACTTCGGTCCACACGGACGAAGTCGCGAGTAATATTATTGTATATTAAAATTTCATACATTACATATTTATTTATTTATTTATTTATTTATGTACCATAAAAAATGTTGGAAAAAAAACATAATTGGTAAAAAAAAGTGTACAAAGGTCAACTTATCCCTATGACAGAGATGTCTGCCAGCTAACCTACGAGGTGAGACAATTTATATTAAAGAAAAAGGTACGCAAATATCAAACATTATGAATTAGAATTACCTACTAATAATTTCCTAATTTAACAATAAAAATAAAATAAATATATAATATATTTATATATAAATAAATATATATACATACACACTATATATAATAGAAAGTGTAAAATTTAAATGTCAACAATTACATTATGATGGTAAAGATGTGTAATGTTTCTTTAGTCTTAGTTTAAAAGTGCTGAAGGAAAGGCTAAAGCAGTCATTGATGACGCTGTATGGCAACGAGTTCCACAGACATCCAGCAAGTACAGAAAAAGATTTAGCAAAAAATACGGTATTGTATGGCGGGATGGTAAGTGATTTTAGAGGCACACAAGATCGTACAGGCCTGACACGGGGAGGAGCTCCGTGAAACAACTCACGTAAGTAGTTGGGTGAAGAGGTTTTTAAAATTTTAAAGAGAATACTAAGGATATGAATATTCCGGCGGTATCGAATTGGGAGCCACTTTAATTGACTTCGAAAATGTGATATGTGATCGAATTTACGCAGTCCAAATTACCTTAAATTGTGAGTTTTAATAAGCTTTAATTAGCTTTATATTCTACAAAACGGTTATGCGAACAATATAACTGTACAAGGAAATACAAAGTTTCATTTCCATTTACATGAAAGCTGTATTTAAACGAGTGGTAAAAGTTCGTTATTTTGGCAGCACTGTCATATTAACTATGGCGCTGAATACCATTTCGCGTTGAATGAGCTTTGCATTAATTATAATAATATTAAAACGCCAGTTTACGTCTTCATTATGGCAATTATTGAAAAGCGCTTTTATTAGCTGTAATCCAATTATGTCGTATTACTGTTAGTAATGAGCTTATAATACAGCTTTAAATAGGTTTTGACTGAACTACTTCAAAGACACGCGGATGGAATTATTGCGAATGGGCATAGAGTCAATAATATTAGGTATGCAGATGGTGTTGATAGCAGATTCTGAGGATGGACTGCAAAACGTTCTCAGAGATGTAGCGGTTGTGAGTGAAATAATGGGACTTACAATAAATAAGGATAAAACAAAAACAATGGTTATATCTAAAACCCAACTCCTTCCCCTGATATCAATCTTATTAACACCAATAGAATAGAATAGAAGCGGTGTCGAAATTTAAGTACTTAGGCAGGATATTCACATCGGATTTAGACGACAGAATTGAAATAAAATGTAGAATTGGACAGGCTTAAGCGGCTTTTTACAAAATGTCTAAAATATATTATGTGACCCAAAAATCCCATTCGATATAAGGTATCGCGTCCTAAAGTGCTACGTCTGGTACACTTTCTTATATGGTTGTGAATCATGGACCTTAACGAAAGACGGATGTATACCTTTGCATGCATTTGAGATGTGGGGCTTTCGCAAATTGCTAAAGATCCCTTGGACTCACTTCGTCTCAAACGCTCTGGTCTCGGACAGAGCTAAATGCAAGCGAATGCTGATGAAAACAGTCATGCAAAGGAAGGTTGCCTTTATCAGACATCTGCAGAGAGGATCCCGATATCAATTTCCTAGGTTGATCCTAGAAGGAAAGATGCACGGTAAGAGAGCACCTGGAAGGCAACGTCTTAAATGGTTCGATAATATAAGAGAGTGGACGGGACTTAGATACCATGAAATAAAAAGATGACACACGATCGGAAAAGTTTTCTCCTGCTGACCTCCAAACTTCACTCTGAAGATGGCACCAGATGATGATGATTTAAAGAGGTGTCGATCGAATCATCAAAATGTCTAAGAAGTTTTCTGGACCAAAAGGCAAGTTAAGCAATTCAATTTTTATGGTGTATTATGGATGTTCGAGGGTTTTTTCCTTAATTTCTAATGTTAACGCCATCTACTGGATAAGGAAACCATACACATTGGAATATTATATTGGCCGGAACACATACCGGGCGTAAGTGCCCGCAAGGAGATGCCCGGGTAGTGAGGATTTCCTCGAGGCCCGTACCCCACCTACCTCCCCACAAGGAGAGTATGTGAGAAGACCCTGCTGCTGTAATATAATAATATAACTTACCGTGCCGGCAAAGTTTATTAGTCCCATGTAAATCAATAATATAACTTGAATAATAAACATACATATATATAGCTAAAATTTCATTAACTTTCTATTCAACGTTTTAGCATTTTTTCAGTGCTCGAAAACAGGGATAAAACAATATTTTTTTAATGGAACCTAGATAGATCAATTTTCCCTCCGAAACCCCCTACATGCTCTACATGGGGACTTGGGATAGCTACACGTCGCTACTCACTTTGTGTTTTCCAAGGTTTGTAACTGCACAACCAAGCACCGCTTCTCTGCCCAAAAAGAAAGTATGGTTGCCTATTGGCCTCTCGAATGCCGGTTCCTCGGAGAATTTCTTCGTCGTTGTTTGTGAATCTGGAACAAGTATTATCACTCATTTATGGACATATAAATATAGTTCATTTCTTACATATAATGAACTAGTGGGGGCTGCGGCTTCGTTAACGCCACATTAAACGTTTGAGTACTCTCAACAGCCTCTCAGCGAATTAGCCGTGATCGCGTAATTCAGAGGCTGACCGACTTTCTCAATTTTTTTTTTTTAATTTATTATACAATACAATAAGACAATATATAAACAAATATAAAAACACAGCTTTCGAAAACCACGCAGGGTTTATATGAAGGTGTGGAGTTCGCATTATTTTTCTATATCTATTATATTTTGTTACATATAGGGTAAAACGCCCAATTATTGACACTTTAAGAACGAGCGTATAAAAAGAAATAAATATAAGCGTTCCACAGTGTTTCCAAATAACGATAAATATTGATAAATATAAACAACTATTATAAGATGTTGGCAGTAAAATCAAATTCTAATTAGGATATTATTTGTTATTGAATTTATGATATTTCTCGAATTGCAGTGGTTTACCCAAATATTGACACAGGATTCCCTATTATCGACATTTTAAATTCCAGTTTATTGACACCCTTCAGTTTTCATCAGTATTCAAAGCAAGTATCCCTTCAGGTTTTTCTTCTTTAATTTTAATTGTTTGATATTCCTGTGCCTTCCATTCAGCTGAGGTTAAAACAAAAGGAGCCCTTTTGGAATTTTTGGTTCCTTTTTTGTGGCATCTTTGGTATTACAAGAATGTCTTGTAATTTAACAAGAGTACAAGTTAATAAAATTTTAGTGGAAAGTTGAATGGACGCTTCCATTCAATTTTTTTTTCAGTATCTTCAAGTGATTCTATTTTGTTGTAATCATGCTGTGGATGTTTTTGTGGATGCTGTTTTTAGCCCTATGTTCTCTCTTATATTTATCACATCGCATCGCTTTCACGTATTAGCTGCTGTGACTGCTTCAGGAGTCCGCAAACTAAGACTAGTGTGACGCTGCAAAAATAGCTTCGACCATTTTTCGCCGTTCGTGAATCTGCCAAGACTCTTCTTCTTAGTTAATTAAATAAAGACTAACATTGCTTATAACATCATCTTTCCGTTTCGGAAAACCTTTTTTGCAGCATACATTAATCCAGTCCCATCACAATGTCTTTCTTCATCCTCGGTGAGTACTGCAGAAGGCCCTGGACGTAAATTATGCTGAGGGTTTTTTAGTCTGTAAATTAATTTTGTACGGGACACTTGAAAAGTTTTGGCTGCTAGCTTTCGACTCATTCATTGTGTATTGCATCTAGGTCTTTACTTATATTATCTATCGAATATTTCTTCCTCTTCACTTTTTCCTTTTGTATATTTCTAGATGGGTTTCTAGGTTTCATGTTTCAATTCAATTCTGCAACATAAAATAATCTTAGCGAAATTAATTTTAGTGACCCATTTAGGCTGAACATTTATTGACATGGTAATACCCAATTATCGACACTAATGTCCATAACTGGTAATTCCAACTTGACACCAGTGTCAAAATTTGGAAAAAAGTTCTATACAAGTTATATCAGTAGTTGCATGTGTTTACAAGTCTTAGAAATAGCAATTCAAAACTTTAATCATTCAGTAAACTTAGTTCTACAAAATCCCAATTATTGACATGGATGTCAATATATTGGTATTCTTGTACTTTAAGTGAACCATATGTTGACACCATAAAAAAAACTTAATTACAACAAAATTTTTAAATAAATCTGATCGATTAGTTAACTTGGACTATAAACACCACAATAACACTTTAATCGATGTATTTCAGACTGAAAACAGAATGTTTTAACAATACTTGTAAGATACTTACCTTGTCAAATTTTTAAGAAAACGATAAATTATTACTTAATTAATCATGTGCACTTTTTCATTCAGCTGTTTAGTCGCAATATTATATTTAATGCAACTTAATGTTGCCAAAGTAAGAAATTATGATATTATCTAATAAAATTGGTACAAATGGAACTATTTAAGGTTGTTATTTTCTTATTTTTGGAAGAAAATTGCTAGGGTGTCAATTAATTGGATAGGTGTCGAGAATAGGTTAGCTTACCCTACATTTTGTTTTTTCCAATAGATTTTGAACTTATTAAATAATTAGTTAAATATAATTAAAGTAAACATGCAAGTTTACAAGAGTTTAAATAGTAACAGTTATTTGTATTAAAACTCTTGCACACCTGCATGTTACCCCTAAATTCATCCAATCAATACAGTCAAACAATATGCTTTATATCATTAGTTTTAAGCAAATATCTTTTAAACTTCCTAATAAATACATTATTATAGGTATCATTATCAGCTTTTACCCGCGACTTCGTCCGCGACGATCAAAGTCCTGGAATAAACAGTTTCAGACGCTCTTCAACCCGAAGCACTTCAGTGCCCGAAAACAGGGATAAATAAACTTTTTTTTTAAATAAAACCTAGCTAGATGGATTACCCAAAAACAAACGAAACCCCCTACATGCTGAATTTCATAAAACTCGTTGGAGCTGTTTCTTATATTCAGAAATACATATATATACAAGATTAACTCATTTAAATATTAAAGTTTGTACACGAAATAAGGCAACGAAAAAACAAAAATCCATAGCGGGTATATCTTCTTAAATATACACACCGGACTCCGAAACTTCAGTTATTTTGAAAGCAGTTGTTTGAAAGTATTTTAATTTGCATAGACAATGTAACCCCACAGGAAAGGGCTTCCTTGTCAATTAATATTAAACATTTAATTTGGCGAGCAACCTGAAGTTTGTCTCAAGTTAAATTAAACGATTATTGAGGATTACGACCAAATCCGTTTTAGGGAAACCCAGGGCCGTATGACTCACAAGAGTTAGAGGATGTGTTGCAAAGAATGTAATTGTAAAATGCGAAAGTTTGTGAGTATGGATGGATGTTTGTTACTCTTTTAGGGCGAATCTGCTGAACCAATATTGATGAAATTTGTCTCAATTGGGGGGTTCTACCAACGCTACATTTTTCGGTGCGAGATCGCCATTCCAGCACTTTGGTACCCCAACGTGCATCGGTACTACGTACTACTTGCCCCGCCCATTCGCAATACGATGAGCTATGTCAGTAACACTGGTCCACCTACGAATCTCCTCATTCCTGATATGATCGCGTAGAGATACACTGAGCATAGCTCGCTCCATCGCCCGCTGAGTAATTCTGAACCTTCTTATGAGGCCCATAGTCAGCGAGCACGTTTATGATCCGTAAGTCATCACTGGCAATACGCACTTTTTGAAGACCTCGGTCTTCAGGCGAATTAGACGTCAAAACGTAAAAGACAGACAGAAAGACAGAGAGACTTTCGTATTCATAATTTTTAATGTAGGAATGGAACGTTAGTCGAGTGCATGAAATGGAATGCAATGAGTGTGTGAGTGAGAGGGTATGACAGGAGGGAGGGAGCGAGGAGAAAGAAAGTCTGTAGGACGGACAGACAAGAAAGTGCTGAGTGAAATAAAATAAGTTTAATATGGGCTACGGTGTTTTACTTTGCTTTGGAAGCCTTAAAATTACATTAGTAAGGATGTGTATTTTAACTTTTATATATATCATATCTTCCCATAAACATCATTTTTCAGCTAATACTCTAAAATAATTTCATTAACCAAAATATTTAACCATTCGTGTTGACGAGGCCGCAAAAAAATTCGCATGCTGGGTTAAGCTTAAGCTTAACTCGGTAAGTAAGCTAACAGAGAAACATTAAAGTAATGTACTAGAAATTTGTATATCTATAAAAATAATACAAAAAAGTCTGCGATAGCATGTCTCTACCTCTTATAGTTAACTCACATTAAGATCTTAAGTATCATAAAATATATAATGTTAAAAAATAAATCTACTAATTTGCAATTTTACTTTGCGATTTTGGTCGTGGAGACTATCTCCTGATGATGCTTCGGTTGCGGGGCGAAACGATTGTTGAGTTTGTGATAGTGAACGTATGTAGTGCTTGTGTATTGTGGTGGCGGTGGTGTATGTTTGTGCATGTATTTTTACGAATCCTGTATGTATCAGGTATGATAACCGATTGTCCACTCTATATTTAGCATTATATATATTTTCTATTTTACTTCATCGCCGATTATAGCAAAATAATTTTATTATTACTTTTGTTCTAGATTTCAATTAAATACACTGATTTCCACATGGGCTAAGCCGCAAGGACAGGTTATTAATTAAGTTATTTAGCCAAGAAAATGTCCGTGAGTGTAAGACGAAGTTATAAAAATGTATTTAACATTAATGTCAGATGTAAATACACTCTCAGACAAATATTTAATATCCATCTTTTACACAGGCGAAGTTCTGGCATTCACAAGTTCACTCTACAAATATTAGTCTTGCTCGCGCACTCTCTAGAGAAATGTATGGGCAAATAATTTTGCGTCATTGGGAATATTTTTCATGTTTTAATTCGAAGAATATTTTATGTTTCTCTCTTTTAACTTTTAGCAGATTGCTTTTAGTTATTTTTTCCAAATCATAAATTTAGCTTGTGTATCACGTCTTTAATGTTATATGTATTTAATATTCTTAGAATCGAAAAATAATTTATAAGCTATCAAAGAAGAGTTATTGATATGTTTCAAATATTTTTATTTGTTTCGTTTAAAGATCCGCTAAATTTAAAATCTATAGTATACCAACTTAGTCTCGCACTTCTCATCTTTCAGTCAGCCACCTCATTCTTAACTATAAACCTTGGTTTTACCATGATTAGCTAAGTGGCTCATGAAGAACCGATATATCTCGACCCTTGACTCCAAAGAAACAATTTGCTTATGTCAATCACAAAGTCACTGGTTCACTATTATCTTAGGACGAAGTAATAGTTACGTAAGAACAAACTTTGATGCCTGGTTAAGTTTCTCTCCTGTGCTCTGTTATTAAAGCTTCTGTATAAACTCGGGAGTTGTCTTACTTGTATATTTGTATAGTGAAGGAACAGCTTCATTCAAAGTTCAAAGAAATAGGCATAATTACTGTAGCATCATAATATATATAGTAATATTCGTATAAAAAATATCCATATCTATAAGACAAAATTTGATGTATATCATAAATATACGAGAAGTCATAAAAAGCTTGTGATATCTGTGTCTTTAGCTTAGCACTTAGCACTTAGCAGAGTTAGCAACTCATTCGATTGCCCGGTATTCGCTTTTACAATAAAATTCCGCAATCCATAATAGACCAGTCTACAGAAAGATTTAAATTAAGTATAAGAGATATGCTACGTAAAGTATATTACAAAATTGAAGATTATTTAAATGATAAAAAGCATGGATTTGAAAATCCTTTCAGCATCATACAAGACTTCTTTCTGATTCTTCTCGGTAAGAGCAACATTCCGAACCAGTTGTAGCTTCATTAATCATATTGATACTTGACGATTCAAAAGCGCTTGAAAGAGCTTATTTGAATAAAGATTATTTTGATTTTATTTAATTATTATATTGACGTATTTGGGAAGATGCCATCTGCTATCCCTAAAGATACGAAGTCTGGAGTTTCGTGAACTTTCAGTGCCTATTATAAGTTTCATAGATTTTAAGATAATTAAGGAGTTGACTCTGTTTTATGCAAAACTTTAACCAAAGTTTATTACTACGAAGTAAGGCTATTTCAAGTATTTAATGCAGTATATTAAAGCATTATTAAGATTGTTAATTGGAATACGCTGTGATAGCTCAGCGATAAGAGCGAGCGACTCTTCCGAGAGGGTCGCGTGTGCAAACTCCGGGAAGGCATTATCAAGTTTTCTATAAAAACTTATGTGTCTAATTGATAATTGCAATTTATCACACGCTTTTCGGTGAAGGAAAACATTGTGAGTAAACCTGCATATCTCTAGAGAATTCTGGCGATATGTGTAACCCACCAATCCGCATTGGAGCAGCGTGGTAGGTCTTACCTCCAATCCTTCTCTCCAAAAACGGATAGAGGAAGTGCTCAGCAGTGTAATAGTAACAGGCCATTACTTTATTATATATAGCTATAATAATTTAATATACCCATTTTAAAGTTAGGCCCAATTTTGGCAGTGTCCTATTGAATGTGTTATCGTGATTAGGTATATGTTTTGTAAGGATATTATTTTGCCTATTTCCATAGCATTATGTCTTACGGAATATTGCTATGGGGTAAATGCGCGGATAGTGAAAAAATTTTTGTTTTAGAAAAAAGAGCTATACGTGGCATTTATAATTTAAGACCGCGTGATTCCCTGCGAGAGAAGTTTAAAGTAACAGGTATTCTTACATTTGCTTCACAGTATATTTTAAGCAATTTAATTTATGTACATAAAAATATAAGGAATTATAAAACGATAGGTGATGTATACAATAGACAAAGCAGGAACTGACATAAGCTTGCGGCTCCTGCTTTGCGCCTTGCAAAAGTGCGTAACTCGTTTGTGGGTTTTGGTATAAGATTCTATAATAAAATTCCGCAATCAATTTCAGCTTTGCCATTGCAGCAGTTTAAAAACACTGTTAAAAACAGGCTGATACAGAAAGCCTACTATACTATTGAAGATTATTTAGAAGATAAGAATGTGTGGATATAGCTCTCTTTGACCCTGTACAAGACAGTAACGTCTGAATGTAAATAGTATTAAGAATCATATGTTTAAAAGAGCAACCGCCGAGTTTTTTGCTGGCTCTTCTCGGTAGGAACAGCTTTCCGAACCAGCGGTAGAGTTGACGATTCAAAAGCACTTGTTTACAAGATTATTTGAATAAAGAATATTTTGAATTTGAATTTGAATTTGAATATTAAAATTGATCTGTATGTAAATTTAGAATTCTAACAATCGTCGCGTAAAGTATTCGAAGTTCCGTTTCTGAACATTTCCGCAAGCAACACCAGATGGCGCTGTACAAAGATAGCCACCGCTATCGTTTGGTTATCTTGCGTATATATAAGGTCGGCGTCGCTAGACACGGTTGAAGATTGAAGAATATTACGTCGGGGTCACCATCTTGTAAATTAGGTATTTTTGGAAAACACGTGCTCTTTCTAGTGCGTGTTATATGTTACATACCACTATACTAGAGATGTATAATGAATTATGGATGTGACTTGTAGAAAAAATCGATTAATAAAATATTAATAATTGATTTTTTTCCTGTTAAAATAATTGATTAAAAAAAATCGATTTATTCGTATTAAAATAATCGATTATTACTAATCTTTTTTTTCTGAGAATATGAAAAGTTGCCTTTTTTAATATAAATAATTAATTAGAATAAAATATTATTAAATCTTATTATCTTATTATCTTATTGGAAAACTACCAATAAATAATAACAGATGAGTTTGGCTACATTGGTTTCAAATAATTTATAGAATTTGGCGTTACTTTGCGGAGGTCCATAGTACAAAAGTAATGAGAATATTATTTTGCTATAATACGCGATAAAAGAAAATATATATAATGCTAAACGTAGAGTGTACTAATCGTTCTCATACCTAATACATGCAGAATTTGTAAGAACTCATGTCGACCCGTCTTGTGGTGTACGGTTGATTAGAATAGACCACCCTCATTTCTTACCGAGTCGTCTTAAAAGACGACTAAGGTAAGTTGACTCACCGTGTGGTATCCGGTTAAGTAGAATAGACCACCCTCTTTCTTATCGAGGTTAAAATACGACAAAGATAAGTTGACGTCAGGCAGGCGGCCGGTCGTAAAATACGTAGCCAAATCATGTGACAACATGTTTATAACATTTTGTGCTGACCCCACTTAGAGCGGGAAGGCAGGAGAATGATGATAGCTACATGTAGTGATTTTTAATTGTCCTTAAATTTGAAAATATTAAAGATAATATGCAACCATAATATTTAACAGAAGCCTTAGTGACTTTATCATATCTCAGATAAGGGCAGAAATATGAAAAATTAAAAAAAATAAAATATCTAGCAGTGTCCTTTAAAATGCATTTTGGGAAGCTACATTCGTTATTGATCCGCAGTCCACAGGCATGTGGGGCATTAGCATTCGGTGTCAGGTGGGGACCGTCCCCGTGTCACATTCGCGTCCCCTTAGATCCGGCGGTAGACGATAAAACCCTTTTCGCCGGCTACAATTTATATTCGTCGAATTTATTCCTACTTTATATAAATCCGTTCGGTATTCCGACAACGGTTACAATGGTTTATAAAAGGTTCGTGGTTTTAAATAATTTATAGAATTAGGCGTTACTTTGCGGAGATTCATAATACAAAAGTAATAATAAAATTATATATAAATAAATATAAATATATGGCACACTTACACACACGGTCGTCCGTCCCCAAAGTAAGTAACTTAATACTTGTGTTATGGGTGACAGACAACTGGTGAATATATACTTATATATTTTTTAAATACATACTTAAATACAAATATACACCCAGGCTCAAAGACCAACAAATTCATTTATAGAAAATGTTGCCCCTCGGCGGGAATCGAACCCGCGACCCGCGGAGTTGAAGGCAGGGTCACTACCCACTGCTCCAACGGGCCAGTATATATTTATATTTTCGGAATCTCGGAAACGGCTCCAAAGATTTTCCTGAAATTCAGCTTGCAGGAGGTTTGGGGGGATAAAAATCGATCTAGCTAGGTTTTAATTAAAAAAAATCGTTTTATATCTGTTTTTGGGCATTAAAAAAATACAAAAATTTACACACTATTATTTAACTACTATTTTTACTTATTATTATTTAACACTATTATTATTATTATTATTATTATTTAACACTATTTAAACACTATTTTTGCCGGTAACTGTCAAGTCACAGTAGCTTATTCCGCATCAATCTGAGTAATGTGATTATCAAAACTAAAAGAAATGGCAAAAAAAAGACGAATGAAGGGAGAATAACGCTTTTTCTTTAAGACACATTTTCAAAAATGATTTATTCAACATGTGGAGTCTGTATCCCGTGTGGTATCCGGCTGAGTAGAATAGACTAACCTCACACCTTACCGAGGTATCGCAAAAGGCGACTAAGGTAAGTTAACGCGCCGTGTGGTATCCAGCTGAGAAGAAAAGACCACCCTTATTTCTTACCGAAGTGTCGTAAAAAGCGACTAAGCTAAGTTGACGTCAGGCAGGCGGCCGGTCGCAAAATACCTAGCCAAATCATGTAACAAAATGTTTAATTATGTTGTGCGAGCCCTACTTAGAGTGGGATAAGGGCAGGAGAATGATGTTTTTGAGTCTCCATCCCCTATAACTTGAAATATTTATATATTTACTTTAGAAATATATTTTGCTTAGAAATTTATTACAGTTCAACCTATGCTTGAACTCGAGTAACTACAGTTTTATACCGTTTTCATGTTATCCAACGAATATTTATATCGCTATCAAAGTTGCAGAATCCGCACCTGATGCTCGAAACTAACGCTAGTTTCCTACAAGTTGAAACATGTTCCGAACTCAAAAAATCAATAGTTGCGGAACGAGTGATCTATTTTAAATTACAACTGTTAGGTACATTTAATATTAATGTACCTCGAAAACCTCCTCGGATTCTATGTCTGTTGTTTAAGATGTATTTTGCTAGAACGAAATTGGAGCAGAATACCCCAATATCACGTATCTCGCGCTTATATAACAGCTGCATAAAGGACACATTCACCGTCCTCCTGCCGTTATTTCACTCTAAGTGGGGTCGGCACAACATTTTATAAACATGCTGTCACATGTGTTAGAATTTATAAATGTTATTGCAAATAATATTTTGACTAGAAAGTTTAAGTGAATTAACTTGACTAAAAGAAGATATTGAAGGTTTCTGTCTTGATATAAATTTAATAAATATTAAATGAGATTTTATATAAATTACTGATGATTTAATTATCAATAGGTTTTTGAAATCGTATATTATTATTTTCTACTTGATATAATTTATATATTGTTTATAAAATGTTGTATTGACTACTTTTACTAGTGGGAGAAACCAAGATGGCGAAGTGTGTAAGAAAAATAAGAAAAAAAGTCAGTATGAAGTGCGAAAAGAAGCTAGTAGGTTGTAACAGATTTAAAAACAGAAATTGATACTATTTTAAAGTTGCCTAAGTTGTGTAATAAATAATAAAACAGCTCAAGAGTGTTTTAATCTAGAAATTTTCTAACACATGATTTGACTGTGTTTTTACGACCGGCCGCCTGCCTGACATCAACTTACCTTAGTCGTATTTTACGACACCTCGGTAAGAAAGAGGGTGATCTATTCTACTAAACCGGATACCACACGGTGGGTCAACTTACCTTAATCGCCTTTTACGACGCCTCGGTAAGAAATGAGGTTGGTCTATTCTACTCAGCCGGATGCTGTTGGAGACTCAGAAAAAATATATTTCAACGTCATAACAATTTATTAATAAATGAACGTGGGTAGATAATGGATGGAGTATCTACTGCAGGATAAATAATCAACACGTAATATTTTTATCTTCAATCGTTAGCTTTTAGAAAAATACAAGTCGGTAAAGCGGGAAAATCAATAAAGCCCTCGTTACATTGATTTTCTCAGTGTTCAAGGAAATGAGGAAGCCGTCAGGGCGGCACTTAATACGTGAAATATTCCGATCAAGTCGATAATATAGAACATCTGGCAACTTTATTAATAACCGTGGGAATATATCTAATCAATACTGTTAGTCTAAAT
This sequence comes from Morpho helenor, assembly GCA_029227775.1. Taxonomy (NCBI): domain Eukaryota; kingdom Metazoa; phylum Arthropoda; class Insecta; order Lepidoptera; family Nymphalidae; genus Morpho; species Morpho helenor. Next base: position 3,054,524 of record JARGCU010000006.1, read on the forward strand.
ATACGCCGTGTGGTATCCGTCTAAATAGAATAGTACCTCTTATAAAATATTATACTTATAAAATACTTATAACACATATATAGAATATAAATAATATTATTATAGAATATTATAGAATAATAATATTTTAGAATAATAGAATATAATATTATATACTACATGTGTTAGTGTGCGCTATGGTCAAATTTACACTATGCCGGTCACTCTTCGGCACCGGAAAATTCTGACGTATGCGAGCTGCACACGTGAGATTCGTGGAATTCTTGCGCGGGGTGCGAGAAGGGCGAGGAGAGGTTACACAAAGAGTCACAGTCATTTACACTATTTATTACACATACTTCACTATAGTCTAATACACAAATAAAAACACCTACCTCCTACTAGACCTCCTAAACATTTTTCTATTTACTAGGTATATACTATATTATTAATGCTTTTCTATATAATTTACAAATATTCTTAGCCTATTATCTTATTACTATGAACTTATACGAATTATATATCTATTTAAAACTATATTGTCTGCACATAAACTATACTGTCCTGTACAGTTAGTAAACCTGGTTATTTAAATTATATGATATACTGGACATATAAACAACATAATAGAGAAAACTACGTGTAGCTCCGGCTGAGTAGAATAGACTCATTTACCGACGTGCCGTAAAAGGCGACTAAGGTAAGTCGACCCGCCGTGTGGTATCCGGCTGAGTAGAATAAACCACCTTCATTTCTTTACGAGCTATCGTAAAAGACGAGTAAGGTAAGTTGACGCACCGTGTGGTATCCGGTTTAGTGGAATAGACCACCCTCTTTCGTACCAAGGTCTCGTAAAATACAGCTGAGGTAAGTTGACGTCAGGCTGGCGGCCGGTTGTTAAAACGCAGCCAAATCATGTGACAGCATGTTTATAACATGTTGTGCCAACCCCACTTAGAGTAGGATAAGGGCAGGAAGATGATGATGATGATCAAAATACTATATTACAGTTTTCATCTTTCCACGCGGTCGGAGCCGCTGGCTATTGCTAAATATTATACAGTGTTGCGAAAAGTAACTGAAAATTGAAAACTGAACTGAAAAGAATTTTGAAATCTTTGAAACTGGCGGTTCAACGTTCCGTTTTACGCAGAATTGCTTTAACATCTAGCTTTTAAGGTTAACCCACTTTAACCATTTTTATGGTAATATTATATATCATCCTGTCCTTATCCCACTCTAAGTGGGGTCGGCACAACATGTTTTTCTCTTCCATTCTGTCCTATCTTTCGTCAACTCTGGCGCCACTCCTTTTATATGCATATCATACTTCACACAATCCAACCATCTCTTTTTAGGCCTCCCTCTAGGCACATATCCATCCACATTCAAATTTAACACACGTTTGGTCACATGATTTTCATCCCTCCTCATTACATGTCCATACCATCTCAATCTTGCACTTCTCGTCTTTTCTATAATGGGCGCAACTTTCAGACTTCCCCTTATATACTCGTTTCGTATTTTATCCAGTTTTGTCACACCACACATCCACCTTAACATTCTCATCTCATTTGCATGTACTCTTCTTTCGTCCGTCTTTTTCATTGCCCAACATTCTGATCCATACAATACGACAGGTCTTATGACCGCTTTATTTGAGTGATAGCATATCTTAACTGCAGTCAGCTACGCATCCAGCTGCAACGATTATCTTGTAACCATCAAATTGTAATAATTTTTAAAAGATTAGCCGCCGAGTTTCTTGCTGATTCTTCTCGGTAGGAGCAAACTTCCGAATCAGTGGTAGCTTCTTTAAAACATTTGACGATTCAAAAGTACTGTAAACAGTCCACTTGAATAAAGAATATTTTGAATTTGAATTTGAATTTGAATTTATAAATTTTTATGGTAATCAAAATACTATATTATGGCACGGTAAGTAATATATTAGGCGGGCGGAGCCGCTGGCTATTGCTTAGTATCTTATAAAACACCTTTAATGTCTCCATTTCCACAATTCAGAAGCTACTGACCTGTATCAAATTGCATACTCATAGCGCCAGATGTTTGATATAATATTCACTCGGGGGAGGATATTACTACATCCCCCAACCCCCTTCTTTGGGAGAAAATCGATGGCACCTTTTGCCTAATTGGTTGATGAAGGTATTGCGAAAAAATTGGACTACCAATTTCTGAGATCAAACGGCAGCCGACAAAAATATTTATTTAAATTTGCAACACTGATTAGATATTTGTGTACAATTTTTGTAACTCCAATGGTTTCGTAGTGATTCGTTGCTCTACCCTATACGTTCTAGGTTCCGTTACCAGTTTCTATATGTATATTATAAGGTGACTAAGGTAATTGGCAAGTAGTATCCGGTTTAGTAGAATAGACCACCCTCTTTCTTACCGAGGTGTCGTAAAATACGACTGAGGTAAGTTGACGTCAGGCAGGCGGCCGTTCGTAAAAACGCAGCCAAATCATGTAACAACATGTTTATAGCATGTTGTGCCGACCCCACTTAGAGTGGGATAAGGGCAGGAGGACGATGATGATCAGTTTTTAAATTTGGTAACTTTAGCCATGACTAATTACTTATTTAAAGCCGTATTGCCGAGCATATATTTTTTTTATTTGTCAACGAGCAATCGCTTGCGCCTCCGTTACCATGGAAAGATTAAAACCGTAATATAGTATTTTGATAACCATAAAAATGGTTAAAGTGAGTTAACCTTAAAAGCTAGACATATAATGTCGCGGACTTTTGTTTAGAACTATTAGAGGGGAACAATTTTGAACATGATTTTTTAATAACCTTCACCGTTTACTTAGCGCACGCAAGGAAAGCTTTATATTTTAACGTTTTCGTATTTTTTATTGCTGCTCCTCTCCTATTCATCTTAGCGTGATGTTATATACCCTATAGCCTTACCCGATATAGACCATCTTACACTTAAATAATTTTTCAAATCGGTCCAGTAGTTCCTGAGATTAGCGCGTTCAAACAAACAAACTATTCAGCTTTATATATTAGTATAAATAGGGGAAAATCACAAGCAGTTATTTAAAGATCAAAGTTTAAAACATAACTCCCATTTAAATAAATTTCCAGGTAAATGCGAAGGTAAGGTCAGTGCTTATTCCTTAGGGAATGCTTTATGGTGAAAAGCTTTGCGATACATTGCTGTTAAAGCGCATGAAAAATATTGTTGCTTTTATGATGTCGACCCCAATATAAACACTAGCCTATGTCGCTCTCTAGTTCTTAAACTAAGGTAAGGACTAATATATGGACTAATATAAGGACTAATAAGGTAAGGATAGTAATTACCCATGCACTACTACTTGACCGTTTTGTATGAAATTTTAAATAATAAGCGTTTTGTTTGTTGTAGCTAATCTATAGTAATATATAAAGCTGAAGAGTTCGTTGGTTTGATTGATTGTTTGAACGCGCTAATCTCAGGAACTACTGAACCGATTTGAAATATTCTTTCAGTGTAATATATATAGTCCATTTATTGAGGAATGCTATAGGTATAACATCATGCTAAGATGAATAGGAGAGGAGCAGCAAAATTTATAGCTTTCCTTGCGTTCGCTGAGTAAACGGTAATAGTTATTATAAATCATGTACTACAAAATTGTTCTCCTCTAAAAGTTCTAAATAAAAGTCCGCGACAGCATATGTCTAGCTTTTGAGGTTAACCCACTGTAAACATTTTTTGGTCATCCTATATTACGGTTTTAACTTATCCACGCGGGCGCAGCCGCTGGCAATTGCTAGTAAGAAATAAACTTGTAATTACCTTTTGCCATCTGTTAACAATTGCCGAAAGCTCAGAACTGTAGCCCATTGTTTAATATTTAAAATTTAATATTATTAATAGCTACAACAAACCAAACGCTTATTATTTAAAATTTCATACAAAACGGTCAACTACTAGTGCATGGTAAATTACCGCACTGGTAATTTACCATGCACTAGTAGTTGACCGTTACCTTACCTTACAAATCATCTATATATAACTATATATCATTATGAATCTTCATACCAACAATCACACCCCTTTGTTCTCTTGGGAAGTCAAAGGACAAACAAACATACAAAAAAAATGTACACCAGATTATATTTTACATCTAATAAATTAAGTAAAAGTAAAATTCTATTAAATAAAACCATAGTTTATTCCCACGCCGCTTTTCAATCTTTTATCTTTTAAGAAATGGCAGCACATTTTATGGTAACGATTTATTCAAGATGAATATTATATTGAGCATCTGGTGTCGTAAGTGTGCGCAATTTATTCTAGGTCAGTAGTTTTAGTATTAAATATTCTAACGGAAGAGATAAGTCATATCACAACAGGCTCTATAAGTAGGTATAAAAATCTACAAATATTTATCGCCAAAGGAACGTGGTACGTACTAAATACGTGTTAGCAAACTCCTACTAATATTATAAAGTCGAAAGTTTGTTAGTAAGGATGTATGTTTATTACTCTTTCACAGCGAAACCACTGAACAAATATAGATAAAATTTGGCACAATTATTCCTTATACACTAGCATAACATATAGGCTAAAGAAATCTTGTTCATTCTAAAGGATAGGATGACATTGAAAAGCGCCGTCTATTATTGACCTATCACACGATATTCCTGGACCAGTCCACGCAAAACGCGGTAAAAGCTAGTTTACTATAATAGCAAGAAACTAAACAAGTGCTTAGCTGACTAGCGGTAACAGTCACGTACCCCACTCCGATCAGCGCGATTGGAAGTAGAAGGATGTGACGTCACGGCTGAATATAATTGACTGGTTAGCATCGCAGTAGTGCGATTTCATTGGTTGACTGGCATAACAGCAGCGCCATCTCTTGCCCGATTGTTTCACATCGTAAAATAAAACGGAGTCGGCGGCAGTGAACACATTTTTTTGTTACTTTTTCCTTTATTTCCGAACGGACTATATGCCTAACCTATAACTATAGCCCTAACGGCTTTTACAGCATTAGGTACCGCGAAGGAGAATTTTTTGTTACAAGTTTACATTTGACTGGTATCCCACGTGATTGTTTACTGAAAATACAGTCTTGGTTACATGGTTATCAAAACCAGAGAATTCTTTCTGATATTGATAACCATGTTCTATGATTTTAAGAGCTCTATCTACGATAAAATTTACGCTTTTAAGTTTTAAAATACGCTCATTATGAACTGTTAGCGAATGTTTATTTTCCTATAACCGTAAATGATTTTTTTAAAGATATGTTTTTATATATTAGTTTGGTATTAAGATTTAATATATAAAATGGCATAAATATTGCGGCACCGAATAAGGCCCAAAAGCGTTACAGATAGTATGACAAACGGATAAAAAAGAGGCAAACAAACTTTCGTATATATTAATATGGATATATTATTGAATTTTAGTTTCGTTTGGCGACATAGTATATCAATAAAATAGTACAGCCGAATTGCTTTTTATAGCGGGAATCGAACCATGCAGTTTGGCAGCCCAGGACCACTGTAAGAAGGCGACTTACTAACCACTGCGTCACGAAGAACCTATCAATTCCTAATTCAAACTATAGGGATATAGCATTAGATTCATCAATCAATATATTCCGAATACATTTGGAACATCTGAATTAATTAAGCCGTCGTGACGTATTGTTATTGGGAAATCCTTTGAATGAACATTTTTGGACGCAGCAATTTCATTTATATTTCCCCGTTTAAATGTAATAACACGTTGCGAAACGTTTTGTGTGCAAATGGGAAAATTCATCCCGTAAAACTTATCTGTTGGAGATTTTATGTTAATATTTATGTTTTTTTTATTTAATACTAGTAATATCCTGCGTTTTCACCCGCGTTATTTTTATTTTTCTACACCTTGTTACATTTTTATACCGAATCCTTATTGTTTTTATTGTAATATAGCTTTTGATGCTCAGTAAAGACGCATTATTCCAATGGTGAAAGAATTTTTGAAATCGGTCCAGTAGTTTTTGCGTGAAAACATTACAAACATACATACAAATTTTTCCTCTTTATAATATTAGTATAGACATATTTTGTGCCGCGTTTTTGGAGAGACGGATTGGAGCTAAGACCTACCACGCTCCAATGCGGATGGTTAGGTTACGCATATCCCCAGAATTCTCTAGAGATATGCTGCATTCCTCAAGATGTTTTCTTTTCCCAAAAAGCGTGTGATATATTGTAATTATCATTGAGACACATAAGTTTTAATAGAAAAACTCATTGGCGCCTGCTCGGGGTTCGAACTCGCGACCCTTCGAAAGAATCACACGATATCCCGCAGGGCTATCATATCTTATTCATTCCTTACCGAGGTGTCGTAAAAGGCGACTAAAGCAGTTGGTCGGTCGTAAAATACCTAGCCAAATCACGTTACAACATGTTTAAAACATGTTTTGCCGACTCTATGAAGAGTGGGATAAGATTTGTTTTGGTTTTACATGTATAAAACCTGAATTTATATTAATTATTTAAACAATAGCAATGAATATAATATATTGCTATTAATTAAAAATAATAAATAAGCTAATACGTTTACTCTAGTTTGAACTGTGTGGTTTTTGACGTAGTTTATATATACAGATACCATTAATGTGGTTACTGAATTTCTCTACCAACGATCTATTGCAATACAGTTTCCAAAATTTACACTACAGCTTTAAACAATAAACCGTTCGGTTCTATTAATTGGTGCAGCAGCAATATAACTAGTATGCCAACATATCTGTTGGAACTCAGTTAATTTTAGAGTTAATATTAGTTCTAATGGATAACAGGAAGGGAACTTTACTGCGCACAAACTGATTAGTTAGTCGACAAACTATGTGAAATCCAGGGCTTAAAGTAAGTTACAAAAGCTCCTCCTCTCATTAGATAAGTTGAGATTAAGTTCAGATCATATGCTGGGATGGGTGGGTAAGATATGGGCCTATGATTGTAAAAATATATTGACTCGAAATTAGCCGATGTGTCGTTAAATACGACTAAGGTAAGTTGACGTCAGGCAGGTGGCCGGATGTAAAATACGTAGCCAAACCATGTGACAACATGTTTATAACATGTGCCAACCCACTTAAAGTGGCATAAGGGCAAGAGTATGATGATCGACTCAAAATTTGTCATATGTAAGCAGGCAATAAACTATCACCCGAAGCGGTCGATGAATCTGTTGCTCCCGATGCATCGATTAGCGGAGGGGGGAGGGGATTAGTGTTTCAACCTAGAGGTGGCGCACTTTGTGGTCTGTACCCCAGTTGCTGCTGGCGGGGATGGAGGCAATGTGTACAACGGTACCCTGTCCCCGCTACCAGTAGCGGGACAGAGTACTCAGGTTGTTTTAGTCGGCGCGAGTCTGACATATACAAGTCTACACGAAGTAGGGTTGCCATCCGTACTATATTATATAGTATCGTACTATATTTTAGTCAATTGTACTAAATATTATAGAAAAATAATATAGGACAAAAAATACTATAATTTTATCGCTACAGTCAAATTGGGTAACTTTGAATGACTTTTTCAGATTTTTCAAAATATAAAAAAATAGGATGACCTTATTTAAGGTTTTGATAAATAATGAGTGTTCTTTTATACCGAGTTTTAGAATAACTAACTGTATTACTAAGTAACTACAAAGGAAATGGAAAAAAAATATGCTTTTGTGCGTGTTCAAAGTTACCTTGAGTTTTGGGTAACTTTGAACCGAATTATTTCGGAAACTAAAAATCCTTAAATTCACAGAATTTTCGTATCATGGGTAAAATTATACTTATGTTCTGAATGAATGAAAGATAGATCTGTCAAATAAAGTCAACTTGTCATACTTAACAGCCAACCGTTTACTTAAAATTGCCATTTACTAAATATTAGCAACATATGGGAAGATTTTTTTTTTGTAACGAATACATATTTATTTGTAATTGTAAATATTTATTAAAAATCAAACCTAAATAACAAATTTTATAATCAATTACCATTCAAATGAGATCAAAACATTAATGGTTAGCAAGAGAATTTGAAAAATAATTCACCCCATTCCATGAATGAGATGTCATCTTCATTGTACATTTTATCTTTATTTTTTGTTATTTGATGCTCTTTTAAGATGAAAACGATGTTTGCTTTTTTAATAATAGTAAATTCCTTTCTTGGAAACCATGACCGCGAGTAACGACCTGTTACTATCCCACTTCTGACCATAGGCCTCCTCTCTCCGTCTTTGGAGAGAAGGATTGGAGCTAAGACCTACCTCGCTGCTCCAATGCGGACTAGTAGGTTACACATATCCCCATAATTCTCTAGAGATACGTAGGTTTCCTCGCAATGTTTTCCTTCACCGAAAAACGTGAGATAAATTGTAATTCACAATTAGACACATAAGTTTTAATAGAAACTCATTGATGCCTGCCCTAGGTTTGAACCTGCGACCTCTTCGAAAGAGTCCGACGTTGTTATCACTGGGCTATCACAGCTATACAGCTAAGCTTTCATCCTTGTTAAAGCACCGGATTGGATTTTATTACGATACGTGTGGTGACTCGTCCTGCATGTAGGTATAAGGTATGTAAATGTTGCCTGCTTTATACATTTAGCAATACATAGATTCTTTTAATAAACGCGGATTATAGCAAAATAATTCTATTGTAATTACTGTATGTACTAAAATATGTACTTGAAAATATTTTTAGAAATCAAAAACTCTTTGTCAATGTTACCCATAAACTAAGATAATGCAATTGGGTATCTTTAAATTCAAAAATATCTTTGAACCGTTCAAAGTTACCCATATTTAACTAAAAATAGAGGTGGTCCACAAATTTCCCTGTCAATGGATATAAAACGATGCAAAATCATGAAATTATGTGAAAAAGTATAATTTCAACGTACAATTGATCAGTAGAAACCGAAAATCATGTGTTTTACGCACCTTTTCTGTAATTAAATCGGAAATGTAACTCACATACTTTTCACTGCTAAAAGACAGCGAACAGAAAATTTTGAAAAAGTGTCAAAATTTGTTTCAAAACTATAAATTTTAAATGACATTTGACAACTAGAACATTTAGTATTTTCATTTCACTCAGTTATCAGTTTTAAATCAGGTTACAGATATTGAAAAAAAAATTAATAATTATTTTAGTCGTTTTATTCAATGTTACCCGTAAATTCAAAGTTACCCAATTTGACTGTAATTCAACTTCCGTACTTTATTTGAATTAACTGTGTATGGAACGCACCCGCAGCGTTGCATAGCGAATTTTTGAACGAATTTCATTCATGTACGTACGGGGCTTAGTTAGTTGATATCATTTACTAACTTCTTTCTTTTATCTAATTCTTTTGTCATTGTCACATTTTAATGTTACTTGGTCAATGCTACCTGAACGAACATTGAGGCTATTTTTGACTATTTACTATCGGATTAAAATTACAACAAAAACATGGAGAGTGGTGATGCTTCTTGCATGCCTCCCAAGAAGAAAAAAAAGAAAAAGGCTTCAAAAAATGCTCATGGAAAAATAAATAATAATTGAATATAGATGTGTACTATTTTTTCTTGAATTTCACAAAAGTACTATATTTTTTTGATTTACCAAAAAAATACTATTTTTCTTCAAAAAAAAAGGTGGCAACTCTAACCCGAAGGGACGAACGACGGGGCCCATGATATAAACACAGTACAAATAAACAGTCACTGCCATCTATCGAGCTACAACATTTTGATTTAGAGATCTATAGATCTTTTGCTAAGAGGTTTTGCTACTCTCCTATAGATGGCGCGTAGTATGCAATAATAAAAAATTAAGACTCGAAAGTAATTCGATTTAAATATTATTACCAGTGAGCATTTTGTCAATTGTCAGATTGTCTTGTCACTTTTTCATAATCCTTTTAGTCTCATATTATTCCATTCATCATCATAGCCCTGCTCTTATTCCACTCTAAGTGGGGTCGGTACAAAATGTTATAAACCTGCTGTGGCATTCACTACGTATTATACGATCGGCCGCCTGGCTGATGTCTACTTACTTTAATCGCCTTTTATGACACCTCGGTAAGAAATTAGGTTGGCCTATTCTACTCAGCCAGATACCACACGGCATTATATGGTTAAATATAAATGTTGAATAAAAAAATGTGTGGTTTCTACGAAAAACTTATGGTAGTATGTGATATCAGCCTGTAGTTGTACTAAAGGCATTTTATAAATTAAAATTTCACATGGCCACAGCTGTACCAGAATCTGTCTTCTTGATAACGCGATCTGGCACTCTGCCAACTGAGGATCTTCCATCAATACGGCAATGCATCGGCTGCCGTTATATACAGTATCGAAGATACAAGGATTACACTACTCCGCAGGAAAATAGGAGATTTTTGTATTTATTGTACCAGCAATATATAGAAGGTCAGAAAGGGAGGGTTCTCTAGTCCTTTTAGTTCTCTACTCCTTTACACGCATACAGCGTCTTCATCGGCGATGAGGTCCCAGTTTTTTGAGATCGATCAGCCTTCGCTTCTCGCCATACTCTCTACTGCGTGCTGACTAATTAAAGTCATACTACTACCCTTACCCTTAGAATGGCTTTTCCTCTTCTCCTCTCTCCTACGCTAGTAGTGCTTCTGCGCTCTACTCCGACAATACACAACCTCGACAATGTTTCTGACCCCATCTGTGTCCCTGTAAAAGCCGTTAGCGGTAAAAGTATATGGTTAATTCTAAAAAAAAAAAATATTTTTTAGTAGCAAGTATAAAGAAAATATAAATGTGCAAGACAATTAAAAACATCCGATTTTAAATCAAAAATTTTGTCGGTCTCTTTACAACGTTACGCTATCACTAATAGAGTTATATTAATGGATTTTACTATGTTTGAGACTATATATCTGAGTCATAAAAGAATTTAAAAAATCCCACTTTTCTAATATAAATATAAATATAAATTTGTATATGTATATACAAATTAATTATATTTATTTATTTCTTACGTATCTTACGTGAATAAACGAAACAATTTCGGTATTTTTTATTTATTTTGTAAAACATGTTTGTTACAATGTACTTATAAATGATAAAATCGAATATCGAGTAAATAATTTACGAAAACTTTATCATTTAAAAATCTCAATTCGAATTCAATATTCCTAGTTAGGACATGACATCGTCTTTTGGGTCAGCTAGTAATATTATAAACATAAGTTACACGTATTTAGAGCAAGGAGTTTATAAGTCTTCGTACTGTGCTGGTTTACATTTGTTTCGCAGGGTAAGACGTATTACTGTTTGACCCATTGGTCTTAAGATTAGTGGAACTATGTCAAGGCAAAGCTTCAAGCACTAAGCACTGCTGATTAAAAGAAGATTATTTCAAACTATTACTGTGGTAGGTATAAAATAATCCCTCCAAGATCGAGAGTCATCATTCGCCTACCCTAATCCCACTCCAAGTTGGGTCGGTATAACATGTTATAACAAGGTCACATGATTTGGTTAGGTCTTTTACGACCGGGCTTGCTTGACGTTAATTTACCTTAGTAGCCTTTTGCGAGACCTCGGTAAGAAATGAGGGTGGTCTATTTTTCTTAGTCAGATACCGCACAGCGGTCCGCATTACATAGTATTGCATTCTATACATGCGAGAAAGAGGTAGTATGCTGTGTCAGTGAACTTTTGCATCAGTTTTCGACTAAGCTGTGATGGCCTAGCGGTGCGACCATGTGAATCTCTAGAGACGATCATGGGTTCAAACCCGGGCAGACACCAATGAGTTTTTCTATTAAAACTTATGTGTCTAATTGATAACTGCAATTTATCACACGCTTTTCGGTGAAGGAACACATCGTGAGGAAACCTGCATAGCTCTAGAGAATCCTAGGGATATGTGTAACCTACCAACCCGCATTGGAGCAGCGTGGTAGGTCTTAGCTCCAACCCTTCTCTCCAAAAATGGAGAGAGGAGGCCTATGCCCAGCAGTGGGATAGTAACAGGCCGTTACTTACTTACTTACTTTTCGACTATATCTGTTATCTAACTATATATAGGTAACCGATTTGCATCAAGCTTCAAAGTTAAACACGAAAACACCTAAAGTTAATTCTATGAGCACTATAAAATGGAAACTAACTTGGAAGCTTCTATAAACTGTTTTCGACTGAATGTATACTACGTTATTTATTTAGAGGTTCTCGATTGCGCAGTAGTAAAATAAAATGTATCACAAGATATTGGTTCTAAGTTTGATTCTTGATCTATCTTTACTTGGAATGTCTGTCTATTTTTTTCGTTTATCTCTGCACTATATTCTTTTTGACATGTTTTTAAAGAAAAATAATGCCTTATTATCGAAGCGATTTTAAATAATACAACATTAATCCTTATCCAATTAAGTACCTTAAATACATTTTTGATTTAATATAGATCAATATGGCCGTTTTCAGCATGTAATTTAAATGAACATTTTTGAAGATATTACAGATTTAAAATGCACGAGCATAGCGATTGTGGCAGCGCGCCGCGTGCTTATACACAGCGCGTCGGAGGCCGCACTTCGCCCTAAAGGTTATACATTTTATACCCGTGCGAAGCCAGAGCGGGCCGCTAGTCTGATGTAAAAGAAAGAAATACAGTCCCATTTTGCGATTGTCTTGTAACGTGATTACGGTTATGTTATTATCTCATTTGTATATTTAATAAATAACACTTACCTTTCAAAGCCATGGTGGGTAGCAAAGCCAGAGCCTGCAGCATGGACCAAAAACAAGATCTCTCGCTCCTCATTCCGCCCACATCAACTATTCACACGATATTATCCGAAACTGTACATTTTCTGTCCGCGCGCACTCTTGCGTACATTAATAACAATATATGGTTCATTTATTTACACTTTTGGGTTCATTTACTTTTTCTCACTATACTGTTTTGGTGCTTCGGATGTTCTACATTTTCATTAATATCTGCAGTCGTTCGATTCACTATATAAATAGAATTAAGCAATCTGCATTATTGTCATCGTTTCCATATTTAGGTTATATTATAAATAATATATTAAAATATATTAAAAATAATATAAATTTTATATAGTTTTGAGTGTTGAGGCCGACTTAAACGTATGAATGCAAATTTTCAGACAAAAAATCGTCAAACTTTTTTAAGAAATATATTTTTTTAACATCGTCAATAATAATCATTGTCAAGTCGTTTTAGAAGTTAAAGATATTTTGCTGTAATCCGCGTTTGTTAAGAGAATATATGTAATGCTAAGTGTATGAAGGAAAAAAATCACATTTTATTCTAACTTCTGTACTATATAATTCCAGGAAGTGAATTCCAGAAAAGAATCATTTATTTCGTTTCGCTTTCTGCATTTCTGGGATCTAAGCTCCAATCCTTCTTTCTAAAGGAAAGGCTTTTTGTCCAGCTCTGGGATAGTATACGGTTACTATTCCACAGTAATAATAAAACTATTATCACCAAAATTTCAATTACATTTACAAATATCAAGGGCATAAAAGAACAATACAACCTAAAATACGAGTGCACTGAAAACTGAGCCAAATTTAATACGAAACAATGCAGCTCCCATTCAAATGATTGTTTCGGACCGATTGGATTGATTGTAGCCAATTAGTTTGTATCTGTTTCCCTTTTTAAAATCCAATCCATTGGTAGATTGGATTCATATTTATAATCCCTACATTCAATTTATTGATCTAGCCGTGTGGTATCTGGCTGAGTAGAATAGTCCAACCTTATTTCTTATCGAGGTGTCGTACAAGGCGACTAAGGTAAGTTGACCCACCGTTTGGTATCCGTTTTATTAGAATAGATCATCGTCATTTCTTATCGAGTTGTCGTAAAAGGCGATTAAGGTAAGTTGACTCACCGTTTGGTATCCGGTTTAGTAGAATAGACCATCCTCATTTCTTATCGAGTTGTCGTAAAAGACTATTAAGGTAAGTTGACTCACCATTTGGTATCCGGTTTATTAGAATAGACCATCCTCATTTCTTATCGAGTTGTCGTAAAAGACTATTAAGGTAAGTTGACTCACCATTTGGTATCCGGTTTAGTAGAATAGACTAACCTCATTTCTTATCGAGGTGTCGTAAAAGGCGACTAAGGTAAGTTGACCCATCGTTTGGTGTCCAGTTTAGTAGAATAGACCACTCTCTTCTTACCGAGGCGTTTACCACACCTAGATAAGAAATGAGGGTGGTCTAGTATACTCAGCCAGATAACACACGGCATGCCTAAAATCTAGTTTCTTAGCTGCAAATTCTTTTTAGCAGTTACACCAAGGGTCGAAAATGTTAAAACGGTGTTATTTTTATGCCTTAAAAAGTAAAGACCTCGAGGAAACGACCTCCCTTTTTCAGAAAATTCCCTAAGGGATTAGTATGAACTTATACTAGTATAGGTTACGCGATATACAGAGAAAGCTCTGAGTACTTTGATCACTTAATCTTGCTGAATTTGAATCGATCGTTTTCATATAGATATTATAAAACAAAGTCCCCAAATCCTGTCTGTCTCTTTATGATCGATTATCTCAAAATCAAAAGTGACATACATAAATTCTTGGCCTAGCATTTAATTTAATTAATTAATTATTATTTTTTTTTTTACTACTTTTACTTAAATTTCTTATATATATTTTTTTTATAATACTTTTAATTTTAACTCTTTAGATAAGACAGTAATTCCTTTGTTTTTTTTTTCTTAATGTTAAGTTTTTGTATTTATTGTAATTAATAGTAGACAGTGAACCGTCCAGACAATGCTGTGTACATCTATAATTGGTGCATGTATCAGATGTTTTCTTATTTTTATATTTAGTCTAATCACTGTTTAATACGTGTGCTGTTGATGTTCCTTAATAAATAAAATAAAATAAAAAAATCCACTAAAAGGATTATGTACAATTTTTACTATAAGATAGTGAAATTCTTAACGAAGGTTTAAGTTCATCGTACATTGAGTTTTAATGTATATTGACAGAAATACACGTCTATGGTATAATATTTTCACTCGGGGGAAGCGCAGTTACAGCTAGTAAATTAATATAATATAAATGTTATTTTTGCCAGTATATATCTTATGTCACAATATGCAATATGTATCTTGAGGTCACGGGTTCTAACCCGGACTTTTTTCTGTTAAAAAATCTTTATTCCATATCTATTTATTTAATAGAAGGAAAACATCTATAGAGAATTCTAGAGATATGTTTAACCTACCAATCCGCATTGGAGCAGCGTGGTAGGTATTAGCT
Organism: Morpho helenor; assembly: GCA_029227775.1. Classification (NCBI taxonomy): domain Eukaryota; kingdom Metazoa; phylum Arthropoda; class Insecta; order Lepidoptera; family Nymphalidae; genus Morpho; species Morpho helenor. The sequence continues at coordinate 3,069,835 of JARGCU010000006.1, forward strand.
CCAAACCTGTACAAAAACGGAGAGAAGAGGCCTATTCTCAACAGTGGGATAGTAACAGGCCGCTACTTACTTATATCTTATGTTAGTAAGTAACATTATACAACACTAGCTTTATGCGGTAGATTTATATCTGTGGACTGAAATAAGAAGCAGCCTATTTCACTATAACCTTTCAACTATTTCTATTTCTATACTATAATTCACTCTGTTTCTCCGTTTATACGTAAAAGAAAGGCACATATACAAACAACACAAACTATTTATGATACCTGACAATAGATAAATATATCGTACGCTTAGTATTATTGTGACCGAATTCAGAAAGGATATTAAGCAACAAATTTCAATAAAGGGTAGTGTCGCTCCTAGCAAAACTCGTCTGTGTTAAAGAAAACCCATAAGTTTGAAGAGTAAGAAAACTCTAGCTTTTTTTATAGTTTGAAGCATCATGTTATAGATGAAATTGAAATGAGGATTACAATATACCTTAATTAAACTTAATTTTTAATTCCATCTGTTTAATACTAAGCGATGTGTTCATTATATTTGTCTTGTGGATATATATAAATAAAATTTTGAATATATTCGTATTTAAACACTTTTTATCTTATCAATTTTAAGACGCGAGTATACTGTTGTAATAAACAACACCGGTTTCTAATTTCTTACGTGCAACTATTCATTTCAGCAAAACCACTTCACCTGTCAGTGTTCAGATTTCCCAGTTTCGAAGATTCGGAATTTTTGCTTATCATGGGCTCCTATGTGATTGCTTTTATTTTTCACCATACTAATCCTCAATCAACGTAAAATCAGTGTTAATACTACAAATATGCATTACACGAATTAAAAAGTATTTACAAGTTAAATTTAACTTTTACTATTCCTTCCGTGGTGCTTTGTTATATTACGAACGAAATCAATACTCTATTCCCTCCTTTGAATAATAAATTACAAAAAGGAAAGCTTTGATAAAAGTAGCGCTAATTAAAATAAATACTTGAAATGTCATAATTACAACGTTCATTGCACAATATCAAAGTATAACTTCGAATATCCGGTTCACCACGACAATAATCCACTTAGTTCATATCCTTTATTCACTAAACATCGCAACAAGTCGAAATTGGTTCAGCCGCGAACTCTCGTAGGCGCGTGCGAACCGCACCGGTTCCCGTAGCGTACTGGGCTCGTAGCACCCAGCTACGAAACCGAACGTCGCGGCAACGTAGCGCCGCATGAAAAGGCTACGCTCAAACGTTTAAACCTTACGCCTTTTGCATGAATAGAAGTACGAATGTGTTTTGTTTCCTTTCCCCGGTGTTCTATTTTTGAAAACAAAGAGTGTTTGGATACCCTTACGTAAAGGCTATTTGTATTTTTTTAATATGCCGCAGGGGAGACGTCTTGCGCAATAAGACGGTTCAACAAAACGTATGAAAGAATTTTCATACGTTCTGTTGACAGATGAATAATTTACAACTGTTTTCAGACGTTCCCTATTTCCGGGAATGAAATACCGACTTTATGATACGTTTTATAAGGAATAAGAATACATATTATATTCGTACCAGGCATGAATAACTTAACAAGTGCAAAAGTATACTTTTCCGGGGAACCATAAATAGGTTTAAGTTTAGTATAGGTTTAAGAGAGTTATTTAAATTTTCACAAGTTTGTAAGTGCGATATACAATACTTGTGGACTTCACTGAAATATTTACCATATAAATGAGAAATCCTAATGCACATTATGCATTAACATATTAAAGAACATAAGTCGTACTTATCAACATATTTGATATATAAAAGTAATAATAAAATTATTTTGCTATAATCCGTGATGAAGTAAAATAGAATATATATATATATATATATATATATATATCATTATCATATAGCATTATATATATATATATATATATATATATATATATATATATATATATATATATATATATATATAATGCTAAATGTAGGGTGGACAAACCGTTTTCATACCTGATACATGGATTCGTAAAACATATTCAAAGAAACACAGATGCAGCTTGTAGCTAATATTATTGAATAAATAGCTTTTACTCGCAACTTATTTTGCGTGCATTATTGTCGCGTGATAGATTGATAATAGATGACGCTTTTTATTGTCATCCTATTCCTGTAGAATTACCAATTTTTTTAGCTTATATGTTATTCTGGTATAAGGAATAATTGTGCCAAATTTCATCGATATTGGTTCAGCGGATTCGCCCTGAAAGAGTAACAAACATCCATCTCAAACTTTCGCATTTATAATATTAGTAGGGTAATATTATAAGATATATATATGATTAGTTTACAATAATTTTGTTATTTTTTTGGTATTTCAAAATATTTATCACTGTCCAAATGAGATAATTTTTATTGCGTTCTAAAACGCATGGTTTATCAGCAAGACGATATTGAGGGCGGTGTCAAAGTTTATCGCCGCAGAAGTAACATTTCTGACTCGTGATATAATTTATACTTAAGTACCGCGTGATCTATATAGTTTCCACTATATAACTATTGTTTTTTTTTGAAAATATTAAATATAACTGAACCGCCGTGTGGTTTGCCGGCTAAGTAGACTAGACCACCCTTATTTTCTTACCAAGGTGTCCTAAAAAACGAATAAGGTAAGTCGACCCGTCAGGCAGACGGTCATTCGTAAAATTCCTACCCAAATCACATAACAACATTTTGTGCTGACCCCACTTACAGTGGGATAAAGGCAGGATAAAAATAATAATCAATTGATAAGCAGGAAAGTGGATTTACACGGTAAAGGAATATATTATAACAAAACTTGTATATGCATGGAAGAATTCTGTGATATGTGTAAACCAGCCGTACGCATTGCAGTGACGTGATTATTTAAAGCTTCATACCCCTCGCTGTATTGAGAGGAAAAGGCTTTTGTCACCGTCGAATATTAAAAAACTCTTATTTAACTGTTTACTACTTTAAAAACAATAAAAAAACTGCACAAAACTTCAGTGTGCTCCGACACGCTCTTGTCTGTTTTTCTTTATAACATGTTGGAACTTAATATATCCTATCTTTATTCTTCTTCTTCTTCTTCTTCTTAATATATCCTATCTTTAGCTTCTTCATATTCTTCTTCTTCTTCTTCTTCTTCTTAATATATCCTATCTTTAGCTTCTTGTAACTAAGTCTGAAAGTTGCGCCCGTTATACAAAAGCCTAGAAGTGTAAGGTTGAGATAGTATGGACATGTAATGAAGAGGGATGAAAACCATGTGACCAAACGAGTGTTATTAACAGTGAATATGTAACTAGAGAAAGTCCTAAAATTGATAAAAAATTATTTATATAGTAACAGGCCTACTTGTTATTATTCCTCTCTGCTAATATTTCGGCGCGCGTTACTTTTAATTTTTTTATAACTTATACCTAAAATTTTCTATAATTACTGTCATATTCAAACTAATTCACACAATGGTAGATTTTAAGCTTTTGCGATTCATATTAATTATTATATAAATAATTATTTTAATTAATAACACTATGCCGAAACGTCGAACCTTATACAAAGGTAACTTTAAGTTATCGCGATGTGACCCGTTTGTTTATATAAAAATAAATTCGCACAAAATCCTTTTATATAATATATTTAAATCTTCGTCGAGAATTATTCTGTATCGTAATAAATATTGCAAAGAAATCTCTTCTATATTTTTGAGTTTGTTGTGAACAGACAGAAGTGGCGGGAAATTTCTATACTTATTAAAAACAAAGTCCCCAAAAGCTGTTTGTCTGTATGTGATCAATTTACTCAAAATATATTGAACGGATATCGCAATCGCGGTTCTAAAAAACTCATCTGCTGGAAGCTTTAATCCCTGCGCCGCGTAAACCATTTGAGTTACATTCAAATAATGTACTAGAGAATTGTAGATCTACAAAAATCTTTAAAAAAAGTTTACGGTAGCATGTCTCTATTTGCTATGGTTAACTCACAATAACTACTTTTGTGTTCAAAATTTCAATCCGGAAAAATAATTATAGAATTAGGCGTTACTTTGCGGAGGTCCATAATACAAAAGTAATGAGAATATTATTTTGCTATAATCCGCGATAAAAGAAAATATATGTATGCTATATGTAGAGGGTACTATTCGTTCTCATACCTGATACATGCAGAATTTGTAAGAACTCATGCACGACCCGACACCGATGGCGCAACAATACACAAGCACTGCACACATTCACCACCACAATCTCAACAATTGTTTCACCCCGTAACCGAAGCATCGTCAGGAGATAGACTCCACGAGAAAATCGTAAAGCGGGATCTGGGAAAAATCTTGAGTTACATTGAGTTCCACGCGAACGAATCCGGCTGACACAGCTAGTCCTACTAATATTATAAGTGCGAAAGTTTGTAAGTATGGATGTTTGTTACTCTTTAATGGCGAATCTGCTGAATAAATATACATAAAATTTGGCACAATTATTCCTTATACACCGGGGCTATAGAAATTCTATTAATTCTACAGGAATAGGATGACATTGAAAAGCGTCATGCACGTATAAAAGTTTTGTTAAAAATTTGCAGGGTTGGAGAGTGACAGAAGCTACTGGTTTATTCCAAGACGCACGCAAACGAAGTTGCGAGTAAAAGCTAGTCCTTATATAAAAGGCTAAGTGTACACTAGGGCCGTGGATGAATGGACGAGATTTGCGCTCCCGTACTGCGTTTGATTAATGACTGGCTCTGAGAAACCCGTGGATCCACTTAAGGACACGCCATTTGTTGTCGAAATACATTTATATTAAGATAACACACTGAAATGTTTTGACGCTGTATTTATTCGGGAATTTCCGAATTGATTGTTGTGTTTTTTTTTATATGTTGTAGTGTTGTATCTGTAGGTACCATATATAAGTAATGTCGTCTAGACAAATAAAATAGTGCGCTAATAGCCGTGTCTCTTGACCTGATAATCTGATTCATCTAAACAAAACAAAAATTCAAGTTAAACCTAGCATACATTAAAATTTCAGCTATAAAAAAGTAAAGTGACGGCCTGTTACTATCCCACTTCTGGGCATAGGTCTCCTCTCTCCGTTTTTGGAGAGCTAAGACCTACCAGCCTGCTCTAGTGCGATTGCTAGGTTACACATATCGCTATAATTCTCTAGAGATATGTAGATTTCCTCACCATGTTTTCCTTCACCGAAAAGCGTGTGGTAAATTGCAATTATCAATTATAGACATAAGTTTTAATAGAAACTTATTAGGGATTGAGCACGTTACCTTCTTGAAAGAGTCGCACGGTGTTACCGCTGGGCTATCGCAGCCTTTCATCATCATCTTCCTGCCCTTACTCTAAGCGGGGTCGGCACAACATGTTATAAACATGCTGTCACATGATTTGGCTACGTTTTTACGACCGGCCGTTTGCCTGACGTCAACTTATCTCAGTCGTATTTTACGACACCTTGGTAAGAAAGAGGGTGGTCTATTCTACTAAACCGGACACCACACGGTGGGTCAACTTACCTTAGTCGCCTTTTACGACACCTCGGTAAGAAATGAGGTTGGTCTATTCTACTCAGCCGGATACCACACGGCGGATCGACTTACCTTAGTCGCCTTTTACGACACCTCGGTAAGAAACGAGGGTGGTACTATTCTATTCAGCCGGATACCACACGGCGTCCCAGCTTTTCAGCTATATAAAAATTAAATTTAAATTTCTTCTGAACACCTTTCCGCCGTTTGGAAAATACAAAAGAGATAAAATTACGCTTACGATATAGGCTGTTGTTAAATATTTTTTTCGTATAATAAATTGCTATGAAACTCTATGTCAACATATTGTTGGAATCGGCCAACATTTCAGGTCAACGAGTTATTATGATGGATAGTGATTTTATCGACGGAAAAATTAAATATTTGCCATCGATAAAACATCATATCCATTACTTCTAAATGCCTATAATCCTTTTTACTAATATAATCGCTTAATACGATAGTTCGATAATTTTTTGCTAAAGATATCGTGGTATCCGGCTGAATAGAATAGTACCATCCTCATTTCTTACCGAGGTGTAGTAAAAGGCGACTAAGGTAAGTTGACCCACTGTGTGGTATCCGACTGAGAAGAATAGGCCACTCTCAATTCTTACCGAAATGTTATAAAGGCGACTTAGGTAAATTGACCCAATGTGTTGTATCCGGTTGAGTAGAATAGACCTTATTTCTTACAGAGGCGTCGTAAATGGCGACCGTAAAATCGATCTAGCTAAGTTTCATTAAAAAAATCGTTTTATCTCTGTTTTTGGGCATTAAAATTTCTTTTAAATTTACATTGAATATATAAACAAAAATATATAAACACTATTTTTGCCGTTAAATGTCTAGTCAGCGTAGCTTATTCGGGGAACGGGTGGTCGCGAGAAATTAAAATACCTAAGATCGAGTCCCACCAACCCTATTATTAATTTTTTTTTTTGGAGGTTTTTTTTTATTTTGTAAAAAAATACTGAGCAAGGCACGGTCAACCAGGTGCTACCGTTATTAAAAGATTAAACAGAAAAAAAAACCATGACTTTTTTTGCATTATAAACGTCGAAATCGTCGCGATTCACCCGCAACGTAAGCATTTAATACGGAAAACAAAAGTGATGAAGCGACGTTATAAAATAATTAATTGTGACGAACATTCTCTATGGGGGCGACGAATCAAAAATTCACGACCCCTGTTGGTCCGGAGTTTTATTGAAGACAATAAAACTTACATTTCAGCGGGATGTTATTACTCATTCATAACAGATACGATGATTTCGACTCTATTTTAAAGGGCGTAGGGACGAAAATGAATATTTCGTTATTTCACAAGTTTTATCCCAGCGTTAAAAATGGCGCTCTCCCATAGCTGTTTACGCAACTAATTGGCAACTGTAAAACACGTTTATCGCCATTTATCAGAATTTGCGAAACGTAAACACATTATTGCAATATTAACTACGATATTTGTTAATTATTCATGTATATATTTTGCTCTAGTAGTCCGGCTAAGTAGAATAAACTTAGCTCATTTCTTATCGAGGTGTCGTAAAAGGCGTCTAAGATAAGTTGACCTACTGTGTGGTATCCTGCTGACTAGAAAAGACCACCCTCTATCTTACCGAGGTGTCTCAATAGGCCAGCTGAGTAAAATAGACAACCCTCATTTCTTACTGAGGTGTCGTGAAAGGTGACTAAGGTAAGTTGACCCACCGTGTGGTATCAGGCTGAGTAGAATAGACAACCCTCATTTCTTACCGAGATGTCGTACAAGGCGACTAACGTAAGTTGACCTACCGTGTGGAATTCGGATGAGTAGAATAGACCACCCTCATCTTTCATCGAGGTGTCGTAACAGGCTACTAAGGTAAGTTGACGTCAAGCAGGAGGCCGGTTATAAAATACCTAGCCAAATCATGTGACAACATGTTTAAAACATGTTGTGCCCCACTTAGAGTGCGATAAGGGCAGGAGAATGACGTCATAGTTTTTCCTTGTGGGCGAGGTCGGTCACGTGTAGATTAATTTTCTTAGAGAAGCCCTTCAGAGTTCAATCGGTGTATTAAGTAGCCCATACTTAAGCCTCTTGTGGGCTTCTTTGGCATGATCTATATATATAGTAATATTCTATTCGTACGGCAAAATGTCCATATGTATAAGACGAAGTTCGATGTATATCATAGACATACAAGAGGTCACAAAAAGCTAATACGTGTATTGCGACTCAGTAGAGCTAGCAACTCATTCGATGGTCTCGGTATTCGCTTCTACAATAAAATTCCGCAATCCATACTAGACCAGTCTACAGAAAGGTTTAAATTAAGTATAAGAGATATGCTACGTAAAGTATATTACAAATTTTAAGATTATTTGAATGATAAAAATACCTGGATTTGAAAATCCTTTCAGCTTCATACAAGACTGCGGTTTAATAATGTAAAATCGAAAATGTTTAACGGATTGACCGCTTAGTTTCTTTCTGGTTTTTCTCAGTAAGAGCAACATTCCAAACCAGTTGTAGCTTCATTAATCATATTGATCCTTGACGATTGATCGGTGAAATACAGCTTTAAACAAATATATCTCGGCTTTTATGAAGTTGGTAATTGGAGAGACACCGCCGCGTGGCATCCGGCTAAATAGAATTGATCACCATCATTTTTTACCGCAGTGTCGTAAAAGGTGACTAAGGTAAGTTGACCTGCTATGTGAAATCCGGCTGAGTATAATAGACTACTCTCTTTCTTACCTAGTCAAGGTACCTTAGAGTACCGAAGTAAGGTAATTTGATATCATCAAATCATGTGACAACATGCTTATAACATGCTGTGCCAACCGCATTTAGAGTGAGATAAGAGCAGGAGATTGCTTTACTTCGCTCCGCGATTAGAAATTCTATTCAATATGTTTAACCAAAGTTACGATGTCTCTCGAGGGGGTCATAGGTTCAAATCCACCGATAAGTTTTTCCATTTAAACTTAGTGCCTAATTGATAATTTATTACAAGCTTTTCAGTGAGACGCACCTAGAAACACATATATATCAGTTATTGTGAAGTTGGCAATTGGGGAGTCAGACATGGACGTGGCGTCACTCACGCCCCGAGCTATTTACGCGTTAAAGCCCCCAGGTAACAGCTACCAGTTAATAAACTGAAAAGATATAACGTTAAAATATTTGTATGTCCAACAAATGACGTCTCACTCAAGCGGAACCGTAAGGTTTTCTCCGGCTGGATCATTAATCAAACCGACCACAAGAGGGCGTAAATGTCGTCCATTCACGACCCTACTGTACACACATTTTATATATATAGATTTATCCATGTGTCATGAATTCGAGCTTAGGAGATTGCGAATATAAATCTTACCTATTCTTTGTATTCTGTCATTCTGCCCTTATCCCACTCTAAGTGGGGTCGGCACATGTTTTTCTCCCATACTCTCCTATTCGTCAAATCTTGCGCTACTCCCTTTATATGCATGTCATACATCACACAATTGAACCATTTGTTTTAATCCTCCATCTAGTCACATATTCATCCATATTCATATTAGCACTTGTTTGATCAATATTAATCCTTTTTTTCGACAGCATTGCTCAAAGTAACGTAGATATACTTTTACAAATAAGTTAGCGATTTTGTGTAATATTATGATAAAGATGGTATAGATATGTAATGAGGAAATATGCAAATCATTTGACCAAAGGAGTTAAATGTTAAATATGACCGAGCTTTATACTCAGTAATTTTATTAATAGATATAAAAAAATCAATTAAAAAAAGGAATAAAGGGTCTGACATGTGGGACTTGATCCCGATTTTCAGTTTTTTAGTCCGCCTCATTTGAGCTATTACTACATTACAAATGACAGCAAAATTAAGCTTCGCATTCTTTTTCTATTATGAGGTTTTTAATGTCCGAAAACAGAGATCAACTCAATTTTATTTGGATTATTAGAAGTACAAAATGCATCTAAAAGGAGCAGCATCATATTTGACAAAAATATAAGAGAATGTAAGCGAAAAACATGTAATACCTACCCCATTTAGAGTGTGATGAGGACAAGAGAATAATGATTCTTCCGTAAACATACTAACAAACTAATCAAGCAGCCATAATAGAATCACGTACATCGAACAACAATATTGTATCATAACTGCTAAGGTAATTACGCATGTATAAAGTTGCCAAACTTCGGTCATTAGGACTGGCCCGGTGAGTGTGTACAACGCGTTATATCTAACCAAAGAGTCAGGTGGAATACAACAAACTGGCTTGAGTCATAAACTTACAGCGATTACTAATATTGTGAAGACGCATGTTTGTTTGTGATTATGTGTGTGAGACTAAGGGCCTGTTTCACAGTTACCAATTAACTGTCAGTTAGCTTAGTCAGAATATATCTGACACATATGTTGGAATTCTGCGTTTCTCAGGTTACTGATAGGCTTATTCAGTTATTAAAGTCCTTTTCACTTTTTAGAGTCTCTTTTTAGAGACATTTATATGCTACTTAGTTTATTTATCGGTTAACTATCCGACACTTTATCAGTAACTTGTGAAAAGGGCCCTAAGAGCGTTTGTTCGTGTGTGCGTGCATGCATGCGTGAATGTGTGTTGGTGTTTGTCTTTGCACCGCTATCTGATTAGTAGATATGAGATAACATGTAGGCTATTTGTTATTTCGGAAAATTCCATACTTCTGAAGATTATTTTTCTTTTTCTTTATTTTTGAGGGACTTTTTGCAGATACATGCCAGCTCCATCATAATCTAATTAAAACGAACTATATTTTCATACAACCAACTTAAAATTGCGGTTTATTTTTATAAATTTTAACAGATTTCCGGAGATCACATAAATAATATTCGAGTTCCGTCTAAAATTAACTGAGTACAGTAAACAGCTAATTTTCGTTTATTTAGATATTGGTATTTGTTGTTTTCTTTTGTGTTATTATTAACTTTTATGTACCAATACAGTATTGCTAATTTTTTTTCAACCACGAAAGGTTACTTTAGCAAATTCTTTTAGACATTCTTTATACGATACGTGTTTTTTTTCATATATTTTTCTTTTAAATTAAATTTATATTAAATAAATAAATAAAATCGCTTCTTTTGTGTATTGCACCAATCACCTAAACGTGTAGGTGCGCAAACTGCCAAAGTTCCAGCTATTATGTCAAAACAAGTTTCATTGGAGCTTTTCGTTACAGTTATTCATGTTTGGAAGACTTTAACTGTATAAGCCTATTATGTTATATCTATACTGAAATACGTTTTTGAAATAAGTATTTGTTGTATACAACTTTGTTATCTTCAAATACTTTGAATGTTTTTTCTCAACTATTATTTTTCCTTTTATCAAATGTATACTAATATTATAGATACGAAAGTTTGTCTTAAAATCCGCTAGTTCAATTTTAATGATATTTAAAGAAGAATTAGAGGTAGATTAAAAGCTTTCACACCAAACTATTACTTATGAGAAAACAAAAATCTCAATTTTCTTATGGGAAGAGGAAAAAACATATTGCATAATTGTGGTCATTTTAACCCTTAAGTTCTAGCACGCGTTGTCGTTGATACCTGTTTATATTCCCCTGTAGTATAAACCTGATATACGACTATTATAAATGCGAGAGTCTGTCTATATATCTGTCATCTGTCAGATGAGAGATATATATTATGACAGATATATGATCCGCCGTGTTGTATCCGGCTGAGTAGGATAGACCACTATCTTATTTTACCGAAGTGTCGGAAAGGGCGACTAAGGTAAGTTGATAACATGTTATAAACATGATTAGAATTTTAGTCAATTTTAGTGTTAAAATACTCTCAGTTATAAACTGTGTGTTAATTTTAATTCCTGAAAGAAAAACAGAATTTTTATATCCTCTATGGAGATCTCGTTATAAGCTCAAATTTACTTTTCCGTTTATAATATTATCAAGGATATGTATATAAATATACTATATTATAATCAAGCGCTGAGAAACCCCCAATTTTACAAGTAATCTTCCCTCATCTTCCATATATTACCTCGCTTTGCTTCCTTAATCTCCCTTCAAATTATGGTAAGATAATCTTGAGTAAATAATATAAGGCCAATTTTTATTTCATGAATTTTCTGTCATCCCTTTGAAGCGAGGGTGAAAATAAGAGGCATTCGGGAGGGGTGATATCTCATTTGTACCCTCAATGAGTGTATGCGTCGTTGGGAATTATTGGAATATTTAATCTTTGATGAGAGATATGAGAAAGACACTAAGCCTTCTATTAGATATTTTAGTTGCATATTATCTTTATTTTTTTTTAAATAAAGAACAACTAAGAATCCCTTTAAAAATAACAAGAGATAGCCAATAGATAGAGGCTACAAAAACAAAGTATCCGGCCTGCTACTATCCCACTGCTAGGCATAGGCCTCCTCTCTCCGTTTTTAGAGAAGAGTTAGAGTCAGGACCTACCACGCTACTCCTAAGAGGATTGCACATGTCTCCAGAATTTAGATTGATATGCAGGTTTTATCTGCATATCTCTAGAGAAGCTGTGGTAGCCCAGCGGTAACGCCGTGCGACTCTTTCGAGGAGGTCACGGATTCGAACCCGAGCAGACACCAATGAGTTTTTCTGTTAAAAACTTATGTGTCTAATTGATAAATGCAATTTATCACACGCTTTTCGGTGAAGGAAAACATCGTGAGGAAACCTGCATATCTCTAGAGAATTCTGGAGATATGTGAAACCTACCAATCCGCATTGGAGCAGCGTGGTAGGTCTTAGCTCCCATCCTTCTCTCCAAAAACGGAGAGAGGAGGCCTAATCTCAGTAGTGGGATAGTAACAGGCCGCTACTTATGCAAGTTTTATCACAATGTTTTCCTTCACTGAAAAGCGTGTGATACATTGCAATTATTAATTAGAGACATGTTTTAACAGAAAAACTTAGTGGTGGTTGCCCGGGGTTACATGTAGTGATAAATGTCCTATCGGCATGTTTTAATACATAAATATTTGACAAAAGCACTAGAACATTTGTTCATACTCGTACATCACAGTATTAATCGTTTATTACTTCAAAAGGCGTATATAATATTCTTTCCGTCTTATAGAATCCGGCTGAGTAGAATACACCATCCTCATTTCTTAATGGTGTCGTAAAATGCGACTAAGGTAAGTTAAAGTCAAGTTGGCGGCCGGTCGTAAAATACCTAGCCAAATCATATAACATGTTTAAAACATGTGCTGACCCCGTTTAGAATAGGATAAGAGCAGGAGAATGATGATGATATCCAATCTTCTTGTTTCGTCATATTCAATTTTTGGTAAGATAATCCCTATATCTTTAATATTTAAATGAGTTAATCTTGAATATATATATATATATATATATTTTCCGAATCTCGGAAACGGCTCCAACGATTTTCCTGAAATTCAGCATGTAGGAGGTTTTGGGGGAGAAAAATTGATCTAGCTAGGTTTTATGTAAAAAAAATATTGTTTTATCCCTATTTTTGGGCATTAAAAAACACTAACATTTATATTGAATTGAATTTTCGCCATTAACTGTCAAGTCGACGTAGCTTATTCGGTTAGCGGGCAGCCTCGAGAAATGTGAGTGCCAAAGATCGATCCCAACTAAATAATTGTTTTTTTTCTTCTTTTAAAGTTTTTTTTTGTAAAAAATTACCGTCACCCAGATTTTATATATAAAGTAAAGTAACGTAAAGTCATGGTGGCTCATTTGGAGAACGGGCGGTCTAGATAGGTGAAAATACCTAGGATCGAACCCCACCTGCCCTATTATTTATTAATTTTGCTTTTCAATTTCTACTTAAGTGTTCAATAAACTTATACAAAAATACAATTTTAACGAAGCCCTCACAGAAATTATGCAGGAGAATATCTCTTTTGTAAGCCAATCGTCAAAGCAAAGGAAACAAACAAGCCGCGCCCAAAAACAATCCACCGAACGCTCCAGATTTAGTGGCGTGTCATTCCCAAAGGAAATATAAATACGTTATTGAGATATTGTATAGTCAGCTTCAGATATGTGTGTAAGAATGTTTCCGAACAAAGGCGGAGTGCGTGAGAGGTGTGAGCGAGAAGGGAGGGTTTTTGACCGATGCAATGGCCGAGAGTAGTAAGAAAATAGAATTAATTTATCAATATACATAGAAATTAAAAAGTTAATAATTCTCAGTATAGTAATAACAAAAATAATGAATGAATAGTATGTGTATTATTGTAAAAAAGGCGTGGGTCGCTTTGTGCCATCTTTTTTTGTATGTGTATTGAATACCCCAGGCTTTTTCAAAATTATACTAAAACATTTGGTTTATTTTTTTAAACTATCATTGTTAACATTTATTTTTATCTTTTTAGTATAATATGATATAAAAGCGTGATTTTTTGTTTTTTCTAACTTAATTTACTTTTCTTAATTTTGTACGATTGATTGAAAAAAAAAAATTTAAGTATTGGTGAATTTGATAGTGGCGCGGATTAAAAAATAATATATTGCTTCTACAAATAAGAAAAAATTATACGTTTGTAAGTGTGTAAATAATCATATTTAAAACTACGAAGTCTATTATAATTGTAAGTAACAAATTATTGTAGTATTTATTTCATAGCATTATTTTGTATAACAAATCTTTTGATATGTACGCGATATAAGTAACCGCCAACGCCGTGTGGTATCCGGCTGAATAGAATAATACCACCCTCATTTCTTACCGACGTGTTGTAAAGGGCGACTTAGGTAAGTAGACCCACCGTGTGGTATCTGGTTGAGTAAAATAGACCACCCTCTTTCTTACCGAGGTTTTGGTTCGAGGTATCGAGGTTACCATTGGTAAATAAATAATCATATTTGCCAACGTATTGTGAATAACGATATTTAAAACCACGTAGTGTACAACACGTAGTGTGTGTCCCTGACTATGGGCCTCATAAGAAAGCTCAGAGTTGCTCAGCGGGCGATGGAGCGAGCTATGCTCGGAGTTTCTCTGCGTGATCGAATCAGAAATGAGGAGATCCGTAGAAGAACCAGAGTCACCGACATAGCTCAGCGGGTCGCGAAGCTGAAGTGGCAATGGGCGGGGCACATAGTGCGGAGAACCGATGGACGTTGGGGTCTCAAAGTGTTGGAATGGCGACCCCGCACCGGAAAGCGCAGTGTCGGAAGACCCCCTGCTAGATGGACAGACGACCTCAAAAGGGTCGCGGGGAGCCGCTGGATACAAGCGGCACAAAATCGTGTGTTCTGGAGATCCCATGAAGACACCTATGTCCAGCAGTGGACGTCCATCGGTTGAAGAAGAAGAAGAAGAAGTGTACAACAAAGGTTAAATATAACTATTATTGTAATATTTATTTCATAGCGTCATTATTTATACCAAATATTAGGATATCTACCCGATCCAAGCGATTTATAGCGTTTAGGCAAGCGTTAACAATCCTATTTTTTCGACATTCACTGTACTTATAAACTGTATCGGAATCCCTTTCCGCGAGTAATATATAGTGGACCATTATAAATTGGAACACGTTGTCTCTCGTTTTCAAAACACAACTGATATAATTGGTACAGGTGAACGAAATCTAAAGGGTCGATTGATATTGGACAAGTTAAAATTACAATGAAATAGTTACTTGTGACGATGAATATTTATCACAACAATTTGTTGGTTCTTCGAATCTGGGTGTATATATGTATTACTGCTATACTACTTGGATTCGTTGGTAATGTAGTGACTAGCAATAGTCTTTTAATTCCTTTTTATTTCTAGTACCTGGGTAACCGAGCCAAAGTCGGTATTTTTTTATATAAAAAAAATGCAAATAAAAAATAAAAATGCAAAAAAAGGTTGGTGATATCTGGGGTTTTCTCCCAGGTGGTTTTACTTCTTTAGTCTCCTCCGTTCTCCACTGAGCTATTACAAATTTACAAATGACAGAAAAAATGTTTTCTATGCAATGTCGATTTTAGCAATTACTTTTTAAATAAAATCTAGCTAGATCAATTTTCCCCCCACAAAACTTCCTACATGCTGAATTTCATGAAAAT
This sequence comes from Morpho helenor, assembly GCA_029227775.1. Classification (NCBI taxonomy): domain Eukaryota; kingdom Metazoa; phylum Arthropoda; class Insecta; order Lepidoptera; family Nymphalidae; genus Morpho; species Morpho helenor. The sequence continues at coordinate 3,085,474 of JARGCU010000006.1, forward strand.
CGTTCGACCCGTTTCCGAAATTTCGAATATACATATATCATCATCTCCCTGCCCTTATCCCACTCTAAGTGGGGACGGCAAAACATGTTAAGACACCTCGGTAAGAATTGAGGGTGGTACTATTCTAATCAGGCGGATACCACGGCGTTCGGAATATATATTTATATAGTATATAATTTACAAGATTAAGTTATTGAAATATTAAAGATTTCTATAAGAAACGTTGATTAAAAAGGGAATATCAATCGATTAAAACATTTAAAAGCTGTGATGGCCTAGCGGTGCGACCGTGTGAATCTCTAGAAAGATCATGGGTTCAAACCCGGGCAGACACCAATGAGTTTTTCTATTAAAACTTATGTGTCTAATTGATAATTGCAATTTATCACACGCTTTTCGGTGAAGGAAAACATCGTGAGGAAACCTGCATATCTCTAGAGAATTCTGGAGATATGTGTAACCTACCAATCCGCATTGGAGCAGCGTGGTAGGTCTTAGCTCCAATCCTTCTCTCCAATAACGGAGAGAAGAGGCCTATGCCCAGCAGTGGGATAGTAACAGGCCGCTACTTACTTTTTACTTACTAAAACATTTATGTTAACAGCAATTTGGACACCTCTAGGTTAGCTGTCAAAAGTTAAATAAATGACTCAAAAGATTAGAGTTATTCCTACTCTGTTAAAACTTAATTTTCCTAACGCGATCGGCCAATCTTTCGAATATAGGAGCTTAGAGCGCCGCCTTAAATGCAAATTATAAATGTTTATATAAAGAGTTCAATTTATATTATAATTCGATGGCTTCCCGCTAGGGAGAATGTCGTTGAAGGCACTTCAACTAAATAGGATAAAGCTCAACTTCACAATAATGGGGATGCATTATAGCAGAAAGCATTATCACTGAGTAGATTAGCTCATTTCTTAATTACTTATGTACAGATGGACAATTATGATTTGGCACAACTATTTATCTGTCATATTGGCTCCTTTTCACACAAAGAATCAGCTTAGGACGGATAAGCTGCCAGCATTCTTGGGACCATTCCACGTGGGCATGATTTGTATAGTCCTAGCGTGTTAGTAATTTAAGATAGATATAACTTGTACATTTTGCTGTAAATAAAAAAAATGTCATATTCATTAGTTTAATATTTAAATAAGTTAATCGTATGTACTTATATCCTATTCTATCCTGTTTAATATTATAAATGCGAAAGTTTGTGAGTATGGATGTATGTTTGTTACTCTTTCACGGCGAATCCGCTGAACTAATATCGATGAAATTTGGCACAATTACAAGAATATGTGGATATAGCTCTTTTTGACAGGAATGACTAAATGTAACTTGTATTAAAAATATATTTTTTGAAAGACCAGCCGAATTTCTTTCTTTTCTCGGTAGGAACAGCTTTCCGAACCAGCAGTAGAGTTGATGATTCAAAGCACTTGTTTACAAATTTATTTGAAAAATAATAATTAAATAAATAAACAAATAAATATATGGGACACTTACACACACGGTCGTCCGTCCCCAAAGTAAGTAATTTAATACTTGTGTTATGGGTGACAGACAACTGGTGAATATATACTTATATTTTTTTAAATACATACTTTAATACAAATATACACCCAGGCTCAAAGACCAACAAATTCGTTTATAGAAAATGTTAGCCCTCGGCGGGAATCGAACCCGCGACCCGCGGAGCTGAAGGCAGGTTCACTACCCACTGCTCCAACGGGCCAGTCATTTGAATTTGAATGGGTACCACCATGTATAGACGTCGAAAAATAACATATGTATTAGATGTCTGCATAAATAATAATAAAATTATAAATAATTAGTAAGTAAGTAAGTATATATAAGTATAAAGGAAATTTTTAAAATTTGCCTAGCAACATTTTCTTCACTATGAATTGTCTCACTTCGTAGGTTAGCTGGCAGAGATCTCTGTCTTAGGGATAAGATGACCTTTGAACATTTTTTTTATATAATAATATTTACCAACATTTTTATGGTACATAAATAAATAAATAAAATAAATAAAAAATACTTCTGTTTCAATTATTAGGGTCTGAGTCTCTTATAATTAGTGTTCATTGATACTTGTGCGACGAACATTAAAAACCCATATATCTGATTATACATTACTTACAAGCGATTTAAAAAGAATTTATGTTTCTTTATCATGTTCACGATAAAAATATTCTTTTTAAAGTGATACAAGATTTGTATTTTATTTGCGATAATATCAAGGTCAATAAAAATTATTCACTCTTTGTATAATGAATAGATAATGCAAAAGTAATAATAATATTATATTGCTATGATCAGCGATGGTATCCGGCTGAGTAGAATAGACCATCCTCATTTCTGAGGCGTAAGTGACGCTTAGGTAAGAAATGAAGTCGCCTTTTAAGGCAACTAAGGTAACTTGACTGATTTTTCTTTTTTTAATGTAGTTTGAGCCATGAAAAGGTCTACTATAATGTGTTACAAGGATATCCCTTTATTACTGGTCACTCTTTATAAGAGGCATAAAATAGTCTATGTATCTTAATATATTAATTGAAATTGAACCTGTTTCAAAATTTCGCCTAAGAAACAACCATGAATTCTACCATGAATGTAATCAATATATAGGTGTAAATAATGTAACTGTTTGTTTGTCTGCCTTTTACGTTTGAAAGGACCTAAAAAATCGATTTAATTATAATATATATATTTATTAATAGTTATGGTAGAAATAGTTGCAAAGCCCAAGTTTTTTTAATCACTCAGAGTTTTTGTTAATCCCTCATAATTTTTTGTTAATCACTCAGAATTTTTGTTAATTCCTCATGAGTTTTTGTTAATCACTCAGAGTTATTGTTAAATTGCTGATGAGTTTTTGCTAATCACTATTGAGTTTATGTTAATCACTCAGAGTTTTTGTTGTTATTATTTCTGGCATTCACAATACTTCAAAGTACAAGAAACATTATGGATTTGTTGTTATATTATCCGTCAAAAATGACAAAAATAAATTTATCACGGATTATAAAATGTATAGGTTATAAAGCTTTCAATAGCCTGACGTCAAAATTGTTAATAACTCTAATCTAAAAAACCGATAATATTAGATAGAGCATTTACATTTATTAGATAGTAATATGTTTGAACGACATACAAATTTCATTATTTCATTATATATCAAAATATGTCATGATTTACTAATAATTTTTTGATACTTAATTAATGAATATTACTAGTAATATGACCTTTTTCCTGTTTTTAAAATAGAACAAAAAGCTTTGTAAATAGTTTATAGATATTTTTTTTAAACAAGCTGTCACTGACTTTCTTGTAGTATTTTTGTAGATCTACAATTCAGGGTATCTCTCCTGGTTTTCGCAATGCACGCGATTAAAACTCCCAACAGGGGAGTTTTAACACAATTTACGTAAACCGTTATATACTAACCTTTTAGTAAAAACCGTAAAAAAATCTGTTCTGTAAATTTTCAGAAAATCCATCACATACAGACACAGCTTTTGGAGAGTTTATTTCATAATAAGTATAGAAATAAAATAAACCTTACGCAATAAAAGAAAGTCAATAACGGGAAATTAATATTGATAAATATAGGACTATAGTGACGATGTGCAAATATCAGATTAATGCGATGAATTTCGAGTGTTGGAAAACTTATGAAATACATTATAACTCTGTTTTGAGTGCACCCACGGTTGATGATAAAGTAACCCTGTTTAATTCAATGTTAACTGAGTTATTCGACACTCACGCACCGGTGCGGCCAATTAAGCTAAAGCATTTACCTGCCCCATGGCTTACCAACGAGATCAGAGCTCTTATGGCCAAGCGTAACTCCGCCAAATCAAAATATAAGTTAAGACCGACTCCTGAGCGTCTTCTTAAGTACAAAGAGCTGAGAAATAAATGTAGTAAAACTTGTAGAGATGCTCAACGAACTTATATTAAGACTACTATAGAGAACAGTAATACTGGTCAGTTATGGAAATTTCTAGGTTCACTAGGTATTGGGCGGCAGCATAGAGTACCTGCACAGAATATCAACCTGGATGATTTAAATAAGCACTTTTCTTCTGTACATTTAATGGATGACTGTATTAGGAAAGATACTATACGACGAATACAAAATTCTCCTACTTCTGATTGTATTCCGTTTCAATTTAGTGCTGCCACTCCAGACGAAGTCAAAAAACATATCCTTGCGATAAAATCAGATGCAGTAGGTTGTGATGGTGTAAGTAAGAAAATGATATTGTTGATACTGGATGAGGTGGCTGCTATTATCTGTCATATTATTAATTTTTCTATGTCAACAAGTACATTCCCGAATGCATGGCGTAAGGCATTTATCATTCCCGTGCCCAAAATTAGTAACCCTTCTTCTTTCTCCCAGTATCGTCCGATCTCCATTTTGCCTTTTCTTGCTAAAGTAGCTGAACGTATAATTTCTTCTCAACTTAGTCTATATTTAACTAAAAATAATCTTCTCAGTCCCTTTCAGTCAGGCTTCCGAACAGGGCATAGTACTGTTACAGCGTTAACTAAGATCTGTGACGATATTAGATTTGGCCTTGACAATCAACTTGTTACAATCATTGTTTTGTTAGATTTTAGTAATGCATTCAATACGGTTGACACAGATATTTTATTGGCTATTATGAAGTCCATGAACTTATCACAGGTAGTTGTTGATTGGTTTAACTCATACCTTCGGAACCGAAAACAATGTGTTCGTGTCGATAACAGTTATTCCTCTGATTCTTTCCTTCGGGCTGGTGTCCCACAGGGAGGTGTTCTTTCGCCAATCCTCTTTGCTATTTTTATAAATTCTATTTCGCACTTTCTTTCTTGTACTTTCCATCTTTACGCTGACGACTTACAGGTGTACACTTCGGTACCTGCTAATGAGATAACAAAGGGTATTGATAAAATTAATGCGGACCTTTTTAAAATTAGTTGTTGGAGTAAATCATATGGTCTTACAATAAATGCAAGTAAATCACAGGCTGCTATAATTGGCAGCTCGAGGCAAATATGCAAATTAGATTTTGGTAGTTTAGCACCTATTTCTCTGGACAACATCATCTTACCACTTAGTAACACAATCAAAAATCTTGGTTTAATTATAGATTCGACATTTACATGGGTGCCACAAGTTGGGGAAGTCAGTAAGAAACTTTTCGCAGTCGTTGGCTCTCTCAAACGGTGGAAAAACCTTTTACCTTTAAAGACAAAGAAAGCTTTGGCAGAATCTCTTCTGCTACCCATCATAGATTATGCTGACAGTAGTTACACTGACCTTAATGATGGATTGCTGAGAAAGTTGGAGCGGCTGCAAAATATGTGTATACGATATATATTTGGCCTAAGGAAATTCGATCACATTAGTGAATATCGTGCTCGACTGAAGTGGCTTCCCATCCGTCTACGGCGTAATTTCCATACTCTTTCTCTTATCTTTTCTATTCTTTATACTCCCCAAACTCCTTCTTATCTTAAGGAACGGTTCAATTTTCTTGGTTTCAATAGTACCCTTCACCTCAATCTCCGATCCCGCTCCGATAATAAACTTAAAATGCCTTCTAGCCGCACCAGGTTTTACAGTAACTCTTTTACTGTTACAGCCGTGACATTGTGGAATGCACTTCCCTTGAATGTGCGTAATTCGAAATCCGTAGCCACTTTCAAAAAACGTTTAAAGCAATATTACCTTTCATTGGACTGTGTATAAAATTGTATTATGTTGTTATTTATTAATAATTATATATATTAGTGTATATATAAATTTATTTATATATGTGTATTGCGTATCTGTATATTTATTATCTATATGTATGTATATAGTATTTATTATATATATTTGTGTGTTTAAATTCATAGTTATTATACTTGTTCATGTCGATTGTTATTGTTGATGCACCTATCTTATTTTTATGTTAAGATTTCTTTTATTCACCAAAGGTTGTCTGGTAGAGATTGCTTTTAGCAATAAGACCGCCTTTGCACGCCTTTTTGCTTCTTTAGTTAAGTTTCTTTCTTTTTGTACCTTGTGGTATGTAATGTGTGTGCAATAAAGAATTTCTATCTATCTATCTATCTATAAAATGCGTATTTATATATCATAGATTATATATCTTTTATTATATGCTGTAAGCTTTTATGTATGCTGGTGAGATATACGTTCGTTCCGAAACCGTTGTAAGACTAAGCATGAAAAAAACAGGCTTCGCTTCGTTTAACAAACTTCGCAAATTTTCAAATAGAAATGGGGGATTTCTATAATTTTTACAGAATCATATATAGTATGAGCTGTTTGATTTTTCCGGCAAGATTATCTATACTTATTATAAAACAAATTTCCCAAAAGATGTCGATCTGTATAGGATCTATTTTCTTAAAATCTACAAAACCGATATTTGTACAGTTTTTAGTAAAAGGTAGCGCAATTCTTGTTCAAATGTTGCGTTACGGTTGCATGTAAATTGTGTTCCGCAGTTGTTAAAAAACTACGTAAACCAAGATAAATACATTAAAGTAATGTACTAGAGAATTGTAGATCTATAAAATACTACAAAAAATATCGCGGCAACGTGTCTCTATCTCTTATGGTTAAGTCACAATAACTTAAATACACAAATGTGTACGCGGGCGATGCCGCAGTTAAACCAAACTCTAAATGTGTCATTATTTGCCATATTTTCCTAACATAGTTGCAATAAAACTAAAACAAATATTTAATCTTAATAATATTTATTTCTAATAACATATTATTTATATATCACAACCACACATACTGATTAAAAATCGATTATTTATAACTTGCACTAACTAAGCAATAGGTCTAATTACTTGTAACAGTTTACTATCAACGACAAATTGATCGGCATCATATTCGTTTTCATCAGACAAAGCATTGAAAGCCTTATTTCCGGTGCCTTCTGTTTCTTTAGCGGGTGCTTCTGGTGCTCGTGTAGGTGTTTCTGGTACAGGTGTTTCTGTTACTTCCGGTGTATCTGTGGTCGTTGCACCACCCTCTCTAAGTTCGCTCAGTTCGCTCCTAAGTCGGTTCCTCTGACCAGCCAGTGCCAATGTTGATACGAACAAACAAAAGCACAACAAACTTAGAAACACTATTATCTTGTTGTTCATTACCCAAGCTAGTGTTCTATCGCAGTAGTATTTGCAATTCATTTTGGTTCCTTTTTGTTTTCCCAAACACAACCATACACAACAAAGTTTAATATCTGTTTCAATTTCGTTAGCCTTTAATTTTATCATGCGTTTTATCAATATGATATCGGGATATCTGATACTTTGATCTATGTCACACCATACTGGATTCTGAATGTGTTCAAATAAAGTTTACTTTATGGATTGATTTCTGCTAGATTAATAGTGATAACAGGTTGTTTGAATTTCGTTTAATCCACAACATATTGATTAACTGAGTAACTGTTTTAATGGAAACCTGAGTTATTATTATTATAATTCAAAGTTCATAAAAGTAAAAAAGCAAAGTTGTGACTGGCCCGTTGGCGCAGTGGGCCTTGGGGTTGATTTTTTTTTTTCAATCAATCAATTTTCTATAGAAGAATTGTTGATTGTAGTGTAATATATGCGGGCGATGGCTAGTTTATAATACAATTAACAATAAAAAATACAATTAAAATAATAATTTATGATTTTATTATTTTGTTCCACCGTGTGCTATCCGGCTTAGTAGAATAGACCACCTTCTTTTCTTACTGAGGTGTCGTAAAAGGCAAATAAGGTGAGTTCACCCGCCACGTGGTATCCGGCTTATTAGAATAGACCACCCTCATTTCTTACCAAGGTGTCGTAAAATATTAACTAATTAACCTGCCGTCTGGTATCCGGCTGAGTGGAATAGACCACCCTCATTTCGCATATTAGTATTTAATATTAGTAGTATAATATGACGCTGAATATGTTGAAAAACATTAAAAATTAGGAATAAAACAGAAAACTGTGACATCAACGTGAAAACATCAAATCTACTTTAAAAACAGTAGGGTTGGTAACATCAAGTACAAAACAATTATGAAAAAAATATTTTTCTCTTACGTTCAATGTACCTTAATCTACATTATTCTTTTCAGTAAAAACACCGTATTTGATTACATCAGTATTCACTGATAGAATAAAACCCAAATTATATTTATCTTATCATATTTTTCACTTGTGAAATACACTACTGAATAATCTCTCAGCTAAAACGATACGGAAAGTGTTTTGTTTTAAAAAGTTATCAAATAATTTTTTTGGATTGAAGATTTGCCGTCACAGTTGAAATATATCTATATTAAAAACATATTATCTATTATAATACCTTCTAAATACCATCTGAGTTATGGATTAATTTGTATTTACGTCTGTAATTTACGTAATTATTTACTTTGCGAAAATATATACTAGCATATAAAGCTGAAGAGTTTGTTTGTTTGATTGTTTGAACGCGCTAATCTCAGGAACTACTGGACCGATTTGAAAAATTCTTTCAGTGTAAAATAGTCCGTTGATCCCTTATAAAGGTTCTAAATAAAAGTCCGCGACAGCATGTGTCTAGCTTTTGAGGTATCCCACTTTAACCGTTTTTATGGTAATCAAAAGTCTATATTACGATTTTAATCTTTCCACGCTGTCATGTGGTATCCTTAGTAGAATAGACCACCTTCATTTCTTATCGAGGTGTCGTATAAGGCGACTAAGGTAAGTTGACCCGCCGCGTGGTATCCGGCTTAGAATAGGCCACCCTCATTTCTTACCGAGGTGTCCAAAAGACGACTAAGGTGAATTAATACGTGTGGTCAGCCGGATGGCTGAGTAGAATAGACCACCCTCATTTCTTATCGAGGTCATAAAAGGCGACTAAGGTAAGTTGACGTCAGATAGGCGGGCGGTTGTAAAAACTGTTGAACGCCGTGTGGTATATGACTGAATAGAATAGTATCACCCATTTCTTACCGAGGTGTCGTAAAAGGCGACTAAGGTAAGTCAACTCGCCGTGTTGTACTCGGCTGAGTAGAATACACCACCCCCATTTCTTACCAAGGTGTCGTAAAATATGACTAAGGTAAGTTGATGTCCGGCATGCGGCCGGTCGTAAAATACGTAGCCAAATCATGTAACAACGTGTTTAAAACATATTGTGCCAACCCCACTTATTCAAATAATTCTTTATTCAAATTGGCTTTTACAAGGACTTTTCAATCGTCAAATTTTAATGAAGCTACGACTAAGCTATTTTAACTAATTAGAGTAAGAGAGAGAGATAAGGACGGGAGAATGATGATTGTACTTATTTAAAACAAGTAGTCCGTTTCCGATAACAGCAAGAAATGTCGACGGAGCACTCGACGAAGCGCCCAAAATATTCCGCAAATAAGATTAGATTGGTTATCTGTTTAAAATATATCAAATAAGAGACAAGAATAAAATGTAATCTAATTTTCTAGCGTGTCGAATATCTCTAGGGAAATCACACCAGCTGCGCGTCACAAATGATTTCAAGTGTCATTTCAAAATGTATTTCATTTTGCTATGTCTGAAATGGGAAATTGACACTGATTACAATAAATTTACAATTCCGGCACCCTAAGGAATTACAGAGACTACAGGCGGAGAATGCAAAGAATTTAAAAAAATCTATTTACGAACAAAATATGTAATTTTCCATACTACGAGCACATTTTACTTAACGTATAAAACACGTCACCAGACATTGAAAAGATAAAAAACAAAAACAAAGCATGTATATATCGAGATAGCACAATAACAAAAAGCGATGCTTTAAATTCACTAATTATATAGAACGATAGTCAATCGCACATTAAGACAATCCCACAAAAGACACTCGCAATGAAACCATAGTAATCAATATAACGATATAATAACAAGACACTTAGAAAGACGTTATGACCACGTATGGCTTGGTATAAAACAACACTGCACATATTTGCTCAAACAAGACAATAACTAACACTACATTACAAGATGGCAGAGTCATTGTAACCAAAATTGGTTGATTTGGTATGTAAAAAAGTTCATGCCAGTATTGTCGCACTCTGTACTTGTTTGATATTAAATAATAAATAAATTATGCCTTCTTTGACATATATAAATATTTTAAACAAGATTAGCACGAAATATAACGATTTTTTTTAAATAGACATTTACCCATAATTCTTCAATTAAATAAATGAGATTGCTAAAATTGGCCTAACTGTTACGGAAACCACACATAAATAAAAAAATTCTTAACTTTTTTCTCATCAAATATCACTATAAATATTATAAACTTTCAATGGGAATATGCTTTAAAACTTATTTAATAATCAATAAACATGACTTTCATTACCCATGAATACAACAAAGGAAATATTAATTAATTTGTAGAATTAGGCGTTACTTTGCGGACGTCCATAATACAAAAGTAATGAAAATATTATTTTGCTATAATCCGCGATAATTTTTTATATTGAGAGATGATAAGATGATTTGATGAAAATATTATTTTGCTATAATCCGCGATATTTTTATCGCGGATAATAGCAAAATAATATTCTCATTACTTTTGAAATATTATTAGATATATATTAAATATTGCTCTGAAAGTGTCACTGGATGGTTCGGGAAGAATATTACACAGTTTAATCTAATCTAATTATTGTTTATTGGTTTAATTTAATATACTTACGAAATCGTTAGAGATAAACGCTTATTTAGATATTTCATTAAACGTTAAGTAAACAATTGTGCTACCTTACTCATAATAGATTAAGTACGTTCTGACTTCTGACGTTGAAACTGAATCTCGCCTGCGAAACGAAGATAGTATTGTCAACGATATAATCTGTTGAATAAATGCCAACTCTGCTAATCGCGGCTGAATCAACAGTCTTGGCAATTGTGTGGAAGTTGTTCGAGTGTGTGTACAGGAATTGAACATCTACATTTATACAGTAACTATATACTACTAATACTAGTACTGCCTGTAACTAACTATCTTTTAAGTACTACTATGGTTTGAACACTCGACTAGGGAGGGGTAAGAGATGTTAATTTAGAACGCGTTTATTGAGTTACTTACAGCTCGGGCGGTTCAGTTGACGGAGCTCGTAGCAGAGATGGGATACGTTCATGGGATAGGGAGGGATCGTAGGCAGCGATGACCTACTTTTGCGAGGACGTTATCTCACAAAAGGAGGCGGCGGAGCGGATCCGGGAAGTCGAGTCCTTGAATCTGTCACAGGCGACTCGCCGAAGTCTGTCGCATGCCGCCCTAACGGGGACTTCCAAGATTTCCGAACTAGGTTTTTCGGACGATCGCTGGATTTAGGTCCCCGAGGCGGTCGATGCATCTGGTGATCCCGATACATCGATAAGCGGAAGAAGGGGCCACTGTTTAGATAGGCCTCGACGTGGAGGTGGCACTTTCCGGGGTACAGAGCGGCTGCTGGTGGTGATGGAGGTAATGTGTATAACGTTACCCTACCCCCGCCACCAGCAGCGTGAAGCATTTTCAGGTTTTTAGTCAGTGAAAGTGCGACATACCTGCCGCTCGTCCCCGTCGTGGTGTGGCGACCCATAATGGGGTTTCCTGACAAAAAATAGGTTAATTGAGTTACTTGAAATGTTAAGAGACGTTAAGCAAAATCACGTTAAGGAAATGATAAGAAATATACTAAAGTTAAAATCAATTTCAAAAAATCAACCCTAAATCCATACTAATATTAAAAATGCGAAAGTTTTTCTATCTGTTACCCTTTTATTTCTAGTCCCCTGGACCAATTTAATATGATTTTGCACTATTACTTAAATCTTATAAAAACCGAGCTAAAATATAGATTAATAAAAACTTTTCTGATTGCTAATATTTTAACTTGAGTTGACACGATGGGAGTCACTGGTAAATTGACGTATATAAAATCTCTACACTCATAAATATATGTCGATACCTATGCGATAAATCAATATATAATGGATTGTACGAAATTCATAGAATCTTTTATCAACATTAATCTAGAATACATTAAATCATAATAAACTTTATTTTTATACACATAAAATCGAATATGCCACATCAAAGATGTAACTATTAGATACCCTGATATCATATTGACAATATGCAACGATAACAAAGTAGTCGAACTAAATTAGAGCATACTTATTTAGACTTTGTAGTGAACTGTCGCGTGAGAGTACTTAAAGAAATATAGCAAAATGAATTATAGATACTATTGGAATAGAACAATAGCTTGGATGTTGAATAACAAAATTATAGTGTTTCTCAGTTTGTTGTGCTTCTCTCTATTTGTGTCAACGTTGACCCTTTCGAGCCAGAGGAACAGATTAAGGAGTGAAGTGAATGAACTTCGTCAAAGTATGAACTCACCTTCAACTACTGTAGCACCAACCATAGAACCGACGGTAGCGCCTACTGAAGCACCGACTGAAGCACCGACTGAAGCACCGACTGAAGCACCGACTAAAGCACCGACTGAAGCAACGACTGAACCACCAACTGAAGCACCAACTGAAACGACAACAGAAGCTACGACTGAAACACCAACGGAAGCAACAAGTGAAGTAACAGAAGCACGTACAGAATCCACGACTGTGATACAGACCGAAACAACGACCGAAACGCCTACGACAGAAACAACGACTGTCGTAGAGACTGAAACAACGACCGGCGACACTACTAGAGTAACTGGATGACTTATATGCCAAAAATGGAGTATTGAATGATTGAAATGACATTTAATTTGCTTGAATTGTTATCTTTCAACGGCTATCAGTAAATCGAGTTATAGTTGTATATTCAATAGCAAATAATTTTTAGCCTTTGTGAAATAAAGCAAATGTCATAATCATAAACTTAAAAAAATGTCATAATCATAAAAAAAATAAACTTAAGTAAAGCCTTGATAATTTGTGTATAACATGTTAATCTGATTATTATATCAAGTGCAAACAAGGCAAATGAAAGTAGAAAAAATAATCTATATGCTCCACTTATCACCACATTATGTTTGTGTAAGTTTATATTATATTATATAGGAATATAAATTGAAATGAAAATTTTATGTTATGTATTGTACATGTATCTTTATACTTAAAACCGATTGTTTGTGTTCTTTTATATTCAAAATGTTGAATTTAAAATGTTTTGGTGTGATAAGAAACCAAGGTTTTTTAACCAGTATAGATATTAGTAAAATTTGTTAATTTTACGTTAGTCAACAGTGATAATTTATAGTCAATCAGGTAGGGGGTCTATAAACACTAGTCCCCTACGAGATGGACTGACGACGTCAAAAAGGTCGCGGGTAGCCGCTGGATTCAAGCGGCACAAGATCATGTGGTATAGAGATCCCATGAAGAGACCTATGTCCAGTAATGGATGTCCATCTGTTGACAAAGAAGAAGTGGATAATTTATAGAAGTAAGGTTACATATACTCATATTTTAAGTTAAGTACTTCATTTGTCACCGTTGATATTTCTGAAAAGCTTTTTAAAATAATTTTATAATTTCATCAATATAATGTGTTAAAAAAATTGTTGATACTAATACTAATGAAATAAAACAAAATATTCATAATAAAATTTGTTTTAATAAAAACGAATCTATTGCCTAAATATTAATAGTTTGGAATGGTTTTTGTCTGTTAATTATGTATTATTAATTTTGATGAAATTTGGTACGATTAATAATGATTATATACTCCTTTAACATATGGGTTGAAAATACCCGTTCATCATCATCCTCCTGCCCTTATCCCATTCTAAGTGGGGTCGGCACAACATGTTAAAAACATGTTGTCACATGATTTGGCTACGTATTTTACGACCGGCCGCTTGCTTGACGTTAACTTAACTTACTCGTATTATACAATAGAGTGGTCTATTCTACCTAACCAGATACCACGCGGCGGGTCAACTTACCTTAGTCGCCTTCTACGACACCTCAGTAAGAAATGAGGGTGGTCTATCCTACTCAGCCGGATACCACAAGGCGGGATTAAAATACCTGTTCATCTTTCAGAAATAAGAAAAAGGAAAAATTAAATAATTGATAAAAGCCACAGTATATAACTGAGGATATTTGATTAGGTTTAGGGAAATGAAATTGCGTTTACGGCTTGAGTATCATAAGTTGGCGACAGTGGTTACACTTACTGTTTTATATTAAAACATTTTAATACAGAAAAATGATATTACTGATTCCGTGTCTCGAATTATCACAAAATCTGTACATTACAGACTGCCTACGCGAGAAGCCTTTTAATGAATTACCATAATCATAAAAAGTCGTACAGCACTTGTCTGAGGGGAAGTGGTTCGTAAATTTTAATAAAACCGAAATTACGTCGCATTACGAGATTGTATCTGGAACGGAGAATCGTTGGAATATTAATCTCGTTGATATTAGTTTCAACGTGAATGATCATGACATTTGTATTTATGTAAAAGAAAATATACGCACCATAAGCAATTTTTTAAATCAGGAAATACCCCTTATGGCTCCCGCCGGCTAACGAGGATGAGCGGCGGATATGTCGGACTCGCGCCTACTAAATCAGTCAGAGTGCTCCAACCACGCTGCTGGCGGCGGGGACGGTGCACCGTAGAACCTGTCACTGCTGAGAATAGGCCTCTTCTCTCCGTTTTGGGAGAGAAGGATTGGAGCTAAGACCTACCACGCTGCTCCAATGCGGATCGGTAGGTTACACGTATCTCCAGAATTCTCTAGAGATATGCAGGTTTCCTCACGATGTTTTCCTTCACTGAAAAGCGTGTGATAAATTGCAATTATCAATTAAAGACATAAGTTGTAACAGAAAAACTCATTGGTGTCTGCCCGGGTTTGAACCCGTGATCTCCTCGAAAGAGTCGCACGGTGTTACCGCTGGGCTACCACAGCTTGCTGCACCGTCGAACATATTACCGCAACTCTGATTCCCAGAGTGTGCCACGTCTTAGTCAGGGCTTCTATAAAAATGCCCCCTCCTTTCGCTAATCGATGCAACAGGAGCACCAGGTGACTTAATAACGCACATTAATATTGTTTACGTTTCAAAGACTACAGACGTGATTTAGGCGAAGTGATACAATTTTCTGATCTTGTGGCTTGCAGCCAAGTTTCAGACAATATGTTGACTAGTCATAGTCAAACCACCACTCATTCATTATACGAGTACATCGACCTTTATTGTGGTTTAGCCTCATAGGGTTGCTTAGGACGAAGTTTTCCGCCTCTGGTAGCCTCTGACCTCATCTATCCCGTCCAAAAAGTTCTAAAATATATTTTACAGCATATTAAAAACAACTTGACATTCGTTATAATATGAGATCTATTCTTTTTATTTCTTGCCCTAAGACAAAGTATCACATTGAACTATTCACAAATTTAACGCTGATAGGATTATGTGCCATCATCAATCAACATCTATAAAATGTGTTTAGTTTTTTAATTAAAATAATATCAAAAATTCTCATTAATTCCCGCCATAAAGAATATCTTATAAGACTTTATAAGACTTCGTAATACTCTTATCTTGAATACATAATTACCTAAATTGTAAGCTCGTTCTAAGGTCAACGAAAAATTATATTTTAATAATTATTTAAGGTTGCTTTAAGATCCTCAGAATCCTAGGGTAAAGTCGACCCCGACTATGTCTTCAGACGCGAAAGAGCAGCACTTCAGGCGACTCTTTTGACTTTGTCGCTAGGGTAGAAAAGGGTAAATTACTCACGGGACCTTGACATGATCGGGACTGTGAATCTGGATGCTCGGATTTTTGTGTCCCTTTTATGCGGATTCGATCACAGAACTCTAATTATTTTGGCAACTGCTTCTGCTGTGCATGCGTTACGGTCCGCGAGTTAAATGCGCTGTGGAAAGGGGTAGGAGGGATATGACAGTCGGTTGGAATTAACCATTCTCAATCCCTTAATATCTGCGATCAGATGCCTTAACTAAACATCACTTATGCTAGTTCTTTAGGTGATCTTCTGATTTCTGATTTAATAACGAGTAAATTCGAGTTTGATCGTGATAAAACTGAATTGAATGATGATTGTATTTGGAACTAAAAGCTCTATGCACACTTGACTTTAGGAGTAAGCTGGTGAATGTGTGGTGAAAAGTGTGATCGGGCAAGGCAAAATGAAGATGAAAGGAAGATAATATTTAATAAAGATAGAAAAAGAGAGAGTTACGTTTCATATTGTAGGAGTAAGAGAGAGATGTGCGAGCATACTCGCTCCCTCTCATAGCCAAATGCGTTTAATATTTCTTATTTGTGTAAAAAAAATTTAAGGAAGTTACTCTTTTTTTTCGACATGACTAAGGCCGTTAGCCCTAATGGCTTTAACAAACGTAAACAGAAGGACGGGCGAGCGCAGAAGCTTCGCCGGATAAAACTGGTAAGAGCGAGTGCATTGACGCACTCCCTGAGAGATATATGTGTATATATAAACATAATACAGATAAATTGTATCTATTATTTATTATGTGTGAGAAGGATATAGCGCCTGATCTTATAAAGCTTCCAATTAGAAATGTCTCTTTACTTTGCATATGAATGAATAATGGCATGAATTATTTCGATCTTTCTAAGCTATGAGGGGACAAAGAAGATTTCACAAGACGGCATAAATAATTTATATGATATAACAGAAAGTTAGAACACTTGTGCGATTTTGTTTTCCGTTTTCCAACTGAAAATAATTTGTTTGCATTGTTTATTTATTTACCTTTGCTAAAATGTCAGCGAAGCCAAAAGATTAGAATTTATTTATAAAACAATTTACTGTTTATAATTAAATAAATCAAATCAATAGGAAAAACCTTTTATTAATAACGTCAAAGTAAAACTAATAGTAAAAATGTACAGAAATGTAACGTTACGAATAGGAACATCTTTCAGCATAAGTTGAGGTACCTACCTTGCTGTTTTTCAATGGCGACCATAGTTACTTAAATGGCTTTGTTAATTAAATAAAAAAATATTAATTAAATAAAACGTTGTTAATATACAAATAATCGTCACTCTCCTGCCCTTATCTCACTCTAAGTTTAGTCTGCACAACATGTTATAACCATATCGTAACATAATATGGCTTCGTATTTTTCGACCGGCCGCCTACCTGACGTCAACTTACCTTAGTCGCCTTTTACAACACCTCGGTAGGAAATAAGTGTGGTCTATTCTACTCAACCGGACACCACACCGTGGGTCGACTAACCTTAGTCGCCTTATACGACACTTCGGTAAAAATGCGGCCGGTAATCCACTCAGCTGGATACCACACGGCGACTTACAGTCAAACGTGTGTGTAGAAAATATTTTCATATAGAACTACAAAAATACTCAAGCGCCTGATAATTTATATTAGATAAACGAATCTTTTAGCACGGTATATAAAAACATATCAGGCTTAAAATAATGTCACAAAATAAATTTCCCCAAGTTCCTAGCGTTTACTGACAGAAGGTCGAAGAGGCACAAAGAAGAACAGAACAACTATAACATATACATGTGTAAAGAGTTTACAAATTCAAATGTCTAGGACACGTCTTTTCCAATGACCTCAAAAACAATGAAGACTTGGAAAGAGACAGCAGGGCGTTGCCAGTAAGAGCGAACATGATTACCCGTAGGTTTGCTCGTTGCTCTAAGGTGGTGAAAATTACGCTCTTCAGAGCTTATTGCACTTTTTCTACAAGAGCAGCCTATGAGATAATTTTTTCTTTGAATACAGTATAATAATGCATTCAAGATGCTGCTGGGGCTACCAGGTTTCTGCAATGCTTCAGGGATGTTTGCGAAACATGTTTGTTAAGGCTGAAGATTTATTCTGAAAATCGAAATTCGCCTCCAATGTATCTCTTGTTGTCGAAGGATCACTTGTATCTTCGTTGTTCTTGTGAAGATGTTTGGCGCTGGTAAATGATACATAATTGTTGATGTTTTAAATAAAAGATGCGTGCGGTCTTCATGAAATTGCTTTAATGCTCTTTCTTTATGGTTGACGTATACATAGACAATTATGACATAGATTAATAAACGATTTCCTAACCATAGATCTCTCTTTCTGGATACCAGTCTAAACATACTCCCCCGGCTTGAAAGAATCTTCAAGTTTCTTCTTTCAAGTTGACAGGCATCAGTGGTCTTCATTGTGGGGTCGGGTTGTCAGGCATTGGACAAATTTTGCTGAACGCCCGACGAATTACTCCCTTCGCAGTCCTTAGATCGGCGACACGAGCAACACCATCAGTTCCCGGATGTATTTTGGTAACTCGCCCGAGGCTCCACTTCATAGGTGGTAATGCATCTTCTTTAATGAGTACAAGTGTTCCTTCCTTCAAAGCTTGTCCCTTGCTGGTATGCCATTTCGTACGTTGTTGCAATTCTGCAATGTACTCTTTGTGCCATCTTGACCAATAGTGCTGACGCATCCGTTCTAGTCCTTCAAATCTGCTAAGCCGATTTTCCTTAGTGAGCGTTAGATCAGGAGTTGGCAGTGCTGTTAAAGGTCGCCCAACCAAAAAGTGTCCCGGAGTCAGTGGCGTCAAGTCATGTGGGTCATTTGACAAGGGCGTTAGGGGGCGCGAGTTTAAGACTGCCCCAATTTGAACGAGGACAGTGTATAGATCTTCGAAATCTAAGTGAGCATTTCCCAAAACGCGTTGTAAATGTGATTTAACAGATTTAACATTTGCTTCCCCCAGACCGTGTGGTGCATATGCTGGTATAAATTTAAACTCGATACCTTCGTCGGACATAGTGTTAATTATAGTGTTAGCGTTACATTTAAGGAACTTATAAAGGTCGTTACGAGCTCCAACGAATTGGGTGCCGTTATCGGAGAATAACGTGGTAGGCTTGGAACGCCTAGCTATAAAACGACGTAATGTCAACAAAAATGAGTCCTTTGAGAGATCAGTCACTAGTTCGAGATGACAACACTTTGTGGTGAAACAGACAAAAACAGCAACGTAAACTTTGATTGTTCTACTGCCTCTCCCCTTTCTGTTTAAAGCGATCATGGGCCCTGCATAATCCATACCAGTAGTTTGAAACGGATAGCCAGGTTGCAGGCGCTGCTCAGGTAAATTGCCCATAACTGGATTAATAGACCGTGATTTCAATCGAAAGCAACGAGAGCATTGATGTACAGTATATTTAGCTAAATTTCGACCTCCTATCGGCCATATTTGCTCTCGAAGAGATGCTAGTAAAAGCTGTGGACCAGCGTGCAGTAACCGAACGTGCTCATTTTGAAATATTAATTTTGTGTATAAATGTTTGGTCGTGACTAATACGGGATGTTTTTTATTAAAAGAGTAATTGCTGTTTTTAGCCTACCCCCCACTCTAAGCAAGCCATTGTCGTCGATGAATGGACTTAATGACAACAACTTGGTTTTTGCCGGCAGCGGCTTCTGTAATGCTAACGTTTTGTAATCTGGAAAGGATTCTATTTGAGATAGTCTAAGCAATGTCGTATACGCCCTTTGTTTTTCATTAAATGTAAGAGAACCTAATGATCTAGCATTTTTAGATTTACGGCAATTTTCAATAAAACGTAAAACATAAGCAGTTGTATTTTTTAATTTTAACAAATTAGAAAAACGAGAAAAAGGAAAAGGTTCTTCAATGTCTGTACTCATTCCTAAAGCTGCCACAACTTCAGGCAATTCACACTCCAATTGACTAAATGTTTTATTATAAGAACTTGGCGGTACATCTTTTCTATGTCTCCCGCCATTACATAACGGTGCTGCCTGAAGCGCAGCAATATGGAAAACAAATCGCTTTGAATTGTAGGACCGATAATTTGTAGGTCATTAAACGATAACCCAGAAGTAGATGGTGCACTTGCATTAAAAACTACACGTAGTTTTGTCGTTGTACTTTGTTCGCGTAAGACGCCATGATGTGGCATGAAATATGAATGTTTATGTATAATGTTAGTTTCAGACATGTGACCTAGATTTTTGTATTCGCTCATAAAGTCTGTGTACATTGATTTTAAAGTTGACTGTCTTAGTAGTCTTTTTTCTAGTGAGAGGAAATTTAATTTAGCACGCTCTAATGAATCTCCTAATTCGCATTCGTCTCCTTTCATGGGTATTCCTACAGAGAATCGCCCATTTTCATCACGGGACATGTTTTATGTAAAATGATTTTCACAAATATCATTTTCGGTCAAAGAAGAATCTTTGTTTGAAGTTTGTATCTCTTCGATAGACCAGAATTTTGCAAGTTGTTCTTGTATTAAATCAAATTGTAAGAAATTGCACGAAATTGATTGTTTTGTTTGTCGTTCCAGTGGGTCCGGATATTATATATCCGAACTTAGTATCTTGAAACACTGGAGTTTGTCGTTCCAGTGGGTCCAGATATTATATATCCGAACTTAGTATCTTGAAACACTGGAGAATTATGCCCTAAATGTATTTTGTTTGTGCAAAGTAGATCCCAGAAAATTGTCTGCGCCTAACAATATATCCAAGTTAGACGGATTATAGAATTCTGGATCTGTTAATTTGATTTCAAATGGAATGTTAAATGTATTTAAGTCTAAAGTTCTTTTCAATAATGATGTTGTAGCTTGCAACACTAGAAAAGATACTTTAATTTGAAATGATGTGAGCCTGGACTGTATTATTGCATAGCATTGTTTATTCACTAAAGAAATTGTATTATTGACACCAGAGACCGAAAAGTTAATGTCTTCAAATTTTTAAGCCTAATCTGTTCAAAAGCGATTCTGAGATAAAGGAAGCTTGACTACCTGAATCTAAAACGGCCCTCACTACATGGCTTTTATTATTGACATCCAAAATTTAAATTAAAGCTGTTGCCAGAAGCTCTTGCCCTGGCTGGTTATGAGAAGCTGAAAGACTTACAGTAGCTGGTGATGCATTTGAAGACGCAGGTAATGTATTAGAGTCTGACTCTTTGTGTATTAATGAATTATGTTTTTGACCGCAACGCTGACATGGACCTAGCCTACATACCCGCACATTGTGTCCAGCCTTCAAGCAATTCCTACATAGCTTATTATTTTTGACATAAATTTCTCTATCAGTTACACTCATACTTAAAAAAGTATCACATTTATATAATGTATGTTCACCTTTACAAAGATGACACTTAAAAATTCTTGGAACGAAATGTGTAACTGAAGCAAAACTTCTTATATTTCTATTGTTATTTTTAGATGTTTCAGGCTTGTTGTTAAACTCAATGGTCTCCAACAAGTCTGCTTTATTTTTTAAAAATTTTGTTAATATATCTAAACTCATGTGTTTATGTGTTGGTTTATGTTCCTCCCATTCTCGTAAAGTACGACTGTCTAATTTAGATGAAATGATAAAAATGATTAAGGTATCCCAGCTTCCTGTGGGTTCGCCTAAAATGTGCAACGCACGTAAGTTCTTTATATACATATCAATAATTATGCGTAAGGAAGCAGCAGATTCCCTTTTAATTGGTTCATGGTCGAAAATAGCCTTAACATGGTTCTGCACTAAGAGGCGGGTGTTATCGTACCTTTCGCATATTAGACCCCAAGCTATAGAGTAATTAGATGCTGAAAACTCTAGTGCACGGATGACCTGGGCAGCGCTGCCTTCCAAAGAAGCGCGGAGGTAATGAAATTTCTGTATGCAGCTAATGGTTGAATTATCATGAATAAGTGAACAGAAGGTATCACGGAATTCAAGCCAGTTCCCATAATCACCACTATATTTAGGAATATTTATGACTGGTAATTTTACTCCCTTAACGCTAACCTGTTTCTGTTTCACCACAATGCTCTCGTTATCACTCGCAGAAGATAAGGTATCAGAATAGCTATTGTTCCCATTATTATGGGACCTGCGTTTGGTTTTAAAACCACTGCATAGTTCCTGAGCCCTCGCCATAAGTGAAAAGAACTGATTCTCAAAATCTGACCTTTGGAGGCTCTGGAGTTGATGATCTTCCTCCGACAAATTTAAACACTCAATATTAGTTTGAGTTTCATCAAATTCGTTGTACATGCACTCGATTTTGTTCATGCGTAGTTTTAATTCTAACTTATCAACTGGGCTACAATCTGAAACATTTTTTAAACTATCAATATAATTTTCAAACTTAGTTAAACGACCTTTATATGAACCTCTTTTCTTTACTAACTCAGCAAATTTAGACATTTTTAATTAAATACAGTAAAATAATTCAATAATAATAGTGTAATTAAATGGTGTATACAAATGTGACAAAATTAATTATATATATGTAATTTAGGTTAATTATTATTTAGTAATTGACAGCAGTGTGTTTAGTTAACAACTCTAACTATAATATTAGTTATAAAATAGTTATATGTAAGGTTTCAGGAGATCTATTTAAATCAATATGAAAGTATTCACTATAGTAACAAATTCAATCAAATGAATTAATTTGTTTATATGTTATTGTATTATTTATCTGAATAATTATGTTATATAAATATGAATGTTTCATATAATATGAGATTGTATTTATACCAGCATATAATATGTATTGATTGATATAATTTGCACTAAGCAAGTTAAACAACCATTAACAAAATAAATCAATATGACAAAGATATGAAGAAATGCATATAACTTATGAACTAAGCTATAACATTTCATTAATGTGCTATCAAAATATCTAAATAATAAATTTGTTAAATCACACGAAATGGTAGAAATAATTTGCCAAGATCGACGATGTTTATTATTCAGTAAAATTATTAATTTATTACGCCATTTTAATAATGGCGGACTGTAAGGAACAAATGACAGTTCAAAGGGATGACTATTTAAAATGTTTTTTAACTTATTTTTAAATTTAAGTTTGGGAGAAAATCTATTAAAATATATGAGTATTTAATTGTTAAATCTAATGCTTTATTGCATGTTTATAAGGGATATTTAATAGGGACTACTGAGATAAGTAACTGACTTTAATGGGTGTGGCCGGTGGCGTACCTGTATCGATTATTGGTTTCTTGGATCGGCTTGCATTGTAAATCCAATTCAATATTGTATATTGCATTAATAGGTCACAAAGATTACTCCAATTTTTGACTGTGTGCGGCTCGGAGAACCAGAAATGTTGATGTTTTAAATAAAAGATGCGTGCGGTCTTCATGAAATTGCTTTAATGCTCTTTCTTTATGGTTGACGTATACATAGACAATTATGACATAGATTAATAAACGATTTCCTAACCATAGATCTCTCTTTCTGGATACCAGTCTAAACAATAATGGTATCATTCTCTCATGTTTATTCGTCAGTGTAGCAACTATGATCGTCCGTTCAAAAGGAATTTTTTAAGATTTTTGAATTTGAATATGTACACAGATATAATATAATTTATTACACATTTGTTGTTTGTATGTGTTATGAGTCTAAGTTACTATTTTTTTTATCTAACAACATTTTTATTTACAACAAAAATGTACAAGTTATATCTATGTTAAATTACTTACACGCTAGGACTATCAAATGCCCATTTAAATGTACATGCCCACTTGGAATGGTCCCAAGAATACTGGCAGCGTTTCCGCGTGGAATCGCTAAGCTGATTCTTTGTGCGAAAAAGGAGCCAGCTTTCTTGTCACCTGAAGAGGCATTTAACCGTGGTTTTAAAATTTTGCATTTTGGCTCCATGGCCCCAGGGTCTTTGCAACTGCAAACGGCACAAATATATAACTCTCAATGAGAGATGCAGACTTCCGCCGTTTGCCGGATAATATTTCCGCCGCAGCTCCAGGTCTTGACGCTGTTTCCCTGATACGGGACGATGCTACAGCATCAACGCATGTTGCGTCCCACATAAGGGCCCGTCCCCGTTCCCAAGGAACCAGCGTCAAGCCGTCTGGTCACTTGCCATCATCCCGACATATCCCCGAAGACTCGAGAAGAGCACCAATTTCGGTGGTGGCAAGTGCTCTTTTGATGGAGAGAGATTATCTCATTTAGAGAACCATGACGGATAAGCCTACCAGAGCTCCTTTGGCATGAAAGCCCGTGTATGCCAAAACTGCGTACCTCTTTTCCACATGGAAATCGGTGCTTAAGGCACAATGTGGTTCCCAATCTGAGACCTAAAGCTACTCTAAGTTACTTGAAATAAATAAAATAAATAAAAAATAACATTGACCTCTAGGCATTTATAGCAGGTCTTGTAGATTGCGCCATAATTTGCAAAGCAATCCACCAATTCACGAAAATATATACATAATAAATTACGTCATCATTTATCGCCAGGTGTGGTAGACAAGCGTTAATTATGTGTAAAAATTATACCTTGATAGTCATAATCTAAATGTCCATTCTTGATTAATTAAATGAATTCAGTTCATGAAAGATAAAGCAAGAATTATCCTTAATGTCATCCTGACATCGTGGATTAAAGATGATCTTCCTGCCCTTATCCCACTCTGAGGAGGGTCGGCACCACATGTTATAAACATGTTGTCACATGATTTGGCTACGTATTTTACGACCAGCCGCCTCCCTGACATCAACTTACCTTAGTCGTATTTTACGACACCTCGGTAAGAAAGAAGGTGATACTATTCTATTCAGCCGGATACATGGCGACATCGTTAATAAAGGATATTTTTAATTAACATATTGTTTTTAATTAACAGTTGTATAATGAATTGTAGGGGTATATTGTTGAACGATCAAATTTTTTTTGGGCATCACTGATGCTGTTTTTATCGGCTGGTGATTATGCGTTGAGCTGACGAAAGAGTAACTGTTGTGATTATTTTGAAAATATTAAAATGATGACCTTTTCTTAATGGATCGTTAACAATAAGAGAAGCATCTTAATTTAGTTTTTGACCATATTTGATGCAGGGTATATAAAGATGAAAATCGATTAATCTCTTCCATATCATAAAATCTAAAAATTACGCCGTGTGGTATCCGGCTGAGTAGAATAGACCAACCTCATTTCTTACCGAGGTGTCGTAAAAGGCGACTAGGGTAAGTCGACCCGCCATGTGGTATCCGGCTGAGTAGAATAGACCACCCTCATTTCTTACCGAGGTGTCGTAAAAGGCGACTAGGGTAAGTCGACCCGCCATGTGGTATCCGGCTGAGTAGAATAGACCACCCTCATTTCTTACCGAGGTGTCTTAAAAGGCGACTAAGGTAAGTCGACCCGCCATGTAGTATCCGGCTGAGTAGAATAGACCAACCGCATTTCTAACCGAGGTGTCGTAAAAGGCGACTAAGGTAAGTCGACCCGCCATGTGGTATCCGGCTGAGTAGAATAGACCAACCGCATTTCTAACCGAGGTGTCGTAAAAGGCGACTAAGGTAAGTCGATCCGCCATGTGGTATCCGGCTGAGTAGAATAGACCAACCGCATTTCTAACCGAGGTGTCGTAAAAGGCGACTAAGGTAAGTCGACCCGCCATGTGGTATCCAGCTGAGTAGAATAGACCAACCGCATTTCTAACCGAGGTGTCGTAAAAGGCGACTAAGGTAAGTTGACCCGCCATGTGGTATCCGGCTGAGTAGAATAGACCAACCGCATTTCTAACCGAGGTGTCGTAAAAGGCGACTAAGGTAAGTCGATCCGCCATGTGGTATCCGGCTGAGTAGAATAGACCAACCTCATTTCTTACCGAGGTGTCGTAAAAGGCGACTAAGGTAAGTGGACCCACTGTGTGGTATCCGGTTTAGTAGAATAGACCACCCTCTTTCTTACCGAGGTGTCGTAAAAGGCGACTAAGGTAAGTTGACCCACCGTGTGGTATCCGGTTTAGTAGAATAGACCACCCTCTTTCTTACCGAGGTGTCGTAAAATACGACAGAGGTAAGTTGATTTCAGGCAGGCGGCCGGTCGTAAAAACGCAGCCAAATCATGTGACAGCATGTTTATAACATAATTAATGTATAGAAACCGGCTATACTCACGTGTTATTTTATCGGATGAGCCCGACTAGTTTATAACATGTTTTGCTGACCCCACTTAGAGTGGGTTAAGGGCAGGAATATGATGATGATCATTAAATGTAAAAAATAATAACATAACAGCACATCGCTTTGTATTCGTTAGGTGTCATCGCATATAATATACGTTTAAATAATTTCAACTAAAATCGTTGTGTTCCTTTGCTTTCACGCTGTCATAACTCTAAAAGCCTAAATAACATGCCCGCCAGTGTTTGTTGAACTCCTACACAATTAGGTATTTATTTAAATGAAAATTAGTAATTCTAGTATTTATTTATTACAAGCTATACATGCGACTACGATCGTGATAGTACTACTTTAATATTTTAATTATTTATAATTAAATGAAACTTAAATATAACGTAATTTTTAATATTTAAATCATTTAATCTTTTATGTATATATATATTTTCGGAATCTCAGAAATGGCTCCAACGATTTTCCTGAAATTCAACATGCATGAGGTTTTGGGGGAGAAAAACGATCTAGCTAGGTTTTATTTTTTTTAAATGTCGTTTTAAAAAAAAATGTTGTTTTCGGACTCTACATTTTTTTTAAAATTTACGTTGTTGTTGAATATATAAAACACTAAGTGTCAACTCAGCGTAGCATATTCGGGGAATGGGTGGTCGCGAATTTATTACAAGTTATATATGCGGTCACGACAAATTAATTATTTTATTTATTAATAAATAAATACAACTTAAATATAACGGAATATAATATTATGAGATAAAATTAAAGCTAAACAATTCGATCACAACTTCTGTACTATGGAATTCTGTAAAGTAACGCCTACTTCTATAAATTACACTCGAAGGCTTTAATCGCGTTCTTCGTAACCTATAACACCCACAGACAACGTTATTTATAATTGTGATGATGAGATGCCAATATTTTTTTAATAGACCGTCATATAATTATTGATTAGTGCAAAATTCCTGCCATATGTTATTCTAGGAACAATCTGCGATTAGATATTTAAATATATCTTATCCTTAGATAAATTTTCCTAGAATTCCCTAATACCGTTAAAAAATACGTTTCTAAATTTAGCGATGACTTATAAAATCTTTTTATAACGCAATAAAATATGTTCTTTGAATTGTGGTTATGATCATCCTCCATCCTGCCCTTATCTCAGCACAACATGTTATAAACATGTTGTCACATGATTTGGCCACTTATTTTACGACCAGCCGCCTGCCTGACATCAACTTACCTTAGTCGTATTTAACGACACCTCGGTAAGAAAGAGGGTATTCTATTCTACTTAACCGGATACCACACGGTGCGTCAGCTTACTTTAGTCGCCTTTTTCAACACCTCGGTAAGAATCAAAGTCGTCATAAGGACGTCAACTTACCTTAGTTGTATTTTGCGACATATCGGTAAGAAAGAGGGTGGTTTATTCTACTCAGCCACACGGCTTACCTTAGTCGCCTTTTGAGACATCTCGGTTAGAGATGAGGGTGGTCTATTCTGTACAGCCAGATACTAGCTAGGCGCTAGTATTTGTTAAAAGCCTAAATAGCTGTAAATTACAAAGTAAAAAGATATTTCATGAAATGTGATTAAGTACATATTGTATAACAAAAAATTAAAAACCCATTTAATATTCATACATTTCATTGAAATACGGTAACGAGGTAAATTATGGGTTAAAACGCAAAAACGGAACTCCATGTAATGCCAAACGAAGTAGGCGGTACGGACATTGTTATAATAAAAGCTTAAAAATTTCAACTTCTGTTTAATATATAAACAGTGTACGTTTAACGGTTGTATGTGAGATAAAAGAAGTACATTAATAAAAATTAAGCGAAAATAAGGCGCAATAATATCCCCATAGTCAGAGTAATCAACATAATGTAAGTAAAGTAAGTAGCGGCCTGTTACTATCCCACTGCTGGGAATAGGTCTCTTCTATCCGTTTTTGGAAAGAAGGGTTGGAGCTAAGACCTACCACGGTTCTCCAATGCGGATTGGTAGGTTACACATATCTCCGGAATTCTCTAGAGATATGCAGATTTCCTCACGATGTTTTCCTTCACCGAAAAGCGTGTAATAAATTGTAATTATCAATTAGACACATAAGTTTTAACAGAAAAACTCATTGGTGTCTACCCAGGTTCGAACCCGTGACCTCCTCGAAAGAGTCGCACGGTGTTACCGCTGGGCTACCACAGCTTTTTAACATAATGTAACATACTGTAATATTAAGTTAATTCTAAGACATGTTTGTAGAGCTTATTGATAAAAATGATAAAACGGAAAAGCTATTACATAATTTAAAATTATCAGTTTGCTAACAACTTATTTATTTTTACGATTTCTTTTTTGTACATACATAATGTTATAAATGAGTAAAAATATAGCAAATGTACAAAGGCGGACTTATTCCTAAAAGGTATTTCTTCAACTTTTGAGTAACAGAAGTAAAATAAATATCGTCATCATCTTCCTGCCCTTATCCCACTCTAAGTGGGGTCGGCACAACATGCTATAAACATGCTGTCATATGATTTGGCTGCGTTTTTACGACCGGCCGCCTGCCTGACGTCAACTTACCTCTGTCGTATTTTACGACACCTCGGTAAGAAAGAGGGTGGTCTATTCTACTAAACCGGATACCACAAGGTGGGTCAACTTACCTTAGTCGCCTTTTACGACACCTCGGTAAGAAATGAGGTTGGTCTATTCTACTCAGCCGGATACCACACGGCGGGTCGACTTACCTTAGTCGCCTTTTACGACACCTCGGTAAGAAATGAGGGTGGTACTATTCTATTCTGCCGGATACCACACGGCGGAGAAGTAAAATAAATATAAATGCATATAATATTTTTACCTGTTAAAAGTAATGAAAAGATAGCCTATATATCCACATATCCACGGCGGTTTCTTTATTTTTTATTTTTTATATTTATATCCGGCTGAGTACAGTAGACCAACCTCATTTCTTACGAGGTGTCGAAAAAGGCGACTAAGGTAGGTTAACCCACCGTGTGGTATCCGGTTAAGTAGAATAGACCACCCTCTTTCTTACCGAGGTGTCGTAAAATATGACTAAGGTAAGTTGACGTCAGGCAGGCGGCCGGTCGTAAAAACGCAACCAAATCACGTGACAACATGTTTATAACATCTTGTGCCGACCCCACTTAGAGTGGGATAAGGGTCGGAAGATGATGATGATGATATTTATATCATTTATATATATTTTTTTATTTATATTTTATTTTTATGTATATATACATATTTTAATTTTTATTTATATACATAGCATTTTTATAGACTTTAAAAAATTACAACCAGGTATTAATTAATAAAACAAAGAAACTTAATGTATTTTCCCAATAAATTTTATCAACATAATAGCCTTTTAATTATCTCTTGGGACAATTCAAATGGACTTATTTCCTTAACAAATGTACATAATTTTTCGGCGGAAATTGATTTCCCGTGAGTTTAACGCCTCGTGTAAGAAGCCTACTTAATTATTATTAGATTACATTCGTTAATAAGTTCAATACTGTTTTTATACATTATTTATCATTCATTCTCCTACTTTTATCTCACTTTGGCAAAACATGTTGTTACATGTTTTGATTAGTTGTTTTACGACCGGCTGTTTGCCTTCTGTTTGGCTGTCAACTTCCATAGTCGCTTTTTACGACATCTCGGTTTGAAATAAGGTTAGTCTATTCTACTTAGCCGGATACCATACTGCGGCGTTTTTATGATAATATAATTCTAGGAGACAAGGTATAAACATATTCAAGCATTGTCCTTAATTTATTTATTTTCTATTTAGTACATACATATAAAGAAAAAGTAAAAAAAGAACAGGCACAAAGGCGGACTTATCCCTAAAAGGGAAAGAAAAGGACAAGAAGAAAAATACTGGTAAAATATAGAGAAAAAGAAAAGTAAGATAACGAAATAAATAATACAAATACACGAAATAAGTAAATACAAAAATTAATATTTGCAAAAACAAAGATAAAAAGATGCAGTATAGTTAAGTGATAATTAGTTAATGGATACTTATAATTCATTAAGCTCTTGTCGATCGAGCGCAAACCTCGTAATCTAACAATAGCATTGAAGATACGTGAAAGGTGTAAGTTCCATACCTTTTTTAAGGAGACAGAATATCTTTGCGCGGTTTTGAGCATGTATTGATAGTAAGCAGAGTAAGTTGATAATTGCAATTTATCACACGCTTTTCGGTGAAGGAAAACATCTTGAGGAAACCTGCATATCTCTAGAGAATTCTGGAGATATGTGTAACCTACCAATCCATATTGGAGCAGCGTGGTAGGTCTTAGCTCCAATCCTTCTCTCCAAAAAAAGGAGCGAAGATGCCTATTCCCAGCAGTGGGAGAGTAACAGGCCGCTATTTACTTTGGGCACACAGGCATGTATTTTCACCGTGCGTTACAAAAAGAGGGGGTTACTTCCTCTCCTACGCCGCGCAGGCGGTCTTCTCTCCCTCTATCTCACAAATTTTTGACGTCACGTGTCCTGACGAGTTTAACATTTTCCACCCATTAAAAAAAGTGCGCTCTTTTCACTTCAAAAATTATGGAACTTAATTTAAAATATGTACCTTAGGTATATTCACTTTATTCCACAATACAAAGCAAACTCGTGACAACGATTTCGCATGACAGTAAGCTTTGTGAGAGCTGTCACGAACATATCTTTGGGTCTTAATTTTTTTCAAATCTTTCCTTCTAATTAACTTTTGACGTAGTGAAAACGTTAAATGCTGCCGTAAGTTCAGCTTGGACAAAATGATGTGCGACCACGTTAACTAGGAACTTTCACTATTTGATTTTATTTTCGACCCTTCGCCATTGTTGATATGAAAACTAAACCATAAAAAAGCTACCTCTAGCAAATATTTTAAACTAGCTTATCAAGTTTTCTACGAAAAGCTTTAAATTATATTTATAACTATGAACTTCAACTCTATAAACTTCTTGATATAATTTGAA
Source organism: Morpho helenor (assembly GCA_029227775.1). Classification (NCBI taxonomy): domain Eukaryota; kingdom Metazoa; phylum Arthropoda; class Insecta; order Lepidoptera; family Nymphalidae; genus Morpho; species Morpho helenor. The sequence goes on from JARGCU010000006.1 coordinate 3,116,546, forward strand.
ACGACAAACACTTATTTTAATACTTTATTTATTTTCATATCTTGTAACGAACTGACTTTAAATATCAATTCCCCACTACTCAATACACACATATTTAACGACAAAGTTACACTAAGTAAACCGGCTTAGCATTAGGTTGTTAAGCACTCAGCGTTTTCATTAATAATAATAACATAACAATATTCTTTCTTTCTTTTTTTCGTTTTCCGCGTCTGCACACTCAGTGATAGCATTTGCTTGCGTAGTTTACTCGCAGTGTCCGCATTGAACATAATATTGTAATTACTCCTTATCGATATCTATACACTCAGTGGTAGAATTTAATTATTTAGTATTCAGAATCCTCATTAAACATAAAATCGTAATAAAACTCTTTCTTTCTTTACTGTTGACGTCTACACACTCAGTGGTAGCATTTGGATGTTTAGCACTCAACGTTCTCATTAATTATAATAACGTAACAATATTCTTTCTTTCTTTTTTTCGATGTCCACGTCTGCACACTCAGTGATAGCATTTGGTTGCTTAGTATACTCTTAGCGTCCGCATTTAAGATAATATTCTTTCTTTCTTTTATTATTGTCGACGTCTATACATTTAGTGGTAGCGTTTGGTTGTTTAGTGTACATTCAGCATCCTCATTAAACAAAATATCGTAAATAAATTTAAATTTCTTTTTTTAATCTTGCCGTCTACACACTCAGTGATCAGTGGCGTTTTGTTGCGTAGCATACTCTCAGAGTCCGCATTGAACATAATATTGTAAAAATATTCTTTCTTTCTTTACTTATTCCTTGTCCACGTCTGCACGTTCAGTGATAGCATTTAGATGTTTAGTACTCAGCGTCCTCATTAAACGGAATATCGTAAATATTCTTTCTTTTTTGTCAACGTCTACACACTCAGTGATCAGTGGCTTTTTGTTCTGCAGCATAATCTCAGCGTACGCATTGAAAAGAATTAAAATAATATTCTTTCTTTCTTTTTTATTATCCACGTCTACACACTCAGTGGTAGCATTCGGTTGTTTAGTGTACACTCAGCGTCCTCATTAAACGGAACCGCAAAGAACTTTTAGCAATGCTTCATTTTACATTAATTAAGTTTTTACGTCAACTTTACATTAATTGCGCACAGCATAATGAGTTGTTTCCTGTTTATTTGGTCTTAAAAATTTTGCGTCTAAAGAACACCTAAAGTTATATTTAAAATTGTATTTACCTTTGTTTTTACAGCAGTTTAAGTAACTCTTATAAGGTTTATATAAGAACCTTATATAAAAATTTATATTGAATATATAAAACACTAATTTTGTCAAAAACTGTCAAGTCAGCGTAATTTCGGGGAACGGGTGGTCTCTAGAAATGAAAAAAAAATGAAAGTACCTAGGTTCGAGCCCCACCTACCCAATTATTTTTTCCTATTTTTATTTTGTAATAAATTACCGAGTAAGCCTCGGTCAACCAGATATTATCTATATTATATGAGTTAATCTTGTATATATATCTAGGATTTTATTATTTTACCATATAATAATCTTTCTTTAATATTTCAATGAGTTAATATTGTATTTAGATATTTTTCGAATTACGGAAACGGCTCGAGCGATTTTCATGAAGCATGTAAGGGGTTTTGGGGGGAAATCGGTCTAGCTAGATTTTATTTTATAACAAATGATTTATCCATATTTATGGGCACTAAAAAAAAACTGCTGCAATGTTATGAAGGCAAGCGTTAATTACGCTGTCAATTTTATAGTCATGATATTTTATTTGGTTAACGGGCGGTCTTGAAATCTTAATAAAAGATTACAGGTAACATTTTTTTTCATTTAAATTTTTTATATATTTACTGAGCACGGCTTTGGTCACCCAGGTACTCATTGTTTAAACAACATTGTTCCGAACTCTAACAAGAGAGTGATGACGAAATATTTGTGAAACTACGCAATCTTTAACTAGGTACTAAATGGTTATTAGTATCCAAGCAGCAAAGCTGTAAAGATTAATTTGAGTTCTTTGGTACTTTGCTTTATCTATACTTATTATAAAACAAATTTCCCAAAAGCTATCTGTATGTGATTAATTTTCTCGAAAGCGAGCGGAATTTTGTATCTGTCGGAGCTTCCGAGCGGAATTTTGTATGGTTTTTACTAAAAGGTAGTGCAATTTTTCCGGAATACTAATAGAACATTTAATTAGGTTAATTTAGGTTAATAGTACATTACGGTTTATAATTGTACTGAAGAGGTCACGTAGTTTAAAAAAAACTCGTCTGCTGGGATCTTTAGTCACAGGCACCGCGTGAACCAGCAGAGATAAATTAACGTAATGTACGAAACAGTTGTAGATCTACAAAACTACTACAAAAAAGTCCAGGACAACATCTCTTATGGTTAACTCACAATAACAACTTTTATGTTCAAAATTTCATTTAAATACACTGGTTTCCGTTAGGATGAAATCGCAAGTAAAGTTTGTATAATTATAAATTACTTAGAAGATTGTTATATGTGGATATAGCTACTGTTCGACCCTGTACAAGACAGAAATGACTTAATGTAAATAGTAATAAGAATTATATTTAATAGAGCAACCGCCGTGTTTCTTGCTGGATCTTCTCGGTAGGTACAGCTTCCGAACCAGCAGTAGAGTTGACGATTCAAAAGCACTTTTTTACCAGTTTATTTGAATAAAGAATATTTTGAATTTGAATTTATAAAGTCATTCTTACATTAAATATTAATCAATAAAGGAGTCAAGCGTAAACTTTAACCATAACTGTTGATAGTATTTCAAAATTTCAAACAAAAAAAAATTAAATTCACTGAATTTATTTTCACTGTATCTTTAAAAAGGGATTTTTATTCTAGAAGCGTCTGACAAAATATTTATCGTCTTAATTAAATTTAATTAGGAAGGGTAAAAAATGGGGGCTACCAAGAATCCGACAGATTCATTATCTAGATTTACGACCACTGAATAATTAGTTACAGTGTACAGAGGCCAGTCCAAATCCCAGTTCGTTAAGGGAGCCATTTTTTTAAAGTTGGTAACATTAATAGTTCTGCCATCTTTGACTCAATAGTTTCTCGAAAACTAGGTATTTAAATATTGTTTCATAAATAATGTGTATTCATTCTCTGTCCCTTGCCACACTCTAAGTGGGGCCGGCACAACATGTTATAAACATGTTGTCATATGATTTGGTTACGTTAATGACCGGCCGCCTGCCTGCGGACACCTCGGTAAGAAATGAGGGTGGTCTATTTTACTCTACCGGATACCAGATGGTGAGTCAAGTTACCGTAGTCGCCTATGACGACTCCTCGGTAAGGAATGAGGATGGTCTATTCTACTCAGCTAGATACCATACGATGGGTCAACTTACCTTAGTCGCCTTTTACGACACCTCTGTAAGAATGAGGGTGGTCAATACTACTCAGCCAGATACCATATGGTGGGTTAAATTACTTTAGTCGTCTTTTACGACATCTCGGTAAGAAATGAGGGTGGTCTATCCTACACATTACGACGTTTACGGTCTATTCTTCTTAGCCGGATACCACACTCCAAGTTTCTGACAATGCAATTTACATTAAAATTATATACGACTTAACCTAACTTATGAAACACATGAGCAATATGGTTTCCATCTTTAAAAAACCGTACATAAATTAGAGAAAATTCATAACACATAGACAGGCTTGTAGAATTTATTTCATAATATGTTTATATGTAGAAATAATAATGTATAATAATATGTAAAGAAAGCTATCATAGCCCAGCGGTTAGACCGTGCGACTCTCTAGAGACGATCATGGTTTTTAACCCCAAGCAGGTACCAATGAGTTTTTCTATTAATACTTATGTGTCTAATTCATAAATATAATATAAATAAATATAAATATATGGGACACTTGCACACAAGGTCGCCCGTCCCCAAAAGTAAGTCATTTTAATACTTGTGTTATGGGTGAGAGACGACTGGTGAATATATACATATATAATTTTTAAATACATACTTAAATACAAATATACTCCCAGGCTCAAAAAGCCAACAAATTCTTTTATAGAAAATGTTGGCCCTCGGCGGGAATCGAACCCACGACCCGCGGTGCTGAAGGCAGGATTACTACCCACTGCGCCAACGGGCCAGTCAAATTTATAATTGCAATTGCATATCTCTAGAGAATTCTTGGGATATGTGTAACCTACCAATCCGCATTGGTGCCGCGTGTAGGTCTTAATTCGTACCCTTCTATCCAAAAACGGAGAGAGGAGGCCTATGCCTCGCAATGGGATAGCAACAGGTCGTTACCTTACCTATGTATAGATAGTGATTCATCTGATCATCATCCTCCTGCCCTTATCCCACTCTAACTGGGGTCGGCACAACATGTTATAAACATACTGTCACACGATTTGGCTGCGTTATTACGACCGGCCGCCTGCCTGACGTCAACTCACCTTAGTCGTATTTTACGACACCTCTGTAAGAAATGAAGGTGGTACTATTCTATTCAGCCGAATACCACGCGGTGTAGATAGTGATTCATCTGAACACTGAGAAATCAGTATTCAGAAGTTTAACACGTAACTGATAGTGTGACCGCAGATTACATCGCAAACACTTTGGTATTCCAACCGCTTTTGTATCACTAATTGATTCCAAATACGTTAACGTGGGTTTAAAGCTCGACGAGGGTGAAACTAAACCGGGCTTATTTTGATAATTAGATTGAAACAATGCTGAGGATAGGAAAATTGTGATTGTAAATCCTTATTACTTAGAGCAATTGCTAAATACATTAGGGTCAACTTTTGACAACTGCCTCATATAAAATTAAAATATATTTCAATAAAATATAGGTTGATATCGTAGTATTAAATTATTCTCTTTCAAGCAGTACGGTTAAGTATATTCATATTCAAAATATTGTTTATTCAATTAAACTTATTAATAAAAATTCAAATACAAAATTCAAATTCTAAATTCAAACTTCAAATTTAAATTTAAAATTTCATATATTGAAATTCAAAATTTACATGCAGTTCAAGTTAAAATTCATAATATTCCTTATTGAACCTGTAAACAAGTGCTTTTGTAACTGCGCTTTGTACTAGCTTTAACTAGTGATATTTAGTCTTTACTAACTTGTACAGGGTCGAAGAATAGCTATATCCACGCATTCGTATCGTATATGTAATCCTCTACAGTATATTAAGTAGGCTTTCCTGTATTGACCTTCTTTTAATAGTTTTTTTAAATTTCTGTTACGGCAAAACTAAAATTCAAATATACTAATTGCGTTAGTGAATATGTGTGCAGTACTAGTGTAGTGTTGTTGTGGTAATGTTAAGTATGTGATGCATATTTTTTTAAAATCCTGCATGCATAGGGTATGCCAACGGATATTATATTCTACATTTAGCATTACATATATTTTCCTTTATCCCTGATTATAGATACATATTATTATTACTTTACATTTAGCACTAAAGATATTAAACATGAAAGCACTCAAAGTAAACGATCCGAATAAACTTACCAGTTCAGCTATTCAGTTTATCTTGAATAGCCCAAGCAAAATAGATCGAGGGAATCAAATATGGGTAAATAAGTTTCAAAGTAATCGAAGCGTGTATCGCAGTCCGGGTATCTTGTAAATAGGCAAAATCGAGACGTATAAAGGAGCTTGAATTTAGGTCAGCCAAGTGCTGATCAAGGGTTGTACTGACGCGGCTTCGGAAGGATTTAGGGACCTAAAGATTTGGCGATACACGTGAGATTGAAGGACACACAAATTGCAGTGCGACTGACAAAACTATGGACCTAAAATAATAAGAATATTATTCTAGTCTTTTTTTTGATGATGCTTCAGTTCTGGAGTGAAATGTATGTTGCGTTTTGTTATAGTAAATGTGTGAAGTGCTTGTGTATTGTGATATTAAATCAGATGTATCGGGTACCTGCATATTTTGGGTATGGAAGGGTACACTTTTCATCATTACATCATTACATATATTTTCTATTCGTATTGCGTATAACAAAATACAAACACAAAATAGTATCATTATTATAGCTTTTTTTTTGACTGGCCCATTAGTGCAATGGGTAGTGATCCTGCCTCTAGCTCCGCGTGTCGCGGATTCGATTCCCGCCGAGAGCCAACATTTTCTATAAACAATTTGTTGGTTCTCGGAGTCTGGCTATATATGTTATATTTAAGTATATATATATAAAATTATACTCACCAGATGTATGTCATCCATAACACAAGTATTCAGTTACTTTGTGGACGGAAAACCGTGTGTGTAAATGTCCCATATATTTATTTATTATTATGTGTAATAAAGTAACGTAAAGTTAATTTTAATATTTAATTTTAATTTATAGAATTAGGCGCTACTTTTTAGAGATCCATTGTACAAAAGTAACAATAAAATTATGTTGCTATGATCCGCGATAAAGTCTATAGAAAATATATACCTATACCTAATCCGTTTTCATACCTAATACCTGACATGCAAAGTAATATCGGAAAGCTTTGCTATTTTGTCGTTTAGTCTATCACCTGATGATGCTTTATTTGCGGGACGAAATCCGGGGTGGGAACCCTGCATGTATCGGGTTTGAAAACGGATAGTTCACTCTACATTTAGAATAATATATATTTTCTATTTACTTTATCGTAGACTACAAAATAACATTATTATAACTTTTCTACTTTGTTATTTGTTCACAGTTTACGTGTATCCCTCGAACACGTATCGATTTAAGTTGTGAATCCTGTTAAAATTTACATGAATTTGGTTTCTTGGCTGATTTCTTGAATAAAATACCAGCCAATATACGAGACTGGGATATTAAGTAGGAGAAATTGCTTAGAGGTTTTGCACCTTTTTTGTTCATAGTATAGGTACACGCTTTATTTTAGTGTTGTCTGTATGCTTTTATTTTAGTCTTTTTGTATTGTAACTACAATAGAAATATTTTGCTTTAATCCACGTTTTTTTAAAAGACTCTGTGTAATGCTAAGTGTATGAAGTCGGCAAAATAAGCATACCTTCTTTCTTTTTACCTTTTTTCTTCTAGCCCTAGCACAGGTCTAGGACTAGCAAGACCTAGGAAGAGAAGAAGAGATGGGCTATACACCAACAACAAATTAAGCTAGTCTGGTGCTTTTTTCTCTAGTATAAGTGTAAAATGTACTTGCTATTGTTCAATAAATAAATAATATTTAAATTTAAACTATCGTGAGTGTTATTCATAATTAATGTATAGATTCCGGCTATACTCACGTCTTATCTAAATCTAGTCTTATATATATCTAGTCGGGCTCATCCGATAAAATAAGACGTATATAAAGTATAGCCGGAATATATACATTAAATAAAAAATAATATTTAAACTTACCGAATTGAAATTATTTTCTTTGGTTGCTAATATTTGTTATTTACTCGTAGTATTATTATAAATTCGAAACTTATTTTATTGATGGTTTTTATTTTAAATCCAAACAGCTAAGGGATGAATATGATTGAAGGATTGAAGGTGATAGGATAAACGTTGGATTTTTGTCTATATAAGTACTAAAGAATATGCAGAAACAGTCACGGGCAGAAGTTAGTATAATATTAATACGTTATCGAATAACAATGGGATATCTATTATGTACACAATTTATGTATCACGTAACTGGTGTACTGATGTTTATCTTTGATAAAATATACAGAAGCTTTAGGCGTTAGGATTTAATTATTAGACAGAAGAACAACAAAACAAAAAACGATCGCTATATAATAAATTTATATCCTATAGTGATACGCACGACTTCGTTTGCACCAACTTAAGCGATTAAGTACCCTCTATATTGCATTGTATAATGTGAAAGTCGAATATGTGCTTTCCTTTAAGACACGTTTACTATATCAAGAGACACCAAAAAATAATGTTGTGCGGTGGTTTGTATTGAATGCATCCCTTCTCTTGGTGGTAGGGAACGACAATATGGCGGCTGCCACGGTTGACGTCACTTTCGTTTCATTTTAGTACGAAAGTATCTGAGGCGGCATGCCTCTGACTGACAGATATCGCGCTCTACTACCTCTACCTCTTCTACCTCGGTAAGAAATGAGGGTGGTCTATTCTACTCAGCCGCATATCACACGGCGGTTCAACTAACCTCAGTCGCCTTTTACGAAACCTCGGTATGAAAGAGGGTAGTCTCTTCTATTCAGCCGGATACCACACGGCGGGTCAACTTACCTTAGTCGCCTTTACCTCCCTAAGAAATGAGAGTGGTCTATTCTACGCAACCGGATATTACACGATGGAAATTATTAAATTATATTATGTAAATTAATAGCAAACATTCAGTATTAGTAAACTTAATAATTACTAATTAGCTTCTCTGCGCGAACTTCAGAACTAAGGTAAAACATACCTTTTGTATTTCTTTTTAGCCCTTTTGATTATCTACCTACAAAAAAATCATAACGATCCATTGTTCTGTACAGACGCTATAAAAGGAAAAACAAACACTCTCGCAATCATAGAATGACTATAGGTTGTTCTACTTTTTTTAATATAAAGTGGCGTGAGTTGGTGCTTTTTATACAAACTTTCAACCCCTGTTTTACCCTCTTCATAAAAGTTTTTATATATTCATTTTTTAACAGACTCCTCCGTTATTTATAGACTTTTTACGTTACTTTGCGGAATTCCATAGTACATAAGTTATGTCAGATTTTTTCTATAATCCGCGTTTAAGAAAATCTATGTTAAGCCAAGTGTAGGAAGCAGACGTTCACATACCTTATACATGCAGGACCAGTCACCACACATATCGCCGCCTCCAACGATATACACAAGCACTACACACATTCACTACGACAATTTGGGGCATGAGGCATTTTGTTATTATTTTTTTAATAAATAAATAAATATACTGCACATAAATAAATAATTATATGACCACTCATCATCTTCCTGCCTTTATCCCACTTTAAGTGGGGTCTACACAACATGTTATAAACATGTTGTAAACATGTTGTCAGATGATTTGGCTACGGATTGTACGACCGGCCGCCTGCCTGACATCAACTTACCATAGTCGTATTTTATGACACATCGGTAAGAAAGAGGGTCGTCTATGCTACTTAACCTGATACTACACGGTGGGTCAACTTACCTTAGTCGCCTTTTACGACACCTCGGTAAGAAATGAGGGTAAATAATTTTATGACCACTATATTATTAATATATTATTTACAATTTTAGCTTTCCCATTACATCAGTTTGAAACCACTGTTAAAAAGAGGCTAATTCAGAAAGCCTACTATACTGTTGAAGATTACTTAGAAGATAAGAATATGTGGATATAGCTCGCTTCGACCCTGTACAAGACAGTAATGACTTAATGTAACTAGTAATAAGAATTATATTGTTGTCGCCATTGACTTCCGCTTTGTATTTTATGGCAACACAGTCATGAAACAAGAGTATCGCGCCCCTTTTTATTAAAATGTTGGCAACACTGTGCCGTTATAGTTTCCGGTGGAGTCTTCCTATTGATAAAACGTTTCATGGACATTCAGTCTTTGTTCGTCATTCAAGAGAAGTGCATCTCGGAACGGGAATTGTGGTATTCTTATTATATCGTGTTATTGTATATAGTGAGCGTTAACAATATTTTGAAAAGAGTAACCGCTGAGATTCCACTGGCTATTCTCGGTAGGAACAGCTTTCCGAACCAGCAGTAAAGTTGACGATCCAAAAGCACTTATTTACAAGTTCATTTGAATAAAGAATATTTTGAATTTGGATTGATGTATATCAAAAGATCTTTGGAGAATGAATATTTTATATAAAGAAGTTAGATCAAAAAAAATTACTAAAAATATAAATTAGGGAGCAAATTTTTTCCTCAAGATCATTTTACTTTTCTATAATCTGATTTATTCGCTACTTTATATTTCGTTAAGCTTGTAGCGTCTTTTTTGCTCTCTCCTTTTCACTTTGCATAAATACCTTGTAATACCGACATAAACTAAACAATTTTTAATATTTTGCTGATATTTTTGAAAGCTTTGTTTGTAACAAATTTAAAGACATGTTTTACTGGTTCCTTTCATTAATTATTACCCTAAATCTTCTTGATCATTGTTGTATTGTTAGTAGTAGGGAATAGCCGGTTCTAACTCACTCCCAACACCTTGAAATCCTTGAAATAGGCTAACTTAGCGGATTCTAAAAAAAGCTCGCCAAAGCAGATTCCAATCAGACTAAATTCCAATTGACCGTCAGAGGTCTCTTCGGATTTTCCAATTGGATCCTGGGTTGCAATAGGAATTTTCTTACTTACCCTCGTAACGAATCGTTTTTTCTCGTATTTTATTAGATTAACTTATCGGACTCCTTGACCAATTGGATTTTCCATTTGATCCACGACTTTCCTTTCCTACATTAATGATTCAAATTAACTGAATTCTAATTACAGTATGAATGTCTGATATTTAATGGCCGATTCTGGCTCATTGGCTTGGTTTTATCAAACTTGATTAGGTTTCCAATCTAAGATTTTTCTCAATAAATAACATTAATCGTTCAATTTTGATTTTATCATTAATTTGATATCAAACTGATAATAATTGAATAGGATGTGTGTCAGATATAAATTCAATATGAAAATATAAATAAAAAAAAGTCTCGTACAAATAACTCAAAAGTTTTATTTTTTCGAAGAAACGCTTTGACTTTTTGCTGCTATTTGAAAGAAAGTGTATCATAAAATAATATTTTAAATTAGACAGGGTCGTAGTAATTTATTATAGTAGACCCTAATAAATCAATGGAAATAATGGGCATCGACCATCCGCCCTCTTCCTTATAATATTCTTTTATCCATCCTAAACGTTGTATTCTGTGGCGACAAGTTTAGACACGATCTCGCAAAAAGCAGATGTAAAAGGATCACATGGCATCATGTATATCATAATTTATTATAATAGACCTTAATAAATCAATGGAAATAATGGGCATCGAACATCCGCTCTTTTTTATAATATCCTTTTATCCAACCTAAACGTTGTATTTTGTGGCGACACGTTCAGACACGATCTCAAAAAGCAGATATAAAAGGATCACATGCATCATGTATATCACAAGATATTTTAATACCACGCGGCTAGTATCCAGGCTGACGTAGTGTTCAAGTGAAGGCAGTAACTAGGCAATTATTAATCATGGAGGTAAGATTACGTACTTATATAGTATAATTTCATGATATATATGAATATTCGTATTAAATTTTAATCCCTGTTGACCAAGTGACAAGAATACGTGTTACAACGATATCTTTGTTACTAGTAAAGTTAAATTAATAAGACCAAGATTAATATTTTTTATAATTAAAATCTTATGTTTCTAACCTAACCTAACCTATAACGGTCACAAAAATCTATAGATTCATTCTGCAATAAAAATTATATTAATGTATTAGATTTTAATAATAATAAAGGTTCTTACTGTATATGAATAATTTTGATGACACTAGTGATTATATTTACTTATTTCTATTTTTTTTTCAGATCTCACCGAATCTCGATGAATTCAATGTAAAAAACTATTATTATCCTATTAACTTAAGCGATGACGAAAATGCAAGCAATTCTTGCATATTGAAAAATAAAAAAATCGCAACGAAAAGAGCTGGTAACAATATCGACATATTCTTTGAAAAGCCTAAGAAAAAGAAAAAAACCATTCCGTCTTCATGTGTGGCTCAAGCGTGTGATGGAGGTGTATCATTTATTTCTTCCAATGATAATGACGGAGCGAATGCTTCATACCTCATGAAAATAGAAATTTATGACATGAAGAATCTGAAAGAGGTTTCGCCTGTAGACTATTGGAAACATGCAGACTTGCGATTAAAGTACTACATACAATCCAATACTGATAAACATTATCAGAACACACGAGATATAATATACAACATTACAAAGCAGATCGCCTGCAAGGAAGACTGTAATAAATATTTCATTGATAGAGACAGTAAGAAACAATAGAACTTTCTCTAACTCATCACAAATCAAACCCATAATATAACTTTACTTACAAAAACCTTTTAAAAAAATACAACCCCCACTGCCGCTCTCGCCTCGCAAACAAATTATAAAGAGATCAGTCATTCGCTACAAGCGTTCATACTAAGCGCAACGAAACACAATGGCTGAGCTTGACAACTCTGTATACGACGAAGAAATGGTCGCGATATGTGAAGAAATTGAAGACAACTTTTTGCACCTATGTAAAAAAATTGAAAAGGACCATGCAGAGATGTGAGTGATCTATCTTGTTTAAACTTGACTTTTATGGAGGGGTTGATTTTGTATATAAATATATGGACATCTAGAACGTTTTATTCAGTCACGAGTACGCAGTGAATATATAAAAGTTACTATGGAATTCTTAACCAGTGATGATATTAGTTCATTTACAAAACAGTTTTTGATCGATAAGATGCATAAATTCATACGTTTGTGGTATATCAGTGATAGACTTCCAGGGTGGATGTTACAGGATCCTGATATAAAACCCTATTTTACTCCTTGTAGTGGACATTTTCAAACGTGTTCTGTATTTGATGATATATATGATGAAATTGATGGAGTATTCCCGATGGAAGCTTATTGTACTTTATGCAAAAAGTCTGAAAAATAAATAGTTTATGTAAGTTGAATATTTATTAACATCAACTTAAAACGTAACACGGAATATTATTTGAATTTTATATATTTATTGGTTTACTTCATTCCAGTACGGATCAGTTTGGAGCAGGAGTGAGACAAGTTGGAGAAGCAGTCAAAAGAAATGCCACAGAACATGGAACTCCTCAATATTCATGGAAGCGTTTATACGCACAAAAGTCTACATCACCTGGGAAGGCAACAGCTTCACCACCGAACACAGAAACAGAGCCATCTGTAAGTTCTGCAAACTTAAATAGCATTAAATGTCCAACTTGTGAAATATTTGTTAACAAAAGGTACTTTACCAATCATCTTAAGAGTAATAGGCATAAAAATAATGTTTTCACGTTGATACCGAACTTAAATAATGTTCAGTTAATAGAAAAAGCGTTCGGTCAGAGATTAGTAACATACAGAGTATTCTCTAACTCTGCTACAACTGATACCGACTTTAAAACTCCTGAATCATTTCTTGGTTCAATTCGAAGCACTGTTCAAACATTACTGGAAAAAGTCTTGAAAGAAAATACCACAGTTAAAGTTAATTTTATTTTAAATGGGGATTTTGTTCAGGCAACGAAAAATTTAGAAAACTCCTTTGACTTTCAAACTTTTAATTACATGTTCTGTTTAGGTGATGAATTTGATGATATTTACTCAAATATAAGTTCTGAAATTTCAAACAAAATAAGTAATTTTGAAAAGAAAGATAGTGGTTGGAGTCTTAAAGAAATGAGATATGTCGATCTAAACATTAACAAATTCAACCCATTAAAAGGATCTTCATACATAGACCTACCGATAGATATTAAACGTAAACGAGCAGTAGTTAATGTTAAAAACAATGATTATCAATGTTTTCTATGGGCTGTTCTATCCGCTTTATATCCTGTGAATAGAAATGCAGACAGAGTTTCCTCATATTTATCTAAACAAAACTTGCTAAATTTAAAGGGTATTGCTTTTCCAGTAAGACTAAAAGATATTATAAAATTTGAACGCTTAAATAATATTAGTATTAACGTTTTTGGAATAGAAAAATCTAATAATAAATCTACGAAGATAATTGGCCCTCTCCATTTTACCAAATGTCGTAAATTAGTTCATGTAAATTTATTATATTTAGATAATGGTTCTAACGGTCATTATTGTTATATTAAAAACCTTTCTAGACTAGTCAGTCGTCAATTAACTTCACATGAACATGCAGTCTATATCTGTGATGGCTGCTTGCTTTATTTTCAAACATATGATAAATTGATTTCTCATAGACAATTTGATTGTAATCACGTTAGAACAGATTTGCCTGATATCAGTAAGGCAAAAATTTCATTTAACAAATTTGAACGTGAACTAAGAGTACCTTTTGTGATATACGCAGATTTTGAAGCATTTTTAAAGCCAATACAAGGGTGTGATAATAATCCATCTCTATCGTATACCAGTAATTTTCAAAAACATGATGTGTATAGTTTTGGATATTATATCAAATGTGCGTATAACGATAGCCTCTCCAAATATATAACTTATACAGGTAGTGATTGTGCAAAAGTGTTTATGGAAAGTTTGAATGAAGATTTAAAATATATATCTAAAGAGTATTATGTCAAAGTTGATCCTCATCCGCTTACAGATGAAGCTAGGAGAAGAATATCTTTGACAACTACTTGTTGCATATGCAAAGACACTCTGAAATTAGATAGTAGCTTAAATTTTGATAAATATACTGGAATCTTTACAGGTGTTAGTCATAAAGCTTGTTGTAAAAAGTTAGAAACCCCTCGATTTATACCGATTATTTTGCATAATCTTAGTAATTATGATGCTCATTTCGTAGTGCGCGCATTAAATTTTGCTGAAGGTGACATTAAAGTTATACCACAGAATAAAGAACGTTACATTTCCTTCTCAAAGATATTAAAAATCGAGAATCAAAATTTTGAGTTAAGATTTATTGACTCTTTTAAATTTTTATCATGCAGCTTGGAATCTTTATCAAATAATTTGAATGATGAGGATTTTATCGAGCTGCGTAAAAATTTTCAGCACCCTGACGATTTTTATTTTTTAAAACGCAAAGGCATTTATCCATATGATTACATGACCTCATTTGAGTCATTAAAGTTAACTTCACTTCCCACACAAGATCAGTTTTACAATATACTAACTAATAGCGATGTTACAAATGAAAATTATAACCACGCTAAAGATGTGTGGCATCATTTTAAGTGTCGCAATATGGCTGATTATTCTGATTTATACCTGAAAACTGACGTGTTACTTCTAACTGATATCTTTGAAAATTTTAGAAACGTTTGTATCAAAACTTACGATTTAGATCCTGCACAATATTACACTGCACCTGGCCTAAGTTGGGATGCAATGTTGAAGCACACAAAAATAACATTAGATTTATTGACAGATTTTGATAAAATTGCTTTCATAAAGTCTGGTATACGTGGTGGTATTTCTCAATGCAGTAACCGTTATGCTCATGCTAATAATAAATATATGTTCAATTTTAGTGAGAAAACTCCTACATCTTACCTTACTTACTTAGACGCGAATAATTTGTATGGCTGGGCTATGTCTCAATATCTTCCTACGGGTGAATTTCAATGGGTAAATTGTGACACAAATTTTATGGTTCCAATTGACTCAGAAATAGGTTATATTCTTGAAGTGGATTTAGAATATCCACAAACTTTGCATGAATCACATTCAGACTTTCCACTATGCCCAGAAAATATATGTATTGGTGGTAGCAGAGAAACAAAATTAGTTCCAAATTTATATGATAAAACTAAATACGTTATTCACTACAGAAACCTCATACAGTGCATAGAAATGGGATTAAAGTTGAAAAAAGTTCATAGGATTTTAAAATTTCGTCAAAGTCCATGGTTACAAAACTATATAGATTTAAATACACAATTACGTATGTCTGCAACATCTGATTTTGAAAAGGATTTTTATAAATTAATGAATAATTCAATATTTGGGAAGACTATGGAAAATGTAGAAAAACGTGTGGATGTCAAACTTTGTACTCATTGGGAAAATAGGGGTAAATGTCAAGGTGCTCAAAATCTAGTAGCACGACCTGAATTTCATAGTCTGTCTATATTTTCAGAAAACTTAGTGGCCGTTCAACTTAAAAAAACAAAAATACTCTATAATAAACCCATCTATCTAGGACTTTGCATATTAGACATATCCAAAACGCTCATGTACGATTTTCACTATAATTATATGAAAAATAAATACGGTTCACGCTGTAAAATGATGTATACCGACACTGACAGCTTCATATATCAGATTTTTACTGATGATTTCTATGAAGATATTAAACCGGACTTGAACAAATACTTTGATACCTCTGACTATCCTTTTGATAATCTTTTTGGTTACCCTCAGATAAACAAAAAAAAGATTGGTTTTTTCAAAGATGAAAATAACGGTAAGATCTTTACAGAATTTGTCGGTTTAAGGTCAAAAATGTATGCGATGAACGTACAGAATAAATTTATAGCTAAAGCAAAGGGAGTTAATAAGTCCGCTACAAAAAAGTTTAATATGCGAAATTACAAAAACGTCTTATTTAAGAAAAATAATCAAATATGTGAAATGTACAGATTTAGATCGATAAAGCATGTTATTTTTACTCAAAAGGCTAACAAAATTTCTTTATCGCATTCTGATACTAAACGATTTTTAATTAGTAACTGTACTGATACTCTGGCTTGGGGTCATTATAAAATAAAATCATATAAAAGTGATGAATAAACTAACATACACTATTAAAATGACTTTATGTTTAAGAATTGCTAAGTATTATTATTATTTCGTCAATAGTACCTAAGAATGTAAATATGTGATTATAATATAAAATACGAACTTGTTGAGTTTTTTTTAATTGGATTCCTACCTCTTCCAAAAACACACGTATTCCAAAAATGTATCACTTTCTTCATCCATTTACTGCAATCGTGGCAGGTCCGAGTGGTTGTGGTAAATCAAACTTTGTTACTAATTTTCTAAAATATTGTAATGATATATGTAATACAAGTTTTGCACAAATTTTATGGTGCTATGACGAAATGCAGCCACTCTACAACCTAGAAAATGTATCTTATGTTCAAGGGTTACCAGATATGAGTATGTTCGACGGCATACAGCCACGATTAGTTATAATTGATGATCTTATGAGAGAGTCCGATGGTCGTATTGTTGACATTTTTACTAAAGGTAGTCACCACAGAAATTTAAGTGTGTTTTATATTACGCAGAACTTGTTTCACCAAGGTAGAGGACAACGAGATATATCTCTCAATACAAGCTATATTATTTACTTCAAAAATCCTCGAGATCGAACACAAATACGTTACTTAGCACGTCAAGTGTTTCCAGATAATTGTAAATTTGTTGAAGAAGCTTATAAAGATGCTACTGTCGAACCACATGGTTATCTAATGATCGACTTAAAGCAGAATACACATGATCTCTGTCGCTTTAAAACCAAAATCGATCCAATAAAAAATCTATGTGTTGTCTATGTACCAAAGAAGGGACTTAAATACAATATACATCAACCAATTATAGTTAGTGATAAATAATGGTCGAAGATAGCACAACGTTAGATGAAAAATCGTTAAGGTGTGCATTACAAACTTTCAAACCAAAATATCGTAAAATATTGCTAAAATCGCTTAGTAAAAAAGAGATAGATCTGGTTTGTAAATATATTCAAGAAATTTTCAAAGATAAAACCCCAACAGAAAGAGTTAAACGATCGTCTATTGTTAAATTGAACTGTTTTCTTTCAACTAATATTATATAAATATTAAGTTATTTTAAAAATCGCTATCAGTCGGATATAATGCCTGGACGAGTGACAACTCATAAGGATTTATTAAAATCGTTACACACTCTCAAACCTAAATACCGCACAGCTTTATTAAAAGCTTGTAACGAGGAAGAAATAAATTGTATTTGCGAATGCATTTATAACACCTTAAATGGTAAAGTGGTTTTAAAAGAAAACGAGAAATCAAAATTAAGAAAACATAAAAATATTCTCAGAAAACTAATAGGTAAAGGTAAAAATAAAATAAGAAAAAGAATTATCATTCAAAAAGGAGGAGCATTTCTGCCTATCATTCTAGGAGCTGTGTTGAGCGGATTATTAAAAAAAATTTTATGATCAATTATTTTAATTTAAAAAAATGGATAATACTAAGAAAATGATTCTCATTGAACAAGATGTTATTGATAGACTTAAATCAAGAGACACAACGCCTGAAAGTAATTTATCTAGATTAGATAAAGAAATGCAAAATATATTAAGTAGTAAAATGGACGATCGCGAAAAATGGTCACTGTACATGCAAATCTTACAAAGATATCTCCATTTCGCTAATGAAAATCGAAAACCAATAAAACTACCCGTGACCGTTGAAGGTGAGCATAAATATTCAGAAGATTTGACTCCTCATAAAAAGACAATTAAAGACGAGGACGCACCAGTTAACGAAAACTCCGTACATGATAAGGACGCACGAGATGTATCAAATGAAACATTGTATACACCTATTTACATAAATAAATTCATTCCAAAGACGTATCGGAGAAGAAGTGAATTATTATTGGACACTATTCTCAATCATAAAGATAAAATTAGTTGGAACGAGGAGGGGTTGGTGTTCATCGATAATGAAGTTGTAGACGACAGCAACATTGTTGATCTCGTGAATTATACTCTTAGGCCTTTAAAGCGCCCGAAACCTAATGGATGGAAAAAGTTTACAGAAACTATTAAAGATATAAGGGTTCCTCTCACTTGTATTGGTAATCCGCAAACTCTTGAGTATATTAATAATCTTTCTCTGAAAGGACAACAACATCTAACACCAAGTGATGATAGTAATCCAAAAATCAAAACATCATATAAACTGAGAAAGAGAAAAGACATTTGGGAAAGATGGAATCCGTACTAGACATTAAAGATATATATTACGACGTATCGAATCCAGCGGGATACAGCAGTGTTGACAAGTTAACTCGAGCGTTAAAAGGTAAAATGAACAAAAAACAAGTAAAGGACTGGTTGCAATCCCAGGAAACTTATACACTACATAAACCGGTACATAGAAAATTTCAACGAAATAGATACATATTGTCAAATTTTAATGAACTGTGGCAAGCTGATTTGAGTGATATGCGGACTTATTCTCAATATAATGATGGTTTTAAATATATACTTTGTGTTATTGATGTTTTTAGTAAATACGCTTTCGCTAGACCGTTAAAAAAGAAAAATTCAGAAAGTATAAAGGAAGCGTTTGAAAGTATATTTACTGAAGCTAACGCGACCCCCACACACATACAATCGGATAAAGGAACAGAGTTCGTATCAAAGGATGTTGCACAATATTTTAAAACTAAAAATGTAAACTACTATACTACAAATAACCCAGATATTAAAGCTAGTATTGTCGAGAGATTTCAACGAACTCTAAAAACTAAAATGTGGCGTTATTTTACTCATAAAAATACATACACTTATATTGATATTTTGGATGATTTGCTTTATTCTTATAACCATAGTTTTCATTCAAGCATTAAGATGTGTCCATTTGAAGTTAGTTCTAGTAACATCATGAACGTTTGGAATAATTTATATGAGAATAAAAAATATAGATTGGATGTTATACAAAAAAATAAGTTTGAAGTTGGTGATCACGTAAGAATAACTAGACATAAGCATATTTTTCAAAAAGGCTATGAAACTAATTGGAGTGATGAAATTTTTATCATAACAGCTATAAAAAATAACATGCCTAAAGTAGTCTATACACTCAAAGATCTTCAGCATGAGCCCATTATAGGAACATTTTACGAGAATGAATTACAAAAAGTAATTTATAACCCCACTACTCATTATAAAATAGATAAAATACTGCGTTCTCGTAACTCAGGAAACAGAAAAGAGGTTCTTGTTAAGTGGAGAGGTTATCCCAACAAGTTTAATAGTTGGATCTCTGTATCAGAACTTGAAAAAATATGAGAGAAGACAGCTTTTATCTCACTTTGCTAAGTAACAGTTCCATGACATACTTTGCTGAAAACACTACAGCAAATTTTTTTACCAAGTTACCAAAGACTATGAAATTAGAAGGCGAATGGGAAGTCGCTATTGTGGAATTTCATTACCCATGTAGTATGTTTAATCTGGAAGAAAATGAAAATATTATTTACATCACGTCTAAAGGCGATAAATCGCAGTTATTCACGCATCTGGAATACATGACACCAACCAACTATATTAGTGTGGATCAATTCGTTATCGATTTTAATGAAAAATTAAAGGATAAAGTTAAGCTTAGATATGATACATTATCGAAACTCGTTACAGTGAGTAGTTGGGCAATCGACGTTACATCTGTGGTATGTAGTCCTAGACTGAGTGTGCAGTTAGGCTTTGCACCATTTACTAATTTAATAAAACATAACTTCGGAAAATATCCCGCGAATCTAAACTTGGGTCTACCTTCACAACTTTTAATATATTGTGATATAGTAGAACCACAAGTAGTGGGTGATGTCATGACACCTTTATTGAGAATTGTTTCGTTGGATCCCACCAAATATGTATATGGCGCTTCTAAAATAAATATCTTTTCGTCCCCTCATTATGTACCTGTTATGCGCAGGGAATTTGACGTTATAGAAATAGATATAAGAACAAGTACAGGTCAAAGAGTACCATTCCAGTTTGGAACTACGTGTATAAAGGTACATTTTAAAAAAGTCAAGTGAAAATATCAATCATGTCTTGTCCATATTTACATTATTATACTCATCAAGCTGGTTCTGGTATGGGGGTAATTTACAAAGGTGCACCACATCAGCGAGGTCATGGTATAGGTAGCTTTTTGGGGGGTTTGTTCCGATCGGTTCTTCCACTTTTAAAAAATGGTGCGAGATTTGTAGGCAAAGAAGCTTTAAATGCAGGTGTAGGTCTTCTATCTGACATGTTAAATGTTCAACCAATGGGTGAATCTGTCAAATCACGCTTGAAAACGGCAACTTCAAATTTGAAAAGGAAAGCTGATGAAAAAATAGATTCAGTAATGTCTGGATCCGGATATAAAATAAGAAAGCTAAAGAGGAAGATTATCACTTCTAAAAAACCTTCCAAACGGAACGGTACTAAAAGAAATAAACGACAAAATATTCAAGATATATTTTCTTAAATTACTTCTCGTAATTCAAAAATGGCGTTTTTACATCATCATTCCTGTGAATGCGTAAAATCAGAGTTGGATTTATTTGCTCTACCATCTACGCAAACGAGTATTGAGAGTGGTCAATGGATACATTACAATCCCATTTCATCATTGACTGACGATGGACCGATTGAGTTTTTAGTACCGGGCAATGGAGACGATTACATTGACTTGTCCCACACCTTACTTCATATAAAAGCTAAAATACAGAATGGTGATTCGAGCAAACTTTTAGCAGGAATTCATGTCGCTCCAGTTAATAATTGGTTGCATTCTCTTTTTAGTCAGTGTGATATTTATCTTAATCAAAAGTTAGTGTCTCCTCCAAATAATACCTATGGATATCGCGCATACATTGAAACGTTACTCAATTATGGAAAAGCTGCTAAGGAAAGCCATCTTACTTGTGGACTTTGGTACAAAGACACTGCTTCGAGCATGGATTCATGTGATGTTTCAAATCGAGGATACGTTCAAAGAGAAGAACTGGCAAAGGAAAGTCACACTATTGAAATGATAGGTCACATACATGCTGATATTTTCAATCAAGATAAGTTTTTAATCAATGGTGTTGAAATGCGCTTAAAACTAGTTCGTTCAAAAGATACTTTTAATTTAATGTGTTCATCTGTAGATAAAAAATTCAAAGTCCATATTTCAAGTGCTAGTCTCATTATGCGTAAAGTTCGTATCAATCCTTCAGTATTAATTGCTCATGAAAAAGTATTAGCAACCACTCCTGCAAAATATCCAGTTACGCGTGCCGAGGTTAAGGTTTTGACTATCCCATCAGGAATCCAGGGTAAAATGCTCGACAATGTATTTTTAGGTCAAATACCTAAAATATGTATTGTTGGGTTCGTTAGTAATGCTGCATTTAATGGTGCTCTTAATGTGAATCCGTTTAATTTTGGTAACTATGGTCTCAACTTATTTGGTTTGTATGTCGACGGTCAATCTATACCATCGAAAACGTTGGTTCCATCTTTTCATGATAATACATATATAAGTGCATATCATACCTTGTTTTCGGGAACGGGAATTCATTTCCTGAACGAAGGAAACGATATTTCCAAGGCAGAGTACAGTCATGGTTATTGCTTGTATGCATTTGATTTAACTCCAGATCTATCCGCTAACTCAAACTCTCATTGGAATCTTATAAAGCGGGGTAGTGTAAGGTTTGAAGTTCGATTTGATAAAGCTCTAACTACAACACTTAATTGCATTGTGTATGCAGAGTTTGATAATGTAATTGAAGTCAATAAAAATCGAGAAGTCAGCTTAGATTATAATAGTTAAGATAAATATAAGTGGAGATTTCTAATGTTTAAGTCATTCTTTGTTAGGTCATGCTATTACAAAGATATGGATACAAAAGAGATAGAAAATTATTTAAAACAAATAGATAAAAATATTGAGTTCAATGTGTTTGCGGCGAATCAAATGCCTGTGTATTTTACTAAGCCAGTATATCTCATTTCAAATTTAGATCCTGATACAAGACCAGGATCACATTGGGTTGCTATATATGTAGATATTTACGGATTTGGAGAATATTTTGATTCGTTTGGCCGTAAACCAGAAGGATATCATGAAATGTTTTTAAAAACCAACTGTAAAAAGTGGATTTCTAATAATAAAATACTTCAAAATTATTTCAGTGCGCAATGTGGACTCTATTGTTTAGTTTATATTTATTTTAAGTATAATCATGTTTCAATGTCTAACTTTATTGATTTTTTTTCTAATGACACTGTAACAAACGATAAACTTGTACAACAAATGTTTATTTCTTTATTTAAAACTTGAATAAACAATAACAATGTGAAATGATGTTGTTTTATTTATTTCAATTATCTATTAAATTCTAAGCGTAATAAATAAAAACTTAATATAAATTTAAAGAAATTTATTACAAAAACTTAAAGTAAAAGAACATATTTGACTTAAAATTATAACACAATTATTATTTAATCTCCCATCGATTCCCAATCTATCTCCAGAGTATTCGATAGATTCTCCTGAAGAATCACGAATGGAATTGGGACTTCGTAATCTCTGTATTCAGACACATGGAATGAATCAGGGCTATATAAACTTGGACTTGGAGACAGGATCACTAGTTCATCCGTTTCGTCTTCTTCAAATAATGGTTGAGACATTGGTTGGTACTCAACCATGTACTCGAAGTTTAATGGAGCTATTGGATTGGAATAACCCCTTTTAATTTGGTCCTCCACGTCCTCACATATTAACACTAATTGTTCTTCAATATCACTCTCTTCGTTCTTATCCAGGACACGACACATATCATTTTCTAATTCAATTTCTTCACATATCGCGACCATTTCTTCGTCGTATACAGAGTTGTCAAGCTCAGCCATTGTGTTTCGTTGCGCTTAGTATGAACGCTTGTAGCGAATGACTGATCTCTTTATAATTTGTTTGCGAGGCGAGAGCGGCAGTGGGGGTTGTATTTTTTTAAAAGGTTTTTGTAAGTAAAGTTATATTATGGGTTTGATTTGTGATGAGTTAGAGAAAGTTCTATTGTTTCTTACTGTCTCTATCAATGAAATATTTTTTACAGTCTTCCTTGCAGGCGATCTGCTTTGTAATGTTGTATATTATATCTCGTGTGTTCTGATAATGTTTATCAGTATTGGATTGTATGTAGTACTTTAATCGCAAGTCTGCATGTTTCCAATAGTCTACAGGCGAAACCTCTTTCAGATTCTTCATGTCATAAATTTCTATTTTCATGAGGTATGAAGCATTCGCTCCGTCATTATCATTGGAAGAAATAAATGATACACCTCCATCACACGCTTGAGCCACACATGAAGACGGAATGGTTTTTTTCTTTTTCTTAGGCTTTTCAAAGAATATGTCGATATTGTTACCAGCTCTTTTCGTTGCGATTTTTTTATTTTTCAATATGCAAGAATTGCTTGCATTTTCGTCATCGCTTAAGTTAATAGGATAATAATAGTTTTTTACATTGAATTCATCGAGATTCGGTGAGATCTGAAAAAAAAATAGAAATAAGTAAATATAATCACTAGTGTCATCAAAATTATTCATATACAGTAAGAACCTTTATTATTATTAAAATCTAATACATTAATATAATTTTTATTGCAGAATGAATCTATAGATTTTTGTGACCGTTATAGGTTAGGTTAGGTTAGAAACATAAGATTTTAATTATAAAAAATATTAATCTTGGTCTTATTAATTTAACTTTACTAGTAACAAAGATATCGTTGTAACACGTATTCTTGTCACTTGGTCAACAGGGATTAAAATTTAATACGAATATTCATATATATCATGAAATTATACTATATAAGTACGTAATCTTACCTCCATGATTAATAATTGCCTAGTTACTGCCTTCACTTGAACACTACGTCAGCCTGGATACTAGCCGCGTGGTATTAAAATATCTTGTGATATACATGATGCATGTGATCCTTTTATATCTGCTTTTTGAGATCGTGTCTGAACGTGTCGCCACAAAATACAACGTTTAGGTTGGATAAAAGGATATTATAAAAAAGAGCGGATGTTCGATGCCCATTATTTCCATTGATTTATTAAGGTCTATTATAATAAATTATGATATACATGATGCCATGTGATCCTTTTACATCTGCTTTTTGCGAGATCGTGTCTAAACTTGTCGCCACAGAATACAACGTTTAGGATGGATAAAAGAATATTATAAGGAAGAGGGCGGATGGTCGATGCCCATTATTTCCATTGATTTATTAGGGTCTACTATAATAAATTACTACGACCCTGTCTAATTTAAAATATTATTTTATGATACACTTTCTTTCAAATAGCAGCAAAAAGTCAAAGCGTTTCTTCGAAAAAATAAAACTTTTGAGTTATTTGTACGAGACTTTTTTTTATTTATATTTTCATATTGAATTTATATCTGACACACATCCTATTCAATTATTATCAGTTTGATATCAAATTAATGATAAAATCAAAATTGAACGATTAATGTTATTTATTGAGAAAAATCTTAGATTGGAAACCTAATCAAGTTTGATAAAACCAAGCCAATGAGCCAGAATCGGCCATTAAATATCAGACATTCATACTGTAATTAGAATTCAGTTAATTTGAATCATTAATGTAGGAAAGGAAAGTCGTGGATCAAATGGAAAATCCAATTGGTCAAGGAGTCCGATAAGTTAATCTAATAAAATACGAGAAAAAACGATTCGTTACGAGGGTAAGTAAGAAAATTCCTATTGCAACCCAGGATCCAATTGGAAAATCCGAAGAGACCTCTGACGGTCAATTGGAATTTAGTCTGATTGGAATCTGCTTTGGCGAGCTTTTTTTAGAATCCGCTAAGTTAGCCTATTTCAAGGATTTCAAGGTGCTGGGAGTGAGTTAGAACCGGCTATTCCCTACTACTATTGTTGTAATTTATTTTCTTATTTCATTTATTTTATTTCATGTATAAAGGCGGCCATATCCCTAAAAGGAATCTCTTCCAGTCAACCTTTGAGTAACAGAAGGAAAAGGACAAGAATTGGAGAAGAATGAGAATACTGGTAATATAGAGAAAAATAAAAGTTTATCTTTATATTTAAATGGGTTAATCTTGTATGTATATATATAATTTCGGAATCTCGGAAACGGCTCCAACGATTTTCTTGAAATTCAACATGCAGTAGGTTTTGGGGGAGAAAAATCGATCTAGCTAGGTTTTGCTTTCAAAAAAATCATTCTATCTCTGTTTTTAGGCTTGGTGAAATACTTAAATTTATATTGAATTGAATTTTTGTCATAAATTGTCAAGTCAGCGTTGCTTATTCGGGAAACGGGCAGTCTCGAGAAATGTAAATGTAATCAATATGGCCTGGCAGATTTACAATAAGTTACCACCCTCAGTGGCTGACCGGAACTTAAATGTTAAAATATTTAAAAATAGAAATAAAGAATTTTTGTTACTAAAAAGATATTATTCACTTAATGAATTCTTATCAGATGTATAATATCACTATGTATGACTTTTATTAATAATTATTTAATAAGATAGTTAAAGGTTTTATTGCATTGAAGCTTATTTAATATTTAATTAATATAATAATTATTAATAACAACTTTAATAGACAATAATAGATAAGTATAATTATTAAGTTGCATGTCTTTATTAGGCAGATTGATATACTATATAAGATATTGTATTATATATTTAACATCTAAATGTTTACACAATCTAGGCAACAAATAAATAAATAAATAAATACCTAGGATCGATCCACAACTACATAATTATAATTTTCTTTTTTTTATTTTGTAAAAAATTACCGAGCAAGACAATACAATTAAATATATATTTTGTTTATATTTATTTAATACACGAAAGAGATTTTCATGGGTTTTAGATCACCTAAATATCGTGAACTAATTTGCGTTGCAATTGAAATAGAACTAACATTGTATTTAGGGAAATGAGGTCGGGCGTGTTTATCCGATAACGAGGGGGTTAGGCGATTGGAGGACCATCGCACGTATTAACCAGCTTCCGAATAGACCCTGCTTATTACAGGCTGTTCATGCTAATGTGTCCGATTGTAATGAGGATCAGAATTAAGAACCGAAACTTTTACTGTTAACTTTTTTTTTACACATCATCGTTCTATGCGCCAATCCCACTTTAGGTGGGGTCTTTAGAGGATTTGGCTGCGTTTTTACGACCGGCCGCTTGTTTTTAATACAGGAAAAACCCCTTATGGGTACCGCCGCCTGACCCGTCGGGCGGCGGACTCGCACCGACTAAAACGACCTGTGTGCTCCACCACGCTGCCGATGGCAAGGACAGGGTATCGTTGCACACATTGGCCCCATCCCACCGACAGCTCTGATCCCAGAGAACACCTCCTCCGTATAGGGACCCCTCGAAAGAGACCCCACGACCAGCCGCCTACTTGACATCAACTTACCTTAGTTGTATTTTACGACACCTCGGTAAAAAAGAGGGTGGTCTATTTTACTACCGGATACCACACGGTGGGTCCACTTACCTTAGTCGTCTTTTACGACACCTCGGTGAGAATTAGGGTGGTCTATTCTACTCAGCCGGGTATTAAACACGGTATCCTATTGCACTGTTCTCAAAAAGCGTACAAAACTAATCTTGGACACTACACTTTGATACCAAGGTTGAGCAGAACATACAAAGCATTGCTATTAAAGCTTGATGTTCTACGACAAACTAAACGTTTTAGAAATAATTTATCGCAGATACTTATATAATTTAGATATAATTATATTAACATTTACCTGTTGTACCAACCCCACTTAGAGTGGGATAAGAGCAGGAGGATATAGATGCTAATGAATTAAATATTTTTTAAATTATTACGAACATACATACAGACAGAGGACTTTGTTATATAATATGTAGTGATAGTTGTATTCTGTTGTATTAATATTGTTTCGGGATGAACAATAGCGGTATTCGTCGGCGGCTCGACAGGGATTTATGTGCGACGAACAGTAACGGCGTGATCGATTATTATCGGACGTCACCGACAGATCTGCTATCAATCATCGTTTTTCCCCCTTTGTCTTTAACCTCTGCTTAGAGGATCGTTTCGATGTGATAAAGTTGAGTGCGAGAATCTATATATCGAAGATAACCGAGAATTCACTTGACAAAGACGATTCTAATATTTAATTAAATGTCGTAGAGAGAATAAACCACCCTCATTTCTTAACGAGGTGTCGTAAAAGGCAGCTTACATAATTTGACCCACCGTGTGGTATCTAGCTGAGTAGTATAGACCACCCTTATTCCTTAACGAAGGGTCGCAAAATACGACTGAGGTAAGTTGAACCACCGTTTGGTATCTGGTTGAGTAGTATAGACCATCCTCATTTCTTAACGAAGTGTTGTTGAAAGGCGACTAACGTAAGTTGACCCACAGTGTGGTATACGACTAAGAAGAATAGACCGCCCTCATTTCTTACCAAGGTCTCATAAAAGGCGACTAAGATAGGTTGACCCACCGCCTAGTATCCGGCTGAGTAGAATAGACCATAGACCATCAATAGGCAGGAAGATTTAGATATGTCTAGACAAAACATATCCTCTCTTCTCTTCATCGTTTCCTTACTGCTGAGGATCGTGACTCCATCCAAATCTGGCCACTAGCTGCTTCCATTGGTTACACTCCACTGCCATTGATGAAATGCGTAATTGACTGGACCTTCAGCTGTTCAGCAACCCGGTTTGACCATCTCTTGGGACTACAACGTTGAGGCCTTTTTCCCTCAAACTTCCCAGTAAACATCAGACGTTCTAGATCAGTGTTTCCCGACCTTTTTTGGTCCATGCCCCACGTTAAAAATTATTTTGCCCCCCTAAGTAACATACAAAAATTTTAATATTAAAAATTAAATTGTCCACTTAAAGAACATAAATATTAGGTTTTAGGAAGAAAAATTGCTTTTTTTTCTTTAATTTGGCACTGAAATCTAGCATTGCACTTAAATTGCCCAGAGCGAAAGGCTAAAGGGAAACACTTGTCGAGTTGCCCCCCTTTAATCATCAAATTGCCCCCCTGTGGGTCGTGGGCCCCACGTTGGGAAACACTGTTCTAGATTATCAGTACCTCTGCGTGCAACGTGGCCAAAGTATATTTAATATTTAAAGGAGTTAATCTTGTATGTATATATATATTTTCGGAGTCTCGGAAACGGCTCCAACGATTTTCCTGAAATTCACCATGTAGGGAGTTTTGGGGGAGAAAAATCGATCTAGCTAGGTTATATTTAAAAAAAATCATTTTATCCCTGTTTTTGTGCATTAAAAAATACTAAAATTTATATTGAATTGAATTTTTGCCATTAACTGTCAAGTCAGCGTAGCTTATTCGGGGAACGGGTGGTCGCAAGAAATGGAAATATTTAGGATCGAGCCCCAACCTACCCTATTATTTTTTCTTTTTCTTTTAAGTTTCTTTTTTTAATTTTGAAAAAATTACCGAGCAAGGCTCTGTCACCCAGATAATGAAAAAAAATATATACCCATAACCCGTTGCAAGCATGTAGAAGACAGGCGCTGTGCTAACTCAGTTCTTTTAAAATTGAGACATTGGTCTGGACTGTCCATGGAATCCTGAGCATACGACGCCAACTCTGCAACTCAACTCTGTGGCTATCAGCAGCTTTAAGACTCAGATCCTATGTCTATCAATTTAAGTGCCCATTTCATCACAATGCCTAGCTGAAACGTCAATGTGCTTTTTGTTTTTTTTTGCTCATATCAATTGAGGTCGCCTTTGTGAGGGGTATAATTTCACCCCTATTTCAAAGTCCGTGAATGTACGCAGTAAGTTTTCGCAAATATATAGAACCCTTTTGTTTATACCCCATATTGGTAGACAGTGGCATTAAATTATTCGAACTGCTACACAGATAGGGGCAATGAAATTTATGAGGTAGATGGCTGATGTAATGTTATTTGGTTCGTATAAACTCATGTTTTGTTATTTTCTGAATTGACAGATGATTTATGGACTGACAGATAATTTAAAAATAATATTTTTAATTTATGTAACCAGCTTTTACCCGCAACTTTGTTTGCAACTGTTGTCGCTTGATAAGTTGATATTAGATGGCGCTTTTCAATATCATCCTATTGCTGTAAAATTAACAGGATTTCTTAGTCTATATGTTACCCTGGCGTGTAAGGAATAATTGTGTGTAAATTTCATCGATATTTGTTCGGTGGATTCGCGATGAACGAGTAACAAACATATTTTTATTTATTTCTTTTTATACATATATATAGAAAAGAGAAAGAAAAAGTAAAAAAGTACATTTACAAAGGCAGACTTATCCCTAAAAGTCAACCTTTGAGTAATAGAAGGAAAAGGACAAGAATTGAAGAAGAAAGAGAATACGGGTCATATAGAGAAAAAGAAAAAGTTTATATAAATTTAACTATTTAATTTAACACACATCCATACTAACAAACTTAACACAAACATAACTCTATGGTTCATTCTCGCTGATTTGCTGCGAATAGTCTATATTTATGCGTAGAATATACCATGATATCATTCCATAAATCCGTATTGTTTTATATTCTCTCTCGCATATAAATTAACTCCGTGAATTGACTGGCGAGTGCAACTGACCCCGGTTTATAATTGTACAATATAATCTAGGCCGCAGTTTGTTTTGTAATGTTTTATTTCATGTACAAATTACAGTCATAATTTAAAATTAAATTTACGATGTACTGTTAATACTATTAAAGTTATTGTAATACATTTTGATTAATTTCTATATTTAAATTAAAAGGCACATCCTCCTGCCCTTATCCCCACTCTATGTAGTAATATGGTATTAATTTACTTTCTTTAATGTTAAATCGTTATGTAGCAAGCTTAAATTCTGTGCTATATTCCTCAAAAAGCTATGACTGTTACATAACCTACTCATAATTCTAATTCAAAATATTATTTATTTAAGTACTTGTAAATAACTTGTACATAAGTGTTTTTTAATCGTCAACTCTATAGCTGGTTCGAAAGCTTTTTCTGCCGAAATGAGCCAGCAAGAAACTCGGCAATCGCTCTTTTCAAATTATAATTCTAAATACTAGTGACATTTATTCATTGCTATCTTGTGTAAGGTCTAAAAATAGATATATCCACGCACTCTTATCATCTATGTAATCAACAGCATAGTAGGCTATCTGTATTAGCTTCCTATTTATAGTTTTTTAAGCTGTTGTAATGTCATAGCTAGAATTGTTTCCGGAATATTATTATAGAATCTTATACCTAAATCCACAAAAAATGATTTACGAACTTTTGACAATTAACGGCAAATAGCGTTTTAGATATTCAATAGGTAAATTGAAAGTAAATTTTAGTATTTTTAATGTCCAAAAACAGGAATGAAACGTTTTTTTTTTAAGTTGAACCTAGCTAGATCGATTTTTTCCCCAAAAATCTCCTGCACGCTGAATTTCAGCTATTTGTTGGAGCCCTTTCCGAGATTCCAAAATATACATATATGTATATAAATATATATACATACTAGATTAACTCATTTAAATATTAAAGATATATTATCAAAGAATTCATAGTCCTGTCATCTAAGGAATAAAGGAAAAGCCTAACGCAAACAAGCTATCCCGTCTGCCATATTGTGTAACTCTACCGAGCTTAGGAGGTCGGCGCACCGCACGGCCACAGCCTGAGACGCCACGACTTAAATCACAGGGAATTTGTAGGCTTACAAAATAAATACACAGTATACAGGCTGTATAAGCTGTGATGGCCTAGCGGTGCGACCGTGTGAATCTCTAGAGACGATCATGGGTTCAAACCCGGGCAGACACCAATGAGTTTTTCTATTAAAACTTATGTGCCTAATTGATAATTGCAATTTATCACACGCTCTTCGGTGAAGGAAAACATCGTGAGGAAATCTGCATATATCTAGAGAATTCGAGATATGTGTAACCTACCAATCCGCATTGGAGCAGCGTGGTAGGTCTTAGCTCCAATCCCTTCTCTCTTATAACGGAGAGAAGAGGCCTATTCCCAGCAGTGGGATAATAACAGGCCGCTACTTTTATACAGGCTGTTCAGCTAAGTTGAACTAACGTACAGAATTATAGAACAGAGGAGCAATTCCTATTTGCTTTCGCAATTCGTTGATTAAACATACGCCGTGTGGTATCCTGCTGAATAGAATAGTACCACCCTCTTTTCTTACTGAGGTGTCGTAAAAGGCGACTAAGGTAAGTCGACCCGCCGTTTGGTATCCGGCTGAGTAGAATACTACCACCATCATTTCTTACCGAGGTGTCGTAAAAGGCGACTAAGGTTAGTTGACTCACCGTGTGGTATCCGGTTAAGTAGAATAGATCACCCTCTTTCTTATCGAGGTGTCGTAAAATACGGCTAAGATAAGTTGACAACAAGCAGGCGGCCGTTCGTAAAATACGTAGCCAGATCATGTGACAACATGTTTATAACATGTCGTGCCCCCACTTAGAGTGGGATAAGGGCAGGAAGATAATGATTCGCTGATTAAAGGTATGACTGATTTCTAGAAACAGGCGTTACTTTGTGGAATAAAATTATTTTGCTGAAATGCGCGTTTGTTAAAAGAATATATGTAATGATAGTATAAAGCAGGCAACAATCACATACCATACATGCAGGACATGTCGCCACACGTATCACAAGACGCCGCTAACAACAACACTCTACACAAGCACTACACACACTCACTACCACAACCTCTACGATCGTTTCGCCCCGAAACCGAAGCATCATCATGAGAATAGGCTCCACGAACAAAATCGTAAATGCGTAAAATAAAAAATGCGTGTGAAACTCTATGCGTATGATTAAAAGCTGAAATCACATCTTCAACGGCCGGGAGGATGTTCGGACGACGTTCACCGGGTGATATTTTGTCTCCAAATACACTTTAACTCGATTTCAGGCCTGCAAATAAGGAAATATTAATATATAGGATTGACAATTTGATTTGATTGATTTGATTTGATTTATTGACAAGATGGCTACTTCCTCTTTTCTTTTTTTATGATCAAGGCTTCATGTTGTATACTTTTACAATATACACTGTACTATAAAAGGACTTTCATTTTCACTTTATTTATACTAAAATACATTAAGTTTCATTAAAAATTCTTGGAGCCGATTCCGAATTAATATATGCAGCGTTCTATAGATATTCACTCTTCAAATAATATGTTAGTTTAGAAACCAGAATAAAATATGCAGTAAAGTATTTATATTTGTACAATATGGCGTTTAAAAGAAGCGACCGCATTTATAATTACGCGACCGTTTCAAAGAGCGATGCAGTTTAAATAATAACAATATCAAAGATAGAAAGCGCATAATTTAAAATTGCGGTCTCAACGCACCGCATAAATACAACTGCTGGTTGGTGATTAATTTACTAGAACAATATTTTAAATTGTGTTTTATATAGCTTTTTTTTAATACAGGAAAAAACCCCTTATGGGTACCGCCGCCCGACGGGGACAGGCGGCGGTTATGTCGGACTCGCACCGACTAAAACGACCTGTGTGCTCCACCACGCAGCCGATAGCAAGGACAGGGTATCATTGTACATATTGCCCCCGTCCCCGCCAACAGCTCTGATCCCAGAGAACAAACACCGTCTCCGGGTAGGGGCCCCTCGAAAGAGAAGCCCCCTCCGCTAACCGGTGCATCGGGAGCACCAGATGCACCGACCGCCTCGGGGACCTGCAAGCCAGACGTCCGATATACCCCGTTCGGAACGTCCGAAGGGCCCCTGACAGAGCGCAAGACGATGGGCTTAGGCAAGTCTCTACCACCTGGACTCGCCAGCAGTAGATTGGATCCAGAACAAAAGTTGGCACCCGTGTTTTATACACCTTTATATTGATCATAAAAAAGAACAGTAAAAGAGTGGCGAGTGATTTCTGGCTGAATAGAATAGATCACCCTCATTTCTTACCGAGGTGTCGTAAAAGGCGATTAAGGTAAGCTAACCTGCTGTGTGGTATCCAGCTGAGTAGAATAGACCACTCTCATTTCTTAAATAGGTATCGTAAAAGACGACTAAGGTAAATTGACGTGAGGCAAGCGACTGGTCGTAAAATGATTAACCAAAACATGTAACATGTTTAAAACATGTGCCAAGCCCACTTAGAGTGGGATAAGAGCAGGAGAATGATGAAAAGAGTAGCGACCTGTAATTTCAATCTAGTTGCTTACGGTAAAAACTATAGAAATAGTTCATTCATGAAGATACAGAGTAGTGGACAATCCATTTTCATACCTGATACATGCAGGATTCTTAAAAACACATGCACAAACCACCACAACCGCCACGACAATACACAAGCACTACACACGTTGACTATCGCAAACCCAACAATCGTTTCGCCCCGCAACCGAAGCATCATCAGGAGACAGACTCCAAGAATAATTTAATTATTACTTTTGTAATATCAGTCACAACATACTACTTGCATAAATTAATACGAAATAATAGAAGTAATATTATGGCAAAGTTAGGAAATTCAGAATACGTGAGAGCTTAGTGTTCGATAGAGTAATTTACGCTTGCACGAACGGTATTTTAGTTAAAAGATAGTTTTTAGTTACCTCCAGTTGGTAGGGGTATAAAGATATCGTTTGCTCCTGTAAGTTACTACAAAGTAATGAAGCTAATAACTCGGGGCGAAAGTTACTGTACCTACAATCCACGAGCGTCGAGTGTAATCGTAAAATACTTGTCGGCTCTGCGGATAGTATCTACGTCTCTACTTTAAGATAAGAATATAAAAGTTCAAAGTACAAACTAACTGTAGTTTATTGTGACTGTAAACTTGGCAACGCAAAGGGAATATACTGTCAGATATATTGATAAAGCATTCATCGCCCAAAAAAATGTGTAACTTTAAATATATGGGACACTTACACACACGGTCGTCCGTCCCCAAAGTAAGTAACTTAATACTTGTTTTATGGGTGACAGACAACTAGTGAACTTACTTAAATACAAATAAAAACCCAGGCTCAAAGGCCAACAAATTCATTTTATAGAAAATGTTGGCCATCGGAGAGAATCGAACCCGCGACCCGCAAAGCTGAAGGCAGGGTCACTACCCACTGCGCCAACGGGCCAGTCATGTGTACGTGCCGACTGTGATTCCGGTCCTTTAGGTTCATGTAAACCTTTTTTTTCGAAGACTGAAAATATTGCCACTCTCCTGTATGTATATTTATGAAATAATAATTTTTATAAAAAAACACAAGTCGCTGTTTACGAAAACATGTGATGTATACCCCAGAAATACACGTAATCGAAATAGGCTGGTCTTGCCGGTCCGAATAAAATCTGCTTTTTTCAAAGAAATTGTTATACAATGTGTATAAAAATATGTAATAAACTACCATCGAACTTTAAAAATGTAGTAGGTGTAGTAAAAAGCAATTAAGGTAATTTGTCTCGCCGTGTGGTATCCAGCTGATTAGAACAGACCACCCTTATTTCTTTCATTTCTTCATAAGCCTCAATTGTACTAAATTTTTAAAAACTGTTTTAGATCATTAGCCGTGACTATTTTAAAAGTAGGAGCATAATTTGAACATTAAAATAAGTACATGTAAATGTAAAAAGCAACAAAATATTTACCCATTAGGTTAAGGTCTGGTATAATTTTACACGTTTTTAAAATACGCCGCGTAAAATAATCCTATTTCTGTGTATTTTAATATTTTCCTCGTCGTATCATTTTCGCGGTATTTAGCCAGGAATTGCTCATTATTTTACGCACATATTTTTCAGTTCTTAATTAAAATTACATGTTATTTATCTACAGAAAAAATGTACATTTTGTTTTACAGTCATTTATTTGATGAGCTATTTAATAATAATTATTATTAGAACCGTTTACAAATTTGGTGTTCTCGAGGTGTCGTAAAAGGTGTAAAAGGTAACATGTTGTGCCGACGCCACTTAGAGTAGGATAAGGGCTGATGATGTCAATATATTAGTCAAATCAAATCAAATCAAAATAATCGTTATTCAAATAAGCTCTTACAAGCACTTTTGAATCGTCAAGGTTCTTTATATGATTAATGAAGCTACAACTGGTTCGGAATGTTGCTCCTACCGCGAAGAACCAGAAAGAAACTAAGCGGTCAATCTTTTAAACATTTTCAATTTTACATAATGAAACCGCAGTCCTGTATGAAGCTGAAAAGATTTTCAAATCCAGGTTTTTTTATCATTCAAATAATCTTCAATTTTGTAATATGCTTTACGCACAAGTACATCTCTTATACTTAACTTAAACCTTTCTGTGAGACCACGGACAGTCAAAGATATGTTAATAGAAGTAATTTACTAGAGAATTGTATCTTAATTGAAAGTCCGTGACAGCATGTCTCTATTTTCTATGGTTAACACAGAATAACTACTTTTGTGTCTTTTGTGACGCACTGATTTCAACGCGGGCGAAATCGCAAGTATACCTAGTTTAAAACTATATGTATTTGAGTATTGAAACCGATTCAATATGAACTGAGCCCCCCGTGCCTTCAAGATTAAATAGCGTGAAGCTGCCCGCATTGCGGTGAACGCTTAAGGGGTAATTAGTAGTTACTGGTCCTCTACCATTTACGGTATGGTACTATAAACAAAATCTAGACCAGCGTTTCATTGCATATAAAAGTCTTTTGACGATTTAATTAATTTAATTATTGACATCATTATCCTCCTGCCCTTATCGGACTCTAAGTGGGGACGGCAAAACATCTTTTCTTCTTTTCATTTTCTTTTAATTTAACGATTACATAAAATTACTATCTGATTTCGGGGACGCCTGTCGGTGCAGTGCGGGTGGTCAGCTCCTATTCCGGACTATTCCACCCATAAAATTACTGTAGGTAAATTATATCTCTCAGTTGTCGTAACTTAATTTGAAAGTTGTTATTACATATTACCTTTAATTAAAATTCTAATTATTTAAAGTTGTTCAATGTATAATTTTAATGTGAAGTGTGTATTTTGTTGGTGATCTATAAATAAATAAATGTTATAAACATGCTGTCATATGATTTAGCTGCGTTTTTACGACCGGCCGCCTGCCTGACGTCAACTTACCTTAGTCGTATTTTACGACGCCTCAGTAAGAAAGAGGGTGGTCTATTCTACTAAACCGGATACCACACGGTGGGTCGACTTAACTTAGTCGCCTTTTACGACTACTCGGTAAGAAATGAGGGTGGTCTATTCTACTTAACCGGATACCACACGGTGGATTAACTTACCTTAGTCGCCTTTTACGACACCTCGGTAAGAAATGAGGGTGATAATATTCTATTCAGCCGGATACCACACGGCGTCGAGATTCACCAATATTTATTTATTTTTTATTTATTTCACAACAATTTTTTAGACATGTACAATTATTGTCCCACTTGGAGTGGGATAAAGACAGGAAGACGATGATATTGGTGAATCTCGGTTATCGTAGGATTAGGCCAAAGAAAGCCCGCATCGTGCAGTAAGTCAACGCCGTGATTACCTACCGATCCATTACCCCTGTGTATGATAAGGATTGCTGAGTCGAATTTGAATCAAAACTCCTTCAAGCTATTCCCAAGTAATTTCATTCATAGCACACCTCACACAGGAATAGAGGAATAGAGTGACAATGAAAAACGCCATCTATTATCAAACTAGAACAAGACATCCACGCAAACAAAGTTGCGGGTAAAAGCTAGTTCTGAAATAAATCCCCTTTTTAATTACCAATCCCGTGTGGCGCCAGGTCAGACCCTAGTATAGCTGACCGCAATGCGGTGAACGCTTAAGCTGTAATTAGTAGGTGCCGATCCATTACAGTTCGCTTCAGGTAATGATTTCTGAACTCCGGTATACGAGTTTCCCGTTTCACAAAAGTAAGAGATATTACAGCTATTATCAGGATTTAAACTTTTATCATTAATGTTGACTGTTTTCACATCGATATTATACAGGTATAAAATTATATATTCACTAACTTTGCCATTACAGCAGTTTAAAAACACTATTAAGGAGAGGCTGATACAGAAAGCCTACTATACTGTTGAGGATTATTTAGACGATAAAAATGCGTGGATATAAATATTGTTCGACCCTGTACAAGATAGAAACATTAAATGTAACTAGCATTAAGAATTGTATTTTTTAAAAAGAGCAACCGCCGAGTTTCTTGCTGGCTTTTCTCGGTAGGAACAGCTTTCCGAACCAGCAGTAGAGTTGACGATTCAAAAGCACTTGTTTACAAGTTTATTTGAGTAAAGAATATTTTGAATTTGACTAGCTGAACCACTCGGTTTTCCTTTTGATAAAGCTTAGTTAGCGTACGCCGTGTAGTATCCGGCTGAATAGAATAGTACCACCCTCATTTCTTACCGAGGTGTCGTAAAAGGTGACTAAGGTAAGTCAACCCGCCGTGTGGTATCTGGCTGAGTAGAATAGACCAACCTCATTTCTTACCGAGGTGTCGTAAAAACACAGCTAAATCATGTGACAGCATGCTTATAACATGTTGTGCTGATCCCACATAGAGTGGGATAAGGGCAGAGAGATGATGATGAAAGCTTAGTTAGCGTGTTATTTGTTTTTCCCTAAAATCTTGGTTTCTATGAAACTTTTGTATAGAAGACTTCCATGATTTCCAGATTTAATTATATATTTTCCTGATTTAGAATTATACTATCTTCTTCTTCTTTTTCTCAATCTATTGACGTCCATTGCACGGACATAGCTAACTTATAACTATTATATAATGGTTATGATTGTATACTTTACTTTTTTATACATAGGCAGCAAAAACTAAACATTGACTTAACACCACAAAAAATTTATGTAGTAGGAAATAGGATTTTATGATAGTAAATTTACATTAAACAAAATTAATTGTAAGTTGATTGAAGCCATGTTAGCCCTGCGGCAACACAGTGCGACTCTTTCGAGAAGGTCACGAGTTCAAACCCGGGCAGACACCAATGAGTTTTTCTGTTATTCTGGTCTGTTCTTATGTATCTAATTGATAATTGCAATTTATCACACGCTTTTCGGTGAAGAAAAATATCGTGAGGAAACCTGCATATCTCCTGAGAATTTTGAAGATATGTGTAACCTACCAATCCGCATTGGAGCAGCGTGATAGGTCTTAGCTCCAATCCTCCTCTCCAAAAACTGAGAGAAGAGGCCTATTCCCAGCAGTGGGAGAGTAACAGGCCACAACTTACTTACTTTACTTTAAATTAATTGGTCAGCAACAAGAGATTTAGCGGTCACATTCTGTGCTGTATAAAGAACCCGTGAGAGGTACGGTTATTATTTCGGTAAGACATAATTGCGTTTCAATTGCTTGCAGCAGAAATAAATAGCACTAAGTAAGATATAGGTACCTAATTATCTCGTTGCCTAATTTAAGAGAGTTTGTTATCGCTGGCAGAAAAGCAACAGCATATTTTGAAAATATTACTAGTCATACTTTCTTAATAAACGTTTTATAAAATTTCCCCTTAATCGCCGTGTGGTATCCGACTGAATAGAATAGTACCACCCTCATTTCTTACTGAGGTGTCGTAAAAGGCGACTAAGGTAAGTTGACCCACCGTGTGGTATCTGGTTTAGTAAAATAGACCACCTTCTTTCTTACCAAGGTGTCGTAAAATACGTCAGGCAGGCGGCCGGTCGTAACAACGCAGTCAAATCATGTGACAGCACGTTTATAACATGTTGTGCCAACCCCACTTAGAGTGGGATATTTTGTTGATACACAAAAAAATTATACAATTTTTGTTGTATGCTGACTTGCTCTATTGACAGTTTGGACAAAATAATTAAAATATTATAAAGCTCATCATCCTCCTGCCCCTATCCCACTCTACGTGGGGTCGGCACAACATGTTATAAACATGCTGTCACATGATTTGGCTGCGTTTTTACGACCGGCCGCCTGCCTGACGTCAACTTACCTTAGTCGCCTTTTACGACACCTCGGTAAGAAATGAGGTTGGTCAATTCTACTCAGCCGGATACCACACGGCGGTAAAATATTATAAAGCTCAGTTTGTAAAAATATTGTTTTCTATACATCCCTATAGTTATATCAATATTTGAAAATTGATCGTAGCTTATGGCCCGAATTGAATTCAATTCAAGCCAGCCACTTCAAATACGCCGAAGTCGACTAGTCTGACAGAAATGACATTTTCGATTCGGACGTCGCTGAGTGTAAACGATGTACTCCAGACAGGACAAATGTCACTCATACGGAATCTGGAGTTCTAGAATATGGTCCGAGTGAAATTCGACTTAGGGCCTGTTTCACAATCATCATCCTCCTGCCCTTATCCCACTCTAAGTGGGGTCAGCACAACATATTATAAACATGCTGTCACATGATTTGGCTGCGTTTTTACGACAGGCCGCCTGCCTGACGTCAACTTACCTAAGTCGTATTTTACAACACCTCGGTAAGAAAGAGGGTGGTTTATTCTACTGAACCGGATACCACACGGTGGATCAACTTACCTTAGTCGCCTTTTACGACATCTCGGTAAGAAATGAGGTTGGTCTATTCTACTCAGCCGGATACCACACGGCGGGTCGACTTACCTTAGTCGCCTTCTACGACACCTCGGTAAGAAAAGAGGGTGGTGCTATTCTATTCAGCCGGATACCACACGGCGGTAAGGGCCTGTTTCACAAGTTAGCTTATTCGGAACACATCTGTCACATATCTCGGAATTTTGTGTTTATAAGGTTTCTGATAGGCTTATTCAGTACTTAAAGTCCCTAATAAGTTAACAGGTAGATCATGTGGCTGTTATTTTGTTTATCTGCTGGATAGCAAATACCTATTTTAAAATGGCCGCCATTTTATATTTTTCACTATTTAGAGTCGCTTTTTAGAGACATTTATATACTACTTAGTTTATTTGTCTGTTAACTTTTTTTTTAAATTTATTATACAATACAATAAGACAATATATAAACAAATATAAAAACACACCTTTCGAAAACCACGCAGGGTTTATATGAACTTGTGGAGTTCGCATTATTTTTCTATATCTATGTCTATTATATTTTGTTACATATACATTTTGTTTTTTCAATAGCTTTTGAAACTTATTAAATAATTAGTTAAATATAATTAAAGTTAACATGCAAGTTTACAAGAGCTTAAATAGAAACAGTTATTTATATTAAAACTCTTGCACACCTGCATGTTACCCCTAAATTCATCCAATCAATACAGTCAAACAATATGCTTAATATCATTAGTTATAAGCAATTCAATTCAAAATCTTTTAACTATCCGACACTTTATCAGTGACTTGTGAAACAGGCCCTAAGTTAACAACTTGAAATATGCCGCCATCGACTAGCGTTTCCCACAAAACTGACATTTCGACATCGCTCGTGTGATAACTACGTACTTGAAACCGGACATTGTCATTTATCTGTGGTCAGCACACTTGGCGAGTATGATATTTTAAAGTGAAACTTCGAATTTCTACGACAAGTAAACCAAATGTCTATGTAATTATAAATATGTGAATAATTATCACATATACGTTGGAACAAATTGGTAGGTGTTGCCATAACTAACACTAAAAATAACTTAACTGTCACGAGTCACGCCCAGCGAGCTGCTTCACGCAATTCTCGCCGTGGTAAAGTAACGGCCTGTTACTATCCCACTGCTGGGCATAGGCCTCTTCTCTCCGTTTTTTTTTTTGGACAGAAGGATTGGAGCTAAGACCTACGCTGCTCCAGTGCGGATTGGTAGGTTACACATATCCCCAGAATTCTCTAGAGATATGCAGGTTTCCTCACGATGTTTTCCTTCACCGAAAAGCGTGTGATAAATTGCAATTATCAATTAGACACATAAGTTTTACTAGAAAACTCATTGGTCCCTGCCCGGGGTTTGAACCCTAGACCTCCTCGAAAGAGGCGCACGATGTTACCGCTGGGCTACCACGGCTTCACGGCTTCTCGCCGTGATAACGCAGTATAAAGAGCTCATGAATAAGGGCCCTGGATGGGCTCAAAAATAGTAGGACGAACCCAATATAATAGGACGTGAGTAAAGAAGGTTCCTATACATTAACTATGATACTCATAATACTCACTTAGCGTTTTGCCCGCGATGAAATCAGTGTGTCACAAAGTTTTTCCCAATTTGAAATTTTGAATATAGAAGTAGTTATTGTGAGTTAGATGAGAGAAAGATGAGATATAGAGACATGCTCTCAAAGACTTTTTACTAGTATTTTTAGAGATCTACAATTCTCTAGTACATCAGTTTAGTGTATTTCTGCTAGTATACGCGCCGCATGCGATTTTGCAATCAGGTATTTTTTTTACAACCGCGCCACCTCGTCAACGCTATATATAAACCGCAAGCTTTCCAGACGCGTTGAAAAATCCGTTCAGTAGATTTTGATAAAATCGATCACATACAGACACAGCTTTTGGGGACTTTGTTTTATAATAAGTATCGATTAAATTAACTACATATCTTACCTACCTACCAATCCGCATAGGAGCAGCGTGGTAGGTCTTAGCTCCAATCTTTTTAAAAACAGACGGAGGAGGCCTATGTCGCACTTGGATAGTAACAGACCATTACTTTACTTTTACATATCTTGAGTTTAGATGTATACCGGTTAGAAATCGGAAATTTAACAAAGGTCTTATTCAGTCCATTTCATCTCCTTTTGAACTCCGTTGTTAATTTAAAACTAACACCCCGTAACTCAGATACTCGCATAAATAACGAAAGTAGGGGGCGGCCGAAATTTATGTTCTTTGAAGTTTGTACAAAAAATTTCGCCTCTACCGATAATTAAAATGTTTTAAGCCTTGAATTAATTAGATTAAAGGGTAAGCGTTTCAGATTTCGCTTTATTTTTTTGCTTTTTATTTATCACTAGCAATAGCCGCTGGCGATTGCTAGTAAAAATAATTGAGTTTTACTTAAAAAACAGTTATCTTCGCCGCCATTTTCTTCCCCAGAAACGAACCCACACCTTTTAAACAGTCCATTTTTCCATAACTAATCATCTTCCTGCCCTTATCCCACTCTGAGTGGGGTTGGCACAACATGTTATAAACATGCTGTCACATGAATTGGCTGCGTTTTTACGACTGGCCGCCTGCCTGACGCCAACTTACCTCTGTCGTATTTTACGACACCTCGGTAAGAAAAAGGGTGGTCTATTCTACTAAACCGGATACCACACGGTGGGTCAACTTACCTAGTCGCCTTATACGACACCTCGGTAAGAAATGAGGTTGGTCTATTCTATTCAGCCGGATACCACACGGCTTAACTTTTCCATAACTATATTCCTATTTTATTTCATACCCTTTTTTATCTAGGATCCTGTAATAAATGGAAATATCTCTGTCACAATGTTCATTTCGTTTAATCGAATCAGCTCGTCAAAATCATTGGTAATCACTTAAAACCAACGCACGAGTCCCTGTAGTTATTTGCTTTAAAGCCAAATACATCACGCCCATCATCAGAATTTAACGTCCACCAGTGATTTCCCTGGAGGGTGGATATAGTCAACCTTGTAATACGTGCATGGAAATATTATCCTTGTTGTTACCTACTTTAAACTTTATTTTTCTTTAAATATGAGACCTTACTAAAAGCTTTCTATTTATATACATATTATTTAATTTGTATTTAAACAACTAATTGCTTTTAGCGTGTGATATGTTGGACTCATAAAGTTTATTATAATAAATAAATAAATATATGGAATACTTATATATTATAATATCTGTCCCCAAAGTAAGTAAGTTAATACTTGTGTTATGGGTGACAGAAAAGTGGTAAATATATACTTATATAATAGTAAATACATACTTAAACACAAACATACACCCAGAGTCGAAGAACCAACATCGTCATCAATCATTATCATCATTCTCTTACCCTTATCCCACTCTAAGTGGGGTCGGCACAACATGTCTTCTTCTTCCATTCTCCTCTATCATTCGTCAACTCTGGTGCCACTCCTTTAACATGCATATCGTTTTTCACACAATCAATCCATCTTTTTTTCGGCTTCCCCCTATTCATATATTCATCCAGATTCATATTTAGGACTCTTTCGGTCACATGATTTTCATCCCTCCTTATTACATGACCAACATATTGCTTTATAAAAAAGGTTTGCCCTCAGCGGGAAAAGAACCCGCAAACCAGGTAGCTGAAGGCAGGGTCACTGCCAACTGCGCCAAAGGCCCAACTCGGCCAAAGAAAATCCTTAAAATTCAGAGCTAAGCCATAAATTTAAAAATACGAGTAGATACACCTCTACTTAAAAGAAATCTTAATATGGTATCTGTAGTACTTCCCTGTACACATTACTCGCTAGTATAATGCTTCCTCTGCCACGTCCAGTGACCAAATAACAAACATTTTCGCTTGGGGCTATTAAGAACCTTTCCTCCCCACTCCTCGTGTGTCCCAGAGACAACATTCTATCTTTATATTATACCATAGACGAGTAATATCACAGATACAGAGCAAACCCATATATCATAGATAAGGAATACAGTAAATACACAAACACTACAGTATCCTTATCCAGAAATGGATAGCAATATTCAGATATTAGGTCCGATTATACAATACTTACAAAACACATTTCACACTGGCTCCATTTCGAAATCGGTTAAAAAGCGAAGCCATTAAATTCAAAGACCACTCTTTATTGCGTTTATGGGTTCATTAATATTGGAAAATCTAGGTTCCCCGAACGGGAAGGGGGCAAAAAGGGTACTAGGAAATGAGGAAGGCAATTAGCTTCCATTAAGGTATAAAAACTTCATGAATAAATTTCTTTGTAAATATTGAATAATTTAAACGATATTACATTAATACTACATCATTTTCTTCAACTTTTTCAACCGATGGACGTCCACTGCTCGACATTGGTCTTTTTAAGGTATCTAGCGGTCAGTTCTCGTGACCTTTTTGAGGTCGTCAGTTCACCTCGTAGGGGGTCACGCTGCGTTATCCAAGGCGAGGTCGCCATTCCAGCACCTTAGGACCCCAACGCGCATCAGTTTTTCGCGCTTCGTGCTCCGCTCATTGCCACTTCAGCTTCGTGACACGACGAGCTATGTCGGTTACTAGGTTTGTCTACGGATCTCTTCATTAAGTTTCGCTACACTGTTGTATTACGGTTCCCTGTAAGGATAGTGATAAGCTGAAAATAAATCAATTTAAAAAATCTGATTTGATTTGTTCGTATTGTTATAATATTTAAACATGCCTTACTTTGCATACGTGA
Source organism: Morpho helenor (assembly GCA_029227775.1). Taxonomy (NCBI): domain Eukaryota; kingdom Metazoa; phylum Arthropoda; class Insecta; order Lepidoptera; family Nymphalidae; genus Morpho; species Morpho helenor. The sequence continues at coordinate 3,161,516 of JARGCU010000006.1, forward strand.
ATTCGTGAGCTTTTTGGTATTATAATGTTCGTCATGAGTTGTACAAATAGATATCTAGAGAATCGTATGAGTAGCTGTAATGGTAAACTTTTTTATGTTTAATTTTTTATCTAAGTTTAAATAAGCCGGAGCAATGTTTATATATATATATATATATATATATATATATATATATATATATATATATATATATATATATATATATATATATATATATATATATATATATATATATATATATTAACGTGGACTAAGTCGCGGGTATAACTTGTCTATACTAATATTAGATTATAAAGAGGAAAAAACACAAACCACCATTTCATCATTTTATCACCATTGGAAAGCTTCACTGAGCAACATAAGCTATATTACATTTTTTTTTAATAGGGATCTGTAATAAAAATGTAAAAAAATTTGTCATAAAATCCTGTATATTCATTAGATTATTAATTTTAGATTAATTAAATAAGAAATAAAGCTTTTATGTTAACAAATTTTATGTTAAATCTAAAGCCCAACTTAGTAGACTTTGCGTTGTTATGAGATCGGTATGTACGCGGGTGAAACCGCGGGATATTACTAGTATTAAATATATCGATATTGAAGCCGGAAAGCCGCCTCTGGATTAGGCAAGTCTTAAGTCTTCTTAAGACGACCTCAATCCGACCTTCGCAAGTAATTAGAAGGTGTTAGGGATTCCCAAATGGACAGTCCGTGTTGCGAGCCAAGAAACCGCATCAAATGACCACCTGCTCAAATTAGAAAGTTTCACCTCTCTCTCTATAATCTGCTTAACTTTCGTTTCAGGGCTGTGTAACCGTTGGTTCGAGATAAAAGGAATTCTAGAATTATCTTCACTCTCGATTGAAAACAAAATTCATACAACATAAACATCTAATTTTTTACAATCTTTTATTTGCCTTTCTTTTTTAATTTTAGTGACACGCCGTGTGGTATCCGGCTGAATAGAATAGTACCACCCAAATTTCTTACCGAGGTGTCGTAAGAGGCGACTAAGGTAAGTCGACCCGCCGTGTGGTATCCGGCTGAGTAGAATAGACCACTCTCCTTTCTTACCGAGGTGTCATAAAAGGCGACTATGGTAAGTTGACCCACCGTGTGGTATTCGGCTGAGTAGAATAGACCAACTTCATTTCTTACCGAGGTGTCATAAAATACGACTAAGGTAAGTTGACGTCAGGCAGACGGCCGGTCGTAAAATACGTAACCAAATCATGTGACAACATGTTTGTAACATGTGCCGACCCCACTTAGAGTGGGATAAGGGCAGGGGGATGATGATTTTAATTTTAGTGATTTTTGAAATTTTATTAATTCTTCCTTAAATAATTTGTAGGGGTCTTGGGGGACAGTTAAGATTTAAGTGGATCAACACTTTCACAGGACCTCTTTTTTTTCTTTCTTCTTTTTGTCGTATTTTACGACACCTTGGTAAGAAAGAGGCTGGTCTATTCTACTCAGCCTGATACCACTCGGCGGGTCGACTTACCTTAGTCGCCTTTTACGACACTTCGTTAAGAAATGAGGGTGGTCTTTTCTACTCAGCCGGATACCACACGGCGGGTCAACTTACCTTAGTTGCCTTTTACGACACTTTGGTACGAAATAAGGGTGATCTATTCTACTCAGCCGTATACCACACGGTAGGTAAACTTACCTTAGTCGCCTTTTACGACACCTCCGTAAGAAATGAGGGTGGTCTAGTCTACTGAGCCGGATACTATACGGCGGATCAACTTACCTTAGTTGCCTTTTACAATACTTTGGTACATTAAACAAATTTAATTATAATAAACAACTGGCCAAAGTTTTGAAATATTGCCAACTTAATATATGAAAATATATATGTCATATTCTATATGAAATTAAACTCATGAAAAAGTGTAATTAGATGTTCAAGAGACCCCGTCTCCCGAGTTCGAGTTCCGAACTCCAAACCTAACAATTTCCGGAGTTCAAATTGAGTTTCATCCGAATCGTTTGAGTTTCAATCCTTAATGAGTAACCCTCATTAAACAACTCCGCCGGAGGGAAATAAACCAGCTCCTAATTTTGGCACGTGTAGGTCCCTAAACATTTTTTTTAATTATCATTATATTTATTTACTAATTAAGATTTTTTTTTCATTTACAGCAAAAATGTACAAGTTATATCTATCTTAAATTACTTACACGCTATGACTATACAAATCATGCCCACGTGAAATGGTCCCAAGAATGCTGACAGCGAAATCTGAATCGCTAAGCTGATTCTTTGTGGAAAAAGGGGCCAGCCCTCTTGTCACATGAAGAGGCAATTAACCGAGGTGTTAAAACGGATAAATTTTTGCATTTTGAATCCATAGCTCTAGGGTCTCAACTGCAAACGGCACAAATATATAACTCTCGATGAGAGATGCATGCTTTCGCCGTTTGCCGGATTCGGCCGTTTCCGCCGCAGCTCCAGGTCTTGACGCTGTGTCCCTGATATGGGAAGAGGCTAACGTATCAACGCATGTTGCGTCTCACATTACGGCCCGTCCCCATTCTCAAGGAATAATGAAGAATTATCTTCAGTGAGTATATTGATTGAATTACTTTTGGTATATAATGATCATGCTCCTGGTGTTATCTTATTCTAAGTTTTCGTAATGATTAATCAAAGTCATAGCATCAGCCACCACTCCACTACACGTCACCCTATGTCGCGGTCCGGCCCCACAGGAGGCACCCTTAGGACGACGTTCCCCGACGCTAGTAGAGCTTCAGCGCTCTATTCTCTTATTTTGAAGCCTCGAAGATGCTTCTGCACTCGCCCGTCCCGCCTGGTGATGCTGTAAAAGCTGTTAGGGCATACAGTCAATTTGAAAAAAAGATTCTAAGTGGGGTCGGTACAACATGTTTTTCTCTTTCATTCTCTCCTATCTTTAGACAACTCTGGCGCTACTCCTTTTATATATGTGTGAAGTATGATATTATAGTTCACACAATTCAACCCTCTTTTTTTCGGCCTCTCTGAAGACAGAGGGTGGTTTATTCTTCTCAGCCGGATAACACACGGCTGGTCAACTCACCTTAGTCGCCTTTTACGACACCTCGGTAAGAAAGAGGGTGGTGTATTCTATTCTACTCAGCAGAATACCACACGACAGATGTATATAATATAAAGTGATTCCAATAAAATTAAATAGTAAAACGTAAAGTGAATACCTAATTCCTTAAACTTCTCTCCGACGGAATCACGTGGCTTTAATTTGTAAATACCACGCATGGCTCTTTTACTAATACAATTTTTTTTTCATTATCCGCGCATTTACCCCATAGCAATATACCATACGTCATAATGCTATGGAAGTAAGCAAAATAAACAAGCAATATAAACAAAAACCTAAGATATTATTTCCTACCTAGAGGGCGAAATATAAAACAATAACATCTTAATTTAAACTTTAACGAAGTTAAACAAGAAAATTATAATGAAAAGAGGACATAAATATTTTCTTCGAGTTCATTTTATTTCACTATAATCAAATTCCGGACTTTCTGCTTGGTAAAGCTTCTACACAATTTTTCAGCTCGACTTTTTCTGCTGAACGACGTTGGAAGCGACACTCGGAAACTCAATTAAATTCGCCGGATAAAAACTGAGACGCATCATCATGGTGAATTCATAAATTATGAATTTAAGTGTTTTAGAATTTAGAATACACATAATCTAATTTATAGAATTAAGCATTAATTTGCGGAGATCCATAATACAAAAGTACTAATAAAATTATTTTGCTATAATAATAAAAAAAATATATATAATGCTAAATGTAGAGTGGACAATCCGTTTTCATACCTGATACATGTTAGATTTGCAAAAACACATGCACTGCAAACCTCCACCACCGCCACCACAATACACAAGCACTACACACGTTCATTATCACAAACTCAACAATCGTTCCGCCCTGCAAAAGAAGCATATTCAGGACATAGACTCCACGACAAATTTGCAAAGCAGCTTTGCGAATCCTATATGTATTGTATCAGGCATGCCATTGGATACTGCTACATTATGCAATATATACGAGGTGTGTTCAAAAAGTATCGCGAATTTTGTGTATTTTCAAAAAATATTTATTTATCCGTGAATATTTATTTTGTCCCCTTCAAAGTAGTCCCCTAGGGATATTATACACATGTGCCAACGTTTTTTACAATCTTCGAAGCACTTCAAAAAATCATTATTTTGTATCTTGTTCAGCTCCTCCTTCGATGCAGTCTTTATCTCGTCAGTCGTGGCGTAGCGTCGTCCTTTCATGGGCCTTTTCAGTTTCGGGAACAAGAAAAAGCCACAGAGGGCCAGATCTGGGGAATAAGGTGGCTGCGGTATCATTAGTGTGTTGTTTTTGGCCAAGAAGTCGCGTACAAGCAGCGATGTGTGAGCAGGGGCGTTATCGTTGCCCATTTTTTTGAGTAAGTAAAAATCGAAGACGAACCAAAACACGTGCAAGCAAAGCAGCTGTCAACAATTAACTGAAAATTCAAAATGGCCAAACTTGTCAGAATAAGTGAAGGACAAATGTACCAACATAACGCCGCAAAAAAAACGAAATTCGAATATGCAAAACCCGAGAAAATTCAAAATTCGCGATACTTTTTGAACACACCTCGTATATGTTCTATTTTCTTTAAAGCGGATTATAGCAAAATAATTTAATTTTTACTTTTTTATAATATTTCGTAAAGTAGCTCAACTCATAATGTAAATTATAGTAATTATGAAAATATGTTTATAAAATTTTTTGTAAATATTTTTATTGTGTAGAAATAAGCCTCGAAAAATTTCGTAGCGAAGCGCACTTCTCAGCCGTGATATTAAATTTTATCATTTTACCGTCCACGTCGAAATATCTTTGTTAAACAGACCGTGAGTAAGCCGGTTCCCGTACTTTTTCACTTGGAATTTATTAGTATGGAAGACGAAACATAAACGAAACAAGCGGCTCCATGTATTTTTGGAACACTACTTTTTGTAAAGCTTAATTTGTTACACGAGCAACTTTTAATTGCTTATTTTAAGCAAAAATTTGACTTGAAATATGCATAGAGATACACTTATAGTGTTCCTCCGTGCGATATCCGGCTGAGTAGAATAGACCACCCTCATTATCTACGTGTCGTAAAAGGCTGCTAAGGTAACTTGACCCTCCGTGTGGTATCTGGCTGAGTAGAATAGACAACCCTCATGTCTTACTGAGGTGTCGTAAAAGGCGACTAAGGTAAGTTGAACCGCCGTGTGATATCCGGCTGAGTAGAACAGACCACTCTCATTTATTAAGGTAAATTGACGTCAAACAGACGACCAGTCGTAAAATACAATAAATCACATAAAAGTAGCGGCCTGTTATTATCCCACTGCTGGGAATAGGCCTCTTCTCTCCGTTATAAGAGAGAAGGATTGGAGCTAAGACCTACCACGCTGCTCCAATGCGGATTGGTAGGTTACACATATCTCCAGAATTCTCTAGAGATATGCAGGTTTCCTCACGATGTTTTCCTTCACCGAAAAGCGTGTGATAAATTGCAATTATCAATTAGACACATAAGTTTTAATAGAAAAACTCATTGGTGTCTGCCCGGGTTTGAACCCATGATCGTCTCTAGAGATTCACACGGTCGCACCGCTAGGCCATCACAGCTCTTTAAATCACATAACAACATGGTTAAACATGTTGTGCCGACCCCTTAGAGTAAAATAAGGACAGGAGGATGATGATGATAATGAACGATTTATATATTTATATATAAACTAGTGGCCCGCTCCGGCTTCGCACGGGTATAAAATATATAGCCTATGTCACTCAGTAAAAAAAATGATTAAAATCTATCCAATAGTTTTGTTTTATTCATTACTGCCCGTGGCCCACACGCGTCATATTTGGAATAAAACTATTCCCCTGGGGTGCCAAAGTGGTCGGCCTCCTCGTGGCGCACCCTGGGCAAGCTTAGTCTTGGCGAACGGACCACTTTGGGGTGGCCAATCCAGTTGTCCCTCTGATTAGCAGAGGGCTATCTGGCCGGGGACTCCGGGGGGGTTGGGGTGTTGTCCCTAATGAGCGACGGGTCCGGTTTGGCTTACTCTAAGTCTGGCTGGACATGGTTCGGCCACCGTCGGCGAAACCCAGCAATGGGAACGGGGACCTTCGGGTTGCGAGGAAGAAAACCTCTATAAAAAATTACCCGGTGGGGGCGGAAACGCCCACCAAGATGTTGGGTCCCTACTTGTGGCGCGATCTCTCCCTGTCGACCGTGACATAACAAACACGGTGGGCAGGGAGCGATCGTGGGCAGCGATGGCCTCTCTTAGCTCTGCGGAGGGGGGTGGAGGGAGGCGGCGGAGCGGTTCCACGAACTGTTGTTCTGGATCCAATCTGCTGCCGGTGAGTCCATGTGTTAGTGACTCGCTTAAGCCCATCGTCTGCCGCCCTAACTGGGGACCTTCGGGTGTTTCGAACGGGGTATATCGAACGCCTGGCTTACAGGTCCCCGAGGCGGTCGGTGCATCTGATGCTCCCGATGCACCGGTTAGCGGAGGGGGCTTCTCTTTCGAGGGGCCCCTACCCGGAGAAGGTGTTTGTTCTCTGGGATCAGAGCTGTCGGCGGGATGGGGGCAATATGTACAATGATCATGTACAATACCCTGTCCTTGCCATCGGCACGGTGGTGGAGCACACAGGTCGTTTTAGTCGGTGCGAGTCCGACATAACCGCCGCCTGTCCCCGTCGGACGGCGGTACCCATGAGTTTTTTTCTGAATAAAAAAAACAATTCCTCTTTCCCTATACCATGAAGATTCCCTGCTATCTTTGGAATATCTAAATTTATATACTACATTTTTACTTATTTACTTTTACATTTTCCCTAAGTATTTTATGTTTACAATTAATTACAGAATGTCTTTATATACAACATTCACAGCTTTTTTATCATTACACAATACAAACATGTTTTCTTTAGAGGTTACTCTTGATAAAGCGACATTTAGTTGGCCATGTGAAAAAAAACCCGTCCAATCGCAGCTAAATTCGAAGTGCTATAAGACAAAGCGCGCAATCGCTATACCCTGCATTTTAAATATGTAATATCTTCGTATGTTAAATGTTCATTTAAATTACAAATGAAGAAGAAAATGTCAATAAAATGCTATTGTGGGTATAAAAGATAGACATAATATGTATACCATCGCGGAGTTTTCTGTAGACCTTTTCAAGGTGTACAAATACTTAGTACATTATTTTGACAAATATTGTAGGGCAGCCTGCGTTTGCAATGTAAACGGAAAAAAATGTAATTATTTACGACATCACATTGGAAACCTCAAAAATGATAGTATTTCTTTATTCCATATTGAATATTTATAATATGTTAGATTATACATATAAACCTTTCTCTTCAATCACTCTATCTATTAAAAAACCGCATCCAAATCTGTTGAGTAGTTTTAAAGATTTAAGCATACAAAGGGATATACGGACATAGGGATAGACAGAGAAAGCGACTTTGTTTTATACTATGTAGTAACGTTTAGCTATTATAACTAACGACGATATTTCTCCTTTATTCTTATGCAATAATAAAAATCAATTTTCCCAAAGTCAACTCATTTACTCTTTCTCAAAAACTACTCAATGACACATATGACAGCCGCAATGCTTTTTCATATTAATGACCAACTCTGAAGGAGGTTGTATTAAAAACATGTTGACAGTCGACCATCCTGACAACATTTGCGACCCCGCAAATCTCATAAGCTGACTTCTGGGAATGATTCTACCACTGATTCGGAATGCTGATTGTACTGAGAAGAATCGGCCAGAAACTCAATACTTGCTCTTTTAATCTGTAAAAGAAAACCGCACATGCCATGACATGACAGGACTACGCTCACGCTTTACGCTCAACTCTTTAAGCTCACGCTTTATGCTCAACTCTTTAAGCTCAACTCCTTAGGCTTTTCGCACCATAAGCATTTCGCACCTAAAGCTCACCCTCAACCACTGTCATGGCATTACACAGCTCAATAAGTGGCAACCAACTCAGCAGATACACACGTAAACAGACTCGCAAATGATAACGCTCAAAGAACAATCACCACATCTAGGCAGAGTCTAGCTGACAGTCGTTGCAGATTGCCACAGTCTAGAAAACAATCGTTACAACTAGAACAAATCCAGAGAACAATCGTCATTCTAGCTGACAGTTCTATCGAACAATAGTCACAGGCGCGTCTATGGCCTCACATAGCACATCGTCACGTTGATCTTACAGAGTTAATAAACCGAATACCAATTACCATCATTAATCTCTCCAATAAAAACTCCATTTTTTATTCCATAGCATCGCATATCGCAACTATTTCTCAAATTATACGAAATTCGCAGTCTCCGTGTTGTCTCAAGATATTGATCGTCATTTGTCTTTTCTTTAAACTCTTTAAATTTCCAGATATTCCTTTTGTCCGCTCTATTTGTGAGTTTAGGTTACATCCCCTTCTGAATATAATAAACGACGATATTTCTCCTTTATACTTGTTATATTATTATATTTATTCAATAAATAAAAACATTTTCCCAGAATCAACCCATTTACTCTTTCTCAACAACTTAATGACACATATGACAGCCACAATGCTTTTTCATATTAATGACCAACTCTAAGAAGGAGGTTGTATTAAAAACATGTTATAACACTATTATTTTGATAACTGTCAAATTTTTTTCCATACTAAATCAAAGACAAAATTACGTTTAGCTGTCATTTATGTTTTGTTATTCCACTGAAATTTGCGTTTTATTATTTTACTGTCATAGTCGTTTTTGTTATACCACGTTTTATAGCGACTTGACGGGATAAAATAAATGCGGTCGAACGGGATAAAAAGTATCCTATGTCCGTCTCCTGGTTCTAAGCAACCTCTCCACCAATTTTCAGCCGAATTGGTTCATCCGTTCTTGAGTTATAAATAGTGTAACTTAGACCAACTTTCTTTTATATATATAGATGTCAGTATTATTAATGTAAAATTTTTCTTTAGTTTCCAGGACGAGCGTATTTTTTTTAAAATAATTAATTAGACGTAAAATAATTTATACATTATCCAACAAAGCTAGTCACATAATTACAAAAAATTTATGAAACGAAACAGAACAATAAACATCCGGATTTTGTGATTTACAACCGAACACTGCAATACCACAATTATAAATTATGTGCACAGATTTATCTTGTTTTTGTTGTTTAAATTATACAGTACCCTCTTTGTTGGAGCGTGCGGTTTAATTACAGCTGCGGTCGGCTCCTTCCAAGCGCTGCACAGCGCTTTTTTCAAATTATTTGTCATATTAAAATATATTATGGAGATCACTATTCTCCTGCCCTTATCCTACTCTAAGTGGGGTCGGCACATCATATTTTAAATAAAATAACTTTAAATAACTAGATGTACTTTAGTTATTTTATGACTGAACTGACTGTCAACTTCCCTTAGTCGCCTTTTACGACACTTGCGCAAGAAAGGAGGACGGTCTATTCTACTCAGCCGGATACCACAAGACGGGTCAACTTACCTTGGCCGTCTTTCACGACACCTCGTTATGAAATGAGACTGATCTATTCTATATAACACACAAGGATCTGAATGAGGCTGATCTATTCTATATAACACACAAGGATCTGAATGAGGCTGATCTATTCTATATAACACACAAGGATCTGAATGAGGCTGATCTATTCTATATAACACACAAGATAACACAAGGTGGCTCAACTTACCTTAATCGCCTTCTACACCTCGGTAAGAAATAAGGGTGTTCTATTCTACTCAGCCGGATACCACACGACAAGTTAACTTACCTTAGTTGCCTTTTGCAACACCTTGGTAAGAAATGAGGGTGATCTATGCTACTCAGTCGGATACCACACGATGAGTCAACTTACCTTAGTCACTTGTACAAAATAAATTAATTGCTCAATTATCATTATAGTTATATTTACCTAAGTTTTTGTTTAATACATAATAACCAAAGATTACATTAATAATTGTGATGGTTAATTAACAGATACATGAACTGCAGCGGAAAATAGAACAATAAGCTTAAATGAATTCAGATAAATGCTTCATGCTATGGGTACAGCTTAAATGATTCATGCTATGGGGTACAGCGGCTGATATTCACAGGGTCTTTGTTTTGCAAAAAAGAGCTATACGTGGTATTTATAATATGAAACCTCGTGATTCTCTTAGGGAAAAGTTCAAAGAAATTGGCGTTATGACTGTAGCTTCACAATACATCTACAGTAATATACTATTTGTACGTAAAAATATTCACTTGTATAGTAAAAATAGTGATAGGTATGACAGACATACAAGAAACAGACTGTTACCGCCATATACATCTTTCCCTATCTTACGTATAATCCCGTCCTCCTCGCACGCTTATTTATCACCGCACGCGGCCCGCCGAGAGAGGGCGGCACTCGTAAGCTAAAACGTTCGAGACGAACACGCTGCGCTCGCGCATTATTTTAACACACCTTTTTAAATTAGTGCAAATCTAGTGAAAGTGTTGTGGAGTGCCTGCCTGCCGATTATCCTGCATCCGGGACAGTTATCACATAAGGTAAGCGTGCCTCCTTTCATTCCGCTCCCAAATATAGTTCTTCTCCGCCGCCATTTTTCCCTTTCCGCAAAATTCCGCAAAACCATCCCCTTTAATACAGTCCACTTTTCCATCATCATTTCTCATCCCGCATCCTTCCACAGGACCCCCCCGCGCCGCTCCATTTAGTGGTCCTATTCGAGTCGGACCCCCTTTTCTTTATACTACTTTTCTTTCCCCGCACCTATAGGTCGCCTAAATAGGTCATTTAATTTATATAACCGCAATATCTATTTAGGTTCTTATAGAAATATCGTATATTATATCCGCATATCCGCTATATTATATGTATTATCTAAGTAGAATTAATATTTATATATAACCGCACCCCTACATAGGTAATTCATATAAGTTCATACTTAAATTTTATATTAATATTCATCCGCATACATTATTTGAAGAACTATTCAAGGGAATATTATATTTTCGTCCGAAGTGAACGTTTTAGTTTCACCCGCAATATTTTATTTTTTAACGCGCCTCGCTAATTCATACGTAAAACGCTGTCCGCTTACCCACTTATTTCTAATAATTTCGTTCGTACGTGTTGTCGCTTTATACGCGTATTGTTTACGAGTTATTTTTAGAAATATTGAATATAAAAAATGGCTTCATCTAGTGATGAAGAGACTGCGCTGTCATCTTTAGATATAAAACTTCGTGTTTTAGAGGCGAGACGTAGTGCACTTTTCGCTCGCATGCAAGTTATTTTTAATAAAGCGAAAATTGCACAATTGAATGAAAATAATTTAGAATCTTTTTTAGTCGCTGTCGAAACCGTAAATGACATTCGTTCAGAGTTCAAATCCCTTGTTGATAAGTACAATACTGTATTATTGACCGTTAATCCTAAAGCGCAACTTGATTATCAGACGTGGACTTCTTTCGAGGAGTTGTATAGCTTTGTAAAAAGGGTCATAACGAAATTATCACCGCCTAAACAATCAGACAGTGACATTAAATGTTCTCCACCGCCACCTCGCTCTCGACCTTCTTTGCCGCCAATTGAACTTATGACGTTTTCTGGTGATATACGCACTTGGCCATTATTTTATGCCAGTTTCAAGGCCACTGTCCATGATAATCCGTCATTGACAGATGATGAAAAATTATATTATTTAGTAGGAAAATTGTCTAGTAAGGCTCAAAGTGTATTCTCCGGTATAACGCCGAGTGGAAAAAATTATAATGCCATTTTACAGTCGTTGATCGATAGATACCAGGACACGCGCACTCTTGCTTCTATGTATATCGATCAAATTCTTGATACTAAATCATTTAGTTCCGCATCGCTCGCTAATTTTGAATCATTTATGGATAAAATATCTACCGCAACTAACGCGCTTCTAAACCTAGGTTTAGACAACTTAGGTGACTACATATTGTTTCACATCGCGCTTAAAAAATTAGATAAAGAGACTGTTCGCGCTTTCGAAATGGAGTCTTATAGCAATAAGAATACGATTCCTACGCTACAAAGTCTTATTGATTTTATTAAAATGCAATATAAAATAAGTTTTCAGACTCAAAATAATAATTGTTTGAATCCGCCATTAAAATCGCGTAAAATAAATAATTATATCCCTAATCCGCAGTCATATTTAACTGTTTCGGATAATAATAGATGCTTATGTTCGAATATAGTGCACGAACATCTTTTCAAATGTCCGGCCTTCGATAAGCTCACTCCCAGTGAACGATTTAAAATTGTTAAGGATAAAAATACCTGTATAAATTGCTTAAGTTTAAAACATAAATCGATGCACTGTAAATCGAATAGTAAATGTCGCTCTTGTAATGGTAAACATCATACGCTTTTGCATTTCAATAAGCAAAGGGTTGAACCGAGCATCGAACCCCTTGCATCGCAGTCGGTTATCGCGCGTATGAATCATAGTCCGCCGCCAGTCTCGCACGATGCGAGCGCCAGCGGCCCGCCGGTTTCTACAAGTTGTTCGACGTTCATTGCCGCTCCGCATACCTTAGCGTCTTACGATTCATGCGACTCGAGCCCGCAATGTACATTACTTGCGACTGCGCAGGTTTTAATTTACGATCGCGATAACATTCCGGTTAATGTTCGATGTCTTATAGACAGCGGCTCACAATCGCATTTAATAACTAACGATTTATACCATCGCTTGGGTTTGAGTAAACATAATTCGCACCTTATTATTAGGGGTATAGGTGGAGCTGAAAAATCCGTTAAGGGTTCAGTAGATTTAAGGTTATACTCGCGTCATAATTCCGCTATTCATTATGATATCTCCGCGCTTATAGTCGATCGCATTGCCGACGACTTACCAACCGCACCTATAGACGCGGCCGCGCTTGGATACTTGCAGCGGCTCCCGCTCGCTGATAATAATTTTACAACGCCGGGCCCGATTCAAATGCTGATCGGTGCTTCGTTATTCTCGCATTTGTTGCTACCGGGAAGAATTTCTTGCAACAAATTAAATTCGCCGACCGCTATCGAAACTACATTAGGATATATTATTATGGGCACGGTCCCTGTGTTACAACCGCGCCGCTTTACTATTAATAATACAACTTCATGTTGTGCTGTCGTATCCGATCCAATGGACGCTCTTCTAAAGCGCTTCTGGGAACTTGAAGAGGTTGATTCACGTCCCGTTCGTAGTCAAGATGACGTCGAATGTGAGGAACATTTCCGAGCTACGACGGAGCGTGACGTCAGCAATGGCAGGTACACAGTATCGCTGCCGTTCCGTGGTGATCCTTATTCGCTTGGGGAATCATACTCCGCAGCTCATAGGCGATTTTTGTGCCTTGAGAGGAAATTAGAAGCGTCATTGAAGATGCGCAAGGCATACGATAGTGTTATTAGAGAGTACGTCGATAAGGGTTACTTATCTCTAGTGTCCGCACCTAAAGACGATACTTCTAGCCTCGCCTATTATATACCGCATCACGGGGTGATCCGCGAGGATAAAACTTCCACGAAGCTTCGAGTCGTGTTAGATGCCAGCAGTGGAAGCCCGTCTCTCAACGATTTGCTTCACTCCGGCCCTAATTTACAGGGTGATTTGTTTAGTATAATTTTAAAATTTCGCTTTTTCGCTATCGCACTTTCAGCTGATTGTAAACAACAATTTTTGCAAATAGGCATGAATTCGAATGACCGACGGTTTCAAAGAATTTTATATAGGTTTAGTCCGCAAGATCCCTTACAAGTTTACGAATTTAATCGAGTTTGCTTCGGATTAAAGTCGAGTCCATTTCATGCTCTCCGCGTTGTACAGCAGCTGATAGAAAATGAAGGTCATCGTTTTAAAAATATTTCCGCTGCTTCGTCTTCCTTATACATGGATGACATTAACTTTTCAGTGATGTCTGAAACCATCGCTATAGCCGCTAGTAACGAATTAATTTCGTTATTCAAGATGGGTCAGTTTGATCTTGTTAAGTGGGCTAGTAATAAACAGTCCGTTTTAAAAAATATTCCCGCTTCGCACCGAGCATCTCCTAGCGTAGAATTTGATAGATCAGTGCCTCATAAGGTTTTGGGTCTATGCTGGGACAAAGATAATCACTGCTTTCGCTTTGAGGTGGTATGCCCGAGTGACAAGTGTACCAAGCGCACAATATTATCTACGGTAGCCCGCCTTTGGGATATCATGGGTTTCGTGGCTCCCACCGTATTGTTCGCCAAGCTCTTAATCAAAGAGCTCTGGCTGATGAAATGCGACTGGGATGACACTCCTCCGCGTCACATTGTCAGCGCTTGGGACCAATTTTGTTCTCAATTATCTAGCCTTCATGAGGTTCGCATACCGCGCCACATAGGTATTGTAGAAGGTTCTGCTGTAAGCCTTTTAGGTTTCGCTGATGCCAGCGAACGCGCTTACGGCGGAGTAGTTTATGTGCATGTTAAAAACCGCTCAGGTAACCTCGTGCACATAGTTTGTGCGAAGTCCAAGGTCTCGCCTTCTAAACCTGTGTCCATTGCTCGGCTCGAATTACTTGCAGCAGTACTTCTCTCAAAGCTATTGCGCAAGGTTCACAACGCTCTCGACCCTTTGTATAAAATAAATAATATTTTCGCGTTCACTGATTCCAAGGTTGTTCTTTCTTGGATCAATTCTCCCCCTCACCGCTGGCAGACGTTTGTCGCCAATCGAGTTGTCACGCTGACTGACAACTTACCTGCTAAACATTTTTATCACGTGGCAGGTGTTGAAAACCCCGCTGATTGTTTATCGAGAGGATTGACTCCTGATAAACAAATAGACCACGCCCTTTGGTTCCACGGACCAACATGGGTATCGCTTGACCCTTCAGAATGGCCTCTTACAGAATTTAATTGTAATTCTGTAGAAGAGGTTCCAGAAGAGAAATCGCTCGCATACTCTGCTACTACAGACGTTAACGAGTCGATCATCTATCAACTCGCTTTACGTACATCATCTTACCGAAGGTTGCTTCGTATCATAGTGTACATTTACCGCTGTTTAAAAATCTTGCCTCGTGCAAACACAATCTCTCAGTCAGATATTGACTTTGCAGAAGTAAAATTACTACGCGTATTACAAAACATATATTTTTCTCGCGACGTTATCGATTTAAAACATAATAAAGGATGCTCGCCCGCTTTGATAAAACTTAAACCATTTCTAGACGACGATGGTCTTATTCGTGTTGGAGGTCGTCTTATCCATTCCGCTGAAACCTACAATTATAAGCATCCGATAGTATTGCCGCGACACGATCATATTGTTGATTTGTTGGTAGACTATTACCACACGCGAAACTTACACGCCGGTCCGGAATTGTTAATGTCCATTTTGAGGCAACGCTACTGGATTCTTTCCGCGCGACGCATAATACGTCAACGTATTTTTAAATGTAACATTTGTTTTAAATATAAACCGAGACCATCATTCCCGCTCATGGCTGATTTACCCAGCCAGCGCATAAACCAGTTCGATAAAGCCTTTACTCACACAGGCGTTGACTATATGGGGCCGTTACAATGCACTCCTTATCGTGGAAGAGGTGTTAAGAGCCGTAAGACATGGTTGTGCGTATTTACTTGTTTGACAACCAGAGCTACGCATATAGAGGTCGCTACTGATCTATCAACCGCGTGCTTTATGAACGCTTTAAAGCGTTTTCTTTCGCGCCGCGGTCCGGTACAATGCATTTATTCTGATCGAGGTACAAATTTTATGGGAGCTCGTTCCTATTTACGAGACTTGTACAAGTTTCTTGATGAATATCGTCCGCATATGGAGCACGAGCTTACCGAAAACCGCATAGATTGGAAAAATATTCCCCCTGCATCCCCGCATTTTGCAGGATGCATGGAGAGTATGGTGAAGGTGGTTAAGACACACCTGTTTAGAGTCATCGGGCAACAAATACTGTCTTATGAAGAACTTTTAACTGTTTTAGCACAGATAGAAGCCCTGATTAATTCGCGCCCGCTCACCGCATTGAGTTCTGATCCCAGTGAGCCGACCGCGCTCACTCCGGCTCACTTTTTAAACACAGTCCCCTTAGCATCGATACCCGCGCCAGATGTCCATTCCACATCTATCAACCAACGACACATGTTATTGGTTAAATTAGTTCAGTCATTTTGGCAACGTTGGCGAATGGAATATTTGCATAAACTTCAGTCGAGAGCGAAGTGGAATACTCCTGTCGCTCCTATTAAAGTAGGGACTGTGGTAGTTATAGTGATGGATAATATCCCTCCATTTTCATGGCCCTTAGGGGTAATAGAAAAGATACATCCATCGAAGGATGGTACTGTCCGCGTAGCCACAGTGAGAACGTCTAAGGGTAGCTACGTACGACCCACGATTCGCTTATGCCCTTTACCATCCCAATAGTACTAACTTTATGTATATTTATTAGCAGTAGGTTAGTGTTACGTATTAGAATAATTTATATTTAATCCCATTTAATATTACCGCTCCGCTATATATGTTATATATGTTTATACGCTATATATTATACTTATTTTCTTTAAAGGCGACCCTTTAAGGCCGGGGGAAATGTTACCGCCATATACATCTTTCCCTATCTTACGTATAATCCCGTCCTCCTCGCACGCTTATTTATCACCGCACGCGGCCCGCCGAGAGAGGGCGGCACTCGTAAGCTAAAACGTTCGAGACGAACACGCTGCGCTCGCGCATTATTTTAACACACCTTTTTAAATTAGTGCAAATCTAGTGAAAGTGTTGTGGAGTGCCTGCCTGCCGATTATCCTGCATCCGGGACAGTTATCACATAAGGTAAGCGTGCCTCCTTTCATTCCGCTCCCAAATATAGTTCTTCTCCGCCGCCATTTTTCCCTTTCCGCAAAATTCCGCAAAACCATCCCCTTTAATACAGTCCACTTTTCCATCATCATTTCTCATCCCGCATCCTTCCACAGGACCCCCCCGCGCCGCTCCACAGACATAAACTAATGACGCCTAGATTACGCCTCCAAAAGGTCCGAAAATCATTTGTCGGTCTCGGTACACGTTTTTATAACAAAATTCCTCAACATTATCTGGACTTGCCTTTACACAAGTTTAGAAATTATCTCAAAACTATGTTGCTACATAAAGCTTACTATACTATTGAGGATTATTTGAGTGATAGCTTATCTTAACTGCAGTCAGCTACGCATCCAACTGCAACGATTATCTGTAACCATCAAATTGTAATAATTTTTAAAAGATTAGCCGCCGAGTTTCTTGCTGATTCTTCTCGGTAGGAGCAAACTTCCGAATCAGTGGTAGCTTCTTTAAAACATTTGACGATTCAAAAGTACTGTAAACAGTCCACTTGAATAAAGAATATTTTGAATTTGAATTCAGAAATTATTCTGTTTAGAATAAATTTTATAAAATATATTTTTATTAATAGCAATAATAACTTTAAGAATATGTTATTCTATTAAATCTCAATAATTCATTCGATGCAAAAAAAAGGATATTTAGGTTTGTTTACATTACTTCTCACAAACGGATTTTAACGTCGTATGTTCCATATTTCAATGCTATAAATTGAATCTGTGACTTAAAACCTTCCGCAATATTTTATGGAAACAACAAATATATTGCTTTGAATATTTTATACATCTGCTTCTATTAAAAAAAAATTACTTTATTCTCCTTCCCTTGTCTCACTCTAATTGAAGTCGAAGTACAACATGTCTAAAACATGTTGTGATATGACTTGGCTAGTTAATTTACGACCGCCTACTTGACGTCAACTTACCTTAGTCGCCTTTTACGACACCTCGGTAAGTAATGAGGGTTGTCTATTCTACTCAGTTGGATACCACACGGTGGGTCAACTTACCTTAGTCGCCTCTTCCGACACCTCGATAAGAAATGTGGGTGGATTATTTTACTCAGGCGGATACCACATGGTGCGACTATTTGACTTTTATAAAACATGGTTCGAAATTTATAGATCCAGAATCTTCAAAAGAGATTCCTGTATCCACTTATCTGTATATAATCGATAAAAAAAATTTCACCTTGAATCAACGTAATTTTATTAAATTGTTGGTGAATAATGAGAATTGCGAATGTATTATAATTTTCCTGGAATAAAATTAATTAAAGGATCAAAGTGATGTAATGTCTGGACGCAATTTGTACCGAGCGACACGTTATGTATTAATTAAATTAAATTAATGACCACATCCCAGATTAAATGCGAAAACCATTTCGTAAAATGAATAATAAGAGGAACCGTGTGGTATCCGGCTGAATAGAATAGTACTACCCTGATTTCTTTCAGAGGAGTCGTAAAAGGCGACTAAGGTAAGTCAACCCGCCGTGTGGTATCCGGCTGAGTAGAATAGACCAGGGTGGTATATTCTACTCAGCCGGATACCACATTTCTTACCGAGGTGTCGTAACAGGCGACTAAGGTAAGTAGACCCGGCGTGTGGTAGCCGGTTAAGTAGTATAGAACACCATATTATACAATACAATAGTTTCTTACCAAGGTGTCGTAATATACGATTAAGGTAAGTTGACGTCAGGTAGGCGGCCGATCGTATAATACGTAGCCTAATCATGTGATCTGTTTATAACATGTTGTGCCAACCCCACTTAGGGTGGTATAAGGGCAGGAAGATGGTGACAGTCCGTGATATAATATAAATGCATCACCTTTTTTATTTTTACTTTTTATTTTTTATTACGTGACAGTACCGCACCGGTTCATGGCACTGTTTTCCCAAATTCAAATTACACCGTGACATTTTCTATACATAAATCAACTTTGTGAATGGTCCAGAGCAACGCATCTGCTTCCAGTTTATGTATGAACTAAATAACGTACCCGTTATCGTTTTTATTGTTTATTGTCTATCTGTCTGTAGCTGTTACACAATTTAGTACCCTTGTCCCCCAATAAAGATAAATTTTACGCTGCTATTGGTTATTTTTTATGGGAAATTTAATTTGGTAACTTATTACGAATGTGCTTTCGTTTACAGGCCTGTTACAAACCTAATATTGGAGAAAAGTTTATTTTCCTCATTAGAGGGATGGTTTGACCCACGCTTAGACCCACCACACTGCTCCAATGGGAAGTGGCAATATGGTATCAAAATGTACAAGGAAAAATTGATCAAGCTTGGTTAAAAAAAAAATTGTTTTATCCGTGTTTTCGGGCATTGAAAAATTGCTCAAAATGTTGGATACATTACAAATGAAACACATTATTGTAATACTTAATTTTGGTAAGAATGCCCGCCAAGTTTCTTGTTGGTTCTTCTTCGTAAGAGCACCTTTGCGAAACAGTCGTACCTTCATTGTAATTTGACGATTCGAAAGTGCTCGTAAAAGCAAATTTGAATAAAGAATTTTGAATTTGAATTTATAGAGGGAATGTTATATCGTTCACGCATAAAATGAACGCACTGTTCGCTGTCTGGCATTTCGCAGGATTGATTTATACATGGAAATCTGCAACTGGTATGTCTGGTTGAAATCGATTTCGCGGATCTAATTATAGCGCTGCGATTATCGTTGACGATATTTCGTTAGCATTAGCGTTAGTTATGATTTTGAGATATATTTTGAAATTTTACATCCATACTAATGTTATAAATACACATGTCTGTTTTTTTGTAACACATGTCTGTTACGTTAATGTAAATACAGAATTATTTTATCATCCATTAAAGCATCATTCAATTCCCGATGAGATAAAAGCAAGCGTGGGTGGTTAAACGAGTAATATAAGTTTTACTCAGCAATAAAGTTGAGTAGAATTGACCACCCTCTTCCTTACCGAGGTGTCGTCAAATACGACTAAGGTAAGCTGACGTCAGGCAGGTTTATAACATGTTGTGCCGACCCCACTTAGAGCGGGATAAGGGCAGGAGAATGAATGAAAAAAAAAGCAACCAATGTCAATGTTAGATGGAGTGGACCCACCTGAGGATTAATAAGCATTAAAACTTTTACAACGTCTAGGAAAGCTTTAAAGAAAATGAATATTTGATCTAACATTAAACATGATTTCTCGCAACTAAGTTCTTACATCTTACGCTTTACTCAGAATCCCTCCTAATCAAATTATGACCGCTTATTTTGTCAGAAATGTTGACAGTTCGTTAGCTACCCCCGATCCTGGATATGGAATTGAGGGCGGAATCCTTGGGCGATAATAACATGAATAATAAAGAAAATAATATTTAAGTTTACGTAGCGATTACGTCAAGGTTCTAAGATTGCTGAATTTTAATGTGACCATAGACTACATTGTATAAATAGACATTGTTATTTTTTGGAATGCTACCATAGATAATCATCATCCTCACTTCCTAATCCTACTTTTTGTAGGGTCGTCAGAAAATTGTTAGAGTAAAATAGACCTTTTTGTTATCGAGTTATCGTAAAATACGACTAAGGTAAGTTGACGTCAGGCAGGCGGCCGGTCGTAAAATACGAAGCCAAATCATGTGATGACATGTACCGATCCCATTTAGAGTGGGATAATGGCAGGAGGATGATGACAAATCTTAATTGCTTACTTACACTTGAAATCATAATTATCTATACTAATATATAAAGCTGAAGAGTTTTTTTGTTTGGTTGTTTGAACGCCCCAATCTCAGGAACTACTAGACGGATTTAAAAAATTCTTCGAGTGTAAGATATTCCATTTATCGAGGAAGGCTTTAGACTATATAACATTTTGCGAAGATGAATAGGAGATGAGCAACAATAAAAAATTATTGCGAAAACGGCAAAATTGAAAGCTTTCTTTGTGTGCACTAAGTAAATAGTGAAAGTTATTCAAAAATCTATTATAATTAACTCACGATAACTACTTTTATGTTCAAAATTTCAATTCTGGTAAGATTTGTGACAAACTGATTTCGAAGCGGGCGAAGCTGCTGGCAAAGCTAATATAATATAAAGAAAATCGAATCGAGACCTTTCTCTTTTTTTCTTTCTTTATATCTTCTTTTTCTTATATTCTCTTATTTTATATTTTTTTAAGTCGCCAAAATGACTTTACACGTTACATAGTACACGTCTTTGAAATTCATTCCCTATACCTTTGCATGTTCATTTTCTCTCGTATCCGAAAGAATGCCCCTTAAACTTGTCATATCGTCCAAAGAGACACTTTGTAGCATGTAATTTTCAACCATTTGTTATAAAAATAGAGTTCAATTCTGCGTGACATTACTGTAAACTTGAAAGCTTAAATCTACAAGCGTTTGGTACATTTTATTCGCAACACTGTCACATTAGTTTCAAGCTTCCACCTGAGGTCTTAATAGTTTATGTGAATGCTTTAACCCGATTCGGAATTTTAGTTTGTTGTTGTAATTAAGGTATAAAAGTTACATTTAGAATTTATAGTAGAAATCAAGTTATAGATCTTATTGGTTAAGACTAAATAGACCGCCCTTACTTCTTGCCGAGGTGTCGTAAAAGGCGACTAAGGTAAGGACGTAAGGCAGGTGGCAGGTCGTAAAATACCAATATAAAAGCCAAATCATGTGACAGTTAGTTTTAAAAATGTTGTGCCAAGCGCACTTAAAGTGGGATAAGGGCAGGAGGATGGTGATGGTTAAAACTAAACTAATTCTCTTAATAAATTTAGCATGACATGACACGATGTGACATGGCGTGTGATAAACTGACATGACATGACATAACATAACACGATATGACGAGACATGATATACGATACAGTAAATGAAAACATCGTGAGGGAACTGCTTATGATCAAAATGGGATGGAATATTTATAACATACCATTTCGCATTGAAACGAAGTTTTAGGTCTCAGCTACAACTCTTCTCTTCAAAGGATGAAGAAGGAATTTCTGCCCTACTATATTTAACCTTATGAATTATTCTCTTCTTTATTATTATACATACTACATTATTACCTTCAAATATATGTCACTTCTTACATAAAGAAAAATAGTGCAATTTGGTAGAATTTTAATTTGAATCAACGATCGTCCAGCATAGGAGAGGTTAATATATCGCCATTATATCTCTGGTATGCACAATTTCAAGAGTACCATTAGCTTTTCTTAAAATAATTTCCATTTACCATTATATAATTACAAATTTATCCTTTGTGAGCCAACGAGGAAGCAGATCGGAATTTTTTCGCTAAACTTATTTTAAACATAATTAAAAATGTTTTCCATTAACCTGACATCGACTTAATGGACGTAATTACTTCTTTCGAATCCAGTTCAATGAAATTAACGGATTCTGTTAAAATAAGGCTGGCAATATGAAAATTCGACTCTGCCTTTTTTGTGTTCATTTAGCGAGAGGGATTGTTAAAATTATAAAATAAAAACAAAGAAAGTGTTTTTTTTTGTTTAGGTCAATAGTTTTTTTAAATATTCATATTTATTGATATTATAAATGTGAAACTCTGTCTTTAAATATTTCACGGATAATTATTCGATTACTAAAGTAATATTGATGGAATCTAGTATATTTTATAGAATTTTAAACTTTGCGGAGGTCCATAGCACACAAGTAATGAAAATATCTTTAATATTTAAATGAGTTAATGTTGTATGTACATATTTATATATATTTTTAGAATCTCGGAAACGGCTCTAACAATTTTTCTGAATTTCAGCATGCAGGAGGTTTTGGGGGAGAAAAATCGATCTAGATAGGTTTTATTTAAAAAAAATCGTTTTATCCCTGTTTTTGGGCATTAAAAATACTAAAATTTATATTGAATTAAGTTTTTGCAATAAACTGTCAACGCGTAGTCTCGAGAAATGTCAACCTCGAGAATACTAGGATCGATCCCCAGCTACATAATTCTTTTTTTATTTTTTTTAAAGTTTGTATTTTTTTATTTTGGAAAAAATTCAACGCTCGGTCAACCAGGTGCTTAATTGAAATGAGATAATCTTTGTATATAATATATAGTGGTCTCTTCTGCAGCTTTACAAAGACAGTACTAAGAAGCGATCATCGCCGATACTGAAGTGAAGTCATATGGCTGTGGTATATTTGTATATCGTCAAATCATCTTGCTTTAATCATATAGTTTACGAGTAAATTACCATAAATCATGGTTAAATACAAATTGTTAAGTAGCGTCAACTCAAAGTCAAACAATTCCAATTCCTCCGCCGCAACTGAAAATTAATAGAAGACAGAAATGACATGTTGTACGACAGACCGCGATTATAATTTGTTGCGAATACTACGAACCAAGTCAAGGAAATCTCCCGTTTGGCGCTTCCCCGCTTCCTTTGTTAACATTCAGAAAGGCGGAGTTCACAGTTGATTCTTAATATGACCTCGCGGTACTGACTATCGTATTCGACATTCTTTATATTTATTTAAAAAATATACCTGCGATCTTATTCTAGTCAATTTGTGTTAAAATTCAAATTCAAATTCAAAATATTCTTTATTTAAATAAACTTGTAAACAAGTCCTTTTGAATCGTCAACTCTACTGCTGGTTCGGAAAGCTGTTCCTACCGAGAAGAGCCAGCAAGAAACTCGGCGGTTGCTCTTTTAAAAATATAATTCTTAATACTATTTACATTATGTCGTTACTGTCTTGTACAGGTTCAAAGAGAGCTATATCCACACATTCTTATCTTCTAAATAATCTACAAGAGTATAGTAAGTAGGTTTTCTGTATCAGCCTCTTTTTAACAGTGTTTTTAAAGTGCTGTAATGGCAAAGCTGAAATTGGTTGCGGAATTTTATTATAGAATCTTATAAAATACCCATACGTATACAATTTATATATTTTTGAACTGCTGTCATTCACCACTAAGTTCTTGGCAGTGACATTGCTATATACAAAATACGCCCAAACTAATACATAACATTTTTATATAAATTGACTGAAATACATATTTGTGAAACACTGATTTTCTAGCGGGCGAAGCCGCTAGTTTCTAACATTAATGTTAAGTCAAAGTATGATTGATTAATGGAAACTACCGGCCATTATCCCTTCCACCCCCTCCTGCCCTTCACACCGCTTGCGAAATGCAATATACGCGCAGAAATAGAAATTTTCTAAAAAACCTGTTTATTAAGCAGAATCCATTTATAGTGTCCAGAGTTTCCAGAATCGAGTCCCGATTAAGTGGTTGACCTTTTTCTGCCCAAATTTGGTCCTTCGAGCCGGATCCTGTGGTATATCATCTCACGAGTTAGTCCACTACAATTTGTGGTGGGGTCCAGCTTGGCCGCTCGAGAATAAGTCGACATGGCTGGAACCTTGTTACCAGCTAAGCTATGATACATTACCTTTTTTTTTTTTTTTTTTTATACAGGAAAAAACCCCTTATGGGTACCGCCGCCCGACGGGGACAGGCGACGGTTATGTCGGACTCGCACCGACTAAAATAACCTGTGTGCTTCACTACGCTGCTGGTGGCGGGAATAGGGTACCCATGAAGACATTGCCCCCCATCCCCGCCAGCAGCAACTCTGTACCCCAGAGTGCGCCACCTCTGGGTCGGGGCCTCTCTGAAAGTGGCCCCTCCCTCCGCTGAACGATGCATCGGAAGCACCAGATGCATCGAACGCCTCGGGGACCTTATAAGGAGGGCGTCCGATTGAACCCCGTTCGGAACGCCCGGAAAGGTCCCCGTTAGGGCGGCACGCGACGGTCTTGAGCGAGTCGCCTGCGCTCGGCTCGCCTGCGGCGGATTGGATCCAAAGACTCGACTTCCCGGATCCGCCCCGCCGCCTCCTTCCGCGAGATAACGTCCTCACAGAAGGAGGCCATCGCTGCCCACGATCGCTCCCTGTCCACCATGGCGCGGACCACAGTGGGCAGGGAGAGATCATGCCCCACCTGTGCCACGAGTTCCACCCGCTGAACCGCCCAAGCTGGACAGTCTGCGAGCGTGTGCAGCGCCGTATCAAAGTCGGCGCCGCACTCGTGACACTCACCAGTCGCTTCACGCTGGGCCACCTTCCACAGATACCACCCGAAACAACCATGTCCGGAAAGCACCTGTATCAGGCGGAAGGTGAGGACCCCATGCCTTCTGGCGATCCAGCCCTGGAGAATGGGCTGGATGGCTGAAATCGTCCAGGCTCCTGCACTGGGCGATTCAAGCCGCCGCCTCCATTGACGGAGGAGCTCTTCCTGAGCTGCTCTCCGCCAATCCACCTCTACCGCCGCTGAGTCTCCCCCTGGTGAACGGGCTTCGACTCTACGGCGGTAGGCCTGAGCTAGCACCTCAGCCTCTAGGTCCCATGGAGGGGACCCGGCCAAGGCGCAGGCCGCCTCGCCGGAGATGGTCCGGTAGCCCCGCACAAGTCTGACCGCCATGATCCTCTGCGCCCTGCGCAGCAGGGGCAAGGATCTGGCGGTCAGCCGCCCCGATGATACATTACCTGGTCTGAAAAAACCAATAAGGGTTACTGCCACGACCTTAGAATATAGATGGTTGAATACAAAGACAAAAGTGAAACTATATCCCTTAAGCAGACTCAGTACAAGCAAAATTGTTCCGCCGCGTGAAGTTAACAAACGCGCGGAATTTTGATGAAGCCATACACTTACTAGGTTATTTTTGTAACGAGTGTCGCGAGTTTTAATGAGACCATACATTCTCGCTTACGAGTGCTTAATTAGTTATTTCTGTTCCCCTTTATGACTGCGAAATGTTAACCGATTTGTGAAATTTTTAATTAGTCTGCTTGCATTGTTAGTTTAAAGTAACTGGAATAATATTTGCAAATCAACTTACCGCGTAAATCCTTGATTTTTCCCGTCTAGCTTAGAACCTTTTCGCGATATTTATAATAAACTATTTTCACTGCTTTAACGCATTAAGTATTGTATTTTAAAATATAATTCAAAGCAAGCATTAAATAATAAACAATATTAATTTTTAGTCACTCACTCGTTACGATGTTCTTTTTTGTTCTCACTGATTTATTACGCGACCAAATATGTCGAAAATCATTTCGAATACCGCCGTGGGGTATCCAGCTGAGTAGAATAGACCACTCTCATTTCTCATCAAATTGTCGTAAAAGGCGACTATGGTAAGATGATCCGCCGTGTAGTACCTATACTGCCGAGTAGAATATACCACCCTCATTTCTTACCGATATGTCGTAAAAGGCGACTAAGGTAAGTTGACGTGAGGAAGGCGGCCAGTCGTAAAATACCCAGCCAAATCACGTAAAAATATATTTCAAATATATTATGCCAACACCCACTTAGAGTGGGATAAGGGCAGCAGTACAACAGGAACTGATCTGACAACCGTATTGGCTATTTTACGACTGGCTGCCTTGACCTACATTGACCTTACGTCAATTTACCTTAGTCATATTAAAATGACCCTCTTGCTTACCGAGGTGTCGTAAAATATGACTAATATTTTACGACACCTCGGTAAGAAAGAGGGTGGTCTATTCTACTCAGCCGGATATCACATGGGTGTGATTTTAGTACTGCTAAAAACAGATTAAAAGCAAATTTTCGATGATCAGAAGTTAGATTACGGAAAAAGTAATAAAAATACTTTAACGCTTTGTCCGTGAGCGTCACAAACAGTCTGATACTAACATTCCATTCCAGATTCCAATTACGAATTCTCAGAGGCATTACTATTGACTTCCTTTACAAAATACTTTCACATTTTAATCAAATTTTTATTACTGTACTATTGCTACGAAATTATGAGAAATAAAATATTTAAAAAAGAAATAAATATTCAGGTGACAAGAGGGCTGGCTCCTTTTCGCACAAAGAATGAGCTTAGCATCGGCATGATTTGGAGTGTGTGTAATTCAAGATGCATATAACTTGTTGCTTTTCTTGTAAATAAAAAATATATATATCCTCCTGTCCTTATCTTAATCTAAGTGGGGTTGGCACAACATGTTATAAACATGATTTGACTGCGTTTTTTTGGCGTTATGTATTGGCAAAAGCCAGTACATAACGATTAATATTTTTACCTAGTATTTCGTTGTAAATTTCTATGGCCTATTTAAAGAAGACAAAATAGTGTCAGTAATTATTTGATTAAGGCGTACAAAATATATGGGCACTTTTATCTTCAACGTTTCGCATCTTGAGTTTTTTTACATTGTGAAACGATAACCTAACTAACAGCCGTTAATGATAATGATAGATCTCCCACGCTGCGTCTGAACTTTTTTCCTAATAAAGTGAAATATACGTTTTGAAAGATTTAGACGCAAATAGATTTTTTTTGCTGTGTAAAACTAATATTACTCATTTAAGCACCCACGCTTTCTTTTATCTCATCGGGAACTGTAATTGAATGATGCTTTAATGGATGATAAAATAATTTTGTATTTACATGAAATTTTTATATATAACTAG
Source organism: Morpho helenor (assembly GCA_029227775.1). NCBI lineage: Eukaryota > Metazoa > Arthropoda > Insecta > Lepidoptera > Nymphalidae > Morpho > Morpho helenor. The sequence goes on from JARGCU010000006.1 coordinate 3,189,069, forward strand.
CTGTGCCAGCCGGCTTGTTTTCGGAAATTTTTCTCACAAATTTTTTCCTAGATTAAATTTTTAAACACAAAAGTAGTTAATAACTATAACAGATAGAGACATGGTATCTTTGACTTTTAGGTAGTATTTTTATATATCTACAATTATCTAATACATTACTTTAGCGTATCTCTGTTGGTTTAAGGGAAATAAAGGTTTCAGCAGTCGAGATTTTTTCAACCGCATTATCACTATAAAAAAATTTACGAAAACCGTTATATACTATTAACCTAAACTTTCCGGAAGAATTGCACTACATATTACTAGAAATCTTACAACTATCCGTTTTGTAGATTTTGAGAAAATCAATTACATACAGACAGACAGCTTTTGGGAGCTTTATTTTATACGTGAAGATAAGAATAGAAAACACATTGAAAAAATTGTAGCCAATAATAAATATTACGGATTTTACTTCTCCATTTTTTATTAGGATATGGGATATATTTCAAAGTGTATTTTTTTAAATTTAAACGAACGTAGGTAATTTACAACGTAGCCTAACATTATTCGTTTGACTTCTCACGCCTTACTTTAAGGTTAAGTTAGTCTCATTACCTATTGAATAAAATGAAATACACTTACGATTTTAATAGACTTATATAATACTATAAATGTAATACTTTATATATAAAGCTGAAGAGTTTGTTTGTTTCATTGTTTAAACACGCTAATCTCAAAAACTACTAAACCAACTTGAAAAATTCTTTGAGTGTAAGATAGTTCATTTATCGAGGAAGGCTATATATGGACTAATATAACATCACGCTAAGACGAATAGGAGAGGCTACCTTTTGTATTGAAAATTATATCCTGCTTATAAGATCTGTAAAACAAAATATTCGAAAAAATACAACGTATTTTAAAATGACTTAAATAATTTTAAAAATTAATAAAAATTAATATATGTTTAATTTTAAAAAATTAAAACAGTTCAAACAAAAAGTTTTTAATCGATTTATAAAGCCTACGTTGTTTTTTGTAGATTATTAAATAAAAATATTTTAATTAAATTACTATTAGCTGTGATAGACCAGCTGTGAGACCGTGCGACTCTTTCGAGGGGGTCACCAGTTCAAACCCCGACACTAGACACCAATGACTTTTTGTATTAAAACTAACGTACATATCTAATTTATAATTACAAATTATCATACGCTTTTCGGTGAAGGAAAACACCGTGAAGATAACTCTTGATATCTCTCCAGATTTCTTGGGATATGTGTAACCTACCAATCCGCATTAGAGCAGCGTGGTAGGTCTTAACTCCCACCATTCTCTTCAGAAACGGAGAAAGGAGGGTTATGCCGCAGTGGGATAGTAACAGGCCGTTACTTCACTTACTATTAGCTACCATCTGCTTTTAATATCGATTACGCGTTTCATCTCGCACACTTCGCTCGTATCCTGAATTTATAACATCATAAAACGCAATTGAAAGACGCAAATGTTCGTAAACGATATTACGATACGTGATATTGAATATGTGATATATTTAATTTAATTTCATACTATCATAAATGTGGGTTTGTCCATCTTTTAAGCTTCCACGTTAAACCCACTAAAGCAATTTCTAAATTTAGTGCAAAGCGTTACAAATATAATATTTAAGGCTTAATGTTGTTTCTCCATCTTTTCTACTTGGACGTTTAATCCACTAAAGAAATTTCTAAATTTAGTACAAAGCGTAACAAATATAATATTTGAGGCTTTATGTTGTTTTTTTATCTTTTCGTTATTCTATTGTATTAATTTTTAGGTTTAAGATTGTTATTAATTGTAATCCTATCCTACTAATATTATAAATGCGAAAGTCTGTGAGTATGGATGTATGTTTGTTACTCTTTCACGGCGAATCCACTGAACTAATATCGATGAAATTTTTGAATATAATTTAATTGAGATTTATTTTGCTTACATGTAATGCTTCACTGACTGGCATACTTGTTACAATAACAAGACAAAACAATATCATTATAGTTCTGTCTCCTTCGCACTTGTATGTAGTCTCTCAGTCAAGGTCAATGCATTACATACGAAATGAATTAAAATGGGTAACGGTCATTCACTCTTCTATATCATGTATTTTTTATTCAAAACGTAAAATGTGGCTAAATTACTTAACTAAGTTGTAGGCTGCTGAGGCGTGTAGATACCTGAAAATAAAATTAATGTCACATGGTTTTTTTTTAATTTATTTATTTATACAACATAAATATAAAATAATGTCACATGGTACCTTCCTATATATACTACCCTAACTTTTTACTTTCATTGGTTGTAGAGAGGAAAAAAGATATGCGAAGTAAATAAAGATAAACAAGTACAAAGGATATAAAATAGATTTATTTCAATGATTATTAGCTGGTGTTCGTGATAACCAAGTCTTTAGTGCCTTCGACGCACGTAGTAAAAGTAAATGACCAAATTATAATGAAACAGAAACCCCAAATTTCAGTTAACCATTCAACTTGGGTCACTTTAGCTTAAATAACTATATATACTCAACGCTAATTAATGAATATGCGAGACAAAATTGTAAAATACCTACATTATCTGTGCTTAGTGCGAGTTTTATTAACATACTCACAGCACATTAGTGTATCGTCAGTTTGTATGGTGTTGGAACAACGGTCACTAGATGTCGCTTTGCAGCGTCATACAAATTGGCGTCACCCTAACACAATCGTTTAAAAAAACTCGTACACTGTCCAATCTGTTAAAATTTCAAGACTATAACTGTGGGAAAGTTTGTCTTCGGATAAAAGATAAAGTTAAAATTTACATTTTAATTTAAAGTTTAATATTACGCATTAATGTGAACGGAATGTACATCAAAAAACTTTACGGAATTCCATTACAGTGATAAACTAATGTCGTTCTACTTCGGATGGAATAACGTAATTTTTTTATCTCTCTAACAGCTTAGACCGATATATAAATTTTAACCGAACCAAATTTCATTAATATTGCTAAACCAAATTGGCCTTGAAAGTGTAACAAACAGACAAACAGAATTTCTCATTATGATTATTAGGTAAGTGCCGTGTGGTATCCGGCTGAGTAGAATAGACAATCCTCGTTTCTTACCGAAGTGTTGTAAAAGGCGACTAAGGTCAATTGACCCGCCGCGCTGTGTGGTATCCGTTTGAGTAGAATAGATCATCTTCATTTTTTACCGAGGTATCGTTAAAGGCGAATAATGCAAATTGACGTTAGGAAGCGTCCGGTCATAAAATACCTAGCCGAATTATGTAGCAGGTCAACTGACCTTAGTCGCTTTCTACAACACCTCGGTAAGAAATGAAGGTGGATTATTCCACTCAGCTGGATATCACACGGCGGGGCAACTTTCCTTAGTCGCCTTTTACGATACCTCTGTAAGAAATGAGGATAGTCTATTCGAATCAGCCGGATACCACACGGCGAGTCAACATATCTTAGTCGCCTTTTAAGGCCATACTATAATAATGAGCAATTATTGTCGACGCTAGTCGAGCAACTAGTCGGGCAACAAATTCATGGATTTCTATTTGCATGACAGCCGTCTCAACGCACACATGCGTGTTGAGACGGCTTGATGGCGCTTAGTAGATACAAATACTTTCAAACGTTTTGAACCCCCCTCGAAAAAGTCTTTCCGTTTGGTTATTACAGCTTTTTTTATCTGTAAGTAAGTAACGGCCTGTTACTATCCCACTGCTGGGCATAGGCCTCTTCTCTCCGTTTTTTTTTTTTTTGGAGAGAAGGATTGGAGCTAAGACCTACCACGCAGCTCCAATGCGGATTGGTAGGTTACACACATCCCCAGAATTCTCTAGAGATATGCAGGTTTCCTCACGATGTTTTCCTTCACCGAAAAGCGTGTGATAAATTGCAATTATCAATTAGACACATAAGTTTTACTAGAAAACTCATTGGTGCCTGCCCCGGGTTTGAACCCTAGACCTCCTCGAAAGAGGCGCACGGTGTTACCGCTGGGCTACCACAGCTTATTATCTGTAGTTATATTTAATTGCCACAGCAAAAACAATAGACTTAAGATAAATGCAACAATGGCTAATTGCGTTTCGTCGTAACTTGTCCCGTAATGTAATAAAGCAGGACACAGTCCCGTCAAGTTTGCTTTGTGGACATACACAGTGAGGAAAATGCGCGCCCGGAATATCAGATGAACGCGGAAATATATTTGGACGTGATCTTAGGCTCGACGTATATTTAAGAGTTGAATAATGCAGTGTGCACTGACATATTTTTATAATTATTCTGATTTATCTTTGATATTTAAATAAGTTTATATACACACACACATACATATATACATATATTGACTGGCCCGTTGGCGCAGTGGGTAGTGACCCTGCCTTCAGCTCCGCGGGCCGCGTGTTCGATTCCCGCCGAGGGCCAACATTTTCTATAAATGAATTTGTTGGTCTTTGAGCCTGGGTGTATATTTGTATTTAAGTATGTATTTAAAAATTATATAAGTATATATTCACCAGTTGTCTGTCACCCATAACACAAGTATTAAGTTACTTGCTTTGGGGACGGACGACCGTGTGTGTAAGTGTCCCATATATTTATTTATATATATATTCCGAATCTCGGAAACGGCTCCAATTTTGCCTGAAATTCAGCATATAGAGGGTTCTTATAAACAATTTAATTAGGTTTCATTTTAAAAAAATTCGTTTTATCCCTGTTTATTTATTTATGTACCATAAAAAATGTTGGAAAAAAACATTATTGGTAAAAAAAAGTGTACAAAGGTCAACTTAACACTAAGACAGAGATCTCTGCCAGCTAGCCTACGAAGGGAGACAATTTATAGTTAAGAAAAGGTTTAGGGGCACTGAGAAAGGAAAGAAATGATAAAATGTTGAATAGAAAGTAAATTAAATTTTAGCTGTCATACGTAATGCTGTGATAGCCTAATGGGTAAAGGGCGGGCTAAAAAAGCTCAAAACCCAAAATGGAATCCCACATGTCACCGGCGCTTTCTTTTTTTTTTGTTGTTGTTTTTAATTGCATTACTTTTTGTTTTAAAAAATACCAAGCAAGCGCGTGGCTACTATCTCGCCTGATGGAAAGCGAAAGATGTTGCCTAAGGTGGACCGCGCTTGCCAATGTAGTGTCTATTCAACCTGAATGAAGTGGTGAAGAAGGTGGAGAAATATATAAGAAATTAGATTATTACAAGGGCTTAAATATACCGGGCAAATGTATTAAATAAAATTATTACATATTTTTCCTTCGGATAGAGAGAAAAAACATATATTATACATAATACATACACCCTTCTAGATAAAGCGTTTTGCTTTTTGGACATTGGAGTAGCGTGGATGGTCTTACCTCCAACCCTTCTCTCCAAAGATGAAAAGATAAGACTTATGCCTAGCCATGCTATAGTAAAAGGCCGACTTTACTACTTTCTTTACTCGCGGCCTTTAATTGCCATATTCCATGGGGTACTTCCATAAACTAGAAGTAGTGAATTATATTTTCCTATACTGTCTCCATTTCGTATTGTCATGTAAATGCAGCATTCCTTTCGTTTTACTCATAACAAAATGGCACAATATATGTTTTCATAAAAGAATATCTAAAACAAAATGGCGGACGCTGTCAAAATGACGTAAGCTTAGACAAAAGTATAAAGGATCTCAACGTAATGAGGGTCGCCGGTCATTTTACGCTCATTTCGATGCAAATTGGAGGGTCTCGCGGTGTTTAGACGGCTATGTAAATGTATGCCAAAAGATTTTGATTAAAATTTATTAAGAAGCTAGTGTGTACCAAATAAAAATAGTACCCAACCTTAAACTCAAAATATTGTTTTCCGGTTTATTCGGAAACAACTGTACTAACGGGAATAGCGAGCAACAAAAATTGGCAATTGTTCTTTTTAAATAAGTACGTAAGTAGCGGCCTGTTACTATCCCACTGCTGAGTATAGGCCTCTTCACTCCGTTTCGTGAGAGAAGGTTTAGAGCTAAGACCTACCACGCTGCTCCAATGTGGATTGGTAGGTTACACATATCTCCAGAATTCTCTAGAGATATGCAGGTTTCTCTCACGATATTTTCCTTCACCGAAAAGCGTGTGATAAATTGCAATTATCAATTAGACGCAAGTTTTAACAGAAAAACTCATTGTTGTCTGCCCGGGCTTAAACCCGTGACCACCTCGAAAGAGTCACACGGTGTTTCCGCTGGGCGACCACGGCTTTTACTATTTTAAATTACTGTACTGACAAGGCTAAAATTGAATAACAATGTTGAAATGATTTCTAAAACTTAATTAAGTCTAAACAGCAGGACTAGTTGTCCACTGCTGTTCTGTGTACGGGAGTTTTCAAGCGATTACAATGACATTTGATTATTACAATGGTTAGAATAATAAACACAGTAATTTGACCGTTTTCATTGTTTCCTTTCCTTTTAGTGTGTGTGTGTTCCTGCGTGCGTTCGTGCTTGTGTGACAGTTGCATAAGAAGGAGTACATAAGAAAAATTATAATTTGTTAATTAATAGACTACACGAAATCTACCTCCTGATGATGCTCCGGTTGCTGGGCGAAACCATTTGTTGAGTTTGTGATAGTGAACGTATGTAGCGCTTGTGTATTGTGGTGGAGGTTTGTCATGTGTTTTTACGAATCCTGCATGTATCAGGTATGAAAACGGATTGTCCACTATACATTAAGCATTATATATATTTTCTATTTTACTTCATCGCGGATTATAGCAAAATAATTTTATTATTACTTTTGTATTATGGATCTCCGCAAAGTAACGCCTAATTCTATAAATTATTTCAAGGTCAGCGCAAATAATACATCGGTATATCCAAACCCAGATGTCTAAATTATCTAATATATTTTACTACTAACATAAATGTAGACTTGAATTTACAAGGGTTGCTTAGTTAAACAGAACTTGTTACAAGCAAACAAGTCGGCAATGAAGGGACGGGTGAGTACTTTGATACTAAAGTCAAACATTAATTCCAACTGTATGTTAGACAAACTATTATATTTCTGTGTGACGTCTCTTTCTATATACAGGGTGGTATAGCCCATTTGACATCATCCTCCTGCCCTTATCCCACTCTAAGTGGGGTCGGCTACATGTTGTCACAGTGGTCTATTCTACTCAACCGGATATCACGCGGCGGGTCAACTTATCTTAGTTGCCGATTTGACATTAATTTTAATTCCAGGTATATATCTTAGCAGCCTATACAAAAAACTGATAATTTAGTAACGTAATTTAGCTATAGGAACTATTTTTTGTTTAAAAAACAAAGATCAATGACCATACATACTACCAAAATAATGAAACATAACATTGACCTAGAGACTAAAAAGTATAGGTGCGAGTGAGACAAACCAGAAAGTTAAGCCGAAAGTCCATTACCAGCTAAATAAATAAATGTATGGGACACTTACACACGCGGTCGTCCGTCCCCAAAGTAACTTAATACTTGTGTTATGGGTGACAGACAACTGGTAAATATGTACATATACAATTTTAAATATATACTTAAATTCATATCAACCAGAGTCGAACCCATAACCCACGGATCTGAAGACAGGGTCATTGCCACTTGCGCCAAAGGGCCGCTTGGCACTGGAAATTAATTAATTTTCAATTCAAGTTTCTTCTTCAACCGATGGACGTCCACTTCCGGACATAGGTCTCTTCATGGGATCTCCAGAACACACGATTTTGGGCCGCTTGTATCCAGCGGCTCCCCGCGACCCTTTTAAAGTCGTCTGTCCATCAGTAGGGGGTCTTCCGACACTGCGCTTTCCGGTGCGGGGTCGCCATTCCAACACTTTGAGACCCCAACGTCCATCGGTTCTCCGCACTATGTTCCCGCCAATTCAAGTTTAATTTAAGTTAAATTACAATCAATGATTGCTGCTATAAACTTAGTTTACCGCCTTTCTTCACTTACCTATCGAGGGTTGTTTTATATCTCTGAGATAAAACAAATTGCTACTAAATTAACTTAAAAACATTAACCTTCTTTAAGTATTATTTAAGCGTTTTTTTAATGTTGCTATTAAAGCTTATTGCAAAAAGTTTAGTCCACCGTGGAGTATCTGTCTAAGTAGAATAGATCACTCTCATTTTTTATCGAGGTGTCGTAAAAACGACTATGGTAAGTTGACGTCAGGAAGGTGGCCTGTCATAAAATTCCTAGTCAAATGATGTGACAACATGTTTTTCCGAACACACTTAGAGTGGGATAAGGGCAGGAGAATGAAAACCTGTATGTTCCTCGAGAATTTTTGAGATATTTGTAGCCTACTGGACTAGTGTTTGTAAAACTAAGGCCTAATTCTTTTGTATAGAATAGAAAAGAGGATTGCCTAACCTTCCATTTAGCTAATGAGTGATACTAGCTTTTCACTTTTTTACATTACACATACATATGGTAAAGTCTCTTACTATTCCACTGCTGGGCATATGCCTCCTCTCTCCGTAAAAGGGGAGAAGAATTGGAGCTAAGACCTACCACGCTGCTCCAATGCGGATTTGTAGATTACACAAATCCCTAGAGTTCTCTAGAGATATGCAGCTTTCCTCGCGATGTTTTCCTTCCCCGAAATATCCCCGTGTGATAAATTGCAACTATCAATTAGACACATAAGTTTTAAGTGAATGAAACAAATAATATTACTTTATTTTAAAAACTGCTAAAGTCCTATATTTTTGAAAAATAATAATAATAATTTGATATCTAAAACTTAAATTTTCGCTCTTGTCAATATTTATATGTTTAGTTATTTTTTTATGTTTAAGTACTATTTCTTTTTATACCAATAACTTAATTTGTTAAGATTTTACGAATTGTTAAGTGGCGCATACGTCTTAAGCAAAGAAAATAGTTTAATTTTAATTCTCAGTAAAGTGAACAGTGTGTTCTTTTGAGAAAATAAATGTCTAACCTGAATTATACAAAACTTTGCGTTTATGTACGTATAAATCTTGAATAAAAATTAGACCATTTTTATTCCGATAAATATCATGTTTACAGAGAAAATTTGTAAAAAAACTTTTCTACTGTCTATAACTGTATCTATAGATAGGCATTTTACTTTTTAATCTTTGCAACGCGCGTAAATTCGGGTCACAACTAGTTTTTTGGCTGAAATTTTTCGAAATAAAACGGTCACACCGTAAACTTGTTGGCTTTCAGAGCATTATTAAATGTAGTTTATGGTACTTTAGTGGCCGGGGTTTAATAATCGTGGAAAAGGGCCAACCCGTTTTCACCCCGGATTTATATTAAATTCCTTAGTAGCAATTTGTTGAAACAAATCCCGTGGATGGACGGTATATATTACATCCGGTTGGCCGCATAGTTTCACAATTTTCCTTATATTATTTGTAACTATTCAAATACAAGTCATTCTTTGTTCAAGTTGTCTTTCGCAAGCACTTTTGAATCGTCAAAATACAACTGGTTAGGAAAGGTGTTCTTACCAAGAAGAACAAGCAATCTCGGCAGTTACTCTTTTCATAAATAATTAGTTAAATCATACATCTTTTGTTTGTCAAATAATTAAATACAATCAATAGTCTTCAATAGTATAATAAGCTTTCTGAATAAGCGTCATTTTAATTACAGTTTTGAACTTTTAAAGAAGTACCCATAAGTCCAAAACAGATTGTGGAATCCTATTATAAAAACTTATACGATTTCCGAACGTTCAAATATTGAATTCTAAATATCATTTATTTGAATAAACTCGTAAAGAAGTGCCTTTCCACTGTCAACTGCATGCTGTTTGCAAAAAATACTAAATCTCTAATATTTAATATCCAAGCGAGACAAGCCAGCAAAAAACTCAGAGCGACATTTTGTCATTGCTTTGTTACAGTTAAGTCTATGCATTTTTGTCATAAGAAAATAAGCAATACTTTAAGTGTTATTTCAAACTGCTTTATGCCTAAAATTGATTAATTTAATATTTTTATTTTTTTTATATAGTTTTTTATAATTAATTCTATGTGTTTTTGTAATTTAAATTATTCCGAACACTATAAAAACAAGGAATTAATCGTTATTATAACTGTTTTAAGAGCTAGAATAGATTAATTTACTATTTTAATAGACGCTTATCGATGCTTTAGTATGGTGTCCCTCATTGATCACCACTAAGGTTTCGTGATACGATGAACTTTTCCGTATTGGTGTGGTTGTGGTGGTTGTATGTGGTTATTGTAGATTCCTCGTTTCTATATTTTTTCTCTGATATTCGTTTAGAGTACATGTAGCTTTGTAATGTAATTCATTAATATTTTCATAGACTATAGAATCACTTGAAAAATAATGATGTCCTTCTTAACATTTTGAGCATTGACTTACATTTCTGGAATATTCTCAAATGTAACTAGAATACCGTCAGTCTAAGAATAGTTGTAGATTGTACGATGCAGCTTTTAAACACTTTAAGTTTATTTACCTGTTAATTGTCTTAGTTTTGCCTTGATAATATTAAGGAGTGACTTTTACATCATTTAGCATCAAGGCTACAAAACTTTAAATTTGATTTTACACAGAGCTTTTTAGATTGTTATCAATGAGCTTTTGCCAAGAAGTCTCATAATATGTAGTAAAAAAGTAACGGCTTGTTAATATCTCACATTTGGGCATAGACCTCCTCTCTCTATTTTCGGAGAAAAGGGTTGGAGCTTGGACCTACTACGCTGCTCCAATGGGGATTGAGAGATTAGACATACGCCCAGAAATATTTAAAGATATTGTAACGCACGAAAATATTTGTGCCCATGGCGCAATCTATTTGGCTTGGCAAGAAGCACATAATCACCACACCACACATAAGCTTAGCTTACGCACGTTAGCTTAGCTTATAACCTAGATATCAGCTAATAGAATAGTTTTAGCAGGAGACTGGCGCTGTGGCAACCTGCACCGCTTTTTATAACTAAATCCCCCTCTAAACAACAAGCTACATTCAATGTTTACTCAAGGAAAATATGCATGTTTCCTCACGATGTTTTCTTCACTGAAAACCGTGTGATAAATTACAAATATCTATCAAGTTGTAACCAAAAACACAATGGTTTTGCCCGCGGTATGACCTCTCGAGCCCCTCAAAATAGTCGCACGGTCTTACCGCCTTGGACTATGACAGCTTTTTCTCCACATTCTTATATATATTCCGTTATAAATTACAGCCCCTCAATAAACGCAGATTACGTCTCAGGTAGCTTTTTATTTATACGCACTCATACTTATTCGACACGCGTCTAATAAAACCCTCGAGCTGTGTTCAAAGGGTTGTTCTTGTTACGGCTTTTTATTTTATTTTTAAGAGCGACTAACTCAATCAGGACAAAATAATTTTTTATTACAATACTACTGTATTACACATATATATATTTAGAAATAAAGATTTTTAAAAGAACGATAAATAAAAATAAAATAATTAATCTATCTAAACGATTAGGGATTCATTCTATCTGAATCTGTAAATTAATGAGGTAACTGACAAACTAAATTTCAAATATTATGTCGCGACATAAAACTGAATATGACAATTAAGTTATTAAGATAATTTGATTAATTTGTGAATAGCATATAAGTTAATGTAAATGTTGCGTTGTTAAAAAAATGTTGAGAAATGCATTTTACGACATTCTTAGATTTTTTTTAAAATATTAAACCACTTAGTGCTAAAGGAAAATTTGTTTAGTTCATATTTGTTATTATGACCACTGCGCGTTATAAGATTCTTTATCAACATTCATACATCCATGTGTTAAACAAAAACACAACAAACTTTTATCAGAAAAAACGACTAAGATTATATGACCCACCGTATGGCATCCGGTTGAGTAGAATAGACCACCCTCATTTCATATCGAGGAGTCGTAAAATACGACTAAGGAAAGTTGACGCCAGGCGAGCGGCCGGTCGTAAAATATGTAGCCAAATCATGTGACAACATGTTTGTAACATGTTGTGCCGACCCCACTTAGAGTGGGATAAGGGCAGGATGATGCTTGTTGGCGCGAGAAATAATAAACTTTCCCAAATAAAAGTACGAAATGGATAGGACCCGTTCCGTTCATCGTCATCCATCAAGGTACACACAAATCCCGACCTACCTGATCCCTTGGGACGATATGTTTAACGGGTCCCGCATACACAACTACATCCCTTATCGCACACGCCATAAAGGTCATAATGGAATAAAAATGGCCCCACTTTATGGTTGACCGTACACGTTTCGGGGGTAGGAGTTTTTTCCACAAATTACTGCCATCTCAAATCCGCGTTGAAATGTGACCTCAACGCTATTAAGACGATTTGAATGGAAGAAAATCTTTGTTATAATAAAAAAAATAATAATAATTTATACTAATATGTAAAGCTTAGGAGTTTGTTTGTTTAATTGTTTGAACGCGCTAATCTCAGGAACTACTGGACCGATTTAAATAATTCTTCGAGTGTAAGATAGTCCATTTGTCGAGGAAGAATGAACTATCTTACACTAGAAGAATTATTCAAATCGGTTTATATATTAGTATAGACATACACCCGACCACGATTGCGTCAACTTAAATTTTCAAATAATTTTCATTACGTAGAGCGTTTTTTTGTCTTCTTTTTCTTTAATCTTTTCCTGTTTTCGAAGGTAAAATGAAACTTTTTTATCCTATGTTATCTAGTATATAAGTTTCGATTGTACCTAATTTACTGGTCTTTAAATTTCATAAATACTGGTACAGTGGATTTCTCGTTAAAACGTAACGGACAGACAGACTTTCGCATTCATAATATTATACGACTAAGGTAAATTGACATCAGGCAGGCGGCCGGTCGTAAAATACGTAGCCAAAAATGTGACATGTTCGTAACATGTGCCGACCCCACTTAGAGTGAGATAAGGGCAGGAGGATGATGAATATTATACTACTCATGTCTTGCAGTTTTACCTGCGATAATTAAATATTTCCAAATATATTAGAAACTGGTTATAACTCATTATTTTATAGTAACATATACAATGGAGATTTTATCGCATTAAATGTATCCTTTTCAAGCTTTGTACAAAGGCTTTTAAGCAATTTTTGTTTGAATATTGGAATAAAAAAGATAATGCGAACGTCCATTAAGAAAATATAACTTTATGCTATTGTTATTATAATTTGATAATTGATTTTTATTGTAATTGATTTTGTTATTATAGTTTGATATTCTGTACGTTTGTATGAAATTAACTACATATTAGAAAATTAATAATCAATATTTAATATTTAATTATAAATATACCTAGATTAATAATAATTGCTACACTCCATTGTATAAAATATAAGTATAGAACATAGTATAAAAAACTATTTAAAATTATTAATAACAACTTATTGCTTATTACAAAAGTAATTATAATATTATTTTTGTATAACGGATTTATGTAGTTAAAAAGCCTTATATTTTGAATTCTTGCATATCAAAATTGTTTATTTTAATGTCGAATAATGTCATGAACATTATCTAGCCGTGTGGTATCCGGCTGAGTATAATAGACCACCCTCATTTCTTATCGAGGTTTCGTAAAAGGCAACTAAGGTAAGTTGACCCACCATGTGGTATCCGGTTTAGTAGAAAAGACCACCCTCTTTCTTACCGAGATGTCGTAAAAGGTGACTAAGGTAAGTCGAGCCATTGTGTGGTATCCGGCTGAGTAGAATAGTCCAACAACATTTCTTACCGAGGTGTCTATGACGTATGACGCACCGGTGAATCTGCTGAACCAATATTGATGAAATATGGCAGAATTATTCCTTATACGCCGGGTTAACATAAAGCCTATAGAAATCCTGTTAATTCTACAGGAATAGGATGACATTGATTATCAACCTAACACGGGACAACAGTCCACGCGAACAAAGTTGCCGATAAAAGCTAGTGATTTCATATACAAAACCAACAAAACGATCAAAGCGATAATAAACGTGAGCGATATCAACTTCAATATTCAAACATCAATACTTTGATAAACTTTCCAAACAACAATTTCACTTTCCCTCAGCAAATATTAAACTGAAACTTCAAAATTCTAAAGTTAACGTGCGGGAACACGAAAACGTACCGTCGCTAATCACGGAACAGATGAATTAATAGGCTTTCAACAATTGACTAACTTTGGCGCAATAAAGAAGTTTTATGAGAAGACATTGACTTGAGCGGGAAACTTTTCCCTTTTAAGCTTCAAAAGCCATGTTTTTAATTTCCGAACGAGTGAACACGTGGCTGTAGTACTTTTGAAACTAACGCGACACAGTGCTTGTCCGTTTCGATAGCCAAGAATTTTATTTGATTTATTTTTAATTTCACCAATATTGTTCCAATATGTATTTGTCAAATTATTTTTTCTCAAATTTCAATTTCTAACGAGCCTATGATAACCGTTTAATTATGGTTTTTGTAGCTTCAATACTATTCATTGATGAGATAATAGGCAGTCACCAATCTGTAAGTTGACGTCAGATATATATATATATATATATATATATATATATATATATATAGCATGTAGGGGTTTTGGGGGGGAAAAATCAATCTAGTTAGGTTTTATTAAAAAAAAATCGTTTTATCCCTATTTTGGACATTAAAAAAACATTGAATGTAAAACACTATTTTCGCCATAAATTGTCACGTCAGCGTAGCTCATTCAGAGAACGGGTGGTCTAGAGAAATGAAAATACCTAGGATCAAGATCTACCTACCCACCTATTTTTTTATTATATTTTGTAAAATATAACAAAAAATTCAAAATTCAGCGCGGAAACGCTGCCAGCATTCTTGAGACCATTCCACGTGGGCATGATTTGTATAGTCCTAGCGTGTAAGTAATTTAAGATAGATATAAGGTACATTTTTGCTGTAAATAAATTAATAAAATTTTGTAAATAATTACCGAGCAAGGCTCGATTACCTATGGTAAGTAATAAACTGAATACAATATATACTGTAGTGGCCCGCCATAGATTTTCGTATCGTCAGTTTGGTCCAATCGTTAAAAAAGTTGTGCACCCTTGTATTAGCTGATCTCTAGAGCCGTGTGTTCACTAACTATACCAAGTTCACCCTGTTCAGTTAGTGTGCCGTGTATTAAAAGTTTCTAACGTCCATTACATTAAGAAGTCCTTACATTAGTGCCGCTTTTTGTACCTAACGCTTGGCTTTCAGCTTGTTTTCACACCGCAATAACGCCTTCTTTAGCTTAACTGACGTAATATTTAACTTTCTTCGTGCAATTTAGTATCAATATTTGAAGGAATATTAGTAGACAGAATATACCTTTCCGCCGTGTGGTATACGGCTGAGTAGAATAGTCTACCCTCACCGTCCTTATTATAAAGGTATCGCAAAATGCGACTAAGGTAAGTCGAAACGCCTCGCATTAAAAGCTTTACATAAGAAAAACACATAAAGGTTATATATTAATATTCATTCCACTCATCCTCCTGTCTTTATTCCTCTTTAAGTGAGGTCAGCACAACATGTTATAAACGTGTTGTCAAATGATTTGGCTTCGTATTGTACGACCGCCTGACGTCCACTTACCTTAGTCGTATTTTACGACACATCGGTAAGAAAAAGGATGGTCTATTGTAGTCAACCGGATACCACACGGTAAGTCTACTTACCTTAGTTGCCTTTTACGACACCCCGGTTAGAAATGAGGGTGGTCTATTCAAATCCGCCGGATCCACACGGGTAAGAAATAGTAAGTAAATATAAAAAATGTATATTTTAGTAATTATATCTATTCTCGAGAAGCTTTGCGTTCTCAGGTAAACAAATATTAGAAGTCTACAAACTGAGTTCATTCAGAGTATTTGCATATTTACCCAATATAAAGGAATTAAGTGGTGGAAAAAGTCGTGGAGAAATAATTGAAAGAAAAAGGTAATAGTTACTTTCTACACTATAATTATACAACACGATGCAGTTGCTTTAGCTTTTATGTAGTACATACAATATAAGCCAGCGACTATTTGGTATCTTTAATATAAAAGTAATGAGAATATTATTTTGCTATAATCCGCGATAAAAGAAAATATATGTAATGCTAAATGCAGAGTGTACTATTCGTTCTCATACCTGATACATGCAGAATTTGTAAGAACTCATGCACTACCCGACACCGATGGCACAACAATACACAAGCACTGCACACATTCACCACCACAATCTCAACAATTGTTTCGCCCCGTAACCGAAGCATCTTCAGGAGATAGACTCCACGACAAAATCGCAAAGCTTATCTTTAATATTTAAATGAGTTAATCTTGTATGTATATATGTATATATTTTAAGAATCTCGGAAAAGGCTCCAACGATTTTCCTGAAATTCAGCATGTAGGGGGTTTTGGGGGAGAAAGATCGATCTAGATAAGTTTTATTGTAAAAAAATGTCGTTTTATCCCTATTTTTGGCCACCGAAAAAATACAAAAATATACAATAGAATGCAAAGGTTAAATTGAGCTGTCATTCCTAAAGAACAGGCGGACTTAAAAAGTCAAAATGCCCGAACTCAAGCCCGAACCATAACCGCCCTTTTCGCTTTTTATATATATTTCTTAATTTTAAAAATAATTCCCTATTAAGACTCGATAACCAAGCTAGTATTTATTGTTGTTAAATAACTATATAATTTTAACTCGTTACAGTTTTTTGAATTTAAACTATCGTGAGTAGTATTCATAGTTAATGTATAGAACCGGCTACGTTACAGTTTAGTTTAGTTTAACACTTGTTAACATATCCCAGTTCTTAATGTAGTCCGCGATTCATTTCTTGTTGGCAGAGGAAAAGTGCCGCGTTACATCTCAGCTTTCTTTAGGGTCCAAACTAAAAGTGACTGCGATAGAAACGAAATGCTTTAGTATCGTATATCCTTTAGAAGTAGGCCTTACTTTGCGGAGATCCATAATACAAAAGTAATAATAAAATTATTTCATGGCGGATTACAGAAAAATAATTTTATTATTACTTTTGTATCGTTTGATACCTTTGTTTCATATAAAACGTTAAACTTTTTATGAGTTACAACAATTAAGTTATAATTTATTATAATTTATGAGTTACAAAAATTAAGTTATAGGTTGATATAGAACTAATTAAACGCTGTGTGGTATCCGGCTGAATAGAATAGACCACCCTCTTTCTTGCCGAGATGTCGTAAAAGACGACTAAGATAAGTTGACCCTCTGTGTGGTATCCGGTTGAATAGACTAGACCACCCTTATTCCTTACCGAGGTGTCAAAAAGGTGACTAAGCCAAAGTTGACCCTCTGTGTAGTATCCGGCTGACCAGAATAGACCACCCTCATTCCTTACCGTATCGTAAAAGGCGCTTAAGGTAAGCCGACGTCAGGCACGCAGCCGATCGTAAAATACCTAGCCAAATTTTGTGACAAAATGTTTATAGCATGTTGTGCCGACCCCACTTAAAGTGGGATAAGGTCAGGAGAATGATGGACATTGTGTTAAATATGTATGTGGTCCGTCACATATATGGATGTGTGGAGACTTAAAAGGAAATGGTTGGATTGTGTGAAGTATGACATACTCATAAAAGGAGTAGCACCTGAGTTGACGAATGATAGGAGAATGGAAGGGAAAAACATGTTGTGCCGAACCCACGTATAGCGTGATAAGGGCAGGACTATGAAAAAGGACGCTCTAACTTTAGTTTAAGATAAAAACTTATAACTTGGACCACCATATTCTTGGGTGAAACTTGAAGTGTTGCTTTTAGTGCGTTTATAAATCAAACGTGAGAAATGTGGCCGACTATCTCGGACAACAAATGGTGTAACTTGTGACGGTCGCCCTCTGGAAGTTTTAGCGATTTACACACACTACGTCATGAGGAGGGGACTTTGAAAAAAAATAGGTGAACGACCGGAAAAAACTTTGATGTATGACCAATTTTATAACTTTTCCCGCGAAGATTTAAGTTGATTCATTTGCACTATCTAGCCAATGAATTCTGATTTTCGGAAATGGCTCCATTGATTTTCATGAAATTCGGTATGTATAAATCGATCTTATTAGATTTTATTTAAAAAATAATGGCGTTTTATCGCTGTTTTCAGGCATTGAAAAAAAAACTGCAAAAATAGTAATAGAATAGAAAGGTAAATTGTGCTGATATTTGAAAAGTAATAGCTCAGTGGGTAACGGTCGGATTAAAGACGTAAAAATACCCGGGTTGATTATTGAGTTCCAGATATCACCAACCTATTCTTTATTTTTTTTTATTGCATTTTTTATATCTTTTAAAAAAAATTCTGAGCAAAACTCGATCACCCAGATACTGAGTTTTAATAAGAGTCAATTTAACGTACTAAACAATTCATACTACTAGTATTGCATCTAGAAACAAGAGGAAAATTAAGTTGGTCCATTTGCTTCTTTTGCAAGCAACATTAATGGCCATTTCTTTTTAAACAATAATTTTCCTATGTTAAAATACCTTACAGTCAAATCGACCAACCTTCGCCGCTTCAACAGAAGAACACGGAGAAAAGAGTATCAGCCCCCAAAAAGGTCTCGCTGACATCTGCAGATGGATACATGACACGCCGCAGCGTTCTTTTGAAAACAGACCCGTATTTTATGTCTCCCAGCTAGACATGTGTAAAGTGTCCATTTTATGGGGAGCCCCGGGAGCGTACATATTTCTGTCTACGTCGCTTTGGGTGTGATATAAAGGCGGCACTAGACTGGAATACAAAGCAGCGTTGTTAGTACAGACGAGCGGCTTTTATTAATACTACTGTATTATCAATTATTACGTCTATGTAATCTTACTGTTATTTTAACAGAGAGATGAGTATAAGCTCCTTACCACTTTAACTTATTTTAGCAAACATACTCGCAACGAACTGAGCTTTTATACCTAAATCCGTTGCTGAGATTGCAACAACTTAGGAACGTATAAAAGTTAATAAGGAAATGGGACGTATAAAAATACCGTATCCACGGTATCTTCGATCGTATATCATCATCATCTTCCTGTCCTTATCCAACTCTAAGTGGGGTTGGCACAACATGTTATAAACATGCTGTCACATGATGTGGCTGCGTTTTTACGACCGGCCGCCTGCATGAAGTCAACTTACCCGTATATATGATTACAAATAAAATGTAAAATAAAACCGAACTAAATCAAGCCATATTTTACTAAATGAAATCATTCAAGTCAAAACAATTTTATTATTATTTACAGTTCACTCAACCCAAATAATATTCTATGATAATTTATATAATTTATAGAATTAGGCGTTACTTTGCGGAGATCCATAATACAAAAGTGATAATAAAAATAAAATTATTAAAATTAAATTATAATAAAGACTAATTCTTAGAATATATTTATTCTCATTCTATAAACAAATCCAGTATCTGCGTTAATAGCAGTCTAAAATTCATATTAATACGAGAATTGTTAATGTGAAAGGGCTTTAGCCTGAGCGAAGGATCAACTTAACTTGGCGGTGCTATAAAGCGTGTTACTCAAGACACACCCGCCTGCAGCGAGCAAACCTCCTTTGTCTGGTGAAGGGAAACAAAAAGTGAGCGATTGTTTCGCGAATTTCGATGTACCATTTTCAAGTGGGAAGTTTTATTTTGTCTCATATCTGGCCAGCGCCACGTCAAAGTTAGAAGACTGCTCATATATTACGAAAATATTTCACATCCGACGTATAGTTAAAAATACGACGTATAGGTGAAAATAATGGTCTTATTTAGGGTAAAAGTTTATTAAAATTAATTACGATAATAGGTATTACGGCATTCCGCCGTGTGGTATCCGGCTGAGTAGAATAGACCACCCTTATTTCTTACCGATGTATCGTAAAAGGGCACTAAGATGAATTGATCTGCCGTGTGGTGTTCGACTGAGTAAAATAGATCTTGTCTCTCAAACCGAGGTGTCGTAAAATACGACTAAGATAAGTTGACGTCAGGCAGGCGGCCGGTCGTAAAAACGCAGCCAAATCATGTTACAACATGTTTATAACATGATGTAACATATTATGCTATTTTTTGGTAGCGCATTTGCTTCTTTTTTAACGAAAAAAACAAATTACATTACATTTATAATTATATCGCCAAATAGCAAAAATATTGATTTAGCGCTAAAAATGCGATAAACAAACTTGCATTCAGTTCAGAAAAGAAATGCATAGTGCAAAACAACTTCTATTTATATACTGTTCAGACGTGAAAGAAGGATAATAAAAAAACGTACAATTTTGTTATATTTCAAATAACATCAGATCGCAATCACAAACAGCCGGCCTGCGCCATTAATAAATTAAACTTTATAGAGCTTAGGGCCTGTTTCACAAGTTACCAATAAACCGTCAGTTAGTCTATTCGAAACATGTCTGACACATATCCCGGAATTTTGCGTTTCTCAGGTTTCTGATAGGCTAATTCAACACTTAAAGTCCCTAATACGTTTATAGCTAGATTATATGACTGCTATTTATCTGCTGAATAGCAAATACCTATTTCAAAATGGCCGCGATTGTTTTTTAAGTTTTCACTTTTTAGAGTCTCTTTTTAGAGACATTTATCTGCTACTTAGTTTATTTGTCGGTTAACTATCCGACAATTTATCAGTATCTTGTGAAACAGGTCTTTAATAGCGTATTATAGCAAAATAATTTCATTATTACTTTTGTATTATGGATCTCCGCAAAGTAACGCCTAATTCTATGAACATTTATTTCTACAAAGAACTTTATAATGTTACAATCTGTAAAGTAAACACTTCCTCGCTAATTGAGTTGCGTGCTGCTAAAAGGGTTTATCTTATTCTATTTAAGAAAAGTGTACAAATAAAACAACTCTTATTTATTTTTCACTTTTTAAAGTCTCTTTTTAGAGACACAATTATCTGCTGCTTAGTTTATTTGTCGGTTAAACATCCGACACTTTATCAGTAACTTGTGAAACAGGCCCTTATTCTATTTAAGAAAAGTGTACAAATAAAAACAACTCTTATTTATAAACTAGAGCAATTATATAAATAGTAGCCGTGTTCCGAACATCTGAGTTGATAATAATCTTATAATTTACAGTGAAAAGAAAGCGACGCTTAAGAAAGAGAATCTGATCTATAAAAAAAAAATAAGAAAAAAATCATTTCTTAAAAATCATTTATAAAAGCAGACGTTACTTTGCGGAATTGCATAGTACTGAAGTTATGACAGAATTACGTTGCTATAATCCGCATTTGTTAAGAGAATATCTGTATCCTATCGTAGTAATATTATAAATGCGAAAGTTTGTGAGTATGGATGTATGTTTGTTACTATTTCACAGCGAATCCACTGGACCAATATCGATAAAATTTTGGCAAAATTATTGCTTATACACCGGGTTAACATATAGGCTATAGGAATCCTGTTAATTCTACAGAAATAGGATGACATTGAAAAGCGCTAACTATTATCTATCACGCGACAGTAGTCCACGCGAACGAAGTTGCGAATAAAATCTAGTATTTATATACACCAACATTAGAAACAAACTTAATACTGTAATTACCAAAAACTAATTACCAAGGGAAGTTTTTAAAACGAAATTAAGTAAATCTGCGTAGCAGTTGCGGAGCAAATAAAAATAAAACTTTTCGAAAATGGGCGGGGGAACATGATGGATCGGTTTAAATAATTGCTGAGCCGTTTTTTGTGCTCTGGTGGTTTTTTGGCCATTACAACTTTTTTCTACAACTAGTGCGAGTCAGCGTTTATATTATGACCACGCCACATCTAACGGTTCAATCTTGTATTTATGCTCTATGAGCTATCAATTTTCACTACTACTTACAAAATTCAAATTCAAATTCAAAATATTCTTTATTCAAATAAACTTGTAAACAAGTGCTTTTGAATCGTCATCTCTACTGCTGATTCGGAAAGCTTTTCCTACCGAGAAGAGCCAGCAAGAAACGTAACATGATTTGGCTGCTTTTTTACGACCGGCCGCCTGCCTAATGTCAACTTACCTAAGTCGTTTTATACGACACCTCGGTAAGAAGGAGGGTGGTCTATTCTACTTAACCGGATACCACACGGTGGGTCAATTTACCTAAGTCGCATTTTACGACACCTCGTTAAGAAAAGAGGGTGGTCTATTCTACTCAGTCGGATACCACACGGCGGGTCGATTTACCTTAGTCGCCTTTTACAACACCTCGGTAAGAAATGAGAGTGGTACTATTCTACTTAGCCGGATACCACACGGCTTAAAAGTAATACTAAAATTATTTTGCTATAATCCGCGATAACGTAAATGGAAAATATATATAATACTAAATGTAGAGTGGACAATCCATTTTCATACCAGATATATGAAGGATTCGTAAAAACACATGCGCAAACCATCACCGCCACCACATTACACAAGCACTACACACGTTCCCTATTACAAAATCAATTGTCGTTTTGCCTCGCAACTGAGGCATATTATTCTTCGGTTGACAATACAAAATCATTTTGCAATTTTATTTCGGTTTCCGCTAATAAGCTCAATTTTCATATTCTAATTTTTTAAACGTATGTACACAAATAGTACTTATTTTTTAAATGTAAATTTTTTTACATAAGCTGTCTCTCTCTATGTAAATTATTTTATTAAAAACGAAATTAAGTATCACACGCACAGTTTTATTAAAAAAAGTAATTTTTGCCTTTTTAAACAAAAGATTCGTCATTACACGAAGTTGTGTTTGCCATTTCACGATTGTACATAGTCATTGTATTATTATATTAATCTTGTATCTTAGTATAAAACTTAATACTATACATCTATATATATAAAAGAAAGTTGGTCTAAGTTACACTATTTATAACTCAAGAACCGATGAACCAATTCGGCTGAAAATTGGTGGAGAGGTTGCTTAGAACCAGGAGACGGACATAGGATACTTTTTATCCCGTTCGACTGCATTTATTTTATCCCGTCAAGTCGCTATAAAATGTGGTATAACAAAAACGTCTATGACAGTAAAATAATAAAACGCAAATTTCAGTGGAATAACAAAACATAAATGACAGCTAAACGTAATTTTGTCTTTGATTTAGTATGGAAAAAAATTTGACAGTTATCAAAATAATAGTGTTATAACATGTTTTTAATACAACCTCCTTCTTAGAGTTGGTCATTAATATGAAAAAGCATTGTGGCTGTCATATGTGTCATTAAGTTGTTGAGAAAGAGTAAACGGGTTGATTCTGGGAAAATGTTTTTATTTATTGAATAAATATAATAATATAATAAGTATAAAGGAGAAATATCGTCGTTTATTATATTCAGAAGGGGATGTAACCTAAACTCACAAATAGAGCGGACAAAAGGAATATCTGGAAATTTAAAGAGTTTAAAGAAAAGACAAATGACGATCAATATCTTGAGACAAGACGGAGACTGCGAATTTCGTATAATTTGGAGATAGTTGCGATATGCGATGCTATGGAATTAAAAATGGAGTTTTTATTGGAGAGATTAATGATGGTAATTGGTATTCGGTTTATTAACTCTGTAAGATCAACGTGACGATGTGCTATGTGAGGCCATAGACGCGCCCGTGACTATTGTTCGATAGAATTGTCAGCTAGAATGACGATTGTTCTCTGGATTTGTTCCAGTTGTAACGATTGTTTTCTAGACTGTGGCCATCTGCAACGATTGTCAGCTAGACTCTGCCTAGATGTGGTGATTGTTCTTTGAGCGTTATCATTTGCGAGTCTGTTTACGTGTGTATCTGCTGAGTTGGTTGCCACTTATTGAGCTGTGTAATGCCATGACAGTGGTTGAGGGTGAGCTTTAGGTGCGAAATGCTTATGGTGCGAAAAGCCTAAGGAGTTGAGCTTAAAGAGTTGAGCATAAAGCGTGAGCTTAAACAGTTGAGCGTAAAGCGTGAGCGTAGTCCTGTCATGTCATGGCATGTGCGGTTTTCTTTTACAGATTAAAAGACCAAGTATTGAGTTTCTGGCCGATTTTTCTCAGTACAATCAGCATTCCGAATCAGTGGTAGAATCATTCACAGAAGTCAGCTTATGAGATTTGCGGGGTCGCAAATGTTGTCAGGATGGTCGACTGTTACATGTTTTTAATACAACCTCCTTCAGAGTTGGTCATTAATATGAAAAAGCATTGCGGCTGTCATATGTGTCATTGAGTAGTTTTTGAGAAAGAGTAAATGAGTTGACTTTGGGAAAATTGATTTTTATTATTGCATAAGAATAAAGGAGAAATATCGTCGTTAGTTATAATAGCTAAACGTTACTACATAGTATAAAACAAAGTCGCTTTCTCTGTCTGTCCCTATGTCCGTATATCCCTTTGTATGCTTAAATCTTTAAAACTACGCAACAGATTTTGATGCGGTTTTTTAATAGATAGAGTGATTGAAGAGAAAGGTTTATATGTATAATCTAACATATTATAAATATTCAATATGGAATAAAGAAATACTATCATTTTTGAGGTTTCCAATGTGATGTCGTAAATAATTACATTTTTTTCCGTTTACATTGCAAACGCATGCTGAACCCTACAATATTTGTCAAAATGATGTACTAAGTATTTGTACACCTTGAAAAGGTCTACAGAAAACTCCGCGATGGTATACATATTATGTCTATCTTTTATGGATAACCCACAATAGCATTTTATTGACATTTTCTTCTTCATTTGTAATTTAAATGAACATTTAACATACGAAGATATTACAGATTTAAAATGCAGGGTATAGCGATTGCGCGCTTTGTCTTATAGCACTTCGAATTTAGCTAAGATTGGACGGGTTTTTTTTCACATGGCCAACTAGATGTCGCTTTATCAAGAGTAACCTCTAAAGAAAACATGTTTGTATTGTGTGATGAAGATTCTTTCTTTATGACAAGAAAGCTGTGAATGTTGTATATAAAGACATTCTGTAATCAATTGTAAAAATAAAATACTTAGGGAAAATGTAAAAGTAAATAAGTAAAAATGTAGTATATAAATTTAGATATTCCAAAGATAGCAGGGAATCTTCATGGTATAGGGAAAGGGGAATTGTTTTTTATTATACAGGAAAAAACCCCTTATGGGTACCGCCGCCCGACGGGGACAGGCGGCGGTACCCGGACTTATGTCGGACTCGCACCGACTAAAACGACCTGTGTGCTCCACCACGCTGCCGATGGCAAGGACAGGGTATCATTGTACATGTTGCCCCCATCCCGCCGACAGCTCTGATCCCAGAGAACAAACACGTTCTTCGGGTAGGGGCCCCTCGAAAGAGAAGCCCCCCTCCGCTAACCGGTGCATCGGGAGCATCAGATGCACCGACCGCCTCGGGGACCTGTAAGCCAGGCGTCCGATATACCCCGTTCGAAACACCCGAAGGTCCCCAGTTAGGGCGGCAGACGATGGGCTTGGGCGAGTCACTAACACCTGGACTCACCAGCAGCAGATTGGATCCAGAACAACAGTTCGTGGAACCGCTCCGCCGCCTCCCTCCGCCCCCTCCGCAGAGCAAAGGGAGGCCATCGCTGCCCACGATCGCTCCCTGCCCACCGTGTTTGTTATGTCACAATCGACAGGGAGAGACCGCGCCCCAAGTAGGGGCCCCAACACCTTGGTGGGCGTTTCCGCCCCCACCGGGTAATTTTTATAGAGGTTTTCTTCCTCGCAACACGAAGATCCCCGTTCCCATTGCTGGGTTTCCGGGTTTCGCCGACGGTGGCCGAACCATGTCCAGCCAGACTTAGAGTAAGCCAAACCGGACCCGTCGCTCATTAGGGGCAACACCCCAACCCCCCCGGAGTCCCCGGCCAGTTTGCCCTCTGCTAATCAGAGGGACAACTGGATTGGCCACCCCAAAGTGGTCCGTTCGCCAAGACTAAGCTTGCCCAGGGTGCGCCACGAGGAGGCCGACCACTTTGGCACCCCAGGGGAATAGTTTTACTCCAAATTTGACGCGTGCGGACCACGAGCAGTAATGAATAAAACAAAACTGCTGGATAGATTTTAATCATTTTTTTTACTGAGTGACATAGGCTATATATTTTATACCCGTGCGAAGCCGGAGCGGGCCACTAGTAACTAATATAGTATAAAACTATAACAATCTCTAGTAAACCTTAATAAATAAATTAAATTTAAAATCATTGTTTTACATTGTGATTTTTAATATATAAAACTAGGGATTTAATTTTCAAATAATTATTCCCAAGTTGCAGTTAGATTGGTGGATAATTAAAGCATCGGTTAGGCAAAAATAAGCAGACAAATGTGGCAACACCTTTAGACAGTTCAAGTTTTAAGTTGCGGAACTCCCAAATATTGGTTTTCCGAACGCGGTTCGAATGTGTTTACGTAGATGGGAATTGAATTTTTTATGACACGATTTTTCAAACGTTTATTTAGTTCAAAGTTGTTGGTTCGGGAATTTTTTTAAGCTAATGTATTTTTAACAAAAAACTACGGTATATATATCTTTAATATTTAAATGAGTTAATCTTGTATGTATATATGTTTTCGGAATCTCTGAAACGGCTCCAACGATTTTCTTGAAATTCAGCATGTAGGGGGTTTTGGGAAAAAAAAATATTAAAAAAAAATCGTTTTATCTCTGTTTTTGGACATTAAAAAATACTAAAATTTAGTTTTAATTTATTGAATATATAACACAATTTTAGCTGATAATTTTCAGGTTAGCGTAGCTTATTCGGGTAACGGATGGTCGCGAGAAATGACAAAACCTAAGATCGAGCTCCACCTTTATAATTTTTTTTTTAAGTCAACCAGGTACCATATTTTAAATAATATTAAATACTGGATGTCAAAATCAAAATGTAAAACATTTTTTTTTATGTGTTACAGTGGGCTAGTAACAGGCTGTAACTTTATTAACAATATTTTAACTTGTTTAGAGAAAATCCTCCCAAAGGAATCGCGAAAAAATGCATGTACCAGTATCATAGTATACGACCTTTCGACTTAAAATTGACTTTTTGAAATAAAACATACCCTATATGTTAGGTGAGGCTTTCTACTACATATTAGTAAAAACAACATCCAAATCGGTTTCTAAGATTAGCGGGATCAAACGCATAGAGATTTGACATCTCAACGATTTTATTATAGTATAATAAATAGATAGATATAGAATAGAAGATATAGCCACAACAAACAAAACGCTTATTATTTAAAACAAAACGGTCAACTACTCAGACATAGTCAATAGTGTTCTTACCTTAAATATGATGACTAATTTTCTATTGTAAATAATAATTAGACGCCGCCCTCGGTCCGTCTTCAGTCCCTAATAACGTTGAAAAATTAATTACCTCAGACTAATATTATCAGACTTCATCAATATTTTCAAGCTAATTGCCTCGATAATTAAAGTGAACGCTTTATAAAAAATCTAAACGAAACAAAAATTGCTTAATACTTATAATATATTGAAAAAAAAATTTATTCATAATTAAAAGTAGCTTGTTGACCGCTCGCTAAATTTTTACATTATAAAAAAAAAGAAAAAATAATATTATTAATAATGGTCTATTTTACTAAACCGGATACCACACGTGGGTCAACTTACCTTAGTTGCCTTTTACGACACCTCGGTAAGAAATGAGGTTTGTTAATTCTACTGAGTCAGATACCACACGGCGGGTCGACTTACCTTAGTCGCCTTTTACAACACCTCAGTAAGAAATGAGTGTGGTACTATTCTATTCAGCCGGATACAACACGGCTCAAATGGACTATCTTACACTCAAAGAATTTTTCAAATCGGTCCAATAGTTTCTGAGATTAGTGCGTTCAAACAATCCAACAAACATCTTTATCTTTATATATTAGTATAGATATCGTAAAATACGACTAAGTTGTCGTCAGGTAGGCGCCTGGTTGTAAAATACGTAGCCAAATCATGTGACAACATGTTTATAACATGTTGTGCCAACACCACTTAGAGTGGGATAAGGGAAGGAGGATGATGATTATATATTAGTACATATAGATTAAAAATAACAATCTGCTAATAAACCTTACATAAATAAACAAAAAAGCTGTGATGGCCTAGCGGTGCGACCGTGTGAATCTCTAGAGACGATCATGGGTTCAAACCCGGGCAGACACCAATGAGTTTTTCTATTAAAACTTATGTGTCTAATTGATAATTGCAATTTATCACACGCTTTTCGGTGAAGGAAAACATCGTGAGGAAACCTGCATATCTCTAGAGAATCCTAGGGTAGGTTACACATATGTGTAACCTACCAATCCGCATTGGAGCAGCGTGGTAGGTCTTAGCTCCAATCCCTTCTCTCCAATAACGGAGAGAAGAGGCCTATGCCCAGCAGTGGGATAGTAAAAGGCTGCTACTTAAATAAACAAAATATAAAATGTAAAATGTAAATGTATTATATGTAATTGTTGACATTTATATATTATACTTTGTATTATATATAGTGTGTATAATATATTTATATATAAATATATTATGTATTTATTTTATTTTTATTGTTAAATTAGGAAATTATTAGTAGGTAATTCTAATTCATAATGTTTGATATTTGCGTACCTTTTTCTTTAATATAAATTGTCTCACCTCGTAGGTTAGCTGGCAGAGATCTCTGTCATAGGGATAAGTTGACCTTTGTACACTTTTTTTTACCAATAATGTTTTTTCCAACATTTTTTGTGATACATAAATAATTAAATAAAATATAAAAGGCGACTAATTAATGGCGAAACCCACGTTTCATAAGGACGGGAAATAACAAAAGGGAAAGAATAACTATTTATTTCATCGTAACTCCTGAATATACCGCTAATAACGCCCGCGTAGTGTGATAATAACGTCTAATAACGTTGCCCTTTGATTTACTATTTAGGGTTCAGACTCGTAAATAAACAAATAAAATCCTTTATATATTTGCCGTGTGGGGTCCGGCAAATATACCGATGACCTCGGTAAGAAATGACGGTGGTCTATTCTACTAAACCGGATACCACTCGGCAGGTCAACTTACCTTAATTGCATTTTACGACACCTTGGCAAGAAATGGATGGTCCATTTTACTCGGCCTGCTAATACATGGCAAGTATTAGCTTATTACTTATCTTAGTCAAATTTTACGACACTTTCGTAAAAAATGGGGGTGGTAATTCTATTCAGCGCGATACAACACGGCGGGTCAACTTACTTGAAACGACTTTTACACCTCGATAAGAAACGAAGGCGGTCTATTCTACTCAGCCGGAAACCACACGTTACTTACCTTAGTCGGCTTTTACGAAGGTGAATAAGGTAAGTTATTCACCTTTTACAAATATTCTACTCAGTCGGATAGCATACGGCGGAATTTCAATTACACAATTCATTTTAGTATCTTCCGAGAAAATCAATACATACAATTGAACTGTTACCTACCTACATATTGAGCAGGTAAGTAATAGTTACATTCTCTTTTCTTTAGGCGAAATAGAGACACAAAAGTCAAACAATAAGCGCAGAACTAAACGTAGATACATTTCCAACAATGCATCGGATTTCGCAGACGTCGCCATTGTTAATTCAGGCCGCATACGCTGCAGTCCCATTTTGAGCAGATTCTACAGTTTTAAACTTTCAACGCTATTCGTTTAGATTTTTCAAATGAAACGCAAAACTCGATGCGACTGGCCGCAAAATAAAAATCAAATGTCCCATAAAAGTATTTGGAAAAGAGCGGAGTGTATTTGGGGAAACCGAATTTTGGGCTGTCAATTTGTCCGAGAGTTTATAAAACATTCATATAGCATGCGTGGCTGGTGCAATATAATAAAAATTGGGCTGGGTTATAATTATCTTGCCGAATGTCAAATCAAATATCAAACCTTTTAATAACGTCACTTTAAAATTTTGCAATATATATATACTATATATCATCATCATTCTCCTGCCCTTTTCCCACTCTAAGCGGGGTCGGCACAACATGTTGTAAACATCCTGTCACATGATTTGGCTGCGTTATTACGATCGGGCGCCTGCCTGACGTCAACTTGTATGAAAATCATAGGAGCCGTTTCTAAAATTCAGAAGAATAGCAATCGCCAGCGGTTACGCCCGCGTGGAAAGATCAAAACTGTACTGTAGTCTTTTGATAACCATAAGAAATGGTTAAAGTGGGTTAACCTTAAAAGCTAGACATATGCTGTCGCGGACTTTTATTTAGAACTTTTAGAGGGGAACAATTTTGTAGTACATGATTTTTGGATAACTATCACCGTTTAGTCGGCACACGCAAGGAAAGCTTTATATTTTGCCGTTTTCGTAATATTTTTGTTGCTGCTCCTCTCCTATTCGTCTTAGCGTAATGTTATATAACCTAAAGCCTTCCTCGATAAATGGACAATCTTACACTGAAAGAACTTTTCAAATCGGTCCAGTAGTCAGGAACTACTATTAGCGTTGATTAGCGCGTTCAACAATCAAACAAACTCTTCAGATTTATGTATTAGTATACATATAGAAAGCTGTGATGGCCCAACGGTAACACCGTTCGACTCTTTCGAGGAGATCGCGGCTTCAAATCCGGGCAGACACCAATGAGTTTTTCTGTTAAAACTTACGTGTCTAATTGATAACTTCAATGTATCACACGCTTTTCGGTGAAGGAAAACATCGTGAGGAAGCCTGCATATCTCTAGAGAATTCTGGGGATATGTGTAACCTACCAATCCGTACTGTAGCAGCGTGGTAGGTCTTAGCTCCAAACCTTCTCTCCAAAAACGGAGAGAAGGGGCCTATTCTCAGCAGTGGGATAGTAACAGGCCGTTACTTACTTATTAATACATCAAATCGTATTAAAGTAATCAGATACATCAGTCACATTTGAATAAGCATTTGAATAAGGCAATGAAATTCGATCCGTTTTATGCGTTTTAGCTACTTAATACATCTTCAAGTCTTTATAAATTACTTTTATAGACTGTAAAACATATGTACGCTACTTACTTACTTTATACATATAGATAGCATAAACAAAACCTGCACACGGCATGCATTTTAAACGAATCCCCTAATAATGCATATACGTATTTGGGCTAATTCGACATTGTTCGCAATCCACACACCGCGAACGCTACGTGCGTAATAAACAACAGAGCAAATTAACAGCGAGCGTTTGGCCGTTTCAAAGCGTCGAATCTATTTTTCAAATCGTATTCGATTCCCATGGGATATTGGACTTTTATTTTGCGTCCAATGGCGGAGTACTGCGTGTCGTTTAAAAAAACGATAGGCCAAATAATAAATAGTGGGTGAGTAAAAAAAATTAAAGAGAAAGAAAGCACTGGTTACATCTGGGACTTGTTTCCGGGTATTTTCACTTCTTTAGTCCGCCCGTTCTAAACTGGGCTTTTTTTTATACAGGAAAAAACCCCTTATGGGTACCGCCGCCCGACGGAGACAGGCGACGGTTATGTCTGACTTGCACCGACTAAAACGACCTGTGTGCTCCACCACGCTGCCGATGGCAAGGACAGGGTATCGTTGTACATATTGCCCCCATCCCCGCCGACAGCTCTGATGCCAGAGAACACCTCCTCCGAGTAGGGACCCCACGAAAGAGAAGCCCTGTCCGCTAACCAGTGCAACACCGACCCCACTTAGAGTGGGATAAGGGATGATGAGTAAATTATATAAACATTCACTGTTTAAACAGGCAACATACAGACAATCTCGTTAGTAAATCGTGCACGTTCATATCCACGCGTATCCCAAGCATATTGAGTAAATAAATAATATCGGGCAAAGCTGTATCACGTGCCCCGATATTAAATAATAACTGTATCTACTGCGAAGCAAATGTATCTTAGTACAATGAGATATAGAGTTATGGAAAACTTAACGTACAACTGTCGTTTCTGAGTGTGGGAGTTCTTAAAAAGAAATTTATCAAAATGACCCACAAAAACGCCGTGTAGTATCCGGCTGAATAGAATAGTACCACCCTCGTTTCTTACCGAGGTGTCGTAAAAGGCACCTAAGGTAAGACCACCCACCGTGTGGTATCCAGCTGAGTAGAATAGACAAACCTCATTTTTCACCGAGGTGTCGTAAAAGGCGACCAAGATAAGTTGACCAACCGTAAGTATCCGGTTTAGTTGAATAGACCACCCTCTTTCTTACCGAGGTGTCGTAAAATACGACTGGTAAGTTGACGTCAGGCAGGCGGCCGCTCGTAAAACGCAGCCAAATCATTTGACATGTTTATAACATGTTGTGCCGACCCCACTTAGAGTGGGATAAGGACAGGGAGAAGGAGAATATATATTTATTTATTTATTTATTTATACAAGATTAACTCAATTAAATATAAAAAATAAAGATAAAGGCGAGTACATAAGAGCATATTACGTTAGAAATAATTTAAAGAGGATTGCGGTTGGGGAGTCGTTAGTGGCGGCAATCTAAGGTTCCCAACCGCGCTATTAGAGAACGAGCAGACGAGTTAGCTTCCATTAGTGTGGTAACGGCCTTATGAATAAATTTAGTAGCGGACATTATACTCAGATTAATTTATATGAAAACTTCAGTACACACATAATTTTTAATTGAAACGGAATGATATGTTTAGTAGTTTTGAATTCCCAAAAGTAACCGACAAATGTTATAAAGTACTTGATAGAAGAATTAAAATAATACTTTTTACGCCGTCCTTAAGGTAAGAGATTACTATTAGTAATAAGGCCGCCTTTGCACTATTCATAAGTATAATTAAGATTTTTCTGTGTTTGTTTTATTTAGTTTGTACAATAAAGTATTTTTATTATAAATAAATAGTATCAAAACAATGATTCGTAGACTTCAGACATGCCAAAGATTCTCTAAAAATACGTTTTTGTGAATATTCTATCGATAAAGTTGTTAATTGATAAAGCTGAACAGTTTTCTATCATAAAGATAATCGATATTTTAAATTCATAACATGCTTACTGGTGAGGGACGTAAAAGGCGACTTAGGTAAGATAACCCGCCGCGTGGTATCCAGCTGAAAAGAATAGACCACTCTCACATCTTACCCAGGTGTCGCAAAATGCTACTAAGCTAAGTACCGTGTGGTATCCGGCTGAGTAGAATAGACCACCCTCATTTCTAACCGAAATGTCGTGAAAGGCGACAAAAGTAAGTTGACCCGCCGTGTGGTATTCGGCTGTGTAGAATAGACCACCCTTAAACCTCTTACCGAGGTGTCGTAAAAGGCAACTAAGTTAAGTAGACGTGCCAGGCGGCAGGTATAAAATACATAGCCAAATCACATCACAACATGATTAAAACATGTTGTTGTGAACCTATTTAGAGTGGGAAAAGAGCAGTTGAATAATGAAGTCTTTATAACCCTAGATTTTGTAAGGCTAGGTGAGATTAAAAAACATAAAATGTCTGTATATTTGGGACGAATGCTTTAAAACAACATCCAGTCCGAGCCTACTGGAATACGAATACGAATAATGGTTGAAATCCCTGTCAAAATCCGAGTTTTCCCCGAGCTGAGGTTAGGAAATATGACGGAAGTTAGAACGCTAACAGAATTTCCAACGTAGTTTTCGAAATATTCTCTAATTATATTTTAAAAATATCGTCTTTTTGCGATAATCCTTATTCCTTACCATGCTGTGAATAAGTCGCTGATAATCAATAATACATCTAATACCGTAATATTTTTTTTCCAAAATTACATATTTTACGATTAATTTTCATTCATCATCTTCCTGTCCTTATCCCACTCTAAGTGGGGTCGGCACAACATGTTATAAACATGTTGTCACATGATTTGGCTTCGTATTTTACAACCGGCCTCCTGCCTGACATCAACTTACCTTAGTCGTATTTTACGACAACCTCGGTAAGAAATGAGGGTGGTCTATTCTACTCAGCCGGATACCACACGGCGGGTCGTGTTACCTTAGTCGCCGTTTACGACACCTCGGTAAGAAATGAGGGTGGTCCTATTCTATTCAGCCAGACACCACACGGCGTAGATGTTTAAATGTCGATAAACTTTTTAATATTATACGTCAAGCTTAATGGAGTAATAAGTAGTACGACGGGAAATTTAATATTTCAAGTTAACTTATGGTGGGCGAGAGAACAGAATCTGTATCTATTTTATAGGACTTTTTACCTTATAACAATAGCCATAGAAACTAAAATTACATTTTTACACTCTACATTCCGTTGACTGTTATTCCACCTCGAGGGAAATTACCGCGGTGGACGTTAAATTCAGATGATGGGTGTGCCATTTTGGTTTAAAGCAAATAACTACTGGGACTCGTGCGTTGGTTAAGTGATTACCAATTATTTTGATGGCGTAATTCAATTTATCCTTTAAATCCTGTAAGAGAAGCTCAGCCTTATACCCTTGGTATCTCCTGATACATCGATCAACGGAGGAAGGAGCCTCTGTTTTGTGGCGCTCTCCGGAGTATAGAGCGGCTGCTGGCGGGGATGGGGGCAATGTGTACAACGGTACCCTGTTCCCGCCGCCAGCAGCGTGATGGAGCACTGTCAGGTTTTTAGTTGGTGACAGTCCGACATACCCGCCGCTTGTCCCCGTCAGGTGGTGATGACCCATAACGGGTTTTCCTGATAAAAAAAATCGTATATCCCTTACTAGGTGGTTAGAATAACCTTTATGTAGCCGCTGGATCAAAGCATGGCAAAATAGTAGAGCGTACAAAATCGTTTTAGAGACCTATATTCAACAATGAAAGTCGATTTTAAAAAGGAGACTAAGAATTTCTCATTAATGAAGATATCCTTATTAGTATCTACATATCATTTTTTCATGACGGGTCATTTTTTAAAAGAGATAAAAATAATGCAATTAAAAAAAGATAGAAAGAAAGCGCCGTGTGACATGTAGGAATCATTCCCTGGTTATGACACTTTTGGTCCGCCTGTTATTAGGCTATCACAGCTTTGACAGTTCAAATATCATTTGCTTTCTATTATTCATAAAGATTATCTTGTTTTAGGGCCTGTGCAGCGCAAATCAGGCGCAAATCACTTTGGCAGTGTCACTTAAATGGCAAACACACGAGTAATGGAATTTAGAATTTTCTTCCAAGACCAAATGAACTAACTAAATGAAGTCTTTATTCTTCTCATTTTATTATTTTTTATTTATTATATATATAATATATGAAATATATACTGGCGCTTAGGCTATGATCTCGCCTGATTCAGCCTAATATAAACTACGCTTGTTCATTTCGCGCCTATTCTCTATTTCACATCATTTTAAGTTAAATTTCAACCCTCCGGAATTATTAATACAGGGGTGAAATAGAGATAATAATAGAACTTTAGCCACTCGTATAAGAAATGTCAACCAAATATTTTATACCCATGGTAGAGCATAGAAGTAACTATCTTATATTGTTGATTATGTAGCGGTGGAGTCTCTTGCGGTATTTATAGGCTAACCGTTTAACTCAGTCCTCACGTGCGGGGTAAAAGAACGATGAGGTAGGACGATAACGGGGACTGAGGTAGGTATGGGCGGTCGCCTCTTGTATATCACGCTACCAGCGCTCGTTCTACCTACCTCCGCGCCTTTGCATTTCCCACGCGAGGACTAAGTTAAGCGGTAGGCCTATTCTATTCTCACAACGTGTACAGACGACCTCAAAAAATAGAAAATAGCGGCTAGATTGAAACGGCATAAAATCTTATGTCACGAAGAAAGCGAAATAATAAAGCTAAGTTTATATCAAGCGGTGAATAAATCAACATTGATAACGCAACCGTTTCTGCGGACAATGGTACGATTTTGACGGAATAATATAATAATCTAATCTAAAATTCTGTTTGCGGAAATGTACACAGTGGTTTTCCTTATAACCTTATCATAAGGAGGTTTATTTTATCACACGTACACACAAGTTCCAAAAAATACTTAAGAATAAGATGATCATTATCTTCCTGCCCTTATCCCACTCTAAGTCGGGTCGGCACAACATGTTATAAACATGCTGTCACATGATTTGGCTGCATCTTTACGACCGGCCGCCTGCCTGACGTCAACTTACCTTAGTCGTATTTTACGACACCTCGGTAAGAAAGAGTGTGGTATATTAAACTAAACTGGATACCACACGGTGGGTCAACTTACCTTAGTCGCCTTTTACGACACCTCGGTAAGAAATGAGGTTGGTCTATTCTACTCAGCCGGATACCACACGGCGGGTCGACTTACCTTCGTCGCCTTTTACGACACCTCGGTAAGAAATGAGGTTGGTACTATTCTATTCAGCCGGATATCACACGGCGTACTTAAGAATATGATGATATGATTAAACAAAGACTCCTACACCATGAAGGTCATAAGATGTATCATCCTTTCCTTATCCCACTCTAAGTGGGGTCGACACAACATGTTTTTCTCTTCCATTCTGTCCTATCTTTCGTCAACTCTGGCGCCACTCATGAAGGTCATAAGAAATCAATACTTATTATAACACAAAGTCCCCAAAAGCTGACTGTGTGTGATCGATTTTCTCAAAATCTACTGAACAGATTTTTACGCGGTTTTTACAAAAAGATTTAGGTTAAGGACGGTTTAGATTATCTGTGCATTACGTTTTATGTAAATTGTATTAATTTTTAAAGAAGACTCACCTAATGGGAGTTTTAGTCGCGTGCGCCGTGAAACCAACAGACATACTCTAAAGTAGTTATTAGTATTGTAGATCTAAAAAAATAGTATAAAAAATCTGCAACAGCATATCTCTATATCCTACTATTTTTATGTTCAAAATTTCAACGAAAAATATTACGTTTTGTTCAAGAAAGTTTTTAAGGTCCATCATATAAAAGTAATGAAAATATTATTTTGATATAATCTGCGATAAAATAAAATAGAAAATGTAAAAAATATGAATAAAATATGTATCAGGTATAAAAACGGATTGTTCACTCTACATTTAGCGTTATATATATTTTCTATTTTACTTAATCGCGGAATATAGCAAATAATTTTATTATTACCTTTGTATTATGGATCTCCGCAAAGTAACGCCTTATTCTATAAGTTATATATGTGTGAATAAAAGTATATTTCCTCTCCTCATATTTATTACAATATTATAACATATTCTTGTGGAAAATATTTTTGTATGACGCACTTTAGGGTCTCGTTTGTACTCGTCGGAACAACCATAGAGTAATAAACATTTTTGTTACCTCTACATTTATTAGTGTTACTGTAACAAAAATAAATCTATGCTTACACCCAAAGAGAATGAAATTGCGTGTATTCACAACCATAAAGTTATTATATCAGAGTAAGGATAATCAGGTCTGTGAGTGTCACCAAAAATAATAACAGAAGGAAAATTAAACTCTTTTGTCTAATACAGATAAAAAACAGAGACGTAAATTAAGACTCATTTTCTCTCTCTTTATTGTCCATGGATACATTTTGGCTTGACTATTCATCATTCTCCTGCCCTTATTCCACTCTAAGTGGGGTCGGCCAACATGTTTTAAACATGTTGTTACATGATTTGGATATTTTTTTACCACCGGCCGCCGCTTGACGTAAACTTACTTTAGTTACCTTTTACGACACCTCGGTAAGAAATGAGGTTTGGCTATTCTACTCAGCCGGATACCAAACGGTGGGTCAACTTAGTTTAGTCGTTTTTACGTCACCTCAGTAAGAAATGGGGGTGGTCTATTCTACTCAGCTGGATACCAAACAGTGGGTCAACTTACCTTAGTCGCCTTTTACGATACCTCGGCAAGAAATGATGGTGGTCTAAACCACTCAGCCGGATACCGAACGGCGGGTCAACGTACCTTAGTTGCGTTTAATGACATCTCGGTAACAAATGAGGGTGGTCTATTCTATTCAGCCGGACACCACACGGCGGGTCAACCTACCTTAGTCGCCTTTTACAACACCTCGGTAAGAAATGAGAGTGGTCTATTCTATTCAGCCGGATACCACACGGCAAACATTTTAGGCTGGCTACTCTAGTATAATAACTTTATGTTCACGACACGTTCGTCAAGACGTACGTAGTTCTATAGATATCAAAAGTTATAATTCTTTACTCGTCTAGAGATCATACTGAAAACTTTACCAACATGTTTGTGTTGCAAAGTGTCATGGTTTAGTGCCGGCTGTAAAGTATCATTTTTACGGCTAACTTCAGATATTCTAACGTTGACCTTATATTTTACTAGTTTTGACGTTGCATTTTAAAAAGCCATAAGTTTGTATTATGAAACAAAAAATTCAAGGAAATGATGGTACTCGGTTATTTTATATTGCTTGTCTATGTACGCAAACAATATCTAACAATCTATTAATGTATATTGACTGTATGCTTCTCTTAGACTTAAGCTTTTTATGATAAGATTAAGATTTTTAAGTTTTTTTTGTACCTATGTTTTATGTAATAGTGCCTGTTTGACCGAGCAGTTTTTACAAAACAAAAAAACTTTAAAAAAAAAAGAAATATTGAGTAGGTGGGGCTCGATCCTATGTATTTTCATTTCTAAATACCACCATACATACATACAATTTGAAGATTATATAGAAGATAAGAATGTGTGAATACAGCTCTTTTTGAACATGTACAAGACAGTAACGACTTAATGTAAATAGTGTTAAGAATCATATTTTTAAAAGAGCAACCGCCGAGTTTCTTGCTGGCTCTTCTCGATAGGAACAGCTTTCCGAACCAGCAGTAGAGTTGACGATTCAAAAGCACTTGTTTACAAGTTTATTTGAATAAAGAATATTTTGAATTTGAATAAACTAAGCTAACTTGACAGTTTTAGGTTTTTTTTGGGGTCGCACATGTTATAAACATGTTGTAACATGATTCGGCTACATATTTTACGGCCGGCTGCCTGCCTGATGTCAACTTACGTAAGTCCCCTTTTGCCACACTTCGGTAAGAGAGAAGGTGGTCTATTCTACTAAGCCGGATACCACACGGCGGGTCAACTTACTTTAATCGCCTTTTACGACACTTCGGTAAGAAATGAGAACGGTCTATTCTACTCAGCCCGAAACAACAACTTACCTTAGTCGTCTTTTACGACACCCCGGTAAGAAATGAGGGTGGTCTATTCTGCTCTGCCGGATACCACACGTCGCTACAATATCTAATCCTTAATTTCCTTTCAACACAGGTTGTACAAATGTAACAAAGTATCGTCTGAAAAATAAAATGAAATTACCTTTCTGTAAATTGTAACCAGTCTCTGCCAATAACAGTGCAAACCGTCAGATTCAAGAAATTATGCTCATAGAAGTGTTTGTAGAATTCCTGATGTAAAATTGTACCTCACTTTAACATTAAAAGGTAGTATGTGAATGAAAAGTTCAGGCAAAATAAAACTTTGTATGAAAAGAGTAAGAATCAAAGTTAAATAAAATATGTTTTAAACTTTATTTTTCCCGATAGGTCCTGTTTATGTCCCAACTACACGTTGAGCCAATAAATGGCAACAGACCAAAACGCAAAAGATCATAATCAGCGAATGTTATACTATTGCTTGTTAATTATCAATTTTATTTGGCAAAATTAGTTATTATTAGCTGTTATTTGGCAAAACAGAAAGGTTTAAATTAAATGTAAAAATGCCTGGATTTAATAATCCTTTCAGCATCATACAATACTACGGGTTAATAATATAATATTGAAATAAATAAAAGATTGACCGCCGAGTTTCTTTCTGGTTCTTCTCGGTAAGAGCAACATTCCGAACCAGTTGTAGGTTCATTAATCATATTGATCTTTGACGATTCAAATGTGCTTGATAGAGCTTATTTGAATAAAGATTTTTTTTCCTTAATCACGGAAACAGCTGTAACGATTTTCATAAAATTCAGCATGTAAGGGGACTTTGTGGGGGAAAATCGATCTATAAGTTTCTTTAAAAAAATCGTCTTATCCATGTTTTGGGGCATTCAAAAAATGCTAAAATGTTGAATAGAATGTAAATGATATTTTAGCTCACATTTGTTAAATTATGATAGCTCAATGGTAAAAGGGCGGACTAAAGAAGTGGGTTCAGCCCCTGTTATTACCACCCCTTATTTGCTTTTTTAAGTAAGAAAGAGGGTGGTCTTTTCTACTCAACCGGATACCACACGGTGAGTCAACTTACCTTAGTCACCTTTTACGACACCTCGGTAAGAAATGTGTCGAGTAGAAATGGGTCGGGGCAACATGTTGTTACATGATTTGGATACATATTTTACGATTGGCCGCCTGCCTGACGTCAACTTACCTTAGTCGTATTTTTTGACACCTCGGTAAAAAGGAGGGTGATCTATTCAACAGAATACCACACGGCTTTAACTTACCTTAGTCATCTTTTACGACACCTCGGTAAAAAATAAGGGTGCCTCAGCCTGATACCACACGACGGGTCAACTTACCTTAGTCGCCGTTAACGACACACGTAAGATTTAAGGGTGCTACTATTTTATTCAGCCGGATACCACATGACGTGATTGTTGCATTTTTTATCTTCCATTTTTTTTAAGATCTTGCCATCGTGTAGAGTGGGCGTAACGTTCTGCCGTGTGTGTTGCCATAAAGTAAGCTTTAACGTAATGTTAGATGCAATTGCAACAATATCAGAGTCGGTCGTGCAAAGTGGCATACATTTTAGTATTGGTTGTAACATAATTCTCATGTCGGAAAACAAGAATACATAAGAGCTTCCAAGTTAATAGAATTTCATTTCTATTTCTATAGCATCAGTACTAAGTATTTATTAATGCTATGAAAGTATTAATAATGCAAATAACGAATTAGATTTTTTTCAAATAAAGTCAAACACACTATAAACTAATTATATCTTTACTATTTAAATTAGTTAATCTTGTATGTATATATGTATATATACTTTCGGAATCTTAACGATTTTCCTGAAATTCAGCATGTAGAGGGTTTTGGGGTAGAAAAATTGATCTAGATAAGTTTTATTTTCAAAAAATGTCGTTTTATCCGTGATTTCAGGCTTTAAAATTTTTTTGAAATTTACGTCGAATACAATCACAATTTTTCGCTGTCAAACGTAAAGTCATGGTAGTTTATTTCGGGAACGGGCGGTCTAGAGAGGTGAAAATACCTAGGATCGAACCCCACCTGCCCTATTATTTTTCATTTCTGTTTAAAAAAAAAATTATTTTAATTTTATTTACATCATTTTAAAAATTACTGAGCAAGGCTCTGTCACCCAGGTACTGTTTATAATTATAAACAGTACCTGGGTGACGTGATACGTGATGGTTTTCAATAAATAAATATATGGGACACTTATACACCAAAAATCCAGATTTTGTAGATTCCAGAGTCATAATATTAAAAAACAAGGGCTTGGGTTAACAGTAAACTAGATGTGCCTACGACTTCTAGCGCGAGTTCTAGGGTAAAAATATCTATATCTTGCTCTAGAATGTCGGAGAATCCGGATGCCGGATAGATGTGTAACTAGAGGGAGATCTAAAAAGATATTGGATTTCGTGAAGTATGACATGACTATAAAAGGAGTAGCGCCATAGTTCACGAATAATAGTAGAAAATGGAAGAGAAAATCATGTGCTGACCCTAGTTAGAGTAGGATAGGGGCATGCGAAAGAAAGAAGGCATGTGGCATGTATGACATTTATGACGTCTCATTTGGCAAAAAAAAATTAATTTATTATTTTCTATAATATTATTACAACTTAATGATATATTATTATTCTGGACCTCAATATTAAATACCGATATATTAATTCACTGTTCTAGACAGTAAATTATAAGGTACTTGGAATTTTTTAATAAATTACGATACGAGTGATTCAAAGGAGGCTGTATTTTTGTTGATACTTCTTTCGATTCCACTCCAAATTCTTTTTCGATGCAAATACGTCATTAGGCTTTCAACCAAAACAATTTACGGCGAATGCGAATATTAATAAATGGAGATTTTTATTTTCATTGACGGAGTCTCCTCTTCGCTTTTGACTTTCTTTACCTAAATTTCTGTTATATGAACATTTTAAATGTAGATTTCATTTGTTTAATAACTATTTAAATTAAAAAAGCTTGTATAAACATGTCATGTTCCTACTGTTAACCGTTGAGGAGTTTCCTCGTCTGGAACCAATTTTGAGCCAGTTATTATGAGACAATCGATTACTTCCAGTCAGACAGCTTTTGGGGTGTTTGTTAATATGATAAGTATAGATAGATCGTATATTTATATACATAAAAATTTTATTT
Source organism: Morpho helenor (assembly GCA_029227775.1). Taxonomy (NCBI): domain Eukaryota; kingdom Metazoa; phylum Arthropoda; class Insecta; order Lepidoptera; family Nymphalidae; genus Morpho; species Morpho helenor. Next base: position 3,231,483 of record JARGCU010000006.1, read on the forward strand.
ATATACATAAAAATATAAAGAATTATAAAACGATAGGTGATGTATACAATAGACAAAGCAGGAACCGACATAAGCTTGCGGCTCCTGCTTTGCGCCTTGCAAAAGTGCGTAACTTGTTTGTGGGTTTTGGTATAAGATTCTATAATAAAATTCCGCAATCAATTTCAGCACTGCCATTACAGCAGTTTAAAAACACTGTTAAAAAGAGGCTGATACAGAAAGCCTACTATACTCTTGAAGATTATTTGGAAGATAAGAATGTGTGGATATAGCTCTCTTTGAACCTGTACAAGACAGTAACGACTTAATGTAAATAATATTAAGAATTATATGTTTAAAAGAGCAACCGCCGAGTTTCTTGCTGGCTCTTCTCGGTAGGAACAGCTTTCCGAACCAGCAGTAGAGTTGTCGATTCAAAAGCACTTGTTTACAAGTTTATTTGAATAAAGAATATTTTGAATTGAATTGAATTGAATATAAGTATAGGCGTGTAAGATTCTAACATAACGTCACATTTGATACGAAAAACCTTTCATCATCATCCTCCTGCCCTTATCCCACTCTAATTAGGGTCGGCACAACATATTATAAACATGCTGTTTACATGATTTAGCTGCATTTTAACGACCGGCCGCCTGCCTAACGTCAATTTACCTTAGTCACATTTTACGACACATCAGTAAGAAAGAGGGTGGTCTATTCTGCTCAGCCGGATACCACACGGTGGGTCAACTTACCTTAGTCGCCTTTTACCACACCTCGGTAAGGAATGAGGGTGGTCTATTCTACTTGGCCGGATACCACACAAAGTTAGTAGATCTTCAAAAATACTTCATAAAGGTCTGCGACAGCATGTCTCTATCTCTTATGGTTAAGTCACAATAACTACTTTTATGTTCAAAATTTTTTAAAATTAAAAATACAATGTTATTTACACGGGAAAACCCTAGTTATATATGAATTTGAAAAAGGAAATGCATTAATTAAAATATACCCCACTAATTGTCATTCGGGAAACTGTATTTAAATGTAACTGAAGCAAAATCTATCCACGAATGACCTGACGCCGCGTCTTCTCGGCAAATTCGAATAGTTTTAATGAGATGGCCAGAAAACTTTGCACAATTAGTGCGGAGCGGTGTTCGGCCAGAATGTATAATAATAATGGAGTTTTAATTACGACCTCGTGCCTCGGAGATTTGAGTTTTATTGATGACTTCTCCCTTGTGTGATAAGTTATATTTTCTGATATATTTGTTTAGTTTGATAACATTTAATGTCAAGTACCTGGGCAAGCGATATTTGCGTTGTTTTTTTAAAAGATATAAAACAATAGTACTATGGGTATAATATAATATGGGTGACCGAGCCTTGATGGACAATTTTTTTTAATATATAAAATGCATTAAAAAAAATTAAAAGAAAGGTTTGTTTTTTTTTTATGGAATAGGATGGCAAACGAGCATGCGGTGCACCTCAAGTAATCACCGCCGCCCACGACCTCTCGCAGAGCGAGGGTGTTGCTGTCCTTTAAAAAAGTGGAAAATACGCTTTTTGAAGGTACTTATATCGTACCGATCCGGAAAAGGAAATCTTTTTATCTGGAAAAGATCCTTGTGTATAGAATTTTACACCGTTCGTTACCCAAATGAGAAATTGTAACTTTACAATTGACTGGCGCGTTGGAGCAGTGGGTAGTGACGCTGTCTTCAGCTCCGTGGGTCGCGGGTTCGATTCCTGCCTAGGGTTAACATTTTCTATAAATGAATTTGTTGGTCTATAGTCCTCCACAGCGCGTCGCTTTAAGCCGAGGTTCGGCCTCACGGGAGGCACCCTTAAGGCGACGCTCCCAGGATGTTGCGGGCCTCTTTCGAGACCCGCTCTCCTAGCACTTCACCCCCGGCGATGCTTCTGCGCTCACCCACTCTCCCGGTGACGCTGTCAAAGCCTTCACGGCTAACAGCCTTAGTTAGTGTCCGAAAAAAAAAAAAAAAAAAATTTGAGCCTGGGTGTATATTTGTAATTAAGTATGTATTTAAAAAATATATAAGTATATATTCACCAGTTGTCTGTCACCCATAACACAAGTATTAACTTACTTTGGGAACGGACGACCGTGTGTGTAAGTGTCCCATATATATATTTAATTGACAGCGTAATTATCCTTTCCTTTTTAATTAAATTATAGCAGCTTTTTTCAGTGCCCGAAACCAGGGATAAAACGTCATTTTTTTTAATGAAACTAAGGTAGATCTTACCTTACCTTTACCTTACTGTACAGGGAAAGACATAAATGTGAAAATTCATATCTTGTGCGGTAGATTGTGATACCGGAATATATAAATGCAGAAAGTTTTCTAGCCACCCCATTAAAAGTATTCAAATTGCGGAGACTTGGTTTTAAGCCACCTTCGCGAATAGAATTTGCTTTTAAATTGATTCTGGGCCTTCGAAGCAGACACTTAACTGTTTACTGTCTTAGACGTATTGATTTATGGTAAATATATTTTAAGGGGTGTGGTATCCGGTTGGATAGAATAGACCACCCTCATTTCTTATCCAGGTATCGTAAAGGCGACTAAGGTACGTTGACAAGCCGTGCGGTGTCCGACTGAGTAGAATAGACCACCCTGATTTCTTACAAAGGTGTCGTAAGAGACGATTTAGGTAAGTTGTCTCGCCGCGTGGTCTCCAGCTGAGTAGAATAGACCATCCTCTTTCTGACTGATGTGTCGTAAAAGAAGATAAGGTAAGTTGACCCACCGTGTGGTAGCCGGTTGGGTAGAATAGACCACGCTCACTTCTTACAAAGGTATCGTAAAAGACGATTTAGCTAAGTTGACCCGCCGTGTTGTGTCCGGCTGAGTAGAATAGACCACCCTCTTTCTTACTGATGTGTCGTAAAAGAAGATTTGGGTAAGTTGACCCGCCGTGTAGTATCCTGCTGAGTAGAATAGGCCACCCTCATTCCTAAACGAGTGTCGTAAAAAGCGACTAAGGTAAGTGTGCCATGTGGTATTCGGCTGAGTAGAATAAGCCACCCTCTTTTTAACCGAAGTGTCATAAAATATGACTAAGGTAAGTTAACGTCAGGCATACGCAGCCAAATCATGTGTCAACATGTTTATCATATATGCCGACCACTTAGAGTAGGATAAGGGTAATAGAATGATGAGGATGATGATTTTAAGCGTAGTTAATTGCCGCGAACGAAATCGCGGGTAGTATAATAACAATCGCTGACGTTCCATTTTCGAAAAAGAAAACAATAGTAAACTGTCAAACAGGAACAAGCGGTAGTGAATCCCCGAAACGAATTTATAGCGCCCGTAGAGTTGTTCCATTCCCTAACAGCTTTCATTATGGCCGAGTTATTGCTGACGGCGTAATAAAAATTGTTTATCGGACCAATATCGGTTTATTTGGCCGAAAAAAAAATTACCTACATTCATTTATTGTTCCGATGTTATTGTTGTTATTATTTGATCTAGTGGATTTATCATCTATAATTCCGTTTAATGTTTTTTTTCTGTATATTGGCGATATTGTGGTTCTCATAACATTGTGTCGTATAATAATATTAGAGTGTCATTAAAATATATCGTAAAACAATAATTTTTCGTTATATTTATTCAATAAATAAGAAATGATTTTCTATAAGGGCTGACATGACAAGAGGGCTGGCTGCTTTTTAGCACAAAGAGTCAGCGCGAGTAAGTGCAGTAAGGATTCGGCGCGCAAACGCTGCCACCATTCTTGGAACTATTCCACGTGGGCATGATTTGTATAGTCCTAGCGTGTAAGTAATTTAAAATAGATATAACTTGTACATTTTTGCTTTAGATAAAAAATAATTCTCTATAAAATCAATCAATTTATTATTTTTAACAACTTGTCAACTCCGAGTTAAAATTACGATTACGTCAAATGGCGCTGCCACTCTCCTCTAGCGATGTGACTTGGAGTAGAAGAAATCGATAAATAAATTATCGATTATTTTAACAATAAACGATTTTTAAAAATCGATTTTTTCGTATCAAAATAATTGATTATTAATAATCGTTTTTTTCTGACTATTATTAAAGTGGACAACTACCAATAAATAATAACAGATGAGCTGTTTGTGATATTGTATTAAAATGTGTAGTTTGGCTACATTGGTTTTAACCGACAGTGCATCTGTAATCTTAATAAACTAGAAAAAACAGTGAAACGAAAAAGAGGATGAATAAAATAAATGATTTTTTTATAAAAATCGATTATTTTTTCATATCTCTACTCTTCTCTCTACACCTCTCCTCACCACACCTCTCCTCTCACCTCGTCACAGCTATCTTCAAGTCTCTATGATTCAACTTTCGCTCTCCTCCTTGTATTTCATTACAATATTATTACAGCAGTTTAAAAACACTGCTAAAAGATTGCAGATACTGAAATCATTCTATATTGTTAAGAATTACATAAATGATAAGAATGCGTGGATACTGTTTGAGGTATGTTTTTATTAGCATGTGTGTGGACGTGTGATTTGCAACACCTATATTTTACGTTGGTTTATCTAAAAATTACGAAAGTCCCTATTATAAGCAGTAGGAAACCATGGTAAAAACCTTACCGTATATACGTTCTGACTATACAAGTACGTTGACTAAGCTTTTAGAATGTATTTATAAATCCATAATATCATCATTCATCATTCTCCTACCCTTATCCCACTCTAAGTGGGGTCGGCACAATATGTCTTCTTTTTCCATTCTCCTCTATCATTCGTCAACTCTGGTGCCACTCCTCTAACATGCATATCATTTTTCACACAATCCAACCATCTTTTTTTCGGCCTTTATAAATCCATAATATATTTCCAAAAATATCGCGATGTCTCTACTTACTAAAGCACGTATCCACAAACGCTTTCACTGAAGTATGAACGGGAAATTATTTAATAAATAAACTTACACTTACACACACGGTAGTCCGTCCCCAAAGTAAGTAACATAATACTTGTGTTATAGTAGACAGACAACTGGTGAATATATACTTAGTAAGTAAGTAAGTAGCGGCCTGTTACTATCCCACTGCTGGGCATAGGCCTCTTCTCTCCGTTATTGGATAGAAGGATTGGAGCTAAGACCTACCACGCTGCTCCAATGCGGATTGGTAAGTTACACATATCTCCAGAATTCTCTAGAGATATGCAGGTTTCCTCACGATGTTTTCCTTCACCGAAAAGCGTGTGATAAATTGCAATTATCAATTAGACACATAAGTTTTAATAGAAAAACTCATTGGTGTCTGCCCAGGTTTGAACCCATGATCGTCTCTAGAGATTCACACGGTCGCACCGCTAGGCCATCACAGCTCATATATACTTATATATTTTTAATACATACTTAAATACAAATATACACCCAGGCTCAAAGACCAACAAATTCATTTATAGAAAATGTTGGCCCTCGGAGGGAATCGAACCCGCGACCCGTGGAGCCAAAGGCAGAGTCACTACCCACTGTGCCAACGAGCCAGTCATCACTATTAATAATCGCATGTCACACCTTTGATACGCCCTTACGTGGTTTATTCATTCATTTCCACTGTGTGCTGAACAATAAAACTCAGCATGAATATAAACCTTAACTTATAATTAGCGAATATATTTATTTTTATCACTATAATCCGCGTAAATCGCTATGGTTTCCTTGCAAAGTGCACCGCTGGATGTTAATCCTTTAAAAACTCGTCAACCATTACGTTTATAGCAGTTCCTATATATCTGATGTCGCGTTTACATTTTTTCGTAACTACTGGTCTTTTTATGATTTATTCATATTTTTTATAGAAAAAGATTAATGTGTAAAATGTTCTAACATCACCTGTCAGTCAATGGAAGCTAGAAAAATAGGTAGATAGATAGATAGAAAAATAGACAAAAAATATGTAGATATAGTCTATAACGGGTAACAAAAACCATGTAGGGCAATCAACCAAAACATTAACTCTTACAAAATGGTAATTAGGTTTAATCGCAAGATTTATACCAAAAACTGAATTCATTTCATTCATTTTAAGCTTATATTGAAAGTATTCTCCAGTTATTTGTTGATTCGGAAAACATAGAATATATGTAATAAGTGTGTATGTATGCTTCACCTATTATATTCCTGTGTTATACAAAACAGTACGTTCTGCGTCTTTTATAAATATTTGCCCATTTAGCATCAAAGATCTGTATATTATAATTAATGTTGATTTGAAATATGCAACGTAAATTTTTTAAATCCAAATTATAGTCTATTATCCTTCATTCAAATTGACTTTTGCAAATAATATCGAATAGTCAAATTATAATTAAACTTCAACTGGTTCGGAAAATTGCTGTTACTAAAAGAAACTCAATAGGCACTGTCTTCTCTCTCTCTCCGGCTATGTATCCCACATGGTGGTGGGGTCAGCCTTCCTTATTATTCTCCTCCACTTCGCTCGGTCATGGACATCGTCGTCGGTAACTTTGCATACACTCTTATCTTTTAGCACTACTTCTTTCCACCTTGTCTTGGGTCTTCCAACTGGTCTTGGACCCGGGATGGAAAGCTGTAGTGCCAAATTTCCGACGTACTCAGGTGGCTTTCTCTTGACGTGTCCATACCATCGCAGCCTACTTTCCTGCATCTTGTCGGCGATATCGCGCACACAAAGACTACCTCGCACATACTCATTGCGGATTTTATCGAGCCTCGTTACGCCGCACATCCACCTCAGCATTTTCATTTCGCCAATTGAATGGTATGTACGTTCTTCTGCGTTATGGGCCATTTTTTAATAGGCACTGTCTTCAAAAATAATAATTAAAAAAACAAGTATGATTTAATAAACATATTAATTCAGAACGTAAAGATTTGTTGTGAACGTGTCACACAGGAGTACGTTCAAACAATAAGAGTCCCAGAGTCATAACAGTTTTAATTAGGTTAAAAATTACGAAACTCTTTCGTATCTTGCCGGTCCATTAAGCTTTTATGGTTATGTTTATACGCGTGAAGTCTTTATTATAATTATGCAGTTACCGTTAGTGGTAAAGGGAATTATGGCCGGAACTAGTATTAAGTTGGTTTCATAATCCATTTTATATTAGCCGTGTGGTATCCGGCTAAGTAGAATAGTACCACCCTCATTTCTTACCGAGCTGTCGTTAAAGGCGACTAAGGTAAGTCGACCCGCCGTGTGGTATCCGGTTTAGTAGAATAGACCACCCTCACTTCTTATCGAGTTGTCTCTTGAATGGTGAATTTGAATTAATAATAATGTAAGACCTTTTTAGTTCTTAAAAAGTATATTTTGTTTTGCCATAGAATCTTTTATATAAAATTTAAAATTTTGTTTAGAACTACCAGTGACGTCTAATAAAATACCTATTGTAGTATTTCTTTCAGTTTTTCAATACTTAGGTTTATAACTCATAACCTTAAACAGTGTCATAAAAGGCTACTAAGATAACCCGCCGTAGGTATCCGGAAATAAGAAAAAAATCAGGACAATTAAAGCTCACATACACCGGACTAACATTTAGAGTAAAAAAATCAAATCTTTATTTGCCGTGTGGTGTCCGGCTGAGTAGAATAGACCATCTCTTTCTTACCGAGGTGTCGTAAGTTAAGTTGAAGTAAAGTATATGACCTGTTTATAACAGTGGTGCCGACCCCACTTAGAGTGGGATAAGGGCATAAAGATGATGCATTCAAGTTCTTTATTCGGAAACAGGAAATTCCCAAAGTAGTTTACGTCGACGAACAATCAACGTAAATAAGTTTCACGTAAAATTAACAGAAATTCCGAAACGCGTTCCGAACTTAATCTGATCCGGCAACTTTAATTGAAAAATACTTATAGACTTACATATATTGCGCCTTTTCTCGATACAGGGATTTTAGATTATTAAATTGCTTGAACACAATTTAAAGAGCTTTGTATCTCTTTTTTTTTATAGTCTATGTATAGAACCGGCTATACCTTCTTGTGGTATCCGGTTGAATTGAATAGTAAAACCCTCATTTCTTACCGAGGTGTCGTAAAAGGCGACTAAGATAATTTGATCCGCCGTGTGATATCCGGCTGAGTAGAATAGATCACAGTCTTTCTTACCGAGGTGTCGCTAAAGGCGACTAAGTTAAGTTGACGTCAGTCAGGCGGCCAGTCGTAAAACACGTAGCCAAATCATATAACCTGTTTATAACATGTTGTGCCGACCCCACTTAGAATGGGATAAGGGCAGGGGGATGTTGTACAGAACCGGCTATACTCTCGTCTTATTCTATCGGGTTAGCCCGACGACACTTATTCTTACACTGAAAGAATTTTTCAAATCGGTCCAGTAGTTCCTGAGATTAGCGCGTTCAAACAAACAAACAAACAAACAAACAAACAAACAAACTCTTCAGCTTTATATATTAGTATAGATACACCCTGTTCAAGTGCAAACCAGGGGATTTTCTAATCATTAATAAACTTTATCATCCTCCTGCCCTTATCCCACTCTAAGTGGGGTCGGCACAACATGTTACAAACATGTTGTCCGAAAACATGTGTCCATGTGTCCATGTTGTGATTTGGCTACGAATTTTACGACCGGCCGCCTGCCTGACGTCAACTTACCTTAGCCGTATTTTACGACTCCTCGGTAAGAAAGAGGGTGGTCTATTCTACTAAACCGGATACCACACGGTGGGTCAACTTACCTTAGTCGCCTTTTATGACACCTCGGTAAGAAATGAGGTTGGTCTATTCTACTCAGCCGGATACCACACGGCGGGTTGACTTACCTTAGTCGCCTTTTACGACACCTCGGTAAGAAATGAGGGTGGTACTATTCTATTCAGCCGGATACCACACGGCGTAATCATTAATAAACTTTATGATTAATTAATTGTAAAAAACGATTATTTGGACTCTAATCCCGTATTATATAAGGAAAAATTGTTTCCTGTTTTATCTGTTAAATTAATTTGGAAGTAAAAGAAAGCGCTAGCGTAAACTTTAACTGATTGTCTCTAAATACGTTTTCTAACTGCAATAAATATCCGCCCGAGTTTTACATCAAGAAACAATTAACGTAAGAAAGTTTCTCTTATCTGGAATTAACAGACGTTCAGACGCGTCCGTAACTTAATACAAACTATCTGCTTGAAACAATGGAATAAATACAAGGCATTGTTTTGAAATTTTTCCAACAGCTTTGAAACCTTTTGACTCTTTCCAGTCGCGGGTTTGATTCCTAGGCAAGCACCAATCAATTAATTAATCATCATATCATCATCTCGCCCTTATCCCATTCTAAATGAGGTCGGCACATGTTATTAACATGTTGTCATTCGGCTTGGTATATTACGACCGGCCGCCTCCGTGATGTCAACTTACCTTAGTCTTCTTTTACGACACCTCATTGAGAAGTAAGGGTCGTCTATTCTACTCAGCCGGATACCACACGGCGGATCAAATTACTTTTACCTTAGTCACCTTTTACGACGCATCATGAAGGAATGAGGGCGGTCTACTCATCCGGATACAACGGCGGATCAACTTACCTTAGTCGCCTTTCACGAAATCTCATTAAGAAATGAGGGTAGTCTATTCTACTCAGCCGGTTACCACACGGCAGCCCTACTGTCTAATTATAATTAATATTTGCAATTAATCACATGTTTTTGGTGAAGGAAAATATTGTGAGGAAACCTGTATATATCTGGAGAATTGTTAAGATATATGTAAACTACCACTTCAATCCTTTTTTACAAAAGAAGAGAAGGCTTATGCCCAGCTGTGGGATAGTAAAAAGTCGCTACTTACTCCTACTTTACTCCTTTTTTCCAATTTAAATGCTGTAGAATATGGCATGTAAGGAACACCGTAGTATAAATAAAACCACACCAATTTTATTATATATTTTTTTACAATTACACACACGGTCCTCCGAAAGTCATCATCATTTTCCTGCTCTTATCCCACTCCAAGTGGGGTCGGCAACACATGTTATAAACATGCTGTCACATGATTTGGCTGCGTTTTTAAGACCGGTCGCCTGCCTGACGTCAACCTTAGTCGCCTTTTACGACTCCTCAGTAAGAATTGAGGGTGGTACTATTCTATTCAGCCGGATACCACACGTTGTTGCTATAGAATAAGGCATGTAAGGTATTAATTAAAACCATCGTAATAATTAAAACCACTCCAATGTTATTATATATTTTTTTACAATTACACACACGGTCGTCCGCCCCAAAGTAACTTAATACTTGAGTTACGAGTGACTGGTACCAGTACCAGATGACTGGTAAATATATACATAAATAATTTTAAATACATATATATACACACCCAGACAAAGAACCGACTAATTGTATTTAGAAAATGTTGACGCTCGTTGGAAGTCAAACCCACGATCCGCGAAGTTAATGGCAGAGTCACTGCCGCACCAACAGACCGATCGCAATTTCAACATCATTTGTAAAACCTAATAGACAAACCATCTTTTCAGATATTCAGCAGATACAAGTTTATATCAAATAACAACAATATTCAAAAGTGGCTTTGCGATATTGTCGTGGAGTCTATCTCCTGATGATGCTTCGGTTGCGGGGCGAAACGATTGTTGAGTTTGTGATTGTTCGCGCTTACTGCGTGCCTTCGATAGCTGCAGTTGGTGAGCATAGGTAGGATAGGCAGACAACCGGCAATTTCTCCACCCCGAGCAATCAAGGAGTACTGACCTTTGAACTTAGAGGCTTCTTCTTAATTTGTGGCGTCCACGTCGCTCCGGCCGGAGTATAACCACACAAAATGAATCCAGCTATATTTGTGGAATCACCAATTAAATTGTTCCGTAATACAGTTTAAATACACAAGCACCAAATTATCCTTTTTATTTTGTATATATTAATCCACCGAACACCGATATTTATTGTTATTCACTTGAGAGGCCCGTGCACCGAGTTGCGCGGCCGACCGATCTTCTCTTTGTGTGTGACATTAATTTGCCACCTACCTACACCTCAGGTGCAGTAAGCCCCGATTACCCTCGGTGGAAAATATTGCCCGAACATCCCGCCGCCTAAGCAAGGCTCTCCTTGCTTACACTCACCAAAGGCAACCGACATAATTTCGAAATAGGCCTAGTCAAAATGCCGCCCTGAGTCTTTACTTCCGCGACTCTAATAATGCCATCTTTACCGGGTAGTAATTTAACTAACCGACCGCGTTTCCAATGTAGTGGAGCTAAATTGTCATCTTTAATTAAAACTAGATCATCCAATCTAGGCGGTTCCGAAACCGAAGTCCATTTATACCGTTGTTGTAAGGTATGGAGATATTCATTTCTCCAACGAGACCAAAAATGTTGTGACATCTTTTGAATTAATTGATACCGAGATAAACGATTTACATTAACCTCCGTATATGGATATTCTGGAAGGGCTACCAGCGGTTGTCCTATTAAGAAGTGTCCTGGAGTTAGGACTTCTAAGTCCGTAGGGTCCGTACTAAGAGGGCATAATGGCCGAGAGTTCATGATAGCCTCAACCTTTACGAAGAACGTCGTAAGTTCCTCAAATGTAAGCCGAGAGTCACCGAGAACGCGTCTAGCGTGGGTTTTAGCAGACTTGACAGCCGCTTCAAAAAGTCCGCCGTGATTAGGACTCGCTGGTGGGTTGAATAACCATGTTATATTCTCTTTAGTTAAATCGCGTTCTAACTGCGAATGATTATTACGAAGAAAAATATATAACTCTTTTAAATACTTATCCGTACCCGTATAATTCGTACCGCAATCAGACCGTACCAAAGAGGGAAGTCCTCTTCTCGAAACAAACCGAGTAAAAGCTGCTACAAAAGCTTCAACCGAAAGATCCGAAACTACCTCTAAATGTACCGCCTTAGACGATAAGCAAACAAACACGCATAAATAACATTTTTGAATTTTTGCATTTCGCATTGTAGTAGACTTTATGAAAAATGGGCCAGCAAAATCCGTACCGACACCGATAAAAGGTCGTACACCTTTGATGCGATCCGACGGCAAATCCGCCATGTAAGGTTGTGTCGGTTTCGCCCGAGTCCGATAACACTGAATGCATTTGAACGTAATGTGTCGAGTGACACGCCGTGCCGAAACTATCCAATAATTCCTTGACAAAATAGCCGATAAAGTATTCGCTCCAACGTGACAATAAACCTTGTGATAATGTCGAACCAATAATTCCGTAAAATTACCCTTTGCTGGCAACAATATAGGATGCCTAGCATCGTAAGACAAATCCGAAGCCCTAATTCTACCGCCGACACGAACTATTTTATTTTTATCTATAAATAAACTTAAGCGCCGTAAATAACTTTTGATAGCCTTACCCGAATTTAAATCTGAAATTTCCTCACCGAAATAAGCTGATTGCACTAGTCTTATTAAATAAAAGACTACATTTCTTCTTTCCGACACTGTAATATTACCGTATACGCGAGAATTTTTATTTTGACAATTATACGTAAAACGAAGTAAATAAGCCGTCACATTAATTAATTTCTCAAATGAGCTAAACCGATTTATAAGATCAAAGTCCGTATCTAAAATTCCGTTATTAATTATTTTAGGTTTCACGCGTAATCCGGGTAATAACTCTGAGGGAAATTCTAAATAATTTTTTGGCCAAGTTCGTGCAGGTTGACGTAACCAATGTGGATCCCACCACAAGTCATGCTGCAACAATACCGCCGCCGTGCAACCGCGAGACGCGACGTCCGCGCAGTTCATTTCACTGGGAACGTGCCGCCAAGTAATATTCACTTTAGACGAATTGATTTGCGAAATCCGATTTCCTTCAAAAATTTGCAACTTGTGCACCGGGGTACGCAACCAAGCTAACACTATCGTACTATCACACCAAGCTACGATTTCGTCAAATTTGATGTTACTTTCCATCGCAGTAACAACATGATTTAGGAGCGTACTTAATAAAACCGCACCGCTTAATTCTAATTTCGGTATCGTGTGCTTCGTCTTCAGAGGGGCTACTCGAGACTTCGCAATAAGTAGACGCACGATAGCCGAACCGTCCGAGCGCTCCGCGCGTATGTAAACCGCCGCCGCATAGCCTGATAATGACCCGTCACTGAAACCGTGTAAACTGTACCGGGCGTCACCGTCCGGTTTTAAGCAACGAGGTATAGAAACCTGTTGTAAAAATGGTAAATGCGAGACTAAATCTTTCCATTGACCGATAATATCTGAAGGGGCAGGGCTATCCCAGTCCACCTTTCGAGAGTCATCACTACCACCTAGCAATGACTGTAATAAAAGTTTCATTTTAAATATGACAGGACAAATCCACCCGAGTGGATCATATAAACGTGCGATCAATGATAAAATACTGCGCCGAGTAACTTTATCGTCCGAAGGTAAATTAACCGTGTAAGTAAAATTGTCCGAAGCTGGATTCCACTGTATACCCAAAACCTTAATAAGACCGCAACTGTCAAAACCGTCAAAGTACCGTGGAGACTCTAAATGTTCTGCCGGTAAACCGTCCAGCAGTTGTGGCACGTTACTAGACCACTTTCTCAACTGATAACCCGCCGAATTCATGAGCGAGATCAACTCGTCTCTAAGTTGAAGAGCCTTCTCTAAGGTATCTTCTCCGCCGTTCAAATCATCAACATAACTATTTTTTACGATAATTTGCGCCGAACGCGGCATGTCTTTTAATTGAACCGATTTATTATCATTTGAATCATTACATGTATCCGAATTTATTTTTACCGAAGCATCATATGCTAACTGATGCAAGCACCGTATCGCTATAAAAGGACTGGATTTAAGTCCGTATGTATTCGTCGTTAACTCATAAACCGTTAATGGATCCGAAGGCGAAAACCGCCAAAATATTAATTGGTACCTGCGATCATCGGGATGTACCCATGTCTGCCGAAACATCATTTTTACATCTGTAGTAAAAACTATACGATGCCACCGAAAATTCATAATGATATCCGTAATATCACTCTGAAGCCGCTCACCGCAATATAAACAATCGTTTAACGAAACGCCCGAATTTGTTTTCTCGCTACCGTTAAAAACAACCCGTATTTTATTAACATCTCCCGATTTTTTAAACACCCCGTGGTGACTAATAAAGTAATGTTCTAAACCCGACGTATAATCGAAACTCGAAACTTTCATATGTCCGAGTTCTAAATATTCTTTCATAAACTGAACGTATTTTTCACGATATTCTGGATTCCGCTCCATTCTCCGTTCTAACGAGAAAAACTGTTGTAACGCTTTACCTCTAGAATGGCCTAACAATTGTCTATCACTCTCCGGTAAGAGTGGAAGACGCACAATGTATTTACCGTCCGGTCCGCGGGACGTCGTCGATGAAAACAAACGTTCACACTCGATATCTAAAGGATTTTTAATTTTAATCCGAGGTGGCTCCTCACAACGCCAAAATCTTTCAACCGCTTCTAGTAAAGTGTTTCCAACAAAAATATCCGAATTATTTTCTGACCGTACCGAACCGAAAACTGCAAAATCAAATATAGTACCTAATGCATAAGGACCGTTTTTACCTAAATTAACTTTACTACCGTTCAAAATTTTACCTAATATATCGCAACCGAATATAATATCTATTTCCTGCATGTGAGAATAACCGTTATCCGAAATATTTAAGTTTTTACAACTAACATTAAGTCTCCGAGCTAAATAAGTAGTAGGTTTCTTTAAAACCGCCGCCGAAGCCGAAATTAATACGTTATCAGAGTTTCTAGGTTTAAAATGTATCAAAACAACTGACTGGCTATCATCAGTCTTCAAACCGCCAATACCTACTAAAGGTACGCGTGAGTAATGCCGTTTCAAGCCTAACCGAGTGACAAAATCACTTTTTATTAACGTTACCTGAGAACCGAGATCTAAAAGTGCTCGCGTTTTTATAAAATAATTATGAATCGTTTTTACCTCAACGATAACCGTAGGTAACACAACATTATCCGATAATTGTGGTGCCGAAATAACCGAATCATGCGAGCCGACCGAACTATCCGAAACCGAAATTGTATTATTAATCATTAATTGCTATTGTGTTTGGTCGCGAGGGTACGCACACGCACCGCTTGTCGCCGTGTCACGCTGCTCATCGTGCGCGCGCCGAGGCCGACGCGATCCCGAGCGCTCCGAGCGCACGCGTTCTTCCGTTGAAGGGCGTCCGGCCTTGAACTGCCTATATCTCGATTGATGTACCGATCTCTTATCTGGAGCAGACGGGCTCCCACTAGCGCTGCTCGCAGGTGACCTGTCGTGTCTTGAACCGAATTTATTGCGATGAAACGAAACCATCGCATGTCGAGGTGCTGAAGGGCTAACCTTCTCCCTACGAGTTACCGTGCATATTAACTTGTGATGTCCGACATTGCCACACTGATCACATGGCACATGTGCAGTGCACGAAGCCGCCGTGTGCCGACCGAAACACTTAAAACATAACCCACCATTCATTATCCAATCCCGCCGGTGTTGTGGGTTAAGTCTTATAAATTTAAAACAATCCGATGTAGTATGATTAGTCATATTACAGTACAAACAACTATTCAGATTTAAAGTTTTATTTTTATTTTCCGTAATATCAACAACGCGACCGATATATTTATTCTTATTCGAATAATTATTATGTTGATAACCTCCTTTAGCCGATCTGTCCGGGGATGACGTATCTATTAATCGACATTCGTTTTGTAAAGAATCTAACAACTGATTAAATGTTGGCATCGCACTATTATTTCCGCCGTATTTATGTTCGAACCTGCTCTTAAGATCCGAAGGTAATTTATTAAGAGTTATATGGAGTAAAATATAACTCCATTCGATTACAGGAAAACCCAAATTTTCTAGCGCGCGAGTTGATTCTAATAAAGGATTTAAAATCTTAGTTCTAAGACCGAATAACCTATTTAATACCGGTAAATGTAAAATCCGAGATATGTGACTGTCCGCCAACAATCTTTTGTTGTCATATCGACCCTTTAAAATATCTAACGCCGTATCTAATGACTCATCTATCATAGGTAAATGTTTAATTAAAGACCGAGGCTCTTTCTCGACGTGAGAAAAAAGATAATGGAATTTTTCCGTTTTAGAAATATCCTTCCGAGACAAAACTAACGAACTAAATAACGACATAAAACTCGTCCACGAATAAACATCGCCGTCAAAAACCGTAAGATTAATCGTGGGCAATCTAGCCGTGGGCGCACCCGATTGCGCCTCCTGCTCCTTTTTCAAACTAGGACAAGTCGCTGATATCGCTTCCAGTTGATTATAAATTTCCTCCGCTTTTCTAAATTTTTTATCATATTCAACAACAAGTTCATCGTCCGAATCATCAATATCATTCAATAATGCCTCATAAGTCGCACACAACAAGGTATATCTTTCCTCCAATTTACGTAACCGCACAAAAATAACAACCGACTCGTAAGTTTTATTATTTGCAATGTCTAAGGAGTGAACGAACCAGTCATAATGAGTTTTAAATCTATTTAACAATGGCTTAGACATTTTTATAAAAATTAAGTAGGTAAACTGAACAAAATAACCGAACTATATTAAATGAAAAATATATTATATTTCCGATATTACTCGCCTATAAAATAATAAGATAACAACCGATTTAAATGCCGAGTTATATAAAATTATAAACTTGTTATTACTTTTAACGTATTCCGATTCACTATAAATATCCGAAAATTCCGCCGAATGAAAATACCTAGGTTGCCTATAAAACCTAACCTAGTACTAAAAATAATACTATGGCCCTGTTCGTTAATCGAACGATC
Organism: Morpho helenor; assembly: GCA_029227775.1. Classification (NCBI taxonomy): domain Eukaryota; kingdom Metazoa; phylum Arthropoda; class Insecta; order Lepidoptera; family Nymphalidae; genus Morpho; species Morpho helenor. The sequence goes on from JARGCU010000006.1 coordinate 3,248,355, forward strand.
CGACTCGAATGGAACAAGAACTATGTTCGCGCTTACTGCGTGCCTTCGATAGCTGCAGTTGGTGAGCATAGGTAGGATAGGCAGACAACCGGCAATTTCTCCACCCCGAGCAATCAAGGAGTACTGACCTTTGAACTTAGAGGCTTCTTCTTAATTTGTGGCGTCCACGTCGCTCCGGCCGGAGTATAACCACACAAAATGAATCCAGCTATATTTGTGGAATCACCAATTAAATTGTTCCGTAATACAGTTTAAATACACAAGCACCAAATTATCCTTTTTATTTTGTATATATTAATCCACCGAACACCGATATTTATTGTTATTCACTTGAGAGGCCCGTGCACCGAGTTGCGCGGCCGACCGATCTTCTCTTTGTGTGTGACATTAATTTGCCACCTACCTACACCTCAGGTGCAGTAAGCCCCGATTACCCTCGGTGGAAAATATTGCCCGAACAGTGATAGTGAATGTGTGTAGTGCTTGTAAATTGTGGTGCAATGGTGGAGGTTTGTGCATATGTTATTTCGAATCCTGTATGATAAAGGATTTAGCTACATTTAGCATTATATACATTTTATATTTGATCTATCGCGGATTCTAGATTTAGGGAAAATAATAACGAATACGAAATATAAAAAAATGTTTTTTTTAGAATTTTGAAACTTGAAGAAAATTTTAAATTATGAAAATTTATAAGATATGATAGCATTACAGCTTAGTGTGTAGTTTAAATTCTTTCCCCCAAAAAAAGTCGGGGAGGCGTTAGGCCTGTGCCTAGCAGAAGCTAAACAGGCCGTGAATTTACTTTACTTAATAGAGTAATTAGATCAGTAAACAATCAACGTAAGAACGTTATCTTGAAATAGCAGACGTTTCGAACCGTCGAAGCTCAATCCCAATCATCAACTCGAGACAATGGGAAGATCCTTCTAAGGAAATCCTTGTTTCGATTAATTCAGTGTTAATTTACCAAATTGAATTTTATTTTGCCATTATTTGCGATAAAGTAAATAAAAAATATATATAATGCTGTTCCGTAGAATTAGCACAAACTACTTTTCTTTTCATTTGCAATATAATATAATATATAAAGCGTAGCTCCCTACGATCACCAAGCGCCATCTAGCGCGCAACACCAGTTGCCTCCGATCTCTCAAGAGGGAAGTGCTACCAGGCGGACGCGCACGCATTTTACATAAAGCAATATTCGATAATTCAGCACAAAGCTTAAAATCACCATAAGCCTATGGATATATACATATAAAAAGGGGATCCCCGAGGAAGATAATTCTGGAATAATAAAGGTGAGTTACGCTTTATCTTCCTTCACTCATTATTCATTATTCAATTTCTCATACATAATCTTTTTTCTTCGAGCCGGATCGCTTTTTTCTGCGAACCGGATCATTTTTACCACGGTTTTTAAGTATTTTGTGCTAAAATCTATTAATTATACAGTCCACATATTAATATTTATTCACTATCATCATTTTAAATCGTATTCAATAACTTTTCTTTGTTCTCAAGTTGTTAAAAGTTTGTTCAATCTACCTACACACTTGTCATATTTTTATAAATACGTATTAATTTTCGTAATAATTGTACGTACAGTGTTTACTTTTCGTATATTATTCAATTAAAACACGATTCGATATAAATATAACATATTATATTTATAAATTTCATTAACTTTTGCAAACGCGTCTCCGCCAGTGCAGTGTGCTAGGTTCAGACCACACGAATAGTAAACTATTCTATTCACATACATACATCTTCACTACATTTTTATTCTTACACATATAACCAACTATTTACGCATATTCGTGTTAAATATTGGTTATTCTATTCGCGGTTTGTCTTTGTTTTTTCGAACGAGACAAGTAGCATTTCCGTGCTATAATCCGTATTCCACACTTTACTTTGTTTTTTCGAACAGGGTAATAAACATAGCATTTTCGTGCTTACTTACGTTTTGTTTTTGTTTTTCCGAACAAAGCAAGCAGTATTTTCGTACTGTAATACGTACTACACACATCTCACATTCATATTCACACATATTCATACATATTATTCATACCTTTTATTCTACTACATTTGTATTTTCGTACAAATAAAAATATTTACGCATTTTCGTGCTAAATATTATTACAATATCGTGTTTTCAGATCATTATTTTGTTTACTTTTGTTTTCTATTCTTATTCTTAAAATGGAGTTAGAACAATTAACGTTCGAAAGAGATATTGCCTTAAGTAAATTACAGCGTATGGCTGATTGTACTGAAAACGAGTCAGAATTTCGTATTCGATCTAGGGACATAAATATTATTAAAAAACAGTTTTATACAGTTCAAGGTAAAATAGAAAAACTTTTGGCAAAAACAGAAGAATTTAATAAAGATGAGCAGTTAGCTATTCGAGATAAATTTGATTGCTTATACTATGTTGTTCAAGTTGCGTTAGATAATTTAAAAACAACTATTAGAAGAAATAGCTCGGCTAGTGTGTCGCAAGCATTAGGTCATAATCAGCCGGCGACGACTTCGAGAATCAACTTACCTACAATTTCTTTACCTTTATTCAGCGGCAATGTTACCGAGTGGAATGCATTTTATGATTTATATAAATCTTTAGTTCATGATAATGAACAGTTAACCGATGTCGAGCGTTTTCGTTACTTGTTATTGTCGTTGCGTAACGAACCTTATAATCTCATTAAATCTTTTCCAATTACCGATTTAAATTATCAAAATGCTTTACAGCTTTTAACTAATCGATATGATAATAAGAGAATTATTGCAACCAAACACTTTGATAAAATTTTCGATGTTCAACCATTATGTGATAAAAACTTAGAACATGGTTTAAGAAATATTCTAAATATTTGTCACGAAAACTTAACCGCCCTGCGGTCGTTAGGTTTACCGGTGTCACGTTGGAGTTTTGTACTTTTAAACATTTTATTACGTAAAATTACTCCCAATATTCGAAGACGGTTCGAACTATCGTTAAAATCTTCCAGCGACATTCCCGATGTCAATGAATTATTAGATTTCCTTGACAAGGAACTATCCGCTTTAGAAGTGATGTCGTCCGCGTCGGAGCGGACGCAGCACGCGCTCGCGCGGCAGCCCGCCGCCGCAGCCCGCGCGCCAGCCGGCTCGGCCCGCGCGGCGCTTGCCGCTCGCGATGAATCATCGACTCGACAGAATGCAGCGGTGTCTCGCGCGCATTCTGACTTTAATAACTCGCAATTTAAAGCAAACTACAATACAATTTCTATGCGTCCCGCGCGTAAGGTTACCTTTCATAGTTCTACAAATAATAAACCTAAATATACATGTTGTTATTGTAATGAACATACACACTTATTAAACAGATGTGATTTATTTAATAAATTAAACATATCTCAGCGTAAAAGTTTCATATTAGAAAATAATATTTGTTCCAATTGTTTATTTATCGGGCATGAATTTAAAGCTTGTCAATCGCGATACAGTTGTCGTATCTGTTCTCAGCGTCATCATACTTCTATGCATGAAGATTCTTCTTCATCGGAAAATAAACCTTCTACGCATAACTTAGTTGCGGAAATACCTCAGTGCTCTGAAAATACGTATAACAATTCTACGGTTTTACTCACCACGGCGCTCTTGAATATTAATTCAACAAATTCGAATTCTCATTGTTCTCAAAACATTATTCGCGCTTTAGTCGATCAAGGATCGCAAGCTACACTTATAACAGAGTCTTGTGTTCAGCGACTCTGCCTTCAGCGACTCCATACTTCTCTCAGCACCACGATCACCGGCGTAGGTGACAAGGATAATCAGCCTCGAGGCTACGTAACTTGCGTGGTCACTCCGTATAATAAGTCGGAACCTAAACTTTATATCGAAGCACTTATTTTACCGAAAATCACCAGTTACATTCCTACAATTCCTAGTTCTTTCGATGACATTTCTCATTTACAAAACCTACCGCTAGCAGATCCTGACCTGCGTTCTTCCCGACCTATTGAATTATTGTTAGGCTCGGACTACACCGATCGTATTCTTCTTCACAACAATATCAAGGGCCCATTAGGCACACCTGTTGCTATAAACAGTATTTTTGGATATTTACTAAACGGCAAAATAACTAATTTTCCTTCACAAGTTTGCGTCAACCTTAGTACATATCAACTTGATTTACAACTACAAAAATTCTGGGAGCATGAGTCGATGCCTGAATCGAAAACCCTCACACAGGATGAAGTTCGTTGTGAATCAATTTTTGTTAATACTCATACTAGAGACCCAACCGGGAAATATATAGTTTCGCTTCCATTTAAGGAGTTTCCACCGATATTAGGTGACTCCTATGCAATCGCCTTTTCACGTCTTAAGAAACTTGAGACAAAGCTCTCATGTAACTCTGTTTTACGAACAGAATATATTCAATGTATTCAAGAATATTTAGACTTGGGACATATGGAGCTTGTTCATTTTCCTTCAAATTATAATACAACTCCATACTATATTCCACATCACGCAGTTGTTAAGTGTTCTTCTACTACAACGAAGGTCAGAGTAGTCTTTGACGCTTCTTGTAAAACCACTTCCGGTCATTCATTAAACGATAATTTATTAATTGGTCAAAAATTACAGCAAGATATAACTCAAGTTCTTTTAAAATATCGACTGCATAACATCGTTTTTACAGCAGACATTAAAATGATGTATCGATATATTGAAATTCGTACCGAAGATCGGGATTTTCAACGTATTCTTTGGAGATTTTCTCCTAACGATCCTGTGCAAGTTTACCGCTTGCGCACCGTTACTTTTGGTGTTTCCTCAGCACCTTTCCTAGCCTTACGAACGCTTCGCCAGCTGGCATTAGATGAGGAATCAACTTTTCCACTTGCATCGCAAGTATTATTAAATGATGTTTTCGTAGATGACATTGTGTCTGGAGCTGCTACTCTGGATGATGCTTTGACATTGCAGCGTGAGCTTACAGCTCTCTGCAAATCTGGTACATTTGAACTTCGCAAATGGACTTCTAACAATCATGAGTTCTTATCGTCCATCAGTAAAGATGATCTTAGTCATGACAACACACTTCTTCTTTCTGGTCTTGATAATGATACGTCAGTCAAGATTTTGGGACTTCAATGGAATCCAAAAACAGATACCTTTTCATATCACGTAGATACACCGTCTCATAAATGCACAAAACGAATAATGCTGTCTGAAATTTCAAAAATTTATGATCCGCTAGGTTTTCTTAGTCCGATAATATTACTTGTTAAACATTTGATTCAACTTCTTTGGAGTTCTGGTGTTGGGTGGGATGAAAAACCCCCTAAAACTATTTGTGACTTGTGGTCTTCATTTATTTCTGAACTTCCTCAGTTAAAGGATATTTCGCTACCGCGGCATGTACTCCCTTCTTACAAGGAAATACAGTTGCATGGCTTTTCTGATGCCTCAGAAAAGGCCTATGCTGGTTGTGTCTATTTGCGTGTAACAGATCAAACAGATCATATTCATTTATTTCTTATTATTGCTAAAACCAAAGTTTCTCCTTTGAAAAGAATTTCTCTGCCACGTCTAGAGCTATGCGGTGCTCTTCTATTATCTAAACTTATTGAAAAGGTTCTTCGTACCTACGATAAAATTATATCTATCGATAATGTCTATGCATGGAGCGATTCTTCAATCACACTCGCCTGGCTTCGATCTCCTTCTCACGAGTGGCGTACTTATGTAGCCAATCGGGTTACAGAAATAACCAGCCGTGTACCAGCATCACATTGGCGTCATGTTCGCTCAGCAGATAATCCTGCGGATTTAGCTTCTCGCGGTGTTTTACCTTCACAGCTAAATCAAGAGCAATGGTTCACTGGTCCATCGTGGCTTAAAACTCCACAGCATGAGTGGCCTATTTCTAGTATAGATGCACGGACGAATGAGGAACGGCGAAAACATACTTTGTTTACACAAAGTCAAGAAGAACCTGTAGATTTACAATTCTTACAACGGTTTTCATCGTTACCACGTTTACTTCGCGTAATTTCATTAATGTTTCGGTTTTATCATAAATGTCGTAAAACAAAATCATATTCGTCAAATCAAGTTACTATTCATGAAACTAAATTCGTTCTTAATCGAATTATTAGTCTCGTTCAAAATGAAAACTTTAATACAGATATTCTACGTATCAAGAATAATGAAAACTGTTCTATTCGTTTACAAAAACTTAAACCTTTTCTTGATCCCATTGGACTTGTCAGGGTCGGCGGGCGTATACAAAATGCTAAAATATCTTACGATGCTAAACATCAAATATTATTACCCAAAAAACATTTCTTTACAGATTTACTTATCGATTATTACCATAAAATTAATTTACATGTCGGACCACAGACATTACAATATATAATTTCTCAGATTTACTGGATTTTATCAGCCAGAGACGCTATCCGTATGCGTACACGTTGTTGCGTTCGTTGCTTTCGTACTCGACCGACCGCTTTTCAGCCAATCATGGGTCAGCTTCCAGCCGCAAGAGTTTCCGCTCTTCGGCCTTTTCTACATGTAGCTGTAGATTTTGCAGGACCTTTTTATTTAAAATCGAGTCCATTTCGTAAAGCGAAAGTTTATAAATCGTATGTGTCAGTCTTTGTGTGTATGTCCACTAAGGCAATACATTTGGAAGTTGTTCCTGATCTTTCCACCGATTCATTCCTTAACGCATTGCGCCGATTCATTTCTCGACGCGGTCTATGCTCGGATATCTATTCGGACTGCGGACGTAACTTTGTCGGATGTGATAGATATTTGAAGGAACTATACAGGTTTTTTCAAAGCGATTCAAATCAACAATATATTCAAAATAAACTCACAGACCTTTCCATAACTTGGCATTTTCAGCCTCCGTATGCTAGTCATTTTGGCGGTATATTCGAAGCCGCTGTTAAAAGCATGAAGACTCATCTTTACAGAGTCATCGGTTCTCATACGTTAACACACGACGAGTTCAATACACTTTTAACACAAATTGAGGCAATACTCAATTCGAGACCTCTTTGTATTCAAAGTAATGATCCTACAGATCCATTACCACTAACACCTGCACATTTTCTCATTGGGGGACCATTGACTTCTTTGCCTGAAATAGATATTTCTTCATGTCAGAGCAACCGCCTTACTAGGTGGCAATTGTTACAACAGGCAGTTCAGCACTTTTGGAAACGCTGGAGTATAGAATACTTGCACCAGCAACAGCAGAGAAGTAAGTGGTTTCGGGACACAAAACACTCGCCTCTTACAGAGGGTTCTGTAGTGGTGATCATGGACAACATGCTACCACCACTGCAATGGCGTCTGGCTCGTGTGCACAAGTTACACCCAGGTGCTGACGGTATAACTCGTGTTGTCACTGTGCGCATTGGTAACACGTACACCAAAAGACCTGTTGTAAAGGTCTGTCCCTTACCCACGGATTAGGTTATTTTTTTTATTATTCTATTTTTCTTTATTAATATTCTTACTTTATTCATGTATCATAACTATAGTTTTATATTTTGTATTATTTTCAATACGTTAAAATAAGCCAGTTATTTTAAGGTCGGCGGCATGTTCCGTAGAATTAGCACAAACTACTTTTCTTTTCATTTGCAATATAATATAATATATAAAGCGTAGCTCCCTACGATCACCAAGCGCCATCTAGCGCGCAACACCAGTTGCCTCCGATCTCTCAAGAGGGAAGTGCTACCAGGCGGACGCGCACGCATTTTACATAAAGCAATATTCGATAATTCAGCACAAAGCTTAAAATCACCATAAGCCTATGGATATATACATATAAAAAGGGGATCCCCGAGGAAGATAATTCTGGAATAATAAAGGTGAGTTACGCTTTATCTTCCTTCACTCATTATTCATTATTCAATTTCTCATACAAATGCTAAATGTAGAGTGGACTCTCCGTATTCAGTATTTACACTGATGCATTTAGTATTTACACAAAACACAAGCACAAATATCCACCACAATATACAAGCACTACACACGTTCACTATCACAAACTCGTTTCGCCTCGCAACCGGCATGAGGCCTCATCAGTACAAACTACACGACAAATCGCAAAAATCTGCTATGAAAACGAATAGTCTATTCTAAATTTAACATTGTAATATATATTTTCTATTTAGTTAATCGCGGATTATAGCAAAATAATTTTATTATTACTTGATCTTCGAAAAGTAACGCTCATTCTTTAAATTATTTAATACAATTTCTCTGTTGCTACTCATTTGTTTGCGCTAATTTTCGCGTTTAAATACCATCAATATGCATTGTGTTTTTGTTTTAAAGGAAAAACTGTTTTTTTTATCTTATATTTTTTAGTTAGTTACCCCGGTGTTTATGCTTTAATTGTGTTAAATATCATCAAAATTGGTCAAGTAGATAGGCTTAAAAGAATAACATACAGATAGACTAGTAATGCGGCTTTCAAACATCCCCAGCTTTCTAAAGATTTTCAGTTTTCCTCAACGAGTAGCATGTGATAAATTGCAATTATCAAGTAGACACATAAGTTTTAATAACAATTTCATGCCTTGCCCGGTATTTAAACCTATGAACCCCTTGAAATGGTAGCAAGGTATAAAGCTTGGTATATGCCAGACAACAATGTAATACAGATTTAAAAAGAAAAACCAAATATTATATTTAAAATATAGGCTTATGAACAAAATAATTGCGCCATTAGGCTACGAACGTCGAATGTTTATTTCCACTTAAGTTATTTCAAAAGTTAGGTTGAAATTTCTTTGGACGGAACATTTAAACATATCCAATTTCCTAGGGATGTGAAAAAAAAACAACTTTTATATTATTCGATTTTTATTAAATCGATTATGTACTCTTTTTGTTCTTTTCTGTTTTATATATTTTTTTTAATTTATGCGATATTTGTTAAACCTAATTTTGCAAACACCACATTCGTCTTATTTTGACCGAACCCCCTTTAATTAATCTTTATACTAATTAATTATTAATCGACTTGGTAATTTTATTATCATGTACAAAACAAATTGTTGTCTTAGCCCAATTATAGGTGTGAGAAAGTGTGACATTTTCGAAAGCGACAGGGGTTTAAAATCCTGGGCAGGCACCACGAGTATTTCTGTTGAAGCTCTGATACAAAAGTAATTCATAATTCATAATTGTAATTTATCACACGCTTTTCGTTGAAGCAAAACATCGTGAGAAAACCTGCGTATCTCTGGAAATTCTCTGGATGTGTTTAACCTACCAATCAGCATTGAAGCAGCTTTGTAAGTCAACTCCAGTCGTTATTTTCAAAAACAAAGGAAAGAGGAATACCTAGCAGTACTTAGTAAAAGGCCAAAAAAAAAATTACGTGTTTTTACGAATCCTGCATGTATCAAGTATAAAAACAGATAGACCACGCTATATTTAGCATAATATATATTTTCTTTTTACTTTATTATAGCAAAGTAATTGTATTGTTAGGAATCTAGATCTCTAAGATGTGACAGTTTATATGAGACAACGGCTGACGTCATTCGCTCTTGACGTCATTTTGGCGTGCAGCATTCGTAGGAGGTAGACGTTTTTGGGTAACCTCTTTTGTATTTCGTGTTATTAGAATCTAACCTCAAATAATCGCTATTCATAATAAAAGCGACTATTGAGTTGACTATAAAGATGGAGAAACACAATGCTCAGACAAGCAAAGTTGTTTCTCAAATCGTTTGATACAAGGAAGTCTGAACAGCTTATGTCGCAGAGCAGGGAAAATGTATCAATTGTAACAGGCATTACAACTGGGCACTGCCTCTTAAACAGACACCTGTCAATAATAAGAATAACAGAAGATGCTGCGTGCCCAGAGTGTGGAGAGGAAGAAACGAGTCTTCACCTTATGGTTGAGTGCCCTATGTACTAGCTGGTAAGATGGAAGATACTAGGTAAGGATGAAATTGAAGTTGAGGATCTGACAAATATCTCCTTCAGGGATATTATCAGGTTCGTAAAAGCTACGGGTAGATTAGGGCAGGTGACACTGCCGGGACAGCCGTGAAACCCTTGTCACATGGGGAAATGGGTGGAATAGTCCGGAATAGGAGCTGACCACCCTCCACTGGTACTGGTACTGGTGGTAGTAGTCTCATTCGTTGTCGTTGGATTTTGTTGTGAAAAGTGTTGATGCACAATGATAAGGTTCCCGGCTTAATTGCCTAAACGCAATCGTTTCTTTATTATTATTCTTTTTAAATTAAATTTAGACTTAATTTCTAACAGTATTATTACTTTTGTATTATGGATTTCCGCAAAGTAACGCCTAATTCTATAAATTATTTAAAAGAATAAAATCGATTATTTCCACACCATTTCACATCCCTAAAATTACCTAATGTTATTACAGACAGTGCATTCTCGCAGTTAATGCAACACTAGAGCACTCCATTTACTTACATTCTACAGCATTATTATAGCGCCGGTATAAAAGAGAAATAAAGGAACATTGCAGCTAGCTGCTTAGCGTCCATTTGTTTAATTTTATGTGTTTGTTGTTATAGTAAAAGATGCGACCAATTTTAAAATTGGACAGAGGAAAAAAGTTACACTCCTTAAATAGTATTCATACAATTCGTCTTCTTGGTCGCTACACTCTTGACAGAGCGGTTCTAGTCATCAGTTCTGGGTTGGTGGCACGCTGGACCATTCGACACCATTCTCTTCGGAAGGCTGCCTTCCTGGTACATTTATAAAGAGGGCAGTCAAAGGCAGCCTTCACTTGGTCCGTCCATCGCATCGGTGATCTGTACGTGATCTGCGGTGGTGACGCATTTACCTGACGAGAATAATAATAATGAAATCGATTATATTAATACAACAGTTGCAGTCACTGTGCAAAATTTGATATATTTGTAGTACATATTATATTTATTATATTATTTGTATTTGTAAGTAACGGCCTGTTACTATCCCATTGCTACGCTTAGGCCTCCTCTCTCAGTTTTTAGAAATAAGGATTGGAGCTAAGACCTACCACGCTGCTCCAATGCGGATTGGTTACACATATCTCCAGAATTCTCTCGAGATATACAGGTTTTCTCACGATGTTTTCTTTCACCGAAAGCGTGTGATAAATTGCAGTTATCCATTAGACACATAAGTTTTATTAGAAAAACTCATTGTTGCCTGCCGTTTAAACCCGTGACGTCCTCGAAAGAGTAGCACGGTGCCACCGCTGGGCTATCGCAGCTTATCTTAGTCATTGATGGTAATTTTTGTAAATTTAAAAAGCAAACACCATAAAATCTTCTATAAGAGAGTCCATATTAACATCTTCCCGGAAAGTTGCAACACATTGATTTAAATGGAGACTGAATTTCGCAGAATCAGATGTAACATTGCATGTCTCCTCCGCTGCCAAGAACCATTTGATTGCGGGGAGGAAATTAAGTTAAAAACTCGCAAGAAATTTGGCACGTGTTTAAGAGATAGTGATCTGTCTGGAGCCTTAATGGCCTTTTTGTGGTGTTTCGGATCGGGAACATTTCGCTTCTAAGATGCGTTCAAATGGTTGCCAAGTGGCGCCATTTTAAGAGTTGTCATAAATCACGAGTTTTTCCTTTCCACATTTCCTTGTTCGAGTTTTAATATTTTTTTTAGATGCACGCTCCGCCGTGTGGTATCCGGTTGAGTAGAATAGAGCACCCTCATTTCTTAGCGAGATGTCGTATGAGGCGACTAAGGTAAGTCGACCCGTCGTGTGGTATCTAGTTTAGTAGATAGAACACCCTCTTTCTTACCGAGGTGTCGTAAAAGGGACTAAGAAAGAAAGAAAGAAATTTATTTAAGGTAAGTCGACACGCCGTGTGGTACCCGGCTGAGTAGAATAGACCATCCTCCTAACTTACCGAGGTGTCGTAAAAGGCGACTAAGGTAAGTCGACCCGCCGTGTGGTATCCGGTTGTGTAGAATAGTCCACCGTCTTTCTTGCCGAGGAGTTGTAAAATACGACTAAGGTAAGTTGACGTCAAGCAGATGGCCGGTCGTAAAATACGTAGCCAAATCATGTGACAACATGTTATAACATGTTGTGCCGACCCCACTTAGAGTGGGATAAGGGCAGGAGGATATATATTTAGTTGAAAGCTAAGATTTTGCAATCGCTCCGAACGAAGAACTTCTGGTCGATATGAGGACTTGACTAGCCCGTTGGCGCAGTGGATAATGATCTTGCCTTCGGCTGCTCGGGTCGTGGGTTCGATTCCCGCTGAGGGCCAACATTTTCTATAAACAATTTGTTGGATCTTCGAGCCTTGGTGTATATTTGTATTTAAGTCTGTATTTAAAAATTATATGTATATGTATATATTCACCAGTTGTCTCTCATACATAGCACAAGTATTAAGTTACTTACTTTGAGGATGGGCGACCGTGTGTGTAAGTGTCCCATATATTATATCTCACCCATGCATTTATTTACAAATTAATGAATGAATGAACACTTTTATTGAACACCACATTAAAAACAGTAAAAACTAAAAATAATAATAATAAATACATATTAAAAAGTAGTGCTACAATCTGGCGGACTTATCGCTAAATAGCGATTTCTTCCAGACAATCAGGTTGATGCAAGAACAAAGCTACAGATGTATAGGTATAAGGTGGTGTGTATACAGAGAATAAAGAATATTAATTAAGATATACATACGAATACATACATAAACATAAATAGATACATACGATATACAAATACAAATAAATTAAAATTAATTTACATTTTAAATATTTTATTAAATATACAAGAAAAAAAAACATTTAAAAATATAAGAAAATTCTCATCCGTTGATATAGTTTTATTTTCATATTCTAATGAAGAATGGAAATGTCTGGCTAATTCAAGCGTTCATAGCTGAGTAAATCAGGAACGGCTGTAGCTTGTTCTAATATACAAACTGATTTCTAGCACAAGTAATTTAACACACTAAATCTATATATATAAAAGAAAGTTGGTCTAAGTTACACTATTTATAACTCAAGAACGGATGAACCAATTCGGCTGAAAATTGGTGGAGAGGTTGCTTAAAACCAGGAGACGGACATAGGATACTTTTTATCCCGTTCGACCGCATTTATTTTATCCCGTCAAGTCGCTATAAAACGTGGTATAACAAAAACGACTATGACAGTAAAATAATAAAACGCAAATTTCAGTGGAATAACAAAACATAAATGACAGCTAAACGTAATTTTGTCTTTGATTTAGTATGGAAAAAAATTTGACAGTTATCAAAATAATAGTGTTATAACATGTTTTTAATACAACCTCCTTCTTAGAGTTGGTCATTAATATGAAAAAGCATTGTGGCTGTCATATGTGTCATTAAGTTGTTGAGGAAGAGTAAATGGGTTGATTCTGGGAAAATGTTTTTATTTATTGAATAAATATAATAATATAATAAGTATAAAGGAGAAATATCGTCGTTTATTATATTCAGAAGGGGATGTAACCTAAACTCACAAATAGAGCGGACAAAAGGAATATCTGGAAATTTAAAGAGTTTAAAGAAAAGACAAATGACGATCAATATCTTGAGACAACACGGAGAGTGCGAATTTCGTATAATTTGAGAGATAGTTGCGATATACGATGCTATGGAATAAAAAATGGAGTTTTTATTGGAGAGATTATTATGATGATATTATGATGGTAATTGGTATTCGGTTTATTAACTCTGTAAGATCAACGTGACGATGTGCTATGTGAGGCCATAGACGCGCCCGTGACTATTGTTCGATGGAACTGTCAGCTAGAATGACGATTATTCTCTGGATTTGTTCCAGTTGTAACGATTGTTTTCTAGACTGTGGCCATCTGCAACGACTGTCAGCTAGACTCTGCCTAGATGTGGTGATTGTTCTTTGAGCGTTATCATTTGCGAGTCTGTTTACGTGTGTATCTGCTGAGTTGGTTGCCACTTATTGAGCTGTGTTATGCCATGACAGTGATTGAGGGTGAGCTTAAGGTGCGAAATGATTTTTCTTTTACAGATTAAAAGAGCAAGTATTGAGTTTCTTGCCGATTCTTCTCAGTACAATCAGCATTCCGAATCGGTGGTAGATTCATTCCCAGAAGTCAGCTTATGAGATTTGCGGGGTCGCAAATGTTGTCAGGATGATCGACTGTTACAACATGTTTTTAATACAACCTCCTTCAGAGTTAGTCATTAATATGAAAAAGCATTGTGGCTGTCATATGTGCCATTGAGTAGTTTTTGAGAAAGAGTAAATGAGTTGACTTTGGGAAAATTGATTTTTATTATTGCATAAGAATAAAGAAGAAATATCGTCGTTAGTTATAATAGCTAAACGTCACTAAATAGTATAAAACAAAGTCGCTTTCTCTGTCTGTTCCTATGTCCTTATATCCCTTTGTATGCTTAAATCTTTAAAACTACGCAACAGATTTTGATGCGGTTTTTTAATAGATAGAGTAATTAAAGAGAAAGGTTTATATGTATAATCTAACATATAATAAACTTTTATTATAAACATTCAATATGGAGTAAAGAAATACTATCATTTTTGAGGTTTCCAATGTGATGTCGTAAATAATTACATTTATTTTCCGTTTACATTGCAAACGCAGGCCGAACCCTACAATATTTGTCAAAATAATGTACTAAGTATTTGTACACCTTGAAAAGGTCTACAGAAAACTCCGCGATGGTATACATATTTTGTATATCTCTTATGTACCACCAATAGCATTTTCGAAGATACTACAGATTTAAAATGCAGGGTATAGCGATTGCGCGCTTTATCTTATAGCACTTCGAATTTAGCTGCGATTGGACGGGTTTTTTTTCACATGGCCGACTATATGTCGCTTTATCAAGAGTAACCTCTAAAGAAAACATGTTTGTATTGTGTAATGAAGATTCTTTCTTTATGACGAAAAAGCTGTGAATGTTGTATATAAAGACATTCTGTAATTAATTGTAAAAATAAAATACTCAGGGAAAATGTAAAAGGAAATAAGTAAAAATGTAGTATATGAATTTAGATATTCCAAAGATAGCAGGGAATCTTCATGGTATAGGGAAAGGGGATTGTTTTTTTTTGTTATACAGAAAAAAGCTCCTTATGGGTACCGCCGCCCGACGGAGACAGGCGGCGGTTATGTCGGACTCGCACCGACTAAAACGACCTGTGTGCTCCACCACGCTGCCGATGGCAAGGACAGGGTATCATTGTACATTTTGCCCCCATCCCGCAAACAGCTCTGATCCCAGAGAACAAACACCTCCTCCGGGTAGGGGCCCCTCGAAAGAGGAGCCCCCCTCCGCTAACCGGTGCATCGGTCGCACCAGATGCACCGACCGCCTCGGGGACCTGTAAGCCAGTCGTCCGATATACCCCGTTCGGAACACCCGAAGGTCCCCAGTTAGGGCGGCAGACGATGGGCTTGGGCGAGTCACTAACACCTGGACTCACCAGCAGCAGATTGGATCCAGAACAACAGTTCGTGGAACCGCTCCGCCGCCTCCCTTTACCCCCCTCCGCAGAACAAAGGGAGGCCATCGCTGCCCACGGTCGCTCCCTGCCCACCGTGTTTGTTATGTCACGGTCAACAAGGAGAGACCGCGTCCCAAGTAGAGGCCACAACGCCTTGGTGGGCGTTTCCGCCCCCACCGAGATTTTCTTCCTCGCAACCCGAAGGTCCCCGTTCCCATTGCTGTGCTTCCGGGTTTCGCCGACGGTGGCCGTAACCATGTCCAGCTAGACTTAGAGTAAGCCCAACCGGACCCGTCGCTCATTAGGAAACCCACCCCAGCCCCCCCGGAGTTCCCGGCCTGTCCAGATTGCCCTCTGATAATCAGAAGGACAACTGGATTGGCCACCCCACAGTGGTCCGTTCGCCAAGACTAAGCTTGCCCAGGGTGCGCCACGAGGAGGCCGACCACTTTGGCACCCCAGGGGAATTGTTTTACTCCAAATTTGACGCGTGTGGGCCACGGGCAGTAATGAATTAAACAAAACTGCTGGATAGATTTTAATCATTTTTTTTACTGAGTGACATAGGCTATATATTTTATACCCGTGCGAAGCCGGAGCGGGCCACTAGTACCTTATATAAATCAACAAAACCAACTCGCCGAACACGTAATTGGCACATAATACGACCTCGTATAGTTGTCGCATAATTCAACAAGAAAGTAACAATAATTCAGCGAACATTCGAACAATGTTTGCTCCATACAATATCGAAGTTTGACTAAGAGGTGAGTTAAGGTTGTCTGCGAACGGAACGTATTTTTTGTATTACTCCATCATATTCAGATCATCATCCTCCTGCCCTTATCCCACTCTAAATGGGCTTGGCACAACATATTATATTGTCTGAGCTCCATCCCGTCTCGCCAAAAACGAATAGAAGAGACCTATACCCAGAAGTGCAATATAAGAAGCCGGTACTTTACTACCATATATCTACATATTTATCGTTGTATTTGAAAAATCTACAAAGATTGCGTCTTAAGACATTGATACGGTACCTAAAATAGGATAGGGATACGAACCTACATAACTCCTAGTAAATAAACAGATATATTCTGAAAACGTCGCCAAAATTCACTGGATTCATACGAAAAAGAATCATCCGACCTGGGAGATTCCCTTTACCCTGTGAAATTACATTAGAGAGAACATTGTAAACTAGGGTTTACTATCCCAATATTTAACAATGCTCGCCCTAAAACAGCCGTGAGCTAGACAAATTAAGTGAAGGGTAACATAAAAAAATATCAGAAAGTGACCGCGTTCCAGAACTTGCAAAATAAAAGCTAAACATATAAATGTTAAACCGTTATACATTTGCCAATTTTGTAAAATGTTATAAACGAGTTCATTAAATAAATGAGCGCATAAATTTCGACACCAAGGTTCTGCTACCTTCCCCCTTTATCCATAAAAAATATTTCAGTGGAAATATTTCAATAACAATATTTCAGTGAATTGCGAATACTTAAGTTTGTAATCAGCCCTTATCCTCTGTAGCGATAGTAGAGT
This sequence comes from Morpho helenor, assembly GCA_029227775.1. Taxonomy (NCBI): domain Eukaryota; kingdom Metazoa; phylum Arthropoda; class Insecta; order Lepidoptera; family Nymphalidae; genus Morpho; species Morpho helenor. Next base: position 3,265,470 of record JARGCU010000006.1, read on the forward strand.
CAATTTAAGTTGCGAACTTAATTTGTATAAGTTGGGCAATACCTGTCGAAGACTGGCTTAAACATTGTATGGCGAATAAACAGCCCAAATGGTTCTGTTATGAGTGTATACTAAACTTTAATTATTCAAAATTGGTTGTAGGCGTTTCTATTCGTTTTGTTATCGGGTACATTTGGTAATAGTCAGCCACCGCACCGATATATCTTTAATATTTAAATGAGTTAATCTTGTATGTTTATATGGATATTTTCGGAATATCGGAAACGGCTCCAACGATATTCCTGAAATTCAGCATGCAGGATTTGGAGGGGTAAAATCGATCTAGCTAGATTTTATTAAAAAAAAAAGTTTTATCCCTATTTTTGGACAATACAAAAATTCAAATTGAATAAATAAAACACTATTTTTTTTTATTAACTATCAAGTTGCTGTAGCTTATTCCGGGAACGGTTGGTCTCTAGAAATAAAAATACCTAGGACCGAGCTCTAAACCCAATTTTTTTTATATTTTTTGTTTTTTTTAATTTGTTAAAAATTACCGAGCAAGTCTCGGTCAAGAAGGTACTCAAATCAAATCAAATCAAATATTCTTTATTGTACAACAAAAAAGTTAATAATAATACATTATGTACTAAAGAGACACAATTTTAAAAAACCTATATATCGTCAGTTGCACAACTGGTACTCAATGTTAAAACAACTTAAACTAGACAATCACCGTATTTTCTTTCTACTTGCTTGCTACATCTTATAACCTAGATAGAACGCCTGGATGATTTTAGGAAAGATTGAGGGAAAAAGGCCCAGAGGCGTCCTAAGCAACAGTCAGTACCAGGCGTCTGAACAGCTGAAGGTACCTGTCAGTTACGCATTTCACCAGGCAGATAAACGTAACTAATGGGAGCAGTTAGTAGCCAATGTAAAATCGAGTCCCGATACTCCAGTGAGAAAATGATGAGGAAGAGATTGGTTATAGTCTTTAGCGATGATTCGATATGCCTAAATTGAGTAACATCCTCCTGCCCTTATCCCACTAGGAGTGGAGTCGGCACTACATGTTATAAACATGCTGTCACATGATTTGGCTGCGTTTTTACGACCAGCCGCCTCCCTGACGTCAACTTACCTTAGTCGTATTTTACGACACCTCAGTAAGAAAGAGGGTGGTCTATTCTACTAAACTGGATACCACACGGTGGGTCAACTTACCTTAGTCGCCTTTTACGACACCTCGTTAAGAAATTAGGTTGGTCTATTCTACTCAGCCGGATACCACACGGTGGATCAACTTACCTTAGTCGCCTTTTACGACAACTCGGTAAGAAATGAGGGTGGTACTATTCTATTCAGTCGGATACCACACGGCGTATATGCCGTACATAAATTGAGTAACATTCTCAAAATAATACAAATCCCCACTCAGGTTGTCTGGTATAATTAAATTCATTTGCTATCTTGCGAATTTTCGTTCCACGTGCAATAAAAATTAACTCACTCCAATCATTATGTAACTAGGGCTTATCTGAAAATAGAAACAGTTTTTACGCAACAATTGAACAAAAAATCTTTTATTTTCTCAAATCAGCTTCCGCCCTCGCATCTAAGCCGATTTAAGGAGTTTAACTTTCGTTGATCCGTCTTAAGAGAAACTCTACCGTTTAGGCCTCGGGTGAAAAAAAGCGTTTATTGCCTACTTTATTTGATAGGCTTACAATTTCCATTTTTAGATATTAATCATTCCGTTACGTTATTGATTAATGACGCAACTAAGTGATTACCTATCATTTGGACATATAATCTCTTTATTTAAGACGTAATAGAAAATACTTGACATAAAAAATTATTGAACTCATGCCAGTAAGTGACACGTGTTAAGGATTTAAAAAATATGGAAATAAGCCGCCATCTTGACTCGTACTTTCTTCGATCGATTTTAGGATAAATGTGTAACAAGAAAACATTGCGTATAAAGTAAGTAATTTATTTTTTACAGTTTGAGTTTAGATTGTTAGCGCACACTATATACAATAACACGATATATTAGGAATACCACTATTCCCGTTCCGAGATACACTTCTCTTGAATGACGAACAAAGACTAAATGTCACTGATACGTTTTATCAATAGGACTCAACCGGAAACAACACGTCACAGTGTTGTCACCATTTTAATCAAAAAGGGCGCGATGCTCTTGTTTCATGACTGTGTTGCTATAAAATACAAAGCGGAAGTCAATGGCAACAACAAGATTGTTTATGAAATAACGATCAAAAGGATCTGCACATGCTATCTACGAGGCATCGATCTCATGAGTGTCTTCAGGACTATCTCATACGAGTTTCGTCCTCTACGATAAGCTACGTTTACCCTAGGGGGGTAATCGTCAAATATACAACGTAGTCAGCTTCTTCGCTGACCTAATGAGTAGCAGAAAATACGAAACGTTCATATACGTGGACTTTCTAAACCTACCGTAAGGAACAATTGAAGAAATCCTATTGGATAGCTTCCACGCTGAGTCTCGTGTTAAGCTCGTGCTGATACTATACCTGTTTGCTTCTAGCTCATGCTGGCACGTATGTTAAGATTGTTTTATAATAGGCATTTGGTCTCTTCAAGGAATTTCTAATCAAGAGATAATAATTGTAGTGTTTGAATCCAGAAATTAGGCACTTAATTTAGGGCTTCTGTTGCTATATCTTTTAGTATATATTAGTCAATTATAGTAAAAATAATGGTAACAGGTTTATAGTTTTCGTGAATACAAATACGAAAGACTTATCACAATCAAAGATCAAGGTTCAATAAGAATCATCCCGCTGTATGTTCCCCGTAAAGTAATGTATAATAATACCTTTTGTGTCCGATTCTTGATCCAAAAGCCTCTTGACATGTAGGTTGAGCCTCATTGTTAGTGCAATTGATCGATGAGTACAATATTCTTAGTTTACTTCATAAAAATACTAGCTTTTGCCTACTACGATGTCTGCATGGTCTCCAGTATCGGGGCAATGTAGCCTATGACACTATTATCGGTCTCCCCATGTAGGAAATGATGATGGACCAATATTGGCCCAAGCCTGCACCAATCTTTCTTGCTTGGCCCAAAATTGCACAACCATTTCGGCCCAATCTTATTTACCGAGGCTTGGTGCACAGTACTGAATTATAGATTTGACCAAGACTTGGGCCAGCGTTGGTTATAAAAGTTAACCAAATAAGGTACTGAAGTTTCTTAATTTGTGTCTGTAGTTCTTTGTTTGGGTTAGTGTAATTTAGGTAAGGATCCATACCAAAATTAAATTTTTTAAAGCATTTTTTTTATAAATGAATATATGGAACACTTACACATACAGTCATCCGTCCCCAAAGTATGTAAGTAGTCTATGCAAGCAAAGTCGCGGGTAAAAGCTAATTATCATAACTTACGAATATGAAAATCCGCAAATCCTTTTAAATTGGCTCCATATATACATTTGTTAGAGCATTTTCACTGTTAGTTTTCTATTACACGGTGCATAATGCACAATTTTAGCTCAACTCCTCACCAGCAATATATCACCGTAAAATTTAATTTATGGCCGTGCGTCATGCATACAGGACGTGGGTGTAATTTTGTGCAAACTAGAGACCTATATTTGCAGTTTGTATTCGCAGATTACGGATACTATTCACCAATAAAAAATAATATTCATAAATTGCATCATCATTCTCCTGTCCTTATCTCACTCTAAGAGATGTTGTCACATGTTTTGCTAGGTATTCGACCAGCCGCCTGCCTGACGTCAGCTTATCTTTGTCCCCTTTTACGATACCTCGGTAAGAAATGAGGTTGGTTTATCCTACCCAGCCGGATACAACGCGGCGGGTCAATTTATCTAAGTCGCCTTTTACGACACCTCGTTAAGAAAGGTGGTTTATTTTACCCAGTAGGACACCACGCGGCGGATCAACTTGCCTTAGTCGCCTTTTACGGCACCACGTTAAGAATGAAGTTGGTTTATTCTACTCAGCCAGATACCACATGGTGGGTCAACTTACCTTAGTCGCTTTCCACGACACCTCGTTAAGAAAGAGGGTGGTTTATTCTACCCAGTCGGTGACCACGCGGTGAGTCAACTTACCTTAGTCGCCTTTTACGACACCCAATTTTTAAATTATACTTAACTAGCAGCCTGCCCCTGCTTCGCACGGGTTTAAAATATATATCCCATGTCATTCAGTGTAAAAAAAATTATTAAAATCGATCCAGTAGTATTGATTTATTCATTACTGCCCGTGGCCCGCAAGCGTTAAATTTCCAACAATTTCCTTTCCCTATACCAAGAAGATTTCCTGCTATCTTTGGAATATCTAAATTCATATAGTACATTTTTACTTATTTACTTTTACATTTTCCCTATGTATTTAATTTTTACAATTAATTACAGAATGTCTATATATACAACATTCACAGCTTCCTTGTCGTTAAACAAACTCTTGAAAGAACGATATAGCTGCTGGATTCGAAGTGTTATAGGGCGAAGCGCGGCGTCCTCACGGCATTTTAAATCTGTAATATCTCCGAAAATGTTCACTTAAATTACATGCTGTAAACGGTCATATTGATCTATATTAAATCAACTATTTATTTAAGGTACTTAATTGGATAAGGATTTATGCTGTATTGTACATTATTTTGATAAATCTCGTAGGGTTTAGCCTGCGTTTGCAATGTAAACGGAAATTTTTTTTATTATTTACAGAAACCTCAAAAATTACAGTATTTTTCTACTCCGTATGGAATGCTATTATACGTACAAACCTTCCTCTAGAATCACTCTATTCAAATCTGTTGCGTCGTTTTAAAGTTTTATGCGTACAAGAAATGCGACACGACGAACTTTGTTTTATAATATGTAGTGATTAATCGTTAAGATTATTCGATAATGTCAATGTCGATCCTAATTAATTATATAAAAGAATATATTCAGTATTTTTATACCTCTGTGTGTATAAATATAAAATTTCAAACAAAGCCAGCGAAGCATACAAGAGTATTCTTCATCCATGGAACAAACAAAAGCGTAATTCCACCCTAGAATTTCGGGTTACTAACACGAAATTTGAAAATTGCGGTTCATTCGGTACAGAGTTGTATCTAAATTCTAATTTGAGAGCACCTGCGGCTAAAGGCCGTCACTTTGTGTACTGGACAGCGGCCGTTTATTACAAAGTATTGTAACAGCGCCATTTTCATATTTTTGACATTTTGTAAAGAATGTTATACGTATATATTTTGTAAGAAAATGAATTTGTCGAGCTAAGCTGCCATCTTGTGTCGACTAGCTGAAGTATTGACAATAATTTATAGAATTAGGCGTTACTTTGCGGAGATCCATAATACAAAAGTAATATTAAAATTATTTTGCTATAATCCGCGAAGAACTAAAATAGAAAATATATATAATGCTAAATGTAAGTGGACAATCGGTTATCATACCTGATACATGCAGGATTCGTAAAAACACATGCACAAACCTCCACCACCGCCACCACAATACACAAGCACTATATACGCTTTGACTGGCCCGTTGGCGCAGTGGGTAGTGATCCTGCCTTCAGCTCCGCGGGTCGCGGGTTCGATTCCCGCCGAGGGCCAACATTTTCTATAAAAAGAATTTGTTGGCCTTTGAGCCTGGGTGTATATTTGTATTTAAGTATGTATTTAAAAATATATAAGTATATATTCACCAGTCGCCTGTCACCCATAACACAAGTATTAAGTTACTTACTTTGGGGACGGACGACCATGTGTGTAAGTGTCCTATATATTTATTTATTTATATTTATATTTATACGTTCACTATCACAAACTCAACAATCGTTTCGCCCCGCAACCGAAGCATCATCAGGAGATAGACTCCACGACGAAAAAGTTGCCGCCGTATGGTATCCGGCTGAATAGAATAGACCACCCTCATTTCTTACCGAGGTATCGTAAAAGGCGACTAAGGTAAGTTGTCCCACCGTGTGGTATCCGGTTAAGCATAATAGACCAACCTCTTTCTTACCGAGGTGTCGTAAAATACGACTAAGATAAGTTGATGTCAGGCAGGCGGCTGGTCGTAAAACACGTAGCCAAATCATGTGCCAACATGTTTATAACATGTTGTGCCGACCCCACTTAAAGTGGGATATGGGCAGGAAGAAGATAAAAAAAAGTTGATTGTAAGATGATAAAGGTGTAAGATATTAACGAAACGTAGAGAAGAAGAGAGAGAAAAGAGAGAATAGCACCTTTCCGAACGAGTCACAGCTTCATTGTAATTTGAATATGCAAAAGTGCTTGTAAAAGTCAATTTGAATTAAGAATTATTTGAATTTGAATAAAAGTTTTCGTAAATTTTTAGGCGTTGTTACTGGACATTCTCTACTAAGCCCAGTTTCGGAAAGGCGAATGGTGCAATGTTACATTTCGGTCTGTAATAAATAGTGGGTTAGAATGTTGTGTTTGTCACATCGCATATCGGAGTAAGTCAGTTTTTTTCGATCTCTTTGTTTATGGGCCCGTACTTCCGGCTGAGCTGGAGCATTTTTCCACCGATATCACAATACCGGAACATTCAAATTTTTAATTTCGATATTCAATCCATTTTTATTGTGATTCTGTGCAGCGCTGTTTCCTAATCCATTAACGGTTGGTGGCAGATTTGGGTCGCTTTTTAATCTTCTATATTGTTACGATTGTCCTTTGTATAATATATGCAGATAAGGACGCGTCGTAGTGTTTAGAAAGCTTGTTAATCGCTTATTAAATTTTAAAAAAACGTATGTTTATAGTAAAGTAACGGCCTATCACCATACCCCTGCTGGGCATAGACCTCCTCTTTCCGTTTTAGGAGAGAAGGATTGGAGCTAAGACCTACCACGCTGATCCAATGCGGATTGGAAGGTTACACATATCCCTAGAATTCTCTTGACATATGCAGGTTTCCTCACTATGTATTTCTTTACCGAAAAGCGTGTGATATATTGCAATTATGAAATAGACACATAAGTTTTAATACAAAAACTCATTGGTGTCTGCCCGGGGATTGCACCCGTGATCGTCTCTAGAGATTCACACATTCTACACGGACACATCGCTGGGCTATCACAGGTTTTCGCAGTTGAATAAAAGTAAATTTTTCATAGTAACGAGTATTATTTTACAAGTGAGATGGATCCTTAAATAGCACAGATACTGAAGTTCATTTTATATTCAAAAGAATCAATAAGACAATGACAGCGTATTCTTAATTCAATTTGAATTCGCAAAAAGAATAAAATAATTATGATAAAATATAGTATTATTGATAATTAATTATTTATAATTTTAAAAAGATAAAGGGATTTATAAGAGAAATTATGAATCATATTAAATTATTTATAATTGTACTGTATATAAACTAATGTTGTATGAATATAGCACAGGCTCAAACACGCACTAACAAGTAACCACATGTCACTTCACGTCCACTCTCACCAAGGGCTCTCGTGTTACTAACGTGGTGCATCATGAGACCGTGTATGTTTCATTGTACATCAGTATTAGAGTGAATTAGTGTATGTTCATGTATGTATTACATATATTAGGCTGGCCCGTTGGCGCAGTGGGTAGTTACCCTTCCTTTAGCTCCGCGGGTCGCGGGTTCGATTCCCGCCGAGGGCCAACATTTTCTATAAATGAGTTTGTTGGCCTTTGAGCCTGGAGGTATATTTGTATTTAAGTATGTATTTAAAAATAATATATAAATATATATTCACCAGTTGTCTGTCTACGATAACACAAGTATTAAGTTACTTACTTTGGGGACGGACGGCCGTGTGTGTAAGTGTCCCATATATTTATTTATTTATGTGTCTTGTATATAAATATACAAGGTAAGTTACACATCTCAATCCGCATACACTACAATAATTTTATAATATTGTTATTATTAAATATGAAATCTTTGTGCTAGATTGTAAATAAATTATATTTCATCTAGTAATTTATTAATAAAAAAAATGGTTAATAAAAATGAAACTAATAGTGATGCCCAATTTTATTATTATTGAAATTGAACCATTTGTCAGTGTCTAGGCATATATCCACACGTCGTAATTGATGCCACTACCACGGTCACTCTTCATGCGGAGTGACACAAAGGAATAACCAAGCCCTCCGCCTGTCACATTCGCAGACGCTCCTGTGTTGGTCAAGTCATAGGCGAGGATACCCTGAAAAAAACCATGCTGTCTAAGATATAGATACATAATTAAGGTAATTTTTTACAAAAAAAAAACTTAAAAAAAAAACAATTATTTAGTTGGGGATCGATCCTTGGCATTCACATTTCTCAAGTCTGCCCGTCACCCGAATAAGCTACGTCGACTTGACAGTTAATGGCGAAAATTCAATTCAATATAAATGTTAGTGTTTTTTAATGCCCAAAAACAGGGATAAAACAAATTTTTTTACATAAAACCTAGCAAGATCAATTTTTCTCCCCCAAAACCTCCTACATGTTGAATTTCAGGAAAATCGTTGGAGCCGTTTCCGAGATTCGGAAAATATATATATATACAAGATTAACTCATTTAAATATAAAGATATATAAGATATATCTTTTTGACGTGACAACGTCTTAAATTAGGTTGCGGCTTGGAGTCACTCATGAAAAAGTGTAACGCCCGCTCACGTCTGTTACGATGAGTCACCGAACGAAGAGGCCCGCCGGACTGGCGAATGCCTCGTCTCTCTCCCACTCAAACATGATTGGTCCGCCGTGCACGCAGCACTAGAGAATTGATTAGTGCATTCAATTCCTTGTTCCTATTGTGCAATTTAATAATATTCATATCAATAAATATTCTACTGAGAAAAAGACGTTGTCACGTAAAATCTTTGCCCGTAAAACCGACTTTACAGGCAACCGTTTTTTTTCAATTGCTGATATCTATAGCTGACCGCCGTGTGGTATCCGGCTGAATAGAACAGTACCTCCCTCATTTCTTACCGAGGTGTCGTAAAAGGCGACTGAGGTAAGTCGACCCGCCATGTGGTATCCAGCTGAGTAGAATAGACCACCCTCTTTCTTACCGGGGTGTCGTAAAATACGACTGAGGTAAGTTGACGTCAGGCAGGCGGCCGATCGTAAAAACGCAGCCAAATCATGTGACAGCATGTTTATAACATGTTGTGCTGACCCCACGTAGAGTGGGATAAGGGCATGCAGGCACGCTAATCTCAGGACTTACTGGACCGATTTGAAAAATTCTTCAGCTGAAAGATAGTCCATTTATCGAGGAAGCTTAAAGGCTATATAACATCACGCTAAAATCAATAGGAGAGGAGCAGCGATAAAAATATTATGAAAACGGCAATATTTAAAGTTTTCCTTGCGTGCGCTAAGTAAACGGTAAAAGTTTTTCCAAAATCATGTAATACAAAATTGATCCCCTCTAAAAGTTCTAAATAAAAGTCCGGGACAGCATATGTCTAACTTTTAAGGTTAACCGACGTTAAACGTTTTTATGGTTATCAAAATACTATATTACGGTTTTTATCTGTCCACGCGGGCGTGGGGCATTTATCGAGGAAGGCTATAGACAAATAAAACAAAAAAATCTTTAAAAAAGTAAAGAAAGGAGAGCTAAATGAGGGTAAATAATATTTTTCTTAAATTGATTTTGCATTTTTACAAAATCGATTACAATGATAAAAATTTTATGTAAGTTATGTTCGCGCAGTTGTAAAAAAGTTACATGCTGAGCGCTTTAGTCGCGTGCAACGCGTAAATCTTCAGAGATATACTAAAGTAATATACTTAGACTATTGTAGATGTACAATAAAATTCGAAACGAGTGTATAAGAGGAAGTCTGAAAGTTGCGCCCATTATAGAAAAGACGAGAACTGCAAGATTAAAATGATATAGACATGTAATGAGGAGAGATGAAAATCATATGACGAAACGAGCGTTAAATTTGAATGTGGATGGATATGTGCCTAGATGGAGGCCTAAAAAGAAATGGTTGGATTGTGTGAAGTATGACATGCATATAAAAGGAGTAGCGCCAGAGTTGACGAATGATAGGACAGAATGGAAGCGAAAAACATGTTGTGCCGACCCCACTTAGATTGGAATAAGTACAGGAGAATATATATAGTATTGTAGATCTATAAAAATGCTACAAAAAATCCGCGATAGCTAGATCTCTATGCTTTATGGTTAGCTCACAATAATTACCTTTATGTTAAGTTTAAGTAATAGTTTTCATCAAAATTTCCTGAAAGTATAATTTAATTTGTCTCCTTTTTGCAATATAAATAATTTTTCTTCCTAACTACCTACGATAACGCTGTACTTGCCTTAAAAAGTGTTTTACCTAGAACTTGCCTTATGAAAAAGTGTATTAATAAGTGTGTAAAATGCTATTGGCTTGCCATAATAAATAAATAAATTCGGAATTTTTTTATGACAAACTGATTTGCGAAAGCTAATAAACTCATAAGTCTTCCCCGTTATTAAGGAATCCCTTTAAGAAACTGTGTTATATGTCGCCATTGACTTCCGCTTTGTATTTTATAGCAACACAGTCATGAAACAAGAGTATCGCGCCATTTTTGATTAAAATGGTGACAACACTGTGCCGTTATTGTTTCCGGAGTCTTCCTATTGATAAAACGTTTCAGTTACATTCAGTCTTTGTTCGTCATTCAAGAGAAGTGCATCTCGGAACGGAATTGTGGTATTCCTATTATATCGTGTTATTGTATATAGTGTGCGCTAACATATATTTAGCCATCAATGAAACTTACCTGAATTTTCTTAGCGTATCCGTACGTAATGGGCATTGTGAAGTTTAGGTATTCGATCCGCTTCGCGAACAAATAGGAGCTGTACTTGAGTTGACGCTTGTACACCACCGGCCTCTGTACACTGGTCCCCATGAAAGTATGGGAGCATTCTATCACGATGATAGCCGTGATGATCACGGATAGAAATATATAGAATTTCATGTTGCGGGTTTACCGAAAATATCTTCAGATCCTAACCAAATAGTGATGAAAATGAATTTGTTCCCTTTTTATATATATTTAAATCAAATTGGTAAAGGTCAAGTGTGGAATAATAAAAATAGGGTTCAGTAGTTCTGGGGAACATTCCGCCGTGTGGTATCCGGCTGAGTAGAATAGACCATCCTCATTCTTAACGAGGTGTAGTAAAAGGCGACTGGGGTAAGTTGACCCACCGTGTGGTATCCGGCTGATTAGAATCGATCACTATCATTTCTTACCGAGGTATCGTAAAAGGCAATTAAGATAAGTTGACCCGCCGTGTGGTATCCGGCTGAGTAAAATCGATCACTCTCATTTCTTACCGAGGTGTCGTAAAAGGTGACTAAGGTAATTTGACGTGCTGTGTGGTATCCGGCTGAGTAGAGTCAATCACCCCCATTTCTTACCGAGCTGTCCTAAAAGGCGACTAAGGTAATTTGACCTGCTGTGTGGTATCCGGGCGAGTAGAATAGCCCACCCTCATTTCCTAACGAGGTGTCCTAAAAGGCGACTAAGGTAATTTGACCTGCTGTATGGTATCCGACTGAGTCGAATAGACCATCCTCATTTCTTACCGAGGTGTCGTAAAAGGTGACTAAGTTAGTTGACGTTAGGCCGGTCGTAAGATAACTAGCCAAATCATTTTACAGCTTTTTTTATATGTTGTGCCGACCCCACTTAGAGTGGGATAGGGGCAAGAGAATGATGGTTCTGTAGAATAATTTTCAAAATTTCTATAAGTATTGTTGGTTCTATAAGTTATCTTAAGCCGTAGAAACAACTAAATAATATGTAGGAACCTGATTGTAACTAGAGACCTTAGTTTTAATAGCCTAGTTCAACTGGATACAGAAATTTATTCTTTCTTATTAGAAGTTGAAGAAATACATTATTTTGTATAATTGCAGACTAACAGAATGAATTTAGGTATCTCCAGTGAATTCTGAGGATATGTGTAACTGCTAATTGATAATTGCAATTTATCACACGCTTTTCGGTGAAGGAAAACATTGTGAGGAAACCTGCATGTCTCTAGAGAATTCTGGAGATATGTGTAACCCACTTACTAATCCGCATTAGAGCAGCGTGGTAGGTCTCAGCATCAACCTTTCTCTCTGAAAACGGAGAGAGGAGGCCTATGCCCAGCTGTGGAATAGGACCAGGCCATTTTACTTGAGAAAATTATATATAAAAAAATTACTTTAATATATATGACAGTTTTGTCTAATATTAACGTAACCCTGAAAGATATCGATTGATTATATAAATAAATTCATTATTTTGGATATAATAAACTTATTAATTGTATTTATTATCTTAATTTTGAGTTTGACTTGTCTCATTATATTTAATGAACGAAATTTAATTAACTAAAATACGATAAGCGTATGCGTTTTTATTATTATTTTTTATTTATTTATTTACTAGCGGCCTACCCTGCTTCGCACGGGTTTAAAATATACAGCCTATGTCACTCAGTGAAAAAAATGATTAAAATCGATCCAGTAGTTTTGATTTATTCATTACTGCCCGTGGCCCGCAAGCGTTAAATTTGGATAAAAACAATTCTCTCTCCCTATACCAAGAAGATTTCCTGCTGTCTTTGGAATGTCTAAATTCATATACTACATATTTACATTTTACATTTTTCCCTATATATTTTGTTTAAAATTAATTACAAAATGTCTTTATATACAACATTCATAGCTTTGTTATCATTAGACAATACAAACATGTTTTCTTTAGAGGTTACTCTTAAAAGAGCGACATTTAGTTGCGCGTCCGATCGTAGTGCTATAGGGCGAAGCGCGGCCTCCTCGCGGGATTTTAAATCTGTGATATCTTCGAAAATGTTCATTTAAATTACATGCTGTAAACGGCCATATTGATCTATATTAAATCAACAATGTATTTAACGTACTTAATTGGATAAGAATTAATGCTATATTGTATAAAAATTGCTTCAAAAATAAGGCATTATTTTTCGTATAAAAGTAAATGACAAAAAATGCTATTGTGGGTTATCCATAAGAGATAGACATATACCATAGCGGACTTTTCTATAGACTTTTTCAATGAGTACAAATACTTAGTACATCATTTTGATAAATCTCGTAGGGTTTAGCCTGCGTTTGCAATGTAAGCGAAAAAAAAAGTAATTATTTACGACATCACATAAGAAACCTCAAAAATTACAGTATTTCTCTACTCCATATTGAATATTATTATACATTCCTCTTGAATCACTCTATCTATTAAAAAAACCGCATCAAAATCTGTTGCGTAGTTTTAAAGATTTAAGCAGTCATAGGAATATAGGGACAAACAAAGAATGTGACATTGTTTTATACTATGTAGTGATAATCCCTATAGCATGATTCAATATTCACGCGCGATGGCTTATTATTAGCGTATTTCATATATAACTTTGGTGTTTCTATACCGATTTCAATGATTCTTTTTTTATACAATGGTTAATACTATTCACTTTTTTATTTAGGGATGACTGAGAGTGATATAAACGTAGGAGTAGACAAATATAACCAGAAAGCTTCGAACTGCTAAGCTATCGGGAGTTACACGTGTTAAACGTTTATGGTTAACCATAAAAGATAGACATATGCTGTCGCGGGATATTTTTTATATAATTTTAAGGAGAACATTTCCGTCATACATGATTTCTGTGTAGCTTTAACCATCAAGGTTGCACACGCGACGAAAGCTTAAAAAATGGAGTAACTTCTCTCGTTTTCCCGACATTTCCCTTCACTGCTCTGCTCCTATTGATTGTAGCGTGATGAAAAGTATACTATAACCAGCCCAGGAGTATGAAAAAAAATTGTACCGAGTTTCGTTAAAATCCGTCGAGTAGTTTTTGTTTCTATAACGGTTATACAGACAGACAGACAGACAGACAGACAGACAGACAGACAGACAGACAAAAATTTTTACTGATTGCATTTTTGGCATCAGTATCGATCCCTAATCACCCCCTGATAGTAATTTTGGAAATATATTCCAGTTACAGAATTGACCTCTCTACAGATTTATTATAAGTATAGATAGATTTGTCTCAGGGGATGTTCCTGGGGTTTGATTTTGAATGGGATATTTCGAATTTTTTATTTTTTATTTTATAACAGTTTATTTATATTTACTACTTTATTTCTTTATGCCGTGTACCCGGCTGAATATAATAGACCACCCTCATTCTTACCGAGGTATCATAAAAGGCGACTAAGGTAAGTTGACCCACCGTGTGGTATCCGTCTGGGTTGAATACACTACCCTCATTTCTTACCGAGGTGTCGTAAAAGGCAACTAAGGTAATTTGACGTTGGGCATGCGTCCGGTCGTATAATACCTAGCCAAATCATGTTACAACAGGTTTGTAACATTGCCTTCAGCACCTTTAAACTAAGACTAAAGAAACATTACACATCTTTACCATCATAATGTAATTGTTGACATTTATATATTATATTTTGTATTATATATAGGTAGTATGTTTATGGTTTATGTGTGTGTGTGTGTGTGTGTGTGTGTTTATGTACACTGAAAGAGATCTCTGTCATAGGGATAAGTTGACCATTGTACACTTTTTTACCGTATAATGTTTTTTTGTTACATAAATAAATAAATCAAATTATGAGAAATATAAGAATGTTACTTAAAATTGTTACGTTTTTATAAATAACTTGTCTAATTACGATAAGCGTGAATTAATAATAGTAAAAAAGCGTGAAAATAATAATTATGTAAAGTAAAAATAAAGAAGTAAAAGTAAAACATTATTTGAAGCCAAAAAAGATGCTCTAAATATCAGAAGCAAAGACCACACTTATTTTAGTCGAAAAACACTCTCAGGAAGGATGCTACGAAGTGGATATCAGAAGGCTGTGAGTGCACTTCCGGCGAGAGCCGTCAAAGCCGCTGCCGGATGTGGCAATTTGACGCCATCTTGAGCCGACAGACGGTTGTGGAAAGGATTCTCGAGGGGACTTGACCTATATGTTTAAAATTACAGGCGTTCAGTTATCATACTAGCTTAATATCGCGGTTTTGAATCATTTAGAAGTAGTATTGTGAACTAGAGATGGGTAGCTCGGGAGCTAAATTTTCAAATTCAAATTCAGAATATTCTTTATTCAAATAAACTTGTAAACAAGTGCTTTTGAATCGTCAACTCTACTGCTGGTTCGGTTGCTCTTTTAAAAATATAATTCTTAATACTATTTACATTAAGTCGTTACTGTCTTGTACAGGTTCAAAGAGAGCTATATCCACACATTCTTATCCTCTAAATAATCTTCAAGAGTATAGTAGGCTTTCTGTATCAGCCTCTTTTTAACAGTGTTTTTAAACTGCTGTAATGGCAAAGCTGAGATTGATAGCGGAATTTTATTATAGAATCTTATACCAAAACCCACAAATTTACGTACTTTTGCAAGGCGCAAAGCAGGAGCCGCAAGCTTATGTCGGTTCCTGCTTTGTCTATTTTATACATCACCTATCGCTTTATAATTCTTTATATTTTTATGTACATAAATTAGATTGCTTAAAATATACTGTGAAGCAACGTAAAGACATGTAAGATATAGGTACTTATATATTTTCAAGAGATATAAATCCTTGCAAAAGATATAACACTCTCTATGTCCCATGTGTATCAATTATATCTCTATATATTTATACTTAAGAGTCAGTTATCGTAATGAGCTGGGTACGGCTGGTTTAGAATTAAAAAGGTGGGCTTATATAGCAATTTACACGTAAAAGAAAGATGAATAGCTATTACATCATCTTCCTGCCCTTATCCCACTCTAAGAGGGGTCGGCACATGTTACAAACATGTTGTCACATGATTTGGATACGTATTTTACGACCCGCCGCCTGCCTGACATCAACTTACCTTAGTCGTATTTTACGAAACCTTGGTAAGAAAGAGGGTGGTCTATTCTACTTAACCGGATACCACACGGTGGGTCAACTTACCTTAGTTGCCTTTTACGACACCACGGTAAGAAACGAGGGTGGTCTATTCTACTCAGCCGGATACCACACGGCAGATGGATAGCTATGACATATTTGTATTAAAAATGTAAACTACGGATTTTCGGAACAACAACGCGCGCGTTTAGCTTTTTTGTTCTTTATGTAAAAGATATACACTGTTTAGGAGGCAAATACAACCAAAAAATCATTAGCTCTAATGGATTGCATTATATCAACTTCACACATTTTATTCCACCGAGTTAAAGATATAGAGTTATACATATCCCAAGATCGAAAGATATATGTCACTCTTTTCTTGTCAGGGATATATTTTGCCCATCTCTATTGTAATACTTTTACCTATCTGAGACAGGTATTAGATTTTACGAAATTAGTGTATATTCCTAGAATGACTCACAGGGAATATCACATTTACTAGTGTACCAGTTAAAAGTCAAAGTATTTAAGCCTTATACATCTTAGATTATCTCCCTAGTGCAATATAATTTAAATTATTGCGTACTACGCGCCATCTATCGGACAGTAGCAAAACTCTTATAAATTAAAGATCGAAAGATTTATACAACAACAAAGTCTTTTCGCATACCCTGACTCAAGCGAGACGCATTTCTTTACGGAAGGAGTCTAGAGTCTAGACCTATAGAGTATCTCGTTCGGGTGGGGGTCTGGGAGTGATGACTCAGCAGCTGGTGTTTCTATGCCGTCGAACAGAGCACGTACCACGCTGGTGATCTATACAAATAAATCATGAAATGAAACTGTTGTAGCGCGATAGATGGCGGTGACTAGGGTTGCCACCCGTACTATATTGTATAGTATCGTACTATATTTTAGTCAATTGTACTATATATTATAGAAAAATAGTATAGGACGAAAAATACTATATTTTATCGCTAATTCAATTGTTGCGCTTTTTTTAATCAACTGTGAATGGAACGCAAAGGGAATGTTTGAACGAAACTCATTCATGTTTTTACGGGGCTTAGTTAGTAACTCTAACTCCTTTGTCATTGTCCAGCGAAAAGTAATAAATAATCATGGAAAAATAAATAAGGATTAAAAATAAATGTGTACTATTTTTTTTCCTGGATTTCTTAAAAGTACTATATTTTTTTATTTAAAAAGAAAAATACTATTTTTCTTCAAAAAAAAGGTGGCAACCCTAGCGGTGACAGTTTTTATTTGTACTGTGGTTATACAAAATTGCCTTCTTGGAAATCTAATCTCCATCAGATCTACGAATAAAGTGGACTACTACTATCGGTTGTAATCGACTATCGATTTTAGTTTTCCTGAGTAGTAGTTCCCGTAGTAATAGTAGTTGCAGCAGCGCAAATTTCAATGTGTTTGCAGGATAGATAGGCTTCAATTGTATCAAATTTCATCAATATTACTTAAAAAGCAGAAAGAAAGACAGACAGACTTTTTAATTTATAATATGAGTATGGATGAAGCTTTCAAATACATAAAAATTCTAAATACTTTATTTAATTTTTAAACGACGAAAAGAACATGGCCGCCAGTGAAAACATATTCGTAATTTAAAAATGGAATTCTCATTTATATACTCTCATGAAAACAATCAGAGCTACTTCATACAACGGAGAGCTCTTTAAAATGTCGCTCTTTAATTATCATCGACATATAAAAACCAATAACTTTAGATTATTATTCAATCTCCGTGATCTGGTTCATAACTAACTGAATGCAGAGATCAATTTGTTTTTATTATTCACTAGCGATGTTATATAATGTATTCAATATAACTACGCTGGAAGTTATTTGCGCTTTGTTTTCATTTCGCCAAAACACCCTAGATAAATATTATAAGGTGTAAAGGATCATAGTTAAGTTGAAGGGTTGCTCTTAGGTCTGTCTTAAAAGGTTTCTAAGTATAAATGAATAAATATATGGGAAGGGAAGTCTTTTTTTATGTTAATTTCTATATTTGAATTTTCTTTGAATTTTGAATTTTTTTTGAATTGTTTTTACTCTGTAATGTGTGTAGAAAAGAAATAAAGAAATTCTATTATTTTCTATTCTAGATGTATGAAAAGAAACTAAAGTAAAATATATTTAAAAAATATTTTATTCAATGTAATTTCAATTACAACTAATGAATTTTGAATCTTTTGACACGTATTGTAATCTCTTCGCCGCTTCTTTTCGCTTTCGCGACAATCTTTTTCATCGATTCAACTGAAAATAAAAGTTGTTGTAGATAGTTGTTAAAAAGAATCGATCAATTTTTAAATAATCGATTTTTGTAATAATCAATTAATTTTTTAAATAATCGATTTTTAATTTCTTTTTTATTTAAATAAATCGATTTTTTTTAAATCAATTATTTTAAGTAATACCCTTTTTCTTTTTCACTCTTTTTTTGTTGTTTTTTAAGATAATATATGCATTGTTGGATGAAAACAATGTAGCTAAACTACATAATGTAATCGAATTTCACAAACAGCACATCTTTTATTATTTATTGGTAGTTGTCCACTTTAATTAACCTTTATTCTAATTTATTATTAATACTAAAAAAGAAAACTTTTCAAATAGTCAAAAATTCAATTATTAAGATACGAAAATCAATCGATCGATTTTAAAAAATCTTTTTTTTTAAACGGAAAATCTATTATTTATTCATCGATTTTTTCTACTCCAAGTGACATTCCTAGTTGTAGAATATCATGTAGATCATTGTTATGTAGAATATATGACCTAGTCACAAAAGCTATAATAAAAAGCAAAAAATATTTTATTCCAGTGACGCTGTAAAAGCCGTTAGGGCTTTAGTTGTAAAAAAATATATATTCGATTTTTTTATTATTATTTTTATTTTTTTAATAATCGTTTTTTTAAACATTATAAATCATTTATTGATTATATACCCTGGTATTATAAGCTATTTTTTTTTATTTTTAAAATTAAGATGTGCTAATTTTTAATTAGTGTTTTTCTCTTAATAATCGTTAATCTTTAATTAGTGTTAAATTATATTAATTATTAAGACAAAAAAGAAAAAATTCAAATAGTCGCAAAGAAACAATTAGTAAATATTGATTTTTCGATTCGAGTTAATCGATTTTTCACATCGATTTATTTTGAAGGGAAAAAATCGATTATTTAGCTATTGATTTTTCCATTCTAAAGCACATCTCTAGTTAGGGTTAGTTATTTTTTAAAAAATAGGCGAAGTTGAGCAAATGCAGCCGTATATACTCGTACCTTTGCCAAAATCTCATATGATGCAAACAAAGTTTTAAAAAAACTTAATTATACAACAAAATAGTATTATTCAAAATATACCCTGACATTCTCCAACAGGCAAGTAATTTTTACGTGAAACTTTCCTCAACAACTTCTTATTTGTCTTATAAAATCTCGCCAACTGCTTCGAGCCCAACTTCAGAGACAACTCGAAAAAGTTCAGCCTACTTTTCAATGTCTTATGCGATATGATTATTCTATTCCACAGTTTGTATGTGTGACTAGCGTTACGTAACGACACGTCGTCTAAATACCTGAAAAAAAAAATTACATCTATCAATATTTGAGCTGTTATAGTCCAGCGGTGAGACCGTGCGACTATTTTGAGGGGCTCACGAGTTCAAACGAGTTTTATTAAAACTTGTGTAACAATCAGACAAAAACTACACCGTTGAGGTTGTCAAAAGAGGAATATTATTGGAAACATACTATGTAACTTTTGGCACTCAAATTGATAAATAAATTATAATGTATAGCAATGACAGCCACAGACAGCGGTGAGACCAATTGTCTCTGTCAAAAAATTATGGGTTCAAACCCCAGATGAGTTTTCTGTTAGAACTCACACGTCTTATTGATGATTGCAACTTTCACACCCTTTTCGGTGAACGTAAACATCGTGAGGAAACCTGCATATCTCTAGAGATTTCTGGGGATATGTGTTACCTACCAATTCGCTTGGGAATAGAAATGCAAACAAAACTCGCTAGCAAAACTCTTAATTTCCATAGTATAACTAAAAGTATAAATAATAACAAAGTTTAATAATAAAAACGTAAATGCCACAAAAAAAAATGAGATGCACATAAAAATAAACTTACAGGAATATTTTCCAAGAGAGCTCAAGGGGTAAACATGAAATTGCGTCACGGCGCGGCTGCTCGAATAATTTAGAGCCGAAAACAAAAACCCTGGTACTGAACATTTCATAAATCTTCGCAAGCTGCGGGTATCTAGTAAATATGTATATATGTTCTGTTTTCTTATATTATAGTGTATTATCTATGTTCTGTTTTTCTGAAATATTGACAACTCCAATCAATCATTAATATCAACCAATGTTGCCAGTTTAATAAAATATATGGAACTTATATTTTAATTTAATAATCAGACAACTAATCCATAGTGTTAGTAATTTGCCTGGATGATAATAATAACAGTAATCTATTACTAATCCTCTGAATAAGTTTCCACACCAGAGGACTGTCATACTTATTAGTAAAACAGTTCAGCGTATTCTGAACTGTTTTACGAATTGAAAACATGTGATGTGAATAAAGGTCGTCTCAAATATATATTTAATCCACACACCAAAACAAATAGACGCTAATTATGTAGTTATAGTATCGCTAATTAGTCTCGTATCTCTTAACTAGCCTATGCGAACTCAAACTAAATTCCAAAATTTTCTTAATTCAAATAAACTTGTAAACAAGTGGTTTTAATCGTCAATTCTACATAATACTTATAACTACATTAAGTCATTAGTGTACTATACAGGGTCGGACAGTAGCTATATCCACGCATTCCTATCATCTAAATAATCCTCAACAGTATAGTAGGCTTTTTGTATCAGCCTCTCTTTAATAGTGTTTTTAAACTGCTGTAATGGCAGTACACATGGCACGGAACAGAATCTGCCATTATGAAGGATGTAGTAATGTCATAAAACTGTTTTGATGTGTACACGGTATAAATTTTATATCATATTATTAAGTATAATCAAATTAATTTTGTAATAGAAATATTTTTTTTTAATAGAATAAAGTTAATATATAATGAAACAGTTTTTAAATAGTTCAGAAAATGTAATACAGTTTTAAGAAATATCACAACTTAAAAAAATTAAATTATACAAGCTGTCAATATAGTAAATTTAAAATTTAAATCAATGTATCATAGGACCACAGTATATACCATTTGTTATATTTTGTTAAGAGTGGCAACACTGGCCAAATCAACAAGCGGCCGTGCATTGCTAGTCTTCTTGAAAAATCCAAAAATTAGTGTTTCTTCAATTAATTTGTAATCTTTCTGTTATCAGTTTAGTTACTCAATCCTTTAACTGTTTTAGTTATTGGTTATTCGCGTCCTACGCACTAAATTCTTATTAGTTTTCGTCGTATTAAAAGTGACAGATGTTTCCGTGCTAAAACGCGCCACTTTTTAATAAAATAAAGTGTATTAAATAATAATAATGGAAGAACCTAGTAATAGCTCTATCGATGTAGAACTAGCGACAGGAGAAACAGGTAAATGTACTTCTTTGTAATGTTATCTTTACAAATTATCGGTGTAGTTTGTGTTAACCGACCTATTTGTAAAGACTGTCATGCTAGTGTGACATCGCAAGATTCGCGTTATATCGGAAAATATGAACTTAAACTGGAGGATTTTATATGAAATAATGTTACAAACGACGTGTTTATAGTCAAAGTATTCATTAAAACTGAACTATTTACAATAATTTTACAATAACGCTGCGAGAAGACCAACCTATGAATGTGTTTTTGATTTGGTCGGATAATCCTAAATCCAAACATCAATAAGCGCAACAACCGAAATGTAATTTTGTATATAGTATCTACTTAGCATTCCGAATACTATTTACGAAGAAATTTTGGTAGAACCAGTCTTAAATAATATTCTATTTTACTGTGTTATCAAATAATTGCTGTATTGCAATTTGTTATAAATATTAATCACTGAATATGATTTATCTTATAAGCCTGTGTTGCTAGGTTGTAAAGAAATTGCAAGGGCTTATTATATATGTATAATTATGATTTTAAAACCATTCAACTCTATTTTACATTCAATTTTAATTATCTAAAGTATTTTATAATGATATATATTGATGCATTAAGTAATTTTTATTATAATAGTGCTTGCATTGCAAACTCAGTGAAAATATTAAAAATATTTGAAAAATTTCTAATTTTAGTTTTTCTGTGCATACTTTAATAAAATATAGCTAGCTTTTAATGTACAGTGCAAACTCTTTATCACAACCCTCAAGGGACTGTGCATATTTTGACATTATAGAGAGTTGTCATTAAATGGAGAGAAGAAAAGTTATGTATGTATTAGAAAAGAAAAAGTTTATTTTAGACTAGTCTTAGTAATTACATAAAAAACAATTCTTATTTGTTCGCTCTTGCATATCATCTGAATTTTTGTCTCTCGTCTTTGCTACATCAGTAATTTTGTTGTATTTTATATATACAAGATAGATAATCCATGACGCCTACTAAGAACAATCAACAACACGTACAAGCAATCCCAATTTGTAAAAAAAAAGAACAGATTTCTTAGAAAGTTCGTTATGTGTAATGCAGACTGTCAAGTTTATTACGGGCTAGGATAATAAAGCGACAAATTAATGTAGCTGCACAGTTTTTACTAATTTGGCAATTTAAAAAGTAATTTATATTATTAAATTCCTGTTTTTATTGAAAGTGGTTGTAATGCTATATAGAGTGTATCATTGTATGGAAAACAAGCTAAACCAACCAAAGCCAAGTGATATAGACGCTTTAGGGAGTTTGTTGTTAAATCGAGTGATGTTACATGTAGTTTCCACTGTATATTTAAATGTAGTTGTGATATTATTGAGTATGATAAAGTATTCATTATTAATAACAAAAAAATATTTGTGTCATAAAAACTTGGATATTTGTATTTATTTGTTATTTTTATTTTTTATTTTATTTTAGGACCACCAGTAGCTACTACATTGAAATAAATAATTAAACTATAACATATTAATATAGTTCGTAAAATGTGCAGCATATATAAAGCATTATATAAATCATTTCATCATAAAGCATTATATATATCATCATTTCATAATGTTAACTATAACTATATAAAGCTAATGTATTGAAACATTTATTTAGCTTGTCTAAGACAAATGTCTAAGCTTTGCTATGAATTTTATATATCACCTATAGTATTTGCTAATATATTCCCTGCCATACCTACATTGTGTTTCAGGAATGCTTGTGCGGAACATATACTAAAGGTTAACTAGTACCACCATTCATATTTTCTTTTATGACATAAATATTAATTTACCTTATGTCTTTTTTTTTATTTACTTACTAACTAGTTATGTCTTAGCACAGGACTTTACTTGTTCTTATTAAATAGAATGGTTTTCTCCATATCATCGTTTATTCACCAATTATTTAATAAAAATTGCTGTCACATATGTATATCCTAATATCTTTTTATATTTTTTTTATTATTGCTGGTATTTATTATTTTTATATAGTTCTTTTATTCACCATATTATTTATATGATCTATGTTTACTTAAGTTAATTGCTAGCAGGCTGGATTTTATATATATGAACTTTTGTATAAATGAGGCGCTATTTAAAATATCGCCATATGGTATCTGACCATGTGAATCTTTCTTACTGAGGTGTCGTAAAAGGCAACTAAGTTTTCCAATTCTGAGATCCAATTCTATTACTCTTATTAAAATTAAATAAAAATAGTGCAGCAAGTTGCATGTACAGCTTGTGTTATTATGTACTAGTTAATATGTTCCCCTATCTGAGGAATAAAGTTACATCTCCGATGTAGAAGCATAGGAAATGTGACTTCATTTGAACATTACAGCAGTTTAAAAATACTGTTAAAAGAGGCTGATACAGATCCTACTATAATGTTGAGGATTACTTAGATGATAATAATGTGTGGATATAGCTCTTTGAACCTGTACTAGAGAATAATGTAACTAGTATTAAGAATTTTATTTTTAAAAAAGCAACTGCCGAGTTGCCGAGAGTCATGCCAGCTCTTCTGGGTAGGAACAGTTTTTCCAAACCAACAGTACAAGTTGACAATTCAAGCACTTGTTTCCAAGTTTATTTACATAAAGAATATTTTGAATTTGAACTGGAATATTCTTTTTGCGATTATATCCATTATCATTACAACAACAAGTAGTTATATTTATTCAAAATGCAATTTGTTATGTAAATATATGATTATGGGTATGTATGTATAAACAGATAATAATATTGTTGTTAACATAATTTATATGAAAGAGTATAATGTCGCATGCTTAGTATTAAACTGACCAAATTCAAAATTAGACTCAATTCAGTTATATGCATTGTAATCTTTATTTCAGTGTATATCTATCTATCGAATTTCGGAGACGCCTGTCGGTGCAGGGCGGGTCAGCTCCTATTTCGGAGTATTCCACCCATTTCCCCATGTTGGGACAAGGGTTTCACTGCTGTCCCGACAGTGTCACCTGCTCTAATCTACCCGTAGCTTTTACGAACCTGATAATATCCTTAAAGGAGACATTTGCCAGATCCTCAACTTCAATCTCATCCTTACCTAGTATCTCCCATCTTACCAGGATACATAGGGCACTCAGCCATAAGATGAAGACTCGTTTCTTCCTCCCCACATTCTGGACATGCAGCATCTTCTGTTATTCTCATTATTGACAGGTGTCTGTTTAACAGGCAGTGCCCAGTTGTAATGCCTGTTACAATTGCTACATTTTCCCTGCTTTAAGACATCAGCTGTTTAGACTTCCTTGTATCAAACAACTTTGCTTGTCTGAGCATTGTGTTTCTCCATCTTTTGTTCGATTCTGTTTCTATTCTTTTTTCAATCAAATATTACAGTGTATAACATCTACATATTACATCAAACTATGAACTATAAAAAAAAAAACTAGTGTTTTCTTGCTCTTCTAAGTTATGGGTTGTTCTAACATCCACAAGTTGTGACTATGCTTTATTACTATTTGGCAAAATACAACTTGGTTGGTTAAATTTGGTTGCTTTAATATTAAGTGCAATATGTATTTTATGAATGATATTAATTATAAATAGATCAATCTAATGTGCCTCATTCGCAGAATGGATAGTAAGATGATTATAGGTAGTTGCAAGTTAATATAATTATTTATGTAAAAATTGGATTTTTTTTTTCTTTCAACTGTGGATTTTATTGAAACAAAAAGTTTCAAAAAGTATATCAATTCGGGATTGGACATATCACACTCTAAGTATTGAATGATGTGACCTGATGGCTTCTTTTTGTTACAGAGGAAGTAAAACCACAGTCGGTAACTAGTACTACAGATTTTAAGAATACCTCCCAAAATCTGTTTCCGGAAAGTCCTGTTTATGAGCCAGAAGAAGATCCTACATTTCCTGATGAAATTGTGGAGGTTAAAAATTTTTTAAATAAAAAAGTTTTAAAAATTCTTTAAAATAATAGGATTCTAATGTTAACGTTAAATCTAAATTGTTTATAGGTTGAACCATCGAAGGCAGACGACCACGAAAGTAAAGGTAATTTTGTGAGACATCCTTAAATATTTTATTTTCATTTATTGGCTTATATACTCAAGAAATATTTGATGATTACAGATGATATTCATGTGGTACATGGTAAAAGAAAATTATCAGAAGAAGATACAGATAGTGGTGCAAAAGTGCAGAAGCTAGAGGTGACAGATGAAGAAGAAATTTCTGTGTCAACCCAAACATTAGATGATGAGGTATCAGAGATAACAAAGTTAGCAAAACGCAAGTTAGAGGATGAACAACCATCAATATCCCGTGTACGAACGCCAGTACGTTCCAGTCCAAGAAAAGTTAAGAAGCGTAGCAATAGTGCTGAACTTGTACCAAATACACCAAAGAGTCCCAAATCTCGATCTGCTAGCGTGGATATAACTAAAGGACGCAAAACACCAATTAAAGTTCAGTTGGAACTGTTAAAACACAAACCATTTGAAGATGCTGATGTACAAGTAATCTCTGATAGCTCTAGCCGCCCTAGTGTTGAATTTGTAGGAGAAATTCTTCCAACCGATGTATACGAAACAATCCCTGAAGAGAATAGTTCTGAAAGTCTTAATGATTCGCAAAATTTCCATTTAGTGTTATCACCTACACCAGATGACAAAGATGATAGCTGTGTTGAAGTGAAACCTAAAATGACAAACTATAACAGTGAACCAATATCGAGTAAGGATACTGAGGAGATGCTTGAAGGTAGTAAAGTTACATCAAAAAGTGATGATTACAACTTTGGTAAAATATCACAATCAGTATTAAAAGATTACCACAAAGGGAAAACAACAGACCAAGATAGTACAGACAGTATATGTTCTGGATTAGACAGCCCTGAACACGTTCCAAGCGTTGCATCTAAGCTGATTTCAAAATTATCAAACGGAAATTCATCAACACCTACAGAATTGAGTAACTCCAAAAATGGAGACGATAATAATACACCTGATATGATGAAGCTGAATGGTAATGCAGGGAAAAAAGGCAAAAATGAATCATTTAGAGTTAGTAATACAACAACTCCATCAACCATATCGCCTTTACAAAACGGACACTCATTGCCGATAAGTACGCCTCAGATACCAGTGTTCGACGTTCACGTTTGCCACAATGAAGATTGGGAAATTTTGTCTCTGTACGTAGTACGAACAGATAACGACGTTGGCATGGATATGTGCAAGGAATACCAAAGAGTTTCAAAAAGGTTCACGATCGATCCTTATTTGGGCGATGTCTCTGTAAGTAACTCTCCTTCGAGCGTTACAAGTGTCGGAATGGTTAACTTGCCGAATAGATCCTCATACGTATCTACAGTTAGTTCCACATCCTCATCAAGTACCCGAACAAGCGACGGAGCGTTCGTAGTTCCACAACCGCCCAGAAAATCCGTTTCAAATCCATCAACTACAGTCAAAGGATACGATGCTCTAATGAAGAAACTACAAGAATTATTCTCGCATATCAGAGAAAACTCTGTTAATGAAGCCAATAGATCTATGAATGATGATAAAATATCTGTTGGCATTCAAGCGACATTGTCTAACGACCCTATCAGCAATGGTAACGCGAGTCCTGAGGAAGTCAGTAAATGCGATAAAGCGACACCGAAAAGCTCTTTAAAGAAACGAGTTCGGGGACGACGACCTATGATTGGTAAAACCAAGCGAGCTTTACTACCAACGCAGCCTGAAGAGGCAGAGTATATGCAAGGGATGAATTCTCCAGAAATGGTGCCGGCGAATGGCGATAGTGGAAAAGTGTCGCCAGTTAAATCGCTCAAAGAAGAAAAACCATTGCCAACCTTAAGCGGAACACCAAAATCAATAACTAAACTGAAGCAAAAACGGCGGCCAACATCTCCTAGACCTGCGACACCTGTTGAGAAGGTTCTAGTAAAACCTGAGTATCCTGGTTTTGCTCCGGACACTGTAGTTCTCGCGAAATGGGTCGATAAACGCTACTATTCCGGGAAAGTGTTAGAGATCACTGAACCCAATAAATATTTGATCAAGTTCGACGATGGACAAAGCAAAATTCTTTTAGATGACTTCATTATTTTTGGTGATACCAAAAAATTACCGCTTCAAGGACAATCCGTTTACGCTATGGTTGATGAAGAACAAAATTATGAACCTGGCTTGGTTCTTGAAATTGAAGAGAACGAAAATGGCACTGTTGCATATCGTTGCACTACAGATGGGTAAGAAATAATTTGTACAACTGTGCTATTTTTTCCCGCGTAAATCCTTTTATTTTTATTCTGAGTTAAATTATTTTTTTAATTTTGAACGTAAAAATAGTTATTGTGAGTCAACAATAAGAGCTAGAGACATGCTATTGCGGACTTTTTGTAGTATTTTTGCAGATCTACGATTCTCTAGTACATTAGTTGAGTTTATCTCTAACGAAACATATATTAACAAAAACTTTCCGGAAGAATCGCGCTTTTAGTAAAAACCCCTACAAATTTTTGTAGTTCAGTAGATTTTCAGATCACATACAGACTGACAGTTTTTGGGGACTTTCTTTTATAAGTATTAATTACTCAGCACACGCAAGGAAAGCTTTAAATTTTGCCGTTTTCGTACTATTTTTTATTGCTGTTCCTCTGTTTTATATTTCAAATCGGTCCAGTAGTTCCTGAGATTAAACAAACTCTTCAGCTTTATATATTAGTATAGATTATAACATAATTTATAGAATTAGGCGTTACTTTGCGGAGATCCATAATACAAAAGTAATAATAAAATTATTTTGCTATAAACGATGAAGTAAAATAGAAAATATGGGTATATAATGCTAAATGTAGAGTGGACAATCCGTTTTCATACCTGATACACGCAGGATTCGTAAAAACACATGCACAAACCTCCACCACCGCCACCACAATACACAAGCACTACATACGTTCACTATCACAAACTCAACAATCGTTTCGCCCCGCTACCGAAGCATCATCAGGAGATTGACTCCACTACCTAAATCGCAAAGCGAAGCAATACCCAAATAAGCTGAATAAGGGAATGGAATTCTCTCCCGGCATCTATCTTTCCCGGTTCATTTAAAGCTAATAATCTTTAAAGCTAACGTGAATAGGCATCTTCTAGGCAAGCGCGCTTCATCTTAGACTGCATCATCGCTTACCATCAGGCATGATTGCAGTGAAGCGCTCGCCTATTACGCAATAAAAAAAAAGCTTAGTTAAAAGACCTCAAAAGGGTCGCGGGGAGCCGCTGGATACAAGCGGCACAAAATCGTGTGTTCTGGAGATCCCATGAAGTGACCTATGTCCACCTATGGATGTCCAACGGTTGACAAAGAGAGAGTGCTTATAGAAAATACCGAAACTATAACTTCCAGGGACACCATAGTAATGGTAACAGCCAGCGAGTTATATCTGACGGAAGACCAAGCGCGGTCTTTGAAGGAATCGGCCAGATCGCGATCGCCCACTGCCCCAGCGACCCCTCGCAGGCGGCACAACAGGGAGTTGGACCTCGATAATATTATACAGGTGAATATACTTATTATTAAAATATCTAAATATACAGAGTGGTACCGACGATACGACATTAAATAACTTCACTGCTCACTTGGAAGTATTACATTACTTTGGTATAATCCAATGTATTTAAATATAGAATTTAAGAAAAATATATATTCTAACAAACTAAATACGTTTAAATTACGAATCACGCTCATTCATTAGGGTTCACTCACCTTGTAGTGCGCGCGTACGGCGCTCGGTGTAGATATGACGATCGCCGCGAAGATCAAACGGACCGGTAAAATACAAAGGTCACGGCACGGTGACCGCAAGGCCAAGCCATTTTTACATTTTTGTTACAGAGGAGTATAATATTGTTTATAGGGTTTATTTTTGTATGGCATACTGTCATCGCTCATTCAAATTCAAATTCAAAATATTCTTTATTCAAATAAACTTGTAAACAAGTGCTTTTGAATCGTCAACTCTACTGCTGGTTCGGAAAGCCGTTCCTACCGAGAAGAGCCAGCAAGGAACTGGGTGGTTGCTCTTTTAAAAATATAATTCTTAATACTATTTACATTAAGTCGTTATTGTCTTGTACAGGTTCAAAGAGAGCTATATCCACGCATTATTATCTTCTAAATTATCTTCAAGAGTATAGTAGGCTTTCTGTATCAGCCTCTTTTTAACAGTGTTTTTAAACTGCTGTAATGGCAAAGCTGAAATTGATTGCGGAATTTTATTATAGAATCTTATACCAAAACCCACAAACGAATTACGTACTTTTGCAAGGCGCAAAGCAGGAGCCGCAAGCTTATGTCGGTTCCTGCTTTGTCTATTGTATACATCACCTATCGTTTTATAATTCTTTATATTTTTATGTACAATAATTAATTATTAATAAATACTATATGATAGAAGCTGTGATGGCCTAGCGGTGCGACCGTGTGGATCTCTAGAGACGATCGTGGGTTCAAACCCGGGCAGACACCAATGAGTTTTTCTAATAAAACTTATGTGTCTAATTGATAATTGCAATTTATCACACGCTTTTCGGTGAAGGAAAACATCGTGACGAAACCTGCATATCTCTAGAGAATCCTAGGGATATGTGTAACCTACTAATCCGCATTGGAGCAGCGTGGTAGGTCTTAGCTACAACCCTTCTCTCCAAAAATGGAAAGAGGAGGCCTATGCCCAGCAATGGGATAGTAACAGACCGTTACTTACTTACTACTTACTACGCAAAATTTCTCACAATGTTTTCCTTCACCGGAAAGCTTGTGATAAATTGCAATCAATTATCAATTAATTAATAAAAAACCTGTGTGGGATAGTAACAGGCTGTTACCTTATAATAAAAAATCATTTTTCCATACCAGCTAAAGCAATCCTAACCATGTTAAACCAGTGTTTCTCAACGTGAGGCCCACAGTTGGGCAATTTGAATGTTAAGGGGAACATTCGAAAATTTACTTAATTCAATTTCTTTTATATCAGGGCCCTCGCAGTGCTCGTAGTCGAGATAAAGGGAATTCAAGCGCCAAAAAACGTGTGACGTCACCAAAGAGTCCAAAAGCGTCTACTTCAGGTAATCTCACACCGGAATGTTAATACAGAAACTTTCTTACGTACAAAGAGGTACCATACATACATACAATCATACATAACATACATACAAACAAACATACATACATACATACAAAACATACATCTTACATACAAAGAGGTACCATACATACGATACGAAATTTTAATTCAAGACACCTACCTACCTACACCTACCACACCTTCACAACCTAAATAAAAAAACCAGTTAATCCGAAGAAGAACTTTAGCGGCAGTACATAATTTTTCATTTTGAAAATCAAAAAAGTAACTTCTTTTAATTGAGATCTAGCTTTGTTAGTAATCGTAGATTACCTAAAAACAGAAGAAAACAAACATTATAGTTTTGTCTCTTTCTTGCTTGTTTAATTATGCCGTATTTACGAATCCGTATTTGGGCCAAGGTTAGAATTGCGTGTACGGTCATTGATCTCTATAAATCGTGTTTCTTTTCTAAAAAACTTAAAAAATAATATCTGTGCCTAAAATACTTATATCGATCGAATCGATCTAGCTAGGTTTCGCTAGGTTAGGATCTAGCAAGAATTCGTTTTATCCCCGTTTTTGGGCATTAAAAAAACTACTAATTTATATTGAATTGAATTTTTGCCATAAACTGTCAAGTCAGTCACAGCTTAGTCGGGGAGCGGGCAGTCTCGAGAAATGTTAATACACGGGATCGACCCCAACTACATAAATTTTTTTTGATTTTTTTTTTTAATTTTGTAAAAAAATTACCGAGCAACGCTCGGCCAACCAGGTACTAATTATTATATTACTTAAATTTGTTTAATAAATATAACTTTATATTATATTTTGACTGGCCCGTTGGAGCAGTGGGTAGTGACCCTGCCTTCAGCACCGCGGGTTACGGGTTCGATTCCCGCCGAGGGCCAACATTTTCTATAAATAAATTTGTTGGTCTTTGAGCCTGGGTGTATATTTGTATTTAAGTATGTATTTAAAAAATATATAAGTATATATTCACCAGTTGTCTGTCTACCATAACACAAGTATTAAGTTAATTGCTTTACTTACTTACACGACGGACGACCGTGTGTGTAAGTGTCCCATATATTTATTTATTTATTTAATATAACCTGTATATATCACCTGTAGGTGTGAAAACCAAAAGCACTCCAGGCAGGAAGCGTCTAGCAAGTGAGAGTAGCGAGATGAGTGAAAGTAGCAACTCAGCACCGCCGGTAAGGCTGGAGGAGGTCGCCGGGGTCGAGCCCGAGGTCCAGAGAACCCCTAGGAAGATCGACGGGGTCAAAGGTACCTGTAAGACTTGCTATCTATACTAATATATAAAGCTGAAGAGTTTGTTTGTTTGAACTAATATCAGGAACTACTGGCCGAAGGAAGGCTATAGACTATGTAACATCACGCTAAGATGAATAGAAGAGGTAAAGTAAGTAAGTAACGGCCTGTTAATATCCCACTGCTGAGCATAGGCCTCCTCTCTCCATTTTTGGAGAGAAGGGTTGGAGCTAAGACCTACCACGCTGCTCCAATGCGGATTGGTAGGTTACACATATCCCTAGGATTCTCTAGAGATATGCAGGTTTCCTCACGATGTTTTCCTTCACCGAAAAGCGTGTGCAATTGCAATTATCAATTAGACACATAAGTTTTATTAGAAAAATTCATTGGTGTCTGCCTGGGTTTGAACCCATGATCATCTCTAGAGATTCACACGGTCGCACCGCTAGGCCATCACAATAGAAGAGAAGCAGCAACAAAAAACATTGCGAAAACGGAAACCAATTTGTGACACTGATTTCCATCGCGATGTTTTCCTTCACCTAAAAGCGTGTGATAAATTGCAATCAAAAAGCTTTCAGGGCCATAAAATGTATTTCTTCTAATTTTCTAATTTATATTTAAAGATCAAATTTTAACTATTTCCCTGCATCTAAAGGCCTGTAAAAGCCCTCAGGACATTTGAAAATGTTTCTAATTTTAACCAGTTCTCTGCAGCTAAAGGCGTTGTAAAAGCCTTCAAGGCAATCTATTTTTGGTAAATAATCATCAGCACAATATTAACTATAATATGATTACCGAGAGAAAATATAAACCAATGAATGAATAACTCTTTATTTCACACCAAGTAAAAAATAAACACCAACAAGAAAAATAAAAACATACAGAAGTGCAAGGGCGGTCTTATCACTAAAAATGATTTCTTACAGACAACCCCTATCAATGAATATAAGATTTTTGTTCATTTTAAACAGTATTGCCTTCATTTATTACGTAAAAAATTTCCCTGTGTATTTTATTTTTACAATTAATTACAGAATGTCTTTATATATACAACATTCACACAGCTTTCTTGTCATTAGACGATACAAACATGTTT
This sequence comes from Morpho helenor, assembly GCA_029227775.1. Taxonomy (NCBI): domain Eukaryota; kingdom Metazoa; phylum Arthropoda; class Insecta; order Lepidoptera; family Nymphalidae; genus Morpho; species Morpho helenor. Next base: position 3,298,622 of record JARGCU010000006.1, read on the forward strand.
TCTTTATTGGTTACTCTTGAAAGAGCGACATATAGCTGCTAAATGCGAAGTGCTATAGGGTAAAGCGCGGCCTCCTCACGGCATTTTAAATCTGTAATATCTCCGAAAATGTTCATTTAAATTACATGCTGTTAACGGCGGTATTGATCTATATTAAATCAACAATGTATTTAAGGTACTTAATTGGATAAAGATCCAAGCTGTGTGTTAAAAATTGCTTCAATAATAAAGCATTATTTTTGTTTAAAAAGAAAATTACAAAAAAATATTATTGTGGGTTATCCATAAGAGATAGACATATACCATCGCGGAGTTTTCTGTAGACTTTTTCAAGGTGTACAAATACTTAGTACATTATTTCGATAAATCTCGTAGGGTTCAGCCTGCGTTTACAATGTAAGCGGAAAAAATGTAATTATTTACGACATCACATTAGAAGCTGAAAAATTACAATATTTCTCTACTCCATACTGAATGTTATTATGCATATAAACCTTTCTCTTCAATCACTCTATCTATTCAAAACCGCATCAAAATCTGTTGCGTAGTTTCAAAGATTTAAACATACATAGGGAAATAGGGACACGGGGACAGACACAGACGACTTTGTCTTATACTATGTAGTGATTTTCTTTGTGTTTCTGGCAATTGAAAATGTTTCTAATTTAACACTATCCCCTCCACATAAAAAGCTATGTAAAAGCCCTTAGGTCCATTAAAAATATTTCTTATTTCAGCCGGTCCTCTGCAGTTAAAAGGGGCAGCTAAACAGAACATAGGCAAGAAGAACTCTAAGCTAACCAAGTTTGAGAACGATGAGGACACAGTTTCCACCTTGGGCCCTATACCAGGCCCAGACAGCAAGCTGTTCTCCGGACTCTGCTTCCTGCTGACCTGCACACTGTCACCCAAGCCGAAATCCAACGCTGACCCTACAAAGAAAGAGGTAGTAAAATGAAATTCAAATTCAAGAGATTCTATTCAAGTAAACTGTTTTCAGTACTTTAGAGTCGTCAAATGTTTTTAAACAAGCTACCACTGATTCGGAAGTTTGCTCCTACAGAGAAGAACCGGCAAGAAACTCGGCGGCTAATCTTTAAAAAAAAAAAATTACAATTTGATTGATGGTTACAAGATAATCATTGCAGCTGGATGCGTAGCTGACTGCTGAAATGAAATTATTATTTTTTTATTTCATAAATGTATGTAAATTACAAAACTAAACAAAATCTAAATATCCCTCCTTGCGTCGTTCTCCTTAGTGCTGAGGTTCGAGACCTTTTCCACGGATCAGTTTTTCATGGATAATTGATCTCCAAGTCTTGCTATCTTCTGCGACTTGTATATTTAATCTTTAATAATTGTAACTTAACTTGTATTTTGTAATCTAAATATGACATCAAATATATGTTGTAGCAAAATGTAAAACATACCTTAAACTCAGGTTAATACTTCGGTGTCTGTTCTATTTGAATTGAAGCATGCAAAACTGATTTTTAACTTAACCCTAAATCGCTGATTGTTGCGAAATACTATTGTAATGGTTTTTCAGAACGAATGAAAATATTATTTTGCTATAATCTGCGATAAATATCCCGATTATAGCAAAATAATACTTTCATTAGTTTTGTATTATGGACCTCCGCAAAGTAACGCATAATCTTATAAATTATGTATTTTTGAAATAAAATAAAGTTAACACTGCCAGGACACCCGTCATTACTCGTCGGAAGAGGACGGCGAGTCCACATCGCCCATGGCCGGTACTGATACCGAGGATCTGGAGTTCAGCTCGCGGCCCTTCGACAAGGAGCGGCTCAAGGAACAACTGGAGGCTGCTGGAGGCACCGTTTACAGGTACTTGCTGTTGTTAGTAAGTATAAATAAAGCAATAAGTTCTTGTACAGAGAGTAACATAGTCATAGTCCATAGTCTAGTATAATAACTCTAAAACACGTCACCATTGTACATAGGGCTTCCAAAAGATCCCCCTAAAGTAAATAAGTAACGGCCTGTTACTATCCCACTGCTGAGAATAGGCCTCTTCTCTCCGTTTTTGGAGAGAAGGATTGGCGCTAAGACCTACCACGCTGCTCCAATGCAGATTGGTAGGTTACACATATCCCCAGAATTCTCTAGAGATATGCAGGTTTCCTCACGATGTTTTCCTTCACCGAAAAGCGTGTGATAAATTGCAATTATCAATTAGACACATAAGTTTTACTAGAAAAGTCATTGGTGCCTGCCCGGGGCTTGAACCCTAGAGCTCCTTGAAAGAGGCGCACGGTGTTACCGCTGGGCTAGATCCACCTGGGCTAGAGCACCTAATATTATTATATAGGTCTGAGATGTATATTAATCAGTATATTATAAAAATTAACAGTTTTTTTACATGCTTTATATTAGTTTTATCTCTATGTAGAAATCTGGAACCCTGGAACTTAATTTTACTATGACCTAGTGACATGGATATTTCATTCTTTAGTATTTTGTTCACTATGGGGATCTTGCAAAATTTGACCTAAGATCTCCACAACTAATTTAACCATAATAATAATAATAAGCCTTTTATTCCAAACTACATGAATTGGATTGTTTTTTTTATTATATGAAATCTCTTAGTTCAGTGTGCCTTTTGGCATAGGCCTCCTCTATCGCTTTCCATTGCCCCTATCTTGTGCCACTCTCGTCCAGAAGGGTCCAGCAGTTAATATGAGGTCGTCCTCTCATCTTCTCACTGGCCCTCTAGCTCTTTTTCCATCCCTGGGGTACCAGAGAGTAACCTTTTGACTCCATTTATTTAGTGAGCGGCGTATTATGTGACCCGCCCATCTCCATTTTTGTATTTCAATGCGAGAAATGATATCTATGGCTCCTGTTTTTGATCGAAGTTTGTTGCAACTGATTTTGTCCAGAACCCGAACCCCCAGCATGCTTCTAATTTAACCATAAATTGAAGTATAATTTTCATACTTTTCAGCCATTTCTATGATGTCCCAAAGAACAAATACTCAGTGTGCAAGCTGATAGCGCCTCGGCCGTGCTTGAGCGCAAAGTACATAATGTGCCTGGCGACCGACATTCGAGCCATCTCCCACGACTGGGTCATCATGAGCTGCATCCACAACAGCCTCCTGGATGCTGACGCCTTCACCCTGCCCTCAGGGTGGTCCTTGCTGAAGAAGAGATACGTTAACTGGGTAAGACCACTTTAAATCCATATTGTAAACTTTTTCTTTTCCTCTATATGACCTGTACTCTCTTTCTACTTCAATTCTTGTCCTCTTCCTATTACTCAAAGGTTGACTGGAAGAGATCCCTTTTAGGGATAAGTCCGCCTTTATACATGTGCTTTTTTAATTTTTGTTCTTCTTATCTCAATAGATGTATAAAAAAAAATAAAATAAAATAAATGTGGATGTCTATACTCTTAGTGTCTAAAGTGCATACTGAAACAAATAAATAAAAGTTTTTTTTTAACAAACGACAATTATTTCAGTAGCATCTCACGAACAGCTCCTCTTTTATAAATATTGGCCTAAGTAAAAAACAATAGACCATATATGGTCCTAAATTTTCTTAAACTTTAAACTTGTTAAAAAACTATTCCCACAGGAAAAGAAGGATCCACAATGGATCCATCATAGAGCTTTCGATGTGAATTGGTAGGTTTAAGTATCCACGGATTATATAGAAATTTTTTCACAAGGTACTCCTACGTCCTAAAGTGCATGATGAATTGTACATATCAATAAATTAATATCAAAACTGGTATTAATATCACTAATCTGGTGCTCAATCATTGTGCCTACACAAAATGCCACTAGTATTTTCATTTTAAAACAGTCTCTCTAAAAAAGTAGCCTTTCTAAGAAATTTAATACACTATCAATTTTTCTATTTCAGGTACCAACAACAGGGAAACGCAACACAACATTTTTCAAGGATAAGATAATTCTGTTATGTGGTGAACAGGACACCTTCGTCAAGTTTTGGGGGCCCGTGTGCACCCTAGCTGGTGCAACAACCCGAGTGGTCAACGAAGAGGACCTCAACGTGTCTGGAGCTTTGGCCCTAGTGACTGACTTTGACTGTCCCCACGAGGTCCAGAATAAAGCCAACGAGGACAACATACCACTTGTGTCAACAACCTGGGTAGTGCAATGTCTCATCGAAGCCAGGCTCATCGCTACCAACAGCCACGTCAGATTCTCATTTATGTACACTGAGCCAGAATGATCCTGGGACTTCAGAAAGGTGCTCATTATACGTGAATATTGACACATAGTGAGTCGTGCGATGTGACGCTTTAGTGTAAGTGAAGTGAAATTTTTTGTTTGGTGACAGGTTGTTTCTCGACTCTTTAATTGTCTATTTATTATAATAATTGTCAAATGCACAGTGCAATTTTGTAATACTAGAAATCATACTATTTCCAATTATAATTTTCAATGTCGATCTTATTGTCAATATAGTGCCAATATTTCTAAACTGTAATGTACTATAAACATTATTTTTTTTCTTTGCATATTTCTAAAATTCTATATTTCATGTTAAAAAATGTAATACTACTTTATTTGTATACTTCATTTCCTTCAAGTTCTCAGTAAAAGCATTTATTTATATTTCATTTAATGAAAATTTATTATTACATTTAATATATAAACAGTTAAGATGTATAGTTTCTTTATAAACAAAATGCATGCAAAATGAACCCCAAATGTAATTAATGTTCTTTTTAAGTACAACTGACTTTTCAAATATATATTATGAACACATCGACACATCAAACAACAACATTGTTGTCTTCTGACAAATTAACATATATACAAATTGTTGTCTTGTGACAAAGTGACTTAACCATTCATATTGTTTTCTTCCGACAAAATGGCATACATCCAAACTGTTGTCTTGTGACAAAGTGACTTGACCATTCATATTGGTTTCTTTCGACAAAATGGCATCCATCCAAACTGTTGTCTTGTGACAAAGTGACTTAACCATTCATATTGTTTTCTTCCGACAAAATGGCATACATCCAAATTGTATCTTGTGACAAAGTGATTAAAGCATTAGACATTTTTAGTCTTGTCTTGTGACAAAGTGATTCATACTGTTGTCTTGTGACAAAGTGACTTATACATTCATATTGATTACTTCAGACACAATTTCATTTATAATGTTGACTTGTTGAATTACAAATCTATTCTTTAGTCATGTGACAAGGGGATTTACGCATCCTAACTTTTGTGACAATGTGTTACACATATGTACTGTTGTCTTGTGTCAAAAGTGAATTACACATCCATACCCATGTCTTGTGACGAATATTTGTAAGTACTCATAGAAATATTATTTAATTTATGAATTTATATAAACAAAAAATAACAATACATCATGACAAAACTTATCTATGATAATGATTGACATGAATTAAAATATTCAATTTGTCGCTTTTAAAGAAGCTTTACTTATAAATCAATAATAATAGTAGTCATAATTATTTAGTTTTTCTTTCTGTTTATAATATCTATGGTAGCATCATTGTGGGAATTTCATTAAAATAGTGAGTAAGTCGGTGTATAATATATAGTATTTCATGAAATATACACTATTAAATTTATATTGAGATGTAATCTGTCATTCTAACATATTCTTCTATAAACTGTACAAGACTTTAAACTTAACGTATATTATTAAGAAGATTTATCTCAGTAATTCTATCCTTTTCACTCGTATCGAAACTATATGAGAGAAGTGAAAAATTATTGATTTCACTTTATTAATATCGCATATAGTTAAGGATTAGTATGCATTTAATGTTGTTAAATGGTGTTCTAATATAAGATAAATGTAGTGTGTGATTGTATTAGAATGTAAATTAAGTCTATATGTGAAGATATATTGAAATTAGGTGTTATAGGTGTTGTTATGGTATGATGTAAAAATGCTTTTTGCTCGCATTGATTTTTGTAGGGTAATTTATATATTAAATATTTGTGAAGCAAGTACTTGGCTAATAAATGGTACTTCAGGTTCAAACTCAGTAATTTTTGTTTGATTTTATTAAATATTCTTTTTTTTTCAGCTTTAGTTTTCTTCTGAAAAATAAATTTTTTGGTTTATCAGGTGATATAAATTATAATATTGTATTAATACTTTTTTGTCCATTATTCTTTCAACTTGACAATTTTAATTTCTTTCATATAAAATCATCAATATATTATTTTTTTTCTAAATATTATATTAAAAAGATTTTTAATTTATACCTTATAATCTTATATAATGCGATATTTTTTTTCATATTCCTAAAAGAATAAAGTTAAAAATTAGACATGTTTTGTAAAATGTACACTTGCAATTGGCCTAATTGATGTATTAAAATTATTTATCCTATCCTAAATTTAAATAAAATTTAAATTGATTAAAATAAATAAAATGATATCCTAATTTTTGTTAGCCTCCAATGTAATTAACAAAAAATATTTTTTTAATTTTTTTGATATTACAAAAAAATTAAGTTGATTAATTTTGACGTAAGAATTTATAAAATTCCTTTACAACAGTATTGTTAAACTTATAACTTAAAATTCACTGGTTAATATAATTGTCAAAATATTTTGGTGTAGATCTTCGATGTGGTTAAGTAAGTAATTAGGAATAATGAGTTCTTATATTTACAAATTCATTAATTAATATGAAAAGATATTTGTATAATCTTCATGTACTGTGTTCATAAAACTTTATCTTATTGTGTACGGACTGTCCTAACTTCGATTCTCAGTTGGGTCAACAGATCTTAATAAAATATGACCTAAATCTAGTTCGATGTAAAATTTGTAGTGTTCAATTCACTTAATATAATATATTCTATCTAAGATAATTAAAGAAAAATTTAAATTAAGAATGCAATGTAAATTTTCTAATTTAAATTTCGAATATACAGATAATGTTGACAAAAATCTTTTCTCAATAGATAATAGAACTATTGTCTATGACTTAAAATATTGTATTCCGTATAATGTATATTCAATTTAAGATAAAATTAAGAAGAAATTAAAATTTAAGGCACTGTACGTTTTCGAATTGATTTAAGAACTTCGAGTATTATATGTATTTAAAACTCAGACGACTCGAGTTGTCAATACTAATTGAAAATTAACTCGACTCGTGTACTTTGATATAAATATTGGATTCTATAACTTAATGTATATTCAAGTTAGGAAATAAAGAACAAAATTTTGAAAATAAATGTACATTTACCAATCAATATAAAAACTTAGAATATATAGATGTGTTAATTAATATCTTTTTCAGTTGAGATAACGTTTAATATTAAAGAGACCGAATTCAAAATTATGCTTAAGTTAGAAACATTGTAATCCTCATTTCAAAGCCTATTGAAAAAAACCAGTGTAAATTAAGAAAAGCTTTTTTAAAAATTCTTCTTCTTCTTCTTTCTCAACCGGTGGACGTCCACTGCTGAACATAGGTCTCCTTAAGGGATCGCCACAATCCACGATTTTGTGCCGCTTGGATCCAGCGGCTCCCCGCGACCTTTTTGAGGTCGTCAGTCCACCTCGTTGGGGGCCTACCAACGCTGCGCTTTCCAGTGCGAGGTCGCCATTCCATTTCACTTTTAAAAATTACGTCTTTTTAATTCAAGTAAGTCTTTTTATTGTACGCCTTTATTAAAATTTGCCAGATAACAGCTTTTTAGAATTAGGTCACTTTAATACTAAGCGTGTTATATTGATAATATTTGACTCGATTCATGTAGTTTTGATGTTAATGTGTAGTGTTCGATTCGATGTTAATGTGTAATGTTCGATTCGATGTATATTCAATTTAAGATAAAGTTAAGAACAAAAAATTAAAATATTAAGACAAAGTGTACATTTTCGATCCGATTTTAAAAAATGTTTATCGAATTAAGGTCACTACGATCTGGTATATAATTGTAATGTACATAATGTCTTGTCTATTAAATTAAATGTGTCTATGGTAAGTGTTAGCCGGTCTTGTTTATCTTTGAGATTGTATGTGTTGTTTTTTTTATCTCCTATACGGCATGGTGTGATTAGCATAGAGTTATAAATAATAGAGTAAGAGAGCCTATAAGGGGCTGTTTATAAAATTCGTTCGCATACAAGGGGGAGGGAGGGATCTTGCTGAGCGTGACAGGGGGGGGGGATGAGGGGGTCTCCGGCAAAGTGACATGTTCATTAAAAGTACCTAGGTGACCGAATTGTTCGGTAATTTTGTTAAAAGATATAAAAATGTAATTAAAAAATAAAAAAGAAAGGGGGACTTGATCCCGGGTATTTTCAGTTTTATAGATTGACTTGATTGAGTTATTACAGCTTTACAAATGACAGCAAAATTAAGCTTTGCATTCTATTTCTATTTTAGTTTTTTTTTAGCGCCCGAAGACAGGGATAAAACGTCATTATTTTTTAATGAAACCTAGCTGGATCGATTACTCTATGGTAATTAGTTCAATTTTTATTATTTTCAGCAAGAAGAACATATTTACAGGCCTAATAGATTTTTTCAACAATTTTATTAGGTGTTAACTTATCCCTAGTTTTCAAAAACTTAAAGAAACATCATTCGAACAATTTTAATTTAAAAAATTAGGATAAGTGATTTTCTGCAGTCTGTTGACAAAGTTCGTTATACGTTTTGTGAAAATATATAAAATATTGTCAGGCCAAATTAATATAACACTGAAAATTAGTTATACTTCAAAAAAATCATTTCTGCATGCCGTAAGGAGATTTTACTTTATATTTTCTTTATTACTTTGACTGATTGTCTCCAGCAAATAAGATAATTTACCTTTAAACCATTATACAAACTTTAATTTTGTTATATCTTTTATTGACTATGTTTTTTTTTATTATTGATTTCATTGAAATGATTGTATGACTTCAGGTAGACATTGTATTTGTGTAAACTATGAATAAAGTGATAGAAATGTATTTCGTTTTATTTCCCGAATATTGGTAGGAAAATATAAATAACTATTGAAGGTATGTCCCAGCCATTTTTATCCTTACTCTCGTAATGATAAAAATGTCTGCAATACCAAAAAGAGCGCAAAAGATAGGAAATTAAAACAGGTATTATACCATTATTATCTGTGTTCACTTTTTATGTTTCTAGAAGCTTTAAAATAGCTAATACAACGATATTTTCCCTTTATGTTTATTCAATATAATATAAGAAACTATTTTCGCAAAAGAAAATCTATTAATTTTTTAACAAGTCACAACTTTTCATATGTGATTTTTTTTTAATAAATCGATTTATTTTGAAGAGGGAAAAATCGTTTTTTTCCACTCCAAGTCACATCCCTAATATGTACACAAAAAGGTCAATTCAATTTTCCATTTAATGACTTTTAAGAGTACCACGTTGGCACAGATTATTTTGCCAATGTCACGTAAGATTGACAACACACAAAGGAGATTGTCCGTTGAAAACAAAGAGTAAAACTAAAATTTGGATTTTTTACAAATTATCTTGGGAACCTCATGTTTAACCCTTTTTATTTTAAAAAACAATATGAGTACATGTTATAAACAAATAGACTTAAAAATAAAGTCTGACAACTACCTACGTCAAATGGCGTTATTACTCTCTTTTCTTTTCACCTTCTATTCACCCCTTCGCACCTCGATACGTTTTTTCTACAGACTACTAAAATGTTTTATAAAAGACTTCCATTTATCTCTACAGGTCGAGTCACCAAAAATAGGTGTTATCGCCGAATTCTTCACGATAAATGAAATTACTATTTTTATTATAGTAAGCGCCAAATTTAGATAACCGTTTTCAAATTATAATATAGCGCTGTTACTAACTAGCCCCCAAGTTTAAAATTGGTTTCGTTTAGCGACATCTATACTTGTGTATGAATACTACGTCGTTTGCTACTTTATAGTGTATAAATGGATCAACAGATGGCAAATAAATTCCATGAATATGAATTGTTATGCTTGTCAGGTTAAACTGATATAAAAAATTTAAGTAACCCTAAAGTATTTGACAAGAAAAATTGAACTTATTATCAAGAAGATAATTTTTGCTTATGATTTTAGCACATTACTTAAGTTTTATGTGTGATTAGACAAAAATGAAGTATTCGAGTTTCATTTTCTCTATCACATACCTATTCCCTAATATAATACCATTTCCATTATATATTACCTTTAGCCAACTTTTTATACTACAATTACCTGACTTTGTTTTTTTTTGTGACTGTAACGCTATATGCCGGACTAGCTAAACCAAACCAGCCACGACAGTTAAGCTCGATAACTGTCAGCCAGAGGCATGCCGTCTCAGATACTTCCGTACTGCCAAAATGAAACAAGTGACGTTATCCGTGCCGGCCACCATATTGACGCTCCCTACCACCAAGATAAATAGCTGGATGATTCATCTAGCTAGTTTGAGTGGCACAAATAACTATAGACAAAAAGGGCTTTGCATGAAATAATGCTGAGCGGATCCATGTTGGGTGAAGGGAGAGGTCGTTTAGTCCGTGCAAATCTAACACTTTTTTCTTCCCATGAAAAAGAAAGACCAAACATTATATGATACAGTAAACGTATCTAAGTCGTTTCCATGCGGACGAAGCCGCGGGCACAGCTGGTTATAATTTAAATGATACATATTATTTAGACTATGCACGTAGCAAGGACAATTCCAGTACAATACTATACGTGGCAACACTGCACATAATCGACACAACATAAAACACAGTTAGGTATATTTAAATTAACAATTTAAAGTAAAAAAATTAACATACAATAGATACAAAACAGGCACGTAATTTATCGTGAACAATACCCCGTATGACCTAGGGGTGAACGTGATGACTCCTCTGAAAGTGTATCATTTAACCCTAACAGCCGTAGGGCTGTGAAGAGTAAAGGTTATTCATATAAAAGCAATAACATAATATTCTTAGCAAACAGTTCTTGGAGGTCTATTGTTGGTAACGGCATTTTGGAATGCGCGAAACTTTTTATAACTATCGCAAACTATTGTACAAAAAGCTAGTTAAGTTAAGTATTTGTGTGCAGTTTTACGTGCGAATTCTATACACTTTAAATAAGCTACAATAACTCAATAATCTACATTATTTTATACAGCGTTTAAAATCATTAATTGAGTGGTTTTTACTGTTGTTAATGGTTGATTTAGTGGGTATTTTTTATTCTTTTGTCGTGAAGTTTGTGGTTGATTTTACAATGCTAGTTTATGTTTAGTTTATGGATTTGTTGACAATTACGCACGTTGGTAAGTGTTATCTACATTGATAAATTAGCAAATGCAGCCTTAAATGTTCCGTATTACAAAAGAGAAAGCAGATGAGACTGCATCTATCTCTTTTTTATGTGTGAGTAACTTTTACCCGCAAGTTCGTTCGCGTGGACTGTTGACGCGTGATAGGTTAATAATAGATGGCGCTTTCCAATGTTATTCCTGTGGAATTACCAGGATTTTTATAACCTATATGTTACCCCGGTGTATAAGGAATAATTGTGCTAAATTTATTTGATATAGCTTCAGCGGATCCGCCGTGAAAGAGTAACAAATATAAAGCCAAAATCACAAACTTTCGTATTTGTTATATTAGTAGGATAGGATTAGACTAAGATAAATATACGGGTTTCATTTTCCCTCTCATTATTTATTGTGACATTATTTATTATTTAATGCTTCTCTACTCTAGTTTACTCTATGGTTTCTCTATGATATAAACAGAACAAGAAAATAAATTTTATCTCATAATATTTGTATAGCATTATACAAAAACGTTATTGACTATAGAGGAATAATTGTGTACCAAGAACTCCCACCATAGACAAGATGTCAGTCATTGTTAACTTTGTCTTATCTTAACTGAGATACTGAACGAATCTTTTTGAATTTAGAAGCTATGAAACGTTTAACAAATAAAGATCGTCTATGGAAAATAAGAATGGAATGGATTTAGGTTTTCGTTTGTGATATTCTTTATTTTACGTAACACTGGCAGAATGATTTGCGCCCAATTTGTACAGGCCATAAAGCCATAAAAAATAATAAAGATCGTTAGTAACAGATTTTGTGGTTATTTACTAATAGTTATATTCTTATACTACCATCAATTAAACATAAAAAGTAACGGCCTTCCACTCTAAGACAAAGGTATTCTTATTTATAAATACATGTTAGGTAATAACACAAGCCGTGTTATCACACGGCTGAATAGAATAGACTCAATTCTTACTGAGGTGTCGTAAGAGGCGACTAAGATAAGTGGACTCGCCGTTTGGTATCCGGCTGAGTAGAATAGACCACCCTCTTACGTTAGTCGTAAAATATGACTAAGGTAAGTTGACGTCAGGCAGCCGACCGGTATAAAAATACGAAGCCAATTCATGTGACTTGTTTATAACATGTTATAAACATACTGTCCTATGATTTGGTTGCGTTTTTACGACCGGCCGCCGGCCTGACGTCAACTTACCTTAGTCGCCTTTTACGACACCTCGGTAAGAAATGAAGTCTGTCTATTTTACTCAGCCGGATACCACACGGCGGGTCGACTTAACTTAGTCGCCTTATACGACACCTCAGCAAGAAATGAGGGTGGTCTATTCTACTCAGCCGGGTACCACACGGCTACATTTAGCATTAGGTATATATATTTACTTAATCGCGGATTATTAATAATTATATTATTACATACTTTTGTACTATGGCTCAACGCATGCCTTAATATAGAATTAAGGCGTTACTTATCTATTTTACGATAATGCTCTTTTGATAGTACATAAGTACTTATTTTAATAACAAAAGAGGTTTTTTTTACGTAGAGAACCTTATGAGAATGTAGGTATATGTGTAAAAAGTTATTGGCTTATGAAATAAATAAGAATAGATAAATATAATAAAGTAAGTAAGTAAGTAAGTAACGGCCTGTTACTATCCCACTGCTGGGCATAGGCCTCTTCTCTCCGTTTTTGGAGAGAAGGATTGGAGCTGAGACCTACCACGCTGCTCCAATGCGGATTGGTTGGTTACACATATCCCCGGAATTCTCTAGAAATTGCAATTATCAATTAGACACATAAGTTTTACTAGAAAACTCATTGGTGCCTGCCCGGGATTTGAACCCTAGACCTCCTCGAAAGAGGCGCACGGTGCTACCGCTGGGCTACCACAGCAAATATAATAAAATGGTACTAAATGCTCGTTAAATATAATGCGCAAAGCGGCAACTTAGTCGCCTTATACGACACCTCGGTAAGAAATGTGGGTGGTCTATTCTACTCAGCCGGATACCACACGGCTACATTTAGCATTAGATATATATATTTACTTAACCACGGATTATAGCAAAATAATTATATTATTACATACTTTTGTACTATGACTCAACGCAAAGTAACGCCTTAATATAGAATTAAGGCGTTACTTATCTATTTTACGATGATGCTCTTTTGATAGTACATAAGTACTTATTTTAATAACAAAAAAGGTTTTTTTTACTTAAAATCAACCTTATGAGAATGTAGGTATATGTGTAAAAAGCTATTGGCTTATGAAATAAATAAGAATAGGTAAATATAATAAAGTAAGTAAGTAAGTAACGGCCTGTTACTATCCCACTGCTGGGCATAGGCCTCTTCTCTCCGTTTTTGGAGAGAAGGATTGGAGCTGAGACCTACCACGCTGCTCCAATGCGGATTGGTAGGTTACACATATCCCCAGAATTCTCTAGAGATATGCAGGTTTCCTCGCGATGTTTTCCTTAACCGGAAAGCGTGTGATAAATTGCAATCATCAATTAGACACATTTTACTAGAAAACTCATTGGTGCCTGCCCGGGGTTTGAACCCTAGAACTCCTCGAAAGAGGCGCACGGTGTTACCGCTGGGCTACCACAGCAAATATAATAAAATGGTACTAAATGCTCGTAAAATATAATGCGCAAAGTGGCATCAAAAAGTTAGTGTCAATATAATGTCATACATAAGTTTACATTTTGCCCGAAGACCGTAAGATAACAGTGATGGCCGACAATAAACGACTTGTTTATGTTCACATATCATTGGCTGCAGATAACGTGAGATCATTCCTATAAACAGAGGCCCCCAAAGTACATACATGTTAGGTAAGTAAGTAGCGGCCTGTTACTATCCCACTGCTGGGAATAGGCCTCTTCTCTCCGTTATTGGAGAGAAGGATTGGAGCTAAGACCTACCACGCTGCTCCAATGCGGATTGGTAGGTTACACATATCTCCAGAATTCTCTAGAGATATGCAGGTTTCCTCACGATGTTTTCCTTCACCGAAAAGCGTGTGATAAATTGCAATTATCAATTAGACACATAAGTTTTAATAGAAAAACTCATTGGTGTCTGCCCGGGTTTGAACCCATGATCGTCTCTAGAGATTCACACGGTCGCACCGCTAGGCCATCACAGCTTACATGTTAGGTAATCACTACAATTTAACCGATCTCTCTCGCCTTCTAGATTTTTCCAGAATAAAAATTATCCACAGTGTTCAATATTGATACAAAAAGCCTACTATACTGTTGAGGGTTATTTGGACGATAAGAATGCGTGGATATAGCTACTGTCCGACCCTGTACAAGATAGTAATGACTTAATGCAACTAGTTATATTAGTATTATGTTGAAAAGAGCAACCGTCGAGTTTCTTGCTGGCTCTTCTCAGTGGGAACAGCTTTCCGAACCAGCAGTAGAATTGACGATTCAAAAGTACTTGTTTACAAGTTTATTTTAATAAAGAATATTTTGAATTTGAATTTAAACTGCTGTAATGGCAACGCTAAAATTGAGATCGGTATTTTATTTGAATAAAGAAAATTTTAAATTTTGAACTCGGTAAGAAAAAGGATGGTCTATTTTACTCAACCGGATACCACACGGGTCAACTTACCTTGGTCGCCTTTTACGACACCTCTGTAAGAAATTAGGGCGGTCTATTCTACTTAACCGGATACCACGCGGTGGTTCAGTCAGTACATTTACTTTTCTTAAAAAAAATATATTTGAATAACAGAAACTAGATCACGCAGTACTTAAGTGTAAATTACATCACGAGTCAGAAATGTTACTTCTGCGGCGATAAACTTTGACATCGCTCTTAATATCGTCTTGCTGATAAACCATGCGTTTTAGAACGCAATAAAACTTATCTCAGTAGGACTGTGATAAATATTTTGAACTACTAAAAAAAACAAAGTTATTATATCAATAATTATTAACTACAAGATGGTCCCGTGTTTATTTCGTCACTGAAAGCAAAACGCAATTTGAATTTGGATTTAAACTGTAGTAATGGCAACGCTAAAATTGAGATCGGTATTTTATTACAGACTCTTATAACCAAACCCACAAACGACGTCCGCACTTTTGGAAGGCGCAAAGGAGTCTATTTTGTCTTTTATGTGTCAGTTATAGTATATAATTCGAAAATACGCACTTTGACAACTTTATTTTAATGATTACGAGATAATAGTTAAAACTAAGAGCCACACGTTACCTTTATTCATGTTTAAAAGTATCTTTATGTATAGACAAAGCAGGAACCGACATAAGCTTGCGGCTCCTGCTTTGCGCCTTGCAAAAGTACGTAATTCGTTTGTGGGTTTTGGTATAAGATTCTATAATAAAATTCCGCAATCAATTTCAGCTTTGCCATTACATCAGTTTAAAAACACTGTTAAAAAGAGGCTGATACAGAAAGCCTACTATACTCTTGAAGATTATTTGGAAGATAAGAATGTGTGGATATAGCTCTCTTTGAACCTGTACAAGACAGTAACGACTTAATGTAAATAGTATTAAGAATTATATTTTTAAAAGAGCAACCGCCGAGTTTCTTGCTGGCTCTTCTCGGTAGGAACAGCTTTCCGAACCAGCAGTAGAGTTGACGATTCAAAAGCACTTGTTTACAAGTTTATTTGAATAAAAAATATTTTGAATTTGAATTTGAATATAAAGAATCTTTCTGTGCATGTATATTTACGTCATATAAAAATTTATCCACAACTTCGTTCGTGGAATTTTGTCGCGTGATATGTTGATAATGGCGCTTTTCAATGTCATCTTATTCCTGTAGAAATAACAGGATTTCTATAGCCTATATGTTATTCCGGTGTATAAGGAATGATCGGGTCAAATTTCATAGATATTGATTTAGCGGATACACCGTGAAAGAGTAACAAAAATATATCCATACTCACAAACTTTCGCATTTATAATATTAATAGAATTTTGTATCAACCGAGTCAAATATAAAATTAAGAATTTGAGGCTTAATTATTATTTTTTTTTACCTTTGACTGTTATCGCATTACTTATGCACATCATTGTGTTTGTGTGTCATTTAATATAATTATGATTAAATTCGAATGAATTCGGTAGAAAACAGTTTCTTATAAGTACCTCAGATGTTAAAAGAAATTTACAATACACAATAGGAATGGAAAGGGTATTTGCGCCAAATAATGTTTAAGCAAAGAAAAGTATATGCGGAAACTGAGTGTAGATTGGACTATCCATTCGCATACCTGATACATGCAGTATTTCGTTAAAACACATGCACAAAACTCCACCACCGCCACCACAATACATAAGTACCACACACGTTCACTATCACAAACTCAACAATCGTTTCACCCTGCAACCGCAAAGCGCTCAAGCAAGTATAGTTATATACTAATTAGTTCAACCCCCACCATTTATTTTTCCTCCGAACACATTTAACAAGCTTGAACTAGAAACATTCGCTTTCAATTTCAAGCTAGTTATTTAATCGATCTATTAGATCTAGTGCTGTTCATGGTAAAAGAATGATAAAAAGCATCATCCTCCTGTGACACCTCCGTAAGAAAGAGGGTGGTCTATTTTACTAAACCGTATACCAAACGGCGGGTCGAATTACCTTAGTCGCCTATTATGACACCTCGGTAAGAAATGAATGAATGAAAGATAAAAAGCATTCTCTAAAAAATATTCCGTATCGGGAATACGATAGAAGTATTTATGGCAGTGATAGACAATATAGAGCTCTTAAGATAAGGTATTTATAGGCGTCTTTAGACACCCGAAATCTTAACGTTCGCTCTACGATCCAAAAATATCGTAACTGAGGGAAACTCCCTAGAGACCACTTGTCACATTATCTGCAAAGATTGCGGGGAAAAACATAGCGGTTATTATATGTTTCTTTATAACTACTGATAAAGAATACAATTTACGGCGTCGTCGAAAAAAATGAGATCCTTGTTTATGAGTTAAGATGTGTTAGGGAGGTTATTGTTTAACGGCTTTGTTTATTGAAACTGTGATAGCCCAGCGGTAACACAGTGCGACTCTTTCAAGAAGGTCACAGGTTTAAACCTGGGCAGACACCAATGAGTTTTTCTGTTTACACTTATGTGTCTAATTGATAATTGCAAATTTATCAAACGCTTTTCGGTGAAGGAAACCTGCATATCTCTAGAGAATTCTGGAGATGTGTGTAACCTACCAATCCGCATTGGAGCAGCATTGTAGGTCTTAGCTCCAATCCTAATCTCCAATAAAAATGGAGAGAAGAGGCCTATGCCCAGCAGTAGGAGAGTAACAAGCCGCTATTAACTAACTTGTTTATATGCTTGATTTATTGATATTTAGTATTATTATTATTATTAATTATACACTTTATGATATAGGTAGTAAAAATACTGGCATATTTCTATAGATTTCCTATAGACTTTCATCTTGTCAGGTCTTCTTACTGGTCTTTGACCAGGAATTCCAAACTATAATGTTAAATTTCCAACCCGTCTTTCCAATAAAAATGGAGAAAAGAGGCCTATTCCCAGCAGTGGGATAGTAACAGCGGACAAGCAGGTACTTAATAATAGACATTGAAACTTATAAATAAATAAATAAATATAAATATATGGGACACTTACACACACGCTCGTCCGTCCCCAAAGTAAGTAACTTAATACTTGTGTTATGGTAGACTGACAGCAGATACATACTTAAAAACAAATATACATCCAGGCTCAAAGGCTAACAAATTCATTTATAGAAAATGTTGGCCCTCGGCAGGAATTGAATCTGCGGCCTGCGGAGCTGAAGGTAGGGCACCCACTGCTACAACGGGCCAGTCAATACATCAATAAACATTGAAACTTACATAACTAAACGATCTATATTCTCAAGTCTGACTATCCGATCTATTTTCCCAATAAAATTCAAGTCGAGACATTCTTCTGTGATACTACGACGTAAATACAATAAAGGTTACGAGCAATTAGGGCGGGTTCACACTATTGGCGGGGTCGTGACCCGCGACTCAACCAATCGCGACGCACCACCCACTGAAGCCGCTGAAATTCACTGAATTATGTCTACGAGATTAATATAAGTGAATCCGGTGTATATACGCGCATTTACACGCGCATTTTGAACTTTATTTGTATTTCAACCTCAACCTCTCTCAAATACGGAAGTTGTTCGCGGAATGGCCTTCAAAGATAACAGGACAAAACTCTCCCTTAAATACACCTATGCGTCAATATAATAAATTTATCTGAAGGTAACAGGTAGATATAATGTACGATTCCGAATCAATGTTTGAAAAATCCCTTCTAAAACTTTTTGTTTTTTTTTGTTATTTGTTATTTATATTCTTTTGCTTTTACTATCTTGATATGGATGTTTGTTATTTGTAAATGTTGTAGCTATCTTTAATTATTATAACATTTAGTTTCTATTTTTAATATATTATATATCTTTTGAACACGTATTTAATGTATATATTGTTGATGGCCTAATAAAAAAATCTATAAATTAATATAGTATAGTATATAAATAATAAATAAATATATTGTCAGAGACATATAACTTATCTATGACATGATATAGTCTGTGAAAACTAATATTTGACAGCTGTCTTTTGCATACCAGCCTGTTAGCGCTAGCATGTTTACAGATTAAAAATATAAATATTTTTATATTGGTTTTTGTACACGTGTATCAAAAGCAAAACGTCATTTATTGTAATTTAAATAATTTATAGAATTAGGCGTTACTTTGCGGAGGTCCATAATACAAAAGTAATGAGAATATTATTTTGCTATAATCCGCGATAAAATGTCCGCGATGTTTATTGCGGATTATAGCAAAATAATATTCTCATTTCTTTTGAATTGTAATTTATTTTGTACTAGCTGTGCCTCATGGAAAGCTTTAAATTTTGCTGTTTTCGCAATATCTTTAATTGCTGCTCTTCTCCTATTCATCTTAGCGTCTATAGCCTTCCTCGATAAATGGACTATGTTACACTCAAAAAAAATTTCAAGTCGGTGCAGTAGTTCCTGAAAATTAACGCGTTCAAACAAACTCTTCAGCTTTATATATTAGTAAAGATGTGTAGTTTATCAAATTTGTAATAACGTTGCTCCGCTCAAATTGTTAAAACATAATGTAATTTATTTGTTGGTATATTATCATAAAATAACCTAATACTCAGTTCATTGTTTGCAATAAGTCACTGCCCAGTAAAGGAATATTTAAATACATACGTATTAAAATGTAAACGGGCAGTTTAAATGCGTTTCCTATTAACACATTAACCTAGTCTCGTTCTAAATAAGATTTATTTATTAAGCACATGTTTTCATTCGATAATATGTACTTAACATGCAGACTTTCTTAGTACAGTGTCTACAGGCTTCAGTCTTTGACCTGCTTATAGTTAAGTAGGTAACTTTGTCAGTTATTGTATTACCTACATACAAATATACGTTTACACAAATTAATTACACAGATCCGCCGTGTGGTATCCGGCTGAATAGAATAGACCGCCCTCTTTCTTACTGAGGTGTCGTAAAAGGCGAACAAGATAAGTTGACGTCAGGCAGGCGGCCGGTTGTAAAACGCAACCAACGTTATATTTAACTACCGTCGACAACTTGATTTGCCATGATTTGGCTTATTATTGTAAGCCAGATCATGTTAGGACATGTTTATAACATGTTGACAGGGCAAAACATGTTATAAACATGTTGTCACATGATTTGGCTACGTATTCTACAACCGGCCGCATGCAACCTGGCCTGTCCTGGCGTCAACTTACTCTATTTTAGGACACCTCTCGTAAGAAATGTGTCTATTCTACTCAGCCGAATACCACACGGCGGGTCGACTTACCTTAGTTGCCTTTTACGACACCTCGATAAGATAAGAGGATGGTCTAATCTACTCAGCCGGATACCATACGGCATAAATTTCATACTCCTTTTTTGAGTAATTTTCTTGAAGAAGGTACAACGTCTTCATTAATATATTGACTAAAAAAGTAAAATTCGGTAAAATGCTTTCTACAAGGGAATGCGATAAGATCTACAAAACTAGCTTGCCCTTATGATTATAAGGGAAAGCTAGTTTTTGGTAAAAAAGGCCCTATCTTGACCTGTAGGTCCCGGGGGATGAAACATAGCGGGGTGCGGAGTGCTCTGTATTGATTTTCAGGACGCGCAAGACGAGTGCTTTCCTGTCACCCGGAATAGTTTAAGATTGTGATATAGTTTCTTTTAATGGTTGGATGTGAGGGTAGATATAAAAATCCCTCACTCAACCATTAAAAGAAACTATTGCAAGTCACATGTCATCCGTCGTGTGATATCCGGCTGAATAGAATAATACCACCCTCATTCCTTACCGAGATGTCGTAAAAGGCGACTAAGGTAAGTCAACCCGCCGTGTGGTATCCGGCTGAGTAGAATAGACCAACCTCATTTTTTACCGAGGTGTTGTAAAAGGCGACTAAGGTAAGTCGACCCGCCGTGTGGTATCCGGCTGAGTAGAATAGTACCACCCTCATTTCTTACCGAGGTGTCGTAAAAGGCGACTAAGGTAAGTCAACCCGCCGTGTGGTATCCGGCTGAGTAGAATAGTACCACCCTCATTTCTTACCGAGGTGTCGTAAAAGGCGACTAAGGTAAGTCGACCCGCCGTGTGGTATCCGGCTGAGTAGAATAGTACCACCCTCATTTCTTACCGAGGTGTCGTAAAAGGCGACTAAGGTAAGTCAACCCGCCGTGTGGTATCCGGCTGAGTAGAATAATACCACCCTCATTTCTTACCGAGGTGTCGTAAAAGGCGACTAAGGTAAGTCAACCCGCCGTGTGGTATCCGGCTGAATAGAATAATACCATCCTCATTTCTTACCGAAATGTCGTAAAAGGCGACTAAGGGAAGTCGACCCGCCGTATGGTATCCGGCTGAGTAGAATAGACCAACCTCATTTCTTAGCGAGGTGTCGTAAAAGGCGACTAAGGTAAGTCGACCCGCCGTGTGATATCCGGCTGAGTAGAATAAACCAACCTCATTTCTTACCGAGGTGTCATAAAATACGACTAAGGTAACTTGACGTCAGGCAGGCGGCCGGTCGTAAAAAACGCAGTCAAATCATGTGACAGCATGTTTATAACATGTTGTGCCAACCCCACTTAGGGTGGAATAAGGGCAGGAGGATGATACATAGTCACAGCAAAGCGGTCTATTACTTTATAATATTACTAGCAATCGCCAGCGGCTCCGACCGCGTGGAAAGATTAAAGACCTAATATAGTATTTTGATGACCATAAAAATGTTTAAAGTGAAAAATCATCATCTATACACTAGGTAATATATAAAGCTAAAGAGTTTGTTTGTTTGTTTGAACGCGCTAATCTCAGCAACTACTGGACCGATTAAAAATTCTTTCAGTAAAAGATAGTTTATTTATTGAGGAAGGCTATAACATCACGCTAAGATGAATAGGAGCGGAGCAGCAATAAAAAAATAGTACGAAAACGGCAAAATTGCGTCTCCGCCCGCGTGGAAAGATTAAACCGTAATATAGTATTTTGACAACCATAAAAAAATTTAAAGTGGGTTTACCTTTAAAGCTACACATATGCTTACTAAGTAAACGGTGAAAGTAAGGCAAGGTAAGCTTTTAATTTTGCCGTTTTCTTAATATTTTTACCGCTGCTCCTCTCCTATCCATCATAGCGTAATGTTATATAGCCTTAAGGATTCCTCGATAAATGGACTATCTTACACTCAAAGAGTTTTTCAAATCGGTCCAGTAGTTCCTGAGATTAGCGCGTTCAAACAAACAAACTCTGCAGCTTTATATATTAGTATAGATTATAAAATAATAAAATAAAAAGCCTTTTATTTCTCACCAATATTTACAGATATGTCAAGGATGTCAAATATAAAAAAAATACATATCAAGTCATAGTCATCATAGTCAAAATACAAGTTGATTAATAGAAAAAATGATTAAAAAAATAATAATAATAATAAGTCAAATTGATTTTCTAGTTGGTGAGAACCCCTCTTAGGGTAAAGGCCTCCTCCAAGTTCTTCCAAGTATAGATTAATCGGGGATTATATAGCAAAATAAATTTATTATTAATTTTGTATTATGCATCTCCGCAAAGTAACGCCTAATTATATAAATTGTTTCAAAATATTTACAGACCCGTCGACTTACATATTTATATTTCCACACAGCTCGGTTCCACATAAAAAGCTCTACGTGAAAAGTTGAAAAACGCCCCCCAACACATCAAACGCAGACAAACAACAGCACTAAACAAAACACTACCGCAACCCTCATTAGTGCCTGAAAGACCTCTGAAGCTATCTCGCACCGCTTTGATCTCGACCCGCAAAGCATCGCCGCCCCTCTGTAACAAACGTGCAAACCTCTAAATTAAAATTTCCTTTGGTACAGACCAATTGGAATCCATGTAATATTTTTTTGGAATTCCGTAATCAAGATTTTGACTGCGGAACACGTAAAATCATTATCAAAGATGTACAAATATCATCAATTATGTAATAGTTTATAGAAGCAAGTTTTACTTTAAAATTTATCGCGGATTATAGATAAATAATGTTTATAGAATTAGGCATTACTTTGCGGAGATCCATAATACAAAAGTAATAATAAAATTATATTGCTATAATCCGCGATGAAGTAAAATAGAAAATATATATAATGCTAAATGTAGTGGACAATCGGTTATCATACCTGATACATGCAGGATTCGTAAAAACACATGCACAAACCTTCACCACCGCCAACCCATAACACAAGTATTAAGTTACTTACTTTGGGTACGGACCGTGTGTGTAAGTGTCCCATATATTCATTTATTTTATTTATGAATAAGTGTAAAGGAAAAATATCGTTGTAATAAATTTGTATTGAACCATATCTCATCAGCTTCTAGGGTAATAATTTGAAAGTGTAACACACTGACAGACTTTCGCATTTATAATATTAGTATGGATTACAACACGCATACCCGTACTATATATTTGAGTAGTCGAACATCCAGTCAGAATAGTCGTTGGTATAGCTTCATCATCTTCCTGCCCTTATCCCACTCTAAGTGGGGTCGGCGCAACATGTTATAAACATGTTGTTACATGATTTGGCTGCGTTTTTACCATCGGCCGCCTGCCTGACATCAACTTACCTCTGTCGTATTTTACGACACCTTGGTAAGAAAGAGGGTGGTCTATTCTACTAAACCAGATACCACACGGTGGGTCAACTTACCTTAATCGCCTTTTACGACAGCTCGGTAAGAAATGAGGTTGGTCTATTCTACTCAGCCGGATACCACACGACGGGTTGACTTACCTTAGTCGCTTTTTACGACACCTCGGTAAGAAATGAGGGTGGTACTATTCTATTCAGCCGGATACCACACAGTCGTTGGTATAGCTTATGATAGTTAATTACGGAGATTGTAAAGCAAACGCAGCCCGACGTGCCGATCGTCATGTTCACTCACTAAATCTAACCTACAGCGTGTTACGACCACTGACTGTATGGATTTCAGTACACTAATATTAATTCTAGCTTATACCCACAACCTCGTTCGCTTTTCTGGGAATAAACAGTAGCTTCAGCCACTCTCCAACCCTGCAAATATTTCCATCACAAAAGTTAGATCGATCCGGGAAGACTGATAGACATTTGTTAGTTTAATTATTTGTATAAATAACCCGTATGACTTGCATGATTTATCTTTATCATTTAAATGAGTTAATCTTGTATGTATATATAAGTATATTTTCTGAATCTCGGAAACGGCTCCAACGATTTTTCTGCAATTCAGCATGTAGGGGGTTTTGGGGGAGAAAAATCGATATAGCTAGGTTTTATTAAAAAAAAATCGTTTTATCCCTGTTTCTGGCCATAAGAAAATGGTAAAATATAGAATTGAAAGCAAAGGATTTTTTTTAGTTATCAAATGTAATGTTGCGATAGCCGATGGGTAATGGGCAGACCGATAATGTTCAATACCCGGGTTCCTCATATGTAATCGGCGCCTTTTTTTTTAAGTAAAAAAAAATAATTAAAAAAAATTACAATGCAAGACTCGGTTAATTTTATCCAATAACCAAAAACCGAAATATCTTTCTTAAAATACCTAACTTTTTCGACGAAAGCCAAACAACGTGATATAGAACCTTTTTTAAAATTACAGATCGGAATTGACTTTGACACATCGTGAATAAAAAAACTTTGATGCTTTGATAATATATGGCGCTTCTCAATATCATCCTGTTGATATAACAGTACAGTTGATATTTCAGTAACCTATATAACCCGGTGTGTAAGGAATAATTATGCCAAATTTCATCGAAATTAGTTCAGCGGATTAGCGTAGCGAACCTTTTTTTAAATTACAGATTTGAATTGACTTTGACACATCGTGAATAAAAAAACTTCGATGCGTTGATAATAGATGGCGCTTCTCAATGTCATCCTGTTGATAAAAATAAATAAAAAAATAAAAAAAATATAACAGGATTTCTGTAACCTATATGTTACTCCGGTGTATAAGCAATTTCATCGATATTGGTTCAGCGGATTAGCGTAGCAGATTGCAGAATGATATATTGCTGTTCAAGTTCAAAGTTACTATTGTCTTTCATTCAAACCGTCGTTCGACGTATGTACGGTTCATATTAATTACCACAACCATCCCGTCGCTAATTTAGGCGATTGATTACAAAGCAAACAACGAGGTACAGAGGAGTGTTTAGAAATTAGGGATTTGCATAATGTATACAAACATTTTCTGCGAATTTTCATATCGCAATATATTAATATAGACTTGACACGATGTGTCAAGAAACTGTGGTAGCCCAGCGGTGCGACCGTGTGAATCTTTAGAGACGATCATGGATTAAAACCCGGGCAGACACCAATGAGTTTTTCTGTTAAAACTTATGTGTCTAATTGATAATTGCAATTTAGCACACGCTTTTCGGTGAAAGAAAACATCGTGAGGAAACCTGCATATCTCTAGAGAATTCTGGAGATATGTGTAACCTACCAATCCGCATTGGGGCAGTGTGGTAGGTCTTAGCTCCAATCCTTCTATCCAAAAACGGAGAGAAGAGACCTATTCTCAGCAGTGGGACAGTAACAGATCTTACTTACTTTTTTTTATATTAATATAATATTATAGTACCTGGATGACCGAGTCATGCTCAGTGATTTTTTAAAAGGTATAAAAAATGCAATTTAAAAAAAATAAAAAAGAAAGAAAACTCCTTTTTTGCTCCCGTTACCAATTAGGATATCACAGCTACAAAAATTTTTGAATATAAATCAATTCTACATTTTAAAAAAAATTTAATGCAAAAAACAGGGATAAAACGAAATATTTTTTTTAATAAAACCTAGCTAGATCGAATTCTCTCCCCTACATGCTGAATTTCAGGAAAATCGTTGGAGCCGTTTCCGAAATTCCGAAAAAATATTTATATACATATATACATACAAGATTAACTCATTTAAATATTATAAATAAGATAAGGTTAGTACAAAAGTAATAAGAATATTATTTTGCTATAAATAACAAAGCAATGCTTTGCGATTTAATCGTGGAGTCTATCTCCTGAAGATGCTTCGGTTACGGGGTGAAACAATTGTTGAGATTGTGGTGGTGAATGTGTGCAGTGTGTATTGTTGTGTCATCGGTGTCGGGTGCATGAGTTCTTACAAATTCTGCACGTATCAGGTCTTAGAACGAATAGTACACTCTACATTTAGCATTACATATATTTCCTTTTATCGCGGATTATAGCAAAATAATATTCTTATTACTTTTGTATTGGACCTCCGCAAAGTAACGCCTAATTCTATAAATTATAAGAATAGTAAGAAAGACAAGATTTACACTAAGCATAGCTAGAGATGGTAATGGTAAGCTGTGGTAGCCCAGCGGTAACACCGTGCGCTTCTTTCGAGGAGGTTTAGGGTTCAAACCCCGGGCAGGCACCAATGAGTTTTCTAGTAAAACTTATGTGTCTAATTGATAATTGCAATTTATCACACGCTTTTCGGTGAAGGAAAACATCGTGAGGAAACCTGCATATCTCTAGAGAATTCTGGAGATATGTGTAACCTAGCAATCCGCATTGGAGCAGCGTGGTAGGTATCAGCTCCAATCCCCTTCTCTCCAAAAACGGAGAGAAGAGGCCTATGCCCAGAAGTGGGATAGTAACAGGCCGTTACATACATTACATACATAGCTAGGCTCCATCGCCTTGGACTCAGAGCAGACTCAGTGACTCAGAGCTTTCGTATGATGCCAATTGTCAGCGACCACGTTTTAGATCCGTTTTCAGCAATATTTGAAACTGATCGACAATATGCTACGCTCGAAACATTATCAAAATATTTGCGTCACAAAAAATAACAAAATAAATCGAATCACTCACGCTTACACTCTTAAATCTTGTGAGCAAACATTTTAAACGCGAGTGCTGATCGAAAACGAACGGGGTGGCATTAAGTGTTAGATAAAAGCCCCATATTATACAGCCACCATTTTACCACGGCCTCTGCACTGGCGCTTATTAACCCCTACGATCCCCATTTTATGGGCGTCGAAAGAGGGGGTGGGAGTCAAGTGATAGTGGTCGGTAACGTTGCGAATCGTCGAGTCGTCAAGTGGTAGAAAATCGCATCAGTTCTGATCTCATAGCACGCGGGGATTTGGTGTGATTTTTTTATCGGGTTTCGCTTACAACGAATTTAAAGGATTCTTATTGAGTGATAATTTTTTATAGTATGTTTTTTAAAAGAGTATTAACTAGTAAAGCCCAGAGGTGAGACAGTGAGACTCCTTCGAGGGTCACGGGTTCAAACCCCTTGCAGGGTTATCTATATGTGCCTAATTGATTTTTGCAATTTATCATATGCTTTTTGGTGAAGGAAAACATCGTGAGGAAACCTTACATATCTTTAGAGATAGTTTCCCTAGTTGCCTGTTAGCGCAGGTGGCAATGACCCTGCCTTCAGTTCCAATGATCCCGGGTTCTGTTCCTGCCAGGCAGAATTTTTTTTTGTTCTTCTTGTCTGGATATATTGAAGTATGTATATATTAAGTTATTTACCTTAGGAATGGACAACCGTGGTTGTAATTGTCCCATATATTTATTTCATCATCCACCTGCCTTATCCCATTACAACTGGAGTCAGCACAACATGTAATAAACATGTTGTCACATGATTTGGCTGCGTATTTAACGACCGGCCGCCTGCCTGATGTCACTTACCTTAGTCGTATTTTACGACTTCTCACTAAGAAATGAAGGGTGGTCTATTCTACTCAACCTCATACCACACGACAATGTCCCATATATTTATTTATTTATCTTTAAATTAAGCCCGGTGAAGCGGGCTTTATGCTAGTTTCTAATAAGTTTTGTTTAACTATACATGCCTATAGGAAACCAATGTCGATTTAGCGTGTAGGAATGTGAACAAAAACCGCGAAATGCCCAGACAGGGGCGGAACCACCTGTGTATGGGCTCAATACGGACCCATTTCGGTTCTATATACAGGTTGATTCATTTTGTTATAATCGATATTTTATCTGTACATAACAATGCCATATGCCGCGCCAGTTAATCCAACGCCAAATATACGCCCAAATATACGTATATAAATATACAAAGCCCATCGACGCTTTTGTACCACCAAATTGAAACGAACTAAAATTGGTAATGCCGCCAAATTTTGATTCCAACACAGGGGATGTGCCGTAGCCAGCAATTTTGATTCATAAAATGTACAAGTTCTAACACCAGTTATTATTTATTTTATTATCTTATTAGTAATTGATAAGTGGTAACCAAACCGTGAGATTGCGCGCCACTTACCAAGTGTTTGAAAATTTCCAGGATATACATAACCTTAAAATCCTCATTGATGCAGTGTAAAGAGAAAGGTTAAAGTTCAGAGCCACTGTGCTCCACTTCTTTCAAAAAAGGAGAGAGCAAGCATAATCCCAGCAAGGGGTATAGGGGATTATAATAGTAACAGGGCGTTACTATACTTTAACACGTCTCACATAGATTGTCTATTCCCTTATATGATAGAATAGTCAGACAATGGAATTGTCTACTACGAAATATAAAACATCATTCCAAAATCTTATAAGGGCTTATTTGAATTAAATTTAGTGTTTAAATTAATTATGTTTAATAAATTAAATAAAAGTAACATTCTGTATATGATAACGTGACCCCGTGGGAAACGGGCGTTCCTCTCAATATAGTTCACATGAACCAGGAAATATCTGTTTTTGTTTCCACGACTCTAGACATAACTCTTATTGGATTTAAAACAAATTTAATAAGTTAAGATAAATATTAGAAATTACTTTCTAATATATTTTAAATTGTTGTTAAATAAAGTTTTACAACTTATAAAGCAAAAGCGAAAGCTTGTGTGTATTTTTGAATTTAGAGGTCCAGTGGTTAATTAAACAGAAGATATGTAATTTTCTTAAAACTTATAGTACTTAAAACTTAACGTAGGCTACTTTTTAGTTCGAGAAAGGAAATTAGATTTTTGTCTATAACTAAGCGTCTTTAGAAAATTATTATCTTATATATAATTACCGTTACATATTGCCACATGATTCGATTAGGTATTTTAAGACCGGCCGCCTGCCTGACGTCATCTTACTGTTGTCACGTTTTGCGACATCACTGCAAGAAAGAGGGTGGTCTATTCTACTCAGCTGGATACCACACGGTGGTAAATCTTTCAAAAAATATTTCAACAAACCAAATAAGCCTGCAATCTAATATAGTATGTAGATGGATGAAAATTAAATCCAAGCTTCAATTGTATAAAAAGCTTTGTTAATAAGTAAATTTTTGAAAACTATTTATAATTATAACCGCTAAAATACATTCGTTAATTACCAAGCAAAGTCGTGGGACTTAGTCAGTTTTAATAAGCGGGGTTCAAAAATCAAAACTGCACGTGTGGGAACGTGGGAACACGGACACAGGTGGTGGCAATGTGAACAAATCACTATCCAGGAAACACCGGGTATAGCGGAAAGAATGGTATCATTATGGGCATTTGATGACCTATAGCGCAGTGGTGTGATTACATGTCTTTGAGAGGGGAGATTCCCGGTTCAGTGCACTGTTCATATTAATATAGACTGTAGTTTGTATAACAGGTTTAGCGTCTTAGTAAAATTGGGTTGTAATATTTGTCAAATTATTTTGTTTTAATTAAAATAATTGATCTGTTTGTGTAATTTTACCATATTAGTAGCTATTATCTATTTAAGAATGAGTGAAGTTTAAGGAAATAAATATTCTTTTTGCTTCACAATATATTCGAAGCACAAAAGTAATAATAAAATTATTTTGGTATAATCAGCGAAGAAGTAAAATACAAAATATATATAATGCTAAATGTAAGTGGACAATCGGTTATCATACCTGATACATGCAGGATTCGTAAAAACACATGCACAAACCTCAACCACCGACACCACAATACACAAGCACTATATACATTCACTATCACAAACTCAACAATCGTTTCGCCCCGCAACCCACTCTCCACTTACATTTAGCATTATATATATTTTCTATTTTACTTATTCGCGGATTATAGCAAAATAATTTTATTACTACTTTTGTATTATGGATTTTTTCATAAAAATATAGGAAATTAAGAAAAATGACGATGTATATACCTAATAGACAAAGTAGGAACCGACAGAACCTTGCGGCTTCTGCTTTGCGCTTTGCAAAAGTACATAAGTGTTTTGTAGGTTTAGGTATAAGATTCTATAATAAAATGCTGCAATCAATTTTAGCTTATTCATCGTTTATCGGAGGCTGTACAGAATTAGAATTTGAAAAGGGCAACCGCTGTCTTGCTAACTCTTCTCGGTAGGAACAGCTTTCCGAACCAGCAGTAGAGTTGACGATTCAAAAGCACTTGTTCACAAGTTTACTTAAATAAAGAATAATTTGAATTTGATTTATTATTTACTAGCTTTTACCCGCAATGTTGTTTGCGTGGACAGTTGTTTCGTGATAGTTTGATAATAGATGGCGCTTTTCAATGTCATCCTATACCTGTAGAATTAACAGGATTTCTATACCTTATATGTTATTCCAGTGTATAAGGAATAATTGTGCCAAACTTCATCGATTTTGCTTCAGCGGATTCGCCGTGAAAGAGTAACAACATACAACTATGCTCACAAACTTTCGCATTTATAATGATACTAGCGGCCCGCACCGGCTTCGCACGGGTATGCACGACATCACATTAGAAACCTCAAAAATTACAGTATTTCTCTACTCCATATTGAATGTTATTATACATATAAACCTTCATCTTCGATCAATCTATCTATTTAAAAAAACCGCATCAAAATATGTTGCGTAGTTTTAAAGATTTTAGTATACATAGGGACATAGGGACAGATACAGAAAGCGACTTTGTTTTATACTATGTAGTGATGTAGGATGTAGGATAGGATAGAATTAGTAGGATAGAAGAACTGACTGATATTTGCTTCTTCTTTATTGTAATATGGCAAATTTTAAGCTTGTTTCCCTACTTTTAGTGTAATAACGCGCTCTAACCAACCTTAACGAAAGAAAATTTGTAAACAGTTATTAAAGGCAATTACAAACGTAATACTAAAATTATTTTGCTTTAATCCGTCACCACAATACACAAGGAAGCTTTGCGATTTTTTCGTGTAGTCTATCTCCTGATTATGCTTTGGTTGCGGGGCGAAACGATTGTTGAGTTTGTGATAGTGAACGTATATAGTGCTTGTGTATTGTGATAGCGGTGGTGAATGTTTGTGCATGTGTTTTTACGAATCCTGCATGTATCAGGTATGAAAACGAATTGTCCACTCTACGTTTAGCATTATACCTATATATTTTCTATTTTACTTTATCGCGGATTATAGCAAAATAATTTTATTATTACTTTTGTATTACCTATGGATAGCCGTAAAGTAACGCCTAATACAATAAATTATTTAAAGGCAATTAGTTATTTCATTTTACTATCTTAACTATAGTAATAATATAATTCATAAAGGCACAATCAATCGGTTACATAAAACTAAATGCGAACCTACATACGTGACTGCACGATTTCCTAACATTTATTAGTTAGGAGTTCGTCATTTGGCTATTGTGATAACGAAATTTTAACTTTAATTACAATCTAATAAAGTTTAATTTACTTTGTCATAAGTTATTTAAGGATGCGTATAATTAATTTTGAACGTTTCAAAATTGTGTTAAGGTTGAAATTACTTTGTTTGTTATATAAATTTAAATTAGTATGGTAAAGTTTAGTTGTAGAATGAAATTAATCTGGTGGCGTGTACGACGACGCGGCTTGATTTATTACACCTGGACTTCCGTGGAATTGCACTTTGTTTTCCGTGGAGAGGTTTTTGACAAAATACCTACGTTTTTGTAAAGCTGAACCATATTTACGTTGATGGCTGTACACTATGACCTTAAAGTGCTTATTTATGTTAGTTTTATGTTAGTCTTCGCTTGTCCTTAGTCTTTATTAGGCCTTGGTCTTTTCTATTTACCTAAGCTTAGGAACGTTTGTCGGTACGGGTCAATGTGATGTCGTAAATAATTACATTTTTTCCGCTTACATTGCAAACGCAGGCTAAACCCTACGAGATTTACCAAAATGATGTACTAAGTATTTGAACACTTTGAAAAGGTCTAGAGAAAACTCCGCGATGGTGTATATATGTCTAACTCTTATGGATAACTCACAATTTTTTTGTCATTTTCTTTTTACGAAAAACAATGCCTTATTTTCGAAGCAATTTTAAATAATACAGCATTAATCTTTATCCAATTAAGTACCTCAAAAACATTGTTGATTTAATATACATCAATATGTCCCTACACAGCATGTAATTTAAATGAACATTTTCGAAGATATTACAGATTTACGCCCTATGACACTTTGAATTTAGCAGCGATCGGACGCGTTTGTTTTTCACATGACAATGATATGATATGTCGCTCTTCCAAGAGTCACCTCTAAAGAAAACATGTTTGTATTATCTAATGACAAGAAAGCTGTGAATGGTATATAAAAACATTCTGTAATTAATTGTAAAAATAAAATACATAGGGAAAAATTTTAAAAAGTAAATAAATAAAACTGTAATTTATGAATTTGGATATTAAAAGTAATGACAATATTATTTTGCTATAATCCGCGATAAAAATTGCGGATTATAGCAAAAATTTTATCGCGGATTATAGCAAAATAATATTTTCATTACTTTTGTATTATGGACCTCCGCAAAGTAACGCCTAATTCTATAAATTAATTTGGATATTCCAAAGTAGCAAGAAATCTTCATGGTATAGGAAAAGGGGCATTGTTTTACTCCAAATTAAACGCGTGCGGGCAACGGGCAGTAATGAATGAATCAAAACTACTGGACAGATTTTAATCATTTTTTTTCACTGACTGACATGTGTTAATATTTTATACCGGTGCGAAGCCGGAGCGGGCCGCTAGTCTATAATAAATAATTTTAAGAAATTAAGTTCGTAAGTTCCGCAATATGAATGGAGAATAAAATTACCTAATTTATTATCTATCTAAACGTTATAACTGGAGGGTGATTTTTTTTCGTCTAATTTTCAAAGCCCACCGCCCACATGCGAGTTTTTTTCCACGACAATTACATAATGTCCATAAAATTAATTACCAACTACATTCACACCCGTGTCATCGTCCGTAACACCGTGAAAATGACCAATGTCCTTTTGTGACCAATACAATACATTACAAAGATATTTACTATTTACTTACCAAGATTAAACAGAATTTCAACTTTGATGCGTATTAAAATAGGGATGTTGTAATTTTTTTGGAATGTATAATATAAGTTTGCAAATTTTACGTCTCAATACCAATTGACAGCTGGACGAAATCATTTTGATTTTTGTGGTGTCCACCCACGGCATGCGACAAATATTATTACCATGTCATTTGCCTTTTACAAATTGCCATTGAATTGCGTAATAGTTTTTTTTCCGGAAGTAGACAATTTTAATGTTGCACCGTTATATCTATTTTTTTCGTAATAACTTTAAAAATTTTGCTATAATCTCTTACAAGAGAATTAGAAAAATTTAATCTGTCAACTTTGAAGGATTGTCGTTTACTCCTCAGTCCTTAAGTACCATTGTCTCTTACACCTTTACGAGTATATTTAGGATTAAACCTTTGCGTTGTCGTACTTGCTTGTTTGTATTGTGTTACAAAAAATGTTATAACGACTGTTAATCGTCTTTTTAAAATGATATCATGGGACTTCATGATATCAGTTTCGTATATCGCTTTTCACAGATAATACATAACGATTTTCTAGTTATGTAAGCCCGTTTGTAATGTCTCCCTCTCTTATTTTATACGTGTAACATCATTGTCCTGCCCTTATCCCACTTTAAGTGAGGTCGGCACAACATGGTTTAACATGGTTGTCACGATCGGCCACCATCCTGACGCAAACTTACCCTATTCGCCGTATACGTCGGTAAGAAAAAGAGTGGTCTATTCTATTCAGCCGCACAGCACACGCTTTTTTTGTACAGGAAAAAACCCCTTAAGGGTACTTTACCCTTATGGATATTATGTCGGACTCGTACCGACTAAAACGACCTGTGCTCCACCACGCTGCCGATGGCAAGGACAGGGTATCGTTGTACACATTGCCCCTATCACCGCCGACAGCTCCGATCCCAGAGAACAGCTACTCTGGGTAGAGACCCCTCGATGCACCAGATGCACCGACCGCCTCGGGGACCTGTAAGCCAGACGTCCGATATACCCGTTCGGAACGTCCGAAGGTCCCCTGACAGGGCGGCAGACGATGGGCTTAGGTAAGTCGCTACCACCTGGACTCGCCAGCAGCAGATTGGATCCAGATCAAAAGTACCGTTGACACACCACACGCTGGGTCAACTTATCTTAGTCGCCTTTTACGACAACTCGGTAAGAAATGAGGGTGATCTATTCTACTCAGCCGGATACCTCACGGCACTAGTTTTACACGTGTAACAACCAAAACAAAAGAAAAAATTATTAATCGCGTAACAAATACTTTCACAATAAATATAATTTGTGTCGATATTTTTTATAGACAAATCCGGCTAATTCAGTTACGTAATTGCTTAGTATTACCTTCTCCCTAATTTAATGGAAGCCCCACGTAAAGAAATATGTGGGTAGTAGAAAAGTAAGATTTTCGTTTTCCGTCTTTTGTGACTTCCGTTTGCTATTGGCTTCTTAATAAGGGTGGCTATCGCTCTGCCATTTTACGGATAAATTGTCTCTGAAATATAGTTCTGTACTTACACATTTACTTTTTGATATAGTTTAATATTCTAACACGATTGTTCAATTTATTTATCTATTAATTAATATTTGAACGAAATTTGATATGAAATCATTTATCGCGGATGATAGTGAAAATTACTTTTAACTTTAATACTAGGTAAGTATCCATACGAATATAAAATAATTTCAAAATTCATTATTCATTTATAACAACTTATATCATTATTTTAACTTCCAAATCAAGATAAAAAAAAACTAGAACAGAAAAAGTGCAAAAAAAACATGGTGATAGGACTGGAAGTTTTATATTCAGAGTTTTGAAGGTTTTGAAGGTGGCTGATACATTAGATGTTTTAATGAATTGATTTGCAGTGAAAGGAGCTTATTTTTAGAGCAACCCTTTTCTAAATCAAACTCGGACTATTAGAGGTGGAGGAATACAGATTGCTGATAATTTGGGTTGCTGAATGTTTCAATTTGCTCATAACTACTATGTATACTTTCATAATATGTATTATGTTTTAACTTACATTATATAATAGTGCCGGAAAACCGAGCCTAAGTAATTTGTTTAAATTAAAAAAAAATATTGAGTTCCCGAAAACATGGATTAAACAACATTTTTTCTTAATAAAACCTTGCTAGATCAATTTTTTCTCCCCAAAACCCTCTACAAGAATACAAGAATTTCATGAATATTGTTGGAGTCGTTTCCAAAACACAGAAATATATATATAAAGATTAACTCATCTAAATATTAAAGATATGACCTATTTATCATGCTACGTTTTTGACCAAAAAAGTTGAAATATGCCTTTAATGCCTTTGACATAGTATCCTAAATTGTTTTTTTTTACACTAAAATCGTAGGCGAATAATATGCGTTCAGCGCAACAATTGCTGTATACATGTGAGTTTTGAGGTAAGAGTTTTTCAAAACCACTTTTCCTTCTTCGTAACTGTGACATTTCTTCTCGAATAAACTTAAAAGGTTTAGGTTAGGTGTTAAATAAAATAAAATTTTAACTTCAATATTTATGTGCAGGACGATGAAATATGGAAGCAGCATAGTCACCCTTACGCGTACAATGATATGGCGTACCACAATAGAATTAAAAACGAAAGCCTCTTAACCGCTCCTTAGGTCCTTACTGATCCCTTACCGGTCTCTGCGGGGTTTCCCGCAAAATTGACCGAAAAGTAAGCGAATGAAAGGTTTGAATGAATGAATGAATAAATGATTGAATTCTTTATTGCACAATAACACTACAACGATTTTTAAAACAATTAAAGAAACAAAGCAAATAACATTAAAAGAAAAATATTGTGAATTGCCGGCCTTATCGCTAAGACAGCGATCTCTTACAGGCAACCATTTTAATACATGTTTGTTATGTTTGCGTACACAAGGTTTGTGTTTTAGTCAATCGTTTAAGTCTTTACCTTAAAATTAAATTCACGTTACTTTCAGTAAATCGTAGATATGGACATTTTTTAAATTTAAACTATCGTGAGTAGTATTTATAGTACGAACCCATCTGGGGCATTTATTCATGAGCTGTCTAGGTTCGAAACTAGTCGGGCTAACCCGATAGAATAAGACGTGAGTATAACCGCTTTCTATACATTCTTATTTCTTACCGAAGTGTCGTAAAAGGTGACTAAGGTAAGGCTGAGTAGAATAGATACCCTCATTTTTACCGAGGTCTCCTAAAAGGCGGCTAAGGTAAGTTTACCCACCGTGTCATATCCAATTGAGTAGAATAGACCACCACCTCTTGCTTACTGAGGTGTCGTAAAAGGCGACTAAAGTTAATCGACCCGCAGTGTGGTACCCGGCTGAGTAGAATAGACCACCGTCATTCCTTTCCGAGGGGTCCTAAAAGGTAGGAGGGGTCCATCATTCTCCTGCCCTTATCCTTCTCTAAGTGGGGTCGGTACAACCTGTTATAAACATGTTGTCACATAATTTGGGTACGTATTTTACGACCAGCCGCCTGCCTGCCTGCCATCAACTTACCTTTGTCGTATTTTACGACACCTCGGTAAGAAATGAGGGTCGTCTATTCTACTCATCCGGATACCACACGGCGTACCAACCTGTATCGTTTTAAATAGATACTTGAATACATATATACACCCAGACTCGAAGAATCACCTATTTGTTATATAGAAAATGTTGGCCTTTGGCGGCAATTTGTTTTTA
Organism: Morpho helenor; assembly: GCA_029227775.1. NCBI lineage: Eukaryota > Metazoa > Arthropoda > Insecta > Lepidoptera > Nymphalidae > Morpho > Morpho helenor. The sequence continues at coordinate 3,335,644 of JARGCU010000006.1, forward strand.
ACTTTTAAAATTTATTTCTTAGTCAAATACATTTATAATTGCCAATATTGGGACTAAAGATAAAAGGAAAGTCACTTCATTAAGAAACCCAATCTCTCATTACTCGCATAAGTGGCAAGACCCTCACCTATTGCCATTTTTCAAAAAGTCCCCGAAAAACAAACATCGGTGCCGAAGTTACACTAATGGCGGATATCACCTCCACCTTCCGTTTCCTCAAACGACTGGCATATGAGCATCACTAATATATGACATTAACAACTCTATTTTTTATGCTTTAGAGGTTATTATTGCTTGAACTTATTAGGACTTTAACATTGAGTGCTCGGTTTATTAATATATCGAAGGTATTTACATAAATCACCCTCATACATTTCTTTTGTAGTAGTCAAATATTTAGGATGTGAAGGGAAATGCCAAGCGTTGTTTAAACATTTGTTACGTAATGCTACACAAGTTATTTACATGTAATTAAGGTTTTGATCTAACTATAAGCTGTGGTAGCCCAGCTGTAACACCGTGGGACTCTTTTGAGGAAGTCACGGGTTCAAACCTGAGTAGACACCAATGAGTTTTTCTGTTAAAACTTATGTGTCTAATTGATAATTGCAATTTATCACACGCTTATCGGTGAAGGAAAACATCGTGAGGAAACCTGCATATCTCTAGAGAATTCTGGAGATATGTGTAACCTACCAATCCGCATTGGAGCAGCGTGGTAGGTCTTAGCTCCAATCCTTCTCTACAAAAACGGAGAGAGGAGATCTATTCTCAGCAGTGGGATAGTAACAGGCCGCTACTTACCTACTTTATACGCTGTTAGTAGGTCTAACGGCTTTTACAACGTCACGGGGCGAGACCGGCGAGTGCAGAAGCATCGTCGAGAATGCGGAAATTAAGAATTAAAAATTACTAGTAGCATTAATGCCGTGTGACATTCGGCTGAGTAGAATATACCACCCTCATTTCATACCGAGGTGTCGTAAAAGGTGACTATGGTAAGTTGACCCGCAGTGTGGTATCCGGCTGAGTAGAATAGACCATCCATATTTCTTACTGAGGTATCGTAAAATACGACTAAGGTAATTTGACCCGCCTTGTGGTATCCGGCTGAGTAGAATAGACCACCCTCATTTGTTACCGAGGAGTAAAAGAAAACTAAGGTGATTGACCCACCTGGTATCTGGTGGCGGCCTATTCTCCTCAGCCGGATACCATAAAACTTATCGTAGATTATAGCTAAATAATTTTATTATTACTTTTGTATTATGGATTTCCGCAAAGTAACGCCTAATTCTATAAATTACTATAAAGTTATTGAACGTAAGTTACTGGCAATGTAAAGTAGATCTTTGATTTGTCTACATATGCATTTACGGTAAGCAGATACCAGTTGGAGGGTGACGGTGGAAGTGGTCTCTTTAAGGGAAGTAGCACGTGTCCAGTGTAGTATCGACTTACACCTTTTATTTAAGTCAAAGATAATCCTTACCCTAATAAAAGAAAGAACGAGGAAGTACTGTTATCTGAATAACCTATGTTCATAGATTTAGGTACTTAACAAAATATAAAAATACAAAAGTAATAATAAAATAATTTTGCAAAAGAATTATATTATTACTTTTGTATTATGGATCTCCGCAAAGTAACGTTTAATTCTATAAATGTAAAAATTACAAAAAAACGTTCTTTTAGTAAGCATATTACATTTCGTTAATATTAAATATTATTGTTATTTATTCCAAAGCATTTACCTAAAATTATTAATACCATTTGCACCTTTTGAAAATAACGGAGTAACATTATAAATTAAAAAGTCTATTTGTCTATCTCTAATAATATCGCGGCTAATTCGCTAGACTAATATAAATTAAATTTGGAACAATTAAAATAATTTTTAAATTTTTTATTTGTTATATTTTAGAAAATATTTATAAAAATGAATTTGTTAATAAATAAATAAAAAGTAAAATCGAACAGATTTTTTTACAATGTTCTTTTTTTAATTTACAAATAACACGTGCCTACGAATAAACATACGCATTCTAATTTCAGTGCACAGATAAAGAATTAAATTTTATACGAACATTATAAACGAAAACCTTTTCCAATCAGCGGAACGAGCATTATTTTATTATTTTCATTTATATTCAGAAATAAAGGGCTCACGAAAACGGTAACAAAACAATGCACATTAAAATTCATTGGATAAAGCATTTCGTTATATTTTTATAAGACGATTCGTAAGCAACTTCCCGTCATAATATTTCCATAGTTTTAGTCAATCCACAAACTTATATATACAGCTGCGAAACATTACAAATATGAATTACGTTACAAACTATATCTTAATACTATATTAATAAGGTTTAAAAAAATTAATTTCATTTTTCTAATGTATTTTTTATTTTGTATAAGATATATAGTATCAAATAATCGCAAAAATATGTGGGTGTGGTTGGATTGTGTCATTTTTATAACCGCATTAGGGGCGTAAGTGGACGGGGTTGAATTTAAAAGGTTTCTTACGTCCCTCCAAAATTTTATTGCCGTCTTAATGGTTAAAATATACTGGATATAGTTTTAGCTGAATTGAAGATATTGCATTACTTAACTGGATATGCCAAGACAAATGTAGGTGTTATCATCTATACTATCTATCTATATAAAGCTGAAGAGTTTGTTTGTTTGATTATTTGTACGCGCTTATCTCAGGAACTACTGGACCGATTTGAATTTTTTTTAAATGTATCTTAGTCTATTTATCCAAGAAGGCTATAGACTAAATAAGATTACTCTAAAACGAATAGGAGAGAGCAGCGATGAAAAATATTGCGAAAACGGAAAAATTTAAAACTTTCCTTTCTTGAGTGCGTTTTCTTAGTAAACGGTTTAAAAAAGTTATTCAAAAATCTCTTATAATTAACTCGTGATAACTACTTTCATGTTCAAAATTTCATTTCGGGAAATAATTTACGACACTCATTTCCATGCGGGCAAAGCTGCTGGCAGAGCTAGTCTTATATAATAAGGTCTAATACCTACTTTAAACTCAGGATTTCAATTGTCAAATTTATCTTCGGAGTAGGAAAACAACGTGAGATTATTTCTCATCAGAATAGATCTTGATTAACACAGAATTCGTAAGTAATAATATATATAAATATCTTTACAAAATAGGTAATGAAAATAGATCTGTTATTTCAAAACCATTGTCACGGCCCGGATAGCTCAGTCGGTAGAGCATTGGACTTTTAATCCAAGGGTCCAGGGTTCAAGTCCCTGTTCGGGCGGTAACTTTTTAAATAAATTTTATATTTTAAAATTTATTTTTACTTGAAAAGCTTTTCAGTTGAATTCATTCAATTAAGAATAATTTTAGTTAAAAATTTAATAAAATGTCTTAAATTTTAAATGAGAATGTAATTTTTTTTTATTTTAGTAGCTATAAGTTTGTTCATATGTGATTTATAGAAGCAGGCGTTACTTTGCGGAATTCCATAGTATAGATGTTACAAAAGACTTATTTTCCTGTAATTCGCGTTTGTTAAGAGAAAATATGTAATGCTAAGTGTATGAAGCAGGCAACATTCACATACCTTATACATGCAGGACGAGTCACCACACGTATCACAAAACGCCGTCGACACCAACACTCCAAACAAGCACTACACACACTCACTACCACAATCTTTACGATCGTTTTGCTCCGAAAGCGAAGTATCATCAGGGGGATAGGCTCCACGAACAAAACACGAACATTACGGCCGACACATAATGTGCCGATCCCACTTAGAGTGGGATAAGGGCAGGTGGATGATGAATTAATAGACAATCTATGTAATTAGAGCTGTGATAGCCTACCTGTGACACCATGCAACTCTCGAGAGAGTCATGGGTTCAAACCCGTGCAGACACCAATGAGGTTTTCTGTTAAAACTTATGTGTCTTATTGACAATTGCAATTAATCACACTCTTTTCGGTAAAAGAAAACATCGTGAGGAAACTTGCATATCTATAGAGAATTCTGGGGATATGTGTAACCGCCATTGCACATTATGTTGTTATTTTAACATTTTTATATTATTATTGGTACAAACAAACATACCTACCAATCCGCATTGGAGCAGTAGTAGGTCTTAGTTCCAATCCTTCTCTCCAAAAAGGGATAGACGAAGACTATGCCCAGCAGTGGGATAGTAACAGGTTATTACTTTTTTTACTGTATAATTAGAAGCCTCTAAAGAATACTCTCTCCATTTTAGAGAAGGATTGGAGCTAAGACTTACCATGCTGCTCCGATGGGGATTGGTAGGTTTCACATATCCCTAGAATTCTCTAGAGATATGCAGGTTTCCTCACGATGTTTTCCTTAACCGAAAACGTGTGATAAATTGCAAGTATCAATTAGACACATAAGTTTTTAATAGAAAAACTCATTGGTGTCTGCCCGGGTTTGAACCCATGATCGTCTCTAAAGATTCACACGGTCGCACCGCTGGGCCATCACAGCTTCAAAGAATACCTTACTCAAGAACAGACGTCAGAAAAGTAAATTGCAATGGCGTTACTTATGTATGTATATTTAAAAATAAACTTTCAAAAACATGACAATCGGCACATAACTACGCCACATTGCATTAAATCGAGTTTCATGCACAATATATCCCACTCGGGCTCAATGTCGCGGAACTAGCAGAGCGTTCGATTTAAAAAAACTACCGATTTATTGCTTACATATCAAAAAGTATGATACATTTATATTTACAACTAGCGACAAAAGCTACGTCGGATACGACGTAAAATATAGATTTTACAGCTTTTGCAATATAGTCGGGTGTACAGACGAGTAGAAGTATGGTAGGTGTGTAATAGACAGTAGACCACAGAAGCACTACTAATGTCAGAAGATAAATTTATAAATGTGCTTTTTATGAGATATGACTTAGAGCAATTAGAAGTGGAAGGGCAAGAGTTTCAGTGTGTATTAAATATGTTGGGTTATGCGGAAAGCCACTAACTAATAGCCAGCCATCATGATCAAAAGCTAGAAAACATTACACAGTTACTTCGAAATTGGTTAAATATTTTCATAGCAAGTTAGCAATAATAAAATTTATTTGATTTTGCAGAACATTACATTAGACGAAAAATCTATATGTTTTAGTAACTGTTGGTAATAAGGAACGCAACCGCACCTTCGTCTTTGATTGTTATATTGGCTACATTTTATATCACCTCTCTTCTTGTGATCTCAAAAATACGCCATACTCGAAATATAATTTATCCGTGTTCTAAACAGTTTGTTTCGTTATAAATCATGCAAATATCAACAGTAACGTATCTTAGATGTCCTAATTTCAATTGTTTGTTGTAATTCAATCCTAATTTCCTATTATCATAATTTCTATTATAATATTATTCTAATTTCCTATTATCATCCTATAATCCTAATTTCAATTGTTTGTTGTAATTCAATTGTTTGTCAAGTTGTAAATCCGCTTTTTGATCATTTTGCCTAAGAAAAACCAGTAGACTTTATTCCGCTATTGTATTTTTTTAAATAAATAGATACATTCTATTTATTAAAAAAAATACATAAAACATTAAAAACAAGTTTACTTTACTGTGATTAAATTATCATCTTGTCAACATCCAAAACTCTATATTGTTAATTATATGTTGATTCCGATATCGTTATCGTGTCGGCGTCGTGCAGTAAAAAATACATCTAAATTCATGGCCGTTCGCATACGATCCCCACCGTAGCGAATTTCTTCAATTTTCTTTTTCCAAATTCATATAAATTTTGTGCGCAATAAAAATTATTAATGCGAGCAAAAGTGAATAATGGCGGCCATGGATAACGGCCAAGTTCGAGTCATTACAAAAACTTAACAAACTTAAAAAAAGTAGTAAAGTAAGTAACGGCCTGTTACTATCCCACTGCTGGGCATAGGCCTCCTCTCTCCGTTGCTGGAGAGAAGGGTTGGAGCTAAGACCTACCACGCTGCTCCAATGCGGATTGGTAGGTTACACATATCCCCGGAATTCTCTAGAGATATGCAGGTTTCCTCACGATGTTTTCCTTCACCGAAAAGCGTGTGATAAATTGCAATTATCAATTAGACACATAAGTTTGAATAGAAAAACTCATTGGTGTCTGCCCGGGTTTGAACCCATGATCGTCTCTAGAGATTCACACGGTCGCACCGCTAGGCCATCACAGCTTACAACTTAAAACTAAGGATTAAATATTCTTTATAACACCACTATTTTTACAAACCAATACTCCCATTCATCCTACCATACTGAAAATGAAATATTGAAAATGTTTAAAAGATTGACCGCCGAGTTTCTTTCTGATTTTTCTCGGTAAGAGCAACAATTCGGACTAGTTGTAGCTTCATTAATCATAGTGATCCTTGACGATTCAAAAGTGCTTGGGAGCTTATTTGAATAAAGATTATTTTAATTTCGAAACGTTTCACTGTAATAGATAACCTTATAAAATTATGAATGCATCATAAATGTACCAACTCACATAGAATTCGTTCTTGTATAAATTGACCTACTTCAATTGTGTGAAAACTAGCTGTTTTCACTTATTTTTTTTTTAATATTTTAATTGAGACGTATACGATTCCTTTACATCATATATTATCTATACATATTAAAATAAAGTCCTCAAAATCTGTTTGTATGTGATCGATTTCTGAAAATCTACTGAAAGGATTTTTGTATTGTTTTTACTAAAACTATACAAAATGCAATTCTTCCGGAAGGTTTAAGTTAATAGTTCATTACAGTTTTATGTAAATTGTTTTGAAAGGTCGTGCAGTATGTACTTAAAAACTCACCCACTTGGAGTTTTAGTCACATGCGCCGTGTAAAATGCTAAAGATAAAATTTATGCAATTTTTGAGGAAGGTTAAGGCTAATTCTCCGGAACGGCTTGACCGATTTTGATGGGACTTTCACTGCAAGATAGAGGCGCTTGTGAAGCAACATTCTACTTTATATCCTAAAATTCCCGACGTAAATAAAAATGTTAGGATTTTAAATGTTAAGATAAAAATGTTAAGATTTTCTGATCCAAGTTTGTTTTGCATTTGTAATATAATCCTAATACGTTGCTCAATTTTTGTAGTTAAGTGCACTTGTTTTTTATCTGTTTTTATAACGATTTATAAACTGCGAAGCAAAATTAGATACTGACGTCTGAGTTTCCCCATTAGCCGCTATTGGTCACCTTTAACCCCACCCATGAGTAAAAATACCATTAAACTGTAAGTGATCCATTTTAATCCCAGCTAGTCGCTAGCGCGGTGTTATCTTACAGGAAATAAATGGTACGTTAATAAAACTATTTTTATAGGCTTAGCATTGGCTATATCTATTCTAATATATAAAGCTGAAGAGTTTGTTTGTGTGATTGTTTGTTGATAGGAGAGGAGCAGAAATAAAAAATATTGAGAAATCGGCAAAATTGAAAGCTTTACTTCCGTGCGCTAGGTAAAAGGTGTAAGTTATAGTATATGTTATATATATATAAAGTAATTTTCTTGGAGCGGCAAAATAAAAAAGTGTGTTGCTCTGAAAAATCAAAGTTTTATTTTTATTCGTCTTAATCACTATATTTACACTATACACTATAAACTAAAACTAATATAACTACCTGAAAAATCAAAGAAACGACAATAAAGTTTATATTTTGCCCTTAAATATTTACATTATATCAATCCTGTTAATATTTGCTTTAAACATTTTTCTTTTGACGGCGTCAATTCGTTTCCTTTTCGAAATTTAAAATTAAGATGTGTACATATCAAAATTAAAAAGAATTTATATTCTTTACATCTCCCCCCCCCTTTAAAAAAAATTTTGTTTAACAAAAATTCTAGCTACTTATATTTAATTAGGTAATTGAGACGAATTTAAATTCTTTTCATATATTTCTAAATCTCGGAAACAGCTACAACGATTTTCCTGAAATTCTGCATGTAGCGGGTTTAGGGGGAGAAAAATTGATCTAGCTATATTTTATTTTTAAAAATTTCGTTTTATCCCTATCTTGGGTATTAAAAGAATGATATAATGTAGAATAAAAGCAAAGTTTTTTTTTTGTTGTCAAACTTAATGTTGCGATAGCCGATGGGTAACGGGTGGACCGATAATGTTCAAAACGCGGTTTCGAATACCACATATAATCAGCGTCTTGTTTCTTTTTTTATTTTTTTTAAATATCTTGAGCAAGGCTCACTTACCTAAGTACTAGATATGAACCGGCTATAATAAACACCATATAATTTATTTGAATATCTTAAGAGTTATCTTAATATGTTCTACACGCGGGAAGCCGGAGTTTTATTTAAAGGTTACTAAGAATTTGGGTTACAAATTACTAGTAAACTTGTTAACCCGTCCAAGGTACATGCTTGTATTAGGAGTGGATTCAATTATTATGGCCGGGATTCGAACCCATGATCTCTAGATCGCAAGTCCGTTATCCTAACCATTTCGCTATCCATGTATTTAGTAAGTAACGGCCTGTTACTATCCCACTGCTGGGCATAGGCCTCCTCTCTCCATTTTTGGATAGAAGGATTAGAGCTAAGACCTACCATGCTGCTCCAATGCGGATTAGTAGGTTACACATATCTCTAGAATTCTCTAGAGATATGCAGGTTTCCTCACGATATGTTCCTTTACCGAAAAGCGTGTGATAAATTGCAATTATCAATTAGACACATAAGTTTTACTAGAAAACTCATTGGTTGCCCGGGGTTTGAACCCTAGTTCTCCTCGAAAGAGGCGCACGTTGTTACCGCTCGGCTACCACAGCTTGTATTTATTTGTCTTTTATTATAGAATCTCAAATTCACAAACGATTTGCGTAAAAGCTTGTAATAGTAGAAGCAATGTTGTTCGCTAAATGTAAAAGTACAGTCATCATATTCCTGACCTTATCCCACTCTAAGTGGCACAACATATTATAAACATGTTGTCACATGATTTGGCTGCGTTTTTACGACCGGCCGCCTGCCTGACGTCAACTTACCTCAGTCGTATTTTAAGAAAGAGGGTGGTCTATTCTAATAAACCGGATACCACACGACGGGTCAACTTACCTTAGTCGCCTTTTACGACACCTAGGTAAGAAATGAGGTTGGTCTATTCTACTCAGCCGGATACCACACGGCGGGTCGACTTTCCTTAGTCGTTTTTTACGACACCTCGGCGTTAAATGTAAAAGTATACCACACGGCGTTAAATGTAAAAGTACAGTCAGCTAAAAAGATCCTGAAACGCTATCTAAAAGTGAATATTGTTTTCAGTGTAATGGGTGATATTTTCGCTCATGGGTGGGGTTAAAGGTGACCAATGGAGGGGCGGCAGACGTGCGTCTTGCTTCGATAAAGAAGTTCAAGAATTTTAAGAGTGAGACGGGCGATTCTATTCTTGGTTATGTCTGGTGTTGGAAAGGTACATTCGCATGGAAAAGCTATAACGAAAAAATTAAATTTGATAAAATTTTAAATTTCATCCATACTAATATTAAAAATGTGAAAGTTTGTATGTTCGTTTGTCTGCAACACTTTCAGATCTATGGCAACGATATTTATAAATTTTGCATAAATTTATGAAAATCTGTGACAGCAGTTAGAGTTAGTGTATTTGTTAGTTAGAGTTAGTTAGAGTGTTTAAAGTAGTTTTTTTTTCCAGTTTTGAGTGAGACACGGGGTTGTCTAAGTGACTCACTGTTTAGAAACGCCCCACTCGGCAAACTCATCCAGGTCAAGGGTTGCGGCTTCCGCCATTGGATAGCGCTATTGAAGCAATGAAATGAAATTAACACAGTTGTTTAAAGTAGTTGTGATAGCCCAGCGGTGAGACCGTGCGACTATTTCTAGGAGTGGAAGGTTTCAAATCCCGGGCAGGCACTAATATAAACTTATATTTCAAATTGATATAAGCAATTTATCCTTTTCGGTGAAGGAAAACATCATCAGGAATAACTCTAGAAAATTCGATTAAGGCGACCCACCGTGTGGTATCCGGTTTAGTAGAATAGACCACCCTCTTTCTTACCGAGGTGTCGTAAAGTACGACTGAGGTAAGTTGACGTCAGGCAGGCGGCCGGTCGTGAAAACGCAACCAAATCATGTGACAGCATGTTTATAACATGTTGTGCCGATCCCACTTAGAGTGGGATAAGGGTAGGAGTATGTATGTATAGATACATATGAAAAAATATTCTAAAAAACACTAATAAATAAACGACATTATGTCATTGAATGTACTGTGTAGGTTTATTCCTGGCCGATGCACGTGAAATAAATCCACTTCGGGATTGCGAGCGAGTTTGGGATTACAACTTAGGACTTCTGTATTGCTTTACATTTTTAAGGAAATGGGAATTATGGAGGGTACATAAATTAGTTTTTCCGTGCCTTTGGATCTTTACTTGGAACGGTCAACGCTATGTGAAATAAACTATAATGTAAATGATAATTTATATATTGCAGTATTAATTTTAATACATAAAAATATAAAGAGTTATAGAACGATAGGTGATGTGTATAATAGACAAAGTAGGAACCGCCATAAGCTTGTGGCTCCTGCTTTGCGCAAAGGTACGAAAGTCGTTTGTGGGTTTGGATATAAGATTCTATAATAAAATTCCGCAATCAATTTTAGCTTTGCCATTACAGACAGCTGTTTAAAAACACTATTAAAGAGAGGCTGATACAGAAAGCCTACTATGCTGTTGAGGTTTAGATAAGAATATATGGATATAGATCGCTTCGATCCTGTACAAGACAGTAATGAATAAATGTAACTAGTAATAAGAATTATATTTTTAAAAGAGCAGCAGCCGAGTTTCTTTCTAGCTCTTCTTGGTAGGAACAGCTTTCCGAACCAGCAGTAGAGAAGACGATTCAAAAGCACTTGTTTACAAGTTTACTTGAATAAAGAATATTTTGAGTATGAGTTTTGAGTTTGCAGTGTTCTGATTTTTATTATAATAAGAAAGAGGTAAGAAAGAGGGTGATCTATTCTACTCAAATGCATACCAACTCAACTTACCTTAGTCACCTTTTACAACACCTCGGTAAGAAATGAGGGTGGTCTATTATACTCAGCCGGATACCACATGGCTTAAAAAAACAGAAAATAATTGAGGGTATTTTAAAATTTAAGTAGACGCGAACGAAATTGCGGTTAAATGAAGTACTAAGACTTATATCACGCCGTAGGGTTTATCTGTAATAGATCACTTTTCTTCACTTTATTTCTCTTGTTTATGTTTATTATTTACTTGGTGTGCAATAAAGAGTTCATTCATTCACTCACGGCTTTTCTAGTAATATCTAACATAATTTAACCACAGATCGCTCCCTAGTGACAACCACATCACCCTGTGATGTTTATATATCCACTTCATTTGCAGCACATCAAGCGCACTAATATTCAACGTCAAACAAATCACCGGAGCACGGAAATAAACAAATTTCTTTACAAAAAAAAACTCATTCCCCACAATTAAAAAAAGCCCAAAGTTATTTAGATTTCCATAAATACTCGTCGTGCCACTGCGTTTTTTGAGATATATCTTCCTGGCGACTTTTTTCTAGGACTTAGTGTTGTGACACCGGTCTGAAATAGGCTATCGATAAAGTGTTTTCTTAAAATCGTCATATCTATTAGCGATAAAGAAAGTAATTTATAGAATTAGGCGTTACTTTGCGGAGGTCCATAATATTAAAAGTAATGAAAATATTATTTTGCTATAATCCGCGCAGATTTTTCTTTCTCGCCGATTATTGCAAATTAATATTTTCATTAGTTTTTGATTTAAAAAAAGTCATTTGAGTATATAACCTCTTATAAATATGCCCCAAAATTTAATAGGGTCGACACGTATTTAAGAATAAAATTATAAATTTTATCTTTGCTTTTTGATTGATGATCTCAAATGCAGTTGAAACTATTTATTGTCTTTAATATTTAAATGAGTTTTCGGAATCGCGGAAACGACTCTAACGATTTTCCTGAAATTCAGCATGTAGTGGGTTTTGGGGGAGAAAAATCGATCTATTTTTAGATAGGTTTTATTTAAAAAAAATCGTTTTATCCCAGTTTTTGGTTCATAAAAAAATTTATTACCATTTAAATTTAATTTTGCCGTGAAATGTCAAGTCACCGTTGTTTATTCGGGAAACGGGCGGTCTCGAAAAATGAAAATACCTAGGATCGAGCCCCACCTACCCAACAATTTTTTCTTTTTTTTGATGGCCCTTATTTTCATCATCCTCCTGCCCTTATCTCACTCTAAGTGGGGTCGGCACAACATGTTATAAACATGTTGTTGCATGATTTGGCTGCGTTTTTACGACCGGCCGCCTGCCTGACGTCAACTTACCTTAGTCGTATTTTACGACACCTCGGTAAGAAAGACGGTGGTCTATTCTACTAAACCGGATACCACACGGTGGGTCAACTTACCTTAGTGCCTTTTACGACACCTCGGGAATTTGATGGGTCTTTTTTTATTTTGTAAAAAATTACCAAGCAAGGCTCTGTCAATCAGGTACTTATTATTGAATTATTAACTATAATTGCGATATCGATAACGCGATTTTTTTAAATTTCCCATCTCTAGCCTGGTGTTTTACGTCGCGCGTATTGTTTGGTTTCTGAATCCTCGAGAACGTTAGTGTCGACTGCGAGCATAAATTGTGAAGAGTCGTCGTTTCCGACAAATGTGTGCACTAATGACATTTTGTTCTCGATTATAACTAGGAGCTTTTTCAACAGGCTCGAGCGTCCGTGACAAGTCATATGTCACGGGTTTCGTCAAACTTTAATTTTGTTAGCGCTATATTTATAAATTTGGAAACATTAAATGCAATATATAACATTATCCTCCTCCCCTTATCCCACTCTAAGTGGGGTCAACAACATGTTATAAACATGTTGTCCCATGATTTGGCTACGTATTTTACGACCGGCCGCTTGCGTGACGTCAACTTATCTTAGTCGTATTTTACGACACCTCGATAAGAAAGAGGGTGGTCTATTCCATTTAGTCGGATACCACACGGCCGGTCGACTTACCTTAGTCGCCTTTTACGACACCTCGGTAAGTAATGAGGGTGGTCTATTCTACTCAGCCGGATACCCCACGGCGGGTCGACTTACCTTAGTCGCCTTTTACGACACCTCGGTAAGAAAAAAGGGTGGTACTATTCTCTGCCGGATACCACACGGCGTATTTATTATTTTGGAAACATTAAATGCAATATATAACATTACTAGTAATATTCCACGGTTTCACCCGCGTACATACATATCTTATGACAGTGGAAAGTCTACTAAGCCGGACTAGTGATTTATTTTTCTTAAATATAACATCAATAGTTTCCGCAGCGAATGCGACAACGGATTTTTAGGACAATTTTTTTACACCTTATTACATTTTTATTACGGATCCCTATTTTTTTAAATGTAATATAGCCTATGTTGCTTAAGTAAAGATGCTGCTTTCCAATGGTGAAAGAATTATGTTATATAATTTTTCAATAGCTAGGTTATAGATTAAATAATTTTAATATAGGTTAATGTCAACAATCTTACACTTTCAAATAAACTTTTGCGACAACAGAGCTCTTTTATAATTTAAAACAAAATGGCTGCCGGTTCAAATTATGACATCACTTTTGCACCACCTTGTATAATAACTCTATAGAGTTCATACGTAAAATTTAAACACATAATATTTAACATACAAAACAGGTTTGTTCCACTTGCGGCCAAACGTGTGCGTCCATTACCATCTCAATAAAGAGAAATGGGATGAAAGTTGATAGTGCAGCGCGTGGACAAAGTGTGCCCGTCCGACAACCCATTTAAATAATTCAGCAGTTTAGAATGGTAAAATATTTACATCTTGTCAAATCGTTGTGTATAAATTAATATGATTACAATTTAGGAATACCGCTCACGTATATGAGCAATCAAGATAAGTCGCGCTCTTTAAAATGATTACTTTATCGTTTTATTGCCACTAGATTTGAATTAATCCGCCTAAAGCTATATATAAGACATATTTTAGTTACAAATTTTTCAAGTTAACGTTGATTATGTTTTGAATGTATTTAAATTCATATTAATTATGCATCGACATTTCTATGTATGATAAATATGCGTCTAATTTTTTAACTAAATACATTTAAATTCATATTGCTTGTAGATATATTTAAGTATAATGCTGAGAAATACTTAGATTATAATGATGTTACAAAATAGCGTAGTCAATTGAAAATATTTTTTAAATTAATCACATGCAATAAAGTTTTCCATTTCGTAAGAAAAGGCACGAGGTTTGATTTTTAATTTAGTTGTTATGTAAATATTTTAGGGCATATCGCAAAGTGATTTCATGTTTAAGAATAATGATGACTACTAAACATAAAAGTTCACTTTTCACATTTCTGATACGGTATTCCAATTCCAATTCATAAGTCCACTTTATTAGTATTATTGAATGAATACAATGACATTTTACAACACCTCGGTAAGAAATGTGGTTGGTACTATTCTAATCAGCCGGATATCACACGGGGCACTCAACTTGTTAACTTATGTTACGTTAATCAAATGTTTGGAGCAGCAACTAGAGATAAAACAAAAATACTGAATTTTTTCCATTGATGTGACGAAGATAATAGTCGAACGTAATGTGTTAAAAAAAACATTCAAGGGCTTCGTTATCGCAGTTCATTTCAATAACGCAATATTCAAAGGTCAAAAGAAATCACAAAAGATTAACGATCCAACAAGTGTTACGCGGAATGAGCTTAGTTCTCAAGGTAGCCCACCGCACCCCGTAACGGCGTTCACCATTCATCAATATTCAAGAAATTCCACTTTCCACGCAACTAGTACAACTATTCACGTATGCACATAAATCGTGGCGAGGATCCGCGCCATTATCCGCGAATTCTCACAATGCCGGGGATCGAAGCCGGGACATTAATTATAAATTCTGAACGCGGTCTTATGATCTATCGCGCATTGTCCGGCAAAGGTCACCGCTTGACCCGTGAGAATAAACTACAATAAAGGGAAAAAAAATTTAAAATAATCGTTCTATATTTAAAATCGCGCGACCCTAAAATTTGAATATCCCCTTCAAAATACGCGAGGTCCGTTAAGAAAACAGTGTATTGTACGACCGACTGGTCATCTTTTGTGTGCTAATAATTTATTCTGTCGCATGTGCGTCCAAGCGACGCGATGTCACCGAATTATTATTTAAATTGGGGCAGGTGTTGCGGGTACAAACAGAACTGACCTTCCTTTGATTCTGCAATCAAAAATACGATCTAATTGCGGAAGTTTTATATATTGAAATTGTATTGAATTATACTTACTTTGTTTAATTTTAAAATAAATTAAAATTACCAAATAAATTATTGTAAAAGATGTTATATTGTTGATTCAATAATAGACAAGAAATATTAGAACTTTCATCGTCATTCTCTTGCCCTTATCCCACTATAAGTGGGGTCGGCATAACTCGTTATAAACATGTTGTCACATGATTATTCTAGGTATTTTACGACCGGCCACTCGGTAAGAGAGACGGTGGTCATTCTACCTAGACGGATACCACAGGACGGGTCGACTTACCTTAGTCGCTTTTTACGACATCTCTGTAAGAAATGAGGGTCTATTCTACTCATCCGAATACCACACGGTTTAATAGAATAAAAGAAACTTTCATAAATTGATATTGAAAATGCGTATAAGAATATAAATTAATTTGATTATTACTTTTCATAAATTATTCACATTTTTTCTGTAAAAATACGTTTATAATTAGAAATCTTAACTGCGATATTGACACTACAAATTAAAAAATATATTTTAACAGACTTATGCCGTTTTATTTTACAAGTCATATTAAAACTAGCTTTTGTAATGTAATATGTAATGTAACGGCCTGTTACTATCCCACTGCTGGGCATAGGCCTCTTCTCTCCGTTTTTTTTTTTGGAGAGAAGGATTGGAGCTAAGACCTACCACGCTGCTCCAATGCGGATTGGTAGGTTACACATATCCCCAGAATTCTCTAGAGATATGCAGGTTTCCTCACGATGTTTTCCTTCACCGAAAAGCGTGTGATAAATTGCAATTATCAATTAGACACATAAGTTTTACTAGAAAACTCATTGGTGCCTGCCCGGGGTTTGAACCCTAGACCTCCTCGAAAGAGGCGCACGGTGTTAGCGCTGGGCTACCACAGCTTTTATTAAACTAGCTTTTATCAACCGTCAATATCAAAGTGATTGCAATGGTTTTACTTAATCAACAAGTTTTTGTACTTTTTCATTTTTTAATCGCCTCTAATCAGCTAACGAGGATCATCGACAAGTAATTAGTGATTAGTTAAGACATAATTACATACGGTCGACGTTGCGCATTGGAGGGGTATATAATTAAAGTGATTAAGGTTTTTAATTAACCGACTATTGACCAATGCTGTCAATGTCATAAACATGTAAGAAATATTATGCCTTTTAAATTGAAATCGCCTATGATTTTTCTTTAGTACTAAAATAATCATTCTATAATAATATTATCTCATTCAATATTGACGAAATTTTGTATAGTATATACCAGGGCTTCTTAAACTGTGGGTCTACAGACTACTGAAGGGGGCGTCGCAAAGATCTGATACTTTCAATGATTATTGATACAACTACATGGCTGCAGCTGTCCTTTAAAGAACTTTTCTAACAAAGATTTATTGATATTTCTCCTCCTAAGTTCCTTCATTACCCCTTTTCATTAAATTTAATTAAATAGATTTTATTAAATTTATGATTGGTTAGTTTACAACAATTATAAATAAATTTTAAAATTAGTATACACACTACGTACGAATATAAATACAAATAAAAATCATACAAAATACTATTGTAGTTTTATTATAACTAGTTTTTGAAAAAAGTGGCAATGCAAAACTGTTATTTACATTGTAAAATAGTGCGATATTACATCTACATCTACGGTTAATATATATTTCATTGTATGGGGGAGGGGGTTGTTTAAAATTTCCTAAGCTTGAAGGGGGTCGCTATATAAAAAAGTTTAAGAAGCCCTGGTATATACGAAAAAGTGTAAATCCGTACTCAATAAGAAAGTCAGTCTATGTTTCTTTCTCTCTATACTTCACTTCTATCCAGAGAAGTTTGAGTACCTGCATAATTGGGAGCATTTAATATTTAAGGAGACACGTTGACACAGCAAAACTTTATTTTGCTTACTTTCATAGATTTATGACTTATGGAATATTGTTATAGGGTAAATGCTCGGATATTAATAAAATTATTTTATAAAAAAAATTGTATTAGAAAAAAGAATCATACGTGGCATTAACAATTTAATCCACGTGAATCCTTGCAAGAGAAGTTTAAGGAAATACGTATTTTTATATAGCCTTCACGGTATATTTTTAGCAAATTAATTTTTGTGCAAAATAATGTACATAATCAATAAAAAAAAAAACAAAAAGACTAAGTAGGAACCGACATAAGCTTGCGGCTCCTGGTTTGAAATGAAATCGTTTGTGGGTTTGGGTATAAGATTCTATAATAAAATAAATAATCGATTTTATCTCTGCAATTAGAACAGTGTCAAAACGCTGTTAAAATAAGGCCAATACAGAATGTAAATATTAATAAGAATTATATTTTTTAAAAAGCAACTGCCGAGTTTCTTGCTGGCTCTTCTCGGTAGGAACAGCTTTCCGAACCAGCGGTAGAATTGACTATTCAAAAACACTTACAAGTTTACATGAGTGAATAATATTTTTAATTTGAAAGTTACAGCTTATATTACGTATGTCTGAAATTTTCAATATTTTTTATTTTTCTATCTATCCATACTTAATATTTAAAGCTGAAGAGTTTGTTTGTTTGAATGCGGAACTATTTATTGGGCCGATTTAAAAAATTCTTTCAGTATAAGATAGTCCATTTATCGAGACAGGCTATATAAATCATGCTAAGATGAATAGGAGACGAGCAGCAAAAAAAAAAATTGCGAAAAAGACAAAATTTAAAGCTTACTTTACGTGCGCTAAGTAAACGGTGAAAATTATACAAAAATCTCTTATAATTAAGTCATCATAGTATTTACTTTTATGTTCAAAATTTCAATTTGTGAATAAAATTGTGACTCGCTGGCACACTGGTAGAAAATATATATAAAAAAATTATGGATATATAATAATAATAAAGCTAGAGCCAAAAGTAGTATATATGTTGACGTAATAATTTTTATTTAGGATCCTCGAGTCCCCTGGGCAAGATGATTAAAGTGGATATCGGCGATCGTTCATGTAATCCCGCATTGATTGATGACCCTTCTTTGTGAAATTTCCCTTTTTTTGGGGAAAAGTGCGGTAATGCTATGAATAATTTGGGCGTTTGTTGATGGTGCCGATAACATTAAACGATTTCGGTGTTTGTTATTTATTTTTAATAATTATAATATAAATATAATTAAAGCTTACCTGGCTTCATCGTGGCTTTTTTCGTTTTCGCAAAAATTCTGGAATAGACATATACAGACGTATACAGAATCTCTTTTATATGACTGGCCTGTTGGTGTAGTGGGTAGTGACCCTGCCTTCATCTCCGCGGGTTGCGGGTTCGATTCCCGCCGAGGGCCAACATTTTCTATAAATCAATTTGTCGGTCTTTGAGTCTGGGTGTTTATTTGTATTTAAGTATGTATTTAAAAATTATATAACCAGTTGTCTGTCTACCATAACACAAGTATTAAGTTACTTACATTGGGTATAGACAACTGTGTGTGTAAGTGTCCCGTATATATAAAAAAATAAACGAAACTTTGAATCAAAATTTTAAGACATAACATCTTTGGAGGAGCTTATGCTCTTGAGTAGACGCAAAGACTTGCGTGATGAAATCGGAAATAAGATCCAAATGAGAATCAAAGTGAGTGACATAGCCTAAGGTCTCCAAGATGGCGACAGGCAAAGCATTTAGTTCGAAGAGTCAATGGATTTTGTAGTAATAAGCGCATGTTTTTTTTACTATTTTTATAGATAGAATATACATAGATTGTTTATAGTTGAGCGTGTATTCGCTAACAAAATAAATTAGTTTGGCGAGATAATTAGTTTTGTAAGGAAGTAATGTGAAACTTTGTTGAAATAAATAAAAAATAAAAGAAAATTAAATCAAGTTAAATATCTTCTTCTCACTATCCCGCTGCTTGACTCCTCTCTTCGTTTGGAGAGATAGGTTAAATTCACCAAGTTGCTACAATGCGCTTTTTTGGCTATACATATCCCAGAAACTCTCCGGAGATATGGAGTTCGCGATGTTTTTCCACGTTGAAAAATGACTAAATCGTAAATATCAATTAGGCATATCAAAGTATATAACAGTGTGATGTTGTAATACTTCGAAGAGATCTATGCTCGGCTTTATGCGTTCTTTGAGAAGAATGTATAAAGAATACTTGTTTGAAGTTAGTATTGAACATAAAAACAAACTGCGCACCTAGTCTATGGCAGATCTTGTAATCCATGGGGTTAGTGCAAATCCTTAGCCGTGAATGCTTGCGCTTACACGGATAACGCCAACCCTTTGCGGATCTGATTTACAAGTGATCGCGTGTTTCCATTACACCAAGGACAAATATCACATTAATTTACTGAAAGCAATACTAATCCTGCTTATTTGATATTTTTACGTCTGTCTTTTATGTCTTTTCACTAAATATGGCACCATATATTTCTGTTTCAATTAGAAGTTACATATACTAAGTATAAAACTTATATATAATTTACTTTATTACTTTTAAAGTAATAAACTTTATTACTTTTAAAGTAATAAAGTAAATTAACATTAAATTATATAAAAACAGTTTTATATATTGATGCATGTGGTAAAAGAATAACTTGATCAATGTAACATTATTTAGGTCGGGCCTAAAATTTCTGAAGTTAGCCCGCATATTTTCCATAATCTTTAAGTTAGAGATCCTGAAGTTAGATATCAAGTATCAATTATAAAATTAAAGAAGTACATAGTAGTATAAAATTTTGTTCCTTTCTACTTCAGAATAAATGGTTTATTAATTATTCATTAAATTAGTTACCTAACAGCAAAATCATCTCTAATTCCATTTTGCAAAATGGGCTTGAACTAGTCGGGTGATCGGACTTTAAATTCGCACTACAATTTTTTCTTTACTCCCTCTTTTCTATTATATCCATGAAATTATTGTTACAAAGACGACTGATGAAAGGAAAGGATCATGTAGGATTCGTTCCGTTCACTTTTATTAAAATAATTTACGCTAATTAATCGGTTACCAAAAAAAATTCGTTCAACCAATTCTTTAACCGTATTTATTTGAAAATGTTTAAACTTATAGCTGCTGGCAAAACTATAGGCGATTATAGCACAATGTGTTGTAAAATGGAAACGGTGCTTCACTGGTCACCCTTTAACCACGCCTCGTAAAATTTTATCACAAGATCATTCCTCTTTCAATGTCTGTACGTCCTCCTTAAATAGCTTATTTATGCCAATAATAGTTTTTTTGTTATTTAACTATTTTTTTATTATTTACTCTGCTTTTTTCAACATTTTAGGCCTGCGATTAATTTCATAATTGAAATATATAAGGATCAAGGGGGGAAACTGACTGGCCTGTCGACGCAGTAGGTAGTGGACCCGCCTTTAGGTTCGCGGGTCGCGGGTTCGATTCCCGTCAAGGGCCAACATTATCTATATATGAAATTGTTGGTCTTCAAGTCTGGGTGTATATTTTTATTTTAGTATGTATTTAAAAAATATATAAGTATGTATTCACCGTTCTCTGTCACTCATAACACAAGTATTAAGTTACTTACTTTGGGTACGGACGACCGTGTGTGTAAGTGTCCCATATATTTATTTATTTTATACAGTCGACTTTGTATGATTAGAGTTTTTCGAATGATTTAGACAGTTTCGTGAATTAATGAATTTTATAACTAATTTTACTTTAGGTAAAATGTACTTAAGATATGGAAATATGAGGAGTCAATTTGATATACCTAATATCTTTAATTAAAAGACGTCAGTGATCAAGATAAAAGAAGTCAGTCAAGTGATAGAAGATCACTTCATCAATCAATCGATCTATCACGTATATGTACGTAAGAGAGATTAATTGATTGACGGAACTCAGAGAAAATATTCATTTTTAATTATATTTATATCATCCTGTCCTTATCCCACTCTAAGTGCGGTCGGCACAACATGTTTTTCTCTTCCATTCTGTCCTATCTTTCGTCAACTCTGGCGCCACTCCTTTTATATGTATGTCATACTTCACACAATCCAACCATCTCTTTTTAGGCCTCCCTCTAGGCACATATCCATCCACATTCAAATTTAACACACGTTTGGTCACATGACTTTCATCCCTCCTCATTACATGTCCATACCATCCCAATCTTGCACTTCTCGACTATTCTATAATGGGCGCAACTTTCAGACTTCCCCTTATATACTCGTTTCGTATTTTATCCAGTTTTGTCACACCACACATCCACCTTAACATTCTCATCTCATTTGCATGTACTCTTCTTTCATCCGTCTTTTTCATTGCCCAACATTCTGATTTATACAATACGACAGGTCTTATGACTGCTTTATAAATGTTTCGTTAATATTTATTGGATTAATACACAATAGTTAAATGTTTTTTGTATGAAATTCAGCATGTAGCTGGGTTTTATTTAAAAAAAATCGTTTTATCCCCGTTCTATCGGCATTAAAAATATGGTATTATATAGAACTGAAAACAAAGGATTTTTTTAACTGTCAAACGTAATGTTGCGATAGCCGATGGGTAACGGGCGGACCGAATATGTGTAAGACCCGGGTTCGAATCCCACATGTTATCGGCGCCTTCTTTCTTTTTTTTAATATTTTATTTTATATCTTTTAAAAATTATTGAGCAAGGATCGGTCAACCAGGGACCTACTTAATTTTAAATTATTATTAGTAGACAATACAATACAATAGTTAAATTTCTTATGTATTTTGTCTGCAATATTAATTATAAATAAATGATTTGCACTTTAACATCTTTAAATATCTACAAATATCCGGCATACTATATTTCACGTACGGTCTAGGAAATTTTACATCGCGGTCATATTTATGGCGAAATTATACGGTGGCCGTGAGAAACCGCCCTGAGGGGGTTAGCTAGCTCGCGGTGGACAGGCTACCATTATATGTATTATGCGCAACGTCAATATATACTACTAGCTTTTACCCGCGCAACTTCGTTCGCGTGGACTGTAGGCTTGAAAGAGTAGCTTTAACGAATAAAAATAAAATAAAATATAAATACTCTTTAAAGAGAACTCTTTTGACGTAAGCCGAAAAACTTGGAATCTAAATACTTCTGTAAACTGATTTGACTTGATTTTGACACTTCGTGAATAAAAATAAGTTCCATAGGTTTATTACAGATGACGTTTTGAATGTCATCGTATTTAACTCCTCCGGAATTTAATTCCTGTTGAATTAACAGGATTTCTACAGCCTATATGTTACCCCGCCGTATAAGGAATAATTGTGCCAAATTTCATCGATATTGGTTCAGCGGATTGGCCGTGAAAACGGAACAGACAGACAGACAGAAAGACAGACAGACAGACAGACTTTCGCATTTATACTATTAGTAAGGATTACAAAACAAAGTCCCCAGAAGCTGTCTGTGTATGTGATCGATTCACTCAAAATCTATTGAACAGATTTTTGTATGGTTTTCACTAAAAGGCAGCGCAATTTTTTCGAAAGCTCTAGGTTAACAGGACTTTACCGTTTTATATAAGTTGTGTCGAAGTCGCGCGGTTGAAAAAATTTACCTGCTGGGAGCATCACTCGCGTGCGCCGCCTAAAGCAGCATAGATACACAAAAGTAAAGTACTAGAATATTGTAGATCTATCAAAATACTACAAAAAAGTCTAAAAAAGCATGTCTCTATCTCTTATGGTTAACTCACAATAACTACTTTATGCTCAAAATGTCTCTTATGGGAAAAAAATGTGACACTAATTTTTATGCGGGAGAAGCACATACCACAAAATATACCACAGAGGTTAAAATTTAACATCTTCAAGAAATCCCTTATTATGACGCAGAATATCATAGAGCCTTTGTAAATATTAATCTCGTAAATTTTTGTCCACAAACGCCCTCTGCCCTCTATGATGGATAGGGGTATATTGACGTCACTAGGGTTGCGATATTGATGTAGTAATGGCAAGTTGGAAGGTTTAGGAATTTACTATCTCATAAGGCAAGGCAATAAGCTGTGGTAGCCCAGCGGTAACACCGTGTGACTCTTTTGAGGAGGTCACGGGTTCAAACCCGGGCAGACACCAATGAGTTTTACTGTTAAAACTTATGTGTCTAATTGATAATTGCAATTTATCACACGCTTTTCTATAAATGGAAATATCGTGAGGAAACTTGCATATCTCTAGAGCATTTTGGAAACATGTGTAACCTACCAATCCGCATTGGAGCAGCGTGGTAGGTCTTAGCTCCAAACCTTCTCTCCAAAAACGAAGAGAGCAGGCCTATTCCCAGCAGTTGGATAGTAACAGGCCGCTACTTAAGGCAAGGCAAAAAGCGTCTAAGTAATTTCTTGTTTATTTACGCAAAATATTATAATGAGCCATGTTATTTATATCATTCAAACGGTAATTAAGAGCTTTTATTAAACTTGCTATGTATATATGTGAAGATGGAATTTTGCAACTTAAATTTGACCCACTTCCCGGTGTACAATTGAGCTGATATTTTATATAGTAATAGAGTCGTAATGACAATGCATGTTTATGATAAACATGAACTGATGCTGTTGCAATTTCAAACCCTTGGCAAGCACCAATCAGTATCTCTATTAAAACTTCGAGCCAGGAAACTGACAAATGTCACCAGCGTCATTCTTGGAGTTAACCGTAGACCACTATTTATACCCGGGCTCGCTAATCTGCAATGATAGCAGCTGTGTCCTTAAGATTAAAAGGCGAATCGGGATGGCTAAAGATGCTATGACCCGTCCAAACAACATCTGGAAGAAAAGAGGAATTGGTATCAAAACCAAGGTCAGATTGACACGTGCACTGGTATTCCCTATCTTTCTGTATGGAGTGGAGACGTGGACAATCCAAGTGGTATGGTATAAAAATATTTGTAATACAGAATTAAAATTTTGCTTAAAATAACCAAAATACATTTTTATATTAATTACATGTCAAAGAATTAAAAACAAATGCATATCTCTAGAGAAATCTGGGGATATGTGTAACCTACCAATCCGCATTGGAGCAGCGCGGTAGGTCTTAGCTTAGGAGAGAGGAATCCTATGCCCAGCAGTGGGATTGTAGTAGGCAGTTTACTTTTAACTTTTACTGGCTATCATGACATTTCAATTGCGGCCTCACGGATGTTTTAAGGTCCAAGGATGTTAACGAGCTGGGAAGCTAAAGGAAATTCTTCACCCAACGATGCTTCTGCTGTCGCCAAATGCCTCCAGCGACTAGCCGCCTGCCTGACGCCAACTTATCTTAGTTGTATTTTACGACACCTCGGTAAGAAAGAGGGTGGTCTATTCTACTAAACCGGATACCACACGGTGGGTCGACTTACCTTAGTCGCCTTTTACGACACCTTGGTAAGAAATGAGGTTGGTCTATTCTACTCAGCCGGATACCACACGGTGGATCGACTTAACTTAGTCGCCTTTTACGACACCTAGGTAAGAAAGAGGGTTGTCTATTCTATTAAACCGGATACCACACGATGGGTCGACTTACCTTAGTCGCCTTTTACGACACCTTGGTAAGAAATGAGGTTGGTCTATTCTACTCAGCCGGATACCACACGGCGGGTCGACTTATCTTAGTCGCCTTTCACGACACCTCGGTAAGAAATGAGGGTGGTCCTATTCCATTCAGCCAGATACCACACGGCTTGATACCAATAGACATTGTGACCAAAAAATACGGTAAAAACACAAAAGTAATAATAAAATTATTTTGCTATAATCCGCGATGAACGGTAAAAACACGTTTACTACATGGTCAGTTAATACACGTAACACCTGGTTAGTTATTGTAGCAAATAAAAAACTGTCACAAAAAATGCCGACCCACTTTCCTTAACTCGAAGGGCGTGAGACATTTTTCGAAAAAAATACATCTTGTTAGTGGTCATTCCGTCTTTTTTGCGTCCGACAAAAGGTAAGCAAATTTGTATAACACTCGCTTTTAGTGGCTGAGAAAACAGTTTTTTTTAGTTTCTTTAAGATTACTTAATGTAAATAATATTAAGAATTATATTTTTTAAAAGAGCAACCGCCGAGTTTCTTGCTGGCTCTTCTCGGTAGGTACAGCTTTCCGAACCAGCAGTAGAGTTGACGATTCAAAAGCACTTGTTTACAAGTTTATTTGAATAAAGAATATATTGAATTTGAATTTGAATTAAATATTTATGGGCATGGATACAGGGTAGTTGAAGTTGCCCTAAAATTAAAAGATATTTTTTTTTGCTTTTTCCAATTCAAAAGTAGTTATAATTGTTCTAACATAAAATCCGTGATTAGAGACAATCTATGTAATGGGTAATGTAGTAAGTGCACTATTCATTTTCATAATATAGAACATACAGGATTCGTAAAATGTAAAGGTATTTTTTTGGCTTTTTTGAATTTAAAAGTTTTTACGCAAGGCCGACCGATATAGTCTTGGACCTAAATTGTCCATTTCAATTTTATTTTCGAAGATCTTGTTTAATGTAAAGCGCATAGTGGACACACACGACCACAGTCAAGGTGCAGTTTGCTCTATTGTCCAACCTCCTTGCTTGTACAAACTTCGGCACAAAACATAATTGCCTTCGCCCCTGTCCGAGCGAAAAAAAAAGTATAAAGTTGTGACGGTATTCAAAACACACGTCACTTTCTGTCTCGATTTATCGCGTCGCAAATCGAAATCGGCTATCGCTTTTGTGACGATATTTTCGAAATCCCTTATTAGTTTAAGCGTGAAGTCGCGGACAGTTCCCATGACGGGTGAATTAAGATTTTTTTTTGGAATTATTCCACATTTCTGGACGACATTTTTATTGTTGCGGACAGTTTTCGGAAGTGAAACGGATTAGTTCCGTTGTCTATGGACAGTTGCGTAAAATGTTTTACATTTTCGAAATTGGAATTTTATTCAAATCGTCCCCTCGAATGAATCTTTTTCTCGAATAGTAAATGCCCTTATACTATTATTATCTGTGAGATTTGATGTCAACTGTAAATAATAAACTAAATATGTCAACTTATAAATAATAAAATTTAATTAACGTTATTATATACAGATCACCGGAATGAAGGATAGAAGCAAGGAAGGATTTGATTTGTTTAAAAAAAGATACGAAAATGATATGTTAAAGTTTTGAGAGCACAGATAAGACAATCTTTATACAGATTTATAATGTACTTGCTGTGCCCACGGCTTTGCCCGCATGGAAATCACTATATCACAAAAAAAAAACCGCATAAATCCCGAATTCACGTTGATTCTAATATAAAAAGCAGTCTATATGCTCCACAACCTATCTACCAGTGAAAGATCCATCAAAATCGATTAAGCTATTCTGGAGAATTTACTATTATCCTACAATTTCTGGAAGCATTGAACTATTTTTTAGTAAAAACCGTACAAAATTCCGTTGGGTAGATTTTGAGTAAATCGGTCACTTACAGACAACCGCCTTTTGAGTAATTTGTTTTATAGTATGTATAGATATGGAGAGAAGGACCTTCCATCCTTCTCTCCAAAAACGGAGAGAAGAGGCCTATTCTCAGCAGTGGGATAGTAACAGTCCGCTACTTATAGATATGGTGCATTTAAAGCCTGTTCCACAAGTTACCAATAAACTGTCAGTTAGCTTATTCGGAACATATCTGACACATATCTCGGAATTTTGCGTTTCTCGGATTTTCGATAGGCTTATTCAGCACTTAAAGCCCCTAATAAGTTAACAGGTAGATCGTGTGGCTGTTATTTTGTTTATCTGCTGGATAGCAAATACCTATTACAAAATGGCCGCGGTTTTTTTTTAATTTTCACATTTAGAGTCTCTCTTTAGAGACATTTATCTGCTACTTAGTTTATTTGTCGGTTAACTATCAGACACTTTATCAGTAACTTGTGAAACAGGCCCTTAATGAGGGAAATTATTAACCAGTAAATATCAATATTGGACAAAAGAGCCCATGGCTTTATTACCCGTCGATAGGGCGGTCTCTGATTACCGACCGTAACAAAAGTCTAGATGTTGCAGATAGCCCGGTAGCCACAATGGTGGGCGCATTACACCCCTCGGCGGTTTTAGGGATGTACGAAATTAAAAAAAAAATTGTATTCATAAACGGGATTTCGAAATTTCAATAAATCTATATTTGACATTTTATTATTGCAAATAAATCATTTTAAAAATGTTTTAATTGAGGTTTTTATAACTCATTTATAAACAAGTTCATCTTTTTAATAATATGTTTCAGATAAAATTATTTACATTTAACATATAACATTTTATAAAAAAAGTCTTAAAGATATTTAAAAACAGCACTATATATAATTGAACTGCAAAATTGATTTTATTTTATTTTTTTATTCTTTTTATACATATATTTAGAAAAGAGAAAGAAAAATTGAAAAAAAAACACATTTATAAAGGCGAACTTATCCTTAAAAGGGATCTCTTCCAGTCAACCTTTGAGTAATAGAAGGAAAAGAACAAGAATTGAAGAAGGAAGAGAGTCATATAGAGAAAAAGAAAAGGTTACATTGATTGATTGATTACAGTACCATATCAAATAGTATTGATCAACAGAATTAATTTGCTCTAAATAGAGAATAAGATAAAAAGTATGAGTTTACAAAATTCTTCCAAAATATCATCCTATATGCTTTTGAGGTTTAGACTAGAAGAGACTGTGGTATTAAATTCGCCAAATTTCACGCAAATATCTTAAAGCACCAAAGCTGTTCAAGCAAGCAAACACAAACTTTCGCATTTATATTATAAGTAAGAAGGATTAATAGGATAATAGCTGATCCATAAATACCTGATAGATGAAGTGAAGGTTTATCTCTTTAAAAAAAATAAATAAAAAGAAATAGAGATAAAATGTAGCCTATATGTTTTTCAGCTTTGGACCTATCGTACTAAGTTCCCAAATTTTTTTACAAATGTTTTCAACTGATTAATTATTACTGAATTAAATTTATACATAACAGACGAAAACCTACTCTTAAATCATTTCCTTTATAATATTGGCATTAACTTCGTTCTGTTCAACCCTAAATTCGCCACAAAAGGTTGCACTGAAGCCGACGCAATGAGTGACATAATAACCGACGAACTGATCACAGATAAGCCATTAATTTGGCTCAAGTATCCCATTCTTTATCAAAATTATGCTCGCGGTGCAATCTTTAATCATACCCAGTTCAATCTAAAACAGGCTCTTCAATATTTATACATAGGATTTAAATTTATATAATCCTTTTACATGTAACTAGGTTTGGGAATGTAATTGATATGAAACGGTATTGTATAGAGGCACAATGGTTATTGTTTTTTCCTTTTATAACGGTCTCAAATATGTTCTCTTGATTAGCTCGTCTATTTACGCCCTTGAGGTTTGTTTGATTGATTAATATTCAGATTCGCTTGACTTGTATGAGGAAGGCCGTTTTGTTGAACATTTTATGACGTTCTACTTGTTTGATATAGTTCAGTTTAAATTTCTTTATGTGAGAAGCAGATATTTTTGCTTTTGTAAGTTTCAATATCAGATATGGCGTTGTTACAATTATCCAAATCGGTTATTAGATGGTTTCATTTGTAAATTATCCTCCATTCTCAGGGGTTGAAGATTTAAGTCTGATGTCGTAAGGGTAATTATCACCATATCTGTTTTCTAATCTATATCGATTTTTTTAATTCACTGTTTATGTAAAAAAGCCATCTTGAACAATCACAATCATCTATTTGAATTATTTACAGGTTATAGTGTATTTTTCTTCTAACTGGATTAGGGTTTTGCACAAATGACGTAATTAAAGTTACTTATATTCATAAAAAGCTCAAAAGAACCACAAAATCTCGGTAATTTTTTTATAAATATGTTTGGTTATTACGTTAAAGTCGCTCACGGTCTGCAATTTTGTGATTTACTTTTTATATATTATAAATTCACTAGTTATGCTTGCTTCACCCGCGTGGAAATCAGTGTGTCACAAAAGACAGAAAGTGTAGTTATTGTGTAACCATGAGGGATGGAGACATTATATCGCGGACTTTTTTGTGGTATTTTTGTAGATATACATTTCCTTAGTACATTACTTTGGTGTATCTATGTTGCTTTATGCGGAGCACGCGAATGAAGATCTAAGCTGGTGAGTTTTTTATAACTGTGCAACCTATTTAACACAATTTTCATTAAACGTAATATACTAACCTAAACCTTCCGGAAGAATTGCACTACTTTGTAGTAAAATCCATTCAGTAGATTTTGAGTAAATGGATCACATACAAACAAACAGCTTCTGGGGACTTTGTTTTATAATAATTATCCCACTAAATATAAATCTGAAAGTTTGTGAGTATGTATGTTTGTTACTCTTTTACGAGGAATCCGCTGAACCAGTAACGATGAAATTTGGAACAATTATCCCTTATACACCCCGGTTTATCCCGATAACATATAGGCTATAGAAATCCTGTTAATTCTGCAGGAATAGGATGACATTGAAAAGCGCTATCTATTATCAACCTATAATGCGACAACAGCCCTCGCAAACGAAGATGCGGGTAAAAGCTAGTAGATTATAAATTCATCGTACGTATTGCAACAAAATTGCCCTATTCATTGTTAGAACGCCATATAATTGCTTGTACATGTAGGCTAAAACATATGATTCAATTATGTTTACAATGAGAGGTCAATTTTGATTGCTGAGGTGTGAAGATACAGTTAATGTGGCTGGTAAGATCAGGGGCCATGTTACAATTAGTCTGCAAATTGTTTACAAGTGCCGTTTACGTTGGTAATGTGTGCCCCGTCGCGGTTGAAGGGTTAATAACGGGCGATAAGCGAATTTCATTACTGTTTAACATGCGAGTCTCGTTTTTAGTATTTACCGGTATAAAACTATGTTTTAGAACTTATAACTGAAGTAGAAGTTGTGTGGTATCCGGCTGGATAAAATAGTACCACTCTCATTTCTTACCGAGGTATCGTAAAAGGCGACTAAAGTTGGTGTCCTGATGTAAAGTACCTAGCCGATTATGGGACATGTGCATAACATGTAGTGCCGACCCCACTAACAGATCAGGAGGATGATGTGTTTTACGGATGTTCTCTTCCCAGATTTGACTGCAATAGAGATTATCTTGCCTAAAAAATTGCACTTAAAATCTTAATTTACCTGCGATATATTTATTTATATCCTTTAATCCCGATGTATCTTAAAAAGAGTTTCAACTTCTTGTTGGATGTAGGATGTGTCTGGCTAAGACCTATAATTACCTTAGATCTTGCTTTCCCTAAATGCTCCTCACTGACTTACTCGATATCATTTAGTTTTCAAGGTGTTAAGCTGTGGAATGATTTAACAATATCAATCCGCAAATCTTTTAACCTTCCGGTATTTAAGTTACAGACTAGAAAATATTTATTTTAAGTAATACATTTGTAGCATCTTTTCATCTATTTATTTTATCAAAATTAATTAATAGATTAAATAATTAAACTTATATAACCTTTTTCTTTTTTTTTATATTACCCGTATTCTTTCTTCTTCAATTCTTTCCTTTTCCTTCTGTTACTCAAAGGTTGACTGGAAAAGATCCCTTTTAGGAATAAGTCCGCCTTTACACATGTGCTGTTTTTTACTTTTTCTTTCTCTTTTCTAACTATATGTATATAAAGAAATAAATCAAAATTTATTTATTTATGTACCATAAAAATGTAAAAACATTATTAATAAAAAGAAAGTGTACAAAGGTCGATTTATCCCTAAGATAGAGAGTTAGATATAGTTGTGTTGGCAGAGATCCTAGAAGACCTTAAAAGTGTGTTGGATGATCTTAGCAGATTATCACGACAAGTAGGCCTAATTTTACAGATTATTTATAGATCTCACACAAATTCGTAAAGTTTAAAAGCTCTGCCTTATCTTAAGACAGCAAAAAGTGATACGACAGCAAGGCGTGGAATCTTGACAAATTTACGAGATGCGGCGGTTTTTGCGACGGTTTTTTCGTTCCAAATACGGGTTTTTATAGTTCCCGTAAGGGCTGAACGGTTTTGCGTTCCCGACTTTTTCAAACTTCGGTGAAAGATTATCGACCTGTCCGTAGGTGTTAACCCAATTTTAACGCACAGCCTGACACACATAAGTTTCTTGATGTGACATACGATATTTCAGATCAGGATTTTAAGAATTTGAATTTGAAGAAACGAATTTTGACTAATTGCTTAAAAGCACTTTGTCAAAATTGGTGAAACTTGTTTACGAACAAAATAACTATCTATACTAATATTCATCATCCTCCTACCCTTATCCCACTCTAAGTGGGGTCGGCACGACATGTTATAAACATGCTTTCGCATGATTTGGCTGCGTTTTTACGACCGGCCGCCTGCCTGACGTCAACTTACCTCAGTCGTATTTTACGACACCTCCACAAGAAAGAGGATGGTCTATTCTACTAAACCGGATACCACACGGTGGGTCAACTTACCTTAGTCACCTTTTACGACACCTCGGTAAGAAATGAGGTTGGTCTATTTTACTCAGCCCGTTACCACACGGCGGGTCGACTTACCTTAGTCGCCTTTTACGACACCTCGGTAAGAAATGAGGTTGGTCTATTCTACTCAGCCCGTTACCACACGGCGGGTCGACTTACCTTAGTCGCCTTTTACGACACCTCGGTAAGAAATCAGAGTGGTACTATTCTATTCAGCCGGATACCACACGGCGTATCTATACTAATATTATAAAGAGGAACAATTTGTATGTATGTTTGTAATATTTTGACACAAAAACTACTGGACCGATTTCAAAAATTATTTCACCACTGGAAAGTGCTTCTTTACTGAGCAACATAGGCTATATAACATTTTCAAAAAAATAGGGATCGGCAATAAAAATGTAATAAGCTGTAAAAAAAACATTACCCGGATGAAACTGCGGGATATTACTAGTCAACAATAAAGACTTTACTAAATTGAATTAGAAAGGTTTAAGTTAAGAAATATGCTTATACGTAAAGCATATTACACAATTGAAGATTATGTGAATGATAAAAATGCTTAAATATGAAAAACCTTTCAGCTTCATATAAGACTACGGGTTAATAATGTAAGATTTAAATTATTTAAAAGATAGATCGCCGATTTTGTTGCTTGTTTTTCTTGGTTAGAGCAACATTTTTTTCAACAGTTTTTGAACCAGTTGTAGCTTCATTAATCATATTGATCCTGGACAATTCAAAAACACTTGAATGAGGTTATTTGAATTAAGATTATTTTGATTTCATTTGAATGTACTATTTAACTTATATATTACTTGTCATGCGCTTGATGGAATATCGGTTAATTAAATAGTATCAAAAAAGGTAAACTTAAAGGTAAACATTCTGGTTTAAAAATGAAGAATGAACGATAGATTTTAGTTGTTCTATTCATAATCAACTTTCAGAATAAAATATTACCTGAAGAAAAAAACTCTTATTTAATTCTGAATCCCAAAAATTATATTATATTATAAAAAATTATATTATATTACAAAATCCAATCCTTATCTAATTATATGCCGGGGTACCGGGGTAACATATAGGATAAAAATAAAGTTTTTGGGAATAAGGGAATTTTGTTTGCATTACTCCTAATTATCTCTTATGTTCGCGTAAACGAAGCAGGTACCACTAGTAATCTATGTATACTCGTCAAACAAACGTCGGTCTGTATGTCATCGATTTTCTCTAAACCTACTAAACGCCTTTTTGTATGTGTTTTACTAAAATATAGTCCGATTTTTTAGGAAGATTTAAGTTAATAGTACATTCTCCAGAACAGCTAAACCGATTTTGGTGGAGTATTTCCTTTTCACCAAAAGATGGAGAGGTTGTGAGAAACATATTGGCTAATTTTTATCCTAGAATTCCCGCAGAGTCAGGCGTTTTACGCGGGAAAATTTTTGACATACTCATTTTCACGCAGTTGAAACCGCGGGCACAGCTATCATGAAAACCAGATTTAAAGTAGGTTAATGTTTATCCCAGAATTCCCGCGGACTCGGGATTTACGCGGGAAAAACTTTGTTGATACAAACAAGATAACAATAATCATAATATAATCAGATAAATAAGATAAATACATGACGAATCTTGTTGTACAAATCGACAATACCCGTTAAAAGAACACGTGCTTACGCGCAGCATCCCTTAAACCTAACTGTTAACCCGTAAACGCGTGCCGGGATCAATACAGCCCACCTTCGGTCCCCGCACCCGTTTATCTCAAGCAATCCCTTTTTATCCCTTTACGCAAGGGTTAGGGTACATGAATCGTGCGCAAGGATTCTGTATGTACCACGTGCCCTTTGTTCAGATAAGATTGTGCTCCTAAGTCCCCGTTCTTTATGTTCGCGATCTTTTATGTGAAAAGGGTTTTATTATACCTTTATTTATATGCTTGGTTTGTATATAATATCTAACATTTATGGTAAGGGCACTAGTAATTTGACCGTTTCGTATGAAACTATAAATAATAAGCGTTTTGTTTGTTGTAGCTAATAAATAATACATTTGTAATTACCTGTTGCCATCTATTAACAACTGTCCAAAACCTCAGAATTGTAGCCCATTGTTTAATATTTGAAATTTAATATTTTTTCATAAACAAGCCCTTACCTTATATAAAAATTTAAACAAGAATTATTATATCAAAATATTGTATATAACGCTTTATATGTAAAAAATATATTGTATTTTGAAATGTGAGAAATATATTTATTAATAGGACTTTCTTAACAATTTATATAAATCATTTATTTACTACAAAACCTTATCACTGAAATTTAAGTTTTAGTTCATTAACACCTTGGTAACAACGCTATTACACGTCAAAGATAAACGCTAATGGACACAACGTTTGTACACGTCGGCAATATGTCTTTCTTTAAACACACTGAAGCTTGTAAAATTCCTTCAAGCTACTTCATTGCACTGTATTACTTTAAATTTTGGACTAATAGCGCCGAACCACGTTATTTTTATGTACTTGTATCAAAACCAGAACGTTATTTAACGAAATTTATCTTGTATGAGAAAATGTGGTGCCGTACATTTGAAAACCCATTCATTCCTCCTGCCTTTATCCCACTCTAAGTGGGATTGACACAAAATGTTAGAAACATGTTGTCATATGATTTAGCTGCGTATTTTACGACCTGCCGCCTGCCTGACGTCAACTTATCTTAGTCGTATTTTACGACACCTCGGTAAGAAAGAGGGTGTTCTATTCTACTCAAGGGCGGGTCAATTTACCTTAGTCACTTTTACGACACCTCGGCAAGAAATTAGAGTGGTACATTTGAAAATCTATATGCGCCGCTAGTGTTAAGAATTTCTAAAATAAAAAAAGAGTTTCAATCCCTCTTTATTATCAATTTTTGATCTTAAAGTTAAAAGAATTGTTAGATCTAAATCTTTATTATCAATTTTTGATAATAAAGGCAAAAGGCCTTAATAAAGGCTGAATCAAGTTTGTGCCTTTCTAAGTCCCCAGAACACATTTCATACACGTGAACCCAAAACCGTGGGACCTCACATGTGGCATGAATAAAACTACAATATATAAGCAAATCCGAAAACCAGATTTCTTTCTTCATCAATATTCACAATATTAGACGAAGCCCCTTCGTATCGCTTTTTTGTACAGGTTTTGTAACGACTTTTTTCCGTCACTGAAAAGACGCTGGTGACCTGTGACCTTACTTGGAGACCCTTTGAGCGAACGGTTCGAAATCTAGTTTATATAAAAAAGCGTGTCTGTCCGTTGTTAAAAGGCTGCGTGAATAGATGTTTCTGGAAACGGATTTTATATTGTGGCGATAATTGTTATATAACGTAAAGATTCTGATGAAATCTGTAGCAGGACTTGTAACAGAACTTATATATCTTATCTTTAACTTATTAGCTATACCAGCGCCTTTGCCCGAGTGAAAAATCAGTTGTCACATAATATTTCCCGAATTGAAATTTAGAACATAAAAATACTTATTATATGTTAACCATAAGAGATAGAGACGACCGAGAGATACTATGGCGAATGAGAGGATAAAAAATTCTGCTTTATTGATTTGCTTTTTTGAGAAAATTTCTACTTTACATTTAAATATTGGCAGGTATTTAAATGCTTAGTTTGACGCGAAAAAATCACGGTTATTTTTATTTTATTTGAAATTTGAATTTTTCCTTAATAAAATTTTAAGAATAACGTGAATAGTAAGAAAAGTGTCATAAAATGATTTAGTATTTGCAACGATCAATGCCTTCAAAATAATATGTTATAGCAATATTTCTTTTTAAAACTTGTAACGCTTTATTTTAAAATCATTTAATTCTCCTGTATATTTTAAACACAGAGGCGGTTCTTTTTTCAAAATTCATATAGTTTTTTCCGTATAATATTCCCTGAATATTGACTATTATTTCTGATCACTGCAATAAATAAATGTTATTCATTCTTTTTTAAACATAAGTTTTATAATTAAGTATATTATAAGCAAACAATCTATCTTAGACTCGTCAGCTTTGCAATTATTAAGAAAACTCTTAACGGAATACATAATTATGTTTTATCACTCATTGTCATTATATTGCACGAGCTTCGTGGGTTTTATCCGTAGACAATTTTATTGTTACTGACATCTCTGTCATTAATAATCCTTATCAGCAATCTATTAATAACTTTTAATCATTATTTGCACAGCGTGCCTACAACACGCGACTATTTCGCGCTATAAAAAGCTTTTTATATAAAAAACCGTCAAGATTGAACACAAAAGGCCCCATGCTACCGTTAAGTAACCCAATTTTTGCACCATAAATAAAAAAAAAGGACAAAAGATAACGGTCTTGTATTTTTTTTGGTTCTGAGGATGTATGAATTAATTTGTGATACGCCCCGATGCTTATACACAAAGTATGTATTGAGAGCGAAAATTAGGTTACATTCATGGGTATTTTTTACGTTTTTTGTCACAATTTTTTGAAGTTTCTTTTAGATGTTTTGTGACAATATTGACGGATCCTGCCCAGGACGCTTCGGATCGAGTATTTGTAAATAATCTCATTGAAAATTAATACCATTCTGGAGATCTCGAGAACGCCTGATTGGCGTCATTGTTAAAAGTTTTTACATCTTAAACAAGGGCGCTTTGATTTTAGAAAATAAGCTATCTTGGGAAAATAAATTTAAACAAATTTGTACGTAATTCTAGAACTTTAATTATTTATGGTTATTTTATTAATTGGAGCTGCTGTTTCTCTATATTTATTAATTATTATTAAGTTAATCTTACACTAGCAGTTTCGTCTGCATGGAAATCTATTTATTTCCATTTTTTCCCGAATCGAAACTTTGAACCTAAAAGTAATTATCCTGAGTTAATTATAAGAGATTTTTCTTTCTTTCACCGTTAACTTAGCATGGAAAGCTTTAAATTTTACCGTTTTCGCAATATTTTTTATTGCTGCTCCTCTCCTATACATTCCACAATTGGTCCAGTAGTTCCTGAGATTAGCGCATTCAAACAAACAAACAAACTCTTCAGCTTTATATATTACCTAGTATAGATATAGATGTGGGTTTCACTGTTTAATTAGTAACTAGCGGGTTAACCCGCGTGACGTTCTCAAAATTATTCCTGAGTTGAAATTTTAACGCAAACGTAGTTCTTGTAAGTTAACCATAAGAGATAGAGACATGCTATCCCGGACTTTTTCGTAGTATTTTTGTAGATCTTCAATTCTCTAGTACATTACTTTAGTGTCTCTCTGCTGATTAACGCGGTTTTTTCGAGATTCAGAATATATACAATATTAACTATTAAAGAAAACATTTCAATAATAAAGATGTGGTATGACACAAGCCTTTTAAAACATAATTCAAAGTTTTCAACGCTTTGATGTGTCAAACTTTAAACCTTTTGACATCACTTATGACAATAACAGCATCCGTCGCTATTTAAGGGTTAATCTCACCTTAAAGTAACCCTGCAGCGTGCCAGATGAGGGTTAAATACAAAAAGATTAAGATGAACTCGATTTTTAGAAATTTATTGTATGGGGTTTATTTATCTTTAATATTTAAATGAGGTAATCTTGTATGTATATAAAAAAAATTATGTATTATGTATATAAGAATAAATTCCGAAAGTATATATATATTATCGGAATCTCGGAAACGGCTACAAATATTTTCTTGAAATTCAGCCTGTAGGATGTTTTGGGGGAGAAAAATCGTTCTAGATAAGTTTTATTTTAAAAAAATGTCGTTTTATCTCTGTTTTCGGCTCTAAATTTTTTTTAAAATTTACGTTGAATACAATCACAATTTTTCGCTGTCAAACGTAAAGTCATGGTAGTTCATTTGGAGAACGGGCGGTCTAGAGAGATGAAAATACCTAGGATCGAGCCCCACCTGCCCTATTATTTTTCATTTTTCTTTTAAATTTTTTTTTGAATTTTAATTTTTTAAAAATTACCGAGCAAGACTCGATCACCCAGTTGCTAAAATATTAAATTGTATAATTTAAATTATATTTATTAAAAATGACCACCCTCATTTCTTACAGAGGTGTCGTAAAAAGCGACTAAGGTAAGTCGACCCGCTGTGTGGTATCCGGCTGAGTAGAATAGACCACCCTCTTTCTTACCGAGGTGTCGTAAAATACGACTAAAGTAAGTGACGTCAGGCAGGCAGCCGGTCGTAAAATACGTAGCCAAAACATGTGACATGTTTATAACAAGTTGTGCCGACCCCACTTAGAGTGGGACAAAGGCAGAAAGATGATTAAGAATACATATCATTAACCAGGTTGCGGTTAAATTTAGAATAAAGTTAAGAGTTGAACTGTAAAGTTAAATGTACATAATAAAGCGCAGAAGCTCTAATAGCGTCTGGGAACGTCGTTCTAACGGTGGTTCTTTTAAAACCGGACCACGAGTTAGGGTGACGTTTAGTGAAGGGCTAGTGATATGACTGTGATTAATTGATTGACTGGCCCGTTGGCGCAGTGGGTAGTGACCCTGCCTTCAGCTCCGAGGTCCAACATTTTCTATAAATGAATTTGTTTGTCTTCGAGTCTGGGTGTATATATATACAAGATTACTCATTTAAATATTATCTAAAGATATAACATATCATCGTCCTCCTGCCCTTATCCCACTCTAAGTGGAATCAGCACACATGTTATAAAGCACAATATGTTGTCACATGATATAGCTGCGTATTTTACGACCGGCCGCCTACCAACTTCAACTTACTTTAGTCGTATTTTACGACACCTCCTCAAGAAATGAGGGTAACCTATTCTACTCAGCCGGATACCGCTCGGCGGCATATTTATAGAACATACATTTTGTGTATAATATATATAATATTAATATAATGGGCAATATATATCATAGACAACGACACACGCTTTCGGCTCCTGTTTTGAGCTTTTTAAAAAATACGTAAATCCTTTATGATTTATGGTATGCGATTCTATAATAAAATCTATTTTAGCTTTGCCATAAATTTAAAATGACATTAATCTAACCTATAAATATAACATGAATGTTAAGGTGCGTAGATTTACCAATTGTTAGAGCTTTCTGTAAGAATTTTTTTAAAGAGCATCCGTCGATTTTCCGTGCACAAGCTTCCGTACGAGCAATAGAATTAACTTTAGAAATTATTCAAAAAGAAATTCTTTAAAACTTAGTTTGAATGAAAAATATTTTTAATTCGAATTTGCTTGGTACAATCTGCTAGGCTCTCTCCGTTTTGGAGAGAAGGATTGGTTGTAAAACCTTCTACGCTGCTCTAATGCGGATTGGTAAGTTACACAGATCCCCAGACTTCTCTCGATGTGAAGGTTTCTCACGATATTCCTTCATTGAAAAACGTGTGATAAATTGCAATTATCAATTAGACACATAAGTTGTTACTCATTGGTGTCTACCTGGCGTTTGAAACTGTGACTCCTTGAAAGAGTTGTTTCGTCTCACCGCTGGGCTATCACAGTTTTTTTCTTTATTACAAAATTTACTAATAGCTCAGAATGTTTCCAAGATAAACGAACATAATCGGTAAAATACTCATCTGACTCAAATAAATGATGAATTCTTGTAAGGACGGACCTCCCAAAGATTAAAGATTAAGTATGGATTGGGTTGTTCCCTGGGGTAATACGAGGCTATCGGTTCACGTCGGTCAAACCACTGAACCAATATTGATATCCCGGGGTAGAACTGTGATAGGCCAGCGGTAAAGCCATGTGACTCTTTCGAGGGTTCATGGGTTCAAACCCCGGCAGGCATCAATGAGGTTTTCTGTTAAAACTTAGAACCTGGTTGAATTTTTTACAAAATAAAAAAAGAAACAAAAAAGAAGAAAAAAAATTGTTGGGTAGGTGGGGCTCGATCCTAGGTATTTTCATTTATCGAGACCGCCCGTTCCCCAAATAAGCTACGCTGACTTGACACTTTATGTCAAAAATAGTGTTTTATATTAAATTTACATGTTAATAATATTTTATGCCCTGTGGTACCCGGCTAAGTAGAATAGTACCACTCTCATTTCTTACCGAGGTGTCGTAAAAGGCGACTAAGGTAAGTTGACCCACCGTGTGATATGCGGTTTAGAAAAATTTTACGACACCTCGGTAAGAAGGAGACCACCCTCCTTCTTACCGAGGTGTAAAATACGACTTAGGTAAGTTGACGTCAGGCAAGCGGCCGGTCGTAAAAATGCAGCCAAATCATGTGACAGCATGTTCACAACATGTTGTGCCGACCCCACTTACAGTGGGATAAGGATTGGAGAATTATGTTTTGTTTATTCTTATATTCTCATATTTATTATTTTTTTATTAAACCTTACAAAAGCCGCTAAAGAAATCAACTGAAATCCAATAACACCAAACTCGAACGCCTCTTTTTGTGATGTAACCACGCGCACCAAGTACCAACCTCCCTCCGTTAATCGCGGATTAAGTGGTATTACCACAATCCTATCACTTGCCAACAAATCTGATTTTCACTGCACTTTAATCTGATATCAACCGATCCTCCCTACCATGTAACGGATATTTCCATATCGGCGAAATCATTGCCGTCGTATATTTCTTTTTCCTCTTTATTTATAAAATCCTAGTAATCTTTAATATTTAAATGAGTTAAACTTAAATATTTTTTTTTATTTACAGCAAAAATGTACAAGTTATATCTATCTTAAATTACTTACACGCTAGGACTATACAAATCATGCCCACGTGGAATGGTCCCAAGAATGCTAGCAGCGTTTCCGCGCTGAATCGCTAAGCTGATTCTTTGTGCGAAAAAGGAGCCAGCCCTCTTGTCACCTGAAGAGGCAATCAACCGAGGTGTTAAAACGGATAAAAAATTTTTTTTTTTGTTAAACTTGTATGTATATATATATTTTCGGAATCTCGGAAACGGCTCCAACGATTTTCCTGAAATTCAGCATGTAGGGGGTTTTGGGGGAGAGAAATCGATCTAGATAAGTTTTATTTAAAAAAAAAGTCATTTTATCCCTGTTTTCAGGCTCAAAATTTTTTTTGAAATTTACGTTGAATACAATCACAGTTTTTCGCTGTCAAACGTAAAGTCATGGTAGTTCATTTGGGGAACGGGCGGTCTAGAGAGGTGAAAATAACTAAGATCGAGCCACATCTGCCCTATTATTTTTTCATTTCTCTTTCAATTTTTTTTTCCACGCGAAGTCGCGAGTAAAAGCTAGTATTATAAATACGAAAGTTTGTGAGTATGGATGTGTATGTGAATTAATGTAACTTAGTCTTTCAGATGAGATTTGCCGTATGGTATTTGGCTGAGTAGAATAGTACCACCCTCTTTTCTTACCGAGGTGTCGTAAAAGGCGACTAAGGTAAGTTGACCCACCGTGTGGTATCTGGATTAGTAGAATAGACCACCCTCTTTCTTTCCGCGGTGTCGTAAAATACGACTAAGGTAAGTTAACGTCAGGCAGGCGCCCGGTCGTAAAAACGCAGCCAAATCATGTGACAATGTTTGTAACATGTTTATAACATGTTGTGCCGACCCCACTTAGAGTGGGTAAGGGCAGGAGGATGATGATAGTCTTTCAGATGAGATCGCAGTCATGCATAAACGTATTTGATTAAATTAAACCCATACAAAACCTTCAACGAATAGTATACATTGCGAAAAACTCAGGGGTAATGTATCATGCTATCGAAGAGCGTTCGGCCTATAGTCAATTAAGTGATCAACCAGGGGTTCTGCACAATTGGTCGCCTTTCTACAAAGGCGGTGGCGTCGCGATGCGGTAATATTGTGTAACAGAGCGTTTATTAGACTTATTAGGGTGACGTTTTATAAAGGGATTCGATATTAAGCTCGCAATTTTGAGATTATATTGAACATAAGTGTACTTGTTTTAATATGTTAATGATATAAAATGTTTATTTTATAACAATAATTGATCAAAGGAAAAGGACAAAATAAGTCTACCATTAGTAAGTCATCTATTGAACAAGACGTTTTAAATAGTATAGTAGTATTAGTAATAACACGTTATAAATATTAATAGTAAATAATTTTCCAAAAATATTATTTTCAAAAATGCTATTGCGTACTGATTAATTTAAACGTGTATTTTTTAAAGATGATTTCGATGGAGTCAAAGAGATAAAAGGAGGTTCTGTTATTATCTTGTTCTTTAACTATTTTATAACAAAAAGCTTGCTTTTAACTTTTTTAAATACTGCTTAGGTATATCATAAATATAAACGCAATCGCACAAAAATAAGTAAGTTTTTTAATTCATATTAAGAAGTTTTTTTTTTTATTTATATCAATTATTTGGGTTTAATTACATGAAATTCAATATTTTGTTGTACTATTATTTTACAAATATATGGTAAAAATTTGTCAACAATATCTTTAAAATTCATTTAGGATAACAAACAGTAAATCTGCTTTCTGAATTCGAAAATTCAAATTCAAATAATTTATTCAATTTGGCTTTTACAAGCACTTTTGAATCGTCACATTATAATGAAGCTAAAACTGGTTCGGAAAGGTGCTCTGACCGAGGAAAACCAGCGAGAAACTCGGCGGTCAATCTTTTCATAAATAAATATTTCATTCACATATCAAAAATTACAATATAATCTAGTGCGTAGACAAGCTGTGATGGCCTAACGGTGCGACCGTGTGAATCTCTAGAGACGATCATGGGTTCAAACCCGGGCAGACACCAATGAGTTTTTCTATTAAAAACTTATGTGTCTAATTGATAATTGCAATTTATCACACGCTTTTCGGTGAAGGAAAACATCGTGAGGAAACCTGCATATCTCTAGAGAATTCTGGAGATATGTGTAACCTACCAATCCGCATTGGAGCAGCGTGGTAGGTCTTAGCTCCAATCCTTCTCTCCAAAAACGGAGAGAAGAGGCCTATGCCCAGCAGTGGGATAGTAACAGGCCGCTACTTACTTACTACTTACTAGTGCGTAGCTGGTCAAAACTTAAAACCAATATGTAAGTTAATAAATATGTAAATTATTAATTTACATATTA
Organism: Morpho helenor; assembly: GCA_029227775.1. NCBI lineage: Eukaryota > Metazoa > Arthropoda > Insecta > Lepidoptera > Nymphalidae > Morpho > Morpho helenor. The sequence goes on from JARGCU010000006.1 coordinate 3,378,707, forward strand.
CTTATTTACTAACTTACATAATTTAAGTAATAAGTAAAGCTGTAGTAGCCCAGCGGTAACACCGTGCAACTCTTTTGAGGAGGTCACGGGTTCAAACCCGCGCAGACCAATGAGTTTTTCTGTTAAAACGTATGTGTTTAATTGACAATTGCAATTTATCACACGCTTTCCGGTGAAGTAAAACATCGTGAGGAAACCTGCATATCTCTAGAGAATTCTGGAGATATGTGTAACCTACCAATCCGCACTAGAGCAGCGTGGTAGGTCATAGTTCCAATATTTCTATCCAAAAACGGTGAGAAGCGGCCTATTCTCAGTAGTGGGATAGTAATTAAATCAAATCAAATCAAATATTTTATTTGTGCATTACAGTGTTAAATAGATCTTATATTGGCAGACAGTGCTGTAAGCTACCCCACTCGGGTGTACAAAAATTCTTTCCGCCAACTGCTATAACCTTAACTTGTAATTCTTTAACTATATCAACCTTACTAGTATGAGCCATAACACAGGCCAATACTTACTTACTTACTTATGTAAATTATAAAAGAACTCTATAAATAAATCACAGAAGGGGATAACATGAATGCTCAATATTTTCTCATATTTATTTTATGTACTCCCATGCAATATAGCTGGGAGTCGAAAACGCCGCGTCGCATCGCAACGCGTTCATGCGTGAAATCGCATCAGCGCTTTCGGAACGCCATCAATGGTTGCGCGCTTCTGACCGAGCGCGGATTACTGGGGCCATTTTTTGACAGATTGTCGGATGAAATTCGGCCTAATATTGTTATGGAGCCGCGCTGAGTCGTACGAAATGACAATCTGTTTACGGGGTTTTTTTACACATATTGAGAACAATCTAATAATAAATATTGCATAATATTTACATACAAAAGTAATGAGAATATTATTTTGCTATAATCCCCGATAAAAGGAAATATATGTAATGCTAAATGTAGAGTGTACTATTCGTTCTCATACCTGAATCATGCAGAATTTGTAAGAACTCATGCACTACCCGACACCGATAACACAACAATACACAAGCATTGCACACATTCACCACCACAATCTCAACAATTGTTTCGCCTCGTAACCGAAGCATCATCAGGAAATAGACTCCACAACAAAATCGCAAAGCTATTGACTAATGGCTTGTTGAGTGTATTGTGGACCTCCGCAAAGTAACGCCTAATTCTATAAATAATATGTAAATTAAAAACGAACTCTATAAATAAATCACAGAAGGGGATAAAATGAAGGCTCAATATTTTCTCATATTTATTTTATGTACTCCCATGCAATATAGCTGTGAGTTGAAAACGCCGCGTCGCATCGCAACGCGTCCATGCGTGAAATCGCATCAGCGCTTTCGGAACGCCATCAATGGTTGCGCGCTTCTGACCGAGCGCGGATTATTGAGGCCATTTTTTGACAGATTGTCGGATGAAATTCGGCCTAATATTGTTATGGAGCCGCGCTGAGTCGTACGAAATGACAATCTGTTTACAGGGTTTTTTACACATATTGAGAACAATCACATAATAAATCAAATTAAATTTAAAAGAAATAATTAAGCTTACAATATCGTTACATTTTGTATTTTATTTTGATATAATATTTAAATAACTAGTGGGCCGCTCCGACTTCGCACGGGTATAATATATGTTTTCTTTAGAGGTCACTCTTGAAAGAGCGACATATGGTTGGCCATGTGAAAAACAAACCCGTCCGATGAATTCAAAGTGCTATAGGGCGAAGCGCGCAATCGCTATGCCCTGCATTTTAAATCTGTAATATCTTCGAAAATGTTTATTTAAATTACATGCTGTAAACGGCCATATTGATCTATATTAAATGAACAATGTATTTAAGGTATTTAATTGGATAAGGATTAATGCTGTATTGTTTAAAATTGCTTCGAAAATAAGGCAATATTTTTCGTAAAAAGAAAACGTCAAAAAAATGCTATTGTGAGTTATCCATAAGAGTTAGACATATATATACCATCGCGGAGTTTTCTCTAGACCTTTTCATGGTGTACAAATACTTAGTACATTATTTTGATAAATCTCGTAGGGTTCAGCCTGCGTTTGCAATGTAAGCGGGAAAAATTAAATTATTTACGACATCACATTAGAAAACTCACGCCGTGTGGTATCCAGCTGAATAGAATAGTACCACCCTCTTTTCTTACCGAGGTGTCGTAAAAGGCGACTAAGGTAAATCGACCCGCCGTGTGGTAGCCGGCTGAGTAGAATAGACCACCCTCATTACTTACCGAGGTGTCGTAAAAGGCGATTAAGGTAGGTTGACCCACCGTGTGGTATCCGGTTTAGTAGAATAGACCACCCTCCTTACCGAGGTGTCGTTAAATACGACTAAGTTAAGTTGACGTCAGGCAGGCGGCCGGTCGTAAAAACGCAGCCAAATCATGTGACAGCATGTTTATAACATGTTGTGCCGACCCCACTTAGAGTGGAATAAGGGCAGGAGGATATATCACATTAGAAAACTCAAAAATTACAGTATTTCTTTACTCAATATTGAATGTTATTATACATATAAACCTTCCTCTTTAATCACTCTATGTATTAACAAAAACTGCATCAAAATCTGTTGCGTAGTTTTAAAGATTTAAGCATACATTTTATAGGGACATAGGGACAGACAGAGAAAGCGACTTTGTTTTAAACTATGTAGTTATTAAAGACTTGGTTCATTTCAAAGATTCAAATGATTTATTAATATTTATAAGTTAAACAACTGATGGAAGTTCCCAAGTAAAATCCAAAGACAAGTGGCTTTGTAACGAAACAACCTATTTTTATGAGTGATAACGGGTTCACGGGTTATCACTGACCCGGCGACTATAGTCTACATGCTTCTCTTATCTTAACAGCTTCCCGATGTCATCGCATTCAGTACTGGAGACGCATTCGATATTCTGAGATACATTTGGATGGAATTAAGTTATATCTGTTCGATTATATATAAGTAAGTAAGTATCAAAATCAAAATCAAAATAATCTTTATTCAAATAAGCTCTTACAAGCAATTTTGAATCGTCAAGGATCAATATGATTAATGAAGCTACAACTGGTTCGGAATGTTGCTCTTACCGAGAAGAACCAGCAAGAAACTCGGCGGTCAATCTTTTAAACATTTTCAATTTTACATAATGAAACCGCAGTCCTGTATCGGCCTGTAGGCGGCGGCCTGTTACTATCCCACTGCTGAGAATAGGCCTCTTCTCTCCGTTTTTGGAGAGAAGGATTGGAGCTAAGACCTACCACGCTGCTCCAATGCGGATTGATAGGTTACACATATCTTCAGAATTCTCTAGAGATATGCAGGTTTCCTCACTATGTTTTCCTTCACCGAAAAGCGTGTGATAAATTGCAATATTATCAATTACACACAAGTTTTTTAACAGGAAAACTCATTGATGTCTGCCCGGGTTTGAACCCGTGACCTCCTCGAAAGAGTGGCACGGTGTTACTGCTGGGCTACCACAGCTTGTATGATACGATACGTATGCGATTATATATATGTATTATATATCTATATCTCTTCTTCTATTCTATTCTATATCTATCATCTATCTATCTATCTTTCTATCTATCTATCTATCTATCTATCTATCTATCTATCTATCTATCTATCTATCTATCTATCTATCTATCTATCTATCTATCTATCTATCTATCTATCTATCTATCTATCTATCTATCTATCTATCTATCTATCTATCTATCTATCTTCTATTCTATTATCTATTTCTTCTATTTTACATATAATAAAATCGTTGAGATGTCAAATCTCTGTGCGTTTGTTCCCGCTAATCTTGGAAACCGCTGATCCTATTTTGACGCTGTTTTTACTAATATGTCGTAAAAAACCTCACTTAACATATAGAGTATATTTTATTTCAATCGGTCATCAAATAAAAAAGATGTATCAATTTTACGATTGAACGGTCGTATATTATGTTACTAGTACTTGCATTTTTCGTTTTTCGCCACTCCTTTTAGAGGATTTCCTTTAGAGATTCCGAAATGGCCTATTTTAATGGAATATCAGATAATCTTTAAAATGACTTAACGGATGATACTGTAAAGTTTGGTGGCGATCGGAGCATTTTTTTATAACTGTAATTAATATGTATCTGACGTCAACTTACCTAAGTATTTTACGATACATTGTTAAGAAAGAGGACGGTATATTCTAGTCAATCGGATACCACACGCTGCGTCTTACTTACCTTAGTCGCCTTTCACGATACCTTGGTAAGAAATGAGGGTGGTACTATTCTATTCAGCTTATATATATATATATATATATATATATATATATATATATATATATATATATATATATATATATATATATATATATATATATATATATATATTCATTCATTTTATATACAAGATAATAACTATCAATATATACATATCAATACCGTAACAATTAGCATATATATAATAATAAAATTATTTTACTATAATCCGCGAAGAAGTAAAATAGAAAATATACATAATGCTAAATGTAGAGTGGACAATCGGTTATCATACCTGATACATACAGGATTCGTAAAAACACATGCACAAACCGCCACCACAATACACAAGCACTATATACGTTCACTATCACAAACTCAACAATCGTTTCGCCCCGCAACCGAAGCATCGTCAGGAGATAGACCAAAATCGCAAAGCAGATTGACGAGTTACAGTAAAAATACAATTACCCACAGATTAAATATAAACAGCGGGTCGGACAAGTTAACGGTTAATAGTATTTGAAATTGATGTACGCAACAAAAACAACAACGGCAGACGTTCTTAAATTATCGCACAACAAACCAAAAGGACGAACAAACAAACGAGTGATTTAAGGTGACGCTTGTCACCTTTTTGGTAGCGGATCGATCTCTAAATTGTGATAGCAACTGACTGATTTATATCACCGAAGCATTTATACTGGGATAAAACGGTACAGAATTAACTTTGCGAATGCCTTAATTTATAGAATTAGGCGTTACTTTGAAATCCATAATACAAAAGTAATGAACATATTTTCTATAATCCCCGGTAAAAAAAAAATGTCAATTTCTCATACTAGCCGTGTGGTATCCGGCTAAGTAGAATAGTACCACCCTCATTTCTTACCGAGGTGTCGTAAAAGGCGACTAAGGTAAGTTGACGTCAGGCAGGCGTCAGGCAGGCAAATCATGTTACAACATGTTTATAACATGTTGTGCCGACTCCACTTAGAGTGGGATAAGGGCAGGAGAATATATATACTATTATTTCTCATACCTGATACGTGCGAAAGATGAGAAGTGCGAGACTAAGTTGGTATGGTCATGTAATGAGGAGGGATGAAAATCGTCTGACTAAAAGAGATTTAAATATGAATGTGGATGGATGTATGGCAAGGGGGAAGCCCGAAAAAAAGATGGATGGATTGTGTGAAAAATGATTTGCATGTTAAAGGACTGGCACCAGACTTGACAAATGATAGAGGAGAATGGAAGAAGAAGACATATTGTGCCGACCCCACTTAGAGTGGGATAAGGGTAAAAGAATGATGATGATGGTGACCTGATACGTGCGGGATTTGTAAAAACTCATGCACTACCCACTCCACCACTCCACGACAAAATTGTCCAATTGAGTTATAGCTTTGCAATGGACAGCGAAATAATCCTTTGCTTTCTAATAAAATTATAGCAGTTTTTGTTAGTGCCCGAAAACAACACTTTTTAATAAATAAAACAATATTTTTTCTTATTATAACCTAGCTAGATTGTTTCTTCATTCCCAAAACATGTTGCTTATGATTTTTAAAATAATCGTCAGAGGAATTTTCAAAATTGTTTAATTGTTTGAACGAGCTAATCTCCGAAACTACTGGACCGATTTGAATAATTCTTTCAGCGTAAGATAGTCGTAATACTAAATGTAGAGTGTACTATTATTTCTCATACTAGCAGTGTGGTATCCGGCTAAGAAGAATAGTACCACCCTCATTTCTTACCGAGGTGTCGTAAAAGGCGACTAAGGTAAGTCGACCCACCGTGTGGTATCCGGCTAAGTAGAATAGTACCACCCTCTTTTCTTGCCGAGGTGTCGTAAAAGGCGACTAAGGTAAGTCAACCCGCCGTGTGGTATCCGGCTAAGTAGAATAGACCACCCTCTCTCTTATCGAGGTGTCGTAAAATACGACAGAGGTAATTTGACGTCAGGCAGGCGGCCGGTCGTAAAAACACAGCCAAATCATATGACAACATGTTTATAGCATGTTGTGCAGACCCCACTTAGAGTGGGATAAGGGCAGGAAGATGATGACATATATTTACCGGTGTTAAGTTACTTATTTAAGTAACAGACTGTGTCGTTAATTATCCCATATTTACATTTAAATTCCCGGTTCCAATATATAAGATGTATAATAAAAACTTGCCTACAAATCCATATATACATCTTAAAGCTTATCATCGATCGTGACAACGGTGTCTGTATGCCGCCGGCTCGTTACCTCCCCCCACTACCCACCCTCCGGCCTGAGTAATTGGGTGCAGGTACTCAGTCCTGTGTAGCTTTTTTCTTTCAATAGAGTCGTTTATAAATGAATGCAGATTTCTTTCTTTTGATTAAAATCATTCCTTTTTTTTCGAATTGAGAATTCAAAATCTTCTTTAATATTTAAATTTTATTCAATTCAAAATATTCTTTATTCAAATAAACTTGTAAACAAGTGCTTTTGAATCGTCAACTCTAATGCTGGTTTGAAAAGCTGTTCCTACCGAGAAGAGCCAGCAAGAAACTCGGCGGTCGCTCTTTTAAAAATACAATTCTTAATACTAGTTAAATTTAATCGTTTCTATCAGAGTCGAACAATATCTATATCCACGCATTCTTATCGTCTTAATAATCCTCAACAGTATAGTAGGCTTTCTGTATCAGCCTTAAACTGCTGTAATGGCAAAGCTATTGATTGCGGAATTTTATTATAGAATCTTATACCCAAAACCATCAAACGACTTACGTACTTTTTCAAGGCGCAAAGCAGGAGCCGCAAGCTTATGTCGGTTCCTACTTTGTCTATTATATACGTCACCTATTGTTTTATAATTATTTATATTCTTATATACAAAAATAAAATTAAATTTTAATTAATTAAATTAAAAATTAAAGAATTATTAAATTAAAATTAAAAATGGGTTAATCTTGTATATACACCTATACTAATAATAATATTATAAAGAATAAAAATTTGTATTTTGTTTTTTGTTTTCACACAAAAACTACTGGACTGATTTCAAAAATTCTGCAAAAAGCTGCATCTTTACTGAGCAACATAGGCTATATTTAAAAGATATAGGGATCCGTTATAAAAATGTAATAGGGTGTAAAAAAATAAAAATTACGCGGGTGTAACCGCAGCATATTACTAGTAATATATTTTTATATTTTCCGAGGTGGAGATTTTTATGTAGGACTGTTAATCGATTTAGCTAGGTTTCATTTACAAAAAAAATCTCTGTTTTCGCGAACTGTAAATGAATAGAATTCAAATGATATTTTAGCTGTCTATTATAAAGCTGTCATAACACAACATAACAGGCGGAATTAAGAAGTGAAAGTACCCCGGATAGAGCCCTACCTGCTTAATTACTTTTTCATTTTTTTTTCAAGTTTCAGTTTTGAATCGTCAACTCTAGGTACTGTTTTCTTTTGTTTTTTGTTTAATTCTTGTATGAGAAAAATTTTATATTTTCGTCGCCCTAAACCGCATTATTTTGTAAAAAAACAAATAAACGTATGAAGTTTGAATTTTTCTGACATTCGGTAAGTTGTTATAGCTTAATTGGGAACGGGCGGACTAAAGATATGAAAATACCCGGGATCAAGTCCCAGTCCATAACTCAGCCCTTTCTTTAATAGGATATGTTACCCGGTGTATAAATAATAATTGTGCCAAATTGGATCGATATTGGTTCAACGAATTCGCCGTGAAAGAGTAACAAACACACGTTAATACTGACAAACTTTCGAATTTATAATATTAGTAGAATATGTTACCCCGGTGTATGAGAAAAAATTGCCAAATTTCATTGACATTGGTTCAGCGGATTCGCCGTAAAAGAGTAACAAACATACATCCATACTTACAAACATTCGCATTTATAATATTAACTGTAAAAACAGGGATAAAACGAGACTTTTTTAAAATAAAACCTAGCCACATCAATTTTTCTCCCCCAAAACCGACGAATTGAATAACCCGACGCGCTGACCGATCCACTAAAACTATATAAGGTTTATTGGCCACAATATACCTGTCAGTGTTAATGGATCGGTCCCAGTAGAGCAAAGCTGACTGGCACGTTGGAGCAGTGGGTAGTGCCTGCCTTCAGCTCCGCGGGTCGCGGGTTCGATTCCCGCCGAGGGCCAACATTTTCTATAAATGAATTTGTTGGTCTTTGAGCCTGGGTGTATATTTGTATATAAGTATATATTCACCAGTTGTCTCTCACCCATAACACAACTATTAAGTTACTTACTTTGGGGATGGACGACCGTGTGTGTAAGTATCCCATATATTTTAAAAAAAAAAGCACGAATATTTTCGAGAACTAGTGCTGGACTGTATTTGTAATAGGGCACCTCCGAATTTACAAGGCTATATTGAAGAGCAAGGTGCTGATGGACAATCCTGGCTACTTGATTGTGTCTGTGCAAATACTCACCATTAGCAAGAGAAGAACAACCGGAAACAATATGTCTGAGAGATTCACCACGGCGGTGACACATGTGATGTCAAGTGTACCATATCTCATTATATATTTCCGGTAGTTATTCGTCTTGATAACGTCATCCGTTTAATTATTATTATTATATATACATAAAAGATTAAATCATGTAAATATTAAAATATCTGGGTGACCGAGCTTCGTTCGGTAATTTTTTACAAAAAAAAAACTTAAAAAAAGAAAAAACAATTATTTAGTTGGGGATCGATTCTTGGCATTCACATTTCTCGAGGCTGCCCGTTACTCGAATAAGCTACGTTGACTTGACAGCTAATGGCGAAAATTCAATTAAATATAAATGTTAGTGTTTTTTAATGCCCAAAAACAGGGCAAAAACAATATTTTTTTACATAAAACCTAGCTAGATCAATTTTTCTCCCCCAAAACCTCCTACATGCTGAATTTCGGGAAAATCGTTGGAGCCGTTTCCGAGATTCAGAATATATATACAAGATTAACTCATTTAAATATAAAGATATATGGTACGTACAAAGGGAAAAACCCCAATACTGTGTAATATGAGTTATTCCTTATACACTGCTAGGCACTATAGAGTATTACCTGAAAGCTGAATGCCAATGCGTCACTCACGGAGCGGCTTGGGCGGGACGACCTTTGACCCGCCCTCCGCAACCCTCCGGGCGAAGGGTGGAAGCTTATTAGGACTTTTAGTGACTTCCCAACAAGCAAGACGATGGTTTACTATCAATTTTATAGAACTCTACTTTATGTAAAGTTCTATAAAATATCTGGCCAAATCATGTGACAACATATTTATAATGTGACAATAGATTTGGCCAGGCATGTTAAGACCTGCTCCCTCCTGACGTCAACTTAACTTAGTCGTATTTTACGACACCTCGGTAAGAAAGAGGGTGGTTTATTCTACTAAGCCGGATACCACACGGCGGGTCGACTTACTTTAATCGCCTTTTACGACACCTCGATGCGAAATAACGGTAGTCTATTCTATTCAGCCGGATACCACACGGTGTGGTTCTATTAGAATATAATTCTAAAATAATATTTTTAGCTCAACAGTTTCGAAGAATTTTCTTATTCTATATGTAATATTTTCCCAAATTTTATGTCTCAACTAGCTTTAACCGACAACTTCGTTTGCGAGGACTGTTGTGTGGTAGGTCAATAATAGATGGCGCTTTTTAATTTCATCCTATTCCTGTACAATTAACAGGATTCAAATAGCATATATGTAATTCCGGTGTATAAATTGTGCCAAATTTCATCGATATTGGTTCAGCGGATTCGCCGTAAAGGAGTAACAAAAATACATCCTTACTCACAAACTTTCGTATTTATATTATTAATAGGATATTTTACCCCGGTGTATAAGAAATAATTGTGCCAAATTTAATCGACATTGGTTCAGAGCATTCGCCGTGAAACAATAAAGAATACATACAATTTTTCGCATTTATAAGTAAAAGGAAGATAAGATTAGGATAGTTTTCCCAAATTACCTATGTATTTTTTTGAAATACGTTTTCGTTGTTATCGAAAATAAATTCGATCGCTTAAAATTCTTGTCAAATTTCCCGTGATCGCTACGTCACGTCAACGCGCGCGTCACGCGTCGAGTGCGCAGGAGTGGCGACTGGCGACGGCCCCGCCCAGCGACGCCCCGCCATCTAGATCTAGGGCATTTAGCTACAGGCGGCTTCTTTAATACACTATTGTATAATTAACTGTATTTAATTTAATATTCTTACAAAAGACTAAATTTGACAAATTTAATTATAAATAAATAAATATATAATAAATAAATATATGGGACACTTACACACACGGTCGTCCGTCCCCAAAGTAAGTAACTTAATACTTGTGTTATGGTAGACAGACAACTGGTGAATATATACTTATATATTTTTTAAATACATACTTAAATACAAATATACATCCAGGCTCAAAGACCAACAAATTCATTTATAGAAAATGTTTGCCCTCGGCGGGAATCGAACCCGCGACCCGTGGAGCTGAAGGCAGGGTCACTAGCCACTGCTCCAACGGGCCAGTCAAATTATGTGTAGGTAAATATAGAATAAGCTGTGGTAGCCCAGCGGTAACACCGTGTGAATCTTTCGAGGAAGTCAAAGGTTCAAACCGGGCAGACACCAATGAGTTTTTCTGTTAAAGCTTATGTGTCTAATTGATAATTGCAATTTATGACACGCAACGGAAAACATCGTGAGGAAACCTGCATATCTCTAGAGAATTCTGAAGATATGTGTAACCTACCAATCCGCATTGGAGCAGCGTGTTAGGCTATAGCTCCAATCTTTTTCTCCAAAAACGGAGAGAAGAGGCCTATTCTCAGCAGTGGGATAGTAACAGGCCGCTACTTACTTACTTACTTATTTAAATATAGAATTTCTAGTCAGGTCATTCGTACGAACTTGAAATAATAATTATATTAAAACGTCTAAATTTAGGCCATGTAGCTACAGGCGGGTTCGTTAATATACTATTGTATAATTAGTTAACTGTATTTAATTTAATTATTTTATATTATTTGTATAAAAGACTAAATATGACGAATTTAATTATGTATAGGTAAATATAGAATTCATCGTCATTCATTCGTTCGAACGTGAAATAATAATTATATCAAAACCTTTAGATTTAGGGCATGTAGCTACAGGCGGGTTCGTTAATATACTATTGTACAATTAATTAACTGTATTTAATTTAATTCTTTTATATTATTTGTATAAAAGACTAAATTTGACGAATTTAGTTTTGTATAGGTATATAATACATGACGAACGCCGTGTGGTATCCGGCTGGATAGAATAGTACCACCCTCTTTTCTTACTGAGGTGGCGTAAAAGGCGACTAAGGTAAGTCGACCCGCCGTATGGTATCTGGCTGAGTAGTATAGACCACCCTCATTTCTTACTGAGGTGTCGTAAAAGGCGATTAAGGTAAGTTGACTCACCGTGTGGTATCCGGTTAAGTAGAATAGACCACCCTCATTTCTTACTGAGGTGTCATAAAAGGCGACTAAGATAAGTTGACTCACCGTGTGGAATCCGGTTAAGTAGAATAGACCACCCTCTTTCTTATCGAGGTGTCGTAAAATACGACTAAGATAAGTTGACGTCAGGCAGGCGGCCGGTCGTAAAATACGTAGCCAAATCATATGACAGCATGTTTATAACATGTTGTGCCGAGCCCACTTAGAGTGGGATAAGGGCAGGAAGATGATGATAATAATACATGACGACAAATCATATATTTTATAATTTGTCGTCAGGTCATTCGTTCAAACGTGAAATAATAATATTTAATATTTAATGGAGTTAATCTTGTATGTATATATATAAATATATTTTCTGAATAACGGAAACGGCTCCAACGATATCCTGAAATTCAGCATGTAGTGGTTTTTAGAGAGAAAAATCGATCGAAAAATAAAATCTCATTTTATCCCTGTCTTTGAGCACAAAAAAAACAATAAGAATAGTATAATTAATATAGTTGTGTTTAAATTAACTTTTTTAATAATATTTTGTGGTTGACCGAACCATCTTGTTATTTTTTTTTAATTAAAAAAAACAGAAAAGATAAAAAAATTGGTCATAACAGGGGCTTGAAACCGGGTATTTTTTACTTCTTTAGTCCGCCCATTTACCATTGAGCTATCACAACTTTGCAAATGACATCTAAAATTTCATTTAATTACTATACAATATTTTTGTATTTTTTTCAGTGCCCGAAAATAGAAAAGAAAAGATTTTTTAAAATGAAGTATAAATAGATCGATTTATCACACCGGAAATACGTAGTAAGTTTCATGAAAATCGTTGGAGCCGTTTCCGAAATTACCGGATAATTCTTAACCGAGGTGTCGTAAAAGGCGACTAAGGTAAGATGACGTCAGGTAGGCTAAGTTACTAAGGTAACTTGGTTGCGTAAGGTAAAAAAAGTTTTAGTTTTCAAAACCATTTTTTATTCGAGATTGACACTTACCTAAATATTTCATTATTAATCACAACAGAAGTTAAAATCAGAACTGCAAGTCATTAGTTCTCTAGCGCAGTATACTGTAGACTGTAGACTGTAGACTGTACTGTCTCAAGGATGGCTATGTTAATATTGGAGTAGGTAGCGAGAAATATGGACGACGGAAAGTTGATACAAAGTAGGATTTTCAGGTACTGTCGGGTGAAAACGGCTTTTGGAAATATACGACGATTTTGAGTGACTTTATTAATAATTTCACTATTATTTATATGTTCACATCTTTATCATTATGGCTTCAGATTAGAATACGCGTCAAAATACGTCTTCAATTACCCTTGATAAGGCAATTTTTATTCTATTAGATACCAATTGCATTAATAACTTAATGCCCGTTTAATTGTGCCAAATTTCATCAGTATTGGTCTAGCGAATTAGCCGTGAAAGCCTAACAGATATACTTTAGTATTTGTATGGATATTGTATCTACTAGAAATAAATAATTTTAATATAAGCTGAAGAGTTTGTTTTTTGATTCTTTGGATGCACTAATCTTAGGAACTACTGGACCGATTGGAAAAATTCTTTCTATGTGAGATAGTTTATTTATCGAGAAAGGCTATAGACTATATAAACATCACGATATGATGAATAGGATAGGAGCAGCAATATAAAATATTGCGAAAACCGTTATATTACGGTTGTATGTAAATTGATTGAACATAATTATTAAGACTTCACTCGGAAAAAGTCGCGGGCATAGCTACTAACTACACAAATAATAAACTAATAAAATAGCTTGAGAACTTTTTCCACTCTCAGTGGTCAACAATATTTATATTTTTAAATGATTTTTTGTATTTAATTTATATAGAAAATTATATTTTATATAGAACGCGACTAAGAAAGTTAAATCGCCGTGTGGTAGGTATTAGGCTGAATAGAATAGACCAACCTCATTTCTTACTGAGGTGTCGTAAAATACGACTAGGGTAAGCTGACGTCAGGCAGGCAGCCGGTCGTAATAACGCAAGCAAATCATTTGACAGCATGCTCATAACATGTTGTGCCGACCCCACTAAGAGTGGGATAAGGGCAGGAAGATGATGATTTTAAAATATAAGTAATGTAAATTGTACAATATAAATAAATAAAAATCATAATAAACTATACTAATAAAATCTAAATTAAGTTCTAGAAGAAATATCATGTCCCTATATTGTTATTACCTATATGCTATTTCAATAATTAGTATGTAGGTCATAATTAGTAGATAGTCATTATGAATTTATAAAGTAATACTGCTAAGGAAAATAACTGTTATTCATAGTAGGTAGTTTATACAGTAGTTAAACTTCCTGAGTTAAGGCAAAAAAGGACTCTTCTGAACAATAAACTGCGTATAAATACGTGAATTTAAAGTATTTCATTAACATGTATAAGTTTTTTATAAATATTTTATTTTTTATATATTATTATTTATTTTATATATATTTATTTTATTTTTATATATTTATTTTTAGTATTTTAGATTGATACTATTTAGTCAAATATAATTATTTTTCGGTTTTTACTCTTGATAATGCATTTTTAAATATATTATCTGTGACCTTATATTTACCTAAAAATATCAATATTATTTTTTAACGTTTAATAAACACAGCAATAAAAATAATGAATAATATTTATAAATACTTTTTTTGTAGTTTATAAAATAAGGCGTCGCTCTGCCGAGATTCATAATACAAATGTAATAATAAAATTATTTTTCTATAATCCGCGATAATTATCACAGATTATAGCAAAATAAGTTATTATTTCTTTTGTACTTTTTTGGTATTTCTAAGTTAAGTTAAGGCTGTTTTAAAATTAGCGAAAACATCTGGTGCAGCAATAAATTATTAAGTTAGGTTTATATTTACTTTGTCTTGAGCTGCTGTTATATTAATCTTTCTCATTATTTAAGTAAAAATAAGATTAATATCGACAGCAATGTACAAAGAATACACCGCCACAGTAGACAATAGTAAAAACGGCGCGAATAAAAACAAACGCGTTTTCTTGCCGACGGTACGGCTGAAAGATTTTCCCCCCGACCAGAGGGGGACTCGGTCGAGGTGGCGGGGCCTTCGCTCCCTGCCCCCAGGCCACCGGGCCAATGGCGGAGCGCCGCGGCCTGGCCCGACCTAAGCTCAGTCGCGGCTGAACCGCGACCCTTGACACACGCGCGCGCCACCGCGTTCTCACCCGGCGACCGCGACCGGCATCATCACGCACGGAGCGCTAGTCTACGGCGGGGTCGGCGGGCCGGGGCTTTGCCCTCCGAGAGCCCCCGACCTCCCGCCTCTGGAGCTCGGCTTCCGCGGCAGCTGGCGCGAGGAAGAGCTCCTGCCCTCTACGCCCGCGAGTCAGGCCGCGTCGACGCAGAGCGGCTCCTCCGCTACCGATAAAGGCCAGAATGTGGAGTGCGTCGTTTGCGGAGATAAGTCCTCCGGGAAGCACTATGGCCAGTTCACTTGTGAGGGTACGTAGGAAGTGAAAGTGTTTTTGTATTGAAATATTTGGAAAAGTGTTGTGCCTTGTGCGACGGGTCGGCAGGTCACGGTGATTGTATATTTTCATGATACCTACTTTGATAATCGGAATACATAATACTTTTATTTAATGCGCTATTAAATCTTGCGTCATTGATTAATAAAAAAAAACTAAAGTTTCTACTAAACATTGTTTATAATAAATTTTTAATTCAAGATCATATCGGAATCAACAATATTTAGAAATGATTTATTATTAATAAATAAATACTTTAAAAGTTTTAAAGTTAATAATACAAACTTAAATTTTAAAAAATGATTAAAATTCATTGAAAAAAAAACTCGATTACCACTAAAAATAAAATAATAAATTTTTAATAACAGATCATATCAGACTAAGAAATATTCAGAAATTATTAAATAATAAATAAATAGTAAAAAGTTTTAAAATAAATAACACATAACATTAAATGAAAAAAACTGTCTAAATTTAAATAAATATTAATTTTGTGAATAAAAAATAATAGAATTAAATCTTTATCGGTGAATTAAGAACAAATAAAGTGTCATGAAAAATTTAAATAGGAAATAATTACATAAAAAGATATTTTTATCAATTACTTAACTTGAAAAACTTATAAAATTAGAACGAATAAAAGCAGAAGATAAGAAATTGTTTTGAAATTTGTCGGATATTTTTGAAGGATGAAATAGGCGTATTATTTATTTAAAATTCTTAAAAAAAATTATATTACCATAATTAAATAATAGTTTTAAAAAGACAAAACTTTATAATAATCATTTTCGTGACGTTCTCGTAATATAAAAACTATTTTTTAACAAAATAATAGGTCTTTTTGAATGACGAATTATAAGAAGAATAAGTATTTTTATTTTCATTTAGTTTTTAATCAATGTCATTTAGGTACATCGAAGTTCTATAACAATAGTGATGCAATAATGAAGCAATATATCGATAAATAGGAATTATTATAAGTTGTGCCTTATCTGATATTGATGACCCCTATTCTGTGACTAGCTGCTCGTTAGGCAACGGTAAGGTTTAAGTTTGATTTCTGTTTCTGGGACTAAGTATGTTTTTGTAGTCAAGTGGTTTCTGGATATTCTATATTTTGTTTACGTTGACAGGCAATATAGCTTATTCGCGTCAAAATAAACCTTTTTACGTTGATCTTAAAAAATTTCGTTGATTTCTTTTGATGGAATGACAGTTTATTAGTGCCGATTTGGTCAAATATGGAGATTTCGGCATATGCTTACTAAACTTGCATGTGTAAAATTAAGAAAATAGAAATTGCGACGCTTTATTATATAAATTTTTTTACGTTAATTTTCAAGAATCCATTTTCGTAATTTAATATATTCTTTTTGACGAATTTTGAATATTACTTATAAAAACATAAAAATATCATCAATAATTTAAATTATTTTCAGTTAGGATTATAAAATAACTTATCGTTGTAATAAAATGTTTGTTGATTGCTCAAATACGCGTAATATGGAAAATTCATGTCATAAATTCAAAATTAACTTCCCCTAAAACAATAACAAGCCATCTCCCCCTTAACCTCAAAAATATCAATTAACCGCGTCTAATCAGAATGCAATAAGACAAAGTTTTCACAAACTGCCTGCTCCTAAAGATAAGGGGATTCACTTTTATGCAAATTAGCCATAGACATTGTTACTTCTTACATAGAACTTTTGATTTGGAGCATTTCGTTCTTTCATCTCAAGTATAGATCATCATTCTCCCTTATCCCACTTTAAGTGGGGTCGGCACAACATATTTTAAACATGTTTTGGCTAGTTATTTGCTGCTTGACGTCAAGTTACCTTAGTCGCTTTTTACCACACATCGGTAAGAAATGAGGACGGCCTATTCTATTCAGCCGGATGCCACACGGCAACTTAACTTATATTAGTCGCCTTTACGACACCTCGGTAAAAAAGAGGGTGGTCTATTCTACTCAGCCGAATACCACACGGCGACTCAACTTATCTTATTCGCCTTTTACGACCTTTCGGTAAGGAATGAGAGGTGTCTATTCTGATCAGCCGGATACCACACGGCGAGCTAACTTACCTAAGTCGCCTTTTACGAAACTTCATAAAGAAATGTGGGTGGTCTGGATATCACACGGTGAGTCAACATACCTTAGTCGCCTTTTACGACACCTCGTTAAGAAATGGCGGTGGTCTATGTTATTTAGCTGGATACCACACGGCGAAAATATTAACTATGTAGGTACTCGTAGGCTACCACGGAAACAGAGGAGAGTGCGAAATGTGAGTCTAGAGCAAAAAAAGTGGCTAATAATTTTAAATCAATGTATACACGTAATGTTTTGAATATAAGGACAAGTTTATACAAAATTAAGTAGTGAATGAATCTTCTCTGGTAGCTCTTTTAAGCAAAATACTTAATAATAATATTGGAATAGTTTAAACGTAAATTCTAGGTATATAACTTTTATTTTTTTGAAAATACGTCTTTAAAATTAACGAAACGCTGTCTAAAGTTAAAACATTTCGTTAGCAATATTAAAAACAACATGTAAAAATAATCTAATAAGGAAATTAAAAAATTAAGCAAATTTCAATAAAATACCAAAAAAAACAAATTTAAACAGTCGTAATAAATTTTACAAATTTTAAGAAATAATTTAATAGTTTCCTAAATTAAATTTACCGACAATATGTTTATATTTAATCCAAAAATACAACTTTACCAAAAAGACAATTATGGCTGTAATAATAAAAGATCTTTATCTAGTTTAAAAAAGAAATAAATATATGGGACACTTATACACACGGTCGTCCGTCCCCAAAGTAAGTACCTAACTTAATACTTGTGTTATGGGTGACAGACAACTGGTGAATATATACTTATATATATTTTTAAATACATAATTAAATACAAATATACGCCCAGGCTCAAAGGCCAACAAATTCATTTATAGAAAATGTTGACCCTCGGCGGGAATCGAAACCGCGACCCGCGGAGCCGAAGGCAGTGTCACTACCCACTGCGCCAACGGGCCAGTCAAAATATTAAAAACATTAATAAGATTTTCGAATAAGAAGCTTTAAAAGATTTAAAAAAAATAACGTATCGTAATCTGACATCACTAGTTTTAATTATAGTTAAATATTACCTTAATAATAACGCCGTTAGAAAATAATAAACAGAAATTATAGTTCATTGCATATTTCCCAAGATTGTATATTGCCTCGTATAATAATTGCTATTAAGCTCAAATCTAAGGTTCTCCGTGAATGGTGAATGGTCTATTAGTTTCTATAACGTAGGTACAGAAAGGTTTAAATTAAGTAAGAAATATGCTTATACGTAAAGCATATTACACAATTGAAGATTATTTGGATGATAAAAATGTCTGAGATTTCAAAAATCCTTTCAGCTTCATACATATGCGGTTTAATGTACGCCGTGTGGTATCCAGTTGAATAGAATAGTACACACATCCGCATCTGTATATACATCCTCCTCCCCTTATACCACTCTTAGTGGGGTCGGCACAACATGTTATAAACATGCTGTCACATGATTTGGCTGCGTTTTTACGACCGGCCGCCTGCCTGACGTCAACTTACCTCAGTCCTATTTTACGAAACCTCGGTAAGAAAGAGGGTGGTCTATTTTACTAAACCGGATACCACACGGTGGGTCATCTTACCTTAGTCGCCTTTTACGACACCTCGGTAAGAAATGAGGTTGGTCTATTCTACTCAGCCGGAGACCACACGGCGGGCCGACTTACCTTAGTCGCCTTTTACGACACCTCGGTAAGAAAATGAGGGTGGTACTATTCTATTCAGCCGGATACCACACCGCGTGTATCTATTTATAAATATATTTTTCATATGAAGGTCGAAGGTCGCATGTAGAAGGTTTTGGGGGTAGGGGGACAAAGCGATGTACCTAGCTAGGTTTTATGTAGGTAGCCGAACGAATCAGTCAAACTTCATTTGTGTTAATTTAAAGCTAACATCGAGCTAATAACCAGTTAGGTTCTAGACATGTAGGTAATTATTTAGAATTCAGATAACCTCAGAGATAAACACTGAATGGCTGGGAACCAGTCTCTCTCTGGTTCAAGTAAATCGTCGCGACCAACATCGCGTGTTGACTGTGCTTTTCCGGTAAAAGAAAGTGAACTTTGATGCTTTTAAAATGAATCATCCAAACATACATAAAATTTACGCGCATTAGCTTTTTGACTGTTGTCGTGTGATATATTCAAATTCAAATTCAAAATATTCTTTATTCAAATAAACTTGTAAACAAGTGCTTTTGAATCGTCAACTCTACTGCTGGTTCGGAAAGCGGTTCCTACCGAGAAGAGCCAGCAAGAAACTCGGCGGTTGCTCTTTTAAAAATATAATTCTTAATACTATTTACATTATATCGTTACTGTCTTGTACAGGCTCAAAGAGAGCTATATCCACACATTCTTATCTTCTAAATAATCCTCAAGAGTATAGTAGGCTTTCTGTATCAGCCTCTTTTTAACAGTGTTTTTAAACTGCTGTAATGGTAAAGCTGAAATTGATTGTGGAATTTTATTATAAAATCTTATACTAAAACCCACAAACGAATTACGTACTTTTGCAAGGCGCAAAGCAGGAGCCGCAAGCTTATGTCGGTTCCTGCTTTGTCTATTGTATACATCACCTATCGTTTTATAATTATTTATATTTTTATGTACATAAATTAAATTGCTTAAAATATACTGTGAAGCAAATGTAAGAATACCTGTTTCCTTAAACTTCTCTCGCAGGGAATCACGCGGTCTTAAATTATAAATGCCACGTATAAATAGAAGGCGCTTTTCAATGTCAACCTATTCCTGTAGAATTAACAGGATTTCTATAGTATATGTTAATCCGGTGTGTAAGGAATAATTGTGCCAAATTTCATTGATATTGGTTTAGAGAATTTGCCGTGAAAGAGTAAATATAATACATCCATACTTACAAACTTTCGCATTTGTAATACTAGATTATAAACGACTTCGCCTGGACTGTTGTCGTGAGATAGGTCGATAATAGATGACGCTTTTTAATATAATTCTATTCCTGTAGTTTTTAGAAATATCTAACCGCTCAATAAATCATTATTATAACAACGATATATTCAAATTCAAATTCAAAATATTCTTTATTCAAATAAACTTGTAAACAAGTGCTTTTGAATCGTCAACTCTACTGCTGGTTCGGAAAGCTGTTCCTACCGAGAAGAGCCAGCAAGAAAGTCGGCGGTTGCTCTTTATATACGCATTCGACTGGCTCGTTGGCGCAGTGGGTAGTGACCCTGCCTTCGGTTCCACGGGTCGCGGGTTCGATTCCCGGCGAGGGCCAACATTTTCTATAAATGAATTTGTTGGTCTTGTATGTATATTTGTATTTAAGTATGTATTCAAAAAAATATATAAGTATATATTCACCAGTTCTCTGTCACCCATAACACAAGTATTAAGTTACTTTGGTGACGCACGATCGTGTGTGTAAGTGTCCCATATGTTTATTTATTTATCACCTATTATGTATTATAACAATTCACATTAGTAAGCTGTGATGGCCCAGCGATAACACCGTTCGACTCTTTCGAGGAGGTCGCGGGTTCAAATCCGGGCAGACACCAATGAGTTTTTCTGTTAAAAACTTATGTGTCTAATTGATAATTTCAATTTATCACACGCTTTTCGGTGAAGGAAAACATCGTGAGGAAACCTGCATATCTCTAGAGAATTCTGGAGATATGTGTAACCTACCAGTCCGCACTGGAGCAGCGTGGTAGGTCTTAGCTCCAAACCTTTTCTCCAAAAACGGAGAGAAGAGGCCTATGCCCAGCAGTGGGATAGTAACAGGCCGCTACTTACTTACTTATACAGAGTCCGTCATTTCTTTCAATTATGTGTGATACTTATCTAGTAGAAACTTTTTGTCAACATAAACGAAGCTCAACACTTATTGGCGTTTGTTAAAATAATTTTCCATAATCTGTAGACGAATAAATTAGTCAAAACTATATCGTACGGTCAGTTAAAGAGTGCATGTGTAGGTATAATTATTATCTCGACGCCGGCTATTCTTTCTCGATAATTTGCTAGGAATTCATTAATGAAATAAATTATATTTGTTAAGGCGCTAACAGACTATGCGGAATCAACCTCGTCAATTCAAAATTTCACTTTGTTAAGTTTTTTTATTATCAAAGGTAGTGTGCTGTTGTTTGGTTGTTGACTGCTTTATTATGGAGCGAAATCAAAGTAATGTAGATGAAGATATGTTTTTTATGATACGTCTTACAAGGTTGCGTATTTATTAGCGACTTTGTGGGTTTTGGTATAAGATTCTATAATAAAATTCCGCAATCAATTTCAGCTTTGCCATTACGGCAGTTTAAAAACACTGTTAAAAAGAGGCTCATACAGAAAGCCAACTATACTCTTGAAGATTATTTAGAAGATAAGAATGTGTGGATATAGCTCTCTTTGAACCTGTACAAGACAGTAACGACATAATGTAAATAGTATTAAGAATTATATTTTTAAAAGAGCAACCGCCGAGTTTCTTGCTGGCTCTTCTCGGTAGGAACAGCTTTCCGAACCAGCAGTAGAGTTGACGATTCAAAAGCACTTGTTTACAAGTTTATTTGAATAAAGTATTATATAATTTGAATTTGAATTTGACTAAATATTGTCTAACAAATTACAAATTGCTTCTGTGACTGACGGATATTATGACGATGCGGTACAGGTAGCTTCCTCAAACCTTTAATATCAAAGTGCAAAATATTAAAAAAGCAATGTGTTAGGTCTAAGCTCTAAGAGAAGAGGATTTCCTCAGCCGTGGGATAATAACAAATAACACGCCGTTACTTTATTACACAAAATTGATAGATCTGTCAATATTCTGTGATTCATAGGCGAGTCATTCTAAATTCGTCCACGGGTCACATGAGCATAGGTTGAGCAGGCCAGTTGGTCATGTTGCCAGAGATGACATATTAATCCGAAAGTCGGTTGTGGGTGAAAAATTTGGCCTCCTGTGAGGCAGGACTTCGGATGAGACCGTATAAGAGTGTAATCACAAGTTAATATATTGTTAGTGCTACAAAATAACCATTTTTGTATAAAGTTTTTTACATTTAAAGCACTACTGATTATATGAAATGCTATAAAATCAACCAAAAAAAGCCTACGATACAAAACAAGGACCTCATTTTCGCTGGCAACGGGCGCAAGCTACATGTTTGTAATTTTAATCTTTAGAGTCTTACAGGACGGTTGTTAGGACTGACTTAGATTAATTAACAAACCCTTATATAATCCTACTAATATTATAAATGCGAAAGTTTGTGAGCATAGATGTATGTTTGTTACTCTTTCACGGCGAATTCGCTGAACCAATATTGATAAAATTTGGCACAATTATTACTTATTCACCGAGGTAACATAAAGGCTAGACCATGCGAACGAAGTTGCGGGTAAAAGCCAGTATGCTATTTACATATATAAGCATATTTCTTACACTTAATTTAAACTTTTCTGTAGACAAGTCTAATTTTGGATTGCGGAATTTAAATGTAGAAAAAAAAATTAACGCAGCGTTATATAAACTTGTCTGACACCGCCTTTAGAGGCGGCAAACATGCCACCATCAATGGCCGGTCAAAATAACAATTTCATGTACATATTAAAACAAATTTCTTTTATCGCAACGCCATGGCGCCAAATGGGTCGTGACCTTCTTATATCTTTATAGAAACCTATCGGATATTTGACATCGAAACATGTGAAATGTGTTTTTATTTATTTTCCCGCTGTTTTGGAATGTTAAATTCTTATAACATGTTTTCTATAATGGCGTAATAAATGTCTATATATTCTGTTATCTATTTCCAAATTTGAAATGTAATTTTAGAGAAGTTATAATAATGCGATGCAATACTTTAGAGTGGACTGGACTAGCTTTTACCTGCAATTTCGTTCGCGTGGACTGTTATTGCGTTGTAATTTATTTTATTTTTATTTGTTTCTTTTTATACAAAGAAAAAGTAAAAAAGCACATGTATAAAGGCGAACTTATCCCTAAAAGGGATATCTTCCAGCTAACCTTTGAAACACAGAAGGAAAAGGACAAGAATTTAAGAAAAAAGAGAATACGGAGAAAAAGAAAAAGTTTATATAAATTTAACTATTAATAATAGATGGCGCTTCTTCAAGTTATCCTATTCATTTAGAATTAACAGGTTCTTATAGCTTATATGTTATTCCGGTGTATAAGGAATAATTGTGCCAAATTTTATAGATATTAGTTCAGCGGATTCGCCGTGAATGAGTAACAAACATACATCCGTACTCACTAACTTTCGCATTTATAATATTAGTAGGATTAGTAAGAAGTATAGAAGTAGTAGAAATAGTATTAGTATAGAAGTATATTAATTTACACGACGTCTTAACTTGCGAACACTCAGTGAGCTTTCAGCGCTTTAACAGTTACGTTATCACGGATATATTTATGTGTATTTCAACACTATAACTATATAAAATAGATATCAAATATGTAATATACATCCTATCCTATCCTACTAATGTCATAAATGCGAAAGTTTGTGAGTATGAATATATGTTTGTTACTCTTTCACGGCGAATCCAATATCGATGAAATTTGGCACAACTTATCTTTATACACCGGAATAACATATAGTAGACTATAAAAATCCTGTTAATTCTGCAGGAATAGGATGACATTGAAAAGCGTCGTCTATATTTTATTTTATTTTATTTATTTTAAAAGACCATCAACAATATTCACACCATGTAGAGCTACAAATACAAACTGTGAAATTATTTAAACTAAGTGCTATATTAATTATAGATGGCAACGGCATGTGCAATTTGACAACAATTATTTTGCCATTTCATATAAATACGCGTTTGTTTTTATCTATTATAAAACCTATCAAGCGACAACAGTCCACGCGAACGAAGTTCCACGTAAAAGCTATATTAGTGATAAACCAAGCTCTTGCGTTACTTCGCAAGTTAACTTTACAACCAAATAAATCGATAAAGCGAGCTTTAAAATGTTTTCGTTAATACCAATTACCATAATACGAGTGTACCGATAAACTGCATTAGTGTCGCCTCCATAAACTGTTATTTTGATGTCGACAAATACACTTTATTAACAACCGGACCTCCCGCTGTTTGGGTGCAACCTTGTCACAGTAAAAGAACGATGCTCGAATATCAATCGCAGTAAAAACTTTTACAGCCGGTACATCGACAAGGTTCTCTAACGAAGCGCTCCTTTTGACTTAAATGCTCGCGTTCGAGCGACAATACTGATCGTAGTTGACACCTGCTTAGTGATGTGACATGATCTACTTATCGATTGTTATATTACTGTATTATATTACTAGTAATATCCCGCGGTTTTATCCGTGTACATGCTGATTTCATGGCAGTGGAAAATCTACTAAGTCGGACTATTGATTTATTTTTGTTAAATATACCATCAATAGTTTCCACAGCGCATGCGATGACAGATTTTTATGACTAATTTTTTACACTTTATTACATTTTTATTAACAGATCCCTATATTTTTTAATGTAATATAGCCTATATGTTCAGCAAAGATGCAGTTTTCCAATGGTAAAAGAATTTTGGAAATCGGTCTGGTAATTATTGTGTAAAAACATTACAAATATACATACAAATTTTTCCTCTTTATTATATTAGTATAGATTTGATGCACTAATTTATTTTAGGTACCTTCACTTAGACAAGTTAACGTTCTCTGCTAAAATCTATGTTAAACGATAATACATGATTATGTAATCAATAACAAAAGTGATGAAAATCAATCAAAAGAGAAGGTCATTTTTAGTACATACCATATTCATAGTAGCTTGTGAATGTTACCCAAAAGCCAAAGAAAGCTTAATAAAGATTTAAAAAAATCTTAAATAACTTCTGATAAAATTATTTTTGATTTATGATTAAAAATTAAATAATTAAAATTTCGTTATACGAGTATGAAAAATTCTCACCTTTAATCAGACGGATTAATTCAAATAACTAATCACCATGAACGACTTTTATCTGACCATAAGATTAGAAAATATAAATTCTATTATAAATAACGAATACAAAGCTACAAATTAAATTAAGTAGGCACAAAATTATCGACGCGGCGCCTCACTATCGCCGCAACCGGTCAGTTTATGGTATGTTTTGTCTCGCGATACCGTGCCAGTTAACCCTATCTTTACGACCGACTCTAAACATAAGTGTCTCTCCGAAACTTATTTATTTTTATCTCATTCCACTTTTTAAATTGAATCCACGTTCGGCGCGTGTGTGGCTCTCTCTCCGCCACTAAAACTGTCAATAAACTCCTCAAATCGAATGAAACATCGACCTTTTAATGAAAGTCCGACTATTTAACGTGTAATTTATAGTACATCACTACTCAATAAGGTAAACATTAGTGTGGGCAACATTAAAGTTCATTTTTCAAATTTTGTGTCGCCTCTTTGTATATTTAATGATTGTAAATTTTTTTATATGCCGTGGTGTGAAAACAATTAGTTTAATACAAACTCTACATCTAAAACTATATCTATTTTAAATGAAGTTTTCTTAAACTATAGCTAAGCAGATTCAAGATGATATCTTAGAATCATTTTCAGATGTTTCATTAATCAGTAGAGATACACTAAAGTAAAGTACTACAGAATTGTAGATCTACAAATATACTACAAAGAAGTATACGATAGCGAGTCTCTATCTCTTATGTTAACTAACAATAACTAATTTAGGTTCAAAATTTCAATTCACAGCTAGGTAATTATGAATATAAACAAATCATTTACCTTTTTTAAGGAATACGTAATACCTGAATTCGGTAATAATCCCATTTCGATCATCACCATATATTAACTAGCAATCGCCAGTGGCTCTGCCCGCATGGATAGATTAGAACCTATTATAATTATATATACTATATATTATAAAAATGGTTAAAGTGGGACAACTTTAAATGCTAGATATATTCTGTCGCAGACTTTTATTTAGGACTTTTAGAGGGGAACAATTTTGTAATACATGATTTTAGAATAACTATCACCGTTTACTCAGTGTACGCAAGGAAAGCTTTAAAGCGTAGCCTAGCCTTATTCGACAATTCGACTGTATTACACTGAATTTTTCCAATCGGTTCAGTAGTTCCTAAGAGTAGCGAGTTCAGACAAACAATCAAACTCTTCAGCTTTATATATTAGTATAGATACATTTATTTAATACAGGCTTTAGGAAAATTCGTAACGATTTTACAAATTTCAAAGCATAAAATTGAACTGATTTTGTTTGCTACGATATTTAGTATAATATAAAGAATTTAAAATTATTATGTAAACAAAAACTCATTGGTGAATGGGGTTAGAACTTATGATACTCTAAATAGCGGTCTCTTACGGCATTAATAGCTTGAAATAAGATCACGTGATACATCGTAATTCGTTCCTACTGAACCGAGTCCCGACAGGACTTAGATCATTATCCCATTGTATCATTAAAGCTGCTAATTTGTCATTAATCTTCCTTTTGTCATCGATAATTAAATGATTGAAGGAAGTTATCGTTGGACAGCACTAATCTGTTTTGTAAGACTGATATACGTCTTGTATTAGGTTTTTTGCTAACTATCAAACTTAAAACTGAATTAAAGGATATCATTGTATTATCAAATCAAATACCGTGTGGTATCCGGCTGAATAGAATAATACCACCCTCATTTCTTACCGAGGTGTCGTAAAAGGCGACTAAGGTAAGTTGACCCACCGTGTGTTATCGGGTTAAGTAGAATAGACCACCCTCTTTCTTACCGAGGTGTTGTAAAAGGCGACTAAGGTAAGTTGACCCACCGTGTGGTATCTGGTTAAGTAGAATAGACCACCCTCTTTCTTACCGAGGTGTCGTAAAATACGACTATGGTAAGTTGATGTCAGGCATGCGGCCGGTCGTAAAATACGTATCCAAATCATGTGACAACATGTTTATAACTTGTTGTGCCGACCCCACTTAGGGTGGGATAAGGGCAGGAAGGTGATGATTGTATTATCAAATCAAATCGAATCAAAATAATCTTTATTCAAATAAGCTCTTCCAAGCACTTTTGAATCGTCAAGGATCAATATGATTAATACAACTACTAATACAACAAGCTACAACTGCAAAAGTAATAATAAAATTATTTTGCTATAATCCGCGATGAAGTAAAATAGAAAATGTATATAATGCTAAATGTAGAGTGGACAATCGGTTATCATACCTGATACATGCAGGATTCGTAAAAACACGTGCACAAACCTCCACCACCGCCACCACAATACACAAGCACTAAATCAACAATCGTTTCGCCCCGCAACCAAAGCATCATCAGGAGATCTCACTCAGAGACTCCACGACCAAAATCGCAAAGCTCTATAAATTCGCTTTGCGATTTTGGTTGTGGAGTCTATCTCCTGATAGTCCATGAATCCTGCATGTATCAGGTATGATAACCGATTGTACATTTTACTTCATCGCGGATTATAGCAAAATAATTTTATTATTACTTTTGTATTATGGATCTCCGCAAAGTAACGCCTAATTCTATAAAGCTAGAACTGGTTCGGAATGTTGCTCTTACCGAGAAGAATCAGCAAGAAACTCGGCATTCAATCTTTAAAACATTTTCTATTACTATTAAATCTTTAATAGTAATAGAAAATACATAAAACTTTTAATTTTCTATACACTATTTAATCGCGGCCTTGTATGTCTAAGATAAGTTAACCCACCGTGTGGTATCCAGCTGAGTAGAATAGACTACCCATTACTGAAGTGTCGTAAAAGGCGACTAACGTAAGTTGACGTCAGGCAGGCGGCCATTAAAATAGCTAGCCAAATGTAACAACATGTTTAAAACATTGCCAACCCCATTTTGAGAATTAGGTCAATTAACACTCACAATTTAAGCCGAGCCATCGATGTCTAAATTTTTTTTATGAAGAACTTCTTTATAAACAATTTAAACTGCAACACGCTTTAAAACCGGTATATATATCGGAATATCACATAACGTGCACAGCCTTCGCCGGCTTATCGTCCTCCTAACGGTATCATGGGATGCTGCGAAATGTTGCCGCATCTCGTGCGCCCGCTTGCGACTTAAAGTAACAGATAACTCGCATATCTTACAAGTGTTTGTAAGATATGCGAGTTACACCTAGTGTACACCTACTTATTGAAAAAAATTGCGACTGACTTCAAAAATTCTTTTATATATTTTTATAGACCGCAGTTTTGGGTACAAGCCCTTATTCACTTTTTGAGCGATGTTACGTGATAGATATTGTTTTCGTTGGTTCATCATTGCCATGATCATCATGTAGTCATCATGTCTCCAGTTGAATATCTGTGGTTTTCTCAAAAGAATTTTTGTACGGTTTTCACTAAGACAAAGTAGGAGCTGTCATAAGCTTGCGGTTCCTGCTTTGCGCTTTGCAAAAGTTCGTAACTCATTAGTGGGTTTGGGTATAAGACTGTAAAAAAATTCCACACTCAATTTTAGCTTTGTTATTAAAGCAGTTTAAAAACACAATTAATAAAAGGCTAATACAGAAAGCCTATTACACTATTGAGGATTACTTAGAATTTAAGAATGCGTGGACATAGCTCGTCTCCCCTGTACACAGTAATGACTAAATGTGATCAGTGATAAAAATTATATTTTTAAAAAAGCAACCATCGAGTTTCTTGTTATCTCTTCTCGGTAGGAACAGCTTAGAACCATCAGTAGAATTGACGATTCAAAGGCACTTTTTTGTATACCTACTTATTTTGAAACAAAGTCACCTAAAGATTTAATCGGACTCCCGGTTCTATAAGGTCCCCGCGGCGGTCAATGCATCTGGTGCTTCCGATGCATCATCCAGCGGAGGGAGGGACCACTTTTAGAGAGGCCCCAACCCAGAGGTGGCACACTCTGGGGTACAGAGTTGCTACTGGCGGGGATGGGGTCAATGTTTTCATAGGTACCTTATCCACCAGAGGCTTGGTGGAGCACACAGGTGGTTTCAGTCGGTGCGAGTCCGACATAACCGTCGCCTGTTCCCGTCAGGCGGCGGTACCAATAAGGGGTTTTTTCCTGTCTAAAAAAAAACAGTCCCCTAAAGAGTTCCATGCCGCCAAAGCTGCGAGCACAACTAGTATACAATATAAGGCAACGTCTTGAATGCATGCCGAGTATCGCAAGCCGAGCCCGCCCAATTACTGCTATCGTTGGGAGTATCAGCGCTTGCAAATTGCATGATAGAGAAACTCGCAACAATAGTACGCGATTATAACATGAACGGTTACTATGTTATTGATAACGAACCGCATATGTGTAATGTGTTAAATAGAATATATCGCATTCTTTTCTAGTTTAAAATAATTTTTTTCTTTCAATTTCTTCTGTATCATGGTCGAAATATCACGAATGTAATGCGTTATGATAGATTCTTCTTCTTCTTAGATATAAAAGATTGTAACGCGAGTCTTGTTGTCTAACGACATTCAACAGTTTTATTCATTCCAATTCTAACCACCCAGAAGTTAATACGTCCTAAAAGTAAACTGTGTGAGGCTAACATTCTTCTTCTCGTGCTTCACCAACTAGCGCAGACAAAATAATTTAAGAGAAAATTCTGCAAACCATATATATCCTCCTGCCCTTATCCCTCTCTAAGTGGGGTTGGCATAACGTTTTTTTATGGAATAGGAGAGCAAACGAGCATACGGTGCACCTCAAGTAATCACCCCCGCCCACGACCTCTCGCAGAGCGAGGTTGTTGCTGTCCTTTATAAAGGTGGAAAACACGCTTTTTAAAGGTACTTATATTGTACCGATTCCGGAACGGTGCCAAAGGGAGATCGTTGGATAAAATCGTGGTGCGCGGAATTAAATTATTTAAAAACCGCACTGTGGTGGATCGCCACGCATCCAGATGAGGATGATATTTTAACCTGTGACGTACAGTGCGGTTGTGGAATTTAGCGGCAAGAATCAGGTAA
Source organism: Morpho helenor (assembly GCA_029227775.1). Taxonomy (NCBI): domain Eukaryota; kingdom Metazoa; phylum Arthropoda; class Insecta; order Lepidoptera; family Nymphalidae; genus Morpho; species Morpho helenor. Next base: position 3,409,211 of record JARGCU010000006.1, read on the forward strand.
TAATGTAGTCAGTATGAATGGAACACTCTCAGTGAAAGGTGCGGTAGAAAACGCACAGTGATGACACGTTTCTACGCATCGCTAAAGGGTCCAGCTGTTTGCTAATCACCTTGTCCCTACGAGCTGCTCTGCGCTGTATGCGATCGAATGGCTTAAGTTGGTACTGGGGTGCACCAGCCCAGAGATAAGAACAGTACTCCATGTGAGGCCGGACTTGTGCTTTATACAGCGCTAGTCTATGGGCCGGCTTGAAGTACAGTCTCGCTCTATTGATAACACCTAATTTTTTGGAGGCCAACTTAGCCTTTCTTTCCAAGTGATCGCGATACTTGCAAATATTGGAGATGTCGAGACCCAGTATTTCGATATTACTCGAGAGACCTAAAAGAGTATTTTTAAAAGACGGTGACGCAACAAATGGCGATGTTTTTGCAGTTAACGCACAAAATTGTGTCTTCTGGGGGTTAAATTGTACTAAATTTAGTTTACCCCAAACATGCTGTCACATCATTTGGCTGCGTTTTTACGACCAGCCGCCTTCCTGACGTCAACGGATACCACACGAAGGGCCAACTTAACTCTGTCGCTTTTTACGACACCTCGGTAAAAAATGAGGTTGTCTATTCTACTTCGCCGGAAACCACACGGCAGGTCAACATACCTTAGTCACCTTGTACGACACTTCGGTAAGAAATGAGGGTGGTCTATTCTACTCAGCCGGATATTAATTCAGTCTCAAAATTTCTCTCAAAATTTACAGCTTTCCTTGCGTGCGCTAAGAAAACGGTGAAAGTTATTCAAAAATCATCCATTAAAAAAAATTCCCTTCTAAAAGTTCTAAATAAAAGTCCGCGACAGCATATGTCTAGCTTGTAAGGTTAACCCACTATAACCATTTTTATGGTTAACAAAATACTCCGCGGTTTTGATCTTTCGACGCTGGCGATTGCTAGTAATGAAATACAAATGAAGGCGATTTATTGATCTAGTTACGCTGTTTTTGACCATTACTTAGTTTAACCACTTAACAATTAACTTCAAAGCGGAAAACCGCATTCACAAACAGCACTTAAAGCAACTTAAATGATAGATTGTCACTAAAACACGTGGAGTAGGAAATATGTAAGTCGTAGTATAAATACTGGTACAATTATTGAGTACTAATCGCTTTTAGATTATAGTGTCGACGAGATACGCCGCTCGAAATATAGCCAATCTTTTTTTTTATATACTAATATATAAAGTTGAAAGGACCGATTTGTAAAATTCCTTGAGTGTAAGGTAGTCCATTTATCGAGGAAGACTTTAAAATATATTATATCACGCTGAGATGAATAGGAGAGGAGCAATATATATATATATATATATATATTGCTCCTCTCCTATTCATCTCAGCGTGATATAATATATTTTAAAGTCTTCCTCGATAAATGGACTACCTTACACTCAAGGAATTTTACAAATATAATTATATATATATATATATATATATATATAATATATATATATATATATATATATATATATATATATATATAGAATATATATATATATATATATATATATATATATATATATATATATATATATATATATATTCTGAATCTCGGAAACGGCTCCATAGATAATACACTATATAGGATAAACGGCTCCAACGATTTTCCTGACATTCAGCATGTAGTAGATTTTGGGGGAGAAAAATCGATCTAGGTTTTATTTAAAAAAAAATCGTTTTATCCCTGTTTTTGGACATCATAAAATACTAAAATTTACATCACTACATATTATAAAACAAAGTCCATATTTCCGTATGTACGCATAAAACTTTAAAACTACGCAACCGATTTTGATGCGGTTTTTTTTAATAGATAGAGTGATTCCAGAGGAAGGTTTGTACGTATAATAACATTCAATACGAAGTAGAGAAATAATGTAATTTTTGAGGTTTCTGTAAATAATTACATTTTTTTCCGCTTACATTGCAAACGCAGGCTAAACCCTACGAGATTTATCAAAATGATGTACTAAGTATTTGTACACCTTAAAAAGGTCTACAGAAAAGTCCGCGATGGTATATATCTATCTCTTATGGATAACCCACAATAGCAGTTTTTTTCATTTACTTTTTACGAAAAATGATGCCTTATGTTCAAAGCAATTTTTATACAATACAGCATTAATCCTTATCCAATTGAGTACCTTAAATAAATTGTTGATTTAATATAGATCAATATTGCCGTTTACAGCATGTAATTTAAGTGAACATTTTCGGAGATATTACAGATTTAAAATCCCGCGAGTAGGCCGCGCTTAGTTACCTATAAGCACTTCGAATTTAGCAGCGACCGGAGGCGCAATTAAATGTCCTTCTTTCAAGTTTATATTGTCTAATGATAAGAAAGCTATGAATGTTGTATGTAAAGACATTGTCTAATCAATAAAAAATAAATAATATCACTACATAGTATAAAACAAAGTCGCATTCTCTGTCTGTCCCTATGTCCTTATATCCCTATGTATGCTTCAATCTTTAAAACTATGCAACAGATTTTGATGCGGGTTTTTTTTAATAGATAGAGTGATTTTAGAGGAAGATTTACATGTCTAATAACATTCAATGTGGAGTAGAGAAATACTGTAATTTTTGAGGTTTCTAATGTGATGTCGTAAATAATTACATTTTTTTCCGCTTACATTGCAAACGCAGGCTAAACCCTACGAGATTTATCAAAATGATGTACTAAGTATTTGTACACCATGAAAAGGTCTACAGAAAAGTCCGCGATAGTATATGTCTATCTCTTATGGATAACCCACAATAGCAGTTTTTGTCATTTACTTTTTACGAAAAATGATGCCTTATGTTCAAAGCAATTTTTATACAATACAGCATTAATATTGATCAATATGACCCTTTACAGCATGTAATTTAAATAAACAGTTTCGAAGATATTACAGATTTAAAATGCAGGGGCCGTGCCGCGAGCCTATAAATAGCGCGTCGGAGGTCGCGGTTCGCCTCTCGGCGATGCTTCCGCGCTCGCCCGTCTTATCGGTGACGCTGTCAAAGCCATTAGGGCTAACAGCATTAGTCAAATTCGAAAAAAAAAACGCGGTTCGCCCTTTAACCATTTGAATTTAGCAGCGATCGGACGCATTTATGATCGGAGCTCTCTAGCGAGGTTAATAACAATCACTACATATTATAAAACAAAGTCCATATTTCCCTATGTATGCATAAAACTTTAAAACTACGCAACAGATTTTGATGCGGTTTTTTTAAATAGATAGAGTGATTCCAGAGGAAGGTTTGTACGTATAATAACATTCAATACGGAGTAGAGAAATACTGTAATTTTTGAGGTTTCTGAAAATAATTACATTTTTTTCCGCTTACATTGCAAACGCAGGCTAAACCCTACGAGATTTATCAAAATGATGTACTAAGTATTTGTACACATTGAAAAGGTCTACAGAAAAGTCCGCGATGGTATATGTCTATCGCTTATGGATAACCCACTAAAGCATTTTTTGTCGTTTACTTTTTACGAAAAATAATGCCTTACTTTTGAAGCAATTCTTATACAATACAGCATTAATCCTTATCCAATTAAGTACCTTAAATAAATAGTTGATTTAATATAGATCAATATGGCCGTTTACAGCATGTAATTTAAGTGAACATTTTCGGAGATATTACAGATTTAAAATGCCGTGAGGAGGCCGCGCTTCGCCCTATAACACTTCGACTTTAGCAGCGATGTCGCTCTTTCAAGAGTTTGTTTAAAGACATTCTGTAATTAATTGTAAAAATAAAATACATAGGGAAAATATAAAAGTAAATAAGTAATAATGTACTATATGAATTTAGATATTCCAAAGATAGCAGGAAATCTTCTTGGTATAGGGAAAGGAAATTGTTTTTCTCCAAATTTAACGCTACGGCCACGGGCAGTAATGAATAAATCAAAACAACTGGATCAATTTTAATCATTTTTTTACACTGACTGACATGGGATATATATTTTATACCCGTGCGAAGCAGGGGCAGGCCGCTAGTTGAATATAAATCACTATTTTTTTCCGTAAAATGTCAAGTAGCTTATTCGGAGAACGGGCAATCTCGAAAAAGAAAATACGTAGGAGCTCCACCTAAAATTTTTTTTAAGTGTATTTTTTATTTCGTAAAAAAATCGTTAAAAATCGGTCAACCAGGTACTAATATATATATATATATATATATATATATATATATATATATATATATATATATATATATATATATATATATATATATATATATATATATAAGAGTTTTCTTATATATATAATAGTATATATAAGAAAACTCTCAAACTTTAATAGTTAAGATGGAAGACAACGTCTATCGAGTCAGCTTATTCATAACTTTCTGTAATAATAAGACACACAAACGTCAACAGTTTGGCTGTTATACGGATCAGAATGATTTAAATATTAAAATCGTATAGAAAGTGTCGTTTGGTGCGGGCTTGCGTGCCAGTCAGACATTAGTTTACTTCTCATGAACGTTGTAATGGTTAAATTTAAATTATCACCGAAAATTTTGACTTAGCGTCTCTTTTATGGCGTACAAGGCTTATGTATATATCAAAATAAGGTCATTATTATGTTAAATTTACATTTAAGGCAATAAGATTAATAAAAGGGATCAGTATACTTAGGGATGTGACAGAGTTAGTAAGGGTGTGAAGAGATAAAATCGAAAAATAAATAATCGATTTTTATCCGTTTACAAAATAATCGATTTTCAAAAATCGATTTTTTTGTGACTTTTTGAAAGTCTTTTTTAAATATTAATAAAGGCTTATTTAAGTGGACAACTACAAAGAAATAATATCAGATGCGCTGTTTGTGAAATTGGATTAAAATGTGCAGTTTGGCTAAATTAGTTTCATCCAACAATGAATATCTAATCTTATAAAACAAGAAAACGAGTAAAAAAGAAAGAAGGATATAATCGATTATTTTGAAAAAATAGTCGATTATTTTAAAAATCCATTATTTTTTCACATCGCTAAGTATACTATCCTACTTATAATTTAGAGGTGAAACTTTATGTGTATCTGTATATATGTGTGACTGTGTGTGTGTTTATAGCACTTTTACGCTCCAACAGCAGCAGGCTTGGATTTTTTAAATTTTTTTTGCACACAGGAAAGTCTTAATATAGATTAAACAGAATACCAATAATAATTGAAAAATTCCTGATTTCAGAAATGTATATTTCCGTTTTATTAATAATTAATTAATATTATAACATGTACGTACATGTTAGTGGGTGTATATGTTTGTATAATTTTACAACACGATTTAATGAATTGAAAAAATCCCACCCATTACGGAGTAATAGTACAAAGTCTGTATGAGGAATTAAAAAAAAAATCACCGATTGACGATCTAAGTTCGCAAAAACATACTTCAATAACAATGACTACCGCTTTATTGCATTTAGGACGTGACATACAATCACGTATTTATTATAGTTTCCAATTTACAAAAGCGATTTTTACAGCACTGTATGAAACAGCTACTTTTAAAAGGCTTTTTCCTTTTTAACATTATTGTCCTGTATCTTTTACTTTTCTTCCTTAATACCGATTTGTAAATTAGAAATTTTCACTGTTTATTAAAGGAATAATTCACTGGCTCCCACTGTTACGATAATCTACATAAACCGGTTAAACATCTATAACTAACCATTAATTAAATCCGCCATTAGTAAACGCCTCTTTTAAACCAACAGCATCATTTCTCTGTATAAAAATTCAATAAAGTAGAAAATCTGTCATGACATATCTGTCTTTGCTTCACGGTTACCACATAATTTACGGTTATTGAGACGTCATTATCAATAATTATTTATTTCTCAATAAAAAATAAATTTTTCAAATTGCCGACCGCAAAATTATTCAAAAATTTCACTTTGGGAATACATCAGTCGTAATAAATAGTAAGAAGTATGGCTGTTTATCACGAAATGTTGGAAATTAAGGCTTACAAAACTTGAAATTTTGTTTTGTAGGTTCGTTATAAATCTTATCTATGATACAAGTTTTAAACAAGTTAATTTAAAGATATATATATATCCTCCTGCCCTTATCGCACTCTAAGTGGGGTCGGCACAACATGTTGTAAACATATTGTATTTATACGACCGGCCGCCTGCCTGACGTCAACTAACCTTAATCGTATTTTACGACACCTCGGTAAGAAGGAGGGTGGTCTATTCTACTAAATCGAATACCACACGGTGGGTCAACTTGCCTCAGTCGCCTTCTACGACACCTCGGTAAGAAATGAGGGTGGTCTATTCTACTCAGCCGGATACCACACGACGGGTCGACTTACCTTAGTCGCCTTTTACGACACCTCGGTAAGAAATGAGGGTGGTACTATTCTACTTAGCCGGATACCACAGGGCTAAACTTAAAGAAATATCTTTTAACAAAATTTTATGTTCCTAATGTTAACCGTTGAGGAGTTAACTCGTCTGGAGCCAATCCTGCCAGTAGGTCATGCTTATCATAAACATGCATCGTCATCAGGACTGGGCTAGTATGTAAAATTTTAACTTAATCGGACACCGGGAAATGGGTTAAATTTAACTTGCAAGATTCTACCTTCACATATGTACAATGAAAGTCAAATAAAAGTAAAAGTAAACTAAATGGTGGGTTTAGCTCGCTACTATATAAAACTCTGTGTGTGGCGGAGTTTTTATAAATTCTGCATGTATCAAGTATGAGAACGAAAGTACACTCTTCATTTAGCATTACATATATTTTCTTTTATCGCGGATTATAGCAAAACAATATTTTCATTAGTTTTGTATTAAATAAAAGCTTTCATTAAAAAAAAACCATAGTTCGTATTCCGCCCAAATCACTTATCCTTGTAAAAAGTATACTGCCTAAAAAATCATTATTGCCGGGTTTAGAAACCAATCAATTAACACAAACTATGTTCTGTTTCTAATAGGGAATCGAAGCTAATTATAATTAAGTTTGTATGGTCTTGTTTAGCAGTGATCATTTATGTTTTTTCATAGACAATTCAAAAGAAACCAAAAAACATGGCAACAAAGTCAAGTAAATACCTAAAACTTCCACTTTACAAATCTGGAATAAGTCTGATAGGTTTTATAATGTTATGATATAAGAGCAAGATTTTTTTATCTAAGTAAACTTGTAAACGAGTGCTTTTAAATCGTCAACTCTATTGCTGATGCTGAAAGCTGTTCCTAACAAGAAGACCCAGCAAGAAACTCGATGGTTATTATTAAAAAAAAAGGGTGCAAGAGTAGTTATATCCACGCATTCTTATTGTCTAAGTAAACCTCAATAGTATAGTAAGCTTTCTGTATCAACTGTATATGTGCTGTAATGAAAAATCAAAATTGATTGCCGATAGTCTACATAACGATTGAAGACATGCCAAACCAGTATTTATCATTCTCCTGTCAATATCCCACTCTAAGTGATGTCGGCAAAACATGTTTTCAAACATTTTTCCCTTCTATTCTCTCCTATCATTCGTCAACTCTGCCGTTACTTCTTTTTATTCATGTCATACTTTGTAAAATCTAACCGTATCTTTATAGGCCTTCCACGTCACGTATAATAAATTCAACTCTATAAACTCTACTAGTTTTAACCAAGAAAAATTGTTAAACAAATTGTTATAGCAATCACATCTTTCGATCCGACATATGATATTCACATTCTCAGTATATTGGGTATTAAAAAGTAAAGACTTTATTTGATTACTTCCGTTCTCAAAAAAATAATAATACATTACCAATAATATCTATACAGATATGTAAAGCTCAATAGTTTGTTTGTTTGATTGTTTGAACGGACTAATATCAGGAACTACTGGACTAATCCGAATCGATATAACATCACGCTAAGATGTATAGGAGAAGAGAAGCAATAGAAAATGTTACGAAAACGACAAAATATAAAGCTTTCCTTGCGTGCGCTGAGTAAACGGTAATAGTTATTACAAAAGTGTCCTTTGTTGCCCTCTAAAAGTTCTAAATAAAAGTCCACGACAGCATATGTCTAGCTTTTAAGGTTAACCGACTTTAACCATTTTTATGGTTATCCAAACTATATATCACGGTTTTTATCTTTCCACGCGGGAGAAGCCGCTTGCGATTGCTAGTATGTATATATAATGTACTTTATACGAACGTTTTATAGTTTGTATTGATTTGAGTTTAATGAATCGTAGCTGTATGGTATCCGGCTAAGTAGAAAAGTACCCTCATTTCTTACCGAGGTGTCGTAAAAGGCGACTAAGGTAAGTCGACCCGCCGTGTCGTATCCGGCTGAGTAGAATAGACCACCCTCATTTCTTATCGAGTTGTCATAAAAGGCGACTAAGGTAAGTCGAACCGCCGTGTCGTATCCGGCTGAGTAGAATAGACCACCCTCATTTCTTGCCGAGGTGTCGTAAAAGGGGACTAAGGTAAGTTGACCCACCGTGTGGTATTCGGTTTAGAAGAATAGACCACCCTCCTTCTTACCGAAGTATCGTAAAAGGCGACTAAGGTAAGTTGACGTCAGGCAGGCGGGCGGTCGTAAAAACGCAGCCAAATCATGTGACAGCATGTTTATAACATGTTGTGCCGACCCCACTTATAGTGGGATAAGGGCAGGAGGATGAATCGCGGCGTCAGTGTGGAAGCGGCCTAAGGCAAATTATTTCTATTAAACAACTAACTTATTCATGAGCGACCGTAACTATCTTGGGATCGTTAAAGCGGTATTTTAACTATTTTATAGATTCGTCTGGCTTCCATATCGACGTATTATAGCCGCGCTGATATATGAGATTATGTTAATATAATTAAATATAGTAAGTATTGAAATGGGCCGGCAACAAGTGATTAGTACTGATTATAAGAAATACCGTCCCGCCCACGATTTACACCGATTTATGTTTATGTAACAAAGCTTTTAGGAAACCACTTGTGTAGGCTGATCGGAATCACGCGGTAATGAGCCGTTGATTCTTAATTAGCATCTTGAAGAGATTCTTTCACATTTGAATAATAAATAAACAAATATATGGGACAGTTACACAATGCCGTGTGGTATCCGGCTGAATAGGATAGTAACACCCTCATTTCTTACCGAGGTGTCGTAAAAGGCGACTAAGGTAAGACGACCCGCCGTGTGGTATCCGGCTGAGTAGAATAGACCAACCTCATTTCTTACGGAGGTGTCGTAAAAGGCGACTAAGGTAAGTTGACCCACCGTGTGGTATCCGGTTGAGTAAAATAGACCACCTTCTTTCTTACCGAGGAGTCGTAAAATAGGACTAAGGTAAGTTGACGTCAGGCAGGCGGCCGGTCGTAAAATACGTAACCAAATCATATCACAACATGTTTGTAACATGTTGTGCCGACCCCACTTAAAGTAGGATAAGGGCAGGAGGATGATGATGGGTTACACACGCGGTCGTCCGTCCCCAAAGTAAGTTAATACTTGTGTCATAGGTGAGAGATAACTGGTATATACATGTCATCATCATCATTCTCTTACCCTTATCCCACTCTAAGTGGGGTCGGCACAATATGTCTTCTTCTTCCATTCTCCTCTATCATTCATCAACTCTGGTGCAACTCCAATATGCATATCATTTTTCACACAATCCATCAATCTTTTTTTCGGCCTCCCCCTAGCCAATACATCCACATTCCTATTTAAAACTCTTTAAACTGGTATATACATGTATAGTACTTTTATACTTAAATACAAATATACATTCAGACACGAAGGAACAACAAATTGGTTATACAAAAAAAAATATTGGCCTTCGGGGGAAATCGAACTCGCGACTTGCTGCGTCAACGGGCCAGTCAAACATTTGAGTTTATTATTAACTAGCGGCCTACCCTGCTTCGCACGGGTATCAAATATATAGCCTATGTCACCCAGTGAAAAAAATGATTAAAATCGATCCAGTAGTTTTAATTTAGTTATTCATTACTGCCCGTGGCCCGCACGCGTTAAATTTGAAGAAAAACAATTCCCCTCTCCCTATACCAAGAAGATTTCCTGCATATCTAATATCTAAAACCTCAAAAATTACAGTATTTTTCTACTCCATATTGAATGTTATTATACATATAAACCTTCCCCTTGAATCACTCTATCTATTAAAAAAACCGCATCAAAATCGGGGATATAAGGGACAAACAAAGAATGTGACTTTGTTTTATACTATGTAGTGATAATCCTTATAGCATGATTCAGTATTCACGCGCGATGGCTTATTATTAGCGTATTTCATGTATAACTTTGGTGTTTCTATACCAATTTCAATGATTCTTTTTTTATACAATGGTTAATACTATTCACTTTTTTATTTAGGGATGACTGAGAGTGATATAAATGTAGGAGTAGACAAATATAACCAGAAAGCTTCGAACTGCTAAGCTATCGGGAGTTACACGTGTTATTGTGAGTCAACAATAAAAGATAGACATATGCTGTCGTGGGATAGTTTTTATATAATTTTAAGGAGAACATTTCCGTCATACATGATTTCTGTGTAGCTTTAACCATCAAGGTTGCACACGCGACGGAAGCTTAAAAAATGGAGTAACTTCTCCCGTTTTCCCAACATTTCCCTTCACTGCTCTGCTCCTATTGATTGCAGCGTGATGAAAAGTATACTATAACCAGCCCAGGAGTATGAAAAAAAATTGTACCGAGTTTCGTTAAAATCCGTCGAGTAGTTTTTGTTTCTATAACGGTTATACAGACAGACAGACAGACAGACAGACAGACAGACAGACAGACAGACAGACAGACAGACAGACAGACAGACAAAAATTTTACTGATTGCATTTTTGGCATCAGTATCGATCCCTAATCACCCCCTGATAGTTATTTTGGAAATATATTCCAGTTACAGAATTGACCTTTCTACAGATTTATTATAAGTATAGATTTTCCGTGAGACAAATACCTATCTATGCATGGGATTTACACATTTGGGATTTCTTGACTTTGGACGATTTTTAGGAACCATCCATAATACATCTTCTAATGGGTTAACTAATACTTCCGGTACGGAATCGCTGTTATATAGCGATGTTTAATAGATCTATTATCTTTTATATTCTCGAAAACACCGATGGAAAGCTCTTTGAAAATACGACGAAGTTATAGTTTTACTTTTTTTTAATGGTTACTAGCAATTTGGGTTTTACTAGTAAACTTGTTAATCCCTCTAGCTAAGCTAAATGTGTGATTTGGTTCACGTCGGTAGTATAATGGCCGGTATTCGAACCCAAGACCTCTCGATCGCATGTTACTCTAACCATTCCGCTAACGCCGCTTCCGCACTTTAGTAGAATATCTTGAATATAAAGCAGGTGATAGCGCAGCGGTGGCACTGTGCGATTCTTTCGACAGGGACATGAGTTCAAACCTCGGGCAGGTATCATTGAGTTTTTCTATTAAAACTTATGTGTTTTATTAATATTTGCAATTTGTTACACGCTATTCGGTGAAGGAAAACATCGTAAACCATCGCAAAGGAAACCTGCATATCTGTAGAGAATCCTGGGGATATGATTAACCTACTAATCCGCATTGTAGCAGCGTGGTAGGTCTTAGCTTTAACAATCTCTCCAGAAACGGAGAGACGGAGAGACGGGGAAACGGAGATCTATGCCTAGCAGTGGGTTAGTTGCTTTACTTTACTATAAAGTAGCTAATTCTACGCGTATTGTATCCCGAATAGCGATTTCCCATGCTTTGAATATTGTATTTTAAATTAAGGTGAAAATCTATAATTACTACTATACTTGGCGATTTATTTTACTACATTCAATACTAATTCATATATATTTATCTTTGTTCTGCAGGCTGCAAATCTTTCTTCAAGAGGTCCGTGAGAAGAAACCTGACGTACTCCTGTAGGGGGACGAGAAATTGTCCCATCGACCAACACCATAGAAATCAATGCCAGTACTGTCGATTAAGGAAATGCCTTAAAATGGGCATGAGGAGGGAAGGTGAGACATTTTATTTGTTTACATCATTTATACATTATTTACGTAATCCATACATAAGCTGTTATAGATGTATTTGACTTACAAATAATCAAAACAAATGTTTAAATGTTATTGTAACATAGATATGTGACTAGAGGGAGGCCTAAAGAGAAAATGGGTGGATTGTGTGAAGCTTCATAAATATAGTTATTGTAAGTTAATTATAAAAGATTTTTGAATAACTTTTCGTTTACTTAGAGCACGCAAGGAAAGCTTTAATTTTGCCGTTTTCGTAATATGTTTTACTAGAAATTGCCCAGCGTCCCGCCCGCGTGGATAGATCATAACCGTAATATAGAATTTTGACAACCACAAACATGGTTAAAGTGAGTTAACCTTAAAAGCTAGATATATGCTGTCGCGGACTTTTATTTAGAACTTTTAGAGGGGAACAATTTTGTAATACATGATTTTTGAATAACTTTCACCGTTTACTTAGCGCACACAAATGAATTTTGACCTTTACGCAATATTTTATACTGCTTTACACTCAAATAATTTTTCAAATCGGTCCTGAGATTAGCGCTTTCAAACAATCAAACTCTTCAGCTTTATATATGTTACAACATGTTTTTAATACAACCTCCTTCATAGAGTTGGTCATTATTATGAAAAAGCATTGCTGTCATATATATGTGTCATTGAGTTGAGAAAGAGTAAATGAGTTGACTTTGGGAAAAATTGCTTTTTATTAATTTAATAAGTATAAAGGAAGAAATATCGTCGTTTATTATATATATTACAGATATGACTATGACTTGTCTCCATTCGTCTATGGCAGAAAATCTACCCCGACTTATGTAGCTCACATTTAGTTACCTTCGCTTGTATTTAATACATTAAAACACTTATAACCTGTATAAAGTTTTTGCGTTACTATGTAGACACTATGTAAATGCCAATTTAACGACTTCTGAGAAAACGTTTCAAACGCGGCGTCATTGCTATTTTAATTGCCCCTTTGGAAGTTTAGTGGCCGCAATAATATTTGTACTGGTTGTAATAATGTAGTAGGCAAAATTGTGTGACCGTATCCCAAATAAAAAAGGAAAATGGAGTCTCGCTTATCAGTCCATTGCTTTTTTTTAGAAACTCTTTTAACTCTGCAAACCTCCTGCCCTTATCCCACTCTAAGTGGGGTCAGCACATGTTATAAACATGCTGTCACATCATTTGGCTGCGTTTTTACGACCGGCCGGTCTGGCGTCAACTTACCTTAATCATATTTTACACCTCCGTAAGAAAGCGGGTGGTCTATTTTTCTAAACCGGATACTACACGGTGGGTCAACTTACCTTAGTCGCCTTTTACGACACCTCGATAAGAAATGAGGGTGGTACTATTCTATTCAGCCGGATACCACACGGCGTAACTCTGCAAACGAATCTAGTAGGTACTTTTATTTTTAAGTTTGCCCAACCAAAAAATGGATGGACCTTTTGAAACATTGGGTAAAGTTTATGAAGTATAAAGGCTATGTAATATAATATAGAAAAAATGTTATAAGTTTATTTAATTTTTAGAAAAAAAAACATTGTAACATTTTATAAAAAATTTAGAAAATTAATTCATCATCATCATCCTCCTGCCCTTATCCCACTCTAAGTGGGGTCGGCACAACATGTTATAAACATACTGTCACATCATTTGGCTGCGTTTTTACGACCGGCCGCTTGCCTGGCGTCAACTTACCTTAGTCGCCTATTACGACACCTCGGTAAGAAATGAGGGTGGTACTATTCTATTCAGCCGGATACCATGCGGCGTACTTAGAAAATTAATGATTAATAAAAAAAATTGTAAACAAAATTTAAAAAATTATATTAAAAATTTAAAAAATTGATATGTAACAACAGCACATCTAGTGCAACAGCGACATCTAGTGACCGCTATTCTAGCGCCCTACAAATTACGTTACTAACGTCATCGAGTAGGCTAAACAAACTCGCACCAAACACACTGATGGCTGTATAAGTCGCTATTGTTATATACCTCAAATCAATCAATTTAACAATTCATTAACACAACTGCGACTAATTCTATCATCTAAGAAATTTAATTTGTAACTCCCAATCTCGTAAAAACCAATCATTGACGCCATTAATCATTGGCATGTCTTTAAAACAATAACTGAATATTAAACATACCTTAATGATAACCTATTAAGGTCTACAACGCAGTTGGCCGATCGTCATTTAAAATGATGCCCTTGACCGGTCCAGCTAATGACTGCGCAAGATTAATGATTTAACTAATTACGTTTGCGACAATCGATGTAGATTTAAGTATGGCTTTTTGTTTAAAATACGCACCTAAAAACATTGTATTAGGCCTATTATGTAATCATCAATAAACAATAATAAATCCTTAGTAGTAGTACTGCCTGTTACTATCTCACTGCTGAGAATAGGCCTCTTCTCTCCGTTTTTGGAGAGAAGGATTGGAGCTAAGATCTACCACGCTGCTCTAATGCGGATTGGTAGGTTACACATATCTCCAGAATTCTCTAGAGGTATACAGGTTTCCTCACGATGTTTTCCTTCACCGAAAAGCGTGTGATAAATTGCAATTATCAATTAGACACAAGTTTTAACAGAAAAACTCATTGGTGTCTGCCCGGGTTTGAACCCATGATCGTCTCTAGAGATTCACACGGTCGCACCGCTAGGCCATCACAGCTTAGGCCATCACAGCTTACCTATTATGTAATCATTAATAAACAATAAATTTTCAATTTTTTAAATGAGTTAATCATGTAATATATATATCGTGTAAGTTACAGTTAAATAAAAGCTTTTAAAATCCCGTTTACTACTTCGCGTTTTGTTATGGGATTTCATATTTCAACGTTCAAAATTCAACGAGCGATTTTAGTATGGTTATTATATAATTTTGTAAGGACACTTATAAGGAAAACTTATAATACCATCGATCAATGGAAATAATATTTATTTCCATTATTATAATGGGAAAAATTTAATAATAAAATTGAAAATGTTTAAAAGATTGACCGCCGAGTTTCTTTCTGGTTCTTCTCGGTAAGAGCAACATTCCGAACCACTTGTAGCTTCATTAATCATATTGATCCTTGACAATTCAAAAGTGCTTGTAAGAGCTTATTTAAATAAAGATAATTTTGATTTGTTCCCTATACATCCCACTTACTGTGCTCAACTAGGGCGACCTGTAGGAAATATGGCTGTGATAATAGTCTAACCGTTTAACTTAGACCGCATATGGCTGTTGTTATATATACAAGATTAACTCATTTAAATATTAAAGAAAGCTTATTTATACAATACAGACATTTCGCAACGATTACATGTTTATACATGTAATCGTGTAAAGGTTCAAATATTTTGGTTAACAACATAAAAAAGATAACGCGATGTATCCGAGTAAGGAAGTGGACTCGAAGGGCAAGCTTGACCCCCTGCGGCTCTGTTAAACACCTGTTTACACCGCACGATTTCTGTCTTTTTTTTAATAATTCACCTTTTATGTTAAATGCGGATTATTGTAAATGTTCTTCAGAGTTTCATATTACTTTATTTGGTTACACTTAAAAGACAGTGAAGGATAAAAGTAATGATTTTAATTATTTAGCTGTTTAATTATTTTTTAAGACAATCTTCCTAAAACCACAATCCGTACCTTATGCTCCAGGATTAGATTACCACCACCAAGCACTGCACAAATTTACTACGACAATCTCAACGATCGTTTAACCCCGTAACCAAGATGGTATCGCAAAGATAGGTGGTCCGAGTGTGACAAAACTGTTTCCTACGCTTACCATTGCAGAGATGTACTCGAAAAAGGCTGTCTAAAATATTATATTATTACTTTTGTACTATAAAATTCCGTAAAGTAACGCCTACTTCTATAAATTGTATTTCTATATTTCTATAAGTTAAAGATTTTGCGCAGCAGTACCAGATAAAAGACATAATATATAAATAATATATAATATATAATATAATGATAAAAAACACTCCAATCACATATTCCAGAAGTTGTGATGAATGCTATAATCAGCGTTTCTTACGAGAATCTATGTTATGCTAAGCGTAGGAAGCAGACAACGTTCTCATACCTTATACATGCAGAACCAGTCACCGCACGTATCACAAAACCGAAGCATCATCAGGAGCTTAGGCTCCATAACAAAAAAGTAATGCCAGTCGCAATGTGATATGTGTGGTGACTGATCCTGCATGTGTAAGCGTATGTGAACGGAGTGCCCTTCCTACACTTAGCATTACATAGATTCTCTTAACAAACGCGGATTATAGCAAAATAATTCGATCTCGAGTCTGTACTATTGAATTTCGCAAAGTAGCGCCCGCTTCTATAAATTATCACAAATTATAAGTAACTTCTATAACAATAGAAATATGGTAGCTTAAAATAAACCGCTTAAAATATTTTAAGCGCTTTATTCAAGCAGCCAGCGTTTATAGCTGTAAAGGAAGGGGTCTGTGAGGCCAACGTAAGTTCATAACAAGACCGCCCGTAGAGGTCACTGATTATACCGTACCTTGTACCTTTTTTACACCTCTGGACACGACTTAGATGACCTCTGCCATATATATGGATCTTTTACCTAATTAATGATAAGTTTATACCATCTGACATATCACTTGTTGGAATATGATAGTGTAAAGTCGCTTAACTGAAGGGTAAAATCCTGTTTTGATTTAGAGAAGATATTTGTTAAATAAAAATGAAATCACTTTACAAAAATGACATATATACTACATTTACAGTTATAGCAATATTTACCCTGAGAATAGTAAAAAAAACCAGAAAAGTCATAAAGGTCCCATTCTGAAATCATAAAGTCTTAGTTAATTTTATTGTATAATTTAAAGATTATGACTAGGATTGTATTTAATTTAATTTGCCGTGTGGTATCCGGCTGAGTAGAATAGACCACCCTCTTTCTTACCGAGGTGTCGTACAAGGCGACTAAAGTAACTGCCGTGTGGTATCCGGCTGAATAGAATTAACCACTCTCACTAAGGTAAGTTGACGTCAAGTAGGCGTTCATTAAAAATTAACAAAATCATGTAACAATATCTTTCGCCGACCTCCCTTACGGTGGGATAAGGGCAGGAGAAAGATGAAATTATTCTACTTAATTTAAAATACTCAATGAATTCAATAAACTCTTTACAAAAGAAACATTATATTGTAAGTAAGTAACGGCCTGTTACTATCCCACTGCTGGGCATAGGCCCCTTCTCTCCGTTTTTGGAGAGAAGGATCGGAGCTGAGACCTACCACGCTGCTCCAATGCGGATTAGTAGGTTACACATATCCCCAGAATTCTCTAGAGATATGCAGGTTTCCTCACGATGTTTTCCTTCACCGAAAAGCGTGTGATAAATTGCAATTATCAATTAGACACATAAGTTTTACTAGAAAACTCATTGGTGCCTGCCCGGGGTTTGAACCCTAGACCTCCTCGAAAGAGGCGCACGGTGTTACCGCTGGGCTACATTATATTGTACTGTATCTAAAATATTTAACCGAAAAATGAAAGTGACGTATCAAATAAAAAAAACCGATTAGAAGCCCCAACGCGACACCTTTGCAAAATCACCATTAGAATACCCTCAGATAATGTCGAATACCGGAAAGGACAAGTTACCCTGATCTCAACCCTTGAGCACCCCATCAAACCTCACCTCATATTTAGCCCAACAAACGATTTGTTTGCTGTCAACAAACAATAGAAAGGTGTAAAAGGTCTCTTTTTTATTCGAGATTAACTGTTAATAAAGAAAAAAAGAACCACCTTTGTCATTCTTTAATCTTACACATCAGTATTAAAGATGTAGGTGAGATTATTCTCCGTTGTCGGCTTTGTAATGTTTTCTAAAACGTTTTAGCGGTCGAAAGGGTCTATATTGGAAGTGCTACCACTGCTTTTATTAGAACTTGATTTGTTGTAGATAATTTTTTTGTGTTATGGCCATTCTTAACAACACCAATCTGCTATGATACCCTTATCTCTAAAACGATCGAAGTTCCCAGAAACAATGCGGTGTGTAAAAGTGTCGAAAATATTTTGATACTTTTTTTTGTATCTTTTTAAACGCATTTATATCGCTTGGTTACTGATTTTTATTTGTTTATTTTTTATTTATTTATATACAAGACACACCAACGACATGAACAAAGTTGCAATTGTACAGTTACATATTATATATAAAGTCTTGGTTCTGCCTGAACACGTCACTTAAAGGTATGTACAGCATTCAATATTTGTCATTAAAATTAATTACAAAAGTGATTTATGGTATAAAAATAAAAATAATTGTAACACAGAATTAAAATTTTACTGATAACTATATTCTTTGTAAAAATAGTAAAATTAAGTTAAATCCAGGGTCGGATTTAACTTAATTTTAGGTTAGTTAGTTAGTAGGTAGAGGAGACAATTAATAAAAAGTCGCGCTTCAATAAATGAATTAGAATAATATGCTGTAAATTCTAAAATGGCGATGCATAGAAATAATACTCGAACAATATGTATGTCTATTGATTAATTGAGCACATTATAAACCGGTTTATTAATAAGTGCATAAATTGTGGCAGTATAAAAAGGCCCCGGGTTCGCCCGTCACTTGTGACGTGAACAAAGGCCGACAGCTTTTGTTTAGCGCGCATCAATCACTGACTTCATTGTTTGGTATATCTTAATAAGTTTTTGTGCTGGACCGGTCATTTAGAAAGATTTTTGCTATCACACTCATCTGAGGGGAGATTTATGAATATTAATAGAATTATATTGAATTTTATATAACTTTATTACTTACTTTTTAATTTTTCTTTTAAACATACGAGTTGGGACGATTTGCATCGTTCGCGGGCATCTTTATCAGAATCGAGTAAAAAACATCATCTATACCCTAAAAATCATTATATTTCTGCCCTTATATCACGCTTAGTGGGGTCAGCACAACATGTTTTAAACATGTTGTTAAATGTTTTGGCTAGTTATTTAACAACCTGCCTACCTGACGTCAACGTTACCTTAGCCGCCTTTTACGATACCTCGGTAAGAAGTTATGGTGGTTTATTCTACTTAGCCGGATACAACATGGCGGGTCAACTTACCTTAGTCGCATTTTACGACACCTCGGTAAGAAATGAGGGTGGTCGATTTTATTCAGCCGGAACCACGCGGCGTTTTTTTAAACGTTCGTATGTCAACGTCATTCTCCTGCCTTTATCCTACTTTGAGTTTGGCACGACATGTTCACTTCCATTCTCTTAGCTTACCTCTAGTCACATATCTATCCACATTCATACTTAACACGTTCATCACATGAATTTCATCCCTCGTAATGATATACTCATATAATGTATGAATTAATGTGTTAGAAAGCATATTACAGCATGAACTTCCTAAAAAAGAACCAAGCTCTTATATTAACTCAAAACCTCAAACCTATAAGCTTAACTAAACTGTCATGTCGCTCCGTGCTTACCGTATTCAGTTAATCCTTGCGCGAAATCCATCAATTGCACAACGGAAACCATGAACAATACAGTCTTTATAAAACCCACAAGACATGTCAAAAACATCATGCATCCTATATTCCCATGGGCCGCAAATTATTGCAATGTTTGCTTCGGTTATTATATATTTCAATGGTTAAACGCCTTGCGTACGCCTTTCCCGGACAATGGAACGTCAAAAGGATCAGTGTGGAGTTTTGAGGAGGGTGTCAATTTGCACTTTGAACCAGGTGTGGTCATTGTTGGCCAACTGACCGTAAGGTGGGGAGTGTTTGGATTAGACTAGCCAAGTTGGTAAACGGCGTAACCGTGAGAAATTTAACGTCCCTTGACCACTACTTACCGCTTCAAACTTAACGTAACATACTGTTACCATCCCACTACTGGGAATAGGATTAAAATTTAGATACAGATACACTCGAATGACGATTGGTAGGTTACACATAACTCCAGAATTCTCTAGAAATATTCAAGTTTCCTGATGATGTTTTGTTGACCGAAAAGCGTTTGTTAAATTACAAATATCAATTAGACACATAAGTTCTTATAGTTTACTATATTATTTCATTGATGCCTGCCTATAGCTTCAGCTCTTGATCTCCTAGAAAAATCTAATTGAAAAAATCTAAAAAATTAATCTCCTAATCATAGCTTTTATCAACTACACTTTGATTTAATATTGGCACTTTTTTGACTAATAATAACACAAATCCTTTTTATTATGTTAGCTAAGGTTCTTTGGGTATTGGTGTTAGAATAGCAACCTCAAAGCTTACTTCAAACTTATAAAGTGAGCTGATAGCCCAGCGCCCAGACTGTGCGACTCTTTTAGAGAATTCTGCAGATATGTGTAACCTACCAATCCTCATTGGAGCAGCGTGGTAGGTCTTAGCTTCTCTCTAGAAACTGAGAGAGAATTCCTTTGACCAGTAGTGGAATTGTAACTCGTTACTCCAAACATCTACAGAAATTAATTTTACGTCTTAATCGTCCGAAAAATCTAACGCAGAATTAGTTACGATTACCTCGAGGCGGTATGCCCACTTTGCTGCGTCACAGACCAAAAGATATTATCGTTTCTTGTGAGCATAATAACTGTGACATGTTCGTACAACGCTCCAGGGCCGCTCGTAATGGTCCATATTCTGGGAAAACTGTGGTTCACTATCCGCGTCCGACATTAAGATACCATCGAGCGTTACGTGCCGACGCATTCCCACGGCGGCATCGCGAAAACCCCTCAACCATTAATCAGTAGACAACCCTCGGACATCGGTCAAGAGTTACCGGACTAAAAACATTAATTAAAAACCAAAAATAATAGACCGGTTCCTTACGCTTGACCCTTAGAACCTGCCGATACTGGTTCCGGGCGTCGTAAGCTAATTATGTTTCCGCACATATTGTTAGGCGATTTGCATGTGAATTTGGGGACTGACTACAATAGCGCTAATCTTTTAAAGGTCTGGTCATAGACAAGGAAACATGAATGGGCTGTTGGAAACTTGAATCGGTCGACCATAAACAACGATTGGAGTAAATATGCTATTGAAAAAGTCTGGATTGAAAAAGAAAGTCATACCTGAAATTTACTGCGTTATTCCGCAGTACAATTCTGTGTAAGCATTAAATTTAAAGACTATCATCTAAAAAAATTAGAAGAATTAAGAGAGCTTTCTGTTGTGTAAATCATTAGTTTATAACATGTTGTGCTGACCCCACTTAGAGTGGGATAAGAGCAGAAGGATGCTAGCACCAACAGATTGCACAAATTACTCCGACTATTTTATAGTTCTTAATATCTTAATATCTTAATGAGCTTTTGAAAGGCGATCCTCATAAAACTCGCAGCGAAATGGCATCAAAAAAAAGGAAGTAGAGTGTAAAATCATTTGTACTGGATCAAAAAAGGAGCTAGCGAACAAGCGTGAGATATATACCACTATCAATCACCTCGTGATTTATATTCGTAGGGATGATGTATTGGCTTGGACCCCAACCGGCGGTAAGAGTGTACGATAATTAACTTTTAAAATTTTGACGGACGTTCGTCTCTTGGATGGGAATAAAAAGTAAGCAATTCTGGCCAAAATCGCTGGTAGCCAAACGGTGAGACTCTGTGGCTCTTTGGAGAGATGTCACGGGTTCAAACTCAGTGAGTTTCTATGTTAAATATTGTGTTATATTTTTGCATTATATTACACGTGTTTCGGTGAAGGAAAATATGGTGATAAAATCATACATATCTCTAGAGAATTATATAAATTATAACATATATTACCAGTTGTCTGTCACCGCCGTGTTGCATCCGGCTAAGTAGAATAGACCACCCTCATTTACTTATTATCTCAAAAGGCGACTAAGGTAAGTTGACCGGCCATGTGGTATCCGGTTGAGTAGAATAGACCACCCAAAATTTTACCAAGGTGTCGTAAAAGGCGACTAAGGTAAGTCGACCCGCCGTGTGATATCCGGCTGAGTAGAATAGACCACTCTTACTCCTTACCGAGGTGTCGTAAAAGGCAACTAAGGGAAGTTGACCCGCCGTGTGATATCCGGCTGAGTAGAATAGACCACCCTCATTTCTTACCGAGGTGTCGTAAAAGGCGATTAAGGTGAGTTAACGTCAGGCAGGCGGCCGATCGTAAAATACGTATCCAAATCACGTGACAACATGTATATAACATGTTCTGCCGACCACTCAGAGAGATAAAGTCCAGGAGGATGAAGATATACTAACGCTATTTAATTCGCTAAAAGAGCTAAGAGATTTAACATCTAACATATAACATCAAAACAAAAGCTAAATTGTATAAACGAATCAACTAAATCCGCATACCAAAACAACAGGTTTTGCGCACTTAAGTAAATATAGCATCAGCTTAGCCATAACGTATTTGGGTACTATTATGTACTGATTACTACAGAATTAGTAAAGTAACGGCCTGTTACAATCCCACTGCTGGGCATAGGCCTCCTCTCTCCATTCCTGGAGAGAAGGGTTGGAGCTAAGGTCTACCATGCGGCTCCAATGCGGATTGGTAGGTACTAATAACACTATTAAAGAGAGGCTGATACAAAAAGCCTACTATACTGTTGAGGATTATTTAGATGATAAGAATTCGTGGATATAGATATTGTTCGACCCTGTACAAGATAGAAACCAACCGCTTAAGTACAAGTTTACGATTTTAGTAACAAAATATTTTTAGGTAGTTTTGAATATGTAATTTTCAATAAATGATGTTTATTATTGTTTAATATATGAAATTTAATATTATTAATTAATATTTTTAATAGCTACAAGAAACAAAACGCTAATATATTTAAATTCTCATACAAAACGGTCAACTACTAGTACATGGTCAATTACTAGTGCTTTTTGCCTACTATACTCTTGAAGATTATTTAAAAGATAAGAATGTGTGGATATAGCTCTCTTTGAACCTGTACAAGACAGTAACGACTTAATGTAAATAGTATTAAGAATTATATTTTTTAAAGAGCAACCGCCGAGTTTCTTGCTGGCTCTTCTCGGTAGGAACAGCTTTCCGAACCAGCAGTAGAGTTGACGATTCAAAAGCACTTGTTTACAAGTTTATTTGAATAAAGAATATTTTGAATTAGAATTTTACCTTAATTACGAACATTTATTTACTTTAAAACTTTAAAAAAATATATATTTTATTGAACCATGCAGTTAGTATATTAAATTCTTAATTATTAATTGAGTTTGTTTAAATGACAATTTTAGTATACAAATCGTTGATAGGTTTCACAATTTGCTTATCCGCCATTCATCAAAAGAAACGCGCCAAGACCACTATATAGCACGTCAAAATATTCATCTACAGGGGGTTACCTCAATTGCCGTTCCACTTGCCACGGCGGGAATCGAACGTGGACCCCCGCAGCGCAGTCGGCGTGCGCCTAACGAACCAAAGAGTTGATTTATTAGAGCGGCCGCGGCGCTCAACTTCTAATAACTTCACGACGTGTGATGTTCACTCGGATTTCTCCCTTGATTTGATTATGATTAGCTTTTATCGTTTACTTTTATTGTTTCTTTACATCAAAAAGATCCTCACTAATATAATAAGGCAATACATTTCTGTCCGTCTGTTACGCTTCCACAGTAAATCTTTCGGACCAATTATGATGAAATTTGGTACAATTAAAGCTTACACACCGAGGTAACCGTCTGCAAAAGTAATAATAAAATTATTTTGCTATAATCCGCGAAAAATTCTTCGCGGATTATAGCAAAATAATTTTATTATTACTTTTGTATTATGGATCTCCGCAAAGTAACGCCTAATTCTATAAATTATATAACCGCCTGCCTTACGTCAACTTACCCTAGTCGTTTTTTACTACACCTCGGTAAGAAATGAGGGTGGTCTTTTCTACTCAACCGGATACCACACGGAGGGACAACTTACCTTACTCGCCTTTTACGACACCTCTGTAAGAATTTTTTTTGATCTATTCTGCTGAGCCGGATACCACACTTTAAAAAGCTAGTATTAAATAAAAGTCATTAATTCCATTTAACATTTTTATTTTATAAATATAAATAAATATATGGGACACTTACACACACGGTCGTCCGTCCTCAAAGTAAGTAACTTAATACTTGTTTTATGGGTGACAGACAACTGGTGAATATATACTTACATATTTTTAAATATATACTTAAATACAAATATACATCCAGGCTCAAAGACCAACAAATTCATTTATAGAATATGTTGGCCCTCGGTGGGAATCGAACCCGCGACCCGCGGAGCTGTAGGCAGGGTCACTACCCACTTCGCCATCGTGCCAGTCGAATTTTATGTTCTGCTTGTATATCTAATTTTCTAAGTTCATTAAGTAATTGGATATATTTGATGATGTGAGTGTTAGTAAACATTTTATGATAAACTTCCTGCCGTGAAATCTCAGGCTCGACTTCTATAGCGTATAATTTCGAATACTTGGTCGAGTAATGCACAGTTTGTATGTATATTGGTTATAGAGTGAGAGCTCGTGAACCCCAGACCTTCGTCATTTTATAAAAGCTGAAACTTTGTCAGTGCATGCTCCCAACACACGTAAGAACGATAGTAAGTAAAAAAAAAGTAAGTAACGGCCTGTTACCATCCCACTGCTGGGCATAGGCCTCTTCTCTCCGTTTTTTTTTTGGAGAGAAGGATTAGAGCTAAGACGCTGCTCCAATGCGGATTGTTAGGTTACACATATCCCCAGAATTCTTTAGAGATATGCAGGTTTCCTCACGATGTTTTCCTTCACCGAAAAGCGTGTGATAAGTTGCAATTATCAATTAGACACATAAGTTTTATTAGAAACTCAATGGTGCCTACCCGGGGTTTGAACCCTAGACCTTCTCGAAAGAGGCGCACGGTGATACCGCTGGGCTACCACAGCTTTTTAGAACGATGGTATATTATGGAATTTGGATCATAGTGACTTTGGGAGATACGCGGTACTCAAGGTCGCACAATACCGATCTAATTTCGTCAAATTATAAAATTTCGATAGTTCCTACCCCTGCCAGACAAGCATGTAAGTTAGCTATACGAGCAAGCACGAAGTATACAAACAGATGCGAGTGAGATGGCGAGTTAGGTCGTTACTCCCCAGTTTTTTTTTTATACTGGGATATATGTACTTATATATATTATTATACATAAGCCATTTCTCCCTCATTTCTTACCGAGGTGTCGTAAAAGGCGACTAAGGTAAGACGACCCGCCGTGTGGTATCCGGCTGAGTAGAATAGACCACCATCATTTCTTACGGAGGTGTCGTAAAAGGCGACTAAGGTTAGTTGACTCACCGTGTGGTATCCGGTTGAGTAGAATAGACCACCGTCCTTCTTACTGAGGTGTCGTAAAATACGACTAAGGTAACTTGACGTCAGGCAGGCGGCCGGTCGTAAAATACGTAGCCAAATCATGTGACAGCATTTTTATAACATGTTGTGCCGACCCCACTTAGAGTGGGATATGGGCAGAAGGATGATGTTATGTACATGTTTACTCAGCTGAAATAATTTTATATGCTATTTAATTAAAAAACTCAATGCTATTATACAAAAATAGATTGGAATGTCATCCAAATGCACTAGCTGCAAATCTGATGAGTACCAATTCGTCATTCAAGAGACTGAAAAGAAAATCCCCTTTGGACCTTTTAAGCTAACAGTATTGTTCTGTGCAAAGCTACTAAAAGACATTACAATCTCACAACATTTTGCTGAATGTTCATTATAGAGAACAGATTGCATTGAATACATTATAAAAAAAAAAATAATAATAATTAAAATGACGAAGGTCTGGGGTCCACGGGCTCTTGGGCCATTGCTAGTCCCAACAAACCTGTTAGTCTGGTGCCCTCTGTACCGTGCCTTACTATAAATTATATTTGTACACAGCCTTACAGTTTCATTTTACATTTTAAACTCATTTTGATACTGAATCGAATGTTTGAGTTAAATTTAAACGCCATTTCGATACGACAAAGTCCAAATATCCAACAATCCAATCGAATTTAAGTAACGTAAAGTGGAAACTTAGTTGATTTTTATCTACCAAATAAGTAGATATAGGTATATTTAATAAAAATAAATTACTTTGGAAATTTCCATATAATTTTGGTCCAAACGTGTAAAATTATGAAAATGCCAATTAATAGCTTTTTTATTAGTTAACAATTACTCAAAATTTGGCCGATTTTTTAAATCTAAAAGCTTATAATAAAAAAAGTTATAATGATGTAATTAAGGCCTTCTTTGTTATATTTTTAAATATTAGTTGTTTATTGTGATCTAATAACTTATTTTAAACCTGACAAATTTTTAAAGATTTCTCAATTTGAAGATTTAAAATTGTAGATATATATTTTTTAATATTTTGAAATACCAAAATATAAACAAGCCATATCTATTACAAGCCTAGTATATCTTCATTCACCTGCCCTTATACCACTCTAAGTGGGGTCGGCACAACATGTTGTCACATGATTCGGCTGCGTATTTTATGGCCGACCGCCTGTCTGATATCAACTTACCTTAGTCGTATTTTACACACACCTTCGTAAGTAAAAAATGCTTATGATCTTGTAATTATTGAACTAAATTTGTTATTTATTTATTTTGTAAGACCATCAACGACAAATACATCATACACATTAAATAAACACATTATTAATATAGACAGTTTTTAGCTAAATGTATCGTCAATTACAGATGGTGACGACATGAGTATTACAGTTGACAAAGTATAAACAGAAAAAAACATACAGGATAAACTAAATCATATAAAGCTAAGAAAACTCAATACAAGGACATTCAAAATTAGTTTTCTAATTCTATTGTAGACTATAATAATTAAGGTACATTGTGATTAGTTTATATAATATACATAAATATATACATAGATACAGAATACATATTATACATACATATATACAAGTGTTATGCGAATGTGATGTAAAAAAAAAGTATAGCGGGCGTCGGTAATAGATTCGTGAAAACGGATTTAAGTGTATGTAAAGATGATATTTTGAAATTAAACATGAACTCTTTTGGCGCTTGGAATTCATCTAGAGTCCGCATCTCTATGTCAGGCTGTCCGCGTCCATCATTACACGTGAATCATCGCCCGCGCCGGTATCGTGCGGGAGAATTTCGTGAGGTCACAGTTTAGTATAGCGGTTTAGGCGCCCTGCGGTCGTTTGTCTGTACAGATTGCTACTATTGGATATTTTTAAGGTGCGAGCAGGAGGTAACACTACCTCTCTGTCTAACGCCGACCGTTTCGTGACCCCGCAGCTAATCACATATCTGCAAGCGTATTATGATTATCGCAGGCTTCGCTTCTCATACGTCGTGGTCAGTGACTCGTTGCATGCTGCCTTTATTTCACATCGAGTGGAGATTATTGCACGATTTTCGTATTGATATGGCCTTAAATTGCAAGTGTACACTAATTTCGCGTTATCTACCTGTCTCGGTCTATCCGACGTTGGTTTCG
This sequence comes from Morpho helenor, assembly GCA_029227775.1. Classification (NCBI taxonomy): domain Eukaryota; kingdom Metazoa; phylum Arthropoda; class Insecta; order Lepidoptera; family Nymphalidae; genus Morpho; species Morpho helenor. The sequence goes on from JARGCU010000006.1 coordinate 3,436,901, forward strand.
CAACAAAATTGACGTTACCGTGTGATTTGTCCAAAGATTTCTACTATATTAGGGTAAGCAGCCTTAAATTAAATAGAAAATAGAATTGAAGGGAAAGCTAATGAGACTTATATGTCTGTCCCTCTTTTTTATGTGTGATTAGACAAAGATGAACGAGTTTCATTTACCTCTTATTACGTTTTCATTTTCTCACATTACCTTCAGTGACCTGGTTTGGCGTCCTTCTCGATATTCGTCTTCTGTCAACGATCTCAGCTTAAACTCCTTGGTACAACTGTGAAATATGGAGAAGAGCCCCCTTATATCTCCACTAAGTCGCTATTAATGTCTTTAGTAGACATTTTTTCAAGATAGTTTTGTGATGATAGCTCTGATTTCATTTTTTTCATTTTGATGTTCACTCGCCGGCAGTTCGTATTCTAATGGGTGTAGCTTTCACAAATCATGGGTTATTTAAGAGATTTTTGTATTGAAATAATGAATACTTAATTAAGCAAGCAGAGGACAATTTTTTGTATGTACTAGAAATAACCGATTATCATTACTTTTGAATTACTTAGCATTATTAGATGCTCTTAACAAATGCGAAAAATAATTCTATTGTAACTTCTGTATTATGGAATTCCGCAAAGTAACGCCTCTTTGTATGAATCGGATGTGTCTTAGTTTAAAAGAGTTATTACCGTTTATGTCATTAGTTTCATTAGTGGGTGTAATGAAACGATTTTACCTGCTGTCGACCCTGACATAAATCGTCAGACGACGTTCAATAATTCGATAATTACTTGAACCAAGTAAGGAATGCGACGTGGCACGCGTCTCTATCGCTTTATTATACAAATGTTTAGCATATTTTCTATGAATATCTTTAAAGATAAATTTAATTACAAGATCTGGTACTGTTTTGATCTCTTCCGTATCCGGTTTCGTCTATGACGTATCAGATAAGCACGGTAGGCGGTTTTGTTTACCTTTTTTTATCGACTTTCTATTCGAATTGTTTTTTGGAATTTCATTCCGTATTAACAAATCGTCGATTGGGAGACTTATCTACACGGCACGGGCTATCAATTTTTCGATCGTTCGTATCATTAGTCATTGCTTTACCGAATTTCGAAACGCCACTTTCTACATTAGACACAAACAGATCTCTGATTTCTGTATTAAGTAGGATCTACACGAGAGTGACTTTTATCGTCAGCGGCTCGCTGGCGATTGGAAAATTGGCATCATCATTCTCCTGCTCTCATCTCACTCAAAGCGGCAGAACGTGTTATAAACATGTTGTCACATGATTTGGCTAAGTACTTTTCGACCGACCGCGCTTCCAGCCTTAACTGATACAGAAAGCCTACTATACTCTTGAAGATTATTTGGAAGATAAGAATGTGTGGATATAGCTCTCTTTGAACCTGTACAAGACAGTAACGACTTAATGTAAATAGTATTAAGAATTATATTTTTAAAAGAGCAACCGCCGAGTTTCTTGCTGGCTCTTCTCGGTAGGAACAGCTTTCCGAACCAGCAGTAGAGTTGACGATTCAAAAGCACTTATTTCAAAGTTTATTTGAATAAAGAATATTTTGAATTTGAATTTGAACTGAACTTACCTTATTCGTCTTTTACGACGCCTCCCTAAGAAACAGTGTGGCCTATTCTACTCAGCCAGATAACACACGGCGGATCAATTTACCTTAGTCGCATTTTACGACACAAGTATCGTAAACGGCAACTAAGGTTAGTTAGTCCGCCGTATAGTATTCGGCTAATCGTCCTCATTGTGAGGTGTCGTAAAAGGCGTCTAAGGTCAAAGTTCTACAAAATTCTAAGAATATATGAAGGTAAGTTGAACACTTGAAGTAAATAAGGCACTAAGTACCTAATAATTAAAATTCGAACTAAGTATGCAATTTAGTTCTAAAAGGCTTTTTAGAACCAAATTGCATACTTAGTATGAATTTTAATTATTAGGTACTTAGTGCCTTATTTACTTCAAGTGTTCAGTTGACGTCAGGCAGACGGCCTTAAAAAACCATGCAGCATGTTTAAAACATGTTGTTCCGACCCCACTAACAAATAAAAGCTAGTCGAGTCGATGACGGTCAAGTCGCTGCGTAAAGATCCGGCATTAGGGACTATATTTCTCGTTGTCATGGAATCTGAGAATTTTGTAATGATATCAAAACACAACCGTTATAGTAACAAAAGTTGGATGGTTTACCATTTGTCGATGTTATACCGTCGTTGGGAGACACTTAGTCGCGTGCTGGGCCCGTTTGACAAATCACTGACATAAATAACGGATTATCACGTGTATCGAGACGTAACAAGATAGCAGGCAACAAGTAAAATAAATAGGCGAACGGTAAATGAAGCTGTGCTGTATACGTTTTCGAAAAAAACACGATGATAACTTATAGATGACGTACTAATGGCTGTACTATTTTTTTTATTGTAATGTTACAATTGGAATGATATATTTTGATTTTACCTCTATAACGCAATGGTTTGCGTCGTAACGCAAGATTTTGGATACGAATTTAAATTAAAAAGATTGTATACAAGAAATTATAAATATTTACATTAAATATTAATTAAAAAGTATCCGGCTGAGTAGAATAGACCACACCTCATTTCTTACCGAGGTGTCGTAAAGGGCGACTAAGGTAAGTTAACCCACCGTGTGGTATCCGGTTAAGTAGAATAGACCACCCTCTTTCTTACCAAGGAGTCGTAAAATACGAATAAGGTAAGTTGACGTCAGGCAGGCGGCCGATCGTAAAATACGTAGCCAAATCATGTGACAACATGTTTATAGCATGTTGGACCGACCCCATTTAGAGTGGGATAAGGGCAGGAAGAAAAAGAAGTAAGATTTTGGATACGAATCAAAATTAAAAAGATTTGATACAAGAAATTATAAATATTTACATTAAATATTAAATAATAAATATGAACATCCTTATTTGTTACTAAAGTTTCGTAAAAGGCGACTAAGCTAAGTTGATATCAGGCGGGCGGCTGGTCGTATAATACCTAGCCAAATCATGTTGTGCTGGCCCCACTTAAAGTGGGATAACGGCAAGAGAATGATGATCTTAATACACTTAAGACTCAATGGGCATCGAACCCGTGTTACGCAAGCCCTTACGCCGCCTAAACGAAACGAAACAGGCGCAATACTATTTCGCCACGCGGTAGAAAGCGAGGGAGATACTTCCTCTCCTACGCCACGCCAATGGTCTACTCTCCTTCCGTCTTACGAATTTTCGATCAGGCTACGTGTCCTGACGTGAATTAAACATTTTTAACGCAGCATAAAAGTTCATAACGCCGCTAAAGTAGTTTTCACTTCAAATGGATTCTTTTCCAATAGTAATGTTTTCTATACTAATATATAAAACTGAAGAGTTTGTTTGTTTGATTGATTGATTGTTTGATAGCGCTAATCTCAGGAACTACTGGACCGATTTGAATATATAAGATCACGCTAAGATGAATAGGAGATGAGCAGCAGTAAAAAATAGTACGATAACGGCAAAATTTAAAGCTTTCCTTGCGTGCGTGGTATTAGTTATTAAGAAGTCGTTTATTAAATAATTGTTCCCCTCTGAAAGTTCTAAATAAAAGTTCGCGATAGCATATGCCTAGCTTTTAAGGTTGACCCACTTTAACCATTTTTATGGTTATCAAAAGACTATATTACGGTTTTAATCTTTCCACGCGGGCGGAGCCGCTGGCGATTGCTAGTCTATTATGTAGTGTATGCGAGTTGAGATGTGTGTACTTTGTACATTTATATACAAGACACATATGTAATACATACACGAACATAGTCACACTAACTCACACTAGTACAAAGGTATGTACCTTTTCACGGTTTCAGGATGCACCACGAGAGTAACACGAGAGCCCTTGGTGAGAGTGGTCGTGAAGTGACATGTTGTTACATGTTAGTGCGTGTTTGAGCCTGTGCTATATTCATACAACATTAGTTTATAAACACTACAGGTTATAATAAGTCAAAAGTGATGATAAGCCCGATGCACTCCCACCCTAACATTGATCTATGTCTCTACCTCCTCATGCATCTTATGGTTCTTGTAATGGAAGTAATGAGTTGATAGCTAGGAACCGTATGTCATCGTTAATGGTCAAATTTATTACATGTTGTTTTGTTTCAACATTAACAGAAACGTCTTCATTATCCCTTGGCTGTTTTTTTCTTAATGACACGAGCCGCGATAATTGTTCCTTGTGATGTGTATAACGCACGAAAAATTTGGCTTCTGTATAACACATTTATTTGGCTTAACGAAATAAAAGCCATAACCACACCAAGAATTAGTTTAGCACACGACCTACACATCTAATAGTCGCTCGAGTCTATGTTTAGAACTATATATACTTAAGTACGGAAATATCCTTCTTTAATAGTAAATATCTTACTTACTAATCGAAATCCGTTTTAGGTGTTACAATTAACAATATCTTATTTCCACATATATATTAAACTAGCAATTGTCAGCGATTCTGCCCGCGTGGAAAGATTAAAATGGTAATATAGTATTTTGATAACCATAAAAATGGTTACAGTGGGTTAACCAAAGTTAGACATATGCTGTCGCGGACTTTGGAACAATTTTGTAGTACATGATTTTTGAATAACTTTCACCGTTTACTTAGCAACGTAAGTTTTTTTGCCGTTTTCTTAATATTTTTTATTGCTGCTCCTCTCCTATTCATCTTTACGTGAAAATGCTCTTACTCAAAAAATGGACTATCTTACATTCAAAGAATTGTTCAAATAATTATTTCTTTTTTGTATTATTTATCTATGTATAGATAAATGCGTAATTGAAAACGATAAATGGTGTATTTATTTTAAAAGGATTTAATATAGCTACCGATATATCCTGCTAACTAATTGAGTTAGTGGAATTGAATTGTAAAGTATAGTATTACTAGAAATAAATGGTAACTAACAGGTTCATGTAAATAGAGCCATAAAAGCCTAATTAGTATGAATAAATGAGTAAACGCGAAACATATAAACTAACAAATAATAAATATTGATTATGACTAACGGATAACTTGTTTATTCAGTACAGCTTTAGGATTTGTAATTCCAATTCAAAATTTGCTTTATTTAAGGAAACTTGTAAACAAGTGCTTTTGAATCGTCAACTCTACTGCTGGTTCGGAAAGCTGTTCCTACCGAGAAGAGCCAGGGAAAAACTCGGCGGTTGCTCTTTTTAAAATATAATTCTTATTGCTAGTTACATATAGTCATTACTATCTTGTACAGGGTCGAACAGTAGCTATATCCACGTATACTTATCATCTAAATTATCCTCAAGAGATAAGTAGGTTTTTTGTATCAGCCTCTTTTAACAGTGTTTTCAAACTGCTGTAATGGCAAAGCTAAAATTATTTGCGGAATTTTTCTATAGAATCTTATCTTCTCACTAATATTATAAAAGCAAAAATTTGTGAGTATGAATGTTTATTGGTTACTCTTTCACGGCGAATCTGCTGAACCAATATCGACGAAATTTGGCTTAATTCCTTATACACCGGAATAACATGTAGGTTATAGAAATCCTGTTAATTCTACAGGAATAGGATGACATTGAAAAGCGCCATCTATTTTCAATCATGTGCAACGGTCCACGCAAACGAAGTTGCGGATAAAAGCTAGTATTTGATAAATACTTTATGAACGAAGATATAATATATATACCTAGTATAAGAACGAGTAGTTAGTGATATATCATCTATCAAAAGTAATAATAAAATTATTTTGCTATAATCCGCGATGAAGTAAAATAGAAAATATATATAACTAAATGTAGAGTGGACAATCCGCTGTCATACCTGATACATGTAGGATCCGTAAAAACACAAACCTCCACCACCGCCACCACAATACACAAGCACTACATACGTCCACTCTACATTTAGCGTTATATATATTTTTCTATTTTACTTCATCGCGGATTATAGCAAAATAATTTTATTATTACTTTTGTATTATGGATCTCCGCAAAGTAACGCCTAATTCTATAAATTATATATCTTCTATCTTTGTGAGAAAAGATAAGTTTTAAGATCTTACATTAATGTGAGAGTGTGACCCAAGCTAGTCGTGTATAATAAGAACTTAAAAATATTTAACAGCAAAAGTAAACGGAAACTAACCTAATAATCAAACCGCTCGTTATATAATAACATTGACACGTTTTAAGATCGTAAACGAGCCAAGATCTTAAGAGACCTAGATTAGATATCCTTGTATCCTAATAATTACGATGGCGTTGATTTATTCTTGTTATACGTCATATTGACCGTTGTTTATAAAAGTGGAAGTATTATTAAATATTGTTAAGGTCCTTACAATATTTAATAATATTGTAAGGACCTTAACAATTACATATTTAATAATATTTTGTTTCTCCTCTCTACTCTAGAGTAGACAGGAGAAACAAAAATTTAATATTATTTTTTTAAATCGATTATTTCAAAATCGATTTGAAAAATATATTTTAATTATCCTCATTTTCTTTTCACTCTTATTTTTTAAGATAACATATGGCACTGTTGGATGAAACCAGTGTAGCCAATTAATATATTTTAATCATATTTCACAAATAGCGCATTTGTTATTATTTATTGGTAGTTGTCCACTTTAATTAAATAATAAAGGTGCTTTAGAGCTTAAAATTGAAAGCTTACTTCGTGCAAGAATAAATTTAAATGATAATCCATCGGAAAAAAGTGTCTGATATAATAATAATTATAAATATATGGGACACTTACACACACGGTCGTCCGTCCCCAAAGTAAGTAACTTAATACTTGTGTTATGGTAGACGGACAACTGGTGAATATATACTTACATAATTTTTAAATACATACTTAAATACCTACATAAATACACCCAGACTCGAAGACTAACAAATTCATTTATACAAAAATCCGGCTCGAAGGACCAAATTATGTGTATTAGCGTACCTACATATTTATTTACGTAAAAATTACAAAGTTTGCAAAGTTGCTTGGAAGTGAACGTTGTTTCTTTTAGGTGATGGTAGTGATGAATGTAGGCGTTGAGTGACGTTCTGGCGTGTGATTGAGAAATTATTGATTGGTACTTGGTGACCCGTGACACAGACGCTCAAACAGCGGGATACGAACGCGTGACCCGCGGATCTGAAGGCAGGAACACTACCCACTACGCCAACGGGCCAGCCAATGAATCAAACACGCATCAATCTCTGTAACATTGTTTACTTATATCAACGGAAATGATGAATTAAGCTATTTTTGCATTCTTGAACGAAAGAAAATGACCATAATTGTATAATAATAAATAATAATAATGATGATGACCACACGTACTTTACGTTCGTTTCGCAAACCGAGTACAGGTGCGTACACAATAAATAACTATATCTATACTAATATATAAAGCTGAAGAATTTGTTTGTTTGCTTGATTGTTCGAACGCGCTAATCTCAGAAACTACTTGACCGATTTGAAAAACTCTTTGAGTGTAAGATAGCCCGTTTATCGACGAAGGTTATAGAGTATATAACATCAAGCTAAGATGAATAGGAGAAAAGCAGCAATAAAAATACTGCGTAAACGTCAAGATTTTTAGGCTTTTCTTGCGTGCGCTAAGTAAACGGTGAAAGTTATGCAAAAATCTTTTATAATTAACTCACTAATTTAATGATCAAAATTTCAATTCGGGAAAAATTTGTGACACACTGATTTCCATAGGCGAAGGTGCTGGCACAATAATAAAAGCATAAAAAATTAAATGAAATCAAAAAAAACAAGCACCAATTCTAATTTCAGAAGGAAAGAGGAGGCCTTTTTTAAAAAGTTTTGTTTTACTTGACTCGTTAAATTTTACCCATTTCCTGGTGTCCGATAGAGCTGAAATTTTATATACTGGTCTAACCCCGATGAAATTGAATGTTTATGATAAGGATGACCTGGATTGGCTTCAGACGAAGGAACTCCTCAACGATTAGCAGTAGGGTCATGAAATCTTGTGTCTAACTATAGGATACATTACTTTAAGTATCCTTACTGTATTTGTTAATAATAATTTACATGTTTCTAAAAGGACTTATGTCTTCGCCATTACCACGTCGGCTTCGACACATCTTAGAAATAACACGACAGATTTCCTCTACGAAATCTATGTCAAGAACACTAACAGCAAAGTCATTTTTAACTTAATTGAAGCAGCAATAAGACTCAAATTTCAGAAACGAATTAAGACAAGTACAATATACTATAAGTACGCGGTTAGAATAGAAGAGTACAAATATGGTTCGGGAGATATTTTTATAGTATTACAGCTCTTATTTAAATCGCAATAAGGGCTTAGATTTTTAATATGAACAGTTAGAACATTCGCCACGTATATAGGTTAAGCGTGTTTAGATTATAAAATGATTTGGCAATTTAACAAATAAGGGAAAATATAACGTTATTTAAATATGATGTTTTTGTTTGCATTGCGTTATTTTTCTAGATTTGTCGTATGGTAAAATATAACAGATAAATATTAATATGTTATAGGTAACGTAACGCAAAAATCTCTGCGAATTTTTTTACAGACGATAAAATTTCCCGATCCGCATTATGGCAAGCTAAAACTTTGCCATAACAGTAACAATAAAATAATTATTAATACTTTTACTGCACACAATATTTAAAATAATAAATAATTACAAGATAACTTAATGTTGAAAATAGGCAGAATGGGAAATATTTATTGCAATCAACTCACTTTTAAATAAAAAATAGAAAACAACTCAAAAAGTAGAAAAGGTTAATATAATATTTATCATATTATAACAATATCGTATTATCAATCATTTATTATTCCCTAGGAATTTAATGTACATGAATAATATAAATAAAATAATAAAGAACTCTTACATTGATTTTAAAGTCGTGTCCGACACTAGCGTCAAATATTTGTAACTAATGGTTAGGGTTGCCATATTTAGTTAGAGACGTGTTAACATTGGGTTGTATAAAAACGCAATTTTGTAATTTGTTACTTTATAGTTATACTTATAATCTACACCCATTTATTTCACTAAACTGGACATGAGCAAAATATATCCCTGAAAAGAAAAGAGTGATTTATATCTTTTCGATCTTGGGATATATATCACTCTTATATATCTTTAACTCATTTAACTTAGTACGCCTCAAAGAGAGAATAAGGCAGCTAAGACTACAAATATATCCTTTATATCTTCGACTCTTTTAATACAAACATGCAATAGTGATCCGTCTCTCTTTTACGTGTAGATTGCTATATAAGTCCATCTATTTCTCTCTAAATGAACGACCCGTAACTCATCACGAAAATTGACTATTAGGTATCAGGATATAGAGATATAATTGAAATGCAAGATTTTTTATTTTTTATTTACAGCAAAAATATACAAATTATATCTATCTTAAATTACTTACACGCTAGGACTATACAAATCATGTCCACGTGGAATGGTCCTAATAATACTGGCAGCGTTTCCGCGCTGAATCGCTAAGCTGATTCTTTGTGCGAAAAAGGAGACAGCCCTCTTGTCATCTGAAGAGGAAATTAACCGGGGTGTTAAAACAGATAAAAAAACACTAGCACTTTGATTCCATGGCCCTACGGTCTCAACTGCAAACGGCACAAATATATAACTCTCGATGAGAGATGCATACCTTCTCCGTTTGCCGGATTTAAAAGCTAGATAGTGATTATATACTTTGCAAAGATATATATCTTTCTTGTCTTAAGCTTGCGAGGTACCTGACTGTACTCTAAATCCTTCCGTTTTATTAAAAAAGACCCTACTCATCCATACAGTCTCATCCAAACTCCAATTCATGAAAACGTAAAATGACTTCGTGTATATACTTCTTAGTCTTTGTCGGGACAGATAACTTAATAACTACGACAATAAATTTACTTCATGTATATCAGGACTTATTAGTCTTTGTCGGGACAGATAACTTACTACGACAATAATGACATACCGGGACGGTTGGCAACCCTAAGCTTGGACGTTTTTGGCGGGACGAGCGCGCCGAATTCATGCGCACGCGCGCGCTCTCTTTTTACTTTTGACAGATAATAAAAGCAAAAAGATGCAACAGGTTGTTTTTATCGCTTTTTGTTGTTACCACATTATCGACGTTCTTAAAAATGCAGATCGGTTATTGCAATGTTTTCCCACGTTCTCAATAAGTTATAGAATAAAAATAAATTACTATTATATAATTATGCTAACAAAATAATAAATATATTTTTTTGGAACTGAATAGATAACTTTCTAGCGCGTGGATTTTGCTTATATCTGATCAGTAATTACGATCGCACGAGAAAGAATGGCATATAAATAAACATAATATTAATATGACCATCCTTCAACAAATATTTTTATACATTTCATTTGACCGTTATAACCATAAAGTTGTTATAGTAGTAGGGGGGTTAAGTAGGGGGTTAAGTTGCCTTTGGCAATCTGTAAGTAAGAGCAATCATCATCATCCTGCCCTTATTCCACTCTAAGTGGGGTGGGTACAACATGTTATAAACATAATGTCATATGATTTACGTATTTTATGACCGGCTGCCTGCCTGACGTCAACTTACCATAGTAGTATTTTACGACACCTCGGTAAGAAAGAGGGTGGTCTTTTCTACTCAACCGGATACCACACGGCGTGTCAACCTACCTTAGTCGTCTTTTACGACACCTCGGTAAGACATGAGGATGGTCTATTCCTAGAAATATTACTCTATTTTATTTCAATTTATGGTATAGTTTGATGTTATAGCCTTATACGTCAATATAATAAGTTACTTAAAGGTATGTTAGATATAATGTACGTTTCCGAATCAATGTTTAGAAAATCCCATCTAAAACTTTTAACTGAAACCTAGTTTACATAATTTGTGTTATTGTCACAAAAAGCATAAACCTTTTTGTTATTTATATTCTCCTTTTACTTTTACTACCTTGATATGGATGTTTGTTTATTATAAATGTTGTAGCCATCTTTAATTAATATACCATTTAGTTTCTTTTTTTTAAATGTATCATGTTTGAACACGTATTTAATGTATATATTGTTGATATATATTGTTGGCCTAATAAAATAAAATGAAAAATAGCGCCACAATTTCCGCAAGACATAGGTTTTGCCTCAATTTTCATAGTTTAAAAATCGGTTCGTTAACAATTGAATACAAAAGAAATGTTATCGCTTAATACATCTCAAATATTGTAATCATACATTAATACAGATAAAGATAACAAAATCAAGCTCACCCATAACTCACAATAGACAATGAAGTGTATGAGATAAAACTCTGACCATAATTAGTTCCTTAACTTTAAACAATGCTCTTGTTCGCGCTCGACCATCCGATTTAGATAGTGGTTTCTATAAACGTCCTAATATTGAAGAGTAATATGGTTTGGGCAAAATAAATTACATGATGATTTAATTATATCCTGCCCTTATCCCACTCTAAGTGGGGTCGGCACAACATATTATAAACATGCTGTAACATGATTTGGAAAAGATCCGAAAAAAAGATGGATGGATGATATGCATGTTAGAGGAGTGGCATCAGATTTGACGAATAATAGAGGAGAATGGAAATGGAAGAAAAGAAGACATATTGTGCCGACCCCACTTAGAGTGGGATAAGGGTAGGAGAATGATGATGCTGTAACATGATTTGGCTGCGTTTTTACTACCGGCCGCCTGCCTGACGTCAACTTACCTTAGTCGTATTTTATGACATCTCGGTAAGAAGAAGGGTGGCCTATTCTACTAAACCTGATACAACACGGTGGGTCAACTTTCCTTAGTCGCCTTTTACAACACCTCGGTAAGAAATGAGGGTGGTCTATTCTACTCAGCCGGATACCACACGGTGGGTCAACTTTCCTTAGTCGCCTTTTACGACACCTCGGTAAGAAATGAGGTTAGTACTATTCTACTTAGCCGGATTCCACACGGCTATACATGATGATTTAATTTAATTATAATACAAAAGTAATAATAAAATTATTTTGCTATAATCCGCGTATAATATAAAATCTACTAGCGGCCTGCCCCTGCTTCGCACGGGTATAAAATATATAGCCCATGTCACTCAGTGAAAAAAAACGATTAAAATCGATCCAGTAGTTTTTATTTATTCATTACTGCCCGTGGCCCGCAAGCGTTAAATTTGGAGAAAACAATTCTCCTTTCCCTATATCAAGAAGATTTCCTGCTATATCTAATATCTAAATTCATATACTACATATTTACTTTTTACATTTTTCCCTATGTATTTTGTTTTTACAATGTCAATGTTGTTATTATACATATATACCTTCCTCTTGAATCTCAATCTATTAAATAAAACCGCATCAAAATCTGTTGCGTAGTTTTAAAGATTTAAGCATACATGGGGATATAGGGACAGACAGAGAATACGGCTTTGTTTTATACTATGTAGTGATTATCTGTTTATTTAATCTGTACAAGACAGTAACGACTTAATGTAAATAATAATATTAATAATAATAAATAAATATATGGGACACTTACACACACGGTCGTCCGTCCCCAAAGTAAGTAACTTAATACTTGTGTTATGGGTGACAGACAACTGGTGAATATATATTTATATAATTTTTAAATACATACTTAAATACAAATATACACCCAGGCTCAAAGACCAACAAATTCATTTTATAGAATATGTTGGCCCTCGGCGGGAATCGAACCCGCGACCCACGGTGCTCAAGGCAGGGTCACTACCCACCGCGCCAACGGGCCAGTCATAGTATTAAGTAGTATTAGGTATTACATTTTTAAAAGAGCAACCGGTAGGAACAGCTTTCCGAACCAGCAGTAGAGTTGACGATTCAAAAGCAATCGTTTACAAGTTTATTTGAATAAAGAATATTTTGAATTTGAATTTTAATTGTAGGATAAGCTAGGCTTATTTCCGTCCCTGTCTTCTATTGTCAAGAAGGATCTATCTCTGTTCCTCTTTTTGTTTTCGGTGTAAAGTTGACGCGCGGTCCATTTCGAGCTTAGCGCCGAAGATGTATCGACAGATAGCGTAATGACGCGCTATTAGGCGAGGTGTCGACGCACCGTGGGAGTGGAGCGCCCTACTTCGCTCTAAACTGACTAATCATGCCCGCAATTACTCTAATTCATACGGAATTATCTATGTAACACTTTAGGGTGAGCGCGTACTTGACAGCGGGATTGTCTTTGCAGTTTTTAGTTTACATAAACTAAAGTAATGAGAATATTATTTTGCTATAATCCGCGATAATATATATATTAATTATATTTATATTATAGCAAAATAATATTCTCATTACTTTTTTATTATGGACCTTCGCAAAGTAACACCTAATGCTATAAATTATTTATATTAACTTATTTTAATCAGAAAAAATATTTTTTTCATAAGTAAAATGCAAGTACCTTGCTTTTTAAATACTAGCATTCGCCAGCGGCTCTGCCTGTGGAAAGATGAAAACCGCAATATAGTATTTTGATAACCATAAAAATGGTTAAAGTGGGTTAACCTTAAAAGACATATGCTCATCATCTTCCTGCCCTTATACCACTCTAAGTAGGGTCGGCACAACATGTTACAAACATGCTGTCACATGATTTGGCTGTGTTTTTACGACCGGCCGCCTGCCTTACGTCTACTTACCTCAGTCGTATTTTACGACACCTCTGTAAGAAAGAGGGTGATCTATTCTACTTAACCGGATACCACACGGTGGGTCAACTTACCTTAGTCGCCTTTTACGACACCTCGGTAAGAAATGAGGGTGGTACTATTCTACTCAACCGGATACCACACGGCGAGTCGACTTACCTTAGTCGCATTTTACGACACCTCGGTAAGAAATGAGTATGGAACTATTCTATTCAACCAGATACCACACGGCGTAAAAGCTAGACAACCTGTCGTGGACTTTTATTTAGAACTTTTAGAGGGTAAAAATTCTGTAATACATGACTTTTGAAGTAACTATCATCGTTTACTCAGCGAAGGCAAGGAAAGCTTTAAATTTTGCCGTTTCCGTACTATTTTTATTGCTGCTCCCCTCTTATTTTAGCGTGATATATAGCCTTTGCCGATAAATGGACTACCTTACACTGAAAGAATTTTTCAAATCAGTTCTGTAGTTCCTGAGATTAGCGCGTTCAAACAAACAAACTCTTTAGCTATATATATTAGTATAGATGGCTGGTGATATATGGGATTTTAACATGGGTATTTTCACCCGTTCCCATTTGAGCTATTACAGCTTTACAAATGACAGCAAAATTGTCTTAGTTAAATATATAACTGGTAAATTTTAAATACATAGTTAAATAGCAAATATACACCCAGACTCGAATAACCAACAAATTTCTTATAGAAAATGTTGGCCCCCGGCGGGAATCAAACTTGCGACTAGCGGAGTTAAAGGCGTTTGCCAACTACTAATATGTTAAAAGTTAAATAAATGGTACGTAATACGCTAGTGTGTTTGGAGCCTAAGGTATATTACTGATGTAATAGTTCGGTGAATGTTTTATTCGGAAATTGAACGCACTATTAAATTGATTTGTAAATATTGGTGATACTGTAACGAAACTATAATGATACTAGCTTTTACCCGCGACTTCGTTTTCGTCAACTGTTGTCGCGTGTTAAGTTGATAATTAACGCTTATATTATAAAAAGAGTTAAATAAAATGTTGCGTCGAAGTCCTTTGTTTTAGTTGTTCCTTGATAATAGATGGCGTTTTTAATTGTCATCCTATTCCTGCAGGATTAACAGGATTTCTGTAGCCTATATGATACCCCGGTGTATAAGTAATAATTGTGCTAAATTTCATCGATATTGGTTTAGCGGATTTGCCGTGAATGTGTAACAAATATACATCCATACTCAAAAACTTTCGCATTATATTATTAGTAAGATTAATAGGATTGTTTTAACTAATTTTCATAGAGACGTTTATGTAAAATGGTCTTGTTAAGATCTAAAGACCTTCTTTATGGCTATTTATGGCCCTGCCTTCAGCTTTAGGGGTTGCAGGTTTGATTCCCGCCGAGGGTATACATTTTTTTTTAAACAATTTTTTGGTTTGAATTTGAATGTATTCAAGTATTTATTTTATATTATGTGTGTCGACTGTACCCATGTCACCTATAACAAAATTATTTCAATTATTTACCTTAAGAACGGATAACCCAATTGTATCCAATTGTATTTGTCCCATATACAATTTATTATTTGTGATCTTCAATATAAAGAATGACCGAATCAGTGTTATATGACTATTTGTCATCTACAAAGATTACCATTAATTATTAGAGAACCAACCTGGTACGAATATTTAAAAAAAAGTCGGTCGCCAGAGTCTCATCAACTGTCAGAATAACTTGCTAGTCGAGGATCTTAGTTCATGTTTTGTTTCAACCCTCAAAATTTTCATGTATTAATAAGACTAGGTTACGCTAAGCTTATTTTGTAGACTAAAAATTAAGTGGTATCGCAAGTCGTACTTTTGCCAAATACAGTTGCCAGAGCTAAATATTTAATTCAATTCCGAAATATTAATGTTTTAATATATGCACTATATAAATGGACGGGCAACAAGAAATGCAAATAGCTGACTAGAAATCGCGTTAAGTGCTAATGCGTTGCTAAAATTATCTGTTAATTTAGTATTTATGTAAAACGTGTGATAGTCTTATCATAATTTTATGTTTGGAACATACAAATAACAAACAGCCTCAGATTAAACAAAATGGAAGATAGAGTGAACAGAACTAAAATTTTTGAAATTATAACATTTCACCAAGTCTAATAGACCACCTCGAGAGATATATAGATAGATCGAGATTTAGCGTACTCTAGCTAGATAGATAGATTAGACTAGCTAATCTAATCAACCTAGCAGAATAACTTCATAAAAACGAAAGTTGAACCGATTAGTATTTAACTAAGCTTTGTGGGTATTGCTTCGCTTTGCGATTTTGGTCGTGGAGTCTATCTCCTGAAGATGCTTCGGTTGCGGGGCGAAACGATTGTTGAGTTTGTGATAGTGAACGTATATAGTGCTTGTGTATCGTGGTGGCGGTGGTGGAGGTTTGTGCATGTGTTTTTTACGAATCCTGCATGTATCAGGTATGATAACCGATTGTCCACTCTACATTTAGCATTATATATATTTTCTATATTACTTCATCGCGGATTATAGCAAAATAATTTTATTATTACTTTTGTATTATGGATCTCCGCAAAGTAACGCCTAATTCTATAAATTATTCATAAAAACGATTTCAAATTTACATATTTGAAGTATGTATTATTAACTAGTGATAACTGCAACTTCATTCGGACCAACTAAAGCGTTTAATTGACCCTCAATAATGCAAAATGTGTTTTTTCCCTGTTCCCGAATGAGTAACGGGATTTTTTATCATATTTGTTGTCTCTGGTGTAGCTTTAATTGTACCAAATTTCTTTATAGAATTAGGCTTTACTTTGCGGAGATCCATAATACAAAAGTAATAATGAAATTATTTTGCTACAGTCCGCGATGAATTTCATCGCGGACTATAGCAAAATAATTTTATTATTACTTTTGTACCAAATTTCATCAATATTGGTCCATCAGATAAGCCTTGAAATCGTAACAGACAGACAGACTTTCCCAATTATGTTATTAGTATGGATATTTCATTAAAGACGATAGAGTGAACGGAACTAAAATGTTTGAAATTATATCATTTCACCAGGTCTAATAGACCACCTCGAGAGATATAAGGTAGATCAAGATTTAGTGTACCTCTCTAGCTAGATAGATAGATTAGACTAGCTAATCTAATCAACCTAGCAGAATAACTTCATAAAAACGATTTCAAATATACATATTTGAAGTATGTATTATTAACTAGTGATAAGTGCAACTTCTTTCGGACCAACTAAAGCATATAATTACTCTCAATAATGCAAAATGTGTTTTTTTTCCCTGTTCCCGAATGTTATCTCGGTGTTTAAGATTTAATTATACCAAATTTCATTAATATTAGACCATCAAATTAGCCTAGAAATCGTAACACACAGACAGACTTTCCTATTTATGTTATTAGTATGGATATTTGATCATCATCCTCCTGCCCTTATCCCACTCTAAGTGGGGTCGGTACAATATGTTTAAACATGTTGTTACATGATTTGGCTGCGTTTTTACGACCGGCCGCCTGCCTGACGTCAACTTACCATAGTCGTGTTTTACGACACCTCGGTAAGAAAGAGGGTGGTCTATTCTACTAAACCGGATACCACACGGTGGGTCAAATTACCTTAGTCGCCTTTTACGACACCTCGGTAAGAAATGAGGTTGGTCTATTCTACTCAGCCGGATACCACACGGCGGATATTTGATGTAATCATAAAATTAGTTCACTCTAGTTCCTTTATAAATTGATTCTTCATTGTTAATTTTTTTCATATTGTATAAAAGTATGCAAATGCTTTAAGAACCCCATTCCATATTTATTTTTTGAAAAATGCATTTATACTGATATCATAAAGAGGAAAAATTTGTATGTTTGTAATGTTTTCACACAAAACTACTAGACCGATTTCCAAAATTCCTTCACCATTGGAAAGCTGCATCTTTATTGAGCAACATAGGCTATATTACATTTTCAAAAACATAGGGATCAATTATAAAAATGTAATAAGGTGTAAAAAAAAAAAATTACGCAGATGAAATCGCGGGATATTACTAGTCGTAAATAAATTGCAATAAAATCTATTCATACAGAATTTATATGCGGGAATCAAATTTTTTTTTTCGTATTTTTGATTTACACAGGCAGGAATCAAATAATTTTTCGTTTTTTTTGCGCCGAGCAGTTTAACTTCTAAGAAAGGTCGATTATTCGTTTGACGTCAATTTAAAAGACATTAGACATTTGCCATTACAGCAGTTTAAAAACACTATTAAAGAGAGGCTGATACAGAAAGCCCACTATACTATTGAGGATTATTTAGACTATAAGAATGCGTAAATATTGTTCAACCCTGTACAAGATAGAAACGATTTAATGTAACTAGTAATAAGAATTATATTTTTATAAGAGCAACCGCCGAGTTTCTTGCTGGCTGTTCTTGGTAGGAACAGCTTTCCGAACCAGCAGTAGAGTTGATGATTCAAAAGCACTTGTTTACAAGTTTATTTGAATAAAGAATATTTTGAATTCGAATTTGAATTAAAATAGCTGATATTTGTTGAATCAAACTATCTGGTCACGCCATCTGCTGTATAAAAACAAAAACAGTTAGATGTTACGCAATCACTTTCTACGCCTTTATAATTGAAGTAGGAAAAAACGATGTCCGACTTTCGGAAGATTGCAAATTCTAACCCCATTTTAAGCCCATACATTATAACTAATTAGCTTTTTATTGAATATGTTTATTTATATATTTGATAAGCGATTTAGACCACGATTTTGTCGAATGTTATACAAATAAAAACTACATCGATTTTAAATTAAAGGATATATCACGCTCTTCTTGGATATGTCACGCTTAGTATTGAAGTGAATTCAAAATTTATGGCATGTTGTAATAAAGTCGCATGTTAACTTACACACACAATTTTGTTAAAAGATATTTCTTTAAGTTTAGCCATGTGGTATCCGGCTGAATAGAATAGACCAACCTCATTTCTTACCGAGGTGTCGTAAAAGGCGACTAAGGTAAGTCGACCCGCCGTGTGGTATCCGGCTGAGTAGAATAGACCAACCTCATTTCTTACCGAGGTGTCGTAAAAGGCGACTAAGGTAAGTTGACCCACCGTGTGGTATCCGGTTTAGTAGAATAGACCACCCTCTCTCTTACCGAGGTGTCGTAAAATACGACTGAGGTAAGTTGACGTCAGGCAGGCGGCCGGTCGTAAAAACGCAGCCAAATCATGTGACAGCATGTTTATAACATGTTGTGCCGACCCCACTTAGAGTGGGATAAGGGCAGGAAGATGATGTTAACTTACACACACGGTCGTCTGTCCCCAAAGTAAGTAACTTAATACTTGTGTTATGGGTGACAGAAATACCTTTAATTGTAATTCTTTAATAAATCACACGTTTAGTATTAAAGTGACCGAAAACTTATGGCATATTGCAATAAAGCATAACGTAGCGTCTACAAAACTTGTGACTGATAAAGAAACCCATAACTTGCAAGAGTTAGAAAACACTAGCGTTCTTAATCTGTCATAGATGGAATTGAAATAAGGATTACAATTTATCAAACACAATTACTTTATTTTAAATAAGGTCAGTTTAATACTAAGCGTGCGAAGTATTAAGTCACATAATTTAAGGATGGCATAGATCACGGTATATAATGGCATAGATATAAGGATTGTTGTTTAAGTCAATGAAGACTAATTTTGGATTAGGATTTTGGATTGTAGATATATATACTTTTTGGGACACGCCGTGTGGTATCCGGCTGAATAGAATAGTACCACCCTCATTTCTTACCGAGGTGTCGTAAAAGGCGACTAAGGTAAGTCGCCCCGCCGTGTGGTATCCGGCTGAGTAGAATAGACCAACCTCATTTCTTACCGAGGTGTCGTAAAAGGCGACTAAGGTAAGTCTACCCGCCGTGTGGTATCCGGCTGAGTAGAATAGACCAACCTCATTTCTTACCGAGATGTCGTAAAAGGCGACTAAGGTAAGTTGATCCACCGTGTGGTATCCGGTTTAGTAGAATAGACCACCCTCTTTCTTACCCAGGTGTCGTAAAATACGACAGAGGTAAGTTGACGTCTGGCAGACGGCCGGTCGTAAAAACGCAGCCAAATCATGTGACAGCATGTTTATAATATGTTGTGCCGACCCCGCTTAGAGTGGGATAATGGCAGGAAAATGATATACTTTTTGGGACATTACACACACGGTCGTCCGTCCAAAGTAAGTAACTTAATACTTATAATACGACAGACAACTAGTAAATATGAACATATAATTTTCAAATAAATTCTTCAATCCTCCCTACTAATATTATAAATGCGAAAGTTTTTGAGATGTTTGTTTGTTACTCTTCCACGGGGAATCCGCTGAACTAATATCTATAAAGTTTGTCACAATTATTCCTTATACACCGGGATAACATATAAGCTATACAAATCCTGTTAACAGGAATAGGACATTGAAAAGCGCCATCTATTATCCAACCACGCGAACAAAGTTGCGGGTAAAAACTAGTACATATTTACAAGAATCGAAGAACAAACAAATCGTTTATAGAAAACGTTGGCCCTCGGAATCGAACCCGCGTCCCGCAATATCTGGTTCGTAGAATCCTTAGCAAAATCTTATTCCGTTATTTACATAAGGCAGTTCCAACGTAAATCACAACATTTCGCACTTAAGTATTATATTACATGGCGCTCGTAATTAGGGTTGCCACCTTTTTTTAAAAGAAAAATAGTATTTTTCTTTTTAAATAAAAACAATATAGTCCTTTTAGGAAATTCAGGGAAAAAAATAGTACACATCTATTTTCAATCATTATTTATTTTTCCATGATTATTTATTATTACTTTTCGCTGGACAATGCCAAAGGAGTTAAGGTTACTAACTAACTAAGCCCCGTAAATACATGAATGAGTTTCGTTTAAACATTCCCTATGCAGTGCTGTGGGTGTGTTCCATTCACAGTTGATTAAAAAAAAAGCGCGACAATTGAATTATCGATAAAAATATAGTATTTTTCGTCCTATATTGTTTTTCTATAATATATAGTACAATTGACTAAAATATAGTACGATACTATATAATATAGTACGGGTGGCAACCCTACTCGTAATACACGAAATAACTACGTACTAGGGGAATAACATAATGGTGTTTATGACACCACTAAGTACTGTTAGACTATATAATTGATATAGCTTCCTATTCACTGTCCGACGCATGTTAATTGTCAATTTAAACATACAAGGAAATATATAAAGACATGCTTTTACCCGCAGCTTCTTTCGCGTGGACTGTCGTCGCCCGATGACATCATTCTGTTACCCTTATCCCACTCTAAGTGGAGTCGGCACAACATGTCTTCTTCTTCCATTCTCCTCTATCATTCGTCAACTCTGGTGCCACTCCTTTAACATGCATATCATTTTTCACACAATCCATCCATCTTTTTTTCGTCCTCTCCCTAGCCATACATCCATCCACATTCATATTTAAACTTGATTGGTTACTGATGTATAAGAAATAATTGTGCCAAATTTCATCGATATTGGTTCAGCGGATTCGCTGTGAAAGATTAACAAACATACATCCATACTCACAAACTTTCGCATTTATAATAGTAGTAGGATTTAAGACAACCTCAACCTTTCAAAAGGTTTTGAAAACTTTCCTTGCGTGCGCTAAGTAAACGGTTAAAGTCATTCAAAAATCATGTAGTACAAAATTGTACCCCTCTAAAATTTCTAAATAAAAGTCTGTGACAGCATATGTCTAGCTTTTAAGGTTAACCCATTTTAACCATTTTTATAGTTATCAAAATACATTTAACGAGTTATTTTTTTATGTGAAATATTTTGTCAAAATGTCCTTCTGTCTCATTCGGTATTGTTTCTGTATAAAATAAAATAGGAATAAATTAATATTTAAAACAGTAAAATTTAATGTAGGTGCCGTTTAATACTTAGTTCCTCGATTATTTCGTATTTCGAAGGTCGAAACGTATTATATGCAAATGCTCACTTGACAATGTATTTCACAAAAAGTTAAATACATTTTCAGGTTATTGGTAAACGCTCAGATTCCTCGTGTCGATTGTATATTTAATGCTAGGCGGTGGAAAAGGAATAGATTATTTCTGTATTTACATTAAAACAATAGAGTCGGTTGTAACATCTACGTGCGCCATGAATTATGTAACAGTCCCCGTTAAACATGACTACGATTTCACAAGATGTTCCTCATTTTTACTAAAGCTTTATAAAGAATAACGTTTTCGCGCTGTTTATAGTTTTGCCATATCTTTAATTTTTTATATTTAAATGAGTTAATCTTGTATATATATATATTTCGAAACGGGTCCAACATTTTTCATGAAATTCAGCATGTTAGGGGATTTTGGGGGGGATCGATCTAACTAGGTTTTATTAAAAACAAATTGTTTTCGGGCACTGAAAAAAATTTATAGCGGTTTTTTTTAGTGCTCGAAAACAGAGATAAAACAATTTTATGAGTAAGCATACGATAATTACTCTGCATAATTAAATTGCAAAAGCATGATAGCTCAATTACGAGTAGGATCGTAACCCTGATGAAATCTTTTTTTACTTTTTTAATTGCATTTTTTTTATTTATTAAAAAAAATCCGAGCAAGGCTTGGTCATCCAGACTACTAATACTGTCATTTAGACACCGTGGTTTAAAGAGATAAAGATTACGAATCTTTCGCTAAAATTTAAATGATTACCTTAGGAGCTATAAAAATAAGAAATAAACGCGCGCAAAATAAAGTAATGGCGTGTGTCATTTGGAGCATGATATGTTCTACTACACGTGCAAAGCCGGGGTTCCCAGAGCATAAATGAAGTACGTTCTCTTTTGTTTCAGCTGTTCAGAGAGGTCGAGTGCCCCCCACGCAGCCCACCGGCCTAGCGCTGCCCGGGCAGTTCTCCCTCGCAAACGGCGACCCAGCCGGCGGGCTGAACGGCCACCCCTACCTCTCCTCCTATATCTCCCTACTACTTAGAGCAGAACCGTACCCCACCTCAAGATACGGCCCGTGCGTCCAGCCCACAAACGTGATGGGCATAGACAATATTTGCGAGCTTGCAGCAAGGTTACTCTTCTCAGCCGTAGAATGGGCGAGAAATATACCCTTTTTCCCCGAACTCCAAGTGACGGACCAGGTCGCGTTGCTAAGACTGGTCTGGTCCGAATTATTCGTCCTTAACGCGTCACAGTGTTCCATGCCCCTCCACGTGGCCCCCTTACTCGCCGCCGCCGGTCTGCACGCGTCCCCCATGGCCGCGGACCGCGTGGTGGCATTCATGGACCACATAAGGATCTTCCAAGAGCAAGTGGAGAAGCTAAAAGCCCTCCACGTGGACTCAGCGGAGTATTCCTGTCTGAAGGCCATCGTCCTCTTCACATCAGGTAAAATTTTGGACAGTTTATTTGGGGAGGCGAGGTTGCTGCTGTATAGGGTCGCCGGTGCCGGTGCGTCTGTGACTAATTACGGGGAACTGGTCACGTTAGTGCGGACTCACTTGGATGCATATGCTGAGGCTAGTAGAGTCCAGCAGCCACCGGCAGCGCCGCCACCCTCAGCAGCTTCCTCTGGTTATTACTCAACCATGGACACATCGCTTGGCGTCAACTCCTCTTTATCCTATGGAAGTTTCCTGTCCCCTTCTCGTTTACCACCAAGCTATACGAGCAGCCCTCGTGCGGCTGAGGCCAGTACGTCATCTTTCAAGCTGTATGAAGGGGCGAATGGGAAAGTCTTTAAGGCTGATCAGGGGGGTTGATGCGAAGCGATTAATTTTGCAGGATGGAATTGAGGTGACGGGTGAATGAATGGATTTTCACTTGGCGCTTGTCGGATTTTCGGTATATGCGTTGCATTTGCAATGTTTTCTTTATTGTCCGTTGTTTTCCATGTATGTGGGGATAATAACTCTCGCTCCTCGGGACGCGGTTGAATGGGGAGTCTGCGACTTATTGTTCTCGTTGCTATCGAACTATTTGTGATACGTTCTGTACATGTGTAAATTTTGTCTATAAAATATTTATTGATTATGAGTATAAAATTGTTAGGCGGACGTCGACGTGTACGCACCGTTTAGTAATAGGTAATTTATTTCATGTAAATATTTAATTTATATTATTTATTGAATACACGCGCGTAATTGTTTCCTTATAAATTTTTGTTTCATTCCTTTTCCTAAAAAATCTATTATTTCAAATTTTATTTAAATTTAACTTAGCTTAACTATGAAATATTATTAAATCCTCAACTTTTTATATATTCGTCTATGACTTCATAAATATATTATTATTTTATTACCCACTAAACCTAGTCTTACACTAAGGTAAAACTATAAAGATTAATTGAAATAAAATTATATTTTGAATTATATATGAACAAAATAGTTTTAAATAATAGTATTAAATTATCAAAATATAAATATTTTTAAAAAGTCCATCCTATATTTCTACAAAATATAGGTGACCTTTTTATATTATAGCGTGGATTACACCAGTAATTTTTAAAACACAAATTTACGGTTATCCTTTTATTGTTACATAATTTTGTCATTTACATTAGATCTATTACTAGTGATTCGCGCCATCTTAAGCATTTAGGTACTTTGAATTATATATTTTATTCCTTTTTTCCGATCTTTTACCCCCAGGTGTATTATTTTCTTCAGGTGCTTTATTTTCAAAATTTCATTAATATTGGTCCAAGTCTGCGGTTTAATAATGTAAAATTGAAAATGTTTAAAAGATTGACCGCCAAATTTGTTCTTCTTCTTCTGGTTCGGAATGTTGTTCTTCTCGGTAAGAACAACATTCCGAACCAGTTGTAGCTTCATTAATCATATTGATACTTGACGATTCAAAAGTGCTTGAAAGAGCTTATTTGAATAAAGATTATTTTGATTTGATTTGTATTTCACACAGACAAGACAAAACGTTTAAACGTGACAAACAGACAGACTATCGCATTTATAATACTAATATGGATAGTACTTAACTTAATCAAAACAAAATGTTTAAGAACAAATATATATATTCGCGAACGATGTAACGATGTCATTAATTTATTCACAGCTAGAACAATAAATGATAAGCTCATAAAAGCTTTCCACCACAGCCTCCTGGTTCTCACATAAACACGTCGCCCGATAATCGCGGCTAGCGGACCGCTTCCGACGTAGACGTCACACTTTCGCCACACACTGCCTCTGCTTATAGTATGGACTTGAGACATTAACAATATCTATAACGCCGGGGCTACATATCGCGCGAAGATTCGTGTCGCGTTGGTGCGCAAAATGTGCAATTATTTCAACTGAGTAAACATGTATAATAAGTATATATAAGTACATATATCCCAGTATAAAAAAACTGCGAACGACCTAACTCGCCATCTCGCTCATATCTATCTGTTTATATACTTCGTGCTTGCTCGTATAGCTAACTTACATGCTTGTCTGGCAGGGGTAGGAACTATCGAAAATGTCTGGCTAAAGGGGAAACATCATCTTATTCTTATCCAAGTAATATATATTAAAATCACCTTTTATACTATGACGTAAATAGAAGTCAAATTTCATGAACTTTAAGGGTGTCTGGCAGGGGGTTTCCACTATGCTAAGTGTCTGGCATTGACTGACGTGATTTTTAATATTATTCTAAACGCAATATCAAAAGATCAAGCTTTATACTATGACGAAATCAATTCGGAATTTTGCAACCTTGAGTGCCTCGTATCTCCCAAAGCCACTATGATCCAAATTCCATCTACCATCGTTCTTACCTGTGTTGGGTTAAGTTACCAGCAAGCACTGACAAAGTTTCAGCTTTTATAAAATGACGAAGGCCTGGGGTTCACAGGCTCTTGGGCCAATAGACAAAGTAGGAACCGACATAAGCTTGCGGCTCCTGCTTTGCGCCTTGCAAACGTACGTAAGTCGCTTGTGGGTGTGGGTATAAGATTCTATAACTAAATTCCGTAATCAATTTTAGCTTTGCCATTACAGCAGTTTAATACACTATTAAGAAAAGGCTAATACAGAAAGCCTACTATACTATTGAGGAATACTTGGATGATAAAAATGCGTGGAAGTAGCTACTCTTCGACTCTGTACAAGACAGTAATAACTAATGTAACTAGTAATAAGAATTATATTTTTAAAAGAGCAACCACCGAGTTTCTTGCTGGCTCTTCTCGGTAGGAACAGCAGTAGACTTGACGATTCAAAAGCACTTGTTTATAACTATATTTGAATAAAGAATATTTCTAATTTAAATTTAGAAACTGTAAAAAATTGATAATAGTCATATTCTGAACGCAGAGTATACCACTATCAGATAACCTGTATAGGTGACAGTTGGTATAGATATTTGTCCTTTTTAGACAAGATACAGCCTTTTTGGGTCGTTTTTGATTATTTCTTTAATGTAAGCTTCAACCTTTTCTAACCCTTTCTTTCGGATGGGTAGAGGAGACCAATGCCTAGCTGTGAAATACTAACAGGCCGCTTTACCTAACTTTTAATTATTAAAGATTAATTTATAGAACTAGGCGTTACTTTGCTGATATCCATAATACGAAAGTAATAATACAATTATTTTGCTATAATCCGCGATAAAAATAGAAAATATATATAATGCTATGTGTAGAGTGGACAATCCGTTTTCATATCTGTATACCTTTTTTTTTTATTTTACTTCATCGCGGATTATAGCAAATTCTTTAATACAAAATTAATAATGATATTATTAGTTTTGTTTTAAAGAATAATTAAATTTTTAGCATACGTCTGTAGTTTTCGTGGTTAGCCATACGTTTAGTGCTAAAGTTCCGACTGTCGTGATTGAGGGAATCACAATCCCTCGCCACAAACTGACTGACTCATCATAACTTATCTGTGAGTTTTACATTGAAAAAAAACCAGTGCAAGTGTGATTAAATGAATTTCGAATATCTCTTTAATGTTATATCATGTTCTTTAGTGTTATATATCTTTAATGTCATGCCGTGTGGTATCCGGCTGAGAATGATAGACCACCTCCTTTCTTACCGAGGTGTCATAAAAGGCGACTAAGGTAAGTCGACCCGCCGTGTGGTATCCAGCTGAGTATAATAGGCCATCCTCATTTCTGATCGAGGTGTCGTAAATTATGACTATAGTAAGTTGACGTCAAGCAGGCGGCCGGTCGTAAAATACATAGTCAAATCATGTGACAACATGTTTATAACATGTAGTGCCGACACCACTTAGAGTGGGATAAGGGCAGGAGGATATTGTTCTTTAATTCTTATGGACACCGTTGCTGTCATTAGTATTTTATTTTGAATAATTATCCAAATATATTATTTGTAAAAAGTTACCGCCGAGTTTCTTGCTGGTTCTTCTCGGTAAGAGCACCTTTCCGAACCAGTGGCAGCCTCATTAAAATTTGACGATTCAAAGGAGCTTATAAAAGCCAACTTGAATAGAGAATAATTTGAATTTTAGATAGAATTATAGAAGCATATTACAAAATTGAAGATTATTTGGATGATAAAAAAGCCTGGATTTGTAAATCCTTTTAGCTTCATAGAAGACTGCGGTTTAATAATGTAAAATTGAAAATGTTTAAAAGATTGACCGCCGAGCTACTTTCTGATTCTTCTCGGTAAGAGCAACATTCCGAACCAGTTGTAGCTTCATTAATCATATTGATCCTTGACGATTGAAAAGTGCTTGTAAGAGCTTATTTGAATAAAGATTATTTTGATTTGATTTAAGGTTCTAAAAACTTATAGGTCCTAGACACAGTTATTACTCGTTGATATTACGACGCCATGAATATGCAACGCCATTAAACATGGTTTGATACGACTAACTTTCTTTCCTAACTCATATAGTTGTCTCGTAAATTGATTGTTGATGAATTTATTAGACGCATATTAAAATATTGAGTAACTTACTGACATATAACTCATATGTTATTTTACATATAAAAAATGATATAATATATGTTTGTCTTTTATACATTCACACATCGTCGATCATGAGTTGAAACTTTATATAGTTCTTATTGATGCTTAAGTTAAGAGTCATCATCTTCATCATCTTCCTGCCCTTATCCCACTCTAAGTGGGGTCGGCACAACATGTTATAAACATGCTGTCACATGATTTGGCTGCGTTTTTACGACTGGCCGCCTGCCTGACGTCAACTTACCTCAGTCGTATTTTACGACACCTCGGTAAGAAAGAGGGTGGTCTATTCTACTAAACCGGATTCCACACGGTGGGTCAACTTACCTTAGTCGCCTTTTACGACACCTCGGTAAGAAATGAGGTTGGTCTATTCTACTCAGCCGGATACCACACGGCGGGTCGACTTACCTTAGTCGCCTTTTACGACACCTCGGTAAGAAATGAGGGTGGTACTATTCTATTCAGCCGGATACCACACGGCGTGCTTAAGTTAAGAGTACCCGGCATTAATATATTAATAGTCTTTTAAGATATAAAAAAATAAAGAAAACGCCGGGTGACATATGGGAATCGATCCCAGTTTTAGAACTTGTCCACCAACTTGTGAAGTTTGGTCCACCGTTACCATTAGGCTATCACAGATTTGCATTTTTTTTTTAAATAAATAAAAGTGACACTTACACACACGGTTGTCAACTGGTGAATATATACTTATATTATTTTTAAATGCATACTTAAATGTAAATATACACCCAAACTCGAAGACCAACAAATTTATAGAAAATGTTGGCCCTCGGCGGGGATCGAACAGGCGACCCGCGGAGCTGAACGCAAGATCAACAACTAACAATTGCGCCAACGGGCCAGTCAAATTTGACAACTCAAATATCATTTGCATTGAATTCTACATTTTAGATATTTTTAATGCCCGATAACGGGTATAAAACGACATTTTTTTAAATGAAACATAGCTAGATCGACTCCCCCCCCACAAAACCCCTTACGTGCGGAATTTCATGAAAATCGTTGTAGCGGTTTCCAAAATTCGGAAAACATATGTATATAAAGATTAGCTCATTTAAAGATAAGTGGTCAGTACTTACTACCGACTTTTACAATGTCACTAAAATCAAGCGATACCTGAACCATCGCCGAATGACCTAAAAATGAAGAGTACAGATTTATTTATTTATTACAGATAATCAATATTACGAGATAATCTTCAAAAATAAAGCTTAATTTCATAAGAATATTTTACTCTCAAATTTATATATTTTTTAATTCATATTAATAAAGTTATTAAACACATATGAAATTTGTCTTTAAAATAGTCCCTTTTGTAATCGAGAATTGAATCTAGGAACTTTTACTAAAGATACTGAGTATTGGACTGCCTCACTGGCGTTCAGGAATTAATAAAATAAATTATTATCATTAGTAGCGGTGTGGTCGAGACAAATGTTCCCGCTTTCACGGCACGTTATATGCATTTTTCAAAAAGTCACATAATTTATAAAACGTCAATGATTATTTAATAGCGTACTATTTGTATGGAGAGTACTCGTTAATCTGACTTATAGACATTAAATATGGCTATTTATACTGGATATTTAATTTCTTTAAGTTAAATAAATTACACGAGCTATAAGTGATACAACTTTACTATTTATTTTTTAAGAAATAAATAAATTAAACTAACAGTACTATAAATCATTTAATTACATTTTTATCTATGTATTTCTTTTTTATAAAATACATCAAATGTTAACTTATTTCTTTCATTTTAAGACATATTTCTACTCCTGCTGCCATCTTGAATAAAATACTCCATTTTTAAATGTTATATTTTGATTGATATAAATTTTTACTTTATTTCAATTTAATATTGAAATATTTAATTATGACTATGTCAATATATAAATAACGAATAAATTAATTAATATAAATTATTACACACTATATAAATTATTTATTTATTTAAATAATATAAACCCTGCGAAAATATGCAGATTATTAGAATTAGTTAATTATTTTATTTTTAGTTTAAGTATTATTTTATGTATCGATTATCATTATGTAGTCTTTGATTAGATAATACACCGCTTGTCTATGGTCAAATGGATACAATAAACTGTATTGCCAATACGGACGTGACGAAGCGTTAATTCATGTATATTGCAATTCACACAGCGATGTCTTGACAACGATTTTAAATTAAATTTTCTCTATATTTATATGGTTATCAGTTTTTGACTCAACTCAACTTGAGTTGAGTCAATAAAATTCACCAAATATTTTTGTAAAAAGAAAATATTCATTATTGTCCTGCCCTTATCCCACTCTAAGTGGGGTCGGCACAACACGTAATAAACATGTTGTCACATGATTTGGCTACGTATTTTATGACCGGCCTGACGTAAAATTACCTTAGTCGTATTTAACGACACCTCGGTAAGAAAGAGGGTGGTCAATTCTACTCAACCAGACACAACACGGTGCGTCCATTTACCTTAATCGCCTTTTATGACACTTCGGTAAAAAATGAGGGTCGTCTATTCTACTCAGCCGGGTACCACATGGCGGGTGGACTTACCTTAGTCGCCTTTTACGACATCTTGGTAAAAAATAAAGGTGGTCTATTCCACTTAGCCGGATACCACACGGCATATTACGGCGGATACTAACAATCGCCAGTGGCTCCGCCCGTGTGTAAAAATTAAAACCGTAATACAATATTTACCTTATTTTGTAACTAAACTACTTGTATTAATAAAAGAAATATTCTAAAACAGTTTAATTCTTTTCATAAAAAATGCTAAAATGAAATCAAGGCAAACTCTTATTCGCTATTCGCGGGCTAGCTGCTAATGACAGTATCAGTCACATCTCCCACGTTAAAATGGCGCGAAAGGCTGTGACAAGATGTGACGTCATGGCTTGCTTGCTTGCAGTAACGACAAGGTGGCGTTGTTACAATTTAGAATTTCTCAAATCGGTTCAATAGTTCCTGAGATTAGCGCGTTCAAACAATCAATCAAACAAACTAACAAACTCTACAGCTTTATATATTACTTCCTTTATCAGAAGCAAAACCTTCTTAAAATTATACACAAAATCTTGCAATTCTTCAGGCTCTATCCAAGATATAAAGTCTATTCATCCCTTTCTTACATATTCCCCGTGGGATTAGCGTGAAAGGGATATGTGTTATCGGTAACGGGACAAAATTCGTGACGGAGACTCTAGGGCCGGTCACGATTTTGAAAAAGTGTCGGACGCTCCAGACTCCTTGCGTTATGTTATGGGACAAGCTAAAAGCTTTTCTTTCGTTCCTGCTTTGACTATAAATAATTATGATTTTATCAACAATTCTTTAATACGTAGCTACAAATCTATACTTATTATACAACAAAGTCCCCCAAAAAACGGTCAGTGTGTATGTGATCGATTTTCTCAAAATCTACTAAACCGATTTATGTACGGTTTTTACTAAGTGATAGTGCAATTCTTCTGAAGTTTTAAGTTAATAGTGCATTATGATTTTATGAAGATTGTGCTGAAAAGATCGTGCAGTTGTAAGAAACTCGCCTGCTGGGAATTTGAGTTGCGTGCATGTAAACCAATAGCGATACATTGAAGTAATGTACTACAGAATTGTAGATCTACAAAAATACTACAAAAAAGTCCGCGACTTCTCGTCTCTATCTCTAATGGTTAACTCACAATAACTATTTTTATGTTCAAAACTTCATTTGATTCATTTTTGAATCGTCAATTCTACTGCTGGTTCGGAAAGCTGTTCCTACCGAGAAGAGCCAGCTAGAAACTCGGCGGTTCCTCTTTTCAGCATAATACCTATAACTAGTTACATTAAGTCATTACTATCTTGTACATGGTCGGACAGTAGCTATATCCACGCATTCTTATCATCTAAATGATCTTCAATAGTATAGTAAGTAGGCTTTTTGTATAAAATGACGTTTTAAAACTGTTATCTTGCCTTCTCTCTACTCTTCTAACAGCATGATAACTAAACACAATAATAACACTCGCCTTCCATTACATATAACCTTAAGTCGTGGTCCTTAGAACTCCTTCTTTAGTCCAATCTGCCATCCACTGACACTGTAAAAGCCATTAGTGCTTACATCATACAGACCAGTCGAAAAAAAGCTATGAATAAAAGGATTGCAGCTTAGATCTACTACCATTGTATATCCTACTATTATAAATGCGAAAGTTTGTGAGTATGGATGTATGTTTGTTACTGTTTCACGACGAATCCGCTGAATCAATATCGATCAAATTTGGCACATTTATTCCTTATACACCGGGGTAACATATAAGCTATGGAAATTCTGTTAATTCTACTCTTCCATTTAAAATCACCATCTATTATCAACCTATCACGCGAAAACAGTCCACGCCAACGAAGCAGCGGCTAAAAGCCAGTACTCCATAATAAAGCATCAATTCCAGCTTATAGCTTGAACCTTATAGTGAATACATGCCGTATCGCGGTATTACACGGTCTTTATCTCGACTTTGTATTTCTTTTATTCCAATGAGTTTTGTTTGAAATAAATATTTTTAACTTAGGCGTGTGGTATCCGGCTGAATAGAATAGTACCATCCTCTTTACTTACCGAGGTGTCGTAAAAGGCGACTAAGGTAAGTTGACTCACCGTGATGTATCTGGCAAAGTAGAATAGACCACCCTCCTTCTTATCGAGGTGTCGTAAAATACGACTAAGATAAGTAAGACGTCAGGCAGGCGCCCGGTCGTAAAATACATAGCCGAATCATGTTACAACATATTTATAACATGTTGTGCCGACCCCACTTAAAGTGGGATAAGGGCAGGAGAATGATGAGCGAGTAAGTAATTTCCCTACCCTTATCCAGTTCTAAGTGGATCGGCACAACACGTTACAAACATATTGTAACATGCTTTGACTGCGTTTTTACGACCGGCCGCCTATCTAACGTCAACTAACCTTAGTCGCCTTTTACGACACCTCGGTAAGAAATGAGAGTTATCTATTTTACTCAGACGGACTAATTAAAGATTAAAAGAGTAAATGGTAATATTATCGTATATGATTTGTTTAGTAATAATAAGTAATTTAGGGTAGAAATAACTTGCAAAACGTGTAAAATTTAGTTTTAAATACATAGAGGTTGCGTATACAAGCATTTTGTATGTTAAAGTAATAGTAAACTCGTAGATTTAACGCCTGTTAGTATAGTCCGCTTTCTTGGGCCCAAAAATATCAAATTTGCCGCGTCAATAGCCAAGCAATTTGTAACGCTAGGAATATGCCCGCGGCACATTTCCGAAAGTGAATTTTAATGGAATTTGCAAGTAATACAGCCACAATGGCGGCTGATTGCCGGACAGAGGCGGGCGCTGGGATTAGTATGTTTAACACGACAATAAAACGAATTAAGACTTGTAAGTTTTCTTTATTCACAGATTGAGTGTCGTTGGTTGTTACGAAACTGAATGTACACACCGCCACGAAAGAATAGAGTTCTTATTATATAATTTATGTACAGTCGTCTGCAATAATTTGTCCTAATAATATTATAAAGCTGCTTACTTGTGTGTGAGTTTTTGTATGTGTGTTTAATGGATTTGAACGTAATTCCGCAGACAAGTAGTATATATATATATTCGGAATCTTGGAAACGGCTCCAACGATTTCACTGTATTCAGCATGTAGAGGGTTTTGGGGAAGAAAAATCGATCTAGATAGGTTGTATTTAAAAAAAAATGTCGTTTTATCCCTGATTTCGGGCTCTAATTTTTTTTTTGTAATTTATGTTGAATACAATCACAATTTTTCGCTGTCAAACGTAAAGTCATGGTAGCTCATTTGGGGAACGGGAGGTCTAGAGAGGTGAAAATACCTAGGATCGAGCCCCACCTGCCCTATTATTTTTTCATTTTTTTTTTCAATTTTTTTTCTTCAATTTTTATTTTTTTTACATCATTTTAAAAATTACACACTCAGATACTATTCTTTATTTGAACATGTTATTTACAAGTGTAGTCCTTTTGAATCATCAACTCTACTGCTGGTTCGCAAAGCTGTTCCTATCGAGAAGAGCCAGCTAACTTTTGCAAGACGAAAAGCAGGTACCGCAAGCTTATTTCCATTCCTACTTTGAATATTAACAATAGAAGTACATAACGCACCTTTAATCAAAAAAAGAAACAACTCAAAAATTGCCAGTTTGGAGTTTTCAATTTAAAACTTTATAACGTAACCCCAAGAATAGATCTGCTTCGACAACCATACGATTCCGATTTATATGAATGAAATAAATAATAGTTTCGCTCTTTTTGACAAATTCGTGTGAACTGTTTGATAACACTAAAGGGAAAGATTCAGACATGTTCCAGCAGTAGTGAAAGTAAGGAGATTCTAGGGCGATATAAAACCTAATAACTCTTTATATTACTAAAGAGTGAGTCTAATTTCTTGTTTTTATTATTGATAAAAAGATATCATTCAGACTTATTTCACTATATTACTAAAATTATGCCACGGAATTTCGGAATAATTCTATTTATGCTTCTTTATTTAAAAAAATATTATAAGTTGTTTGAAAGAATCGGAGTACCTTCAGTTTATTATTAAAAGGTTATTAGATAGATGTATATCAATTATTTTTATTACGGTTTAAGAATAAAAAAAAAACAAAAAGAAGTGTGATATTTTAAGTTATTTCCTTTTACAATGAAATAAAACATCCCTGTAACTACTTTAGTCTTATTAAAAAAGTTTTCTAACCAGATTAAATACATTTGTTTTCCATGATGAGGTCGTGGTGAGCATGTCGAATTTTTAATTTAATTGTACTGACTACAGTCAAAATCGAAATGGAGAGGCTAAAGAATGTGACTCCATTACCCTAACAGCAGCTGTGTTTAACAATAAAATCGCAGATGAAAATATACCAAATAAGTATATTAAGTAAGTAAGATTAAGTTGAAGACTGTAATAACGTTTTCAACTTAAATTGATTTCCTTCACGATTAATTTCCTATTTTTTATTTAATTCCAATTCTGTAAAACATAAGTTTATGTAAAACAAGCCTCATGCCTTATGATGACAGTGACGATTCCTTCATCCATGAAAATAATGATATCGTACAAAATAAAATAGCTAATATGGAACTTTACGGCACGTCAACGATACTTCTTCTAGTCTATCGTCTTCACGCCCATACACGTCTAGTACGTCTCTTGATTCTGATAGGTCAACATCTTCTATGTTGACTCGCCCGTTGGTGCAGTGGGTAGTGACCCTTGGAAATCTTCAAAAAGATACCGGAACTCTTAGGGGTGAGATCTGGTTATGTGGAATTTTTATCCACTAAAACCCCCTCGATGGACAGCCTCCGCACTAGCAGAGAGGCCCCGGGATCTCTGACGAACTGCACCGAGGTCTCTCTAGTGCCGTGCACATCGTGCTCCACAAAATATAGTACGGAGCTTGTGTAACAAGCTCCGTTTCCTCTCGGGGTCGAAAGGAACGACCACAGCCCCCACTCTGACCGATCGTGACCCCAGAGGTCCCATTGGCCGGGACTATCAATTAGGGCGGTTTCTACGGCCCCTTCGTCTCTGCCTGCGAGAAGGATCAGCCCTTTCGCGGTTACGCTCGGCAGTCTCCTTCCTGACCATGATGGTTTCACAAAAGGAGACTACGGCTTTCCAATCTCTTTCACTTCTCAACATGGCAGAGACTACCGCCTTTAGAGAAAGTGGGTAGTGACCCTGCCTTCAGTTTCGCGGGACGCGGGTTCGATTCCCGCCGAGGGCCAACAATTTCTATAAATGAGTTTGTTGGTCTTCGAGTCTGCGTGTATATTTGTATTTAAGTATGTATTTGAAAAAAACATAAGTATAATATGTTCGCTAGTTGTCTCTCACCCATAACACAAGTAGTAAGTTACTTACTTTGGGGACGGACGACCGCGTGTGTAAGTGTTCCATATATTTATTTATTCATTATTCAATTTATTAATTCCAAGAAAACTGCTCAACATTGTCAGTAATTTTCTAAGGAACGAAGAAGAATTTTGCGATTAAGGAACCTGATAACGACTTGATGAGATAAGTCTTGAAAATGAATCTCAGCCTCAGGTTTCGGTTAGTCATCTCTTTAGAGACAAGATAAAATCTAGCTGCGCCAATCAACCTATCAATAGTTCACCCACTTTTACCAAAAAAAAGCGATTTCGGGCAAATTGACGACGATTTGACATTAATTAATTATGACAATCTGTCAAATGTAGTCAGCTACGCACCAAGCTGCAACGAATAACTTATAACCAATCAATTTGTAATTATTTTTTGTTGAAAAGATTTTCCGCCGAGTTTCTTGATGGTTTCTTCTCGGTAGAAACAAACTTCCGAATCAGTGGTAGCAAGTAAACAGTTTATTTGAATAAAGAATATTTTGAATTTGAAAATGACAGTAGGTAAGAACTATATTTTTTTACATTGAAAGTACGAATAAACGTGTATATTATTGTAATTTTTTTTTCCTTACCCAAGAAATAACCAATTCTTATTCTCAAGGTTTGTAAAAATCCGAGATACGTACAAATATTGTTGTAATAAAGTTATATAATTTAAAATAAAACGAATTAAACTGGATTGAGATTCCACATCTGAACAACTTTTCTCTAATAAACTGCTTCTTTAAGTTTTCTGACGGAAAATTATTTGAAATAAAATCGAATTATTAATCATAAACTGAAGTAAGTACGAACTTATATTTTTAATGTCATAATTTAATCATTTATAATTCATAAATTATACTTTTTATTCTATCTAACAAAGGCTAGTACACTAAACTATAATTTGGAACTATACATCATCTTCTTATATAGATATTTTATTTATTATTCATTTTTAAAGACCACGCCGGAAAAGTGTAAAACTTTAAACGCCCATTCCCAAAAAATTGAAATTTGGAGATATTTCTTTTTTTGATTAAGCGTGCGATAATATGTTTCCAATTAACGTTTAATATTCTTTCTAATTTAGCATACATTACTTATGGCTTTAACAAAATACTCACAATACTGAGTAAAATACAAAGTTCAAGGGACCCTTATAAAAGATAGTTATAGTTATAATAAAAACTTTATGCTTTAATTTAATGCCAAGTTGACTTTTGAAGTAGTTTTTATCGCCGACTGTACCATTCATATCTACACGTGATATGGTCAAGATGACTTATAAGTTTTGCAATTGATTGAAATGTCAGTTACACGCCACCCTAAAATAAATCATTTTTTCTTTTTTGTTCAGACATTGCTTTAACTTTGAATTTCACATATAATTAATTTTACAAAGAATCGATAGTAAAGGACAGTGGTGAGCTGTTTACTTATTTATTTTTCTTTTTACACATATATTTAGAAAAGAGAAAGAAAAAAATAAAAATTAAAAAAAAAACACATGTATAAAGGCGGACTTATCCCTAAAAGGGATCTCTTCCAGTCAAGCTTTGAGTAATAGAAGGAAAAAAGGGCTAGAATTGAAGAAGAAAGAGAGTGCGGGTCATATAGAGAAAAAAAAAAGTTTATATAAATTGAACTATTTAATCTATTAAATAATTTTGTTAACTCCCACTGTAGGATAAAAGCCTACCCTCGCATTCGGAGGGAAGGATTAGCTTAGAACACCTATGTTAATGGTGATTGGCAATTAACCAAATATATTTTTAACCATAAAGTGTATGACGAATTGTTATTATAGGACATAAATATTTAGAACAGAAATTCATTTAAAAATTTCATACTGAAGTTCGAACCTACGACCGCTTGGTAAGAGGAACAGGTTCTCGCTATTTGGCCATCACATAATATTCGATATACGTATTGAAAATGCTTCATTATAATTTTAAAAGAGTTACCTAAAAAAATCGCAAAGCGATTATCACCCACGCTAGTATACTAATATGGTAATTGGTTCAACCGCCACCATTTTTCCGAACACGTGTAACAAGCTTAAACTAGAAGCATTTATCTGATCGTTAATGAGAGTGACATGTTTAATGATCTCAAGTTGTTCTAAAATGTTAAGTCGGAGGCTTTTGTCACAAGTGTGTAGAATTTCAAACATATAGTCGAAAAAAACTGTTTAGTTATAACGAAAGATATATAAATAAATAAATAAATTCCGACATATATATAAATTATTTTTTTTTAAAGTTATATGCTTTTAATAGATCAAAATTGCAAATCCTTAAATTGACATGTCAAATATATATGTTCTAAGCTTATGACAAAATACAAATAAGTAGAATCACAGACTATAAAGAATGATTATCTATTCTCTATCTATCTATGCTCTATTAAAAAAAGATTTGATATATAAAAATTTATAGTCAGATTCTAAGGCAGCCCTAAAACATGGTATAAACATGCCGCCATGTCACTTTATAACTCCTTTTGTCACCGCAATGATAATTTCTACAAAAAGGGACAACCAATATTTCAATAAACACGAACAACAGATGCGTACCGAATCCCCTTTAAGGTCACAGATTCATATTAATAAAAAAAAACAAATATCGCGAAAATTGAAATGCTGGATCGCAAATGTCATCTTTCGCCGACGCGTGTCAAATGAACAATGTCATGGTGCAAATGCCAAAAGAGATTCGACTTAATTTTCTTTTAAAAAAGATTCAAATTGTAA
The DNA here is from genome assembly GCA_029227775.1 of Morpho helenor. NCBI lineage: Eukaryota > Metazoa > Arthropoda > Insecta > Lepidoptera > Nymphalidae > Morpho > Morpho helenor. The sequence goes on from JARGCU010000006.1 coordinate 3,475,476, forward strand.
TGGGGGAAGAAAATTAACTGACCTACTCAATTTGGTTTGTTATATTTAACGGATTTCTTATATAAGACTCTATTACTTGAAGAATAGAATTCAAATTAGAATAAAGTTAATATTTTTGTACAGATTAATGAGAATTTATAGATAAGTGTAAAGTGGGGGATAGATGTTTTTTGTTTGTGGCCGCATTCGTTTGTTTTCTTATCTGATGACTGATATTCAAGCTTAAGTTACACGTGAACGGGATGTTATCGTAGGTTGAGCTTTGAAACTGCTATCTCTGTTTGGAAATATGATAAATATACTATTTTTGTTATTTATTTGTTTTGTTTATATACAAATATCATAAAACTAAGTATTAAAAAATAAATAAAAAAATTGATGATATTAGTCTGACATATAAGTCCAAGAAGTCATTATAGAAGCATAAGAAAAACTCAACGCTTATTTAGCGTACTTAGGATGTTTGATATTTGAAATCAAATTCGAATTCAAAATATTCTTTATTCAAATAATCTTATATAGACACCTTCGACTCATAAAATAAGAGTACCTGGGTGACCAGAGCCGTGCTCGGTAATTTGTTTAAAAGATATTAAAAAATTGAAAAAAAATCATTGGGTAGGTGGGCTTCGATCCTAGGTATTTTCCTTTCTCGAGACCGCCCGTTCCCCTAAAAAGCTACGCTGACTTGACAATTTATAGCAAAAATAGTGTTTTATATTCAATGTAAATTTAAGTATTTATTAGGTAAATGCCCAAAAACAGTTATAAAAGCAATTTCGATTTTTCTTCCCCAAAAAAAAACAAAAAATATTTGTTGAAGATGAAAACTCACAGATGGCTTGATTTTTTCTGGAGCTTTCAACATTATATCCAAATTTCACCAGTGTTACACAAAATTTCAACAAATCATACACTTACACGTTCCTAGTCTATCAGTAACATCATCATCATCTTCCTGCCCTTATCCCACTCTAAGTGGGGTCGGCACAACATGTTATAAACATGCTGTCACATGATTTGGCTGCGTTTTTACGACCGGCCGCCTGCCTGACGCCAACTTAACTCTGTCGTGTTTTACGACACCTCGGTAAGAAAGAGGGTGGTCTATTCTACTAAACCGGATACCACGCGGTGAATCAACTTACCTTAGTCGCCTTTTACGACACCTCAGTAAGAAATGAGGGTGGTACTATTCTATTCAGCCGGATACCACACGGCGTTAGTCTATCAGTAACAATGGTATCAAAATCTATCCAGTACTTTAATGTTACGAGTAAGAAGTTTGTTCAATAATACTTATTGATAAATATAATAGCGGTATATCACAGTCAACCTGCAAGCTTCGACCGAGATAGCCATCTGGTAATTAATTCCACTTGCTATGTTACGCCATTAACCTAGGATTAGATATCGGTCTTTAATGCTAGGTATCTAATAAATTGTGATACAGCTTCCATGTTTCTTTTATTTATAATTAGCTGTGCACATGGATTTGCTCGCGTTAACGCCGTGTGGTATCCGGCTGTATAGAATAGTACCACCCTCATTTCTTACCGAGGTGTCGTAAAAGGCGACTAGGATAAGTTGATCCGCCGTGTGGTGTCTGGCTGAGTAGAATAGACCAACCTCATTTCTTACCGAGGTGTCGTAAAAGACGAATAAGGTAAGTTGACCCACCGTGTGGTATCCGGTTTAGAAGAATAAACCACCCTCTTTCTTACTGAGGTGTAGTAAAATACGACTGAGGTAAGTTGACGTCAGGCAGGCGACCGGTCGTAAAAACAGAGCCAAATCATGTGACAGCATTTTTATAACATGTTGTGCCGACCCTACTTAAAGTGGGATAAGGGCAGGAAGATGATGATGGGTTTGCCCGCGTTAAAATCAAATTATCACAAAGTTTTTCACAAGTAAATTTTAGGCTAAAAAATAGCTGCAACTTTCAGTATCTTCCATTAAAAGTCCAATCAAAGTCGCTTTAGTTTATCTTTATATTTATTGAATAAATAAGAGGCGATTCTAAAAAGATTATTATTTATTTTTTGACAACTTATTAACTCCGCGCACACAATTATAACAAACGACGATATTTCCCTTTATAATAATTCAATAAAGAAAAGCACTTTTCCCAAAGTCAACTCATTTACTCTTTCGCAAACAATTCAAATTCATTAATATATGACAGCCACAATGCTTTTTCATATTAATGACCAAACTCTATGAAGGAGGTTGTATTAGAAACATGTTGTAACACAATGACAACAATCACGTTAAAAGGCGCCAAAACTCTCCCTCTCTCCCGTCCGTGGTTCATGCGGAACGTTGACCTCCATAGAGACCTCGACCTCCCTACCATTACTCACCTCTTTAAACGTTATTCGAAGTCTTACTTCGAGAAATCCAAGGTACACCCAAACCCTCTCATTTCAGTTGCTTCTACCTACATCCCAGTTAGGTCTGACCACCGAAAATATAAGCGTCCAAAAAGCGTCCTATATGACCCTGACGATCAAATAACGATCGCAAAACCAGAAACACGTAATACACACAGCGTCTTCGCCGGCAAAGATGAGGTCCCAGATTTCTGACATCGGTTGGTCGTGGCTTCTTGCCAACCTTCCGTCGTCGTATTGACTAATCAAAGTCATACCATCAGCCCTCCATTACACGTCGCCTTAAGCCGTGGTCCGGCCTCACAGTAGGCACCCTTAGGATGACGTTCCCCGACGCTAGTAGAGCTTCTGCGCTCTACTCTCCGCATTTCGCAACTTCGAAGATGCTTCTGCGTTTGCCCATCCCGTCTGGTGACGCTGTAAAAGCCGTTGGGGCTAACAGCATATAGGCAATTCGAAAAAAAAAATCCTCCTTTCCCTTCCATTACTTTTGTAGCCCATTTTTAAAGCTTTGCCAGCATTGGATAACAGTCCACGTCATCCCACACTCCATTAACCACGAAGTAAACAAATAACAATATATTTGCACACTTCAATAAGTTTAATGTATAAAAAGTAATACTTATATTAAATTGAATTCGTTAAGGGCCGACGAGCGTAAAATAAATATTATATTGTACGTTATATTGGCCATTGTTTCATTGACCGATAAGTTTACTTTCGATATTTCTTACTGAAATTCAATAGTACATACTTACTGATTCATTTTATTTTTATAGTCTGACATCGTCATCCTCCTGCCCTTATCCCACTCTAAGTGGGGTCGGCACAACATGTTATAAACATGCCGTCACTTGATTTGGGTGCGTTTTTACGACCGGCCACCTGCCTGACGCCAACTTACCTCAGTTGTATTTTATGACACCTCGAAAGAGGGAGAAAGAAAGAAAGAGGGTGGTCTATTCTACTAAACCGGATACCACACGGTGGTTTAACTTACCTAAGGCCTTTTACGACAACTCGGTAAGAAATGAGGTTGGTCTATTCTACTCAGCCAGATACCACACGGCGGGTCGACTTACCTTAGTCGCCTTTTACGACACCTCAGTAAGAAATGAGGGTGGTACTATTCTATTCAGCCGGATACCACACGGCGTTTGCGTGTTTTATTGTCTGACATGACATATATAAATAAAAAATAATATATGGGACACTTACACACGTTTGTCCGTCCCCAAAGCAAGTAACTTAATATGTATTAGTATTATGGTTGAGAGACAACTGGCGAATATATACAAATATAATTAGATAAGTAAGTAGCGACCTGTTACTATCCCACTGCTGAGAATAGGCCTCTTTCCGTTTTTGGAGAGAAGAATTGGAGCTAAGACCTACCACGCTACTCCAATACGGATTGGTAGGTTACACATATCTCCAGAATTCTCTAGAGATATGCAAATTTCCTCACGATTTTTTCCTTCACCAAAAAGCGTGTAATAAATTGCATAGAGATATGCTGGTTTCTTCACCGAATAGCGCGTGATATATTGCAATTATCAATTAGACACAAGTTTTTACAGAAAAACACATTGGTGTCTGCCCGGGTTCGAAGCCGTGGCCTCCTCGAAAGAGTCGCACGGTATTACCGCTGGGCTATCACAGCTCACCATTTATCCGGCTATCCATGCATTCTTATAATTAATGTATAGAAACCAACTATACACACGTGTTATTTTATCGGATGAGCCCGACTAGTTTCAAGCCCATACGGGGCTCTTATTCATGAGCTCTTTACGCGGCGTTTTCGCCTTTCATCAGGTGTAATCGCGCCTGATGAAAATGAAAAATAAAACTAGTCGGGCTTATCGGATAAAATAACACGTGAGTATAGCCGGTTTCTATACATTAATTATGAATTCCACTCACGATAGTTTAAATTCAAAAACATTCTTATAATCTAAGTAATCTTCAACAGTATAGTAGGTTTTCAGTATTACCCTCTTTAAATAGACAGTTTTAAATAAACTCTTTTAATAGACCAGCAGACTAAAAGTACCGTATACTTATGTCAGTTTAAAGACAATACAGAAACTTAAGCCTACCGTCGAATAGCAATTGTTGTAAGCAGGGGTTACAAACCCGATAGACGGCGTTTGCCAACCGAATGGCTTTTCAAATCCCACACAAACTTGGGCCTCCATTGTGCCTTATCTGCAAGTTCTGGAGACGCGGCGCGGATAGTTGGTGACGCCTGTCTACCCGAAACGTTTTGAGACGATTGTTTGAGGAGCCCTGTCTGTGATAAAGCCGGTTGCATATTGGTGAATTGGCGCGAACGAATTAAAACTTTAAAATTAAAACAAATTAAAACCTTAAATTAGTGTTAATTGTATAATTGTTTTTTTCACAAATTTTTGAAAAAATTCTACTGCCCTTATCCCACTCTAAGTTTGGTCACAACATGTTACAAACATGTTGTCACATGATTTGGGTACGTATTTTACGACCGGCCGCTAACCTGACGTCATGTTACCGTCGTGTCAATTTACCTTAGTCATATTTTACGACACCTCGGTAAGAAAGAGGGTGGTCTGTTTTACTCAACTGGATACCACACGGTGAGTCAACTTACCTTACTCGCTTTTTACGACATCTCGGTAAGAAATGAGAGTGAGAGAGTCTATTCAGCCGGATACGAAACGGCGTTTTTTTTTACAAATTTTTGAATTGGAAATATTTTTCAAAAGTTCTTCCGTGGGGGTCAGGAGTTCGAACCCCGGGCAGACACCAATGAGTTTTTCTGTTAAACATAACTAAGTAAAAGCTAATTGTAGCGTTAAAATAGCCTCAAGTATAAGGATGTATTTCATCCAGTTTCCATAGGAAAACCTAGCATATTTTAATCAATATATATTAGCAATTTATAGTTGAACCAAATTTATACACTATTGATTGTACAGGCGTAACAAAGAACAGACACACATACAAATAGAACTTCGCATTTATATATAAGTAGGTATTAATTCTCACACAAAGTAATGACTTTAACCATTGCAAGTTAAGCTATAGACAAGGCTGGCTCATAAAGAAATAATAGTTCAATAACTAATTACCGTTCCAAACTCGTGGTCGTAACTCGCCACAGCACGTAATTTAATTAACGCCGGCCAGCCCACAAGTGATTGTAAACCAAAAGTTAGATGGCGATCCGCCACGATATTTGCATATCCCATTATTATGGTTTCGTATGTGGGAGAACACTGTAACTGCCAAATACAGAAATATTTTTATTAAATTCTAATACAAATAAGCTGTGGTAGCTTAGCGGTAACACCGTGCGACTTTTTCGAGGAGGTCACGGGTTTAAATCCGGGCAGACACCAATGAGTTTTTAAAACTTATGTGTCTGATTGATAATTACAATTTGTCACACGCTTTTCGGTGAAGGAAAACATCGTGAGGAATCCTGCATATCTCTAAAGAATTCTGGAGATATGTGTAACCTACCAATCCGCACTGGAGCAGCGTGGTAGGTCTTAGCTTCAAACCTTCTCTCCAAAAACGGAGAACGCTAATTACTTACTTATAAATTAAAATTAATAATATTATTTATTTTTTATTCGTAAACTCAATTTATTAAAATAAATAAAAAATTAAAATTTTATTTAAAGAAATTTATTCAAGTCAACTTGTAAATAAGTGTTTTTGAATCATCAACTCAACTGCTGGATCGGAAAGCTGTCTCTATCGAGAAAATCCGATGCAACTCGGCGATTACTTTTTATAATTGTAATAACTAGTAACATTTAGTCATTACTGTCTTGTACAGGGTCAAAGAGTAGTAAAAATAAAAAGTTTTGTCAAAAAAAGAAAGAAAAAATGTTAGAGGTGGACAACACTTATCACATAGAGATATGAAAAATAGAAAGTGTCCAATTCTCAGACCTACTCGTAATGAATATGCATATAAAAATTTTATAAAAGTCCGTCGAGCCATTCCGGAGGAGTGCTATATATTTTTGCCATGAATAGTTTAGAATATAGATAAATGATATAAAAATTGATAAATGATATAAAAATTGTATAGATTTAGTACTAAGGTAAAAGTAAAAGGGTGAAATGGGACTGACATTTAACTAACTGTAGTCCTGAAAAATAAAGATTATCAAAAAATAGTAACTAGCATTAAGACACGAATTTTATATATAAGATAAAAATGTTTGAATCCAATGAATGTATAATTTTCATTTGTTTTAGTATTTGTTGCTTTCGCATTATTTAGGAATAATTCAGTAGATTAATAATTTAAATGCTCGCAGTATTTTGCCAGTTACCGTATTCTGCAACACGGTAGACTATTAGAGGGGGTTAAGTTGGAAAGAGGGCCTATAAACAACATCTGTGACTGCCCTCAACCCCTTCTTAATTTTAACATGAGTTTTATACGAGTGAAGGCGGTGACACGCGGTTACATTCTCTGAAATACCTACTACTACGTTGATAATTTGCTCAAAAAAGAGCCATACGGGCTATCTATAATATAAAGCAACGTGAGTCCCTTCGCAAAAAGTTTAAAGAAATAGGCATACTTACTGTAGCATCACAATGTAAAATATGCAATTATCAATTAAACACATATGTCATCATCTTCCTGCACTTATCCCACTCTAAATGGGGTCGGCACAACATGTTACAAACATGATTTGTCTACGTATTTTACGACCGGCCGCCTGCCTGACATCAACTTACCTTAGTCGCCTTTTACGAAACCTCGAGAAAATTAGGGTGGTTTATTCTTATCAGCCAGATACCACACGGCGAATTAATTAATTTTAAAAAAGTACGTAATTACAAGTAATTTTTTTAATTAAAGGCGTATGTGTTTACAGAAAAACACATAGTCTCAAAGCTGGTCTATTAACGCTCAGAATTAGTAAAGTCAATAAAATATCGCGTCGTAAACACCTGTTTACCTATTCATAGTGATTTTATGACCACAGATAGTGAAGGTACGTTTAACAAATCGGAAGGTCAGCTAAACAGCAAAGCCCGACCTCTATAAACACCGCAACATTGCTGAGTTGCAATAATTAACCACTTCATTGTGACCCGCAACCCCTTTAGATTAACTCGAACGAGCGGAACTATTGTCGGTCGTTAGAGGTCACGATGATGTGGCCAGTTTAATCTGTTTTGCTCACTAGTGTTTAGTGTACGTAAATGTTTATAGTTAAATATAGGGGTGTGTTTTGTGTAAATAATATTTTTGGTTTTTTTTATGACTCAAAAGATCGTCCGTCCCCGAAGAAAAGTAACTTAATATTGTGTAGGTGGCAGACAACTGGTAGATATATTTAAAATAATATATGTATACATATTATTTTAAATATGTCGGGAACCCGCAACCCGTAGAACTGAAGATACGATCACTGCCAATAGCACATATGGGCTAAATGTGAAAGAAACACGGACTTTATGTCTTATATTTAACTCGGTTTATAAACGTTAATTGTGCCAAATTTCATCAATATCGGTAGAAAATAGATAGACAGATAGACTTTTGCTTGAATAAATAAATAAATTTGGATATGCGCGATGGAAACACTTTGTAATGGCATTGACAACTTTATCACGACTTTAAAAATATATTCTAAGTTCAAAAAACCTTTAGCAGGAGAAGACTTTCCGTAGGATCCCATAGGAACAGCTTTTTGAAACAGCAGTGAAGTTGGCGATTCAAAAGCACTTGTTTACAAATTTACTCGGATCTTTCTTAAGATTTTATTTGACTTTCTTTTCACTTGACACATTTTATTTTATATCAAAAAGGGATATTAAAAAAAAGATCTTTTAAGAGTATGTTTATTTTAGTAGTTTTATTTAAGTATGTTCATTTAAGAGTTATTATGTTCCCCGTAGGTATATCCCGTAACAGTTTAGAAGCGCTGATCACCGCCCCAGGGCGCCGTCATCCAAGTTGTTCCCACTTACTAAATGTGACAAACACCGGGACATAACGCGGCGTTTATTGACGACATTTCACGCCGTGATATTACATAAATTTTATTTCTTTTAGATTATTACTCGACCGCTCGTATGAAGGTGGAATTTTACATAACCCCTACAATCAAACGACTTTTGGTCCAAGTAAAGATAAAAGAAATTTATTTTAATATTTAGGATTGCCATCAATGTTAAAAAACTTATATTGCGTCAGAAAATTTTATAGAGACTATCTATAGAAAAATATATATCAAACCATTCAATATATTAATAGTTATCGTATTCTTGTATGTGAATTAATGTCTAACTCCACTTAAAACTAGAATTTTAGCACTTTTAACTTGTGTTACATATCCAATTATGTTAGTTTATACAAGCTTTGTTCAATTTATTCTTTGTAATTGTAATATATTCTTTGTATAGAACCGGCTATACTCACGTCTTATTCTATCTCGACTTAGCTCGTCTTATTCTATCTCGGATTAGCTCGACTAGTTAGACGTGATAACGTCGTGTAAAGAGCTCATGAATAAGTGCCCCAGATGGGTTCGAAACTAGTCGGGCTAACCCGATAGAATGAGACGTGAGTATAGCCGGTTCTATACATTAACTATGAATACTACTCACGATAGTTTAAATTTAAATTTAAAAAAAAATATTCTTTGGCAATTGTTCCAAATTTTATAAATATTAATCGCGGATTAACCATGCGAACAGACAGACATACAGGCTTTCTCATTTAAAATAATAGAATTAATTTTGGAAAATTGCTTTTTTCGAATTCGACGAGTTTCTTGCTCACTCACGACAGAAGTTGACGATTCAAAAGTCCTTGTAAAAATTTATTTCAGTTATGAAAACTTTCATTCAAACTCCTATTTTATGTGACCAAACTCTGTTTCAACTAATTTAACTGAACTCTAACAATAAGAATTTGTTTCAACTAATGACCCACGATGTTCTCGATTATTGCGAAAGCTCACAAGCCACCAAGAAGGCACACAAATCAAGCGAGATATTCAATCTTTGCGACCCACAATAACATTAGAATATCGCATCTGATATGCGAACTAAAGGGAGCTTAGCGACATTACACCCCTTAATGTTTCACGATCTAGAGACACTGGAAGTGGCTATTTATAACGCATAACCTGCCTCACCTTCTTGCCTTTATCCCACTTTAAGTGGGGTCGGCACAATATGTTATTTACGTGTTGTCACATGATTCGGCTACGTATTATACGACCGGCCGTCTGCCTAACGTCAACTTACCGTGAAAGCGTAACAAAATACATCCATACTCACAACTTACGCATTTATAATATTAATAGGATTAGAAGTAGGACGAGTGACGGGTTTATATAAAAATAATTCTATGGTTATTCTTGTACTATGGAATATAAAAGTAAAGAAAGTAACGCTTACATCTATGATGTAGCTTCTATTTTATGACACTGAAATTAAATTTAATACTACCTTCTATAATAAAGCGGCCTTGTTTTCTTTTTTTCACTCACCTTTAACTATCCTCATATAAATTCCAATTTCCAAACGTGAAAAGAGCAACAAACAAACACTTTCACATTTATAAAATTGGAATGGATGATTACAGTTTCGTGTACCGTATCCAGCTTCCCTAATTCCGTTTAACGATTTGTAAAGGGATACGGAAGGGATAGGTAAGGGCCTGGTGTACAAATTAAGGGATCCTAATGGTTATCGGCGGGATCTGAGCGTTAGACGATGTTTAAGCCGGCCCTTACGACGTACCAGATGAATTTTAATGTGTGCACTTGTAAGCTTACTCATGAATTTGTACCTCTGGTAGGTGTTTTATGGGTGATAGCGGTTATCTGTTGTATTTTATATCTTGGAACATTTGTGAGTTGCTTTTTTAAATTGTCAGGAGTTGTTTGAATTTAGATTTCTTTCTATCTCATTTGATTTATAAAAGCAGGCCTTACTTTGCGGAATTCCGTAGTACAGAAGTCACAATAACAATTTGTAACAACAAACGCGGAATACAGCAAAATAATTTTATTGTAATTTCTGTTATATCTCATCATCATCGTCCTGCCCTTATCACACTCTAAGTGGGGTCGGCACAACATGTTATAAACATGCTGTCACATGATTTGGCTGCATTTTTACGACTGGCCGCCTGCCTGACGTCTACTTACCTTAGTCGTATTTTACGACACCTCGGTAACATAGAGAGTGGTCTATTCTACTAAACCGGATACCACACGGCGGGTCTTCTTACCTTAGTCACCTTTTACGACACCTCGGTAAGAAATGAGGGTGGTACTATTCTATTCAGCCGGATACCACACGGCTTCATCATCATCTGGTGCTATCTTCGAAATAAATTTCGGAGGTCAGCAGGAGAAAACTTTTCCGGTTATGTTCTTTTTTAATTTCATAGTATCTAAGTCCCGTACACTTCCTTATGTTATCGAACCATTTAAGACGTATTCCAGGTGCTTTTTGCCGTACATCTTTCCTTCTAGAATCAACCTAGGAAGTTGATACCGAGGTCCTCTCTGTATTCATCAATATCCACTTGCATTTAGCTCTCTCGAAGACCAGAGCTTTTAAGACGAAGGTTCCTTAGCGTTTTGCGAAAACCTTTCATCTAAAATGCATGGAAACGTCTGCAACTGTCATTTGTTTTTTTTATGTAATAAAATTTACTTTTCAAACACAGTAACAAACAAGAGTATCTCCTATACTTTTTAATCCGAAATTCCCACGATAAATGTGCATTTTAGACAGCTATAACAAAACGTGATCCAAATCAATAAGTAAAATATATTTTCATTACAAAAACATAATTCAATAACTTCTCTAAGAGATAACAATCAAATATTTAACGTTCGTGACAAATAGAATACCGATAAGAATATCGATACACGAAGCGATCGATTAACGTAAATCGATGGATTAGATCGATATCTACGCTTCTGGATTTAGCCTATAACCGAAGAGTCTTTATAATAAATCGTAAAATCGAAATAGGTTACATTTGCTTCACAGTATATTTTTTGAAATTTAATTTTTATGCATAAGAATATACATAATTATTAAAAAATTTGCGATGTGTCATCATCCTCCTGCCCTTATTCCACTCTAAGTGGGGTCGGCACAACATGTTATAAACATGCTGTCACATGATTTGGCTGCGTTTTTACGACCGGCTGCCTGCCTGACGTCAACTTACCTTAGTCGTATTTTACGACACCTCGGTAAGAAAGAGGGTGGTCTATTCTACTAAACCGGATACCACACGGTGGGTCAATTTACCTTAGTCGCCTTTTACGACACCTCGGTAAGAAATGAGGCTGGTCTATTCTACTCAGCCGGATACCACACGGCGGGTCGACTTACCTTAGTCGCCTTTTACGACACCTCGGTAAGAAATGAGGGTGGCACTATTCTATTCAGCCGGATACCACACAGCTATTGCGATGTGTATAAAATTCAAAGTAGGAATCGACATAAGCTTGCGGCTCCTGTTTTGCTCTTTGCAAAATTACGTAAGTCGTTTGTGGGTTTGGATATAACATTCTATAATAGAATTCCGCTACCAATTTTGGCTTTACCAGGTTTAGCACTTTAGAAACACTGTTAAAAAGAGGCTGATACAGAAACCTTACTATACTTAATTTATAGAATGAATTAGACGTTACTTTGCGGAGATTCACAATAGAAAAGTAATAATAAAATTATTTTTCTATTATCCGCGATGAAGTAAATATAAAATAAATAAATATAATGCATGCAGAATTCGTAAAAACACATGCACAAATATCCACCACCGCCACCACAATACACAAGCACTACACAAGTTCACTATCACAAACTCAACAATCGTTTCACCCCGCAATCGAAGCATCATCAGGTGATAGATTACACGACATAATCGCAAAGCAAAATTTATTTAAAGCCTTTCGTTTCCTTCAAGCACGTAAAATATAAAAATAAATAAAAATCCGCATTCTTTATGTAAAAAATGCGATACGCCTAATGTTAACTGTTTAAATATTAATTTAATTTTGTAAAAGACAATTTGTTGGTGCTACCGAAATTCGTCTTCCGATGTCTTGCAAAGTAATTATTCAAATTACAGTCTTATCAGAGAAAAACAGTTTCCCACTCTGTATAATGTGGGGTTTGTTTTGACATTTATTTTATGAGCACTAGAGTTCATTTATGAGCTTCAATTGAGTTCTTTATTATTATAAAGTACCTTTAAATTACAAAACATATCTTTATTGGTACATAAATCACTGAGAAAACAATAGCGTAATTTGAAATGGAGAACAAAGAGAAGTCAATCTTACTGACATAGTACATGACTATTCGCTTCTCACATCAGGGGTTCTCTTGTGCGATCTATCTGTCTCTTTTTTTTATCTATGATTAGACAAAGATGAAGTATACGAGATTTATCTTCCTCTAACTATGGCTCGCCTATTCTAAGTATTATAACTCTATGGTATTTATATACAACAAATATTTTTACAAACAAAACCCAATATGGCACACAGATAACAACTTTCGGAAAGTTAGTTCAGCGGTCTACGCTGTCCGTAAAATAAGACACAGAAAAACTTGTTTATTTTGCTTACTTCCATAGCATTAGGTCTTATGGAATATTGTTATGGAGTAAATTAGTGGATATTGAAAAGTATTTTGTATTACGAAAAAGAGTCATACTAGAAATTTATAATTTAAGACCGCATAATTCCCTGCGAAAGAAGTTTAAAGAAATAGGTATTCTTAGTTTGGCTTCACAGTATATTTTTAGCAATTTAAATTTTGTGCACCAAAATATACCAGATTATAAAAAAATTGGAGATGAGATAACAGACAATCGACATGAGCTTGCGGATTTTGCTTTGTGCCTTACAAAAGTAGATAGTTGTTTTTGGGTTTTGAATACAGAATATTTTGAATTTTAAATTTGGCTATACTAGGCAACAGTCATAAAAAAATGGCGCCAATATGTCGCAGTTCGGACACGGACTATTGTCATAATTTTTTAACTATGTCAAGATGGCGGCTAGATAACATAGATAAAAAATAACATTCATTGAAAAATTGTATTAACACTCGCAGTAGTAAATCTAGGAGAAATTCCCGAATAAAAGATATCTTACGGATAACGTTCAAGCTATTGTTTGTAAGCCGATTTACGACCTGATGTTAGATTAATAATGCCCTAGATGATCTCCGCGAATCGTGTCCGTATTGTGCTTTGATATTTAGTATTACAAAATTGTATGAGGAAAGTTTATGTATTGCCCGCAGCTTCCTTTGTGAGCTTTAATTCATTTTTATTAAAGTATTTGAAAGCTTGAATGGATTTAATAAAAATTTTAATGATATTAATAAAACTGTGTAAACAACCCTAACCTATTTAAATTTCGAATGTATAGGACTTTCGAATGCCTTCCTCAAAGATTTTTTTTTAAACCAGCAACGTGTAGAATGTATGAGATTATACTTGCGTCCATGTGCCACATACCATAGACAAACAGTACCTAGTTAAGAATAGTGTTACATATCTATCAATTATAGTATTTATATCTATTTAGCGATATTCTCAAATTGTTGATCGCTTATTAGTAAAACAAGCTATAATATTGATATCAGTTTATATATTGTTGTAAATTTATTATTTGATAATTATTAAGCCATTTGTTTTTTACTCTAAAAAAATCCTCCTTAAATATAAATAAATATATGTATATATGGGTCACTCAAACTATCATCACCTTCCTGCCCTTATCCCACTCTAAGTAGGGTCGGCACAACATGTTATAATCATGTTGTCACATGATTTGGCTATGTATTTTACGACCGGCCGCATGCCTGACGTCAACTTATTTTAGTCGTATTTTACGACACCTCGATAAGATAGAGGGTGGTCTATTCTACTTAACCGGATACCACACGGTGAGTCACTTACCTTAGTCGCCTTTTATGACACCTCGGTAAGAAATAAGGGTGATCTATTCTACTCAGCTGGATGCCACACGGCGGGTCGACTTACCCTAGTCGCCTTTTACGATACCTCGGTAAGAAAAGAGGGTGGTACTATTCTTTTCAGCCGGATACCACACGGCGTATATGGGACACTTAAACTTAAATACACTAAAATAAATAACCAGTAACGTGCTAAAACGAAGAAATTAACAGATAATCTATACCATAGATTAAAAATTAAATTCATAAAAGACATTGCTCCCATCAATAACATCCATTACGTATATTCAATAAATTGAACACATGACCCCATTCCCATATAACACAGTCCTAATTTATTATAAAAAAATTATCTCCTCTCGATCAGTGTATAGTGCTTGTATTTGTCGTATGGTGTAAATCACAAGAGAAAGGTTTATAAGAGTCCTTAGTCGTATTAGAAATTTGAAGATTATATAAAATTAGTTGATAGAGGATGTATACATCCGTTAATATCGACTGTTGAAGTATGTATACGCTAATTAGTAGAGTTAGCTTATATAGATTGGACTGGACGTCGTTTTATACAAATATATTGTTACAACATGTTTTAATACAACCTCCTTCATAGAGTTGGCGATTAATATGAAAAAGCATTGTGGCTGTCATATTTTTATGTGTCATTCATTGAGTTCTTGCGAAAGAGTAAATGGGTTGACTCTGGGAAAACTGCTTTTTATTTATTGAATAAGTATGAAGGAGAAATATCGTTGTTTATTATAATATATTTTAATAGCCCTTACTAGGAATTTTATAATCGGATTACAAAATGTTGCATTGCAGTATAATCGATTGCAACAATTAAAAACAAACTTAAAGCGTTACCATTTTTTTGTTTTAATTAAGTTCTAGTTAAGTTAGTAAATCAAAGGTTTGCCTGTATTAGATTTATTCGTTTGCTAGTAAAAATTCTCTAAACTCATCTTTCAATATGTCAAACAACCAAAATACCCTAGCATCATAATTTAATTTTAACGTAAAATAAATCAATCATACATCAGAAAATTTCAAAACTATAAAAATGTGTAAAGCACTCAATTTGGTTAGTTTTTTCTTAATTTTAATTTTTAAAATTAGTTTTCGGCTGGAAAAGTTTTTTTTAAAAATCAACGTCCCCGCTATCGCTTGTGACTTGTACAAGTTGCCACACGCTGCATCGCAGAGCGATGTTGACAGGTGTTAAATCGAAGGAAAAATGAATGTACGGTGCGCTTACGGCGTGCGGAGTACAATGTATGACGCAATAAGTCGAGTCATGCTTATTAAGTATTGTGTGCCTTTTAACTGACTTTGCGACAGGTTAGAGATTTAGAACTTAATCATCATCTTCCTGCCCTTATCCCACTCTAAGTGGGGTCGGCACAACATGTTATAAACATGCTGTCAAATGATTTGGCTGCGTTTTTACGACCGGCCGCCTGCCTGAATAAGGTAAGTTGAAATCAGGCAGGCGCTCTCTGTAAAATAACTAGTCAAATCAAATCAATAACATGTTTAAAACGTGTTGTGCCGACTCGACTTAGAGTGAGATAAGGACAGGAGAAAGATGTCTCAAGATAAAATCCGAAAATCAAGTAATGGAGTATAACATATGACATTATAAGCAATTAAAATTTTCAAATAACACCTATTATCAGCGCCAACGTTTCTAAGAATTAATTTTCAGTGTCGATAAATAAGTTATCGTCACTAAAGCAATCTCTTCACTATCATTAATAAAATCCTTCTCACATTTAACACTGTAAATGTGTCTAGCTATCCCTTTCACTTGGGGTCACCATAAGTACCATAAGTGTGTCGAGATAGTCCTGAAAATTATTTTTATTATGAACATTAAGACAAAATAGAAATCTTGCCGCCGCGGGAATTAAACCGTAATGTATTATTAACTTCTAACTATTATAAATCTTTTAGTAAAAAACGCCTAAAATTCCTTTTTTCGTGTGATCGATTTTTAGAAAATACAGACAGACGGCCTTTGGGGTCTTTGTTTAGAAAAACGTACAGAAGTCACAATTATTTCATTAATGATTAATCATCGCAATTTTTTTAAATGAATCATGCCTAAATATTTTTAACAAACTAATATTAATTGCCTTAATATTATATTACAGTCAAATAGTCTGGACTGAATGATTTATTGAATATATTATGAAAAAAAATTCACTGTTTCTATCTCTCCACATGACAATTGATGTCTTTGCCCAGCGTTGGTTTTTAACCGAATTTTGCTTACATATAACAACTAAAATGTGTTTATTTTTTAAATTAATCCCTGCCCTTATCCAACTCTTAAGTGGCACAACATGTTAATAAACATTATTATCATAAACATGTTGTCACATGATTTGGCTATTTAACTACCGGCCTCATGCCTGACGTGAAATTATTAGTCGTATTTTACGACACCTCGGAAAGAGGGTGGTGGTATTCTATATCAGGGCTTCTTAAACTGTGGGTCGCGACCCCCAGGGAGGTCGCGAGACTACTGAAAGGGGCGTCGCAAAGATCTTATACTTTTCAGTCATTATTGATAAAACTACAAAATTAGTAATTAAAATTTTAAAATTAGTATACACACTTCATACAAATATAAATACAAATAAAAATCATACAAAATACTATTGTAGTTTTATTATAACTATTTTTTGAAAAATATTTATATGGAGGAGGGGGTCGTTTAAAATTTCCTAAGCTTGAAGGGAGTCGCTATATAAAAAAGTTTAAGAAGCCCTGTTCTATATTATTAAATTTATTTCTAAAATTAAAGTATTACCAATAAATCAAATGTCAAGTTAAACAATGGTTAAGAACCAATTAACAAAACACATGGTCGCATTACACTCACCATACCGTAAACAGTATTATATCAAATGGGCCTATCTCTATTCACATTGATTGTAAATCAGTGTCCACCGTATAAGTAGGCACCCGTGTTTATCTGCGATGTAGCACATAGCTTAAAAACAACCACATCAGTCTGTTTGTCTATCTAAAAAACGACATGTCACCTTTAATAGGTTTTCGAACGAAACTTTCAGTATAACTTTTGTTTAATAAACGTCGATTTAAATTTTTTTTCGAAAATATTGCGAGTATATTTTATCCTACAAATATTATAAATGCGAAAGTTGTGACTATGGATGTATTTATGTTACTCTTTCAAGGCAAAGCCGCTAAACCAATATCGATGAAATTTGGCACAATTATCCCTTATATACCGGAATAACATATAGACTTTATAAAGAAGAATATTGAAAAGCGAATATCATCGAAAAATATCATCTATTTACGACCTATGACGCGCGAACGAATTCGCGAGCAAAAGCTAGTTGCCAATATGTTAGATCTACAGGCTTTTACAGCATCACCAGATGGGAACCTAATCAAATACTCCCCAATATCTCCGAAATGTCTCTATTTCTACGAAACTATGCAATCCTATCAATCCGTCATTCAACCCTTCGATTCATCAATTCCTATCAATCAATCATTTAGCTTAGCTGGAGGGGTTAATAAGTTTACTAGTAATTTGTAACACAAATTGCTAGTAACCTTAAAAAAAATCATATTATGAATGATTGTATATCAACTCTAGTACTACTCCTTTTATATGTTTATTACACACACTCCATAATTTTTTTATACTATTTATTTTACAATTAGCTAGCTTTAATATACAAAAATAAAAATATGCCTTTAAATCGACGGTCCTCCGCTGTAAAAGCAATAGATATTTGCATCTGTAGAAAGTGTTGCATATTATACCTCAATATATTTCACTGTGTGAGTTACGGATATCTATCTATCATATTAACATTAAAGATTTAAAACAAAAGGCGTGCCCGATACGAGTGTTCGCCATAAATCCACATTAAAGAATTAGATGCCGACCGCCCATCTCCATCTCTACATCTTGAAAGCGACCAATTAAAAAAGTCATCAGCGCGCACGTCACTGAGTACACCTGACGAGACAACTTTACATAGCAGGTTAATGTAGGTTCACACGTGAACCTAAGGTGAGAGCCATACACCGGCGGCAAGGCCGGGTAAATATGTACAATTGAAATGGATCTTACCACTATCGTAATAAGGTCAAAATTGTAATAACCGTTGATGAACAGTACAATTAAGAAAGTATCCGATAAGGCTCGGAGTATGTTTTTCAAGAGAGTATCGTATAAGGAAGGATTAAAGGCGCTTTTGTATTGTTAGAAGTTGTCGGACCGGTTGGTTCGGTCGCGAACTTTTACCTATAAATTTGTGTCGGCTTGCTAGTATGAAGCAGCGGGCGCGCTATGTCTAGGAGCTCGGATGATAGCACAAACGATAAGCTTAAAGCGATTTAAAATATTTCATATTTCATACAAAAAATGGGAGAGACATTCGTAATCGAACTTGGCATTAATAAAAATTTGTTTACTACTAAAAATTATCCCCCAATTATCGATCCGCTGACAAATCGAGTCCTCTGCAAACTGCAAAGAATAGCAGGTCTCTCGGACCACCATTTTGGGCGAGGTATTGTGGAGAGTTTGCGGTTTAATAGACCGTTTCTATCAATAACCAGCCTTTAATTTATTGTAGAAATTTTTCAAAAATTGCGTTGTTAATTGATCAACTTCATACTTCACACTCCATATTATATGTATTTTATATAATAGTATATTAATACTATAAATGTACACTATTATGTATGTCTGTTACACTTTCATCTAATCCATAATGAAATTTGATCCGATTGAAGCATATTATCGAATATAAAACTTCGGAAAAAAAAAACTTACATAAAATACAAACAATAAAAAAATTACATATATAATTGAAGATTATATATGTGATAAGCGACAGGGAACACTTGGAAGAGGCGCGGCCACCGCCGGCACCGTGTCCCCCCACACCCCCGCCACCCACGAGTCGCGCCCAGCGCGCTGCTGGACGCAGTTCCCGCCGCGATTACGTCTTGTAAAGAGCTCATGAATAAGTGCCCCGGATGGGTTCGAAACTAGTCGGGCTAACCCGATAGAATAAGACGTGAGTATAGCCGGTTCTATGCATTAACTATGAATACTACTCACGAAAGTTTAAATTTAATAATTGAAGATTGTTTAATTAATACCTAATTTAACGTGAAAAGATTGATAAATAATGAATGCAAAAGAAGGATGCGTAAACACGTGTCCTTCTTTTGCCATGCGTAAACACATGTCCGATAGACAAACAGATCAACGCACTTTTAGGTACAGAGATAGTTGAAGGACTGAAATACGGACACAGAGTATATTTTGATAAATATACTAAAAAAATACAGATATAAGGTCTGGCTTGTCTTTTATTAATACAAAAAAGTATCCTTTTTTACATTCGCATTTGAGGCACACGACATTCTTGTATAATGAATAAACGCTTACGCTTATAACTTGAGGCAGGAATTCGAAGGGACGCTATGCATTTCACAACGAGTCAATTAAAGCTGGCATCATTATTATAAGATTTTATTTTATACTGATGCTAATTTCAAGCTACTCTTATCGAGCTATTAAAACATTATCGAACGCTTTGATATACTAGTGGGAATACTTTTTTAATATGCTGTTAAAGCTAAGAACTGTACAGAGTTATCAAAAGATATGTTTGACTATAATTTACACTTAAATGATATGACGTGATTGCTTTCCAAATTTGCTTTCCATTTTCAGTTAAATTATTTACAGATAACTTTATTTTACGAATTTTCTTTGATACAATGTTGTATCATATATAAAAAAGTAAGTAACGGCCTGTTACTATCCCACTGCTGGAAATAGGCCTCCTCTCTCCGTTTTTGAGAGAAGGATTGGAGCTAAGACCTACCACGCTGCTCCAATGCGGATTGGTAGGTTTCACATAACCATAGGATTCTCTAGAGATATGCAGGTTTCCTCACGATGTTTTCCTTCACCGAAAAGCGTGTGATAAATTGCAATTATCAATTAGACAAGTTTTAAAATAAAAAACCATTGAAAGCAGTCACATAACCTCACCTTTCACTTCTTTTCTTCTTTCTGTCTATTACAGTCTTTCTGATTGCTATAAAAATATAAATATATAAGTACTTGATAGCCTATGAATTATATTAAAAAAATTAAATAAAAAACAAGGCACTAGTTTTCACTAGCGACTGCTAACTACCTATATAGTGTATTATCTATGGCTAACTACTATGAATAATATTTAATAATAAACATTTATTTTCTGTTTGATACAAAAAAGGTTTCAATTAAAATTTAAAAAAAAATTAAAAGCACACTAATTTTCGGCTTAAAACGGCTCCAACGATTTTGCTCATATTCACAATGTAGGGGGTTTTGGAGGAGAAAAATCGATATAGATAAGTGTTATTTTAAAACTATATATAAAAAATGACGTTTTATCCCTGATTTCGGGCTCTAAAATTTTTTTGAAATTTACTTTGAATACAATCACAATTTTTTGCTGTCAAACGTAAAGTCATGTTAGTTCATTTGGGGAACGGGCGGTCTAGAGAGGTGAAAATACCTAGGATCGAGCCCCACCTGCCCTATTATTTTTTCATTTTTCTTTTCAATTTTTTTTTTTTTTAATTCCCAAAAAAAACTTTTTGGGAATTAAAAAATACTACTTTATATTGAATTGAAGTTTGCCATTAACTGTCAAGTCCGTAGCTTATTCGGGGTACGGGCAGTCTCGAGACATTTAAACCTAGGATCGAACTACATAATTATTTATTTTCTTTTTTTTTTAATTTCATTTTTTTATTTTGTACAAAATTACCGAGCAAGGTCAACCGGATTCTTATATTTATAACATAATGGGCCCTAGAATATTATAGCGCTTACAGAAAGTTATAGAATTTCTCCCAGTATATAATAGCCACATTGTGAAAGTCTAAAGTACCGTATATTTTCTAGATTCGCCTAATATATCAAAACGTGCCGCATTTGAATCTCCGCTTATTGAATTCCTTATAAGTACAAATGGTTATAAACTGTGATAGCTCAGCGGTGAGACCGTGCGAATCTTTCGAAGTTTCACGGGTTCTAACTCGGGCAGGCACCAATGAGTTTTCGGTTTGAACTAAGCTTTTAATTGAATATTGCAATTTATTAAACCCTTTTTAGTAAGGAAAACTATCGTGAGGTAACCCGCATATCTTTTTGGGGATATGTGTAACCTACCAATACGAATTAGAGTAGCGTGGTGGGTTTTAGCTCAAATCCTTCACTCTAAAAACGGGGACAGAAGGCCTATTTCTAACTGTAGGATAATAACAGGCCGTTACTTACTTTTTTATATATGATATTTTATATTTTATATTTTACGTTTATAAATAGTTGGCTTACGTGTAATGTGATTCGGATGTCCGCATTGCAAGTTAAAGAATCATCATCATCCTCTTGCTTGCTACGTATTTTACGACCGGCCACCTGCCTGACGTCAACTTACCTTAGACGTATTTTACGACACCTCGGTAAGAAAGAGGGTGGTCTATTCTACTAAACCGGATACCACACGGTGGGTCAACTTACCTTAGTCGCCTTTTACGACACCTCGGTAAGAAATGAGGGTGGTACTATTCTATTCAGCAAGATACCACACGGTGGGTCGACTTACCTTAGTCGCCTTTTACGACACCTCGGTAAGAAAAGAGGGTGGTACTATTCTATTCAGCCGGATACCACACGGCGTATTGCAAGTTAAAGAATAAATAAATAAATTCTGTCTTTAATTCGTTTAATTTGTATTGTCAACAATCGCTAAATGAACGTTAGTGAAACAAGCTGATTATAAACACAGCTATCACACGTATTGACAGATAAAAAACAAAATGGCGTCCTTCTACATTTCAATGTCTTTTAATCCTCTACGTCGATGCCATAGAGAACTGTGATTTATATTACATTCCTTATGGATGTGGTGTGAAAACACTTTTGCTAAGAGCTTATTTTTTATGCACCCTACGCCCTACGGCCTTATCCCGTAGTCGTACTTCGATAAAAATGTGGTGACTAGAACATTAAAGGTATAGCCATACGAACAGCGAATTAGCGGATACTAAAATAAACTAAATAAGCGTCCATTCTCTCTTCTTTCTACTCTAAAATGAAATTAAATCTTCTTTAAATTGGTACCTACATCTAGATTAAATAATTATACAAAGAACTTACACAATCAAAGCTTTTTTGCAAAGAATATGTACAATACAAAGTACATGGTTTGAAATTCTTTTTTTTTAATTTTTGTAATTGTTACTTTGTAAAAGTTCCATTTCCTAAAATTCTGATTGTGACCTGCGGAGGTTTTTTTATTTATAAATAAATAAATAAATAAATATATGGGACACTTACACACACGGTCGTCCGTCCCCAAAGTAAGTAACTTAATACTTGTGTTATGGAAGGCAGACAACTGGTGAATATATACTTATATATTTTAAAATACATACTTAAATACAGATATATGTATGTCTTGTAGAAAATTTAAGTTAAGAAAGAAGAAAGAGATAAATATATGTCACAAAATTTACATTAATTCATCTCTATACTCATACTGTCAAAACAAGTTGTTTGCCGATACTTTTTGGAAAAAGTAACAACTTTCTGCTTGAGAGTTAGCTTCATCATCGGCCTCAAATGACGATTTAAAGTGTCCGATAAAGTTTATTTAAGTAAATAATTAAACACAACAGTAAAAGATTCTAGCATTTCATAACACAAGAATTTAGTTACATACTTTGGGGACGAGCGGTCGTGTGTTATCACGCCATATATTTATTTAGTATAAATCCGCTACGCTTATGACTATGGCATATTGTCACAGTGTTTTACTTAACACAAACGTGCGGTAATATTTATTGCAAGTGCTGTGAGGGTCTATACAGTGTTAAAGGACTAGAATTAATAAATTGCCCCAAATGATTGAGAAAAATGGTCGGTTTCCGCACATATATATTTACTATAGTAGCTTTTACCCACAACTTCGTTTGCGTATATTTTATCCCGGTGTATAAGGAATAATTGTGCCAAATTTTATCGATATTGATTCAGCGGATTCGCCATGAAAGAGTAACAAACATACATCCATACTCACAAACTCTCGTATTTATAATATTTGTAGGACTAATAGGATTTAACGAAATACAATGTTACCTCATTCGATGGTTGATTCTTTTATTAGTTTGTCAAGAAATCAAGAACTCAATTTTAAGGAAGTGGTTCAGAATTATATTTTTCGAAACGGGTATTGCTGCTAGAATCTATTGTAATATCCTTTTTGGAATTTCATAGGCAAGGCTGTCGCACTATACGTTGGGCGTCTTGTTAAACCATTTTTTTTAAAGGTTACTAGCAATTTGGGCTACAAATTAGTAGTAAACTTGTTAACTCCTCGAACTAAGCTAAATACTTGTGTTAGGCGTGGGTTCACGTTGGTAGTATAATAGCCGGGATTCGAACCCACAACCTCTCGATCGCAAGTCCGTTACCCTAACCATTAAGTTAATTATCCGCTTCATAAAGTTAACACACCGTTGAAGGTCATATCATCATTCTCCTACCCTTATCCCACTCTAAGTGGGGTCAGCACATGTTATAAACATGTTGTCACATTATTTGGCTATGTATTTTACGACCGGCCGCCTGAATGACGTCAACTTACCTTAGTCGTATTTTACGACACCTCGGTAAGAAATGAGGGTGGTCTATTCTACTCAACCAGATACCACACGGCGGGTCGACTTACCTTAGTCGCCTTTTACGAAACCTCGGTAAGAAATGAGGGTGGTCTACTTTACTCAGCCGGATACCACATGGCTGCATAACGCTGTTATATCAGATATATTGCTTATTTAAATACAAGCCGTAATAGATAAAATAATCAAAATATTTCGTATTCCGGAAATATATGATACTAAATAAATTTAGTTTGTGCCAAGCAAATTTAGTCTCGTATATCTTAACTGTCAGTTATTAAT
Source organism: Morpho helenor (assembly GCA_029227775.1). Lineage (NCBI taxonomy): Eukaryota > Metazoa > Arthropoda > Insecta > Lepidoptera > Nymphalidae > Morpho > Morpho helenor. The sequence goes on from JARGCU010000006.1 coordinate 3,499,898, forward strand.
TATATCCCAAACAAGCTATTAAGTAAAACTTAACATAATATATGCAGAATTGGCCCGCGTTCCTTTCGATTCCTCTGACCCGAACTCAACACTGACTGTGACTACATTTACCACACATTGCCTTAATGATAAGGATTGTCTCGAGTCGTTTGCAGAGGGTACGTTTTATATATATATTTTAAATATATGTTAAAATACTTTTGATCCTCTCGTCACTGATTCCGAAGGAAAACTATATTTGTATTATGGACTTCCGCAAAGTAGCGCTTAATTCTATAAATTATTATATACTTGAAAGGTGGCCTGTAAATTGTGTTATTAATATAATCAATATCAAATAAAATAAAATAAAAAACAAAACGGGATTTTGTTTCGTTTCTATTTGTATACTAGCAATCTCCAGCGTCTCCACCCGCGTGGAAAGATTAAAACCGTAATAGTCTTAAGATAACCATAAAAATGGTTAAAGTGGGTTAATTTTAAAAGCTAGACATATGCTGTTGCGGACTTTTATTTAGATTTTCTAGAGGGACACAATTTTGTGATACCTGATTTTTTAATAACTATTACCGTTTACTCAACACACGAAAGGAAAGCTATGTCGTTTTCGTACTATTTTTTATTGCTGCTCCTTTCCTATTTATCATCATGTTATATAGTCTATAGCCTTCCTCAATAAAAGGGCTATCTTACACTGAAAGAATTTTTTAAATCGCTCCAGTAGTTCCTGAGATTAGCGCGTTCAAACAATCAATCAAACAAACAAACTCTTTAGCTTTATATATTAGTATAGATATACGTTAAAATACTTTCAATCCTCTTTTCACTATTTCCAAAGGAAAACGGAATTTTATTTCGTTTATATTTGCCCTGTATATTAACTCAATTAGATTTAATTAATGCATTTTACGTCAATAGTGATTCAGTGGATTAGCGGCGAAACAAGCGGTTTAACAGACAGACTTTCGCGTTTATATTATTAATTTGGATGTTGGGTAATAATTCCAGTTAATAAACACAAAATCAAGGCTTTAATAGTTTTATTTAGGTACATTGTTGTATAAGTGGTAAAAAAACAAAAAAAAACTATAAATTTCCCTTCCTCCGTTTTTCCTTAGCTTTTTTGTCCCAAGGTTAATCTAAAATATGATTTCCGCTATTATACAATAACAAAAATTTCATTTTCACAGAAAAGCGTTACACTTCAAATTACTAAAATTCATTGTCTTCTTCGTACATGAAAGACAGAGTAACAAATAAAATTCACTAATAAAAATTAAATAATCGAAATATGTTTCAAAATCATAAAAAAAAAATTATTGCATTAAACGTCGTTATTTCATAGACACATCACATTATAGGCGCATACTCTTACGACTTGACTTGAAAAGAGTGACCGCCGAGTTTCTTGCTGGTTCTTCTCGGTAAGAGCACCTTTCCGAACCAGTGGTAGCTTCATTGTAATTTGACGATTCGAAAGTGCTTGTAAAGGCCAATTTGAATAAAGAATTATTTGAATTATTTGACTACAGTAAATTGACAGTTTTACCTAACATAAACGGACGGCAATATTTATTCCTTTAATTATCCTTTATTTAAAGCATTATTATTATTATTGCATCGGGTGTTAAAAAAATGAAATTAATAAATTGCCCCATATGATTGAGAAAAATTAATTTGCCGTTTTTCCTTACCTTTCTTTGTCCCATTATATTTAATCTAAAATATGGTTTCCGTTATACAATAACACCAATTTCATTTTTCACAGTGTTAGAAAATCGTTACACTTAAAAAAAAACGACTTAATTATCATATTAATCTAATTTAAAATCATTTCTTAATTAGTAAGTCGATAAAGACATCTATAATCTGTCGATTTGACAAATTTCATTCGTAAATTAGAGAGAGGTGTCGAGGCTATAAATTTTTTAGTGGACACCAATAAAAAACTAATAAAGATAAATAATAATATTAAAATCGTGTACTAATTTCATTATAATATAACAAAAACATTTCTCCGCTCCATTTTAAATTATAGCTGTATTTTAGTATTAATTTCTAGGTTAACCTTTCGATTTTTACAGTAAGTCGTGACACCTCCTAAATTCCTCTTAGAAAAGTTATCTTTAATATTTAAATGAGTAAATCTTCTATGTATTTATATAAATATATTTTCTCGAAAACGGCTTAAACGATTTCTCTGAAAATGCTGAATTTTATAGGGGTAGGGGGTTTTAGGGGAGAAAAATCAATCTAGGTAGATTTTATTTATTAAAAATCTCGTTTTATTCCTGTTTTTGGGCATTAAAATGTAGTATTGATAGGAAAGGATTTTTAGCTGTCAAATATAATGTTGCGATTTTGCTAATATTATGCAACGATATAATGCTATAACGAACGATATAACGAATAATGCAACGATTTTCATGAAACTTTCTATGTAGAGGTTTACGGAGGCGATAAATCGATCTAGTTAGGTTTAATTTAAAATAAACGTTTTTTATCCCAATTTTTCAGCCACTGAAAAACTGCTATAATATTATTTGAAAATATAGGCTAATTATACTGTCATTTGTAAAGTTATAATAGGTCAGTGGGATAATCGGGTTGTCCGATAAATTATAATACCGCAATTCGAATCCAGGTATCTCATATACCTTTTTTTATTACCCGTGTGGTATCCAGCTGAGTAGAATAGACCAACCTCATTTCTTACTGAGGTATCGTAAAAGGCATCTAAAGTACGTTGACCTGACATGTCACCTGCATTTTTTTTCATCATTCTCCTACACTTATCCCACTCTAAGTGGGGTCGGTACAATACGTCTTCTTTTTCAATTCTCCTCTATCATTCGTTAACCCTGGTGCCACTTCTTTAACATTCATATCATTTTTCACACAATTCATCTTTTTTTCGGCCTCCCTAGCCATACATCCATCTACATTCATATTTAAAACTCTTTTGGTCAAATTTTCATCCCTCCTCATTACATGACCATACCAACTTAGTCTCGCACTTCTCATCTTTTCTGTAATAGCAACTTTCAGACTTAATTGTTTTGTATATCTTAAAAAATTACCGACCAAGGCTCGTTCACCCAGGTACTAAGTTTTTATACTGCGTCCATCATATTATCAGTCTTTTGACAGCTCACGCTCATTAAGTTTTGTATTGCTTACGTACAAATATCATACAAATAATATTTGTACTTTATGGATGGGTACCGCCCACTTAGTGATGTCACACATAATGGGTTACTACGATTATGCCACAGATTAAAAATAATCGGTAGAAATCGATGTTACGAGTATTAAAAGACATTTAATAACATTATATAAAGTTTTACTTTCTTCTTAGTTAATACATGAATACAAATAAAACAATCAGGATATTTTAATTTATTTTATTAGCACGAGTCGTCGGAATGATAAACAACACTAGACTCCTCCGATGAGGAGTCTTCAGTAGCAGTTATTATTAGCTCTTGTGTAGATAATATATTATCAAACGCAGTATCACGTTCCCAATCAGAGAATATTACTCTTTTAGTTCTTTCCACCACACTTGCCCAGTTCTCGGCCGTTACGTGGGTGCAAGCATTTTTTAGCAATTGCAACATTTTATTCGCTGTGAATGGGGGGCTTGTATTGCATCTCGCAGCATGCCCTTTTACTTGTGCCCATATAAGTTCTATTGCGTTGTACTGGCAGTGGTATGGAGGAATCCGAAGAACAGTATGGCCATATTCTGCTGCCATTTCATTGATTACATAGCGTTTTGCTCTCTTTTTGGTTTTTAATATTTTTATTAATTCAACTTTTAACATTGAGTCGTCCACATTTTCTCCATTGTCCCGAAGCCAATTAATTATTTCATGCTTTTTATTAGCCTGTGTTGGCATTTTGTCAATTTGACGGGAGTGGTAGGGCGCATTATCAATAAAAATTATTGATGGTTCTTCCAATGAAATGAGCATTTTTTTGAACCACTCTTCATACACATTTGCATTCATCTCTTCGTGGTAGTCATTTGATTTCTTCGATTTAAATGCCAACAGTGCGTCTTGTACAAATCCTTTTGCTGTACCTGCATGGCAAATGATTAGGCGCTCACCTTTTCCCATTGGTACTGAGGAAGTGGAATCAGCAGTATCATCAGTCCAGAAACGAGATAGTGTGTGGTTAGCGTTGAGCCATGTTTCATCCGTGAAAACAATATTTGCCCAATCTTGTATTTTCTTTGCCTCTCTTAAAAAATCACAACGTGCTATAGCTATATCTGTGCGTTCCATTAATAATTTTCTTTTATTTAACTTTTTATATGAAAAGCCAATTGTGTTCAAAACTTTGACCAAAGAAGATTTTTCACCATGAAATAGACCACTTCTTTTCAAAGAAACAATAAGTTTTCTCAAAGTTGGAATTTCTTTTCTCAAGTAGTAATCTAGTTTACGTAGGTTATCATTAATCGAATTACTTAGGTACGTAATTCGATTAATGATAGTAGGTACTATAATCGGAATGGTATCGCATACGAGAATCTTTAGGACATCACTATCGTCAATCTGTCAAAAGATGGTTAATATAATGGACAGTGTATAACAGAAGAACCACAATGGGCTAATATGTCAAAAGGCCGTTACTTTGACTTAGTGTTTTTGTAACAATATCTTTCACATACATATGTTTTACAGTCTATAAAAGTAATTTATAAAGACTTGAAGATGTATTAAGTAGCTAAAACGCATAAAACGGATCGAATTTCATTGCCTTATTCAAATGCTTATTCAAATGTGACTGATGTATCAGATTACTTTAATACGATTTGATGTATTTATAAGTAAGTAAGTAACGGCCTGTTATTATCCCACTGCTGGGCATAGGCCTCCTCTCTCCGTTTTTTGGAGAGAAGGATTGGAGCTACGGTGTTGCTTGGCTACCACAGCTTAAATGTATTTATTAATAAATACAAATTACTGCAAATGTTTTGTCGGGTAAATATTTTTGTAAATAATTCTTTATTATTCATAAATCCCAATATGTTAAGCACAATATGTTACAAACATGTTGTCAATTAAATTTGGCTAGATTTTTACTAGTTTTATATGTATATGTAACTTAAGACGAAAGTAATGTTACAAAAAAAATTGGTATTTCAACCATATACGAATTTTTAAATATTGTTACAAACATCGTTCAAGTTTCCAAATCTAAACTAAAACGTTTAGCCACTATTGGCACAAACATTTGGCCAAAATGCCAGCGCTAGTGCTATTGACACGCAATGGGCTGATTTATTCGCTCCAACCCCCGGAATGAATAAAGAACTACCGCCGAGGGCCAGCCATTTATCTTTATCCTGTAGGGAAAACGAAAGATTTAGGTGGTTTTTTACAAGACCAAAGAGCGATATACATTTCAATAAACGCATAGTCTATCATTCCGGAAAAATAAATATGACAGATTATTTGTTTGACTAAACAACATCGATGTGTCTTGAAGAATAATTTTTTTCACAGTATTTTAATGATTCTATGTAATACAATAATTTAAAAAAAAATTGGTTCTTCGAGCCTGGGTGGATTTAAGTATGTATTTAAAGTTGTATAAGTATATATTCACCAGTTGTCTGTCACCCATAACACAAGTATTAAGTTACTTACTTTGGGGACGGACGACGTGTGTAAGAGTCCCATATATTTATTTATTTTATATTTGTTTGTATGTATTCTAAGATTGACTTATACTATTTTCATATTACAAAATATGTATGTATTTTATAATTGGGCAAAATTAATTTACCAAAATGGAAAATATTTGTCTTTGACAACCCTAAATATCTCGGTGTCTTTTAAGTAGTATATAAATACTTCTTATGGATTTTATGTAAATTTTGTCATTACGTTGTTAATATTAAGTGGTACTTTTTATATGACCGTTAGTAGATTGTACTTTTTATTATGACCATCTTAAATTATAGTTTTAATTTGCTATTTTTGGGTCAAATATAGATTTTAATGAAAATTTTGTATGATTATATTCTCGTAAGGTATGAGTTTTATAAAAAAATTTAGTGATTAGTAATTTGGCAATTTTTATGGCTGACCTCCTGATAAAACTTATATAATCGTAAAACAAAAAAAAGAGTATTTTTCCTATAAGAAATTTTTTATGTTCTATAGTTTTTGGCGTTATCAACTATCAAAAACAAAAAAGCACTGCTCTTAAAGCTATATTATACAAAAATTATCCAAAACAGAGAAAACTATTTCCACCGCAAAAAAGTGTTTCCCGCAAAAAGATTTATGGCGTCTATCGGCCCTTCGTATAAAACGCGGGAAATGAGGTGTTGCCAGCTATTATTGTGGACTTACATTTTTGTGTGCAGACGTATTTTTATTTATTTAATACATTATTAATGTATAAAATGTATATTAATTTTGTTGCTATCTTTTATTGTAAAACAAACACAATTAATTAATCTATTAAAAAACATTCACTTTTTTTATTTTAGAGTACTGGCTACTTGTGAATTTGCTCGCATCGCATTCCTTATAAATTAAATAAGAATATTTTTGAAAGTGATTTGAACCTAAATCAACAATCTCTTGCAATTTCCAAATTCTTCTGAAATGTTAAGGAAGTTTTATACGTAATTGAAATTTTAATATCTGAAAACGTGATGCCCTTAAGTTAAAACTCAATTGATAGTAAAGCTGTTTTAATCACATATAATACGCTAAGTATATTGTGAAATTTGTCCATAGCTTACAATGGATTTCATGTATAGAAATATTATAAAGAATTAAATTAATACAAGCATTTACACAAGAACCTTTCTGTTTTTATCTTTCTAAAAAATTAATGACAAAGAAAAATCTTACATTACTTAAAGCAATAAAACGGTTTTTGCATGTTTATTTGCTTTTTGTATAAATTTATCTCTCATCGGTCTTGTGTTCGCAATAAAATATTTAAAAATGGAATATAGTTTTTAAATATTTTAGGCATATTTTTATGCAAAAGTTTTTCACAACCGACCCCGTTGTGCTTATTTATATGGAATACATTCGCGGTCACTCAATACTAATAAAAAAGGTATACTATACATTCCTGTCACGTTCGCCTCGATGTCACCCAGGCCATTGCAGAAATTGATACACATTAGGCATCTACAACGCCCTTACACGCTACACATCCCTTAATACAACCCAATAGAGTCTTAATTCCTCTAACCCAAAGCGTCGAGCTTATATTTCATGCAACTAATAATCGTTGGACTCCATTTCGTGCAAAGCTAAGTATAAGTTGGCGTTTTCGAAAGCTCTCCCTAAAGTGGTAAATGGTAAGCTTTTTGCTTCTTGACCGCGATGTTTTATTCCTGAAAGTGTGCGGCCGTCTGGTACCAATTGCTCGAAATATTATTAAGTATGAAAGTGGGGGCGGTCAATAAAATTAAAAGATGGCTTCTTTAGTGATTGTCAGCTCGTATATTGTTTAGGAAAGAAGCACTTAGTCAATTTTTTTACTGAATATAATAGAGGATATTTAAAATAAAATTATTATATTTAAAATAGAGTTTAGAGTAAAAATAATTAACTTTATAATTTCTTAATAATTTATAGAATTAGGCGTTACTTTGCGGAGGTCCATAATACAAAGCTAATGAGAATATTATTTTGCTATAATCTGCGATAAAAGAAAATGTATGCAATGCTAAATGTAGTGTACTTTTCGTTCTCATACCTGATACATGCAGAATTTGTAACAACTCATGCACTACCCGACGCCGATAACACAACAATTCACAAGCACTGCATGCATTCACCACCTCAATCTCAACAATTGTTTCGCACCGTAACCGAAGCATCGTCAGGAAATAGACTCCACGACAAAATCGCAAAGCGAAGCATCACCCAGGCAAGCAGAGTTATATAGTAACGATTTAAACCCTCACCATATAGTTGACTTTGTCTTGGAACACGTGTAGCAAACTTTTTTTATAATTTTTTTATAGTTTTTTTATAATTTCTATTTACTTTATCGCAGATTACAGCAAAATAAGTTTGCTGTAAGCTTGAAATTTTGAATAGTAATTATTATCAGACTGGCCGGTTGGAGCAGTGGGTAGTGACCCTTCCTTCAGCTCCGCGGGTCGCGGGTTCGATTCCCGCCGAGGGCCAACATTTTCTATAAATGAATTTGTTGGTCTTTGAGCCTGGGTGTATATTTGTATTTAAGTATGTATTTAAAAAATATGTAAGTATATATTCACCAGTTGTCTGTCACCCATAACACAAGTATTAAGTTACTTACTTTGGGGACGGATTACCGTGTGTGTAAGTGTCCCATATATTTATTTATTTATTTATCATTCATCGCGGATTATAGCAAAATAATTTTATTATTACTTTTGTATAATAGTAGTTATTATGTTAACCATAAGAGATAGAGACATGCTATAGCGAACTTTTTGTAGTATTTTTATAGTTCTACAATTCTCTAGTACATTACTTTAATGTGTTATAACTACATGACTCTATAGAGTACTTTATATAGTCATATAAGTCTCCTTGTTACCTGCAAATAAGTAAAAAAAACACTAACTAAAAATTAAACACTTAGGGCCTGTTTCACAAGTTACCAATTCAAATTCAAATAATTCTTTATTCAAATTGGCTTTTAAAAGCATTTTCGAATCTTCAAATTACAATGAAGCTACGACTGGTTCGGAAAGGTGCTCTTACCGAGAAGAACCTGCAAGAAACTCTGCGGTCACTCTTTTCAAAATTAAGTATTACAATAATGGCTTAATTGATTAAGAACAAATTTAAAAATTTACAATATAATTTAGTGCGTAGCTGGTCACAATTTAAAACCAAGCTTTCTTATCATCAATATAGTCTCAACAGTATAATAAGCTTTAAATAAGTGTCTTTTTAATTAATAAATAAACTGTCAGTTGGCATATTCGGAACATATCTGACGCATATCTCGGAATTTTGCGTTTCTCAGGTTTCTGATAGGCTTATTCAGCACTTAAAGTCCCTAATAAGTTAACAGGTAAATCATGTGGCTGTTATTTTGTTTATCTGCTGTATAGCGAATACCTATTTTAAAAATAGCCGCGATTTTTTTTTTCCACTTTTAAGAGTCTCTTTTAAGAGACATTTATCTGCTACTTAGTTTATTCGTCGGTTAACTATCCGATACTTTATCAGTAACTTGTGAAACAGGCCCTTACCAAAGGAAATTAATACTGCAGTATCTGCTTATTTTTTGTTTACTCTCTTCTCGTCATGATGTTATAAACCCTAGATCATGTTATAAGATAAAGTAAACATGACGTAGGCGGTGTTAGGGCGGTACAGTCTGATAGTTAATAACTGTACAACCAAACAATGTACAAATTGTAAACAGTTTATAGAATTAGGCGTTACTTTGCGGAGGTCCATAATACAAAAGTAATGAGAATATTATTTTGCTATAATCCGCGATAAAAGAAAATACGTGTAATACTAAATGTAGAGTGTACTATTCGTTCTCATACCTGATACATGCAGAATTTGTAAGAACTCATGCACTACCCGACACCGATGGCACAACAATACACAAGCACTGCACACATTCACCACAATCTCAACAATTGTTTCGCCCCGTAACCGAAGCATCGTCAGGAGATAGATTCCACGACAAAATCGTAAAGCTAAGCATTACCCAAGCAAGCTGAGTTATATAGTCACAAGTTAAAACCCCCCACCATTTAGTTGACTTTATCTTTAAACACGTGTAGCAAACTGGAACTTATAACGTTTATCTGTTCGTTAATTAGAGTGCCGTTGTTATCTTTTATTATTTCCAACTGCTCTAATGTATTTAACCTTAAACTTTTTGGGGAAATATGTAAAATTTGAAAACAATGGTCGTCAGGTATTTTATGACCGCATTCTAAAAAATACCAAAATAATATCATTACTTTTGAATTGTAAACAGCGTAATGTCTTCGTCGATCAAACATTTTATGTGATTTACCATGATATTGTAATTTAGAGCTTAATCTTTGTAGTTTAAATAAAATTTAAAAATATTATCTTTAATATTTGAATGACTTAATTCAAATTCAAATTCAAATTCAAAATATTCTTTATTCAAATAAACTTGTAAACAAGTGCTTTTGAATCGTCAACTCTACTGCTGGTTCGGAAAGCTGTTCCTACCGAGAAGAGCCAGCAAGAAACTCGGCGGTTGCTCTTTTTAAAAAATACAATTCTTAATACTAGCTACATTTAATGTTTCTATCTTGTACAGGGTCGAACAATATTTATATCCACTCATTTTTATCGTCTAAATAATCCTCAACAGTATAGTAGGCTTTCTGTATCAGCCTCTCCTTAATAGTGTTTTTAAACTGCTGTAATGGCAAAGTTAAAATTGATTCTTTCTTTTATGTATATGTATATATTTTCGGAATCTCTGAAACAGCTCCAACGATTTTCCTGAAATTCAGCATGTAGGGGGTTTTGGAGGAGAAAAATCGATCTAGTTAGGTTTTATGTATGTAAAATTTATATTAATACACTATTTTTACCATAAACTGTCAAGTCAGCGTAGCTTATTCGGGGAACGGGCAGTCTCGAGAAGTGTAAATAGGATCCTACGATCGATCCCCAACTACCTTTTTAGCCTTTTTTTAGTCCTTTGAAAAAGGCACGAGCGTCACGGCCCCATGGACCTAAGGTCTGTATAGCAAAGCTGAAGCCTCTATCTATGTCACCATCCTTATCATTCACCTAACCTTATCCTACTCTAAGTGGGGTCAGCACAACATGATTCGGCTACGTATTTTACGACCGGCCGCCTGCCTGACGTCGAATTACCTTAGTCGCCTTTTACGACACCTCGGCAAGAAATGAGGGTGGTCTATTCTATTCAGCCGGATACCACACGGCGTTAGCTTCTATGTATGAATTCTTAATACAATTAATTCAAGAATACAATAAAGACTTTTGAAACGACAAATGTTTATAAAGAAACTGCCACTAATTCAAATTTAAATTCAAAATATTCTTTATTCAAATAAACTTGTAAACAAGTGCTTTTAAATCGTCAACTCTACTGCTGGTTCGGAAAGCTGTTACTACCGAAAAGAGCCATCAAGAAACTCGGCGGTTGCTCTTTTAAAAATATAATTCTTAATACTATTTACATTATGTCGTTACTGTCTTGTACAGGTTCAAAGAGAGCTATATCCACACATTCTTATCTTCTAAATAATCCTCAAGAGTATAGTAGGCTTTCTGACTAATTCCTAATGTTAATATAATATTTAATTGCAACGTAAGTTTTGTTGTTAAAGATGCTTTTTTCAGTCCAATATTGTCCCACGGTTGGGCAAAAGCTTTCTCATTCTTTCAGTGATAAGTATTGGAGTTTAGGCCATGCTACTCCAATGCGGATAAGCATGGTGCATATTTAGATTTTCTACCGATGATATTTTTTACCAAAATTGATAACTTTATTCAAGATGCACATTATACAACTCTACAATATTTATAAATTATACAAAAATACCAAAGCATTATTGCCAATAAATTATAATTTATGTTATAAAATTATTATCTTCAAATACAGCATGTAAAGTAAGTCATCTTATCTATAAAATTTATGTTGTGATGGTGTATCGTGATAGATTTATGGCCAACTGATAGACGTTTGATGGCTGCCAGTAGTTCATAAAGCTTTGAATAGTGCACGTAAGTTTGGATTTGCATATCATGAATGCATGGTTGGGAATTACAACGGTAAACAAATCTACGAGTCATATAACTATAAAACTATTAAACTCGGATTATGGTACAATCTACATATAGCCTCATATTTTTTTTTGCGTATTATAGCAAAATAATATTATTATATCGTCCTGTCCTTATCTCACTTTAATTAAGGTCAGCACATGTTTTCAAAATTTTAAATGATTTGGCTAGTTATATATTTATATATTATATTACATATGTATGTATGATATTAGATGTGTGGTATCCGGCTGAATAGAATAGTACCACCCTCATTTCTTACCGAGGTGTCGTCAAAGGCGACTAAGGTAAGTCGACCCGCCGTGTGGTATCTGGCTGAGTAGATTAGACTACCCTCCTTCTTACTCAGGTGTCGTAAAATACGACTGAGGTAAGTTGACGTCAGGCAGGCGGCCGGTCGTAAAAACGCAGCCAAATCATGTGACAGCATGTTTATAACATGTTGTGCCGACCCCACTTAGAGTGGGATAAGGGCAGGAAGATGATGATTTGGCTAGTTATTTTACGACCGGCCGCCTTTCTGACGTCAACTTACCTTAGTCGGCCTTTATGACATCGGTAAAAAATGAGGATGTCTATTCAACTTAACCGGATACCACACGGCGGGTCTACTTACCTTTGTCGGCTTTCACGACACCTCCGTAAGAAATGAGGGTGGTCTATTCTACTTATGCGGATACTACATAGTGGGTCAACTTACCTTTGTCGTCTTCTACGACATGTCTGTAAGAAATGAGGGTAATCTCAATTCTTCTCATGCGGGTACTACATACCGGGTCAACTCACCTTAGTCGCCATTTACAATGTCGTTAAGAAATGAGGGTGGTCTATTCTACTCAGCCGGATACTGTGTGACAAATAATATTATGTATTTTTTTTAAATACCAAAAGGAGGCTTATATAGAACTCACTATGCTATTACGGATTACATAAATGGTAATGCGTGAAATTAGCTACTCCTTTACGTTGTACATGACGGGTATGACAAATGTAACTAATTATAGCAATTTTTTTTTATAAGAGCAACCGCCGAGTTCTTTTCTGTCTCTTCTCGGTAGAAACGCCAGAAAGTAGCCCTAATTACGCGCAAATTTCTTGAAGCAAATTGCGAACCAGCAGCAGAGTTGACGATTCAAAATCACTTATGTAAAATTTACTTGAATAAATGATATTTTGAGTTTGAAATTTAAATTAACTATTAAATCAATTCAAAACAATCTTCATTCAGGTAAGCTTTTTGCAAGCACTTTTGAATCTTCAAGCAATTAGATTTAATAAAGAATTTACTGAGAAGAACCAGCAAGAAATTCGGCGGTCAATCTTTTAAACGTTTTAAATTTACATTATTTAACCGCAGTCTTGTTTGAAGCTGAAAGGATATTCAAATCCAAGCATGCTTTGCCAAATATGTATTACCCTGTAACCAGGGTTTACTGTATACAATGTCATTAACTTTGGCCTTTGGCGCAGTGGGTAGTGCGCCTGCCTTCATCTCCGGTCGCGGGTCCGATTCCGAGGGCCAACATTTTCTATAAAAAATTAATTTGTCGGTCTTCGAATCTGGGTATGGTGGTATTTAAGTATGTATTTAAAAAATATATAAGTATATATTCTCCAGTTGTCTGTCACCCATAACACAAGTATTAAGTAACTTACTTTGGGGACGGACAACCGTGTGTGTAAGTGTCCCATATATTTATTTATTTATTACGTATAAGCATATTTCTTACACTTAATTTAAACTTTTCTGTAGATCATTATGTATTATTGCTACCACGATTGATAGACATATATAAGCTTTACTTGGTAGTATTTAAATACTGTTTTTTACCTGCTTTATGCATGTGCATGTTTATATCACATGTTTCTGGTGACGGTTACCTTCGGTGTCGGCTCATATAGTTAACAAATACTAACCATTTCTTCTGTTTCTGAGTATTTTCACCCAAAGTAACCAGCTCACTTTAACCCTGCACCGCCATACTGTGTTACTGACATCGAGTTACATTGGATGGGTATCATCGACCATTTAAAACGTAAGTACATTTTGTTTTCATATTGTTATTTTTATATGTATATTGTTTTATTTATATACTCTATTTGTGTTTTAGATAACTAACAAGGTAAATATTAACATTTCTCTTGAAAATATGCAAACGCTAAGCTAATACAGAATTATTATGGTTTTTTTATACGGTAACATACTATAAAATTCATTTATTAGACAGGTTTCTTGGCTTCATTTTGTTTCATTTTGTATATAGGAGTGAAATGGGAGTATGACTATCAAATTTCGTTTCTGTTTTTGACTAAACAATCACTTACCATCATGTCAAATACGGCATATACCCATAAAAATCAAATTGCATGTTTTGCAAGTTCATATTGAAAATCATCATTCTCCTGTCATCTGACTCTGAGTGTAGTCGGCACAACATGCTTTAAACATGTTATTAGATGATATAGCTAGTTATTTAACGACCGGCCGCCTGTCTGATGTCAACTTACCTTAGTCGCCTTTTACGACACCTCAATAAGAAATGAGAGTGATCTATTCTACTCAGCCGGATACCACACGGTGGGTCAACTTACCTTAGTCACCTTTTACGACACCTCAATAAGAAATGAGGGTGGTCTATTCTACTCAGCCGAATACCGCACTACAATATAAGAAAAATCAAATTAAAAAGAAAGCTTTGTTTATGTTTCTTGTTTCTTGTAAGTTTTTTGAGTTACTTTATTCAGTACTTATTTAACATAACATTTCTGTTAAATATACTGCAATTATTGGCGAGACATTTCGTAAATAATTAACTATAGCTTCTAGCAACCTAACCCTGCATGTCGCGATGGGTCGCCTCGACCCCGCAGTACGCAAAAGGGGCTAATAAGTGAAACAGAGATTTATGAGTGCACAGATATGCAAATAGAAATTTGCGGTCCCTCGGTGATAAAAAGACGTCGCACTGCGGGGGAGTGTTTGTCCAACTGTCGGGGGATGACGGCTTATAATTATTTCGTATCATATAACTTTGATATATCGATTTCGTTGTAATGTTTAAATATACTACAGATAATTACAATAGACAGCAATATTTTGTCAAGAAATTACTTGAGGGATTTGGTTTTTTTAACAAAGTGTTAAGAAAGTAAAGTAACATGCAGTTGTTTAGATCAGCGTCAAAAGACAACTCAATAGTATGTAACTGTTAAATAAAAATTAAAGCCAAATTAGGTCAATAAATATTATAACATTTAGATTTTAATCATAATAGAATTCTCTCTATCTTAGCTATACCGACGGATGACGCAATTGATTATAAGCTTAGGCCTAATCTCATTAAAGTTTACAAATTTTGCACTAAATTTCATATTTCAGAACATAATAACAATTGAATATACAGAACTTGTTAAAGTCAAATTCCCTTATCTCGTTCTACGCGTAAGACGAATAAGGGAAATGTTAATTAGCGAAAATGGGGAGATGACGTCAAGCTATAAAATGATTATGTCTGTTGATTAATTGTTTCTGTTCAAATCATATTTGGAACTTTAAAATAGTCCTGAGAAATTGTCTCGAATTATAATTTCTTTGTTATGTGTATATAAAATTTATAATAGTGCTAGAATTTTTCATTTTTGTAATCCTACTCAACTTAAAACTATGACATTCTATTTTATTCATTGTTTTTAAGAAACGATATATATCACTCGTTTTGTAATTAAATATTTAAAACTTATAAACATGAAAATGTACAAAAAAAAATTATAAAGAAATACTATATTATATTAAATTCTATCAATAGATTAAGACGTTAGAGTAAAGCCAACTTCTACATATAAACTATAAATACTACTCACGATAGTTTTAATGAAAAAAATTAACAGAATATTTTAAAGAAAGATGTATTTTTAAGAAGGGGTGAAATGTTTTAAAATTATATTAAATGGACACTAGAAATTACCGTATTAATGTTCAAAACAAATAAAACCAAGGTATGCAAATTATGAAATCTATTGTTATAATTATAAGAAAAATTAAGTATAACGAATAGTACTTATAGTATAAATTAAAACTATACAATTTAATTCATATCATAGACATGCAATTAGTCCTTAAATACACAAAAAGAAAATAAGCAGAAACATCTATGTAAATTAAAATTAATATAAACAGACCGGTATAAATATCGCATTTGATCCTACTGTTTGCTCATTAGCAAGCAAAGGGTTACATGACAAATATGTATTCGAAGTTGATATTAAAGTACAATATTGTATTACTAACATCAAAACAGCCTAGTTTACAGCAGTGTAATGTCAATAATACTTTTATCAGGTTTTTCTAAACATTACATTAAGTTTTGAAAATAATGTATCGAAATATGTATCGAACATATCATAAAACTAAATCCCCAAAAAGTTGTCTGTTTGTATGTGATCAATTTTTTCAAAATCTACGGAATGGATTTTAGGCCGGCATTTATTAACAGCGAGTCTAATGTTACATTATTACATTACATGTTATTTCTCTTCAACTGCTAAACTGATTTTGATGAGACGTTCTTTGTTAGATAGCGGAGGTTGTGGAGCAAGAGATAGGCTACGTTTTATCAATCGTGTTTCCCGCCGGGTCAAGATTTACGCGTAAAAAACTTTATGATAGACTGAATTAACGGGGCAAAGCCGCTCAGCTAGTAATATAAAAACATTAATCTATCAAACTGACATACATAAAATACACACTTACCACATGTCATATTAACAATTTTTAATATAAACATAATTATAAATACCTTAAAAGACGATATGGCAAATACCAGTTATCAATAAATAACTGAACTCTTAACAGATTATCGATATAAATTTCACATATCCGGTAGCGCGCAATAAATTGGCGTAAAAAATCCAGTTTCGATGATTGTGTTGGAAGAAGCGAACGCAATTAACTTAATCAAAGTATGAATAATGGTTTTAATAAAATATTACTATAGAAAGATGTTGAAACGAGTTAGTATAGATGAATTTATTTGCATTCCTCAGACCGTACCCACATATGACAAACTGTTTAAGCAGTCCAACCCTCGTGTTGATACTGACCAACGACCTAACGAGCTGTGACCACATGAATATTCAGATCACTCTTCACCAATACAAGGAATTAATTAATTTTGTTGTCACTCGTCGCCCCGCAGATTTACCGTTTTGGAGAGTTCGACATGCGTTAATTATTTCTCTTTTCTACTGACTAACGTCGTAAAATATTGTTAAAATTTATAGTTGTTCACTGTATGGTGTTAAAAAATTCGACGTATATTTCTTTATTAATCACTATTATTTACTAATATATCTTGCCACTTAAAAATAAATACAATCACGTTTAAGTATTTGGTTAGCCGGACTTTGTGAGTTATTACAAATAAATACGACTTAGCATTAATATATTACCTCAAAAATCATATTATATTTGAGTGCTTATATGTTTCCAAATAATTTATAATATGTATTTGTTGATAATCGAATAAGTGACACATTACACAGAAATAAGAGATGTTTTTAGATTTTAAAGTGTATGACTGTAAGACAATATTGAAATATTTTTATGGATGAAAAGTAATTTGATTAATGCAAACAAGGTGTAAAACTAATAATGGAAATACTGAAACTTATATAGGAACAGACGTTATTGTAAATTGTACCATAAATATACATTTTCGTTAATCTAATCTCAAGAATATTTAACCCATTAAATAATGAAATTTTGATATTGATCTATGATTTGAAACTTTTACAAATAATCACCTATAAATACAGCTTTAACCTTTAACAAATGTCTAAACGTTCTATTTTGAATGATTTATCAACATGTTTTCTCTTTGCATTACGAATTAATATTAAGAAATTGTTTTGTTTTCATCTAAACGCATGTAACATGGCAAACTAAAATACAATTGTTGCGATTATTTTTGATTTTATTTACAAAAGGCAGCTGTCTAACAAACAAAAAACTTCGTTTAACACGTTGCATTGCGGACGTAAGCTATTATTTAGTTACAGAATAAATAATTCCTATTGGTTACACAATAGAATCTGTTACGAAGTCACAGTCAAAAGAGGTGTTACCGCAAATTACATGATGAAGACTACAATAGTAATTATACGACTTTGTCGTATAATCAAAAAAATAATAAGATTTTCCAACGTGGTATTTTTGACCACGCGTGGCAAGTGTAGGGTTACTGATTAATAGTTCAATGGTGTTTGTTATGAGTATATATTACGTTAGCCCCTAGTGCAATTAAATCGTCGCCACACAATATGTAATTTCACTTTAACTATAGCCTAGATATAATAGAATGCATTGTGCAATTGTAAACTAACTATATTTTAGAATATCGAAACGTGGAAGGGGAAAAGTAACTTTTGGAAGATTCTCATAAATTTAGCTAACATGTGTGTGATATCTCATATTAATCGACAAGTATTAAAATATACTTTCAATAAATTTTCTCATTTGCTTTTAGAACGATTACCTTTACTTTTAAAAGCTTTTATTCAACTTGCAATGTATGTATGTGAAGGTGTAATCTTGAAAGCTAATTTTAAGCTACTTCCCTGTGTCCGATTGAGCTGAAATTTTACATACTAGTCCAGTCCCGATGACAATGCATTCTTAAGATAATCATGGTCTAATGCTATTGGCAGCTCCAAACAAGGAAACTCCTCAAAGGTTAACAGTAGCTACTTAAAAGCTTTTCAAAAAGCCTTTTAAACTGGAGTTGTATGTATAAAAACTACGCCATATGTGAAAATAATAGTAGAACACAAGTAAAAGCGGTACATATTAGAACACAAGTAACAGTGTACAGAAAAATAGTTTTTTTATGACTGCCAATAAAAAAATCATATTTGAATTTTTAATACAAAACTGAAATACTATAATACAAGGATAAATTACAATTTAAACTGAAGTAGGTATATAAAAAAGGTAAAATGCTCGATTGTCGATTAGAGACTACAGGGTGTCAAGCCGGCGTTATACTTCAGTGAATGTGTGCAGATATGATTATCCGCGACCCTCGGCCTCTGAGCGACAAAACCTGGTGCACATGCATACTACAAATAAAGATATGTCCCATGATATGTCCGTATAAAAGTTTCTGAAATAAGAAACTAAATTTTCCAAATAAATTTTTCTTTATGAAATTCATATATAGACTTAAATGCTTCTTATTTTATATAGAACTGCATTACTTTTATATTATACTGCTTCTATTCAATTCCCTAATATATTTTTATAGGAAAAATTACTTCTTTTTTTTAACTGCCTTAATTTGGATTCCTGGCTATCCACTACAGTGCAGTTTTCAAATAATTTCATTCCGTGCACCACAATTCTATGGAACGATCTCCCTTTGGCAGCGTTTCCGGATCGGTACGATATAACTACCTTCAAAAAGCGTATTTTCGACCTTTTTAAAGTACGGCAACACACTTGATCTGCAAGAGGTCGTGGGCGGCGGTGATTATTTGAGTTGCATGGTCGTTTGCCATCCTTGTCCATAAAAAAATACTAGCCCGGTTGTGAGAGAAGCACAGATATACATATTTTCATATAAATTATAGCTAAATCAGTGATCGTTGTGCTCTCGACTAGTCTGATGATTGAAATTTTTTTAACGGAACGTTATGTAAAATTTGAAGACAACGCATACTAATTGACTACTTTAGTTTATTTTACGCCAGCGTACAAAACACTAATCTTTTAGATAGCGTTTTGTACGCTGGCTACATATTAGTTTCTACATATTCTACATATTTTTACTGTAAAAAAAATCTTCTGAATTCATAATTAATAATAACAATTATAAAAGCCAGTTGTCCAAAAGCTGGCGCTGTTAAGAGATTGCGAGTACAATCAAGGGGAACTTTCCACCCCGCACTTAGCAGATTAGGGTTATGGCTTATCTGTGGTTAGTTGTTTAGTCAATACAGATTAGGGTTACCTATTCAGTATTATTTTACCATTCTTGATAGTTAAAAAATAAAAATATAGATATACTAGTGATATATGGGAGTTAGTCGCTTTTAATTAAGAGTTTTTTAATTTACCTTTAATTATTCAAATTTTTTTATTTTCCGAAGAAAACAGACGAAAATTTTTGATTGTATTATTAGCCAGATATTCATTGGAATAGCCGTAAAAGTGTATCAGACAAAAAACTTTCGCATTTAAAATATATGTATGGATTTTTTTTTACATTTATTTCTTTCTTTTAGTCATAGTGTGATCCATAATTTGAGTTATAAAGCAGAATTCCAGAATGTGTATGGAGTTTTTCTACATTTATTTCTTTCTTTTAGTCATTGTGTGATCCATAATTTGAGTTACTCGTATAAAGCAGAATTTCAGGGCCGTCCTATTTTTGACTAATCACATTTGTAAAATATCCTTTACATACAGATAAAAAATAACATTTTTTTTAACTTTACCAATTTTGAAACAACATTTTACCACTTCACGTTTATATACGAAAATTATGATCCTTTAAAACGTCTATTGCTACCAATCAATCAATGCTAAAGCAAAGTTTTGTAGCTAACATTATATGATTTACTAGCTTTTACCCGCGACTTCGTTCGCGTGGACTGTTATCGTGTAGGTTGATAATAAATGGCGCTTTTAAATGTCATCCTATTCCTATAGAATTAACAGGATTTCTATAGCCTGTATGTTACTCCGGTGTATAAGGAATTACTGTGCCAAATTTCATCGATATTAGCTCAGCAGAGCCGTGAAAAATAACAAACATACATCCATAGTCACAAACTTTCGTATTTATAATATTAGTAGGATAGGATATGAAAACATGCATATTCTCTAGTCAATGTAACCATTCAAATGGTAACCGTGCGTTGTTAAGGGCAATTTGGTTAAAAAGCTCATTAAAAAGTTGTCGGAATCGTTAATTTCAGCGAGTCGTGATTTCCCGTTGCCGCAAAGTTTTTCTTTTGTGCCTGTTTAATTGTGGATCTCTACCGGCGGATTAACCAAATGAGGCCGACTCACAGGCTTGCATCTCCTGTGTTCGTTGTACAGACGCGTGCATAAATGTTAACATCATTTTGTTACTATATACTACTATTATAAACTAAGTAACAGATAAATGTCTCTAAAAAGACTCTTAAAAGTGAAAAATAAAAACTAAAAATTCTCGACCATTTGAAATAGGTACTTGCTAGCCAGCAGACAAACTAAATAACGTCCACATGATCTACCTGTTAACTTATTAGGGACTTTAAGTGCTGAATAAGCCAATCAGAAACCTAAGAAACGCAAAATTCCGAGGTATGTGTCAAATATGTTCCGAATAAGCTAACTGACAGTTTATTGGTAACTTGTAAAACAGGCCCTTATTCTTTAATTATGGTCGGCACAATATACCTTCATCTTTCATCCTCAACAATCCATGTACTATTTCTTTTATATGCATATAATGCTTCACATAATCCATCCACCTTTTGTTCGGCTTCCATTTAATCATATATCCATTCACATTTAGAACTCTTTTGGTCACATAATTTTCATCCTTTCTCATTACATGACCATACTAGCTCAATTTCGTACTACTATATCTTTTCTATTGGATAAATCATCTGTTTAATTATTTCTTAAAAATGTAATGCTTGTTAATTAATAGTATGATACCTTCATGTATTGTAATGCCAAAAATTTCTGCAAGGTTAGATTTATGACTTGTAGGGGCCAACATTATTGTACTTATGAGTAAGTGGTAGAAAATTTAAACGGAAAATTTGGACTTAATCACAACTAGTCACAGTCATAGCTATCTGGTTAGACACAGCTAATCATGACCGGATTAGGGAGTTATAAATAAGATACTAATATAATAATAATTAACATTATACTTATCAAAGACCACCACGATGAGATATCATCACAAGCACAACTGTTACAACCTTTTATACAAATAATATTTCTTCTGCGATAACAACCATGTAAACTATGATCCAAAGTTACAGAAAGCATCAGAAATTTCCGACCTAGGCCCTATAACTCCCGCGCTTTTTCAAGTCTATTAGAAACTTAGACTTAGAAACAGAATCTTAACATTTATCTTAACAAAACTTTTTCCTAGAAAGAAGGCTAATAAAATTTTTCTTTGCGAGCATACGTAGAACGTGCGCAAATGTACTAAACAAAAGGACATTCGTGATCTGCGCGTACGCTCACGATGCCATTAGCGGGCGCCGTGGGCGTAATTAAAGAGCTACAATACAGTACTGGCGAATTAAAAACAATTAACTTGGGCCCGAATTGAGCACAATGGTCCCACGATGTGACGACATGAGCATGTTCGGCGTGAGTTGTGACTTCTGTTCGCGACTGTATCCAGTGACAGTGACAGTACTTTACTGGATTCTACTTTTCTGTTACGAAAATTATATTTTTCCTATATAATATTAATCATATACATACTAGAACACACAATTAACTTGTGATTCCTGAGTCGTGATTCAGCAGAGTTGACAACTCATTTATTGGACTCGGTATTCGCTTCTAGAACAAAAATTCCGCACTCCATACTAGACCTGTCTACAGAAAGATTTAAATTACGTGTAAGAAATATACCTAAAGCATATTAAAAAATTAAAGATTATTTGGATATTAAAAATCCTGTCAGCTTCATACAAGACTACTATTTAATAATGTTAAATTGAAAATGTTTAAAATATTGACCGCTGTGTTTCGTTCTGGTTCTTCTCGGTAAGAGCAACATTCCGAACCAGTTGTAGCTTCATTAATCATATTGATTCTTAACGATTCAAAAGTGCTTCAGAGATCTTAATTGTATAATGATAATTTTGATTAGTTTTGATTGTATTTATTTCATATTATTTATAATAATATTGTGTAACCCACTTTTCCAAGATGGTATTAAAAAGAACGTTATAATTTGGATGTTGAAGTGGGAGAACATTTACAATTTTTTTACATTAATAATCATCGATATAGAACGATCTAGAAGTGACATGGAATTTCTGATCTTTCATATACACAAATTAGTTTCATAAACACGAGCTTTTTTTTAATTTAATTTATCAAAAATATCACCACATTGCGCTATTTATTGTCCGAAACTATAGCGCCTGCATTCTTTAACATAAAAATATATAAAGCTTCTCTGTATGTCATAGACAAAAAAAATCAGTGAAACTTTTTAATGTCTCCACACATTTTTGTCAGTACCCAAAAATAAAAAAGCAAAAAATCAATCGCCATTTAGCGTGTTAATCGGGCCGTCAAATTAGGTTGTAGCGGTTAAGCTCATCGCAAAAATGCTGATGTATCAAAGAGGGGCGGCGTCATTTTCTTTTCTCTTTTCGGTTTTCGCGCCGCCGCGCTCCTATTGCCACGCTTTGTGTGATAACTTAGTTACGGCTGGCATTTTATTAATTTTTGATTTTGATTTTTATAGGGTTGCTAATGTCACGTGAGCAATGATTATTGGTTTATTTTTTTTAATTTAAGCTAGTAGAAAAAAGTAAAGTAACGGTCCATTACTATCCCAACGATGAGCAAAAGCGTCCTTTTTCCTTTTAGAGAGAAGGGTTGGAAAAATTCTGCCATAAGCTCCAGAATTCTGGGGATATGCAGGTTTCCTCGCGATGTTTTCCTGCGTCTAAAACCGTGTGATAAATTATAATATAAATTAGGAACGCAATTTTTGACATAAAAAAAACATGCTGTTTGTAATAAGTTAGGTAGAGGGTGGTCTATTCTACTCAGCAGGATACCACGCGGCGGGTCAACCTACCTTAGTCACCTTTTACGACACCTCGGTAAGAAAGAGGGTGGTCTATTCTACTCAGCCGGATACCACACTGTGGGTCAACCTACCTTAGTCGCCTTTTACGACGCTACGGTAAGAAAGAGAGTGGTCTATTCTACTCCACCAAGTATCACGCAGTTGGTTAACTTACTACCTATAGTCTCCTTTGACGACACCTTGCTAAAAAATGACGGTGATCTATTCTACTCAGCCGGATACCACACGGCGGTAACAAATAAAATAGATATTGGACAAAACTAACTTGTGTTATGAGTGACAGATAACATGTACATAATAATTATGTAATATAATTTTTGAATAAATACTAAAATATCATACATAAATATATCCCGACACTTATCACCAACAAATTGTTCTTAATATTGGTCATTGCCGGAAATCGAACGCGCGACCCCCGGAATTTAAGTCTGGGTCACTACCACCGTAACAGGCCAGTAAAAAATAAACTCATACATACTTACACATATAGCCGTTATGAGGGTGTCAATAATTAGAAAAGTGTCAAATTTCGACACGCGCCAACAAAAGAATGGGATTGTATCAACCCCCATGTAAACCGTACACGTTACCATTTGGGTCTTTTAAACCATCAATCGATATCAATTTTAACATCGGCTTACAACATGTTTTTTATGAGATCAGGATTTTTGATGTATTTTTGTCACGTAAAAAAACCTTTACTTTTGCGTTTTCTTTTAAATTAAAACATTATAAATTAATTATTATTACTTAATATGGTTATTATATATTATAACTAGCGGCCTGCCCCTGCTTCGCACGGGTATAAAATATATAGCCTATGTCACTCAGTGAAAAAAATGATTAAAATCTATCCAGTAGTTTTGTTTTATTAATTACTGCCCGTGACCCGCACGCGTTAAATTTGTAGTAAAAAAAATATCCTTGCCCTATACCATGAAGATTCCCTGCTATCTTTGGAATATCTAAACTCATATACTACATATTTACTTTTACATATTCGTTTTTGTTATACCACGTTTTATATTGACTTGACGGAATATAAATGCGGTCGAACGGAATAAAAAGTTACCTATATCCGTCTCCTGGTTCTAAGCAACCTCTCCACCAATTTATTTATTTATACGGATTGGTTCATCCGTTCTTGAGTTATAAATAGTGTAACTTAGACCAACTTTCTTTTATATATATAGATTAAGTAAGTAACGGCCTGTTACTATCCCACTGCTAAAAATAGGCCTAAAATAGGAAAATAATATAGATATTTATTTATTTTATCCGTCGTGTGCGGTTAAGTAGAATTGACAACCCTCTTCCTTACCAAGGTGTCGTAAAATACGACTAAGGCAAGATGATGTCAGGCGGCTCGTTGTAAAAAACGTAGCCAATGTGACAACATGTATAAATATGTTGTTTCGACCCCATATAGAGTGGGATAAGGGAAGGGGGATGGTGAATATTAATATAGTAACCTAAACGCCCAGTCAAGTAATGGGCATAGACAAATAAAGTCACCATAGACAATAAAAAAAAAGTAAGTAATGGCCTGTTACTATCCCACTGCTGGACATAGGCCTCTTCACTACTTTTTTTTTGGTTCCAATGCGAATTGGTAGGTTACACATATCTCCAGAATTCTCTAGATATATGCAGGTTTCCTCGCGATGTTTTCCTGCACCGAAAAGCGTGTGATAAATTGCAATTATCAATTAGACACATAAGTTTTACTAGAAACTCATTGGTGCCTGTCCGGGTTTGAACCTTACACCTCCTCGAAAGAGTCGCACGGTGTTACCGCTGAGCTACCACAGCTTCTCCATAGACAATACAAAGCCATAATTGTACTGTGAAAGAAAACAAAACCCTTTGCAGTTGGAGCCGCACATATATCACGGGCCGACAATGCGGACTTTTTGCCGGCGATCATGTACGTGGCTTTTTGAACTGGGATTTTTTCACTCCATTCGTCCGATACGATGTGTAGGCGAGCTTTATTTCGCTGACAGTTTCAGGGTTGCCTTTATTTTCATTATTTTTTTTATTTAATGCACCATTTGCAGAAGTTATAATAGAATTATTTTACTATAATCCGCGTTCGTTAAGAATCTATCTATGTAATGCTAAGTGTATGAAGCAGGCAATGAACATTCACATACCTTATACATGCAGGACAAGTCACCACACGTATCACAAAGCGCCGCCACCAACTCCACACAAGCACACTTACACTTTACATAGATTAGATTCAAAGTAACGCTTGCTTCTATAAATCAACTGTTCCACAAAAGATCTATAGAGTAATATTGTCTAAGGCTTAGTTAGCTTCACGTATTAATTAATAGACATAAAGGTATATAAATTATAACTTACATCTTGGCCTTAAATTGCATTAAATATTTCTTTCTAGTTTATAAAATTAAGGTGTCTTTTTGCGGGGAAGTCCATAATAAAAAAAATACTAATATGACTATTTTATTATTTGATGACATCAAAATAATATAAATAGATTTCTGTTTATTTTTAATAAAAATCCATTAAGTATTTTTTATTAAAGCGTAATAATTGCAAAAAAAACTTCGCCATCCCTAGATAGTGAATTAGTTTCAAACTCGAACTGCGGTCGTCCTCCCGTTCTGTGTACAGTCGCATTCACCGAAAAACTATGTTCAACGTTACGTACATTTCCTAGTACATGGTCACCAGATGAAGGTACTATCGAACACAAAAGTGTGTTTACTTATACTTTAATGAATTACAAATTATATCGACACATCTAAAATTAGTTTCGATTCCGAACTATGATTATGATTATTCTTCCGTTTCGTGTACTGTCGCGTTCACCAAAAACTATGATCAACCTAAGTACATTTCCCAGTACATGATCAATAGATGAAAGTACTGTCGAACATAAAAGCATTTTTACTTATATTTTAATGATTATAATTTCTATCGATATATCTAAAATTAGTCTCGATCCCGAACTATGATTATTCTTCCGTTTCGTGTACTGTCGCGTTCACCAAAAAACTATGATCAACCTAAGTATATTTCCCAGTACATGGTCATTAGATGAAAGTACTGTCGAACATAAAAGCATTTTTACTTGTATTTTAATGATTATAATTTCTATCGATATATTTAAAATTAGTTTCGATCCTGAACTATGATTATGATTATTCTTCCGTTTCGTGTACTGTCGCGTTCACCAAAAAACTATGATTAAGTACATTTCCCAGTACATGGTCAATAGATGAAAGTACTATCGAACACAAAAGCATTTTTACTTATATTTTAATGATTATAATTTCTATCGATATATTTAAAATTAGTTTCGATCCTGAACTATGATTATGATTATTCTTCCGTTTCGTGTACTGTCGCGTTCACCAAAAAACTATGATCAACCTAAGTATATTTCCCAGTACATGGTCATTAGATGAAAGTACTGTCGAACACAAAAGCATTTTAACTTATATTTTAATGATATTAATTTCTATCGATATATCTAAAATTAGTTTCGATCCCGAACTGTGATTATTTTTCTGTTTCGTGTACATTCGCATTCACAAATAACTATGTTCAACGTAACGTGTATTTCTCAGTGTATAGTCACCAGATACTAGACCAGTCTACAAAAAGGTTTAAATTAAGTATAAGAAATATTCTTATACGTAAAGCATATTACAAAATTGAAGATTATTTGGATGAAAAAAGCCTGGATTTGAAAATCCTTTCAGCTTCATACAAGACTGCGGTTTAATAATGTAAAATTGAAAATGTTTAAAATATTGACCGCCGAGTTTCATTCTGGTTTTTCTCGGTAAGAGCAACGAACCAGTTGTAGCTTCATTAATCATATTGATACTTGACGATTCAGAAGTGCTTGAAAGAGCTTATTTGAGTAAAAATTATTTTGATTTGATTTGATTTGACACGAAAGTATAATCGAATACAAAAGTGAATTTACTAATAGATCTTTTAATGAATTCATAATTTATTTCTATATAACTGAAGTGAATTAGTTTCAGCTACGAATTGTGATTATCTTTTTAATCTGTATAATTCAAATTCAAAATATTCTTTATTAATTATTTTGTATCTTTAAATATATCCTTATATTCTGTTTTACAGTCGCTTTTACCATATAAAAGTATTGAAGTATGATGTAATAAAATCGACACTCCAATGTTTTTATGAGATTGTAAATATAATTTTTGATGATTTCTTATTATGTATATTAGCCATAAAGAAGGGATATAAAAAGAAATGTTTTCCGTTCACTTAAACACTTTGAAATCCGACTTATAAACACTTTGTTAACCATTCATCTTGGCTTAACAATAATTTATCCGTACAAAGGTAACAAAGTACTGCCGCCAACTGTACTTGGATTTGAACCCGTTAGCAGCGGTGACAGTTATGGGAATAAATACACGTTTATTGCGCTTTATAAGCCGCTCGGAGATTTAATTTTATAACGCTCTTTGATCGGGAATTATATAATTTTCACTCACACTAAATTCAATTTAATGTACAATTTTAGTTGATTATATATCCCGTACTTTAAGAGATATTTTTACGTGAGAAAGATTTCGAAATGGTAGTACTTACTAGAATAAGCTATCTTGAACTGCGGTCATTTAAGATTGATACAAAAGTTCATTGACTTTCATTAAATCCAATTATTTTAATTGGATTTAATGAAAGTCAATTGCCTATACCTTCGTTTGCATCAACTTTAGTTTTAAAATACCTAAAATAGTTATGATATTGATTTTTTCTGTTCCCAAAGATAAAACAGGATTTTTTTCGACATTTTAGCTTCGTACGTAAGTTCATATATAGGTATATAAGCTTCCAAGGAAAGAAATTTCGCCCTATCATAAGTAGGCCAGATGACTGGCGAACCACATCATCCTCCTGCGCTTATCCCACTCTAAGTGGGGCCGGCAGAACATGTTATAAACAAATCACATGATTTGGCTATGAATTTTAAGACGGCCGCCTGCCTGACGTTAACTTACCTTAGTCGTATTTTACGACACCTCGGTAAGAAAGAGGGTGGTCTATTCTACTAAACCGGATACCACACAGTGGTTCAACTTACCTTAGTCGCCTTTACGACTCCTGGGTAAGAAATGAGGTTGGTCTATTCTACTCAGCCGAATACCACACGGCGGGTTGACTTACCTTAGTCGCCTTTTACGACACCTCGGTAAGAAATGAGGTTGGTTCTACTCTATTAAGGCGGATCCGATATCACAAGGCGATAACAATCTGTAAAAAATTAAAGCAAATTTTTAAAAACATGTCAGGAATCCTACATTATGTCACAATCATTTTTAATGGCTCCATTTTTATGATGAAATAAATGTTTGGATTTATTTATTTAAAACATACATTTTTTAATACTTTTATATACCTATTTAAAATTTGTCCATGTATGAATACAAAGAGATCTTTTACATATACAATAATATTTTTGTATATATTTTAAAAAGTTAATAACGTAAAGCCTTACACCAAAAGACATTACGCCCGTTAACTTTTATATACCTATTTAAAATTTGTCCAGGCGATATTTTGCAAATACAATAATATTTTTGTATATATTTTCAAAAGTAAGTAACGTAAAGCCTTACACCAAAAGACATTACGCCCGTTAACTTTTATATACCTACTAGGAGTCCCGCCCTTGCTTCGCACGGGTATAAAGCATATAGCTTATGTCACTCAGTGATAATCACAGTATTTCGCTACTCCATATTGAATTTTATTATACATATAAACCTTCCTCTTCAATCACTCTATATACTTAAAAAAACCGCATCAAAATCTTTTGCGTAGTTTTAAAGATTTAAGCAAACATAGAGATATAAGGACAGACAGAGAAAGTGACTTTGTTTTATACTATGTAGTAACGTTTATAGCTACTACTATTTTGATAATTGTCATATTTTTACCATACTTATCCAAAGACTAAATTACGTTTAGCTGTCATTTATGTTTTGTTTTTCCATGTCATAGTCGTTTTTGCTATACCACGTTTTACAGTGACTTGACGGGATAAAATAAATGCGGTCGAACGGGATAAAAAGTATCCTATGTCCGTCTCCTGGTTCTAAGCAACATCTCCACCAATTTTCAGCCGAATTGGTTCATTCGTTCTTGAGTTATAAATAGTGTAACGAAGACCAACTTTCTTTTATATATATAGATTTAAAATTTGACCAGGCGATCTTTTACAAATATAATATTATTTGTGTATATATTTTCAAAAGTAAGTAACGTAAAGCATTACGCCGATCAATTTTCTATAACTCACTCGTAGCACACGTTTAATTTGCATCGTTGACCCAAAAATGGCATCCATTTCCAGAGTTCTAGTGGCTATCAACCGTTCAAAAAGCACGTGACAATAAACTCGGCCCCGATATCCGTCAAAGTGACTCTGTCAAGGGGTATCATCGGTGTCAAGAACGCGCCGAACGCCACTACCGCCCTCTACAGAGCCCTCGTACGTGATTAAATCGCTAAATGTCAAAGTGCAAAGATCTTTGTATCGCAGCCGTCGCTCAATGCTTCGCTGCTTGATGTGTTCATTCATCAAAAAAGCGCTTCAGGCTTACATTATAGTGCGATTAAAACACTAGGGCGGGAAGTGCACACGTATTCTTTGTGTTTTTTAAGTATGGCGACATTTTAAAACAAAAAATATAACTTCTATGAAGATAAACTTCTTCACGCCGTGTGGTATCCGGCGGAATAGAATAGTACCACCCCCATTTCTTACCGAGGTGTCGTAAAAGACGACTAAGGTAAGTCGACCCGTCGTGTGGTATCCGGCTGAGTAGAATAGTACCAACCTCATTTCTTACCGAGGTGTCGTAAAAGGCGACTAAGGTAAGTCGACCCGTCGTGTAGTATCCGGCTGAGTAGAATAGTACCACCCTCATTTCTTACCTAGGTGTCGTAAAAGGCGACTACGGTAAGTTGACCCGCCGTGTGGTATCCGCTTTAGTAGAATAGACCAGCCTCCTCTTACCGAGGTGTCGTAAAAGGCGACTAAGGTAAGTCGACCCACCGTGTGGTATCCGGTTTAGTAGAATAGACCACCCTCATTTCTTACCGAGGTGTCGTGAAAGGCGACTAAGGTAATTCGACCCACAGTGTGGTATCCGGTTTAGTAGAATAGACCACCCTCATTTCTTACCGAGGTGTCGCAAAAGGCGACTAAGATAAGTCGACCCGCCGTGTGGTGTACGGTTAAGTAGAATAGACCACCCACCTTTACGGCTCCTCGGTACGAAAGATTCTTACCAAGGTGTCGTAAAATACGACTGAGGTAAGTTTCTCCGATCTTTCAATTATATATCCTCCTGCCCACTCTAAGTGGGGTCGGCACAACATGTCATAAACATGTTGTAACATGATTTAGCTTCGTTTTTACGACCGGCCGCCTGTCTGACGTCAACTTACCTTAGTCGCCTTTTACGACACCTCGGTAAGAAAGAGGGTGGTCTATTCTACTAAGCCGGATACCACACGGTGGGTCAACTTACATTAGTCGCCTTTTACGATACCACGGTAAGAAATGAAGGTGGTCTATTCTATTAAACCGGATACCACACGGTGGGTCAACTTATCTTAATCGCCTTTTACGACACCTCAGTAAGAAATGAGGGTGGTCTATTCTACTAAGCCGGATACCACACGGTTGGTCAACTTACCTTACTCACCTTTTACGATACTACGGTAAGAAATGAAGGTGGTCTATTCTACTCAGCTGGATACCACACGGCATTAAGTTTATATTTTAATATCTTTCTTAACTGATCAATCAATTTAAAATTATTACGTCACCATCGTAAATTATTATCTCCTTTTAGTTTAAATTAACACTGATTAGCAATATAGTTAATAATCTGAATTTATGAATATAATTTAAATAAATTATTCACATACAATAATAGCATTAAATATTACGTATTTTATAATTATGAATTTCGTGATATAATATGACCTGTATAATTTATGTGCTTGCTACGTAATTTTATTTCTATTAGTAATTCCTATTCAATGAAATTGTATAATTTATATTATACAAAATAAATAATGGGTTACTTTTCTATATAACTATGTTTATATGTGGAAGAAGCTAAAAACTAACAAATTCGCATTTTAATATTTGTTTGGACTTAATCTATGTAATTTTAAGTGTAGGTAGCAGACAACGTTCACACACCTTATACATGCAGGATTAGTTATAACACGTATCATAAGACGTCGCCACAAACAACACACCACACAAGCACTACACACATTGACTACGACAATCTCTACGATCGTTTCGTCCCGTAAACGGAACATCAATAGGAGGATAGGGTTTCGCAACTTCGACGATGCTTCTGCGTTCGCCCTTCCCGCCCGGTGACGCTGTAAAAGCCCTTAAGGCTAACAGCATATAGTCATTTTGAAAAATAAATATTTTCTTAACATAGCAAAATAATTATAACTTCTGTACCTACTAATGGAATTCCGCAAAGTAAAGCCCACTTCTATAAATTATTTGTTTGGACATTTTGATTGATTATTTCTACGTATGCCACTTTATCATTTATCTTTTCCCATACTCTTAATAATTGCTAGAAGAGCTCGCTTATAGCTTCAAGTTTTTCTATATATACATTACTAGCGGCCTGCCCCTGCTTCGCACGGGTAAAAAATATATATCCCATGTCACTCAGTGTAAAAAAAAATATTAAATCGATCCAGTAGTTTTGATTTTTTCATTACTTCCCGTGGCCCGCAAGCGTTAAATTTGGAGAAAAACAATTTCCTCTCCCTATACCAAGAAGATTTCCTGCTATCTTTGGAATATCTAAATTCATATACTACTATTTTATTTATTTACTTATTTATTTTTACAATTAATTATAGAATGTCTTTATGTACAACATTCACAGCTTCCTTGTCATTAAACAAACTCTTGAATGAGCGACATATAGCTGTTAAATTCGAAGTACTATAAGGCGAAACGCGGCCTCCTCACGGCATTTTAAATCTGTAATATCTCCGAAAATGTTCACTTAAATTACATGCTGTAAACGACCATATTGATCTATATTAAATCAACAATTTATTTAAGGTACTTAATTGGATAAGGATTAATGCTGTATTGTACAAAAATTGCTTTGAACATAAGGCATTATTTTTCGTAAAAAGTAAATGACAAAAAATGCTATTGTGTTTAATGTGTTTGTTTTGTGTTTAAATGTTATCCATAAGAGATAGACACATACCATCGCGGACTTTTCTGTAGACCTTTTCAAGGTGTACAAATACTTAGTACATCATTTTGATAAATCTCGTAGGGTTTAGCCTGCGTTTGCAATGTAAGCAGAAAAAAATGTAATTATTTACAGAAACCTCAAAAATTACAGTATTTCTCTACTCTGTATTGAATATTATTATACATACAAACCTTCTTCTAGAATCACTCTATCTATTAAAAAAAACCGCATCAAAATCTGTTGCGTAGTTTTAAAGTTTTATGCATACATAGGGATATATGGACAAACAAAGAATGTGACTTTGTTTTATACTATGTAGTGATTAATAAGCTGTGATGGCCTAGCGGTGCGACCGTGTGAATCTCTAGAGATGATCATGGGTTCAAACCCGGGCAGACGCCAATGAGTTTTTATATTAAAACTTATGTGTCTAATTGATAATTGCAATTTATCACACGCTTTTCGGTGAAGGAAAACATCGTGAGGAAACCTGCATATCTCTAGAAAATCCTAAGGATATGTGTAACCTACCAATCCGCATTGGAGCAGCGTGGTAGGTCTTAGCTCCAACCCTTCTCTCCAAAAATGGAGAGAGGAGGCCTTTGCCCAGCAGTGGGATAGTAACAGGCCGTTACTTACTTACTTTTTTAGTGATTAATAATGTATAAATGATTTTTTGTTACATAAATTATAAACTAATACAAAGTTGTATAAACATAAAGAATCAGTTATTCACTAACGAACACCTTTCCCATTATAAATCCTTTGATTTAAACTCTTTAATATAATCTCCGCACTAAAGTTAGAATCTTATACTGCGTCCATCATATTATCAGTCTTTTGACAGCTCACGCTCATTAAGTTTTGTATTGCTTACGTACAAATATCATACAAATAATATTTGTACTTTATGGATGGGTACCGCCCACTTAGTGATGTCACACATAATGGGTTACTACGATTATGCCACAGATTAAAAATAATCGGTAGAAATCGATGTTACGAGTATTAAAAGACATTTAATAACATTATATAAAGTTTTACTTTCTTCTTAGTTAATACATGAATACAAATAAAACAATCAGGATATTTTAATTTATTTTATTAGCACGAGTCGTCGGAATGATAATCAACACTAGACTCCTCCGATGAGGAGTCTTCAGTAGCAGTTATTATTAGCTCTTGTGTAGATAATATATTATCAAACGCAATATCACGTTCCCAATCAGAGAATATTACTCTTTTAGTTCTTTCCACCACACTTGCCCAGTTCTCGGCCGTTACGTGGGTGCAAGCATTTTTTAGCAATTGCAACATTTTATTCGCTGTGAATGGGGGGCTTGTATTGCATCTCGCAGCATGCCCTTTTACTTGTGCCCATATAAGTTCTATTGCGTTGTACTGGCAGTGGTATGGAGGAATCCGAAGAACAGTATGGCCATATTCTGCTGCCATTTCATTGATTACATAGCGTTTTGCTCTCTTTTTGGTTTTTAATATTTTTATTAATTCAACTTTTATCATTGAGTCGTCCACATTTTCTCCATTGTCCCGAAGCCAATTAATTATTTCATGCTTTTTATTAGCCTGTGTTGGCATTTTGTCAATTTGACGGGAGTGGTAGGGCGCATTATCAATAAAAATTATTGATGGTTCTTCCAATGAAATGAGCATTTTTTTGAACCACTCTTCATACACATTTGCATTCATCTCTTCGTGGTAGTCATTTGATTTCTTCGATTTAAATGCCAACAGTGCGTCTTGTACAAATCCTTTTGCTGTACCTGCATGGCAAATGATTAGGCGCTCACCTTTTCCCATTGGTACTGAGGAAGTGGAATCAGCAGTATCATCAGTCCAGAAACGAGATAGTGTGTGGTTAGCGTTGAGCCATGTTTCATCCGTGAAAACAATATTTGCCCAATCTTGTATTTTCTTTGCCTCTCTTAAAAAATCACAACGTGCTATAGCTATATCTGTGCGTTCCATTAATAATTTTCTTTTATTTAACTTTTTATATGAAAAGCCAATTGTGTTCAAAACTTTGACCAAAGAAGATTTTTCACCATGAAATAGACCACTTCTTTTCAAAGAAACAATAAGTTTTCTCAAAGTTGGAATTTCTTTTCTCAAGTAGTAATCATATACATGACGACGAATAGCGTCAGCGTCAAAGTCATCAACAGCTGTCACCTTATGAGCCCGGCGCTTTCTTTTTGGTGTAGATGGTTTGTTTTGCTCCAAGCCGCTCCTGCCGTAGGCATCAGTAGTGATTTTAGTCACAGTTGATAGACTGATCCCCAACGCGGCTGCAACACGGTTTCGGACTTGCGTGATAGGTATAAGAGGTCCGCCATTTTGATTTTCTTGCTCAAAATACTCATGAAGTTTTAACACTAACTGTCTCGATTGTGCTTTCAACACACGTCCTTTCGGCATTTTCACGATCAATTAATATAAGTTTCACAAAAGTTTTTCCGAGGAATAAAGCTACTTAACTCAAGGTGTAACAGATGCGAGAGAACACTCAGCGAACGTAAATGCGTGTGACTATCACGGGCGATTCGTTGAGAGTGACAGATCACGTCAAAATGGCGGCCGAGCGGAAGGTCTGTTGATGTTGCCAGTTGATGTATAATATATTTTTTATGATTATAATAAATACACACGGATTAACATTTATTTTCAAAAAACTAAGGCAATATTAAATCAAAATGTTGATTTCTATATCTGTTATTAGTTTACGTAGGTTATCATTAATCGAATTACTTAGGTACGTAATTCGATTAATGATAGTAGGTACTATAATCGGAATGGTATCGCATACGAGAATCTTTAGGACATCACTATCGTCAATCTGTCAAAAGATGGTTAATATAATGGACAGTGTATAACAGGTGATTTACTCCGTCGTTAGTCCAAGCTAATTCTTCCGCGTTATATCACCTTTCTTTCTATCTCTTTCCAGCAATCGACTCGAGTTTACGACGTCATTAGCGCTATCAAGAGAGTACGGTGTATCTGTAACATTTGATAGTAATATCGCCTTTATGTGGAAGAGAATAAGATAAGTGTTACGTTTTTAAAAATACGTAGGGTGCACTGTACGCTAGTGCAAAGTCACACCTAACGAAACTAAAGGATGGCTTGCGATAGTTTGTTAAGACGCGATCGCGAAAACGTATTTTTTCATTATAAGACACGACACCATCACGATATGTCGTATTAGAGGGAATAAAAGGGGATTTTTTTTGGAAATTTGAATTTTTTTTCAGTATAACTTAATTAATTACTAAAATCAATTAAAACGTGGGTTTCTTTGATATTTTTAGGCTATAGACTCATTAGAATTCTAGTATTGTGATGCTATTATATTTTCCTTACGTAAGCGTAAGGAAAATATAATAGCATCACTCACATCAGATGTCACTAGAAAATTGTCACATTTGTCCTTATTCCTGTATTCATACATACCAAGGAACAATTTTTATTTCGCTCGAGGTTTCTCAGTCAGTGCAAAAATACACAGAGAAATGTATTTTAAAACATAATCTTATATATGCTAGTACCCAAAACAAGCAAAAGTTAGAATTGTCTAAGATAAATAATAAATATTGGAAAAAAAATAACAATTCTCTTTGAGGCAGCGCAATATTAATTAAAGGATTTCTTGATTTTAAAATGCAACAATGTTTTTATTGAACAATGTTGTTATTGTGTAACTTATATACTAGGCATTTTTTTCTAAGGGCATCATATGTATCCTCCTACCCTTATCCCACTCTAAGTGGGGTCGGCACGACATATTATAAATATGTTGTCACATTATTTGGCTACGTATTTTACGACCGGCCGTCTGCCTGACGTCAACTTGACGTAGTCGTATTTTACGACGTAAGAAAGAGGGTGGTCTTTTCTACTCAGCCGGATACCAAACGGTGAACAACTTACTTTAGTCGCCTTTTACAACACCTTGGTAAGAAATGAGGGTGGTCTATTCTACTCAACAGGATACCACAAGGCGGGTTGATTTATCTTAGTCACCCTTTACTACACCTCGGTCAGAAATCAGGGTCATCTATTCTATTACCATACCAACATTGATACCACACGGTGTACTCCAACGGCACCATAATCATTATCAAATCAAAAAATACTATGAACAACAGTGTTAATTATGTCGTTTATTGTAAAGCGTCCGTTGTTTATGCGATTTCGATAGAACAAACCGCCTCATGTCTGAAAGCCGATTACCTCATATCTTGTACACGCCGTCGTGTGAAATTTAAGATTATCGCGTCGTTTTGAACGCTAATATAAAATATGGCTATATTGTTTTTTATTTGTAACATAGACTATAATTATTATTTTAAACCACAGACAAAAAATAAACGTAACTTTTATACACTTAATAAACATCGCATCAGAATAGTTTGATATGCCGTAAAGTCTAAACTAACTCCTTGTACGAGTAAAATGTTTAAAAAATATATTATTACTACAGGAAAATATTAAAAAATAATCCCAACATTAAATTCAGAATTCATAAATTCATTAATTTTATTTAATATTTAATTAAAATATTTTAAAATGTATTCTTTATAAAGATTATTCGAGAAATATTCGATATTTAAACCACAATAATAAAGTTTCTTCCACACTCGACACATTCTAATCAGATACGATAGATATGTCTAGCTGCGGCCGACCTGAACTCGGACCTATTGTCAGACATTCTGACACTCGTGACACCGACTGACATCGCTTTTGTGACACTGTGACCCAGTTATCGAGTTTGTGTAACTCACTGTATTGTTCGTTCAGTTTAATGATATGCCTGTGTTTAGTTATTGAATAATTTATGGCTGCTATAATTGCGAAATTTATCTATTAGTAATAATTTAATATTTTACAGTACCAAATTTAAATTTTTATATTTCTCATCTTCATTTTTATATTCATTTATAGTAATTGATTTACTGAGATTAAAACAAAGGACATATATTTTATTTTAAAAGGTTTCAAATAAATGTGGTTTTTGGCCTTATTTAACGATTCAAAGTGCTTGTAAAAGCCAACTTAAATAAAGAATAATTTACATCCGAATTTTAACTTATAAATTTTTAGGATTTCTGTTCTTAACATCTATGGTTAATACTTTTATTACATAGTAAGAATAAAGATCTGTAATTGATCAACATTAATAATCAGTTTCCTAGCCCTCTATATCTGTTTTAACCGGACTGAATGTATTCATAAACCGTATTTAAATATCACTAAACATTGATAGCCGTTAAATGCTGTCTCCACAAAGAGGCATTATAATGAAATAATTAACCGTGTACTTGCTACCGGTAGCGTGAAAGTATTTCTGTTACGCCATAAAGTAGCGTTCGCCACCCGCTGCGTTGTTTATGTCGCAGATCGAGATAACACTCGCATTGTGTGAACGCATCTTTACAGCTTTCGCGCT
Source organism: Morpho helenor (assembly GCA_029227775.1). Lineage (NCBI taxonomy): Eukaryota > Metazoa > Arthropoda > Insecta > Lepidoptera > Nymphalidae > Morpho > Morpho helenor. The sequence goes on from JARGCU010000006.1 coordinate 3,538,332, forward strand.
TTTTCGCTTTCGATTCCTTGTTTGTACTTCCACAGTAGTATTTTATATGTTCTGCCCGTGTAGGAATGTCTTAAAATTTTTCCGGAATATAAATTTTGGAACATAAGTAAGTAGCGGCCTGTTACTATCCCACTGCTGAGAATAGGCCTCTTCTCTCCGTTTTTTGAAGAGAAGGATAGGAGCTAAGACCTACCACGCTGTTCCAATGCGGATTGTAGATTACACATATCTCCAGAATTCTCTAGAGATATCCAGGTTTCCTCACGATGTTTTCTTTCACCGAAAAGCGTGTGATAAATTGCAATTATCATTTAGACACATAAGTTTTAACAGAAAAACTCATTGGTGTCTGCCCGGGTTTGAACCCGTGACCTCTTCGAAAGAGTTGCACGGTGTTACCGCTGGGCTACCACAGCTTAATTTAACAAACATTTTTTATTATCTTTATCTTTAATATTTAAATGAGTTAATCTTGTATATATATATAACGGCTCCAAAGATTTTCCTGGAATTCAGCATGTAGGGGTTTTGGGGTAGAAAAATCGACCTAGATAAGTTTTATTTTAAAAAAATGTCTTTTTATCCCTGTTTTCTGGCTTTAAAATTTTTTTTAAATTTAATTTGAATACACAATTTTTCGCTGTCTAACGTAAAGTCATGGTAGTTCATTTGGTGAACGGGCGGTCTAGAGAGGTGAAAGTACCTAGATCGAGCCCCACCTGCCCTATTATTTTTAAATTTTTCTTTTCAATTTTTTTTAATTTTATTTTCTTTACATCACTTTAAAAATTATCGAGCAAGGCTCGATCACCCAGGTACTTATTTATTAAATTTGAAACATTAAAAAATTTAGCACGACTACAGATCATAATGGCGCATGTCAGTTCTAAATCAAAAGAATTCCCGTCTTTTAAAAAAAATGCTTTTATAATAACAACAAAACCTATTTACAAATACTCGCTCGCCCGCCCACTCAAAAGGTGTTTATTTAAAAATTTCGCTGCACAATACAAATGCCATCTTTTTTCGTTTCGCGCCATTTAATTCTATATCAGCCCATTACAATTCGTAACATTCACAACTGTCAATTCCATTTTCGACCTTATCCTTTTCACCGAAATTCATAGAGAAAAATGACATTTTGTCGTTTATCGATAAAACTTTTTTTTTTAATTTTCGGAACACGTGTTTATGGCATCCAATTTGTGTCCATTGATTCATTGTTGGATGTTCAACATTTATTACTTTTCAATATTATCGAAGTTGTCGTTGTCTGTTTTGGTTTTTATTCAGTAATTTAATTTTAACATAAACAAGTATTTGTTATTTTGAATGTACTTTTAAAAATCTATTCTAAATTAACTGAGCTAATAGTCACAGGTCTCAAAATATATTGGACTAAACGAATTGAATCTATTGCTATTCAGATACAAAAATAATTATTTGTGTTGTGTGAGGTATGTATGTTTTGAGTATATATAGTATATTTTTAATAGAATGTGGGTGTAAATTTCCTTGTTTTTATTATAATATTTTTCTCTTTTTATAATTAGAATATATCTTGGCCAGATAATAACTTTTATGAGAGGAGATAGGCCTTAACATTTAATAAGAGTAATAATTTAAATTCAATTATCTATTTTTGATTTGATATAGAATCCGAAACGGCTGGATCGATTTAAATCATATTTTCAGACAATCTTCACATTGACCCAACGGATTGTCCTGTACAATTTGGTGGTAATTATAGCAGTTTTTTGAATCTATTACTGGCAGATTTTTTAATTGTCATAAATTTATTACAAACAAATAATTGTCTATGGGTGTTTTTGAAAACTTAATTTTGTAGATACGTACAGATTAATAAGCACAGCTCTACATTAAATACGTGAATAAACACCTCACATCAAGATAACGGGTGTTGCCGATTCGAATCGCGGTGACAAACACCGGGGGCATTGTCGCGGCTAAATTTGTTCCGCCATTTCCGATCTCCTTAAGAGATTATTCTACGATTGTAAAGACGCCATTGTGAATATACAGGGTGCTGCAGATCCTTTCGTTATCAGCGAAACGTGTATCAGTATTGGGCGAATTGTTATGATAAATTACAACAAAGCTTTTGTGTGTGTAAATGTAAATTTTCTGTGACTTTATTGGGCATGTTGAACGCTCATTAGCTTTTAAAGAAAATTTACTTTCTTTTCAAAATTATCTTCTATTATGAAATTAAGACAGTCTTAATCCCTAGAGAATAAATTTCATGATAAATTGTAAATATTAATTAAGCCCAGGAGTATTTTTTTATATGTCAAAGATGACATTGTGCCCAAGAGGGCACACTTAAAGAGTCAAACTTTGGCTTAGCCATCAATGTCGTGACTATTAAATTATATTGATAATCTTTAGATTTGAGTCAATTAATATTATGCATAAGGAAATAACACTTTTTAGTTATATGATAATAAACGTAAAGTTACACAAATATTCTATTCTGACTTCCAAGAATTGGAGGTAAAAGTGGTATTAATATCAGTCTATTTAATGTTAAAATTAAAATCATAGATATTATTGCAATATGCATAAGTCGAATAGCAAAAATAGCTGTCAATTAATTAAAATCCAATATTTTCATTTTATTAGATCATCATGTTCACATTTTTTCACATAATTTCATTATATTATAACATACATACAAATAACATTGAATTGTTCATCATCATCTTCCTGCCTTTATCCCACTCTAAGTGGGGTCGGCACAACATGTTATAAACATGCTGTCACGTGATTTGGCTGCGTATTTACGACTGGCCGCCTGCTTGACGTCAACTTACCTCTGTTGTATTTTACGACACCTCGTTAAGAAAGAAGGTGGTTTATTCTACTAAACCGGATACCACACGGTGGGTCAACTTACCTTAGTCGCCTTTTACGACACCTCGGTAAGAAATGAGAGTGGTACTATTCTATTCAGCCGGATACCACACGGTTAAAATAACATAAAATTGTTATACGTCGTTAAAACATATAAAACTAACAAAAATTTCCATTCGTTCATACTATGATGTAGAACACCATGTATAGTGGAATTTATTTGCCGATACTCATGTACGCGTCAGTTGTAATAAGATTCGGTCGAAGAGAACCATTATGTCCAACGCCCATTGTTCGTTAATACTGTTCAATGGTTATTCTTTACTTCTAAGATGATCCCTATGCAAACATCTGCCGGTACGCCTACAACAGCGCCGCACGCCTTTGTTGGCCCCCATACACAGTTTGCACTATTTGTTATCTGTTGTCTATGATGTTATCAGTGATTTATAATATGTTGTAGCGACAAAGGTTCTATATTCAAACGGAATTCAAATTTAGAGTTTTCTCGTACGCTAGTAACGGTATCATAGAATTATTAGATCATATTTTGAATGTACACCATGTAACCTACAGAGAAAACAGACATAGTTATTACAGATAGAGTAAGAGATTTATATGCAAGCCTGTCAGTGTGTGTCCAATAAATAATAAGACAAGGAAGATACGAGACCCATAATTATTTTCTCTAAACACACATAAAAAAGTGCGACAAATAAGCCTCATTTCCTTTCTCTTTTTTTCTATAGAGACATTTTGCCGTACTCTAGTATAATAACTCTATGCATAAAGTATTTAGCTATTTGTTTTTGTGTTATCTATGATGTAATCGGTATTTATAATTTGGTTTATAAGACACAGTTACTAAATTGAAATTGAATTGTAGCTCAGTTATCAGATTGCATAAATCAAATGAAAACTAGTTATATTGATTTTGCTAATTATACACCAAAGTATAATACGCCTGGAATTATACTTCAATGTTTTTGTTTGTTTTTTTTTTACTTTTTTTATGTTTAACCTATCTCCACATAATTATTAGATCATAAAAATAATCTTTTCTATCAAAGATAAAGGATAGATTTATCTCAATACTCGTTCTTATACTCTAAATATTTTATGTTCGTTCTTATAGCAAGTTTGATTACTATCAATTACTAAGAAAACTAAGCTTAGTCCCAACAATAATAACTCAAAGATATTACAGGGTCAACGATATCCAACGATATCAAATGAAAAGTCAAATGGCCAGTGTTCGTTTGTCTAAATAAGACGAGTTACAGCTATTTTTTTTAATAATTATACCCCTAAAATTAAGTTAATAAATTGAAATAAAAACCCCTTTATCAAAAAATGAAAAGCACTGCCATCACCCGCATGCCGCGTTTAATAACCGGCAATTATATTATTTTTATACAAGATAAATATGGCGCGAACGAATGAACGATCGAATGGGAGAATGCGGGCAGAACTAACGCGATCACCCTTTATACTGCGAGTATATCGGTTAACGTCATGCGTTCACAATTTAAATTAATCGATTTTATTGGTTTTGATTGAACAAACATATATCACCAATGGCCGTGACACAAGTTTTCTCAAGTACTGAAAGAAATAAAACACAAAATTGTCTTATAATAGTAATAGCCCGCGGTTTCACCTGCGTACATACCGGTCTCATGGCAGTGGAAAGTCTGCTAAGTCGGACTATAGATTTTTTTTGTTAGATATATATTTGATCGTCAATAATTTCCGCAACGTGATGACAGATTTTTATAACTATTTTTTTACACCTTATTACATTTTATAACGGATCCCTATTTTTTTTTGTAATATAGCCTATGTTGCTCATTAAAGATGCAGCTTTTCAATGGTGAAAGAATTTTTGAAATCGGTCTAGTAGTTTTTGTGTGAAAACATTACAAACATACATACAAATTTTTCTTCATTATAATATTAGTATAGATTAGTATAGATGAGAACACTGACTGCAAACCGCAGTTTTACTCGCGGTACTAAGTACAAAATTAAGACGGTATAAAGTTATCATCCCTGCCCTTATCTCACTGTAAGTGAGGTCGGCACAATATGTTATAAACATGTTGTCACATGATTTGGCTACGTATTTTACCTGCCTGACGTCAACTTACCTTAGACGCCTTTTATGACAACTCGGTAAGGAATGAGGGTGGTATTCTGCTCAACTGGATACCACACGGCACCAAAATATAAATCTTCATCTTCCTGCCCTTATCCCACTCTAAGTGGGGTCGGCACACCTTGTACATATATTGTCACATGAAATAAAGAATTATTAAGAAAAGACCTCCCTAAGTTATCCAGCCATTACAACTTAACAAATCTATAATCCTAATAAAAATACATTAACCGAAACTTCCTCGTGTTTTTTATAAAACTAATTTCATTTATACAAATGATAATAACATTAAATCACGCTAGAATGGAATGCTGGAAAGAAATAATCTTGTATTAATTAATTGTGCAAAAAACAGGCCTGCCATCGTATTTCCAAATAAAGCTATTTTAGTATAACAAGAACAATAAATTTTTATAATCTTTATCGATTTTAAAAACGATATGAGGATGGAGTACTAGTCAGTTCTTGTGACTTCGTATGTTCAGAACACTGAATTACATTTCTTAAGTAACCAGAAAACATTTTGTACTTAAAATGTAATGTTTGACGTATATCGCAACTTGCCCTTGTAATTAAAAGTAACGATGTCGCATATAGAAGCTATAATATAATTTTTAGAATAATGTAATTATTTGAAGTAACAGAAGCAATAAATTTGTTAGTACTAATCAATAGAATAGTTTTAATTCTTTTTATAATCGGTACCTGGTTGACCCAGACTTGATTATAATAACATCAATAATTACATAGACACGATTCTTCATTTCTCTATGATAAAAGAATTTGTCTGCAAAATTAAGAAAACAAAACAAATTCTCGCATCTTTATCTATATCTTTATTTATAATAAAAAAACGTCCGCAAAAGCTGTCTGTCTGTATGTGATCGATTTCCTCAAAATCTACTGGATAGATTTTAGTACAGTTTTTACTTAAAGTTAGTGCAATACTTCCGGAAGGTTTAGGTAGCTACATAACGGTTAAATTCCCCGGGGTCAGAATTTGCGCGGGCATAATTTTTATGGCGTACTGATTTACCACAGATAGTTTAAAATATTAGTATGAATTACTACTTTTTTACTGCCAGTGAATCCCATTTAAAAATACAGTTTGTTTTCAACGAATTCCGTCGTCAATTTTTATGTATATAGAGATTATTGCCTATGATTAATAATATATATAAACTCGTTGGTAGCGACGGTCGCGGCACAATGGCGCCGGCGCGCGCGCTCTTCATTACGGCAGATGGGACATTGATTTACCGGGTCAAATCTGTTGACATCACCATCAATACTATTTAAGCTACTAAAACGTTGGAACAATCTCTGATTCACTGCATTTCATTCTTCAGTAGCATCACTTCATTCTTTGGTTATTAGATTTCTCGTGATGTCATTATTCAAAGAGAATCAATTCCGCGCTTATCCTGTCCTACTAATATTATAAATGCGAAAGTTTATGAGTATGGATGTATGTTTGTTAAAGCTAAAAATAGAGTACAGTTTATTGAAATAAAACATATAGTCTTGGATATATATTATTTGATATGATATATATGAAGAGTTTGTTTGTTTGATTGTATGAACGCGCTAATCTCAGATAATGTAAAATGGTCCATTTATCGAGGAAGGCTATAGGGTATGTAACATCACGATAAGATGAATAAGAGAGGAGCAGCAATAAAAATTTTTATGAAAACGGCAGAATTTAAAGCTTTCCTTGCGTGCGCTGAGTAAACGGTGATAGTTATTAAAAAGTCGTGTATTACAAACTTGTTCCCCTCTAAAAGTTCTAAATAAAAGTCCGCGACAGCATATGTCTAGCTTTTACGGTTAACCTACTTTAACCATTTTTATGGTTGTCTATATTACGGTTTTAATCTTTCCACGCGGGCGGAGCCGCTGGCTATTGCTAGTAGGTGACATATCGGCGTAACATAAAGGCTAATTTGTAATAATTTTATATAATTTGGGTTATAATATAACGATACATGTCCATTAAGTCGGAAAAAATCTGGCCTTTGCGAGCTATCTTGGTGTACCCTGCCTAAACCATTAGAGTTAAACTAAGATAATGTACCATAGGATTGTTTCTCTTGAATAGTTCTAAATAAAAGTCCGCGACAGCATATACTCGTGTCTATTGTGTGTAATTATCTATATGTATAATTTAATATGGCAGACTAAATTCTAGGCGAGCGATGATGCAGGCAAAAGCTAGTGTCTTAATGTTTCGATAGTTTTGCAAGCGTTTGAACCATGTGGTGACTTCTATATACTTACCTTACCGAAGGTATCCTTGAGTTTCAATTCGGCAATGATATAATTGCAAAATTTTGACTAAATAAAGCTCCTGCGCTCTACTTGCCGAATGCCAAACACCCGCGTCCCGCAATAACTTAAGTCCGTCCATTACAACCCATAAAATATAGATAATGCACAAAAAAGTATGTAGATACAGTTTTAAACCTTTATAATTACGACTTAATATTGCCTTAAGATTTTTGCTTAACGTTTAAACTTTCAGTCTCTTAAATAACTTCGTTGCTTAATAATAACTTACACCAATAATGCAAAATTTTTAACTCAGACGTATTATCGATTATATTTTACCTAGGATAGACTTATCTACAGTTTTTTTTTATAAAGAACACCCTTAGATTTTTGAATTACAAAATTACTGATGTTTGCGGTGAACAAACTATATGCTAAAAAGTATTCTTCATAAGAATGTCGTTCTACAACAATTTTGTTTAATTTTTGCTTATTCCATTACATAATCACTAACATCGTCTCCGTAGAAAGCAATTATGTAAAATTAGATAACGGAGAAATCGAATGTCCAAGCTACAATATGGCAGCACTAAACACACAATTACTTCGATTCATTAAGCTCGTCTTATTCTTTGATGGTCATTCGGACCGGGGTCGTATCAATTAAGCTATATTACATTGTTACAGCGACGGGCGCAGGGTTAATTACTATTGAGCGATCTCAACGTGATCTTGGACCAAAGATCAGTCGAGATATTTGTTGTGCACCTTTCGATTTTAGAGGTTTAGGGTTAACGATCATTCACCGTGATTACGTGGCTTAACCACTTTTACTGCAATTTAATTTCTTCATTCACTTTTTATAATTGGTTACGATTAATTACAATATTATAGCAACGGTCATAAGGTTAATTACTATTTAGTAGTTGCTTCATTATCTTAGATCGATATCAGATGTGATTTTTGCTGTGTACCTTTTCATTTTAGAGATTTAGGATTAACGATCATTCACTGTGATCATGTGGCTTAACCACTTTTTCTGCAATTTAATTTATTCATTCACTTTTTATAATTGGTTACGATTAATTACAATATTATAGCAACGGTCATAAGGTTAATTACTATTTAGTATTTGCTACGTTATCTTAGATCGATATCAGATACGATATTTGCTGTGTACCTTTCGATTTTAGAGGTTTAGGGTTAACGATCATTCACCGTGATTACGTGGCTTAACCACTTTTACTGCAATTTAATTTCTTCATTCACTTTTTATAATTGGTTACGATTAATTACAATATTATAGCAACGATCATAAGGTTAATTACTATTTAGTATTTGCTTCGTTATCTTAGATCGATATCAGATAAGATATTTGCTGTGTACCTTTCGATTTTAGAGGTTTAGGGTTAACGATCATTCACCGTGATTACGTGGCTTAACCACTTTTACTGCAATTTAATTTCTTCATTCACTTTTTATAATTGGTTACGATTAATTACAATATTATAGCAACGATCATAAGGTTAATTGCTATTTAGCAGTTACTTCGTTATCTCAGATCAATATCAGATGTGATATTTGCTGTGTACGTTTTGATTTTAGAGTTTTAGGATTAACGATCATTTACTGTGATTATGATGTTTGATACTTTTAACAGTACTGCATTTAATTTCTTTATTTACTTTTTAAAACACAATATTGTAAATACCTCAATAAATTGACTATTTTACAGTCAAAGAATTTTTCAAATCGATCCTGAGATTGAGAATGATGAGAATATACTCATTGCGTATTCTATCAAGTTTTGTCACACCACACATCCACCTTAACATTCTCATCTCATTCGCATGCACATTTCTTTCATTCAATTGCCCAACATTCTGATCCATACATTACAACAGGTCTAATTTACGGCTTGCCTATAAAATTATTAATTATTCAATAACATGCACACTGTCTTTTTTCTTGTCTTACATTTTTCTATTTGATAATTTTGATCTAAAATGAAAGAAAGTAAGTAGCTGTTGACGTTAAAATTCCTCGTACCAATTGATAGTCTTAATACATAGACCAATTGACGTATTACGTGTCCTATCTGAAACAGCTGCTGGCAATTAGTGCAAGTGAGTACAATTGCTTGCGTCACCGACGGAGGCGTGCACCAAGAATTAGGATTGATAGATGTTTACAAGTAGGTCGTATTTGGACATATGTGTGTATTATAGGGGGCTTCTTATCTATTCTTCTTCTCAGTTGTAACACTCTTGACAGAGTGGTCGTGGCTAACACTAAGTATTTGTATGGGTGGCAGATGTTGCTCGCCTTACGATGTCTCGCCATTGCTCCCTGTTCCTGCTCATTCTGGTGTACTTGTGTACAGGGCCCCCTACCATTGCCTTAACTTGATCGGCCCATCGCATCGGAGACCGTCCACGCGGCCTTGTACCTTCCACTCCGCCTTGGACAACAAGACGTTCCAAGGAGTCGTTGTTTCGCCTCGAGATGTGTCCAAATAGCTTTAAAATACGAGTTTGTACTAAAGTCGATAGACGCTGCTTTATGCTGAGTTCTTGCAGTATGGAGGTATTAGTCCTAAACTCTGTCCATGACACTCAGAACATCTTTCTGCAACACTACATCTCTCGAGCATCTATCTTCTTTTTTTTCAGTATCTCGCAGCGTCCACGTTTCTGAAAAATTCTTTCAGTGTAAGATGGTCCATTTATTGAGGAAGGCTATAGGCTATATAACATCACGCTAAGATGAATAGGAGAGGAACAGCAATAAAAATTCAAGATACATTCTCTTTGACTCAATACTAAACGGTATACTTATGTCATAATTTGGTTACATGCCAATAATAATACAAAAAGTATCCTGTAATCTTAAACAACTAGTTTTCTTGACCCACTTATGCTAATAGGCATAATAGCAGAAGTTATTTCAATTTAACGTTTATAAGTCATGTCAGCATAATAAAGTGACCACTTAAAAAATACTGTAACCGCCATGATGCGTGAGGTGTAATTAAAAATTAACCTACTTGTATACTCGAGATAGTAATTGCTTTATTAAAAATTGTTTATTTGAGAACTAACGTCGTGTGGTATTCGGCTGAATAGAATAGTAACCTCATTTCTTACCGACGTGTCGTAAAAGGCGACTAAGGTAAGTTGACCCACCGAGTGGTATCCGGTTTAGTAGAATAGACCACCCTCTTTCTTACCGAGGTGTCGTAAAATACAACTTAGGTAAGTTGACGTCAGGCAGGCGGCCGGTCGTAAAATGCAGCCAAATCATGTGACAGCATGTTTATAACATGTTGTGCCGACCCCACTTAGAGTGGGATAAGGGCAGGAAGATGATGATGTATACTCGAGATAGTAATTGCTTTATTAAAAATTGTTTATTTGAGAACTCAAGTCGTGTGGTATCCGGCTGAATAGAATAGTAACCTCATTTCTTACCGACGTGTCGTAAAAGGCGACTAAGGTAAGTTGACCCACCGTGTGGTATCCGGTTGAGTAATACCACCGGATACCACACGGTGATATTAGTTAACCGCAGTTGGCGCAGTGGGTAGTGACCCTGCCTTCAGCTCCGCGGGTCGCGGGTTCGATTCCCGCCGAGGGCCAACATTTTCAATAAACAATTTGTTGGTTCTTCGGGTGTATATAAAACTATATATGTATATATTTAGCAGTTGTCTGTCTACCATAACATTATTAACTTACTTACTTTGGGGACGGACGACCGTGTGTGTAAGTGTCCCATATATTTATTATTGAAAAAAAAGTTAGTAAATAAACATGAAACTAAATTTAATTTCACTTTCATTATTTGCGTGTGCCCTGTGTCAATTATTTGTCTCCGATATCAATCTTGTGAATAGTAAATTACTATAAAAATTAAAATAAATTTGTATTTCTAAATTTTCTTTTCTAAATCTAAATTTGGGCGAATGGAATGCACAAGTATTGAAAAGTAGACCCTTATAAAAATATATTGCACGCATAGTATGAAACGACCAAATTCAAAATAAGCCTTAATTGATTGAGATAAATTTTAATCCTTATTTTAATGCTATCACGCTATGAACTATTAAAAAAAGCTAATGCTTTCTTGCTCTTAAGTTAACTATTTAACACTCACGAGTTTTGTAGGCGCTATATGCTACAAAACAACCTTTTGAACCTTTAGGTCTCTTTAATACTAAGCGTGCGATATCTGTCGAAAGATAATAGAAAGAAAATATCTCAAGACATTACGCAACATATTAATCCTTTCCGGTGGCAACCCCAAAAATAAAAACGTATAAACATAATAGCCCGTGAACGGTCGCAGGCCGTCTTAATGCGATTACGGCCCCCTGTACATGATACTGCGCTGGCAACATTAATATTTTTTATTGTTATTCGGCGGAGAAATGACGCGGTAAACAAAACGGTCATTACTAATGGCAGATGTGCGCCGGAAGGTAATTGAGAGAGGCGTGCTTCTGCACTTTGCGTTACATCTTGCACGAATAAATATAATATACTCAAAATACTAGTGTTAATAAAGTCTCATCAGCGATCATTGTAACCGTTTTATTACTATTTTTTCCACAACTATTTAAAATTTGTAAAAAAAACTGTTGATTTTACTATATATATATTTAAATTTAAATTAAGTTAGACATTGTCTGTAATTCATATTTATGCCTGTAATAGACTTAGATACGAACCTTAGTTTTTAATGATTGTTGGACAAACTTGTACCTATGTAAGTTGTTGGCGTAATAAATAAATAAATAAATAAATACTGACACTGACTGACTGAAAGTCTTACTCATTACGGAACTCCTTACTTACTCATTACTGTTTTTTTGTGTCAGTTTTCAAGTTTGTTTTATAATAAGTATAGTAAAAAAATTTCCCAACTCTACAAACAATCTATTAACTATTATGTGGTAACTTTAGTCAAATGTGTTATTAGGACAATTATTTGACACTCGCGTGCTAATTGGTCATAAGCCGGCTATTACAAAGCTTTGAAGCGCATTTTATTACTTAACGAAACCCTGTAATTATTTATACAATTTCGATGTTACGAAATAGCGGCCTAAACTGTACTTAACGCGACAACATTTCTATTATCTACCTGCCATTTTGTTTTGATGACTGCGTTTACATTAATATAAATATCTGGTAGCAATATGAAATTTATTCCTTAAATTCAAATTCAAAATATTATTTATTCAATTAAACTTGTAAACAAGTGCTTTTGAGTCGTCAATTCTACTGCTGGTTCGGAAAGCTGTTCCTACCGTGAAGAGCCAGCAAGAAACTCGGCGGTTGCTCTTTTCAACATAATACTTATAACTAGTTACATTAAGTCATTACTATCTTATACAGGGTCGAACAGTAGCTACATCCACGCAATCTTATCGTCTAAATAATCCTCAACAGTATAGTAGGCTTTTTGTATAAGACTCTTTTTATCAGTGTTTTTAAACTACTGTATTGGCAAAGCTAAAATTGATTGCAGAATTTTATTATAGAATCTTATACCAAACCTACCAATAACTTACGTACTTTTGCAAGGCGCAAAGCAGGAGCCGCAAACTTATGTCGGTCCCTATTTTGTATACATCACCTATCGTTTTATAAATCTTTATTTTCATGTACATAAATTAAATTGCTTGAAAGGGACAATAATTTATTAGTCGGCAACAAAATGAAAATCTATATAATTATAATTAATAATTTTACTTTCAATTATAGATATAGTCGATTAAGTTAGATGTAGCTCCTTCCTTTTACTCCTAATTCCGATAAAGGTCACTAAAAATATAAGCAAAAAAAACTGATTAGCAATTCCATCTATGTCACTTTTTCTGAAAAAATGTTTACTTTGTATAACATAACACACCTTGGACACTTGGCCAACGATTTTTTGGTATATATTCTAAAAACTTACCCATGGAACAAAATGATGTGATGTGGGAATCTTATTAACTTAATTTGCTTTTAATAAAGTTTATTAAACTCTACTATCCCTCTTTACAGATGCCTGCGGGTTATCAGACGTGCAACACATAGACAACCTTCAGGAAAAATCACAGTGCGCCCTCGAAGAGTATTGCCGAAGCCAATACCCTAACCAACAGACGCGCTTTGGCAAACTTCTTCTACGGCTACCGTCTTTAAGAACAGTGAGCTCCCAAGTCATAGAGCAGCTATTCTTCGTGAGGCTAGTGGGTAAAACGCCGATAGAAACGCTAATTAGGGACATGCTGTTATCTGGAAGCTCGTTCTCTTGGCCGTACATGGCGACCATGTGACATACGATGTGGAGACAGCTAGCGGCGGCCTGATCCACGCCCTACGGCTTCCCGCCGTATCTGCCGAGCCAGCGATTCGACTTCCAGAGGTACCAGTGCGAGGCACCGGAGGACGCCGTTACCTCGTCCAGCGAGTTCCAGGAAACGGAAGCGACTGCCTCTGACGAGTACTTCGGATCGCGGAGTAGAGACAGCGAGAGAGCCGACCCTTGTCCGACGTTCGATCCGATATCAGCGTTCTACCCTCCAAAAGCGACAGAGCAAGACGTCTTCGATACAAACAGTTGTGAAACACAAAAGAATGCTCAAAAAGCTTCGCTAATGATCGATAACCTACTGAACATTAGAAGTGAGTCTTATACCCAAGCGGACACTAAATAAGAACTCTTTAGGGTATTTTTTATGGGGTTAGTAGTGAATAGTTCAAGTTATTTTGTTCCTCTGTAATATATTTAGGGTATAGATATTTAATAATGTAAATAAAATGTTTTTATTATATTATAAATGTATATTTTACGTGATAAGTTTCAAGAGGCATGTTTTTTACTATATTCATTGATGAAAGCTCTTAAGGAATATGTTTTGGCTTAAAATCGAATATACAATCTTTTTTACCATTTCTTACTTTTGGAGCAACAATGTTTTGGTAGCTTATATGAAAAATATTTGCATGGAGCAACGAGTTTTTGCAATTTTAAAAGCGATTTCTTTTAATAATAGAACTATTAATTCTGCAAATTATCGTTCACTTCTATAAATTATTTAATATTCAAAATATGTTACATTTGTTTATGAATGCGACCTTTTTATAATTTCATTGCAAATATTCTAAGTTCTTGCTAAACAATCAGAAATTACTCCAATTGTTTCAATGTGACATTATATATTACCAAAATCATAAATTTAGCGATCTTGGATTGACAAAACGCAATAATTTAATATTAATCGTGCAATGTTGATAGATATGTAAGTAAATAAAGACATTTTTGAGTTTTTTGTAAATCTATATTTATCTTATTTTAGTCTTTTACACTTTTGAAGCATTATGAGTGCTATTAAATATTATTTAGAGATTTTTCTTTTTTTAATTATTTAGTTAAAGATAATTTTGGATCATTAAAGGACCGCGTGGTATCCGGCTGAGTAGAATAGACAACCCTCTTTTCTTATCGAGGTGTCGTAAAAGGCGACTATGGTAAATTGCCTCGTTGTGTGCTATCCGACTGAGTAAAATTAACAACCCTCTTTCTAAGCGAGGTGTCGTAAAAGGCAAGGTAAGTTGACGTCAGAGAAACGGCCGGTCGTAAAATACTTAGCCAAATCATGTGACAATATGTTTATAAAATGTTGTGCCGTTCCCACTTAGAGTGGGGTAAGGGCAGATGATGATTAAAAAAAAAAATAAGATTTCAAGTTTCCGATTTTCCGAGTCTTTTAATGACCTGTAAATTATTATTTTATGTTCTTAAAACTGTCATCGTGTACAAAATATCGTATGATTCCGAGAAAGCATTTATTATAACGTTTTAAAAGATTTTCGTAAGCAATAATAATGTTAACTTGTGTGTAAAAACTTTTTATATGATTTTATGGTGTTTTTGTTTCGTGTAGTATATATAGAACTAAATTGTACAATTGTAAATCTGTTCAACATATTATTTTGTTGGTTCCCTATTTACTGACATAAGATTTTTTCCAAAATAATGTCAAATCTCTTAAAGTCAATTATTTTCTTATCTTATCTTTATATTCTACAAAAGTCTTAGTAGATATTGTATACGATATTTAAGGGAAAACTAGAAATTCTTATCGTTACATAATTCAAATATTTTGTTTTCAAATACACATTGTATTCCCGTATTATTTCGGCTTTTAAGAAATAAATGGAATTCAAAAATTTAACAATACAAACAAAACATTTTTTCATTCTGTTTTATTTTTTGTCTACTAGTTAACTAATTGTCAAATTAATTTCACAATTTCGTTAAAATACGAAATCAAAATTATTCCCTACTTTCGCACTTTATACATTTAGATAATATGAAAAATTAGATTTTTTTTTGTTATATTTATTAAGTGAAGTTACACTACACTTACACTACACTTTTCGCAAAATCATTTCAATTTTTTTTTTAAAAAGACCAACACTACGTCACTTGGTTTTACTATTCGCCGAAGACCATTACCAAGGGGATCACGCGTTCAATGCCCGGTTGACACAAATGAGTTTCTTATAAAAAATTATGTGTTTAAGAGATTTGTAGAATGTTTCCTTTTCCTACATATATCAAGAAAATTCCTTGCATAGATGTAACCTACCAATCTATAGTGCAGTGACATGGTGGGCTTAATCTCGTATCATCCTGTACAATATATGAAGACCTTGCCCATTTTTTAACTTTTAAACTAATTATGTATTTATCTTAAAAATTTTAGTTGATCCCATTTGTAAACCTTTAAACTAATATGTATTTATGTTAATGATTTTAGTTGTCCCCATTTGGAAACCTTTAAACTAATATGTATTTATCTTAAAGATTTTAGTTGATCCCATTTGTAAACTTTTAAACTAATATGTATTTATCTTAAATATATCTTAAAGGTTTTTGTTGATCCCATTTGTAAACTTTTTAAATAATATGTATTTATCTTAAAGATTTTTGTTGATCCCATTTGTAAACTTTTAAACTAATATGTATTTATCCTAAAGACTTTAGTTGATCCCATTTGGAAACTTTTAAACTAACATGTATTTATCTTAAATATTTTACTGGATCCCATTTGTAAACTTTTAAACTAATATATATTTATCTTAAACATTTTAGTTGATCCCATTTGTAAACTTTTAAACTATTATGTATTTATCTTAAAGATTTTAGTTGATCCCATTTGTAAACTATTAAACTAATATGTATTTATATTAACATTTTAGTTGATCCTGTAATTACGCGTATGTAGTAATATATTTTTTACTCTTTCACTCACGTGAAAATCTCCTGCCAAATCTTATACGTGTAAAAGAGAAGCAATGTATTTATTCGCAATAATTGTACAGAGGGTGTAAGTATAGTTGGTGTGTTTGGAAAGCTGTAAGAGACGTATTGAAGAATAAAGATGTCTTTCTGAATACCGTTGTTTTATTGCTATACTAGAATCATCATCCTCCTGCCTTATCCCACTCTAAGTGGGGTCGGCACGACATGTTACAAATATGCTGTCATATGATTTGGCTACGTATTTTACGATCGGCCGCCTGCCTGACGTCAACTTACCTTAGTCGTATTTTATGACACCTCGGCAAGATAGAGGGTGGTCTATTCCACTCAGCCGGATACCACACGGCGGTTCGTCTTATCTTAGTCCCCTTTTACGACACCTCGGTAAGAAATGAGGGTGGTACTATTCTATTCACCCGGATACCACACGGCGTATTGCAATACTAGAATTGCTAATATAGCCTAATATAAATAATAAAGCCGTGTATCCGGCTGAGTAGAATAGACCACCCTCATTTCTTACTGGGTTGTCGTAAAAGGTGTCTAAGGTAAGTTGAGTCGCTGTGTGGTATCTGGCTGAGTAAAATAGACCACCCTCATTTCTTACCGAGGTGTCGTAAAAGGCGACTAAGTTAAGTTGAGTCGCTGTGTGGTATCTGGCTGAGTAGAATAGACCACCCTCATTTCTTACCAAGGTGTCGTGAGAGGCGACTAAGGTGTATCCGACTGACTAGAATAGACCACCCTCTTTCTTACCGAGGTGTCGCAAAAGGCGACTTAGGTAAGTTGACGTGAGGCAGGCGGCCGATCGTGAAAACGCAGCCAAATCATGTGACAGCATGTTTACGGCATGTTGTGCCGACCCCACTTAGAGTGGGATAAGGGCAGGAGGATGAGTACTTTATTAAATAATCTTTCAATTGAGTGATAGATTCAATTACGAATACCTATTAAAATTACTATGCTAGTTGTCGTTTTATATAAAACAAGTTGGATATAAAACAAAAATATTTTTTTATGAATAATTACTAATAAATTTCCACTCTTCAAAAGCTCAGTAAAAAAAAATCTTTTAATACCTACTAATAACAAGTAAACTTTAAAAAGCTTTTATTCCTGTCAGGACAAGCTTATCATAAACACGCATTGTCATCGATATTAGAACAGTATGTAAAATTTCAACTCAATCGGTCACCAGGAAGTGGGTCAAATTTAACTTGCAAGATGTCACCTTCACATACATTACAAATTAAATAAAAGCTTCTTTTTTTATTTATTAAGTTAATAGGGCAGGTGGGGCTCGATCCTAGGTATTTTCACCTCTCTAGACCGCCCGTTTCCCAAATGCGCTACCATGACTTTACGTTTGGCAGCGAAAAATTGTGATTGTAACGTAAATTTAAAAAAAATTTAGAGCCCGAAAACAGGGATAAAACGACATTTTTTTTAAATAAAACTTATCTAGATCGATTTTTCTCCCCCAAAACCCTCTACATGCTGAATTTCAGGAAAATCGTTGGAGCCGTTTCCGAGATTACGAAAATATATTTATATACATACAAGATTAACTCATTTAAATATTAAAGATTATTTATAATACCTAGTAAGTAGTAAGTAACGGCCTGTTACTATCGCACTGCTGGGCATAGGCCTCCTCTCTCCGTTTTTGGAAGATTGGAGCTAAGACCTACCATGCTGCTCCAATGCGAATTGGTAGGTTTCATATACCCCTACGATTCTCTAGAGATATGCAGGTTTCCTCACGATATTTTCATTCATCGAAAAGCGTGTGATAAATTGCAATTATCAATTAGACACATAAGTTTTTAATAGAAAAACTCATTGGTCTCTAAAGATTCACATGGTCGCACCGCTGGGCTGTCACAGCTTTTTATAACACCTAATACTTCTTTTTTGTAATACATTTACTTAATATCTAAAATAATAGTATTAATAACTAAAAAGTATAAAAACTATAAGGTAGTTACACATTTCGACTTATCATTAAGTTTAAAACTCAGTATGGGAAGAGAAGTATTTGATTTAATCAACCCTTGCGTGTGATCAATGGGTCTTTTACAATATAACGTGTACGTCAAGAATGAATTCCCAAAAGTCGTCTATCTTAATGTGATCGATTTTCACAAAATCTACTAAACGGATTTTTGCACTGTTTTTACCGGATTTCCCAAAAGTTGTCTATCTTTATGTGATCGATTTTCACAAAATCTACTAAACGGATTTTTGCACTGTTTTTACTGGATTTCCCAAAAGTTATATCTTTATGTGATCGATTTTTACAAAATCTACTAAACGGATTTTTGCACTGTTTTTACTGGATTTCCCAAAAGTTATATCTTTATGTGATCGATTTTCACAAAATCTACTAAACGGATTTTTGCACTGTTTTTACTGGATTTCCCAAAAGTTATATCTTTATGTGATCGATTTTCACAAAATCTACTAAACGGATTTTTGCACTGTTTTTACTGGATTTCCCAAAAGTTATATCTTTATGTGATCGATTTTCACAAAATCTACTAAACGGATTTTTGTACTGTTTTTACTGGATTTCCCAAAATTTGTCTATCTTTATGAGATCGATTTTCACAAAATCTACTAAACGGATTTTTGTACTGTTTTTACTGGATTTCCCAAAAGTTGACTATCTTAATGTGATCGATTTTCACAAAATCTACTTAACGGATTTTTGTACTGTTTTTACTGGATTTCCCAAAAGTTGACTATCTTAATGTGATCGATTTTCACAAAATCTACTTAACGGATTTTTGTACTGTTATAACTAAAATTGTGCAATTTTTCTTGAAGGATTAGATTTACAGCGATCTAAGATAATTATTTGTATGAAATTTAAAAACGCAATTAACCGAGGTGAAGGAACTTAGAACAGTATTATTAATAAAACTTATATATGCAGGTGTCGCAAAATACGAGGAGCGGGTGTGAAAACACAAATCCGTTTAGGTCAGAAGTCGTCAACGGGTGGACACGGTCGGTGAGCCTTTTGTCACAATTGACAGCAATAATTCACAATTTTGACACAACTTTAAACGGAAATTGTTGTCATTCCGATCCGAGTATATACGATTCTAGTGGCAAAAGTAATATTAAAATTATTTTCCTATAATCCGCGATTAAGTAAAATAGAAAATATATATAAGTCTAAATGTAGAGTGGACTATCCGTTGTCACACATTATACATGCAGTATCCATAAAAACACATGAACAATCCTCTACCACCGCCACTACAGTACACAAGCACTACACACGTTCACTACCATAAACTCAACAATCGTCTTCCTATGCGGTTTTGTCGTGGAGTCTATCTCCTGATGTTGCGGGGCGAATCGATTGTTGAGTTTGTGGTAGTGAACGTGTGTAGTGCTTGTGTATTATGGTGGCGGTGTTGGAGGATTTTGCATGTGTTTTTAAGAATCCTGCATGTATCAGGTAGGTCACTTTAGTTCCAATCATGAGATATGTACAATATTATTTTTAAAGTGAACAAGCATTTCATGTTACAAACATGTTGTCACATGATTTGGCTACGTATTTTACGACCGGCCGCCTGCCTGACATCAACTCACCTTAGTCGTATTTTACGACACCTCGGTAAGAAATGAGGGTGGTCTATTCTATTCAGCCGGATACCACACGGCGGGTCGACTTACCTTAGTCGCCTTTTACGACACCTCAGTTAGAAATGAGGGTGGTACTATTCTATTCAGCCGGATACCACACGGCGTTAAAATAGAAAATATATATAATGCTTAATGTAGAGCGAACAATCCGTTTTCATACTTGATACATGTATCAAGTATGTAATACATGTATGTGATACATGTATGTATGAAACGCGTATGTTTTTTTAATAATCCCGCATGCAGGATTATTAAAAACACATGCATAAGCCTTGACAGCATGAAATATAAAAAGGTGCCACTCGTAGCGCTGAATTCTCTGCCATATCTGTAATATTAAAGGCTAAGTTGATTTCAGCGTTTCAGTAGGGCGTTGGGCGTGGCAAAGGTCGCCCAATGGGGTCGGAGGTCGCGACCCCCGACCTGTAACTGCTCTAAGGTGAATCCGCGCAAACTCCTCCGCGGCTCGATTGATTCGCGGCCCGAGATCCCCGGACACTGACGAATAGCTATCGAGTTAGTGCCGGCTTTGATTACGGCGATCTAAAACATACGACACTATATAGAATTAAAGAAAGGATCTAGGCGACTGGTAATTTTTTAAAAGTCATAAAAAAATATTAAAAAAAAAAGAAAGAAGGCACCGATGACATGTTGGATTTGAACCCGGGTTTTAAACATTTTCGGTCCATCCATCGGCTATCGCAACATTACGTTTCACAGCTAAAAAAATCCTTTGCTTTAAATTCTCCATTTTTAATGCCCAAAAACAAGGATAAAACGATTTTTTTTAACTAAAACCTAGCTAGATCTATTTTTCTCTCTTAAAACCACCTGCATGCTGAATTTCAGGAAAATCGTTCGAGCCATTATTGTTATATTTTTCCGAATATACATATACAAGATTGACTCATTTAAATATTAAAGATATGGGTAAAGGTGTTTTAAATAATATATGAGAATGCTAAATACTACATTAATTCAAGAGAAATGCCTATCGAAATATTTTTGTGACCAAGAATGCAAAACAGATTTATATTATTTCTTTTGCTTAAATTCATACAAAAATATAATGACAAGTCAAATTAAAAAAACTTCTGAAAAAGTTTTTAACAAAATTTCATTTCCCTTATCTGGAGCCAATCCTGGCAGCATCACCAGGTCATGCTTATCATAAAAATTGTCATCTGTACTGGAACAGTATGTAAAATTTCAGCTCAATGGGACCCCGGGAAGTAGGTCAAATTTAACTCGCAACATTCCACCTTCACATACAAGGGAAGTTAAATAAAAGCTTTTGAAAGTATGAAATGGGAAGTATAAGTTACAAATATAAATGTTTTGGATTTGGAAATTGCATAGGTAATTGGACAATGATATACGACTTTGCAAACCATTTGTTACCGCGGTACGTCTGTCATTGACTCTGAATTCGCTGAAAAAAAAGTTGGAAACAAAATACATACTAATAAGGTAGAGTATAAGGAGCTCTTTTTGTAAGCATTGTGATGTATGTTTGGAGATGTGTGCGATAAGGCAGACGGACAGACAGCCGGTATCTAGTAAACGGTGCTGCTACACCTATTGGACAGGAAATGGTATGGAGTGGTCATTACAATGGAATATAAACATGTGGAATGTTTAGTTCTGTCAAATTAATGTAAATTTTGGAATGGAAGTTGAAGCGTTATACAATACCCATCTTTTAATATAGAAAATAAAATAAAATTTGAATATAGTAAATAAATCCTGTAAAGTCTGGTGGCGAGTGAAGATTTTTTTTTAATGTAAAAAGTGTATATGAATCTAACATTCAAAGTGGACCTAGTAGTATGGCTGTGATAGCCTAGCGGTGTGACCAAGTGAATCTCTAGAGACGATCATGGGTTCAAACCTGGGGCAGACACCAATGAGTTTTTCTATTAAAACTTATGTGTCTAATTGATAATTGCAATTTATCACACGCTTTTCGGTGAAGGAAAACATCGTGAGGAAACCTGCATATCTCTAGAGAATCCTAGGGATATGTGTAACCTACCAATCCGCATTGGAGCAGCGTGGTAGGTCTTAGCTCCAACCCTTCTCTCCAAAAATGGAGAGAGGAGGCCTATGCCCAGCAGTGGGATAGTAACAGGCCGTTACTTAGTAGTATGACGTCAAGAAGCAGTTGAGTACAAGAAAATCAACTAAATAATTTTAATATACACCGTATTAAACAATACATTTTGCTTACAGGCTTCAATAGTGGCGTGGCACAACTTAAAAAATCATGTTTTGAGATAAATGGGTTTAAAGTTTCCATTACTAAGAAAAATGTATAAAAAATACTTTACGTTCCTTAAACGAACGGTCTAATATTAAATTATGAGGGCCGTCGGTACTGCTACTGAAAATAATGTGTATTTTAATATTTACACCTATTCCTAGTCCTAAGCAGGTTTTTTTGAGTCGTGCCACTATTGCAACCCATGACCGATATTTACAAGACAATATATACGTTTATACGAATACTTTACTTTCAATGATTTAAATAATCGTCACTCTTCACAAACTCAATGGTATAATTCTGAACAATTTGAATTTTATTTAATTTCGACATTATTTGAATTTACTCGCCGTATTTTGCACCTTTTACACTTTTTCAGCGCTTGCTTGCACTTGACGCTGCAAATACCGGTAGGGCCTAAAAGCACACTATCAATTGAAAAATGGCCGTTACATTTTTATACACATGAATGATATAAAAAAGTTATATTAAACGCCGTGTGGTACCCGTCTAAATAGAATAGTACCACCCTCTTTTCTTACCGAGGTGTCGTAAGAAGCGACTAAGGTAAGTCGACCCGCCGTGTGGTATCCGGTTAAGAAGAATAGACCACCCTCATTTCTTACCGAGGTGTCGTAAAAGGCGACTAAGGTAAGTTGACGTCAGGCAGGCAGCCGGTCGTAAAAACGCAGCCAAATCATGTAAAAACATGTTTATAACATGTTATGCCGACCCCACTTAGAGTGGGATAAGGGCAAGAGGATGATATGAATCTCCGCAAAGTAACGCCAAATTCTATAAATTATTTACAATACCATCTAGTGCGTACCTGGTTGCAACATAAATCCAAGCTTTCTTATCATTAACATAATCAACGTATACTAGCTAACTAAACTTTAAATAAAAGCTTCTTTTTAATTGTTTTTTTAAACTTGTATAATTCTAAATTAAAAGACAAAAGAAAGTTATACCAAATAAAAAGTAACGACTCCACACATCTTTGTTACCTTCACGCACCTAATCGCGCGGGTGGTCGCCTCTGATTGTGATTGACAGTCACACGTCACACCATCACATCCATCACTCTCCGACACTACACATTACCAGAACACACCACACATTACCCTCTCTCTTCACACGTGCAACCAGCATATCAATATTCACGCAGCAATAGATTAGAATGTTTAGAATAAACCATTGAGAAATTGGATTATTATCGCTTGGTACGCACTCGTAGTTAACCAGGCTAGGTTGTAAGGCTTTGAAATGCTTTTGAATGTATGGATTGACAGGTCAGAAAGGATGTGTTATATCAAAAGATTTTGAAGTATTGTATCTGATGTGATTTAAGATATTTTATAATGTATGAGTTTGTTATGAAACAATATTGTTTACGGTTTAATATTTTTTCGATTTAATTATCGATTTGCCTCTGGAGATTATTTAGGAAGGGAAATTTTTCGATAATCGATTTTGTTTTGAAGCTTTACTGAATTTGTAATTATGTATAAAGGATAAGGATAAGAAGGATAAGCCGTAATAGCTGAGTGTAAAGGTCTTGTGACCCTTATTAAAAGGTCCCTGGTTCAGACCCCGAAAGGCACCTATAAGTTTCCTAAAAATAAATTGTTTTAAACAGACATATGATATGTCATTTATGACATACGTTATGACCCAACTTAGAGTGGGATAGCATAAACATGTTGTCACATGATTTGGCTGCGTATTTTACGACCGGCCTCCTGCCTGACTTCAACTAACCTTAGTCGTATTTTACAGAAACACGGTGGTATATTCAACTTAATCGGATACCACGTGGTAGGTCAACTGACCTTAGTCACGTTTTACGACACCTCGGTAAGAAATGAGTGTGGTCCATTCTACTCAGCCGGATAAAACACAGCGGGTCGAGTTACCTTAGTCGCCTTTCATGACACCTCGGTAAGAAATGTTTTACTATCAATAAATACTAAAAACAATACTATCGATTTTATTAACAATAAAATTAAAATTTAAAAATATTCTTTATAAATTATTGTATAATATTAGTTTTATAATATTTATTACTTAGCCGCCATGTGGTATCCGGCTGAGTAGAATAGTACCATCCACATTTCTTACCGAGGTGTCGTAAAAGGCGACTAAGGTCAGTTGACCCACCGTGTGGTATCCGGTTTAGTAGAATAGACCACCCTCTTTCTTACCGAGGTGTCGTAAAATACGACGAAGGTAAGTTGACGTCAGGCAGGCGGCCGGTCTTAAAAACGCAGTCAAATCATGTGACAACATGTTTATAACATGTTGTGCCGACCCCCTTAGAGTGGGATAAGGCAGGAAAATGATGACTAGTTTGTCCTACTAATATTATAAATGCGAAAGTTTGCGAGTATGGTTGTATGTTTGTTAATCTTTCACGGCGAATCCGCTTAACCAATATCGATGAAATTTGGCACAATTATTCCGGGTAAAAGCGAGTAAATAAATCAATGACTTAAATAAAGTACTTTTCGACTCTGATACGGCGCATAATGGAGTATTTTTTTATACACTAACAGATAAGATTCCTCCACCCTCGCCCAGCTTTCACTCCAACTAAGTAGCCGTTGAAATGACTTGTCCGATAAGTGATGACGTCACCGCAGTGTCCGCAAAAAGTGCGTGCGCGGAGTGCGTCGGGGGCGCGACGTTTGTTTTTCCACGTCCGCGCCAATTCCACGATGTGCGCGAACCGCTGCACATGAGATTGATATCTCGAGACTTTAATAAAATTTCACATTATCTAACCTCATAGCAGCAGTTTACAATAATTTATGAGGTTGATACAAAAGCGTGTTATTGAGGATTAAATGAATAATAAGAATGCGTGGATTAAGAAACTCGACTTTACGAAAAATGGAAATAACGAAATGTAACTAAGAATTATATTTGTGTGTGTGTGGATATAGCTCTCTTTGAACCTGTACAAGACAGTAACGTCTAAATGTAAATAGTATTAAGAATTATATGTTTAAAAAAGCAACCGCCGAGTTTCTTGCTGGCTCTTCTCGGTAGGAACAGCTTTCCGAACCAGCGGTAGAGTTGACGATTCAAAAGCACTTGTTTACAAGTTTATTTGAATAAAGAATATTTTGAATTTGAATTTGAATTTAGAACAACTGTTTGGGATTTTTCGCCAGAGGCGATTTTCCGCAGTAAGCAAGGATAATTTCAATAACATTTGTTTTTAAGTTTACTTGAATAAAGAATATTATTATTACGAATAATATTATTTTTTCCAAAAAAAAAACTTAAAAAAAAAAATATTAAATAATTAGGTAGTCGGGGATCGATCCTAGGTACTTACATTTCTCAAGATTGCCTAAGCTACGCTGACTTGACATTTTGTGGCAAAAATAGTATTATAACATAAATTTTAGTATTTTTAATGCCCAAAAACATGGATAAAACAATTTTTTTTTAAATATAACTAATAGGTAGATCGATTTTTCAGATAAATTCTGAATTGCAGATAAATTTTTAGAGCCGTTTACGACATTCCGAAAATATATATACATACAAGATTAACTCATTTAAATATTAAAGTCAAATGCAAAGCTGTAATAGTTTAATGGTAACGCGCGAACTAAAAAAGTTCAAACCTGGGAACGATCCCCAAATATCACCATTTTTCTTTTATTTTACTGGCCCTATTTGACTGGCCCGTTGGCGCAGTGAGTAGTGATCCTGCCTTCAGCTCCGCAGGTCGCGGGTTCGATTCCTGCCGAGGGCCAACATTTTCTATAAAGGTATTTGTTGGCCTTTGAGCCTGGGTGTATATTTGTATTTAACTATGTGTTTTAAAAAATATATAAGTATATATTCACCAGTTTTCTGTCTACCATAACACAAGTATTAAGTTACTTACTTTGGGGACGGACGACCGTGTGTGTAAGTGTCCCATATATTTATTTATTTATATTAAAAAAAGCAAGCCGTGCAAGTCTCCGTCACCTAGGTACTAACTTTTGTATTTGAATTAATGTTAACAGGACAACAAAAATCCTATCTTCAGACCTATCCCCACGATATCGCGCACGTTGAATAGGAAAGTAATAAATTTCATTAGGGTCGGCGTTTCGGAGGCGCTAAAACAATGTGTTGGGGGACTTGAGATAAATTGTCACTTGCGAGGATTATGTTCCTTTTTTTATTGATAACCACTAACTGTTATAGTTTTACTAACACTTATTTTAATTATTTACTTACTATAAAGTAAAGTAACGGCCTGTTACTATTACCCTATTATGCATTGGCCTCCACTCTCCGTTTTTGGAGAGAAGAATTGGAGCTTAATCTAACCACGCTGCTCCAATACAGATTGGTGGGTTACACATATCTATGGACTTATCTAGACTTATACAGATTTCCTCACAATGTTTACCTTCACTGAAAAGCGTGAGATCAATTAGGCTTTATTTAATCAAATTTTAAAAGAATATCTTATTAGTGCCTGGGTTTAAATCCGTGACCCTCGCCGAAGACTTTCACATTTATAATATTAGTTCCTGGGTGACCGAGCCTTGCTTGGTAATTTTTTTTAAAGTTATAAAAAATTGAAAAAAATGTATATTAAAAAAATAAAAAATTAATTGGGCAGGTGGGGCTCAAACCTAGCTATTTTCACCTCTCTAGATCGCCCGCTCCCCAAATGAGCTACCATGACTTTACGTTCGATAGCGAAAATTGACTTTTGAATTCAACGTGAATTTCACCATCTTCCCGAAAATATACAGATATTTTATAATAAAACCTTGCTCGATCGAATTTTTCCCCCAAAAGCCCCTGCATGCCGAATTTCATTAAAATCGTTGAAGCCGTTTCCAAGATCCGGAAAATATATTTATATACATGCAAGATTAACTCATTTAAATATTAAAGATTGAAGATATATCTTAAAGTTATGTGTTAAGTGTTGAATGTCTTTTATCATCGATTAAATATATTAGGACTACCTAGATATTTTTAAGGACGAACTAGTTATGATAGCCCAGTCGGTGAGATCATGCGACTTTATCAAGGGGTCACAAGTTCAAATCCCGGGCAGACACCAATGAGTTTTTCTTTCAAAACTTATGTGTCTAATTGATAATTGCATAGAGAATTCTAGGGATATGTGAAACCTAACAATACGCATTGGAGCAGCGTGGTAGGTCTAAGCTCCAATGCTTCTCTCCGAAAACGGGGATAGAAGGCCTATACAGCAGTGGGATGATAAAGTAAAGCAGTTATCCTACGAAATATTATACGACAAAGATGAAGTGTACGAGTTGCATCTTCCTTCTTATTATTTATTGTGTCACTTACTTTTACAGGCCTGTGTAGCTTCCCTAGTCTAGTATAATAACTTAAATATCTAAAGTAAAGTACTTTAGATATTTTTTGTATAGAAAATTTTAACCTACTATAAAAAATTTGTGTTCTATATTAGAATAAGGGCCTATTTCACAAGTTACCAATAAACTGTCAGTTAGCCTATTCGGAATATATTATGTCACATATCTCGGAATTTTGCGTTTCTCAAGTTTCTGATAGGCTTATTCAGCACTTAAAATCCCTAATAAGTCAACAGGTAGATCATGTGGCTGTTATTTTGTTTATTTGCTGGATAGCAAATACCTATTTCAAAATGGCCGCGATTTTTTTTTTAAATTTTCACTTTTAGAATCTCTTTTTAGAGCTATTTTTCTTGTTCTTAGTTTATTTTTTCGGTTAACTAACCGACACTTTATCAGAAACTTGTGAAACAGGCCCTAAGTGAAGTAAAAAGCATTGTTGCCTAAAAAGAAAAATCTTTTCGACGGATACGAAGTTACTTGTTATATTGAAGCAATTTACATAGTCATAAATGCAATTGTAAACCCCAATTCTTTTTAGCGGCGAAAATCACGGGGGCTTCGCACCCCCAAAGATAAGATATGTCACAGCTTGACAGATGTCATGACATTTACAAGGCCCGTAAAACAAGAGCTAACCCGACATCGCATTAGAATTTTGTAACAAGGAAAAGAAGGACAATTTTGGGTATTTTAGAGGCAATACTAAACATTTAAAAGATGTGTTAGCTCAGCGGTGTGATCGTTCAACTCTTTCGAGAGGGTCACGTGTTCAAATCCCGGCAGGCTCCAATGAGTTTTTCTATTAAAACTTGTGTCTAATTGATAATTGCAATTTATCACACGCTTTCCGGTGAAGGAAAACATCGTGAGGAAACCTGCATATCTCTAGAGAAATCTGGGGATATGTATAACCTGCCAATTCGCATTGGGGCAGCGTGGTAGGTTTTACCTCCAATCCTTCTCTGCAATAACCAAGAGAAGGAGGCATATGCCCAGCTGTGGGATTGCTAAAGGCCGTTACTTTATTTTTACTTTACTAAACATTTAGAAATGTTTAGAATGATCACGTTTTGAAAATGGGCATCAATATTGATAAAGTTTGTTTTGCTTTCCGCGGTGTGGTATCCCTCATTTCTTACCGAGGTATTGTAAAAGACGACTAAGGCAAGTTGACCCGCCGTGTGATATCCGGCTCAGTATGCTGTTATGCAAAGATTTTTGCGCTTAAATTTTGACACTGTAAGAATTCTCGGATAAGTAACCAATATAATGCTCCTTAACTTTTTCTATCTTCCAGTTAAAGTTGTATCAAAATCGGTTCAGACGTTCCGGAGAGTGCAGTCATAACCTAAATCTTTCTCAAGAATTTCACTTTATTTTAGTAAAATCGTTCATAAATCGCGACAATAAATTTTAAACGCTCACGCACATAGAGACAGCTATAAATGTAATTATATGCATAGATAATTGTATTCAATTATTTAATATAAACAATGAAAAACGCGAAAACGCTGCTATTATTCTTGGGACCATTCCACTTTTTGGAATTGTATAATATGTAGTAGCGTGTAAATAATTTAAGTAAGAACATAATTTATGCGTTTTTGTTGTAAATAAAATAAAATATTTCCTTATTTCTTGTAAGTCATTTTAAATAACAAAAATACGTTGAAAATGATATCATCCTCCTGCCCTTATCCCACTCTAAGTGGGGTCGGCACAACATGTTACAAACATGTTGTCATATGATTTGGCTACGTATTTTACGACCGGCCGCCTGCCTGACGTCAACATACCTAAGTCGTATTTTACGACTCCTCGGTAAGAAAGAGGGTGGTCTATTTTACTCAACCGGATACCACACGGTGGGTCAACTTACCTTAGTCGCCTTTTACGACACCTCGGTAAGAAATGAGGGTGGTCTATTCTACTCAGCCGGATACCACACGACGGGTCGACTTACCTTAGTCGCCTTTTACGACACCTCGGTAAGAAATGAGGGTGGTACTATTCTATTCAGCCGGATACCACACGGCGGACGTTGAAAATGATATATTTTTTCAAAACAATGACTTGCGCAAAATATGACGTATAACGATATGCAAATTCATGCCCAGGTATGATTAGATGACCGTGGGTACTCCAGGGCTATGAGAAACTTCCTAAGCTAATCAGTCACAGTCCGGGGTGTTTGGGACCAGGATTAGCATAGCCAAAAATCACAATGGCAAACTCAAGAAGTTAATGGTCGATCCGTGAATAATTATACGAGCGGACACAAAAGGGTTAAACAAAGGTGTTCAGATAAAAAGGTTTATTAATGTGATAGATGAATCATCGGGTCCGTTAGACCGGTCTTTTATAAGTCTATTAAAGTGTTAGTTTTGTCTGTTTTTCAATGGCGATGAAAGATTTATTTCGTCACGTTTGAGTAAGATATTTTTTGAGCTGTTACCCGCAACATCGTTCGTCTGGACTATTGTCGCGCGATAGGTTGGTAATAGATGGCGCTTTTCATTGTCATCCTATTCCTGTAGAATTAACAAAATTTTTATAGCCTATATGCTAGCTCGATGTATAAGGAATAACTGTGCCAAATTTCATCGAAGGTGGTTTAGCATGTTCGCCGTGAAAGAGTATCAAACATCCATACATACTCGTAGTCACGAACTTTCGCATTTATAATATTAGTTGTTAAAGTAATTAAAGTTTGAGAAGCGAAACGAAGATCACGCGGTCGTTTCCCAACAAGATGGACTGACCAAATAAGAAACTCGTCCTGTAAATTTCACACATTCGTAATCGCCTCCATCTTTTTATCATCATCACATTATCAAAGCCAGACCCTGATGCTGACCATGATCCTCAGACATGAGGGACCGATATTAGAGTGAGAGAATAGCTTTTGTAAAGTTTAGTTAACATAATAAATACATAAGACAACGCCAGCGAATATACTAACGTAAAATTTACACTTCAGAACGTCAAGTGCGAAACCAAAATCTCTAATGTCATAATCTGTCCCAACCCTCGCGATCCCGACCGCGGGCCTTTAATAATGCATCCGCCATTAGTTAACCCACAGATGCTGCGGCCTTCTTCGACTTATTCTAATTGCACGGAAAGGGTTGGAAGAGATTACATGTTATATGTCCATGTTTTTAAAACACCTTAACGCTACGAGGCTGTAAAGGACTAGATTCCAGGCCGTTAAAAACTAAATAAAATGTTACGACGTTAGCTAAATATTGCTTATCACATTAGTTTGATTATCATATTAGTTTTTTTCACAGCTTTTTATTCAACTGCGTTCGGAAACTAAATTAAAATTATAACAGTTCTAGCTTATGATAAGGAACTTATTTCTCATACGGAATAATCAATAAATAATTCCCGTATGACATAAATAAATAAAAAAAATTGCCAAGTTTATTAATGGGACATAATATTAAGTGTCTTCAATATATGAAATAACGTTATAAATCTTATTTAAATTAATTATTTATTTATGTGTAATAAACAATTTGTTGAATAAATTATAGAACTCATCAGTTTCTACTGACTATTAAAATAAAGCATATATATTTTTTTTAACAACTTAAATAATGGTAATAATAATTAGTGATGTCAATCCGTCATCGTGGTTATATTGTGTGTTTTGACCACAAGACCATAGACAAGAAAATGTATTATAAACTTAAATTTATCTTCAATCTGTTCACATCCACTTAGTTCTTATTTCACGGGAAGGATTAAAAAAGATT
The DNA here is from genome assembly GCA_029227775.1 of Morpho helenor. Lineage (NCBI taxonomy): Eukaryota > Metazoa > Arthropoda > Insecta > Lepidoptera > Nymphalidae > Morpho > Morpho helenor. Next base: position 3,570,027 of record JARGCU010000006.1, read on the forward strand.
AAGTACGTTCCTAATTACGCGTATGTTATTCCTATCACCTTTTCCGTACTTTAAATCTTCAATCTTTGTTGTTCCGTTTCGAAAAGGCTGCGAAATTTCATCACTGATGAAATAAAAATAGACCGCGTTCAAAACCTCCACTTAACGCGTCCAATATTACAAAGCCATTCATTTTTGTCGAGGACACGAAATAATTAATTTTTGACGATGCCGTTGACTGAGTGGTTTTTTAAAGTCTCCGAGACACAGAAGGTGTCCGGGCGCAGCTGGGCAAGTATCACGCTAATCTGTACGCCTTCTCACTTGTTAAATATTAACGCAGTCTAATTACAACCTCCTGCCACCCTACTCTAATGGCTTTTAAAACTGATTCCCGCCCCGGAGGATGCGTATTTGATGACAACTTTCGTCGTTTTGGCGACAAGGGCGACAGGAAAACTCTGCACGTGGTCTTTTACACTTTAATCTCTTGTCGCTTCTGTATCTATCTATAGTTAGAGACAAGCTGTGCGAGATACTTTGTCCGCGTGGAAATCAATGTATTTCATTAAAATTTTGAACATAAAAGTAGTTATTGTGAGTTAACCGTAACAGATAGAGACATGTTATCGTGGAGTTTTTTGTAGTATATTGGAAGATCCACAATTCTCTAGTACATGACTATAGTGTATATCTGCTGATTTACGTGGCGCAAACGAGTAAAGCTCCCAATAGACAAGTTTGTTTAAACCGGACGACCTATAACACAATTTATAGAATTAGGCGTTACTTTGCGGAGGTCCATAATACAAAAGTAAACGAAAGTTTGATAATCCGCGATAAGAGAAAATATATGTAATGCTAAATGTAGAGTGTACTATTCGTTCTCATACCTGATACATGCAGAATTTGAAAAACTTATGCACTTTCCGCCACTGTTAACACAACAACACACAATCACTGCACAAATTCACTACCACAATCTCAATAATTGTTTCGCCCTGTAAGAACGTAAACCTAAAGCTTCCGGATGAATTGTACTACATTTAAGTAAAAACCATACAAAAAATCCGTAAAAACCACAAAAAAGTACATAACTGTAGTGTATCTTTGCTGGGTTACGGCGGACGCGCCTAAAGATCCCAGAAGCCGTTTTTTAAAACTGAGCAGCCTGTTAAATACGAATCTCATAAAATGGTACGTACAATATCCATTCAGTAGATTTTGAGAAAATCGATCACACACAGACAGACAGCTTTTAGGTACTTTGTTTTATAATAAGTATAGATAGATGCTTCATTTGAATGTCAGGAGGGAGTAATGGATTGTGTAGGAGGAAAGCGCCGATGCAGGTCCTCATCGCATTAGACATGTGTAACGCTTTTAAGGTTGAGGGTTTGACACTTAGGGAAGCGCGTCGTTAAAAACATAATTGGCGTACACTGCGACGCATTTGCATGAGTTGAGTTAAAAGTACTGTGGAATAGTTTTGTTACTTTTGTTTTTTTACCACACCGTATGTGTTAATGTTAAACGTTTTGGATGCGTTTTTAAGAGTGAAGAACTTGAGGGAATATTTATCGTCTGACAATTATTTGGGTTTCTTTTAAATGCTACAATATGCATGCAGTTATATAGAAAGCTTAAGTAGTGTATGCGAAATTCAGAATAGAAGATATTGTCTCTTCTTTTATTAGATACTATAATTTAATCCGTAACTTCGTTCGCGTGGATTGTTGTCGTGTGATAGGTCGATAATAGATGGCGCTTTTCCATGTCATCCTATTCCTGTAAAATTTACAGAATTTCTATAGCCTATATGTTATTCCGGTATATAAGGAATAATTGTGTCAATTTTCATCGATATGGGTTCAACCGATTTACCGTGAAAGAGTAACAAACATACATCCATACTCACAAACTTTCGCATTTATTATATTAGTAGGATTATATTAGTATGATTGTCTAGTACATACGTAAATCGTTTTTGACTTTTGATACACAATTGTATCATAAACATACATAGAAAGTTTTAACTTTGTCATAACATGAGTTTTAAACTTAACTTAGCCGTAAAACAACTATTTAAAGACGGCTTACACGGAATGCATTAATTACGGTCAAATATTGCTACTTGAGTTTGGATTATAAAAATTCATTATAAAAAAAAATCTCGAACCTTTGAATTTTTAGCTTGCAATGTTGGCAATCCTTGGGACTGAGTTGACGATTTGAAATCTTAAAGTTGAACCATCACTAATGTTAATAATATATTATAGTTTATAATGTATTATCTTAACAAAAAGAATTTGCTTTAAATTTTAATCGTGAATAAAAATATTATCATTGGGTTTTGCAAGAGTTTAAATGAATTAAATTATATGTGAGATACAAGGACTTAAATATTATCAAAAATCTTTTCTCACACAAATCATACGAGACATCGTTTGTAAAATTTCCGCCGTAAAAGCAGCAAAGGTACGTAATTAATGATATCGTGACAGTTTCGGCTATTTGTCCAACCCGAGATGTGCAAACAGGTCGTTTTCTAAGCAAAAGGGATCGTTTAACGGTAACGCAACTATTTATGCGTTCCTAATGGTACTGTGACAATCATTCCGCACCATTAGATATATCATTAGCGACACCGTTTTATTTGTTTGTTTTCTTAAAGTCCAAATTCCGACCTGACCGGCCGCTGGAGGGTTGTCATTAATCAAGACGCCAAAGATTCAGGGACGAAAGTTTTTTGATTAAGCAAATATGGGAATGGACGCCGGATCATATGTCCTGTCTGGGAATTTGCTTTTATTAATGATATGTGACATTGTTGTTTGTAATACGATATCGGTTGATTGTTGTAACTATGGCAGAATTAATTCATGGATGAATTAGACTGCTAAAACTAAAATGGACATCATACAGCAGCTGCAAAGATAATTGGAAAAACAACTGAAAAACTATTTTCAGTTCAATTATGTTTTAAATCCTAATAGCTTTTACAGAGTCAAGGGGCGATGCAGGAAAGCGAGGACTACAGAGGCCACTTCGGTTGTGCAAAATGCGTGGAAATAACAAGACATATTCTAGAATGTCGAATACAAGATAGGTGTACTGCGAGGCAGGACTATTGCTTGGGACAAATGATGGAATTATATCTAAATAAATAAATAATTCTATCATAACTTTTGAACTATGAAATTCCGCAAAGTAACGCCTACTTCTATTGCTTAGCACGATAAAGGATGGCTGGTGGTACGACAGGGAATAGTTACACCATCCTTTGGAATTTTCAGAATGGTCAGCAGCCACCGACCAAGGCAAAAAAACCGAGACCATATCAACGTCAAATTATATCAAATCGAATGCTAATTCGACATAAATATAATTATATAGATAAAAAGGGATAAGCAGACCAATCAATTGATGTTTTATATCGAGTTGAGATCTAACCTTACCTACAGATTTTTTGTTAAGATATGTATGTTTGTGATCACACTAAAGACTTACAAATTTAAAGAATGAAAGTCGATTACAAACAAATTTAAAGAATGACATTAAATGGATGATTTTGAAAATTAATGACCTGACCCATTGGTGTCTTTTCGTACCTATTTCATCATAGGTTGAAGCGAACGATGTCACAGTTAGAACTAATAAAACAATAAATATAAAACGCAATCTTAATTTGTGCGACCGATCCACATAAATATACTATCTAAGACAATAATTTAACATTGTGGTCTCACTTAACTATTGTCTGTAATTTTAAACTATTCACGCGTATCAAGTATCATTATAATAGGCAATTAGAACTGTGAACAACAAAATTGAGCACCAACATAAGAAGATCCCTAGAAACGTAAGAACACAAAATCTTAAGTGCCATGCCATGGATCTTTCCACGCTGGTTATTATTAAGATGGGGTTGCAACTGATATAAAGAAGCGCTATTTGTTTCTGCCGTCACCTTTAAGAAGCTAAACAAACAATGCATAAATACAGTCTGACTTTTGTGTATTTCCCATAGTCTCTATTGTCAGTATTGTCAACTGTATGCCCTTTGAAAAGCATTGTTTTTTTTGTAACCTTTTGTGTTGTGGCATTACTGATGTGGCCAGTTGGTTTTTTGTACAAAACGGCTTCTGTCGCCTTTGTATCTTACTGGCCTTTTCTAATGATGTTTCCGTTGTTTGACCATGTTTGACCGTACGATCATCATTTCTTAAATTTTAGAAACGGTTGTTAATGTTATCAAGTCTATTGAAGTCTTACTTGTAATCCACGAGTTATATGTTTTCACTTTAAAAATAATGTTCTTTTAAACAATTTTTATCCTGTTTGTAAAATTCTATTCTAAGTTTTATTCATATTGCTCCATCGAATTAAACATTTAGGCAGATAGACATACATGCAGAGGTTTGTATTTACAATATTAGTATGGATATAGCAATTGTTAATTGTATTGACGTCACCGAATCCACATTTCCAATAATTTCTCTCGCTGCGCGCCAAACAAACGTCAATCAAACAGCCACACAACTAGATGCCAGAGGTCACCGATCATCATCTTCACCAATATCAACCTAATTTAAATAACCAGGAAAATTAAAATCACACGAATCTATTCTTTATTTCGTAGCATAACGATCAAATTTTAGTTTATCAACAGCAAATGAAACAATGTTTTCTACCTCCGTTACGTCTCCGTCGCCCGTTTTTTTTGCTTCTAAACATTCATGTCATTCCAACGAGTAAACATGTACACAAAGGACCTAGTCACTATCCCTTTTTATTAATATCGGTGGCTGAATGGCAACAAAGGGTTTTTGTTCTCATTATGCGTAATCGTAGCCATTCAGGTGTTATATTAAAGTGGGTTGTGGCTTTAATGAGCTTACCGGACTAAATATTAAAGGGGGTGTGTTATACCGTGTAACCATAGCCACTGTTAAAATGAAAATAACAGTTTTCAATATAAGCGAAACCTTGATAGTTTAAGCTTGAGTTAAGTAAGCCTCCTCTGTTCTCTTTGAGAAAAGTTTGGATCTTGGAAAAGCTGTGATAACCCAGCGGTAGCACCGTGCGACTCTTTCGAGGAAGTCACGGGTTCAAACTCCGGGCACCCACCAATGAGTTTTTCTATTAAAACTCACCTATGTGTCATATTGATAATTGCAATTTACAACACGCTTTTCGGTGAAGGAAAACATCGTGATGAAACCTGAATATCTCTTGACAATTCTAGGGATATGTGTAACCTACCAAACCGCATTAGAGCAGCGTGGTAGGTTTTACCTCCAATCCTTCTCTCCAAAAACCAAGAGAGGAGGCCTATGCCCAACATTGGGATAGTAACAGGCCGTTACTTTACTTTTTTTTAGAGCTTGGACGTGTACGCTTCTCTAATGAAGATAACAATAACCCAGGAATTTTCTAGATATGTTTATATGTTTTCCTTCAGCAATTACATCAACTAGGCACATAAGTGTTACAGACAATAGGCTTAATGTTTGTGCGGAGTTTTAACCCTTGCATCCCTGGTAAAAGTAACTTTGTCTTACCGTTCGACTATAATGGTTTATTCATTAGATTGAATTACGCGTTGACAGGTATCTAATAGAATTTTTTATTAACCCTTTCACTGATTAGTGAAATATAACGGTTGTGAAGTCCCCTGTCCATTTATACCAGCATATTAAATAAACCAGTGTTGGACAAACCGCCTCGTAGCCGGCTATAGGTTATTAATTTACATGGAACTCGATACTTTAGGGGGCATCGTTTCTTCATTGACAAACTTTACTTCTTATTAACGTTCCGCTAAATTACTTTTGTCGTCATTTGCATATATAAAATAACTTCTTCCACACTTTCTTAGGGTTCCGTAGACTAAATCGTGTAAAATATTTTTATCAACCTTTTTTTAACAACCGAATGGAGAAAATAATTTGATAAAATCAATTCTTAACAGTATATGCAGCCCAACTTCATGTACTTTTTAAACAATTTAATTTTTGTATATTAAAATATAAAGAATTATAAATCGATAGGTATATTATAAACAAAGTACGAACCGACATAAGCTTGCGACTCCTGCTTTGCGCCTTGCAAAAGTAAGTATATCGTTTGTGGGTAAGGGTATATGATTTTGTAATAAAATTCCGCAATTAATTTTAACTTTTCCATTACAGCATTTAAAACACTGTTAAAAACAGGCTTATATAGAAACCTACTATACTATTGAGGATTACTTAGATGATAAGAATGTGTAATAGCTACTCTTTTAACGTGTACGAGACAGTAATTACTAAATGTAACTAGTACTAAGAATTATATTTTAAAAAGAGCAACCGCCGAGTTTCGTGCTGGCTCTACTCGTTAGGAACAGCTTTCCGAACCAGCAGTAGAGTTGACGATTCAAAGCACTTGTTTACAAGTTTATTTGAATAAAGAATCATTTGAATTTTAAAAGCACCTACGGAACCTCTTAGTCGTAGAACGGTTTTATATTCAATAACCAATTATTCATATATAATTTTAATATATTCAATATGTATCTCGAATTTCTCTTAGAACTACTTGTTTCAAAATAAACTGCCGCCATCACAGCTTCCTTCGACTTCACGCTGATTTGTTTCGCCCTTGTTCGTCGATATTTCTAATAAATGTCATGTTTAAGCCAGCGTAATGGCGAATAAATTTACTCTTATTATAGCTACTATATATAGAATCAGAAGTTGTTCGGAATTGATAGTGTAGGTTTAAATTATATATAGTGTGATTCCCACTGTGAATCTACCATAACTAATATATTTCTTAATAATGTATCGATTTTTTTTTATTAACTTCGACTCCCCGTTACAAAAATAATTTGCTAATATGATAGTCGGTAATTTTTAAATTCTAACAGAAACAAATATTATATCAAATTTATATGCTGTTTCGCTTATTTTTTGTAATAAATAACAGTTTACAGTTGAAACTATTTCTTTTAATTTCTCTTTGTAACGTTAATCGTTTAAAATTATACTTTCACAAGGACAAATATACGAATAACGTTTCAAAATGTGGAAATTTTACTTAAAGTTTTATACACACAATAGTTCACACGACAACTTCTTTTAATTATAAGAGCTGACTGAGAAAAACCAAAATGCGATTTAACAGCCCTTTATCTATTTTTATAAATGTATTCAAATTGTCATGTTATATGCTGTCACATGATTTGGCTGCGTTTTTACGACCGGCCGCCTGCCTTTACGTCAACTTACCTCAATCGTATTTTACGACACCTCGGTAAGAAAGAGGGTGGTCTATTCTACTAAACCGGATACCACACGGTGGGACAACTTACATTAGTCGCCTTTTACGACACCTCGGTAAGAAATGAGGTTGGTCTATTCTACTCAGCCGGATACCACACGGCGGGTCGAATTACCTTAATCGCCTTTTACGACACCTCGGTAGGAAATGAGGTTAGTCTATTCTACTAAACCGAATACCACACGGTGGGACAACTTACATTAGTCGCCTTTTACGACACCTCGGTAAGAAATGAGGTTGGTCTATTCTACTCAGCCGGATACCACACGGCAGGTCGACTTACATTAATCGCCTTTTACGACACCTCGGTAAGAAAGAGGGTGATCTATTCTACTAAACCGGATACCACACGGTGGGTCAACTTACCTTAGTCACCTTTTACGACAGCTCGGTAAGAAACGAGGGTGGTCTATTCTATTCAGCCGGACACGGGTTTCTATTAGTAACGTTTAAATTTCCGAAATCATATTTACACAAAGACAAATTAACGAAAAAACCCCGCAAAATGCGGAGGTTGTCTATGAAAATTGTACAACCACGAACCGACCACGGACAAAAAACATTAAAATCGAATATACATTGTCAATAATATCCTTACACTCGAGTTCATATCTACATCTCAATAAAATCTCCCTAATTCATCATTTATAAAAAACGCGTGTGAGGCTCGCGTCAGATGAACTTGTAACGTTGACCCTATCCTGACCTCAAGCTAAGGGAAGCTGTGCTCATCTCGTTTTGAATAAAAATGACGTTTATAGTGTTAATCAGTGGCTTGACCCTTGAAGATAAATAGTTATACAAATATGTTTTATTTATTATTACGGGCCGTTGACCTGTAGAAGCACTAAGTTCAACGGCCTTTTTGCGCCTTGTGGAAATGTCCAATTTAGGTATAACCGAAAACGTAGTTTTTTGGCTTAGTGTATTCTATTATATTTCGCTTAGTATATTATGTATTAAACTTTCTATAGAATTCATCATGCCGTATGGTATCCAGCTGAGTAATATAGACCACACTCATTTCTTACCGAGGTGTCGTAGAACGGCCAACGGTCTTTTTGCGCCTTGTGGAAATGTCCCATTTAGATATAAACGAAAACGTAGTTTTTTTGGCTTTGTGTATTCTATTGTATTTGGCTTAGTATATTATGTATTGAACTTTCTATAGAATTCATCATGCCGTGTGGTATCCGGCTGAGTAGAATAGACCACCCTCTTTCTTACCGAGGTGTCGTAAAATACGACTTAGTTAAGTTGACGTGAGGCAGGCGGCCAGTCATAAAATACGTAACCAAATCATGCTACAACATGTTTATAACATGCTGTGCCGACCCTACTTAGAATGGGATAAGGGCAGGAGGATGATGATTATATAGAAGTCATCAAATATATTATAGTCTCATATCAATTCTCTGGTAGATATTTACACTTTTATTGAAAATATATAATCGAGCTCTTTAATCTGATAAAACACTTATAATTTTCAAAGATTTAAGTAACATTTAATCTGTTTACGATAAAAAGTAAATATTTTTTTATATTTATGTAACAAAACTGCTTTACTAGTCTCACTTCGCAGCTTAGCTAGCAGAGATCTCTGTCAAAGGGATAAGTTGACCTTTGTACATTTTTTTTATTTATAATGGTACATAAATAATAAATAAGTAATAAAATTTTAAAGCGACAGTATAAGAATGAAGTTAAATTTACGTAGGTATAATAATGTTTCTCTGTAACAGTTAATTTAATCTTCAAATTAATATTTGATTTTCTTTTCAGACGTAAGAAGAGAAGTATTTGATTTGCGTTTTAAATTTTAAATAAAGAACAGTTTTAATTGTAATATACTTTGAAAATTTTGTATTTCGAATTTTCTGTTTTAAAGCTATGTTGACATACGAACGATATCAAACTACCCATACTTGCTCTCTTTGAAGTCTAAGTCCACATATAAACTCATGTGAAAGCTAACATCTAACCAATATTAGCCTCTACTAAGCCACCCACGATTAGCCGCCAATATCTACCAACATCAAAGTCAAAAACCGGCACAACTTTTCCAATTTCCCCCCCAAATACCCTCAAAGGATTTGCATGCTACTCGAACAAAGCGTCTTGTATTTCGCCATGTTTTCAATACCGCCGCGTGAGTCCGTATAACCAAGGGGTCGTCTTTTGTCCCTGCTTTTAATATCTGTGGGAATGGACATACCGGCATCCATTACGTAATTTATCATTCTTAAACGAGTGTAGACTATCCACTATTATCTATAGATATCTAGTCTTAAGGGCGAACTCGACCATTGTTCGGGCATGTTCAAATTAATAGCGGGAGAACACCGGTCCGCCATTATTGATTTGGAGAGGTCCGAAGTTTATGAATTATTAGCTACTGCCCTGACCTGCGGCTTTATTCAGTAACATGTTGGACACATTATGACGTAGAAACGTTAGCAAGTACACAATGTGTTTTGTGATCTTGTGAAAAGGTAATTTCAGGTTTATCTGTTACTAGCTATACATGCGGCTTCGCCCGCGTGGAAATCAGACACAAAAGTAGTTACCAGAAGTTAACCATGAGAGATAGAGACATGCTATCGCGGCTTTTTTGGAGTATTTCTGTAGGTCTACAATTCTCTAGTACATTACTTTAAGTATAGACTAGTTTACATTTAAAGTTCTTTTGCTATTGTCAATGATTTTTAATTAAGGTTTTTCGATGGGGTATTGTAATGTGGAACGTAATATATATTTCTTAAAAGAAACTAACATATTCAAACATATTAAAATAATTAAATAAAATATATAAGATATATATATTTAATAGCGACGCCATCTTGTCATATTTAAAACAATTTAGTACTTGTTACGAAGTCTGAACTTGATACGATAGGCACAGAAATTTCTACCAGTAGCTTCAATAAGCGTAAGAATTTCCCTAAAACATAATACATTATCAGAATCATTATTAAGTCGGACATTTCATATACTGGACGATTCGTTCGTCGTAGCTTTACTTCGAAGTAATAATACGAAATAACGTTGAGAAGATGGGCTGTCGAAGCAAATTCAAACTCTCTATCAACGTCGTCATTTTGTGGACTTCTTTGACAGTTTTGCCTTCTTCTAGTTGCGTGCTGGTGTCCGCACTCGGTCACTGTAAGGTGACCATTGAGCCATCGGTGACTATCGGTGCCAAGGTGACCATCGGTGAGGGTAAGGAGAGGGTTATTCCAGCCAGCTAAGCTCCTTCTAAAGGCCGAGAACCCTGCCCGGGTCCCTAAAGACTTCTTACGTCATCGGCGAGCCAAGGATGTTTGCTAGATGCTTTGCCAACTGCATACAATACAATATGAAGTGAGATGGCTTTCTGGTTCCTCCATGCATCTTTTTCATATTTGGCTGTCAGTCACACCTAAAAGGATCAATGGAGATAGGAGGAGGAAGGAAGGATAGGTATTTATTGAGCAGGCAGTGCCGTTAATGCTACTTTTCATTCATCCTAAGTTGGGTTTAGTAATGCTAAGGTTGGTCAAAGGAGGATTCAAAGAAGGCATGGCCGAGATTGTCCACAGTCAGTCCAGTTTGCTCAGTATGTATTATGATTTTCCATGGTCAGTTTTACCTTCTGTAACGGAAAACTTCGTAAAGTTCACGAAGCTGTTGCGTCAGATATCGTTGGAGAATTAAATCAAATCAAAATAATCTTTATTCCAACAAGCTTTTTACAAGCACTTTTGAATCATCAAGGATCAATTAGATCTAATAAAGCCACAACTTGTTCGGAATGTTGCTCTTACCGAAAAAACCAGCAAGAAACTCAGCGGTCAATCTTTTAAACATTTTAAATTTACATTATTTAACCGTTGTCTTGATTTGGTCAATTAAATAATCTTCAATTGATTAGTATGCTTTACATATCAGCATAGTTCGTACACTTTATTTAAACTTTTTTGTTGATAATTCTGTAGATAAGATAGATAACGGAACATTTTTGTAGTAAAAACACACACTCACACTTGTCGTTTATTATTAGTTGGCTAAATATTGAAATCTACTATTAGTTAGATGCCAATCAGATAAATGCCGACCACCAAGGCGTGTGACAAACGAATAATTTGACGCGTCAGCACCGCGGGTGTCCACATACTAATGAAAATATTATGCAGTTCCATTCCATTTTATTGATATTTCTCTTTCATATGGAATGAAATTTTTTACATGTTTATTTTTCAAATAACTCTAATCTCTTGTTAATTTACACCTAATTCACGCACTAAACACGTGGAGAGTTTAAATTTATAAATTATGTAAATTATATAAAATTAGAAAGAATTTCACGTACATTACAAAGTATCTATTTTGGAATTTATAACTTTAATGTTATTTGTTTAAGTTAACGACTAGTGTAGAAAAATATGACGAAATATAAGTTACTATATCCCATATATAAGAATGAATGCAGGATGGATGTCCGAGGTTCACCAGAACTCACTTATAACAGTGGCTTCCACTTACATCCCTGTTAGGTTCATTCACCGAAAATCCAAACAAACGACATCCAAAAGGCGACCTTTATGACCCTGACGATCAAATAACGATCACAAACACAGACACATATAATATACGCAAACTGCGTCTTCGCCGGTGAAGACGAAGTCCTGGTTTTCTGACGTCGGTCGGCTGTGGCTTCTCGCCATACTCCCAATGCCATGATGACTAATCGTCTTACTGTCAGCCCTCCACTACACATCGCCCAAAGCCGTGGCCGGCCTCACAGGACGCACCCTTAGGACGACATTCCCCGACGCTACTAGAGCTTCTGCGCTCTACTCTCCGGATTTCGCAAATTCGACGATGTTTCTGCGCTCATAAGTAGCGTAGCCGGTCCCAGCCCGGTGATGCTGTAAAAGCCGATAGGGCTAACAGCATATAGTCAACTCGAAAATAAAAGGATGGATGAAATGGTACCAGTTCTAAGGAACAATATGTGATCCACGAATGCGTCTTAAAATTAAGCGAAAGATTTATAAAACGGTCATAAGACCTGTCGTATTATATGGATTAGAATGTTGGGCAATGAAAAAGATGGATGAAAGAACACGATGAGAATGTTAAGGAGGAAATTTTTGTTTTACAAAACTGGATAAAATACGAAATTAGTATGTAAGGGGAAGACGTGAAGGGATATAATAAAAAGTGATGAAAATCAATTACCGAAATGTACCCGAGTATGCCCTCTACATAATCGTGCTCGGACTTAATCGTTCGTAATCGATTATGAAGAAGACCCTATTCATCATCTTCCTGCCCTTATCCCACTCTAAGGGTCGGCACAACATGTTATAAACATGCTGTCACATGATTTGGTTTTTACGACCGGCCGCCTGCCTGACATAAACTTACGACACCTCGGTAAGAGAGAGGGTGGTCTATTCAACTAAACCGGATACCACACGGTGGGTCAAGTTACCTAAGTCGCCTTTAACGACACCTCGGTAATAAAGAGGGTGGTCTATTCTACTAAACCGGATACCACACGGTGGGTCAACTTATCTTAGTCGCCTTTTACGACACCTCGGTAAGAAATGAGGGTGGTACTATTCTATTCAGCCGTATACCACAGGGCATGAAGAGGAGGTATTATAATCATTATTTAATACATGAATTCCAAATATATTTTTCTATATTGTAGATAGTAGATCAAAATGAACAATATTGATACAACTCAACAGGCTTTACATGCGGCCGCTACCGAGCAAATCGCATTTATCGGGATTATCTCAGGTTATCGAACATCTGCCTCCGTACCAAAAGAAAACCAACTTGACACAGTATCGATAGATCCTGCTAACTCGTAATTCATTGAAGAGAAAGTACTAGTTTTAAAACTTACATCATTAATAAATTACGCAATAGATAGTAATGTTGTAAAATGTATCGAATTTGATAGGGGTTTTGTTTGATTTTATTGGGCTTAGAAAGAAGGGAGCGCCAGGGAACGTGATCGCGGTTTAGAGGTATTTATGCAAAGTTTAACGTTTTTGTTATCATGTCATTTTATCTGTCTTTCAATCAGATCTTAGGACTAGTCTTGTATATTTAAGTGGATATTTGCATCGTTGGGACATTGAGGCGATTGCATTTATCTGAAGAAAAAAAATGTTAAACTTATTTACCTCAAAAATGATATAGGAAATAAATATCCTATAATATCATTTTTGTGTTTATTTTAGTCGTGTGGTATGGCTGAGTAGAATAGATCACCCTCATTTCAGGTGTCGTAAACGGTGACTTAAGTAAGTCGACCGGCCGTGTGGTATCTGGTTGAGTAGAATAGACCACCGTCATTCCTTAACGAGGGGTCGTAAAAGGCGTAAGGCGACTAAGGTAAGTTGACGTCAGGCACGCGGGCGTTCGAAAAATACGAAACCAAATCGTGTAACAATATGTTTATAACATGTTGTGCCGATCTCACTTAGAGTGGGATGAGGGCAGGAGGATGGTGATCATTTTTGTGGTAATTTCTGTTTTACAAATTCCACAGGTCTTTTTTAGTCACTTTTTTAGATGTTTTTGGCCTTCGCCGCAATAATACATGTAAACACACGGCCGCCTTTCCGGTGAAAAGAGTTCCTAATTAAATGACTTCAGATATCTGTCGCTTCTCGCCTCATACCTTGTTGCGTATCATACTTACACGGTCTTAAGCCGTGGTCAGACCTAGTAAATGGCATCATCTTTAATATTTAAATGAGTATATTTTCGGAATCATGGAAACGGCTCCAACGATTTTCCTGAAATTCAGCATGTACGGGGTTTTGGGGGAGAAAAATCGATCGTGGTTTTATGTAAAAAAATCGTTTTATCCCTGTTTTTGGTCATTAAGAAATACTAAAAGTCATATTGAATATAAAACACTATTTTTGTCATAAACTGTCCAAGTTTCTTTTTTTTTTAATTACCTTGCAAGGCTCTGTCAACCAGGTACTTTAAAATTATCAGTCCACTGTCCATTTAATTATTTTCTCAACTAACCCTTTTAAAAGTAACTTTGAACAGCCTTATAAAACAATTAAAAAACAATAAAAGAAGCAAACAATAACAAAAGCACTCAAGAAGTTATAAACAATTAGCAATGCTGATTAAAGTCATCCCTTAAAAATTAAAAAACAATGCCGTTGTCTGTGGGATAAAAATCACCAATTTTGTCTCCAAATTTGTCTGCTGACAACATTCATCTCAATCAATTCTCGCGGTCCCTGAAGAGTAACCCTTCCATCCCCTGAGACCTAACCCTCCACGCCGTAACCCAATTAATGTGAGAGGGTAGTATTACCCCGTCCTCACATCGACCGCAAAAAATGTAAATTGAAATGTTAAATTAATTTGATACGCCGCCACATGTGTCTGGGATACATTATGTGATTTTATTCTTACAATATTCGATCAATTTTTAAAGTTTCTTTGACTCAAAAATACTTATATATTTTAACACAATCAATACAAGGTTCCATTGTACACAGTAGATACACCAAATTTTCTGAATATTTTTTTATCTAATTCATAATGATGAATATAATACTCGGCAAAACATGTACTAACAATATTGTTAAATGTTTTGGCTAGGTATTTTACGAGCGACCTCCTTACTGAGCTCAAATTACCTTAATCTCCTTTTACGATACCCGGGTAAGAAATGAGGGTGGTCTATTCTACTCAACCGGATACTAGACGGCGGATTTTTTTTACCTAGTTATTCTTGGAAAACTCTGGGAAAATAGCATAATTAAATGTTTAATTATACATGTTATGTACCACCCTCATTTCTTACCGATGCGTCGTAAAAGGCAACTTTGATAAATTGACCCCCCCGTGTCGTACCTGGCTGAGTAGAATAGACCATCCTCATTTAGTACTGAGGTGTCGTAACCACACTACCACCACCACCAGGTGACCACACTAAGAGTGGAATAAGGAGGTACGATTGAAGTAGAAAATCATATTATTTACTAGCTAAACTATTTTATATATAGTTTTTATTAAGATCAACAGTTCCAAAAAATAATACAGACTGTTCTAGAAGAGAGGCCTTTATGTATATTGACAATCTGCAATAATCTTTGCGGCTTCGTATCGGCCGTATGATATCTGCAAATTAAATATAAAGCAAACCTGTTCGTGCATTCGCTGCATTAGGGACTAGTAGGATCACTATAATTTAAAAAAAAATCCAGGACACATATATTGTCCTAAAAATTTTTAAATTTAAACTATCGTGAGTAGTATTCATAGTTAATGTATAGACCCGACTATACTCACGTCTTATTCTATCGGGTTAGCCCGACTAGTTTCGAACCCACCCGGGGCAGTTCCCACCGCGATAACGTCGTGTAAAGAGCTCATGAATAAGTGCCCGGTTCTATACATTAACTTTGTACTAAAAATTCTTTATGTTCCGCTCAAATACGATTAAGGTAATTGACAATGATTAATACGGTGGGCAGGGAGCGATCGTACAGCGATGGCCTCCTTCTGCTCTGCAGAAGGCGGTGGAGCGGTTCCGGGAACTCTTGTTCTGGATCCAATATGCTGGTGGTGAGTCAAGGTGTTAGCGACTTGCCCAAGTCCATCGTCTGCCGACCTAGCAGGGGGCTTTCGTGATGGATCGATAAAAGATACGAGCTTTTCAATATAAATTTTCAGACATTGATTTCTAATCTGTTTGGCGGCTACATCTTAGAAAATTGGATTATTCTTTGTTATCATTGCTTGACTTTTGCCAATTGCAATATATTACTGTGATAAAAAAAGTAATGTGAATTTCTTTACAAACTGTAAATCCTTAATTTACTAGCTTTTACCCGAAACTTAGTTTCCGTGAACTGTTGTCGCGTGGTTTTTTGATAATAGATGACGCTGTTCAATGTCACCCTGTTCCTGTAGAATTAACAGTATTTACATAGCCTACAAGTATATGTATTCCGGTGTTTAAGGAGTAATTGTGCCTAATTTCATGATTATTGGTTCAGCGAATTCGCCGTGAAAGAGTAACAAACATACATCCATACTCACAAACTTTCGCATTTATAATATTAGTAGGATTTAGATATAATTTTAATTGTTATTTTAATGTAATTTAAAAAATTCTAATCCTTACTAAGTGGGGTCGGCACAATATGTCTTCTTCTTCCATTCTCCTTTATCATTCGTCAACTCTGGCGCCACTCCTTTAACATGCATATCATTTTTCACACAATCCATCCATCTTTTTTTCGGCCTCCCCCTAGTCATACTCTCTCTCTCCAGTCGCTTCTTCATTACTGAAGATCGTGGTCCTGGCTAGACTCCAATCTCGAGTGGATTAATTTTTTCCATCGGCTTCTATTAGTGGCCACCATTGCTACCTCATAAAAGTGTTTCGTGCTAGACTGGCGCAATTGGTCAGACCACCTAGTCGGCGAGCTGACTAGGTGGTCCCTAGTCATACATCCATCCATATTTATATTTAAACTATTTATAGTGTTTAAGTTCTATATATTTTTTTCTACTAACACAATAAATGTAATGTCTGATTAAAATAAATTATTATTATTATATTATAAGTAAAGAAGACGCCGTGTGGTATCCGGCTGAATAAAATAGTACCACCCTCATTTCTTACCGAGGTGTCGTAAAATACGACAGAGTATACGACAGAGCTAAGTTGACGTCAGGCAAGTGGCCAGTCGTAAAAATGCAGCCAAATCATGACAGCATGTTTGTGACATGTTGTGCCGACCCCACTTAGAGTGGGATAAGGGCAGGAAGAAGACAAATTATAAGTAAAGAAGACTTTACATGAATTATCCGAGCCTATATACCAAGCCTGCAATTACGCTTAAGGTAAGGAAAATACCTGAGTTGGAAGCCTGGAATGCTAAGCGGAACATGTCCGACAACAAGTTTTATACATATGGCGACCCTTATTCGTTCATGGTGGGTGTGCGCAATAAATAAAATATCCTAGATAGCAATATTAATAGCCCGACCAATAACTCGTCACCTTACTCTACATTATTACGTGCTAAGGGACACTTTCGATAAGAGACTATCTCCACGATTTATATTAATACAAAGTTATTGCATTAGATTCAAAGATTTCAGTTTGAATTAATATATAGTACCTGTTTGACCGAGCCTTGCTCGATAATTTGTTACAAAATAAAAATAAGAACTTAATAAAAACGAAAAATCAATCAGGTAGTTGGGATCGATAGGTATTTAAATTTCTTGAGACTGCCCGTTCCCCGAATAAGCTACGCTAAGTTACTTGACAGTTTATGGCAAAATTCAAAATAAATTTAAATATTTTTGATTGCCCTAAAACAGGGATACAATGAAATTTTTGACGTGACAACGTCTTAAATTAGGTTGCGGCTTGGAGTCACTCATGAAAAAGTGTAACGCCCGCTCACGTCTGTTACGATGAGTCACCGAACGAAAGAGCGGCCCGCCGGACTGGCGAATGCCTTGCGTCTCTCTCCCACTCCAATTCATCACATTTAAAAAGACGTTGTCACGTAAATTCTTTGCCCGTAAAACAGACTTTACAGGCAACCGTTTTTTTAAAACTAAATCTAGCTAGATCGATTCTTCTCCCCCAAAAACTCACTACATGCACAATTTCAATAAAATTTTCAGTCAATTTTTAGAATGACCTAGCCAAAGAGCCTGGTCGATTACTTCCGTTTCAAATGTAATTTTAAACCAGACTAAGCCACGGCAACATATGGCCGGGCAGTTGCTATATAAATATAAATTTAGCAAACAATGTTCAACCATTCAAAGTCTATCAAGTGCAATAGCACTCGTTAATAAAGAAATAATTAAGAGTATGTTAAAAGAAATGCTTTTGCCCCAATCCTTGTGTTAATGCACACTATATACAATAACACGATATAATAGGAATAAAACAATTCCCGTTCCGAGATGGACTTCTCTTGAATAACGAACAAAAACTGCATGCAACTGAAACGTTTTAGCAATATATAGGTTATAGCAAATATATAGGAAGACTCCACCGGATACAACACGACACAGTGTTGCCACCATTTCAGTCAAATGGGCGCGATACTCGTTCAATGACTGTGTTTCTATAAAATACAAAGCGAAAGTCATAGGCGACAACACTTCCTTATTCGATTTACGAGGAGTATATTTAAAAAGATCACCCAATCCATTGAAAGATTTGAATAAGGAAGCTGAGAGAGTTTGTAAAAAGTTCCTCTCAATAGGACTTGATTAGCTATGATTGAGGGAGTGACCCTAACAAATTAATTATTCAAACTATGTCGCCGAGGAAAAACGGAATTTATGAGGCGTCTAGTTACCTATTATTGTGCTGGTTTAAACTTCTTAAGGATATAGTGACCGGTGTCTGAAATCTGGGCTTTCGGTTTATTTATTTTATAATAATTTTTCTTTAATTCTTTATATATTTTATTTCATAGAAAAATATTGGTAGAATTCTTCTTTTTATTAGAGTGTTTAGGAATATTATTTATTTTTATTTATTAAAGTATCAATTACACGCCAGAAACAATTAATGATGCGGCAGAAACGAAACAAATACACAGATTCTTTGTTGATGATTCATAAGTTACCTATTACATTAAACCTGCTATGGAAGGAAACTGACGCCTGAACTAGGATGTACTACAGTAAGTAGTAGATTCTCTTAAGAAACACAAGAGTATAAATTTTAAGCGTGTATAAATTATATACATATCTTTATTCCACATGTGTCTAGTGAAAATTAATTTTACAAAATAGATTAAT
Source organism: Morpho helenor (assembly GCA_029227775.1). Lineage (NCBI taxonomy): Eukaryota > Metazoa > Arthropoda > Insecta > Lepidoptera > Nymphalidae > Morpho > Morpho helenor. The sequence goes on from JARGCU010000006.1 coordinate 3,589,155, forward strand.
CGGATGAGCTTTCTTTAATATATATGAAACCTCAAATTTATCATTACAGTACATATTTTTAAGCACTTGAATTTAGTATTCTTTTTGCACAATTTAAGATCTTACAGAAGGCGGTTCAAAAATCATTTAAAAAGCTGATATAAAAAAAAAAGAATTTACATTAGTTTTTTTCAACATCAATTCTGGAAATAAGAAAACAGGGATAAATACAATACATACAATATTAACTCATTTAAATATTAAAGATTTAACAATCGTAAATCAATGATCAGGGTTAAATCACAATCGCTGTTAATAAACTTATTTAGGTAGAACTACTATTTAACCGTCTAAACAACTAAGGAAGAATGTAATTCTAGATTCTGATATATAGTTAATGTATAGAACCGGCTATACTCACGCCTTATTCTATCGGGTTAGCCCAACTAGTTTCGAACCCATCCGGGGCTCCTATTCATGAGCTCTTTACACGACGTTATCGCGGCGGGAACCCGGGGCTAACCCGATAGAATAAGACGTGAGTATAGCCGATTCTATACATTAACTATGAATACTACTCACCATAGTTTAAATTTAAAAATTATATAATTAAAATTTGCAAACAGAATTACCTACCTTCTAATCAATGCAAAGAGCAATCTACCTCATTTGAGACAAACAACGTCGCCCCTTACAACAAAGATTGGTAAGAAGCCCATATTAAAATTTCCTTGGGAATAATCCGAATACAGCACAATATCAAAATTTAATATCATTTTAATCTTAATTCTCCTTATTAATGTTCCCAAAGCGGGTTCTGCGACTTAAATCTGCACCTTTACATTTCTGCAATTGAATATAAACCTTGTACGTCTAAAATTAAAGTTGAATATCAAATAATGTTTCACAAAGGTGGGTTCTGTGACTTATAATTCTCCATCTTTACAAACCTATAATCAAATATGAATCCTATTCCAGTTTAAAAAGAGTGGATTTTGCAAAGTTATTTTTTATGAAAATATTTGGGATGTAGGAAATCTGTTGAAAACAGGTAAGTTCAAAGATAACGTCGTCTGCTTCGGGATAACGCTTAATTAGGTCGATCTGGAGGTTTCCATTCGAATCCATTGATGTTTTATTATTCCCCTTACAAATGTTGATTATTAAAGCAATTGTTACCATAACATCTTTGGGTTTTTTCCGAGCTGACTGTATGCTGTTACAGTCGTGTGATATCCGGCTGAGTAGACCACCATCATTTCTTACCGAGGTGTCGTAAAAAACGACTAAGGTAATTTGACCCACCATGTAGTATCCGGTTGAGTAGAATAGATCAACCTCTTCCTTACCGAGATGTCATAAAATATGAATAAGGTAAGTTGACGTCAGGCACTTAGACTGAGATAGGGCAGGAGAATGATGAAGTATACTATTATATAGTACGTTGAATATATAAATAAATATATGGGATACTTACACACACGGTCGTCCGTCCCCAAAGTAAGTAACTTAATACTTGTGTTATGGTAGACGGACAACTGGTGAATATATACTTATATAAAATTTAAAAATGACTTAAATACCAATATACACTCAGACTCGAAGACCAACAAATTCATTTATAGAAAATGTTGGCCCGGGAATCGAACTTGCGACCCGCGGATCTGCAGACAGGGTCACTACTACGCCAAAGGGCCAGTCATTATTTATTCACACTCTTAAAGTATAATAAGTAAAAAAACAGATATAGCACTCTTTGAACCTGTACAAGACAGTAACGACTTAATATAAATAATATTAAGAATTATATTTTTAAAAGAGCAACCGCCGAGTTTCTTGCTAGCTCTTCTCAGTAGGAACAGCTTTCCGAACCAGCAGTAGAGTTGACGATTCAAAAGCACTTGTTTACAAGTTTGTTTAAATAAAGAATATTTTGAATTTGATACCTAGTAAAGTTAGGATTTCACTACCTTAATCCGTTACCGGATTATAAAATTCAATCGAGCCATACAAAGGCCGTTAACAGAGGGTAGTGTGTAAAACGTTTCACCCAAACAAAGCCCTTCATTAACGCTCGGACGCGATCCATCATGGCTTTTTTTCATTTTAATTAATGAATGTACCTATCGAGCTACCATGAAAGTATGCGTTAATTTGCACGTGCAATTTTTTTTGTTAGTTAAAAGATACCAATGACTTCACAAACCATTTAATTTTTTAATTTTTGTTTATAAAAATAATAAGAATTATTAAACAATAGGTGATGTATATAATAGACAAAGTAGGAACCGAAATAAGCTTGCGGGCCCTGCTTTGCGCCTTGAAAAAGTATGTAAGTCGTTTGTGGGTTTGGGTATAAGATTCTATAATAAAATAACGCAATCAATTTTAGCTTTGCCATTACAGCAGTTTAAAAACTCTATTAATAAAAGGCTAATACAAAAAGCCTACTATACTATTGAGGATTATTTAAACGATAAGAATGCGTGGATATAGATATTGTTCGAAACGATTAAATGTAACTAGCATTAAGAATTGTATTTTTAAAAGAGCAACCGCCGCGTTTCTTGTTGGCTCTTCTCGGTAGGAATAGCTTTCCGAACCAGCAGTAAAGTTGACGATTAAAAAGCACTTGTCTACAAGTTTATTTGAATAAAGAATGATTTGAATTTGAATTAACGTTTAGATAAATGTTTCTAGTTCAAGCTTGTTACATGTATTCGCAGGCAATATAAAATAAATGGTGGGGCTTAACCGATTAGTATATAACTAAGCTTATTTGGGTATTGTTCGGAAAGCTGTTCCTACCGAGAAGAGCAAGCAACAAAACTCGGCGGTTGATGTTTTAAAAATATAATTTTTATGACTAGTTACATTAGTTATTACTGTCTTGTACAGAGTCGAAGAGTAGCTACTTCCACGCATTTTTATCATCCCAGTATTCCTCAATAGTATAGTAGGCTTTCTGTATTAGCCTTTTATTAATGATGTTTTTAAACTGCTGGAATGGCAAAGCTAAAATTGATTGCGGAATTTTATTATAGAATCTTATACCCAAACCCACAAACGACTTACGTACTTTACGTACGTATAAATGTAAAAACTATTGTATTTAATTAACTTGGGCGAAACCCAGGACATACGAGTACACTCATGACTTTATTTGTTAAAAACTTGTACCTAATTGATAATTACAACTTATCATCATGCATCAACTTATCATTATTATTATTATCCCACGACAAAATCGCAAAGCGTCACAATCCAGTGCTGCAGTGCAGTGCAGTAATAAATAAATGTTAATTAAGTACACAAATTCGTAGATAAATGGCCGACTATACGCCTCAGTAAACTGTTTACAACTGTACAATTCATAAAGTGAAAAATAAAATAAAAAACAAAGCTAATACACCCAAAAGAGGGTCCGCAGACATTCATGGCGATATTAAAGAACCCATCACGCCACAATGCCCCCATAACAAAACTCTTATTTTCAACTCCTTACTAATCGCGGGGAAAACTTTATTTTCCGTAATAATATTCCTGTAAAGGTCGGGTGTTTTAATATTAATTTATGAGGATATATATAATATCAACTCATTTTAATATAAAAGATAACAAAGTAAAATACTCTAATCGGTGATTCGACTAGTGAAAGCACGGTTTTGGATGTGTTTCACTTAATTTAAACCTTCTCTCTCTCTCTCTCTAGTCGTACTTCATTTCTGAAGATCGTGGTCCTGGCTAGATATTATCCTCGAGTGGATAATTCGTTTCCACCTGCTTCTGTTGGTAGCCATTGTTGCTAACTCATAAAATTTGGCGGACGTGCAATTGAAACCTTAAATTATGATTTATTTTATATAACTTATGCTTTTTTGTACGATGTATATTTTGCCCCGCAAGATGAATTGGGATACTGTAATGTCTCCATGGGTGATGTTTTTAATAAGTAAATCTTAACCTGACTGATCCCTTTTTTATGTCAGGAAAACCCATTATGGGTCGTCACCGCCCGACGGGGACGAGCGGCGGGTATGTCGGACTGGCACCGACTAAAGACCTAAAAGTGCTTCACTACGCTGCTGGTGGCGGGGACAGGGTACTGTTGGACACATTGCCCCCATCCCCGCCAGCAGCGGCTCTGTATCCCGGAGAACGCCACCTCCGGGTCGGGGTCTTTCTAAACAGTGATCCCTCCCTCCGCTAATCGATGCATCAGGAGCATCAGATGTATCGACCGCCTCGAGGACCTAACTCCAGCGAGCGAACCTTACTAATCCCTGAACTAATTATTTCTTACGATATTTAGTAAGGTTGACTGCAGCGACCTTACAGTGAATGCAGCAACCACAATGGTTAAAAGACAAAAGGCTCGCTGGTTAGACAGGGGTGACGAAGGGGAAGGTAATGAAAAACATGGCGTCACACGATTACCGCTCGCGCTTGACTTTGTGCAATTGTTCTAGTTCATCTAACTGGAGACGTTCTGTTTGACATTCAATTCGGTCGGGGGTGAATCCAATCTTTTTAGAGTCAATCAATTTTGAATGGATTATTTAGCAAGCTGTACCTGCGACTTTGCGACGAATATATATATATGTGTGTGTGTGTGTGTGTGCGTGCGGAACAATTACACGCACTTTTGTCAAAGCAGTAACTTAATACTTATTAGTTAGTTAGGGGTGACAGATAACTGGTAAATATATACATATATAATAATAGATACATACTTAAATACATAAATACGCGCAGACTAGAAGAACCAATAAATTATATTTAAAAATGTTGTTCAACGGCAATCGAATCGATTAATAATATCAATAAATACTAATAATTATTTGAACTGTAAATACTATAAGCGATGTTGATACATATTTTTTTCCAAGCAATTTTTATTTTTTGCATTAACCTTTACTGCTGTGTGGTGACTGGCTGAGTAGAACAGACCACCCTCATTTCTCACCGAGGTATCGTTGAAAGCGACTTAGGCAAGTTGACGTCAGACAGGCGACCGATTGTAAAATACCTAAACAACCGACCCCACTTAGACTGAGATAAGAGCGGGAGAATGGTGATGATAATGTATTAACCTAGTCATTTTGGATGTGAGAGTGCATTGACTTCATATTTAGTCATTTTATAATCGAGCGATCGCATGTTTTATTCAAAGACAATTCATGTTACATACAGTTCAAATCCAGAAACTGCGCATGTATAGTATAGAAGTAGCACTATCTTAGTCGCAGTAGTGGCAATACTGCCGAGGACCATATATCACCTCTCCGTGAGCACGTGAACAATGGCGCTCGAGTGCACGCAGCCGGCGCTTGCGCATTGTACTCGGATTTATATCTCTTGATATTTGACCTAAGAATACAATGTGACTGCGTCACAATTTCATTGCTTTACAGGCAGGGTGGTGGTGGACGTATCCAATAGCGGAAGCCGCCACCCTTAACCTGGATGAGTTTGGCCGAGTGTGTCGTTTCTCACCAATGAGCCACTTAAAAAAACTCCAGTGATTCACATAAAACTAGAGAAAAAAAGACGAAAAAAACAAAAAAATAGAAAAAGAAAAGAAAAACAGGCCTTAGAATACGATCTCATCTATTCCTAACATTTCTTCTTAAAATATATTAGACACTTTAAAAATTCAACATACCTGAGTGTAATATAATAACAAAAGGATTTATTCTGTTACTTCCACAAATTCAAGGTTTACTAATTTTTGTTAGTAGTGCTAATGCACTTAAACAAAAATTTACTTAGATCAAATACTAACATAGATTTGATTAAATCAAATTAACAAAAATTTTAATTGTTGCAGACTCGTAGTCCTATTTTTGGCAATGTTCAAACAGTGTTCCGCAAAATTTTGTTAAATATCATATTATATAGAATAAACTATTTGTGTGACGATTGACATTTGACTATTTACTCTCAGATTGTATATTTAAACACATTGTATGAGTGAAATGTACCGACTGACTGACAATTGATACTTGAGTGCGGGACACGTTAATACATTTTCTGACGATTGATACTTGAGTGCAGAACACGTACTAGTACGTTTTCTGACGGTTGATACTTGAGCGCCGGACACGTACTAGTACGATTTCTGACAATTGATACCTGAGTGCGGGATACGTACTAGTACATTTTCTGATGATTGATACTTGAGTGCGGAACATGTACTAGTACGGTTTCTGACGACTGATACTTGAGCGCGGGACACGTACTAGTACGTTTTCTGACAATTTATACCTGAGTGCGGAATACGTACTAGTACGTTTTCTGACGATTGATACTTGAACATGGGTCACGTACTAGTACGTTTTCTGACAATTGATAATTGAGTGCGGGGTACTGAGTTTTCTATTTTGAATTACTATGCATTAATAACATACCTATCTAAAGAGTTCAGTAGGAAAAAATCGTAAAAGTATATCTTAGTCTTCTCATTCTTCTAAGTCAATGGATCATCATCATCAGCCCACTTTCGTCCACTGCTGGACATAGGCCTCCCCAATTATACGCCACTTAGCCCGATCCTGGGCTTTCTGCCTCCATCCACTGCCCGCCGTCCTACGTATATCGTCACTCCATCTAGTCTCAGGGTGTCCTACACTACGTTTACCGATTCGCGGTCTCCACTCCAGAACACGTCTACCCCAACGGTCATCGGTTCTGCGACAGATATGGCCGGCCCATTGCCACTTCAGCTTGCTTATGCGCTGAGCTATGTCGGTGACCCTAGTTCTCTGACGGATTACTTCGTTGCGAATACGATCCCTCAGAGAAACCCCGAGCATAGCTCTTTCCATAGCCCGCTGAGCGACTTTCAGCTTGTGGACCGCCTTAACTGTGAGTGTCCACGTTTCGGCACCGTAAGTCATGATAGGTAGGACACACTGGTTGAATACTTTAGTCTTAAGACTCTGTGGGATGGGTGACGAGAAGACTCGACGTAGCTTGCCGAATGCTGCCCAGCCTAGCTGTATTCTTCTCATAATCTCACACTCGAAATTGTTTTTACCTAGTTCGAGCGTCTGCCCTAGGTAAATGTACTTGTCAACAATTTCGAGAGTGACCCCATCTACGGAAATCGGTCCCGGAGCAACGTGCTCATTGCACATGATTTTAGTTTTACTCAAGTTCATCCGGAGACCGATCCGTTGCGAAGAATCAGCCAGTCCATGCAGCATCCATTGTAAATCCTCAATGGATTCAGCCATTAAGATGATATCATCCGCGAATCTGAGATGAGAGATGTACTCGCCATTGATGTTTATACCAAGTCCAGTCCAATTCAGCGTCTTAAACATATCCTCTAGTGCGTTTGAAAACAATTTCGGGGAAATGACGTCCCCTTGTCTTACGCCTCGCTGCAGATGGATATGCCTTGTCAGCTGGTTTTGGACTCGGACTGCCATTGATGCGTTTTCGTATAGACATCTCAGCACCTCAATATATCGCCAATCGACTTGGCATCTCTGTAAGGACTCCAGAACAGCCCAGGTTTCGACCGAGTCAAACGCTTTTTCATAATCCACAAACGCTAGGCATAGTGGTCGATTGTACTCTTTAGTTTTTTGTACAATTTGCCGCACGGTGTGGATATGATCTATCGTGCTGTACCCGCTTCGAAACCCGGCCTGTTCGGGGGGCTGGAACTCGTCGAGTCTTCGCGCGAGGCGGTTCGTGATAACCCTTGAAAACAGCTTATAGACATGGCTCAGAAGGGATATTGGTCTATAGTTCTTTAGGAGTGTTTTATCTCCTTTTTTGTGGAACAGTATGACTATACTTCTGTGCCATGCCTTTGGAGTTCTCCCGGCAAAGAGAACGGTATTAAACAACTCTTGTAGTTCTGTTACCAATGGGTTTCCACCAGCTTTTAACAGCTCTGTTGTAATACCATCCTCACCCGCGGCTTTTCCATTCTTAAGCTGTCCAAGGGCTAAAACGACTTCGTCTAGACTAATATCAGGCAGTTCTTCCGTATAGTGGCGGGTCAGGGTAGCCCTATTGTCCTCTGTGTGCAGTGGTAGATGAGGAGCATGCGATGCGTACAATTCGGCGTAGTAGCTTTCCACTTCCGAGAGGATTTCCGGTTTGGAAGTAACGACTTTTCCCTTTAATGTGGTTAGCTTCGTCAGGTGACTTTTTCCGAGAGGCTTGATAAACACTTTTGGACCCCGATTTTGCTCAATTGATTTTTGGATCAAGAGCGTATTAGCTGATCGGAGGTCGCGTCTTACCATCTTTGTAATTCTTTTGTTCAAAGCCTCTACCTCTGACGAAGTTAGCATAGGGTTGCGTCGCTCTTCCATTAATAGGAGAGTATCTCCCGAAAGCTTCGACTTCGTGCCCTTACGTTGCCTTTCGCAAATTTTTCTGCCCTCATTTCGAAGGACTTCTACTACCCGATCGAGTTTTTGGTCTACGTCCTCCGTGGTTTCCAGAGTAGCGAATTGGTTTTTTAGTTGTGTCTGGAATGTTTCAGATCCAATTACGGTTTGGAGAACATTCGGGCGGACTGTTGATTTCATTAAACGGACACGTTCCAGCTTTAGATAGATGTTCAGAGTGCCTCGTACCAACCTATGGTCGCTACCGGTTGCGAATCTACTGAGCACCGAGACATCCCTGAATATACGCTTCTTGTCCGTAATAATAAAATCAATCTCATTTTTCGTCCGCCCGCCGGGGCTTCGCCATGTCCACCTTCTTTGAGGCTGTTTCTTGAAAAAGGAATTCATCAAAAACAACCCCTCCTTCTCGAGAAAGTCGACAAGCATTTGCCCCCTATCGTTCCTTCGACCCAAACCATAAGGTCCTAAAACCAATCCACCACAATTTTGTACTCCCACTTTAGCGTTAAAGTCCCCCATAACAACGTTGAAGTGGGCTCTAGAGGTATGGCGTAAGGCTTTCGTTATATCCTCATATAGAGTTTCCACTTCTGAATCCGGGTATGACTCCGTGGGCGCGTATGCTAATACCACCTTAAGGGTATACCGTGCAGATATTTTCAGCACAAGATACGCGACCCTCGGAGACACACTGGTGATTTCTAAAACGTTGTTACAAAGGCTTTTATGGACCAAAAACCCGACCCCACCTTGAGACAGCTGATGACCTTCGCGATAATATAAAAGATGGCCCGATTCCAAGGTTATGGTGTCCTCCCCCTCTCTTCGGACTTCACATAATCCTAGAATGTGCCATTTTATTTGCGTCAGTTCTTCCTCTAGCTGTGCGAGCCTATCGTCATTGCGAATCGTGCGTCCGTTATACGTAGCCAGGGTCAGTTGGGTTTGGCGGCCTACCGTCGCCCGGGGATTCTTCGCACCCCCTACCCTGCCGTAACCGTAGCCGCCGCCTTTGCTAGGAATAGCAGGGTGACCGGGAACTGGGGGCCTTTGGCTCTTGTTGTGGCTCATTATTGGGGGTTAATGCCCATAGTCGCCACGCTGGGCATGCGGGTTGGCGACCGCAGTTGCGTAACTTTTTGTATCGGTGGCGCTGCTGCCCGTCACCGGCCTTGATTTAAGTTACGCCATTGTAGGATGGTTATACCGCCACCTTTCGGTTTTCCCCATTAGTGGACTCTTACCACAGGCAGGGGAAAACGGCCGATGCCGAATTCTCTAGGCCCCGGCACCAGGGCAAGTCAATGGATGAGAACTGGTAAAAATAAGAACGTGGCTGGGAAAAATGTGTACTAAAAAAAACTATTCCGCAAATATCAATTTCACTCCGCCCTCTACACTCCAACGCTACTAAATACTACATGATAAACTTACCGACATGTTGCGGTCAATACAAAGCTTTTAAAGACGTCACCAACGTCTCCTTATTCCCACGACGTTAAACAATTGCAAATGCACCAAAAACATTGTCCAGATACCAAAATTAATTGCAGTCAATAAAATAATCTTAGACCTTTAAACATATTGTTATAAGAGTCCTATTTAAATGTACAATATTTTTTGAATAGAAGTTTTAACTTTGTAGGTTAAGGGTATTGTAGGTTTTGAAAGTATTGTCTCGGAAGTCCAAACACGGTTTTCGGTTATTATTTCAGGTATTGGGGTCAACTGTTCCTTTAGATTTATTACCCATAACTTGTATTTAGGTGAGTGGGTGAGTCAGGTTAACGCTTGATCGATGCCCGTCTTTGATCTTGTGTGGGAAACATCTTGTTAAATACCATTTAATATTGTCCTTTTTGTGTTATACAAAAAGGACAATGCTATTGAGATCTCACATGATACGCCGTGTGGTATCCGGCCGCGTAGAATAGACTACCTTTATTTCTTACCGAGGTATCGTAAAAGGCGACTAAGGTAAATTGACCCACCGTGTGGTATCCGGTAGAGTTAAATAGACCACCCTCTTTCTTACCGAGGAGTCGTAAAATACGACTAAGATAAGTTGATGTCAGGCAGGCGGCCGGTCGTAAAATACGTAGCCAAATCATGTGACAACATGTTTGTAACATGTTGTGCCGACCGCACTTAGAGTGGGATAAGGGCAGGAGGATGATGATTGTCCTTTTGGTATACATCACATGGTATTGTGATCTCACGTGAATGTACTATAACTTTTTTTATAATACCCTCGTTAACAAACCACCACAACACCTCAACATCTAAATATCCCATACCAATATACTAATACTAAATATCTGGGTGGTTTTTACAAAAAAAAAAAAATTTAAATAAGAAAAAAATAATCATTTAGTTGGGGATCGATCCTAAGTATTACCATTTCTCAAGGCTGCCCGTTCCCCGAATAAGCTAGGCTGACTTGACAGATGGCGAAAATTCAATTCAATATAAATGTAAGTGTTTTTAATGCCCAAAAACAGTGATAAAACAATTTTTTTTTACATAAAACCTAGCTAGATCGACTTTACTCCCCCAAAACCCCCTACATGCTGCATTTTAGGAAAATCGTTGGAGCCGTTTCCGAGATTCCGAAAATATATATTATACATACAAGATTAACTCATTTAATATTCAAGATGCTAGGTTGACTGGAAGAGACCCCTTTTAGGGATAAATCCGCTGGCAAAATTACCATTTTGTTCATGGAGCCTATCCTCCTGATGATGCTTCGGTTTTGGAGCGAAACGATCGTAGAGATTGTGGTAGTGAGTGTATGTAGCGATTTGTGGAGTGGTGGTGGTGGCGTTTTGTGATGCGTAATATTGAATAATATACTGCTAATACTGTACCTGTGATAGCCCAGCGGTGAGGTCGTTCGACACTTTCGGGCTCACGAGTTCCAACCTCGGACAAACACCAATGTGTTTTTCTGTTCTTATATAAAACTTAACTTAACTGTTCTGTTAAACTGTCCAATTGATATTCTCAATTTATCACACGCTTTTCGGTAAACAAAAACATCGTGAGGAACCTGCATATCTCTAGAGAATTCTGGAGATATGTGTAACCTACTAATCCGCATTGGAGCAGCGTGGTAGGTCCTATCTCCAACCTTTTTCTTCTAAAAAAAAGGAGAGAGAAGGCCTATGTATATCAGTGGGATTGTAAATGACCGTTACTTTAATGCTAATATAGCTAATAAGCAAATAACAATGCTAATATGCTAATATAGCTAATAATGTCAATAATACTTACAAAAACGGATGTTTTGTAAATATTCAAAGTTGGAGCTCAGCTTTTACTAGACTGGACCGTTGGCGCATTGGGTAGTGACCCTGCCTTCAGCTCAGCGAGTCTCGGGTTCGATTCCCGCCGAGGGCCAACATTTTCTGTAAATGTAATTTGTTGGTATGTGAGTCTGGGTATATATTTGTATTTAAGTATGTATTCAAAAAATATAAAAGTATATATTCACCAGTTGTCTGTCTACCATAACACAAGTATTATGTTACTTTCGAGACGGACGACCGTGTGTGTAAAAGTCACATATATTTAATATATTTATCATGTATTTACAGCTAGTGAAATTCCATACCAGTGTGCAGAAATTATAAACCAAATCCCCTGTTTCCGTGACAATTATTCACCCACTATCGCCGAATATTATGCACGTTGATCGAATCATGCAGGGCGTACTCTTTACATCTGTCTCTTCTAAATAAAACCTAGCAAGTAGCTGAAGATATGCTATAAGTCCGCACCGCAATCAAAAATTACGCATTATTTAGGCTTAGGCTTACTCCATTTCTCTTGCTCCATCATCATCCTATTTCCCTTATCCTACTCTAAGTGGGGTTGTAGGTACAACATGTTGTATCGGGCAGAGTAGAATAGAACGCCCTCATTCCTTACCGAGGTGTCGTAAAGCCAACTAAGGTAATTTGACGTCATTTAGGTGGCCAATCGTAAAATACCTAGCCAAATCATGTTACAACATGTTTAAAGCAGGAGAATATTGATAATTAGCATATCAAATACTGGCCAACAAGCCTAGTGCAATTAAATTCGTCAATAGCTGCCGGCGATGCTAATTGATTTCTGTTTGCCCCAAATTATTGCGACGCGTTGACTTTTATGACATACTAGCTGTCCGAAAAGTTACTAAGTGGGGTCCGCACAACATGTTATAAACATGTTGTAACATGATTTGGCAACGTATTTTACGAACGGCCGCCTGCCTGACGTAAACTTACTTAGTCATATTTTACGAAATCTCGGTAAGAAAGAAGGTGGTCTATTCTACTCTTCACGATATCACGCGGTGTGTCAACTTACCCTAGTCGCCTTTTACGATACCTCGGTAAAAAAGAGGGTGGTCTATTCTACTCCGGACACCACATGGCAATATTTATATATATAAGAAGATGAGGTATTTAATGCAATATGATAAGTTATGCAAAAAAGGGAGATGTGGTAGCCCAGCGGTAACACCGTGCGACTCTTACGAGAAGGTCACGGGTTCAAACCCGGGCAGACACCAATGAGTTTTTCTATTAAACTTATGTGTCTAATTGATAATTGCAATTTATCACACGCTTTTCGGTAAAGGAAAACATCGTGAGGAAACTTGCATATCTCTAGAGAATTCTAAGGATATGTGTAATGTAAAAAGAGGTCTATTCCCAGCAGTGCGATAGTATCCAGGCCGCTACTTACTTTTTTTTTTACTCATAGAAACTTTATTACGTGAATCGAACGTCTAATATTCGTAGATACAAACTCAGACGAGCTTCCTTTTACAGCCTCATACTAAACAATGTACTTCTTTTTAGTATCTTCTTGTATAAGGAAATCGTGCAATGTTTAAAAAGCAATAACACAAAATCCCCTTACATACCACAATCATATTCAACTATATCCAAAACTAAATCTATGCAGAAGGGGACACCGCTTTCACCAAAATTCCGAACATCACATTAAATTATACGTTAATATTTATATATAACATACATTGCTCTTTAGCTTCATAATATTCAAACGCCTTACTTTAATAAACAGGCAATGTATAATACAACTGATTGTAACCCGAAATGTATGACGATCTATTATGATAATAGTGCAAAGCTAAAAAATTGATATTTTATTGCATCCGGGGTCCACTTTTTCGCAATATATTATTCTCTTCTCGTCGTTTTGCCATAGTGGGCGACAAAGTTTCTTATTGCTGTTGCGAACTAAGGGTTTTTCAGGAAAAATAACCGCTAGTGCGTTGATATAAACAGTTTTTACGCATTTTTGTGGGTAAAATAATAAGGATACATGCGTCACACGCACGACCGCGTACTATATCATCTCGTTTGAACAAATGTCTTCCAGTATCTTTTGTGGCGACGTAATCTAGTAAGAATAAACAACGGGGTCGGTTTTTGCGAATCTCAAAAGGGACTCCATTTGCATTCCAGACGGATTCTTCCGCGAGATGGATTCTGTGATACGGCGCAGGTTGGAAGGAAATGGGATACTGTGGAAAACATCTTTAGCGCAGAAAATGGGGGAGATTGCAGATGCGACTTGTTTGACTGACTTCAGAAATGAAGGTGTTATTCAAATGACAATATCAGCATTGTCTTAATCTCTGTAACCAGGGTTTAATGTACACAATGTCTTTGACTTTGCCCTTTGGCGCAGTGGGCAGTGACCCTGCCTTCAGCTCCGCGGGTCGCGGGTCCGATTCCGGGGGCCAACATTTTCTATAAAAAATGAATTTGTCGGTCTTCGAATCTGGGTGTTAATTTGTATTTAAGTATGCATTTAAAAATTATATAAGTATATATTCACCAGTTGTCTGTCTACCATAACACAAGTATTAAGTTACTTACTTTGGAGAAGGACGACCGTGTGTGTAAGTAAGTTTCCCATATATTTATTTACTAGCAATCGATATAATCTAGTCTTTTGATAACCATAAAAATGTTTAAAGTGAGTTAACCTTAAAAGCTAGACATATGCTGTCGCGGACTTTTATTTGAAACTTTTAGAGGGGAACAATTTTGTAATATATGATCTTTTAATAACTATCACCATTTACTCAGCGCACGCAAGGAAAGCTTTAAATTTTTCCATTTTCGTACAATTTTCTATTGCTGCTTCTCTCCTATTCATCTTAGCGTGATATTATATAATCCATAGCCGCGATAAATGGACTATCTTACACTGAAAGAACTTTTTAAAATCGGTCCAGTAGTTATTGAGATTAGCGCAAACAATCAATCAATCAAACAAACTTTTCAGCTTTATATATTAGTATAGATTTATTATTAGGGGCCCTTTCTCAATGCATCTAATTCGTACCTTAGTACGTCTTCGAAAAATATACCGATCAAAGTTCGGTCATCCAAGTTTACTTTAAATTCCGAAACAAGAGCTGGAATCCGATACCACGCGCCAATAAATCAAACACACACTAATGTCACAGTGCTTACAACAAATTTCACGCGCCACTACCCTTGTTAATGTGACCTAAATTAGAATGACGATTTCTTATTGGATCCCGATTGGAAATTGGGCTTTTGGATTTATTTGAAACGGTCAATATTACGATAATGGAATTTCGTTCAAAATTACCAAGGACTAAAGATGTTTGTTTGTTCATAGTTTATTCCTTATAGTTTTGCGCGTATTTATGCGGAATTTGATGAAGTGTTAATTAACGGCAAGATCGCATAATAGTCACTAAAATTTTGCAATTCTAGGACTGCTTAAAACTTAGTGATTGGGTTAGCGAGCTTAACTTGGTATTTTTTTTAAACATATTATAAAAAAATCAATTTGAAAAAAATTAAAAAAGGGCTCGATCCGGGGTATTTTCACTTATTTAGTCCGCCCGCTCGCAACTGAGCTATTATAACTCTGCAAGTGACAGCGTAATTGCCCTTTTTTTTCTAATAATATTGTAGCAATGTCTAAAACGACACAGAACTAAACCGACATTTTTTTATATGAAACCTAATTAGATCGATTTATCGCCTCCATTAATCGATGTATTTCATTATAGCATTATATATATTTTTCTTTTATAGCGGATTATAGCAAAATAATAAACTTTGTCTTCAAGATAAGAAGACGCCTTTGCTAGGCTATGGGATATTTTATTTTTTATTTTTTTTTATTTGGGAAACAATCAGTACAAATTGAACATAAATATAGTGAATTATTACTAATTCACATACTAAAATTAGTTTCCACTTATTACTAATACACAGATAGTAAAAAATTAGGTATATTTAGTGAGAAATAAAAATAAATAAATAAAATAAAAATTACCCACAACATTACACAATCAAACAAAATTTTAAGATTTACTGGACTCATTCAAGCAGTAAGTAATTAACAAGCAATTAACTTTACTAATATAAGTTCGTCAAATTGTCAACGAAATTGCCTTTCTCCGGACTTTCTAAGGAGAGTTCATACACTATCTAGTTACGGTATGCATGCCAAGCGAGGCCGTGGTATAAGTTTAGTTTACGGTATACTAACTGGGCAGGTAATGCGGTAACATTCGTACATCTTCCCTTTTATCTGCTGCGACACGGTACAGACTTCGTGGCTACATTATAAAAATGAAAAAACATCGTGAATGTTGAAAAGTCGCTGACTATGGGCCTCATAAGAAAGCTCCGTCACTCAGTATGCGATGGAGCGAGCTATGCTTGGTGTATCTCTACGCGATCAAATCAGGAATTAAGTTATCCATGGAAAAACCAGAGTAGCCGACATAGCTCATAGAGTCGCGAAGCTGAAGTGGCTATCGGTGCACGTAGAACCGATGGACATTTGGGTCCTAAAGTGCTGGAATGGCAACCTGCTGATAGCGCAGCGTTGGTAGACCCCAACGAGGTCTGACGACCTCAAAAAGGTCGCCATAACAGGTTAGCGGCACAAAATTGTGTAGTGTGGATCCCTTAAGGAGACCTATGTCCAGCAGTGGACGTCCATCCGTTGAAAAAGAAGAAGAGAAGCTAGTACCTGGGTGATCAGAGCCTTGTTGTGTAATTTTTTTAATATAAAAAAGTAGAATAAAAGAATATATGGGGTATGTGATTGTTCGCTTAGCATTGCATGTAATCTCTTAACAAACGCGGATTACACCAAAGTAATTTTATTGTAACTTATTTATTGTAACGCCTTCTTCTATAATTGATCAGTTTTTGCATAATCTACTGAACTGATTTTTGTTTGGTTTTTACCAAAATGTAGTGTAATTCTTCCTAAAGATTTAAGTTAATAGGGTATTACAGTTTTATTTAAATTGTCTTGAAGAGATCGACCAGTTGTAAAAAACTCGGCTGATCAAAGATATATTTAAGTAATGTACTAGGGAATTTTAAATCTACAATAATACTACAAAAAAGTCCATGACAGCATGTCTCTATCTTATGGTTATCTCACAATAACTACGTTTATGTTCGACTTTTCAATTAAATACACTGATACAAAATACAGACAGAGAATGTGAGATTTTTTATATATATGTCCCCTTAATTTAAAGTACCTGTGTGACAAAGCCTTGCCCGGTAAATTTTAAAAGATATAAAGAAAAATTTTAAAAAAAATAAAAAATCTAGTATTAAGTATTTTCACTTCTCTAGACCGCCCGTTCCCCAAATGAGCTACCATCACTGCGTTTGACAGCGACAACACACACACACAACAGCGTGTGTGTGAGTGTGTATATATAATATATATACAAGATTAACTTATTTAAATATTAAAGACAAATCAACGCCACAATTCCCGTACCGTATAACACAGTGCAATTCTGAGAGTGTACTCCAATCTACGCTGTAATATCGAATCGTGCACAGCGAGACGAGCGGGACAGGTATACACTTTAACAGTGGGTGCGAGTGAGAGAGGTAACGTCTCGAGATGACCAACGCCAGTTAGGGGTCAGGGGTGAACGCTCGACGATTCAGGTTCCGAATAAGCCAGAGGCAAGGTTTGGGTAACTGTGTGGGTAATGGGTCATTGTGGTTTATGTCAGGTGACTTTGGTTCCGGTAAACTTGGCTTTTGACCGAATAGTTGACGTGATAACTTTGTTAAGTAACAAAAATTTTATTATAAACTAGAAATCGCCATCGGATCCGTCCGCGTGGAAAGTTAAAATAGGTTATATAGTATTTTGATGACCATAAAAATGGTTAGAGTGGGTTAGCATTAAAACGCAAGCAAACGCACGTAAGCTTTAAATTTTGCCGTTTTTGTAATATTTTTTTAAATAATTTATAGAATTAGGCGTTACTTTGCGGAGGTCCATAATACAAAAGTAATGAGTATATTAT
The DNA here is from genome assembly GCA_029227775.1 of Morpho helenor. Lineage (NCBI taxonomy): Eukaryota > Metazoa > Arthropoda > Insecta > Lepidoptera > Nymphalidae > Morpho > Morpho helenor. The sequence continues at coordinate 3,606,879 of JARGCU010000006.1, forward strand.
TTTGCTATAATCCGCTATAAAGCATTTATAGATTTTATCGCGGATTATAGCAAAATAATATTCTCATTACTTTTGTAATATTTTTTTATTGCTGCTTCTCTCCTATTAATCTCATCGTGATGTTATATAGCCTTTTACGACACCTCAGTAAGAAAGTGGGTGGTCTATTCTACTCGACCGGATACCACACATTGGGTCAACTTACCTTAGTCGCCTTTTATAACACCTCGGTAAGTGAGGGTGGTCTATTCTACTCAGCCGGATACCTTTATGGGGATTTTTTTAATATACTTAAATATCTTTTAAATACATAAATACACTCAGACTCGAAGAACCAACAAATTGTTTAGACAATGTAACCTTAGCGGGAATCGAACCCGCAACTCACGCAGCTTTATGATACTGCCGCCTGCGTCAACGGGTCAGTAAATCTATACTAATACATATAGCGGAAGAGTTTGTTTCATTGTTTGAACGTGCTAATCTCAGGAATTACTGGACTGATTTAAAAAATTCTTTCAGTGTAAGATAGTCCATTTATCGAGGAAGGCTATAGACTATATAATATCACGCTAAGATAAATAAGAGAGGAGAAAAAATAAAAAATATTGCGAAAACGGCATAATTTAAAGCTTTACCTTGCGTGCGCTGAGTAAACGGTGAAAATTTTTCAATAAATCTCTTATAATTAACTTACGATAACTACTTTTATGTTCAAAATATCAATTTGAAAAATTTTGTGTGACACTGATTTTCGTATTACTGATTTAGTAAACTACATAACTGACTAGCTTTTTCTCGCGACTTCGTTCGCGTGGACTGTTGTCGTGTGGACTGTGGGATGGCGCTTTACAATGGCATCCTATTCCTGTAGAATTAACAGGATTTCTATAGCCTATAGTTATTCCAGTGTATAAGGAATAATTGTGGCAAATTTCATCGATATTGGTTCAGCAGATTCGCCATGAAAGAGTAACAAACACACATCCATACTCACAACCTTTCGAATTTATAATTTAACTTTATAATAATAAATAAATAAATATATGGGACACTTACACTCACGGTCGTCTGTCCCCAAAGTAAGTAACTTAATACTTGTGTTATGGGTGACAGACAACTGGTGAATATATACTTATATATTTTTTAAATACATACTTAAATACAAATATACACCCAGGCTCAAAGACCAACATATTCATTTATAGAAAATGTTGGCCCTCGGCGGGAATCGAACCCGCGACCCGCGGAGCTGAAGGCAGGGTCACTACCCACTGCGCCAACGGGCCAGTTATGAAACTAAACAGTGTCATTTTAGTCGTTTTATGACCGCTAGTAATAATAAAACAGTGATATTTGACCCAATTCATACAACCCCTAAATCAGGGTGTCAATACCGCAAATAATTATACAGTGGTCTGACGTAACCGGGGGTCCGAATAAGGGGTGCAACAAAGGGCTATAATCATTTTGATGTGATTTTCACGCATCGCCGCACGCGGATGTGGTTATCGGATGTTAAAAATGAACATTGCTTTTAAGTATTTTTAATAGATTTATATCTTTAGATAACAAAATATATTTCCGCATGTTTTGGATCTAAAAACGCGTCTTTTTTAATATTTTTCCTTTATAACTATTTTTGTTGTTATGAAAAGTGAATGTTCTGTTTATATGTTTAATTTTAAAATCAAAATAAAATAGTAATGGCTTGTTACTATCCCACTGCTGGGCATAGGCCTCCTCTCTCCATTTATGGATAAAGACAAAAAGTTGGAGCTATAACCCATCAGGCTATACCAATGCGGTTTAATAGGTAACACATATCCCCAGAATTCTGCAGAGATATGGAGGTTTAATCACGATGTTTTCTTTTACTGAAAAGCATGTGATAAATTGCAATTATCAATTAGACACATACCTAAATATTTTAATTAAAAAAAACTCATTGGTGTCTGCCCGGGGTTTGTACTCGTGATGCTCTCGAAAGACCCACACGGTCTCACCGCTGGGCTATCACAGCTTTTTTAAATAACCTATGTAGAGGACGTAACTCAATTTACTTGGTTATGCCTAGGTCTGAACATACTTATGTTTCATTGTTTACCGACATTAGCGGTTTAATACTGTTTAAAGACCAAATTTAAAAGCCGTAAAAACAAGAGATACATGTTTTGATACACTCAAAAGCATTAAAAGCATTTCTTATATGTTTAAAACTTTTTAAAAGTAATAAAATGTACCTGTTTCTCTCTGAATTATTTAGATAGTAAACGTTATCGGCGAATAGAACTTGTTTTGCTTAATAAATTCCCATTTTAATCCTACTAATATTATAAATGCGAAAGTTTGTGAGTATGGATGTACCTACGTTTGTTACTCTTTCACGACGAATCCGCTGAACCAATATCGATGAAATTTGGCACAATTATTCCTTATACAGCGTATAAACATATAAGGCTATAGAAATCCTGTTAATTCTACAGAATTAGTACATTGAAAAGCGCCATCTATTATCGACCAATCACACAACAGTCCGCGCGAACGAAGTGGATAAAAGCTCGTTTATCCATAAATCAGTGTTTGGTTTACATCCATAAAACTACATAACAAACTTTATTTTGCCTGCATATCTGACATTGTACAGTAGATTTAATATTTTCGCTAATTAAAAGGCTGCCCTGCAAAAACATTTGACTCGATAGCGTACCATATAGTCTAAGAGACAATCGTTAAATTACCCTGCCTAAGTATCATTTTTTTAGCCAAGAATAATAACGAGGTAGTTATCATAATCATAAATAAGAATAGTTAAGGGCAAATTATATTCTTAGTCTAATCGGACTTCTAATAAAGATAACGTGTAGTGAAAGACTGTTGGAATAACTGTGACTGATTAATGCTAGATATTTGAATCACCGAACCAGAAGATGTTTTTTTCCCGAAGAATTCTTACTAATTTACTATTTTTTTTACTAATTTTTACTAAATTATTATTGCTATTGTTTTTTGTAAAATCACATAATTATATTTTAACTTATATTGAAGGCCATACGAGATTTGTATTTATTTAAAGCATTCTTACAGTAATATTTATGTTATATTACGTATTAAACTTTGCACTTTTTATGACATTAGACGGTTAAGCTAGGATAGCCCAGCAGTGACACTGTCGACTTTTTCGAGGAGGTCAGGTTCAAACCCCAGAAAAGATGAGGTTTTCTATCAAAACTTATGTGTGTAAATGATAATTGCAATTTAGCTTTTCGGTAAAGGAAAACATCGCGAGGAAACCTGCATATCTCAAGCGAGTTCTAGGGATATGTGCAACTTACCAATTCGTATTCGCAGCGTGTTTAAGCCTTGGCTCCAATTCATCTCTCGAAAGACGGAGAGAGGAGGCCGTTGCCCTGCAGGTCCATAATAACAGGCCGTTACTATACTACACGGTTACTAGACTTTTTCAAAGCCTTTTAAACTTCATTTTTAACTTTATAGCCTTTTTAATATTTTAATTTATAATAATGTTATTTAAATCTATAAATGTATCTAAAATAATTCTCGCAACTGTCTCTTATACTATAGTCAAGTTTGTTTTAAATTAGTAGTGTAAGGATTAACCTGTAACGCCATCTAGTGGCAATTTTATTAATTACTATTAAAAACATTTTATTTATTTCGGTCGCATTTTACACAAAAAAACAACACACCAAAAAAAACAAAAACATATTGCATTATTGATGGTACTTAAACGCTAAAGGGGTACGAAACGTCGGAGTGCGAAAATATTTTTAGTATAGTTACTTATATAAATTCATGACTTATAACATCGGGGGTGTAACTCAGTGGTAGAGTGTCTGCTTCGCATGCTGAAAGTCCTGGGCTCAAATCCCAGCACCTCCATAATGATAATATTTTTTAAATGAATGATTATTTGTACAAATTTTCTAATATTTATTATATTCTTTCGACACAATATTAGGCTTGGTTTTTTTTCATATTGAGGTAATGCAGAGCATCTATATTGTTAAACAATGTATGGCAAAACAAACAAGTCTGCAAAATTGATGATAATCCTAAACACAAGTTTCTTAGTTAGGAGTCAAATGATACAACGGCCAAATGATTACTTTATTTTTAATATCATCTTGTAAAAGTGGGTTAAGCAATATTATTGTAAGTAATACGAAATAAATAAATAAATACTAGTACAGGAGTTTCATAGTAGGTACAGGGCGTACTTACTTCGCACGGGCCAGTAGATGGTAGCTGCTCACCGTACTTTCGACAGCGTTATGACTAGTCACAGTCGTACCACCAGCCTTCCACTGCATATCGCCCTAAGCCCAGCGTTCCAGGAGGTACCCTTAGAAGGATATTCCCCGACTCTAACTTTTGTACTCTAGTCTCCACATTTTGCAACTTTGACGATACTTTTTCTTTCACACGTCCGGCGATGTTTAAAGACCGTTAGGGCGAACAGCATAAAGTCTGTTCGAAAATAAAATGACACTGATTTCTTGAATCAATAGAGCGCATAGCCGGCACGCGTCGGAATTCATTATTACAAAGATATTAAACAATTATTTTATATTGTAATGAGAGTGATTGACGCGCACCTGGTTGTAGTTATTTAAACCACCCACAAGTCGCCGATATGCTGTGATTTTTTATACATATTAGACTGTATTTGTATAGGGTGGTACCAACTACCTATACGAAATTAAATTTGGTTTGTCTCACTCGGACAAAACATTGATTTGTCTCACTCGCAACTATTTAGTCTTTAGGTCAAGGCTAGTTTAGTTTCACATTACCTATTTGGATTGGCGTGTGTGAGTATGATCATTGATCTCTAAAAACTGTGTTTCTTGTCTTTATGGTGGTGTGTTTTTTTTGTACCAACCATGTATAAGATATGAGAACGGTTTTGCTTTCTACACTTAGTTTTATATATATACTATGGGATTCCGTTAAGTAACGCCTACTTCTATAAATAACCTATTCTTGACGATTAGATTAAGTCGTTCCATATAACTATGGTCTTCATGTAATATTGAATATCACCCATTCCGGTCAATCCCGCCTCGTTTATTATTCCATTTGCGGTGACATTTGAGTCAATCAACTATTCATTTTGTTCGCCAGCGCCTGGTTAATGGACTGTCGGCTTAAAAAATTTAACAATCTAACCTTTAGTTATAGTGTAGTTACTTCACGCAACTTAAATCAATTTTTATGTAATACTAACTGTGATCTACAATTTTCTCTTCAACATAATTTACATAAAAGGTATAAAGAATCAACATAAACCTTCTGGAAGAATAGAGTAACCTACCAATCCGCATTGGAGCAGCGCGGTAGGTCTTAGCTCCAATCCTTCTCTTCAAAAACGGAGAGAAGAGGCCTATTCCTAGCATTGGGAGAGTAATAAGCCGCTCCTTTCCTTTTAGTTTTTTTATATGCTTGTGAGATACAATTAATTTCGTTGAATATTTAATCTATTAAAGGCTTGACTAAACATTTTACTTTTATTAGGCATCCATACCGTTGATGTATCATTTGAGATGGCGGGCACGATATCCGAACGGATTACGAGTGGAAATCGAACCGCGAATCAATTTCCTGTGCGAAACTTTTCACTTGCTTGAACGTGTATTTTCAATTTTGTACAGTGAACTTTTTTTATTATATTTAACTAAAAACTATGAATACATTAAGTTTAATGAATAGTAATAAATTAAACATTACAGGACAAAGGTAAGTGTACACAAAACACAAACCAACGTGGCTGTCATTTCGGTTTATTTGTATAATTTTGGTTTACTTTTAAACCTATTTACTAAATTTCAGTTTACTTAATGTCATCATCCTCCTGCTTTATCCCACTCTAAGTGGGATCGGCACAACATGTTACAAACATGTTGTCATATGATTTGGCTACGTATTTTACGACCGGCCGCCTGCCTGACGTCAACTTATCTTAGTCGTATTTTACGACTCCTCGGTAAGAAAGAGGGTGGTCTATTCTACTAAACAGGATACACACGGTTGGTCAACTAACCTTAGACGCCTTTTACGACACCTCGGTAAGAAATGAGATTGGTCTATTATACTCAGCCGGATATCACACGGCGTTATTGTTAGAAATGAAGTCTAAATTTAATTTAAAATGAATAATTAAAAGTAAACGAATGCGTTTAAGGAATCACGCCGTGTACCTTACTGTGTACCAACACTTCACTACAAAATCTCTCTATAAAAGTTGTCTTGTATAGTCTGTCATAGCTTAGAGATCTAGATTCCTAATAAAATGGTAATTTATTTTTGTTTGTACCTGTATTGTAGATCTTTTTTAAGATATTTTTTCAATATTGATATAATTCAGTTTTAAACCAGCCCAGGGGCCCAGAGACGCAATTTATATTTTGAAGCAATTTAAGTTTTTTTTTTTTAAAAGAACTCATTGGCGATTTGAACCCATGACACTATTGAGTCAGAGGTCTCACCGCTGGGCTATCTCAGCTTACATATAGGTACCTCCTAGGAATTTCCAAGTTAAACTGGCCCGTTGGCGCAGTGGGTAGTGACCCTACCTTCAGCTCCGCGGGTCGCGGGTTTGATTCCCGCCGAGGGCCAACATAATATATGAATTTGTTGCAAGTCTGCGTGTATATTTGTATTTAAGTATGTATTTAAAAAATATTAGTATATATTCACCAGTTATCTGTCTACCATAACACAAGTATTAAGTTACTTACTTTGGGAGAGACGACCGTGTGTGTAAGTATCCCATATATTTATTTATTATTAATTTATTATTTATTTTAAAAAAAACTTCCGCTTACGCTACGTGATTGACATCTCCTGATCTCTTAGTGGAGGTCTCCCACAATATGTTGGATAGTTTATTCATATAAAATTGCTTTTAGGGCTAATCCGCTGGAACAATATTGATGAAATTTGGTGCAATTGAAGCTTATATACTAAGCCCAAATATACGATGTAAAATATTTTTTTTAAATTCAGAAACTGTACATAGTTGACCGTATTTTAAAACCAAAGTTGACTCGAACTTGCGGTTACAAGTATATAAAGAAATATTATTCTAAAGGAGAAATCACGATATTTCCACAACCACCATTAGCAGGGTGGGATTCGATCTGTGATGATTGACAGCTAATAACCGTAGATTTCCCAGGAGCATGCACAATTTGTCCCCTCGTCCCCTTCCCGCGAACCACTCACTGACACCCAGCTTGAGTATTGACGTCGAATTGAGCTTAGGACTTGGGGTAAAGGCTGTCACCAAATAGTGTTTTAGTGTCCTTATTTATTTTATTTAGTTAGAAAAAATAAAGAAACAGAAAAAATAAAAAAAGCACATGTATAATAGCGGACTCAAATCAAATCACATCAAAATAATCTTTATTCAAATAAGCTCTTTCTAGCACTTTTGAATCGTCAAGTATCAATATGATTAATGAAGCTACAACTGCTCTTACAGAGAAGAACCAGAAAGAAACTCGGCGGTCACTCTTTTAAACATTTCCAATTTTACATTATTAACCCACAGTCTTGTATGAAGCTGAAAAGATTTTCAAATCCAGGCTTTTTTTAAATCCAAATAATCTTCAATTTTGTTATATGAATATTTCTTATACTTAATTTAATTTAATTTTCACCTGTATGTAGACTGGTCTAGTATGGATTGCGGAATTTTATTGTAGAAGCGAACACCGAAACAATCGAATGAGTTGCTAACTCTGCTAAGTCGCGACACAAGCTTTTTGTGACTTCTCGTATTTCTATGATATACATCGAATTTCGTCTTATACATATGGATATTTTTCCATACAAATAGAATATTACTATATATATTGTGATGCTACAGTAAGTAAGGACTTATCCCTAAAAGGGTTCTCTTCTAGTCAACCTTTGAGTAAAAGGAAAAGGACAAGAATTGAAGAAGAAAGAGAATACGGGTAATATAGAGAGAAAGAAAAGATTTATAAATTTAATCTATTAATTATTTTGGTAAAATAAATAGATTAACAGATGTTACTAATTTACAATTACTTAAGATAAATATTTTCTAGTCTGTAACTTAAATGCCGAAAGAGAAAGAGATTTGCGGATTGATACTGGTAAATCATTCCACAGCTTAACACCTTGAAAGATAAATGATCTCGAGTAAGTCAGTGAGTGAGTTATATTTGATCCTTTGTTTATATAGAACTAGTTATCCAGCCACGCGTTGCTGTGGCTCAGTCTGGAATTTCAGTCTCAGTCTCAGTCGAATTCCCCTCTAAACAGAACTGAACAGTTACAAAAATACTCCAATCGCTACCCAATTTAACAGGAACGTCTGCTAGGTAATTGTAAAGACTATCTGAAAATATCATGAAATATAGTCCTGATAAAATTTTCATTAAAATTAGAATTAAAAAATGAGGAGGTTTGTGCATGTGTTTTTACGAATCCTGCATGTATCAGGTATGATAACCGATTGTCCACTTACATTTAGCATTATATATATTTTCTATTTTACTTCTTCGCGGATTATAGCAAAATTATTTTATTATTACTTTTGTAGAATTAAAAATTTAAAATTAGAATTTCATTAAAATTAGTCCTGTAGCCGTTTCGCAATCTATAAAAAACCTACAAAAATATATGAATTACAGTTATTTTATTAAATTCTACGATAGCCACTAAACTTAGTCAATTTAAAGATTTTATTAAATCTAAAGAAAATCTTTATCAAAATCGATCCAGTCGTTTCAGATTCTACCAGGGACATACAGACATACATTAATTTTAATATTTTATAAACAACGATATCTTTCCTTTATACTTTTGCAATAATAAAAAGCAAATCTCTCAAAAGTGAACTCTTTATTATTTCTCAACAACTCAATGTCACATAATGACGGCGACGTTTTTTTAAATTATCGACCAACTCTATGAAGGAGGTTGTAGGTATTTGAAACATGTTGTAACAATTTAATGATTGCCCATTATGGACACAACAATCCGCGGTTCGATGCAGTTATACAGGACTCTTATGATCCTAAATAAAATCGACAATATTCGAAAAACAAAAGGCTTATTTATTCTTTTAATTTATTTTTCATAATAATTTGCACTTTCACATCTTAAATTTTAACAAAACATTACGTTAACCCCCCAAAAATAATCCGTTAACACTGCAACCGCAAAACACGGACGAATCCGGGAGAGTTTATAAATATAAATGAATTCCTATCTGCCGCGTTAAATATTAATGATCATCCCTATTACTTGGAGAGCTTCTACGGACAGACAAAAGATAACAAGAACCTGAAGGTTACTAGAAGTGACAAAATGTTTGATAAAGTTTTCATAACGAAATTATATGAAAAAAGATCTATTTTAATCTGTGTACAGTATAAAGCGGAATAGAAACTAGGCTATATTAAGATATAGCCTACTTTCTATTCCGCCATATTGCTCCAATATAGAGTATGGTAAGCCATTCGCTATATTGGCGCAAAAGAGTCCTGGAGTGGAGACCGCGGCTTGGCAAACGCAGTGTAGGGCGGCCACTGTCTCGCTGGACCATCTCTCGCCATGACATCAGAAAGGTTATTGGGGCCAAGTGGATGCGCATTGCGGAGAAGCGGGATGTCTGGCGCAGACATGTTGAGGCCTATGTCCAGCAGTGGACTGCGATGAGCTGATGGATGAATGGATGGATGGACGCTATATTACAGTATAACTCATAATCTATTTAACTCAGTTCTGAAAGGGCTTCTATATTATTATTTTCAGGGTATTACCACCCTTGTTAAGAAAAAAAATTAGCTCATAAAAATGGCTAATATTTGTGTGGACTTTGTTATTAATAAGAAATCTTGTGCTCAAACGCTAGTTTTACATTGTGATAAAAAATGAGTAAGAGATATCACAAATCTACATTTTTGTATTCAACTTCCACTTAAACTAATGACTTAAATAACTTATTGTAAAAACAAATAGCGAAAACGCTATTCCTTTTTACGCTGCTTGAAATAATCCTTTTGAACAGTATGGTATAGCCACTATACTAAGTACGTTGTTTAAACAGAGACGTAAGTTTATAAATATGAAAGAGTTTATTTATATAACTTACGATAAAAAAAACCTTTTTTCATTCTATACCAGTATAATAATATATTGTAACGGAAGGAAAAGTAGGAGAGCGGAAGTTCTAGCATTGAGTCGTGAAGGTAGCTGTGGAAGGTGTGGCTACGGACGGGAAGATGCAGTTTGGCCCGGAAAGAAGAGGTGTGGCGTGGAGAGTGGTAGTGCCATTAGACGTAGTCGTGATTTGTGTGCAAAGTTGACAAGTTGTTATAAAATAATAAATCGATTGATTTTAGAGAAAATGGTTTCTTATTCATTAAATAAATATAAACGAACAATAGCGTTGTTATAATATAAATATCTGGGTGACCGTAATTTTTTACAAAAAAAAAAGAAAAATAATTATTTAGTTGAGGATCGATCCTAGGTATTAACATTTGTCGAGGCTGCCCATTCCCCGAATAAGCTACACTGACTTGACACATAATGGCAAAAATTCAATTGAATATAAATGTTAGTGTTTTTTGATGCCCAAAAACAGGGATAAAACAATTTTTTTTACATAAAACCTAGTTAGATCGATTTTTCTCCCCCAAAACCCCCTATATGCTGAATTTCAGGATCCACAAAACAACGTCCTGGGTGAAGCTAGTAAGTAATTAGTAGCTTAAAAATAAGTCACAGGCCACATCCAGAAAACAACTTTCACATTTACATCCGTTACCCCTCACAGTATCTACCACACTAATCATAAGGGCATTGGCTAAAAGGCAATAAATCTGGCCCATCGACTATAAATCACAACACTACTAATTACAAGATACCATGAAATTAGTACTGAAGTGGTCTTTAAGAGCTTACTTATGGTAAGGCGAGATATCTACAGATAGAAAACTTGTACTACTATAGTAGATAATATAAGGTATATTCGACCTTAGAACTAAAATTATAATACTTGAGAACAGTAGAAGTTATGACGTGTGGTAACCGGCTGAGTAGAATAGACCACACTCATTTCCTACCGAGGTCTCGTAAAAGGCGACTAAGGTAAGTCAAGCCGCCGTGTGGTATCCGGCTTAGTAGAATAAACCACTCTCATTTCTTACCGAAGTGTTGTAAAAGGTGACTTTCTAGAAGTGCAGCATAGCATTTCTAACAATAACCTACGTAGGTTTCTAGCAATTTGGGTTACAAATTCACTAGTAAACTTGTTAAGGGGGGTTAACAATATAAGCATAGGAATAGCAGCTAAGCTAAATGTTTGTGTTAAGAGTTGGTTCGCGTCGGTAGCATAATGGCAGGGATTCAAACTCACGACCTCTCGACCTCGACGATCGCAAGTCCGTTACCCTAACCTTTCTACTACCTCCGCTTCAAAGTCTATAGGAGTTATAAATAGATCATCATTATCAAACTGTTCTTGACCAATGTTGGATATAGGTCTCTCCATAAGCGCACCACTGAGCTCATCTTCAGCTCTTCGCTTCCAACCTACCCCAGCCACTCTGTGGATATCGTCACTCCACCTAGCTGCATGGCATCCTACATTGAGTTGGAAAAACGTGGTCTCTACTCCAGAACATGTCTACCCAGTGGCTCTGGTTCTGGAACAAATGTGCCTAGCCCACTGCTACTTGAGCTTGCTGTTCCTTTGGGATATGTTGATCCAAAAGAAAACCAAACATACTTTAAACTTAAATATATTATAGTAGCCCTGAAATCACCACCTTTAGGAAAGATCTCCTCACTAGTTTTCGAAAAGGGTTGGAACTCAAATGGGAATTAGTAAGTTACGAAGTTAGAAGAATATAATTAATAAACGCATGTTTCTAGTTAATGTATAGAACCAGCTGTACTCACTTCTTATTCTATCGGGTTAACCCGACTAGTTTCGAGTCCATCCGAGGCAGTTATTCATGAGCTCTTTACACGACGTTATCGCGGCGGGTACTGCGTACAGCAGATTGCTGAGCGCGACTCGTGAGTAGCATTTAGTGACGGTAGCTAAATTTTTAGTTCACCGCAAAACGGTTGATCAATTCCTTACATAAATTGCACGTAAGTTTTCATAGAAAAAGTTACTGGTGCCTGCTAGGGATTTGAACCCATGACCCCCTAGTGAGGGCTATACGTCTTCCCAATGGATTATCACTGTTCTAAAACTAACATGTGAAGTGATTGGACCTGAATTGTGTTTCTAAAATAACCTATTAACACAACAGTATTGTATTCCGTCATTAGGGGCGGTATTAATACGCAATGAAAGGGTTATCGGGATTATGTGATAATGCCTTGATTGCTGTCAGCTTTGTTAGCACCGTCTGAATATTCTACTGATATGACTTATTGCATCAGCATAAGGTTCAAATTATAAGCCACAATATCGTTAATTAAAATCCATACCAATTTCAAGTAGCTTGGTGACCGGTATTTTTTTATAGATATAAAAAAATGGAATGAAAAAGGAAAAAAGACTGGTGAAATTTGGGAAATTCTGATTTCTCTAGTCCGTCTAGCTTTATAAATGACAGCTAAAATATCATTTGCATTCTATTCTACATTTTAGCCCGGCATTTATTTCAGTGCCCGAAAATAAATTTTTTAAATTAAAATTTAGCTAGATCGATTAACGACCGGCGTCAACTTACCTTAGTCGTCTGATACGACACCTGGGTAAGAAATGAGGTTGGTCTATTCTACTCAACCGGATACCACACAGTGGGTCAACTTACCTTAGTCACCATTTACGACAACACGGGAAGAAATAAGGGTGGTCTATTCTACGCAGCCGGATATCACACAGCAAAAAAAATGTACATATTAATTTTATATTAACCAAGTCTGTCACTGACAAACATATTTACCAAATTAACGTTTTCTTTGTTAAACTCCATTATAACAATGTAGAAACTAAATAATGCTCATAAAGCATGGTGCCAAAAATAAGTATAACCTCATTATTAAAGAAATTTACCTCCAAATATTTTCGCATATTTCATCCTTAAGTGGCGATCGATCACTACGACAATCGGAATAACTTTTTCAACTCATCTATTTCATATTAATTAACAATAGCGTCTATTAGAAATTCCTCATAGTTTAATTTGTGACCAGGTCGTTTGTCATCATACCAGCGCCTCCAATTAACATTTGACAACACACGCAACCGTGACAAATGGTCATGTTGACACGCCAGCAATGAAACTAACTGTACGTTTAATTAATTTAAATTTTTATTGTCTCGATCTCAGATAACGAAAAAGGAAGATGCACGTAACTAAAAAATGAGGCATTTATCAGATAAAGATTAAGACGGTTGTGGCGAAAAGGTCCTGCCGTGGGGGGCCCAGTGACGTCACACTGGGTCGGAACACCCCGAAAATGAAATGTTCCGTCGATGAACGTTAGTTCCCTAATTGCTTTGGCCTGGACAACAACAATTACACTACCGCAGTAACGTGGCGATCCAGACCGAGTGCCTGGCAGCCTCCGGTGGAGGAAGATTCTTTCGATGCAGATGGCACGTGGCGGCAACGCCCTATGCTGATACCTTTTGCCTATGATGAACCTTTGATGAACCACTATTGTCACACACATTAAAACTATGCCACAAAGGTTTTAAAACGAATATGATAATAGAAAACAAATAAGCGTACTTTTTCTCGGATTTTCTTGCAGTTCACACACACGATAGTAGACTTCGAGCGCGAATTGATTCGTAGCCGCTCCCAGCGACAACTCAACTCGGTCCGGGGCCAATGGTAACGCGTTACTGCCGTATGCTCACAGAGCGTTGTTATTAGCCAGACCAAGCGCGCGAGATTTGAATTCACGAAGAGTGAACAACGATTTTCTATACCACTGTCACGCAAAACTAAGCTGAATCCTACTAATATTATAAATGCGAAAGTTTGTGAGTATGGATGTATGTTTGTTACTCTTTCACGGCCAATCTGCTGAACCAATATAGATGAAATCTGGCACAGTTATTCCTTATACACCGGAATAACATGTAGGCTATAGAAATCCTGTTCAATCTACAGGAATAAGATGACATTGAAAAGCGCCATCCCCCACTCTACTTCGGCACAACATGTTTTAAACATGTTGTTTATGCTTTGGTAGGTATTTACGTCAATTTACCTTAGTCGCTTTTTATGATTCCTCGGTAAGAAATGAGGGTGGTCTTGTGTACTCAGCCGGATAACACACGGCGGGTCAACGTACCCTAGTCGTTAAAAGACGACTAGGGACTAGGTAAAAGACGACACCTCGGTAAGCATTTTATTAAAATAATTAAGTTAAGAAATGTTAATAATCACAGATCCTTTACTTAGTAGTACACTCTACATTCGACATAATACAGACCTTGTATTATGGTATTCCTTCTTCAATAAATAATTTATTATGTCATACTCGTACAAAGACTTGTTTAATTAAACAATTTGCTGGGCTCTTTTGATTTACACCCGCACCTGAAGCCTCGACAAATGACACGCGCGGTTATCATGTGCGAACTTATACGCGGTGACAAAGTATGGATGCGAACTATTTATAGAAATATTCTTTAACAAAACTCATTAACAGATTTTATTTTAAAAAGAATAGTATTAATAGATTCCATGGTACAACAACGTGGTCAAAAAGAAAACTAACAATCTATTGAAAGACTTCCTCAATCAAGAAAGTTATTACGATTATTTCCGCTCCTGAAGCCAAGAAACAAAAACGAGAAAGTTAACTATTATTATTAGCTAGAGCTATTTTTGTAATATTATTCAACTAATTCATCAGAAATTATGAAATACTAATTTCTGATCGATCAAGTAAATACTACAAAAAAATCTCGAAAATTCATTATCTAAAAATTTGTTTTATTTGTCCGTCCAAATACCGAACCGTAATTATAAAGTTTAAAAATTATTGACTAAATTTATACTCAGAACCTTACCAAGTGACAATGTATAATACTTTTTCCCCAACAATGAAATACTAGGATAATCAAAAGAACAAATACTCTATCTTATCCTAGTAAAGATAATAGACCTAAGAAAACTTCAAAAGCAATCTAAAATACATAATTATTTGACAGGTAATTGTCAAATGAAGAAAAGCTTGATTTTTGGGTGACGATTGTGTTTTATAAAAGTTTATTTTATATTCAATTTACAATCAACCAATGTAATGAATACTTTAATAATCCTAATTATGACATGCAGGACTCTAGCACATTACGTACCTGAATCAGATTCGCCTAACGTTGGAACTGTGCTGTTTACTCAGTCAGATTTGAACAAGAAACATTGGAGTAAAACAAATATATCATTACTCCAAGCTCGAAAATATTTCCAAAACTTAATACCGTCTCCGACGCTAATAAAGACCATAAACGAAAATTATTTAGAACATTTGTTAACCTACATTGAAGACTCCTATTCAACAATAAAACGCGAAACCCAAAATCCATCCTTACAAATTACGATGGAAACAGCTCTTGCAGACGTTCTGGGAGGTTATTTAAAAATATGGGTGTTGCCCATAACTAAGTATGCGTACTATGGTGGGACTGTATCATTGGATAAATCTCTCCAAATATTTAAGATATATGAAGATATTAAAGAAAGTTTAAATACCGATGGAAGTAACTGGAGGACACCAAATGAGAAGTTACTGAATACAGTTGCAATAAATGTGGCTTCCACACCACATATATCTTATATAAGAAGCATGGGAGATCCGTGTAAACATTTGGCGTATTATGAAAAAACAGACAATGGTATGACGATTCCACTGCCATTTATTGATTGGAAAATATCACCAATCACAATGTTTGTGCCACTTAAAAATCAATCCATTGTTTGCTTGTTATCTCCGAATTCGTCAAAAACCTTATTAGAGTACTACGATGTTGCAGAAAATTGTATGCAATCCCAAAGTCCGGAATTGGATGATTTTGATCAAAGATTTCAAACATGGCTGTTAAGCGATGTAGCTCCGCATTTAAATGATGATAATTTCTACATTGCTTTTGGAAGCATTCTCAGTTTAATGAACGTGACTAAAAGATTTTGCGAAAAAATTTTCAAATCTTATAACCAACAATTAATAAATTTAAAATGTAAAGCGAACTCTTTTCGCAAACCTATTCAGTTTAATTCAAGAAAATTTATTATTATAGCTTTAATACTATTTATAGAAATAATGTGGTGTATTCCGACATTAATTTTAATCCTGCGCTCGAAAAAGGGGAAAAGAAGAAATAAGAAAAAATCCACAAGTTTTTTTAATAAAAAATCTATACACAATGCAAGTGAATTTTCCCAGTTCAGTCAAAGCGATAATTTCCGGAACACAGAATCAAATGGTGTTATTGAAAACACTGACGGTAAAAGATCACACGGCGTTAAGCTTTTTCTCAAGCCAAAAACAAGAAATTTAGAAGTCGACGTTCAATTTCCTTCTTATGATTCGAAGTACATGGTTTCCAATAAAACTAGTAATATATTACGAAAAAATGATCTATCAAGTGAAGAAATGACTTTAGTAAATGAAGTACCCTTAAAACCTTCTTTAAAAAAAATTCTTCCAGAATTCAATACTGCATCCATTAATAGCAAAATAGATAATGCATATTATTCTAACACAAAACTTAAGGCGGAATCTGAGAAGGTCACTGATGCAATAAAAAGAAGGTGCAGTATTAAAAAAGTGAAAGAAGATATTCAAGAATTAAAGCCGTCAAAAACTTTGACACTTATAAAGAATAGTGAACAAACAATTCAAGAAATCACATATACACAGGAAAATTTCTCCTTTATAGATAAAAAGAGTAACATATCTGAGAGTTTAAGTGCTGAGAATTCGGTTAAAAAGGATGGAGATATAACAGTAAATCGTTGTCCTTGTATAGGATGTGCAAGCAACGAACAAAATGAACAAAAAAGTAAAGTGAAAAAAGTCGTGTATACTGAACCAAAATCACTTTGTAAAAAATTTAAGAGCAAGAAGATTGATTGTAGTCCTGTGTGTAAAACTGTACTATGCTCTCAAGAGGGCAATGAGAAAAAAGCACAACTGCACAAAACGATGAAGTATGAGACAAACAGAATTAAAGCAAATAATAACAAAGATTCTGATTCTCATTCCAATCAGCCTTTACTACGCATAAAAATAGAAAGACCGCAAGCTGCGATCAAAGTAGGTATCACAAGCTACAAAGAACGCCCAATAACAAGCAATAAGAAACCTAGCAAAATACCCAGACTGGCTATTAAAACATGTAAAAATACTAATAATGAAAACGAAGTTACTGCTAAAGTTGAAAATTTGAAAGTTAACAAAGCAATTAAACAAACAAAAGCATTAGTTGTGAAAGGTAAAGCTTTAGACGATAGTGCAATAAAACAAAACTCAGTTGTAGATAAGAAGTTGAACGTGACTCTGTGAAATTTAATAAATGCAACACTCATAAATTTGTACGATTTAAGTTTACAGTAGTTTTTTACTATAATATTAAATATTGTACTTTGATATGGTAATATATAATTAATTTAAAACATTAATAGTTTTCATAAAAAGCTAATCTTCAGACCATGAACCAGTTAAGATTGTTAAATCTAATATGCTTAATTCATATTTGTAATTTGTTACTCACTCTTTTCGGTCAACAGAACATCCTGAGAATATCAGCTTAGAGAATTTAAAGATATGTGTTATTCGCATGAGAGCAACGTTATTAGTCCATGCTCCAACCGTTCTCTACAAGATAGATAGAGGGCGCCAGATTACTTTACTTAAATAGACTTTAACAAATACTTTTCAATTATCAAATTGCATGTACTGATAAGAGCCAGCAAAAAACTCGGTGGTTGCTCTTTTTTTAGCTAGGTTTTATGTAAAAAAAATCGTTTTATCCCTGTTTTTGGGCATTAAAAAAACTAAAATTTATATTGAATCGAATTTTCGCCATGAAATGTCAAGTCAGCGTAGCATATTCGGGGAACGGGCAGTCTTGAAAAATGTAAATACGACACGATCCCAACGACATAATTATTATTTTTTTGGCGTGACAACATCTTAAATTAGGTTGCGGCTTGGAGTCACTCATGAAAAAGTGTAACGCCCGCTCACGTCTGTTACGAAGAGTCACCGAACGAAAGAGAGGCCCGCCGGACTGGCGAATGCCTTGCGTCTCTCTCCCACTCAAACATGATTGGTCCGCCGCGCGCGCAGCTCTAGAGAATTAGGCGCGTTGAATCGGTGCGTGCTTGTGTCTCTGGTAAACAAAATATATTTCTATAGTTAAAATTTGTGCAATTCTTATTTTCATTCAATTCCTATTGTGCAATTTAATAATATTCATATCAATAAATATTCTACTGAGAAAAAGACGTCACGTAAAATCTTTGCCCGTAAAACCGACTTTACAGGCAACCGTTTTTTTTTCTTTTTTTAAGGTTCTTTCTGTTATTGTGTAAAAAATTATCAAGCAAGTCTACCGTAATAATATTTTAACTGAAGTATATTCCACAGTAGGTGCACCACAGCCGACCCTTGCTAATCACCGTGACGAATTTATTGGGCGCGATCCGGGTGAATTGTGTGCCGGCCGGGTGAGTTATTGCATATTTTGGCCGCGCCTGCTCAGGTGGCTGCGGGGACCACTAATCCATCATTAGACTACACTTAACTAATTGGAGGTTCGGACTTATTGTTTTGGATCAAGGTAAATAATTGACCATTGGCAAGAACTTATTAATATCACTATAGGTTTTAATCTGAGAAATAATCCATTGACCATACAAAAGTAATAATAAAATTATTTTGCTATAATCCCCGATGACTTAAAATATAAAATATATAATGCTAAATGTACGCCGTGTGGTATCCGGCTGAATAGAATAGTACCACTCTCATTTCTTACCGAGGTGTCGTAAAATACGACTAAGGTAAGTTGATTTCAGGCAGGTGGCCGGTCGTGAAAACGCAGCCAAATCATGTAACAGCTTGTTTATAACATGTTGTGCCGACCCCACTTAGAGTGGGATAAGGGCAAGAGGATGATGAATCCTTTGACAATACAATAATATATATTTATTTTGCTATAATCCACGATGAAGTAAAATAGAAAATATATATAATGCTAAATGTAGAGTGGATAAACCGTTTTCATACCTGATACGAGAGAGGAGGGTGGTCAAAGAGGGTGGTTTATTTTACTCAACCGAATACCACGAGGTGGGTCAACTTGCCTTAGTCGCCTTTTACGAAGCCTCGGTAAAAAATGAGGGTGGTCTATTCTACTCAGCCGGATACCACCCGGCGGGTTGACTTACCTTAGTCGACTTTTACGACACCTCGGTAAGAAATGAGGGTGGTACTATTCTATTTCCTATTATAAACGTCGTCACTAATTTATGTTCAATAGGTTAAAATAAATCGAAAAATTAATGAATAGCTAAAAGTGAAAGTGACTCAGGATTCTTGAGCGCATATTTCCTTAAACTTTCGCAAAAGGACTTGCATTGTTTAATTTTTTAGAAAGCCGTATCTATTTTTAATATTAATAATTAATTTTAAAGTTAAAATAATTTTACTTATAAATTCCTTCGTCGAAAAACGTGTGATAAATTTTAATTATCGATTAGACACGTAAGTTTGAACAGAAAAACTCATTAGTGTCTGCGCGGGTTCGAACCCGTGACCTCCTCGAAAGAGTCCCACGGTGTTACCGCTGGGCAACCACAGCTTTTATCATAAATAATTTAAGATAGGATTCAATTACAAACAAGTTAATCACAAGTGACTTATCTGGCACTGTGACCAACCCGCTATAAATACTGGGACGCGGGATTACGGCCAATTGTCCGGGATAATCCCCGATTGACACGGGATTTGGACAAATCGTCCGCAATGTCGGCTAATTTATGGTCACCGAAACCGCATTGTTGAGGTATTTATGAACATCTGGACATATTTCATGAGTACGAAGTAACGATGAGGGCGAAGTGACTCGAAAAATCTTGAAAGACCCAAAAATTAAACAAGTTTCATTATTAGACGACCAGTTCTATCTTAATATTTAAATGAGTTAATCTTGTATATATATATATTTTCCAAATCTCGGAAACGGCTCCAACGATTTTCCTGAAATTCAGCATGTAGGAGGTTTTGGGGGAGAAAAATTGATCTAGCTAGGTTTTATGTAAAAAAAATATTGTTTTATCCCTATTTTTGGGCATTAAAAAACACTAACATTTATATTGAATTGAAATTTCGCCATTAACTGTCAAGTCGACGTAGCTTATTCGGTTAGCGGGCTGCCACGAGAAATGTGAGTGCCAAGGATCGATCCCAACTAAATAATTGATTTTTTCTTTTTTTTAATTTTTTTTTTGTAATTAATTACCAAGTCACCCAGATATTTTTAATAATTTAAGTTATTATCTATACTTATATATAAAGCTGAAGAGTTTGTTTGTTTATTCGCTAATCTCAGGATCCACTGGACGGATTTGAAAAATCCTTTGAGTGTAAGATAGCCCTTTATCTAAAAAGGCTTATAGGCTAGCGTATAGAGGAGCTGTAATAAAAAATATTACGAAAACGGCAAAATTTAAAGCTTTCCTTACGTGCGCTAAATGGTGAAAGTTATTCAAAAATCATATCTTACAAAATAGTTCCCCTCTAAAAGTTTTAAATAAAAGTTTATAACAGCATATGTTTGGCTTTTAAGGTGAACCAACTTTAACCATTTTTATTATTATCCAAATGCTATATTGCGATTCAATCATTTAAGCAGGAAGAACCGCTGGCGATTGCTAATCAATTATAATATTTGCCTGTGAGCGCAAGAGTCCTTACAAATAATGACTGAGGCAAGATTAGAAACCCATACATAACTTTGTCTAGTTACACATAATAAATTAAACATCGTAAAAGCTTTTAATAATTGCAACTGCCCCTACTATTGACCGTTGAGGAGTTCGCTTGACTGGAGCCAATCCTGGTCATGCTTACCATAAACATGCATTGTCATCAGGTCTGATCGGGCGTGTTAATTTTTAGCTGAATCGGACATCGCGAAGTGGGTTAAATTTAACTTGCAAGACTTCAACCAAGTAACTTCCACCTTCATGTACATAAACGGCAAGTTCAATAAAAACTTTTAAAAAAGTGAGCCAAAAAAGTAGCGTCTTTTGGTGTCTCGTTTTCAATGGATACATTTTAGGCTGCCTCCCCTAATCTAGTATAATAACTCTATGATTATAATATTGTGTTATCTGTACAGAATAGAAAGAAGTTAATTGATATTTGTAATTATTTTGTACCAAAAATAATAAGGCGCGAATTTTGGACCCGGATGGAAATTAAGAAATTTCTGTCAAAGAGCTAAGTTGAATTTCGTAGAATATTTTATATTAATATATTTCTACTGTCGTAACATAAAAATAAAAGTAAATGAATATCATTTGCGGATACTTCGGGTCTAGTACGCTTTTAGTAAAAATCGTACGTGTTATAAAGTCATTCAAAAGTGGAATCGGGGTTCACAAATACACCGTCATATATTCTTCCCTTTTTACTTCATTCATATAATATGAATGAAGTAAAAGAGAGGTGTCGTCGTCGTTGTAAATACCACTGCCTATACGAAATCACCGCACGATAAATTAAGTACGTATATGACGAAAGAGGCTCGCCGATCCCACTTCTGATGACGGAAGAGGCGAGTATTTTTAAAAAGTGTGTCGTCAGTATTGCTGACGTCACGGGCAGGGCTATCACCCATAATAATAATAATACAAACAGCGAAGATAATTTTGACAAACTTTTATTTCCAATAGTTGATGAAATGGCGTGATGTTGATATTCAAAGTACGGCTACCCGCCGACATATATCATTAACGTATTTTGTTGTCTTTTTACTTCATTCATATAATATTTTGCCTTTTTACTTCATCATTCATATAATATGAATGAAGTAAAAAGGCAACAAAACTTCTTAAATCATTTTATTGGTATACGTACTTAATTTATCGTGCGGTGAATCCGTATAAGCTCTGGTATTTACAACGAAATAAATCAGGAATGACCCTTACACCGACCAGCTGTAAGCCGTACTTATTTCATTTCGATGGATTAACTCGATTACTATGGGCTTAGATATTAAGGCACTTTATACTGCAAATAAGCTGTGATGCTAAATAAGATAAAATAAGCTGTGATGGCCTAGCGGTGCGACCGTGTGAATCTCTAAAGACGATCATGGGTTCAAACCCGGGCAGACACCAATGAGTTTTTCTATTAAAACTTATGTGTCTAATTGATAATTGCAATTTATCACACGCTTTTCGGTGAAGGAAAACATCGTGAGGAAACCTGCATATCTCTAGAGAATTCTGGAGATATGTGTAACCTACCAATCCGCATTGGAGCAGCGTGGTAGGTCTTAGCTCCAATCCTTCTCTCTTATAACGGAGAGAAGAGGCCTATTCCCAGCAGTGGGATAATAACAGGCCGCTACTTTACTTTTTTATACTGCAAATTCTTGCAGGGTTTCGTAAAGCATTGGCTATTTGTCTTTAAAGATAGAAGTTCAACATTCAGGTTGTTTTAAATCGTATTTTTATGGTTATTTCATATCGGTTATTTCAAACTAAATGAATTTGATTTTTTTTGTCTGTGTGGTCAAGCGTGGCCATTGACCAATAGTTTTTAGGATAAAATAATTAATAAATTAATCAAATTTATTTACAAAAGTAATAATAAAATTATTTTGCTATAATCCGCGAGGAAGTAAAATAGAAAATATATATAATGCTAAATGTAAGTGTACAATCGGTTATCATACCTGTTACATGCAGGATTCGTAAAAACACATGCACAAACCTCCACCACCGCCACCACAATACACAAGCACTATATACGTTCACTATCACAAACTCAACAATCGTTTCGCCCCGCAACCGAAACGATGTTCGATAACTCGAACATAAATTCGAGGATAGAAGAAAGACTATTTTTCTAATATCTTTTATTGGAATGATTGCAGGTTTAAATACAATTTTGCGTTTAGTGGCAGTTTCGATCGGTTCAGTACGCACTTGACAATAGAACTGTAACTTATCAGTCTTCGGGTCCCAACCTAGTCCTAACGTACTCGTGGAATTGCTAAGACTCAAATTATCCTGTAGAATTTTATTAGAGTTATTGAAAATACTAGGTAAATTTGATCGAAATTTGCGTAAGTTAAAACATCCCCCGTTTAGTGCGGTCTGAACAGAATTTAAAATGTGAATAAGCTGAGCCTCTGAGTCCGCCCCTGTAATGAGGTCGTCGTAATAAAAGTCGCGTTGAATAATTATCTTTATAGTTTCATCCGCGCACTCCTCGCCTATTTGAAAGAGACACCTAGTCGCCAAAAAACTAGCACTCGCAAACCCGTAGGTGACGGTATTTAATTGTAATGCCTGTAGAGGTTCAGACTCCCTTTCCCTCCACAAGATTAATTGAAGGTTTCGATCCTGTTCATTCATTTCTATTTGCCTATACATCTTTTCGATGTCCCCGGTTAGTACATATTTATGCATTCGAAATCTCAATATTATAGATAAGAGCGGATCTTGTATAGTAGGCCCTATTAATTGTAAGTCGTTGACGGATACCCCCGACGAGGTGGATGCAGAAGCATCGAATACAACGCGTAGTTTAGTAGACTCGCTGCTTTCCCGAAACACTGCGTGGTGGCATAGAAAACATCCTGACCGTGAATTAAAATTAGCTAGTTCAGAACAGTGTCCTAAATCTATATACTCCCTTATAAAGGAAGTGTATGTTTGTTTCAGTTCAGGTTGTTTTCTAAATCGCCGTTCTAAGTTCAAAAACCTTTTCTTAGCAAGATGAAATGAGTCTCCTAAAGTATCAGGTGACTCCTTGAGAGGTAACCTAACGCAAAAACGACCTGATTCTTGGCGAATAGTATGAGTTTTAAAATGTTGTTCACATATTTTCTCACTTTCGCTTAACAAAGATTTTTGGGGTAACTCTTCTATATCCCAAAATCTAGATATTTGATTGTCTAAATTTGAATTGGAACAATTTTTAGATAAAAAGTTGCAATGAGTTTGCTTAGGTTCACAATTCAATAATATAGGACCGGAAATAATCCAGCCGAACTGTGAATCGAATAAAAATGGTTTATTTTTGCCTAATGATTGTTGTTCCCTACCTATAACCTCCCAAAATAAATCGGCACCAATCAAAGCGTCGACTGGCGCGGGGTTACAGAAATTAGGATCTGCTAGCTTAATATTAGACGGCAAATTAAATTGTCTAATATCAATATATGTCTTTGGAATGTTTCCCGTTAGCTCCGGCATAATAAAACAAGATAAACTTGTATTATAGTCGCTTATTGTATTCGTATGGTGGCTATTTATTGAAACTGCATTAAGATTTACTTTCTTTATTAACTTGTACATTAATTAACAGAACCATTCAGGACGACGTGCGAGGACAGAAGGGAGGACTAAAGACATGACAATAGACAAGACATAGATTGACAGATGACATTATGTGACATCTCCCTTTTTTGAGAATGAGACTTATATTCTATGAAAATTTATACATACATGTTATTTAATTTTCTTAAATTAACATACATACATACTCATAGTTTATTATTACAATCATTTGACAATTTTTATAAATTTAATTTTATGGGTTGTCTTACATCTCTTCCAGACTTAGTCTTATAATAATTATCTTGAAATTTTATATTTTGGTTTGCTTCCATCTGTCTCCCTTTTTGTGTATCATCCTTCGCGGAACTTGACTCTAAATGACTGTCATTGGATTGCATTTCATTATCAAATTTATGACAACTTTCATTACATCTAAATCTTAAATGTATTCTATTTCTCCTATACACATTTCCTTTAATATCTTCTATTATATATGACCTTTGACATTTTAATCTTTCCTTGACAATGGCAGGTAACCAATTAGACTTAGGCATTTTTTTGAAAGCGACATGATCTCCTGGTTGTAAAATTGGTAGTGACTTTTTATTTCTATCATAATAATATTTACTACGGACCTGTTCTTTTTCAAAATTCTTTTTATATTCAGAAAATGTGACTACTTTTGGTTTAAGTTTTTTACTGACAATAGGTATATTCATTCTTAAATTTCTAGACATTAACAATTGAGCTGGTGACGGAAAATTTGCTTTTGGAGTATTTCTATATTGTAATAGAGCTATATATGGATCTGTATTTGACTCTAAGCATTTTTTTAATATATTTTTCATTATTTTGACAGAACTTTCAGCTTGACCATTTGACTTTGAATGATAGGGACTTGTAATTATATGTTCAATATTCCAATTATACAAAAATGATTTGAATTCAACGGAATTGAACGGGGGACCTCCATCCGACACTAATGACATAGGAATACCGTGACGAGCAAAAATAGATTTTAATTGGATAATTACATTAGAAGCTGTATATTGACTATATAATATTGCCAATTCGATAAATTTTGAATAATAATCAGTAACTACTAAATAATTATTGTTATTAAAATACATTAAGTCTATACCGACTTGTTGCCATGGAAATTTTGTAATATTATAACTTTGAAGAGGTTCGGACTGATTAGACGTATTAAATTTAGAACAAACAAGACATTGATCAACTACATTCTTAATATCAACACTCATATTGGGCCAATAAATAATATTTCTTGCTAAATTTAAACACTTATTAATTCCTTGATGTCCTTCATGAACTTTTTGTAACATTTCATTTCTCATTGATTTTGGAATAATTAATCTATCAACTTTAAACAATAAATCATTTATAATATGAATTTCGCCTTGAAAATTCCAATATGACTTTAATAATGGATGAACATTATTTTTACTAGAAGGCCATCCTTCAAGACAATATTTTTTTAGTGTTTGTAGTTCATTATCTAAATTAGTTGCCTGTATAATTTTATTTTTGTATTCCTCACTGATAGCTAAATTAGAATATAAAGCATTAACGTGATATGACATATCAGACTCATAATTTGGAATATAGTTTTCTTTTAAAGCAGCTCTTGACAATGTATCAGCTATATACATTTCTTTTCCTGGTACATAAATAACATTTAAATCATAAGTTTGTAAAGCAAGCATCATTCTTTGCAAGCGTGATGGTACATCATGTAAAGGTTTTTTAAATAAATAGACTAAAGGTTTATGATCAGTATGGACTGTGACCTTATTACCATAGACATACTGGTGAAATTTTTGACACCCGAATTGAATAGCAAATAATTCTTTTTCTATTTGTGCATAGCGTTCTTGTGTTACAGTTAAAGTTTTTGAACTATATGCAATAGGTTTTTTATTCTGCATGAGCACTGCACCTAAAGCTGACTTTGATGAATCTACTGACAAAACAATTGGTATACTCGGATCATAATGAGCTAAGACAGGAGTTTTTGTTATTTCATCTTTTAGAGCTTGAAAACATTTATCACAGTTTTCATCCCATAACCATAAAGTATTTTTCTTAAGGAGATTTCGCAAAACTTTAGTTTTTTCAGACAGATTTTCAATGAAACTACCTAAATAATTTATCATACCTAATACTCTTTGTAATTCTTTGACATTAGTTGGTACTGGCATATTAACAATTGCCTTGACTTTATCTTGATCCACTTTGGAACCTTCTTTACTAAACACATATCCTAAGAAACATATTTCAGTGACAGAAAATTTACATTTACTTTTATTCAATTTTAAATTAACTTCTCTCACTCTTTGCATAACTTTATACAATCTTTGATTATGAATTTCTAGTGTTTCTCCATATACTAAAATATCATCGACAAAAATCAAAACACCTTCTATATCAGCAAATATATCTGTCATTATTCTTTGAAAAATTTCTGACGATGCATTAATACCATAGGGCAATCTTAGGTATCTAAAGCGACCAAATGGAGTTTGAAAAGTACATAGATCTGAACTTTGATTATCAAGTTTTAACATCCAGAATCCTGAATATGCATCTAAATGTGAAAAATAACTAGCATTTTTTAAAGTTGTCCTTATTTCATCTATACATTTAATAGGATAGTATTCTCTAATAATATATTTATTTAAGTTTCTGGGATCTAAACATACTCTTAACTGACCTGATTTTTTGACAGTTATGACAACAGAATTTACCCACTCAGTTGGATGTGTAACCTTCTCTATGACATTCATTTCTGACATGCGATCCAATTCTTCTTTTAATTTATCATATAAACCAAACGGAACTTTTCTGGGAGGATCTACACATGGTACTGCATTATGTTGTAGTTTTAGGGAACAGACAGGTGGAAGACATCCTAGACCCTGAAATACATCATTAAATTCTTTTATTATTTGGTTAGTTGACATACTATTATTGTTAATAGTAAAGACTCTTTTCAAAATACCTATATCTATACATGTTGGTAGACCTAAGACAGTTGCACAATTAATATTGGCTATTAAAAATAATATATTTTGTTGACTATTGTTAAAATAACAATTTAAATAACATTGACCTAATATTTCTATTGAGGAGCCATTAAATCCTTTGACGTTTGCCTCTGACTTTTTAACAATTGACTTTGACAGATTCAATGTATTAAATGTTTGAAAAGACATTATATTGATATCAGCACCTGAATCTAATATACATTTAATTGGTACATTGTTTATATAAACTTTGAGAAACCAAGACTTATTACAATTATTAATATCAGTACTGTTGTCCTCTAAAGTACCTATAAAAAATTGTTCTACATTACCCTTTATGTTTTCCTCTGACTTATGACAAATTTCTAGATTTCTGACATTTTTGGTTGAAGAAAAACAATACTTAGCAAAATGTCCTATGCGTTTGCAATAGTTACATTTGACACCTGATGCTGGACATTTATATTGATGATGTTGACCACAGCGACCACATTTTGCATTTTGTTTTGACTGACTATAGGGAATTTGACTTCTGACTGTTTTGGACTGTTGACGATTTTGACTATGATTCTGTAGACTATGACTTTTATCCATTTCTGTTTTGTTTAATAATGACTTAGACTTTGAAAATAATCTTGATGCTCTTTTTACTTGCATGACGTTTTCCATATTTTGTGTGCTATCTATTTTCTGTGCATTCTCTTGTGCCATTAGGACAGTTTTAGTTAATGATATAGTCTTCTCAAGTGATGGGTCTGTTTCTTGTAGTAATCTTTGACGAACATGTAATAATTTTGAACTCATGTTTGCTATGAAGATATCTCTAATTAGTGAATCTTTTAGAGAACCAAATTCACATTTGTTACCTAGATTTTGTAAATCAGTAATAAATGAATCAACACTTTCTTCTGGTTTCTGTGTTCTTGAAAAAAATGTATATCTAATCATAGTAAGATTTTTTTGAGGTTCAAAATAATTTTCAAATTTTAATTTTAATTCACTGAGAGTAATTTTATCCATATCCATATCGAATGAATTATATATTTCGAGACCACGTTGTCCAATAGTGTGTAGCAATATGGCGATCTTTCTTTTTTCCGACGCAATATCAAAATTAGAAGCAAGTAAAAATAATTCGAAAGTTTGCCACCACTTTTTCCATTCTGTAGCATTATTTTCATTATTAGATAAATGTAATTGAGGAACATTATGAAAATTATAATTTTGTGAGCACGTGTCTGACTTGACAATTCTTTCTCTTGACATTTAGCACGTTTGATATTTTCACTTTTATTAGGAAATATATTTCTGTAATACGTACTTTTAGACTTCTTCCATATATTCTGACACCATATTGTATTCGTATGGTGGCTATTTATTGAAACTGCATTAAGATTTACTTTCTTTATTAACTTGTACATTAATTAACAGAACCATTCAGGACGACGTGCGAGGACAGAAGGGAGGACTAAAGACATGACAATAGACAAGACATAGATTGACAGATGACATTATGTGACATCGCTATGAAGCGATTTAAAATTTACCAAACATCTCTCATTAATGCTATTCGCTATATTGCCTATCCCCACAACGTTTACGCTCGTAGGACTAGATTTTAAACCTAGGCGCCTTTGTAAAGACTGAGTAACAAAACTAGACTGGCTACCGCTGTCTAAAAGCGCGCGAATAGTTTCGGCCTTCAAAGTACACGGGTTAACCGCTTCAATCATAACCGTAGATAACAAGACATGGGTACGAGACTGTTTAGAAAAGTTTACACTTAGTTCGTCCTGATTAGATTGTACAGCAATGGCACTACTCTGTTGGCCCGAAGAGGCTGTCTCAACCGTCGGTTTATGCAATAACGTATTATGACGCCTTTTACATTCGCGACATGGCCCTGCAGTACAGTGACGCGTGATGTGTCCCGGCTTAAGACAATTTAAACATAGTCTCCGTTTCTGAGATTCTATAATTCGCGATTCAATTGATTTAGCCAAAAAGGAAGGACAAACATAAATTAAATGATTGCCTTTGCAATACAAGCACCGATAATTATTATTATCGACATTCAGCCCCGAATGAGTAGTACACGAAAATACTTTATTTTGTTTCATCCCTTTAGAAGAACTATTACTAGGAGTGGCACTCGATGAATTGTTAGGTGACACACGTTTATTTTGAATTTTGTTTTGATTAAACGCCTCCAAAACGTCAGCGCGATCCTTCAAAAACTTATGAAACTGATCCAAGGTCGGCATATCACTAAGAGTATTGCGATGCTCTTCCCACTTCATACTAGTTTGGCTATCTAATTTAGAGCTAACCAAATGAACAATTAAAGTATCCCAATAATCGGTGGGTTGACCTAAACTCGCTAAAGCACGCAAATTTTTGCTTACATGATCGATTAACGACCGCAAAGATTGTTCAGATTCGCGAAACAACGGTTCGATATTGAATAAAGAGTTGAGATGATTAGTTATTAGCTGTCTCTTATTGTCGTAACGCTCACATAGTAAACTCCAAGCTTTATTGTAATTTAATTCGCAAACTTCTAGATTACAAATAACCCGAGCGGCATCACCCTCTAGGTACGAATTTAAATAATGAAACTTATAAATAGGTCGTATGTGATCGTTATCGTGAATAAGCGATTTGAATGTATCCCGAAATTCAAGCCAACGGAAAACCGTTCCGTCAAACTTCACTATTTGAATTAGCGGTAACTTAAATCCCACGCCCTGTGACGCACTAGGATTTTGAGAATGTACACTTTGCGAATCTTCTAAACACACAGATTTCGAATTCCTAGCAACGATATCCTGCGCGAAAGACATAGTACTATCGATTTCATTCTCAATTTCTTCGCGTATATCTAGCTCGTCACTTAAAACGTCACCGCTTAAAGATTCGATATGACTTTGTAAATCGTTAAATTCACTCGATAAACACTCAAATTTGCCTAATTTAATCTTTAATTCGCCTAATTGCACTGAATCTAACACTGACAGCTTGTTATACTTATATACGTAATTTTTAAACTTAGTAACACGCCCTTTAATACTACTTCTCTTTATAATTAATTCCTTAAGATTAGACATCCTTTAAAACACGTTGATTAGCTCGAACAATAAATGTAACTGAGCGGCACAGTGCACTCGATAACACAGCTGATCCGTTCTAAAAATAGAATAGTTTACTCGCGCTGCGTTTAACCAGGAACTATGCACAATTTTTATTATAAAAACCTGTTTCCAGTAATGCGCGCCGCTTCAATAAGCGAACATGCATTTAACTCGGTGACTAATTGTTTAGTTTTACGTTATAATGAAATGAACGATTTGAATTTGTAACGATCTAAACTTTTTGTAAATGATTATATTGATAAAATAAATGGTGTTTGGATGAATGATGGATTGATGGATGGAGTGATAGTGATATGGATGAACGATGGAAGATGAAATATGGTTAGTAAATGGGATAGGACACTTATCTGATTTGGCCTGGCTTCGGCGATGTTTCCCCGGCTGGCTTGCAAATCTCGCTGTTGCGAACGTAGGATAAGCGCTCCCTGGCTGAGCCCGATGCTGCGATGCGCTGTTGCGTACCGGCGATGGCTACAGCTGCGACCCGCTGGATGGCCAAGTACTTCTTGCTGCTTCTTGATGTCGGTGTCGTGGTCGCCAGATTTTATGTTCGATAACTCGAACATAAATTCGAGGATAGAAGAAAGACTATTTTTCTAATATCTTTTATTGGAATGATTGCAGGTTTAAATACAATTTTATTAAAATTAATCGCAGCAAGTTCTTGACTCTCTGGCGGTTGTCAAAAGTATTGTTCGTTATTATTGTTCGTGATTTTAAATTTTTGAAAAGTCCATAGACTAATGACACATACTAGTAATTAGGCGCCGTCCACACTAGGCGCAAACATTTTCTATTTTACTTCCTCGCGGATTATAGCAAAATAATTTTATTATTACTTTTGTATTATGGATCTCCGCAAAGTAACGCCTAATTCTATAAATTATTCAAATTTATTTATTTATTTTAGAACAATTTCAGGAGTAAATCAATTAGACTTAATAGTATATAGCAGAAATCGTTGTGGCGTATCTATCTTATATTATAGTATATTATCTATGGTATAATATAATTTTAAAAGAGCAACCGCCGAGTTTCTTGCTGGCTCTTCTCGGTAGGAACAGCTTTCCAAACCAGCGGTAGAGTTAACGATTCAAAAGCACTTGTTTACAAGTTTATTTGAATAAAGAATATTTTGAATTTGAATTTGAATATATAGTGGTCAGTTGGATTGATTCTTTGTTGCATAAATACTAAAGAGTATTTTATAAATAATTTTTTATTATTTTTATTTGATTTATTTCTTTATGCATTCTTTAGGCATATATCTTTTTTGCGGCGGGTCAACTTACCTTAGTCGCCTTTACGACACTTTGGTAAGAAATGAGGGTGGTCTATTCCACTCAGCCGGATACCCCACGGTGAGTCAACTTACCTTAGTCGCCTTTTATGACACCTCGGTAAGAAATGAGGGTGGTCTATTCTACGTAGCCGGATACACTCGGCATTTATTTCCTCTTAAAATACGAATAACTAAACGTACTACTCAACGCTAACTCTCCCATTAAATTTTTCAGTATTTCAATCTTAGACCCCAACACGAAATTCTGCAATATTATTTACCCTAACCATAAATCAACTTAACCAAAAGCGATAAATCCAAAGAAAGCAAAAGAACTCACTAAATTAACCCGTTGACAGCGAATTGCCAAAAAGCACCCCAAAAACGTCGCCAACTTGTGCAAGCCGTAATTTACACAGCCCTTGTTTGCGGGAAATCTTGGGAAACAAGATTTCGATAAGCGTCTGTAACCTTATCAGACTGTTTCACTACCATTGGGGAAGGGAAGTGGAAAGGACGTGAATGATAAACCGTAAGCCGACAAGGTTGTAGGTAGAGCAAATAATTCTCGTTTTCTATTTACGCACCTAGTAATTAAAGGATGGTAACAAGGTCCTTTGGGACGCTGTCTTGGTTTGTAGACAATCAAAATTAGTCTTAATTGAGTTAGATTCATTGTAATACTTATTTTATTCCCATCTATCAAATCCTGCTAGATCAAGATTTCGATAAGCTGTGATGGCCTAGCGGTGCGACCGTGTGAATCTCTAGAGACGATCATGGGTTCAAACCCGGGCAGACACCAATGAGTTTTTCTATTAAAATTTATGTGTCTAATTGATAATTGCAATTTATCACACGCTTTTCGGTGAAGGAAAACATCGTGAGGAAACCTGCATATCTCTAGAGAATTCCGGGGATATGTGTAACCTACCAATCCGCATTGGAGCAGCGTGGTAGGTCTTAGCTCCAACCCTTCTCTCCAAAAATGGAGAGAGGAGGCCTATGCCCAGCAGTGGGATAGTAACAGGCCGTTACTTACTTTACTTACTATCAAATCAATCTCTTTCAAGCACTTTTGAATAGCTAAGAATCAATATGATTAATGAAGCTACAACTAGTTCGGAATGTTACTTTACCGAGAAGAACCAGAAAGAAACTCGGCGGTCAATCTTTTAAACATTTTCAATTTTACATTATTCAACCGCAGTCTGAGGCTGAAAGTATTTTCAAATCCAGGCTTTTTTATCATCCAAATAATCTTCAATTTTGTAGTATGCTTTACGTATAAGCATATCACTTATACTTAATTTAAACCTTTCTGTAGACTGGTCTAGTATGGATTGCGGAATTTTATTGTAGAAGCGAACATCGAGACCATCGGATGAGTTGGTAACTCTGCTGAATCGCGACATAGGTCAGTCGACCTCGTAGAGGTTCTGCCGACCTCTAGTCTAGCACTTTAGAACCCCAACGCCCATCGGTTCTTCCACTAAGTGCAATATCGGCACTACGTGCTCCGCCCATTGCCACTTCAGCTTCGCAACGTGATGAGCTATGTCGGTTATTCTAGTTCTTCCACGGATCTCCTCATTTCTGATTTGGTTACGTAGAGATGCTCCAAGTACAGATCGCTCTATCGCCCGCTGAGTGACACTAAGCTTTCTTATGACGCCCTTAGTCAGCGACCACATTTCGGATCCGTATATCATCACTGGCAACACGCACTGTTCGAAGACCTTGGTATTCAAACACTGAGGTATTTTGGACGAAAAGATCTCGCGTAATTTTCCAAACGCCGAGTGTACGGTGAATATAATTTATTCATAATAAACACAAAATTGGTCCAAGAAATACACACATCTGATAATCCTTTACAAACATCTTAGTACTATTTGCAGAACCGATGTCAACTAAGCAAATAATCATCCAAATCCAAACATCCATTTTAAATAGACCCATCCGATTTTAAACTCCGTGAGTTAACATTTTGTAATCGGACAAGATAAGGGCTTCCAGTAATTTGGTGGTAACGAATAGGGGAGTAAAACAAATTAATCAGAGGTCCAATTTCGTGGAACAAAGGAGGGGTAGGAATGACTGGATTTTGTTATTACTCTCAGTTCGTACGTTGACAAATGGTAATTATTTGTAACTTCTGTAATATAAATAAATAAATAAATAAATATATGGACACTTACACACACGGTCGTCCGTCCCCAAAGTAAGTATCAAATCAAATCAAATCAAATTTATTTAATCAATCAAGTATACAAAGATGGCATATACAATAAGGCTTAACATTAAAACTTCTGTTTAAGATATTAATCAGATCCGAATTATTAATCAAGAACTGGCTCCCTTCCTAGATTTTTTACAATCTGTGTGAAGGAGAACCAGCCCTCACCCTTTCATATTAACAGAATACACTTTATATGTTTACTAGCTTATCTGGTTAATTTACATATACTAAATATTAGTGATAATTAAATAAACAGAAAATGATACTGTAATCTACCTGTAAGTGTGTGAGTGAGTGTGTGTGTGAGTGTGTGTGTGAGTGTGTGTGTCTGTGCGTGTGTGTGCGTGTATGTGCATGTGTGTGTGCGTGTGTGCGTGCGTGTGTATGTGTGTGTAAATGTAAATGTGCATAATAGCGTGAACGTTTGGTTTTGCAAGTTTTAGTAGGAGCAAAATATGGTAAAATTTAATTTACTACCAATAGAAAATTTTCAATATCATCATATGTTTTATCTTTAAGGAATGAAATTACTTTTTGTTTACAAAGGGCATAGGGAAAATTATATATAGGTAATATTGCGTTGATCTTATTATATAGGTATGGGCCAAGATAAAAAATAAAAGTGTTTGACAAAGGCAAATTTGGGCGGGTTCAAGGCACAAATTTTGTATTTACGCCTACCTTCAATATTTCGATAGGGGGTTCTTTTGTGCTGATTCAATATTGTATATAAAATAAATAATTTTCTTACACTAAGAACTCCACAGTTGCTATATAATATGTGAGTCGGAAACAGTATAGATCTAAATGTTGCCACTTTTAAAACTGCACGTTGTGCTATTTCTAAAGGCTTTAAAGTAGTTTTGGCAGCACCACCCCAACATGTGATGCAGTATTGAATTATAGACTGACAAAGAGTGAAGTACACCTTACGTATTACTGAAAAATTAGCTACTGATCTTAGATTTTTGAAGATATAAATTAACTTACGGACCCTACCAGTAAGCAAGTCTATGTGATCTTTAAAATTTAGATGCTTGTCAAGCACAATACCTAAATATTTAATATTATCTGTGGAAGATATAGATGCGCACTGGCAGTTTGAACTAAATTTATTGGAACATGTGTGTGCTTTAACTGCTAACGGTATTAAAGGTTGAGTAAAAGACCGGATTGAGTAAGTAATGAGTTTGGTTTTGGAAATGTTAAGTGATAAGGAGTGAGAAATTAACCAATAAAAAACAGTGTTAAAACCATGTTGAGCTATTTTTTGTAATTCCAACCATGATTTACCGTAAAATGTAATAGCTGTATCATCAGCAAAAGAAACTATTTTAGCGTTTGAGACCTGCATATTGCAGAGATCATTAATGAAAACTAGAAAGAGAGTTGGCCCTAGAATGCTACCTTGCGGAACCCCGTAAGATATTGGCATCTCATCACTAAAGTATTTATTAATTTTTGTCACCTGTAATCGACCAGTAAGATAGCTACGGAAAAAATTTAATTGGTCACCACGAATACCCATGGCCTCAAGCTTGTTTAATAGGATAGGGACTGGGACTGTATCGAAAGCTTTGGCGAGGTCCAAAAATATTGTTAAAACTTTATTTCCTTCATTCAAGTGATTAATAACATTATCAGTAAGCTCAAGAACTGCGTCTGTTGTATTTTTATTTTTTCGAAATCCAAATTGTTGGGTTGAGAAAAGATTATAATGTTCTAGATCTGTAGCATTCTGTAGCATCGTTAGGGTTTTTAATAGTTTTAATATACGAAAGATCTAAATTTTGAATTGTGTTATCTAGAGTTAAAAAATTAATTCTAGTACTTGAGTTAATTGTAGAAGTATTTAGAACTTGTGTAGCTAGACCGATAAACGTAGACTGATGGTCTGTAACAGAAGTATCAAGAACAAGTGTTTTGGTCGATAATTTCGTGCGTATGACTACGTGATCCAGGCAGTTGTTGCCTCGTGTTGGAAATGTATGTGCAGGCAGAAACCCATGAAATGCGAGATTATTGAGGTAATCTTGTGAGCGAGCGTCTAAAGAAAGAGGTTTTATATCTAAGTTTATATCCCCTGTGATAACTACAGATTTAAAATTAACGAGTGACGAAAGTATATTATTGAGAGCAGAAATAAAAACATCAGTGTTCTCGTTTGACGGAGATCTATAAATACAGAGAATAGCAATGTCTTGGTTGAGTTTCAGAATTAATCCAGATGCGGAAAACAAAAAGTCTGGCTCTTCCAGAGTGTAATTTATACTGGTTTTAACAAAAACTACAACACCGTCACTCTGGTTTAAGTGTTTATTTGAATGGTGCATTGCATAATTTTTAATAGTTGGAATGTTTTGATTACTATTACAAGATAACCAGCATTCAGTTAAGAATATAATATCATTATCAAAGGGTATGCGTTTTAAGAGAGTCTGGAAATTAAGAAAATTGCAATTTATAGATCTGATATTCTGAGTCAAAATTTTTATATACTTTTCAGGGTTTTGTATGTATCTATTTGTGTCTTCGGGAAAGCATGTGTAAGAATCCGATACAGAGAACTCATCTACATATGCATTCAAAATATTTAGTTGGCTATCCAGAGTAAAAGTTAAATGTTAAACGGGTTGATGAAAGAAATTGGACAGGATAAATGAAGTGTGTAAATACTATGTGAATGATATTTTTTATGAAGTAGGAACTAAATCTATAAAAAATATGGTTTACTAAGGATTTTAAATTATTGCTATTTGTATATTTTTTTGTGTATAAAGAATGATATTGTTTTAACATTAATAATGATTGAAAAGTTATGCAAGTATAGGAATTGAAGCGAGGCAAGATTATATACTGTGTGTGTTTGTGTAGTGTAAATATGTATTGAATTTGTGGTATATTTTGATAGTTTAATTTATAGCTAAATAAAGTAAAACGTAGGTACAATGATACAAATATTGAAAAAATTTGCTTATAATAAACTAGTCACAATTTTGAGGTTTTAACAAGTTTTTGAAGTTGTGTTTCGTTTTTAATAATTATATAAGCACTATCGTTATGTTCTCTTAACATTATACGGCCATTTGAGGTCCAACAGTAGCTATAATTGTTTGATTTGGCAAAATTGCGAGTTAAATAAAATAACCTATTCGCTTTAGTGGTTAAGTGTTCAGCAACATACAATGGAGTATTCTGATCAATAAATCCTAAATGTGCGGAGTTTAGTTTCTGATTTGGATTTTTTTTGTTAAATTCCTTAGCGGACTTTAAAAATTGAAATTTCAATAATGAATTAGAAAATTCTACCATGACGCTGGATCGTAGCGATTCTTTTTTTGATGGCTGTCTTAACACATCATGGATGTCTGAAGTTTGTAAATTAATATTTAAATTCTTGGATAAATGTGTAACCATAGCGAATAGGTCATTTTTGGCCTCTCGCAGACGTTTCGGTACATTACGAAGTTCAATACAAGTTTTTGAGAGGTTTCTTTCAAAAGATTCTATTTTTTCTTCCAGCGTTGATAATTGCTCAGATAATGAACCTTTTTCCTGTTCTAAGCCCGTAATTTTGGACTCCAATATGGATAATTGACTGGACATAGAATTCATGGATTTTTCAATCTCGTTATTGGTAGTCTCGATGTTCGAATACTGAGTTTTAATTTCAAGAATAAGATTTTCTAATTTATCAAGCCGCGAACTTTGCGTAGAAATCAATTCTCTTATTAAATTTCTCATTTCTTCCTTGAAAATTGCCAGCTCGTCCGTAAGCTTTTCATTTGATGGACGACGTCGTTTAGCTCGTTGACCAACACTAGTAGAAAATTGTCCCAAAATTTCATCCTGACATAGCTTACGTATGTCTGTATCGGAATGGCGTGTTGGCGAATTAAGTGCAGGTGTTGATTTTGGTGGTGTTTTGTACATAATTAACGAATTCGTAAAGATTGTCGCTATCTCCTATTTATTTTTCTTTTGTTTACAATATTGCAAAAAAATGTAGGTAAGTACATAAAATATCTGACGAAATAAATACACAATCTATAACGACGTGACATCAAAACAGCGGCTACTCAAACTTCTTGTTCGGACGGCTGTCACGCAGCGCGGATTTCGAATAGGCCAATAATGTAACTTTTACGTATGTTGTCGTAAGTGTAACCCGTTCACTGTGTTAGGCTCACCGTACAGCGTTGATGCGCTCCTGGTACTTTCAACACATTAATATGACTATTTTTCGGAATTTCATATCTATTTCGCGTGCTATTTATTTTATTATTTTAATTATTAACACACTAAAAACACGTCCATCGCTCACAGACTCCAAAGGGGAAGGGGGAAGTAACTTAATACTTGTGTTATGGAAGGCAGACAACTGGTGAATATATACTTATATATTTTTAAATACATACTTAAATACAAATATACACCCAGGCTCAAAGACAAACAAATTCATTTATAGAATCTGTTTGCCCTCGGCGGGAATCGAACCCGCGACCCGCGGAGCTGAAGGTAGGGTCACTACCCACTGCACCAACGGGTCAGTCAAATATCTATTTAAAGGACGTTGCTTTGAGTTAAAAAAAATCGATGACTAAATAATCGATTTTTTTCATATAATAAATTGATTACTAAAAAATCGTCAACTAATAAAAATTACACGAAAAATCATTTAATTTTTAATTATATATTTAGTTGAGTAATTTTAATTGTACAATTGGAATAAAAGAAAACTTCTATTCCAATTAGAAACTATAATTACTTAACTAAAATTACCAATAATTAATATGGAGATATTAATGAATATGTAATTAACGTAAAAATTAACAAGTCAAGTTAAAAAAGTGTTTAAGAAAAGCTTCTACAAAATTTTATGTGCCTACCATTAACCGTTTCGTCGATCGATTTTTTCGATTCGAATCGGTTTTTAAAAATCGATTGTTTATTAATCGATTTTCTTCTACTCCATGTTACATCCCTGTAAGCTGTGATGGCCTAGCGGTGCGACCGTGTGAATCTCTAGAGACGATCATGGGTTCAAACCCGGGCAGACACCAATGAGTTTTTCTATTAAAACTTATGTGTCTAATTGATAATTACAATTTATCACACGCTTTACGGTGAAGGAAAACATCGTGAGGAAACCTGCATATCTCTAGAGAATCCTAGGGATATGTGTAACCTACCAATCCGCATTGGAGCAGCGTGGTAGGTCTTAGCTCCAACCCTTCTCTCCAAAAATGGA
This sequence comes from Morpho helenor, assembly GCA_029227775.1. Lineage (NCBI taxonomy): Eukaryota > Metazoa > Arthropoda > Insecta > Lepidoptera > Nymphalidae > Morpho > Morpho helenor. Next base: position 3,646,422 of record JARGCU010000006.1, read on the forward strand.
GAGAGGAAGCCTATGCCCAGCAGTGGGATAGTAACAGGCCGTTACTTACTTTACATCCCTAATATATGCACATTTATTTAACATTTATGTATCAGTGTTGCGAGTTAAATGATATAGACAGTAATATTCACAGCTGACTAAAGTGCGTCAAAGATTTACAGAGAAAAGAGTTTGTCAACGAGTTACATCCGGCAAAATGTTCCTCGCAACACTATTAATGTTCTTAGACTTTAATTCGTATTTCCTGTAAGGAATCAGCTTTGCTGTCGTACTTAACGTATTAGATAACTTGCGTCATCTTATTCAATAGACGTCGATTATGCGCATATACCTGTTTGCGCTCGTTAGTTTGATTCCCGCGAACGGTCTATATCAGTGTTTCCCGACCTTTTTTGGTCAATGCCCCACGTTAAAAATTATTTTGCCCCCCTAAGTAACATACAAAAATTTTAATATTAAAAATTGAATTGTCCACTTAAAGAACATAAATATTAGGTTTTAGGAAGAAAAATTGCTTTTTTTTGTTTAATTTCACACTGAAATCTAGCATTGCACTTAAATGGCCCAGAGCGAAAGGCTAAAGGGAAACACTTGTCGAGTTGCCCCACCTTAACCATCAAATTGCCCCCCTGTGGGTCGTGGGCCCCACGTTAGGAACACTGGTCTATATTATTCTTTGAGTCTGGGTGTATATACATATTTAGATATTTATCTTTAATATTTAAATAAATAATAATATAATAAAATATAAATATATGGTTAATCTTGTATATATATATATATATATATATATATATATATATATATATATATATATATATATATATATATATATATATACGATTATATACGATACGATATATACGATATATATATATATATATATATATATATATATATATATACGATTGTCCTGAAATTCAACATGCAGGAGATTTTGGGGGATAAAATTTAACATAACAAAATAATTTAATATATTGTAACCTGCTAAATTATATTGTGGTGGTTTGGCGATTCAGTGCTCAAAAACTTCCCTCAAAAGAGAGGAAGCTTTTGTTCACCAGAAGATTAATAGCAGACTGTTACTTTATAAAGTGCATGTTCTTAAATAAGCCATAAAAATCAGTAGAGTATATTATTTTTAAGTATTTGCGTTAACAATCACAGGATAACAGTATCACGATAAAATAATTTTGAAACACCTGGCGGAACAACTAAACCAGTGCTCCAATTAAAAAAACAATACCACCGGAAGTAGTCACCGTTCCCTCACGTCCGGTTGCGATTGGTTGAACCTTTGACCCCACCCCACCTGTGTATATATATACTCTACCCTTATGTAATGAATGATATATTTTTTACCCTTCGCAGGATTTAATCAAGCATTAAGTATGATGGGAAAGAGGTATGTTGTAATACGCGGAAAATACGCACATATGGGTTTTAAGATTTTATTTCACATCATATTGTGTGATGTCCGGCTGAGTAGAATAGGCCACCCTCACTTTCTACCGAAGTGTTCTAAAAGCCGAATAAGGTGAAGTGCCCTTCGTGTGGTATTCAGCTGAGTAGAAAAGATCACCCTTATTCCTAACCCAATTTTTAGTAGATTTTAGAAATCTCTTTATGGTAAAGTGATAAAGTAGATGAAAAGTAGATGAAAATTTAAAAATAAAATATTTACGCCTGACGAGGCTGTATAGCTAATAATTTTTGCCTATCCGAAAGTATTCGAAAATAAAAGTATATTCAAATTCAAAATATTCTTTATTCAAATAAACTTGTAAACAAGTGCTTTTGAATCGTCAACTCTACTGCTGGTTCGGAAAGCTGTGCCTACCGAGAAGAGCCAGCAAGAAACTCGGCGGTTGCTCTTTTAAAAAAATATAATTCTTAATATTATTTACATTAAGTCGTTACTGTCTTGTACAGGTTCAAAGAGAGCTATATCCACACATTCTTATCTTCTAAATAATCATCAAGAGTATAGTAGGCTTTCTGTATCAGCCTCTTTTTAACAGTGTTTTTAAACTGCTGTAATGGCAGTGCTGTACATATAAAAATATCATGCGTTCAGATAAGTATGTGTTTTAGTTACAAAAATTATCGTCATATTACCATTGCATAACGCATAAGCTTATTTATATGTATATTGAATAACACATTTAAAACCTATTGCCACACAACACATTTAATGCCTATTTGAAAATATTCAAAAACAACAAACAGAATAAAAATATTAGGTATGCGTCTAGAAAATTTCGTTTTGGTTATAAAAATTATCGTTGTATTGCCAGTGCATTACGCATAGGCTATTTTTATATCGAAAAGCGAACTTAAAATCCTTATCTCCGCTCATAAATTTGGAAGGAATCTTTTAAGTATGATGAACATATTAGTGAACGCTGTAACATATATCATTTTTGATAAAAAAGTCTTTGATGTATCTTTAGAAAGCTGATCTGAGAGTGTGGTGTTTAGACAACGTCGATGCCCCCATGAAATAATCCGGTAATGAGCTTTAATAGGAATTTTTTTGTTAGGTTTAAATCACTACGTAGTATAAAACAAAGTCGCTTTCTGTGTCTGCCCCTATGACCCTATATCCCTATGTATGCTTAAATCTTTAAAACTACGCAACAGATTTTAATGCAGTTTTTTAAATAGAGTGATTTGAAGAGGAAGGTTTATATGTATTATAACATTCAATATGCAAATACTGTAATTTTTGAGGTTTCTAATGTGATGTTGTAAATAATTAAGTACATTTTTTTCCGCTTACCGCGTGCGGGTCACGGGCAGTAATGAATGAATCAAAACTACTGGATCGATTTTAATAATTATTTTCACTAAGTGACATGGGCTATATATTTTATACCCGTGCGAAGCCGGAGCAGACCGCTAGTATAAAATGAATTTAAAAATTTTATATAAGGACAACGTGCAATGGAAACGCTCACTGAATTGTAAGCAGGAAATATATTTGCCTACTTGATATTTACTATCAACACCTTCATTTCTTACCAAGGTGTCCTAAAAGGCGACTAAGTTAAGTAGACTCGCCGTGTGGTATCCGGGTGAATAGAATAGACCACCCTCATTTCATACCAAGGTTTCGTAAAAGGCGACTAGGGCAAGTTGATCTAACGTGTGGTAGCCGTAGATCACCTTAATTTCTTAGCGAGATGTAGTGAAAGATGATTAAGGTAAGTTGACGTCAGGCTGGCGGCCGGTCGTAAAAAATACTTTATATAATTTAAATATTGCTTTTATTCACCGAGATTATACATATATTAAACAAGTGAGATAGGGAATCGAAAGTTGTGGGTTCGATTCCCACGAGATCGTGAAATGTTCAGTGGATGTTTTATACTGCTTCTGCCAAAAGCCAAGAGTGCTCCATTAGACTATTCCTTTCAACTGGTCGCATATTTCAAACAATTAGACGGCCCAATCGCGGCCAATTTGAGTATCTGCCGTCATGCTGCGGTTATGTGCGGTAAAATCATAATCGTGTATAAATTTCATTTTTGACCAACACCACGTTACAGTTTAAAGATGTAATGGGATAGTTTGATGATTTAATGGCATCTCAGAAATAAACTAATACACAAATTACTTCAAACCGACCCCATCGAGAAACTCATATTTTACTCGTTTTAAAATGTAATTTTCGTAAATGGTTACATTCTATTAGCCAGTATCGGAGTATGATTAAATGTGCGCATTTTTTTAAATGTAAATACTCTTCGTTGTGCATCAGACTTTCTATATAATTCTATATAATCGTCGTTTTGTGATTGTGTAATAGTATTGTAAACTGATGCCATGTTAAAACCTAGGATTAGGCAGGGTTTCCGAAATTTTCAATACCCCTCATCCCATTTCAACTAATTCCCACAAAACTTTAAAGAATACACGAAAATCCTCGTCATAAAGCAATCTGTCGATTGGAGCAATATATGAGCAATTTTTTATTTATACAAATTTATAATTTTATCTATCTATATATATATATATATATATATATATATATATATATATATATATATATATATATATATATATATATATATATATATATATATATATATATATATATATATATATATATATATATAACTAATTTATAATTTTATCTATTTATTCAATTATTCGGATCTCTAACAACATTACATGTTTAAATAATCCAAAAAATATCCTGTGTAGTCTCAAATTAATTATGTAGTATTAATTATAGATTACATCATTCTTACTTACAATGTTAGAATTATAAGTAATTACAATTAATAACATATTTGTAACGTAAAAATAAACATGAGAATAATGAAAAATAAAAAAAAACAACTTTAAGACTCCGATATTAGAATTTTTGTAGTTAACACGTTGAAATTGAATGAAAAAACTTCTTTCGCACGATATCTACAGCGTGTACCTCAAAAGCCTTACACAGCTATAACTCAGTGAACAATGCTCCGGCATTCTAATCCAGGCTTGCCCTGTTGGCTGCGGCTAATGAAATTCCCGACTGCGGCCATATCGCCTGCGGCCAGTAATATGTCGTCACTCGTATAATTAACTGCGGTCAACTGATGGATACGATCGATGTTTTATCTAAAGTACAAATGGTAATGTAGGCATTAAATAAGAAATTATGTCGTGAAATTTATAAATAACTCTTTTGAGCTCTTTTTCTTTCTTTTTCAGGATTCTACTTTTGACTGGTAAACGCGACCGTATCGAATTTATCGTGGGATCGATAAGCGGTTAAATACTCACTTGCGGCGTACTTCGGACGCTTACCTGCGGCTATAGAACGAGTGATGTTAAGAAAGTGACAATATAAATTAATAATAATAAAAAATATATGGAACACTTACACACACGGTCGTTCGTCCCCAAAGCAAGTAACTTAATACTTGTGTTATGGGTGACAGACAACTGGTGAATATATACTTATATATTTTTTAAATACATACTTAAATATACACCCAGGCTCAAAGACCAACAAATTCATTTATAAAAAATGTTTGCCCTCGGCGGTAATCGAACCCGCGACCTGCGTAGCTGAAGGCAGGGTCATTACCCACTGCGCCAACGAGCCAGTCAAATAATAACCACGTAACTGCTCCAAACGACACTTTAAACCAACTTGCTAATAAAGAATAGTGCACTAACCCCATTTTCAGCTAAACTCGCGAAGCCCCCATTCACGAGGGGGTGAGGAATTAAGCGATACATTCAACCGTGGACAATAGCAGGTGTACTCGCGAATCTACATACTGACTTTAAGTAATTGGCCTCAATATAGGGTTGCCTACTGCATAAATTCTTTGTCAATTTTATAATAAAAAGTTAAATGTTACAATATACGAATGATCTTATCTTTGCAGTTTTTTAATATACATGTAAGAAGAAACTTTTATTATTAATATAATAATTATATAATTAATTCAAAAGTAATAATAATCTTATTTTGTTATAAACCGCGATCAGAGAAAATCTATGTAATGCTAAAATTAGAATGTACTATCCTTGTTCATGCCTTATGCATGAATGATTCATAAACTTTAACCCAGCACTGCACACATTCACTACCACAATCGCAACAATCGTTTCTCCCCGTAACCGAAGCATCACCAGGAGGAACTGCATGTCAAAATCGCAAAGCTTGCGGAGTAAAGGTTCGCAAAGTGTTTCCGCCAAGTTTCATACTGATTGTATTGTCGGGCAAAATTCAACTATACACTGTCCATTATATTAACCATCTTTTGACAGATTGACGATAGTGATGTCCTAAAGATTCTCGTATGCGATACCATTCCGATTATAGTACCTACTATCATTAATCGAATTACGTACCTAAGTAATTCGATTAATGATAACCTACGTAAACTAGATTACTACTTGAGAAAAGAAATTCCAACTTTGAGAAAACTTATTGTTTCTTTGAAAAGAAGTGGTCTATTTCATGGTGAAAAATCTTCTTTGGTCAAAGTTTTGAACACAATTGGCTTTTCATATAAAAAGTTAAATAAAAGAAAATTATTAATGGAACGCACAGATATAGCTATAGCACGTTGTGATTTTTTAAGAGAGGCAAAGAAAATACAAGATTGGGCAAATATTGTTTTCACGGATGAAACATGGCTCAACGCTAACCACACACTATCTCGTTTCTGGACTGATGATACTGCTGATTCCACTTCCTCAGTACCAATGGGAAAAGGTGAGCGCCTAATCATTTGCCATGCAGGTACAGCAAAAGGATTTGTACAAGACGCACTGTTGGCATTTAAATCGAAGAAATCAAATGACTACCACGAAGAGATGAATGCAAATGTGTATGAAGAGTAATTCAAAAAAATGCTCATTTCATTGGAAGAACCATCAATAATTTTTATTGATAATGCGCCCTACCACTCCCGTCAAATTGACAAAATGCCAACACAGGCTAATAAAAAGCATGAAATAATTAATTGGCTTCGGGACAATGGAGAAAATGTGGACGACTCAATGTTAAAAGTTGAATGAAATAAAAATATTAAAAACCAAAAAGAGAGCAAAACGCTATGTAATCAATGAAATGGCAGCAGAATATGGCCATACTGTTCTTCGGATTCCTCCATACCACTGCCAGTACAACGCAATAGAACTTATATGGGCACAAGTAAAAGGGCATGCTGCGAGATGCAATACAAGCCCCCCATTCACAGCGAATAAAATGTTGCAATTGCTAAAAAATGCTTGCACCCACGTAACGGCCGAGAACTGGGCAAGTGTGGTGGAAAGAACTAAAAGAGTAATATTCTCTGATTGGGAACGTGATATTGCGTTTGATAATATATTATCTACACAAGAGCTAATAATAACTGCTACTGAAGACTCCTCATCGGAGGAGTCTAGTGTTGATTATCATTCCGACGACTCGTGCTAATAAAATAAATTAAAATATCCTGATTGTTTTATTTGTATTCATGTATTAACTAAGAAGAAAGTAAAACTTTATATAATGTTATTAAATGTCTTTTAATACTCGTAACATCGATTTCTACCGATTATTTTTAATCTGTGGCATAATCGTAGTAACCCATTATGTGTGACATCACTAAGTGGGCGGTACCCATCCATAAAGTACAAATATTATTTGTATGATATTTGTACGTAAGCAATACAAAACTTAATGAGCGTGAGCTGTCAAAAGACTGATAATATGATGGACGCAGTATAATAACAGAAACAAGCATACAAATGTCAAACTTTATTAAACTAACGATTTTGATTTTTAAATGCATACTACAAAAATAAATAATTACTAGATTATTTTGTTCAGTTATTGTTATCCAATTATGTAAAACTAGTCACCTGCTTTAACTTACCAGTAGCTTTTACAAACCTGATTATATCCCCTGAAGGAGATATTTGTTAGTTCCTCAACTGTAATTCTTCCTTACCTAGTGTCTCCCATCTTACCACCGAGTATATGGGGCACTCCGCTATAAGGCGAATTTAATATCATATATTCTCATTATTGACGGGTGTTTGTTAAACAGGCAGTGCCCAGTAATGAAAAAACTGCCTGGTTTTATTAGTATCGAAAGAATTGAGGAACAGCTTCGATTGTCTGAACCGTCCAGCTTTTGTACGCTTCTGTATCTATTATTTTTCCTATAACACGCTTTATAATCGTGTTTGCAATTGGGAGATAGATTTCCAGCCCTACACTGATAGACAGACATACTTTTACATTTAAAATATTAGTACATCTTAAGAGATTCGAAATAAATGAAAGTTAAATTTAATTCTCTATTTTTGTACAACCCTATACAAGAGAGTGGTAGGTCGTCTACAATGGGACTCCCATCACAATGAGTGGCGCCTTCATTATTTACAAAGGAGCGTATAAATCTACCGCGAGTGATCCTGAGCCATACTAATTGCGAATTTCCACGTCCTTATCGCTCGCATATGTTTCTCCGTTTGCACGACAAAGACAAAGTATATATTAAGTGGAAGACAATCAGCCTGAGAAATACAGTTATGATACAACAATTATGTTCACGTTTAGGAAATTATAGTGTTAGAGACGATATAGCTTGTTTTGTATTCATAATGTTGCACCAAATCTGTTACGTGTGAATCTAATGTATAAGCTACTAGCAATCGCCAGCGGCTCCGCCCGCGTAGAAAGTTAATAGTATTTTGATAACCATAAAAATGGTTAAAGGGGGTAACCTTAAAAGCTAGACATATACTGTCGCGGACATTTATTTAAATGTTTTAGAGGGCAACAATTTTGTAATACATGATTTTTGAGTAACTTCCACCGTTTACTAAACGCACGCAAGGAATGTTTTAAATCTTGCCGTTTTTGTAATATTTTTTATTATATAGATAATAGTTGTAGTATTCTTTTTTTAAATTATTTAAATGGACTCTTGCCGATTAATCGTAGCATTCCTTTTAATGAATGTATATCATAGAGTTGCGCCGTGTGGTATCCGGCTGAATAGAATAGTACCACCCTCTTTCCTTACCGAGGTGTCGTAAAAGGCGACTAAGGTAAGTCGACCCGCCGTGTGGTATCCGGCTGAGTAGAATAGACCAACCTCATTTCTTACCGAGGTGTCGTAAAAGGCGACTAAGGTAAGTTGACCCACCGTGTGGTATCCGGTTTAGTAGAATAGACCACCCTCTTTCTTACCGAGGTGTCGTAAAATACGACAGAGGTAAGTTGACGTCAGGCAGGCGGCCGGTCGTAAAAACGCAGCCAAATCATTTGACAGCATGTTTATAATATGTTGTGCCGACCCCACTTAGAGTGGGATAAGGGCAGGAGGATGATGATGATATCATAGAGTTATGTCTATAGTTTTTATTAATAAATAAATAAATTTGAAGCATACGACAGTTAATTCGAGCTTATTTGTGTAAAATGGCGGGTGGCTTAGTATTGTATGTTATTATTCCAAATCTGTGCCTTTATGGGACTTTATAAAGCTGATTTAGAATTGAATTTGAAACCAACCAAATAAAATTTAATCTATATAAAATAGCAGTGATGAAAAACTTAAATACTTTATTAATAGGAGGAGTTACTACTTAAAAAGTTCAACCGTTAAAATAATTTAGAAAAGATTAATTGACACTATTGATATTGGTTTTACAATTCGACGATTTAAAAAACTAGTCTGCCTGTATTAATCAGGAATATTTTGAATTTATATTTGAAATAATATTGTTTAAAGCACCATTTTCGTGAGATTCGTCCTAAATAAAAAAACGTGTACCTAACCCCATTTTTCGACATAGGAATTGCCCACAGCGAGCGTCGCGACGCTATCAAGTCAACAACGTCTTAAAGCGATTACAGGGAGTCGTCAAGGTGTGAGGGAACACGCAAATCGCATTAGGTATGTTAAATCTCGGTCCTCGAGGGGCTGGTGCGGTTTTTTCGCGATATTTTTATGCGTATCGCTTACTTTTGTGATTATTGTTCGGGCGCCATTTGCATTACATTTGTATATAGCGCTCATAGTTGCTTTTGATACTTTACTCTGATTCTGAATAATTTATAGAATTAGGCGCTACTTTGCGGAGGTCCATAATATAAAAGTAATGAGAGTATTATTTTGGTATAATCCGCGATAAAAGGTAATATACGTAATGCTAAATGTAGATTGTACTATTCGTTCTCATACCTTATACGTGCAGAATTTGTAAGAACTCATGCACTACCCGACACCGATGACACAACAATACACAAGCACTGCTCACATTCACCACCACAATCTCAACAATTGTTTTGGCCCGTAACCGAAGCATCGTCAAGAGATAGACTCCACGACAAAATCGCAAAGCGAAGCATTACCCAAGCGAGTTTGTGTAGTGAGTGAGTTCGGGTAGTGCATGAGTGTAATCAACGTAAATTAAAAAAAAATAGTGCCCGAAAACAGGGATCAAACGATTTTTTTTTTAAATAAAACTTATAACTAATTATAAAAAATAATTTGTCAATTATCTACTTTGATAATTGTTTTTTGTAAATTAACACACATAGAAACATTCTTATAAATAAAAACGTGGTACGAAAGATTAGGTAATCTTTAAAATGATTTTATACTTGAATATTCGTGGTTTGAAGACATTATTATAAATTATTAGTTTCGGGTACATACCACGGTAATTTGTTTTGATTCGCCGATATTTCGACCCAGTTGCGCCCAGAAACGGCGCCAAAATTCAAAATTTAAAAGTGACGTTGTGAGTGTAGTATGCCGAACAATCCGTGACGCGGCGATAAAAAGAACGAGACGGAGGGTAGTTAGATACTGCCCCTAACATCTCAGCTTGAAGTACCGCCTACCTGCAGTTCCGTCGTGACCACGATCCATGCAACTGGGTCGAAATATCGGCGAATCAAAACAAATTACCGTGGTATGTACCCGAAACTAATAATTTATAATTAAATCTTTAAAATATTTAAAGCTAAAAGTCAAGTATCAATGCACATATGTCGCGCAACACAATTGACATTCCCTCGAGTTCGTTTCCAAGGAGTTGTCAGAAAAAGCCGAAGCGAATCAACGTCGCGTGTCAGAAGCTGCTTCAATTTACTTTATAGCTACGAATTGTCACTCTTAATAGTGACTGCCTTCCTTTTACTTATGACAATTGTCTTTTCAACGAGGTTCAAATACAGGCTGCGTATTTTGTACTAGCATAGGTATTTTTTTAATTTATTTAAACCAAAGAAACACAATTATAACAGAAAATACAAACCGAAAACCAAAGAGGTTTGTCTGGTATGTGACATAGTTAGTGCGACCGCGGCTCAAACCAATTAAATATCTTTTAACCCACTGCAACAGAATAATCGGCCTTGCGTCATTATTGAAGTGAAGTTCGCTTGTTTTGCAGTATGCTATGCACCTACTGATGCACAATTGCATCCCTTTATTTATTCATTTAAAAATTAATATCTGGGTGACTGAGCTAGCCGTGTGGTATCCGGCTAAGTAGAATAGTACCACCCTCATTTCTTACCGAGGTGTCGTAAAAGGCTCCTAAGGTAAGTTGACCCGCCGTGTGATATCCACTTGAGTAGAATAGACCACCCTCATTTCTTACCGAGGTGTCGTAAAAGGCGACTAAGGTAAGATGACCCACCGTGTGGTATCCACTCGAGTAAAATATATCACCCTCATTTCTTACCGAAGTGTCGTAAAAGGCGACTAAGGTAAGTCGACCCGCCGTGTGATATCCACTTGAGTAGAATAGACCACCCTCATTTCTTACCGAGGTGTCGTAAAAGGCGACTAAGGTAAGTTGACCCACCGTGTGGTAGGTATCCACTCGAGTAAAATATATCACCCTCATTTCTTACCGAGGTGTCGTAAAAGGCGACTAAGGTAAGTTGACCCACCGTGTGGTATCCGGTTTAGTAAATGGACCACCCTCTTTCTTTCCGAGGTGTCGTAAAATATGACTAAAGTAAGTTGACATCAGGCAGGCGGACAGTCGTTAAAACGCAGCCGAATCATGTGACAACATGCTAATAACATGTTGTACCGACCCCACTTAGAGTGGGATAAGGGCAGGAGGATGATGATGAAATAGATGAAAAGATGTTATATGGCAACAGAAAAAATTAAGTGGCTTTATGTGATTATGGTTTTCTGTATACTGCCCATATCACTGTACCATAAACAATAGAAGAGTTAGCTCAGACAAGAAATAAAGTATTAATTTTTTGTTGTGCCATACCATAGAGCTACATTAAACTAAACAGGGTAGCTTTTATTCGATTGAACACAAAGGGGTTAGGGGACGTAAGTAATCGACTGTGAATATCTAACGCCTATTCTTATAAAAAAACATCAAACACCACTTTATTTGCAGACAAGGTGATGACTTTCAAAAATAATGATAGAATTATATTGCTATAATCCTCGTTCGTTAAGAAAATCTATATCTAATGCTAGTGTAGCAAGCAAATCTGTTCTCATACTGTATACATGCAAGATTAGTTACCTATCACAATAAAATCGCAAAGCTTTGAGATTCACACGGCATTAATTAATAAATCTCGATTAATCGTGAATTGATCCATGAGTTCACGATTTATCAAGGAGACAAGGAGAGGGCAGGTGGGGCTCGATCCTAGCTATTTTCACCTCTCTAGACCGCCCGTTCCTCAAATGAACTACCATGACTTTACGTTTGACAGCGAAAAATTGTGATTGTATTCAACGTAAATTTCAAAAAAATTTTAGAGCCCAAAAATGATTTTTTATTTTTAAATAAAACCTAGCTAGATTGATTTTTCTCTCCCAAAACCCTCTACGTGCTGAATTTCAGGAAAGTCGTTGGAGCCGTTTCCGAGATTCCGAAATATATATAAATATATATGTGTATATATATATATATATACACACATACATACAAGAGATATATATATATACATACAAGATTAACTCATTTAAATATTAAAGATTTGCTATAAAAATATAGGATTTTATTTAAATCATGTTCAACGCTTAAACTCTTTGCTAGTACCTTTTGAGAACTTCTAACTGATGCAGGTGCTGTTAATGGTCGACAGCTAGAAGGGTTATTTCATCCCCCTCACTTAACTCTTATTTCAATCCGCATAGATAACAACGAATAAAATGACAAATTCCAAAAACCAACAATGTCAGAACCCCGGCGAAACTAAATCATTACGAACAGACTTAACACTTTTCAAAGTTACAAAGATTTGAAAGGTCAACGATAATTGGCCATGTTTTACAGCCTTAACGAAACCAAGTTAATGATTTGGAATTATGAGTTTCAAGACGAAATTTGAGATTTATGAAGATAATTCAGGTTTATTAGATCCGTGTAACGATGTTAAGGGTAGATGTTCAACCATTTATACTGTTTTAATTGTGATTTTAAAGTGTCAATTAAAATCGTCATATAAAAAAACTGGCAATCGCGCGCGAAACATTAAATATAATATATAGTAAGTAATATAGTAAGTAGTATAGTAGTATTTTGATAACAATAAAAATGAGTAAAGTGGGTTAACCTTAAAAGCTAGACATATGTGGACTTTTATTTAGAAGTTTTAGAGGGGAAAAATTTTGTAGTACATGATTTTTGAGTAACTTACACCGTTTACTTAGCGCACGCAAGGAAAGCTTTAAATTTTGCCGTTTGCGTATTATTTTTTATTGCTGCTCCTCTTCTATTCTTTTTAGCGTGATGTTATATATAGTCTATAGCCTTCCTCAATAAATGGACTACCCTACACTTAAAGAATTTTTCAAATCGACCCAGTAGTTTCCGAGATTAGCGCGTTCAAACAAACTCTTCAGCAAACTCAATCCTCAGCATACTTTCTACTACTACTAATTTTACTTTTATATATATAGAAAATTATCTTTGTTCGTCTTACCAAGAAGCTCATTTATTTTACGACATTTAATGCAACACACACTTAGTTTAAATAGCCTTAAAATACACCTTATTTCCTTATATAAATGTTGTATACATTTGACTATTTCCGATGTCGAAATAATCATTTTTTTATCTGTTAAGTTGTCTTTCTGTACCGGAAGTGGATTTGCAAATGGTCAATTTTGTAAGTGACGTACGCTCTCATAATATTAGCCGGAATTGTGCTATAATATATGATTAATATTAGACTGGCCATAATAATATATATTATATTTAAAGATGAAATATATTTTTGTAACATTTGCCAAGAATATCGCAATACCGAATATTTTTATGGGGTTGACCTTTAGTGTCATGTCGTTATAAAAAGGTCGCGAACTGTAGCCAAATGTCGCGGCCTTTGCGCGGCGCTACTCCCACTGGGACACTTAATGGACTAAATATAAGGGATTCAAATGAAAACATCTATTTTATTTCATACTAGCTTTTACAGCAACTTCGTTCGCATTTACTAAAGTCCACGTATAAAAGAATAAACCAGTAGCTTCTGTCACTCTCCAACCGTGCAAATATTTTCGTGAGTTGATAATAGATGGCGCTTTCCAATGTCATCCTATACCTGTAGAATTAACAGGATTTCTATAGCCTAGATGTTACCCTGGTGTATAATAATAATTGTGCTAAATTTCATCGATATTGGCTAAACGGATTCACCGTGAAATTGTAATAAACATACATCCATAATTACAAACTTTCGCATTTATAATATTAGTAACCATGCTGTCCCATAAATTGGCAACCCTTAAGCTTATCATCTTTACCAGCTGTTACTATCCCACTGCTGAGCATAGGCCTCCTCATTCCTTTATACCACGCTGCTCTTACGCGGTTTTGGTAGGTTACGCAGGATGCAGGATTCCTCACGCTGTGTTTCTTCACCTAAAATCGTGGAATAAATTGCAATTATCAATTAGATCCAAGCTGTAACTGCAAACTCAGTAGTGCCTGGGGATTCGAACCTGTACTTTTCTTGAATATGTAAAAAAATATTCAAAAACGTTTAGAAGTGTCTGCACACAGGCCAAATCTCTTCATATTAAAAGTAAAATAATTAATTCCAAAAATAAAATAAAAACAACCTGGAATGTTATTGGAAATGAAACAGGTAGACGTAAAATGCAAAATTCTTCCATAGAGCTTAAAATTGGGAATGAACTTATTAATTCTGATACAGCAGTAGCTAGTGCTTTTGAGCATTTCTTTCAGAATATACCCATTTCTACCACTGGCTCAATAAATTCATCCCCAATGGAAGCTTTTAATGTTTTGAAGGACAGCGTCACGGAGTGCAGTGTTAATTTTAACTTTGAACACATTTCCCCATACGATATCGTCAAAACTTTTAAAACATTAAATATTAAAAAAACAACTGATCTGTGGGGAATGTCCGTAAAATTAATTAATAATATTATTGATATTATCGCCCCGATTATGGCCAAGATCTTTAACAAATCTGTAGACACAGGGATATTTCCCAATTTAATGAAACATAGTAAATTGATCCCACTTTTTAAGTCCGGTGATAAGAGCGACCCTCAGAACTATAGACCCATTTCGGTCTTGCCAACTCTAAGCAAGATTTTTGAGAAAATCATTTTAAAGCAGCTGCTCCAGCATTTTAATTTAAATAATTTACTTCATCCTGAGCAGTATGGGTTTACTAAGGGTCGGTCTACAACGGATGCGGGTGTGAAGTTGTTGAAGCATGTCTACGATGCGTGGGAGAACTCACAAAATGCCATAGGGGTATTTTGTGACTTGTCCAAAGCATTTGATTGCGTTCAACACGAAATTTTATTGCTAAAGCTTGGCTATTATGGCATTAAAGACAATGCACTTCGTCTCGTTGCATCGTATCTTCACAGCCGGATTCAAAGAGTGTGCATTAATGATGTGCAGTCATCCGGAACGGCCTTAGTTATGGGTGTGCCTCAAGGATCAATCCTTGGTCCGTTTCTGTTTTTAGTTTATATAAATGATTTGCCATATTTTATTCATAATATTTGCGATATTGTACTGTTTGCGGATGATACATCATTAATTTTTAAAGTAAATAGGCATGACAATAATATTGACGAAGTAAACAGGGGTTTATCGCAAGTAGCTCATTGGTTCAGGCTAAATAACTTGGTACTGAACTCGAATAAAACTAAATGTATTGAATTTGCATTACCTAATGCTGCAAAAACAGCAAATGGACTCTCTTTAAATAATGTACCACTAAAAACAGAAAATTCAACTGTATTTTTGGGTGTATCCTTGGATACAAAACTCCAATGGAGCACACACATAACAACTCTTGCAGGGAAACTGAGTTCAGCGGCCTACGCTGTTCGAAAGATAAGACAATTCACAGACGTCGAAACAGCAAAACTTGTTTATTTTGCCTACTTCCATAGCATTATGTCTTATGGAATATTGCTATGGGGTAAATGCGCGGATAGTGAAAAAATTTTTGTTTTACAAAAAAGAGCTATACGTGGCATTTATAATTTAAGACCGCGTGATTCCCTGCGAGAGAAGTTTAAGGAAACAGGTCTTCTTACATTTGCTTCACAGTACATTTTAAGCAATTTAATTTATGTACATAAAAATATAAAAAATTATAAAACGATAGGTGATGTATACAATAGACAAAGCAGGAACCGACATAAGCTTGCGGTTCCTGCTTTGCGCCTTGCAAAAGTGCGTAACTCGTTTGTGGGTTTTGGTATAAGATTCTATAATAAAATTCCGCAATCAATTTCAGCACTGCCATTACAGCAGTTTAAAAACACTGTTAAAAAGAGGCTGATACAGAAAGCCTACTATACTCTTGAGGATTATTTGGAAGATAAGAATGTGTGGATATAGCTCTCTTTGAACCTGTACAAGACAGTAACGACTTAATGTAAATAATATTAAGAATTATATTTTTTTAAAAGAGCAACCGCCGAGTTTCTTGCTGGCTCTTCTCGGTAGGAACAGCTTTCCGAACCAGCAGTAGAGTTGACGATTCAAAAGCACTTGTTTACAAGTTTATTTGAATAAAGAATATTTTGAATTTGAATTTGAATTACCCATTGAAAGAGTCGCAAGATCTCACCGTTCGGCTATCGCAGCTTTTTGGGTAAGCTTAAATTGAGCCAAATTTCATCAGACTCTAGTGGATTAGCTGTGAAAATGTAACAGGCAGAATTTCGCATTTTTTAATATTAATTATGGATATGGTCATTTTTCTTAGTGGCATAAACTTTAATCACGTTACGTCATTTTCAAAATGGATCGTGTAATTCTAAATTTAAACTGCCCGATGGCAGTCCCCTGCAGATGACGTATAGGCCCCACGGGAGTGATCCACTGCGCGAAGAAACAAATTATTTTAGTTTCCTCCAAAGGTGAAGTTGGAAAAATTATAAATGAATTTTATATAATGTACTAATGTATAAATATTCTTTAGTGGCGCGAAATTTTTCATTTGCGAACGTTGTTTATCAAAAATGATTAACAGGAAGAATCACAGACAAATAAGCAACGTAAATTTACTTTAAATTAAAAAAGGATGGCGATAGTTGAAATAGAACCAGATTTCTTTACTTTATGAAATTTAAAAAAATTATTACCTATTTCTTTTTCAAAAAGTAATGAAAATGTTATTTGCTATAGGTAATCCGCGATTTAAAAAAATATTTAATGCTAAATGTAGTGTATATCTGATACATGCAGAATTTGTAAAAACTCATGCACTTCCCACCAATAACACAACAACACACTGCACACATTCACCACCACAATCTCAATAATCGTTTCGCCCCGTAACCGGAAGCATCGTCAGGAGTTAGACTCTACGACAAAATCGCAAAGACTTTGCGATATTGTTTTGTATTATGGCAAAGTAACGCCTAATTCTATAAATTATTTCTTTTTTAATACAAGATAAATTTAAAAAACTATATCAAGCTAAATAGATGTATATAGGTTGTTTGAACTTTTGACCATGGTTTCAATTATTAAAGATAAAGTATTCGTCTAGTCTGGAAAACTCAATATTAGTAGGATGTGGGAATAAATGTTTTAAATTACAATTTTTTTTCGTGCATAATATATAAGATTTGGCATCTCTTTTTACTCTGTTATACAGAACACTTCTTCTTCTTCTAGAAGGACTACGTTGAAAAGATATCTAGTAAGTTCCTTATTAACTAGTACGACAAGTTGTTTGAAAAGCATATTTGATATTCATATTTTGACAGGCGTTGAGTTTATCATGTAAAAAAAATAAAAGTAGGTAATATTAAAATTATTTTGCTATAATCTGCGATAAATTCGCGGAATTTATTGCGGATTACATCAAAATAATTTTATTATTACTTTTGTATTATGGATCTCCTCAAGTAATACCTATTTCTATAAATGTAAGTAAACCCGACATATAACGGTTTGCAGGCGCTCATAGACAATAATTAGCGAGTAAACCCGATTAATAAGAGCCATATAATTTTTTCTTCAAAGTTCTACAATTTTCAAAGCTACCTATTTACTTAGACTATAATCTATGAATCATCTTTAAAATAGCAAATTACGCTAGCCGTGACAGCGTATTAGATAAAGAGACAGACGGACAGACTTTCGTATTTATAATATAAGAATTGATATTTATTTTTAAAATGAACGCAGATTTATAGTAGATTATGATACTGTTGCATAATGAGGGTTCTTATAACACGAGTGTATTTTAAAAAAACGAGCCGCAGGCGATTTTTTTTTTTATAGTAACACACGATTGTTATAAGACCAAGTTATGTACAGTGTCATACACTAATTTATCTACTATCATACTATAATACGTAAAACAATATTAATAAAAACCAAACTTTGTTTAAATACTGAAAAGATTTTTTAAATGTCAAATGTTAGCGCCAAGGCGCAAACATCAATTGCGCATGCGTGTTGCGTCGCCGCGGACTCGTTCATTGAAACCTTTTTTTTTAAGTTAGAGGTTCAACCTCCTCGGTCCAGCTGGAGGTTGTATAGGTGTATCATTATGATCAATATATTATGATACAGGTGTCCATACAAGACCTGTATCGTAATAAAACTTTCATTTTTTATTTTTGGCCTGTACGTAATGTTTGTCATAAGAATTTTGGTTTCAGTTTTATAATCTTTGTATTATAGTATCAGAGTAGATAAAATAATATTATTATTGTTTTTAAGTAATATAATAATTATTTTTTAATAATAATTATAGCAAAATAATATTAATATTACTTTTCCTTATATAATATCACCCGTACACACCATTCGCGTGGATGAAAACAAATATTGTAGGGTACAAGTAACTTTTATTCTGTGATCCATCATAGTCTATTATTAAATTATAGCCCTCTGCGACCGACGACCCATCCAATTACTGTTCTCATTATAATTATTACACGTTTATGTTTAGCTATATAACGCTAAAACATTTTTATATGTACTAGAGGTATTAAATTCGACCAAAAATCATAATAATTAAAACAGAGAACGTCTTAAATCGGATAATGATAATTTTTAATAGTAAGACAACAGACAAATAATACTAAACTCTTCTCAAATTGACCACAGACATTTTTTTTTATATATATATTTTTTTTTTATGATAACTTTATTGTATACACTGCTAATTTATACAATGTTTTATTAAAACTAAATAAAAACAAAAGGCGGCCTTATTACTTAAAGTGAACTCTTCCAGGCAACCATAACATTAAGGAACTAAAAACACAAAAAAAATAATTGAAAAACGATATGGATAAGTGCAAATAATACTAGATGTAAATACTAATATATAAACGAAATATAAAATAAAACCAAAGTTGTTGCTTCACGTATTAATGTATGTTATAGACCATTTTGAACGGACGATGTGAATATAATTCGATAATACATAAAAAATGTGAATATTTTTGGATTGAACCGACATAAGCTTGCGGCTCCTGCTTTGCGCTTTGCAAAGGTACGTAATTCGTGGGTTTAGGTATAAGGTTCTTAAATAAAATTCCGCAATCAATGTTAGCTTAGCTATTACCGCAGTTTAAAAAAATGTTAAAGAGAGGCTGATACAGAAATCCTACTATACTGTTGAGGATTATTTAGATGATAAGATTGCGTGGATATAGCTACTGTCCGACCCTGTACTAGATAGTAATGTAGTTAAATTAATTAAGTAAATTATTTAAAGATAGTAATGACTTAATATAACTAGTTATAAGTATCATTTATTGAAAAAAGCAAACGCCGAGTTTCTTGCCGGTAGGACCAGCTTTCCGAAGCAGTAGAGTTGACTATTCAAAAGTACTTGTTTACAAGTTAATTTAAATAAAGAAAATTTTGAATTTGAATTTGAATTGGACATTTGCGATGTAGTAAAAAGTACAAGTTTTTTTTACTCATTCGCTGTTTACCGCTGGCTCTACCCAGTACTGTTATCGTCTGTTGCAATTGTTACTTGGTCTATTTTTTACAAAGGCCTAGGTACCCTATAACCTCCCATCATCTTCCTGCCCTTATCCCACTCTAAGTGGGGTCGGCACAACATGTTATAAACATGTCACATGATTTGGCTACGTATTTAACGACCGGCCGCCTGCCTGACATCAACTTACCTTAGTCGTATTTTACGAAACTGCGGTAAGAAAGAGGGTGGTCTATTCTACTTAACCGGATACCACACGGTGGGTTAACTTACCTTAGTCGCCTTTTACAACACCTCGGTAAGAAATGAGGGTGGTACTATTCTATTCCGCCGGATACCACACGGCGTTACCCTATAACCTCCCATCTACTAAATATATCGTACTTTATGGTATAGTATTTTTTATCACATAGTGGCTCAAAAGCTTCTGAAACTTTCCCCAATAGGTTTCGGTGTGTCAGTTTTTTTTAATGATAAAACCGTGGGGTGTTTGTGCTCTATTGTGCGGCCTTCGTGCCACTAAAGGGGTTTTGGAGTGTGCTTTTCAATTTACCGACGACTATATAGAACAGGGGATTGCATGGAGTAGCATTATCATGAACTTCATATCAGTTTATCATTATCAGTCATTCAGTTTATCGCGTAATATCGTGAATTTTCAACAATTATACAATACTTAGTTATGATAGCCCCGCGGTGATACCGTACGACTCTTTCGAGAAGGTCACGATTTTAATTTTCGGGCACGCGACAATGATTTTACCTATAAAACTATGTCTCTTATTGATAATTGCAATTTATCGCATGCTTTTCGGTGAATAAAAACATCGTGAGGAAACGTGCATATCTCTAAAGAACTCTAGGGATATGTGTAACCTACTAATCCGTATTGGAGCAGCGTAGGTTTTAGTATCTTTCTCTCCAAAAACGGAAAGAGGAGGCCTATGCTCAGCAGTGGGTGAGTAACAGGTCGTTACTTTACATTACTTTATATTAGACTTGCCCACACTGAGATTTAAATTAAGTGTAATGAATATACATGTATATATACGTAACATATTTTACAATTGAAGATTATATAGGATATCCCGTAATGAATTAATAACCTTGTAACACCTGATAGTAGGCCTCAACGACTTAAAATCAAATTAAAAATTTGGAATTTTGGAAGTTGAACCCGAATGATGGATTTTTTAATTTCGAATCGTTAATTTTATGCACTAATTTTCGGTACGATTCATTACAGCTTCAAATAAATAGAACTTATGGGTTTTTTGGGTATTATAATAGTCTTTAATAACTATACAAATCGATATGTAAATAAAATGAGTAGCTGTGTGAACTTTTGGAAAAACTATTCTAAACTTCAGTTTTAATGTCGAAATTTAAAACGCACGCGATGAAAAAGTAATAAACCATAAAGTGAAAATTATTTTAAAAATATTCGTATTTAATAAAGATTTTAAATTGGTATAACAAATACTTTCATCTGATGTTAATATAAGAGTATTATAATAATATATCCCTTCTGCATGAAGGGGTAATTTTGACTAACGAACAAAAAAAATTTTAATTAATTCGTTTCCTTGTGTTAACTGTACTTAATGACTAGACAAAGACAAAAAACAAAGTAACAATGTAAGTAAACATTATGTTTCTAAATAAAATAAAGTACCTTATCTGTCTGCAACCCAGGTATATTAAAGATATATTCGAACTAAGGCCCGTTTTAGAAGTTCAACAAAACGGTTTTTGTTGTCCCCTGTTAATATCCGATCGACTTGTAGAAGACAAGTTCCTAAAGACAGCAATGGTTTAAAAAATTTAGTAATTTAGTAATGTTTTGAGTAATAAATTTGTTTTATCCAAATATTCTGTACGTTTATAACAGCATCGACCGTGGTGAAGGCGGGTTACCTCAAAAAAATCGCCAAACGAAACAAACAACGCCGATAGCTTTTGAAAATGCAATTTAGGCGTAGTTGTAAAAAAAGTTGTAAAATTTTTTTTTATATATATTTTTCCACTTTATATTACTTGAAGAGGCGTTGACAAAGGATACCGCATGCTTTTATTTAGGTACATATGTATAAGTATGTACCGATGTATCGATTCGATCCGCGAATAAAGAAATCTTAGACCGTGAATATAGGACTTGTCGCAATTCGCAAGTCGCAATTTTTTCAGTACGCGAATGAAGTGCTTCTACTGTATGTAGTGTTCTTTACAGTTAGTACTAAAGTATTTGAATTTAAGAGTAAGGCTACTCCATGGATCTCTATGACCATAGTCAAATCAAGTTGGTGTAATAGTGAGACATTTTTTTCCATTGGTTGGAAAACCTCCAGCGGACGGGGATAGGACGCACAGGAAATGAAACGGAGCATATGTCGATGGAATCACCGTCGCCGTTGAATTGTTAAAAATCATACGTGCTACTGGGGTTGCGAGAAACGTAGCGTGGAGAAAATTAATCGAGTGAAATTATTATTTCCAATTTTCTGATTCACAAATCATTTTGACTTGCTTGTATATCATAATATTATTTTACTATACATATATCTTCCTGTCCTTATCCCACTCTAAGTGGGGTCGGCACAACATGTTTTTCTCTTCCATTCTGTCCTGTCTTTCGTCAACTCTGGCGCCACTCCTTTTATATGCATATCATACTTCACACAATCCAACCATCTCTTTTTAGGCCTCCCTCTAGGCACATATCCATCCACATTCAAATTTAACACACGTTTGGTCACATGATTTTCATCCCTCCTCATTACATGTCCATACCATCTCAATCTTGCACTTCTCGTCTTTTCTATAATGGGCGCAACTTTCAGACTTCCCCTTATATACTCGTCATAATATTATTTTACTATTTCATATTATATTTAAATTCAAATTCGAAATATTCTTTATTCCAATAAACTTGTAAACAAGTGCTTTTAAATCGTCAACACTACTGCTGGTTCGGAAAGCTGTTCCTACCGAGAAGAGCCAGAAACAAACTCGGCGGCTGCTCTTTTAAAAATATAATTCTTATTAGTTACATTCATTCATTACTGTCTTGTACAGGGTCGAAGCGAGCTATATCCACACATTCTTATTTTCCAAGTAATCCTCAACAGTATAGCCATGTGATATCCGGCTGAGTAGAAAGGATCACCCTCATATCTTACCGAGGTGTCGTATAAGGCGACTAAGATAAGTTGACCCACCGTGTGGTATCCGGTTGAGTAGAATAGATCACAATCTTTCTTACGGAGGTGATGTAAAATACGACTAAGGTAAGTTGGCGTCAGATAGGCGTAGAGAAGACAAACTAAATAGAATCTTGATATTATGAAAACTAAATTTACAAGATGATAAGGTTGTAGTAGAAAATCCGTGTGGTATCCGGTTGAGTAGAATAGACCACCCTCATTTCTTAAAGAGGTGTCATAAAAGGGAACTAAGGTAAGTCGACCCGCCGTATGGTATCCGGCTGAGTAGAAAACACTACCCTCATTTCTCACCGAGGTGTCTGTATTTTCTTTATATATAAAGTGTGAGCTGTATTTTCTTTATATATAACTTCTTTTTTTATTAACACAATTATGATATACTTTAATCCACTAAACTTCAACCTTCGATGCTCACAAATATGAAAACTAGTTAACCAGAAAGATCACCAGTTTTCGAGGTTCATACATCTCAGTACATACATTAAACAAAACAATTATTAATGCCCTATTTAGAGGAAATATAGCTCAGAATTAAATCTAAAACCACGAAACACGAAAAACTTATAAAAGTGCTCAGAAAAATCATAGCCAACCTCTGAAACATGACAAAATATACAATAATAATAATAATAATTTAGAATAGAATAGAACATTCTTTATTGCACCACATAAAAATGATAATATACATTGTTAAGAGAACGACATAATCTAATGCAGTAACAATAAGGCGGCCTTATAGCTAACTAGCGATTTCTTCCAGGCAACCTTTGGGCTAGAGACATTAAATTTAGGGTAATAAGGTAGGTGGTGCAATGTATACATATTCTAATACATAAATATATCTACATACATACATATATACATACATACATATAATAAATTTACCATACTATATATATAAACCATATTTATTATATATATAAACCATATTTATTATATATATAACCATATTTGTCCTAACCAGATAGTGACATGTAGTATTGTTTCAACTTAAACTTGAAACTGCGTAATGATTTCGCTTCCTTTATTGCTATCGGTAGAGCATTCCACAATGTTATAGCTTTGACATTGAAGGAACGTCCAAAAAACGACGTCTTGTGTGAGGGCATCTCAAGAATACTTCCGAAAAGACCTTATTAAATTATTATTACTTTTATTATTATATTATTATTCCATAAAGTACAAATAATTCTGCTTAAATTTAATAAATACAATGCATACTCAAAGAAAAATCCTCCCTGGAAATAAAATCTTGAATTGTGGGACGAATAGCCCATCGATGAACAACTTATAAAAGTGCTCAGAAAAATCATGGCCGACCTCTGAAACATTACAAAATATACAATGCATGCTTACAGAAAAAACCTCTCTTGATTTTCAATTATGTTACAAACGACGTATTTCGAAGACCACGCTGTGTTAAACCTAAACGCATAAACCGCTAAAAACGAAACGAGCCTTGTCAAACGTGAAGTGAATTTAGAACATCCTTTATTTCCAAATATAGTGGAGCACCTGCTTTAAATTCAATTTGTACTAGGGTAGAAAACCCTAAAAAAAAGTCTATGGAGCCTTGGAATAATATGGAAAAGAAAATATTACTCAATTACAGCAGTCTAAAATTTGAATGTCGGGAAAAACGCAATTATAATTCAAGTAACAATTCACGTGACATAGAAGCCATGTATCAATATTATATCCTCCTGCCCTTATCCCACTCTAACTGGGGTCGGCACAACATGTTAAAAACATGCTGTAACATGATTTGGCTGCGTTTTTACGACCGGCCGCCTGCCTGACGTCAACTTACCTCAGTCGTATTTTACGACTCCTCGGTAAGAAATGAGGGTGGTACTATTCTACTTAGCCGGATACCACACGGATATAAGCCATGTATCAAATGGTATCGATATATACTAGCTTTTACCCGCGACTTCGTTCGCATGGACTGTTGCCGTGTCGATAGGTCAATAATAGATGACCCATTTCAATGTCATCCTATTCCTGTAGAATTAACAGGATTTCTATAACCTATATGTTATACCGGCGTATAAAGTGTAACTGTGCCAAACTATACCGATATTGGTTCAGCGTATTCGCCGTGAAAGAGCAACAAACATACATCCATACTCACATACTTTCGAACTTATAATATTAGTAGGTGTAGGACTAGTCACAGCCACAGCTTTCATTTGATAATAACATCATCATCTTCCTGCCCTTATCCCACTCTAAGTGGGGTCGGCACAACATGTTATAAACATGCTGTCACATGATTTGGCTGCATTTTTACGGCCGGCCGCCTGCCTGACGTCAACTTCCTCAGTCGTATTTTACGACACCTCGCTAAGAAAGAGGGTGGTCTATTCTACTCAGCCGGATACCACACGGCTTTTCTGCTACAACCGTATCATCTTGTAAATTTAGTTTTCATAATATCAAGATTCTATTTGGTTTCTCTTCTCTTTCAAATATTTAATTTTATTATATTCTGTACCAAATATTCACCACAGACATATAACAGTAAATCATTATTAAAGATGGCGTATCATTTATAAAAACATTTCCCAGGGCAAAAAGTAGACCCAACTTAAATGAGAAATTAGTGTAAAAATTGAAACCGCCGACCGCGGATGAAAAATTAAAAAGTCCTGCCGGAAACGGTAGTGCGGCCATATTTCTTACGAAAAACGTAATGGCCTTAATTACGAAATGCAAGAAACAAGCCGAAATAATTATCGTTTTAATCGAATTTCAGGATCTTAGACGTGACTTGTTTTTTGTTTTGGTTTTTATGAGTACAAGGAATTGTTTTACATTTTGCTATCAAAAATTTTATAAAAAAAAAAGTAAAAAGTAAGTTGCGGCTTGTTACTTTCCCACTGCTGGGAATAGGCCTCCTCTCTCCGTTTATGGAGAAAAGAATTGGAGCCCCCTACCACGCTGTTCCAATGCGGATTGGTAGGTTACACATATCTCCAGAATTCTCTAGAGATATGCAGATATGCGATGCGATCTCACGATGTTTTCCTTCACCGAAAAGCGTGTGCTAAATTGCAACTATCAATTAGACACATAAATTTTAACATAAAAACTCATTGGTGTCTGCCCGGGTTTGAACCTGTGGGTGGAGGAGGTCCTCGCAAGAGTCGCATGGTGTTACCGTTGGGCTACCACAGCTTTTATAAAAAAAACTTTATAATTATGTATCACTTGTGTTTTATTACATTTATTCAATAATGCGTAACGCAGTTTTCTTATTTAAAAAGGGAGCAAAAGATCCTTTTAAAATAACTAAATTTGTTACTTACGATATATACTACGATTTTTTTAAGTTTAAGCGCCATTGCTTTTATAGGCATTTTATTTCTTTATAAGCAAATAGTTTTAACAAATTAAGTTTACTTTTGTCTTCTTCCTGTACAAATGTGTATTGTAGGTTAATTTATAAGTTATAATTTGTCAATCTTCTTATATATAAAAATAAATGTTTGTCTGTATTTCTTTTATAAACTCCGATACGGCTGGACCGATTTTAATGAAATATTCTGACAATCTATAGAATGATCCAGCGGATGATCCTATAAAGTCGGATGGTAATTGGAGCACTTTTTTAACTGTTGCATTCACCATTCATCATTTTTCATCTTGCCTTTATCCCACTCTAAGTGGGGTCGGCTTAGTATTGGCTTAGTATTTTGTCGGCCGGCTGCCTAACTGACCTTAGTCGTATTTTACGACACCTCAGTATGATATTCGAGGAAAGGCAAGGAAACACGTATGATCTTGTCGGCTGGTTTATTGGCAAGAGGGCGAGTACAAACTAACTTTTTACAAAAAGATTACCCGCACAGATGACACACAAATAATGTTAAGTACCTACATCACACCTCCACCCTTAATCTTAAACACTGTCTCTTAAGTTTAAGCTTAATACTACTATTCTATACAATGTATAACTTAATCCTAAATAACGTACTAATCAAATCCCTAAGGATATCTTCTACTGGGCATTACGATTGGTCTAGGCCTTAGTTGCCGTCGGGGGAGATTCACGGGTGTCTTGGGAGGAGAAATGACTTCTTCAGCAGAAACTGCTGACGACGGTGAAGATTCATCTCCCGGTATATTAGTATCATAGGGGATCGTATCCGGAGCTGGACTATCCGGGATAGCGTGATCACTGGTGACTTTTTCCATTTGGGGATTGTACGTGTTAATCCATCTACTTTTAATTTGATCAACATGCCTTTTATTGTGCGAACCGTTTTCCCCTACTACGATATAATGACGCGAACCTACTTCTTTTTTAATTTTACCCTTATCCCATTTATTCCCCTTTGTATAATTTCTGACCCAGACCGTATCTCCTATTTTAAAACTTCTAAGACTACCTCTTGCATTATTTATCTGTTTGTGCTGTTGTTCCCGTACCTTGTTTTCGACTTGTGAGTCCCCTCGTAACAAATCTAAACGCGAACGTAAATTTCGTTTTTGTAACCGCATAGCCGGTGATACTCCTGTAGTACTATGTTCAACATTTCTGTACGCTAACAAGTAAGATTGCAACGCTGCATCTAAATCGCAACCGTCTCGCATGGATTTACGAATAGACCGTTTACACAGTTTAACTGCCCCTTCGGCGGCTCCATTGGAGGCGGGGTGATAAATTGCGGTATAGGTCACTTTTATACCATTATTTTTCATGAACTGAACGTATTCTTTGCTCGAAAAAGGTGGACCGTTATCTGAAACCACCTCTTTCGGCAACCCGAAACGAGCAAACGTTTCTCTTAATACTTTTATTACTACCGCAGCGGTTGTTCGATGCATCTGAAAAATTTCCAACCACTTGGATGTCGCATCGATCAAAACTAAGAAAGTTTTTCCGTGAAAAGGACCTAAGAAATCAATGTGAAGTCTAGTCCATGGAGTGGGGGCGTAGGGCCATGGCTGTGGTGCCGCACGATCTGGCGCGGGGCTCACTTCAGCGCATGTAGCGCAGCTGCGGCAGGTGGTTTCAATGTCAGAGTCAATGCCCGGCCACCAAATCACTCCACGAGCTATGGCTTTCATTTTCACTATCCCCATATGATCCGTATGTAATTCCCTCAACAACATTCGTTGTAACTCTTCCGGAATAACTAGTCTATAACCCCATAAAATGCAACCCATCTCGATATATAGCTCATTACGTCGTGAAAAATATGGCTTTAAAGAATCTTCTTTACATTCATTGGGCCAACCGCCGTGAATATATGAAAAAACTTTCCTTAAAATCTTGTCTTTACCCACAAGCTCCCGGACCCTATCCCTAGTAATCGGCAGGAAATCTTGTATAAAATTTATGTAAGTAGTCTCACCGAAATTGGACTTCTCTTTTCCTACGGGTAACCTGGATAACGCATCCGCCGCATTCCGTTTACTAGACACATATTCTACTTCATAATCATATCCGGCTAGTAGTACCGCCCACCGTTGCATTCTACTAGCTGCCATCACTGGAATACCGGACTTACTACCAAAAATGGTCACTAACGGCTTGTGATCGGTTCTTAAGATAAATTTCCGACCATACAAATATTGATGGAATTTCCTCACCCCATAAATAATAGCTAACGCTTCGCGTTCTATTTGAGAGTACGACTTCTCCGCCGCATTTAATACTCGCGAAGCAAAAGCGATAGGCCTCTCTCCTTCGCGGGTGACGTGTGATATCACCGCCCCTACCCCCACTGCGCTCGCATCGGTCGTGAGCACTAAAGGTAACTCTGGAGAATAATGGGTGAGAATAATATCCGATGTCAACATTTTTTTAATTTTTTTAAAGCTGCTATTGCACTCTTTTGTCCAAAAAAAAGGCACCTCTTTTCTCAATAGGTTATATAACGGTGATAAGATGCTGCTAATATTCGGCACGAATTTGGAGTAATACATTACTAAACCCAAAAAAGAACGTAATTCCGAAACATTGGTGGGAATTGGAACCCTCTTAATAGCTTCGATTTTATCTGGGCAAGTTTGCACTCCGTGTTTAGTGATAACAAACCCTAAGTAAGTAACGGAATCCGCGAAGAATGAGCATTTTTCTTTCTTTACCCTTAACCCATATTTTTGCAATCGACCAAAAACTTCATGTAAGGTTTCTAAATGTGAACGATTATCTATTCCAGTAATAATCAGATCGTCTAAGAATATACCTACTCTCGGCATATCTCCGAACAACTCCTCTAGCTTTCTTTGAAATATTCCCGGACTAGATGCCAAGCCGTAAATTAATCGGTTATACATGAATAAGCCTTTGTGAGTGTTGATAACCGTAAACTTCTTGGAATCATTTAATTCGAATTGCGCATACGCTTGGGATAAATCTATTTTACTAAACTTTGTCCCGCCATACAGTTTAGCTAAGAGGTCCTCCGGTCGCGGTAACGGAAAACGGTCCACTTCCAGGCTTTTATTTAACGTTAATTTAAAATCGCCACATACCCTTATAGTGCCATCTTTTTTCATAACCGGCACTATAGGCGTGGCCCAGTCCGAGCTGCTCACCGGTGTGATCACGCCGTCCCTTACCAGCGCATCGAGGGCTCGCTCGACTGGCTCGCGCAGCGCATACGCCAGCGGGCGCGCGCGCATAAACACCGGCCGCGCGTCCGGCCGCAAGTGAAAGCCCACCGCTCCACCGGTGAATCTCCCCAGCCCGTCAGCGAACACTTCACAATATCTGGAACTGAACGAATCAACGTCAAATACATCCGGGTCCGACACTATCTTGTAGCATTTAACAACAGGACACACTATATTCAGTTCGGTTATCCACTGCCTCCCTAGCAGGCTAGTTTTGCCACTATTCACTATATATAAATCTAGCTTTTTATTTTTAGACTTGTAAGTTACATCAACAGATATTTTACCTACCGGTTTAACCGACTCCCCAGTATAGTAACGTAAACTTAAGTCACTAGGATACATTTTGCAGTTACAAAAAAGATTTTTATAACATTGAAAACTAATGCACGATATCGCACTACCGGTGTCAATTTCCATCGGCAACTGAATGTTATTTACGTAAACATCTATGACGTATGGTCCAAACTTTCTAAACTGTCTCAACTCCCCGGATAAATTAGTGTACATATTTACCTCGTCACTACTATCGTCGCTGTTATCCGTATACCCCACTGTATCGCTGTTTAAATTGTGGAATGCCGTCTTCCGAAGTAAATTTGGGCACATTTTCTTCAAGTGACCCTTTATATTACATACACGGCAAACATACATTTTATACTTGCATTAATCGCGGGTATGTTGCCCACCACACACACCACATCCTTCGTTTTCTTGCCTTGCCGTGTGTTGATATCTGCCTTTGCTACGTATTTTCCCGCGACTCGCGTCGTTCGTGTCACTTGGACCACCGCTGTACGATGCGTCATACGCTCGGCCGCTTCGGCGCGTATTATTGACCTTGGTTGACATTTTATACAACTTCTCGTCGTTCGTTGCCTTTGTCACCACTGCATGCACAGTTTCCGTAGCCGTCGAGTAGCTGCCCCCGGCCCGCTCCTGGACTAGGGCCGCATCAGCCTCTGCCGCCTCCATGGCGACTGCCAACTTGAAGGCCAGATCCAACGTAATATCATCTTCCGTGAATAACCTCTGCCTTATATTTTCGTTCACCAAGCCGCACACGAATTGATCTCTTAAGTTTTCCTTTAAATTTTCTGGTGAAAATCTACAATTTTTGGACATTTTTTTTAGCTCCGTTATGTAATCCGCGACACTTTCCTCACGGTTTTGAAAACACTTTCTAAATTTGAAGCGTTCTGCCAGTAAACTCGGTTTAGGTTGTAAGTGTTCTTTCATAATGCAAACTAGTTCTTCAAATGTTTTTTAGACGGTTTAATCGGTGTGCACAAGTTCACCATGAGTTCGTACGCTTCACTGCCTACAACCGTAATTAGCGTAGCTACTTTTAACGCCGGTTTGACGTCGTTCGCGATAAAATATTGTTCTAGTCTGTCTATGTACAAATCCCAATTGTCCTTCACAATGTCGAACACACCTATTTTACCGACCGACATTTTTTTTCCACACAAGTTTAATATTTACAGTCCGCGCAACTTCACTTTTAGTATTCACGCCTATTTTATAGTATTTACTCGTCGCCAATATGATATTCGAGGAAAGGCAAGGAAACACGTATGATCTTGTCGGCTGGTTTATTGGCAAAAGGGCGAGTACAAACTAACTTTTTACAAAAAGATTACCCGCACAGATGACACACAAATAATGTTAAGTACCTACATCACACTCAGTAAGAAAGAGATTAGTCTATTCTACTCAACCGGATACCACACGGTGGGTCAACTTACCTTAATCGCCTTTTAATACACCTCGGTACGAAATGAGGGTGGCCTATTATACTCAGATACGACACGCCGGAAATAAAGTAGGTAAAATATGAATATATATATATCTTTTTAACTCCCTGTACGCAAATAAAGTAGAGAAAAAAATACGGTTGCAAATCTTTTAAAGACGACATAACACCTAAATGCGGCATAAGCGCGATGTAAAAGCACCTATCAGGGACACAGGGTTGGTACATTAGTGAAGTGTGAAGCGCTCCGGTGACTTCCGGCCGCAGTCGACCCAGTTGTTTTTAGGGTTGCCAACATAAAAAAAAATGATTTATAACAGCAGGTGTTATTTTGCGGAATTTCATAGTACAGATGTTAGAATAAAATTATTTTTCGTTCGATTATGTTCTGGGCGAAATGATCGTAGAGGTTGTGGTAGTGAGTGTGTGTAGTGCTTGTGTTGAGTGTTGGTGGCGTCTTGTGATACGTGTTTCAGCTTGTTCTGCATGTATAGGGTATGTGATCGTTGCCTGCTTAGAATTACATTCTCTTAACAAACGCGGATTACAGCAAAATAAATTTATTGTAACTTCTGAAAAATAAAGAAAAATTCTTTAGATAACCATTCTCACTTTCCAATCCACCAAATAAATCCTTAACCACTTTTACTAATGAACTCTAATGTACCATTATTAATGAGCATCTTCGATAAGAAAGGTTCAAATGCGCAACTTTTAGGCATGTTATTCACAAAAAAAACAACCAAAGCATTTTTGCTTAACTTCTTAAGAAATAATTTTGTAAACTTAATTAAAATTTATATAAACTAATAATAAGGCTAGAATCTAGCCTTAATAAAGTTTGAAAACGACAACACAATACATTATCCCTATAAATAATAAAATTATACCTGGGAATGTCTGTCTATGGTTTTCTTGATGTATGGTTGTCAATGGTCTGTCACGCTTTTGACTGAGGCAATAATAATGAAACATGTAAGATTAAAAAAAGGTCTTTTTTCCTTCCAGAACTGGACAAAACACAATGCTACAAAGTTGCTGGCATTTTATCATTTAAGTTGACGATAAAGAATTAAAATATATGTTCTTTACAAATATTTCGCGCTCTTAATTAACACAGATTGCATAATTACTTGTTGTGATAGCCTATTAGTGAAAGCATGCGATTCTCTCAAGAGGGATACGAGTTTAAACGCGTGAATGAGTTTTTCTGTAAAATCTAATTGATATTCGCAATTTACACACGCTTTTCCAAAGGAGCGAAGAAAAATATCTCTAGAGAATTCTGGGGATGTGGCGTAATGGGTCTAATCTCCAAACATTTCAAAAACGGAGAGAGGAGGCCTATGCTCAGCACTTGGTTAGTAACAAGGCGTTTAATTTTTTTTACATTTTTAGTTTATGCTCTATGGTTTATTTTTTTGCTGGCAACCCTACAGAAAAAGACATCATTATTGTAATGGATGTCACGGGCTGCAACTCCACAAGTGCACTGGAATATTGTTACCACGTTACCTTGTAACGTGACAAACAGAAACCATTTCTATTGTCTGGTATTAAAGGTGTTAAGAAAGACCGTTATAAGTTTGGTTTTCCGAGGACTAGATGGCGCAACATCCGAAGTGACACATTAGCGACATCTCGCGGCGGGAGTGAGAAAATTACACTGAAACTATAATCTTGTACAAGTTTGAAGAGCTTTTAACAACGCTCTTTTTAGAGATCCAAGGGTAAAAACAAAATCACAATGGTTTATTGACATTTATTAACTTTATTCTTACAGTAAAAACCCATCATGCCCTTCCTGCCCTTATCCCACTCTTTTTTCTTATACAGGAAAAACCCCTTATGGGTACCGCCGCCCGACGAGGACAGGCGGCGGTTATGTCGGACATCAACTTGCCTTTGTCGTATTTTACGACACCTCGGTAAGAAATGAGGGTGTTACTATTCTATTTCGCCGGATACCCCACGGCGTACAGTAAAAACCCATACGATTATTAATTGTATAATTTTTGTTGCTTTAAATTTGTTTATCTTTACTTAGTTTATTTATTATAAATAAGGCATTTATTCTTGTTACTTATCGCATGGATGCAATAACGTAAGTATATAAATAATAAATTCGTTTCAAACTTAATTAAGTACCTACATTTTCCATCGCTTGATAGGGCTATATGTATAAGTTTATCTCGATGCAAATGAGTTAAAAAAAATTACATTTACTAATCTCAATAGTATTTTAAAAAATATAGCTTATTAAGCAAGACTATTAAGTATTTCTCATTGCATAATAATATAACAAAATAAATACTTTATCTGTTTTTGACAAAGACCATAGGTCACGTGGAATATTATTATCAATCGACTGTTTTTGTTTAAAAAATAAAGTTGAGGTCAACATAGTTTAAAAAAACAATATTCAATAATCGACATAATGACAAGCAAATGGTGGCCAATACAGAGATTTTTTCATATTAAATCATATTTTTTTAAATTTTAATTATTTAAACATGTTTACCCTTTGTAATTTACACACTTTATGAGTTACTTCAAAAATATAATTATAATAAATCTTTATTGAAGTATTTGATCGTAAATATGTCAAATTTGTTGCGAATTATCAGACAATAATGCCTCTTCTCTTAATTGGATAAGGATTAATGCTGTATTGTATAAAAATTGCTTCAAAAATAAGGCATTATTTTTCGTAAGAAGTAAATGACAAAAAATGCTATAGTGGGTTATCCATAAGAGATAGACATATACCATCGCGGACTTTTCTGTAGACCTTTTCAAGGTGTACAAATACTTAGTACATC
The DNA here is from genome assembly GCA_029227775.1 of Morpho helenor. NCBI lineage: Eukaryota > Metazoa > Arthropoda > Insecta > Lepidoptera > Nymphalidae > Morpho > Morpho helenor. Next base: position 3,680,796 of record JARGCU010000006.1, read on the forward strand.
ATTTTGATAAATCTCGTAGGGTTTAGTCTGCGTTTGCAATGTAAGCGGAAAGAAATGTAATTAATCACAGAAACCTCAAAAATTACAGTATTTCTCTACTCCGTATTGAATGTTATTATACGTACAAACCTTCCTCTGGAATCACTCTATATATTAAAAAAAACCGCATCAAAATCTGTTGCGTAGTTTTAAAGTTTTATGCATATATAGGGATATATGGACAAACAAAGAATGCGACTTTGTTTTATAATATGTAGTGATACACCGAAATAGTATATAGGCTATATAGATCCTGTTAATTCTAAAGGAATACGATAACATTGAAAAGCGCCATCTATTATCGATCTATAACACGACAACGTTCCACGCGAACGAAGTCATTGGTAAAGGCTAGTCTCTTAGAAATAATAAAAGAATCTAGCCTATTCTTAGTTTAAACTATGCATCAATTTGTATGCTAATACCATGCTAACGGCTTAAGCTTGCATCAGTGCATGGAGTTTAATATTAAACACCTGTTAACTTATTGCGCAGTTGTAGTATCTACATAGAATTAACATTGGAAATTTACTTTTACGCATTGTATTTTCTTTTGCACTAGCAATCTCCAGCGGCTCCGCCCGCATGGAAAGATTAAAACGGTATTATAGTATTTTGATAACCATAAGAATTGGTTAAAGTGGGTTAACCTTAAAAGCTAAACATATGCTGTCGCGGACTTTTCTTTAGAGCTTTTTGAGGGGAACAATTTTTTAATACATGATTTTTGAATAACTATGACCGTTTACTCAGAGCACGTTTATAAGCTTTAAATTTTGCCGTTTTCGTAATATTTTTTATTGCTTCTCCTCTTCTATTCATTTTAACGTGATGTTATAAAGCCTATATATAGCCTACCTCGATAAATGAAATATCTTACACTGAAGGGATTTTACAAATCGGTCCAGTAGTTCCTGAGATTAGCGCGTTCAAACAAACAAACAAACAAACTCTTCAGCTTTATATATATTAGTATAGATGTTAAAAAGCTGCCGTACGACTCTTATGTAAAGTCAAAATCAGTCAGACCAATAAATAAGTGTTTTTCATCTAAACATACTTATTGATTACACATAGCTCGTTATTATAAAAGCTGATAACGATAAGTAAGCTGAATAACGCCGTGTGGTATCCGGTTAAGTAGAATAGTACCACCCTCATTTCTTACCGAGGTGTCGTAAAAGATGACTAAGGTAAGTTGACTCACCGTGTGGTATCCGGTTTAGTAGAATAGACCACCCTCTTTCTTACCGAGGTGTCGTAAAAGGTGACTAAGGTAAGTTGACTCACCGTGTGGTATCCGGTTTAGTAGAATAGACCACCCTCCTTCTTACCGAGGTGTCGTAAAATACGTCTGAGGTAAGTTGACGTCAGGCAGGCGGCCGGTCGTAAAAACGCAGTCAAATCATGTGATAGCATGTTTATAACATATTGTGCCGATCCCACTTAGAGTGGGATAAGGGCAGGATGATGATAAGTAAGCTTAATAGCTAACAGAAGCAACGTGTGTGGTCAGTGATACTAAACGAAATAATGGAACGATAGCGCAATTATAGATAACGCTAGTGAATAATAAACATGCTTTTGATAAACAATAAATTGGTTAAGTAATCATTGTTTTTGTCAGTGTTTAATTTTATATCTATACTAATATATAAAGCAGAATTGTTTGTTTGAACGCGCTAATCTCAGTAACTATTGGACCGATTTGAAAAATTAGTTTATCGAGGAAGTCTATAGACCATATAACATCACGCTAAGATGAATAGGAGAGGAGCAGCAATAAAAATTATTACAAAAACGGCAAAATTTAAAGCTTCCTAAGTAAACGGTGAAAGTTATTCAAAAATTAAGTCTTACAAAATTGTTACACTCTAAAAGTTCTAAATAAAAGTTCGCGAGAGCATATGTCTAGATGGTTTTATGGTTATTAAAATATTACGGTTACGGTTTGAATCTTTTCACGCGAGTGGAACTGCTGGCGATTACTAGTCACTACATATTATAAAACAAAGTCGCATATATCCTATGTACGCATAAAACTTTAAAACTACGCAACAGATTTTGATGCGGTTTTTTTTAATAGATAGAGTGATTCCAGAGGAAGGTTTGTACGTATAATAACATTCAATACGGAGTAGAGAAATACTGTAATTTTTGAGGTTTCTGTAAATAATTACATTTTTTCCGCTTACATTGCAAACGCAGGCTTAACCCTACGAGATTTATCAAAATGATGTACTAAGTATTTGTACACCTTGAAAAGGTCTACAGAAAAGTCCGCGATGGTATATGTCTATCTCTTATGGATAACCCACTATAGCATTTTTTGTCAATTACTTTTTACGAAAAATAATGCCTTATGTTCAAAGCAATTTTTATACAATACATTAATCCTTATCCAATTAAGTACCTTAAATAAATTGTTGATTTAATATAGATCAATATGACCGTTTACAGCATGTAATTTAAGTGAACATTTTCGGAGATAGTACAGATTTAAAATGCCGTGAGGACGCCGCGCTTCACCCTATAGCTCTTCGAATCTTTTAAGAATTTTTTTAAAGACATTCTGTAATTAATTGTAAAAATAAAATACATAAGTAAAATGTAAAAGTAAATAAGTAAAAATGTACTATATGAGTTTAGATATTCCAAAGATAGCAGGAAATCTTCTTGTCTATTATAAATTGTATTCGCAACTCCCTTCGTCCACAGTATCCTTAAATATGTACAAGTACGTGTTACTTCCATTCTCGTAAGAAATGAGTAAATTATGTATTTAAAATACATTTATTTGTATTTCATATATTTATATTTCATTCTTTCTGCGTTCTTGTATATATTTCTAAAAATAGGAGTTGGAATGCTAGACACTGCTTTTTAATGGCTGGAAAGAAATAGGTACCCTGACGCCACGTTATAATGTTTCTTTAAAAATATATCTTTAGATGTAAAGATTGGTTCTTGACTATAATGAATAAGAGCTTTAAATATAATTATCAACATTTTTCATGGGTAAATAATTTTTAATTAGATATGAAATTGAAACCATTAAAAAAACAATTTTTATACAGAATATTTATTTCTATACGAAAAAAAAGAAAAGTCATTGGTATACAATTAAATCATTGCATTTTCAACGATCAAAAAAGCTTGATTTACTTAGATCTTACATAATTTTAAGCCGATCACATAAGACCGAAGATTTACAAGCAATAAATTGGGACCAAGAAAATAATTTTTATTTAAGTTTCAAATGTCATCATGAATTTACTTTTCGGTCTCGTGAACAACCTGCGGCTTGAATTCCAGGTCTAAGACCTTTTTAAGGCTGTCCACATACATATCTAAACGCTGTGTCATATAATAACAGCGACGGTCTCTGATCTGCCTATTCATATTCAAGTCCATGACTGCAATGAGAAGACCGTCCCTCGTACGGGATAGACCTGGACATCTTACGCCATCAGGTCCGCAGAAGTAACTCGAACCGTAGAAAAGTCCTAAATCTTTATGAGCTGGTTTCCCATCAGCTGAAGTAAACTCATTAGGGAATTCTTCGTACCCAACCCTGTTAATAGCTGCAGTAAAATAGCAATTAGTAATCGCGGCATTTCTTGCTTCGATATTCCACATATACTCACTTCCAGCTTCCGCAGCAATTGTTGCTGAGGGATTAAACACAATTTCAGCTCCGTTTTGTCCGAACATCATCCAGTTTAATACGTGATGACGCCCAAAGCAGATGTTCACGGCTATTTTACCATATCTGGTGGCAAAAACTGGATGGCCAGTGTTCCCTTCCATGTAATAATTAGATTCATTGAAATCACCAACTCTCGGAATGTGGTTCTTACGGTGCTTGCCAATAACGTTCCCCGTGTCACTTATTACGACTGTCGTGTTCCATAAAATATCTGCATGCTTTTCGTCTCTCTCAAGGATCGATGATACTATAACCATAGCGTACTTGACTGCCAGCTCTTTTAGGAACCGGGTAGTGGGACCATTTTCCGCTGATTCCGCAAATTCACACCATGGCGTCTTCTCTCGAGTACAAAAAGCAAACGGCATATTCCAGAGTTCTTGGAAGCATAAAATATTTACGCCTTCTTGTCCAGCAACATCAATCATTTTCTTCACTTTAGCAAGAATCGCATTTTTCTGTTCGTTAATAGGCTTATCGGTTGGTGCAGCAATTGAGTTCTGGATAACACCAACCTTGACAATTCTGGGGGGTCTTGTAGATTCTTGTTTCGCTGGAAAACTATACGCAGCAATTTCGAAGTCGTTATCCTTTGCAGCAGCTAATGATGAATCTTTGAGCTTAACTTCAAGGTGATTCTTTCGTCCATAGTAAATCCTGTTGAACTCGTCGAGATCCCGTCCACTAAGATTATTATTGATTACGGTTTCAAGGCTTTGCGTTTCTCCGTCCATGGCGATGCAATTACCGGTCGCTGTCGAGTTAACGTTAACGACTGATCTTTCTCGACCGTTCGCGCCTTTAAATAGCGACACCGGTTATACTGACTGCATTAATACGATGGGCCCCGTTTGCCTGTGTCGGTTACTAGATCCCGATGACCTTAGCCCCTTAGTGATAACTTGCTAACAATACTTTAAGAAAAATATTTGGTTTATCTTTATTGATATAAGCACAAGCCCAATGTTTGTAGAATAACAAGTTTGTAAAGCCGTGTACACAGAACATTAATATTTAATCAGTACGTTGATTAAATAAACCATTCATCCGTATAAACGATGCTTCGTAAAGAATTGTTATGCCGTGTAGTATCTGGCTGAACAGAATAGTACCACCCTCATTTCTTACAGAAGTTTCGTAAAAGGCAACTGAGGTAAGTCAACCGGCCTTGTGGGATTCGCTGAGTAGAATAGACCACCCTCATTACTTCCCGAGGTGTCGTAAAAGGCGACTAAGGTACGTTGACCTACCGTGTAAGGTTTCTTATTTAACATGGAAACAAATACAGTTATATTTTACATTGGTACCTAAAAAGTGCTAGTGTTTAATATTAACTAGCGACCCGCTCCGGGTTCTCACGGATGTTACTCAGTGAAAAAATTATTAAAATCGATCCAGTAGTTTTGATTTGTTCATTACTGCCCGTGGCCCGCAAGCGTTAAATTTGGAGTAAAATAAAAATCGCTGTGTCCCTGCATTTTTAATCTGTAATATCTTCGAAAATGTTCATTTAAATTACATGCTGCAAACGGCCATATTGAAGGCTATATTCAATTAACAATATATTGAAGGTAGTTAATTGAATAATGATTAATGCTGTATTATTTAAAATGCTTCGAAAATAAGGAATTCTTTTTCGTAAAAAGTATATGACAAAAAATGCTATTATGGATTGTCAGCCTGCATTTGCAATGTAAGCGGAAAAAAATTAATTAATTTACGACATCACATTAGAAACCTCAAAAATTATAGTGTGCCTCTACTCCGTATTGAATGTTATTATACATATAAACCTACATCTTCAATCACTCTATCTATTAAAAAAAGCCGCATCAAAATCTGTTGCGTAGTTTTAAAGATTTAAGCATACATAGAGATATATGGACATAGGGACAGACAGTGAAAGCGACTTTGTTTTATACTAAGTATGTTGTGATAACTATACCTACTCAATTTTTTATATTACAATTTTTATAAATGTATAAAATTTACAATACATATTGTTTTTTATAAATAAAATATTTTTGAGCATTATTATGGAAAGGACGACAAATCAAATATCGAAACATTCTCAGTTCATTAAACATCAAGTTTTAAACCGGTATGAACTCGGAATGTATCTTAAAATAACCCAGTACGTATTTACTTATCAATACTTCTAGTATCTTGCGTAATTATTTAACTAACGTTTCACAGCGCAGTAAAATGTCCGATCTTGATAATTTATTAAAAAAACGTCTTACTACTGAACAATTGAAACAATTTAACAAGATACATTATGGAAGAACGGATCATTGTGAGTTACAAATTTCGGATTCAACAAAATGTGAAAGTGAAAAAAGTAATTTTGAAATAGTGGCTTATTCGTTTTCTGCTGAGAGAGAGGAAATTAGGAAACCCAAGGTTTTGAGGTTAGGTTTGATACAACATTCTATAGTCTTGCCCACAGATAAGCCAATTGATGAGCAAAGACAGGCAATTTTTAATAAAGTTGAAAATATTATTAATTTAGCTGCATCAGAAAATGTTCGTATTGTTTGCTTGCAAGAGGCCTGGTCGATGCCGTTTTTCCTATGCACGGGAGAAAAAGATAAATGGGCGGAATTTGCAGAACCAGCTCAAGATGGTCCTAGTACGTTATTTCTTAGGAAACTTGCTAGAAAATATAAAATGGTTATTATATCGCCCATCTTGGAAAAAGATGAAGATAATGTGTGGTGGAATACAGCAGTTGTAATTGATGATAATGGGAAATATATGGGGAAACATCGCAAAAACCATTTGCCCAGTGTTGGCAGCTTCAGTGAAACATCATTTTATGCACCTGGTAATACTGGGCATCCCGTATTCGAGACGAAGTACGCAAAAATTGGCGTTAACATTTGCTACGGTCGTCATCAGGCATTAAATTGGTTAATGTTTTCCCTTAATGGTGCTGAAATAGTTTTTAACCCATCAGCAACAATAGCCGAGTTTGGAGAATCATTTTGGGGTATTGAAGCTCGCAATGCTGCAATTGCAAATACCTATTTCACGTGTAGCATTAATAGAGTCGGGAAAGAAGAATTCGTTTCACAAAATGGAATAAAATCTAGGAGTTATTACGGTTCTAGTTACGTAACAGCACCTAATGGATGCAGAACACCTAGTCTTTCGAGAGATAAAGACGGATTGCTTATTACAGAAGTAGATTTAAATATGTGCCGTCAAGTGAAAGATCAATGGGGTTTTAATATGACTGCACGCTTAGATATGTATGCAAAATGTCTTTCACGATTTAAATTAGAGAACAATTAATACAGTCAATATAAAATTAATCGTTTTCTCTTTTTTGTATTTTGTAAAGGGTAACTATTTTTACATTTACTTTGTACCTTGTACTTTTACATTCACAATTTATCTTAATAAAAAATGTGGTCTAATAATAAATGAATCTACACTTAAATGTATTAAAATTTTCATACATTACCTACATATAAATATAAATATAAATGACAAATTGTATATAAATGACATTTCATGAAATCAAGCATGAATTTATCTATTAAAGTGATAAATTGGTAAATTTAATTAAACTTTATTTATAAATTTTTATAACATGTTAGTTTAAATAAAAATAGCATAATATATGAGAACTTCAACATTTCATAATTATTATACTGCGTCCATCATATTATCAGTCTTTTGACAGCTCACGCTCATTAAGTTTTGTATTGCTTACGTACAAATATCATACAAATAATATTTGTACTTTATGGATGGGTACCGCCCACTTAGTGATGTCACACATAATGGGTTACTACGATTATGCCACAGATTAAAAATAATCGGTAGAAATTGATGTTACGAGTATTAAAAGACATTTAATAACATTATATAAAGTTTTACTTTCTTCTTAGTTAATACATGAATACAAATAAAACAATCAGGATATTTTAATTTATTTTATTAGCACGAGTCGTCGGAATGATAATCAACACTAGACTCCTCCGATGAGGAGTCTTCAGTAGCAGTTAATATTAGCTCTTGTGTAGATAATATATTATCAAACGCAATATCACGTTCCCAATCAGAGAATATTACTCTTTTAGTTCTTTCCACCACACTTGCCCAGTTCTCGGCCGTTACGTGGGTGCAAGCATTTTTTAGCAATTGCAACATTTTATTCGCTGTGAATGGGGGGCTTGTATTGCATCTCGCAGCATGCCCTTTTACTTGTGCCCATATAAGTTCTATTGCGTTGTACTGGCAGTGGTATGGAGGAATCCGAAGAACAGTATGGCCATATTCTGCTGCCATTTCATTGATTACATAGCGTTTTGCTCTCTTTTTGGTTTTTAATATTTTTATTAATTCAACTTTTAACATTGAGTCGTCCACATTTTCTCCATTGTCCCGAAGCCAATTAATTATTTCATGCTTTTTATTAGCCTGTGTTGGCATTTTGTCAATTTGACGGGAGTGGTAGGGCGCATTATCAATAAAAATTATTGATGGTTCTTCCAATGAAATGAGCATTTTTTTGAACCACTCTTCATACCGAGGAGTGATCGCTGAAATTATGAACAAGGAATTTTCCGTATTAAAGACTGAGATAAAAGCACTAGAAGAATCGACAAAATTTATAAATCAACAATATGAAGACATGAAATCTGTGGTTGAAAAGCAAGCAAATGATATACAAAAATATATCGTTGAGAATAACCAGCTGTCGAGTAGAGTTAAAGAGCTGGACACAATCGTTTCACTCATGCAACAGGACGCTCGGCAGAACAATGTAGAGATTAACTGTGTGCCCGAATTTAAAAATGAAAATTTATGTAACACTATGATACAACTAGGTCGTGTGATATCTTTTCCTATAATTGAAAATGATATTATCTCATGCACCAGAGTTCAGAAAATGAATACTAAATCTAATAAGCCTAAAAGTATTGTTTGTAAATTTTCTAGCAAGCTCAAAAGAGACAATTTTTTGGCAGCAGTTTATAAATATAATAAGATTCATAATAAAGATAAACTGAACGCATCACATTTGGGTATTGCTGACAGTAAGGCCCCAGTATATATTGGTGAACATCTTACGCCAGCTAATAAAAATCTTCACGCAGCAACCCGAATCCAAGCGAAGGAAAAGCAGTACAAGTTCGTATGGGTCCGAAACGGCAAGATTCTTATAAGAAAAGATGAGAACTCGCCAGCAAAAGTTATAACACATCTAGATAGTTTAAATAATCTTTAGTAACTTAAATCATTTTTTCGTTCTTTTTGCTGATAATGATAAGGTTGTACTTATAACAGTTCGTTCAATCGTTTAAGTATATATTACCAAAATATTAGAGGAATGAGGAGTAAATTGCATGATGTTCATACAAATGTATTGGCTAGTAACTACCAAGTTCTTGTTATCACGGAAACATGGCTTAATGATACAGTGTTTGATGATGAACTGTTTGATAGTAGGTATGAAATTTTTAGGAGAGATAGGCACTCTAATTGTACAGATCTAGGTAGGACAAAGAACGGTGGAGGCGTTTTGATAGCTGTCTGTAAAACATACAAGGCTTCTAGAATGTATTCATATGAAAGTGATTGTGAAGACCTGTGGGTTAGAATAAATTTACAACAACGACATGGACCTAAAATAGAGATTTATTTATGTGTAGTTTACCATCCACCGCCAGTCAGTAGTCAAAAGCTTGAGAGTTTTACTGCTAAAGTATCATCAGTCATTGAAAACGTTAATAATGTAATTATATTGGGCGACTTCAATCTTAGTAATATTTCTTGGATGAAAAAAAGTGAACCATACACACATCCACACAATTTAAATAGCAATTTGGAATATAATTTGATTGATTTTATGTTTGCTAACAACTTAATGCAATATAATTCATCAACTAACGAACAAAACAGGATTTTGGATTTAGTATTAGCGAAATGTGTACTAGAAATCAATGTTGTTAAATCTGATTTTGCTATATCAAGAGTTGATAACTATCATCCGCCACTAGAGATTACTATAAGTCAAGTTAAATCTGAAACGTTACATATGAAACCTTTCTTGAAATATAATTACTATAAAGCTGATTATAATCTAGTTAACACATATATAGGACAAATAAACTGGGATGAACATTTTGACAAATGTTTTGACGTTGACCAAGCTGTCTCAATTTTTTATTCTATCGTTGAGAACAGGGGGGTGAAACTCTCTAAGAAGCACTCTTTAGGTCGCCGAGAGCGTCATCTCATTGCAAGCATTGGACAACAAAAATTAGTTTTATATCATTATTCACTAGATGTCGCAAATGACACACTGTAATATATATAAGTATCTGTCATAAATTTTCAAATTTTTCTGCCAAAAATGCATCACTGCTTATTTAAAGGTCGATATTGGAAATTATGCCGTCCAAAAATTATTTTATGTGTTATTTTGGATGTGAAAACGTTGGTAAGTAACTACTATAATGTTTTTGAAACCATTTAGTACCTTTTCCTAACAATAGAAATTTTTACTGCAGAAATTTAATTTTTAACCCTTTTAGTGCCGAGCGAAAAGGAAATGCCTACACGAGAATAACCAGCCGAATTTTTTTAATTTTATTTATGTACATTCTTATGCAATTAAAACCAAACGAGAAATAATATTTACACGATTCAAAAAGTAATATACTAAGAATAAAATAGGAACAAGTTTGCTCCTCCTTAACCCATTCTAAGTAGGGTTTTAAACAATTTGTTGCATGTTAGTTATTTTACGAGCACCCGCAACTTTGTTTTTTAGAAAAAAATATGTGGTTATTCGTAATAAATATTATATTTTAACACTTTCGGTTACATTATTTTGGTATACATTTGAAATATTTGGTCTGATTTAGACTATAGCTACAAAAATTCAAATGTGTGATTTCAGGTTTACAGCAAATGAAGATTATGATTATGAAAACTAATTACAGAGTGTAGTACGTATGCAAAGTTAGTTGTTTTCAACAAATAAACGTGTAAACTGATTAACATTTGTTATTTGTATACGCTTGATATTTTTTTTAATGTTTTAAAAGTATTTTTCAAGTGTTTCCTTAATTGACATACTATTTAAAAAGATGTAAAAAATAAAAATTATTAAATATTACATAGCTTTAATCTTTTATTCATTACCCTTATTTAGAATAATAGTTTGGTGCTACTCTTTGATTTGAACTGGAATTTGGAGATGCCAAGTCCGTTCAAATTGAAGTGGTATAGCGCCAAACTATTTTTTTGTAAATACTATTTTTATATAAGGGTCACTATATGAATGCAGTACAGCGCCATCTAGTGGATTATTATGATAACGTTACAGCGACATCTCTGCCAGATCAGCGAAAACAGTCCCTTATCATTACTTCAAGAAAATGACAGAGTTGCACATCTATATCCTATATAGTGTATTATCTATGGTTGAGAAGATAATTAGCGAAACTGTTCCCAAGAAATATATAACTAATAGTAAAGATAAATATCCAATTTGGTATAACAAAACACTAATAAAACTAATACGACAAAAAGAGAAATGTAGAAAGCGTGCAAAATTATTTAATAATAAACTAGATGAATTTGAATATGTTATACTTAGAGACAGGGTACGAAAATTAATAAATAAATTATATAATGAATACCAACTAAAAGTACAAGAAAATGTAATACGATATCCTAAATTTTTTTGGACATATTTGAAAAATAAAAGAAAACATAAAAGCACAATACCAGGTAATATGAATTTCGGGTCCAAAACCGCAAATGACAGCGAAAGCATTGCAAATCTCTTTGCTGAACATTTTGCATCTGTTTACCTCCCAAACTCTAATGATGGCGTGTTCAATAATATCTTACAAAATAATATATGTGGATATAATTTAGATAACCTTAATAATATCCATTTGAAATGTAGAGATGTAGAAAAAAAATTAAAAACTTTAAATTCATGTAAAGGTTCTGGTAGCGATAATATCCCTCCTATTTTTTACAAGAAATGTGCTAAACTACTGTCATATCCGCTTACTAAATTATTCAATATGTCCCTTAACACATCAGTATTCCCCAGATTATGGAAAGAGGCAATAGTAATTCCGGTCCCAAAGTCAGGTGATAAAAACAATGTATGTAATTATAGACCTATAAGTTTATTATGTACCATATCTAAGGTATTTGAATCTTTAATATATCCACATATCTTATGGCATATAAAACAGGTTCTCAGTGAACATCAACACGGATTTCTTAAAATGAAGTCTACAGTAACTAATTTAATAGGTTTTGTCGAAGATACAATTACTAATATGAGCACTGGTAAGGAAATAGATGCTATATATAGTGACTTTAGCAAAGCCTTTGACAAAGTCGATCACAAAACTTTACTAATTAAATTAAATCACTATTTCGGCATAAATGGAACGTTGTTAAACTGGTTCAGGTCATATCTTACCAATCGAATACAAAGAGTAGTTTTAAATGGTCATTCTTCACACAGTATAATACCTTCGTCAGGAGTACCACAAGGGTCGCATCTAGGCCCGATACTTTTTGTTGCTTTTATCGACGACATCAAATATTGTATTCGTAACTCTAACTTTTCACTATATGCGGATGATTTAAAAATTTTCAGGGTTGTAGGGAATGAAGAGGAACAAGGGTTACTTCAGAGCGATATCAATTGTATTTACCAATGGTGCACGTTGAACAAAATGGAACTTAATATTTCTAAATGTCACCATATAAAATATTCTCGAAAAAGAAAGATATACCATTCCGAATACACTATTGATGGACAGATACTAGGTACGGTGAGTGAAGTGACAGATCTGGGCGTAATAATAGATTCAGAAATGAAATTCAAGAGTCAAGTAAACAAAATAATTAATAAAAGCTATAAAATGATGAATTTCATTTATCGAAATACAAATAATTTTAAATCAATTGAGGCGTTAAAATCATTATATTTTTCGTTAGTCCGTAGTAACGTTGAGTATTGCTGCACGGTATGGTATCCCTATTACAAAAATGATATTCAGAGAATAGAAAATATTCAAAAAAAGGTTTTGAGTCGGTTAGCATACGTAAGTAACACTAAGAAAGTATATATTAAATATGAAGACAGGCTAAAACACTTTCATATGAATACGCTATCTCATCGCCACAAATACCTCGGTTTAATGTTTCTGTACAAATTGGTAAACGGCTATATTGACTGCCCTATTCTCTTATCCAAAATAGGACTGCGAGTTGTCCGTCCTTCTTTCCGTTTAAGTAATTATCTACCGTTCTATGTCCCAAAGAGTCACAATCGTTATGGAGAAAACTCACCAATGTTAAGTTTACTCAGAAATTATAATGAAGTTTTTCATGAAGCTATTGGTAAGGCTAGTGGATCTAAAAGTAATAGAAAAATTATCGATATTTATTTCGATCAGTTGCACTGTTTCAAAAAGGGTGTGTTGGAAAACCTTTAAATTAAATTTAACTCTTTTTGTTTTACGTTTTTTAATGATCATAGTTTATATATTTTTTGTAGCTTTCAGGATATAAGTATAGTTTTTTTTTTATATATATTAGTATAGTTTGCATCAATTATTGTTTGAAGTCATAAATAAATGCTGTGCGTACCTGTAATTTAGAAACATATAGGAAAGATGATGTATTGTTAAAATTAGTTTCAAAAGTATATGTATATGATTTCTAGTTGGCCTTATAAATAAAATAAATAAATAAAATAAAATAAAATACACATTTGCATTCATCTCTTCGTGGTAGTCATTTGATTTCTTCGATTTAAATGCCAACAGTGCGTCTTGTACAAATCCTTTTGCTGTACCTGCATGGCAAATGATTAGGCGCTCACCTTTTCCCATTGGTACTGAGGAAGTGGAATCAGCAGTATCATCAGTCCAGAAACGAGATAGTGTGTGGTTAGCGTTGAGCCATGTTTCATCCGTGAAAACAATATTTGCCCAATCTTGTATTTTCTTTGCCTCTCTTAAAAAATCACAACGTGCTATAGCTATATCTGTGCGTTCCATTAATAATTTTCTTTTATTTAACTTTTTATATGAAAAGCCAATTGTGTTCAAAACTTTGACCAAAGAAGATTTTTCACCATGAAATAGACCACTTCTTTTCAAAGAAACAATAAGTTTTCTCAAAGTTGGAATTTCTTTTCTCAAGTAGTAATCTAGTTTACGTAGGTTATCATTAATCGAATTACTTAGGTACGTAATTCGATTAATGATAGTAGGTACTATAATCGGAATGGTATCGCATACGAGAATCTTTAGGACATCACTATCGTCAATCTGTCAAAAGATGGTTAATATAATGGACAGTGTATATGTGTTGTCATTGTGAATATGCCATAGATATTCTTCATATTAATAGTCTGTGTTTCTTATATTATTGTCTATGTTAACAATGATATGTCATTTTCGTTTCTAAATCTTGTAAACTCAGCATTAAATTTATGTACAAAACTGTAAAGTGAAGATTAAGAAAGTAAATAACGATTTTGTGAATTAGCAGCTTAGCAAAGTAAAAATGGTAAGTTAAAATTTAAAGTACAGTATATTTTGTATTAATCGTTGTGTATTATAATACCGGCTACGGTTATAATAGTCATGATTCGAAAGAAAAAATCGTTTAAACGCATGAAGGTTTTAAGAACTATTTCTGATATACATATATATAATAAGTTAATGTTTCTCATGAAAAACGCCGTGTGGTATCCAGCTGAATAAAATAGTACCACCCTCATTTCTTACCGAGGTGTCGTAAAAGGCGACTAAGGTAAGTCGACCCGCCGTGTGGTATCCGGCTGAGTAGAATAGTACCACCCTCATTTCTTACCGAGGTGTCGTAAAAGGCGACTAAGGTAAGTCGACCCGTCGTGTGGTATCCGGCTGAGTAGAATAGACCAACCTCATTTCTTACCGAGGTGTCGTAAAAGGCGACTAAAGTAAGTCGACCCGCCGTGTGGTATCCGGCCGAGTAGAATAGACCAACCTCATTTCTTACTGAGGTGTCGTAAAAGGCGACTAAGGTAAGTCGACCCGCCGTGTGGTATCCGGCTGAGTAGAATAGACAACCTCATTTCTTACCGAGGTGTCGTAAAATACGACTGAGGTAAGTTGACGTCAGGCAGGCGGCCAGTCGTAAAAACGCAGCCAAATCATGTGACAGCATGTTTATAACATGTTGTGCCGACCCCACTTTGAGTGGGTTAAGGGCAGAAATGTTTCTCATGAAAAAAATTTATGCCTTGTCTATTTACAGTCAATTTTGGCATACAATGGTGGAGCGGTGGTCGCTATGAAAGGGCAGGATTGTGTAGCCATCGCCACTGATAAGCGCTATGGTATTCAAGCGCAGACTATATCTTCTAACTTTGTTAAAGTGTATCAGATGGGTCCCACATTGTATGTAGGGCTTCCAGGATTAGCAACTGATACACAAACTGTATACCAGAGGCTCAAGTTCAGGTAAATGCAAAAATCATTAAACTATAATCAAAAGGACTAAACTGAGTCTACAGTGTACACTGTACTGTACTGTACTGTAAGTCATTAAAGTTATTAAAGGTTAAATATCTGGGTGACCAAGCCTTGCTTGGTAATTTTTTATTAAAAAAAAATAGAAACTTAAAAAAAAATAATAATAACAGGGTAGGTGGTAGGCATGGACAGAATCACCAATCACTTAATGATCATGATATGAAAAACTTTTCATATAGCATCATCTGCTAATGAGTTTTAGAGTAACTGCTACTGCTATACAAAATTATGGATAGGTATTCTATGAAAAAGTAAAATAATAAATTAATACTGAGACTGACACTGATATTGAGCAAAATTATTGTTAATACAAACAATCCTGTAATCCTTTATAATATATCATATAATACGGTTGATAATTCGGGAAGATTTAAATTTATTTACGGAGAAGAAAGCACTTTTACGTTATTCCAACTGAAACTATATCCTAGAAATATCGACCGTATTGAATATTATTTAAAAAATACATTTGTTTGTAATAGCAATCGCTTTATCAAGTAATAATATTATAGCGAATAGCTGAATAATATAATAGCGGATAGCGTTTTTGCTAATCAATATTACTGGGAAAAATTATTATTGATTAGCAAAAACGCTATCCGCTATTATATTATTTACGTTAATGGACTAAATGATTGCTTATACGAACAAATTTAGTCTTTATGTCCTATACACTGCATACGACATAAAGAATATATTTGTTTGTATTCCAATAGCATTGGCAGCATTAGCATTTCTTATACGAACAAATGTAGTCTTTATGTCCTATACACTGCATAAGACATAAAGAATACATTTGCTTGTATTCCAATAGCATTAGCAGTAGCAGGTATGATCACATGATTAAAATCGATCATATCGTGGAACGAATATGATTCTTATATAGCAATCATACCCATGCCTAGTAGGTGGGGATTGATCCTAGATATTTTTATTTGTTGCAACCATCCGTTGCCCGAATAAGCTACACTGACTTGACAGTTAATGGCAAAAATTCTATTCAATATAAACCTTAGTATTTTTTAATGCCCAAAAACAGGGATAATTTTTTTTTTTAAATAAAACCTAGCTAGATTGATTTTTCAACCACAAAACCCCCTACATGCTGAATTTCAGGAAAATCATTGAAGCTGTTTCCGAGATTTCGAAAATATATGTATATACATACAAGATTAACTCATTTAAATGTTAAAGATTTTGTCTTGCTTAGATAAAAATCTATTTATTTTACCAAAATTATTTAATAGATTAAATAGTTAAATTTATATAAACTTTTTCTTTTTCTCTATATGACCCGTACTCTCTTTCTTCTACAATTCTTGTCCTTTTCCTTCTATTACTCAAAGGTTGACTGGAAGAGATCCCTTTTAGTTTTAGGGAGGATAAGTCTGCCTTTATACGTGTGGTTTTTTTTAAAATTTTTGTTTGTATAAAAAATATTTCTAAATATATGTATAAAAAGAAAAAAAAAATCTTGTAACAGACTTGTAAATACTGAAAATATGAAAAAGTTACAATGTAATATATTGTTTTCAGAATGAATCTGTATGAACTCAAAGAGAACAGAGCAATGAGACCTAAGACATTCTCTGCAATGCTGTCAAACTTGTTATATGAAAAGAGATTTGGACCATACTTCATTGAGCCTGTGGTGGCTGGATTAGATCCCATAGATAACAAACCTTATGTCTGCAATATGGATTTGGTAATTTTTTTTATGTACTTATTTTATCAATATTAGAAAATAGGTTAAATATAAAATCAATTGCTTAGCATAGTATAAATATAAAATATATAAATATATGGGACACTTACACACACTGTCTTCCATCCCCAAAGTAAATAACTTAATACTTGTGTTATGGGTGACAGACAACTGGTGTATATATAGTTATATATTTTTAAATACATACTTAAATAAAAATAGACTCAAAGACCAACAAATTCATTTTATAGATGTTGGCCTTCAACGCGAATTGAACCCGCGACCTGTGGAGCTGAAGGTAGGGTCACTACCCATGTGCTAATAGCCAGTATATATTGTTAGTTTGTATAATACTGTTTGCTGATTATAATCAAATATTTTCTTTGTTTTTAGTTAATTGCTTGTGCATGATATATATATTTATATAGAACTAGCGGCCTGCCCCTGCTTCGCACGGGTATAAAATATGTATCCCATGTCAGTCAGTGTAAAAAAAATGATTAAAATTGATCCAGTAGTTTTGATATGGCGCCGTATTTAAAAAATGATTTTCCCTATTTTCCCGCTTTTCTATTGAAATTTTTCCTAGATTTTCGTTGCTATAAACCTCACGGAGCCCGAGACCTTTCCAACGAATGCAAAACCGTGGAAATCGGTTCGTGCATTCTGGAGTTATATCGTCAGGAAGGAAAACCCGACTTATTTTTATATATATAGAATGAAGAAGAGTTATCATACAGCAATGTATATATAACTTATTTTTTTTTACTATGCCCAACCAGCCAATGATTGTTGATGATGATAATGATAAGCCGATAAGATGTGGTATCCGGTTGAGTAGAATAGACCACCCTCATCTCTTAAAATATGGCTAAGGTAAGTTGACGTCAGGCAGGCAGCCAGTTGTAAAAATGCAGCCAAATCATGTGCACTTAAATAAATAAGTACATGACAATGGGTGACAGACAACTGGTAAAAATAAACATATATAATTTTAAATACAAACATACAACCAGGTTTGAAGAACAAGTTGTTTATAGAAAATATTGGCCTTCAGCGGGAATCAAACCTGCGACCCGCAGAGATGAAGGCAAATTCACTACCAACTGCACTAACAGGTCAGTCATGTATTACCCACTTTGTTGCTTTTAGATTGGTTGCCCGAATGAACCTGAAGACTTTGTTGTGTCCGGCACATGCACAGACCAATTGTATGGTATGTGTGAAGCGCTCTGGGAACCTGATCTAAAGCCTGATGAACTCTTCGAGACTATTTCACAGGTATGATAACCATACATTAGCTCTATAAATCAATGAATGTAGTGTAAAGGCTATACTAGGTAAAGGAATTCTCTTAGCTTTACTAAACCCTGTGTAAAAGCTGTGGTAGCCCAGTGGTAACACTGTGACTCTTTCGAGGAGGTCACGGGTTCAAACCTGGGCAAATACCAATGAGTTTTCTGTTAAAACTTGTGTCTAATTGATAATTTCAATTTATCACACGCTATCTGGTGAAGGAAAACATATTGAGGAAGCCTGCATATCTCTAGGGAATTCTGGAGATATGTGTAACCTACCAAGCTCCTAACATACTCTCCAAAAACGGAGAGAAGAGACCTAATCTCAGCAGTTGGTATAGTAACAGGCAGCTACTTACTTCTTACTTACAAAACCCCTATTTTATTTCTTACAGAACACTTTCCCATATGTCCTTCTTTCTTCCTTCTCCCTCCCCTATCATACTGTCTCACTCACACTTACCTGCATTCAGTTTTATGTATTCCATTCCCACATAAATGTTTGTTGTGTATTTATATTATATTATTTATTAGTTTAAAGATTTAATATTTATTATTTCTATATAATTTTATGATGTGTAAATCTCTTGTCTGTGTATTGGTGTGTATTATTAGTATGTATTTAATTTTATAAAAGTGCACCACCTACATAATATTTTCAGTTCTCCTTAACCCTAAGTTCGTCTGGAAGAAATAAGCTACTCAGCGATAAGACCACCCTTTATACCTTACATTTTGTTTTCTTTTTTTATTGCTGTATTTTTTCTCTGTGGTGTATAATAAAGTATATAAATAAATAATAATAATGTTTAAATATTTATTCTAGCTATCTAACTATACAATGTGACTATTAATTAATATGTTTAACATAATCATACATAATGCTTTTGTCTAAGAATTATTCTATTGACTGATCTTTGCATCTAATGAACGAAGAAAAATATTAAGAAAGGAAAATTTATATTCCAAACTAATTATTAATATTTAATAATGAAATGATGTTTTAAAGAAAATTTCGCATTTTTCAGGCTTTAGTGAACGCGGCAGATCGTGACGCAATATCGGGTTGGGGTGCAGTGGTGTACATAATCGAGAAAGATAAGATCACAGAAAAACATGTCAAGACAAGAATGGATTAAAACACCTTGATGTTTACTTTAATTAATAAAATTTTCTAATCTTTCATTTGGTTTCATTGAAGATTTTATACAAGTAGTCAACATTACCTGCATCTTTTTGCATTACCTTTCTTTTTTATATTAAATTTAGAGAAGGCTTTGTAAAAATCTGAAACTCAGTGATTAAGAAAGGGATATGGAACTTTTGCGTTAGTTTCGAAAGATCTATCTGGATCTAATACAAATCTGAATAATCCATAGTTACTGTTAACTTATGTAAGGTAAGTGCACTAGTAATTGTTCATTTACTAATAGTTGACCGTTTTGTATGAAGTTTTAAAAATTAAGCGTTTTGTTTGTTGTAGCTAATAAAAAATATTAATTAATAATTTTAAATATTAAACAATAGGCTACAGTTTTAAGCTTTTGGGCAGTTGTTAATAGATGGCAACAGATAATTACAAATTTATTTTTTATTAGCTACAACAAACAAAACGCTTATTTAAAATTTCATACAAAACGGTCAACTACTAACTAGTACATGGTCAATTACTAGTGCACTTACCTTAAATCTTAAAAATGCATCATACCACACGCTCTACCATAATGCAAGTATAAACGATTTTATTATTGTAAGGATAGTGAAAAGGTAAATGAAACACGTCATTGCAGAAACTTTATAAACCGAATATTTCAAAAATTAATGTTTTTTTTATTACTTTTTTCATACACATTGTCTTTACAAGAGTAGGAGACTAGAGAATTAACATTTCGTGTCGCTTACATGCCGAATTATTAGCGAAAAAGCATCGGTATTCATATAAATAACTATATATACCCAGAACGGGCGTTAGCTCCCTCACCGTAAACAAAGTAAATAACCTATACATTGTAACATTACAAATATTTATCGACCTAAACAATGGCAACATATATGACAAACCTTTCATGACTTAGGGTATCCATTCACTGACCGACACTCCGTACAATCTGTATAGAATTATTCAAGAACACAAATCTTATGGTAGATTTTAAACTTTCGCGATTCCTACTGATTATTATATAAACATACGGGTCACATTGCGTTGTAATCGAATTACCTTTGTATAAGGTGCATCGTTTCGGCAGAGTTGCATCAACCGTGGTCACGAACTGACTGGAGCGCCGCGGCGTTTTCGTTCCCGAGTACTACAGTCATTATTTTGTTCATCTACCCTCACTTGAACCGCACAATCCATGTAAAGTCTTTTACATGGAATGTGCGGTTGCACGGTGGATGCAACTCTGCCGAAACGTTGAATCTTGCCGGCTCTTGTCGGTAGGAACAGCTTTCCGAACCAGCAGTAGAGTTGACGATTCAAAAGCACTTATTTACAGGTTCACTTGAATAAAGATTAATTTGAATTTAATACTATTTATGACATCACGCTACGAACTATTAAAAAAAGCTAGTGTTTTCTTGCTCTCTTAAGTTACTGGTCTCTTTTACGAGTTTTGTAGGTGCTACACCACGCTTTATTGCAATTTGCTACAACTTTTTTAATTCGGTTACTTTAATACCAAGCAAAACCATGTATATTACTTTGCAGCATAGTGTTACTTTTTTTTATTCACTCTAATATCTCGGCTTTTTGGATCTTCAGGTTAAGAAGACTGGCTTTTTCTTCGCGTAGAGAATTTTTTTGGAAAAATGCTTATAGAAGATTTATTAAATATTTATTTATTCGTGTAATTATTACAATGTTAGAATTATGGGCTTTTTTGTAGAAAATATTTCATTACATTTATATTTAACTTTTATTGGTACAGAGTTTCGGCTTGAATGGCACCCTTTAACACATTGTTCAGGAATCATATTGACGAAATTTATAAAAATCAGTCACATACAGACAAAATCGTTACCCACACGATTGACGAAACCATCGCGAATTGTCACATAGACCCTTCGTCCACGGCGACTTTATGTACCGCGTTTAGTAAACGCGCGACAGCGATTCCTGTTAACGCGTGTTAGTCGCATTTGCAACGCGACTGTAGCGATGCAAACGCGCGACTGTCGCAGACCGTTGAACAGAGAACGGAGAACGGGTGGCCAGTAAGTGGAGAACAGAGTGCTTAGTGCGAGTTTTTTAACTTGATCGCATTAGCGTAACGTCAATTTCTATGACGCTACAACTGCTACATCTAGTAACTGCTGTGCCTTCTTGCATCGCTTTCTCAATTATGAGAATCGTGGCTCAGTTAATGTGACGTTTGAACGTGATTGAGGCACCCCCTCGATTATTCTGGGCGAACGAATGCCTGGTTGCATCAGCTGCTCAATGAATCAAATGAAGCTCAATGATGAGAATCGTGGCTCTTTGACGATAGCACACTGTTTATGGTATTACTGCTGTGCCAGCTCCACACAGACTGTCGTTACGATAACGCGATCGAGTAACTTAAAAAACTCACACTAAACGCTCAGAGCATCAGTGTAACACTGACAGAGCGAAAGTGCTGTTGTCCGTCACATGTGCAAAATGTATCGTTTGACTCTAAAACATTCGTAACGTACGGAAAATTGTTGGCAATTGCGCAATCTATTTCGACTCTGCAATACATACCACACCACCCATTCGCCTAGCACGCGTTAGCTTAGCTCACGACCTATCAGCTTCTAATAGTCGCTCGACACTCGACTGGGTCTATGAAAACCTATTCAAAAGCGTATAGAGTACAAGTGAATAAAAGCTCAGCTGATGCAACCGTCAATTCGATATCCGAGAAAAATCAAGAGAGAGTCTAAAACACATAGAAACGTCACATTAACTGCGATGTTTTTATATTGCCCTAATTATTTAATCAGAACCTTACGTTTGCGTGGACAGCGCGACAATATCGCGTTTGAATCGCGATCTAATAGTGGTTAAGTTAGCGGCCGATTCGCGAGTGTATTAATGCGTCACAAAAAGTCGCCGTGGACGAGGGCCTTAGGATTATACTTTATATAATTTGTGTGTTGAGATGTGCATAAGAATTTAAAACGGGGCAAAGTGACGGTCGTCTTAATTACAAAATTATATTCTAAAGTAAACAATATCTATCACAAAAAGCTATCTTTGACAGAAAGACAAATTTCAAAGCCAATGTAATTTTAATACTTTTTTTTTACGCTCAAATATTTCGTCGGGACTTACAGGCTTATTAAGTTATCAATGAGTATAAAAGTACGCTGTATCTCCTATATTGTCATAAAATTATATTCTTTTTTATCCATTTGTTTATTATTTGCTTAAGCGCGTCGCTTTATTGGTTTTTATTTTTTATAATATTTGCAATATTTATAATAATTATTTCTTTTTTGTTCTGTTCGTATTGCTAACCGCACCTATTTAGATTATCCGTTTGATTCAAGAATGTTAAATCCGCCTTTTGTACTTTTCTAAAATAGTGCAATAAAGTATTTAAAAATAATTAACCTGCAAGTCCTCCTAAATTTAGAAAAATGGAATTAATAATTTTACCGCCAAAATTTTTTTACCATAACAAAATAATCCGTTATACCATCTCACCAATTACAATTTCAAGACACCGCGTAACATACCATCATTCACAGAATAAAATCACAAAGACCTCTTCAACAATCCAAGTCTTGATAAAACGTTATAGAATAATAAATAACAAAATCTTACAATATAGTATTTTTAACGCTACACGCTAGACAAAAGACTAAGCAAATTATTAATATATTGGCAAAGTGACAAAATACAGAGCAAATCCTTTGGACGCCATTTTAATATAACGCCTAGTAAAAAAGATGTTAAGGCTAGCGCATATTTGGACGGGTGTGATAAAAAAATTACAAAAAAATGCAATTGTTCCGAATTTTAGTTACACATAAAAGGATTTTGGTATTTAATTTATACTGGCTATTAGAGAGATGAAAGTCAGAGGTATGAATATTTACCTGTGTTTTAGTGAATCTATTTCATTATAAAAATATATAAAAAAAAATATTAGAAGAGTAGACAAATCATGCCATTTGTATAACCGTCCATCTCTCTCTTTATTTTTGTAATTTATGCTATAGATAGCAATGGCTCGATTGTGGTATCTGGTTGAGTAGAATAGACCACGCTTTCTTACCGAGATGTCGTAAAATAAATAAAGTAAAAAACTAAAGTAAGTTTACGATAGATAGACGGCCGGTTGTAAAATACGTAGCCAAATCATGTAACAGCATGTTCATAACATGTTGTGCCGATCCCACTTGAGTGGGATAAGGTTATTAGTTTCATGACTATCATATATCTGTATATCTTTAATATTGTTTAAAGGTATCATATAATATTTCATAGAATTAGGCAGCAAGCTTACTTAACTGGATTTGCGAGGTAATACGATTTGGCTCGAATTTGTTTATGGACCATATAAACTTTAATATGACAATAAGGGTAAAAAAATTTTTAGATAATCTGAATAAAATTACGTAATTCGCTATTTACGACGACGTGTCATTAGACAAAATTACACTTTATATTTAAAAAAAAAATTGAATTGGTAGTAATTCACATCTGCCCAAATATACACCAGCCTTAACTCGTACATCTCCATAGAGTTCAGCACAAACAACATTTATTTTAGTAACGTTAAAAAATTTATTTCAATGATATAATATTTTAACAATTATTTCACTTCCATTACGAACTAATCTACTTAAGCGGAACATTATAAAAGCTAGTAACGAGTTTTGGAAATTGTTACAAAACGTGTGCTTATTATATTTACATTAGAAAAGTCTTTCGAGACTGACCGCGATTAACAGATTTACTCTCAACAGTCGACTAAAATAAATATACAATAATAATACAAGATATTTTAGTATATAATACTTATTTTCAAAATAACATATAATGACAGCGCTCTCATCTACAGTTCAATTATGTTAACAAAATATGGTCAATCTATATAATATAAAAAAGATAAAGCATGAATGTTCCTTGTAAACACCGAAAGGGCTGGACTGATTTTAATGAAATTTTTAGAAAACTTTTGGATTGTATGAATGTAATGTATGTATGAAGTATTTTTAATTTAAATTAGTTTTACGAACGGCCTGAAATCGAGTCCTTTAAGGCCTAGGAATAAAATCGAAAACCGTTGTGCCACAGACCATTATATGAGAAAACACGTTAGAAATTGACAAATTGATTATTTTTAAGAACAATTATCAACATTTTAACACTCGAACTGTATTCATTCTAATAACGCACGTAAAATTCGAAACGCGCTGAAAATTTTAATGATTAAGACCACAATATTTTTAAATTTTTAAGACTTATTTAAACTCGAACGTGATACATATAAATGTAATAAAATTTTATATAAAAATCGCACAATATAAGATGACAGAAAAAAAATCAACTGAAAAAACATTCTTGAAAATGCTATTTAAAAAGATTTATAACATATTTAAATATCCAAAATCTATTTTTAACCCTTCCTGTATCAAATAAGCTTTATTTTAGAAAATTTGAAGTTGATATCCAAATAATTATGAAATTTAAATTTAGCGATATATTATATTATTTAAAAGGTTGTTAATTTTAAATCCAACCTTTACTGTGCGACGTATACTCAATATGTAATTTATAAACACTCCATTTGTCAATATTAAATACATTACATTATAAAATCAAAAGTGACCTAACGCTAAAACAACGAAATTCTATCGACAAATTCTTTTTTCATATTTCGTCGTCGGATTTCGATTTTTTTTTCGATTTGACAATATGTTATTATTAGATCTAACCTGGCGGAATCAATTAATTATAGGAGTGAGTACTGTTTTGTAAAATTCCTAAATATAGATAGATAAGATAAGACAATTAAGTAATAACACAGAATTATAGAGAAAGTCGAAAATTAAAAAATGATGGCCAAAATTTAATATTCAAGTATTAAATCATGGTGACACCTGATAGCATTGCCAGATTTTGCTAGTAAATAAGCTATCCAAATTAAACTCTGCAATATCTATTTTAAATCCATTTTGAATATTCGATAAATTTATAAATTTTATTATTATTTTTTATAAATTTTAGGTTATGTCACTTTGATTTATAATGCAATGTTATACAGTAAGTCACATTTAGCAATACACAATATTGTATATCATGAGGCAAACACTTTCTTTTCGAATTAAGCTTCATAAGCGATTATCAATGTCCTTTCACGTATATAAAAAAATCATGTACCTCTTTTAGTGCATTTCTATAAAATTAAATAAAAAAAATAGTATAAAACTTGTAATAAACCTACGACACCCTGTCAACTCCATTATTTATTTATGTCCCTAAAAATAAATAAAGTGTACCAAAAGTAAATAATATATATAAATATGGTTAAACATAGACAAATAACATATTATTGTGGGTCGTAAATTTGTCTCGATAATGTTACATTTGAGATGTCACGTGACAGTCTTTAGTGTGTAAGATTCCTTGTATCAATGTTTCAAAGACGTGTGGTATCCGGCTGAGTAGAATAAACCACCCTCATTTTTTACCGAGGTTTCGTAAAAGGTTACTAAGGTACATTGACCCGCCGTGTATCTAGTTAAATAGAATATACCTCCCTCATTTCTTACCGAGGTGTCGTAAAAGACTAGTAAGGTTCATTGACCCGCCGTGTATCTAGTTAAATAGAATAGATCACCCTCATTTCTTACCGAGGTTTCGTAAAAGGCTAGTAAAGTAAATTGACCCGCCGTGTGGTATCCAGTTAAATAGAATAGACCACCCTATTTCTTACGGAGTTTTCGTAAAAGACGAGTAAGGTAAGTTGACGTCAGGCAGGCGGCGTAAAATACGTAGCCAATCATATGACGAACATGTTTATAACATGTTGTGCCGACTCCGCTTAGAGTAGAAGGGCAGGAGAATGTTTTAATATTTTGAATAAGGCTTCTTACACAGGCACATTAGAATTGTCTCCAAGTTTGATTAACCAAAGTTAACGATTAAACAAACGAATATAACTTTATTTCAAAATCCGATAAGTGATTAAAAACCATAGAGTTATTATAACTAAAGTAGAGCATCAAACCTAAAATATGATAATAAAAAAAATTATGTTACCTATGTGTGTTTATTTTGTGAAATATTTGTAAATTGGATTTAATTGGATCAAATTCAATGTTTAAAACTTTTTAAACAATTTACTTTTGGCATAAAAAAACGCACAATGTAAGTTGTATTAAAAAATGTTCAGAGTAATTAAATTAAGAAAGCACCATAAATATTTCTCTGTGTATTTGTATTTAGACAAAGACAAGTACGGTTCTCTCGCTTATTGATTGTTGGTCTATGGCTCCCTTACTCTATGGGTATGTTCTATGTTACCATAAATATATATTATTTTAATTTCATTATATTGCAATCCTTATAATAAATAAAAAAAACATTTTAAAGTAATAAGCTAAATTAATACGATAAAAAAGTGTTTATACATATTCTATTACAGTGCAGTAATGGAATGTCGCACGCTTAGTATTAAAGTGACCTAAATCAAAATTAGGCTTAATTGAGTTAGATACATTATAATATTTAAACGCCATCTACAAGACATGACGCTACGAACTATAAAAAAAAATAGTGTTTTCTAGCTAATTTATAGAATTAGACGTTACTTTGGATATATAGGATAGAATCCGGAGGATTCGTAAAAACACAAAAACACAAAGCGTCGTCGTGGAGTCTATCTCCTGATGATGCTTCGTTTGCAAGGTGATTGTTGAGTATGTGATAGTGAACGTATGTAGTGCTTGTGTATTGTGGTGGCGGTGGTGGAGGTTTGTGCATGTGTTTTTACGAATCCTGCACGTATCAGGTATGAAAACGAATTGTCCACTCTACATTTAGCATTATATATTTTTTCTATTTTACTTCATAGCGGATTATAGCAAAATAATTTTATTATTACTTTTGGTGTTTTCTAGCTCCGCCAAGTTTGACTTTAAAACTCACGAGTTTTGACGACGCTTTATTAATAATTTGCTACAACTTTTTCGAATTCAGTCACTTTAATACTAAACGTGCGATGTATAAATTAACTTTTTTTTTACATTTCAAGAAAATTAAAATCGCGTATATGTAAATAGATGTAAGTAAATAAAAATACTTGTATAATACGGTGTGAGGTACACTAAAAGAGGCCGTTGGTCGTTTAGTTGCTCTCTATAGCCTTCGCCACGAACTCGATGAACCTCTTCCCGTACTGCTCCGGGTCACAGGTTGAAATCCCGTCGACATTGCTGCCGTATTTCACTGTTTTAGCGGCTTTCGCTGCCTGGAAGTGGTATTGAATATATCAAATCAAAATATTGTTGATAGATGTAAAAATAATAGGTGAATTTGATTGTTACGAAGTGGACTCGATACAAATTTAACCCTTTGACTCCGTGCTATTGAGATCCAAAAAAAAAACGTTTTTATTGAGATCAATGACCGTACCCTAGTACGCCATTCAAACCTTGACCTACAAACTTAATAGTACAGGCTCGTGTGCGTTTATAATATTGTTCCAATAAGCTTTTGAATCGTCAAGGAATAATATTAATGAAGCTACAACTGGTTCAGAATATTGCTCTTACCGAGAAGAACAAGAAAGAAACTTAGCGATCGATCTATTTAAATATTTTCAATTTTCATATATTACGCAGTTTTTTTAAAGCTGTGTAAGCCCAGCGGTAACACCGTGCGAATCTTTCGAGAAGGCCACGGGTTCTAACTCGGGCAGACCCCAATGAGTTTTTCTGTTAAAACTTATGTTGGTTGATGATGTATTGATAATTATAATTTATTACACGCTTTTCGGTGAAGGAAAACATGGTGATGAAATCTGCATATCTCTAGAGAATTTTGGAGATATGTGTAACCTACCAATCCGCATTGTAGCAGCGTGGTAAGTCTTAGCTCCAAACCTTCTCTCCAAAAACGGAGGGAAGAGGCCTATTCCCAGCAGTGGGATAGTAACAGGTCGCTACTTAAGCAGTTTTAAGATTAAGATATTAAATTACAGTACCTGGGTGACTCTGAGTCTTGCTTGGTAATTTTTTTAGAGATACATATAAAAAGTCATTAAAAAAAATAAAGAAAAGGCTCACGTGGGACTTGAACTCGAGTATTTTAAGTTTTTTTCGTTCCCCCATTAAGCTATCACCACTTTACATATAACAGCAAATACAAGCTTCTCTTTCTATTTCTAATTAAACAATTTTATTGCCTGATAAATAGGTATAAAACGACATTTTTTTTAAAATGAAACCTAGCTAGATCGATTTTTCGATTGCTAAAAAAAAACTCACCTGTTTCTTGACTCCGTAGTGCGTTAGGACGTCGATTAACGCGACGAAATATATCTCCTTTTTAGGTGCACCTGGTGAATATGGACAAACGTATGTTTAATTAAATTAATTATAGTTTAGAATTACCGCCTAAACTTTCCGATACCGGTATCTTAGACCAGGACTTCTTAAACTTTTTTATATAGCGACACCCTTCAAGCTTAGGAAATTTTAAACGACCCCCTCCTCCATACAATGAAATATATATTAACCGTAGATGTAATATCGCACTATTTTACAATGTAAATAACAGTTTTGCATTGCCACTTTTTTCAAAAAAATAGTTATAATAAAACTACAATAGTATTTTGTATGATTTTTATTTGTATTTATATTTGTACGTAGTGTGTATACTAATTTTAAAATTTTATTTATAATTGTTGTAAACTTACCAATCATAAATTTAATAAAATCTATTTAATTAAATTTAATTAAAAGGGGTAATGAAGGAACTTCGTTTGAGTGTGTATGCGTGAGTGTGAGAGTGTGAGTGTGAGTGTGAGAGTGTGAGTGTGAGTGTGAGAGTGTGAGAGTGTGAGAGTGTGAGAGTGTGAGAGTGTGAGTGAGAGTGTGAGTGAGAGTGTGAGTGAGAGTGTGAGTGTGAGTGTGAGTGTGTGAGAGTGTGAGTGTGTGTATGTGTGTGTATGTGTGTGTGTTTTTACTAAATAAGAATTTATCAGTACATCTCTCGAATTGCCATAATTTTCTTAGTTTTAGATAGATAGAGAATATATAAGGTTAAGGTTTAAATCATTTTTTCTCAAAAAAAGCCAATGGCCACTTACATGAGAACATAAACTCTTAACTAACTTAGGCGGTCACCAAATTTATTAAGTAGGTAATCAAATATATCTCACTTACATTTGAAGTAGTTAGAACGGTAAACATAAATTCTGTAAATATGGTTGGACAAATATTATGCTTACATCGTTTGGTAATTTGTATGTATTTCGTTATAGTGTGTTGTTTTAAAATACAATTCAGAATGAAGAGTTTCCTTACAGTAAAAACCTTGCCATTTCTGTAATTTATATAGAAAGATACACACTCACCGTCGTGGCTAGGTATGGCGTATATGTCCAGCTCGGGGATGATGCCTTCGTACCGCAGCGAGGACTGGCGGCCCAGGCCCCGCGGACTGTCGGGCGGCGTGTTGAACCCCCATCTATATTCAAATAAGATGTAAAAATAAAAGGACCAAATCTGATTGGACGAGATACAGATCAGAAAAAGCTAATCCAGGGTTTCCACAGAAGGTGAATTTGATTGTTACGAAGTGGACTCGATAGATATTCAACCGTTTCGCTCCGTGCTATTGAAATGCAAAAAAAAAACTAAACGTTTTTATTGAGATCAATGACCGTACCCTAGTACGCCATTCAAACCTTGACCTAGAAACTTAATAGTACAGGCTCGTGTGCGTTCGAACGCATGGTGGACTCCGCAATATCAAACCTAGGTTTTTTCGGTGGGCCAATTGGTCTATGGCCAGAAAAAGGCATAGTGAGACACCTGTGACCCACATAGCTCTATAGGCGTCAAAGCACATGACCAAACCAGCGAAGACGCGCTTCTACGACTTTGTCGACAAAATCTCTCACGCCAAGGCTTCCGCGAATCATACAAACAAACTCTTCAGCTTTATATATTAAAGTATCCGATGTAGCGAGTGTAGCACAGACCTGTCGCCGTGGTGCCTGTTGTCGGTGTCGCTGTCGCTGTCGGTGTCGGGCTCGCTGTCGGCCTCGGCCTCGCGCTGCCTGGCCGCCTCCGCCTCGGCCTCGCCGCGCCCGCACTCGTGCACGCCCAGCAGCAGCGAGTAGTCCATCAGGTGCAGCTTGGTCAGGAACTATATCAAAACAAAATGAATCGTATAAGGCAGGGCTTCTTAAACTGTGGGTCGCGACCCCCAGGGGGGTCCTCCTAAGTTCCTTCATTACCCCTTTTCATTATATTTAATTAAATAGATTTTATTAAATTTATGATTGGTTAATTAAATTGATAATATATATTTCATTATATGGAGGAGGGGGTCGTTTAAAATTTCCTAAGCTTGAAGGGGGTCGCTATATAAAAAAGTTTAAGAGGCCCTGGTATAAGGTAAGTGCACTAGTAATTGACCATGTACTAGTAGTTGACCGTTTTGTATGAAATCTATATTCTATTACATATAATAAAATCGTTGAGATGTCAAATATCTGTGCGTTTGTTTCCGCTAATCTCAAAAACCACTGAACCGATTTGGACCCTGTTTTTACTTATATGTAGTAGAAAGCCTCAATTAACATATAGGGTAGGTTTACTAGCGGATAATGCTGTAATTCGGTGGTGATCGGAGCATTTTGTTATAAATGTAATTAATATATCTTTAAATTAAGCACGACAAAGGGAACTGAACATACTAGTTTTAAATAATAAGCGTTTTTTGTTGTTGTAGCCAATAAAAAATATTTAATAATAATATTACATTTTAAATATAAAACAATGGGCTACAGTTCTGAGCTTTTGGGCAGTTGTTAATAGATGGCAACAGGTAATTACAAATTTATTTTTTATGAGCTATTTACGTCGGGGAACGTCGTCTTAAGAGTGTCTTCTGGGAGGCCAGACCACGGCTTAGAGCGAGTTGTAATGGAGGGCTAATAATATGACGATTAGTCATTATGACGTCGGGAGTATGGCGAGAAGGCACGGCCGACCAACCTCAGAAAACTAGGACCTCGTCTTCGCCGACAAAGTACCCTGTTTGCGTGTATTATGTGTCTGTATTTGCTATCGTTATTTGATCGTCAGGGTCATACAGGACGCTTTTTGGACGCCCATATTATCGGTTAATTAACCTAACAGGGATGTAAGTAAAAGCGACTGTTATAAGTGGGTTCTGGTGGACCTCAGTCGAACCTAAAATTGGTCAAGCTGATCAGAGGAGTATGGTAACTAACATTATGACATGAGAGTTTTATAAATAAGATATATTTTTGGTACATAATATTACAATCTCAATCAATCATAATATAATCACAGATTGTTATCTCTGTCAAGTTTTATTTAATTTTTAGGACTACAGATTTAGGGATAGAAACTAATATTTTAGATTTACACCTAGTTGTATGTTAATTATTTAAATTACAACAAGCCGTAGTACAAATACGTTAAGCCGTTGAAGTGTTAATGCGGTACACGCACGCATACACGCACGCACGCACGCTCACACGTACACGGATACAATTTCAACTTACATTGAAACATTACATTAATAGGATCAAATTCAAATTCACAATATTCTTTATTCAAATAAACTTGTAAACAAGTTCTTTTGAATCGTCAACTCTACTGCTGGTTCGGAAAGCTGTTCCTACCGAGAAGAGCCAGCAAGAAACTCGGCGGTTGCTCTTTTAAAAATATAATTCTTAATACTATTTACATTAAGTCGTTACTGTCTTGTACTGGTTCAAAGAGAGCTATATCCACACATTCTTATCTTCCAAATAATCTTCAAGAGTATAGTAGGCTTTCTGTATCAGCCTCTTTTTAACAGTGTTTTTAAACTGATGTAATGGCAAAGCTGAAATTGATTGCGGAATTTTATTATAGAAAAAAGATCAATAAGATACCTCAACATCCGCAGTAAGTGTTTCTAGTAACTTCTCTTTGGCTGCGTCGCCGATATCGATCCGCACTCCTTGCTTGATGAAGTCATTATCCTTGAGGGTGGGCAACTCTTTCTCCAATTCTTTCTCAGAGGCTTCTCTATCTACCGTCGAACCTTTCAGGTCATACTTTCTGTGGAGGCAAATAAGTTTCATTTACAGCAGCAGGGTACATCTCGCTTACTCCCTGAGGTCACCTAGGTGACCTAAGTGAAGAAGAAATTCGGCAGTTGCTCTTTTGAAAACATAATTCTTTCAACATGTGACGGTTTCGACCTTACATGCATATTGGTAGAGTTATGTACATGATAATAATATGTTAAGGAAGGTTTATAAATAAAAATATTTGTTTGTCATGTAATATGGTTTTTCGGAATGAGTATTTGATACTCGTTACATATATGTACTTTTTTAATAAAAATATTTTTATCAAAATTTTCCCCATACATTTTGGATTTTCCATACTAAATTTTTATCAGCGCCGAAAGTCACAACACGCGTCAGAGATGGTGATGGGTGTCTGGCGGACGTTACATGGTACCGCATGTCGAAGGCTTACGTCTACATTTACTCGGGGCAGATCGTTACAAACATTACACATTTCAAACTGTTTATTCTATCATCACTTTCTTACTATGGAACTCTGGAAAGCAACGCTTACTTCTATGAATTAAATAATTGTACATCTTACTTGTGAATGTTGAGGTGGTTAGAGAACACGTTCCTTGTCGCTACCAGGTAGTGCTCAATGCCGTCAACAGTGAGCCGGTACATGCCGAGGTACTGAGGTAGGAGCGTCTTGCCGTGCCGCTCCACTATATACTGCGAACGTGAGGCAATGGGCATTTATACTTACAACCAACAATGGGATTCCATAAATTCATAATTGATCCGTTCATTTCTTACAAAACATTTCTTGTAACTATAACTATATATTACAATACACCACGATAATATGGCGCGCCCCTCCAAATTACTGTTTCAATGAGTGTAGTCAAATCCTTACGAAATATTTTGCATGTAGTTAGTTTTTCCAGTTCTCACATCAACAATGTACTTAGTACCCGATTTGTTGGTCAACTTATCATAACTAGGTACATCGCGCAAGACAACGCACGTGTCCTTTTCAATGAGTATATCAGTGCAGCGCCATACTATAATAATGAGCAATTATTGTTGACGCTAGTAGTGCAATTAGTTGCGCGACAAATTCATGGATTTGTTTTTGTTTGACAGCAGTCTTAGCACGCACACATGCGTTGCGAATCTTATTGGCGTTTTGGCGTTCCCGAATTGAAATTATAAACATAAATGTAGTTATCGTGACTTAATTATAAGAGATTGCCGTTTTCGCCATATTTTTTATTGCTGCTTCTCTCCTATTTATGTAAGCTTGATGTTATATAGCCTATAGAGTTCCTCGATAAATGGACTATATGACACTCAAAGAATTTTACAAATTGGTCCAGTAGTTCCTGAGATTACCGCGTTCAAACAAACAAACAACTCTGCTGCTTTATATATTAGTATTGATTAGTTTCACTTAATTCTATTAATCAGGATCTGCTTATTAAAATTAACTATATTTGTCCCAATGCCAGTTTTTACTAATGATCGTAACTTACAAGCCGGGGTTGGCAAATTGTTTGGAAAGAATTTAGAGCAGCATTGGAATGAAATAAACAGCTATGTCCAGATATTCAGGTATATATTACAATCGAAAAATATTCGTTTTTATCCGATATATTTCATCTACGTAAAATAATGTATGATATCACACAGTTAAAAGATATGACAGTTTATTATTATTTCCTTCATAATCTTGTTTTATTTACTTTATAATCTTATCATTTATGAGATTTACAGGGATTCTAGGTGTTTAATGATTCATTGACTTAATGATAAGCAGTTATAAAGAGAAATAGTGATTGAGCAAACCATATAATCACGAATTACAAGCAAGCTATTTGGACCTAATATATACAGGATGATAACAACAATACGATATTAAATGAATCCACTGATCATGTGTACATAATAGATAACAATGGCATAAATCAATCTTCTTAAATATGGTTTTAAAAAAACGTTATTGAGACCTAGCTTTGTTAGCAATGGTTGATTGACCTGACACCCGTGCTTATTGAAAAACAGGAAAAATCAATAACATTGCTGTTTTCTCTCCCTCGCACCATATTATTTAGTTTTTGGTCAGGGTTCCGTGTGTCGTAATAGGGTACGGTCATTGATCTCTATAAATCGTGTTTATTTTTTAAAATATTAAAATTATTCCTGTGGCTACAATATCGTTTAATTAGATGATTTTTTTATGTGAATTGCTAAGATGTGTAAGTAACTAAAATTAATGTCATAACTTCGGTACCATATACTTTTACAGCAGCAGACTGAATTAAAGAAAAAACAAATAATCGTAATTAATAATAATTGTAATAACTACATAGTATAATAAGTATGTTATAGGTAAAATGTGTGGTTGACATTCGGGATCACTTCCTAGGACTAGTCCTATTTTATGCGTCCGGTGATTTCTGCGCAATTTTCATAAATACTTAAGTATTTCATTCGTTTTGTCTGATTAATATTTGTTTACCTTGTTAAACAAATAGCTCAAAAGCTTCTAAAATGAATTTTGAACAAATATTTTTTTTATACAAAAAAAAATTCATTTTCCGGATATAATCTCAATTCACCCAAATTCACATTCCGAAGTCTTAATTTCTATATAGCGATTTCTTTGAACAAACTTTAGTTAAAGACTTCCATAGATAAAAACGTAGTTTAGAACACTTTAGAGCAGTGTTTCCCGAACTTTCGTGGTCCATGCCCCACGTTAAAAACTATTTTGCCCCCCTAGGTAACATACATAAATTTTAATATTAAAAATTGAATTGTCCACTTAAAGAACATAAAAAAATTAAAAAAAAAAACAAAAAAAACTTTATTTTCATAACAACTACACTAAGGTTTTTGATCTTCTAGTAAGTATATAAACACTTGTGTTAGAAGACCTCAAAATATAAATAATAGGTTTTAGTTTTTGCTTTTTTTTGTTAAGTTTAGCACCGAAATCTAGCATTGCACTTAAATGGCCCAGAACGAAAAGCTTAAACTCGCGTAGAGTTCCCCCCCCCCCCCCTTAACCATGAAATTGCCCCTCTGTGGGTCGTGAGCCTCGCGTTGGGAAACACTGCTTTAGAGGAATCGTACGGTATACATTTTTATGATTATTTCGATAGATTACCTAACTACAAGTGACTAATAAAAGATTCACAGAAACGTTTATCATCGCACCACTCTTTATCTTAATACAATAAAGTTCTTCAAAAAGAAATGTTTGCAGCGTCATCTGATACGACAAAATAATCAGTTAAAAGTCGACAAACTTTTTATCAGGAATAAACTGGTTATGATTGCCATAAAATAAACTAAATAAATCATTATATAAGGAGAAGGAATAACGGTGTTGATTTGTGCCTAGAGGTTTTTTTGTTATTGGGTGACAGATCTTCGCAATCATGACTGAAAGCGAAAATGATATCAGAAATGAAGCGCGCTTACCTAGAAAATAAGATGCATGTTTACACCTACTCTGGATTTAAATACCCTACAAAAATCATAAACACTAAATAGTTGTTTGTTTATTGTAGGCACAGGTGGCAGTGACCCTGTGTAACTGGGCCAGTGCGTGTGGCGGGTTCGATTCCTGCCGAGGGCCAACATTAATTTTCATTTTGCCAGTTGTCTGTCACCCATAACTCAAGTATTAAGTTACTTTGGTGACGAACGACCGTGTGTACACACACTCGTTTTCTTTCATATATTTATTATTTATTTTAGAGATGTAACTTAAGGAATTGCGATTCAATTTACTACAATATACTGACTGAATTTCACAGAGTTTCAATAAAAGAAATATTTTTCGGTATTATATTAAAAGTAGTTCTACAAAGTAAGATTGATATTATAAAGCATAAATCATTACTCGTTCTATGCAAGTAAGTAAGTAAGTAACGGCCTGTTACTATCCCACAGCTGGGCATAGGCCTCTTCTCTCCGTTTTTTTTTTTTTTGGAGAGAAGGATTGGAGCTAAGACCTATCACGCTGCTCCAATGCAGATTGGTAGGTTACACACATCCCCAGAATTCTCTAGAGATATGCAGGTTTCCTCACGATGTTTTCCTTCGCCGAAAAGCGTGTGATAAATTGCAATTATTAATTAGACACATTAGTTTTACTAGAAAACTCATTGGTGCCTACCCGGGGTTTGAACCCTAGACCTCTTCGAAAGAGGCGCACGGTGATACCGCTTGGCTACCACAGCTTCTATGCAAGGACACAGTTAAACTTACCGGATGGTAATGTTTAAGGAAGGAGTGCATCCTCTCCACCTCTTCGGAGGTGAGGGTCTTCAGGATGAAGAGTCTGTCGTAGCTCTGGTAGAACTTGGCGCCAGACTTACCAGACGAATCATCTGGAATCGGCTGCGACCTGTTGACAAGGACTTTAACTTATTTAGGGAGATTTACAATTCATAAAAAAAACTAAGAGATTGCAATATCCACTTAAAAATACAGTACCTGGTTAACCGAGCCTTGCTCAGTAATTTTTTTTTTACAAAATTAAAAAAAAATAGATCGGGATCGATCCTAGGTATTTACATTTCTCGAGTCTGCAAGTTCTCCGAATAAGCTACGCTGACTTGACAGCTTATAGCAAAAATTCATCTATATATATAAAAGAAAGTTGGTCTTAGTTACACTATTTATAACTCAAGAACGGATAAACCAATTCGGCTGAAAATTGGTGCAGAGGTTGCTTAGAACCAGGAGACGGACATAGGATACTTTTTATCCCGTTCAACCGCATTTATTTTATCCCGTCAAGTCACTATAAAACGTGGTATAACAAAAACGACTATGACATGGAATAACAAAACGCAAAAGACCGTTGAATAACAAAACATAAATGACAGCTACACGTAATTTTGTCTTTGGTGAAGTATATTTTATGAATTTAAATATTCCAAAGATAGCAGGGAATCTTCATGGTATAGGGAAAGGGGAATTGTTTTACTCTAAATTTAACGCGTGCGGGCCACGGGCAGTAATCATTTTTTTTCATTAAGTTACATAGGCTATATATTTTATACCCGTGCGAAGCCGGAGCAGGCCACTAGTTTAATATAAATTTTAGTAATTTTTTTAATGTCCCAAAACAGGGATAAAACGATTTTTTTTTCACATAAAACCTAGCTACATCGATTTTTCCCTCAAAACCTCCTACATGCTGAATTTCAGGAAAATCGTTACTTTGCGGAGTTACTATAATACAAAAGTAATAATAAAATTATTTCGCTGTCTTCTTTACGTGCCTCTTGACTACTGAAGGTTGGCCGTTAGCATTCTGTATGCCACTCTGTCCTTTGCAAGAAACAATTCTAAAACGGAAACAATGCCCGTCCACTCGCGTATGTTTCGCAACCACGATTTTTTCCGCCGTCCAGCGCGCCTCTTCCCTTCAATTTTGCCCATTATTATTAGTTGAAGCAACCTGTAGCTCTCGTGCCTAAGAACATGGCCGAGGTATTCCATATATCTCTTTTTTATGGTTGCTAACAACTTTCGGGTCATCTTGACGCGCTGTAGTACAATTTCATTTTTTACCCTATCAACCCAACTTATGCGAACGATAAATTAAATAGAAAATATATATAATACTAAATGTAGAAAGGACCTTCGTAAAGATCGCTTTGCGATTTTGCCGGGGAGTCTATCTCCTGATGATGCTTCGGTTGCGGGGCGAAACGATTGTTGAATTTTTGACAGTGAACGTGTGCAGTGCTTGTGTATTGTGGTAGCGGTGGTGGTTTGTCCATGTTTTTAACGAATCCTGCATGTATCGGGCATGAAAACGGTCAATCCACTCTACGTTTAACATTCCTTGGGCGCCAATTTCGTACGACGTTGTGTGGCGGTGGCAGCGGACTGTCGTTACAGGGTCAGTCGGTTCAGGGTGAATTATTGTTCACCCTCTTCACCCTGATAGGCTGTATCCCTTAAATAGCGCGGGAAGTCGGCGTCGGCGACCGTAGGCACTATATATTTTACTTCGTCGCTAATTCTAGCAAAATAATTATAACATTTGTTTAATTAATATTCGAGCAACGTTAAACGAGTCTATCAACCAGAAAATTTGTCTCAAATTACATTTTGACTAACGCCCAATAACAAGTCTTTCCTATTATATATTGGTACATTCGCACTTAGCTAATCTTGATATATCGATCATCCATATATCGATATCAGGGATCAGGCCCAACTTTAATT
Organism: Morpho helenor; assembly: GCA_029227775.1. NCBI lineage: Eukaryota > Metazoa > Arthropoda > Insecta > Lepidoptera > Nymphalidae > Morpho > Morpho helenor. Next base: position 3,719,636 of record JARGCU010000006.1, read on the forward strand.
ATTTTGTACACTTGAACACAAAATTTGCCTGTTGACAAGGTAGAGTACACACTCTACCTTGTCAACAGGTTGTATATTCCTTATCAATATTTTACGTATTAGTTTATCGTTATTAGTGCAAACTGTACCTTAATATCACTTGTGACTCACAGCTTAATGAATTTTTATTTTGACTCACGAGTTTTCAGTGTACATTTTTTTTTCGTAAAATATATATATTTCGTAAAATAACTTGGTCGAGACAGTCAAAAAACTCAACAATAATTTTAAATTATGTTCTGCGATCATCTTTATGACGTTATTATCCCACTTTAAGTGGGATCGGCAAAACATGTTATAAACATGTTGTTACATGATTTGACTACATATTTTACGACCGGCCGCCTGCCTGGCGTCAACTTACCTTAGTCGTATTTTACGACATCTCGCTAAGAAATGCGGTTGGTCTATTCTACTCAGCTCGAATACCACACAGCGGGTCGATTTACCTTAATAGTCGCTTTTTACGACACCTCAACAACTAAAAAATACTAAAACACAATAACTAAAAAACTAGTATATACATAATTTAAAAAAAAACACGAATATTATGCTGTCCAACAATCAAAATTTTATATTTAGTAAAGAACAACGGATCTATTTATCAATAACAATCATCGCATGTCATATTTCTGAAAACAAAAGATCGATAAACTATCAGATATATTTAAACGGACCGCAAACATTTCTCAAATGCGTCCTTCTTATATTTTAAACGCCGTTTGGTATCCGGCTGAATAGAATAAGTACCGCCCTCATTTCTTACCGAGGTGTCGTAAGAGGCGGCTAAGGTAAGTCGACCCACGGTGTAATATCCGGCTTAGTAGAATATACCAACCTCATTTCTTACCGAGGTGTCGTAAAACGCGACTAAGGTAAGTTGACCAACCGTGTGGTATCCAGTTTAGTAGAATAGACCAACCTCTTTCTTACCGAGGTGTCGTAAAATACGACTAAGGTAAGTTGACGTCAGGCAGGCGGCCGATCGTAAAAACGCAGCCAATTAATGTGACAGCATGTTTATAACATGTTGTGCCGACCCCGCTTAGAGTGGGATAAGGGCTGGAGGATGATGATCTTTCTTATATTTTAAATATAAATCCGTGTGTTACTATGTGCCTAATTGACTTACCTTCGTGAAAATGCAATAGTGCAATTAATGGACTCGCTGCAACTGTGTTATAAATATATTACATATATATTTTATTTGCGGTGATTTCCACAGACAATCAAGGAGTTTAGGATTCTTCGAAGGATATAGATAAAAAATCATGGCTATTCAAACACCAAAAAAAAAAAACAGACGGGACACTCAGAACGGGAATTCTTAATTCAAACTTCAAATACACACTTCGATTTTTTTTTATGAGTGCTTGTTAAATGGAAACGATACACAGCAGAACAGCCAGTGATCGTGATATGCGGATGAAGGCCGTGTCAGTTTGGAGTAGGGTTGCCACCCGTACTATATTATATAGTATCGTACTATATTTTAGTCAATTGTACTATATGAGCAGGTAATCAAACGTAAATATGTCCTTGATAAGTGAACAACGGTTGATGGATTGACGGTAGACCAAATTATTTGTTTGCAGATGCTGTCAACTTTTTTCGCATATTTTAATAATTATTTTAGCTTCATTTTATAATGATTGCCCATAATTACATAAAAATAGGTAAGCTGTGATGGCCTAGCGGTGCGACCATTTGAATCTCTAGAGACGATCATGGGTTCAAACCCGGGCAGACACCAATGAGTTTTTCTATTAAAACTTATGTGTCTAATTGGTAATTGCAATTTATCACACGCTTTTCGGTGAAGGAAAACATCGTGAGGAAACTTGCATATCTCTAGAGAATCCTAGGGATATGTGAAACCTACCAATCCGCATTGAAGCAGCGTGGTAGGTCTTAGCTCCAACCCTTCTCTCCAAAAATGGAGAGAGGAGGCCTATGCCCAGCAGTGGGATAGTAACAGGCCGTAACTTACTTTACTTAAAAAAATAATAGTCAAATCTAATCAAAACTATTAAAATCAGTTTGGACATATTGGGATACGAACAAAAACAGTGGATTAATTTGTTTTTGAAAAGAATTAATGTTTGGACATATCAGAATTTGATTTAAACTACTCGTGACGACATAAGGCACATGATGCATTTTGAAAAAGAATTAAGCTTTCAATTGAGAATTTCTTAGCAATGACGACGACATATTTGAAATTGTAATATTTCAGAATGTTTAGATTTTAGTTTACTTTAAGTTGACATAAAAAAGTACTTTTTCGTCTATGGTGGACATATTGGTGTTTGATATTTATCAACTCATATATTATAGAAAAACAATATAGGACGAAAAATACTATATTTTATCGCTAATCTGCTGTCGCGCTTTATTTAATTAACTGTGAATGGAACGCACCCCCAGCGCTGCATAGAGAATTTTGAACGAAACTCATTTATGTACGTACGTCACATGTCAACGTCACTTTCTCAATTAATGTTACGCGAACGAACATTGAGATTATTTTCGACTGTTCATTATCGGATTAAAATAACAACAAAAACATGGAGAGTAATGATACTTCTTGCACGCCTCCCAAGAAGAAAGAAAGAAAAGAAAAATACTTCAAAAAATCTCATGGAAAAATAAATAATGAAAATGAAAATAGATGTGTACTATTTTTTCCTGAATTTCTCAAAGTACTATATTTTTTTTCCATTAAAAAAAAATACTATATTTCTTCAAAAAAAAAGGTGGCAACCCTAGTTTGGAGGCACACTACAAATTGGTTATTTAAAAAAAAAATCGTACAGCGTTTAGTAAAACTCCGCTGACCTCAGTCGCTTTATTGTCAGGCCCCGTTTGACGAATTCACTCGCATCGTGGAATAAGCCCTCTTGGGTATCGGCTTTCAATTCGCCGACACCAGAGGGCGCCGTCGCCGAACGCCGCATCTTACAAAGCCTCTTCGTCCTCCTAGAGCTGAGGTAGTTATCGGGCTTTCTAAACCTAGGGACAGGATGGGATTGGGATAGGGGATACCAGTCCGTTATAGGACAAAAATAAATATACATAAATAAAATGTTACGTTCACGTTAGGTTATCACACGTGCGCACGTGTCATGAATTATCTAAATTATCTAAATGTCAATGAAAGATTTCCTTACCGGGTGAGAGACTCCTTGTAGTCTATGTCGTCGATACCGAACCTCTCCCTTAGATTTCTGAAGACGAGAGGGCAGTATTCCTTTACTTTGAAATGTGACGGCATGTTCTCTCTGTAATTAACGATATTAATTAAATAGAATAATTGCCTGGCCCGTTGGCGTAGTGTAGGGTTCGATTCCCGCCGAGGTCCAACATGTTCTATAAATGAATTTGTTGATCTTTGAGCCTGGGTGTATATTTGTATATAAGTATTTATTTTAAAATATATAAGTATATATTCACCAGTTGTCTGTCTACCATAACACAAGTATTAAGTTACTTACTTTGGGGACGGACGACCGTGTGTGTAAGTGTCCCATATATTTATATACAAATAAGCAAAACTCTTTCGTCATCTTCATTACTGAAGGTTGCTCTGAAAGTATTTTGCCTACTTTTCACTATTTCTATTCTATTATATTTTTCTTTCCACTAATTTCCTTCGTCTAATCCGGCATTAAGCGTTACTTAGAGCAGTTGCGACAGTAACAAAAAACTAAGCTAAGTAAGACGAATTTTGGATAACGTAGTTTTGGTATTATTTTTTTATGTTCTTTTAATTACTTGTCATTTTTAAAATTGCCCAGCAAGGCTCGTTCACCCAGCTACTAATATGAAACGTAGGCCTTGTAAGTCATTTGTCGATTAATCAAATCGAATTTTAGCATCATTTATAGGCGATTAAAGTTTTAATTAAAATATGAGCATTGTAAGTAACGGCCTGTTACTATCCCACTGCTGGGCATAGGCTTCTTTTTTCCGTTTTTTTTTTTTTGGAGAGAAGGATTGGAGCTATGACCTACCACGCTGCTCCAATGCGGATTGGTAGGTTACACATATCTCCCGAATTCTCTAGAGATATGCAGGTTTCCTCACGATGTTTTCCTTCACCGAAAAGCGTGTGATAAATTGCAATTATTAATTAGACACATAAGTTTTACTAGAAAACTCATTGGTGCCTGCCCGGGTTTGAACCCTAGACCTCCTCGAAAGAGGCGCACGGTCATGCCGCTGGGATACCACAGCTTAATATTAGCATTGTAATATTATTGAATTGTATATAAATTTATTCTTGTGTGATTTTCTATGTTGTACAATTTCCTGTTTCTATTGTTAGATTTCTAAGCATGAATAATTTTTTCTTAAACTCGGCCGTGAACTTTGAGCATTGAAAAATCGTGATGAATTGTAAATAATCTAAATACTATTAGGCCGTCTAAAAAAATCCAAATGGAATGGAGTTTCAGGTAATTCTGCTTCTGATATTTATCATAATTATATATTTAGTGCCGGGGATTTATTAAAATTGCTAACTGTTCATTCATTCTCCTGCCCTTATCCCACTTTAAGTGGGGTCACATGTTTGTAACATGATTTGGCTAGGAATTTTACGACCGGCCGCCAGCCTGACGTCAACTTACCTTAGTCGTATTTTACGACACCTCGGTAAGAAAAATGGTGGTTTAATTTTTGCTCAACCGGATACCACACCGTGGTTCAACTTACCTTAGTCAACTTTTACGACAACTCGGTAAGACATGAGGGTGGTCTATTCTACTCAGCCGTATACCACACGGCGGGTAGCCTTACCTTAGTCGCCTTTTACGACATCTCGGTAAGAAATGAGGGTGGTACTACTCTATTCAGCCGGTTACCACACGGCGTAGTCTTCCTCTACGATTATTGGATAAGATATATTAGAGTAAATTATATATATACCTAGTAAATTGTTTTAAATTTCCTTTTAAAATAATAGCAACTAACGTCTTATATTGTAAAAGGTGTTTATTAATACGATTGGACAAGGTTAAGTGTTAAATACGCGTTAGGGTCGTCGCTACGTGAGGCGAAAACCCGCGATAAAAACGGCCAGGCGACGGCAGGAAAACGGTCTCGCGTATCTTAACAACGTTTATTTAACCGCCCTTGCATTGTTTACTATTTATTAATATATTACTTATTTGATTTTATATTGGACTGTAGTGATAAATCATCATCTTCCTGCCCTTATCCCAATCAATGGTCGGCACAACTGTTATAAACATGTTGTCACATGATTTGGCTACGTATTTAACGACCGGCCGCCTGCCTGACGTCAACTTATCTTAATCATATTTTACGACACCTCGATAAGAAATAGGGTGGTCTATTCTACTTAACCGAATACCACACGGTGAGTAAACTTACCTTAGTCGCCTTTTACGACACCTCGGCAAGAAATGAGGGTGGTCTATTCTACTCAGCTGGATACCACACGGCGGGTCGACTTATCTTAGTCGCCTTTTACGACACCGCGGTAAGTAATGAGGGTGGTCTATTCTACTCAGCCGGATACCACACGGCGTAGTAAATGAAAATTAATTATTATATAAAATATAAAAAGCGGGTTTGTTAATTTTCATTTACTAGTTAAAATAGACAAATTTCATTCTGTAACGGCGCCCGCTTATCGCAGTGTAGCCCTGAGGATGAACATACATAACAACAATTGTTTAATTTGCAGAATTAAAGTGATACTCAAAAAACTTTATTTGAGCTGTTGATTAGATTAGACTTACGTATGGCAAAAATAACATTCATATGTGTCATACTTCTATAGCTCATGTTTACCCCAATAAAAGGATTTAATAGTGTATATTACAAAAACTTTGGTTTATATCCAAGGATCTATTTACCAAAAGACCCACCCGTAGTATTAATTAAGAGAAAGTATTTATATTACTTTGTGCATATCCATAATACAAAAGTAATAATAAATTTAATTTGCTATAATCTATGATAGTGTAAAAATATATAATGCTAAATGTAGACTAGACTGTCCGTTTTCATACCTGATACATCCAGGATTTGTATAAACACATGTACGAACCTCCACCACCACCACCACAATACACAGTGAGTGTATAATACACAACACAATACACATCACAATACAGTGATGGAAAATACAAAATTTGATTAGTGCAAATTCTTAGTTGCATAATACAATACATTTGTCAGGCCCGTTGGCACAGTGGGTAGTGATCCTGCCTTCAGTTCCGCTGGTCGCGGTTTTGATTCACACCAAGGGCCAACATTTTCTATGAATGAATTTGTTGGTCTTAGAGTCTGGGCGTATACTTGTATTTAAGTATGTATTTAAAAATTATATAAGTACATATTCACCAGTTGTCTTTCTACCATAACACAAGTGTTAAGTTACTTTGGGGACAGACGACTGTGTGTGTAAGTGTCATATTTCCTTATTTATTTACATAGTACTACAAAATTATTAAACTAATAAAGGAAGAAAATCTTACTTGTTAAACAAATGGTTATCAACTTTAAGTTTGGAATAAGCCCTGAAGTCATCAGGGAGCAGCATAACTGGTATTGAAACATGGCTTAATTCATTTATCTGCAACAATTTTTAGAACATGGCTTAATTCATTTATCTGCAACAATTTTTAGAACATGGCTTAATTCATTTATCTGCAACTTTTTTTAGAACATGACTTAATTCATTTATCTACAACAATTGTTAGGGTTTATTCATAAAAAATTCATTATTAGAGCCTTAGTGTTACATTTAGTTTAGTTTATTTTAGTTAAGTGTTGTCCTTACATATAATGTGCATGCTGTGGCACCTAAAGGCAGTGCATTCAATGCCTTTTGTGGCGTATTTAGTTTATTCTAATGTTTTAATGTAACTGCCACTGGTTGTTCCCAATAAATAAAATAAAAAATAAAAATAAAAGTTATGACTGTAATAGGGAAAAATTAAAAAAATTATACAGTAGCATCACAAAATGATTAAGTCTACTAGTTATTAGTTACTCTATGTTTAGTATAGTTTGAGTTTGCCTTTTTTTCCTCTAGTAACATTAACTATAGTATATAACCTTATTCTTATTAGGTTTAAAATTAGTTGGGCTCTTACATTGAGGTTCCAATTATTCTTCCTTTATTTAACTCTATGCCTAAAATTTCAAGTTAAAAATAATACAAAGACTGTATTTCCAAATCCAAAACTTGGGCCGTTTTAAACTTAAACCAGACCCTTTAAAAAATAAAACAATTAAAAAAAATAACCCACAACCACAACTGATAAAAAGTAACACCAACTTTGTTTACAGACTAATAATATGAAGAAATAGAAAAAACTAAGGTGCGATAATCTATGAATATTTATTTTAAAAAATGAAAAATTTCCTACACTTTAGAAACACCTTTTTTTAGCATTTCTGTGTACTTTCATATGACCAATTAGAAAAATTAAAGACAAATATAAACTGTACTACTGTCAATATTTCTATACTCCTATGCATGTAAATAGTTAGCGATACGAAAACTCAATAAAATGTTGGCACTACTTTTGGTAGTAAATCCTTCAACCGATTGATAAAGAACTATAATTAGAAAGATCATAGTATTATCTGCTACAACCATTGATCTTTTGCCAAAGAACAATACTATAAAAACTAAAATAAAACAAATGTAATCTTTACCGCCATAAAGTAATACAATATAAGCGAAAAACGATAAAGTTCAGAAAGTTAATTCTTATGTACAAATAAAAAATAATTACATAATTACCGTATGATTTACGCCCCACATAAAAACGGACAGTAACGGTTCATTAGCACGGAACAATTTCACTTTTTGATGTTTCACGCGAATATGTTTCTTTTTCAATTTGCTCAATCCAGTACTCGGAACGGACATTTTGGATTTGTTTACAAGAGTTGGTGCACAGCCTCTAAACGTATTTTAAAATAAACAAATATAACTAAACCATTTTTAGGAACATAAAACGGACAAAACCAACAAAGAATTCTGTTGATTATAAAATTTAATACAGAAACTCAACACCCATCAATAGGCGAACGGCTTTTTGACAGGCGAATTTAGAAATCATAGACAAATTAAAAAAATATCATCGACTAAATACAGATTACATTCATATGAAGATAACAATTATTTAAGTATTTTAAAAAACGTTGAAACCGTAGTGTTATAAAACACTAAGCAAAGTTAAATCCAATTAAGTACAACATGTTTAAAAACAATCGATTTTATGTCAAAAGTTGTCTTTTTTAATATTAATAATTAAAAACAATAAAGGTTAATTAAAGTGTATAACTACCAAGAAATAATATCAGATGCACTGTTTTAGAAATTGGATTAAAATGTGTACCTAGTTTGGCTAAATTGTTCTCATTCAACAATGCATATCTAATCTTAAAAAACAAGAAAAAGAGTAAAAAAGAAAATGGATACCTAAAATAATCGATTTTTAATGAAAAAATAATCGATTATTTTTACACATTGCTAGTTTCGGTTCATTTGTCAATTGTCGTTGATTTGAGAAATAAATAGTTATACGAAAGCTTATTGGAAATTGGAATCAAAGACTATTAGAATATAGAATTAAAAACGTACAACTAGAATAATACTAGGATAGAATTTATCTGTTATATTAACAGATTTATAAATATTAAATGTATATAAATTAAATAATAAAACAATGTCTACACCAAGTCCATTTGTATATTGGGCTCAAACAGACAAAAATGTGTCGCTAAAAATTGATTTGAGAAATGTGAAAGATCCCCACATAACTGTTGTGGATAATAATATTAAATTTGCAACTCGTGGTGTCGGTGCTCACGGTGAAAGTCAATACGAATTTAATTTGGACTTGTTTTCCTCCATTAAGTCGGTAAGGATTATTTAATAGAATAAGTATCGTTATGAATCAACTAAAATTTATCCCGTCAGGGATCCACAAGAATAGTAGTAGGCTTCTATTTATCTCCTTTAATAATCTCACTTTCTTAATGATATCTGTTTTGTCGATTTTGTCGTGGAGTCTATCTCCTGACGATGCTTCGGTTATGGGGCGAAACAATTGTTGAGATTGTGGTGGTGAATGTGTGCAGTGCTTGTGTATTGTTGTGTCATCGGAGTTGGGTAGTGCATGAGTTCTTACAAATTCTGCATGTATCAGGTATGAGAACGAATAGTACACTCTAAATTTAACATTACATATATTTTCTTTATCACGGATTATAGCAAAATAATATTCTCATTACTTTTGTATTTTAGACTCCGTAAAGTAATGCCTAATTCTATTAATATCTGTTTATTGTGATCTTGAAAGGATTATGACAAATTTTCCTCTACAAGTTTGTTTTCCCTTAAACCTTAGTAAACAGTAGGCTTAAATTAACTATTGTTAAGGTCATATGTCAAATCAAAATCAAAATTCCTGTTGCGAAAACCTAAATCCTGCTAAATGATGGTTAAAGAATTATATTCTAAATTTTCATAGGACATAGTTAATAAAGATATTTATTTTTTAGAATAAAGATGAAGAAACTACAGTAGTACGTATTTTTGAAAACCGAGTAGAGGTGACCTTAATAAAAGAGAAGGTGGCATGGTGGCCTCGATTGACCGCACAACCACAAAAACCTGCTTGGCTGAAAGTAAGTAATTTTTTTCTTCTTCTTGTGTTTATGGCCTCGATCTGTGCTTTGAGGGCATAATATATTCTGTCAACATCGCATAGAATGGAGAAGACATGTTGGAGATTTACGTAAAACTTACAGTTGGCCGGTAATTAGTACATGTACTTGTTAATCTAATAATAATAATTATTAATAAGCCTTTATTACTGATTAATGTTACGCTGTACAATATAAATCTATGATTTTTGGTAAGTCGCATATCAGTGTGTCGTAGACACATAGGCCTCCTCCAACCTCTTCCACTCATCGCTGTCTCTCGCCGTTTTCATCCACAGAGCGCCAGCAATTCCGCGGAGGTCGTCAGCCCATCTTTTAAGCTGTCGACCTCTTTTCCTCTTAATATAATACCGTGGTACCCATTCTGTAATAGTTCTAGCCCACCTATCCACTGGTTGCCTCATCATATGACCAGTCCATCTCCACTTTAATGTCTTGCATTTCATTCACTGGTTAATCTACGACAACACAAAAACGTCACATTAACAAACATAAATTAAAATTGTATACATTGCACATACATAAATTGATATAATATATAATAGATAATATTATCGTTTAATATTATTTTTTATAATAAATTTATTTAAAGTTATCACTAATGGAGTGTACACATACATTAATAAACATTGAAATTTAAGATAAGATTGGCAAGTACCAGAATACAACCAAATCATTTTAAATATTAAACTTTGCAGACAAATTATTTTTAATTTTATGTGAATAATTAGTATTACATATACTCCTGTCCTTATCCAACTCTAAATAGGGTCGGCACAACATGTTATAAACACGCCGTAACATGATTTGGCTGAGTTTTTACGACCGGCCGCCTGCCTGACGTCAACTTACCTAAGTCGTACTTTATGTCGTCTATTCTACTAAACCGGATACCACACGGTGGGTCAACTTACATTATTCGCCTTTTACGACACCTCGGTAAGAAATGAGGTTGGTCTATTCTATTCAGCCAGATCCCACATGGCGGGTCGACTTACCTTAGTCGCCTTGTACATCTCGGTAAGAAATGAGGTTGGTACTATTCTATTCAGCCGGATACCACACGGCGTTTGCATAATATTAGTATGGATTGAAATTTAAACTGACCTTCGTATATCCAAATATAGGATGCATGACCTCCAAGTACATCATCAGCTTCTTCATCATCAGGTTGGTCTATTCTACTTAGCCGGATACCACACGGCGGGTCGACTTATCTTAGTCGCCTTTTACGACACCGCGGTAAGAAATTAGACTGGTCCATTCTACTCAGCCGGATACCACACGGTGGGTCAACTTACCTTAGTCGCCTTTTATGACACCTCGGTAAGAAATGAGGTTGGTCTATTCTACTCAGCCGGATACCACACGGCGGGTCGACTTACCTTAGTCGCCTTTTACGACACCTCGGTGAGAAATGAAGGTGGTAATATTCTACTTAGCCAGATACAACACGGCTATGTGAATAATTAGTATATAAGTAGTAACGGCCTGTTACTATCCCACTGCTGGGCATAGGCCTCCTCTCTCCATTTTTGGAGAGAAGGGTTGGAGCTAAGACCTACCACGCTGCTCCAATGCGGATTGGTAGGTTACACATATCCCTAGAATTTTCTAGAGATATGCAGGTTTCCTCACGATGTTTTCCGTCACCGAAAAGCGTGTGATAAATTGCAATTATCAATTAGACACATAAGTTTTAATAGAAAAACTCATTGGTGTCTGCCCGGGTTTGAACCCATGATCGTCTCTAGAGATTCACACGTTCGCACCGCTAGGCCATCACAGCTTAATTAGTATATGCTTATAAATTATTATAAGTGTTTCATTGGGCCAAAGTTGTAGCTTAGGTTTTAATGTTCACAGATAAACTTTGATTTGTGGAAATCTGAAGACGGCCAAGACAGTGATGACGAAGCTAGAGATGTTATGAAGGACTACCCTGGAATGTATGATATGTTGCAAAAAGAGGAGATGGGTTATAGAAAAGGTAAAATTTTCAATAATGCATTTGACAAGATCCTATATACATAGTGTGTGTGCTTTAGCATTAATCCTTATCCAATTAAGTACCTTAAATACATTGATTTAAGTGAACATTTTCGGAGATATTACAGATTTAAATTGCCGTGAGGAGGCCGTGCTTCACCCTATAGCACTTTGCATTTAGCAGCTATATGTCGCTCTTTCAAGAGTTTGTTTAATGACAAGAAAGCTGTGAATGTTGTATATAAAGACATTCTGTAATTAATTTTAAAAAATAAATACATAGGGAAAAATGAAAAATAAATAAGTAAATATGAAGTTATATGAATTGTTTTTCTCCAAATTTAACGCTTGTGGGTCACGGGCAGTAATGAATAAATCAAAACTACTGGATCGATTTTAATAATTTTTGTTTTTCACTAATTGACCTGGGCTATATATTTTATACCCGTGCGAAGTAGGGGAAGGCCGCTAGTTATTTTATAATATGTAGTGATTAACTGATTGCCAGTAATGATTATTTTATTGATAACATTGGATAATTCAGTTACTAAGTTGATATGTTTGGATATGCATTCATTAACAATGTTAAGTGAGTGAAATGCGCAAGCGTGGTTATTATATGTGAAATAAGTGTATTATCGTTTTAAAATTTAATTATTGGTTTTTTATTTTTATTTTTTATTTACAGTAAAAATGTACAAGTTATATCTTAAACTACTTACACGATAGGACTATACAAATCATGCCCACGTGGAATGGTCCCAAGAATTCTGGCAGCGTTTTTCGCGTTGAATCGCTAAGCTGATTCTTTGTGCGAAAAAGGAGCCAGCCCTCTTGTCACAGGAGGCAATTAACCGAGTTGTTAAAACGGATAAAAAGTTTTTTGCACTTTGACTCCATGGCCCTAGGTTCTCAATTGCAAACGTCTTAAATATAATATAACTCTCGATGAGAGATGCATACTTCCGCCGTTTGCCGTATTCGGCAATTTCCGCCGCCGTCGGCAATTTTTTATTACCTATTGGTTGGAAACATTTAAATCTATAATAGTGAATCTATAATAATGCTTTTCTGACCATATATATTATAGTCGTATAATTTTTGAAAACAAAATTAGTTGCATTGATAACATTAGATGTTTGTTTGTGGTGTTCCATCATCCTCTTGCCTTATCCCACTCTGCGTGGGGTCGGCGCAACATGTTATAAACATTTTGTTACATGTTTGTACTACTTATTTTACGACCGGCCGCTTTCCTGACGTCAACTTACTTTAGTTGTATTTTACGACACTTCGGCCACCCTCCGACCTCATCCTCAGACCACCCTCATTTCTTACTGAGGTGTCGTAAAAGACGACTAAGATAAGTCGACCTGCCGTGTGGTATACGGCTTAGTACAATAGACCACACTCATTTTTTACCGAGGTGTCGTAGAAGGCGACTCAGGTAAGTTGACCCGCCGTGTGGTATCCGGCTGTGTAGAATAGGCCACCCTCTTTCTTACCGAGGCGTCGTAAAGATGACTAACGTAAGTTGACGTCAGGCAGGCGGCCGGTCGTAAAATAATATGTTTTTAACATGTTGCGCCGACCCCACTTAGAGTGGGATAAGGGCAGGGGGATGAGGATATGTAACCTACCAATCAGCATTAGTGCAGTGTTTTAGGTCTTAGCTCCAATCCTTCTATCCAAAAACGGAGAGAGGAGGCCTATGCCTAGCAATGGATTTAACAGGCCGCCATTATTCGTTTTATGCGTTATCATAATTTAGAGTTAAAATTTAACTTCTTGCGAAATTCCAATCATACTAATAGTGTAGTTTGTGACACAACAGCTTTATGTCAGCTTAATTATGTTTATCCGTTGAAATAAATTACAGTAAATAATACTCGATTATACAGTTTTTATGGAAAAACATAGTTAACCCGATGAAAAATGATTTTTGCGAAACGCAAATTATCAAATTCTTAATAATTATGTATAATCATGTACAACTGTATACATTTATAGGTACATAATTTATGTAGAAATCACACAAAAACCTTTAAATTTCTATATAATATCTGGGTGACTGGGTGGGTAATTTTTTGCAAAAAAAAAAACTTAAAAAAAAGAAAAAACAATTATTTAGTTGGGGATCGATCCTTGGCATTCACATTTCTCGAAGCTGCCTGTTATCCGAATAGGCTACGTCGACTTGACAGCTAATGGCGAAAATTCAATTCAATATAAATGTTAGTGTTTTTTAATGCCCAAAAACAGGGATAAAACAATATTTTTTTGACATAAAACCTCGCTAGATCAATTTTTGTCCCCCAAAACCTCCTACATGCTGAATTTCAGGAAAATCGTAGAGCCGTTTTCGAGATTCAGAAAATATATATATATATACAAGATTAACTCATTTAAATATAAAGATAATTATATATAATGATATACAACCATACACAACTTAAATTATATACAATAAGATTTAATGCGGTATCGTAATTGAGTAAACATTAAGTATAAGTTAACGAATTATTGCAAACACAAGGTCTTATTAACCGTTTTGTGTTTCTAGTATATCCACTGAAATCTATACTTATTATAAGGCCATAGTCCCAAAAAGCTGTCTGTCTGTATGTGATTGATTTTCTCATAATCTACTGAACTGATTTTAGTATGGCTTTTACTAAAAATAGTGCAATTCTTCCTAAAGGTTTAGATTGAAAGTAAAAGTAGCGGCCTGTTACTATCCCACTGCTGAGAACAGGCCTCTTCTCTCCGTCTTTGGAGAGAAAGTTTGGAGCTAAGTCCTACCACGCTGCTCCAGTGCGGATTGGTAGGTTACACATATCTCCAGAATTCTCTAAAGATATGCAGGTTTCCTCACGATGTTTTCCTTCACCGAAAAGCGTGTGATAAATTGAAATTATCAATTAGACACGTAAGTTTTAACAGAAAAACTCATTTTAACAGAAAAACAAAAACTCATTCTGCCCGGATTTGAACCCGCGACCTCCTCGAAAGAGTCGAACGGTGTTACCGCTGGGCCATCACAGCTTTTTTTAAGATTAAAAGTACATTAAGGTTATATGTAAATTGCTTTGAAGGCGCAGTTGTAAACTCACCTGCTGAGAGATTTAGCCGTGTGCGCCGTGTAAACCAGAAGAGATACACTAAAGTAAAGTCTGCGATAGCATGTCTCTATCTCTTATGGTTAACTCACATAACTACTTTTATGTTCAAAAACTTTTAATTTAGTACACTAATTTCCACGCGGGTGAAGCTGCAGGCACAGCTAGTTTATTACATTTAAGACAGGACCTTTGACGCATTTGGCAGTGACCTAAGTAAGCAGTGTCTTAAAGGTCGCAGGTCGCGTGTTCGATTTCCGCTGAGCGCCAACTTTTTCTATAAACAACTTTGTTGATTATTCGAATCAGTATATATGTATTTCAAACTATTTATGTATAAACCAGTTGTCTTTCATAAATGTCCCACATTTATTTATTATATTTACTACAAGCTTATGCCCGTGAATTTACGTGAAAAGTTCAAGATAAAGCGTATCAATTAACGAAGAAATTGAAACAATATTTCTCGTCCATCCTAACTCAAATCAAAGTGTAATTAAAAAGGAAACACAGTATAATGGAGGTGAAACTTTCAGAGGATTTCAAAAAGGTGTACCTGGTCATATACAACCTTTTCCAATTTATCGGCTTCACTTACGTGCTGAGCGTGATGGCCGTACGGTACGCCAAGCTTGAGTACGACTCGGTGGCGGACACGTACGAACATGTTGGACCCGCTATGAAGTTCCTGCAGCTGATGATGTACTTGGAGGTCATGCATCCTATATTTGGATATACGAAGGTCAGTTTAAATTTAAATCTATACTAATAATATGCAACCTCTCCTTCCCCACACTTACCCTCCCTCACCTTCTCTTACCGTTCTCCTACTCTAAGTGGGGTCTTCTGCTTCCATTCTCCTCTATCATTCGTCAACTCTGGTGCCACTCCTTTAACATGCATATCATTTTTCTCACAATACATCCCATATTTTTTTCGGCCTCCCCCTAGCCATACATCCATCCACATTCATATTTCAGACTCTTTTGGTCACATGATTTTCATCCCTCCCCATTACATGACCATACCAACTTAGTCTCGCACTTCTCATCTTTTCTGTAATGGGCGCAACTTTCAGACTTCCTCTAATATACTTATATTCGTATTACTTATATCGTATTCTATCAAGTCACACCACACACCCACCACACCTCTTTCATCCTTTTCTTTTATTGCCCAACATTCTGATCCATACATTACGACAGATCTAATGACCGTTTTATAAATTTTCCCCTTAAGTTTAGTAAATAAGTAAGTAAGTAACGGTTTGTTACTATCCCACTGCTGGACATAAGCCTCTTCTCTCCGTTTTTTTTTTGGAGAGAAGGATTGGAGCTAAGACCTACCACGCTGCGCCAATGCGGATTGGTAGGTTACACATGTCTCCAGAATTCTCTAGAGATATGCAGGTTTCCTCACGATGTTTTCCTTCACCGAAAAGCGTGTGACAGATTGAAATTATCAATTAGACACATAAGTTTTACTAGAAAACTCATTGGTGCCTCCCCGGGGTTTGAACCCTAGACCGTCTCGAAAGAGGCGCACGGTGTTACCGCTGGGCTACCACAGCTTTATTTAATTTAATATTGATGTAATTTGGCACAATTGAAGTTTATATTCGGGGATAAAATATAACACCATAATTTGATTAATTTTGCATGTAATATCCCGGTTTCTTAGGGCGGTGCATTTGTTCCCTTCATGCAAGTTAGCGGTCGAGCGTTTGTTCTGTTCGCAATGATCGAAGCTGAGCCCCGGATGCAGACCAAGCCGGTCGTTTTCTACCTGTTCATCTTCTGGAGTATGATTGAAGTCGTCAGGTCAGTCAGAATTTTTAAATTAAATAACCTATACTAATATATAAAGCTGAAGAGTTTGCTTAAATAATATAAATAAATAAATATATGGGACACTTACACACACGGTCGTCCGTCCCCAAAGTAACTGGGGATGTCCCCAAAATACATGTGTTATGGTAGACAGACAACTGGTGAATATATACTTATATACGTTTTAAATACATACTTAAATAAAAATATACACCCAGGCTCAAAGACCAACAAATTCATTTATAGAAAATGTTGGCCCTCGGCGGGAATCGAACCCGCGACCCGCGGAGCTGAAGGCTGAGTCACTACCCACGACTTATCTTAGTCGTCTTTTACGAGAGTTAGGTGCGATATGAGGGTGGTCTATTCTACTCAGTCGGATAACACACGGCGGGTCGACTTACTTTGTCTCCTTTTACGACAACTTGGTAAGAAATTAGCGTGGTTTATTCTACTCAACCGGATATCAGACGGTGGGTCAACTTACTTTAGTCGCCTTTTACGACACGTCGAAAAGAAATTAGCGTGGTCTATTCTACTCAGTCGGATACCACTCGGCGGGTCGACTTATCAAAGTCGCCTTTTACAACACTTTGGTAAGAAATGAGGGTGATCTATTCTACTCAGCCGGATACCACACAGCGGTTTAATTTACTTGCTCAACTCATCGCGGTTCAATTTAGACGCCTTTTACGACACTTCGGTAAGAAATGAGTGTGGACTATTCTACTCAGCCGAATATCAGACGGCGGGACAACTTGCCTTAGTCGCCTGTATATTATTCCACCAAATATAAATGGAATATTGCTATGGGGTAAATGCGCGGATAGTGAAAAAATTTTTGTTTTACAAAAAAGAGCTATACGTGGCATTTATAATTTAAGACCGCGTGATTCCCTGCGAGAGAAGTTTAAGGAAACAGGTATTCTTACGTTTGCTTCACAGTATATTTTAAGCAATTTAATTTATGTACATAAAAATATAAAGAATTATAAAACGATAGGTGATGTATACAATAGACAAAGCAGGAACCGACATAAGCTTGCGGCTCCTGCTTTGCGCCTTGCAAAAGTACGTAATTCGTTTGTGGGTTTTGGTATAAGATTCTATAATAAAATTCCGCAATCAATTTCAGCACTGCCATTACAGCAGTTTAAAAACACTGTTAAAAAGAGGCTGATACAGAAAGCCTACTATACTCTTGAAGATTATTTAGAAGATAAGAATGTGTGGATATAGCTCTCTTTGAACTTGTACAAGACAGTCACGACTTAATGTAATATTAAGATTAAGAAAATAATATTAAGAATTATATTTTTAAAAGAGCAACCGCCGAGTTTCTTGCTGGCTCTTCTCGGTAGGAACAGCTTTCCGAACCAGCAGTAGAGTTGACGATTCAAAAGCACTTGTTTACAAGTTTATTTGAATAAAGAATAATTTGAATTTGAAATAATGGATAAATAAATCACCCTTTTCATTTCCAGGTACCCGTTTTATATAGCTCAGCTTTACAAAAAGAATTTCTATATTTTGACATGGTTGAGATACACCATGTGGATACCTTTATTCCCCATGGGTATTATATGCGAGTGTATAGTAATTTTAAGAAACATACCATACTTTGAGGAGACCAAAAAATTCACAATCTCCATGCCGAACGAATGGAATTTTGCATTCCATATGCCGACGTTCCTAAGAGTATATCTCTTGGTGCTGACTTTCCCTGGTCTTTTCTTCGTTATGAGTCATATGTATCAGCTGAGAGTAGTTAAGTTGAAGCCAAAGATTGTTATAAAGAAATGTAAATAAATTATGTAAATTAATATAATCTGTGCAAATAAATAATGGGACTATAAATGGCGCTTTTATACACTTCTCCCTCGCGCATATCGCTCTCTATATGCTTGAAATGAACCGCAAATTAAGTTCAAGAACCATTTTCTTACTAGTTTAAAGCTGAACGTCCACCGTCAGGTGAAATAATTAGGAACTAAGTTTAGTCCAAAGGAGATCTCGCTTCAAAGAAGATCCTGAAATTCCTGGAGGACATCTGCATTAAATAATATAAATAAATATATGGGACACTTGCATTGGCAGCGAACTGTACGCAATGGCGTTCACAATAGATCAGCAATGGTCAAAGTTATACTAGGCTTTCAGGCCATTGCCGCTACTTTAAAAAAAAGTTATGATGTTGGGGTGATGTATGAGATGATATGGGTTTCTCGACTTTAAAATACTGGCGAAAAACACGAAACTTAGACCAGGTTGTAGCGGCAGGTTTTCCTATTGGATACGTCCACCACCACACCCGCTTGTTGGGAGTTAATTTACGTAACGTTTCTGTTACTTTTACACTGTTTGAGTATGAACATATTATATATAGAACATAATTAGCTTAGCTGGCCATATTTTGCGATGGACGCACATGTATGAAAAATTGGGTCAACTATATAACACAAAAGTAATGAGAATATTATTTTGCTATAATCCGCGATAAATTTATTTTGATTGATATTGCGATATTTATCGCGGAATATAGCAAAATAATATTCTCATTACTTTTGTATTATGGACCTCCGCAAAGTAACGCCTAATTCTATAAATTATTCAACTATATAAACTAAACTAAGCTAACTTATTTTAGCTGACGGTGGACGTTGAGCTTTATACACCTCTAACGTAATTATAAAGTATAACTATATATTAAGTTCCATCAAAATTTGTCAATCAATCATCGCAAGTTTTCTAAAAAGCATTAATATAATGTGAGTTACCATTTTAGTTCTTCGCTCAGGGTGAAACTTTTTGTTGGTTATGGTATGGGAGCCAAAGGAAAGGCTGTAAGTGAGGGTCACAAAAATAATGAGTGGAAAATACTAATTCCCTTGAATACAAAGGTTTATAAATGGATAATGCAGAATGCAAGATTGTATTCATCCTTCAACTTTTTATATTCCAAATCCAAGAAAAAAATTAAATTATTGTATTAAATAATTAAATTAAAGTAAATAAGCTTAAAAAAGCTTAAAAATTTGTATTAATATTTATTATTTTATCTGTATATTGAATTTTTAATTTATTTTTTTAACACAATTTTGTCTGAAATGTTACCATATACATTTTTATGATACATGGTGGTAGAAAGCTTAATGCTTTGTTTTTTTCAATTTCGTCATCTAGATAGAGATCTATGGTGTAAATATCTGTACATTTGAGACATACTGTAATAGTCTTGGTTGTGTTATTTATTATTTTAATTTGTTGTAATTAAGTTTATATTTTATAATGTTACAAAAGAAATAAATGGTGTTTTATAATTTTAGCATTGTCAATTTATTTTATTGCCCCATTATAAAATAAAATGTTTGGTCTGATAAGTTTTGTTACATTGCAGAGGTATTCAAATCATCAAATTAAATTGTTTATAGTTTTGACTTCATTGAATTCAATTTGAATTCATACCTTAGCCAAAAAAGAAAAAAACACTTCCGTATTTATTTTTAAGACATCATATCTTTGCAACCTGTTACTATATTGGAGTAGTGTGGTAGAAAATTAATTCAGGTGCAATGGATGGTAAATTTAAATGAAAACTATTTTTTGCTAATGATTATATAATTATATTAGCGTTTACCTGCGACTTCGTTTGTGTAATAGGTTGAAAATAGATGACGCTTTACGATGTCATCCTATTCCTGTAGAATTAACAGGATATCTATAGCCTATATATAACTCCGGCGTATAAGGAATAACTGTGCCATATTTCATCGATATTGGTTCAGCGGATTCACCGTGAATGAGTAACAAACATACATCCATACTTACAAACATTCACATTAATAATAGTAGTATGATATAGAATATGGAGGACTTAAATATAAATATTGAACACAACTCGAGTATAAAAAGTAACACTATTAGTTATAGGATTATTAAAGAAAACATTATTGTAATGTTTTTTTTTTATTCAGACCAAACAACTACAGTATGCAAATTTAAATAATTAGGGCTTTTTTTCGAACTACTTAAACATTTTTGACATATCAGTTAAATCTTACTAATAATTTTACTAAACTATCCAATACCATTATTCAATTTGCTGACTCCAAGTAAATGTGTGAACGAAATCAAGGGTGATAAAAATAGTGCTAAATTATTTCATGTTTTTCTGCATTTATATTAACGACAAATAAAAATGTATCTGTTTACTTTAACTTGTTACAGAAGCTTGAGAGTTGATAAGGTTATATTAAAAATTCATTTTCATACCCCATTTCAATTCAAAGTTGTCAAAGGATATATTTCATTTATACTATGTGCGACTAAAAAAAAAATATCCTGAAGCTAATAAAAATAATTCAGTACAAAATTTATAATACACTTCCTGATGATATAAGAAACAAATATAATATATTTTATTATTCTATTATAATTGCAGAAGAAAATTATTCAATTAGTTAAAAAAATTATTTGCACTATGACAGTTCACTTCAGTATGTCGCTTTTAGTTTTCTTTGCAATAGAATTCCAGTGATGTTAAATTCTACTAATGCTGTGGTTAAATGAGAACAAACATTTCTACATGTTTGTGTTATAAAAACCACAAAAATCCATTAACACCTGAATTTGTGGTGGGCCCGGGCAAACCATTCGGTTGGGGAGCTATGGGCGTAATACTCATGGAAAATTGGCTCTATTAGAGTGTCTGGAGGCACTTGCTTGTAGACACGTTCACCATAGTAGGTGCCAACCTGAAACAAAAAGATTTTTTTTTTAAATTCATTGTGTACAGGAACACAAGTAAAGTGACTATACACTGTCCATTATATTAACCATCTTTTGACAGATTGACGATAGTGATGTCCTAAAGATTCTCGTATGCGATACCATTCCGATTATAGTACCTACTATCATTAATCGAATTACGTACCTAAGTAATTCGATTAATGATAACCTACGTAAACTAGATTACTACTTGAGAAAAGAAATTCCAACTTTGAGAAAACTTATTGTTTCTTTGAAAAGAAGTGGTCTATTTCATGGTGAAAAATCTTCTTTGGTCAAAGTTTTGAACACAATTGGCTTTTCATATAAAAAGTTAAATAAAAGAAAATTATTAATGGAACGCACAGATATAGCTATAGCACGTTGTGATTTTTTAAGAGAGGCAAAGAAAATACAAGATTGGGCAAATATTGTTTTCACGGATGAAACATGGCTCAACGCTAACCACACACTATCTCGTTTCTGGACTGATGATACTGCTGATTCCACTTCCTCAGTACCAATGGGAAAAGGTGAGCGCCTAATCATTTGCCATGCAGGTACAGCAAAAGGATTTGTACAAGACGCACTGTTGGCATTTAAATCGAAGAAATCAAATGACTACCACGAAGAGATGAATGCAAATGTGTATGAAGAGTGGTTCAAAAAAATGCTCATTTCATTGGAAGAACCATCAATAATTTTTATTGATAATGCGCCCTACCACTCCCGTCAAATAGACAAAATGCCAACACAGGCTAATAAAAAGCATGAAATAATTAATTGGCTTCGGGACAATGGAGAAAATGTGGACGACTCAATGTTAAAAGTTGAATTAATAAAAATATTAAAAACCAAAAAGAGAGCAAAACGCTATGTAATCAATGAAATGGCAGCAGAATATGGCCATACTGTTCTTCGGATTCCTCCATACCACTGCCAGTACAACGCAATAGAACTTATATGGGCACAAGTAAAAGGGCATGCTGCGAGATGCAATACAAGCCCCCCATTCACAGCGAATAAAATGTTGCAATTGCTAAAATATGCTTGCACCCACGTAACGGCCGAGAACTGGGCAAGTGTGGTGGAAAGAACTAAAAGAGTAATATTCTCTGATTGGGAACGTGATATTGCGTTTGATAATATATTATCTACACAAGAGCTAATAATAACTGCTACTGAAGACTCCTCATCGGAGGAGTCTAGTGTTGATTATCATTCCGACGACTCGTGCTAATAAAATAAATTAAAATATCCTGATTGTTTTATTTGTATTCATGTATTAACTAAGAAGAAAGTAAAACTTTATATAATGTTATTAAATGTCTTTTAATACTCGTAACATCGATTTCTACCGATTATTTTTAATCTGTGGCATAATCGTAGTAACCCATTATGTGTGACATCACTAAGTGGGCGGTACCCATGCATAAAGTACAAATATTATTTGTATGATATTTGTACGTAAGCAATACAAAACTTAATGAGCGTGAGCTGTCAAAAGACTGATAATATGATGGACGCAGTATAATGCTGTATTCACACTGTTTTATTGTTACTTATACAAAAGTAATAATAAAATTATTTTGCTATAACCCGTGATGAATTATAGCAAATATGATGATGATATATATGATGATTATAGCAAAATAATTTTATTATTATTTTTGTATTATGGATCTCCGCAAAGTAACACCTAATGCTATAAATTGTTACTTATACCACAGCAAGGAGGCACCCTTAAACACATACACAAGTTAACACATATATTATTCAATAATATTGATAAATTACAAATCCAGTGTGTATAATGATACCAAAAACTTAGAAATCTTGTCTTAGATCTCTAAAATCAACTCAAATCGTAGATCATTAGCAGTTTTAAAATCAATCATAGTTCATACAAATAACCACATGACAGGAATTTCATACACTGGACTGTAGGAAAATGATTTACATAGGTGTTATCTTGATTTTGTTTTAAGACACACAAAGGAAGTCAAATAAAACTAAATACTTATTAAAAAGACTTTAAAACTAGAGACATTTGATATCTGTGTGCTAAATAAAAGCTTGTTGAGTATTTAAAAAAAGAAAACAAAATAGCCTCTTATTTAAATATAAACAACCGGGTCACATCGCCATAATCACGTTACCCTTGTATAAGGTTCGACGTTTCGGCAGAGTTGCATCCACCATGGTGATTATCGCAATGTGATCCGGTTGTTTATATTTAAATTAGTATGAATTGCGAAAGTTTAAAATCTACTAAAATAGCCTCTTATACAAAAAATATTATACAAGAATTAAAACATAAGTAAATAAATAAGACATCTATAGAAAGCAATTAGAATGTAAATAAAGATTTATAATTGGTTTCAAATGAGTAAGCCTTGGTGATAGTAATGAAATTCGGATATCGCTCCTATATCAACCAACTTGTCAAATCCCCAATTATTTTACTATACAAGTGTTAACAACTCACCTCCCATCCAGGCACATCACGCATGAGTTCAGCCTCAGCATCACGGTTCCTACGGAGTTGCTTCAAGAATTCCCTGTCTCTCTCAGCCAGCAACATTGGATAAATAGCCATCTTGCTTGAGCGCATTTCAATTTCATTTTTGTTTATCTTCTTGCTAGTTATGTTGTACAAGTATGCAGCAAAGGCAGTTACGCCAATATAAATTGCGAACATAGAATACCCTGTTAAAATTAAAGAAATTTTAGTTTAGTCACTTAATTTTGACTTTTCATATTGTCTGATTGTACATATTGCCTATATTTAGGAATAATTTACGGAAAATGATTTATAGAAGCAGGTGTTACTTTGCGGAACTCCATAGTACAGAAGTAACTATAAAATTATTTTTCTGTAATCCGCGTTTTTTAAGAGAATATATGGAATGCTAAGTGTATGAAGCAGGCAACAATCACATACCCCATACATGCAGGTCAAGTCGCCACACGTATCACAAGACACCGCCAACACCAATACTCCATACAAGCACTACACACACTCTCTACCACAACCTCTACTATCGCTTTGCCCCGAAACCGAAGCATAATCAAAAATAATTTTATTGTAACAATTACAATTGTTGCAATTTACGGAAGATTTATTACTTTTATTATATTCATTAATAGGTGCCATTATTGATTATAACTTCATTTGTGAGTTAATGAATGCAAGATCAATTGTTGTGATACAATAATACATAAAATGGGCCTATGGGAAAATTTTTCCAAAAGGTCATACAACGCCCTTCGTATACAATATAATAATGCATTCAGGATGCTGCTGGGGCTGCCACGTTTCTGCAGTGCGTCTGGGATGTTCGCAGAAGCACGTGTAGATTGTTTTTACACAACTATACGTAAGCGTTGCACGTCCCTGATACGCCGACTGAGGGCGAGCAGCAACAGCATCCTGAATATGATATCGGAGAGGCTAGACTGCCCGTATGTGAACCGCTGCTGTAGGATTCACATCGATTACATTTATAATAAATAGTATAGGTTACTAACATTAGTTTTTAAGTAGAATTGTATTACTAACATAATTATTATTTATATGAGTCATGTAACTTGATTTTTAAATAAATAAATAAATAAATAAAATAAGATTAAAGAATCCTACATTTACATCCTAACCTAATGAGGTTACATAATACGTTTGCCAGAAATGCATAAATTGCTATGTTGTTATTCTACTTACCGCTAAAATATTGCTTTGCGGGTAATCTTTTATATGGTATTGGTTTGTAGCCTCCCGACGGAGGCAAATCTTGTTTTTTGACTATCTGACAAGCCTCCGACATTTTGCAATGCAAAATTTTACGGAAAAAAATTTCGTTGTCAATTCAATTGTCACAAAAGTCATATTTGACAACAGTTACCAAAACATCCTATACAGACTATACAGAAATAATAACAGACTATTTATATAGTCATTACTATATTGTATAGGCATAACTAGCACTTAGAGCTTGGATGACTCTAATATGATGGAATTTAACTTTTTGTTTGGCTTAATTTTCTATATCTCACGCAATACTGTAGACCGTAGGATAAAAACTATTATTAAAGCCTAATAAATTTTATTTACTTAATAAAAATCAACTAGACACCTACAACGAGTAATAATTAATGTTCTATTAAATCCAAATAGTCTAATAGCCAACCAAATAAATAACCCATTAATGAATGCTCTTTGACAATGAGTAAATTAATTATATTATAAACTCTATCAAAATAACGATTTCGCTGCCATAGCAACGACCAAAAAAGTTATTTAAAACGATAATATTAATAAAATGGACTGTACAATAGATGAGGAAGTACAAGCAGATATTCCAGAACCTCAAAACGAAGAGGATGAAGTAAAAATAAGACCTTTAGAACGTATTAAACTTTATCCCAAGGTACCCATAGAACCAACAGCATATGGCAAAGGAAAGAATTTTAGTAGGCCTTGGATCCTTCAAGATGGCCGAGAAGTACCTGGACAAGGAAGCGAAATGCGTGATAGTTTCAAAGTTCCCAAGAAGGGTAGACAAGCTGAAGGTAAAAATTGCCTACGGTAGTGTCAATATTATTTAAAGCTGTTATTGTTTCTTAACTTTAACGTCCAATGTTTGAATTATTATTTTATACTGTATTACTGTTTGTCGATAGGAATCCGTAAACGTATGCTAACAGACTTCTTTTGGGAACAAATGTTGGATGAAGTGATTGATGAGCTTGCAACTTCGGAACCAGTAGCCGAATATTGTTCAGAATACGAAGCAAACTTTATTAAGGAAAAATTCGAGCCCCGCAATTTGGAAGTCACGGCCGATAAAAATGTAAGGGAAACAATTATTTTATAAGTTTTTTAAGATAGTTTTACACTAAAAAAAGCTAAAAAAATAGTTCGCCCTAACAATTAAAGCACGTGATCTTTACTAATTGTATGGTTTCGAACTTGAATAGGTTTAACTGTGCGTCTTTTTTAGAAACAACAGTGGGAAAAAATAGTAAAATTACCTAGCATTTATAATGTTTAGCGGAGTGTCCGAGTCGAAAATAGAGCAATGTTGGGCATTTCAGTACAATAAATACTCCGTTAATTTTATATGCTATCAGAAATGATATGTTTTGTCATTAACTACTTTCTGAACGTAAAAGTAAAAATCCCTGAAATTGCAGATGCATCTTAAATATCCGTTATACGGTACTGGATCAAGTGCTATAACATATTACAGTGAAAATATAAAGAAAACTGGTCCCGTAAGTATACTTCAGTTAATGTTACTTATAATTAACAAAGTGGTCGAGTAGTAACGAGATATTATATAAAAAAATAAGGTAACGGCCTGTTAACATACTGTTAACATACCACTGCTGCACATAGGCCTCTTCCCTCCGTTTTTGGAGAGAATGATTGGAGCTTATACTTGTACCTACAACTCTGCTCCAATGCGGATTGGTAGGTCATACACATCCCTAGAATTCTTTAGAGATGAGCAGGTTTTCTCACGATATTTTCCTTAACCGAAAAGAGTGATAAATTGCAATTATCAATTTGACACATGTTTTAATTAGAAAAACTCATTGGTGCCTCTCTGGGCTATCTCACCTCGTGACATCTTATTTATAAAAATTAATCGTATTTTTGTGCGAGGATACAGTTCAGCCATACCGTGCTATTTCTGCAATCAGATTTACTTTTCTATATTTGAATTGTTAGGGAACGATATTATTCGCACGTCCATGCACAAGCATAGTAGCATAGCGAAGGATGCAAAATCCGTAGTGTGAATTACTGATCGATATCTTAGGATGCCTCCAGTGAGGCAGGATTCTAGAACCCAGCTTAAGGCAACGTGTATTTGAAACGTGTAGATGTGCGTATTATCCAATGTGAACCCATCGTTACTGTACATGAGAATTCATAGTATTTTTCCCTCGTAGGGTGAAATTCTGGAGAAGTTTAGAAGATGCCAATACTTTACAAAGCCAATGGAGGAGAGATTGGACGTTGGCTGGGTTTTGTAATTTTGGTGTGTTTTGCATTCAATAAATAATGAAAATTTGATATGCCTTTTAAATTTTGTAGTTTTTTCGAAATTGTAATTGCCTGTTGAGGTAGTAATATCCTGTGAGACACTTTTCCTTGCCAATGTCCGTGGCGGATTTTTTTTCGTGAATTCTTATTATAAGAGGTTCTGTTTTCGATACATTATAAGAAACGCTATTTTTATTTCCGCCGCTTCAGTCACGGTTAAATAAAATTCTACGGACAAAACTGCACCGAAAGCTTTAAAAAAAGTGAAGGAACGGCCCGTTACTATCTCATGGTTGCTCCTCTCTCCGTTTTTTAAAGAGTAGGATTGGAGCTAAGACCTATCATGTTGCCCCAATGCATATTGATAGGTTACACATATTCCTGGAAATCTCTAGACATATCCAAGTTTCCTCACAATGTTTTCCTTCACCGAAAAGCGTGTGATAACAAATATCATTAAACACATGAGCTTTAATTAAAAAACTCATTGGTGCCTGCACGGGATTAAAACGTACGGGAAATAAAACGTAAAGGGATCTATCCCCTTTGGATTTTCCTTACCCTTTGGATTTTCGCGCTTCTATCTATGACTGCATACTCACGTACCTTCAGTAAACGATAACATTCAAGCAAAAACCTCTACACATAGATAAGTTATAAATACTAAAGGGAGTTAAGAAGAACTAAAATCTAATCACGTAGAATTGAATCAAATGAAAAATACGCTTGCTATTCATATAATAGAACGAAAATTAAAAGTTTATTACACCTTAACGAACATTGCGTTACATAAAATATACGAAAACAATTCAGAACAACAAATCTTCATCATCCCAATTATGTGGGTAGCAGACTGGTTTAAAGTCTCCTCCAGAGACGGTGGTGGTAGAAATGGTGGCGCTTGGACATATATCTGCAATACATTCCAATGATTCTTCATTCTTGGTTTCAGGATTGTCTACAAAAAAATAAGTTAATAATAAAATAAATTAATAGATTAATTATTATGACTATATGAATTATGTATATATACCCTAAACGTAAATAAAATAATTGTAATTACGGTTTTATACAGACCAATCTCACTAGTATCTCCACATATGGGTTTTCTTTCAAATTTTACTCTAGGCAATAGCTGACCCATATTTTTCTTCGCTTTCACCATTTTCAAACGATGAAACTCCTCTCTTTCCTTTAGTAAAACATAAATTATTATTGAAATTAGAACAAAATAACGATGTTTATGTTTAAGTACTGATTTACCCTCTCGTCCATTTCCGTTAATATGTAATTTTCAGTGTTTCGTAATTTGGGCATTATCACTTTTTCAATGCCGTTTACCTTTCTGCAAAAAAAATACCATGCATATGTTGCTACATTACAATAAACGATAAGTACCATAGATATTCTAGGATTTCCTGATAAGACTGTCAATCTATCACACAGTGACATTTTGCTATATTCAAAAATGCCGTTTCACTGCAGAGAATCATACCAAATTAGCGCCTTAGATTTAATAATCTTTAAAATATACTTGTAATAATACTTGTAAAGATACTATTTAAATAAACTCTGATATATGAGGACGACGACCTTTTTACCGTCTGTTTATACATCCCTTGCAAAATCTTCTTTACCCTATGGACCGAAGATTTCCATTGACTTTATTGATACCTACATATTTATTTATACATTAAGAAATTAATGTAGGCCAAGAGCCAGCATACTTTTCTTTCTTTGTGCAATCTTGTGTGACATCGCAAAAATTAAATGTAATTTAAAGATAAATTAAACTTAACTATACACTGTCCATTATATTAACCATCTTTTGACAGATTGACGATTTACATATTTAGTGATGTCCTAAAGATTCTCGTATGCGATACCATTCCGATTATAGTACCTACTATCATTAATCGAATTACGTACCTAAGTAATTCGATTAATGATAACCTACGTAAACTAATAACAGATATAGAAATCAACATTTTGATTTAATATTGCCTTAGTTTTTTGAAAATAAATGTTAATCCGTGTGTATTTATTATAATCATAAAAAATATATTATACATCAACTGGCAACATCAACAGACCTTCCGCTCGGCCGCCATTTTGACGTGATCTGTCACTCTCAACGAAACGCCCGTGATAGTCACACGCATTTACGTTCGCTGAGTGTTCTCTCGCATCTGTTACACCTTGAGTTAAGTAGCTTTATTCCTCGGAAAAACTTTTGTGAAACTTATATTAATTGATCGTGAAAATGCCGAAAGGACGTGTGTTGAAAGCACAATCGAGACAGTTAGTGTTAAAACTTCATGAGTATTTTGAGCAAGAAAATCAAAATGGCGGACCTCTTATACCTATCACGCAAGTCCGAAACCGTTTTGCAGCCGCGTTGGGGATCAGTCTATCAACTGTGACTAAAATCACTACTGATGCCTACGGCAGGAGCGGCTTGGAGCAAAACAAACCATCTACACCAAAAAGAAAGCGCCGGGCTCATAAGGTGACAGCTGTTGATGACTTTGACGCTGACGCTATTCGTCGTCATGTATATGATTACTACTTGAGAAAAGAAATTCCAACTTTGAGAAAACTTATTGTTTCTTTGAAAAGAAGTGGTCTATTTCATGGTGAAAAATCTTCTTTGGTCAAAGTTTTGAACACAATTGGCTTTTCATATAAAAAGTTAAATAAAAGAAAATTATTAATGGAACGCACAGATATAGCTATAGCACGTTGTGATTTTTTAAGAGAGGCAAAGAAAATACAAGATTGGGCAAATATTGTTTTCACGGATGAAACATGGCTCAACGCTAACCACACACTATCTCGTTTCTGGACTGATGATACTGCTGATTCCACTTCCTCAGTACCAATGGGAAAAGGTGAGCGCCTAATCATTTGCCATGCAGGTACAGCAAAAGGATTTGTACAAGACGCACTGTTGGCATTTAAATCGAAGAAATCAAATGACTACCACGAAGAGATGAATGCAAATGTGTATGAAGAGTGGTTCAAAAAAATGCTCGTTTCATTGGAAGAACCATCAATAATTTTTATTGATAATGCGCCCTACCACTGCCGTCAAATTGACAAAATGCCAACACAGGCTAATAAAAAGCATGAAATAATTAATTGGCTTCGGGACAATGGAGAAAATGTGGACGACTCAATGTTAAAAGTTGAATTAATAAAAATATTAAAAACCAAAAAGAGAGCAAAACGCTATGTAATCAATGAAATGGCAGCAGAATATGGCCATACTGTTCTTCGGATTCCTCCATATCACTGCCAGTACAACGCAATAGAACTTATATGGGCACAAGTAAAAGGGCATGCTGCGAGATGCAATACAAGCCCCCCATTCACAGCGAATAAAATGTTGCAATTGCTAAAAAATGATTGCACCCACGTAACGGCCGAGAACTGGGCAAGTGTGGTGGAAAGAACTAAAAGAGTAATATTCTCTGATTGGGAACGTGATATTGCGTTTGATAATATATTATCTACACAAGAGCTAATAATAACTGCTACTGAAGACTCCTCATCGGAGGAGTCTAGTGTTGATTATCATTCCGACGACTCGTGCTAATAAAATAAATTAAAATATCCTGATTGTTTTATTTGTATTCATGTATTAACTAAGAAGAAAGTAAAACTTTATATAATGTTATTAAATGTCTTTTAATACTCGTAACATCGATTTCTACCGATTATTTTTAATCTGTGGCATAATCGTAGTAACCATTATGTGTGACATCACTAAGTGGGCGGTACCCATCCATAAAGTACAAATATTATTTGTATGATATTTGTACGTAAGCAATACAAAACTTAATGAGCGTGAGCTGTCAAAAGACTGATAATATGATGGACGCAGTATAATAGTATACTCCAACCTTAATGTAGACTTAATAGCTTCGTCGAGCAGCAAACACGTGTTACGTAGAGAGGCAAACTTGATTAATATTTTTATAGCCTCCCTGAAAGCTTTTTTAGTTTCCGTGGTGCGATGACCGCCGGCGCCAAGACCGGCATAGCGTAATGCGTCGTTAACAGAGGCATCTTCTACAACGTGGAGGGACACTGTCGACACTCCAGATATATTCTCAGGGACACGCTGTACTTTTATTTGCGCCTAATAAATATGAAATGTCTCTTAAGTGTTGTATTTTTATTTAGAGTTGTATTGCTTATATAAAATGATTAGGCGGTATTCGCTATGGCCATATTTTTAACAGTATATCAATTTTCGGACTTAATAAAAAATATTATTTTCGCCTAGTGCGTTTCGTATTATATCGCGAACTGCTGGACATAAATCATGACAACATGTTTATGTTGTGCTGACCCCACTTAGAGTGGGATAGGGGCAGGAGGATGATGATGAATCTTAGTCTGGATGTCTGTGTTAAAAAAAAAAGTAAAGTAGCGGCCTGTTATTCTCCCACTGCTGGTCAAGGCCATCTAGGCCTCTTCTCTCCGTTTTTGGATAGATGGATTAGAGCTAAGACCTACCACGCTGCTCCAATGCGGATTGGTAGGTTACACATATCTCCAAAATTCTCTAGAGATATGCAGGTTTCCTCACGATGTTTTCCTTCACCGAAAAGGATGTGATAAATTGCAATTATCAATTAGACACATAAGTTTTAACAGAAAAATTAATTGGTGCCTGTCCGGTGTCGGAACCCGTGTCCTCCTCGAGAGAGTCGCACGGGGTTACCGCTGGGCTATCACAGGTTAAATCGCAGTTTATGTATTATGACTGTATCATTTGAAGAAGATATACCTAGTTGCGATGTTTTATATTATATATACTAAGTTGCATATATTTGAAAAAAAATCTTCTTAAAAAATAAATGTAATTACCTCGCCTACATTTTCCAGTACTAAAGCGTTAGACTCTCCGTTAGTAAATTTAATAGCTGCAAGTGATATATATGCGTCTTTCAAAGTAAAGCCCAAGATAGCTTGAGTATTCGCCAACTCGGTTGCAGCTTGTCGTCCTCGAATACGAAGCGCTTCAGCTTTCCTTTTCAATAGTTGATAACCCCGATTGACTTTCTCTTGGCGATTCTTTATTTCCCTTAACATGAATAGTGAAGCCGTAACCGGATAACGGTTTTCGGAATTCATCGAAATATATATATTAATAATTAATTGGTGTCACCGATTTTATTTTTGAAAGAATTTTTTTTCTTTTTTTGAAATGCATGTCATAGATAATACACTATAATATTTTATGATATTTGTCTTTATATTACAGAGTATAGAGCAACAATATTTATGCGTTGGTATATATTTTAACAATGAGGTTTGTTTTTTTTATTTGATAAAAGTTCAGTTTGAAAAAAGATATTTAATTAAAAAAAAGACGAAACTAAAAACATATTTAATAGCTGGAATAGACTAAAAATATAAAAAATTTAAAAGAATGTTATGCATATTATTTATTAATTTTTTTATAGACTTCGATAGACTTACAGACTTTGAAACGGCTGGACAGATTTTACAAAGAAAAATCAGATAGTTTTTTATAACAATAATTATATGGGACACTTACACACGCGGTCTTCCATCCCCAAAGTACTTAATATCTGTGTTACGGGTGACAGACGACTGGTAAATATATACATATATAGTTTTAAATACACACCCAGGATCGAAGAACCAACAATTTTTTTAAAGAAAATGTTGATCCTCGGTGGGAATCGAACCCGCGACCCATGGGCCAGTCTAAATCTGTAGATTGATTCAGCGTATGTTCTTGTAAAGTTTGATGACGATCGGGGATTTTTTTTTAAACTGTTAAGTCTTGTTTCGCGGGGAATTCGAAACCGACAGCAAAATAGATAATAAATAAAACAATAAATTGACATATATCATATGACATCTATATTTGTACATTTTATAAATGTAATCTTTATAACTGTTATGTTAGCAGTCTCTCTTACATATATTTTATTTTACAGATTCTTAGCCTTCAGACACACATTAAGTATAGAGCTCTAGCTCGTTTTAATAAAAACTATTTTTCTTACCTATAATATACTGACATCAAAAACATTTATTTTTTCTGTAGAGAACATAGAGTAGGTGCTAATTTATAGTTTTATGTACAAGTTGGCGTTAATTCTGTCGTATTCAAAACAAACTAGGAACTATAAGTCTAGTAATTAGGTTCCATAGAGATCAAGCATAAATGAAAAAATAAAATTGTGAACAGTAGTCAAATTGTGGAAAGTCAATTTTCAATTTGAAATTGGAAAAGTTTGAACAAGACGACACCGTTAAGTTGTCAATTCAATATGTATTGTTGCGTTTTTTTTTTGTAAAAAAAATTGGCATTAATTTAGCTGTAAAATCAAGATGGCTGTTAGCCCGGTTAATTTTTCAACTTATTTTGCTTGTAAAAAATTTCTCAAATACAAAATTGATGTTATTTTTCCTGAAATTTTAATTGAAATTGTTAATTCATTGATTTACATTTTACCTTTTTTTGGTATCGTTCTACTTGTCTATTTTTGATATAAAAGCATCGCTGTTGCAAAAATCAGTATCTTGCAAAACTAAGAGGCTGTTATTTTACAGTACCTTGAAAAAGTGGGTTAACCTTAAGTCTTGCCAATTTAGAAAATTTATTTAACATGCAACATTATTGGCTGATATTATTGTAAAAAAAAATATTTTAATAATATGCAGTCTTGCTCATAATCTTTTTCGGAGAAAATAGTATTTTTGTAAATAATGTTTATTATTTATATATATTTATTTTTATCAGTATAAATTAGTTAAAGTTTTGCTTACACCAGAACTAGGGCTTTTTATATCTCTTATAATCTATTGCACACATAAATCATTGATTAATCTTTACTACACCAATTGGTTAAATTTTATTGTCTATAATGTCGGATCACTCTACTAGTGACGTCAATGTACCAGCAAACACACATCCATTCCGAACTTATGCTGATTTTCAATCACATAAGATAAGCAGCAAAATATTAATGATTTCATTCTCCGACATTTGTCAGGAGTCCGGACCCGTATCCGTATCGACAATGTTCTCCAAATCTCAACTATCCTGCCAATAATTGTTATAATTTCCATTGGGGGGAGGCACCGGCATCGGGGGGCCGTTTGGTGGGGGCGCGACGCCCGAGCCGTAGGGCGAGCCCTGTGGTGATCCATACCGCGGCCTGAACCACGGCCTACTGGTATATTGGTACTGGTTACTTGCATATGCCGCTAAATTTTGCCCAGTTGCATTCGGATATGGATTTTGCGCGTTTTGATTAGGCGGATAACCGACATTAGGCATATTAGGCATATTTGGAGCTTGATAAGTTTGATTAGGGCCAGGAGTCGTGGATGGGGAGAAATTGGCCTGTGACGTATTCTGGGAGGTTGGTGTCGAACACGGGCCAAAAGATTGGTTAGGCGTTTGTTGATTGGCCCCATTCGTAGGGTAACTCGGTGGCTGGGTTGTTGCTTGGGCGCCATTGTAACCAGAATTTTGTGAAGTGTTACCATTAGTCGTTCCGTAATTTTGTTGCGCCACAGATTGGTTCGAAGGCGTATAAGCCGCGCCTGAATTAGAGTTACCGTCGGTTGAAAAATTTTGTTGTGTTGGGTTAGGTACAGGGGTGGTCACAGAAATTGGATAGCTCGTATCCTGGGATGAGGAAGAGATGTAATTAGTTTGATTGCCCGTTCCATTGGTAGCATCAGTTTCGGTATTAGATGACTGCCCGTTGTTATTATTGGAAGCGGGTGTTGTCGCTTGGTTTGTGGACATAGTATACTGTACGTTAGGATTAGTCACTGGCATTGTCATAGCACCAGAATTAGCTTGCACGACATATTGCGGTGGCATATTGGCGTATTGGGTAGTAGGAGTGATGAAATTTGAATTTTGTGGTACGATCTGAAGAACAGGTGGAGGCTGTGAGACTGGTATTGAAGGCGCATTAGTCATAGGAGACGAAGGAGGAGCCTGGACAATAGGTATTGTGCCTGAAACTGTTAAGTTCGAATTAGTCAGCTGTTGACCTGCAAGAGCTGCGTTTAACTGTTGGGCTGAAAGTTGTGTGTTGAGATTTAAACCCGCTGGCATGTATTGGGAATTTGGTGGAACGTTCATTGGCATTAATGGAACATTGTACTGGACTCCCCCCGGCATGCTTAGTTGATTTGGTTGCATGACTGTCACGTTTTGGCCGGGCTGTAGTACTTGTTGACCGATTATCCCCGGAGGAAGACCACCTTGGACAATATTAGGATGATTTGTTGGTATCATGTAAACTTGGCTGTTTGGCTGACCGATTACAGTCGGCATCTGGCTGATATTCAGTGGATTCTGTAGAACAGTCATTCCTTGAGGAACTGTTATCATTTGTACATTTTGAGCTGTACTTTGTAATTTATTCGAAGACAAGTCCTGCTTTTGGCCATCCTTACTTGTTTGGATCTGAATGGCGTTTCTATCTAATTGTTTGATATACATTCCCGTTCCATCTTGTCCTACAGATGAAGTTGAGACACTAGAAAAGGTAATTTTAAGTGAGATAGAATTAAGTGTAAATTCCACTTACATGTGCCTTATATGATTACAAAACACTTTTAACTTTAAAAAAGCATAGAAGTGTATATTGTCTATGCCTTTTTAATAATAAAATTATCATATCATACTACCCTAATTCAGAACCAAAAATTAAATTAAATAATATAAAATAAAATAAAACTGATAAAACCGTGTAAAATAACGATCACAGAGTTTTCAGTGTTAGGATAGGAATATGCAAATGCACTCAAGAAATTTGTTAGTAGACTAGACTGAAAAGCGCATGGCAATTGCAAATAAGGGTTGCGGCGCTTTTCTAGAACAAGCGCCGAGATTATTCAAAGCCAGCCTACTGAATAGCAGAAGACTAGTCAAATTAAATATCTAACTTACTTAGTCTGTTGCCCTGAGGAAACATGTATGATGGTGCCGTGGGCAGGATTTATTTTCATTCCCATACTGACCACCGTGTTGTCTCTAGCTGCAGGGAACATTTATGGGCTGTCATTTACGATAATTTAATGTTTTTACGCACGGCAAGAGAATAACGCACTCGCTAGTACATGCACAAACAACACTAATTTATGGACAATATATATTTTTCTTAGATTCCTTCGTCGACAGCATCTCAAGGTTTAGTAGTTCTGATTATATTCTGAAATAATACTTCTTCATTATATTAGTACTCCTTCTAGACTCGATATCCTGGAAGTTTTAGACAAATGCATGCATTTACTTAACAAAATGGTGATCTATAAAAGCAGTGTTAAATTTAGTAAATTTAAAATAACGACTACGCTGAAGTGAATACTTAATATATAAAAGTCTAAAATATTAGATACCATGATTTATGGTAGAACGAAACGTACTAATTTGATCACGTTGTTTTTAAAATAAATTACACTCTAGAAATGTGAATAAAAGCATACTACAGTAATCCAAATATTCTGCATTATATTATTTGGCATGTAATTGTTTATTTTGTACTTAATAATGACGTGCAGAACTCCAACCTAAAATCTTACGCCGATTTTACGCAAAATTTATACCGTAAATTACGCTGAATTAAATATGACAATTTACAAAATACAAAAATTATTATAGTCAATTACGCTTAGCTAATTATGAAAATGAACAAAATACAAAAGTTATACTGTCACGCTAACAATTTTTATTATTACGCTTAGTTAAATATGAAAATTTACAAATTAGAAAATTTGTATTGAAAATTACGCTTTAATTATAGTTATTTTTAACAAAATTCTTCTATTACATAATCGAAAGCTATATATTGAGTATGATTTTATAAAAGTACGCTTCGCAATGGGACGAAGGACGAAATTAGATGGAGCGTAGTTGTTAAACTTGTAAGTTTGTTTGAGAGAGATTATGCAGAATTCGCTTCGGCTACGTATATTGGGTGAACCTGTGAATCTGTGAATGTGATGTGACAATATTGGAAAGCCATCTGTCGTCCTCTGGACAGGTTTGTGTGCTAAAGCATATAAATGATAAAACTTTAAGGATCTATAGCGTTAAATAATAGTAAGCTGCGTTATCTCTTAGCTCTGCTGCGACCTGTAAAATTGTGTAAGAATATGAAAAATTTCTTAAATCATACAAAAAGTTAATTTCCTATTTCAAGCGACAAAGTTTGTATATGGTTCTAGAATCAGCTAATAGTGGTGATTAATGTAGGCGTTTAAATATATGTTCTCATGACAAAACAAGACAGTGATACTTGAACCGCGGCGTCCGTAAGACGCGCGGCGAATGAATACATAAACCGCCTTGTTGTAGTATCACTTAGTATCAATCCATCAGTTCACGTCTATACTGGTCCCAAGATCAGCCAGGGACTAAGAATCGTGACAGTGATATATTCTTGATAGTTAATACGAAAGTACACAATTTCTTTTAACTATTTATATCAACAATTTCTTTTATCTAATCAAAATCTATTTTAGTTTTAGAATGAGATGTATTGGATTGCAGAGGAGCCTATTGTGTAACATCCCTGTTATATTTTGTTATTTAAAAAAGACAATATTATTTTTAGTTTTTTAATGTTTAGTCTTGAGTATTAAACTTGGAAATTAAAGATAAATGTCTGCAGCAAACAGTCTAAAAATCTTGAAGTTGGTGGCCTAAATCGGCTGAAAACTTAAGAAAAAATATGTACAGTAAAAACGTCAAGTCAAGATCACTGAGTTCAATATGTGGAATATTATGAACACCATTATCTCTCGGTTTCACCGGCTTGATTAATATGGATAAATAACAATACTGTGATTAAAAAGTAAGGTGAAATTGTCATTTAAAACTCTCGGGAAGGTAGGTAATTTTTTTCATAGGTTGGTAGGACTGTAATTTACCTAGCTTTTGTTTATCAAAACGTTTAATTGTCTCCGAGTTACACGTGTTTTTGTAAACAACCAAAAATGTTTTTTTTTACAATCGGTGATTTTGTGGAAAATGTTGCGGAAGGCCTTTGGTTATCAAACTATGGTACAAAAAAAATGTTTACAAGTGATACAACGAGTTCAAAATGGGTCGAGAACGCGTCGAAGACGAACCGCCCTCTCAACAACCATCAACGTCTACCCTCGAGAGCCAAATCCACAAAATCAACGATTGTTTGAAAGGTGCTGGAAAATCATCAATTATCAATTGGAGACCTCGCTGATAGTGTTGGAATATCCTTTGGCTAAAACATTTTGAACGATATTTTGTGTCATAAATGCGTCAAGTTTCGATTGGTGGCAAAATCGGTTAATTTTTTGGAAAGCAACGTAGCGTCTTTTTTGCTAAAATTCGACTCATATCGTTCCACGACCTCAGTTTTCGCCTGATTGGGCTACCTATGACTTCTGGCTATTCAGCTAGCATAAAAGGTCAATGCAAGGACCCCGTTTTGCCACGGTTACATACGGATAACAGACTATTCCTACTGTTTCGAGGCCTGGAAAAAGCGTCGGCAAAAGTGCGTTTGGGCTGGGAGTACTTTAAAGGGAATGTAATTAATTTGGAAATATCCTACTAATATTATAAATGTGAACGTTTGTAAGTATGGATGTATGTTTGTTACTCTTTCACGGCGAATCCGATAAACCGATATCGATGAAATTTGGCACAATTATTCCTAGTACACCGGGTTAACATATAGGCTATAGAAATCCTATTAATTCTACAGGAATAGGATGACATTAAAAAGGGCCAACTATTATCAAAATATCAGGCGACAACAGCCCACGGAAACGAAGTTTCGGGTAAAAGCTAGTAAATTAATTATTTACATTTTATATACAGATTCACGTTACTTTTTCATCACAGTATATTCCAATAGGCAAAAGTCAAGCGATGATTACACAGAATAATTCAATTATCTTAGATGTAGCCGCCAAACAGATTACAAATCAATGTCTGAAAAGAAAATTTAGTAATATGCTAAAACAAAATTCACTACGCATTAAAATCGGGAAAGATTTAGTTCGCAATAATCAAGTCAAAGGTGCCTGTTAACACGATAATATGGGACGCTAAGCAATTAAAAACAAATCACTACAGAAATAGTTGGAGCTGAGAGATGTAAGAAATTTTGGACATCTATATATACGAGATAAGTTGAATGTAATTTTTAAAAACAATCGCTTTTATTACCAATTTGAATGTAATTTTAAAAATAATAGCTTGTATTTATAAATCTTTGTTACAGTACAGGGATGGCAAACCAATGGCACGTGATATATTTTGGTCAAGTTACCATTTAGTCCCTATAGTATAAATGTTAACGGATTTCTTTTTTGTAATGGTTCATTCTTCATCAGTAATATTTATTTATACATACATATATGTATATTTGTTTTGTTGTTGAGAGTTGAATAGCTTATAGCATTAGCGATAAACCTTAGTGGTTTTTTTAGTGCCAGTATTTAAGTTTAATATATGTATATACTGTTTAAAAAATTACTAATTAAGTAGTGTTTTGAGTAATAAGTTTGTTTTATCTAAATATTCTATTTCTTTACAACAACACCGACCGCAGCGGAGGGGGCTTACCTCAAAAGAACCGCCAAGCGAAACAAACAACGCCGTTAGCTTTTGAAAACGCAATCTAGGCGTACTTGTTATAAGATCTATTTTATTTATCTTTTTATTAATCCACTTGACGAGGCGTTGACGAAAAATACCGCATGATTTTATTTAGGTATATGTATGTATGTACCGATGTACTGATTCGATTCGCGAATAAAGAAATCTTAGACCACGAATATAGGCAATGTATAAGAGGCAAAGTAGGAACCGACATAAGCTTGCGGCTCCTGCTTTGCGCCTTGCAAAAGTACGTAAATCGTTTGTGGGTCTAGGTATAAGATTCTATAATAAAATTCCGCAATAAATTTTAGCTTTGCCATTACATCAGTTTAAAAACACTGTTAAAAAGAGGCTGATCCAGAAAGCCTACTATACTGTTGAGGATTACTTGGAAGATAAGAATGTGTGGATATAGCTCGCTTAGACCCTGTACAAGACAGTAATAACTAAATGTAACTAGTCATAAGAACCATATTTTTAAAAGAGCAACCGCCGAGTTTCTTGCTGGCTCTTCTCGGTAGGAACGGCTTTCCGAACCAGCAGTAGAGTTGACGATTCAAATGCACTTGTTTACAAGTTTATTTGAATAAAGAATATTTTGAATTGGAATAGGTCTTCAGTCGCAATTTTTCAGTCCGCGAATAGTGAAAAATGAAGGAAGCGCGGATAAAGAGCTTCTACTGTATTTCATTATTTTCCCAATAAAAACAAATTCACACAGTCAACAATTTTTATGGCTTATATTCTTATTAAACAATTGTTTAGAAAAAAATTGCACGTTGATGAATAAAGGTTCGCCAACCCTGTCATAACAAAATTCCTAATAGAACTATGATAGTTTTGAAATTGTCGCTTTTAGACGTAAGTTATCAAAATATCTCGAATATAAAGGTGAAACTTCAGTAAATCTTCAATACCTGCGGCAGCTGTCCAAGATCTCGAATCTCTCGACGAGCTCTTGTCCTGGCTTACATGTGACCTGCGGCATTGTATTGTTTCAATACATACACAAACTTCAATTATACACAATTCACCCACAAGAAACCCTCGTATCACCGCTCAAACTTATAGAAATTAATAACCTGCTTGAAAATAAATCCACGCATCATGCATGTTTCACTATTTCAGTAACATTTGCCAATATATTTCAAATAACGAATATCTCTGTGAGTCGATAATTTAAAACAACATAAAATTTAAAAAAAAAATTAATTTAAATAAATTTTGAAAAAATGCAGCTAATTAAAATAAATAATTTCATTTAAATAATTTCGAAGTTATTGCGTCGCCTTCTCTATTAATCAGCTTTGTTTTATATTTAAACTAAATATCTTTTAACCCGTTCTTTAACAGCAATATAATATTGTCTAACACGAAATTTGTTTCTTATTTTGTAACTAATATAAACGTAAAAAATATTTAGCTTTAATCTGGAAAAGTAGAGAATTAAATAGATTAAAATACATTAAAAAACATACCCAGCCGGTGCGATAGGACGTAATTGTAACTGACTTGGTGTACCGTCTGATAATCTTTTTTGTCCTCTTGCTTCGTGATTATTTTTAGTTGGCGTTGAACTCTGAAAATGTTTAAATGGATGTTAAATATGGAAAACGTTGTAAGTAAATAGCTGAATAACATTTATAAGCCCAACAACCAAATAGTACAGTAAAGGCTAGTGCGATGTGATACTTTAGAGTAATGGGACAACATAAAAATGACTATACTCCATAGGTTTAGGTACAATACTTTATTGCACCAAATAACATTAAACAATATAGACAGTACATAACAGTATAAACTAAGCGCTTAAATTAACTAAATATAAATAGGTACGTAAATGTAAATGTATAGAAAAATGTTGTTGTAGTAGGCAGATTACAACGTAATGTACATTCCTATTAAATTGTCAAAATCAAAATCAAATCACAATCAAAATAATCTTTATTCAAATAAGCTCTTTCAAGCACTTTTGAATCGTCAAGGATCAATATGAATTATATGATATTAATGAAGCTACAACTGGTTCGGAATGTTGCTCTTACCGAGAAGAACCAGAAAGAAACTCGGCAGTCAATATTTTAAATTTTATATTATTAAACCGTAGTTTGTATTTTTGTTTCAAAACATTTAAAATTAAAGATAGTATTCGCACCGTGATTACTATTTTCAAGAAAACAATGGAAAACATTTTTGGAAAAATAAAATGGATTTTTTTACTACAGTATTAAAGACTAACTTGACTAAAAGATTGATATTACATTACATGGTTAATCTAATATAATTAGGATTGTCATAATTGCATAAAATAATGGTTTTATTGCCTTTAATCTGTATCTGATGGATCTATTTTATAAAATTAAATGTTTATGCTTTTCATATACTAAAGACAAACATAAAATTTTCTAAAATCAATTTGACAAGTGCAGTTTTATATCAATTCCTTTGTATACATAACATAATTGAATAAAATGTTTGCCACACCTGAGTCATATGGTTTTGTTTGTTTACATTAAGTTTAGTACCTAGACCTATGGAGTATGAGGTTTTTTTAAAAATAAAAATCATTTGCAACTTAAATTAGTGAGTGACGGGGCAAAGCCTAAGAAAGTTCTAGATAAGGGTTTACATTTAACATGCTATTAAGATATGCACTTGGTCATATGTTAATGTCCGATAATTTGATATTTAAATGAAATTTTAATTATAAACTATTTAAAACAATAACTAATGGAACGCAAATAAATATTTATGTTGTTAAAGCTAAGAACGGATGGGAAATGTGAGAGAAGAATATTTATTAGTATGATGAAATGCTAATAATA
Source organism: Morpho helenor (assembly GCA_029227775.1). Lineage (NCBI taxonomy): Eukaryota > Metazoa > Arthropoda > Insecta > Lepidoptera > Nymphalidae > Morpho > Morpho helenor. The sequence continues at coordinate 3,762,643 of JARGCU010000006.1, forward strand.
TTGCATTTGCTCACTGATATAATTTGTGGAGAAGACGCTTGACCGGTTGAAATTATATTTATTAGAGAAGCACTGCTTACTATGGGCTGTTAAAAAATTACCAAGATTAATTAATATTTGGTGAATTCGAATAATATTTATTTTTCATTCAAATCAAATCAAAATAATCTTTATACAAATAAACTTTTTAAATAGACTTTTGAATTGTCAAGGAGCATTTAGATTTAATGAAGCTACAACTGTTTCGGAATGTTGCTCTTACTGAGAAGAACCAGTAAGAAACTCGGCGGTCAATCGTTTAAACATTTTAAATTTATATTATTTAACCGCAGTCTTGTTTGAAGCTGAAAGGATTTTCAAATTCAATAATTATTATCAATCAAATAAACATTGTTATCTTATACTATAGATATTTATTTTTGTGATCAAATACAGAAAATTTAAATTATTATTTAGTTTAATATTTTTGTTTTACGAAATGTTACTCTCATTTCTATTGTTATTATTCATATTTTTAAAATAAATAAAATATTTGATTTTCGCATCTCATTTCAAATGCTTTGTTAAAAATTCTTAGTTGTAAAAGACGTCATGACGACATCAAATTTTCTAACTTGAAGATCTTACGACATAGTTATATAAGGTGTCCATATTTTTATTTGCAAGCTATCTATAAATATATCAACAGTTATTTAAATATTTCATATTCTTCTTTATTGTTACTACACTTATACAATTAACTTTTGCAATTATTATTTCCGCTTTTATTATTTCGCATTTATTTATAGTAATATAGGCTAACCGTTTAACTCAGAACTCGCCTGCGCGATTCAAGGGGACTGAGGTAAGACTGGGCGGTTACGAGGGTTCGCCGCTCGCACCTATCTCAATCCCCGTTCTCGGTCTATCTCCATACCCTCGTACCTTGCAGGCGAGGTCTGAGTTAAACGGTTAACCTATAGCTTCTCCGTATGCCTTTCTTTGAGCTTAGTACTTAGGCCAACTGGTCTTCACTACTATAAATATTAACATTTTTATTGATCCATTTGTATGTAAAAAAGGTTACAGTCACTTCTCATATATAATATAAATATATATATAACAGATTATAAAATTATAATAATTTATATTACCTTTTGATTGAATTGCATTAATGTTCCAGTAGCCTGTAATTGCTGTAGTTGTACCGCCGAAAGCGGAAGAGATGTTTGTTGAAAACTGTTAGCTGGAGCTATCTGTTACAAATAAATAATAATAAATTAATCATCATCATCATCATCTTCCTGCCCTTATCCTAATCTAAGTGGAGTCAGCACATGTTGTAAACATGATGTCACATGATTTGGCTACGTATTTTACGACCGGCCGCCTGCCTGATGTCAACTTATCTTAGTCGTATTTTACGACACCTCGATAAGAAAGAGGGGGGTGGTCTATTCTACTTAACCGGATACCACACGGTGAGTCAACTTACCTTAGTCGCCTTTTACGACACCTCGGTAAGAAAAGAGGGTGGTACTATTCTATTCAGCCGGATACCACACGGCAGAAATAATAATAAATTAATATTCACCTCAATTCCTGACTACAGCTTGGTGTTACATAATTCAATACACCTGCTGTATATAATGATCTAAAGTAATAATAAAATTATATTTCTATAATCTGCAATATATTAAATATATAATGCTAAATGTAGAGTGGATTAATCATTTTCATACCTTATACAGCAAGATTTCCAAAAACACAAGAATATACAAACACTACACACATTGTAAACTAAACAATCATTTCGCCCCGCAACTGAATCATCATTAGGAGCTAGACTCCACAACAAAATCGCAAAGCGAATAGCAAATTGTGCTATTATAGCAAAAAATATTATTACTTTTGTATTATGGATTTCCACAAAGTAATATCTAATTCTGTAAATTATGGATAATGATCAGCTAATAGTTATTTTATTTTCACTTTTCACAATTTATATTTTCAATATGTGCTATATGTGTTAATGATTTAAGCAAATGTAAATGGAAAAGTAATAATAAAATTATTTTGCTATAATCCGCGAAGAAGCGCACAGATTATAGCGGACTTCTTCGCGGATTATAGCAAAATAATTTTATTATTACTTTTGTATTATGGATCTCCGCAAAGTAACGCCTAATTCTATAAATTATATAAATGTAAATGGCTTAGAGCAAACTTCTTTTTGAAGTTTTTAACACAAATCAAAATGATGATTACAAGATTAAAAAGGGATTTATGGACACCAAATGGGCATAAGGTGATTAAACACTTCAATCAATTTTCCATTAATGGCTTTTAGTAGTGCCGTGATGGCACAAATTACTTTGCCAATGTCACGTAAGGTGAAGTACAAAGGAGATTGTACGGTGAAACAAAGAAAGAAAACTAATATTTTGATTATTTACAAATAGTGGGAACCTTTGATTAAACACTCAACACCTATGCTCAATCCTATAGCTAAAAACACATAAAATTTACAGATTACAGATAAAATACATTTTTGATGGGAACCAAATATTTGACAAATTGTCTAAAGTGGAAGCATTCACACACTATTTTGATTTGATTAATATAATATAGTATATATGAATTAGTACTATATTGGACTAAGTAAGTAAAAAAAAACTCCAGTTACAAAGTTACCTATAACAATTGCAAAGAGAAAAATTTAAATTTTTGTATGGCCTATAAACTCTTAGATAGTTGTCAGTAAAATAAGGAAGATGTAAACTTACAGAAACAAATTGTTGAGGTTGAATATTCGTCAAGCCAGTCTGGTTGGATGTTAAGTCTTGAAGTTGCTGGTATGGTATTAACATTGTCTGTGAAGCTGGCACTGTCCATTGCATAGTATCTGCACCTTGGATATGATACTTTACATCTTTATCACCTTTGTCCGTATATAAAAACTTCTGTGAAGAATTAGTGCTTTGAGCTGCACATACAACAGGTGTTGCAGTCGCTGAGCTCACTGTTGTTGTATCAGCTCCTGTCAAACTTGCTTGAGGAAATGACAGACCATTTGGCAATATCATCGACATGGAAGATGGAACTCCGCTTAGTCGTAATTGAGTCACATTCACTGGTTGCATTGAAGACAGATCAACAATTTGTGTTGCACCAAAATTAGGCTGTTGTATTGTGTTCAATGATGGTGCGATTGGCAGGGATGTGAAATTTGTGTTGGATACTTGTACACCAGGTTGGACTATAGGTATGAGTTGCCCATTCTCCTGATTTAGTACATAGTGTTGTTGCGGTAGTAATTGGAGTACTGTTGGCTGACGAACAGTCATAAGAGGAGTTGTAGCAGGTGCTACACTAACTACAGGTGGAATAACAGTTTGAGTAGTAGTTAGAGATGATGGAGTGGATAAAGCTACTGAAACCACTGGAGGAGGCACGGGAGGAGGAGCTGCTGTGGTCGTTAGAGTAGGTGGAGGAACATTGAGCGCAGGTGGCGGTCCCCCAGCTTGTGCTGCGCTCCATTGCGCTAATTCTGCTCGAATAGTTTCAATAAGGTTCTGTGCTAGCGACCTCGCCCCAGCTAGCGCTTCCGATCTCGTATGATGAAGTGCTAAATGCAAAGGCTCGAATTTATCACTTTTTAACACTGCCGCTACTCCTGTCTCGGACCTTATGTATTCTAAATTAGTACCATTCTGAAATATAAAAAAATTATATATAAAAACTAATTGACACAAATATTACATCAAAAAGCAGCGCAACTTACTGGGCCAAGTATTCGTGATTTAATATCAAATGCGGCCGGCGCGTGGTCCAAGCCGATATAAACTTTATCTATTAGTCCACCAGACATGATTACTAAAAGGAATAGTCGAATTAAGCACTATTTATTTTACATTTGAGGTATGCATCTTTTATTAAAGAAGACACTTTTTCAGTGTTTTGACGTTTAAAAACACAGTTTAGAAACTTACGCACATTATGTCTATGAACTCTATGATGTTTTTTTTATTATGTTAATTTTCATTAAGTAATTTATATATTAAACTAGCGGCCTGCCCCTGCTTCGCACGGGTATAAAATATGTATCCCATGTCAGTCAGTGTAAAAAAAATGATTAAAATTGATCCAGTAGTTTTGATATGGCGCTGTATTTAAAAAATGATTTTCCCTATTTTCCCGCTTTTCTATTGAAATTTTTCCTAGATTTTCGTTGCTATAAACCTCACGGAGCCCGAGACCTTTCCAACGAATGCAAAACCGTGGAAATCGGTTCGTGCGTTCTGGAGTTATATCGTCAGGAAGGAAAACCCGACTTATTTTTATATAGTAGATATTATTGTAATTAGTAAGAAGTTTCAAGTTAATTTCTGACAAACTTATTCAGATTCTGTGATATAAATCCACTAACTTGTTAGGAAGCAAATATTTTTTTCAAAAGTTATTGTTTTAATGATATGATATAGGTAGGTAACCAAAATAACATATTTATTTCTATGACTATCATATTATATAAAAAGTGGCCTTTTAATAAAAAAAACTGTTAGAACTAGAAAAGGATTTTGAAATGAAAATGATCTTAAATAAAGTAACGGATATTGATGATTACCAGTGTTCGACGATACTCAAGCTACAGATAATTAGGCGACACTATCATGAAAGTCATGTAATTATACGTACCTAGTATGATTGTATGTATTCCTAAATAAAGAAAGTACATATTGAACATTCAAATAAGAAAAGTCTCAGACATTTATTTTCCTTTTAAATAAGTTTACTAGCTAGTCTATGGTTACTTTTGGCGGGTAATTGAAAATATCGTTGTCGCTTAGTCTTACGCGTAACAGTATCCTATATAGTGTATTATCTATGCGTAACAGTTCGCAGATGATTCCCAATTGAGATTGATTTCCTTGATTCGCCGCGCCTAAACCAATTAGTTATTTAGAACTAGTTAAATAGCATAAAAAATGGACGCCAAATTCTTTAAATAAAGAATACGATTTTATCTTCCCTCTATTATTATTTATTGTGGCACTATTACTTACAGACCTGCCTATGACTTCCGTATTCTAATATTAATCTATATGAAGAATAGCTATTATACCAATTCAAACGTAATTGGAAAACGATATATACAGATTTTTAGCTTAAGATTATAGTAGGTAGGGATGTGCTGAGGTTGATTTAAAAAATAAACACATTAGAAATTGCATAACCATTTATTTTTCTACAAAACATGATATGCTCTCCCTAACCCTAGGATATTATGAAAAATATAACAGCAGTATCTGTTTAACATTATTTAAACATTAAGTATTTCAAGTAATAACATGAGTTAAACTTATGTCATGTAATCTCACTTCCATATTAAGTAATCTTACAGATCTTTAATAGCGAAATTAGTAAGTATTAGGATGAAGGATAACATACCTTAAATTAAAACAATGGTGGGAAAAGTTAACCTTTTATGCATGATTGTTAAAAATAAAATTTGACTTAAAATTATGAACTAAAACTAATAATATGGGACTAGAAGATCATACACATTTTTGAACATTTTGTTATTGAATTAGGACAGAGGATATTCAACTTCAAGCTCGTTTCTTATACATATATATAATTATACAGTTATACTAAAATGAGTAACATATGTACGGTTGTAGGTAAATAATTCGGTACCAGGCGTAATTTTGTAAACTAATAATGTTAAGTACTAACAATTACGGAAAATCAACAAAATAAACAACGAAATAATATCATAATCAGAGATTATTAAGTAAATAAAGAATTTGATTCAATAGGAACTGATGTCTAAAATGGTTTTTTTTAATTCTTTAATTTTGTTTAACAAGATTTTTTTGCTACAGGCAATAAAAAAATATCAAGTTACATAGGTATATGTTGGGTAAATTTTATGACACCAAAATATGCCGCCATTGAATGACATTATGCTCTTATACAATTATGTAATATACAAATCCAATATGCATCTGTTTTTTTATGTACACTTTTCTATACCCGCCCTGTGGTATCCAGCTGAGTAGCATAGACAACTTCCATTTCTTACCGCTTTGACGTAAAAGGTAACTTAGGTAAGTTGGCGTCAAGCAGGCGGTCGGTCGTAAAATACCTAGCCAAATCACGTAACATGTTTATAACATGTGCTGACCCCCACTTAGAGTGGGATAAGAGTAGAAAAATGATGTAGACGAATAGTGCACAAAACTTGTAAAACTAGTTTTTTATTCTTTTTAACTTTTATTACAGCAACAATTTCGATAGAAGCTTGGCACTTCTCTTATGTAAGTCAGTAATATAATTTGTTATAAATACACGTTGATGTCATAATTTTAAAAAATATAATGCTATAAACCATCGATTATTATGCCTTTTTTATCTTCGACTTGGGCAAGTTACCTATTCTTACCTGACATTAAAAAAAGGAAAAATTGTTGACTCTTGATAGGGATGTGACTTGGAGTAGAAAAAAATCGATTAATAATAAGCGATTTTTTAAAATCGATTGTTTTGTGACTATTTTAAAAGTCTTTTAATATTAATAATTAATTACAATAAAGGCTAGTTAAAGTGGACAACTACCAAGAAATAATATCGGATGCGCTATTTTTGAAATTAGATTAAAATGTGTAGTTTGGCCAAATTGATTTCATCCAATAACGCATAACTTATCTTAAAAATCAAGAAAAAGAGTAAAAAAAAGGGATACCTAAAATAATCGACTTAAAAAAAAGATTTTTGATGAAAAAATAATCGATATTAAAAATCAATTATTTTTTCACATCGCTAACTCTTGCTAGCCCTAGCATAGGCCAAGTTCTATATGGGCTGCATATGAATATGCGTGTGGTTACACAAAATTCACCTTTATTATCATTTAAAGTCACATTTCTATTACTATTATAAAAAGTTATATATTTACTACTTGGGGCATAACAATATGATTACAATAAATATAAATTTACAATAGCATTTATGACATTCTAACTTTATAGCTTTCAACATTTTAAAATAGCCAAACAGAAGTAAATAAGTTTATTTACTTATACATCATTTAATGTTAAACACAAATATATGATAAAAATTATAACTACAGCGCAAAAATAAAAGATAATTTCGGCTCTATGCTGGCGATGTAATTAATCGATAAGGGTAATTAAAAAAATTATAATTAAAATATATATATATATATATATATAGACACACATTTTTCATAATTATACATAAGAATTAGCCGGTAACTCTATAAACTATAGGCTAACCGCTTAACTCAGTCTTCGCCTGCAGGGTACAAAGACGCGGAGGCAAGAGCGGGAGGCGATTGCTAGTAGCGTAATATACAAGAATCCCCAATATCCGTCCTTTTTCTATCTTTGAGCCCTTGTTCTTCGCGGGCGTGGATTGAGTGAAGCGGTAAGCCTACAATTCTCAATTGTATATTTATATAATTATTAAGTATAGAATTTTTTATGCCTTAACATGTATATATTGAAAATTCTGAATTAAAAAAAGTTCTCAATGAATAGTCTATATTTTTTTTTATTCGTATTCGTATAATCTTTTGATAATCTGATCAGTTGAATTTCTTACCATCATTTGAGATAATAGTCTATGGTACAGGCGAATAATTAAAAAAAATATTGCTTGCTTTCGACAAGTCAGGTTTCATAATCAAGTGAGGCATATAGGACATTAAAAAATCAGGTTGCCAAATCAAACCAAAAAAAAACAGGTTACAATGTAAAAAACGTGATAACAAAATTAAAAAATCGATTTCTAATAATACTTTTAAATAGTTAAATTCTTATAATTAATTTTTACTTGCTAATAATACGGCTATGTGTTAAATGTTAAAATAACTTGTATCTAATATAACAATATCTTAATATCTCACGTCTCCCAGTTAGAGGTTAAAATTTTAAAAGTCCAATTTATAGCATTTGATAGTACAACTTTATTGTTGATTTAGTAATTTCTCAGATAAGGCAAAAATTAAATTATGTTTTTATTAAATTTAATGCTTTTATAGACTACAGAAACATTGTCTATGCTTGAAGAAAACTATTGTTCAAACTTTCACTTAATACAAATCTTCACGGTTGATCTAAATGTTATTAAATACGTGTAAGGTTTTTTACTAACCAAGGTGTCGCAGAAAAGCCACTTGGGTAAGTTGACGTCGTAACTAGCAAAAACATGCTAAAACATGTTTAAAACATGCCGTGCCGACCCAACTTAGAGTTAACCAGGAAATATTTAAAAATATGTGTGCCAATAAATATTTAATTTGTATATTATAGATGTTATTTTGTCATTGTCTATGATAATTGTTTACTTAATAAAATATTTGGTGCACGTATTCGTACAGATTCGCCTTAAGTTTATTATAGATTTTATCTCCTTATTATTTTGTCATTGTCTATGATAATTGTTTACTAACAACATATTCATAATAACATATTCACTGCACGTATTTTTTATTGATTCGCCTTAACTGAAAATTTGTAATATATTTGGCTGTTGGCTTTTTGTTGATAACATATTTGGCTGCTTTTTTAATTTTTATTAGAATTAACTAATTATATAGACAACCATATAGTATTTAACATAAATAAATAAATAAATATATGGGACACTTACACACACGGTCGTCCGTCCCCAAAGTAAGTAACTTAATACTTGTGCTATGGTAGACAGACAACTGGTGAATATATACTTATATATTTTTAAATACATACTTAAATATAAATATACACCCAGGCTCAAAGACCAACAAAATTCATTTATAGAAAATGATTGCCCTCGGCGGGAATCGAACCCATGTCCAGTGGAGCTGAAGGCAGGGTCACTACCCACTGCTCCAACGGGCCAGTCAATTACTATTTCAATTGATCAAAGTTTACTCATCAAAAGCTATAATATGGACTTATCGGAACAATTCTGTATACTATTATGATAAAAACCATTACAGTATATATCTGTTACAAAAATATATTTATCAACAATCACAATGATTAAATATATTGTATTATTGTATGCTACTTTGTTTTAGTTGGGGGAGTATTTATCTTAAATCTAACACTGAAAATCTACGTAGTGATGGTTTGTGATAGTTTTGGAAATTTAAGGGCTAATTATGCAATTAGTTAGTATACGATTATAGAAAAACAATTTAGTTTAAAGAATACGGATTTAATAAACTCTTTGATTAGTCCTTATTCTTATATATAAAAACGAATATTTGTGTCCTTTAATACACGGCTGCACCGATTTTAATGAGATTTTCAGACAATCTTTAGAATAAATCAGCGGATGATCTTGTGAAGTTTGGGGGGTATCGAAACTTTTTTAAATTTATAATGACAGTTTTTTAATTCTAATATCTTTAAATTAAAGCCAGCGACGCCGCCTCGGTATGCTAGTTATACAAAAAAAGGAATTTTTGTCTGTATATTTTTATAGACTCGGAAACGGCTGGACCGATTTTTATGAAATTTTCAGACAACAATTAGAATGACTAAACGAATGATCATGTTGGTGGCAATCGGAGCATATTTTTAAATTGTTTAGTTCTGTTTCTAGTGGAAACTCAAAACCAGATGAGCCATAACAACACGCGGCTAGACAGTTGGTTTTTTTATGAAGAGAAATAGAAAATAGGTGCCTATTATTATAAACAAAAGTGGGGAAAAATTGGAAAACATTAATGAGTTCCTTTAAGTTGTATTATGGCAAATTGCAAGTAAATGGTAGCGCGTACAACATTCGCGAGTGTTAAAGAGATGGGTCTTTTGGAACTTGAAAGGGTAAGAAAACTATATTCTTTTTAATAGTCCGTATCGCGATGTGCGATTAAGTATTACAATGTACCTAACTTAGTTAAGCCTAATTTTGAATTAGGTCACTTTAATACTAAGCGTCCGATATGAGTAATATGTAATATAAATATATGTTATTTTCCGATATCCGCCGTGTGGTATCCGGCTGAGTAGAATAGACGACCCTCATTTCTTACCGAGGTATCGTAAAAGGCGACTAAGGTAAGTCGACCCGCCGTGTGGTATCCGTCTGAGTAGAGTAGACCACCCTCATTTCTTACCGATGTGTCGTAAAAGGCGACTAAGGTAAGTCGACCCACCGTGTGGTATCCGGCAGAGTAGAGTAGACCACCCTCATTTCTTACCGAGGTGTTGTACAATACGACTAAGGTAAGTTGATGTCAGGCAGGCGGCCGGTCGTAAAATATCTAGCCAAATCATGTGACAACATGTTTATAACATGTTGAGCCACTTAGAGTGGGATAAGGGCAGGAAGATGATGTTATTTTCCGATATGAGTAATAACATTAATATATGTTATTCTGTACCAAAACTATCACAAAACAAAACTACGTTTAATTTATATAACATAACGATTATATTATATATAATGGAAGCACTCACTGTAACTTAGCGCACCTCGAACAATAGTCATTATTCGCGGGACTTCCGTAGTACATGCAGAGGGGGGCGCGGCACGGTTTGGGGGAGGGGGGGCGGTCGTCGTAGAAAGTGGACTTTGATAAGTACAAGGTTCGATCCTGGGCTGGTTTCGCGGACCGCGTTGTTAGGGTCCGGGCGACCTCGTGTGCGGCGCGATCTGCTTCCGCGTAGAACTGGGATCGGCCCGTACCGTATCGCGGTTGCGTCGGCGCTACCTGCGTTTGCTCTTTACGGTTCTTTTCTGCTGTGTAACTGGAAATTAAATGGAGATAATCAATTATCCGGCAATAATAAATAAGTACCTGGTTAATTGATACTTTCAATTTATCACACGCTTTTCGGTGAAGGAAAACATCGTGAGGAAACCTGCATATCTCTAAAGAATTCTGGAGATATGTGTAACCTACCAATCCGCATTGGAGCAGCGTGGTAGGTCTTAGCTCCAATCCTTCTCTCCAAAAAACGGAGAGAAGAGGCCTATTCTCAGTAGTGGGATAGTAACAGGCCGCTACTTTTTTACCTGGTTGACCGAGCCTTGCTCGGTAATTTTTTACAAAATATAAAAAAGAAACTTCAAAAAATAATAAGTTAGGTGAACGAACCCTAGACACTTAGAAAATAACCTAGTAAATTTATTTTTTAATGCCCAAAACAGGGATAAAAGGTTTTTTTTAAAATGAACCCTAATTATACGCACGCACACACACACACACACACACACACACACACAAATATATAGCTGAATTTAGGAAGTCTTATGTAAAAACAAAGACTTCCTTCTTTCCTAGCTTTTACCCGCGACTTCGTTCGCGTGAACTGTTGTCGCGTGATAGATTGATAATAGATGGCGCGTTTCAATGTCATCCTATTCCTGTAGAATGTCAATGTCATCCTGTTCCTGTGTATGTTACTCCGGTGTATAAGGAATAATTGTGCAAAATTTCATCAATATTAGTTCAGCGGATTCGCAGTGAAAGAGTAACAAACATACATCCATACTCACAAACCTTCGCATTTATAATATTAGTAGGTGCCAAATTTCATTCATATTAGTTTAACGGATTCGCGGATTTTGGCACTAATCGAGATTTGACGCGTTTATGACACAAAATATCCTTCAAAATGGTTTGGGCTAAGTCAAATGATATTCTAACACTATCAGAGAGGTATCTAATTGAAAATTGATGATTAGTAAGTAAGTAACGGCTTGTTACTATCCCACTGCTGGGCATAGGCCTGTTCACTCCGTTTTTTTTTTGGAGAGAATGATTTGAGCTAAGACCTACCACGCTACTCCAATGCGGATTGGTAGGTTACACATATCCCCAGAATTCTCTAGAGATATTTAGGTTTCCTCACGATGTTTTCCTTCACCGAAAAGCGTGTGATAAATTGCAATTATCAATTAGACACATAAGTTTTACTAGAAAACTCATTGGTGCCTGCCCGGGTTTCAACTCGTGACCTCCTCGAAAGAGGCGCACGGTGATACCGCTGGGCTACCACAGCTTGATAATTGAAAATTGATATTATCAAGCATCAAATGTTTGATTTTTTGGACATGGCTCTCGTTGGTAGACGTTGATAGTCGCCGAAAGGGCGGTTCGTATATTCGTTATAGTAGGATGATCGAATAGCGTTATTTTATTTTATTTATTTATTTATTTTTATTTGAACAATTATGCAAGAACATTTTACACTTAAACTAGAGAACAAAGCACCAGACTAGCTTCATTTGGTTGTTTGTGTATAGCAATATGCAGCCCAAATAGACCTAGGCCTGTGCTAGGGCTAGCAAAAGTCAAAACTTTTTCTATTTTGCTTAATGCTAGGTGACGACTAATTTGAGCAAATATAAAAAAAGAGTAAGGAATAGATTATGAATTTTAAAAAATATATAAACCTTTATGTCGAGTGGAAAATAATAAAGAGAACCTTGCTTTATATAAAGTCTTTTTAAAATCAAAGAAGCTTCTTACCCAATCCAGGCCTCGTTCAGATAATTCTTGACCATCTCTTCTTGGACCGGTGCCCTAGCTGCCAACACCCTACAACACAACACTTCGCACGTCGACTGCCTTCTCAGTAGCCCCTCTTCTGGGTTGCTCTGACTCCCACTCTTGCCCAACTTAGTTATAGACCCAAAGTTCTTCTTCAATTTGCTGCTCATCGACCTCCCGATACTCCCAAACTGTTTAGCGACAGAATTCAGTTGTTTGGAACTCTTCGTGGATAGAGCATCCAGCGACCTCCTCAACTCCTCAGGGGGTGGGCTTTGGGAGAGACACTCAACTCTTTCGAGGTCCAAATATGCAGCTAACATTGAGGACCGTTGGTACTCGTCTGGCAGGAGGTTGTTTATGGTCTTCTGGTCTGGTTCCACTTCCCACCTGTAATCGTGGCCTGGATCCACGTTAAACCTGGAAAACATTTTATTATTTATTGAAACGTTAAGTAAATTAAGTAAGTAACTATCCCACCGCTGGTCTATAGACGTATCCTCTCCATTTATTGGAGAGAAGGATCTAAGCGACTCACCACACCACTCCACTGCTTGAAACTATTAATCCTAGTCAAAGTAAAGTAATGGTCTGTTATTATCCCATCGCTGGCCATTTTTCTCCATTTTTGAAGAGAGGGTTTGGAGCTATGACCCACCATGCTGCTTCATTTCAGATCGGTAGGTTACATGTATCCCCAGAATTGGTCATGATGTTTTCCTTTACTGTAATGCGTGTGACAAATTGCAATAATCAATGAGACACATAAGTGTTAATAGAAATACTCATTAGTCTGCTAGGGGTTTAAACTCGTGATCCCCTCGAAAGGGTCACATCGTCTCACCGCTAGGTTATCACAACTATATTCTAGCGTAACGTTGTTAAAATTCCGAAAAACAAATCGGACCGAAGAAAGTTAAAGGAATGGGGGCAAATCTATATTGACAGCTTACCGTATAGGCATAGGATTCCCGGTCTGGTCTTCCAAAGGCACCCTCGCCCCGTCCGTGGGGAGGGGTTCGCATGGGACTAGCGCAGAGAAATGTCCGGCGTCATATGCTAATAAAATGGGTGCTTTGCTGCACGCTTCAGGCTCCAATTCTAGGGGTAGGTAGATACCGCCGAATGGGATCGGCGCTATGGGATCACCACGAAAATCCTGTAAGAAGAAATTTTAGTTAAGTGCCGGTCGTTCTACACCAAGTGCTTTATAGTTACTTTATTTATTTAATGTACTGAGATGTTGGTTAGATCATAACCAACGCGCCGCTTCGGAAAGTATATTAGTCAGATATACGTAGGTTTTCTTACGATGTTTTATTTCACGGAAAAGCCTGTCATAATTAATAACCTATATTTCGAGGCAGTTATTACCTGAATGTAATGTTGCGACTGTCAATTTGATACAGGAAAAAACCCTTTTTTTTACAGGAAAAAACCCCTTATGGGTACCGCTGCCCGACGGGGATAGGCGGCGGTTATGTCGGACTCGCACCGACTAAAGCGACCTGCGTGGTCCAATACGCTGCCGATGGCAAGGACAGGGTATCGTTGTACACATTGCCCCCATCCCCGCCGACAGCAGCTCTGATCCCAGAGAACACCTCCTCCGGGTAGGGACCCTTCGAAAGAGAAGTCCCCCTCCGTCGGTGCATCGGGAGTACCAGATGCACCGACCGCCTCGGGGACCTGTAAGCCAGACTTCCAATATACCCCGTTAGGAACATCCGAAGGTGCCCAGATAGGGCGGCAGACTATGGGCTTAGGCAAGTCGCTACCACCTGGACTCGCCAGCAGCAGATTGGATCCAGAACAAAAGTTCCCGGAACCGCTCCCCCTCCCCCTTCCACCCCCTCCGCAGAGCAAAAGGAGGCCACCGCTGCCCACGATCGCTCCCTGCCTACCGTGTCTGTTATTTCACGGTCGACAGGGAGAGACCGTGCCCCAAGTACGGACCCCTACGCTGCCCTTTCCGCCCCAACCGGGTAATTTTTTGGCGCTACGTTAACGCAATCGAGCAGGTTAAAAAACTCTCACTAAGCACACTGAGCACCAATGCATAAGAGACTTATAGGACATCTTTAATGACACAGTAAAAGCCTTTAAGGCTAACATCATATAATCAGTTCTAAAAACAAACACATAAGACACTAACCCTTAGCGCCACGTCTGCGAACACGACGACCGGCCGCCGCATCACGTGGGCCAAAGCGAACACGTGCAGCTGCTCGAGGCCGGCGTAGTGCGGCGCGGCCGTCGGCTGCGGGCGCGGCCGCGGTTCCGCCGACGCCGCCCGCACCGCGTCGTGCCACTCGCGCTCCCACTCCGCCTCCGAGGGAGTCAAACCGGCCGATTTCAAGGACAGGCTCTCCGACCATCGCCAGCGGCGTTTTATAGCTTCTGGAACGTGAGAAAAGGTCACTTGTCAGAAATGTACATAGTAGATTTTAAACTTTCGCGATTCATACTAATTTAAATATAAACAACCGGGTCCGCGATAATCACGTTACCTTTGTATAAGGTTCGACGTTTCGGCAGAGTTGCATCCACCGTGGTCACGAACTGACTCTGAACAGAATCAGTTTGCATCCACCGTGGTCACGAACTGACTCTGAACAGAATCAGTTTGCATCCACCGTGGTCACGAACTGACTCTGAACAGAATCGACCGGCCGCCTGCCTGGCGTTAATAGGTATATATATAGTAAGAGATGTAAATGGTTATTACCATTTACATTTAATGGTTTTTCCTTTTTTAGGGACACCTTAATTAAAGCTAAATGTTGTACTAATTTGTAACGCCACATTTCTGTATATTCGACGTATTTTTTTTAATTATTATTGATTATTAATATTTTGTTATATTTATTTAATTTCTATTTTAATATAAGTAATGAACGTAAAACATTAGTTCAGTTAAAGTAGAGATCTTGACAGCTGTTGTAAAAAGTTTGATATAATATTTTTTCATAAATTCTTCAATAGCAAAATAGACTGTTTACATTTATTAGCTTATGTTAATTTTATATCAAAAACTATTATACTTCAATTCGCTCTATACATGGTGCAACGTTGGACAGTCAGCAATACAAATACTATTTTTCTTCAAAAAAAAAGGTGGCAACCCTAAGTATGGATATAAACTGTTAATGATAACTTACTTGTAAGTACATCGCCACCTTCTCCCGATAGCAAAGCTTGCACTTTCGTCCTCAAAGCCAGCAGTCTGTCGTGGAAACCGTACGCCGCGAGTGACGCCGCGTGTGGTAGGCAGTTACCATCACCGGATGTAGCTAGCGGTAGAAGACGGGGCGCGCCCGGAACTCGACCATGCCGCCACCAGTTCAATATACTAGCGGATTCTAGGGTCACTAGCGTGGCTGTTTCGAGGAGATCTTTTTCGAGGAATATCCTAAAAAATAAAGTAAAGTAACGTTAAATTACTATCTGCTGAACATTGAACGCCTCCCCTTTTTTGGAGAGAAAGGTTAGAGCCTATCACACATCTCACTAATTACACGTTACACATATCTCACTTATTCTCTAGAGATATGCAGGTAGTGTTCCTTCAGCAAAAGCGTGTGATAAATTGCAAATATTAATTATGTATATAACTTTAACAGAAAAATTGGTGCCTGCCCGATCGATCTAACTAGGTTTTATTTTTAAAAAAATCGTTTTATCCTTGTTTTTAGTTATCGTTTTTAGGGCATTAAAAATATAGTTTAATGTAGAATTAAAAGCAGAGGATTTTTTTAGCTGTCAATCGTAATGTTGTGATAGCCGATGGGTAACGAACGAGTGTTACAAACCCCGGGTTCGAATCCCACATGTCATCGACGCCATCTTTCTTTTTTTATCTTTTAATAATTAACTAGCAAGGCTCGTTAATTTTTAACTAACTATGTTTAAGGCGTTCAAGTAAATATCTGTAGCTGCGTGACATTTCACCATAATGACCACGAATTCAGGCGCAGTTCTAAAAGGTTAAAAGTGCGAAAGGTTCAAACACGTGAAAGAGGTTCAATGGCTAAATCTGTTAGGGGTAAAATGAATAGGGCTGCCAGTTGGGTAAAGAATGACCGGCGTTTAAAATAAAAATTTATTACAATTAGTTTATATTGTCAAAAATAATTGCATATAAAAAAGTCACCCAAAAACTACTCAATGGATTTTCCATATATTCCAAATTTTCTCAGATAACATTGCATATTTCCATACGATTGTATCGTTGCGTAATAAATTCAAACTGTATACAATTTGTTTATACTGGCAATAATCATTGCACATTATAAAATAAAGTCGTCAAAAGTCTTAAAAACCACTTAAAGAAATCCCTTTTAGGGATAAGTCCGCCTTTATACGTGTGGTTTTTTTTTTCTTTTCTAAATATATGTATAAAAAGAAAGAAAGAAACAAATAAATAAACTACTAAACAGAATTTCCATATATTCCAAATATTTAAAAATTTCTCCGACAACACTAGCAATAAGTTTTTATAGAAGAAAAATGGCGATATGGTTGACATCACTTCCATTTCATTTTGGTACGGAAGCATCATTGGGGCCGCATGGCTTTGTCTGACAGTCATTCAATTTTGCTTGTATTGGCTTTGCTTAGGTTGGCTGGCGCAGCATACGGCGGCACGGTACAAATATTAGTACACCGTCGTTTAGTTTGGCGTTTTTTCGAAGCTGCGTCGCTGCTTAGTTAGTACTAATTTTCATTATGCGTCGTTAAATTTTCGAGGTTGCGTTTGGGTTCGAGTTTTGAATTTTCTTTTTTTCTAAAAGATGGCAACACTTGTATCTAATTACCCATGCTATCGCAATTCGGGGATTTCCTTTCTAACTAAAAAGCAACGCAATTTTAATACAGCTTTATTTTGCTAATTTTAGACTTCGGTTTGAATTACGTAGTGTGATGTGCTTTTTTGAAAAAAGGATAATAATCACTACATATTATAAAACAAAGTCCAAATTTCCGTATGTACGCATAAAACTTTAAAACTACGCAACCGATTTTGATGCGGTTTTTTTTAATAGATAGAGTGATTCAAAAGGAAGGTTTGTACGTATAATAACATTCAATACAGAGTAGAGAAATACTGTAATTTTTGAGGTTTCTGTAAATAATTACATTTTTGTCCGCTTACATTGCAAACGGCGGCTAAACCCTACGAGATTTATCAAAATGAAAATGTACTAAGTATTTGTACGCCTTGAAAAGGTCTACAGAAAAGTCCGCGATGGTATATGTCTATCTTTTATGGATAACCCACAAAAGCATTTTTTGTCATATACTTTTTACGAAAAATAATGCCTTATGTTCAAAGCAATTTTTATACAATACAACATTAATCCTTATGCAATTAAGTACCTTAAATAAATTGTTGATTTAATATAGATCAATATGGCCGTTTACAGTATGTAATTTAAGTGAACATTTTCGGAGATATTACAGATTTAAAATGCCGTGAGGACGCCGCGCTTCACCCTATAGCACTTCGAATCTTTTAAGAGTTTGTTTAAAGACATTCTGTAATTAATTGTAAAAATAAAATACATAGGTAAAATGTAAAAGTAAATAAGTAAAAATGTACTATATGAGTTTAGATATTCCAAAGATAGCAGGAAATCTTCTTGGTATAGGGAAAGGAAATTGTTTTTCTCCAAATTTAACGCTTGCGGGCCACGGGCAGTAATGAATAAATCAAAACTACTGGATCGATTTTAATCATTTTTTTACACTGAGTGACATGGGAGTTATATTTTATACCCGTGCGAAGCATGGGCAGGCCGCTTGTAAATTTATATAATTTTTTACGTATGGTTTATGGTTACAAAAAAAGGTTAATATTTTCCCAATTTCTTTTTTTTGGCAGTCATATTTTTTTATCGTTTACTTTGTTCAATTTCCTCTTTTAAAAAGTAGTATTTTCGTAAACCTGGAACCTATCTTCGATCTTTACACGGTTTGCGAAAGAAAATCTTAATTCACTTCGTCGTTTCAATTTGTGTCGTTTTTTTTTGGAACAACCAATCACTACGAACCACGACGCATGGATATTTGTACCGTATATAAAAGGATTAAAACCGTAATATAGTCTTTTGATAACCATAAACATGGTGGTATTAAAGTGTAAAAGTTTATTTTGAACTTTTAAAGGAGAACAATTTTGTAATACATGATTTTTGAATAAATATTACCGTTTACTCAGCGCACGCAAGGCAAGATTTAAATTTTGCCGTTTTCGTAATATTTTCTATTGCTGCTCCTCTCCTATTCATCTTAGCGTGATTATATAGCCTATTGCCTTACTCAATAAATGGACTATCTTACATTGAAATAATTTTTCCAATTGATCCAGTAGTGCCTAAGATTAGCGCGTTCGAACAATCAATCCATCAAACAAATTTTTCAGCTTTGTATATTAGTATAGGTTTCAGAAGTACGGATGGCAACCCTAGTTATGTTGGCAGTGTGCCGAGCCACGCGCAAGCAACGCAATGTCACGGTGACTTGTTTAGGTGGGGCCAACAAAAATCGTGGCTATAAATGACTCCGGGTGGACGGTTGGTAAAATGTTTTACTTTTGAATAAGCGGGTGTTGGCAAATATAGCTTACCTACACCGCTTCTGAAAATATCGAGCATAGCAACTTTAATCTTTATATTTAAAAAGCTGTGATAGCCAAGAGACTCTTTCAAGTGGTCACGAGTTCAAACCCCGGCCAGGCACGAATGAGTGTTTTTGTTAAAACTTACTCGTATGACCGTGCAACCGTGCGGGCCACCGCTAGGCCGGTCGTGCGCGACGATCATGGGTTCAAACCCGGGTAGACACCAATCAGTTTTTCTATTAAAACTTATGTGTCTACTGGATAATTGCAATTTATCACACGCTTTACGGTGAAAGAAAACATCGTGAGGGAACCTAAATATCTAAAGAGAATTCTGGGGGTAAGTGTAACTTACCAATCCGCATTAAAGCAGCGTGGTAAGGCCAATCTTTTTCTCCAAAAGCGGATCCTATGCCGTGGGAAAGTAACGTGGAAAGTATCCTCCTGCCCTTATCCCATTCTAAGTGGAGTCGGCACAACATGTAATAAACATGCTGTCACATGATTTGGCTGAGTTTTTACGACCGTCCGCCTGCCTGACGTCAACTTACCTCTGTAGTATTTTACGACACCTCGGTAAGAAAGAAGGTGGTCTATTCTACTAAACCGGATACCACACGGTGATTCAAATTACTTTAGTCGCCTTTTGCGACACATCGGTAAGAAATGAGGGTGGTCTATTCTACTTAGCCACCACACACGACACAGCAAGCAAACCAAGCAGTTTACAGGTGCCATATTCTTAAAAGTCACCAAAGCCTTCGATAAAGTCTGACACGCAGGTTTAATCCACAAGTTGCTCGTATTAAGTATACCAGACAGACTACGTGACTAATTGTACCTTTATAAAGTAATATATATGTTGCTACACAACCTCCCCTATTTTCCAGAGAAAGTCCTAACGAATCGGATTTAGGCGTTCTAGAGAATGTACTATTAACATAAGCCTTCCTCAAAAATTAGTAAAAACCATACAAAATCCTTTTCAGTAAGTAGATTTCGAGAAAAACGATCACATACAAACAGACAGCTTTTGGGGACTTTATTTTATAATATGTACCTATGGATACCATAGAGTCAAGTTTGTACGTTACTTTTATCTGCTCCGATGTTAAGCGACGATGTCGTTAAACACCAACCAAGGTTTACTGCGAAAAGTGTGACATTCAGTCGCACATACGCCTTATCGTTTCTAAACGATGTCGCGCCGGTACACTAAATTTATTTATGTTACGACCTTAAGGCGGTAATCAGCGATAAACAATGGTATATTAACGGTATATAAAATTAAAACGTAACTTAAGTGGTATTTACCGAATTTATTTTTATTTTCTATTTTATTCTATTGAAAGATCAAATGACATCACTGATAAAATTAATTAAATAAATAAAGTAATCAAAATTGTATTTTTTACACCAATTTAAAATCACCGTGAAATGTTTTCAACACACGCACGCACGTACGCATGCACGCACGCACGCGTGGGCACGAGCAAGAAACACACGCACACACGCACTATATATAAAAACGCAAAAGCAATCGCCAGTGGCTCAACCCGCGTGAAAAGATTGAAACCGTAATATAGTATTTTTATAACCATAAAAATGGTCAGTGAGTCAACCTTAAAAGCGTGACATATGCTGTCGTGGACTTTTATTTAGAGCTTTTAGAGGGGAACAATTTTGTAATACATGAATTTTAAATAACTTTCACCGTTTACTTAGCGCACGCAAGAAAGCTTTAAATTGCAGTTTTCGTAATATTTTTTATTGCTGCTCCTCTCCTATTCATCTTAGCGTGATATTATAGCCTTCCTCGATCAATGGACTATCTTACGCTCAAGGAATTTTTTAAATCGGTCCAGTAGTTCCAGAGATTAGCGCCTTCAAACATACAAACTCTTCAGCTTTATATATTAAATATCTGGGTGACCGAGCTTCGCTCGGTAATTTTTTACAAAAAAAAAACTTAAAAAAAAAACAATTATTTAGTTGGGGATCGATCCTTGGCATTCACATTTCTCAAGTCTGCCCCGTCACCCGAATAAGCTACGTCGACTTGACAGTTAACGGCGAAAATTCAATTCAATATAAATGTTAGTGTTTTTTAATGCCCAAAAACAGGGATAAAACAAATTTTTTTTTACATAAAACCTAGCAAGATCAATTTTTCTCCCCCAAAACCTGCTACATGTTGAATTTCAGGAAAATCGTTGGAGCCGTTTCCGAGATTCGGAAAATATATATATATATATATATACAAGATTAACTCATTTAAATATAAAGATATAGATATAGATTTTTACCTGAAGTCTGGAGGATATACTGAAATATCCGGCAGCAAGAGTATGTGGTCCGAAGACAGGGTACTGGGTTCGGGTTCTGTGTTGCTTCGTAATGCCCACACCAGGCCCTCATTGTCTGTGGCCCGGGATATCCCTCTCGATAGCTTTCGGCCTGGAGCAATTAATGTAAGAATTAAAAAAAATCTTATTAAATACATATATAGCAACAAGACCGCCTTTGCACGCTGTATATATCTTTAGTTAAGTTTCTTCGTTTATGTACTTTTTATGCGTGTGTAATAAAATCTAAGTATGTAAATACATTGGAAGTCATATTCTAACCTACTTACTCACTAATATGAATGTCATCTACGAGTATAACAAATAAACTGCGGAACCTGTCTGTATAATATTTTTTATATTTCTGAATAGCACATGTGTCATTTTGTAATATTTTTCAATAGCTAAGATAGTAATATAAATAGTAAGATAAGTAGTAAGATTACTCTAACTTTTTACCTCTAACTCAAAAACGGATCGGTAAAATAAAAAATATATATTGCTATATGCAATACTTATTAGAAATATCAAATGTCATTATCATGACGGTAAAAAAAGAAACTTTTTTTGGTGGGAATTAATACATATTGGTACCGATATTATGTATGCGAAAGTCTGTATGTCTATCTCTTACAGTTTCATCGCTAATCTTCTGGACAAATATTTATGAAATTTGGCGCAGTTAAAGCATATACACCGAAGAAAATAGGATAAAAAAATTCACATTTTTCATAACATACCTACTGTAATATTAAGGGTACTTGACAGGTTAAGTTGGCACGGACAAAGACGCAGGTAGCAGTGGTTATGATATAACTTACATTCAGGAGCTGGCGTAAGTACCAAGTTTGATGGGGCAGAATATGACATGTTTAGGTCCAGGGTTCCGACCGATCGGTCTGTGATGACATCACCCCCGGCCCTCGGCCGTAAGGTTGTACTGTGTACTCGGTCTGTAACCAAAAAATGATGTATCGATACTAATATTAAGAATGCAAACCTCTGTCTGTTGCGCATTCACGGCTAACCACGTGGTGCAATCCTTCCTAATATAATAAATGCGAAATTTTGTGACCATAGATGTATTTTTGTTACTCTTTCACGGCGAATCCGCAGAATCAAAATCAATGAAATTTGTCACAATTATTCCTTATACACTGATATAGCATATAGGCTTAACAAATCCTGTTAATTCTACAGGAATAGGATGATATTGAAAAACGCCATCTATCTTTTCTTTATCTTTAAAGACTGGCTCGTTGGCGCAGTGGGTAGTGACCCTGCCTTCGGCTTCGCGGGTCGCGGGTTCGATTCCCGCCGAGGGCCAACATTTTCTATAAATTAATTTGTTGGCCTTTGGGCCTGGGTGTATGTATTTAAAAAATATATATAAGTATATATTCACCAGTTGTCTGTCTCCCATAACACAAGTATTTAGTTACTTACTTTGGGGACGGACGACCGATTGTGTAAGTGTCCCATATATTTATTTATTTACTATAGATACACTTTTTTTTAATAATAAATAAATAAATAATAAATATATGGGACACGTACACACACGGTCGTCCGTCCCCAAAGTAAGTAACTTAATACTTGTGTTATGGTTGACAGACAACTGGTGAATATATACTTATATATTTTTTAAATACATGCTTAAATACAAATATACACCCAGGCTCAAAGACCAACAATTTCATTTATACAAAATGTTGGCCCTCGGCGGGAATCGAATCCGCGACCCGCGGAGCTGAAGGCAGGATCACTACCCACTGTTCCAACGGGCCAGTCAACTTTACTCCATGCGAACGAAGTTGCGGATACAATAATACTATAATAGTAAGAGAAATTTAAAATCCCTTAAGTGGCAGACTGACTACGATTTCGCGATGGAAATACCAATGTCGTATAAGGTATGTTTCAGTACAGATACGTACATAAAGAAAAGTACATAAGTAACACCTGGGAAATCCAGATATGTGACAATTGTGATTAGAAAGTAACTTTTCACAGTGGGTTAAATAACATTTCAACATAGACGCCGAAAATATCATCAAAGGCAAATTAAAAAGATACCAATCTTAACGTAAATAATGTAGAGGTCAATGCTCTTATTCAGGGGTAAAAAACATTTTACGATACCGTAATTATGAAATAGTTTAAAATTTGATACAGTTTATGAAATCATATGAATATTTATTATATTTAGTAACATCATTATTGTGTACATTTATGAAATATTGATACATTGTATCTAGTAATAATTTCGTTTGTGTAATTTAGTAATAGTGTTAAAAAAACAAAAGTAATGACAATATTATTTTGCTATAATCCGCGATAAAAGAAAATATATGTAATGCTAAATGTAGAGTGTACTATTCGTTGATTCGTGTAGAGTGTACGATTCGACAAAATCGCAAAGCTTTGCGATTTTGTCGTGGAGTCTATCTCCTGACGATGCTTCGGTTACGGGGCGAAACAATTGTTGAGATTGTGGTGGTGAATGTGTGCAGTGCTTGTGTATTGTTGTGCCATCGGTGTCGGGTAGTACATGAGTTCTTACAAATTCTGCATGTATCAGGTATGAGAACGAATATACACTCTACATTTAGCATTACATATATTTTCTTTTATCGCGGATTATAGCAAAATAATATTGTCATTACTTTTGTATTATGGACCTCCGCAAAGTAACGCCTAATTCTATAAATTAATAGTGTTAAGTTTGAAATAAAACGGAAAAATAATAATTAATAGATAATAATTAATAGCTTTGTGACGCACTTTGACGAATATTATACTGTTTTAGATTGTCATTTCTTTTTTTTTTCCTTTGTTTTGTCCGATGTATAACCAATACTGGATATCTGTGATTTTGTTATGGATGAAGAATGATAAAGGCTAATTTTTATTCAGTACCAGGAGGAAAATCAAATTCGATGGAAGGAACTATTACATTTTTGTATCGACTAGTTCATCATTCGCCTCGATTAGTAAATAAAACTCGTAGCTTACAATACTGTTTGTTTTTCATTTCATTTTATATTTTTCAGATAAAAGAGAATATTGCTCTTTTGTCTCTCATCCTTATTTAAAATTCGTCCGAACTAGATGCTGCTCTTATTCTATCCCTTTGCGATTTTGGTCGTGGAGTCTATCTCCTGATGATGTTTCGGTTGCGGGGCGAAACGATTGTTGAGTTTGTGATAGTGAACATATATAGTGCTTGTGTATCGTGGTGGCGGTGGTGGAGGTTTGTGCATGTGTTTTTTTACGACTCCTGCATGTATCAGGTATGATAACCGATTGTCCACTCTACATATAGCATTATATATATTTTCTAATTTACTCCATCGCGGATTATAGCAAAATAATTTTATTATTACTTTTGTCTAATTCTATCCATAAACAAAACTCTCTTTACCCATAAATATCATTACCTTCATCGTTTTTAATTCCAATTACTCTCTTTTCAACTATAGTTCCTTATTTTTTCTATTATTCTCACTGGTATATTTTAAAAAACCCATGTCGATACTTCACATACTATTATTTTTTATATAAAAAAAACAAACTAGATAGTAAAATATAGTAAATTTGATATAATTTATTTATACCACGTGTTCATAACGTTATGTGGGTATATCGAGAACAGTTGAGGAAGTTACAGGCATATGCTAGAGAAAAATAATAAAAAAAAATTGATGCACATGCATGAGAACTAATGCCGGATGCTGTAAAAAAAATAGACTTCTAACGAATGAAAGTCATTTACACTGTGGGAACATGAATTTTGAAACGTATCTTAATAACATTCTTTTACAATTTCTTAGCATATGCTAGCTATAATTTCGGTGTATGGCCAAGAAAGATGCAACTCTGTCGAAACGTCAAACAAAAAAGGTAAGTCGGCTATATCGTAATAGGATGAAAAACATGTTTAATATCGGAATATATCAATTTAGTTAAGAGAAACCGTGTGGTATACGGTTGAGTAGAATAGACCACCCTCTTTCTTAACAACGTGTCGCAAAATATGACTAAGATAAGTTGTTATTTTTTTGCCACCGTTACTTTTATATCAATTTAAGTTAAAGTCCTAAACGGGTGAGAATGATCTTAAAAATCTCCCGAGCCGCGGCCGTCGCTGTAATAAGATGTAATCAATGCTTCTGTTTGTCTTCTTAGCTGAGATAGTCCAGCTATGAGACCGTGCGCCTCTCTAGAGACGATCATGGGTTAAACCCCCGGAAAGGCACCAATTAAAAACTTATGAAGGAAAACATATTGGAAACCTGCATATTTCTAAAAAAATTCTAGTGATATGTGTAACCAACCAATCCTCATTGGAGCAGCGTGGTAGGTCTTAGCCCCAATCCTTTCCTAAAAACGGAGTAAGGAGGCTTATCTCCAGCAGTGGTAGTAACTAGCCGTTATTTTACTTTTATGCTACAATCAATGTGTATTGCACATACAATATGGAAATTACATATTTAAGAAGTGCAAAAAGGTCTCAAATTGGGTTTCTTTGTGGATATAGCTGTTAGTATTTTAAATCGCAAATGAAGCACGATAATATGATATTTAGAAATTATCACATATATGGCAACTATACAAAAAAGATCATATATACCTATATGGGCAAAACCCAAGAAGTGAAAAATGTTTGGTCTAAATAATGTTTATTTGGCGAACTTCGTTTAGATTGGGTGAGTAGGTCGTCGCACACAGTTCTGCGCATACTTTTTTCGTTTTAAACAATATATTGTAAAAGTGTTAGGCATCTTAATGTACTGTTGCGCATTGATTATAATATATAGTTAAGTTAGGAGTCAAAAATTAAATTAAAAAATAATCTTTGTATTTTTCTTGCATATTTCTCTTAACAGAAGCATTTAGAGAAGGTAAGTACTCTCAAGTTTAAATCCCAATTTGCGGAACGATTGTTAAAATTTTGTTAGTGAATGTGTGCAATGCTTGACTTGTGTGTATACGTTTAATAAACCATGCATTTGGTATGAAAACCGATAATGTACTCTACATTTAGCGTAACAGATTTCCTCATATCATGAATTAAATTATAATATTAAATTCTACATTTAATTAACAATATATAAGTTTGACTCTGTTGGAATCAATTTGAAAGACTAAACCAAAGAGTTATAATACTAGAGAAGAGAGGTCAGCCTAAAATGCGCCCCTTTACAATAACGAAAAATAAGAGAAAACAAATGAGATTGTATGTTTGTCTCTTTTATATGTATGACTAGTAATCGCCAGCGGCTCCGCCAGTGTCAAAAAATTAAAACCGTAATAAGGTATTTTGATAACTTTTATTTAGAACTTTTAGAGTGGAACAATTTTGTAATACATGATTTTTTAATAACTTTCACCGTTTACTTAGGGCACGCAAGGAAAGCTTTAAATTTTGCCGTTTTCGTAATAGTTTTTATTGCTGCTCCTCTCCTATTTATCTTAGCGTGATGTTATATAACCTAAAGCTATCTTGGGTAAATGAACTATCTTATATTCAAAGAATTTTTCAAATCCGTCCATTAGTTCCTGAGATTAGCGCGTTCAAACAATCAAACAACCAAAAAAATCTCTTCAGCTTTATTTATTAGTATAGACTAGACAAGAATAATTACGAGTTTTATCTTCCCTCTCATTATTTATTGTAACAATCTGTTTGACATGCCTGCCTGGCTCTATACCTTAGTGTAATAACTCCATACTATAAACACATAAACGGGAACTTTGTCTATAGTAAAAGACTATGGCTTTGTCGTCTTCCATTTATAATATTCATGAATCATAAAACGAATTATAAACGTCGCCTCAGAATGTATATTTTTAAAACGATGCGTTGTTCAAACTTTAAACATGACTCCATAATGTTATTGCGAGTGCCCGTGCCAAAACAGTCGTCATCGTGCATCAATAAATTGGAGTGTATAACAGCTTATATTTCACTCGCGATACCCGCGACTTTGTTCGCGCCAACGTTTAAATTCTCTCGATAATGGAATATGTGTTGTATTCTGTAAGAAAAATGGGATTTTTGAAGAGAAAACTTCTTTAGCGGCATTGTGCACTTTTGTGATAGGTAAAAATTTTTAAACTTGCGTCAGGATACGTGGCCTGATCGAAAATTCGTAAGAAGGAAGGAGAGTAGACCGCTGGCGTAGTATTTCCCCTCTTTCTACCGCTCGGCGCTGATGATATGAATGATGAATGAATATTGTATTTTACTGCATTAATGATAGTTCTTTTAAACTGATAATTAAAGCACTAACTACCCTGTCAGTATGTACGTGATCAAAATCTACTGAACAAATTGTACGGTTTTTTTTAAAGAAGTAACGCTACAAACCCTATATTTATGGTCTATATTTATGTTCAAAATTTCAATTCGGGAATTATATTAAAATTCCCACAAGGTACGGGATTTAGGCGGGAAAAACTTTATGGCATAACTTTGTATTTCTTGACGACGTTAAGTTTCAAGAATAACAATAAACAATTCAGTGATATCTAAATCAACGAAAAGGAAAACAATTCGCCGGTATCGATAGTAGATTTACTAACGATAACCATAAAAGTAAAGAAATTGCATCAAGTCACGCGATAGCGAACTCCGTAATCTGATCGAATTAAAAGTAATAGCATACAATAATACTATTTGGAACTGTTTAGTTTATGTATATGTATGTTTGGGCTCTCGGCAATATGCTATCAACGAATCTTAGGATACTTTGGTCACATTGCTCGCCGTCAACCAGATAACATTGACATGCTGATAGTGGTGGGCAAGGTCGAAGGAAAACGACCCCGCGGCCGATCACCTAGTCGTTGGTGTGACCAAGTGACCGCACTTACTGGTCTCTTCGTAACATCCGCCCTAAGAAAAGCCGAACACCGAGAGAAATGGAGGCGAATTATAAGAACTGTGAATGACTTTTAAATAGGACACGCCCTTCAGTAATGAAGAATACGACAGGAGAAGATGTTTGGGTTTTTTCGAACTGAAATATTAACATCATTCATTCTCCTGCTCTTATCCCACTCTAAGTAGGGAGGCACAACATGTTATAAACATGCTGTCACATGATTTGGCTGCGTTTTTACGACCGGTCGCCCGCCTTACGTCAAGTTACCTTAGTCGTATTTTACGACCCCTCGGTAAGAAAGAGGGTGGTCTATTATACTAAACCAGATACCACACGTTGGGTTAACTTACCCTAGTTGCCTTTAACGACACCTCGGTAAGAAATGAGGTTGGTCAATTCTACCCAGCCAGATACCACACGGCGGGTCGACTTACCTTAGTCGCCTTTTACGACACCTCAGTAAGAATTGAGGGTGGTACTATTCTATTCAGCCGGATACCACACGGCGTAAGAAGCAAAGTCCATTCGAACTGCAATATTACCATCAGTAATATCATAAAATGTGAACAAACATTGAAACTACAAGTGTCAGGGGCGGTCGTTTTTGGATGATTCTTTGTTAGGTCCAGTTGATGTTATGTTGCTTCTCAATCTTGAAGCTATCTTCAGACCTGTCTTGACCCATATCTTGAGATACAAGGCCCAGCGCTGATGATAGTCAAATCTTGTACTCATCGATGACTTCTCCGCCCTCAAGTTGTTGTAATTTTAGTTCTATGAGTTCATATTTTTTAACCGCTGTATTTATTTAAGACGGGCCTAGCTATCATGATAATAATCAGTAACGTGGTCCTTTTCACTTCAATTTTACTACTGATTTCGTACAAAAAGTATTATAAAGTGTAAAACAAGAACAGAATTGCTTTTTGTAATCCAAAGCTTTGTAACTTTTCAGATCAAGCACATAATTGTCAACTTAAGTTGTGTCTAGGTGTAGGATTGTCATTTTTGCACATAGTCACAAAAAAGGACATTTCTTACAAAGTCGATTAATCTCGGATTATAATAAAATAATTTTATTACTTCTATGATTTGGGAGAGCACAATGGACTCGTTGAAGCGTTAACAGGATGCGACTGTGAGTAAGGCGGACACCAATGGGTGTGTAGTACGCTTCAATAACCGCCTAACATTTGTAACGTTACATAACCGCTTCTAGTGACTTTGGACAGAAACTTCCATGACATCATCTTTATTGTAACTCGGCTAACGTACAAAAAATCATTTCGATGGTTTTTTAAGTGATTAAAGCCCGTTGCTGGAATAAGGAATCTTTTATAGAATAGAGGGCCCAAATCTCATCATTCTCTTACCCTTATCCCACTCTAAGTGGAGGGCGGGGCACAATATGTTTTCTTCTTCCATTCTCCATTTCATTCATTCATTCGTCAACTCTGGTGCTACTCCCTTAATATGAATATCATTTTTCACACAATCCATCTATCTGTTTTTCGGCCTCCCCCTAGCCATACATCCATGTAAAGAATTTCCGATACTATGGGGTGTCGGGTACTTCACTGGAATACGTCTCTGAATATATGTATGTACTGGTTAGCTGAAGAAGGGGTTTCTAGAAGAAATTTTTCCCCTGAGAAAGAATAATCCAATTCAGAAGGTGATTTTGAATGAACTTGTGGACAAAGCGTTCTGTTATCCTTCCAAGCACCGTAATATAAAAAAAAACCTTATAAAATAAAATAAGAGAAATTATCTTTCTTTATTTCTGTCTGAAGTTAAAAATTCTGAAAATATTGCATCACAAATTTCAACTGATTTAACGAACTTAGCAGTTTTACTCTACTAATCTCTGGATCAAAAAATAAATATGAGGGTATTAGAAATCTATGGAAATCTGATAAATTATCTTGACCCGGTTCGCGATCTAATTATATCATCGTGATATAAAGCAGAGTTGCAGAGGACGTGATTGGAATATATTTTTAGAGGATCGCATGTGATTATTTGGAACGAGCGTCGTGGGCGAAAGTAGGATATGAGTCTGTTATTATCGTCCGCGGATAATAAACTGATGGTACAAATGTTATGATAGAATTATTACGCTTTACTCCGACTTTGGTAAGAAAATCTATACGATGCTTAGTGTAGGAACCAAAACCGTACTTATACCTTAGACATACAAGATTAGTTACCGCAAGTGTCACAAAATACAAACCACAAACAACGCACTACACAATCATGACACATATTCACTACGACAATTCGTCGATAGCAAACTGTGTGCGCACACTGGTGTCAAATAAGGTGCAGACGGTTGATGATGGCAAACACGTGTTTGAAAGCAAAATCAATGGTGGGGGTGAATTATTTGTGTATAATACTGCTTGTTTGGGAAATGCGTCGTCTTCGAGATTTTGTCGTGGAGCCTACCTTGTGATAATGCTTTGGTTATTATAGAAATTTATGTAGTGAGCGTGTGTAGTGCTGATGTCTTGTGATACACGCGGTAACTAATCCACTAGGTATATGAGAATAGTTTTGCTTCCTACACTTAGCATTACATAGATTTTCTTAACAAACGCACGGGTTATAGCAAAATAATTATATCATTATTTTTTTACTTTAAAATTCCGCAAAGCAACGCCTCCTTATATAAATTGGTTAATACACTATCTGAGTTACCAATATG
The DNA here is from genome assembly GCA_029227775.1 of Morpho helenor. NCBI lineage: Eukaryota > Metazoa > Arthropoda > Insecta > Lepidoptera > Nymphalidae > Morpho > Morpho helenor. The sequence continues at coordinate 3,793,706 of JARGCU010000006.1, forward strand.
AGTAAATTTTGCCAAAAGCTCTTTGTGTATCAGGTCATTTTAATTCTGATACTGTGTTATGTGCTTTTGTATAAATATTTACGTGTAAGTATGTAGTAATATGCAGTGATTCAGTGAAAGATGGAATGCGCCTGCCAAAAAGATACCGGTTCTCCTTGAAAATATTTATTATACGCGCCGAGAAACGTTCATGCCGGAAGGACATTCCTCGCCTGCCTATAGAATTTATAAACGAATAATTTTGGTGAAGTTTGTAATGAGGTATTTTAACTAACTTAAAAAAAAAAAGATCAATACTTCTTATTTCTCAAAAGTAATAGGCTCCTACTGGGTATAGGCCTTCTTTCTTCGTTTATGGAGAGAAGAATTGGAGACGAGAACTACCACGCTTTATTTATTTACTAGCTTTTACCCGCAACTTCGTTTGCGTGGACTGTTGTTGCGTGATAGACTGATAATAGATGGCGCTTTTCAATGTCATCTTATACCTGTAGAATTAACAGGATTTCTATAGTATATATGTTACCCCGGTGTATAAGAAATAATTGTGCCAAATTTCATCCTTATTGGTTCAGCAGATTTGCCGTGAAACAGTAACAAACATACATCCATACTCACAAACTTTCGCATTTATAATATTAGTAGGATTTCAATACGTGTATGTAGTACTAGTGCTAACCAAGACTTTGTTGCGGTTGATTTAAGCGTTTATATACCCCCAGTTACGTACTATACCGCATTTTTCCTGTTCCCGAAGGAAAAACGGAAATTTTCTCATCATGTCATAATTCCCAAAATTTTCAGGTTTAGGCCATTGCCTCTGTAGGAATTTAATACTTTTTTAACGAAATCCATTTGGAGTGCCGCGCATTTAATATTGTTGGAGTAGTTGACTGAAGAGTACATTATCACCATTAACATCACACGAACCACCAGTTGGTGATCCCTGAGATAAACTAGTTAAGATTACGCTACGCAATAATATTTACGATATTCAAATAATTGTTTGTGGACTTCCGTTTCTAAAAGAGCTCATTTCAATTCTTGGGTTCCCAACAGACCAGACTAGAGTCCATAATTCAGAAAATATGATGTTTAAAGTAGTAAGTAAATAGCGGCCTGTTACTATCCCACTGCTGGGCATAGGCCTCTTCTCTCCGTTATTGGAGAGAAGGATTGGAGCTAAGACCTACCACGCTGCTCCAATGCGGATTGGTAGGTTACACATATCCCCGGAATTCTCTAGAGATATGCAGGTTTCCTCACGATGTTTTCCTTCACCGAAAAGCGTGTGATAAATTGCAATTATCAATTAGACACATAAGTTTTAATAGAAAAACTCATTGGTGTCTGCCCGGGTTTGAACCCATGATCGTCTCTAGAGATTCACACGGTCGCACCGCTAGGCCATCACAGCTTCATATGATACTATATATGATATACTATATATGATACTATATATGATGTTTATTGCACTGGAAATCGAACCCGGCAACTGCAGTTAAAAGGTTGCAAAGCGACGAATGCACCTTAGAAGTCATTATTGTACATTTTTTTATTAACCACCTAGTTTCTTGCTGGTTCTTCTCGGTAGGAGCAAACTTCTGAATCAGTGGTAGCTTCTATAAAAACATTTGACGATTCTAAAGTACTGTAAACATTCCACTTGAATAAAGAATATTTTAATTTGAATACTTGAATTTGAATTTATTATTCGACCTTAGGGAACTTACTACAGTAATATATCACGCGCAGTATTTACTTATGTATTATATATTATGGTGTACTATACAAATATGGCAGTGTAGATTAAAGTGACAAGGTCCCACACGGCAGCGCGTTGTTAATTTAATGAATTTACATAATGTTGCTCGGCTATACGAAATTTCGGCCTCGATGCATAATTCAACTTAATTGTCCTTCAAATATGCAATAACTATACATATTTTGCTGTTATTCGAAATTGTGTACAAATTCTCAGATATGCATTCTTAGCGAATTCCATAGCATAAACTAATGCAGGCGAACTGTTATGAAATTTAGTTTTATGACTTTGTTTGCTTTGAATTCAGCCTTAAAATACTCTCAATTATATAATTTATTGATTTTATTATATTACTTAAATAACTATTTTTTTTTAAATTCTATACGTTAGCCCGATGTATTAATGCCGCGACAAAATGGCATAGCTACTTTACACCTTTTAAATTGAAAAGATTTATTTCTTTATTTCTCAAGTTTATAAGACAATTGAAACTGCAACATGACATTATTTTTCGAAGATGTCCAAATCAAATTTAAACAAACAAAAAACGATCTTTTAGATTAACCTATTTGGACATAAAACATATATTACTACCACTATATGTGACATAATAAATTAGTATGACTAAGATAATATGATAAGGCAATGAGGGTTATACTACGAAAAATTCAGAAAATTGTTGGTGGGCGGCGAAATACGTTTCTATATGATACCGCAATCAATTCTAGACTGCACATGTTTAAAATAACTCTTAAAAGTATTGTAGTACACAAATTTATAACAATAGTGTGGAACAAAATTGCAAATCTATACTAATATATAAAGCTGAAGGGTTTGTTTGTTTGATTGATTGTTGTTGCGCTAATCTTAGGAACTACTGGACCGATTTGAAAAATTCTTTGAATGTAAGATAGTCCATTAATCGAGGAAGGCTATAGGCTATACAACATCACGCTAAGATGAATAGAAGAGGAACAGCAATAAAAACTATTACCAAAACGGCAAAATTTAAGATTTTCCTTGCATGCGCTAAGTAAACGGTGAAAGTTATTAAAAAAATATGTATTACAAAATTGTAAAAGTTCTAAATAAAAGTCTGCGACAGCATATGTCTAGCTTTTAAGGTTAACCCACTTTAACAATTTTTATGGTTATCAAAATAGTATATTACGGTTTTAATCTTCCAACCCCGGCGGAGCCGCTGGCAATTGCTAGTAATTTAATATAATGAATCAACTAGTTTACGTTACGAACATTTTCAACAAAACAAATACAAAACTAGTTACATTCGTTAAGGTTACCCCGGCTGTGAGGAATTTTGGCCTCGATTTGATTAATCTGGGCTAATATCCCTTCACATTGCAATCAGATTTTTTGAAACATTGGTCCGTGCACACGAAATATGATAAACTAGCTTTTACCCGCGACTTCGTTCGCGTGAACTGTTGTCGCGTGATAGGTTGATAATAGATGGCGCTTTTCAATGTCATCCTATGTCTGTAGAATTAACAGGATATCTGTAGCCTATATGTTATTCCGATGTGAGGTGTCCGTAAAGGCGACTAAAGTCCGTCCGTAAAGGTAAGTTGACCCACCGTGTTGTATCCGGTTAAGTAGAATAGACCACCCTCTTTCTTACCGAGGTGTCGTAATTAAGACTAAGGTAAGTTGATGTCAGGCAGGCGACCGGTCGTAAAATACGTAGCCAAATCATGTGGCAACATGTTGTGCCGACTTAGAGTGGGATAAGGGCAGGAAGATGATGATATGCTATTCCGGTGTATAAGGAATAATTGTGCCAAATATCTTCAATATTTGTTCAGCGGATGCGCCGTGAAAGAGTAACAAAAATACATTCATACTCACAAACTTTCGCATTTATAATATTAGTATGATTAACTACAATTGTAATACGATGACCCGACGGATGGGGGAAAGAATACGTGCAGGTGACAGGTGCAAGAGTTTAATCGTCACTATTACATAGAGTATCGCGGACGGGGTCCTTCACGGCATTCCTTAATTGGATGTACCAGAAGATGCACCGTTTACAGTTGCGCTAGGCGTAGTGTTCCAGTAGGATGCATTGTGTAACCTTAGGAACTGATAGGCGATGTTGATCTGATAACATAATGTATAGGGACTTCTTATATTACTACGAAAGCACTTCGATAGCGCGGAGCAAACGATCAGTGGCGCCATCTAGTTTTGAGCGCGGAATCACGTGTTCCAAGTACGTTGTGTTACACAATTATATAAACTACAAATGTTGTGTTAGTCAAGATCATAATATGATAATTGATCATCTAGTCAAGATTACGTTTAATTGTATACGATTTTAAAATTTATCAAGAACTTACCATCATTTCGATTTTCAGCGATAGGATTAGCTTCCATAACCATGGCTGCTGCCCTGTGAGAATAAAAAATATATAAATATAAATATTATATATGCAACTTCGTTCGCGTGGACTGTTCTCGCGTGATACGTTGACAATAGATGGCGCTTTTCAATGTCATGTGAGGCTTTCTATAGCCTTTACATTACCCCGTGTATAAAGAAAATTTTTACCAAATTTCATATATATTGTTTCAGCAAATCCACCGTGAAACAGTAAGCGTTTTCTCTAAGATCCGCCCTCTGCCTATGACCTGGGAGCCTCATATCTACAAACTATTTTCTTCTGTTGGAACTGGAAGCTTCCAAGGCCGGGGGCATGTTCAAGCAATTCTGCGTGAAACTAAAAAACGGAACGTCGAACCGCTAGTTTCAAAATATTCAAATTCAAATTTGACAGATACGCAAAATTTTCGCAACACTGTATATACGTCTCGCGTCACAATATTGTAAAACCACAAATTAAAGTTTTAAAACCACTCAAGTACGCTTTTTACTTGAAGACAAACATATATCCATACTTACAAACTTTCGCATTTATAATATTAGTAGTATAGGATGTAAAAACAAAGGTTCACTAACATACGGGCGGATACAAGGTCAACGAATTTCAACTCTCTGATTTGGCAGTAGTTATATTAACATAGTCCTTATTAAATACGTTAACCGTATAGCCGTTTTTATATTCTTTCTAAACCTTTGTATACCAAACGGAGTCTCGTCAGTTATACCGTCAGATGTTTTTCTATACAACGAAAGCTTTTTTTTGCTTTGAAGAAAATATGGCTTTTTAACCCGCAGATTCCTGATGCCAGTAAAGCTTCTGCTCTCTACTCCTAAAACAATAGAGATGCCTGGATTCTTGTCCAGCATCTATCATTAAAGTTTAAAAATATAATGACTATTCGCAAATGATATTTTCACCATGCTTTTTATCTCTTCGCTTTTGGAGAGGAGAAGGATTGGAGCTAAGACCTACCACGCTGCTCCAATGCGGATTGGTAGGTTATACATATCCCTAGAATTTGCTAGAGATGTGCAGGTTTCCTCATGATATTTTCCTTTACCGAAAAGCGTGTCATAAATTGGAAATCTCAATTAGATTTTAACAGAAAAACTCATTGGTGCTGCCCAAGTTTGAACCCGGGACCCCCTCGAAAGGGTCTTATAGTCTCGCTGCTGGTCTATCATAGCTTCAACGGCCATTTAAACAAAGATTATTTACTTCATTGTCGCGTTAGTTGTACGAACGGAACGACACAAAGAATATTAAACGCTACGTCACTATCACAATTCAAATAGTTTATTCAGATAACACAAAACACAATATTGCGGTCAATTTTGTACGTCTGAGTGAATAAGGACTCATTGGTTGGCTTATATTATAAATTTAGAATGTTCTAGATTTTAAAATGTTTACTACAGTCTTTGCCAAAACGCCAAATGACGAGTGAAACGAAAGTAGGAAATAAACATATGCAATTGTGACACACACTCCTACGTGTGTTTAAAATAGGTTTGAATATCTATTAATATTTTTACTCGGGAAAATGACTGGCACTAAAATGTTCTATAGTTATAGGTTGTGATTTAATAGAAGTAGTACTTTGCAGTTTTAATGTTTTAAAGAGTATCTGCCGAATTTCTAGCTGGTACTCGGTAGTTGCAAACTTCCCATACAGTGGTAGTTTCTTTATTAAGGCTTCGGATTCAGAAAGTTCGGTAATTGTTAATGGGTTTCAATATAAGTTTTAATAAAAAAATACACAAAATGTTTTGGACTTGCCTTTACACAAGTTCAAATCAGTAATTAAAAAGACGCTTATTCATTAAGCTAATTATACTATTGTAGACTATAAGAAAGCTTAGATTTAAGTTGCAACCAGTTACGTACTACATTTTAATATAATTTTTCATTTGTCAAACACATATATTTAACTAATTATTTTTTGACGGAGTTACCGCGGAGTTTCTTGCTGGTTCTTCTTCTAGGTAAGAGCACCTTTCAGTACCAGTTGTAGCTTCATTGTAATGTAATGATTCAAAAGTGCCTGTGAAAGTCTAATTGAATAAAGAATAATTTGAATTTAAAATAAAACGTTGAACGTTATTTTTGCCAAATATGTGACGAAAGACAATCTGCTTAATCTGGCTTGGTAGGACCTTGCGAGCATAATTTTCCGCAATTTTCAAAAGTCATAGCTCGTTTCAAGTTAGCAGAAGTGGTATAAATGTGTACAATTCCCACATGCAACCTTTTTAGGTAACGATCATAGCGTTCGTGAACAAATAAGGAAAAGTATTAAGCTTGCCCGTGGGTGGTTCTATGAAGTACATCATGAAACTGTATCAGATCACAGTGATATGATATATTGACTCATTTGAGTTCATTTAAGCTGGGCGCATTCTTTATTCTTTTAAATGATCTATACCTTTATAATAGCCGAAGACAAGTCGTGACACGTCGTATTAATTGCGTTGAAAACTATGCATTATACTTCGTAACAGTCGATAATCGTTTTTATATTTGTTTTCTCTGGGAGCATGGATTTTGCTAAATAAAAAAGCCTATGTATTCAAATTCAAATTATTCTTTATTCAAATAAACTTGTAAACAATTGCTTTTGAATCGTCAACTCTAATGGTGGTTCGGGAAGCTATTCCTACCGAGAAGAGCCAGCAATTCTTAATACTAGTTACATATTTTAATCGTTTCTATCTTGTACAGGGTCGAACAATATCTATATCCGCGCATTCTTATCGTCTAAATAATCCTCAACGGTATGTATCGGCGCTGTGTATTTGTGCTGCTGTGTATTTTTCCAAGTCTAGACCTATCTATAGATTCCGTGAAGAGAACTGTCTGGCAGTGGACGCCTATCGGTTGAAGAAGAAGAAGAAAGCCTATAGTCAATACTTCGTAAAAAATAGTTAAGCTGCTAAGCTAAGCGTTAAAGCGATACAAACATTTCAGAACTTTCACCTTTAAAATATCAGTCACACTAAGTTAGTCTTCGGCTTCAGAGCTAAAATAATGTACACAACCACTTTCAGCCCTTTCTACTGTCTAAACATCTAAACTAAATATCATATTCTTGCCTTTCTACGTTGTGACGTGAGGAAAGACAAATAAATAAACTTTTTTATTTATGGTATACATAGATCGGAATGTCTGTCTACTTCAGCGATATAATTAACAACAGTTCCGCAGAATCTAACGTCGTATAAGCCTAGACTTATTTAGGTCAAGGATTTCGTTATTTATCATCGAGTGTTTCGTTGATGAGCTGTTCCGAAGAAGCCTTATAAGTCTGTCGTAACGACCTTAAACCGATTATCTTATGCTTTCATTTAATTACGAGATTACTTCGTCTTCGTTGATACTTATGGAATACTTGTTGTGCACTCGACTTCATTTGCGTCGACTTTTCTTTTTAAATACCTTTATGGATTACTAGCTATCATAGTCGCTAGCGTGGAAATCAGTGTCACATAAGGTTTTCCCGCGTAAATCATGACCCCGCGAGAATTCTAGGACGCTAAGGAAAAAGAAACGCTAAAAGGCTCCACATCCTACGCTATTCTCCAGTGCAAAAAACACATGCACAAATCCCCACCATTGCCACCACAATACACAAGCACTACACACTTTCTCTATCACAAACTCAACAATCGCAAAGCTTTGCGATTTTGTCGTAGAGTCTATCTCCTGATGATGCTTCGGTTGCGGGGCAAAACGGTTGTTGAGTTTCTGATAGTGAACGTGTGTAGTGCTTGTGTTTGTACATGTGTTTTTTCGAATCCTGCGTGTATCAGGTATGAAAACGGACTGTCCACTCTACTTTTTGCACTATATATATTTTCTATTTTACTTTATCGCAGAATATAGTAAAATATTTTAATATTATTTTTGTATTTGGTATGCTATTTTCTTCTTTTTATATCAAACGTAAACCAGTTCGTCTTTTTCCAAAAAATTAAATATCCTTCTACGAATAAGATGATATTTTGTCTCGTTTAAGATTTTAGTTTCGTCCCAAATTCCAATTATACTTTTATGCGAAATAATACTAAATCTTTCCCATTTGTTCCTTGATTACAAAAACACGTTATTTTTTATATCAACTTTACACCGGTCACGTAACCGGAAGTAAATAAATGCTGTCAGACAGATGTTTGCGGTCAAACAAGTTATGAAGACTCCGGAAGAGTGTCCGATACTCCAAATGAGGCGTTGAGGTCACATTGAGACCAGCGATTACAAACGAAGCTATATTTAAAGAGGAAGTTTAAATGTTCGTTATTCTTTGTCGATTATCAAATGATGTTCCGGTTTGCAGGAATTCCTACGAGGAAACTATATTTATTCTTCCTGCCCTTCCCACTCTAAGTAGAGTCGGCACAACATGTTATAAACATGTTGTCACATAACTTGGGTACGTATTTTACGACCGGCCTTCTGTCGTGAACTTACGTTAGTCGTATTTTACGATATCTCGGTAAGAACTTGACTGGCCCGTTGGCGCAGTGAGTAGTGACCCTGCCTTCAGCTCCGCGGGTCTAGGGTTCAATTCCCGCTGAGGGCCAACACTTTGTATACATGAATTTGTTGGTCTTCGAATCTGGGTGTATATTTGTATATAAGTATGTATTTAAATAATATATAAGTATATATTCACCAGTTGACTGTCACCCATAACAAAAGTATTAAGTTACTGTGGGGACGGAGGACCTTGTGTGTAAGTGTCCCATATATTAAAAAAATGTATCCATGTAAAATGTATCCATTCTTCCTGCCCTTATCCCACTCTAAGTGGGGTCGGCACATGTTATAAGCTAGTTCAACATTTTGACGGACCCTGGACTTAACGCATACATTGGATTCACTGATTAATTGAAAGTATAACTTATCTAATAAAGTAGCTTACTAACATTCTCAATGTTTATTTTCCGCTTTATATACAAAAATAAAACTGATAACGCACGTGCTGACTATATAAAGAACTGAGATGATTCACTGTTATTTCAATAATAAATGATTCATGTTGAAATGTTTATTTCGTTTAGTATTAACATTTTAACACCAGTCCAAAAATACAAAAATAAAAAGTTTCGAGTCCACAGAATACACAGATTATTTTAATACATATTAATTATTGCAGGACAGACGCCTCAATATATTATAATAATAATAAATATATACATTACACACCCAACGTTGTGGTATCGGGCTGAGTAGAATAGACCACCCTCTTTCTTACCGAGGTGTCGTAAAAGGCGACTAAGGTAAGTAAACGCCAGGCATGCGGCCGCTCGTAAAATTTGTAGCCAAATCACGTGACATATACAAAATGCATAACAAAATACATATTTACAAAATGTTGTCACGACCCCACTTGGAGTGGGATAAGGGCAGAACTATAATGATGATTATTTCGTTTATATGTTCCCTTATCACTAGTTTTAATTTCATATTGGTGGCTCGCTTTCGAGAATCAATTCTGCAGATAACTGGTTTATAAATAAATATATAGGACACTTACACACGGTCATCCCCAAAGTAACTTAATACTGTGTTATGGGTAAGATACAACTGGTGAATATATACATATATAAATCCTAAATACATACTTAAATACAAATATACACCCAAGCTGGAAGAACCAACAAATTTTTATACATTATGTTAAAAGAGATACAAATTACTTAACATATTAATATGTATAGCATTCAAAAAATGAAGTTGTATGTTATATAAATATAATACATTTCATGTGAACACACCTGCCAAAACAACAAAGGACTGGCAAATTCGTATATGAAATGACATTGTGAATTCCTGACGCTCGCAGTTCGCAAGAGAAAGTTGAACCTATTTCTAATGATAGTTACGTATAACTTTGTGACTGATTTCTATAAACCTGACATATATAATACGAGTGTAACCTGCGACTCTGTTCATGTCAACTTTAATGAATTTTTTTAATTCTATATGCTAGCTCACATATACGCTTCAATTGCACCTAATTTCATCAAATTCGGTCCAGCTTTGGATATAAAAGCATAATAGACAGACTTTCACATTTATTGTGAGTTAGTTTAATGTGATTGTATTCAAAGTGAATTAAAAAAAAAATTACGAGCCCTAAAAAACAGTGATAAAACAACATTTTTTTAAAATAAAACTTATCTAGATCGATTTTTGTCCCCAAAACCTCTACACGCTGAATTTCAGTAAAATCTTTGGAGCCGTTTCCGAAAAAATATATATACATATACATACACGATTAACTCATTTAAATATTAAAGATACATACAATATTAACTCATTTAGATATTAAATATAGATTACAGTTTAGTGCAACTAAAGATTTAACATACACAACATTCCTTGAAGAAATAAGAACAAAATACTCTATTTTATCCAACCTTATCCACTACTTAGCAGCACAATAAAAAAAAGTAATACATAGAACTGGTTATAGTATTTTGTAACTTTATTATTTGTTATCAGTTGTTGTGCCACTTTTACAATAAATCGCTATGACTAATATAACGTTAATTCCATTCTGTGGTTATGCTTATCATTAACTGATATAGTCTGTTTGTCTCTACTGACAACAGTTTCAATGCTATCAGGTGTATCAGCTATAGTAATAGCACTTGACTGTCATGGTTAAATGGTTATTTATTTAGTTGTACTCTTTACTTTGATATAATTGATTTTAGTGTTCAATATAGACTTGGTTATGTATTATATTGATTCTCGCTATTCCCTAAAAAAATGGATATTTCTGTTATCTATCTTTAATATTTAAATAAGTTAATCTTGTATGTATGTGTGACTATGTATTTGTTCGAAATCTCGGAAACGGCCTCAACGATTTTCCCGAAATTCAGCATGTAGGGGAAGAATTTGAGGGGAGAAGAATCGATCCATTTAGGTTTTCTGTAAAAAAAATGCGTTTTAACCCTGTTTTTGGGCATTCAAAATACTAAAATTTATATTGAATTGAATTTTTGTTATAAACTGTCAAGTCAGCGTCGCTTATTCGGGGAACGGGAAGTCTCGAGAAATGTAAACACCTAGGATCTATCCCCAACTACATAATATTTTTATTCTTTTTTTTAAAGTTTTTTTAATTTTGTAAAAAATTACTTATACAGGTTATTACAGGTACTACTAATATATAAGCTGAAGAGTTTGTTTGTTTGATAAACAATGAAAGAACAGCTTGCTGTTTTTTTTTAATTTGGGACACTTTCATGAGACATTAACTATAAAAATTATCTAGACATTATACTAAAGAAAAAAAATTTTACAACACAACCTAATTATTTTTTTGATTCATCTATACTAATACATAAAGCTGAAGAGTTTGTTTGATTGTTTGAACGTGCTAATCTCAGGTACTACTAGACTGATTTGAAAAATTCTTTGAGTGTAAGATAGTCCATTTATCGAGAAAGGCTACAGGATATATAACATTACGCTAAGACGAATATGAGAGGAGCAGCAATAATAATATTGCGAAAATGGCAAACTTTAAAGCTTTCCTTGCGTGTGATAAGCAAACGGTGACAGTTATAAACATGTTATCATGTTGGCTACGTATTTTACGGCCGCCTGCCTGTCGTCAACTTACTTTAGTCGTATTTTACGACACTTCGGTATGAAATGATGGTGGTTTATACTACACAGCCAGACATCACACGGAGCGTTGACTTATCATAGTCACCTTTTACGACACCTCGGTAAGAAATGAGGGTGGTCTATTCTATTCAGCTGGACACCACAAAGCATATACATTATTACATAATCAGTTAATTTAAATAACAAATTATCACAAAACACTAAACTGATTAACATTAAAACTATGTTAAATTTTTAATCTGACAAATCAAAACAATTATAAAGAAGATATACATAAAAATAAGGCAAATAATATGTATATTGAGTTATGTGTGATAATATACCAAAATAACATAATTAATAATAACATATTAACATAATTAAGCAAGTAATGTGAAATTACAAAAACTTACAACACCTATTTCATGCTGTAGACATGATATCTTGTTGTTGTGTAAAGTAAATAATATTGGAAAATATTTTTTAATTCACTACGCTTTTCATTGTTTACTATAAAAGGAAATGATGTATTCAGAGTTGAGAAGTACAAAGAAAATGTATTTTTACAGTCTCACATGGAAATAATTAGCATCCATTAGTAAATATTGAAGCTGTGATGGCCTAGCGGTGCGACCGTGTGAATCTCTAGAGACGATCATGGGTTCAAACCCGGGCAGACACCAATGAGTTTTTCTATTAAAACTTATGTGTCTAATTGATAATTGCAATTTATCACACGCTTTTCGGTGAAGGAAAACATCGTGAGGAAACCTGCATATCTCTAGAGAATCCTAGGGATATGTGTAACCTACCAATCCGCATTGGAGCAGCGTGGTAGGTCTTAGCTCCTTCCCTTCTCTCCAAAAATGGAGAGAGGAGGCCTATGCCCAGCAGTGGGATAGTAACAGGCAGTTACTTACTTACTTTACTTACTATACTTACTATTAGTAAATATTAGATTAATCAATAACAATCAAGTCATTTTGAACAACCTAGGAATTCTTTAAGCATATGGCAATGTAAATGCTAAAGTTGACTGTTTGCCCCTTTTTATGAACTAAGCAACAAATTTATATAATTTTGGAATGAAAGGATTTTCAAGAGCTAATAAGTTATAATCTTTTCACAACCTGTTTTGAAATACACAAAGTAGGAATTAAATAAACAAATTTAAATTCTTATAATTCTTGAATAAAGAATTGGCTTCTACAAGCACTTTTGAATCATCAAATTACAATAAAGCCAAGACTGATTCTGAAAGGTGCTGGTGTATTTTTAGTTCAGACAGTAGTTAGTATACTTTAAAGATTTTTTTTATTTAAGATAATGTAATGCACAAAATTAAAAAGTAAACTGTAGCCACTTTTAAATTACAATAAGAATACAGATTTTGAGTATACATAATTTCACATAGAAAAAGTTACAAAAAGTTAATATAAAATCTCCTTTGTGTAGATTAGTATTCATATTTAACTAAATTTAGACCCATTTATAACAAAGTTTAAATTAAAAAAAAACATACAATAATATGAGCACGTATGGTAAGTCTAAATATCATTGTTTTAATTTGGGAGTCATCTTAAACTGCTTTGCGATTTTGTCGTGGAGTCTATCTCCTGACAATGCTTCGGTTACGGGGCGAAACAATTGTTGAGATTGTGGTGGTGAATGTGTGCAGTGCTTGTGAATTGTTGTGTCGTGTAGTGCATGAGTTCTTACAAATTCTGCATGTATCAGGTATGAGAACGAATAGTACACTCTATATTTAGTACACATATATTTCCTTTTATCGTGGATTATAGCAAAATAATATTCTCATTACTTTTGTTTCATTTTAAACTACAATATATATAGCTATAAAGAAGCTAAAGTAGGACCTATTTTCCTAACATAGTATAAATATATTGAAAAATTTTATATTGTCAACATCAGAACAAAGATATAGAAAAAATATACAGGTTTAGTTTTACTAAATATTTTTAAGGTGTAATACAGTCTAAACAACGACTGTAATTTTCTTATACAACAAAAATATTAGATAATTTATTGGTGTAACGCAATCAATATGTTCATAGAATTCATTGCAACGACGCATTGTGGTTTAAAAAACATATGTAAATTGTTGTACCACTGCCGATTTCGATGATGACACTCTGTTAACGCTCAAGGTTACACGGAAAAGAACTTCATTAACATTTCCTCGTGTTGATTAGAAAGTATAACCAGAAAAAACTAAATAAGCTTCATTAAAATACACTATACAGCAATGTCTATATAGGCTTTTAATTGATTTGATATCTGAACCAGGCAGGTGTTAATTTGTACGTAACATGTAAATATTTACCTTAGAGGGCTTGAAGAAATCACTTTTAAAGATTTTCAATCCATAAATCACAGTTATACACTTAAAAAAGTATCACTGTAATAATTTTGTAAATAAAGCAAATCACTTTTTTTATTTACAATTTAACAATATTTACAAATAGATCACTTTCTACCGAACGAAGCACTTGTGAAAAACCATAGACTTGAAGTTTTAGGAATGCTCTTTCGTCTCCGTTTACCATATCGATAGTTATACATTTTAATTTTATATTTATACTTAAACAAATGATTGAAGAAAACCGAAACAATTTATATCATATGGATTTAATGGATTTAATAAATAAAACGATATAGTTAATAATTATGTCGATAGTCGATAATTTCAATTATTTGTTTTATGGACATCATTTCTCTATGGTCATAATGTTGCCAGATGTCAAAAATTACCACACTTTGCTGTTATTCGTAAGGTAAGTATAAAAATTGTAATGAGTTGAAAACTATTATGGGTTATATTAACGCTTAATAATTTTAAAGTTCTATTAACTATAAAATCATTACAAACAAGAGTTGACGATATTATTACAAGTACAAATATTCACGCTTATGCAAAAATATACGCAAAAATGTTATGGTACTAAAAAGGTCTTAATTTTAATAAACATTTTGATGTTTCAATGTTACTGAATAAACATACATTCTTATTTAAAATTACACAGGTAAAAATAATTACTTAAATATTGTAAAACTAGAAGTTGAAAGGAGTTTAAAGTTAAAATAAGTAATTCATTAAGTTAATGTTTATATATTTTATTAAATACTTTTAAAACAAAAATGCACTATACTACGCATAACTTGATTAAGGTATGATGATAACTTGGTAAGGTATGATGTGATAATACATTATGGGTTTTGTTTGCTTCATTTCGTTTTCGTTCCTTTTTTAGGAATGACGTAAACATGTAAATTGCAGTTTATCATTTACAATCAAACTATTGTTGTAATAAAATAGTATATTTTTAATTCTTAGTTTTAAATTGCATTAAATAAAGTAGGGTAATTAAGTGTTACAGTTATGGCAGCATCTTTTTCAATTTCCGCTTCCAGCCAGGGCTGCTCAGACAGAAATATATTAGTGGCTGAAGGGAAAGTCTGGTTGAACGGTCAATTCGTATTAGGTTGAAGCTACTGACCTACGTGGGCGGAATCAAAACATTGAATACGATTCACATGTTCACAGACTAATTTACAATATAACAAGTATTTTTGACTGAAACTTATGAATTGTGAATTTTTAAATAATAAATATAAATGTGGAGTGATAGATTTTGAGTGAAACTATATAGATACTACACATTTTTCATTTACTGACTGATCTGTTTTTGTAAATTATTGACAAAATGACAGCATCCACTTTGATTGAACTGGAGTCCTGGATAATCTACCAATGTGTTTTGAATGAGTGTCATGTCTCTGGATCATGTAAGTAATAATATTTAGAAAGTATTTTTTTTACCATAATGGTTTTTATAACATTAAAACATAGGAAAATTTAAGTTGAAATTTAATTTCTGTATTAATTAATTAATTTTATACAGCTATTATAAGTGGGGCAAAAATTTACAAAACTGCTGTATACGATTGTAATAAATGACATACGTATTTTTAATTCATAAATATAGGTATATTATGATGACAATTATTAATGAATATATTCTATCTACATGATCTCATTGCAACATGTGCTATCGGGTTCTTTAGAACGTTTCGAACTTAATTAATGTTAATTGACGGCTTCTTAACACGAATAACGTTTGTTTGTTTTGTGTTAGATAGTTTCTCAATTAACCATTACAAGCCGTTTAATAAGTTTAAGAAATAAATATTAGGGAGATAACAAAATATTTTTACGGGCAATGTATATAAAATAAAATAGTAATCATTTACATGTGTATACCGGAAAAAGTATCGATAAATCATCACGAAATCCCTAATCAAGCGAATAAACGTCAATTTGTAATAAGTTGTCTGTGATATGTATATAAACTTCGCGGTGTTATTAGATAAATAAATGCATAGAGAAATATATTTATAATTTTTTTTTAATTCATAAATCTATATCAGGTTGCGATCCAGGCTACCAACCAAAGCCAGATGCGTCCGAATAGTTCGATGTCAATTGAGTTAAATTAAAGGCCGTCAAGATGTGGGCTGATATGGACCATGATATATTATATGTTTGAATTAAAAAATATTAAAAAGGAAAAAAAATATACTGGCTCTTACACTGCGAAATATGTCCATAATCGTAATCGACCGCTCTCTTATCTAGTCAATTAGGATAAAGTGCACGTAAGGCCAAAAATAAAAACAGAATTTTACCAGATATCAACTGCTTAATTTAACATATATAAAGAGCATAAAATATCTAGAAGGGTCTGTTTTTGCCAGCTTCGACAGCAAATTATATTTTAATAATATGTATCCGCTAATATGCATTGGCGTTACTTGGTGGGTCTAAGTTTCAGTGTCTTGCTAAGCAGAGTGGAGGATTTCTCTGGCAGTGGAGTATAGACCGTTACTTCATACTGATATAGGGTACCTTGCTCCTGAACTAAGTTTTCGTCTGTACCACAAATTATTTACATCGCTGAAGTGACTCAGTTCATTACCTACTTGATGTCTTTGATCTTGTAAATCATAGGCAGTAGTAGATAAGTTAATTTAAAGCGTAGAACGTTGAGTCACTTCCCGTATTGTACAATAAATATGATGAGAAATAGTTTTATCTTCGAGAAGCGAGAATGCTTCACCATTTAACGTCGGATCAAATAAATAAACTTCTTTACAGTAAAATCCCTTAATGATCCTTAATAATAAACTCGCAAAGCTCTATAAACGAATAAAGCGATGGGTAGGTCACGTAGTGCGAAGAACCGATGGGCGTTGGGGTCTCAAGGTGTTGGATTGGCGACCCCGAATTGGTGAATGCAGCGTCCTTAGACCCTATATGAGATAGACAGACGATCTCAAAAAGGTCGTCTGGATTTCAGGGGCACAAGATCAAACTAAATCAAATCAAAATATTCTTTATCGTACTATAAAAAAAGAGAGAAACAACTATTAACAACATATATATTGTAAGTTGCACAACTGGCGACCTCAAGATCGTGTAGTGTGGAGATCCCATGAAGAGACCTATATCCAGCAGTGGACGTCCATCGGTTGACGAAGAAGAGAAGAATACTCCATTCCTGTTATATAATTCGAAAGTTCCAAGAGTTTTGTACAACGAGTTAGATATAGGTATGTGCAGACATATATAGGTATCCTCCTGCCCATATCCCACTCTAAGTGGGGTTGGCACAACATTTTATAAACGTGTTGTAACATGATTTGGCTGCGTTTTTACGACCGGCCGCCTGCCTGACGTCAACTTACCATAGACGTATTTTACGACACCTCGGTAAGGAGGGTGGTCTATTCTACTAAACCGGATACCACACGGTGGGTCAACTTACCTTAGTCGCCTTTTACGACACCTCGGTAAGAAATGAGGGTGGTCTATTCTACTCAGCCGGATAGCACACGGCGGGTCGACTTACCTTAGTCGCCTTTTACGACACCTCGGTAAGAAATGAGGGTGGTACTATTCTACTTAGCCGGATACCACACGACTAAGGTATGTGCAGACATATAGACCTATAAATAAACTGACTATTCTCATATAAGATTTCTCTTAAGTTAAGACCGACCCTGCTTTGTTGAGCAGATTATCCTTACCTAGGGTTGATATTTCAAAGTTATTTAAATAAAATTATTTAGTAATGTTACTTATATTAAAACGTAAAAACAATTCATAAATAGAAACAGAATACACTATACGAAATTTCGAGAAAATCTTACTTATAGTGAAACAATTTCCGTTCAACAAGTTCCTTATAAAAAGTGCCTTATTCATCGGGAACAGGAAAAACGGTACATAAATGTATATGTATATTTTAACGATAAGTTGACGTGAACGAAGTTGGGAGGACATCTGATTCCTTATAAATCTGGTTTTTAAATCTATTATCTTTAAATAATTTATAGAATTAGGCGTTAATTTGCGGAGATCCATAATACAAAAGTAATAATAAAATTATTTTGCTATAATCCGCGATGAAGTAGAATAGAAAATATATATAATGCTAAATGTAGAGTGCACAATCGGTTATCATACCTGATACATGCAGGATTCGTAAAAACACATGCACAAACCTCCACCAACTCAACTCCACGACCAAAATCGCAAAGCAATCGCAAAATGCTTTGTTAAATTTCATTATTACTTTTCTATTTTCTTTATAATGAACTATAACCTGTCCTTGATAAAAGCTCGCAACCCTAGCTTTGGTGTGAGAACGTGTATGGTGAATCGATTCCTCCGTCACACCTTATAACGGTTTGAAGGACGTAACCTTGGGCGCCCAAGTACATTTAATGAGATATTACAAAAAAAGAAGGGTAATATTATGTAATGAGATTTGATACGATAAAGCTCGGATAAAGCTCGATAAAGCCGGATACCAGGGCTGAGTAGAATAGACTACCCAAATTTCTTACCGAGGTGTCGTAAAAGGCAGGTAGGGTAAGTTAAAGTCAGGCAAGCGGCCGGCGTAAAATAACTAGTCACTAAATGTTTAAAACATGTGTCGACCCCACTTAGAGTGGGATAAGGGCAAGAAGATGATGATGTAAAATATCAAAATTAAATTAATTTACCCACTGACAGAAGTAGCAAATATACAATTATTCAGCCAGTAAGTCACCAAAAAACTTTGTCATCCTCCTGCCTTTATACTACTCTTGTGTGGGATCGTTCACGTGATTTAGCTACGTATTTTACGATCGGCCGCCTGCCTGCCGTCAGCTTACCTTAATCGTATTTTACGAAACTTCCGTAAGAAATAGGGTGGTCAATTTTACTCAGACGGATACCACACGGCGGAAGTAAAAAAAAAAGCTTCTCATAAGTAAAGTAAACAAAGAAATTCTCATAAGTAAAGTAAACAAAGAACTTCTCATAAGTAAAGTCTGCACATTACAAAACACGTGCGAAACGTGACACTCGGTAAAGTTTCCAACCAAACCAGAACTTCAGAAACTTCGAAATACCAAAGCGCCGCTAACTCCGACGGGGGAAATTTGAGTTGTTTGAGAAAACATCACATTAACAGTTTTAATTGCTATTAACTGATACTTTTCTTATGTTTTTCTTATATTTTATAGCCAGCGGCGTTAAAAAATTAGCGTAATATATAATAGTATTTTGATTTTGTGGTGGTATAAGAGTCAAATTAGTAGGAAATTGTTAGTATTTGCTCACCGTGTCAGGTCGGGACACATTCCGAGCAACAAATTCAAGTTTTTGATGGGAAAAACTACTTCCCCCATGTGCGATGTATGTCATCTAATCGATGACATACATCATTGGCTGATGGAATGTTCCCGATTTGACTCGGTTAGGAATTCTATTTTAAATTCAGTGAGCTTGAACAAATTGCAAGTTGGTGCCTTCCATAGTATATTGTCAAAACCTGATTCGGAGGAAGCATGCAATTTGTTCAAGCTCTTTTTGATAAACTCCTTACAATAGTGTGATTAGTCTAGTTTTAGGGTATAATAGGGCTGGCATACACATGTTGTGTAAAAGCCCTTTAATTACAGAATAAAAAAAAAATAAAAAAAAGTATTTTGATAACCATAAAAACGGCTAAGGTGGGTTAACCTTAAAAGCTAGACATATGCTGTCACGGACTTTTATTTAGAACTTTTAGAGGGGAACAATTTTGTAGTACATAATTTTTTAATAACTTTCACTATTTACTTAGCGCACGCAAGGAAATCTTTAATTTTTGTCGTTTTTCGTATTTTTTTTTATTTCTGCTCCTCTTCTATTTATCTTAGCGTGATGTTATATACCTATATATGTTACCTATAGCCTTCCTCGATGAATCTTATACTCAAAGAATTTTTCAAATCGGTCCAGTACTTCCTGAGATTAGCGCGTTCAAACAAACAAACAAACTCTACAGCTTTATATATTAGTACAGATTATATATTAATGAATGACTAAACTTGTACTGTTGAATTTATACTGGATTTATATTTTATTAATTGAATCCCTTGTCTAGAATACAGCTGGATATTTTAAGTAACGAAACTTTCTCAATATTTATTATCCTTGGAACAAATGTTCACGGA
Organism: Morpho helenor; assembly: GCA_029227775.1. NCBI lineage: Eukaryota > Metazoa > Arthropoda > Insecta > Lepidoptera > Nymphalidae > Morpho > Morpho helenor. The sequence goes on from JARGCU010000006.1 coordinate 3,814,073, forward strand.
CTGGGTCGGCACATTTGAAACTTTTAAATATTCAGTCCCTTTGTGTACATTCTATTAAAATTGCCTCCGCCAGAATATTATTCAAGTTTTCAACAGATTTCAGCGAAATGAGAATTTTTATTCATTTTGAAACTCATTAAAATTTATATGAATCTTTAATAATTTATCATTAGCTTTTTTTAAACCTATTTTATTTTTTTATTTGTGGTCGTGTTAAACTCTATGGTCAAGCTACACTATGACAGATAAAAGAAATAACCTTAAACAAATCCAAATTAGAGATCTAACTGTCTAACAAAACTCTCTAGAAAAACTCTCTAGAAAAAAAGAGATCTTTACAGGGTTAATACCTAATATTGATTTGTACATTATTCACACTCTCTCATATTCCGAAGTAGTTACGACCTAATCTAACCCCCAATTGCAAACGTTTTGTCTCAACCTTTTTTAAAGACGAAAACAATGAATATTTAACCAAATTAAAAGTTAGAGACATAGACAATTTAACCGATTACTTTTTTTTGGCAACATATCGACCTGCCCGAAGAATAAAGTTACATGTACCGTGTATGAGCATAAGAAATGTGACTTTATATTTCGGATAGGGCGATATATTAGTTCAAAATTATTACGAACAAATGACTATGAAATTTTTTATTAATTCAATATCATCAATATTCGATATTACATTAAATTGACCTTCGCCTTCGAAATTATAATATGCAGTTTCACTAATGCGCCTTATCTGTTAATAAACCGATTATAATCTTTGTTTTTGTATCTTGATTTAATAGTTTTATAAAATTCTTAGTTTCGAAGATAACCTACGATACTCAAGCACTTTCATTTTACAGTTGCAGTTATCATAAAAAAGTTTTGTATTTTACCAATCAACAAAATATTTAGTAAACTTTAGTCTCATTTTCGTTTGCACAGTGTCTAGATAACTTTTATCAATGATGTCTCATGAAAATGTACCAAATTAAAGAAAAATTAGCAAGCAAAGCTGCCCTTTATTGTTAGTGTAATAGAAGTTAATATAAGATCGTATACGCGCCTCGGAATGTCTAGCTGTGAAGTTAGGCATACTCATAACCCCGACCTTCGCCCGCTATTCATTTTCTTCATTCCATGCCGGAGTCCTCCATTAACATACCAACATGAATGGGACGTGCCTGACAGGGTAAAGGTCAAAACTATTTATTTTTCAATATGGCGGACGTAAACCTATCACTATATATCAAATACCAGCAATTGCAAGCGGCTCCGCCTGCGTGGATAGATTAAAACCGTAATATAGGCTTTCGATAACCATAAAAATGGTTAAAGTGGGTTAACCTTTAAAGCTAGGCATATGCGGACTTTTATTTAGAACTTTTAGAGGGGAACAAGTTTGTAATACATAATTTTTGAATAACCATCACTGTTTACTCAGCGCACGCAAGGAAAGCTTTAAATTTTGCCGTCTTCGTTTTACTTTTTATTGCTGCTCCTCTCCTATTCATCTTAGCGTGATGTCTATAGTCTTCCTCGATAAATGAACTATTAAGAATCAAAGAATTTTTTAAATTGGTCCAATAGTTCCTGAGAATAGCGCGTTCAAATAATCAAACAAACAAACTCTTCGGATTTGTATATTAGTAAAGATATTCTCATAAAACAAGCGTTGAAATCGAAATTGCTAGCAAACGAAACATTAAGAAATAATTTAAATGTCATGTTTTAAAAAAGACATCGAGTGAATTTATCGTAGTTATAGGATTAGTATAATAGAGTAGAAAGCCAGATTAAAATGTGCCTTATTACAATAGTACAAACAAGAGAAACCTAATGAAAGTGTATTTATCTGTCTCTTTTTTTACATGTGATTTGACAAATATACGACAGTATACGAGTTTTTTCTTTAAAAATGCTTTAATCGATATTGGTTCAGCTCATAGGCCGTAAAAACCTAACAAACACTTAATCTTTCGCATTTATAAATTCGCAGTTCATTCATTATTATTAGTAAACAACCCGTTTTGCTTACGTTAATTATACCTTGTAAATTAACACAGTGTAATTTATCCAGTAAATGGAAACCAAAATATATAAAAACTTTGTTAATAAAACTTTTGTGTGCAAACAACGTGATATAGTTACCTACTTAACCTACGTATCTACTACATACTACAAATATAGATTTGAAATGACTTTGACACATCGTGAACAAATAAACCCTTAATAAAATGATAATAGATGACGTTTTTTTAATGTCACGCTATTCCCGTTAAATTTACATTTCTATAGCTTACATGTTATCTTGGTGTATAAGTATTAATTGTGCCATATTTCATCAATATTGGTACAGCGGATTGGCCGTGAAAACGTAACAGACAGACTTATGCATTTGTAATATTAGTATGGATATGGATATTATAAAAACGAAATTATTACAACGCAAGAAAGACATACTCGTAGAAGCCGAAGTTGATTGCGTTAAGCAATCGTAAAAACAAACAAAATTAATTGGAAGAAATTCTTTGTTCTTTTAATTTGTTAGCGAAGCCAATATTTGGGGAGCGCTTGAAAACGGAGTGAGCTTAAATTAAATTGGTATTTTGATTTCGATTTCATTACGAGTATTTACTTTACATTTCTTGATTTTGTTTGAATCTGATATAAATCGAATAAAAATTTCGTTACGATATCGCAATATTACAAAAGTAATAATTATTTCACTATAGTTTTGCTAGGTTAAGTAAATAGAAAATATATAATGCAAAATGTACTTTCCGCTTCCATACTTGATAAATGTAGAATTCGTAATAATACATGTACAAACCTTCAAAGTAACGCCTAATTCTATAAATGATCGCAATCATCATCTTCTTGCCCTTATCCCACTCTAAGTGGGGTCGACACAACATGTTATAAACATGCTGTCACATGATTTGGCTGCGTTTTTACGACCGGCCGCCTGCCTGATGTAAACTTACCTTAGTCGCCTTTTACGACACCTCGGTAAGAAATGAGGGTGGTACTATTCTATTCTGCGGGATACCACACGGCGGGTCGACTTACCTTAGTCGCCTTTTACGACACCTCGGTAAGAAATAAGGGTGGTACTATTCTATTCAGCCGGATACCACACGGCGTTCTATAAATTATCGCAATATTACTTTAAAGTATTGTAAATGTCATTCTTCAGTGTAAGATACGAGTTTAAGGATGTTTTTTTAAAGTTTGTAATACAGCTAAAGAAGGAAGAAGTTGAAAATGCTTGTCTATGATAGACAGATGATATTTCAGTTTGATATATTCAACACATAAATTAAATATTCGAAATTGTTTTTACAAATTAGTCAAATCTTATTTGATTACATAAGATGTATTACATAGGTACTAACCAACTATACCCATTCCGGAATTTGATTAAGAAGTCTATATAATATACATAATTTAAAATTTTCATATATTTTTTGTACTAAAAACGTTGTAATGCAGCGCTGTATAAATAATTAAAAAAAAAATTGACAATTGATACGTTACGTATAAATGTTATATATAGTCCACGCCAACGAAGTTGCGGGTAAAAGCTAGTATAATATATGTTTAATAAATATTAATTAAGAAAGAAAGTACAAGTTAGTAAATTAGATAAATGTTTTTAATGTTAATTGTGAAAGTTAATTATAATATTTATTATTTTAAAGAAACTGAGAATTAATGTTTATAAATATTAAGGAATATTTTGTTTAATTTACAGTTAAGAAGTTAGTTATAATATCAGAGTTTTTATATTAGATTAGGCGAGCCATAGCCAAGTCTGTAAGTGACAGTGTCGCAACAAATAATGAGAGGGAAGATTAGTTTTGTGTAATCACATATGCGTAGAAAAATATTCATGGTGCGTTCTTAATTTAAAAATATTTAGAACATTTTTAGTACATCTTCAAAATGGCGTTTCCTCATTACACAAGCGCAAAAAATTCATCATTTTCTTGTGTCGATTAGTCAAACTTTATTTAGTAGCTAAAAAATTAAAAGGAAAACCGTCACAAGATTTTTTTTAAATTTTCACTATTTATTTTTTAATACGCAAACGAAGTTGCAGTAAAAGCTAGTAATAAATAAAAAATTGTAATATAGCACATTTTGGGCTGGTATTTCTACTCTAGTATTCTCTATGATACAAGTACCCCTTAAAAATGTCTTGTACTGACATTATAAAACGTCAAAAAATACATAATGTCTTCGCAGCCGGCGAGGCAGGTGTGCGAACAGCTGTTTCTACGTAACGGCCGTTCCTTTATCCGGTACAATAAGAATAGTAATATAGCTTTATTCGATCCACTATTCTAGAAGGTGTTTTCCTCACTGCCAAATATCTTTGTAAGCCACTGTCAGATATCTTATTAAGGTTAATGGAAAAGCGAATTATTTATTATACTAGCTGTGCCAGCAGACGCTGTGTGGTATCCGGCTGAATAGAATAGACCAACCTCATTTCTTACCGAGGTATCGTAAAAGGCGACTAAGGTAAGTTGACTCACCGTGTGGTATCCGGTTAAGTAGAATAGACCACCCTCTGTCTTATCGAGGTGTCGTAAAATACGGCTAAGATAAATTGACGTCAGGCAGGCGGCCGGTCGTATACTACGTTGCCAGATCATGTGACATGTTTATAGCATGTTGTGCCGACCCCACTTAGAGTGGGATAAGGGCAGGAAGATGATGGCTAGCTGTGCCAGCAGCTTTGCCCGCAAAGAAATTAATGTGTCACAATTTTTTCCCGAAAAGTAGTTATCGTGAGTTAAGAGATTTTTGAATAAATTTCATCGTTTACTTAGCGCACGCAAGGAGGCTTAAAATTTTGCCGTTTTCGCAATATTTATTAATATTTATTACATTTATTTATTATCAAACTCTTTATTCTTTGGATTAGATCCTTATATAACGTTATTACATTAGTAAATTCAATGGCAATTGAAATTCGAAATATTCTTTATTTGAAAAAAATTGTAAACATATGCTTTTGTATCGTCAACTTCTTTATTGCTGGTTCGGAAGGCTGTTCCTACCGAGATGAGCCAGAAAGAAACTCGGCGGTTGCTCTTTTCAAAATATAAATTCCTGGGTGACCCAGCCTTGCTCGGTTTTTTTAAAATTATGCAAAAAAAATAAAATTAAAAAAAAATTGTAAAGAAAAATTAAAAAAAATAATAGGGCAGGTGGGGCTCGATACTAGGTATTTTCACCTCTCTAGACCGCCCGTTACCCAAATGAACCAACATAACTTTACCCGAAAACAGGGATAAAACGACATCTTTTTAAAATAAAACTTATCAAGATCAATTTTTCTTCCCCAAAACCCCTACATGCTGAATTTCAGGAAAATCGTTGGAGCCGTTTCCGAGACTGGAAATATATATATACACACAAGATTAACTCATTTGTATATTAAAGATTCTTATTACTAGTTACATTTAGTTATTACTATGTTTCATAGGATCAAAGGGTGTTATATCCACGCGTTCTTATCCTCAACAGTATAGACTTACTGAATCACCCGTCTTTTAACAGTGTTTTTAAACTGCAGTAATGGCAAGGCTAAAAATAAAATATGCATTACGCTATCTATTTTGAAAGCGCTAGAGTTGATTGTGTTACATTTTTAATATGTCGACATGACGGCAGCGTTTGAAACTTCGTTAATATTTTAGACTAACGCTCTACTGCAGTGACTGCTATGAAATGTTTAGCAACTAGCTGGGAGGTGCAAGGATTCAGTTTAAACTCGTTCTCGGATTCAGTACGATTTTATAATGGAATGCTATATTTTAACATTGTAAGTAAGTAATGAGTAATCAATAAAAACATATGTACTCATTAGATAGCGGTAAAGTTGGCGGGCTACGTTTACATTAACCTTATTTTAAGCAATAAACCATTATTATTAACTTTTAATACCTTCAATTAAAGCGGCGTTACACTCTGTGCGAGACAACCCGAGACATGCCGAGTGCGATTATTGCGTGTATTGTACTTAACCGGATACGGTCAACCCGGGTCAACTTACCTTAGTCGCCTTTTACGACACCTCGGTAAGAAATGAGGGAGGTCTATTCTACCCAGCCGGATACCACATGGCGGCTCCACTTACCTTAGTCGCCTTTTACGACACCTCGGTAAGAAATGAGGGTTGTACTATTCTATTCAGCCGGATACCGTACGGCGTGTATGTGGTTGAGATGTACTTTAATATAAAGACACAAATATATCACACATACATATCACAATATCCAGAGTCTCTAGCGCACCACGTCAGTAGCACCAGAGCCGCGGGCGAGAGTTAACGTGTAGTGATGTACTATAAGTGCGTGTTTGCGCCTGTGCTAATCTCATAAAATACAAGTAAACTCATACACCACAGTGCTGATTTACGTTGTGTCTATAAAAGACTAAATGCAGCAACTTGTCTTCCTAGACATAGACTTTATTTCTTTATTATGATAATGGTAGGAAACGTTTAACTACTACTATAGAAGGTATTAATATAAAATACTAGTCGTCCACAACTATGTCAATGGAACTATTTGATAAATCACATATGGAATGAATAATTTATAAGAATTTTTCAATTTAAATCCTTATAAAGCAACTTACCTTAAGAATTCTTTTCCTGTAACTACAGCATGTGCTCAATTTTTAGGTTTCTTTTTCTTAGAACAAGCTGTTTCCCGCCGTTAGTCGCAATAAACCCAATATTTTAAAGGTAACGCAAATCAGTACAGCTCCTTCTAGCTGAGTACACTACCCGGGTTTCACGAAGCTTCTTTAAACGCTTAAAAGTAAAATAAAGTAACGGCGTGTTACAATCTCACTGCTGGGCATAGGCCTCCTCTCCGCGTTCCTGGAGAGAAGGGTTGTAGCTTAAACTTACCACGCGGCTCCAATGCGGATTGGTAGGTAACACATATCCCCAGATTTCTCTAGAGATATGCAGGTTCACGATGTTTGTCTTCACCGAAGGGCGTGTGATAAATTACAATTATTAATTAGACATGTTTTAATAGAAAAATTAATTGGTGCCTGCCGGGGTTTGAACTCGTGGAAAGAGTCACACGGTCACACCGCTGGGCTATCACAGCTTTAAGCGCTATCGGTGAGCTAAAGTTGATAATTTTCTGCCAAATCCGTGCAATGCGGTGAAAGGTCTATAAGCCCTGTATTTTAACCTGCGACCCTCTGACTGTATATCACATGGGCATAGGCTACCAACAGTCTCATCATCATCTTCCTGCGCTTATCCCACTCTAAGTGGGGTCGGCACAACATGTTATAAACATGCTGTCACATGATTTGGCTGCGTTTTTACGATCGGCCGCCTGCCTGACGTCAACTTACCTCAGTCGTATTTTACGACACCTCGGTAAGAAAGAAGGTGGTCTATTCTACTCAGCCGGATACCATACGGCGGGTCGTCTTACCTTAGTCGCCTTGTACGACACCTCGGTAAGAAATGAGGGTGGTACTATTCTATTCAGCCGGATACCACACGGCGTGCTACCAACAGTATATTCTGCATAATATTATGTAGTAATCTGAATTCAATAACTGACAGCGACGACGTTAAGCCAAACACCGTCTTTACAAGGAAAACCGGTAAATGATTCAAGTCCGTGAATCATGCGCAGTTATAACAATCGCTGGCTATGTTATTGACGTAGGTATTTACGTAGGAAGATATATTTTTGATATATTAATAGAACTTTAAATAACTAAATAACAACATACCTTCTGTACCTTATGAATGCGAAAGTTTGTGACTATGGATTTATGATTGTAACTCTTTCACGGCGAATCCGCTGAACTATATCGATAAAATTTGTCACAATTATTCCTTATACACCGGTAACATATAGGCTATAGAAATCCTACAGGAATAGGATGACATTGAAAAGCTCGCATCTATTTATTTATTATACTATAGTTAGAGAAGAGAAAGAAAAAGTAAAAAAGCACATGTATAAAGGCGGACTTATCACTAAAAGTGATCTCTTCCATTCAACCTTTGAGTAACAGATGAACAAGAAGAAAAGGACAAGAAGTAAAGAAGAAAGAGAATACGGGTAATACAGGTATATATTATCTACGAATCACGCGTTACGGGTAAAAGCTAGTCACTTTAAATAATTTATAGAATTAGGCGTTACTTTGCGGAGATCCATAATACAAAAGAAATAATAAAATTATTTTGCTATAATCCGCGAAGAAGTAAAATAGAAAATATATATAATGCTAAATGTTAGTGGACAATCGGTTATCATACCTGATACTCCACGACCAAAATCGCAAAGCTTTGCGATTTTGATCGTGGAGTCTATCTCCTGATGATGCTTCGGTTGCGGGGCGAAACGATTGTTGAGTTTGTGATAGTGAACGTATATAGTGCTTGTGTATTGTGGTGGCGGTGGTGGAGGTTTGTGCATGTGTTTTTACGAATCCTGCATGTATCAGGTATGATAACCGATTGTCCACTTACATTTAGCATTATATATATTTTCTATTTTACTTCTTCGCGGATTATAGCAAAATAATTTTATTATTACCCTAGCTAGTCACTTATAAAGTCTTATATGTATATTTTTGCGTCGTACCACATAACTTAAATCGGGTTTTTAAGTTATTAATATTAATATTACATGTCTTGTAAGCTGTCAAATAAAATCAATATGCACTGAATCATTGCAACGGTACATAACGGTGTTAATTCCGGTGAAGCTGGTTAATCGATTATAAAGACTTGATGGTGGTATAATAAATTGTCTCTTACGTAGAGTTACTGTTTTAACGATGTCCATCGAACCAGTTGAACTAGGTTGTTAACTTCATTTACAGATAATATATGGTTTTGAAGTGACATTCCAAATTGTACAATTCTTTAAAATTACTTGAATTAATTATATTTTCTGTATCTTTGAAACGGCTCCAAAGATTTTTCTGAAATTAAGCGTTTGGGGGAGAAAAATCAAGCTAGTTTAATTTTTTTTTTAAATGTCGTTTTGTTCCTGTTTTCGGGCACTAAATTTTGATTTAAAATTTAGGTTCAAATCAAAAAATCAAAAATGTTTATTTCATTAACTGTAATACATTATTTCTTTAGTTTGTGCTTGAATACAAAATGAACATTGAATACTAAATTAATTTTTCGCTGTCATGGTAGTTAATTTGAGGAACGGGCGGTCTAGTGAGGTGAAAATATCGAGGTTCAAACCCAACCTGGGAACCAATCTTTTTTATCTTTTTTTAATTTTTATTCTTTTTATATCTTTAAAAAAATTACCGGAACACACACGGCTCGAAACACACACACTCAAAATAAATATACTTTTTTTTCTGTTAAATAGCAATGTTTAGTGTTCATTACTATAACTTGTAAAACGCTGTTTGATTATCAATAAAGAAATAAATAATATAAATATAAAATTAAAGTCTATTCAATATAAAATTAGCAAGGACTTTGACTTGTACAAGACAAGTAATAAAATTAAAAAAAACTTCCTATATTCAATCTAAATGATTATTACAATGCAGAACAGCATAATTTTGTTTAAAAGACCCCTCCTTAAACGATAGTCTAGACTACACAGACACGTCTCTACTCTCTAGACAACACAGCATTCATTAATTTTAAACTTCCAAGTTAAACTAACTCAGTACCAGTCACGATTTTACGAATTATTTTGTTCAACCCCTTTTAGTTTACGAATAAGTTGTCATAGCAATGGAAATACCGCGGCTTACGAGCTTACGTAAGCAATTAACTGGTAATAAAAGTAATTGCTAAAGGATATTCTTAGTAAGGGTGGGATCGTGTAACAAAAAACACCACGGTTAGATATTACCGAATGAGAAAACACAGCTATCTTTGTAGTATAACCTTTTTTAAATTTATAGAATTAGGCGTTACTTTGCGGAGGTTCTTAGTACAAAAACTAATGAATATATTATTTTTCTATAACTGGCCCGTTGGCGCAGTAGGTAGTGACCCTGTCTTCAGCTTCGCGGGTCACGGGTTCGATTCCCGCCGAGGGCCAACATTTTCTATAAACGAATTTGTTGGTCTTTGAGCCTGGGTGTATATTTGTATTTAAGTATGTATTTAAAAAATATATCAGTATATATTCCAGTTGTCTGTCTCCCATAACACAAGTATTAAGTTACTTACTTTGGGGACGGACGACCGTGTGTGTAAGTGTCCCATATATTTATTTTATTTATTATTATAATCATCAATAAAAGATATATGTAACGCTAAGTATAGTGTACTATCCGTTCTCATACCTCATATATGTAGAATTTTTAAAAAGTCATGCACTACCCGACATCAATAACACAACAAACATATACAAGCATTGCACATATTCACTAGCAAAATTAAAAAAAATACGATTTTGTCTTGGAGTCTATCTCCTGACGATGCTTCGGTTACGAGGTGAAACGATTGTTCAGATAATAAAATCATTTTGCTATAATCCGCGATGAAGTAAATAGAAAGTATATATAATGCTAAATGTAAAGTGGACGTTTGGTTACTGATTATTAGGTACGTATTGATATATGAGAAGGATATATCCTTCTGTCCAAAAAACGGAGAGAAGAGGCCTATTCTCAGCAGTGGGATAGTAACAGGTACTTACTTACTTTACTGATATATACGGCATTCGTAAAAACGCATTCACTACAAACCTCTACCACCGCCACAATACACAAGCACTACACACATTCACTATCACAAACTCAATCTTTTTGCCCCGCAACCGAAGCATCATCAAGAGATAGAGGCGATAAAATCGCAAAATTGAATACGCCGTCTGGTATCCGGCTGAATAGAATAGTACCACCCTCATTTCTTACCGAGGTGTCGTAAAGGCGACTAAGGTAAGACGACCCGCCGTGTGGTATCCGGCTGAGTAGAATAGACTAACATCATTTCTTACCGAGGTGTCGTAAAAGGCGACTAAGTTTAATTGACCCACCGTGTGGTATCCGGTTTAGTAGAATAGACCACCCTCTTTCTTACCGAGGTGTCGTAAAATACGACTGAGGTAAGTTGACGTCAGGTAGGCGGCCGATCGTAAAAACGCAGCCAAATCATGTGACAGCATGTTTATAACATGCGCCGACCCCGCTTAGAGTGGAATAAGGGCAGGAAGATGTGAAATCGCAAAATTGAAAAAAATATCGAAGTCGCCGGCAGATTTTCCACATGTTTTTTCAAACATATTTCGATTTACAAAGAAATTAACTTCATATTGTTTGCACAGCTTCTCTTATGAATGGCTAATATCAGGTATGACGTCTGTTTATTGTATAATTAGTCCCACGGTTTTACTTGTCTCGAAAGTTTAGTGAAATGATTTGCCGTGTCATACAATATGATTTGTGATATTTGCAAGCGTTTCCGTTAGCTAATCTTATTCTTTATTTAATATCAAAATGATATCACGATGCATGTCACGTTTGATGCTTTAAACCTTTATAAATAAATATATGGGACACTTACACACACGGTCCGTCCCCAGTGTAACTAATTTAGTAGGTACTTGTGTTATGGGTGACAGACAACTGGTGAATATATATACATATATAATTTTTAAATACATATTTAAATACAAATATACACCCAGGCTCAAAGACCAACAAATTCATTTATAGAAAATGTTAGCCCTCGGCGGAATCGAACCCGCGACCCGCGGAGCTGAAGGCAGGGTCACTACCCACTGCTCCAACGGGCCAGTCAATTCCATGTAACATTAAAATTCCAATTCCAAATCAATTCTAACTTCAATTCCATGTAACATTAAAATTATGACGAGTATATCAATGATTATTCTTTCTAAGCTCTATTGAACATAGAATTAATTAAAAAATAATCATGATGAAATTACCGTTATAATTTACTTCAATCAGTAAATGTCAAAATTACTTATTCAATCTTATAAAAAAAACCGCTCGATGCTACAATTATTGAAATGTCCACAAAAACCAAGCCGCAAAAAGCAGACAAACAAGATTTCGCACTAACGCGAACAGACGCGTTTTTATTATAAATTCCAAGAGCATAATAAACGTTAAATGGGTGTCATTTCATTCAACCGCCGCTAACGAGCTACATTTGAAATAATTATACTGGACACGGCACAATAACGCCACCTAGAGTTCGTAACCTACATTTTATGTTAATTTGTCTGTATTATGCGTAGTATGAGAACCGTACTGTAAATAGGGTTGCCAATTTGTTATTTTATTTTATTTACCCATATTAGGTATTACAATGTTTATCTTACTACAGTTTTTAGCTAATATATTTTACTTAAGTTTTACACGTTAGATTTAGATATTAACCCAGACTAATTTATTATAGCTTAGTGTTTTAACAATTTTTAATTCCCGTATGTACAAATTCAAATTCAAATTCAAAATATTCTTTATTCAAATAAACTTGTAAACAAGTGCTTTTAAATCGTCAACTCTACTGCTGGTTCGGAAAGCTGTTCCTACCGAGAAGAGCCAGCAAGGAACTCGGCGGTTGCTCTTTTTAAAAAAATACAATTTTTAATGCTAGTTCATTGTTTCTATCTTGTACAGGGTCGAACAATATTTATATCCACGCATTTTTATCGTCTAAATAATCCTCAACAGTATAGTTGGCTTTCTGTATCAGCTTCTCCTTAATAGTGTTTTTAAACTGCTGTAATGTAATGTAAAAAATTATAAATACATTACAATAACTTTGTTTCAAATCGTAGAACTCGTGTATACCTACATGCTATTTCATTACACTATTATTTCTACTTAATTTTTTGAATCGGGGCGGAATGCGTGCTGAGAGTGTTACGAAAAGTGATCCGGCGAGGTGTCCCAAAAGGCGACTAAGGTAAGTTGACGTCAGGCAGGCGGCCGGTCGTAAAATACGTAGACAAATCATGTGACATGTTTTTAACATGTTGTGCCGACCCCACTAGTGGGATAAGGGCTGGAGGAAGTAAGTAAGTTGGTCTGAGAAGAAAATTAAATTATTTTATCATTACTTTTGTATTATTTAATGTATTTAAAATTAATATTTTTAGAGCTTCTCGCACAACTTATTACGAGTAATTAACAGTCTTTTGTAACTTCATACACCTCATCCCTATTATAACTAAAATTAGGTTGTTGATTGGTTTGTAACTGCGCAGCATTCAGCGCACTTTGATTTAAAAAAATGGTGTGTTTAAAAATTGTATTAAGTTGAACACTTTAATATTAACTATTGTGATGCTGAAAACGTTTTTACTCATTCTTTAATTGTGTTCAATAGTAAAAAGTTCAATATAGTGAAAAACAATGAAAAGTATTTAAAAATATACGTGGCAACCCTTACCGTAAACATTAAAGATGATTTGGCATCTTAATTTATAATGCACAGACATTAAGGTTTATTTTTCTCAATCGCATTTAAAATTTTCATTTTCGTTTTGCTTGAAAATAATTTCTGCGCTATTTAAGCGGTGGCAACGTTTAGTAGATATAATCTTGATCTGTATCAGCTAGTTAAAGCCTGCTATAGATTTACAAAAATTTGAATGTATAGGTTTAATATGAAATCCACTCGATATACAGACCTCTTCAAGCGATTTTGACTCTGTGTGATTACTGCTTGTATCCTGCGATTTTTGCAACCTCATTGAGTTGGTCTTCCTATTAGGAGTTTATAGCACTATTTTTTGTGACCATCCACCACACGTCGTCAAGGCACCTTTAAAACGGCGCATTTTGTAACCTTGATAATGCTTCGGCGCTCGCCTGTCTCGCGTAGTGAAGCCGTAAAAGCCGTTATTGCAAACAGCATATAGGTAGTCAATTCGAAAAAAATGTGTAGTTTATCGGATGTTATGTATTATAAATTCTGTTTATCGTTTCTTACGTTTTCAACAAACGTGGTGTAACAAAAAAACAATACAGTATATAGTTGAGGGTATTTGAATATTAAATTTGACGCGGGTATTACGATAAGTATATATAGTGATTGGGCATAAGTAAGTAACGGCCTGTTACTATCCCACTGCTGGGCATAGGCCTCTTCTCTCCTTTTTTTTTTTGGAGAAAAGAATTGGAGCTAAGACCTACCACGCTGCTCCAATGCAGATTGGTAGGTTACACATATCCCCAGAATTGTCTAGTGATGTGTAGGTTTCCTCACGATGTTTTCCTTCACCGAAAAGCGTGTGATAAATTGCAATTATCAATTAGACACATAAGTTTTACAAGAAAACTCATTGGTGTCTGCTCGGGGTTTTGAGCCCTAGACCTCCTCGAAAGAGGCGCACGGTGTTACCACTGGGCTACCACAGCTATAAGTAAACCAATAAAAGTGTTTAGTTCTAAATTCAAATAAGCAAATTGATTACGAATTTATGAGAATTAGACAGAGCAGTAAAATAAAAAAAATCAGTAAAGGTGAATATATATTATTGAAAATAATCCATTCTTTATTTATTTATTTCGTTTTATACATATATTTAGAAAAGAGAAAGAAAAATTAAAAAAACACATGTATAAAGGACTTATCCCTGAAAGGGATCTCTTCCAGTCAACCTTTGAGTAATAGAAGGAAAAGGACAGAAATTGAAGAAGAAAGAGAATACGGGTCATATAGAGAAAAAGAAAAAGTTTCTATAAATTTAACTATTTAATCTATTAATTAATTTTAGTAAAATTAATAGATGAAAAGATGCTACCAATATATAGTTCTTTGTAATACTAGTAGCTAAATATTTACTAAACGTGTCCGTTAAGCATAAGTTAAGTTATCTTTGAGCGCATCTGAACTCGAGACACCGGAATAATAAGACAAACGTCAAATTGAATTTTCTCACGCACGCGTGATAATACGGTCTTTTCTGTTATAAAGCAGCCAATATTATAAATTTAAATATTAATCTTATTCTTTTTAATATTTCTAAACACGCACAGACGTTAAATTATAAACATGACGCATTCTTTGTTCGAACGAACTTTGTCGGTTTTCACTTGTTAATTTTTTAATACTTATAACTATTTTTAATTTTTTTATTTATTATTATCATATCAAGTAACATAGACTCACTTATAACTATAGAAATATTATCCTATAATGTTAAATATAAAGTACACTCAGCGTGTTATAAAACTTTGTATTAATCTATCATTTAAAGACTAAATGAATGACAAATTGCTATAATTATTATTAAAGAATTATCAGTTAAAATACGTCACGTAGTAATAGCGTATTTCAAAATTAAACTTTAATATTTAAATGAGTAAATCTTGTATGTATATATATAAATATATTTTCTGATTCTCGGAAACGGCTCCTACAATTTTCCTGAAATTCACCATGTAGGGGGTTTTGGAGGAGAAAAATCGATCTAGCTAGGTTTTCTTAAAAAAAAACTTGTTTTCGGAAAATGCTAAAATGTACGTTGAATTTAAAAGACAATTTTGCTATCAAATGAACGGGCTGTCTATAGAGGTGAAAATACCTAAGTTCGAGTCCCACCTGCCCAACTATTTTTTATTTCTTTTTCAATTTTTTTATATCTTTAAAAAAATTACCGAGCAATAAATTGCAATTATCATTTAGACACATAAGTTTTAATAGAAAAACTCATGCGAAGCCTGCCGGGGTTTGAACTCGTGATTCCTCGAAAGAGTCGCACGGTCACACCGCTGGGCTATCACAGCTTCACAGAAGTTCCAATAATCTATGTTAATCTGCTTACTAAAGTACCCTAAACCGAGAGGCTTAAGCGTATAACCACGTTTTATTATAGTCTAGGTAACTTATATAACTTGAGGTCAGATGGCGGACTTGTGTACGACGACCACAACAGCTGGAAGTTTTATTACTTGCAAACTTGCGCCTCAATACGGTCTAGCTATATAGTATATATAGTGAAAATATATAACACTAGCAATTGCCAGCGGCTCCGCCCGCGTGGAAAGATTAAAACCGCAATGTAGTATTTTGATAAACACGCCGTGTGGTATCCGGCTGAATAGAATAGTACCACCCTCATTTCTTACCGAGGTGTCATAAAAGGCGACTAAGGTAAGTCGACCCGCCGTGTGGTATCCGGCTGAGTAGAATAGACCAACCTCATTTCTTACCGAGGTGTCGTAAAAGGCGACTAAGGTAAGTTGACTCACCGTGTGTTATCCGGCTGAGTAGAATAGACCAACCTCATTTCTTACCGAGGTGTCGTAAAAGGCGACTAAGGTAAGTCGACCCGCCGTGTGGTATCCGGCTGAGTAGAATAGACCAACCTCATTTCTTACCGAGGTGTCGTAAAAGGCGACTAAGGTAAGTCGACCCGCCGTGTGGTATCCGGCTGAGTAGAATAGACCAACCTCATTTCTTACCGAGGTGTCGTAAAATACGACTAAGGTAAGTTGACGTCAGGCAGGCGACCGGTCGAAAAAACACGGCCAAATCATGTGACAGCATGTTTATAACATGTTGTGCCGACCCTACATGGAGTGGGATAAGGGCAGGAAGATGATGATATTGGTTAGTGGCGTCATCGCATTATTAAATGAAAAATAACTAAATGATTTACAAGTCATAATACTCGTACATTAAGATAACGATAAAACCTTTTAGAACCTTATAAAAGGAAAATTTGATTCAAATAACAGGCACCTGTTTTGTATCAGTCTATTTTTATCGGTCCCTAATGAATCATGCTTATAAAGTATAAACCACTGTATTCATTCTCGGAACCGGTTTAAAATATATTACAAAGAAGGGAAAAGATGTTTGTATCTTTAATATTTAAATGAGTTAGTCTTGTATGTATTTATATATGTATATATTTTCTGAATCTCGGAAACGGCTCTAACGATTTTCATGAAATTCAGCATGTAGGGGATTTTAGAAAAAACGATATAGCTAGATTTCAATTTACTTTATAGGTTTCAAATGTTGAATAAAATGCATATGATATTTTTAGCTGTCATTTGTACAGTTGTGATAATAAGTAACGGGCAGACTAGAAAAGTGCTTAAAAAACCTGGGATCGATTTCCACATGTTACCCGACGCTTTTTTATTTTTTTAAATTACATTTTTTATACCTTTTAAAAAATTACTGAGCAACGCTCAATCATTTTTAATATCTTAAAAAATATTACTGAGCAACGCTCAATAATTTTTAATATCTTTAAAAAAAATTACTGAGCAACGCTCAATCATTTTTAATATCTTAAAATAAATTACTGAGCTACGCTCAATCATTTTTAATATCTTAAAAAATATTACTGAGCAACGCTCAATCATTTTTAATATCTTAAAAAAATTTACTGAGCAACGCTCAGTCACCTAGGTAGTTTTAATCTATATTTGCAGTTTTTATTTTACTTATTTGAATTCTTTCTATTCCGCAAATATTCTTTCTATTACGCTTTCAAGTCAATTTTTTGGTTCAATTTTAATGAAATTTAGTAATATTGGAGAGAGAAAAAATCTGTTTTTTCCTATCTATTTTTAATTTAAAAACGTTATGTAAAATGTATGTAACATTTTTACATAATTGAGGGTAAATTATCACTGAAATCTGTTCGAACGTTCGCGAGTACATACTATATCGCCCTATCCGAAGAAAAAAGTTACATTTCCTATTATACATGGGACATGTATCTTTATTCTTTACGCCGTGTGGTATCCGGCTGAATAGAATAGTACCACCCTCATTTCTTACCGAGGTGTCGTAAAAGGCGACTAAGGTAAGTCGATCCGCCGTGTGGTATCCGGCTGAGTAGAATAGACCAACCTCATTACTTACCGAGGTGTCGTAAAAGGCGACTAAGGTAAGTTGACCCACCGTGTGGTATCCGGTTTAGTAGAATAGACCACCTTCTTTCTTACCGAGGTGTCGTAAAATACGACGGAGGTAAGTTGACGTCAGGCAGGCGGCCGGTCGTAAAAACGCAGCCAAATCATGTGACAGCATGTTTATTACATGTTGTGCCGACCCCACTTAGAGTGGGATAAGGGCAGGAAGATGATGATGTAACTTTATTCTTTGAATGGGGCGATATAATCGAAGACGGTAGTTAGGAAAAATATTTTAATTGACTGGCTCGTTGGCGCAATTGTTAGTGATCCTGCCTTCAGCTCCACGAGTCGCGGGTTCGATTCCGACCGAGGGCCAACATTTTCTAACAAAAAATTTTTAGATCTTCGAGCCTGGGTGTAAATATGTATTTAAAATAATATAACTATATATTTTCCAGTTGTCTGTTACCCATACCACAAGTATTAAGTTACTTACTTTAGGGACGGATGACCGTGTGTGTAAGTGTCCCATATATACCTATATTTATTTAGTATTATTTTTTCGAAATAGTCCACTTTCTTTATCATGTGCACAATCCTACGTATATCTCAGAAATGGCTAAGCATCTTCACAATGCACTTTAGCTGTTTGTCTGTGTACATAGCACTTCAACTTGTTGTCTTCAGCTACTTTTATTTCTTTCGAGGAATAGGGTTGTCGGTATCATATCTTTAAGGTCTTATCTCGGAATATATGCATTATAATATAATGGTTTTATATGCCATGTGGTATCCGGCTGACTAGTATTCTAGTCACAGTAGTAGATCACCGTCATTTCTTACCGAGGTATCGTAAAAGACGACAAAGGTAAGTCTAACCGCCGTGTGGTATCCGGCTGAGTAGAATAGACCACCCTCATTTCTTACCGAGATGTCGTAAAAGGCGACTAGGGTAAGTTGACCCGCCGTGTGGTATCCGGTTAAGTAGAATAGACCACCCTCTTTCTTACCGAGGTGTCATAAAATGCGACTAAGGTAAGTTGATGTCAGGCAGGCGGCCGGTAAAATACGTTGCCAAATCATGTGACAACATGTTTATAACAGTGCCGACCCCACTTAGAGTGGAATAAGGACAGGAAGATGACTCTAAAGTACTAAACCGCGATAACTTATTGATTAAATAAGGTGAACTTTACGAATGATCCATAGGTTCTAACTCTGATTTCTATAATATAAGAAAAACAAAATCTATGTTAGTAAATTAAATTATCCTTTATTTATAAACATAATTACGATAATTTAAATATGTATAAATATGAATTTTTAGTCTCCTTTACAATATTATTCTTAAAAGTTTATTTTTCTTTCAAATTCTAAATAAATTCGTCTGAACGTAATTTTCTTATGGCAATATTTGAAGGGCTATAGAGTTATATAAACTACACGCCCATAAAATACGAATATAACTCAGAAAGAAATAAAATCATTTAAAGATCTGCAACTGTTTTCGAACAGACTAAAATTAGATCTCCGCACGTTACGGTCCTTTCAATAAAACAGTTGTCTATGGCAGCCCTTATAATAAATGAGGCGGAAAAAAAACTTACGTTTACATTTTATTGTATTTGTAAGTACAATGAAATTTAAACCTTATAAACTAGCTATTAGGGTTCACTGTTGATGTAAGGAATAACTTCGTCCTACAGATGCTACAATTCGCACTAGAGTTTTGGTTGTCTTTTGCCACAAAGTACCAGTTAAAGGTAATGTCGTGAAGGAGTTTCTAGTATAATGTATGTAATTTATATTGTTGCTTTTAATGGAGTCTATAATTAGCAAATATATAGAAGCAGTTTTTACAGAAAGCCTACTATACTGTTGAGGATTATTTGGACGATAAGGATGCGTGAATATAGATATTGTTCGACCCTGTACAAGATAGAAACGATCAAATGTAACTAGTATTAAGAATTGTATTTTTAAAAGAGCAACCGCCGAGTTTCTTGCTGGCTCTTCTCGTTTGAAACAGCATTCCGAACCAGCAGTAGAGTTGAAGATTCAAAAGCACTTGTTTACAAGTTTATTTGAATAAAGAATATTTTGAATTTGAATTTGAATTTATGTTTTTTTGGGTAAAGTATAACAGCGATTTATTAATAAAGATGTTAAATATAATTCAATTAATTAATTAATTAATTATTTACCAACTAATTAATTAATTAAAGTTACCAACTAATTAATTAATTAGTTCTAGTATATTCTACTCAACCGGATACCACAAGGTGTTATAAAAATCTATACTAATATTAAAGAGGAAAAATTTGTAATGTTTTCACACAAAAACTACTAGACCGTTTTCAAAAATTCTTTTACCATTGCAAAGCTGCGTCTTTACTGAGCAACATAGGATATATTACATTCAAAAAAATATGGATCCGTTGTAAAAATGTAATAAGGTGTAAAGAAATAAAAATTACTTGGAAAACCGCGGGATATTACTAGTATATGATAATACTAATCGCAAGGGCTATTTTCCTGTGGTATATATAGATCCTTTTATCTAAGCCTGTCCGGATGTGGTAAAACATAATTCTCGCATCACATGTGAACGGGTTCAGGATCAAAGTAAATAGCGGGTATGTTTTACTATGCTTTTATAAATAGCTTTAAATATCAGCTAATGTGTAGAACGCCGCTGCATTTTGCGGTGGAACTTAACATCAAAACTTTTTTATTTATAATTACTTCGATAATTTATATAAGTAGGCGTTACATTGCGGAATTCCACTATGCAAAAGTTATGATAGAATTATTTTGCTATAATCAGCATTGGTTAAAAAAACTATGTAATGCTAAGTGTAGGAAGCAAAAACCGTTCTGATAATGCAGAATTAGTTACCGCAAAACAAGCGGTTTTTTTCTAATAGATATAGTGATTAAAGAGGAAGGTTTATATGTATAATAACATTCAATATGGATTAGACAAATACTGTAATTTTTGAGGTTTATAATGTGATGTCGCAAATAATTACATTTTTTTCCGCTTACATTGCAAACGCAGGCTGAACCCTACGAGATTTGACATGGGCTATATATTTTATACCCGTGCGAAACAGGGGCAGGCCGCTAGTAAAATCTATAAAATTAAATTGTAATTCTGATATCATTTCATTT
Organism: Morpho helenor; assembly: GCA_029227775.1. NCBI lineage: Eukaryota > Metazoa > Arthropoda > Insecta > Lepidoptera > Nymphalidae > Morpho > Morpho helenor. The sequence goes on from JARGCU010000006.1 coordinate 3,835,091, forward strand.
GTGCCAGCTTTGGCTCAAAGAATATGTGGTTACTTTAAATATCCTTCTTATTATAATACTTAATGTTATATACTTTAAGAATTATACTTTGATGTATCATTTGAATTAACAATACATTCACGAGTGTTATTAATGTACCTATATTTTTTTAACGCGCCATTATAACATGAAAGTAAAAGTTTTATAATAATAGCCCATGATTATTCTGCTAAAGGCTACTTAAATAAATAATAAATATTATCGTCAAGGCTTTGTACATAATATATGTTTAGTAATAAATCACATAAAGACCTGAAAGCTTTAGTTGTTTGTTCTAGTTTATGAATATTTTAATAGCCCTTTTTATATGCAAACATTACCTATTAAGCCCTAACTTATGGGACTTATTTAGTACCCTTTTTAGGTCTCAGGGATATTAGAATAACAATCGAAAAGCTTTGCGATTTTGTGTTGTAGCCTATCTCCTGATGATATTCTTTTACTCCTGATGAATACCCCAGAATTCTCTGGAGATGGGCAGGTTTATCCACGATGTTTTCCTTCACCGAAAAGCGATATATTGCAATTATCAAGTAAACACAAATTTCAACAGCAAAACTCATCGGTGCTTTCCCGGGATTTCAATGACGCTTTCATCATTTCGTCGCACATTCACACCGCTGGGATAATTTTCTTTAGCTTATTTTTAAGTTAGATTCATTATTTTTTGGTTGGATTAAAAGGTAGACAGCTTACTTTGAAAGAGTTGCCAGCTTTCATTGTCTTAAACAAGAATAATTCTAAGAAACTGTTTGATTTTATACCACCGTTAAATTCTTTTGATCAAGTCACGTGTCACTCAGAAAGATTTCATACAAACAATGTAGAAGTCAAACTATGATATATAAATACCTAAATATCTTCCAGTCATTGTCATCATCCTCCTGCCGTATCTCACGCTAAGTGGGGTCGACACACCATGTCATAAACATGCTGTCACATGATTTGGCTACGTTTTTACGACCGGCCGCCTGCCTGACGTCAACTTACCTTAGTCGTATTTTACTACACCTCGGTAAGAAAGAGGGTGGTCTTATTTACTAAACCGGATACCACACGGTGGTTCAACTTACCTTAGTCGCCTTTTACGACATCCCGATAAGAAATGAGATTGGTCAATTCTACTCAGCCGGATACCACACAGCGGGTCGACTTACCTTAGTCGCCTTTTACGACACCTCAGTAACAAATGAGGGTGGTACTATTCTATTCAGCCGGATACCACACGGCGTATCTTCCAGTCACTGTATTGCCGCGGAAGTAGCACATAGTGCCTTATTATTGCTATGTTTAAAAGCTTTTATTTAACTTGCAATGTATGTATGTGAAGGTGGAATCTTGCAAGTTAAATTTGATCCACTTCCCGGAGTCCGATTGACTGTTATTTTACATACTGTTCCAGTCTCGATGACAATGCGTGTATATGATAAGCATGACCTGATATTGCTGTCAGGAGTGGCTCCAAATTCAAAATATTCTTTATTCAAATAACCTTGTAAACAAGTGCTTTTGAATCGTCAACTCTACTGCTGGTTCGGAAAGCTGTTCCTACCGAGAAGAGCCAGCAAGAAACTCGGTGGTTGCTCTTTCAAAAATATCATTCTTAATACTATTTACATTAAGTCGTTACTGTCTTGTGCAGGTTCAAAGAGAGCTATATCCACACATTCTTATCTTCTAAGTAATCTTTAAGAGTAGGCTTTCTGTATCAGCCTCTTTTTTTAAACAGTGTTTAAACCTGCTGTAATGGCAAAGCTGAAATGAATGAATGAATTAAATTCCAGACTAGGGAACTGCTCAACGGTTCACAGTAGGGACATGAAATCCTGTTAAACATCTTTTTTAAAAGCACTTTTAACGTGTGTTATTTAACATTAAAATTGAAGTAATGGAACAAAAACAATTTAAGATTAGAATGTTTTTATTTACTATGTCTATTTCTTCTTTGATTTTTTGCGTATATAGGTATATTCGAATTTATCTATATTTCTATAATTGTTTTTATTTTTGGTTTATTTTTTGTTTCTTTTTTTCCAGGCGCTGCCCATTAAACCAGTTATTTTTGCTACAGGATCTTTTAAGGTTCCTTCATGGTAGCCACTTGTAAGTTTTATTTTTTTTGTTTTATTTTATTATAGTTATTTTTTTAATATAAAACTGTACAAGAATTTATTTTATGATTTTATATTCGTTTTTGTTAACATTAGTTATGATTAAGAGGTATTACGTAATTTTTTTTCTTTTTAATAATTACAGGAGTCACCAGTGGTTGTTGTTTAAGTTAACAAGGATCTAATAAAAGTACGTTAATATATATAAGTTGTAGGAATACGATGAAACGCCGTGTGGTATCCAGTAGTATAAACCACCCTCATTTCTTAAATAAAATTAAAAGGCGACTAAGGTAAGTTGACCCGCCATGTGGTATCCGGCTGAGTAGAACAGAGCACCCTCATTTTTTATTGCAGTCGATCGTAAAATACATAGCCAAATCATGTAGGTAACAACATGTTTAGAACATGCTGTGCTGATCCTACTTAGAGTGAATGTTGACCTGTTAGTTATACTGAAAGGGAGGTTATAATACATTTGATTAAATAAATGGAAGTTTAAAGGTTTTCATAATTAAATTAATAAACTTTAGGATTGAGGTTGGTCCAAAATTAACTATAGACGTAAATAATTCTGTGGATTATTTCATCATTGACATTTTGTACGCTCCTTGGGATGTCGTACAAAATGTCATCCTGTACAAATCCTGAAATTTATTTTGGTCAAAATATATCTATTGATTATTAAAGATTCTATAATTCAACCTACAATTACAATGGAAAGATTATCATAATGATTTTGCTTCTATTTTACGACCGGCCGCCTGCCTGACGTCAACTTACCTTAGTCGCCTTTTAGGACACCTCGGTAAGAAACGGGGGTGGTCTTTTCTACTTAGCCGGATCCACACGGCGGGTCAAATTACCTCAGTCGCCTTTTACTTCACCTCGGTAAGAAATGAGGGTGGTCTTTTCTGTTAAGCCGGATAACACGCGGTAAATAAGGATGTATGTGTGATTATTTTGTATGAATTCATATCCATTATAGAGACGTGTTGTTACCTGATTGATTTTTCAAAATTTAAAATTCTATTTACAAATTGTACAACCCTGATATCAAATAAAATATCGTGGTTTCAATTTATTATTTATTCGTAGAATTCTCAGTATTTTCCACTTGCCCGACTTTATTCTAGGACTTGGGCAATATTTCGATTGAAATTGCTTCTCGGAGCTTCAAATGAAAAGCGACAAAAACGAGCCGCGTGTTTTTAGATATTGCAATTTTGTACGGCGTAGTTTTATTATAAAAAGTGTCATTTGAACAGAACTAGATTAACGAATCTGATTTTTTAAATTCCTTCCAATTTATTCGCTGTACGGTGAGTCGCAGCATATGAATCATAAGCTTATTTTGAAAATTTTTAAAATGAAAAGAAAAATGAAAAAATAATAGGGGCAGGTGGGGCTCGATCCTAGGTATTTTCACCTCTCTAGACCGCCCGCTCCCCAAATGAACTACCATGACTTTGTTTTGAATTGTGATTATATTCAACGTAAAGTTCAAATAAATTCTAGAGCCTGAAAACAGTATTAAAACGACATTTTTTAAAATAAAACTTATCTAGATCGATTGTTGTCCCCCAAACCCCCCTACATGCTGAATTTCAGGAAAATCGTTGGAGCCGTTTCCGACATTCCAAAAAAAAAAAATATATATACATACATACATACAAAATTAACTCATTAAATATTAAAGATACACACACACACACACACACACATATATATACTTCCTGTGTAGATTATGTTTATGTATTAAAAAACCTTTAAACCTTTCCGTTTCGATAGATGCTTTGGTGACATTTATTATAGTGATTCTATAGTAAGATTTATGGTGGTACATCGAGTTAAATACGCATGTGTACGTGATGGCGAGTCACGAATACTAATGGGGAAAGAAAGGAAGGGGATTTAATGACTGAACAGAGTTTAAGTAATGTGATGTCGGAAGTTGTGATGCATTATTTATGACGATAAGTAGAAGAGATAATGCAAAGATCGTTTTGCATTCAGTACTATTTGTTTTGAAGCTGTAACACCGTGCGACTCTTTCAAGGTGGTCACGGGTTCAAACCCGGGCAGACACCAATGAGTTTTTCTAATAAAACTTATGTGCCTAATTGATAATTGCAATTTATCACACGCTTTTCGGTGAAAACATCGTGAGGAAACCTGCGTATCTCTAGAGAATTCTGGAGATATGTGTAACCTACTAATCCGCATTGGAGCAGCGTGGTGGGTCTCAGCTCTAATCCTTCTCGGAGAGAAGAGAGAGAGAAAAACGGAGAGAGGAGGCCTATTCCCAGCTGTGGGATAGTAACAGTCCGTTACCTTGCTTGTATGTATGTGAAGGTGAGATCTTGCTATTTAATGTTGACCCACTTCCCGGTGTCCGATTGAGCTTAAATTTTACATATTAGGCCAGTCCAGACCACCCTATTTCTTACTAAGGTGTCGTAAAAGGCGGCTAAGGTAAGTTGGCCCACCGTGTGGTATCTGGTTGAGTAGAATATACAACCCTCTTTCTTACCAAGGTGTCGTAAAAGACGACTAAATTAACGTTAGGCAGGCGGCAGGTCTTAAAATACGTAGCCAAATCATGTGACAACATGTTTATAACATGTGCTGAACCCATTTAGAGTGGGACAAGGGCAGGTGAATAACATATAATAGTATGTTTTGGTATATTCTGCAATCTAGCACACTTTCGCCGTTTCTTAATAGGATTAAAATTTTAAATATCTCAATCGAAAGTCTGCAATTAAATTTAATATTTTACAATAAGTAAGTCGTTACTTAAAACATTATTTTGTACTCGTAATTTCTGAAGCGTATATCATACACGGTTCGTTAAATATGCATTGTTAGTTTCGTGTTAAGTCACGGGAAACAGCTAGGTCACTGTAACACGCTAAGCCATAAGTAAAGTAAGGTTGAAATATCAAGGACGGCCGCACCTACGCCTTGACCGGCGAATCAGGACGCGATGTCATGTGAAGTGTCAATCGAAGGGCATATTAATATATCAGTACCTAGGTACTAGGACTATGTCAGTCAAATTCAAATTCAAATTCAAAATATTCTTTATTCAAATAAACTTGTAAACAAGTGCTTTTGAATCGTCAACTCTACTGCTGGTTCGGAAAGCTGTTCCTACCGAGAAGAGCCAGCAAGAAACTCGGCGGTTGCTCTTTTAAAAATATAATTCTTAATATTATCTACATTAAGTCGTTACTGTCTTGTACAGGTTCAAAGAGAGCTATATCCACACATTCTTATCTTCTAAATAATCGTCAAGAGTATAGTAGGCTTTCTGTATCAGCCTCTTTTTAACAGTGTTTTTAAACTGCTGTAATGGCAGTGCTGAAATTGATAAGTAGGTACACTATCAAAAGGACATAGTAACTTAATAATCATGCCCATCTGTCAAAGAATAAATAAATAAATATATGGAAAAAAGAAATAAATGCATATGAGAATTACATACACGGTTATCCGGCCTTAAGTTAAGTAACTTAATACTCATGTTGTGGGTCGGTGTATAACATTTGGCGCAATTATGCCTTATACACCGAGGTAACATATAAGCTATAGAAATACTGTAACTTTAATTCTACAGGAATAGGAAGACATTGAAAAGCGCCATCTGTTATTAACCTATCATGCCATAACAGTATACGCGAACGATGTTGTGGGTAAAAGCTACTACATATATACACCCAGACTCAAAGAACCAACAAATTCATTCTCCTGCCCTTATCCCACTCTAAGTGGGGTCGGCACAACATGTTATAAACATGCTGTCATATGATTTGGCTGCGTTTTTATGACCGGCCGCCTGCCTGACGTCAACTTATCTTAGTCGTATTTTACGACACCTCGATAAGAGAGAGGGTGGTCTATTCTACTTAACCGGATACCACACGGTGAGTCAACTTACCTTAGTCGCCTTTTACGACTCCTCGGTAAGACATGAGGGTGGTCTATTCTAATCAGCCGGATACCACACGGCGGGTCGACTTACCTTAGTCGCCTTTTACGACACCTCGGTAAGAAAAGAGGGTGGTACTATTCTATTCAGCCGGATACCACACGGCACAAAGAACCAACAAATTGTTGTTAGAAAATGTTAGCCCTCGGCGGGAATTGAATCCACGGCCCACGGAAATGAAGCTTACGCCAACGGGCCAAATGAAAATAATTTTATAGGTAATAGGCATTTCTTGATGAGATTGATAAAACAATAAATAAATCTTATAGAGACTTTGCAATTACAACGTGTGATGGACGACGACATGATGATTAATTGGTTGCGGGGTAAAACGATTGTTGAGATTGTCGTCGTGAATGTGTGCAGTTGTTATAATGGTGTCTCTTAGTGCATACGTTTTACGAATCCTCCATGCATAAGGTATGAAAACGGATAACATTTAACTTTAAGCATTACGTAGAAGTAGAATCGAAAAATATTAAATATTGAATAGCGCGATATATGCTTAAAAAGCAATTTAAGCTCCGGCAAAGTTTTTCTCAAGTGTATTGAAGAGAAAATCCAATACCAATAAGCATTGAAATCCATGCAAAAAAAGTTTGCTTGCAAAAGGTAGTTCATACTAATATTATAAATGCGAATGTCTGTCTGAATTTACGGCTTAATCGCTAAACTAATATTGCTGAAACTTCTTACAATTTAAGCTTATGCTAATTTAAATGACCTGTACTATCCCACTGCTGGGCATAGACCTCTCTCCCAATAGGTTACACATATCCCAAGAATTCTCCAGAGATATGCAGGTTTCCTCACGATGTTTTCCTTCACCGGAAAGCATGTGATAAATTGCAATTATCAATTAGAAACAAGTTTTAATAGGAAAAACTCATTGGTGCCTGTCCGCGGTTTGATCCCGCGACCTCATCGAAAGAATCGCACATCTTACCGCTGGGCTATCACAGCTTATTATACTAATTTATTTATATATTAATTTACAAGAACAATGCGAACTAAGGTTCAAATAGTCGTTACAAATTTGTATCTCGTATAAAATACGAAATGAGTATATAATGGGAACTCTAAAAGTTAAACCCTAATAGAAAAAACGAGAAGACTAAAATTAAAATGGTATATGGACATATGGTTTTAGTCGGTGCGAGCCCGACATAACCGCCTGTCACCGTCAGGCGGCGGTACCCATAAGGGGTTTTTTCCTATATAAAAAAAGAACATATATAATATCTCATTCTATAATAATATGATAATTTATGAACATTGGATTCGAACATAATGTATTCTCGTAGATCCTTTACAAAACATTAAAATACAAGAAATAAAAATTATGATCGACAATACGTCTAAGTTTTACAATAATTTAAAAGTCTTATCGCTAACTAACGATTACTTACAAGTAATTAACTAAAGATAGTAAGTACGTGGTGTTTACATACGACAGAAAGAATTATATATTATATATGTAGGAACAATATTTTATAATATTTATATTATAAAATATTGTTCCTACATATTTATTGAATAAATTAAAATCGATTTTCTTAAAAGTCAATGAATTTATTCTTTTTAACAACTTGTCAATTCGCACAAAACACAACCTCAAATGACGCCACTACTCTCTGCCTCTCATCGCACCTTTCCCCCTTCGCCACAGCTATCCTCACGTCTCTATGCTTCAACTTCCGCTCTCCTCTTTTTCTTTTGCTTACAATATACTGGGGGAGTTATGAATGCATGCGCCCTAATTGATATAATCTAAAAAAACTATATCTGAATGTATCAATCCTTTGAACATTCATCCTTAAATCCCTAATCCCTAAATTTCTTGTTCCGAAAATGTATTCAGATTTATCGTTTTCGCGCAACCTTTTTTATAGAAGGTCGTTGACAGTGAACTTTCAACGTTTCGGCATCACCTTTACATAGTACGACTTAAATAAGATATTGATATCTTATTTATAATTATGAGAACTTAAGTTAACTTAGGTTCTCATAATTATAAATAAGATTTTAAAGATCATCACACACCATATTATTTGATATTTATATAAAAAAGTTATATCATCTTAACTTAAAAAAAAGTTGTGAAATGTTGATTATTATATTGTTCATTTTTAGAAATACGTCCGCGTTAGTGAAAAAGAAGCTGTAATTTGTTCGAATGCTCATTTACTTACAGTAGCGGTTTGCCTATTATAAACCAAATATTATGCCGAAACAAATAATACTATACTTTGGATGGATTCGTTCACTCCATCTCCAATTTTTTTCTTTTTGAGAATATCAAAAAAGTCTTGAATGGGCATGAAATTGTCAACTTCAGTGGGAGTTCGGATGACTTTAACAAATTATAACAAACGACGATATTTCTTCTTTATTCTTATTAAATAAATAAATAGCAATTTTCCCAGAGTCAACCCATTTACTCTTTCGCAACAACTCAAAGAATGACACATAAAAATATGACAGCCACAATGCTTTTTCATATTAATCGCCAACTCTATGAAGGAGGTTGTATTAAAAACATGTTGTAACAAAATTATTATGGTGGGTCGCATTCTAGTGTTTGTGAGAATTCGTATTCATGCATATTATAAGAATCACGATTTATTCGAATTGCTATTTAAATTGTGAGTACAATGCGATGCGATCGACGTTTTTTTTATAGCTAATCGTATCGTCGTCGTATCGCGTAGATAAATATGCCTCGCCACGCCGGGCATGAATAATTTTGTTAAGGTTCGCAACACACTTGTATACGATTTATTGGTTATTGCATACTTATTTATACTTAAGAGTGTATTAGTCATCATCTTCCTGCCCTTATCCCACTCTAAGTGGGGTCGGTACAACATGTTATAAACATCCTGTCACATGATTTGGCTGCGTTTTTACGACCGGCCGCCTGCCTGACGTCAACTTACCTTAGTCATATTTTACGACACCTCGGTAAAAAAGAGGGTGGTCTATTCTACTAAACCGGATACCACACGGTGGGTCAAGTTACCTTAGTCGCCTTTTACGACACCTCGGTAAGAAATGAGCGTGGTACTATTCTACTTGGTATTCTATTTTCTCATCCGCTGTTTCCAATCCTACCAACATTCAACCATACCTATAAAGTTCATTTCGTCCGCCATACTGTAACCGGTAAATCCGATTTCAGGCCACGGTAGCTTCTGATGTAAATTTTCCGCCCAAATAGTATATTGCTATAAGCTAACGTAACCTATTTACTTTAATTTCTATCGAAATATATTGCCTTACGTAAAACAACTTTTTTCTATACATTTTTGGGAGTAACTTAGTTTCAATTGAAATTGTGCGCCATCATAATTTTTAAATTACTTCAATTGTTTCTGTGGCAAATCGGATGAAATGATTTACTAGTATTGGATACGTAACGATTTCCTTGGAATAAAACATTAGAATATTATCCTATTAATATTATAAATGCTAGTTTGTGAGTATTTATGTTTGTTACCCTTTCACGGCGAATCCGCTGAACCAATATCGATGAAAATTGATCACAATTATTCCTCATACACCGGGGTAACATATAGGCTAAAGAAATCCTGTTAATTCTACAGGCAAAGGATGACATAAAAATGTAATAAGGTGTAAAAAAATAAAAATTATGCGGGTGAAACCGAGATATTACTAGTATTATATAATCGAACTTATATTCTTTGACCCTAGTTTGAAAGAACTTTTGTTTTTTATTTATAAAAAGCAGATCATTATCTCACAAGGCTGGTTTTATTGTACTGTACCCCATTGTGCCGGATACGGAAGTGTGTTTAGATATAATAGTATAGAGGGGATGAAAAGCTGTATTATATTCAACTGCAAAGACCGTCTCTGTTACTGAACTTAACATAACCGCGTAACTTAACTTATTACACAGGATATTTTTCAAGCAATATTACTTATATAGCGTATTAAATTGAATGACAAATTAGTTTCTTCTTTGTAATATTTTTACTTTCTCAATAAATATGTATATTTTAATTTGAATATCAACTATTATAATATTAGATTTATCAACATTTATGATTGTTAATATATTGCATTCAATTCGCCGTGTGGTATCCAGCTGAATAGAATAGTACCACCCTCATTTCTAACCGAGGTGTCGTAAAAGGCGACTAAGGTAAGTCGACCCGCCGTGTGGTGTCCGGCTGAGTAGAATAGACCACCCTCATTTCTTACCGAGGTGTCGTAAAAGGCGACTTAGGTAAGTTGACCTACCTTGTGGTATCCGGTTGAGTAGAATAGACCACCCTCTTTCCTACCGAGGTGTCGTAAAATACGACTAAGGTAAGTTGACGTCAGGCAGGTCGGTCGGTCGTAAAAACGCAGCCAAATCATGTGACAGCATGTTTATAACATGTTGTGCCGACCCCACTTAGAGTGGGATAAGGGCAGGAAGATGATGAAACAGGCAAAAAACATATATACAAGATTAAGTCATTTGAATATTAAAGAAAAATATTTAAACTGATATAACAAAAATATTTACGCTCAACTTTTATCTAAATTGATATAGACAATATACTATTTAAAGGTATCACATTAAATAAATATACCAGTAACAAATTAAACATACAACATTAAAGCGCCCTTATACTTGACTAAAGATTTCATTAATACAATATTTTTATTAATTGTAACAACGCAGCCGTGTCGCTACTGCAAGCAAGCCATGACGTCACATCTTGCCACAGCCTTTCGCGCCATTTTGACGTGGGAGATGTGACAGCCGCTGTCATTAACAGCTAGCCCGCGAACAGCGAATGAGAGTTTGCTTTGATTTAATTTTAGCATTTTTTATAAAGAGAATAAAACTGATTTAGAATACTTCTTTTATTAATACAAGTAGTTTTGTAACATAATATAATGTTTGTATAGTTAGAGAGAAACGTAGAGGATTTTATATAAAAATCCTAAGGATGTATGCGTTGTATAATATCTTTTTAAACAATCGCCCATCGCCAATCGCAATTTTAAACAATTGGAAACTTTCCGGGAATCGATTTGGGTAAATGATGCTGTAAAATTTCGTAAACTATGATAAAAAATTTTGAAGTATTGTTTGAAAATTCTATTTTCTTTTATTAAACTTTCGTGCCTTTGGATAGTATTTCCTTATAAACAAAATCAATATAATTTAAAGTGTTTACTAATTTTATTGTTGTTTGCTAAATACTCATATCAGGCCTAAAACGTTCATGAACGAATATTTAAATATTAGTAATATCATATTAAACATTAATTTACAGATAAGAAAAATTAATATAAATTTGTTTGTAGATGTGGTAATAAAGGAAATATGTAGGTAAGTTAAGCAAGTTTTATTTAGGTACTAGTAATATCCCCGGTTTCACCCGCGTAAATATCGATCTCATGGCAGTGGAAAGTCTACTAAGTCGGACTATTGATTTCATCATCTTACTGCCCTTATCCCACTCTAAGTGGGGTCGGTACAACATGCTGTCACATGATTTGGCTGCGTTTTTACGACCGGCCGCCTGCCTGACGTCAACTTACCTCAGTCGTATTTTACCTCGCCTATTCTACTAAACCGGATACCACACGGCGGGCAGACTTACCTTAGTCGCCTTTTACGACACCTCGGTAAGAAATGAGGTTGGTCTATTCTAGTCAGCCGGAGACCACACGGTGGGCAGACTTACCTTAGTCGCCTTTAACGACACCTCGGTAAGAAATGAGGGTGAATTCTATTCGGTCGGATACCACACGGCGTAAGTCGGACTATTGATTTATTTTTGTTAAATATATCATCAAAAGTTTCCATAGCGCATGCTTTAAAAGATTTTTAGGACTAATTTTTGATATCTTATTACATTTTTAGTACGGATCCCTTTTTATATATATATATATATATATATATATATATATATATATATATATATATATATATATAGCCTATGTTGCTCAGTAAAGATGCAGCTTTTTGATAGTGATTGTTTGAAAACATTACAAACATACATAAAAAATTTCCCTCTTTATAATATTAGTATAGATACATTATGTTTAAAATAAGTATTAACGTTGTTATTTATTATTTTAATTAGGTTACAAGTTATTTAATTTTAATAAAGAAAAATTGTATTCAACTATGTTTTTTTGTATAGCAACTTAGTAAAATAAAATTATTTAGTTTTTAAGATTAAAATTCAATGTTTGTAACGTTCAACGTTACACTGTTTTTGCGAGGAATATTATTTGTTTTAAATATTATTTTAGCTATTCAATTTTCTTTGAATAATATAGATTGCCTTATACTTCATCAGTCTTATAAGTACTAAGTATAAAAGCAATTCAACATCTTAATTTTCATAATCTTCCTGCCTTTATCCCACTTTAAGTGGGGGTCGGCACAACATGTTATAACATGTTGTCACATGATTTGGCTACGTATTTTACGACCGGCCGTCTGCCTGACATCAACTTACCATTGTCGTATTTTACGACACCTCGGTAAGAAAGAGGGTTGTCTATTCTACTTAACCGGATACCACACGGTGGGTCAACTTACCTTGGTCGCCCTTTACGACACGTCAGTAAGAAAGAGATTGGTCTATTCTACTCAGCCGGAAACCACACGCCGGGTCGACTTACCTTAGTCGCCTTTTACGACAACTCGGTAAGTAAGGAGGGTGGTACTATTCTATTCCGCCGGATACCACACGGCATTGAACATCTTAATTTTATCAACTTAAATAAAACAATAAACTCTATGTAACATCTTTGAGTCATTCTCCGCAGTATCAGTTGACAAAGCCCGACTTGCGTTACCAGTACTCCGCCTTGCGTGTATCTGATATACGTCTCGAATTAATTGGACGTTATATTGTTGGAGGGAATTGTGGTTGATTATTAAATTGATACACCCGGCTTAGATGCAGCAAGGTTACTGACATTTCGAATACTGTATGAGTTTAGGCTCGTTATATATGGCCGGTTATCCCGTAGCGAGATTTAACTCAGTTAAATTAACAGTTAGTATTCGTGTATTTGTTTATTAATTTATCCTAAAAACGTTCTTTTTCTTTTGAAGAATTTAAAAACTGCGATATACTGAGTGGTACCGATTTTTTTTTTATTATTAAAATTATATATTATATATGTTACATTATTTTGTGGTTAGTGTACGGTCATTGATCTCTTCCATGTTTTTTTTTCAAAACGTTATGTAACTCCTGTAGAAAAATACTTTACTGAATCAACTTATTATTTTATATAGGGTTCTGAAGTATGTTAGTACATAAAATTAATGTTGTCGATACCATGTATAGATTGTACGTGAGTGAAAATTAAAAAAAAATAGTACAGTGATTTAATTATTGAACTTTATGTTTCTTGTTCTTGTTCTGCTTTTTCAGTGTTATGATGAATAGCAGTAAATAAATTATAACACTACAAAGCATAACCACAATACATCAGCTCAAAGTTATGATATGGTATGACTGGCCAGTTGGCGTAGTTGGCTGTAACCCTGCCTTCAGCTCAGTAGGTCGCGGGTTCGATCACCGCCAAGAGTCAACATTTTCTAGAAACAATTTGTTGACTCTTTAAGTCTGAGTGCATATATGTATTTATTTATTTTTTTGTTTACAGCAAAAATGTACAAGTTTTATCTATCTTAAATTACTTACACGCTAGGACTATACAAATCATGCCCACGTGGAATGGCTAAGCTGATTCTTTGTGCGAAAAAGGAGCCAGCTGTCTTGTCACCTGAAGAGGAAATTAATCGAGTTGTTAAATTAAAATAAAAATTTATGTATTTACCAGTTGTCTGTTACCCATAAAACAAGTATTAAGTTACTCAACCAGACGGCTGTGGTAATTATATAATTTTCTAAAAATTGATATCTTATGTTCTTTTAATAATTTTGACTGTAAGGATGACATATGCACACAGTTTTATACTATCGCAATGCCATCCTTGCAAATGTAGCATATATGTATATATAAATAAATAAATAAATGAAATATCAAATATCAATATCAAATTTATTATTTTATAGACTCTATTGCAATATAATGTATAATGTGGGTTTTAAGAACATGATAAATGCCAGGAAAATGTTAAGACAAAGCGTGAAATGTTAAACCTGTGCATGACTTTGCATTATAAAGGACCTCTGGGATTTCTCTGCGAATGAACTTGTCATGCTCTGTGAGACTACAGGAAATTAATTAACTCGCTCTTGAAATAGCGCCGTTTATAAAATATTCAGTTAACCTCGTAGCAAAGAAATAATCTATATATACTAATATTATAAAGAGGAAAAAAAATTGTATGTATGTTTGTAATGTTTTCACACAAAAACTACTGGATTGATTTCAAAAATTCTTTCACCATTGGAAAGCTGCATCTTTACTGTACTTTACTTTGTACTTTTTAACGTAATTTAGCCTATGTTGCTCAGTAGCAACATAGGCTAAATTACGTTAAAAAAATAGGGATCCATTATAAAAATGTAATAAAATATAAAATATAATAATTACGCGTGAAACTGCGGGATATTACTAGTACTAATATATAAAGCTGAAAAGTTTGTTTGTTTGATTGTTTAAACGCGCTAATCTCTACTACTGGACCGATTTGAAAAATTCTTTGCGTGTATGATAGTCTATAGAGAGAAAGGCTATAGACTATATTACATCACGCTAAGATAAATAGGAAAGGTTATGCATATCATTACACAAGGTTTCTTTACGATGTTTTCCTTCGCCGAAATAGCGTTTGATAAATGATAAATATCAAATAGGGACATAAGTTTTTATAAAAAAAATACTTGGGTTGGGGATCTATTATCACCCTATCACACTGCAACAGTCCACGCGTACGAAGTCGCGGGTAAAAGCAAGTATAACAATAATAATTTTGATAGAAAAATATTCTCGGAGGAATTTAATCGCAATTTTTTTTTAACCTATTTAAGTTCAAGTAATCAATTTTAATTTGTTTTTTATTCTGTGAGAGTCATCATCTTCCTGCCCTTATCCCACTCTGAGTGGGGTCGGCACAACATGTTATAAACATGCTGTCACATGATTTGGCTGCGTTTTATGACCGGCCACCTGCCTGACGTCAACTTACGTCTGACGTATTTTACGACACCTCGGTAAGAAAGAGGGTGGTCTATTTTACTAAATCGGGTACCACACAGTGGGTCAACTTACCTTAGTCGCCTTTTACGAGACATCGGTAAGAAATGAGGTTGGTATAAGCTACTCAACCGGATACCACACGGCGGGTCGACATACCTTAGTCGCCTTTTACGACACCTCGGTAAGAAATAAGGGTGGTACTATTCTATTGAGCCGGATACCACACGTGTATGTGGTTTGAGATAGAGAGAATTCTCGAAAGAAATTAATTACAAAGAAAATTTAAACCTATTTAATTTCAAGTAATCAATTTTTAGAATAGAATAGAATAGAAATATACTTTATTGTACACCATAATCCATACAAAAGAAAAACAGTTTGAACATTGTTGTGAACGCAGCCACAACAAACTTTTTATATCTGTCATCAATCAGTTAATTCAAATTTGACAATTAACTACTCTTGTAACGAACTTACTTACTGCCTTACTACTACACGGACTTGCTACCTTTTACCAAAACTGACGAATAAAACTGAGAAAAGAAGACTTCATTGTATCATTACCAGCGCCTAAATATCTTCACAACATCTAAGAAGAAACAAACATGAAACATTTATAAACATGGTTAAGATATACAATGGGCGACCTTATCGCTAAAGAGCGATTTCTTCCAGGCAACCCATGATTAAAGGACCAGGTAAAAGTCACAAAAAGGGGGTGTACGTAAAAATATAAAAATATAAATGTAAAAAAAAACAAAAAGTATACATATAAAAAATAAGCTGTAAAAATAAATAAATAATATTGAGTACATATAGTCAGTAGAATATACAAAAATAGCTGCTAACCCATTAATAATGTCTTTTCAAATTTTCTTTAAATACAAATTTTTTTATATTATTCCGTGAGAGTAGTATGCATGAAGTGTTTGATTAAAAAAAGAACTCGTGCATAAAATCAGACGGTATTTTCGCATTCGTATATTTTCTGTTATTCATTAAAAGCTTTATTTTAGCGCGGTCTAATTTCTCGTTCATTAACGAAGCACTCAAATACTGCAGTCTCATTAAACCACTGGATATTTCAACCCAGATTGCTTTGTTTCCTGGTACGCCGTGTGGTATCCGGCTGAGTAGAATAGACCACCCTCATTTCTTACCGAGGTGTCGTAAAAGGCGACTAAGGTAAGTTGACTCACCGTGTGTTATCCGGTTAAGTAGAATAGACCACCCTCATTTCTTACCGAGGTGTCGTAAAAGGCAACTAAGGTAAGTTGACTCACCGTGTGTTATCCGGTTAAGTAGAATAGACCACCCTCATTTCTTACCGAGGTGTCGTAAAAGGCGACTAAGGTAAGTTGACTCACCGTGTGGTATCCGGTTAAATAGAATAGACCACCCTCATTTCTTACCGAGGTGTCGTAAAAGGCGACTAAGGTAAGTTGACTCACCGTGTGGTATCCGGTTAACTATAGACCACCCTCTTTCTTATCGAGGTGTCGTAAAATATGGCTAAGATAAGTTGACGTCAGGCAGGCGGTCCGTCGTAAAATACGTAGCCAAATCATGTGACAGCATGTTTATAAAATGTTGTGCCGACCCCACTTAAAGTGGGATAAGGGCAGGAAGATGATGATGATTGCTTTGTTTCCGCGTATTATATTTAAAGTACCAGTTAACCGAAGCTGTGGTAGCCCAGCGGTAACACCGTGCGCCTCTTTCGAAAAGGTCTAGGGCTCAAACCCCGGGCAGGCACCAATGAGTTTTCTAGTAAAACTTACATGTCTAATTGATAATTGCAATTTATCACACGCTTTTCGGTGAAGGAAAACATCGTGAGGAAACCTGCATATCTCTAGAGAATTCTGGGGATATGTGTAACCTACCAATCCGCATTGGAGCAGCGTGGTAGCTCCAATCCTTCTCTCCAAAAACGGAGAGAAGAAGCCATTGCCCAGCAGTGGGATAGGCCGTTACTTTTACCAGTTAACCGAGTCTTACTTGGTAATGTATGACAAAATAAAAAAAGAAACTTAAAGAAAATATAAAAAATATTATGTAGTTCGGGATCGATCTAGTATTTACATTTCTCAAGACTGCCCGCTTCCCAAATAAGCTACGCTGACTTCACAATTTATGGCAAAAATTCAATTCAATATAAATGTTAGTATTTTTAATACTCAAAAACAGGGATAAAACCGATTTTAAATAAAACCTAGCTAGACCGATTTTTCTCCCCCAAAACCTTAGGGGGTTTTAATGCTAAATGTAGAGTGTTACTATTCGTTCTCATGCCTGATACATGCAGAATTTGTATGTACTTATGAATTATCCGACACCCGACAAAATCGCAAAGGCTTTGCGATTTTGTCGTGGAGTCTATTTCCTGACGATGCTTGGGTTACGGGGCGAAACAATTGTTGAGATTGTGGTAGTGAATGTGTGCAGTGCTTGTGTATTGTTGTGTTACCGGTGTCGGGTCTCATTACCAAACTAATCGCACGCCTTACGTTCACATCATTCTTTGTTATTGAAAACGCCCTTTCAACTTGACATTGCCTTTACTCGATTATGAGAGTTCCACGAACCAAGGCCGCTCGAACACGCGATATGGTAATTAATATATATTAATATCAAGTTACACCCAAACCTTATATTATATTATAATATATTAAACCCTGTTTCAAGAAAAAATTAAATTCCCTTTAAGCCTGCTATACCTAAATGTAATAAGTAAGTAACGGCCTATTACTATCCCACTGCTGAGAATAGGCCTCTTCTCTCCATTTTTGGAGAGAAGGGTTGGAGCCTACCACGCTGCTCCAATGCGGATTGATAGGTTACACATACCTCCAGAATTCTCTACAGATATGCAGGTTTCCTCACGATGTTTTCCTTCACCGAAAAGCGTGTGATAAATTGCAATTATCAATTAGACACATAAGTTTTTTTAAGAGAAAAACTCATTGGTGTCTGCCCGGTTTTGAACCCATGATCGTCTCTAGAGATTCACACGGTCACACCGCTGGGCCATCACAGCTCCCTAAATGTAATAACTAAACTTAATTATTATGACTAAAGTGCCTTAGTTGAATACTATTTTGTATTATTGTCAACGTTATAAAGAATATGTTTATTTGAATGTTTCATATTACGTTTATTCTATAATTATATTCTATAATTAAATTTTTACCTTATTTATTAATAATCATGCAACCAAACGAGTGTTAAATATGAATGTGGATAGATATGTGACTGGAGGTAAGCCGAAAAAGAGATGGTTGGATTGTGTGCAGTATGACATGAATATTAAAGGAGTATTGCCAGAGATGAAGAGCGAATGATACAAGTTTTACGTCTCGGATTTTATGTTAATAAAATAATGAATTTTAACAATTCTAATATTATATACATGTTAATATGAGTGGGATTAGCTGGCATACATAAATTTATATGTTTGTAAATAACGGCGTAACGGATTTGGTTGAAATTTGGCGTACAGGCAGCTTAAGTAAGTCGTGGTGAAAAATTAATTAATTATACTTGCGATGTGATTTCAATGGAAATATAATGCATAAAGTTACGTACCATCAAAGCCTGGATTTTAACTAAAATATAAATAATAAAATAGTAAAATATCTAATTTCGAAAAAAACTGCCAATATGTATTCGATTTTTTTTTAAATGCGATTCTTAGTAGTAGTTCTGGAATAACGCTTATACTTTTTTATTTCTCTAAAACTCCATGGCGCCAGGTAAAAGAAATTTTTGTCTATGCACGATATAAATTCAAATCTGCAGAAAGCATTTTGTATAAATAAATGAGTATACCAAATATTTAATATGTAAATGAGTTAATTTTGTATAGGTATATATATATATATATATATTTTCTTGATCTGTGAAATGGCTCTAACGATTTTCATGAAATTGAACATGTGGGGTTTTGGGGGAGAAAAATCGATCTAGCTAAATTTTGTTTAAAAAAAAGTAATTTTATCCATGTTTTCAGGCATTGGAAAATTACTTAAATTGACGTTAAATACACAATATATAATACACAAATATATTTTACTGTTAAATTTAAAGTTGTAATAGCGTATTGGTAAACGGGCGGCCTACATATAACAAAAATACCCGGGTTTCTTTTACTTTCTTTTTTAAATTCTTTATTGCATTTTTTATATATTTTTAACAAAATTATCGATCAAGGCTCTGGTACTATGACTTTTATAAGTTTTTAATACTAATAGAGTGCTTTAGAAAACGTGCTTTTCATAACGCCTCAAAGGTTTATAGTGTATTAAGGAAATTGCTTGGCTGATTCAGCGTATTTGTAAGACAAGGACAGGCTTGATAGATGGGTCTATAATGTTAGACTGTTTGCTTTTTAAAAATAGATACATTAATGACAGGAGATTGATTGATGATGTGAAATTGATTAATTGTGATTATTAAGCTAAGTATTTATGAATATGTTACCATTTTTCTGGATAAATACTTCTCGCCCTGTAAGAGAAGTGTCTGAGCTACTCTAGACTACTCTACTACTCTACTCCAATATGGACTGGCAGGTTTTACATATCTCATGAATTCTCTAGACATATCCTAGCTTCTTTATAATGTTTAAGGTTAATTACGCTGTTATCATTAATCACTACAATTCAGCTGGGAACGGGCGGGCTGAGAGTTCGGATTTCCCGGATCGATTCCATATATCATCAATTCCGTACCATATATATATATAATTTTTTCAAATTGCATCTTTTTTATATATTCCAAAAAAAAATACTGAGCCAAACTCGGTCACCAAGTTATATTTAAAGAGGGATAATAGAAGAATGTAGTACAGCGCCATCTAGTAAATTATTGTTACAGCGTTGCAGTGACATCTCGGAGACGGAGACGTCGAAAAGCTTCTTCTCATTACTCGATTAAAAAAAAAAAAATTCAGTCTCAGCCATTGGCCAGATCCTAGGCCAACAGGCCTAAACAAACAATCAGGCTTTCAGGCCTGCGAGGAATGGCCCGGGGAAGGAGGTACGCCTCGAAGCCCGTACCACACCCGTCTTCGGGCGAGTGAGAAGACTCCTGCCTGCCTCGATTAAAATGAAAGAGTTTCTCATCTATATCCTATATTATCTATGCTTCTGCGTTAGCTTTAAGAGCTGTTAGGAATAACAGCATAAGTATATCAGACAAAAAATTAACAAATGTGACAATTCACATTAATTGTACCAGTATAAAGCTAAACTTTTAATCTTGAAATAACATAAAAGCGACTTTACTTTACTATTAATTCTGATACATGGTAAATATAAATCCTTCTAATATTGTAAATGCGAAAGTTTGAGAGTATGATTGTATATTTGTTACTCTTTCACGGCAAATCCGCCGAACCAAAATTGATGAAATTTGGCACAATTATTCCTTATATACCGGCTTAACATATAGCTATAGAAATCCTGTTAATTCTACAGGAATAGGATGGTATTGAAAAGCGTCATCTATTGTCATAGATAAAAGCTAGTAACTCTATATTCAACAATAACAAGGTCACTCTATATAACTTTTTACAAGACCTTTGCATCGCGTTAAAACTGTATGGAGTGTTTAATTTAAGTATAAATAAATCCAATTCTTGAAAATTGCATTACTCACCCCTTGCATTCGTCATAATTACTTTTTCGTTCATTACTGTTTTGTGACTCATATTTTATGTATGCATATTGTTGATATTAATAACTTATACTGCAACGTCCTATATATATTGTTTTTGTTTTAAAACATACTGTTAATCTCTATGGAATTTTAAGCGTTACTTAATGCATTGACGAGGGCGGAAGCATCGTCCAGGTTGCGAAATATGGATTGTGTTATATAACGTGAGACACATAGACGTATTATGGTTTAATTTATTTTTAATCCATACTCATATTAAAAATGTGAAAACATACAGACTGACAGACTGTTTGTCTGTCTATGTGTGTGACTATTTGTCTAATCCGCAGCAATATAGATGAAATTTGTTACAGATAAAGCTTATATACCGAACTAACATATAGGTTAAAAAACCGAAGAAAATTTCCAAATAATACAATATAGTCATAAGAACAAGTCATCATCCTCCTGCCCTTATCCCACTCTAAGTGGGGTCCGCACAACATGTTATAAACATGCTGTCACATGATTTGGCTGCGTTTGTACGACCGGCTGTCTGCCTGACGTCAACTTACCTTAGTCGTATTTTATGACACCTCGGTAAGAAAGAGGGTGGTCTATTTTACTAAACCGTATACCACACGGTGGGTCAACTTACCTTAGTCGCCTTTTACGACACCTCGGTAAGAAAAGAGGTTGGTCAATTCTACTCAGCCGGATACCACACGGCGGGTCGACTTACCTTAGTCGCCTTTTACGACATCTCAGTAAGAAATGAGGGTGGTACTATTCTATTCAGCCGGATACCACACGGCGTAAATAGTTATAACAACAAGTATTTGATACTAAATCGACCCACTCTCTCAAATACCCGCGACTTTATCAACAGTTTAAAATAAATTTAATTTTCAGAATCATAGCAAATGCAACCAAATATTCTAGATTATCTTAAAAAAGTACGATTGCAATGAAATATGGTCATTATAGTTCAAAACCAGCTATATTTAAGTTTTTAATAGATGCGTGGCTTGAAATATTATAGTTGAAACGAATATATTAGTTTTAGGTTTTTAATATTTCATTTATTTTAACAAAATAAGCCAAGCCTTGAAAACTAATTGCGTATTAGTTTAAATTCAGTTTGAATGATAACGTTATTATGTTTATAATTGGAACAATTATGCGCAATTAGGACCTGTGACTCATTTGAAAATGGAATTGCGTGTTGATTAATCAAATATTATTTAACTCTAATTTTAACTGAAATTTAACATTATTGAAATGCGATGACTGGAATTTAGTTCTAATTTAACTTAACATTTTTTAATATTTAAATAAATAACGTATTTATTTACTTAAGTTTAAAATGAACACTGATATTACAAAATAAATTGATAGTATAAAAACGTCCATGGGCTATTATTTATATGCTCTCTGCGTCACATATAATTTATTTCAATCTAATGTCGGCAGAGGCCAATTTGTACTCATTTGAATTGCCGTTTAAACTTTGATAGAGGAAAACATACTTATGACGAGTTTTGTTTATTGCTGTTGATCACAATAAAAATCTCTTTTAACATTCGTAAAAGAGAATTGTAGAGTCTTACTAAATTTAGTTACATTGTTAGAAATTTTTTCTTTAATTTTGCTTAAGGCATTATATTACAATCTTGCGTAATTGGTGTGATATAAACAGGAAACTCACAATTCTATAATTTATCGAATATGGCATTACTTTGCGGAGATCCATAATACATAAGTAATAATGAAATTATTTTGCTAAAATCCGCAATTAAGTATATAGAAAATATATGTAATGCTAAATGTAGGGTGGACTATGCGTTTTAATATCTGATACATGCAGGATTCATAAAAACACATGCACAAACCTCCACCGGTTGTGGGGTGAAATGAACTTTATTCTTCGGACGGGACGAATTATATGTTGTACTCGTGCGTTTTTGTGCATTTTTTCAAAGAAACACCATTTACCCAACAGCGGAAAAAACGATATAAAAAAAGTATATAAAAATTGTTAAAACATGATGTACTCGTTCATGAACAATTAATATTAATCCATGTAAATGAAAATTATAATAATATTGTATTTATTTTTATTAAACTAACATGTTTTTTTAATCAGGGCATATACAACGGTACCAAATTTTTTAGTAACATGTTACCTACAACATTCAAGTCGATTGCGTAATGCATAATTGCTTGCGAATTTAAGTCAGATTCTGTTAGAAGGCGTTCAATGTCAAATTTATTTTGATTACTAATAGAGATACTTCAACGCAAACAGCTTCTGGTTTCTGTGGAGCCGAATTGTTTATAATTTTCCTGCCATAGACATGATTTTCTCTACCATTCTCTCTTGTCATTCCTCCATTCTGGATTTACTCCTTTTGTGTGTAATATGACGTGCATATATCTTGTACTTGACACAATCCATCCATCTGTTTTCCGGTCTACTTATGACATTTCCAAAATTCCAGTGTATTTTGTCGGTAATATGAAATCCTACTAATATTATAAATGCGAAAGTTTGTGAGTATGGATGTATGTTTGTTACTGATCACGGCGAATCCTCTGAACCAATGAAATTTGGCACAATTATTCCTTATACAGCGGGGTAACATATAGGCTATAGAAATCTTGTTAATTATACAGGAATAGGATGTCATTGAAATGCCATTTATTTTCACGTGACAACAGTCCAGGCAAACGAAGTTGCGTTAAAAGCTAGTATATTTATATTGCAGCAATGGACGGCGGCGCGTGGTGCGCTCGCGATATATCTTTGCGGGCGCAGAAAAAGTTCCTCTCACGGGTAGGTGGAGCCGCTAGCGCGCGTTCGCTGGTCCTTGACGAGCATGCGGCTAAATTACTCGATCAGGTAAGTGCTCTATATTAAGTAGGGTCCACACGACAGCGGCTTTGATCGCCGGCGACTCGCTGGCGACTGGAAAATTTACGTGTGGACGTGAATATTTACAGCGACTCAATGTCAGATCCCCACACAGTGAAATCTCATCACATCTACTACCAAATGATAAAAGTCGCTGGCGAGTCGAGGGCGATCAAAGTTGCTACGTGGGGACACGGCATTACTTCTTCCTTCCTTCTTTTCAACTTACCCTTATTAATGCAATATCAGTTTTTCTTTTTCGTAAGATTAATGGGAATTTTTAATCCTATATGTTTACTCGGTTTACAAGCTTTAACTGTGCTAAATTTCATAAATATTGGTTCTGCGGATTAGCCGTGAAATCGTCCGAAGTTTTCTCAAACAAGTTTTCATATGAGTCGTCAAACTTTTAAGATAAACTAAATAATTTTGATGATGTTGTTAAAAAATTATATAGGATTTGATTTTTCATTCTATCATTATTACACCAATAGTATCATTGGATCTATTGGTATTTGTAAGAGTTTTTACAATATTTTTTGGGTATGGAAGTAGAGAGCGAAAATCAATGGTAGAGCCGCAGATTGCCGCTGCTTGTCAGTAAGTCTAACAATATCTAGAGTTTTCAATTTAGTAGATTAGTATTATTTTCTCGTTTTAGTTCCTAAGTGTACTCCGGGAACGAGTGGAAAAGAAAGAGGCAGAGAAACTGGTTAAGCACGTGATAAAAGCTGCGGTGAAACTGGGCGTGCTGCGGCGACATGGGCAACTGTCCGAGGCGGATGAACGGGCTTTGGCCGCCTTCCGGTCCAAGTTTCATGTAAGATCCTCATGATTTTTTTTATATGATAAGGCTAGCGCCTGGCTACGATCTTGCCTGATGGAAAGGCATAGATGTAGCCTAAGATGGACCGCTCTGGCCAGTGTAGTGCCTATTCACTCTTTTTTTAAACTTTCCCAAATCGAGTCCGCAAAGATAGATGCGGGAAGGGAATTCCAAACCTTTGCTGCACGCATGAGGAAAGATGAGCCGAACCGCTTTGTGCGAGTTTTCGGGATATTTATGGTATACCGGTGATCCTCTTCCTTGCGTCGTTTTCTTCATTGCTAAAGGGTCATGACCTTATGCAGGGATCACTTAACGGATTACCGATCTCCAGGTTTCGCCATCACTTGCAGCTTAGCCTCGTGGACTCATCATATTACAAATAAAAACTGCATATTGGCGCAATGACCCAACCTACAGCTCCAGAGTTCACCAGTTCGATTTCCGTTGACGGTAAACCAAAAATCTTCGAGTCAGGATATATTTATTTATTTAAACAGACCGCTGTTTGGCATCCGGCTGAATAAACCACCCTCATTTCTTTCTGAGGTGTCGTAAAAGGCGACTAAGAAAAGTTGATCTTAGGAAGGCGGCCGGTGGTAAAACTAACCAAATCATTTAACAATATGTGCAGAACTCACTTAGAGTGGAATAGGGGTAAGAGAAATATGATGGTGTTGTCTGTCACCCTTAACACGCGCTTGATAGATTTGCCATAAAAATGATGATTTAAAAACAATTCCAGACCGTGTTGATGGCAGTGGTTTCATTCTGTGAAGTGGACTTTTCCTATGATCGAGGTTTTCTTCAAGATGCTCTACGCGAATCGCATCAATCACTTAAGTAAGTATTAAACGTCTGAAATAAAAAATACGCCACTCAAACTTTGCGACACGATGAGGGAAGTGAATTATTTTTGGTTTATTTGTGGATCTTATTATTTCTGTTTTGATCCGGTAAAGACATAATTTGATCCATCGTGCACTAAGATAATTTGAGATTACTTATTAAGCTCATAGTAAGCGATCAAGTTACTGAACAATAACTTGTTTGCATGTTGCTAATGATAAATAGCAACACGTACTGTTGGAGGACTATGTTCTTCACACACATAGGCATTTTGAAGGTTTTCGAAGTAATTTCCGTATGCTGCCCACTTAATTTGGATTTGGATTTAGATATCTCTTATTCGGAATCTAGTATCAGAACGCTATGCCATAAATATACGATATTTACTATAATTTAATAATCCGTGTGGTGTCCGGATAATTTCTTACCAAGGTGTCATGACAGACGACTAAGTTAAGTTGACCCGCTGTGTGGTATGGGGCTGAGCACAATAGATCACCCTCTTTCTTACCGAGGTGTTGCAAAATCCGACTAAAGTAAGTTGATGTCAGGCAGGCGGCCGGTCGTAAAATACTTAGCCAAATCATGTGACATCTTTATAACATGTTCTGTCGACTTTATTTAGAGAACGATAAAGACAGGAGAATGAATAACTATTATGATTTAAACTTCAATATTTGTCATTTCAGATCAGTGGTGGAGCGACACTTGTCAGACAAATCTGTATCAAGACTTGCAGGTGTATTCGCATTAGCTTCCAGAGGTGAGCTCCTAGATTCTTTATTCGCGGGTCAAATCGACGAGAACGTCCTCAAACTTACTAGGATGCTACGAAAAGAATTGGACCGAGGATTGCTATAAATCGACTAAATTGAAAACAATGTGCCGTCCTATCCTGAACTGTGCGTACTTACCATCTTAAATCGGTCACTTAGGACTTGATATTGGTCTTACGCTTAATGGGATCATTTAAATAGTTATCTTCATGAATGAAGATTTCTTTGTCGACCTTTAGGGTATACTCGCACGTGTTTTATCGATTGCTTCGGCTTGATTCACTAGCACTGACGCCATTTGTGTTTATTTAATGCTCTCTATAAGAATGTATGTCAATGCAGTAAATGTTTAGACAACTGTTAAGACTGTTTTGAATACTCAGTAACGTGGTTCTTGTTTTGTTTTACTGATGTTTGGAAATTATGATCATGTATTAAGACTTATTGTAACAAACACTGTCTGTGGTTAGATGTAACAACTATCTTTAATATTTAAATGAGTTAATCTTGTATAACTATGTATATTTTTCTGAATTTTGGAAACGGTTCTAACGATTTCCATGAAATTCAGCATATAGGGGGTTTTAGCGGGGAAAAATCTCTAGGTAGGTTTTATTTAAAAAAATGTTTTATTCCTGTTTTCGAGTACTAAAAAAACTATAATTTTATGAGAAGAATAATAAGCAAAGGATAATAACGCTATCTGTTCCAAAGTTATGATAGCTCAATTGGGTAACGGGCGGTCTTAAGTTCCGAATACCAGGATCGATTCCAGATAAAAAAAAATTATTGCATTTTTTTATTTATTTAAAAAAAATTACCGAGCAAGGCTAAGCCACCCAAATAATTTGATAATAAACAAGCTAGTTTTAAATATGTATAAAGTAACGGCCTGTGCCAGCGGTAGCACCGTGCGCCTCTTTCGAGGAGGTCTAGGGTTCAAACCCCGGGTAGGCACCAATGAGTTTTCTAGTAAAACTTATGTGTCTAATTGATAATTGCAATTTATCACACGCTTTTCGGTGAAGGAAAACATCGTGAGGAAACCTACATATCTCTAGAGAATTCTGGGGATATGTGTAACCTACCAATCCGCATTGGAGCCGCGTGGTAGGTCTTAGCTCCAATCCTTCTCTCCAAAAGAGAGGAGGCCTATGACCAGCAGTGGGATAGTAACAGGCCGTTAAATATGTATGATACATTTAAATGTTATTACAAGTTCATATTGATTAGAGTTGTAAAGTATATATGTATGTATGATTGATTCAATTTGAGAATCTCACTTTCTCAAATTTCGTCGACATGTATTCTTGTGCTAATTATGCGTATGGGAAACTAATTGATTGTTTCATTATTGAAACTGTAAATGGCAATTTTTGTAAAGTATCTATGACCTATGTGTTATTTAATTCTTCTTCTTTTTATATAAAGGCAATTTGGGTTACAAATTACTAGTAAACATGTTTACCGCTCTAGCTTAGCTAAATGCTTGTGTTACGATTGGGTTCACGTCGGTAGTATCATGGCCAGGATTCGAACTCACGACCTCTCAATCGCAAGTCCGTTACCCTAAACATTCCGCTACCGCCGCTAATTATATGTAAACTTCGTGTTAATAAAAAAAGTTAAAAAAATAATTAATTTATCATCCAAAAACATTTTAAAGTAACAGAATAACCTTGTGCGGTCTAGAAAAATTGTCACATCCTATTTCGATAGTTGTTGCGACTGATGAAATATCTATATTACTTGCCGTATATTTGCCAGTATTAAAAATACAAATTGCCTACAATTTATATACTCAATTAGACTAATATGATGAAATAATAGCTACGCAACTCAACTAACAGCATCGTATTACAGTTTTAAATGGTATATAATAACTCTTAATTAGATACTTAATGAATTACCTTACACGTCTTACCTTCCTTCCAACCTAGACTTTAGTATAATTTTTGAAATAAAGAATTCTTGTGTTCAATTTAACCCTGTTCACCTTGATCGTAAAAATCGTGAAAAATCTTTCGTTAATTTTATTAATTTTAAAATTTCACTTCAGTTTAACTTTAGGTAATTTTAATTTAACTTTTTCTTATAAACTTATTTAATATCTAAATTAACGTTTCTTAAATTAACTTAAAATAACATTAGGGTTAATTTTTGAAAAAAAAAACTTAACTGTCCTTTACTAAAAGTGCATATATGTCTCACTTCTCCTTTTCCCGATCGTTGTAGCCAGGATGTAATAAAACTGTTACTACTTCCTGTTATAATACAAATAAATTTCAGTTGTTATACTAATAAGGTTGACGTTTGTCGTTTATGAAATAAAGAATAATATTATCTAGAGATAATTATAATAAATACATTTATATTATGAGTTATAGCAAAATATTATTTTGATTATTTTTATATGGATCTCTGAAAAGTAAAGCCTAATTTTCTACAAAAAAAATTAAAGTTTAATCATTCATTTTTCAATTGTTCCTCTGTAATGGATTTCAAGGGAACTTTCATTTATGAGTTGCGTAGCTATAGAAGACTGTATTATCTTGCCTGTTTAAAAAGTATAAACAACGATGTTAATTTCATAGATTTCATATTTATATCCCAAAGCCAATAGATGGCGTTGTGTATGAGCACAGATCTTGAATGGGATAGAGAAAATATGTAACAATACACACACTATAGATATAGTGTTACCATCAATAATATTTATCTGTACCCCGGCAACGCCCGCGTAAAAATTAATATGTCAAAAGTTTTCCCCGCGTTTTTGGCCCCGCGATATAAGTAGGATAAAAAGTAGTCTATAATGTTGCTACACAATCTCTCTATCTTTTAGTGAAAGTCCTATAAAAATCGTCTTATCCGTTTCGGAAAATTATTAATCTAAACTTTCCTCAAAAATTGTAGCAAAAACCGTACGAAAGTCCATTCAGTAAATTATGAAAATATTGATTACATACAGACAAACAGCTTTTGGGATTTTTTTTAATACTCGTAGGTAAATATAGATTACTGGACCAACAACATTTTGAGTAGTCGCAGTGTTGTTATTTTCAAAATCTATTGCAAATCAGAGTCTACTATACGCGAACTATTAAAAAACCTAGAAAGTTGTTTCAACCAAAATAAATAAACCTCATATTATCGCGATGAAATGCATATTTCCCTTCCTTCCTTGTAAGTAGATAGAGTTATTTGATGTTTATGTTAAAATGCAATTGTAAATATCTAGTTAATGTAATGAAATATTAGAGATTTATGACAATATTTTGACCGTTACCAAATGATAACTAAGTTAAGCAATTTTAATCAATAATTTTAATTTAAGTAACATTAAGTTATTTTGGTTGACAATAATATTGTTTAATTTTGAAAGAATACTTAATTGTAATGCAATTCATTTTAACTATCTTAAAACCAATTATTAAATGTAATGCAATTCATTTTAACTATCTGTAAAAGAATTCTTAATTATAATGCAATTCATTTTAACTATCTTAAAAAGAATTCATAATTGTAATGCAATTCTTTTTACTATCTTTAAAAGAATTCTTAGTTGTAATGCAGTGCATTTTAACTATCTGTAAAAGAATTCTTAATTGTAATGCAATTCAGCTTAACTATAGTTAAATAATTCTGGAAAGAAATCTTCTATAATTATAATATTCAGCAATGTTTTTGTTTCCGAATTAATACGATATATATTGCGCGTTACTAAAATGTGCCTTTTGCAATTCTTTAATCTGAAAAATTTTATTATAAAGAGACGAAGTATGCCGAAATCTTTATACTGTAATTATTTTTTAATACATTAACTTCTGTACACCCTTTTTCTATAAAAATGTATTTTTCCTAATCTCTTTAGAAACAAACATTTATTTAAGAAGTCTTTGAGATGTATCTCTTTTTGAATAAGCCGCTTGAAACTTTGTGCAAAGCGAGAAAAATTCGGACCAACAAATTAATATGTAGAATAGTTCAAACATATCTGAACTTATGTCATATCTCTCTTTTTAGCAATAAACTTACCTATAATTATTTTTAATGTCTTTATTAGTAGCCGCAATTTACACGTTTGCACAATACTTGCCATTTAGTTAAGGTGCATTTAGACGATTCAATGGATAATAATTATGTAAGTATGGAAATCATATCAGTTAACTTGAAAAAACAAAACGTTGACACAAAATTCCACACAAAAGTAGGGAGTCATTGTAAACGTTTTAATAATGCATCGTTCGTGTGTAAAATCGGCTAGAAAATATCAAAGACACGTCCCAGTAGTGTTGTAATAAAATGACAATATAATTGTTTTAATGTATTTATAGTATAGCTTGAAGTGTTTCGCTATTGTTCTCTATTATACATTTTTGTGATGCATAGATTATAGAAATAAAGTGGTATCACTACAGTTATGTTTGTTTTTAGTGATTTGCGTATTATTTGATTTTAAGTTTGTATTTAAGTTTGTATTTATATTGAATTTAAGTTTGTATTTATTTAGTAGTCTTGAAATTACTTTTCTGTGTTCAATCACTTTGAAGTTCGATTCTAGTATGACTTTATGTGAATCACAAATAAAGTAGAATACAAGTTATATATTTTTTTAATAATAATAAATAATTAATTTTTGGCATTACTCATATTTTTTATTTCAATTTTTTAATATAAATCTATGTTTTTATATTATATACTAATTAGTTATTAAACTTTGTTTTTGATGAAAATACACTATTAACATCACCATTTTAGTTCTATGATCTTTGTATTGTAAAATACTTTCATGACAATTGTAGCATTTAATGTATTTATATTGATGTTTTTTCCTTATTTTTATTCATTAATATGACTGGTATATGATCCATAATTTTAATATACGATACAAAAGGTCATTTAATGGATGCAGAATATATTTCTTCTGTAAACAGATTTTATCGATGTAGAGTAGAAATGTGAAGAGCCTTTAAATTATTTTACAAAATCTTATTTTATAACATTACTGTTCCATATAGTGTTGCCAACCCCGAGAATCTAAATAAAAGCAGCTCACTAATAAATCATTAGAAAAGAGTAGGTAAAGTAAAAAAAGACAGATTTTATACTGTAGGTACTCACATATTATCCAAATTTATTATTATTAAATTGATAGAAATATATTAAAAAAGAAATGAAAACAAGAATTAAATTTTCTTCCACTTTCATTCTAAAGATGATATCAAACATTTGCATTGCATAACAGGTGGCGCAGAGCATGTTGAAAAACGGTAAAAATTTGGAATAAAAAAGAAAACAGGGGTATCAATGTGAAAAGAACAAATCTACTGTTGAAACAGTAGGGTTGGCAACACTAGTTCTATAACTTGTTTATTACGCCATTCCATTTGAAGGCAACCAATTGTGGAGTCGCCATAATGTTTGTGTAAAAATACGAAACATAATTTGCTATTAAGCCAAAATGTTATATGCAACGCGGAATACTTAGTCGGTTTATTTAATTCGTCGATTATCATATTTTTTTGTAAAAAATTTAATAAACCCATTAAATGTTGATGTTAAACGACTGTCTTTAAACACACACTTAAAGACAGTGATTTTTGTAAAGGGAACGTTCAAGTATTATGTGAGCAACGGCAAGTGGGGAAACGGCGGTGTCTTTGCTTAGCTTTATTTACGTGACATATGTTGAATACAGTATCAGTAAAATATAATCTCTATCCTAAATCTTTTTTCTTATTTTTCATATTATTATTATAATATTTAAAAAGGCTTTGCTTACTTGTGCCGCTGGGGGGGGGGATGTAATAATAATTATATCTGCTTGTATGCTATAAGCTGTGATGGCCTAGCGGTGCGACCGTGTGAATCTTTAGAGACGATCATGGGTTCAAACCCGGGCAGACACCAATGAGTTTTTCTATTAAAACTTATGTGTCTAATTGATAATTGCAATTTATCACACGCTTTTCGGTGAAGGAAAACATCGTGAGGAAACCTGCATATCTCTAGAGAATCCTAGGGATATGTGTAACCTACCAATCCGCATTGGAGCAGCGTGGTAGGTCTTAGCTCCAACCCTTCTCTCCAAAAATGGAGAGAGGAGGCCTTTTCCCAGCAGTGGGATAGTAACAGGCCGTTACTTACTGCTTACGTAATACTTGAACGGCCCCAAAGCCTTAAATTTGACTTGCACATGTTAACACCATATTTAACGTATGCAAAAGAGACTAGGAGTTCTCACATACTTAATTTAAGCCAACTATGAACAACCGATTTATTTCAGCTTGAATCGAAATTATTTTTTAACTTAATAAGATCTCTAATATACTTCATTGGATCTCACCTACATAGTATATTGTACTATTCACAATAAATTTAGCACAATAATATTTAGTGCAGATTAATGACGCTTAGATAGTAAGTGAAATCAGTAAAATGAAATATGAAGTAAAGAATGTAAAAAACAATTTGCTGGAATATGTTTTCAAATGTTAACTCGATTTACAACTTCCATGTTATCAATCTAAGCGTTATAATCCATGTATATTTCCAAGTTTTGTTAATGTTATATGTATTAAGATTTGATATCAAATATACAATTGAATAAAATGGTTATTTTATTTGTCTACTCGGTAAAAAAGCTTTCCGAACCAGCAGTATATTTGATGCAAAAGCACTTGCTTACATGATTTATAGAAGCAGACGTTACTTTGCGGAATTCCATAGTACAAAGGTTACAATAAAATTTGCTGTAATCCGCGCTTGTTAAGAGAATATATATAATGATAAATGTATGAAGCAGGCAACATTCACGTACCTTATGCAGGACTAGTCACCACACACTCACTACCACAATCTCTACAATCGTATCGCCCCGAAACCGAAGCACCATCAGGATGAGAGGCTCCACGAACAAAATCTTAATACGACTTTGTTGGATTACAGTAAAATAATTTTATTGTTACCTCTGTACTTGTTTACATCTTTACTTGAATCAAAGCAATATAGAAATTAAAGTAAATTTCAATATTGCTATAGGTAAGAGGAAAAAGGCAAGAAAGAAAGTTAAGAAATAGAATAAAAAACCATTACAACGAGATTCTATATTATCTTTATGGAATTCCATTTGCGTTAAAATTTATGTACTATGTGGTTTTGCCTGTTCTGGAAGGAAAGAAGGGAACTTTATTATCCTATATGAAGGCTCGTTGAAACTATAATAGCCCAGCAGTGCGATCGTGCACTCTTTCAAGGGGGTCATAAGTACAAACCCCGGGCATACATTTTTTGGAGTGAAGGGTTGGAGTTAACACCTACCACGCTGCTCCAATGTGGATTGGTAGGTTTCACATATCCCTAGGATTCTCTAGAGATATGCAGGTTTCCTCACGATGTTTTCCTTTACTGAAATGCGTGTGATAAATTAAAATTATAAAATAATATAATTATAATAGGCACATAAATTTGAAGAGAAAAACTCATTAGTGCGCGGGGTTTGAAGCCGTGATCTCCTCGAAAGAGTCGCAAGGTCTCACCGTTGGGCTATCACAGCTTACATTGAAATACTTATTAACTACTAAAGGAAGGAAAATGTGAGTATAAATAAAACTTACAATCATTGTGAAAGCACCAGTCAATAATTTATTTACTAAAATTCCTTAGTATACAAATCTGATATTTTGGTGAAGTGTTTCTCAGTATTAAATGTGCTGGACAATGCTATTAATAATTCTAAAGAACTATCACAAACGAATAAAAATGCAAAAATAACAATACATACAATGAAATTCGTGTGAAAAATATGATAGAATGCAGTTTCAACCTTTCCTGCTTTATGAATAAACTAGCTTTTACCCACAACTTCGTTTGCGTGGACTGTTGCTATAGTTTGATAATAGATGGCGCTTTTCAATGTCATTCTATTCCAGTAGAATTAACTGAATTTTTATAGCCCATATGCTACCCCGGTGTATAAGGTATAATTGTGCCAAATTTTATCGACATTTCTTCAGCGGATTGGCCATGAAAGAGTAACAAACATACATCCATATTCAGAATCTTTCGCATTTACAATATTATAGTAGATAGTAGGATTAATTGAATCACACTACCAATCTGCTTAGTGAAAGTTTTTGAATGACGCTGGAAAAGCGACATCTAGTGACCGCTGTTCCACCGCCATACAAATTGGCGTTACGCCAACACGATCGAGTAGGTTAAAAAAATAGCACTAAGCACACAGAATTCGATGCTGAAATTAGTGAATGAATTTAAGAAAAAAAATTAAATATTAAATTAATTTGAATAAATTGTTTACTTAATCTTCATGATAGTCGTGCTTCGTGGCATCATGATTTTGATTTGATTTTTTCTAATATAATACAAATTTTTTTACCTTGTCTAGATATGGTAAAACAGTGACAGACTTGAAAATAATAAAAATAACCAAATGTATAAGAATTTTCATGTGATAATTCTTTATAATTATTGTACATCTGTAGCGTAACTATAGCAGGAGACTAGCTTCGACAAATTAAATTAATTATTTTTACAAATTAAAAGAATAAACATTAAAACAATATTCATCCTTCAACCTAATAGTAATATTTCTATTTAAGGGACTGAAATTTCTTAAAAATAAAAACTTTGTAATTTATTTCTAAAATTTGAAATATTATATATCAGCAATAAAATTAATGCAAATTTTAACATGCTGCAACATTGAAGGCGGTTTACTGCTTGGTTATAAAAACTATTAAATTATTTGTGTCCACAAAAAAAAATCTGACTAATTTAAATAATTGAGAAATAATTTTAGCCTGAGGTAAAAATTAACGTTTTCGAATATGTCTTTATTATCAAAAACCTTTCTAAGTATTTTTTAAAAGTAGAAATGATATGAAATAATCGTTCCCATTAACTTTTAAAGATAAAGCTTCTTGAAAAGCTTCTCTAAAAATTCTTAAAGGAAAATTATGTTATGTTAGTAATAATAAAATGTTTACGGCAAATTAACTGTTATTTATAATTGAATTATAGCTTGTCTCCTGCATAGTATAGCATGTGCGGTGACTTTAGCATTATTGCTGTTACAGGTTTTTGCATCTACTACATTTACATAAACATTTACAAAATTGTGAAACGAATTGACAAAACTAAAAAAAATACTTAAGTTTATACGTAGAGTTCCTTAATATTAAAGAGTAGAATGTGTTTATTACGATTCGATGAATATTTACATAGCACAATAACGTATATTCAAAACGAAAGTGACCCAATCCAAAGTTCAGGATTTTGATACGAAAAATATGTTTTCCCTAAAAAACTATTGGGCCCGCTCTGTGTTATCCGGCTGAGTAGAATAGATCACCTTCAACGTCAAGTTGACTTGAGCCAGGCAGCCGGCTAACTAAAACTAAAAGGCCTGCTGTTCAAACTAATTTTACATGGAATGCGTTAAATGGATTTTTACGGCTAATAAAACCTGTGTACAAAGACCTCTTTTTTAAATTCTCCTTGACAGGGAGGGCTTTCAATGTTTATCTATCCTTTAAAATAAAAAAAAAACATTTTATTTTTTTTTAATTTAAAAAACAAATTTAATTTATTATATTCGAAGTTAGAAAAAAATTACGACATTTTATTCACATATTTAAAAAAGTGACATTATCTTTGTAGTATTAGCTACAAGAGGTTTTGAATTAAAAGACTTTACTGAATATATCCCGACACAATGTCTTAACAATGGTTTTTATTTATTTTTGGAATCAAAATTTCAAAATTTTGGACTAGGCCTAACTTTCGACATTAAAGTTTTTTGGAATGTAGAAGTATGGAGTATTATTATAAATTATATTAATATTAACAGCAAACAATTTTAGCTCTACAAATCGTTGTTTGCTTTTAAAAATTGCAAAGCCTTAAATTATTTTACACCAATTAGTATATAACTTAAAATTTTTATATGTATTGGATCAAAACTGTTTCAACGTAAATAATTAAAAATATAGATTAAATAAGGCTTGTTAACACTTAAAAATTAAACAATCTATTTTCAGTGACGTAATCAACAAAGATTTAATAATAATATATTAACACATTTATGTAAATACACCTTTTTAGATGTGAACTCAAGAATTACTTATCCAATTTTGAAGGGAAAATCTATTTTTGAAGACATATACATCAAGGATTTTCCAAGGAATAAATATTATAATAATTCCTTTAATTTATATTTTTTAACATTAATGTTAAATCTAACAATTATCTTATCTTAATTGTAAACGAAACCAAATGACATGACATCGACACTACACATATAGAGGTATATTTACAGAAAAAATATTGATTTAAGAATAACTGTTTGAATCTATTTAAATTAAATTAAAATATATATATATATATTTTAGTGCATAAAAGTAGACGTTATTTTTTCAGAAGACTATACGAAAATTCTTGATGTCATCAATTTATCGATTCCTTGTGCATTTAATTAGGAAAAAACGATACATGTATAAAATCGATATGAACCATGGACATACGAAATGATGTCGTACGAGTAGGTAATGTACACTGTTTGGAAAGTAACAAAAATTTTTACAAGTTCAATTCCTCGTTTTCATATTTGCTTTAATGTTTAATTGTGTTGTAAATATAAATATATCTCATATTTTTGACGTATTTATACTTTACTTTATGATATAAAAACTTAACTGAAAGTACGTACGAAATGCAATATAGCGTTAAACCTTGAAATGTCTAAGGAATGATTAAAACCCCAAGAAAATGTAACAAAATTAAAATTATGTAACATAATATACAACTTATTATTTGAAAGTGATTTATCGAATAATTGTTCTATGAAAAACTTAAAAATATCGCATTTCTTTTGTTCTTCTACTTTCTATATTTTTTTCAGTAAAAATCCATCTATTTTTCTACATATTTTAGTGTACATCACGCCTAGAACGGACTGTCTTTATTAGATGGAAAAAATTAACATCACATTTTACATATTGAAGAGAAACAGTGTTAGTACGTAGTTTGAAGAAAATTTATCCCTTAATATCGCTACGGTAAATAACATCATAATGATATAAAGAATAAATCTCATAACAAGATTATTTGGCTTAAGTATTCTAAAGTTACTGTTGAGTGTCTTTAAACAATTTAATGGCCAATAGCAATGAACAAACATATCTGGAAATAAACCAATTTAAAGACCAAATTAAGGAAAATTAAATAAACTATGAGATGCAGCGGAAATGGCCGAATCCGGCAAACAGCGGAAGTATGCAACTCTCATCGAGAGTTATATATTTGTGCCGTTTGCAGTCGAGACCCTAGGGCCATGGAGTCAAAGTGCAATTTTTTTATCCGTTTTAACACCTGGTTTGATTGCCTCTTCAGGTGACAAGAGGGCTGGCTCCCTTTTCGCACAAACAATCAGCTTAACGATTCAGCGCGGAGACGCTGCTAGCATTCTTGGGACCATTCCACGTGGGCATGATTTGTATAGTCCTAGCGTGCAAGTAATTTAAGATAGATGTAACTTGTACATTTTTGCTGTAAATAAATATGTGTGTATGCAAAAACTATAATACTATTGTACAAAAAGGGTGCATTAAAATTACGGTAGCAGGGTGATAAGAAGAGAGAAGCGTCTATGGGGTTATTAAGGTACAGGTGACTACAAAGCTCGAAGCCTCGTCAAATGAGCCGTTACACATGATCCTAAAGTTAGACTATCGTATAAAATAGATTTTTTTTCCCTTTCACCTAAACGTACATAATTTTTTAAGAGCTAGTATTCAATTTGAGTATTACATAGTTTATATTCTAACTCAATTCTGCTATTATACCAAATTATGAGATAACAAATGCTCCATATAGTAACGTTTCGTTTCATATGCATATAGTTTTTCGTTATTTTTCTTTTTCTTTCTATATTAACCGTATTTCACTTCTTGTCCTTTTCCTTCTGTTACTTAAAGGTAGTCAACCTTTGAATAACCTTTGAGTAAGTAAGAGAGGAAGATATCCCTTTTAGGGATAATTCCGCCTGTACATGTGCTATTTTACTTATTCCTTCGCTTTTCTAATAATATGTGTGTACAATAAATAAATAAATAAATAAACGGTTATCTTAAGATCTGTTTAACTATTCTCAAGTTTGGCCAAAGCATTTACAAATATACATTAAAGTTTTTTATAAAGTTGAATTGGATGTTGATGGTATAATTCAAATGCGCAAGATAACATATATCTGTCATTCGTCATCATCAAAGATTAAAATTTTTAAAGTTACCTTTAAATCGAAATCGCAATCTAACAATTGGCTAAGGTATAATTATTTATATAATTAATTTCAATATTAGTTAAAAAGGCTTCTCCCAATCTTCAAAATACAGAAATAGTATATCGTTTGAAACCCTTTTAAATATTTCAGATGTATTTCGCTTTAAAAATTAGGTGCCACTATTTTTCGTACTTTATGTCATATAACATTATTAACAGCAGAATTGATTTAGAATTGATCTTACTTTACTTGAATTTGATAAATACATATATAATATACTTACGACACATAACTACGATAAACACTGGAATAACGATTTACAATATGTCCTTACCTAAATTTCGAAATCCGTTTCTACAATGTGATTAATTACGGATCTAAAGATCTGAAGAGTTACTAAGAAATAAATACTTTGTTATCTTAAAAAAACTTTCCTAAGTTTACAGTATTTTTTTATTATTTATATTTAGTTATTTTAACATCGATGTCTTATATTATCGTTAAATTATAGTTAGCTTAATCTCAGAGGAAAATATGAACCTTATTGGAATTAATCTGCGTGCAAAAATAACAATACAACAATATTAGATTACAACACAAAAACAAAGGGAAATGTTGGAATATTGCTAATTTATCGCTCAGTTTTTTGGCTATAAGCTAACGTAATAATTAAGTATATCGACACAATTTATTCTGCATTATTACGATAAGTAGTACAGACAATGTAAAACGAGTCAATTGTCAGATGTCTTACAATTAGATATGTTAAGAAGTTAAATTTAAGTGATTTGAAAAGAGTTACATTCATATTACTCCAACTTTAAGACATCGCAACTTTACTAGTAATAGTGCAATATTTTTCATTACGCCTTTGTAAAAAAAATACCCAAATATTTTGACCGCCTTCAATATAAATCACGACGTTGTTATACAGATAAGCTATATTTGGTAAATAATAAAGAGGTAAAGATAAATATTGCCTTAAGGATTCTTATATTAACATTTTCTTGTAAGTTGTCTTAATATTTGATATACGATAAACGGACTTCTAAATGTGCGTTTCTCGATAAATTTTCCGAATATTCAGGGGACATTAGATATAATAGAATCCATTACTCGAAATTGTAACGAAATAAATTTCATCTATCTAATACAAAATATCACTACTATATTTAATTTTTAAATTACCGCTAAATAAAACATTCCTGTTTCTGGACTTTGGCTACCTCCATTTCCCACTTACCCGATTTACAACATTATCGTGCGAATGAGACTCAATGATTGTGACTGTGAAAATGTTTCTATGTATTATTATTTGGAATTATGTCTATGTTATGAATGCAATATCATTCTGAACAGTAGCAAAACTTCAATCGATTATACAGTAATCTTATCCTGGATTTAGCCGTGATTATTGCACAAAACTTTTTCCATCTAATAGGCCTTTCCTCAAAGATAGTGATAGAAACACAACTATAGATTCGGCTTCTAAAACAAATATACACTTATATTTGCTTTTAGCAATCAATCATTCAGCTGAAGATGTATTTTTGAAATAAAAATATAAAAACGCTAATGAGTAGTATGAATCAACTTAAGCCATCACATTTGATGGGCCCAAGTACCTGGAGAATATTAAAGGTAAAGACGAGGGACGAAGCGCAAGAGGGTAGGTTCCGCGGGGATTTTGTACGGGCGAAGTGGGAAGAGGTTCGGTTCACTCCTTCAGCTTGTGCCAGTCTGCGATCTGGCGGCGCGGGGCGACCTGCACCTCGCGCCAGTGGTGTCGGGCGCTGCCGGTGCCTTCTGCGCCCAGCTCCAGTCGACCGATCACCTGCCAACAACAGGTAAGAATCAAGAGAAAAGAAATATAAATTATTGTATGTAGTTAAAGAGAAAAGAGAACCCAGAGAGAGAAGAAGGAAGTACACTTATACGATACAACTTATAGAGGACGTGCGATTGCCTTGGCCGCACTTAGGCAATCGCACGTCCTCGTGCTGTCATATTAAAAACAATATTGCTGGACTAGATCAATTCACTTAAATATACGTAAATCTCCTACTATCAAAAATTAGGACAATTTGTTACTATTTTTCTTAACATTCTAAATATCCTTTATTTTTTAAAATTATCTTGTTGCTATTCGAATAAAAAATGTTAAATATACAAATACAATACTTTTAAAATATAATGTGGGTTTGGATCCAGAATCCCACTTCTGATGTAG
This sequence comes from Morpho helenor, assembly GCA_029227775.1. Lineage (NCBI taxonomy): Eukaryota > Metazoa > Arthropoda > Insecta > Lepidoptera > Nymphalidae > Morpho > Morpho helenor. Next base: position 3,875,957 of record JARGCU010000006.1, read on the forward strand.
CCAACAGAGAACACACATAGAGAAGGTGAAAATGCACTACACGTTTCAAATGAAGATCTAAATTTTATTCTTCCTGTTCCTGATCAATGAAAATTCGCGTTTAAATCAATTATCTCCCTGTAAAATTTTTGTCAATGGTGTCGAAATTCTAACACTCAAACTTCCATGAAGGCTGTCTATAGAAAAATATTAAACATCTTGAAACAATTAGCAATATATGTACCTCATTCTTGGTCACGCGGTCCCAGTCAAGGACCAGCAGTTCCAGGGAGACGTGGTCGAGCGTGGCGTTGGGCGCGGCTGGCACTTCGAAGACGAACGACTCGTTAAACACCGGGTTCAGAGTGCGCTTCTTCACGTGTGTCTTCTTCTTTGCGATGCGCTGGCCGTTGTACAGAAGATACATCTTCACGTACCTTTGTAAAAGACAGATAAGCCATTTAGATTTAGAATATACGATACATATTTGGGTCTTAATGTGTTTTAATCAAATCAAAAATAGGGAAAGGATAAGGAGGTCCTTATAAAACCTAAAGTCCCGATATAGCTCAGCGTGTAGCAAAGCCGAATTGGCAATTAGCGACGCGTATAGTACGTAGTAAGCTGTGATGGCCTAGCGGTGCGACCGTGTGAATCTCTAGAGACGATCATGGGTTCAAACCCGGGCAGACACCAATGAGTTTTTCTATTAAAACTTATGTGTCTAATTGATAATTGCAATTTATCACACGCTTTTCGGTGACGGAAAACATCGTAAGGAAACCTGCATATCTCTAGAAAATTCTAGGGATATGTGTAACCTACCAATCCGCATTGGAGCAGCGTGGTAGGTCTTAGCTCCAACCCTTCTCTCCAAAAATGGAGAGAGGAGGCCTATGCCCAGCAGTGGGATAGTAACGGGCCGTTACTTATAGTACGTAGAACCGATGGGCGTTCTAAGATGCTGGAATGGTAAATAAGGCGCCGGAAAACCCAGCCTAGATAGATCCCCTACCAGATGGACTGACGACCCCAAAAAGTTGGTACTAAGCGGTATAAGATCGTGTTATATAAAATTCCTTAAAAAGATACATGTCCAGAAGTCATGTCATCAGTTAATGAACAAGAAGTTATGGAAAGGAAAATCTTCACACTAAGAAGATATGCTACGTCCACAGATAGTAGGGAGCGAATAGATACAAACAGCATTTAATCATGTGACGTGGTTATACTCTGAAGAGACCTTCGTTTAGCAAAGGTAGAAATTACGTACGGATCAGCGAGGCCAGTGACGTCCATCTTGGGTAGATTGCGTGCCTTCAAAAGCACCACGGTGAGGCGGGCAGCAGCGGGCTGCCAGCACAGGGACACCAGGACCTCGCCGCGACCAACACTGCGCATCTGGACAAGAGTACATTTTAATAATTGCGTCGGAGACATTGATGTATATATTGATACCCAAGATATGCCGTTCCTTTCATATCAGGTCATAAACTATCCTCAGTGAAGTAGAATTAACAACGTAACCATACACTTTAATGTAAAAATCTTCAATTATTGCAATATTTCTAAAAGCACCTTTCCAAAGAATCATTAAAATAAATTGATTTATAAATTTTAAATCTAGGACGAGCATCTAGTTTTTATCAAATTATTTACTTTGGTAATCCATCTAGCATTATTGGAAATTTTATAGATTTTTAAATAATCATAAGGTTGCGATTAATTTATAATACGTCTTACTTTGAGGCTCCTTGGCTGAATTTCTCTGCAGAGGGCCATAGCTTCTCCACTCTGCAGCTGCAGTGTGGATAGCGGAGACACCACTTCACCGATTATTTCATCTCGAGAATATCTGCGTTAAACGAATAACAGTTATGGATAATCAATGCATATAAAAAGTGTCTAGTGTATCGGACCGAGCTTAACTGAGTTTTGGTACTTAATATTTTAGGATTTCAAAAGTTTGAAGGGCGTTTTCGTTACTTAGGTGTAAACAGTTTGGTCTGCGGTAGGCGAATGATTATATTGAGTGTTAATGTTAACGAGACCAAATAACGTGCGTACGTATGAGGTGCAAAAATGCGTGTTTTTGTCATTCTATATTTATCGTACACAGTCTCATTTACCAATTAAGCATTTTTGTTGATAAATCCTTATGGTTTGAAGACCGTGATATTATTAGCTTTAATTTCATACCGATCAAAGCTCAATACTACGAAGTGGAGAGTAATAGCGGAGAGTTGGTGTGGAGCGATGCCATAGAACGTGAAGTCCTCATCATAAACAGGGCAGCGGGTCTTGCGTACAACTCTGAAATAAAGAAGTAAATAAATCAGCATTTGTCTAATACTAAGCCAAGCATATCATGAGCGAATAAGCGTTATTTTTTAATTGATCAGGTTCCTTATCGACCTTAGGTTAGGAATAGGGTTCCCCTTTTATACAGGAAAAACCCCCTTATGGGTACCGTTGCCCGAAGGGGACAGGCAACGGTTATGTCAAACTCGCACCGATTAAAACAACCTGTGTGCTCCACCACGCTCGTGGCGGACAAGGTACTGTTTTACACATTGCCCCCATCCCCGCCAAGGAATAGGGTTCCTAACTTATAATCGAATAAGGTTCCTAACTTAACAACGTATGTGTACGTTGTTATACACTGTCCATTATATTAACCATCTTTTGACAGATTGACGATAGTGATGTCCTAAAGATTCTCGTATGCGATACCATTCCGATTATAGTACCTACTATCATTAATCGAATTACGTACCTAAGTAATTCGATTAATGATAACCTACGTAAACTAGATTACTACTTGAGAAAAGAAATTCCAACTTTGAGAAAACTTATTGTTTCTTTGAAAAGAAGTGGTCTATTTCATGGTGAAAAATCTTCTTTGGTCAAAGTTTTGAACACAATTGGCTTTTCATATAAAAAGTTAAATAAAAGAAAATTATTAATGGAACGCACAGATATAGCTATAGCACGTTGTGATTTTTTAAGAGAGGCAAAGAAAATACAAGATTGGGCAAATATTGTTTTCACGGATGAAACATGGCTCAACGCTAACCACACACTATCTCGTTTCTGGACTGATGATACTGCTGATTCCACTTCCTCAGTACCAATGGGAAAAGGTGAGCGCCTAATCATTTGCCATGCAGGTACAGCAAAAGGATTTGTACAAGACGCACTGTTGGCATTTAAATCGAAGAAATCAAATGACTGGACTACCACGAAGAGATGAATGCAAATGTGTATGAAGAGTGGTTCAAAAAAATGCTCATTTCATTGGAAGAACCATCAATAATTTTTATTGATAATGCGCCCTACCACTCCCGTCAAATTGACAAAATGCCAACACAGGCTAATAAAAAGCATGAAATAATTAATTGGCTTCGGGACAATGGAGAAAATGTGGACGACTCAATGTTAAAAGTTGAATTAATAAAAATATTAAAAACCAAAAAGAGAGCAAAACGCTATGTAATCAATGAAATGGCAGCAGAATATGGCCATACTGTTCTTCGGATTCCTCCATACCACTGCCAGTACAACGCAATAGAACTTATATGGGCACAAGTAAAAGGGCATGCTGCGAGATGCAATACAAGCCCCCCATTCACAGCGAATAAAATGTTGCAATTGCTAAAAAATGCTTGCACCCACGTAACGGCCGAGAACTGGGCAAGTGTGGTGGAAAGAACTAAAAGAGTAATATTCTCTGATTGGGAACGTGATATTGCGTTTGATAATATATTATCTACACAAGAGCTAATAATAACTGCTACTGAAGACTCCTCATCGGAGGAGTCTAGTGTTGATTATCATTCCGACGACTCGTGCTAATAAAATAAATTAAAATATCCTGATTGTTTTATTTGTATTCATGTATTAACTAAGAAGAAAGTAAAACTTTATATAATGTTATTAAATGTCTTTTAATACTCGTAACATCGATTTCTACCGATTATTTTTAATCTGTGGCATAATCGTAGTAACCATTATGTGTGACATCACTAAGTGGGCGGTACCCATCCATAAAGTACAAATATTATTTGTATGATATTTGTACGTAAGCAATACAAAACTTAATGAGCGTGAGCTGTCAAAAGACTGATAATATGATGGACGCAGTATAAGTTACTTAAAATCACTGCACTCAATGTTTAGGCAAGACTATGTCCTAAAGTTTTTTATCTACGGACAGCGGTATTGAGCATTTATGGTGTATTGACCATTTATCCTTACTAATATGATAAATGCGAAATCGTTCTCTGAGAGAGACTTTTTATTTGCCTGCTTAACTGGAGCTGTGGTTTTCAATAATTTCATCAATATTGCCCATATTGATGGTAAATTGTAATAGGTAAATTAGTATAGTTGAAGCTTATACGTAACATAAAGGATAAAAATATCCCGTCCTTACTTCAAGAACAGGAAAAACTCATAAGGATATTTTAGATGACTCGAACTAGGTCGCAGTAACAGCTTGTTGTTCATATACTAAAATAGTTTGTGCTTGTTCTTCATACCTGGTCTTGACTTTATGCTGTTTATCCGGCAACAGCTGCAGTTTGACATAGGGATCAGGTCCCGCTGGCTCGCGGCCGGGTAGACCCTGGCAGGAAACCACGGACACCACAAGAGCGCTCTTCTCGTTCTCATATCTATGGACAATTAATATAATTTAAAAACTAAAACATACCCTTTACATCAACGAACTAAAAAATCAGTCCCCTATTACCGTGTAGAAAACTTATTGGATACACTAACATAGAAATACCGTTGTGGGACATCACTCCACATATGGGATAACTTATGGGATACATGTAACATTGAAAAATGCGGTGGGGTGTCACTTCATATTCTCGTTAGTTTAAGTTTTTTACTACCCAGCAAATCAAATCTGTAATATCTTTTTGTCTCGAGTAATTATATAAAAGCATGGAAGCTGACGAAATTTTATCACCCTTGTTATTGTAATATTGTATATACAGCGTTAGGCATTTTGCCAATTGTTCCTCTCTACGGATTTACTTCCCAAATTAACATCTTTCCTGTATTTATTAAATAGAGCGAAGATAAACGATACTGCCCTTAAAAATGTTATATACAACAATCGCCCTCGAAATATATTTGTTTCTAATAAATAGTATTCAAATTCTAAACATTCTTTATTTAAGTAAACTAGTAATAAATGCTTTTGTATCGTCAACTCTACTGCTGGTTCGGAAAGCTGTTCCTACCGAAAAGAGCCAGCAAGAAACTCGGCGGTTGCTTTTTTTTTAAATATAATTCTTATTACTAGTTACCGCCGTGTGATATCTGGCTGAATAGAATAGTACCACCCTCATTTCTTACCGAGATGGCGTAAAAGGCGACTAAGGTAAGTCGTAGCGCCGTGTGGTCCGGTTTATTAGAATAGACCACCCTCATTTCTTACCGAGATGGCGTAAAAGGCGACTAACGTAAGTTGACGTCAGACAGGCAGCCGGTCGTAAAAACCCAGCAAAATCATCATCATGACAGCATGTTTATAACATGTTGTGCCGACCCCACTTAGAATGGGATAAGGGCAGGAGGATGAATTCTTATTACTAGTTATATTTAGTTATTACTGTCTTGTACAGGGTCGAAGAGTAGCTATGACCACGCATTATCATATAAGTAATCTTCAATAGTATAGTAGGCTCCCTGTACTAGCCTTTTATTAAATAATGTTATACAAATATAATAATAAAGTCAAAAGCTCTAAGGCATTATGTTAAAGCTAAGATAAAACTAGGTACATCGAAGCCTCCTGTCGTGAACTAGAACACGCTTTTATTTAGTTTATCGAAGTGCCGACTGACTGGCGACGGATATCTTCTTCGAGTATATATGGAACAAGCTAGAAATATTAAAAAAGATTGCTTTTGTGGATTCTCTCTCCGAACGAACATTTTGAATAAGGACTTTTTATTTAAAATACTTGAAAATGTATAGTTTTACAAGGCTTGTCGGGCGTACCAGGGTTCCAAGGCGACAACCTTGGTCAAGATTTCTGTATAAGGCGATAACGTTGTTTAGCACGCCAAATCAAATTTAAATGATTTTTTATGAACAACTGGTAGAATCCGCGACTTTAGTGTTAAAAGAACCTCAACTATGTTATTTCTGTTTCCGAAGGAAAACTTGAATTTTTATCCAATAGTTTATGCAATCATTTATCCCATATTATATGAATTTTGACACATTATTCATCGTTATATATTAATTTCAAATTCCATCGGCTGTTTTATCCAGTAAGCGCCTTAATGCGCTTTATTGAAAAAGTTTAACCTACTTTATAAATTAGCATTTCTATTGAAGAAAACCCGTTAATTATTTGTTAAGTTTATCGTCACCAAACATAAAGTTACTGCAGGGATTAACATATTTATTAATATGACATATTATAACACAATTTTCTTTTAATTAATAAAAAAAAATTTAAAACTTTAAATTTTCTTAAAATTAGTTTGATTACATAGTAGATAATTTATTTGTTTCTCACTATACTTTTTCACTGTCTATATGTATATTAGAAATAAGTGGAAACTAATTTATTTATATGAATTAGTAATAATATACTATATTTATGTTCAATTTGTACTGTTTGTTTCCCATAAAATATATGGTCATGTTTTTACTAAGTCAGTCATCATTCAAATAAACCCCAAGAATCAATATAATTTTGTAATGAAGATACTTGCAGGGTTAACTGGGAATATTCCGGGTAGGGTTGCCACCCGTACTATATTATATAGTATCGTACTATATTTTAGTCAATTGTACTATATATTATAGAAAAACAATATAGGACGAAAAATACTATATTTTTATCGCTAATTCAATTGTCGCGCTTTTTTTGAATTACTCGTAACTGTGAATGAAACACACCCGCAGCACTGCATAGGGAATGTTTAAACGAAACTCATTCATGTATTTCCGGGGCTTAGTTAGTTAGTAACTCTAACTCCTTTGTCATTGTCCGGTGAAAAGTAATAATAAATAATCATGGAAAAATATATAATGATTGAAAATAGATGTGTACCTACTATTTTTTTTCCTAAATTTCCTAAAAGTACTATATTTTTTTGATTTACAAAGAAAAATACAATTTTTCTTCAAAAAAAGGTTGCAACCCTAATTCCGGGTCTGAGATCTATGCGCTCGATTCGCAGGCAGAAGTTAGTATTATTAACGTTCTATTCTACTGTAAGCGGTGATTACGTATTAATAGACCTTAGTGAAGGTTACACAATGTTGGCCCTCGGCACGGTCGCAATAATACCCGGTTTTACAGCAACACTGAACAGCGTCGTAAACTCGGCCGTAACCCTGATGTGCCGTGATATCGGTAAATGGACGTAAAACATACCAGTGTCTAGGATATAAAAGATTTAATGGGATGTAAGCCACAAAATTATAGGCAATAGCATATTAATGGGATGTAAGAGTTTGATATTATTGTATATAAATTTATTCAGAGAATTAGTTACTTTCCAAAAAGTAATAATAAAATTATATGCTATTATCTGCGATAAAATAAATAGAAAATCGCCCTATCCGAAGAATAAAGGAAATGTGACTTTATTCTTCGGTTAGGGCGAAATATACATATATAAAGCTAAATGTAGCGTAGACTATTCCGTTTCATAACTTATACATTCAAGATTTGTAAAACGCATACACTACAAAATACCAATACCCAAACCACCAAAATCTCAAAAATTGCTCGTAACCGAGGCGGCATCAGGAATTAGACTCCACAACAAACACTCAGCCGGATACCACACGGTGGGTCAACTTTACTTAATCGCCTTTTACGACACCTCGGTAAGAAATGATGGTGGTCTATTCTACTCAGCCGGATACTACATGGCTTAGTTAATAAAATCCTTTGTTGTGTCTAATTATTTCCACTTGGTCTTAAGTTATAAGAGAAAGATATTTATCGGTGGTGTTTTTAAATTTTGATACATTGATCATCAGATTTTTTGACCGCTTTCTAACCAATGTTATAAAGCTATTAGTATTAGAAATTAATGTTTTATACTACGAGTGTATGTATTAGTGATCGTAATTATTATGTATGTATGTATGTAGATTTTATTTTTCTGTTTTCTATAGGACTATCTCAAAAATCTTAAGCGGCGGTAGCGGAATGGTTGGGGTAACGGACTAGCGATCGAGAGGTCGTGGGTTCGAATCCCGTCCATTACACTATTGACGTGAACCCACTCCTGACACAAGCATTTTAGCTTAGCTGGAGGAGTTAACAAGTGTACTAGTAATTTGTTACGCTATTGCTAGCCAGCCTTTTTTTAAAAAAAAGAAGATTAATTAAATAAATGAACCATACTTTAGAAAAAAAACAATACATCTCAATAAATATTTCTTTATGTTAGTCGCTAGATCTCATAATGTCAAACCATAGATAAAAAATATTTTCGTTTTTGTCACGCGTTTTTCCACGTAGTTAAGGTGATATCGATTTTGTCTCCTCGCAAACCACGTTGTTTATAAAAGGCAAACGCAATTACGGACTATTGATAAATCTGTTAGCAAACCCTCCCCCCACTGGGGGATGATTTAGCGTGGGCGGTGATTGCCTGCGGTTTAAATACGGTCTATACGTAACGTATTGATTTTGCGGTGAGCATACGATAAACGGGTGATTGTAATCACATATATCTCACGACTCGTTATGTATATAGTTAATTATGTAACAGAGTAGAAATCATATTTCAATTAAAATGCTGCTTACTACTAGGTTACTTAACTAGGTATGACGCCCCATAATTAATCGCGATGCGTAAAAGCAATGTAGTTAATATTATACATCATTTGCACCACTTGTCTAAAGCTAGAAAATACATGACAGGTTTAATAACTTTATAATAATGTTGTCGCCATTAACTTCCGCTTTGTATTTTATAGCAACACAGTCATGAAACAAGAGTATCGCGCCCTTTTTGATTAAAATGGTAACAACACTGTGACCTGTTGTTTCCGGTTGAGTCTTCCTATTGATAAAACGTTTCAGTGACATTCAGACTTTGTTCGTCATTCAAGAGAAGTGCATCTCGGAACGGGAATTGTGGTATTCCTATATATCGTATTCTTGTATATAGTGTGCGTTAACAATAAAGTACCTGGTTTTTAGTGACCGACCCTTGCTGGAAGTTTAAAAATTTACAAAAAAAAATCGGTTTGATGGGGCTCGATCCTAGGTATTATCATTTCTAGAGACCACCCGTTCCCCGATTAAGCTACGCTGATTATATGCTTGATAGTTTTCAGCAAAAATATTGTTTTATATATTCAATGTAAATTTTTGTATTTTTTTAATGCCCAAAAACAGGGATGAAACGAATTTTTTTAAAACAAAACCTAGCTATATCGATTTTTCCTCTCCAAAACCTCCTGCATTCTGAATTTCAGGAAAATCGAAAAACGACTAATCGTTTCCGAGATTCCGAAAATATACAAATATATATATTTAAATATTAAAGATGAATGTACTACAATATTTTATGAGTTGTAATGAATAAAACTTAGAACAATTCATTAAAAACTTTACAGTAGTTTTTGTTTTCGCACGATGGCAGACCAATATCATTTTATTTTACAGATAACGATTGGAAGATGAAAATGTATAGTGAACAACATCGGATAGAAAAAAAGACCAATAACAAAAAGTAAATATACGACATTCGAAATTCAAATCACAATACAATTTAAGAACTATTCAAGATATATTTTGATAATACACCTATCTTAATTGCTGCGAAAGAGAAATAGATATTTTATATTAAAGAATGGCTGTCATTTTGTGAAAACAAATCCTTCTCCACTTTAAAAATAAAATTGTACATATCGCACGCTTGGTATTAAAGTGACCTAATTCATAAAGTTGTTTTGTGGCAAATTGCAATAAACCGTAACGTAGCGCCCACAAAATGATTATTAAAGAGACCCATAACATAGAACAAGAAAATACTAGTTTTTTTAGTAGTTGGTAGCATTTTGTCATAGATAAAATAAAATTAAAAAGGTAATTAATGTACCTAACTCAATTAAGCCTAATTAGGAATCAGTCACTTTAATACTAAGCGTGATATACAAAGTCAAGTTTACAAAGACGCGGCTAAATGTATATATACCTAAAGTAGATTCCGTGTTCTGTACACAGTCATAAATCATTCAAGCCTGGGCGGGCTGGGACCGTAGACGCCGAGAGGTCTCATAAAATATTTCGTTCCTTTAAAGTCACTAGCATACGTTAGTGAGTACTTATTTTTGAATTTTAGCGAGACGGAGCTTTGTGTAGGAATAAAAGAAAATCATGACACATATTATGTAAACTGTCGGCCATATTTTTATACCTATTTAAAATTCGAAGCATAAGCGAACAAGTGAGTTCAAGAACACGCCAAACACTGGGCCTGTTTCACAAGTTACCAATAAATTGTCAGCTTATTCGGAACATATCTGACACATATCTCAGATTTTGCGTTTCTCAGGTTTCTGATAGGCTTATTAATTAGCTTAGCACTTAAAGTCCCTAATAAATTAACAGGTAGATCGATTTTAGATTACCTTTTACGACATTAGATTCGATTTTGGCTCTGATTTTGTTTATCTGCTGCATTTTGAAAAAGGTATTTTACCTTTTTCAAAATGTTTTTTTTAATTTATCACTTTTTAGAGTCTCTTGAGAGACATTTATCTGCTACTTAGTTTATTTGTCGGTTAACTATCCAACACTTTATTCGTAACTGTGAACTTGTCCCTAAAAGTCCCAAAATATGGTTAAAGTTTTTTTTTTTTAGTTAGAATATAATGTAAAAACATAATAAACAGGTTTACGAAATAAATTACAGGTTTTGAAAGTGTTTCACTACATTTTTTTTATTGAAGGATTAAAATTGTAACATCTTCGATCCATTGTAACATTTAGAATTTTGTAACGACAAAATTATTTATTAAATATGAGTGTGGATATATTAAAGAGAGGCTGAAAAAAAAGATGGAAGGATAATGGTTGTGTAAAATATGTGTATAGGTGTAGTGCTAGAGTTGATGAGTGATAGAACAGAATGGGAGATGAAAACATATCGTGCAATCCTCGCTACGATAAGGATAGGAGAATTCTATGATTTCATATTTAGAAACTTACCGTAACTTGAAGTGCAGGTCACCAAGTTTACCATCGGACACTGTTTCAGGTTCGATAGGCTTAGGTTTCTCAGTAGCGTTGGCGTCAGCGAGTTCCTTGCTTAGAGGCGTTGGTTCAGGTGCAGTTGGAGTATGCGGACTGTTGCCGCCAGACGGCTGATTAAAAAAAATACATTTATATTTATTATAAATAAATATATATTGTGATGACAAAAATACATTTATATTGTGATGACACAATCGGCATAGATAACAAATGTTAGCGTTTATAAATACTTAGTACTGACTAGGCAGTATGCATTTGATCTTTGCCTATAGTGTCCAATTATTCATCATCAAAATGACTCGTAATAGATTATAAATGTTACCGTTAACAACTATCAACGGTAATAAATACTTAGAAGTAACTAGGCAGTATGTATTTGATCTTTGCCTATTACAAAAAGCTCTCGAAAAATGAATAATGAATAAATGCTATTTGACCATATATATTTATATTAATTATATTTTATTTTTCAGTTATTTCTTTTATAACTAACCGTAGATAAGATTCGATATAAGTTTTACATAAAGTATATAGATACTTAATACTTATAACAGTAATACTTATAGAAGTATGTATATAATGTAATAAATAAGTATTTATTTATTACGTTATGTACATACTTCTATAAGTAACTCATTGAAGTATTATTCAAGTGAATAATACTTCAATGAGTTAGCTACTTAAGAAATGACTCTTGCTAGGACTTTTTAAGAGGAACTGATAATGAAACTGTTCAAACAATCTGATAAGTTAACGAAACAAAACAACTTATTCATAGCTCTTCGAATATTAATTACTAGCATCTTCGCCTGCGTAGTAATAAGTGTCAGAAATTTTGAAATTTCTAACATAAAAGTAGTTATCGTGAGTTAATTATAAGAGATTTTAGCGTACCCAAGGAAAGCTTTAAGATTTAGCCATTTTGGCAATATTTTTTAGTGCTGCTCCTCTTTTTTCTTAGCGTGATGTTATAGTCTATAGCCTTCCTCGATTAATGGACGTTTTAAAACTAATTTTTTTTTCAATTCAGTAGTTCATGAGATTAGCGCGTTCAAACAATGAAACAAACAAAAAAACTCTACAGCTTTATATATTACTATAGAGTATAGATTATATAAACTACTAGCAATCGCCAGCGGCTCCGCCCGCGTGCAAAGATTAAAACGGTCATATAGTCTTTTGAAAACCATAAAAATGTTTAACCTTAAAAGCTAGAAATATGCCGTCGCGGGCTTTTATTTAGACCTTTTAGCGGGGAACAATTTTGTAACACATGATATTTAAATGACTATCACCGTTTACTCAGCGCACTCAGGGAAAGTTTTACATTTTCCCTTTTTTGTCCATATATTTATTTATTTATTTATTTATAGCCTTCCTCGATACATGGACTTTCTTAAACTGAAATTTTCAAATCGGGTCAGTAATTACTGAGATCGCGTTCAAACAATGAAACAAACAAACAATCTCTTCAGCTTTATATATTAGTGTAGATTATATAAACTATTAACATACAGGATTATTCGGCGGTTGTGGTTGCGGTGGCGAAGCAACAGGTTGCGGAACGGCTGCGGTCGGCGATGGTGACTTGCGCAGATAGTGGGTGGCTGAACCTGGTGACCGGACGGCGGTGGCCCGTCTCGGTGGTTGGAATACCAGAGCCTTGTCTGGACCACGTTTTCCTCCTAAGAATATTTTTACCATATGAGTTTATGCCGTGGTATCCGGCTGAGTAGAATACACCACCCACATTTCTTAACGAGATGACGGAAAAGGCGACTAAGATGAGTTGACCAACCGTGAGGTATCCGGTTTTTTTTCCCAGTTTTAAGTGAGTCACGGGTTTTTTTAAGTGGCTCACTGGTGAGGAGCGCCCCACTCGGCCAAACTCATCCAGATCAAGGGTGGCGGCTTCCGCTATTGGATACGTCCACCTCCACCCAATGCAGAATCCGGCAGAGTAGAATAGACCACACTCATTTCTTACCGAGGTGTCGTAAAAGGCGACTAAGATAAGTTGACCAACCGGATGGCACCCGGTTAAGTAGAATAGACCACCCTCATTTCTAACAGAGGTGTCGTATAAGGCGACTAAGGTAATTTGATCCAGCGTGTGGTATCCGGTTGAGTAGAATAGAACACCCTCATTCCTTACCGACGTATCGTAAAAGGCGACTAAGGTAAGTTGACCAACTGTTTGGTATCTGGTTGAGTAAAATAGACCACTCTTTCTTACCGTGTTGTAAAATACGGCTAAGGTAAGTTGACGTCTGGCGGCCGGTCGTAAAATACATAACCAAATCATGTGACAAGATGCGTATAACATGTTGGCCGACTCCACTTAGAGTGGGATAAGGGTAGGAGGATGATGACTTTTGATGATGAGCTGGTGAGAGTCCGACATAGGGGCTTCTGCTGTTAGAAGATAAGGATTTTCTCATATAAAAAAGGTATTAAAAGTTAGTTCACCCAGTTTGTGTGCAAGCGCCGACCGCCGCCGAGCGACCCAGCACGCGAAAGCACCAATCACCATTGCAACCACTGCTGAAGCGCCTACCACAAGCACCCAGAATGTAGCACTGTGCCATTCGCCCGCTGAAACAATCAATTTATACAATTAGACCAGTGCAAAGTTCCATAATACAATGGAAATGTATTATAGAAGTTACAATAAAATTATTTTGTTATAATCCGCGCTTGTTAAGAGGATATATGTAATGCTGTGTATGAAGCCGGCAACATTCACATACCTTATACATGTAGGACAAGTCACCACACCCATCACAAAACACCAGCACAGCACACACCAACCACCACAATCTCCAAGATCGTTTTGCCCCGAAACCGAAGCATTACGATTTTCTTCGCGGAGCTTATCCTCCTGATGATGCTATTGTAAATTCTGTACTATCGAATTCCGTAAAGTAACGCCTGCTTCTATAAATCAAGTAATGAATTATATTGCTTTAATTCGTAATTAGAATAATCTAGCTAATGCAAGTAAAGAAATAATAGCGATTATTTCCTAATGATTGGTTTAGAGGCGATTGTTGAGATTGTGGAAATGTTTGTGTACAGTGCTAGTGTAGTTTGATGGTGGTTCGTGAGGAAGTCGCTTTACGAATACTGAATATATATTACTAATTATGCTTGCAGCCTCACCCTCGTGGAATTCATTGATATTTAATTCAAATTTTGAACTAAATACCAATGAAAAGTAGTTATTGTAAGTTAACTATAAGAGATAGAGAGGCTGTCACGGATTTTTATAGTATTTTTATAGATCTATATTTTTCTACTATGTTATTCTAGTCTATCTCTGCTGGTTTACACAACACACTACTCTCTCATCAGACGAGATTTTTCAAACCGTGCGTTCACTCCAACACAATTTATATAAAACCTTAATGTACATTAACCTAAAGCTTCAAAAGAATTGCACTTTCTTTAATATTAATCATTCAAAAATCTATTTAGTAGATTTTCAAAATCGATTACATACAAGAGAGACAGCTGAGAAGACTTGGTATTATAAGTATGGATTCTTAAAGGTTTTCTGCCTTATTTCTTGCTGGTTGTTCTCGATAAGAACAACACATTTAAATCAGGAGACGTTAAATCTTTGACGATTCAAGAATAATTGCAAAAGTTTATTTAACAAACCTTAAAAAACCTTTCTTCTTATTATATTATTTCTTATGTAAAATTATTAGCACAATGCATAATACAAAACAAAACTTCTGAATAGTAACAGAATAAATCTGATCTGATATTTCAGAACCAATCTTGACCTTTAACTCTGTCGAGGGTTGAGCCAAGTTCGGATGAGATCATCAATATTCAATATGAAATACCTCCTCGTATTGTTAACGAAGATGACATTCGGCGCTCTCGAATATCGGCTTTTCTATTTATAATATTTGAGGCTTATATTCCGGTATAGACACTAATATGTTTGTATTATATCCATACAAAAATTGGAAAAGCGAAAATATGTTGGTATTTTCGTTTACCGAGTTTTCTATTGTCTGAGTTTCTTTATCCTACTAGCTGTGTGGTATCCGGCTGAATAGAATAGTACCACTCATTTCTTACCGAGTTGTCGTAAAAGGCGACTAAGGTAAGTCGACCCGCCGTGTGGTATCCGGCTGAGTAGAATAGACCAACCTCATTTCTTACCGAGGTGTCGTAAAAGGCGACTAAGGTAAGTTGACTCACCGTGTGGTATCCGGTTTAGTAGAATAGACCACCCTCTTTCTTACCGAGGTTTCGTAAAATACGACTAAGGTAAGTCGACGTCAGGCAGGCGGCCGGTCGTAATTACGCAGCCAAATCATGTGACAGCATGTTTATAACATGTTGTGCCGACCCCACTTAGAGTGGTATAAGGGCAGGAGGATGATGAATGTGTTGGTATTTTCGTTTACCGAGTTTTCTATTGTCAGGGTTCTCTAACATTCATTCCCCATTCTTGTTTTGACTTTAACTTTGAAACTACTTTTTTGGTGTTTATTTGTATTTAAGGATGTATTCAAAAATTATATATGTATATATTCACTAGTTGTCTGTCACTCATAACACAAGTATTAATTACTTACTTTGGGGACGGACGACCGTGTGTCTAATTGTCCCATATATTTATTATTATTATTCATTAGGTCGTATCGTTGAAATCTCTGGAAGAAGCCTAAACCCATTAGCCGATAACCAATGGTTGAAGAGGGTTAGAAAAATTGTATTTAAACAATATTGCATTAGTAATTTATGTATAATAAAAGTTAGCACATCTACCCACGTTTAATGTGTAAATAGAATCCACACGTAGTTATACGATAAAAAAATAATAGTTACTGAATATTTTTCTAGTTATTACTTTGGTTTTTCTCAAAATACATTTTTCGTGAAATACTTCAGTGCACATAAAAGTTCCTTTAGTAGGTCAACAGCAATTAAGCTTACGTCGTTATAAATGCTTTCATTTTGCTTAAATTTCTTTAACATTAAATCTTCTTTCATCTTGCGTCTGGCGTATATTTATAATTAATAAATATTGAATGAAATTACTTCGTTGACGGAAAAGGTTACTGAGAGAGCAATATGTGAGGAATACCACATAGAAGATATACTACCGACGTTACTCGTAGGAGTTATTGAGAGATGATAAGATCCATGGGACTATTATAAATTTTATTTTGCCATAGGAATTTTTTACAAATCTTTCTCTCTAAAGAAGAGAGGAGTTCTTTGCCCACCAGTGATATAATACAGGATATGCCGCCGTCAGATTTTACTTACTTTTAACATTAATACACGAGAAAACCCGATGGTGAAAAAATTAGGTAACGATGTCCAACAAATCTTAACAAATAAACTCATTTATTCATAACAAATTATTATTTTCGATTTATTGTTTATACTATGATTTATTATGTACGTGAAAAAAAAGTTCTCACTTGTAAATATTTTTTGACTAACAACATTTTTTTATGTAGGTTTATAATTGAATTTTAACTGTCATTGGACTCTAAAAAATAAATTAGTATTCTGATTCTAGACTCAAAAATCCCCAACCACCTATTTTTAACGAAATTGTCAAAACAATTTTGTAAACCAAATACTTAACTTACAAACTTATAAACATATGATAAAATAAGATAAAGATCTTTACGTAATCAAATAAAAACCGCAGACATCTATTTGACATTTATAAAAGAAAATGTGACCTACATCAATAAAATTCGAGCCCCAAGTCTAGAATTTCTTATTAGGCTAGCAAATAGGGTTGCCATCCGTACTATATTAAATAGTATCGTACTATATTTTAGTCAATTGTAATATATATTTTAGAAAAATAATAGAGGACGAAAAATACTATATTTTTATCGCTAATTCATTTGTCGCGCTTTTTTTGAATCGACTGTGAATGGAACGCACCCGCAGCACTGCATAGGGAATGTTTGAACGAAACTCATTCATGTATTTACGGGGCTTAGTTAGTCATTAGTTTGTCATTGTCAAGCGAAAAGTAATAATAAATAATCATAGAAAAAATAAATAATGATTGAAAATAGATGTGTACTATTTTTTTCCTGAATTTCCTAAAAGTATATTTTTTTGATTTAAAAAGAAAAATACTATTTTTATTCAAAAAAAAGGTGGCAGCCCTACTGGCAAAACAAAATGTCGCCATTTATTGTATAGGTACGCAGTAACCTAATACCTTCATTACGTCAATGTCACCGGCTCGGTTTTTCAATAACGAAACCTATTACATTTAGCTTTTTATACCCTCGTTATCTCGACCTGAGGGAAAAACATAATTAATTTATCTATTTAATCAAGGAAAATATAAAGCCGTAACAATATACCAACAGTATAAGGTTTGGAGACATTTTTGAAACCTATATACATTAATTAGGTATCATCCATTTTATTTATAAACAATTTTATTCGTATGTATATGCACTTACACACCTCCTCCTGCCCTTATCCCACTCTAAGTGGGGTCGGCATAACATGTTAAAAACATGTCGTCACATGATTTAGCTACATATTTTACTACCGGCCGCCTGCCTGACGACAACTTACCTTAGTCGTATTTTACGACACCTCGGTAAGAAAGAGGGTGGTCTATTCTACTCAACCGGATACTACACGGCTTAATTTATTTATTTCATCAAAGAAAATTTAATACTTCAACAGTATATACACTTACAGACCCATACGTAAAATAAAAAAATATAATATAAAAATATTAAAAATAAAATAGAAACAAAAGAAATATTTCTAAAATAAAGTCACAATGTTTTAGCCACTTATACAATTTAAGGATTATGCTACGAAATTAAGAAATGAAATCAAAATTTTTAAATGTACATTCGTTGTAGAATTATATAGTCAAATTAGTGCACCTTCAAAACAAAATCTTTAAGGTCTATATTTACCAACTTTCCACAATTGAAAATAGCAATTTCAATTCTCATAAAGCTTATAAACAAAAAATCCAATTTTCTGGCAATGACTTAAAGAAACTGAATGACCTCAGAGAGGTCTAGAGGCAAAGCTCTTTCGGAATAAAATACAAGACTACAAGATTGAAAGGCGGGTTTCGCTCGGAGACTAAAATTTATCAAAGTTGAAAGGACCCGAGCAGAATAGTATAGGAGGCAACCGACAAAAATGGTCTAAAACAATAATTAAAATATTTCCTACATGCAGTGAATCCAATAATATATCTTTCTTTTTAATAAAATAAAATAAAAATAAAAATAGCCTTTATTATGCAGTCACATTTAAATACATTACATTAGTCATCATATTAATTATTTAGAAATGTCAGTTAATGTTATATAGATTTACCAGTCAATTTAAAATGCTTCCGTCAAATATATATATTTATTTTTTGTGTAACTGCTGTCTTTCGACAAAGGCCTCCTCCAACCCTTTCCAGGCATCTCTATCCTTCGCTCATCTCCTTCATAGTTGTCCCGCTGTAAATCTAAAATCGTCTTCCCCAAGCTTTGTAGGTCTTCCTTGCTTCCTTTTCTGTTTCTGTATCTTTCTTTTTACACGTACGTAAATATAAATCAGCAACTCAGCATGGAGTTAGGTATAAAGTTCGTAATGACTTTCCTAGTCATTATTTGATATTTCAACCTTGATGATTACAATATAAATAATTGACGTAGTGTACACCCCAATTTAAAAATTGATTATAATGCATATCAAAAACAAATATAAACATGCAATATTTTAATGATATGTGGTTTCAAGAAATCTTTTATACAAATTAAATTTAAACTTGTAATGTCTTGCTTTATATTTTTTTTAAAGCTTTTATTCAACTTGCAATGTATGTATGTGAAGGTGGAATTTTGCAAGTTGAATTTGACCCACTCTCCGGTGTCCGATTAAGCTGAAATTTTACATACTGCTCCAGCCCCGATGACAATGCATGTTAGTGATAAGCACAACCTGATGCTACTGCCAGGATTGGCTCCAGACGAGGGAACTTCTCAACGGTTAACAGTAGGGACATGAATTTTGTTTGCTTTTTTAAAAGCCTTTTTAACTTGACTCATTTAATATATCAACACTTTATTATGTAATACGTCAGATATATATAATGAATTATTTACAGATTTCGCTTTAAGTGTAGCAGTATTTGTATAATTTAAAAAAAATCTAACACAAAATATTTGTGGCATTATTTGATTTGGTCGATATTGTACCGCGACGGTTGTCGCGACAGACGAATGTGCAGGAATGCCTGTCCTTCCATATTTTCGATACCAACATACCACGATTGTAAAGAGTATATAATTTTTTTTCGTCGTCGTCAATTCGTCATGTAAATTCTATTATATTTCTTTAAAGTCAAAGTTATATCGTTAAAAGTAGTCCAGTTATATTATGTTATTTTATATATCAGTAAAGCCAGGTTAGGAATCTATATAAGTAGATACAGCATAGTCAATGTATAGAACCGGCTACACTCACGTCTTATGCTAGCTTATACTTAGCTCATGAATAAGTGCCCTGGACGGGTTCGAAACTAGTCGGGCTAACCCGATAGAATAAGACGTGAGTATAACCGGTTCTATACATTAGCTATGAATACTACTCCCGATAGTTTAAATTTAAAAAAGATACAGCAAAGTTGGCGGTAGGATCTTGTACTAAAAACAACGTCTCAAAGAGCCGTCTCTGAAATCAACTTATATTATATTCATAACCTAAATATTTGAACTGTAATAGATTTAGGTCGAAATACAGCGACATTCTGTATTTATATTTATCGCAGACCCTATTTGATTTGAGCTACTATTGATTATTGTATATATATTTGAACATAACAAATCAAAGTAGAATTATGTTTAACATATGTTTATTTATTTCTTTCTTTATTGTATATAGAAAAGAGATAGAAAAAGTAAAATAGCACGGATTTATCCCTAAAAGGGATCTCTTGCAGTCAACATTGGAGTAACAGAAGGAAAAGGACAAGAAGTGAAATACGGGTAATATACGAATAGAAAAAAAATGAAAAACTATCTACATAGATTACTATTTGCACACTTTAGACAAAAGATAAAAAAAGATGCAATATAATGTAATTATTTAAATTTATATCAATTTAACTATTTGTAGCCGCGTGGTATCCGGCTAAGTAGAATAGACCACCCTCATTTCTTACCGAGGTGTCATAAAAGGCGACTAAAGTAAGTCGACCCGCCGTGTGTTATACGGCTGAGTAGAATAGACCACCTTCATTTCTTACCGAGATATCGCAAAAGACGACTAAGGTAACTTGACATCAGGCGGGTGGCCGTAAAATACGTAGCCAAATCATGTGACAACATGTTTATAACATGTTGTGCCGGCCCTACTTAGAGTGGGATAAAGGCAGGAGGACGATGAACCTTCTAAAGTAACAGAAGTTACAGACTTCATACAAACAAATTATATAATACAGTTAAATCGACAAGACCTTTGCCCGTGACTGTAAAATCCCTACAACAATAAAGCTCTCGACTTAATAGGATTGTGGCTTAAGTAGACATCAGCGTGTGTAATCACTATCTAATTAAACTGATAGAATCGCAATCAGTTTGTATGATATATGCAGTTAGCACGTTATCTAATCGACACTGCGGTCTAATCTATCTGTTTAAATCGGAACATTCTGCATTATATAGGCCTTTTTTAATGTCAGGAATCTTTATATTTAAATGAGTTAATCTTGTATGTATATATATTTTCAGAATCTCGGAAACGGCTCCAACGATTTTCCTGTAATTCAGCATTCGATGAAAATTTATTCGGAAAATTTTTTCTTAATTCAAAATTCGGGAGAAAAACATTACAATACATAAATTTACAATACATACAAAACATTACAATACATACAAAAAAATGACAATAGTAATAATAAAATTATCTATACTAATATTATAAAGAGGAATAATTTGTATGTATGTTTGTAATGTTTTGACACAAAAAGCACTACACACACTCATTACGACAATCTCTACGATAGTTCCGTCCCGTAACTTAAGCATCATAAGGACGATAGAACACGACAACATCGTAATCGCATTATGATTTCGCTGTCCTGCATGTATAAGGTATGTGAATATTGCCCCCTACACTTAGCATTACATAGATTCTTAAAAAACGCGGATTATAGCAGAATAAATATGATAACTGTATATTGTTAAAATAAAAAGCAATAAATAAACGCTTACAAAATTTATTTGTCATCTATTTACATCGTTAAAATGCAATCTATCCTCTGTTATCAGTTATGATAGGAACCGCAAATGACAATAAATATGTAATCATTTTCGCCGTTACTCACTATATGACGCATTGGTTTAATCTTAACAATCATTAGTATAAAAGACAGAACTATATTAAATTTCATAAGCCCTTAGTGGAGTCTATTTATTACTCGCATATCAATAACTCGTCTGAACAATGAAATTCTGTATTTTTGTGCTCGTGGCAGCCTTTGTCATAGCGGAATGTTCCCATACATTCATGGGGACGAGTGTGATGAGGCAGTTAGTCTATCATACTGAAGTGAAGTACAGTGCGAAAGCGTTTTCGAAGCGTATTGAATATTTTAACTACACTTTACCAGTTTCAATCGGCTACGGGCGAACAATTCAGGTGATTTTTTATTTC
Source organism: Morpho helenor (assembly GCA_029227775.1). NCBI lineage: Eukaryota > Metazoa > Arthropoda > Insecta > Lepidoptera > Nymphalidae > Morpho > Morpho helenor. Next base: position 3,897,885 of record JARGCU010000006.1, read on the forward strand.
GTTTTTAAAGTATATCAATAGAAATTATAATATTCATCATCCTCCAACACTAGACTAAGAGCCCGTGAAGCTTTTAAGTTTGGCAGCGCATGCTCCCAAAAAAGGTAAGAATTATGGTACATAATAAAATTTGGGTCATCGTGACTTAAGGAAATAAATGGTACTCAAGCTGTGTAAAATACCTATCTAATTTCGTTAAAACATAAATGATTACTTGGTATTACCTTCAGAATAATAAAAAAAATTACGTCAGGCAATGCCAGACACTTAGCATCGTGGCAACCCCTTAATGTTCGTGAAATTTTAATTCTATTTACGTCATAGCACAAAAGCTGATTTTAATATATATTACTTGGATAATAATAAGATATCGTCTTCATTAGCCAAACATTTTTGATAGTTCCAAACCCTGCCAGACCAGCATGTAGCGCAGCTACAGGAGCGAGCACGAGGTATACAAACGGGTTGGTGCGCGCGAGATTAGTGCACAATTCTTACTTATACATCTTATTTGTCTTAATACGTCATTGAGGGTATTTTAACACAAAAGTCGCGTGGACGAAGTCATGGATACCATTAATCTAATATTATTCTCCTGCCCATATCCCACTCTAAATAGGGGCGGCACAATATGTTTTAAACGTATTGTAACATTATTTGGCTAGATATTTTACGACCGGCCGCCTACCTGACGTCAACTTAACTTAGTCGCCTTATACGAAACCTCGGTAAGAAATGACAGTGGTCTATTCTACTAAGCTGGTTACCACACGGTGGGTCAACTTACCTTAGTCACCTTTTACGACATCTCTGTAAGAAATTAGGGTGGTCTATTCTATTCAGGCGGATCAAACACAGCGGCATTAGTCTAATACTGGTATATATTGTTATTAATAAAAGTTTATTTTCAGGGCATCCTAGCTTACGATCTAATCAATAGAGGAGCCTCAGTGAATGTGACATCAGGCGGCCTTGGGTACTCTTATGTGTCGATGCGTATGAAGAGTGAACAAAGACAGGCGCTAAAATATGACATGTATATATTTGCTTAGAATAAGTCTAGTCAATATTGGGCATAAGAATATAAAATTTGATGGATATTTTTTATTTTATTTTACTATTAAAAGATTTATCATTCTTCTCCTCTTATCCCGCTCTAAAGTCGGCGCTTTTCCTTTTACAGTACCTCGACATACGAGCTTAATTCATTCTGTAAACTAAGTGCTGATTTGCGTGGTTTAAAAAATGTCACAGTCTATATGGACGATATTTGTGTATATGATTCATCTCTCCAAGAACATATTCTAGACCTGGAAGTACTCCAGCTTCTTCGAGAGTCAAACTTCAAAGTCCAATTAGATAAAACCATTTATGAAGAGACCCCTTTCATAGGACGTATTGTCACTTTGGATGGAGTTAAACCTGATCCAAAGAAAATTGAAGCTATATGACAGTTTTCCATACCACGAACTATAAAGGAATTTAAATCCTTTTTGGGATCCCGCTCTAAAGTCGGCGTTTTTTTACAGTCTTTTTTTACACTGGTACCTCGAAATACCCTTAGTTCAAACACAACCTCCGTTGTTTGCTTGAAGTGCTACGCCCGTACATTCTCGCCAAGACAATTATTCGCACAGAGTATTTAAGCGTTCTAAAATGTCATTGAAGTAAAAGGAGCTTAGGCCCATCACGCTAACACATATGCCACGTAGATGCTCATTTATTAATTTTATTTTACCTGTTCAAATGCAAATATTAAGTCAATGTCTTTGTATTTTATAATATCTTTAATATTCAAATGAGTTAATCTTGTATGTATATATATATATTCATATATATTCGGAATCTCGGAAACGGCTCCAACGATTTTACTGAAAGCATGTAGGGGTTTTGGGGGAGAAAAATCGATCTAGATAAGTTTTATTTAAAAAATGCCGTTTTATAACTGTTTTCTGGCTCTGAAATATTTTTGAAATTTACGTTGAATGCAATCACAATTTTTCGCTGTCAAGTGTAAAGTCATGGTGGTTCCTTTCGGGAACGGGCGGTAGTTCTTTTCGGAACCTAGGATCGAGCCCCATCTGCCCTGTTATTTTTTCCTCTTTCTTTTAATTTTTTTTTTATTTCAATTCTTTTACATCATTTTAAAAATTACCGAGCAAGGCTCGTGTCACCCAGGTATTATGTTTGACACATACAAAACCAACCTTTTTTTAAGTTAATTGAAAGCTAAAGAGTCGCAAAGATATTTCGTCTGAAATATCGTACAAAGTAGCTTCGTAACTATCCAATAACTAAAAGTCCTCCAGATGGCGACCCACGTTACATTTATCATCAATCTTGTTATAGCAGCCTCTTAACAAAGGGCTCGAACTTATCGAGATTGTGTTGCCAAGGGTTCTTTACTAGTATTGACATTTAGACATTTTTGATTCGGCGACTTTATTTTATTGTCCTGATATATCTTTAACTAGCAATCGCCAGCGGCTCCGCCCGCGTGGATAGATTAAAACCGTAATATAGTCTACCGATAACCATAAAATGGTTAAAGTGGGTTAACCTTAGCGTGAAGCCATATAGCCATATATTATGGAGTATTGGTGTTGGCGGCGTCTTGTGATACGTGTGGCGGCTTGATCTGCATATATGTGGTATGTGATTGTTGCCTGCTTGATACACTTAACATTGCATGTATTCTATTAACAAACGCAGATTACAGCAAAATAATTTTATTGTAACTTCTGTAGCATGGAGTTCCGCAAAGTAACGCTTGCTTCTATAAATCATTGAATGAATAAGTATATGTAAGGTATTATCTTTAATATTTATATTAGTTAATCCTGTATGTATATAACGATTTTCCTGAAATTCAGCATGCAGGGGGTTTTGGGGTCTGAAAGATCGATCTAGATAAGTTTTATTTTAAAAAAATGTCGTTTTATTTCTGTTTTCGGGCTGTAAATTTTTTTTTTAATTTACGTTGAATACAATCACAATTTTTCGCTGTCTAACGTAAAGTCATGGTAGTTCATTTGGGGAACGGGCGGTCTAGAGAGGTGAAAATACCTAGGATCGAGCCCCATCTGCCCTATTATTTTTTAATTATTTTTTTCAATTTTAATTTTTTTTACATCATTTTAAAAATTACCGTGCAAGGCTCGGTCACCCACTTCTTTTAAATAATTTATAGAATTAGGCGTTACTTTGCGGAAATCCATAACACAAAAGTAATAATAAAATTATATTGCTATAATCCACATTCATCGCGGATTATAGCAAAATAATTTTATTATTACTTTTGTGTTACTTCTTTTAACATAAGCATTGCACTCCCCGTATCGACCCACACTTTTTACTACATTATTAAATATAGATTCATAAAAATGTCTGTTCTATATTTAATATAAATAAATCGCGCAACGCCCATTACGTAATAGCGAGCGCGCCATATTAATTTGTTTCCTATAAGAGGATTAAGAGATTTATTCCCAGCGGCTTTCCATCTACTATTGTTGCTAACGGACTAAATTATTGGATAAGCTGTTATGGTTACAAAAGTTATTTCGGTTAAAAGTTGAAAACAATGTTTTATTTTCCCCTTTTAAAAATCTAAACTAATATATAAAGCTGAAGAGTTTGTTTGTTTGTTTGACTGTTTGAACGCGCTAATCTCAGGAACTACTGGACCGATTTGAAACGTTGTTTGAGCATAAGATATGATCCATTCATCGAGGAAGGCTATAGACTATATAACATCACGCTAAGATGAATAGGAGAGGATTAGCACTAAAAATATTGCGAAAACGACAATTTTTAACGCTGCAACGAAAGCTTAGTGTGCTAACTAAACGGTGAAAGTTAATCATAAATCTTTTATAAATTTTAATTCGAACGAGACAAAAATTTGTGACACACTGATTTCCATGCGGGCAAAGCTGCTGCTGCTTAAATATCACGCTGTCTGTTTACTTCTTACATATGTCTAACACAGACTGATGCGTTCATTAAAAGCGACTATGGTAGGTTGACGTCACGCAGGCGGTCAGTCGTAAAATAACTAGCCAAATCATCTTACATGTTAAACATGTTCTGCCAACCCCACTTAGAGTGGGATAAGGGCAGGAGAATGATAAACTGAGTGTGAATGAATGTGTGTCGTGCTTGTGTGGTGTGTATTCGTGGCGGCGATTTGTGACACGTGTGGTTACTTGTCTTGTATTTATAAGGTATGTGAACGTTGCCTGGTGCATACACTTAGGATTACGTACATTCCCTTCAAAAACGCGGATTATTGCAAAATAATTCTCTCATAACTTCTGAGATATATATATTTTCTTTATTCTTACATTCGCTTCACAGTATATTTAAAGTAATTTCATTTTTGTACATAAGAATTTAAAAAATTATAGAACGATAGGTGATGTATATAAAAGATAAAGTAGGAACCGACATAAGCTTGCGGCTCCTGCTTTGCGCCTTGCAAAAGTACGTAAATTGTTTGTGGGTCTGGGTATAAGATTCTATAATAAAATTCCGCAATCAATTTTAGCTTTGCCATTACGGCAGTTAAATACTAGTACTAGGTAGGAACAGCTTTCCGAATTAGCAGTAGAGTTGACGATTCGAAAGCACTTGTTTACAAGTTTATTTGAATAAAGAATATTTTGAATTTGTATTTGTATTTGAAAATATAAAAGCCAGTAGGATAGTGGCAAGCTACTTCTTGTATTTAATAAATTCTTTTATTTAGTGATAAAAAACTAAAATATTATGAGATAAAGCTAAGGAAAAATATGCTTAAAGCATTCAAGACATTTCTACGATAAGTAACTTCGATAAGCAATCTACAAGTTGTTAAGGTTTGTTCGACATCGGCAGAATTTGAACGAGAGAGATCGGCCCGATATCGATATCCCGACATTAACATTTGCACATCGATCAATACATTATGTTAAAGTGATGTTGTTACATTTAACTATACCTCCGTAAGAAAGAGAGTGGTCTATTTTACTATCTTAATACCACACGGTGAGTCAACTTACCTTAGTCGCCATTTACGACACCTAGGTAAGAAATGAGGGTGGTCTATTCTACTGAGCCAGAATAGAGAGAGATATATATACGGCGATACACGGCGATATACAGAGATACACGGCGCATCAAGTTACCTTAGTTGCCTTTTACGATACCAATGAGGTTAATAATGTATTAAATTTTAAATTCAAATTCAAAATATTCTTTATTCAAATAAACTTGTAAACTAAACTAAACTTTGAATCGTCAATTCTAAGGTAAGGGCACTAATAATTGACCATGTACTAGTAGTTGATCGTTTTGTATGAAATTTTAAATAATAAGTTTTGTGTGTTGTAGGTAAAAAAAAATATTAATTAATAATATTAAATTTTAAATATTAAACAATGGGCTACAGTTCTGAACTTTTGGCACAATTCTTTTTTTATTAGCTACAACAAACAAAACGCTTTTTATTAAAAATTTCATACAGAACGGTCAACTGCTAGGACATGGTCAATGACTAGTACCTTACTGCTGGTTCGGAAAGCTGTACTTGTTGTAATGGCATAACATTAACCATACTCGTATATATACTACCAGGGCTTCTTAAACTTTTTTATATAGCGACCCCCTTCAAGCTTAGGAAATTTTAAACGACCCCCTCCTCCATATAATGAAATATATATTAACCGTAGATGTAGATGTAATATCGCACTATTTTACAATGTAAATAACAGTTTTGCATTGCCACTTTTTTCAAAAAATAGTTATAATAAAACTACAATAGTATTTTGTATGATTTTTATTTGTATTTATATTTGTACGTAGTGTGTATACTAGTTTTAAAATTTTATTTATAATTGTTGTAAACTAACCAATCATAAATTTAATAAAATCTATTTAATTAAATTTAATGAAAAGGGGTAATGAAGGAACTTAGGAGGAGAAATATCAATAAATCTTTGTTAGAAAAGTTATTTAAAGGACAGCTGCAGCCATGTAGTTGTATCAATAATGATTGAAAAGTATGAGATCTTTGCGACGCCCCTTTAAGTAGTCTCGCGATCCCCCTGGGGGTCGCGACCCACAGTTTACGAAGCCCTTTACTAGACCACTCACTCCTCAGTACTGAGGAATCAATGAATCTAAATGCATTGTAACGGTTAAATTATCTTAAGTACATAGATACCGATATGCATTATGTTATCTTTGAATAGTTTGCTGTTTATTGTCAATTATATTCCACTAGCTTCAACCCGCAACTTCGTTTGCGTGGGCTGTTGTCGCGTGATATTTGATAATAGATGGTTCTTTTCAATGTTATCCTGTTCCTGTAGAATTAACAGAATTTCTATAGCCTACATGTTATTCCGGTTTATAACAAATAATTGTACAAAATTTCATCGATATTGGTTCAGCGATGTCGCTGTGAAGAGTAACACACATGCATCCATATTCACAAAATTTCGCATTCATAATATTAGTAGGATATTTTAGACCGGTAAATAAGCTTTAATCGTTTTAAAGGAAACTGATACATACAATTTTGAGCCCATGATGTAAAAAGATGAAAATAAAAAATAAAAAATAGTTTTACTTTAATCGATAACTTATTTTATGTATGCCTAACACAATTTTAAAGATTTTTCAATTTCTACATTGTAAAATGCGCTAATTTTTGTATATGAAACATAAAACAAAAATATGCCGCATTTTTTAAGCAATACCTCAATCTTTTACTGTTGGACCCAAAAGTCTTGTTTCCTTTAATAAATAGTATACTCCAACGGATTATTAGTTAGTAAAAAAGTGACTAATCATTTAAAGATTACTAGAAAAGTTGTCATTACTCATTGAGGTTACCTACTAAAGAAGTGGGTGACTGCCAAAACCTAAAACCGATAAACATATAAAGTCATATTGTAGTATGACTCAGAGATAACTGAAGAGAATATATTACGGAATTAAAGAGTTACAAGTAAGAATCTCGAACATTCGAAAATCTTATATTCTTACAAAAATGGAGATCGGGACATTACACCTAACTTCAAAAAAAATAACCAAAATGTTTTATTTCATTAACAAGCATAGTACATTCTTGCAAATTATTATAAATGAGATCTCCCTTTGCGCATGAAAATGCTTGTGTAAGGAGATCGCCCTCTTCCTAGACTAAGTTTTTACATAGTACTAATGAATAGTATTAATGAATACATGCTTTATATTTATATCTAATATTTGCTATTATGTGTGTATGAATGTGTTCTAACTTCACATGCAAAAAGTAAATATGCACACTCTTCCCTTAACCTATATTTTACATCTTTAATACTAAATACCTTGGTTAGTTACTTCTTCAAGTAAATAAGAGCAATGGCTCCTTTTCGCAAAAAGAATCAATCAGCTTAGCGATTCAACGCGGAAACGCTGTTAGCTTTCTTGGGACCATTCCACGTGGGCATGATTTGTACCATCATTTCTACCGTGTAAGTATTTTAAGATAGATATAAATGTTATCTTCAGCAGATTTAGAAATGATCTCCAGAGATATGCATGTTTTTTATCTTTTGATACTATAGTATAATAAATAAAATACTAATATTACTTTATTTTGATGTTAAAATCTTTATTTTTAAAATTCTTATCACATTTTGTACAAAAACAATATAAATGTAAAAGTAACCAGTGTAATAGACAATTACACTTTCATGACTACGCTGAACCAATTTTGATAAAATTAATTAAAATCGAGGCTTATATACTGGGTTAAATTATATGATAGTAAAACTTCCGTTTGCCATTCAGGAAGTGTATAAAATACATAATTGAGAGTATAACAAATTAATGCAAACACATCGTACGACTCATAAACAACGTAAAACAATGATATTCCACTTCGCTGTAAAACTATTAAATATATACACGACACCAAAGACAATTATAAACGTGAAAGAACAGACAATTAATGATCATTGCTGTCCATAATAACAAAAACCACAATAACGATCGATGTGTGGACAGACTTGTCTATAATCGGCGTTAGAATTGCGCGTCAATCATTAGGTGTTTTATTAAATATCTATAAGACTGTTGTCTATTTGAAAGAACAATAGTGAACCAAAAATATATGTTTATAATTTTGCTATTATAAAATTTATTAAGTACTTGAATGTAAAATGATTAAACATAAAACGGGTTTTCCCAATGTAAGAAAATTACTTACCAGACTCGATTGGTGCGATATCAGGACCATCCCGTGGCGAGAGGATCTTCATTGTTATTGCACCAGGTAGAACGCTACTTGATACCGACACCTTGAAGCTTTGGTTTAACCGAGAACCGAGTAAACCGTGTTTTTTCGATATTAACACGCAATAATATGTTTCTCCCAACAGGCTGTTGTCCCTACTGCACTATCGATTGCTCCGAGGGTAGTCGCGCAGGCGCTTTGGAGGTTTCGGCGTACATGCGCGGTACTTTCGCACCCACCGGAAAGACGTCATTTGACAGTTGACAGTAAGCGACGCACTTCCCTAGTACACGAGCTGCGTTACATAACAATATTTTGTCTCGCTTAGTTCTCGCGTCCGCCATTCATCGCTTCAAGGAATTGATTTAGACGCCCTCGTCGAGGAAAATTTGAAGCTCTCCGTATATACAGTTTATATATGTAGTTTGGAAATATGCCTCCACCTGATGAGAGTCTCGACAATTACGAAACTATGCTTTTAAATTCTTTTGAAGAAGATTTTGAAGAAAACACGAATAATGTTGTTAACGGAGGTACAGATGAACTGAATGCAGGAGTAAACTATTTCGTGGATGAGCAAGGACAATATTATTATAGTAAAGACATTCAGAATCTTGTATCACTGCCAATAGAACAAGAACTACAGAATAATGTAGAAGAGGCCCAGATTATAGTCGAAGGAGATAGCTACCAAACAGTTACATTGGTGCCTTCAGATACTGTAGAGGAAGAAATAAGCTATGTATTGGTAGTGCAAAATGAACTTGAACCTCCTATGAACATTGATCCTAATGTAAATCAAATAGAAGAAAATGTCAATCATGTATACATAGTTCAGAAAGAGGCTGAAAGTATAGATAAAGGAGCTGATAATATTGAGGAAAGTTCACAATACACAATAGTTAGCGAGGAAAATACTCAAACCCGGTCTCATTTTGCCTGCAAATTTTGTTCCTACACAAACAACAAGCGATACCTATTGCTAAGACATTTGAAAACACACTCCGCCGACCGCCCACACAAGTGTATATTGTGTGACCGCGGCTTCAAAACAATTAAGGCATTACAAAATCACGTCAATATGCACAATGGTGTTAAACCGCACCCCTGCAAGCAGTGCAAAACTTCATTCACAACATCAGGAGAACTAGTGCGACACATGAGATATCGACATACACATGAAAAACCTCATAAATGCACTGAATGCGATTATGCGTCCGTAGAACTTTCCAAACTGAAACGTCACGTGCGTAGTCATACAGGCGAACGGCCTTATCAGTGTCCAGATTGCACTTACGCATCCCCGGATATGTTCAAGCTGAAATGTCATAGGCGCACACACGTAGGTGAAAAACCATACAAGTGTGAATTTTGTAAAGGATCCTTTTCACAATACAACTCGCTCAAGTTGCACAAAATGATTCATGAGGAATCTGAAAAACCCGTATTTTCGTGTAAGCTTTGTCCGACGAAATGCGGCCGTAAGACTGATCTGCGGATTCACGTGCAAAGACTACATACATCCGAAAAGCCACACCAATGCAATAGATGTGGTAAAAAATTTCCCGATAAATATACCTGTAAAATTCACAATAAAACCCATATGGGTGAGAAGAGTTACAAATGTGAAGTATGTTCGAATGATTCAACTACACTGAAAAATCTACAATCCCATAAGTGCAAGCATAAAAGTGAAAAACCATATAACTCTGGTCAATGTGACCAATCCTTTGAAGAAAAAGACCTATTAAATCATGATGAAAATCTATATCATAATACAAATTATGAACCTACGGAAAAATATCATACTTGCAATGACTGCAGCCAAACGTTTGCCGACAAAGGCGATCTAATCCGACATCTTGCTATACATAATCCTGAATCGGGCCAGCAAGAGAGAGGGCTGGAACTATTAGCTGATAATATTAACACTGTCAGTTCCGTAGAAACTGTGGAATTAATTGAATTTAATCTAAAAAGCGATCAGGGCGGCGAAGTGATGACTGTGGCCGACGATAACGGGCAACAGTACCTAGTGCTGGGAGTAATTCAGACTCAGAGCGATCCCGATCAACAAATAAATATTATACCTCCGGAAGAGTTCTTAAATAAAAACGGCAACGAGCAAGAAGAGATTAATAAAGAAGAATCTGAGAAAATACAATTAAATAATGTGAATAAGATAGTTGAAAACGATATTGATACTTGCTTTGATTTTATTGAAGATTATGAGCCGGGTCAGAGTGACATTGTTGAAATGATGACATTGTATTAGATTTAATTATGTAGTTCTTTAATTATTAACATTGCTAAAAGTATTTAGCTAGGCAAAGAAATAAAGCAAGCGACGAAGAAGAGAGAGTTAATTTTCAGAAAGATTTAACACATTACAAAAGTTTATAAAAAACGTTATGCATGTATAATATAAAATTTAAGTATTAAGGTTTAGTAGCAAATTTTCTATCGTATATGTTGTGGTCAGAGCTTTTTCTACTAATAAACCCGTAATAGATCTAAAATCCTATTTCTATTTCAACTTCTGTCTGCATTAACCTTCTATTTCATCACAAATTAACAATGCTATAGCTATAACTGTTGTAAAAGAATTGAAGAAATGTATTATTATTAATATTCTTTATTACACAACAAAAACATACACAATAAATAAGATAAACTTATAATTACAAGACTTATACAATGAGGCGGTCTTATCGCTTAACAGCGATTTCTACCAGACAACCTAGGTGAAAGTAATTGTATAAAAAGTCGGGTAGGAGGTGCATAAACTTACATACTAATATTTAAATTAAGATACACAAATAGCTATATACTGTACTAAATACATATATATAGATGAATAGTATACATATATATGAGAATAAACATACATAAACATAAATAAATAATAAAGTTAATAAAATAATCAACATCATCCATAGCAAAGGGAAATTCTTGACTTCAAGTTTGAACTTATGTATGGTTTTAGCCTTCCGAATATTTACTGGCAACGCGTTAGTTCACAGCCGTTACTGTGAATGACCTAGCATAAAATTTAGTGTGCTGTTTGGGCATTTTAAGCCTAGGTTTTTAGCAGATCTTGAGCCCATGCTACTATGCAGCCCAGAAATTGAAATTTTACCTTTAAGTGTAGTAGTTAATAATAAATTCTAGAACAATTTATTAAATAAAAAAGACGTTGAAACGTCACAACGTAACAGCCCGTCAATATCTGCTAACCAAAACTCGACTTACGTTGAGAAAAATGAAGCTTAGACTTTTCTTACTTTAACATGTATTAAAAGTTTACAAATAAGCCAGAAAATTTCGAGGTATCACTCTTAATGTTTCCTCACGCTATTTTCCTGCATGATTAAACGCATGTTGGGTAATTGTTAATAGGAATTCAGCACAGAAAAATTTGTAAAGAAAACTTACATTTCCTCTTCTAAGTGAAAGATCCTTGATAAATCCATGGTAAGGATTTCATGCCCGCTAAACCATGTAAAAAATTAAACTGCTAGACACCATTAAAATAAAACTAATAAAGTTGAAATTTCAATGTCATATGACATTTTGTCGTGTGGCTTAGAACTTCGAACGCCTTAGCACGCTGCCTATATAACTCCAATTAAATGTCCTTAGTATCGTAAAATTTTACCATTTTGTAATGTCTACAACTTATGACTAGAAACAATTAAAAGACTATGGAGCTTCTTATTGGTATAACACCTACGTACCACGATATTATGTAAGACTTTTTAGCTAGTAAATAATTAGTGTAAATTCGAAACAAGCCAAAGCCTACTTGATTAAATCCTATTTTATATTTGCGTTACACTGCGATTGAAATTATTTCAATTAGCAGTCTCCAATATTTTCTATTGGTCTTTTAGTTAAGTATCCAAATAAACAAAAGAGTAAGATATATGGTGTAAAAAGTATAAAAATACAATTCCTCATGTATAATTAATAGGTTGAGCTGACAGTTCCCAAATGTTAACGGTTTACTTCTTTCCATGAGAGCGACATATGTAGAACTAAAACAAGTCAATTTGAAAAGCTTTTAACAAATTTTATGTCCCTATTATTAACCGCTGAGGAGTTCACTCATCTGGAGTCAAACCTAGCATCAGCATCAGGACATGGTTATCATAAACATGCATTGTCATTGGGACTGAACCAGAAAGTAAAATTTCAGCTCAATCGAACCCCGGGAAGTAGGTCAAATTTACCTCGCAAGATTCGACCTTCACATATACGGTAAGTTAAATAAAAGCTTTGAAAAATACTCAATTTTAACGTCAAGATTGACGAGTGAAGATGACGAGTACCAATGTAAGTAAAAATTATCTTATTTTTTTTATTTAAGTCGTATGTTACGAATTTCGGTTTTGGACGGAAAGAGTAAATAAAACCCAAGAATAACAGTAGTTGTTATAAATTATTTTATTGAAAATCGTAAATAAATTTACATATATTAATAAATATTACATCACGAGTACACAATGTATTTCGCGTAGCGTCGAACTCTAGCGATTGCGCATTGCGTAGCGCTTTCTTAACAGGTGAATGTTTGGATGTGAATGTGAAAATGTCTAGTAGCCAGCCAACTCGGCGAAGGTGGAGTCCATCTCGTCTGCCAAGCTCTTGTACCGGTCCTTGTTGATGCCCAACTCGTCTGTCCAACACAAAATACATTAGAATCATTTAAATGTAAATCGTATAACATACTACATATCCACAAAAATCTATATGATATACTGCTAACAATAATTTACCGACGATCTTATCGCAGACACCTAGTACAAAAAAATACATACATTTAGTTTGGTGTAATCATATTAATTTTGTTAAATAAACAGTTCTTTTTTATTTAATATGTTTATCGCACAAGCGTGGTATGGCTTTAATAATACTTTTAAAATTGAAGTTTTAAGAGATTAAAGAATAGAAAGTACCTTGGAAGCATTGATCCACGACGATAGCAGCAAAGCATAAGACTTATTAATCACAACACATAAAGCAGGTTCGTGACTGCGATTTTTAAAGGATTGCCTTGAATGTTTTCGGTGTTAGAGTAAATAGTACTCTAACGTTTTAATAATGACAATCCTCTAAATATCGATGATTGGGTTATGGTTAATTAGTATGAAATAGAAATTACAAACTATCCTAGACACAAGAGACAAGAGGAAAGGTATGGTCTTGTACGAAATTAATCGATTGATTTGGTTGATCGAATAGATCAAATGGAATTAAGTTGTAATACTAGAATAATGGAAATGTTAATTGGATTTTATGGATACTTTTGGTACGGTATTGACTTAAACTAATTGTAAGGGATCAGTTAGTATCCTGTGAGCTCGGCGAATGTGCCGTCCAAGTCATCGCAAATCGCCTTGTATTTCTCCTTCTCGTTGAACAATTGGTCTGAAAATTTTGTTATTACATCAATTATGAATTAGTCTTTTACCCACCTCACATTTTTAAGAAAACTTATGTGTATTTAGAATGTTTTGATTAAAAGGCTTTAAAAGGAAAAATTTAGCTTTTTCTTATATTAATATTTGTTAGGGTTACTGATAGATATGATTAGAAAACAATATTAGAAATATTTTAATTGTAACATATAGCTTAAGAATTAGAATTGTTGGAAGTAAAATACTTTGTTTCACTTAAAAATAATAATAAATATAATCCAATTCGTTAAACTTATGAAATAATTTTTCGGGAAACATTTTTGTGTTAGTTGTGGTAAATTTCGTAATATACCTTCGAGCCTATCGACTTCCTTCTGGAGTTTCTTGACTGTCTTTTCAGCGAACTCAGCACGAGCTTCGGCTTCCTTCAGTTTGGAGGTCAGAGTCTTCAGTTGTTTTTTGAATTCCTCTACACGTTGGTTAGCCTTTTCTTCGGATACTTCGAGTGATTTAAGAGAGTTACCTACGACCTACAGGCAAAAAATTAAATCTTGTTTGAAAGGTATAAATATTCCGTCACGCTTTACATTAATTTTAACATTAATAATAAGAAAATTCTGTCAATAGTATAAATAAAAGAAAACACAAAGATTTAAAAACACAATTATTTAAAAAGTAGATTTTGGCAAGTCACAAAAGATACTTACTTTCAATTCTTCCTCAAGTTCAGAGATTTTGGCATCACCAGACTTGACACGGTCTTCAGCTACTTCGAGCTCGTCTTCAACGAAGGCCAGCTTACGTGAAACCTGTGCATAAAACATTTCATAGACTTTGTTGGTAAAGTATAAAATTCATCACCACGCAATTTAATTAAACGTGGGTTAGGCCTCATACATCTTGATTTTGAGCTGCCCAAAACAAATAATCCACAGTTTCATTCGCATATTTCTTATTCTTTCTCTCATAATCTACAAAACATATTCAATAAATAATGAAGTTGCAATACAAAGCAACATCGGTGTGTCACAATTTTTTTCTTTGAAAAGCTTTAATTTTGCTATTTTTGCAATATTTTTTATTGCTGCTCCTCCACTATTCATCTTAGCGTGATGTTATATAGTCCATTTATTGAAGAAGCCTTCCGCAATAAATGTACTCCGCACTACTACACTCAAAGAATTTTTCAAATTGGTCCAGTAGTTCCTGAGATTAGCGCGTTCAAAGAATCAAACAAACAAACTCTTTATATATTAGTATAGATTCAGATATCTGTCATTGGTCTACAAATTCATCACCTTTCTGCCCTTATCTTATCACTCTAAGGGGGGTCGGCACAAAATATAATTGGTCTACAAATTATGAAAAACAAAATTGGGATTAGTGGTATTGGTCTACAAAAAATTTACTTGCCTCGTCCGATTTACCGTCAGCGTCTTCAGCTAGCAGACGGGCTTCCTTCAGCTGGTTGGTGAGTTGGTCCATGCGCTCCTCATCTTGTTGCGCCCTGTTCTCCAATACTTTGCACATACTGAAAACAAAAAATATATCATAACTCACATTTGATAACAATATATATTTAATAATTAAGGGCAAGAGGGCTGGCTCCTTTTTCGCACAAAGTATTCTTGGGACCATTCCACGTGGGCATGATTTGATATTTGCATCACACTTTTTTCGATGAAGGAAAACTTCGTGAGCAAACCTTTTTTTATATATTTTTTTTAATAAATATTTCTGAATATTTATTACATGTTACAATTACATTGAGTAGAATGGACAACCCTCTTTCTAACCGAGGTGTCGTAAAATACATAACCAAATCATGTGACATATTTATAACATGTTTTGCCTACCCCACTTAGAGTGGGATAAGGGGAAGAGGATGATGATGTTACAATTACAACCTGCTTCGAATAATTAGGTCCATAAATAGACAACATTGTCGCCGTCAATGTGACATTTGAGCGTATTCTGGCTCTCTCGAATATTCTGGGCTAACGAATGCACGGTTCCATTAACTGACCTTTTATTTATTTGTAACCCATACGCTTTTCAGTAGGTTATCATAGAGAGAGTCTCTTCAGTCAGTCAGAGAGAGAATAGTCGAGCGACTATTAGATGCTGATATCTAGGTCGGTTAAGCTATGCTGGACTAATGTGGTGTTGGTGTGTATCTTGCCGAGCTAAATATATTGCGCCGTGGCCAAAAAATTTATACATTGTTCATTATGATTTCATACCGGTTGTTCTCGTCAGCGGCTTGTTGGGCCTCGAGCAGTTTCTGTTGAGCTGTGCCAGACCTCTCCTCAGACTTTTCGAGGTCCTCCTCAATCTGCTGCACCTTCCTGTTGAGTGAGGCCACCTCCGCCTCGGTAGCGGCCAGCTGCTTCTCCTTCTCTTCCAAGTCCTTGTTGGCCTGCTCGAGTTTGTTCTTGTTTAAGACAAGGTCCTCTTCAACTTGGGCGAGTTTCTTCTGGAGTTCACGGACTTCCTCATTGACCTGGAATATAAAACACGCTTAGCTCAATGAAATTTCAGTATCTCTGCCCGGATAGTAGTAGTTCAATCGTGAATCTTAAAAAATAATACAACCTTATCGTATCGTTTAATGCTTAAAGCAAAAAATAAATAAATATATGGGGGACACACGGTCGACTGTTTCCAAAGTTAATACTTGTGTTATAGGTGACAGACAAGTGATATATAAACCTAGACAAATATAAAAACCTAGACTCGAAGAATCAACAAATTCTTAAGAAAATGTTGGCCCTCGGTGGGAATCGAAACCGTGATCATCAGAGCTGAAGGCAAGGTCACTGCAACCGCGTGAAGGGGCCAGGTAATTTGTAAAATAATGACGTCTTATTATCGCACCGCTGGGCATAGATCTCCTCTCTTGGTTTATTATAGAGAAGGGTTGCAACTAAAATCCACCAAGCTGCTCCAAAGCGGTTAGCACGTCCTACTATATTATAAATGCTAAACTTTGTGAATTTGAATGTATATTTGTTACACTTCCACGTCGAATCCGCTGAACCAATATCGATTAAATTTTGCACAATTATTCCTTATACGCCGGAATAACATATAGGCTTTACAAATCCTGTTAATTCTATAAGGATAGGATGACACTAAAAAGCGCCATCAACCTATTACGCGATATCAACCTATCACGCGAACGAAGTCGCGGCTAAAAACTATTTATATATATTCCCAGAATTCTCTAGAGATATGCCGGTACCGATGTTTTCCTTTACCGAAAAGTGTATGCTAGACTGCAAATATCAATTAGACACAAGTTTAATAGAAAAACTTGTTGATGCCTGCTTGGGGTTTGAATCTGTGACCACCTACAAATAGTCGTACAGTCTCACCGCTGGGTTATCACAGCTTGGCAATCTGCACATATGTATGATGAACTAGGATGAAAGTCGAAAGTCTCACCTTTTCAGCACGGAGATTGGCATCCCTAGCCTGCTGCTCGCAGGTATCTGCCTTGTCCATGGCATTGTCCTTCTCCAGCTTCATCGCCTGCATCTTCTTCTTGATCGCGTCCATGGTGGCGGCTTTTGGTTTTCACGGTCCGGTCGAAAGTATACGCCAGCTACTGGCCTGCAATGAGGAACATTCATATAAAGTGTGAGTAAGTACAACGAAATAATGACATGGAATTTAGCATAATTTAATACTTATAATAATTAAATCATTATCATCATCTTCCTGCCCTTATCCCACTCTAAGTGGGGTCGGCACAATATGTTATAAACATATTATCACATGATTTAGCTACGTATTTTACGACCGACATCAACTTACCTTAGTCGTATTTTACGACACCTCGGTAAGAAAGAGGGTGGTCTATTGTACTTAACCGGATGCCACACGGTGGGTAAAATTACCTTAGTCGCCTTTTACGAAACCGCGGTAAGAAAGAGGGTGGTCTATTCTACTTAACTGGATGTTACACGGTGGGTCAACTTACCTTAGTTGCGTTTTACGACACCTCGATAAGAAAGAGGGTGGTCTATTCTACTTAATCGGATGCCACACGGTGGGTCAACTTACCTTAGTTGCGTTTTACGACACCTCGGTAAGAAATGAGGGATGTCTATTCTATTCAGCCATATACCACACGGCGTACTTATAATAAATTATTTAAATAATTGTATATAGTTTTTCAAACAGGGAAAATCCAATAACAATAAATACAATTTTATCAACTTAACCAAATCAGTACAATAAAGCTATGGATTGGTAGCTACTAGTATGTAAGTAGATATTATATTTTATTGTAGTCTTTTAGCTTGTTTATAGAAATTATTTGTGTAAATAATACGTGAACTAATAGGATGTAAATTTGTAACGCATTTAGTATTATATTTCAGTGTAGTTTTAAGCGTGTTTATAGAAATTCTAAGTATCCGTGAAATAATGGGATGTAAGGTTCGTATATCAGTATAACGTCTGAAGGTAGTTACTGCTGTCAAAAAATTTGTCTGCGTAGACTTTATTATAAATTATATGATTTTACGTACTCTTCAATTCGAATATCCGTATATCAAAAAGGACACTGACCTATTGTTCCTTTTGAGTTGAACAAGCAAAAAAATTATAATTTTCGCGCTTTAAATTTCAAAATATATATCCATAGGACGAAACTTGCACTGCGCATGTTACTAAAATACCCTGAGGCAAGAATAATAAATCGAGAATATGTTAACAATAGTTTTCTTTTTATTATTTAAACTCGTTAAATTGAATGAGCATTAAACTTTGAAGATAACATGATTCAAAACTTTATTTTTTAAACCACGAAAATGTTTAGCAATATAGAAACCTGGTGAAAATAGCTCATATATACGAGCAAATATAATTCTGTATCACTTGCTCATAGTTGGCTCATTGCCAGATTATCAAATGCAGGCTGAACTGTAGTTAACCGACGGTTTAATGTTCTTTATATAAATCCGTAACATACATACATTATATGTTATTTAATATCTACCCTTTTATTGTGAGAAGACATTTATGGAGGGATTATTTTGTAAATCTCATTAAGCTGCAAATACTTTACTTATTTAATCTAAATTTTAAATAATTAACGGGATTAAGCTGTTTAAAATCCTATCTTGTCCTGTCCTTACTAATTGCTTACTAATATTATAAATTCGAAAGTTTGTGAGTATGGATGTATGTTTGTTACTCTTTCACGAAGAATCCGCCGAACAAATAGCAATGAAATTTGGCACGATCATTCCTTATAAACCGGAATAGCATATAGACTATAGAAATCCTGTTAATTCGCGCCATCTATTATCAACCTATCACGTGACAACAATCCGCGCAAATGAAGTTGCGGGTAAAAGCTAGTAAGATAATAATTCCTCTTCCTTCAACCGTTAGCTCACTGCTGAGCATCGAGATTTCCTGTCTCAGTTTTTTCGAAAACAAGTTTTCGCCACCTGGTTTGGTCATCCAAAATATTAATTAATTATATGCAATTCTTCCAAATCCGACGGATTTATGTGATTTTTAGTACGGAGATAATTGCAAGGTAAAGCGGGATATATGTTCTGCTTTATACTGAAGTTTACACATATAATGTCGCAGACCGAAACTTCTAAAAAATCTTTTCAAACAGATGATATCAGAAAATATTTAAATACATTTCGTACAAAAGCTATGCTATACTTATTTTGCTATAAACCGTTTTTGCCGTTTTTTTCAAAAAAATATGTAATGCTAAGTGTAGAAAGACTCCACCTTTTGGTTTTTGAGTCTACCTCCTAACGATGCTTTCTTCGGTTACGGGGCGAAACGATCCTTTTGATGGTCGTAGTGAATGTGTCTAGTGCTTGGGATACGTGGGAACTAATCCTCCATGTATGTATAAGGTATGAGAACGGTTTTTGCATTACACCTAGCATTACATATATATTTTTTAACAAGTGCTGATTATAGCAAAATAATTCTATCATAACTTTTATATCTTATCGTTCGGCCATCTTAGCTACTAAGAGATTATTTTGGAATGTCGCCAAAAAATCGCAACCTGGTATTTCTTAACACCAAAAAGATCTCTCGAATATATGCTGAGCAACTAAAGCAGCAGTGGATTTTAAGAGGCTGTTTGAAAAAGCGAAGATTAAGTCCACGAGAGCTTGCCAAGTGCACTAATTGCACTAAAAGTACATTACTGAACAGGTTATTCTAAAACATAAACGCTGCTGTTTAAATATAGGAATATCTGGGCACAGCGAAACATACGAAGTATATTAAAAACTCATTGAATAGTTATCGTCTGGAAATGCGAAAATAACGGGCGGTGCCGCATGACGCGGTTGTATTTTTGGCCGGCTGTCAAGCGATGCCGTTATTGTTAACCGAAATAAGTATCCGCGAAAACAGCTGGTAAACGATTTAAAATTTGATTCAGAACATTCCTAACGAAAACGGAATTATATGATACGTAAGACAATACCAATCTCTTAAATTTTTTTTATTAATCATATGGGACACTTACACAAACGGTCGTCCGTCCCCAAAGTAAGTAACTTAATACTTGTGTTATGGGTGACAGACAACTGGTGGATTTTACGCACATATATCAATGCATTGTTATCTAAAGTTCTTTCAATTTAGTTTTAGGGTACCATATTCGACTTTTTAGTGGGAAAACGACTAGAAACTACTGTGATGTTTTCACAGCACTTTGTTAATCGATACACATTTAATCTTTAAATCGAATTATTTTATTTAGATCAAATCGAAACAAAATAATCTTTATTCAAGTAAGCTTACTATTAAATCGTCAAAGGATTAATAAGATTTAATGAAGCTACAACTGGTTCGGAATGTTGCTCTTACCGAGAAGAACCAGCAAGAAACTCAATCTTTAAACATTTTAAATATACATTATTTACCGCAGTCTCGCTTGAAGCTAAAAAGATTTTAATCAATTTTTTTTAATCTTTAATTGTGTGATATGCTTTACTTATAATTACATTTCTTACACTTAATTTAAACTTTTCTGTAGATTCTTTAATATGGATTTATATCGGTTAACAATTAATATAATTGTTTCGTAAACTTTCAATGATGAAATAAGATTCGTGTCTGTCTCACCATATTCAGGTTCATTGCAAAATAAAGGGACTATTTATACATATATAAAAAAATCTCTTTGGAGGGAAAATAAACATATAAAAAACTAAGATAAATTCTTTCACATTGTACTTTTATATTGACTGCAAAAAACGAGAATTCAGTGTAGAACCAGAGATAGTAGAAGAATTAAATCTTTAAGCGAAGATTACTCTCCGATCTATGGTTTTGATTAAGACTCCCATTTAATAGTTTATAAGTTTCTTTAAAATAAGCAAGGCATGTTAAAGATTGTGAAAGAAATAAATCCAATTATTGTAAGAATCGTGCTAAATTAATATAAATAATTTATGAACAAGAGAAGACTCGTAAGTTATTAATTCAAGAATGGCTTATTAATCCCTTATAGAATGTAGGTATTCGGGAAGAAACATTGTTAAAGTTGTTAAGTTCACATCCGTTAAGACTCGTCTTTTAATATTATGTGACAGTTTCAAAAGTATGCAAATTACGAATAACACCGTCTGAAAAGTCTTAAAAGTCTCTAGTCTTAAAAGTCAAGCTTAAATATGATCACAGAATATAAATAATATTGTTTTCGAAAAGCAATGTGATTGATTGCAATCCAGTTTATATTCTCGATATCAAACCACAAAGGTATTAATTATTTAATTTACTCATTGATACTTTCTTCTTTATTGTAGCAATTAATCTTATACATCATCATTGTCCTGCCCTTAGCCCACTCCAAGTGGGGTCGGCACAACATGTTAAGAACATGTTATTGAATGATTTGGCTAGGTATTTTACGACTGATCCCCTGCCTAACGTTAATTTACCTTAGTCATCTTTTACGACACCTCTTTAAGAAATTTGTGGTCTATTCTACTTAGCCGGATACCACACGGCGGATTAACTTAGGTTAATCGCCTTTTACGAAACCTCAGGCATTAATCTTATATATAAGTTACATATATATAATATATAATAAAATTATTTTGCTGTAACTTCTGTACCATGGAATTCCGCAAAGTCACGCCTGCTTCTATAAATCAATCTTACACATATTAAAATTTATATCATACTATCCAGACTCCTGTTCTGCAAGAATGGATCCAGATGTTGGTAATGTGCCAACTTTTCTACCAGATAATTCAGATATTATCGCATTGACCATGAAACTTGACCAGATTTCTTATTAACAGAACTCAACGGTTTTAGAAGAAAAAACGTAGGTCCTAGTTTGACAGCCAGTAATACTATAACTAACTAAATAATAAATAAATATATTTTTAAATTAAAGTTGATCATTATCATAATTTACCGTCACTGTTACGTGTATGTAGTTTTAAGAACTACAGAAATAAATAAAACTATTATTATTAATATAATATTTCTTGTAATTACCAATCTTACGAAAAATTTTTTTTTTTTTTTAATTTTACAATGAACTTAATTAGCAATATCGAGATGTTCATAGCTTTGAATAAATAAAACGTAAAAAATAATTACTTAATTGTTATTGTGTTAAAAATGTCCTGGAAGTAACGCCCAATTTTGTAAATTCCTTGAGAAAACATATTTAATTTGATAACATTTTTTGGATTACGATATCAAAAACTCATATTCTAATATCGTTTTATATTAAATTTAAGACATTAATAATCAAAAATAATAAGCAAAAGTAGACGCTATGAGTTGATAGCACCCTTTTCTACACAGCCCTGCCAGCTACGGTTTATATTTCGCGTACGATGCTGCGAATAAATCAATAGCTCTCGTCTGGAATGGTACTCATACATTTTCAAATGTAGAACATTTCATCTCAGACAGGTGTTGCTATTCTTGAATAAATAATTAAAATATTAACCTATGTTTGTAATATTCTCATCAATGTTTACGTCACAACCAATAATCTCTCTAGCAGTGTAAATTAAATTGACATATATAAAAGAGAAATTATGTATTATAGTTTTTTAAAATACTAATTTGTAATGAAATTTTCAGACAATCTTAGATTGAAACAGGAAATCACCTGTAAAGTTTGGTGGCGAATGGAGAAATCTTTGAACTATGGACAGTTTTTTTTCCGAAGGTAAATCGAAACCTTGATCGAGCTAAAATGCTATATATTTTTGCCATAAATTGTTAATGATGTAGATAATTTTAAGTAATATGAAAATTTGTATAGAATTAAGTAAAAGGGCACTACTATAGGACTGACATGTACTAATTGTATAAAAGTCCTGAAAAATAAAGATAAAAAAAAATTCAAAACCTGACTGAGCCACAGCTTTGTGGCCGTTATTAGTCAATAGTTTTTTTTTAATTTAAATTTAAAAAGGTTGATTTCTAAGCAAGATAATCTTTTGTTAGTGCTATTGTATTGCTAATGTATACTGACAAGCAATTAAATTTTTTAATCTGGCAACATCACGCTTTAAGCCAAAGAATTCGGATAACCTCTTTTAGCGCATTCCGTTCCTGACAGATGGTCGCCCGATGGTATATTATGACATGATACGTTCACGTATTAATAGAAATGTAATTACATGTGAACTTTTTTAAACTTTTTAATCTTTGACATTGTGCCAATTTTTTTTTTGTATTTTGTAGACACCCCTTTCACTTATTTTTAAGCTTATCACAATATTTATTGTCGGAGTAGCTAGATTTTTATAATATTTATATTATAGTAAAAAAAAAAATATTTTACAATATTTAAAATAAAAAAATATATTGATCATTAGCTGTGGTAGCCCAGCGGTAACACCGTGCGCCTCTTTTGAGAAGGGCTAGGGTTCAAACCCGAGCAGGCACCAATGAGTTTTCTATTAAAACTTATGTGTCTAATTGATAATTGCAATTTATCACACGCTTTTCGGTGAAGCAAAACATCGTGAGGAAACCTGCATATCTCTAGAGAATTCTGGGGATTTGTGTAACCTACCAATCCGCATTGGAGCAGCGTGGTAGGTCTTAGCTCCAATCCTTCTCTCCAAAAAAAAAAAAAAAACGGAGTGAAGAGGCCTATGCCCAGCAGTGGGATAGTAACAGGCCGTTACTTACTTTTACTTACTATTGATCATTATAATTGCATTGCAATGTAATACATTTTGATAATTAGAGTTGTAAGACATGTTATGTTAAGCCATTTTTCCAAAATTTACATTTAATATAGATATAATGTATAAGAAATATATATAGTAAATAATGAAAATATTAATTTACAATTATATTAAGCGTAAGGTTATTAAAGTGTAAGTGTTTTAAAATAATACGTAAAATAAGTTCTAAATGTCAGTATCAATAAAGTTGATATTTAGAACAAAAAATATTTAACTAATCGAAATAAATACTAACGAAATAAACATTCAATCGCCCTATGCGAAGATTAAAATGACATCCCATCTAGAAACATAGGAAATGTAACTTTATTCTTCGGATAAGGCGAAATATTTAAAAGCACACGCTAAAAGTTAATTAAATAAACATATTAAATCGTAAAGTCCAAATATGTATCCACAGAGTAAAGTTTCAGTGGTGTTATATGACGTGAACGTGGGCGGTTGTGTATGTAATGTAGCATAACATCAGATCAGTTCTAAATATGTACCGAGTAACGAGACACCTAAGGCGTCCTAATTCGACGATAATCGGGCCACGTCTGAGTCTATATAAAAACTGAGTTTCCACATATAAATACCGATGTTCGTAAATAGGCCGGGAGCTACGCGCTATTTTCAGCGAGCGAGCGAAACCCGAGTCACTTCAAGAGGGACACTCTGTATCACATATCCGTAACTTAACTTTAAAGCACACTCATCTGTCAGCTTGGATACACAGCACTTCACTTTCACCGTCACTGAGGGCAGTAGGGTCTGGTGAGGTGGGTATCCAGGCTGGGGCACTCACCTAGCGGGCTGTTCACACGGCGGAGCGACACGCACTAAGCGCGCGCCCGCCCTGCGCTCGCGCCGCCCGCCCGCACTATTTTCGGTGCCAAAAATCGAGGATTCCAATCCGCCATCGCAATCGCAACGCGCTCTCTCACACCCACGTCGTGGGACGAATCTTCCGTACGGTTATGAATGTAAACCATTGTTTAGGTCATGCTAACCCTGGAACTATTAGATTCTTACTACGGCGTCTATAAATTAAGCTGTGTGGTATCCGGCTGAGTAGAATAGACCAACCTTTTTTTACCGAGGTGTTGTAAATGGCGACTAAGTCGACCCGCCGTGTCCAGCTGAGTAGAATTGACCACCGTCATTTCTTACCGATATATCGTAAAAAGCGATTAAGGTAAATCGACCCGCCGTGTTCTTGAGTAGAATAGACCACCCTCATTTCTTACCGAGATATAGTAAAAGGTGACTAAGGTAAGTCGACCTAACGTGTGGTATCCAGTTGAGTATAATAGACCATCCTCCTTCTTACCGAGGTGTCGTAAAAGGCGACTAAGGTAAATCGACCCGCCGTGTGGCATCCGGTTGAGTAGAATAGACCACCCTCATTTCTTACTGAGGTCGTAAAATATGACTAAGGTAAGTTGACCGACCGTGTGGTATCCGGTTGAGTAGAATAGACCATCCTCTTTCTTACCGAGATGTAGTAAAAGGCGACTAAGGTAAGTCGACCCACCGTGTGGTGTCCGGCTGAGTAGAATAGACCACCCTCATTTCTTACTGAGGAGTCGTAAAATACGAGCAGGATGATGGCGTCTACAAATTGTTGAAAAGCTCACAAAGTAAGAAATTTATACATATTCTAACTAACCTTGTCACAAAAATAAATTACCATTAGTTTTAAACGGAACACGTAGTAACAATTTTTTACAAATTTGATTTAACGCTTAAGTTATCGTATAATTTCAAAAGACGTCTACTTTGAATAGCCCTTATAACTTTTGTCCTCCCGAAAAATTTCAAGGTGACGGTTATATTTTTATCGAAGGTCATATGGAAAACTTTCGACCAGTCATCTCTAATATCTAAAGTTGATGAAGTAACGAAATGTACTATATTGACTATCAGCACCCGCAACTTCGCCTACCTAGTCGTTAAAATACCCTTAACTATAAACATTGCATATGGAATTTTTAATTGAAAAACGTTTCTTTCTTTCAGAAGTTACAATAGAGTTCTTTTGTTTTTATTTGTTAGTTGCACACAAACTATTTATATAATTGTACTTGTTTCGATGAATACGGAGTTTAGCATCAAACAAAACTATTTTTAACCTCGCTGTAGTCTTGCTGTCTGATGGAAAGGTGTAATGTGATATAGATTGCAATTCATCTCTAATGTCATCTAAAACTATTAGCATTCCAAATAGTTCTTTTCTTTTATTGGGTCTCCTAAGAATTTAAGTTTTTGCAGTTGCGTCAACGTTCTTGCGGAACAGCGATATGTTTGTTAGATTTTAAAATATATCCTTAACTATATAACAAACGACGATATTTCTCCTTTGTACTTATTCAATAAATAAAAAGCAGTTTACCCAGAGTCAACCCATTTACTCTTTCGCTACAACTCAATGAAACACATAAAAATATGACAGCCACAATGCTTTTTCATATTAATGACCAACTCTATGAAGGAGGTTGTATTAAAAACATGTTGTAACACTATTAAGTCCGCCGTGTGGTATCCGGCTGAGTAGAATTGACCAACCTCATTTCTTACCGAGGTGTCGTAAAAGGCGATTAAGGTAAGTCGACCCACCGTGTGGTATCCGGTTTAGTAAAATAGACCACCTTCTTTCTTACCGAGGTGTCGTAAAATACGACTAAGGTAAGTTGAAGACAGGCAGGCGGCCGGTCGTAAAAACGCAGCCAAAATGTGACAGCATGTTTATAACATGTTTTGCCGACCCCACTTACGAGTGGAATAAGGGCAGGAGGATGATGATCCTTAACTATTAAATAAATTTAAAAAACACTCACTATAGAGTAATATAAAATATTTCGCCACAGAAGGGTAATAAAAATATATTTGCTTTGTAGAAACGTATATTTATCAGAATGAAAGTTAAGCTTTTGACACACTCATAGTTTTTAAAGTAAAGCTTATAGACGCTAAGGCCATGGCCGCACTAACGACACGACAGCGATCTGGTGCTTAGTATGATATTTCTTAACCCACTCGATCAACAACAGCGACATCTAGTGACCGCTGTTCCCGCGCCATACAAATTGGTGTTACGTTACGAATCGAGTAGGTTGCAAAAACTCGCACTAAATATACTGTACCTTAAAGTAAACTTAATTTAAAGTAAATGCAACTGTATAACTAACTGTATTCATAGTTAATGTATAGAAACCGGCTATACTCACGTCCTATTCTATCGGGTTAGTCCAACTAGTTTTGTAGTCCGGGGCACTTATTCATTTACCGCACCCCTTGGGCACCCCAGGCTAACCCTATAGAATAAGACGTGAGTATATCCGTTTTCTATAAATTAACTATGAATACTATTCACAATATTTTAAATTTAATAACTGCATTTAGTGCAAATACCTTAGTGCAATTTAATTATAAGATTATCAAAATGATGTTCTACGTTGTCTGTCTAAAGTTGACATGAGGGTTAATTTTCAAGGAAAAAAAAACAGTACAAGCTCTAACCTACAGAAGTTATCACTTAATATGTTTTGAAAGTAACATTCTTTATTTCCTACTAATTGGAATTAGAGTATAGATTAACAGAGTTGATGTATGCCGTATGGTATCCGGATAAGTAGAATAGACCACCCTCATTTCTTAACGAGGTGTCGTAAAAGGTGACTAAGGAATTTTGACGTCAGGCAGGCGGCCGTAAAATACGTAGCCAAATCATGTGACAATATGTTATAACATGTGCGGACGCGAATTAAGAGTGGGATATGGGCAAGAGAATGATAATTTACAGAAGTGATGTATTCAAAGAACTTTAACCACGATGCAGACTCAACCTTTTAAAGCTTGCTGGTTTGAAAATAGTGCCCTTAGTCGTGGAGATCTTATTACAGCAATGAGACTTCGTGCCGGTCACATTCCAACAAACAAATTTGCATATATTATGAGGAAAGCTCCTACGCCCAATTGCACTGTTTGTGGTACAATTGAAGATGTTTCCCATGTCTTGTTGGAGTGTAT
Source organism: Morpho helenor (assembly GCA_029227775.1). Taxonomy (NCBI): domain Eukaryota; kingdom Metazoa; phylum Arthropoda; class Insecta; order Lepidoptera; family Nymphalidae; genus Morpho; species Morpho helenor. The sequence continues at coordinate 3,925,817 of JARGCU010000006.1, forward strand.
CCGGAATGAGAAAGCCAGAAGGGATTTACAAATTAATGTTGATTATGTGTTTCCTGTACCTGATTTTATAACCATTTTGGCTTTCCCGCTAAGTAGAGGTGCAAAAAATATTTACAAATTGTGTAATGCTTATTTTAGATGTAGGAAATAAGCATTACACAATTTGTGGTAACCTATAATTATTTATCTGGAATTACTACCTATGTTAGATATAATTTACTATAAGTTTATGTTACAGAGCGACATAGTCACATATGGTGACAAAGCTCTATAAATAAATAAAAAAAAAACTTTAACCAGTTAATGAATGTCTTGCTGTCAACTGCCAGTGCGACCACGACCTAAGCAGTCATGCGTTGGAGTATAACGGTGTTGAAGCCTATAAAAATACATTATGCAATAGGTACTTACGTCACTAATATTACAAACTTCATACAGAAATCAAACAATTGTATCAATTACTTATAATTCTTTAACAAAAATGAGCGCCATTCAATTGTCATAAAGTAAAATGCATATCCAAATTGGATTGGTTTTTTTTCGAATCATTTATATTATAGATATCAACTCCAAACGCTTTTTGGTTGGTAAGTGGTGATCGAAAACAAATCGTGTTTACCAAAATTGGGGAGAAAATTTTGATTATTGAATTATTTTATTTACGCTGTCAAAAATTATGTCTACTGCGAGATCTGATAGAAATCAACGGATTATCGTTATTATAATTTAAACTACCTTAAATAGTTTTAAACACAACGACATTCGTATCGGGCTATTTCGGAACAAAAATAAATTAATTTAAAGAAACATTTTTGTCAAAATATATTACATTCCTGCCATTTTCTAAAGCATACATAATTCCAAAAAAAATTAAATCATCTACTTCATATACATTGATGTAATTTATATATATTTCTATAAAGATTTCAAAAAGATTTAAAAAATATTTTATACGAAAGTCACAAATTTTACCCCATATTTATTTTTAATTCTGGCAGCCGAACACCAATAAACGTTTTATGTTAACTTTGTTATTGTTTTTTTATATTTTTTTCATTAACATGTACAATATTTTTTTTATAATTTCACAAAGACTAAAGTTTAGATTGTAATGGCCATTGTATTCCGGTACGCAAGCGAAATTGTAAACTCAAGAATAAAAATATCTGTAACAAATAATTCATGATACAATCATTTGATTTCCGTCACTGTAAATGATGTAGAAAATCTAAATATTCAGAAACAATGGATACAAAAATTCTATAAACATGATACGCATTTTTAAACTCCTAATATAAAAGAGTCAATTGTTTATTAGAAACCCAATCTTGTTTTATTCATTGAATGTAACAAACATACGATATATTACTCATAAATAATGTGAGAACATTTTAAGTACATCAGAAAAGCGCTGTAACACATTATACCAGATGCATTCATCATCAAAAATTACGGCAGTGTTCACCAAGTTTTACATACATTTACATAATTCTTATACAATATTCATTTTGATCACAACTTTTGCAAACACATTTTAATAATAGTCTGCTAGATTTCATATATTCTTTAGCGACGCTATATTAAGATAAAATAATAGCAAATTATTCTACTTACGTTATATTTTGTTGTCTTGTCATATGTATTTGTAACAAAGCAAATATTTTATAAATCCAAAATATTATTAGGTATTAATTAAGTCAGGCGTGAAAGTTCTAATCAGATATTTTCAAATGGTAGAAACATTTTTTTTATTTATTATTATTCGTCCAATGTAAGTATAACAATAATACAAAGTTTTAGTAGTTCTCACGCGTTGCCATATATTTTTCCTATACTCGGTATACCAAAATACTTGCGTGTTGCAGTGTATAACGGGGCGCTTATTTTGCAATTTTTTTTATATATATCGCATATCGTCGAGCAGATTAAAGCATTGCGCGTCCTACTTACCCCTTGACTAAATTAATCAATAAAAACAGACGTTTATATAATCTATAAACTGTACTATATGTTACTGGAAAATATTTTTCTCTTAAACATTCATCGCGTCTAATTCTAAAGGCACAAAAGTTTTTTCAACAAGATGTTTATCATTAATTTTGTACAATTTATAACAGTTTTTGAATATTTAGGATTTGATATTACTAATGAATTGTAAAAAATGTTTACATTGAATTTCAAATCAAATGAGTCCCAATTTTGGTTTACGAAAAAACCAAATTGACAGCAATATATACTTTTTTCTATAATCCTTTGGATTTTTTAAAATTGTTTAAAACCTAGTTACTGTATAGCAACCGGCTATACTCACGTCTTATTCTATCGAGTTAGCCCTACTAGTTTTGAACCCATGCACTTATTCATGAGCTTATGGGCTCGAAACTAGTCGGGCTAACCCGATAGAATAAAACGTGAGTATAGCCGGTTTCTATACATTATGAATACTACTCACGATTGATTAAACCCTTGTCAATTTAGCAACTTTTTGGATATATGTTTGTGTCTGTATTTATGTAAAGGATATAGAATACGTATAATCATTCATTACATACATCCATGCCATACGAATAAAAAAAACCATACACCCATATCAGATCATGTGCACTGCGCAAATTAATTGAAAGCAATATTCTGCTTGTCAATATTTTAAATTATTTCCAGGATAGCAAGTTGAAGATTACGGCGGTAGTTGTGTATTTGTTTTCTTAAATTAATAACCTGACAGATCAGCAAACGTTTGGTCGACTTCTTCCACGATAACCTTGTATTTACTTCTTTCTTCAACGACTTCATCTGTTAAAATTGTTAAATGTTAGTATGGATAATGTTAGTACAGAAATCAGTTTAATTTGAGGGTATATAAATAATTGATTTTAAAATAAAGAAATGCTATACGCGTTATTACAAAAGTAAACAATATATAAATAAAATCCTTATTTTTATGAATATATCCTCAAATTTAATGAAAAAACATATAATGAACGTTATATGAATAGATATTAATAATATTAATAATACGTTATATGTAATACATATTTTATATATTAATTTAATAAATTAAGCAGATAAGATACACATCTTACTACAATACTAATATAACACTCTTATTAAAGTAATATATAACAAACTGGAATGGAATACAATATTGTAAATAGCTCTCGTAAATCACACAATCGCATAAATATATAATATTTGAACAATAATGTTGTGTTATATTATTATTTTCGATAGACAGTGTCCGGGTCAATAAAAAACGATAATGGTGAAATAGTCGCGGTATTTAGTATGTTGGAAATTACTGTTACATAGTTCAATGCAGAAATAATATGCTTTTATTTTAAAGCTTGTTATAAGTGCATGTTATATTAATGGGTATGAAGCTGGAATTTACAGGGTGATATTTTATAACGAACCGACATGTAATAAAATTGTGCGATATTTGCATATATTTACAATTTACAACAAACTCTTAATATGATTTAAATCAAAGTAAATTATCGTTTAGATATAAATTAGCACAAATACAGCTTCGTGGACAAATGGGCTTTAATTTCCCTTCTTTATTTCGTGATAATTTATTATTGAGTATTTGACATACATATATTTTATAATGTTACGTAATTCAATATACATTCACTTTATAGAGGTAGTTCAATTTATCTAAGTAAGTTGTCATATAAAATTTATGAAAATCAATTTAATATGAATCGAAATTATGCTGTTGACGGCTTTTGCGGACGTATGTAAAAGAAACAAAGAGCTCACAGAGCGTCGAGAAACGACCAATATACACGGAATTAGGACATCTGATACTTTATTTCAATGTAAAATAAAATTATATAACGTGTTGGTTTCCATGTATTTACAGTTTACAATTTGCGTGATCAGCTAGTTCTTACGCTCCTAGCCTAGTTACCAATAATTATTGCATCTTTAGATATTGTTTTTGAAATGAAATCAAGCTTGATGCGCATGTGGTGATCGTTAAGGCGACGACCGGTATTGCTTTGATTTTCAAATGCTAGATTATGTCTAAATATAATTAAATAGATATAGATTAGCACTTTGAAAATATCTTCTTAAAAAAATGCGAACGTTTTTCAAAACTAATTATATAAAAGTTATAATCATTAAATGTTTCATTTGAGTTTAAAATGTTGGTATGAAAAGGCAATTGCAGAAATTGCTAGAAACATATATGTCTTTTCAAGAACTACTTCGATATCCACCACTTATAATAATAATTGACTTTCATTAATGCAGTCAGTGACGAAAAACTATTAACTTCGACTTTTTAACGTATGTCCTTTACAAGACTCTTACCAATAACTGCTGATACCATACCTAAGCAGGTTTAAATATGTAAACATAAACATTTTTAAAAGCTTTGAATATTAAAAACCTCTTTCTTAGAATTTTTTTTAACATTTTTTACGTATTAGAGCAACATTGTAAAAAGCTGTAAATATTCAATATAAAACTACCTATAGCAACCTATAGCGTATGTAAAAATAAGCAATATAAGGTGTTATATACACCAGCTGTTGTAATTGCAAGTTTTATAAAATTTCAATTATATTAAAACTGGCTTTCATATCTTTTCGATCATTTTTCTACGGTTCAAAACGTTGCCCGCTATCAAGTCCGGTTATAATGTTAACTACCACACGCGATGACGCTCTAGTTCAATTGAATGCGGTCACCAAAGTAGACCGTACCAAAAATATAAAAGATGAGCTCAAAATGGTTCATTGGTCAGTTGCAAGAGCGTCATTAGTTAAGTAGAGTGCAAGGTTGACAGAAATGAGATTCTATATTCTTCTGCAACCAGGCATTTATTTTTTACGATATCAATTATTTACATTTAGTGCCTGGTTGATCGAGCCTTGCTCGGTAATGTTTTACAAAATAAAAAAAGAAACTTATAATTAAAAGAAAAAAATAATTAGGTAATTGGGGATCGATCCTAGGTATTTACATTTCTCGAGACTGCCCGTTCCCCGAATAATCTACGCTGACGTGACAGTTTACGGCAAAAATTGATTCAATATAAATTTTAGTATTTTTTAATACCCAAAAACAGGGATAGTGCGTATTTTTTTTATAAATCCTAGCTAGATGATTTTTCTCCCCCAAAACCTCTACATGCTGAATTTCAGGAAAATCGTTGGAGCCGTTTCCGAGATCCGGAAAATATATGGATATATACAAGATTATCTCATTTCAATATTAAAGATTTCATATGTGACATTACATTGGCTTTATAATAATTATTTTTGATAATAATAATTTAAAGCTGGATTAAAAAATTTCCTATTAGAAGGTTGTGACTATTTTTTGACTTTTTATCCATAGTTAAACTTGTAACTATTAGGACATGCTAAACTGAACCTAAATCTACGAGTATAGTACATTTACAACTAAACGAAACAGGCATATGTGCAGCAAGCATAATACAAGCAATTACTAATACTAAGGGTTTAAATAATACAAAAGCTTTAAAATAATAAATTATTTATTTTAAATGAAAATAAATACCGCCATTAAAAGTAGGTGTAATACTTTAAGTTAGGAGTATAAAATATAAAGTAAAATATGTCTATACAGATTGCGATAGCGGGCGGATGTTGGAGCCGGCTCGCCGAGGCTTAAGACCTGGGCAGAAGCTTCTAGATTATTCTTTGAGGATGAGCTCAACGAAGGCGGTGTCGAGGTCGTCTCCGATGTCCTTGTACTTCTCCTTCTCAGCCACAAGTTCGTCTGCGCATTTCACATTAATAATTATAAGACAAGACATTCAAAAAGTACATATAATAACGAGGTGGATATGTTCTGATAAGTTTTGAAGAAATCGTTGTGTTTTTATCTACGGCAGGTAATGTAATGGAATTTTAGATATTTAGTGACTCAAAGTATATTTACGCTATAATAATCTAACAGTAACAATGCTATCATAGACAATTGAATTCAATCTTCAATTTTAGTGGTCATATATACAATGAATTTGGTCATACATGCTATATGGAGGGCGTAGTTAGTGGAATTAAATCTTACATTTTTTGTAATCTATATTCAGATTCATATTTTTATATGTTCATAAAATTCGAATTATATGAAAAAATATCAATCTTATATGCCTTTAAATTATACATATAATTGTTTTTGTTACATTTTAAACTCTTACAAGTCAAGTTCGAAAGCAGAAAGGCCTAGCGTCAAATGTAAGAAGTGTATAATAAAGTAGTCAAAAAAATGCTTACATGTTGCCATCCTGATTATTCCGAAGCCATGCGTCGGATTTCGCTTTATTAGCTAACTGAAAAGCTAGCTCAAAACCGTTTCGGTGACACTTTCAATACATGCATCAAGCGTTGATAATCATAACGTATTTATTGGGAAGGTCGTTATTAAAACATATATATGAACGGATATTTTTACTGGTCCGTATTAAATGCACATGGAAAGCGTAACGTTAAGCATTATTCAGTGCCGGTGCTCAATGGCAGCGCGTGCAGCGTTCGCAGATTCGCACTGCGGCCCCCAGGATGCCGAGCTCCTTCAAAGCCACGTCCATCTCCGTGCCGATATCGCGGTATACCTCCTTTCCGGCGATCAGATCGTCTGCGAAGGCCGGCCTCATCAGTCGCCTCGTATTAGTTCGTTAAAACACGCCATGCTTTTATTACTATTGAGGATAATGAAACATAATTCCACCAGCTAAGATCGTTGATTTATTTACGTCTAAAAAAATATTCCTCTATATCATTTAGTAATTGTTAAAGGAAGGTGTTGTTTTGGGAGTGATCAATAGATTATTCAGCGGCAGGTGGGCCCTCGGTAGTAGGTTCGGCAGCTGGAGCAGAATCGGATGCGGGCAGGATCGATTCGTCTATTGTAGGTGGGGGAGTAGGTTCCTTTGGTGGCGGTGGCGGAGGGCTAGGCTCCTTTGGTGGTGGCGGCGGAGGGCTAGGCTCTTTCGGCGGCGGAGGTGGAGCGTTCATCTTCTGTTGTAGCCGCCGCTTTGCCCAATCGATTTGTTTATCCGTCATCTCTATGCCCGGGATAAGTTCCACGACAGTGTCGTCGATGTCGTCACCGATGCCATTGAACCTCTCCTTTTCGTTGATCAGGTCATCTGTAGCAGGCGGGACCATCAGATCGTAGTGTCGGTGTCATGCGTCAACAATCCATGCCTGGCTACCTCTACCTCTAACAGGTTTTCTTCCGGAGTGGTACATGTGAGCACGTGCATTAGTTCCATGCTTGATTGGTTCAATAGCTTCTTCCATGCTTCGGTATATCAAATAACGATAAGGAATCGAAGGGTTATCTCCAGGATTACTTTTGACGTGTTCCTTGGATCATGCGTTAGCACTGTATTGGATACTTGTTATTATCTCCAGATTTTTTTTATCCCGAGGTTGATTTCGGTGTAGAGATAGAATTATTTATTTATTTTTTAATTTTCTATGAATTCTTGTTGTTTTTATCTTTTGTGGATATTATTAATAGTTTCGTTTTAATAGCTGGTGGAATCTTAATAATTTTAGAGGATGATAAAAGGTACAGACAAATTAGTAAAAAAGACAAGGTTAAAAATAATAATATAATATATTTATAAACACTTGTGTTAGAATACTCTTAAAATCATTAATTTATTTCTCACGAACTTATCTATCAATTAAAATCGATAACATTAAAAAAAAGACGGATTACCCTCTAGTGTTTTTCTTTCATTGCAATATTTTATAATCTGTTTTATTGAACGAGTCATCGTGGAGTCTCAACGCTCTAGGGTCTATTGCCAGCTTATTTGCATTACGATAGTTATTGTAACGAGTTTTACATCTAATAATTATCATATGTCATTATTTATAGATTACCTTCAATAAATAACAACGGAAATTATGACACAAGAAAAAGGAAACATTCTCGAAAACATAGATTATCAAATAATTCATATCATATCAAGCATATTCTCATAAATATCATTATTTTACGTGTTACCATCACTCATTTAATAAAAATAACTAATCTCTTTCCTACTATTAAGTAAATAAAAAGTTCATATTAAATCGCAAACAGTGCACTCCCCGATACAACTAAATATTTTTAATGGAATCGTGTAACGTATTATCGTTAGGAATGTCGTTTCTTTGTAAAATTGTATTAATATAAAAGCTAATAATTTAGAAGAATATACGACTTATTTTGGTCCCAAAAATGGAATGTCGAAAATTCTTATCAATAATAAAAAAAAATTGATCCATACTTCATAACATGAACACGATTTGAATGATCCGTGTTCGACTTCAAACGAGTTTTCAAAAATGACTAAGACATAATGAGGAATTACACTTAATGGCATACGGGACAAAAAATATTACTTAATTGTGTACGAAATTAAAAAAAATTGCACATGGCAGTGGTGTCGTAGCGAACACTCGATCTTGACGTTACATAAAAAAAAGCGGCTGGCAATTACTTCATATCTAGTAACATCAGTCGCCCGCCCGCTTCACTTATAAATGAACTAGTCATTTCGTATAGGAATCGTATCAAAAATTAAAAATAAGAAAAAATGAAGTAAAAAGCTAATAAATAACGCGAAAGTTCATTCATCCCGGCTGTTCGGATGGCGTATCATAGACAATAGACACGTGCTCCTAATGGCCGCTTTAGGCTGTCAAAGGTGACAGACCTAGTGAGGTGTACATATCTCGATATCGATACTGGGTAAAGTGAGGCGGGCGGGGGAAAGTGGGGAGATGTTCACATGTTCTGGATGTCGTGGAGCGTAGCCTCCATTTCCTCCTGCAGGACTTTGCTCTTTTCACGCTCGGCCACCAGATCGTCTGCAAGATCGGACGCGGCCACGGTCAGTCACACACACCACAACATATGATGCAAATATTCTTGATATATCGCTGATATTCATGGGTTATTTCTTTATAAGTTCTTGCAATAAAATTAACCGAATATTAATTGTGAAGTACGTTCCACCCATTGGATAACATCGAGAATATTCGAACCAGGCGGTTAAGGCAAAAAAAAACAACATATATCTAAAACCATGCAGAAAATAATTGTGAAACTACGACGACATATCGAGCAGGCTAGCAGGACACATAAACTCCATGCTAACAAGTATAATTCTACACAACTGTGAATATATCTACAATTTAGTACCGACTAATAAAAGATTGAATTCTTCACAGTTGCGTATTCAATATTTATAACTAAATGTTACAAAGAACTCGAAAAAATAAGCTGTAAATATAGCGAAAATTAAAGTAAATAAGCTTTATCTATAGTACAGCTATGTAACTCATAAATACAGCTTATATTATGACGGCTGAGATGGATTATGTGCGTTTATTTCCAAAGCTTTGGTTATTTCTCAAACATGATAAGTTGTTGCAACTTGACTTCAGAGGTAATATCAAATTTAACTTAACCGACTGCTGTACTGGATAATACGTAGACTGAAGACTTAAAACTATACACCGAAATAAAATCCTTTCGATTTGATCAGAAAGAAATTGATTTTGAACATTTGATTATTAAATTTTTTTGTATTTTTAACGAAATAATATTACCTTCAAGCCTGTCGACCTCCTTCTGGAGTTTTTGCACAGAGCGCTCAGCGAATTCAGCGCGAGCTTCAGCCTGTAACATTTAAATAGTAATGTAATCTCAAACTGCAAAATAAATAAAACTTTTGTGTTATTTTTACAATTCATTAATAATTTTATTTTACTGTTAATAAAAATTACTGTACTTCAATATAAAATAGACTATTTTATTTCATAGTTATTAAACAAAGCTAGTAAAATTTCTTGGTAATTTTAATAATTCAAATTACTAATTAATATTAATTCGAGAAAACAAAGTAAAATATGAACTTTAATAAATACGAAAAATTATATCAAATATACAAGATTAAGACAAAAGCTCCAAGAAAAATCAAACACTACATTACAAATTAAAGCTCCACACATATATCCCATGCAAATTACCTTTTACCGAAAGCAGCTTTGTGCCAAACTGCGGCTATAGATAAATACGTTATATATTTTCCCCTTAAGACACAAAATATGTACAGAAATGTTAGAATATAAAAAAACATGGAAACCTTGGTCATCCCTAACATAAGATGAAATAAAAAAATAAAAATCTATGCATTTAATAAAACTATAGACAAGATCAATTATGTGAATTTAAGACAAAAAAAATACTGATGACTATGTAGTGAAAATAATGAATGACATCGCTTCTGTTTTAATTCACTTTAATTTTAACGATATTTTAAAATGGATCACTTTCATCATAAACTTTACATCATCATTCAAAAATACTGCGATAAAAATGATCTCATGGTAGATAATCAAAATAAACGATGTACTGTCAGACTCTAATTTTACATTGGGAATGTGTTAAATCGAAAAGATATTATTGGAAATCTTGAAATCAAGTTTTATTGGAGATGAATATTTTGATGACGTCAAAGTTTCCGAAATGTTAACTTACTTGCGTCAATTTCTGCGAGAGGCTGTGTATCTTATCCTCGACGTGTTCGCGGGACGCCATCGCCTAGCCACACATACTCATTACTTAGCAAGCCACCGGCATGCTAGCACCAATTATGTGATTGTACGCCCTGGATTTAAGTATTTGATACCAAAATGACAGCCAACGACAAAACTTTACGTATAAGAAGCTTTCACCCCAACTAGTATCTAATTACAAGAGTAACAAAATAAAAAAAATGGAAATAAGCTAAGAAACGTCATAATATAAATAGATATACAAAACAACATTTACTTATTTATAAAACAGGACAGTTTATATAAATATAAGAATATTTCAAACTAAAAATTACGAGCAGTAAATTATACAATAATGATAAAGCAATCTTATTTACACACTAAATACAAGAACCCAAAGCGTACGATCACAACACAGGCGCATAATTACATACATAGATAATAAATAGAGAATAAAATTAATCACAGATAAAAAAAATAGTAAATAAACCTCTTGAAAATACGAAGATACATAGATGAAGCACCAACCGCTGTCAGCCACTCGACTACACAAAACCTACACCAGTGAACTAGCCCATCTTCCCGATTTGTTAACACAGAACATTGTATACTATATTGTGAACAAGGATAAAGAGGGACTACTTCATGTAACACTGATTGGCAATGAGCGTGATCCAAAACTACAACCGCAACCAAATCTATTTATAAGTTTCCTCTGCTGCGGCCTCCGTTACCTCTTTGAGCTGCGCGTCGAGTAGTTTCACCTGACCCTCGTATGTTTCTTCTCTTTGCGTCGCCTGCGATTATGTTTTGTTAACGAATGTACACAAATAAAACAACGAAAACTCCATGCAGTATCATACAGTGGCGAGTGTTATTATTTTACAACAGCAACACTGTCAGATACTAGGACGAAGATTATTAAGTAAACTAAAAACAACAGAACTGTTAATAAACGTACACAACAACTAAAATATAGTTTGATATGGAAAGAATAAAATGGTAAACGATAATCGTGCTACGTTCCACGCCCATTAAATCACAAAAACTTTGGTTACACCTTTTGCAGCCGTTGAACAAAATTACCATAGAAAATGACCGCTGGGTGGAGTTACTAAAATTTAGTCAAGTTTGCCAGGAAGCCATTTTTTTATGATTAATTGAGCATGAACAATACACTAGAGGGAGTGTGCGGCATAATGCAGTTAGGCAAGCGTAGAAAACACTCGCACAAATGAACCGTTCACGTTCGCATCACACCTCCTTTAGGCGAGTTGTGAGAGTTTTGATCTGATTTTTGTACTCCTCTTCACGTTGGTTGGCCTGTTAGGAACGTTATCTATTAATTACAGTATTTTTACTTATTATATCTTCACATATTTTTCTATATTAGAAATTAAACTTACTAAAATGGATTGTTGTCACCGTAATATAGCAGATATTAAAATACTTCAGATATTAATCTGGTTGGTGCATCATAATAAATTTTCTCATTAACTAAATTTTCAATGATTTTTGTTTTCATGATCATAGCTTAAATTCATAGCCTTAATTATCGATTCTAGCCCTTATACTAACATAATAATATAATAGTTATAAATACATGATAAAAATATACCTTCTCCTCGGAAACTTCCAGGGATTTCAGGTTGTTACCGACCACACGGAGCTCTTCTTCAAGCTCGACGATTTTGCTGAAATAAATTACAGAAAAAATTAAAATTACCCATTCCATCTTTATACTATAGGAGAATTTGTTTATGATTTAAATGAATTTTACTTTCATTGGAAAAAAAAAGCCGAAAAATTAAGCTACTTTCTAAGAAAAAAATGTATTCTGAAATTTTGGATTATAACATTTAATGGACCTGTACCACAGTATTTTGTTTGTTAATATATGTTGAAATTTGACGTGCAATTCTTACACTAAAAAGCATGCCGATAACACTTTTTTGTTGAAAGTCATCACATATTGAAATTATTATGATCAAGTTTTAAATAAAAATAATGAAATTGTTTTTGATAACTTTCAACAAATCCATGCAAAATTTTAAGAAATTGTCAATGTCAATCAATGTCGACTACTAGAAATAAAAAAATATGCAAAAAAATTATTCCCATAGTTCTGAAAAGAGAGCGAAATATTTTTCTGCAAGAGTGCTGATTGGCGACACGTCAAAATTATATCGATTTTTCTGTAACATAATACAGCATGTTACAAATACGCCACTTATGGTCTGTTTTTGAACTAATTCAGTTTTCATCCTCGATAACCTACTACTTCGTAATAGTGTGAACATCGTGCCAAATTTAACTATAACGGCTTCGAAATCGTTACTTATCTTATAAGTGTTTTATCAAATAACGATTTCTAAATCTAATTATCGGCTTAAGAAAATCCCCAATAAATGCTATCAAAAGTGTGGACTAAGTGTAGGTAGGCTCCACGGAAAAAATCCGTTCTTAAATAAAATATATTAAAAACTGTAACTTGAAGTTATTTACATTACTACAATTACAAGCCGTACTATAATATCGCAACGTTTACAGGGTATTTGAATGCCGTATTACGTAACCAATATTTTCATTTCATAATTCAACCGATATTTGGTTCAGAGATGCTAATACAAAGCGGTTATCGTTTCTAGTTAGTGTAAAAGCATTAGAGTAGTCATTTAGAAGGCGGCCGTCTGTACAATCATTACAAGGACATTAACTTAACAACGTACTTTCTAACTCTCGATAGTACAGACGACTTAGTTAAAAGCTCTATCCACACAATACAGTATATCAGGGACGAGAACGACCCGTGCTTCTTTGGAACCTTACTTCTTCAATTTCCTTCAAACCGATACCCGAAAAACATTTAAACATTTGTACTATCATGTTCAACTAGATTTTTTAATAAAAATATAATCATTAACTACATTTTATAAAAATCGAAACTTATAATTCGAAAGTACCGCAAAGAAATCGATAACATCCTCTTTCACATCTCTATCAAGACCCTGTATCGTGTGGATTAATCTTCAATTGGCTTTTTACCATAGAGTTATTACACATAGAGTATGAGAGCCATAGGCAAGCCTGTGAGTGCTAATGTCCAACAAATAATCAAAAAGATGAGATCCATGATTATCTTTGACTAATCACAGATGCATAAATTACATTTCAGTACAAATAACGATTTTTTAATACGCACGCACAACATAAGAGAGACATATGTAGGCTCATTTGCTTCTCCGTTATTTTTTTACACATCATTTTACATTTTTTACATTTTTTTTACACATTTTATATTTTTTTTTTACACATCATTTTACATTTTTTTTACACATCATTTTACATTTTTTAGGCTGGCTCCTGTACTCTATGAATAAAAACTCTATGCTCCTTACTCACCATTCGCTCTGCTCTGCGCGTTCCTCTGCCCTCTCGAGGTCTTGTTCCATCAGCACGAGCTTGCGCGCCACCTACCGCCGGCCGAGCGTTAGTACACGCCCACGCACACAACACACACACTACGCTACGCCGGCCGCCGCTCTCGACTTTACGCTTTGACGGTGCAGTGCGCATCTAATTTGTGCTTTCCATTACATTGATTGATGTTGATAAAACATGGTATTTTACTGTGGTCGTGTATATCAACGGTGCAAGATTGTGAAGGGAACGATGTGCGTTAGGGAAATTGGATGTATCTAATTCATATTTTTTTAATAAAAGAATACCTTCCAAACATATTGTTAATTAGAAAAAATATTGTAGTTGCTTAATTTTTAAGTAAACATTAAGTATTTTTTTCCATTAATTGTCATTTTTGTAGATTCCAATTGCAAAACTTCAATTTCCACACAACAGAAACAATATAAAAAAATATCACACAAAGCGGGGAGTCGAGAGCGGCGTCTGAACTCAGTAAGTAAAATATAAACGAGGGTTGTCCCAAAACATTTTAGCTCTAAATTTTAGTTTCAGTAATATTTAAAAACATAATATCTAAGTGCTATCTAGTGCGTTATTATAAACGTTATGTGATGTGTGCGCTTGCATATGTGCGGCACGCATACGGCCAGTAATTCTGGTGTAATGCGGTGCATATCTGAAAACGAAAATTGCCCTATACCACACATATTTCCTGGCACAGACTAGCCTACGGCCACGCTAACATGATACACACACTGAAGACGGAAATTTAGTCGAGACACGTACATGATAGTTAAGAAATATCCATGAGATGGGGCAACCCTTGTTTTGTTTTTAATTTACATGACAATGACGCTTGCAGCACAACTCGTGGTGCAAGTGTCACTGTCCTGTTTGAACTTAATTAATAGTAATGCAAAATAAATCAAATTAATTTAAAAAAAAAACAACACCTAGTTATTTTATGACAGATGCAAAAATATCTCCATATCAGCTTCCATCTCGTAGACGACCTATAGTGGACATGCAAAAACAACAGCGAGAGCCGATGTTAGGATTACCGATGTTGAAAATGCCGAGTTACGGTGTAGCAATGTTAAAAAATGCAAATGAACAACCATGCAAAACTGTGGCGAAAACTTGCTAAACGAAGCCTCAGGTTCAGCGCATTATCTCTCAACATTACTCTGTACACAACAAACAAAATATTTTTGATACACTTCAACGTCATTAATAATGTATTCCATGTGTATCATAAGTAATATTGATAACAGCGAGAACCCGTGGCGAATTCAATGGAAACCTACGATTCACCGGCCTCCGCGCGCTCCTCGGCACGCTCCAAATCAGCCTCGACCATGGCGAGCTTACGAGCAACCTGGAGACATGACACCACGTGTAAGAAACTTGTGATAATACTGCAACGTTCACAAAAATAATATTTAACAGCTATACTGGCAGTTTGTTGCGGTTTTAAGCAACTGCACCTTTCTTATATGGCATTAACTCTTATGTAACGACGTATGCAAGTCATGGACTTGTCGGTCCTTTTAAGGAAAAGAAACGTACGGTCGTATACGATACGTCTCCTTTTTGGGAACGACTTTTTAAGACCGCCTTCACAACGCAGGGTCATATGTCAGGGGAATTAGGACAATATTGTTGAGACCATCTGGTCCACCACATGTTGTCACATAACGGTATAAGATTGTATAAAATATCAGTTTTAAGGTGGATAAAACGGTATCTTATCGGCGTATGCGATAACTCCGTTGCTAATTCCAGAAATTTTGACTTAAATCTTTAAATATATTATAATCATGCTTCACGTACAACTTGTATTAGTTGTCATAGGACTAGTTGTTAGATAATATACACAAAAATAAAGTTTAAACATAGATATCAACGAAATTAAATAAAGAGTAGGTAAGGGAAACGTTATTTTCTTATTGCGCTTTTTTAGTAACGAAAAACTGTACAGCAAGGATCACTCGAAGACTGTAAAAATACAAAACAGGCTATCAGCTTCTGAATTAACACAAGTAACTCAGAACGTTTAGGGTGTATGAAATAGGTGTTAAAACTGATAAACAAAATGAAGGAGAAATAACTATTATACAAGATATTAAATATACGCCGAAAAGCAAAACAAGGGTAAACCAAACAACACCACAACTCAAAGACCTCATCGTATTTCTTGTCGGCTTCTTCAGCGAGGAACCTGGCTTCCTTCAGCTGATTCTCCAGGGCGTCCATACGCTCTTCATCGGCCAACGACCTGTTCTCGAGGACCTTGCGGGCACTGTACCCCATAACATTAAATAAGTTTCGGTTCAAAATAATCATGTTTATGTCGATGATATCAAGGGTGACCCAGAAGTTAGAAGACATGCAAAGGACAACACATTTGTAAGGAACGATTAAAGCGGCATACAACCTATAACTGAAATGCTGTGTAAGAAAATTAGGAACCATCACGTAGTTTGTCAATACCTGAGACAAAATCATAAAGATTGTTACGTTGGACATAATATACGTGTTGTTTCCTATACATGTAAAGTAACACATTAATTAAAGAATATAAATATTTTAATTCTCACCTCATAATTCTCACTCCGTTTCTGTAGTTTTGTTAATATAAATAAATGAAATCAGAAACATTTTTATTGCAATCATTTGCAATACTAGTGTTTCTGGTTACTGTTATATCGTGTTGTTATACGTTAGAACATATTATGAATCATAATTACAAAATAATATGCTGTCTAAATATTCTCAGTATTCTAATACAACTTTTGGTTTTATATTAAAATTACGTTTAGGCTAAAACTGCATACCAAATAGTTCGGCCAGCCGTAAAGTTAACGGCTTTGATTAACCTTCACTGAGCCGACATAATATTTTAACACATTCTGTTGCATTACAACAAACACTATCATATATCGTAGCTTATATAATTTAATATTTGTGTATTTAAAGCAATAAGCTTTTCAATCGACTTGACAAAAAACGTGAATAACAAGTTTCCAAAAATGACTTTTACTCAGTACAAAGTGAAATCAAGCACGTAATAAGATTACGAAATCTCAGACATTTATATATGTAATTTCAAGTGTAAGGAAAATTTTGCTTTGTCTGCGTTCAATATAAAACTAAAAGCATACTTTTTTATATTAGCCAATATCTGTCCCGATATGGATAGTAAAACATAGGTATTATGGCTTGCCTTTTCTCGAAAATTAAATCAAATCTCAATCTCAAATTTTTAATTATTATTATTTGAACAAAATTACACAAAACGAGTAAACCACATGTCATTTCCAGTAACTTTGAGTTTATCGCGAAACGACAGGCAAACGCGGGGTTTTTGAAAATCTGGTGGTGCATAGAATTTGTTACTAGATAATTTGTATTGATGATCTTTGAAACGATCAGACTCATTTTCGTCAAAAAAAAATTAATTAACCAATGTTGATTCAACGTCGAAGAATCTATTCTTGATTCTTAATAACTGATCGATTGACTTAACATTTTATTTTTCCTGCGAATAGAATTAGTGATTAGAAATTTGTTTATATATAACTTATTTTATGGATTTTACATTTTAGCAAAACTTTTAAATGTTCCGGTCAAATTCTGACGAATTTTACACACGATTTTGCGATTATATAAAACTGCGAATAATCAATGATCAAGTGGTAAGAAAACGTGACGCCTTTTTATATTATTAAAATATATAGTTCATTACCTTTTTTAAACTACCTTGGTACGCCAAATAAAAGAAATAAAAAAATATGTTTGAACGCGCAACTTTAAAATTCATAATACCTAAATTCATATTACCTAAATAACTAAATTATTTAAAGTAAAACAATAGTTGCCATATTTTTCTAATATCTGGCATCATGCTTACAAATAGTTAAAAACCTTCTTTTCTCATATGGCAACACGTGGCAATCGCGAATAAAAGTTCGGCGATAAATAATATACACCTGTCTAAGGTATAACAACACGTGAGCTAGTTTTATTAACAGACGTTCACCTCTTCGTATTTCTTGTCGGACTCTTCAGCGATGAGTTTAGCCTGTGCCAGTTGTGCTTCCAAGATGGCGACGCGATCGTCCTCCATATTGGTTCTGTTCTCCAGCGCCTTGCGTATTCTGGTTAGTGCGGGGCCAAACACATGCGTGTTATAACATCGATATCGATAAAACTTATATGATGATCTATTGATTTCTTGATATGATTAATAAATTTCTTGATTGCGAGAGAATATTTTAAATTTTAATTTAAAAATATTATATGTTATTTTGATTTTGCACTTGAATCCCAACATTAGTTGTTAATAACTCACATTTTTAAATATTTTTTTTTAATTTTCTCGCAATTAAGAATATTTCAGAGATAGAAAAATCTAGTAAATTCATATAGAGAAAAAAGATAAATGGTCAGAATTGTAAAACACAAGAAAAAACGAAAAGATAATGTTATGAACTAACAATAACACTCATGCACATAAAAAAATAAAATCAGTTTTTATTCTTGAAAAAATTAATAAATTTTCGAGTTACGAAAACTGAGAATTTAATTAATTAAAATTTAATCATTCATCGTTGAAATTAAATAGAAAATAAATAATTGTAATCCAAGTAAAAATAAATGTAGGTATATTTAATATAAATGTATATTCATAGGTAAGACAGGTGTATGTTCTAAATAAGAAACTAGTTTTTCTATATGCTTCATTAGCTTATCATGAAAGAATAATCTTCAATACTTTAATATATTTTACAAGGGGCCAACACGAAACCACGTTCGTGTCTCAATGTTAAAGACAGCTTGTACTATAATTGTATACTGGCGCGAATATGTCGATGACGATGTAAAATGGCGCGGGCTAACGGTGACGCGATGTCGAGACGTTTCGATTTTTGTCCTTCAGATTCAAGCGATAATGAGTCTCAGTAAAAAGATCTAATTTTTCTACAATTGGACGTAATTCTATATAGGTAATTTTGTATAGGTTCTATACCCAGTAATTCATGGTTTTAATCATTTTTGTCTAACTGTATAAACAAAAGTAAATGTAGAGTTTAAGTTATCTTTTAATTTTAAATGCTAAATATACTTAATTCAAATGGACTGTTTTCAGTACTTTTGAATCGTCAAATGTTTTTAAGGAAGCAGCAAGAGGCGAATAAATTTTTCCAAAAAAAAATTACAATTGGCTTTATAGTTATAAGTTAATATTTGCGGCTTGGTGCGTTGCTGCCTGCAATTAAGTTATGCTGCTATCACTCAAATAATCTTCAATTGTATAGTAAGCCTTATATAGCAGCATCGAACCAATTTAAATTTGATTCATTTTTTTAATTTAATTCTCATGGATTAATGTGACATAAATTGTAATATTAGGTTAATGTAAATGGTTTTTTTTTTGTAAATATAATTAGGTACTTAAATAAATTTTTAAATATTTGTACACTTTGATAAAAGTTGATTATGTAAAAGAATTTTGTGATTTGTAACCAGTTCAGTTCAGTATCTACCCACAATTTTGCAAATAAATATATTATTAGGATCGTTTAACTTTAACTTGTGTAAGGACAAGTCTAGACAACAGCTAGGCAAGATTAAATACGTTATTATAACTGGCCCGTGATGTATAATAAATTCATATAGAGAAAAAAGATAAATGGTCGGAATTGTAACACACAATAAAAAACTAAATATTATCATTATCGTTTTAAGATTATTTCTAAACTTGTGTAAGGGCAAGTCTAGACAAGAGCTAGGCAAGGTTAAACTCTTTATTATAACTGGCCCGTGATGTGTAATGTAACATGGCATCTTGGTGCAAACTTACCGTTCCGATTCATCGGCGGCCTGGCTGGCCTCCGCGAGCTTAGCGGTCGCGGTCGCAAGACGCTCTTCTGACCTTTCCAAGTCCTCCTCAAGCAGTTGAATACGTCGGTTAAGCGCAGCAACTTCGGATTCGGCCTGCAAATACGTTATTACATCAATTTGACTGGCCCGTTGGCGCAGTGGGAAGTAACCCTGGCTTCAGCTCAGCGGGTCGCGGGTTCGATCCCACCGAGGACCAACATTTTCTATAAATGAATTTGTTGGTCTTCGAGCCTGGGTGTATATTTGTATTTAAGTATGTATTTAAAAAATATATAAGTATATATTCACCAGTTACCAGTCTACCATAACACAAGTATTAAGTTACTTACTTTGGGGACGGACAACCGTGTGTGTAAGTGTCCCATATATTTATTATTTATTTATTTAATTTTGATATTTTATTTGTACATCCCTAGCTTAAACGTTACGTATTGGTCAAATTTTCCTTACAACGATAACTCCAATATTTGATATTTATTGTAATTTTTAACAATATTAATTATAGTATAGATATATGTTAAAGACAATATGCATTTTTGCTTAGATTTTCAGCAATATTTCTACTTTTTTATTGCTGAAAGAAAAGGCACAGATTTAGCAGAAATAAACCAAAGTCTAGTACATGACTCATTAACCCTTAATAGTTTCACAACACTAAATAAAGTGATGGATCATATAAGAGACCATTTCGGGTTCTATAAGTAGAAAATCATAATAATATCATTTTGGTTGTAATTCGCGATGAATAAATTAATCATCAAAAATTTTTTTCAAAAATCAACATATTCTTTATTCAAGTACTTTTGAATCGTCAAATGTTTTTTACGAAGCTACCACTGATTCGAAAGTTTATACCGATACGAACAAGCAATAACCTCGGCGGATATTCTTGTAAAAAAAAATTACAATTTATTAATTGATTACATGTTAATCGTTGCAGCCTAGTGCGTAGCTGACTGTAGTTAAAATATGCATTGTTACATTTTGCAAATTTACGACTAATTTATTAAATACGTACTTGTTAGAATTTTATACAAACACTAGTACAAAGCCGTATCAAACATTTCCTAACAAGTAACTAGCTACTTATACAGACGACGAATACAAAAGGTGATAGACATCACGTTGCCGAATAAGTAATAATAAATGTACTCATTTACATTTCCAATAAACCTAACGACTTATCAGTATGCCTTCGAAGAGACAATTAGTCACTAAACCTAATTATGCCATACATATATTTTTCCACTTGACTAAATTCATATATAACAAATGTAATCTTTTGTTATAATGGTTACAAAGCCGTTCAAATTATATTGTTCGTATTCTTAAAGTTTACCGATAATTTAGTTATCAAACTTTTCGATATTTCTAATTACATTCACGTGACTACCGGCTATTAGTGATGTGCCAATGATTTTAAATACCGTTCTTTCGATTATTTTACCGTTCTGTCCTAAAATCGCCAAGAAGGCGACACAAAACTTAACTTCTGCGCATTGTTCTTCGGTTTTTACGTTGCATTATTAAACATCGACATATAACACGCGTTTAGAATAAACCACCGTTGATTAAAATATTTCACCAGTTCTTTATTTATATTCAACGGTTACGCACATGTTCATGACATCACGCGTCCTTGTTGCGAGGAAGCAAACGAGTCCCAGTTTCTCCTTTTATCCTGTGTCGTCAGTAGAGCTAATAATAGACGTGAGATGTTCAATTTACGGTCCTCATTTATATCGTATATAATACTAAAAAGGTGTGTTTGCTCGCTTATTCTTCTTTCACGTAAGGAAGAAGCGACGAATCGAATTTATATTAAGTATGAAAGTAGTCAACTAACTGGAGATTGATATAGGCTAGTTCCTAAAGCATAGTTATTATAGTTTATCCGAGTCGCGGACAGAAATCATTACATATATTTCAAGATATTAATATAAATGGAACAATGTTCCAGTGACAATTTTAACTACATATAAGACTAAATTTGCCTAACATTTACCGACATGATTAATTCTGTAGACTGCTTTTTTCGAGGCTTCTGTAGGTGTAATGACCCCCAATTTCATCAAATGTATGATAATCGACAGATTATATGAGACATATTTACAGATACTTATAACACAGATCAATAATAAATGTAGACATGGACTTGACAACTAAAATCAAGTTTCCGAGACACAAAATTCATATATGAGTGTACAAAAGCATCTATAATTAAATTGTGGTGTGATAATCAAATAATCTATTCAAATAAACGAGACTGTAGTCACCTTGAACTCGTACGAATGTGTTCAAACTAACGCCCTAAGGCTATTCTGCATTTGCTTATAGAAATATATGTTTTATCATGTCAAGGGTCAACAGCCTTTTTGTCTAGTGGAAAGTTTCAATCGGCTCAAGGAACAGCTAATTTTCTTTTAGTAACTGATCCGAATTGCGTTGATATGGCTTCATGATGACTTCCACGTCAATAAACAAAGTAATAGGTCTTACATTTATAACGGCAGACCATCCTATGCTACTAATATTATAAATGCGAAGGTTTGTAAGTATGGAATGTTTGTCACGGCAAATCCGCTGAACTAAAGTCGATGAAATTGGACACAATTATTCCTTATACACCGGGGTAACGCATAGGCTATAGAAATCCTGTAAATTTTACAGGAATAGGACGATATTGAAACACGCCATCTATTATCAAACTATCGCGCGACAACAGTCCAAGCAAACGAACTTGCATGTAAAAGTTAGTTTTGAATATTTATTAGAACAGCTATACATTTATTTTACTCTGTTTTAATTTAAATTTGTTGTACGATACGATTGCTAAATAGGCAGTATTAATTTTAATGTAACCTTTACACCTATCTGTCGATTTCACTTAAATTCATGGTGTTTTGAAGAATCTATAAAATTGCGTTTAAGCAATTAATTACGTCGAGAGTTAATTGCTGTCCTCATTACATGCTCATTTATTGAACACAGTATTGAGCAAACGTTTCAAACTTTTCGCAATACCTACTCTAAGTATTGTTTAGTTTTTCTACCTGTTAAGGCGTAATTTATTAAGGATAATCTGTAATTTCTACTGTTATTCATGTTTTTAATAAACATTTATGGGTCATATAAATATACATCATTTTAGAACCTCAAAATCGTTCAATTTCCAATTAAAAATTATCAAATTACTTAATAAAAATCTTAACAAAAACTATATGAAAATATTTGATTTATGAATATATTATTTTCGTACATTGTACTAATAAAACTATGTAAGATTTATATCCAACACGATCTTGAGTTAACAATTCGTTATCAGCTCTTGATATAGGCAACCTGATAAGGCACATAATACTTTACAGGAAATCAAATCAAATCATGAAAATATTGACCAGTTTCGTAGAATGAAATATGATGAAATTTTATGTTTTTTAGTGCGGAAATTGTCCGATTTTAGTCTTTGGATTATCTATCATAATAGTTTACTGTAGATAAGTTCATGCATTGCAGCTCTATAAATTACGTCATGTGGCGATAACGGCAAGGAGTCGGACACGCCTATCTGGCGCCGGCGCGAACCTCCGGGACGTACGATCTACACCGAATAAGAAGAATGCACTGAAGGGTGCACAGTTCTCCGACCCGAACCGGCTCACTCCATATCATGCGGCACAAGTCTGGTACGCGACCTCCAACGCACAAAACCTGTTACGTATACTCGTAAAAGAAACTAGCACACCGTGTACCGCTAAAGTATGCAAGGACTCAAATTTTCTGATACAGATGATAAATTTTCAATCAGCAATTCAAAATTTTTTTTTCTTAACTAATATATCGACAACCAGAACACAGTGGCAATATGAAAAAATACATATTCGCTATCTCGCTTTAGCGATTTATGGGAAGATAGAGCAGAAAGAGAGGTGAGTATGCGTACGTCGCCGGCACACCTAACTATGGCCGGACATTACTCACTATAGGTAGATAGTATTGTAACTTTTACAATGCTACTGATAATTCCCTTAAACATGACCACGAAACTTCTAACACAAGTTATTACACATGTAAACTAAATTTGCACGAAAACCACAACACATATATAGCACATTTCCTTACTTCTTCTCTTCTCATTATTTCAACTTGTAATCGTTTGTGATACTCCTCACATTCGTCCTTATATTTATCCATTTCGTCCTTTGTTTGACGCATTTTCTTCTTTAAGACATCCAAAATGGTGCCCTGCTGCATGTTTGTCGTCATTTTGTTCACTGTTCGTTAAATAAAATGCCTAAAATGTTAAATTTAGAGACACCTTCGCCCTACTCGCGAAAATGCCAACTGACTGGCCCGTTCGTTACCGCTCTGTACCTATCGCGGAGATACCTCGACCCGAATGAACACAGCCGGCAAATAAAATGGCGGCCACTAACTTAGACGCTACAATTTTATCACCGATTTAACAATGACGTGCCCTTTTATGCAACAATGTTTAATTGATAATGAATTAATATAAATAGATAAAGTTAATTGTATACGAAAGACACTAATTTGTCGCACTATCACACATTTTATGACAAAATGACAGCACGCTTAGCGAGAATGGTAAACGTCACACACAATCAACCGTGCGGTATACACTAGCTCCACCTATCGAATGTCATACGTACTCACATCCTGTAGGGTCAAATGCATTGTAATCGTCAATCGAGAATATTTAAAGGTATCGGGATGGGTGAAACGCTTGAAAGAATACGGACAATATAATATGATTACGGTAGTTACGTTGCACTACCTATTCTGAAACTAAATTACAATCGTGAGAAAATACTTCATAACTAATTTTCTTATTAGTAATTGTTTTAAACATTACACACAGTAAGTTAGAGAATCTGATTATGTATAAAAAAGTAAAATGCAAATGTACACAGTTATTAAGCAATTGAAATATTTACATTAATTTAATGTAAATGTTGCAGCATGGACAGTAATGGCGCCATCTAGGTCAAGATTACTGAACTACATTCTGAAAGGCCTAAGCCAACGTAGCTTATGAACGTGTTATGATTAACACAGCAGAAGAAATACACGAATTTTTATACATAACAATGACGCAATTTAGAAAGTATACGTCTGCTTTAAATTCTTTAATGATATGTTCGACATCAGAAAGTTGCATTAAATTGAAATATTCTACATGATTACTTGAAGTTTTACAATGTCATAAGTTTTTTAACTACATATTTCAAAATAACATTTAAATAATTTCGTGTTCATTTTTAAGCCGATAAATAAAATAATTATCTTCTCTTTCTTCCCTAGAACACTTGACCTGATTCATTCAGCATTAACTACAAAGGATATATTAATTAACCTTGTTGGTGCATTCTCTTTCCCAGCTAACATAACACTTTTTAAATATACAGTCTGGCTCGCATTATTTGCAATAGATTACAACTCCATAATACGATAACTTTTTAATTGTGTTAATTCCGTTTTCCTGATTTTATCTATAATTCTAAAGATACTTTTCCAATATTTTTAAGGAAGTATAAATAATGGAAGTGTATAGGCAAATTATAATACGAACCAAACCCTTCGCTCATGCAAGTGAGCATTTTACACCTTTAGTGGGACCCGCTATTTAATCTATTTTTGCGCACGTTAGTTTCGATTTTGTAAAAACTCGTAAGATTATCATAGAAATGTACCGGATAGTTATGTTAACCATCAAATTATTTAGGTAAATAAAGTTTTTATGTAAATAAAGATTTATTTTGTATTCGTCTAAATTCACATAAAACATTCATAAATTACACAAACTTCCTCATAAGTCTCTGAATCTGGCAGTAATTCTATTTTTAAAAGAGCAACCGCCGAGTTTTTTTCTGGCTCTTTTCACACAAGTTCACAAGTTTACTTGAAAGAAAAATATTTTTAATTTGAGTTTCAATTCTTGAATTGATCACAAGACAGACAACAACAAGCTGACAAACACCGCAAAAGACTGTTTTATAATATGAAAATTTTTGTTTGATTAAGCTTGAAGTCTAGCTAGGAGACGATCAATTTACTAATTTGGTATTGTATATCGAGTGCATAAATAAAAAAGATGGAATAAGATTAAAATAAAATTATATATAAAATTAAATATAAAAAAAATTATAACTTGTATATTATAATACACACGAGAAAGTATTTTAAATTACCTACAAAATAATTATCATTGTAATTAAAGAATGTTATGTACAATATTAAATTCTATTTTACTCATCAAATCTTAATTCAAGAACATACGTGTAATAACTACTTTAAAAGTTTAGTTATAAAATCAAAAACTGTTTGGTTTTCAGTTATTAAACAGTATTAATTAGACGTATATTTAATGTGTTGTATACTATTTATACATCTAATTAATTTATTCTATAACTTTCCCGTATTATACAACTATTTGAATCTAAAATATTGATATTAAAATACTTCACAAACTGAAGATCTGACAAGAATAATTTAGAAAGTTGTATTTACATGAATACAGGAACCTTACACAATTTACTGCAAAGCATAACAAATTGTATAAATAAAAAGTAATAATACGCTGTTCTCATTTTGTAAATAAAGATTTCTTTACTAATTTATTCTTAAATAACCGTTTATTGACAAATAATTATCAAACGTTTTAAAAAACAAATAAGGGTTGTAAATATACAAAAAGTGCAAAGTGCACGTGAACAATAGTTCACGTGCACTTTGCAGTGAGCGCGACATCTAGCGGCAAAGATTGCAATCATCAGCGTAAACAAGTCAAGACGAAATGTCAATGGCTCAGCTGATCGCCACGCGCGGATTTAGCTTCGCTCCGTAGAGCAGCTTTAAGATTTTTCCGACGGAACATGCTTAAAAATAGTTTAGTGCGCATTTAGCCCACGTCTACCCCACTCACACATTCAAACAGAAGTCTAATAAATGTAGGACATTACCCTTTTTAATGCCGTATTCTTTATGTTCTGCAACTCATTCTTAATAATTGAAAACTTCATCATTGTATCCGACGAAAATATAGAACTACCGAATGCGAGACCGGGATAATCAGCGCATCTTCTACGCCTTCGATTCTCCCTGGCGGCCAAGACTTCAGTGCATTCACTAGGACACCTAAGTTTCGCAAGTTCTGCCGTTTCGGGGTCGTCGTCGGAGATATCCGAGCCGAGTGCGGTCACCTCGGCACCGTCGCCAGCGGATCTCTCCTCTCGAAAGGAGAAATCATCATCCGAACTACCGATCGAGTCCGCGCGGGTAATCCTAACATCGAACTCAATTTCATCATCGATATTCGAGTCCTCGATTTTATTTCGATTCGAAAGTGCATCGTCACTATTTGTCCTTGTCAATTCTTGAGATTCACTAACACTATTGACACAAGGCACAACATCGTCTGTTTGACCGTGTGAGGTCACTTGTTTGGACGGAGTACAGTTCGCGGGCGCCCCGGAGGCGGGTACCCGGTCGCCCCTCAGCCGCGGGTGGTGTTGGTGCCCCCTGCGCCGCACGGGGGTGCGCCCGTGGGCGTGGGGCGCGGGCGCGGACATCACTGCACGGCGCGCGCTCCGACCGGCCGCGCAACGACCGCCGCCATGTTGACTGACTGTCGCTTTCAATAACAAAAACGTGGCGCTGCTATCGCACATCCGCCGTCTTTCATTTAGCTTGCATTGACTGTTTTACCGACACAATCGCTGTACTTATCAACCGCGGTAGAATTCGAAATTCAAATTGATCGTCAGTAGAACTACTTCCTTTGCCATTCTTCTTTTTGATTTAATTAACTAGGTATTAATTTAAAGAAAACTCCGTATTAAAAAAAGAAGTGTAAATCAAAAATTTCATAATAGACAATTCACTCAAAGAATTTATTCAAGTATCATAAATTCATTTGTTTGTATAGTAGTTAAAATATGCGATGAACGCGATCGAACGTCTAATTTTACCTAAACACCGGGCACCGAGCCCATATTAGGTGGCGAAGGTTTAAAATAGCCACTAGCGTCCGCGGGCGCGCGGATCACGGCACGTAAACATCTGTGCAAGACTCACGTAGTTCCACGTCATAGTTTATAGACTACATCATTACCAAGAACTGCACGATATTTTGAGGTCTCATTGCTTCATTACTTGTTTATTCCTGTTGGCATTCTTGTCTATTATGCTAATTACTCGGTAAACATTCCAAGATAATCAGCTTCTGTATCAGCTAGTAACAGTGTCATTATCTTAATAATAACGTTAAACAAATATGCATTTCCTAGCTACGTATTATATGCAAACATTAATTAAATGCTCAAGTTACTAATCCTTAAAGCAATATGGATTTTTTTTAATGAATATTATACTACCTAAATAATAACGCTATTGGCATACTCATTTATGATTTAGTATCAAATATGAAGTAAATATACTCAATGTTTATTCTTAACACATATTACGCACTAGCTGTACCTATATCCCTGACTTCGTTCGCCAACTTGAAAAAACTGGAAGTTATGTATGTATATACTTTATATAGGACGTTGAGTCCGTTACATCAGCTTCCATTGCACCAAATTTAATCAATATTGCTACCTAATACTGTGGATCAGAAATTGAAACCATAACAGAAAGACGGACTTTCGTATTTATTATATTTTCATGGATATCCTATACTACTAATATTATAAATGCGAAAGTTTGTGAGTATAGATTTATGCTTCTTACTATTTCACGGCGAATCTGCTGAACCAATATCGATGAAATATGGCACAATTATTCTTTATACACCGGTGTAACATATAGGCTATAGAATTCCTGTTAATTCTACAGGATGACATTGAAAAGCACCATCTATTATCAACCTATCACGTGACAACAGTCCACGCAAACGCAATTGCGGGTAAAAGCTAGTGATGACTGTGTATATGGATATAAAAATCATCAATGAATTAATATTAATTAACGTCAATATTACGATAACTTTTGGAGATACAATGTAACTAGGGAAAAGCTGTGATAGCTCAGCGGTGAACTCGTCGGACTGTTTAGAAAAGGTACAAGGGGACTTCAACTTATCTTAGTCGCCTTTTAAAACATCTCGGTAAGAAATAAGGGCGCTCTATTCTACACAGTCGGATACGACACGGCGAGTCAACCTACCTAAGGCGTATGACACCTCGGTATTAAATAAAGGTTGTTTATTTTAATTGAGATCTGGCTTTTTTACTAATGGTTGAGTGACATGGCGCGGCGCGTTTGTTTAAAAAAACAATCATCATCCTCCTGCCCTTATCCCACTCTAAGTGGGGTCGGCACAAGATGTTAAAAATATGCTGTCACATGATTTGGCTGCGTTTTTACGACAGGCCGCCTGCTTGACGTCAACTTACCTTAGTCGTATTTTACGACTCCTCGGTAAGAAAGAGGGTGGTCTATTTTACTCAACCGGATACCACACGGTGGGTCAACTTACCTTAGTCGCCTTTTACGACACCTTGGTAAGAATTGAAGGTGGTACTATTCTTTTCAGCCGGAAATCACACGGCGTAGGACAAAACAATAATATTATGTTGTTACACACATTAGAATTACGTTATACACATTATTATAATTAATAAATACAAATACTCACGTTCTGTAATGCCTTCTCTTTCTCCTCGAGCTTGCCGTTGACCTGCATGAGGGATTCTTGTGTCTGGTCCAGATCATTCTCAATGGTCTGGATTTTCTTCTGGAGCTGTCTGGCTTCTTCTTCCGCCTACGAGCATATAACATCACTTTACAAGAGCGAACGAAAGCTTGGTTACACAGATCCAAGTAACAGAGATGATATTCTCTTGAATAAATTAAATTATAGAATGAGACGTTACTTTGCGGAGAACCATAACACAAAAGTAATGATAAAATTATTTTGCTATAATTCGCGATGAAGTAAAATAGAAAATATATAATGCTAAATGTAGAGAGGACAATCCAATCACTGGCTTTGCGATTTTGTCGTGGAGGTAGACTTCACGACACGACTCTTGATGATGATTCGGTTGCGGGGCGAAACGATTGTTGAGTTTGTGATAGTGAACGTATGTAGTGCTTACTTTAGCCGTATTTTACGAAATCTTGATAATAAAGAGGGTGGTCTATTCTAATCAGCCAAATACCACACGGGACAACTTACTTTAGTCGCCTTGTACAACACCTCAGTAAGAAATGAGGGTAGTCTATTCTACTCAGCCAGATATCACATGGTGGATCAACTTACCTTAGTCGTCGTTTACAACACCTCGGTAAGAAAGAGGGTGGCCTATTCTAACCAACCGGACACCAAACAGTGGGTCAACTTACATTATTCCCCTTTTACACACCTCGGTAAGAAATAGGGGTGATCTATTCTACTCAGCTGAATACCTCACGGGACAACTCGCCTTAGTCGCCTTGTACAACATCTCTTTAAGAATAGAGGTTGGTGTAATCTACTCAGCCAGATACCACAAAGCGGTACAACTCTACTCAGCCGGATATCACACGGTGGATCAAGTTACCTTAGTCGTCATTTACGACACCTCGGTAAGAAAAGAGGGTGAACTATTCTACTAAGCCGGATACCACACGGCGGAGCTTTACCGGTAACGGTATTAAGGATAAATACCTTTTCAGCACGAAGGTTGGCGTCCTTGGCCTGCTGTTCGCACTGAGCGGCGCGGTCCAGTGCGTTGTCCTTCTCCAGCTTCATCGCCTGCATCTTCTTCTTGATCGCGTCCATGGTGGCGGCTTTTGGTTTTTACTCCCCTTGATGAAAAACTGTGGAAGAAAAATCTTGTAAATCATAGTTTATCTTTATGGCCCAAGATCCCTTGAACACCAACCTTCGCTCGTACAGCTAACTTACATGCTTGTCTGGCTGGGGTAGGAACTATCGAAAATGTCTGGCTAAAGGGGAAACAACCTAACCAGCTGAATAGAATAGTACCACCCTCATTTCTTACCGAGGTGTCGTAAAAGGCGACTAAGGTAAGATGGCACGCCGTGTGGTATCCGGATGAGTAGAATAGACTAACCTCATTTCTTACCGAGGTGTCGTAAAAGGCGACTAAGGTAAGATAACCCACCGTGTGGTATGCGGTTTAGTAGAATAGACCACCCTCCTTCTTACCGAGGTGTCGTGAAATACGACTAAGGAATACTGACGTCAGGCAGGCGGCCGGTCGTTAAAACGCAGCCAAATCATGTGACAGCATGTTTATAATATGTTGTGCCGACACCTACTTAGAGTGGGATAAGGGCAGGAAGATGATGAATACAGTGGGTTCTCAAAATGATATAACTGCGATCCCGCTTTGAAAATGCATGGAATAAAAATGGATGATCTACCAAGATCCTTCAATGGTATATAGACCACCTAAGTCGTTGCGGCACTTAATCGTGTAACATGACAATTTCATAAATCCTGGAAAAGACTTGGATAGGACAGTATATATCTCTTGGTAAAAGAAAAAAAAAGAAATCTTAGTTTACAACTAACTAAATACAGACTGTTTCAATTAAACAGATAACTAAAAAGTCGATACACGAACGTTTTGTGTACACAGTTGTATTTGTACACACTGAAAATTGTAAAATGTTGAACGGCCTCTGGCGCGGTGAGTTTTCAATCGTCAACTCTACTGCTGGTTCGGAAAGCTGTTCCTACCGAGAAGAGCCAGAAAGAACTCGGCGGTTGCTCTTTTCTATCTTATCT
This sequence comes from Morpho helenor, assembly GCA_029227775.1. Taxonomy (NCBI): domain Eukaryota; kingdom Metazoa; phylum Arthropoda; class Insecta; order Lepidoptera; family Nymphalidae; genus Morpho; species Morpho helenor. Next base: position 3,957,458 of record JARGCU010000006.1, read on the forward strand.
TTATTTGTATAACTATTACTTAACTTTATCTTAATTGCCGATGGACACATTTCAGGCTTTGACTTGACTGTTTCTTACTTTAAAGTATTTATGTGTGTACTTAAGTTGTTCTAATGCAATTAGTTTAATCTCCTTCTTTCGAACGGTGAAGGTTAATGGCTAGACATAAGTCTTTTGAATGGATCGCTTAAATCCAGTAGCTCCCTTTCTCTGTTCTGTTCACCAAATTGGAGGTCTCCTAACGCTGCGTTTTGCCTATCTTTAATATTTTAAGCACTTGAGAACGCTCGAGTTAATAATATTCCGTCTAAAGGGAATTAAAAAATTGGAAGATTTTGAAACATTGGAAAATGCCACCAAATCAAGTGAAAGTGTAAGTTTCCGTTTCGCACGTCACTAGTCCATATCCATCTATACTTATTACTTATCCATATAAATTTTAATTGTCAAATGAAATTTGAAATTGTCTGTATGTCTGTCTGTTTTTACGGTTAATCTGGTAGACAATAGTATTCATGAAATTATAATTTTTTATACACTGTAGCAACATATAGTATAACAAAATTCCCGTTTTTAGTTCGTAAATAGGAGAAAAATCACATAATTTTTGCTCAATAACCATTGTAGATTAATAAGTTATAAAAAGACGTGTACATAAGTGTATTTGCAACATAAAATTGAAAACGTTTAAAAGATTGACCGCCGAGTTTCTTTCTGGTTCTTCTGGGTAAGAGCAACATTCAGAACCAGTTGTAGCTTCATTATTATTATTATTGATACTTGACGATTCAAAAGTGCTTGGAAGAGGTTATTTGAATAAAGATTATTTTGATTTTGTTTTTGCAACGCCTTACCGGGCAAATGTCATATATTTATGGTCCAAAAACAAATTTAAAAAATTGATCATATTATCTGGTCGAAATGAAATAGCAAACGTCTTAGATGTCTTATAAGAGCATTGCACCTTTTGTTCCATAAATAGGTACACGGTCAGGATTACTTTCGTTTGTATTGCTTCGTATTATGACTTTAACACTTTCCTTACACTTCTTATTTTTTTAGTTATTTATTTTACAACAATGCACATGTACAATTATTGTGTTGCTGGCTCCCAAGCTAGTTAAAACTTTATTTTGGGAACCAGTGCCCACCTTAACTTTCAACTTATATATGTACAAATATCAATTACGATGACAAAAAATTACAATACAAGTACATATCTCACATCTACAAGTTTATATCTCACTAGCTTTTACCCGCGACTTTGTTCGCGTTGACTGTTATCCATAGGTCGATAATAGATCTCGCTTTTTAATGTCATCCTATTCCTGTAGAACTAACAAGATTTCTAGACTATATATTATTCCGGTGTATAAGGAATAATTGTGGCAAATTTCGTAGATATTGGTTCAGCGGATTCGCCGTGAAAAAGTAACAACCATACATCCATACTCACAAACTTTCGCATTTATAATATTAGTAGGATTAGTATAAGTTAGTACAAGTGAATATATAAATAAGTAGATATAAATTAGCAGCATAAATTAGTATTAGTATAACTTAGTATAAAGATTACTATAAGTGGTACCCGCATCTTTGTTCGCTCCAACTTCTTCGTTTAATTACCCACAATAATGCAATAAATATGTGTTTGTTTTTCCCATGAGAAAACGATTTTTTTTTATCTTATACTAGCTGTGCTTGCGGCTTCGCCCCCCGAAAATCAGTGTCACAAAGTTTTTCTCGCTTAAATCTCGACCCCGCTTGTAATGTACGATAAAAAAGTCTTTCCAAAGATGTTTCACAAAGAACAATATGTAGACTGTTTTTCTGTCTTATTAACTTTCTCTTTTTTGAATTTAATCTTTTTTTTTTTTAATCTTTAAAAAAATTACCGAGCAAGGCTCAGTCATATAAAATAATCGACGGACAAAATAACGCACATTGCGCTCTATGAACGTATAAAATAAAACCAGCTTTTATACGAGTAAGCTATTACAACCAGTGGCGACTTGTACTTCATTCCAGGCCTGGAATTTCGATCTAGAAAGTTACCTAGATCTATTATACAGTTTCTGAATAACATTGTGCCTTAACATAAAGTCAACGTTGGGAAAAATTTAATAATAGTTTTAGTAAGCTTAAAAAAATAAGAATATGTGAAAGCTTATTTTCTAAAAGCGACGTCCAATACTCTGTACGAAATCATTCAAACGTAATTTTCTTTAATGATTTCGTAGAGTAAAATTTCTATACATTTGGAAGTGGAAGACTAATCGATGCAAACAGCATTTTATAAACATGTAACACGATTTGGCAACGTATTTTACGACCGGCCGCCTGCCTGACGTCAACTTACCTTAATCGTATTTTACGACACCTCGGTAAGAAATGAGGGTGGCCTATTCTATCCAGCCGCCACACGGCGGGTCAACTTACCTTAGTTGTCTTTAACGACACCTAGGTAAGAAATGAGGGTGGGGTATTCTACTCAGCCGGATACCACACAGCGGGTAATATTGTTGTTAGCTACTCAAATCGTAAAACATAAGTAATCATATCTAATTTAAACGATTAGTATTTTTCGTTTTATCAATTGAATTTTAATCCAATAGTTAGTTACCTTACATAATCTGATTTACTCAACTAAAAAAAAAATAAGAACAAATGTACCTAATAACTTAAAAAGAGCAACGCCGTGTGGTATCCGACTGAATAGAATAGGCTATAGAAATCCTGTTACATCTACAAAAATAAGATGACATTAAAAACCCACTAACCATCTATAATCTGGATTAATTGACAACCCAGAACTGTTAAGCCAGATATTGTTTAAGATTCCCTCTCGCTTGCCACGACATCCCATTCCCGTTTTTACTCATAAAATGTATAAAACAAACTTTGGGCATTACTCCTTGTAACCTAGGATATGCAGGCAATTTAATGAATTTGTCAGTAAGAATACCTCAATAGATATTAGTAATAAATTAAATTTATTCAAAAAACACTTATACAAAGCTTTGCATCTATCTATCTATCTATCTATCTAATTTCGGGGACGCCTGTCGGTGCAGGACGGGTGATCAGCTCCTATTCCGGACTATTCCACCCATTTCCCCATGTTGGGACAAGGGTTTCACTGCTGTCCCGACAGTGTCACCTGCTCTAATCTACCCGTAGCTTTTACGAACCTGATAATATCCCTGAAGGAGATATTTGTCAGATCCTCAACTTCAATTTCATCCTTACCTAGTATCTCCCATCTTACCAGCGAGTACATAGGGCACTCAGCCATAAGGTGAAGACTCGTTTCTTCCTCTCCACACTCTGGGCACGCAGCATCTTCTGTTATTCTCATTATTGACAGGTGTCTGTTTAACAGGCAGTGCCCAGTTGTAATGCCTGTTACAATTGCTACATTTTCCCTGCTCTGAGACATCAGCTGTTTAGACTTCCTTGTATCAAACGATTTGAGAAACAACTTTGCTTGTCTGAGCATTGTGTTTCTCCATCTTTTGTTAGATTCTGTCTCTATTCTTTTTTCTATCACACACTTTATTATATTATGTGCAATTGGGAGGAAGGGTTCTGGTCCTACGAATGTTTGACTAGCTCCCTCTCTTGCCAATTCGTCAGCTTTTTCGTTCCCTGCGTTCCCTGTTCAAGCTTTGCATTGAGTAAGGACGTAATTTATACGTCCATTCTCAATGCAAAGCTATTTTCCATATTTTCTGTTATTTATTCAAGTTTGTTATACTTTATATTTTCTTTTTTTTCTATTTTCTTTTTTCTTTGTTACTTATTATAGTTATTGTATGTTTGTTACCTTTTAAGCACGCTGTGACTACCTTTAATTAGAGTTATATGTCATTAGCAACCCTAGGATATATAACCATGTTACTGTAGTTACACATGTAATTCTGTTGGTAGTTCTAAGGAATAAATAAATAAAATAAATAAATATAATGAACCTATTACACGACAACAGTCCACGCAAACGAAGTTGCGGGTAAAAGCTAGTAATATGTTGAATTTGAGTTTGCTTATAGATTCCCAACACAATGCGTAAGTGTATGCAGACGAGCTTTAAGTACAATGACCATGCCGGTCGGAGGCTGCGCGACGTGATTCAAGGGAAAAGCATTCCTTTGTGTGATTCATATTTCGCAAAAATGCATTGAGCGCAGTGCTGACCGGTCGCGTTAAGTAATGAACCCGTTCCGATATAGCACTGTTAACTAAATCGAAGTAGGTACATCAGAATTTCAACAGAATTTTATAAAGGGAGGGTTGCAGAAAATCCTAGACTATATCGCTTTAAATTTAAACTATCTGGAGTAGTATTCATAGTTAATGTATAGAACCGGCTACACTCACGTCTTATTCTATCAGTTCCCCCCGCGATAACGTCGTGTAAAGAGCTCATGAATAAGTGCCCCGGATGGGTTCGAAACTAGTCGGGCTAACCCGATAGAATAAGACGTGAGTATAGCTGGTTCTATACATTAACTATATCACTTTAGTAGATTTAATATAAATATCTGGGTGACCGTGCCTTGCTCGGTAATTTTTTATAAAAGAAAAAAAGAAGAAACTTAAAAAAAAAAGACAAAAATAATTATTTAATTGGGGATCGATCCTAGGTAAGATCCTAGGAATAAGCTACGCTGACTTGACAGTTAATGGCAAAAATTCAATTTAATTTAAATTTCAATATTTTTTAATGCCCAAAAACAGAGATAAAAGGATTTTTTTACGTAAAAACTAGCTACATCGATTTTTCTCCTCCAAAACCCCTGCATGCTGAATTTTAGGAAAATCATTGGATCCGTTTCCAAGATTCCGAATATATATATATATATATATAGAAGATTAACTCATTTAAATATTAAGGATATATTTTTAAATAGAAGATTTTAACATATGAGTATGTCTTAGTAGTAGCAGGAAAGTAGTAGAGAAAGTGTCGCTTAATAAAGTGTACTGTGTAAATAAGTTTATATTATTTCAATTTATCTTTAAGCCGTGTATCCGGCTGAGTATAATAGACCACCCTCATTTCTTACCAAGGTGTCGTAAAAGGTGACTAAGGTAAGTTGACCCGCCGTGTTGTATCCGGCTGAGTATAATATATCACTCTCATTTCTTACTGACGTTTCGTAAAAAGCGACTAATGTAAGTTGATGTGGTAAATTATTTAACCAAATCATATCAAAACATAGTTAAAACATGTTGTGCCGACCCCACTTAAGAGGGGGACAAGGGCAGGATAATAATGATGACCAGTTTACACGTCGCATTATACCAGAACTAAGTTGGAAAGGAGCCCAACGCATCTGGCTTATGACGCGAATTATCATAACATAAAGGTCAAAACACAATGTATGATTAAAATTGATTGACAATAGCTACCGTTGAAGACCATTGAGAAATACCATTAACATCACGTTCTGCGTCTAGGCTTATCACAAATACAGTATCCATACATTAAATTATACCTAGTCATAATCCATACTTATTATAAAACAAAGCCCCAAACAGATTATATTCTTAAAACATATCTTTAATATTTAAATGAGTTAATCTTGTATGTATATATATATTTTCGGAATCTCGGAAACGGCTCCAAAGATTTTCCTGAAATTTAGCATGTAGGGTGTTATGGCGGAGAAAAATCGATCTAGATAAGTTTTATTTAAAAAAAATATCGTTTTAACCCTGTTTTCGGACTCAAAATTTTTTTTTGAAATTTACGTTGAATACAATTACACTTTTTCGCTTTCAAACGTAAAGTCATGGTAGTTCATTCGGTGAACGGGCGGTCTAGAGAGGTGAAAATACCTATGATCGACCCCCACCTGCCCTATTATTTTTTAATTTTTCTTTTCAATTTTTTTTTATTTAATTTTTTTTTACATCATTTTAAAAATTACCGAGCAAGGCTCGAACATTCAGGTACTATTATTAAAATGCTTAACTTCGGCAATTTTTAGAAAACCAAAATTTTAAATGATTTATAGAAGCTGGCTTTACTTTACAGAATGCCATAGCACAGAAGTTACAATAAAATTATTTTGCCGTAATCCGCGTTTTTTAAGAGAATATATGTATCGTAATGCATTACGATTTTGTTCGTGGAACCTATCGTCCTGATTATGTTTCGGTTTCGGGGCGAAACGATCTTAGAGGTTGTGGTAGCGAGTGTGTGTAGTGCTTGTGTGGAGTATTGGTGTTGGCGGCGTCTTGTGATACGTGTGCTGACTTGTCCTGCATGTATGGGGTATGTGATTGTTGCCTGCTTCATACATATATTCTCATAACAAACGCGGATTACAGTAAAATAATTTTATTGTAACTTCGAACCTAAATTTTCTAAATCGACTTAATGAAAAGTCAAGCCAACATTTGTTACCAGTAAATATACTAATAGCAGCATCTGTAAAGAGTTGGCATGTTTGCAAATAACCTTAAGCAAATATAACGCATTCCTAGCGTATCTTGTATGTTTGCAGTTTCCTGATTGCTTATTTTAGCATCAACTTTGTAATAAGGTTTTCCTCCAACAGAAGGTTAATAAGACCTAATTACGAGTGACCCAAATACTTGCGTTTTAAATTATCAAACAATGTAAGATTTTTGATCATATTAACTATTTTTAGTACCACCGTTTTAACCTTGGTATTATAAGCTTAGTTTTAAGGTGATTTATAAGAAACAACAAACGAGAACAAAAGCTATGTAACTGAAATAGTGAATTTACAAGAATGAAGACTGTCTGCATCGATGTATTTAACATAAAAAGATGTTTTAAAAAAGATTTTTATTGTATATAAGGTCTTCCTTTACGACAATAAATATAATAGTAGTAAATGACTAATTTGATTTTTTTTACATGACATCCTAGAAAAACGTAAATTCGCTTTGCAATTTTGTATGTTAATTAAAACCGCTCTATCATTCCCTTCAAATATCATTTCCACAAGAAAATTATAATAAAATACATTAGGTTATAACACAAAACTAAGAATAGCATAACATTAATTAACGGTAATATCAAGTATAACAATCGATCATAATACTTCAAAAACTACATTGTTGAAATGATAATAATGGTAAATAACTACCACATTTAATAATATTAAAAGCTCTTAAAGCGAAACCTGATAAAGCTAAATTCAGAAGTTCGTTAAAATGAAATTATGCATTGATAACTAATTGCGTGTATGAAGCCCCATTAACATTCTTTCCTTGAATCAACAGATTCACTACCCTAAAGGTTGCCTGTAAGCAATACCTTGTTAAAAATAAGGGCGCATTTTTTCATTTAGTTTATACTGTGTTTATTTACTTTCTATAATTAAATTTGATGTGGTGAAATAAAGAGTATTCTATTCAATTTTTATCAGTGTCAGTGTCAGTGTCATATTGATATAAAAAGAAAATAAAACAATTATTTATTTCTGTGCTTGAGGACCAAATTCTTTGAGAAGTAGATTTTTTATAGAGCAGTAGTCTATGACTGTTATATAAGAAAATACAAGAACTTAGCTTGTCACGAAAATAGCGAAAGCTACATGATCAAACCAGAAATTAGGAGATCCATTGAAAAATCAAAGTCCAAAACTAATGAGAATATTATTTTGCTATAATCCGCGAAAGATTTTATGGACCTCCTTTGTATTATGGACCTCCGCAAAGTAACGCCTAATTCTATAAATTAAATCAAAGTCCGTAAAATAGGTTTACGGGTGTTGCATATTATACGATGATTGGAACACCCAACTATGTTGCCATACCCAAATTAGTGTGGCGATAACACACTTTAAGACACTGTACGATAGAGAAGAGATATGTTTTTGATACACCGTAACGGTAGAGAAGCCAATTAAAATCTCAGTGAACGAAAGAAGAAGTGGACAGAAGTGGTGTAACATAAGTAGGCATTTTTAATGTTTTATTAGGCGAGCACTTACAAAATTGAAGATTATTTGGATGATAAAAAAGCCTGGATTTGAAAATCATTCCAGCTTCATACAGGACTGCGGTTTGATAATGTAAAATTGAAAATGTTTAAAAAATTGACCGCCAAGTTTCTTTCTGGTTCTTCTCGGTAAGAGCAACATTCCGAACCAGTTGTAGCTTCATTAATCATATTGATCCATAACGATTCAAAAGTGTTTGAAAGAGCTTATTTGAATAAAGATTATTTTGATTTGATTTGATTTCAAGATCATAACTAGGCTCTGGACTATCGGTCTTCAACGAGTTCTTGAGTACTTCAGTCGAATCGCCCGGAAGAGCGGTCACAATCTAGAGAAGATAGTCATCATCGGCATGGTCTAACGGAGAAGACCACTAGGATGAAATCCAATGGACATATCAAATCCGCACCACTCTCGACAGCCAGATGCTTGAAGCTATCCACGTTGCGCAAAACCGTCGCCGCGACGTTATCCATGACAAATAAATCAAAGGGGTTACGACCCCAGCATTGAGGACATCGATGCAAGGAGTAAGGTCTATATGAATGTTCGTATGTATTCTAGTGATTTTCAAGGTCAATGAAGCTGATATGAAATTATTATAGTAGTATCCGTCAGTCTTTCTACTACATAATCCCTACAAACCTTGCAAAGTTCTCACTTCTTTAACCCAATTTTGGATAAATGAGAGGCTAACTAACTAAACTAAATGTGAGAATGTTTCTTCTCACATTTAGTTTTACGTAAATAATACCGAGTAATAAATTAGTTTCAGTTAAGAGAATAATGTCAATTCTTGAATTTGTCTCCGTATATAGGTCATCAATCACTTAGTTACTAGTATTTCATGTAATATATGATTTGGTACTTTGACGGAAAAATGTTGAATTTTATTGATTATAAAAATATATCAAGGGCACTCGCGTTTGAGGTATAATAAATTAATTAATTCCCTTCTTAATAAAAACTTTTCTTTTCTTTTTTTATTTTATTTAAATAAGACATCTGTAGTTTTTTTTATGTTACTAATTAGTGAAGTTTCCGAACGCAACGTAACGTAACATTTATTGTGGTGCCTAAATAATTCAGGAAGGAACTTTTTTATATACTTTAACATGTCAAAATAAATTAAAAATTTCGATAATATTTCATTTACTACCTGAAAAAGTTTCAGATCTAAAAATAGGGGTTCAAAAACCACGTAAGTTGACGCATGCGTAACCCGCCTCCGCTTCCCTCGCTCTCTTGCTATTGGCTATTATCTGGCAAATTGCCAAAACCGCGGGAAAATTTGGAGCAGCTCTGTTACCATTGGCTACTACCAATGAAACCGAGCACCGCGATATTTAAAAATAGAACACACAGTCCAGAAATTTTAAAATAATACAGACAGACGTTCTCGCCCATAACTTAATTTAAAATATAATAATAAATTAAAAGATTTCGTAATTGACATCAAATTGAACGCGTATTCTATTCGTTTTTTGTTGATATATCTAAACTTAATTATAAAAACATTACATACTCCTTTGTGAAAAACCATGAATTCAAAAAAAGAACACCTAATACTTTGTCAGGATTCCGTTATACACGTACTGGACTTACCGAAACGTTTAAAGAAACGTATAAAAGAATGCACCTTGATAAAACACTTATCACTGTACACTATATCACTAACAGAGCGTTGGTACTTACATGTCGAGTCGACGCGTGCTGTGGTGCGACTGGCGAACAGCGCGACGTATCCCTCGGTGTCGCCTTACCGCCGCGAAAGGAGATGAGGCCGGCATCCCGCTCCGAGAATATAGCGCGCGTCAGGGAGGCTTCGAAACTTGAATTTTTATCGTTTAGTTCAATTACGAAATTATTCACTTAATTGAACACCTCCATTATCTGTGCCTACCATCTTTGATAGGTACCGATAATGATAGACTGAAACTATACTAAAAAAAAATCACATTCTTCATAGTCTGATGTATTGTAGTTAGTTATTATCGATGTAAATACATTTTCACTATTTTGTTTTATATAAATTTAATTTATTCATTAATTTATCAAAACCTTTGTTCTACCACTGGAATCCTTACGTAATGTATCCTTTCCATCATACTCCTAGATCTTATATGAGACACCTATATCTCTTAAGCAGCCTTTTGCTTTCTTCTGATTCTAACTTGATTATTCACTAAGAAAAATTACCACTATAGTCGTCTTACAAAGACCATTCTTTTTAGTTTCTGTCAGCTGTAATATCTTTAACGGAATATGACGATTAATGCGACTAAAAAAGTCTTAGGACGGTGTAGAGTTCACTCTACATCGTCCTAAGGTTCTACGTCCTAAGGTTTTCAAACCATCAAGAGTGTGGTAAGAGGCTATGACACACCAAGTCAGAATGAGACGACATTCAACGTCTTTGCTAGCGAAAATCCTTTCTGTATTTGTATTTGCTATCGTCATTTGTTCTTAAAGGTGAAGATACTAATATAAGCTTCTCAAGCAACGTATCTTGGTTGTCTAAAAGCACGTTTTTAAGAAGTTAAGTTTACCTATGGTCGGTATCAAGAAGACGTTCTACGACGAGTCGGACAAAATGCAAACTCTTCCCAATCATTAAACAACGCAAAGTTGCATGCCTGGGTCACGTACTTAGGCATAGCCGATACGGGCTATTGCCACTGATAATGATGGGAAAAGTTGCTGGAAAGAGGAGACCCGGTCGGAAAAGGAAATCATGGTTACGAAACATCCGGGAGTGGACGGGAATTAAGAGCGCTCCCGAACTCTGACTGACCACTGATAGGACGGCAGAGCTGACTGCCAAACTCCACTTATTGGAGAGGCACCAAAAGAAGAAGAAGAAGGTATGATGACTATAAATAATGGCGCTCTACATGCACAACGGAGAAGCTCTATTGACATGGGTTTTGTCTTTGGCGCGTAAGTAATACTTACTGACTCTTTACTTGTCAGATATCTCGCTTAGAACATTATTTATCATGAAATAAGGCCAGAAAATAACTAAAGATAACAGTTATTATTATTACTTATACTCTATGTTATACTGTCTAATATACGAGTAAGAAGCATTAAAATAAAGCTTCAGTTCTTAGAATGAAATTTACGTTCAATGATTCCCTAGAATTAATTTAACTGCGGTTTCTTTCTTTTGCGTTATATTATGAACCCATCTATAAAAAGAACGTCCTAGTGACGTAAATAACGAGAAAAATAATGAGTTACATTGAAATTTCGACATAATACCACACGGCTGATAAAGTGAGTCATAAGACGAGTAAAGTAAATAGTTGACCCAGATGTAACTTTTAAGGCGCCGTGCTTAACCTTGCCAGCTACTGCGGTAATCAACCGGTGTTGCTAGATTATTTAATAGTTCAAAGAATTATAGATAAAAATAAATTAGTCCGCGTGATATTTAATTAATGCGATATTTGAGGATTTCCGCTAATTATTTAATTATTAGCTAGTACACCTAATGCTTATGTGATAACAGTAAAGAAAAATTAATAAATTACTCAAGAATTTTTTAGGCGATACTTTGCGGAGGTCCATAATACAAAATTAATATAAAATTATTTTGCTATAATCCGCGATGAAGTAAAATAGAAAATATATATATTGCTAAATTGCGCCGTGTGGTATCCGGCTGAATAGAATAGTACCACCCTCCTTTCTTACCGAGGTGTCGTAAAAGGTGACTAAGGTAAGTCGATCCGCCGTGTGGTATCCGACTGAATAAAACAGACCATCCTCATTTCTTACCAAGGTGTCGTAAAAGGCGACTAAGGTAAGTTGACTCACCGTGTGGTATCCCGTTAAGTAGAATAGACCACCCTCTTTCTTATCGAGTTGTCGTAAAATACGACTAAGATAAGTAGACATCAGGCAGGCGGCCGGTCGTAAAATACGTAGCCAAATCATGTGACAACATGTTTATAAAAGTTGTGCCGACCCCACTTACAGTGGGATAAGGGCAGGAAGATGATGATGATGTATTGCTAAATTATCTTGTATTGTCGTGGAGTCACAAACACGTGGAGGACGACAAAATCTCAAAGCCTGTTGTGAAGTCTATCTTCTGATGATGCTTTGGTTGCGGAGCAAAACGATTGTAGAGTTTGTGATAGTGAACGTATGTAGTGCTTGTGTATTGTGGTGGCGGCGGTGGAGATTTGTGCATGTGTTTTTACGAATCCTGGATGTATCAGGTATGATACATGAAACGGATTGTCCACCCTACATTCAGCATTATATATACTTTCTATTTTACTTCATCGCGGGTTATAGCAAAATAATTTTACTATTAATTTTGTTTTTTTATATCTACACCACAAATTTTACAAAGAACGAACAGGTGTAACAGACTGATATTTTACGGATGATGGTACTATGGATATTGTTTTAAGGTCGTAAGATATCGAAATTTCAAGAAAAGATGTAACAATAAAACAAAACAAGTTAAAAAGGGCATAAAAATCAAAACTTTTGACAAAATATCATGTCCATCCTGGTATCCACCAATCCTGGTAGCAGCATCAGATCATACATTGTTATCGGGACTGGACCAAAATATACAATTTCACCTCAATCAGACCTTGGGAAGTAGGTCAAGTGGGTTCAACTTGCAAGATTCCACCTTCACATAAATATTTATCGTAATTCGAAGCGCAAAATAAGCTAATCCTGGAATTTTTTCAAATATTTATTATTATACACTAAAATCAAATGACAAATATCTGGCAACACCACCTTAATGACACCTGTATAGACCTCTAGTAAGCGGTGGTTAACGTAGACAATTAGCTGAGGTCGTTATGATTATAGAAGCCATTTTAGGCTTTTATGGTGTTTGATTGATATGATCACACGCCGCAAGCGTTCAACTCAAGGTTCTAAAAACGTCCACTATTAATGCATTGGTATGGGTTTAAATATTTTATATTAGGTTTTAGATTTCCTCCGTGTGGTATCCGGCTGAGTAGAATATACCTAGGTGTCATAAAAGGCGATTAAGGTAAGTTGACGTCGAATTTGACCCAATTCCCGATGACAATACATGTTTTATGATAATCTTGATCCAATGCTGCTGTTAGGATTGGCTCCAGATGAGTTAACAGTCGGGACATATAATTTTATTAAAAGCTTTTTTAAAAGGATTTTAAGCTGAGTTATTGTTATTAATACGTCTATTTTGATACTTTTATTTTCTATTTTGGTAGTTTTGTGTAGTTACCAAGTAAGTACATTATGCAAAATATAATATGTAGTTACAAATTTTGCATTACACTGTGTAACAGGACTTTTTATTCAAGAATGTCAAACATGCTATAAGGAAACAGTTCAATGATTCATTATGATGAAAGCGAACATGTGACTCAAAAGTTATACTTTACCATATAAGGTTAACGAATTAGCCATTTTACATCATTCTCCTGCCCTTATCCCATTCGGGGTCGGCATAACATGTTATAATCATGTTGTCACATGATTTGGCTATGTATATCACGACCGGCCGCCTGCCTGACGTCAACTTACCTTAGTCGCCTTTTACGACACCTCGATAAGATATGAGGGGGGTCTATTCTACTCAGCCGGATACCACACGCGAATTAGCCATTTTTTATAGTAAGGTCTCGTAAATATGTGAAACATGCGTTTTAGGTATATCTTTAGATTCTTAATTTCTTTTTGACTAAGCAATAATCTCCATTGCCTTTTTATCTTCTTATATATAAAAATGAATGTTTATACTTAGCCAAATCATGTAACATGTTTAAAACTTGTTGTGCCTAACCCACTTAGAGTGGGATAAGGATAGGTGAATGATGACAGTTAGGTCCCCGAGGCGGTCGATGCATCTGGTGCTCCCGATGCATCGTCCAGCGTAGGGAAGGGCCACTTTTAGAGAGGCCCCGACCCAGAGGGGCGCACTCTGGGGTTCAGAGTTGTTGCTGGCGGGGATGGGGGCAATGTGTCCCACGGTACCCTGTCCCCGCCACCAGCAGCATGGTGGAGCACTGTCAGGTTTATAGTCGGTGAGAGTCCGACATACCCGCCGCTTGTCACCGTCGGGCGGTGGCGACCCATAATAGGTTTTCCTGATATAATAAAAAAGAAAAAGGTGAATGATGATAATAACAAAGTTTGAGATTCATTCTGATATTGGATTCGAATGCTAGTCTTACATGCGATATCAGTGATAGGGGCATATGAACTATATCTCCTTTCTTTTAGTTCATTCTTTGCTTAATTAAATTCGTTGGGAAATCTGTTACACTAACATATGGCGGACGGTATTTTGGGACGCGCTGAAGACAGGAATAGCATATGTCGTCATAACAAGCTGGGTCTAAATATCAACTATGTGACTTAAGGTTATACAATTTAAGTATTCAAATGTGCGTCCTGTACCAAAAACGAGGATCTCTGGAAACGTATAGAAGCATTCGAAATGTGGGCGTGTGATGTCTATATCGTGGACCCAAAAAGTAACAAATGAGAACATTCTACGATGAGTTAGACAAATATTCCCAGTTAGGTCTGACCACCGAAAATATCCGTCCAAAAAGCGTCCTATATGACCCTGACGATCAAATAACGATCGCAAACACAGAAACACGTAATACACACACACACAGCGTCTTCGCCGGCGAGTTTAAGCATTTAAGTGTGCCAATTTTCATCAATATTAGTACAGCGTATTTACCAAGAAAGTTTCATATATACATTGACTTTCGGAATTATAATAAGAATGGATCATAAATAATTTTTAGAGGGCAATCCGAACGTAGTTAAAATTTGAAAGTAATAATAAAATTATTTTGATATAATCCGCGATGAAGTAAAATAGAAAATTTATATAATGCTAAATGTGGAGTAGAGAATCCGTTTTCATACCTGATACATGCAAGATTCGTAAAAATACATGCACATACCTCCACCACCGCCGCCACAACACACAAGCTCTGCATACGTTCACTATCACAAACTCAACAATCGTTTCGCCCCGCAAACAAAGCATCATCATGAGATAGACAAAATCGCAAAGCATTGCGATTTGGTCTATCTTTTAATCTTATATTTTGGCTTTGTGATTATAGCAAAATTTCGATTATAGTAAATATTTTATAATCACTTTTGTATTGTGGATCTCCGAAAAGTAACGCCTAATTCTATAAATTTGTTCTCATACGATAACTATGACATGTGATTGTACTGCATTTTAATAAAAATCTGCAATCGGCCTCTAGCCTTGTGACTGTTGTATTTAGAATATGGCCAAGTAAGTGAGTCTAGATAAGCGAGGAAAACCTAGGCGGTTCGTGACTCAGCCGTAACGAACGTTCACACGCTCAATCTAACGCGTTTTTCTTTATTGATAAGGTCACGCAATAGCTCAATACAATACCAATATTTGTATTGTTTTTTCGAAAATACTTTTTTTCTTTGATCATTTGTTGTTAATGCTCAGAACGATGTTTCGTTTACACTAAAATATTTATATAGTTTATTTTTAGTTTGATTATTTGAACGCGCTAATCTCAGGAACTACTGGACCGATTTGAAAATTGTTTCAGTGTAAGATAGTCCATTTATCGAGGGAGGCTATAGGCTATATAACATCACGCTAAGATAAATAGGAGAGGTGCCGCAATAAAATTACGAAGTGCGCTAAGTAAACGGTGCAAGTTATTCAAGAATCATGTGTTACATAAATTTTCCCCTCTAAAAGTTTTAAATAAAAGTCCGCGACAGCATATGTCGAAGTCTTAAGGTTAAGACACTTAACCATTTTTATGGTTATCAAAATACTATATTACGGTTTTAATGATACCTAATACATTTAGAATTAGTAAACCGTACGTTACACTACCACATTACACATATACTAGGACAAACACAAAGATCTTGTCGCCTCATTAAAGTCTTCAAACCAATTAATAAGGAAAAAAGCTCGTATTTCATTGTTCTTGAATCTCATATTATATTTATTTTTACAATAAACCTACCGATTTCACAAATTTATACTTTTGAAAAGGTCATGTTATTTTAATTAATAACCTATATAAACGATAAGAATATGATGTATTCTGTCAACAATAAATTTTACAAGGACAGTGATTCTCAAACTTTTGTTCGGTACATTGATATTTATTAATAAGGATGTTATACCTTAATGTAAATTATTTATAATTTTTCAACCTCAGTATTCGTATTTACAATAGATATTTATAAAATAACGCCCTATACCTAAGTAATAGAATAGCCCCACCCTAATTTCTTACTGAGGTGTCGTAAAAGGCGACTAAGGTAAGTCCACCCGCCGTATGGTATTCGGCTTAGTAGAATAGACCATCCTCATTTCTTTTCGAGATGTCGTAAAATTCGACTAGGGTAAGTGCCGTGTGGTATCTGGCTGAGTAAAATAGACCACCCCTATTTCTTAACGAGATTTAGTAGAAGGCTACTTAGGTTAGTGCCGTGTGGTATTTGGCTTAGTAGAATAAACATAAAACATTAAACAGTTTAAAAAACATGTTATACCGATCCCACTTAAAATGGGATAAGGGCAGAAGAATAATGATGATGAAATCTTGCAACGAAAACCAGATATTAATATTGGGTAAGCCAATAAATGAATTTTCTATAAAACTGTTAACACGCACACTACAATAACACGATGTAATAGGAATACCACAATTCCTGTTCCGAGATGCACTTCTCTTGAATGACGAACTGACTGACTGAAAGACTGACTGTCACTGAAACGTGTTATCAATAGGAAGACTCCACCGGAAACAACATGACACAGTGTTGTCAACATTTCAGACAAAAGGACGCGAAACTCTTGTTTCATGACAGTGTTGCTATAAAATACAAAGCGAAACTCATTGGCGACAACAAAACGTAGTAGAAATTCGAGTACTAAGGCGAAAATCATGTACCAACGTGTCGATGTTTTAATTAAATTACGAAACATCAATGAAATTCAAATTCAAATTCAAAATATTCTTTATTCAAATAAACTTGTAAACAAGTGCTTTTGAATCGTCAACTCTACTGCTGGTTCGGAAAGCTGTTCCTACCGAGAAGAGCCAGCAAGAAACTCGGCGGTTGCTCTTTTAAAAATATAATTCTTAATACTATTTACATTCAGTCGTTACTGTCTTGTACAGGTTCAAAGAGAGCTATATCCACACATTCTTATCTTCTAAATAATCATCAATAGTATAGTAGGCTTTCTGTATCAGCCTCTTTTTAACAGTGTTTTTAAACTGCTGTAATGGCAAAGCTGAAATTGATTGCGGAATTTTATTATAGAATCTTATACCAGAAAGTTTGAACAGCACTGGCGCCAGATTCCAGATGTTCATAACCCATAAGCGGTGATGCCGTAACAACGTCGTGCGCCGGACAGGCGGCAGCCTTGCATATCCAGTCCTTTAAAGGCAGTCGCAGGCCCTGATAGCTAACAATTGTCCCAGAACAAAACAATTCTTTTACGCTTATCGAGCCACTACAGTAGGGCGTGGCGATTCAGACTCATATGATCAAGATCACCACAATCTACATAATCACTACATAGTATAAAACAAAGTCGCTTTCTGTGTCTGTCCCCATGTCCCTATATACGCAACAGATTTTGATGCAGTTTTTTTAATAGATAGAGTGATTAAAGAGAAAGGTCTATATGTATAATAACACTCAATATAGGGAAGAGAAATACTGTAAATTTTGAGTTTTCTAATGTGATGTCGTAAATAATTACATTTTTCCGCTTACATTGCAAACGCAGGCTGAACCCTAAGAGATTTATCAAAATGATGATTCACAAAAACTTTTTGAATGTTTAAAGCATATTTTGAAGAATCCATAAGTAACAATAGAACCAAAAATTAAAAATATTAGGTGAATAGATTACCGATGTACCGATTAGCAAATGTATAATTTTTCAAATTTTTACTGTGAATTCCTAAATGTTGCATGTTATTTCGATAATCGTGTTTGGGGCGAAAATTGCTAATTAGAAGACAACTTAGGGATTCAAATAAATCAATATTCTAATACTTCGTGTATGATCTTAGTGATATACTTATGGGTTTTTTTTTTATCCCTGTTTTTGGGGCTCGATCACCAGGACTATTTCGTAAAGGTTAAATAGTTATTTCGCTTTACATATAGACGTACGTTAGTTGTATCACGTGTTCACTTGCGGGTACCATATGGCTCACAACCTTGTTGTCTATGTCCAGTCCATTGGAATACAAGTTACTTGTAAGCTAGGTCACTCAAAGAAAACAAAAATAAAATAATCTAACGGCAAAAAGTGACCAATATGCAGTAAAGTTAAATTTACTTGCCTTGTTCTAATTGTAAGCTAGGTCACTCAAAGAGAACAAAAAAATCCAAAAATAATCTGACGGCAAAAGCTGAACAATATTTAAGTTAAATTTACTTATATTGTTTTATTGATATACGCATACAATACACACATTAGGTATATATTTTATGCTCTTGCAGTTATGCATTAAAACTCGGATTAATAGGGAATTAATGGAACAGAAAAATAACATAATTGAGAAAACAGTACATAATTAAAGATCATCATTCTCCTGCCCTTATCACCCTTTTAGTGGGGTCTGCAATACATGTTATAAACATGTTTTTACATGATTCGACTAGGTTTGCTATAATCCGCGATGAAGTGAAATAGAAAATATTATATATATTTTCTATGCCAAATGTAGATTGGACAATCCGTTTTCGTACCTGATACGTGCAGGATTCGTAAAAACACATGCACAAACCTCAACCACCGCCACCACAATACACAAGCACTACATACTTTCACCATCACAACCTCAACAATCGTTTCGCCACGTAACCGAAGCATCATCAGGAGATAGACTCAGCGACGAAATTGCAAAACTTTGCGTCGTTTTAGCCAAGGTCCGGCCTCACAGGAGGCACCCTTAAGGCGACCCTACCAGGATGCTGCGAGCCTCGCTCGAGACTAACTCTCTACTACTTTACACCCTACGATGCTTCTGAAAAATCTTGACGCTGTAAAATCTGTTAGAGCTAACAACATTAGTTAGTGTCCGGAAAATAATCGAATAATTTTATTGACTGTAAAGTTTTATTCATCTACAGAATCGTTTCCTATTGACCTATTAAGGATGTTTGATGTAAAACGATAAGTTTTCCATAATCTTGTGCGTGAGTCACCGACGTGTGTATGATTCGGTCAACGTATCACATTAAAACGACCCCGACATTTTTATAGAACTTCAAGTATTATGCGTCTTAAAAAGTTCGGTGAATTTGTTTTAATATATAAAAAAATGCAATAAATAAAAGAAAAAGACAATGTTATCTGGAATCGATCCTGGTATTCTACATTTGAGTCCGCCCGTTGCATAATTGAGCTACAATGACTTTGCAATTAGCAGAGTAATTATCCTTCGCTTTGTCATAAAATTATAGCAGTTTTTTTTATTTCCCGAAAACAGGGATAAAACAACATTTTTTTTATAAATCCTAGCTAGATCGATTTTACAATATCCCCTAAATGCTGGATTTTAGAACAATCGTTGGAGGCGTTTCCAAATTTCAGAAACATATATACACACACACAAGATTAACTCATTTAAATTATAAGGTTATATTAGAATTTGAGAGTTCTATTTTAAACAAGCTTTACTACTTAATTAAATACTTTACGTTTAAGAGTACTTTAAACAGTAACTACCATCTACGATTTCATGTAATTTTACTAATTCTTCAGACTTGGATTGAAATTTCCAAAGCGAAATAAACTTTTTTATTCAGCATTAAATTTTTAATATAAATGAAACACGCACGATAGTGGTATTACTTTATTACTAATATACTTATAAAATACTTACATTTTGATTCTTATTTTATCAGGTTTTCTTTTAAAGTACGCACGAGTGTAAGTCATAGTTGTATTTAGAGATAGGCTTACTTAAATAATAAATGCCTGAAAGATCTTATTTGAATAAAGAATATTTGATTTGATTTTATAAGAGCAACCGCCGAGTTTCTTTCCGGCTTTTCTCGGTAGAAACAGCTTTCCGAATCAGCAGTAGAGTTAACTATTCAAAAGCACATTACTAGCTTATTTGAATATCGCATGTTTCATACATGCTAAGTTTTATATAAAATACAAAACATCGAAATACCAATTTTTAATAAGCTACTAACGGACCAGAGTAGACGCTGTGTGATTTTAAAATCATTAAACTTAGAAAACAGCGCCAAAATCTTGTCCAAAGAAGACAAAAAAACACTGTCTTTAGTAGACAAAAAACATTTTCTAAGTTTTTTGGATACAAGAACATAGGATATTATAAAATTTAAATTTTCAACAGTATACACAACATCCAAAATTATCTATCGATTCTAATCAATAATAAACTATTTTTTTAGTTACAGTACATAATACTGGGGATGTGAAAAAATAATCGATTTTTAAAATAATCAATTATTTTTTCATCAAAAACCGATTATTTTTATTACCTCTTTTTCTTTTTTTACTCTTTTTCTTGTTTTTTAAGATTAGATATCCATTATTGGATGAAACCAATATAGCCAAACTACACATTTTTAGATTTCTTGGTAGTTGTCTTCCATTAGCCTTTTAGTGTAATTAATTACTAATATTAAAAAAGGCAACTTTACAAATAGTCAGAAAAAAAACGATTACTTCGTATCAAAATATTTATTTAATCGATTAATTTTAAAGGGAAAAAAATCTTTTTTAATCGATTTTTTCTTTTCCGTGTCACATCCATACATAGTACTATATCCATTGATACAGACAGTCATAACGTATTTAGCATAAGAATTTAGAAAACTAGCAACACCAATGACCATTCTTAATTATCTCATAACAATTGTTTATAAAAATTATTTAAAAAAATTTATAGTTATAAAATACGTAAACTTACATTAATATAGTCATATCAGTTATATCTAGTCATATTAAATCACAAAATAAGAATTACAGAAATTTAGATCTAAACATAATAAAGGCACATAATATAGTAAATTACAGAAACAGTTTTTTTTAACCGAATATATTCACACAGACATACCTAATTTTGTTTTAGACACATTTTTAAAGAATACAAAACATCACAGTATCAATTTTTGTGTAAACCACAACTGAATTTTTACGAAATATGATTCTTATTATCCTATATTTCTTAATAGCAACACTAATTATAGTTTAGGATGCAAAACATCGACGCAAATATATAAAAATTAAAACACGGTATTTTGTATAATATACCAAAATCATGGCAACAATTAATTTTTCTATAAAGGAAAAATAATTGCAACCCTATTTTATATAGTTTATGTCGCACTTAATTTGATATAGAATAGGAAACACCGCAGAAATAACATGCGTATAGAATACTAAGCATAATTGTATAAAATAGTTTATTGAAAACATTTTTTATATAACACCAATTTTTTTATAGCATACAAATGGTTGCACTAAATTTGGCCTCAAAAAAAATTACATTTCTACTCCCAGGTGCCGAATGTTAGTATTGCCATATCGATGTCAGGATTACGAATTTAACAGTCATATATTGTAATTAAAGTAATGAAACTATTATTTTGCTGTAATATGAGATTAAACAAAATATATGTAATACTATCCACAACAAAATCACGCTTTGCGATTTTGTGTATTCTAACTAATGATGTTCCGGTTAATTTCCAAAGTGTAGCTCCAAACCAGTTGTAGCTTCATTAATCATATTGATCCTTGACGATTGAAAAGTGCTCGAAAGACCATATTTCAATAGATTGTTTTGATTTGATTTGAATGGACAAAATTATTGTATTATTCATGGTGGGTAGTGCATGAGTTTTTACGAATTCTGCATGTATCCGTTATGAGAACGAATACTCTCTACATTAACATTACGTATATTTTCCTTTTTCAAATTGCAAAATATTGTCATCTGCTAAGTAACGCCTAGTTCTATAAATTATTTGTCACAAAACTTTTCCCAAACCTCAAGATAGAGGTCTACAGATACTCAAATACAAAGTCAAATTACAGTCATAATACATTTTATTATTGGAGCACATGTCATAACAACTTAAACCTAACTACTGCACCTTTCTATGGTACTCCGGAGTGGCGTTCCCATAGTCTTGTAAATTGAACAGTGTGGATCTATTCGTCACCATGTATTTAAGAAAATCTTGTATGTGAGTCAACACGTGCTGTAACGATTTCTCATCTAAGGCCGTGTAGGCCAACATTGGGCCCATCTTTGCGAACAATCTCAGCAAATGTATGGACCCATATATTTGTGACATCGGGGTGTCTGGGTAGTCTTGCAATATCTCACTATACTGAGGCCTTTCGAACTTGTATAACAGTTGGGAGCCAAGTGTTGCGTTGAAATATTCCTTGATGCCTTCAGTGATATCCACTAATACAGATTCTTTGGCTTGGTTATGCAGTTTGCTGGACTTCTTAAATGCTAAATAGTTGTCAACGATTTGTGCTACTGTTAACTTTGCTGGTAGAATCGCTAGTTTCTGCTGCCTCGTTATAACATCCCAGTCATCGACGAGCCACACTTTTAATTCTTCGGGTATTTTGATTTTAACCTCTACCTTCGCCAGGTACTGTTCTTCAGATTCAATCGACAAGTCTAAACGGCCACGCTTTTTTCTGAAACAAATAAAATTGGTTTGCTAAATTTTGTTCAATGTTTTCGTGCAAAATATTAACACTTAGCTACAATTAATAACTGGGTTTAGTTAACATTATGTAATTATGGATTCAAATGACACTATTATGTAATGGGTGGATATCAAATGAAAAAAAGCTCTTTCAAGCACTTTTGAATGATCAAGAATCAATTAGATACATAAAAATACAACTGGTTTCGATGTTGCTATTACCAAGAAAAACCAACACCAAACTTGGCGGCCAAATTATCCAGTGAAGTGGCCTAAATAGAAATTAAGAATAGAAAAACCCTTTTATATGATAATATACAATATAAAGATGTACACTCGAAATTTTAAACGAGAAATACTGAAGTGTTACAACATGTTTCAAATAATGCGGTCAATAATATAGAAAACATTTATAGAATTAGGCGTTTTCGGAGATCCATAATGCTTAATGTAGAGTGGACTATGCGTTTTCATGATACACGCAGGATTTGGATACACATGCAAGATTTACGAATACTGCATGTATCAGGTATGGAAACGGTTTGTCCACTCTACATTTAGCATTATATATTTTATCTATTTTATTTCATGGCGGAATATAGCAAAATAATTTTATTATTACTTTAATAGAAAACATTGTTGCCGTCAATATGAAATTTGTGGGTGTTTTAGTCTCGAAAATTCTGGGATAACGAATCCACGGTTGCATCAACTACCTAACCTTTTACTCACTTGTACCCTATACGCCTTTCAGTACACTGTCACAGAGTCTCTTGTCGAAACTCAAGCTACTATTAGATGCTGAAATCTAGGTTATGAGCTAAGCTAACATGTATGCTGGGCTAATAGGTGGTATGGTTGATAGTAATGTTTTGGCGAACCAAAATAGATAGCATCATAGCTACAAAATTTTTCATTCGTTACAGAAGTTAATTGCTACTTTTTTATTAAAACTTACTTGGGTTGATCTGACCCTGAATCTACAGGGGCGTCCTTGCTATGTGTTTTTGTCGCTTTAGCCGCGGTCGAACTAGTTTCACTGTCTTTACCTGCAAAACATAAAATGTAGTATATAGCAAACGAATTTGTATCAAAAGAAGAAATGCAAATGCGTGATCCATCCTGTTTGGAAATGCATTCCCTACTAGAACAGGCTAGTAGGCGACAGTCCGGGATTTATCCTTCTCGCGATAAAAAATACATCCCAGGAATTCTCCAGAGATATACACCTTTATATCTAGAAAACCTTTTCTTACGATCTTTTCTTTCACCTAAAAGCCTGTGATAAAATACAGATTTCAATTAGGCACATAAGTTTTAATAGAAAAACTTATTGGCGCCTTGGGTGTAAACCCATGAGTCCTTGGAAATAAGCAAACGGTCTCACCATGCAGCATAGTAATTTATATGTCTAAATCTTAATTTAAAAAAAAATAAAGGGACGCGATAATCATAACACATTTTAATTGAGACGGTGGATGGACACTACCTCTGGCGTGAAAACCGATTCTTGACTTTACTGTTTCATATAAAGACCGCTTTGAACCCGACACCGTAAGCTTCGCGTGCACAAACTTCATCCGTGCATGCGATGACGAAGACCAGAACAACAGGGAACACTTTGAAGAGGCGCGGCCACCGCCGCCACCTTGTCTTTACCCCTGCTACCCACGAGTAACGCCCAGCGAGCTGCTAGACGCAGTTCCCGCCGCGATCACGTCGTGTAAAGAACTCATGAATAAGTGCCCCGGATGGGTTCCAAACTAGTCGGGCTAACCCGATAAAATAAGACGAGAGTATTGCCGGTTCTATACATTCACTATAACCATAACACCTGACCAAAA
The DNA here is from genome assembly GCA_029227775.1 of Morpho helenor. Lineage (NCBI taxonomy): Eukaryota > Metazoa > Arthropoda > Insecta > Lepidoptera > Nymphalidae > Morpho > Morpho helenor. The sequence goes on from JARGCU010000006.1 coordinate 3,982,044, forward strand.
CACCACCCGAACCCGGCAGGCCTTACTGCCTGAACACTGCCCTAGCAGTTATGGCTGCGAGGACCTGCCCGGACAAAGAGGCATACCTCGAGGCTTGTACCCCGCCAAAAAGGGGTAAGCGAGATGACTCAGCTGCTGCTGTTTCATGCTCTTCTAAATCATGGGTCACTTTAACACTCACGAGTTTTGTAGGTCTATTTCTTTATTACAATTTGCCTCAAAATATGAATTAGATCACTTTAATACTAAACGTGGTATATGTACATCACATTCTGTACATAATGTATATTTTCTTTATAATGTGAAAGATGATGTCATTCCTAACGTAGAATACCCTGTAATTATGTCAGTTAATTATAATGTTCGCATATTTAGATAATTAGTAACAGTGTGCACTTTGCCGGAATGATAACGTAATTTTGGCATTGTGCTAATGAGGTAATTGTGAAAGTCATTCGTAAATATTATTTCTGCGAAAAAGTAAAAGTAATAACATTTTAAAGTTAATAACATCACGCTAAGATGAATAGGAGAGGAGCAGCAAAAAAAATATTATTATATTGAAAAATTTATTTTATTTTATTTATTTATATTATTATTCTTATTATAATATAAATAGTAAACGTTAATAGTTATTCAAAAATCATGTATTACAAAATTGTTCTCCTTTAAAAGTTCTAAATAAAAGTCCGCGACACCATATATCTAACTTTTAAGGTTAATTTTAACCATTTTTATGGTTATCAAAGACCATATTATGGTGTTAATCTTTCCACGCGGGCGAAGCTGCTGGCGATTGCTAGAAATAAATAAGAATAAGAATAGATATAGAGAAAAATAATAGAGAACTATTACTTACCAGCCGGAGTGGATGCTCTGGACTCTTCTCTGGCTGGCGTTGAACTCGCAGCGGCTTCTGATTTGCGACCTTTTGCTGGAGCTTTAAAAAAGAAAGTTACTATGTATTAAATCAAATCAAATTAACATTTATTCAAGTAATCTTTTTAAAGTATGTTTGAAGTTTTGAGTGCTTTTGTCGTGGAGTCTATCTCCTGATGATATTTCGGTTGTGGGGCGAAAAGATTGTCGAGTTTGTGATAGACAATGTGTTTTTGAGAACACAAATTCAAATTCAAAAATTTTTTTAATCAAATTGACTTTTACAAGCGCTATTGAATCGTCAAATCCAATGAAGCTACGACTGGTTCAGAAAGGTGCTCTTACTGAGAAGAACTTCCAAAAAGCGTCCTATATGACCCTGACGATCAAATTACGATTGCAAACACAAAAACACTTAACACCTAACAATAACACACACACAGTGTCTTCGCCAGCGAAGACGAGGGCCCAGATTTCTGACGTCGGTTGGTCATAGTTTCTTGCCATCCTTCCGTCGTCGTAATGACTAATCAAAGTCATACCATCAACCCACCACTACACATCGCCCTAAGCCGTGGTCCGGCCTCACAGGAGGCACCCTTAGGACGACGTTCCTCGATGCTAGTAGAGCTTCTGGGCTCTACTCTCCGCATTTCGCAACCTCGACGATGCTTCTGCGCTTGCCCGTCAAATACGTAAAATACGTAGCCAAACGTGACAACATGTTTATAACATGTTGTGCCAGCCCCACTTAGAGTGGGATAAGGGCAGGAGGATGATGATATTGACAGGTGTGTATGTAACAGGCGCTGCCCATTAATAAGGCATGTTATAATTGCTATTTTACCTGCTGTGAGACATTAGCTGTTTGGTTTTCTTTGTATCAAAACATTTGAGAAACAGCATTAATTGTCTAAACACTGTGTTTCTCGATTTTTTATTCGCTTCTTTGTCTATTCTTTTATCCGACAGTAAGGCAACTACATTTTCTAATCTGCTAAAACCCTTTTAGTTAAATTGATGAAGACTTCGTGAAAATGTTTATAGATTTGTTAACACACTATTAGGGATGTCAGTCAGTTTGTCAATGAGCTCCCCATACAGAATGTCTTCCTCCCTTAGAGAGGACCTGTGAATCCTTTAAATGGAGAGTTTGAATGAGACACTAATTTGTGTCAAATTAGTTACACTTAGAAAAAAAGCTTTTTTTAAATAAATACACTGCAAAGTCTATATAACGCCCCTCAAGGGACTGTACATATTTTGACGTTATAGAGAAAGTTCGGTATGTGTAATGCCAACAGTCGAGTTTATTATGGGCTAGGATAATAAAGCGACAATAGAACGTCAAAGCTGCGCAGCACTAATTTTGGCGACTTAAAAAGTACTTATATTATTAAGTTGCTGTCGTTATTGAGAGTGGGTGTAATAATATATAGTATCATTGTATGGGATAAAAGCTAATCCAACCAAAGCCAAGTGATATCGACGCTTTAGGGAGTTTGTCATTAAATCGAGTAACGTTACATGGAGTTCACACTGTAATTTAAAAGCAGGAACCGACATAAGCTTGCGGCTCCTGCTTTGCGCCTTGCAAAAGTTCGTAAGTCGTTTGTGGGTTTTGGTATAAGATTCTATAATAAAATTCTGCAATCAATTTCAGCTTTGCCATTGCAGCAGTTTAAAAACACTGTTAAAAAGAGGCTGATAGAGAAAGCCTACTATACTATTGAAGATTATTTAGAAGATAAGAATGTGTGGATATAGCTCTCTTTGAACCTGTACAAGACAGTAACAACTGAATGTAAATAGTATTAAGAATTATATTTTTAAAAGAGCAACCGCCGAGTTGTTTGCTGGCTCTTCTCGGTAGGAACAGCTTTCCGAACCAGCTGTAGAGTTGACGATTCAAAAGGACTTGTTTACAAGTTTATTTGAATAAAGAATATTTTGAATTTGAATTTGAATAATTAAATACTAACTTTTTTTAGTCTTCGCAGGCTGAGCTGAATGAGCTCTTTGCACTTCTTTCTGTCTTTGCACATTGGCTTCATTGTATTTCAAAACTCTGCTTTCTGGTACCCATTCATCCCAACTGTAATCATAATAAACAACTTTATATTATAAAGTTTATATGTACATATATATAATGTTTTTAATGGACTTTCTTGTACTGAATATGAAAAATTTGATTAAAAAAAAAAAAATTTGTAGCCCCAAAAGCACGTTGTGATATAACAATCATATCAATAAACATGATATTAATTATTATGTTTTTTTTAATTTATGAAGAGGAAATCTTAATTATTTAATTATTATATAAACAAACGGGTCACATTGTAATAACCTCGAGTTACCTTAGTCAAAAACGTCAAACCTTATATAAAGGTAACTCAAGGTTATTACTATATGACCTGTTTGTTTATATAATAATTAGTAAGAATCGCGAAAGTTTAAAATCTACTGAGGACATCTTATTTTATCAAAACTAACAATCACTTCTTTGACAATTTTTTCTTTTTCTCTTTCAATTAATAAATGCCCACAATTGAACAAATATCTTATCTGACATATTTATCACACCAATATTTAGTGCCCCTAGAATCTACTAGTTTGAACATTTTTAGAATAGTTTATCTAAGAGGGTTTACTTTTCAATTTATATAAATATTATAAATATGTTTAATGTATTTCATTCTAATTAATTTTCAACATTTAACATCGCATGAAGAATAAAGTCACATTTCCTATGCTTATACATGGGAGATGTAACTGTTTTCGGATAGGGCAATATGTACATATCATTTTATTTATGTACCATAAAAAATGTTGGAAAAACATTATTAACTCTTTCCCATCAAAGTCATTTATAAACAAATAATATAAAACAAATAGTACAAAGGTCAACTTATTTCTAAGACAGAGATCTCTGCCTTAGGGATAAGTCTTTTTATGTGCTGCTACATGTTTTTTTAAGTTAGAGACTTACTGTTTTCTTACTAAAAACCTAAAAGATAAGGTCACATGGCTGAAGTGAATGCATTCAGACAATAACTATATTCTTTTATTTAAATTATTTTGTTTATAAACTAAAGAATACATAGTCATTATAACTAACTACATATTGACTTACTTAGTAACCAGATAGGTTAATAGTAGTTTCATGAATAAATCATATAGCAATTAAAACAAGTTTTTACTCAGGTAGCATCCCTATAATGAATAAATTGTAAGTAATAAGAAATGTTTGCATATATTCAGAAGTGGGCAATAAATCCGAATAGCATCACACTGTGTTCAAACTTTAACTTACTTTTTGTTCCAGCCTGCATAATGAATTAAATAGCGTACATGCTTATCCTTAGTTACAGAACTTTTAAGACATTTGGCCTCGTAGATAAGAGGTCCATGGAAACACAAAACTTTTTCACCTGAAAGAAAACAGAAAAGAAAACAAAAACTTTAATGGTAGAAAAGTTTTTGTTACAAAGTTATTGTCATATAAACATACCTTCGGCAAACTTTAATTTTGGAGCCATATTTTTTATTTATTTATAGCTAATAATTAGGTAACGCTAAAAACAATTATAATTTACTAACACACATATTTCACAGATAAACAAGTGAACACGGACAAATAAAACATCTACCAGTTTATCACAGACAAACAAATATAAATAACGCATAACTTTGACGTCTACCTAGCATTCACAATTCACATACCTACGTGTTATAGGTATTGAATAATTGAATATCGATATGTAATGTGTACCACACAGCAATTTTAATGTACATTCGTATATTCCATAAGTGTATTCTATATTAAACCTATACAACACCCACGGCTCTAATACATTTTAAACAAAAACATTTAGCTACCTAACTACCTCCAAAAATAATACCGTTTCTGTAGAATCTAAATCGTAGAAATCTTCGAATTAGGGACCTATATGCATATTCATTGTAACTAACAAAAGGTAAATGTTATTTCGTTGTACATATAATTATGAATCAAATAACTTGTAATGCCTTTCTAACTTCCTATAAAGTTGTGACCTTCTACGTCACGATTTCGTCACAACATTCTTTTAGCAGTCAGTGCCGCGACACCAGCTGGGCGCGTTTGTCGCTGTTTTCGTTAATATATAATATTATTTGTTATTAAAATGTCGCAACAAGGTCCAGCTTTCGACGTAAATGCGATGACCCTTACGCGATGGGTCTTGGCTCAACAGAGGATAGCACCAGCCGCCACAGGAGATTTGACACAGCTCCTAAACTCCATACAAACGGCAGTGAAAGCAATACAATCAGCCGTGAGGAAAGCCGGCATCGCTAAACTGTTAGTTAATGTTTATCTTTATAATATAAACATAATAATTCCATTTGAAATGTGATAATTTAAAATCAAACTAATACTTTTGTCGATTATAAGAAACTATTTTGTTTTTAATTGGTCTAGTGTTCTTGACTTTGTTATCTCAGTACATAGTAAAAGTTATTGGAATTTTCAGTGGGTTTTGCGAGTTTGAACATGAAGTGTTACAACCATCATACCACTAGAACCACTATCAGATTTTATCTAACAAGTTAACTCTCATATAGTAATCCGAAAATTATTATGTATATTTTTATTATAAAAATATTTACCTATATTTAAAGCTTAGCAGTTATTTCAAGATATTTATCATAAAGTCGTAGGTGCCTCTGTATCCTTATAAAACGGCATATGTCTTTGTGCAGATTATAAAAATACTGGTAAATTTTACTTAGAACTCGTAACTTAAACAACTTAGCAAACAAACAATGTGGGATACATTGAAGCAAGTTGCCAAGTCCAAAGTACTCCAATATAAATGAGATGACAGTTGATAGATACGTTCCAAATTTTCAGCCATGGCATCTCGGGTAACACAAACGTTCAGGGCGAAGAAGTCAAAAAATTGGATGTGCTCTCCAATGATCTCTTTATCAATATGCTCAAGTCATCCTTTACCACCTGCCTACTTGTATCTGAAGAAAACACCACAGTCATTCAAGTAAGTACATATATCGGTTATACATATAGAAGTTAAGGTTGCAGATACTTGTACTTTTTAAAGATTCGATAGGTCCCTATGGTATGCCGTGTGGTATCCGGCTGAATAGAATATTACCACCCTCATTTCTTACCGAGGTGTCGTAAAAGGCGACTAAGGTAAGCCGACCCACCGTGTGGTATTCGGCCGAGTAGAATAGACCACCCTCATTTCTTACCGAGGTGTCGTAAAAGGCGACAAAGGTTAGCCGACCCGCCGTGTGGTATTCGGCTGAGTAGAATAGACCACCCTCATTTCTTACCGAGGTGTCGTAAAAGGCGACTAAGGTAAGTTGAGGTCAGGCAGGCGGCCGGTCGTAAAATACGTAGCCAAATCATATGACAACATGTTTGTAAATGTTGTGCCGACCCCACTTAGAGTGGGATAAGGGCAGGAGGATGATGATAGATCCCTATGGACCGTGGCGTCATATTAGAGCGCCGTTGATAAAGTCGCATAAAAAAGCGTAACGGCCTTTCGGTGTAGGGCGCGCGAACTTTACTAAGGGTTCCGGGGTTAAAATTCCATGCACAAATATTTTCTTTGAAAATGTTTTGTATCGAACTGATATAGGCCTCTTAAATGTGATCTGGCTTCACAGGACGACGTTTCCCGACGCTAGTAGCTGCTTCCCTTAGGACGACGTTTCCCGACGCTAGTAGAGCTTCTGCGCTCTACTCTCCGCATTGCGCAACCTCAACGATGCTTCTGCGCTAATGATGACGCTAACAGCATATTAGTCAGTTCGAAAAAAAAATTAATGATTTAATTACTTTTGTATTCTCTCCGCAAATCTTGTATGATCTCTCTTGTATGATCTCCGCAAAGTAACGTCTAATTCTATAAATTATCTAAGTTTCACCCCTGTGAATGTTTGATAATTTTCATAAATTTGATAAAAGCAAATACCATTTTAAAATCATATTTATACATTTCACCTTACGAACCCAGTATCCGGCAACGCCATTAAAAGCAATGTCATGTTAATAACGACTTTAAACGTGCTATCTTAGTGATAATATTTTCTTATTAAATCACTGTTTGTTCCATTTGTAGTGCGATAACGTTCGAATATCTACTCAAGGTTGTGATCCCCAATATCTATAGCGACATGAGTATTCGATAAGTCTAATAATATTCATGGCCAAACACACCCACTAAATTAACATAATTTTTAAAGTTCAAATAAAACCAGTTACGCGGTCCACTTACAACTTATACGAATTAAATAGATATATATATTTTTTATTGCAAATATTTAATTTTTTTTATTCAGACACATACAATCCTACTTCCTACTAATACCTATTGTAAATGCGAAAGTTTGTGAGTATGGATGTACGTTACTCTTTCACGGCCAATCCGCTGAAACAATATCAATTATCGCAATTATCCCTTATACACCGGAATAACATATATGCTAGCAAACCTATTAATTCGGTTTACTTACATAATTATTTAAAATGACTTTAAAATTACGCTTCATACAAATGTTTTAAGATATATTTACATTAAAATAAAAAAAATACTAAGGGGTCCGTTCTAAAAGTTAAGGCATATCTTCGCTTTCTAAAAGAAAATTAAGGATTCTTTTAATATTTATTACCTAATTAAAGTTAATTCTCGGCAAAGATAACAATTTTTAATTTTTAAAGGTTTTTTGCAATAGTACTTAATTTCTTAATAGCAGACTGATGAATATTTACCATGTTTTACGCTTATAGGTATATCTATGCTATAATAATTCTTTCTATTATAAGAATTACTAGCGGCCTGCCCCTGCTTCGCATGGGCTATATATAGTTTGTCACTCAGTGAAAAAAATGATTAAAAAATTTATTTTATATACAACATTCATAGCTTTCTTACCATTATTAGACAATACAAACATGTTTTCTTTTGAGGTTATTCTTAAAAGAGCGACAGTTGCGCGTCCGATCGCTGCTAAATTCGAAGTGCTCTAGGGCGAAGCGCGGCCCCCTCGCGGGATTTTAAATCTGTGATATCTCCGAAAATGTTCATTTAAATTCCATGCTGTAAACGGCCATATTGATCTATATTTAATCAACAATATATTTAAGGTACTTAATTGGATAAGGATTAATGCTGTATTGTATAAAAATTGCTTTGAACATAAGGCATTATTTTTCGTAAAAAGTAAATGACAAAAAATGCTATTTGTGGATTATGCATAAGAGATAGACATATACCATCGCGAACTTTTCTGTAGACCTTTTTAAGGTGTACAAATACTTCGTACATTATTTTGATAAATCTCGTAGGGTTTAGCCTGCGTTTGCAATGTACGATACGACGATATTTATTACAAACCTCAAAAATTACAGTATATCTCTACTCCATATTGAATGGTATTATACATATAAACCTTCCTCTTGAATCACTTTATCTATTAAAAAAACCGCATCACAATCTGTTGCGAAGTTTTAAAGAAATAAGCATACATAGGGATATATGGACAAACAAAGATTGTGACTTTGTTTTATACTATGTAGTGATTAAGTAACCGGTTCACTTTTCGCTGTGTAATTACTGCATGATTATTTTGATAATCCGGCACAATACTCTTCAAATACTTTACAGACTTCACAAATGAAACACATGACAATGAAAATATACAGATTATTTATTCGAGATAATTGTGACCAAACTTATTTGATACCAAGGTTTAAACTTTTATTATCTTTGTTACAGGTGGAGACGGAAAGACGCGGAAAATATGTAGTCTGCTTTGATCCTCTGGACGGATCGTCCAACATAGACTGTCTAGTATCAGTTGGCTCAATCTTTGCTATTTATAAGTAAGTGGACATACTGTTCCTCCTGTCCTTATCCCCCTCTAAATGGGGTCGGCACAACATGTCATAAACATGTTGTCACATGATGTGGCTACGTATTTTACGACCGGCCGCCTGCCTGACATCAACTTACCTTAGTCGTATTTTACGACACTTCGGTAAGAAAGAGGGTGGTCTATTCTACTCAACCGGATAGTAGTATCCGGTTGAGTAGAATAGACCACCCTCTAATAAGTAACCACCGGCTAATAAGTAAGCAGCCATACAAATAATAAAAATCAGCTATATAATATATAGGAAGTGAAAGTTACACTACAGCGATAAGCCCATTTGAAAGTTAACACAAAATACTGGTCTTTATCCATATTGATATTATAAATACGAAAGTAACTTTACCTGTTTGTTGACATGTATAAGTCTAAATCGCTAAACTAAATATGATGAATCGATCTATACACATATATTTTACCTTAAGTATATATATAGATATATATACACTAGTATAGTAAAAAAGTCATCATTAAACCAAATTATATCAATACTATCTTTCTATGTTACCGTAATTAACACACAGGATAGTTTTAAATAAAATAAAAGCTTTATTATATCGGGTTTGCCCGATTAGTTTCCAATCTATCCGGGGCACATATTCATGAGCACTTTACACAGTTCCCGCCGCTATAACGTCTTGTATTCTTTTTCTATAGAATAAGACGTGAGTATAGCCGGTGTGAAACTGTGATAGCCCAGCGGTAACACCGTGCGACTCTTTCGAGGAGGTCACGGGTTCAAACTCGGGCAGACACCAATGAGTTTTTCTGTCAAAACTTATGTGTCTAATTGATAATTGCGATTTATCACACGCTTTTCGGTGAAGGAAAACATCTTGAGGAAACCTGCATATTTCTATAGAGTTACCTATGTGTAATCTACCAATCCGCATTGGAGCAGCGTGGTAGGTCTTAGCTCCAATCCTTCTCTCCAAAAACGGAGGGAAGAGGCCTATTCCCAGCAGTGGGAGAAGACCGCTACTTTGCTTTCTTAGCCGGTTTCTATACATTAACTATGAACACTATTCACGATAGTTTAAATTAAAAATATAAGATCCATTGAACTTGATAAGAGATAAAGAGTTACATGCTATGGTCAAAAAGCTCTTACTTTCAATTTAAAATTAATATATAGGTCACAGTAAAATATAGGCGTCCATGCGATTTTGTTCGTTACTCGAATAGATAAGTATTTATTGAAATCATTATAGAAAAACATCGGCTGGCGAGCCAGCAGAGGCAGATGCGCTTCGTCCGGGCAACGAACTTGTCGCAGCCGGATACGCGCTGTATGGTTCAGCGACCATGATGATGCTGGGATTGGGGCAAGGCAAGGGCGTCAACGGGTTCATGTACGATCCATCTATTGGAGAGTTCATCCTCACTGACCCTAATATGAAAATACCGGAGAAGGGGAAGATTTACTCTATCAATGAGGGTGAATAACATTAAATTTAATTTCCAGAATTTTCGCTTTCCCGCGACCTAACCTGTGTGACAGTGTAAACATCTAACCCAGTTAATGTAGTTTTTATACTAAGAGAAGGGGAAGACCCTAGGCAGGCCTGTAAATAGAACTAAATAAAGTCTTAACGTATCTACCATATATAATACGAATATACTCGTAGATAAGAAAATCAAGGTATCTACTGTCGGTTGTCCATTAATAAATACTATTATTATTATTTAATAATTATTGTAAAACGAAATAGATAAAAAAATGGTTTAAAGTGAATTTAAACTGTACAAAAGCAGACTTATTCTAGCAATCTCGTACAGACAATCTTCTATGAACGAAATAATTGTATAAGAAAGTGTGAAGGTGCAGTGTGCTTATTGGGATCTTTCTTAGACTACTCGATCGCATTTGTTTAACGGAATTTGTATGGCGCTGGTACAGCGATCACTAGATGCTTTTGCAGCGTCATACAAATTGACCTTAGGCTAACGTACAAGTAACGATCAAGTAGTTTTAAAAAATCGCACTAAGCACACAGATTACACTAAATAGATTTATAAATACTAGTAAAATGTAATTAACTTAACTAAAACTTACTTAGTATTATTAAAACTTAATTAGTTAAATACTGTAGTAGTTACTTTTTATTTATTAAATATTAAATTGAATATTTTCAGGATACGCTGCGGAGTGGTCTGAAGGTCTAAAGAATTATATAGAAGAGAAGAAGCGTCCAAAAACAGGCAAAGCGTACGGCGCTAGGTACGTGGGCTCTATGGTAGCAGACGTCCACCGAACCATCAAGTATGGCGGGATATTTATGTATCCCGCAACCACCTCGGCGCCCAAGGGAAAGGTAATGTATTGTAGTATACTCTAGCATTCGGGATGATGCAGAGTTGGAGGAATTTTGCGCGGGCAAGGAGATGCTAGACGTATCCAATAGCGGAAGCCATCAGCCGTGCTTGCGCAGACCTCCTTTGTGGTGATCTTCACACCTTTTTCTCTCCTCTTCACTACCCTAGCCCTTCCTATACTTAGTAAGCACAACAGTGTATATATAATCCATCACAAGCGCGGTGGTGGTGGACTTATACAATAGTGTAGCCACTACCCCTTCCTAAGCTGAGCTTCGCCACTAGCTGGTGTATCTCTGCAGTGCTCATCCAAAATAGCCGTGAAGCACTTAAAATTGGAAAAAAAAACTTGCATTCGAACCCGAATTCGAATTGGCCTCACACAAGGCACCTTTAGGACGACGTTCCCCGACGCTAGTAGAGGTTCTGCACTCTTCTCTCCGCATTTCGCAACCTCGGCGATGCTTCTGTGCTCGCCCGTCCCGCCCGGTGACGCTGTAAAAGCCGTTAGGGCTAACAGCATACAGTCAATTCGAAAAAAAGATCGATTTACCCTTTATTTTGAATCTGTACGAACTAAATGCTGTTACTGCTCTACGCACGCAACCGTATCTCCTTATTTCCCCAAATCTCTTTCCCTTCTTGATCCTATTTTCCAGTTGACTACCTTTTTCGCGATATGGTCCCTTTACTTTTCACATATGCTTGACATATTATTCAATCAAACTTACGCAATATCTTAATATTAAGAAAGTTTTCAATTTTATATATTCAATTTGTTTCGTTATCACGTCATATTGCAAAGTTTATGTAGCTAATTAAAGTGATGAAAATAAACAAATTGGTTACAAAAAATATTTACGAGCTCCTAAATATTAAGAATACAGCATAAATACAATAATAATACGGAAAACGGCCAAATACGCTTTTACAAGAGCCAATTTTTTGGGTTTGGATTTTCATGACATTATATTAAGAAATACGTAAGTGTTCTCCATAAGGAGAATACTCGTAATTATAAGCATATTAGAGTTAATATACGAGTAGTTATTTAAACTTTAGACTTGACAATGTTTGTTCTTGAATTTAGTTACAAGTTCATTTTAGCGTTACAGAAATGTACGCAGTAATGACCCTACATTAGCGAGGAATGTTGTTCTAATTAAATTAAAATGGAATTTTGCCAATATTTCAAAAATGTAACTTTAATAAGTTACATTTGTATATTGAACAATTATCAAATTATTACTGTTAAAACTAATTTATTTTTATTAAATTATGCGCTAAATTTGTTAAACTAAAATTTTTTACGAATATCACATATAAATGGAAAAGAAATCAGTAACCAAAGTTTTTTGGGGATTTTGCATTAATCTACATAACCTGTACCAGCGTCTTTTAACAGTGTTTTTAAACTCCTGAAAAGGCAAAGCTAAAATTGTTGCGGAATATTATTACAGAATCTTATACCCAAACCCATGATGCTTGATGATTATGCTAATTGATATGATATGATAGCATCTAGGTATTGTATATCACCACGTAACAAGTAATTGAATATTAATTGCTTGGTAATAAGAAATTAAATATTTTCAGCTGCGTCTTTTATATGAATGCAACCCCATGGCGTTCCTGGTGACGGAGGCGGGCGGCCTCGCGACCAACGGCACAAAGCCCATCCTGGACATCCAACCTACGTCCATCCACGAGCGAGCGCCGTGCTACCTCGGCTCCAAGTTGGACGTTGAAGAATTATTGCGATTCCTTCACTAACTTGTGATTTCTTTACCCAATATCGCTGTAATGCATACTATAAGGCCTGTTATTCACTAAAATGGAGAGGATAGAGTTTCCAAATCTCTCCACTTGGCTTCGATGGAAATGGGTCAAGCGGAGAGAAGAGATGTCTCATTTTGTTTAGATTTTGGTGCCGAAAGCGAGCATGCAACGCGGAGATCTGTATGTGAGTCTTTCTAACCTACTCGACGTGTTAGGCGTTAGCGTAACGCAATTTATATAACGCAATAGAAATTAAATGAAAAGTGTTCAACGCAATAGAAATTAGATGAAAAATTTCTTCCCCATGTGAAACGAAGACATGCACTTAATGTAACTTATTCTACATTTCACATGACAAAGGGCAACGGCTCAGTGTACGCCACATATCACAACAGAAAACTGAGGTGACACGCAGCACTGGTTTTCAGACGCGGCCCTTTGAGTGTCATCACGGTAAACATTTCTTAATGATAAAACTTACAGACAATAGCGTCATCTACTGACCCCAGTTCCAACGTCATACAAATAGGTGTTACGTTAACGCGATCGAGGTTAAAATAACTCGCACTAAGCACACTGAGGTCGAGCGGCGTACGGCGTTCCTCACGCAAACTAAAATATAACTCCGCGGTAGCAGAATGGTTACGGTAACAGACGATTGAGAGGACGTGGGTTCGATCCCAGACCATTATACTACCGACGTGAACCCACTCCTAACATAAGCATTTGGCTTAGCTGGATGGGTTAACAAGTTTACTAGTAATTTGTAGCCCAAATTGCTAATAATCTTTTTAAAAAAACAAAAAGTTATTGCAACGACATGTCTTTTTTTCGTAAATAGCAATTAACTGATTGGGAGCTCTCATCTCCTTTCCGTTTTGGTGGACCTTTATATCACATACTTACGAATATTAAAAAATCTATAAGTTGTTTCTCATCCAAACTCCAAATCGATTCTAATGAAATCTGGTATAAAGATCTTGACAAAGTTAATAAAAGTTAATAAATATATTGACCATTCATTTCATTTTTCATTAATTCATTTATGCCAAATTTCATCCAAATACTTTTAACCGTCACGTTAATTAAATAATATACATAAACACAAATGGTTACACTTATAAGTTTAATGGAGAATATGACTTCAATAAATGATTTTATATTTTTTAATTTTGATTGTATTTACCAGCTATTACTAATACCTCTGATTGGATAAATATCCCGTGTCTCTTTGATCAAATTATCAATTTAAGAAACTCCTTAAGATATTGCATCTTTACTAATCATTTACAATAGTTTACATCGTCTCATTTTTACCATCATAAAACCATTTTTGTTACTACTGAAAGACAAAAGGAAATTAATCGAGGGTAGAAAACGCGGGGCTACACCGAAACCTGTAAATTTTCTTTTAAAACTTGTGTTTAAATGATATTTACAATTAATGTTCAGCGGTAAAGAAATACATTGTAAGCAATCCCATAAATTTCTAGAGATTTATGAAATATGTGTCAAATCAAAATTATCTTTATTCAAATAAGCTCTTTCTAGTACTTTTGAATTGTCAGGGATCAATATGACTAATGAAGCTACAACTGGTTCGGAATGTTGCTCTTACCGAGAAGAACCTGAAAGAAACTCGGCGGACAATCTTTTAAACATTTTCAATTTTACATCATTAAACCGCGGTCTCATATGAAGCTGAAAGGGTTTACAAAGCCAGGCATTTTTATCATCCAAATTTTCAATTTTGTAATATGCTTTACGTATACGCATATGCATAAGTGTAATCTGACAATCCTTATTGAAACAGTGTGGTGCGTATAAATTCTCTTATAATTGAATAAGAAATTAATAGAATTAAGCGTTTGCGGAGGTCCATAATACAAAACTAATGATAATATTATTTTGCTATAATCCGGGATAAAAGAAAATATATGTAATGCTAAATGTAGAGTGTACTATTCGTTCTCATGCCTGATACATGCAGAATACGTAATAATTCATGCACTACCCGACACCGATAACACAACAACACACAAGCACTGCACACATTCACCACCACAATCTCAACAATTTCTATTCTCATTAGTTTTGAATTTAATAAGACAAATCCAAAGGAGAAAAGCGGCTTTATCTAGTAGCGGGCTAATAATAGCAGGGTATAATAATACTAACTATATTACCCAAATTGTAAAAAAAGCAAGCGATCATTGGTAGTTAAAAGTATCAGATTAAGTAAGTAGCTGCCTGTTACTATCCCACTGCTGAGAATAGGCCTCTTCATCTCCGTTTTTGTAGAGAAGGATTGGAGCTAAGACCTACCACGCTGTTCCAATGCGGATTGGTAGGTTACACATATCCCCAGAATTCTCTAGAGATATGCAGGTTTCCTCACGATGTTTTCCTTCACCGAAAAGCGTGTGATAAATTGAAATTATCAATTAGACACATAAGTTTTAACAGAAAAACTCATTGGTGTCTGCCCGGGTTTGAACCCGTGACCTTCTCGAAAGAGTCGCACGGTGTTACCGCGATTAAGTAAATAAAACAATTCATTTAAAAATAGTTATTTTAATTTTATAACACAACTAAAGCTTTACTTAACCTATGATTTTTTAATTTCACACCCCAAAGTCAATATTTATTTTGTTACCATAGACTACGCGATAGCAGAGTATTTCAAGATTATCTACTTTACTCTACGCAGAAATGGTAAGCTTTAAAATTAAATGCTTCTACAGTCACAAAGATTATCTCTTATTTATATTGAAATATAAATCAAATAAAAAGAAACCAGATGCGTCAAATTATTTTGTTTCTACCTATCACTATACTGTAACTCTAAAAAAAAATGAAACAATTATTCTCTCATACTTAATCACCGCGAAAACTACCAAAATTAGCTTGCGTACTAAAAAATCAAAATTTAAATTCACGGCCTAAATATTCTAAAGTGGATAATAAAATTAAAACAGTCCAAGTTAATATAAATAAATTAAGAGAAGCGTTTATTACATACAAAATGTTAATAAATGTTTTAAACTTAACTCAGACTACATTTGACAAATTAAAATCTATAGTAATATATAAAGCTGAAGAGTTTGTTTATTTGTTTGATTGTTTGTTTGAACGCGCTAATCTCAGGAACTACTGGACCGATTTGAAACATTCTTTCAGTGTATGATAGTCTATTTATTGAGGACGGCTATAGACTATATAACATCAGGCTAAGATGAATAGGAGAGGAGCAGCAATAAAAAATATTACGGCAAAATTTAAAGGTTTCCTTGCGTGCGCTGAATAAACGGTAATAGTTATTCAAAAATCATGTAATACAAAATTGTTCCCCTCTAAAATTTCTAAATAAAACTCCGCGACAGCATATGTCTAGCTTTAAAGGTTGACCCACTTTAACCATTTTTATGGTTATCAAAATACTATATTACGGTTGTAATCTTACAACGCGGGAAAGATTGGATTAAACTTGAGATTGCTAGCTTTATAAAGATGTGATTGATATAAATATAGTAAGTTTTCGGAATTCATTCTCTACTACGCAGTAAGCGCAACAAATTGATGGAAAACGTCCAGTATGTGAGGGTCCAGGTCTTGCGTGAACAGAAGTGTTTCCAAAGTGCTGCTATACTTCTGGACTTGCTCGTGGTGCTGGAAAGAGAGAAAAACCTCAACAAACTTAACTGAATACAACGATTAGTCCTCATAAAATCTTAGATCTCATAAAATCTGACACAGACTAGACATATACAGATAGATAGCATAGAGGTGAATCTTTAAAAGGCGACTAAGGTATGTCGCCGCCGTGTAGCATCCGGCTGAGTAGAATAAACCAACTTTATTTCTTACCGAGGTGTCTTAAAAGGCGACTAAGGTATGTCAACGTAAGGCAGGCGGCCGGTCGTAAAAACGCAGTTAAAGCAAGTGTCAGCATGTTTGTAACATGCGCCGACCCCACTTAGAGTGGGATAAAGGCAAAAAGATGATGATTCATATCATCATCTGAACCGGATAGAACACGGCGGGTCGACATACCTTAGTCGCCTTTTATGACACCTCGGTAAGAAATGAGGGTAGTCTATTCTACTCGGCCATATATCACACGGCGGGTCGACTTATCTTAGTCGCCTTTTACGACACCTCGGTAAGAAATGAGGTTGGTACTATTCTATTCAGCCGGATACCACATGACGTCCCCAAAGTAACTTAATACTTGTACTTAATAGTGTGAATCGAACCCACGACCCGCGGAGCTGAAGGGTCACTAGCAACTGCGCCAATGAGCCATTCAACTCGTTTAAATATTAAGATATAATAATGGGATGATGATATGAATAAACTATCGAATCGCATCATTGGATGATATGTAAGAGAGGTAAGCACTCACCAGCAGGAACACCTGTCGCAGCCTGGCCAGCGTGGCGCGGTACCAGTGGGTATGAGGGTCGCGGGCGTCCGTGTCCGCGCGCACCAGGTGCTCCGACAGGATCATGATGAACCGCTGGAACACGATCAGGAACAGCCGCTTCTGGTCCGTGTGCGCCATCTCCAGACGCTCCTCCATACGCTCCACCGCCTGGTTTGTATATCACAACATATGTATTACAAACATAATTGAAAAAAAAGGCCGCTACTTTATGTCTTCAAAACGCCGTGTGGTATCCGGCTAAATAGAATAGTACCACCCTCATTTCTTACCGAGGTGTCGTAAAATGAGACTAGGGTAAGTTGACCCACCGTGTGGTATCGGGTTGAGTAGAATAGGCCAACCTCATTTCTTACCGACATGTCGTAATATACGACTAAGGTAAGTTGACGTCAGGCAGGCGGCCGGTCGTAAAAACGCAGCCGAATCATGTGACAGCATGTTATACATGTTGTGCCAAACCCACTTAGAGAGGGATAAGGGCAGGAGGATGATGACCGTGAATCTCAAAATAGGCTTAGTTATATATTATACTAGCGGACCGCTCCGGCTTTGCACGAGTTAAAATATATAGTCCACGTCACTCAGTGAACTCAGTCACTTTTTAAATCTGTAATATCTTCGAATTTGTTCATTTAAATTATATGCTGTAAACGGCCATATTGATGTATATTAAATCAACAATGTATTTAAGGTACTTAATTGGATAACGATTAATGATGTATTGTTAAAAATTGCTTCGATAATAAGGCATTATTTTTCGTAAAAAGTAAATGACAAAAATACTATTGTGGGTTATCCATAAGAGATAGACATATACCATCGCGGACTTTTCTGTAGACCTTTTCAAGGTGTACAAATGCTTAGTACATTATTTTGATAAAATATTCTCGTAAGGTTCAGCCTGCGTTTGCAATGTAAGCGGAAAAATGTAATTATTTACAAATTAGTTAGAAACATTAAAAATTATAGTATTTCTCTACTCCATATTAAATGTTATTATACATATAGACCTTCCTCTTTAATCACTCTATCTATTAAAAAAAACGCATCAAAATCTGTTGCGTAGTTTTAAAGATTTAAGCATACATAAGAATATAGGGACTTGGGGACAGACACAGAAAGCGACTTTGTTTTATACTATGTAGTGACTAGCAATCGCCAGCAGCACTATCCGCGGGAAAGATTAAAACCGTAATATAGCCTTTTGATAACCATAGATATGGTTAAAGTGGGTTAACCTTAAAAGCTAGACATATGCTGTTGCGGACTTTTATTTAGAACTTTAAGAACTTATACATGAATTTTGAATAACTATTACCGTTTACTAAGCGTACGCAAGAAAAGCTTTAAATTTTGCCGTTTGCGTAATATTTTTTATTGCTGCTCCTCTCCTATTCATTAGCGTGATGTTATATAGCCTATAGTCTTCCTCGATAAATCTTACACTGAAAGAACTTTTCAAATCGGTCCGGTAGTTCCTGAGATTAGCGTGTTCAAACAATCAAACAAACAAACTCTTCAGCTTTATATATTAGTATAGAGTATAATTCTAGTATTAAACTGA
Organism: Morpho helenor; assembly: GCA_029227775.1. Taxonomy (NCBI): domain Eukaryota; kingdom Metazoa; phylum Arthropoda; class Insecta; order Lepidoptera; family Nymphalidae; genus Morpho; species Morpho helenor. The sequence continues at coordinate 4,000,973 of JARGCU010000006.1, forward strand.
ACAACTTCGAAAGTGGGGTTCGATTGAGTGAGATCACATTGTAATCTTTATTTCAATGCACTCTATGATATACGCTACGAACTATTAAAAAAGTAGTGTTTTCTTGCTCTTCTAAGTTATGGGTCTCTTTAACATTCACAGTTTTGTAAACGCCACGTTATTCTTTATTGCAATTTAATTAACAACATTTTTAAATTCGGTAACTTTAGTTCTAAGCGTGCTTAATGTATTTATTATATTTGTAAAACTATAGACGTAGTCTATGGATTAAGATTAAAATATATAGACAGTGTAATACTTCTAAGTGTGAGTGTTTTAATATACTTTTTATTCTAAAGCACTGAGACAGTAGACGTTACAGAGTCACCCAAGTTTATCTAGTCATATTATATTTGTAAGATTTGTCAGTTTTTCATTTCGTAACCGAGACTCTCCTAAATAATTCGACAGATTATATAAATAAGCGCTTGGTATATGACATTTAATGCCAAAATGTCTTACCTCTTCTGTGGGCTTATCGTGGTCCTTCTTCTTTTTGACTCCACTCTCGTCTTCAGATTCTGAGCTGCTGGAGTCTGCTCTGGCGAGAGCTTCTCTCGCCTCTTGTAACTCTTTACCTGGAAATAAGATAAAATCAAATCAAAATAATCTTTATTCAAATAAGGTCTTTTAAGCACTTTTAAATCGACAAGGATCTATATGATTAATGATGCTACAACTGGTTTAGAATGTTGCTCTTACCGAGAAAAACCAGAAAGAAACTCGGCAATCAATTATTTAAATATTTTCAATTTTACATTATTAAACCGCAGTCTTGTATGAAGCTGAAAGGATTTTCAAATCCAGGGTTTTTTATCATTCAAATAATTTTCAATTTTGTAATATGCTTTACGTATAAATATATCTTTTATACTTAATTTAAACCTCTCTGTAAACTGGTCTAGTATGGATTGCAGAATTTTATTCTAGAAGATCTATATGATTAACTAAGCTACAACAACATCTACATCTTCCTATTCAGCCAAGAGATGTCCACCACTGGACTAAGTCTGTTCTTCTACTCGACACCACACGATATTTTATCCAGCGTCTCCAAGCGACCTTCTTTAGGTAGGTATTAGGTAGTCTACGTGATTAATTGGGGTTCTAACAAAGCTATTCTCCAATGCGCTGCAGTGTACTCCAGAATTTCATGCGGCTTTTACCAATAAACAAAATAAGAAAGTTTTAGGTGTATAATGTTAAGATAAATAATATATAAGTACCTGGGTGGCAGAACCTTGTCCTTAATTTTTTTAAAGATATAAAAAAATTGAAAAATAAAATTAAAAAATAGTTGGGCAGGTGAGGCTAGTACCTAGATATTTATACTTCTCTAGATCGCCCATTCCCCAAATGAGCTACCATGACTTTATATTTGAAAGCGAAAATTGTCTTTTGAATTCAACGTAAATTTTAGCATGTTCCCGAAAACAGGGATAAAACGCCTTTTTTCTTAAATGAAACCTAGCTAGATCGAATTTTTCCCACTAAAACCCCCTACATGCCGAATTTCATGAAATCTTTGGAGCCATTTTCGAGATTCGGAAAATATATTTATATGTACATACATATAAGATTAACTCATTTAAATATTAAAGATATAAGACTTTCTGTAAATTGGTTGACGACGACGATAAGGTTAGATATGTCCATACTAATTTAATATATTTTAAATTATGTACTGAGTAATATATTACTTAATTTGGTGACGTGCTTGTTCATCTTGTCAATAGTTAGATGCAGGATCTCCCACAGATATCCATGGGTGAAGAACGGCGCCATTTCCTTGGAGAAGAGCCACGTTGCCACAGCGGAGCACTCCACGATCTGCGTCTTCAGCATCTTGTCGACCAAAACGCATACCATCTGGCTGTGTCTCTGCCAGAGCTCCCATACGTTCCGAAGTACATAGATTTGGGCCTCTTCCGATTCTGCTAGAATCTGGCGGCAAGTGAATTAGTTATATGTAGTACTGTGTGACCGAACCTTTTTCGGTAATTTTTTACAAAATAATAATAATAATAATAACTTTATTTAGCCAAAAAATTACAAAAAATACAAAAAACAAGATTTAAAAATAGATAATAAAATACAAAATTCACATTAACAAATATCGTAGACACTCGTACTAAGATAACTTGTGCTACGAGTTATCTTAGTTATTTTTGATCCAGAGGGAGGTAGACCTCCCTCTGGATCAAAAATAGCGATTCTCTAATCTAATGTAAATAAGAAAATTCAAAAAAGAAAAAAATAATTCGGTAGGTGGAGCTCGATTCTAGGTATTTTCATTTTCCTCTCGAGTTGATTGTGATAGACCGTCATCATCTTCCTGCCCTTATCCCATTCTAAGTGGGGTCGGCACAACATGTTATAAACATGCTGTCACATGATTTGGCTGCGTTTTTACGACCGGCCGCCTGCCTGACGTCAACTTACCTCAGTCGTATTTTATGACACCTCGGTATGAAAGAGGGTGGTCTATTCTACTAAACCGGATACCACACGGTGGGTCAACTTACCTATTCGCCTTTTAAGACACCTCGGTAAGAAATGAGGTTGGTCTATTCGACTTAGCCGGATACCACACGGCGGATCGACTTACCTAAGTCGCCTTTTACGACACCTCGGTAAGAAATGAGGGTGGTCTATTCTACTAAACCGGATACCACACGGTGGGTCAACTTACCTTAGTCGCCTTTTTATGACACCTCGGTAAGAAATGAGGGTGGTCTATTCTACTAAACCGGATACCACACGGTGGGTCAACTTACCTTAGTCGCCTTTTTATGACACCTCGGTAAGAAATGAGGTTGGTCTATTCGACTTAGCCGGATACCACACGGCGGATCGACTTACCTTAGTCGCCTTTTACGACACCTCGGTAAGAAATGAGGGTGGTCTATTCTACTAAACCGGATACCACACGGTGGGTCAACTTACCTTAGTCGCCTTTTTATGACACCTCGGTAGGAAATGAGGGTGGTCTATTCTACTAAACCGGATACCACACGGTGGGTCAACTTACCTTAGCCGCTTTTTACGACACCTCGGTAAGAAATGGGGGTCGTACTATTCTATACAGCCGGATACCACGCGGCGTGATTGTGATAGGCTGTCATATATTTAAAAAAAACTTTTATCTTCTTCCGACTTACCTTGAAAACATAATGAAACTTCGAAATGGCGGCGAAACTGTGCGATATACTCTTGCTGCCGAGGTTAAGCAACGTTTGCACAAACACGTCTATCTTGAGGGGGTTGTAGGCCGCGTGTGAGGGGTTGGTGTCGCCTTCGCGCAAGGGGTTGGGGAGCTCCCGTAACACGTTTAGAGCTTCTTCCGGAGAACACTTGTTCCGGACACACACTACTAGTTGATGTGCCGCTTCGGTTCCTGGTAGAGATGCTGTAATAGACAAAGTAAAGGTTTTTAAATTACATGAATTTCTCATTATCCATTTCTGAAAGATGATGCAGACATCGAAAGATGCCGTGTGGTATCCGGCTGAATTGAATAGTACCACCCTCATTTCTTACCGAGGTGTCGTAAAAAGCGACTAAGGTAAGTTGACCCACCGTGTGGTATCCGGTTTAGTAGAATAGACCACCCTCTTTCTTACCGAGGTGTCGTAAAATACGACAGAGGTAAGTTGACGTCAGGCAGGCGGCCGGTCGTAAAAACACAGCCAAATCATGTGACAGCATGTTTATAACATGTTGTGCCGACCCCACTTAGAGTGGGATAAGGGCAGGAAGATGATGATGATGATGCAGACATCGAAAGGGAGCGCAGGGCTTTGTCTGTCAAGGCAAATATGATAATGCGCAGATTTGCTCGCTGCTCAGTAAAAGTAACTCTCTTCAGAGCGTACTGTACTCTTTACTCAAGCAGTCTGTAGATCGATTATACGAAAAAGCAGTACAACGCCCTGCGCATACAATTTAATAATGCATTTAGGATGCTGATGGGGCTGCCCCGATTTTGTAGTGCGCCGGGAATGTTCGCCGCGGCACGTGTGGACTGTTTCTATACGACCATGCATAAACGGTGCACATCCTTGCTGCGCAGAGTCCGGGCAAACTCCAACAGCGTCCTAAGGGCATTTGCTGATAGGATCGATTGTCCGCATTTGAATTATTGCGCAATGGTACATATGCTGGCAAATCCTGTCTTAGGATTAATTAGATTATATTATTTTTATATAATGTAATGTTGTTATTATGGCCCCTTAGTTGGCTGTAATAAATAATTAAATAAATTTTCATCTTAGACTTAGCCAATCTCTTAATTTTGACCAGGATAGGTTTACTTAACTAACTTTTGTACTGAGCAACTGACGCCTGTCCCAAATACTTATCACAAATTTGCCTATCACGGCGATAGTATTCATAGGACATGTTAATTGATTATTATCAGGTTTTAGAGATAATAACAGAGATAAACGGCTTAAGTTACGAAGTATTGAGAGTATTGAGATGTAAAATGAAATAGAACCTCCTAATATCGAACTCGTTCACTATTGCAACAACGCAATCATCTGATTATCATCGTCATCTTTTTTGAAGAACTGTTCCTGGTCCTAGTCTTGTTCAAAGGTAAAAAATTTGACTGCTTGAATCTCTAACGTGAATTTAATGAGATTCATTCACTTACTAAAAATTCTTCCCTCATTATTTAATTATTCTAATAAAGCTAGTAAGAGGTATGCAAAAGCATCTGGACCGACATCGACACGAGATGGAAAGTGATCGTGACGTTACCAAGGAATTCCAATATCTAACTCGCGTGTCTCAATTTCGATTAATGACCTCATTATATTATACTATAATGTAGGATTATGGTAGTAATTGAATCACAATAGCCTAGTCAGAACACTTGAGGCTTATTAAAGATTCACACTTCATAAGACATCTTTAGATTTTAAGGTTCTTAGTAAAGGCTTATATTTCCCTCAGTAAACATATCTATCGTCCGTTTATTAAAATAAACGATAATAAGGTACTGGCTTTGCCAGCAGCTTCGCCTGCGTGGAAATCAGTGTATCACAATTTTTTCCCGAATTGAAATTTTTAACATAAAGGTAGTTATCGAAAGGTAATTTTTAAGAAATTTTTTAATAACTTTAACTGCTTACTTAGAGCACGCAAAGGAACGCTTTAAATTTTGCCGTTTCCGCAATATTTTTTATTGCTGCTCCTCTCCTATTTATCTTAGCGTGATGTTATATAGTCTATAGCCTTCCTCGATAAATGGACTATCTTACACTCAAATAATTTTTCCAGTAGTTCCGGAGATTAGCGCATTTATCAATCAAACAAACTCTTTAACTTTATATATTAGTATAAATTACAAAGCAATGATATAATTATTCAATCATATAGATTTATTTTATGAAAGTCTTGCAAATCAGCGATCAATTTCTATAAATTAGTTATCTTAGTTGATAATAGTTTTTGTTGAGTTATTATTTTTAGAAGTTAAGAAAATATTCATGTACATGTCAAGCCCGCTTTGCCGTGCTTAATTTAAAGATATATTAATTACACTTATAACAAAAATGCTCCGATCGCCACGAAATTACAGTATGCAAGTACCAGTATTATAGTATACCTTTCAATTTAAAATTGCCATATATTTTTTATTTGCTGACCGATTGTAATATAACATACCCTATATGTTAAATTCAAATTCAAATTCAAAATATTCTTTATTCAAATAAACTTGTAAACAAGTGCTTTTGAATCGTCAACTCTACTGCTGGTTCGGAAAGCTGTTCCTACCGAGAAGAGCCAGCAAGAAACTCGGCGGTTGCTCTTTTAAAAATATAATTCTTAATATTATTTACATTAAGTCGTTACTGTCTTGTACAGGTTCAAAGAGAGCTATATCCGCACATTCTTATCTTCTAAATAATCTTCAAGAGTATAGTAGGCTTTCTGTATCAGCCTCTTTTTAACAGTGTTTTTAAACTGCTGTGATGGCAGTGCTGAAATTGATTGCGGAATTTTATTATAGAATCTTATACCAAAACCCACAAACGAGTTACGCACTTTTGCAAGGCGCAAAGCAGGAGCTGCAAGCTTATGTCGGTTCCTGCTTTGTCTATTGTATGTATACAACACCTATCGTTTTATAATGCTTTATATTTTTATGTACATAAATTAAATTGCTTAAAATATACTGTGAAGTTAAGTTAAGTTGTGTTAAGTGCGGCTTTCTACTACACATTAATAAAAACAGTGTCCAAATCAGATTAGTGGTTTTTGAACAAACGCACAGAGATTTAACATCTCAACGATTTTATTATATGTATAGAATAGATAGATAAATCTAAACATAGATTCGACAATTAATGAGCCAAGTCGGCAGTTTTCCTACATGTGGCAGGTTGCGTGTACGAAATGTGTTTTTCAACTGCGGTATAAAACCATTTGGGGACTATTTTATTGGCCAAATTGTTTCCTTAACATAATTACACTGGAATAGCATACTTAAATTGCAAAATAGTGCATTATTTTATGCATGATTTAAACTGTCGTGATTTTTTTTGCGTAGAGCACAAATTACATCAATTTAAATAAAAATATAGTTTCAATCCATTATCACGCTATCATTTACGCCGTGTGGTATCCGGCTGAATAGAATAGTACCACCTTAATTTCTTATCGAGGTGTCGTAAAAGGCGACTAAGGTAAGTCGACCCGCCGTGTGGTATCCGGCTGAGTAGAATTGACCAACCTCATTTCTTACCGAGGTGTCGTAAAAGGCGACTAAGGTAACTTGACCAACCGTGTGGTATCCGGTTTACTAAAATAGACCACCCTCTTTCTTACTGAGGTGTCGTAAAACACGACTAAGGTAAGTTGACGTCAGGCAGGCGGCCGGTCGTGAAAACGCAGCTAAATCATGTTTAAACCACAGCATATACAGTGGGATAAGGGCAGGAAGATGATGCTATATATCGTCGGGTTTGCTGTTTGATAATAAATCAATTAGGATGCTTCCTTTAATTAATTCAAAAGCTCCAAATAGGAATAAAAAACCATACTAAAAGCTTTTAACAAAAATTTAAGGTTCCTAATATTAACCGTTGAGCAGTTCTTTCGCCTGGAGTCATTCCTGACAGCAACATTAGGTCACGCTTATCATAAACATGTATTGTCATGAACACTGGGTCAGTATGTAAAATTTCAGTTCAATCGGACACCGGAAAGTAGATCAAATTCAAGTCAAGTTTTTATTATTTACATCAAAAAAAAAATATATATATCTATACACACACACACACATATACATATATATATATATATATATATATATATATATATATATATATATATATATATATATAAAATTAGATTTCTTGCTGTGACAAAATCAGATGTTGATATACAGGTATGAACTAGGTTATGTTCAGATTTTTGCAAACCAGTTATAATTGACCCGATTTGGATTCGAATACGAGAGGTTTTGGGCACTAAAATTGCGTCATAGATTGGTTTTATATATCTCAAACAAGTGCGTGTAGTTACGTTGAGCAATAGCAGTTTCCTCTCGTTTAAGTGTATGGCGTTACAACACTGAAGGCGTTGTCGGCATCACCATTGATCGTTATATGAGATAATATCTCTTCAATTTGATAAGGTTGTTGCTTTATATGTATATTTTTATTTACTTGAAAAATCCTACTTTAACAACGATCGATCGCTATAATCAACGACTAAACAGAAGTAACAGCTTGTTAATATCTTACTGCAGAGCACAGCTGTTTTTATCCGCAGAAATAGGATATGGTGGTGGCTTAGCTAAAGCGCGGATTGGCGCTATTTATTTAGCAGTATATAACTAATACATGGAATCATTAAATAAATAAATATATGGGACATTTACACACACGGTCGTCCGTCCCCAAAGTAACTTAATACTTGTGTTATGGTAGACAGACAACTGGTGAATATATACTTATATATTTCTTAAATACGTACTTAAATTCAAGTATACACCCAGACTCGAAGACAAACAAATTCTTTTTATAGAAAATATTGGCCCTCGGCGGGAATCGAACCCGCGACCCGCGGAACTGAAGGCAGGGCTGAACCCACAGTGCCAACGGGCCAGTCCGTCATTAAGCAACTTTATTGCATACAGAGTTTTGAAGCACACCCCAAAAATGTATCAAGTGCCTCAAGGGATAATCGCGAAGAAAAACACAATTTCGTCAATTTTTCAGTTTCTTGCTCGATGTAGAAAAACGAAAAGACTCATCTCCGATCCACCAAAACATTAATTTTGATATTATAAAAGTAATAATAAAATTATTTTGCTATAATCATATTTGCGATAAAGCAAAATAGAAAATATATATAAGCTAAATGTAGAGTGGATTAGCAAAACTTTGCAGTTTTGTCGTGGAGTCTATGTCCTGATTATGCATCGATTGCGGGGTGAAACGATTGTTGAGTTTGTTATAGTGTACGTGTGTAGAGCTTGTGGTGGCGGTGGTGGAGGTTTGTGAATGTGCATGTGAATTGTCCACTACATTTAGCATTATATATTCTATTTAACTTTATCGCGTATTATAGCCAAATAATTGTATTATTACTTTTGTATATCTCCGCAAAGTAACGCCTAATTCTATATATTATTTTGATAAAAAAAAGTGTAGAGGAAAAGTCTTTCCGCCTCATCGCTAAGTGGGGTTGCCGCAACAGTAGCACCTTCAGTGATCGGCGCTGGGTGCATTCGCGCCACACGCGTCCACCTACATCTAATAAGTAATTAGAGAGATCATAAGTGGCAGTAAGCCGATCGTGCAGTGAAGTGGCCGAAGATGCGATCCGCATTGCTCTGCGTTTTCTTTACACTAATTGTAAGTATAATGAGATATAATCACGCTTTCCATCGCGGTTAATCACGTCGCAAAATTGCGTTATGTTATATTTACAAATAACTTGTGGCGGTTAATTTGTTGTTTTAAAGTTTGTGTATAAATATTTTATCACTTGTAAATTGAATCGGAAAAATTATTGTAATTAATTATGTGCTTTTTCTCTATTCCCGCTAGAAAAACAGGATTTTTTATATGTTACCCCGTTGTATTAACTTTGTGCCGAATTTCATTTTTCAATTAAATATCGGTAAAACGGGCTATCACGCTGCTTCAACAAGCAGGCAAGCTCTAATAAAAGAAGTCAAGCAAGAATATATTCTTGATATTAAAATGATAACCTCAAACATTTGAAAAATCGCTGACGATTTGAATTGATTATTATTTGTAGTGTGAAAATCCCAGATCGGTTTTTAAATATAAAAAGAATAAGCATCGGTTTTTAAATAAAAAAAGGTTAGCAATAGCTAACCTGAGGAATTTTGTATCAACATGAACATCTTTAGTTTTCTTTGACAACCACTTTGTATTGGAAAAAATAAGTTTTGTTATTTTTATTTCCTTTAAGTCCGAAACCGTCCATAAACAGATTTAATATTTTTATTTAAATACGAGTTAATAATAGGTGGGAATAGGGAATAGGCGTAACCTACCAATCCGCATTGGAGGAGCATGGTGAGTCGAGTCTTATCTCCAAGCCGTCTCTACAAAAAGTAAGAGAAGAGCCCTATGCCCATCAGTGAAATAATAAGAGACAGTTACATTTTTTTTACATAACTATAACGCGTTATGTATAATAATAACGAAATATAACCAATGCTTCCATAACAATACCTAACAATAATTCGTAAATAAATAAATATATCACACACACGGTCGTCCGTCCTCAAAGTTAGTAACTTAATACCCGTGTTATGGGTGACAGACAACTGGTGACAGACATCTTTTTCTCTTCTTTGTCAACCGATGGACGTCCACTGCTGGACTTAGGTCTCTTCACATAAATAAAAATACATACATATATAGATTTAAATACAAATATACACTCAGACTCAAGTAACTAACAAATTGTTTGTAGAAAATGTTAGCCCTCGGCGGGGATCGAACAAGTTCAAAAAAGCATTTATAAAGACACTTATCCATAAAGCTGAGTATACTGTTGAAGACTATGTCAATGATAAGAAAGGTTGGATTTAAATTGCGACCACCTAGCTTTGCCCGAAACTTTGCTCGTGTGGACTGTCGTTACATGATAGGTTGATAATAGATGACGCTTTTGATTGTCATTCTACTCCTGTAAAATTAACAGGATTTCTATAGCCTATATAAGGAATAATTCTATATATGGAATAATTGTGCCAAATTTCATTGATATTAGTTCAGCGGATTCGCCGTGAAAAAGTACCAAACAGACTCACAAACTTTCGCATTTATAATATTAGTATAATTTTCGAAAAGAGTGACCGCCGAGGTTCTTGCTGGTTCTTTTCGGTAAGAGCACCTTTCCGAACCAGTCGTAGCTTCATTGTAATTTGAAGATTCAAAAGTGCTTGTAAAAGTCAATTTAAATAAAGTATAATTTGAATTTAAACCAGCGACCTGCGGGGCCGAAATTCAAATTCAAAATATTCTTTATTCAAGTGGACTGTTTACAGTACTTTTGAATCGTCCAATATTTTTAAAGAAGCTACCACTGATTCTGAAGTTTGCTCCTACCTAGAAGAACCAGCAAGAAACTCGGCGGATAATCTTTGAAAGAAAAAAAAACTGGCCTATCCCACTCGTCATAGGCTCTAGCAAATAAGTCCCCGCGATTCATAGATCACGCCCTTATTTCTGACTTCTGCTAACTCGAATAAGATGAAGATCAATATCGCTCGATAGCGCGCCGACCTCGATGTATTGTATGGACGTGATTTTCCCATGTTAGTGGGGCAATACTCGGTTTTTTATTGTTCTATCATTGCATTGATGTTGTTTTAATACAAATCTATACTAATATTATAAATGCAAGTCTGTCCGTCCGTAACGCTTTCACCTTAATCTTAATCTAACGTGGGTTTAAGTGTGTCTCAACATGTTTGAAATACAACCTCCTTCATATAGTTTGTCAATAAAATAAAAATCCTTTTATATTGAGGAAGAATAAATGGGTTGAATTTTGAGAAAATTGCTTCTTATTTTATTGAATAAGTGTTAGGGGAAAATATCGTTGTATTTCGTTGTTATAAAAGATTCTATAATAATTTTAGCAATTAATTTTAGCTTTGCCATTACAGCACTTTAAAATAAAAGGAGACAGAAAGCCTACTATACTGTCGAGGATTACGTATATGATAAGAATGCGTGGATATAGCTACTCATCGACCTTTACAAGACAGTATTGACTAAATATAATAAGACTTATTTTGATATGAGCATACACCGAGTTTCTTGCTGGCTCTTCTCGCCAGGAACAGCTTTTCGAATCAGCAGTAGAGTAGACGATTCAAAAGCACTTGTTTACAAGTTTACTTAGTTAATTTGTATTTGAATCCTCTGGAGCAACATAGATTAAATTTGGAACAATTGAAGCTTATATATCAGGCCTTATAAAAAAGTTATAAAAACTCCTAGATTTTCCTACATGCACACGAAATATATAGGAAATATCATAATAAGGGTATTTCAATATACTGTCCTATACTTTCCTCTCTTACACTTATATATAATAACACTTATATATAAAAAGAGATCTTACGCTTATATATAAAAAGAGCATAATAACGAATTAAAAACAGTTAGAACATTAAGCTACTATTGAAGTATTTTTTATTGTTTATCATTTATTATAGAAACATTTTACAAAAATAGTCAATAAAATACTATTATTCAATTATAATAAAATTTTGTATACACGATTTGCTTTATAAATAGAAAATCAGCTATTACAATTCGTAATTCCCTTGAAATGAAAATCGAATGTAAAGTCATTAACGTAATATTACGAGATTCTACTCCACACGGCTAAACAACTAGGTTCAGATGATATCAGGTATCAGAAAATATATCACACGAGAAAACTTAAACAAAATTAAGTTAAAACTCTATATAAGTAACACATATTCAATAAAATACATTTGTTACTTTTTTTCTACGTATAACAAATTATTATTAATTAGCTAAAAAGAATTTACCTTGAGCTTTAATGGAATCGTTTTAATAGACTGTGGGAAAAAACTTACGGAATATTTCATAGTAAAAAATAATTGAATGAAAAATGTATGTAAATAGGCTCACAGTTATTTTAATAAGATAATAAATCACAACAATCGAATAATATTCGTTTGGAAAATATTTAATTCGTATTTGACTATTGGAAAATCGTCTCGCGCCGAGGGTTGGCTCGTCAGGCACGCAACGATCGCTGCACGCTATCGGAGCGCGCACTTTCCCGCCAACCGCCATTTTACTTTCAAATGCACATTAAAATATTTTTTCACTGATTGCGCTGTTATTAATCACAGATATAAAGCTAATTAATATACAACATTCGTCAATATTTACAATGATTGATTCTGAACATCTACCATTACAGGTACTAACAGATGAAATCTACACACAAGACAATGGCTTCAGACCTACGCCCATTCCGTTAAATGAATGGCATCACGAGAAGCGAGAGGGTCGTGCCGGAACATTGCACGAGACCTTCAAAACAGAATTGCCGCCATCCGTTGCGGCTATACCAGCACACTACTGGGAGGATGCCTTAAGACACAGCGTGTACCTTACCCTAGTTAGAGATAAAATCGACGAGCTAATTGCCAAGGGAGATGTTATATCACCAAATAGTAATCCGGATGGCTACGATTCAAAAGAGATCGACGACCATGACCTCTGGGACAAAATCAAAACGGCACCCTTTGATAGAATACAAGATGAAGACCCAGGATCGTACGGAGACGTTACAATAATGGCAAAAGGAAGACTCATGGAAGACGAAAATGGCTTTCGCTTTACTGAAGACGAAAGAACAAAGGAAAAATGTAGCAATGATAACTGTACGCAAGGTGTCAAAGCATTTTGGTCCGTAAAACGTGTGAGACAAAGAGATCAAGAAATATCTCCAGGAAAATATCACTACGAATTAACATTCTCTGTTATATCACAAATACCTAAAAAGCAAAGAAAACCGTATGAAAACCCTATCCGAACATTTACAGTTAAAGAAGGTTCTCCACCGAGTGTAAAAGATAGGCCACAAGAATTTCGTAAATTTAGACAGAACTTATCTCAAGTAGTAAGACCGCAAAGAGCAATATGGTTCCATAAAAATATAGCGCCAGCGAAACAAACAGGCAGAAATTATTTTCAAGGATTGGACAGGATCTTTTCATCATTCTTTTCAGAAGATGAAGATAGGTCGTTCGATTCTCCAGCCCACAAATTCAGCACGTTTACAACACAAATCCCTTTATATTCGAAAAACGGACATGCAAGCGTTCAGAATGATCAACACTTTCAGATTCCTTTTCCTTATAGACCTTATTCACTAAAACATGTTCGTCCACCGTTACAGGCAACTCCTATTAATCCAATTCAACATCCGCATTTAGATATGGGTTTAATAACCAAGTCTACCAGCAACTCGCATGCTCCCTTTTCATTTGATCATAGAGTAGAATCAAGTCAACCAGTCAAAACAACTCGTCCGGCGGTCTTACCAACACCGGTGCCACAAACATATTACAGTCACTCTGGCGAAGTCACTAATATGATGTCTTTTGGGAGTACCGATAACACATCACCAGATCCTGATAGTAGTTTACACAACAACATACACAACAACAACAATAAATATAAAGCAGCACCAGTAAAAGTGAACTACTTCACTGAGCATGTAAGACCGCCTATTTACAGTGCGCCTCCAGGTGTTTTCGTCACGATGGACAAAAAACCGTTTAAACCCATGCCACCCATCAAACTAATGCATTCTTCAAAGCCTTACAGAACAAATAAACCCATTGATTTCCGCCCAAGTCCACAGATTATGGACGTTCAAAACACAGATTCTTTAGTTGACAATGCATTTAGACCGATAACGATAAATTTCGATAAGACAACAGAAAAATTAAGCGATACCGAAACTACAAAGAAAGTCGAGAATAAAATAAGAAAAACCACTGCGTCCAATAAAAAACCTCTGAAAAAGCACGACAATACAAAGACACAACGTACGACATTAGCTCCCGATATCATAACTGCACAATCGACATCCGAGGAAAAATTTGAGTCTATGGAGTGGGCAAATATATTAGGAGCTTTTACTAAAACTACACCAATGTTTCCGCAAACCGAAAAAATACAAACGTTAGAAAGTACAACACCCATGACCACTACAATAACTCCAAGGACTACACAAAAGACAACAACAACAACTGAAGCATTGCAAGAATCTACAATATCTTCAACTGCCAAACCTAAAAAACGTACAAGACCTCCACCCAAATTTGCTAAACAAGACAAAATAAAGAAACATAAAAGATTCACTACAACAACTTCGACCACTATTGCACCAGAAAGTGACTTTGGAAAAGGACTAAAACATGATTTGACGCCCCAAGCAACATCAGCTGCAACAGGTACTACTAAGTTCTACAAGGATTCAAAAAACACAACTCAAACAAGTTTAGCAATCTCAATAACTACGTCAACCACAACAAACAAATCTACAACAACAACAACAGCAGCAGTAACTACAACAACTCAATTGCCTACTGTAATACCGACGAAAAAAAGTATTACATCCACAACTCAGTCAAGAAGCAAAAATCGTTTTCGACAGTCAACATTGATGCTCAAAGGGACGTCAGTGAAACATGATAGATGGAATGGAATACAAAAAAATCAAACAACCACGCCATACTCAACCCATCCTACTTATAGAAGAAAAGGTTCTAACTTTCACGGCTACATTACATCAACAACGCCTCGATTTTATGAAGAAAAACGTAAGGAGAATCATCCAGATCGTAAGCCATTTTCGAGTACGGAAACAAATTCCAAGAAAACAACTGAGTTCAATGCAATTACAAACCCTAGTTACGCTGAAACTATAGACGAATATGAAACAAATAGTGTTTTACCAATAGAACAAGATGAAATGAATGACAAACGTGAGGAGCAAGATTACGAGGATGAATCTAAAGACCATTCTGAATTTATATTTCAGCCGACGTCTACATCCGTTCTTACACTTTCAACGACACCTGCCCCGTCGACTAACAAAACGAAATGTAAAAAGAAAAAACCTGTTTCAACGACCGAAATACCTATAAATTCCGACACATTGACCACAACCACAATGTCTTATACCACTGTTACAACCGCAAAAGCACCAGCAGAAAAATCGACAACTAATAGTATCTTTGAAGAGTTTTTAAATTTCAATTTTAACGATGATGACGATGAAAATGATAATATTCATTCAAGAGCTGACTTAAAAAAAGAAGGAAGTATGAAACACGAGAGTTATTTAAAATTAGACGACTTTGAAGATCTCTTAGATATTCATCTGACAGATGCAGAAAAGAAACATACAGAATTGATATTAGATGATGATCACTATAGCAATGGGGATGATGACACTGAAGATGATAATGATGAGGATGATGATGAATACCAGTCTAGTAAAATGTCACAAGAAGATGATACTGAATTGCACTCGTATGACGAAAATGAAAAAGAAGATCTTAGCACACAATCAAATAGTGCTGGTGCTAAAGAAAAACGTCCTTTCACTCTACTAGAACTAATGGCCATGTCATAGACTGAATTTTTGTTTAAGTATATTGATAAATGCAGCTTTAATTTATATCCATTTGTAACTAAATGGTGAATAACACAAATAGGAAAGGCATTTAAAATTATAACATAACTTACAACCTTATTTAAATGTTTACTGCAGCTTCCTCATTGTAAATATAAAAGGGATAAGTATAGAAAATAATTAATAAAGAAATAAATGAATATTTTAATTTTCTTTTCTTACCTGCACCTTCCATTGAGTATTTGTAGATAGGTTCTGGCTTTAAAGGCACAAATGCTGCCAGTGATTCTGGTGCCATATCTTTGATCCTTTGATGATATGACAATCTGAAAATATATTAATCATTAGAGAATTGTACTTCTTTTAAATACATTACTCTCTCACATATTACTCTCATTATATTATATTCTCCACTATACTTATTATACACTAGCGGCCTGCCCCTGCTTCACACGGGTATAATATATATAGCCCATTAAAATCGGTCGCCCAAAATTATTAAAATCGATCCAGTAGTTTTGATTTATTCACTACTGGGCGTGGCCCGCACGCGTTAAATTTAGAGAAAAACAATTCCCCTCTCCCTATTCTAAGAACATTTCCCGCTATCTTTGGAATATCTAAATTCATATACTACATTTGGCTGCATTTTTACGACCGGCCTGACTGACGTCAACTTACCTTAGTGGTTGGTACCTTACGACACCTCGGTAAGGAAGAGGGTGGTCTATTTTACTAAACAAGATTCCACACGGTGGGTCAACTTATCTTAGTCGTCTTTTACGACACCTCGGTAAGAAATGAGGTTGGTCTAATCTACTAGGCCGGATACGACACAGTGGGTCGACTTACCTTAGTCGCCTTGTACGACACCTCGGTAAGAAATGAGGGTGGGTCTATTCTATTCAGCCGAATACCACGCGGCTCAGTTTGTTGTATGATTGTTGTCTTAAAATATTAAGAATGTTATACTAATTCTTTACCTCAAACATTTTCCAAGCACTTCTCTTATAAATCGGGGTTTAGGATGGTCAGGGTCTAACTGAGCGCAGGACTCCCACTCCTCCCATGACCAACGATATTGGAAGTTGCTCAGATGGTATGCAAACCAATTAACTAACCTGAGAATAAATATAAAACAAAAAATAATAATGGCTGAGAAAAAATATTGCTTGTCAAATCCTTCCATTAACATTTATTTTAACTGGTCTGTTGGTGCAGTGGGTAGTGACACTACCTTCAGCTTCGCGGGTCGCGGGTTCGATTCCCACCAAGGACAAACATTTTCTATTAATGAATTTGTTGGTCTTCCACTCTAGGTGTATATTTGTATTTAAGAATATATTTTAAAAACATATAAGTATATATTCACAAGTTGAATGTCTACCATAACACAAGTATTAAGTTACTTTGGGCGCAGAAAGCTGTGTGTTAAGTGTCCAATACAAAAAAAATTGGGTGGGGATATTTTTAAATGACATATGTTTTCTTCAGTAGATAGAAAAGCACTATTACTACCAAGCTTTATAAAAAGTCTGTTACTTAGTGGTAAACTAAATTAAAATACATCATTATATATATTCATACGCCGTGTGGTATTCAGCTGAATAGAACAGCACCTCCCTCATTTCTTACCGAGGTGTCGTAAAAGGCGACTAAGTTAAGTCGACCCGCCGTGTGGTATCCGGCTCAGTAGAATAGACCTCCCTCATTTCTTACTGAGGTGTCGTAAAAGGCGACTATGGTAAATTGACCCACTGTGTGGTATCCGGTTGAGTAAAATAGACCACCCACTTTCTTACCAAGGTGTCGTAAAATACGACTAAGGTAAGTTGACGTCAGGTAGGCGGCCGGTCGTAAAAAACGTAGCTAAATCATGTGACAACATGTTTCTAATATGTTGTGCTGACCTTACTTAGAATGGGATAAGGGCAGGAGGATGATATATATATAGTCATATCTATCTACATACAACCTTAAAAATTCACCAACCTGTCAAAGCATGCTATGTTCATAGAATCTATCCTCATAAACAGAATTTCTGTAGCTTGCGCCAGTACTTGCGGCATAGTAGATGGCTGAAGCTTACAAAGCTCAATAAGAATAGAACCATAACAGATTTCAAGATATCTAGGCGCTGGCAAGTTGAACAGTTCAGAAAAAATTATTTCCACTATACAATACTCTAATGGTATTTTAGCTTTATATGGAAAACATAACAGCTGGGCAGCACATTCCTTTCTCTCTAAGTGATATGCTTCTATAATGTTGTGAAGATGTTCTTCAATGAGGAATCTCTCAATAGAGTGAGCTCCTGGCAAAACTGGTCCATCTGGACAGTCTGTGTAATCAAACATGCGGAATATTACTCTTGGCATTGGGTAGTTGTCTCCGTCATTGTGTGGTGGTGGCTGAAAGAAAATATATTGATATAATAGTATTCAGAGTATGTAAATAAAATTACTGGCAAATATTGGATCCAAGAGGCTTAAATGTAATGCCATCACACCCCAATAAAATGATTATAAACATTAATTATTTATTATTATTATTATTTTCTGCCTTTATTTTCTGAAGATTTACAATTAATATACATAATAATTTTAAACTTTTACAATTATTTATAGTTATTATTTATTAATTATTAAAAAACACTAATTATTTGTAGTTATTATTTAGAATCTTCTTCTTCCTGCCCTTATCCCACTCTAAGTGGTGTCGGCACAACATGTTTTAAACATGATTTGTTCATGTGACAACATTATATAAACATGTTGTCACATGATTTGGCTACATGTTTTACAACTGGCTGCCTGCCTGACATTAACCTACCTTAGTCGTATTTTACAACACCTCGGTAAGAAGAGGGTGGTCTATCCTGCTTAACTGGATACCACACGGTGGGTCAACTTACTTAGTCGCCTTTAAAGACACCTCTGTAAGAACTGAGGGTGGTCTATTTTACTCATCCAGATACCACACAGGGGTAATTATTATTTAGACTATGAAAATTAATATTACCTGTATTGCGGGCAGTGTGTGTTGTAGAGCCTCACACAAAATTGAATCAAAAGCTAAGTAAGGTCTCGGAATATGCTTTTCAGACCAATTATCTTGTCTTAATTTCCTTATCTGTGCCCACAGGCAGTCTAAATATTCCTCCTGCAAATGTGGAGAGTCTGCAGACCAAACCTTTAATGCTGGCCAATGTTTTTTACTACGTTTGTTAAGAAACACCTCTATTGTTACTAGTAAATGGTCTAACTGAGATTCCTTCTTCTCATACAACTCTCTCCCAACCCAAGGCAATGTCGCAAGCACAGCAAATACGAACCAGTCTCGTCTCACTTGGGGAACACCATCTTCATTTGCACAATCAACTAATGTCTCCAACAGTGTAAGCAATGATGACGCAGCAAGCACATGACAGTTCACTAAATCTGATATAAACCTTAAACAATATCGAGCTGCATTCCACTTGCCTGTTTTTAGATTCTCCTTAAATGTTTTCACAATGTAATCCACAAACTCACCACCAAAATTGTAATTTTTTGCATTAAGTAGACCAACTAGTGTAGCATATATTGTACATTTTTCAGGCATACGAATGGCACATTCGGTTAAAATCCGTAAAATTTTCACTCGGAATGTACTTAAGTCCGCTTCTAAGACGCTCGCCAAGCCTTCTAAATTACTCTCTAAGCTAGAGCTACTTTTCTCTCCAACCCGTAAAATAAGAGATTCTAATCTATCCTCAATCTCCTGATTTTCAGATACACGGCGCCTTTTCCTGTGAAGACGCTCTATAAAAAACAAAATAATGATAATAAAACGGCATCATTTATATAGCTTATCATAACCTCCAAATAATTCATACTGTTTTACCGTAGCCATCTTCTTCTTCGTGAGCTCGTCTACGGTTCATCTTTTATCTAATGGAAATATTCGCAGACTTGATTTATATACGATTAATTTATAAAATAAAATTAGAATTATATGGCGTATGTAAACGACAACATAAAAGCCATAGATTATAAAAACATGAAAATTGAAAATATAACAAATTGTCAGCTCAAACCACAGACTAATAAAAAAAAAATTCTAAGACAGAGTTCTGTTTGATAAAAGCACGAGCATGTCTTTTAAACAACATTATCAACTAGACTTCTTAAATCATTTGATTACAACGCAATTAAAACATAAACTTGCTGACCGAATAAAATACAATTGTTCATTTAATTATTAATATTAAAAAAGACAACTTTTGAAATAGTAAAAAAATCTATTTTTAAAAAATCGATTATTTCATAACAAAATAATTGATTTTTTAAAAATCAATTATTTATTAATCGTTTTTTTCTACTCCAAGTCACATCCCTAACTTATATGTATATCAGGGCGGTTTTACTACAGGCGCCAACACATGTTATCTCGCATCCCTCTTGCACATGTACGTATTTATGAATGAATCGTATGAAAATAGTCTCAGCTGCATCTCGCTCCACTCCTACATACACATTTTTACGCACTCATTCTCATTTTGACTATCTATCATATAACAAGACAACAAGTTGATTTTATTAATGAATGGGCGGTGTATTAAATTTTTAAATTTCCCGTTGTAAAGTTCTAAGTACTTTAATTTTTACTAAAATGTATAATTTGTTTTAATTTAGTTAGCAAAATTCTTGAAACAAATATCACTAGAAGCAAATTAAATGTATCAAGTCTTATTTCACCAGTAGCTGTTGAGATATTTCTTAAAATGAGAAATATAACAACGAAGAAACGTGCAGTTATAAAACAATAAGAAGAGGATTTACTTAATCATTATATAAATGTAAGTGTTGAGTTTTAATGAATTTTGTGCATCTCAATAATAGTAAGAGCTTTCTTAAAATTTACATTCTCACATCTAAATATAATAACCTAACCTTGCATGGATAGCCTAAAACCTTTAACATGCAGTATAATTTTTATTTCATATTTGACTTAGTTATCGTTATATAAAAATTATGATATGTGCATTAATTTCGATTGATGAATTAGCTATATTCATTATTATATTAAGGATATGTCTTGCGATTTTATATAGCTTCTAGTGTCTTGTAGTGCAATAAATGATTAATAATGGAACATTAAAGTGAAAGTTTTTTAGAAGTTGTTCTAATTGATCATAAGTGTGTATCTATCTTAGTTATGAATAATTTGGACATAACTTAAATGGTCTACTTAATATTTTTTTTTAGAAGTATTTTTTAATTGAAGTTGTATACTTCATTGTATTATATTAGAACTTTAAAAATGATTGTCAAGATTTTTATAATGAGACTCCGATGAAAAGGGAGTAAATAGCAAAAGAGAGCAAGTTTATTCTGTATAAAGCAATATAGGGTATATTGCTTTATATAACACTATTGTAGATTTTTAATTAAAAAGCAAAAGCAAAATTTAAATTTATGATTGATTAAACGATTGATTGATTAATTGCAGATTCAAGAATCCTCAGATCCAAGATTAAGAGTAATTTTTTATTTTAATATGATTGTCACATGATGTTATTTATAGTTATGATTTGAGATATCTTTACATTTACAGTGCTACTAAAAGATATAATAGTATGTGTAATGAATGAAAGAATAACAGCAATATTAAAAGACTGTTCTATAAAACTGAAAGTAAATATTTATGTAATTTATAAATCACTTAAAATGTGCAACTGTTTATATCTAACAGAAATTAAATAACAAACAATATTTCTCCTTCATACTTATGCAATAATAAAAAGCAATTTTTCTAAAAGTGAACCCATTTACTCTTTCTTAACAAATCAATGCATAATGACACAGACAACATTTTTTTTATATTATAGAACAACTATTCATATAGATTCAAATACAACCTTGTTCATAAGAGGTTCTATTTGAATAGTAACAATTTTTAATTTTTTTAATTTTTTAAAATTATTTTCAGAGATGGAATAGCACTAGACTAAGTGCAACTAAAGGAAGGTAACTAATACTCAAGTGAAGTCTGAATTTATGAAGCTAAGTTAGATTCCCGTAATTTCAGCCACAGATGTAAGCGTGCACTCAAACATCAGTAGCCAAAAGCGACTGGGAAAAGAATTAAGGTTTTACATGTATTGCAGGTGCCAAATACCGGCTCTTTGCCAACCGCAACACATTACCATTACAAAAAAAAAATGTAAAAATTAATGGATTGAATGAAATTAATGGATTAATTTTACAGGAGGGCAGTCCGACAGCTGGCCTCGTGACTCCACGAGCTACGCTGGTCTGGCCTCGCTGTTGCCAATGGAGACGTGCCGCCGCCCCTCACCCCAGGCCGGCCCGTCCGGCTATGCCGCAGCTGCTGTCGCTCCGCCGTCGCCTCGAGCGCTCGAACAGCGCCAGGCCGAACAGTAGCGTCAACCACCAGGACCTCTGTAATTTGAGAAAATGCATTTGAGGTAACTAATACTCAAGTGAAGTCTAAATTTATGAAGCTAAGTTAGATTCCCGTAATTTCAGCCACAGATGTAAGCGTGCACTCAAACATCAGTAGCCAAAAGCGACTGGGAAAAGAATTAAGGTTTTACATGTATTGCAGGTGCCAAATACCGGCTCTTTGCCAACCGCAACACATTACCATTACAAAAAAAAAATGTAAAAATTAATGGTTTGAATGAAATTAATGGATTAATTTTACAGGAGGGCAGTCCGACAGCTGGCCTCGTGACTCCACGAGCTACGCTGGTCTGGCCTCGCTGCTGCCAATGGAGACGTGCCGCCGCCCCTCACCCCAGGCCGGCCCGTCCGGCTATGCCGCAGCTGCTGTCGCTCCGCCGTCGCCTCGAGCGCTCGAACAGCGCCAGGCCGAACAGTAGCGTCAACCACCAGGACCTCTGTAATTTGAGAAAATGCATTTGAGGTAACTAATACTCAAGTGAAGTCTGAATTTATGAAGCTAAGTTAGATTCCCGTAATTTCAGCCACAGATGTAAGCGTGCACTCAAACATCAGTAGCCAAAAGCGACTGGGAAAAGAATTAAGGTTTTACATGTATTGCAGGTGCCAAATACCGGCTCTTTGCCAACCGCAACACATTACCATTACAAAAAAAAATGTAAAAATTAATGGATTGAATGAAATTAATTTTACAGGAGGGCAGTCCGACAGCTGGCCTCGTGACTCCACGAGCTACGCTGGTCTGGCCTCGCTGTTGCCAATGGAGACGTGCCGCCGCCCCTCACCCCAGGCCAGCCCGTCCGGCTATGCCGCAGCTGCTGTCGCTCCGCCGTCGCCTCGAGCGCTCGAACAGCGCCAGGCCGAACAGTAGCGTCAACCACCAGGACCTCTGTAATTTGAGAAAATGCATTTGAGGTAACTAATACTCAAGTGAAGTCTGAATTTATGAAGCTAAGTTA
Source organism: Morpho helenor (assembly GCA_029227775.1). Lineage (NCBI taxonomy): Eukaryota > Metazoa > Arthropoda > Insecta > Lepidoptera > Nymphalidae > Morpho > Morpho helenor. The sequence goes on from JARGCU010000006.1 coordinate 4,024,143, forward strand.
GATTCCCGTAATTTCAGCCACAGATGTAAGCGTGCACTCAAACATCAGTAGCCAAAAGCGACTGGGAAAAGAATTAAGGTTTTACATGTATTGCAGGTGCCAAATACCGGCTCTTTGCCAACCGCAACACATAACCATTACAAAAAAAAATGTAAAAATTAATGGATTGAATGAAATTAATGGATTAATTTTACAGGAGGGCAGTCCGACAGCTGGCCTCGTGACTCCACGAGCTACGCTGGTCTGGCCTCGCTGCCGCCAATGGAGACGTGCCGCCGCCCCTCACCCCAGGCCGGCCCGTCCGGCTATGGCGCAGCTGCTGTCGCTCCGCCGTCGCCTCGAGCGCTCGAACAGCGCCAGGCCGAACAGTAGCGTCAACCACCAGGACCTCTGTAATTTGAGAAAATGCATTTGAGGTAACTAATACTCAAGTGAAGTCTAAATTTATGAAGCTAAGTTAGATTCCCGTAATTTCAGCCACAGATGTAAGCGTGCACTCAAACATCAGTAGCCAAAAGCGACTGGGAAAAGAATTAAGGTTTTACATGTATTGCAGGTGCCAAATACCGGCTCTTTGCCAACCGCAACACATTACCATTACAAAAAAAAAATGTAAAAATTAATGGTTTGAATGAAATTAATGGATTAATTTTACAGGAGGGCAGTCCGACAGCTGGCCTCGTGACTCCACGAGCTACGCTGGTCTGGCCTCGCTGCTGCCAATGGAGACGTGCCGCCGCCCCTCACCCCAGGCCGGCCCGTCCGGCTATGCCGCAGCTGCTGTCGCTCCGCCGTCGCCTCGAGCGCTCGAACAGCGCCAGGCCGAACAGTAGCGTCAACCACCAGGACCTCTGTAATTTGAGAAAATGCATTTGAGGTAACTAATACTCAAGTGAAGTCTGAATTTATGAAGCTAAGTTAGATTTCCGTAATTTCAGCCACAGATGTAAGCGTGCACTCAAACATCAGTAGCCAAAAGCGACTGGGAAAAGAATTAAGGTTTTACATGTATTGCAGGTGCCAAATACCGGCTCTTTGCCAACCGCAACACATTACCATTACAAAAAAAAATGTAAAAATTAATGGATTGAATGAAATTAATGGATTAATTTTACAGGAGGGCAGTCCGACAGCTGGCCTCGACTCCACGAGCTACGCTGGTCTGGCCTCGCTGCTGCCAATGGAGACGTGCCGCCGCCCCTCACCCCAGGCCGACCCGTCCGGCTATGCCGCAGCTGCTGTCGCTCCGCCGTCGCCTCGAGCGCTCGAACAGCGCCAGGCCGAACAGTAGCGTCAACCACCAGAACCTCTGTAATTTGAGAAAATGCATTTGAGGTAACTAATACTCAAGTGAAGTCTGAATTTATGAAGCTAAGTTAGATTCCCGTAATTTCAGCCACAGATGTAAGCGTGCACTCAAACATCAGTAGCCAAAAGCGACTGGGAAAAGAATTAAGGTTTTACATGTATTGCAGGTGCCAAATACCGGCTCTTTGCCAACCGCAACACATTACCATTACAAAAAAAAAATGTAAAAATTAATGGATTGAATGAAATTAATTTTACAGGAGGGCAGTCCGACAGCTGGCCTCGTGACTCCACGAGCTACGCTGGTCTGGCCTCGCTGTTGCCAATGGAGACGTGCCGCCGCCCCTCACCCCAGGCCGGCCCGTCCGGCTATGCCGCAGCTGCTGTCGCTCCGCCGTCGCCTCGAGCGCTCGAACAGCGCCAGGCCGAACAGTAGCGTCAACCACCAGGACCTCTGTAATTTGAGAAAATGCATTTGAGGTAACTAATACTCAAGTGAAGTCTGAATTTATGAAGCTAAGTTAGATTCCCGTAATTTCAGCCACAGATGTAAGCGTGCACTCAAACATCAGTAGCCAAAAGCGACTGGGAAAAGAATTAAGGTTTTACATGTATTGCAGGTGCCAAATATCGGCTCTTTGCCAACCGCAACACATTACCATTACAAAAAAAAATGTAAAAATTAATGGATTGAATGAAATTAATGGATTAATTTTACAGGAGGGCAGTCCGACAGCTGGCCTCGACTCCACGAGCTACGCTGGTCTGGCCTCGCTGCTGCCAATGGAGACGTGCCGCCGCCCCTCACCCCAGGCCGGCCCGTCCGGCTATGCCGCAGCTGCTGTCGCTCCGCCGTCGCCTCGAGCGCTCGAACAGCGCCAGGCCGAACAGTAGCGTCAACCACCAGGACCTCTGTAATTTGAGAAAATGCATTTGAGGTAACTAATACTCAAGTGAAGTCTGAATTTATGAAGCTAAGTTAGATTCCCGTAATTTCAGCCACAGATGTAAGCGTGCACTCAAACATCAGTAGCCAAAAGCGACTGGGAAAAGAATTAAGGTTTTACATGTATTGCAGGTGCCAAATACCGGCTCTTTGCCAACCGCAACACATAACCATTACAAAAAAAATTGTAAAAACTAATGACGTACGAATTACCAAAACTGCGCAATTTCAGAAATCAGTACGACACCTTTATAATGGCTAGCCCGTTAATAAAACGTCTTACAAAGTAGCGCGCTTTTGAAGCTAATGTATATTTACTATACTATAATCTATATTTACCTAAGCTATGATTAAAACAGAGTAATTATGCAAAAGTAATAATAAAATTATTTTGCTATAATCGGCGATGAAGTAAAATAGAAAATGTATATAATGCTAAATGTAGAGTTGACAATTGGTTATCATACCTGATACATGCAGGATTCGTAAAAAACACATGCACAAACCTCCACCACCGCCACCACCATACACAAGCACTATATACATTCACTATCACAAACTCAACAACTCAAATGTTTGAATTTCAACAAACATTCTCGGATAAAATGTGAGTAGTTATCCAAAACTTAATAACAAATAAACTATACTTTTGCACTATTTAATACGAAGAAAATTGAAACGTACTGACTCACCTGAAACGTTCGTTATACGTAATATATAACTGTAATCACTTTTTACTTACGCAAAAATATATAAACCAACAAATGATTTTTAATTAAAATTAGACAATTCCATAAACTTCTTGTTAACGCACACTATATACAATAACACGATATAATAGGAATACCACAATTCCCGTTCCGAGATGCACTTCTCTTGAATGACGAACAAGGACTGAATGTCACTGAAACGTTTTATCAAATGGAAGACTCCCCACTCCAGTCCCCACCGAAAACAATAACGGCACAGTGTTGCCCCTATTTAATCAAAAAGGGCGCGATTAGGGTTGCCACCTTTTTTTTGAAGAAAAATACTATTTTTCTTTTTAAATCAAAAAAATATAGTACTTTTAGGAAATTCAGGAAAAAAAATAGGACACATCTATTTTCAATCATTATTTATTTTTCCATGATTATTTTTTATTACTTTTCGCTGGATAATGACACGGAGTTAGAGCTACTAACTAACTAAGCCCCGTAAATACATGAATGAGTTTCGTTCCTACATTCCCTATGCAGGGCTGCGGGTGCGTTCCATTCACAGTTAATTAAAAAAAGCACGACAATTGCAATTAGCGATAAAAATATAGTATTTTTCGTGCTATATTCTTTTTCTATAATATATAGTACAATTTAAGCTAGTGTTTTTCAATTTATATATACATTTATTAAAGCAGGGACCTCGAAGCATATAGCATTATAGTATATCCTTAGTGTTTTTATTGAACTGTAATAATATTGGGAAGTTTTATTTTTTAATTTTAAAATATAAGTAAAAATAAAACTAAAATAATAAAAATAAAACTTTTCCTTCTATAGTAATATTTATTGTGTATGCTTTATTGAAGTGTTGTATATCATATGTCATACCCAATATCAGTTATATTCTATGTTTTAGGTGGTTATTTCTGAATAGTTTTTATTCTTTCTGCGACAGACAATATGGATTACAGACATACTTTAATTATTTAACAGAAAGTTATTTGTTCAAGATACTTTAACATACTATCCCATTTAGTTATGCACATTTCAACTAGATTTTTTGTCTGAGTAACTGTGTCTGGTCGAGGCACTGCTACTGTTGTTGCAATGAATTCATTAATATCTGATACAATGGCTGATATTCTTCAAGTGAGTTAAAATGTTTCAAATATAAATCATTTTTGTTTGTAAACACAAAAATTGGCATGTGTATGTTTAAAGTAACGGCCTGTTATCCACCCCAGCAGTGGGAACCATAAGCTTCCTCTATCCGTTTTTTGGAGAGAAGTATTGTAGCAAAGACCTACCATCGCGTTGCTCCAATGTGGATTGGTAGGTTACGCATATCCCTAGAATTCGCTAGAAGTATGCGGATTTCCTTACCATATTTTCCTTCACCGAAAAGCGTGTCATAAATTGCAATTGTCAATTAGACATGTGCCTGCGCGGGGTATAAGCCCATGATCGTCTTTACAGAGTCGAACGGCCTCACCGCTGAGCTATCACAGCTTGTTCCATATTTATTAAAATGTTTTTGCAATAATTTTCAGATGAACCTGGTCATTGCCAAAGAGAGTACTCATTGGGATGACGTCTGAGGGCTATATATATGCTGTTGATGCTTTATGGGATGAAGCACATGATTAGGTCAATTGATTTGACTAGATGAAGGCAAGTAAATATTTGATGTAAAGTATGTCAGTCTGTCCATTTCACTTTCTATTAAAACTGAAGCTTATATGTCTAATGGGCTAACTGCCTAATCCGTTTGAGATATAACAAAAAATGTTTGGTACAATTTTTCCTCTATTATAGTGATGCAAAAAAAGTGTGTGATATAAGAATAGCTTAAAAGACATATTAGTGATGATCATTGGAACTTTGTCACATACAATACAGTATTTGGAAAGCATAATATTTTTAGCCTGGTACTGCTAACAGTACAAAATCAAAGATATTTAACATAACACAAAGATTGTCACAGATGCCCCTTATATTTTATTATTAAAAAAACAAAATTTATAATTATAGTCTCTATTCTATACTTAAAATATAACTGTAGACAAAGTTATAGACACGAAAAAAATATTTTCCAGACACTATTTAAGACCAGTAGAAGCTAAAAATATATTTTTAAAATTTAAAATCTCTGTTATTTGTCAATGCATCATTCTCCTACCCTTATCCCACTCTAAATGGGGTAGGCACAACTTGTTTTAAACATGTTATCACATGATTTGGTATCTTACGACCGGTCGCCTGCCCGACGTCAACTTACCTTAATCGGTTTTCGCGACACCTCGGTAAGAAATGAGGGTGGTCTATTCTACTCAGGGGATATCAATGCCAAGATTGTCTGTAAGACTACCTTTGCAAACTAATGTTCTATCTATACATTATTAAAGAATAACTTATTTATTACAGGTTAAATATGCTGCGAACTCTTCCGCCGGGAAGTGTCCACGAGCCCGATGATGCAGATGAACATATATGAAGAGCTTCAGTCGAATCATAATTATTTAGCCTCATTTATTGACATTAGTAATAACATTTTCACAGCGCGAATGCTTTTATTCACTAACAATTTATTTTGCCGCCTGAACCATTCGGAATTTTGGAATAAGGCTGTAAAAGTCCGCTTCAATGCTAGAGGACTCAAGAGAAGGTTGTGTCTTCAAAATAGTATTCATATTAGTATAATTGACAAACATTATGAAGTTTGAAACTTCTTAACTAGGACCCAATGGATTTTTTCTCAAATCCGTGGATAAGGGGGCTCTAGCACACTAGAACGGATCATAATTTGGTTTCATTGTTTAAAACATGATTGGTTAATATTATTGTTTGATAGTTATAGTACCTTGTATTCCATCAGAAATATTTTCCAGACCCAAGCCATATCATATTACCGGTTCAGTATATTGATATATCGGTCATGTGCAGCAATAGCGGTACAACTCAAAAACTTATATTTTGAGATGAATGGGTTTAAAATTTTCATTACTCAGGAAAATGAATAACAATTGCTTAGTTGCTAGTTTAATTGTTAGTTTGCTTAAACGAGGGGCTTATAATGAATTATGAGTTCTGCCTGTATTGCTGCTAAAAATTGTGTATTTTAACATTAACACCATTTATTCCTATTCAAAACACGTGTTTTTACTTGTGTAGCAAAACTAAAAACCTGAGCAATCCTGGGAGTAATATATTTTCAAAACAGGATTATTTAAATTGTGAAATTTTTATAATTACGCTATTGTCTAATAAAACTGAAAGATTTGATCTAGTTAAAATTATATTATCCATCACAAAAACTTATATCTTTGGAATGGCATTATATGGCATGTAAAGTGTTAATTAGTCAAAAATGTATATAACTTAAAAAACTATAATTCCTGGTTAACTTGCATTAATCATAAATATGATTTGTTAAAAGTTTTTTGCATAATCGTAATCATAATGCGAGTTAGACAACGGTGTATCAATTAAGGAGAATTCACAGTACTGCAGATACTTGGGAAACGATAATGGAAATGGAAAATTTTATCGCAAGTAAAGTTATAGAACTATGATACATGAGGCAAAAGTAACTAACTAATATTACTATTATTAACATTTAAAAATTGATTCAAAATTTTTATTATTTTACTATATATACTCCATAAGTATAGAAACATAACAAGATGTAAACAAACAAAACCATGTGATTCAGGAGTGACAAATATGTCATAACAATAATATTATTAACAAATGAAAAAATTGGGATTCAACTGCAGTTGTCAAAAGAATATCTCTAATATTTATAAATGTAATTTTCATAAATTGATTGGTATTTTCTAAAATTAAATATTTATACCTTTAGTATAGCAAAACAGCAATATATAATTTAATAAAATTCAGCAGATACAAATTAGCCAAGTAAACTACCTAAAATGGTAATTAAATTAACCAACGCAACATAATATCAATATTCTACGAGCTTCACTCTGTGATACTTAAATGTGTAGTAATTTAGTGTATTTAATATTATCCATCGTTTTCTTTAAAAATTTTATAATTCTTATTTATTGTTTCAAAGTTTGTAAAAATTATTGATAGCAATCACGCCATAATAAAGTGGTGCGAATACTATCAATAATTTTAAATTCTTTAAAAGAATTAAAAATTATATTAAATGTTAGTATAATGTGTTGTAATAAAAAAGGTACTTTATAGTAGGCAGATAATGCCTACTATAAACTACCTGTTTTGACATGTTTACATTTAGTTAAATACTTAACCCATGGAGTATAGTTCCTCATGATGTTTTCTTTCATCGAAAAGCTTGGTATCAATTGGCACATTAATTATGGCAAAATTTCACAATTTAATTCTTACTTTATATGTATAAATCCGAAGTGTTAACTGGTTTGATGGAAAATATTATACTTAGAGATAAAAACCACTAATATTCTATAAAACTACTACCAATATATCTAAAAAAGACTAATATTTATAATTTACCATCAAGTATACTCCTTTTAAGTATAATGTTTTTTCCTAAATACTAAAACGGTAAAAACGAAAGCATCTATTGTTTCAAATACTAATCTTGTAAATTTGTTTTCGAGTGAATACTTATAATTAATTATATTTAATAATAATATATAATAATTTAAATTACAATTCCTATATTTTCAAGATACATGATCGCCGATTCTGTTTCCTATTTAAAAATAGTAATCATTTTTGAAGTTGCACTTTTAGCGTGTTTAGGAAAAAAACTTTTTTTTTTAAGAAGCATGCACATAGAAATGTAAAACGGCTGTTGAATATAAATTTTTTTATTACAGTAAAAGTCTATTAAAGAATTTCCTTAAATATTTTGTTTTATTAAAATCTAAAAATCATTATTAATATGTTACAGGAAAACCGGTTATCCAAATAATCGGTAAGAGTAAAATGTGAATCGATAAAACTTTGACATCACTAGTTACGGTTTTAGCGCACCAAGTACATCACTAATGTTACTACGATTTTACGTCATACGTTATATATATTACTACTCCATATGTGAGAAAGAGTCAGAGCTGAGACTATATCCGTTTTTATGAATGAAACGGGTGAGAGGCAGATAGTTTTTTATGAATGAGAATGTAAGTAGCTATAGTGCTACTCTGCACCCCCCCATACCACCGAAAATAGGCTCGCGCCAATGTATGAATCTCAACCATCTATTTTATAGTTAATAATCTATGATGTATATTTCTAATTAATTAGTCTGTGATTATGTGAATTTCGTGGGGCTGGTTTCGTTATTTCTTTTTACTATTTAAATTATAAATGTAATTCAGTTATGAATTACAGTGTTTGAAATAATTATTCAGGATTACATACTTAATAAATTTATAGGAAATGGCATCAACTTACAAACAAAGATTCAATTGAATATTTTAAAAATATGTAAGCACTGTGTTATATGCGACATGAAAACATTAAATAACAAGTTAAATTTACAATAAAAATTTGTATAAAATATATTAAATTTTCTTTCAACTAAAACAAAGACCGACAATTTAAAAGTAAAAACGTGAACTTTATCGACTATTCCAGCTACAAAATTCTATTTAGAGTAACGCCTATTATGAGAAATAAAATAATTTTCTTACATAGTCTAAAACATTTTTATTTATACCAAAATGTCTTGTAATTATGCGGAAGGATTATCACCTTACGAACACAAAGGTGTTCTTGGTGTACCAGAAGTAAGTACCAATTCTTCCCATCAGTTCATGACTTGGACTTAAACTTGAGTTCAATTTTTAAATAACTATTGCCAATACGCTATTGAAGAGTTTGGTGAGACTTAAGTTTAGTAAGTAAGCTTTTGTTTACGTTTGAATAAAATAGCTGTTACTTAAATGTTATAATTTTGAAGTATTGATTTATTAAAAATGGTAATTATTTCAGAAATTCGACACTATCAACAAACTTAATGAAAAATGTCAAATATTAGCCAAACTCTTAAGTACCAGTAAGCATGTAGTTGTTCATACTGGAGCTGGAATAAGCACTTCAGCTGGAATACCAGATTTTCGGTAATCTTTTAATACATCTTTTGTGAAATTAATGTATTCTTGGGTGTATAAAACCTTTACTTTAATTTATCGAAAATTAAGTAGCTAAGATCTGTGGCTGGCATGATAGTGAATTATTGATCTTTTCATGACTTTTACATACTTTCCATGCTAAAGAAATAATACTTTAAAGTAATAGTTAATTTTTTTGGGTGGAATAGTCCGGAATAGGAGCTGACCATCCGCCCTGCACCGACAGGCGTCCCCGAAATTATATAGATAATAGTTAATTTTAAATTTTATTTTATGTTTGAAAATAAAACACAATAGAAAATTGAAATGGTGTAATTAGTAATTTATTTCCCTAATCATTTGTTATGCTACATTCATTCTTGTGAATTTATAGTGACATATTTTATTTAAAGTGAATGATATTTTTCCAGAGGCCCCAATGGTGTCTGGACATTAGAAAAGAAAGGACAAAAACCCTCAATTAATGTGTCATTTGCGGATGCTAAGCCAACTAAGACTCATATGATGTTGAAGAAACTTGTTGAATGCAATAAGGTGCAGTTTATAATCAGCCAGAATATTGATGGGCTACATATGAAATCGGGGCTACCAAGAAAATATCTAGCTGAATTACATGGAAATATGTTTATAGATGAATGCAACTTCTGCAAAAGGTATAAAAAAGTAGCACTGTTATCACAGGCATATTCTCTCCGTTTTTGAAGAAAAGTATTGGTGCTAGGCACCACCATGTTGCTCCAATGCAGATTGGTAGGTTACACACATTCTTAGAATGATCTAGAAATATGCAGGTTTCCTAACAATGTTTTCATTCACCGAAAAGTGTATGTTAAATTGCAATTATCAATTAGACATATAAGTTTTAAGAGAAAACTCATTGGTGCCTGTCCAGGGTCGAACCTGTGATCCCCGAAAGGTTTTAGTGCTGGGCTATCACTACTACTACTTTACTGCTGTAATCATCTTGTCATTCTTCATATAATCAACAATCTCTTTTTAAGCTCAAGTCACACTTAACACTTTTCTCACAACAGTTTGCTGAATGTTTAATACTCATTTGGTCACTTGATTTCATCCCTCCTCATTATTATTATTATTTGTTATCTTGAACAAAAGGGGAAAAACTCTCCTTTGACAATGAAAGAAGCTTTAGATCCACAATGCTGCTCCAATCGCAAATTGGCAGGTGTTATATGTGCCAGGAGTTTCTAGAGATACACATTACTATATGTTTTTAAATTGTATGCTTAATTGTGGATAATAATTAAGTATGCTTTTTATAAAAGTAATGAGAATATTATTTTGCTATAAACTCCACGACAAAATCGCAAAGCCTTGTAAATCGCAAAGCTTTGCGATTTTGTCGTGCAGTCTATCTCCTGACGATGCTTCGGTTACGGGGCGAAACAATTGTTGAGATTGTGGTGGTGAATGTGTGCAGTGCTTGTGTATTGTTGTGCCATTGGTGTCGGGTTTGTGCATGAGTTCTTACAAATTCTGCATGTATCAGGTGTGAGAACGAATTGTACACTCTACATTTAGCATTACATATATTTCCTTTTATCACAGATTATAGCAAAATAATATTCTCATTACTTTTGTATTACGGACCACCGCAAAGTAATGCCTAATTCTATAAATTATGCTTTTTATAAAAAAAGTCATAGACCTTGCCTTTGGTATTATACATACTGTAATGGTTGTCATATATTTGTATTTAAGTATGTATATATTCACCAGTTGTCTGTCTACTATAACACAAGTATTACTTACAATACTTACTTAGGGGATGGACCACATGTTTATTATTTTATTTATACTAATTGAATTAATTAATGGGTTTTACCCATTACACTCATTAGTCAGTGTAATAAGAGCTAATTTATTCACACAGGCAGTTTGTCAGAAGCTGTCCAGTAGAGACTGTTGGTAAGAAGTGCAGCGGTGTACCATGTGCGTCGAGTCATGCTGGTGGAAGACCTTGCAGGGGCCGCCTGTATGACGGTGTGCTGGACTGGGAGCACAGCTTACCAGAAAACGATCTTCTCATGTCCGAATTACATTCCAGGTATATTCCAAATTTCTTTTTTATACATAACTAGCAAGCCGGGCGGCTCCGTCCGCGTGGACAGATTAAAACCGTAATATAGTCTTTTTATAACCATAAAAATGGTTAAAGTGGGCTAACCTTAAAAGCTAGACATATGCTGTCGCGAACTTTTATTTAGAACTTTTAGAGGAGAACAATTTTGTAATACATGAGTTTTTAATAACTTTCACTGTTTTACTTAGCGCGCGCAAGGAAAGCTTTAAATTTTAACGTTTCCTAATAATTTTATTGCTGCTCCTCTCCTTTTCATCTTATCGTGATGATATGCCTATATGGTCTATAGACTTCCTCAATAAATGGACTATCTTTCACTGAAAAAATTTTTCAAATCAGTCCAGTAGTTCCTGAGATTAGCGCATTCAAACAAACAAACTCTTCAGCTTTATATATTAGTATAGACACCAAAATTCTTCATAATATTTGTAAATATATCATCATCCTCCTGTCCTTATCCCACTCTAAGTGGGGTAAGCACAACATGTTATACACATATTGTCACATGATTTGGCTACGACCGGCCGCCTGCCTGACGTTAACTTACCTGAGTCGTATTTTACGATACCTCGGTAAGAAATGAGGGTGGTTTATTCTACTCAACTGTATACCACACAGCGGGTCAACTTATCTTAGTCGCCTTTTACGACACCTCGGTAAGAAATGAAGGTGGTCTATTCAACTCGGCCGGGTACCACACGGCACTATCTACAGTAAGTACAGTCTTCATTATATTGCAATTAACTTGGAATTGACATGCCAAAATTTCACATCTCACAGAGAAAAATGTTACTTGGTATGCTTAAAATGTCGATACATGATATTAAAATGTTACACACTATGCTACATGACAAGGTTTGTAGGGAAACTATGCTATCGACAAATCGTTTGAATATCGACTCTAATGGAAAATCAGGTGTTGGTTAACAGAATTCCCATATGTAGATAAATTACGTGAAAGATCCTTTTAAATGTGCATGGTTTAGTCACTAAGTTATACTATTGTTGATTGTATAACAATAGTATGAACAAGGACCAATGCCTTTTAATAGCCAATAAGACTTAAGATTAAGTAGCCATTTTGTTTCAGCATTGCTGATTTAAGTATATGCCTGGGAACTACACTTCAAATCATTCCGAGTGGCAACTTGCCGTTAGAGACGCTTAAGTACAATGGAAAGCTAGTCATATGCAATTTACAACCTACAAAACATGTAAGTACGTTTTTTATCTAACCCATAAAGCAATAGAAAAAAAAACATGCATTGAAAAGTAATGAATATTATGAAATTGTGTATAAGTAATGTTAAGTATAAACCCTTTTTCATACCTTGTATATGCAGGATTAGTAACCACATCTATTACAAAAAACTACCACCTACAGAGTTCTAGACGAGCACAGCACACATTCACTACGACAAACTTAACAATAGTTTTGCCCCGCAACCGAAGTTTTGACCGCCAGAAGGGTTTGAATTTAAGAAAATACTAATAAATGCTTTTATTAATTTCAGGACAACAAAGCTGACTTAGTTATAAATTATTACGTAGATGATGTCTTAGAAAAAGTCATGAACATTTTAGGTATAGAAATACCTGAATATAATGAAGCCGATAATTGTATGAAATTAGCAGAATTGTCTATAATAGATTGGACCATAAGCAGAAAGGACATACTAGCGATAGAGAAAGTGTTTAAAGTTAAATGCAAGGGTGTGAAGAAAAAACGAATACTCGTTAAGAATAAACGAAATAGTGATATAAATGATGCCATTGAAAATAACACTGATAAGTCTAAGGTGATCAAATTAGAAATTAAGGAAGAAAGTCAGAGTTCTACGAATGTCATTTCAATTTAATAAACATTGTTTTTCTATACGTTGTTTTATTGTGGTGGGAAAAGTTTATGGTAGGCAGCCAAATCATCATCCTCCTGCCCTTATCCCACTCTAAGTGGGGTCGGCACAACATGTTATAAACATGTTGTCATATGATTTGGCTGCGTTTTTATGACCGGCCGCCTGCCTGACATCAACTTACCTTAGTCGTATTTTACGACACCTCGGTAAGAAAGGGTGGTCTATTCTACTAAACCGGATACCACACGGTGGGTCAACTTACCTTAGTCGCCTTTTACGACAACTCGGTAAGAAATGAGGTTGGTCTATTCTACTCAGCCGGGTACCACACGGCGGGTCGTCTTACCTTAGTCGCCTTTTACGACACCTCGGTAAGAAAAGAGGGTGGTACTACTCTATTCAGCCGGATACCACACGGCGTGGTAGGCAGCCAAATCATGTGACATATTTATAACATGTTGTGTCGATGCCACTTAGAGTGGGATAAGGGCAGGAAGTAGAAGAAGGATACAAATTGATAACAGTAATCAGGAATTTTATAAACAAAGACATTTTAAAATATATTTTATTCAATAGAATATCATCTATAAAAATATACTTATATTCGACAGAAGGAATGTTTAAATACAAAATTTATATCTATACAACAATATATAAATGAAATTATTAATTTACAATAAATGAGTAAAACACACATCACAATTTATTTTATATACAATTTCCAGTTCTTTGGTAAAAAGACGTGATTTTAGATATTTCATCGCATTTATTTTTTATAACAATAAATATTGAACTTATAATTTTCCAATTTACAACTAAGTGGTACATCCAAACTGAAGAACGGCATTTTTGTTATAGCTCTTTTTAAACGGCTGTTTTATATAAAAAAAAGAATATATTAATACACATTAGTATAAAGGTTTGCTTCATCACAGTATGAGCTCAATCCAACGTCAAAATAAGGACTACTAATTATAATCTTGAGACAGTTCTTAGAAAGAATAAAAAGGAAAGAAAAAAAATATCGCCGATTCGGCCCTATTTTCTTCGCTTAGATAAGATCTTTTCGCTATGTACTAAAAGGGTTAATATCTAAGGGTTATATGTTACGCCGTGTGGTATCCGGCTGAATAGAATAGTACCACCCTCATTTCTTACCGAGATGTAAAAGGCGACTAAGGTAAGTCGACCCGCCGTGTGGTATCCGGCTGAGTAGAATAGACCAACCTCCTTCTTACCGAGGTGTCGTAAAATACGACTGAGGTAAGTTGACGTCAGGCAGGCAGCCGGTCGTAAAAACGCAGCCAAATCATGTGACAGCATGTTTATAACATGTTGTGCCGACCCCACTTTGAGTGGGATAAGGGCAGGAAGATGATGATCTAAGGGTTATATGTTATCGACGTTAACAAAATAACCTGGTGAGCTGAAACGCTATTAGAGTTATGATTGGCAGCACCAAGTTGTCGACCTGATGGGTGTGCGCCTCCACGAAACCCGAAACGCTGCTGGCAAAAGCAGTCCGTAACAACGCGTGCTCGTCGTTCAGAAATCCTAGAAGAATACAACCAGTTTTTTAAATTTTGATACGAATATGCAAAAATTGATTGTATCGTTTAACACATAAAGTTTAAATTCGCTTGACGTAATTATTTTGGAACTTTTGCTGGAAATTGTTACATATCCCGACTGTATTGAAGACTTGGTACTAATCGAGAAATAGAACTTTCTGGACGTATTAGATAACTTTTTCTTTTTTTTTAATAAATATATGGGACACTTACACACACGGTAGTCTGTCCCCAAAGTAAGTAACTTAATACTTGTGTTATGGGTGAGAGACAACTGGTGAATATATACTTATATATTTTTTTAAATACATACTTAAATATAAATATACACCCAGGCTCGAAGAACCAACATTCATTTATAGAAAATGTTAGCCCTCGGCGGGAACCCGCGACCCGCGGAGCTGAAGGCAGGGTCCCTACCCACTGCTCCAACGGGCCAGTCAAATATATACTAATAATATATATACTTTATAAGCGGGTATTCAGTTATCGAACAGTGATTATTAAAGATTATTAACTAGACAGTGAAGTAAATTAATAAATATAATAGTGACCTCGCCTATATTTCTGGACTTTGAACTTAACTAAACATTTGTACTGAAAAGTTGAAATAAAGTTTCTTAATGAGACATCAGGTGATTTCCTCCAAACCCTCAAACTCTATGGGTAAAAAGACTGTGTTGAGATGGGAAGTTGATAATGCCAATGTGTTTATGTGAGCGCTATTAATAAAACTAACAAACTAATCCATAATAAAATAAATATAGTTTAATATGATAAAATCTTACCGAACAGTTGTAGGCCGTAAACGGTTGCAATTTGCGATAGAATGTTAAACGCTGTACCCTCCATAGTTCTATTGCTGTCTGGAAAAATAATAGAATACAATTTAAACAAACTTTCACACATTTTTCTTAATTAAAAAGTCTATATTAATTTTTAATTCAGTTTATGAACTACAAATATTGTTTAAAAAGAATTTAATGTGGGGAGAGAATTCTATTCCCATGCTGTAGACAACAGAAATAATGAAGGGAAGAGCGATTTATAAGCATTCGGGATGTATTTAACATAGAGGTGCAATTTCTCGCGGTGCCATAGAAATGTGATGGAGGAAAAGGTCATAAAATCCCTTATGCTCCATAGGTTTAGGTACTTAACTAAAGGTAAACATGTCAAACAACAAGGTTATTTTTTTTAATATGCGCCATGACACACACAGGTATTTTAAACCTTTTGTACAAAACGACGGAAAATATTAAATATACTATAATACTGCATTATCACACAGTGACTTTATAAAAGATTGATATTGTGTTACATCAGATAATCTAACGTAATTACTGTTGCCAGAATAGCATATTAAATTTGTTTAGATACTCCGATAGATGCTGTAGAAAACCGATAGCAAAGCAACCCTGCGTTGATGTCGCAACCTGAGCTATATGGCATTGGTCAGGCTTTCATCAAATTCAAATTCAAAATATTCTTTATTCAAATAAACTTGTAAACAAGTGCTTTTGAATCGTCAACTCTACTGCTGGTTCGGAAAGCTGTTCCTACCGAGAAGAGCCAGCAAGAAACTCGGCGGTTGCTCTTTTAAAAATATAATTCTTAATACTATTTACATTAAGTCGTTACTGTCTTGTACAGGTTCAAAGAGAGCTATATCCACACAGTCTTATCTTCCAAATAATCCTCAAGAGTATAGTAGGCTTTCTGTATCAGCCTCTTTTTAACAGTGTTTTTAAACTGATGTAATGGCAAAGCTGAAATTGATTGCGGAATTTTATTATAGAATCTTATACCAAAACCCACAAACGAATTACGTACTTTTGCAAGGCGCAAAGCAGGAGCCGCAAGCTTATGTCGGTTCCTGCTTTGTCTATTGTATACATCACCTATCGTTTTATAATTCTTTATATTTTTATGTACATAAATTAGATTGCTTAAAATATACTGTGAAGCAAATGTAAGAATACCTGTTTCCTTAAACTTCTCTCGCAGGGAATCACGCGGTCTTAAATTATAAATGCCACGTATAGCTCTTTTTTGTAAAACAAAAATTTTTTCACTATTCGCGCATTTACCCCACAGCAATATTCCATAAGACTACTGCTATGGAAGTAGGCAAAATAAACGAGTTTTGCTGTTTCGACGTCTGTGAATTGTCTTATCTTTCGAACAGCGTAGGCCGCTGAACTCAGTTTCCCTGCAAGAGTTGTTACGTGTGTGCTCCATTGGAGTTTTGTATCCAAAGATACTCCCAAAAATACAGTTGAATTTTCTGTTTTTAGTGGTACATTATTTAAAGAGAGTCTATTTGCTGTTTTTGCAGCATTAGGTAATGCAAATTCAATACATTTAGTTTTATTTGAGTTCAGTACCAAATTATTTAGCCTGAACCAATGAGCTACTTGCGATAAACCCCTGTTTACTTCGTCAATATTATCGTCATTTCAGATGAGTTTATTGAGCTAGTGGTAGAAATGGGTATATTTTGAAAGAAATGCTCAAATGCACTAGCTACTGCTGTATCAGAATTAATAAGTTCATTCCCAATTTTAAGCTCTATGGCAGAATTATGAATTTTACGTCTACCTGTTTCATCTCCAATAACATTCCAGGTAGTTTTTATTTTATTTTTAGAATTAATTATTTTACTTTTGATATGAAGAGATTTGGCCTGTGTGCAGACACTTCTAAACGTTTTTGAATATTTTTTTACATATTGTAGAAAAGTGGGGGACTTATTATATTGTTTTTCTGCATACAGATCAAATAACTTATTCCTACTCTTATAAATGCCATTAGTGGCCCATTCGCTAAACCTAAGATTTTTAATCACTTTTTTTTCTATAATATTAAAAGTCTTATTGAACTCACAACCAATCATTCCAAAGAGGGCATTAAAAAGTTCATCTGAGCTACCGCGACTTTTGTCGAATTGCAATATCTTTGATGATATTTTTGATTGAAATCGCTTTATTTTATTCGAAGTGAAAGGCCTGTACTTGATATAACAATTTTTTTCCTGCATATAGTTAGGGACAGATATAATTTGCCCACTATGATCAGACTTTAAGCGATTTATTATAGATTTTTCTAAGATATTACAACTGTAGTTAGTAAAAATATTATCAACACCGGTAGCTGAAGTTGCAGTTATCCTGGTAGGTTCGTTAAATACATTGATCATATCAAAACATTGAAATAAATTAAGTAACCTACAACGATTACAGGTATCCACTAAGATGTCAACATTAAAGTCTCCACATATTAAAACTTGTTTTGAAGATGTAAAGATCTTCTTAAGAACTTCCTCCATGACGCTCTCAAATAATATATAATCACTGGAGGGTGGGCGGTACACAGAAACTATAATATAGCGCTCTAACTCCACACAAGACAGTTCAATGGTACGTTCAACAGAAAGACCGACAATATCATTTCGTTCTTTACAATGTACTTTGGAATGAGTTAATATCAAAGATCCCCCATGCTGGGCGGTCTTCCTCAAGAACGCACTGGACACTTTATAATTTTTAATATTTAATAAGAAATTAGAACTGTTTAGCCAATGCTCGGTTATACATAAAATATCAATACTAAATTTATTCATAAACAGTTCTATTTCAAATTCCTTGCCAGATAGACCTTGCAGATTCTGGTGTACAATATTCAAGTTACAAGGTCTATCTATTGTCTTATTATCTAGTTTAAAGTAACATTTTCCGTACCTAAAATGTTACTTGATATACTATTAGTACTACTACTAGTACACATGTCAATATATGAATAATTAGTACTTAATGTACAGTTTGTATATGAGTCAATAGACTTAGTTACATCACATGTAACTGTATCATTTAAATTATACGCTAGCAGTGAAGCTAGACTCCGATAACATTTTTTAGACAGATACATAGTATCTCTAGTCAACTTAAACGAGGTAATAAATTTATTTATGTCAAAATAAAATATAGCGTCACTATGACGGTATGTCAAATTATACATTTTTAAGTTTAAATTATATATGTGCTCATTCTGCCTACTAGTCAGTATATCTGAGTAGGGAAAAGCACACATAACAAATTTACATTTATATTTCTCATTTAAAAATATTAATTTTTCGATGCATTTTGTAATCTGTGGTTTTTTTACATTTAAGCTGTCACCAAACATTAATATGACTGTAGTATTAGAGTCAAAATCATTACAATTCCAGTTATTCATTATATAATCATAAGTTGCTCCGGGTGAACATTTATTAATTACTGAATGTCTTAAGTACATATTCATAATTGCTCCAAAACCTTTGCCCAACTTGTCAGAGAAAATAATGGTTTTTTTCTCTGATTTTACAACATTGTTTATATTTAAAGTATTTGACGGATTAATAGTAATATATGATGGTGAAGTACTTTCAATGTGCTTCCTCAAAGAGCATTGACATTCCTTATCCTCATACTCTTTATACTTATTTGACAATGACACGAATCGTTCCATGTTGTCATTGCAAATTTCCAATAGACCGTCAAAGGATGCAATATGCTCATTAATTTGAATTTGAGATTTTGAATACAAGTCTGTCATATGTTTCAAAGATTTTTCTAATTTTTCTATTTTTTTTTCAAGTTGCAAAACTTCACCATCATATATATATTTATTATGGTGTAATTTATGATTAATTGATTTAATCTTATTAATTAAGCTCATACGTTCTTTTCTACTTTTCCCTAACTGTTGAATGCAATTCTTGGTTTTAATAATCTTTTTAGTTTTATTAATAAATTTGTTAATTTTAATGTATTTTTTTAATTTTCTATGACTACTAAAGTGTACGGTCTTTAGTGAGTCATTCTCAGAGGTTAGATCAATTATTTGTGGATTTCGCTCTGAACCACAAACAGAACCACACTCAACCAATTCCTTGAAAAGGCTTTGTGTCGCATTAACCTCATAAGATTGATTTAACTGTTCCAATTGAAACATTGTTTGCTGAGTCTCATGTAAACTGGTTTCTAATTCACTAATGCGACTCAGGGCCTTTTCATGTACCTGGCTACATTGATAAAATGAGTCTACAGTATCCTTAAGCTGGTTCCTTTCACCTAAGGTGTCCATATACTTAGTATGCAGCTCCGCTAGCTGTTTCTTGTATAGTGAGGATTGCTTTATAACTGTACTAATTTCCTCCTCACTTTCCTCTCTCTCTTGCAAGAGTTGAGTGTTGAGCTGCTTAACAGATTTCAGTTCATTGAGGGCCAGCTTAAGCTTTGACTCCATCTCTTTGTATGAAGCTTGACGGGTCATCATTTTTATATAAAATTGATTTCTGAAATTATAAAAAGAAATATGTTAATTTGTTAAGAAGCTACTAGTCAGCCAGACAGTAGCAGTACCTATGTATATAATAAAAATGTTGACCCACTATTAATTAAATCAGCTATATTAAATTTTACAGTATTATGTACTTTAAATATCCTAAATAATTAAACATGTGCAGGATAAATAAAATTATAGTGCAAAGGTTTATGGTTCACTTGATTAAATTGTTTATAAATATTTATGCAAGTTAAACATCCAGTTGCCCGGTAAATCAGGTCACAATATTATATATATTACTAACTTTGGCAGTACTTTGAAATCTTTATTTACCAATATAAAAATGATAATGAAGTGTGTTTACTAAGTGTATGTTAGAAGTTTTAATGAATATGTGTTTATTAGTAAGATGTATGTATGGCAGTAGGGCCTTCTTCAACTTTGCTTCCACAACTTGTCAAGCAAAGAGAGATAAAGCAATGCCTATGTATGAGAAGTGACGTTTCTCATAAATGAGAAATTATGTTAAGTGTGAGATTTTAACACACTTTATATAAAACAAGATTAATTAGAAAGGTTCCTACTCCGATTTATAAGTATTATTAAGTATTTAATAACAAAGAAGTAATTAAAACTGTATCAAATCTATTATACTATAATATAATATTTAATCTGCTCACTCAACTTTTATTCTATACTTTTTAATAAAGTGCTGGAAAAGTTTATTATTTTGTTTTTGATATATATAAATAGCTTATAACTATAAAATGAAAAGAAATACTCCCCGGGTTTTAGTCCGTTGAGATATGAATTCCAACCGGTGACTCCTGACAGCTGTTTGTTTAGTTACTGTATTAAGAACTAAAGAAGAAAATTTATATCACAAAACTTTCAGTAATTATTAGTTCAACATTTACTTAAATTAAAAACGTAAATAAACTAAATTAAACTTAAAATAAATAATTTAAATTAGGAGCAACTTAAATTATGACTTGTCACTTTGACAGCCAAGGAGTCTTTTTTATGGAATAGGATGGCAAACGAGCGGTTCTCTTCAAGAATAGAATAGAAATAGAATAGAAATATACTTTATTGTACACCACAATCCATACAAAAGAAAAACAGTTTGAACATGAAACATTTATAAACATGGTTAAGATATACAATGGGCGGCCTTATCGCTAAAGAGCGATTTCTTCCAGGCAACCCTTTCCAGCGAGTGTTGCCGTCCTTTAAAAGGTGCAAGAAGGAAAGGTGAAAGACGTATTGAAGGTGGACGATGTTATGCGTAAATGAAAAGACAAGTATGTGTAACCACGTGCGGTTTATTGCGAAAAACAGCTCAGTACATTAAGAATTTATACCTTGTGCATTGTGTCCTGCGATATCACGTTATCAACAGCTAATGGGAGCATAGCTCGATGATACGATACCATATTCGCGTGCGCATTTGCTTGTGGAAATTTCAAGCGTTAAAACATGGGTGTATAACGCAAATACGTTAGTGCCGCGAATCAAACTAGATGGCGCTGCATCGAAAAAATACCCGCTATCGTTTGGTTCGCGGAACTATATATAAGCAACGAGTGGTTTGTGGGAAGTCTTCTTTTTTCTCTCTCTTTTCTTGTCTTCGAGTCGATACGGACGTTCACATGTAATTACATAATAATCGTGATTCGGATAATGGATAGCTGTGTTATAATTTAATCGGCCGTCCTACATACACCCTGTTCGACCAACAACCCAAGGGGGTTGTCCAATGGGTATTTGTATAAGGTCATGTAAGTAAGTAGCGGCCTGTTACTCTTCCACTGCTGGGAATAGGTCTCTTCTCTCCATTTTTGGAGAGAAGGATTGGAGCTAAGACCTACCACGCTGCTCCAATACGGATTGGTAGTTTACACATATCTCCAGAATTCTCTAGAGATATACCTTCTCGAAAGAGTCACACGGTGTTACCGCTGGGCTATCACAGCATGTAGTTCAATGGAATACGTCGAGTGAAAGATGCGGTAGAAAACGCAAAGTGACGATACGATTCTATGCAACGCCTATTACTGTCAATTACCGATCAAAGCATCCAACTAGTACATGACACTTACCAGACCACTTGTTGAAGCCGAATCGGGATCCAAACCAGCTGGCGGCCGTATCCCCCACTCCAATGGCAAGCACCCCGCTGAGCAGCTCCAACTGGCGGTTGCGGTGTTCAGGGACCAGCAATAAAGGACCAGCTAGCCCCACGTATAAATACAGCGGAGTCATCGCGAACATACCACAGTCCTGCAATATAACAAACTATACTACTATAAACTATCCCCTGCGAGAGAAGTTTAAGGAAACAGGTATTCTTACATTTGCTTCACAGTATATTTTAAGCAATTTAATTTATGTACATAAAAATATAAAGAATTATAAAACGATAGGTGATGTATACAATAGACAAAGCAGGAACCGACATAAGCTTGCGGCTCCTGCTTTGCGCCTTGCAAAAGTGCGTAACTCGTTTGTGGGTTTTGGTATAAGATTCTATAATAAAATTCCGCAATCAATTTCAGCACTGCTATTACAGCAGTTTAAAACACTGTTAAAAAGAGGCTGATACAGAAGGCCTACTATACTCTTGATGATTATTTAGAAGATAAGAATGTGTGGATATAGCTCTCTTTGAACCTGTACAAGACAGTAACGACATAATGTAAATAGTATTAAGAATTATATTTTTAAAAGAGCAACCGCCGAGTTTCTTTCTGGCTCTTCTCGGTAGGAACAGCTTTCCGAACCAGCAGTAGAGTTGACGATTCAACAGCACTTGTTTACAAGTTTATTTGAATAAAGAATATTTTGAAATTTGAATTTATAGTAAATAGAGTCCGTAAACCCCAGACCTTCGTTATTTTATTAAACCTGTAACCTGCTGCTACTGAGAAAAGGCTAAAAACGTATTAAGTAACGACCAAACTCGCCATCTCGCTCGCTGTTAAACGTATGTATACCTCGCCCTTGCTCCTATAGCTACCCTACATGCTGGTCTGGCAGGGGTTGGAACTATCAAAAATATCTGGTAAGTGAGGACATATCATATTATTATCCAATTGACATATAAAAAGATCAATTTTATACTATGCCATAAATAGAACTATAATTTCAGGAACCTTAAGGGTTGCTGGTAAGGGTTTGCCATGCTTTTGACTGACGTGCTTTTTAATATTATTCTGAAGGTAATACCAAAAAATCAAACTATAATTTGTCGAAGTTAAATCGGTATTTTACACACATTTCAAAAACTTTTCAGCTTTTAAAAAAGACGGAGGTCTGAGGTTCACGGGCTCTTAAGCTAAAAGTTAAACACTCGTTGCCGGCGGCGTCATAAATTATAGATGAATTAGAAAAGGCGCGTGCGGTGGGTGCTTAAATGTTAAAGATCAAGAAAATTTTAAGACTTCATTTCAATCAACCTCGTGAACTTACTTCCATGATTTGTGAAGTCAGTTTAATAAAACTCGTCAACTTTAGACGGGAGTGCAATAATGAAGGTCCAACTTGATTTAGATGACTCCGACAAGTCAAGCGAATAGTAGCGAAGTAAAGGCCTGTTACTATCCCACTGCTGAGAATAGGCCTCTTCTCTCCGTTTTTGGAGAGAAGGATTGGAGCTAAGACCTACCACGCTGCTCCAATGCGGATTGGTAGGTTACACATATCCCCAGAATTCTCAAGAGATGTGGAAGTTTCCCTACGACATTTTTCACCGCCGAAAAGCGTGTGATAAATTGCAATTATCAATTAACTCATTGGTGCCACGGGTTTTGAACCCGTGACCTCCTCGAAAGAGTCCCAAGGTGTAATAAATTATCGAATACAGCTAAGCGAATAGTGTTATTATTTAATTGTAATAGCGAGTGTTCTATCATTTAATTCGTCAAAAAATAAACAATTTACCTTCTCGTCGCAGTAAACTAAAAATGCTGATTGTAGGGCAGACGAGATTGGCTCTATATCGGATTTACGTAATGCCTGAAATGGAAAAGTACTTACGTTACTTTTTTACTTTTACTTTCATACTTGTATTATGGGTGATAAATAACAAGTAATATATATAATTTTAAATAAATACCTACTTAAATACATAAATATATTCACCCAGACTCGTTCAACACAAAAATTGTTTTAGAAAATAATGGCCTTCCATGCAATCCTACCTGCGACCCGCGGATTATTGCCACGTGCCAGTCAACTTTAACTTTTCTATTTAAGTAGCTTATCTTTGCGGTAAAGTTATAACTGAAAAACCGATTTACATGTGATTGTCGCCAATAGAATAATATTCCTTAATTTTTCTTCTACACCTATATGTTACCTTTTTTACTTTAATTTTTACATATATTACTAACACGAAGTGTCCCAACAGTGGGATAGCAACAGGCCGTTACTTTACGAACGATATGGAATGGCGGAAAACTAATAAATGCAAGTACTAGTATCACAGTATACCACCTGTCAACTTAAAATTATCATATCTTTTTTATTTGCTGACCTATTGCGATAAAACATATGTTATAATATATTAAGTGAGGCTTTTCATATTAAAAATAACAACGTCCAAATCGGATAGGCGATTTTTTAAATTAGCGGGAGCAAACGCACAGATGATTGACATTTCAACGATTTTATTATATGTATAGAAGATATAGAATAGAAGAATAGATTGTAAGTCAGAGTCCGAGAGACCGCTAAAATTCGAGGCCCGGGGGCACTGGCCCGCCTAGCCCTTTGATAGCTACGTCATTGAGACTATAAGACCTGTATACAATGTATAAATACAATACCTCTACAAATATAAGTACTCCTAGACCAATGCCAGCGGCTAGCGTTGTCAGATATACATCCAAGATAATGCCAGAGAGGAACACCAGGGATGCCAGAACGTGGAAGGTCTTCCTTGTAACAGTGGTGGCTTTCACTGCTAGCTTAGTACGTACAAGCAATACACATATTGCTAGAATCAACAGTACTAGCCAAAACGTGAATAGTTTATACTGAAATTTTAAAAAGGAACACTTTTAATATTCTCAACTGCTAGAGTAAAGAGGAATTAAATATTATATCATATATTAACAGAACTAAAATATTAAAAAAAATTGTTTTATTAAAAATTTATTGTGTCATAAATCATTGGCATAAATTATTTATTACTAGCCAGCGGCTCCGCTCGCATAGAAATATTAGAACCGTAATATAGTCTTTAGATAACCATAAAAATCGTTGAAGTAAGTTAACCTTAAAAGCTAGATATATGCTGTCGCGGACTTTTATTTAGAACTTTTAGAGGGGAACAATTTTGTAATACGTTGTTTTTGAATAAGTATCACCGTTTACTCAGCGCTCGCAATAACCTCACATAACCTTGGATCAGCTTTGTCTCAAGATCAATTTTTAATAATTCACCACAACCTACCAATGTTACATTCAATTTATATTGTAAAAACTTACCCTGTCTTCTTTTATAAAGATATAATCCAATATAGTAACTAAACAATTTGTTCCAAGTATAGTGTGCAGTACAACCAAAACAAACGTGGCAGCAGATGCCACTATGTATAAAAGAGTCTTGAATGTCCTTTGCGACTCTGTCAGGAGATATAGTACTGTAACAATCAATCCCACTGTTGACAATATTGTCTGAAAGTATGTTAATATTAATGTTATCCTATATGTGGTGTATTCACTACTGACTATAAAAGTTTTATTCGTATATAATAGAACCTGGGTGATAGGGTTGCCACCCGTACTATATTATATAGTATCGTACTATATTTTAGTCAATTGTACTATATATTATAGAAATATAATATAGGACGAAAAATACTATATATTTATCGCTAATTCAATTGTCGCGCTTAATCAACTGTGAATGGAACGCACCCGCAGCACTGCATAGGGAATGTTTGAACGAAACTCATCCATGAATTTACGGGGCTTAGTTAGTTAGTAACTCTAATTCCTTTGCCATTGTCCAGCGAAAAGTAATAATAAATAATCATGGAAAAATAAATAATGATTAAAAATAGATGTGTACTATTTTTTTTCCTGAATGTCCTAAAAGTACTATATTTTTTGGATTTTATAAGAAAAATACTATTTTCCTTAAAAAAAAAGGTGGCAACCCTACTGGGTGACAAAGCCTTGCTTTTGCTTGCTTTTTTTAAAACAAAAAAAAATGTTTATACAAATTAAAAAAGAAAGAAGGTGCCAATGCTTTTGAGCTTTGCCATTACAGCAGTTAAAAAACACTATTAATAAGGCTAATACGGAAAGCCTATTACTAATGAGGAATAGTTAGATGATAAAAATGCCTGGATGTAGCTACTCTTCGACTCTGTACAAGACAGTAATAACTAATGTAACTAGTAATAAGAATTATATTTTTAAAAGAGCAACAGCCGAGTTTTTTGCTGGCTGTTCTCGGTAGGAACAGCTTTCCGAACCAGCAGTAGAGTTGACAATTCAAAAGCACTTGTTTGCAACTTTATTTGGATAAAGAATAATTTGAATTTGAATTTGATGACATGTGGGATTCGAACCCGGGTTTTGAAAATTTGGTGCGCTCGTAACCATTTTTTACCAATGTACCAAAGATGGCTCGTATGTATTTAGATTTTAAAAAATTGTGCAAAATATCAATTTATAGTTTTAGTATAAAAGCAGCTAAAATAAGTCTTTAGAATAAGAATAAATTTATTTGGTCACACCATTATAGAAGTAGAAATAATAAAAGAAATAAAAACAAAAAATAAGATTAATACATAAAAAAAAACTATCCTAAATCATTACATAAACAAAAATATTATTAAATATTATGGATGTGACGCAAAGAGGATTACCACTCAGACTATCTTGGGGGGATTTGCCCCCAAACCTGATTTTCGATGGCTCCTTTGAGTCGTGCGCGCGACAATGTTATATATAATATGAAACAAAAAGTAAAATAAAATGAGTAGTGCTATTAAAATAATAAGTTATTGTGTAAAAAATAATTCAGTGCAGAGTTTAAGTAAATATAAATAAAATAACATCAAATAAACAAACATGTTATACGTAGTAAAGTTAATATTTAGGTTTTAATATTAATGTGGCGTAATAGTTAATAATAATAGTAAAAAATAGCAATATATTAAATCTATTTAAGTACAACTACTTTCACATTAATTTTAGAGTATATTGAAAATATTTTTTTTTGTTTATATAACCATTATTGTTTTCTACTACTTACATATACAATTACACCAATAAACTCCATGTCTTCATTGTCTGATTGCATTTTAAAAAAGAATTTAATTACAGACATAAGAAAAAACAATATGATTGCTTGAGATGTGATCATAGCCTCCCCTATAGTGAAGGTATTGGTGCATTTTACTATACACAATCTGAGCACTGCTGAATACAACAATGTCGACAATAAGCCAACTGAAATGGAGAATACCAGACCTAGAAGATAAAACAAAAGTTTTAATAACGAGTCTAAATTAAATGCAACATGTCAAATAGATATATACTAGCCATGTGGTATCCCGCTGAATAGAATAGTAACACCCTCATTTCTTACCGAGGTGTCGTAAAAGGCGACTAAGGTAAGTCGACCCGCCGTGTGGTATCCGGCTGAATAGAATAGACCAACCTCATTGCTTACCGAGGTGTCGTAAATGACGACTAAGGCAAGTTGACCCACCGTGTGGTATCCGGTTAAGTAGAATAGACCACCCTCTTTCTTACCCAGGTGTCGTAAAATACGACAGAGGTAAGTTGACGTCAGGCAGGCGGCCTGTCGTAAAAACATAGCCAAATCATGTGACAGCATGTTTATAACATGGTTTGCCGACCCCACTTAGAGTGGGAAAAGGGCAGGAAGATGATGATATCAAATAGATATATCCATACCAGGTGTAGTGTTTATAAACTAGTGTTGTATGAATATAGCACAGGCTCAAACACATACTAACAAATAACAACATGTCACTTCACAACCACTCTCACCAAAGGGCTCTCGTGTTACTATCATGGTGCATCATGAGACAGTGTATGTACCTTTGTACTAGTGTGAGTTAGTGTGAGTATGTTTATTTATGTATTATATATATGTGTCTTGTATATAGTGATGAAGAAACAATAATAATATATAAATATATGGGACACTAATACACAACCAAAGTAACTAATTTAATACTTGTGTAATTTAATAGTTGTGTTATCACCCATAGGTGATAGACAACTAGTGAATATATACATATATAATTTTTAAATACAAACTTAAATACAAATGTACACCCAGGCTTGAAGAACCAACAAATTCTTTTATAAAAAATGTTGACCCTTGTGGGAATCCAATCTGTGACCTGCGGAGCTGAAGGCAGGACCACTACCCACTGCATCAAAGAGCCAGTCTATCTTAAGAGTTAAAAAATAGAAGTTAACAGACAACATACTGACAAGTATACACTAAGATTATATTTTTATTAAAATATGTACCTTGTTGCAGGACGCTCAAGAATAAAGTGGCTGTAAGGCCTGATGTAAAACAACCAGCAAACACTGGTTCCTTTATTGCTTCGCTCGAAGTAGAGAGAAATAAAATGAACAGAGAACTGTGGAATAATAACCCAGCAGATGTACCAGCTGTTATTTTATACAAAATTGAGACATTATCAATATAGCTGTATATCAGTAATGCAAGAGGTAATAGTATGTGACACCATAATCCATTACTCTGTGCTGATCTGAAATAAGAAAACAATTATTTAGTTGTTATAATAGACATCATCCTCCTGCCCTTATCCCACTCTAAGTGGGGTTGGCACAACATGTTACAAACATATTGTCTACGTATTTTACGACCGGCCGCCTGCCCGACATCAACATATCTTAGCAGTATTTTACGACACCTCAGCAAGAAAGATGGAAGTCTATTTTACTCAATCGGATACCACTTGGTGGGTCAACTTACTTTAGTCGCCTTTTACGACACCTCGGTAAGAAATGAGGGTGGTCTATACTACTCAACCGGATACCACACGGCGGGTCGACTTACCTTAGTCACCTTTTACACCTCGGTACGAAATGAGGGTGGTAATATTCTATGTAGCTGGATACAACACGGCGTCAGTTTTTATAATAGTATAAAAAAATTATCATCAACACAAAATAATTACCGTGTTTTTATATCAGCCTCTTGTAAGTTTATAGATATTTGTCTATCTAATGTTTTTATAGGTTTAATGAATTTAGTATGCAGTAATTCAAGGGCTGTGCGACATTTATCCATTTTCTCAGGGACTGAACTTTTAGGGTATTGAGAACTCGTCACTATATTTGTTTTTGCCCACAGAAAAACCTCGCTGAATTATTATTAAAAGTCAAAGTCCAATTAATTAAATTAGAACTTGCAATTAGTATATGGTTAAAGATGCATAACAATAATATATTTTCTCAAATGGTCTTTACATTCACAATCACATTGAAATCAAATTAATGATACATTATATTTCTTCTTCTTTTTAAATAACAGAAATAATATAATTGGTAATATGAACGCGCTACCATAACATATTTATATTTTTTCATTTTTGACATATTTGAGTTTGATGACAAATATTGCGAAAAGTACCATAGATTATACACTATAATATGAGAAGAAGTACTCTGTGATAACAATGCAAATTAAATTTATTGAATTGTTACTAATAACAATTCACAACACTACACTAAGAAAGGGTTTATCTGCCCTTAATAAAAGCGGTGTAATAAGAGAAATCAGAGTGGACTTGATGCAGGTTAGTTTACCTTCCTGCAGTGAAATATTATTTGGACAGGGCCCTTAATGGATACACAAGTGAGGAGAACGCCCATACGATTTAACGTCTTGTTTTTTCGCATATATATCCAACAAAGGAAAGAATATTACAGAGAATCTTTTCAGGATATTTTCTAAGCTTTTAGGATTTCGGGCTTTAAGATTAGTAAGTTTTAATATTATAATTATATGTTTCTTATCCATTAATTCTCCAAAATAAGTGATAGCATTAATGACTTTTGTTTTAAAATTATAGGTGGTAATTCGCCCAACCGCTCCAAGATTCTATCTCTGACTGACTGGATATCTAAAATTAGTAAAATAAAGTGTAATCAACTTCATAAACTAATTAGAGCCCATACCTTTCTCTTAATAAGTATACTTTTCGTATTTGGGATTTCCAGACTCCAATTTAGTGTAGTATATAATGCCACTAATCATGGAACAAATAGTAATAAACACAACATGCGTTTATTACTTGCCGTACTGCTCTTTTTGTTTTACACCTAAATGCGCTTATATATAAAAAAAAATGTTTATAATCAACATTAAAATATGTTTATAATAAATAGAAAGGAAAATATTTGAAATTTTTACCCTGTACTTCAGGTATGTACCTGTTACGTTTATTACTCTATGCATTTCGATCTACATTGAACATATTTTAAAACAGCTTAACATTTTATATACATTACAGTCAGGGCGGTTTTACTACAGGCGCCAACACATGTTATCTCGCATCCCTCTTGCACATGTACGTATTTATGAATGAATCGTATGAAAATAGTCTCAGCTGCATCTCGCTCCACTCCTACATACATATTTTTACGCATCATTCTCATTTTGACTGTCTATCATATAACAAGCAACAAGTTGATTTTATTAATGAATGGGCGGTGTATTAAATTTTTAAATTTCCCGTTGTAAAGTTCTAGTACTTTAATTTTTACTAAAATGTATAATTTTGTTTTAATTTAGTTAGCAAAATTCTTGAAACAAATATCACTAGAAGCAAATTAAATGTATCAAGTCTTATTTCACCAGTAGCTGTTGAGATATTTCTTAAAATGAGAAATATAACAACGAAGAAACGTGCAGTTATAAAACAATAAGAAGAGGATTTACTTAATCATTATATAAATGTAAGTGTTGAGTTTTAATGAATTTTGTGCATCTCAATAATAGTAAGAGCTTTCTTAAAATTTACATTCTCACATCTAAATATAATAACCTAACCTTGCATGGATAGCCTAAAACCTTTAACATGCAGTATAATTTTTATTTCATATTTGACTTAGTTATCGTTATATAAAAATTATGATATGTACATTAATTTCGATTGATGAATTAGCTATATTCATTATTATATTAAGGATATGTCTTGCGATTTTATATAGCTTCTAGTGTCTTGTAGTGCAATAAATGATTAATAATGGAACATTAAAGTGAAAGTTTTTTAGAAGTTGTTCTAATTGATCATAAGTGTGTATCTATCTTAGTTATGAATAATTTGGACATAACTTAAATGGTCTACTTAATATTTTTTTTTAGAAGTATTTTTTAATTGAAGTTGTATACTTCATTGTATTATATTAGAACTTTAAAAATGATTGTCAAGTTTTTTATAATGAGACTCCGATGAAAAGGGAGTAAATAGCAAAAGAGAGCAAGTTTATTCTGTATAAAGCAATATAGGGTATATTGCTTTATATAACACTATTGTTGATTTTTAATTAAAAAGCAAAAGCAAAATTTAAATTTACGATTGATTAAACGATTGATTGATTAATTGCAGATTCAAGAATCCTCAGATCCAAGATTAAGAATAATTTTTTATTTTAATATGATTGTCACATGATGTTATTTATAGTTATGATTTGAGATATCTTTACATTTACAGTGCTAATAAAAGATATAATAGTATGTGTAAGGAATGAAAGAATAACAGCAATATTAAAAGACTGTTCTATAAAACTGAAAGTAAATATTTATGTAATTTATAAATCACTTAAAATGTGCAACTGTTTATATCTAACAGAAATTAAATAACAAACAATATTTCTCCTTCATACTTATGCAATAATAAAAAGCAATTTTTCTAAAAGTGAACCCATTTACTCTTTCTTAACAAATCAATGCATAATAATACAGACAACATTTTTTTTATATTATAGAACAAATATTCATATAGATTCAAATACAACCTTGTTCATAAGAGGTTCTATTTGAATAGTAACAATTTTTAATTTTTTTAATTTTTTAAAATTATTTTCAGAGATGGAATAGCACTAGACTAAGTGCAACTAAAGGAAGGTAACTAATACTCAAGTGAAGTCTGAATTTATGAAGCTAAGTTAGATTCCCGTAATTTCAGCTACAGATGTAAGCGTGCACTCAAACATCAGTAGCCAAAAGCGACTGGGAAAAGAATTGAGGTTTTACATGTATTGCAGGTGCCAAATACCGGCTCTTTGCCAACCGCAACACATAACCATTACAAAAAAAAAATGTAAAAATTAATGGATTGAATAAAATTAATGGATTAATTTTACAGGAGGGCAGTCCGACAGCTGGTCTCGTGACTCCACGAGCTACGCTGGTCTGGCCTCGCTGCTGCCAATGGAGACGTGCCGCCGCCCCTCACCCCAGGCCGGCCCGTCCGGCTATGCCGCAGCTGCTGTCGCTCCGCCGTCGCCTCGAGCGCTCGAACAGCGCCAGGCCGAACAGTAGCGTCAACCACCAGGACCTCTGTAATTTGAGAAAATGCATTTGAGGTAACTAATACTCAAGTGAAGTCTGAATTTATGAAGCTAAGTTAGATTCCCGTAATTTCAGCCACAGATGTAAGCGTGCACTCAAACATCAGTAGCCAAAAGCGACTGGGAAAAGAATTAAGGTTTTACATGTATTGCAGGTGCCAAATACCGGCTCTTTGGCAACCGCAACACATAACCATTACAAAAAAAAAATGTAAAAATTAATGGATTGAATGAAATTAATGGATTAATTTTACAGGAGGGCAGTCCGACAGCTGGCCTCGTGACTCCACGAGCTACGCTGGTCTGGCCTCGCTGCCGCCAATGGAGACGTGCCGCCGCCCCTCACCCCAGGCCGGCCCGTCCGGCTATGCCGCAGCTGCTGTCGCTCCGCCGTCGCCTCGAGCGCTCGAACAGCGCCAGGCCGAACAGTAGCGTCAACCACCAGGACCTCTGTAATTTGAGAAAATGCATTTGAGGTAACTGTAGCGGATATTTTGGGTACAGCGGAGAAATTAAACTTGCGGATTGTTCTTCAAGTGTAGGCGTGCGCGCGCTATCGTGCCGGCGGACGAAGTGGCCGATCGGGCCCGGAGGGGGCGGTTTTATGCGCGCCTAGCGCAGGCACCCGTACAACCTTTATTGCGTGAACAATTATTGTTCTTACAAGTAATACTTATACTTAATAATAATAGGCGCTTTAGTTACTAAAAGACTTTACAAAATATCGCTTATTTTGTTAATTACTTAAAATAACTTAAATCTAAAGGTTAGTAAAAGACTACGGATTGTATATTTTATTTGAAACTAAACTTATCCTATCGTTAACATATTAATAATTATAACTAATAAATCGTCGTCAACATTCCCCCCTCCGTGCGAGAGTATTCACGAGCACTAACTCGATTCCGCTGACGGCGATTTGGTTATCACTACCAGTTTTGAAGTAGGTCCTTTGAGGTCTTTGATGTTCCGATTCCAACAACAAAGTGTGAAGTATTTCTTCGCGTGGGTGTCTCGCCGTAAGAGTGGCAGAGAGCGCAACTTTGACAGATCGCGCCAAACGTTTCCATGCTCCTCCCATGTTTGGTGCTACAGGAGGAATGATTTTCCACTTAACGCCTCGCTTGGTGAGAAACAATTTGAATACGTCCACACACTGTATTACACGTCCAGTTACGCGTAAAAGTCGTATCCATGACCTGTTCGCGTCGGGTGTTTCAATCGGGTCGTGGAATGTTTTGTGGGTTGTCAGGCATCTTTCTTCGCCAGTGGGTGTTAGTGGTGGCGGCGAGTCGCTGCTGTCAGGAGGCCACTGGCTTGGTTGGTTTCTGGTAACGTCGTCTGCGACGTTTAAAGCGGAACGTATATACCTCCATTCGGTAACCTTTGTAGAATCCTCTATCTCAGCTAGTCGGTGGGTGACAAAGGTTTTGGAAGAACGAGGTTTTGCTTTTATCCATGCCAGTACTGTTCTCGAATCTGACCAGAAGAATCGATGGATCACAGTCGCTTCTAATCCCTTTTGTATGTTGGCGGCAAGTCGACTGCCTAACAGGGTGGTTTGAAGCTCCAATTGTGGTATTGCAGTTGGCTTCAAAGCTGCATATATAGATTTGCTGGCGTCTACGAATGTATGTAGTTCACCGTCGCCGCATGAATATGTGCAATGTGGTATTCCTAGATCTTGTAATTTATCGTGTGCGTCTTCTTCAGGTATATGAACGCGTAAAAACATTTCCTTAATGCCTGCCGTTACGGCTATTATGGGGCCCTGTCGGAATCTTATTAATACGCCGAAAGGCGATTGCAGTAGATCGGGTCCAGGTAACAAGGCATTGTTCAAGCTTTTCCCATTCGTGCGCTCGGCTGCGTCGAATTCCAACCTTATTTTTAGTTGTTGAGGGTGTACGACGGCAAAATGCGGCAGGTACCATGTTTTAGTAGAGGTGGGATAGTTGTTCGTCAATTCCGCATAGCCGCTCTTCAATAAATTTTCTATTTGTTCGGTGTATTTTGCTTTAAGACTTTCATCCTTCGTAAATTTTTTAAAAATTCCGCTCAGGCTACGAATTGCACTGTTTCTGTTTGGTGGGAGAGTTTCTGCGTCGTTTCGCCACAATATGCCGCATTCGAATTTCCCTTCGGGGAGTCTTCTTGTGGTGTTCTCCAACAACGTCAGCGCTCTGTGCTCGGGGTCGTTCAATGGCTTTTTTGGTGCTACTCCCAATGAGTCTAATTGTGGCTTGATCAGGTTTTCTATTTCACTTTCTTTGTTATGACGTACGTGGTTTATAAACAACACAGGTTTAGTTGTTTCACCCTTGTAATCGTGTAAGCCCTCGTCCAACAAGGCCGAGACGGTTGTCGTGCGGTTCGGGTCGCGCACTTCGACAGGTACGATCTTCAGGTAGGCTCTCGTCGTGCCTACGTGATTTACCGACACTATTTTATTTTGTTCGGTATTCTCTTCGGTGGTCGCGTGGAGTAAGGCGTGGTGATTTCTGGAACAGCCGTCTTTACCGCAACGCTTAGATTTACATACTTGGTTGCGGTGATTCCCTTTGAGGCACTTAAAACACACTTTTAACTTTTTCACTGTCGTCCACCTCTGTTCCACAGATTCTTTCGTAAACTGCGCACAACTATCTAGTTCGTGATCACTTTGGCACAATGGACACTTTTTTCTTTCTTTTCGTATGATGTTGAGCACGAAATTCCTTTCCGTTTCGAATTCGTCGTTGTCACTATCTTCTGAACCCGATTCGGCGCGGCTATTTTTGTGTTTAGCGGCGTGTACTTTCGCGTTTTGCGACGACCTTCCGAATGCTTCTGTTTTTGCACGTGTGGAGGGTGGTGCGTCGTATGCCCCAAACTGATCCGCGATCATGTTTAGAAACTTGGAGAGGGTGATCAGCACGGGTTCCTCTTCTCGTGTGGCTCGGTACTCGTACCATCTAAATTTCACAAGCATGTTCATTTTGTCGATAATCTTCTCAGCTATGTCGTTAGAGTACAGGTAATCAACTCTATTCATGTGCCGAATAGCGTTCACGCTGTTGCTAACGGTCGTTGCGAAGGCACCTATACCCTTTATATCATGTGACATAGGTGGTATTCTTTCTAACAAGGCCACCTCACTTTTCACTAAGTGGGTGGGTCTTCCAAATCTTCTTCCCAGTGTTTCCAGTATCTCGTCGGTATTAGTGTTTGTGTATAGCAACGACTTGACGGCTTCTCTAGCTTGTCCCTGCAGAGATCTTCTCAAACGAGCCACATTCTCGTTTTCGCTGAAATAAGCCTTAGTGTCCTTGTACGTTGCGGTAAACGCGATCCATTCTCTTGGATTACCGTCGAAATACGGCAACTCGCTTATGAATCTCGGAGGAGGTTTAGGCGTGTTCTCTCTTGAACCATT
Source organism: Morpho helenor (assembly GCA_029227775.1). NCBI lineage: Eukaryota > Metazoa > Arthropoda > Insecta > Lepidoptera > Nymphalidae > Morpho > Morpho helenor. The sequence continues at coordinate 4,060,073 of JARGCU010000006.1, forward strand.
AATGGCGGCTATCAAGGCTGACGTAAGTTTGCCCAGTTCACTGTCTTGTTGCGGCCCGTTGCTTTGCGTCTGTGGTGGCGTTGATTTGTCGACCCATTCGGATACCGTGTCGTTGTCTTCGTCGCTCGAGTCCGAATGGTCCGATTCTAGGCGCAGTAATTCGATTTTTGTTTGCGCAAAGGCGGCGGCGGCGGCTATTCTTTCCTTTTCTAAACGTTGGGATTCCAAACGCGCCAGCAATTCTGCGCGCCGGCTCTTCGAAGAACGTGACCCCCCAGGCTTCCTCCCTTTTGCTATTTTCGTACTTGCAGACGGTTCGGTGCTCGCCGTGTCTTCGGGGCACGTGGTGTTTTCTATACGCGGCGTGCTTTCTATACACGTGGTGTTTTCTGGACACGTGTTTTCTGGACACGTGGTGTTTTCTGGACACGTGCTTGCGTCATCTTCATTTGCGTGCAACCTCTTGCTTGATCTCGTGGTCATCATCTTGAGGCTTCCTTTTCTTCTTACCCTAACGTCCCTAACAATCTCGCTCGAGGGTCCCGAGAGACACGCTCTCCCGAGGATGGATATGGTTGGGATAAGGAAGGTGGGAGTCGCCCGCCAGAGGACGCCGAGTAAAATTAGCGTGCTCGGGTATCGAGAGGAACGCTCGACACCTTCGGCTTGCCTACCAGGAGGCCACTAATTCACACGAGCCTTATCGGCGCGACCGGACTGATACAGACTAACAGCCTCGAAAAAGGCTAGCTGGCAGTGTCGTCCGTTACACCACTTCCGCCACAAGAGGACGTTTAATCACTGTCCACCGTTTGGCACCGTTAGGTGGTGGAGCGAGTGAGTCGGACTGGTACAGACTAACAGCCTCGAAAAAGGCTAGCTGGTAGTGTCGTCCGGTACACTACTTCCGCCGCAAGGAGGGCGTTTAATCACTGTCCACCGTTTGACACCGTTAGGTGGTGGAGCGAGTGAGTCGGACTGGTACAGACTAACAGCCTCGAAAAAGGCTAGCTGGTAGTGTCGTCCGATACACTACTTCCGCCGTAGGAGGGCGTTTACTCACTGTCCACCGTTTGACACCGTTAGGTGGTGGAGCGAGTGAGTTGGTGTGCCTTCGGGCACGGTGCGACTCCGTTGCCGGCAGGTTCTTGAAGCGATCTTCGGTAGTGCCTTCACGGTCCGATTCGTCGGCGCCCTGCTGCGTGAACGATTCGTCGATCAATGCTTCTCAGGGCTTCCCGTCGCACTTGTGAGATTCCTCTTCTTATCTTCAATAGCTTGCTTGTTCAACGCCGGTTTCTTGTAATCCGTATCGAAGGACCATACACTGTAGCGGATATTTTGGGTACAGCGGAGAAATTAAACTTGCGGATTGTTCTTCAAGTGTAGGCGTGCGCGCGCTATCGTGCCGGCGGACGAAGTGGCCGATCGGGCCCGGAGGGGGCGGTTTTATGCGCGCCTAGCGCAGGCACCCGTACAACCTTTATTGCGTGAACAATTATTGTTCTTACAAGTAATACTTATACTTAATAATAATAGGCGCTTTAGTTACTAAAAGACTTTACAAAATATCGCTTATTTTGTTAATTACTTAAAATAACTTAAATCTAAAGGTTAGTAAAAGACTACGGATTGTATATTTTATTTGAAACTAAACTTATCCTATCGTTAACATATTAATAATTATAACTAATAAATCGTCGTCAACAGTAACTAATACTCAAGTGAAGTCTGAATTTATGAAGCTAAGTTAGATTCCCGTAATTTCAGCCACAGATGTAAGCGTGCACTCAAACATCAGTAGCCAAAAGCGACTGGGAAAAGAATTAAGGTTTTACATGTATTGCAGGTGCCAAATACCGGCTCTTTGCCAACCGCAACACATTACCATTACAAAAAAAAAATGTAAAAATTAATGGATTGAATGAAATTAATGGATTAATTTTACAGGAGGGCAGTCCGACAGCTGGCCTCCTGACTCCACGAGCTACGCTGGTCTGGCCTCGCTGCTGCCGATGGAGACGTGCCGCCGCCCCTCACCCCAGGCCGGCCCGTCCGGCTATGCCGCAGCTGCTGTCGCTCCGCCGTCGCCTCGAGCGCTCGAACAGCGCCAGGCCGAACAGTAGCGTCAACCACCAGGACCTCTGTAATTTGAGAAAATGCATTTGAGGTAACTAATACTCAAGTGAAGTCTGAATTTATGAAGCTAAGTTAGATTCCCGTAATTTCAGCCACAGATGTAAGCGTGCACTCAAACATCAGTAGCCAAAAGCGACTGGGAAAAGAATTAAGGTTTTACATGTATTGCAGGTGCCAAATACCGGCTCTTTGCCAACCGCAACACATAACCATTACAAAAAAAAAATGTAAAAATTAATGGATTGAATAAAATTAATGGATTAATTTTACAGGAGGGCAGTCCGACAGCTGGTCTCGTGACTCCACGAGCTACGCTGGTCTGGCCTCGCTGCTGCCAATGGAGACGTGCCGCCGCCCCTCACCCCAGGCCGGCCCGTCCGGCTATGCCGCAGCTGCTGTCGCTCCGCCGTCGCCTCGAGCGCTCGAACAGCGCCAGGCCGAACAGTAGCGTCAACCACCAGGACCTCTGTAATTTGAGAAAAAGCATTTGAGGTAACTAATACTCAAGTGAAGTCTGAATTTATGAAGCTAAGTTAGATTCCCGTAATTTCAGCCACAGATGTAAGCGTGCACTCAAACATCAGTAGCCAAAAGCGACTGGGAAAAGAATTAAGGTTTTACATGTATTGCAGGTGCCAAATACCGGCTCTTTGCCAACCGCAACACATAACCATTACAAAAAAAAAATGTAAAAATTAATGGATTGAATAAAATTAATGGATTAATTTTACAGGAGGGCAGTCCGACAGCTGGTCTCGTGACTCCACGAGCTACGCTGGTCTGGCCTCGCTGCTGCCAATGGAGACGTGCCGCCGCCCCTCACCCCAGGCCGGCCCGTCCGGCTATGCCGCAGCTGCTGTCGCTCCGCCGTCGCCTCGAGCGCTCGAACAGCGCCAGGCCGAACAGTAGCGTCAACCACCAGGACCTCTGTAATTTGAGAAAATGCATTTGAGGTAACTAATACTCAAGTGAAGTCTGAATTTATGAAGCTAAGTTAGATTCCCGTAATTTCAGCCACAGATGTAAGCGTGCACTCAAACATCAGTAGCCAAAAGCGACTGGGAAAAGAATTAAGGTTTTACATGTATTGCAGGTGCCAAATACCGGCTCTTTGCCAACCGCAACACATAACCATTACAAAAAAAATGTAAAAGATTACAATGTTTACAATGTAAAAAGTAAAAAGATTACATTGTTTATATTTACCTAAGCTATGATTAAAACAGAGTAATTATGCAAAAGTAATAATAAAATTATTTTGCTATAATCCGCGATGAAGTAAAATAGAAAATATAAAAAGCTAAATGTAGAGTGGACAATCGGTTATCATACCTGATACATGCAGGATTCGTAATAAACACATGCACAAACCTCCACCACCGCCACCACCATACACAAGCACTATATACATTCACTATCACAAACTCAACAGCTCAAATGTTTGAATTTCAACAAACATTCTCGGATAAAATGCTAGTTGTTATCGAAAAACTTAATCACAAATAAACTATACTTTTGCACTATTTAATAGGAAGAAAATTGAAACGTACTGACTCACCAGAAACGTTCGAACGCCACGAACAGAGTGAACAAGATGCTTGCTCGACGCTCGCTTTTATAATGCCGCGCTAGATCGTGTTCCGGGGGAACTTGTACGGTATCACGGCCGTACCTGATGGCGGGACGTCCTCGACCGCTTCATCACCTAGTGGTGACATGTCTCTCCCAGCTACACAGCACAGACCCTGCATCACAGTTTTCGACATCTGTAATTTGAGAAAATGCATTTGAGGTAACTAATACTCAAGTGAAGTCTGAATTTATGAAGCTAAGTTAGATTCCCGTAATTTCAGCCACAGATGTAAGCGTGCACTCAAACATCAGTAGCCAAAAGCGACTGGGAAAAGAATTAAGGTTTTACATGTATTGCAGGTGCCAAATACCGGCTCTTTGCCAACCGCAACACATAACCATTACAAAAAAAAAATGTAAAAATTAATGGATTGAATGAAATTAATGGATTAATTTTACAGGAGGGCAGTCCGACAGCTGGCCTCGTGACTCCACGAGCTACGCTGGTCTGGCCTCGCTGCCGCCAATGGAGACGTGCCGCCGCCAATGGAGACGTGCCGCCGCCCCTCACCCCAGGCCGGCCCGTCCGGCTATGCCGCAGCTGCTGTCGCTCCGCCGTCGCCTCGAGCGCTCGAACAGCGCCAGGCCGAACAGTAGCGTCAACCACCAGGACCTCTGTAATTTGAGAAAATGCATTTGAGGTAACTAATACTCAAGTGAAGTCTGAATTTATGAAGCTAAGTTAGATTCCCGTAATTTCAGCCACAGATGTAAGCGTGCACTCAAACATCAGTAGCCAAAAGCGACTGGGAAAAGAATTAAGGTTTTACATGTATTGCAGGTGCCAAATACCGGCTCTTTGCCAACCGCAACACATAACCATTACAAAAAAAAAATGTAAAAATTAATGGATTGAATAAAATTAATGGATTAATTTTACAGGAGGGCAGTCCGACAGCTGGTCTCGTGACTCCACGAGCTACGCTGGTCTGGCCTCGCTGCTGCCAATGGAGACGTGCCGCCGCCCCTCACCCCAGGCCGGCCCGTCCGGCTATGCCGCAGCTGCTGTCGCTCCGCCGTCGCCTCGAGCGCTCGAACAGCGCCAGGCCGAACAGTAGCGTCAACCACCAGGACCTCTGTAATTTGAGAAAATGCATTTGAGGTAACTAATACTCAAGTGAAGTCTGAATTTATGAAGCTAAGTTAGATTCCCGTAATTTCAGCCACAGATGTAAGCGTGCACTCAAACATCAGTAGCCAAAAGCGACTGGGAAAAGAATTAAGGTTTTACATGTATTGCAGGTGCCAAATACCGGCTCTTTGCCAACCGCAACACATTACCATTACAAAAAAAAAATGTAAAAATTAATGGATTGAATGAAATTAATGGATTAATTTTACAGGAGGGCAGTCCGACAGCTGGCCTCCTGACTCCACGAGCTACGCTGGTCTGGCCTCGCTGCTGCCGATGGAGACGTGCCGCCGCCCCTCACCCCAGGCCGGCCCGTCCGGCTATGCCGCAGCTGCTGTCGCTCCGCCGTCGCCTCGAGCGCTCGAACAGCACCAGGCCGAACAGTAGCGTCAACCACCAGGACCTCTGTAATTTGAGAAAATGCATTTGAGGTAACTAATACTCAAGTGAAGTCTGAATTTATGAAGCTAAGTTAGATTCCCGTAATTTCAGCCACAGATGTAAGCGTGCACTCAAACATCAGTAGCCAAAAGCGACTGGGAAAAGAATTAAGGTTTTACATGTATTGCAGGTGCCAAATACCGGCTCTTTGCCAACCGCAACACATAACCATTACAAAAAAAAAATGTAAAAATTAATGGATTGAATAAAATTAATGGATTAATTTTACAGGAGGGCAGTCCGACAGCTGGTCTCGTGACTCCACGAGCTACGCTGGTCTGGCCTCGCTGCTGCCAATGGAGACGTGCCGCCGCCCCTCACCCCAGGCCGGCCCGTCCGGCTATGCCGCAGCTGCTGTCGCTCCGCCGTCGCCTCGAGCGCTCGAACAGCGCCAGGCCGAACAGTAGCGTCAACCACCAGGACCTCTGTAATTTGAGAAAATGCATTTGAGGTAACTAATACTCAAGTGAAGTCTGAATTTATGAAGCTAAGTTAGATTCCCGTAATTTCAGCCACAGATGTAAGCGTGCACTCAAACATCAGTAGCCAAAAGCGACTGGGAAAAGAATTAAGGTTTTACATGTATTGCAGGTGCCAAATACCGGCTCTTTGGCAACCGCAACACATAACCATTACAAAAAAAAAATGTAAAAATTAATGGATTGAATGAAATTAAATGGATTAATTTTACAGGAGGGCAGTCCGACAGCTGGCCTCGTGACTCCACGAGCTACGCTGGTCTGGCCTCGCTGCCGCCAATGGAGACGTGCCGCCGCCCCTCACCCCAGGGCGGCCCGTCCGGCTATGCCGCAGCTGCTGTCGCTCCGCCGTCGCCTCGAGCGCTCGAACAGCGCCAGGCCGAACAGTAGCGTCAACCACCAGGACCTCTGTAATTTGAGAAAATGCATTTGAGGTAACTAATACTCAAGTGAAGTCTGAATTTATGAAGCTAAGTTAGATTCCCGTAATTTCAGCCACAGATGTAAGCGTGCACTCAAACATCAGTAGCCAAAAGCGACTGGGAAAAGAATTAAGGTTTTACATGTATTGCAGGTGCCAAATACCGGCTCTTTGGCAACCGCAACACATAACCATTACAAAAAAAAAAATGTAAAAATTAATGGATTGAATGAAATTAAATGGATTAATTTTACAGGAGGGCAGTCCGACAGCTGGCCTCGTGACTCCACGAGCTACGCTGGTCTGGCCTCGCTGCCGCCAATGGAGACGTGCCGCCGCCCCTCACCCCAGGGCGGCCCGTCCGGCTATGCCGCAGCTGCTGTCGCTCCGCCGTCGCCTCGAGCGCTCGAACAGCGCCAGGCCGAACAGTAGCGTCAACCACCAGGACCTCTGTAATTTGAGAAAATGCATTTGAGGTAACTAATACTCAAGTGAAGTCTGAATTTATGAAGCTAAGTTAGATTCCCGTAATTTCAGCCACAGATGTAAGCGTGCACTCAAACATCAGTAGCCAAAAGCGACTGGGAAAAGAATTAAGGTTTTACATGTATTGCAGGTGCCAAATACCGGCTCTTTGCCAACCGCAACACATAACCATTACAAAAAAAATGTAAAAGATTACAATGTTTACAATGTAAAAAGTAAAAAGATTACATTGTTTATATTTACCTAAGCTATGATTAAAACAGAGTAATTATGCAAAAGTAATAATAAAATTATTTTGCTATAATCCGCGATGAAGTAAAATAGAAAATATAAAAAGCTAAATGTAGAGTGGACAATCGGTTATCATACCTGATACATGCAGGATTCGTAATAAACACATGCACAAACCTCCACCACCGCCACCACCATACACAAGCACTATATACATTCACTATCACAAACTCAACAGCTCAAATGTTTGAATTTCAACAAACATTCTCGGATAAAATGCTAGTTGTTATCGAAAAACTTAATCACAAATAAACTATACTTTTGCACTATTTAATAGGAAGAAAATTGAAACGTACTGACTCACCAGAAACGTTCGAACGCCACGAACAGAGTGAACAAGATGCTTGCTCGACGCTCGCTTTTATAATGCCGCGCTAGATCGTGTTCCGGGGGAACTTGTACGGTATCACGGCCGTACCTGATGGCGGGACGTCCTCGACCGCTTCATCACCTAGTGGTGACATGTCTCTCCCAGCTACACAGCACAGACCCTGCATCACAGTTTTCGACATCTGTAATTTGAGAAAATGCATTTGAGGTAACTAATACTCAAGTGAAGTCTGAATTTATGAAGCTAAGTTAGATTCCCGTAATTTCAGCCACAGATGTAAGCGTGCACTCAAACATCAGTAGCCAAAAGCGACTGGGAAAAGAATTAAGGTTTTACATGTATTGCAGGTGCCAAATACCGGCTCTTTGCCAACCGCAACACATTACCATTACAAAAAAAAAATGTAAAAATTAATGGATTGAATGAAATTAATGGATTAATTTTACAGGAGGGCAGTCCGACAGCTGGCCTCGTGACTCCACGAGCTACGCTGGTCTGGCCTCGCTGCTGCCAATGGAGACGTGCCGCCGCCCCTCACCCCAGGCCGGCCCGTCCGGCTATGCCGCAGCTGCTGTCACTCCGCCGTCGCCTCGAGCGCTCGAACAGCGCCAGGCCGAACAGTAGCGTCAACCACCAGGACCTCTGTAATTTGAGAACATGCATTTGAGGTAACTAATACTCAAGTGAAGTCTGAATTTATGAAGCTAAGTTAGATTCCCGTAATTTCAGCCAAAGATGTAAGCGTGCACTCAAACATCAGTAGCCAAAAGCGACTGGGAAAAGAATTAAGGTTTTACATGTATTGCAGGTGCCAAATACCGGCTCTTTGCCAACCGCAACACATAACCATTACAAAAAAAAAATGTAAAAATTAATGGATTGAATGAAATTAATGGATTAATTTTACAGGAGGGCAGTCCGACAGCTGGCCTCGTGACTCCACGAGCTACGCTGGTCTGGCCTCGCTGCTGCCAATGGAGACGTGCCGCCGCCCCTCACCCCAGGCCGGCCCGTCCGGCTATGCCGCAGCTGCTGTCGCTCCGCCGTCGCCTCGAGCGCTCGAACAGCGCCAGGCCGAACAGTAGCGTCAACCACCAGGACCTCTGTAATTTGAGAAAATGCATTTGAGGTAACTAATACTCAAGTGAAGTCTGAATTTATGAAGCTAAGTTAGATTCCCGTAATTTCAGCCACAGATGTAAGCGTGCACTCAAACATCAGTAGCCAAAAGCGACTGGGAAAAGAATTAAGGTTTTACATGTATTGCAGGTGCCAAATACCGGCTCTTTGCCAACCGCAACACATAACCATTACAAAAAAAATGTAAAAGATTACAATGTTTACAATGTAAAAAGTAAAAAGATTACATTGTTTATATTTACCTAAGCTATGATTAAAACAGAGTAATTATGCAAAAGTAATAATAAAATTATTTTGCTAGAATCCGCGATGAAGTAAAATAGAAAATATAAAAAGCTAAATGTAGAGTGGACAATCGGTTATCATACCTGATACATGCAGGATTCGTAATAAACACATGCACAAACCTCCACCACCGCCACCACCATACACAAGCACTATATACATTCACTATCACAAACTCAACAGCTCAAATGTTTGAATTTCAACAAACATTCTCGGATAAAATGCTAGTTGTTATCGAAAAACTTAATCACAAATAAACTATACTTTTGCACTATTTAATAGGAAGAAAATTGAAACGTACTGACTCACCAGAAACGTTCGAACGCCACGAACAGAGTGAACAAGATGCTTGCTCGACGCTCGCTTTTATAATGCCGCGCTAGATCGTGTTCCGGGGGAACTTGTACGGTATCACGGCCGTACCTGATGGCGGGACGTCCTCGACCGCTTCATCACCTAGTGGTGACATGTCTCTCCCAGCTACACAGCACAGACCCTGCATCACAGTTTTCGACATCTGTAATTTGAGAAAATGCATTTGAGGTAACTAATACTCAAGTGAAGTCTGAATTTATGAAGCTAAGTTAGATTCCCGTAATTTCAGCCACAGATGTAAGCGTGCACTCAAACATCAGTAGCCAAAAGCGACTGGGAAAAGAATTAAGGTTTTACATGTATTGCAGGTGCCAAATACCGGCTCTTTGCCAACCGCAACACATTACCATTACAAAAAAAAAATGTAAAAATTAATGGATTGAATGAAATTAATGGATTAATTTTACAGGAGGGCAGTCCGACAGCTGGCCTCGTGACTCCACGAGCTACGCTGGTCTGGCCTCGCTGCTGCCAATGGAGACGTGCCGCCGCCCCTCACCCCAGGCCGGCCCGTCCGGCTATGCCGCAGCTGCTGTCACTCCGCCGTCGCCTCGAGCGCTCGAACAGCGCCAGGCCGAACAGTAGCGTCAACCACCAGGACCTCTGTAATTTGAGAACATGCATTTGAGGTAACTAATACTCAAGTGAAGTCTGAATTTATGAAGCTAAGTTAGATTCCCGTAATTTCAGCCAAAGATGTAAGCGTGCACTCAAACATCAGTAGCCAAAAGCGACTGGGAAAAGAATTAAGGTTTTACATGTATTGCAGGTGCCAAATACCGGCTCTTTGCCAACCGCAACACATAACCATTACAAAAAAAAATGTAAAAATTAATGGATTGAATGAAATTAATGGATTAATTTTACAGGAGGGCAGTCCGACAGCTGGCCTCGTGACTCCACGAGCTACGCTGGTCTGGCCTCGCTGCTGCCAATGGAGACGTGCCGCCGCCCCTCACCCCAGGCCAGCCCGTCCGGCTATGCCGCAGCTGCTGTCGCTCCGCCGTCGCCTCGAGCGCTCGAACAGCGCCAGGCCGAACAGTAGCGTCAACCACCAGGACCTCTGTAATTTGAGAAAATGCATTTGAGGTAACTAATACTCAAGTGAAGTCTGAATTTATGAAGCTAAGTTAGATTCCCGTAATTTCAGCCACAGATGTAAGCGTGCACTCAAACATCAGTAGCCAAAAGCGACTGGGAAAAGAATTAAGGTTTTACATGTATTGCAGGTGCCAAATACCGGCTCTTTGCCAACCGCAACACATAACCATTACAAAAAAAAATGTAAAAATTAATGGATTGAATGAAATTAATGGATTAATTTTACAGGAGGGCAGTCCGACAGCTGGCCTCGTGACTCCACGAGCTACGCTGGTCTGGCCTCGCTGCTGCCAATGGAGACGTGCCGCCGCCCCTCACCCCAGGCCGGCCCGTCCGGCTATGCCGCAGCTGCTGTCGCTCCGCCGTCGCCTCGAGCGCTCGAACAGCGCCAGGCCGAACAGTAGCGTCAACCACCAGGACCTCTGTAATTTGAGAAAATGCATTTGAGGTAACTAATACTCAAGTGAAGTCTGAATTTATGAAGCTAAGTTAGATTCCCGTAATTTCAGCCACAGATGTAAGCGTGCACTCAAACATCAGTAGCCAAAAGCGACTGGGAAAAGAATTAAGGTTTAACATGTATTGCAGGTGCCAAATACCGGCTCTTTGCCAACCGCAACACATAACCATTACAAAAAAAATGTAAAAGATTACAATGTTTACAATGTAAAAAGTAAAAAGATTACATTGTTTATATTTACCTAAGCTATGATTAAAACAGAGTAATTATGCAAAAGTAATAATAAAATTATTTTGCTATAATCCGCGATGAAGTAAAATAGAAAATATAAAAAGCTAAATGTAGAGTGGACAATCGGTTATCATACCTAATACATGCAGGATTCGTAAAAAACACATGCACAAACCTCCACCACCGCCACCACCATACACAAGCACTATATACATTCACTATCACAAACTCAACAGCTCAAATGTTTGAATTTCAACAAACATTCTCGGATAAAATGCTAGTAGTTATCGAAAAACTTAATCACAAATAAACTATACTTTTGCACTATTTAATAGGAAGAAAATTGAAACGTACTGACTCACCAGAAACGTTCGAACGCCACGAACAGAGTGAACAAGATGCTTGCTCGACGCTCGCTTTTATAATGCCGCGCTAGATCGTGTTCCGGGGGAACTTGTACGGTATCACGGCCGTACCTGATGGCGGGACGTCCTCGACCGCTTCATCACCTAGTGGTGACATGTCTCACCCAGCTACACAGCACAGACCCTGCATCACAGTTTTCGACATCTGTAATTTGAGAAAATGCATTTGAGGTAACTAATACTCAAGTGAAGTCTGAATTTATGAAGCTAAGTTAGATTCCCGTAATTTCAGCCACAGATGTAAGCGTGCACTCAAACATCAGTAGCCAAAAGCGACTGGGAAAAGAATTAAGGTTTTACATGTATTGCAGGTGCCAAATACCGGCTCTTTGCCAACCGCAACACATTACCATTACAAAAAAAAAATGTAAAAATTAATGGATTGAATGAAATTAATGGATTAATTTTACAGGAGGGCAGTCCGACAGCTGGCCTCGTGACTCCACGAGCTACGCTGGTCTGGCCTCGCTGCTGCCAATGGAGACGTGCTGCCGCCCCTCACCCCAGGCCGGCCCGTCCGGCTATGCCGCAGCTGCTGTCACTCCGCCGTCGCCTCGAGCGCTCGAACAGCGCCAGGCCGAACAGTAGCGTCAACCACCAGGACCTCTGTAATTTGAGAAAATGCATTTGCGGTAACTAATACTCAAGTGAAGTCTGAATTTATGAAGCTAAGTTAGATTCCCGTAATTTCAGCCAAAGATGTAAGCGTGCACTCAAACATCAGTAGCCAAAAGCGACTGGGAAAAGAATTAAGGTTTTACATGTATTGCAGGTGCCAAATACCGGCTCTTTGCCAACCGCAACACATAACCATTACAAAAAAAATGTAAAAGATTACAATGTTTACAATGTAAAAAGTAAAAAGATTACATTGTTTATATTTACCTAAGCTATGATTAAAACAGAGTAATTATGCAAAAGTAATAATAAAATTATTTTGCTATAATCGGCGATGAAGTAAAATAGAAAATATATATAGTGCTAAATGTAGAGTGGACAATCGGTTATCATACCCGATACATGCAGGATTCGTAAAAAACACATGCACAAACCTCCACCATACACAAGCACTATATACATTCACTATCAGAAATTCAACAACTCAAATGTTTGAATTTCAACTCGGATAAAATGTGAGTAGTTATCCAAAACTTAATAACAAATAAACTATACTTTTGCACTATTTAATACGAAGAAAATTGAAACGTAGTGACTCACCAGAAACGTTCGTTATACGTAATATATAACTGTAATCACTTTTTACTTACGCAAAAATATACAAACCAACAAATGATTTTTAATTAAAATTAGACAATTCCATAAAATTCTTGTTAACGCACACTATATACAATAACACGATATAATAGGAATACCACAATTCCCGTTCCGAGATGCACTTCTCTTGAATGACGAACAACGACTGAATGTCACTGAAACGTTTTATCAATAGGAAGACTCCACCCCCCACCTTAAACAATAACGGCACAGTGTTGCCCCTATTTAATCAAAAAGAGCGCGATCAGGGTTGCCACCTTTTTTTTGAAGAAAAATAGTATTTTTCTTTTTAAAATAAAAAAAATATAGTACTTTTAGGAAATTCAGGAAAAAAAATAGTACACATCTAGTTTTTATTCTTTCTGCGACAGACAATATGGATTATAGACATACTTTAATTATTTAACAGAAAGTTATTTGTTCAAGTTACTTTAACATACTATCCCATTTATACACTGTCCATTATATTAACCATCTTTTGACAGATTGACGATAGTGATGTCCTTAAGATTCTCGTATGCGATACCATTCCGATTATAGTACCTACTATCATTAATCGAATTACGTACCTAAGTAATTCGATTAATGATAACCTACGTAAACTAGATTACTACTTGAGAAAAGAAATTCCAACTTTGAGAAAACTTATTGTTTCTTTGAAAAGAAGTGGTCTATTTCATGGTGAAAAATCTTCTTTGGTCAAAGTTTTGAACACAATTGGCTTTTCATATAAAAAGTTAAATAAAAGAAAATTATTAATGGAACGCACAGATATAGCTATAGCACGTTGTGATTTTTTAAGAGAGGCAAAGAAAATACAAGATTGGGCAAATATTGTTTTCACGGATGAAACATGGCTCAACGCTAACCACACACTATCTCGTTTCTGGACTAATGATACTGCTGATGTATTCATGTATTAACTAAGAAGAAAGTAAAACTTTATATAATGTTATTAAATGTCTTTTAATACTCGTAACATCGATTTCTACCGATTATTTTTAATCTGTGGCATAATCGTAGAAACCATTATGTGTGACATCACTAAGTGGGCGGTACCCATCCATAAAGTACAAATATTATTTGTATGATATTTGTACGTAAGCAATACAAAACTTAATGAGCGTGAGCTGTCAAAAGACTGATAATACGATGGACGCAGTATAGTTTTGCACATTTCAACTGGATTTTTTGTCTGAGTAACTGTGTCTGGTCAAGGCACTGCTACTGTTCTTGCAATGAATTCATTAATATCTGATACAATGGCTGATATTCTTCAAGTGAGTTAAAATGTTTCAAATATAAATCATTTTTGTTTGTAAACACAAAAATTGGCATGTGTATGTTTAAAGTAACGGCCTGTTATCCACCCCAGCAGTGGGAACCATAAGCTTCCTCTATCCGTTTTTTGGAGAGAAGTATTGTAGCAAAGACCTACCATCGCGTTGCTCCAATGCGGATTGGTAGGTTACGCATATCCCTAGAATTCGCTAGAAGTATGAGAATTTCCTTACCATATTTTCCTTCACCGAAAAGCGTGTCATAAATTGCAATTGTCAATTAGACATGTGCCTGCGCGGGGTATAAACCCATGATCGTCTTTACAGAGTCGCACGGCCTCACCGCTGAGCTATCACAGCTTGTTCCATATTTATTAAAATGTTTTTGCAATAATTTTCAGATGAACCTGGTCATTGCCAAAGAGAGTACTCATTGGGATGACGTCTAAGGGCTATATGCTGTTGATGCTTTATGGGATGAAGCACATGATTAGGTCAATTGATTTGACTAGATGAAGGCAAGTAAATATTTGATGTAAAGTATGTCAGTCTGTCCATTTCACTTTCTATTAAAACTGAAGCTTATATGTCTAATGGGCTAACTGCCTAATCCGTTTGAGATATAACAAAAAATGTTTGGTACAATTTTTCCTCTATTATAGTGATGCAAAAAAGTGTGTGATATAAGAATAGCTTAAAAGACATATTAGTGATGATCATTGGAACTTTGTCACATACAATACAGTATTTGGAAAGCATAATATTTTTAGCCTGGTACTGCTAACAGTACAAAATCAAAGATATTTAACATATATATATTTTATTATTAAAAAAACAAAATTTATAATTATAGTCTCTATTCTATAATTAAAATATAACTGTAGACAAAGTTATAGACACGAAAAAAATATTTTCCAGACACTATTTAAGACCAGTAGAAGCTAAAAATATATTTTTAAAATTTAAAATCTCTGTTATTTGTCAATGCATCATTCTCCTACCCTTATCCCACTCTAAATGGGGTAGGCACAACATGTTATCACATGATTTGGTATCTTACGACCGGTCGCCTGCCCGACGTCAACTTACCTTAATCGGTTTTCGCGACACCTCGGTAAGAAATGAGGGTGGTCTATTCTACTCAGGAAATGGGGATGGTCTATTCTACTCATGCCAAGATTGTCTGTAAGACTACCTTTGCAAACTAATGTTCTATCTATACATTATTTAAGAATTACTTATTTATTACAGGTTAAATATGCTGCGAACTCTTCCGCCGGGAAGTGTCCACGAGCCCGATGATGCAGATGAACTTATATGAAGAGCTTCAGTCGAATCATAATTATTTAGCCTCAATTATTGACATTAGTAATAACATTTTCACAGCGCGAATGCTTTTATTCACTAACAATTTATTTTGCCGCCTGAACCATTCGGAATTTTGGAATAAGGCTGTAAAAGTCCGCTTCAATGCTAGAGACTCAAGAGAAGGTTGTGTCTTCAAAATAGTATTCATATTAGTATAATTGACAAACATTATGAAGTTTGAAACTTCTTAACTAGGACCCAATGGATTTTTTCTCAAATCCGTGGATAAGGGGGCTCTAGCACACTAGAACGGATCATAATTTGGTTTCATTGTTTAAAACATGATTGTATTCCATCAGAAATATTTTCCAGACCCAAGCCATATCATATTACCGGTTCAGTATATTGATATATCGGTCATGTGCAGCAATAGCGGTACAACTCAAAAACTTATATTTTGAGATGAATGGGTTTAAAATTTTCATTACTCAGGAAAATGAATAACAATTGCTTAGTTGCTAGTTTAATTGTTAGTTTGCTTAAACGACGGGCTTATAATGAAATATGAGTTCTGCCTGTATTGCTGCTAAAAATTGTGTATTTTAACATTAACACCATTTATTCCTATTCAAAACACGTGTTTTTACTTGTGTAGCAAAACTAAAAACCTGAGCAATCCTGGGAGTAATATATTTTCAAAACAGGATTATTTAAATTGTGAAATTTTTATAATTACGCTATTGTCTAATAAAACTGAAAGATTTGATCTAGTTAAAATTATATTATCCATCACAAAAACTTATATCTTTGGAATGGCATTATATGGCATGTAAAGTGTTAATTAGTCAAAAATGTATATAACTTAAAAAACTATAATTCCTGGTTAACTTGCATTAATCATAAATATGATTTGTTAAAAGTTTTTTGCATAATCGTAATCATAATGCGAGTTAGACAACGGTGTATCAATTAAGGAAAATTCACAGTACTGCAGATACTTGGAAAACGATAATGGAAATGGAAAAATTTATCGCAAGTAAAGTTATAGAACTATGATACATGAGGCAAAAGTAACTAACTAATATTACTATTATTAACATTTAAAAATTGATTCAAAATTTTTATTATTTTACTATATATACTCCATAAGTATAGAAACATAACAAGATGTAAACAAACAAAACCATGTGATTCAGGAGTGACAAATATGTCATAACAATAATATTATTAACAAATGAAAAAATTGGGATTCAACTGCAGTTGTCAAAAGAATATCTCTAATATTTATAAATGTAATTTTCATAAATTGATTGGTATTTTCTAAAATTAAATATTTATACCTCTAGTATAGCAAAACAGCAATATATAATTTAATAAAATTCAGCAGATACAAATTAGCCAAGTAAACTACCTAAAATGGTAATTGGATTAACCAACGCAACATAATATCAATATTCTACGAGCTTCACTCTGTGATACTTAAATGTGTAGTAATTTAGTGTATTTAATATTATCCATCGTTTTCTTTAAAAATTTTATAATACCTTTATGTTTGATTTGTTTCAAAGTTTGTAAAAATTATTGATAGCAATCACGCCATAATAAAGTGGTGCGAATACTATCAATAATTTTAAATTCTTTAAAAGAATTAAAAATTATATTAAATGTTAGTATAATGTGTTGTAATAAAAAAGGTACTTTATAGTAGGCAGATAATGCCTACTATAAACTACCTGTTTTGACATGTTTACATTTAGTTAAATACTTAACCCATGGAGTATAGTTCCTCATGATGTTTTCTTTCATCGAAAAGCTTGGTATCAATTGGCACATTAATTATGGCAAAATTTCACAATTTAATTCTTACTTTATATGTATAAATCCGAAGTGTTAACTGGTTTGATGGAAAATATTATACTTAGAGATAAAAACCACTAATATTCTATAAAACTACTACCAATATATCTAAAAAAGACTAATATTTATAATTTATATTAGTATAATATACTTTTAAGTATAATGTTTTTTCCTAAATACTAAAACGGTAAAAACGAAAGCATCTATTGTTTCAAATACTAATCTTGTAAATTTGTTTTCGAGTGAATACTTATAATTAATTATATTTAATAATATTATATAATAATTTAAATTACAATTCCTATATTTTCAAGATACATGATCGCCGATTCTGTTTCCTATTTAAAAATAGTAATCATTTTTGAAGTTGCACTTTTAGCGTGTTTAGGAAAAAACTTTTTTTTTTAAGAAGCATGCACATAGAAATGTAAAACGGCTGTTGAATATAAATTTTTTTATTACAGTAAAAGTCTATTAAAGAATTTCCTTAAATATTTTGTTTTATTAAAATCTAAAAATCATTATTAATATGTTACAGGAAAACCGGTTATCCAAATAATCGGTAAGAGTAAAATGCGAATCGATAAAACTTTGACATCACTAGTTACGGTTTTAGCGCACCAAGTACATCACTAATTTTACTACGATTTTACGTCATACGTTATATATATTACTACTCCATATGTGAGAAAGAGTCAGAGCTGAGACTAAATCCGTTTTTATGAATGAAACGGGTGAGAGGCAGATAGTTTTTTATGAATGAGAATGTAAGTAGCTATAGTGCTACTCTGCACCCCCCCATACCACCGAAAATAGGCTCGCGCCAATGTATGAATCTCAACCATCTATTTTATAGTTAATAATCTATGATTACAGTATTTTACAGAATTGCAGTTAGTGATTTGTCTGTTGACAGTGTGTTGCGTGCTTTTTCAATTTATTGCGAGTTATATCTTACGGAAAAATGCTAAGAAATTTAGGAAAAGCTCTACAAACACAAAAAGCTAAATTTGCAACAGCAACTGTACCAGCTCCTCATACTAATCCTGAAATATTATATACGGGGGTAAGAATGTAATGTTTACAAATGCGAATATCTGTTATTCTATACTTTAAATATAGAATTTTTTTGAATATTTTAATTTTAAATTGTTTTAATTAAAACTTTAATTTAGGATTTACCTAATATAAATTTATAAATAATATAAAATCTCCTACTACTTAACAACAATTTTTATTATAATATTTTTATCACATAAATTTTAGAATTTGTCTGACTATGTTACTCATGTTCCGATAATATATTCAGAATATTTATAATGATTTCATTATTCATAAGGACGCCTTTCATAGTACACAGACGTTAATAGGTTATGCGCACTATACGACCCTGACAATCAAATCTACATCGCCAATACAAATACAGTACACAAACATTACGTCTTCGCCGGCGAAAACGACGCCCTTTTTTTCATTTCGACGCTACATGCCCGAAGGAATGTAGCCTGATTTTCACCATTAACTAAGCTTTTCTTTGATTTTTCTTATTACTGTAAAGCTAAGGCAAAATAATATTTATTGTTCACTGTATAATAATCAAGCCGCTGAATTTTAAAGAAACGTAAGGAATCTAACGAAAAAATATGGAAGTTTAAAATATAAAGTTTAAACTTTACTATCGTTCTTAAAGTCTGTACTTTTTATTTGTCTCAAGTATTTTAAAATTAAAAAAAAACTCAATTCGAAATATGAAATGAGAAACTTGAAAACTTTTACCTAGCTCCTATGTTCACAACTGTTGTTATTTCTATATATTTTTTTTATGTTTACGATTTTTAATACTCTGCTACGTAAATAGTTTCAAGCAAATATGTAATATATTAGAGATGTGAAGTATCGACTATCGATGGTGCGGCAAAATGGCGAGATTAAATCTAAGGACCGCCTGATCTGCGTTTTGGTTTCCATGTCGTATATATTTATATATTTTCTATAAAAAAACATGTTTGATATTTCAATTTGATCACGCGCTTAAAGGTGAAGTAAAACATTTTAAAAAATCCGCAAATTCAAATTAAAAATGTTCTTTATTCCAATACTACTTGTAAACAAGTGCTTTTGAATCGTCAACTCTACTGCTGGTTCGGAAAGCTGTTCCTACCGAGAAGAGCCGGTAAGAAACTCGGCAGTTGCTCTTTTAAAAATATAATTCTTATCACTAGTTACATTAAGTACCCAATAGAATAGTATACCCAGACCCGTATCCCTGGTAAATTCTCTGGATATGGTTATTTTAAGGAATATTAAAATAGGTATATATTTAAAAAATTCAGTACATTTACTTAATTATAAAGAGTAAAATATACTTTTATCGCTAGTTTCAAAACAGCGGCGTGATAAGGCAATGTGATAATGGAAAACGTGTTTATGTTCTTACATAACGAGTCATGGAGTTCGTAGATAAGAAAAAAGTAAACAAGTAGCAACATGTTATTATCCCACTACTGGACATAGCCCTCTTTTTTACTTTTGGAAAGGTTTGGAAGTTAGTCCCTTTACGCTATTCCAATGTCCATTGGAAGAAAGTTATCAGAGGAACATGAGATATGCAGGTTTCGATATATGCTTTTATAGGAAAGCGCGTAACAAATTATAAATGAGGAGGTTAGAATCAAACCTAGCTATATTCAAAATAATTAGAATTCAGTAAAATGAATATTTTGTTATATGTGTTTAATTCTTGGAGTTTCGACAAATACAAAATATTAAACACAGATTTAATCACTGTGAATTTAAGTTATATCAATCTTTACGTTTCCTGCAAACTGTAATACAAATATTTAAAATTAGCTAAATTTGATTGTGACTTTAGGAATTAGCTATTTTTGATTCTAATCCCCTCAAATGTCAAATCAAGCGCACGTTCTTAAATGAAAACTCATTGGGACGTGTATTTTTATTTAACCTACTCGAGCGTAACGCAATTTGTATGCCGCTTGAACTGCAGTCACTAGATGTCGCTTTTGGAGCGTCATACAAATTGGCGTTACGCCAACGCGATCGAATAGTGTAAAAAACTCGCACTAAACACACTACCCTGGATTTGAACTCGCGACCGCTGGTCAATGTCATATGTTATTACACTTTAGCGAGAATGAAGGACGTTTCTCTTATCACGAGGCGTGATAAGAGAAACGTCCTGTGAAACGTGTGTCGATCTTTTATGTATAGTCATTATATATTTTGCAAGTAACATTGATATGAGTCTGATTAATTTTCTTTTTATTTACAACAAAAATGTACAAGTTATATCTATTTTAAAATACATTATCACTACATATTATAAAACAAAGTCCCTATATCCCTATGTACGCATAAAACTTTAAAACTACGCAACAGATTTTGATGCGGTTTTTTTTAATAGATAGAGTGATTCCAGAGGAAGGTTTGTACGTATAATAACATTCAATACGGAGTAGAGAAATACTGTAATTTTTGAGGTTTCTGTAAATAATTACATTTTTTTCCGCTTACATTGCAAACGCAGGCTAAACCCTACGAGATTTATCAAAATAATGTACTAAGTATTTGTACATCTTGAAAAGGTCTACAAAAAAGTCCGCGATGGTATATGTCTATCTCTTATGGACAACCCACTACAGCATTTTTGTCATTTACTTTTTACGAAAAATTTAGCCATATTTTTGAAGCATTTTTTTTACAATACAGCATTAATTCTTATCCAATCCAAGGGGTTAAGTACCTTAAATAAATAGTCGATTTAATATAGATCAATATGGCCGTTTACAGTATGTAATTTAATTGAACATTTTCGGAGATATTACAGATTTAAAATGCCGTGAGGACGATGAGGGAATCAAAACTACTCGATCGATTTTAATCATTTTTTTTACACTGACTGACATGGGATATATATTTTATACCCGTGCGAAGCAGGGGCAGACCGCTAGTAGGACTATAAAAATCATCGTCACGTGAAATCGTCCCAAGAATGCTGACAACGTTTCCTCGTTGAATCGTTAAGCTGATTCTTTGTGCGAAAAAACAGCCCTCTTGTCACTTAAAGAGTCGATTAACTTATATTATACTTATGTTATAAAAAAAATCCCGTTTTTCTTTTGTGAAAAACGCATATTGTATTATTGAGGGCACTTAAACGCTTAAGTTGGTGCAAACGATGTTAACGTGTACCACTAATTTAATATGTATATTTGCATTCAAAAGTATGACAGCAACTTTTATAAATGGCCATAATTAAAGAAGAATGTTGATACTGGCTCTACATTTATCATGAACACATGACAACTTTGCATTTTAATTAACAAAACATTTAAATAACAGGTATATTTCTATAAACTTAAAAACTAGTAACGTATTCTAGTTTCCTCAAATAGATAGTTACCATAAGTAAGTTTTAGTATATAAAATTTTCTATACATTAATTAAATATTACGATAATTGTTGTCGCCGTGTGGTATTCGGCTGAATATAATAGCACCACCCTCTTTTCTTACCGAGGTGTCGTAAAAGGCGACAAAGGTAAGTGGACCCGCCGTGTGGTGTCCGGCTGAGCAAAACAGACCACCCTCATTTCTTACCGAGGTGTCGTAAAAGGCGGCTAAGGTAAGTTGACCCACCGTGTGGTATCCGGTTAAGTAGAATAGACCACCCTCTTTCTTACCGAGGTGTGGTAAAAGGCGACTAAGGTAAGTTGACCTAACGCGTGGTATCCGGTTGAGTAGAATAGACCACGCCACCCTCTTTCTTACCGAGGGGTCGTAAAATACAGCGTCAGGGAAACGGCTGGTCGTAAAATACGAATCCAAATCATGTGATAATATGCTTATAACATGTTGTGCCGACCCCACTTAGAGCGAGATAAGGGCAGGAGAATGATGTGCGATGTGCAATGTTAGCGCACTCTTTCTACAGTAACACGATATAATAGCAATGCCACAATTCCCGATCCGAGATACACTTCTCTTGAATAACGAACAAAGAAAGAATGCCGCTAAAACGTTTTAGCAATAGGAAGACTCCACCGGAAACAACACGATACAGTGTTGCCACATTTCAGTCAAAAGTGCGCGATACTTTTGTTTCATGACTGTGTTGCTATAAAATACAAAGCGAGAGTCATTGGCGACAACGAAAAGGCTTGTTAAAGTCGTAGATGTGTCTAGTAGTTCTATAAATTAACATAGGTAACCATTTCGTTTCGCAGCTCTTCATAGACAATGAATGGGTGAAGTCGTCTGATGGCAGAACGTTCAAAACAGAGAACCCAGCCAACGGAAAGGTTATTGCTGAAGTCCAACAGGCGGGCAAAGCGGACATCGACAAAGCCGTTAAAGCTGCCAAAAAGGCATTCGAGTAAGTACAGTTAATGTTTAAACAAGCTGACTCTACCTATCTTTAGGACCTGTTACACACTACACTCATAAAGTACTGCTTAGTTAACCGACAAATAAAGTAATTAGCAGATAAGTAAGTAAGTAGCGGCCTGTTACTATCCCACTGCTGGGCATAGGACTCTTCTCTCCGTTATTGGAGAGAAGGATTGGAGCTAAGACCTACCACGCTGCTCCAATGCGGATTGGTAGGTTACACATATCTCCAGAATTCTCTAGATATATGCAGGTTTCCTCACGATGTTTTCCTTCACCGAAAAGCGTGTGATAAATTGCAATTATCAATTAGACACATAAGTTTTAATAGAAAAACTCATTGGTGTCTGCCCGGGTTTGAACCCATGATCGTCTCTAGAGATTCACACGGTCGCACCGCTAGGCCATCACAGCTTTGATTAGCAGATAAATGTCTCTAAAAAGTGAAAAATAAAAAATAAATCGGCCTTTTTTAAATAGGTATTTACTACCCAGTAGATTAAAAAACAGCCACGTGATCTACCTATTAACTTATTAGGGACTTTAAGTGCTAAATAAGTCAGACACCTGAAAAACGAGAACCGAGAGAAAATTCCGAGATATGTGTCACATATGTTCCGAAAAAGCTATTTGACAGTTTATTGTTAACTTGTGATACAGGCCCTTAATGTATTTTAGGACAATCACATTGTTGAGAAAAACACAGTACAAAATAAGGGTTTAAAATCTTTCCAATTTCCGCCGTGTGGTATCCGACTAATTATAATAGACCATCCTCATTTCGAGGTGTTGTTAAAGGCGATTAAAGTGAGTGGACCCGCCGTATGACATCCTGCTGAGTAGAATAGACTACACTCTTACTTACCTAGGTGTCGTTAAAGGCGACTAAGGTAAGTTGACGTCAGGCGGTCGTAAAATATCTATAGCCAAATCATTTGATAACATGTTTATAAATGCACTACGAAACAAACGAAAGAAATGCACTACTTTTTAGTAAAAACCGTACAAAAATCCTTTTTGTAGACATTAAGAAAATCAATCAGATACAGACAGACAACTTTTGGGAACTTTATCCTACTAATATTATAAATGCGAAAGTTTGTGAGTATGGATGTATGTTTGTTACTCCTTCACATCGAATCCGCTGAACCAATATCGATAAAATTTGGCACATATATTCCTTTTGCACCAGAATAACATATAGGCTATAAAAATCCTGTCAATTCTACAGGAATAGGATGAAATTAAACAGCGCCATCTATTAAGAACCTATCACGCGACAACAGTACGCAAACGTAGTTGCGGTTAAAAGCTAGTTTTATAATATGTATAGATTTTTCAATTAATATACGCAGGTTTGGATCAACATGGCGGCAAATGGACGCGTCGCAGCGAGGGTACCTCCTCAACAGGCTGGCTGATCTCATCGAAAGAGACAGAGCTTATTTGGCGGTAATGTTATAATTGTAGTGTTCTATCTAATCTATTTTAGCTCGGCAAGATACACGCCATATCATATCACCATACCACATATCAGCCTAACACACGTCACGTTAGCTTAGCTCACGACCTAGGTATCAGCATCTAGTAGTCGCTCGAGTCTCGGCAAGAGTCTGGCTCTGTGACAATCAACTGAAAAGCGTATAGGGTAAGTAAGTAACGGCCTGTTACTATCCCACTGCTGGGCATAGGCCTCCTCTCTCCATTTTTGGAGAGACGGATTTGACCTAAGGCCTACCACGCTGCTCCAATGCGCATTGGTAGGTTCACATTTCCCTAGGATTCTCTCAAGATATGCAGGTTTCCTCACGATGTTTTCCTTAACCGAAAAGCGTATGATAAATTGCAATTATCAATTAGACACAAGTTTTAATAGAAAAACTCATTGGTGCCGGGGTTTGAACTCATGACCCTCTCGAAAGAGTCGCACGGTCACACACCGTTGAGCTATTACAGCTTTAATAGGTTTACCTGATGTAAAAAAGGCGATCAGATGTTTTCCTTCACAGAAAAGCGTGTGATAAATTGCAATTATCAATTAGACGCATAAGTTTTAATAGAAAAACTTATTGGTGTCTGCCCGGGTTTGAACCCTTGATCGTCTCTAAAGATTCACACGGTCGCACCGCTAGGCTATCACAGCTTATTATAGCGTATAAGGTACAAGTGTATAAAAGGTCAGCTGATGCAACTGTGCATTTGTTAGCCCAAAATATTCGAGAGAACATTGACGGCGACAATCTTGCTTATATTATTGACATTATTGATTGAAGCAGGTTGTATTTGTAACATGTAACAATATTAAGGCAAACCACTTTGAGTATTTTGGTAAGAGCTAAGACCTACCACGCTGCTCCAATGCGGATTGGTAGGTTACACCATATCCCTTGTTCTTCTTCCTTCTTATTCTAAAGAATTCTCGAGATATAATACGTTTCCTCACGACATTTTCCTTCACCGTAAAGCGTGCGATGAATTGTAAATATCAGTTAAGCGCAAGCTTTCATGAAAAAGTCACAGGTAACTAATCTAACAGCCTAACTAACCTAATAGCTTTGAATCACTTGTTTAATAACATTTGATTTAACTACGTTGCTATCATGACTAATCATATATTTCGGTATTTCCATTGGTTCAAAAAAAAATTGATAATTATTTCGAATATGTGTATTCGGTGGTTTTTTAATGTGCTCTCAACAAAAAATTTATGTGATTAAGTGCCGGTTCTAAACTATGTATCACTGGTTTGATTTTTCAAGTGTGTTACTGGGTTTCCATTTAAAATCCCATATGTATGTACTCTCCATAAGATGATATTGCGAATAAATATTAAGCAGTCATCACAATAAATCAAGTTAAGGATCGGAACTTCTTGTTATTACTTCACATCAACAAAAAATTGACGTAAAAAACTATGATCATTTGTAAAGGTCAAATAATACGCTCTAATGCTTATTTTCTTGTGGTGATTAGTTTAGGTTAGGGCTTGGTAATTCTATCTATACCCCGAACTTGTGTAAATAAACGAATAAATACACTGCTGACCAAAGCATTTCCCTTTCCTGTTTGGAGAGAAGAGTTGAGGTTTGAGAGCAACAACGCTGCTCCAATGCGGATTGGTAGATTACACATATCCTAGAAAAACGTGTGATCTATTGTATATATCTATTATACAAATTTAAATTGAATAACTATACCCCGGATTCTACTACGAAACTAATATTCTTTATTAAATACCTATAAAATTTAACCGTTGAGGAGTTCTCTCGTTTGAAGCCAATCCTGGCAATAGCATCAGGTTATACTTGTCATAAACATGCATTGTCATCGGGACTGGACAAGTATATAAAATTTCAACTCAATCGAACAACGGGAAGTAGGTCAAATTTAAATTGCAAGATTCCACTTTTACACACACACGACAAGTTAAATAAAAACTTTTAAAAAACAAAATCAGTAGTTATAAAATTCCGAGTAGTAATATTTCTTGCAACTAAGGCATATATGCTGTCATTGTATAAAATTGCGGTTTGCATTTTACAAGTTTAGCGTAATCATTCTTTAGTATTCCGAGTACAATGATTGTTGTAATTTTATTCAGGGCTGTCGATTTTTTTTTGCCGAAGTCTTTACATTATTACTTAAGATAGTTTATCTTAGTCTCTGATATAATCTTCTATAGAGCAATTTCACGCGCATTCGGGTATATATAAAAATATTTATTTATTTAATTTAATTTAATTTAAAAAGACATCTTAGTCCATATATAATGTTAGTAATATTACTTAATGACTAGGTTAGTACTTAATAACTAAAAATATCATCAAAAAATCAAATCATCAATCAATCAATCAATCAATAACTAAAAATATCATCAATCATCAAAAATATAACACAGGTGAAAATAGGAATCAGAGATTGGAATGATGCTCACAATCAAAATTTTATGAAATTTTAAATTTTAAAATTTCTTATTGTAGTTGTGTTCAGTATGCACATAAACCGCAGAAAGCCCATATAACACATACACTGTCTTGCGTTCACTATGTCGTGCATTTCAGTGACCACAGACTCAATAATGTCCTTATCCATCGTTGTTGGGTGGCCGCTGAAGTAATCTTTCAACTCGAAATTGCAACCTCTAAATTTTTTAAATCAATCCAACACGCCCTAATACCTTTTTTTAACAATACAACATAACGTGCCGCAAATGATCTTTTGGTGTTTCATATTATGTACAAAAAAAAGAGTCTTTTTCATCAAAGAAACGTACTTTGAAAGATCTCTGGGATGACTGAAACCGATGTCATAAGCAGCTAGGAAATAAGCCTGCACGTTCATATAAAAACACTCACTTAGTCACTTAGTGTAGCGCGGAAAAAACTTATGGGACAACCTAATACAAAGGGCGACCTCATCACTGGGCAGGATCTCTTCTAGGCAAACTTTATTATAGGATAATAAAAAACATAAAAAATAGTCAGTTGACAACCCTGAAACTTGACTTAATAATTGACAACATGTTTATAGTAACTGGCGGCCACGATGTACCTCTGTGAACTCGCGATAATAACCAAGACAATCATCAGTTGATACTGTAAACACTGATAAACATGCAACGACAAATCATATCATGCAATATGCAAAATGACAATTATCAATTATCCCATTATATATAATTTTCTGCTATCATTTTCGAGCTGTGATAACCCAGCGGTGAAACTGTGCGACTCTTGAAAGCGTCATGGGTTCACTACCAACAGAAACTAGAAAACAGAACTCTTAACATAAAAACCTTATGTGTGAATCATCATTGTAAAATATCAGAACGCTTATCGGTGAATAACATCGTGAGGAAACCTACATATCTGTAAAAAAATTTGGGAATATGTGTTACCTACCAATCCGCATTGGAGCCGTGTGGTGGGTCTATGATCCAAACCTTCTCTCTAAAAAGAGAGAGGAGGCCTTTATCCAGGAGCGGAATAGAACCAGACAGTTCCTTTGGTTTTGATTAATTGTAACGCATTTGCTTATACCCGAAGCAATGTTCAATAATTAAAGACAATAGAAGTGATATAAATGCATGGATTTAAAAGCAGCTTCGTACAAGTCTGCAGACTAATTATGAAAATCGAGAATCGAGCGTTTAATTAATCTTATTGAACCTTGACGATACAAAAGCTCTTGAATAAAGTTTAATTTGATTTGATTTACTGATACAATTTAATGGAATTCTAAAATATTTGTTAATGTGGTACATAATTACTCTTATACACCGATGTCATTGTCAAGTTCGTTTATCATTACCAGAGTCTAGAAACCCTGGACAATGGCAAGCCCTACTTAGCGGCGTATCATGGCGATGTCGGCTCGGTGATCAAGAACTTGCGATACTACGCCGGCTGGGCCGACAAGAACCACGGCAAGGTGCTGCCCACTGATGGGAAATACTTCGCCTACACGAGGCACGAGCCCGTTGGTGAGATATTTCAGATTAAATGTTCTCGTTTGGATATAAAATGAATGAAGTGTATTCTGGAGTACGTTTGCGTTTGCAGAAAATACTATTTCTGTATTGCTTACGCTGATATCTTGCGTTTTATTTATTTAAGTAAACAGTTTGCCAATAGACATAACACTAACAAAAACAATAAAACACTATATTTAATAAATACAAATTGTGCACGTCCAATTACTGGCAAACAGCATGCCTGAATATCCTGCAAGAGCGGAGTTACAAAAAGTAAATTTCTAAAGGGTTAACAATTAAAACTTATATATATATATAAAGTAATAAGAAATACAGGAGGCAACACTCGGTTGTTTTTATGCTGATGCAAAATAGTTTTAAATTTATGAAGACCCACTGCGAGAATGTTAGTTTTTGTTCTCGTAAAAAACATATTGCGCAGAGATTTGGAGTAACTACAAACTACTCATAAAATTTTACTCTCCTATTAGTTTCTCAAAGGTTGAAAGACTCTTTTTAGGATGTCTTTTTTATAAGCTAGTAATATTGTTTTTTCTTTTTTACTTTGTATTAATTTTTTGTACAATAAAGTGATACAACAACTCTGTCGGCAGGGGTTTGCGGTCAGATAATCCCATGGAACTTCCCTCTATTGATGGCGTCGTGGAAGCTGGGCCCCGCGCTGGCGGCCGGGAACACCCTGGTGCTAAAGCCCGCTGAACAAACCCCGCTCACGGCGCTCTATATTGCACAACTCGTCAAGGTAAAAGGGCATCTATACTAATATATAAAACTGAAGAGTTTGTTTAATTGTTTGAACGCGCTAAACTCAGGAACTACTGGACAAATTTCAAAAATTCTTTCAATGTAAGTTAATGTTAGGAAGGTGGCAGGTTGAAAAATACCTAGCTAAATGATATGACAACATGGTTAAAATATGTTGTGCCGACTTAGGGTGGAATAAGGGCCGGAGAATGGATGCATGAATGATAAAATGAAATCTATACTAATATATAAAGCTGAAGAGTTTGCTTGATTGTTTGAACGCGCTAATCTCAGGAACTACTGGACCGATTTGAAAAATTATTTCAGTGTAAGATAATCTATTTATCGTAGAAAGCTATATATAAACATCACGCTAAGATGTATAGGAGAAGAGTAGCAATAAAAAATATTACTAAAACGGGAAAATTCAAAGCTTTCCTTGCGTGAGCTGAGTAAACGGTAATAGTTATTCAAAAATCTCTTATTGCAATTCGGAAAAAATTACACACTGAGTTCTATGCGGGTGAAGCTGCATGCACAGCTAGTCATTCAATGTAATTGTAGCGATTCAATTTGCCTGTTGCGATAACATAAATTATTATCGTCGAGCTAACAGTTTCAAGGTGGTTCAAGGTCACACTGAAAACGTAACAAGTTTATTTTCAACTCACATTAACATAATTTATGAATTGAACGAATTTGTGTTATATGGTTCGTAATATAAGAATAAATTCGTCTAATTTATAAAATGATATAAAGATACGTGACACCCGATACCCGTAGTCTTTAGCTTTAAAATGCCGTCATTTTTTCATACTCCTGAAGGAGGAAAGGGATATTTTTATCCTTTTTCTTGTTGTGTACTACAAATCGTAGTACACAACAAGAAAAAGAAGTATCTGAGAGATTCCAGTTTTCAAGTCATTGTAAATCTATGTATAAAATCTAACTGCGGGCTAAGTACTTATATAAAGCACTGTTTTGAAAAACATGCAACATCCTTATGTTCCTTAGCCATGTAGAATATGTATTGCCAAATAATGTGTAATAATGTAAAATATATAAACAAAATAAAGTGACAATCTAGTCTAAGAAAATATTTAAAAAAATATTTACCATACATTCCGTTAAAAACGACATAAAAAAATCAGTTATTGACATTATTAAATAAAATTATCTAGAATACTAGACTATCCATTATTTTGAAAGAATTAGTAAAAAATAGGAAAAAAATGAAGTAGTTAACTAGTGCACTATTTACAATAGAAAATATTTTAATTTCTAGGAGGCAGGTTTCCCGGCGGGCGTGGTGAATGTGGTGCCAGGGTTTGGAGACGCGGGAGCCGCCATCGTGGATCATCCTGATGTGGACAAGGTCGCATTCACTGGTATGGTTTTAACTTTAGCCTCTTAATCTAGTGTAGCGTTACACAATAATCCTTTTTTTAATTGCGTAGCGGTACACAACAATAATAATTAATTTGCACGTCTAAAGTATGCAACATCAAATCTGCCCTAATAAACAGTGATCCCTTTTTTTACGTGAGAATTACTTAGCTATGTCGGACTCTTACTGATTAATGCATCATGGTATTCAAACTTGCTGCCGTAAAGATGAGGTCACAGAACACATCACCTCTGTACCCTCATGAGCCGAAGCCGATCTTATTAGCTACACCTAGTGGCGCCTATATAACAATAGCTCTACCTTCACAACCGACGAATTGGGAGCACTTAGTGGATCTAAAGCCAATTCGTCCCAAATTATCATGAAATACTATAGTTTTTGAGTGGCAGCCCCTAACCGGATACCGTTGGTAAACACCAAATTACTCATAGATTACAAAAGTTGGTTGATTGCGGAAGGTTGCAGGCAACCGCAAATTCTTAAGATCTTACACCTATTTAATCCAGTTCATGATGCATAAATAAGATCTTAAGAAACCTATACTCAACTGATGGATGATGATAGATTTAGATTTAAAAGAAAATTGTAATGATACCTATATGATTGTGTTTGCCAAGTTTTATCATTTTATTGTGAGGGAAGACTGTTAGGTTCCACTGAGGTCGGGAAGCTGATTCAGCGCAGTGCTGCCGGCACCGTGAAGCGGATCACCTTGGAGTTGGGCGGGAAATCGCCGAACATCGTGTTCGCGGACGCCGACCTGCCGTACGCGGTGGAGCAGTCACATATGGCGCTCTTCTACAACATGGGACAGTGCTGTTGTGCAGGTATTCAATGCTAGAACATGTCATCATCCCGTAATCTCATCGTTACATTGCTTTATCTTTCAGAAATTCCATCATAACGAAGTTTCAACGTTACCTAATTTCACAATTACAAAGCTAAATGGTGGAAAACATGTCGCTTATTTGTGATAAATGGTTGACCAAGCCTTGCTCGGTAATATTTTACAAAATAAAAAAAGAAACTTTAAAAAAAAGAAAATATAGTGGGGTAGATGGGGCTCGATCTAGGTATTTTGATTTCTCGCGACCACCCGTCAAATAAACTACGCTGACTTGACAGTTTATGGAAAATATTCACTTCAATATAAATTTTAGTATTTTTTAATGCCCAAAAACAGGGATAAAACGAATTTTTTAACATAAAACCTAGCTAGATCGATTTTTCGGCCCCAGAACCCTCTACATGCTGAATTTCAGAAAAATAGTTGGAGCCGTTTGAGAGATTCCGAAAATATATACATACAAGATTAATTCATTTAAATAGCAAAGATAAATTTTGTAGGTCACGAAAATTTACTATCCTGTCGAATTATAGGAGAGAATGGCAGATTAAAACATATTAAGCCGACCCCATTTAGACTGGAATAAGGATAATTATGCCGAAAATTCACCCTCCTAAACTTTAGTCACGAAATTTAAATCTTACAAAATTACAAAAAAAAACGACGATATTGACAGACAATATCGTCGTTCCGAGATGTTTGGATCATTTTCTGAACCTTTGAAAGGGTAGATGAAACTTTTACTTGTATATATTGTCTGTGTGCAGGATCACGTACGTTCGTTGAGGACAAGATCTACGACAAGTTTGTAGAGATGTCAGCCGCGCGGGCCGCCAAGCGAGTCGTCGGAGACCCCTTCAGACCCGACACCGAACAAGGCCCGCAGGTAGTAAATAATGCGATGGGATGCCCTTTAAATATGCTTGGGAAAAAGTCATATCCGACTTGGGTAGTAGGACTTGCCCACATTCTCTCTCTTTCTCTCATCAGCCATCCACTGTTAGACATAAGTCTTTTCCATGGACTTCCACGCTACACGATCTTGTGCCGCCTGGATCCAGCGGCTCCCCGCGACCTTTTTTGAAGTCGTCTGTCTATCTAGTGGAGGGTCTTTGGAAAACACTTTGACTGGCCCGTTGGCGCAGTGGGTAGTGACCCTGCCTTCAGCTCTGTGGGTCACGAGTTCGATATCCACCGAGGACCAACATTTTCTATAAACGAATTTGTTGGTCTTCGAGCGTAGGCGAATATTTGAATTTAAGTATGTATTTAAAATATATATAAGTATTTATTCCCCAGTTGTCTGTCACCCATAACACAAGTATTAAGTTACTTACTTTGGGGACGGACGACCGTGTGTGTCTCATATATTTATTTATTTTTATTTTAGTTTAATAAATCACAGTTTTATGGAAAGTATCGAAAGGAGGCTTATGCCCAGAAATTCACTTTGGTTTAATGTATTCTGGTGATACAAATCAAATCAAAATATCTTTATT
Source organism: Morpho helenor (assembly GCA_029227775.1). Taxonomy (NCBI): domain Eukaryota; kingdom Metazoa; phylum Arthropoda; class Insecta; order Lepidoptera; family Nymphalidae; genus Morpho; species Morpho helenor. The sequence goes on from JARGCU010000006.1 coordinate 4,092,562, forward strand.
CAAATAAACTCTTTCAAGCACTTTTGAATCGTCAAGGATCAATATGATTAATGAAGCTACAACTGGTTCGGAATGTTGCTCTTACCGAGAATAACCAGAAAGAAACACGGCGGTCAATCTTTTAAACATTTTCAATTTTACATTATTAAACCGCAGTCTTGTATGAAGCTGAAAGGATTTTCAAATCCAGGCTTTTTTATCATTCAAATAATCTTCAATTTTGTAATATGCTTTACGTATAAGTATATCTCTAACCTTTCTGTAGACTGATCTAGTATTGATTCATGTGGACGTTCGTGGTAGATCGACGGCGAGCAGCACGAGAAGATTCTTGGACTGATCGAGCGCGGCAAGAAGCAGGGCGCGCGGCTGATGGCGGGCGGGTCTCGGCACGGCAGCGCGGGCTACTACGTGCAGCCCACCGTGTTCGCGGACGTGCAGGACGACATGGACATCGCCAGGACTGAGGTATTGCCTACAACAAACGCCTCCACTACTACTTTAAACGTTCTATATCTTTAATATTTAAATGAGTTAATCTTGTATATATATATGAACACTTGAAGTAAATAAGGCACTAAGTACCTAAAAATTAAAATTGGAACTAAGTAATTTGGTTCTAAAAACCAATTTTAGAACCAAATTGCATACTTAGTTCGAATTTTAAGTTTTAGGTACTTCGTACCTTATTTACTTCAAGTGTTCATATATTCAGAATCTCGGAAACGGCTCCAACGATTTCCCTGAAATTCAGCATGTAGGGGGTTTTGAGGGAGAAAAATCTATCTAGATAGGTTTTATTTTAAAAAAATGACATTTTATGCCTGTTTTCGGGCTCTAAAATTTTATTGAAATTTACGTTGAATACAATCAGAATTTTTCGCTGTCAAACGTAAAGTCATGGTAGTTCATTTGGGGAACGGCGGTCTAGAGAGGTGAAAATACCTAGGATAAAGCCCCACCTGCCCGAATATTTTTTAATTTTTCTTTTACAATTTTTTTTTTACATCATTTTTAAAATTACCGAGCAAGGCTTACCATCAAGGTCACCCAGGTACTAACACAATTATCAGCGCTCGACCATAATGAAAGATTATACATCGGGATAATATCACTACATATTATAAAACAAAGTCGCATTCTTTGTTTGTCCCTATATCCCTATGTATGCTTAAATCTTTAAAACTACGCAACAGATTTTGATGCGGTTGTTTTTTAAATAGATAGAGTGATTCAAGAGGAGGGTTTATATGTATAATAACATTCAATACCGAGTAGAGAAATACTGTATATTTTGAGGTTTCTAATGCGATGTCGTAAATAATTACATTTACGGCAGTAATTAATAAATCAAAACTACTGGATCGATTTTATTAATTTTTTTTCGCAGACTGACATAGGCTATATATTTTATACCCGTGCGAAGCAGGGGCAGGCCGCTAGTATAGGATAATATAGTATAGAATAATATAGTAGCCGCTAGTATAGATAAAAATAAACCGTTACTCTTGTGAGAACACTAAGTGCAAAATAACGTCGCGAGTACCCCTAGTCTATACATTTTAAATAAGTATGTATATATGTTCCTTTTTTACTCATAAAAAGCAGGACCGACTTTAATGCATTTTCAGAGAATGTTGAAATTGACCCAACGGTGATCAAAGCATTTTTTTTGTCCGTCAAAGACAGTTTTGTTTAGACCAGACTGAACCCTAGTTAGCTATTTGTTCATATTTAGGTGTGGTTGGCGATAAATTAAAACAGTAGCTCCTAAGTACAAATATGTACCTTGCGTTTGGTGATGTCAATAACAATACCGCTTCCAGATCTTCGGGCCGGTGCAGCAGATCCTTAAGTTCTCCCAGCTGGACGAGCTGCTCCGGCGCGCCAACGACACTGAGTACGGACTGGCAGCGGCCGTCTTCACCAAGGACATCGACAAGGCCAACTATCTCATTCAGGTACTGTTTGGTCAAAATATTCAAAAGAATCTTGCAAGTAAATTGAAATCCTAAAATCACCATTGATTCGCATGTTTGTTTCTTTCGAAGAGTATAGCAATAACTCTTGAATGAATAGCAATAACTCTTGGACTACGCCCTTAGTTGTAGTCGAACAGGGTGTATATGAAAAATATAACACACAGCAATCCGAAACAAGATTTATTTTTACTTTACCAATGGTATATGATGAGGTTGATACAGCGCCATCTAGTTTGATTTGCTGTACTAAAGTATTTGCGTTAACCAACTCTTCATACTACATGTCATCGTTATACCCTGATACGTAGCTAATTTCAGTTAAAATATCTTCATTATCACTCAAATAATGTTATAAGCATCGTTTTACAAAATTTTCTAAATTAATATAAAGCTAAATCTAGATTCTTGAGGAATTTTATTATGGAAACGTGTATCAAAATGATATCTGGATTTTCTGGAGACGCATTTGAATTTTGTATATAGCTCCTCTTTAATAGGCGTTAGTTTATGCCTTGTTATTGTGCAGAGCTTGCGAGCGGTCTTTGAGGAATTGTGTTATTAAAACGTGTACCGAGAACAAATGATTTTTGAGTTTTCTGGAGACGCAACGCAAGTTTGAATTTTCCATGCAGCTGTTCCCCTGTTAACAGGCGTACTTTATGTGATACTTTTGTGCAGGGCTTGCGAGCGGGTACGGTGTGGGTGAACGACTACAACGTATTTGGCAACCAGGTTCCTTTCGGTGGTTACAAGCAATCTGGTATAGGCCGTGAGAACGGGCCCTACGGCATCAAGAACTACACTGAAGTCAAGGCGGTCGTTGTCAAGCTTACTGAGAAGAATTCATAAATAATTGGGAAAGAACGCACAAACTTTCATAGAGTTATTATAGAGTAGGGGAACCATAGGCTACCTTGTGAGTGCTGGTATATATTTTATCTTTATATACTCTGTGGTACACTATCCTACCAGTTATTTTTTGACACATTTTATGCCGGCACACCTATTCTAGTACAACTCTATGGTTATAACAATACATGTTTTTTTTTTAATTAGTTTTATTAATGGCCTGGAATCCAGTCCTTTAAGTTAATACAGAACCTATAAACGTACACTCAGATAAAAAAATAGACGGAATTTAATATTGAACTGTGGGTTTAAGGCATTGAAGTAATACTAATAAGGCATTAAAGTAGTTATATCCATTCTATATTTATTTATTTAGACTAGCTTTTTTACGCGCAAACGTACTGTGCCCTCTAGGCGGCTTTCAATTAACGATTACTCAATTCCTTGGAGCAAAAGTGTCAAATATTTAGGCCTTCACTTAGATAACAAAATTAATTGGACAAGTAATACAGAAGCATTACGAATTAAAGGTATGAAAGCTCTAAATGCACTTTCTCCTATCTTAAACCGAAAATCTAATTTAAGTCCCAAAACTAAACTGAAGATTTACTCAACACTTGTACGTCCGTGCATAACCTATGCAGCTCCTGTCTGGAGTAGCACCTGTGACACTAATTATAAAAATCTTCAAACTATTCAAAATAAAGCTTTAAAGATTGCTTATAATACTCCGTTTAAAACAAACTTACGCAAATTACATAATTATATTAAATTTCCTTTAATTAAAGATTTTATTTTAAAACTAACAAAAAAATTTTATCAGGTTAAAAATCCAAGTAATCCAAACAAAATAATTGCATCAATAGGTAAAACTCGTAAACACATGTTGCGCTTCAAAAATTATGGTCGATACAAGTTGCCCCATCACTACGTGCTGAGCTGTAGATAACAAAGGCGCCTTACCATCTGATCGCTTGTTTCACTCAAGTGTATTTCTACCCGCTACTAAGAATTATTATGCACGCCACCTAATAAATTATGTAGTTAACTTTTATACAACTATGATTGTATTGTTTTATAACATCACGTTTGAATGCTTATTATGTATAATTAATTAATCTGACTTGTAACTTGTACAAATCTTCATGTGAATGTAGGTTAATCGTATGTCTAACCCGCTTTATACTGTTTCTGTTTTTTTATTAATTATATTTATATTATATTATAAAAGTAATTGTTTTTCGAAACTTACAAGTTCTGTGTGAGGTGTTATTAGCCTTAAGGAACATTGTTGTCTTCTTTACTGGTGTATTCTTAGAAATAAGAAATGCATACATGTATGTTTATGTTGTTCTAAATAAAGAAAAAAAAAAAGACTAGCTAACCAGTCAGACATTGTCATATCTCAACTATTTGTTATTGATGGGTTCTAGCTCTAATCTTTGTCTCTAATATAATGCCTTATATCTTAAAGCTATAATATAGATAATCGAGGAAGGCTATAGACTATATAACATCAGGCTAAGATGAATAGGAGAGGAGCAGCAATAAAGCAGCAAAATTTAAAGCTTTCCATGCGTAACTTAAGTAAAGTAAAAGTTATCAAAACTCATGTATTACAAATAATTTTTATAGCAAAACTAGCCTGGTAGCTAGTAATGAAACAAATTTTAAATCAGCAATTTTCAACAATTAATGGTATAATAGTGTAGGTATAATGGTATAGTAGGTATAGCGTTTATGTTATGTTTAATTTTCTACGTTGAAAATAGAAAATTTATAATACCCATTTACCGTAAGAGGCGAAAAACATTAAAATCAGTTATTAAGAGCATTATATGATGTTCTTATCCATAATACGTGCAACTTACGTCAAAATAAACCATAATCTAAATGAAAGAACACCTAACAGTTGTGTCAAGTCTGCGTTCAAAATCATTGATTTCAATGTCCAGAATTCGCCAATTTACAATAGTACTCATTTCCACAACGCATTTCCGAAGTTATTAAACAATTTAAAAAAACATTTTAATGTACTTTTAGATAACTAAATCATTTTTCTGCTATAACCATAGAGTTATTAATACTAGAGTAAGGGTGCCATAGGCAGCCATGTAAGTGAGAGTGTCCACAACAAATAATTAGAGGAAAGATGAAACACGTATACTTGTCTTTGTCTAATCGCACATAAAAAGAGAGACAGATAGATACAGTCTAATTTGCTTTCATTTTATTGTCATAGGCTGACTACCTTACTCTAGTATAATAACTCTTTGGTTAGAACCGCTTATCAAATAATGCGTACAAATCTCTATGGTGCTCTAACAAAATATTCACGAGGCTGTAATAATATTTTTTATTGCCATTTTTAGATCGTAGTTTGTATAATGTTAGGGTTAAGAATAAAACATGTTATTTTTATCAGTAACGAGTTTTATTTGTTTAACAATTACGTCTAAAATCAACTACACACCTGAGTAACGACACTGTTTATATACGATTCAATAAATAATCAAAAATAAGAAAATGTAATTTTAGAAAATCGTGTGTAAAAGATATGAAAGTGTCCTTTGGTCCGCAAAGATGTAAGTAGACGAAAGATATTAAAGATAAAAATTAACAGTGAAAAGTAAACTAAAAATAAAATCGTGAAAAAAACTATACTAAAATCACAACAGTGGAATGGTTTTGTGCTTCTTAATCTAAAATCACATAGCCTTTCACTATAATCACTAAAAATATTAAAAAATGGAAAATCTTAAAAGAAATCTATTAAAAACGTAAAATATCTTTGGGTTTACAAAATGCCAACATTCAATGGACGGGATATGGCGTGTGGCACTGACGATGGTTTTAAAGGCAACGACGAAATATAATACAATAATGCTAAAAACAATTTATAAGAAATGACTATAACAAGTGAGTGTTTTAAAAGAAAAGTATAAGATTGATTTTTGATGCTAATTCTCAAATTGGAAATCAACTGCTTTTGTATTACACAGCATAATATTGGCCTTGAAATATTAGTCTTTGTACTTATCAGTGATCGGCCAGCCACAAAATCAGCATTTAATACCTAACATAAATTAAAAAATATATAAAAAAAGATACCGCCAAGGTATGAAATAAGCTCGAATCGAATACGCAACCTTTTAGTAAGGCTTTTGCTAGTCGACGTAGAATACGGGAAATTTAAACCAACCCATATTCCAAAAAATATAAAACACTAAGAGTATATAAGTTAAATTATAATTGTGTTAAAGCTAAATTAGATTTGTTGATGTAAGAAGACACATTATTTTGAGATGGAATACTATAGAATAAGCTTATAGAATGTTTTATATTTTTATGAGTATGATACGCTGATGGAAAGTTCAAGAATTCTCTAGTAAATCTCTCATCGTTAAGCACTAAAATATATAAGGGTGCAATACATGGATAAATGACAGTTTCTGCCGTATATTAAGATGTAGAATAGATAAACGAAATTGTGCCCCGATACTACATGATTTTATTCTAATATAACTGTTGTAAGAGCCAAGATAACTTTATCGTTTCTCAGACACACTGATCACTCAAGTGTACATGGAATTCGTTAATTTACTATGTATTAGGTATATGTTTGAACAAATTTATCATAATAAATGTAGAAATCTGATGAAAACCGAAATCAGTTAGCTAAATTCGATAATTAGATTGAAATTACCTAATTTACTTGACTAGCCCTGAATGTATCCTGATCATGAAGCAAATAAACATTCAATGTTTCCATAGGGACAAAATTATAGGGCTGATAAATTCAAAAAAATTAATAAGCTGCTTCCGTAAAGATAATGTTATATAGATGATGAGATGATGAGTAAGATTCAGTAGACTTTTTCGCGGCCAGCGCGCTGGTGTACAATACAAGAAAATGGTGAGAATATTGATCCTTTTTGGCACGTTACTATACCAATGTTTTATAACAGAACAAATTAAGGCCTGGAATTGCAAATTATGTCAATTTTTCATTTGCAAATACGGATAATTGGCGTCATTAGATTGTGTCGTTGAGTGCATCGTGACAATCAGTCACTGAGTCTTAAATGAAACGCACATTTCTCAGGGAACATAACCACAGGGAATAGACTGTGATGATGGGAAACTATATTGGGAATAATGATGAACTTACTTACTGGTATTTGGTTATTGGCTAACTCGTTCAGCCTCAAGGATCACGCAACTTTATAACACGTCACTGGCGTTTGTTAATGTATACGATTCGAGCCATTACACCCAAGCGATATTATATGTAGATTAATTTTAACGTATAAAAATTGTACTATTGATTGTGGGTTAATAAAAACCAAATCAACAGAATCAGTTCTCGTCAGTCAACTCCTCGTTCATGACGGAGAGGTTCTCCTCAGATATCTTCTCCAGACAGCCGCCGGTCAGCGGCGTCAGATTGTTCGCCATTTCCTCCTCTATCTCACGTTCCAGTATCTCGAAATCGTCATTCTCCGCTTGACATTTCAAGCATTCGTCGGACGACGAGTCCTGGTAGCACATCACGTTCTCTATATTCAATTCCACTTCGTCGCTTTTATCATCGTTAGTGGACAGTGAAGGGCTACTGCTGCTCAAAACGCGCGTCTCCTTGCTTAGGTTTTTACCGTATATTTCGAATTTGGGTCGCGCTTTCAGTTTCTCATTGAACTTCTTTAACGCCGCGACGTGGTTTGACCGTTTCTCTTTGGGAAAGATGCGTTGGATCCGTTCCTCTATCAAGGAGATGCTGCGTTTGAACACCACGGTGTCCTTGGGGCGGTCGGTCCCGTCGATGGCGTCCCGGGACTCGGTGTCAGAGTTGTCGCAGCGGAAGTAGATGGTGTCGCAACCGTTCTCCTGCTTGACCTTGATAAGACAGCAGTCGTCCTCCTTCTCGCAGAGTATCTCGTGCAAGGAGCCGTGTAAAGGGATCAATTTCACTTTGCCGCCGAAATTTTCTTGCATATGAGTCGACAAGTCGTCATCGATATACAAGTCCTCAGTGCTGCGAGCTTCCTGCAAATCAGAAGTGGAATTATGACTTTAGGTTATTTGAGGTTATATGGAACTCAAAATGAGAGTAGAAGAATAAAAATAACACGAATTAAATTAATAATTGGAAAATCTCATAAGTAACCTACATATCGCTGTCAAATTTCTGGGTTATATGTAACACAAATGCGTTGAGGCAGTGTGATGAGTTTAAGCTATAATGCTTTTCTGTATTGTGGGTGGAGTACATTTAAATCAATGAGTGCTACTCTACTACTGCTTACACCAAGTTTCTATATACGAAGTAGCCATATAATACAGCGATTACTTAAGTCGTAAATTTAAAATGTAAATTCCCTATTCGTATTGATAATTTCAATAATTTATAGCAATCTTTAACGCGGAATATAGGAAAATATTTTTTCATTACATTGATAATTTAGTTTAGTAATATTTTAACCACCCAAAATTAACCATTATGATTGAAAAACTAATAGATCCCTATCAATATAACAAAAAGACGTAGAGCAATTTGAAAAAGAAATAATCTGTCTAAACATATACAAAATTGATTTATAAATCTTTTATGTATTTAGTCATACATCATTTATATTCTCATTTGACTGGCCCGTTGGAGCAGTGGGTAGAGACACTGCCTTCAGCTCCGCCGGTCGTGGGTTCGATTCCCGCCGAGGGCTAACATTTTCTATAAATGAATTTGTTGGTCTTTGAGCCTGGGTGTATATTTGTATTTAAAAAAAAATACGAAAGTATATATTCACCAGTTGTCTGTCACCCATAACACAAGTATTAAGTTACTTACTTTGAGGACGGACGACCGTGTGTGTAAGTGTCCCATATACTTATTTATTTTATTTATTTCAATAACTTATAATAATTACGAGGGGGACGGCGCGCACGCAGTCCCCACTATCAAAAATTACGCGTCCGAGTTATCCGCATTAGGGATAATCGCAGAGGTCAACCCAGCCGCAGTGCAATGGAAGGGCCTCGCTCTGGGAGAACCGCCTACTTGATCACGGTGTCTCCTACGCCAGGTAAGTATGCTTTGGCTGACTCGCACCGAGGTAGTCATTGCGCGAGAATTAATCTCCCTAGCGCGATACACTATTGGGGGAATAATGCGCAGCGCCACCCAGCGGCGGAGCTATCCACCGCTAGCAACACCGAAACGTATGTTTGGACCCATGCATGCTTTACTAGTTCTCCGATCTAAGTCAGATGACACTACGATCCGATTTTTATGTTTTACCATTTAAATTTTTGCATAAAACGAATGACAGAAAATTTGCTACAATCTTTAAATATTCCATTTTTAATGTATATTCTTTTTTATTTTTCAAATATTTCTTAGCATAGTGAATCGTTCAAAAGAACTGCTATGCTAGTGACTATATATATTATTTTGGAATTTTGATACAAAATAAATAATACATAAGCAAAAAAGCCAACATCACGCGGTGTTCCCAGGCGGTCACCCATCCAAGTACTGACCGCGCCCGATGTTGCTTAACTTCGGTGATCGGACGAGAACCGGTGTATTCAACATGGTATGGACGTTGGCGATTGCCATATTGAATTAATCAAACATGCTCAAAAATACGTGAATTGAATGTACAATTTATCAAAGATTGTGCGGATTAATACATACAATCAAATATAAAAACTAAAAGCGACTGTACTAAGTTCATAATACGAGTCAGGATTGCAATTCCAGGGAATCTAAACCATGTTATATTTTCACGTAACGAGTTGGGTCAACTAACTATTAACAATACCATGGCTATTGCTGCTAGACACCCGTTATTAAATATTTCAGATAAATTATACGCAAATGCAGGTATCAGGTGTAGGACGAGGTGGAAAGAGGCCCAGGGGGACGGAGTCGAATGAGTTGGACTCACCAAATTCATTCAACACTTGACGCCAGTATCTGCGATGCATCCAAACCACAGAAGACAAAGCCAAATGGTGGAAAATAGTCCAAAAGCAGAGGTTCGGTCTCACAAGAGATATCCTTTAGTAAACTTTCCCTGAATATTGCAAGAATACGATTCGCTCTCCTATGTTTTGACGATGCTTCTACGCTTATCCCATCACTCAAATAATAATATTTATATAAATTAATAAATTTATATAAATTAATAATTAATAATAAATTTTATAGAAATTATTAGGGCTAATAGCGTAAGTCAATTCGAAAAAATTGTTCAGTTCGGAATATAGACTCAAAGCGATTTGAAAGCGAATACTGTTAAATATTTATACACATTGTGTATATTTTATACACAAAACGATTGTATGCATTTATTTTATGACTAGCTGTACCTGCGTCTTCGCCCACATAGAAATTAGTAACTCACAAAGTTCTTCCCGCGTAAATCCTGACCCCACGGGAACTTAACCGTAATATAACTTTCCTCAATAAATGCACTGCTTGCAAAAGTAATAATAAAATTATTTTGCTATAATCTGCGATAAAGTGAAAATGAAAATATATATGCTAAATGTAGAGTGGCTTTGTGATTTTGTCGTGGAGTCTATCTCCTGATGATACTTCGGTTGCGGGGCGAAACGATTGTTGAGTTTGTGATAGTGAACTTGTGTATTGGTGGTGGTGGTGGTGAAGGTTTGTACATGTGTTTTTACGAATCCTGCATGTATCAGGTATGAACGGATTGTCCACTCTACATTTAGCATATATATTTTCATTTTCACTTTATCGCAGATTATAGCAAAATAATTTTGTTATTACTTTTGTATAATGGATCTCTGCAAAGTAACGCCTAAATCTATAATTTATTTCAAGCACTCCTTGCATGCAAATCTTTTAGTAAAAACTTTACAAAAATCCAGGTTTTAATGAAATCGACATTCATCAAAATCAAATTCATCAAAATTACATACAGACGGACAAGTTTTGTGGACTTTCTTTTATAATATATATAGATTATAAAACTATTTATCGTATTTATTTTTAATATTTTTTACTCCTAACACGTAACAATATGAACACTTACAATAGTAAGTATTTTATCTTTAAGAACTTACCTGAATAGCATTGAAAGCTTGGCACCGTTTTAACGTGTTTATGTGAAGCTCCTCTCCCGTTAAGGTATCCTCCATTGATATGTTAAGTTTGTCTCTCCCGCTGCTACTGTTAGACTCAGATAAAGTCACATTCACACAATTGTCCAATACTTGTAAACTGTTCTCTCCCGAACGGCTAAATGTAATTTGTAACAATGGTTTATTGTTCCCATTGATTTTGATTCTAGAAAAGGACTTAATTGGGTCCTTTTTAGCGTCGTCTTCGCCATTTTTCAACGACTCTATTATGCTAGCTACACCTTTATTCAGAAAATCATCGCCCTTTTGTGAGTTCGTTGATTCTGAAACGTTGTCGGTAATTTCTGTCACTAAGTGCTGAAATTCTTTGCGAATAAGATCTCTTATGAACTCCTCGATGCTCAATGTGTCTGTAGAGCGGTCTACCATTGGTTCTTTCTGTACAACGTCTTCTGTTAAGGTTCTGAAAAAAAACCAATGTAGTTAAGATAAAAATATTTGTACTCGTGAACATGTAACGTTACTTTTAAATGGAAAATTAAAGGAACAAAATAGCAATATCCAAAGTGATCATTATCATACAGACCACGCGTTCCTAATCTTACAAGTGTATTAAACGTGATATGAGTAAGACGTGAGTTTTTAATATGTAAATAAAAAAAACATAAGTAGCAAAAAGCCAACATCACGCGGTGTTCCCAGGCGGTCACCCATCCAAGTACTGACCGCGCCCGATGTTGCTTAACTTCGGTGATCGGACGAGAACCGGTGTATTCAACATGGTATGGACGTTGGCAATAGCGTTTTTGAAATATATGATCAAAATATTATATGTTAATATAAATATTATGGAATTTATAGGAAGGAGTTGAATAAAACAGAAAAAAATTAAGTACCAAAAAACCAACACAAGAGGTGTACCTAAGCGGTCAACCATAGTAATGACCACGCTCAAAGTTGTTTAACTTCAGTAATAAGAACCGGTGTATTCAAGGGTGCACGTTGGCGATTGCAAATATAAAATGATTGATCATTATTTTATATCATAATATTATGGATTTTACAAGTATTCGTTAAATGAAACACAAATATATAAGTACCAAAAAAGCCAACATCACGCGGTGTTCCCAGGCGGTCACCCATCCAAGTACTGACCGCGCCCGATGTTGCTTAACTTCGGTGATCGGACGAGAACCGGTGTATTCAACATGGTATGGACGTTGGCAACAAACGAAGCTAAATATATGATAGATATAGAAAGAAACATACCCTTTTTCTAATGCTTTTTTCACGTTATTGTCGTGTGGGTGGAAGTTCATACTTTTTGAGATTGCTTCTCGAGCTAAGCAGTATTGCTCCCAATGGCTTCCTGCGAACAAAGCATAAGTAATTTAAGTGATAATAGAAAACAATATACTAGGGAACAAATATGCTTAGAGAGTTTATGTTTAAGGTGGCTTTTTAACAGTTACTTGAATTATTAGGGGATGAAATTAATTTGAGACAAGATTTGGGTGGAAAATTTTTACTGTCAACTCAGAATGCTATCAATGACAGAGACGAGCAAGAAACTCAATGTTTACTCTGTTCATTAATACTATTATAATTACTTGTGGACATTTGTTAAAACAGTCTTTTCAATGGGAAGTGATATTTACTTTTAGTTTAGTGTTATTAATTAATTTTATTGTTAAAAATTATTTATTTCCTTCTTATTGTTAGCTTTTATATAATATATAAAACAGTGGAAACTTTATTGGTTAATGATCTATACATTTTTACTGGCTATTAAGTCTTACTATGTACTTTATTACATATTATAACGATAGATAGACTTAGACAAATATCAACAGTCGCGCGCTCAAGTATTAAAGTGACCTAATTTAAAATTAAACTTAATTGAGTTAGATATATCCTAATCCTTATTTTTATTCCATCTATGACATCGCTCTACCAACTGGGCCCGTTGACGCAGTGGGTAGTAAACCTGCCTTCAGCGCCGCGGGTCGCGGGTTTGATTCCCGCCAAGGGGAAACATTTTCTATAAATGAATTTGTTGGTCTTCGAGTCTGGGTGTATATTTGTATTTAAGTATGTATTTAAAATTATATATGTATATATTCATCAGTTGTCTGTCACCCATAACACAAGTATTAAGTTACTTACTCAGGGGACGGACGATCGTGTGTGTAAGTGCCCATATATTTATTTATTATTGCAACTTCCCACAAAACATCTTTTTTTAATTAGATCTCTTTACTAAGCGTGCGATATGAATACTGTACTTTGGCCGATAAGTTTGGAACCAGTGAATAAATGGGCTTCAGTTTGGCAAAACGGGCTAATTGGGACTTTACTCTTATTAATTCAGTTCAATATTTAACTTCAAATAATTCTTTATTCAAAATGGCTCTTACAAGCACTTTTGAATCGTCAAATTACAATGAAGCTACGACTGGTTCGGAATGGCGCTCTTACCGAGAAAAATTAGCAAGAAACTCGGTGGTAACTCTTTTCAAAAATAAATATTTGAATAATATCTTTGTAATTGTTCACATAAATAATATTTATGTAAAAGCAAAGTGCAAATATTTGACTTTTTTACTCTGATTCAATTTCGAATTAAGAATATAATAACTGTATATTTGAAAGAATGTTATGTAAACGATTACTAAAAATAGGTTACTAATATAGCAATAACTGATTGGCCCATTGGTGCAGGTCGCAGTGACCTTGCCTCCTCCACTCCTCGTAGTATTTTGATAATCATAAAAAATGGTTAAAGTGGCTTAACCTTAAAAGCTAGACATATGGTATCGCGGATTTTTATTTAGAACTTTTAGATGGGAACAATTTCGTAATAGATAATTTTTGGAAACTTTCATCGTTTACTTAGCGCACACAAGGAAAGCTATAAACTTTGCCATTTTCGAAATATTTTTTATTGCTGCTCCTCTCCTATTCATATGAGCGTGATGTTATATAGTCTATAGCCTTTCTCGACAAATGGACTATCTTAAATAATTTTCACAAATCGGTCCAGTAGTTCCTGAGATTAACAATCAAACAAACAAACTGTTCAGCTTTATATATTAGTAATCATATATACCAGTTGTGTGTCACAGATAACACAAGTATTAATGTGCAATTGTCCTATTAAAAAGAGAATAGCAAAAAAAAGTTTTTAAAGTAGAAATAAAACGAATACAACACTTAAATATATTTATTAGTGAAACAAAGAAATATTTTAGAAGAAAAACACGTGAAACCATCACCGGGAAGCTTTAAGAAGAATAGAAACTTTTTTGGTATTTGGATGTTATAAGCAAAACTAATGAGAATATTATTTTGCTATAATCCGCGATAAAGGAAAATATATGTAATGCTAGATGTAGAGTGTACTATTCTTTCTCATACGTGATACATGCAGAATTTGTAAGAATTCACTGATCTGAAGAATCTCCTGACGATACTTCGGTTCAAACAATTGTTGAAATTTTGGCTGTGAATGTGTGCAGTGCTTGTGTATTGTTGTGTTATTGGTGTCGGGTAGTGCATGAGTTATTACAAATTCTGCATATATCAGGTATGAGAACCAATAGTACACTCTACATTTAGCATTACATATATTTTCTTTAATAGCAATTACTGGACAATTACTGGACTGCTTGAATGAGTCCAGTAAATCTTAAAATTTGTTTAATTGTGTTATGTTGTAGTTATTTTTTTTTAATTCTTTTTTATTTCTCTCTCTATATTTTTTTTTCACTGTCTGTGTATTATAATAAGTGGAAACTAATTTTGGTATGTGAATTAGCAATAATTTACTATATTTATGTTCAATTTGTACTGTTTGTTTCCCTAAAAAATAAAAACAAAAAAATAAAAATAAAAATAGCGGATTATAGCAAAATAATATTCTCATTAGTTTTGTATTATGGCCCTCCGCAGAGTAAAGCCTAATTCTATAAATTATGTTGTAAGCATTGCTATGTAGCAAGCCATGCATGCATAACGTCACACAAACTGACCATTCTTCCCGACACCGGTCGTGGCCTGCACCCGGTATGTTTTCCCAGCGCTGGGCCTGCGCACATTCAACTGGGGCAGTGATTTCTGCAACGCGTCCACACAGTGGGAAGCCGGTTTGACCGCTGTTACACCACTCCTGAAATACATATATCATCGTTGTTAACAAACTAAAATTAAAATTTAATATGTTACTAACAATAATTTACAGAATTAAACTTTACTTCGCAGAATACCAATATATATAACTACTAGCGGCCTGCCCCTGCTTCGCACGGGTATAAAATATATATCCCATGTCAGTCAGTGTAAAAAAAATGATTAAAATCGATCGAGTAGTTTTGATTTATTCATTACTGCCCGTGGCCCGCACGCGTTAAATTTGGAGAAAAACAATTTCCTTTCCCTATACCAAGAAGATTTCCTGCTATCTTTGGAATATCTAAATTCATATAGTACATTATTACTTATTTACTTTTATATTTTCCCTATGTATTTTATTTTTACAATTAATTACAGAATGTCTTTAAACAAACTCTTGAAAGAGCGACATCGCTGCTGAAGTCGAAGTGTTATAGGGCGAAGCGCGGCCTCCTCGCGGGATTTTAAATCTGTAATATCTCCGAAAATGTTCTCTTAAATTACATGCTGTAAACGGCCATATTGATCTATATTAAATCAACTATTTATTTAAGGTACTTAATTGGATAAGGATTAATGCTGTATTGTATAAGAATTGCTTCAAAAATAAGGCATTATTTTTTGTAAAAAGTAAACGACAAAAAATGCTTTAGTGGGTTATCCATAAGCGATAGACATATACCATCGCGGACTTTTCTGTAGACCTTTTCAAGATGTACAAATTCTTAGTACATTATTTTGATAAATCTCGTAGGGTTTAGCCTGCGTTTGCAATGTATGTATTTACAGAAACCTCAAAAATTACAGTATTTCTCTACTCCGTATTGAATGTTATTATACGTAAAAACCTTCCTCTGGAATCACTCTATCTATTAAAAAAACCGCATCAAAATCTGTTGCGTAGTTTTAAAGTTTTATGCGTACATGGGGATATAGGGACTTTGTTTTATAATATGTAGTGATAAAGTAAACTACGACCAGAAAACTGACACGCTGAAAAGCACGTTTTGTCTTAAAAAGGAATTCACTAATTTTTAAACTACTATCATACAATTATTTATCGTAACGTACTTATAAGTACGGATACGTTGTCGCGCTGAAAAGCACGTTTTTATAAAGTATTGTTATTTTCCTCGCTAGAGAGCTCCGATCATAAATGCGTCCGATCGCTGCTAAATTCAAATGGTTAAAGGGCGAACCGCGTTTTTTTTTTTCGGACACTAACTAAGGCTGTTAGCCATGAAGGCTTTGACAGCGTCACCGGGAGAGTGGGCGAGCGCAGAAGCATCGCCGGGGGTGAAGTGCTAGGATAGCGGGTCTCGAAAAGAGGCCCGCAGCATCCTGGGAGCGTCGCCTTAAGGGTGCCTCCCGTGAGGCCGAACCTCGGCTTAAAGCGACGCGCTGTGGAGGACTATTATCGGACTGTGGAAGAGTCCTAGTGTCATAACGGACGGGGTTGGACGCCCCGGCCGCTAGACGTGAGAAAGCGGGGATCTCGTCTTCGTCAGCGAAGACGCTGTGTGTGAGTGTGTGTAAAGTGTTTGGCGTTAGCGATCGTAAGATGATCGTCAGGGTCATATAGAACGCTTCTAGGGCGCCTATAGTTTTTAGCTCTGAACTTATTGTCATAGCATCGGTATTGAACCATTTTAGCAATGAGCTGGTTCGGATGTGCCTCTGCCTTTTCAAAATATTACCTCCGACGCGTTATTTATAGGCTCGCGGCGCGGCCCCTGCATTTTAAATCTGTAATATCTTCGAAACTGTTTATTTAAATTACATGCTGTAAAGGGTCATATTGATCAATATTAAATAAACAATATATTTAAGGTTCTTAATTGGATAAGGATTAATGCTGTATTGTATAAAAATTGCTTTGAACATAAGGCATCATTTTTCGTAAAAAGTAAATGACAAAAACTGCTATTGTGGGTTATTCATAAGAGATAGACATATACCATCTCGGACTTTTCTGTAGAACTTTTCATGGTGTACAAATACTTAGTACATCATTTTGATAAATCTCGTAGGGTTTGGCCTGCGTTTGCAATGTAAGCGGAAAAAAATGTAATTATATACAGAAACCTCAAAAATTACAGTATTTCTCTACTCCATATTGAATGTTATTAGACATGTAAACCTTCCTCTAAAATCACTCTATCTATTAAAAAAAACCGCATCAAAATCTGTTGCATAGTTTTAAAGATTGAAGCATACATAGGGATATACGGACATAGGGACAGACGGAGAATGCGACTTTGTTTTATACTATGTAGTGATATTATTTATTTTTACAATTGATTAGACAATGTCTTTACATACAACATTCATAGCTTTCTTATCATTAGACAATATAAACTTGAAAGAAGGACATTTAGTTGCGCCTCCGGTTGCTGCTAAATTCGAAGTGCTTATAGGTCGAAGCGCGGCTTCCTCGCGGGATTTTAAATCTGTAATATCTTCGAAACTGTTTATTTAAATTACATGCTGTAAAGGGTCATATTGATCAATATTAAATAAACAATATATTTAAGGTTCTTAATTGGATAAGGATTAATGCTGTATTGTATAAAAATTGCTTTGAACATAAGGCATCATTTTTCGTAAAAAGTAAATGACAAAAACTGCTATTGTGGGTTATTCATAAGAGATAGACATATACCATCTCGGACTTTTCTGTAGAACTTTTCATGGTGTACAAATACTTAGTACATCATTTTGATAAATCTCGTAGGGTTTGGCCTGCGTTTGCAATGTAAGCGGAAAAAAATGTAATTATATACAGAAACCTCAAAAATTACAGTATTTCTCTACTCCATATTGAATGTTATTAGACATGTAAACCTTCCTCTAAAATCACTCTATCTATTAAAAAAAACCGCATCAAAATCTGTTGCATAGTTTTAAAGATTGAAGCATACATAGGGATATACGGACATAGGGACAGACGGAGAATGCGACTTTGTTTTATACTATGTAGTGATATTATTTATTTTTACAATTGATTAGACAATGTCTTTACATACAACATTCATAGCTTTCTTATCATTAGACAATATAAACTTGAAAGAAGGACATTTAGTTGCGCCTCCGGTTGCTGCTAAATTCGAAGTGCTTATAGGTCGAAGCGCGGCTTCCTCGCGGGATTTTAAATCTGTAATATCTCCGAAAATGTTCACTCAAATTACATGCTGTAAACGGCAATATTGTTCTATATTAAATGAACAATTTATTTATGGTACTCAATTGGATAAGGATTAATGCTGTATTGTATAAAAATTGCTTTGAACATAAGGCATCATTTTTCGTAAGGTGCAAGGTGTGGAAAGGAAGCATATGATGGGTTCAGAGAATATATTGGGGGGACGGCGCGCACGCAGTCCCCACTACCAAAAATAACGCGTCCGAGTTATCCGCATTAGGGATAATCGCAGAGGTCAACCCAGCCGCAGTGCAATGGAAGGGCCTCGCTCTGGGAGAACCGCCTACTTGATCACGGTGTCTCCTACGCCAGGTAAGTATGCTTTGGCTGACTCGCACCGAGGTAGTCATTGCGCGAGAATTAATCTCCCTAGCGCGATACACTATTGGGAGAATAATGCGCAGCGCCACCCAGCGGCGGAGCTAACCACCGCTAGCAACACCGAAACGTATGTTTGGACCCATGCACGCTTTACTAGTTCTCCGATACGAAGTCAGATGACAACTTAAGAAGTTAAGAACATCACAGTCATAACACACTTAACAATTCATGAACTTCACAGAATTAGATAAAACGCTCAGTATTATACATAAAATAAAAATTACATAAGTATTCGTACACAGATATAATATAAATTCAATACTCGTACAATAACTAATAGGCTAGTGTAAAAAAAGTATATTATTCAAGAAATTAAAAAAACCCATAAAATATCAAAGAGTAAAAAAAGTAATAGACAAACAACACGAAGCAAAAAGCCAACATCACGCGGTGTTCCCAGGCGGTCACCCATCCAAGTACTGACCGCGCCCGATGTTGCTTAACTTCGGTGATCGGACGAGAACCGGTGTATTCAACATGGTATGGACGTTGGCTATTGCTATATTGAATTTATCAAACATTGTAGGGATTCATAAGTAAAATAACATTTATAAAATTATCCAAAATTTATCAATAGCCCTGCAATAACTCTAATCTAAATGTATATCCTAAAATATTTAACAATACCTTAGGATATAGATTTTTACTCAATATTGTTATTATGTTATGTTATACATGTAAACCTTCCCTCACCTGCTAAAGCTTTTATATGTTTATTAATTTAAGTACTTCACAGAATTAGATGAAACACTCACTAGATAAAATTAGACATGTAAAAAATAATCGATTATTTTATCATAAAAAATTGTTTTTTTAAAAATCGATTATTTTAAGTATCCTCTTTTTCTTGTTTTTTAAGATCAGATATGCATTTTTGGATGAAACTAATGTAGCCAAACTACACATTTCAATCGAATTTCACAAACAGCACATCTGTTATTATATCTTGGTAGTTGTCCACTTTAATTAGCCTTTATTGTAATTGATTATTAATATTAAAAAGGCAGTTTTTAAAATACTCAGAAAAAAATAGTATTTTAAAAAATCGATTATTTCGTAAATAATCGATATTTTAAAAATAACGATTATTTATTAATCGATTTTTACTACTCCATGTTACATCCCTACACAAAATAAAATAAAATATATGAGCACTGTAAACTGTATTTTTTCGAATTGACGCTTCAGCGTCACATCACAGAGAAATATTCTCAAATCAACTGACAAAGTTATATCCTTTTGGTACCTTACATTATTTTGGCTCTTAAATTATTTTTTTTTAATATTTATTGGGGGGACGGCGCGCACGCAGTCCCCACTACCAAAAATTACGCGTCCGAGTTATCCGCATTAGGGATAATCGCAGAGGTCAACCCAGCCGCAGTGCAATGGAAGGGCCTCGCTCTGGGAGAACCGCCTACTTGATCACGGTGTCTCCTACGCCAGGTAAGTATGCTTTGGCTGACGCGCACCGAGGTAGTCATTGCGCGAGAAATAATCTCCCTAGCGCGATACATTATTAGGGGAATAATACGCAGCGCCACCCAGCGGAGTAGCTATCTATTGAAATGAACTCCGATTAGTATAAAAGTTGGTCCAGTCCAGCTGGCGAGGGTCATTAACCAGCTGACCAGTGAGCTGAACAACGGGTGTTACACCGTCGGGGTCTTCCTCGATATCGAGAAGGCCTTCGATCGTGTGTGGCACGCCGGGCTCCTGGCCAAGATCCTGGATACCACCATGCCGCCTGCTTATGTGCGAGTGCTGGCGTCATTCCTCAGCGGCCGTAGCTTTTACGTGGCAGTGGATGGTGCCGAATCCCAACCACGCACTATCCAAGCCGGAGTACCCCAGGGCAGCTGTATATCGCCGCGCTTATACGCGGCGTATACGGATGACATCCCCACCCTGCGCCACCATCTGCGGGAAGGGGAGGACGACGTGCTGTTGTCGCTATTCGCTGACGACAGCGCGTATTTCGCGTCGTCCTACCACCAGATCGTCGCCACCAACCGCATGCAGCGTCTGCTGGACTTGTTGCCGGAATGGCTGGACAAGTGGAGGATGGCCGTCAATGTCGGGAAGACGGCCGCTCTGCTCACCAGCCGCTCCAGGCCGCTACGCCAACTCACTCTGCGAGGCCAGGACGTAGAGTGGAAGACCACAGTGAGGTTTTTGGGGTGTGAGTTGGACCGCAGCCTGCGCATGGTCCCCATGGTTAACCGTGCCGTGGGCCAAGCTGCTGCTGCCAGGTCCCAGCTCCACACGCTGTTCACATCCCATTTACCTGTCAACACCAAACTGCGAGTCTACGGTGCCTACGTCCGCTCGCGCTTGACGTACGCGGCACCCGCCTGGTACGCGCTATGTTCGGCGTACCAGAGGCGAAGGCTTCAAGTCCAGCAGAACCGCTGCCTGCGACTGATCGTAGGAGCCCCGAGGTATGTGCGGAACGACGTCGTGCACAGAGATACCAAGATGCCGACCGTGGAGGAGTTCGTTCGTCGCCTTGCGCGCCGACTGTTCGCGCGAGCGGACAACAGCGCGCACGTTCACCTGCACGGCATCGCGCCACTCCACGCACGACCACCCGAGGGACGTTCCCTGCCTCGCGAGCTCCTGCGATCACCGTCACCGCGGCCCGACGCGGACGACGACGGCGACGAAGAGGACGACGCGACGGGCGAGAGGGCGATACCACCGGACATGACACACCCACCCGATTAAGACACCACCGGACGAGACACCACCGAAACTGACTCCGAGGTCTGGGAACTACCATTCCCAGACCTCCCTACCGAACACCAAATCCCGTAGGTCACCTAGGTGACCTGGGCCTACGGCCCAAACACAGTCCAGGCCACAAAGCCTGCGAGGACCAGCCCGGGCAAAGAGGTTCGCCTCGAGGCCCATACCCCGCCTACCCCTCAAGGGTATGCGAGAAGACCCCCTGCTGCAGTATAAAAGTTAACCAAGCGTACATTACACTTTTACGTACGACGCAACCATTAGCTATTTAAGCTTCCTATGTCTATCAATTAAAATACTTTATGTAAGCAAATAAATATGTATATAAAAAGGGCAACTTCAAATTGGTCAAAAGAAATCATCAATTCCCTTTGGCATAAGTCTGTCATTTACAATATTTAAATACAAATACGTATAACATTTTGTTGTGTATGGTCGGTTCGTATATAAAACAGTCGCAATTAAACATTGAATAAAGAAACACGTCTTTATTAAATTCCTTTTCGATAATTTCAAGTAGTGGAAAAAGTGAACCTTAATTACATCACCATATGGTCTAAAACGCGCCGGATCTACGCGAACGCATCGACTCGCTCGAACAATAGAAGCGCATTCAACAGAGATAAGAAAGGTTTTTTTACCTGCGCTTGTTTATTAAGGCTACGGTTATGGAGCACGCGATTAGCGTTTTAGAAGACACAGCTATATTATTAAAAAAGGCTCAGATTAATTTAAAAAAATGTCCGAAGGAGCGATTAACGAAAGGATATTTAGAGGCAAGAATCAAAACCGTTGAGGAGTACTGGACAACTTTTAAGAAGGCTCATGAAAGTTTAGTAAAAAATACGACAAGAGAACAACGAGGAACACTGTCGTATTTCGTAAATGATGACTTTTATGAGAGTGAAGATACATACCTATGTTTACAAGGAGACCTCAAAGACATGGTGATGAGGAAGACTCAGTCTTCAGAAACTGGAAATGCCAACAGTTCTTTTGAAAATATGTCTGGTATACCATTTAGACTGCCAACTATTAACCTCCCGATTTTTACTGGAATTTACGAAGAATGGCCTACTTACAAAGATATGTTCCTGTCGCTCGTAAATCAAAATACTTCGCTGAGCCAAGTGCAAAAACTTCACTATTTAAAAACAACTGTTTCTGGGGAAGCAGCTGCATTACTCAAAAATATAAATATAACCGAAAGCAATTACCTTCAAGCATGGGAAACGCTATCGAATCGATATGGTAACCGCCGCCTTATAATCAACTCTTTGCTACGAAGATTGTTTACTCAACGGAAATGCACTACACAAACGGCAAGTAATTTAAAATCAATTTTGGATATCACTACAGAGTGCTTAAATAGTCTGAAAAATTTGAATATTTCTGTTGACTCTTGGGATCCAGTAATTATATTTCTGGTAACGCAGAAATTGGACCCAGAGACTCACAAGGACTGGGAAGAGTTCTCCTACAAAAATAATTCGGAAGAATTACCTACGTGGGAGGGTCTTAAGAGTTTTTTAGAATCCAAATTTCGTACATTAGAACTTGTCATGCCCGTATCAACGAGCAGAGAGAAGACCGTAAGAGATCGTGCTTTTCACGTGACAACAACAAATAAAGGTTGCGCTAAATGTAACGAAGGTCACACATTAAGTCATTGCAGCGAGTTTATAAAAATGCAACCCTCAGAACGTGGTCTATATGTGAAAAACAACAACGTCTGTTTTAATTGTTTGAAGCCAGGCCACCTTAGTTCAAAATGTCGAGTACCACAATCATGTAGAATATGCAACAGGCGCCATCACTCTCTTCTACATCTTCCGAGAAGGGTGAACACGTCGGATCATCAAGAACCCATTCAACCGTCTGTGTCCACTGAACCCAATGTAGAAGATGTGCGTGTCAACACGATGATATCGTCGCACCATATAAGCGACCCACGAGTTGCGTTACTGGCAACCGCATTAGTAATAGTTAAGGGCGACGAAGGTCATACTACAGTTATCAAGGCGCTTGTAGACAAGGGATCGCAGGCGTGTTTTATTAGCGAGAAGGCGGCTCAACTACTCAAGTTGAAAATATATCCCACTAAGAAAGTTGTTACCGGTATGGAGTCTATGAAGGTGTCCATTAATCAAGAAGTTAATATACAGGTTCTATCACGCTGGGAGTCAGGATTCAACCTTCATGTGAAGGCTTATATAATGTCTAGACCACTGACTACCTATATACCTAAGATGAAGAATAAAGTTAGAATCGAACAGGAATGGACACATTTATCAGGTCTGAATTTGGCAGACCCAGACTATTATAAATCTGGAACAATAGATCTCTTGCTTGGTGTAAAAGAATATGCCTCAATGTTACAAGACGGTTTAATCAAGGGTCCCCCGGGTACACCATGTGCGCAACGAACCAGCCTTGGGTGGATAGTATTTGGAGAAGTAGGAGAGAAAAATGAACAAGAGATTACCGTCATGTGTCAACAAATAGAAGAGTTAGAGATACATGAACTTTTAAAAAGCATATGGGAAATCGACTCTAATACAAATAGAAGATTATCAAAGGAAGAAGAGCAATGCGAAGAAATCTATAAAAGAACACATAAACGTGATGAAACAGGAAGATACATAGTAAAGTTACCTTTTAAGAATGAAAATAATAAATGTACAGAAGGTAATACAAGAAACAACGCGATGAACAGATTATTGCAACTTGAAAGAAGATTTGAGAGAAACGTACACCTGAAAAATGAATACACAAAAGTTATAGAAGAATATAAAAATCTTAAGCACATAGAAGAGATACCTGTAAAAGAAATAAATAATAAAAAATCGTTATACTTACCTCATCACGCTGTCTGCCGCGAAGACAAAGAAACCACAAAGACGCGTGTAGTCTTCGACGCCTCCTGTAAGAGTTCCAATGGTATTTCGCTCAATGATGAATTGCTGTTGGGGCCGATCCTGCAAGAAGACCTTCGTAGTCTTATAATGAGATGGCGGATGCATGCTGTTTGCTTCGTGGCTGATATTCACAAGATGTATAGGATGATAAGGATGGATAAAGAAGATTGTGATTATCAAAGAATTGTTTGGCGTAGCGATCCATCAGAAGAAGTAAAAGACTATAGACTTCTAACTGTGACTTTTGGAACAGCGTCCGCACCTTATCTCGCTATACGAACTCTTCTACAATTAGCTTCCGATGAAGGGCACAAGTATCCAGAAGCTACAAGAATCCTTAAAGAAGACTTTTACGTCGATGATTTGATGTCGGGATGCGACGACACAGCGAAGGCTATTGAAATTAGTCAAGATTTGAAACAATTGCTACGCTTAGGTGGGTTTGAACTTAAGAAATGGGCATCAAACAACGCAGAATTCATGATGACAATTGATCCAAGTGAACGTTCATCAAACACTCACATTGATTTGAATGTTGACGGCAAGATTAAAGCATTGGGCGTTCTATGGGACTTAGAAGAAGATCAGATTCAATACAGCTTAGCATTGCCACACTTACCGAATACCATCATTACCAAAAGAAATATATTATCTGAAATACAAAAGTTGTTCGATCCATTAGGCTGGATAGCACCCTGCATAATACTTGCCAAGATATTAATACAAAAGCTTTGGCTCGAACAGTTGTCTTGGGATGATGAAATAACTTCACCGCTAAGGGAAGAATGGTTAAATATTAGGACAGATTTCTTAAATGCCAACAACATTAGCATTAACCGATGGATTGGTACAACCTCCTCTGTGAAAGATAATATTCAGCTTCATGGCTTCAGTGACGCCTCCATGAAGGCTTATGCTGCCGTTGTATACTGTCGCGTTGAGGATCCTAACGGTACCATCAAAACGGCTCTTGTTGCTGCGAAAACTAAAGTGGCCCCATTAAAAACAATCTCCTTGCCTCGATTGGAATTGTGCGGTGCAGTTCTTCTCGCACAATTAATGAAACAGGTAACCTGTGCAATGAGAATTCCTGCAACAAAGATATGTGCATGGACAGACTCGACCATAGTACTTGCATGGTTGTCTGGAGAACCCAGTAAGTGGACACCATTCGTAGCAAATCGTACGGTCGAGATTCTTGGCACTATAAGTAGAGGTCAATGGCACCACATCCAGTCCCAGGAGAATCCTGCTGATATAGCATCCAGAGGGATGTTACTACGAGAGCTAAGAGAGAACGACTTATGGTGGAAAGGACCGCAATGGCTGTCAAAAAAAGAAATGAATATTAGAAAAGAAACAGATTTTAGCACAGAAATAGAAAAAAGAAAGGTTATACAGTCTCACTTAAATATCGAAGAAATGAAAGAAAAGGAAGTGTTAAAATTTGAAGATTATTGTAGTTTATTGGAATTACAAAGAACTATAGTTTATTGTAAAAGATTTCTAAGCTACAAAAAAGAAAAAAATAATGAGCATGCAGAACAAAAACCGATAACTACAGAAGAATTGGATAGAGCTTTAAAAATATGTATAAGAAAATCACAAGCAGATAGTTACAAAGAAGATTTAGAATCGATAAAGTTAAAAAAGCAATTAAAAAAGACAAGTACATTAAAATCACTAAACCCTTACCTGGATGACGAAAATATCCTCAGGGTGGGCGGACGACTTCGCAATGCCAACCTAGATTATGAAAATAAGCACCCTATAATCATGCATAATAAAAATAGATTGACTTACCTTGTTGTTGCTGAAGCACACTGCAAGACACTTCACGGAGGTGTAGAGTTGATGCTTTGCTTTCTGAGGTCCAAATATTGGATAGTCAAGGCTAGAACTTTGATTAAGAAGTATATACATAACTGCTTAATTTGCGCCAAACAAAGTTCTTTTGCAAGAACCCAGATGATGGGAGACTTACCCAAAGTGAGAGTGACGCCATCACGCCCATTCAGTAACGCTGGCGTAGACTTTGCTGGCCCGATTCAAATCCTTACTACAAAGGGCAGAGGAGCTAAGACTGATAAAGCATACATTGCGATATTTGTATGCATGGCCACAAAGGCTATCCATCTCGAACTCGTTGGTGATTTAAGTTCCGCAGCTTTTATAGGCGCATTCAAGAGGTTCTGTGCACGAAGAGGCAGATGTTCAAATTTGTGGAGTGATCAGGGCCGAAATTTTGTGGGTGCCAACAAGGAATTAGACAAGGCTTGGAAGGAAGCTGGTTTACAATTTACCGGTCAGATAGCTGATTCCCTAGCTTCTGATGGCACCCAGTGGCATTTCATTCCAGCTTATAGCCCGAATTTCGGTGGGCTTTGGGAATCTGGAGTGAAATCTCTCAAGCATCACCTGAAAAGGATTCTCACTACAAACTTGACCTTTGAGGAATTAAATACTCTGTTGTGCCAAATCGAGGCCTGCCTCAATTCCCGACCTTTGTGTCCAGTTGATGAAAATGATGACAGTTTAGAGCCTTTAACGCCGGGACATTTCCTGATAGGCGAAGCGCCAATAGCCATACCCGAACCGAGCTTGAAAGAGAAGAAGATTAGTAATTTGTCACGATGGCAACATACACAGAAGTTACTTAATGATTTATGGAGTCGATGGCAAAATGAGTACTTGACGAGGCTTCAGCAAAGACCGAAGTGGCTAAGACCTCAACAAGAAATGAACATAGGAGACATCGTACACATTAAATATGATAATTTACCACCCGGAAAATGGTTGCTCGGTAGAATTGTGGACAAACACCCAGGCCCAGATGGTCTCACGCGAGTGTACAGTGTAAAGAGTGGTAATACTATAACTAAAAGGTGTGTTTCAAAATTATGTCTATTACCTATTTATAAGAAAGATGATGATTAATGTATTGAAGTTAAAATGTTTTTTTTTTATGTATATAAAAATTAAAATGTATAAAAGAATAATTAATATTGTCAAAATAAAGTATATAGAATCATAAACATACATAATAATAATGTAATAATATAGATATATAATAATAATGTAAATTTTAAGCATTGTTAATGATATTGTAGAAGCCCACAATGGAATTCTGTATTTAGTTGTTTGAAAGGACCCCTATGGTCCTTTGGTGGGCGGTATGTTGTGTATGGTCGGTTCGTATATAAAACAGTCGCAATTAAACATTGAATAAAGAAACACGTCTTTATTAAATTCCTTTTCGATAATTTCAAGTAGTGGAAAAAGTGAACCTTAATTACATGAACACATTTTTTTGTTAAATGTTAGTGATGCTCATCCGGTGGTTTACCCCTTGTTTATGTATTATATTTAATTGTTATAGTAAAATATGGTGGATTACGCTAAATGTATTTTACAAATGTTGAGAGGCTTGGAAAATAATGGAGGTGGCCTCGGACTCAACGAGAGCTCCTAATAATAATAAATAAATTGACATTAACAATTTTGAAATTTACAAAAAAAATTAGATAAACAATAATAGAAATTCCCGGCGGACTTCAATTTTTTATATTTTTAAATGTTTTGTTTAATTATAATTTTTTTTTTAATTAGAAATATTAAAAATGTAAAAAGTTAGGTTTAAGAAAAATAAGAATGAAATTAATAATAACAAATAAGAATATATGAGAAACAACTTTTGAAAAATAATAATATGCTATCAATAGTAATTTTAAATTCCCTGTAAGAAAAAATAATATATAATAATAATATATTACATATGTAACTCAAAAATAAGTATTATATTACTTATATAAATTATATTATTTTTTATATAGTAAGTTATAAATTATAATAATAAGCTGCCTATAATCATTAAGCTTTGACTCATTATCTTGTTTTCTTTTCAAACTTAAGCTTATAAAAATATCTGTTTCGTTTTTGTTATTTTATTTTTATAATCAAAAATACTATAGATATTTGAAAAAATTAAAAAAGGCCAACATCACGAGGTGTTCCCAGGCGGTCACCCATCCAAGTACTGACCTCGCCCGACGTTGCTTAACTTCGGTGATCGGACGAGAACCGGTGTATTCAACGTGGTATGGACGTTGGCGATAGCGGTATCAAATTATACGATAAGATTTCAATCTATGACGTCATACTTGAATAACATTAAATTAAAAAAATATTACCTTCAGTACTAGGATTAATGGATTCATCCTTATTAAAATTATCATTCATTATAGGTATGAATAATTCTCTACATCCCCTAAAAGGTCTGATCTATCGATCTGGATAATATTTAACCGAAACAAAAATTTTAAAACGTGTATCTGATTCATCTCTAAGTCGCTGCGGCAATCAAATAGTATATTGTGGAACTAACGGACAAGACTAAATGTGTAAAGTCAGTTACATGTGTACAGTTAAATGTGTAAAGTTAGTTACCTATTATCTTCAGGCAATGATAAAGAGCGTCCAGTTTTCTTGTTGGCCTCATAGATCCATTTCTCGTGAATAGCGACCAGCGGCTTTACGTTCACGTTAGCTAGGACGTCCTCTTCCACCTTGTACTTAGAAACACCAATGTTTTTCATGCAGTTGAGCGATCTAGCACGCTCCAATGGCGGTTCCATAGTGTCCGGTGAAAAATCGTGCGGCGGATCGTTTATTCTGAAACGTTTGTTTTTTTTTTCAATTATAAAAATTTCGTAAATAAAATACTTAAATACCATGTTTGTACTTAGGGGTTAGTGGACTTAAAGAAAAGGTAAAAGTACCTGGTGATTCGTTAAAAAACTTATTATCTTTACAGCTTATTATTTTAATTTGCATTAAATTTATAATTCTTTCTATATTATTTATAATTCTATCTATATTTCTATTATACATCCGTGTGGGGTCCGGCTGAGTAGAATAGACCAGCGTCATTTCTTACAGAGGTGTCGTAAATAGCGGCTAAGGTAAGTTGACGTCGGGCAGACGGCCAGTTTGAAATACGTAACCAAATTATGTGACACGTTACGCCGACCCCACTTATAGTGTGATAAGGGTAGGAGAATGATGAATATACATCCACTGTCTTTTCTTAAAATTTGAAGCCTCTTACTATCCCACTGCAGGGCAAACGCTACCTCTCTCTTCTTAGAGACAAATAAATTGAATAATAGAACCACTATTCGGATTTCCATGTTACATATACCACAGGAATTCTCTGAATATATATATGTTTTAAAACGTTTGCGTACACCTCAGTCTATAGGGCATAATTCTTTATAATCCATATTAATATATTGCAAGTCTGATTGATTGTTTCTTACACTTCCACTTCTACCTGCAAGACAATACTACAACAAGATAATATAAGAGATAGACATATACTATCGCGGACTTTTCTGTAGACCTTTTCAAGGTGTACAAATACTTAGTACATCATTTTGATAAATCTCGTAGGGTTTAGCCTGCGTTTGCAATGTAAGCGGGAAAAAATGTAATTATTAACGACATCACATTAGAAACCTCAAAAATTAAAGTATTTATCGACTCCATATTGAATGTTATTATACATATAAACCTTCCTCTTGAATTACTCTATCTATTAAAAAACCGCATCAAAATCTGTTGCGTAGTTTTAAAAATTTAAGCATACATAGGGATATAGGGACAAACAAATAATGTGACTTTGTTTTATACTATGTAGTGATTCAAATCGGGGATAGAAGCTGTTAACTAACAAAAAACTATGTGGAAAAGTTAATATTATGTTACCTTCGGAGACCTGTAAAACTATCCCTCAGTGTGGTCATTGTATTGATACTTTCGCTTGAGACAGTTTCTTTCCGCCCGAGCCCATTGGAGGATAAAATTTCTGATTTTGTTTCCTTTTCCGAAAATTTATTTTCAAAAACATCCGGAGTATCAGACTTTTTGGTTAAAGATTCTGTAAAAAAAATTGTTACAATTAAAAAAGACTATATCATGCGATGTTTCCAGGCGCTCACCCATCCAAGTACTGACCGGTGTTAGCAACGACATAAGCTAACAATATGTAAACGTCACACTATATACGTTAAAAAATATAAGAATGGAACAAAATATATTACTTGTTGAAAAATGTTGTAAATATCTTTGTAATTCTTGACATTATCGTTAAAAGGATTAAAATTCCTTAAAAATGGAAGTCCCTATTTGTGAGGATCAACAAATTTTAATTATTTATTTCAATTTAGGAATGAAAAATAACTTTATTTTGTATTGTACTAAATCCCACTTTGCGTAATGATAATTTTTTTTAGTAAATATATGAACTGAGTAATTACAAAATAAATTAAAACAAAAACATCAAAAAGCCAACATCACGCGGTGTTCCCAGGCGGTCACCCATCCAAGTACTGACCGCGCCCGATGTTGCTTAACTTCGGTGATCGGACGAGAACCGGTGTATTCAACATGGTATGGACGTTGGCGATAGCAGAATCAAATTATACGATAAGATTTCAATCTATGACGTCATACTCAAAAAACATTAAATTAAAAAAAATTACCTTCAGTACTAGGAGTAATGGATTCATCCTTAAATTTATCTTTGTTATAAAGTTTGTTGACGCTCAAGTCGCCAGAAAGCCAAGCATTTTTCCTTAACTTATTGCTCCGTGCTATAGGAGTGGTAGGCAAACTATAATTCTTTATATCGAAACTATACGAAGAGCGCTCGTAACTATTTTGCTCTTTAAGTATATTCTTTACAGAATCCAAATTAAAATCCGGCACTTTTATATGCAATGGTTTATAGGATTTAGGAGTGAAACTACGGCTCAATTTAGCAGTAGGACGTTCGGAACTTTGGTCCTTGCTTTCGTCATTTAGACCCAAAATCCTTGCATCGGGGCTGATAATGCTACAGTATTCGGTTGAATCGCTTCTATGAAAGGTGCCTGGCGACAGATCTTTCAATCTCGCTCGGAGTTTCGCTACTGGCGTCGAACAAGCGCTGGAAAAGTCTTTCTCTTGCAAGTGGTCGTACTTGGGCATAGGAAGGTCTAAATCGACCTGGTCAAAAGATTTTTCTGTTCTACACGAATTCAACTGTCTGATGGTTTCGTATAAGGGACTCTTCGTTTCTTTCTCGCTTTCTGTTGAACTGTCGCGTGTATGAATATCTGCTTTGTGTTGTACGTTCTTTGGACTCACGCAGTCGGTGTCAGAGGGTGACGTTGTGTCCCATGCTTGCGTACCGAAGCTGGACTTGTTTTTGGATAGTCGAGCTGGTATTATTATATACTCGATCTCATCGAGATGGAGCTGTAAAAATATATACTTGAATTAATTAAGCAATCCTTATTTATTAGTTATACAATTTTTTTAATATATCTCAGCATCGTCGATATGATGACAGGTAAATTTTCGAAATATCCACTCATTTTTTTTAATTTTAAGATTTTATTACTATAAATTATAAGTGAATAACAATTGTTTTGGTTTGGTAAGGATTTTGTAGTCTTTTCTTTTTATTTAAGTTTTTATCATAAATTCTGTTACGTATTTCCGTACGAGCCCATATTATATTTTAAAATTATTTTCTACTATGGAACATACCAATGGTTTTTTTAATATAAATATATGAGTATTGAAAAGAACTCAATTATTTTTTCTGAATTGACACTACAGCGTCACAGGACTAAGAATTAATCTAGTTAAAATAACTGTCAAAATTACCCCGTCTAGGTACCTGACATTACCTAAATTAATTTTCATATATATAATGGGGGGACGGCGCGCACGCAGTCCCCACTACCAAAAATTACGCGTCCGAGTTATCCGCATTAGGGATAATCGCAGAGGTCAACCCAGCCGCAGTGCAATGGAAGGGCCTCGCTCTGGGAGAACCGCCTACTTGATCACGGTGTCTCCTACGCCAGGTAAGTATGCTTTGGCTGACTCGCACCGAGGTGGTCATTGCGCGAGAATTAATCTCCCTAGCGCGATACACTTTTACAGGTATAACGTTAAACGACACCTAGCGGCGAAGCTCCCTACTGCTATGAACTCCGGTTCGTATGTAAGCTTAGAACATAAACTGTTTTTTCCATACTTTCAGATGCCACTGTCATCATCTACTCATGCTTTTTTATTGTTTATCCATTACAATACTTATAGAAATAGATAAAATTCTTTTTGTTATCACTACATATTATAAAACAAAGTCCATATTTCCGTATGTACGCATAAAACTTTAAAACTACGCAACCGATTTTGATGCGGTTTTTTTTAATAGATAGAGTGATTCAAAAGGAAGGTTTGTACGTATAATAACATTCAATACGGAGTAGAGAAATACTGTAATTTTTGAGGTTTCTGTAAATAATTACATTTTTGTCCGCTTACATTGCAAACGCAGGCTAAACCCTACGAGATTTATCAAAATGATGTACTAAGTATTTGTACGCCTTGAAAAGGTCTACAGAAAAGTCCGCGATAGTATATGTCTATCTCTTATGGATAACCCACAAAAGCATTTTTTGTCATATACTTTTTACGAAAAATAATGCCTTATGTTCAAAGCAATTTTTATACAATACAACATTAATCCTTATGCAATTAAGTACCTTAAATAAATTGTTGATTTAATATAGGTCAATATGGCCGTTTACAGTATGTAATTTAAGTGAACATTTTCCGAGATATTACAGATTTAAAATGCCGTGAAGACGCCGCGCTTCACCCTATAGCACTTCGAATCTTTTAAGAGTTTGTTTAAAGACATTCTGTAATTAATTGTAAAAATAAAATACATAGGTAAAATGTAAAAGTAAATAAGTAAAAATGTACTATATGAGTTTAGATATTCCAAAGATAGCAGGAAATCGTCTTGGTATAGGGAGAGGAAATTGTTTTTCTCCAAATTTAACGCTTGCGGGCCACGGGCAGTAATAGATAAATCAAAACTACTGGATCGATTTTAATCATTTTTTTACACTGAGTGACATGGGATATATATTTTATACCCGTGCGAAGCATGGGCAGGCCGCTAGTACACAATATAATAAAAAAAAAGAAACAAACTTCATTGGCGACCTTGCACTACTTTACAGAGCATAAATTAGTTTCTTATATAAATAATAGTT
This sequence comes from Morpho helenor, assembly GCA_029227775.1. Taxonomy (NCBI): domain Eukaryota; kingdom Metazoa; phylum Arthropoda; class Insecta; order Lepidoptera; family Nymphalidae; genus Morpho; species Morpho helenor. Next base: position 4,126,046 of record JARGCU010000006.1, read on the forward strand.
AAGCATTATATTTATAAAATTATTATTATTATAAAATAGTCAATTTAAAATAAAGTACATAATTGTACGTACTAAAATACAATATATAGTGTTAAATATTAGAACTGATAAGTTAGTGTGTATTAAAAGTGTATTATTATCGCAATTTGAAAAAACAACGACAAAATATCAAAAGTTTTAAACAGTAAAAGGCAAACAAAACAGTACAAAAAAGCCAACATCACGCGGTGTTCCCAGGCGGTCACCCATCCAAGTACTGACCGCGCCCGACGTTGCTTAACTTCGGTGATCGGACGAGAACCGGTGTATTCAACGTGGTATGGACGTTGGCGATAATATATTTAAAATATATGGGCAAAATGTTGCATCTTAACCACCAGTTAACCAGACCAGTTATTTCGGAGTCTATAACAAACTTACAAATATACTTTCTCTTTTATTTATGTATATAGATTCTGTGATGGATTACCTGGACGGCTTGCAATGTAGACTGCAACGACGCCAGGTCGATCCTCTGTTCCCTCTGCAGCTCAAGTCCTTGCTGCAGCAGCGCAAGCAGCGAGCCGGGGTAGGTTCCATCTTGAGGCAGACGGATACCAGTCCTCCACAGCGTGTATAACTCCTTGAGTTTCTCGTACGAGAGTGATTTCCATGGTACGGCAGCTGTATGAGTGTATAACGCGATTTTTATGGGTTGTTTATGTTTATGGGTACGCGATGTTTATAGGTAACATTGACAAAGGGTTACTGTTTTCTAAAAATATTTTCAGGTACATACTTTAATACATACAGTAATTACAATAGGATTATTTTGCTATAATCCGTTTGTTAACAGAATCTATGTAATACTAAACATATGAAGCAGGCAACATTCACATACTTTATACATGCAGGATGAGTCACCACACGTATCAAAAAATGTCGGAGTCAGCAACACTCCGCACAAGCACTATACACACTCACTACCACAATCTCTACGATTGTTTCGTCCCGAAATCAAAGCATCATCATGAGGATGGACTCCACGACAAAATAGTAATGTAATCGTAATGAAAACATGTGTATTACAGCAAAATAATTCTATTGTAACTTCTGTATAGAACTCAACAAAGTAACGCCTGCTTCTATAAATTATTGAATAATCATTCTTTGAAAAAATAAATAAATAAATATATGGGACACTTACACACACGGTCGTCCGTCCCCAAAGTAAGTAACTTAATACTTATGTTATGGGTGACAGACAACTGGTGAATATATACATATATAATTGTTAAATACATACTTAAATACAAATATACACCCAGGCTCAAAGACCAACAAATTCATTTATAGAAAATGTTGGCCCTCGGCGGGAATCGAACCCGCGACCCGCGGAGCTGAAGGCAGGGTCACTACCCACTGCTCCAATGAGTTTCTATTAAAACATTGATAAAAAATAGTGATAGAATTATGGCTTTACTATAAAATCTGCAAATCAAATGTAGCCAAATTTAATCGAATTAAGCAAACAGCACTATATTTTTTTTAACAATCTACGTTTAATAATTAAATCGATTAATTTTATAGTTACTCGTATTTTTTGCACTCTAATTGGCTAATAGTTGGCGCTGCATATCAAAGGGCGCGACCCGTCGCGGGTGATGAAAGATGAAATTACAATAATTATTGTTAAAAGTTTTCCAATAATTATTGTTAAAAGTATGAAAATTTTATTGTTGTGTTTCATATTAAAAACGGACAGAATTTTCCTGTAGACCTAATATATACATACAAGTTTAACTCATTTAAATATTAAAGATAAAATTCTCACCATTACAACATTCCCACAGCATAAAACAGAGCGAATACACGTCACTCTTGGAGCAAGGGTACACCAGGCCATCTTCATCAGGCTCGAACAGCTCTGGGGCCTGCCAGCGGTAGTGCTCAGACTCGGAGTAGGCCTTGTAGTGCTTGGGCACAGCATTGGCACTCAGGTAGGCCTCGGACGAGCGTTGAGTTAGCAATGGCTCGGATTCTGTTGTGGAATCGCGGATAGCTGGAAAAGATGATGCCATAATAACTTAAAAAACACAAAATACAACGTAAAATATTTTTTACTAGCTGACCCAAGGGACTTTACCCGGGAACCAGTGTGTAACAAAGTTTTCCCGCGTAATTCCCGACCCCTGGATTTCAAAAGTTATGTACCATTAATTAAAACCTTTCCCAAGAATTACACTATCTTTCAGTAAAAACTGTACAAAAACCGTTCAGTACATTTTGAGATAATCGATCACATCCATACAGACAGAGAGCTCATAATGATTTTGTTTTTTAATATGTAGAGATAGATATACAATATTGTGGAATAAGCGTGGGGTGCTCTGTTGTTTAATGTCTCTTTTTCCGTGGGACTTGTATTTTTCAGATTATATATTTATTTTATTATTATTAGCAGTGCTTGTGTATTGTTGTGTTATCGGTGTCGGGTAGTGCATGAGTTCTTACAAATTCTGCATGTATCAGGTATGAGAACGAATAGTACACTTTACATTTAGCATTACATATATTTTCTTTTATCGCGGATTACAGCAAAATAATATTCTCATTACTTTTGTATTATGGCCCTCCGCCTAATTCTACAAATTATTCGAAAAATTTGAATTCGAATTATTGTTTTCTTACCAAAAGTAATAATACAATTATTTTGCTGTAATCCGCGATGAAGTAAAATAGAAAATATATATAATGCTAAATGTAGAGTGGACAATCGGTTTTCATACCTGATACATGCAGGATTCGTAAAAACACATGCACAAACCTCCACCACCGCGACCACAATACACGAGCACTACATACGTTCACTATCACAAACTCAACAATCGTTTCGCCCCGCAACCGAAGCATCATCACGAGATAGACCACTCTATTTGTCCACTCTAGATTGTCCACTCTATATTTAGCATTATATATATTATACTTCATCGCGGATTATAGCAAAATAATTTTATTACTTTTGTATTATGGATCTTCGCAAAGAAACGTCTAATTCTATAAATTGTTTTCTTACCAGTCAAATTCACGTACTGCGGCTCGGCGGTGTAAACATAATATTCCTTGTTGTTTTTATCTTTTTTGGGCTGCAACTTGACGCAGGGCCCCAGGTCGGCCAGCTTCGCGGTGTCCTTGGCGGTGATCATCACGCTCATGCTGGAGAGCTCCGTGTGAAGGTACCCTTGCATCCTCAAGAATACCAAAGCGTTGGCTATGTCCAACACGTAATGCACCGATGTTTGAGCACTTAGGATACGACCCTGAAAGTAAAGTATTTCATCAATCCTATCCTACTATCCTACTGAGTAGAATAGTACCACCCTCTTTTCATACCGAGGTGTCGTAAAAGGCGATTAAGGTAAGTTGACCCACCGTGTGGTATCCGGTTTAGTACAATAGACCATCCTCTATGTTACCGAGGTGTCGTAAAATACAGCTAAAGTAAGTTGACGTCAGGCAGGCGGCCGGTCGTTAAAACGCAGCCAAATCATGTGACAGCATGTTTATGACATGTTGTGCCGACCCCACTTAGAGTGGGATAAGGGCAGGAGGATGATGATCCTACTATCCTACTTATATTAGAAATGCGTTTGTGAGTATGGATGTATGTTTTTTACTCTTTCACGGTGAATCCGCTGAACCAAAAGCGATGAAATTTGGCACAATTATTCCTTATACACCGGAATAACATATAGGCTATAGAAATGTTAATTCTACAGGAATAGGATGACATGGAAAAGCGCTATCTATTATCGACATATCACACGACTACAGTCTACGCGAACGACTAAATAAAACTAAGAACGTATTACATACCTGCACATGAAGTATACCGAACAGCGTGTCAATACATCTCTCGCAGATTATATGTATATTGCTCTGCACGTCTGGATAGAGTCCCATCAGAAGTATAATGTTTGGATGGCGACATTTTCTGCAATAGAAATGAAGCCAAATTTAATCTATCAATAATAATCAATGAAAAGGACGAAATCAACGAACAACCAGTTGACGAATGATAGAAGTGAATGGTAGAAGAAAACATATCGTGCCGACCACACTTAGAGTGGAATAAGGGTAGGAGAATGAACAATTGGGTAGGGTTCGCCTCCTCTTCTTCTTCGTGCTCAATTAATGGACGTCCACTGCTAAACATAGGTATCTTTAAGGGATCTCCACAACCCACGATTTTGTGCCGCTTGGAACCAGCTGATCCCCTCGATATTTTTAAGGTCATCAGTCCACCTCGTTGGGGCTCTACCGACGCTGCACTTTCCGGAGCGAGATCGCCATTTCAGCACCTTAGGACGCCCATCGGTTCTAAGTACTAACGGGTGTCTGGTGGCAAATTTATATTTTTAAATACGATTATTACAAAAAGTAATAAACGGTGCGGGGAGAGGGTGGCAACGTTGAAATTACCGATCGTGCGGATTTGTCATTCACGATGTCGCAGTGGTCTAGTGAGCATCGCGCGTACGCTGTAGAGACATTTTTTAAGAGTAATGATTCTTACGTAATTACTCGTCGACAATTTTGTTCAAAGCTCGGTATTCGGCGAATACGTGACGGACCAAGTGTAAACTTAATTCGTTCGTGGGTACAGAGATTCCGCTCTACTGCTTCGGCTATGAATGTCCCGAGGCCAGGACCCAGCCGAACTTCAAGGACTTCCGCAAACATTAAACTGGTTGAAAGCAGTTTACGGGAAAATCCGCGACTTTCATTACGGAAAAGAGAAGCCTCACTGGGACTTCCAAGAGCGATTATCCATGAAATTTTGAAAAAGGATCTGAAGTTCCATCCTTTTAAAATTCAAATCGTTCAAGAATTGAAAGAAAGTGACTTTACTTTACGCAAAAAATTTTGTGAAACGATGTTGGAGCGTTTTCGCACTGTTAATCCCATTTTTTGGAGTGACGAGGCTCATTTTCACTTAAACGGCCATGTCAATAAGCAAAACTGCCGTTATTGGTCTCCAAGAACCCGCAACCCCCGATTGAAACATCAAAAACCTTTACATTGCCCCAGGGTAACCGTTTGGTGTGCCTTATCAGCGCATGGGATAATTGGACCATTTTTTTTCGAAAATTCTCGAGGTCAGGCAACGAATGTCAATGGTGAAAATTATCGACGCATGATTACGGATTTTTTTTTACCACACCTGCGAGCTCATCCATCGTACTCTTCACACACGTGGTTTCAACAGGATGGGGCGACAGCACACACAGCTAGAGCTTCGATGAATTTGCTCCAGGAAAATTTCCCTCAAAAATTGATCAGTCGTTTTGGGGATATCCCATGGCCACCGAGATCGCCCGATTTAACTCCCATGGATTTTTTTTTATGGGGCTACCTCAAAGAGAGGGTTTATAATGACAATCCCCAATCTCTTGTGACTTTAAAAGAAAATATTCATAGAGAAATCAGTTCAATTGAACCGAGTTTACTGCAGCGTGTGGCGCAGAAAACAAGGTTCCGGTTTGAGCAGTGTGTTCAACTTGATGGAAGACATTTGGATGACGTACTTTTTAAAAAATGAAATCCGCATTTCTATTCTATCGTTTAATGCATTTAAGAAAACTTTGTGTCAATTATTACGTTTTTTATTTAAGTTCAAAAATATAAAACTGCTACCAGACACCCTGTACGTGCCCCGCCCATTGCCACATCAGATTCGCGATTCAATAAGCTATGTCGGGAACTCTAGTTCCTCTACGGATCTCCTCATTCCTGATTTGATCGCGTAGAGATACACCAAACATAGCTCGCTCCATCGCCCGCTGAGTGACTCTGAGCTTTCTTATGAAGCCCATAGTCATGGCACCATAGTCCGCGGAAGAATATCCAGCTCTCGATCGAAGTCGAGCCCTTACGGGAACCTCCGGGTTTCGAACGGTAAGCTAATCGGACGTCCTGTTGGAGTAGGTCCCCGTGGCTTTGAGATATCTGGTGCTCCCGATGCATCGACTAGCAGAAGCAGGGGCATATTTACAGAGGCCCCGACCTAGAGATTGCTCGTTCTGGGGTACAGAGCTGCTACTGGCAGAGAAGGTGGCAATGTGCACAAAGAAAATAAATCCTCGCCAATTGTAGCAGTGGAGCACCTTCAGGTTTTTAGTCGGTGAGAGTCCCACATACCGTCACACCCTGTCAGGCGGCGATAACCCATAATGGGTAAAAAAAAAGTAAAGTAACGGCCTGTTACAATCCTCAGCCAGTCGGCTAACTGACAGTTTATTGGTAACTTGTGAAATAGGCCCTTATTCTAATATATAACACAACATTTTTATAGTAGGTTAAAATTTTCTATACAAAAAATATCTAAAGAAATTTTGGCCTGTTATTATACCATTGCCGTGTATGGTCTATACACGGCATCTTTTTATATCCTTTCTCCGTTTTTAAACAGCAGTATTGTAGCTAAGATCTACCACGCAGCTCCAATATTGATTGGTAGGTTAAACAAATCCCCAGATTTCTCGTAGAGATATGCAGGTTTCCTCACGATGTTTTCCTTAATCTTATCAATAAGACACAAGTTTTAATAGAAAACCTCATTGGTGCCTGCCGGGATTTCAACTCTCTCGAAAGAGTCGAACGGTCACACCGCTGGCCTATTACAGCTTTAATAGGTTTACCTGATGTAAAAAAGGCGAATGGATGATGATAAGTGTAATTGTAAATGTCACCTAAGTATATTTATCTCCATGCTCCGTTTCTTCTTGACGTGGTCGACGGTCACTCCTGACAGGCGCTTTATCTGTACCGGCACCACCCCCCATTTCCCCTGGCTCCAAGTTTTGCTTTTATCTATGGATACGTTCAGGTTGCAGGCGCTGGCGATCGGCAGACCGAACGCACTCGTATCACTCTAAATCACAAAACAATAAAACTCATTACTCAATGGAAAAAATGCTTATTTTAAAGACGGCCCTCTGAAATCCTATTTGTAACGCTTGGCTCCATTAACTAGCAGAAATTAGTTTTTCTTTCGTGCATCAGCAGCATTTAATAAATTAGTACCTAAATTGTCATGGTCAGTCAGTCAGTGGAATATGGTTTGACTCCCATATTTCGTGATATGTTTTTGTTCTATTTTAATTTCTATTCTTTTTTGCTCACAAATGGTATTCGGATAGATTATAGAATAGACCACCCTCTTTCTTACCGAGGTGTCGTTAAATACGATAGAGGTAAGTTGACGTCAGGCAGGCGGCCGGTCTTAAAAACGCAGCCAAATCATGTGACAGCATGTTTATAACATGTCGTGCCGACCCCACTTAGAGCGGGATAAGGGCAGGAAGAATAAAAAGGAGAAGAAGAAGAAGAAATTGTATTCGGATGTACTATTAATTAAGTAGTTTATATGTGGAAATGTAAAAAAAGCTAAAGCTGTTCATTTTCCAGACATATAAATAAAAAACAGGATATAATATAAAAAACGGGATTTTTTGCTCCTATCCTATATGTTACTCCGGTGTATAAGCTTTAACTGTGTAACAGATAAAAGACTTCGAATTCATTCATCCTGTTCATTCCTAAAACAATAGACTTAATACAAAGCCCTCTCTGATTATAGAGCCGCGAAGATAAACAATATACAAATAATTACCTTGCTGTCATCGGACTTGCTTGTGTTCACTGATGGAGCCTGCAGCTGCTCGTCAGCCCACTGGTCGAAATGTTTCAACTCACTCATCACCTCCCAAAGTTTCTCCTCGCAGCTATCATTTTTCTGACTTTCCGAGCTCTGGCTTGACGTTTTCACGTCTAAAGCAGCTTTAACCCCATCGACCTCCTCATCAGTCCTCACGCCTTCCAAAAACTCCTTTGTGTCGAAAGGCAACGAATTATTTCTGTAGAAAAACGGCGGCGACAAAGGCTGATCGTCTTCAAACTCTATATGCTTCTGGACGAAATCGGGAGATCTCTGACTAGATTGGTGCCTCGGTTTCCTCGGTTCCGTGTAAGATGTTGCAAACATGTTACCAGGCATAAATACTTGGTTCTGAAATAGAAATTGCACGTTCGGCACCCCTTCGAAAGTCTTTTCTTCCGAATGCGCGCTCTGCGACCGTTTATGAGACTGTGCCTTCTTTTTATATTTAATGGCAGACTTCTTTTCATAATTAAAGGTACTGTCAGGATCTCCCGTGCAATCTGTACAAGATACGGGAAGGGAGTGACGTCCACATTTCTTTTTTATAGGCGTTTCTTGTAGATCCCTGCTGCCTCCAGATCTTCGCGCCTGAAATTCTGCTAGGTCTCGCTTGTACTCCTCGGTCCTTATAGTGCCGGCTTGGGTTGGGGGATCGTCTGGTGTAGGCGAGGGCGAACTCATATGACCGGAGGTGACTGTAACACGTTCCCTGGAAAATAAAATTTAAGGAGTTAAATAATTATATTAAATTAAACGTAATCTAAACTAAAAATACTAAATTCATCCATATACCATGCTAATATTATAAATGCGAAACTCAATCTGTTTGTCTGTTATGATTTCATCGCTGACCAATATTTATGAAATTTAGCACAACTAAAGTTTGTACATCTGGTAGAATCAGAAGTCCTTGTTTATTTTGGGACTAAGGAAAAATATACCCCTTACCCCTAATTGCATTATTAGGGGTACTTTAACACTTACTGAAAGCCATAAACATAAAATTACCATTACAGAAACAAAAAAAAACTAACGTACAAAAAAGATTATAGACATTTGTAATGATACTGCAGGTATAATGTATATTATAATGGGACATGAAGACATTAACCTTATCCAAATATTGTAATATGTATTACAACAGTCGAATAGCATGTTGCATGTCTATCTGACACACTTGCTCATGCGGATGGGCGGAACCGATCGACAGTACAACACCGAAGATGACGACACAGCCACCGGCATCGCATGACGAATTGTGATTTGTCTGATCGGAATCGATAACGAATCGCTTAGACACAGTATCATCGTTATACCCGTACGAATATTAAATAGTTTATAGAATTAGGGCGGATTTCACCATTCAAATTAAACGCGTTTAGTTCGGGATAAACTCAGTTTATATGTTAAACTCGGTTTACGGCAGAGTTTGGATTTCACCGTCACCCGCTGATCGCAGTTAATACTAAACGCGGTTTACATTCTGAACGCTCGATTTCGGCGTTTAGACCTGTAAAGTTTCAACCAAATCCATCCAATAGTAGTTCGTGAAAGAATAACAAACATACATACCCACAAAATTTCGCATTTATAATATTAGTAGGATATCGAGTTAGTAACCAAAAATAATTTATTAGTATCCCTTACTAGCGGCCCGCTCCGGCTTCGCACGGGTATAAAATATATAGCCTATGTCACTCAGCGAAAAATGATTAAAATCGATCCAGTAGTTTTGTAAACGGAAAAAATTGTAATTATTTACGACATCACATTAGAAACTTTAAAAATTACAGTATTTCTTTACTCTACATTGAATGTTATTATACATATAAACCTTCCTCTTCAATCACTCTATCTATTAAAAAAGGCATCAAAATATGTTGCGTAGTTTTAAAGATTTAAGCATATATATGGATATAGAGACATAAGGACAGACAGGGAAAGCGACTTTGTTTTATACTATGTAGTGATTTATGAATTATATACACAATAAATATACTTTTTTTTCTGTTAAATTAATATTATTCAGAGTAATCTTTTATTGGTCTTATTGTGAAATACTGTTTGATTACCAATAAAAAAATAATAATAAATAAATTGATCGATAGCGATGCCAATTGTTGAAACACAATCTCACCGAACAGTTATGGGTTACAACACATTCATAATTTTATAGCAGACATAATTGGTAAACGGCAGTGCACGACTGCGCGGTAACAATAACATGGAGCGGTAGAAATTTGTTTTTATTTCACCATGAATCTTTATTTTCCCCATTGGATAATCAATGGATTTCTTTATGTAATGTAATAGAGGCGAATATAATATAAATTTTATTATGACCACGATATTTTCTTCTTAAGAAAATCTGTAACGTAATTAATAAACTAGTCGGGCTCATCCGATAATAAGATGTGAGTATAGCCGGTTTCTATACATCAATGACGTAATTAATAGTACTTATTAAATAAGCGGTTTCTTGTACTAAGAGTATTGACGACACCTTGCTTGCCAAGCCATATGATTATTGGTTTTACCATTTCTGTATAATAAACATCCGCATTAGGGTTAGCAGTCGTATTAGATGACGGAAATAATAAAATCAATTAAAAATCAATATACAAGTTCATTGACCACATTCTTCAATATACTTTCGACAAAATATTGACGATTAGTAAATTCAAAATGTCGTTGAAAGTAAAAATACATTTCCGCTATCATCCATATTAATACAATACAGACCTAAATTATAAATGGGAAAGTATTAAATTAATTTATTGAAACTGAAAGCATCTAAGTACACTAGTTGCATGATTACGTTACATAAAACGAGCTGAACCGATTGTATTGAGTTTTTAGGAAGGGAATAGTAATTAGGAAGGGAATAGTAATAACCTTGTGGTATCCGGCTGCGTAAAAAAGACCACCCTCATTTCTTACCGAGGTGTCGTAAAAGGCGACTAAGGTAAGTTGAGCCACCGTGTGGTATTCGGTTGAGTAAAATACAACCAACCTCGACTAAGGTAAGGTGGCGTCAGGCAAGCGGCCGGTCGTAAAATACGAAGCCAAATCATGTGACAACATGTTTGTAACATGTTATGCCTCCCTTATAGTGGGATAAGAGCATGAGGATGATGAATTTTAATTGAACCTTAAAATTAACGAGAGCAAAATTAATTGTAGGAAGATATAAATTCTAATAGCATAAAACAAACAAGTTGTAGGATGTTAACACTTAAACGTTAATAATGATTTTAACGCCCACGAAGCCACCGTGGGATAAACACGGGTCGCACAGCGGCTAACTGGTTTTTGTTCCGTTTATAGTTCAGTTACTTTTAACTATTCTCTCGTCGGCGATTAACTTTGAACTAGCATCAACTACAATGGTATTCAACCGTGACTGATTCGCCTTTATTTATTTTCTTTAACCTAAACTAGACGAATGACTTTAACGAAAGTTGAAATACGATTGCAAATTGAGTTTACTTATTTACTAGGTACGTCCTACAGTTTAAAACGCGGTACGAACCGAACGTTATAAGGCATAAGTATAACCTATAAGGCGAATTCAATTTATTTGATAATTTGGGATCATAGATGAGACCGAAATCAACTGCAGCTTTTGTGTTATTCAATTTATAGAATTACGTGTATATGTTAGAGAAGTTAGAGAGGTATATTTTATTTGGTCATATACGCTGGTGCATTCTGCAGGAATAGTCGTCTGGACTTATCTACTCAAATTCTCTCATTCCCAAGACTTCAAATCATATCAAATTTATTTAATCAAGTAAACAAAGATGGCATATAGAATAAGGCTTAACAATAAAAAAAAAAAGATATTATTCACAACCGAATTTTAACCAAGAACTAGCTAGCTCCCTTCCTAGATTTTTTACAATATGTGTGAAGCAGAACCAGCTATAGGTAAGCAAAGTTTCGTACAGATTCGTTGTCATTTAAGCGACAATGCGATTACAAACACACATACACACATAGAGACTTTCGCCTTTACAATGTTACTATGAAATAAGATTTACATTTACAATAGATTAAAGATTTACATGCTAAGTAATAAAGGATATGGCATCCAATTTTGTATCGACACTAAAAAAGGATAAGAGTGACCACCAACTACGTGTCTCCGTAGAGTCCTTGAGTTCTTCGGACATATTGCTAAGAAGACTGGAGACAAACTAGAATAGCTAATGATTACGGGTCGGTGGAAGGAAAAGAGGAAAAAGCCGCAAGTCGCATTCCATCTAAGTCCACGAAGCCTTACAAGGCGCAGGAGTTCGCAAGACCTAGAGATCGATTAATCCATGACAAAGTGATCAATGGAAGAGGTCTACCCTCAGAACTGAAGAGAGGACGCGGGGAGAGATTCAATTTGTTTAGTGGATTATGTAAATTTAATGTAAAGTTCTTATTTCCTCCTCAGTTTTCTGTTGTGACATGTGGCGTACACTGAGCCGTTGCCCTTTCTTTGTCATGTGAAATTTAGAATAAGCTACATTAAGTGCATGTTCTACGTTTCACATGGGGAGGAAATAAACAGTTTTCATTTCATTTTAAGTTAATATAAGAATCGTCAAGAAATAGACTCGATGACAACAGATGAATTGCACGCGTTATACAAATCCTGCATGAATTTTATGAATTATAGAAAAGTGATTAATTCATTTTTATACTATGGAACTCTGCAAAGTAACGCTTAATTCTTTAAATTATGATTGATGGGATTAAAAAAAGTTTCGAATAAAAGGGTTTAAGATAAAAGACTTCTCTTTCAATAGAATTCAACTAGTTTTAATCCAGTAAAAAAGTACTGTATACCTCAGTGAGTTATTTAGGCAAGAATTAGTCATGACTAAGCCCCGCCCGTGACTAAGCTGTTCACGATTGTGATGCGATACGGGAAACTCATCGTTCTCAGGTTTCAACGGTCAGTTATAACGGTGGATTAAATGTTTTCACCAATACTTACCAAATAAGCTTACAGGGCTTACGAGTATAATAAACCATTATTTGTTTTAAAGGGTCTTAGAGGAAGAAAATCAGTTATCAAAATAGAAATTCCATTATTTCAATATGTAACAATAACTATCACCTCTTAAGATTTTTATTTTTCCGCAATCAATTGTAGCTTTGCCATTACAGCAGTTTAAAAACACTATTAATTAACTATTGAGGAATACAAAAGTAATAATAAAATTATTTTGCTATAATCCGCGAAGAAGTAAAATAGAAAATATATATAATGCTAAATGTAAGTGGACAATCGGTTATCATACCTGATACATGCAGGATTCGTAAAAACACATGCACAAACCTCCACCACCTCCACCACAATACACAAGCACTATATACGTTCACTATCACAAACTCAACAATCGTTTCGCCCCGCAACCGAAGCATCGTCAGGAGATAGACTCCACGACCAAAATCGCAAAGCGCAAAATCGCTTTGCGATTTTGGTCGTACGATGCGATTTATTATTACTTTTGTATTATGGATCTCCGCAAAGTAACGCCTAATTCTATAAATTATTTATTGAGGAATACTTAGATGATAAAAATTCGTGGACTTAGCTAGTCTTCGATCCTGTACAAGGCAGTAATAACTCAATGTCACTAATAATAAGAATTATATTTTTAAAAGAGCTACCGCAGAGTTTGTCGCTGGCTCTTCTCGGTAGAAACAGCTTTCCCAACCAACATTTCGACAGAATTTGACGATTCAAAAGCACTTGTTTACAAGTTTATTTGAATAAAAAAAAATTGAATTTGAATTTCTTTATTTTAACATGGCTCGCTTCCCTGCTCGAGTGTAATAACTCTATGAAAATAACTCTCAACATACATTAGAAAAAGAAATAAAGTCATTATCAAGTCACATTTTTCTTCATAACAAATTACTCAATGAGAAGATCGAAAACATAATGCGATGTCTATTAAAATCATCATAACACAAAAAAGGGGGATATAATTAAGAGATTAGATTAGAGAAAGCCGAAAAGATAAATAGCTTACTGATAACTTTAAAGTACATTATAAACCAAAACTTACATAAGTGAGGTTTGATGTTTTAAAATAGAAAGCATCACCGATAGCTACCTAATTTTAATGTCACGAAGATAGGCTTACATAAATACGATGCTGTCTAACCATCAATTTTCGTTATTTTTTCGATAGCAATAAGAGTAATACGATGCACCGATCGGTAAATAGTCCGGTGAAAGTGAAATTTCGATACTGTTTTAGACAATGGATCATTGAATGGTCTTGTACCGAAAAGCCTTTTGTTAGATATATCAATCATGAGCCGGAGAGATTTTTCGCGTCATCTTATTCCACAGATTCGATTAATAAATTAAGGTAGCCAGACGAACATTCCGTAATGTCTGTGATAAGTTTATTGTTCATTCTGCAGACATGACAGTTCGTTCATGACAGCTGATATGAACTTAACCAGTCACTTCCTTCTTTTCAATACACATAAACCATAGTACTCCACTAGTAGAATAGACCACCCTCATTCCTTACCGAGGTGTTCTAAAAGGGGACTAAGCTAAGTCAACCCACTGTGTAGTATCTGGCTGAGTAGAATAGATCACCCTCATTTCTTACCGAGGTGTTATAAAAGGCGATTAAGCTAAGTCAACCCACTGTGTAGTATCTGGCTGAGTAGAATAGACCACCCTCATTCCTTACCGAGGTGCCGTAAAAGGCAACTAAGGTAAATTGACCCAGCGTGTATTATCGGGCTGAGTAGAATATACCACTCTCATTTCTTACAGAGGTGTCGTAAAAGGCGACTAAAGTAAATCGACCCACAGTCTGGTATCAGGCTGTGTAGAATAGACCACCCTATTTTTTACCGACATGTCATAAAATACGATTTAAGTAAGTTAAAGTTAGGCAGGTGGCCGGTCGTAAAATACATAGCAAAATCATGTGACAGCATATGTATTTATAACAAGTTGTGCCGACCCCACTTAAGAATGGGATAAGGGCAGGAGGATGATGATAATGTAAGAAAAAACGAAATATATTCATATCAGGCCAATTAGTTTAGTTGTAGTTTTTTACGCCATTTGGGATCAACTGAAGTAATCCCTAATGCCACACAACGTTTTGCAATGGGGCTGAGTTAACAAGGGGGATCAGATTTGCAGCAATGTCAGGAAGTTTTGTAATGAATATAACATCGACTGCCTTTTACTAAGCAAAAAACTTATCTTTCTTGAAGTAATGATATAATCATTAGGATGGCGCACTAAATATTGTATAATGGGCACGCAAAAAACCGATCATTACATCATGTTATCACTTTTTGTTTGTCCTATATTTCATAAGGCGATCAAATTTCAGTTCGCTCTATCGGATTTAAGTAATAATTTTTAAATTACTTAATACAAAAGATGTTAACAAAACTTATGTGCCCTAGAAATAATCACTATTTAGATCACGCTTTTTGGTGAAGGAAAACATCGTGAGACCTATATATCTTTAGAGAATTATGGAGATATATGTAACCTACCAATCCGCATTGGAGCGTGGTGTGTTTTAGCTTAAGGCCTTCTCTACAAAAACGGAGAGATGAGGCCTATGTCCAGAAGTGGGATAGTAACAGTAACATTTACTTTATAAGACCAGTACGTTTAAAAAATTGATCTGCTATACTGTGACCGATTTTAAAATTATACTAATAAGTATATAATATAATGTTGGACCTGACGGCAAGTCTCATATTATTAAAAGCTTTTATTCAACTTGCAATGTATGTATGTGAAGGTGGTTCTTTCAAGTTAAATTTGACCCCCTTCCTGGTGTCCGATTGAGCTGAAATTTTACATACTGCTCCTGTCCCAATGACACAATGTATGTTTATGATAAGCATGACCTGATGTTGCTGCCAGGATTGACTCAACACGAGGGAAGTGCTCAACGGTTAAAAGTAGGAACAGAAAATTTTGTTAAAAGTTTTTTTTTTGTCGGAACACGACAGAAATTATTGATGGTGTTACTTTACAAGATAATAGCACAAAAGCGGAAACGGAAATATTAACATAATGTTTTGAGCTCGAAAGACAACCAATATGTGAAACGCTGCGTCTAGATAAATTATATTAATAGTCATTTCGGTCAATGGTCTAATAGCGAAGTTTTGAACAACATCTTAAGAGACTCTCACGTAGTTGTGTCAAGAAATACAGTATACAGCATTCCATGAGAGGGTACTCAGTTAATTTTTCTATTAAAAACCTCTTATCTATACTTTCCCGTATTAATGTCAGTGTTTCTGCATATTTAATGTTCGTAACTTAAACATAATTTAGAAATGCAAATCACAGGTGCTTTTAAATGAATGAAATATATTAATATCTTATACAGGATGTTTTTATTATTGATTAAAGGTATAATTTAATGGAATTAACCATAAATTTAATATTAATAAAAGAAAATAAAATATCTAGAGATGAGATGTGTAAGTATTAGTATACATTTATTAATGTAATTTATTACAATAAATTTGTACAAAACGAAATTATTCTAAATTTCCTTATATATCCGGAATCAAATTTTACTTTTCATTACATTTTCAAGAACAAATTAATTAGAAACTAAGTCTGCCATAGAAAGCGAGAGTAATTGTCCAAATTCTATTATGTTAAATAATTGCTAAATATTTAGACTTTATAATTTAAGTTTCTACATACTCTCATTTCTCTTATATTATAGTATATACATATATTCTCCTTCTCTCTTCTCCTTCTCTTCTGTATATTGTCCTTATTCCACTCTAAGTGGGGTCCGCACATGTTTTTCTCTTCCATTCTGTCTTATCATTCGTCAACTCAGGCGCTACTCCTTTTATATGCATGTCGTACTTCACACATTCTTCCAACCATTTCTTTTTATGCCTCCCTCACACCCTTTAGACGCATATCCATTCAAATTTATCATTTTTTTGATCACGTGATGTTCATCCCACCTCAATACATGTCTATATATTTTAATCTCGCATTTATCGTCTTTTCTACAATAGACGCAACTTTCTGCCTTTTTTTTGTTAGGTTTACCAGCAGTTGATATAATATTACATTCTTATAATAATACATACTAAATTAATGCTAACTTAACTATATTAAGCTAAACACTACATGCAATGGAACTTTTAAACTAAAAAGTTCCTCTTATACACTCGTTTCGTTTCTATATTATATTCTAGATTTCACTAAATAAATAACCTCTAAATGTAGGTTAAAACTAGAAATAAAACAATTTTTTTTAAGAATGCAATTTTTATTTTACACTTTAAAGAACGTCCTAAATAACTTCGAAGTCAAAGACAGTTCAAGCAAATTTTATTGAATTGAATACCAGCACAAAAAACTAATTCGGCAGATTAAAGTGAAATGACGAAAATCATTTTCTAAAGTAAAAGTCCGAACTGTCTCATTCGATACTATTCATCTGGAGTGACGCACACCTCGAAACCGTGTGATCTATTGTGAAGATGAAATAGAAAAAAAAGAACATTATCTCTTCGCTCGATTTACGTTTAAGTATGTCGAATATTAAAGAGATCTCATTAACGCGAATATTGTTGCAATAATTATATTAAGCCACGCTATACCGTTATAGCCTTTAACGCCATTGCTAAGGACAAAAAATGAAAGAACACTTATGTTGTAATATGGAAAAGTGTATACGCGAACAACTATGAAAATGGTTTTGTAAGATTAACGGTATTTAAACAAATAATTACCAATTATTGAATAAATATATTTTGTGTCGGCAACACTAGCGGGGTAAAGAAAGATGGCGGTTAGCGGGTGGAAGTCATTCTATAGAAATGACGATCGTTAAGAGAGTAGTCTCTTGGGTATTCTGGGTGCGGTAGTGAACAGTGAACATGGAGACTGAATATATTATTGATAACGCAATTAAAGTTTCTTACAGTTCTGTACTTTTGACCTAGCATTTGTTCCAGGAATATTTTATTAAAGACAATTATATTATACTGTTGTGTAGGAATCCCTGATGTTTGGGAAAAAAGTCGTGTACAAAACATTAACACAAAATATCTTGCTACTAAATATCCAAAAAGACCTGCCCGATATTCACTCACAAACAACATGTATAGTCAACTATACTGTACGCCCAGTAATATTATTTTTAGAACAACATTTATTGTTCCTCCGATAATTGTAGTTTACATCTTGGGAGCCAACAAAGTTTACAGATGACGTCAAGGAGGGAGTCGGCATTTGTAATTAATCCTAAGTAGGCATGTGCAATCTACACCACATCTAAAGTATGACAAAAAAATACAACTCGACGCTTTCTTCCTAACGAGGACAGACAAATTTGAGTCATTTAGTGATCGTAATTATATGTACATATTTATAAAAATATCGTGTGGCTGAGCTCACATTTATACTAATTCAACACACAAAATATGTAAATAATATAATATATTTTGTATAGTATTAAAATGTAAATAATATCAAATAAAATTTAAACTTTTTTTAAAAAATAAAAAATTTAAAGCGTTTATGTTAAAATCTGGAAACTTAGTTTAGCATTTTTTTTGGTTTGTTGAACACACATACCCTTTATAGATACAATGACTACAGTTATGTTCAAATGAAACTTAAATCGGGTAAGGAAAAGGACCACGAAAAGCAGCAATCTTAGCCAAAAAGAAAACGAAAAAGAGGAACTTATTTTCGCATATTAATTATATGGATTTCGCTATGGCGATTTCACTACATAACCCTAAAATCAAATTAAATAGACAGTACCATGTAATAACTTTCGATTCGTGGAGCATTTGAATTTTATTCATAATCGTGATCTATTATCAATGACGCTATTCATTTTCAAATTCGAAATCAAATATTTTTAAATGAATGCAAACACGGTTCTTTATCTTCAGCAACTATTGCGATTTCACCAGGGATTTGCATTACAAATGACGTATCTATGCCTAGACCAGTGTTTTCTAAACTTATTATGCCCATGCCCCACCTTGAAATTGACAGGAAATATTTATAAAAATTTTGTAAAAAAAATAATTAAATCTACACTTAAGAAACTTAAATTACAGTTTCTTAGGAAGAAGAATTTAACTTATTCCTTAAATTTGGCACTGAAATCTAGCAAAGTAGTAAGTAGCGGCCTGTTACTATCCCACTGCTGAGAATAGCCCTCTTTTCTCCGTTTTTAGAGAGGAGCTTTTGGAGCTAAGACCTTCCACGCTGCACCAATGCGGATTGGTAGGTTACACATATCTCCAGAATTCTCTAGATATATGCAGGTTTCCTCACGATGTTTTCCTTCACCAAAAAGCGTGTGATAAATTGAAATTATCAATTAGACACCTAAGTTTTAACAGAAAAACTCATTGGTATCTGCCCGGGTTGGAATCTGCGACCTCCTCGAAAGAATCGCGCGGTGTTACCGCTGAGCCATCACAGCTTGAAATCTAGCAATGCATTTAAATAGCCTGGAGCGAAATAGTTAAACTCATTTCGTGTCCATTCCGCCCTTCAACAATCAAATTGTCTCCCATGCATGGGCTTGGGTCTCACGTTGGGAACCACTGGTCTAGACTAAATAAGGATATTGCTCTTGTTACCAGCCTATGGATATATCGCCCTATCCAAAGAATAAAGTCACATTTCCTATGCTTATACATGAGAGATGTAACTTTATTCTTCGAATAGGGCCATATACCAAAACCATCATTCTCCTGCCCTTTTCCCACTATAAGTGGGATTGGCACAAAATGTTTTAAATATATTGTTACATGATTTGGCTAATTTTTACGACCGACCGCCTACCTAATGTCAACTTATCTTAGTCGCTTACGTCACCTCGGTAAGAAATGAGGGTGCTCCATACTACTCAGCCGGATACCCCACTTACCTTAATCGCCTTTTACTCGGTAGAATTGAGGGTGGTTTTGCTACTCAGCCGGATATCAAACAGTAAGGAAAAGTATTGCGGTCGGACCGAAATTTTTTTTTCAATCCAGTTGAGATTTAAATTAAATATGCAAACAGACATGAACAGTCACTTCCTTTTCAAATGTAACCGGAGCAATCATTAGTATTTCCGATTAGAATAATGCGACTATTTTGGTTATGTAATTTATGTTAATCGATTGTCAACGATGATGCAATCCAAATATCTATTCAAATATCTAAACTAATATAACAAAATTGAGATTTTTCCAAAGTATTTTTTTTTATTTTTGATCGAAGAGAAAAGTGCATAAATGTTAGGTACAACAATATATTTTTCAAACGTTAATATAAGTTAATCTAAAATTAATTTATAATAATAACATCAACATCCTACTGCCCTTATCCCACTCTAAGTGGCACAACATGTTATAAACATGCTGTCACATGATTTGGCTACGTTTTTACGATCGGCCGCCTGCATGACGTCAACTTTCCTTAATAGAATTTTACAAAACCTCGGTAAGAAAGAGGTTCGTATATTTTACTCAGCCGGATACCACACGGCATTTTAAGTTAAAAACTACATCAAAAGTACATCGTTGTTAAAAGCAAATGTAAATGACCAATACAATAATGTCAAACGATTATTCTTTTTTAACAATACGTCTGGAATGTGACCGCTATTGCCATTTAATGAAAAGCTTAGCACAATCGATTTCTAGGTGGAGACTATTAACAATACATCAAATATCTGAATAGATCAGATCAGAATAAAGTATAACAAGCAATTAAAATATTATAATGCTACAATCCGTAATACAAGAAAATATATGTACCGTTCTCATACCTTATACATGCAGAATTAATAAAAACTAATGCACTACGACACCAATAACACAACAATATACAAGCACTGCACACGTTCACTACTGCAATATCAACAATCGTTTCGCCCCTTCACCGAAGCATCGTCAGGGGAAAGACTCCACGATAAAATCGCAATCTTTGCGATTTCGCTTCTGCATATATCTACTGTATGTCCTGATGACGCTAGGGTTACGGGCCGAAACGATTGTTGAGATTGTGGCAGTGAGTGTGTGTGAGTGCTCGGGTTTTATTGTGTTATTGGTGGCAGAGAGTGCATAAGTTTTTCACGTATTCTGCGTATGAGAACGGACAGTACACTCTACATTTAGAGTTTACATATATTTTACACTTTACATATATTTTCTTTTATCGCGTACTATAGAAAAATAATACTTTCATTATTTTTTGTATTATGGATCTCCGCAAAGTAACGCCAAATTCTATAAATCAGAATAAAGTAATTTGCCTTTTCTGTTTGATAAAAAAGGAAATTGTTTAACATGAGAAACAAAATTAGAAAGTAAAGTGACATCCTGTTACTATCTGGAATGCCGAATTCCTTAGAGAGCAAATTTGGAGCTTGGAGCTTCACACTCGCAACAGAGCGATGATTGATGAATGATGATAATTGATCAATCAAAAGTAATAATAAAATTATTTTGCTATAAACCACGATATAAGTAAATAGAAAATATATATAGTGCTAAATGTAGAGTGGATTCTTTTCATACCTGATACTCAGGTATAAAACTCTCTTTACATTATGTTTTAGAAAAATACTTTTATAATTATTTTTGTATTATGGATCTCCGCAAAGTAACGCCTAATACTTAAAGACTAATCAGTCATTACGCTTGCTTTCCTCTATACATCGCCCTAATCGGTGGTCCGTTTCATAGAAAGCAACACTTAGGACGAAATTTCCTAACTTGTAGAGCTTCTACGCTCTACTTTCCGCATTTACTGTTACGGAACCCTAATGTAACAAGAACTGCTGACGGACTACTTCCAGCATCAGCAGACTGGTACAGAGTGACCAGACAAGACACAAGCCTCTGTCCAAAGTCAGTCTCTCCACACTCGCGTACCAGGCCACACGTTTCCATAATTCTCCTTCATTCTTTTATTAATTTTACTTTCCATAAAAATTGGAATCTTTTAGTCTGCTAAATAAATACTTTAAAAAAATAGTTTTTACAGTCTCCCCGTAACAGTACCCAAATGACAAATGGAACTAGTTATGAGAATTATATTTCGGAAAGAGCAACCGCCGAGTTTTTCGCTGGCTTATTTCGGTAGGATCATTTTTCCGGACGAGCAATACAGTTGACGATTCAAAAGCACTTGTTAACAAGTTTACGTGAATAAATATATTTTGTAATTGGATTCGATTTAAATATATGTATATGGATTGCAGTATAATTTACAACTCAAATCTCAAGGTTTTTCTTGTCATGTAAGTTATTACGACACTATAAAAATTAAACAATGGACTCGACATTCTCACAAGCGCTGCCGCTCCGCTTCAGTGAAGTGTACTGACACATAATGTAAGGCGAACATAATACTAAACGACAAGTGTGTTTGCGCAAATATTTAATAACATTATAAAAAGATCTGAAAAAACCTTGAAAGAATCTTTGATAGTCGAAAAATGAAACCGTATGCCTCCAGGGAGTCGCGGGTTTAACATAAAAATAGTAATGTACTGCCTGTTACTATCCCACTGCTAGGTATAGACCTCCTTTCTCCATTTTGGAAAGAACGAAAGACTTACCACGGTGCTCCAATGCATATTGGCAGGTTACATCTATAGAATTCTCTAGCGATATGCAGGTTTCCTCACAATGTTTTTCTTTACCGAAAAGCGTGATTAATTGCAATTATCAAGTAGACACTTAAGTTTTAACAGAAAAACTCATTGGTGCTTGCACGCTTGAACTCGCAACCCCTGAAAGAGTCGCATAGTCTCACCGCTGGGCTATCACGGCTTCATTGAAAATTGATGTGCCTAATTGATATTTGCAATTTATCACACGCTTTTTGGTTATGGAAAACATAGTCAGAAAACCTGCATATCTATGGAGAATTTCTGGGATATAAGTAACATATTAGTCCGTATTGGAGCAGCGTGGTAGGTCCAACATTTAAGGATATAGGAGGCCTATGTCCAGTGGGATAGTAACATGCCGTTACTTTTATGAAACCATCTCATACTGTCCATATCATCACCTCGTCATAAATCAATATTACACACACAAATCAATCAATATCCTTATTGCTTTGTACTCTTTGTTTCTTTTTCTATTGCTTTCCATTAAGTGCTATGGCCGTCACGAATTTGTCTAGTCACGCGGTTCAGTTGGAAAGCGATGACATAGGCTAAGGTGAAGCGGGATATACTCGTCAGGGTTCCTATACTACAGCTATATTATAAGTATTATCTTACAGCTGAGAATAAGCCTTTTCTCTCAATTTTTTTTTCAAGGGTTAGAGCTAAGACGCATCACGCTGCTCCAATGAAGATTGGTAAGTTACAAAAGTAATAAGAATATTATTTTGCTATAATCCGCGATAAAAGAAAATATATGTAATGCTAAATGTAGAGTGTACTATTCGTTCTCATACCTGATACATGCAGAATTTGTAAGAACTCATGCACTACCCGACACCGATGACACAACAATACACAAGCACTGCACACATTCACCACCACAATCTCAACAATTGTTTCGCCCCGTAACCGAAGGATCGTCAGGAGATAGACTCCACGACAAAATCGAAACGCCCACACAATTTCTACATGTATCAGGTATGAGAACGTATAGTATACTCTTCATTTTCCATTACATATATTTTCTTTTATCGCGGATTATATTAAAATAACATTTTCATTACTTTTGTATTATGGATCACCGCAAAGTAACGCCTAATTCTATAAATTATTGGTAAGTTACAAAATTGAGAAAACTTGATGATAAATTATTCCTTACATAAAACACGCCAATTGCAAATAAATCGGGTGTTACAGCCGATACTAGTTTTAGGATTAGAAATTGTTTCGATTATAACATATATCTTTTTACTCTGTAATGTGGGATTACATCACCGACTAAAAAGAGTTTTTGATCAAAGGTTTCTTTTATAGATCAGCCAGTCAACTCATGGCGTAAATCATAATTACCTAGCCTAGAAGTGCTTTTTAACTTTGACTTTTATATTTAGACACCTAGAAAACGGATTTCATTGGCCATCAAAAGATTTTTTTTTAATCTTTATTTTTGGAGGTTTTTTCTCAAGGAAAATGCCACCCCCATAGTAACTACAAACTAACCTTGCTTTCTTCAACTTATGCTTACTTTAACCACATTGTAAAGCAATTTCGCTTCTCCCGAATCCGGAGAAGCCAAAATGCTATTACAAGTGGCAAAATCAAATCATCATCATCTTCCTGCCCTTATCCCACTCTAAGTGGGTCGGCACAACATGTTTTAAACATGCTGTCACATGATTTGGCTGCGGCTTTACGGCCGGCCGCCTGCCTGACATCAACTTACCTCACCTATGTGAACTTGGCAGCCGACTTTCGAAAAAAAAATTTTTGAAATTGCCGTCGGGTTCTGCATCGTTTGTACCCGTTTGTACCACTTTTAGTTTCGTTTGTACCTCAAACCAAAAAAAGTTACAGAATTTTCAAAATTGGACTCGCAGCCCACTTTGGAAAATCGTTATTATTTCAACGGGATCTGATTCGGGGTCGTTTGTACCCGTTTGTACCGCCTTTACTTTTCAATTATCTGAAAACCCAAAAAAGATACAGCGATTTGAAAATGTTGAAAACCAAAGATAGAATATTTCCGTTAATTCTAAAGATATTTCAATTCTGCAAACGGGGATCGGCAGGCGCCGGCGCCGAGAGGATTGTACCGCCTTGCGTTTCTTCCGAATCGCAAACCGCAAAAAAAATTAGAGCATTTTGAAAATTTGAAAAAATTATTTTTTCCAAATTTTTGGAAATTTAAAAATCTGAAGACGGGGAACGACGCGCAATCGTTTGTACCCGTAGAAATCACTTTCGTTTTCGTTTGAACCTCAAACAAAAAAAATTTAAGAGCGTTTCCAATTTTGAAAAACCAAAGATAGAATATTTCCGTTAATTTTTGAGATACTTCAATTCTGCAAACGGGGATCGGTAAGCGCCGGCGCCGTAAGGATTGTACCGCCTTGCGTTTTTTCCGAATCTCAAACCGAAAACAAATTAGAGCATTTTGAAAAATTGAAAAAATTATTTTTTCAAATTTTTGGAAATTTGAAAATCTGAAGACGGGGATCGACGCGCAATCGTTTGTACCAGTAGAAATCACTTTCGTTTTCGTTTGAACCTCAAACCAAAAAAATTTAAGAGCGTTTTCAATTTTGAAAAACCAAAGATAGAATATTTCCGTTAATTTTTGAGATATTTCAATTCTGCAAACGGGGATCGGTAGGCGTCGGCGCCGTGAGGATTGTACCGCCTTGCGTTTTTTCCGAATCTCAAACCGAAAAAAAATTAGAGCATTTTGAAAATTTGAAAAAATTATTTTTTCCAAATTTTTGGAAATTTGAAAATCTGAAGACGGGGATCGACGCGCAATCGTTTGTACCCGTAGAAATCACTTTCGCTTTCGTTTGAACCGGTACCCAAAAAACTTTAAGAGCGTTTTCAATTTTGAAAAACCAAAGATAGAATATTTCCGTTAATTTTTGAGATATTTCAATTCTGCAAACGGGGATCGGTAGGCGCCGGCGCCGTGAGGATTGTACCGCCTTGCGTTTTTTCCGAATCTCAAACCGAAAAAAAATTACAGCATTTTGAAAATTTGAAAAAATTATTTTTCCAAATTTTTGGAAATTTGAAAATCTGAAGACGGGGATCGACCCGCAATCGTTTGTACCCGTAGAAATCGCTTTCGTTTGAACCGGAACCCAAAAAACTTTAAGAGCGTTTTCAATTTTGAAAAACCAAAGATAGAATATTTCCGTTAATTTTTGAGATATTTTAATTCTGCAAACGGGGATCGGTAGGCGCCGGCGCCGTGAGGATTGTACCGCCTTGCGTTTTTTCCGAATCTCAAACCGAAAAAAAATTATAGCATTTTGAAAATTTGAAAAAATTATTTTTTCCAAATTTTTGGAAATTTGAAAATCTGAAGACGGGGATCGACCCGCAATCGTTTGTACCCGTAGAAATCGCTTTCGTTTGAACCGGAACCCAAAAAACTTTAAGAGCGTTTTCAATTTTGAAAAACCAAAGATAGAATATTTCCGTTAATTTTTGAGATATTTTAATTCTGCAAACGGGGATCGGTAGGCGCCGGCGCCGTGAGGATTGTACCGCCTTGCGTTTTTTCCGAATCTCAAACCGAAAAAAAATTATAGCATTTTGAAAATTTGAAAAAATTATTTTTTCCAAATTTTTGGAAATTTGAAAATCTGAAGACGGGGATCGACGCGCAATCGTTTGTACCCGTAGAAATCACTTTCGCTTTCGTTTTAACCGGTACCCAAAAAACTTTAAGAGCGTTTTCAATTTTGAAAAACCAAAGATAGAATATTTCCGTAAATTTTTGAGATATTTCAATTCTGCAAACGGGGATCGGTAGGCGCCGGCGCCGTGAGAATTGTACCGCCTTGCGTTTCTTCCGAATCTCAAACGAAAAAAAAATTAGAGCATTTTGAAAATTTGAAAAAATTATTTTTTCCAAATTTTTGGAAATTTGAAAATCTGAAAACGGGAATCGACGCGCAATCGTTTGTACCCGCAGAAATCACTTTCATTTTCGTTTGAACCTCAAACCTAAAAAATTTAAGAGCGTTTTCAATTTTGAAAAACCAAAGATAGAATATTTCCGTAAATTTTTGAGATATTTCAATTCTGCAAACGGGGATCGGTAGGCGCCGGCGCCGTGAGGATTGTACCGCCTTGCGTTTTTTCCGAATCTCAAACCGAAAAAAAATTACAGCATTTTGAAAATTTGAAAAAATTATTTTTTCCAAATTTTTGGAAATTTGAAAATCTGAAGACGGGGATCGACGCGCAATCGTTTGTACCCGTAGAAATCACTTTCTTTTTCGTTTGAATCTCAAACCAAAAAAATTTAAGAGCGTTTTCAATTTTGAAAAACCAAAGATAGAATATTTCCGTTAATTTTTTAGATATTTCAATTCTGCAAACGGGGATCGGTAGGCGCCGGCGCCGTGAGGATTGTACCGCCTTGCGTTTTTTCCGAATCTCAAACCGAAAAAAAATTACAGCATTGTGAAAATTTGAAAAAATTATTTTTCCAAATTTTTGGAAATTTGAAAATCTGAAGACGGGGATCGACGCGCAATCGTTTGTACCCGTAGAAATCACTTTCGCTTTCGTTTGAACCGGAACCCAAAAAACTTTAAGAGCGTTTTCAATTTTGAAAAACCAAAGATAGAATATTTCCGTTAATTTTTGAGATATTTCAATTCTGCAAACGGGGATCGGTAGGCGCCGGCGCCGTGAGGATTGTACCGCCTTGCGTTTTTTCCGAATCTCAAACCGAAAAAAATTAGAGCATTTTGAAAATTTGAAAAAATTATTTTTCCAAATTTTTGGAAATTTGAAAATCTGAAGACGGGGATCGACGCGCAATCGTTTGTATCCGTAGAAATCACTTTCGCTTTTGTTTGAACCGGAACCCAAAAAACTTCAAGAGCGTTTTCAATTTTGAAAAACCAAAGATAGAATATTTCCGTTAATTTTTGAGATATTTCAATTCTGCAAACGGGGATCGGAAGGCGCCGGCGCCGTGAGGATTGTACCGCCTTGCGTTTCTTCCGAATCTCAAACCGAAAAAAAATTACAGCATTTTGAAAATTTGAAAAAATTATTTTTCCAAATTTTTGGAAATTTGAAAATCTGAAGACGGGGATCGACCCGCAATCGTTTGTACCCGTAGAAATCGCTTTCGTTTGAACCGGAACCCAAAAAACTTTAAGAGCGTTTTCAATTTTGAAAAACCAAAGATAGAATATTTCCGTTAATTTTTGAGATATTTCAATTCTGAAAACGGGGATCGGTAGGCGCCGGCGCCGTGAGGATTGTACCGCCTTGCGTTTTTTCCGAATCTCAAACCGAAAAAAAATTACAGCATTTTGAAAATTTGAAAAAATTATTTTTTCCAAATTTTTGGAAATTTGAAAATCTGAAGACGGGGATCGACCCGCAATCGTTTGTACCCGTAGAAATCACTTTCGCTTTCGTTTGAACCGGAACCCAAAAAACTTTAAGAGCGTTTTCAATTTTGAAAAACCAAAGATAGAATATTTCCGTTAATTTTTGAGATATTTCAATTCTGCAAACGGGGATCGGTAGGCGCCGGCGCCGTGAGGATTGTACCGCCTTGCGTTTTTTCCGAATCTCAAACCGAAAAAAAATTACAGCATTTTGAAAATTTGAAAAAATTATTTTTCCAAATTTTTGGAAATTTGAAAATCTGAAGACGGGGATCGACCCGCAATCGTTTGTACCCGTAGAAATCGCTTTCGTTTGAACCGGAACCCAAAAAACTTTAAGAGCGTTTTCAATTTTGAAAAACCAAAGATAGAATATTTCCGTTAATTTTTGAGATATTTCAATTCTGAAAACGGGGATCGGTAGGCGCCGGCGCCGTGAGGATTGTACCGCCTTGCGTTTCTTCCGAATCTCAAACGAAAAAAAAATTAGAGCATTTTGAAAATTTGAAAAAATTATTTTTTCCAAATTTTTGGAAATTTGAAAATCTGAAAACGGGAATCGACGCGCAATCGTTTGTACCCGCAGAAATCACTTTCGCTTTCGTTTGAACCGGAACCCAAAAAACTTTAAGAGCGTATTCAATTTTGAAAAACCAAAGATAGAATATTTCCGTTAATTTTTGAGATATTTCAATTCTACAAACGGGGATCGGTAGGCGCCAGCGCCGTGAGGATTGTACCGCCTTGCGTTTTTTCCGAATCTCAAACCGAAAAAAAATAAGAGCATTTTGAAAATTTGAAAAAATTATTTTTTCCAAATTTTTGGAAATTTGAAAATCTGAAGACGGGGATCGACGCGCAATCGTTTGTACCCGTAGAAATCACTTTCGCTTTCGTTTGAACCGGAACCCAAAAAACTTTAAGAGCGTTTTCAATTTTGAAAAACCAAAGATAGAATATTTTCGTTAATTCTAAAGATATTTCAATTCTGCAAACGGGGATCGGTAGGCGCCGGCGCCGTGAGGATTGTACCGCCTTGCGTTTTTTCCGAATCTCAAACCGAAAAAAAATTACAGCATTTTGAAAATTTGAAAAAATTATTTTTTCCAAATTTTTGGAAATTTGAAAATCTGAAGACGGGGATCGACCCGCAATCGTTTGTACCCGTAGAAATCACTTTCGCTTTCGTTTGAACCGGAACCCAAAAAACTTTAAGAGCGTTTTCAATTTTGAAAAACCAAAGATAGAATATTTCCGTTAATTTTTGAGATATTTCAATTCTGCAAACGGGGATCGGTAGGCGCCGGCGCCGTGAGGATTGTACCGTGTACCGCCTTGCGTTTTTTCCGAATCTCAAACCGAAAAAAATTAGAGCATTTTGAAAATTTGAAAAAATTATTTTTTCCAAATTTTTTGAAATTTGAAAATCTGAAGACGGGGATCGACGCGCAATCGTTTGTACCCGTAGAAATCACTTTCGCTTTCGTTTGAACCGGAACCCAAAAAACTTTAAGAGCGTTTTCAATTTTGAAAAACCAAAGATAGAATATTTCCGTTAATTTTTGAGATATTTCAATTCTGCAAACGGGGTTCGGTAGGCGCCGGCGCCGTGAGGATTGTACCGCCTTGCTTTTATCCGAATCGCAAACCGAAAAAAATCCGAAAATATTGAAAAAATTATTTTTTCCAAATTTTTGGAAATTTGAAAATCTGAATACGGGGATCAACGCGCAATCGTTTGTACTCGTAGAAATCACTTTATGGTGATTGGTATGTATGTGACGTTGACTCCAATTCTTATTTTGATAATATTTAACATAGATCGTCTATTTATTTTTAAACTTACCATTATAGTCCATTCCTTTGTCATACCACATTTTTCCTCATTTCTTTGAATACACTCACATTAACTATTTAATCATAAATCTCCCGATCTTTTACACTGACTCAATACATGTATGCACTCGATTGGCAATTAGTTTACACACACAGGTAAAATGACTCGCCCCTTACACGCAAAACTCATTAAATTAATTGCTAATCACTAGTTTCGCAGAACTCACTATGTTATGCACGTGATAACAATTTCCATTGCATGGCGGCGCGTGGCACACGGGGCGCGCATGCCGCCAGCACTGCGGTTGCCGAGCCCTTGAGGCCGTCTCGACGATGGTGCACCACAATCGCAAATGCAGCCTCTTGACGTCTCTTTATTATTCCGATCCATCTTCCTGGACACTAGTACTCGCCTTCTCTATTTGCCAGATTTCATGTCTTTTCGGCAAACTTGTTTTTTTAACATTCCAAATCTGCATCTTCATTTTCACCTTTGGCGTACATAAACGGATATATTTCATAGCCCTCCAGTCCGATGAGGTTCACAAGCTAACCGGCCTGCACATGGGGCGATTACATTATCACCACCAATGCCTTGAGAAATATAGTGAATTATTTTTATCATTTTCACATATAAAGTTCTAATATTTGTACATTTTTCTCACGAGAGCAGCTATAAGTTCCAAGGTGGTCACTCGCTGTTAGCAGTCAGCGCAAGACTATGCACACAAGTCGGCTGTATCCCCTCTGTACCTATTTACTCTAAAGGTACTTTAGCAGCGAGTTTGTTTAAAAAAATCAACAAGCTTTGTTAATTGTTTACGTCAAAACATCAGTTTCGTTCTGAGTCATAAAAATAAAGACATCTGTTGTCAAAGCAGCCATGCAATATTTTACGCATTACGAAGACAAACAATAATACCGGCCCAGGATTTGCTTCAAAACTATTGTTTTGGTTTCTTTTCTGATATATACTTATTAGGTATTGCATTAGCTAATTTATAGAATTGGCGTTACGTTGCGGAGGTTTGTAGTGCATTTATTTTTCTCCTGCATGTATTGGTCTGAAAACGGATAGTCCACTCTACATGTTACTACATTATGTATATATTTTCTATTTACTGTATCGCCCATTATAGCAAATTAATTTTATTCTTGTTTTATACATTATAAGCCTTCATATTTACTGAGATTACTGATTTTAAAGGAACATTTGTCAAGATCGAATAGAAGGAATTTAAAAGACTATTTGTATCAAGAAGCGCTTCCCGCGGTGTAATAAAATAAGAAATCTGTTGTACTCTCTGTCGTACTACAAACCCCACATCACTGTCACCTACCGATCTAATTTTACAAAATTGAGGAATCTCAAAAATCGATTCTTACCGCCGCCGCTTCAAGACACCTTAACACTAAGTATCTTTTAGACACAATTGGTGAACACGTGTAAGTAATAAATTCCGAAGTTCTTTTTTTGCACATTCCATTCGAAATAACTGGAAATGGCAGATAGTTTAATTAATTAAACTATCTGCAAAATAGTGCGTCGAAACATTTATTTAAGAAATTGAGAAACAAATTGAAATCATTATATAGGTTTAGATATAGGTTTGGTTGCATATTTATTGTATTAGAGGATTTGGGGTCTGAGGGGAAGGGACAGATTATTTTTTGAGGTTTTTAAGTTATCGAGGTCTCATTCATTTATTAATTTAGTTAAGAAGGTATAAATACAAATATATGTTTTAATGTGCTTTTATATAGTCATTTGACATTTGGATGTTGCCGATTAATTATTTAATATAAATCATTGTTTTATTTTACGTTGTTACTTTTTTCACAACATAAAAATCGATCAATATCAATATTACAAATATTATCAATACATAAGTGGTGCGTCACTAAAGCCTTCCGTATGACTCATAAGAGCTACAGAAAGCACAACAAATTCCACGTCTTATTACCCTGCAAGCAGCGCTTTTTGCTACTAGTAGTCTTTCATATTTCTTCTAATCAATCTTGAAATATATTCCATTACAACCAGTATTCTCAGTAAATTATTAAGGCTAATATTGTACAGAAGTGAGAATAAAATTATATTTGCAGGATACGAAAAAACACATGCATTCACAAACCTCCGCAAAGTAACGCCTAATTCTATAAATAAGACGCCTACGGCTTCGCCCGCCTAGAAATTAGTGTCACAAAGATTTTCCCATGTAAATAAAGCTATATTTTTTACTTATTTTTTTTTACATAAAAGAAATTATTTGTTAGGTAATCATAAGAGATAGAACATGCCATTACGGACATTTTTGTAAGATTAGAACTATGTGAACATTTTCTAGTAAATTCCTTTAGTATATATACCTCTGTTGGTTTACGTGACACACTTGCCTAAAACATCAAGCAGGCGATTTATTTCAAAAATGCGCGATCTCTAAATTTACAAAAAAGTTATTGTTTCGATAAATAAATAAAATCATCAATCTAAATCTCTCGGAAGACTCTCTGTACCTTTTAGTAAAAACCGTACAAAAATCTGTTCAATATATTATGAGAAAATCGATCACATACAGAGAGAGAGCTATTTTGGGACATTGTTTATAATAAGTATATATTGTAATAAATATATGAAGAAAACAACAAAACAATAATGTGAAAGGGAATCCTCAGCCGGCAATATTTTATCTTTATTTTTTATGAGTAAAATATTGCGTAGCCGCTTAGACAACAGAAACCTTTATTTTTTATGACTCTATTGTAGTGTATGAAGCTGTTATGTAGGTAAGCAAATAATAAGTCAGTCACAAACAAGCAAGCGTCGATTCATTACGTGGCGACAGCGGTGTACGAACTTCATAAGTTTTCATGTTATTTAAGAGTGAATATACGGTTACTAACATTAATGTGCTTAACAGTTTTCCTATTTTAAAGGTTGTCTGGAAGAAATCGCTTATAAGCGATAAGGCCGCCTTTTGTGCAGTACAAAATTTTTATTTTTGTTTAGCTTTAATCAAGTGTTTATATTTTTAAAATGTGGTGTACAATAAAGTATAAATAATTAAAAATTTTAAAAATAACGCGGTGTGTAAAAAAATGAATTGTAATGGATAAAATACGACCAACATCTGAATTGGATATTGATGGCAGTCCTGCCGCATAGGCCGTCATGTGGACAAAATGATAATATAATTCACTATATTTCTCAAGGCATTGGTGGCAATAATGGAATCACCAAATGTGCAGGCCAGCTTGCATGTGAACCTCATCGGACTGGAAAGCTATGAAATTTATCCATTTATGTAAGCCAAAGATGAAAATGTATATGCAGATTTGGCATGTTTAAAAAACAAGTTTGCCGATAAGTCATGAAATCTGGCAAACAGAGGAGGCGAGTACTAGTGTCCAGGTAAATGGATCGAGAGGCGTCAAGAGGCTGGATTTGCGGTGGGGGTGTATCGTCATCGTGCAATGGAAATTGTGCACGTGATAAGATAGTGAGTTCTGCGAAACTAATGATCAGCAATAAATTTAATGAGTTTTGCGTGTAAGGGGCGAGTCATTTTACCCGTGTGTGTAAACTAATTGCCAATCGAGTGCATACATGTATTGAGTCAGTGTAATAGATCGGAAGATTCATGATTAAATAGTTAATGTGAGTGTAATCAAAGAAATGAGGAAAAATGTGGTATGACAAAGGAATGGATTATAATGGTAAGTTTTAAAATAAATAAGACGATCTATGATAAATATAGTCAAAATATAAATTGAAGTCAACGTCACATACCGATCCCCGTTTGCAGAATTGAAATATCTTTAGAATTAACGGAAATATTCTATCTTTGGTTTTTCAAAATTGAAAACGCTCTTAAAGTTTTTTGGGTACCGGTTCAAACGAAAGCGAAAGTGATTTCTACGGGTACAAACGATTGCGGGTCGATCCCCGTCTTCAGATTTTCAAATTTCCAAAAATTTGGAAAAAATAATTTTTTCAAATTTTCAAAATGCTGTAATTTTTTTTCGGTTTGAGATTCGGAAAAAACGCAAGGCGGTACAATCCTCACGGCGCCGGCGCCTACCGATCCCCGTTTGCAGAATTGAAATATCTTTAGAATTAACGAAAATATTCTATCTTTGGTTTTTCAAAATTGAAAACGCTCTTAAATTTTTTAGGTTTGAGGTTCAAACGAAAATGAAAGTGATTTCTGGGGGTACAAACGATTGCGCGTCGATTCCCGTTTTCAGATTTTCAAATTTCCAAAAATTTGGAAAAAATAATTTTTTCAAATTTTCAAAATGCTGTAATTTTTTTTCGGTTTGAGATTCGGAAAAAACGCAAGGCGGTACAATCCTCACGGCGCCGGCGCCTACCGATCCCCGTTAGCAGAATTGAAATATCTCAAAAATTAACGAAAATATTCTATCTTTGGTTTTTCAAAATTGAAAACGCTCTTAAATTTTTTTGGTTTGAGGTTCAAACGAAAGCGAAAGTGATTTCGACGGGTACAAACGATTGCGCGTCGATCCCCGTCTTCAGATTTTCAAATTTCCAAAAATTTGGAAAAATAATTTTTTCAAATTTTCAAAATGCTGTAATTTTTTTTCGGTTTGAGATTCGGAAAAAACACAAGGCGGTACAATCCTCACGGCGCCGGCGCCTACCGATCCCCGTTTGCAGAATTGAAATATCTCAAAAATTAACGGAAATATTCTATCTTTGGTTTTTCAAAATTGAAAACGCTCTTAAAGTTTTTTGGTTTGAGGTTCAAACGAAAACGAAAGTGATTTCTACGGGTACAAACGATTACGCGTCGATTCCCGTCTTCAGATTTTCAAATTTCCAAAAATTTGGAAAAAATAATTTTTCAAAATTTCAAAATGCTCTAATTTTTTTCGGTTTGAGATTCAGAAAAAACACAAGGCGGTACAATCCTCACGGCGCCGGCGCCTACCGATCCCCGTTTGCAGAATTGAAATATCTCAAAAATTAACGGAAATATTCTATCTTTGGTTTTTCAAAATTGAAAACGCTCTTAAAGTTTTTTGGGTACCGGTTCAAACGAAAGCGAAAGTGATTTCTACGGGTACAAACGATTGCGGGTCGATCCCCGTCTTCAGATTATCAAATTTCCAAAAATTTGGAAAAAATAATTTTTTCAAATTTTCAAAATGCTGTAATTTTTTTTCGGTTTGAGATTCGGAAAAAACGCAAGGCGGTACAATCCTCACGGCGCCGGCGCCTACCGATCCCCGTTTGCAGAATTGAAATATCTTTAGAATTAACGAAAATATTCTATCTTTGGTTTTTCAAAATTGAAAACGCTCTTAAATTTTTTAGGTTTGAGGTTCAAACGAAAATGAAAGTGATTTCTGCGGGTACAAACGATTGCGCGTCGATTCCCGTTTTCAGATTTTCAAATTTCCAAAAATTTGGAAAAAATAATTTTTTCAAATTTTCAAAATGCTATAATTTTTTTTCGGTTTGAGATTCGGAAAAAACGCAAGGCGGTACAATCCTCACGGCGCCGGCGCCTACCGATCCCCGTTAGCAGAATTGAAATATCTCAAAAATTAACGAAAATATTCTATCTTTGGTTTTTCAAAATTGAAAACGCTCTTAAAGTTTTTTGGGTTCCGGTTCAAACGAAAGCGAAAGTGATTTCTACGGGTACAAACGATTGCGCGTCGATCCCCGTCTTCAGATTTTCAAATTTCCAAAAATTTGGAAAAAATAATTTTTTCAAATTTTCAAAATGCTCTTATTTTTTTTCGGTTTGAGATTTGAAGAAACGCAAGGCGGTACAATCCTCACGGCGCTGGCGCCTACCGATCCCCGTTTGTAGAATTGAAATATCTCAAAAATTAACGAAAATATTCTATCTTTGGTATTTCAAAATTGAAAACGCTCTTAAATTTTTTAGGTTTGAGGTTCAAACGAAAATGTAAGTGATTTCTGCGGGTACAAACGATTGCGCGTCGATTCCCGTTTTCAGATTTTCAAATTTCCAAAAATTTGGAAAAAATAATTTTTTCAAATTTTCAAAATGCTCTAATTTTTTTTTCGTTTGAGATTCGGAAGAAACGCAAGGCGGTACAATCCTCACGGCGCCGGCGCCTACCGATCCCCGTTTTCAGATTTGAAATATCTCAAAAATTAACGGAAATATTCTATCTTTGGTTTTTCAAAATTGAAAACGCTCTTAAATTTTTGTGGTTTGAGGTTCAAACGAAAGCGAAAGTGATTTCTACGGGTACAAACAATTGCGCGTCGATCCCCGTCTTCAGATTTCAAATTTCCAAAAATTTGGAAAAATAATTTTTTCAAATTTTCAAAATGCTGTAATTTTTTTTCGATTTGAGATTCGGAAAAAACGCAAGGCGGTACAATCCTCACGGCGCCGGCGCCTACCGATCCCCGTTTGCAGAATTGAAATATCTCAAAAATTAACGGAAATATTCTATCTTTGGTTTTTCAAAATTGAAAACGCTCTTTAAGTTTTTTGGGTACCGGTTCAAACGAAAGCGAAAGTGATTTCTACGGGTACAAACGATTGCGCGTCGATCCCCGTCTTCAGATTTTCAAATTTCCAAAAATTTGGAAAAAATAATTTTTTCAAATTTTCAAAATGCTCTAATTTTTTTTCGGTTTGAGATTCGGAAAAAACGCAAGGCGGTACAATCCTCACGGCGCCGGCGCCTACCGATCCCCGTTTGCAGAATTGAAATATCTCAAAAATTAACGGATATATTCTATCTTTGGTTTTTCAAAATTGAAAACGCTCTTTAATTTTTTTGGTTTGAGGTTCAAACGAAAACGAAAGTGATTTCTTCGGGTACAAACGATTGCGCGTCGATCCCCGTCTCCAGATTTTCAAATTTCCAAAAATTTGGAAAAATAATTTTTTCAAATTTTCAAAATGCTCTTATTTTTTTTCGGTTTGAGATTTGAAGAAACGCAAGGCGGTACAATCCTCACGGCGCTGGCGCCTACCGATCCCCGTTTGTAGAATTGAAATATCTCAAAAATTAACGAAAATATTCTATCTTTGGTATTTCAAAATTGAAAACGCTCTTAAATTTTTGAGGTTTGAGGTTCAAACGAAAATAAAAGTGATTTCTGCGGGTACAAACGATTGCGCGTCGATTCCCGTTTTCAGATTTTCAAAATTCCAAAAATTTGGAAAAAATAATTTTTTCAAATTTTCAAAATGCTATAATTTTTTTTCGGTTTGAGATTCGGAAAAAACGCAAGGCGGTACAATCCTCACGGCGCCGGCGCCTACCGATCCCCGTTTGCAGAATTGAAATATCTCAAAAATTAACGGAAATATTTTATCTTTGGTTTTTCAAAATTGAAAACGCTCTTAAAGTTTTTTGGGTTCCGGTTCAAACGAAAGCGAAAGTGATTTCTACGGGTACAAACGATTGCGGGTCGATCCCCGTCTTCAGATTTTCAAATTTCCAAAAATTTGGAAAAATAATTTTTTCAAATTTTCAAAATGCTGTAATTTTTTTTCGGTTTGAGATTCGGAAAAAACGCAAGGCGGTACAATCCTCACGGCGCCGGCGCCTACCGATTCCCGTTTGCAGAATTGAAATATCTTTAGAATTAACGAAAATATTCTATCTTTGGTTTTTCAAAATTGAAAACGCTCTTAAATTTTTTTGGTTTGAGGTTCAAACGAAAACGTAAGTGATTTCTACGGGTACAAACGATTGCGCGTCGATCCCCGTCTCCAGATTTTCAAATTTCCAAAAATTTGGAAAAATAATTTTTTCAAATTTTCAAAATGCTCTTATTTTTTTTCGGTTTGAGATTTGAAGAAACGCAAGGCGGTACAATCCTCACGGCGCTGGCGCCTACCGATCCCCGTTTGTAGAATTGAAATATCTCAAAAATTAACGAAAATATTCTATCTTTGGTATTTCAAAATTGAAAACGCTCTTAAATTTTTTAGGTTTGAGGTTCAAACGAAAATGAAAGTGATTTCTGCGGGTACAAACGATTGCGCGTCGATTCCCGTTTTCAGATTTTCAAATTTCCAAAAATTTGGAAAAAATAATTTTTTCAAATTTTCAAAATGCTATAATTTTTTTTCGGTTTGAGATTCGGAAAAAACGCAAGGCGGTACAATCCTCACGGCGCCGGCGCCTACCGATCCCCGTTTGCAGAATTGAAATATCTCAAAAATTAACGGAAATATTCTATCTTTGGTTTTTCAAAATTGAAAACGCTCTTCAATTTTTTTGGTTTGAGGTTCAAACGAAAACGAAAGTGATTTCTTCGGGTACAAACGATTGCGCGTCGATCCCCGTCTTCAGATTTTCAAATTTCCAAAAATTTGGAAAAAATAATTTTTTCAAATTTTCAAAATGCTCTAATTTTTTTCGGTTTGAGATTCGGAAGAAACGCAAGGCGGTACAATCCACTCGGCGCCGGCGCCTACCGATCCCCGTTTGCAGAATTGAAATATCTTTAGAATTAACGGAAATATTCTATCTTTGGTTTTCAACATTTTCAAATCGCTGTATCTTTTTTGGGTTTTCAGATAATTGAAAAGTAAAGGCGGTACAAACGGGTACAAACGACCCCGAATCAGATCCCGTTGAAATAATAACGATTTTCCAAAGTGGGCTGCGGGTACAATTTTGAAAATTCTGTAAATTTTTTTGGTTTGAGGTACAAACGAAACTAAAAGTGGTACAAACGGGTACAAACGATGTAGAACCCGACGGCAATGTCAAAAAATTTTTTTTCAAAAGTCGGCTGCCAAGTTCACATAGGTACTTACCTCAGTTGTATTTTACGACACCTCGGTAAGAAAGAGGGTGGTCTATTCTACTAAACCGGATACCACACGGTAGGTCGACTTACCTTAGTCGCCTTTTACGACATCTCGGTAAGAAATGAGGGTGGTACTATTCTATTCAGCCGGATACCACACGGCGTAAGTGGCAAAATCAAATATTAGTCCTAATTTAAGTCTAAAATCACTCCTAAGGATTCAAAAGATTAGTTTTAAATCTTAACCTTAGCCATCATTTCGTGATAGGGACAATGTGACGTCAGATATCCGAGACAAAGTAACTGAGATGGCTAGAAATGTCTTTGTTTAATCTGCCTTTTAAGGAATTGCATCTTATAAGGAAAAATGTAAGGACAATATGTATATATAAAAAATCATAGGTATGTGTGTCAATTGAAACACCATTTTTTTAAAAGTTTAATCTTTTTGATATCTTTTACAAAAAATTACCACCCAGGTACTATAATAAAAATAAGCATATAGACCAAAACTCGGTAAATTATTAACTACTAGGGTTGGCGCTTACGTTCGCGTCATCTTTGGTGTTAAAGTACCTTCAATTATGTGATATATTTTTTTCGTTCTAATAGTGAAGGAGAAATTAAACCAATTAAACCAACACCAAATTAAACCAATATTGCGCATGTGTGCTCTTCTTTAATCGCCGTGTGTTATCCGGCAGAATAGAATAGACCACCCTCATTTCTTACCGAGGTGTCGTAAAAGGCAACTATAGTAAGTCTACCCGCCGTGTGGTATCCGGTTTTATAGAATAGACCAGGGCTTCTTAAACTGTGGGTCGCGACCCCCAGGGGGGTCGCGAGACTACTGAAAGCAAAAGGCGTCGCAAAGATCTGATACTTTTCAATCATTATTGATACAACTACATGGCTGCAGCTGTCCTTTAAAGAACTTTTCTAACAAAGATTTATTGATATTTCTCCTCCTAAGTTCCTTCATTACCCCTTTTCATTAAATTTAATCAAATAGATTTTATTAAATTTATGATTGGTTTATTAAATTGATAATATATTTCATTATATGGAGGAGGGGGTCGTTTAAAATTTCCTAAGCTTGAAGGGGGTCGCTATATAAAAAAGTTTAAGAAGCCCTGGAATAGACCACTCTCTTTCTTACCGAGGTGTCGTAAAATACGACTAAGGTAACTTGACGTCAGGCAGGCGGCCGGTCGTAAAATATGTAGCCAAATCAAGTGACAACATGATTATAACATGTGCTGACCCCACTTAGAGTGGGATAAGGGCTGGTAGATGATGTGTGCTCTTCTTTAAATTATTAAAAACTATTAATAATTATTCCTTAAATAAAAAAAAGTATATTCGCACACCGAATAACCTGATAACCGAATCTCTTCCGGTCTGATATTTCAAGCTGACTGCGTTCATTACGGCTGTATTGATTTTTAGGGTAAACTCAATTTGCGGATATCAACGAAATCGTACAAATAAAACCCATACCTTAGAAGTATAAGGGTCGAAGTCAACTTTTTTAACCTTTCAGGAAAGCCGTAAAAAGTTATTTTGTCTTCAATTTCAAATTACCTACTTGATGTACGACTTTCGTATCATCATATCATATAAGTAGTAAATATCTGGGTGACCGAGCCTTGCTTGGTAATTTTTTACAAAAAAAAGGAATTAAAAAAAAAAAAAAAAAATAATTATTTAGTTGGGGATCGATCCTAGATATTTACATTTCTCGAGACTGCCCGTTCCACGAATAAGTTACGCTGATTCGACAGTTAATGGCAAAAATTCAATTCAATATAAATTTTAGTATTCTTTAATGCGGAAAAACAGGGATAAAACGATTTTTTTTTACATAAAACCTAGCTAGGTCGATTTTTCTCCTCCAAAACCCCCTACATGCTGAATTTCAGGAAAATCGTTGGAGCCGTTTCCGAGATTCCGAAAAAGCCATAATTTGATTAAAAGACAAAAGTTATCTATACTAATATATAAAGCTGAAGAGTTTGTTTCTTTAAACGCGCTTATCTCAAGAACTACTGGACCGATTTGAAAAATTCTTTGAGTGTAAGATAGATAGTAAACATGATTAGGCGAGAACAGCAATAAAGAAATATTGCGAAAACGGCATAATTTAAAGCTTGCCTAAGCGAAGTAAACGATGAAAGTTATTCAAAAATCTCTTACAATTAAATCACGATAACTACTTTTATGTTCAAAATTTCAATTCGGGAAAAAATTGTGATACACTGATTTCCATGCGATCGAAGCTCCTGGAACAGCTAGTAAAGATCATCATCCTCTTGCCCTTATCCCACTCGTAAGTGGGGTCGGCACAACATGTTACAAACATGTTGTCATACGATTGGGCTACGTATTTTACGACCGGCCGCCTGCCTGCCGTCAACTTACCTTAGTCGTATTTTACGACTACTTGATATTGAAGAGGGTGGTCTATTCTACTCAACCGGATACCGCACGGTGGGTCAACTTACCTTAGTCGCCTTTTATGACACCTCGGTAAGAAAGAGGGTGGTCTATTTTACTCAACCGGATACCACACGGTGGGTCAACTTACCTTAGTCGCCTTTTACGACACCTCGGCAAGCAATGAGGGTGATACTATTCTATTTAGCCGGATACCACCCGGCTAAAGTAAAGATATATTTTTTTAAAGTTATTGCCCAACTATCGCCTTTTACGCACGTGTGCCATTTTGCGGTTTACTCGTATGAACAACTACGTAACAGCCTACTTAGTAACGTTCCCGGTTCCGTGGACGTTTACAACGCTCTATTGCTAAACCGGTCCGTGTAAGCAACGATCCGCGTGATAATCACGTTTCCACACCGCTGCGAAAGCGTTTAGCCGCAAACTACGTTTTTGATATTATAGTACACCATATAAAATAGCTATACGCGCCATCTATTAATTAAAGATGCGTGATTCCCTACATTAAAAATACAAAGATATTTAAACGGTGGTATCTTCCTTTATAGCTCGCACAGCACAAAATAAGCTCAAAACATTCTGCCAGTGTCACAAAATATGGAACACGTATTAAAGAATTTTGAATTTTGAAAATAGAACGATGTTAAATTACGAGTATAATATGGATTTTTTTAAAGTTTTAATAGGCGGTGTTATGCCACAAATCGCCTAGTGTTAAGTAATTAATTTTATAATTGATGGTTGTAATAACCTTTTTACATCAAATTCCCTACGTCTTTTCTAAACTATATTTTTTTTTCATAAAACCGATTGGTTTAGGTTTCTCGAAAGCAACAAACGCACGAAATAACATTATCTAGAAGAGGGTAGATTTCTTTACTGTGAAGAACTTTATGATTCTAATGTTGGGATTTTTGTACTAACAAAAAAGCCTGCTTAAATGATGTCTAGTTTTTGCAGTACACTAGACATTTTTAATACAACTATGATAAACAAATTTGATATAAATACAACTGACTAAGGCTCGCAAAGTCGTTGTATAGACCCATCAAAATTCAAAGCAAAATTAACTGTTCAAATATATAATAAGTTCTTAAGAAATTTGAATGTTCTTCATGCGTGTATACTTTATTAGTACATACTACGTCATCACGAAAGATACGCATTGTAGGCAGCTTCACAGGCAATTACCGCTTTTAATGCAATTGGAGTATGTTGTGCTTATAATATCTATTTTCATTTTAAATTTCGAATGCATTTAAAGTAAAGGCGGCAGTGAAATCTAAAGAGTTTTAATGTATTCACACAGTATAACGATAGTTACTAACTATAGTAATAATAATTCTGTACCCACTTCATGAAAATAATTTAAAAGATCAACATCTCCATGCCATTATCCCAATCTAGGCGGGGTCGGCACAACATGTTATAACATGCTGTCACATGATTAGGCTGCGTTTTTACGATCAGCCGCCTGCCTGACGTCAACTTACCTATTTATTACGACACGTCGGTAAGAGAGAGGGTGGTCTATTCTACTTAACCGGATACCATACGGTGGGTCGACTTACCTTAGTCGCCTATTACGACACCTCGGTAAGAAATGAGGGTGGTACTATACTATTCAGCCGGATACCACACGGCGTGAAAATAATTTAAAAGATCTTTCGATATAAATTAGGTCCATGCAGCCGGTTCAAATGCGGAGAAACTAAAAAAAAACATTAACTTAATAGCTATGTAGGTATCTAATTTGTAAAATTAATTATGGATTTTAAATATGAAACATAAAATAATAGAATAAACCAACTTGTACTTTTCATTGTATGTACGATTATACGATGTACGAGTATATACGATTGAGTAGAGAAATGGAATAAAAACAAAAATGAAAATGTGTAACCACCATTTTACTATAAGTACTTAAAAATGTAATTAAATTTTATTATCTATCTTTCATTTACAAACATTGAATTATTGTCCAATATCCTACACGTAACTCAGTTTGTAACATATATACGAATATTTGCCGCTTAACTTCAATTTTTTCAAATATATCAACAAATTGTGTAATAAAACTATATAACAAGTTTAGATACAAAAGAAAAAAGATTGGAAAGACTAACTTTTTATATGAAGGTAGGTACTTACCGGCGCAACCATTTAAAAACGCCCATTTCTTGCAACGAAGCCACTTTATAAATAAAATATCTAATTTCACATCCAACCCGTAAACACCACTAAAAAACTTTTTAAAACATAAAGTCCCTCGACACGAGAAACACGCGGTACATTACCGGCGAATTAAGTTCGATCGTTGTAAAAAACGTCTAACAACAATGACCACCGATATATTGTGCGGTCAGACAAAACATCACGAATAGCCCGGCAATCGCAATGAGTTGAATTTGATTTTTTGTACAAATTACTTTTCGTCGCGCTCCGGTGATCCACTTCATCCACGCTGGTCGGGTTGAGGCGCGTCACTCCAGCCTGTCGCAGCTTACAGCACTCTTGTATTCTTGTCACAATTCACTTTCCGTGTTAAATTGTAATCGACCACGTATAATAATTAATTGGAAACAAGGTAGTTTTGAACTATGAAGTATTATTAATGCAATATGCTTAAGTAATAAGTACCTACGTTTGTTTATTTACCTTTTATCATTTGACGTTTCTGTTAATGACCGACTTCGCAGCGCTTTGTATTCAATTAAAAATTTCTTCATTATTTATGAAAAACTAACTTATAATTAGATACACATAAATATTATATAATTGTACCATAACTTTAAACTTAGAAACAATTATAAATAAAACGTGAATCGCTAAAAGGACAACGAACTGATTCAATTGATTGTCAACTGATGTTTAAATTATTTTTAAAACGACATATCACAAGCTTTTTTCAGCTTTATTTTAAAAACAATTTTTTATATAACCATGTATTAAAATGTAGGGTGAATATCATTATTAATAATATTATTTTTAATGATATAAATAGTTTGTGACTTACTGTATTTGACAAATTAGTTTGTCTAATGCTGCACTTGATTAAATATTATATGATTAGATTTCCGGAAATTTATCCCTACTCAAAATGATTTATAACAATTTTTGATTGGATTTTTTTATCTGTGAGAAGTAATGATTATTTGAAAATTGTACATACAAATATACTACAAACTGTGATGCAAATATATTTTTTTTGCTGCAAGTATTATAAATGTTTCTTCATTTAAAAAAAAATGGTATACACAAACGAATACATTGAAATTTGAATCCAATTTTTAGTTAATTAGATTAACTTTTCCTTTTTAAATCTACCAACTTTGATAACTAATTTGCAGAATTCGTATAAAATAAGTACTTAGGTGACCGACCCTTGCTCAGTAATTTTGTTAAAACATAAAAAAATATATAATGGTGATATCTGTA
This sequence comes from Morpho helenor, assembly GCA_029227775.1. NCBI lineage: Eukaryota > Metazoa > Arthropoda > Insecta > Lepidoptera > Nymphalidae > Morpho > Morpho helenor. Next base: position 4,170,365 of record JARGCU010000006.1, read on the forward strand.
ACTTGCTCCCGGATATTTTCAGTTTTTTAGTCCACCCGTTCCCAAATGAGCTATTACAACTTTACAAAATGACAGCAAAATTAACCTTTGCATTCTATTTTAATTTTTTTGCAGTTTTCGGTGTTTTCGGTGAAAACAAGGCTAAAACGACATTTTTTAAATGAAACCTATATAAATCGATTTATAGGCCCCGAAACCCCTTACATACTAAGTTTCATGATAATTGACGATATAAATATATCTGAAGAATTATTATCATCTAAACGGTTCAGGTTTATTACATGAAAAAAGTCATTTTATTATAAAAAATAGAAACAAAAAAAACTTTTATTATTTAAAAAAAATATATAAGTTTTGAATGCAAAAAACCACATTTTTATTATTTAATTAATGAAAACCGTGCAATACCTCCGACTGATCGATCGCTTATAACGGCGGTAGGCTTAGTTTTGCGTTTGTGATTTTATCTATACATAGTGATAATCAGCTTAATATTTGAAAAATAGATACTTCACTGTCAAGTTCTGGTAAAATATATTGTATTACATGTATATATAAGCATAATTATCCACTATATGACCTCACCAATACACAATACAATTGATAGAGTGGTAGGTAGAGATAGATCAATACCATAAAAAATTTATGTATGAACACCGTACATGAAACTTCAAATAAATATATTCTAGTTGGATTCTTTGTTAAATATATACATACAAAAATTATGCAAGAGTTCTTCATTTCTCTTCATCATATCGATATGTTTTACTATGCTGAGCTAATCTGTTTTCATCTCATATAACTACTAATATTCAAGACAAAATGTGTTTTGCTAAATTCTGGTAAGTAGGCTGTGAATTAAGATGATTACTGAGTATCAGACTCCAAATTAAATTTATTTACTTAATTAAATGTAGATTTACATTTATCACATTTATAAACCGATTGAATATTTATTATAGAATTTAAATACTGGTAGGTATATATTAAGTCTAATGACAATTTTTGTTTTTAAAAGAAACTTAGTGTTCTCCTGCAGTTCAAAATTCATGTGATTCATAATATACTATAATATTCATAATATAATATAATACTCTGCTGATAAATAAAATGTTTATTAAAAATTTCATAAAATTAAGTTTAAATATCATAAATATAAACAAAAAAAAATTAAGTGCAAGTAATACCGGAAGAGTTTGAACACATCATATGAAATAACGACGGGCAACATAGTTTCGCGAACTGTCAATAATATTTTGAAATTCGAATTATTTGTTTACTTTCTGTTTTGTTAGGAAATTAAATTTGTTCTGTTTATTTTGATATAAAGTTTTCATGGATGACTTAAGAGGACCTACAATTCAAATAGTCCTTAATGTTAAAGAAGGTGGGTTTTTTAAATATTGTTTTAGGCTATAGAAACTTATGCGCAATCGTAAATCGTTAAATAACTTATTTCAGGACTTGGTTTTGGTTTTTTGAAGTGCCCCTTTATTGTAAGTGGTTCTTTAAATGGATATATGCTAGAAACGGATCCCGTAGTACCTTCTCATGCTCCTGTATTTGACGCGGAACTTGTTTGGGAGGCCGATAAAAGACGATTTAGAAGGTGCGTTACTTGAGATATTAGTTTATAATTATTTTGCTATATGAAGTTAGTATAGTATGTGGCGGTCTAAAAAAATTTAAAATATATAAATAATAATAATAAATATATGGGACACTTACACACGGTTGTCTGTTGCCAAAGTAATGAAGTAATACTTGTGTTATGGATGACAGACAACTGGTGAATTTTAAATACATACTTAAATACAAATATACATCCAGGCTCGAAGAACCAACAGCTAGTTTATAGAAAATGTTGGCCCTCAGCGGGAATCAAACCCACAACACATGGAGCTGAAGGTGGTATCACTACCCGCTACACCAACGGGCCAGTCATTTTTATTTTTTTAATATTTCTGATTTTAGATTTTTAATTAGCGGTTTTTATTAATTTGTTTTTAATTGGCAGTTGAAAGAATAAATTCTGTGTTTCTTTTAGCTTTTGTGTGATCTGTTGTGAGAGTATGTTATTTTATACTATTCTATTTTACACTATTCAAGTTGAATTCAAGTGTTGGTCTCTGCTAGAACTATCTTCTAGGTCTAACATCTAGTTATTTAAATCCATTTAATCAATTAACTCTGAACTCTATTGTTACCAAACTTACAAATACATCTATGTGTGTCCATCTTTACAATTATACATAGGTGTATTTGTAAAGATTGAAAAGAACAATATCTCTTTAGCATACATATACTTTTCTAAGTACCTATTAATCTTATGCCTCAATTATGCTTGCGTCACTGGTTCAAACCTGGGCAGGCAGCAATCAGTTTTTCTGGTAAAACTTATGTGTGTAATTGATAATTGATAATTGCAATTTATCACACGCTTTTTAGTGAAGAAAAGCATTGAAGAAACCTGCATATTAAGAATTATATTTTTAAAAGAGCAACCACCGAGTTTCTTGCTGGCTCTTCTCGGTTGGAACAGCTTTCCGAACCAGCAGTAGAGTTGACGATTCAAAAGCACTTGTTTACAAGTTTATTTGAATAAAGGATATTTTGAATTTGAATTTGAATATCTCTAGAGAATTGTGGTGAAATGGTGGAGAATTGTGGCAGCGTGGTAGGCCATAGCTCCAATCCTTCTCTCCAAAACGGAGAGAAGAGGCCTATTCTCAGCAGTGGGATAGTAACAGGCCGCTACTACTACTACTACTACTACTACAATCAATATTTCCTTGCTGCTGTTGAAACTGGTAGTAAACCATATGGCTATATACATTATAGATTTAGCATTTTAATTATTTTTCACAGCCTTCGTGTGCAAAATGTTCCCGTTAAAATTGAAGTTTACATGACTGGATCACAAGGTCGTAAAGATAAAGTTGGTTATTTGTTATTAAGCTTACTTGGAGCACAGCCTTGTCCGTCCGATAAGATTGTTGATGTAAGTTAGCTTTTTCTATTTATATAAATACAATTTTTAAAATTATGTTTCTTTAATTAAAAACAATAACCCACACTGCTTTGTAGTAATAGCCATGACTAAAAAGTACTCCATCCATGACTTGGTATAAATTGGTTGAAACAATAACGCTGCATTTATAAAATAAAAAATCAACTTTTCACGTAATACATCACTTTCATGTAATAAACTGCAAAGCTACTGTACAAATTTTCATGTCGTTGTCAACAATACGTGGTTTTTTACAAGAAAAGCAAAATTACATAATTTAAATAGAATTGTTAAAACATGTTGAAAATATAATGAATATTATTTAAAATATCTGATAAGAGATTGCCTGGAAACTTCCACAGGTAGCTCTGCCTTTTCCCTGTGAGAATAAACAAATGTTTTGTGACCTACAGAGAAGTTCATGACATGTTCATAATAACCATATATTTGAAGATAACTTATTACCCTCATGCTAAAGGTAGCATGAGTGTAATAAGTAAATAAACTATAAAAATGGTCAATTAGTATGTATTAATGATTTTTAGAATTAGGTGTTACTTTGCAGAGGTCCATAATACAAAAGAAATGAGAATATTATTTTGTTATAATCCGCAATAAAAGAAAATATATGTAATGCTAAATGTAGAGTCCACTATTTGTTCTCATACCTGATACATGCAGAATTTGTAAGAACTCATGCACTACCCGACACCGATGACACAACAATACACAAAATCGCAAAGATTTTGACGTCTTTTTGGAGTCTATCTCCTGATGATGCTTCGGTTACGGGGCGAAACAATTGTTGTGAATGTGTGCAGTGCTTGTGTATTGTTGTGCCATCGGTGTCGGGTAGTGCATGAGTTCTTACAAATTCTGCATGTATCAGGTATGAGAACGAATAGTACACTCTACATTTAGCATTATATATATTCTTTTATCGCGGATTATAGCAAAATAATATTCTCATTACTTTTGTATGTATTAAATGGTAAAGCGATTTGGTATGAGCTGTGTTTATTTTAAATTGCAGGTAAAGCACACATGGCACAAATTGTTAGGTGTGAAATCTGAGGGGAAATGCTGTCATCCACAACTGCTAATGAGTCTAACTATAGAAGACAGAATAAGCACACCCACACCTGTATGTATAACTTTCTCAGTAGACTAAAGCAAAAAGCCTCTTAAATAATAGGTCACATACATAGTTACTCTGTTACAAACAAATATAGTACTCTTAGTACTTTACAAATATAGTACTCTTTGATTGGCCCGTTGGCGCAGTGGGTAGTGATCCTGCCTTCAGCTCCGTGGGTCGCAGGTTCGATTCCCGCCGAGGGCCAACATTTTTTTATAAATGACTATTTTGGCCTTTGAGCCTGGGTATATATTTGTATTTAAGTATGTATTTAAAAAATATATAAATATATATTCACGAGTTGTCTGTCTACCATAACACAAGTATTAAGTTACTTACTTTGGGGACGGACAACCGTGTGTGTAAGTTTCCCATATATTTATTTATTCGTTTAACTGATTTTTTTAAATTTAATAATTAACCAAAAAAAACTTATTAATAATTTAAATCTATATAAGTTATTATCTATAGAAGTTCCCCAGCAGATAAGTATATGGAATTTTGATAAATATATTTTTTTAATGTACTATTGCCTATTATTATTTCCTTTAGGTCTTTAGATTAGAATTACCAGTAGGTATGTATGTGTATGTGAAGACTATGTGAGGTCCTAATCGTTATCTTTTCCATGGGTGTTGCAGGTTCAATCCCCAAAACATATACTTATTAAGTTTCTTTCATCATTCTCCTACCCTTATCCCACTCTAAGTGGGGTCGGCACAATATGTCTTCTTTTTCCATTCTCCTCTATCATTCGTCAAATCTGGTGCCACTCCTTTAACATGCATATCATTTTTCACACAATTCATCCATCTTTTTTTCGGCCTTCCCCTAGCCATACATCCTTCCACATTCATATTTAAAACTCTTTTGGTCACATGATTTACATCCCTCCTCATTACATGACCGTACCAACTTATACACTGTCCATTATATTAACCATCTTTTGACAGATTGACGATAGTGATGTCCTAAAGATTCTCGTATGCGATACCATTCCGATTATAGTACCTACTATCATTAATCGAATTACGTACCTAAGTAATTCGATTAATGATAACCTACGTAAACTAGATTACTACTTGAGAAAAGAAATTCCAACTTTGAGAAAACTTATTGTTTCTTTGAAAAGAAGTGGTCTATTTCATGGTGAAAAATCTTCTTTGGTCAAAGTTTTGAACACAATTGGCTTTTCATATAAAAAGTTAAATAAAAGAAAATTATTAATGGAACGCACAGATATAGCTATAGCACGTTGTGATTTTTTAAGAGAGGCAAAGAAAATACAAGATTGGGCAAATATTGTTTTCACGGATGAAACATGGCTCAACGCTAACCACACACTATCTCGTTTCTGGACTGATGATACTGCTGATTCCACTTCCTCAGTACCAATGGGAAAAGGTGAGCGCCTAATCATTTGCCATGCAGGTACAGCAAAAGGATTTGTACAAGACGCACTGTTGGCATTTAAATCGAAGAAATCAAATGACTACCACGAAGAGATGAATGCAAATGTGTATGAAGAGTGGTTCAAAAAAATGCTCATTTCATTGGAAGAACCATCAATAATTTTTATTGATAATGCGCCCTACCACTCCCGTCAAATTGACAAAATGCCAACACAGGCTAATAAAAAGCATGAAATAATTAATTGGCTTCGGGACAATGGAGAAAATGTGGACGACTCAATGTTAAAAGTTGAATTAATAAAAATATTAAAAACCAAAAAGAGAGCAAAACGCTATGTAATCAATGAAATGGCAGCAGAATATGGCCATACTGTTCTTCGGATTCCTCCATACCACTGCCAGTACAACGCAATAGAACTTATATGGGCACAAGTAAAAGGGCATGCTGCGAGATGCAATACAAGCCCCCCATTCACAGCGAATAAAATGTTGCAATTGCTAAAAAATGCTTGCACCCACGTAACGGCCGAGAACTGGGCAAGTGTGGTGGAAAGAACTAAAAGAGTAATATTCTCTGATTGGGAACGTGATATTGCGTTTGATAATATATTATCTACACAAGAGCTAATAATAACTGCTACTGAAGACTCCTCATCGGAGGAGTCTAGTGTTGATTATCATTCCGACGACTCGTGCTAATAAAATAAATTAAAATATCCTGATTGTTTTATTTGTATTCATGTATTAACTAAGAAGAAAGTAAAACTTTATATAATGTTATTAAATGTCTTTTAATACTCGTAACATCGATTTCTACCGATTATTTTTAATCTGTGGCATAATCGTAGTAACCCATTATGTGTGACATCACTAAGTGGGCGGTACCCATCCATAAAGTACAAATATTATTTGTATGATATTTGTACGTAAGCAATACAAAACTTAATGAGCGTGAGCTGTCAAAAGACTGATAATATGATGGACGCAGTATAGTCTCGCACTTCTGTAATGGGCGCATCATCTTTTCTGTAATGGGCGCAACTTTCAGACTTCCCCTAACTTATTAAGTTTCTTTATTACCTTATATTTCAACTACGCCAACTGAAGCGTTTAAGTATCCTCTATAATGTAATATGTATTTTTCGCATTGCCAAACTAAAAAAAGTGATTTTTTTATCTAATAACCAAGATGTACACACTTCATTGTGCTAAATTTCATCAATACTGCACTAATAAGGCGTGGCACTAAAATAAAAAATAAGGCGTGACATACGTAGAAAGAGACTTTTCCACTTATATTATTTGTATGGATTTAGATAAAATATAACGACTAAGGTAAGTCGACCCGCCGTGTGGTGTCCCGCTGAGTAGAATGGACCACCCTCATTTCTTACCGAGGTGTCGTAAACGGCGACTAAGGTAAGTTGACCCACGGTGTGGTATCCGGTTTATAGAATAGACGGTTTATAGATAGAGGTAAGGAGGGTGTCCTTACCGAGGTGTCGTAAAATACGACTAAGGTAAGTTGACGTCAGGCAGGCGACCGGTCGCAAAAATGCAGCCAAATCATGTGACAGCATGTTTATAACATGTTGTGCCGACCCCACTTAGAGTGGGATAAGGGCAGGAGGATATATATATTGCACTAAATAATAAGTCGTGACATACGTAGAAAGAGACTTTTCCACTTATAATATTTTAATGGATTAAGATAAAAAATATATCAATACAAACTCATCTTAATGCGAATATAGGATATATATTTGCATTAAGGTGAGTTTGCAAAATAATTACTATTTTTAAAAGTAAAATAAACAATTTTTAAAGAGCAACCGCCGAGTTTCTTGCTGGCTCTTCTCGGTAGGAACAGCTTTTCGAACCAGCTGTAGAGTTGACGATTCAAAAGCATTTGTTTACAAGTTTATTTGAATAAAGAATATTTTGAATTTGAATAGTTATATACCTATATATTGACTGATTCCAGCGGAACGAACTTCGGATTTTCCATAGTCATGAGGTAGCCTACCCATCAGCGCGCTCTAACAAAAATGCTCAGGCGTCGACTTCGCGTTCCGTTCTATTGACACTGAGTAAGTACTTGCCTATTTTAATAATTATAAGAAGACGTGGGTATAACCGATATCTATACATTAAATAATGTTGCCAATTGGATTTTTTATTCATCATCATGTTCCTGCCCTTATCCCACTCTAAGTGTGGTCGGGGGTGTTACAAACATGTCACATGATTTGGCTACGTATTTTACGACCGGCCGCCTGCCTGACGTCAATTTAGCTTAGTCGTATTTTACGACACCTCGTAAGAGAGAGGGTGGTCTATTTTACTCAACCGGAGACCACACGGCGGGTCGACTTACAACATGTTATAAACATGTTATCACGTGATTTGATATTTTACAAATGGCCGCCTTCCTGACATTAACTTACATTAATCTTAATTTACGACTCCTCGGTAACTTAGTAACTCGGTACCTTAGTCGCCTTTCACGACACCTCGGTAAGAAATGAGGTTGGTCTATTCTACTCAGCCGTATACCACACGGCGGGTCGGCTTACCGATTTTTTATTATGTAAGGAAATTTTACTGCTTCCAAAATAATTATTATTTTAATTTATCGTTTCATATACTTATTGATATACTATCGAATGTTTCAGATGAATATTTGATTGAAAGTAAAAAAACTGCTTCATCTCCCGATCTGCAGCCTCAACTGATCTGCGATGAGGGTCTCATACAGATTGGCAGCGGAAACCATTTGTTCATACTGAGTTTGGTTATAGGCTCGGTAGAAAATCTAGATTTAGTAAGTACACATTTTATTTTTATTATAATTTCGATAGTCTTTGTGATTGTGATATCTGTAGGATGAACAATGAAGAAAAGTTTCTTAGGGGCTTGTTTCACAAGTTACCAGAAAACTGTCAGCTTATTCAGAACATATATCTTGGTTACAGCAACTCAACTATCATAAAACAGAAGATTTAATGCTTAATAACTGAAACCTACCTTATCAACCCATATAATTCCACAAATCAACACATATAATTCCACACAATAGCCACACTCAATCACCCACCTCGCGCACTATCATTTTATAATATTTATTTAATAGTAGTAGTAGTAGTTAATGTATAGAACCGGCTATACTCACGTCTTATTCTATCGGGTTAGCCCGACTAGTTTCGTTAGACGTGAGTATAGCCGGTTCTATACATTAACTATGAATACTACTCACGATAGTTTAAATTTAAAAAAAGTAGTAGTAGTAGTATTTTCTTTTACTTATTTTAAATATATATTATGTAATTTTTTAAAATTGCTATCTTATGTTCTTTTAATAATTTAGACTGTAAGGATGGCATATGCACACAGTTTTATACTATCGCAATGCCATCCTTGCAAATGTAGCATATATGTATATATAAATAAATAAATAAAAATATTTAACACATACTCGTATCTCGGAATTTTGCGTTTCTCAGGCTTCTAATAGGCTTATTCAGCACTTAAAGGTAGATCATGTGGCTGTTATTTTGTTAATCTGCTGAATACCAAATACTTATTTCAAAATGGCCGCGATTATATATTTTTTTAATTTTCCACTCTTTGTCTCTTTTTAGAGACATTTATCTGCTACTTAGTTTATTTGTCGGTTAACTATCCGAGACGTTATCAGTAACTGTGAAACAGGCCCTTAGTGTGGTATTTACATTGGCAGTGTATATCAACGAATTATTATGGTAAATGGTCGATGGATCGATGTGGCGGTTGCTCGTCGATCATAAGAGATGGCGCTGGCTGACTATAATATATATATTGCCAACAGTCTATTTTTATATGAACTTTAAATGATATTAAACATTTTTTTTGGAAATATTTTCGTTCGTAACTGCCAAATTTTTTAAGCGTGTAACTAATAGAAAATGTTTTTCAACTAATAGGAAAAAAATACAATTTTATTAATACTTTAAAGTATGTCTGTCTGTTACACATTGACAACTTATCCGATAGAGCAATATTGATGAAATTTGGCAAAATTAAAGCTTATAGGATACATATAGGATATGAAACCCCCTAATTTTTCATTCCCCATGATCCCATGAAGATCCTATTTTTCTTTCGGGATTACAAAAAAAGGATTATTGAAGAAGCTTAAACGTTAATTTGACGCGACCAAAGTCGCCGCTACGATTAGTATATTATAAATGTAAAGTGAATGTATGTACTATATATATTTCAGTTGCTGCAGTCAGATGCCAAAAACGAAGAGATAAATTGCCATGTCACTTACTCAGTGTTCACACACAACATTATGACAGACAGGTAGGAATACTTAAGTATTATTTCTATTATATTAAGTTGCATGTTGTCTGTGCTGACATCCTTGTCCTCCTCCCCTTATTCCATATTATTATCAAGTGGGATAGGTACAACATGTTATAAACATGTTGTCATATCATTTGGCTACGTATTTTACGATCGGCTGCCTGCCTAACGTCAACTTACCTTAATCGTATTTTACGACACCTCAGTAAGAAAGAGAGTGGTCTATTCTACTCAACCGGATACCACACGATGGCTCAACTTAACTTAGTCGCTTTTACGACACCTCGGTAAGAAAGAGGGTGATCTATTCTACTCAGCCGGATACCACACGGTGGGTCATCTAAATTAGACATATTTTACGACACCCCGTTCAGAAATGAGGATGGTCTATTCTGTTCACCCGGATACCACATGGCGTGTTGTCTGTGCTGACATATGGATTGAAACTTAGTTGCTAATTTTGGACCTCATAAGAAAGTTTAGAGTTAACAGGTCTTAAAGCGACCTTAAAATTAACGGATTAAAAATGTTTTTTAAATAAGCATTTTTAACGGTCTGCAAAATTCAAGCAAGCGCGTTTGTAGTAGTAGTAACGGCCTGTTACTATCCCACTGCTGGGCATAGGCCTCTTCTCTCCGTTTTTTTTTGGAGAGAAGGATTGGAGCTAAGACCTACCACGCTGCTCCAATGCAGATTGGTAGGTTACACATATCCCAAGAATTCTCTAGAGATATGCGGTTTTAATCACGATGTTTTCCATCACCGAAAAGCGTGTGATAATATGCAATTATCAATTAGATACATAAGTTTTACTAGAAAACTCATTGGTGTCTGTCCCATTGGTGTCTGTCTGTCTCATTGGTGGTCTGCCCGGGTTCGAACCCTAGGCCTCCTCAAAAGAGGAGCACGGTGTTACCGCTGGGCTACCACAGCTTATTAAGCGCCTTTTGTAATTTGTATAAATTGAAACGCGGTTTTCAATGTTTCTAGAGAAACAAAAAAAAAAGTTTAGAGCTGTGATGGCCTAGCGGTGCGACCGTGTGAATCTCTAGAGACGATCATGGGTTCAAACCCGGGCAGGCACCAATGAGTTTTTCTATTAAAACTTATGTGTCTAATTGATAATTGCAATTTATCACACGCTTTTCGGTGAAGGAAAACATCGTGAGGAAACCTGCATATCTCTAAAGAATCCTAGGGATATGTGTAACCTACCAATCCGCATTGGAGCAGCGTGGTAGGTCTTAGCTCCAAACCTTCTCTCCAAAAATGGAGAGAGGAGGCCTATGCCCAGCAGTGGGATAGTAACAGGCCGTTACTTACTTTTACTTACTTTTTCAATGTTTTATCATCAAACGTTGGTAGATCGGAATAAGTCAAATCGAAATCAAAATTAATGTTTCAGGGTGAAGGCTATATCATCAAGCAACGGTAGTGTGGCTCAGTTCAACCAGCGGACGTCTTTGAGGCTGAGAACGGAACTGCCCAATCTCTCGCGGTTCTTCTCAGAGTGTCCGCATCTCGTCACTAAAGTGTGCGCTGCAAACGTCGATGTGGGTACGTATATAGCACCATCGAATATGTCGAGTAGCAACGTCCTAAAAGCGTCCTATACGACGATAACATCATAAACACAAACGCATTTAATACTTATTGTTAACTAGCGGCCTGCCCCTGCTTCGCACGGGTATAAAATATATATATCCCATGTCAGTCAGTGTAAAAAAAATGATTAAAATCGATCGAGTAGTTTTGATTTATTCATTACTGCCCGTGGCCCGCAAGCTTTTAATTTGGAGAAAAACAATTTCCTTTCCATATACCAAGAAGATTTCCTGCTATCTTTGGAATATCTAAATTCATATAGTACATTTTTACTTATTTACTTTTACATTTTCCCTATGTATTTTATTTTTACAATTAATTACAGAATTTCTTTAACCAAACTCTTGAAAGAGCGATATCGCTGCTAAAGTCGAAGTGTTATGGGGCGAAGCGCGGCGTCCTCACGGCATTTTAAATCTGTAATATCTCCGAAAACGTTCACTTAAATTACATGCTGTAAACGGCCATATTGATCTATATTAAATCAACTATTTATTTAAGGTACTTAATTGGATAAGGATTAATGCTGTATTGTATAAAAATTGCTTCAAAATATGGCATTATTTTTCGTAAAAAGTAAATGACAAAAAATGCTATAGTGGGTTATCCATAAGAGATAGACATATACCATCGCGGACTTTTCTGTAGACCTTTTCAAGATGTACAAATACTTAGTACATTATTTTGATAAATCTCGTAGGGTTTAGCCTGCGTTTGCAATGTAAGCGGAAAAAATGTAATTATTTACAGAAACCTCAAAAATTACAGTATTTCTCTACTCCGTATTGAATATTATTATGCGTACAAACCTTCCTCTGGAATCACTCTATCTATTAAAAAAAAACCGCATCAAAATCTGTTGCGTAGTTTTAAAGTTTTATGCGTACATAGGGATATAGGGACTTTGTTTTATAATATGTAGTGATAACGGGAGTTCTCGATCTTTATTTGTTTAATCCGTAAACTGTTATTTTTTAATTATTAAATTGAAATACGATTATGATGCGAATAAGTAAAAAAGTTGTTGTATATTGACCATCAACAGCTTTCCGAACCAGCATTAGAGTTATTTGAATTGGGATAATAAGGGGCCGGTTCTTTACTGCGAAATTACTTTTTCACCAAATCAATTAAAAAAAAACATTACAGGTATCTGTAGTCTTGATCTCCGAAAGCTTGTCCCTACCGACGATATCGAGTTGTTCTTGACCAACTTCTGTACCGAGGAGAGCTCTCTCACGATCCAAGAGAGATGTTTCATACTGCGATGTGACGACACGCGAGTAAGGGAGGACGGTAGGAGGCCTTTCGTGGATGTGGAAATGAGCCTCAAGTACATGGGCCTAAAGAATAGCGTGCGGGTAAGTATTTATTTTGTTTATTAATCCACACTACCTTTATCAGATAAAAAGCTGTGATAGCACAGCGGTGATACAGTGCGACTCTTTCGAGAGGGTCACGGGTTCAAACCGCGAACATTTATTTGTTTATTTTTTATACATATACATGCATGTACATTACATTAGACAGTACAAATAGGAACCCCTGCCGTGGTGGGCGTTTCCGCCCCCACCGGGTAATTTTTTTATAGAGGTTTTCTTCCCCGCAACCCGAAGGTCCCCGTTCCCATTGCTGGGCTTCTGGGCTTGACCGACGGTGGCCAAAACCATGTCCAATCAGACTTAACGTAAGCCCAACTGAACCCGTCGCTCATTAGAGACTCCACCCTCAACCCCCCCAGAGTCCCCGGCCCGTCCAGATTGATTTCTACTAATCAGAGGGACAACTGGATTGGCCATCCCTCAGTGGTCCGTTCGCCAAGACTAAGCTTGCCCAGAGTACGCCGGGAGGAGGCTGACCACTTTGGCACCCCGAACCGCGAACAAAACGTCTTAAAACATGAGTCTAATTGATAATTTCAATTTATCACACGCTTTTCGGTAAAGAAAAAAGTAGTAACGACACCTGAATATCTCTAGAGCATCAGCATTTGAACAGCGTGGCGTGTCTTAGCTCTAACGCTTCTCTTAAAAAAAATGGAAACAGGAAACGTATGCCCAGTTGTGGGATAGTAATAGGCCGTTACTTTATACCGAACCCAAAAATGATACTAAAACGTTCTGTATGCCTAGTAACATCCTACTAATATATGGATGTATTTGGTACTCTTTCACCGCGAATCCGCTGAACCAATATCGATGAAATTTGGTACAGTTATTCCTTTTACATCGGAATATAATTTCCTTACTTAATTAGATCTTATTCTTTAACAATTATATATATGTATGTATAATATGTATTATGTATGTATATGTTTATGTATATAATATAAACTAATCACAATGTACCTTCATTATTATAGTCTACAATAGAATTAGAAAACTAATGTTGAATGTCCTTGTATTGAATTTTCTTAGCTTTATATGATTTGGTCTTTCCTTTATGTATTTTTATGTTTATACTTTGTCAACTGTAATGCTCATGTCGTCACCATCTGTAATTGACGATACATTTAGCTAAAAACTGTCTATATCAATAATGAGTTTATTTAATGTGTATGATGTATTTGTCGTTGATGGTCTTACAAAATAAAAATAAAAATAGAATAACATATATGCTATAGAAATCCTGTTATTTCTACGGGAATAGGACATTAAAAAGCGCCATCAACCATTTTCAACGTATCACGCAACAACAGTCCACGCAAACGAAGGTTGCGGGTAAAAGTAGTCTATAACAAAATGTTACTAAATGTTTTCAGAAGCCAGCACTCCTGACAGTTCGCAGTGCGACTCAACTAGAAAGCGGTCGTGATAAAAAAGGGGTCGAAAAACAGGATATTCTGGACTTCAGAAGTGGGAGCTGTACTAATCTTGACCAGGATTTGGGCGGTGTGGCTTATACGAACATGGCACCTGCTAACACGACTAGGTAAGGTTTTTTTTTAAATCTTAGAATCTGTAATTTCCCTTTCATAGTTGAATGGTGAGTGTGTTACTTTCCTTTGATTACTGAATGTAGAGCAGTGTTTCCCGACTTTCCCGACCGACCGACTGGCCCATTGGCGCAGTGGGTAGTGACCCTGCATTCAGCTCCAGGGTCGCGGGTTCGATTCCGGCCGAGGGCCGACATTTTCTATAAATGAATTCGTTGGTCTTCGAGTCTGGGTGTATATTTGTATTTAAGTGTGTATTTAAAAAATATATAAGTATATATTCAACCATAACACAAGTATTAAGTTACTTACTTTGGGGACGGACGACTGTGTGTGTAAGTGTCCCATATATTTATTTATTTAGTACTTGCTTTTCTGTTCCATGCCCCACGTTTAAAATTATTTTGCCCCCCTAAGTAACATACATAAATTTTAACACCTACGTAAAATTGAATTGTTCACTTAAAGAACATAAATAATAGGTTTTAGGAAGAAAAATTGCTTTTTTTTGTTAAATTTGGCACCGAAATCTAGCATTGCACTTAAATGACCCAGAGCGAAAGGCTTAAAAGGCTTACTCGTGTCGAGTAGCCCCCCCCCCCTTAACCATCAAATTGCCCCCTGTGGGTCGTGGGTCCCATGTTGGGAAACACTGATGTAGAGAGTGTCTGCCTCTCTCGAAGGGTTCATGGGTTTAAACCCCAGGCAGGCACCAATGAGTTTCTATTTAAAGTTATATGCATAATTGATACCTGGTTGACCGTGCCTTACTCGGTAATTTTGTTAATGATATAAAAAAATAAAGAAAGGTCCGGGTGACATGTGGGAATCGTCAGGTTTTAATTTTTTTTTGTCCGCCCGTTACCATTAGGCTATCACAGCATTGCGTTTGACAGCTCAAATATCATTTGGATTAAATTCTACATTTTACCTTTTTTTATAATGGCCGAAAACAGGTATAAAACGACATTTAAAATAAAATGAAACCTAGCTAGATCTATTATTCCCTCTCAAAACCTGTTACATGCTGAATTTCGTGAAAATCGTATATATACAAGATGAACTCATTGAAATATTAAAGATTTGCAATTTGTCACATACTTTTCGTTGAAAGAAACCTACGTATCTTTCAAGAATTTCTGGGATTTGTTAAACCTCCCGCATCCGCATTAGAGCAGCGTGCCTTTTACCGTTCTTTCTAAATTAGGAGAGAGGAGGCCTATGCCCAACAGTGGGAAAGTAACAATCCGTTACATTACTTTTTTATTTTATTTCCCTTTCCCAAAAGAGAAAAGGAATTTTATATGTTATCTTACTAGCCCAGTTTATTAGCATCAATTGTTCTGGATGCCATAAATATTGTTACAGTGGATTAGCGGTGGCGACGTAACGAATGCCGTGTATTATTGTTTATACACTGTCCATTATATTAACCATCTTTTGACAGATTGACGATAGTGATGTCCTAAAGATTTTCGTATGCGATACCATTCCGATTATAGTACCTACTATCATTAATCGAATTACGTACCTAAGTAATTCGATTAATGATAACCTACGTAAACTAGATTACTACTTGAGAAAAGAAATTCCAACTTTGAGAAAACTTATTGTTTCTTTGAAAAGAAGTGGTCTATTTCATGGTGAAAAATCTTCTTTGGTCAAAGTTTTGAACACAATTGGCTTTTCATATAAAAAGTTAAATAAAAGAAAATTATTAATGGAACGCACAGATATAGCTATAGCACGTTGTGATTTTTTAAGAGAGGCAAAGAAAATACAAGATTGGGCAAATATTGTTTTCACGGATGAAACATGGCTCAACGCTAACCACACACTATCTCGTTTCTGGACTGATGATACTGCTGATTCCACTTCCTCAGTACCAATGGGAAAAGGTGAGCGCCTAATCATTTGCCATGCAGGTACAGCAAAAGGATTTGTACAAGACGCACTGTTGGCATTTAAATCGAAGAAATCAAATGACTACCACGAAGAGATGAATGCAAATGTGTATGAAGAGTGGTTCAAAAAAATGCTCATTTCATTGGAAGAACCATCAATAATTTTTATTGATAATGCGCCCTACCACTCCCGTCAAATTGACAAAATGCCAACACAGGCTAATAAAAAGCATGAAATAATTAATTGGCTTCGGGACAATGGAGAAAATGTGGACGACTCAATGTTAAAAAGTTGAATTAATAAAAATATTAAAAACCAAAAAGAGAGCAAAACGCTATGTAATCAATGAAATGGCAGCAGAATATGGCCATACTGTTCTTCGGATTCCTCCATACCACTGCCAGTACAACGCAATAGAACTTATATGGGCACAAGTAAAAGGGCATGCTGCGAGATGCAATACAAGCCCCCCATTTACAGCGAATAAAATGTTGCAATTGCTAAAAAATGCTTGCACCCACGTAACGGCCGAGAACTGGGCAAGTGTGGTGGAAAGAACTAAAAGAGTAATATTCTCTGATTGGGAACGTGATATTGCGTTTGATAATATATTATCTACACAAGAGCTAATAATAACTGCTACTGAAGACTCCTCATCGGAGGAGTCTAGTGTTGATTATCATTCCGACGACTCGTGCTAATAAAATAAATTAAAATATCCTGATTGTTTTATTTGTATTCATGTATTAACTAAGAAGAAAGTAAAACTTTATATAATGTTATTAAATGTCTTTTAATACTCGTAACATCGATTTCTACCGATTATTTTTAATCTGTGGCATAATCGTAGAAACCATTATGTGTGACATCACTAAGTGGGCGGTACCCATCCATAAAGTACAAATATTATTTGTATGATATTTGTACGTAAGCAATACAAAACTTAATGAGCGTGAGCTGTCAAAAGACTGATAATATGATGGACGCAGTATAGACTGATGGACAACATAGTTTTAGTATTTTTTTTTTACTTAAAAAAAAATTAAAATCAAGTAGCAATAGGCCAACATCACGCGGTGTTCCCAGGCGGTCACCCATCCAAGTACTGACCGCGCCCGATGTTGCTTAACTTCGGTGATCGGACGAGAACCGGTGTATTCAACATGGTATGGACGTTGGCAAATAAAAGTTTGAAATGAATAATCATAATGTTACATACAATATGTAATCTCCAAATGTAATTAAGGTGGAAAGTTATAAAACGGTTATAAGGCCGTTAAGGTGAATGTGAGGTTTAGGTTAATAGTGCGTTATGGTTTTATGTAAATTTCCGAATATAATAAAAATAAGTTTTCTTTAATATTTAAATGAGTATATCTTATTATCCTTGTTTTCGGGCACTGAAAATATGCTCAAGTGTAGAATAGAATGCAAATAAAATTTTAACTGTCAATTGTAAAGTTGTGATAGCTCAGTGTGGAACTAAAGAAGTAATAATAGCCCCTGTTATAACCAACTTTTTTTCATTTTTTAATGTTAAGTATTTTTTTACCGAGAATTCCTCGGCTCCAGGTACTTTTAAATATAATAGTATATATATCCTCCTGCCCTTATCCCACTCTAATTGGGGTCGGCACAACATGTTAAACATGTTGTCACATGATTTGGCTCCGTATTTTACGACCGGCCGCATGCCTGGCGTCAACTTACCTTAATCGTATTTTACGACACCTCGGTAAGGAGGGTGGTCTATTCTACTAAACCGGATACCACCACACTGTGGGTCAACTTACCTTAGTCGCCTTTTACGACACCTTGGTAAGCAATGAGGGTGGTCTATTCTACTCAGCCGGATACCACACGTCGGGTCGACTTACCTTAGTTGCCTTTTACGACACCTCGGTAAGAAATGAGGGTGGTACTATTCTACTTAGCCGGATACCACACAGCTAACTTTTTACTATAATATAATAGTATCACCAAAATTAGTATCATGGGCGGCATGATAACAAAACCTAGGGTGGCACCAAATCCCAAATCAATATTATTTCAGATACAAAAACGCATCCGGTGAAGTGGTCCTCCAGACTAACGAAATAACAGAGCTCATAAAGAAAATGTGCGACTCTTTCGTCCAGAGTCAAGAGAAACTGCTGGCGGCGCGGCCGAGGTCTACCAGCGACCAGCAAGTGCAGTGTGAGACGATTCAGGACGAAACCCGAGACAGAGAAAACATTGCGATGGACAGTGTTGATAAGTGAGTTAACGAAAGAAGTTATAATCTAAATAAATAAGTATATGGGACACTTACACACACGGTCGTGCGTCCCCAAAGTAAGTTACTTAATACTTGTGTTATGGTAGACAGACAACTGGTGAATATATAAGTTTAAATAGCCATTGTAAAAAATGTGTATTATTAGACATAAATATAGATAAATAATGCGAATTCCACACCTTCATATAAACTCTGCGTGGTTTTCGAAAGGTATGTTTATATTAGGTCTTATTATATTGGATAATAAATAAAAAAAAATATAATTATATATATATATTTTTTAAATACATACTTAAATACAAATATACACCCAGGCTCAAAGACCAAGAAATTCATTTGTAGAAAATGTTGTCTCTCGGCGGGAATCGAACTCGTGACCCGCGGAGCTGAAGGCAGGGTCACTACCCACTGCGCCAACGGGCCAGTCTAACAATCTATAACAAACGAACCGATATTCAAAGCTTTCTCAAGCACTTTCGATTTTGGAATGTTGCTCTTACCGAGAAGAAACAGCAACAAACTCGGCGGTAAATCTTTTAAAAATATGTATAGGTATATTTAAAAGATTTACATAATAAGGCTGAAATCTATACTAATATTAGAAAGAGGAAAAATTTGAATGTATGTTTGTAATGTTTTCACACAAAAGCTACTGAACCGATTTCCATTGGAAAACTGCATCTTTACTGAGCAACATATACTATATTACATTTTCAAAAAAAATAAATAGGGATTTGTTATAAAAATGTAATAAGGTGTAAAAAAATTACGTGGGTGAAACCGCGGGATATTACTAGTTTTGTATAAAAGTAAGAAAAATAAGTAATGTTAGTATTTAAATAACATTTCTATAGTTCACTTCTTACTTACATAATAATCATATATTTTGATTTAGTGTTCGCCAACGTCCATACCATGTTGAATACACCGGTTCTCGTCCGATCACCGAAGTTAAGCAACATCGGGCGCGGTCAGTACTTGGATGGGTGACCGCCTGGGAACACCCCGTGATGTTGGCTTTTTGTGCTTTTATTTATTTTCTTGAAGAAAATAAATAAGTTATTTGTTATTTTAATTTTTTTATTTTTTATAATATGTAAGTTGTCTAACTCCGAATTTCGAAATATTAAAAATATAAGTTTACCTATGCTATATATGTATACTAGCGGCCTGCCCCTGCTTCGCACGGGTATAAAATATATATCCCATGTCATTCAGTGTAAAAAAATGATTAAAACCGATCCAGTAGTTTTGATTTATTCAAACCTGCCCGTGGCCCGCAAGCGTTAAATTTGGAGAAAAACAATTTCCTTTCCCTATACCAAGAAGATTTCCTGCTATCTTTGGAATATCTAAATTCATATAGTACATTTTTACTTATTTACTTTTACATTTTCCCTATGTATTTAATTTTTACAATTAATTACAGAATGTCTTTATATACAACATTCACAGCTTCCTTGTCGATAAACAAACTCTGGAAAGAACGATATAGCTGCTGGATTCGAAGTGCTATAGGGTGAAGCGCGGCCTCCGCATGGCATTTTAGATCTGTAATATCTCCGAAAATGTTCACTTAAATTACATGCTGTAAACGGCGATATTGATCTATATTAAATCAATAATTTATTTAAGGTACTTAATTGGATAAGGATTAATGCTGTAGTGTATAAAAATTGCTTCAAAAATAAGGCATTATTTTTCGTAAAAAATGCTATTGTGGGTTATTCATAAGAGATAGACATATACCATCGCGGACTTTTCTGTAGACCTTTTCAAGGTGTACAAATACTTAGTACATCATTTTGATAAATCTCGTAGGGTTAAGCCTGCGTTTGCAATGTAAGCGGAAAAAAATGTAATTATTTACAGAAACCTGAAAAATTACAGTATTTCTCTACTATGTATTGAATTTTATTATACGTACAAACCTTCCTTTTGAATCACTCCATCTATTAAAAAAAACCGCATCAAAATCGGTTGCGTAGTTTTAAAGTTTTATGCGTACATACGGAAATATGGACTTTGTTTTATAATATGTAGTGATATATTATAATAGTATTTTATATACCTATAGTCTAATATATAAAATTTAATGTTTGGCTGGACCGCTGTTAATGAAATTTCAGACAATCTTTTTTAAATTTATGAATTTATAATTTTATAAACTTACATACAACATTTATAAATTTATTTATAAGTTCGTTTGGCTAACCTTAGAGAACTGTGGACGGGTTATGACGTTACTCATTAATTATTAATGTTTCAGGGAACCTGTGAAACTGGAGGGAAGTAAAAGCGATACATACATTAAGAACATTGAAAGAGGTTGGTAAATTTATACTTAAATATTTATACGTAAATTTATAGAGGTTGGTAAAGTTACTTGTAAATCACACATTTGTTTTGTCTGCGACCTTTTATTGTTTGGAAATCATTTATCACCATTGTTGTCACTCTCGGTAAATATTAAACTAGAATTTCATTTTAATCAAAGTTATGAGAGGATTATTTTGCTATAATCCGCGTTTATTAAGAAAATCTGTGAGATGCTAATTATAAGAAGCAAAAATCGTCCTCATACCTTATACATACAGGATTAGTGACTAGCGATGTAAATTCAAAATAATCGATTGTTAATAATCGATTATTTTTCATCAAAAATCGATTTTTTAATAATCGATTATTTTAGTTATCCCTTTTTCTTTTTTACCCTTTTTCTTGTTTCTTAAGATTAGATATGCATTGTTGGATGAAACCAATTTAGCCAAACTATACATTTTAATCCAATTTCACAAACAGCGCATCTGACATTATTTCTTGGTAGTTGTCCATTTTAATTAGCATTTGTTGTAATCAATTATTAATATTAAAAAAGACAACTTTTGAAATAGTCAGAAAAAAACGATTTTTAAAAAATCGATTATTTTAAAGCGATAAAAATCGATTATTAATTAATCGATTTTTTTTCACTCCAAGTCACATTCCTATTCCGCACGTATCACAAAACACCACCACGAACAATATACAACACGAGCGCTACACACATTCACTAAGACAATCTCAACGATCGCTTCACCCCGTAACCAAAGCATCATCAGAAGGGAAATGGTAAAGCGACGCATCACTCAAATTAGATTACAGTCGCATAATAAGATTCTTGGATGATGCGTCGCTTTGTAATTTTGTATCACTGAGCATATGCCATTTATGCAATTCGTGATGACAGCGACCTCTCTAGTTACTATTTATAATATAATGAATATGTATTCACAGATGTTTTAAAAACAGCGCTCCCAACATCAGATCGGGATGCGATACTACAGAAGTATGTTGACGAATTAGAAGACTGGAAGGAACGGCAACAGCAACTATTCAAACTACAAGCAAGTACTACATATGCAAAAAACTTGAGTTATAAATTTTGATTTTATAGTCTTTTACTACTATGTGTAAACTACGAATTTTAATTGCAATGCAATTTTTATTAAAAACATGCGAGTTAGCATATGTATTGGTGATGGTAAAGCTTATACGAGGGGGACGGCGCGCACGCAGTCCCCACTATCAAAAATTACGCGTCCGAGTTATCCGCATTAGGGATAATCGCAGAGGTCAACCCAGCCGCAGTGCAATGGAAGGGCCTCGCTCTGGGAGAACCGCCTACTTGATCACGGTGTCTCCTACGCCAGGTAAGTATGCTTTGGCTGACTCGCACCGAGGTAGTCATTGCGCGAGAATTAATCTCCCTAGCGCGATACACTATTGGGGGAATAAAGCGCAGCGCCACCCAGCGGCGGAGCTATCTACTGCTATCAACAACCATGTATATTTGGACCCATGCATGCTTTACTAGTTCTCTGATACTAAGTCAGATGACAACGTCATCACCTACTAAAGCTTTTATATGTTTATCAATTTAAGTATGTACTTCATAGAATTAGATAAAACTCTCACTATTGAACATAAAATAAAAATTACATAAGTATTCGTATATAGATATAATATAAATGTTTAACACTCGTACAAGAACTAATAGGCTAGTGTACAAAAAGTATATTATTTTGGAATTTTCAAAAATCGTCAAAATATCAAAGTATTAATAAAAGTAAGTAATAGACAAACAACACACGAAGCAAAAAGCCAACATCACGCGGTGTTCCCAGGCGGTCACCCATCCAAGTACTGACCGCGCCCGATGTTGCTTAACTTCGGTGATCGGACGAGAACCGGTGTATTCAACATGGTATGGACGTTGGCAACCATTGAGTTGAATTTATCAAACATTAGGATTCATACGTAAAATAACATTTATAAAATAATTCAAAATGATGAATTTTAAATTAATAAATAGCCCTTAAAATTAAATAGCCCTTCAATAACTGTAATAAAAATTGATATCCTATAAAACAAAGTCGGTACATAGTATAAAACAAAGTCGCTTTTTCTGTCTGTCCCTGTATCCTTATGTATGCTTAAATCTTTAAAACTATGCAACAGATTTTGATGCGGTTTTTTTAATAGATACGAGTGTTTAAAGAGGAAGGTTTACATGTATAATAACATAACATAATAAAAATATTGAGTAAAAATTTATATCCTAAGGAATCGTTAAATATCTTAGGATAAATGTTATTTTACGTATGAATTCTTAGAATGTTTGATAAATTCAACACAGTGTTCGCCAACGTCCATACCATGTTGAATACACCGGTTCTCGTCCGATCACCGAAGTGAAGCAACATCGGGCGCGGTCAGTACTTGGATGGGTGACCGCCTGGGAACACCGCGTGATGTTGGCTTTTTGCTTCGTGTGTTGTTTGTCTGTTACTTACTTTTATTAATACTTTGATATTTTAACGATTTTTGAAAAGTCCAAAATAATATACTTTTGTACACTAGCCTATTAGTTCTTGTACGAGTGTTAAACATTTATATTATATCTATATACGAATACTTATGTAATTTTTATTTTATGTTCAATAGTGAGAGTTTTATCTAATTCTATGAAGTACATACTTAAATTGATAAACATATAAAAGCTTTAGTAGGTGATGACGTTGTCATCTGACTTAGTATCAGAGAACTAGTAAAGCATGCATGGGTCCAAATATACATGGTTGTTGATAGCAGTAGATAGCTCCGCCGCTGGGTGGCGCTGCGCTTTATTCCCCCAATAGTGTATCGCGCTAGGGAGATTAATTCTCGCGCAATCACTACCTCGGTGCGAGTCAGCCAAAGCATACTTACCTGGCGTAGGAGACACCGTGATCAAGTAGGCGGTTCTCCCAGAGCGAGGCCCTTCCATTGCACTGCGGCTGGGTTGACCTCTGCGATTATCCCTAATGCGGATAACTCGGACGCGTAATTTTTAATAGTGGGGACTGCGTGCGCGCCGTCCCCCTCGTCTAAATTCATTCCAGGAGTTGTTGATGGCTGATGACTTTCATCACTCATCATCATTTATGATGCATTTACAGTAAAACCTTTTCTGAACATTAACAACTTTTGGTAGTAGGTACTTAAAGCCCATCAACATCTTAATCCACATTGGTCAACTATGTCTAATCTAGTGTTTAGAATTATCATTTCTCTATGAATATTGAACTAAAAAAATTATGAAGAAATAATAAAAACGGATTTCACTTTATTTCTGGAAGTAACCTTCGATACAAATGCAAATACCGCTAAGTAGATAAGGCAATTAGCTGACATAGAAAAAGTAAGGGTTGTTTATCTTTTCTATTCTATGATATGTTGCTTATGGGATTATAAAGCTGAGCTGATATTTTTAAAAAAACCAACAAAATCTACATATTGTAATTAATAAAAATAGCAATGTAAGTAATAGGCAAACCAGTAACAAAAATAAACTTTTAATATCATGAATATGGTTTCGAAGTTCGCTTCTTGGCTTCGGAATATGCTTTTATAATAAAATTCCGCAATCTCTTTTGGCCTTGTAAAACTTATTAAGGTAAGTGCACTAGTAATTGACCGTGTACTAGTAGTTGACTGTTTTGTATGAAATTTTAAATAATAAGAAAATTTTGTTTTGTTAATAAGACATAAATTTATAATTACTTGTTGCCAACTTAATATTTAAAATTTAATACAAAACGGTCAACTACTAGTACATGGTCAATTACTAGTGCACTTACCTTATATTTTTGAATATTATATAGACTCCGTGTAGTCTTTATCTATTTTAAAAAACTTGTTTTTCTCAGTTAAAACGCAAAGAAGATTATCACCTGGACCAACTTGCTAATGAATGGTGCAAGCGTCGAACTGAGCTAGAGATGAAATTGAGCAAAGGAATAGACCAATGTCGTAATCTAGCCGCTGATTTGAGTCGGGCGACTGACGACTTTCGATTGAGGGGATACAGGAATACCGAGAGGGAAAGAAAGGTAAGAATGGTTAGATCAAACTATAGTTAGGTTTGGTTAGATCAAACTATGTAGAAAACACATTTTGTTCCGTCACATTGATTTGTTTTCGGAATCATTAAAAAAATTTAAGAAAATAATTTTAGAAAATTATTAATTTTATTTTTAATAATATTATTATTAATTTTTCGTTTTTGTTCTATTCTTATTTGTCTTAGTTTATTAGTGAAAACTTTACTGGTTTGTGCGTTAGTTTAAGTTTTATCAATGTTATTAGCATAAGTATACTGTTTGTTTTCCAAATAATAAAAATAAATAAATAAATAAATAAGAATAATAGTGTACTTGACTGGCTCGTTGGCGCAGAGATAGGCGTGAGACGGCGTGTTATATGACCAAAATAGCGAAGGATGCGTTGACACATACCTATGGAGACATACCTATGGTTGAAAGGCGTGTGTTTACTTTAAGTAACGATAAAATTTATGCATTGGTGCGTTTGGCCGTCCATGGGATACGGAGTACGGATGGGATACGCATGGGATACTGTTACTTATCATCATCTTCCTGCCCTTATCCCCTAAGTGAGGTCGGCACAACATGTCATAAACATATTGTCACATGATTTGGCTACGTATTTTACGACCGGCCGCCTGCCTGACGTCAACTTATCTTAGTCGTATTTTACAACAACTCGATAAGAAACAGAGTGGTCTATTTTACTTAACCGGATACCACACGGTGAGTCAACTTACCTTAGTCGCCTTTTACGACACCTCGGTAAGAAAAGAGGGTGGTAGTATTCTATTCAGCCGGATACCACACAGCGTAGGGATACTGTTACTTATATGATTTTATTATTCCGCTTGTATAGCTTTTTTATGTTAACAGCTCCTCGATGCAAAGAAGGCTCTAGAAGCACACTACACGGCCAAATACCAAGAGTTGCGGGAAGCGTCTCAGAAAATGGAAGACGACATGAACCACCGACTCAAGCTTAAGGATATGACTATAGAGGAGTTGCAAGTGAAGATACAATCGCTCGAGAAACAAAATGATGTACTCAAGGTATGGAATTTAACGGGCTACCTATCCCACTGTTGGGCATAAAACGCTCTTCATGGAGAAAAGTATTAAAACTTAAATCCAAGAAGCTAACGCAGTGCGTATTGGAGGTAATCCATATAGAAAGAATTCTAGAAATATATAAAGTACGATATTTTCTTTCACCGTTAAAAACACGGTTAAATAAAAATTAAACATCTAAGATTTTTATAAACAAATTCATAGGCACCTTGTCAGATTTAAATCAA
Source organism: Morpho helenor (assembly GCA_029227775.1). Taxonomy (NCBI): domain Eukaryota; kingdom Metazoa; phylum Arthropoda; class Insecta; order Lepidoptera; family Nymphalidae; genus Morpho; species Morpho helenor. The sequence goes on from JARGCU010000006.1 coordinate 4,196,700, forward strand.
CGATTTCTTGGTAAATGTTGCACGTTTTCACCCTGATATGCATATATGTATTAACAAATCTATTTAAGCTTTTTTTATAAATATAATTTAAACTCTAAATTTAATCTATTTAATTTAAACACATAAATTTGTAATAAATTTCGTATACTATGTCGCCAACGTCCATACCACGTTGAATACACCGGTTCTCGTCCGATCACCGAAGTTAAGCAACGTCGGGCGCGGTCAGTACTTGGATGGGTGACCGCCTGGGAACACCGCGTGATGTTGGCTTTTTGCTACTTATGTTTTATTTAACTAATCCTTATAAAAACCATTATAATATCTTCTTTCTTGTTCTTCTATATATATAAAAGAAAGTTGGTCTTAGTTACACTATTTATAACTCAAGAATGGACGAACCAATTCGGCTGAAATTGGTGTAGAGATTGCTTAGAACCAGGAGACGAACATAGGATACTTTTTATCCCGTTCGACCGCATTTATTTTATCCCGTCAAGTCACTATAAAACGTGGTATAACAAAAACGACTATGACATGGAATCACATAAATGACAGCTATACGTATTTTGACATGACAATGACCGCTATACTCCTATGCGATTTTTATAATAATAGAGTGATTGAAGAGTAAGGTTTATATGTATAATAACATTCAATATGGAGTAGACAAATACTGTAATTTTTGAGGTTTCTAATGTGATATCATTAATAATTACATTTTTTTCCGCTTACATTTCAAACGCAGGCTAAAAATGTAGTATATGAGTTTAGATATTCCAAAGATAGCAGGGAATCTTCATGGTATAGTAAGGGGAATTGTTTTACTCCAAATTCAACGCGAGCGGGGCACGGGCAGTAATGAATAAAATGAAACTACTGGATAGATTTTAATCATTTTTTTCACTGAGTGACATAGGCTATATATTTTATACCTGTGCGAAGCCGGAGCGAGCCACTAATGTTTGATAAATTCAACTTATTTGGCGCCAACGTCCATACCATGTTGAATACACCGGTTCTCGTCCGATCACCGAAGTTAAGCAACATCGGGCGCGGTCAGTACTTGGATGGGTGACCGCCTGGGAACACCGCGTGATGTCGGCTTTTTGCTTCGTGTGTTGTTTGTCTATTACCTACTTTTTTTAATACTTTGATATTTTAACGTTTTTTGAAAATTCCAAAATAATATACTTTTTGTACATACTCGTACAAGAACTAATAGGCTAGCCTATTAGTTCTTGTACGAGTATTAACCATTCATAGTATATCTGTGTACGTATACTTATGTGATTATTATTTTATGTACAAAAGTGAATGTTTTATCTTATTCTATAAAGTACTTAAATTGATAAACGTATAAATGCTTTAGTAGGTGATGGCGTTGTCATCTGACTTAGTATCGGAGAACTAGTAAAGCATGCATGAGTCCAAACATACGTTTCGGAGTTCATAGCAGTAGATAGCTCCGCCGCTGGGTGGCGCTGCGCATTATTCCTCCACTAGTGTATCGCGCTAGGTAGATTAATTCTCGCGCAATGACCACCTCGGTGCGAGTCAGCCAAAGCATACTTACCTGGCGTAGGAGACACCGTGATCAAGTAGGCGGTTCTCCCAGAGCGAGGCCCTTCCATTGCACTGCGGCTGGGTTGACCTCTGCGATTATCCCTAATGCGGATAACTCGGACGCGTAATTTTTGATAGTGGGGACTGCGTGCGCGCCGTCCCCCTCGTAAAATTCTTATTTCTTAGAAACCTTGATGAGGTCATCACTCATCACTAATTAACTTTAATAAATTATTGTACAAAAGCTGTTACAGCCCAATGGCGTGACCGGATGTCATGATTTCAAATTTCAATCCTCCTGCAGGCAACAGTGAGTTTTTCTGTTAAAATATTAGAGCAATGTGGTGTGTCTAAGCTCTAACCCTTCAATCTAAAAGGAGAGAGGAGACGGTGGCGTAGCTACCGACGGGCTAGAAGAGGTAGTGTCTCGGAGTACAGAAACTATAAACTAACTACAAACTAGTGAAAATCTCTCCTACATTAGGAATAAGTATATAAAATAGTAGGGTTGGTAACACTGCTTTGAACCTTCTTATCGAACCCATAACATTTTAAGATGCCACAGACACATTAAAAAAAAAAATTAGATTTCCGTTATTACCTACTGATAACATCAAAGCAGTAGAAGTGCCATTAGTAAAAAAGAAGAAGAAATTAGATTTCGCGTATATCGTAATAAATTTCTGTTTCAGAACAATCTCAAGAACTCTGAAAAGGACTCGGAAAACAAATATTCGGGGCTTACTAAAGATCAAACTGCGAGTCTAATACAAGAATTGGTAATTATTTTAACGTTAATGTGAATGCATTGTTTGAAACAAAAATGATATTAATTCAATGGGCAAAGTGGGATCTTTGATTAAAATATTATATTTATAGTTTCTGTATCTAATAAGATCGATTTTTAGTGACTGCCTTGAGTGATCGCCACGGTACTCCGCGGTTTCTCGGAGTACAGTATAAGAACCGTTGCCTTATACTATAAAAAGTCTATAGAATTAGGCGTTACTTTGCTATAATCCGCGATAATTAGTAAATAAAAATATACATAATGTTAAATCTTGAGTGGACTATCCGTTTTCATACTTAGCTACATGTAGGATTCGCAAAAACATGCTCTACCACGACAAAACGATTGGCGATATGGCGATTTTTTTTTCTAGTTAGTAGTATTTTATATATGTTTAGTTTATGAAACAAACTTTACAAACTTTATTATTTAAAAAAACCTTACAAGCTTGTTACACGCATAAGCAATTTTAACTATACATTTATATCTATATATAATTAAACAATTAAGTTATTTTTTTTTAATTTACATTTTTAAGCACTGTTTTTAATTTTTTTATATCATGATGAGTTAGCTTATAAGTAAGATGTACGGGGTAGTAATACTAAGACGACTATATTGAAATCTTAAAAATTTAAATGTAAGTATATTGTATACTCTGTACTCTGTTGTCTTCCTAGTTCTTAATAAACTAAAAAATAATAATAATAATTGTCGTCTATATTTCTCTGAGTCTATCTCCTGATGATGCTTCAATTGCGGAGCGAAACGATTGTTGAGTTTGTGATAGTGAACATATGTAGTGGTTGTGTATTGTAGTGGCGGTAGCGAAATAATTGTATTATTACTTTTCTATAAAAAGTAGTTTTTGATATTGAACTATGGTCCAGCGCTGCCTGGAGGAGAAGCTGGACAACGCGGTGCAGTCCAAGTCGTTCTTCAAGGAGCAGTGGGGACGCGCGGTCCGCGAGCTGCACCTCACCAAGCTGGGAGAGCGGACGCGGATGCTGAGCGAGCTGAGGGACCGCCGCCGACAGCTGGGGGACGGGTGACGCTTTTATTTTAACCATACAGTAACGATGTAAAAAAATAATCGATTATATTGTCAAAATAATCGATTTTTAATAATCAATTATATTTTCAAAATAATCGGTTTTTAATAATCGATTATATTTTTAAAATAATCGATTTTTAATAATCGATTATATGTTCAAGATAATCGATTTTTTATAATCGATTATGTTTCATCAAAAATCGTTTTTTTTTAAATCGATTATTTTAGGTATACCTTTTTCTTTTTTACTCTGTTTCTTGTTTTTAAGGTTAAATTATACATTGTTGGATGAAACCAATGTAGCCAAACTGCACATTTTCATCCAATTTCACAAACAGCGCATCTGATATTATTTCTTGGTAGTTGTCAAATTTAATTAGCCTTTATTGTAATTAATTATTACCTAATATTAAAAAGACAACTTTTGAAAGTCACAAAAAAATTGATTTTAAAAAAATCGATTATTTCCTAACATAATAATCGATTTTTTTAAAAATCGATTATTTAGTAATCGATTTTTTTATTAATCGATTTTTTTTCATAGATTTTTTTATTAATCGATTATTTTTTATCGATTTTTAAAAAAATCGATTATTTTTATCGATTTTTAAAAAAATCGATTATTTCGATTTTAAATTTAATCGATTTTAAAAATATCGATTATTTCCTAACATAATAATCGATTTTTTTTAAAATCGATTATTTAGTAATCGATTTTTTTATTAATCGATTATTTTTTATCGATTTTTTTATTAATCGATTATTTTTTATCGATTTTTAAAAAAATCGATTATTTAGTAATCGATTTTTTTCACTCCAAGACATCCCTACCATACAGTGATATCTCGATATATGAGTGTCTGATATGTTGCTAAAGCCGTGTACTGACATCGCGAGTTCTTCGCGAATAGTTCGTCACGCATGCCTCAACCTGAGCTATACGACAGTAATGTGACATGGAGTAGAAAAAATCGATTAATAAATAATCGTTTTTTTTCCTTTTTAAAATAAATCGAATTTTTTGATATGAAATAATCGATTTTTTGTATTTGCATAATTTGGCTATTTATTTTACGACCGGCCGCCTGCCTGACATCAACTTGCCATAGGCGACTTTTACGACACCTCGGTAAGAAAGAGCGTGATCTATTCTACTAAACAGGATACCACACGGTGGGTCAACTTACCTTAGTCGCCTTTTACGACACCTCGGTAAGAAATGAGAGTGGTAGGTACTATTCTACTCAGCCGGATACCACACGGAGGGCCGACTTACCTTAGTCGCCTTTTACGACACCTCGGTAAGAAATGAGAGTGGTACTATTCTATTCAGCCGGATAACACACGGCGTATCCATCGAATTCAATTTACCTGAAACCCTTCATGAGTACTGCTATCCGTTTGGTGGAAGCAGTTATATTGGGCTCTTGCCGGCTAAAATCTCAAAATCACCGTACTACTTCATGACGAGGGCAAAGAAATACTGAACGCACCACGTCTACACCGTCGATTTCTTATAGCTAAGGGTGTACATGTTTATAGTCTGGACCCCATTGAAGATCAAGAAGAGCTTGCCGAATCAACGCATGTGGACATAAACAAGTTGAAAGATGACTTCTACGTGGACATTATAACCAAAGCGCCCCTTGAATCAAATACGATTATTAGTGAGTATTACAAGAGTGCGAAAATTACTAAATTAGGTGGCCATATAATTAGCGATCTCTGTATTGCGAAGTTTTTTTTAACCTACTCAATCGCGTTAGCGTAACGCCAATTTGTATGAGGTTGCTACTGCGACACCTAGTGAACGCTATTCCATATAGAATGGTCACGCTTTGTTATAGCTCACTCTGGTTCGAATTTTCTTCGAAACAGATTACATAATGTTCATATATTTGAACTACGTAATCGCCAACGTCCATACCATGTTGAATACACCGGTTCTCGTCCGATCACTGAAGTTAAGCAACATCGGGCGCGGTCAGTACTTGGATGGGTGACCGCCTGGGAACACCGCGTGATGTTGGCTTTTTGTATTTATTTAATTTTTTCTTCAAGTATTTATCGCTCAAAGTTTCGATTTTTGTTTTTCTTTCTGGACGTAATTTAGCACGATAACCATCGGTATAGTCATTTGAGTTGAACTGAGCCACAGGAAATTATAAATGATTATTAGAAAATTCGCTTCTCACATATTTAATTAAATTACTTTAATCATATTATTTTTTGTTATTAAAATAAAAAAAGGGGTCAAATTGAATGGAACTAAAAATAATATTCTCAATTGAAAAATACGATAATTAAAATAAATTGTCGATTGCTTTAGTTATTTTGAAATAATATTTCCATTTAAAATTCATTTTTCAATTTGAAATTTGTTCGAAATACTAAATATTTCATTATAAATAATTTTTCACGCTTAAATAAAGACATTTTTATGTTGTGTCAATTTTTTTGTCTATTAGATCATATTATAATATTTATTTCGTTTTACTTGTATTATATTTTTTTTAGAAGAATATTTGTGATTTCAGGTAACGATGCCATGGAGTTATACGATGATTTGAAGTAAGTTTTATATTTAGATCACTATAGTAAATAAAGCTTAGAGATATCGAACGGAATAGTATTTAGCCCCGACTTGAACTCTGGGCAATTGGGATATATGATCCACAATGGTCACTCCAAAAGACCAGAAGCGCACTTCCATCGGTTGAAGAAGAAGAAAAACGCAATGCACTCAAAGGAAAATTCTAAAAATTAAAAAAAAGAAAAATAAACGATTTGTGTATCAGTTACGAACATAGCAATAATAAAATTATTTTTCTATAATCCGCGATCGTCTATAAATTGTAATTGTCTGTATTATAAATCTCGGCCAAACAACGTTTAATTCTATAAAAAATAATAGATTTTTTTAATAAGTCAAAATTATCGTAATTTGAAAAATATGAACTTTAGAGAAGCGTGCCCCCAAATAAAAAGTCTCAAAAGAGGCCAGGAATAGATATAAATTATATTATATTTTATGTATTAATAGTTTTCTTACCGCAGTGTTGAAAAGGGAACTAACGTGTGATATCCGGCTGTGTAGGATAGACTAATATAATAGGATAGACCAAGGTCAACAAATACAAATACAAATAGCTCTATTATGACAGAAGTTAAAAGTAATTGTTTAAACAGAATGCCCAAAAAGCCGACGAGCGACAAGCTCAGCGAATTGATAACGCAAAGGGACTTGCTGATACAGCAGGAGTCTCCAGACGAGGACATCATTAAACAGCTCAATCATGAAATAAGGAGTATGCTTATTAACTGTGGAAATTGATGTTAACTCATACATTGTAATTTATAGAAGTAGACGTTACTTTGCGAAGATCCATAATACAAAAGTAATTCTAAAATTATTTTGCTATAATCCGCGATGAAGTAAAATAGATAATATATATAAAGCTAAATGTAGTGGACAATCTGTTTTCATACCTGATACATGCACGATTCGTAAAAACACATGCACAAACCTCCACCACTGCCACCACAATACACAAGTACTGAGCAAAGTAGCTTTACGATTTTGTCGTGAAGTCTATCTCCTGATGATGCTTCGGTTGCGGGGCGAAACGATTGTTGAGTTTGTAATAGTGAACGTATGTAGTACTTGTGTATTGTGGTGGCGGTGGTGGAATAGTCCCATTCTGGAGATATGTGTAACCTACCAATCCGCACTGGAGCAGCGTGGTAGATCTGAGCTCCAAACCTCTGTAATTAGTGCATGTATCATGTTTTCTTATTTTTGTATTTAGCCTAATGAATGTTTAATATGTGTGCTGTTGATGTTCCTTAATAAATAAATAAATAAACCTTCTCTCTTACAACGGAGAGAAGAGGCCTATTCTCAGCAGTGGCATAGTACTTCTATATAATTTTGATTACGGTATCTTTTCACTACGCAACGCTTTGTCGACTTCGAAATCGCACATAACAACGATAATAATGAAGCGGTTTACTTTTATTGACAATCACTGAACTTGCTCTCTATCGATATACTGCAAAAATTACGTTATTTAAAAAAATACAATGAAATATTGTTATTAATTTATTTATGAATACAATAAGTTATTTATGAATATAAAACGTAAAAAAGATTTGGGTTGTATAAATTATTTAAATATATATGTATATTTTATTTAGTAATGTATGATATCTACCTATGTGCTCAACTTATTAACTCAATTATACTGTAATTATACATTGGATATAAGTTTATTTAAAGAAATAAAATTTTATATTTTCTAGATATACTTTGTTTTATTATCATATTTTTTATTGTATTCTTAATCCTAGCATAGTCTGCTTCTTAGTCCTGGGTTTTAATTACGGTTTATTTTTTCCGACATTGAAATGTGGTTAATAATGGATGAAAAAATTAATTGTTGTGTGTACTTATTACTAAACACTAAATACATTTTTTTAAAGTATACATTGTAGAAAGCATAATATTATGCTATTAAGTAATTTTTCAATAAATATTTTATTATTTCCATATGGTTATTATATAACCATATGGAAGTTCAATCTTTTTTGTAAAAGATATAAGTTTTAAAAAGTAGTGATACTTTGTTTGAGAAGTATACGGTTAAATTGTACAATTATGGATTCATGAATAATTTCGACTCTGTTTAAACAAATATAACCAATTAAGAATTAGTTTATAGTGATAGTTATCTTTTGGTCCCTGAGCATTGTATTAACTTCAAAAGACTAGATTCCAAGCATAATTAATGTCTTTACCTATATAGTGTATTATCTATGGTCTTTACGTTTGGTTTGACGTTTGATTATGACGTATTCTATTTAATTCATTTCATACTCCGATTTGTGCTGAATATTGTACTTTTATGGTGATAATTTTTAATACAACTGTCACTAACATGAACACTCATTGTTCGTTATTACTGCATTAGTGAAACATAAAATAGTTGACGGTCTGACTTTTAATTTCATTATATGTTTAGACACTTTGCAAACAATGGCAAAAACTAAAGTTACAGGGGCCACAAGTAGACTAAAACAAGATTATCTCAGACTGAAAAATGATCCTGTACCATACGTAACCGCAGAACCTGTTCCATCAAATATACTAGAATGGCATTACGTCGTGAAAGGACCAGAGAAAAGTCCGTACGAGGGTGGTTACTATCATGGCAAAATTATATTTCCGCGAGAATTTCCGTTTAAGCCGCCTTCTATTTACATGATTACACCGAACGGACGTTTCAAGACGAATACAAAACTTTGCCTTAGCATTACTGACTTTCATCCAGACACATGGAACCCTGCATGGTCCATTTCAACAATATTGACAGGTTTACTCAGCTTTATGTTGGAGAAAACCCCCACATTAGGTTCCATTGAGACATCTGATAATCAAAAACGATGCTTGGCTGCAGACTCCCTTGAAATTAACCTCAAAAATAAAATGTTCTGTGAACTATTCCCTGAGTATGTAGAGGAGATAGAGAAACTGTTGAAAGAGAGACAGGAGGCGATTCTTCTTTCTGAAAATGCTAATAACATGAGTGATGGTGAAGTGATCTCAGAACAACAATCTAACATGTACTTTATAATGACAAACCTATTTGTAGTGCTTGGTTTTGTTTTTCTTGCCTATATGGTTAAGTATGTCTTAATTTCAATATCTAATGACTAGGCAATTTCCTCATTATTATTTATTGTTACTTATATGTAAATATTGTAATTTATTATGTATATAAATTTTTTTACTATAGAGATGTTACATAGTGCAGAAAATGCTATGCTTGAAAAGTTCAAATATACTATGTTGTATTATATCCAAGGGAAATGTAACCATGATGTATGTTATTTATTTCAAAGTCAGAGTTTTACTGGTGTACCTCCTTGCTGGTAAAGTTTAGTTATTTAGGAAAGTTTTTTTATTGAAAATTAGCCCAAAATGATAAAATTGTTTTACAAAATTATTTACTGACACAAAATTAGCTATACATTATAACAAATCATTACTATTGTTATATTTTAGCCATGGTACTTTAAAAAAGGAAAAAAATAACATTTGATTGAGATGAATAGAATTGCTGTAGCTTCTATCTATGGGATTATATCGGGATGCCTGTCGGTGCAGGGCGGGTGGTCAGCTCCTATTCCGGACTATTCCACCCATTGCTGTAGCTTAGGACTATATGCCAAGAAATCTTTATGTAATGTCAAGTTATTATATTTTTAATGCAGGATACTAGAAATGCAAACATAAAAAATCTAGATTTAGATTTGGAAAAATATCTCTGGGCGTAGAGGCAGATTTGTTTAACTGTAATTAGAGGTTTTTGTATTGTGATGTGTATCTGTTAGATTGGTATAAGGTATTATTAATTTAATAGTCATATTATAATTTAATTAATATGCATATAATGAAAATTTTATAAGTGGGAAGAGAGGAGTTTTCTTATTTTTATTTCCAATCAATGTCAATCATCAATGTGCGTAAAAAATACATCTCTTTATAGCTTGAACTGAACTATTATTATTAGCGTCTCTTTAACTTAAATGAGGAAAAGAAGTAGATTGCATGAAATTTAATGTTTTAAAGTAATTATACACTTTTTTTATTTGGGTACAAATTAATTCACATTAATTTACACAAGAATTAAAGCAGCTAACTGCTATATTTAGCTAATGTGTGATAATGATTTCAAAGTAAGTACTTAATGTTTCACTTTATCTTTCGTTTCTTACTCTGAGACTAACTATACAAAAGGTTTGGAGTTGCTATTTGTACCATAAAATAAATCGAAGTGAACCTTTGAGTTAATTAATGTTTGTAATCACGAAATTTGCATGAACACATCTATTGCACTTTATATTTAACTAATATCACTAAAAACTTTAGAGTACTAAATGTTACAATGTTCTTGTAAAGAAATGTATTTAACACAGCACTCCTTAGAATTATAAAATCTATTTAATTTTTCTTTTAACTGTGTCTGCTTTCTTGATAACTGTGATAAAACAGCCTTAGATAATAATAATGTTCTTAATGAATTTGTAGTTTTATTCCACAGAGTTATGAATCATGCACAACTCTTATTTCTTGTATTTACCAAATACACAACATAAAATTAATTTTATAATCATTATATAACCTCTCACAAGATTAATTATGTTCTTTACTGTAATATTAATTAATAATTATTATATCCGGATTAAAGATTTTCCAACAATATTTTTATCACATTCCCTCTCATGTACAAGTTAAGCACTTTCTAATATAAGTGCCATTGTATAATATCATAAGAGATCCAACTCTTAAGAATGCAAAAAAATGGACGGGAAGCTGAAAATTCTGTGACAATACTACAATCACAACAAAGTATAATTTTGAAAATATATGTTTTATGCTCTACTTTAGTATATTTTTTATTAATATAATATTAATAAAAAATGACAAAATAATATAATAATAAATAAATATATTGTTTAGAGTATGTTTAATTTGATTTGATGAATTCTAAAATCAGATCATCTGATTGAATCATCATAAACATCCATTATTTATCATTAAGCATGAAATCTTTACTATCTTATTGCTTTGTTCCACTTATCTTAGAAATAAAAGAAAGTAAATGGATTTAATTAAAGGACTTCAGAATCTTGTTAGAAAATTCTTGTCAATTTAGGTCAATTCATCACTAAACAATTGAAAAGCTTTTCATTAATATAAAACAAGAATAAATGATATTTTTGTACATTTGGTCGTTATTATTTGTGAGCTATTTCGCAGTATATTTCGTAAATTCTGTAGGTAGATAAAACTCAAGAAAAATAAAATAAAATTAAACCTACGTATATATTTTTATATATACGTATATATTTGTATACTATTTTTGCCCTAAAAGCTTAAAAAATATTTGTGCAGTTTGCTATTATTCGCAATCACCCACACTAACATGTACTATAACATGTAATATGAAGGTACCTGGGTGACCAACACTTGTTCGGTAATTTTTTTGAAGATATAAAAAAACGCAATAAAAAAAAAGTAAGCGCCGGGTGGCCGGGTGGTGGTGTGGGAATCGATCCGAGGTTTAGAACATTTTTGGTCTGTCCGTTACCATTAGGCTATCACAGCTTTGCATTTGACAGCTCCAATATCATTTGCATTTATTTCTACATTTTAGCATTTTTTTAATGCCCGAAAACAGGTACATAATTTTTTTTAAAAGGAAACCTATCTAGATCAATTTTACCCCTCAAAACCCCGTACATGCTGAATTTCATGAAAATCGACGGAGCAGTTTCCAAGATTCAGGGAATATTTACTATATTTCTATACATGATTAACTTATTTAAATATTAAAGTGGTACATGCGGTTAATCTTAACAGTCAATTTTGGGAAAAGCTAGCGCAGAAGCATTGGCGAGGGCATGATATGAAGTCTGATGTCTGATAAAAAAAAGGAAAGAGCAATGACACCAAAATTTCTTGTGGATTCTCAAATAATTCTTCTAAGGTTAAAGACAGATGTGTTAATTTTAATATCTCAAAAGGGGGCAAAATATGATTGACCAAATTTTTAAATGAAAATGATATATAACTGTCTTTTTCTAATTGAAAATTATGTCAGAAGGCAATTTATTAAAACAGGTATAAATGTTTGAAATATATTTTATTATGCTGCTTGTAAAATTCAATAATCTATATAAATAAAAAGAAACACACTTGCATTTAATAACCCTGTTCTCAATTACATCAGTTACTTATTTCAGTAATTATGTTCAGCTTAAATTAGGTTAGGGTAAGTCTTAAATTAATGGTTTATCCATGGCGCGTGACAATTCATAAAAAAATGAAGTTGGAGTTAACCAAAGAAAATATGAGTCTCCAGATTCTAAATTCCTGAGTAATAAAAAATATAGTAAAAAGACTGTAAAATTTCATGTACTTTAATATAAAAAAAACCACTAATTGCTAATATTAACTGCATTTTATTTACATTTGCTTTTTAAGTCTATAATTTATAGGGTAAACAGGAAGTGTAACAAAAGAAATTACATGTTATCATTTCTCTTATAATTGCTATCTTCGTAACAAATATATATATAGTATATATTAAAACTTAATTATATAAATATTTAATATTATCAATATTCAGATTAGTTAAATAATGATTTAATTTGATGAATATGTACCAAGTATGACAAAGTGTAACAAAATTTACAAAATTATTATTTTCTTTTGGTACTACTATAAAATTTCTGTGAGACCGTATGTATCAATATATTACAAACTTGATAATATATAACATTACACTTATTTTTTATGCAATATGTTATTATAGTCTTGAATATGATGTGGAACCCCAAAATATAACTATACTTTAATCATGCTAACAAAATGTTAAATAATTTGCAGTATATGGTTTTGTTATTTAGGTGAGATCTAGTCTCTATCATGATGGTTGAGTTTAGTCATAATTTTAACTATATATTATTTATTTATTCAGTGTACTACATTGTACTACTATATCAGCCTGTATCTATACACTTATTTAATTAAATGATACTAATTTTTCCCTACAGTAAGGAAATGTAATGATTTTATAACATTTTATATAGGTTATGAGATGTTTATATAGCAATTAACAATAATTAAAAATTATACAAAAATCTCATTTGGAGCAAAAATCTACTATATAATCCATAGGCATAAATATACTATATAACATCTTTTATTACAGCAATCTTATTAAGAAACCAATAAGGTTACAAATACAAAACTTGAAAATAAATATACATTGTTTGTATTAAGGTTTAAGAGAAAATATTATTTATTCTAAGTCCAAATACTTAATATTATATCTATGCTATAATTAATTTAAACAAGTGCTCTAAAGTCAATGTTCTACAATATTCTCAAATCACTCCTTGATTTCATCCTCCTCTTCTTCATCCCAATCACTAACTAGAACCTTGATTTTATCATTTTTAATTGGGTCAGATTTATGAACTAAAGCAGTGGTATCGTCTCCAGGATTGGTGTCGACTGCAGCACTGTCAGTTTCAATTTCACTAGGGTTATCTGAAGTTGTATGTGTAGTGACAACTGTACTTGCATCAATATTTTGAGTAACACTGTTTGAAGGTTGAACAGTTATTTGATTATCAGTAATAGTAGAGGGATCATCATCTTGAGAATCATTGTCATCCCAATCATTGAGCAGTAAAGATATTTTTTCATGTGAATCAACATTATCACTGGATTTTGCATTCTCTTGTAATGGCAAAGACGAGTTGTCATCGTGGCATGATAACTTATCTTCTGATTCTATGTCTAATTTTTGTGATACTTGTTTTTCCACTTCTTTTTGAATATTTTCAATAGATTCTTCTGCTTCTGCTAATTCTGCAGGTATACTGCTTTTCTCATTTGACATATTACTTTGATCTGCTAAAGTTACCTCACTCTCCTCTTCAGACCATTCAGAGGTCAAATTTTCTATTTGTTCTTTTGCTATTTCTGTGAGTGCAACATCTTTTGAGTTTTGGACACTTACACTTTGTTGACTGTTATTGAGGTCATTTTGATTGTTATCAATGTCTTTAGCAATATTTTCTATAGTTTCCTCTACATCAGATTGATGGAGTTGTTCTTCTAACTTATGTTCTTCTTCACAATGCTCCTGGACAATGGAACAGGTAGAGGCAATAGGTTCAAGATTGTCAGAATTATCATTTATTTGACAGTCTGAGTTTTCATTTACTGACTGTACACAAGTTAATGTGTCTTGTGAGTCAGGCATAATAGCTTTGACAATTTCATTCTCATTTTCATGCAAAATTATATCATCGGCTGACCTAAATGTATGAGAACTAGAAGCTACAACATCTATAGGTGCCATTGGATTTGATCCTTCAAGTGTTTGAAGGGAAGAAATTTCATTAAATGAACTGATAGAATTGGTTTGACCAAGGTTTGTGTCAGAAGTAGAGTTTAGCTGTGCCGCTGTTTGTTGTTCCATGTTTTCAAGACTAGATGTTTCTGAAAGAGTAATGATGGTATTCTGTGGACAGTTTGGCACAACACTACTCTGTTCAGTTATTGTTGTTATGATATTAGATTGATCTGGTTGAAAAGTAGTGGTGATATTTTCATTTTGTGTTATCTCTAGTGTTACTGGTTCTGAAGTTGATAATTGATCTGCTGTAATTGCAGTTAAAGTATTACTTGCAACATTTTCAATTGGAGCAATTGTAATTGATTCACCTACAGCTATTGCTTGCAATTCTGATGGGGGAGCTATAGACATTTTATCTATATTTGCATGAACACTGTGCTGCCAAGAGCCTTCTAATGCTGTAGTGACAACTGGAGTACAAGTTGTGACAGTCTCATAATTTTGTGCCAATATTGCTGATGACTGTACAAATTCACTTGTAATGCCTTGTGTTGAAATAAGTGAAAACTGTTTATTGTGGTCATCAACAGGATGGCTATATACCACAACTATGTTTGAATTATCTGAGGAAACAGTTTCAGAAACATTTATAGGGAAATCATCAGGGATTATCATCATTTCATTAGATTGGGTATTATCTAAATCAATTGTTCCTGTATCCAATGTGTCTGTTGTTTCTAATTCTGGCATAGATTTATTTGTTCCTTCTTCATTGTATATAATGGATTGATTAGAGTTAATTAATGCTTTGTATTCTTCTTCATTTGAGACAACAATTTGTAAAGGTTGATTAACATGTGTTGACTTTTTTACTAAGATTTTATGTTCAGGATTTAAGCTTTGGATGTTACTTTGTTCTATAGATGTTGTAGGTATAGATTGTGACTCAGAATTATTCGAGGAATGTGATATTACATATTCCCCTGTCATCTTATCTTTCTTGGGTAATAGTTGGTTGTCTTGTAGAAAATATTCAATGTTGTCAATTACCACAGTATCTCCACTAGAAAGAGACCTTGCTTGAGTTACATATGTATTTTGTGAAAATTCATTTCCTTTTAGAGATATATTTGGAGTAGAATCCGTTTTTGGAATATGTGTTACGGAAGATATATTTGGAATAGAGCTAAAGCCAAGATTTAATATTTTATTTTTATTTGTTGGCAACATAACACGAGGTTTTTTAGTCAGTACAAATATTCCACCATCCGATTTTTGCTCAATTTGATATTGATCACTAACATCTTCATAAGAGTTATCAAAATTAACTGGAACCTCTATTTTAATCATGTTAGAACTTTCATTCGAGTTTGATTTTAGATTTGAGAATTTATCTTCTTCCTGTTCATCCTCTGAATCATCAATGATACCATCATTCTTTGCTGCTTCTTTATGAACAGTTTTCATATGTGCATACAGGTTGTATTCGCGTAGGAAGATCCTTTGACAATAAATACATTGCAGGTTATTCTTTCTGTCTGGTGACACTGCTGCACCAGGATATTTTTGACCAGTTTTGGGTAAACCAGTCCCCATAAGATTAGAAGGCAAATTAAATTTATAACATTTATCTGAATGTGATGATTTATGCTTTATTAAAAGTGCTTCATTTAGCGCTATATAATTACAATGATTGCACTTTGGAAAACTGTAAGGTGCAGGAGGTGGTACACCATGTTTTGTCAACTTATGATGAACTAAATAATTTCTTTTCTGTGACTTAACACCACAATACTCACATATACTAGGCACTGGTTTTTCATTATGAACTTCAACAAGATGTTTACGGAAGTTAAAATAGGACGTGAAATGTAAAGCTTTTCCTGGTGTACCACAAATGAGACAAATCCAGGGCCCTGCAACATTTTCAGCACCCAAAGCAATGAGTCTAGCTGCTTCCTTTGAATTGATAACATCAGATTCATATGTGAAGTCTGGAGTCGCTTTTTGTTTAACTTTTTCCTCAGATGATGTGCTCGGGACCTGGGATTTTTTAGTTTTAGCTGTGTTTAGTATTTTTAGTTTTATATTTTTATTGCTTTTGACTAAATGTGGATACTTCTTCAATACTTCACTTATTATCTTTGCATGATCTATATTGTGGGTTTGACCACTATTTTTAGTTTCAATGGTTATTTTAGAAGTGTTATTTTCTAAAATTTGATCAAATAGTTGACTGGTGTCCTTGGCTTCATCTTTGATACGTGATTGCTGGTGAAAATTGCTATCATCTTGTATACTGTCCCCTAAAGGATCCTCAAAAAAGCCATCAGTTGCAGAAATTTTTCTACATTCTACAATATCATTTGAAGGACCATGCATAAATCTACTTGAACTAGTTCCTTCATCAAATAAATTGATTCTTTTAGGTCCATATTGTTTTACTGTTTCCGGATGAACCATCAAAGGTTTAGAAGTATATGAGATATTAGTAAAGGAGTTATCAAATATGTTTTCTTCATCTAGCTCTTCTGGCAACTCATAGCGAGTTGGTCGTGCTTCTTTTGCCAAACGTTTATTTTTTTCTGAGAATATAGGAAATTGATACGATGGTGTTGTGCCATTTTTAACAATGCATTCTGCTTTACTGAATGGCTCTGATGATGTCTTCTTTGTCTTCTGAGTTTCAGATTGGGATTCTAAATTGTCAAAGGCATTAGAGTATGAACGTTTATTATTGTTACTATTACTAGAGAATGGTGTTGGTTTATTAAATTTGGAATACCTTTTTCCATAATAATTACTAGAGGACGAGAAGGCTGGCTTAGCTGGTGGTTGTTTTTGTTGAGGTCGGTGTGCATCTAGAAGTTTAGTGAGCACAGGCATATTCATAATCAATGATGTCTGATACAACTTCTCTAACATCTCAAGTTTGAATTCTAACTGTCCAGTGTACATAAAATTTATGATCGGTACAACAACGTCTGCTTGTAAGTCATCCGGCATAACCAAACAATCTTCGTACATTTCACATGTTCGCTCTAAAAGTTCGAAGTATTCCGTACAGGCACTCAGGACCAGCCTATGAACTTTAAGTTGAGCATTGTCTTGGAACTGAAGAGTGAGGTCGCAATAATCAGTGCGATTAAAGAAATGTTTCAATCTCTGAAGGAAATAAATTCCCCAGTTGTCCACTTTCACTTGTCTTGAGTCTGACATGATGTCGTGTATTTATTAGTAACTCATAATTGATCAATAACTTGCACTGAAACGAAATAAAAACAATATTATTATAATGTAAACATGTTTTCTAACTTTACCATTGAAATAGCGGGGAAATCGATCGTTGCTCTGAATGCTGTCATGAAATGGGAAAGTATATAAGCGCTGAATTAAATTCTCACAAAACTAGGAATCCTCTCTTTCATTGTACTTGAAATTTGCGCCGTTCAAAGTTTATTTCTCAAACTTACCAATAACAGAACAAATAGGTTTTACGTTTTGAACTATCTGGCTCACATCACAAAATTACTACACGAAATTCACTTCAAGTTGGCACTGTGAACGCAAGATGGCGGTGTATATATGGCTATCGCGTAATCGCATTCGGCTGTTGCGAGTTAATGTTCAACCGCGTCGTTTCTATAAATTGTTTGTGTCAAGATACCGTTTTATAAAGCTCGAAAATAAAACTACGTCAAATTATTTATTTTTCTAAGCGAAAATGACAAAGATTTTTGTAATAATAATTTTTCAAATATGTTGTAGATTTATTTTAGGAGAATTTTTTATTAAAGAAATGAAATGATTTTAAGTGTCGCCATCTGCTCAAACCTTTGTCTGTGTCAAGAACTAACTCGTTATTGATTGCACGAGTTCCAATTTAGGACATAGTAAGTGGGGCCGTAGGAAGACTGATCAAATGGATGTTTCGCTATTCTATTAATATTACACCTGATAATGAACAACAGATGGCGCTTCGAATAAATTTATCAATTAACTTAAGACATATACATATCACATAAAAATTTCAATATTTTATAGATTAAAAATATTTAAATTTATTAAATATTTTTTTAAATAGCAAGAATAAGATAATACAAAAATGAAGAAATTTTTAATTTCAATGACCAACAAGTTTTGGTTATAAGTATAATATGAGTTAAGTTATTATACAAGCTAAGATGAAAGCGAGCTGATCTTAAAGTAGTATCCTATGTACGTATAATCGGTTTTATATAAATTCGCTCAACCCTTTTGATGGCGCTGAAGGTTCTGTGCCACTGTAAATATAATGAAAAAGTTTAGTAAAGAAAGTAAACAGTATTTTTTCTGATCTTTCTCCTTCGTTTTTCACGTGTGGTAGGGAAGTGTTTTAGTGAGTGACTGAGTGACAATACATAATTTAGTCGTAGATTTAAATAAACTAACCTGGATAAGATAAAACATATAACAATACATCACTTAAACGTTACTTTACGACATCGTATCAGACGTCCGGTTACTTGACAAATAATTTTGCCTATAAGGATGTGCCTTTGTTTTAATTTTCGTGTGTTGTTATTGTTTCATGAGAAGAGATCGCTGAGTGCAAACCCTTAGTATATATAAATGTATATCACGCTTATAAAAAAAGTTTAGTAAAAAGTATTTCTTAAATAGCTGTAACCGTAGGCATATTTTGCTATTTTTAATTGGTAGGAGCAGCGACCACTCTTGGAGATTTAAACAGAGCGACGTAGTTAAAAAAAAAGAATGTAGAAAAGAGTTTTTTTTTTTTTCGAAATGCTGTGAAAAAATTTAGGCAACAACTTCTGAATAAAAGTCAATTTATAAGTAAAAAAGGCAAAGCACTATTAAAACAGATGTACATAAGTAAAAGTAAACCTGTTCGTACATATTCTTTTTCACTTTTAATTAAAGAAACAAATGTGAATTTAACATAAAATATACATGACGTCAATTTAATCCGGAATTGATTATACGGCATTGAACATCACTAAATTATCATCACTAAATACAGTAGCAGAATTATAAATTGTTTTATTTCAATGTATTAATTCATTTTTGGGTTTGCTGACATGCACGTATGGTTTTAGTATATAAAGATTATCTGTATCTATAGTATATAATGATAATCTGTATATATATATTATATAATATAAAAAAAGAGTTTGTATGTTTGAACGCGCTAATCTCAGAAACTACTCAACCGATTTGAAAAATAATTGAGTGTAAGATAGTCCATTTATCGAGAAAGCTATAGAATATATATCATCACGCTCAGATGAATAGAAGAGGAGCAGCAATGAAAAAATATTGCGAAAACGGCAAATTTTAATGCTTACCTAGCGTGCATTAAGTAAACGGTGAAAGTTATTCTAAAATCACTTACAATTAACTCACGATAACTATTTTTATGTTAGTAAATTTCAATTTGGAAAGAAAAAATTGTGACACACTGATGTCCATGCGGACGAAGCTCCTGGCACAGCTAGTCTTATTAACCTGCGTTGATTGCATCACGTAAATTCATCAGATAAATCGCACAAAGACGCTACAAGGCATCTTCTAGGCATCTTCTAGGCAAGCGCGCTTCATCTTAGGCTTCATCATCGTTTACCATCAGGCATGATTGCAGTCAAGCGGTCGCCTATTCTGCAATAAAAAAAAAACTCTAAAAAAATATATTTTTTTATTGTGATGTTTAGCGAAAAGTTATTTTTTTGCAATTAAGGCTATTTGCTGTATTATTGTATAAACATCGGTTTATTTGATAGGTTTTGAAGCATTTTATATTAGCTTTCGCCACCGCCTCCGCCTGCGTGAAAAACGTAATAGAGTATTTTTATAATCATAAAAGTGTTTAAATTGGATTAACCCTAAAAGCTAGACATATGCTGTCGCGGACTTTTATTTAGAACTTTTAGAGGGGAACAATTTGTTAATACATAATTTTTTAATAACTTTCACCGTTTACTTAGTGCACGTAAGGAACGCTTTAAATGTTGTTGTTTTCGTAATATTTTTAAGTGCTGCTCCTCTTCTATTCCTCTTGTCATGATGTTATATGTTTATTTTATATTTTTAATTTTTTTTTATTTTATTTATTGCGAATAATATAGCACAATAATATTTTATAGCACAATATTTTTTATAGCACAATTATTATTGTGCTTATTATGTAGTATTATTTTCATAAGGTACTTTTTTACTTTAAAACAGTGTAATAATGTTGTTTTAAAAAAAAATAAAGGCCTGTTACTATCCCACTGGTAGGGATAGGACTCCTCCCGTTTTTTGATGATTCAAAAGCACTTGTTCACATGTTTACTTCAATAAAAAATATTTTGAATCTAGTTGTTTATTGACGATTTTTTTTGACACTTGGGGATGAAGGTTAGTGCTAAGACCAACCACGCTGCTCTAATGTGGTTTGGTAGGGTACACATATTCCTAGAGATATGCAGGTTTCCTCACGAAAAGCGTGTGAAAAATTACAATTATCAATTAGACACATAAGTTTTAACAGCAAAACTCATTGGTGCCTGCCCGGTGTTTGAACCCGTGACTCCTCGAAAAAGTCACGGTTTCATCATCGTCATTTTGTTTTGGTACAAAAAAATTATATTGAAACTAGTAACATCCCGCGGTTTCACCCGCGTACATACCGGTCTCATAGCAGTAGAAAGTCTATTAAGTCGGACTATAGATTTATTTTTGTTCAATATATCATCAATAGTTTCGGCAGCGCATGCGATGACAGATTTTTATGACTTTTTATGTTTACACCTTATTACATTTTTATTACGGAACCCTATTTTTTAATGTAATATAGCCTATGTTGCTCAGTAAAGAAAACGTGAAAGAATTTTCGAAATCGGTCCAGTAGTTTTTTTGTGAAAACATTACATACATGTATAGAAATTTTTCCTATTTATAATAATAGTAAGCTGTGGTAGCCCAGCGGTAACACCGTGCGCCTCTTTCGAGGAAATCTAGGGTTCAAACCTCGGGCAGACACCAATGTCTTTTCTAGTAAAACTTATGTGTCTAATTGATAATTGCAATTTATCACACGCTTTTCGGTGAAGGAAAACATCGTGAGGAAACCTGCATATCTCTAGAGAATTCTGGAGATATGTGTAACCTACCAATCCGCATTGGAGCAGCGGGGTAGGTCTTAGCTCCAATCCTTCTCTTCAAAAAAAAAAACGGAGTGAAGAGGCCTATGCCAAGCAGTGGGATAGTAACAGGTTGTTACTTTACTATTACTTTTACTATAATAATAGTATAGATTTGAAATAGTATTAAATTTAGTTAAGAAGTCATTGAATAATAATACTTCCAGTATTAATCCGCGCGTAAAACCTTACCATAACTAGAGGATATAACTTTGCGACAGCCTCCTCGCTAATTCGTTTGACCATTCTGCTTCTTGACTAGACAAGAAAAGAAGTATAGCATAGAATCCGATTTGCCAATTTCGCCACGCCTATCCAAAGCTCCGCCTATCTGGCTGGGCGGGTATCGTGCTTGGAGAACTTTCAGTCAGTGTGCATCCAGTTTTATGTGTGGACGTGACTGACAGACATCTTTATTTGGTGTGAAATAACTCGTTCGTGTTCTTCGATATAAGGTTGGTACAAAGTTTTTTACACATTTTTATAGTTAGGAAATTTTTTTAACTTCATTTTTTTTTTAAAAGAACTTTTTTGTTGTAAAAAAATAATTTATGGAATAAGTCAATATTTTTCGAAGATCCAAAATTCAAAAGTAATAAAAAAAACCACGATAAAGATTTACGCAATATATATTCTATAGAATTTTCGCCGTGTGGTATCCGGCTGAATAGGATAGACCAACCTCATTTCTTACCGAGGTGTCGTAAAATACTACTAAGGTAAGTTGACGTCAGGCAGGCGGCAGGTCGTAAAAACGCAGCCAAATCATGTTACAGCATGTTTATAACATGTTGTGTCGACCCCACTTAGAGTGGCAGGAGGATATAGGTACATATATATATTTGATAAAATTTTATTATTATTTTTGTATAAAAAATTACTGAACTATTTTTTCGTTTTTATTTTATTTCGTTATTCTTGATTGTATAGTTGTTTTTAGATAAAAATATATAAGATTTTTGTCATATCTAGGTTAGGACTAAATTTTAGCTATAAATAGCTTTTCCATATAATTAATAATCTATTCGTAAATCACTTTTCATCCTAAGATTTATTATTTTGTAATATTAAACTTTGTAATATTTTATTTCGTTATTATTGATTGTATAGTTGTTTTTAGATAAAAATATATAAGATTTTTGTCATATCTAGGTTAGGACTAAATTTTAGCTATAAATAGCTTTTCCATATAGTTAATAATCTATTCGTAAATCACTTTTCATCCTAAGATTTATTATTTTGTAATATTAAACTTTGTAATATTTTATTTCGTTATTATTGATTGTATAGTTGTTTTTAGATAAAAATATATAAGATTTTTGTCATATCTAGGTTAGGACTAAATTTTAGCTATAAATAGCTTTTCCATATAATTAATAATCTATTCGTAAATCACTTTTCATCTTAAAATTTATTATTGTGTAATATTAAACTTTGTAATATTTTTAACCAATTGTAATTTCGTACCAGGTTAAAAAAAAATGTAATTTTAAAAGCCGATTTACAACATTTAAGCACCACTATAGTATAGTGGTGTTATGAGCAAGAAGTTCTGACTTCTAGGCTGTTGGGTAAAACGGAATTATATTTCTGAAATAATTGACTTATGTTTTGTACATGTATCAAATCAAAATATATGTCAGAGTGATTTTATATTTCGGTATATTTGCGTGTAGAAATCTTTGAGGTGTATATCTTTAATATTTAAATGAGTTAATCTTCTATCATCATCTTCTTGCCATTATCCCACTCTAAGTGGGGTCGGCACAACATTTTATAAACATACTGTCACATGATTTGGCTGCGTTTTTACGACCGGCCGCCTGCTTGACGTCAACTTACCTTGGTCGTATCTTACGACACCTCGGTAAGAAAGAGGGTGGTCTATTCTACTAAACCGGCTCTAACGATTTTCCTGAAATTCAGTAAGCCCCCTAGGCTTTAGGGGAGAAAAGTCTATCTAGGTTTATCTAGGTCTAGGTCTAGGTCTATCTAGGTATAAAGTATAAGTAGGTTTTATTTAAAAAAAATCGTTTTATCCCTGTTTTTAGGCATCAATAAATACTTAAATTTACATTGAATATAAAACACTATTTTTGCCGTAATTGTCAAGTCAGCGTAGCGTATTCCGAAATCGGAAGGTCTCTAGAAATGAACATACCTTGGATCGCGCCTCACCTACCCACTTATTAATTTTTTTTTGAAGTTTTTTTTTATTATTTTAAAAACTTACCGAGGCTCGGTAGGTTTTATTTATAATACCGGTTAGTAGGTTGTTTTTGCACTTTTGTTATTCTAAAGTGCGTTTTATTGAATAATTTATAGAATTAGGCGTTCGCGGGGCTCTAAAATACAAAAAAAAATTAAGTATTGGCGATTCTGACGCGAATCCATCTCCTGATGATGCTTACGGGGTGAAACTATTGTTGACATTGTAGTAGTGTACGTGTGCAGTGTTAGTTTATAGTAGTTACGGTTTGTAGTGCGATTTACTAATTCGCGATAGTCAGATATTAAGGATAAGGATAAGATGAATTTTAAGGAGTATTCCCATCTTTTATTTCGATAAAGATGTGTTTTTTATCCTATATATATTTTTTACTTTTGTGAGAAAGAAATTCTAATATTTGAAAATCGTCGCAATTGACTTCAAAAGGGTCAAACCTACATACAAACACATAAAACTGTCATATATACATCCATACTCACCAATCTAAAAAAAAATGATTTTCAACTCCAAACTCGTAAAAAATTGAAAGCCATCAGTTATTTCTTACAAACTTCAAAATTCATTGTGTCTTTTATTATTACAGTTATCGATTTAAACTTAATTAACGTGAATTTTAAGTTCTTTATGCTTATATGCATGAATTGTTAATTGTAAAAAAGGAGGCCGACCGATAAATGTGCAAACATTTCAATAGATATGACTGGCGTGTATTGTAAATCCTGTGGAATTTCCATAAAGTTCCATAAAAGAGTCAGTATCACAACAAATAATCAGTGGTAAGACGAAACTCCTATATTTTCTTTGTTTAATAAAAAAGAGAGAGACATAAGAAGTCTCATTTTTTCTTTCTTTTCTTCATTATTTTCGATGAACACATTTTATTTAGTTTTAAAAGCTAGCTACTCTACTTTACTATAATAACTTTATGGGAATTTCCATTCGGAACCGATACACTTCACAAAGTATATTTATTAGATTACTCTGTTATTTATTAGATTCTGTATATCTCTATTAGATCTGTATTTAATACATTATCTTATTTTTTATTGTCTTGTTTTTTTGAAGTTATAAATAGTTCAGGTAGGGCTGAAATATAAAATTGGCGGAGAGCAGCTCAGGTAGAGCTCCTCCGCCAATGGAGGCGGCGGTTGGAATCGCCCAGTGCGGGATTCTGGACGATTTCAGCCATCCAGCCTATTCTCCAGGGCTGGGTCGCCAGGAGGCATGGGGTCCTTACCTACCGCCTGACTCAGATCCTTTCCGGACATGGCTGTTTCGGGAGGTATCTGTGGAGGGTGGCCCGGCGCGAAGCGACCGGTGAGTGCCACGAGTGCGGCGCCGAGTTTGATACGGCGCTGCATACGCTCGCAGACTGTCCAGCTTGGGTGGTTCAGCGAGCGGAACTTGTGGCCCAGGTGGGGCACGATCTCTCCCTGCCCACCGTGGTTCGTGCCATGGTGGACAGGGAGGAATCGTGGGCAGCGATGGCCTCCTTCTGCGAGGACGTTATGTCGCGGAAGGAGGCGGCGGAGCGGATCCGGGAAGTCGAGTCCTTGGATCCAATCCGTCGCAGGCGAGTGGGGCGCAGGCGACTCGCCGAAGTCCGTCGCATGCCGCCCTAACGGGGACCTGCGAGCGGTCCGAACGGGGTTCATCGGACGCTCGCTTGAGTTAGTTCCCCGAGGCGGTCGATGCATCTGGTGCTTCCGATGCATCGTCTAGCGGAGTGAGGGCCTAGTCTAGAGAGGCCCCGACCCAGAGGTGGCGCACTCTGAGGTTTAGAGTTGCTGCTGGCGGGGATGGGGGTAATGTGTACAACGGTACCCTGTCCCCGCCACCAGCAGCGTGGTGGAGCACTGTCAGGTTTTTAGTCGGTGAGAGTCCGACATACCCGCCGCTCGTCCCCGTCGGGCGGTGACGACCCATAATGGGTTTTCCTGACATAAAAAAAAAAAAAAAAAGGGCTGAAATATAAGATTATATCGATACATACAAAAGCTCTTTACCTTCGATAGCAGCAATAAAATGCATAATTGAGGGTATTTTAACATATTGTTTGCATTGAACGTTGTGGGTAAAGCTTGTTATTATATACCGAAAAGATTTAGATTTTGTTGTTTATTTTTACTTTCATATTCGAAGAAACTGTTCAATGTTATTTTTGGCAAGGAAATAGTAAAGGTTTTAAGAGTTGGTATATGCTAATTTTTATATCGGTATTGAAGCTATATAGAACCACGTCGTGGCCAGAGAATAGTATAAATTTAATTTTATAACTTTCAACATTTCTGCTGCTCATATTATGCGGCAGACATCACAAAGCGGACGTCAAATTTTAATATTACGAAATAAAAGTGCGGTATTTCAATTTACATTATTTTTTACTCTGTGCGCCGTACCGTAATGGCCGCTGGAGTTTCCCGCCGAAAGAGCCGTGAAAAAGGGAGGGAAATGCACAATTAAATTATTAAGTGACAGCTGCCCGCGAGCGTGCGGTGCGGTTAGACGACGCGCGGGTTCAGATTTCAGTGTAATATTTAAAGCATTATTTTAAAGGGGTTGAAAAAATCTGAAATGACTATTATAAAGCTCGTCATGCAACTTGAGCAAAAAGGAATAGACAATTTTAATTCTAAGAATAGATAACCACTAAGCTAGTTTTTTCAATGCTCACATATGTACTAAGTCCTTATTTTATAATCGTCCCTTACTCATCTTATTGCATTTACATTATTATACACATACCCGTCCGTATAAGTTGTGATAGCCCAGCGGTGTGACCGTGCGACTATTTCGTGAGGGTCACAAGTTCAAACCCCGGCAGGCACCAATGAGTTTTTCTATTAAAACTTATGTGTCTGTGTGATAATGTGAATTTATCACAAGCTTGTCGATGAAGGAAAACATCGTGAGGACACCTGTATATCTCTAGAGAAATCAGGGGATCACGGTGCTCTAATTCGCATTAGAGAAAAATTAGTCGCACTTTTACTGAAACTAAAGTTTTTAACTTTGTTTAGTGAGTATAGTAAAAATGTGGCTAAAATATTCTCAAAGAACTACTTACTGCCAACAGTGTTTTATTCAAGTCTCATTACTATGCATTTTAAAACAGTTTTTTCCTTGAAATAGTTTTTTCAAGCGTTGAGAAGAATGAAGTCTTTAACTGTACATTTTAATACAACTTCATAATATTTAGTTTATTTGAAATAATAATAATTAATTGTCATAGTAATAATAAAGTACAAGAAAGCAGGAAATTAAGTAAAAATAAAGTATAATATCTACAAAAATATTTTTATTTTATAAATATTTTTTTAATGCATTTTTTGGCGTTTGAATCCAATGACTTTATAAAGTCTATTTAAGTTTGTTTAGCTATTTTGTGGTCTGGCAACACTGAATATTTTGTAATTGAAGAAGAGAAATATCGAGAATTTTTATCACCCGATCCTAAGCTCGTTTTATATCACTGCAACCCTCAAAGATCGAAGACTTTCTCTTCAGAAAAAGGAATATTTACGAACAGATTTTAAAATACACTTATTCTTAAAAGTCTTTGTAAAACAAAATGGCCGCTTTTTTAGTATACTCTGGGGACCTAGGATTCTGAATAAAATGTTGCTTATGTGTTTTTCCAGATATAGGCCTACTTCTAAGCATAATATGGTACATATTCGTTAACTCGTTAAATACGTATTTAAATGTCCTCAAAATTAAAAGAAATGTTCGTGGGTATGTAAATGAAGGACAGGAGTGAAATGCTAATTTCCGTGGGAGCTCGTCAAACTTTTTAATCTCATGTGACATCCCCCCTCCCCATAGCCGCTGCCTGAGGGATGTTGTCAGAGGGATGATTGAAAGTGGCTCATTTGTATTTTTATTACTTTTTAATTTTTTCCTATTTTCTCGAGTGCTATCGTTTTCGATTTTGTTCTTTAGCAAACTCTAAAATAATGAGTGTTGCCAGTAACATCCAAACACGATTTAAAATTGCATCAAGCATTGACTACGGCAGATGCGACTATGTCCGAATGATTTGAACTAAACGTTTTTACCTACGTTACGACCTTATGCAACTATGTATCTTCCGCTATAATCTAGAAATTATATTTCTAGAAATATAATTTTTAGATAAAAGAACTTGTGAGCTTAAGCCGTCTGTGTAAAGAAGGGAATTTGGTCTTTTGTCGACATTCGACCGATACCCAGCAGTGGTACAAGAGGCTCTTACTTAGTCACTTACTTAGTGTCTAAGAGAGGATTTATCAATAGAACTTCTTCGATCTGTTAACTGACTGACTGACTAAAGCATTGTCACAAGGTTAAAATATATTTTCTGAGGTTAACGTCACTGTATAAAATATTTGAGACATTTTTTACTACTAATTACACAAATTATTGCCAAGCATTATAACGAAATAAAAAAAAATAACTCAAAAAATAGTCATAAATTTTTTTTAGTTAGTCAACATTTCTATGGTATAATAATAGTTCGCGACATGCATATTATATCGGATCAAATTAGTGGTTAGGACAAAAGTGCTAAAAGCATGGGGTGACCCCCTCGTGTGCTGTAATGGTATTAGTACGTAACCTCGCATTATTTCCAATGGGGTGGGCGTACGATGCTGGCGTTGTAATATCGACTTGGATTTGATTTTTAGAATTCGATTTTCAATGAATAGCTTTCAGGAGGGCTTACTACAGATCCGGCAATGTGATTGAGAAGAGAGAACGGAGAAGAGATTTCAAGGTGAACTAATATTTTGAGAATGGGCCGTTGGCGCAAATATTCAAATTCAAACTTTTCTTTATTCAAATAAATTTACTTTTGAATCGTCAATTCTACTGCTAGTTCGGAATGCTGTTCCTACCGAGAAGAGCCAGCAACAAACTCGGCGGTTGCTCTTTTCAAAATAATACTTATAAATAGTTACATTGTCATATACATAGTATAATAATACATATAATACATACATACATACATAATAATACATACATAGTAATGATACTGTCTTGTACAGGGTCGAACAGCAGCTATCCACGTATTCCTATATTCTAAATATTCCTCAACAGTATAGTAGACTTTTTGTATTAGCCTTCCTTTAACAGATTTTAACCTGCTATAATGGCAAAGCTAAAATTGATTGCGGAATTTTATTATAAAATCTTATACCCAAAATCACCAACGACTTACGTACCTTTGCAAAGCGCAAAGCAGGAGCCGCAAGCTTATGTCGGTTCCTACTTTATCTACATATTACATACACACTTTGTCTATTATATTTAAAATTTTGTTCTAGTTTAATGTTAAATTCGAGCGTAAATTTTCTTTTGACATTTTCTGTAAGTGCTTCGTGGGGGAGTTAAAGAAAAATGTCAAACGTGTTAACCGGTGGGACAATATGACGTATTTTGCGATTAGGTACGGAAAGCACTTGCAAATGTCAGACTGTTTGTAATGATCATCGTCCTACCCCTATCCCACTCCAAGTGGGGTCGGTACAACATTTGCAAACATTTGTCACATTATTAGGCTATGTATTTTACGACCGGTCGCCTGCCTGACATTAACTTACATTAGTTGCCTTTTACGATATTTCAGTGAGAAAGAGGGTGGTCTATTCTACTCAGCCGGATACCACACGGTGGTCAACTTACCTTAGGCAACTTTTACCACACCTCAGTAAGAAAAAGAGTGGTCTATTCTATTCAGCTGGATACCATACGGCTAATTGTAAGATTATATGTGAATAATGTAACCAATTATGAGAAATTTCTAGGAATTCAATGTAATTTAAACTTGAAATAAGTACCTTTGAATTGCCAACTCTACTGTAAGTTCGAAAAATTGGTCTTACCGACAAGAAACAAAGAAACTTGGCGTATAAAAAATAATTCGCATAAAACAGATTCGCATAGAACACAATTCTTGATATTTTATGCAAGATTGGAGAATAATTAAATGCACGCATTTTAAGCATTCATATAATCCATGATAATATAAGTTTAGCGTGTTCTTTCTGTGTAGGCCTCCTTTTATAGTTATTTTAAATTGCTTTCATGGGAAAGCTAAAATAGTTTGCGGAACTTTATTAAAATCGAAATCCATAAATGATTTAACTATTTTTGTAAGTCGGTAAGCAGAACCCGAAAGCTTATACTGGTTTTTTCTTTGTCTTAATGAAATAGACAATTTTTTTTTCAATTCTATGCAGTAAGTATGAAGCTTTAAATATTTAATTGGTTTTATTTGTTTGGACTTAAATTGTAAATGACTGCTGGTGAAATGAGTAATCGTTATCCGGAACTTTATACATTACGACTGGATTTATATATGGATAGTATTTTTAGATTTAGATATAATTACAATTGGAAATTGCCTCTATGATTTACAATTAAAACTTTTTCATAAGGTTAAAATGTTAACAACGTTTTAACTCTATGAAAAAGGCAGCTTCTAGTTAAATATTCACGAATTGTGGCTTGATTTACCAGATATACCACAAATAAGCTACAAAAATCCCATAAATATCGTATACCTACAGGAAAGGGGACTAAAAGTCAGCTAGCAAACTAACACTGTCACATTTGCATATCGTAGTAGATATAGAGTTTCACGAAATGATTGACATCATTGGGGTTGAGGTTTAACTATTGTAGAATATTTATGTTGTGGGGTTGTCTTTATTCGAATTTATAAGTTACGAACGCGTTGTTTGTGACTTGAAATTGAACTGATAAAATTGAAAAGTTTTTATTTTACATGAGTAAGATAATTATCGTAATCTTTACACATACAAGCACACTTAATCAGTTTTTTCAACCTGTATTGAATTTTGAAAATTTTGAAATTTGAAAATTTTGTACCGAATTTGTACCGAATAGCACAATGATATTTTAGTTATTATATATTTGCTTAAACAGTAAATGGGTACACTTACACACACGGTCGTCCGTCCCCAATGTAAGTAGCTTAATACTTGTGTCATGGGTGACAGACAACTGCTAAATATACTACTTATATAATTTTAAATCCAACAAATTGTATTTAGAAAAAGGCGCTCGGCGGGAATCGAACCCAAACCCGAGGAGCTGAAAGCAGGATCACCGACAACTATGCTAACGGACCAGTCAAAATTTTACGTTCTTATAAAAAATGAAGAAAAACGCGTTGTCAAAGTAAAACAGAATACGGAGCATACAAAAAATATTCTACTATCTGCTGTCCTATGAAGTTCTAAATTATAAAATACAGGACTCAAATTAGTTAGCCGTGTCATATCCAGCTCAGTAGAATAGGCCACCCACATTTTATACCGAGGTGTCGTAAAAGGCGACTAAGGTAAGTTGATTCGCCGTGTGGTATCCGGTTGAGTAGAATCGACTACCCTCTTTCTTACCGAGATGCCGCAAAAGGTGACTAAATTAAATTGACGTCAGGCAGGCGGTCGTTCGTAAAATATGTAGCCAAATCATGTGACAACATATTTATAACATGTTGTGCCGACCCCACTTAGAGTGGCATAGGGGCAGGAGGGTGATGAAAAATCAAAGTAGTATTGACTATATTGTTATATTGACTATACAACATAGTTTTTTTAAAATTAAATAATTTCAAATTGTTTTGTCTGATATTCTTTGTTCAAAAACAAAACTAATAACCAAAATCCCGTCAGCAATAAAACTCCGCTTTAACAAACGACAAATTAACAGGAAGCTGGTTTAAAAACAATTAGGCAATAATGAAACGACGCGGCGTCGAGCATTAATTAACATTGGGACCGCTGCGGTTTGACTTTAATTTGTTTTTCTATCGATTTATTATCTACACATATATAAAATTTTCGTGTCACAATATTAGCATGTGCATCCGCCGTGTGGTATCCGGTTGAGTAGAATAGACCAACCTCATTTCTTGCCGAGGTGTCGTAAAATACGAAAGAGGTGAGTTGACGTCAGGCAGGCGACCGGTTGTAAAAACGCAGCCAAATCATGTGACAGCATGTTTATAACATGTTGTGCCGACACCACTTAGAGTGGGATAAGGGCAGGAAGATGATGAATATTAGCATTTCCAGTAACACTGAGAATCGGCTATTATCTATTTTCCATACCTCTAAGTGATAAGGGTGTCCCTAACATTTTTTTTAAATTTTTTGTTAACAAAATTATATATTTTTTTATAGTGTACTCTACAAATTCCCTAGAAGTAATTTATAATCAGCTAAGATTAGTAAATTTATAAGATTTCGAAAGTAATTTTCGTCAGCAAGTTTATAAAATTTAGATTCTGACTCTTATTTTTTAATTTTTTATTCTATATTTTAATTGAAAAGATTTCACTATATATTTACTATGTACAATGTATAACTTAACGTAAACTTTTACTTATAACTAGTTTTTGATCTTATTTCTTATCTTATTATTTAACTAGCGGCCTACCCTGCTTCGCACGGGTATAAAATATATAGCGTATGTCACTCTATGAAAAAAATGATTAAAATCGATCCAGTAGTTTTGATTCATTCATTACAGCCCGTAGCCCGCAAGCGTTAAATTTGCATAAAAACAATTCCCTCTCCCTATACCAAGAAGATTTCCCGCTATCTTTGGAATGTCTAAATTCATATACTACATATTTACATTTTACATTTTTCCCTATATATTTTATGTTTAAAATTAATTACAGAATGTCTTTATATACAACATTCATAGCTTTATTAT
The DNA here is from genome assembly GCA_029227775.1 of Morpho helenor. NCBI lineage: Eukaryota > Metazoa > Arthropoda > Insecta > Lepidoptera > Nymphalidae > Morpho > Morpho helenor. The sequence continues at coordinate 4,229,191 of JARGCU010000006.1, forward strand.
CATTAGACAATACAAACATGTTTTCTTTAGAGGTTACTCTTCAAAGAGCGACATTTGCGCGTCCGATCGCTGCTAAATTCGAAGTGCTATAGGGCGCGGCCTCCTCGCGGGATTTTAAATTATGATATCTTCGAAAATGTTTCATTTAATTTACATGCTGTAAACGGCCAAATTGATCTATATTAAATCAACAATGTATTTAACGTACTTAATTGGATAAGAATTAATGCTATATTGTATAAAAATTGCTTCGAAAATAAGGCATTATTTTTCGTATAAAAGTAAATGACAAAAAATGCTATTCTGGGTTATCCATAAGAGATAGACATATACCATCGCGGACTTTTCTGTAGACTTTTTCAATGTGTACAAATACTTAGTACATCATTTTGATAAATCTCGTAGGGTTTAGCCTGCGTTTGCAATGTAAGCGGAAAAAAAGTAATTATTTACGACATCACATTAGAAACCTCAAAAATTACAGTATTTCTCTACTCCATATTGAATGTTATTATACATTCCTCTTGAATCACTCTATCTATTAAAAAAACCGCATCAAAATCTGTTGCGTAGTTTTAAAGATTTAAGCAGTCATAGGGATATAGGGACAAACAAAGAATGTGACTTTGTTTTATACTATGTAGTGATAATCCCTACAGCATGATTCAGTATTCACGCGCGATGGCTTATTATTAGCGTATTTCATGTATAACTTTGGTGTTTCTATACCGATTTCAATGATTCTTTTTTTATACAATGGTTAATACTATTCACTTTTTTATTTAGGGATGACTGAGAGTGATATAAACGTAGGAGTAGACAAATATAACCAGAAAGCTTCGAACTGCTAAGCTATCGAGAGTTACACGTGTTATTGTGAGTCAACCATAAAAGATAGACATATGCTGTCGTGGGATATTTTTTATATAATTTTAAGGAGAACATTTCCGTGATACATAATTTCTGTGTAGCTTTAACCATCAAGGTTGCACACGCGACGGAAGCTTAAAAAATGGAGTAACTTCTCCCGTTTTCCCGACATTTCCCTTCACTACTCTGCTCCTATTGATTGTAGCGTGATGAAAAGTATACTATAACCAGCCCAGGAGTATGAAAAAAAATTGTACCGAGTTTCGTTAAAATCCGTCGAGTAGTTTTTGTTTCTATAACGGTTATACAGACAGACAGACAGACAGACAGACAGACAGACAGACAGACAGACAGACAGACAGACAGACAATTTTTTTACTGATTGCATTTTTGGTATCAGTATCGATCCCTAATCACCCCCTGATAGTTATTTTGGAAATATATTCCAGTTACAGAATTGACCTCTCTACAGATTTATTATAAGTATAGATTTTCTACTGTGTATTTCTGATTCTGAACTAGAACATGTGATTGCCAAGTAAACATGCCAAGTATGAAAAGAATAAATAATTGAATGCACATACGGATAATTTTATAATTATTTATACAATTGATCAGATTTGAATTTGCATTTCGCTTATTATTATTTCTATTAAGCATAGTCCTAGCTCGTACGCAGTTTAAGATAGATATAAGTTGTACATTTTTGCTGTAAAAAATAAATAAAATTAAGCAAACATATTCTTTCTTCTATTCTATTTTGTGTTTAACATAATTTTGTGTTTAACGTTATATTTTTCTACACTCTTTTTTTGCTGAAATATATATATGCAATCTCACCTAATATGTTATCTTTAGTATATTTTTAACATGAACAAAACATGAAATGTGTAAGTATAGTATTTTGATATAATTATTAGAAGGCGTTACTTTGCGGATATTCTAGTATAAAAGTAACGAATTAATTATTTTATCATTAAAATATTTTAATTTATGCAAAGTAAAAATTGGATTTAATTCAATTAAACTAAAACAAAATAACTTAACGCGTAACAAGATATCCTAATACAAAATCAAAACCGCCATATTGTTTTGCACGGATTAATGGCGACGTTTCCTGTCGTCTCAGTGAGCAAAGAATGGCGCTAATTAATCAAAAGTCGCCATCCGCTGATTTCCATGGAGATTTTCCGTCAACTTTCACTACCTCCCGTGGTTCGGCTAATGGCTTCTTTTGTAGTCCCCGAGTTATTGCCGGATTGAATTTTTGTTTGCTTTCGTTATAACTTAATAAAATTTTAAATATTCTAATACAAGGGCTTAAATGGAGTACTTAATGCAAATCTACTTATCTATACTTATTATAAAACAAAGTCACCAAAAGCTTTCTTTTCCAAAAGCTTATAGTTGTAAAAAACTCGAATGCTGAGAGCTTTAGTCGCGAACGCCGCGTCATCTAAAAGAGATACACCAAAGTTACACTAGATAATTGTAGACCTACTACTACAAAAAGTTCGCGAAAGTCTCTATCTGTTATGGTTAAATCACAATTTAACCATAACAGATATACTTTTTCTCGTTCAAAATTTCAATTGAATACGTGAAGCCGCAAGTACAATTATTACTTTATTATTTACAAGTAATTTCCCACGGTTTCACCCGCGTACATTCCGATCTCATGGCAGTGCAAAGTCTACTAAGTCGGACTATAGATTTTTTTTGTTAACACAAAAGTTTTATTTCTTATTTAATTACACTAACATTCATAATCTAATGAATATACAGATTTTTATGAATATTTTTTTACACTATTAAATTTTTATTACGGATCCCTATTTTTTTGAAAATGTAATATAGCCTATGTTGCTCAGTAAAGATGCAGCTTTCCAATGGTGAAAGAATTTTTGAAATCGGTCGAGTAATTTTTGTGTGAAAACATTACAAACATACATACAAATTTTTCCTCTTTATAATATTAGTATAGATTAGTATAGATTCAACTTCAACTTGAGAATACTAAAAGCATTGACGCTATAGAATTTTTTTATTTAAAAAAATTAGGTAAATAACTCTTTGTAAATAAAAATTTGATGGCGGTCTATTCTACTAGGCGAATACCACACAGCGGGTCAACTTACCTTAGTCTCCTTTTACGATTCCTCGGTAAGAAATGAGTGTAATCTATTCTACTCAGCCGGATACCACAAATACTGAAAACATTTTTTATTTTAACACCCTTTTTAGATGTGTGATGTGTGTGATTTGTAAAATTAAGCTCTAAATGTTACCTGTATTTTAAATATTTGCTTGAATCATTATTTTTGTACATATCATTAGTGCAAAATTACGATTTTTATCTGTATTTAAAATCGCCCTCAATGCAGTCTGCCATAATCCCGCGGAGATTACTGTTTGCGCGGTTATTGAAACCCGCTCTTTTTGTTCTTTTAATCCCTATATTGAAGGGTGGAGGTGTGTTTGTTCGAAATAATTATGTGAAGCTCGCCAACTCATACCATTTGACTTCACTATTTAATGTTATGTAATGACAAGATATGAACGTTTCTTGGCATAACGATTTTTAGAACCATATATTTTTAGAATAGACCGCCGTGTGGTATCCGGCTGAATAGAATAGTACCACCCTCTTTTCTTACCGAGGTTTCGTACAAGGCGACTAAGGTAAGTCGACCCGCCGTGTGGTATCCGGCTGAGTAGAATAGACCAACCTGAGAGAAAAATGGAACAAATAGATCAAGGCTTTGGCTTTTTTTTTAGATTCGAAGTTACCTATTGACACTAGAGGTAGGAATTGACTGGTAAAAATTGTCACGTAAGGGAAAAGAGTTATGGATCATATAAGCTCATTTTGTCTGTTTTTATAAGATACCAATTGTATCAACATACCTTTGAACTAACAATTTGTTTTTAATTTTGAATAAAATTATTAAAAAAATTCAAACCAAAAATCAAAGAGATTTATCTTGTATGTTAGTACGACTGTAACTTATTATTTAAATAACGTATTTGTAGGTGTATAGCATCTCAAACCAACAGAATACATTTTTACACACTGAAAAAGAATAATAATAAACGAAGTTATCATTAGCAACTTAAAATGTATTTAAAATTAATTACACAATAAATACATTAATTAATATACGATATAAAATTATATACACGCCGTCCCCAAAGCAAGTAACTTGTATTATGGGTGACAGACAATTGGTAAATATGTACATATATAATTAACTATAAATACATAAAATTTCCTCGGCGGGAATCAAACCTGCGACCCCTGCCGAAATCAGTGTCACTGATACTTGTTAAAACATATAATGCTACATTTTATTACATCTGTAATGAAATAATTTAGACTATTTGTTGTCACTCAAAGCAACCTCTTTGAAAAGCAATAACATCAAATAAATCTTAGATTATTCAAAGAAACGGGGTAATATTCGTGCCGCGTATGTTTGTACTCGGTAATATTAAAAGCAGAGATTTATGCTCAAACTTTTTAATATTTATGGCGCAGCAATAAATTCTTGGCGACGAGTTTTCGTGGGGGAGAAGGGTTTATTATTTTCTTGCAGGGGAGAATCAACAAGTCTTAAGATTGTAACAAAGAGAACTTTTAGTCAGGTATCGGTTACAATTCTCTATTGATTATAATTAGGGCCTTGAAAAAAAGTATTGATACTTTGTGGTATGAAGTCATAGATTTATTATACTAGAGTAGGGAAGCCAGTCTAAGATGTGCCATCTATATCTATCTTCTATATCTTCTATTCTATTCTATTCTTTACATATAATAAAATCGTTGAGATGTCAAATCTCTGTGCGTTTGTTCCCGCTAATCTGAAATACCACTGATCCGATTTGGACGCAGTTTTCATAATATGTAGTAAAAAGTCTTACTTAACATATAGGGTATGTTTTATTTCAATCGTGTCAGCAAATAAAAAGATATGACAATTTTAAGTTAAAAGGTATACTATGATACTGGTAATTGCATTTTTTTATTTTTCGCCATTCCTATTACAGGATTTCGTCTAAACAAGTTATAATATCGTTCGTTAAGTAACGGCCTGCTACTATTCCACTGCTGGGCCACTTCGCCTTATTAATATATATAATAAAATGTCCTGTATAGAGTACGAAGCGGCTAGACCGATTTTCATGATATTTTTAGACAACTAACCACGGCGAAGCGGGCTGGATATTCTAGTATTACAATAAAGAGAAAGCAAATGAAGGTGATCTAGATGTCTCTGTTTTTTATGTGTGATTGGACAAAGATCTCTCTCAATATTAATTATAAGTAGGTCAAAATATGTACCCATAGGTCGGTCCGGGTCAAATTTATTTTACACTTATTTTTGTGTAACAGTGTAATTATCAATACGGTAAAGCTACTACTACTATTGTTGTATAGCGGAAGTCGCTTTACGATACCATAATATGCGCTATATTGTCAGTCGGGGCCGTTTGATGTCTAGCTGTAACTATGTGGAGAGGGTGACAAGTGTTATGGATACTTCACTTACATTCTCGCTCTAGTCATCTCGGTATAAATTACATAACGTCACTACGTATTTCTATAATTCAAATATTTTATACGCTAATAGTGGTCCCGGGACGCGTTGATGTGGCTCTGTGAAAATAAAAAAAACATCGAAAATAAAACTGTTATTGTCAATTTAAAAAAAATGCTCCGTTCGCCACCAAACTATTACAAACAGGATTATATGCTGGGTGAATTTAAACATTGTCAGAATTTTTTATTAAAATCGGTCCTACTTTTTTGTATAATATATATAGATAGTTATGTATTATTGAATATATTGTCACAATTTGTTTTTAATGACAAATACCTAATAAATTTTAACAGTTTATAGAGAGAATAGAAATATTATCACTCGAGCTACTAGTTCAAGCGGTCAGCTCGAATCTAAGCTGGAATCGAGTCTGCGATCCCTGGAGCTGAAGCAGGCAGTATTGTATAGCCAGTAAATATCTGTGCCATTTTTTCATTATTTATAAGTACATTAAATAAAGAATCAACTAAGGTATTACGGACAGAAGCGGTCCACTCAAATCCAACCTCAAACAAAGGGATGACAAACCGCCATCAAATCTCATCTCCAAATAACTGAGCAAATCTTAATCCCTCCATTGTCTTGGCTAATATCGCTCGAGTCGGCGACAGACGTCCCCGATATTAATGTAATGCTCTCAAGGTAATTTAACCCACGGCTATAGAACGGTTATGATTAATGTAATTCGGATTTGTTAACCAGAAGTACTAAGAAAGGGATTTGGGTGTTAACTCGTATAGTGTAGTTATAACTTAATTCGTATAGTTTGGTATAGTGCAGGATTTAAGCTTATTATCGACGCCCTTACAGTTATAATAAATAATATTAGTTTTGCTTAAAAATGTACAAGTTATATCTATCTTAAATTACTTACACGCTAGGACTATACAAATCATGCCCACGTGGAATGGTCCCAAGAATGCTGGCAGCGTTTGCGCGTTGAATCGCTAAGCTGATTCCCTGTGAGAAAAAGGAGCCAGCCCTCTAGTCACCTGAAGAGGCAATTAACCTTTTGTTAAAACGACTAAAATAAATTTTGCACTTTGACTCCATGGCCCTTCAACTATTTTGATTTCATAATTTTCGTTTTCCTGGCTTTAGTAAGCGTGAAAATATCAATTATATCGTCATAATCAATTTCTTGGACTAGTTTACCTTTAAAACAGTAATGCATTAAGTCTATCTTGATTCATATAGCACCATCCAAAGAATAGAGTTAGATGTTCTATGTTTGCACATGGAACATGTCACTTTATTCTTTGGATGGGAGCGAATTATACGCACGTGAATAGGTCTTTTCCCTTTTAAGAATAGAAAAAGATATTTCTCATTAATATTTGTAGCTGTAGCTGTAGCTGTTGTACCCAAAAAAATATGTAAAGCAATGTCCACGTAGACATATTCTGGTAGATATCCACACATATATATCATTTAACATCATATGTTAAAACCTGAAGTCTACTTTTATCCACAGTGTATAACACACTGTTCCGGGACAAACAATAGTTCCCGTCCACTCATCGCCGCTATTGTCACGGGATACCGGACTCGCTGTCGATGTGGTCCTTTAGGATACTGCATCTTTTTAATTAAAAAACATGTATATTTTCTATTTGTTTGAGAATAAATGTTCCTTTTTTAGTTTAATTACTTAATAAAGATATGTGATAACTACACATACGGTCATCCGTGTTATGAGTGACAGACAATTAGTAAATGTAAACATATAATTTTGAGTAAATACATAAATACACCCAAGCTCGAAGAAACAACAATTGAATTAAGAAAATATTGGCCCTCGACGTGAATCAAACCGGCGACCCGCGGATTTGAAAGCAGTGTCACTACAACCTGCGCCAATAAGCCACGCCACGAGTTAGCCAGATAGGGTTTACAATCGTGAGTGGGTATTTTTGGTTTTTGGGTGGGAATATTTTTTGTCTATACAGAAAATATACGAAAGAAAAACGGTATTTTCTTTATCCTCTATAATACACCGGTGTATAAGCTTTAATTGTATCAACTTTCATCAGTATTGGTCCAGCAGATTTGCCATGAAAACGTAACAAAGAGACTTTGTCATTTATTAAACACTGGCGTGATAGAAGGCATAAATTTAACGTTAATACCGTTTTATCATTTAAATACCTTATAACCTTCAGTAAGGCAACAAGTTGAAGCCGTTTCGAAAAATCTAAAAAAAAAAAATATATATACAAGATTAACTCATTTCAATATTAAGAATTCAATACAGGAAAAAGCTTTCAAATCGGTACTACATTATATAGAGTCCAGGCGAATCCCGTGACAATACGCGCACGGCGGGACAACTGAAATTCATTGTTTCTGACCACAGAATGAAAATGTCTATATCATTCACTCTCGCAGCGCTATTGATACTTTGTAATGCGATTAATGTAGAATACAATTTTACTTACAATCATGGCGAATGCTACAAAGTTTCACGAATAGAGATACCTATATAATAACAATGATATAACAAATACAACAAAATGATCTATACTAATATATAAAGCTGAAGAGTTTGTTTGTTTGTTTGATTGTTTGAACGCACATAATCTCAAATACTGCTGGACTGATATGAAAAATTCTTTCAGTATAAGATAGTCCATTTATCGAGGAAGGCTATAGGCATATAACATCACGCTAAGATGAATAGGAGAGGAGCATCAATAAAAAATAGTACGAAAACGGCAAAACTTAAAGCTTTTCTTGCGTGCGCTGAGTAAACGGTAACAGTTATTCAAAATTCATGTATTACAAAATTGTTTCCCTCTAAAAGTTCTAAATAAAAGTTCGCGACAGCATATGTCTAGCTTTTAAGTTTAACCCACTGAAACCATTTTTATGGTTATCAAAAGAGTATATTACGGTTTTAATCTTTCCACGCGGGCGGAGCCGCTGGCGATTGCTAGTAAATAATATAACAAATACAACAAATGAATAGAGATACGAGTATATGAGGTTTGAGGTTTGAGATATCTTTATTTCTCATTAAGAATAACAATTCACTTACATGAGAAAAAAAAACTTAAAACTAAACTCACTGGGCATTTAAATGATTATTTTCTACAATTACCCACATTTGAATAAACTTATTTGAAAACAGAAACAAAGATACAAAACGCAACACTGGAAGTGATCTTAAAATTTTTACTTTTTTATATACTTAATTTTATGTTTAATTTAATAAATATATGTTTGGTTGTAGGTTTTATATTTTATTATATTATATTATATATTTTTTAGTTATTTATTTTATTGATTAAATATTCAGATCATTTATAATGTATTTTTTAAGTAACTTTTTAAATTTTGTCAATGGTTTCGATTCTTTTATAGTTTTTGGTAATTTATTATATATTCTAGCACCTTCACACATAATGTTTTTCTTTCCATAGTTAAGTGTCCGCGGTTTGTATAATCTTATGTCATTTGCATTTCTTAACTTCATTTTCTGTTTTTTGCTTTTTAGTAAAACTTATTTCGCTTTGTATGTCTTTATTTAATATTTTTTTAACTAATATGCATGTGTTATATAAGTATGTTTGAGCAATGTTCATTATTTTAACTTCTTTGTAGAGCTTTTGAGTATTTGTACGGAAGTTGTACTGAAACAACACCTTTAATAATTTATTTTGAGCTATTTGCAAACATTGTAAATTAGTTTTTGCTGCTGTACCCCAAATTTGTATCAAATAGTCAATATGTGGTTTAACTAGACAATTATAAATAGTGTACCGGACTTGACGCGGAAAACAACGAACAATACCACGCAGTGCTCCCGTGAGGCTGATAAGCTTATTTTTAATTTTGTCAATGTGTGGTTTCCATGACAAGGCGCTATCGAGTATAAGACCAAGATACTTTTCTTGATTTACTTTTGTTATCATTGTATTCTGAATTTTTAACACTATATCGTTTTTTATTTTTTTATTTTTTGCCGCGAAAATTATGTAATTAGTTTTAGAAATATTTATCGTCAATAAATTGCATTGGTATATTAACAGTTCAACATTGTCCCGCCGAGTGATATTTGGTTGAGTAGAATAGACCACCCTCATTTCTTACCGAGATTTCGTAAAAGGGGACTAAGGTAAGTTAATCCGCCGTGTGGTATCCGACTGAGTAGAATAGACAACCCTCGTATCTTACCAAGGTGTCGTAAAAGACCACTAAGTTAAGTTGAACAACCGTGTGGTATCCGTCTGAGTAGACTGAGTAGAATAGACCAACCTCATTTCTTACCGAGTTATAAAAGGTGACAAAGACCAAATCATGTAACAACGTTATAAACATGTTGTGCCGATCCCACTTAGAGTAGGATAAGGACAAGAGAATGATGATTTACTCTCACCCAAACTGACTCTAGGAATGAAAATAATTAATAGAATTAGGCGTTACTTTGTGGAGATCCATAATACAAAAGTAATAATAAAATTATTTTACTATAATCCGCAATGAAGTAAAATAGAAAATATATAGGTACGTGTTTTTAATATCCTGCGTTTATGTAGGTATGAAAACGGATTGTCCACTCTACATTTAGCATTATATATATTTTCTACTTTCCTTTATCGTGGATTATATGTATACATGTATCAAGTATGAGAACGAATAGTACACTCTACTTCTAGCATTACATATATTTCCTTTTTTCGCGGATTACAGCAAAATAATATTCTCATTACTTTTGTTTGTCATAAAAATTTTGGTTTCAGTTTTACAATCTTTGTTTTATAGTATCAGAGTAGATAAATACTTTTATACCATTTTAATCTGGTACATGCAGTACCCTAAAACACTATATTCGCTCAGAGAAGTGGTGGATCTCATGACAATAGCGCCGCGCGGAGAGCGAACTGAATAACTGAACCATTGTTTGTCGCCATGGGATGGAAGTGGACACCGGCAGCACTCACACCACAGTGACGTCTGGTTTGTACACAATGTTGAATGGAATCGAATGTAATACAGAATTGAATAAAATTTGATGCTATATTGAAATTAGATTTGGTATGATTTACGAACCTTTTGAAGATATCGCGAAGATATATTCGAGTGAACATTGCTTGTTTTCGCGGGGTGGAATTAAACACGAGTTGCACTCAAATTACAAATTACAGTTGACAAGTAGTTTGTAGAAATGATAGTATAGAATAAATATAATATCAAATCTTTAATATTTAAATAAATTAATCTTGTATTTATGTATAATTTTTTTTTCAGTATCTCGGAAATTCAACATGTAGGAGGTTTATGCGAAAAAATCGATCTAGCTAGATTTTATTTAAAAAAAAATCTTTTTATCCCTGTTTTTGGGCATTAAAAAAAATACTAAAATTTACATTTAATATATAAAACACTATTTTTACCGGTATTTGTCAAGTCAACGTAGCTTATTTGTGGAACGGGTGGTCGCGAGAAATGAAAATACCTAGGATCGCCTTCTGCTTTGCGCTTTGCAAAGGTACGTAACTTGTTTGTGGGTTTGGGTATAACATTCTATAATAAAATTCCGCAAATATAATAAATCAATGCGGATAATAATAGATTAATTCTATCATATCTTAACCTATCAGTATTTTTAAAGAACCATTATAATATATTCATACGTAATTGAAAAAGAGAAATATTTCTTTAATTTTTAAGAGGCGGAATGTGTGCAGATGTGGAGTAATCCCCTAAAACAAACGGAATACTTGATTTCCGTCTCTCTATGTTTGTTCATTAAGTTTACGGGATTTAGACTGCGGGACATAGGTTGAATTTGGTTATATTAATAAAATTTACACTAAAAATATATATTAGAGAAAAGATGTAATTTTAGAAAAATAAAAAAAATTTAAAAGAAAAATAAAAAAATAATAGGGCAGGTGGAGCGCGTCCTAGGTATTTTCACCTCTCTAGACCACCCGTTCCCCAACTGAACCAACATGACTTTACGTTTGACAGTGAAAAATTGTGAAATCCGAAAACAGGGATAAAACGATTTTTTTTAAAATAAAACCTTTCTAGATCAATTTTTCTCCCCCAAAACTCCCTACATGCTGTATTTCAGGAAAATCGTTGGAGCCTTTTCCGTGATTCTGATTATTTATATATATACAAGATTAACATTTAAATATTAAAGATTTTTTACCTCTATTCTTAAATTAATAGTTCTTGCATGTATTTAATTCCATATTTTCTCCACCGTAAGTACTAGTCTACGTAGCATAAGTACATTAACAAGCGTTACGGTTTCACGTAGCGTCGTAGCTACGTAGCACACAAAGATCGTGTTTTACCAAGTTCTACGGCACAAAGAATTCGCGCAGGAGTAGCGTTGCCTTTGAATAACAATGTAAAGACGAAAAACAATGAAAAATGGAGGCGGTATCATCATTAAGCCCCGAAAAATTATGAATACTTAACTGTCATATATATTCATTATTTCATAGTACGAAATGTTGACTGGCGTTTTCTAACTTTTAAAAATTCATAAAATTGAAGTCTCCTTATTATTTGTTAATTTATAATTTTTCGGGTATATGTAGCTATTAAAATTAAAACAGAATAAAAAAACCATTTTAAAGCTTAGTCTGTCAGTTTCGTATATAAAAAAAATAAAAAAGTAATGGAATTTGCACTGAAACATCTGTTACGAATACTTATTAAATAGCCTTGGCATATAGGGTACTAAATTTTATCGAAATCGGCTATTTCTAAGCTTTCCGTACCGTTAAAATATAATACTACGTACACCATTGTGAGTTTTTTAAAGTAAAGTAAAAAAGTCTAAAGTAAGTAGATATCGCTAGTATAAAATAAATAAAATAATATTATAAATATGTAGGTACATATAACATTAGTTTTGATGTCTGACACAAATAAATTTAATTTTTTTTTTTACTATGTAATCTGAAATGATAATCATATCTAATTAGTAAATTTCATAATGTATGTCTAAGTATTTCATAATAAACATTGTATACTTGTACTTTTAACTAGCTTTTTTGTCATAATAAAGAATTTTTTTAAGCAAATTTTCAAATTTGAGTTAAAAATCAGTGCTCAACTCATTTTAATGTGACTGTAAATGTAGTATATCATTTCCAATGTTAAAGTGTACTATATATAATTATTAATTTATATATGTGTAATGTAAATAAGATACATTTCTCACAAAAAGTAATTTAAATTATATTTTTTGCCGTATCTAATTTTCGTACATGAAAGTATTCCGTTTTGACGAGAGAAGATGGCAGTTCGCTATTGTGTTGTTATACGATAACGTTTTTATTAGGTTTTATGACAAAATAAAATAAAGAGTACTCCACGTTGCTTTACAAAAATACTGCCGCAGAAATGATTTCCTTATTCTAAATGTTCTTAAGTATAGTATACACTTTTGTCGAGTATTTCTTTTGCTTTGTTGCTTGGAATTAAACATATTTTCAGCTTCATGCAGGACCGGGCTTTAATAATTTTAATTTAAGATATTTGAAAGATTGATCGCCGAGTTTATTGCTGGTTCTTCTCGGTAAGAGCAACATTCCGTTCCTGTAGAAGCTTCATTAGATCTCACAGTATATTTTTAGCAACATAATTTTTTTGCATAAAAATATTCAAAATTAAAAAAAGGCGATGTATAAATAATAGACCAAGTAGGAACCGACATAAACTTGCGGCTACAGCTTTACGCATTGCAAAAGTACGTCAGTCGTTTTTGGGTTTAAGATTCTATAATAAACTTCTGCAATCAGTTTTAGCTTTGAACCGCATTTTAAGAATTATATTTCGAAAATAGCATTTGTTTACAAGTTGACTTGAATGTTGAATATTTTGAATCTAATTGATTCATGACAATTTAAATTGCTCAAAAGCTCACATAAATAAATATTATTTTGATTTATGTAGTGTGCTTGCATGTGCTAAATGGTATAACTCTTCTATTATATCTAAACTAAATTAGATCTATCATGTTTTTAATAGGTGTCTTTTCAAAAGTTTTCGTTGATTAAATAGCTCAATGTGAAGCACAAGTTTAATATCATTCCTTATATATAGATTAAGAATGAGTCAATTTTATATAGTTAATCTATATAAAATTGACTCATTCACTGAGTATTTAGACCTTTAATCTATTTTCATAGCATTTACGCTGATTATATTATCAGATGATTGCTATATAGATAGTAATCTTATAACGTCTTTGTTTAAGCATTCGCTTAATTTGTTATTTGTCTCCTAAGTTTACAAAGCGCTGTGTATAATTAAGAGATATTAATTATGAGGAGGGTAGGAGGAATTAATAATCATTTCAATATTATGTTTATCCGCTGTGTGGTATTCGGCTTAGTAGAACAGACTAGTCTCATGTCGCACCGAGGTAACGCAAAAGGCGTCTAAGGTAAGTCGAACTACCGTGTGGAATCCAGCTGAGTAGAATAGACCAGCCTCATTTCTCACCGAGGTATCGCAAAAGGCGACTACAGTAAGTTCATCCACCGTGTGGTTTTCGGTTGAGTAGAATAGACCGGTCTCTTTCTTACCGAGGTGTTGTAAAATAAGACTAAGGTAAGTTGACTTTAGGCAGGCGGCTGGTCGTAAAATACGTAAGCAAATCTTTTTTTTTCCGAATACTAATGCAGTTAGCCATAGAGGCGTTTACAGCGTCACCGAGAGAGTGGGCAAGCGCAGAAGCATCGCCGGAGTGAAAAACTGGGAGAGCGAAACTCGCAGCATCCGGGAGCGTCGCCTTAAGGGTGCCTCCTGTGAGGCCGGATCTCGGCTTAAAACGACGCGCTGTGGAGGACTGTATCGGATTTGCTTAGGCAAATCATGTGTCAAAATGTTTATAACATGTTGTGCCGACCCCACTTACAGTGGGATAAGTTACAATTTTACTTAAAAGATGCTAATGCTGATAAAATCATTGGCTGTATACGAGTATTATGAAGCCAATCTCAGATTATTAATTTCCCAACGCAGGCAATTTTTGGAAATGCTACGCAATCATTCATTCAAGCTTCATTACATTCAGTCGTTCGTTCGTGCGGTCTGCCGCTCTCTTCATTTGGTACCTTTATTATCATGATTTTGATCTCTTCAGGAAATTGTAAACATTTCCGTGTCCTTGCGAGTCTTAGATATTATTTAAATGAATATTTAAAAAGTATTAGTGACTTAATTTGCGTTTTGTTAACAGTTTTGGTTCTTTTATGAGGAGAACATCACCGTCTTATTGTTTAAATTTGAAAAACGGAAGATATTTAAGATAAGATCACAGTTTGCTGGACTGTGTCCGGAATGAAGTTGTAAGAAGGAAATTTTTGGCTAATTTCAACCCTAATATCATATTAATATATCAATATCGTGTAAGTTGACCCACCGTGTTGTATTCGGCTGAGTAGAACAGTCCACCCTCATTTCTAACCAAGGAGTCGCAAAAAGCGACTAAGGTAAGTTGATCCTCCGGGTGGTATCCAGCTGAGCTGAATAGACTACCCTCATTTCTTACCAAAGTGTTACTTAAGCCGACTAAGATAAGTTGACGGCAGGCAGGCCGCCGGTCGTAGCCGTAGTCGTAGTAAAATACGTAGCCAAATCACGTGACAACATGTTTATAACATGTTGTCACGTGATTTGGCCGACCCACTTAAAGTGGGATAAGGGCAGGAGAATGATGACGTAGACGGTAGCATCTTTGTAAAGGGTCATTTTAAAAGAGACAAAATGTTTAAGAAAATTAAAAATTAAATCCGAAATCCACAACGATGTATAAAACAAATAACATATCCATAAAAGTCCGATAAAAAAGTGCATCACGCCATCGCATTCCGGCTTTCCGACAGTAATTAACAGTGGGCCCAGTCATGGTTTTATTTTACACGACATGACAGATGTACAAAAAAGACGCGCTGAGGCGGCCTGGAAAAATGATTTCCGTGTAGATCCATTTAAAAAAAAGAGTTTAATTTTGATATTGTATGAGTCTACATAAAGGAATATTAAGTTACAGTAAAGATTCGAATAGGCTGTCTAAGAAATTTTTAGAAGTCTCTTGCAGTTGTATTGTATTGTACCTATTTGTAATTGTAAGGTTTAAAACCTGAAGAATTTTATTAATTCTTCCTCTACTTATCTATTTGATAAATTCTTTATAAAATTTCTATTCAAATAATAAAAAAATTGTAAAAATTCTGAAAAACTAATTACACGACATAACTAAACGGATCATATGTTAGATACCGAAATATTGATATATTTTTAATTTTATTAAAGTTTTATTTTATCTTAACTTAACGTAATAAATATGCTACTAATACTAGAGTAAGTATATAAAAAGTTAAATGGGTAAATTTGTCTTTACATTTTGAATTTTTTGTTTTTAAATTGTGGTTTTGGATTGCAAATAACCAGTAAAAATTACGAGTCACCGTCTCCAACGTAAGATATAGTGGTAGATGAAAATAGTTGATGGGATTCATTTACATTTTAATAACAGATTCTATCCAAGAACAATTGCTATGAACACAAAAGCATTAATAAAAGCAGCAACTGTAGGCATAAATCATATCTTTTCAACAGACCGTCTCAGACTAAAGTACACTCAGTCGGATAATCGGGTACGTTTTAAAGCTGTCACCAGCTTAGCACCCCCCTTTCCCCCTACCTCTACCCCCTCGCGGCACTTCACGTGCGTTTTGACGCGATTATCATACCCCGCCGTATCTATGTACTGCGAGCAATATTGTTTGCTTTATTAAAGATATAGTGCGAAATGGATGTGACAATTCTGCAGTAATTTTGCATATAAAAGTAAAGTAACGGCCTGTTACTATTCCACTGCTGGGCAAAGGTCTTTCCTCTCTTCGTATTAGAAGGAAAGGGTTGGAGGTTGGTTAAGACCTACAACGCTGCTCCAATGCGGATTGTTAGGTTACATATATCCCTAGAATTCTCTAAAGATATGCAGGTTTCACCACGATATTTCTCTTCAGCGAAAACATGTTATAAATTGCAAGTTAAGTAAGTTTTAACAGAAAAACTTATCGGTGTCTGCTCGGTGTTTGAACCCGTAACCTTCTCGAAAGAGTCATACGATGTGACCGCTGCACAGCATTTTAACTTACAGCATTCCATTACAAAATGGACCATCGTGTGCTGGGATAAGATGATGTAGAATACTTTTTTTCATCATCTTTTAAAGGTGAAAGGATGCAATGAAATAATTTGTGAAAATACCTGCTTATATATACTTGAATTGGAAAATACTTTGTTATTTTCGCATATACACGTATTATGCCAATTCTAAGTTAAGCTAATTTCTAACGCTTCTTACCAAAGAAGAGAGGACGCCTTGTTTAGCAATGGAATAAAAAGTAATGGTTTTATCTCCATATAGCTATATAATTTACAATTAGATAATTGTTATATATTTACCTATAAATGAATGGTTTATGTTAATTTTTATATATAATATTATACCTTTGTTAAACTATTTTTTTTAAATAGACAAAACAATTCAACATATTTTTCCTTTAGTTATTATTTTAAGTAAATATTATACAGATAATAAAAAATTGGTATGCCGCATCCAAAACTGTTCGCGCGGTGTCGTAGATCTGCAAATCTCTTTCACCACCCCGCCACCGCCGAGGTTTTTGAATTTGCTTCCTTTGTGACGGTTTTAATATGGAAATTAACGTTCGCTGCCGTGTGACGCGGCACACCTCGCCAATCGTATTATTTACAGCTAAAAACCCGGTCTCCTTATTCTCTAATAATTTGCAATAGAGTTCAAAATCCAACGGATTCTTTTGTCAATGTATAATGAATTTGTCTCATAAATCCCAACCGCAAATCGGCTTTAAGTGTCTAATTAAATTTTTATTTCCTTTTATCGTTCGATATTTAAAATATTCCTTGTTCAAAGTGCTACGCATTAATAAAGTTTATATGTAATTAATGCATTTTAAATAGTTTAGTAGTACCTAACAATACCTAATAAAATTTTACTAGGTACTGTTTCATTGTAAGCATCATTACGCCTAGTTAAATATCAGCTTGATAACTGAGTTAGTCTTATCTAACATTCGCGAGATACGAGTATGTCAGTGCAATAGTTAAACTCAACCTTTATTATAATGAGTAGGAAAACAGCTGGTTGACACGCGAGCGAGCGCTTGACAATTTTAAAGACTGGCATATATTTTAAAATGCTATAAATGGGTTTTTAAATAATAATTTAATAAAGTGATTGTAGTGAGGCAGGACACAGTAATAATGATTTGATTATATTAAATCTGTACCAGTAAAGGTTATAGCGCACTCTGAAATATTTTTTTAAAGCTTTTATTTAACTCGCCAACGTATGTATGTGCAGGTAGAAAAAGTTAAATATGAGCCACTTTCCGGTGTCCGATTGAGCTAAAATTTTAAATACTGATCCATATGTTACCCGTAAAAGAGTAACAAACATATAAATAAATATAAATATATGAGACACTTACACACACGGTCGTCCGTCCCCAAAGTAAGTAACTTAATACTTGTGTTATGGTAGACAGACAACTGGTGAATATATACTTATATATTTTTTAATTACATACTTAAATACAAATATACACCCAGGCTCAAATACTAACAAATTCATTTATAGAATATGTTGCCCTCGGCGGGAATCGAACCCGCGATCCGCGGAGCTGAAGGTAGGATCACTATCCACTGCGCAAACGGGCCAGTCAATATATCCAAACTCATAAATTTTCGCATTTATAATTGTATGCGCTTGCGTTAAGCCTTTATAGGAGGCTTCGTTTGGTTAATTAAAACACTGGACAATACTGTGAACTTATTATAATTGATTGAAAGTTAAAAGGAGTACATTGATAGCGTTACAATATTTGAATGTATAATGACAATTGATTTTGAATGTATAACGTCGTATGTGACGTATGCGTGCAGCACAGACGTGTCACCCACACGTCCATGATTGGCCCATATCATCCGTATGGCCACAGATGATTATAGGCCGCAACAATAATATTATTTTAACCAGTAGGACTAGCGGCGTTCCGCGGTGCTTCCCGTGGCGAATACAGTTATCTACTTAAAGCATAAAATGGATGTAGAGTTGATGGAGTAGATGGAGTTTTTTAAATTTTGTAACATTCCGCTTCACAATTTTTGGTTTCATAAAAACCTGACAATAACTAACACAAAAAAAGTATAAGCGGAATAATCCCACCCTTTCTGATTGATGCGATTACAAAGGGAACAAGTCAAGTTAAAAAAGCTTTAAACAAAATTTCTTGTCCCTACTTGTAAATACTGAAGAGCTCGCTCGTCTGGAGCCAATCCTGGCAGGCAGGTTATGCTTATCATAAAAACGCGTTGTCATTGGTATTGGACCAGTATATAAAATTTCACCTTAATCGAACACCGGGAAGTGGGTCAAATTTAACTTGCAAGATTCCACCTTCACTTTAGCCGGTTACTATCCCATAGCTGGGCATATCCGTTTAAGGAGAGAAGGTTTGGAGCTAAGACCTACCACGCTGCTCCAATGCGGATTAGTAGGTTACACATATCCCCGAATTTTCTAGAGATATACAGATTTCCTTTGCCGAAAAGCGTATGACAAATTGCAATTGACAATTAGACACATAAGTTTAAGTCCCTGGTTGACCGAGCCTTGCTCGGTAATTTTTTACAAAAGAAAAGAAACTTTAAAAAAAGAAAAAAATAATTATGTAGTCGGGAATCGATCTTAGGTATTTTCATTTCTCGAGACTGCCCGTTCCCCGAATAAGCTACGCTGATTTATGGCGAAAATTCAATTCAATATAAATTTTAGTACTTTTTTAATGACCAAAAACAGGTATAAAAAGATTTTTTTTTTACATTAAACCTAGCTAGATAGATTCATAGATAGGTCCAAAACCCACTACATGCTAAATTTCGGGAAATTCGTTGGAGCTGTTTTCGAGATTCCGAAAATATACAGGCGCACCGCTAGGCTATCACAGCTCTAAGTTGAATAAAAACTTTTATTAAAGAGATATTTTTTTAGTATATATAGATTAAAAGTGTTCTAAAACCTGTGGTTGACTTTAGTCGATCAGTGTACCCTCCCGGGGGAGGCTGAGCCGTCATGTTTGCCCAACGTCGCGCACGTAAGATTCCATCCCGCTTCACGCTCGTATCAACTGTTTGAATAGAGATACGCCACTCTGAATTTATTGTGAACGTATCCCTCTCGTGTATTGTCGAATAAATCCGATGTATCGCTCGCGACGAACGATATGGTAATGTGACATTTAATTCCAATCATTGAGGGACGCTTTATTAATACAGATAACGTAGATACGTATAAGCTTTTGTTACAGTTTCAATTGTGACACGATATCTGTGGGTTCGAAAATGGTATGGGATATCCATAGACTTATTATACTATTATATATATTAACATATTATATGCCTTATTTCGTACCGACTGTTTTACTGTTTTTCTTTATTGTCTGTGTCCTGGAAAAGATCGCTGATTTAGCGATAAGGCCGCCTGTTGTACATAATCTCCTTTCCAATGCTTTTTTTGTATTTCGTTTAAGATTTTTTTGTGTGCAATAAAGTTTATTTGTTGTTGTTCTTGTTGTAGAGTAGGGGAGTCAGTTCAAAATCTGTCCATCTACAATGAGGAGAAATCAAATGGGACTTATTATCTGTCTCTCTTTTTTTATGTTGATTAGACAAAGATATGATATATGAGATTCATCTTCCCTCCTTTTTTTATTTTTGCGTCACTCCCACTCCAAGCCTGCGTAAGACTATGGTCATACGCAGGCATGTAAGATAGTAAGAAGTAAAAAGATATAATATTTTACCATAGAGTATGCTCTATGGTGAAATATTTTATCTTTTAAGTTATTCCAATAGATACTTTAATGTGTCCAATTTGAATTTTAGTTCCGTGTTGGGTTTATGCTCCAATCCTTCTCAGCTTACTGAGAACTTACTGAGAAAGAGAGCATATTGTAAATAAAAAATAAAAAAATAAAAATAGCCCATACATTTTTAAACCTCACTCATTAATGTTTTTTAGGGCTTGAAGCCTTGACTCTCTAGTAAGTCTCATGTGTTACCGTTCTAGAAGGATTTCAACAAATTGAAATAAAGTAACCAGTTATTCACTCCCTACACCGCAAAAATAAGAGACAATAATTCAGACAGGGACTTAAAAAAAAAACAAATCCCAGCGAGCTATTAGAATTCGGATGTAGCACGGACGTGGTTACCTATCATTCAAATATTGGCAATAAAACAGCGCTGAGCTGAAAAATCGATGTCGACAGACGAACCGACAAGTACACGGGTTTTGTAATAGATGTTTTTCATGTTCGAGCTAAAAAGTTTGCGTCGGGAAAAGAAAAAATGTAACGCTGCTGTTTTGAATGTTGCGGAGACTAGAGAGCCTTTATGTAAAATATTTTATTAAAGTCTCTTTTGCGACGTTACTTTTATTCGCTTTGCAGTTAAATAAAGAAGACATACTTAATACTGTTTCAGTATAACAATATGCTTATACGTAAAGCATATTTCAAATCATTATTCTCCTGCCCTGATCTCACTCTAAGGTTGGCACAAGTTGGGGTTGAAGATTATTTGGATGATAAAAATGCCTAGATTTAAAAAGGTTTTCAGCTTTGATGGGAATGTCGCGAAGAGGTTGTGGCGCAACATATGCGCTACTTTCATCTTAAAATACCTATTTAAATTACCTGGGATTTACACCTAAAAATCTTTATGACAGCTTGAGATAGTTTTGAGGATATGTAATTACAGTTTTAATAAAATATGTCCCGATCGCCATCAAACTTTACAGGATTATACGCTGGGTGAACCTAAAGAATGTCTAAAAATTTCAATAAAATCGACCCAGCCGTTTTCGAGTTTATAAGGGTCATATAGACATACACACTTTCGCTTTGATATATAGGTAGATATAAAAGAACGGAATCAGTAATTTATTTATTTTATTTAAGTTTGAAACTTAATAATAGGAAATTAATAACTTAATAACTTAATAATAACAGGAATAATATTTACTATACACTTCTTGTCCTAAACCCCTAAACTAGGAAAACCCGTATCTTAGGGGTCAGTACCTTCAAGTGTGTGTGTGTGTTTGTTTGTGTGTGCGTGCGTGCGTGTGTGTGTGAGTGAGTGTGTATGTGTCAGCTAGCCAAATATTTTCTGTTTGCTCATAATTGAGGCTTATTAGCAATTTTAACAAATATTTTTTTAAATTCGTATCTGTTTACCTGTAATACCTTTTGCTTTCTATTTAACTTCTTATACAGATATGGACGTAGGTAACTATATATTCAATAGTTGTCATTGAATATAACGATAGTTCCATTTGTATAATGGTAGCCCTTCTACAATATTGGAGGTGCATTGTTCGTGACGGGGGTGCGAATCGAGATAATCACCGGCTGAAGTGTCGCGTACAGACAGACATAGAATATGCACCATCTTGTTGTGCATTTTACATTCTTCATTCATCATGCGTATACGAAAACAATAAAAATTGTGTACATATAATAAACACAAATATAAATAATCTTTCAATCTATGTTTTTAAAAATGGAACGAATTTAATTCCGGCTCATTAGAATAGACTACCTTCATTTCTTACCGAGGTGTTGTAAAAGGCGACTAAGTAAGTTGACCGGCCGTGTGGTATGGACTTGCGTAGAATAGACCACCCTCGATTCTCACCGAGAAAGTTGAAGTTAGGCAGGCGGCTCGTAAAATAACTAACCAAATCATCTAACAGGTTTAAAGCATGTTGGGCCGACCCCACTTAGAGTGAGATATAGGTAGGTGAATGTTAATGCTGATTAACTTTATATTATACTCAAGAGTGATTATTATTTGTATATTTTAATTTTTCCCTGCCATTGACTTATGAAATATTGCAAATTAATAATTGTGATTACTTGATTACTTTAAAAAAATCATCACTATCGGGTAGCTTAAAAATCGTAGCGTAACGAACGTAAAAAGTAACACATTATATTGAGATTCAGCAATACTGCATCAGTTATATTTGTCTATTTTCTTTTCAGGGAATGGGATCGGTTCAAGATGAAAAGCCAGTGGATAACAAAACACATGTCCGTGAACTGCGGAACACTGAGCTCGTGTCCAGATTGTTAGCAGCCACTCCACCATATCTCTACAGCGCTTTACCGCTTCAACCTCACGCATTCTTCTTCAGCGAGATGCTGAGGTCGTTCGTCAACGCTCGCCACGGTTGCCGACCGCCACATTACCATCGCCGCTTCAAGCGTCGCTCTCACAAATACTTCGCTGAAAACGAAAACGATTGGCGCCGTGACTGGCCCAAGCAGGATATAGAAAAGAAGGAACCAGAAATACGTCCTGAAGTTCCTCTTGAGTTGACCGTTGAGAAGCAATCGAGGGCCTGCCAATCACCGAGAAGGTTATCACCGAAGCCTGAGCCCCCAAAGCCAAGCAGTCCCGACCCGCCCGGACGACAGTCTACTTTTGTAGATGTTGGAACTGAAGAGCTTCCTAAACCAGCACCGTGCATTGGAAGAAGTTCTATTGAACCCAACGCTATACCATCATCAAATCTGATCTTACCACCTCCACCACCGATGTGGTATCCTCCACTCTACAATCCTCAGTTTGGAGTTGATCCGTTGAATTTCTTTATAGATTTGCGCGTATCTGGCCATATTTATGACAGAAAAAGAACTGAAGCTGTTGACGTGAATATAAATCAAGATGGACGACCAGAGGAGTCTACTTTGGAAAAAAGGTTGAGCAAAGATTTTGGTCAGAAACCTAGACACTTATCAGCTTTCTCAGTACCAGTTCGTTCGAATAACAGCCAAGCTGAAGGACCGGAGAAGTATTTTGAGAGGAGCAACAGGTTTTTAGGAAAGCCTAATGGTACGTCATACATAATGAGGAATTTAAAATGTGTGTATGAAAATTTGCATGCCCAAGAACAAAAGGATCAGTCGAAAGATCAAAATGACGAAGCTAAGGGAGAATCATCCGATATAGAGGATGACATCATTGATTAAGATATCTTGTCGTTTGTAAGTCATGTTCTTAAATGATGCTATATTCCGAGTTTCGATACTAAATCATGTTGGATGTATTTTTTATTGCTTATTTGACATCGACTTCGTCAGTTACCCAATGAATGCTTATACCCTACGCAGGGGTTTGTTTAACGGATTTCTAAGCTATGTATGTGAGTTAAACTTGTGGCTTCCCGCGATCTTTGAGACCATCTACCCACTGCTGGAGGCATGATGTTTGAAATGTTCAAGAGTAACAAATTATAAAGTGATGTATCTTTTTTCGAAATTATAGTTATAGTCAATATTTAAATATGCTATTCAAGGTCATTAGTCATTATTAAGGCAAATTTAAAGTCATCTTATCGCCTTAAATTACAAGTTTCATATAGATACCTTGTTGCTTTTAATATATCACTTAAATGAAAGTTAATGAAAATATATGTATAAGTATAGAATTAATCGAAGCTTTTAATAAATTAGAATCGTTTGCTCTTGCAAAAATGTTTATTAGTCAATACTCGTACCTATATCAATGTAGTGTGTAACTTTCTACTAGTCAAGTAGTTTAAGAAATTTCATCTCTATATTTCACTAGTCTTTTTAAATAGTACTTATAGTCGTTTAGGTATACTTTAATTGTGATATTGTTGTATGTATGTTACCTATATGTTAACTGAAACATTTCATGATTTTAAATATAAGCCAAAAACATGATAACTAATGTATTTTGTTTTCGTAGGAAAAAGATATGTACGTAAAATTAATATCTTATTGATATAGAGCATTAAAACATTATTAAATGGTTTGCGAGTTATTTTATTTGAAATCATTCCTAATACGGAACTAATAAATATAATATAAATTTTGTGGTTTTCTCAAGCCACAGCATTACAGACCGCAATTTATAGGTCCACTCATAATAATATTATAATAGCCCCCAGAGTGTAAAAACGGGTTGAGTCCTGTTTGTCTCTTACATGTAGATTAAAATATAAATACCGAATTAAATACCGCGAATATGCTAGGTCATAAAGACGATTACAATGTAAATATAATAATATGCGTAAAAAATAACAAATTATTTCAATTCAAAAGTTTTTTTTGACACAATTACAATTGACTTTATTAGTCTACCCCGATAAAATTGAAATTAATATGATCAAATCTGCAGCTTAGTTATAAATCCGCCGATCGCCAGTGAGTAAGTAACTTTTGAATCAGGGCGGTTTTACTACAGGCGCCAACACATGTTATCTCGCATCCCTCTTGCACATGTACGTATTTATGAATGAATCGTATGAAAATAGTCTCAGCTGCATCTCGCTCCACTCCTACATACATATTTTTACGCACTCATTCTCATTTTGACTGTCTATCATATAACAAGACAACAAGTTGATTTTATTAATGAATGGGCGGTGTATTAAATTTTTAAATTTCCCGTTGTAAAGTTCTAGTACTTTAATTTTTACTAAAATGTATAATTTTGTTTTAATTTAGTTAGCAAAATTCTTGAAACAAATATCACTAGAAGCAAATTAAATGTATCAAGTCTTATTTCACCAGTAGCTGTTGAGATATTTCTTAAAATGAGAAATATAACAACGAAGAAACTTGCAGTTATAAAACAATAAGAAGAGGATTTACTTAATCATTATATAAATGTAAGTGTTGAGTTTTAATGAATTTTGTGCATCTCAATAATAGTAAGAGCTTTCTTAAAATTTACATTCTCACATCTAAATATAATAACCTAACCTTGCATGGATAGCCTAAAACCTTTAACATGCAGTATAATATTTATTTCCTATTTGACTTAGTTATCGTTATATAAAAATTATGATATGTACATTAATTTCGATTGATGAATTAGCTATATTCATTATTATATTAAGGATATGTCTTGCGATTTTATATAGCTTCTAGTGTCTTGTAGTGCAATAAATGATTAATAATGGAACATTAAAGTTAAAGTTTTTTAGAAGTTGTTCTAATTGATCATAAGTGTGTATCTATCTTAGTTATGAATAATTTGGACATAACTTAAATGGTCTACTTAATATTTTTTTTTAGAAGTATTTTCAATTGAAGTTGTATACTTCATTGTATTATATTAGAACTTTAAAAATGATTGTCAAGTTTTTTATAATGAGACTTGGATGAAAAGGGAGTAAATAGCAAAAGAGAGCAAGTTTATTCTGTATAAAGCAATATAGGGTATATTGCTTTATATAACACTATTGTTGATTTTTAATTAAAAAGCAAAAGCAAAATTTAAATTTACGATTGATTAAACGATTGATTGATTAATTGCAGATTCAAGAATCCTCAGATCCAAGATTAAGAGTAATTTTTTATTTTAATATGATTGTCACATGATGTTATTTATAGTTATGATTTGAGATATCTTTACATTTACAGTGCTAATAAAAGATATAATAGTTTGTGTAATGAATGAAAGAATAACAGCAATATTAAAAGACTGTTCTATAAAACTGAAAGTAAATATTTATGTAATTTATAAATCACTTAAAATGTGCAACTGTTTATATCTAACAGAAATTAAATAACAAACAATATTTCTCCTTCATACTTATGCAATAACAAAAAGCAATTTTTCTAAAAGTGAACCCATTTACTCTTTCTTAACAAATCAATGCATAATGACACAAAAAACATTTTTTTTTTTATTATAGAACAACTATTCATATAGATTCAAATACAACCTCGTTCATAAGAGGTTCTATTTGAATAGTAACAATTTTTAATTTTTTTAATTGTTTAAAATTATTTTCAGAGATGGAATAGCACTAGACTAAGTGCAACTAAAGAAAGGTAACTAATACTCAAGTGAAGCCTGAATTTATGAAGCTAAGTTAGATTCCCGTAATTTCAGCCACAGATGTAAGCGTGCACTCAAACATCAGTAGCCAAAAGCGACTGGGAAAAGAATTAAGGTTTTACATGTATTGCAGGTGCCAAATACCGGCTCTTTGCCAACCGCAACACATAACCATTACAACAAAAAAATGTAAAAATTAATGGATTGAATGAAATTAATGGATTAATTTTACAGGAGGGCAGTCCGACAGCTGGCCTCGTGACTCCACGAGCT
Source organism: Morpho helenor (assembly GCA_029227775.1). Classification (NCBI taxonomy): domain Eukaryota; kingdom Metazoa; phylum Arthropoda; class Insecta; order Lepidoptera; family Nymphalidae; genus Morpho; species Morpho helenor. The sequence continues at coordinate 4,255,911 of JARGCU010000006.1, forward strand.
ATGCTGGTCTGGCCTCGCTGCTGCCAATGGAGACGTGCCGCCGCCCCTCACCCCAGGCCGGCCCGTCCGGCTATGCCGCAGCTGCTGTCGCTCCGCCGTCGCCTCGAGCGCTCGAACAGCGCCAGGCCGAACAGTAGCGTCAATCACCAGGACCTCTGTAATTTGAGAAAATGCATTTGAGGTAACTAATACTCAAGTAAAGTCTGAATTTATGAAGCTAAGTTAGATTCCCGTAATTTCAGCCACAGATGTAAGCGTGCACTCAAACATCAGTAGCCAAAAGCGACTGGGAAAAGAATTAAGGTTTTACATGTATTGCAGGTGCCAAATACCGGCTCTTTGCCAACCGCAACACATAACCATTACAACAAAAAAATGTAAAAATTAATGGATTGAATGAAATTAATGGATTAATTTTACAGGAGGGCAGTCCGACAGCTGGCCTCGTGACTCCACGAGCTACGCTGGTCTGGCCTCGCTGCTGCCAATGGAGACGTGCCGCCGCCCCTCACCCCAGGCCGGCCCGTCCGGCTATGCCGCAGCTGCTGTCGCTCCGCCGTCGCCTCGAGCGCTCGAACAGCGCCAGGCCGAACAGTAGCGTCAACCACCAGGACCTCTGTAATTTGAGAAAATGCATTTGAGGTAACTAATACTCAAGTGAAGTCTGAATTTATGAAGCTAAGTTAGATTCCCGTAATTTCAGCCACAGATGTAAGCGTGCACTCAAACATCAGTAGCCAAAAGCGACTGGGAAAAGAATTAAGGTTTTACATGTATTGCAGGTGCCAAATACCGGCTCTTTGCCAACCGCAACACATAACCATTACAAAAAAAAAATGTAAAAATTAATGGATTGAATGAAATTAATGGATTAATTTTACAGGAGGGCAGTCCGACAGCTGGCCTCGTGACTCCACGAGCTATGCTGGTCTGGCCTCGCTGCTGCCAATGGAGACGTGCCGCCGCCCCTCACCCCAGGCCGGCCCGTCCGGCTATGCCGCAGCTGCTGTCGCTCCGCCGTCGCCTCGAGCGCTCGAACAGCGCCAGGCCGAACAGTAGCGTCAACCACCAGGACCTCTGTAATTTGAGAAAATGCATTTGAGGTAACTAATACTCAAGTGAAGTCTGAATTTATGAAGCTAAGTTAGATTCCCGTAATTTCAGCCACAGATGTAAGCGTGCACTCAAACATCAGTAGCCAAAAGCGACTGGGAAAAGAATTAAGGTTTTACATGTATTGCAGGTGCCAAATACCGGCTCTTTGCCAACCGCAACACATAACCATTACAACAAAAAAACGTAAAAATTAATGGATTGAATGAAATTAATGGATTAATTTTACAGGAGGGCAGTCCGACAGCTGGCCTCGTGACTCCACGAGCTATGCTGGTCTGGCCTCGCTGCTGCCAATGGAGACGTGCCGCCGCCCCTCACCCCAGGCCGGCCCGTCCGGCTATGTCGCAGCTGCTGTCGCTCCGCCGTCGCCTCGAGCGCTCGAACAGCGCCAGGCCGAACAGTAGCGTCAACCACCAGGACCTCTGTAATTTGAGAAAATGCATTTGAGGTAACTAATACTCAAGTGAAGTCTGAATTTATGAAGCTAAGTTAGATTCCCGTAATTTCAGCCACAGATGTAAGCGTGCACTCAAACATCAGTAGCCAAAAGCGACTGGGAAAAGAATTAAGGTTTTACATGTATTGCAGGTGCCAAATACCGGCTCTTTGCCAACCGCAACACATAACCATTACAACAAAAAAATTAAAAATTAATGGATTAAATGAAATTAATGGATTAATTTTACAGGAGGGCAGTCCGACAGCTGGCCTCGTGACTCCACGAGCTACGCTGGTCTGGCCTCGCTGCTGCCAATGGAGACGTGCCGCCGCCCCTCACCCCAGGCCGGCCTGTCCGGCTATGCCGCAGCTGCTGTCGCTCCGCCGTCGCCTCGAGCGCTCGAACAGCGCCAGGCCGAACAGTAGCGTCAACCACCAGGACCTCTGTAATTTGAGAAAATGCATTTGAGGTAACTAATACTCAAGTGAAGTCTGAATTTATGAAGCTAAGTTAGATTCCCGTAATTTCAGCCACAGATGTAAGCGTGCACTCAAACATCAGTAGCCAAAAGCGACTGGGAAAAGAATTAAGGTTTTACATGTATTGCAGGTGCCAAATACCGGCTCTTTGCCAACCGCAACACATAACCATTACAACAAAAAATTAAAAATTAATGGATTGAATGAAATTAATGGATTAATTTTACAGGAGGGCAGTCCGACAGCTGGCCTCGTGACTCCACGAGCTACGCTGGTCTGGCCTCGCTGCTGCCAATGGAGACGTGCCGCCGCCCCTCACCCCAGGCCGGCCCGTCCGGCTATGCCGCAGCTGCTGTCGCTCCGCCGTCGCCTCGAGAGCTCGAACAGCGCCAGGCCGAACAGTAGCGTCAACCACCAGGACCTCTGTAATTTGAGAAAATGCATTTGAGGTAAGTAATACTCAAGTGAAGTCTGAATTTATGAAGCTAAGTTAGATTCCCGTAATTTCAGCCACAGATGTAAGCGTGCACTCAAACATCAGTAGCCAAAAGCGACTGGGAAAAGAATTAAGGTTTTACATGTATTGCAGGTGCCAAATACCGGCTCTTTGCCAACCGCAACACATAACCATTACAAGAAAAAAATGTAAAAATTAATGACGTACGAATTACCAAAACTGCGCAATTTCAGAAATCAGTACGACACCTTTATAATGGCTAGCCCGTTAATAAAACGTCTTACAAAGTAGCGCGCTTTTGAAGCTAATGTTCGACGATACAGAAAACGAACATTACCAACAAAACGCCTACACAGTATGGGAAGAAAGAACACTGCAGTGTCCACCTCAACCATACTGTTAAATGAGAAGAAAAAGCCCTGCAGCTTTTACAGGAGGGCAGTCAGACGCTGCTAGTCATTAAATATTAAAGATTACAATGTCTATATTTACCTAAGCTATGATTAAAACAGAGTAATTATGCAAAAGTAATAATAAAATTATTTTGCTATAATCGACGATGAAGTAAAATAGAAAATGTATATAATGCTAAATGTAGAGTGGACAATTGGTTATCATACCTGATACATGCAGGATTCGTAAAAACACATGCACAAACCTCCACCACCGCCACCACCATACACAAGCACTATATACATTCACTATCACAAACTCAACAACTCAAATGTTTGAATTTCAACAAACATTCTCGGATAAAATGTGAGTAGTTATCCAAAACTTAATAACAAATAAACTATACTTTTGCACTATTTAATACGAAGAAAATTGAAACGTACTGACTCACCTGAAACGTTCGTTATACGTAATATATAACTGTAATCACTTTTTACTTACGCAAAAATATATAAACCAACAAATGATTTTTAATTAAAATTAGACAATTCCATAAACTTCTTGTTAACGCACACTATATACAATAACACGATATAATAGGAATACCACAATTCCCGTTCCGAGATGCACTTCTCTTGAATGACGAACAAGGACTGAATGTCACTGAAACGTTTTATCGGTATATATAGTAAGACTCCACCGGAAACAATAACGGCACAGTGTTGCCCCTATTTAATCAAAAAGGGCGCGATTAGGGTTGCCACCTTTTTTTTGAAGAAAAATACTATTTTTCTTTTAAATCAAAAAAATATAGTACTTTTAGGAAATTCAGGAAAAAAAATAGGACACATCTATTTTCAATCATTATTTATTTTTCCATGATTATTTTTTATTACTTTTCGCTGGATAATGACACGGAGTTAGAGCTACTAACTAACTAAGCCCCGTAAATACATGAATGAGTTTCGTTCCTACATTCCCTATGCAGGGCTGCGGGTGCGTTCCATTCACAGTTAATTAAAAAAAGCACGACAATTGCAATTAGCGATAAAAATATAGTATTTTTCGTGCTATATTCTTTTTCTATAATATATAGTACAATTTAAGCTAGTGTTTTTCAATTTATATATACATTTATTAAAGCAGGGACCTCGAAGCATATAGCATTATAGTATATCCTTAGTGTTTTTATTGAACTGTAATAATATTGGGAAGTTTTATTTTTTAATTTTAAAATATAAGTAAAAATAAAACTAAAATAATAAAAATAAAACTTTTCCTTCTATAGTAATATTTATTGTGTATGCTTTATTGAAGTGTTGTATATCGTATGTCATACCCAATATCAGTTATATTCTATGTTTTAGGTGGTTATTTCTGAATAGTTTTTATTCTTTCTGCGACAGACAATATGGATTACAGACATACTTTAATTATTTAACAGAAAGTTATTTGTTCAAGATACTTTAACATACTATCCCATTTAGTTATGCACATTTCAACTAGATTTTTTGTCTGAGTAACTGTGTCTGGTCAAGGCACTGCTACTGTTGTTGCAATGAATTCATTAATATCTGATACAATGGCTGATATTCTTCAAGTGAGTTAAAATGTTTCAAATATAAATCATTTTTGTTTGTAAACACAAAAATTGGCATGTGTATGTTTAAAGTAACGGCCTGTTATCCACCCCAGCAGTGGGAACCATTAGCTTCCTCTATCCGTTTTTTGGAGAGAAGTATTGTAGCAAAGACCTACCATCGCGTTGCTCCAATGCGGATTGGTAGGTTACGCATATCCCTAGAATTCGCTAGAAGTATGCGGATTTCCTTACCATATTTTCCTTCACCGAAAAGCGTGTCATAAATTGCAATTGTCAATTAGACATGTGCCTGCGCGGGGTATAAACCCATGATCGTCTTTACAGAGTCGAACGGCCTCACCGCTGAGCTATCCATAGCTTGTTCCATATTTATTAAAATGTATTTGCAATAATTTTCAGATGAACCTGGTCATAGCCAAAGAGAGTACTCATTGGGATGACGTCTAAGGGCTATATGCTGTTGATGCTTTATGGGATGAAGCACATGATTAGGTCAATTGATTTGACTAGATGAAGGCAAGTAAATATTTGATGTAAAGTATGTCAGTCTGTCCATTTCACTTTCTATTAAAACTGAAGCTTATATGTCTAATGAGCTAACTGCCTAATCCGTTTGAGATATAACAAAAAATGTTTGGTACAATTTTTCCTCTATTATAGTGATGCAAAAAAGTGTGTGATATAAGAATAGCTTAAAAGACATATTAGTGATGATCATTGGAACTTTGTCACATACAATACAGTATTTGGAAAGCATAATATTTTTAGCCTGGTACTGCTAACAGTACAAAATCAAAGATATTTAACATAACACAAAGATTGTCACAGATACCCCTTATATTTTATTATTAAAAAAACAAAATTTATAATTATAGTCTCTATTCTATACTTAAAATATAACTGTAGACAAAGTTATAGACACGAAAAAAATATTTTCCAGACACTATTTAAGACCAGTAGAAGCTAAAAATATATTTTTAAAATTTAAAATCTCTGTTATTTGTCAATGCATCATTCTCCTACCCTTATCCCACTCTAAATGGGGTAGGCACAACATGTTTTAAACATATTATCACATGATTTGGTATCTTACGACCGGTCGCCTGCCCGACGTCAACTTACCTTAATCGGTTTTCGCGACACCTCGGTAAGAAATGAGGGTGGTCTATTCTACTCAGGGGATATCAATGCCAAGATTGTCTGTAAGACTACCTTTGCAAACTAATGTTCTATCTATACATTATTAAAGAATAACTTATTTATTACAGGTTAAATATGCTGCGAACTCTTCCGCCGGGAAGTGTCCACGAGCCCGATGATGCAGATGAACATATATGAAGAGCTTCAGTCGAATCATAATTATTTAGCCTCATTTATTGACATTAGTAATAACATTTTCACAGCGCGAATGCTTTTATTCACTAACAATTTATTTTGCCGCCTGAACCATTCGGAATTTTGGAATAAGGCTGTAAAAGTCCGCTTCAATGCTAGAGGACTCAAGAGAAGGTTGTGTCTTCAAAATAGTATTCATATTAGTATAATTGACAAACATTATGAAGTTTGAAACTTCTTAACTAGGACCCAATGGATTTTTTCTCAAATCCGTGGATAAGGGGGCTCTAGCACACTAGAACGGATCATAATTTGGTTTCATTGTTTAAAACATGATTGGTTAATATTATTGTTTGATAGTTATAGTACCTTGTATTCCATCAGAAATATTTTCCAGACCCAAGGCATATCATATTACCGGTTCAGTATATTGATATATCGGTCATGTGCAGCAATAGCGGTACAACTCAAAAACTTATATTTTGAGATGAATGGGTTTAAAATTTTCATTACTCAGGAAAATGAATAACAATTGCTTAGTTGCTAGTTTAATTGTTAGTTTGCTTAAACGACGGGCTTATAATGAATTATGAGTTCTGCCTGTATTGCTGCTAAAAATTGTGTATTTTAACATTAACACCATTTATTCCTATTCAAAACACGTGTTTTTACTTGTGTAGCAAAACTAAAAACCTGAGCAATCCTGGGAGTAATATATTTTCAAAACAGGATTATTTAAATTGTGAAATTTTTATAATTACGCTATTGTCTAATAAAACTGAAAGATTTGATCTAGTTAAAATTATATTATCCATCACAAAAACTTATATCTTTGGAATGGCATTATATGGCATGTAAAGTGTTAATTAGTCAAAAATGTATATAACTTAAAAAACTATAATTCCTGGTTAACTTGCATTAATCATAAATATGATTTGTTAAAAGTTTTTGCATAATCGTAATCATAATGCGAGTTAGACAACGGTGTATCAATTAAGGAGAATTCACAGTATTGCAGATACTTGGAAAACGATAATGGAAATGGAAAATTTTATCGCAAGTAAAGTTATAGAACTATGATACATGAGGCAAAAGTAACTAACTAATATTACTATTATTAACATTTAAAAATTGATTCAAAATTTTTATTATTTTACTATATATACTCCATAAGTATAGAAACATAACAAGATGTAAACAAACAAAACCATGTGATTCAGGAGTGACAAATATGTCATAACAATAATATTATTAACAAATGAAAAAATTGGGATTCAACTGCAGTTGTCAAAAGAATATCTCTAATATTTATAAATGTAATTTTCATAAATTGATTGGTATTTTCTAAAATTAAATATTTATACCTTTAGTATAGCAAAACAGCAATATATAATTTAATAAAATTCAGCAGATACAAATTAGCCAAGTAAACTACCTAAAATGGTAATTGGATTAACCAACGCAACATAATATCAATATTCTACGAGCTTCACTCTGTGATACTTAAATGTGTAGTAATTTAGTGTATTTAATATTATCCATCGTTTTCTTTAAAAATTTTATAATTCTTATTTATTGTTTCAAAGTTTGTAAAAATTATTGATAGCAATCACGCCATAATAAAGTGGTGCGAATACTATCAATAATTTTAAATTCTTTAAAAGAATTAAAAATTATATTAAATGTTAGTATAATGTGTTGTAATAAAAAAGGTACTTTATAGTAGGCAGATAATGCCTACTATAAACTACCTGTTTTGACATGTTTACATTTAGTTAAATACTTAACCCATGGAGTATAGTTCCTCATGATGTTTTCTTTCATCGAAAAGCTTGGTATCAATTGGCACATTAATTATGGCAAAATTTCACAATTTAATTTTTACTTTATATGTATAAATCCGAAGTGTTAACTGGTTTGATGGAAAATATTATACTTAGAGATAAAAACCACTAATATTCTATAAAACTACTACCAATATATCTAAAAAAGACTAATATTTATAATTTACCATCAAGTATACTCCTTTTAAGTATAATGTTTTTTCCTAAATACTAAAACGGTAAAAACGAAAGCATCTATTGTTTCAAATACTAATCTTGTAAATTTGTTTTCGAGTGAATACTTATAATTAATTATATTTAATAATAATAATATATAATAAATTAAATTACAATTCCTATATTTTCAAGATACATGATCGCCGATTCTGTTTCCTATTTAAAAATAGTAATCATTTTTGAAGTTGCACTTTTAGCGTGTTTAGGAAAAAACTTTTTTTTTTAAGATGCATGCACATAGAAATGTAAAACGGCTGTTGAATATAAATTTTTTTATTACAGTAAAAGTCTATTAAAGAATTTCCTTAAATATTTTGTTTTATTAAAATCTAAAAATCATTAATATGTTACAGGAAAACCGGTTATCCAAATAATCGGTAAGAGTAAAATGCGAATCGATAAAACTTTGACATCACAAGTTACGGTTTTAGCGCACCAAGTACATCACTAATTTTACTACGATTTTACGTCATACGTTATATATATTACTACTCCATATGTGAGAAAGAGTCAGAGCTGAGACTAAACCCGTTTTTATGAATGAAACGGGTGAGAGGCAGATAGTTTTTTATGAATGAGAATGTAAGTAGCTATAGTGCTACTCTGCACCCCCCCATACCACCGAAAATAGGCTCGCGCCAATGTATGAATCTCAACCATCTATTTTATAGTTAATAATCTATGTTTTGAATGTTTACTGTTTTTAAGCGTCGTAGTGTAAGGGGTAACAAACTTTTTAAATTACTACACCCCTATGCTCACTCACTAATGAAAGTGTTGATTTTTATCTGTGATATTTCGTTTAAATTTATGTAAAATTAGTTTTGAAGACAATAATAATGTGTAGGAATGCCACGTACAATCTATATTCAATGCTTTACACCCTGTGCTCACACCGTGATAAGTTTTCTCAAATCTGCATTGCCTTTTTTTATCTATTGTTGACTATGATATGAACTTGTCTATGATATGCACTTTATCCCTTATCACCGATTTCCCTATTTTTTTTAATTCGACTCGAGAACGACAAAAGAATATGTCAAATTTTATATATCGCGTTTTTACCGTGACAGCAAATGACGTAAAACCATAATCATAGATAATACACTATATAGGATAACCATAATAAAACGTACCAGTAGTATGATTATATATTATATTATGTATTGTATTGAAAAGTATAGAATTTATTATTGGTTACAATTTACTACTGGCAACAGTGAATGAAAAATGAATTCATAAAATTAAATTATTTGTCTGTGGTCACCACGCGATTTGCGATTTTTGTTGGTTGAATTTCTTTTCTGGAAGTTGACTCAGTTTTGATTTTTTCAAAAAAATCTATTAAAGCTTCTTAAAATGTACGGACAGCAACCAATTATAGTTTTGAGTAAGTATTGCAACTTTTAAAACTAGTTTTATGTTTCTTTATCGATATTTAACATAATTGGAAAAATTTCAGGCCAAAACACAAAACGTGAGTCCGGCCGGAAAGTTCAATTAGAGAATATTAATGCTGGAAAGGTAGGTTTTTGTGTAAATCAAGTGGAAAATGAAAATTTACATCTGTAAAATTTGTTTCATATACAAATATTTCGTATGTTATGTTTATTTTAGACAATAGCCGACGTTATAAGAACATGCCTTGGCCCTCAAGCTATGTTAAAAATGTTGATGGATCCCATGGGCGGGATTGTGATGACCAATGACGGCAATGCGATTCTCAGAGAGATTACCGTCCAGCATCCAGCTGCTAAATCCATGATAGAAATCGCGAGGACTCAGGATGAAGAGGTTATACATTGTCTTATTGAAATATTTGTTGGTTATTCTTACCCCAGTATTACTACATATAACCTGGCATATCAAACCCTGCAATATTGTTTTTAATGCATTTAATGTTTTTTAGTACACAATAGCACACTAGAGCATGACAGTGATATCTATTTATTATTGCTATATCAATTTTATGTATAAAAAGATTTTTTTTTTGAAATTATTACTATTTTCTTTTAATGCTTAGTTTGTATTACACTCTACAACATTTACTTTTATATAATTATGTACTTTGTATATTATATTATTTTACATATTTTATACATATCATATTTTATTATATCATCATCATTCTCTTACCCTTAACCCACTCTAAGTGGGGTCGGCACAATATGTCTTCTTCTTCCATTCTCTTCTATCATTCGTCAACTCTGGTGCCACTCCTTTAATATGGTTATCATTTTTCACACAATCCATCCATCATATCTTATTATATATTTGTTTTATTATTTTACTTTGTAATTTTTTTCTTATAAGTGTTTAGATAAAATGTTGCTGGTACTTAAAAAAGTCAACAAGAGTAATACATATTTAAATAAATTTAGTGTCTAAATTAATTCCTTATTACTGCTTTTGTAGGTTGGAGATGGTACAACATCAGTTATAGTTCTTGCTGGAGAAATGCTAGCTGTAGCTGAACAGTTTCTTGCGCAGAATATTCATCCAACAGTCATTATTAGAGAGTACCGCCAAGCTTTAGAAGATGCAGTTAAATTGTTACAAGATAAAATATCTATACCAATTGATTTGAATGATCGAGATAAGCTTAAGGAAGTTGTGAGTACTAACATTAGTGATATATTTTATTATTTACATTTTTGTATAATATGTATAGCCACTTTAATGGGATTACAGTTATTACTCCTATTGCTATTGTTTTTGGCTAAAAACTGAAGATGCTCATTGATAGCTCATTGACACAGCTTGTAATATAAACATGTTTCTCAGTTTGGTCACCTCTGGTAGCTTATTTATTATTTATTTATTTATGAGGTACAGTTTTCCGAACCAGCAGTAGATTTGATTATTCAAAAGCATTGTTTATAAGTTTATTTCAGTAAAGAATAATTTGAATTATGTTCTTATTCTTCTTATTACTATATTACTTATCACTTGTATTTATGGCCCATATCTAATGGCCAACATATACTTATAAACATTTTGCTCAGCAACTTTCAACTTGAAGCTGTTGTGTATTCAATTCTCACCACCATCTTAAAACAATTGGATGACTTTTCGAGTATGTGTGTATTTATGTATTTATTTAAAATTGTATATTTTTGTGTTACCTATCATCATCTTCCTGCCCTTATCCCACTCTAAGTGGGGTCGGCACAACATGTTATAAACATGCTGTCACATGATTTGGCTGCGTTTTTACGACCGGCCGCCTGCCTGACGTCAACTTACCTTAGTCGTATTTTACGACACCTCAGTAAGAAAGAGGGTGGTCTATTCTACTAAACCGGATACCACACGGTGGGTCTACTTACCTTAGTCGCTCATACTACACCTCGGTAAGAAATGAAATTGGTCTATTCTACTCAGCCGGATACCACACGGCAGGTCGTCTTACCTTAAGCGTAAGTTCCCCACCGTGTGGTATCCAGTTGTTACCTATAACACAAGTAATATCACTTTGACTTTGGGGACTAATTTTATGTGCACTAGTCTCATATTTGTAATACTTAAATTATCCTGATTTTTACTACACTAAGTATGTATATGTCAAATGTTTTTAAGATTTGAACTATACTAAGTATATACAAGTATGTAAGTTGTCAAATCTTTTTAAAGAGATATGGTATTTCTTTATACTTATTACATTTCTTAATATTTTAAATGAAATTTAATTTGATATATTCATGACTAATGTAATGTATTTTTTCCCAGATTCGCTCCTGTGTTGGTACTAAGTACATTGGCCGCTGGGCTGACTTGGCTGTTGACATTGCACTTGATGCAGTTAACACAGTCACTATAAATGAGAGTGGAAGAGTTGAAGTTGATATCAAAAAGTGAGTGTGCATATAAACATATAATAAAACATTAATTTATATTATTTTATTTTATAAGAAAAATATATAAGTTGTGTACACCATGTGGTATCCAGCTGAATAGAATAGTACCACACTCATTTCTTACTAAGGTGTCGTAAAAGGCGACTAAGGTAAGACAACCCGCTGTCTGGTATCCGGCTGAGTAGAATAGACCATCCCCAGTTCTTACAGAGGTGTCGTAAAAGGCGACTAAGGTAAGTTGACCCACCGTGTGGTATCCGGTTTAGTAGAAAAGACTACCATCTTTCTTACCGAGGTGTCGTAAAATACGATTAACGTAAGTTAGCGTCAGGCAGACAACTGGTCATAAAAATGCAGCTAAATCATGTAACAGCATGTTTATAACATGTTGTACCGACCCTACTTAGAGTGGGAACAGGGCAGGAGGATATATATTTATTTTATAAGAATAAAAATATAAGTTGTGTATAAAAATAAATTTTGTAAAATTAGATTAAAGCATTCAGAGTATTGTTGTATTATTATTATTGCATTTGTAAATATTTATTAAGTTTATTTAATAGGGCTACATATTCACTATATAGTATTCAGTATAAATAGTATGTCAAAATCGCACGGAGTGGAAATCTTTAGAGGAGGCCTTTGTCGAAAGACAAGCTATAGAAGAAGCACCACCGGTTGCCGACTAAATAATACTTATTTGCTTATAACGAATTTAAAGTAATAGGAAGGCAATAGTTTTTAGATGTACAATTTTACTATATATCAGCAATAATGGCTTATTTTTTTTTTTTTTTTATAAATAGTATGTAGCTATACTAAATTGTATTACACTTTTGTCTTGGAGAAAAATAATCATTAGAATCTCAGTATTAAAAATTGTAATATGTTGTAAATTTGCAGTTATGCCAAAGTTGAGAAAATACCTGGCGGCACAGTGGAAGAATCCAAAGTATTGAGCGGTGTAATGGTCAACAAAGATGTCACCCATCCAAAAATGAGGAGGTATATCGAGAACCCTCGTATTTTGCTGCTCGACTGCCCCCTTGAGTACAAGAAAGGAGAGAGTCAAACAAATATTGAGATTGTTGGTGAACAGGTGAGTTAAATACTTACACTGTTAAAATTTCTTAGCATATATTTAAAATATTGTTCATCATTAAGTAATTGTAATGCACTCAATACACCTTTGTCTTCAACAATGATGGTGCAAAATTGTTGGGACCTATAATTTATTCAATCAATTTTAGCTTTGCCATTACAGCAATTTAAAACACTGTTAAAAAGAGACATAAAGAAAGTCTACTTACTATACTGTTGAGAATTACATAGATGATATGAATGCTTGAATATAGCCTATTTGACAATGTACACGAAAGTAATGACTAAATGTAACTAATGTAATATAAGCAGGAATAGCTTTCCGTAACCAGCAGTAAAGTTGATGATTCAAAAGCACTTGCTTACAAGGTTACTTGAATAAAGAATTTTTTTAAATTTTGATTTTATTATAGCACACAGTTAAATGTATAATTTTTTCTCCAGGATTTCACCAAGTTACTACAGCTTGAAGAAGAGCATGTCCAACGACAGTGTGACGATATAATCGCCTTGAAGCCAGATGTAGTGTTCACTGAAAAGGGTGTATCAGATTTAGCTCAGCATTATCTCATCAAAGCTGGCATCACAGCTATCCGCAGGTATAAACGTTACTTTTAAAGTTACTTTACACATTTACTTTAAAGATTAATCATAATCAATAAATATGCAAGTCTGTCTGTGACAACGCCGTGTGGTATCCGGCTGAATAGAATAGTACCACCCTCATTTCTTACCGAGGTGTCGTAAAAGGCAACTAAGGTAAGTCGACCCGCCGTGTGGTATCCGGCTGAGTAGAATAGACCAACTTCATTTCTTACCGAGGTGTCGTAAAAAGCGACTAAAGTAAGTTGACCCACCATGTGGTATCCGGTTGAGTAGAATAGACCACCCTCTTCCTTACCGAGGTGTCGTAAAATACGACTGAGGTAAGCTGACATATCAATCTGCATTTCATTAGTGTAGCCAAACAAAACCTAGCCAAATCATATATAATATGTGACAGCATGTTTATAACATGTTGTGCCGACCCCACTTAGAGTGGGATAAGGGCAGGAGGATGATGGTCCATACTAACATTATAAATACAAAATTCTATCTGTCTGTTACGATTTCACAGATAATGCGTTGGACCCATATTAATCACATCACTCTAGGTGGGGGTTGGAAAAACATGTTATAAAGATTTCGTCTAGGTATTTTACGCCCTGTCGCCTGCCTAACCTCACCTTATCTTACATTACTTCTTTCTTTGTATAAAAAACAAATTAGATTAATTATAAATAAGCGCTGATGTGTATACATAATGTTATTATTATTATTTTTATATATATTAACATCTCACCGATTTAAAATATCATCTGTTTAATATTTAATTTTTCTCTTTTACCTTTAATATTTACATCTATATTTTATTTTTTCATCTCGTTACAATACGATCTAATTACTTCGTATTGTAACGAGGTATTAGTCAAGGATAGTGGTAATTGTTCACTCATACAAATGTTGTACTAACTTTTAAACGTGTTTTACACAGATTTAGAGTATATTATCAACAATGTTTTTGTTAAATTAAGTATTGTAAAATGCTATTAGTTGGTCTAATAAAAATAAATAAATAAATTACTTTAGTCCCCTTAGTGAATAACACTTTTATTATTTTATGTATAGATTACGTAAGACGGACAATAATCGTATTGCGAGAGCGTGCGGAGCTACTATTGTCAATCGGACTGAGGAGCTAAAGGAGTCAGACGTGGGCACTCAGGCAGGCCGCTTCGAGATCAAGAAGATTGGCGACGAGTACTTCACCTTTATAACAGAATGCAAAAATCCCAAAGTGAGTATTATTGTAACTGACTGAACTAACTTGGGCTTATTTTATGAATTATGTTGACTATTCTATCATATTTATTCTATCTATACATATAAAACAAAGACCCCAAAAGCTATCTGCCTGTATGTGATTGATTGATGATTGAAATAGTGCATTCTTGAGAAAGGTTTACTTTTTACGAGTTTTATAGGCACTACGCTATACTTAATTGCAATTTGCCACAAAACAAACTTTTTTGAATTCGGTCACTTTAAGACTAAGAGATATATAAAGATTCTTTTTTATTGATTGGTCTTAGAAAGTATTATAAATTTTAACTGATTTTTAATTTTAGGCGTGTACAATTCTACTCCGCGGCGCATCTAAGGATATCCTGAATGAGATCGAGAGAAATTTGCAGGATGCTCTTCATGTGGCTAAGAATTTGGTAAGTTTATCACATCGTCACGAAGCACGTAGTCGCAAAGCGGCGTTAGCCATTGAACCCGGTCGTAAATTAGTCTAATGCTAAACTCTCGTACCTAAGTCCTAAGTAACGTCAGTTTCCCTTGCTGACTGTCTCAAGTGTGTTTATGTCATGGGATACCTAACGCGCTTCATACCTATAGTCCTGGACATGCCTAAACAAATCTTTGGTAACAAGTATGGTAACAGGCCTCCATACATTTCTGACACACTGTATTTTTAGGTTACAGCAAGCCTAGCCGTGGTTAATAAAGTTCATAGATTGCTGTATGTATAAGGATTTGCAGTTTTCTTATCACGTTATAGCGAAATCGTGTTATAAGTAAGCGTGGGAGTAGGAGGGTTGGCGCAAATTACGAATCGTGTCAAAGTGAAAACCTGTTACCTTTACCTATAACTTTCATTTTTTTTAACATTTCTCATAGGAGGAGAGACAACTTCAAAAGAGTAGTTAAGAACTAGTGGATCGAAACGATGGTTTAGGGCTTAAACAGCTCTTCATACTATGTGCCCTGTAAACAGTATTATGATACTGTTTGCAGGGCACATAGTATGAAGTAGTGTAGAACGAGGGCTATGATAAGGCTTAAACAGCTCTTCATACTATGTCCCCTACGCACAGTATCATAGCCCTCGGTCTAAATGCATGTCTTGTGCATTTGGATCAGGGGCTATCACGCCTCGTTAAAATTTTGTTGTATGTGTTTTATTCTTGGAGTTTCGACAAATAAAAAATATTAAACACAGATTTAATCACTGAATTTAAGTTATATCAATCTTTATGTTTCCTGCAAACTGTAATACAAATATTTAAAATTAGCTAAATTTAATTGTGACTTTACGATTTAGCCATGTTTGATTCTAATCCCCTCAAATATCAAATTTTTTTTAACCTACTCGAGCGTAACGCAATTTGTATGCCGCTTGAACTGCAGTCACTAGATGTCGCTTTTGCAGCGTCATACAAATTGGCGTTACGTAAACGCGATCGAGTAGGTATAAAAACTTGCACTAAACACACTGCCCTGGATTTGAACTTGCGACTGCTGGTCAATATCATATGTTATGACACTGTTTAGCGAGAATGAAGGACTACTTACTATATGGCTTAATCGGCTTTACATACTATCCCAGTGCACTGTGCTGAAAACTCATTGGTGTACTGTTCCAGGTGTATGGTTTTAATTTGTGCTTTGCCGAATTCTACCATCGCCCTTATATCTCACTGTACCCCTCGCTCCAGGTGCTGAACCCTCGTCTGGTGGCAGGTGGTGGGTCGGTGGAGATGGCGGTGTCGGCCGCACTGTCAGCCAACGCGCCGCACTCCACGCCGTACCGCGCGGTCGCACAAGCGCTCGGTGAGTTAACTGCTAATACAATAAACTAGCTGTGCTTGCTTTTCCCAAACGGAAATCAGTGTTCCGCAAAGTTTTTTCCGTGTAAATCTCTTTATTTTATTCAAGTTATGAGAAGTAAGTTCATTAAAATATTTAAATTTAACCAAAATCGAATAAAAGAAAGAAAAATACCTACCTAAGTATATCTAGACATTAAATAATGCATATATTGAATGTTCAGAAAGGCGATGTGCCTATTACATCCACTCATTACCAATGCCAGATCACGACGGCATGACATGGAAAGGAACATTCTACTTTTAGCATATCGGATTATAGCAAAATTATATTTTCATTACTTTTGTATTATGGACATCTGCAAAGTAACGTTTAATTATAAAGCAATTTTAAATAAAAAATTTAGTAGTATGAAAGCGATGATGTACCAATTATATACATACTAGCTTTACCCGCAGCTTCGCCCGCGGGAAAGTTAGTGTGTCACAAAGTTATTCCCGCTTAAATACCATAATATTTTTAATTAAAATTTTGAAAATATATGTAGTTTTTATAGGTTGACCATAAGATATAGAGATATGCTGTTATGCTGGACGTTTTTGTAGTATTTTTGATGATCTACGATTCTCTAGTACACCACTTAAGTGTATCTCTATAGTCTTACGCGGCGCACGCGGCTAAAGTTCGCAGCAGGCGAGATTTTTAACAACTGCATAACATCTTCAACACAATTTACATAAAACCGTAATGTACTATTATTAACATAATCTATTATATTATGTACTATTATTAAAATAATCTTCCGGAAGAATAGCACTATCTTTTGATGAAAACCGTACAAAAATCCGTTTATTAGGTTATGAGAAAATCGATCACATACAGACAGTTTTTGGGGACTTTGTTTATAATAAGTATAGATATAGATGCTAAAGCTGTGGTAGCCCAGCGGTAACACCGTACGACTCTTTCGAGGAGGTCACGGGTTCAAACCCGGGCAGACACCAATGAGTTTTTCTGTTAAAACATGTGTCTAATAGATATACTGCGTCCATCATATTATCAGTCTTTTGACAGCTCACGCTCATTAAGTTTTGTATTGCTTACGTACAAATATCATACAAATAATATTTGTACTTTATGGATGGGTACCGCCCACTTAGTGATGTCACACATAATGGGTTACTACGATTATGCCACAGATTAAAAATAATCGGTAGAAATCGATGTTACGAGTATTAAAAGACATTTAATAACATTATATAAAGTTTTACTTTCTTCTTAGTTAATACATGAATACAAATAAAACAATCAGGATATTTTAATTTATTTTATTAGCACGAGTCGTCGGAATGATAATCAACACTAGACTCCTCCGATGAGGAGTCTTCAGTAGCAGTTATTATTAGCTCTTGTGTAGATAATATATTATCAAACGCAATATCACGTTCCCCATCAGAGAATATTACTCTTTTAGTTCTTTCCACCACACTTGCCCAGTTCTCGGCCGTTACGTGGGTGCAAGCATTTTTTAGCAATTGCAACATTTTATTCGCTGTGAATGGGGGGCTTGTATTGCATCTCGCAGCATGCCCTTTTACTTGTGCCCATATAAGTTCTATTGCGTTGTACTGGCAGTGGTATGGAGGAATCCGAAGAACAGTATGGCCATATTCTGCTGCCATTTCATTGATTACATAGCGTTTTGCTCTCTTTTTGGTTTTTAATATTTTTATTAATTCAACTTTTAACATTGAGTCGTCCACATTTTCTCCATTGTCCCGAAGCCAATTAATTATTTCATGCTTTTTATTAGCCTGTGTTGGCATTTTGTCAATTTGACGGGAGTGGTAGGGCGCATTATCAATAAAAATTATTGATGGTTCTTCCAATGAAATGAGCATTTTTTTGAACCACTCTTCATACACATTTGCATTCATCTCTTCGTGGTAGTCATTTGATTTCTTCGATTTAAATGCCAACAGTGCGTCTTGTACAAATCCTTTTGCTGTACCTGCATGGCAAATGATTAGGCGCTCACCTTTTCCCATTGGTACTGAGGAAGTGGAATCAGCAGTATCATCAGTCCAGAAACGAGATAGTGTGTGGTTAGCGTTGAGCCATGTTTCATCCGTGAAAACAATATTTGCCCAATCTTGTATTTTCTTTGCCTCTCTTAAAAAATCACAACGTGCTATAGCTATATCTGTGCGTTCCATTAATAATTTTCTTTTATTTAACTTTTTATATGAAAAGCCAATTGTGTTCAAAACTTTGACCGAAGAAGATTTTTCACCATGAAATAGACCACTTCTTTTCAAAGAAACAATAAGTTTTCTCAAAGTTGGAATTTCTTTTCTCAAGTAGTAATCTAGTTTACGTAGGTTATCATTAATCGAATTACTTAGGTACGTAATTCGATTAATGATAGTAGGTACTATAATCGGAATGGTATCGCATACGAGAATCTTTAGGACATCACTATCGTCAATCTGTCAAAAGATGGTTAATATAATGGACAGTGTATAATTGCAATTTATCACATGCTTTTCGGTGAAGGAAAACATCGTGAGGAAACCTGCATATCTCTAGAGAATTCTGGAGATACGTGTAGCCTACCAATCCGCATTGGAGCAGCGTGGTAGGTGTTAGCTCCAATCCTTCTCTCTCTAAAAACGAAGAGAAGAGGCCTATTCCCAGCAGTGGGATAGTAACAGGCCGCTACCTACCTTTTTTATAGATGCTATACATGTATATTGCTCGTTTATTTCAGAAATCATACCACGTACATTAGCTCAAAACTGCGGCGCGAACACCATCCGCACGCTGACCGCGCTGCGGGCGCGGCACGCCGCGGGCGCGAGCACTGCGGGCATCGACGGTGAGACCGGCGAGATAGTGGACATGGCCGTCAAGGCTATTTGGGAACCGCTGGCCGTCAAGCTACAGGTACGTGCTGTTTCATATTCATCATCCTCCTGCCCTTATCCCACTCTAAGTGCGGTCGGCACAACATGTTATAAACATGTTGTAACATGATTTGGCTGCGTTTTTACGACCGGCCGCCTGCCTGACGTCAACTTACCTTAGTCGTATTTTACGACACCTCGGTAAGAAGGAGGGTGGTCTATTCTATTCAGCCGGATACCACACGGCGTTATATTATTATTTTAATAAATACCATGTACCATGTACCATAAAAAATGTTGGAAACAATCTCTAATGAATAAAAAAGTGTACAAAGGTCAACTTATCCCTATGACAGAGATCTCTGCCAGCTAATCTACGAAGTGAGACAATTCATAGTTAAGAAAGAGTTGGTATATATATATATATATACATTTTTATACTTAGTTATAATATTTAGCATTGATTTAAGTTAAGTTTTCCTAAAAAATGTAACCACCTGTTTTGGAAATATTTTTTTATTTTATTTGATTTGATTGATATATGTATATACATACACACCCACATAAACACAAAATACTATACTACACAATACTTTATCCTACTAATATAAATGCGAAAGTATATTCGTACGATAAGGCCACATCTAGGGAAAAAATAAACGCTTTGCAATTTTTTGTCGTGGACTCTTATCTCCTGATGTTTCAGTTGCGGGGCGAAACGATTGTTGAGTTTGTGAAAGTGAATGTATGTAGTGCTTGTATATTGTAGTGGCGGTGGTGGAGGTTTGTGCATGTGTTTTTACGAATCCTGCATGTATCACGTATGCAAACGGATTGTCCACTCTACATTAAGCATTATATATATTTTCTATTTTACGTCATCGCGGACTATAGCAAAATAATTTTATTATTACTTTTGTATTATGAATCTCCCTAAAGTAACGCCTAATTTTATAAATTAGTCAATAACTCTGTCAAATTTTATACCCCTCCTTGTAATTTTTTTATTTTTATTTATTTATATAAGTAATATTCGTAACAACACATACAATACATTACAGGTGTACAAGACGGCGGTAGAAACTGCAATCCTTCTGCTCAGAATCGACGACATCGTGTCTGGCTCAAAGAAGAAGGACAAAGAGCCAACCGCACCGGCCGAGGCTGCTGCAATCCAAGAATAAATAATTCAAGCCTATATCCAGGGATCGTTGCGATGTTATTAACAAAGAATGTTACACCTTCGCAAAAACATTCATTAAAAATTTAAATTTTGGAATGATCCAACAGCACTTTAACCTTACATAACCAACTCAAAACAAAAACGAGTTAAAAAAGTTTTTAACAAAAATTTATGTCCCTACTGTTAACCGTTGAGGAGTTCCCTCGTCTGGAGCCAATCCTGGCAATAGCATCAAATTCTGTTATCATAAACATGCATTGTCATAGAGACTTGACCAGTATGAAATATTTTAGCTCAAAAGTAATGAGAATATTATTTTGCTATAATCCGCGATAAAAGGAAATATATGTAATGCTAAATGTAGAGTGTACTATTCGTTCTCATACCTGATACATGCAGAATTCCTTTCTCGAGAATTGCACAATCATTAAGTAAAAACCTTAATTACACAGCTAGATTTTGTTTTATAATATTTATAGATGATTATGACCAGTTAATTTCTACGACTATCTTGATTCCGATATTTAATAAGTTATAAATAAATATTAATAAATATATGGGACACTTACATCTGCATGAAAACCTTTTGCATATTCCTGACTTTGTCAGACCCTTAATTAAAGAGTTAAACAGAAATTTTGCAATAACTAATACTAGTTTGTAGTCATTTAAATGCGATTAATATGTGAGTGTGGCAAATTTATATTTTTGCATTTTACTATAATGGGAAGTTTGGAAGAAAATTTCATTTATTCATCACAGATTTTGCATACTTAATTTGTATGTACTTATTTTCTGGTACATAAAGTTTTGTATGTTATTGTGTTGAATAGTATTTATAAACTTTGAAGATGTTAATTTGTTTTGTCTGAATATAAGCTTTTGCAACAGACTTTGTCACTTTTAGAGCTTACATTGTCAGCTAAGATTGTATTTTATGATATAAAATTACTAATTCGTATTAATTTTAAATATATACTGTTATCCATTGTATTTTCATTTTATTTTAAAATGTATCTATTATTTTAATAAATCTTAAATTTTGCTTTTGACATATTGTATTTACGCTTTTAAAGTATGTACGAGTGACGTTACATATGTAGAGTAATAACTATTAAATACTATAATAATTATTAAATAGCTGTCCGGTCAGGCGTTGTTGTGGCTCAGTCTGGTTTAGAATTTCTCTCGAAACAGAAATCAATAGTAAAAAAAATTGCTTCTATCCTCTTCCCCACCATACTTTACAAAATCATCCGCTGGGTCATTCTAAAAATTGAAAGTATAATCGGTCCAACCGTAACGGAGTCAATAAAGGACATACAAACAAACATTCATTTTTATTTATTAAGATTTTTCTTCTTTTTCTTACATAATATTATACAAGCCAGCTTCGCTGTCGCAGTCTTAAGTGCAGTTGCAAAAGCCAGCTTCGCTATATTAGTGCTAACATATGCCTTACTTATTTTACGCTATTTGTATTGTTTAGTTTTAATTTTCATAATTTATAGTCACAACTGTGTCGTCTAACATCGCGAGTGCGAGTTTATGTTTGAAAATGCTATTTTTTAATGAATAAATAGTATTAAAACTATATTTTTTGTTTCATTATCATTTATGAAAAGCTTTTGTTACGCAGTGGGTAGTGACCCTGCCTTCAGCGTAGCGGGTCGCGGGTTCGATTACCGCCGAGGGCCAACATTTTGTATAAATGAATTTGTTGGTCTGCGAGTCTTGGTGTTGGCTTCAGACGATGGAACTCTTCCACAATTAAAAGCAGGGACATGGAAATTTGTTAAAAGCTTTTTTCTTTTATCATTAATAAATATAAAGGAGAAACGGACTTATACAGTTTTGCTTTATCTTATCTCAGTCAATGTAAATAGGTTCCAGAACACCAAAATTATGAGTATTAGGAATTGGGGTTATACAAGATTTTCATTTTTCATTGCAATCTCTGAGTAATTAACTATAAGTAACTTCTAAGTATTATTCTGAAAAAGTTAGGGGTACTCTATATATAACTGGCCCGTTGGCGCAGTTGGTAGCGACTCAGCCTTCAGCTCCGCGGTCGTTGGTTCGATTCCCGCCGAGGGCCAACATTTTCTAACAAAAATTGTTGGTTCTGCGAGCCTGGGTGTATATTTGTATTTAAGTAGGTATTTAAAATTATATAACTATATATTTACCAGTTGTCTGTCACCCTCAACATAAGTATTAAGTTACTAACTTTGGGGACAGACGACCGTGTGTTTAAGTGTTCCATATATTTATTTATTTATAATTATTCTACCTATGTCGAGAATTATTTTTCAACTTTTAGCTGTGCTATAGAAGCGTATCTTTTTAAATTTTTCTTATTTATCATTATATTCATCAAACATTGAAAATATTTAAAACAAAAATTCAAAGTTGGATTTAGCGATGGTTTTTAGTGATGGGAATTTAGATAATGCCAAAAAATTATGACCATAGGCGCATATTGTCCTTGGACATATTCGTGTGTAAGTTTATGATGTTCATAGTAGATAATTTACATGTGACCATTTATGAAGGTCGTGGACACGCTTTGTTTAATTTTGGTTATTTGAATTGTGAGCAAGATTTGGTTGAGATAAATTTAACATTAAATATTATACATGCAATGAAACTAAATTGTTTTTGTTCTAAAAACAAATACATCATTAGTATTCTAGTATATTATTTTGTTATGGGTTTACTTCGTGTGAAAAAGTTTGAAAGAATTTGGCATCACAATTACTATTAATATTTTTAAAAGTGAGTAATAAGCATTAAGCCCACAAGGGACTACTGAAAAAAAAATTATTGCATATATCTGTCTCTCTTTTTTATGTGTGATTAAACAAAGATAAAGAATACGAGTTTCATCTTCCCTCTTATTATTTACTAGCAATCGCCAGCGCCGAATTAAGTTTCAAAAGGCCAACATCACGCGGTGTTCCCAGGCGGTCACCCATCCAAGTAGTGACCGCGCCCGATGTTGCTTAACTTCGGTGATCGGACGAGAACCGGTGTATTCAACGTGGTATGGACGTTGGCGATTGTCATATTAAAATGTATGATCATAATTTTATAGGAAGTAGTTGAAAGAAACAGAAAAAAATTAAGTACCAAAAAACTAACTTCAATTAAGAGGTGTTTCTAAGCGGTCATGAGCACGCCTGACTTCGTTTATATTCGGTGAATAAGAACCGGTGTATTCATCGGTGGACGTTGGCAATTGCAAATATAAAATGTATGATCATTATTTTATATCTTAATATAATGGATTTTATGGCGATTTGTAAATGAAACAGAAAAAACATAAATAGCAAAAAGCCAACATCACGCGGTGTTTCCAGGCGGTCACCCATCCAAGTACTGACCGCGCCCGACGTTGCTTTACTTCGGTGATCGGACGAGAACCGGTGTATTAAACGTGGTATGGACGTTGGCGATTGCAATGTTAAAATATATGATCATAATATTATACTGTAATATTAAGAATTTTATAGGAGGTAGACAGTGTTGGCCTATAATGCCATAGGAACTCTGTTAAGCTTTACCACCACGACTCTTATAATAATAACATCATAAGAGCTCTTGCCACCATCAACATTCCAGCTCTTCTTTAAGCTTTCAGGTATAGTGAGTCGGGATGATGACAAAAGACGCTGGTTCCTTAGGAACGGGGACTCCTCAAGCGGGACGCACGTGTGTTAATTTGTTAGCCTCGCTCATATTAAAAAAACCGCGTTTACACCTAAATCTATGTGCCATTGATATTTAATTTAAAGGGTCACTTAAAGCGTGCCTTTATAGTTATTAAAAATATAATTTATTATTATTGAAGTTAACACAAACAAACAGTAATATATTTATTATATTTATTATGTGTTTATGGTCTGTGGTCGCGAGAGGATATGCGACCGGGCACTTCATTGTTATTATTCCGAATTCTAATAATTATTATTAACCGTTAGATTGATGAGTTTCCATTATACAAATTCAAAATGTAATTTAAAAATAAGTTTGTCCATATAATATTGTTGTATAGTTCTTAAAAGCTTTTATTTCACTTGCCGTATATTTATGTTAATCTTGGAAGTCAAATTTGACTAATTTCCGGATTGAGCTGAAATTTTATATACTGGTCATAAAATTAAATTTTAAAATTAAAAAAATAATAATTTTTCAAAAAGTAAATTTTATATACCGATGACAATGCATATTTTTGATAAGCATGACCTTATGATTGGCTCTAGAAAGGGGACCTCCTCAATGATTAACAGCAAGGACATGAAATTTTTTTTAAAGATTTTATTTATTAAAAGCTTTTATTCTCTTTTTTAACTCTTGCAGGGAAACTGAGTTCAGCGGCCTACGCTGTTCGAAAGATAAAACAATTCATAGACGTTGAAACAGCAAAACTTGTTTATTTTGCCTACTTCCATAGCATTATGTCCTATGGAATATTGCTAAGGGGTAAATGCGCGGCTAGTGAAAAGTTTTTCGTTTTACAAAAAAGAGCTATACGTGGCATTTATAATTTAAGACCGCGTGATTCCCTGCGGGAGAAGTTTGAGGAAACAGGTATTCTTACATTTGCTTCACAGTATATTTTAAGCAATTTAATTTATGTACATAAAAATATAAAGAATTATAAAACGATAGGTGATGTATACAATAGACAAAGCAGGAACCGACATAAGCTTGCGGCTCCTGCTTTGCGCCGCGCAAAAGTGCGTAACTCGTTTGTGGGTTTTGGTATAAGATTCTATAATAAAATTCCGCAATCAATTTCAGCACTGCCATTACAGCAGTTTAAAAACACTGTTAAAAAGAGGCTGATACAGAAAGCCTACTATACTCTTGAAGATTATTTAGAAGATAAGAATGTGTGGATATAGCTCTCTTTGGACCTGTACAAGACATTAACGACTTAATTTAAATAATATTAAGAATTATATTTATAAAAGAGCAACCGCCGAGTTTCTTGCTGGCTCTTCTCGGTAGGAACAGCTTTGCGAACCAGCAGTAGAGTTGACGATTCAAAAGCACTTGTTTACAAGTTTATTTGAATAAAGAATATTTTGAATTTGAATTTGAATTTATGTTTAAACTATTAAAATGAATTTCTTACAAATATCATAGGTACATTTTGTCATTGCTATAGTAGACAATAGACATACATGTAGTTAACAGTGAACGTATACTAGTGCTATAGACAAGATATAGTTCATCATACTCCTGCCCGTATCCCACTTTAAGTGGGGTCGGCACAACATGCTATAAGCAAGTTGTCACATTATATGGCTACGTATTTTACGACTGGCCGCCTCCCTGACGTCAACTTACCTTAGTAGCCTTTTACGACACATCGGTAAGAAATTAGATTTATGATATAGTTCACTAAATTGGAAATTATAATATATTTGTGCGGTCAAAAGAACGATATCTCTCTTTTAGATTTGTAGCTGGGTTAGTACGCTATTATCAAAACTAAATAACTAGGTAAGTAGAAAATATTATTTTGCTATAATCCGCGATAAAAGAAAATGTATGTAATGCTAATTTTTAATACTATAAAATACTATAGAGTGTACTATTCGTTCTCATACCTGATACATGCAGAATTTGTATAAACTCATGCACTTTCCGCCACCGATAACACATCAATACACAAGCACTGCACACATTCATTACCACAATCTCAACAATTGTTGCGCCCCGTAACGGAAGCATCGTCAGGACTTCACGACTAAATCGCAAAGCATTTGCTTTGGACCTCCGCAAAGTAACGCCTAATTCTATAAATTACGTTATTATCACTTAAGTCACACGCGATGTTGCTTAACGAACTTTTTAAATTAAGCTTCGATTAATTGTGAAGCAATGGAAACGTGTAATGGGTATACAATCGCGTCCCCGAACAATAAGTCCATAATGCGTGACCATTGCTCGGATCGACCCTCCTGCACTCTGGACAAATCTGCGCTGAACTCACAACGCTGCAGACCAGCCCGGGAGCAGGTCAGGTCCCTTGACTACTAGATTATGTAAAGGTAAACATTGTCTCTTTTAAATATTCTTTACTACCGGTATTCGCCTTCGATTGCCCTTTAAGTTTTTAAGTAACTTTAAAAATGCAACAGGCACGAGTCTGTTTTCTCGCTGTTCCCGAAAGAAATGCGGTATTTTTTCTTCCTATATATTACCCTAGTATATAAACGTATTAGCTAAGAAAGCAATACAGACAGAAATACACTCAATTATAATCTTACTAATGTCTCATTTATACAAAAGTAATACTAAAATTATTTTGCTATAATCCGCGAAAAAGTAAAATAGAAAATATATATAACATGCTGCTCCAATATAGATTGATAGGTTGCATATAATTTATAGAATTAGGCGTTACTTTGCGGAGATCCATAATACAAAAGTAATAATAAAATTATTTTGCTATAATCCGCGATGAAGTAAAATAGACAATATATATAATGCTTAATGTAGTGGACAATCCGTTATCATACCTGATACATGCAGGATTCGTAAAAACACATGCACAAACCACCGCCACCACAATATACAAGCACTATATACGTTCACTATCACAATATCAACAATCGTTTCGCCCCGCAACCGAAGCATCATCAGGAGATAGACTCCACGACCAAAATCGCAAAGCGAAGCAATACCCAAATAAGCTTAGTTATACTGCGTCCATCATATTATCAGTCTTTTGACAGCTCACGCTCATTAAGTTTTGTATTGCTTACGTACAAATATCATACAAATAATATTTGTACTTTATGGATGGGTACCGCCCACTTAGTGATGTCACACATAATGGGTTACTACGATTATGCCACAGATTAAAAATAATCGGTAGAAATCGATGTTACGAGTATTAAAAGACATTTAATAACATTATATAAAGTTTTACTTTCTTCTTAGTTAATACATGAATACAAATAAAACAATCAGGATATTTTAATTTATTTTATTAGCACGAGTCGTCGGAATGATAATCAACACTAGACTCCTCCGATGAGGAGTCTTCAGTAGCAGTTATTATTAGCTCTTGTGTAGATAATATATTATCAAACGCAATATCACGTTCCCAATCAGAGAATATTACTCTTTTAGTTCTTTCCACCACACTTGCCCAGTTCTCGGCCGTTACGTGGGTGCAAGCATTTTTTAGCAATTGCAACATTTTATTCGCTGTGAATGGGGGGCTTGTATTGCATCTCGCAGCATGCCCTTTTACTTGTGCCCATATAAGTTCTATTGCGTTGTACTGGCAGTGGTATGGAGGAATCCGAAGAACAGTATGGCCATATTCTGCTGCCATTTCATTGATTACATAGCGTTTTGCTCTCTTTTTGGTTTTTAATATTTTTATTAATTCAACTTTTAACATTGAGTCGTCCACATTTTCTCCATTGTCCCGAAGCCAATTAATTATTTCATGCTTTTTATTAGCCTGTGTTGGCATTTTGTCAATTTGACGGGAGTGGTAGGGCGCATTATCAATAAAAATTATTGATGGTTCTTCCAATGAAATGAGCATTTTTTTGAACCACTCTTCATACACATTTGCATTCATCTCTTCGTGGTAGTCATTTGATTTCTTCGATTTAAATGCCAACAGTGCGTCTTGTACAAATCCTTTTGCTGTACCTGCATGGCAAATGATTAGGCGCTCACCTTTTCCCATTGGTACTGAGGAAGTGGAATCAGCAGTATCATCAGTCCAGAAACGAGATAGTGTGTGGTTAGCGTTGAGCCATGTTTCATCCGTGAAAACAATATTTGCCCAATCTTGTATTTTCTTTGCCTCTCTTAAAAAATCACAACGTGCTATAGCTATATCTGTGCGTTCCATTAATAATTTTCTTTTATTTAACTTTTTATATGAAAAGCCAATTGTGTTCAAAACTTTGACCAAAGAAGATTTTTCACCATGAAATAGACCACTTCTTTTCAAAGAAACAATAAGTTTTCTCAAAGTTGGAATTTCTTTTCTCAAGTAGTAATCTAGTTTACGTAGGTTATCATTAATCGAATTACTTAGGTACGTAATTCGATTAATGATTGTAGGTACTATAATCGGAATGGTATCGCATACGAGAATCTTTAGGACATCACTATCGTCAATCTGTCAAAAGATGGTTAATATAATGGACAGTGTATATATACTAATCGGTACGGTACCGATTAGTAGATAATCTATAAATTGAGTAGATAATTCTATAAATTGTCACATTTATAATTTTCATAGTAGTCTCTCGACGATCACGCCCAGTTAAGCTTTAAAGTGACTTCAATCGATTAGTTTGCTGATAAAAACATCAGAATTTCGTTATCCTATATGTTAGTTCAGTGTATAGGCATTGTTTTACGATCTTTCATCAATATTGGTCGAGCGCATTAGCCTAAAAAGCGCAACAGATGGACAGACTTGCGCATTTATGAGTATACTATTATTAGTGGTAATGGCGAGTTTGTACGCGCCCAGTTAACCTTTTACATGCCCTCAATAACGCATGTTTCTTTTTATATTCTCGAAAGAGAAACGGGAAGTGACTGTTAGGTGGAACTTGTGGCATCTGTAGTCTAATAATATAGATGCGAAAGTCTTTTATGTTTTTAGAGCTAATGCGCTAGACCAATTTTGATGAAATTTGGTAATATCGTAACTTAAATACCGGCCGACGTGTGGTATCAGGCTGAGTAGAATTTTTACTTTTTTACCGAGGTGTCGCAAAAGGCGAGTAAGGTAAGATGACGTCAGGCAGGCGCACGGTCGTAATACCTGGTCGAATCATGTGACAACATGTTTCTAACATGTTGTGCCGACCCCACTTAGAGTGGGATAAGAGCAGGAGGATGATGTAGCTTAAATAGCGGGTCAATATATAGGCAGAAAGTCATGTTGTCTTGCGGAAACAAAAAAAAACATTTAAGTCGTAGTTACAAGGTTTACTAGAAATATAGCATTAAAAATCCTTCTTTTAATGTACGGTACTTGATGAATAGAATAGTATATAATAGAATAGTAAGTAGGTCAGTGCGTTACGGTCACAAGTGATTGGATTACAATGATTGGGTATTAGGTATAGGGCTTTATCAATACAATACAATGCATTGAAAGCCGATTTTCGTAAAGCCCATTTTGTGTGAAAGCTATCTCTGTGGTAAATGTTATACTGTTAAATTTCCTAAAACTCGCATATCTGTTTAGCTGTGATAACCCAGCAGTGAGGTCGTGCGACTATTTCGAGAGCAAAATATAAGACCTAAGTCCAGCAATGGACGTCCATCGTTTGAAGAAATTTGTGTCTCTGTTATGCGTTAGCAACTAATCCGCTGGGCCTATTTTGATAAAATTGGACGCAAATATAGCTTATATATCGGGTAAAAACATTTCCGTTTTTCTTTCGGAAACAGACAAAAACATATAATGCACCATTGAGTGTACGTTATACTTGAAATTAGCGCTAATATTGTCGCGGGCTTCACTTGTAGGTATAACTAGTAATGTACTTTTTATCTACAAAATTACAGTCCAGCCGAGGTCGTTACACTGTTACTGATTTATATAATTTAGGCAGATAATATTCATGGTTAGATGGTTATTTGGAAGCTTCCGTCGATTTCATCTGGTTTCCGCTTTGACAATGTCGCGAACATTGTCGTTTTATGTCGCCATTGTGAAATTTGGTTAAACTGATTTAAAATAAGATTAATTATTAGCCTAATTACATACGCATATTTTAAAGCAGGGGTGTTTTAATAAAACTATTTTGGGATAAACAACCAATGCTTAACTTATACTTACTTAATTATATAACTTGTAGTACCTGGGTGGTAATTTTTAAAATAATGTAAAAAAAATTTTTTTTTAAATTTAAAAGAAAAATTAAAAAATAATAGGGCAGGTGGGGCTATATTCCTAGGTATTTTCACCTCTCTAAACCGCCCGTTCCCCAAATGAACCACCATGACTTTACGTTTGACAGCGAAAAATTATGATTGTATTCAACGTAAATTTCAAAACAATTTTAGAGCCCGAAAACAGGGATAAAACGACATTTTTTAAAAATAAAACTTATCTAGATCGATTTTTCTCCCCCAAAACCCCCTACATGCTGAATTTCAGGAAATCGTTGGAGCCGTTTCCGAGATTCTGAAAATATATATACCTATATAAATATATATACCATATACATACAAGATTAACTCATTTAAATATTAAAGATAGATAGAAAACAGAATACAAAGATACAGGATTTACAAGATGTACTAAAAACCTGCCAAACTGACCAAAAAACAGACCACACTACACAAGCACTGCACGCATTCACTGTCACAATCTCAACAAACGTTTTGCACCATTATCAAAACATCACTATAGTGATAATGTATGTGTGTAGTACTGTGTATTGAGGTGGCGGTAATGGTATGCAGCGCATGCGTTTTTACAAATCCTGCATATATCAGGTACGAAAACTGCACATTTAGCATTACATATATGATCTACAAGCTTTGACCCGCGATTTCGTTCGCGTGGACTGTTGTCGTGTGATGGGTCGATAATAGATGGCGTTTTTCAATGTCATCCTATTCCTGTAGAATTAAGAGCATTTCTATAGCTTGTATGTTATTCCGGTGTATAAGGAATAATTGTGCCAAATTTCATCGATATTGGTTCAGCGGATACGCCGTGAAAGAGTAACAAACATACATCCATACTCACAAACTTTCACATTTATAATAGGATAGGATAGGATAGGATTGTCTTTATCGCAGATTCTAGCAAAACAATATTATTATTACTTTTGTATTATGTATCTTTGCAAAGTTACGCCAAACGCCGTGTGGTATCCGACTGAATAGAATAGTACCACGCTCATTTCTTACCGAGGTGTCGTAAAAGGCGGCAAAGGTAAGTTTACCCATCGTGTGGTATCCGGTTTAGTAAAATAGACCACCCGCTTTCTTACCGAGGGGTCGTAAAATACGACTACGTAAGTTGACGTCAGGCAGGCGGTCAGTCGTAAAAACGCAGCCAAATCATGTGGCAGCATGTTTATAATATGTTGTGCCGAACCCCACTTAGAGTGGGATAAGGGCAGGAGGATGATTATGAAAGTTACGCCAAATTGTATAAATTATTTTCTTATAGACATATTCATAATAAATATCGCAAAATACTTTATCATTATATCGCTTATAAAATCGCTAATAAGAGAAGCTTGCCGTTATGTATTATTATTACCTCTTTTTCAGTACACAATTTTATAAATGTAATAAACAATCATTTATCCTTTTTAATGTTTCAGCGAATGTAAGAAAAATGAAGATTATAATCACAGCAACGCTTTATGCATTTCTCTTACAACCCTCGCTTTGTTTCGACATTCAGCATACTTACAATGAAAATTCTGAGGTAAGGACCCATGTTATAGGATGTTGATTTAATTCCATGGATTTAATTATACTAGAGTACGGGAGGCATAGGTACGCCTGTAAGTGAGAGTGTAAGAATAAATAATCTGCGGGAATCTGTCTGTTCACAAATGCGTTCTTAATTTAAAAAATACACCAAAATGACATTTATTCCTTACTCACGAACATGAAAGAGATAGATGATAAACCTCTTTTGTTTTTTTGTAAATGTAATATGGTACATTCTGGGTTGGCTTCACTACTCTACAATAATAATAAATAAGAGGTGACTTTTGACGAGAAGACAGTTAAATATCTCTTGGGCTACACAGGTTTGACTACTCTTTATCTCGTTAGTAAAGTTGCACATAAAAAAGTTTCGATGAATACACTATCTAAACGTAATTGGAACTAACGTTATCGTGGCTTGTGGCAGTAGATGATTAATAGAAAACATCGCGAAAAGGAAAAATTTCTATGTGTCTCTACTTATAGTATTGTATAGGAATGAGTTTGTGCGTGCCACTACCAAGATTTGGGGAGTGTGCATTACCGGACGTAGAATGCCAATACTGAGACTGTGTGGAAATATCGTTTAGACTCAAGTGTTGTGATACTCGTATTAAATATAAAACTGAAAGAAACGATGCTTCGGTGATGAGACCTTAAGGGAGCCTAGATCGTACATAATTTAAAAAATAATGATGAATTAATTCAGTTATCATTCATTTCATATAGTATAATTATGTCACAATTTTATTTTATTTTTGATATATTCAAAATTTGCCTTTAGGTATACCAAATATAAGAGATTAATTATTATTTTTTCTTCTAGGGAAAACCAGAAGACACTGCTAGAGGCCGACGTGACGTCATCGAAGAAGAAAAATTTTATAATATAAGGACCGACAATAGAAAAGATGCATACAGCCATAACACACCCTGGCTACCCAGTCCTGTATCTCAAGAAGACCCTACAACTAAAATATCAATCACTAATTCAGCTCAAGACCACCCACAGATGTATCAAACAACAGAAAGCATAACCGATAAACCAACAGGCCGTGGAGCTAGAGCATCCAACGAAAACTGGATTAAGCTGCCATTTCCTACACAAGAC
The DNA here is from genome assembly GCA_029227775.1 of Morpho helenor. NCBI lineage: Eukaryota > Metazoa > Arthropoda > Insecta > Lepidoptera > Nymphalidae > Morpho > Morpho helenor. The sequence continues at coordinate 4,289,074 of JARGCU010000006.1, forward strand.
GACGGGCACGATATACTAACACCTCCACAACCTTCAGGCGACTTCATAAATTCCCGAATGCCAAGAGTCAATTTCGTGACCCAAAACAAAGCAATCGAAGCTTCCGAGTCTAGGAATGATAAAGAATCCGTACAAAGGCCGACAAGGACCGATGATTTAAGGACCGAATTCGTAAGGCCAGAAGAAGACAAGACCGAATACAAGCCAGTTTATCCTCGGCAGGCCGTTTATTACCCGGAAGACAACAGGCGGCCGTATTACGATGATCGATACTATGCGGCTGACGATTTATACAGACGTGATCCATACTATGATTTATACGATCGCAAGCAGTACTACCCCGGGTACGGGCCGCGAGTGGACAGATATGATGAAGCGTATGATAATTATGTGCCTCGGAAGCCTAAAAGGATTATTTATTATGCACATCTACCCGAAGTCGTTAGAACGCCACCAAGTGTCGATTTAAGATATAGATACTCTATGGATCCGTATAGGCGATTCGATGACGACTATAATGCAAGAACTGGCAGATATGACTACAGATTTAGAAACAGGTATCCATACGCTCCTTTACGAAAAGACGAAAGGAGATACAGTTATAGGGACTTAGCCAGTTCTAGCAGCACCAATAAAGATAAGAAAGTTGACGATAAAGTGACACCTACACCTATTTTACCTCAGAAAGAGGACAAATTTAAAACTACCGGTAACAAAAGTGCTCACAGGAACACCATAAACAGTCACCAGTATAACGAACATGGTGATTCCTACAATGATTTAAGTCATAAGACATTTCCGGAAAACAAACCAAACGACAGCTATCTCAGATATGAAGAACCGTTATTTCACAGCGCTGTTGAAGATCCTTTCAAAAGAAAGTATTAAGTAGCGTACGGAATATATGTAATTCGGTTTGTTTTTCAAAAATGATTTGAAAAATACGAATGGCATAGAATCGAGATATTTATTTTATATTATTCTCGATCCGTAGCTACAAAATTAACTTGGTAGAGTTTTCTCAAAGTGTCCATTTGATTCGCTAATAAATGTAATAACGAATGGTTTTGTTTAATTATACGGAGGGTGAAGTGTTCGCGACAAATTGTACAAGTAATAAATCGAGAGTTTAAATTAAAACACGGCGAGGGTGAAGATGAATTTCATTAAGAAATAATTAATGTCATTCTTAAACGTTTTGTTTTTCCACTGGAATAAAAAACATCTGCTGGGATGTTCTGACGGCGACGCGTTTTCTTAGGTAATTAAGCAATAAATTTTGCGGCTGGCAACATCTCGAGGTGGGGGCCAATTACGGTGCGCATTTAAGAAAATGAATGTTGCCACTCGAGGGCGCAGGGTTATTACGTGAGTAATGCGGTACTGAAACATGTACTGCATTTTGGATGTAATAAATACATAATAATGTACACTGATTCTTAATCGTATTAAAGGTAATATCAACCAAAGTTTTGATCATTCGAATAGCGAGGGAATGTTAAAAATATCAATCAATACTTGCAAGTTGTAGGTATTTCTTATAACAATTATATAACAAATTATATTTAGCAAAAATGAATCTTTTAAAACGTAGTAAACGTACAATCTTTAGAATTAAGCAGTCGAGTTTTAAGTTTTTTTTGTTATAATTCTCTGCAATCTATAAGTATTTCCTTTAGGAGTCGATAAAAATTAAATGGATAGGGGAAGATAAATATACGCCAGTCGACTAAAATTAATATTAAATAGTAAAAACTTAAGGATAAATTTTGATGTTAAAACCCCTGTATGGCGATTTTATAACGAGTGAAATGAATACAAGTTTTTATTTAATTTAATTTAATTTAATTTAATTCAAGTAACAAAGACTCAGCACATACAAACAACAAATGTATAATATATATATAACATTTTAATAAAAAGCTACAGAGCTTTTGTCAGAGATAAAGCAGAGGCTTTATCTCTGACACACATATTATAAAGAAAAGAGATATAGATATAATAAGCCGAAGTTACATTTCAATTTAAATAATGGCAATAATGTGCAGGTATTATTACTCTATTGTAAATTGATAAATACGTGTTCAAAGGCAATTGTATTTGTTTGTTTGTAATTTATTGCACAAATTCAAAATTATATAAAAATGATAAAAAAACATCTTATTACGGAATCGGAATTTCTTCCAGCATATTAGTTTATAATTAGAAAAAATTAATTATATTAAGCATAATTAATAAAAATAAAAATTAAACGTAACAACAAACAAAAAATAAATTCAAAGTACTATAAAATAATAAAATAAATATAATATATCATAGAATAACATAACATATAACGCGTGCCACAAAAGAAAAATTTTCAAAGCACTATTTTTTATTTGATGGTTACAAAATTCAAACAAAGAACTCAGAGTAACTAATTACAAGAAGCTTAGAAAAAATCCCGCGACATGACAGCTTGTAATCAAGGGAACAGATAAGGATTTTCCTCGGTTTTTTTTAGGGCCAGAAGCGTTCGCGGATTAATGGGCTGAGATAAATTACTTGTAATTAAATGTTTGAGGGTAGGCTGATGGTGCATCCAGTTTTTAAATCGAGCATCACTTAATATATATTTTATTTGATTGGATGGAGAAATCGGTCTTTAACGATCTTTTGGTCGGAATTATGTAAATCTTCCAGGGGACACAAGTTTTAAAAATTAAAAAAGTGAATAACAACTTTTATAGAGTTTATTCATACCTTTGCAAAGACAATTTGATGATGTAAAATATATAAAATTTCAACTTGCAACATTCGTGATTTACGTTGTGACTAAATTATCATTATTTTTATGCTTATGTAAGCGTAACATACAAACAGACAGACTATCGCATTTATAATATTACTGTGCCAGCGGTCACAGCTAGTAATATAATACAATCAGTCTGTCACAAAGTTTTCCCGCCCAAATCTCTTCTATGATAATTTTAACATAAAAGTTGTTATTGTGAGTTAAGCATAAAAGAGAGAGATATATACTGTCGCCGACTTTTTCGTAGTATTTTTGTACGTCTACAATTCTCTACTACATTACTTTAGTGTATTTCTGTTGGCTTTCGCGGCACACGCGACTAAAGCTCCCAGCGAGTTGTATTTACAACTTCGCGACCTCTACAACAATTTACATAAAACCGTTATATACTATTAACCTAAATCTTCCGAAAGATATACACTACCTTTTAGTAAAAAAAAGTACAAAAATACGTTTAGTAGAAAATCGATCACATACAAATAGCTTTTGGGGGACTTTGTTATATAAAAAGTATAGAATATAGACAGATAGATGAAGGATTAGAACTCGTATATTAGAAATATCGGTGATTTATCTATTATATCAAAGTAAGGATAAATAAATAAACAGGGATATAATATTTTGTAAACAGACAGTCGGACGGCCCCGAGGAACCATTGGCACAATCGGACCTTGATGAGTTGAATTATTTATAGAGTCGCATCATTGGGGTGACCATACGTAATACATATTGATTATATATTAATAAACTATACCGGTAAGGGATTTATTTTAAGTAAAGTAAAAGGTTTCCAATTTTGTAATTGAAAAGATTTTATTTTAATGTATAACTCATAATTTAAATATAGTAGATAATGTATAACTCATATAATTTAAATATCTTAGATTTATCATCATTCTTCTGTAGTATGAAGTTCTTAACCGTCCTTTTTTTTCTTCTTCGAGCGATAGATGTCCACTATTGGACGTCGGTCTCTTCATGGGATTCCACACTACATGATCATGTGCCGCTTGGATCCAGAGGCTCTCAGCAAACTGTTAAGGTTGTCAGTCCACCTCGTAAGAGGTACTTGAGTTATTATACGTAGAGTAGTAGAGCTATAGGCAGGCATGGTGGACATTATCAATTATCACTTGTGAGTGCCTGAGAGTGTTTGTTTGACACACTTATGAATGAGTGTCTAATAAACAATAAAAGAGGGAAGTAGGGAGTCTTACCTTATACCGTACTTATATTTGTCTAAAATTGAGAGTAAGGTAGGTGGTCTACTTCTTGTCACTCATTTTTTCGATGCACACAGTTTAGGATAGCTCTCCTGCTCTAGTATAATAAATTTATACTCAGAAAGTTAGTGTTATCTAGTAGTAGTTAGTTATCTTGCAGTGTATGTATGTGAAGGTGGAATCTTGCGTGTCAAATTTGGCCCAGTTCCCGGTGTCCAATTAAGCTGAAATTGTACATACTGCTCCAGTCCCGATGACAATATTTATGATAAGCATGATCTGATGCTGCCAGGATTGGCTCCAGACGAGGGAACTCCTCAACAGTTAACAGTAGGGTCATGAAATTTTGTTAAAAGCTTTTTAACTCGACTTGCAAGGTTATCGGCGCTGCATATTCCGCTACGATGTTACCATTGCAGTATCTAGAGGCACCAACTGTCCTAAATGTTAGAAAATCATAGTGCGTGTACAAGAAAGGGTTGCGACAGATGCTGGCGGTTATACAACGACGTAACCGAACAAACAGTGGCTCTGTCTCGAGGCGATTCGTTACAGTATCCAAAATGGCCGGCACGAGGTAATACTCAAATCTAATCTTAGGATCGGGTTAAGTTAATTGGGACCATGTTCCGAGGGTCTATTATAACAATTGTTCCTAAAAATTTAGAAATTATTTTGTACCTGGGCACGTAAAGTTTCCTATAAATAAGTATTAGGACCATGATAACTAATTATATAGGAAAAATCAAGCTTTATTGTCATAAAGATATAACACATATTTGCAATTTTTTTAATGAAAGATAGAAATAATCAACTAAAGTCTTTCAAAAAGTGCTATCAAGATTTACTATTATAGAATTTTTAATTCGGTGTTTGAATCTTTAACCCTGTTTGCCAAGGTATAGATTAATTTTAAACTAGCGTATTAAATAAAAATTCCTAATATAAATATCAAAAAAAAAAAAAACAGCCTGTTACTATCTGCTGGGCATAGGCCACCTCTCTTCGGTTTTGGAGAGAACGGTTGGAGCTAAAACCTCCTAGAATTTATTCTCTAGAGATGTGCATGTTTTGTCACGATGTTTTCCTTCACCGAAAACGTTGTGATAAATTGCAATTATCAATTAGACACAAGTTTTAATAGAAAAACTCAGTGCCTGGGTTTTAACACGTCACTTCTCCGAAAGAATCAACGGTAAGGAAACGGTACGGAAAGAAGAACGGTATCAACGTTGGGCTATCACAGCTTGATAGCCTAGCGGCAGAAATAATAATTTATAGAATTAGGCGTTACTTTACGAAGGTCCAATACAAAATATAATGAAAAAATATTATTTTAATTTCTTTTAACATAAGTGTGACAATTAACTTTATACCCTTTCTTGGCAGTAATTTCGATATCCCTTATGTTTTTAATTCATAGAACAATATATTTACATATTTTTTTGTATAGAAAACTTCTTGATGTCTGTCCGACGTTTGAACTATGAACTTTTAGTACAAATAACGCGGTCTCTTCCTTTGGCCATCATGGGTTAACAAAACACTATCATTAAAAAAATAGTTTTATCATTATTGTGACTATATGTCGGTAGTTGGTATTTTGAAAAGGTGTAAAATTTTTGAAGTTTAATTTAAGTTATCATAGATTGTAATTGGATTTAGACAGCCACATTTAATATTTCTTAAACCTTCGGCACCATTAACGGCTAAAATGGCATAAAATCATCAAATAACTCATTAGAGTAATACGATCCCGCGATGCGACCGTTCGTCAGGCCAAAGTCGGGACATTCCAAACTATTAACATGCCAATAACAATTTGGCGAATTGCTTTTATGTTGTTAGAGATATGAGCCGGCGGCAAGGGTGAAGATAGGGTTACCGCCACACACTGTTATGGAAAATGGGTATTTGTTATTAGTTAAATACTGGTAAAGCCCAGCTCTTCGTTAATGCAATGTTCATCATCTTCCTGCCCTTATCCCACTCTAAGTGGGGTCGGCACAACATATTATAAACATATTGTAACATGTTAATGCGTCGTTAATGCGATGTTATCAGTGTAAAAGCATGACTAAAAACCAACTCTTTATGAAAAAAAATTACAACATATATATAGTTTATAAGTAAAAGTTGTTAAGTATTTTTCTATTTTTCTCGTATTATTGCGTAGAAAACAAAGTCTTTATGTAAGTTAGTGAAAAACACAAACCTACTGATTTTTATAGTTTTACCCATAACATATTACAATTATCACGTCTAAAAATGTGTTTTAATCAAATAATTTATAGAATTTTGCAGAGATCTGTATTATACAAAAGTAATAATAAAATATTTGTGCTATAATCCGTGATAAAGTAAAATAGAAAATATATAATGCTAAATGTAGAGTGGACAATCCATTTTCATACATACATGCAGGATTTGTAAAAACACATCACAAACCTCCACCATTGCCACACAATACACAAGCACTACACACATTCACTATCACGAACTCAACAATCGTTTCGCCCCCCAACCGAAGCTTCATCAGGAGATAGACTCCACGAAAATTTTACTTCTTTATTTTCTATTTTGCTTTATCGCGGATTATAGCAAAATAATTTTATTATTACTTTTGTGCTTTAATCAGTCAAATTGCACAACCCTACATGAAGATACATCATGGATATGAAGTTGAAGTTTAAACAGTCCCGGAGTCAAGGGTCTGTCCCGGGCCGAGGCTAGACGGGAAATTGATAATTTTCACCCCGGCTATAACATTAGTTATTCATTACACTAGATATGAAACCGGTCCGGCAATTAATATTTATACCCATTGTCCCGCCGTGTCCCATCGCTTGAATTAATTTGGGAATAGCAAGATAGTCTTCAGTTAAATAAACAATTATTTAGAATATTTCGATCTATTGTCAAATTCATAATATTCTTCAATCAAGTAAACTTGTAAACATGTGTTTTTGGGATGTCTGGTTTGAATAATTGTTCCTACCGAGGAGAGACACCAGCAGTAGAGTTGACGATTAAAAAGCAATTGTTTACAAGTTATTTGAATAAAGAATATTTTGAATTTGAATTGGATAAGTAAGAGATAGTTGTATTAATTAAAATAAATGTATAAAGCTTTCAATATTTGCAATTTAATATTATGTACATAAAGATATCATATCTAGTTATTTAACCGTGATGATAAATCCAATGTGTCACCCTTTAAGGCTTAATATAAATCACTTAAAGCAGCGACAATGTATCGAATACCATTCTTAGAATAATCGACTAGTGATGGGGTAATCGAGTTGAGGTACCTCCCGGTGTCAGAGAATCAATTAGTTAATTGATGTCGAGATAAAGATGAAGTTTTTTACATTACATATGTTCATAAATTTATATGCTGGTGCTAAGTTATGTTATATGTTAGTAACACTACCGACATCGGGGTTCAGGCTTGACCTCCTTATCTGGGCCGTTCGTCTTTTGCAAATCGGCCACTGGTTAATCTTCTTACACCTTTTTCAAAGGCTAAAATTCGCAGTTGTAAGGTGCAGATCTATTAGTTTGGTTCTAGGTTTTTAGAGTCATCTCGCTACTCGAAGCAACCTCCTACTCTGGGCCGGTTCTCATAGGCGTTGATGCCTAAGACCGGGCCGTAGGCTTAGGTCACGTAGGTGACCTACGGGATATCAGGTTTGGTACGGAGATCTGGGAATGGTAGCTCCCAGACCTCGGAGACTATGTCAGGTGATGTCAGTTCGGCTGGTGTCAAAATCGTTGGTATAGTCGGGTCCGGTGGTATCTAGGAATTTGGTGTCTAGAAATTGATAAAAAAACTTTGGTATCGTACGAGTATAAACGGATAGCGTAATGATAATTCATTAACATTATTCTAAATTAACATACCTACATATTTTCAAGTATGTAAAATGTGAGTGTAATATGAAAAATGTCTCATATTGAGAGCAGTTGCAATAATTTTTAAAATGATCTGGTGGCGTATATGAATCTTAATTATCATTCAGTATTTCATGGGATTTTAATTACCTATCTGTTTCTGACATCTAATTATTATATCTTCTTGGATCATTAGTCTAAGACGCTCTTAATTGACTTAATAATTTTAAAATATATTAACGCTATTTATTTATGTAAATGTATGTGAATTTAATAAATTTTAATTAAATTAATGTTCTTCGATTCGTCTTTCGTCTGAATTATAAGGTCCACACGCCATGCAGTGTACATGATCTTAATTATTCTTTGTGGAACTGAAATTGACAGGCCCGTTGGCACATTGGGTAGTGACCCTGCCTTCAGCTTCGCGGTTCGCGGGTTTGATTCCCGTCGAGAACAAACATTTTCTATAAATGAATTTGTTGATTTTCGAGTCTGGGTTATATTTAAAAAAAATTGTATTTAAGTAACTAAAATTGTATTAAATTATTTACTTCGGGGATGGACGGCCGGGCCGTGTGTGTAAGTGTCCCATATAATTATATTTATTTATATTTTATTTATTTATTTATTTCAAATATTCCACTAATTAGTTTTTTACAAATGAATTAGTTATTATTTTTTTTATCTTCATGTTATATTGATCCTCATGTAATAAACATTAGATTTGATTGGCACTGAATTTTGTTTTTAATTAACTCAGATATTCGTGTCACATCACTAAAACCACTTTCGTATCTCGTTCCACAGTTTCGCTCGTTTTACTTTATGTGACACTTTATTAGATATTTTATAAGGCATCTCGTTGAACAAAGGCGTTATTCCGTTTCCGAGAAGAATTTTGTCATCGGTGTTCGGTTTTAAAAGAAATATGCATACATTGTAAGTTATTTGAATATGTGGATGTAAAATTCCACGAGAATTGATTATGGCCCAGGCGTATTAACCAAACAAAGATTAGGCCTCGTAAAGTATCGTTTTAAATGAACATATTTTTTATGTTGTATTTTATGCAAACAAGAAAGTTTGTTATGAATATTTTTTATGTCAGTAAATGGTCTGTAGGATTATTAAAGGACATGGAACTTAGTATCGTAACTAAGTGCTGTCGTATTACAAAATTAAGGTCGAGTTTCCTGAATATTATAATAATTTATTTCGTTATTCAATGTTGGGACAGATTAAGATTTTTAGATCTTACAGAAGATAGATAGTCTGTAGAATACAGGAAAAGCGTCTCTTTGTGTGCCTGGTTCACAAACAGTATCCTACAAAAATTCACCCATTCCGCGCATGACTAGGTCTTATAATGATTATTGTTTGTCGGGTGTATGTAATCCTGATATATTTTTTGATAAATTACCATTGTTTAGGAAACATCTAGTGTTAATAAAGTCTCATCAGCGACCGTTTTAACCGTTTTATTACAATTTTTTTCACAACTATTTAAAATTAAAAAAAAATTTTTTTTAAAAAACAAACTGTTGATTATACTAATGTGACTTATGTTTAAATTTAAATTAAGTTAGAAATTGTCTGTTATTCATATTTATGCCTGTAATAGACTTAGATACGAACCTTAGTTTTTAATGATTGTTGGACAAACTTGATGTAAGTTGTTGGCGTAATAAATAAATAAATAAAAAGATTTGTTGGCTAAATTTGAACGTCTTCAAAATGTAGCTATTAGATATATTTATGGACTTCGTAAATTTGACCACATCACTGAGTTCCGTTACAAGTTAAATTGGCTTCCTATCCGATCCAGAAGAAAATTACAAAGACTATCACTTCTTTATAAAGTACTCTTTTATCCTTTAATCCCAATATATCTTAAAGAGCGATTCAACTTCTTGGCGGATGTAGGATGTGTGTGTGTATAAATACCTTAGATCTTGCTTTGCCTAATGCTCCTCACTGACTTACTCGAGATCATTTAGCTTTCAAGGTGTTAAGCTGTGAAATGATTTACCAGTATCAATCCGCAAATCTCTTTCCCTTTCAGTATTTAAGTTACAGATTAGAAAATATTTAGCTTAAGTAATTATATATTAGTAGCATCTTTTCCTTTATTTATTTTACCAAAATTATTTAATAGATTAAATAGTTCCATTTATATAAACATTTTCTTTTTCTCTAAAAAAATCTTTCTTCTTCAATTCTTGTCCTTTTCCTTCTATTACTCAAAGGTTGACTGGAAGAGATCCCTTTTAGGAATAAGTCCGCCTTTATACGTGTTTTGTTTTCATTTTTCTTATTCTTTTCTAAATATAGGTATGTATAAAAAGAAAAAATAAATAAAATAAGATATATTATAAGAGACTGCCGACTAATTAGGATATACCACCTTCATTTCACAACGTGTCGTTAAAGGCGAATAAGGTAAGTTGACCTGTCGTGTGGTATCCGGCTGAGTAGAATAGACCACCCTCATTTCCTAATGCGGTGTCGTAATAGCGACTAAGTTAAGTAGATGTCAGGCATGGGTCGGTTGTAAATTACCCAGCCAAAACATAATACAACATGCTTAAAACATGGTGTGCCCACTTAAAGTGGCATAAGTGCAGGAGAATGTATGTTATAAAAAACTGGTTTTGTTCAAGTTTTAATAGCTCAGATTATATCTTTTATATTTAAATGAGTTAATCTTGTATGTATAAATATAAATATATTTTCCGAACATATAGGTGGTTGTTGGGGCGAAAAATTCGATCGAGCTATGTTTCAATAAAAAAAATATGTCTCTTTATCCCTGTTTTCAGGAAAATGCTAAAATTTACGTTGAATTCAAAAGATAATTTTCGCTGTCAAACGTGTAGTTATGGTAGCACATTTGCGGAACGGACGGTTTAGAAAGGTGGGAATACCTAGGTTCGAGCCCCACCTGCCCAGCTTTTTTTTCAATTTCGATTTTTTTCAATTTTTTTTATATCTTCGGTCACCCATGTACTCATACATAATAGAGCAAAATTTATATGCACAGCAGTGAGTTAATAAGAGGCCGGTACTTTTATGTATAGAACACTAAATTAACAAAAAGATCTTACAAGAGGCACTCTCTACTCTCTAAGAGACACTAACATCTCAAGGAGATCACCTATGTCGCCGCGATATATATCTCCCGATAGAAGTCGCCGGCAGCGACAAAGACTGCGCCATTTACTGATATAACTACACTATAAAGTAACCAATCTGGTGAATGTCATGGGTGCTCGAACCGCAATATTCTCTACTTAACTGGCTCGATGTTCTGCTCCGCGGGTCGTGGGTTCGATTCCCACCGAGGGCTAACATTTTCTAACAAATATTTGTTGGTTCCTCAAGCCTGAGTGTATGTTTGTAATTAAGTATGTATTTTAAATGATATAAGTATATATTCACCAGTTGTCTCTCACCCATAACACAAGTATTAAGTTACTTACTTTGGGCACTGACGACCGTGTTTGTCAGTGTCCCATACATTTGTTATTTATATATTTATTTAATTTATTAACTATTACCATGCTCCTGCCATTATCCCACTGTAAGGGCCTAAGAAAAAGCGGTCGACCTCCTATCTCACTTAACTTTATCTGTTGCCATCAGAACAGCCACAGACAGACCTAAGTGGCAGAATGTTGTACAAAACGTGGTGAAATCGTCATTTAGATCCTAATACTAGGCACGACCTTTTTTTTTTTTTAATGCCAGAAAAACCCATTATGGGTCGTAATAATAATGATAGGGTAGGTGGGGCTCGATCCTAGGTATTTTCATTTCTTGCGACCACCCGTTCCCCGAATAAGCTACGCTGACTTGACATTTAACGTATCACCCAAAACCTCCTGCATGCTGAATTTCAGGAAAATCGTTGGAGCCGTTTCCAAGATTCCGAACAAAAAAATATATATACAAGATTAACTCATTTAAATATTAAAGATAGATCGCCGTGTGGTATCCGGCGAAATAGAATAATATCACCCTCATTTCTTACCGAATTGTTGTAAAAGGCGACTATAAAGGTAAGTCGACCCGCCGTGTGGTATCCGGCTGAGTAGAATAGAACAACCTCATTTCTTACCGAGGTGCCGGTGGTAAAATACGTAGCCAAATCATGTGACAAGATTATGACATGTTGTGCCGACCCCACTTGGAGTTGGATAAAGGCAGGAAGATGATGATGAAATATTATAGATAGTAGAGCACTGTTCTTGCCAGTGCACTTATGCAGCCATATTTTGCACGGTACACACATTAGAGACGATCATTCCGCATTATATTATGTGTAGCTCTTTTCGCCTGAACATGCCCTGCCGTGTCGATGAGCCCACTAACCATAAACATCCAGCTCTCTCATAACGTATCAATTGTCTTTATAGCTGGTATTTTTATTATTTATGCGCGATATTATCTTGTCAAGGAATTTCATCGCGAACTTTCGCTTTTTTTTTGCCGAGAAAAGAGCTCTTGTAGTTTTATTCGAAGTGTATCGTGTATTAAACAGTATTTAGATCTTTAGATGAATAAGGAAAATCCTTTTATTATAAAAAAAATAATATTTAGGTGCGGCAACATTTCAAGAATAAAAAAATCGTAAAAAGATTAACTTCCCTATCATAACGAGAGATTGATTTAGATATATTTAGATTATAATTAAATAATTATTAATTAATACCAATATTAGAAAAAAGAAAAAGCACCTAACAATTCGAATATGTACATATTCTGGGCTTTTTAAGCTTTTTTCGTTTGTCTATTGACTAAGTCCTAACTCACTAAGTAACTAACTGCTTTATTGACTAAGAATATTTATATATTTTAAATTATTTTCTATTTAAATTTAGATACAATATCAATAGATTTAGTTGATGTTAAAAATATTTTCTTCGAAAATCGAATCGTTTATCTGAAACTGACTAATATTAAAAGAGTTATTTTGCCTTTTCCTTCAAATCTGAAGACACAGAGTGGATTGATTAGAATCATGTTCCCTAGTTTTACGTCAAATAGTGACCTGCGACTCTTTTAGAAACTAACTTATGAGGAAGTCCGGAGGATTTGACAAAAATCTATAACCAGTTTAAAAGGTTTTCAACTTTAACATCGTTCATTTAAAGTACAAATTGGCACATAAGTTGTCTGAAACTAGGGTGGCAATAAATTACGAGTTAGAAACTAGAAGTATTGGTATCGGTCGTCGCTGATAAAAGTCCTCTTTCGCTCCACCGGCTTGCGTTTCCGTAGTGATGTTCGACAGGAATATCAAGTTATCTATACTAATATTATAAAGAGGAAAAATTTGTATGTAAGAGGAAAAATTTGTAATATGTTCACACAAAAACTACTGGACCGGTTTCAAAAATTCGTTCTCCATTGGAAAGCTGCATCTTTACTGAGCAACATAGGCTATATTAAATTTTCAAAAAAAATATGGAAAAAAATTACGCGGGTGAAACCGCGAGATATTACTAGTATTCTTTAAATATATTTGTAAATACATATACAGGAGCCTTACGTTGTGCCTTTTGGTCATAGGCTCTGGGCTATTGGTCAATTTTGGACATGGGTATTTAGACATTTTGATAGAATCTATATTCAAGGGATGAATTTTTTAATGAATATATGAATCAATGCGTCTAATTAATATTTGCATTTTATCGCACGCTTTTCGGTGATGGAAAACATCATGAAGAAACCCGCATAATTATCTTGTGGGGATATGTGGTACTTACCAATCCGCATTGGAGCAGCGTGGTTGGTCTTAGCTCCATTTCTTCTCTCCTAAAGCGGAGAGAGGAGTAATTAGTAACAGGCCCATACTAGGGAATAAAAGAAAAGATTTTGTTACAAAATTATGCTGTGTGCCAGATTTTACTCACGATTTCGTTCGCGTGGACTGTTGTAGTGTGATAGGTCGATAATAGACGGCGCTTTTCAATTTTATCTTATTCCTGTAGAATTAATAGGATTTCTATAGCCTGTATGTTATTCCGGTGCATTTGGGATAACGGTGCCAAATTTCATCGATATTGGTTGAGCGGATTATCCGTGAGAGAGTAACAGACTGAAATCCAAACTCACAAACTTTTGCATTTATAATATTAGTAAGATATAATAGGCTTTCTTTATGCGTGTGGTATCCGGCTGAGTAGAATAGACCAACCTCATTTCTTACCAAGGTGTCGTAAAAGGCGACTAAGGTAAGTTGACGTTAGGCAGGCGGCCGGTCGTAAAACGCAGCCAAATCATATGACAGCATGTTTATAACATTTTGTGCCGACCCCACTTAGAGTGGGATAAGGGCAGGGAGATGATGATAATAGGCTTTCTTTAAGACATCATTGTATTTATAACATTGTTTTATTAGGATTTTTTCTACGATATCGATAATCTGTCGATGAAAACACTATTCGCACCGGTCTTAGTGTTCGGAGCACGTCGCGATCAGCTGCGGGCTTTTGTCTGTTTTCTTTTTAATTACCTCCAATAAATGGCCTCTGAGGCGCATTTACGAGGGTCACTCGACTTTGGATCGATCTCGTGCGGTCAGAGTGATATACAGTTAGAAATGTGTATTTTAACATTTAAATTCCGTATTACAAGGCCAATATGCACAAATATAGACGTTTAAATAAACCCAATTAACAAATCTATCGAAGCAATAGAAGCTTAAAGCTTGAGCTACATCCTATATCAATATGAGTTAATTGAGTTAACAGAAAGTTAAGTTTAAGATGATTTATATTTGATTTTAATATTAAATAAGAGATTTACGCGTTTAATAAAGGCGGTCGCTAATTAAGGGTATCATTATAACCTAATTCAGTTGGCAGTGGCATTGACTTCTGTTCTGCGGGTTGTGAGTTCGTTTCCCGCCGAGAGCCAACATTTTCACCGGATACGGATACTCGCCTTTTACGACACCTGACTAAGAAATAAGGTTGGTCTATTCTACTCAGCCGGATACCATACGGTGAGTCGACTTACCTTAGTCGCCTTTTACGACACCTCGGTAAGTAATGAGGGTGGTTTATTCTAATCACACGACTTTCTCAATTAATCTTAGCTAACGTTCTTCCGTGTAGTAGATTACAAGCAATAAAAGCGTCACGGCTATATGTAAATCTCATAAATAAATAATAAATAAATATATGGGACACCTACACACACGGTCTTGCGTCCCCAAAGTAAGTAACTTAATACTTGTGTTATGGGTGACAGACAACTGGTGAATATATACTTATATAATTTTTACATACGTACTTAAATACAAATATACACACAGACTCGACGACAACAAATTCATTTATAGAAAATATTTGCCCTCGGCGGGAATCGAACCCGTGACCCACGGAGCTGAAGGCAGAGTCACTACCCACTGCGCCAATGGGCCAGTCAAATAAAGCTAAGCTGCGGTCGTAGGGGCCATTATAAAAAAAATAAAGTGTCCCATCAAAAGGGCAGGGCGGTATCCAGGCGCATTTGTTGTTCGCCACCTTTTAGGCTACCTCGGTAAGAAATGGGGGTGGTCTATTCTACTCAGCCGGATACCAAATTTTATAATCTAATGATAAAGTTTCCTTCCGTGTAGCGATTACAAGCAATAAAAGCGGCACGACTAAATGTAAATCTCATAAAGCTAAGCTGCGGTCGTAGAGGCCATTATAAAAAAATAAAGTGTCCCATCAAAAGGGCAGGGCGGTATCCTGGCGCATTTGTGATTCCGCACCGATCGCTACGAGTCCCGCGCGTACACGCGTATTTGTGTTTTATTGATATTTTAGCGTTGGAATGATTTCCGCAGCGACTGTACGACTCTCTCGGGGCGCGACCGTTAGTATTGATGACCACGGATGGTGACGGATTCAGTGTAGTATATTTTTTATTTTGTTTTCAAGAATAATCTAATACGTACTAGCACGAACACACACATACACACTAACACAAAACACACACTCTCTCTGTTTCACACACTTAACACACAACGCACAGACTCAAATCGTAATCGTAATAGGTGGTATCTAAAATCGTCATACCACCTATTTCAAATTCTAATTCAAAATTTTCTTTATCCAAAAAAACTTGTAAACAAGTAGGTACTTTTGAATCGTCAATTCTACTGCTGGTTCGGAAAGCTGTTCTTACCGAGAAGAGTCAGCAAAACTCGGTGGTTGCTCTTTTTGAAATAATACTTATAAATAGTTACATTAAGCCATTACTATCTTGTACAAGGTCGGACAGCCATATTCACGCATTCTTATCATCTACATAATCCTCAACAGTATAGTAGGCTTTTTGTATCAGCCTCTCTTTAATAATTTTTAAACTGCTGTAATGTTGCTGTATTAAGTTCCTGCTCTCGCAAAAACTTTATCTTAAAAGTTTAACTTAGCTTAGCTTATACTCAACTGTCTTGTAATATGTTAAATTCACAGTAGGCGACCTTATAAATAAGCAAGTAAACACTATTATTATATATTTAAATACAATTTTACACCCAGACTCGAAGTCCAACAAATTGATTTAGCTCTCGACGGGAACCGAATTTGCGACCCGCGGAGCTGAAAGCAGGATCACTATCCACTGCGCCAACGGGTCAGTCGAATTCCACCTTCACATACAAACACGGCAACTTGAATAAAAGCTTTTAATGAAGCTGTACGTGACGTGTTAGCGTCGTGAATACGTAACGTCTTGGATAAATTCAGTTAAAGTCCATCCCTGTTCCGGGACATATCAGTGATCGAGCAGTGCCATATCGCCAAATCACCTGTACCTACATAAGGCCGCGTGAAACTTTCACGGTAACGACTGTGTACCGGCTCGAATATGATGGTGCTCTCAGGAATTATTGCTATCTGAGAGATGTGGCGATTTATTGCGTTGTACCGTTTTATTTTGGGGACGTTTTATTGGTAGTGAGTTTGACGACTACAGTTAACGTATTGCTGTTTGGTTATGGACAATTTTTACTTATCTATACTAATACATAAAGCTGAAGAGTTTGTTTGTTTGTTTGTTTGATTGTTTGAACGCTGAACTACTGGACCGATTTGAGAAATTCTTTTAGTATAAGATAGTCCATTCAATATATCGATCAGATATTGATACACGATCAAGATATCGAGGAAGGCTATAAGCTATATAAAATCATACTAAAATGAGTAGGAGAGAAGCAGCAATAAAAATAGTACGAAAACGGCAAAATTAAAAGCTTTCCTTGCATGCGCTGAGTAAACGGTGATAGTTATACAAAATCATTTATCGCAAAATTGTTTCCCTCTAAAAGTTCTAAATAAAAATCCGCGACAGCATATACTTTTCTAGCTTTTAAGTTTTTTTTGTCTAACTTTAAGGTTAACCCACTTTAACAATTTTTATGGTTATCTAAAGACTATATTATAATTTTAATCTTTCCACGCAGGCTAAGCCGCTGGCGATTGCTAGTATTTTTAATTAGTTTGCTTTCGTCTATGTGGATGTGTCTTAAATAGGATAATCTTTGCAATAATCATAACACAAATTTATTCTTCACTTGTTATTGACTTTTATATTAAGAATGGATTTATTTATTTATTTATTTTATTTATTTATTTATTTGTTAACAAAATATGTAAGATATAGATACAATTTCCTTATTCTAATAATATAATTATTTATCACAGATTAATTCGGAAAAGGGTTTGTCAACACTTGTGCTAGGGAATACCTGTGTTACAAGTGCTGACACCTTCTCAATCATCACATGTTACATTCTGATAAGGAGTTATTTAAAAGTAATAATTAAAGTTAAGAGTTATAAATTAGGCAAAAAATAAAAAATACAAAAACAAAAACAAATTGTATCGATTGTATCGATATTATTTTATAATTATAGCTTTGATGCGCAGCGGTGAGACCGTAGGACTCTTTCGAGAGCTTTCAAGTTCAAACCCCGGGCAGGCACCAGTAAGTTTTTCTATTTTAACTTATGTGTTTAATTGATAATTGCACCGTTGCGTACCGTTGTACACATTGCCCCCATTCCCGCCAACAGCAACTCTGAACCCCATAGTGTGCCATCTCTGTGTCGGAACCTCTCTAAAAGTGGCCCTTCCCTCGGCTAATCGATGCATCGAGAGCACCAGATGCATCGGCCGCTTCGGGGACCTTTTCAGATGGGCGTCCGATAAACGCCCAGAGGTCCCCGTAAGGGCGGCATACGACGGGCTTCGGCCAGCCGTCTGCGCCCCGCTTGCCTGCGGTGGATCGGATCCAAGGACTCGACTTCCTGGATCCGCTGTCCTCGCAGAAGGAGGCCATCGCATGACAGCATAACTGCTTTTACCACATTTCCCTCGTTTCATATAAAAAAGCGAGTTTGCCGTTGACACCGCAGTGTTTGAACCAATATAAAGGCCATAATATCGCTCGTCTATCTCCGCTAATCTCCTGCGGCGCCCGCTCGCGGATTTATGCGCCGGTAAAGCACTGTGTCCTACAAGGATGCCCACTCAGCGCGCGATAGGCCGACAAGGGCTTATCGCGCGGTGACACCGGCTCGTTCATTGCTAGCCGATCGACTTCCTACTACAATAGGCTTTTTCTGCACTTGTAAAGCTGTAGAAAGTTTATCGCGTCGAAACTGAAAGTAAATGTGAATAAGGAATATCCCAATATAAAGTTCCAGGCGTAATCCTTAAAATTAGTAGGCTGGGCAGCGCACTGATCATATGTCAAGGAATCTTAGTTCGATAGCTAGATTTAACTGGATACAATGATTCGTTAATTAATTTTAATAATCGTAAAATAATTTTAATTAAAATTAATTCTTCTCTAAATCTAATTTATCTAAATTAAGTCTCTTTAAAAATTGCACTAATATTTTGGATCGCGTTAGTCCCAATTTTGCTATAATTTCCAACATATTAATAAAATTACATGGTGTAAATGGTCGAAATGTTAAGCATAAAAGCCTTAATATATATAAAGTATTTAGGTAATAAGTATTAATATTGGATCCATTTAATAAGTTTACCAAATGTCGCATTATAACATCGAAGAAGTGATCATCAGGAAACAATTGAATGTGTAGTCTTAAAGGATATCTTTCAATATAACACATGAAATTCCGTTCAGTAGTTTTTGAGTTTATTGCGAAACAGATCTATTGTAGACAGTATTCGTTATGGTTGTGTGTATATTGAAACAAGTAAAGATCTTTTAATACTTCGGTTAATTACCTCTTCAGGTGACAAGAGGGATAGCTTCTCTTTCGCATAAAGAATCAGCTTAGCGATTCAACATGTAAACGCCAGCATTCTTGGGACCATTCCACGTGGGCATTATTTGTTTAGTACTAGCGTGTAAGTAATTTAAGAATTTTTGTTTTATTTAAACAAAAGTAGTGATATCGTAATTTATTTGTATTCAGCGCCATCTCTTATGATTATAACAGACTAGAACCGTAAACAAGCGTTCCCTTAGACCAAGCCTGAAGCACTTTATCTTAGTATGTAGGTGACAAAAGCGGAGGCCGTGCCGTTATCGAATTACGATTTACGATCGCGAGGCTATCGCCGAAGCTCATGTCGCCGGTGATTTTTTATCGCTCGCTAAAGTATTGTTGGCATTGTTCCGCAATATATGGGTGGCGGGTGTTTTTATTTATGCGAGATTCGCAATGTAAATTCAGTGATGTTGGTTTGTGTGTACTGTACGTGAATAGTTTTGAATTTAATTTAAATTAGTAGGTATAATGATGTTCAAAGAACTACAAGTTCACAATTTTGATATATTTGTTTATTGACATGTTTTACGTTTAACGCTTTTTTACATAAATATGTTTCAAGGGTTTATGTAAGTGAACATCATCCTCCTGCCCTTAACCCACTCTAGTGGGGTCAGCACAATATGTTATAAACATGTTGTCATATGATTTGGCTACATATTTTATGCTCGGTCGCCTGTCTGACGTCAACTTACATTAGTCGTATTTTTTAAGACATCTCGATAAAAAAGATGTAAGTAGAATAGCCCCTCTATTCAACTCAACCGAATACCACACGGTGGATCAACTTACCTTAGTCGCATTTGAGTACACCTCAAAAAAAAACAAAAAAAAATGATTTGAACTAAATAAAAATAATAAAAGAGTCAAAGCATTATTTAGATAATCATGAAGTCTGCATAATTCTGGAGAATTCCTGCTGCATACAGCAGGAATTCTCCAGAACTGATAACATATTATTAGTCAATTCACATTTGACCAGCAATGATCTTCTTTAGAAAGAAGGTTGGACCTAAGACGCAGCAAAGGCCCAAAATCGTTTCCCCAGCAGTGGGATAGTAACAGACTGTTACTCAATATACTCCAACTTGACCAGCATTTATGTTCAGAAAACAAAGCGGCGTAATTAGTCAATAAGGGTAGCGTGCAGAAGTTCTAACAAGTTATTCGGCAGTGCCATTTCCTTGCCGTGTTTATTATCCCTGCTGTCCCCAACTAATTTATTGGGCCCTTAGCGCCCTTTGCCCTCAGATGGATCACCTAATTTAACATTAAGGTGTGTACTGAGTTACAATGGACACTCATAATTTTTGTTTTCCGTGAAAAAGACAATGTACTTAGTAGTATATTTTACTTTTCTTATTCTAACTTCTATTATATAATTAACTTCTATTATATCTTCCTGTCCTTATCCCACTGTAAGTGGGGTCGGTACAACATGTTTTTTTCTTCCATTCTGTCCTATCATTCGTCAAGTATGACGATATGTTCGTCAATTACAGCAAAATAATATTTTCATTGCTTTTGTCTAATACAGGGCTAAGTTGCTAGTATAAATAGATTTTAGCGATACTGTTTGTATGTATTGAACTGAGAGTAAAGCCCGATCTTTAACAACTTGGGGTTAAATTAGCCCTGCAGCTAGGACGACAATAGGAATAAGACAGTATTTGTAGTCAGTTGAGACGGCTTTGATGTTATTCCCCTACAGCATTCTTCGGTAGCTGTATGAGCTGTAACAACATTTCAAATAAGAATCCTATTAATACTATACATCCAGCTGGTTTGCCTTAGGGTAAGAATCGTTCAAAACGTTCACAATTAATGCTCAGCAACAACAACTTATAGCCCTTCGAGTCTGGAGACCGCAAGGGGTCCACGAGACACGTAACGACGTCTTCACATTAATTATCTCGCCCGCCCTGATTCAAACTGACAATCTTCTCTACTTTTGTTTTGACCATTACTGGACATTGTTTTCTTTTCCTAGAATGTAGTCGCTAAATTATTAACTTCGGTGCTAAAGTTTTGTTTATATATTCAGATCTCCAACTAGTGCTGCCAATTGAGCACTTTCGGTGCTAGATTTAGCATTATTTGGAGGAATCCGGCACGGAACATCAGCATCTAGCACCTAGCTCTATATCTAGCACTTAATTGGCTTCATGCACATTTTTATTTTCTAAAAAAAATAAAACCACGTACATAGTGTAAAAATACCAAGCGGAATATAAAAAAATACTAGTTTTATAGTCTAGCAACAGGCTTGAGTAAGGGATTCACACATTCATAGAGTTATTAACTAGGGATAACTACTCAGCCTATAATGTGTTCATCGTCAATAGTAAACGAAATGAATTATCTTATCTGTCTCTCTTTTTTAATATGTGATTTGACAAAGATTTCTAATGAAAATATATTGAACATGGATTTATTTCATGTTCCTTAAAACTAGCACTATTTTTGGAAATTTTCGAGCACTTTTTAGTCATTTAGTCGGTAATATCAAATTCAAATTTCAAAATTTTCTTTATTCAAATAAACTTGTAAACAAGTGCTTTTGGATCGTCATCTCTACTGCTGGTTCGGAAAGCTGTTCCTACCGAGAAGAGCCAGCAAGCAACTCGGCGGTTGCTCTTTTCAATATAATACTTAAAACTAGTTACATTAAGTCATTACTATCTTGTACAGGGTATTGTATCGAGTTGGCAACCCTGGCCGCTCAGTTATATATAGTTCACGAAACGATAATGTCGTGTTAAGAGCTAATGAATAAGTGCCCCGGATGGGTTCGAAACTAGTCGGGCTAACCCGATAGAATAAGACGTGAGTAAAGCCTATTTCTATACATTAACTATAAATACTACTCACGATAGTGTAAATTAAAAACGTGTTCAAGGTTTTCATAACACAGACAATCATCTTCAGTGTCAAATGTTTGAGAATCTTAAGAATAAGCGCTATGGCGGTGTGGATATACAGTGACGAGCCGAGCATTTATATCATGGCCGCAACTGGGCGCTTCTACATGACTGTAATTATTCATTGCTGGTTAGGGTTGATCATTATGACACGTGTATTATTTATACTAATACTATATATTGTTAAAGAAGGGCCAGAGGTATTAATTAAACCCTGACCTATAACTCAACTTGTATTACCGCACTCGTAATTAATACTATCTCCTAAATAATTAATAGAATTAGGCGTTACTTCGCGGATATCCATAATACAAAAGTAATAATAAAATTATTTTGCTATAATCCGCGATGTAGTAAAATAGAAAATATATATAACGCTAATTGTAGAGTGGACAATCGGTTATCATACCTGATACATGCAGGATTCGTAAAAACACATGCACAAACCTCCAACACCGCCACCACAATACACAAGCACCATTCTCATTTCTTACCAAGCTGTCGACAATGGCGACTAGGGTAAGTTGACCAAAGGGAGTAGTATAGACCACCCTCTATCTTACCGAGGTACTGTAAAATACGATTAAGATAAGTTGACGTCAGGCGGGCGGCCGGTCGTAAAATACGTGTTAAAACGTGTTATAAAACACTATTCTAACGTGTTGTGGTACCTACACGTTCGCACTTCTGCTGTTGTCAAGTATCATGTTTTTTTCTATTTGTAAGTATTAACTCTTTGACTTCCTAGGACGTCAAAAAATACACAGAAATCAAAATCCTTAATATATCATATGTTATTTTATTTAAGTAAATATTTATTTGAAAACAATACGTAATATATTATCCAAAGAGCTATGTTACAACCCTAACGAATATTTAATGCTCTCGGTGTCAAGAGTGACCGTTCGTAAATTATTTGTTTAAATTTAGAACGGTATCGGCTAAACGTTCCGGGTTCTCAATAAGTAATTCAGCGCCAAAAAAGCTTGATCTCCGTCGCAACCTCCATCCATCCATTCGTGGAATAATCTCGTGCTGCGTTTAAAGCGGTCGGGGCCAGGATATGGTGGTCAGTTTATAATGGCGATCGGTCTCGGGCAGGTCATTCAGTGACAAATGCTTATGAGTTTGTCACAAGTACGAGAGGGGACGTGTTGCTTTTGTTCCCCGAATTTGCCCGCGGCAATGCGAAATGAGTTTCGGCGAATTTAATGAACTACATATATTGTTGTTATAGAATCCAATAACTGTTTGTCACATGTCTTAGCGAGGCCGCTGGCCTTGCGTTTTGGTACTTGATGGATTCAAGTTGTAAGGATGGATTCAAGGATTTATTAACTTATTTCAGTTGCACGTTTTTAGTAATACTAATTTGATGCAGACTACAAACATATTACAGACATTTTATGGACTGATAATAAATTTATATTATAAAAAAAAATGATATAGACTAAAATGAGTAATCAATTTTGGTTGTATATATTTATTGCTTAATTATAAAATTGTATTTATATCATTTTTTTATTCCCACCGCCGTGTGGTATTCTGCTGAGTAGAATAGACTACCTTCATTTTTTACTGAGGTGTCGTAAAAGGCGACTAAAGTAAGTTGATATCAGGCAGGCGGCCGGTCGTAAAATAACTAGCCAAAAGATGTAACGTTTAAGACACGTTGTGCCAACCCAACTAAGGGATAAGGGCAGGAGAGTGATGATTTTACTTATTTTTGATTCGATTATTCAGCTACGTTATTAGCCCTTACAAAGTTTATGTAGCTATTTCTTTATTATTTTGTATATCAATCCCAATACAATATTCTTTGATAAAAAAATGTACTTTACACGCACATTTCCGACATCCGAATAAGCAAAAGAATCATCAACAGAATGGAACTTATTTCCGAAAATGTCGTTAACGACACGCGAAGTGATCAGTATTTATTTATAAAAGAATATGTATGTGTGTGTTATTCTTA
Source organism: Morpho helenor (assembly GCA_029227775.1). Classification (NCBI taxonomy): domain Eukaryota; kingdom Metazoa; phylum Arthropoda; class Insecta; order Lepidoptera; family Nymphalidae; genus Morpho; species Morpho helenor. Next base: position 4,313,190 of record JARGCU010000006.1, read on the forward strand.
GTGTAAGGGGGAAACTTTTTGAACTCAAACTAACTAACTTTCAAGTTTTATATTAACTAAACTAAGACTTGCCGACTGTAACTTTACAGTACTACAACGGACAACAAGATTATATCATCTTCCTGCCCTTATCCCACTCTAAGTGGGGTCGGCACAACATTTCATAAACATGTTGTCACATGATTTGGCTACGTATTTTACGAGAGACCGCCTGCCTGACATCAACTTACCTTTGTCGTATTTTACGACACCTCGGTAAGAAAGACGGTGGTCTATTCAACTTAACCGGATACCACACGGTGGGTGAACTTACCTTAGTCGCCTTTTACGACACCTCGGTAAAAAATGAGGGTGGTCTATTCTACTCAGCCGGATACCACACGGTGGGTCGACTCACCTTAGTCGCCTTTTACGACACCTCGGTAAGAAATGAGGGTGGTACTATTCTATTTCGCCGGATACCACACGGCGTGGACAGCAAGATTATAATTATAAAATATTGTGTACATAAAACTAACCTATTTGTCATAATTATGGTCCTACGACCTGATAAACTCCTTTTTTCCAATACAGAGTACTTCGACCATTGGAGTATTAACTGGTAAGTTAGTATTTTAATGAACATATGTGACGCGTTCTACAAAAATATATAAAAAATCATTTCAACGACTTAAAAATTGAAAATAAAGGTGCTTATAATTTTTCACGATTTTTTTTATGAATAAAACATCGTGATGAAACCAGAATATCTTTAGAGATTTTCTAGGATACGTGCAACTTATCAATGCAGATTGGATCAGCATGGTAGGTCTAAGCTTTAACCCAAAGTCTAAAAAGAAACTGGAGGCCTCGGCCTGCTGTAGGAACAAATTACATTACTTCATAAAATTACTGCGAAATTTAAGGTGATTATAGGTTGATTTATGTTGTTTGGTATAGATATATGGTGTGTTGTCGAAGACGATGAAACAACGAAATGCCACCATAAACATGTTGTGAGCTACCAAATGTCATTACTCGCTACGTGCTTTGACGTGGTGGGCCACGAACTTAACGACCCGTTTATTTAATATAATTCTTTAACGTGTAAGTTCGTTTCCTTATTGAGTCTATCGAAAATGCATTGATTACGGGGCAAAACTATAGGTGAACTTGTCATAGTGAATGTGTGCTGTGCTAGTAGTTGTGTTGGCGTTGCCAGTTTATAGTTCATGCGGATTACAAACTTGAATGCATAAGATATGAACAAGAACAGTACTACTACTTTGAAGTTACATAGATTTTTTCTAATCGCAGATTGAACAATATAATGTATTATTTTATTAAATCCGCGATTAGAAAAAATCAAATAAAATTAAATAAAATAACAAATAATCTAAATAAATGAGTAAAGTGAAGTAAAGTAATGGCCTGTTACTATTCCACTGCTGGGCATAGGCCTCCTCTTTAGGTTTATCGTGAGAAAGATTGGAGCTAAATCCTACCACGCTGCTCCAATGCGAATTGGTAGGTTGCACCTATCCCTGAAATTCTAAAGATATGCAGGTTGCCTCAAGATGTTTCCTTTACCGAAAACCGTGTGACAAATTGTAATTGTCAATTAGACCATAACTTGTAAAAAAACTCATTGGCGCCTGCCCGGGTTTGAATCCGTGACCTTCCCAAAAGAGTCGCACGGTGTCACCGCTGGGATATCACAGCTATTAAATAAATGATTTATTACATTATTTATAATAACTGTATAATAAATAATATTATCGAACTTCGCAATGCAAGGCCTAATTTTATCAATTATTTACTTTATGTTTCAGTTGTGCTAAAACAAAAACTAATCGTCATTATACCGCTTGCTGCTGTATTAGTGGTGTCGGCACACCATGTTATTCGCTTCCATTCATTCCTATCATTCGTCAACTCTGTCCTTTAATAAAAACCTAATATATAATTACATTTCTAGATCATTTCATGGCCGCACATTGTCATAGAAGGTCGTCGTTACCGGGTGGCAATCATTCTCTCGTGAGGACCACCGCACTATCGCACGTAATTAACCAGTGTCCAGAATAACGTTAGGTCAACGGAGTACAGTACTGGAAGGGACAGTGTTTTAAAGCAAAACATTGGGCTTTACTTTATAAATGAAATATCTGCAAAAGTATACTACTTCTTGCATCTGCTGTATTTTATGCCACCAGTTTTTGTGCTAAAATTATATAGAATAGAAATGATTTTATATAGCATAATTACTAATTTATAGTGGATTTATATATTTATATGTTTAAGTAATCTGTTTAGCCAGTCATCCGTGACGTGACTCAATAGGCTTTAGCTGAAAATCAGTTCTGTGTGCTTCCTGCGGGGCACACAGTATTATGCTGAGTCTAAAGCCTATTCTGCATCGTACTACGGACATTTATTATATTTATTTAGCTTTAGTTTAATTTCTTACATTTGTATATGTCCTGTTAGCACGTTTGTGGAATAAAATAAAAAAAAATTTTTTTTTCATTAATTTTAATTTTATTTAATTCGTGCAAAGGTGCGTACAGACATCGCGAGGCTTGCGTTGCGAATGGTTCTTCTCGCATGCCTCGAGCTGTGTGTGGATATGATCGTTGCGAACACTGCCTCAGTGCGAGCCGTGCGCTCCGTGTAGACGGACGTTATGTTTGCGTTGCACGCTCATGAATCATGAAGCCCATGTATTCCCATAATGTAATCGGTTTTTGTCCCCCAGCGCCCTTTCTCTTCTTTTAATATTTCATCTACAATCTGCAGGTCTCGCCCTGTCGGAGCCATTTTTCTACTGACGAATACCATGCGTGGTTAGTGTGCTCAGCTTGAGCATGTTTCCCGAATCATGTATAAATGTACCGTCGTATGACTCAGGTTTAGGCATGCGTAACAAACTATTCGCGACGCACGCCTCGTGATGTCTGAACGCAGCCCAAGAGCAAATGCTTTTTTAAATTATAATTAAAGATATTTATATTTATCACTTCCATTGAAACATCGATCGCCTTCAACGCCCCACCAATATACGTAGTTCATTAGCTCTCGCAAACGACAAGGGACAAGGGTCACTTATTTCGTGTTTTGTGACTCCGTAGTGATGGAATAGGCTCCCATTTTGTACAACACCTAACGAGGTATTAACAGTTGGGTCGAGAAAATAGGTTGCTTGTACTGTGATGACTGTATTCTCAAAATGAGTTTTTTTTGCTAATATCTAATACTCTGAAGGCAATTTATAAGTATAAAGATTACAAAAGCAAACAATTCTGTTGTTAATTCATAAATATATACCACGATGCTTATATCCCAAATTTGTGAGGTATCCGGCTGGGTAGAATAGACCACCCACTTTTGTTACCGAGGTGTCGTAAAGGGTGACTAAGGTAAGTCGATCTGCTGTGTGGTATCCTGCTGTATAATAGACCACTCTCATTCACATTCACCTGAAAATTTAATACCTTTTATGCTCCGCGACATGGATAGCTGGAGTTCCATGTTAAAGTTTGTGTCGAATGTAATGGGAGAGAAAGAAATGAAGCAACGGGCAAGAAAGGTAAAGAAATGGACAACGGCTATGGTGAAGCATTGCTGAAAGGTGGTCCTGCCGTAGAAGGGGAAGGAAATAAGGAGGGGTTTAGTCCTAGGGAGTCGGACACTCCGCTCCATAAAAGTTCATAAAAAATTTGCCCTTGGAAAAGAGGTAAAAATAATTATTTACTATATACTAAGTCATCATCCTCCTGCCCTTAGCCCAATCTAAGTGGGGTCGGCACAACATGTTATAAACATGTTGTTACATGATTTGGCTGCGTTCTTACGACCGGCCGCCTGCCTGACGTCAACTTACCTTATTCGTATTTTACGACTCCTCGGTAAGAAAGAGGGTGGTCTATTCTACTCAACCGGATACCACACGGTGGGTCAACTTACCTTAGTTGCCTTTTACGAAACCTCGGTAAGAAATGAGTTTGGTCTATTCTATTCAGCCAGATACCACACGGCGGGTCGTCTTACCTTAGTCGCCTTTTACGACACCTCGGTAAGAAATGAGGGTGGTCTATTCTACTCAGCCACATACCACACGGTGGGTCAACTTACCTTACTCGCCTTTTACGACACCTCGGTAAGAAATGAGGTTGGTCTATTCTACTCAGCCAGATACCACACGGCGGGTCGTCAGTAGTAGGGAATAGCCGGTTCTAACTCACTCCCAGCACCTTGAAATCCTTGAAATAGGCTAACTTAGCGGATTCTAAAAAAAGCTCGCCAAAGCAGATTCCAATCAGACTAAATTCCAATTGACCGTCGGAGGTCTCTTCGGATTTTCCAATTGGATCCTGGGTTGCAAAAGGAATTTCCTTACTTACCCTCGTAACGAATCGTTTTTTCTCGTATTTTATTAGATTAACTTATCGGACTCCTTGACCAATTGGATTTTCCATTTGATCCACGACTTTCCTTTCCTTGATTAATTAATCAAATTAACTGAATTCTCATTACAGTATGAATGTCTGATATTTAATGGCCGATTCTGGCTCATTGGCTTGGTTTTATCAAACTTGATTAGGTTTCCAATCTAAGATTTTTCTTAATAAATAACATTAATCGTTCAATTTTGTTTTTATCATTAATTTGATATCAAACTGATAATAATTGAATTGGATGTGTGTCAGATATAAATTCAATATGAAAATGTAAATAAAAAAAAAGTCTCGTACAAATAACTCAAAAGTTTTATTTTTTCGAAGAAACGCTTTGACTTTTTGCTGCTATTTCAAAGAAAGTGTCTCATAAAATAATATTTTAAATTAGACAGGGTCGTAGTAATTTATTATAATAGACCCTAATAAATCAATGGAAATAATGGGCATCGACCATTCGCCCTCTTCCTTATAATATTCTTTTATCCAGCCTAAACGTTGTATTCTGTGGCGACAAGTTTAGACACGATCTCGCAAAAAGCAGATGTAAAAGGATCACATGGCATCATGTATATCATAATTTATTATAATAGACCTTAATAAATCAATGGAAATAATGGGCATCGAACATCCGCTCCTTTTTTATAATATCCTTTTATCCAACCTAAACGTTGTATTTTGTGGCGACACGTTCAGACACGATCTCAAAAAGCAGATATAAAAGGATCACATGCATCATGTATATCACAAGATATTTTAATACCACGCGGCTAGTATCCAGGCTGACGTAGTGTTCAAGTGAAGGCAGTAACTAGGCAATTATTAATCATGGAGGTAAGATTACGTACTTATATAGTATAATTTCATGATATATATGAATATTCGTATTAAATTTTAATCCCTGTTGACCAAGTGACAAGAATACGTGTTACAACGATATCTTTGTTACTAGTAAAGTTAAATTAATAAGACCAAGATTAATATTTTTTATAATTAAAATCTTATGTTTCTAACCTAACCTAACCTATAACGGTCACAAAAATCTATAGATTCATTCTGCAATAAAAATAATATTAATGTATTAGATTTTAATAATAATAAAGGTTCTTACTGTATATGAATAATTTTGATGACACTAGTGATTATATTTACTTATTTCTATTTTTTTTTTCAGATCTCACCGAATCTCGATGAATTCAATGTAAAAAACTATTATTATCCTATTAACATAAGCGATGACGAAAATGCAAGCAATTCTTGCATATTGAAAAATAAAAAAATCGCAACGAAAAGAGCTGGTAACAATATCGACATATTCTTTGAAAAGCCTAAGAAAAAGAAAAAAACCATTCCGTCTTCATGTGTGGCTCAAGCGTGTGATGGAGGTGTATCATTTATTTCTTCCAATGATAATGACGGAGCGAATGCTTCATACCTCATGAAAATAGAAATTTATGACATGAAGAATCTGAAAGAGGTTTCGCCTGTAGACTATTGGAAACATGCAGACTTGCGATTAAAGTACTACATACAATCCAATACTGATAAACATTATCAGAACACACGAGATATAATATACAACATTACAAAGCAGATCGCCTGCAAGGAAGACTGTAAAAAATATTTCATTGATAGAGACAGTAAGAAACAATAGAACTTTCTCTAACTCATCACAAATCAAACCCATAATATAACTTTACTTACAAAAACCTTTTAAAAAAATACAACCCCCACTGCCGCTCTCGCCTCGCAAACAAATTATAAAGAGATCAGTCATTCGCTACAAGCGTTCATACTAAGCACAACGAAACACAATGGCTGAGCTTGACAACTCTGTATACGACGAAGAAATGGTCGCGATATGTGAAGAAATTGAATTAGAAAATGATATGTGTCGTGTCCTGGATAAGAACGAAGAGAGTGATATTGAAGAACAATTAGTGTTAATATGTGAGGACGTGGAGGACCAAATTAAAAGGGGTTATTCCAATCCAATAGCTCCATTAAACTTCGAGTACATGGTTGAGTACCAACCAATGTCTCAACCATTATTTGAAGAAGACGAAACGGATGAACTAGTGATCCTGTCTCCAAGTCCAAGTTTATATAGCCCTGATTCATTCCATGTGTCTGACTACAGAGATTACGAAGTCCCAATTCCATTCGTGATTCTTCAGGAGAATCTATCGAATACTCTGGAGATAGATTGGGAATCGATGGGAGATTAAATAATAATTGTGTTATAATTTTAAGTCAAATATGTTCTTTTACTTTAATTTTTTGTAATAAATTTCTTTAAATTTATATTAAGTTTTTATTTATTGCGCTTAGAATTTAATAGATAATTGAAATAAATAAAACAACCTCATTTCACATAGTTATTGTTTATTCAAGTTTTAAATAAAGAAATAAACATTTGTTGTACAAGTTTATCGTTTGTTACAGTGTCATTAGAAAAAAAATCAATAAAGTTAGACATTGAAACATGATTATACTTAAAATAAATATAAACTAAACAATAGAGTCCACATTGCGCACTGAAATAATTTTGAAGTATTTTATTATTAGAAATCCACTTTTTACAGTTGGTTTTTAAAAACATTTCATGATATCCTTCTGGTTTACGGCCAAACGAATCAAAATATTCTCCAAATCCGTAAATATCTACATATATAGCAACCCAATGTGATCCTGGTCTTGTATCAGGATCTAAATTTGAAATGAGATATACTGGCTTAGTAAAATACACAGGCATTTGATTCGCCGCAAACACATTGAACTCAATATTTTTATCTATTTGTTTTAAATAATTTTCTATCTCTTTTGTATCCATATCTTTGTAATAGCATGACCTAACAAAGAATGACTTAAACATTAGAAATCTCCACTTATATTTATCTTAACTATTATAATCTAAGCTGACTTCTCGATTTTTATTGACTTCAATTACATTATCAAACTCTGCATACACAATGCAATTAAGTGTTGTAGTTAGAGCTTTATCAAATCGAACTTCAAACCTTACACTACCCCGCTTTATAAGATTCCAATGAGAGTTTGAGTTAGCGGATAGATCTGGAGTTAAATCAAATGCATACAAGCAATAACCATGACTGTACTCTGCCTTGGAAATATCGTTTCCTTCGTTCAGGAAATGAATTCCCGTTCCCGAAAACAAGGTATGATATGCACTTATATATGTATTATCATGAAAAGATGGAACCAACGTTTTCGATGGTATAGATTGACCGTCGACATACAAACCAAATAAGTTGAGACCATAGTTACCAAAATTAAACGGATTCACATTAAGAGCACCATTAAATGCAGCATTACTAACGAACCCAACAATACATCTTTTAGGTATTTGACCTAAAAATACATTGTCGAGCATTTTACCCTGGATTCCTGATGGGATAGTCAAAACCTTAACCTCGGCACGCGTAACTGGATATTTTGCAGGAGTGGTTGCTAATACTTTTTCATGAGCAATTAATACTGAAGGATTGATACGAACTTTACGCATAATGAGACTAGCACTTGAAATATGGACTTTGAATTTTTTATCTACAGATGAACACATTAAATTAAAAGTATCTTTTGAACGAACTAGTTTTAAGCGCATTTCAACACCATTGATTAAAAACTTATCTTGATTGAAAATATCAGCATGTATGTGACCTATCATTTCAATAGTGTGACTTTCCTTTGCCAGTTCTTCTCTTTGAACGTATCCTCGATTTGAAACATCACATGAATCCATGCTCGAAGCAGTGTCTTTGTACCAAAGTCCACAAGTAAGATGGCTTTCCTTAGCAGCTTTTCCATAATTGAGTAACGTTTCAATGTATGCGCGATATCCATAGGTATTATTTGGAGGAGACACTAACTTTTGATTAAGATAAATATCACACTGACTAAAAAGAGAATGCAACCAATTATTAACTGGAGCGACATGAATTCCTGCTAAAAGTTTGCTCGAATCACCATTCTGTATTTTAGCTTTTATATGAAGTAAGGTGTGGGACAAGTCAATGTAATCGTCTCCATTGCCCGGTACTAAAAACTCAATCGGTCCATCGTCAGTCAATGATGAAATGGGATTGTAATGTATCCATTGACCACTCTCAATACTCGTTTGCGTAGATGGTAGAGCAAATAAATCCAACTCTGATTTTACGCATTCACAGGAATGATGATGTAAAAACGCCATTTTTGAATTACGAGAAGTAATTTAAGAAAATATATCTTGAATATTTTGTCGTTTATTTCTTTTAGTACCGTTCCGTTTGGAAGGTTTTTTAGAAGTGATGATCTTCCTTTTTAGCTTTCTTATTTTATATCCGGATCCAGACATTACTGAATCAATTTTTTCATCAGCTTTCCTTTTCAAATTTGAAGTTGCCGTTTTCAAGCGTGATTTGACAGATTCACCCATTGGTTGAACATTTAACATGTCAGATAGAAGACCTACACCTGCATTTAAAGCTTCTTTGCCTACAAATCTCGCACCATTTTTTAAAAGTGGAAGAACCGATCGGAACAAACCCCCCAAAAAGCTCCCTATACCATGACCTCGCTGATGTGGTGCACCTTTGTAAATTACCCCCATACCAGAACCAGCTTGATGAGTATAATAATGTAAATATGGACAAGACATGATTGATATTTTCACTTGACTTTTTTAAAATGTACCTTTATACACGTAGTTCCAAACTGGAATGGTACTCTTTGACCTGTACTTGTTCTTATATCTATTTCTATAACGTCAAATTCCCTGCGCATAACAGGTACATAATGAGGGGACGAAAAGATATTTATTTTAGAAGCGCCATATACATATTTGGTGGGATCCAACGAAACAATTCTCAATAAAGGTGTCATGACATCACCCACTACTTGTGGTTCTACTATATCACAATATATTAAAAGTTGTGAAGGTAGACCCAAGTTTAGATTCGCGGGATATTTTCCGAAGTTATGTTTTATTAAATTAGTAAATGGTGCAAAGCCTAACTGCACACTCAGTCTAGGACTACATACCACAGATGTAACGTCGATTGCCCAACTACTCACTGTAACGAGTTTCGATAATGTATCATATCTAAGCTTAACTTTATCCTTTAATTTTTCATTAAAATCGATAACGAATTGATCCACACTAATATAGTTGGTTGGTGTCATGTATTCCAGATGCGTGAATAACTGCGATTTATCGCCTTTAGACGTGATGTAAATAATATTTTCATTTTCTTCCAGATTAAACATACTACATGGGTAATGAAATTCCACAATAGCGACTTCCCATTCGCCTTCTAATTTCATAGTCTTTGGTAACTTGGTAAAAAAATTTGCTGTAGTGTTTTCAGCAAAGTATGTCATGGAACTGTTACTTAGCAAAGTGAGATAAAAGCTGTCTTCTCTCATATTTTTTCAAGTTCTGATACAGAGATCCAACTATTAAACTTGTTGGGATAACCTCTCCACTTAACAAGAACCTCTTTTCTGTTTCCTGAGTTACGAGAACGCAGTATTTTATCTATTTTATAATGAGTAGTGGGGTTATAAATTACTTTTTGTAATTCATTCTCGTAAAATGTTCCTATAATGGGCTCATGCTGAAGATCTTTGAGTGTATAGACTACTTTAGGCATGTTATTTTTTATAGCTGTTATGATAAAAATTTCATCACTCCAATTAGTTTCATAGCCTTTTTGAAAAATATGCTTATGTCTAGTTATTCTTACGTGATCACCAACTTCAAACTTATTTTTTTGTATAACATCCAATCTATATTTTTTATTCTCATATAAATTATTCCAAACGTTCATGATGTTACTAGAACTAACTTCAAATGGACACATCTTAATGCTTGAATGAAAACTATGGTTATAAGAATAAAGCAAATCATCCAAAATATCAATATAAGTGTATGTATTTTTATGTGTAAAATAACGCCACATTTTAGTTTTTAGAGTTCGTTGAAATCTCTCGACAATACTAGCTTTAATATCTGGGTTATTTGTAGTATAGTAGTTTACATTTTTAGTTTTAAAATATTGTGCAACATCCTTTGATACGAACTCTGTTCCTTTATCCGATTGTATGTGTGTGGGGGTCGCGTTAGCTTCAGTAAATATACTTTCAAACGCTTCCTTTATACTTTCTGAATTTTTCTTTTTTAACGGTCTAGCGAAAGCGTATTTACTAAAAACATCAATAACACAAAGTATATATTTAAAACCATCATTATATTGAGAATAAGTCCGCATATCACTCAAATCAGCTTGCCACAGTTCATTAAAATTTGACAATATGTATCTATTTCGTTGAAATTTTCTATGTACCGGTTTATGTAGTGTATAAGTTTCCTGGGATTGCAACCAGTCCTTTACTTGTTTTTTGTTCATTTTACCTTTTAACGCTCGAGTTAACTTGTCAACACTGCTGTATCCCGCTGGATTCGATACGTCGTAATATATATCTTTAATGTCTAGTACGGATTCCATCTTTCCCAAATGTCTTTTCTCTTTCTCAGTTTATATGATGTTTTGATTTTTGGATTATTATCATCACTTGGTGTGAGATGTTGATGTCCTTTCAGAGAAAGATTATTAATATACTCAAGAGTTTGTGGATTACCAATACAAGTGAGAGGAACCCTTATATCTTTAATAGTTTCTGTAAACTTTTTCCATCCATTAGGTTTCGGGCGCTTTAAAGGCCTAAGAGTATAATTCACGAGATCAACAATGTTGCTGTCGTCTACAACTTCATTATCGATGAATACCAACCCCTCCTCGTTCCAACTAATTTTATCTTTATGATTGAGAATAGTGTCCAATAATAATTCACTTCTTCTCCGATACGTCTTTGGAATGAATTTATTTATGTAAATAGGTGTATACAATGTTTCATTTGATACATCTCGTGCGTCCTTATCATGTACGGAGTTTTCGTTAACTGGTGCGTCCTCGTCTTTAATTGTCTTTTTATGAGGAGTCAAATCTTCTGAATATTTATGCTCACCTTCAACGGTCACGGGTAGTTTTATTGGTTTTCGATTTTCATTAGCGAAATGGAGATATCTTTGTAAGATTTGCATGTACAGTGACCATTTTTCGCGATCGTCCATTTTACTACTTAATATATTTTGCATTTCTTTATCTAATCTAGATAAATTACTTTCAGGCGTTGTGTCTCTTGATTTAAGTCTATCAATAACATCTTGTTCAATGAGAATCATTTTCTTAGTATTATCCATTTTTTTTAATTAAAATAATTGATCATAAAAATTTTTTTAATAATCCGCTCAACACAGCTCCTAGAATGATAGGCAGAAATGCTCCTCCTTTTTGAATGATAATTCTTTTTCTTATTTTATTTTTACCTTTACCTATTAGTTTTCTGAGAATATTTTTATGTTTTCTTAATTTTGATTTCTCGTTTTCTTTTAAAACCACTTTACCATTTAAGGTGTTATAAATGCATTCGCAAATACAATTTATTTCTTCCTCGTTACAAGCTTTTAATAAAGCTGTGCGGTATTTAGGTTTGAGAGTGTGTAACAATTTTAATAAATCCTTATGAGTTGTCACTCGTCCAGGCATTATATCCGACTGATAGCGATTTTTAAAATAACTTAATATTTATATAATATTAGTTGAAAGAAAACAGTTCAATTTAACAATAGACGATCGTTTAACTCTTTCTGTTGGGGTTTTATCTTTGAAAATTTCTTGAATATATTTACAAACCAGATCTATCTCTTTTTTACTAAGCGACTTTAGCAATATTTTACGATATTTTGGTTTGAAAGTTTGTAATGCACACCTTAACGATTTTTCATCTAACGTTGTGCTATCTTCGACCATTATTTATCACTAACTATAATTGGTTGATGTATATTGTATTTAAGTCCCTTCTTTGGTACATAGACAACACATAGATTTTTTATTGGATCGATTTTGGTTTTAAAGCGACAGAGATCATGTGTATTCTGCTTTAAGTCGATCATTAGATAACCATGTGGTTCGACAGTAGCATCTTTATAAGCTTCTTCAACAAATTTACAATTATCTGGAAACACTTGACGTGCTAAGTAACGTATTTGTGTTCGATCTCGAGGATTTTTGAAGTAAATAATATAGCTTGTATTGAGAGATATATCTCGTTGTCCTCTACCTTGGTGAAACAAGTTCTGCGTAATATAAAACACACTTAAATTTCTGTGGTGACTACCTTTAGTAAAAATGTCAACAATACGACCATCGGACTCTCTCATAAGATCATCAATTATAACTAATCGTGGCTGTATGCCGTCGAACATACTCATATCTGGTAACCCTTGAACATAAGATACATTTTCTAGGTTGTAGAGTGGCTGCATTTCGTCATAGCACCATAAAATTTGTGCAAAACTTGTATTACATATATCATTACAATATTTTAGAAAATTAGTAACAAAGTTTGATTTACCACAACCACTCGGACCTGCCACGATTGCAGTAAATGGATGAAGAAAGTGATACATTTTTTGAATACGTGTGTTTTTGGAAGAGGTAGGAATCCAATTAAAAAAAACTCAACAAGTTCGTATTTTATATTATAATTACATATTTACATTCTTAGGTACTATTGACGAAATAATAATAATACTTAGCAATTCTTAAACATAAAGTCATTTTAATAGTGTATGTTAGTTTATTCATCACTTTTATATGATTTTATTTTATAATGACCCCAAGCCAGAGTATCAGTACAGTTACTAATTAAAAATCGTTTAGTATCAGAATGCGATAAAGAAATTTTGTTAGCCTTTTGAGTAAAAATAACATGCTTTATCGATCTAAATCTGTACATTTCACATATTTGATTATTTTTCTTAAATAAGACGTTTTTGTAATTTCGCATATTAAACTTTTTTGTAGCGGACTTATTAACTCCCTTTGCTTTAGCTATAAATTTATTCTGTACGTTCATCGCATACATTTTTGACCTTAAACCGACAAATTCTGTAAAGATCTTACCGTTATTTTCATCTTTGAAAAAACCAATCTTTTTTTTGTTTATCTGAGGGTAACCAAAAAGATTATCAAAAGGATAGTCAGAGGTATCAAAGTATTTGTTCAAGTCCGGTTTAATATCTTCATAGAAATCATCAGTAAAAATCTGATATATGAAGCTGTCAGTGTCGGTATACATCATTTTACAGCGTGAACCGTATTTATTTTTCATATAATTATAGTGAAAATCGTACATGAGCGTTTTGGATATGTCTAATATGCAAAGTCCTAGATAGATGGGTTTATTATAGAGTATTTTTGTTTTTTTAAGTTGAACGGCCACTAAGTTTTCTGAAAATATAGACAGACTATGAAATTCAGGTCGTGCTACTAGATTTTGAGCACCTTGACATTTACCCCTATTTTCCCAATGAGTACAAAGTTTGACATCCACACGTTTTTCTACATTTTCCATAGTCTTCCCAAATATTGAATTATTCATTAATTTATAAAAATCCTTTTCAAAATCAGATGTTGCAGACATACGTAATTGTGTATTTAAATCTATATAGTTTTGTAACCATGGACTTTGCCGAAATTTTAAAATCCTATGAACTTTTTTCAACTTTAATCCCATTTCTATGCACTGTATGAGGTTTCTGTAGTGAATAACGTATTTAGTTTTATCATATAAATTTGGAACTAATTTTGTTTCTCTGCTACCACCAATACATATATTTTCTGGGCATAGTGGAAAGTCTGAATGTGATTCATGCAAAGTTTGTGGATATTCTAAATCCACTTCAAGAATATAACCTATTTCTGAGTCAATTGGAACCATAAAATTTGTGTCAGAATTTACCCATTGAAATTCACCCGTAGGAAGATATTGAGACATAGCCCAGCCATACAAATTATTCGCGTCTAAGTAAGTAAGGTAAGATGTAGGAGTTTTCTCACTAAAATTGAACATATATTTATTATTAGCATGAGCATAACGGTTACTGCATTGAGAAATACCACCACGTATACCAGACTTTATGAAAGCAATTTTATCAAAATCTGTCAATAGATCTAATGTTATTTTTGTGTGCTTCAACATTGCATCCCAACTTAGGCCAGGTGCAGTGTAATATTGTGCAGGATCTAAATCGTAAGTTTTGATACAAACGTTTCTAAAATTTTCAAAGATATCAGTTAGAAGTAACACGTCAGTTTTCAGGTATAAATCAGAATAATCAGCCATATTGCGACACTTAAAATGATGCCACACATCTTTAGCGTGGTTATAATTTTCATTTGTAACATCGCTATTAGTTAGTATATTGTAAAACTGATCTTGTGTGGGAAGTGAAGTTAACTTTAATGACTCAAATGAGGTCATGTAATCATATGGATAAATGCCTTTGCGTTTTAAAAAATAAAAATCGTCAGGGTGCTGAAAATTTTTACGCAGCTCGATAAAATCCTCATCATTCAAATTATTTGATAAAGATTCCAAGCTGCATGATAAAAATTTAAAAGAGTCAATAAATCTTAACTCAAAATTTTGATTCTCGATTTTTAATATCTTTGAGAAGGAAATGTAACGTTCTTTATTCTGTGGTATAACTTTAATGTCACCTTCAGCAAAATTTAATGCGCGCACTATGAAATGAGCATCATAATTACTAAGATTATGCAAAATAATCGGTATAAATCGAGGGGTTTCTAACTTTTTACAACAAGCTTTATGACTAACACCTGTAAAGATTCCAGTATATTTATCAAAATTTAAGCTACTATCTAATTTCAGAGTGTCTTTGCATATGCAACAAGTAGTTGTCAAAGATATTCTTCTCCTAGCTTCATCTGTAAGCGGATGAGGATCAACTTTGACATAATAATCTTTAGATATATATTTTAAATCTTTATTCAAACTTTCCATAAACACTTTTGCACAATCACTACCTGTATAAGTTATATATTTGGAGAGGCTATCGTTATACGCACATTTGATATAATATCCAAAACTATACACATCATGTTTTTGAAAATTACTGGTATACGATAGAGATGGATTATTATCACACCCTTGTATTGGCTTTAAAAATGCTTCAAAATCTGCGTATATCACAAAAGGTACTCTTAGTTCACGTTCAAATTTGTTAAATGAAATTTTTGCCTTACTGATATCAGGCAAATCTGTTCTAAGGTGATTACAATCAAATTGTCTATGAGAAATCAATTTATCATATGTTTGAAAATAAAGCAAGCAGCCATCACAGATATAGACTGCATGTTCATGTGAAGTTAATTGACGACTGACTAGTCTAGAAAGGTTTTTAATATAACAATAATGACCGTTAGAACCATTATCTAAATATAATAAATTAACATGAACTAATTTACGACATTTGGTAAAATGGAGAGGCCCAATTATCTTCGTAGATTTATTATTAGATTTTTCTATTCCAAAAACGTTAATACTAATATTATTTAAGCGTTCAAATTTTATAATATCTTTTAGTCTTACTGGAAAAGCAATACCCTTGAAATTTAGCAAGTTTTGTTTAGATAAATATGAGGAAACTCTGTCTGCATTTCTATTCACAGGATATAAAGCGGATAGAACAGCCCATAGAAAACATTGATAATCATTGTTTTTAACATTAACTACTGCTCGTTTACGTTTGATATCTATCGGTAGGTCTATGTATGAAGATCCTTTTAATGGGTTGAATTTGTTAATGTTTAGATCGACATATCTCATTTCTTTAAGACTCCAACCACTATCTTTCTTTTCAAAATTACTTATTTTGTTTGAAATTTCAGAACTTATATTTGAGTAAATATCATCAAATTCATCACCTAAACAGAACATGTAATTAAAAGTTTGAAAGTCAAAGGAGTTTTCTAAATTTTTCGTTGCCTGAACAAAATCCCCATTTAAAATAAAATTAACTTTAACTGTGGTATTTTCTTTCAAGACTTTTTCCAGTAATGTTTGAACAGTGCTTCGAATTGAACCAAGAAATGATTCAGGAGTTTTAAAGTCGGTATCAGTTGTAGCAGAGTTAGAGAATACTCTGTATGTTACTAATCTCTGACCGAACGCTTTTTCTATTAACTGAACATTATTTAAGTTCGGTATCAACGTGAAAACATTATTTTTATGCCTATTACTTTTAAGATGATTGGTAAAGTACCTTTTGTTAACAAATATTTCACAAGTTGGGCATTTAATGCTATTTAAGTTTGCAGAACTTACAGATGGCTCTGTTTCTGTGTTCGGTGGTGAAGCTGTTGCCTTCCCAGGTGATGTAGACTTTTGTGCGTATAAACGCTTCCTTGAATATTGAGGAGTTCCATGTTCTGTGGCATTTCTTTTGACTGCTTCTCCAACTTGTCTCACTCCTGCTCCAAACTGATCCGTACTGGAATGAAGTAAACCAATAAATATATAAAATTCAAATAATATTCCGTTTTACGTTACGTTTTAAGTTGATGTTAATAAATATTCAACTTACATAAACTATTTATTTTTCAGACTTTTTGCATAAAGTACAATAAGCTTCCATCGGGAATACTCCATCAATTTCATCATATATATCATCAAATACAGAACACGTTTGAAAATGTCCACTACAAGGAGTAAAATAGGGTTTTATATCAGGATCCTGTAACATCCACCCTGGAAGTCTATCACTGATATACCACAAACGTATGAATTTATGCATCTTATCGATCAAAAACTGTTTTGTAAATGAACTAATATCATCACTGGTTAAGAATTCCATAGTAACTTTTATATATTCACTGCGTACTCGTGACTGAATAAAACGTTCTAGATGTCCATATATTTATATACAAAATCAACCCCTCCATAAAAGTCAAGTTTAAACAAGATTGATCACTCACATCTCTGCATGGTCCTTTTCAATTTTTTTACATAGGTGCAAAAAGTTGTCTTCAATTTCTTCACATATCGCGACCATTTCTTCGTCGTATACAGAGTTGTCAAGCTCAGCCATTGTGTTTCGTTGTGCTTAGTATGAACGCTTGTAGCGAATGACTGATCTCTTTATAATTTGTTTGCGAGGCGAGAGCGGCAGTGGGGGTTGTATTTTTTTAAAAGGTTTTTGTAAGTAAAGTTATATTATGGGTTTGATTTGTGATGAGTTAGAGAAAGTTCTATTGTTTCTTACTGTCTCTATCAATGAAATATTTTTTACAGTCTTCCTTGCAGGCGATCTGCTTTGTAATGTTGTATATTATATCTCGTGTGTTCTGATAATGTTTATCAGTATTGGATTGTATGTAGTACTTTAATCGCAAGTCTGCATGTTTCCAATAGTCTACAGGCGAAACCTCTTTCAGATTCTTCATGTCATAAATTTCTATTTTCATGAGGTATGAAGCATTCGCTCCGTCATTATCATTGGAAGAAATAAATGATACACCTCCATCACACGCTTGAGCCACACATGAAGACGGAATGGTTTTTTTCTTTTTCTTAGGCTTTTCAAAGAATATGTCGATATTGTTACCAGCTCTTTTCGTTGCGATTTTTTTATTTTTCAATATGCAAGAATTGCTTGCATTTTCGTCATCGCTTAAGTTAATAGGATAATAATAGTTTTTTACATTGAATTCATCGAGATTCGGTGAGATCTGAAAAAAAAAATAGAAATAAGTAAATATAATCACTAGTGTCATCAAAATTATTCATATACAGTAAGAACCTTTATTATTATTAAAATCTAATACATTAATATTATTTTTATTGCAGAATGAATCTATAGATTTTTGTGACCGTTATAGGTTAGGTTAGGTTAGAAACATAAGATTTTAATTATAAAAAATATTAATCTTGGTCTTATTAATTTAACTTTACTAGTAACAAAGATATCGTTGTAACACGTATTCTTGTCACTTGGTCAACAGGGATTAAAATTTAATACGAATATTCATATATATCATGAAATTATACTATATAAGTACGTAATCTTACCTCCATGATTAATAATTGCCTAGTTACTGCCTTCACTTGAACACTACGTCAGCCTGGATACTAGCCGCGTGGTATTAAAATATCTTGTGATATACATGATGCATGTGATCCTTTTATATCTGCTTTTTGAGATCGTGTCTGAACGTGTCGCCACAAAATACAACGTTTAGGTTGGATAAAAGGATATTATAAAAAAGGAGCGGATGTTCGATGCCCATTATTTCCATTGATTTATTAAGGTCTATTATAATAAATTATGATATACATGATGCCATGTGATCCTTTTACATCTGCTTTTTGCGAGATCGTGTCTAAACTTGTCGCCACAGAATACAACGTTTAGGCTGGATAAAAGAATATTATAAGGAAGAGGGCGAATGGTCGATGCCCATTATTTCCATTGATTTATTAGGGTCTATTATAATAAATTACTACGACCCTGTCTAATTTAAAATATTATTTTATGAGACACTTTCTTTGAAATAGCAGCAAAAAGTCAAAGCGTTTCTTCGAAAAAATAAAACTTTTGAGTTATTTGTACGAGACTTTTTTTTTATTTACATTTTCATATTGAATTTATATCTGACACACATCCAATTCAATTATTATCAGTTTGATATCAAATTAATGATAAAAACAAAATTGAACGATTAATGTTATTTATTAAGAAAAATCTTAGATTGGAAACCTAATCAAGTTTGATAAAACCAAGCCAATGAGCCAGAATCGGCCATTAAATATCAGACATTCATACTGTAATGAGAATTCAGTTAATTTGATTAATTAATCAAGGAAAGGAAAGTCGTGGATCAAATGGAAAATCCAATTGGTCAAGGAGTCCGATAAGTTAATCTAATAAAATACGAGAAAAAACGATTCGTTACGAGGGTAAGTAAGGAAATTCCTTTTGCAACCCAGGATCCAATTGGAAAATCCGAAGAGACCTCCGACGGTCAATTGGAATTTAGTCTGATTGGAATCTGCTTTGGCGAGCTTTTTTTAGAATCCGCTAAGTTAGCCTATTTCAAGGATTTCAAGGTGCTGGGAGTGAGTTAGAACCGGCTATTCCCTACTACTGTCGTCTTACCTTAGTCGCCTTTTACGACACCTCGGTAAGAAATGAGGGTGGTACTATTCTATTCAGCCGGATACCACACGGCGTATTTACTACGATACTAAAAATAATTGTTCTACACATATTTTTCTTGCGAGATACGTTTGTGATATGTGCAGCGTCATATACTTTGTATTTTTCGAAAACAGATTTATTGATCCTTAAAGTGTATCAACAAACTATCCAAAGCTAACAAACCCCACCGAATTAGCCAGACGATTTATCTCACGCAATGTGTGATGCACGCTCGGTTTATTTGTATCCGCCGGATGCGGAAATGACGCGGCCGCCATCGCCGGATGTCGCGACTGCAGCGCCATCTCGGATTAGTGACGTGTCGGTGAAGCTAGCAAAATACGATTGATACTACTAGCATATTTACTTAATAATAAACATCATGATCCTCCTGCCCATATCTCATGTTGTAAACATGTTTGCACGTGATTTAAGAAAGTGGGTGGTCTATTCTACTGAACTGGATGCCACAGGGCGGGTCAATTAACCTTAGTCGCCTTTTACGACACCTCGGTAAGAAATGAGGGTGGTTTATTCTATTGATTCGGATACCACACGGCGGGTCAACTTACCTTAGTCGCTTTTTATGACACCTCGGTAAGAAATGAGGGTGGTCTATTCTACCCAGCCGGATACCACACGGTGGGTCAACTTACCTTAGTCGCCTTTTCGACACCTCGGTAAAAAATAAGAGTTATCTATTCTACTCAGCTGTATACCACACTACGGGTCAATTTACCTGAGCCGCCGTTTAGGACAGTTCGGTAAGAAATGAGGGTAGTCTATTCTAATCAGCCGGATACCACACGGCGGTTCAACTTACCTTAGCCGCCTTTTATGACACCTCGGTAAGAAATGAGTGTGGTCTATTCTACTCAACCGGATACCACACGGCAGTTCAACTTACTTTAGTCCCAAATAAACTTGTAAACAAGTCCTTTTGAATCTCCACTCCACTGCTGGTTCGGAAAGCTGTTCCTACCAAGAAGAGCCAGCAAGAACTCGGTGGTTGTTCTTTTCAACATAATACATATAACTAGTTACATTAAGTCATTACTATCTTGTAAAGAGTTGGACAGCAGCGATATCCACGCAATCGGGTCGGCACAACACGTTATAAACATGTTGTAACATGATTTGGCTGCGTTTTTACGACAGCCCGCCTGCCTGACGTCAACTTACCTTAGTCTCCTTTAACGACACCTCGGTGAGAAATGAGTGTAGTCTATTTAACTCAACCGGAACACGGCGGTTCAACTTACCTTAGTCGCCTTTTAGAACACCTCGGTAATAAATGTGGATGGTCTATACTCCTAAGTCGGATACCACACGGCAGTTACCTATTGAGTCATTATCAGTAAAATAAAGAGTAACGTCAAGAGCAAAACATTGAAATTAATTTATACGGGCACCCCAAAGTATTTCCGCAAAACAAACAACAAAGACAAAACTCTCGGTTACACCGCGATATTAGGATGAAATATTAGCAGGAAAGTTTTTCCGCGCAAATTCCGCCGTTTGCGAACTCCACGACATTTGCGGGATGCCGGTACGTTTGACAAGGGAAAGAAGTCCTTTAATGTTTTTATTGGGCATTCCTGTTAAGGTAGGTGCATTTGAACTAAAAGATATTACAAGACTTCTTAGAAAGAATTTAAAAAGGGTATACAAGACAATTTACGAGAGTTTAGCGTAAGGTATAAGGCAATTAATAGAAATTTCGCAGCGATATTCAGGTAGATATTTTTCCACACATTAAATAAATATTGAATGAAAAATAGTTTCATATCATTCAAATATTATAGTCAAGTACACGGGCTTTAAGCGTACGATTCCTTAAAGCAATAGTGAAACGATCATCGTGACATAAAACTATAAAATATAAAATAAATATTTTTTTTGAAAAATAAACAATACAATAGTTTTCAATTACCAGTACTACAAGCGCTATATTTTTAATATTTATAGTTTGAATCCCTTCAATCGCAAAGTGATAATCATTTTATATCATCATCATCATAATCAACAGATAACTTTTTTAATCAAGGTGCCATGTCGAGTTACATCAGAAATTTAACTATCAAATGTGGAATCGAAATATCTGACAAAATTCAACTTTTGAAAGCTTCATAATTTCCTAAGTTCTTATGTCCGTAAAATAATCGTCGTTATAAATGTTACGAGAATAACTATTAAATTAAATGTGTAAACATAGTGTCAGGCTATATTTGATAGCACGTTATTTATATAAGACGGAAACTATTTCTTTAAGGGCCTGTTTTACAAGTTACTAATAAACTGTCAGCTAATCAGAATATATCTGTAACATATTTCAGAACATTGCATTTCTCAGGTTTCTAATAGGTTTATTCAGCACTTGAAGTTCTTAATAAGGTAACAGGTTAGATCATGTGGCTGTTATTTTGTTTATCTGCTGGATAGCAAATACCTATTTCAAAAGAGCCGCGATTTATTTTGTTTTAAATTCTCACTTTTTAGATACATTTATCTGCTACTTAGTTTATTTGTCGGTTAACTATCCGACACTTTATCAGTAACTTGTGAAACAGGCCCTAAGAGTTTCATTTTAAGTAAGTAAGTAGTGGCCCCATTGCTGGGAATAGGCCTCTTCTCTCCGTTTTTGGATTGGAGCTAAGACCTACCACGCTGCTACAATGCGGATTGGTAGGTTACACATCCGGAATTATCTAGAGATATGCATATGCAAAGCGTGTGATAAACTGCAATTATCAATTAGACACATAAGTTTTAACAGAGAAATTCATTGGTGTCTGCTCGGGTTTGAACCCGTGATTTCCTAGAAAGAGTCGCATGGTGCTACCACTGGGTTATCACAGTTTCTGAGTTTCATTGTAGTTGTTAATTTCTTGTGACCGTACCGCGAGTAGCGCTGAGGTGTGGCGAGGTGAGCGAATATTGGATATTTGGACGGCCGGGAAACACGACCTCCTGTCGCGATGATGAATCCATAGGAGCGGCATCAACTGACTTCGTGTACGACCCTACGCAAACTTACCAACAACATTTTCACGCAAAAACCTTAAGAGAAGTACAAGCCATGCAGTTCACAACTTTATTCCTTTAGCAATAAGGTTGCGACATTGATTTGAGATTTTAAAATCAGCAAATAAAAGTTATAAAAATATGCTTTTAGTATTTTAATATAGACACAGTTGCATTGTTTTGGTCGCTTCGTGTCGTTGGTAATGAATTTACGACCAATCTTAGGGTAATGTAAACAAATGTTTTTATTATTTGCTCTTTTTGAACGTATATTTAATATTAGGTAGTGGATTAGTGGGTGTATTTTAGGTCTGAAGTTTCAAATACAAGTCGTAAAGTTTCTCAAAATTAATTTACTTGTTCCCGCGGCTGCGTCCGCGTGGACATCAGTGTCACAAAGTTTTTTCCGCTATTATTTCCATTACTGCTGGCTAAAAGTATGTTGCTAAACGACCTCTTTTATCTTCCAATGAAAGTCCTAGCAAACTTGTTTAGTTCTTCCGATGAATTTACTATTAACCTTCGTTAAAACATGCACTATATTTTAGTAAAACCTGTACAAAAATCTGTTCAGTAGATCTTGAGAAACTCGATCACATACAGATAGAGAGCTTTTGGCGATTTTTTATAATGAGTACAGATATAGATATTTTACGACCGGCTGCTTGCTTGACGTCAACTTACCTTATTCGCCTTTTACACCTCAATAAGAAATGAGGGTGGTCTATTCTATACTGCCGGATACCACACGGCAGGTCAACTTACCTTAGTTGCCTTTAAGGACACCTCGGTAAGAAATGAGGGTAGTCTATTTTACTCAACCCGACACCACGGCAATCAAAAGAATCCAATTATCGTCTATAAATATTTTTAACATAACCATATACACCATGAGAAAAATCGCAGGCCGCAGCTAGTATTGTTTTTGCTTTGCTTTAAAAGAATTAAGCCGTTTTTTATTTCTTTTCCCGTTTATCCGATTTTGTCTATTTCCACGTTCTTCCGTCACTCCAATAGGTCCCCAAAATTCCCAACTCGTATCACTTACGCACACGATTTGATGCGAGCGTTTTGACCGCGTCTAATGTACCGTGTGTGACGTCCCTCTGACGTGGGACTCGATTGAAAACCGGACCTACCCCCGCGTGACCGACCAAGTATGTATTGGCGATGTTTTACAACAATTTACGAGTGATTAGGCTTTGGAGATCACGGCTATTGGGAAGTCACGTGAGATGGGTTCAGAAAAAAAAACCATAGTGTTTATAGACCAAATTAATCGAACACTGCGTGCTGCCAATGTTGAACTGAAACTTGGTCCATAACTATTGGTCTTAAAAGTAGGCTCATAAAACAAAGTCACTGAGCCATTAAAAGAGCTATTGTCGGCTTGGTCTATTCGCCAAAATTCCCGAGCGTTTGAAAATGAAAGTCTCAAACCTTTGACAATGCGTGCTAACAGAGATGATAAATGGATTTGAAGTATTGGCCTTAAAATAAGCTTAAACTCTCTTTAAAGAGTTATGTTATTGATAAGCAAGGAACACAGTCCGAAGAAAAATCTGTTACCTGAAGTGCAGGGTAGCAGGGTAGCTTCCTTTTGGAAGACTCAATCCAAGTTTGTGCTATGGGAATCCCTGAAAGAATTCCTTACCAAGTGGATCTTTATGTATTCAAAAAGGCCTTCATCATCATTGATGGCTATTCATTGATGAACATGATACTTTTCTGCAGATATATGGAGTTTCTTTTTAAATGACCATAGCGTTTGCTTGAGTCCTAATAGCACTGATATCCCTGCTGCAAGTATAATTTGTCAGTTAGTGTTTAAGTTCTTTACATTAAAATCACTCACTTCTGTAGTCCTTGTTTTGTGAACAGACCAGATTATATTAGCAATTGTGAAGAATGATAGACAGGAGTTCCTTCATTACACCCCTTAGCAACTTATTAGTATCATTAACTTAATACTTCTAGAATTACCGAAGTATTATATATCTGTATTCCAGCGTTAAATCGTTAAAACAACTAACCTTAATTCTAATATTAAGATTGTTGGTTTCTTTAAATGTTTCATGTCTCACATGCTGCAGCTAATAGGCAAATAAAATATTGTAACAAATCGCTCTATAGCGTATTTGCTATTTCAATTTCAATATTTCTTTGATGTCGCAGTACCCTTACATCCCCTTTATAAAACTATTAGGATGTATGTCACGGTCTCAAAAGGCCACATTTCACACTAAACGAGGGGGTCAGATATATAAGCCATTTAAACCACCGCTGGAAAATTTGTGGAACTTTTACGATTGAAATAAATTTTAGCTGCGTTACGTTCCCTAACTAATGACTTATACTACAATGTTCCAGGCTTTTTATACAAATGACGAATGTTATGATTGAATGAACAAGATACATATGGAGAGAATAAAAAGCGCAGTTTTGATTACGCAAAAAGCTAAATGCCCTCTCCAATTTCACAGAGAGCCCTTACAAAAGACCCACATTAACTATGAATGGACTAAAACAAGCTCGCCATGGACACGGATGGAAATTAAAAAGAAAAATGTTCGAGAAACGGAAATACGAATTGAATTTAAGTACATTTTAAATTTCGAACCCCTAGCTTTGACCGGTCCAAATAAAAGGACGGTCGTGTTCGAAAATACGAATGCTTTTTGATCTCGTTTCGTACCGCATTCCCTTAACGGATGAAGCATTTGCGCGCCACGCGACTAAATGGATTATTTTCTTTTCGTGTTCCTTTTTCAAAAACAATTTTTCGAGTCTGTTTTGTACTGGTTGATGACATATCTTATCTATTCTGTTTATTTCATTACGTACTCTATTTCGTTGATATATATCCCAGATTTCCATGTTTACAATTTTATGAAAATATTTCGCAGCATTTTGTTCTTTACAGATGTTTCTTTATGTTTGCATACCATTTTAATAAGACCTGCAGTGGTGTATTTTAAAAGTCTTTTGACGGTGAGAGAAAGTTCTTGTTAAGATGGTGGTTGATTGGGAAACAAAACGTTGACAAGCGCGGGGTGTGATTGGATTAAGGAGGGTTGACTTTATGGTCGTTGGCAATTTGGAAATTGACTACGGGAATCTGTTTAAGCTTTTTGTGTGTGGCGTCGTGTCAATTTCTTTCTGTATCGAGTTTAAATGCGAGGAGAGTCATTTTGGGGATTAGAAATTGTGGTTTTATTGTGTGTTCCTGTATTAGATAATGTGGAATGAGTTTTGATAATGGTATTGAATTCTCTTGCGGGTATTTTACGTTATTAAGATTGTGACGAAATTTTTTTGTTTTTAGTAAAACAACTATAAGCTTGTTTTTTTTATTTACATGTAT
Organism: Morpho helenor; assembly: GCA_029227775.1. NCBI lineage: Eukaryota > Metazoa > Arthropoda > Insecta > Lepidoptera > Nymphalidae > Morpho > Morpho helenor. The sequence goes on from JARGCU010000006.1 coordinate 4,339,141, forward strand.
AAACGCTATCTATGTCGCAATAAATTAGTGGTTAGAGTGCATTATTCTTAATAAGGGTGCGCAAATACATATTTGTACTGACTCCTGTGAGTTTTCTTCAAAAATACATATTATTTAATATAAGTAACGGCCAGTTACTATCCCACTGCTGGGCATAGGTCTCTTCCCTCCGTTTTTTTTTTGGAGAGAAGGATTGGAGCTAAGACCTACCACGCTGCTCCAATGCGGATTGGTAGGTTACACATATCTCCAGAATTCTCTAGAGATATGCAGGTTTCCTCACGATGTTTCCTTTACCGAAAAGCGTGTGATAAATTGCAATAATCAATTAGACGCATAAGTTTTACTAGAAAACTCATTGGTGCCTGCACGGGTTTTGAACCTAGACCTCCTCGAAATAGGTGCACGGTGATACCGCTGGGCTACCACAGCTTATTATTTAATATGGCAAGGATTAATTTTAGGATATATGAAAAAGCCTTAAGCTAATTTTGAACCAAAAAATGTAGTGCCATACAACAAACAAAGCGCCGTACATTTCAAAACCTATATGCGCGGGTTAAACTGTTAACTATTAAACAACCACAGGTAAAAGTAACGGCCTTTTACTATCCCACTGCTGAGCACAGGTCTTCTCACGCCGTTTTCGGAGAGAAAGTGTGGAACTAAGACATACCATGCTACTCCAATGCGAATTGGTAGGTTACACCAATTCCTAGAATTCTCTAGATATATGCAGGTTTCCTCACGTTTTCCTTCACCGAACAGCGTATGAATTGCAATAATAAATTAGACACATTAGTTCTCATTAGAGAAACTCAAGCTGTGATGGCCTAGCGGTGCGACCATGTGAATCTCTAGAGACGATCATGGGTTCAAACTTTCAATTGGTCGCCATAGCCTGCCCGTGGGTTTGAACCCGTGGTCCCCTTGAAAGAGTCACGCGGTCTTATCACAGCTTTCTTTAGGCAGGTTATCATTAATGGAAATGTAACAAGATTTCCACATTTCCAATAGATATCCCGGCGGGTATCGGGAGCCGTTAAAACTCGCGAGTTTCCACGACACCGTACCGCATTAGCACAACAAAGCCACTTGGCGATCCGTCATCGCATGACTACTGATTTATTTTAATGGATATATATTTTTGATGTTATACATTCGCGTTGAGTACGGCGTATTTAACACTTAAGAAAAATTATTTGATGAAGTTACAATAGAATTATTTAGCTCTTTATCTTTATCCGATTATTAAAAGAATACAATTTTTTTTATATACGTATTTAAAAAAAAATTACCTTTATATAATAATGCTAATTGTATGGAAGCAGGCAACATTCAAAATAACCAAATGCCTCCACCACCAACACTCCACACAAGCACTACACATATTCATCATCCTCCTGCCCTTATCCCACTCTAAGTGGGGTCGGTACAGCATGTTATAAACATATTATCACAGGATTTCGCTACCTAGTTTATCTATATCGTATTTTATCTGCCTGACGTCAACTTACCTTAGTTGACACCTTTTACGACATTACGATTTTACGACACCTCGGTAAGAAAGAGGGTGGTCTGCTCCACTCACCCAGATATCATACGGCGGGTCAACTTACCTTAGTCGCCTTTTATGACACCTCGGTAATAAAGAGGGTGGTCTACTCCACTCAACCAGATATCACACGGCGGGTCAACTTACCTTAGTCGCCTTTTATGACACCTCGGTAATAAATCTGGGTGGTCTATTCTACTCAGCCGACTACGGCGGACAAGCACTACACACCCTCACTACCACAATCGCTACGATGTTTCACCCCGAAACCGTACTGCAGTACGATTTTATCGTGGGGCCTATTCTCCTGATGATGCTTCGGTTTCTAGGATCGAAAGGATCGTAGAAGAAAAAGAGAATGTTGATATTGAACCCGCGTCCCACGGAGCTGAAGTCAGGGTTACTGCTACCTGTGCCTAAAGTAGTGACCTATTACTCACGTATAGGCCTCTTCTCTCCGTTTTTGGAGAGAAGGATTGGGGCTAAGACCTACCACGCTGCTCCAATGTGGATTGGTAGGTTACACATATCTCCAGAATTCTCTAGAGATATGCAGGTTTCCTCACGATGTTTTCCGTCACCGAAAGCGTGTGATAACTTGCAATTATCAATTAGAGACATAAGTTTTTACAGAAAAAACTCATTGACGTCTGCCCGGATTCGAACCTCCGCGAAAGAATCGCACGTTGTTACCGCTGGCTACCACAGCTTCTATATACCTGCGCCTACGGGCCGTTAATATAAAATTATGTGTAAGTAAAAAATAATATAATATAATAAAAAAATTTAGCGTCCGTGATAGTAGGTCAAAGAAGTGTACTATTCTATGACATTACCACGAATGCAGCCCGCAGTGGCCTCTATCAATCACTTACGGAAACCTATCAGGGCACATCCATTATGCACGAGATAAGTTTGTACAATAACTTGCGGAAACTTATCGGACTCAACAACCTATTATGTATTTAGATCTCTTAATTTTGTTGAAATTTTTTATATTACGTACAAGCTGTTATTACGTAGAAGCGATGGACGTTAGGTCTTAAGGTGCTGGAATGTTGACTTGCATCGTTTTCTCAAAGATGAGATTCGTGACCCTTTAACGATAGCAAACTGCGTACAGTATTTCGCCAACTGGTCCTATTTTCAGCCATGTGAAGAGCACAAAAGGGGGGTGAGGGTGTGAAATGCCTTTTGACCTGGTCCGTCAAACCAGTTAGTCTACGTCCACGTGGTCTCCGTTCGTCGACGCGTCCTGGGATAACAAGTCTTTCGATGTTTTTCCGGGCTATGTGACAGAAAATGTTCAGCCTGATTTTAATACATAGTCTATGCAGAATCGAGACGTTGAATTGAAGTCGTTTCAGGAAATATAAAGCATTCGGCGCCAACACTGATCTCAAAAGCATCGATTCGCTTCAATAGTGACATGGAATGATGACACTGAAGCAAAAAAAAAAAGCTTTGATAGCCCCCTACGAGGTCGACTGATGACATCAATTAAATCGCGTGTAGATGCTGACTACAAGCGCCACAACATCATGTGGTGTGGATATTCCTTAAAGAGATTATGTCCAGCAGTAGACATCCATCGATTGAAGAAGAAGAATCTGTCTACGCAGCTATTTCTGTGAGAGACTGCATGGCACCCTTTTTATCCCTTTTTACAAAAACATTGATAATTAAATTTTCCAGAAATCAGTCGAAAAGTAGACCAGTTGCAGCATTCTTTTCTAATAAAGCTGGTAACAGTGACAAATTTATACTGAACTTAAAATAACACTATTTTAGAATTTGCATAAACATACTGTAACGTAACAGCCTATAGACAGTTTCTGTAGAAAATATAAAGGAAATTATATCCCTTTTAAAGATGCATTCTAAACGTGCAATAATGTCAACAATTCTTTATAGCTTCTTCGAAAGCTTTCATAATAGCAAAAACTCATCAGATCATTCAAATAGATACTTCACTTTACCATTTTCACTTAAAGAAAAAACACCATAAAGGAATGTTTACACGATAACATCTGTTACACACTACTAACCCCATCCTACGGGCATTACCATAACCTTTATGGGAAGGAAAAATAATGGGCACTTGGCAATAGGGGGTCAATTCCTCGGGCCCTTCGCGCGACAATCCGAATGACGTGTGACATATACGTGACCCTGGAATGCGGTGGACACACGGCCCTCAAGACTTGGAAAATGTTTAAAAAACAGGAATAAAATAAAATGTATATAAGTAAAAACTCTTATCCCACCGCTGGGCGTAGGCCTCCCCAAAATATTTAATATACTGGAATATTTGTTTTTTCACCGTTCCCAAACAACGGTAATTTTTATCTTTAATTGTACCAAATTTAAGTAATATTGATTTAGCAGATTTGCCTTTAAACATAATAGACAGACAAACTTTCACATTTATAATATATCAGCTGACCCCTCGGCTTTGCCCGCTCGGATATCAGTGTATCTCAAAGATTTTCCCGCGTAAATCCCTACCACTATCAAAATCAGTATAGCCGTTTTGGGATTTTACTATTAACTTAAAAGTTCTTCAAAATTTGCACTTGTCTTTTAGTAAAAATGGTACAAAAATCCTTTTCATAGATTATTAGAAAATTAATCACATATAGTCAGGCAGCTGGGTGACCAAGCCAAGTAAGGGTAAAAAATGAAAAAAAAAAAACAAAAAAGTTTTTGGCCAAGATTTGATTGAACAAAAAGAGGCTAGTTATAACTTAAATACCTAGTTAAAAGGACTGGGTATTTAAGTCTGCCCGTTCCCCACTGAGCTATCATAACTTTACAAATGATAGCTCAAAGATCTAATCTTTCATCGTTAAAAAACTGGTGTCTTGCTCCTCGAAGTTATGGGTATTTAATACTCACGATTGTGGAGGCGCTTTTCTATGCTTTATTGCATTTTGCCACAAACCACCTTTTTTGAATTAAGTAACTTTAAAAGCTTGCGAAATATATACTCGATATTTGACAGCTTTGCTAACAATGATAAAATATGCATAAAATATACTATAAGAAGTGTAAATTCCTAAAGTCAGTGTGTAACATTTACTAGGGTAACTCCCAATACACAAAATCCCTCAGCTAGGGGATCAAACATGCTTGGGAATTGGGGTTATTCGTTCTAGGTGAACTACGAAAGATTGCAGAAGCTGGAAACTTGTTCTCCAGTTTAGTTGTGCGATAATATTGAACAGTTTTCTTTTGCTTTACTTTTTAAATCTTCTGATTGATGTTGCAAGAATATCTGTCCAGCAAAAGCTTTTACTTTGCATTTATATATTTTATTTATTATTATACTTTTATATTATTGACAATAATATAATAATTATAATAATTAGTAAATGAATAATAAAGAAATAAATTGTAAAGGCATAAGATTTACTTCATACACGTATTCTTGTTAATTTTATTGATTATTTTCTTTATTTTACACATATAATATTAGGTTATTGTATTGTAATAACCTAACCTATATATCTTAGTAGGTACTGTATATAGTTGTATGTGTATACAACTATATACAGTACCTACTGTATGTAACTATATACAGTACCTAATGTATTTCACTTATAATCATCCTATATCTACACAATATATTAAAAATAAATGCTATGATGCCGTCATAATTGTTATTTGTGCAAAAGATTTTATGTACCTATTATTATTTTGATTGTAAGATGAATAATTATAAAATTTGCTTGGTATTTCTTTTTAGTATATCGTGTTTTTATGAAATTATATTTAGACCAAAAAAAGCTGTGGTAGCCCAGCGGTATCACCGTGCGACTCTTTCGAGGAGGTCACGGGTTCGAACCCGGACAGACACCAACGAGTTTTTCTGTTAAAATGTGTCTAATTGATAATTGCAATTTATCACACGCTTTTCGGCGAAGGAAAACATCGTGAGGAAATCTGCATATCTCTAGAGAATTTTGAAGATATGTGCAACCTACCAATCCGCATTGGAGCAGCGTGGTAGGTCTTAGCTCCGAACGTTCTCTCCAAAAACGGAGAGAAGAGGCCTATTCTCAGCAGTGGGATAATAACAGGCCGCCACTTACGTACTTACTTATATTTAGACAGATTTTTTGGAACTGCCTAATTTTTTACTTAAGCTATCAAAATCTTGTAAATGACAACGAAATTTACCTCCATATTCTTATGATGTGGTAGCAGTTTTTCATTGCCTGTAAAGATCAATAAAATGACGTTTTCTAAAAATGAATACCGCATACTGTTACGTAAATTATTGGAGCTGTTTTCTAAATTTAGATTATATATACAAGACATGCTAGTTAAAAGGTATTAAATATCTGCGAATATGATATATATTATACTTATACGGCAAATGGTATACATTGAAACTTTTAAATCTCATGTTGTTGAATGTTTCCAGAATTTTATATCAGCATATGCATGCCGCCTCGTATAATTATAGAAAAGTGACTTAACCCCGAAATTTGTTCAGAAGATATCCAAATCTTGTCATTATTGTAATGTCCGAGTATTGCATGCATTTTCCTCGGGTACAGTCAGCAACATAACTCTAATTCAAATTATAACCCTTATTTGAATAGCGATAACGGTTAGACTGCGAGTGAAAGGGGTGGATTGTATCATTAAGCCATGACGCCAACACATCAGCTTATGGACCGGATGACCTATTAAAATAATCGCGGCAATTCAATAAACAACCATTATACCGTTGCCGGTTATATTTTTGGGGAGATATAGTTGGTTTGAGAGGTTTTGAACTTTTAAAGTTCCTTTTTGTTGTTCTGTGTACTACTTCTTTATTCAGTCATTTACAATTTCTGCCAAGAGTCATCAGTATTCAAAAATATTGAATTAATAACAAATTTCCTGATTTTCGGTGTCTTGATTTTAGTCTAAAAGAAACGCGTTAAATATTCTATGTATAAATTTCTCCCACTCTAAGTGGGGTCGGCACGACATGTTATGAAGACGTTGTTACATGATTTTGGTAATTTTTTCGACCGGCCGACTGCCTGACGTCAACACACCTTAGTCGCCTTTTGCGACGACTCGGTAAGAAATGAGGGTGGTCTATTCTACTCAGCTATACCACAACGCGGGTCAACTTACCTTAGTCGCCTTTTACGACACTTTCGGAAAACACATCTATTAATAATTTCACTCTATCAATAATTTACTATTAATGTCATTTAATAATAATTTCGAAAACAAGTACAAGCAAATTAAACATTATTTGATTATTTGTTTCCGCCAGCAGTAAAGTACTTTCACCAGTGTTAGTTTAATTCCTTTGTTTCATATTAATATTTATAATTACAGCAAGTATATAATATTTTTTTCAGATTCTATTTGCGAACAGCCTTCATTATTCAATAAAAATGCCCGACCTTGAAGGTAAAATAATACAATATTTGTTAAGGATTTGTAGTTACTTTCAAATGTAAATTTGTAACTGTTTGTCGGTTTGTGAAGATAAGATTGATAGCTAACGTTTTATTTATATTTTCGTCTTCCGGATGTACAAAGAATGACTTATTATTGAAAAAAAATTACAATATAATACAATTCGAATGGACTGCGTTCGGAAAGAAACGCAAAATCATTTTAATCCATCATGGCCTGTATACTAACTTCGTAAAATTTTAATTTTGTTTAATACAAGCTGCACTTGCGACTTCGTTCGTGTCTACTTAAATGTTAATTATTTATTATTTTCTTGCTGAAATTTCTCCAACTATTTTCATGAAATACAGCATGTAGGGGTAAAAAATCGATCTAGGTAGGTTTTATTTAAAAAAAAGGTCGTAGTATCGATGTTTTTGGGCACAAAAATACTAATATGTTGAATAGAAAGTAAATGACATTTTAGATGTCAAACGTAATACTGCGATAGCCTAATGGTTAATGGGCGGAACAAAAAAGTTCAAATATTCGTGATCGACTCCCACATGTCACCAGCGCTTTTTTCTTTTTTTAATTGTATTTTTTTTATACCTTTTAAAGAATTACATAACAAGGCTCGGTCAACCAGGTATTAAAATCAATAAGTATACTAAAATTTTTGAATATATGAATCAATATATGAATGAAAAAGCAAGAAATTACTTAAACTAGAAATTACTAGGGATAGGGTAAGCTAACCTATTCTCGACACCTATCCAATTAATTGACACCCTAGCAATTTTCTTCCAAAAATAAGAAAATAACAACCCTAAATAGTTCCATTTGTACCAATTTTATTAGATAATACCATAATTTCTTATTTTGGCAACAAAAAGTTGCAATAAAAATAATATGTCGACTAATCAGCTGAATGAAAAAGAGCACAAAATTAATTAAGTAATAATTTATCGTTTTCTTAAAAATTTGACAAGGTAAGTATCTTACAAGTATTGTTAAAAGATTCTGTTTTCAGTCTGAAATACGTCGATTATAGTGTAATATTGGTGTTTATAGTACAAGTTAACTAATCGATAAGATTTATTTCAAAATTTTTGCTGTAATTGATTTTGTTTTATGGTGTCAACATATGGTCCACTGAAAGTACCAGAATACCAATACATTGACATCCATGTCAATGATTTTGTAAAACTAAGGTCACAGAATATCTAATCTTTTCTTTTAATCAATTTTCTTGTTGAAAATCCTTTCAGCTTCATACAAGACTGCGGTTTAATAATGTAAAATTGAAAATATTTAAAAGATTGACCGCCGAGATTCTTTCTGGTTCTTCTCGGTAAGAGCAACATTCCGAACCAGTTCATTAATCATATTGTTTCTTGACGATTCAAAAGTGCTTGTAAGAGCTTATTTGAATAAAGATATTTTGATTTAATTTGATTTAATACATAAAAAAATAAATAAGGTACCTATCTGCGTGCTTTACTTGGTTTTCATAAAAAAACTGAAGGGTGTCAATAAACTGGAATTTGAAGTGTCGATAATAGGAAATTCTGTGTCAATATTTGGGTAAATTATGGAATGCACTCCCTCTAGAAATTCGTAACTCCGCTTCACTGGGCATTTTTAAAAATCGTCTCAAAGATTACTATCTTAATTTGTGACGTCTAGTTTTAACTAGTTTATTTTAATTTGTATTAGTATATTTACATATATTATAATATTTATTAGTCTGTGTAGAACCGTTATGTATTTTGAATATTATAGTTTGTGTAATATGTCTGTGTATTAGAGTGTACTTATTTGTATGTATGTTTGTTATAATACACCACCTACCTACATTTATATTAGAACTTTCCTAATCCAAAGGTTGTCTGGAAGAAATCGCTATGTAGCGATAAGACCGCCTATTGTACTTTAAATATTTACTTTAAGTGATTGTATTGTGTATACTATAACTTTGTGGTGTACAATAAAGTATATAAATAAATAAATAAATAATAAATAAACCATTGCAATTCGATAAATATCCTAAATTCAATAACAAATAATATCCTAGTTAGAATTTGATTTTACTGGCAACATCTTAAAATAGTTGTCTATATTTACCAAAATTTATCGTTATTTGGCAACACTGTGGAAAGCTTATATTTATTTCTTTTTATACGCTCGTTCTAAAAGTGTCAATAATTGGGTACTTTACCCTAAATAATATATATTTTAGACGACTTTTTCTTTAACACTAAGGCGCATAATGAATTGTGAATATCAATGGAAAATATTGGCAAATGTGTAATCTGACAATTGTAATCAATTGTCATGTTAATGACAATTGTTATGTTATCATTAATGTATCAAATTAATGATTTAATGATGCTTGGACTTCTCTCCAAAAGAGGCGTAGCAAACAACAGACAAGCAGACAAGATTATTACAACTGGGCAGTTGTAAAAATAAACAGACTTGTTATTTCATTAGTCTATATTAATATATAAAGCTAAAGAGTTTGTTAGTTTGATTGTTTGAACGCGCTAACCTCAAGAACTACTGGACCGATTTGAAAAATTCTTCGAGTGTAAGAAAGTCTATTTATTGAGGAAGGCTATATAACATCACGCTAAGAAAAATACGAGTGGAGCAGCAATAAAAATATTGCGAAAACGGCAAAATTAAAAAGCTTGCAAAGCGGTGAAAGTTATTCAAAAATCATGTATAACAAATTTGTTCCCCTCTAAAAGTTCTAAATAAAAGTCCGCGATAGCATATGTCTAGCTTTTAAGGTTAACCCACTTTAACCATTTTTATGGTTTTCAAAATACACTATTACAGTTTTAATCATTCCACGCTGGCAATTGCTATTTACTAATAAAAAAGAAAGTACCACCAAGGTATTAATGTAAAGTATCAAATATGTTCAGTTTTGATATTGACAGGACCGAATGGCAAGCTACCTGTTTTACGCCGTAGGATATGTTTTATTTTGTCTGGACTTAGGGCACGGGTTGCATGCTGAATTGTATTAAGTTATACTATTTTATCCATATAAACAAAATAAAAAAAACAACTGCATAAAGACTTGAAAATGATGATTCTCCTGCGATTCCTTGGTAAGAAATGAGGGTGGTCTATTCTACTCAGCCGAATACCATATCGCGGGTCATCTTACCTTAGTCGCCTTTTACAACACCTTGATAAGAAATGAGGGTGGTCTATTCTACTCAGCTGGGTACCATACGGCGGGTCAACCAACTTACTTTAGTCATCTTTTACGACACCTTGGTAAGAAATGAGGGTGGTCTATTCTACTCAACCGCATATCACATGGCGGGTCAACTTCCCTTAATCGCCTTTTATGACACCTCGGTAAGAAATGAGGGTATCTATTCTATTCAACTCAATAGCACAGTGTTTTAACAGTGTTAAAATTAGTAATAATCGATGAACTAACATGATTATGGATAGATGCTAAAATAAAATAAACATATTAAATATGGCAGTTTATTCGTACATTTTGAGGGAAATATTTTTACACAAATATGCAAACATTTTCTTGTTTCCCATATTTGGGCCATCAATTTCTATAACGATTATCTTAAAAAAAATTGTACAATTACTCACAAGGTCATCCGTTTCTAAGATTAGTTAATTAATACTTGTGTTATGGGTGACAGAAAACTTCTAAATATCTTATATATAAAATTCCTCTGAAATGGCTTGACCGATTTTCATGAAATTTTATATGCATTTTCAGTAGGTCTGAGAATCGGCTACAATTTATTTTGCATACTCCTAGTTGACAAGGGTTGTCCAGACCTAACATTTTTTTTGGTCAATTTTTTTAAAATTTACACTACAAATTCCCTTGAAATAATTTATAAGGAAAAACAACGTTTGCCAGGTTAGCTAGTATACATATATTATTTTTAGTATACATAAATGATTTTTAAAGAAATACTTTATTATATATCTACTCCCAGGATCGAAGAACGAACAAATTGATTACAGAAAATGTGTGCCCTCAGCGGGAATCGAACCCGCGACATGCTGAGTTGAAGTCAGGGTCACTGCAACCGGCGCTAACGGGCTAATGCATAACTGGGTTATATTAACAAAGTCTGCTATTAAATCACATTTCTATTCTAGTAATAATTTATAGTAACATAAATAAAATTAAAAGATCATGAAATTGCGCAAAATAAAACTTCGCTAAAGAACGTTTCAACTAAGGCGTAAACATTGCAAGTACTTTTGTTTTCCAGAATTAATGAAGTACATAGTTTACGGGAAAAACTTTTGGGTCAATTGATTAAGCAGTTTCCGCGCCCTAAATATTTTTAAGCTCATCTGATACCCAGGTTTTAGATTTATGACGGCTATAAAATGATCAAAGAATTGATTCTGGCAGCAGAAAATATATCGGTACGTTTTATGATTCGAGCTTTTGATTGTATTGATTGTGAGATAAACTTTTTTGAGCGACTTTTTCATGTAGGAGTCTAGAAAATTTAAGAATAGATCGAAATATTCATGAGTTTTAGTTAGTTTTACTTATGTTAAAATATATTGTGTTGTCATTATTTCAAATAATTCTTAAAATACTCAACGCAAAACTTTATCAACAAAGTATTTTCACACAAAATTATTATCAGCTCTATTAGTTATAGTAGTAGTAGTAGTAGTATACTAGTACTATAGTATTAACTTCTATATTTCGACAATCTTATTTTAGGTATATTAAATATATACTTAAAATAGGATTCAGAATAAGATTAACAAACTTATTTTAAGTCTAATAGACTGATTAATTACTTAATATAAATTATAAAAATAAAATGATTATAGATTAACTTATTAAAAATTACTTATTTAATGAGTAAAGCTTTTAAAGCTGTGATAGCCTAGCGCGCGACTCTTTCGAGGAAGTCACAAGTTCAAACCCCAGGCAGGGCTCAATTAGATTTCTATTAAAAACTTATGCTTCTAAATGATAATTGCAATTTATCACACGCCTTTCGGTAAAGGATAACATCGTGAGCAAACCTGCATATCTCTAAAGAATTCCAGGGATATGTATAAACTACTAATTCGTATTGGAGCAGCGTGGTAGTTATTAGCTCCAATCCTCTCCAAAAACGGAAAGAGGAGGCTATACCCAGCAGTGGGACAGTAAAAGGCCGTTACTACGAGTAACGGCCTTTTACTATCCCTCGTAACCTACGTAACTGTTTTTAACTTGGACAACGAAACTGTAGTATCAATTGTCCCAAAAGTTTGTTCCGTAAACAACGTACGTAATTACTTCCGGAAAACAAAACTATTTGTAAAATAGCCGCGAATGTTTACTATCCGTTAGCTGAAAAGTTGTTTTAGGAAACTTTTGCTATTCGAACTTTTGATGAATGGTAAATTCTCATATGTTGCTATCAATTATAATATTATATTCAAATTCAAAATATTCTTTATTCAAGTTGACTGTTTACAGTACAGTACTGCTTACAGTTTACAGTAACTAACATTTTGAGCCTTTGTTGCTCTTTTAATAAAAACATTTGAATTTGTTATTTATCTTAAGCAGTTTTCAATACAATCATTTAATATACGGATAGGCCTAAAGACTTACGAAATCTTTGGGCAACACAATGTGTAATTTTCTAAAGAGTCAAAAGTACGATATAATCATATTTTTTCTTTTTGTTCTGTATGTATAATTATCTTACTAATATTATAAATGCAAAAGTTTGTGATTTGGATATGTGTTTGTTACTCTTTCACGGATTATCCGCTGAAATGATATCGATGAAATTTGGCACAGTTATTCCTTATACACCAGAATAACATATAGGTTATGACAAGCGCCATCTATTATCAACCTATCACACGACAACAGTCCACGCGAACGAAGTCGCGGGTAAAAGGTAATCATTTAATATATAATTAGGCCTAAAGACACGAAATTTTTGGGCAACACAAAGTATAATTGTCTAAGGAGTCAAAATTACGGAATAACTATATTTTGTTTCATTGTGAATAATTTATAGTTATAAAAGTAAATTGCACTGAATATTTTGCTTAAAACAATAACCAAATTGACCCGATTACATCGAGCCATTCAATTCCAACGAATGTTCTGGAGAGAATTGAATTGAAGCCAAAACAAACGCAAAAACGACATCCCCCAGCAATCGTCTCGGCCCATCTAGAAGCGCTCTTTTCAAATATTAAAATTTAATCGCTCGGTTGTCGCGAGTCGAATTAGGTTCTCTTGAGAGATTGGCATAGATTAAGCTCACAAGAAAAAAAACAGAGTGGTATATGTATTAAATTAAATCTAAATCTTTTATTTATTACATAACAAAAATGTACAAGATATATCTTAAATTACTTACATGCTGTGACTATACAAATCGTGCCCACATGGAATGATCCCAAGAATGCTGGCAGCGTTTCCGCGTTGAATCGCTAAGCTGATTTGTGCAAAAAAGGAGCAAGCGCTCTTGTCACCTGAAGAGGCAATTAACGGAGGTGTTAAAACAGATTTGCACTTTTACATAACATGAAAGTACATTTAAAAAATAAAATTAAGAAAACGATAAAATAATACATTATATAATAATATGACACTAATACAAAAAGGGTGGAAAAAACAATTAATGTACATCTTTTAGCTTAGGTGGGAAGTAATACTATATGTATTAATATTAGTTTACGGTTGCAATAATAGATTTAATACACGATCGATACGATAAAAAACAGACCCAATTTTAACGATATTATACTACAGAAAATATGTTTCAAATATTAGTTTGTTATTTCAATATATTGCCGATAAGTTTTTAGTTATAATTTTTTTGAAACTCATTTGTTATGTTACAAGTTGACACTGTTATTTCATATTCTTCTTTTTTTATTAATTATGGTTTACTGCCTTTACTTCAACACATTTTATTTTTATAACATTTTCCATCATCATGTAAACTGTCTGATGACAAATACTTAGAAAATAAGTAATAGTACATTTTAATATATTTAACTTTCGTAGCAACATGAGTGAGCAAAAAAATAATTCTGGTTGATGTTTACTTTTTTCTTATGTAAATTTACAATTATTGTCAATAATAATTACGTTCTAAAAAGTATGTTTATTAATTTAATTTTATACATAAATAGATGTCATTTCTCCACAACGTAATCTTTGCCACAACTGCAGTGATACGGACGGTGTAATTGTAGAGACGAAGAAAACTGATATTAATTCCGTTCGCGCCTTTTGAATGATTTACAAAGCGTCGTTTGTTTACAGTATTAACTGGAGTTTTGACTTAATATCCCTTTGTCTCCGGGGGAGCCATTTGTAAACTGACAATTTTACAGGCGCGAACAACGCTCTTATTTTACCATTATTTTTGTCTTATTTCGGCACTCAATTACCTAGCGCGCTTGGATTTTTTTTACTTTATGATAAAATATATAACCTTTGTTTTTATTTATCTTTATACTTATAGGCCCTGAAACACTCGATTCCGTAACTAAAAGTAATAAAAAAATTATACTTACATAACTTTTGTATTGACAAAGAAAGAAATTTGTAAAGTTATATTTAGTGAAATACTATGATTTTTACCAAGCCGCTGGCAGAAATTAGTCCTATAAATATAATAAAGAGAAGTAATACTCGAAAATACATTCAAAATCAATCATGCAGTTAAAGTAAAAAAGTATTTTTTTTCTCAATATTAACTATAGTTATATTATATGACCAAATGAATGCTACATATAAATGTAGTCGTATAAGTAACTAGAGGGAGGTCTAAAAATATGATTTGTTTGAGTGAAATATGACAAGCAAATAAAAGAAGTAAAGTCAGAGTTAACGAATGATAGAAGAGGATGGAAGCGAAAAACATGTTGTACTGACCTCACTTAGTGTGGGATAATGGCAGGAGAATGATTAACTTTGGATAAATCTAGTATAAATATTTTGTTCAAAATATTAAAGCTTTCGCTGGATGGCACCTTTATCCTGACATGTCTGTGTCGATCGATACCGAATTGCACTCGACTCCTAAGAGCAGTGCAATTAATATGTTATGCACTTAAGTAATTGTTTTAGCTTGGCAGAATAATTTATATGTTATAGCATTTATTTATTACTAGTGATACACAGTGGTTAGTGATACACGCGACATCCTTTTTGCCAAATTAAGCGTTTAAGTATCGTCAATAATGTATTATTTCCTCTTTCCCGAAATAAAAATGGGATTTTTTATGTCATATACTGCTCTGGTGTTAAAAATTTAATAGTGACAAATTTAATCAATATTGGTCAAGCGATTGAGTCGTGACAGTGTAACAAACAGACATATAGAAAGATTTTCGTATTTATAATTGAGTGTAAGTGTCCTATATACATATTTATTTATTTATAGGAGGATTTTTTAGCAGTTGTATAGTGTCATGGTGTACAAAAATGACGAACGAGGATAATCGAATATAGGGAGAAATCGCAAAGCTTTATATTGTGGTAGAAGATACTCTGTCTCACTATAATAGCACTGCACATATAGTGAGGTAGAGTATCCGTTTCACATATTTTACATGCATAATGTGTGAACACTGACTTCACTCTACATTTAGCATTACGTAGAATTTTTTACATCCTCCTGCCCTTATCCCACTCTAAGTGGGGTCGGCACAACATGTTATAAACATGTTGTTATTTGATTTGGCTGCGTTTTTACGACCGGCCGCCTGCCTGACATCAACTTACCTTAGTCGCCTTTTATGGCACCTCGGTAAGAAATGAGGGTGGTACTATTCTATTCAGCCGGATACCACACGGTATTGCGTAGAATTTTTTTTAATCTCGTATTATAATACGAGAGAGGATTGGGGAGAAGTATTGTAGCTCGGACCCACTACGCTTATCTAATTCAGATTAGTAGGTTATACATATCCCAAGAATAGACATGCAGGTTTTCTCATGATAAAAAATCTTGGTGTTCCTTAAGGAAAGGGAAAAAACAATATCAGACATAATTAGTAATACTAAAATTTAAGTGAACAAGTTCGTTGGTATTAGTGGTAATAAATAAATTAAAGACCTATCTAATAAATGAGAAAGTCAATTTTTTTTGCAAGTCCAATACAGACATATGTGATAATGGATTATTTATGGATTGACATGCTGGACAGTGGCCTTGTCTATAACAAGAGACAATGTATACAAATTTTACAATTATTGTTCAATAAAATCGTATCTTTGACAGTGTAAAGGCCATTGAATAGTAAAGAATCGGCCTGTTACTATCCCACTGCTGGGTATAGTCCTCTCTCCGTTTTTGCAGAGAAGTATTCGAGGTAAGACCTACCACGCTGCTGCAAAGGGGATAAGTAGGCTAGAATTTTCTAGAGATATGCAGGTTTCCTCACGATGTTTTCTTTCACCGAAAAGCATGCGATAAATTGCAATTATCAATTAGACACATAAGTTTTAACAGAAAAACTCATTGGTGAGTGTCCGGGGTTTAAACTTGTGACCCCTCGAAAGACTCGCATGATCTCACTGCTGGGCATGGTATCACAATTAATAAATTGACTGGCCCGTTGGCACAGTGGGTCGCGGGTTCGATTCCCGCCGAGGGCCAACATATTCTATAAATGAATTTGTTGTTCTTTGAGCCTGAGTGTTTATTTGTATTTAAGTATATATTTTAAAATATATAAGTATATATTCACCAGTTGTCTGCCTACCATAACACAAGTATTAAATTACTTACTTTGGGGACGGACGACCGTGTGTGTCAGTGTCCCATATATTTATTTATTATTATATAATTTATAAGTATATAATATAAATTCTCTTCATGATCTACATGTAAAAAATTTACCCAGAAGAGCTAATACTATCTCCGCTTGAACACAGTTTCGCTCAGTCAGTGTAGCACAGTCCCATAGATTTGACCCAGCCATGTCGCCGGTCACCGCACGGATCGATACAGCCTCTGCACTTGAGCTTTTTGTCCCCCCCTAGCCTCCCCTCCATCCATTACCCTTCCTCCCGCCGCGGTCTCCCTCTACCGTATTACGTCCCATTTTTACGTTCTCTGTATACCCTAAGCTGAGAGCTGGAGTTTGCAATAGCATGGAGATGCTATGAGCTGTTTGCATTTGAAGTTTAATCAGTTTTAAGTACTTATTTTGGTTTTCTTCTACTTCAGCTATGTAAAAGCTGACGTAAAGGTGTGAAACATAGCCAGTAATAGTCTTAAATTTGCTGATAGACTGCTTGTCGACCAGAATATATACATCTAGTATATATTCTGGTCGACTAATTTGAGATACAAAACTGCTTTTGTATGTAGTATTGATTACCTATATTTGTAATTAAAAGCTTTTATTTAACTTGCCGTGTATGTATGTAAAGGTGGAACCTTGCTAGTTCAATTTGACCCAGTTCTCGGTATCCGATTAGGATGAAATTATACATACTGTTCCAGTCCAGATCACAATGCGTGTCTATGATATGAGGACCTAATGCTGATGAATTTTGTTAAAAATTTTTTCACTTGCCGTAAATCCTTTTTTTAACTATATTTCCATAAAATATGACAAAAATATTTATCACTTAGCATGATTACGTACGCGAATAGGTTTTTGAAGCTTATATCATTTACTTTTTATTTACATAAAGAAATTGTATATTCGTTTATTCATTTAATTGTTTATTTATTTAATTGGATATTTATTCGTTCAATATCTTATAAATCTTTTTAAAAAATTGGAACGTTTTGATTGACTAAACTAATTTATTTTATATTGGCTACTTTGTTTGAGTATTGGTCACAATCTTACAGTGGCCATAATTCATATAACTGGGTCAATATATATAGAGAAAACTATTTTAAACCGTATAGGAGTAGGGAAGAGATTTTCCCCAGTCCGCCCTAAATTAATGTCACTGTACATGCAAACTAAGTCCACCCAGTTACGTGACAATAAAAAAGCTTCAACCTGTAGCGGTTGGTGGAAAATGTCGCAATGGGCGTGGCTCAAGGCTTTGTCGCCGATAGGCGTGGCGTCGCGTTTTGTCACTGCAGCCTTAAAAAGCCTTGTGGGTAGGGCGGGTGGATATATTAAATACTAGTAATATCTCGCTATTTCACCCGCGTAATTTTTTTTTGCATCTTATTACACTATGACGGATCCCTTTTTTTTTTGAAAATGTAATATAGCCTATGTTGCTCAGTAAAGATGCAGCTTTCCAATGGTTAAAGAATGTTTGAAATCGGTCTAGTAGTTTTTGTGTGAAAACGTTACAAATATACATACAAATTTTTCCTCTTTATAATATTAATATAAACTAGCTTTTCTTGCAGCTTCGCCCGCATGGAAATTTTAATGGAATTGAAATTTTGAACATAAAAGTAGTTATCGTAAGTTATTAAAGATTTTTTTTTAATTATAAGAGATTTTAGAATAACTTTCACAGTTTACTCAGCGCACGCAAGGAAAGCTTTAAATTTTGCCATTTTCGCAATATTTTTTCGCAATATTATATTGCTGCTTCTCTCCTATTCATCTTAGCGTGATTTTATATAGTCTATAGCTTTCCTCGATAAATGGACTATCTCACATTCAAAGAATTTTTCAGGTCCAGTAGTTGCTGAGATTAGCTCCTTCAAACAAACAAATTCTTCAGCTTTATATATTAGTAAAGATTATTTATACCTACGACTTTGTTCCCGTTAACTTTAATATTAAGATATTCACAATTATGTATTGTAGTTTTCTCTTGTTGCCAAAGGAAAACAACGATTTTCTTTTGTGCTGAGTCCGGTTTATCACTTACAATTATACCGAATTTTATCAATATTACCCAGGTGGTTTAGCAGTGAACTCATAACAGACAGACAGACAGATTCTTGCATTTATAATTTTAGTATAGACATGATATTCTACAATTTTTTTTAAAGGAATAGATAGTAGCGTGACAAAGTCGGGTTATATAATTTGAATGTTATTAAAGTATGGTACTTTTTTACTAACCGTTCATCTAGAAAATAAACTCATGTGAGACCGTGTGCGTCTCTTGAGAAGGTCATGGGTTCAAACCCCAGGTAGGCAGTCAGTTCAGTTCATCAGTTTTTCTCCGAACGGAAAACTGTATGTTTGTTCATACATGTTTCTTTTTATATATAAATATATGGGACACTTACACACACGGTCGTCCGTCTCTAAAGTCAGTAACTTAATACTTGTGTTATGGTAGACAGACAACTGGTGAATATATACTTATATATTTTTTAAATAAATACTTAAATACAAATATACACCCAGGCTCAAAGACCAACAAATTAATTTATAGAAAATGTTGGCCTTCGGCGGGAATCGAACCCGCGACCCGCGGAGATGAAGGCAGGGTCACTACCCACTACTCTAACGGGCCAGTCATCTCTTGAACGCTGATAACAAAGGCCAAATTTTTCAATAATACCGCATCCCTTATCCTGTTTGTGAATCTTTAAAAACCGTCTACACATTTCACCGTGATATGTAGACACATTTTCATCTTCAAACATTTGTTTTCATAAGTCCACATCCCATAATATAGCGTTGTCTTCGCCTCCACTCCCCCCACTTTTTAGGGCGGTGGGTGGGTAAAAGTACATTTTCCTTTATATTTCAAGCTTTTGTTGAAGTTTAAGTCGAGAAAAACTGGTGTGCCGTATCGACTTTTGTGGAAACCGCGAATTTGGGTCAAATTTTGAATTGCAAACGACTTTTATAATACAATTTTTTGCGAGAAATTTATGGTGTACGTAATTTTGTTTAATGCCGTTGTTTCGGTAAATTTATTTAAAAAAATAAAATATATTGCATAGTTAATAACAATTAAAAATGAACAAAAGTTACAATAGAATTGTCTTGCTATAATCCGCGTAATGCTAAGTGTATGAAGCAGGCAACATTCACATACATTATATATGCAGAACAACTCACTGCACATATCACAAAACGCCACCACTAGCAATAGTCCACACAAGCACTACACACACTCACTATCACAATCTCTACGATCGTTTCGCACCGAAACCGAAGCATCATCAGAAGGATGTTGTCTGGAGCCTATCTGTCCATGAATATGAGTAAATTGCCAATTTGTCAAGCAGCATTGTGGGTCTAAGCTCTAATCCTTCACAAAGCATAGAGATAGACATGCACTTTGCTATAATATTGAACCGAGAAAAAAATCACTAAATTAAGAGTTACATCCTACTAATATTATAAATGCGAAAGTTTGTGAGTATGGATGGATGGTGTAAACTGTATTACACTTTCACGGCGAATCCGCTGAACCATAAGTGATGAAATTTGACACAATTATTCCTTATACACCGGCTATAGAAATCCTATTAATTTTACAGGAATAAGATGACACTAAAAAGCGCTATCTATTATCAACTTAACACGCGAACGAAGACGCGGGTAAGAACTTGTTACTAATATTTATTTCAAAAAGAGTTTCCTTTTATACTAAAACAAATAATACAACTGCTAAAAGTTTAAAACAGTCTTGGGAGTATTATCACTGGCAACTACATCTCAATATAATGGCAATATTGTACTTAACCCTTAAAAGCGAGCGAGCTATTCATGCAAAACCCGCCGCGGCCTATACAGCCACCTACACTTAAATTGTATATTTTTGCATTATGTAAGCAGGCGTATTTCTTTTTGATAAAAAGCATCCATTCACCGACGATACATTTATTAAAACGTATACATGTCGAGACTTTATTCAACACTGAGTGGGACGATGTAGACGGGTCTCAATTAAAGTGCTTTTGAGTTGAAAGAGCCCCATTCACGGGAAATTCAAACAAACTCCCGTATACAAGAAATAAAACTAAGATGGCTACGCTTTATCTTTTTATTCGTTATTTTTAATAATATTTTTGTGAAGTTTATCTGGTTTTTGAAGCGCTCTAGTTTATATTCAGGGTGAATTATTTTATTAACTGTATCATGAATATTCATACAGACTTTATTAATGTTTTTATACTTGTAACGAGATTATTTTACGTATGACAATGAGAAATAATGTTTTCTATTGTGATTTTATATTCATTAACTCGTTATTCGTCTTGAGAGATGGTCAGGTTTTTGTACTTATATTAGTAGTAACTTGTTATCAAATAAGGTAATTTTCATATATACAGATTTGTATAACCCAATCCTTTACTAATAATAAGAATAAGAGCGTCGAGCAATTGTTGTTGATATCACTATTCCACATGACGATAATCTCATAAGAGCTGAAAAAGAAAAATTAACTAAATATCTTGACCTAGCTCATAACCGATAACCGCCACGTGGGATATTGATTCAACAATAATTGTTCCAATTGTTGTGTCGGTTAATGGTCTTATCGCGAAGAGCCTCGACCAACATCTTAAGAGACTCTCACTTAGTTGTTGAACCAAGCGTAGGATTCAAAAGGCAGTTTTGCTTGAGACGGCAAGGATTGTGAGGAGGTTCCTCAGTCTGGAGCCCTAATCGCGGGTAGCTTGAGTACTTTCTCCGCTCCCTGTGGTCAACATTTTTTAAATATTTTTAAAGGTTTTTCTTATTTATTTTATATAGAAAATATTTAAAAATATAATATAAATTTGTATATATATAAATAAAAGTCAAAGAATAATAATAATATCTCCTTACTTATTATTTCTTAGAAGCAAAGAAGCGCAATATCACTTTCTCATTATTGAGTTAGGGCCTTCTTTTTTTTACGTGACCATACAATTATAGAATTCAAACCATCATACTAATTTATATGTTTCAAATGTCCAAAAAATGCTCCAAAACTCTGAAAAGATTTTTTTAAGTATGACAAAAAATTTTAACTAGGCACATTAGGGTTAAGTTTTTATAGGAAAAGTCATCGACATTTTCGGCACATTTTCGACCTATGACGGAACTAATTATGCATAACATGTGACGACACATACTCGTTTTGATAGTTTTGATGGGGTTTTTGACGATGTATGAATATTTAACGAAATGTTTTCCTTAACTCAGTGCTTTCACTAGCATTTGTCGTTTATTACTATGGGATTATCCATGGATATAATACGTTAAGCAATGGCATGTAATAAGCGTCGTAGCTCTTCTCGGTAACACTGTGACCGTTTGTCTATCTGTTTGCCATGTTGTTAATAATTGTTTTCGGGATAATTTTTTAAATTTATTTATAGAAACAAATACACAGATACACAAATACATGCTGAGATAACTTACGAGGTAACGAATTTGTTGAATACGGTATCATTTATTAACGATAATTTATAAAGGAATAAATAAAGAGTAAATTATAAAGGGCCTTAGAAAACGTGATAGTCTGAATTCAGTAATTTTTTATCGATATATATTTTATAAATTATCATAAAATATTACTCAAAATAAATTATATTAATGTTATTTGACGTAAATAATTAATTGCTATTTTACCATATAACAAAGAATATTCGCATAAAATTTAAAAAAAGTATTTTTTTGTTATACTGATTGATTCTGTTAAATTTTTTTGTTTTATTTTTATAAAAAAAGAGTTCACTCTCTAAAAAAAAATTACCCTTAATGTCGGTAAAATTGATATTCCACTTTTCATATCCACTGTAAATGGCACTTACAGTGGATATGAAAACCAGAAGTCCGTTCTAAGTTAATTCAGAAAACAAATTTTGCATGAATATTAAATTTTAAAATATAAGAAATAATGATTTCAAAAGCCTTGAGTTCTAATTAAGAAACACAATCTATCACTTGACGAAGTTGAACTCATATATTTATAAACATTTAAATTCAAGACAATCTGCCAACTGCCACTAATATCTGGTAACCCTATCTGCAACGATTTTAGGTCTCGGATTATAAGCGTGACAAATCTGAACATCGCATCGTATGTAATCACAGCGACTTTCACTACATGTATCGTATATGTTATGTTTATGTCGTTAATTTTCGACGGCAATTTAAACATGCTTAACATCTACTTGCGTTTGATTTATAAAAAGCTTGTTTAAATTAAAAGGTTGCGCGGTTTAAAACGTGCATGCAATTGAAGATAGAAACACACTTATTTGTAAAATATGTATTAAGATCTATAGGTGGGATGTAAAACCTTTTATTGCTTGTAATAAAAAAAATTGTATAATTGTACATCATAAAACAAGCCGAACACTAAAATTAGCTCCTAAGCGGTTCGTTATTTACTTTGCACGAGCCCATTAGTATTTTTTAGTATCTGAAGAATAAAAAGGAGAAGAAGAAAACATGCATATACTTATGGAAAGCAAATCGTATTTTTCATTTTAAAAATTACAATTACTAAATAAAATAATAAAAACCGCGTGGTATCCTGCTAAATGAATAAATATAGACCACCCTCATTTCTTACCAAGGTCTCGTAAAAGGCGTATAAGGTAAGTTGACCCGTCGTGTGGTATCGGGCTCAGTAGAATAGACCACCCGCTTTTTTACTGAGGTGTAGTAAAAGGCGACTAAGCTAAGTTGAAATCAGATAGTTGCCGGTCGTAAAATATCTAGCCGCATCATGTGACAACATGCTTACAACATGTTGTCCCCACCCTACTTAGAATGGACAAGGGTAAGATAATGAATAAATAATAAATCTAAAAATTTCTATTTAACTTTAAAATTATATATAAAATTATTGGATAACTAACCTTCCGTAAGAAAATATTATAAACGATCGTGCGCAACGCATTAATATATTTTAAAGAATTGGCAAATGTTTACGGATAATTTAGTCGATTTGGTATATAAGTTTAAGTTAAACAGAAACACCTACCCTTTCAATGGGTTTTTACCCTCAATAAAACAGCCGCTCGCCTTCTACTCTAAAACTCTAAAAGAGAGCTATAAAATCTCAAAAAACTCCCCGAAGACGTCTATAAGACACCATCAAGGACATAATTCATAATGAAAAAGTTAATTTTCACGGGGCTAAAACTAATTTGCATATTTTCGTGTACAATGTTCAATTATTCGAGTGTGCGTTACGGCTCACTCTTTCGTTCTACCCTCAATAACGGCCCTTGGGGGCTCGTTCTAAATGGGGAACCCTTTTGGAATTAATTTTTCTTCGCCAATTAACGAACAACGGTGAAAGGATGCTATTGATCTGCGTCTTTATAACTTCTTAGAGTCGGGGGTCAATTGTCTGTAATGACAGGCTTTCGCTTTACTATAATTAAGCGTTTATAAACATCGGCAACGACATGCAGTAATAGGATGGCATCTCAGCTTGCGAAAGCTGTAGATCCTGTTAGGATGACCAAATGTCTCATAACCCCTTTGAAGCACTATTATTTTACAAGTTAATTTTACAAAACAGTAATTTTTCTTATTGCTTATAGATATCCCACTATTTAGGTCTTCATATCAGACATTAACTTTGTTAATACGAAATGTCGTTCCTTGTCATCATCATCCTCCTGCCCTTATCCCACTCTAAGTGGGGTCGGCACAACATGTTATAAACATATTGTCACATGATTTAGCTACGTATTTTACGACCGACTGCCTGCTTGACGTCAATTTACCTTAGTCGTATTTTAGAAATGTCGTTCCTTGTCAGTATTTATTAAATATAGTCAAGTGACCAATTGTCCTGATTTTTGGTAGACAATCCCGCGTCCCGTCGATTTTTACAAACGTCCCGCTTCTTATAAAATATTTGCATCTCTAATTTTAAATGTAAGAAAATAATAAACAAAAGAAAGAAAATCATCATCAATCAATTATGTTCAAATAAAAAAAATTGTTTGAATAACAATCATGATATTGAAATTATTATTTTTTACAAATATTTATAATTAATAATAAATAAATTATTGTACAATTATATGAATGTATACAAATAAATATGGTTAACTAAATCTCTCTTCATCCCATTTGTCATCATAAACTAGGATATAGCAGTTCATAATAACCTCAATTAAAGTGTTTTTTGTTACTGTATTATAGACAAGCGTTAACTGCTATAACACCTGATGGTAAGTTATGAGACAGTCTAAGGTGAAATGCGGCAATCTAGAAGATGCCTGTGGCAAATAAATTCTAAGAAAATAAGATTATATAATAATAATACAACAATAATCGTCAAAGTTTTTCCCACGGTGTGACTCACATTTATTTTGCCCGTATAAGTATATCCTCAGTATAAATCGCCGTACACAGCGCCATACATTAATCTTCTGAATTTTGCAGGTGGGCGTTGGACCTATATTATGGGCGATCGTAAATGGTGCCTAAGTGAGTTAGTGACTTTTATGAATTTGATTTTAGGTATATTCTTAATAAATTAATTTAGTGATAAGTGAAGTGATAGTGATAAGATAAGTAAGAAACTGGCACGTTGGCGCAGGGGGTAGTGAACCAGCCTTCAATTTCTCGAGTCGCTGATTCGATTCCCGCTGAGGGCCAACATTTTCTGTGAGCATGGGTGTATATTTGTATTTAAGTGTGTAGTTAGAATTATATATATATATATATATATATATATATATATATATATATATATATATATATATATATATATATATATATATATATATATATATATATATTCACCAATTGTCACCCATAACACAAGTATTAAGTTACTTATTTTGGGGACGGGCGACCGTGTAAGTGGCCCATATATTTATTATAAACTGCTTTACCTATGATAATTTTAGTAAAGAAATTTCAGTGAAGCCTAATAAGTCAATATAATTTAATGTCGAAAATTCAAAAGAAATATTTTAGGAAATAAATCGAATGAGCCATGGACAACTGAATTGGTAAATTTTCCATCCTGTCCACCGACTTAAGTACCACTATATACTTTAAACGCATTATTAGTGCGATATAGTAACAACGCATGTATCAGGGAATAATTCTAGAATTAAATTTTATAGGTATTAGGTACTTATTATATTGAGCTGTGGTAGCCCAGCGGTAACACCGTGCGACTCTTTCGAGGAGGTCACGGGTTCAAACCCGGGCAGACACCAATGAGTTTTACTGTTAAAACTTATGTGTCTAATTGATAATTATAATTTATCACACGCTTTTCGGTGAAGGGAAACATCGTGAGGAAACCTGCATATCTCTAGAGAATTCTGGAGATATGTGTAACCTACCAATCCGCATTGGAGCAGCGTGGTAGGTCTTAGCTCCAAACCTTCTCTCCAAACACAGAGAGAAGAAGAAGGCCTATTCTCAGCAGTGGGATAGTAACAGGCCGCTACTTATTTTACGTACTAGGTACTTATAAAAGTCCCCAAAAACTGTTTGAATGTGATCGACTGTGTGTGCGGGTCAACTTACCTTAGTCGCCTATTACGACCTCGGTAAGAAAGAAGGTGGTTTATTCCACTCAGCCGGATACCACATGACTTATCCGATTAAATAAATAAATAATTAAAATGACGCCATTGTAGAGGCATCGAATAAAGATTTCACATCACTAAACGGCACATAATTGCATAGTACGACAAGATTGTATGAGATTCGTAGCGAATGGAACCGTTCAATGCGTTGTTTATGACGGGAAGCGACGAATGAATGAATGGATTTCAATACAATTGACTTGTTAACACTCGGGGAGATGGAAAGCTCGATTGGGTTAAGGATATGTTTGTTTATTGTTATTGTACGAGGTATATTTAAACATGTAAAACATTTCTATACTTGGCTCGAGCTCACAATATGGAGAATTGAAGCTATCTTTTTAAAGGGTCAGAACCATTACTTTAAAAAAATATATGTCCATACTAAATTATAAATGCAAAGGTTTGTTTATCTGTTTATCTTTTCCATTGATGAAAGATGAAGATAAAATATTATAAACCGCTTAAGTTGACGCGAAGGAAGTTTTGGGTAGAACTTGTAGTGTATTAAAACCAATATAACGAGAAAATGCCACATTATTATTTTATATTATATATGTTTACTTTATCACCATTTTCTTGCCCTGATCCCACTCTCAATGGGGTCGGCACAACATGTCTTAAAATAAAAAAATAAAATAAAATACATTTATTTCGACTACTTTTTCTGGTCATATTTTGTTAGTAATACATATGCCGTGTGGTATCCGGCTGAATAGAATAGTACCACCCTCATTTCTTACCAAGGTGTCGTAAAAGGCGACTAAGGTAAGTCGACCCGCCGTGTGGTTTCCGGCTGAGTAGAATAGACCACCCTCATTTCATACCGAGGTGTCGTAAAAGGCGAGTAATGTAAGTTGACCCATCGTGGTATCCGGTTGAGTTAAATAGACCACCCTCTTTCCTACCGAGGTGTCGGAAAATACGATTAACTTAAGTTGACGTCAGGCAGGCGGCTGGTCGTAAAATGCGTAGCCAAATCATGTGACAATATGTTTGTAACATGTTGTGTCGACCCCACTTAGAGTGGGATAAGGGCAGGAGGATGATGATTTTGTTAGTAATACACACAAACTTAATCTAATGTTTGTAAACTTAGCCTAACCTTATAAAAATATACATGTTTAAGTTGCATGCTGTGTCTGCCTATAAATGGCATTAGGTGTAAACTGATAAACCCTAAGCTGTGTCTATTTTAATATTTAAATTACACTTAATTCTGTTGGCGGACCTAATAAAAATAAATAAAATAAAATAAAATAAAAAAATAAAAGAAAAATAAAATAAATAAAGATTACGTAAATATGACCATGTTTCAGAATTTCGTGCTAAGCTCAAGTGGTTACCCATCCGCTTTCGCCGGGACATGCAAATACTCTCTCTTCTGTACTGTGTGTTATTCCACCAAACGACACCCTTCTACTTGAAATCGAAATTCCGTTTTATAAAAAGTAATAATAATTTAATAAGGTCCTTTCGGAAGTATAACCTTGAGATGCCCTCACACAAGACATCGTTTTTTGGACGTTCCTTCAATGTCAAAGCTATAACATTGTGGAATGCTTTACCGATAGCAATAAAGGAAGCGAAATCATTACGCAGTTTCAAGTTTAAGTTGAAACAATACTACATGTCACTATCTAGTTAGGACAAATATGGTTATATATATATTAAATATGGTTTATATATATAATAAATATGGTTTATATATATAGTATGGTAAATTTATTATATGTATGTATGTATGTATGTAGATATATTTATGTATTAGAATATGTATACATTGCACCACCTACCTTATTACCCTAAATTTAATGTCTCTAGCCCAAAGGTTGCCTGGAAGAAATCGCTAGTTAGCGATAAGGCCGCCTTATTGTTACTGCTTTAGATTATGTCGTTCTCTCAACAATGTATATTATTATTTTTATGTGGTGCAATAAAGAATGTTCTATCTATCTATCTATCTAAAAGCTTATCTATGATCACTGGCCCGCACCCTGCGCACCAGGGATGTGCATATTTTGCGCATGGTTGCGTTTTAAACATGTTGTTATATGATTGTCTTGTATAAGATTAACTCATTTAAATATTAAACATTTTTTTGGAGACTAAAATGTTCCTGTTTTTGTTGTTAGTGAAACTTTTAATTAACAGATACGAGGGCGTGTACATACGAGTATTCAATACTGGAGGTTTGTTTGGAGTTCCCGCTGGCCCTAAACATGTGAAAGGATGCACACGCTTCAGTTATAATCCAACTTTTACCACGAGCAACGAAATATTTTAGCATGGACAAGCCTTTATGGTTTATAGTTAATGTATAGAACCGGCTATACTCACGTCTTATTTTATCGGGTTAGCCCGACTAGTTTCGAACCCAACCGGGGTTCTTATTCATGAGCTCTTTACACGATGTTATCGCGGCGGGAACTGCGTCCCGCAGCTCGCTGGGCGCGACTCGTGGGTGGCGGGGGTGCGGGGGGACACGGTGGCGGCGGTGACCGCACCTCTTCCAAGTGATCCCTGTCGCTCTGGTCTTCGTCATCGCATGCACGGATGAAGTTTGTGCACGCGACGCTTACGGTGTCGGGTTCAAAGCGGTCTTTATATGAACCAGTAGAATATGGACACCAATGGTTCGGCCATAGCGGAGCATATCCACGATTCGGGTACTAACCACTACATCAGGTTCGACAAGGCTTCCGTATTATCCAGGGAAAAATTTCTAGTACCTAGAAAAATACGAGAAGCCATTGAAATTGGCCGGTACCCGAATTTTAACAGAGACGGTGGATGGACACTACCTCCGGCGTGGAAACCGATTTTTGACACTACTGGTTCATATAAAGACCGCTTTGAACCCGACACCGTAAGCGTCGCGTGCACAAACTTCATCCGTGCATGCGATGACGAAGACCAGAGCGACAGGGAACACTTGGAAGAGGTGCGGTCACCGCCGCCACCGTGTCCCCCCGCACCCCCGCCACCCACGAGTCGCGCCCAGCGAGCTGCGGGACGCAGTTCCCGCCGCGATAACATCGTGTAAAGAGCTCATGAATAAGAACCCCGGTTGGGTTCGAAACTAGTCGGGCTAACCCGATAAAATAAGACGTGAGTATAGCCGGTTCTATACATTAACTATGAATACTACCCTTTATGGTTTATTCATTTACATATAAAGGTGGTTTTTTATATCTTCTATCATTTATTTTGCATCATTTATCTAGGTCATTTTTATATCTTTTTAAAAAATCGTATTTTTCGTATTTTTTAGAAGATATAAAGAAGGTAAGAAATCAGACAATGCCGTGCGATATCCGGCTGAGTAGGACCACCTTTATTAACTTACCAAGATGTAAAAGGCGACTAAGATAAGCTAACCCGTCGTGTGGCACCCGGCTTAGTAGAATAGACACTCATTTCTTACCGAGGTGTCGTAAAAGGCGACTAAGGTAAGTTGACTCACCGTGTGGTATGCGGTTGAATAGAATAGACCACCCTCTTTCTTACCGAGGGGTCGTAATACACGACTAAGGTAAGTTGACGTCAGGCAAGCGGCCGCTCGTAAAATACGTAGCCAAATCATGTGACAACATGTTTAGAACATGTTGTGCCGGCCCCACTTAGAGTTGGATAAGAGCTCGAGGAAGATGGTATGATTGGATGCCGTAGCAGTGGCATGTTTTAATCCTGCCAACAAAGCTGCACTGTTAAATAATTTATTTATTTGTACAAAATAATGACAATAAATAATAAAAATATGAAAGTAATAATTATTTGGCTATAATCCGCGATAAAGTAAATAGAAAACAATATATAATGCTCAATGTAGAGTGGAATATCCGTTTTCATACCTGATACACACAGAATTCATAACAACACATGCACAAACATCCTTCACTACCACCACAATACATAAGCACTACACACGTTCACTATCACAAATTAAACAATCGTTTTGCCCCGCAACCGAAGCATCATCATATATAGAGATAGACTTCACGACAAAATCGCAAAGCGATTTCTATTGACAAACAACTGTTTAATATATATATTTTTTAACTTTACACCATAGTACCTGGTTTTCGGTAATTTTTTACAAAATAAAAACATCAAAAAAAGAAAAAAATAATTGGGTAGGTGGGCTCGATTCTAGGTATTTTCATTTCTAGAGACCACCCGCTCCCTGAATAAGCCACACTGGCTGGACGGTTTCCGCAAAAATAGTGTTTTAAATATTCAATATAAATTTTTGTATTTTTTTAATGCCCAAAAACGATTTTTTTCAGATGCTGAATGCAAATACCACATCCAAGATGTAAATTCTTAGCTCACGTGTAATCGATAATGGCCGATAGTTACTGTAACGATTTCGGAAACAACTACGAAGTTCACTCGCTGGAAATAATGTTAGCTTTCAGCTTCAACATTTTAATATTTACCTAACAGTTGGAAAGTTTTCTTTGGCCGTATTCTTTTATAGGGAAAATTTTATTAACAGAGTCTATGATAAAACTTAAAGTATGATATCTAAACCCTTCATCACAGGAGTTTTTGATTCTCATAATAAGGTTTTTCTATCAAGAAAATAAGTAGCTATCCCGTTGCTAGGCATAGACCTTCTCTCTCCGTTTTTAAAAAGAAGGATTGTTGTAGCGGTGCCGCATGTATTAGGTATGAAAACGAATTGTCCACTCTACATTTAGAATTATATATATTTTCTATTTTAGTAAATTGCGGATTATAGCCAAATAATTATTATTATTAAGTATTATTATTTTTGTATTATAGATCTCCGCAAAGTAACGCCTAATTCTATAAATTATTTAAAAGGGTTGGAGCTAAGACCTACCACGCTGCTCCAATGCGGATTGGTAGGTTACACATATCCCCAGAATTCTCTAGAGATATGCAGGCTTCCTCACGATGTCTTCCTTCACCAAAAAGCGTGTGATAAATTGCAATTATCAATTAGACACACAAGTTTTAATAGAAAAACTTATTTGTGCCTGCCCAGATTATAAACCCGTGACCTTCTCGATAAAGTCGTAAGTTGTCACCGATAGACTATCACAGCTATAAAAAACGAGTAGAAGCATTTTATTATATTACTGCTAGACAAAGCAGTCTTCTCTCTTTTGGATTAACTTATTAAAAGCTTAATTAATATTAAGCTTAGTAGTAGAGTAGAATTTTTTTTTGTATTAAATATAAATAAATAGGTAAATATTACTTTACCGCCGTGTGGTATCCGTCGTAGTAAAATAAACCACCCTGATTTCTTATCGAGGTGTCGTAAAAGGCAACTAAGGTAAGTGACGTCAGGCAGGCAGGCTGTTGTAAAATACCTGGCCAAATCGTTTACCCCGTCCGTGTAACGTGACCCCACTTAACAACAAGCGTTTTTTAATATGAAACCTCTGGGTGCCTGTCTGGGGTTTGAAACCGTGATTATTTGGCTTACCAAAGCCTAGTGCATGAAGCTTATTTCACTAAGCTTTCAGTCTTCAAGGTTACGACCATTTATTTATTCCCCATTCAGGGTAGGAAAGTAAGCAAATTAAATTTTATAAAAAAAACGATTTTGTTCACTACGGATAAAATTAGTATAAAATTTATTTGTGTCTTTATTTGTATTTTAAGATTCCCGAAGAAGATTTTCTTTGATTCAAATCTTCGCACTTAATTTGAGTAAGTGTTAAAATGTTTACGCAATGTTTACTCATTAATTTAGGTAAATAGACGCCCGCTACTCCTAATTTGCACGGGTGAAATAAAAATGGCCGCTCTCTAATAGGAAAAGTCTCCGAAAGCATTAGTCCGCGCCCGTCGGGAATACATCACATGGTTTATTCAAACCCGACTTTGTTCCCTTTAACTCCTCTTTAATTCAACAATATACGGGAAAAGTAAAAATAGTTTGAATTAAAAAACCCTCATTACCGAGGTGCCGTAAAAGACAACAAGGTAAGTTGACGTCGGGCAGGCGGCCGGTCGTAAAATACCTAGCCGTATCGCGTTTCAACATAAAAATACTTATTTCAAACGAAACAATTTTCGTTCTCTAAACATAAACACGACCAAAGCCAACCAACGTCATTAAGCTGGTCAAACATTAGCCAACCCTTTGACATGCCTCTACAAATACTGAAATCATTTCGACCTTTGCGCGGCGAAATTAAAAACCGCTTTTTATGTCTCTCGAACCGATCGCATTGGCAAACATTTTGAACAGAACCTAATGAAAATTAACAAAATATTGAAATTATTGTATTTAATTCCTTCATAATAAATTGATGTATATGGTCTTTAAAATTTGACATATCTGTTGATGGCAGTAAGGATTTACGCCCTAGTCACCAAAGAGTTGCGGTGCCAAAAACTCTGCCCTTGTAACATGTGACGCGTAATAACGATCCGGCAAAACTCTATGTCGCGAAAATATTGGGGTTGGAACCAATAACATTGCAACTTTAAAAGCCATAAGAAGTTTAACGTTGTACAATGGTGTAGATAAATCAGCATAATAATTATGAATATCAACGGATCATTATCTACCTATTGGTTAAAATACCACTTTTGGAACCATTGTGTTGTTGGTTGGTTGTGTTGTTGGTACTATTGGCACGGTATGGTGTCAACAGGTAAACTAGCGTGCATGAAGCATCGCTGATTGTCACGTATGCGATGAGTAAGGTAAGTTATAGGTATGATCTTTGGAGAATGTCTTCCTATTTCGACCCTGCACAAGATAGTCTTAATGTAACTAGCTTTGTAAATAGCAACCGTTGAGTTTCTTGGTGGCTTTTTTTAGGTAGGTGCAGGTTTCCGTAGCAGATTTGACGATTCAAATGTACTCGTTTTTAGTTTACTTGACTAATTGTATTACATTATTTGAATTTGAATTTAAGGGCGCCTTTGTGACTAAACTACATGTGTGTAAAGTACATGAAATGTGAGATTAAACTACAGCTTAGGTCGTGATTGTGAAAGTTAAGTAAAAGTAAAAAAGTAAGTAGCGGCCTGTTACTATCCCACTGCTGAGAATAGGCCTCTTCTCTCCGTTTTTGGGAGAGAAGGTTTGGAGCTAAGACCTACTTACTACGCTGCTCCAGTGCGGATTGGTAGGTTACACATATCTCCAGAATTCTCTAGAAATATGCAGGTTTCCTCACGATGTTTTCCTTCACCGTAAAGCGTGTGATAAATTGAAATATTATTAATTAGACACATAAGTTTTTAACAGAAAAACTCATTGGTGTCTGCCCGGATTTGAACCCGCGACCTCCTCGAAAGAGTCGAACGGTGTTACCGCTGGGCCATCACAGCTTAACGTTAACGTAACAGAAAGTTAAGTAATGGTCGCGTATTCACCAATAAAAACGCTATGTTTGACTTTGGTTTATTTATTAGCATTACCATGGTAAAAGTTATATGGGATGCTATTTTATATTTTTGGTAGCTGCTACTTATTAATTTTCATTATTTTGAATATTGTATGTTATAAAAAAAATTCAATTATTATTTCATTGGTACATTGTTATAATATATTGTCCCGCCGTGTGGTATCCGGCTGAATAGAATAGTACCACCCTCATTTCTTACCGAGGTGTCGTAAAAGGCGACTAAGGTAAGACGACCCGCCGTGTGGTATCCGGCTGAGTAGAATAGACCAACCTCATTTCTTACCGAGGTGTCGTAAAAGGCGACTAAGGTAAGTTGACCCACCGTGTGGGTCAACTTACCTTAGTTTTACGGTTTAGTAGAATAGACCACCCTCTCTCTTACCGAGGTGTCGTAAAATACGACAAAGGTAAG
Organism: Morpho helenor; assembly: GCA_029227775.1. NCBI lineage: Eukaryota > Metazoa > Arthropoda > Insecta > Lepidoptera > Nymphalidae > Morpho > Morpho helenor. The sequence continues at coordinate 4,373,401 of JARGCU010000006.1, forward strand.
TTGATGTCAGGCAGGCGGCCGGTCGTAAAAACGCAGCCGAATCATGTCACAACATGTTTAAAACATGTTGTGCCGACCCCACTTAGAGTGGGATAAGGGCAGGAAGATGATGATTGTTATAATATATTGTCATATTTTATTAACAATTAATGTTATATATTATATAAAACGTTTTGAACTTTTATAATACAGTGAAAGACTTTCAAGTTACAAATTTTCTTCACTCAAGTGTAATATATGCGGGCGCCTAAAAAGACGCTGGCATAAGTAACTGCCCCCAAGAGTGGCATATAACTCGCATGCATAATACCGCTAGCCACCACTTTTCGCCTTTACCTCCTTTTCCTTTATATTTGGTCATAAGGTTGAGTACACAATAGAATATTTTTGTCTTACGCCAATATCGTCAATAGTAGTTTTCAATATTGGTAACTAGCTTTTACCCGCGACTTCGTTCGCGTAGACTGTTGTGAAATACGACGATAATAGATGGCGCTTTTCAATGTCATCCTATTCTTGTAGAAGTAACAGGATTTCTATAGCCAATATGTTACCCCGGTGTATAAGGAATAATTGTGCTAAATGTCATCGATATTGGTTCAGCAGATTCGCCGTTAAGGATGTAACTAACTCCACGTCGTTCATCTAAAAATATTATTTTATAATATTTAACCACCACTAGAGCGCTCGCACTCCAACGGCGATATGTGTAAAATACACCCGAAGGCGCTAGCACTCTTAATATATATTGGCACATGATTCGTCTAAGTGGCTAGGACCCGTACTACGTTGTGATTTGTAATAACTCAAATTCTTTTAGAGCGTCAGAGGCTATGTGTCCATCAATCTAAAGGAGTCAAATAAACCCTTAAATAGAATAAAATAATGTGATAATAATCACATTATAGTTTTATAATAATATTTCAATATATCGTATTCTTTAATATAAATAGAGCCGTCAGCCCTACATTCGTAGTTTATATCACTTTCCTCAACAGAGAGGTTCATTATCAAATATCATTTGTTATAATATAAAACAGTTGTTTGTCATCAGTGTACGATACTCGAACAGGTTTTATATTTATCTAATACAAGAACAGATTTTACATGTACTCTACATGAACAGACTTTATATGTCCAACAGATATATATTCGTTACACGAACAGATTCTTATATGGTTAATACATGAACGGGTTACTATAAAATTTGATAAAAAAATGCGAGACATTCAGATAGTTGAATGTCTCGCGAATGTCTTATGTTACTTCATAGGATATGTTATAGCCAACAGAAAGATCATTCACTCGATCTAAATACCTAGCCCTTAAACAACTCCGTAGAGAAGTTTAATCAAAGTGGTATCTCTCTCCTATCTATTATATTCTTCCGATTTGGAAAAATATAAAAAGAGAGTGATAGTCAGTAGCTCCGCACCCGCTACCAACGGTGAGCTCCGTCCATAGGATATGAGCCCCCCCCCCAAGGGGTACCTGTTTATAGTGCGCCTGCGGCGTATGATTATGGGATAAACCCATTATTGTCGGGAGTCAACAAAACCACAGTTGACATATTAGGCATGAGTGCCTTGGTGTATAATAGAGGACCGAAGCCCATATAATAAATAGCCGGAGCTATAAAATATGGCATTAGCCAAAGGCACAAGGCCTGGTAAACTTTGATAATAAATTACCAATTCTTATATTCAGTAAGGCGCATGTCGCCTGCACACGTCGTAACGGTGCGTTCTATGGTAAAAACCACATACAGTATAATACGTATAATACGTATAAAGTCCACAAAGTGGAAACCCATCGAGATGGCAAACATGTTGCAAAGCAACTTGATTAGTTATAATATATACATCATATAGGTGTGTGTCCACCGAAGTGGATAGTGTGTGTCCACCGAAGTGGAAGATGTGTATGCAGAGCATTACATGAATGCCAATCACCCCCTATTCACCCAATACCATATAATGGAGTCACACATAGTGCACTCGCTTACGGTATGCGCCAAGCTCAACACGCCACCTCATACAACAAAAGGTAATTTATGTTTAACGCGGCAAGCCACGTAAGATGTATATGTATATGTGAAGATAAGGGAAATGCAGGCCACACTGTCTAAAGCTAGTCCGCAGTCTTATTAACAAAGACCCGACCAGCGGCTCTTATGCAATAATGCCATGCTATAATGGTCATTCGTGGTATCATTAACTAAGCTAAGGGGACGTCCTGAAAAGGACGAAACACCACACCCATCCGTTACTATGAACAGAGTCCATAGCGATCCATCACTGCCGCGGCGTATCACTTCAGCAACATAAAGTTAACTTCCGCAACGCCCAGCAACATTCAGCTGTGGTACCGTCACTATTGAGAGACTACGAACAACGTATAGATGTCCGTTCGTCAAACAATAACATTTCAGCCACCACTGTACCGGCACTACTCCAAGCGGCCTATGCGTCCAAAGATCGAGCAAGGCACACGGCAATGACCGAAATCACCACCGGCCTAACCAAACCCGTATCACAAAGGCACACGCCCAAAGTAACTCTGGTTGCGTCAAACCAAAGCCGAATAAAGGCACGCCGCAGCAACCGAAGTTAACTACGGGCCTAGACCCAGCCCTAATAAGATACAGCCTAGTGTAGCCTTTTGGGCCAGGCACACAGCAATGACCGAAATCACTGCCGGCCTAAACCTCAAGTCTCCCACCAGTACCCGCCAGAGCATGTTCGGTAGAGTGCCAACCACTACTCAGCAAAGTTACCTTTACCAAGTAACATTCAGACACTTTAATCGTTCGAGGTGAGCTAAGCGATGTAACCATCGCTACACTCTTAATGGTCAAGTCACATTCACAGCCTTTCCAAAGATCGGCACGATCTTGCATCTTGAACCATTATACGAGAGCGGGCCTAGATGTGTATTTATTATTAATTATTATAAAAAATAGTCGAGTTAAAACTCAATTAATATCTTGTATCGCCCCAGTACACATCTACAATATCATTATAACAACATTTCATAAGCGACCTAACAGATCACTTCTGCGCTCTACGCTCCGCCCGCTCTCTCATACTGTAGTACGGCGGATAACGTGACATTCGGTCAATATGACGAAAATTATACTTTTCTGAATTTGATGTTTTATGAATAGAGCATCAATTATAGATGCGAAAAAACATTACTGCGTGACAAACAAACATTTATTTTTATACTTATAGATTTTTCTAAAATATTGAAATTTTAATAATTATTTATTTTTAAAACTCGAATGTAGGGATGAGACTGTTACAAGGAGAAACAAACATATGTAGAAGAAAAAGAGATTCTTGCTGTAAAATTAAACTAGAACGGTTACACTGTTGCGCTGCTGGATTGTGTTATCTTTGTACAATTATTAAACACCTACGTGTCTAAGTCATGTTACAATATGTCTTAGCGAGTTTTGTTCCTGTTAGCGTACACTATATACAATAACAAGATATAATAGGAATACCACAATTCCCGTTCCGAGATGCACTTCTCTTGAATGATGAACAAAGACTGAATGTCACTGAAACGTTTTATCAATAGGAAGACTCAACCGGAAACAACACGTCACAGTGTTGGTACCATTTTAATCAAAAAGGGCGCGATACTCTTGTTTCATGACTGTGTTGCTATAAAATACAAAGCGGAAGTCAATGGCGACAACATTCCTGAGATTAAACTGTGCTATTGTTTATTTTGGGGCTCGCGTCTTTTTTTCGTTTACACATACATCCATATTCACAAACTTTCCCATTTATAGTATTAGTGGGATAAGTTAAACCGGTGTACAAGGAACAATTGTGCCAAATTTCATAGATATTGGTTCAGCCGATTCCCCGTGAAAGAGTAATATTCACAAACTTTCGCATTAATAATATTTGTAGGAAGTAGGATAGGATAGGATAAAATTGAAAACTTTCTATATACTTAACGTGTGTCAGTATAATTATTGGTACTAATAATATATAAGCGCGTGTTGTCGCTTTGCTAATATGCAGCGACCCTTATCCTTGCGAAATCGTTCGTGAATACGATTGTTTCCACTTTCAGATATAAATTATATGACCTGCTACGACGCGCCATGAATATATGGATGAGAGGCAAATTGATATTACTCCTATGTTAGACTTTTGCTTTTGTATTCGGCGAAATTGGTTTTTTACCCGCGCCGGGTAAATTGTGACCGAAATGTGTGAATTATGCGGGTAATGAATAGCGCCGGATGAATAAAACAGACAGTTAGTGGCTACGTTATTCATTCTGATTGTAAAATGAGCCTGGGCGTACATTTGTATTTAAGTATGTATTTAAAAATTATATAAGTACATTTTCACTAGTCTGTCTGTCACCCATAACACAAGTATTAAGTTACTTACTTTGGGGACGGACAACCGTGTGTGTAAGTGTCCTATATATTTATATTTATTTATAAGTATTTTAATTATAAGTAAATAATTCTCCTCTTGCCCTTATCCCACTCTGAGAGGGGTTGGCACAACATGTTATAAACATGTTGTCACATGATTCGTTAGTAGTAGGGAATAGCCGGTTCTAACTCACTCCCAGCACCTTGAAATAGGCTAACTTAGCGGATTCTAAAAAAAGCTCGCCAAAGCAGATTCCAATCAGACTAAATTCCAATTGACCGTCAGAGGTCTCTTCGGATTTTCCAATTGGATCCTGGGTTGCAATAGGAATTTTCTTACTTACCCTCGTAACGAATCGTTTTTTCTCGTATTTTATTAGATTAACTTATCGGACTCCTTGACCAATTGGATTTTCCATTTGATCCACGACTTTCCTTTCCTACATTAATGATTCAAATTAACTGAATTCTAATTACAGTATGAATGTCTGATATTTAATGGCCGATTTTGGCTCATTGGCTTGGTTTTATCAAACTTGATTAGGTTTCCAATCTAAGATTTTTTTCAATTTTGTTTTTATCATTAATTTGATATCAAACTGATAATAATTGAATAGGATGTGTGTCAGATATAAATTCAATATGAAAATATAAATAAAAATAAGTCTCGTACAAATAACTCAAAAGTTTTATTTTTTCGAAGAATCGCTTTGACTTTTTGCTGCTATTTCAAAGAAAGTGTCTCATTAAATAATATTTTAAATTAGACAGGGTCGTAGTAATTTATTATAGTAGACCCTAATAAATCAATGGAAATAATGGGCATCGACCATCCGCCCTCTTCCTTATAATATTCTTTTATCCAGCCTAAACGTTGTATTCTGTGGCGACAAGTTTAGACACGATCTCGCAAAAAGCAGATGTAAAAGGATCACATGGCATCATGTATATCATAATTTATTATAATAGACCTTAATAAATCAATGGAAATAATGGGCATCGAACATCCGCTCCTTTTTTTATAATATCCTTTTATCCAACCTAAACGTTGTATTTTGTGACGACACGTTCAGACACGATCTCAAAAAGCAGATATAAAAGGATCACATGCATCATGTATATCACAAGATATTTTAATACCACGCGGCTAGTATCCAGGCTGACGTAGTGTTCAAGTGAAGGCAGTAACTAGGCAATTATTAATCATGGAGGTAAGATTACGTACTTATATAGTATAATTTCATGATATATATGAATATTCGTATTAAATTTTAATCCCTATTGACCAAGTGACAAGAATACGTGTTACAACGATATCTTTGTTACTAGTAAAGTTAAATTAATAAGACCAAGATTAATATTTTTTATAATTAAAATCTTATGTTTCTAACCTAACCTAACCTATAACGGTCACAAAAATCTATAGATTCATTCTGCAATAAAAATAATATTAATGTATTAGATTTTAATAATAATAAAGGTTCTTACTGTATATGAATAATTTTGATGACACTAGTGATTATATTTACTTATTTCTAATTTTTTTTTTCAGATCTCACCGAATCTCGATGAATTCAATGTAAAAAACTATTATTATCCTATTAACTTAAGCGATGACGAAAATGCAAGCAATTCTTGCATATTGAAAAATAAAAAAATCGCAACGAAAAGAGCTGGTAACAATATCGACATATTCTTTGAAAAGCCTAAGAAAAAGAAAATAACCATTCCGTCTTCATGTGTGGCTCAAGCGTGTGATGGAGGTGTATCATTTATTTCTTCCAATGATAATGACGGAGCGAATGCTTCATACCTCATGAAAATAGAAATTTATGACATGAAGAATCTGAAAGAGGTTTCGCCTGTAGACTATTGGAAACATGCAGACTTGCGATTAAAGTACTACATACAATCCAATACTGATAAACATTATCAGAACACACAAGATATAATATACAACATTACAAAGCAGATCGCCTGCAAGGAAGACTGTAAAAAATATTTCATTGATAGAGACAGTAAGAAACAATAGAACTTTCTCTAACTCATCACAAATCAAACCCATAATATAACTTTACTTACAAAAACCTTTTAAAAAAATACAACCCCCACTGCCGCTCTCGCCTCGCAAACAAATTATAAAGAGATCAGTCATTCGCTACAAGCGTTCATACTAAGCGCAACGAAACACAATGGCTGAGCTTGACAACTCTGTATACGACGAAGAAATGGTCGCGATATGTGAAGAAATTGAAGACAACTTTTTGCACCTATGTAAAAAAATTGAAAAGGACCATGCAGAGATGTGAGTGATCTATCTTGTTTAAACTTGACTTTTATGGAGGGGTTGATTTTGTATATAAATATACGGACATCTAGAACGTTTTATTCAGTCACGAGTACGCAGTGAATATATAAAAGTTACTATGGAATTCTTAACCAGTGATGATATTAGTTCATTTACAAAACAGTTTTTGATCGATAAGATGCATAAATTCATACGTTTGTGGTATATCAGTGATAGACTTCCAGGGTGGATGTTACAGGATCCTGATATAAAACCCTATTTTACTCCTTGTAGTGGACATTTTCAAACGTGTTCTGTATTTGATGATATATATGATGAAATTGATGGAGTATTCCCGATGGAAGCTTATTGTACTTTATGCAAAAAGTCTGAAAAATAAATAGTTTATGTAAGTTGAATATTTATTAACATCAACTTAAAACGTAACACGGAATATTATTTGAATTTTATATATTTATTGGTTTACTTCATTCCAGTACGGATCAGTTTGGAGCAGGAGTGAGACAAGTTGGAGAAGCAGTCAAAAGAAATGCCACAGAACATGGAAATCCTCAATATTCAAGGAAGCGTTTATACGCACAAAAGTCTACATCATCTGAGAAGGCAACAACTGCACCACCGAACCCAGAAACAGAGCCATCTGTAAGTTCTGCAAACTTAAATAGCATTAAATGTCCAACTTGTGAAATATTTGTTAACAAAAGGTACTTTACCAATCATCTTAAGAGTAATAGGCATAAAAATAATGTTTTCACGTTGATACCGAACTTAAATAATGTTCAGTTAATAGAAAAAGCGTTCGGTCAGAGATTAGTAACATACAGAGTATTCTCTAACTCTGCTACAACTGATACCGACTTTAAAACTCCTGAATCATTTCTTGGTTCAATTCGAAGCACTGTTCAAACATTACTGGAAAAAGTTTTGAAAGAAAATACCACAGTTAAAGTTAATTTTATTTTAAATGGGGATTTTGTTCAGGCAACGAAAAATTTAGAAAACTCCTTTGACTTTCAAACTTTTAATTACATGTTCTGTTTAGGTGATGAATTTGATGATATTTACTCAAATATAAGTTCTGAAATTTCAAACAAAATAAGTAATTTTGAAAAGAAAGATAGTGGTTGGAGTCTTAAAGAAATGAGATATGTCGATCTAAACATTAACAAATTCAACCCATTAAAAGGATCTTCATACATAGACCTACCGATAGATATCAAACGTAAACGAGCAGTAGTTAATGTTAAAAACAATGATTATCAATGTTTTCTATGGGCTGTTCTATCCGCTTTATATCCTGTGAATAGAAATGCAGACAGAGTTTCCTCATATTTATCTAAACAAAACTTGCTAAATTTCAAGGGTATTGCTTTTCCAGTAAGACTAAAAGATATTATAAAATTTGAACGCTTAAATAATATTAGTATTAACGTTTTTGGAATAGAAAAATCAAATAATAAATCTACGAAGATAATTGGGCCTCTCCATTTTACCAAATGTCGTAAATTAGTTCATGTAAATTTATTATATTTAGATAATGGTTCTAACGGTCATTATTGTTATATTAAAAACCTTTCTAGACTAGTCAGTCGTCAATTAACTTCACATGAACATGCAGTCTACATCTGTGATGGCTGCTTGCTCTATTTTCAAACAAATGATAAGTTGATTTCTCATAGACAATTTGATTGTAATCACGTTAGAACAGATTTGCCTGATATCGGTAAGGCAAAAATTTCATTTAACAAATTTGAACGTGAACTAAGAGTACCTTTTGCCATATACGCAGATTTTGAAGCATTTTTAAAGCCAATACAAGGGTGTGATAATAATCCATCTCTATCGTATACCAGTAATTTTCAAAAACATGATGTGTATAGTTTTGGATATTATATCAAATGTGCGTATAACGATAGCCTCTCCAAATATATAACTTACACAGGTAGTGATTGTGCAAAAGTGTTTATGGAAAGTTTGAATGAAGATTTAAAATATATATCTAAAGAGTATTATGTCAAAGTTGATCCTCATCCGCTTACAGATGAAGCTAGGAGAAGAATATCTTTGACAACTACTTGTTGCATATGCAAAGACACTCTGAAATTAGATAGTAGCTTAAATTTTGATAAATATACTGGAATCTTTACAGGTGTTAGTCATAAAGCTTGTTGTAAAAAGTTAGAAACCCCTCGATTTATACCGATTATTTTGCATAATCTTAGTAATTATGATGCTCATTTCATAGTGCGCGCATTAAATTTTGCTGAAGGTGATATTAAAGTTATACCACAGAATAAAGAACGTTACATTTCCTTCTCAAAGATATTAAAAATCGAGAATCAAAATTTTGAGTTAAGATTTATTGACTCTTTTAAATTTTTATCATGCAGCTTGGAATCTTTATCAAATAATTTGAATGATGAGGATTTTATCGAGCTGCGTAAAAATTTTCAGCACCCTGACGATTTTTATTTTTTAAAACGCAAAGGCATTTATCCATATGATTACATGACCTCATTTGAGTCATTAAAGTTAACTTCACTTCCCACACAAGATCAGTTTTACAATATACTAACTAATAGCGATGTTACAAATGAAAATTATAACCACGCTAAAGATGTGTGGCATCATTTTAAGTGTCGCAATATGGCTGATTATTCTGATTTATACCTGAAAACTGACGTGTTACTTCTAACTGATATCTTTGAAAATTTTAGAAACGTTTGTATCAAAACTTACGATTTAGATCCCGCACAATATTACACTGCACCTGGCCTAAGTTGGGATGCAATGTTGAAGCATACAAAAATAACATTAGATCTATTGACAGATTTTGATAAAATTGCTTTCATAAAGTCTGGTATACGTGGTGGTATTTCTCAATGCAGTAACCGTTATGCTCATGCTAATAATAAATATATGTTCAATTTTAGTGAGAAAACTCCTACATCTTACCTTACTTACTTAGACGCGAATAATTTGTATGGCTGGGCTATGTCTCAATATCTTCCTACGGGTGAATTTCAATGGGTAAATTGTGACACAAATTTTATGGTTCCAATTGACTCAGAAATAGGTTATATTCTTGAAGTGGATTTAGAATATCCACAAACTTTGCATGAATCACATTCAGACTTTCCACTATGCCCAGAAAATATATGTATTGGTGGTAGCAGAGAAACAAAATTAGTTCCAAATTTATATGATAAAACTAAATACGTTATTCACTACAGAAACCTCATACAGTGCATAGAAATGGGATTAAAGTTGAAAAAAGTTCATAGGATTTTAAAATTTCGTCAAAGTCCATGGTTACAAAAATATATAGATTTAAATACACAATTACGTATGTCTGCAACATCTGATTTTGAAAAGGATTTTTATAAATTAATGAATAATTCAATATTTGGGAAGACTATGGAAAATGTAGAAAAACGTGTGGATGTCAAACTTTGTACTCATTGGGAAAATAGGGGTAAATGTCAAGGTGCTCAAAATCTAGTAGCACGACCTGAATTTCATAGTCTGTCTATATTTTCAGAAAACTTAGTGGCCGTTCAACTTAAAAAAACAAAAATACTTTATAATAAACCCATCTATCTAGGACTTTGCATATTAGACATATCCAAAACGCTCATGTACGATTTTCACTATAATTATATGAAAAATAAATACGGTTCACGCTGTAAAATGATGTATACCGACACTGACAGCTTCATATATCAGATTTTTACTGATGATTTCTATGAAGATATTAAACCGGACTTGAACAAATACTTTGATACCTCTGACTATCCTTTTGATAATCTTTTTGGTTACCCTCAGATAAACAAAAAAAAGATTGGTTTTTTCAAAGATGAAAATAACGGTAAGATCTTTACAGAATTTGTCGGTTTAAGGTCAAAAATGTATGCGATGAACGTACAGAATAAATTTATAGCTAAAGCAAAGGGAGTTAATAAGTCCGCTACAAAAAAGTTTAATATGCGAAATTACAAAAACGTCTTATTTAAGAAAAATAATCAAATATGTGAAATGTACAGATTTAGATCGATAAAGCATGTTATTTTTACTCAAAAGGCTAACAAAATTTCTTTATCGCATTCTGATACTAAACGATTTTTAATTAGTAACTGTACTGATACTCTGGCTTGGGGTCATTATAAAATAAAATCATATAAAAGTGATGAATAAACTAACATACACTATTAAAATGACCTTATGTTTAAGAATTGCTAAGTATTATTATTATTTCGTCAATAGTACCTAAGAATGTAAATATGTAATTATAATATAAAATACGAACTTGTTGAGTTTTTTTTAATTGGATTCCTACCTCTTCCAAAAACACACGTATTCAAAAAATGTATCACTTTCTTCATCCATTTACTGCAATCGTGGCAGGTCCGAGTGGTTGTGGTAAATCAAACTTTGTTACTAATTTTCTAAAATATTGTAATGATATATGTAATACAAGTTTTGCACAAATTTTATGGTGCTATGACGAAATGCAGCCACTCTACAACCTAGAAAATGTATCTTATGTTCAAGGGTTACCAGATATGAGTATGTTCGACGGCATACAGCCACGATTAGTTATAATTGATGATCTTATGAGAGAGTCCGATGGTCGTATTGTTGACATTTTTACTAAAGGTAGTCACCACAGAAATTTAAGTGTGTTTTATATTACGCAGAACTTGTTTCACCAAGGTAGAGGACAACGAGATATATCTCTCAATACAAGCTATATTATTTACTTCAAAAATCCTCGAGATCGAACACAACTACGTTACTTAGCACGTCAAGTGTTTCCAGATAATTGTAAATTTGTTGAAGAAGCTTATAAAGATGCTACTGTCGAACCACATGGTTATCTAATGATCGACTTAAAGCAGAATACACATAATCTCTGTCGCTTTAAAACCAAAATCGATCCAATAAAAAACCTATGTGTTGTCTATGTACCAAAGAAGGGGCTTAAATACAATATACATCAACCAATTATAGTTAGTGATAAATAATGGTCGAAGATAGCACAACGTTAGATGAAAAATCGTTAAGGTGTGCATTACAAACTTTCAAACCAAAATATCGTAAAATATTGCTAAAATCGCTTAGTAAAAAAGAGATAGATCTGGTTTGTAAATATATTCAAGAAATTTTCAAAGATAAAACCCCAACAGAAAGAGTTAAACGATCGTCTATTGTTAAATTGAACTGTTTTCTTTCAACTAATATTATATAAATATTAAGTTATTTTAAAAATCGCTATCAGTCGGATATAATGCCTGGACGAGTGACAACTCATAAGGATTTATTAAAATCGTTACACACTCTCAAACCTAAATACCGCACAGCTTTATTAAAAGCTTGTAACGAGGAAGAAATAAATTGTATTTGCGAATGCATTTATAACACCTTAAATGGTAAAGTGGTTTTAAAAGAAAACGAGAAATCAAAATTAAGAAAACATAAAAATATTCTCAGAAAACTAATAGGTAAAGGTAAAAATAAAATAAGAAAAAGAATTATCATTCAAAAAGGAGGAGCATTTCTGCCTATCATTCTAGGAGCTGTGTTGAGCGGATTATTAAAAAAAATTTTATGATCAATTATTTTAATTTAAAAAATGGATAATACTAAGAAAATGATTCTCATTGAACAAGATGTTATTGATAGACTTAAATCAAGAGACACAACGCCTGAAAGTAATTTATCTAGATTAGATAAAGAAATGCAAAATATATTAAGTAGTAAAATGGACGATCGCGAAAAATGGTCACTGTACATGCAAATCTTACAAAGATATCTCCATTTCGCTAATGAAAATCGAAAACCAATAAAACTACCCGTGACCGTTGAAGGTGAGCATAAATATTCAGAAGATTTGACTCCTCATAAAAAGACAATTAAAGACGAGGACGCACCAGTTAACGAAAACTCCGTACATGATAAGGACGCACAAGATGTATCAAATGAAACATTGTATACACCTATTTACATAAATAAATTCATTCCAAAGACGTATCGGAGAAGAAGTGAATTATTATTGGACACTATTCTCAATCATAAAGATAAAATTAGTTGGAACGAGGAGGGGTTGGTGTTCATCGATAATGAAGTTGTAGACGACAGCAACATTGTTGATCTCGTGAATTATACTCTTAGGCCTTTAAAGCGCCCGAAACCTAATGGATGGAAAAAGTTTACAGAAACTATTAAAGATATAAGGGTTCCTCTCACTTGTATTGGTAATCCGCAAACTCTTGAGTATATTAATAATCTTTCTCTGAAAGGACAACAACATCTAACACCAAGTGATGATAGTAATCCAAAAATCAAAACATCATATAAACTGAGAAAGAGAAAAGACATTTGGGAAAGATGGAATCCGCACTAGACATTAAAGATATATATTACGACGTATCGAATCCAGCGGGATACAGCAGTGTTGACAAGTTAACTCGAGCGTCAAAAGGTAAAATGAACAAAAAACAAGTAAAGGACTGGTTGCAATCCCAGGAAACTTATACACTACATAAACCGGTACATAGAAAATTTCAACGAAATAGATACATATTGTCAAATTTTAATGAACTGTGGCAAGCTGATTTGAGTGATATGCGGACTTATTCTCAATATAATGATGGTTTTAAATATATACTTTGTGTTATTGATGTTTTTAGTAAATACGCTTTCGCTAGACCGTTAAAAAAGAAAAATTCAGAAAGTATAAAGGAAGCGTTTGAAAGTATATTTACTGAAGCTAACGCGACCCCCATACACATACAATCGGATAAAGGAACAGAGTTCGTATCAAAGGATGTTGCACAATATTTTAAAACTAAAAATGTAAACTACTATACTACAAATAACCCAGATATTAAAGCTAGTATTGTCGAGAGATTTCAACGAACTCTAAAAACTAAAATGTGGCGTTATTTTACACATAAAAATACATACACTTATATTGATATTTTGGATGATTTGCTTTATTCTTATAACCATAGTTTTCATTCAAGCATTAAGATGTGTCCATTTGAAGTTAGTTCTAGTAACATCATGAACGTTTGGAATAATTTATATGAGAATAAAAAATATAGATTGGATGTTATACAAAAAAATAAGTTTGAAGTTGGTGATCACGTAAGAATAACTAGACATAAGCATATTTTTCAAAAAGGCTATGAAACTAATTGGAGTGATGAAATTTTTATCATAACAGCTATAAAAAATAACATGCCTAAAGTAGTCTATACACTCAAAGATCTTCAGCATGAGCCCATTATAGGAACATTTTACGAGAATGAATTACAAAAAGTAATTTATAACCCCACTACTCATTATAAAATAGATAAAATACTGCGTTCTCGTAACTCAGGAAACAGAAAAGAGGTTCTTGTTAAGTGGAGAGGTTATCCCAACAAGTTTAATAGTTGGATCTCTGTATCAGAACTTGAAAAAATATGAGAGAAGACAGCTTTTATCTCACTTTGCTAAGTAACAGTTCCATGACATACTTTGCTGAAAACACTACAGCAAATTTTTTTACCAAGTTACCAAAGACTATGAAATTAGAAGGCGAATGGGAAGTCGCTATTGTGGAATTTCATTACCCATGTAGTATGTTTAATCTGGAAGAAAATGAAAATATTATTTACATCACGTCTAAAGGCGATAAATCGCAGTTATTCACGCATCTGGAATACATGACACCAACCAACTATATTAGTGTGGATCAATTCGTTATCGATTTTAATGAAAAATTAAAGGATAAAGTTAAGCTTAGATATGATACATTATCGAAACTCGTTACAGTGAGTAGTTGGGCAATCGACGTTACATCTGTGGTATGTAGTCCTAGACTGAGTGTGCAGTTAGGCTTTGCACCATTTACTAATTTAATAAAACATAACTTCGGAAAATATCCCGCGAATCTAAACTTGGGTCTACCTTCACAACTTTTAATATATTGTGATATAGTAGAACCACAAGTAGTGGGTGATGTCATGACACCTTTATTGAGAATTGTTTCGTTGGATCCCACCAAATATGTATATGGCGCTTCTAAAATAAATATCTTTTCGTCCCCTCATTATGTACCTGTTATGCGCAGGGAATTTGACGTTATAGAAATAGATATAAGAACAAGTACAGGTCAAAGAGTACCATTCCAGTTTGGAACTACGTGTATAAAGGTACATTTAAAAAAAGTCAAGTGAAAATATCAATCATGTCTTGTCCATATTTACATTATTATACTCATCAAGCTGGTTCTGGTATGGGGGTAATTTACAAAGGTGCACCACATCAGCGAGGTCATGGTATAGGGAGCTTTTTGGGGGGTTTGTTCCGATCGGTTCTTCCACTTTTAAAAAATGGTGCGAGATTTGTAGGCAAAGAAGCTTTAAATGCAGGTGTAGGTCTTCTATCTGACATGTTAAATGTTCAACCGATGGGTGAATCTGTCAAATCACGCTTGAAAATGGCAACTTCAAATTTGAAAAGGAAAGCTGATGAAAAAATAGATTCAGTAATGTCTGGATCCGGATATAAAATAAGAAAGCTAAAAAGGAAGATCATCACTTCTAAAAAACCTTCCAAACGGAACGGTACTAAAAGAAATAAACGACAAAATATTCAAGATATATTTTCTTAAATTACTTCTCGTAATTCAAAAATGGCGTTTTTACATCATCATTCCTGTGAATGCGTAAAATCAGAGTTGGATTTATTTGCTCTACCATCTACGCAAACGAGTATTGAGAGTGGTCAATGGATACATTACAATCCCATTTCATCATTGACTGACGATGGACCGATTGAGTTTTTAGTACCGGGCAATGGAGACGATTACATTGACTTGTCCCACACCTTACTTCATATAAAAGCTAAAATACAGAATGGTGATTCGAGCAAACTTTTAGCAAGAATTCATGTCGCTCCAGTTAATAATTGGTTGCATTCTCTTTTTAGTCAGTGTGATATTTATCTTAATCAAAAGTTAGTGTCTCCTCCAAATAATACCTATGGATATCGCGCATACATTGAAACGTTACTCAATTATGGAAAAGCTGCTAAGGAAAGCCATCTTACTTGTGGACTTTGGTACAAAGACACTGCTTCAAGCATGGATTCATGTGATGTTTCCAATCGAGGATACGTTCAAAGAGAAGAACTGGCAAAGGAAAGTCACACTATTGAAATGATAGGTCACATACATGCTGATATTTTCAATCAAGATAAGTTTTTAATCAATGGTGTTGAAATGCGCTTAAAACTAGTTCGTTCAAAAGATACTTTTAATTTAATGTGTTCGTCTGTAGATAAAAAATTCAAAGTCCATATTTCAAGTGCTAGTCTCATTATGCGTAAAGTTCGTATCAATCCTTCAGTATTAATTGCTCATGAAAAAGTATTAGCAACCACTCCTGCAAAATATCCAGTTACGCGTGCCGAGGTTAAGGTTTTGACTATCCCATCAGGAATCCAGGGTAAAATGCTCGACAATGTATTTTTAGGTCAAATACCTAAAAGGTGTATTGTTGGGTTCGTTAGTAATGCTGCATTTAATGGTGCTCTTAATGTGAATCCGTTTAATTTTGGTAACTATGGTCTCAACTTATTTGGTTTGTATGTCGACGGTCAATCTATACCATCGAAAACGTTGGTTCCATCTTTTCATGATAATACATATATAAGTGCATATCATACCTTGTTTTCGGGAACGGGAATTCATTTCCTGAACGAAGGAAACGATATTTCCAAGGCAGAGTACAGTCATGGTTATTGCTTGTATGCATTTGATTTAACTCCAGATCTATCCGCTAACTCAAACTCTCATTGGAATCTTATAAAGCGGGGTAGTGTAAGGTTTGAAGTTCGATTCGATAAAGCTCTAACTACAACACTTAATTGCATTGTGTATGCAGAGTTTGATAATGTAATTGAAGTCAATAAAAATCGAGAAGTCAGCTTAGATTATAATAGTTAAGATAAATATAAGTGGAGATTTCTAATGTTTAAGTCATTCTTTGTTAGGTCATGCTATTACAAAGATATGGATACAAAAGAGATAGAAAATTATTTAAAACAAATAGATAAAAATATTGAGTTCAATGTGTTTGCGGCGAATCAAATGCCTGTGTATTTTACTAAGCCAGTATATCTCATTTCAAATTTAGATCCTGATACAAGACCGGGATCACATTGGGTTGCTATATATGTAGATATTTACGGATTTGGAGAATATTTTGATTCGTTTGGCCGTAAACCAGAAGGATATCATGAAATGTTTTTAAAAACCAACTGTAAAAAGTGGATTTCTAATAATAAAATACTTCAAAATTATTTCAGTGCGCAATGTGGACTCTATTGTTTAGTTTATATTTATTTTAAGTATAATCATGTTTCAATGTCTAACTTTATTGATTTTTTTTCTAATGACACTGTAACAAACGATAAACTTGTACAACAAATGTTTATTTCTTTTTTTAAAATTTGAATAAACAATAACTATGTGAAATGAGGTTGTTTTATTTATTTCAATTATCTATTAAATTCTAAGCGTAATAAATAAAAACTTAATATAAATTTAAAGAAATATATTACAAAAACTTAAAGTAAAAGAACATATTTGACTTAAAATTATAACACAATTATTATTTAATCTCCCATCGATTCCCAATCTATCTCCAGAGTATTCGATAGATTCTCCTGAAGAATCACGAATGGAATTGGGACTTCGTAATCTCTGTAGTCAGACACATGGAATGAATCAGGGCTATATAAACTTGGACTTGGAGACAGGATCACTAGTTCATCCGTTTCGTCTTCTTCAAATAATGGTTGAGACATTGGTTGGTACTCAACCATGTACTCGAAGTTTAATGGAGCTATTGGATTGGAATAACCCCTTTTAATTTGGTCCTCCACGTCCTCACATATTAACACTAATTGTTCTTCAATATCACTCTCTTCGTTCTTATCCAGGACACGACACATATCATTTTCTAATTCAATTTCTTCACATATCGCGACCATTTCTTCGTCGTATACAGAGTTGTCAAGCTCAGCCATTGTGTTTCGTTGCGCTTAGTATGAACGCTTGTAGCGAATGACTGATCTCTTTATAATTTGTTTGCGAGGCGAGAGCGGCAGTGGGGGTTGTATTTTTTTAAAAGGTTTTTGTAAGTAAAGTTATATTATGGGTTTGATTTGTGATGAGTTAGAGAAAGTTCTATTGTTTCTTACTGTCTCTATCAATGAAATATTTTTTACAGTCTTCCTTGCAGGCGATCTGCTTTGTAATGTTGTATATTATATCTTGTGTGTTCTGATAATGTTTATCAGTATTGGATTGTATGTAGTACTTTAATCGCAAGTCTGCATGTTTCCAATAGTCTACAGGCGAAACCTCTTTCAGATTCTTCATGTCATAAATTTCTATTTTCATGAGGTATGAAGCATTCGCTCCGTCATTATCATTGGAAGAAATAAATGATACACCTCCATCACACGCTTGAGCCACACATGAAGACGGAATGGTTATTTTCTTTTTCTTAGGCTTTTCAAAGAATATGTCGATATTGTTACCAGCTCTTTTCGTTGCGATTTTTTTATTTTTCAATATGCAAGAATTGCTTGCATTTTCGTCATCGCTTAAGTTAATAGGATAATAATAGTTTTTTACATTGAATTCATCGAGATTCGGTGAGATCTGAAAAAAAAAATTAGAAATAAGTAAATATAATCACTAGTGTCATCAAAATTATTCATATACAGTAAGAACCTTTATTATTATTAAAATCTAATACATTAATATTATTTTTATTGCAGAATGAATCTATAGATTTTTGTGACCGTTATAGGTTAGGTTAGGTTAGAAACATAAGATTTTAATTATAAAAAATATTAATCTTGGTCTTATTAATTTAACTTTACTAGTAACAAAGATATCGTTGTAACACGTATTCTTGTCACTTGGTCAATAGGGATTAAAATTTAATACGAATATTCATATATATCATGAAATTATACTATATAAGTACGTAATCTTACCTCCATGATTAATAATTGCCTAGTTACTGCCTTCACTTGAACACTACGTCAGCCTGGATACTAGCCGCGTGGTATTAAAATATCTTGTGATATACATGATGCATGTGATCCTTTTATATCTGCTTTTTGAGATCGTGTCTGAACGTGTCGTCACAAAATACAACGTTTAGGTTGGATAAAAGGATATTATAAAAAAAGGAGCGGATGTTCGATGCCCATTATTTCCATTGATTTATTAAGGTCTATTATAATAAATTATGATATACATGATGCCATGTGATCCTTTTACATCTGCTTTTTGCGAGATCGTGTCTAAACTTGTCGCCACAGAATACAACGTTTAGGCTGGATAAAAGAATATTATAAGGAAGAGGGCGGATGGTCGATGCCCATTATTTCCATTGATTTATTAGGGTCTACTATAATAAATTACTACGACCCTGTCTAATTTAAAATATTATTTAATGAGACACTTTCTTTGAAATAGCAGCAAAAAGTCAAAGCGATTCTTCGAAAAAATAAAACTTTTGAGTTATTTGTACGAGACTTATTTTTATTTATATTTTCATATTGAATTTATATCTGACACACATCCTATTCAATTATTATCAGTTTGATATCAAATTAATGATAAAAACAAAATTGAAAAAAATCTTAGATTGGAAACCTAATCAAGTTTGATAAAACCAAGCCAATGAGCCAAAATCGGCCATTAAATATCAGACATTCATACTGTAATTAGAATTCAGTTAATTTGAATCATTAATGTAGGAAAGGAAAGTCGTGGATCAAATGGAAAATCCAATTGGTCAAGGAGTCCGATAAGTTAATCTAATAAAATACGAGAAAAAACGATTCGTTACGAGGGTAAGTAAGAAAATTCCTATTGCAACCCAGGATCCAATTGGAAAATCCGAAGAGACCTCTGACGGTCAATTGGAATTTAGTCTGATTGGAATCTGCTTTGGCGAGCTTTTTTTAGAATCCGCTAAGTTAGCCTATTTCAAGGTGCTGGGAGTGAGTTAGAACCGGCTATTCCCTACTACTTTCGTTTTATAGTCGGCTTCGTTTTTTACGACCGGCTGCCTGCCTGACGTTAAACTACGCCTTTATTAATATACAGAAACGCATACATAATTTAAATTATGCATTTATTATTTGCGTTATGTAAAAATGATACGTTAAAGTAACACGATCATTTCAGTACCTTTTGCTTTTGTACCCTCACTTTAAGTAAAATTAATATGTACATAAGACCTTTTTAAATTTTTTGACAATTGATTTGTTTTTATTTAATAAATTAGCTTGGCACATAGTTATGAGGTGAACTTAATAAAAAAAAAATGTTTTTATGCTCCGCCAATTTTCCGGCATCCAAAGCTTATTCTAAATTATACAAATATTTAAAAATTATAAAATAGCGAGAATATTTATAATATTTTTACATAAATTGATATTGTGAATGATTATGAATATTTATAAATGTGAAAACATTAAAAAACAAAATTACAAATGTCATAAATTAAAATAAATTATATTGCAAACACACACAATTTTTAACATTACATAACTTTACATTTAATTTTAACTTTACATTTTAACATTACATTATTTATCATTACATAAATTTAACATTACATAAATTTAACAGTACATAAATTTAACATTACACAAATTTTTAACATAACATTTAACAATATATTGCTTAATCTAAAGAGATAGTTTAAGGTAAAATTTTGTGATATAGAAATTATATTCACTTAGCCATATGTAGGGAACAGTTTTAAATTTATTGATTAACATTGAATCGTTTTATAAGTTTTAGGGAGATAAACAGAATGACAAACATAAACTTAAGAGATGTATATATACAGAAAAGTGGTAGGATACCCCATGAGAAGGCTAACATGTGTGCCGGCCATGCGTCTTGTCTTGGATATCCCCGGACACAACCTGTCTTTTTCACAGCGACCGAACCTTCTTGATACTATTGAATAAAACTGTTTGAAGAATCACTGTGTATCTACTATAACGATAAGTGGTATCCGGTGGAGTAGAATAGACTACCCTCATTTTTTACTGAGGTATCGTAAGAGGCAACTAAGGTAAGTCGATCTGCCGTGTGGTATCCGGTTGCGTAGAATAAACAAATTTTAATAATTTAGTAAATCCTCATTATTATAGTAATGTCAGACGATGACCCGGACGGATGTATGTTCATTATCCTGTATACAGAGACTATCGCGGACGGGTTTTTCACGGCAATCCAATAATGGATGTACCGGAAGATGAACCGTTTACAATCGCTTAGGCATAGTGGTCCAGGAGGATACACTTGAAACCGAGGGAAATAATAGGCGATGTCGATCGATTAACATTTTGTATGAAGACTTATATTCCAACAAAATCACATCTATTGCACGGAGTAAACGACTAGTTGCGCCATCTGTTATTTCAGTGTGGAATTATATTACGAGTACGTCATGTTACAGTTTACGTTTCTCGAGTCTGCCCGTCCCCCGAATAAGCTGCGCTGACTTAAAATTCAGTGTGTGCGAGCACCTCCACGGTATAGCACCGGCACAACAAAGACCGCCAAATGGACCACGACTACCTCTGCCAAAAGACCACCTCATTTTCTCCCCGGAGGGAGATGAGTTTGAAAATCCCTAGTAGTAATGAAACCCGACTACAACCCGAACAGCGTGGACCCCGACCATTTGGTCAAAAACTATCCGGGTGATACATCGCCCGAGAGGAAAAGCCCGGGCAAAGAGGCAAATAACCTTAAGGCCCGTAGCCCCTCCAGTCTCGGCTGGGTAGATGACCCAGAAGAAGAAGATGTTACAGTTATGATATTTTTTTTTAAATCACAGAAAAATAAATTATTTTGTTTACACTACATATATCAAGACCTGTTTCTCGTTGTACATCCCACGGTCAACCATTAGGGAAATCTGCACAGTAAGCCAGTTGTTTAAATTATTCCACCGAATATTCTTAAACTATCGGGTTTGTGGTATCGGACTTATTTATGCCGAGGCCGAATCTTTCGAATTAGCTGGTCTCCTGAGATGCTTAACTAAAGTGTAAATTTACTAGCAAACTGGTAGAATCGCGCCTTAAAGCACCATATGTAGAACTCCTATGTACCATATGTACCTCCCAATACCGTAATAAAACTAAAAACTGTACAAAAGTAGTCATTATTTTGATAGAATTAATATTTTTGTTACTTTTGTATAATGCAGCTCCAAAAAGTAACGCCTAATTTTATATGTTATTTAAAAACTAAAGTGTTTTTCACATTGACTGTACGCTATTAGCCCTAACGGCTTTTACAGCGTCACCGGCTGGGACGAGCGAACGCAGAAGAATCGTCGAAAATGCAAAATGTGGAGAGTAGAGCGCAGAAGCTCTACTAACGTCGGGGAATGTCGTCCTAAGGGTGCCTCCTGTGAGGCCGTATCACGGCTTACGGCGAAGTGAACTATAGATAATGTACGTTATTCATAAATCGTCAGTTGAAATCCGGCTCAAAGGACCATAAATGGCCTTAGTGCTGAGTTAAGTGCTGTTGTTTATTGGACGATCTTCAATATCTTTAAAGGACAGTTTATTATACTGTTTTATGTGACATAAGATCGAGTCTCTGCCTCACAGACCTACATATGTCTATAAGTTTGTAGTCTATTGGTTGAAAAGAAAG
This sequence comes from Morpho helenor, assembly GCA_029227775.1. Taxonomy (NCBI): domain Eukaryota; kingdom Metazoa; phylum Arthropoda; class Insecta; order Lepidoptera; family Nymphalidae; genus Morpho; species Morpho helenor. The sequence continues at coordinate 4,395,889 of JARGCU010000006.1, forward strand.
AGAAGCGTATTTCTAAAGGTCACAACAATGTTATTTGATGCAAAACACCTTAACGCATTTTTGTCATATTTTGGATTAACGACACTAATTAAAATATCCAATAAAACCTCATGATAGTAAAATGAACCCCCTAACTGCGTTTCACGGTCTAATACACCGCCAGTCCATTTACCAAATTGAGTGAAATATTCGTCCCTAAACACCGCGACATTAAAAAAAACGCCTTCCAAACTTTTAATATACTAATAAGACTTTGATTTAATTTTGCCTTTATCGTTATTTATGTAAGAATGAACGGTAAAAAGGCGATAAGTCCGTGTTATTATTTTTTTCAGGGGAAAATTTTACGCACCCTCTGCAAGTGATCGGGATATTACCCATTGCATTACTACGTACATCGGAGGGTTGGCCACAGCCTAGAAAAATAGCAAAAGATACTCGTAATATATTTTTTTTATTGCAGAATAGGCGAGCGCTTGACTGCAATCATGCCTGATGGTAATCGATGATGCAGCCTAAGATGGAACGCGTTTGCCTAGAAGATGCCTATTCACTCTAGCTTTAAAGAGACCAGATCAGAGATTATATGTCCATACCATTTTAATCTAAACCTTTACTAATAAAATAGATGTTTTTTGATAAAACATAAGGATTATTTATGTGCCTGTGCAGCATATTCGAACAGCCCTTTTTTAAGTGCAAACCTATTTTTAACGGTTCTAAAATACCACTTGTCCATTACCTTACTTAACTAAATGTGTTGTTATGAGGGTCACGGGTTCAAACCCCGGGATGGCACCAATGAGGCTGACATAATTTATCACATGCTTTTCGACGAAGCAAAATATTGTGACAAAACGTGGATATCTCTAGAGAATTATTGGAGCAGCGTGGAACGTTATATTATAACCCTTCTCTTAAATTAATAGAAGAGACTACAATAAGAAAGCATATCAATGGTGTATAATTATGACATATTATTAAATGGTAAATACTTTCTTTTTTTCAATTTTTGTTCTGCGGCGCCTGTATGTGGTAATGTCAAATAAATAATGACAGGAAATATGAAATCATATACTTCATCTTCGTCTAATCATAAATAAAAAAGAGAGATAGAAAGATCACCCTGATTTGCATTTTCTAATGTAATATTCATTTTAGGCTAGCTTTCCTACTTTAGTATAATAACTCTATTTGACTTACTGCTTTGGTTTTAAAAGTTCATTTTTCTTAGTCTGTGTTCCGGTTGACACAGTACCAGTTGGTCTATACCAAAGGCGTAAAGGCGAAAATCGCATGAAAATATATACAATAATTTTCCTAAGGATGACAAGTGTAACAGGGTCATAACAACTTGTTGAGTTGTTTTGTTACAAAACACGACATTTCCGCGTTTTTGTTGACGTGTCAAACGAACAATGGCTATTTGTCAGGATTATAGGTTTCAGTTTTCTAAGGGAAATTGGTAAAAAAGCGGGCGTGGATTTCTTTTAGTCACGATATTATGGTGTTAATGTTGATGTCGTCACTCGTTATGATTAAATCCTTGTAATGGGTCGCTTTTTACAAATTAATTTATGTTTCTTTGTCATGTAGTTAACTTGACGCTATAGAGGTTGTATTGTTTAGAGGTTTCACATTCTCGGTGTGGACTCTGCTGATAGGCTGAAGAGGCTCTGGTGACTGACTATTGGTGATCAAATAATGCATAAATTAATAGGCTTATATACAGCATCTACTGACAATAGACGATGGTATAACATAAGGTTTGCTACTAAACAAGTTGCCGTGGATTCGCGCCCGTCATCCCTAAGTCATCCCGATGGTGGGATGACTTACCACAATCATACCACCAGCACTTCACTACACGTCGCCCTAAGCCTTTTTCCGACATCACAGGAAGCACCCTTAGGACGACGTTCTCCGATGCTATTAGAACCTCTGCGCTATAATCTACGCATTTCGCAACCTCAAATATGCTTCTGCACTTGCCTGTCCCGCCCCGTGACGCTGTATGCCGTTGGGGCTAAAGACATATAGTGAGTTTGAAAAAATGGCCAACTAAACGTGACGATTTGTAGCGAAACCTTAAATTTTTCATTAACTACGGAAAAAAGGAAGCATTTAATATTCAATGTTATTATAAATTAATTTCATTATAAATGAAAAAATTGTTCGACATTATTTTTATCTTTTTTTTAAGATTTTTGAATATTTTTTGTTACATTTGATTTTACATGTCAAATACAATTTAAATTTGCCTTGTAACGGCCCGCTAGTCGAGCAAATCAAGGGGATGTAATTAACTCTATATTTGCAGGAACACTATTTATAAAATTTGCTGAATAAAGCTTACATACATACAAAGAAAATCCCGTTTTTCTTTGGCGAAAAAGAAAAAAAACCAACATTACACTATTGAGGGTTCTTATACGCTTAAGGAAGATGGCGTGAGTACAATCAGTTTGTCATAAATCAATTAGTGCGAAAATTAAAAGCTAGACTGCCATTATCCATGGCGTCGTGAGCCGGGATTGCGTTAGGAAGATATTTAATCATTCCAAGGTATCAGCGTTATGGGGAGATCACCTACAAAAATACTACTGGTGTGTGGTACAAGCGACAAGAGACTTGACATTTGTAGAAAGCTAAGTAATATAAAAAAGAACCTGGTTGACCGGTCTTTGCTCGGTAATTTTTTACAAAATAAAAAATCTTAAGAAAAAGAAAAAGTAATTGGGTAGGTGGGGCCCGATCCTAGGTCGATAGATTTTTATTTCTATAGACCACCCGTTCCCCGAATAAGGTACGACGACTTGTCAGTTTTCGGCAAAAATAGCGTTTTATATAGTGTATTTGTATTAAATACTAATGTAAGTAATGCCCAAAACCATATTCTTATATATATTCTTTAATATTATTTAAATATTAAAGATTTAAAAAACCCGATATCAGTTAATGCACTAAAAAGCAAATAATTGCATAATATAATTTAAATTTTTATTGTTATGATTAATCTTTTCTACTTAATCTATGACGAGAAAATTAATCTAATAATAATAAGTCTAATTATATACGTAACCGTGTGGTACCAAGCTAACTAGAATAGACCACCTTCATTTCTTAACAAGATGTCTTAAAGGGCGACTACCGTAAGTTGAGGTCGTAGGCACGTAGACAGGCGGCCGGTCGTAAAATAACTCACCAAAACATGTAACAACATGTTTAAAACGTGTTGTGTCGAACCCACCCACCCACATTCTATTCTATATATACATACGAAATACTACAAATACATACAAATGCGAAAAACTGACTGTCTGACTGTTACCTACCTTCCACGGGTAATTAGCTTAACCAATATTGATGATATTTGGGAAAAATAAGTAACGGCCTGTTACTATCCCACTGCTGGGCATAGGCCTCTTCTCTCCGTTATTGGAGAGAAGGATTGGAGCTAAGACCTACCACGCTGCGCCAATGCGGATTGGTAGGTTACACATATCTCCAGAATTCTCTAGAGATATGCAGGTTTCCTCACGATGTTTTCCTTCACCGAAAAGCGTGTGATAAATTGCAATTATCAATTAGACACATAAGTTTTAATAGAAAAACTCATTGGTATCTGCCCGGGTTTGAACCCATGATCGTCTCTAGAGATTCACACGGTCGCAACGCTAGGCCATCACAGCTTGTCATATATTATATGGTATATATTATATATACATATATATATTATATATTTGGTACAATTGATATTAATTGTGAATGGATCTCAAAATTTTCTAATTTAAAATATCTTCTTTACAATTTTGGAATTGAAAAAAAACTTAATTTACTTATATATATGCTTAATTATATACGCTATGATTGTTTTATATCAATCATGCTCACTTGGAATGGTCCCAAGAATGCGCGTTGAATCGCTAAACTGATTCTTTGTGCGAAGAGCCAGCCAGCTGAAGGGGAAATTAAGAACTTATTAATAAAAAAAATAATCAATTTATTGCCCGCAACGATATATCACGCTGAATATTGTTTCTTAGACCAAACATAATCCTATAACAGACGAGGGGGTAGCCTAATGCGTTTGCATAATGGTCGCCATTAAAACATTATAACGAGCCGTTGCTTACTGCCCTTAAACGAAGACATTTGCCTAAATAAATATAACTCGAATAGTAGGGATAAAAAAGGCGAGAGTCTCGTAAAGTTTTAAAAGTATTTTGTTTACATGACTTTGTCTATGTGGATTGCAGTTCCAGAATAAATAATTAATTCCGATATAAATTTAGGTAATAAATGATCTGTAGGCTTAACTTCAATCAAAGGTCTTTAGTAGTATGTGCCTTATTACAATAGTAGGAAAATATTATAAATTCGCTTATGCCAGCAAAATCGTTTGCTTGGACTGTTGTCGCGTGATAGTTCGATAATAGATGGCGCTTTTCAATGTCATCCTATTCCTGTAGAATGAACAGGATTTATATAGTCTATATGTTATTCCGGTGTATAAGGAATAATTGTGCCAAATTTCATCGATATTGGTTCAGCGTGAAAGAGTAACAAACATACATCCATACTCATAAACTTTCGCATTTTTAATATTAAAGTAGGATAGTAGGATGTGTGTAGTGTGTGTGATGTGTGTGTGTAGGTCAGATAAAACTCAAATAATAATATTAAACCAATAACAAAAATCTTACCTGATGAATTAAGTTATAACATATTGTTGAAATGTATAACAAAAAAAAACAGGTTGAAAAACAGTTTCTATGTTAAATAATTTATAAAATTTGGCGTTGCTTTGCGGAGATACATAATACTAAAGTAATTATAAAATTGTTTTGCTATAATCCGCGATGAAGTAAAATAGAAAATATATATAATGCTTCAGCATTGGATTACAGATACGGATTGTCTACTCTGCATTAATGTAGAGTAGACAATCCGTCATCCGTAGGAGATGACAAAATTGTCTACAAAATGTCAACAAACTCGTAAAGCTTTGCGATTTTGTCGTGGAGTCTATCTACGATGATGCTTTGGTTGCGGGGCGAAACGATTGTTGAGTTTATGATAGTGAATGTGTGTAGTGCTTGTGTATTGTGGTGGAGGTTTGTGTTACGCATCCTGCATGTATCAGGTTTGAAAACGGATTGTCCACTCTACATTTAGCATTATATATTTTTTCTATTTTACTGCATCGCTGATTGTAGCAACATAATTGTATTATTACTTTTTAATGTTAATAAAAGGAATAGACATTGTCAAATGAACAACCTTCTTTACAAAAGAATTTGACAATTAGCGGAGTAGCGACTGCCGCTAGTCACTGGCGTCATTAATAAGGCGTCGACATCCGAGTTTTCATTTAGTGACACTCGTTTACCCGGCCAGCGAGTACAGTCTGTGAGCGACATTTGTACAGTCATCTTTCAATAATTTATAACCAACAGGAGCAGTGACTGAACGAGCCAGGGAGCGAAGATTTACGTGAAAATATTACTTGGGAGTTGAGACCGCGCTTGTAGCTGTCTTAAGTATTTATGTATAATGTGATACTTGTGTATTATTTTATTATTATTATTTGTACGCCTTTTTCTTCGCCTTTCTTTTCGAGGGAGGTTATCAGAATTTTCGCGGGCTTTTGACCTAGCGAAAAACTGAGCAATATTTCCGAACAATACGGCATGTATTCAAAATGACTGCTTTTTGTAGTTTTATGTACATTTTTATTATCATTATTATTAGTATTTTCTTGCTTTTTTAAGTTATAACTCTCTTTACGAATTTTGTTGATGCTTCGCTTTATTGCTGATTGGGACGAAACAGCTTTTTTGAATTAGGTCACTTTAATACTAAGCGTGCGATATATTTCATGTAATATACTTTGTAAAATTACGTATTAAGATACTTTTAGAGTCCCACAATACATTAGGTATGTATATTTTTATAGCATTTGCAATGTATCACACGCTTTTCGTTGAAGGTAAACATCGTGAGGTAACGTGAACTCTAGCGACTTCTAGGGATATGTGTAACCTACCAATCCGCATTGGAGCAGCGTGGTGGGTCTTAGCTCCAACCATTCTATTCACAAAATGAAGAAAGGAGGTCTATACCCAGCAGTGGGATAATAGATTACTGGACAAAGATATGTTGACGACATTTATATTCTCTCTCATTATTTATTGTGACACTCTCACTTATATGGATATAGCTCTCTTTGAACCTGTACAAGACAGTAACGACTTAATGTAAATAATATTAAGAATCATATTTTTAAAAGAGCAACCGCCGAGTTTCTTGCTGGCTCTTCTCGGTAGGAACAGCTTTCCGAACCAGCAGTAGAGTTGACGATTCAAAAGCACTTGTTTACAAATTTATTTCAATAAAGAATATTTTGAATTTGAATTTGAATTTGAATATAGATCTGGATACACTAGTACATCTACCCTGCTACACTAGTATAATATAGCAAATAGTCACCCTTCATTGCATAGTTATATGATGTTCGATTAAGTTTAAAACGGATTTACCGATACATAAGATTATCATTCTGCACTTATGGGTTGTGCCGACCCCACTCTACGTGGGGTCAGTACAACATGTTATAAACACGTTCTCACATAATTTGGCTACGTATTTTACGACCGATCGCCTGACCTCAACTTACCTTAGTCACCTTACACTTTGGAAAGAAATGAGGTGGTCCATTCTACTCGGTCGGATACCACACGCTGCAAATGTGACTTTATGTATCTCTCTTTTTTTATGTGTGATTAGTGACAAACGATATACGAATTTTATCTTCTTTGTCATTGTTTATTGTGACACTCTCACTTACAGGCCTGCCTATGTTACCCTACACTAGTATAATAACTTTGACAAACAGTCACCTTTCATTCCATATTTATGTAATGTTCGATTAAATTTAAAACGGATTTCCCGATACTGAACGCAGGCGGAAATATCACCAAATATGCGCCAAGGATTTTTAATTTAGTACTGACAATGACAAATCCAAGAGCTTCTATATTAGTTCAGACCATTCACTTTTTGTATAATTCAGTCATAAAGTTTAATTAACAAACAACCAGCCAAAATTAGTTTCAAGCACAATAACTTATCAGTGGCAGTTTCAAGAGGATGCGTCGATCATGCGATATAAAACATCTGCAATTTGTCTAATTACGAAATATCTGTGCCAAATGGAAATCACATCCTCTGTGCCGACCTCCAAATATAATGACAGGACACATACGCGCAAAATTACTTATACATTCGCGTAACTGTATCACATTACATAATAAACTTTAATTCAACCCGATAAGGCTGCTTGTAAATGTAACAGAGTTTAAGTCAGTAAAATAATGATTGCATGAAGTTAATTTATTAAGTAATTCTTAACGTCGGCGCGAGAGTCGAACCGTGTAACGCCCCTGCGGATGCAACAAGTAAAAGCAATGATACATCGCGATTTTCGTCGCGATTGTGGTGCGTTCCACTTGGTTATTGCAAGTTTAATAATATCCCTATCATTGTTAGTTTTATCTCTATATTATACGACATGAATTTCGAATAAATTATACTTTTCTTTAACTACAAATAATACTCAGATTTGAAATAATATTGTCACAATAGCCAAATGTTAGCAATTTTTTTTAAATTTAAACTATCGTGAGTAGTATTCATAATTTCGGTTCGGAACTAGTCGGGCTAATCCGATAGAATAAGACGTGAGTATATCCGGTTCTATACATTAACTATGAATACCTAAATGTTTCTTCTTCAGTATAAAATCTGAACTAATAGGAAGAATTTTCCTTAATAACAGTGCTACAAATGTTTTAATTCTATCTTCAAAACTAAATAAAAGATATTTGACTCTAACAAGTATTAAATGTGGATAAAGATACTAAGTTTGATATTGATAATCCTACGAAGTTAGTCTTTCCTGACGAAACTACAGTTTCGCATCTTACCTTTCATATAAAAAAAGAAACTTCAAGTGCATAGCTCTTAGTTTTATTTCAACCAAATACTGTTGGAATTTAGTCACTGCGTTTTTGTAAAACAAGAAAAAAAAGTATATCTCTTACTGTCACTCATAATCATAAACTCCTCTCTTCTCCAGATAGAATATTGAATCTCTTACTCTTCTGTAAAGCGGATTTAATTTTTTCCTAGAAAGTCTTAACGTTTTTTGGTCGTTTACATGCATATTTTGCATGTTTGATCAAATCACGCTATATCTGTTTTCTGTCACAGTAAAGCGTATTGTTAATATTAATAAAACATTATTACATGTAAATTTGCGTCATTAGCCGTTGTAATTTCTTAGCACTTAGCGCTATGACTTCAGAAGGCTTTTTCTAATTATACTCTAAGAGATGTATAATTTTAAAAAATTGAGGTTAAATTATATCGAAATGGTAACCAAGTGGAGCGTATCCAAAGGCGAGGACGTGTGTGCACAGGGGAAGTGATTCAGGCGCGGCCCGCTTGCTCAGCGAAGCACTACGACTTGCGCAACACGCGCCGCGGAGCACGCGATCTTGGGTACATCCACTGATAAAATAGTTCATACACATTTAGAGCTATTGTGCAGAATGCAGAATTAAATAAATACACTTTTGATGTAATTAATTTCTTTACGCCGTGTGGTATCCGGCTGAATAGAATAGTACCACCCTCATTTCTTACTGAGGTGTCGTAAAAGGCGATTAAGGTAAGTCGACCCACCGTGTGGTATCCGGCTGAGTAGAATTGACCAACCTCATTTCTTACCGAGGTGTCGTAAAAGGCGACTAAGGTAAGTTGACCCACCGTGTGGTATCCGGTTTAGTTTAAATAGACCACCCTCTTTCTTACCAAGGTGTCGTAAAATACGACTAGGGTAAGTTGACGTAAGTCAGGCGGCCGGTCGTAAAAACGCAGCCAAATGATATGACAGCATGTTTGTAACATGTTGTGCCAACCCCACTTAGAGTGGGATAAGGGCAGGAGGATGTATGATGTAATTAACTTCTTCACGAACACCTAACTTGGGGAGTTAGATAGTGACATCTTGCATATATCGCTTCGCTTCTACATTTTTGTTTTTACAAGACAGGTGTAGATTAATTTTTCCATTGTTTACGATGTGGGTGTTTTTAAATCAAAAGTAAATGGGCATCTGACTGATCATGACTGGCCCGTTGGCGCAGTGGATAGTGATCCTGCCTTCAGCTCCGCGGGTTCGATTCCCGTCGAGTCACCGAAAAATGGTGGTTTAGCGTTTGCTAAAACATCATTGTTTCTTCTGCCGTTATCTCACTCTAAGTGCGGTCGGCATAACATTTTTCATTATGTTGTGACGTGATTTGGTTAGGTATTTTCCGACGACCTCATCTTACTTTAGTCACTTTTACCACACCTCGGTAAGAAATGAGGTTTTTATCTACTCTACTCAGCCGGATACCACACAACGGGTCAACTTACCTTAGTCGCCTTTTACGACACCTCGGTAAGAAATGAGGACTGACTACTCTACGCAGATGTCTCGTGTACTCTACTCAGCAGGATACCTTACGGCGGGCATAGCTTTTACTAAAACATATTTTTTAAATTTCCAGTGTTTATTAAAACATATTTTGAAATTTCAAATAGACATCGGACAGTTACTAGTGGACCCCCAAATTGTATATAACAGTAAGTAAGTAAGTAAGTAGCGGCCTGTTACTATCCCACTGCTGAGAATAGGCCTCTTCTCTCAGTTTTTGGAGAGAAGGTTTGGAGCTAAGACCTACCACGCTGCTCCAATGCGGATTGGTACGTTACACATATTTCCAGAATTCTCTAGAAATATGCAGGTTTCCTCACGATGTTTACCTTCACCAAAAAGCGTGTGATAAATTGCAATTATCAATTAGATACATAAGTTTTTTAACAGAAAACTCATTGGTGTCTGCCCGAGTTTGAACCTGTGACGTCCTCGAAAGAGTCGCACGGTGTTACCGCTGGGCTACCACAGCTTGTTATATAACAGTACTCTATAATTTTTTTACCGAGTAAAGACGAATTCTTCCTATTTTTCACTTTTAAAAAGTCAGCTCACGTAACTGCGGGCAACGTTAATTATAAATCCAAATTTACATAATAGACTGGTTGAAGAGCCGGACCTTACACTAAATGTAATTAGAACGAATTAATTTACATTTATAAAACAATAAACTTGCCGTATTTTTTGTGTCGAGGTGAAGGTTATTTTTGTATAAATATGTCTTGAAAAGGACGGGTACGAATTTATATGGATTTCACTTTATGTGAATTACCTTAATTTATGAATGAGTTATGATTTTATGCGATCCTTTAAATTATTACACATTTATGAATTTGGTTTTTTTTATAATACAAACACGTTTTTCTTGCATTTTCCTTAGCAATGAAAACTTTAAACCCATTTATCGCAAAACACGATTTTATAAACTCTACTATTGCAGCCTATGAACGTTATAATTAATTACGCCGCGTGGTATCCGGCTGAATAAAATAGTACCACCCTCATTTGTTACCGAGGTGTCGTAAAAGGCGACTAAAGTAAGTCGACCCGCCGTGTGGTATCCGGCTGAGTAGAATAGACCACCCTCTTTCTTACCGAGGTGTCGTAAAAGGCGACTAAGGTAAGTCGACCCACCGTGTGGTATCCGGTTTAGTACAATAGACCACCCTCTTTCTTACCGAGGTGTCGTAAAAGACGACTAAGGTAAGTTGTCGTCAGGCAGGCGGCTGGTTGTAAAAACGGATCTAAATCATGTGACAGATGTTTATAATGTTGTGCCGACCCCACTTAGAGTGGGATAAGGGCAGGACGATGATGAACGATATAATTAATCTTCCTTTTGTATTAAACCTTATAAATGTAACAAGGTATTTTAAGGCATGATCTAAATTTATGATAATAATTCTGTTACAACATGTTTTTAATACAACCTCCTTCATAGAGTTGGCGATTAATATGAAAAAGCATTGTGGCTGTCATATTTTTATGTGTCATTCATTGAGTTGTTGCGAAATGAGTAAATGAGTTGACTTCGGGAAAATTGCATTTTATTTATTGAATAAGAATAAAGGAGAAATATAGTCGTTTTATTATATTCAGAAGGGGATGTAACCTAAACTCACAAATAGAGTGGACATAAGGAATATCTGGAAATTTAGAGTTTAAATAAAAAGACAAATGACGATCAATATCTTGAGACAACGCGGAGAGTGCGAATTTCGTATAATTTGAGAGATAGTTGCGATATGCGATGCTATGGAATAAAAAATGAAGTTTTTATTGGAGAGATTAATGATGGTAATTGGTATTTGGTTAATTAATTCTGTAAGATCAACGTGACGATGTGCTATGTGAGGCCTTAGACGCGCCCGTGACTTTTGTTCGATGGAACTGTCAGCTAGAATGACGATTGTTCTCTGGATCTTTCCAGTTGTAACGATTGTTTTCTAGACTGTGGACATCTGCAACGACTGTCAGCTAGGCTCTGCCTAGAAGTGGTGATTGTTCTTTGAGCGTTATCATTTGCGAGTCTGTTTACGTGTGTATCTGCTGAGTTGGTTGCCACTAATTGAGCTGTGTTATGCCATGACAGTGATTGAGGGTGAGCTTGAGGTGCGAAATGCTTATGGTGCGAAAAGCTTAAGGAGTTGAGGAGTTGAGCTTAAAGAGTTGAGCATAAAGCGTGAGCTTAGAGTTGAGCATAAAGCGTGAGCGTAGTCTTCTCATGTCATGGCATGTGCGGTTTTCTTTTGCAGATTAAAAGAGCAAGTACTGAGTTTCTTGCCGATTCTTCTCAGTACAATCAGCATTCCGAATCGGTGGTAGTTTCATTCCCAGAAGTCAGCTTATGAGATTTGCGGGGTCGCAAATGTTGTCAGGATGGTCGACTGTTACAACATGTTTTTAATACAACCTCCTTCATAGAGTTGGCGATTAATATGAAAAAGCATTGTGGCTGTCATATTTTTATGTGTCATTCATTGAGTTGTTGCGAAATGAGTAAATGAGTTGACTTCGGGAAAATTGCATTTTATTTATTGAATAAGAATAAAGGAGAAATATAGTCGTTTTATTATAATTCTTTATTTGTTTTTGTTCAAGAGCTATTAAAATGTAGTCAAAACGTTAAAGTCCTTCACACAAATTGAGCTATCTCGACCTCGCCTATGAAAATTATTTAAATCACGCACTCTTGAATCACTGAATTATAACAAAGGAAGTTCGATGATTAGGCATGCATAGAATTTATATGAATTAAAATAAAACAAAGAAAGATTAATATACATATAAAATATTAAAATGTTATATTTTTATTACTTAAAATTTATAGCGTGATGATCAAATGGTGATATCGGGTGACCCTAACAAGGGATTCGTCGGTTCAATTCAAATTCAATTTCAAAATATTCTTTATTCAAGTAGACTGTTTACAGCACTTTTAAATTGTCAAATGTTTTAAAGAAACTACCACTGATTCGGAAGTTTGCTCCTACCGAGAAGAACCAGCAAGAAACTCGGCGGCTAATCTTTTAAAAATATTATTACAATTTGATGGTTACAAGATAATCGTTGCAGCTGGATACGTAGCTGACTGCAGTTAAGATATGCTACTATCACTCAAATAATCCTCAATAGTATGTAAGCTCTCAATCTCCAGGAGACAACTATGTTCTTTAAGACGGTGTCCTAGTTTTGGCAATGACGGTAATGACGTCTACCCACACTCCTGACGACGTAATGACATATCATACCAACGTTATACCACCTGCCCTCACCACACGTCGCCCTAAGTCACAGGAGGTACCCTTAAAGGTATGTTCCTAAACGGTTGTAAAGTTTCTGCGTTCTTTTTTCAGTATTTCGCAATTATGACGATCCTTCTATATTTGCCAATGTTTCCCGGTCACGCTGTAAAACGCTGTTTTAACGGGTCTAACAGAATAAAGTCTGTTGGCCGATGGTAGTAGAGCTTCTCGACTATTCTCCGAAGTTTGCAACCAGGACATTGCTTCTGCGTTCGCCTTTCTCACCCTGTAAATGCTAAATTAAGTCTAATAACATAACGTGGATTCGAAAAAGTTGTTCTATTAAAATTTATCAAATTATGATATTTACAAATTTGGCTACGTATCATGTACAAAAGTAATAATAAAATTATTTTGCTATAATCCGCGATGAAGTAAAATAGAAAATATATATAATGCTAAATGTAAGTGAACAATCAGTTATCATACCTGATACATGCAGGATTCGTAAAAAACACATGCACAAACCTCCACCACTGCCACCACAATACACAAGCACTATATACGTTCACTATCACAGACTCAACAATCGTTTCGCCCCGCAACCGAAGCATCATCAGGAGATAGACTCCACGACCAAAATCGCAAAGCATTCAATTTATTGTCTTTTTTATATGTACCATTAATAAACAACTCTTTATAGTTATTTTTTTTAAATGTTATACGTAGCTATTGTTTGCTTTGATTTTTTTGGTGTATTTTACAAATAAAATATGTATTTTGTGTAAAAAAAAAAATAATATTTTTTTGTTATTGTCTCTATTTTTTTATGTGTCATATCAAACATAAGACATAAATACTTTTAAGTAATAGATTGGAGTCAATTCACTCCTCATTTAATTTTTGTGCCGGTAACTTATAAAAAAATAATTCTTAAGGATTAAACTCCAATAAGACAACTGAAAACTAAACATCGTTCGCTGTAACCGATCGCTATATGTATCGATTCGTTGCGGTATCTATTTTACACAGCGATACTTGGTGTGTCGTGCGCAAGTGGGGCCAGAAATATTTTTAATCCAAACAACTATGCGGCCGCTCTTCAAAATAAATATTTCGGTCGGCGATGTTAAGGAGAATGTACTACGGATTGCTGTTTTGCTGGCTTTTTAATAGTGACGCAAAAAAAGGTTAAAAAGCCCTTAAGATATACAGTCTCTTTGTTTCTTAACTAGCTTTTATCCTCGATTTTTTATAGCCTGTATGTTATTCCGGTGTATAAGAAAGAATTGTGCAAAATTTCATCGATTTTTAACATTTGAACAACAGAAGGTAAAGGACAAGAAGTAAATTCGGGTAATATAGAAAGAAAGAAAAAGAAAAACAACGAAAAACTATATACCTAGATTAATGTTTGCACATTTAACACAGACGGTAAAAATAGCGATGCGATATAGATATTAACTATTAAAATTAAAATTTATTTCAATTTACGACACCACGGTAAGAAACACCGTGGTATGAAATGAGGGTGGTCTGTTCAACTCGGCCGGGTACCATACGGATATATAAAGTTATATGTGTATTTATGTATATTATTTATGTATTTGCGTACAAGATAGTACTGACAAAATGTAACTATTTACAAGAATTATTTTGAGTAATTCTCTTCTCGGCAGGACAGCTTTCCGAACTAGAAGTAGAGCTGACGATTCAAAAGTACTTGTTTACAAGTTTACTTAAATAAATAATATTTTGAATTTGAATTTATGAGAGAAGCTTAAGGAAATAGTTATTTTTACATTAGCCTCAAGCACTTTGCATTTATTAGTTCGTTTTAATGAGTGAAAAATAATGAGATAAGCAACAAAGTTTTTAAAATTTAGCTGTTAAATAATAATTTATTGGTAGTTAAAGTAGTAATTTATTAAATAAAAGATTAAATCGGCTCCGTCCCTGATAATAATAATTAATTAACTTAAAATTTAAAATTAATTACATTACAAAATCAGAGTTGGAGGTGAGAGGTCAATAGGAAGTTCCGATCTTTCGGAATTGGATGTGGAAATTTCATAATAACCCTAGTTCAAACCCCATGGTGAAATTAAACAGGTCAAATTAAAGTGCTTTATTGATATAAATATCGATCATGATAAAGCAAATCATTCATTATGCAATTTACGTTGAAGGAAGACACCGTGAGGTAACCGGTATTTTTTTTGGATAATCGGATACCCATTACGAAGTCTTACTTAGAGAGATCTTAGGTATACCCTATGTATATAGGGTTAGGTCTATAAGGAACATACAAACTTTCTCATCTAAGTAAAGTAACGGCCTGTTACTATCCCACTGCTGGGCTTAGGCCTACTCTCTCCATTTTGGAGAGAAGGATTAGAGCTAAAACCTACCACGCTGCTCCAATGCGGATTGGTAGGTTACACATATCCCCAGAATTCTCTAGAGATATGCAGGTTTCCTCACGATATTTTCCTTCACCGAAAAGCGTGTGATAAATTGCAATTATCAATTAGACACATAAGTTTTACTAGAAAACTCATTGGTGCCTGCCCGGGGTTTGAACCCTAGACCTCTTCGAAAGAGGCGCACGGTGTTACCGCTGGGCTACCACAGCTTTCTCATCTATATAAACATATTATTAAACAAAGTCCTCATAAGCTGTCTGTCTGTATGTGACTAATTTTCAAAATCTACTGAATGGATTTTCATACGCTTTTTACTTAAAGATGCAATTCTTGAGGAAGGTTTAAGTTAATTACGGTTAAATTCCCACCGGGAACGTCGTAACCCACGTCGGGATTTACGCAGGAAAAACTTTGTGACACAGATTTCCACGCAGTCGAAACCGCGGGTATACCTAGTCTATATACCTATAAAGATTTACTTTTATAAAGAACATATCCTTGTGTGACGTTAGTGATTTTGTCCGACTTTTTGTATGACGTGAATTTTGTTTTGTCAAAACTCAAGTTTACAAAAATGACGCAATTGAGCATTTCGCAGAAATATTTTGCTGTTTCCAAAAATCAAGTGTGCAATACGCTCAATCCGATATAAAAACCAACGTTGACCAGAGCCGGATCACTTAGGACAAAAAGAGCGCATGTTTACGCCGCGTGCGATGCCGACAGTATAATATGGGTGACTGTACCACCGACCAAGTCATACGAGTCGGCGGTGACAGGTGGAGAAAGAAAATCTGTGTTAGTCGATATTTTTTCCGTTTTGACTTACCAGTTTTACCCAATTTTGACACCCTCGACAGTATTATAATTCTTCACCTGCTACGAAATACAATATATACGAAATACAACTTACCTTTTACGACACTATGGTAAGAATGAGGATGGTTTATTCTACTCAGCTGGATACTACACGGCGGGTCAACTTACCAAAGTCGCCGCTTACGAGACCTTGGTTAGAAATGAAAGTGGTCTATTCTATTCAGCGAATACTACACGGTGGGGCAACTAACTTTAGTCACCTTTTACGACACCTCGGGAAGAAATGAAGGTGGTCTATTCTAATCAGCCGGATACCACACGGCGGATTTAGTTTTAGATCTTAAATAAATAATAACCACTTAACACACAGTGTAATGAAAACCCCCAAAATGTGTAATAAAAATGAGTGATATATTATAGAAATATAATTTATTTACAGCAAAAATGTACAAGTTATACCTATCTCAAATCACTTATACGCTAGGACTATACAAATCATGCCCACGTGGAATGGTCCCAAGAATGCTGGCAGCGTTTCCGCGCTGAATCGCTAAGCTGATTCTTTGTGCGAAAAGGAGCCAGCCCTCTTGTCACCTGAAGAGGCAATCAACCGAGGTGTTACTACGGATAATTTTTGCACTTTGACTCCATAGCCCTAGGGCCTCGAGTTATTACAGAAATCAATTATTATTTTCTGGATATAGTGACTATGAGATCGCAATAGCAATATATCCAAACCAGTTGTGAATATGTTTATATGTCTATTTACGTCTTTTTATATGTTCAATCACAATAAGCATTGGGATTGCTTAATTTATATGGTGAATATTTCAGTGAAATTCACTATATTTCAGATCTTTCATATCGCACATACAAACTTGTGAATATTAAACAACTCTCTTAACTCTCTTATACGTATACTTAATGTAAACCTATTTTATGTCCAGAAAAGTGTGCGTTTTCAACTTGTTAAGTTACTTACGCGGACATAATCGTCCAACTTGCGCCACACAATAAAAGAGAGATGTTTACCGCACTGTAGCAACGATAGTCGGGTAATTGTAACTGTTTCCACGATCGAAAATAATCAAGAGCGTTTATAAGGTGCGATACGACACCAAACAGGGTCGGTACCGATTTAGTTTATATGCAAAAGAAATAACTGGAGTCGGTGGGTGTGCAGCTTGATCTGAAAAATAGCTTAATCTAGTACAAATAGGGAGCGTTTATAAGGCTTGGTTTTACTAATTTGAAAGACTATATTATCGTAACGTATGCTGTTGCGGATTATATTTTAGATGATAAGAATGCGTGGATATAGCTACTGTCCGACCTGTACAAGATAGTAATGACTTAATGTAACTAGTTATAAGTATTATGTTGAAAAGAGCAACCGCCGAGTTTCTTGCTGACTCTTCGCGGTAGGAACAACTTTCCGAACCAGCAGTAGAATTGACATTCAAAAGCACTTGTTTACAAGTTTATTTGAATAAAGAAAATTTTGAATTTAATAACACCTCCCTACCATCTCCTTATCATATCCAGTCTTTGTCATATGTCATCTTGTAAGTCCACCCTTCCCCGTCGACGTCATTCATAAACAATTAAATCTATTTAAACCATGACGATTCAAGTGTTTGCGAAAACTGATTTAAATAAAGATTATTGATTGTTATTTGGTTTGATTTGCTACAGGCTATTATTTGGGCATTACAGTGGGTGAAGTTTTTCTTTTTTCTCTTTTTTATTGCTATACTAACTTTTCAGGATACTAACAGATCGTCAATTTACATTATTTGCTCCGTAGATGGTTTGCTGAACAGTAGGGAATTAACTAGACCCTAGTACAAAGTCTACGTGGTTAAATGCTCTTAAAACTCATCGCACAGATGTTAAAGCAAGGGAAAACGGTTAACCAAAGATCGTAATGTTAATCTATTTTCAATGAAAGCGCATAACAAAAGCACAGTTAAAGTAACCAAAAGAAAATAATCGCAGCAAGTCTTTCTTGCGGTGAAACGTAACAGTTTTTTAAATGTTTGCTTATTCTACCCATAAAAATCTTTAAAGTGATTTACTTTTTGTATGCACCTTTGTAAACATGGTGGTCACTATCATGGGAGAAGCCCCCTTCCCCCCTTTAAGTGCTAGAAGAATGTAGCTGGTAAATTGACAACTCGCAACAAAGTGACTCTTTATAAACCTTGCCTAAGTACTAATAAAAAAGCTGGGATAGTCTTTCGAGGTGATCACGAGTTTTAACCCATAAATAAACCATTGAGTTAAAACTTATGTGTCAAATTGATATTTGCAATTTATCACACGATTTTCGGTGTTCGATAATATAATGATTCCTGCATATCTCTAGAGAATTCTGGGGATATGTGTAGTCCGCACCGGAGCAGCGTGGTGGTTGAGTCTAAACCTTCTCTCCAGAAACGAAGTAGGCCAATGCCCAATAGTGGGATAGTTAAAGGCCGTTACTTTAATTACTTTTACAAGACCCTGTAATTGACCTCATCTCCAATACTAATGTGAAATGCTCATATGTTAAAAAACTATGATCTTCTTCTTGTCACCTGATGTATGGCAATTGCTGGACATAGGTTTCCTTACGGGATCTTCACACCGCATGATCTTGTGCCCCTTGAACCCAGCGGCTCCCCACGACCCCTTTGAGGTCATCAGTCCATCTCGTTGGGGTCTGCCGACGCTGATCGCACTTTCCGCCATTCCAACCCCTTGAGACCCCAACGACCATCGGTTCTCCGGACTATGTGCCCCGCCCAACACCACTTCAGCCCCGCAACACGCTGAGCTATATCGGTCACTCTGATTCTTATACGGATCTCCTCATTTCTGATTTGATCACGTAAAGATACTTCGAGCATAGCTCGCTCGATCGCTCGCTGAGAGACTCTGGGCCTTCTTATGAAGCTGTAATCCAAAATTATCTGTCACCTCTTGTATAACTATAGAATCCTGCTACGCCCTTTGTCACTAGCCATATATACTCTACCTTTTGAAAAGTTTTTCATAGTTAGAGATGAAATGTACACATTAATGAAAAATGTTTCATATAGTCGAGTAATATAATATCATGTAACAGTAAAATTTTCAGGTACAAAAGTAAGTAAGCATTCCATGACATTCTAGGCGACATTAGTTTGTTTAATACATAAATATTCAGACGTATAACATGGCGAAAATAGAGTAAAGATATGTAATAAAATAAATAAAGTAATATACAAGTATTTAAGTAAGATAAATTATATAAGTAAGATATATGTAATTATATAAAACTACTTTGCTTAATAAAAATATTTTGTGTAGAGACACCGCATTATGTCTACGATATTTCTTAGCAAATCTATTCATTAAATTTACTTATCTCCACGATAGATGGCATTACTAATACAGAATATGTTTGTACGTTGATCAAGTATAGTTGAGTTTGATTAATTAAAAATTTTTGAAGCATTAATATTGTAATCTCAACTTAAGAGGAGGAAATACTTCTAAATAGTTTTGTTTTTATCTAATAATATAAATATAATTGTAACAATTGGTCAAGATAATTTTATGTTAAAATAAATTACAAAGGTTCGTCGCGGATTATAGCTTAATCATTTTCATAGTATTTTACTTCATTTGTCGATATTTTTTCGAGTTATCAAAAATAGTTTTAGGGCACTTACTAAAATTTAGAAAACAATTTCGATTCCGCCAAGGTCTACATTTTACAAAAACTTTTTGTTAGTTTTTCGAGTCTATACGTTATTGTGGGGACCAATTGTGGGTAATTGTCCTAAAGATTTATTTATTTTAAATATTTTTTTATTTACAACGAAATGTACAAGTTATATCTATCTTAAATTACTTAGACGCTGGTACTATACAAATCATCCACGTGGAATGGTCCCAAGAATGTTGGCAGCGTTTCAATGTTGAATCGCTAAGCTGATTCTTTGTGCGAAAATGGAGCTAACCCTTTTGTAACCTGAAGAGGTATTTACGAGGTGTTAAAACTGATAAAAATCTCTTTGCTTTTAGACTCCATATCCCTGGGGTCTTAGCTGCAAACGGCACAAATATATCTCTCGATGAGAGATGCATACTTTCGCCATTTGCCGGATTGCTATTTCTGCAGTATCAGGTCTTGACGCTGTTTCCCTGATATGGGAGGCTAGCGTATCAACGCATGTTGTGTCCCACATTAGGGCCCATCCCCGTTTCCAAGGAACCAGCGTCAAGCAGTCTCATCTCTTGCCATTATCTCGAAATATCCCCGATGGCAGGTAGAGCAGGAAAGTCGATGGTGGCAAGAGTTCTTTTGATAGTTTAAATAATTTAAATCGAATTTGACCATTCAATTCACTTGTAAGTTATGAAAGAACCAACTTTAATCTTGAACATTATCATATAATCTTTATAACAAAAAATTATACCATTAATTCGTATTTTGTGATATACCTACGCAGTTACCTTCCAAAAACTCGTGTTTAATTACAAAAATAATCTCGACCTGGTACTGTAGATGTTTATCTGTTAATTATGAATACTAATGATGTCGAATGATCTTGACATAAATCACTAACTTAGTCGAATATATTTTGTTTTTTTTTTATGTTTATACTAGCTCTGCCTTCGCTTCGTCCCCGTAGTAATTTAATGAAAGTAGTATTAAAATACTTTCCCATTTCCAAAATATATGAAAACAATTCTTAAAACACTTTATTACTCTTAATTACTCAAAAAACAATTATTTTTCGTCTAAACAGAATGCCGCCAAAATGAATTCTCCTTCCATTTTTAAATCTCTTAAGTTGTGATTACAATATTGAGACTAATGGCAAAATTTATACTTCCTAATACACGATTGGAATATTAGAAAGTGTCTTGTAATCTGAAAATTTGTAAACGCATGTAAGTTTTACTTACGCGATCGGAAAATTTCTGAGTAATTAAAAAACAAACAAACTTGCACGTTACTGATATTTTATTTCTCTTTTGTTTTGACAATTATACACAGTCCCCAAAGTAAGTAACTTAATACTTGTGTTGTGGGTGACAGATAACTGGTGAATATATAGGGACATGCCTTTTTTATTTTTTTTATAGCCTTTTATTTTGTCACGCCGTGTGGTATCCGGCTGAATAGAATAGTACCACCCTCATTTATTACCGAGGTGTCGTAAAAGGCGACTAAGGTAAGTTGACCTACCGTGTGGTATCCGGCTGAGTAGAATAGACCATCCTCTTGTCTTACCGAGGTGTCGTAAAAGACGACTAAGGTAAGTTGACTCACCGTGTTGTATTCGGTTAAGTAGAATAGACCACCCTCTTTCTTATCAAGGTGTCGTAAAATACGACTAAGATAAGTTGACGTCAGGTAGGCGGCCGGTCGTAAAATACGTAACCAAATCATGTGACAACATGTTTATGACATGTTGTGCCGACCACACTTAGAGTGGGATAAGGGCAGAGAATATGATGATTATAGTTTATTTATTTTATTAAGAGTTTATTATAGTATTATAATTATATGTAAATTTTTTATAAAATTATACCTATGTCAAAAAAATTAGGTCAATTCTAAAAATGTAAAGTCTATTTGTTTTTATTTTAGGTACTTCTATGCCTATACATGCCTATATGATTTAAAATACTTAGTTAAATACAAATATATACCTAGACTCGAGAAATTAACAAATTGTATTTAGAAAATGTGGGTATACGGTGGGAATCGAACCCACGGTCCCTGTCGCTGAAGGGAAGGGGGATTTTATTATTCGTAAGAACAAGAAATCTGTCTATTTGAAATACTGAAAAGCAATAATAAAACATATATATGCAGTAAACTGTTATGAAAACCCATTCATGAATACGATTTACTAGTGATACAAATAATATTAGGAATAATAACATCTTTACCATAGTAATTATAGTTAACTATGCAAATGTATAAAGCAGGCTGAAAAATAGCTCTGTATAAGTGTATTCAGATATAACGGCAGACTTAACCGCTTAATTTTATGTATTGGCTCGATTTGTTTGCGGCATACTCGCGTACGGCGGACCGCGCGGCGCACGCGAGCACGCGGCGTGCACTCACCGTATGTAGTTACGTAACGTGTGATGCTTTGCTTTACTTCTCTCATGTTTACAGTGGCCGCGCGAGCGAGTGTCGCTTGTCCCCACCGCGCATCGATCCGCTCCGCCCAGCGCTCGCTCCTCCCACCTGGCCCCCCGGCCCGCTCCCCGGCCCGCAGCCTCCCCCCCACCCAGCCGGCGGCCTTTGTCGCGCGCCGCCCGCGCGGTCACCTGTGTCGCACGTCCTCAGTCGCAAAGCGGCCGCGTCGTGCGCCACCCGCTTCGTGTTACGCGCTATATTATGACAGTGACGTGATGGAGGGCAAGGAGTTCGGTGCGGTACCCGGCCTGCCCGCCGGCCTGGACTACTTCATGATGCCGCGCGTCAGCCAGCCCGCGCCCCAGTTCGACTTCAGAAAGCTAGGCGCCAGTTTCAGCGGTCGGGACGAGGATAAATGCGAGGAGCGCCGCTCGCCCGAATATCCCGAGCGCAGGGACCCGCCGCCCGCGCCGTGGCCGCTCGGGCTCGGAGTGCAATTCGTCAACCCGGCCACGGGAAAGAAGCGAGTGCAGTGCAATGTTTGCTTGAAAACTTTTTGTGATAAGGGCGCGCTAAAGATTCATTTTTCGGCGGTGCATTTGCGAGAGATGCACAAGTGTACCGTGGAGGGGTGTACGATGATGTTTAGTTCGCGGCGGTCGAGGAACCGACACAGCGCTAATCCTAATCCGAAGCTACATTCTCCGCACGTGAGGCGCAAGATCTCCGCTCATGACGGCAGGTCGGCGCAGCCTTTCCCGCTGTTGCCGGCGCTGGCTCGCCTCCCGCTGCCGCCGCCCGCCCTTCTTCCGCCCGAACTGGCCGCACGTCTTCCGCCACCGCTAGCGGCGCCTCCGGGGCCTCACCTACCTCCGCGAGTACCTCTCGATGATCTCCGTAACTTCAGTGAAATAGAAAAAATGTACAGAAAAATTCCATCACCTCAGGAGCATCTCAGGCACGCGCTGGATCTCGCTAAGCCTGTCGTAACGCTCGAAGAGGATTCTATTAATTGTAGTGATACTAATAATGATGATGTTTCCGAAGACGAGGACAAGGAGGATTCGAAAATTATAATAGTGTCCTCTGAAGAAAAACGGTCGAGTTACGACGACGAACCGGAAGATTTAAGTGTAAATAAAAAGAAAGAAGACTCTAAATCCCTTCCTGTGCAATCTGACCCTAGCGTACGGACGGATCCCACCACTGGGGATGATAAGTCATCTTTGGTTCCCAACAAACGCAAGAGAAAGAGTGGAAATCCCACGAGGTGTTCACAATCAAACGAATATAGTATATCGGACGAAGAGTACAACGGTGATTTATTCCGGAATTTATCGACACCCCTCACAAGTCGAGCTGACGAGCCTCTGTCGCTTAAAAAGCAAAAGCCAGAAAAATGGGAGCCGTTTCAGAATGGCGAGGAACCGACTGTGGATTCGGAATCAGTGACAAGAGTGAAGACTGAAAGTGAATCCGATGACGAATCTAGTGCGCCGAGCGTCGTTCGGGAGGGCCTAAGATTGAGGTCAGACCTTTACACGCCAAGTGACAGTGGTAGTGACTTGCACGCGTTGGAGGAGCGATTGGCGCGAGCGCGGTCTCGCTCGGCGAGCAGCGACAGAACGGACGATCGGGCCGATATTAATGACCTCGAAATCCCAATAGACGATGAAAACCCGGATCGCTGTACGGCCTGTGGTAAAATATTTCAAAATCACTTCACGCTACGGATGCACTACAGAAACGACCACTTAAAATTGCTCCACCCGTGTGATGTAAACGGTTGCGACGCCGCGTTCCCCTCGCGGCGGAGTCGAGACAGGCACAGCTCGAATGTAGATCTCCATCGGCGTTTATTATCAACGGGCTCGCCTGAAAACCAAGAACATAGGCCCGCGTTCGAAGTCAACGCGGAGCTACTCAACAAGTTGTACGCCGACATAAAAGGCTTGGCGTCCACGCTCGAGAGCCTCAGATACGGCGGTGAAGAGTCTTCCCAGATTCCTAGTTACGTAACTGAAACGATGAAGTTTTATAGTAGGAATTTAACAGCTTTACAAGCGGGAATGTTTCCGCAGATCGACAGGGGGTTTTTTCCGAGCCCCTTTTTGATGGGTAATGGGACCGTACAGCCTGGGGGTTTGTACGGGGCGCCGGCTGGGGCTCAATCGGCTCGAGAGTCTCTGTCCCCGCTGTCAGCGTCGTCACCGCCCGTGATATCGCCGGGCAGACTTGACGCGGCCCACGCTCGGTCTAGAGATGACGCGAAGTTGCTTTTTCGCGAGACCTCTGAATCGTACAAGAAAATGACGTCCCTCTGCGAGCGTCAGGACCAGCTGTACCAGCACCACGTGCCGGTGTCATGACGCACCCCGTACAACCCCCGCGCGACCTGGTGATACGCTCACTGCCTGAGCGCACAGACTTTGTATATTTAATTGTTAATAATTTTAATTGTGTTAATACTATCATATTTCGTTTTATATTTTCTTGTGATATTTAGACAAATATATCTTAATTATCGATCCCACGAACTGTAAGTTATAGGGATATTACCGCTTGGGTATTGTGAAGGAGTGCAATAGACACGGAATATTATAAATATTAATGGAATATCGACGGAGTACGATATGATATCGTGTACAATGTTCGTAATCGATGTTGAAAGTAAACGTTATAATGATCGGCTTCAATTATTGTTCTGGCGCAATAAACTCATTGAGGAAAAAATACTATTGTTTTTATTACATTGACTGGCCCGTTGGAGCAGTGGGTAGTGACCCTGCCTTCAGCTCCGCGGGTCGCGGGTTCGAATCCCGCCGAGGGCGAACATTTTCTAAAAATGAATTTGTTGGTCTTTGAGCCTGGGTGTATATTTGTATTTAAGTATGTATTTAAAAAATATATAAGTATATATTCACCAGTTGTCTATCACCCATAACACAAGTATTAAGTTACTTACTTTGGGGACGGACGACCGTGTTTGTAAGTGTCCCATATATTTATTTATTTATTTATATATTTATTTATTACAACGCCGGCAGATTGCCGAACGCTATACCATAATAGTTAGATGGGATAGAATATAAATAATTTTCTGTTTTCATTAAAAACTCATTAAACATTTAAGGATCTATATAACGTAGTAGTTAACCTCATTCAAATCAAAAGCTCTCCGGTTTGACATATTTTTAATAATTCCCAAGGTTTACTCGTAGTACAGACTTTGAGAGCTAAGCTTTATATAGCTTAATAACAATAAATAATAATAAAGTTTTCTTTAAAAATTTTATGAGCTTAATGGAAGACGCTATAATTGAAACCCCATAAGGAACTCGATAAGAAGGTCATACTTTAAATTATTTTTTATATTTTTCTTTTTTTTCTTTATTTCGTCCTTTATTTAGAATCTGTCCGCACTAAATATCTAGTTATCTTAGTGTATTTACCCCCACAAAATTATCCCTCTTTTTTTGTGATATACTTTCTTTATATTTTTTTCATATATTAAAAAAACCCAATGTCTTTGACATATTTTATACTTAAGTTAAGGTTAAGTTCACGCTTAACCAAACATTACGGTGAAGGAAAACATAGGAGATAATTTTTATAATATGTACGACTTGTTATTCCGTGCTAAAGTTAATACTACCTTAGTGTTAGTTGTAGATCCCACTCCTTTGTGGATTTTGCCCAGCGGTGGGATATGAGATCACTTTAATATTACTTCCATGTTTAACGACATTAAAGATTTCATAATGGAAACGATAATATTAGAAATTAACTAAAAATTAAAAATATTAATATAGGTAATTTGACTGGTGCAGTTGGAAAATATTCTGCCTTGAGATCCGCGGCTCGCGGGTTCGATTCCCGCCGAGGACTAACATTGGCCAAATACAATTTCTTGATTCTTCGGTCTGAGTGTATATATGTATTTAAGTGAGTATTTAATTATATATGTATATATTATTTAAAGCTAGTGCTTTTACTCGAACTTCGTTTGCGAACTGTTCTTGCGTGATAGATTCATAATAGATGACGCTTTTTAATGTCATCCTATTCCTGTAGAATTAACAGGATTTCAATAGCCTATATGTTATTCCGGTGTATAAGTAATAATTGTGCCAAACTTCATCGATATTGGTTCAGTAGATACGCCGTAAAAGAGTAACAAACATACATCAATACTCACAAACTTTCGCATTTATAATATTAGTAGGATTTACCAATTTCTGTCACCCATAATAAAAGTATTAAGTAACTTTGGGGACGGACGATCGTGTCTATAAAATAACATTTTTGAATTAGGTCAGTTTAATATCAAGCGGTATATTTATTTATTATTACTTGACAAAAAATGGTACTTGCTTGTAAGGTATTCAAACTATCAAATCAAATCAAAAATTATTCAAATAAGTCTTACAAGCACTTTTAAATCGTCAAGGATCATTATGATTAATGAAGCTACAACTGGTTCGGAATGTTGCTCTTACCGAGAAGAACCAGAAAGAAACTCGGCGGTCAATCTTTTAATCATTTTCAATTTTACATTATTAATTACAGTCCTATATGAAGCTGAAAGGATTTTCAAATCCAGGCATTTTTATCATCAAAATAATCTTCAATTTTGTAATATGCTTTACGTATAAGTATATCTTGACTGGCCCGTTAGTGCAGTGGGTAGTGACCCTGCCTTTAGCTCCGCGGGTCGCGGGTTCGATTCTCGCCGAGGTCCAACATTTTCTGTAAATGAATTTATTGGTCTTCGAGCCTGGGTGTATATTTGTATTTAAGTATGTATTTAAAAAAATATATATAAGTATATATTCACCAGTTGTTTGTTTACCATAAGTATTAAGTTACTTACTTTGGAGACGGCCGACCGCGTGTGTAAGTGTCCCATATATTTATTATTATTTATTTATATCTCTTATAATATAAACTCGGCTCTCAACAATATGTTATAAAATATGTTATATGTTATAAAAGAATCCTAGGATACTTTGGTCACATTGCTCGCCATCAACCAGACAACCTCAATAAATTGATAGTAGTGGGCAAGGTCGAAGGAAAACGACGCCGCGGCCGATCACCTAGCCGTTGGTGTGACCAAGTGACCGCACTTACTGGTCTCTCTGTAACTTCCGCCCTAAGGAAAGCCGAACATTGAGAGAAATGGAGGCATATTATACGAACTATGAAGAACTTTCATCAAGGACACGACCTTCAGGAATGAAGAATGCGACAGAAGAAGAATAATATAAACCTTACTGTAGACTGGTCTAGTATGGATTGCGGAATTTTATTGTAGAAGCGAATACCAAGACCATCGAATGAGTTGCTAACTCTGCTGAGTCGCGACACAGGTATCATAAGCTTTTTGTGACCTCTCCTATGTTTATGATATACATCGAATTTCGTCTTATACATATGGATATTTTTCCGTACGAATAGAATATTACTATATTGTGATACTATAGAACGAGAAAGTTCGAAAAACAAAACAGAAGAGATTAATTTTTGTATGCTATCGCAAACAGTTAAAATTTTATATTCATTTAATGGCTATACGGAATCCAAATATTAATTTTTATTAACAGATACTATATAAACAGAATATGGGTGGTCGTCAACCATACCAATCAATGGCTGTTATTATGGTTTGTTATTTTTTGAATGCTTAATTGTAATTGGTCAATCAATTACTCTATAGACAAGTCTTTTTTTAGATTAGAACCTTGTACCCTAACAAAGACAATCTTGGTACCTAATTTACGACCTTGGTACCTATTTATTTATTCATCTACTTATTACGCCTATTTTATTCAGTTAAAATGTGCTAATATCATTCAAGATCCGAAATATTTGAAAAAAATATCTATCTATACCTCTATACTAATATATAAAGTTGAAGAGTTTGTTTTTTTGATTGTTTGAATCTCAGGAACTACTAGACCGATTTGACATCACGCTAAGATGAATAGGAGAGGAGCAATAAAAAATATTACGAAAACGGCATAATTTAAAGCTTTCCTTGCATGCGGCGAGTAAACAGTTATAGTTATTAAAAAATCATGTATTACAAAATTATTCCCCTCTAAAAGTTTTAAATAAAAGTCCGCGACAGTATATGTCTAGCTTTTAAGGTTAACCCACTTTAAACATTTTTCTATACTAATATTATAAATAGGAAAAATTTGTATGTATGTTTGTAATGTTTTCACACAAAAACTACTGGACCGATTTAAAAAATTCTTTCACCATTGGAAAGCTGCATTTTTGAGCAAAATAGGCTATATTACATTTCCAAAAAAAATAGGGATCCTTTATAAAAATGTAATAAGGTGTAATAAATTAGTCATAAAAATCTGTCATCGCGTGCGCTGAGGAAACTATTGATGATATATTTAACAAAAATAAATCAATAGTCCGACTTAGTAGACTTTCCACTGCCATGAGATTTGTATGTACGCGGGTGAAACCGCGGGATATTACTAGTATGGTTATAAAAAGACTACATTACGGGTTTAATCTTTCCAAGCGGGCGGAGCCGCTGGCGATTGGTAGTTTAGGATAAAATAAATTGGAGCAGTCGACTTCAGACACTAAGGTTTCAAAGATAGGTCACTGAGCTTTCTGAGTAACAAAAATACATCGATATGACTTCACTCAGTAGGAATTCATACAACAATGCGTTTGGAAGTGACCAGTCATACCGTGAGAATAAAATGGGTGATACTCAGTAGGTATAGACCGATAATAATTATAGGGTGACGACCGAATGCTAATTCATGGTTCTTAGGTCTGTGAAAAAATATGTTAAGTGTGAATTTATATTGGGATATATCGGTTCTACACAGAGCTAGATTAATATTAAAATGTTCGTACCAATTTTGGTTATCATGTTTCTGATTTTATTAGGATTTAATATTTTTCATTATAGGTATTACTGGAAGAACTAAAATTAAATGAGTAATTATTATCATTCTCCCTTATCCCACTCTAAGTGGGAACTCAAAAAATATTATAAACATATTGTCACATGATTTGGCTACGAATTTCACGACTGGTCGCCTGCCTGACGTAACTTATCTAAGTCGTATTTTACGATATCTCGGTAAAAATTAAGCGAGTATTGTATGTAACAAATTGGTTCTTTATGACATTCGAGCTACATTTTTTCTTGCTATTCCATATGGTATGTTAAATACTAAAATTTATATTGAATTGAATTTTTGCCATTAACTGTCAAGTCAGCGTAGCTTATTCGGGGAACGGGCGGTCGCGAGAAATGAAAATACCTAGGATCAGGCTCCATCTACCCTATTATTTTTTCTTTTTTTTTGAAGTTTCTTTTTTTTATTTTGTAAAAACTTACCGAGCAAGGCTCGGTCATCCGAATTCAATTCAAATTCAAAATATTCTTTATTCAAATAAACTTGTAAACAAGTGCTTTTGAATCGTCAACTCTACTGCTGGTTCGGAAAGCTGTTCCTACCGAGAAGAGCCAGCAAGAAACTCGGCGGTTGCTCTTTTAAAAATATAATTCTTAATACTATTACATTAAGTCATTACTGTCTTGTACATGTACAAAGAGAGCTATATCCTCACATTCTTATCTTCTAAATAATCTTCAAGAAAATAGTAGGCTTTCCGTATCAGCCTCTTTTTAACAGTGTTTTTAAACTGCTGTAATGGCAAAGCTGAAATAGATATTATTATCTATAGATTCATTTGCAAAGGTGTTTACCAATCAAATGTGTACAAGGATCTCTAAATTCACCGCTATTACGGCACATTAAAACTGATATGAACTGAAGGTTGACGCATGGAGTTATTTTGTATACGTAATAACACGCTTTTGGATTGACAAAACGATTTGAAGGATTTAAGAAGTAGTTTGTGGTTAATTTAGGTTGGATTTTTTGTTTTGTGGCCGTTTAATTGAGCATTTGTTTAAAAGTAACCTTGCAGAAATGTTAACGTACGCGATTGAATAAATATGATGCACGCTTGAAGTGCTAATAACGATAAAAGATAAAAAATAAACTATAAAAGATGCTAATATGTCAGGCTTCTTTCTTCTATTCTTGAGGAGGATTATTGGAAATTAGAATCGAAAAGGACGAATGATGGAACTCTCATCGAGAGTTATAATATATTTGTGCCGTTTGCAATTGAGACCCTAGGGCCATGGAGTCAAAGTGCAAAAATTTTTTTATCCGTTTTAACACCTCGGTTAATTGCCTCTTTAGATGACAAGAGGGCTGGCTCCTTTTTCGCACAAAGAATCAGCTTAGCGATTCAGCGCGGAAACGCTACCAGCAGTCTTGGGACCATTCCACGTGGGCATGATTTGTATAGTCCTAGCGCGTAAGTTGTTTAAGATATAACTTGTACATTTTTGCCTTAAATAGATTGGCCATGAAAGCGTTACAGACAGACGTTGGCATTTGTAATATTAGTATGGAATTGTTTGTAATTAATTTTGCACTTGAACGCACTGGGTTGAGTTTGTTTATTTACCAGATATAACCCGAGGCGTCAACAGTTCAAGCTTTATTAATTAAGGGTTGACAAACTATGCGGTTAATCCCTTTCATCCCTTGGCTGTTTGATTTCGTTGCAAGATACTGTAGGAAATTCATAGCTAAATTATCCTGGATTGACGTAAGGATAAATGTACTTAACATATTAATTAGGTATATTACATTGTCTTTTTTTGCAATTATTGTTTTGACAGTTAAAATAAAATACATGGTTGACCGATCATTGCTCGGTAATTTTTTACAAAATAAAAAAAAACTTAAAAAAAAAATAATTAAGTAGTCGAGGATCGATATTAGATACATTTCTCGAGACTGCCCGTTCCCCGAGTAAACTACGCTGACTTGACAGTTTATGGCGAAAATAGTGTTTTATATTCAATAAATTTTTTTTGGATTTTTTAATGCCCAAAAACAGGGATAAAATGATTTTTTTACATAAAACCTAGCTAGATCGATTCTTCTTCCCCAAAACTCCCCAAACCAGCAAGAAAACTTGCTGAATTTCAGGAAAATCGTTGGAGCCGTTTCTGAGATTCCGAAAATATAAATATATACATACAAGATTAACTCATAATATTAAATATTCAATATTAAAGATATAATTTAAAAAAGAAAATACAATAATACAGAAAAATAATTTTTAATATAAAAATAATAAAGATTATGATTAATAAATATAAGTGCACCTCGCACATACTTCGATGGAATTTATAAGTTTTTGTCGTTGAATTTTTTAAATCGATGATTGCCAAAGTAATTATTGTGACTGGAAAATTAATTCCTGTTTCATATTATTAAATTTTTTTTTGTTAACTTAACGTAGAAATCGCGGACATAAGCTATTTTTATATAATTTGAAGTATGAGATCAATAATTTGTTAAAATTCTATTAGAATTAAATGAATTTTGTAAAAAATATGTTGAGGAAAAATTAACTGTAAGCTCTATTTATCTGTGCAAAGTTACTTGTTCACTTATTTGGGACTTCATTTTTCAGTTCTGCTAAATATTTGTTACCTCCGAAACTAGATGGCGTCAGTTACAAGATAAGTTAAAAAATATCTGCCCAAAGCGTAACAATTTTTATTGAGACAAATTTATATTAATATTGTGTATAGTAAGTAAGTAACGGCCTGTTACTATCCCCCTGCTGGGCATAGGCCTGTTCTCTCCGTTTTTTTTTTTTTTTGGAGAGAAGGATTGGAGCTGAGACCTACCACCCTGCTCCAATGCGGTTTGGTAGGTTACACATATCACCAGAATTCTCTAGAGATATGCAGGTTTCCTCACGATGTTTTCCTTCACCGAAAAGCGTGTGATAAATTGCAATTATCAATTAGACATAAGTTTTACTAGAAAACTCATTGGTGCCTGCCTCGGGTTTGAACCCTAGACCTCCTCGAAAGAGGCGCACGGTGTTACCGCTGGGCTTCCACAGCTTTATATTGTGTATAATTTATGAATATTATTTGAAATCAATTTTTTTTACTATAAACACACATTTTTTATGTACATACTTACATTTATTACATAGCATTGGTAGAGTTCTCACATTTTAACATAAAATTTTTTAGAACTTTTGACTTTACATTTGACAGCGAAAAATTGTGATTGTGTTCAACGTAAATTTCAAAAATTTTAGAACCCGAAAACAGGGATAAAACGACATTTTATTTAAATAAAACTTATCTAGATCGATTTTTCTTTCCCAAAACCCCCTACATGCTGAATTTCAGGAAAATCGTTGAAACCGTTTCCGAGATTCCGAAAATATATATACATACAAGATTAACTCAATTAAATATTAAAGATTGACTGGCCCGTTGGAGCAGTGGGTAGTGACCCTGCCTTCAGCTCCGCGGGTCACGGGTTCGATTCCCGCCGAGAGCCAACATTTTCTATAAATGAATTTGTTGGTCTTTGAGCCTGGGTGTATATTTGTATTTAAGTATATATTTAAAAGTTATATAAGTATATATTCACCATTTGTCTATCACCCATAACACAAGTATTAAGTTACATTATTTGGGACCGGACGACCGTGTGTGTAAGTGTCCCATATATTTATTTTATTTATTATACATACAAGATCAAGCTGTGGTAGCCCAGCGGTAACACGGTGCGCCTCTTTCGCGGAGGTCTAGGGTTCAAACCCCGGGCAGGCACCAATGAGTTTACTAGTGAAACTTATGTGTCTATACACTGTCCATTATATTAACCATCTTTTGACAGATTGACGATTTACATATTTAGTGATGTCCTAAAGATTCTCGTATGCGATACCATTCCGATTATAGTACCTACTATCATTAATCGAATTACGTACCTAAGTAATTCGATTAATGATAACCTACGTAAACTAATAACAGATATAGAAATCAACATTTTGATTTAATATTGCCTTAGTTTTTTGAAAATAAATGTTAATCCGTGTGTATTTATTATAATCATAAAAAATATATTATACATCAACTGGCAACATCAACAGACCTTCCGCTCGGCCGCCATTTTGACGTGATCTGTCACTCTCAACGAAACGCCCGTGATAGTCACACGCATTTACGTTCGCTGAGTGTTCTCTCGCATCTGTTACACCTTGAGTTAAGTAGCTTTATTCCTCGGAAAAACTTTTGTGAAACTTATATTAATTGATCGTGAAAATGCCGAAAGGACGTGTGTTGAAAGCACAATCGAGACAGTTAGTGTTAAAACTTCATGAGTATTTTGAGCAAGAAAATCAAAATGGCGGACCTCTTATACCTATCACGCAAGTCCGAAACCGTGTTGCAGCCGCGTTGGGGATCAGTCTATCAACTGTGACTAAAATCACTACTGATGCCTACGGCAGGAGCGGCTTGGAGCAAAACAAACCATCTACACCAAAAAGAAAGCGCCGGGCTCATAAGGTGACAGCTGTTGATGACTTTGACGCTGACGCTATTCGTCGTCATGTATATGATTACTACTTGAGAAAAGAAATTCCAACTTTGAGAAAACTTATTGTTTCTTTGAAAAGAAGTGGTCTATTTCATGGTGAAAAATCTTCTTTGGTCAAAGTTTTGAACACAATTGGCTTTTCATATAAAAAGTTAAATAAAAGAAAATTATTAATGGAACGCACAGATATAGCTATAGCACGTTGTGATTTTTTAAGAGAGGCAAAGAAAATACAAGATTGGGCAAATATTGTTTTCACGGATGAAACATGGCTCAACGCTAACCACACACTATCTCGTTTCTGGACTGATGATACTGCTGATTCCACTTCCTCAGTACCAATGGGAAAAGGTGAGCGCCTAATCATTTGCCATGCAGGTACAGCAAAAGGATTTGTACAAGACGCACTGTTGGCATTTAAATCGCAGAAATCAAATGACTACCACGAAGAGATGAATGCAAATGTGTATGAAGAGTGGTTCAAAAAAATGCTCATTTCATTGGAAGAACCATCAATAATTTTTATTGATAATGCGCCCTACCACTCCCGTCAAATTGACAAAATGCCAACACAGGCTAATAAAAAGCATGAAATAATTAATTGGCTTCGGGACAATGGAGAAAATGTGGACGACTCAATGTTAAAAGCTGAATTAATAAAAATATTAAAAACCAAAAAGAGAGCAAAACGCTATGTAATCAATGAAATGGCAGCAGAATATGGCCATACTGTTCTTCGGATTCCTCCATACCACTGCCAGTACAACGCAATAGAACTTATATGGGCACAAGTAAAAGGGCATGCTGCGAGATGCAATACAAGCCCCCCATTCACAGCGAATAAAATGTTGCAATTGCTAAAAAATGCTTGCACCCACGTAACGGCCGAGAACTGGGCAAGTGTGGTGGAAAGAACTAAAAGAGTAATATTCTCTGATTGGGAACGTGATATTGCGTTTGATAATATATTATCTACACAAGAGCTAATAATAACTGCTACTGAAGACTCCTCATCGGAGGAGTCTAGTGTTGATTATCATTCCGACGACTCGTGTTAATAAAATAAATTAAAATATCCTGATTGTTTTATTTGTATTCATGTATTAACTAAGAAGAAAGTAAAACTTTATATAATGTTATTAAATGTCTTTTAATACTCGTAACATCGATTTCTACCGATTATTTTTAATCTGTGGCATAATCGTAGTAACCATTATGTGTGACATCACTAAGTGGGCGGTACCCATTCATAAAGTACAAATATTATTTGTATGATATTTGTACGTAAGCAATACAAAACTTAATGAGCGTGAGCTGTCAAAAGACTGATAATATGATGGACGCAGTATAATTGATAATTGCAATTTATCACACGCTTTTCGGTGAAGGAAAACATCGTGAGGAAACCTGCATATCTCTAGAGAATTCTGGGGATATGTGTAACCTACCAATCCGCATTGGAGCAGCGTGGTAGGTCTTAGCTACAATCCTTCTCTCCAAAAAAAAAAAACGGAGAGAAGAGGCCTATGCCCAGCAGTGGGATAGTAACAGGCCGTTACTGTAACATACAAGATTAACTCATATAAATATTAAAGATTTTATAGCCGTGTGGTATCCGGCTGAGTAGAATAGTGCCACCCTCTTTTCTTACCGAGGTGTCGTAAAAGGCGACTAAGGTAAGTCGACCCGCCGTGTGGTAT
Organism: Morpho helenor; assembly: GCA_029227775.1. Taxonomy (NCBI): domain Eukaryota; kingdom Metazoa; phylum Arthropoda; class Insecta; order Lepidoptera; family Nymphalidae; genus Morpho; species Morpho helenor. The sequence goes on from JARGCU010000006.1 coordinate 4,431,251, forward strand.
CCGGCTGAGTAGAATAGACCAACCTCATTTCTTACCGAGGTGTCGTAAAAGGCGACTAAGGTAAGATGACCCACCGTGTGGTATCCGGTTTAGTAGAATAGACCACCCTCTTTCTTACCGAGGTGTCGTGAAATACGACAGAGGTAAGTTGACGTCAGGCAGGCGGCCGGTCGTAAAAACGCAGCCAAATCATGTTACAGCATGTTTATAACATGTTGTGCCGACCCCACTTAGAGTGGGATAAGGGCAGGAAGATGATGAAATATTAAAGATTTTAAATAAGAATTCCAATTTGACTTGAATGTATGATTAATTGCGAATATACGGGAAATCTTAACAAACCTCAAGGAAGCTCCAAGTCAACAGGGCCTGGGGGCATACTTTAATCCCCTGTCTCTTACAAACTTGTGTAAAGCTTAGTGGGAATAGCTAATGATTCTTTATAATCTGTTTAAAAATGCTCAAAGGAGTTCAAAGGCGCCTAAAATTAAGCCACGGGGCAATTTTTAAACAATTTCTCGTTTAAACGTCGTATTCCCTTGTAAATACTAAGGTGAGTTTACTTTTGAGTAATTCGAAACTGTTTTATGCTTTTGGTGTTGTGGTGGAAATATCCACATCACGAAAGGATTTGGTTGAATTCATGGATGGTTAAAAAAATTGGAATTTTATTGGAAAATTATGTAGCGGCCTGTTACTATACCAGTACTGAGAATAGGCCTCTTCTCTCCGTTTTTGTAACCTACCAATCCGCTCCAATGCGGATTGGTAGGTTACACATATCTCCAGAATTCTCTAGAGATATGTAGGTTTCCACACGAACTCCTTCACTGAAAAGAGTGTGATAAATTGCAATTATTAATTAGACATGAGTTTTTAATAGAAAACTCATTCGTCTGCCCGGGGCTCGAACCCGTGACGCCTCGAAAGAGTCGCATGATCTCACTGGGCTATCAGTTTATATATCACAGCTAACATAATAAGTGTATTTTTTGACTGACCCGTTGGCGCAGTGGGTAGTGACCCCGCCTTCAGCTATGCCGGTCGCGGGTTCGACTCCCGCCGTATTTTATGACCTGTCACCTGCCTGACGTCAATTTACCTTAGTCACCTTTTACGACACCTTGCTAAGAAATGAGTGTGGTCTATTCTATGTACTTATTTAAAATTATATATGTATATATTAACTAGTTACGCCGTGTGGTATCCGGCCACCGGAGGTCAATTGACGTCAGGCAAATGGCCGGTCGTAAAAAACGTAGCCAAATCATGTGACAACATGCTTATACACAAGTATTAAGTTATTAACTTTGGAGACCGACGACCGTGTAAGTGCCTTATATTTATTTATTTATTCAAGTCAAACTGACTATTTTCAGACAAATTTAACATTGCATCACATTTTAATATTTCAGTTCGTTTCTACGATCGCTCTCTGTTCTGGTTACTGTTGTAATGCAAATAGTATCTATGACAGGAGGGCTACAGGTTATGAATAATGCACATGTTGTGATCAAAGACAATCGCGACGTCAGACGTCGAGTGGCGTCATGGTTTTTACGTCAGCTTTCCGCGGGATTTGCACGTATTATTTTCCTTTGTTCGCGGAATTTTGACGTAGAGCTTATGATTTTGCGAGAATTAATCGTGAACTTCATTATTTGGAGCGTGTTGTGTATTTTTCTTGCGTATTTTTGTACAAGGATATGTTTAAACTCTCAACAGACCTACTTAATTTTATCCAATTCGAATTCACAATATTCTTTACTAGCTTTTAACCACAATTTCATTCGCGTGCATTATTGTCCAATGTTTTTCAATATCATCCTATTCCTGTAAAATTAACAGGATTTTTAAAACCTATATGTTACCCCGGTGTATAAGGAATATTTGTGCCAAATTTCATCGATATTGGTTCAGTGGATTCGCCGTGAAAGAGTAACAAACATACATCCATCCTCACAAACTTTCGCGTTTATAATATTAGTAGGATTCAAGCAAACTTGTAAACACGTGCTTATGAATTATCAACTCTACTGCTAGTTCGGAAAACTGTTCCTACCAAAAAGAGCTGAAAAACTTGGCGGTTGCTCTTTTTAAAATATTATTCTAATAACTACATCTAATAAATAACAAACTATAGTTAGTCTTGAGTGTCCATTTATCGAGGAAACCTATAGGATATATAACGTCACGCTAAGATTAATAGAAGAGGAGCAGCAATAAAAAGTACTACGAAAACGGCAAAATTTAAAGCTTTCCTTGCGTGCGCTGAGTAAACTATGAAAGTTATTCAAAAGTCTCTTTTATGGTTTTCAAAATACTATATTAGGGTTTTAATCTTTTCACGCGGGCGGAGCCGCTGGCGATTGCTAGTCATTATAATTGTAGTGTAGTTTTTACAGAAACTTTATAATATGCGTTGACTGCTGCTCTGCCCATTCCATTGCCGCGTTTTTATTCGTAAATTTAACACAAGTTTATTCAAGGCACATCTAATATTTTATGAGGCTACTCGATGCAATATTGCCTGCAAATGTCGCCAATAAAATTCAGATAGAGGGGGCGGAATGTGGTTTTATGGTAGTCACCCTTCCCGCGTGTGAAGATGATTTGTTTTATGCTACCCTTTATGGTTATTGTCATGTTTAGTGATCTTTTTATAGGTTTTCTAGTTAAATTTCGCGAAGTGAATTTTGCTCTGTCGCGGGCTTGTCGTGTTATTGTTAAAACATTATTTACAGGCCTTTTACTACTAGGCCAGAATAGAAGGGTTTGAGCTAAGATACACCACGCTGTTCCAATATAGATTGGTAGATTACACATATCCCAGAATTTCTTTATTAATTTGCTAGTTTCCTACATCGAAAAGCGAGTTATAAATATCATAAATCAGTAAGAACATAAGTTTTAACAGAAACACTCCCTACTGCCTGCCTAGGAATTGAAACAGTGACCCTTTGCTACCGTAGCTTATTTTCATATAGTAATATTTGTATTGATAGAGATTAAACAGTTAGACAGTGTAATTGTTGTTCGGAAATATACGACCTATAATTCAATTTTTAGTAAAGGTTCAATTTTTAATGAAGGTACAAAATATAGACACACTTTTAGTTTAGTTAGAGAATTAGTTTAAAAAGCAGTGTTATTTGCAGGAGAGCCCATCTCTCATAGATTAATATCTCGATCTAGGGCCTAGTGTGGTGACGAAGTACATCTTACCAAGCTAAATAGATGCCGCCAATATCACAACTTTACGTCACACATTACAACAATAATAAAAACTAAGCTTGGTATAAGCAAAAGAAACATCACCACCGAACCGCTAGAGGATCTAGTAGTCGTATGAATCTGCGTTCAGAACGAAATTGATTTAGATATAAAATCAATCCCATATAAACCGGAATTCGCATTTCCGCTATTAAATAATAAATGACATTTGACTACTTCCGATTCTGATAAAAAGTAACCGCATATTACTTTCACACTGCTGCTATGCTACCCACGTTTCCGGGGAGAAGGGTTGGTGATAAGACCTACAAAGCTGCTCCAATGCAGATTGATAGGTAACATCAAAATCAAAATAATCTTTATTCAAATAAGCTCATTCAAGCACTTTTGGATCGTCAAAGGTCAATATGATTAATGAAGCTACAACTGTTTCGGAATGTTGCTCTTACCGAGAAGAACCAGAAAGAAACTCGGCGGTCAATCTTTTAAACATTAACGTATTAACATTTAACATATACCCCCAGAATTCTCTAGAGATATGCAGGTTTCCTCACAATGTTTTCCTTTACCGAAAAGCGTTTGATAAATTGGAATTATCAATTGCACACATAAGTTTTAATAAAAAAACTCATTGGTACCTGCCCGGGATAAAAATTTCCTTTTCACCGAATCGTGTATGTTATCCCTTTATCTTTAATCTTTATCAATCATGAATAATATATGTGTAGCTTTTATATTCACACATATCCATTCCCAGGCCTGACATCCAGGGTTTTCGCTTGTCACATTATAGCGCGCATTCAAATGCTAAACGCTGTGGCAGCCCTGACGCGCGGAAATGATATTTTTGACACTTACACTCCATGCTTGTCTCTTTGCTCTTGAATCGCTTGTCACTTTTGTCCTTTAAAAATGGTAATACGGCATATCCTTTGGCGTATGTTAAATGGGCTTAAAATTTATTTCTGGTGTGGAAATTCAGGTCCTAGTGTATGTAGTATTTGTTGTGTTCTTATTTGAACTAGCGATTACCACTGGTGTTCCTTACAAAAAAATATTATAAGGAAGATCAATAGACGTCCAATCACGCAGCGGTTTGTGACAAAGTAAACCGTTGCACATAGGTCATTAAGTTATCAGAGATTTTTATACATATATATGTAATTATCAATAGTGTATGGCGTACGGCACTGAGATTGTTCAGGGAGAGCTTTTTACATTTTTTAGTATAAACACAATTGTATTGTAAAATGCCATAATCGGGAACACAGTAAAGGAACTTTAAGGGTCCTAAAGATGAGAGCTTGTTTCTATAAATAGGTTTTTAGTATTACTAAAATTTTACAGATTAAAATTAGTTAAAGAATATTATAATTAAATAAAGGAAATAGTTTATTACAAAATTATTTCGAAATTTGGGTTGGGATAGCAGTGTCTCATGTTTCTATGGATGTCCAATAATGCTTCTAATTTTTTTTTCATAAAGATATAAACGTGCTAATCACCCTACTGCCCTTATCCCAATCTAAGTGCGGTCGGCACAACATTTTATAAACATGTTGTCACGTGTTTTGGTTATGTAATTCACGACCGGCCTCCTGTCTGACGTCAACTTACCTTAGCCGCCTTTTACGACACCTCGGTACAAAATGAGGTTGGCCTATTCTACTCAAAGTTAGTAAAAACCATTAACGTAATGTATAATTAATTAATTTTTTATGCTTTTGTTTCATCCTCAACGGCTTGCAGAAGCTCAGACAGATAGTCTCTGCATGTATCATTTATGTCTTGTCAATTCTGAGCTATATTGAAGACATGGAATCCGACAATGCTATAATAAGTAATTACTTTTACATAAGTATTTATTAAGGAAATTAATACACTAATAGGCGGTTCCTACTTTAAAAAAAAAGTAATAAAGTAACGTCCTGTTACTATCCCACTGCTGGGCATAGACCTCCTCTCTCCGTTCTTGGAGAGAAGGAGCTAAGACTTACCACGCTGCTTCAATGCGGATTGGTAGGTTACACATATCTATAGATATATGCAGGTTTCCTCACGATGTTTACCTTCACCGTTTTCGGTGAAAAATTGTAAAAATTAATTGTAATTATTAATTACAATTAATATTTACGTGATAAATTGTAATTATTAATTAGACACATAAGTTTTAATAGAAAAACTAATTGGTATCTGCCCGGGGTTTGAAACCATGATCGTCTCTAGAGATTCGCACGGTCGCACCGCTGGGCTATCACAGCTACTTTAAAATATCCATATATACTGTTAATATCTTCGGTTTATACAAAAAGTGTCAGTCTCGTCAAAAGCGGTCCCTCTTATCGTCACGATCTGTCACGCTTCGCCCGCGTGTCCTGATAACATCTTACTTGCCATCCGTGACGCAGTTATGAGGTTTCAGTGAATTATTTTATTCGAATTTGATTTAGAATTGTATTTTTTACATTACACCGACGTCTTATTACAGGGATAAATTAATTATTAAAATGTTTTAGGAAAGAGTGTATATAAATATCGTAATATCTATACAAAACTAATGAAAATATTATTTTGCTATAACCCGCGATAAAATCGTTCGCGACAAAATTTATCAATATAATATTTTCATTAGTTTAGTATTATGGACATCCGCAAAGTAACGCCTAATTCTATAAATTATGTAATATCTATAAATAATCTTATTAAAGTGAAATTTGGTTACATACTAAGTTTAATTTTATTAATACTATTAAAAGTTTTAGCGAGCTCATATTGAGTCAAGGGTTTGCCGGTGATAATCTTTGACGTCAAAGATTTTTACATTTCATGTTTACTAAATTTTGCCCGCCACTCCATCCGCATGGACCTTAGTTCTCAGATAAAAAATAGTCTATAAGCGAATGTCTCCATCCCAAAGAACAGATTGATCTGTTAGGTTAATTTGCAATTACTTTACGCAATACTTCCAGTACACGAATACATCTATTTAGGTGTGATTTGATTCGAGGCATTACTGCTAATTAGCAAAATATATTTGCGCCAAAAAAAGAATTAAATCACCCCAAAATTATAACACTCCCATAAATAACACGGAACATCCTAGTATCTCTGGATGTGAGATTCTAATGTGTCGCTAACTTACTAGTTTATTATATAGTTGCATAGATAAGAAAGGAAGCTGACCACTTTTATAACCTGATAGCGTTACACATCATTATTCTCCTGCCATTATCCAACTCTAAATCGGGTCGGCGCAACATGTTTTAAAAACTTTGTTGCGTAAGTTAAGACGTCAACTTACCTAAATCGTCTTTTACGACACATCCACATGAGGGTGGTCTATTTTACTCAACCAGATACCACACGGCGGGTCAACTTACCTTGGGCGTCTTTTACGACACCTCGATAAGAAATGACGGTGATCTATTATATTCAGCAAGATACCACACGACGTGATAGCGTTACATTTATAGGTTAGTATAAAATAAAGATATTGAAAACTGTTAAATTATTAGTGGAATTCAGCAATGGCCTGAACTATATATTAAATCAGACTCAGTTTGAGTATCGAGAAAAACTCTATTTCCACGAAATACCAGCAATTGCCATCAACACCTTGCCACATAAGAAACACCAGATCACCCCACTCTAATTATAGACCGTATGATCACGATCGAATCTAAATAACCTATATTTTAAATCCATACAATAACACCACACTTGTTCGGAGGACTAGGGGGGAGAGGGGGCATGGCTCACCGCAGTCGCAACAGAAATAGCGTTTGACGTTTGTATCCGCGGTGGCGCCTGTTCACTGTCAACTTTATAGAGTAGTTATCGTTAGAGCTTTCGTTGGCTTTTTTATCCACCAATAGACATCCAATTCCTTCAGAATGTTGGACAATAAAGAAAAGGATGAAAGAAATGTGCATGTGAATGAGATGAGAATGTTAAGGTGGATGTGTGGTGTGACAAAACTTGATAGAATACGCAATTAGTTTATCAGGGGAAGTCTGAAAAGATGATAAGTGCGAGACTAAGTTGGTATGGTCATGTAATGAGGAGGGATGAAAATCATGTGACCAAAAGAGTTTTAAATATGAATGTGGTTGGATGTGTGGCTAGGGGGAGGCCGAAAAAAAGATGGATAGATTGTGTGAAAAATGATATGCATGTTAAAGGAGTGGCATCAGAGTTGACGAATGATAGAGGAGAATGGAAGAAGACATATTGTGACGACCCCACTAAGAGTGGGATAAGGGTTAGAGAATGATGAGACATCCACGTCCTTAGATCCAGTGACGACTGTCTGATAGCTTCCTGAGATTCAATTTAGTAGTGACTTAGAGTCCGTTAAGCTGTGACAGCCCAGCAGTGTGACCGTGAGACTCTTTTGAGAGAGTCACGTGTTTAAACCCCGGCAGGCACCAATGACTTTTTCTATTAAAACTTATGTGTCTTATTGAAAATTGTAATTTATCATACGCTTTGAAGAAAAACATCGTGAGGAAACCTGCATATCTCTAGAGAAATCTGGTGATATGTGTAACCTACTAATCCGCATTGGAGCCGCGTGGTAGGTCTTAGCTCCAACCCTTCTTTTCAAAAACGGAGAGATGAGGTCTATGCCCAGCTGTGGGATTCTAACAGGCAGTTACTTTACTTTTTACTTTTACTTCTAGAGTCCATTAATTTGGTTTGATTTTCTTCCAATTCAAACCTATCTTTTGATTTCCACGCAATACGATCTTTTGCCGGTTTAATATAGTGCATGAACGAATATGTGACCTATTTAAGTTTGTTCATTTATGTAATGGTGGTTTTGCTAGTTGCATTTTTTAGCATCTTAGGAGCTCAACGTCCATCGGTTTACCGAAAGTATATTTATCAAATAAAATCCTTTAATAACTTAAAAATCAGAGAAGTTTTCAAGAATGGCTAATATTATATTATTTCGAGAAACTACTAATTTGACGTTCAATTGACGTCAATTGTGACGTTCAGTTCAAACCTGAATCAAAATATAAAAACTACTAGGTAATAAATTCCTAGACCAGTTTTTACACAACAAATATCCAGTGCATTTAGCAACTACTTCTTATAAAGTTTATTAAGGAAAGAACACTGAATATTTTTACACACATGGCTCCACAGTGCTCCTTATATCACTATTCAATTCAATTCAAAATATTCTTTATTCAAATAAACTCGTAAACAAGTGCTTTTGAATCGTCAAGTCTACTGCTGGTTTGGAAAACTCCTACCGAGAAGAGCCAGCAAGAAACTCGGCGGTTGTTCTTTTAAAAATATAACTCTTAATACTATTTACATTAAGTCGTTAAGTCTTTATTAACATTAACATATTAACTATCTATACATATTGTAAATTCTTTATTAAAAAATGATTTCTCTGTGTTGTAAATTACCCTGTGCCGTTAAGGAGGGCGCGTTAAAATTGAAAATAAATTCAATATCAATTTGAGCGTGCGCCAAGAGTGCGGTGTCGATACGTGACGTTTATGTTGCTACTCGACATCGACTAATAAAATAGCTCGTTTTTCATTTGCGTTTTATCAATTTTGTTTACCATTAGTTATTGCAATTCGCACGTGCTATATGTCTTTGGTCATAAGCCGTGATTGTGGAACGGTGCAAGCGTTTTCTATAAATTACAGAAACATTGCTTATTTAGAATTCATCACGCGCTTTTCGGTGTAGGAGAGGAATTGCAAGGAAACCTGGGACTTGGATGTAGGTGTAAACTTATATCGTTCTCTCCAAAAGGAGATAGAAGGCGGTTGTTTAGCAGTGAGATAGTAACCGCAGCTGGTAAGCTAATCTGCATTGTGACAGAACCGTAGGTCTAGTCTTCAATCTTTCTCTTCAAGAAACAAGAGACTATAGAATCACTGTAAATAATTAAAGTTTGTTGGCTCTTTTTCCCACAAAGAGTCAGCTTAGCGATTCAACGCTAAAACGCTGTCAGCATTCTTGGGACCATTCCACGTGGGCAAGATCTGTATAGTCCTAGAGTGTAAGTAATTTAAGATAGCTATAACTTGTACATTTTTGTTGTAAATAACAAAAAAATTTGGTTGACAACCGATTGTTTCCATTATTACATTGTTGTCAACAATATCACGACGCATCCACATTAAAGTTATAGTTTTCACGACTAAAACCTGCTACCAAAGCGGAGAGGAGAGGGGATGCGTGTTGTATTCTATTCTCTTTATTAAAATAAACCATTTATTAATAAATATAAATAAATACAAATAATTATTTATTATTTTCCTTAGATAAACTCCAAACTTAGCCCTTTTCATTAATTGAATAAAATTCTTTTCAATACAGCAAGTGGCAATATATTAATAAACTATTTTTGGCGGTTAATGGCAACCCAAGAAAAACAAATGCGCCTGCGCAGTATCGACACGTTGGCGGGGAAATTATGTATGTCTTGTTGTTTTAGCGGTGATGGACGATAATCGGTATTATGTATGGCTGGACGGTATTTATGATGATATCTCGATGTGTATTTTGGGACGGCTTAAATATCGACGCACGAGCCTGTTTGACATGGGCGTATTGGGAATATTTGTGGCGAAATGTATATTTTTTTTATACAAATTCCTTCATTACGCCGTTATTTATTTGTTATTCAGTTATAAAGAAACAGCGTTAGTATCTAAATTTATAACAATTTCCGTCAAAAAACAAGTACCAGGGTGATTTTTATTAGTAGATTAATATTTAAATAAAAAAAGAAAAAGATATCCGGGTAATCTGAATTCAAGTCCGCCTGTTCCATTATGAGCTATTATGACTTTGCAAAAGACAGCGTAATTAATCTCTGTTTTCTAATAACCATTTGACATTACATCATTTTTTTTAAACTGCTGTAATGGCAAAGCTAAAATTGACTGAAGAATTTTATTATAAACTCACAAAAGCAAAGTAAAGCAGGAGCTGCAAGCTTATATGTCAGTACCTACTTTATTTACATCTTATATACATCCCCTATTATTGTATAATTCTTTATATTTTTATGTACAAAAATTAATTGCTTAAAATATACTGAGAAATAAATGTAAAAATACATATTTCAAACCACGTATGTTTCTTTTATGTAATACATTGTGGAGCGGCGCGGGGGGGTCCTGGAAGGATGCGGGATGAGATATAATGATGGAAAAGTGGACTGTATTAAAGGGGATGGTTCATTGCGGAAAGGGAAAAATGGCGGCGGAGAAGAACTATATTTGGGAGCGGAATGAAAGGAGGCACGCTTACCTTATGTGATAACTGTCCCGGATGCAGGATAATCGGCAGGCAGGCACTCCACAACACTTTCACTAGATTTGCACTAATTTAAAAAGGTGTGTTAAAATAATGCGCGAGCGCAGCGTGTTCGTCTCGAACGTTTTAGCTTACGAGTGCCGCCCTCTCTCGGCGATGCGGGTGCGGCGATAAATAAGCGTGCGAGGAGGACGGGATTATAAGTATGAGAGGGAAAGAGGTATATGGCGGTAACATTTCCCCCGGCCTTAAAGGGTCGCCTTTAAAGAAAATAAGTATAATATAGCGTATAAACATATATAACATATATAGCGGAGCGGTAATATTAAATGGGATTAAATATAAATTATGCTAATAAGTAATACTAACCTACTGCTAATAAATATACATAAAGTTAGTACTATTGGGATGGTAAAGGGCATAAGCGAATCGTGGGTCGTACGTAGCTACCCTTAGACGTTCTCACTGTGGCTACGCGGACAGTACCATCCTTCGATGGATGTATCTTCTCTATTACCCCTAAGGGCCATGAAAATGGAGGAATATTATCCATCACTATAACTACCACAGTCCCTACTTTAATAGGAGCGACAGGAGTATTCCACTTCGCTCTCGACTGAAGTTTATGCAAATATTCCATTCGCCAACGTTGCCAAAATGACTGAACTAATTTAACCAATAACATGTGTCGTTGGTTGATAGATGTGGAATGGACATCTGGCGCGGGTATCGATGCTAAGCGGACTGTGTTTAAAAAGTGAGCCGGAGTGAGCGCGGTCGGCTCACTGGGATCAGAACTCAATGCGGTGAGCGGGCGCGAATTAATCAGGGCTTCTATCTGTGCTAAAACAGTTAAAAGTTCTTCATAAGACAGTATTTGTTGCCCGATGACTCTAAACAGGTGTGTCTTAACCACCTTCACCATACTCTCCATGCATCCTGCAAAATGCGGAGATGCAGGGGGAATATTTTTCCAATCTATGCGGTTTTCGGTAAGCTCGTGCTCCATATGCGGACGATATTCATCAAGAAACTTGTACAAGTCTCGTAAATAGGAACGAGCTCCCATAAAATTAGTACCTCGATCAGAATAAATGCATTGTACCGGACCGCGGCGCGAAAGAAAACGCTTCAAGGCGTTCATAAAGCACGCGGTTGATAGATCAGTAGCGACCTCTATATGCGTAGCTCTGGTTGTCAAACAAGTAAATATACATAACCATGTCTTACGGCTCTTAACACCCCTCCCACGATAAGGAGTGCATTGTAACGGCCCCATATAGTCAACGCCTGTGTGAGTAAAGGCTTTATCGACCTGGTTTATGCGTTGGCTGGGTAAATCAGCCATGAGCGGGAATGATGGTCTCGGTTTATATTTAAAACAAATATTGCATTTAAAAATACGTTGACGTATTATGCGTCGCGCGGAAAGAATCCAGTAGCGTTGCCTCAAAATGGACATTAACAATTCCGGACCGGCGTGTAGGTTACGCGTGTGGTAATAGTCTACCAACAAATCAACAATATGATCGTGTCGCGGCAATACTATCGGATGCTTATAATTGTAGGTTTCAGCGGAATGGATAAGACGGCCTCCAACACGAATAAGACCATCGTCGTCTACAAATGGTTTAAGTTTTATCAAAGCGGGTGAGCATCCTTTATTATGTTTCAAATCGATAACATCGCGAGAAAAATATACATTCTGCAATACGCGTAGTAATTTTAATTCTGCAAAGTCAATATCTGACTGAGAGATTGTATCTGCACGAGGCAAGATTTTTAAACAGCGGTAAATGTACACTATGATACGAAGCAACCTTCGGTAAGATGATGTACGTAAAGCGAGTTGATAGATGATCGACTCGTTAACGTCTGTAGTAGCAGAGTATGCGAGCGATTTCTCTTCTGGAACCTCTTCTACAGAATTACAATTAAATTCTGTAAGAGGCCATTCTGAAGGGTCAAGCGATACCCATGTTGGTCCGTGGAACCAAAGGGCGTGGTCTATTTGTTTATCAGGAGTCAATCCTCTCGATAAACAATCAGCGGGGTTTTCAACACCTGCCACGTGATAAAAATGTTTAGCAGGTAAGTTGTCAGTCAGCGTGACAACTCGATTGGCGACAAACGTCTGCCAGCGGTGAGGGGGAGAATTGATCCAAGAAAGAACAACCTTGGAATCAGTGAACGCGAAAATATTATTTATTTTATACAAAGGGTCGAGAGCGTTGTGAACCTTGCGCAATAGCTTTGAGAGAAGTACTGCTGCGAGTAATTCGAGCCGAGCAATGGATACAGGTTTAGAAGGCGAGACCTTGGACTTGGCACAAACTATGTGCACGAGGTTACCTGAGTGGTTTTTAACATGTACATAAACTACTCCACCGTAAGCGCGTTCGCTAGCATCAGCGAAACCTAAAAGGCTTACAGCAGAACCTTCTACAATACCTATGTGGCGCGGTATGCGAACCTCATGAAGGCTGGATAGCTGAGAACAAAATTGCTCCCAAGCGCTGACAATGTGACGCGGTGGAGTGTCATCCCAGTCGCATTTCATCAGCCAGAGCTCTTTGATTAAGAGCTTGGCGAACAATACGGTGGGAGCCACGAAACCCATGATATCCCAAAGGCGGGCTACCGTAGATAATATTGTGCGCTTGGTACACTTGTCGCTCGGGCATACCACCTCGAAGCGAAAGCAGTCATTATCTTTGTCCCAGCATAGACCCAAAACCTTATGAGGCACTGATTTATCAAATTCTACGCTAGGGGACGCTCGGTGCGAAGCGGGAATATTTTGTAAAACGGACTGTTTATTACTAGCCCACTTAACAAGATCAAACTGACCCATCTTGAATAACGAAATTAATTCATTACTAGCGGCTATAGCGGTGGTTTCAGACATCACTGAAAAGTTAATGTCATCCATGTATAAGGAAGATGAAGCAGCGGAAATATTTTTAAATTTATGTCCTTCATCTTCTATCAGCTGCTGTACAACGCGGAGAGCATGAAATGGACTCGACTTTAATCCGAAGCAAACTCGATTAAACTCGTAAACTTCTAAGGGATCTTGCGGACTAAACCTATATAAAATTCTTTGAAACCGTCGGTCGTTAGAATTCATGCCTATTTGCAAAAACTGTTGCTTACAATCAGCTGAAAGTGCGATAGCGAAAAGGCGAAATTTTAAAATTATACTAAACAAATCACCCTGTAAATTAGGGCCGGAGTGAAGCAAATCGTTGAGAGACGGGCTTCCACTGCTGGCATCTAACACGACTCGAAGCTTCGTGGAAGTTTTATCCTCGCGGATCACCCCGTGATGCGGTATATAATAGGCGAGGCTAGAAGTATCGTCTTTAGGTGCGGACACTAGAGATAAGTAACCCTTATCGACGTACTCTCTAATAACACTATCGTATGCCTTGCGCATCTTCAATGACGCTTCTAATTTCTTCTCAAGGCACAAAAAACGCCTATGAGCTGCGGAGTATGATTCCCCAAGCGAATAAGGATCACCACGGAACGGCAGCGACACTGTGTACCTGCCATTGCTGACGTCACGCTCCGTAGTAGCTCGGAAATGTTCCTCACATTCGACGTCATCTTGACTACGAACGGGACGGAAATCAACCTCTTCAAGTTCCCAGAAGCGCTTTAGAAGAGCGTCCATGGGATCGGATACGACAGCACAACATGAAGTTGTATTATTAATAGTAAAGCGGCGCGGTTGTAACACAGGGACCGTCCCCATAATAATATATCCTAAAGTAGTTTCTATAGCGGTCGGCGAATTTAATTTGTTGCAAGAAATTCTTCCCGGTAGCAACAAATGCGAGAATAACGAAGCACCGATCAGCATTTGAATCGGGCCCGGCGTTGTAAAATTATTATCAGCGAGCGGGAGCCGCTGCAAGTATCCAAGCGCGGCCGCGTCTATAGGTGCGGTTGGTAAGTCGTCGGCAATGCGATCGACTATAAGCGCGGAAATATCATAATGAATAGCGGAATGATGACGCGAGTATAATCTTAAATCTACTGAACCCTTAACGGATTTTTCAGCTCCACCTATACCCCTAATAATAAGGTGCGAATTATGTTTACTCAAACCCAAGCGATGGTATAAATCGTTTGTTATTAAATGCGATTGTGAGCCGCTATCTATAAGACATCGAACATTGAGCGGAATGTTATCTCGATCGTAAATTAAAACCTGCGCAGTCGCAAGTAATGTACATTGCGGGCTCGAGTGGCATGAGTCGTAAGTCGCTAAGGTATGCGGAGCGGCAATGAACGTCGAACAACTTGTAGAAACCGGCGGGCCGCTGGCGCTCGCATCGTGCGAGACTGGCGGCGGACTATGATTCATACGCGCGATAACCGACTGCGATGCAAGGGGTTCGATACTCGGTTCAACCCTTTGCTTATTGAAATGCAAAAGCGTATGATGTTTACCATTACAAGAGCGACATTTATTATTCGATTTACAATGCATCGATTTATGTTTAATACTTAAACAATTTATACAGGTATTTTTATCCTTAACAATTTTAAATCGTTCACTGGGAGTGAGGTTATCGAAGGCCGGACATTTGAAAAGATGTTCGTGCACTATATTAGAACATAAGCATCTATTATTATCCGAAACAGTTAAATATGATTGCGGGTTAGGGATATAATTATTTATTTTACGCGATTTTATTGGCGGATTCAAACAATTATTATTTTGAGTCTGGAAACTTATTTTATATTGCATTTTAATAAAATCAATAAGACTTTGTAGCGTAGGAATCGTATTCTTATTGCTATAAGACTCCATTTCGAAAGCGCGAATAGTTTCTTTATCTAATTTTTTAAGCGCGATATCAAACAATATGTAGTCACCTAAGTTGTCTAAACCTAGGTTTAGAAGCGCGTTAGTTGCAGTAGATATTTTATCCATAAATGATTCAAAATTAGCGAGCGATGCGGAACTAAATGATTTAGTATCAAGAATTTGATCGATATACATAGAAGCAAGAGTGCGCGTGTCCTGGTATCTATCGATCAACGACTGTAGAATGGCGTTATAATTTTTGCCACTCGGCGTTATCCCGGAGAATACACTTTGAGCCTTACTAGACAATTTTCCTACTAAATAATATAATTTTTCATCATCTGTCAATGACGGATTGTCATGGACAGTGGCCTTGAAACTGGCATAAAATAATGGCCAAGTGCGTATATCACCGGAAAACGTCATAAGCTCGATTGGCGGCAAAGAAGGTCGAGAGCGAGGTGGCGGTGGTGAACATTTAATGTCACTGTCTGGTTGTTTAGGCGGTGATAATTTCGTTATGACCCTTTTTACAAAGCTATACAACTCCTCGAAAGAAGTCCACGTCTGATAATCAAGTTGCGCTTTAGGATTAACGGTCAATAATACAGTATTGTACTTATCAACAAGCAATTTAAACTCCGAACGAATGTCATTTACAGTTTCGACAGCGACTAAAAAAGATTCTAAATTATTTTCGTTTAATTGTGCAATTTTCGCTTTATTAAAAATAACTTGCATGCGAGCGAAAAGTGCACTACGTCTCGCCTCTAAAACACGTAGTTTTATATCTAAAGATGACAGCGCAGTCTCTTCATCACTAGATGAAGCCATTTTTTATATTCAATATTTCTAAAAATAACTCGTAAACAATACGCGTATAAAGCAAACACGAACGAACGAAATTATAAGAAATAAGTGGGTAAGCGGACAGCGTTTTACGTATGAATTAGCGAGGCGCGTTAAAAAATAAAATATTGCGGGTGAAACTAAAACGTTCACTTCGGACGATAAGATAATATTCCTTTGAATAGTTCTTCAAATAATGTATGCGGATGAATATTAATATAAAATTAAGTATGAACTTATATGAATTACCTATGTAGGGGCGCGGTTATATATAAATATTAATTCTACTTAGATAATACATATAATATAGCGGATAAGCGGATATAATATGCGATATTTCTATAGAACCTAAATAGATAATGCGGTTATATAAATTAAATGACCTATTTAGGCGACCTATAGGTGCGGGGAAAGAAAAATATTATAAAGAAAAAGGGGGTCCGACTCGAATAGGACCACTAAAGGAGCGGCGCGGGGGGGTCCTGGAAGGATGCGGGATGAGATATAATGATGGAAAAGTGGACTGTATTAAAGGGGATGGTTCATTGCGGAAAGGGAAAAATGGCGGCGGAGAAGAACTATATTTGGGAGCGGAATGAAAGGAGGCACGCTTACCTTATGTGATAACTGTCCCGGATGCAGGATAATCGGCAGGCAGGCACTCCACAACACTTTCACTAGATTTGCACTAATTTAAAAAGGTGTGTTAAAATAATGCGCGAGCGCAGCGTGTTCGTCTCGAACGTTTTAGCTTACGAGTGCCGCCCTCTCTCGGCGATGCGGGTGCGGCGATAAATAAGCGTGCGAGGAGGACGGGATTATAAGTATGAGAGGGAAAGAGGTATATGGCGGTAACACATTGTTTTTCCATTATTCACATGTTTACCCCATAGCAATATTTCATAAGACATAATGCTATGGAAGTAAGCAAAATAAATAAGTTTCGCTGTTTCAATGTCTGCAAACCGTCCTATCTTTCAGACAGCGTAGAACACTGATCTAAGCTTCCTAGAAAACTAGGGAAAACTGGGTTTACACATATCATAGAAAATCCCTATAAATATGCTGGTTGCATTTCTGCGATGTTTGCCTTTAGTACAAAGCGCATAAACCACGCTGCTCCAATATGACTCTAACCTTTTATTCACACTAGCAGCGTGATGGATCTAAGCCGTAATCATTCCTCCTTAAAAGAAAGGAGATATAAGCTTATTAAAGGATAGTAACAAGTTGATTTTTTTAATTTTCCCCTTCGTTACTACGTTTCCGCTACGTTCCCATACGTTGTGTTACCCGCAACCTGTGCATGTACCAAATCGCAAAGACTTTACAGTTTTAATGTTGTAAATAAAGTACATATATTTACAGAGGAGGTCGAAAGCGTCAATGGCGAGGAAAGAATCATTACCAACGATGTTTAATGGAATAGGAAAGAGTGCAGAAACTCTACTAGCATCGGGACTAAGTGTGATTCCTGTGAGGCCGGAAAACGGCTTAGAGTGACGTGTATTGGAGAGTGACGAAAACTCTAATAACAAACTTATGTAGTTTACTTAGCAGATATATATTAGGCATAGATCCTTAATTTAATACAAATCCCAGTTGGCCTCAATGTATCCTGCGAACTTTAGGGTAACGTGTCAAAGTGTCCAAAAGTAATTTCGTGCATAAATAACTCGTTGTCCGTCGCCTGATCGCGGCCTGCAGAGATTTAACACATTTCCTACAACTATTGTCCGTTTTGCATAGTTGGATATTTAGGAAACGGTCACTTTAATATTTTTTGAAGATACACTATTTTTAATGCCATAATTATGTATGTTCTGTTTGCAGTGTGGTGTTATAAATAATTATTTGTACCTGCGACATCGTTTGAGTTTACTTTTAAATATCCTCAATGTACTATGTCTTTTTTTATTCCCAAAGGATAAACGGGGTTTCTTATATCAAATTCAAATTCAAAATATTCTTTATTCAAATAAACTTGTAAACAAGTGCTTTTGAATCGTCAAATCTACTGCTAGTTCGGAAAGCTGTTCCTACCGAGAAGAGCCAGTAAGAAACTCGGCGGTTGTTCTTTTATAAATATAATTCTTGACACTATTTACATTAAGTCGTTACTGTCTTTTACAGGTTCAAAGAGAGCTGTATCCACACATTCTTATCTTCTGAATAATCTTCAAGAGTATAGTAGGCTTAATATCATATGGTATATAGACTAGAAATGTTAAAAATTTCATCACAGTTTGTACAACTCGCTTATTTGTAAAATATCTGTATAATCGTAACAGACAGACAGACTTTCACATTTATAAAATTAGTATAAATACATACTAAAAGTACTCGAATCTTTATTCTTTAAATATTTTTTATTCTTAGCGATACGTTAAACCTATGGGTTTAAAGTTAAAGAAGTTAGTCACTCTTTTCAATGAAAGATATAATAATCGATGATGTGTTATAATTACACGGCTATTATATTTGGAAATTTTAAGTTAATGAAATTCAAAAGAGGTAAAGAAAAAAAATTATGTATGATTTAAATAGAACATATAGAAAAAATGCAATGCAATCTTATAGTTAAACAACGATATTTATTATATAACTAGCTGTGGCCGTGACTTTGCCCGCGTGGAAATCAGTGGGTCACATAGTTTTAGTAATTTACTATTTAAGCCCAATGTACTTATAACTTAAACCTTATTCAGAATGTACTTTTAGTAAAAACCATACAAAATTCCGTTAGGTAGATTGTGACAAAATCGACCACATACTGTTTTAATTGTTTTAGTAAACTTCTTTTAAAATTAATTAAAAGATTAAATAGTTAAATTTGTATAAACTTTTTCTTTTATTACCCGTATTCTCTTTCTTCTTCAATACTTGTCCTTTTCCTTCTATTACTCAAAGGATGACTGGAAGAGATCCCTTTTAGGGATAAGTCCGCCTTTGTACATGTGCTTTTTTATTTTTTCTTTCTCTTTTCTTGTATAAAAAGAAATAAATAAATAAAATGAGCCATTTTAGAATACGTATACTATAGATGAGAAAAAGAAGGAAGCCGCAATTGATCGCGATAATATGGAGATAT
Organism: Morpho helenor; assembly: GCA_029227775.1. Taxonomy (NCBI): domain Eukaryota; kingdom Metazoa; phylum Arthropoda; class Insecta; order Lepidoptera; family Nymphalidae; genus Morpho; species Morpho helenor. Next base: position 4,450,546 of record JARGCU010000006.1, read on the forward strand.
TTCAAAGACAGGTGTTTTATTCAGTAGCGAGGGGGCCTGACTGTGATTTATTTATTGCTATCTTGTCTTTTCCAACCCTTGCACCCTTTACTATACTTAGCTCGCTGAATAATTTACTGAAGAGTTACATTACCCAATGAAAAGATACACAGAAAAAAATGGAAACATTTTCTATTAAAAATGAAATTTATATGTTGCTCAGAGCATCTTCCTGCACTTATCCCACTCTAAATGGGGTCAGCACCACATGTTATAAACATGTTGTCACATGATTTGGCTAAGTATTTTACGGCAGGCCGCCTGCCTGACATCAACTTACTTTAGTCGTTTTTTACGACACCTCGGTAAGAAAGAGGGTCGTCTATTCTACTTAACAGGATACCACACGATGGGTCTAAATTACATTAGTCGCCTTTTATGACACCTCGGTAAGAAATGAGGGTGATCTATTCTACTCAGCCGGATACCACACGGCGTAAGTTGTTAAGAGCAAAAGTGAAAAAAGATCTCTAAACAGTTTCTACACAGCATTATATCCATATCTTTAACATTAAAATGAGCTAATCTTGTATATATATAATCTAAATTTCTAAAAACGGCTCCAAGTATGTTCAAGAAATTCAGTATGTAGGGAGTTTCAAGGGTGGAAATGGATCTAGGTTTTATTTAAAAAAATGTCGTTTCATCCACCACCAATTTTATATACCACTGCGCCACGATGACCATTAAAGTTTAAGTATTAAGTACATTACTAAAATATCTGATTAAAGATAAATATCACCACAAGTTTATAGGATATGATGATAACATAAACAACCGTGGGAATACTAGTTAATTGTATTTAAGATTGGACCACAGACGGGCAGTTTGCAGCAAATAATATTGAATAACCACAATTGCTTAATATTTATTTCGGGATTTTACACATAAACATAAATATAGTAACATCAATAAAGTTTAAACTTAAAAAGTTACATAGATATAAGTAAGTTAAGAGCTTAAGCATTTAGTGTTTTAACGCAGTATTTTTCTTGTTTTATTTAAAAAAATATATGTATTATTTAATCTATTTATGTAAAAATATATTTAAAAATGATAAACTGTTTTAAGCAAAAGTAAATAATAATTAGATCGAGTTAATTAAATTTTAACAGACGATACTATATTAAGATTTGTCTAAGCGATCTTTTTGAGCCTTATTTGTTTTACATATCAGATTGATGATTATATCTATGTATGAAAGAAATTTAGAATAGTCAAAATATTGTGCAGATGGAATTTTGATTTTGATGCACTCGTGATTGCTTGAGCACTCTTGTGTCTTCAACAAATAACAGAGCCTTTGTATTTGTTGTAAAAATATTGGACGGAACTTAAAACGTCTTAAATATTTACCTTATGTAATTATATATTAGTAGAATCTTTTCATCTATTCATTTTACCAAAATTAATTAATAGATTAAATAGTTAAATTTATATAAACTTTTCTTTTTCTCTATATTACCCGTATTCTCTTTCTTCTTCACTTCTTGTCCTTTTCCTTCTGTTACTCAAAGGTTGACTGGAAGAAATCCCTTTTAGGGATAAGACCGCCTTTATACATGTGCATTTTTTTACTTTTTCTTTTTTAATGATATGTATAAAAAGAAATAAATAAATAAAAATAAATAAACGTCTTGTGTTCGGTTGCCCTTAATGGTATGATCATTTAAGCACGTGTTGAATATATTCGCAGTGCCTGTAGTGCGTATGACAGGTAACGTACATACTTAATGCTTAAATCTATCAGCCATTCCCGATTGCCCTACCTCGGCCTCGTTCTACGCAAAGGACACAAAGTGTGCGTTTTCATTATTGTAATCAGTTTCAGAAGATTATCTGCATTTTATTTCTTTCTAGCTTCCTTTATTAAATTAGAGATTTAAAAAAAAAGATTGTTGAGTTTTTGTGGTGGAGGTTTGTGCATGTATTTTTACAAATTCTGCATGTATTGGGTATGGAAACGGATTGCCCATTCTACATTTAGCATTATATATATTTTCTATTTACTTTATGGCGGTTTACAGCAAAATAATTTTATCATTACTTTTGTATCATGGATCTTGACAAAGTAACGCTTAATTCTATAAATTATTTTGAGATTCGTTTAATAAAAAAATCCTTTGTATACTTTTTTATTATTAACGTTTTTTATGGTACATAATTAAAGTCCCATAAATTTGTTTATAAGCTTTCATATAAGAACTTATGCCATGGCGATTATTGCAAGTTTGTAAGTGACTAGCGTTGTCTATCAAAAAGCTATCAACGATTTGGATTTCAAAACTAGGACCTCATCTTAATCGGCATAGATGCTGTCTGTGATATAAGTGGATGCCTGTGTTATTGGGGTTAGTTGTGTGAGTAAGTGGGGCTGAAAATATTTTGATGTCTTACTTCAAGGAACGCTTAGAGATAAGCCAAATAATACTTCTTACTTACACATTTAAAATTTTGGTATGGATTATAAGTAACGTAAAATCCATTTTAGCACGTAGTCCTTAGATCCTTAGGTTCGTAGTCCTTTTAGTTTCATCCACTACATTTACACTATATTTAATATTTAAATGAGTTAATCTTGTATGTATATAATATATTCGGAATCTCGGAAACGGCTCCAACGATTTCCAACGATATTATTGTACGGGGTTATGGAGGAGAAAAATTGATCTAGCTAGGTTTTTTTTATTTATCCCTGTTTTTGGGCATTCAAAAAAATACTAAAATTTATATTGCATATAAAACACTATTTTCGCCGTGAAGTGTTAAGAACCAGCGGTTTCTTAAAATGAAAATACCTAGGATCGAGCAAGGTTCAGTCACCCAGGGACCGTTTTTTATTTATAGTTTAAAACGGACGATAGTGTCTTGAGGTGTACAACAAAGCCCATATACAATGAATACACGCACCCGATTAGTCACAATCCGGGCTAGCATTTACACAAAAATCACTATCAGATGTTCGGCACGACGCAATTACCATACGGCCTGGACGAGCGTCAAACATGAAATCACGAAAATGAGTAATCCTTGTAATTATTACAGTGATTACCGGTAATAGAACATCATCAGACGTGGATTGAGATCGCGATAACTATAAATATTCACGATTATCATTACTCAATGAGATTCCGAGATTACTATTACGTGGTTTGTACTCAGGGATTTGTTGTCAGGAAATATGAATATGTTAATTTGATACTAGAAGTTTTCCCATGAATATCTGACGTCATTAGACGCGTATAAAACTATTGATGTTAATGAATGAGATTCTTTGGGTTATTATTATGTAGATCTAAATCTTGGTATGTATAGTAAGGAATTATTATAAATAAATAATAATAAAATATAAACCGTCGTAGCGTGCTTCTTTATAAAATCCCAGACTAAAAGATACTCTAAGCATGAAGGAGCTGGTTTACAAAGTTCGCCTTGTGAACTCCAGGTTTTCCCATGAATATCTGACGTCAGTTAGACGCGTATAAAACTATTTCTGTTAATGACTGAGATTCTTTGTGTTACCATTATGTAGATATGTAACAAGATAGATAATGTATAGTATGGAATTATTATAAATAAATAATAAAATATAAATATATGGGACTTACACACACGGTTGTCCGTCCCCCGTCTCCAAAGTAAGTAATTTAATACTCGTGTTATGGTAGACAGACAACTGGTGAATATATACTTATATATTTTTAAATACATACTTAAATACAAATAAACACCCAGACTCGAAGAGAAGAGCAACAAATTACACAATTAAACATTTAGTTATAGAAAATGTTGGCCCTTGGCGGGAATCGAACCCGCGACCCGCGAAGCTGAAGGCCACTAGGATGGGTCTCTCTTGTTTCAGAGAATGGTTTTGAGAATAGAACTACCACATTCTTATATTGTGTAGTGGTATTCTCTCGAAATATACAAGATTATCCACGATGTTTTTCTTCACCGACGAGCATGTGATAAATTGTTAATATAAATTTGATCAATAAGTTTTCACAGAAAAATTTATTAGTACCTGCCCGAGATTTGTATCCGCGATCTTCTAAGGGACATATAGTCTTACTGCCTAGCCACTGCGGCTATAAAAACAGGTATAAACAAGTATAAATATTCAACGTGCCACAGGCTTTTGTCGGACAGGTGTGTAATTACCTTCATGACTCGGATGTGTTGCACCGCTATATGCTGTCACGTTTGTTCCTTATTTTAGTGCTATTTTATTAACTATATATGTAATAACTTCCTACCAATTTTATATTAGGCATTCTATAGTGTTGTACTTCATTAAATATCGATTAAATTCTTAATTCAGGTGTCATAATACATGAAAGTAATGGCCTTTTCCTATCCCACTACTAAGCATAGACCTCCTCTATCCGTTTTTGGAGAGAAGGGTTGTAGCTAAGACCTACCAAGATGCTCCAATAATTAGTAGGTTACATATATTCCTAGAATTCTCTAGAGATATGCAGGTTCGCCGAAAATCGAGTGATAAATGCATTATCATCTAGACATATAAGTTTTAACAGAAATCTCATTAGTACCCGGGAATTGAACTCGTGACACCGTCGAAAGAATCGCACGGTACCACCACTTGAACATCACAATTTTTAACAATTTTTATTTAAAAAGTTTAATGGCTTATCGAAAAATTAATTTTATAAAAAAACATATTTCAATTTATTCGTATGTGTGTGTGTTTGTGCCTATATGTGTGAGTGATATTTATATCGAAACTTATACAGTCACATCACTAGTATACACTAATTATTCAGATATCGTGTAAGAAGAATAATAAGGCAGTGTTCAACATTAATCACTTATTTCGTATCGATGCAAAAGGTGACTACTGATCGTGCGTAACCATTATACCCAGTCGTGACCGAGTGTTGCCAAATTTTATCTCTATTTACCAAATTACAGTATATATTACACGTACTCGCCGCGTCGCTTCCTTAAAGTTTTAGTAGGACCAATCGTAGGTCATTAATTTGAGTTCGAAATACAAATAATTTTATCTATGCTATGATATCGATACAAAATGTTAATCGGTCGACATCGCTATCAGATCCTAAGGTTCTAAAGTGCTGTAAACGGTTCATTTTCCGGTACATCCATACTTGGAATCCTGCGAAGGACCCGTCCGCGATATTCTGTGTCTTAGTGACAATAAAATCATTATATTATCATTATATATCCTGTCATTTGTACTAATTCTTTCCTCATTCGTACGTCCGTCCGGGTCATCATCTTATACAGGTTCTTATTGAAAATTAAATAAATCCTATGAATGTCGAACAGAATGTAAATATAAATACTGTAATTATGTCTAAAGGGTATATATTAATCATAGATCAGGAAATTTTTAATACTATAGTTCTCTCCGAATTTGGGTACGGAAGTTGCTTTCATTGCGTAGACTATTACAACTAAACAATTAATAAGAATCTATCGGTAAAAATTAAATAACCGGATGAAAATGATATTTAGTTAATTTTACTATTTTATTTATTAATTTCATTATTTATTTATTTCATTTATTGTTAATTTGTTAATGCTGTAAAACACATACGAAATTTTAACACATATTGAATAATTTATAGAAGTAGGCGCCTACTTCTATACTTTACGGATTACCATGGTACTAAAATTATGATTGAATTATTTTAATATAATCTGCGTTTTTTTAAACATCTATTTAATGCTATGTGTAGGGATTAAAACCGTTATCATAACCTATACAAGCAGCATTAGTTATTGCACATATCACAAAACACCATCACCAACGACACATAAACAAGCACTACATACATTCACTACGACAATCTCAACGATCATTTCGCACCGCAACCGCATCATCAGGAGATAGTTTCCACATCAAAATCACAAACCTTTGCGCAAAAATTATAGAAAAATAAATCATAAATTTTGTCACACATTGCTTGCGAAGTCGTGATTAACGAGTAAATAGATGAATTTAATCTTGGATGGTTAATAAGAAATGATATCTGTTATTATAACATGGACCGACAGTCACGGACACGTACGCACACGTCCAAGTTTAAATATAATTGATCGTCTATCTGTTCGTGCGTTTGATTAACATGAGACGGATCGCACCCTCTGACCTCTTGATTGACAAATGACTAACGAATTTTTATTTGAATAATGAATCTGGTCGGACTATAGTCGAGTTATACTGACATATGTATCGTTACTAAATATATTGGGTAGGTAAGTACATCTGCCTTGAAGGGGTACTGAACCTAATAAATATTAACAGGGAAAATAAAAATTCTTTTTTTACGCTTTATTCGAATTATAAATTGCTACGAAAACTGGTTTAATAAGAAAGTTTTAGTGAATTATGTGAACACTTTAAGAGGACTCTTAAAGTATCGTCTCTGTGTGATCGAATCAGACGATATTAGAAACATAGTCAATATCGATGTATCTCTAAAAGTCTCTAAGCTAAACTACTTTACTACAGCAACTATATACCTATATTTACTTAATATATAAAACTTGAAAAAAAAATATTGTTATATATTTATATTCTAATACAGCCAGCTGAATAGAATAGACCACCCTCTTTCTTACCGAAGTGTAGTAAAAGGCGTGTTACTCAAATTGACCTAGCGTGTGGTATTCGGCTGAGTAGAACAGACCACCATTACTCCTTACATAGGTGTCGTAAAAGCCGACTAAAGTAAGTTGATATCAGGCAGGCCGTCGGCTGTAAAATACCTAGCTGAATAATAGAACAACATGTTAATAACATGTTGTGCCGACCCCACTTGAAGTGGGATTAGGGATGATCATGATGATTTATATTCTAAAGATGTTAATTTAATTGATATTAATTGAGTAAGCTGATTAAAAACCGATCGCAATATTTCTGTATTTTATTGCATGTAAGACACTCTAAAGACATTACCTAATCCTAGTAGAAATTCCTTGCTTTTGAGCTCCGCATTTCTATTCCTCGCTTATACTTCCGATAAGGTAAATACCTACTCTAAGGGCTGTTAAAATGTTTCGACATATTCTAAGTTCATATAACATTCGTCTCACTAGACTAGGCTCATCAGAATTTAATTATTCACTCTCATAAAAATAATCCACTTTAATCTCGAATTCGTTTTTTATGCACCAGAGACAATTCTCACTTAAAATCTCATCAAAAAAGTCGACCGAAAACAACTCTCGTATCATCTATCAATCTAACATAGCGCTAGCAGCGGGATACCACTATTATATTTAATTCTCAATCTATAGCACCGCGGGCACAGTGTCACAAACGACTAATTCTTAATAACAAACCACATAGCTTATAATCATCACAGTGTGTAGGTGGAAAACTTAGATTTGAAAAAGACGCAACAAAAAAAACAATTATGTTCACGACATGGCGGTTTTCGAGTGTCCAGTCGTGATTGCATGTCTTTGACATTGTATAATAGTAATATTTTATCTGTAGCCAATCTACAAATGGCTGCGAATCGAGTTTTGTTCTATGCAAATTGCATGCGTATTCAAAACAAATTTATTCTATCATTTATCTATTAATGTTTCATCTGCAGTCTAATAAATAAAATTTTGTTTTTTCTCTATTACTACGTTTTGCATATTTACTATTATATTAGTTGATAATATTTTGCTGTTTAATAATAAAAATTCGAATATATTCGAAAGTTTTGAAGTTGGCTAAATAAGACGAAATTTTGAGATTTTTTAATACTAAAAAAATATATAATGCTTGTTGAGAGAAGAGTTTTTGGAATTAATTGGTCGCTAATGTGTTATATTCTGTTTTAAGTTTTGTCTATGTAAGCTTTCTTTATACCTTGTCCTTCGTATGTATTCGGTGTTTAAAACTGAGAGGGTACTATTTGTTTTTTAAAACACATTCGTAATTGTTATTTACAATTCATTATACTTTTTGCGGAAAAAGGAAACATCGAAAGAAAGCCCCAAAAAAATCCTAGGATATAGGGTGTAACCTTCTCAATAGCGCCGCGCAGCTTTCTTCCAAGAAGAAGATAAATTTTTGCACAGCATTGGAATAGAAACTGGGTATTTTTTCCATTTTTTTTTCAATATAAGGGAAGATTCGTGACAGCCCTACCAAAGTATCCTCCTCATTTAATAGGGTTGCTTCAATTTTGTAAGTCATAACAATGTTAGATTGAACAAAGATTTTTTATTTATTTTAAATCTCAGGTGATTGAAAATGGTATTTGTGCTTTGATAGTCTATAGATAGCCGTCTAATCAATTGATTTTTTATACAATCTTTATAATACAAACAACAATGACACACTCTCAGATCTTTTAAATAAATAATGAACGTTTCGGGATGACTCCATGACATGCAGTGATATGATACGCACGAGTCAAATAAACTGTTGAGGAAGAATTGTAAACAACGAGATTTATATTATCTCTCTTCTAAGAAATACTAAACCGCTACAAAGTAAATTCAAAAGTGATTAGTGTTATTTAAAAAACCGAAAATTAATTTCGTGGTAAATGTCGTATTCAAAAGTGTTAAAAAGAATGACAGTTGTTTATCTAAGCCAGTGATTCTCAACCACTGTGCCGCGGCATTTTAGTGTGCCGCCAAATTTTGCAAATATATAATAATGTTAATATTATTAAAATATATCATTAGAAAATAAAATATTTTTATTATTAGCTTGTAATTAATGCCTAATAAACGTTAGTTTATTTCGTATATTTAAAATTTCTGTCATAAACCATTTATGCAGTGTGTTGTAGTAAGTAAATAATTTTTATCGTTTTCTTTGTGTGCCGCCAAATTTTGAAATCGTTAAATATGTGCCGCAACAAAAAAAAGGTTGAGAATCACTGATCTAAGCCTTATACTAGCTCCACGATATTGTATCGAAAGTGTATAATTACGTTTGTATCTTTGATATATAAACGAGCTAATTCTACTAATATTAAAAATTCATAAGTTTGTTAGTATGGATGTATGTTTGTTACTCTTTCACGGCGAATCCGCTGAATCAATATCGATGAAATTTGGCACAATTATTACATGTAGACCGGAATAACATGTATATAGAAATCCTGTTAATTCTACAGGTATAGGATGACATGCAAAAGCGCCATCTATTATCAACTTCTAGTCTACGTAAACGAAGTTGCGGGTAAAAGCTAGTCTTGTATATATATTGAATATGAATTTCAAAAACGGCTCTTAACGATTTTCATGAAACTTGGCGTAACTTGTAGCGGGTTTCGGAGGCAATAAGTCATATGTACTTGGTTTCGGGGGCAATAACTCGATCTAGCGAGGTTTCATTAAACAAAAATTATCCCTGTTTTTGGGTACTGAAAAACTGCTTAAATAGAATAGAAATACATTACAAAGATTAATTTTGCTGTCAGTTGTAATAGCTCAGTGGAGACCGACCGAACTAAATAAGTGAAAATACCTGGGATCAAGTCCCAGATATTAGCAACCTTTTCTTTATTTTTTTATTTCTTTAGTTTCATTTTTTTATATCTTTTAATAAAATTACCTAGCAAGGCTCGATCACCCAGGTACTTTATAATATTTACAGAGCTGTGGCAACCCAGCGGTGAGATTGTAGACTCCCTAGAGAGGGTCACGGGTTCAAACCCGGGAAAGTTTGTCACCAATTTGTTTTTGGTTTAAAACTTCTAGCATGATGGCTAGGTATTTTACGAATGGCCGTCTGCCTGACGTCAACCTACCTTGGTTGCCTTTTACGACACCTCAAAATGAGTGTGGTCTATTCACCTCAACCGGATACCACAAGCGAGTCAACTTACTTTATTCACCTTTTACGACACCTGGATAAGAAAAAGGGTGGTCTATCCTACTTAACCGGATACCACACGGCGATAATTAAAATATATCGAATAAAATTTCAAAGAAATGCTTTAATTACCTACATACTATCAGTCTTTATTTCTCTAAGGTCTCTGCCCATAATATGAAAATTAATAAGGTACTATGCCACTGCGACGATCGCATTGTGGTCGGCGTCGACTGAAAATCGATCTAATATCGATTCTATCTAATATCGGCTGTCTGCATCTGTATCGGCGAGTCATTAAATCGTTTTGAGACGAGATTGAGTCACGTATTACACCCGGATGGGGTCCTCTTTCTAATTACCTGAGATATGTCAAATGATGTTCGCGATTTTAATTCATAGGCGATAGCGTTTTTATTTAGTTGAATTTTTTTTTGCTATTTCAACTAAAATTAAGATAATAAAACAGAAAATTGAATGAAAGAATTGTAAACAATACTATTCTTGTGTAGTAGTGTATGACATATTTCTCGTGCGGTGATTTTGTATTATTATTAACTAGTAGCCTGCCCCTGCTTCGGACGGATATAAAATATATAGCCCATGTCACTCAGTGAAAAAAATGATTTAAATCGATCCAGTAGTTTTGATTTATTCATTACTGCCCGTGGCCCGCACGCGTTAAATTTAGAGGAAAACAAACCGCATTTTAAATCTGTAATATCTTTTAAAATGTTCATTTAAATTACATGCTGTAAACGGCCATATTTATCTATATTAAATTAACAATATATTTAAGGTACTTAATTGACTAATGATTAATGCTGTATTGTTTAAAAATGCTTCGAAAATAAGGAATTATTTTTCGTACAAAGTTAATGACAAAAAATGCTATTGTGGGTTTTGTGGTATTCAAGGTGTACAAATACTTAGTACATTATTTTGATAGATCTCCTAGGATTCGGCCTGTATTTGCAATGTAAGCAGAAAAAAATTTAATTATTTACGGTATGACATTAGAAACCTCAAAAATTACAGTATTTCTCTACTCCATATTGAATGTTAATATACATATAAACCTTCCTCTCGAATCACTCTATCTATTAAAAAAAACCGCATCAAATCTGTTGCGTAGTTTTAAAGATTTAAGCATACATAGGGATATAGGGACAGACAGGGAAAGCGACTTTGTTTTATACTATGTAGTGATGTTTTTATTGACGACAATGTTATGTCGATATATAATTTTTACTTACTTTTATCACTTTATTACACATTATCACTTAGACCATACGCCGTCTCCAACCGGCGCCACCGTGTCAAAATAAAATAAAGAATCGACCCAGTTCCCACAGTAGCTTGTTGTACATTGTTGAACAAGTCTTCAACAGGTTACAGATGAAAAATATTTTTATAACCAGATAATTTGTAGCCAAATATCCTTATGAATATGTCTTTAATAAATGCTTCCGACGTGCTAATATTCACTTAATTAATTTTTAATAAGCATATTTTTATTGATGATCGAAAATGCAAAAAATCTAATATTCAAAAGAAACTATACTTGTCTTTATTTATTGTATACAAAGTACATGTTATTGCCGTGGGTTATCCGCCTGAGTAGAGTACAATAGACGACCCTCATTTCTTCCCGAGATGTCGTAAATGGCAACTAAGGTAACTCCGGGGGAGTAGAATAGACTACCCGCTTTCTTACCGAGGTGTCGTAAAATACGACTCAGGTAAGTTGACGTCAGGAAGGTGGCCGATCGTAAAATACGTAGCCAATTCATGTGTTATAACATGTTGTGCCGATCCTATTTAGGGTGAGCTAAGGGCAAGAGGATGATGTTATAACTTGTAACTCAATTTTAATGAAGTTTTCAATGTCAAATGTCGCTCAGTAAAAAACTCTTTAGATGGCAGTGATGGTATAAAAAATATGGGAATCAGACTAATGGGAATAAATATAGTTTGTTTAAAGTTCATCTAAAACAATTGTAATCCAAAATCAAATTTTAATTCAAAACATTCTTTATTCAAGTAGAATGTTTAAGTACTTTGGAACCGACAAATGTTCATTTACAATACATCATTAATCCATAGATGTTGGTATAGCAAGAAATCATTTTACTTACTCATTTACATATTAAAGATTATTTATTTATTTATGCACCATAAAAAATGTTGGAAAAAAAAACATTATTGGTAAAAAAAGTGTACAAAGGTCAACTTATCCCTATGACAGAGATCTCTGCCAGCTAACCTACGAAGTGAGACAATTTATATTAAAGAAAAAGTTGGTACGCAAATATCAAACATTATGAATTAGAATTACCTACTAATAATTTCCTAATTTAACAATAAAAATAAAAGAAATATATAATATATACATAAGTTTTCATGTTAATTTGTAAATAACTTATACATCGCACATGAAGTTACGAGGCGCAGCTAGTAAACTCATTTGTTTACTCGCATACACCACATAAGCCCTAGACAGGATGGACTAATCAAGAAATTCCCTTTAATAGCTAACGCTATGTCGTTTTTATACACGTTTTCCGCGGAAGTGACGCGCGCAAACACGCGCTGTCATAGCCTGTGGATACTTACATAAAGCGTCACGATACACCTGATGACAATTAAATGCAAATCAAACGATTTTCCACTATAAAAATGTCATGCATCCAACATAACTAATACCGGAATGAACGGTCGCGTCTGTGTGACGAATTTATAATTATAATCTTTAAGATATATGATGGGAAACGAAATAAAAATGATTGATATGAAGGAGAAATAAATCACATAACCGCCCCGATCTCTAATTAGTGACTGGTTCGCGAAGCAATTAAACTATAGTTTTGATTATTTGATCTGTGGCGCAATAGTTCACATTCCTTGCCTCACAGAATGTCTGTTGAGTTAAAATGGGTAAGTACAATTTAAAAGTACACATAATGGCATTTTGTTTAATTTTTTTTTATTACCATTCCCATTATAAACGCAATTATTATTTTTAAAACACAAGACGATGCAAATATAGATTTTTTTTACAAATTACTAGTTACAAATTACTAGATTTGGTTTACAAATTACTAGTAAACTTGTTAACCTTTCCAGCTAAGCTAAATGCTTGAGTTAGGAGTGGGTTCACGTAGGTAGTATAATGGCCGGGATTCAAATCCACGACCTCTCGGTCGCAATTCCGTTACCCTAACCATTCCGCTATCGCCGCATATTGTTACTACGTTATGGCATATACCAATGTGTATTGATCTTTTACATTTATTAGTTGTGTCCGCGTGAGTTTGCGTCAACTTAAGCGTTTAAATATCCTCAATAAAGTAATGTGTTTTTTTTCAGTTTTCGATCGAAAAACAAAAATTTTATCTTTTATGTTACCCCAGTTTATAAACTTTAGTTGTGCCATCATCCTCCTGCCCTTATCGCACTCTAAGTGGGATAAGGGCAGGAGCACTTTACAACACCTCGGTAAGAAATGACGTTGGTCTATTCTACTCAGCCAGATACCACACGGCGGGTCGTCTTACCTTAGTCGCCTTTTACGACACCTCGGTAAGAAATGAGGGTGGTACTATTCTATTCAGCCGGATAACACACGACGTAAACTTTAGTTGTGCTAATTTTATCAATATCAGTTCAGCAGTTTAAATATGTAAGCTTAACCGTGTAGATCAAATTTAACAAATCAGAAAATTCATATAGTTGCTATATTACTAAAATTTTCTTTCATGTCTCGTATTTTTGTTTTTCTCATAACTGACGTCTAATAATCGTTAGCTTAATTGGTAATAATTTTACCAATTTTGATATCACCGTTGACCGAATCTCAACATTTATAGTAACGGCGCTTTTTAAATTAATAATTTGTCAAATCTATCGTCAGGTTGTTTAAATATAAACCTGTTTTTATATAAAACGACCGGCGTACCGCAGTACTCCTCGCAGCGAATAGGTAGTTAATAAGCATTAAGAATAAGATGAAAATGTATATTATAGACGAAATAAGAGTTTTTTTTTAATTTTCTCATGTTCCGCTACTTACAACTTTCAAAATTTTTCCTTCATCTTCTCCTGTCAATAATTATCACAACCAAATAAAAGACTGGCTCGTCTGCACAGTGGATAGTGACCCTGCCTTCGGCTCCGTGGGTCGCGGGTTCGATTCCCGCCGAGGGCCAACATTTTCTATAAATGAATTTGTTGGTCTTCGAGTCTGGGTGTATATTTGTATTTAAGTATGTATTTAAAAATTATATAATGTATATTCACCAGTTGTCTGTCTACCGTAACACAAGTATTAAGTTACTTACTTTGGAGACGGACGACCGTGTGTGTAAGTGTCCCATATATTTATTTAATTATTTAAGGAGTTAACCCGATGAAAAGCTTTATCCTATCCTACTAATCCTACTATCCTACTAATATTATAAATGCGAAAGTTTGTGAGTATGGATGTATGTTTGTTACTCTTTCACGGTGAATCCGCGGAATCAATATCTATGTAATTTGGCACAATTATTCCTTATATACCGGGGTAACATATAGGCTATAGAAATTCTGTTAATTCTACAGGAATAGGGTGACATTTAAAAGCGCCATATATTATCAAACGATTACGCGACAACAGTCCAACGAAGTTGCGGGTAAAAGCTAGTCTATCATAAAAAAATGGCAAAAAGCTTTCTATATGTCTCTCTTAAGGGAGTCACGGGTAAATATTTGATTGATTTTTTGACCAATGTGTTTTTTCTGTCGAACTTATGTGTCTAATTGATAATTGCAATAAATCGAGCGCTTTTCGGCGAAGGAACATCCTAAGGAAACCTGCATATCTTAGTGAATTCTGGGGATGAGTTTAATATACCAATCCGATTGGAGAAGCGTGGTAGAACCCTTCTCTCCTAAAAACGGAGAGAGTTGTCCTATGCCCAGCAGTGGGATAGTAACAAGCTGTTACTACTAGTAAAGCATAGCTTCGTAGACCACGAAATCACATACTTAATTTATACTCACACATCCTCCTGCCCTTATCCCACTCTAAGTGGGGTCGGCACAACATGTTATAAATATGCTGTCACATGATTTGGCTGCGTTTTTTTGACCGGCCACCTGCCTGACGTTAACTTACTTTAGTCGTATTTTAAGACACCTCGGTAAGAAAAAGGGTGGTCTATTTTACTCTATACCACACGGCGGGTTAACTTACCTTAGTCGCCTTTTACGACACCTTGGTAAGAAATGAGGTTGGTCAATTTTACACAGCCGGATACCACACGGCGGCACATACTTAATTTATATAGAAAACTAAAGAGATCTCATCTCTATAACTCAAGGTTGAATATATTCTAGGATGTAGGAAAGGAGCTTCCTATAAACATACGGCTTACCACAAAAAATGTTTTAATCTACATATGATATTTTATATGTAGATTAAATACATAAATAAGTCAAATCAAATGACTTAAGAACGATTCTTGACATTTATAATACCGTCGGTTTAAATTTATTATTTGTCAAAGCTTTTTAATATGTACACTTTTTTTTTATAAACGAGAGGAAAAAACTCGCCCAATTAATAATAAATCACACATGCACACATGTACATACACACACAACACAAATAAATATACATATATACTCATATTTGACTGGCCTGTTGGCGCATTCAGCTCTGCGGGTCGCGGGTTCGATTTCCGCCGAGGGCCAACATTTTGTATAAAAAGAATTTGTTGGTTCTTCGAGCCTGGGTGTATATTTGTATTTAAGTATGTATTTAAAATTATATATGTATATATTCACTAGTTTTCTCTTACCCATCATAACACAAGTTTTAAATTACTTACTTTGACCTTGTGTGTAAGTGTCCCATATATTTATTTTATTATTTTATTTACATTCACCGATACATATCCCACTATTCCTATCCTATGCTACTAATATAATAAATGCGAAAGTTAGTGAGTATGGATGTATCTTTATTACTATTTCACGTCGAATGCGCTGAATCAATATCGATGAAATTTGGCACAATTATTCCTTATACACCGGGGTAACATGTAGGCTATAGAAATCCTGTTAAATCTACAGGAACAGGATGACATTGAAAAGCGCCATCTGTTATCAACCTATCGCGCGACAACAGTCCGCGCTAACGAAGTTGCGGGTAAAAGCTGGTATTCAATAATTGTTTGGAGGAAATCTGGATGGTGAGGCTCGTGCTTTGCGCCTTGAAAAAGGTACTTAAGTCGTTTGTTGGATTGGTTATAAGATTCTATAATAAAATTCCGCAATCGATTTTAGCTTTGCCATCACAGTTTAAACACACTATTAAAAAGAGGTTGATACAAAAGACTACTATACTGTTGGGGATTATTTAGATGATAAGAATGCGTGGATATAGCTACTGTCCGACCTGTACAAGATAGTAATGACTTAATGTAACTAGTTAAAAGTATTATGTTGAAAAGACCAACCGCCGAGTTTCTTGCTGGCTCTTCAGTAGAATTGACGATTCAAAAGCACTGGTTTACAAGTTTATTAAAAAAAAACGGTTGCCTGTAAAGTCGGTTTTACGGGCAAAGATTTTACTTGACAAAGTCTTTTTAAATGTGATGGATTGGAGTGGGAGAGAGACGGCGGGCCTCTCTTTCGTTCGGTGACTCTCCTAACAGACGTGAGTGACGTTTCATGAGTGACTCCAAGCCGCAACCTAATTTAAGACGTTGTCACGTCAATAAGAAAATTTTGAATTTGAATTTGAATGAAATTGTTACTGTTAACAGATGACATTCAGGAAGCCATAAATTAAACCAAACTAATTGAATAAATACCGGTTATCCATATTTAACATAGCGGTGCGTTTAATATTTATAATCGATGAAATATTTCCTGGCATTCTATTATTAGTTATTTTATAATCCACTCTAAATTTAGCATCCTACTAATATTGTAAATCCAAAAGTTTGTGAGTATGTTTATTTGTTACTCTTTCACGGCGATTCCGCTGAACTAATATCGATGAAATTTGGCAAAAATTATTCTTTATACACCGGGGTAGCATATAGGGTATAGAAATCTTGTTATAAATATTTTTTATTTATTTTATCGCGGATTAAAGTAAAATATTATTACTTATAGGATACCGTGTGGCATCCGGATGAGTAGAATAGATAACCCTCATTTCTTAACAAGGTTTCTTTAAAGGCGACTAAGGTAAGCCGACCCACCGTGTGGTTTCCGGCTGAGTAGAATAGAACACCCTTATTTCTTACCGAGTTGTCGTAAAAGGCGATTGAGATAAGTTTTGAACATTTTTGGAGTGTAGGATTGGAGCTAAGACCTACCACGATGCTCCAATGCGGATTGGTAGGTTACACATTTCCCCAGAATTCTCTAGAGATATGTAGGTTTCCTCACGATGTTTTCCTTCACCGAAAAGCGTGTCATAACAAATTAGGATAGGCACAGTAAAAATTTTATTATTACTTATGTACTGATGATTTTCTAAAATTTGTTTCAC
Source organism: Morpho helenor (assembly GCA_029227775.1). Classification (NCBI taxonomy): domain Eukaryota; kingdom Metazoa; phylum Arthropoda; class Insecta; order Lepidoptera; family Nymphalidae; genus Morpho; species Morpho helenor. Next base: position 4,467,954 of record JARGCU010000006.1, read on the forward strand.
TTATTCCTTTTGATAATGAAAATAAGTATACACATTTGAATTTATAAATAGTCCTTAAATTGTTTACGTTTTAATGTCTCAATCTACTAAAAGAGGGCGGTTTTTGAATATATTTCATCTGCGATATTATACCATTGCATTGTTGATGATACTATTGTTGTATCGATAAGTAACAAGTGTTGACCTTGGCTATATGATAATGATGGCATACCATAACAATGCCCCATCGTTACTTTGACATGTCAACAATGAATTCTTATGTGTATTAGCGACCTCACATAGAAAAGCCTATAAAAAATCAACAAAAGATAACAGGCCAAAGATGAGAAGTGCGATACTAAGTTGGTATTACCATGTAATGAGGAGGGATGAAAATCATGTGACCAATAGAGTTTTAAATATGAATGTGGATGGATGTATGGCTAGGGGGAGGCCGAAAAAAAGATGGATGGTTTGTGTGAAAAATGATATGCATGTTAAAGGAGACCAGAGTTAACGAATGATAGAGGAGAATGGAAGAACACATTGTGCCGACCCCACTTAGAGTGGGATAAGAGTAAGGATAAGGGTAAGAGAATGACGAAAAGATAACAGGCCAAACAAGTATTGGCAGTTTAAGTTCATAATAATTTGTAATTGTTGTGCCAGGATGATTCTACCACCAGTTCGGAATGCTGTCATCCACTGAGAAGGACTGGCAAGAAACTCAATGATTGCTCTAATCACGAATACAAAACTAATGAAAATAATATTTTGCTATATAACAGAATAATAACAGAATACCACGATAACAGAAAATATATATAATGCTAAATGTAAAAGTAAAAAAAACTGCACTGCATACATTCACCACCACAATCTCAACATTTGTTTCGTCCCGTAACCGTATCTAAGTATCATAATATTAGTATGGATATTAGTGAAATATTTACCGCCGTGTGGTATCCGGCTGAATAGAATCAGAACCACCCTCATTTCTTACCGAGGTGTCGTAAAAGGCGACTAAGGTAAGTCGACCCGCCGTGTGGTATCCGGCTGAGTAGAATAGACCAACCTCATTTCTTACCGAGGTGTCTTAAAAAGGCGACTAAGGTAAGTTGACTCACCGTGTGGTATCCGGTTAATTATAATAGACCACCCTCTTTCTTATCGAGGTGTCGTAAAATACGTAGCCAAACCATATGACAACATGTTTATAACATGTTGTGCCGACCCCATTTAGAGTGAGTGGGATAAGGGCAGCAAGTTGATGATTTAAACGATCTTTGCAAATTTATCAAAACGAATTGCGTCATAAAACTTAAGAGAAATTTAGAGACGAGACATGCAAAACGCATAAAAATGTCCACAGTAATTGGTCGGAATGATATCGCGGCGATAAAATTGAAAAACCGGTAGCGTTTTTTATTAAAGTTGTAATTATTGTTAACATTAATAAAATGTGATTTATTATGCGTATCGATAAGCAAAAGGAATGTATTAGCGAACGGTATCCTGATTTTTATTTTATTATTACTTTAATATTAGTTTATGACATTAAGAAATGTCATCGAATTATTTGTTGGAATTGAAACTAATATAGTTAAAAATATTTCATTCTAAAAACGTATAATATGTGTAATAAGAAAGCAACATCAAAGCAAGTAGAATGAGTACCTAACGGTCTTTTTTCCCACCGCTGGGCATAGGGTTGGGAAGGGGAATAGGGAAGGGTTGGACGCTGATCCAATGCAAATTTTTGGTTACACAAATCCCTATATATGCAGATTTCTTCATGACGTTTTCCTTCACCGAAAAGCGTATGATAAATTGCATTAATAAACACATAAGATTTAACAAAAAACACATTGGTACTTGCTCAGGGTTTGAACCCACGACCCCCTAGTAAAGAATCGCACGGTCTTACTGCTGGGCTATAACAGCTTAACAACATTTAGTATTGAATGATTTCAGTGTAATATCAAAAGAGCTTTTTGCGTTCATTGTTGGAATTTCTACATCATGTTCATTATCATATAATTAGTTCTCACTCGACTAATCTCAGATTTACCAATTTATTATTTGAATTAGTCTAACGATTGTTCATATATTAATACGAAACTAAATTAAGCTAAACAACATTAGTAAATATATAGGACGGTGTGAATACTTTGAGTCCATAATACATATTTATATATTTTTAGAGTATACTTTTGTGGCTAAAAATATGCATCATTATAAAAATTGGGCAATGTAAATGATAGATATTAATTAAGTTAATTTTTTTACAGTAAAATTGTTTTTTTATATATTAACTAGCGGCCTGCCCCTGCTTCGCACGGGTATAAAATATATATCCCATGTCAGTCAGTGTAAAAAAAAAATGATTAAAATCGATCCAGTAGTTTTGATTTATTCATTACTGCCCGTGGCCCGCAAGCGTTAAATTTGGAGAAAAACAATTTCCTCTCCCTATACCAAGACGATTTCCTGCTATCTTTGGAATATCTAAACTCATATACTTAGTACATTTTTACTTATTTACTTTTACATTTTACCTATGTATTTTATTTTTACAATTAATTACAGAATGTCTTTAAACAAACTCTTAAAAGATTCGAAGTGCTATAGCGTGAAGCGCGGCGTCCTCACGGCATTTTAAATCTGTAATATCTCCTAAAATGTTCACTTAAATAACATGCTGTTAACGGCCATATTGATCTATATTAAATCAACAATTTATTTAAGGTACTTAATTGGATAAGGATTAATGCTGTATTGTATAAAAATTGCTTTGAACATAAGGCATTATTTTTCGTAAAAAGTAAATGACAAAAAATGCTATTGTGGGTTATCCATAAGAGATAGATATATACCATCGCGGACTTTTCTGTAGACCTTTTCAATGTGTACAAATACTTAGTACATTATTTTGATAAATCTCGTAGGGTTTAGCCTGCGTTTGCATTGTAAGCGGAAAAAATGTAATTATTTACAGAAACCTCAAAAATTACAGTATTTCTCTACTCCGTATTGAATGTTATTATACGTACAAACCTTCCTCTGGAATCACTCTATCTATTAAAAAAAACCGCATCAAAATCTGTTGCGTAGTTTTAAAGTTTTATGTGTACATAGGATATATGGACAAAGAATGCGACTTTGTTTTATAATATGTAGTGATTTTCAGTATTATATGTTTCCTATCAGCTCTAATTTGTGAATTATTAGTGATATATATGTAATCTATATAATATTATAATGATTTAAATGTTTTATGTATGTTTGTAATGTTTTCACACAAAAACTACTGGACCAATTTTAAAAAGTCTTTCACCATTGGAAAGATACATTTTTACTGAGCAACATAGGCTACATTAAAAAATTACATTGGTGGTACAAATAATATGGTGTAAAAATTTAGTTATAAAAATCTGTCATTGCAGGCGCTCCGGAAATTATAGATGATATATTTAACAAAAATAAATCTATAGTATACTTACTCCGACTTTCCACTGCCATGAGATCTGTATGTGGGTGGGTGAAACCGCGGGATATTACTAGAATATTATAAGTTTAATTTAAGTGAGCAGCTAAGTTTTCGTAGAACATGAATTTGGTCCTTGTTTTTAAATCAAGTAAAGATATCAAACCAACACAAGATCGTCTTATCGAGCTGTTCCAATACAGATATAAATCGAGGTGGACGTCGCAGTAAAGTGTTTGCAAGTTATATCTCTCGATATTTGTAATTAGCATGTCTTATACTTGAGTGTTTTTATCGAAACGGATCGAAGCATAAAATTGAAAAGAAATTTAGGAGCTACGTGACATGCGTCTTGCATATAAATAAACAAAATAAAGCTCACTCCAGACGAACGATTTTAGTGTGGTTAGACTTATGACAATCTAAAAACTGACAAAAGTTAATTGTGTCTATTCAATTTATCGGTTACTTTAGCTTTCACTATAGATGAAATAACTTTTTAAAATTAATTATGAGGCTAAGAACAATGGTGATCCAATTTGTATCTAAATATCTTCATATTTAGATTTAGTTTTAATTTTAGACCTTAGTTTTAGACCTATTTTTAAATGTTGACACACCTAAAAATATATCTAAAAATATATAATCGCTTATCATCAGTAGAGTAATGAATGGGTCAAGCTCTTTATTCTCTGATCAATATCTAATAAGTCAATTTTTCACAGTCAATATATACATATATTATAATTTTTAAATACATAAGTAAGTAAGTAGCGGCCTGTTACTATCCCACTGCTGGGCATAGGCCTCTTCTCTCCGTTATTGGAGAGAAGGATTGGAGCTAAGACCTACCACGCTGCTCCAATGCGGATTGGTAGGTTACACATATCCCCAGAATTCTCTAGAGATATGCAGGTTTCCTCACGATGTTTTCCTTCACCGAAAAGCGTGTGATAAATTGCAATTATCAATTAGACACATAAGTTATAATAGAAAAACTCATTGGTGTCTGCCCGGGTTTGGACCCATGATCGTCTCTAGAGATTCACACGGTCGCACCGCTAGGCCATCACAGCTTTCTTAAATACATACTTAATTACAAATATACACCCAGGCTCGAAAAACCAACAAATTTTTTTATAAAAAATTTTGGCCCTCGGCGGGAATCGAACCCGCGACCCGTGGAGCTGAAGGCCGAGGGAAGAAGGGTCCCTACCAACTGCGCCACCGGGTCAGTCATAGTGAAATAGCAGAAATATTACCAGATTATGCCAGAATATCAAAAGAGAGATTGTCGATAGTCTTCATTGTTTTATTCGTTAATTCTTTTATGCACTTCTTTCTCTCTGAATTATTATTCCAAGTATTATTAGCTCCAATAATGGTTAAGTAAAACATATGTTTGCAATTTTATTTAAGACATTATTTTATTAAGACATTATTGACGACACAGTCGTCAGTCTATAGATGCTCTAAATGATGAGAGGGTCGTAAAACCGGTAGCATATTAAAGTGGTAAAGTAATTGTTGATGTTAATAACATTAATAAAAAAGATTTATCCCGCTGAAATGAGGCGATTAAGTTGTTTCCGAAAATATTAATGGTCCACTTAAATTGTGAAACATAAATCTGTACCGGGCATAAATATTTTACTTGATTAAATAAAAATGCAGCTCCGATAGTATGAGTATTTTTAATTAATCGAACGAAATTTTTTGTATTGTATTCTCTGGCGATTGAATTAATTCATAGTGATAAATATTGTTTCTTTTTTAATATTTATAATGTACGTAGTGCAGACAAGCACTTAATAATAAAAAAATGGGTTTGCAAATATTTATTTCTAATATTGAAAAGTATTAATCAAAGCTTTCAATGGATATAGGAAGCTGTGATGGCTTTCTATATCCAGTGAAGACAGTATTTCTTTGAGGTTAAATACTGAAAACGTATTGAAATTTAATTGTCACAACTTACCTCTGGTTTGATTGTCTTAGCGTCGTACAACCCTTTCAAATCGTCAACAGCTGCTGATTATAAATAAATAAATAAATATCCGAAACATGTTCGCTAACTATAGACCTCGTGTATATATATTTTCCGATTCTCGGAAACGGCTCCAATGATTATCCTCAAATTCAGCATGTAGGGAGTTCTGGGGGAGAAAAAACGATCTAGCTACGTTTCATTTTAAACAAAATGTCGTTTTATTAAAAAATAAAAAAATACTAAAATTTATATTGAACTGAATTTTTGCCACTTAATGTCAAATCAGCGTAGCTTATTCGGGGAACGGGTGGTCGCGAGAAATGAAAATACCTAGAATCAATTCCCACCTATCTAATTGTTTTTACTTTTTTTTTAAGTTTTTTTTTTATTTTGTAAAAAATTACCCAGCAAGGCTCGGTCACCCAGATATTATATATATTTACCATCTATTGGCAACCCTACCGTTGATGACAATAGCGGTAATCACGATATAATGTGACGTCGCAGATCGTGCTGAGAGGCAGCCTTCACGGCACTCACGCCGTTGCAATATTCGATTTGTCTAAATTGCGGTGACATTGGACAAGCCACATTAGCCGTAAGTCGTTACCTTAAAATGGTAGCTGGTATGCCAAGGCCCTTTATGTGGTTGCGCGTGCTAAGTATTAAAAAAAAACCGGTAATTTCGTTGACAAGCGACAATTTTTGCAATATACAATACTAGAAAAGGAAAGACCTTTAGCATGTAATTTAAATAAACATTTTCGAAGATTTTAATCATTTTTTTCACTGAATGACATATTTTATACCCGTGCAAAACCGGAGCGGGGCACTTGTTTTAAATAAAAACTTAAATACAGTTATACACCCAGAGTCGTAGCACCAACAATGTATTTTTAGAAAACATTGAAGACGGGAATCGAACCTGCGACCCGTGGAGTTGAACCCAGGCTCACTGTGTGCCATTGGCTGAAAATAACGAGTCTTTATCCAACAATTTCAAAATCTCACCCGAATATTTGGACAAGCAAAGAATTATTGTCAGGGTAGAGAAACGATCTCGAATAGTAGAAAATCTCGACTACTCGAGATCGCTGAGATAAATCAAGTGCAAACGTCACGTCACGTCACGTGCAATCAAGACTTGCAGCATCTTGGGTGTTTATAAAAAAAAATACCTTGAAATTTACTAAAATATTGTTTTTAAATTACCTTACCTAACTTATACGTACATTACAATCCCCATAGCGTTGCGTTTTCCGCAGGAAAAACTTTGTGACACACTGATTTCCTCAACAGATTTAACAGGAAAGCGCAGAAAATATTCGTCCAATAAAGTTATATCAAAACTATATTTAACTTGGCCTATATTCCCATGACTCAGTTTACCGTTTTCTCTCGTTTGCGTTACCTATTAAATTAGTCTGAAATTCATATCCAATCAACACCTGTCTATTAAAACCTAACGCAAACAAATGTTACGAAAAAAAAACATAAAACAAACCTCGAGACAATGAGCATAACGTGATTCATCGACTTTGGAAATATTTGCTAATGGCACAAATGAAATGTTTACTACTCGCTGCAAACAAAACCAGGCATGCTAATTTTGTCTTTATATATGTGAGATTAAAACCTACAATAACCTGCAACTGTCGACATTAATGATTAAACTTGTGAGAGTGACAGTACTTATACTTGAGTAACCGATGTACATAGAAATGTATTTTTGCCAGACTCAAACAGAAAACAAAAATAGCTGATACACCTTTAAATTTAAAATCCATAATGATGTATATTAATAATCTGTACCCGTTTGACATGTCAATAGCAATGTGTTATACTCTATGGTTATACTATTTTAATGCACAGCACAGATAATAAAATAGATTATTACATGGGATATTTATAAATAAATAAGATAGTTTTGTCACTATGTTTCTTACATCAATAAAACAGTTGAAACTGCAAACTTGCACACAAGACAAATAAAAGAATATCGGTAGGGTTTGTAATAAAAAAAATGTTACATATCAAAAAAATATAACAAGGTATTTAGTGTGGACGTTCTGTGTAATTTAGCGCAAATATTTATTTCTGAAAAAAATTTCGGTTATTATTAAAGTAAAATATTGTATTTATTAACTACTATACTGCGTCCATCATATTATCAGTCTTTTGACAGCTCACGCTCATTAAGTTTTGTATTGCTTACGTACAAATATCATACAAATAATATTTGTACTTTATGGATGGGTACCGCCCACTTAGTGATGTCACACATAATGGGTTACTACGATTATGCCACAGATTAAAAATAATCGGTAGAAATCGATGTTACGAGTATTAAAAGACATTTAATAACATTATATAAAGTTTTACTTTCTTCTTAGTTAATACATGAATACAAATAAAACAATCAGGATATTTTAATTTATTTTATTAGCACGAGTCGTCGGAATGATAATCAACACTAGACTCCTCCGATGAGGAGTCTTCAGTAGCAGTTATTATTAGCTCTTGTGTAGATAATATATTATCAAACGCAATATCACGTTCTCAATCAGAGAATATTACTCTTTTAGTTCTTTCCACCACACTTGCCCAGTTCTCGGCCGTTACGTGGGTGCAAGCATTTTTTAGCAATTGCAACATTTTATTCGCTGTGAATGGGGGGCTTGTATTGCATCTCGCAGCATGCCCTTTTACTTGTGCCCATATAAGTTCTATTGCGTTGTACTGGCAGTGGTATGGAGGAATCCGAAGAACAGTATGGCCATATTCTGCTGCCATTTCATTGATTACATAGCGTTTTGCTCTCTTTTTGGTTTTTAATATTTTTATTAATTCAACTTTTAACATTGAGTCGTCCACATTTTCTCCATTGTCCCGAAGCCAATTAATTATTTCATGCTTTTTATTAGCCTGTGTTGGCATTTTGTCAATTTGACGGGAGTGGTAGGGCGCGCATTATCAATAAAAATTATTGATGGTTCTTCCAATGAAATGAGCATTTTTTTGAACCACTCTTCATACACATTTGCATTCATCTCTTCGTGGTAGTCATTTGATTTCTTCGATTTAAATGCCAACAGTGCGTCTTGTACAAATCCTTTTGCTGTACCTGCATGGCAAATGATTAGGCGCTCACCTTTTCCCATTGGTACTGAGGAAGTGGAATCAGCAGTATCATCAGTCCAGAAACGAGATAGTGTGTGGTTAGCGTTGAGCCATGTTTCATCCGTGAAAACAATATTTGCCCAATCTTGTATTTTCTTTGCCTCTCTTAAAAAATCACAACGTGCTATAGCTATATCTGTGCGTTCCATTAATAATTTTCTTTTATTTAACTTTTTATATGAAAAGCCAATTGTGTTCAAAACTTTGACCAAAGAAGATTTTTCACCATGAAATAGACCACTTCTTTTCAAAGAAACAATAAGTTTTCTCAAAGTTGGAATTTCTTTTCTCAAGTAGTAATCTAGTTTACGTAGGTTATCATTAATCGAATTACTTAGGTACGTAATTCGATTAATGATAGTAGGTACTATAATCGGAATGGTATCGCATACGAGAATCTTTAGGACATCACTATCGTCAATCTGTCAAAAGATGGTTAATATAATGGACAGTGTATAAGGGCTAAAAATGTTTGCCAATAGTCAAACAAGAGTATTTACACACGCAACTGAATAGTGTTACCTTGATTATTTTAAAAATACCGTGAAGCCATCTTGGTCGACCTTAAGACTATCGCCAGCAGAAAGGTCAAAAATATTGGAACAGTTCTACAAGGTACTTAGCGTCAAAGTAATGATTTTTACATTTAAATCCTGTACTCCATTAATATACGAAAGCTTTAATATATATTGTGGACTAAATTAAGCGATATATACTAAACTACTAATAAAAATATTATTTATAAAGATTTTGAGTTCAAAAAGTTTTAATTAAAATTTCTTTACAACCCTAGCAATCGTTTCGTCCCATAACAGAATCATCATCAGGATCATCTGGACTTCAACTTACCTTAATCGTATGTTACGACACCTCAATAGTAGTGGTCTATTCTACTCAACCGGATACCACACAATGGGTCGACTTATTTTATTCGCCTTTCACGACACCTCGGTAAGTTAGTTAAATAAGTTTGTCTATATATTGGTCTTAGGTCTTTGGATTACAGCAAAATAATATTATCATTACTTTTGCTATATAGCTCTCTTCAAATCTGTACAAGACAGTAACGACTAAATGTAACTAGTATTAAGAATTACATTTTTAGAAGAGCAACCGCCGAGTTTCTTGCCGGCACTTCTTGGTAGGAACAGCTTTCCAACCAGCAGTAGAGTTGACAATTCAAAAGCATTTGTTTCCAAGTTTACTCGATTAAAGAATATTTTTGAATTTTGTGTTATTATATATTACAACTAATATTACAGCTATAGATTCGCTTGGCTTGTGCAGTAGCTTTACTCTGAAGAGTGTTTTGATAGATATTAAGCCCCTCATTTTACTACCCGTTACTAAAATATAACAACGATTGTTTTGTCGTGATTGTTCGACGCATTGTGGTTGTTCGTAGATAGTTTATGATCCTTAAAATTTATTTATATTTTGCGAAGATAAAAATTTACGATGTAGATACATAAGATATTAAACACCAATAGTGTTTTGAAGATTGACGGATTTATGTCAGTTTATTTTTCCATAAATTTAAATAGGAATAGTGTTAGTTTAACGTTAACTCCTATCGCACTCGATTGTTTCCTTTCTCGTAAATGAAAGATATAGTTACTATACTAGAATAAGGGAGCCATAGGCAGGCTTGGAAGTGAGAGTGTCATAATAAATAATAATAGGGAAGATGAAACTCGTAATATCTCTGTCTAATCACACATACAAATGAGAAATAGATAGAGACAGTCTCATTTGCTTTATTTCTCTTTATTTCAATACGGTATTTTAGGTTGTCTCCCCTACTCTAGTATAATAACTTTATGGAATGAAATCGCGAATTGGATAATTGACATCATCATCATCTTCCTACCCTTATCCCACTCTAAGTGGGGTCGGCACAACATGTTATAAACATGTTGTCGTATGATTTGGCTAAGTATTTTAGAACGGCCGCCTGCCTGACATCAATTTACCATAGTCGTATTTTACGACACCTCGGTAAGAAAGAAGGTGGTCTATTCTACGTAACAGAATACCACACGGTGGGTCAACGTACCTTAGTCGCCTTTTACGACACCTCGGTAAGAAATGAGTGTGGTACTATTCTATTCCGCCGGATACCACACGGCGTGAATTGGATAATTGACAATTGGCAAAATAAGGTTTTGTCTAGTTGAATGCTATTGATATTGTTCATTACCATATTTTTAGCTCAACAATAAACTATCAGTTTTCTTTTCTTCTATGCTAACTCATCCACATATAGAAAAGATTCAGACATTTGATCATTTGTAGATTGGATCTTCTTGTTTAGCTATGTCCACATATGTTCTTTTTTCTATTATACCTACTATATTATTTTATTTTTAATTTTTCTATTATATATTATTTTATTTTTATTTTTATCCATTATGTCTTTTAAAAGGCCAATAACAATATATACACCGTGTCGAGCTACAAATACACAATATGAAACTATTTTATACTAAGTGCTATATTTATTATAGATGGCAACCGCGTACGCAATATCACAACAATTATTTTGCCATTTCATATAAAAATTATATTTTGTTATTAATATATCAAATTGTAAAAAACCTTTCTGTGTGTATGTTATCGATTTCGTCAAAATACACTGAACGGATTTTCGTACGGTTTTTAGTAAAAGATAGTTTAATGCCATTCTTGAACAAGGTTTAGGTTAATAGTTAATTCTCCGGAACGGCTACACCGATTTTGACGGGAATTTCACTTGTAGATACAAGAATTTTTATAAATCTGAGTAGATTATATCACCCTCGTTTCTTACCGAGGTATCGTAAAAGGCGACTAAGGTAAGTCAACTTACCCTAGTCTTAGTCATGTCTTAGTCACCGGTTAGGTCGGTTGCAAAATACCCAGCCACAAAATTTAACATTTTTATAACATGTGCCGACCCCACTTAGAGTGGGATACGGACAGGAGAATGATGATGATTCATCTACCTATATTCTTCATTACCTTCAATGCTTGAGTAGTTGATTTAATCGCATCTTATGACATACAATCAAAATACTAGATTATCAATCTCAACTATCCATGTGTGTATTACATAATAAAATTCAAGATGACCAAATTAAAAACGAAAGTCATCTGTGGCTCAAATCGAATTAACGAAACAGAACCAATGGGGTTATGCAATAGTATTATACCTACACCTACATACCTCATGTTAATTTGTGCTTGTAAATATTAATAGTTAAATCGAAGAGTCAATTGAAATATCATAGTAATTGCAAGCGACAGTACATCGCGCTGTGTGACTCATGAAAGATTAAGTTGCGGTTAGACCTTTCGGGTTTATTAAACTTCTGTGTACTCCTAGATTGCTTTTATCTTACTAGCAATCGCCAGCGGCTTTTCCCGCGTTGAAAGATTAGAACCGCAATATAGTATTTTGATAAGCATAAAAATTGTTAAAGTGGGTTAACCTTAAAAGCTAGACTTATGCTGTCGAGAACTTTTAGAGGGGAACAATTTTGTAATACATGATTTTTGAGTAACTTGTACCATTAACTTAGCGCACGCAAGGAAAGCTTTGAATTTTGCCGTTTTCGTAATATTTATTATTGCTGCTCCTCTCCTTTTTAACTTAACGTGAGGTTAAATATCTTATAGTCTTTCTCGGTAATTGAACTATCTTACACTCAAATAATTTTTCAATCAATCCAGTAGTTTCCGAGATTAGCGCGTTCAATTAATCAAATAAACAAACTCTTTACCTTTATATATTAGTATAGATTATTTGGGTATTTATAGGGCCTATGCTTATGAGTCTAACCCATATGTGACAAGTTACCAACCTTCTTCTTCTTTGTTAACCGTTAGTCCTCCACTGCTTGACTCCAGCGGCTCCCCGCGACATTTTTGAGGTCGTCAGTCTAACTCGTAAGGGGTTTACAAAAACTGCGTTTTCCGGTTCGAGGTCGCCATTCCAACACCTTGAGGCCCCAACTCCCGTCGATTTACCTCAATATGTGCCCCGCCCATCGCCAGCTTAGCTACCTCTGACTGTGGTTCTTCTACGGATCTTCTCATTTCTAGCTTGATCACATAGTATTAATAAGCAATAATAAATTATTTTAAACCGTGTATTATTTATATCCTCTCTTTCCTTAAAAGTTGCTTGGAAGAGATTATTATTAACTTGTACTATCAATTAATTGATCAATTTTTGTTTTTATAATTGTTAAAGTTTGTGTATAAAATAAGTAGAACTGTTAGTATTCAGTGTATAGTGCTGGGTATAGACCATATCTCTCCTTTTTTTTGGAGAGAAAGATGGGGTTTAGGTCTACCACGTTGCTCCAATATGGAACAGTAGGTTACATATATCCCATGATTTCGCCAGGTAAATCTAATTATTTTACCATAATCTAACAGGAAAATAAGATAAAAACGACTTATCTGCCGAGATTATATAAAATTTATGGGCGAAAGTGTCGCGTTGACTAACAAGGATGCATTTTTGCAAACACGATCTACCAGTTTTTTTATAATGTACTATAAAAGTTCGCAATGTATGAAGCAATATTCGTAAGAAAAAATATTCATAGGTAACAAATTTTTAATATTCATCATAGATTTGAAAGGCAAAAGTAAGGTTGTAATTTCACGACTTAGTAGAGTTATAAAAACATTCGCGCGCCTGGAACAGAAAAATTGAATGAGTACCACAGTCTTACCTTTGGGTTATCACAGCCAAAGTTAAGGTAACAAGTATACCTTCTGGGCGCTCCGAATGGTTTATCGAACGCCCACCTGAAAAGGTCCCCGAGGCAGTCAATGCATCTGGTGCTTCCGATGCATCGTCTAACAGAGGGAGTGCAACTTTTAGAGAGGCCCCGACCCAGAGGTGGTGCACTCTGGGGTTCAGAGTTGCTGCTGGCGGGGATGGGGGCAATGTGTACAACGATACCCTGTCCCCACCACCAGAAGCATGGTGGAGCACTGTCAGGTTTAAAGTCAATAATAGTCCGACATACCCGCCGCTCGTCCCCGTCTGGCGGTGACGACCCATTATGGGTTTTCCTGACATAAAAAAGGTAACAAGTATAAATTTAGTGTTCATATATGCACCTGCAGCGCTATTGTAAGGTTGTAGGATGTAGGTCATATTATAATAAAAAATATACATTTATTTACTCGTGTAGTACTCAATGGAACTACAACCTTAATAAATCTGCACGGTTCTTGATGAAACATAAATCACCGCCGGATGTATATTATCCGTAAATGGAGACACCATTTCATCACTGTAATGAACTTTGATATTATTTTGGCCTAACCCAGGCTTCCGCCCACTGGGTGTAGAGTGGTTTTAAGTGAGAAATATAAATTAGATAATATCTATACACACCTTTATAGTTCGATAATATTTTACCTCATTATTTCAAACTTAGATTTCGATACAAAGCGAGCGACCAAAATTGAAATATTCCGCATAACATAGGAATATTGAGATATATTTTAAGTAACTTCGTAAAATTTGCAGAATTCCTAACTGTGTTCAACCTTTTAAAGGTTTAAAGGAATATTTAATATCGTTGAATGTTATTTCCAACTCAACCCAGATTGGCCAGAAATAAAAGAAAGCAGTCAAAATCGAAAAAAGTCAATCATAATAGTGTAATTTGTCATTTCTGAAGTGTTCCTTTTACAGTGAATTAGTGTATAGTGAGAGTTTACAATGAGTAAGGTGCTTCCTTTAAATAAAAGACCTTGCCATATTGAAGTTAGTCTGGTTTTGAACGTTAACTAATTACGATCATTAGATCTTCAAGTGTGTATCGCCTGTTGTAGTGTCTTTCTTGAAAGAGACTACAGCAGGCTATATTTAATACTATATTTAAGTCTTTACTATCTGATTTGACGGGATTTGCTGAAGTTAGTCTTACAGATGCTGTCTTTATTTTGGGATTAACCAGCTAAATAATTTCGTATCTTTTCCAAAAGGCTTTAAAGTAGTATCAAACAAACTTTCAAATCAAAACAACAAATCGATTCAGTGGGAAAGATAAACATAACAATTAGCTCCTTTTTAATATCCCTGTTATTATAATAAACAAAATTATATATATATTCGACCGCAATGGAAAGGATTATCAGTTCAAAAATGTATTAAGATGTATACTAGTTATTATCTTACTCACGACTTATCGTCACATGTAGCATGTAACAAAGTAAGGATTACGTGCGTCAATTGTTTTTTTCAAAACACTTGTACACAGAACAGGATATATTATCAAATTGTCATCACAGCTTGCTATACCCATTGATATTTTGGACAACAATGGTGAAGTGCGCATGCTGTGTTCACATTAGCTCGTAATAGCGTGTCCGCCGAGTATTTGGCATTCTGACATAGTTCAAGGTTCTAATGGAGCTTTTTCACTTGTTAAACATTGATTTTAACTTCAATTATCTTAATAGTATACAATTATTTGAAAATATAAAGATGTTGATTCACTGATCGATTGATATTTATAAGTCTATACTCGCTAAATTCGTAAATTTCTAGAGTTCTATAGTAGTATCAGTAACAGTTAAAATAACCACTACACCTTAGACCTCAAAGAGTTTAAAAGATATGTAGATATTTTATTGCAAAAAAGTAACAAATCTATACTAATATATAAAACTGAAGAGTTTGTTAGTTTGTCTGATTATTTGAACGGTCTAAACTGAGGAACTACTGGGCCGATTTTAAAAATTCTTTCAGTGTAAGATAGTCCATTTATTGAGAAAGGCTATAGGTTATATAACATCACGCTAAGATGAGTCTAATCTATAAACAAATTGGTGTGGTGTGTGTAGAGGAATGGATATTAAACGCAGTTTTAGTGGATAAAGAGCCAGTGTCATACCGAGACTCGAGCGACTATCAGATGCCATTGATATCAAGTTTGTGTGCCAAACTCATGTATAGTAGAATAGAATAGAATAGAAATACAGAAAAATTATTTGAACATAAAACATTTTTTTTATACATGATTAAGACATACAATGGGTGGCCTTATCGCTAAAGAGCGATTTATTCCAGGCAACCCAAGATTAAAAGACGAGGTAGAAATCACACAAAGGGGGTGTACGTAAACATATAAAAATATACATGTCAAAAAATAAATAAAAAATAAGCTATAAAAAATAAATAAATAATATTGAGTACATATAGTCATATATTTTGCGTGTAGAATATGCTTTGCGATTTTGTCGTGGAGTCTATCTCCTGACGATGCTTCGGTTACGGGGCGAAACAATTGTTGAGATTGGTGGTGAATGTGTGCAGTGCTTTTGTATTGTTGTGTCATCGGTGTCGGGTAGTGCATGAGTTCTTACAAATTCTGCATGTATCAGGTATGAGAACGAATAGTACACTCTACATTTAGCATTACATATATTTTCTTTTATCGCGGATTATAGCCAAATAATATTCTCATTACTTTTGTAGAATATACAAATATTAAGTAAAATAGATGCTTGACCATTAAATATTGTCTTTTCAAATTTTCTTTAAACACGAAAAGAAACTGTATAGTAATGGCGTGCATCTTGCCGATATCCATACAGGTAACGGGATTAATACATCACATAATCGCTCAGATCTCTCAGTTCCCTTCAATGTTCTTCAGGCTATCTGCCAGACCTAGGTAGTTCTACAAATTTAAATTCAATTCAAAAAATTCTGTATTCAAGCAAACTCGCAAACAAGAGCTCTTGAATCGTCAACTCTACTGCTGGTTCGAAAACTACTCCTACCGAAAAGAGCCAGCAAATAACTCGGTGGTTGCTCTTTCCAAAAAAAAATATAGTTTTTATCATTTATATGATCCTTAATAGTTTTAGTATTAGTAGGCTTTCTGTTTAAGCCTCCTTTTAGTTATTTATTTTAACCTTTTAAGAATTGATGTTGTCTCAAAGCGGTGTACGCACAACACTCACTGGTTTTGGACCCTTTTAGTAAATGTACATCATCGTCCTCCTGCCCTTATCCCAACATGTTATAAACATATTGTTTTATGATTTGGCTAGGTATTTTATGACCGGCAGCCTGCCTGATGTCAACTTACCTTAGTCGCATTTTATGATACCTCGGTAAGAAATGAGGGTGGTTTATTCTACTCAGTCGGGCACCACACGGCAGGTCAATTTACCTTAGTCGCCTTTTACGGCACCACGGTAAGATAGGATACCACACATTTATAAAAGGTCTTACAATAAATAAGGCTGTGTCATAATAACCACACAGGAAGTGTAGTGTGTACCAAGGAGTCTATTAACGCACTAACATTAAGCACGTGCCAATTATCGAGTGTACACGCTCGTTTACTCGCCTCGGCAATGTTAATAGTGTCCCGAGGCACTCTGACCGCTGATTGGGACAATTACACGTGATTGTGCCCCTCGGTCGCAGAGATTGTGCGACTCGTGAGCTAACCTTTTTTTTATTACGATTGTTATTATGTCTGTCGTGATCATGCTCGAAGTGCCCACGCAGTTTATATATAGAGAAATATTTATTTAAAAACCGTGTAACATATAGTTTAATCTATACTCATATTATAAGTGGTTTCCGGCTGAATAGAATAGCCACCCACTTTTCTTACCGAGGTGACGTAAAAGGCGACTAAGGTAAGTCGACCCGCCGTGTGGTATCCGGCTGAGTAGAATAGACCACCCTCATGTTTTACCGAGGAGTCGTAAAAGGCGACTAAGGTAAGTTGACTCGCCGTGTGGTATCCGGTTAAGTAGAATAGACCACCCTCTTTCTTATCGAGATGTCGTAAAATATGACTAAGATAAGTTGACGTCAACCAGGCGGCCGGTCGTAAAATACGTAGCCAAATCATGTGACAACATGACATGTGTTTATAACATGTTGTGCCGACCCCACTTAGAGTGGGATAAGGGCAGGAAGATTATTATTTTTGTAGAGTCAATGTCTCTGTCTGTCTGTTCCGTCAAAGAAATTCGGATTAATGAATTAATTAATTATTAATGAAATTCGGATCAATTAAAGCCAGGCAAATTAAATATAAAATACCCCTTTTTCTTTATATATATATAAATAAATATAAATAACTAAGGGTATTAGACCATTTAAGATGACGCGCTTGACGTAGCGGATAAAGTTTGTTAAATAATGTAAATGACAACACCAAATATCTTTATTGTAAAATCAGTAAAAGTAAAATGTCATAGTGACACTCAGTTTTATATTTCTGCTTTAGTAATGTGATATTGAAGACAGCATTAAAAATTTATTGTATATATACTAGGTGAGCCAGCTTCGCCCGCACAAAAAATTGTCACAATTTTTTTTCTGAATTGAAACTTTCAACATAAAAGTAGTAATCGTGAGTTAATTATAAGAGATTTTTTAATAACTTTCACCGTTTAATAAGTAAACGCACGCAAGGGAAGCTTTAAATTTGTCCGTTTTCGCAATATTTTTTATTGCAGCTCCTCTCTTATTCGTCTTAGCGTGATGTTATATATTTTATTATATATAGCCTTTCTCGAAAAGTGGACTATCTTACACTGAAAGAATTTTTCAAATCGTTTCAGTAGTTCCTGAGATTACTGCGTTCATACAATCAAACAAAAAAACAAACTCTTCAGCTTTATATATTAAGTACAGATTACAAAAAATACGTTGACTCGAATCTCTTTTTGGCAAAGTCATTGTACCAACTTCTTATAAAGAAGTTACAGAGATAAGAAACAACGATATTCCTATGAAAGTGTGCTTATCTCACAGTGAAGTCATCACAATAAACTAATAGAATAGAATCGTAATGCTAAATCATTTATTCACAAGTCGCTTATCGGAGCTTATCTTCAATATAATAAAGCACAATACACACCCACCTATAATTAAACTTGTAATAAGTCTCGTTCTCACTATCGTTTGCACAATTGCGCTTAGTCAGCCAGATGTGGGCACTTGACGCCAGTGTTGTAACGCAAGTCGCACCACTTGACTCGCCTGTGTCAACGCACCTACGCGCACACACGGTATCAACGATTGTTATGTATCTAGTAGAAAAAAAACAATGGCAGTATTAAATAAATTTAAATGTGCATCTGTTTTAATGATGTTAACTAGAGTTACTAAAATAGTGATGAGATGTCGATTCATCGCTTTCTTACCGTTACCACACTCTAAGTGTGCTTGGAACAACGTCTTCTATTCTCTTTTATCAACCTTTTATATGTGTGGAAGCTGTGGTAGCCCAGCGGTAACACCGTGCGACTCTTTCGAGGAGGTCAAGGGTTCAAACTCGGGCAGACACCAATGAGATTTCTGTTAAAACTTATGTGTCTAATTGATAATTGCAATTTATCATACGCTTTTCGGTGAAGGAAAACATCGTGAGGAAACCTGAATATGTCTAGAGGATTCTGGAGATATGTGTAATCTACCAATCCGCACTGGAGCAGCATGGTAGGTCTTAGCTCCAAACCTTCTCTCCGAAAACAGAGAAAGAGGCCTAGAGGCCTCTCAGCAGTTAGATAGTGACAGGCCGCTACTTATTTACTTACTATAGTCGTCCCTGTTTTTAAGTAGTTAGCACAGTTCAGCGGCGCTCGTGATCCCCGTCCATTTTTTAAATCTTGAAGACTTTCTTTTATCTTGAAGGATTTCTTTCTGCTCCCTACACCTCTATTTTGTGGAATCTTTTCCTATCATGACGAGTCCGGGAAGTCCATATCTTGTGCGGCTGAGCACATTTTTCCGGTTTTCTCTTTTTGGCAATCTGCAAATAATATAATTATATTGCTATAGTCCACAATGGCAAGCGCACCGGCGGTTATAACGATCCCTAGCTCACAGGGTTGGTGTTGTGTTTAGGCTCGAGTCCTCTCAAAAAAAGGGCTAACTAAGCAGAAAAATGTATATTAAGTGAACTGAGAAAGCATTGTGTGACATGTAAGTGCTATAATTGTTAAATAAGTTTAAAACAAATTTCGTTTATTCTAGTTTTATTTAATTTAGGTTGTCACGACTTGTACACTAAAATTGGTCAATTTTGCAGCATAAATGACGTAAATGTCAGTTTTTAGAAAGCAAACACGTAATACATATTAACTGGGACTCAAGCCATTTCAATTTGGATGTTTATCCGTATTAATCTCGCGAATATGGACATTTATAGATTCATCAGTAAATCATATTTACGAGTTACCCAACGGATTTCCTATTAAGTTATGCATAGGTGTTGCGTTTTATTGTGCGGATTAGCATTTATTAACTGGATTTGTAGTAAAGTTGTGGACTGTCGTCGGACTGGCTTCGTAATATTTTAATTTACGACAGGATTACGGCTTTCCATAAAAAAGTGGCCTTTATTTTATTATTATGCTTATACTATTCAATAAAAATTATAATCATAAACGCTTTTTAGGATGTAATAGTATTAAATAAAATATGCGTAATGTGGACTTAATTAAGCCATAACAGCCACAATAAGGGCTTAATAAACATAAAATCACAGACTAGTAAAGAAATAGATTACCAAGTTTTTTGTCTGCGGCAAACGCAAAAAGAAGACGAGCTATTCAAATTTAGAAAAAGATACATTATTTTTGTAATATAATACGAGTATAATCCATACTCATACTATTTATTTTAGTGTAGCGAAGACGTTTGTTTGTTTTACTTTTGTAAATGTGCCGAAAAGTGTGTTGAAAAAGTTCGAATATGGCTTACTTTACGATATAAAAATTATGACTCACAACAACAAGGACACACTGGATTAAAGGGCTATAAGACCTTGGCTTAGTGGCTTAAAGAATCCTTACAGAAGCCTATATTCAGCAGTGTCCATCGGTGTCAAATAGAAGAAGAACCGGATTCAGTAACTTCTGGCGGAATTCAAATTCAAATAATTCTTTATTCAAATTGGCTTGTACCAGCACTTACGAATCGTCAAATTACAATGAAGCTAGGACTGGTTCGGAAAGGTGCTCTTACCGAGAAGAACTAGAAAGAAACTCGGCGGTCACTCTTTTTAAAATAAAGTATAACAATAATGTCTTATATAATTAAGAACAAATTAAAAAATTACAATATAATCTAGTGCGTAGCTGGTCGCAATTTAAATCCAAGCTTCCTTATCATCAACATAGTCCTCAACAGTATAATATATGTTTTACCTGATACCATTGCTATCTACCATCCCCTACAAATAAACTCTAGTAAATCTCAGATTATAATCAACGCTCAATCGTTAAAACGTCGCGTGTTACAGAGATCTATGTCAGATCAGATATAATATAAATTGTCATAAAATTTTAGCACTGTCGCCTACGTTACCATTAAAGGCCATTTGCACTTTAATAGACGGCTTGGGTTCTGTGTGACTAACAGCCGATTTTGAAATATTCTTCCTACAATATATTGTGTTCAAACGTGCGACAAATGTCTTAAGACCATCGTAGATATATTCTAGCTATATATTGACAAATAAACCGATATATATCCGTCTTAAGAACGTGTTATCTTATATTTTAGCTATATATTCACAAATAAACCGATATATGTCCGTATTAAATTCTTTGGCATGGTGTAGAAATAGTGGGCAGTATAACAATGGCGTAAATATTTTAGACGATCCAAAATGTCATATAAAATTCTACGGTAGAGTGTAGGAGTTGCTAAAAACATTAAAAAATCAAGTTAAAAATGAAAGATACGTTACGTTAACGTAAGTTCACTTGATATTTTTCTTGTTATATAACTGACAAAAAAGAAAGAATGAATTTTAAAATTGTTAGATGTTACTAGTTACTTTGCTTACTAGTTATAGCTAAAAAACCATTAAGTTATTTAGGCAATTGTTAAAGGTAAGTTTTTATCTTAAAAAAACAGTTTGAGATCTAAACCTAACACCTCTGATGATCATTCGCTTACTACTTTATACTGAGAAAATGATGTTTCAATTTCCATGGTGTCTTGAATTTAACACGAAAACAAATTCAGAGAGAGAAAAGGGATGAGTAATAACTTAAAAGAAATTCCACTTATATTTATCTTCATATTAAAAATCACATCAATCTGTTACTTCATTTGAAGGTGATGATAGATGAATCAACTAAAAAAACTTTCAGATTTACTTTTAATATATAATCTAATCGCATGAAAAACTAATAATATTTGAAAACCATGAATTTTTTTATAACAAATAAATTAGTAAAATTGTCTCAACGCAAGTTTGCATTGGACTTAATAAACACCCAACGTATCGTATGGCAATGACATTTTCATTACTTATATTGATTGTGACTTCTTAAAATATATTGGATAATAGATAAGTAACTACTTTAATTAATTTTGATGAACTTTTGTATAAGTTTTTTATTGGTAGAGTTACAAAATCAAGATCATTACGTAAAGTTTTATTATAATGGGGACTATATTATCACACCCTTATTATTAAAGGGGCCAAATTCAAAAAGTTGTTTAGTGGAAAATTGGAAAAACTCCTACATAACTCGTGAGTTAAATAGACCTGTAACTTGGAAGATTAAGAAAAAACTAGTTTTTTAATCGTTCATAGAGTACACTCTATGAACGATTGATCTATCTATGATTGTAATCTACAACATATGATTACAATCATAGATGACATTTTAAATATATATTTTATAATTGACTGGTCCGTTTGCGCAGTGGGTAGTGATCCTGCTTTAGCTCCGTGGGTCGCGGGTTCGATTCCCGCCGAGGGTCCAGCATTTTCTATAAACAATAAGGGTGTATATTTGTATTTAAGTATGTATTAGAAATATATATGTATATATTCACCAGTTGTCTCTCACCCATAACACAAGTATTAAGTTACTTGCTTTAAGGATCCATCCTTAAAGTGACCGTGTGTCTAAGTGTCCCATATATTTATAATTTTGAATTTGGTCGGTTTAATAGTAAGCGTGCGGTATGTTTTATCTTATGTAATCATTTTAGCTATCGTTATCCGAACAATTTAAAACATCGTTTCTTTGAATGACTAACATGTTCATAGCTTTAACAGCTTTTACAGCTTCATTTACAGAATAGTGGAGATATTTTATAGCTATTCAATGCATATATAAGATAATACAGGTAATATTATAAACTATAATAGACGTCTAAAATATTTACAAATAAATTATTTGACAGTCAATACTGTTTCTCCAGGAAATTAATATGTATATTATCGTTCTTCTGCCCTTATCCCTTTCTAAGTGGGGCACAACATATTATAAACATGTTGTTAAATGATTTAGCTAGGTGTTTTACGATCGGCCGCCTGCGTAAAGACAACTCACCTTAGTCGCCTTTAAAGACACCTCGGTAAGAGATGAGGTTGGACTATTCTATTCAGCAGGAACGGCGGCTCGACTTTCCTTAGTCGCATTTATGACACCTCGGTAACATTGATGATGGTAACGGGGATCTTTGTGCATTACGAACGAGGTTTATCGGACGCCCGCCCGAAAAGGTCCCCGAGGCGGTCGATGCATCTGGTGCTCCTGGTGCATCGTCTAGTAAAGGGCAGGGCCACTTTTAGAGAGGCTTCGACCCAGAGGTGCACTCTGCTGGCGGGGATGGGGGCAATGTGTCCAACGGTACCCTGTCACTGCCACCAGCAGCGTGGTAGAGCACTGTCAGGTTTTTAGTCGGTGCGAGTCCGACATACCCGCCGCTCGTCCACGTCGGGTGGTGATGACCCATAATGGGTTTTCCTGACACAAAAAAAAGTTGACCCGCCGTGTGGTATTCGGCGGAGTAAAATAGACCACCCTCATGTCTTACCAAGGTGTAAAAGACGACTAAAGTAAGATGAGATCGAGCAGGCAGCCGGTCATAAAATACCTACACAAATCATAAGACAACATGTTGTACCAACCCCACTTATCAGTATCTATCAGTGTTTCGAAGCTAATTGTTAAGGATTATAGGTTTTTGCCATAATGAGTTTGTTCAAAGTATGTTCGAATATTTAATGCACAGCTTGAGCATTGATTAGACAAAATCACAACGAAGTATCATAGAACCTCCGCAAAACTGATAATATCTCAAACTATTTGTCAAGATAATAATTTATACGACTTATAAAGCTTAACCTTCCTAAATTGAATGAAACGAAACGGTAAGCGTGTAGTCGTGATCAAAATAAATAGGCGAGGCTTAAGGTACGATTTGGTAGCTAAGGAGCAACTTTTTGTCAGTTACTACGCCGTGGTATCTGGCTAAATAGAATAGTGCCACCCTCTTTTCTTACCGAGGTGTCGTAAAAGGCGACTAAGGTAAGCTGACCCACCGTTTGGTAGCCGGTTAAGTAAAATAGACCACTCTCTTTAATTAGTAAGTTAATGTCTGGCAGGCGGCCGGTCTTAAAATATGTAGCCAAATCATGTGACAACATGTCTGTAACATATTGTGCCGACCCCATTAAGAATGGGATAAGGGCAGGAAGATGATGACGACTTCTGTGAATTGTGATATTGTAGTTTTTTTGGTATTAAATATATATCTTAAATAGAGGTAGTTCTGCTGAATATAGGCCCTCTGCCTAGGGGTTGAGTGTTCTGGAAGTGTGGAGTGGAACTCAGAAATACCATGCTGTTCTAGTGCAGATCGATAAGTGAAACAAATGCCATGTATTTCCTAGGGATATACAGGATTATAAAGGTAGATGTGATACTTGAAGTGTAAAATACCGATTTTTCCCTTCTATGCTTTTTATCAAACAAAGTCTCCAAAGTTGTCTGTCTGTAGTCAATTTTCTTAAAATCCACTGAACGGATGTTTGTACAGTTTTTAATACAAGTGAAATTCTTGAGGAAGGTTTAAGTTAATAATACATTTCGATTAAATGCCCGCGGGGTCGAGATTTACGCGAGAAAAATTTATGACAAACTGATTTTCAAGTTGGCGAAGCAGCAAGCACGGCTAGTTTTGAAAGAAAACAATGTAAAAAATGAATCAATAATAACAAAAAACGGGTTGTTTTTTTAATTCATTGATATTTATTTATTTATTTATTTATTTGTAAAAAATCCACAGCTATTATTATGACTAAATTACTCTTAATATAAAAAATCTTAACATAAGCCATTAAGGATTACATTTCTTAGATTATACATTGTAGACATTGAGTCAAACTATGTAGGTAATAGACAATATAATTAATAAATTTAAATAGAAAAACAAAAAGAATCTTTTTAGTTGAACATTATTTTTAAATTAAAGTTAACAAATCAAGGAAAAAAAAAAATGTAAACAAAATTATGTATGATGGTGTTATGTGTTAGTGTGGTTGTTGAAATCTACCTTTAAGCTTTGTGCATACACTCGCAATGCATCTAACGTGACAAAAGTATTAAAGCTGATTAACTGCTAAGCTGCGTCAGAATATACGATTTCTAAAACCCTATTTCCAAGATTGGCTAAAATCACAAATTCTCCGATAACTTCTTGACCTTACTAACTAGCTACTGCAAATTTGCAGCCAATAATCTTGCTAATATTATTAAGGCAAAAGTTTTTGAAGGGAATCTCTTAAACCCCTTTCAATCTAACAGATTGAAAGTCTCGACCTGGAATAATATATAAGACACTTTATTTTCTGAGAAACCCATGGTCCCAGAGAAAACCAAACCAACAAAACCAGTTGAGTCATATATTTTTGCGTTATACGTATGGAAGCTTTAGTAACAGAAATTATCTAAAAACAATTAACAAATATATAAAAAGAGTATGTCGATTACAAATCAATTTTCCAAGTACGACTTTCCTTTGACATTCGTTTTGCTAAATTAAATATTCAAGCACTTTACGGCAAAGGAAAATATTGTGATGAAAAATGCATATATCTAGAGAAGTTACCTTTCTTACTTCATTGATGCAGGGTGTTTGGCGTACAGCTGTTAGACTGCACGACTCTCGAGGGGGACATGTGTTCAATGGGGTAGACTCCAATAAGTTATTTTTATTAAAACTTATGTGTCTAATTGAAAATTGCAATTTATCACACGTTTTTTGATGAAGGAAAATATCGTGAGAAAATATATCTGTAAAAAATTCTGGGGTATATGTGTAACGTACCAATCCGCATTTCCGCATCCGCATAAAGCAGCGTTGTGCGTTTTAGCTCCAACCCTTCTCTACAAAAACGGAGAGGCCTATACCCTTGAGCGTAAGTTGGACGTAATGCTTTTTTCCAAAGAGAGAGATACTGTTGCTGTTCCCTCAGCAACAGCAGTTACTAAGACAAATCTCTCATCAATGATCTCTCCTTGCCCACCGTGGTTCGCGCCATGGTGGATAGGGTGAGGTAGTAGACAGTTATAGCCTCCTTCTGCGAGGACGTTATCTGTTGGAAGGAGGTGCCGGAGCGATTCGAAGTCGAGTCCTTGGATCTGTTCCGCAGCAAGAGAGCCAGGCGCAGTCGACTCGCTTAAGACCATCGCGTGCCACCCTAATGAGGACCTTCCAGGTGTTCCAAAGGGGTTAATCGGACGCACACCTTTTAAGGTCAAAGGACCCCGAAGCTGTCGATGCATCTGGTGCTTGCAATGTATGGTACAGCGGAGGGAGGCGCCACTTTAAAAGAGGCCTCGATCCAGAGGTGGTGCACTCTGGGGTACAGAGTTGCTGCTGGCGGGGATGGGGGCAATGTCTTACAGGTACCCTGTCCTCGCCACCAGCAGCGTGGTGGAGCACACAGGTTGTTTTAGTCGGTGTGAGTCCGACATTACCACCGCCTGTCCCGTCATACCCATAAGGGTTTTTTCCTGTATAAAAAAAAGTTACTAAGACAAATAATTTTTATAGGTACATTCTTACTTGAGATAATTTTTATTACTAAACTTCCTCAGTCATTAGTTAGATATTTAGAAATCTATCGCTTTCTGAAATCGGTTTGTTAAATATAATAAAGTTTATCCATGTCGCAGATACCGGTTTCTAGTGAAGTCGATAACATATCGATATTTATGACGATGCAAATTTATCGAGACTGAATATTCATCAAGCCGTAATTGTTTCTAACTATGGTGAAATTGATAGACGGCATTTTGACGTGGAGGTAGTGAGTTATTGAAGTATCTTTCATATTATATCATTAAGGTATTTATCGATATTGGAACTGTAATAAAACGACTTATAGTTAACTGTGAATTATTACTATTTTATGTTATTATTTTATGACATTTATACTTCATAGACGAGAGACGAGTGGTTTCTTGTAGTGGAGATCAGATCAGATCAGAATGAAAAAGAATTACTGATTTAGTTGAGTTATCAACATTATATTCAGAGAGATAAAACACACTAAAAAATGAAAGGAAGTGTTTTATTAAGTGTACAAACATAGCTTTCTTAACTCCAACTTATAGCTTCGTTATAGCTTAATTAATTCGTTATTCGTTATAACGTAATAGCTTCGTTATTAACGTACTGGCCAAAAGCGGTTACAAATCAACTTGATTAATTCAAATTGGGATTTTATTTCGGAATACAAAATCAAATCTAGACTTAATCGATGTTATCGACTATAGTTGACGTATAATCACATTACATCACTAGTAAACTGTGTCCTCAGACGGAATTGGTAAATGTGACAAATTTGTAATGCGGCGAGGGAGTGCCTGAGAACTAAGACTGGCCTCTAACGGTGATTGCTTATATTAATATTATTGCGCTATACAGAAACGATGGGTTCGAATGTAGGCAGATTTGAGACTCTTTTTGCATGATACCAGATGTTTGTCTGGGTTAAACTTTGTCGTGTAAGATAACTTTAAGTTTCTTTTGTTTCTTCTAGCAAATTCTAGTTTGTAACTTTGTAACTAATCAAATTTTAGAACATAATATTTTAAAGCTGTTCTTTGCTCATCTTAATTTTTAGTTAAGTGCATGATTTCGTACATATATTTATTCCAAACAGATGATAGATGTATAAAGAGATGAATAAATGATCTTAAGAGAAATTCTGTTCCAAGTGTATAATTAATTACGATAAAATCATCTTCATCATTCACCTGCCCTTATCCCACACCAAGTGGGGTTGGCTCAACATGTTTTGGCTAGTTATTTTACAAACTGCCGCCTGTTTAACGTCAACTTATATATTCGCATTTTACGATACCTCGGTAAGAACTGAAGGTAGTCTATTCTAGTCAGCCGGATACTACACGGCGGGTAAAATCATTTATCCTTAATATGATAATTCGAGCAATTCAATGAGGAAGCTAAGCTAGGAAGGAAATTATTCGCTCTAACAAAGGACAGAACCTCTGTATGTCACAATTACACCACTAAAAAAACAAACGACGTTAAATTTAATAAAAAAATACGTGCGGTATCGATAAGATCGTCCGGCGTTAAAATTTCCATAATTATCTATAAGAAATACATTGTTTGAGGAGAATATAGTAAAAAAAATAGTATGTAAACTCAGTTGGAAAAGAAAATTTCAACAATGTGTATAGGAAAAAATAGTTTCAAAAAATTCACAAACATGACCTCCACATTACTGACAACTGACACGAACTCCGCGACTGCCTCGAACGATTATCGCTTATTATATATTGGTTTGGACATGTTGTTTGTGGTCCAAGTTATAAAATATGGCCAACATTAAATTTTGAACACGCTAATCGTATAAGCTTAAGACGTTAGTGGTTTTTTCTCAAATTTTTGACAATATTATTGACGGTTGAGTATAGAAAAAACATCACAACCTTTTTACTTGACCTTTTACCTATCTATTGAATTTATATGTTGCTGATTTTATTATACTTTAAATAATATATTTCTTATTTAGATTTGATAGAATTTGGATGTATATGAAAGTAGAGGGAGGCCCAAAACGAGACGAGACATTTCACGTCAAAATGTCAATAAATATATACGAATTTGTCTTTATAATAAATCAAAAATAAATGTCATGCAAATATAAAATTTTGGTGTATATTTGTATTTAAGTATGTATTTAAAAAATATATAAGTAAATATTCACCAGTTGTCTGTCTCCCATAACACAAGTATTAAGTTACTTACTTTGGGGTCGGACGACCGTGTGTGTAAGTGTCCCATATATTTATGTTATATGTTTAAATAATAATAATAACAATCAGACTGATAATATTAATAAAAATAAATATAATACATAACTTTATTAGAAGTTTTCATAATCGTTATTATAAATCGCTAAGTTTATCGTTTGGGCTCCGACACAAAACATGATCCCACGGTCATTACGGCAAGTGCTTTATCGTTAATTGTACGATTCCGAGTTTTTTTGAACAATTTGTGACGTTGCCTCAAGGAAATCGATTTGTTATAATGCGATCGAATTACGAATTATCGAACAATCGAAATGGACAAAAAGTGCAATTTCGCACGTACAGGAAATGATATAATATTTTGATGCCAAATTATACTTGTATGTGATTGAGCATGCATGCTCAGAACAACGTCCTTAATAAATGACGTAGCGAAATACGGTTTACAGATTTATATTAATAAAATGATACCCATTCCTTGTTAACTCGTTTATATTTTCCAATTGATAAAATACAATGCCTGCTATCGATCTAATAAGATACAATGCCCCCGTCGGGTCCAGAACATTTGTTTTTATTCTTTCTACACTGACTGCCTATTTTAAATTTAAAATAAGAATAGAACAAGTATAAATTACGCATAATACAATCGTCATTCTAATTTAACCTCATTTCAAGATTGAAATGAGGTTGACCTAAACTAAACTATTTAATATAAAAGTATAAAAATATAAAAGTATCAGCCAACGGAATGGTTAAGGAAGAGGTCATGAGTTCGAATCCCGGCAGTTATAATACCGGCGTGAAAGCACTCGTAACACAAGCATATTTAGTTTAGCTGGAAGGGTTAACAAGTTTACTTGTAATTTGTAACCCAAAATCGCTAGTTACCTTTAAAAAAAAGGATAGATAAGTATTAAAGCCTGTAAAGTATTATCCCAATGCTGGGTATTCCCTCCTTCTTTAAGGAGGGTTGGAGCTGGTACATAATACTTATCCCCAGAATTCTACTGAAACACAGATTTCCTCACGATGTTTTCCTTCAATGAAAAGCGTGTGATAAATTTCAAATATCAATTAGACACGTAATTTTAACGAAAAAACTCATTGATCCGGGGTTTGAACGGTACCCTTTCTACACTAGCACTGCACACAATCGTTACTATAATCTCAACAATTGTTAACCTAAACTGGTTGTAAGTTGGTAAGGAAGAAACTAAATAAAAAACATAACAGATACATCCTGTAAGAAGAATTTAAAGCGCCGCGATAGCAATTTTACGTTCTAGACTAGTCCAAATGCTATATACATTTTCTTATATTCCTGACAGCACTAAAACCCAGAACTACTTTACCTACAAAACATCTCACCCTTCGTTTATTTTAGAAAATATTATAAAATGTAATTGAATTTGTAAATAAATGCATGAGTGATAATAGTAACTTTATTTAGCCAAAACTGTATATGTATATATTTTTTTCTTTCTAATTGACTGTATGCTGTTAGCCCTAACGCCTTTTACAGCGTCACCGGGTGGGACGGGCGAGCGCAGAAGCATCGTCGAGGTTGCGAAATGCGGAGAGTAGAGCGCAGAAGCTCTACTAGCGTCGGGGAACGTCGTCCTAAGGGTGCCTCCTGTGAAAAACTGTATAACCAAAGATTAGTTGTACTACGAGTGTCTACCTCCCTGTGGATCAAAATAGTGATTCTCTAACTTATCCATAATCAAGTGTTATAATTAGCGCATCTGTTGTGTTTTTATGTTCTGTGTTCAGTACGTTCAGGTCTGAAAATATTCTTGTTTTAAAGAAAAACATTTTCAGTAAAGATATTTCTCAACAACGCACGAGCACCCTTTATGTTGTTTCAAAGCATACTTGATCCGCTCTGTTAAATAAATTGTATGCTTATCGGTTGTGACGTTTAGAGGAAAAGCGAGCAAATCCATGAGAAAAACCACTAAAGCAAATATTTGAAAAGTTCGCAAGCCCGAGCACCTGTGGTCACCCTTAGAGGGTCCACTTCAGAAAATGTTAAGAGTTGTTATTACTTCCTTTTATACATTTTAATTATTATCAGATCTATACCAAACACATGTAAAACCTTTTAAAATCCATATTAATCGAAAAAGAATAATCTATACTAATATTATAAAGAGGAAAAATTTGTATGTATGTTTGTAATGTTTTCACATAAAAACTACTGGACCGATTTCAAACATTCTTTCACCATTGAAAAGCTGCATCTTTACTGAGCAACATAGGGTATATTATATTTTCAAAAAAATAGGGATCCGTTATGAAAATATAATGTGTAAAAAAAATAATTATGCGAGTGAAACCGTGGTATATTACTAGTATATTATATTGACACTCTAGTTTAGAATGATTTACTTTTACAGGTGTTACTTTGCGGAATTACATAGTACAGAAGTTATAATAGAATTATTTTGCTGTAATCCGCATTGGTTAAGAAAATCTATGTAATGCTAAGTGTATGAAGCAGGCAATATTCACATACCTTATATGCAGGTCAAGTCACCATACGTATCACAAAATGCCGCCAACACCAACACTACACACACTCACTATCACAATCTCTATGATCGTTTTGCTCAGAAATCGAAGCATCATCATGAGAATAGGTTTCACGACAAAATCGTAATGCGTCGACGATTTTTTTTTTTTTGGACACTTACACACACGGTCGTTGGTCTCCAAAGTAAGTAACTTAATACTTGTGTTATGGTAGACAGACAACTGGTGAATATATACTTTATATAAGTTTTAAATACATACTTAAATACAAATAAATACACCCAGGCTCGAAGACCAACAAATTCGTTTATAGAAAATGTTGGCAAACGGTGGGAATCGAACCCGCGACTCGCGGCGCTGAAGGCAGTGTCACTACCCACTGCGCCAACGGGCCAGTCAAAGTATACTTAATTTTGTTGTCTCCTTTCATAGCGTCCCTTCTTAGTTTTTTTTATTAATAAACTAGCTGCCCGGCAACGCATTTATGGAGCTCAGTTAGGTTTCAAATTCTGAAAAAAAATATACAAAATATGGAAAAAAATGCTCCGATTGCCAGCAAACCCTACAAATACAGGATCATCCGCTGGGGTTTTCTAAAGATTGACTGAAAACTTTATTAAAATCGGTGAATCCGAATCGGAGACTATAAAGGACATACAGCCAAACATTAATTTTAATATATTAAAATTTATTTCCTAAATTTAATGTTTAATATTTATTCACAACAACATATGTTGCAACATCACCATATAAATACACTAGTAAGATTTTCCACACTCTTTCTACCCTTATTTTATTTCGCGACTCAATACACTCTCTATTTTGGTCGTTGCCTGAAGTGTTTGCCCTTTTTCCCTTTGTGGTCGAAGGGTAGGAAGAATACTGAGTGAGTCCTTTAGTGTCGAGTGTCGACTACCCATTTCTTCAGCTATTTTATTAGTTGTCGTACGTGCCCCGTAATTGTAGTACGATAAAAGAAATAGGGTTGAACGGTGGGAATTTATTTACTTTTTTGTCTATTTATTTCTAAGAAACTCTACAATTAGAATCCCGTAATAGTAAAATGTATATATAATATATCTTTTTATAATAACAATAATATATCATCATCAACTTAACTATAAGTTTAAGTTTAAAAAAAATATTCTTAAGCTCCAGACATTGGAGCCGTAGTGTTACATTGAGTTAGTAGCTTAGTTTATTTTAGTTAAGTTACACAGTTATTTTAGTTAAGTTGTCCTTACAAATAATGATGTGCATGCTGTGGCACCTAAAGGCAGTGCATTTAATGCTTTTTGTGGCGTATTTACTTTATTCTAATGTTTTAATGTAACTGCCATTGGTTGTTCCGAATAAATAAAATAAAATAAACTTCCTGCCCTCATCCCACTCTAAGTGGGGTCGGCACAACATGTTATAAACATGCTGTCACATGATTCGGCTGCGTTTTTACGACCGGCCGCCTGCCTGGCGTCAACTTACTTCAGTCATATTTTACGACACCTTGGTTAGAAAGAGGGTTGCTATTATACTAAACTGGATACCACACGGTGGGTCAACTTACCTTAGTCGCCTTTTACGATACCTCGGTAAGAAATGAGGGTGGTCTATTCTACTCAGCCGGATACCACACGGCGGGTCTACTTACCTTAGTCGCCTTTTACGACACCTCGGTAAGAAATGAGGGTGGTACTATTCTATTCAGCCGGAAACCACACGGAATAATAATAATATAATAAAGAGGATTTTGTTATCTATGTTTGTAATGTTTTCACACAACAACTACTGGACCGATTTCAAAAATTCACCATTAGAAAGCTGCATCTTTACTGAGCAACATAGGCTATATTACATTTTAAAAAAATAGGGATCCGTAATAAATGTAAATAAAGTGTAAAAAATTAGTCATAAGAATCTGTCATCGCATGCGCTGCGGAAACTATTCATGATATATTTAACGAAATAAATCGATAGTGCGACTTCGTAGTCTTACCATTGCTATAAGATCGGTATGTAAGCGAGCGAAACCGCGGGATATTACTAGTCTTTTAAAAATAGCTATGATACTGATGTTAATGTTCGTACTGTTAAGCGTTGAGGAGTTCTCTCTTCCGGAGCTTATCCTGGCAGCAGCATCAGGTCATGCTTATTATAAGGTTGTTGGTGTCCCATTGTCATCGGGACTGGACCAGTATGTAAAAGCTCATTCGGACACCGGGAAATGGGTCAAATTTTATTTGCAAGATTCCACTTTCACATACAAACATACATACAATAGTAAAAAACCACTTTATAATAGTGTATGTAAAACTGTCTGAAATACATGCTGCTCCTGCTTTATCCACCCACCCAATACTTTCTTTCAAAAATCTTATTGTCTTTCTTATCCAGAATTTCAATTATCCCATTTATTTTTTAAATTTTTCCTCCTTTTTTTCAAAATCGTATGTCAATGCTTCGTATATTATTTTTTATAACCTTACATTTAAACATATAAATCGTACATACAGAATTGAACGTATTATTAGTGAATAATTATATACGACAATTCATCCTGCGCAAGCTCAGTTAAGTACTTGACAATTTGCCTTAAATTCTTTAATAATAATAGTCGTTTATTGCTTGAAATAAGGTACATTAGATAGACAGTAATAACAGTTTGTCTTTTTTCGCAAAAAAAATTGCATGCAAATTAAAAAATAAAATAAAATTGATTGTTAAAATACAAAATACAAAAAAAATAGCCATAGTTTTACAATGGTAAAATAAAGGTAAATTAAAATGTCAGTCATACAAGTAATATCATTAATTATGTGTAAATATTCCTTAATTGTAAACTAGATATCATTAGAATTTAAAAAATCTTTGACTCTTTCTTTTAAGTATAAGTTTATTAATACGTAAGCGTAGTTCTGGTTTTCGGCACAACTATTAAAGGATGTTTATTTCATTGGGTACAAGTATGTGAATGTTTTAGTTCGCTAATTGCCTGTTTATGTCGCAATCGATAAATCGCTTATTTATGTCGCAATGGACGATGCTATCATAATATATTCAATTTTCTTGTAATGTAAAGTTCAATCGGTCAATTAGCTTTAGTTTATGTGACAAAATAATTTAGTGCAAGTATTTACTTTCCGCAATGGCCGTACGGTTAGAGCACGTCTTTACATTCATTTCGTATTTGCATTACATTTCGTCAGTCATTGTTGCAAAGCTGAAGTGGTAATGGCTGGGGTACACTGTGAAGAATCTTTTACCGTTGGGGTTCTGAGGTTTTGGAGTTGTAACTCCCCAATAACTGGACAGAGGGACCTCGAAACGGTCGCGTTTGACTACTGAAAGAGAACAACGGTGTTATTTACAAATGTCTTTTTCAAGCAGTGAATATCAATCCGGTAAAAAAAGAAGATAATAGAAATGTACCTAGCATTCCTTGGAAGTTTTTTTAGAAGATCGATTCATACGATACGGGGTGTTAAATCTCGAAGAATCCCACCATAGCAAAATATTAAAGTATAAAAACGACATAGCAAAATGATATTTAGAAAACCCTTTTTGATCTTGTTATTCTGAAATAATGCCAATTTATTACTAAGTTATAATACATATCTGCCAGGAGTAATTACCACGGTTGTTAAAGTCAAATATTGTCCAATTATTCCACAAGAAACGTGTTCGGGATCTAATCTACTGCTGGCGAGTCTTGGTGCGACTTGCCTAAGCCCATTGTCTGCCGCCCTGATAGGGAAACTTTGGGCGTTCTGATCGGGGTATATCGGACGCCAGGCTGACAGATTCCCGAGGCGGTCAGTGCAACTGGTGCCCCCTATGCACCACTTTGCGGAGGGGGACTTCTCTATTGTCTTCTCTGTTGTGTTATTATCGAAGCAACACGTAGTAAAACAAAAGGTTAGTATTTTTCAAATAATTTCTCATTTCATTACCACTTGAACTATCACGTCTTGGAGAAATTAGTGTGCTTCGTAATAGAGACAGAAGCCATTCACTACTAGTACCGGTACATTAGCGCTCGTGACGGTAAGAGCAAACTTGACATTTCCTGACCGACTTACACGGTATTGGACCTGCATATATTTCAAAGATTATGACCAAGATAAGGCAATATTTTAGAGCAAACATAAAAATATGTAGAATAGGCATTCATTTTCATGTGTTTTATATTGATGTGTTAAATGATGTATACTATATTGTGACGGAAGAAAAAGGAGGAGAGCGAAAGTTGAATGGCGGAGAGGTACGGTACGGTGCGAAGTGGAGCGGTGCGGAGAGGAGAGTGATAGCGCCATTTGACGTAATCGCCTTTTGTGCGCTGCGGACAAATCGTTGAAAAAGAATAAATGGCTTGACTTTTGAGAAAATTGCTTCTTGTGTATTGAAAAAGTGTAAAGGAAAAATATTGTTATAATATACTTCATTGCATTAGGCGTTACTATGCAGAAATCCATAATACAAAAGTAAGTTATTATTACTTTTGTTTTATATATGCCTTTAATAGGATGTCATCGGCAGTCGATATAAAAACTTGAAGCATGTTTTTAATATTTAAATCACAATAAGAAGCCAGTGATGTTTATGACCTTTGAATACACAAAGTCGAAAAAAAAAGTTTGAAAATTTAGGCAAATCTCGGTCACTTAATTTTTAATAGATTTTCAAGATCATTGACTTTGGGATCTAAGTCTCAAGGTCTCAAGATAACTTTAGGGGTTGTGGATATACTGTATCCATTGAATTTAACTTCGTTCCAGGCCATTTGTTATTTTTGGTATTAGACAGTTTGAGACGTTCTTATCAACATAACATCTACAAATCGTATAACCAAACCAGTAACGTACGAGCCTAAAAAGCGAATGAAATTTACGAATAGATGAAACATAAATTATTTTAGGTGGTAATGACAACTAGTAAATTGATATAGCAAAAAGTAGTAATCACCTAAAATTTGTCACTCTTATTTACGAGGCGATTGTTCTTACCACTGGGCTAGAGACGCCGTTAATCGTAGCAAACCGTAAGGTATTACTAGGTACGTTTACTACCCATTGATTGCCTCTGGGTTGCTTTGTGATGGTCTTCCACAATTGAATGCCGAGGTTCGCTACATAATATGTCAGTTAGGACGGCCCCGCTTTATCTATACTTAACAATCTGAGCACACCATTATTCTAATACAAAACAATAATTCCCTTTAAAGCGCATGACATTAAGAAATTATTAGGTTGCGCCGAGTCCGCGCAGAGCCTCTGCTTGGGGCGCTTAGGCGTTCTGCGAACGAGATGTTTATTCTATGCAAGTAATTATTTTAGCTTAGCAAGGAAAAAGTAATAGTATTTGCATATTGAGGAATACTAGAACTAAAGTATCTTGACCCTAATAACCAAGTCTATTGGTTGGATTTATATTCAGCAGAAATATGATAAAAAAAATAATATTTTTAATCTCAAAGGTCGTATTTATAATGTCGAATCTATTATTTACCTTAAGCGTAACTTTTTAAGGCTTCGTTGATGTTATGATAATGTTTCACCTACGTAAAAATCTAATTATAAAAGTTTATATGATGTTATTAAAAGTATTGTTTTTATATGATACCTTTGAATAGACAAAACTGCAAATATTTATATATTTATTGTAGTTAGAATAGAAAAATGATTCATTTGACGAATTTGTGTGACACCAATGAGTTTTTCTGTTAAAACTTATGCGTCTAATTGATAATTGCAATTTATCACACGCTTTTCGGTGAAGAAAACATCGTGAGGAAACCTGCATATCTCTAGAGAATTCTGGAGATATGTGTAACCTACTAATCGGCATTGGAACAGCGTGGTAGGTCCTAGCTACAATCCTTCTCTCCAAAAAAAGGAGCGAATAGGACTATTCTCAGCAGTGGGATAGTAACAGGCCGCTACTTCCGATAAGCTTGATAGGTGGAAAAGACCACACGGTCGATTTTGTCATTAGGGTGATAAGGTTAAATCACTCATTTTCAATGAATGTGTCATATGAAAGAATCAAATAAGGTCATGACTTTTATCCATGTAAAAAATAATCTATTTTTTTTATAAATATTTTATTATTTAAATTGACGCCTTGTGTATACTCTGCCTAAAAGCATCCCAGCAAGACAAGCGACGTATAACGCATCCGCGCGTGGGCGCGCCCGCGGGCCGCTCGCCGCTGAAATGTGCTCGCCTTGTTACATCTGATGGCAATTAGAATTTTGAAATGTATTAAATTCACCTATCAGAGGTCAAGATATCGTTTAGCCGCGCGGTACCGTTATTGCCTAATAAAATGCGTTACAACAAACACAACAAACGCAAACTATGCATTTTATTCAATACTAGCAATCGCCAGCGACTCCGCCCGCTTGGAAAGATTAAAACCGTAATATAGTATTTTGGAAGTCTTTTTATTTATAACTTATACAGGGGAACTATTTAGTAATACATGATTTTTAAATAACTATTACCGTTTACTCAGTGCACGCAAGGAAAGCTTTAAATTTTTTCGTTTTCGTACTATTTTTTATTGCTACTCCTCTCCTATTAATCTTAGCCTGATGTTATATAGCCTTCCTCAATAAATGGACAATCTTACATTTTTCAAATCGGTACAGTCGTTCCTGAGATTAGCCTTCAAACAATCAAACAAACAAACTCTTCAGCTTTATATATAAGTATAGACTAGCTGTCTGCGGCTTCTTCCTCATGGTAATCAGTTACAAAGATTTTCACTCATAAATCCCTTTATTTTATTATGAGTTGAAAATATAAATTGAACCAAAGTGTAATATGAGAAAAGAAACTATACACCTATATAACAATATAGTATATACATATGTGTAAAGAAAAAAAATAATGCACACAATATTGAGCGCGCAGCAAGTCGATGTGCGTAATACTTCCACTCGCTACCTAAGTCGGTTGGCGGCGGCATGTCATGGGGAGAGCGCTGGCCATGTGGTATCCGGCTGAGTAGATTAGACAGCCCTCATTTTTTACCGAGGTGTCGTAAAAGGTGACTAAGTTAAGTTTTCCCACCGTGTGGTTGAGTTGAAATAGACCACTTTTTTCACCGGTTGATTAGAAATAGACCACTTTTTCTTACCGATGTGTCGTCAAATACGAATAAGGTAAGTTGATGCCAGGCAGGTGGATGATCGTAAAAGCTTAATCATGTGACAACATGTTTATAACATGTTTTGCCGACCTTATTATAAAACTGGGATAAGTGCAGGAAGATGATGAATTAATAAGATGAAGGTTGACGAGAATTTGCCGTCAGAGATCACGATAAAGTAACGATATCGAACGAAAGCGAAAACGACGCCTTTTAAAAAATAATCTCTGTTTCCGATGTATAGGACAAGATAAATCCTATTTTTTTTATAAAAAAACCCATCAGCTATCATTAGCAAATATGTGTTTATAACAAATCTATTAAATAAATCTGCGTTTTCATTAATCCTCATAACTTTAAAAGCTAAAATAAATAGAATTCGTGACGGATTCGCAGCAAAGAACAATGAATACCGCATAAGTTAGCTGTTAGCAGTCTAAAAAATCCTTGAAGGGAGCACTACAATTAATCGGAACATTTAACCATTAAGGCATCCCTGAGAAAGATTACACAGATTGTGTTTGAAGCGGTAGGCGTGTACACATTGTTATTTAAAAGCCCCAAGCAATTATCTGTATATCTCTGCGAAATCGTCACGAGCATTCGAAAAACTATAAACGGTGCTCAATGGGCATCTATCATCATTAATAACAAATACATTATTAATAAATACGATTGTCTGTGGTATATACAGTATAATCAACAATCATTTATATCTCTAGGAATATTTCAGTGGCGAAGGAATAAAAGCTCTTATAGCGTTTCGTATCTACACATAGTATTATATATATAATTATTTTTTAGAATCTCGGAAACGGCTCCATCGATCTAGCTAGGTTTTATTTTAAAAAAATCGTATTATCCCTGTTTTTAGGCCTTAAAAAAATACTAAATTATTGCATATAAAACACTATTTTTGCCGAAAATTGTCAAATCAGTAAAGTTTTTAATAGAGAAACTTATTGATGTCTGCCTGGGGTCGAACCCGTGACCCTCTCGAAAGAGTCACACGGTCTTACCGCTAGGCTATCACAGCTCAAATACATAACTTATTGCAATAATTAAAGAATATTGTTAGTAAAAAGGGTGTTGGAAGGAAAATAGTTTCATGTTCTTAGATAAAGGTATACTAACATTGATGTATAAGATACAAAGGGTCGGTCTGTCTATCAAACGTTTGTAATTACCTTCCGCGCACGCGGGGAATTTCTGTTGTCACGCCATATGTCCCTGAAACGGGATGGACTCTGTCTAATAATAACCTAACCGAGCCTTGCTTGGTACTTTGTTAAAAGATATAAAAAAACATTTAAAAAAAATAAAAAAAGAAAGAAGGCGCCGATGATATGATGATAACCCAGGTTGTGAACATTTTCGGTCCGCGCGTTACCCATCGGTTATCGCAACATTACGTTTGACAGCTCAAAAAATACTTGGTGTTCAATTCTACATTTTTAAAACTTTTTTGATAGTCACAAATAAGGATAAAAATAAAAATAAAACCTATCTTGAATGAATTTTCTCCCCCAAATCCCCTACATACTGAATTTCAGGAAAATCGAAGAATAATAAAGATAGAGT
The DNA here is from genome assembly GCA_029227775.1 of Morpho helenor. Classification (NCBI taxonomy): domain Eukaryota; kingdom Metazoa; phylum Arthropoda; class Insecta; order Lepidoptera; family Nymphalidae; genus Morpho; species Morpho helenor. The sequence continues at coordinate 4,507,952 of JARGCU010000006.1, forward strand.
CTTCAAATGTATATAAACCTATGCTATTACTAACCTTAATATACGTTTCTTCTGATATTTGAGTTCCTTATAAGTATATAAGTTTTGTTTATTTAATTAATAATTATTTCACCGTGTTACCAAAAGAACATTATTTTGGGGTTGCACAGTGCGTAATCCACTTGAGTAATATGTGAAAATTTATATATAATAGAATATCATAATCAGATACCATGGAATATGATTGAATCATAGTTAAATGTTCATTTATTTTTGAGGAAATACCAAACGCAAGAGTAATAAAAAAGATATATACATAAACATATAGAAAAAATAAGAGCTTAGAAGTTTTCGTTTGAACAACAAAGTTACAAAGCTTACATCTTTTAAACAAATTAAGACAATGTCCTCGTAATAAAATCCTGGTATCTTAGGTTAGTAGTAAAATTACCAAATTTTTTAAATATTATTTTTTCAAAATAATTATAACATGACTTTTTTTTACACGCTGTTCACCCGGGCTACATAAATCCAGAAAGTTGTTAACCATTTGAACAAATGAGCTCTATTAGGCCCACCTGAGACAAGGAACAAAGAAAATAACAGCTGTCATACCTGGAGTCACGTACAGATAACAAATACGGTGGTAATTTATATAGCAATACGTCAGCGTAAAGTCCGGCCCTGTGTCCTCACGCCATCACTTAACTGAAGGACATGTCTTACGTTTCTTTATGGTGAGGTTATAGTGTTTAGATTTTTATATAATATTAGCTTCAACCGGTGATTTAATTCAGTTGAAAAAAAAACCGTTAAAAAAATATTCATATTCACAATAGCAATGATGCAACATTCGCTATTTGAAACATTCGCTGTTTTTTTCTATAGCATTAAATAATTTAATACTATACACATATATCTTTAATATTTAAATGAGTTAATCTTGTATATGTAAGGTAAGTGCACTAGTAATTGACCATGTACTAGTAGTTGACCGTTTTGTATGAAGTTTTTAAACAATAAGCGTTTTGATTGCTGTACATCTGCAACATCTGCCCATAATCTCAGAACAGTAGCCCGTTTAATATTTAATATTTAAAATTTAATATTATTAAGTAATATTTTTTATTACCTACAACAAACAAAACGTTTATTATTTAAAATTTCATACAAAACGGTCAACTACTAGTGCATGGTCAACTACTAGTGCCCTTACCTTATATAAAATCAGAATTTCGGAAATGACCCACTCCAACGATTTTCATGAAACTTAGTACGTAGGGGTTTCGTGGGCGATAATTCAATCTAGCTAGGTTTCATTTAAAAAAAATGTCGTTTTATCTCTTTCAGGGATTCGATAAGGGTTGCTACCTTTTTTTTGAAGAAAAATAGTATTTTTCTTTTTAAATCAAAAAAATATAGTAGATTTAGGAAATTCAGGAAAAAAAATAGTACATAGCTATTTTCAATCATTATTTATTTTTCCATGATTATTTGTTATCACTTTTCGCTAGACAATGACAAAGGAGTTGGAGTTACTAACTAACTAAGCTCCGTAAATACATGAATGAGTTTCGTTCAGACATTCCCTATGCAGTGCTGCGGGTGCGTTCCATTCACAGTTGATTAAAAAAGCACGGAAATTGAATTAGCGATAAAAATATAGTATTTTTCGTCCTATATTATTTTTCTATAATACATAGTACAATTGACTAAAATATAGTACGATACTATATAATATAGTACGGGTGGCAACCCTAGATTCGATCTAGAGTCCCAGATATCACATGCCCTTTCTTTTTTTATTTATTTACTGCATTTTTTCTTAACAAAAAATTACCGAGAAAGTCTCGGTCACCCAAGTACTTAATTATAAAACTGGAAATTTTATCTTCTTTAATATTAATATAAATAGAAGTACGTTGTTTAATCGTTTAATTAGATCAATTAAAATCAAATACTTTATTCGTGCATTATAGAGTAAAATAGATCTTTATAACAACTTATGAAAAAGCAGAAAAACCTTATTAGTATGAGCTATCATCATCACATCAGTATATATTATTTTTATTTTGCGAGGTTATTAAGAGGTATTAAGTTTCGCCTACTAATTTAAAGACGCTTTTTGTCAATTATAGATTTAATTTTTTTTTCAATACGAATATGCATCGAGAACAGTTTTTTTATTTATTTACAGCAAAAATGTACAAGTAGATTTAATTAGATGTTATTCGTAACCCGCATCGCTTTCCGCTTATACACAAAAGCGGCTTTTATCGAAACATTTTCCACCTGACTCGATTTACTTCGAACCAGCAAATGGCCAGTTTTCCGTAGTTTCCTTATATCATGCTTAACTGTATGAAATCATTCGCTAGCTGAAGTTGATACCAAAAGATTTATGTTATTAATCAAAAACCTGAATCTAATGAGTTTAACAATGCTGTAACAGTTCTGAAAAATTAAAATATATATTGCTTTTTGTAGCAAATCTTTCATAATTCTGGAAGCGCGGTTATGAGACTGCATAACAGTATTTTTGGAAAACTCTTTTGAATCTACGAGTAGAGTTTTATTTGTTAATATGTAAGTACGTAATTTCTTAATAACTTATACAAATTTTTATATATGTTTACAAGCTACACTTAGAGTCAAACTTTCCTTATTCAAATAGGCTTTTATAACATATTTTTAAAACATTAAATTTAAGTACTTCTGATTTGGTTTTTTTACTAAGAGGAGGCAGCAAGGAACTCTGTGTTTGCTCTTTTTATAAATTAATTCTATAAATAAAAAAATTGCCGTTTGCAAAATATACCTGATAAACTTATTACTGAGTTAGTGATTCTGTTAGTTGTTTTGTGTTCTCTGAGAAGTATTAGTGACCTGTATTTCCCTACAGCTTTTTGATATAAAGAAGTTCCTAAGTTAAGATTCATTACACTAGTAACTTAAATATGGATTAGCAAGATTAACTCATAAAATACGCTGATTTTCTCTCGACATTTTTCTACACTTTAAAACGCATCTATATCAATTAGGCGAATAAGTTATTAAAGAAAACATTTATGCCCGCCTGTATTCGAATCAGTGAGTTCGTGGTAAAAGATGTTTTCGTCTTTACAGCCTATTTTATACACCACAGAATTTATGAAGCATAGATAAATCAAACAAAAATTAAAAGAACTTTAAACGTCTTTAGATAGATATTTAATCTGAGCAGTTAAATCGACGCGGGCCGATGGCACTTGTAGCCGATCGTCACGAAAGGGGCGACGTGATAGGAATGCAATCCAGACGCGCCGGATGCTGCTGGATACCGGCAGACATTCGTTGCTATCTTCCGGTTCAATTTTGAGATTGTTACCGTATCCATAGGCGTTAGTTATCTAACAACCCTACTACAGGTTTTTAAACTTTCGCGATTCATACTTATTGTTATATTAACAAACGCGTCACATCGCGATAAACTCGAGTTACCTCTGTAGAAGGTTCGATGTTTTATTTGCAAGCTCAAGCAGATAATATCAGTGTGGTGTGAAAGAGACCTTATGTGGATTTTGTAGTTCAAGTGGGGGTAGATTAAAAAAAAATAATAAAACGTCGAAGCTTATTTTATTTATTAAGGAACATCAATAGCACACATATTAAACATTGGTTAGGCTACATACAAAAATAATAAAACATCTGATACATGCACCAATTATATATGTACACAGCATTGTCTGGGCGGTTCACTTATACAAAGGTAACTCGAGTTATCACGATGTGACCTGTTTGTTAAATAACCCTACTACTGTTGCTGCTGGGTCTGTTTACTACTACGGGAATATAAGTCCTCTCTATTTTAGAATTGTTTCTTTCGTTTTACCTAAATACTAAATAGCTTGGCATGTGATAGCCTAACTACAGTCGTCTCACCTGCCAAATACTTCGTCCTTAGCTTGGGTCAAGCCTCACAGGTCACCTAAATCTTTAAATTTTGTATAGACATACGAGAGGTCACGATAAAAGTTAGCAACTCATTCGTTGGTCTCGGCATTCGAAACAAAATTTCGCAACCCACACTAGATCAGTATACTGAAAAGTTTAAATTAAGTGTAAGATAACATATAGGCTACAATTTGTAATGATTTTAAGTGATTTTGGTCGTAATACAACGATACATGTCAATTAAGTCGGAAAATAAGGTCTCAGGTGCTTTGTTGGTGGCAGGCCAAATTCCACGCTACCAAAGCCGTGGGCAAAAGCTAGTAACATACAACGCCGTGTTGTACTAAAGGTTAATATATTTCGTGCAACATGCGCTAAAAATTTTATGTTTTTCCAAATTCCTACATAGAGCCTGTTTGACCGTGTCTAAATTTTTGATTAATATTGCAAAGCTCTTTGAAAAATATGTAGATGTTTATTACCGTGAGAAGGTTTTCGAAGACGACATTACTTTGGGAAGTATAAAATAAACTACTCAATTAAGATACATTCAAATATTTTGCACGAAATCTAAGAGCGAAAAAATTCTCATTGTTCATATTAAAATACTATAAGTGTAATCCATTTAGTTTTTTTAGCAATTTAATTTTTGTGCACAAGAATATACATAATAATAAATTAATGAATTTGTTGGTCTTCGAGCCTGGGTGTATATTTGTATTTAAGTGTGTATTTAAAAAATATATAAGTATATATTCATCAGCTGTCTGTCTACCATAACACAAGTATAAAGTTACTTACTTTGGGGACAACTCCGTTTACAGGCTATCAATTGCCTGCCCCTTAAATATTTCTGTACAAGGATCTGGGTGCCCACCATGATAAATTACCAAAGAAAATCCTTATGGAATGTTAGCATCATGTTATGAGTAATGCATATTTACCACTTATCTGTCACCCATGACACCAATATATTTATATTAATTTATTTATTATTTATTCATAGTTATTTTAATAAATATATATAGATGTATTCATCATAAATCAAAACCATTCGCTTAACGAATACCACTTGTACTCGTACATTGACATCGTGCATTTCTTATGGAGGTCACAAAATAAAGGTGTATTGATTGACTCCAGAGAAGGGATGCGAAGTTTTCAGTGGGGTGGCATTAGTTTCCCTTCATTGAACCGCAATTAAAAGAGGGAAGTGTTATTGAGTTAGGAGATCGGGAATGGGCTCGGATTACTGAGTTTTCTGTTTGCTGTCAATTATTGTTTGTTGTTTTGGTTGGGGAAATTGTATTGGTGTATTTCGAAACGACTGAATTATTATTGCTAATAATTTCCGGAATCGCAATTATTCTTTAAATTCAAATTGAATTGTTGTGGTGACAGAAAGTAATGGAAACAAGGTAGAAGGAAACAGTAGATATCTTAAGTAACGGCAAGTGAAAAATATTATTAAAAAGAGCAACGCCGTGTGGTATCCGGCTGAATAGAATAGTACCACCCTCATTTCTTACCGAGGTGTCGTAAAAGGCGACTAAGGTAAGTCGACCCGCCGTGTGGTATCCGACTGAGTAGAATAGACCAATCTCATTTCTTGGTGACTAAGGTAAGTTGACCCAACGTGTGGTATCCGGTTGAGTAAAATAGACCACCCTCTTTCTTACCGAGGTGTCGTAAATTACGACTTAGGTAAGTTGACGTCAGGCAGGCCAAATCATGTGACAACATGATTGTAACATGTTGTGCCGACCCCACTTAGAGTGGGATAAGGGCAGGAGGATGTAAGTGAAAAATATTATTCAATAACTCTTTTATCTTTAGAGGGTTAGAAACTGTATTTTTTTTATAAAAAAATTATTTTTCACTTGTTATAGCCTAAAGTTATTTTTTTTTTAATTAAAACTTGGATTTTCCCAAATAAAAAGTAACCTATGTTAATCGATAATAAAATAATTTAATTATTGAAAATCGTTTAAGAGTACAAACTCTCCTTTGATTAGTATGACATTTTTTGGATCTCAGTACTATATTGTTTTTTGCCATTCCGGAAGGAAAATAGATTTTTTTATCGTTTATAGTTAGCCCAATCGCGTCGTAGCCCAACATTGGTTCAGTGAAAACGTAACAGACAGATAGACCGTCAAACTTGCTTTCGTTTTTATAATATTAGTATGGATTAAGATACATTACAGCAAGTTACAGTGTATATCCTCTTGTCTACTGTTCATAAAATTTTACATAATCTATGCAGTGCAATGCGAGCCACCTGTTTTTGAGTAAGCTGAAAGTTCATGTCTTGTTGGGTCAAATAACGTCAATGCAAATCCTAATAACCTATTCAAACAACATAATCCAACTGGTAATGATAGCGATCTGTTGGTAATAAATCGTTAATGGCCTATAGATTGTCCACTGAGCTTGTGGGTGATGTACTTCAAGAAATAATTCTAAGTACCGAGATAGAGTTCGTTATTATAACGATATAAGAATCTTGCGGTAGAACGATGGTAAAATAATATAAAGAAATACAATAAACTTAATTTTTTTTTCTTATTTAATAATCAAAAGTGAAACTCCAAAGTGTCAAGTAAAGCATTCCTTTTGTTTTCTTTGAAGATATAAACCACAAAGATACAAAGTAAAAGGTCAAAATAAAAAACGTTAAGCGAATTTATGTGCTTATGTTGTTTTTCGTAAAAGATGAGTTTTATATTGACTTGTCAAATGAATTTATTACATAATGTATTATATATTCTATTGCATAACGTATTTTTTTATTGAAGACATATATATACATAGATATATATACATAGACATATATATACATACATACAGATATACAATGAAGACTATTTTGATATGATTTGATTTGAATCTGCCCTGTCAGCAAGTATGTCCATAGCTCAATATTTTTTTGCTATATACGTATGTTTTCCCTTTTTTTGTAAAGTACATTAACAATAAAATATCAGTTACGCACGTATAAATAAAAACCATAAGAAGAAGATAATAAGGTATGTTATAAAATAGTATTATTCAATAATTTATAGAATTAGGCGTTATTATGCGATCCATTATCCAAAGATTTTTTTATTTTTTTTGTTTTTTTTTAAAATTATTTATTTATTTTTTTATTTATTTATATCCAGCTTACTACTATCATTACAGGGAACCCTAATACAATAGTGTAGCAAAACTTATTACTAATACTACTAATTACTAATACTATAACTTATAATATATAATGCTATCTTAGTAAGCTCACTCAGAGAACTAATAATAAAATTATTTTGCTATAATCCGCATAGTATTATAACTTAAAATCAAGTATTCATCGAAACTAGTCTTACTGAAAAATACTTTTAAAAATACATAATATGGCTTTATTATAGTTTTTTATTTTAAAACTTTAACTTAAACACTTTTAAAAATAAACACAATGAGTCAATGAGACGAAATAGTTAGTTAATATCAAGTATTCATCAAAAATTGATTTACTGAATATTTAATAACTTCATATCGTTCTTTTATCGTCATTCATGATAGAGCCATGGGCGTAGGTCGAAGCCTCAGGGCCTAAGCGAATAGCGAACTTTCACCATGTGTCCACGGGTTCAGATAGACTGGATTTATATCAAGTAAGAGGACTTGACTACATAAATTAAGGTGTGTGCTTAGTGCATATCAACGCATAGCTGCAATATTTATTATGTAAATATACTAAATAAAAAATAAAAATCTCCTGCCCTTATCCCACTCTAAGTGGGGTTGGCTCAACATGTTATAAACATGTTGTCACATGATTTGGCTTCGTATTTTCGACTGGCCGCCTTCATGATGTGGAATTACCTTAGTCTTATTTTACGACACCTCGGTAAGAAAGAGGGTGGTCTATTCTAGTCAACCGGATGATTGTGTTATGAGTGACAGACAACTGATAAATACACATATAATTTTTAATACATACTTAAATGCAAATATAAACCTAGGCACGAAGAACCTACGAATTGTTTTATGGAAAATGATAGACCTCGGCTAGAATTGAATCCGTGACCTGCGGAGCTGGATCTGGAGCTGGAGGCAGAACATTCTTTATTGCACCATAGAAAAATTATAATGTACATTGTTAAGAAAACGACATAATCTAATGCAGATACAATAAGGCGGCCTTATCGCTAACTAGCGATTTCTTCCAGGCAACCTTTGGACTAGAGACATTAACACGTTAGCTGCGACACCAATTTTTGCATACTTTCCATTCCTGCGGCACGAGGTATAATCGGCCCGTACCGTGACCAGACGTTAGGGCGACACGCGGTCTATTAGACCCCACCTCCTTTTACAGGCTAAAATCCATTTTCTGGCGCGAAATCAAAGATAAATGAGAATTTTGGTCCTTATTGATATAGACAGTGAATTGATGAACCCTAATCCACCGTCGCCCCGGGATCTGATGGCTAGTTTAGGAATTATTAGCAAAACAAAATATGGGATCTTATACACCTCGTAACGCACTGAAATAGGGCAAATTTTCGCTGAGATTAGTGATGGGAAAAATAATATCGACGTTTTTAAACTGTCTTAACTACGCAACGACTTGACCGATTTTGATCAATTATATCTCATTAGATCGTTTTAAGGGCAAAACCTGGCAAAACAACACAAAGCTATCAAAGGATACATTTTTTTTTATAATCTAAATTGTGCTTGAATGCGCCAAAAAGAAAAAAAAACCGGCCAAGTGCGAGTCGGACTCGCGCACGAAGCGTTCCATTCTATACCATTAAGAGGCACCTATTACAGACTTATTATTGGAAAATAATGGATCACGGTTTATGCATAAGGTTTATCTATCTATTTGTATATGAAAATCTTAATGCGGTTCACAGAATAGAAAAAAAAGGCAACCAGAAGTAGAAAAGAAATTGTCCTATTTATTCTGCCTCGGGCTTTAAAAATATACTTATTAGAACTTGAATTAACATTAAAAAATCAGTATCAATATACTTTTTTTTATAAAAATCTCAATATATATGTTGTACTTATTTATGAGTGTTTTTCATTGAAACAGGGTAGACAATAAAATTTTTTGCACTGAGTGCACTGAGTCAAAATCTTTTTGGATTTTTTATCAGCTTCACGAGATGGTAAAAGTGTGCGTAGTTTTTGGTAACAACCAACACATCTTCTCCTTTTTTAAGACGTCACACAATCGACGTGATGCACAACACTGGTCGCGGGAAGCTCGCGTTGGGTGCGGTACGAGGTCAGGGGGGATATGGGACGTTTTAGCCTCGTTCCGCACTGCATTAAAATTATATTAATTCAGTGCGGCACGAGGCCTAAGACATCCGGTACCAAGGTAGGTACACCACCGAGTACGGAACCATTAGCGCATCTCAATTTATATTTATCTCTTTCCTACACTGGACCAAACCAAAGCTATGCCATTCGCACGACAGAGAAACTCACGTTTTTCCTTGCCGCACCACAGGGAAGTTGCATCAAGGGTCATTTAGGCCTCGCTTCGCACTGAACGTGTTAAATTTAGGCTAATAAGGTAGGTGGTGCAATGTATACATATTCTAATACATAAATATATCTACATACATACATACATATAATAAATTTACCATATATTTATATATATAAACCATATTTATGATATATATAACCATATTTGTCCTAACCAGATAGTGACATGTAGTATTGTTTCAACTTAAACTTGAAGCTTCGTAATGTAATATACATACACCTCAGCATAACTCAAGCTAACATCGAACTTGAACCCACCCAGTGACAGCGCGCCGCCGGCAGCGCACCACAATGGCGATTGTTCGGTCCCGATCACAAGATAGCGCGTTATTTATTAACAACAATTACCTATTGGACGAGTGGAATGTGCGGACGTACTAACATATAGTTATTTTGGCGATTTCCTCGGATTCATTACTCCGATTTAATAGGATAGTGAAAAAAATTTGTTTTACAAAAAAGAGCCATACATGGCATTTATCATTTAAGTCCGCGTAAATCCCTGCTAGAGAAGTTTAAGGAAACAGGTATTCTTACATTTGATTCACAGTATATTTTAAGCAATTAAATTTATGTACATAAAAATATAAAGAATTATAAAACGATAGGTGATGTATACAATAGACAAAGCAGGAACCGACATAAGCTTGCGGCTCCTGCTTTGCGCCTTACAAAAGTGCGTAAGTCGTTTGTGGGTTTTGGTATAAGATTCTATAATAAAATTCCGCAATCAATTTCAGCTTTGCCATTACAGCAGTTTAAAAACACTGTTAAAAAGAGGCTGATACAGAAAGCCTACTATACTCTTGAAGATTATTGAGAAGATAAGAATGTGTGGATATAGCTCTCTTTGAACCTGTACAAGACAGTAACGACTTAATTTAAATAGTATTAAGAATTATATTTTTAAAACAGCAACCGTCGAGTTTCTTGCTGGCTCTTCTCGGTAGGAACAGCTTTCCGAACCAGCAGTAGAGTTCATGATTCAAAAGCACTTGTTTACAAGTTTATTTGAATAAAGAATATTTTGAATTTGAATTTGAATTTAGTTCTATTAAATTCTCAAAATGTTACCTTCTCTGGTTTTGATAACTTCTATGATTTTTTTACTAAGATACAGTGATACCATGTAAACTGTCTTAGAGGATCATGGGTTCGAACCCCGAGATACCTGGGAGTATCTGATAACAATTTTCATGTTCAATCGTAATTTTATTACAAGGTGTGCTCGTAACTTCGTTTACTTCTTTTTTCCTGTACCTGTAAAAAGTACGGAATTTTTAAGATCCTATAAGTTAACCCGTTATATAAGCTTAAATTGTACCAAATTTCATTAACATTGATCAAGCAGATTAAACTTGATATAGATAGACTAACTATCACATATTTCATTGTATTATAGATAACTTGCAGTAACCTGATGAAATCAAGCTCATTTCGCACACTTAGTATATTATTATTTTTATTATTATTAGTAGCGGCCTGTTATTATCCCACTGCTGGAAATGGCCTCTTCTCTCCGTCATAAGAGAGAAGGATTGGACCTAAGACCTACCACGCTGCTCCAATGCGGATTGGCAGGTTACACATATCTCCAGAATTCTCTAGAGATATGCAGGTTTCCTCACGATGTTTTCCTTCACCGAAAAGCGTGTGATAAATTGCAATAATCAATTAGACACATAAGTTTTAATAGAACTCATTGGTGTCTGCCCGGGTTTGAACCCATGATCGTCTCTAGAGATTCACACGGTCGCACCGCTAGGCCATCACAACTTAGTATATTAAAGTGACCTAATTAAAAAATTATTTTGTGGTAAATTGCAATAAAGCGTAGCGCAGCGCCTACAAAACTCGCGAGTTTTAAAAAGACCCATAACTTGGAATCTGTAATAGTGATGTCATAGATGGCATTGAAATAAGGATTACAATGTATCAATGAGCAGTCGTTTTTACGGGTAATGATTGGATGGCTGTGCGTAAGGACACTGAAATGGGCCTATCTAAGGTTGCTAACTGGCTCAGTAATAATGTACTTACGCTAAATACTGAGAAATCAAATTATATTTGTTTCTCTTTAACTAAAAAATCTCAACCTGATAATAATTTTTCTATAAAAATACATAATTGTGGAAGTAACGAAAATTGCAATGATAAATGTTCAATTATTAAAAAACAAGAAAAGATAAAATACTTAGGTGTAATGCTTGATCAACGACTCTGTTGGCACAATCACATAGAATTAGTAAGTGATCGTATTAGAAAATTATCTTGGATTTTTAAACAATTAAGACATGTTACATCTTTTGCCCTTCTTAAACAGATATACATAGCTTTGGTTCAATCTGTAGTCACTTATTGTATTCCTATATGGGGCGGTGCGTCTAAGATGAAGTTCCTAGAAATAGAAAGAACACAACGTGCTTTACTAAAGATTATGAGTTTTAAGTCATATAGATTTCCAACATCCAGTTTATACAGAGATAGTGATTTATTAACCATAAGACAGTTATACATATTAAATGCCATTATTAAAATACATAAATCAACTAAATATATAGTGAATAATAAAATACAGCGACGAAAATGTAATGTCTTAGTATATAAGAAAGTACGTACAACATTCGCTTCAAACCAATTTTCTACACAAGGTACTTTATTATATAATACAATAAATAAAAAATTAGACATATATCCAAAAACATATTATGAATGTAAGAAGATAATTACTGCTTGGATGAAAACATTAAACTACGAAGACACGGAAGAATTATTAACTTTTAGATTTTAACACTCATAAGGAAACATACACATTAGGCTTATTTATACACACACATTCATGATTAATCTTACATACTTAATTACCTGTTATAACACATATTTATTTATTTTTTTATATATCTCTATATATCTTATTAATGGTTATATATATATGTATTTATTTATACATATTTATTTAATTATTATATATTAAAATATACTTAATTGTGGTAGCTCAGGTGTTACGGAAGAGTGAGGACTTCTGAAACAGGCTTTATTAAGCTTAAAAGAAGTCCTCAACAATATATCATACAAAATGTAAAAATTGTTACTGTCAATAAATTTTATTTTATTTTTATTTTATTTTATCAAACTCAATTAAGCCCAATTTTGACATATGTCACCTTAATACTAAGCGTATAATTATATATCTTTTCAGAGTAGAGAGAAGTCCTTTTCCGATGTATGGTAGAAACAGACTTTAGGTATAGCATTTGTTGTTACTTTCCTGATACGTCCTCTTAAGTTTAAAATGACGTTCCCGACGTTATGTTAGTTTTACAATAACGTTCTCCGACGATAGTAGAACTGCTGTGCTTTCCCCGTTTTGTATTTAACCGATTCGAAGAGGTAAAAGGAAATTGACATGTGAAAAAAGATATGCTTAATCTCTGGCTATTTTCAAATACACCGTCAGACAAAATATTCGGTATCTACCCATCATTGGTAAAAACCACGGAGCATAAAAAACGAAGATCCGCGTTAGACAACAAGAAACAATTTGTCACAATATAATTAAAATCAATTGATATTCATTAAACATAAAAACCACGAACAGGATTTACGTAATCGATTTTACGAAGGACACGGTCGATATAATTGCTTCAATTCGATGTCAATATCGATGATCTTTGACATTGAATCGAAAAAACATTGAATATTATATCATTGATAAAAAAATTATGATGAAAATCGTGATTCTTATTTCTGTTATTACGACTGATTACTGATTTGACAATAGCACTAGTGATGTCCATTTTATTTTGAACTTCTTTGCCTCCCAGTCTCCTTACAATTGTAATGGAAAAGGGGTAAATATTAGTGTAAGCAAAGATCTTTACTGACTGGATACAAAAAGGTTATATACAGAATATGTCTGACAATCTATGATGGGACTACAAAAGATTACCTCGTATGTCAGAGGCGTCACGTTCTTTGATGATTGTCTATAATTAGAGGCGCGTATTAAATAAATTAAAAGGTAGAATTTGGTAGCGGATGTTGGTATGTCAATGTCAAATTGTCATGTATTGAACATGTTATTTGGTATGGAGGATTCGTATGTAATTATTCGTCGTATTGAGATGACCTTAACCGGCGAATGGTCTTTAATTTGTTTGAAGCCGGGTTTTTATGTATTTTAGTCAAAATAATTGATCCAGCGTATTTTTGGACGGTCATGAAAATGTTTTTGTCCGATCGGACAATTAATTGAGGGATATGTTTTCTTGTTTTGAATCACCCACAAACATTTTTGACAATCTTTATTATTTTGTTTTTCCAATTCAATTTATATTTAATAAAAAGTAAAATAGGCAGTAAGCAACACCGTGAATTTGTCAAATACAGACTATCCTGTGCTAAGACCTTTCTTCTACAGAAGCGAGAAGTTTAAAAACCACTTCGCTGCCGCAATGCGAAAACGAAGCAGTAACATATACCATAAGAAGAAGAAGAATATCATAACCATATGTATCTTTTGTATTGTAAGTATTTGTATTGTAAGAATTGTAAGTAAAAAGTAAGCATCCATTATTTGCACTCATATTTACTTACTTTCCATATAGGTAAAAAGTGCATAGGTGCCTGCCCAGGGTTTAAATAAACTGAACAATATGTAATAAAATAATGTTGAGCTTTGAATGACACATTATAAAGGTCTTCTTCACCTTTACGTTTGTCCTAGCACGCCAGACTCTTAAACTTGGACGGTTATCCTATATTTGTAGACCGTTGGTGCTAGTGGAATATCAAACTACCGATTTTGTGGCCTACCCAGAGACTGCTGAACATATTTTTTTTGATATGTTAAAGCTCATGTAATCTCCACAGCTTTTCGGAAGTAGGTTACACCAACGCAAGACTGCCATGTTACTACGAATAAACCCGTTACGTACTTGTGTTAAATATTTTAGTCATTATCATGCATGCATGCATGCATTATCAGAGCATTTGCACTCTTCCATCCACATTATTTTGACAATGTCGTACTGGGCGGTTACATTGTAAAAGTCATGAGGACTAACAGTGTATTGACATCGGAAAAAGTATTGTACATACAGTCAGATATTGTTCAGTAAATTGAACGGTTAGATTTTTGGTGAGCTAGTTATAATCGTTTCTCATTCAGGCAATAATGTTTTAGGATGCCATAATAATTGATTCAGGATTTTAATTATCGTGCGGGTTACAGTTAATAGTAGGAAATTATAATTTTCGAATATAGGCGGTAAACTTTCAAGTTAAATTTACTGTTTTGAATTGATTGATTTCCGTTATCGTCTCACAAGTTACCGTAAATGATAGGACCACATCTAATGCGTAAAATTAACCTCTGAGACGTGCGAGGTTTCTAATCGGACCATAAATTTTTATATCCTAAATCAGCGACGATGCGAGCCTAGCAGAACTTTCGAAAATATACGACAAACAATTCGTTACAGTTTCAAAAAAGATCAATTAAAATATCAAATGGACAACACTAATTACTCGATCCAGTAACGTTCTTGAACAGTAAACGGAGCCGATGTATCGATTAAAAGAAATTGACACAAGACGATCAAAGGCGGCATCCGAAATATTTCAATAAAACAGATTGACTAATAATGAGCGAGTCAGCGATCGGAGCGATCTGTCGTGAGAACTTCAAGCTGTTGGTACGACTTTTACAACTCTGCTGCTGTGGCCACGCGATGAGCGGAGCGTTGATATTGGTTTAAAATAATTTAACAATTTTAATAAAATTTTGTAATGAGAAAATAGCAATTACTTTTAAATTTATTGAAAATAAATGTATGTGATTCCGTTATTGTCTGTCTTGCAGAAAATTCTACTAAATAATAAGATCACCTTTTTACTATATATAATTCTGGTCAGTTTATAATGCAGTTAATGAAAAAACTTTAGCGTAAGTGTAAATTTTTCTTTTTTACATTTAATTTATACTTTCATACTTTAAGCAGACTGTTAAGAATTATCAATTATATATAATAACATACTAGTATTTATCAACAAATCATACTCAATCTTCTATGAATGAAATATCGAAGAAAATGTTATTTTGAATAGGGGTTTACTTTTTGTACAATAATATAAATAGTACAGAAGTTAAAATATCTGATGATCTATCAATTTATAATAGTAAAAACACTTTTGCTATATAGTGTTTTGTTTTATTTATATAATGTTACTAATAAAATATTTATTTGCAACAAAATTTTACGTTATATCTATCTTAAATTACTTACATACTATACAAATCGTGCCAACGTGGAATGATCCCAAAATGCTGGTAGAGTTTTGCGTTGAGTCGCTAAGCTGAGTTTTTGTGTGAAAAAGAAGCCAGCCTTATCACATGTCACATGTAAATGTTCTTAAGAAAAGGGTTCATATAAGCCCTATAACCGCGTATGTCGTGGCCCATCACTAAAGCGCGACTTTTACAACTGCTTCACTGAGAAGAAATCCACCTATTTCGGATTCGTCACGCAATTCGTCAATCAATTCACCGTCACCGCTCCATACGTCGTCTGTAGTCCATTAAATGTCAATTTTCATTAAAAAACACCTCTTTGCGTTCGCCGCTCGTATTAATTCCTTTGAAATTAATAGCGGTGACAAATTCATTAATTTGTATCGCTTTTAACTGGTTCTAAAGTATTCGATGGGTTACAATCCGTTTGGACGTAAACAATGTTTTTTTGGGCTTTAAATATTGATAGTTGAAAATATTATTGATGAGTCGTGCTTAATGTGTATAGCAATGTTTAAATACTTATGAGATTTCTAAAATAACTCATGTGCTTTTTCAAAATTTAAAATTAATTATGCGCGAACGCGAAATTCAAGTCAAAGACAAAAAAGTCTTGATGAAATCTACATTATCATCATTATTCTCCCGCCGTTATACACTCTAAGTGGGGTCGGCACATGTTACAAACATGCTTTGGCTGAGTATTTTACAGCCGGCCGCTTGCCTTACATTAACTTACCTTAGTCGCTTTTTACGACATCTCGGTAAGAAATGAGGGTGAGAAAAGGTCTATCCTACTGAGCCAGATACGGCATGACTTTTTCTAATAAAACTAATATGACTTATTTTTATTTGCGTATGATAAATTTATCATACGCTTTTTGCTGAAGGGAATAACGCGAAGAAACCTGCATATCTCTAGGGAATCTTTCAATCTAAACTAAGCTCCAACCCTTCTCTCCTTAAAGGAGAGAGAAGGAATATGAGATAGTAACAGGCCTTTACTTTACTTTTACTTTTAAACAATTTTACAATATACATAGCCTCACAATGGGGTCGTTTCAATAAACATTCTGAGGTTTTAGGAACAGCAATGAAATAAACATTGATGGTAGCTAATAAAACCTTTATCCACGCGTAATTTGTGTTCTTTGGATCGGCTATAGAGTATTGTAATTACACGTACACGTGTTAAATCGATTTACTTGTCATTGCCGTAATGCATCGCAAGCCGAATTTTATCTCTTGGAACGAAATTCCTTAACGTACGCAGTTGACTAAAATTGTACGCAAACGCCGACTTACATCAGACCTCCTCATCCTCAATAAAATTCGGTTACTGCAAACAGATATAGAGCTTTCTTTAGATGTTGTTTCTGCGTTCGCAAAGATTCTAGCGCGCGCAGAAATGAACAGCGGCTTTCTTGGGTGTTCGGATGTGCATGTTACCTTAAACGGTCTCTTCAAAGTATTCTTCTACAATAATTCTAGTTCTTGAGTCTCATACTTTCCCGTTGATTTGGTGTAAACGCTAGGAACGGTCTTTTGTTTACACTAAGAGATCGAGAGAGAACGCTTTTGACCTAGCTCCAGCTCTATGTCCGTTTGGTTTCAATCTGACCAATAAAAAGTGTACTATACCATTACCGTACCATCTATATTCATACTTATTATAAAACTAAACCCCCAAAAGCTGTCTGTCTATATGGCTAAGTAAGCTAATATTAAATTATGGTTTAATGTCAATTGTGTTAAAGAGTGGTTGTTAAGAAAACTCACCTGTTGGGAGCTTTACTCGCGTGAACCAGCAGAAATGCACTGAAGTATTGTTATAGAGAATTGTAGATCTACAAGGTCCGGGTAGCTCCGTCCGGGACTACATGTCTTTATCTCGTATGGTTAATTCACAATAACTACTTTTATGTTAAAAATTTCAATTTGGGAAAATTTTGTGACACTTATTTCCATGCGGGCGAAGCCGCTAGCGCAGATAGTATTTTTATATAAATTATGTATCTTTTAATAGTAATAAATATAAATAAATAAATAAATATATGGGACAATTACACACACGGTCGTCCATCCCCAAAGTAAGTAACTTAATACTTGTGTTATCGGTGACAGACAACTGGTGAATATATACATATATATTTTTAAATACAAACTTAAATACAAATATACACCCAGGCTCAAAGACCAACAAATTCATTTATAGAAAATGTTGGCCCTCGGCGGGAATCGAACCCGCGACCCGCGGAGCTGAAGGCAGGGTTACTACCCACTGCTCCCACGGGCCAGTCAAATTTCAAGTTAAAAGTAATATAGTCACATTATGTGGGTGATTATATCGTTAGCCAATCACCAGTAATTCGTCAGTGAATAAACAGAGTGCACCGCGACTAAATTGTTTAAGTTTAGTTTTTCTACAAATTTGTTACTGGTTCTTCTCGGTAGGTAAAAACTCATGTCATTAGTACAATCTCGAGTTCTTTAAAACATTTGACGATTAAAAAATACTGGAAACTTAATTGAATAAAGAATATTACCGATACAGACTTTTTTAACGAGCTTTGTCATTCTCGATATTGCGGTAATAGCAAATTCCTAGCACCTCCTCATGCATAAATGCCATGGCATAGTGGGCAGCAAATGTAGAAGTGCTTCATTTTTTTCTCATACAAGACTTATAAGTCAATTGTAGACGTTGCTTTTTTGCTTTCTATTATCAGTAAGTACTTGATAACGTTCACGTTAGGGTGCAAGTGTAAGGGGACAGTACGTTTAAACTATTTTAATAACCGTTATAACTAATACAGTTACCAATATCGCTAAATGGTTAAAATATCAGATAGTTGACCTAATGGTTAGATAACATTATCACCTTCCTGTCCTTATCCCACTCTACGTGTGGTCGGTACAACATGTTATAAACATGTTGTTAAATGATTAGGCATGACCACCGGTCGCCTTCCTCACGTCAACTTACCTTAGTCGTATACGACACCTCAGTATGAAAGAGGGTGGTGTATTCTACTCAGCCGGATATCACACGACGGGGTAACTTACGTTAGTCGCCTTTAACGACACCTCGGCAAGAAATAAGGTTGGTCTATTCTACTCAGCCGCATACTACACGGATAAAAAATACACAATCCATATATATTTATTTGGTATGGTTAGGTTAGGTTATAGTGTTACCATTACTATAACCTAACCTTACTCAGCCGGATACCACACTATCCTTTGACCCTAAGAGAAGAAATAGTACCTATCATAAATAATTACAGGCCGTTCCGTTAAACAAAGCAATCACCTATAGAGGTTCTCTAAGACATAACAACCATTCCGAAAGTATTCCATGTCAATGTACCAGATAAAAGACATGTAATTGTCCCTATCTCTTCATCTCCTTAGACAATGCGTGCTCAGGTTGTTATTACCAAGTCTATTGTTGTGTCCACCTACCGGAAAATTACAAAGAAAACCTCTATGTACAGTATATACGGCGTACCTATTGTCTCTTGTAATCACATATTGCGTTGCCGATTGGTCAGCCACGGTTTCATACTCGGAACGACAAAATCATCGACCATAACATCCGTATGTAAGGCAATCTGACAAAGCGTAGAGAACGTGTAACGTATATAGCCAGTAATGTAAGATATTCCTCATAGATTGTCAGTTGCATTGCTACACTGTGTCATGTTCGCTGGAGCTGACAAACATCTGCAAAATCACCTTTGCGTGCCGTGAACTATTGTTTTAATTGATAACTTCTTTATTATAATGGAATAAGGAGTATAGATTGTTTCAAGGATTGTCTCATTAATTTGTTATATGTAAGTGTCAGCCGTTACGGTTTGTTAGTTTTGCGTTGCTTCAACGTTCTCGGAGGTTGCGAAATCTGTCGCCGTCATGTGATGACTTAGATTCATGTCAAAATAAAGGTTTATATCCTTAGATTTAAAATGTATAAAGTTTTCCTATATTAATAGTAATAGACTGATGCGTCCTATATGGAGAGATAGATAAATTATGTCGTTGTAAGTGACAAGAATTTTGACTGCGTATTTGCGTTGAATCCCTAAACTGTTTTTTTGTGCAAAACCGAGTTAGCCTTCTTGTCATCTGAGATGGCAATAGACTGGGGTGTTGAAAGGAAAATAAAACTCCTCCTCGATTGTTTTGAACTACGATCGATCAGATGACACCTTTTAATAGTGTTTCTGGTTGTGCCGATAGTTGGATCTATTAATTTACACAATTTTTAATTTAATTTGAGTGACACAATAGACGCAGGTGGGGATGGCTATTTACAAAACATACGACTCGCAGTCAGACTGTGGTCAAAGGAGTGATATTTGACAAAGTCCGTAATTTTTCTATAGGAAAACCGGAAAGTATCCAATGTTTACAATGGCCAAAACGATTTTTTTTTTCAACTTGACGGTATTCGTGTTCTTTATCAGTTTAGCAATCACTTGCGAAGCGCACTAGATATAATGGCCGTAAAATCAAAGATTGACAAAATTGATACATTTTTATGACTTAATAACGCAATAAAAACTGTGCCATAAACACGAGAGGAGTCTTATTAAATTGCAGATATCCGCTACATCTTGCTAACATGGATTAGCAAAACCTCTTCAGTTCACAGATTATTAATATACTAAAACAAGAATCCTACTATTATAATATTACTAGTAATATCCCGCGGTTTCACCCGCGTACATACCGATCTCATGGCAGTGGAAAGTTTACTAAGTTGGACTATTGATTTATTTTTGTTAAATATATCATCAATAGTTTTCGCAGCGCATGCGATGACAGATTTTTATGACTAATTTTTTACACCTTATTACATTTTTATTACGGATCCCTATTTTTTTTATGTAATATACTTTATGTTGCTCAGTAAAGATGCAGCTTTCCAATCGTGAAATAATTTTTGAAATCGGTCTAGTAATTTTTGTGTGAAAACATTATAAACATACCTACAAATCTTTCCTCTTTACAGTATTAGTATAGATAAATGCGAAAGTTTGTGAGTATGTATCTATTAATTTTTCAGGGCGATTCCGCTGAACCAATATCGATGAAATTTGGCACAATTATTCCATATTCACCGCGGTAACATATAACGGCTATAGAAATCCTGTTAATTCTACAGGAATAGGATGACATTTAAAAGCGCCATTTATTATCCACATATCACGCGACAACAATCAACGCATTTTATATACGTAATTCATTTTCAAAATCGATGTAGCGTTTACTTACTGTTTATATTTTTTTTAAGATAAATGCCCTTGCAACGATTAATTCAAAATAAGAGTATCGTAAAACAGCTATTTATCACAAAACATCACATAAAAGAAGCGAAGACAGAGCTCGCAGATTTATATTTATAGACAATAAAACTTGTCGTTCTCTAAATTTACGCAACTGTCGCGTCTAATTTTAAATCCAATCCAACAAATCTGATAAATCCACCAAGTATTCGAATAATCCCGTCAAAGGTTGGAATTTGATGAAAAAAGTGGACAGATCCCCAGGCAGGAGAGTGTAGCCAGTTATTATGCAAATCTATCGTCAACGTCGAGGGGACGACTTGAAGTATGAAATAGAGTTGGATTACATGTATGCTGAAACTAAACTTAATTTATTATTGTAGATTAACTTACAAACCTATTCATTATTTATTTATCCTCCTGCCATTATCCCACTCTAAGCGGGGTCGGCACAACATATTACAAACATGTTGTCACATGATTTGGCTACGCATTTTTCGACCGGTCGCCTGCCTGACCTCAATTTATTTTAGTCGTATACGACTCCTTGGTAAGAAAGTGGGTGGTCTATTTTACTCAACTGGATACCACACGGTGGGTCAACTTACCTTAGTCGCCTTTTACGACATCTCGTTAAAAAATGAAGGTCTATTCTACTCAGCCGGATACCACACGGTGCGACCATATAAATTTATGATCGAATAAAAATCTAAGGTTCTACATAATAGTATATTGTCATGAAATAGACATGTAATAGACATGTGCGTCTAAACCTAATGTAATAAAACATGTCTGGAATGTGATTTGACTCATTTCCACATACTTCGTTAAATTTTTTGTTCTATTTTCTTTTCTGTTCTTTCTTGCCAACAAAGTGTATCCGTAAAGCTTTGCGGTTTGCGATTTTCTCATGGAGTCCTGATAATTCTTCGGTTGCCGGGCGAAACGACTTTTGAGTTTATGAAAATAAACGTATGTAGTACTTGTGTTGTGGTGGCGGCGATGGTGATTTGTGCAAGTGTTTTTACGAATCCTGCATGTATTAGGTATGAAAACGGATTGTCCACTCTACATTTAGCATTTATATATATTTTTTCTATTTTACTTCATCGCGGATTATAGTAAAATATTCTTATATTACTTTTGTAACGAGATATTTATTTTGCCGCCAGATATTTATTGTGCTGAATAAATTATATTAAACCCTACGAGCAGCATTAATATAAATTATAAACTAAATTCACAGTAATACATTCATATCAAATGATAAGACAAAAATAATATTATTTTGTACAGAAATATAACATAAAAGTAAGCAAGAAAATATTGTCTTGTATAATCATTTTTTTATTAAACTAGAGATAAAATACGCGGTGTTGTTACGTAACAAAAAAAAGTTAATTATGTTTCACAAAGTTAATGTCATTTAAAGTTTAAGACAGTACATGTATGAATAGGGGAATTACTTATTACTACACTACACACACACACCTAACAATAAATTTAAGAAAAAAACCTAACAAAAAAATAAACTTGCTCGCCTACTTTAAGTTCTGTTAAATACTCCTAATATTAACAGTAAATATTCTAGTAGTATTTTTTATCAAAATTTCCTGTAATAACTATAATTTTTTCTTCTTATTAATATAAATAATTTTGTACCTAACTTCTTATGATAACGCTCTACTCGCCTTAAAAAGTGTTTTAACAAGAACTCGCCTTAAGAAAAAGTGTATTAATAAGTACGTGTAAAATGCTATTGGCTTGTCATAATAAATAAATAAACACAAATCCAGTTTACAACATATACTATTCCTAACCTGATATGTGGATGGTGAATTCACGGAATCAGAAGCTCGGAAGAAAATAGATAAATAAATAATAATAAATATAAATAAATATATGGGACACTTACACACACGGTCGTCTGTCCCCAAAGTAAGTAACTTAATACTTGTGTTATGGTAGACAGACAACTGGTGAATATATACTTATATATTTTTTAAATACATACTTAAATACAAATATACACCCTTTTTTGTCCCCGTCGTTGTGATCGTTAGAGCATGCTGAATTAGACACAAAAATAATAAAAAGACCTTCTAAATATGTGACAATAAAATACACAGTTATTAGAAACAATAAAAAACAAAATTCGCCATGTATTCCAACCCTATAATTTACTTCGGAGGGCGGTGACGGAATGTCAAAAATTTCGCTCAGAAATGTGACTAGTGTGAGTTTGAAAACTCGAAACAAAATAAATTATACGAGACCGAAATTATAGGCGCCCGGGGACAAAATTGGCCAAAGAGAATTTTATAGCCTTTAGACTGTTATATGTTTTTTTTTATTTAATTCTAGCTAAAACACAAATTGTTTAGAATTTCGAAGAAAGAACTATAATTACTAATACAGTAAAACTCATTGCCGTGTCTAAATAGTATTGATCACGAGTGTCTTACATTTATTTAAAGTAACGAAGACTAGAAAAAAATCAGTACCAGTTTTAATTACACAAAAGGTATAACCCAAAATTTACAAAATCAGACAATAAAGTTTCAAATTACCATATTAAATTATACTCTGTAACAGCATGTGTTCTTTAAATAAATGCAATTCAGCATTTAGCAAAGATAAGATAATATTTTTAATACATTTTTTTTTTCTAAAAATATATTATGACACTTGGGTTTTTAAATATTCAACTATCTCGCCTCGCGATAAACGAAAGATACAGTTTTCGATAGATATCGTTTGAGTTGCTCATGCCTTATGTGAAGACTTTAAAGACAGAAAATACAGACGTGGGGAGTAAATTTCATATAAACAATTATATCACTTGTACGATGGTGTTTTAGTAGACCAAGACTTCTGATCTCTAATCCGTTCACCCGAAGTGAAGCAGAAATTATTAATTAATCAAAAACTATCTAATAATGCTAATGGAATCCTTTAATATTTTAATGGACTTTTAATAGTTGTTAGTTGTGATGACCAAGTTGGCTAAGATAAACGAAATATACGTGTGCCCAAATGGTAGTAGGGCGTGTTGCCAAAAGCTAGCAGTTTCGAAACACAGTCACTTTTGTAACAGTTACTGATAATTTTTCTATGAAAGTCGTATTTTTAATTGATATATACAATTCACGGTAGACAAAAATCTTGCAATCAAACCTGAATTTGTCTTTGAAAATAAGTGGAAGATATTTAAATCCCTAATCTCCGATTCCATATAAAAATAACAGGCATTAGATACAAGTTACATATCGTAACGTTGTTTAGATCTGTGTGAATTTCTGAAGACCCGCCGTTTGAGTCCTGTAGTTTCATGAATAGTCATCATACAATATTCAAATTTTCTGAAATGAATATCGATAACCTTGAATTTTTTGTCTGCTGTTGTCGTTCATTGACCAGTGGCGTGTTCGTCCCTACGGGTATCATGCACCTCAGTCTACTATAACATATAGTACTATTTCATGAAACAACATTTAGACTAGAATTTAGATTTTTCAGCTCCACTTTATTTTTATTGTGGTCGAAATTTTAATGTATTTTTCTCAATAGATATATTTTGATCTATGATATATATGACATTTAATTAGGATTTCCAATAATCAGGCCTGTGACTGATGTTTATCGATTATAAGCAATGAGAGTTCAAGCAATGTAATGTGGATATAATAAAGTTAATCGAGAGTTAGCAATTCCTCTTGCAATATTAGCAATATTAATTAGGATCGATGTGTAAGTATTCTTATCACGGCAGTAGGAAGATACATATATATTTAATTTTGAAATTACCAACGTCTGCACCACCAACTTTGGCCTGCAATCAAATTTTTTTAAAAAATCAAATATAACATATGATATATACAATCGTAACTAGGACATACCTATCATTAAAACTGTTTTTGAAGATTCAAAGCCGTTACGGCGTAAGAACTCTGTTTCTCTTAAGGTATAGCACAACCCAAAATTCACGACCATATAAGAAACTGCAGATGTTGATTACTTTATAACCCTACTTTCTAATTCAGACAATGCAACACGCAACGAAGCAGAGAAGGGTAATACACCTAGTCTAATAAAAATGGCCACATAATTTCAAATCTTGTACGACCGCTAGTCGCAACGTGCTGTGACCGTTCCGCGGCGCGCACATCTGAATTATTCATCATTGGACGTAATTAAATGTCTTGGATGTAAAAACTGCTGACACCTTCCTGTGGGATACCATGGGGTATAACGTGCACTTGACTATACGTATTGTATAATATCGAATAATTTAAAGAAAGCATTATTACGCGTAGCTAGATTTCATCAGATTTTGCTTAGTTAAGAATAACTTCTTCTCGGACTTTATCTTTATTACTGGAGGCCGTGGCTCTAAAAGTCCTTTGCATTTTTTTCAATTAATCTTCTCCATTTATTCCGGTCAGGTCAATTGTAAAATACAGGCTAGTAACTTGGTTACACCAACGGGTAGGTGATCGCCCGCGAGGTCTTTTTCCCTCCACCTTGCTCACCAACCAACTTTTCAAGGCTGTTAGCTTGCCGACGAGCGACATGACCAAAGTAACCGAGGATTCTTTGCTAACAAATGGTAGATATCAAATCCCTATGCGCAGTTGCTCTAAGATAGATTTGTTACTACATTTATGACGATTTAGACGATTAGGCCGTCTATTTTAGGAATAACAATCTGACTAAATTAATACTCCAATTTTTTCCGTGTCACATTGTCCAATTACATTTTTTAATTAAATTCTATATAAATTTCTGCGTGGACAAAAAAAAGGGGTCAAAGTATTAGTATGTCAGTATATAGTATGAGTACGTGTTTAGTAGTCCGGTTGTTTAGTTTGTTTTTTTAGTTTCATTCTAATTTATTTATATGTTTTTGCTCTAAAAAATTTCCTATTTCAAATATTAGTACTAGTTAGACGTAGAATTTAATAACGATTAAGAATTTATGGAAGTTTAGAATAGATGTTTTCAATGTATATACAATTTCTGAGTTGAGACCCTCTTTTACAAAAGCTGTTGTAATTGTTTTTATTAAGAATCATGCGCTAAAATTAATGACGCGTAGACTAAAGTGTAATAAAATGCATTTCCAGGAAAAGCCGTTCTTTCCCTTTCTGAAAAACTCTTTCCAGAACATTCAAGAAAGCTATAAGTGTATGTACTAATAAAAATGTTCTGTGAATATTTTTTTTCATTCAATTATACCGTAATTAAATTTAATTTCAAAATCGTTCTGCAATACCTGTATAATCGATGTATGATATGAATGTAGCGGTTTGAAATAATTGAAATTATTTTTTTTCTATTTGTTTTGGTTTCAGTAAAGGATTTTGTAGCCAAGAATCGCAAGCTCAAGCTCAAGCGTTGAATTTTGGTCATACAGAAGAAAGTTTAACTTCAGAGTTGTAATATGTGAACCTTAATGTTGGTTTTTTATGTTTTCATTATACTCTTGTGTTTCTGTTTTTTTTTTAGATTGTATAATAAATTTAACATCGTATGTGCTGGCTCACGCCGTGTAGTATCCGGCTGAATAGAATAGTACCACCCTCTTTTCTTAACGAGGTGTCGTAAAAGGCGACTAAGGTAAGTTGAACCGCCGTGTGGTATCCGGCTGAGTAAAATAGACCACCCTCATTTCTTACCGAGGAGTCGTAAAAGGTGATTAAGGTAAGTTGATCCACCGTGTGGTATCCGGTTAAGTAGAATAGACCACCGTCTTTCTTGCCGAGGTGTCGTAAAATACGACTAAGGTAAGTTGACGTCAGGCAGGCAGCTGGTCGTAGAATACGTAGCCAAACCATGTGACAACATGTTTGTAACATGTTGTGCCGACCTCACTTAGAGTGGGATAAGGGCAGGAAGATGTGCTGGCTCGAGAAATATCGTAGGTTTTATACACTTGGCCTAATCAGAAGTAAAAACATTTAGAGATATGGTTTGATTATTTGGTAATGATTTATTTAATTAGCAAACTAAATAACTAACTATTAATACTACTACAACTAGTATATCGTTAAGAAGTGTACGGTGTCTCAGAATATCGAATTTTTGAAATATTAAGTTAATATATCTTCATCAGCTTTTAGAACATCATCATGTAAAATAATAATATGAAAAATAAATTCGTTGACCATTTCATTCTAATTAAATCATGGTGGATATAATTGCTTACAGTTATTAATTTCTCTAGATACGTTATCTATACGCGTTAATATAAATATTCAAGACAAGTACAATGATTTCCTACGCAAGCAAAAACTAACAATTAGATAGGAAATATCGTCTGTACTTGACATTTAGCTCACTCACGCGCAATGCATTTACCTGGCAATAAGCAATTACACTGCAAGCACTCTCCGTTTCTTAGTTTACAAGAACCTTGTTAACAAAAGAAAAACCTTCTGATGTAGCTTCAAGTAATTTATAGAATTAGGCGTTACTTTGCGGAGATCCATAATACAAAAGTCATAATAAAATTATTTTGCTATAATCCGCGATGAACACAAGCACTACATACGTTCACTATCACAAACTCAACAATCGTTTCGCCCCGCAACCGAAGCATCATCAGGAGACAGACTCCACGACCAGCTTTGCGATTTTGGTCGTGGAGTGTGATAGTGAACGTGTGCAGTGCTTGTGTATTGTGGTGGCGGTGGTGGAGGTTTGTGCATGTGTTTTTACGAATCCTGCATGTATCAGGTATGAAAACCGATTATCCACTCTACATTTAGCATTATATATATTTTCTATTGTATGTACTTCATCGCGGATTATAGCAAAATAATTTTATTATTACTTTTGTAGCTTCAAGTATTTAAAGTAAAGGCCGATGGTGATTTGCTTAAATAGTTAATGAATTCAGTACCCGTGAAATGGAGATGTGTTGAATGATAACATTAAAATTCAAATTTTATTGTAGGATTTTAGGAATTTTTTAAACTAAGAAAGATTTTTTAAATATTATTATTTAATTTTGCATTGCGATTTGACTCAATTAAATTTCACTATTGTATGTCTATTGTTTTAAATTGTTGTAATTATACTTTTTAATCCTTTAATTCCAAGATATCTTAAAGAGCGATTCAACTTCTTGTCGGATGTAGGATGTGGCCGGCTAAGATCTATAAATACCTTAGATCTTGCTTTCCCTAAATGCTCCTCACTGACTTACTCGAGATCATTTATCTTTCAAGGTGTTAAGCTATGGAATGATTTACCAGTATCAATCCGCAAATCTCTTTCCCTTTCAGTATTTAAGTCACAGATTAGAAAATATTTATCTTAAGTCATTATATATTAGTAGCATCCTTTTACCTATTTATTTTAACAAAATTATTTAATAGATTAAATAGTTCAATTTATATAAACTTTTTTTTTTCTCTATATGACCCGCACTCTCTTTCTTCTTCAATTCTAGCCCTTTTCCTTCTATTACTCAAAGGTTGACTGGAAGAGATCCCTTTTAGGGATAAGTCCGCCTTTATACATGTGTTTTTTTTTTATTTTTATTTTTTTCTTTCTCTTTTCTAAATATATGTGTAAAAAGAACAATAAATAAAAAAAAAATATTAATCATAAACTTAAATCAAATTGGAAAATATCAAACATGATGTTGAAATTTCTGTGATTTGTTTTTACTAATTAAAAACATTAAATATTTAATCATATTATATAATTACATGGACAAAATTATACAATGTGTTAAATATACATTTAATAATATCAGTCTTTTAATATTATGAAATGTATACTTAATAATATAAGTATCCGGCGAGTAGAATAGACCACCCTCATTTCTTATTGAGGTGTCGTAAAAGTAGACTAAGGTAATTTGACCCACCGTATGGTATCTGATTAAGTAAAAAAGACCACCGTCTTTCTTATCGAGGTGTCATAAAATACGACTAAGGTAAGTTGACGTTAGGCAGGCAGCCTGTCATAAAATACGCAGCATAAAACATGTTGTAACTATAATCAGATAAATGAAAATTTTGTATAAAAAATTTATGGAATAATTCTTCAAAAGTACTTAAATATATATCAGATAATGTATAGTTAAGTCAAGCAATTTAAGCATCCCTCTAAACATGGATTGCTGCCCTCTACTAAATCTTTGATAAACTAATTACGAATGGCAGCATTTAAAAAGTTAGGAGACGTGTAATTACAATAACTGATCCGCGGATTACGTTAGACGGGCCTGTAATCTTTCGTAATTTTCGCTTAATCGTTCAACTTTAGAGTAACCAGTGTGCGAAGATCCCTATCACTTTACGCTTGTTTAATTCGCTTGGAGCGAATAGTCTTTCGCGAGGTACCATATTGGGATCATTTAGTTCTGGTCGTGTAAAAGATTTCTCGAGACATTTGGACTTATGTGATAATGCTAGGGCGAGTGGAAGAAATTTGATAATTCGCGGTTAGGAAAACGGCCGTTTTAATAATAACTTGGCTCGCATAGTTTGTGAATTATGAAGAGGTTATGGGATCCGTGGAGTGGCCGAATAAAATATCTCATCAATTTAGTGATTTTTAAATGCTTATATAAGTAAACAAAGTTTTTATATAACTTCATTGAGTACCGTGACATATAGAGTGAAGTTTTGTTTTATTTAAGTTATTAAATTAATATAGTTTTTGTAAACCCGCACGGTGTGGTATCCGGCTGAGTAGAATAGACCACCTTCATTTCGTAAAAGGCGGCTTAAGTAAGGTGACGTCAGACTGGTCGATCGTAAAATACCTAGCCAAATTATGCAATAACATGTTTAAAACATGTTGTGCTATCCCAAGTTGGTGTGATATAACGGCAAAAAAATGATGATGATAGTTTTTCTAAATCGGTAGCGAAGGCATGCGAAGATGAAATATAATCACAGTATAGTTTTTTGTTAAAGGCATACCGATATCAAAACGACGATTTATTTCACTCTTAATATAAATTCGGAAGTACAGTTAGAGAGCTGAACATAAAGAGAGCTCCTAGATACTGCTTAGGGTTTTAACCAGAGATCCCCAAGTAAATATTACGTAATTTAACCATGTCGTCATTGTAATTGCAATGCGTTTTTTTTTAATGGCACTAGCAATTTGAGTTACAACTTAATTAACAAACCTACTAATCCCTTCAGCTTAGCTAAATGTTTGTTTAAGGAGTGGGTTCACGTCGGTAGTATAATGGCCAATATTCGAACCTACAACTTCTCGATCTCTACCGCCACTAATTATTATTGTTGTACAACTCTTTATATTTATTTAATTACGTTACAAGACTTTTAAAAGCAATTTACAACAATATAGTATCACATTAAAGTGGCGAGTCCAATCATTTTTTCTTCCCAAAGGCAACCAAGATAACCATTTATCACCGACCCGTCAAAATCTAATTGTCCCGCCTTAACCACGGCATTGTGATCGTAATTATGCCCTTATATTTTTCACAAAGAATTAAATCGACTTTGAGATTTTTTGTGAACCTCGCTTACAGACCCAATTTGATAGAAATGCGAAGGTTTCCTTGTTTATACGCTTTAAGCTTCTGGAATGGATATTTTAACTGAATCCGTTGAAAATCATATAAAAGCAATACTGATGTTTTTTTAATGATTATATCATAGATTAATCGATTGATTTCAAAACATTAAGAGTGCAACAAAGTTAAAAAAAAAATTCAAGTCATGCTCTCTTACAATTTTCCTAGATATTGTTTTATTATTTTATTAAAGATATTTAGATATAAAATTTAGATTTGACTTAATTTCAAAAACACAACACTCCCTATCGACTTAAGATTAACATCGTCATCATAAGCCCTTATTCCACTCTAATTAGGGTCTGCACATGTTATAAACATGTTGTCACATGATTTGGCTACATATTTTACGACCGGCCGCATGCCTGACGTCAACTTATGTTAGTCGTATTTTACGACACCGAGGTAAAAAAGATGGTCGTCTATTCTACTCAACCGGATACCACACGGTGGGTCAATTTGTCTTAGTCGCCTTTTACGACTCCTCGGTAAGAAATGAGGATGGTCTATTCTACTCAGCAAGATACCATTAGAATCTATAAAATTTAATACCACTAATATGTGATGAACATTAAATATATACATACAATATACATAGTGATGAAATGAAGATTTCATTTATGCAATTTATATGAATTCCTAATTAATTATTAAATTATTCAACAACTCAACTCTAAAAAGCCATTAGTTGAAGAAAAGAGAAGAAATCTAGGGTGATGCTAATTTTAATGATACCTAAGTATAATTGTCAATTACTTCGGTAACAGTGGTTTAATTCGGTTTTTTATTAAGGGACCAAATGCTATTAAAAAATCAATCTCATTGCTAAAGGCCAGACAAGGTCTGTTTGGGTGATTTAGTCTAATAATAATCTTTCAAGCGATAGTAGCTCCCAAATATTATTAGATTACCTTCTGCGGTTGCGGGCCCCACCCCTAAATTGAGAGACTGTATTAAGAACACCTTGTATAGTGAAATATAAGGGTTGTCGCTGCGTGAAGCGGTTGACCGCGTAAAGCTTTTTTTTTGTTGCTGTGCACTATATATAAATGAACTGGTCATCGTAATTTTATAATTTAAAAGCTCTTTCTGAGAAATTGGGATTATAACGCAAAAGGTTGGGATTTTTTTGTGATAATTAAAAGATGCGTATTGTAACGCGACTCCGTATGCCGAGCCAGCTAAGCCTAAGCCAAGCCAGCCAGCCTAATGTGAATGCACGTGACAAGGGCATCTTCAACTTATTTATTTTAGCCTGCAACTTTCGTATCGCGTAATTGATACTTACAAATATCCTTATTACAGGTATCTTCTATGTATATTGTTAAATATTTTTTTGGTGCATGCCGTGACACCTTCATAAGTTGCACATGTCAAATAATTTGTAGTTTCTATTTTTAATTTGTAAGTTTTATATGCAACATCAACTGGTTGTCCAAATAAATAAATAATAAGATCGATCTTACTGCATGGTAAAAATCAATGTGGAGGTTGAGGGTGTATATGATGCATAGACAAGTTGCTGCCCTTATGCCTAAATCATTGTAGATTATGACGCCGATAATCTTTTTGTGCAGATGTTTCAAAAAACAAAACAATAAAACAAAACTGCAAATGCGTATTCGTTTCACGCACCGACGCATATGAATATTTTAAGAAACACGCGTGCGTGCCGTTGCGGGCGCCTGCTTAGCGTAGCCTCGGCCTTTGTTAGTTTTAAAACGGTAAACAATTTATCAGTCTACATTTTAAAATATATTTTGATATGTTTTGGAATTTAAATCATCATCACTCTCCTTTGTACCATTGTAAGTGGGGTCGGTACAACATGTTTTAAACATGTCACATGTTTTGGCTAGTTATATTACGACCGGCCGCCGCACGGTGGGTCAACTTAAATTAGTCGCCGTCTACGACACCTCGGTTAGAAATGAGGATAATCTATTCTGCTCAGACGTATACCACACGGCGGGTTGACTTACCTAAGTTGCCTTTTACGACAGCTCAGTGGGATATGGGGGTGGTCTATTCTATTCAGCCGGTAACAACTCAAATTTTAATGTCATATACATAGTATATAGATTTATTCGTAATTTGTTGACAAATGGAAGTACATAAGTTATTCTTGATGTAAATAAACAAAAAGATATATATAGATAAGATAAAAAGGTATAAAGATATATAGATAAGCTTAGGATGTAGTTTCAGGTATGGGCTAATGAAAAAAAATACCACACACTAGTTAAGCGTTCCTGTGTTTGTGTAAATATTGTTAAGAAATATTATTTTTGTTTCTGTGATTACTTTCACAGTCGAGCATAGTAGATCCCAAACTAAGATCAGATTCCCATTTGTTGTTAGGCTAGTTGTACACTATCAATCACTCGGTGTGGGATGACTCTAATTATAGGGATTAAGGTTCACTCGGGTCCCAGGTAATGGCCTGTATCGGCCTTTTAATAGATCCGAAACGGTATGCGACCATTTTGTTAAAATTGAAGAGCTTTTAATCGATTATTATAGTTGCCTGTGGTGCAGCGTTGCAATCGACTTATATGGATGAGTACAGGATCGATTACCGGTTAGATATTAATAATAATCAAACTTTATTGAAACAAAAAATGCATACAAATGAAAATTACTTAAAATATGAAAGAATTTACAGCTAAAGTAAGAATAAATATACACGTATTAAAATTGTTGATAATAACTATTTTTAAGGAAATTAATACATATGTTTATATATTTTTTACATAATGTTAGTAACTTCCATTTTAAGTATATCGTGATAATATTTCAATTAAATTTTAATTCTATAAAATTAATCCATAGTCGTATTATAAATGAAAAAATCTGTCTTTCTATTGCACTTTCATGGTTAATCTGCCGGACCAATATTAGTGAGATTTGGCATAAATAAATTATATACATCATATATGATATAAAATTCCCTATTTTCTTTGGAGTATAGAGAAAAAAAGATTGCATTATTGAGGGTATTTAAACGCTTAAGTTGCCGCGCACAAATAATATTATACAAGAAACGTAGAATTTAAAAAATCAGCATAATTCATATTCGAAAGATATTCGAAAACTTCTATTTTTGGTTCAAATCAGCCGCAGTCAAAATACGCAAGTCCAGTAAAGGGGCAACAAAGCAGAAAAAACGGTATAATCGGTGTCGGGGAAAGCAGTTATTTCGCGGTCGCTATATTTACGGACGCACCTTGACGGCGTTTTAGATAATTAAACGTAATTTTACGAATCTTCTAAGTCATCACGCACTCTCCATTTTGAACGCGGCGTCGAATATTTATAAGATATACTTAAAACTAGTCGCACCAGTGACTTTTTCGCATAAACTTAGTCAAACACCCTAAATTATAAAAACTAGATTTTACCCCCAACTTCGTTTGCGTTAACTGTTGTCTTGGAATAAACCAGTAGGTTCTGTCACTCTCCAACCCTGCAAATTTTTAATGAAACTTTGATAGATTGATAATGGTGCTTTTCAGAATCATCCTATTCGTGTAGAACAGGGCTTCTTAAACTTTTGTCATTCACGACCTCATTTATGAATGCGAGTTTCTTGACGACCCCCATACAAATATAACAGGTAAATAAATTAATATTTTTTGATGATTTATTTAATAGGTAACAATATACATATACATATAAAATTATATGGTTTTATTCGAATTCGTTTTGAAACATACAAAAATTAAATATTGCACAAAAAATTATAAAATTGTATTTATTATATTTCAAAAATAAAAGTGGATTCTGACTTTCTTTATTCGCTCGAGTGTATTCATATAGTTGCGTGGTAAGTATTAAAGTAAAATGTAAGTAAAAAATTCTCTCGCGACCGCAGAATTTTGCGACCCATAGTTTAAGAAGCCCTGGTGTAGAACTTACGGGATTTCTATTGCCTTTAAGTTACCCTGGTATAAAGGAATAATTAAGCCGAATTTAATCAATATTGATTCAGTGGATTCACCGTGAAAGAGTAACAAACATACATCCATACTCATTCATAATATTAGTAGTATATAGGATACGAATGCCTAATGCTACGATGCACATATTTAAAATAAAGTATTTAAAATGCTTAATTGATTGCTCGCCAATGCTTAATCTTTCTTGTTTTTTTTATTTCAGGGCTGAGTTTAAAATCGCAGCGGTTATAAATGATAATGCGTCAAGTCCCTAAACCTTCCCTTAAGGGGCTATTACTCGATTATTAATTGGGCGTAAATGCTAAGACGGAATCCGTTCTACCAGATTGAGGTCTAATTTCATTGATTGCCCCACTGTTTTGGGTATGTATGATTTTTTATATATGCTCACTAATATCTACTTCATACATGAAATCGAATTATTTTTCCTAGCTTTTACCCGCAACTTCGTTTGCGTGGACTGTAGTCTTCGATTAAACTAGTAGCTTCTCTCATTCTCCAACCCTGTAAATTGGTCACAAAACTTTGATAGCTTGATAATATATGACGCTTTTCAATGTTATCCTATTCCTGTAGAATTAACAGGAATAAGATAACATTCTTTAATATCTAGACTAGCCTTTACACAAGTTTAGAAATTATCTCAAAACGATGTTGCTACATAAATCTTACTATACTATTGAGGATTATTTGAGAGATAGCTTACCTTAACTGCAGTCAGCTACGCATCCAGCTGCAACGATTATCTTGTAACCATCAAATTGTAATATTTTATTTTAAAGATTAGCCGCCGAGTTTCTTGCTGTTTCTTCTCGGTGGGAGCATACTTCCGAATCAGCGGTAGCTTCTTTAAAACATTTGACGATTCAAAAGTACTGTAAACAGTCCACTTGAATATAGAATATTTTGAATTTGAATTTGAAAAGCGTCATCTATTATCAAGCTATCAATGTTTTCTATAGCATATGTGTTATTCCTATAACTATGTATTTAAGTTTACGTATCACGGTGCTCTTTACGGTATTTAAAAAATAGAAAACTGCATATATTTGGAGCCATTTTGGGATCTGCCAACCCTTATGTGACCAGCGTAGTAGGTCTAAGCTTAAATCTTTTTCTACAGAAAGCTGTAGGAAGTAAAAGGTCCTTTAAAAGTTTAATACTTAACATAATCTAATATAATAACAAGTGCTTCAGTCGTCAAAAATCATATAAACAATTACTTGATCCCTCTTCGTATACATATAAAACGAACATTTATTTAATTTAAGAGCTTTTTATACAATTAATCATAAATGAAAACTTGAACGGCATCGCTAACGACTTTATCCCAATCTAAAATTGGATTTTAAAACGCGCGTCGCATTATATCACAAAGCACCCCGTACTAATTGCTTCGGGCTGTCAATAGCGATTATAAAACATCTAAAAATAATGATGACAAAACATAAGCGACTGCATGCGTTTACCAAAAGCTTTCATGGCCCCTACCAAAATAGAAGGCAAATTGACAGATGACAAATATGACCGTTAACACTGCGGTCACGGCACCCACTCGGCCATCATAACATGACCCGTGGAAAAATTAAGACGGGCATACACTACGTATCTTGACTGTTTCTTTATTTCTACCCCTTTTATTTTTTTCTGTTTAGTTACTCGTCAGATTAATATCGCTCAGTTATCAGAAGGACATAGCGTAAATATATTATGAATATCTGACGCGCTCAAGTATTTCCATGTAACTGTTTTTTTATACATTTTTGAAAACTTGTACACGCCTTCCTTCCCACTAAAATGGAAACCTGAACATAAACTTTTCTTCGTTTCAGGACTTAATCTTCACAGTCCTATAGGTCCCCATGACGCTTTAGTCACTGCAAATTTAGCATCCCGAGCTTCCCTACTATTACTATTTACTAGCTTCGCCCGCATGAAAATCAATGAGTCACAATTTTTTTCCCGAATTGAAATTTTGAATATAAAAGTAGTTATCATCAGTTAATTATAATTTTGAATAACTTTTATCGTTTATTTAGCGCGCACAAGGAAAGCTTTTTTGCCATTTCGCAATATTTTTTATTGCTGTTCCTCTCCTATTCGTCTTAGCAAGATGTTATATCCCGTATAGTCTTTCTCATTAAATGGACTATCTTACGCTCAAAGAATTTTTCAAATCGGTCCAGTATAGATCCTGAGATAAGCGCGTTCAAACAAGTATAGATATAAATGTCATGAGTTTTTTATTGTGTTATAAGCGAGTGTTTGGCTCCGATACTGCCTAATGAAAGCGTTGATGTAATTTAAGATCTATACATGTAGAAGATGCCTACACCGTATGGTATCCGGCCGAATAGAATAGACTATCCTCATTTCTCACCTCGGTATAAGTAAGTTGACCCACCGTGAGGTATCCGGGTATATTCATTTTTGTAGGACATAGGCAAAATGTTGTCTGATCTCATGCTGTATATATAAGTCAATTAAAAACCACTGTGATAAATTTATTTACATTTCTACGCCTTATTTCAAACGATCTGTGGAAAGAAAAAAAACGTGTGCGTCAGACCGTGGTTGAAGAAAAATAAATAAACACGTAACGTTATGATCCAATTGAATTACAATTGATATCAGTGGCTTCTTAGACAGTTCATAAAGTTCTAACGAACAGTTTTTTCGAACTTGGTCCAGTTTGAAACTTTCTTATAGTAAACTTTAATTTTATATTCAGATTATATTAAACCTTAAACGAAATGCGTTGTTTTTATAATTTTCTTATTTAGAATCAATTCAAATCATCTTACATGCTACATAACGTAAAAATAAATGCTTAATAATGAAATATTAAATTACGTTATGTAAACCTACTTAAAGATAATCACAGCCACAAGATAATCACACACAAATACATAAGATTATAAAAATATAGTTAAAAGTAGTACATAACAGTTAATTATTCAAAATATAAAAATTAACAAAAATTTGAAATTACTTAAAACTAAAAAACTAAATATTTAAAATTTGACTTGTCAAATAAAACTTGAACAGCGATTTTAAATGTCTAAAGTAACCTGCGATAAATTGCATAAATTTCGCATGATGGTACTTCATCGCGGAATATAGCAAAATCATTATTCTTTAAATTTATAAAGTTATAAAGAAAGCTCACTTCATTTAAATCAATTTAATTTAGGAACTTGTCTATTAAATTTTAGAATTGAGTGCATTGACTGACTTACAACGTATAAAATAAAAAAGGTTTAAATTTTGATAATTATTATTACTTATTAGAAACTCATGAAAATATTATAACATGTACTTGACATCACATTGAAATGAATTATATGTACGTACCTAAGTACGGAAAACGATACTTAATCATAATCTTGACTCAGATTAAGAAACTAGATTCACATGCTGATAAACAATGTGCGCCCACCTTAAGGAAAATTTACTTTAGAAGAGTTACAAAGGAATAACGTAATCAAAGGTCTCCTTTGTATGGATGTTGATAGTAAATATTTCTACTAGCCTAAATGTGATAAAATATATCAAGACATTGTCGTTATAACAAGATAGATGGCGGCCGATGTCGGTAACACATTCCTTTGAACAACGGGATTAGAACAGATGAATGCTTTGTATACAACCAATGTCAGACACGTTCAGAATTAAGCTCTGTTGTTATTGAATCGTTGAATAGAGTTTTGAAATTGTAATAAAGATAAAATATTAACTAGACACGTGTATATGTAATTAACGTCTACTTTATTAGCTACGAAAAAAAAAGTGATAGTTTTACAATCTACAAGTCCCGTGTGGTAACCGGCTGAATAGAATAGACCACTTTCATTTCTTACCGAGGTGTCGTAAAAGGCGACTAAGATAAGGTGACTCGCCGTGTGGTATTAGGATTACAAGTATAGACCACCCTCATTTCTTACCAAGCTGTCGTAAAAGGTGACTAAGGTAATCTATTTTGGGCACGCTCGTCGGTGCAGGGCTGGTGGTCAGCTCCTATTTCGGACTATTCCACCAACTAAAAGGTGACTAAGGTAAGTACCATGTGGTATCCAGTTGAGTAAAATAGACCACCTCCATTTCTTACCGAGGTGTCGTAAATGGCGACTAAGGTAAGTTGATCCACCGTGTGGTATCCGGTGTAGTAGAATATACCACCCTCTTTCTTACCGAGGTGTCGTAAAAGGCGACTAAGGTAAGCTAATTTCGGGCACGCCAGTCGATGCAGGGCGGGTGGTCAGCTCCTATTTTGGACTATTCCACCCACTAAAAGGCGACTAAGGTAGGTGCCATATGGTATCCGGTTGAATAGCAT
Organism: Morpho helenor; assembly: GCA_029227775.1. Lineage (NCBI taxonomy): Eukaryota > Metazoa > Arthropoda > Insecta > Lepidoptera > Nymphalidae > Morpho > Morpho helenor. The sequence goes on from JARGCU010000006.1 coordinate 4,546,863, forward strand.
ATACCATTTCGTAAGGTGTCGTAAAGTACTAAGGTAAGTTGATTTCAGGCAGGCGGCTGGTCGTAAAATACCTAGCCAAATCACATAACAACATATTTAAAACATTTTGTGGCGACCCCACTTAGAGTGGGATAAGGGCAGGATGATGATTGGATCGTAATATTCCTAGAACCTTTCGCTTGATATAAAATTTACAACCACTCCTTCACCAAAAAACCGTCAGAAATGCTTTAGCTATAGACAGTTTTACGAAACATATTAAGTACGGAATTCGTACAATTATTTTTGAAGAAAAGTTTCTGAAACTACACTTTCTTTTGAGATAATGCCAACAAGATTCTTAACGCGTAATTAAACACGCTTTTAGAATTTTTAATTTCTTAGATGCCTATATTCTGTAAGCGAAATTTTAACGCGACATAATTCGAGAAGATTGCTCGTAAAAGTCAAAGCTACCAATTTAATTACAGCCAGTTTGCTAGGAATGTTGCTTTAAAATTTACTATGATTACAAAAATATATTTTCAGTCTGTGTCATCTAGATGTTATAAACATGTTCACATGATTTGGCTACGTATTTTACGACCAGCTGCCTGCCTGATGACCTTACCTTAGTCGTATTTTACGACACCTCGTTAAGAAAGAGTGTTGTCTATTCTACTCGACCGAAAACCAGACGGCGTGTTGACTTGCTTTAGTCGCCTTTTAAGACACCTTGGTAAGAAATGAGGATGGTCTACTCTACTCAGCCGCATACCACACGACATAATTACGATCCAGTCAATTATCTATAAAAATAAAATGATAGTTCTCTATCGTGGACAAATCATGATAAATTTACTACTGGATAGATTTCATTAAAATTTACTAAATTTTCTTTAGACTCGAGGCCCTGAAAAACAAAAGTATTGTTTAACAACGACATTGCTCCTTAATTCAAAAAAATATGAAAATATTTTTTCAAAACTCAATCAATTTATTATTTTTTAATAATTTGACAACTCCAGCACAAATTATGACTACGTAAAATTATATATATTTTCCATATATAAAGCAATAAACATATTCCGTATAAATACGTAAATAAAAAGTACGTAAGACGTACGTACGTAGCTAAAAAAGTACGTAAAAGTAAAAGCTTCACCATCCCTTACTATATGAAGACTTAGAAACTGGTTTGTGATCAACACTGACAGCACCAAAAGAGAAAACGTCGAACCAAGAAACACAGATGAGGAAAACAGTTCTTTCTCCATTGTTACATTTAATCTGTAGCGCCGGACATAAAGGAGTCCGAGATATAAAGCAACAATTGAGACAAAGGGCAAAAAGGTTGACCCTTCAGAGTGCATGGGTGTGGCGGGCTTAAATTTTCGCATTGACAGCCGAAACGGCCGCAAGGGACGGTCGAGACTTGCTTTTAGTGCCTTTATTCGTTATGGTTAATGCGGCAAGTGGTTTACGAGCCGTACTGTTATTTGCGACCTTTGCGCGTAGGGGTAAAGAATTACGTAACATATTAAGAAGTACAAATATTGATTCCTTATTGCAGGGTTTTTGTCCGTGATCTCATCAGCGACAGATTTCTGAAACGAGATAAAAAAAAAATTAAAATCTTTATGTCAAAATTCACATCAATTGAGACTGTTGTAAACAAACAGAATTGCATTTGCATTTCTAATTGTACCTGGGTAAGCGAGTCTTGCTTAATCTTTAAAAAAAAAAACTAAAGGGGGGTTCTAACAGGGGGTTTGATCCCAGGTATTTTCACTTCATTAGTCCGCCGTTTATTAGGCCCGTTGGTGCAGTGGGTAGTACCCTGCCTTCAGCTCTGCGGGTCGCGGATTCAATTCTCACCGATGGATTGTTGGTTCTTCGAACCTGGGTGTATATTTGTATTTAAGTATGTATTTGAAAATTATATATATGTATATATTCACCAATTGTCACCTATAACACAAGTATTTAATTACTTAGTTTTGGGACGGACGACCGTGTGTGTAAGTGTCCCATATATAAATATAAAAAAATGAAGGGCTTATACAACGAAATGCATTTTCTAATTTTTTAACTTTACAATTAGAATCAAAACAGGGTCTTAAATATTCGAAAGGCACAAATCACAGTACACCTTAGTACTTTAAAACATATTATTAATGACACCAAAAAATAACAAATTACACTTCACCTCCTATTTAGATTAATATAGTAAATTGTAAGGAACATATAAATCTACCAATCGGAGCCGTCAAAATGTTGGTTTGACGCGTCAACTCGGCTATGGGATTGGCTATCAATCAAATGGCACGAAAATTAGACGCATTGTTCAGTATGGCCGCGCCTTTACAAATGGTCCCTTTGCAACAAATCTTTTAAGTTTGGAGTTTAGAATTTTTGAATGACGTGGTATTAAGTTTATTTAGCCGTGTGGTATCCGGCTGAGTAGAATAGACCACCCCCATTTCTTACCGAGGTGTCGTAAAAGGCTACTAAGGGAAGTTAATCCACCGTGTGGTATCTGGTTCAGTAGAATAGATCACCCTCTTTCTTACGGAGGTGCCGTAAAATACGACGAAGTAAGTCGACGTCAGGCAGGCAACCAGTCGTAAAAACACAGGAAAATCATGTGTCAGCATGTTTATAACATGTTGTGTCGACCCCACTTAGAGTGAGATAAGGGCAGGAGGATGATGTGGTATTAAGTCTATTAAGTACTTTATTTTTAAATAATAAGCGCTTTGCTTGTTGTAGCTTATAAAAATTAAATTACTAATTCCCTGTTGCCAACTATTAACAACCGCCCAAAAGCTCAAAACTGTAGCCCATTGTTTAATATTTAAAATTTAATATTTTTTATTATTTAAAATTTCATACAAAACTGTCAACTACTAGTACATGCTCAATTACTAGTGCACTTAAGTTATATCTTGTTCAAAACTAAAGCAATCAAAATCTACGCCACTGTCATCAAAAAGTTAATTAACACAAAACTTACGGAGCCCTATCGGCGTCTCTTATGATTTACGAGGTCGATTCGGCCCCCAAAACCCCGCCAGTGGACAGACCTACTATCTGATCGAAACCGCCATAAATAACGGCTGGACTGTATTTATCACGGCACCGCCAAATATAAGTAATAGGACGATTTATGATTAAGAAAAATCGTGGCCCTCCTACGGGATTACAAGAAAATTGTGGCCAATTTGATAGTTAATACTTCATAGCGACAGATGTATCTATACTTATAAAACAAAGTCCCAAAAAGCTGTCTGTCTGTGTGTGATCGATTTAGGACTTAGGTTAACAGTCATTTCTCCGGAACAGCTACACCCATTTGGGAATACGACTGCAAAATAGAGGAGATTTTTGAGGAACATTTGGTAGTACTACTTATCCAATATTTTAAACGCACGCACGCACTTCTTTGAAATGTGTTATCACAATATATGTGGCTAAGTTTATATAAATAAATATAGAAAAAAATATATGGGACAATTACACACACAGCTTAGAATAGAATATAGAGATATGCCGGTTTCCTCGCGATGATTTCCTTCACCAAAAAGCGTGCGATTGGTGATCAATTAGACTTGGTGAATTAGACCTTGGTGCCTGCCCAGGGTTTAAACTCGTGATCTCTTCTAAACAGACGCACGGTCTCACCGCTGGGCTATCATAACTTCTAACGTTAACATATTGAAACCCGACATCCTGACCTTTGCCAATAACTTAAGAATAATATTTAATTTCACACTCATTGCTGGATATGATAACATCTTGTAGGGAGCAATACTTCTATAAACACGTCTAATTAACATAAAGTCACAAAGCATTCACATCACGCCTCGCTGCACAGGAGACGTTTCACTGTCATAAGCTTAACTTATCATATTTTACGAGGCAATATATTTTAGTTAAATAATACTAAATAGAAATAAAAGGTACAATTTTATATAGCGATATTAAAACTTGTGTCACACGAAAATGAATAACATAAGAAAGTAAAAAGTAAGTAGCGGCCTGTTACTATCCCACTACTGAGAATAGGCCTCTTCTCTCCGCTTTTTGGAGAGAAGGTTTGGAACTAATTCCTTCCACGCTGCTCCAATGCGGATTGGTAGGTAATGAATAACATACAACAAAAATAATAAATATTATTTTGTTACTAGCTTTTACCCGCAACTTCGTGTGGACTAGTGTCGCGTGATAGGTAGATAATAGATGGTGGTTTTCAATGTCATCTTATTCCTGTTGAATTAAAAGGATTTCTATAACCTATATGTTAACCCAGCGTAGATGGAATAATTAAACCAAATTTCATCGATATTTTTTCGGCGGATTCGCTGTGAAGGAGTAACAAACATACATCCATACTTACAAACTTTCGCATTCGCAATTATTCTTAATATAAGGATGGATAAAATACATGGATAAGAATAATTTGCGATAAAACAAATAGAAAATTTATCGAACGCTCAGTTTTAAAGTGACCTTATTCAAAATTAGGCTTAATTGGTTTATATACATTGTAATCCTTATTATTATTTCAGTAATTTATAGAATATACTTCTTTCTTCCAAGAAAAGCCTCTAGTCACGTTTCTGTCTTGAATTGGATTGAAGTAAGTATCAAGCAAGATATGTCCAGAAATCTGAAGTTAAACAAAGTCCAGTTATATTTATATAAAATAAAATTACATTTCGAATAATTTAGAGTCAGCGACATAAAGATAACGAAATGATTTAATTTAATTCCCATTGCCGCCAGCGATAGCCATCTTGTAGGAAACAATACGTGTATGAACACATCTAATTACCATAAAGTCGCGAAGGGTTCCCATCATGCTTCGCTGCCCAAGATGAGACACTTCACTGTATGGCTTAACATTTATCTTTGAGGTCCGGTTACACTGTGATTATAATCTATGATTTACTATTTATAATACGCCGTGTAGTATCCGGCTGAATAGAATAGTACCAACCTCATTTCTTACTGAGGTGTCGTAAAAGGCGATTAAGGTAAGTTGACCCACCGTGTGGTATCGGGTTTAGTAGAATAAAATAAATAAAATAAAATTTGTTTATTTCTTTTACTTAATTCTTAAAATTGCATTATATCTGCCGGGGACCACCTTTTAAGTAATGGATATTACTTGTGCTAGGGATCCCTTCCACATGCATCACAAAAAGTTCTAGAACAACAGCATATGAACATTACTAGAGTAAACAATTATTTAATTAGAGTAAAAAAGCTGTGATGGCCTAGCGGTGCGACCGTGTGAATCTCTAGAGACGATCACGGGTTCAAACCCGGGCAGACACCAATGAGTTTTCCTATTAAAACTTATGTGTCTAATTGATAATTGCAATTTATCACACGCTTTTCGGTGAAGGAAAACATCGTGAGGAAACCTGCATATCTCTAGAGAATCCTAGGGATATGTGTAACCTACCAATCCGCATTGGAGCAGCGTGGTAGGTCTTAGCTCCAACCCTTCTCTCCAAAAATGGAGAGAGGAGGCCTATGCCCAGCAGTGGGCTATAACAGGCCGTTACTTTTTACTTTAAATCTTTATTTTATTATCTCCAAAAGACTTTCTGTCTCATCGTAATGTAGTGACTTTAACCACTCACTTAATATTTTTCTACAGTCATAAGTATTTCTATTATAGAAATTAAGTTTTCTGTTAATTTTCTTGTAAAGATAAATGGATTGTCTACCAAATTGCTTTATTGCGAATAGAATAGACCACCCTCTTTCTTACCGAGATGTCGTTGACGTAAAATACGACTGAGGTAAGTTGACGTCAGGCAGGCGGCTGGTCGTAGAAACGCAGTCAAATGTGACAGCATGTTTATAACATGTTGGACCGACCCTTGTTGGAGTGGGATAAGGGCAGGAAGTTGATGATGACTAGCTGTGCTTGCTGCTTCGGCCACGTCTAAATCTGTGTTTTTAATTGAAAGTATCTGGATGACCGAGCCTTGATCGTTAATTTTTAAAAGATATAAAAAAGCAACAAAGATCCGAAGACGTATGTGATTCGGGTATTTCAACTTTTATAATCTGCCCGTTCGCCATTGAGCTAGTACAACTTTACAATTTACGGCAAATTTAGGCTTCTGGTTCTATTTATATTTTAGTAGTTTTCTTTATCCGAAAACAACGATTAAACAACATTTTTTAGAAACCTAGCTAGAATGTTTTTCCGCCCTCGTAAACTTCTGCATACATCATGAAAATTGTTGGAACCGTTTTCAAAATTCAGAAAATATATATACAGATAAGAGATAAACTCATTTACATATTTTTGATTAATAATAAAATTTAGAACACAAAAATAAACATTGTGATTCAACCATAAAAGATAGAGTCATGCTATCGTAGATTTTTTTGTAGTATTTTGTTAGATCTACAGTTTTGTAGTACATTACTTTAGTGTATCGCTGCTGGTTTACACGCGAGCAGAATCAATACTAAATTAAGGTGTCCAATAAACTATTATTATTTATACACATACATATATAATTATAAACATCATCATTTTTGTTACAGACTTATGTAATTTTTATAGTATGCTATTTAATATACTGCAGCTATTTCCCTGTTTCTCTTGAAGGCATCCTCACGATACAAATAACACGTCTGACTTATTGTAACACACATTTTTTAATCATTGCAAAAATATACGAAAGTTTAAGTTTAAAAAACTAGAACGCCCCTTTTAATATATTTAACTGGCAAATTTATTCACATTTTGATTATGAGAGCGCGACGCAGTCAAATGTCCCCGAAAACTTTAAAACATATATATTGTCTTATACAATCTTTATTTCTTAAACCGCGTTCTGTGGTCAGCGACGGTTACGTTGTTTTAATTAAATAAAATCAGGTGAGCTGAACTAATGAATTCAGCCGGCGACACACTAATCACTATGTAATTGTGCGACCGTTTTAATGCTAATGCAGTGTCTTCCTGTCGGCGTGCTGCTTTTTATTAACTGACTGAGAAAAATGTTATTAACAGAACTAAAAATTTCAAAAAACTTTTTTAAATTATAAATTTTTTTTTAGACGAATATCGCCTAGGTATACAATTTCGATTTTTGCCTAAATCTCGCGCGCAAATAAATAATTTCCTACTATAACTACATCTCCTACAGGATAACAGCATATCAAGTCAAAACTAAAAAAAGTCAAAAAAATTAAAAACGAGAAAAAATGTAAACATACGCTCAAGTTATTGTTACAACATGTTTTTAATACAACCTCCTTCATAGAGTTGGCGATTAATATGAAAAAGCGTTGTGGCTGTCATATTTTTATGTGTCATTCATTGAGTTGTTGCGAGAGAGTAAATGGGTTGACTCTGGGAAAACTGCTTTTTATTTATTGAATCCGAATAAAGGAGAAATATAGTCGTTTTATTATATTCAGAAGTGGGATGTAACCTAAACTCACAAATAGAGTGGACAAAAGGAATATCTGGAAATTTAAAGAGTTTAAAGAAAAGACAAGTGACGATCAATATGTTGATACAACACGGAGAGTGCGAATTTCGTATAATTTGAGAGATAGTTGGGATATGCGATGCTATGGAATAAAAAATGGAGTTTTTATTGGAGAGATTATTGATGGTAATTGGTATTGGGTTAATTAATTCTGTGAGATCAACGTGACGATGTGCTATGTGAGGCCTTAGACGCGCCCGTGACTTTTGTTCGATGGAACTGTCAGATAGAATGACGATTGTTCTCTGGATCTTTCCTGTTGTAACGATTGTTTTCTAGACTGTGGACATCTGCAACGACTGTCAGCTAGGCTCTGCCTAGAAGTGGTGATTGTTCTTTGAGCGTTTCATTTGCGAGTCTGTTTACGTGTGTATCTGCTGAGTTGGTTGCCACTAATTGAGCTGTGTTATGCCATGACAATGATTGAGGGTGAGCTTGAGGTGCGAAATGCTTATGGTGCGAAAAGCTTAAGGAGTTGAGGAGTTGAGCTTAAAGAGTTGAGCATAAAGCGTGAGCTTAGAGTTGAGCATAAAGCGTGAGCGTAGTCCTGTCATGTCATGGCATGTGCGGTTTTCTTTTACAGATTAAAAGAGCATGTATTGAGTTTCTTGCCGATTCTTCTCAGTACAATCAGCATTCCGAATCGGTGGTAGATTCATTCCCAGAAGTCAGCTTATGAGATTTGCGGGGTCGCAAATGTTGTCAGGATGGTCGACTGTTACAACATGTTTTTAATACAACCTCCTTCATAGAGTTGGCGATTAATATGAAAAAGCGTTGTGGCTGTCATATTTTTATGTGTCATTCATTGAGTTGTTGCGAGAGAGTAAATGGGTTGACTCTGGGAAAACTGCTTTTTATTTATTGAATCCGAATAAAGGAGAAATATAGTCGTTTTATTATATTATATTATTTAGGGATTAATAAGTAATACACTTAAATTCTGCGGGCAGGTGTACGCAATCGCTTTATGCTTAAACCTTAGGTTTTTATAACGCGTCTTATGAATAAATCGAACTAGATTGTTAAATTTGTATTGAATAAATAAATAAAAAAAAACACCATTAATAATTTATTTATTTATGTACCATAAAAGATGTTGGAAAAAACATTATCGGTAAAAAAAGTGTAACAAGTCAACTTATCCCTATGACAGAGATCTCTGTCAACTAACCTACGAAGTGAGACAATTTTTAATTAAGAAAAAGTTGGTACGCATATTAAAGATTATGAATTAGAATTACGTTACTAATATTTTTTTTTATTTTTTGGAGACTGTTAGACGAAATCTTAGAATCACGTCATTTGTCTTAAGACGTTTAGAATTTTTTGTATACGTTGGAAAATAATAAAAAGAGTGTCGTATATACAGCAAGCCGTGTGGTATCCGGCTAGGTAGAATAAACCACCTTCATTTGTGACCGAGGTGTCGTAAAAGGCGACTAAGGTAAGTCGACCCGCACTATGGTATCCGGCTGAGCAAAATAGATTCTCTTTATTACCGAGGTGTCGCAAAAACCGACTACGGTGAGTTGGTGTGAAGCTGGCGGCTGACCGTAAACTACCTAGCCAAATCACGTGACAACATATTTATAACATACTAGGTATTCCCCGCGACTTCGTTCGCATGTTGTCGCGTGATAGCTTTATAATAGATAACACTTTTCTATGTCATACTATTCCTCTACAATTAAAACGATTTCTATAGCCTATATGTTATCCTGGTATATAAGGAATAATTGTGCCAAATTTCATCGATATTGTTTCGCCATGAAAGAGTAACAAACATACATCCATACTTACAAACTTTCGCATTTATAATATTAGCAGGATTGTGCCGACTCCACTTAGAGTGAGCTTAGGGCAGGAGAATAATCATGATTAGTGTATATACACCCTTAAACTTAGATTTGACTAAAAACTTCGCCTTCTATTAAGACCACGTCATTATACATCAACAAATGTCATAGTGGACACAGCCTTTGGCGCAGCGGTCGTAACGTCGTTTAATCACCGCGGGTTCGAACCCTGACAGGGTCAAAGGCCGACTGCCGTGTGAACACGCGCGAACACGCTTTGATGTGTCTATGTCATAAAAATGACATATTATTCGCTCATGGTAATTGGTTGGATTTATTAACGTTAACTGCGGGATGCTTTTTTAGTTCATATAGTTTATAGCAGATGTCAGAATAGTAATTTTTTAGTTATAGTTAAGCGGTGAACTTGTTCTTTTACCGGAAGTAAGATTTTATAGCTATGGGAATTCATTATATTCGACTCTTTTTCGATATAAAGCTAGAAACTTTGTAAACTGTCTTACATTGATAATATTTGCGTAAAATTTTACGTTCGTCACTTTTTTATAATGAGTCAATTACACAACCGGTCTTCCGACCCTCATTTCTTACCGAGGTGTTGTAAAAGGCGAATAAGGTAATTCGACCTGCCATGTGATATCCGGCTGAGTAGAATAGACCAATCTCATTTCTTACCGAGGTGTCGGAAAAGGCGACTAAGGTAAGTTGACCCACCGTGTGGTATCCGGTTTAGTAGAATAGACCACCCTCTTTCTTACTGAGATGTTGAAAAATACAACTGAGGTAAGTTGACGTCAGGCAGGCGGCCAGTCGTAAAAACGCAGCCAAATCATGTGACAGCATGTTTTTAACATGTTGTGCCGACCCCACTTTGAGTGGGATAAGGGCAGGAAGATGATGAATTATCAATAAAAACTCACTGAGAATTTTATAATATTTAATAACTAAATATTTCTAAACGACTCTAACACACTTACCTTGATGATATAGACGTCTATGGTAATCTCCCAGAACGTCAGAAAATCCATTTTGATCCATTTCTTAAACACGAAGAAACCTCTGTGAGAAACATTAACAAATGATCACGATAAAAAAACGGTTTTTTGGCAACCCTCCGTCGTTGCACACAGAAAAAGGACGTAAAATCTCTTAAACAATACCCATATTTATTAATTAAGAATTAATCATAAATAAAAAAAATATTTTGTCTACATAATCCTTTTTAGGTGGTATCGTTATCGACCGTAAACCGGTTAACGATAAAAACCTCACGGACTATTAAAACCTATTGTGGCTTATACTTTATTAGGTACTTCTACAAAGACTACGTCTGCGAAAAGGATATACTTTAATAGCGAGCACATAATTATTCGCAGGTTCATTACTGGGCCAATATTAAAGCGGTGTATACAAAGAATAAACAATGTATGCGGAATGCTCCTTAGAGACGTATATCGCTCTTTGAACATTAAGCATAATGCACACTATGTATTAATTTTTTTAAATTATTTTTTTCAATTTTACCCATAGTCTGGTGTAAGGTGTTGTAAAAGGGGACTAGGGTAAGTTGATCTGTCTTGTGGTATGCGGTTGAGTAGAATAGACCACCCTTATTTCTTACAGAGGTGTTAAAAAAGGCGACTAAGCTAAGCCTGCCGTGTGGTTTCCGGCTAAGTAGAATAGACACCCCCTCATTTTTTACCTGGGTCTCGACATCAGGCAGGCGGCCGGTCGAAAAATACGTAGCCAAATCATGATTTGGCGTTACAGCATGCTTATAACATGTTGTGCCGACCCCACTTAGAGTGGGTTAAGGGCAGCAAAATGATGTATAGTCTGGTACGGTGTGATAAACATATAACATATCGACGTCTGATATTTACTAATTACATGACAACAAACAATTTAAAGTATTTCTCTTTGCGTTTTTATTATGCATACTGTTTTCGGAAATCTTTTGTTCATCTCTTTTATTCTTTGACCAATGAAGTACTGTAAAGATGATAAATTATTGAGTAAAATATCAATCTTACTACTAATTTTATCTACGTTATTTGCAATTATTATTGACTCATACATTTCGCAAAATTACAAATATTCGAGGAACTATGAAGACCGAACGTTGAAAATGCGTGACATTTAATAAATTGAAATTATGTGGTTGACTGATATTTACAATTTATTAACATTTTACAGTAAAGGAGAATATCTTAACAGACACAACAACCCCTAGATAGTTTATAGGAGATATATCCCATAAACTATCAACGGGTTGTTATGTTTGTTAAGATATTCTCCTCTACTGTATGCTGATAAATTATAAACATGCTTGTAACATGATGAGCGAACTTTGAAAATGCATGACACTTAATGAATCGAAATTATGTGGTTGACTGTTATTTACAATTTATCAGCATTTTAAATAGAGAATATCTTAACAAAAACAACCCCTATGGGATATATACCCTGCTAATCATCAAACAACATGGTGAGTTCATATTTCAATCCTTCTTTCAAAAGAAAGATAATATCTTTATCGAAGAGTAACAGGTCGTTTTTTTAATTACTTAAAATTAAATTATAATGAAATTTAAATTATTTAAACACTTAATACCTTTATCTAACCATAACAGGTCGTTTTGTAATTATTTAAATTTAAAATTAAATTAAATTATTTAAACACACAGTCGACCTTGTGCACTAAGCCTAACTTTTATATGCAAAGTAATTTTCGCCAGCCGTAGGGTAACATCGTTATTGGTTAGTGATTGTCGTCACTTTTTATGATACGAGCTTGTCGATAGTCAAGCCCGAACAGTTTATAGCGCGGCTGAGTTATTCCTCATCGAGGCCACAATGTATCACATCACTAGTGAAAGTTTTTTTACAACGTTTTCTGTCTAAGAAGAAATAATTTAAAATAGTTTTATGCTTTGATATATACAATTTTACTAGCTTCAGCTCGCTAAATCAGATAAGAACTTGTACTTAGTTTTAAGATAAGCATTCGTAACACACATAACATGTATATCCATGCACGTACATACATAACACACAGATTCATACACACACACACACACACACACACACACACACACACACACACACACACACACCCATAGGTACAAACACGCACACGCAAAAACACTCATGATCTAATGTAATAATATTATTTATGTATTTCTAACATAAAATATTAGAATTTAAACAATCCTAAATTATTTACAAAATTTAGTAAAATATAATTTTTGTTCATTCTATTAATTTCATACGGCTGTTGTTCTAGAACTTTTGTCTTGAATGTGAATGAGCGGGGATTCCTAGCACAAGTTATATCCATTACTTAAAAGGTGATACCAAGCAGATAAAATGTAACTTTTAGATTTAAGTGAAAGAAATAAACAAATTTTATTTTTATATATTTAATTTTTTTATAACACCTTGTGGAGTGATACTCGTATACTCTATGCAGGTTTTTATATATCTATCTTTTATCTTCATGCTAATAATTAACATCGATCCACAATTATTATATATTAAAAAAAATCCCTTTTTTGAAATATTACATATCCAACGACTTATTAGGTATATATTAGTACCTGGTTGGTAATTTTTTACAAAATTAAAATAAGAACTTCAAAAAAAAAAGAAAAATTTTATTGGGTAGGTTGGGCCCGATCCTAGGCATTATCATTTCTCGAGACCGCTCGTTCCCAGAATAAGCTACGCTGACTTGACAATTTACGGCAAAAATAGTGTTTCATATTAAATTTTAATAATTTTTTTATGCTCAAAATTAGAGATAAAACGAATATTTAAAAATAACTAAAACATAGTTAGATCGATTTTTCTCCCCCAAAACCCTCTAGATGCTGAATTTTAGGAAACACAACAAAAGATTAACTCATTTAAATATTAAAGATAATAATACTATGTATAACTCAAGTTATTTATTGACCCAGACATTAAAATTGTAGAAGCCATCCATTAATTAAGTCGAACTTTAACTGTTCATCATAGTTTTATAATCAATCAACATCAAAGTTATTAATATGTAGAATTTTTACATAATCGTATGCCATAATTTATAAAGTCATAAATACGGAACTTGTGTTGTTTATGTGTTTACAAACTGTGCTTTAGTTGGACCATTTATTTTACCATATTTTTTTACTGAATAGAATAGTACCACCCTCATTTCTTACCGAGGTGTCGTAAAAGGCGACTAAGGTAAGTCGACCCGCCGTGTGGTATCCGGCTGAGTAGAATAGACCAACCTCATTTCTTACCGAGGTGTCGTAAAAGGCGACTAAGGTAAGTTGACCCACCGTGTGGTATCCGGTTTAGTAGAATAGACCACCCTCTTTCTTACCGAGGTGTCAACTTACGACAGAGGTAAGTTGACGTCAGGCAGGCGGCCGGTCGTAAAAAGCAGCCAAATCATATGACAGCATGTTTATAGCATGTTGTGCCGACCCCACTTAGAGTGGGATAAGGGCAGGAAGATGATGATTTTTTACTATATGTTTATTAATAGTGGTTAAAGTTATTAATATATATTTCTATTTGAAATAATTCATCATCCTCCTGCCCTTATGCCACTCTAAGTGGGGTCGGCACAACATACTATAAACATGATGTCACGTGATTTTATTATGTATTTTACGAAAGGCCGCCTGCCTGACGTCTACATAATTTAATCGTATTTTACGATAGGCCGCCTGTCTGACGTCAACTTACTTTAGTCGTATTTTACGACACCTTGGTAAAAAAGGGGTTGGTATATTCTACTCAACCAGATACCACACGGTGGGTCAACTTACCTTAGACGCCTTTTACGACACCTCGGTAAGAAATGAGGGTGGTCTATTCTACTCAGTCATGTACTTATAGACCGTCATCATCATCCACCTGTCCTTATCCACTCTAAGTGGGGTCGGCACTACATATTTTTATCTTATCATTCGTCAACTCTGGCGCTTCTTTTATATGCATATCTTACTTCATACAATCCAACCATCTATCCATCCAATCCAATCATCTTCATACAATCCAATCATCTTTTTTGGCCTCCCTTTAGTCATGTACTTAGATAATCAGTTTTTGTTGAATATAAATGTTGTATGAATAAGGTTTTTAATAAACCGAAAAGTATTGAGACAAAGAAGACATAGCATCTAATTAAATAAATATATGGGACACTTACACTTACGGTCGTCCATCCCCAAAATAAGTAACTTAATACTTGTGTTATGGTAGGCAGACAACTGGTGAATATATACTTATATATTTTTAAATACATACTTAAATACAAATATACACCCAGGCTCAAAGACGAGCAAATTTTATCATAGAATATATTGGCCCTCGGCAGGAATCGAACCCGCGACCCGCGGAGCTGAAGGCAGGGTCACTACCTACTGCGCCAACGGGCCAGTCAATTGTTGTAACAAGTCCAAGTTTACAATTAAATTAACTTTCATACGGAAATTTCCTGTGTCCTACCAACAGCCCCATAAACAACATTTTGCACCTGCCTTTTACCCTCTTATGGGACTTACTATTAATAGACTAAGGGCCTGTTTCACAAGTTACTGATAAAGTGTCGGATAGTTAACCGACAAAAAAACTAAGTAGCAGATAAATGTCTCCAAAAAGAGACTCTAAAAAGTGAAAAATTAAAAAATAAATAAAACCGCAGCCATTTTGAAATAGGTATTTGTTATAAAAGTAAAAAAAAATAAAAAAATAAAGTAACGGCCTGTTACTATCCCACTGCTGGGCATAGGCCTCCTCTCTCCATTTTGGAGAGAAGGGTTGGAGCTAAGACCTACCACGCTGCTCCAATGCGGATTGGTAGGTTACACATATCCCTAGGATTCTCTAGAGATATGCAGGTTTCCTCACGATGTTTTCCTTCACCGAAAAGCGTGTGATGAATTGCAATTATCAATTAGACACATAAGTTTCAATAGAAAAACTCATTGGTGTCTGCCTGGGTTTGAACCCATGATCGTCTCTAGAGATTCACACGGTCGCACCGCTAGGCCACCACAGCTTGTATTTATTATACAGCAGATAAACAAAATAACAGCCACATGATCTACCTGTTAACTTATGAGGGACTTTAAGTACTGAATAAGCCTATCAGAAACCTGAAAACGCAAAATTCCGAGATATTTGTCAGATATGTTCCGAATAAGCTAGTAAGTAACGGCCTGTTACTATCCCACTGCTGGGCATAGGCCTCATCTCTCTGTTTTTTTTTTTGGAGAGAAGGATTGGAGCTAAGACCTACCACGCTGCTCCAATGCGGATTGGTAGGTTACACATATCCCCAGAATTCTCTAGAGATATGCTGGTTTCCTCCAGATGTTTTCCTTCACCGAAAAGCGTGTGATAAATTGCAATTAGACACAAGTTTTATTAGAAAACTCATTGGTGTCTGCCCGGGTTTGAACCCTAGACCTCCTCAAAAGAGGCGCACGGTGTTACCGCTGGGCTACCACAGCTTGAATAAGCTAACTGATAGTTTATTGGTAACTTGTGAAACAGATTATAAGTAAATAACTATAGAACATTTTTTGTTCATAAATATTTATACGATTAATGAATGTTCTAAATACCCGTTGTTAATGATGTTATAAATGATAAAATAAGAAAAAATAAGATTACCGTGTCAAATTAATATTAAGCAATTCTTGTTTCATTACCGAGATAGTTTAATTACACAATTAATAAAGAACTAGAATGCTGTAATTTATGCTAAGTAAAGATTAAATAGGAATATCATAGGATTATATATATACCCAAACCTAAAAATACATTATTCGTCATCCTCCTGCCCTTATCCCACTCCAAGCGGGGTCGGCACGATATGTTATAAACATGCTGTCATATGATTAGGCTGCGTTTTTACGACCGGTCGCCTGCCTGACGTCAACTTACTCCAGTCGTATTTTACGACACCTCGGTAAGAGGATGGTCTATTCTACTAAACCGGATACCACACGGTGGGTCAACTTACCTTAGTCGCCTTTTACGACACCTCGGTAAAAAATAAGGTTGGTCTATTCTACTAAACCGGATACCACACGGTGGGTCAACTTACTTTAGTCGCCTCTTACGACACCTCGGTAAGAAATGAGGTTCGTCTATTCTACTCAGCCGGATACCACTCGGCGGGTCGACTTACCTTAGTCGCCTCTTACGACACCTCGGTAAGAAATGAGGGTGGTCTATTCTACTTAGCCAGATACCACACGGATTTTATTCAAATCGCTTTAAATTCGGATGTACTGCATTGTGTATAAAATTTTAGAAATAATGGAGTAATTGTCGATACCAAAAACCGCCTTATCCAAAGAATAAAGCTCATGTCCCATTTATAAGCATAGGTAATGTGACTTTATTCTTCGGATAGGCGAAATAGCTCCTACGACATCAAAAAGCACAAGTGCAATGCCGTTTGATCGGTATAAGATCGTGTAGTGTGGAGATTTCATGAAGAGACCTATTTTTAGCAGTGGAGCCTATTTTTGGCAGGTCCATCTATTGACGAAGAAAAAGAATAAAGTCTATTTTTTCAGATCGTTTTGTCCTTTTAGCTTTAAAGATATTAAAATCATCATCCTCCTGCCCTTATCCCACTTTGAGTGGGGTCGGCAAAATATGTTATAAACATGTTGTCATATGATTTGGCTATGTATGGACCGGCCGCCTGCCTGACATCAACTTACCTTAGTTGTAATTTACGACTCCTCCGTAAGAAAGAGGGTGGTCTATTTCACTCAACTGGATACCACACGGTGGGTCAACTTACCTTAGTCGCCTTTTACGACACCTTAGTAAGAAATGAGGGTGGTACTATTCTATTCAGCTGGATACCACACGGCGTAAAGATATAAATATCACTAGTGATTAAATAAATCTAAAATTATTTCACAGTGTTAAAGAATAAATAAGTGAACTTAATTAATCTGGAGTAAGCAGACCTTTCCTATTGAGATCGGATACAGTTTAGGGCTGTGCTTTACTTAATTTTTGATGTCAAAATCTAATACAATGTTAAGTTAGTTATGTATTTTCCATTTGCCATTATTTCATGAAGAGGATAAAAGGAGATGAAGACGGTGTCAATAACCAAGCTACCCGGTGTATATCAAATCAAATCAAATCAAAATATCTTTATTCAAATAAGCTCTTTCAAGCACTTTTGAATCGTCAAGGATCAATATGATTAACGAAGCTACAACTGGTTCGGAATGTTGCTCTTATCGAGAAGAACCAGAAAAAACTCGGAGATATGTGTAGCCAATCCGCGTTGGAGCAGCGTGGTAGATCTTAGCTCCAATCCTTCTCTCCAAAAACGGAGAAAAGAGGCCTATTCCTAGCAGTGCAATAGGCCGCTACTTTTTTAGAACCTATATAAGTCTCTTGTGACTATATATTAAGGGTTCCCAAAGTTTTAGTTGTGATGAAAGGGTCTGTAGAAGCACTACCATCTAGATCACCTCTAGTTCTCTAAATACATGACTC
Organism: Morpho helenor; assembly: GCA_029227775.1. Classification (NCBI taxonomy): domain Eukaryota; kingdom Metazoa; phylum Arthropoda; class Insecta; order Lepidoptera; family Nymphalidae; genus Morpho; species Morpho helenor. The sequence goes on from JARGCU010000006.1 coordinate 4,564,732, forward strand.
AAGTATTGCTTTTTCAGATAACCCTGTCGTGTTAAAGTTAGGTAAGCAACTTCCTTCCGGCTGCTAGCGTGTTCTATATTATGAATAGCGAAGACATCCTTCCTTGTTGCGGAACGTTGGCCTTATTTCGTAAAACGCGATATGTATGATGTTATATAAAATTACTAGCTTTTACCTGCAACTTCGCGTGGACTGTTGTCGCGTGATAGGTTAATAATAGATGGCGCTTTTCAATGTCATTCTATTGCTGAAGAATTAACAGCATTTCTATGTCTATATGTTACCCCGGTGTATAAGGAATAATTGTGAAAATTTCATTGATATTGGTTCAGCTAATTCGCCGTGAAAGAGTAACAAAGTTTTAAGTCTCGCATTTATAATATTAGTAAGATAGGATAGGATAAAATAAAGTCCCCAAAATCTGTCTGTATGTCATTGATTTTCAAAAAATCTTCCAAACCGATTTTGGTATGGTTTTCCCTTAATGATAATGTAATTCTTGAGAAAGGTATAGAATATAGTACAATACATTGTAGGTACTTCCATAATGACTTTCTTGGAAAAATTAGTTATAGTGGTTTTCCCTTGTCATCTACACCAATTCTTTAAGAATTATTAGGGACCTCAGACTTTTGAAGCCTCTTCTGACAGTTGTTCAGTCAGGTTTCATATCCAGGCACAGGTCGGTCGTCAGAGCCTCGTCCATTATCTAACAGGGAGTACCACGAGCAAGTGAGGTTGACATTTCGATAAGGTGTAGTCGCCTTTCTCTCCCTTACTCCCTTGATGGCAACGACCGCTCAGACAAAAGTAATACATTAAAATTACCGCTGAATCCAGATTTACGCGGGAAAAATCGTGACACACTGATATCTATGCAGGCAAAGTCGCAAGTATACCTAGTATGAAAATAAGAACGTCATTGAATCTAACTATAGTCAGATTACAGACTACGACAGTCATGTAAGGCAATTATCATGGTATCGTCGAATCGCCGGCGACTCAGGTGACCGTTAAGACAATCAAGTACACCTACTTCCTGCATTACATGAAGATAATACATAGAAATTGTATATTAAAGTCAACTCATAAATATGTATATGTTTCGGTCTGTGGTCACACAAAACGTTGCACAATCTCCCGTACGGATGGCCCCTTGGACGAACGAGGAAATCTATAGAGTAGTGAGTAATCAAATTAAGTTTTTTTAGGGTGTTTTATTATTTTCCACTGGCCAGATGGCGCAGTGGGCAGTAACCCCGTCTTTAGTTCCATGGGTTGCGGGATCGATTCCCGCTGAGGGCCAACATTTTCATTAAAAGAAATTGTTGGATCTTTGAGCCTGGGTGTGTATTTGTATTTAAGAATGTATTCTAAACTATATATGTATTTATTCACCGCTTGTCTATCACCCATAACACAAGTATTAAATGTCCCATATATTTATTTATTTATTCTTGAATATTTATCAGTGGCAATTTCTATAAATTTGTGGAGTGATAGTAGTGTCGGGCACGTAGCAAAAAGATATTAATAATATTATCAAATATTTTTTCTCTTGAATTTTTTTTGTATTGAATATACTGTAATCATAGGGACGTATGAAAAATAAGAAGTAAACTTATACTCGTATATATATTGAATATAGAAAAAGTTAATCAATATGTCTTTGGAGCGAATGATTATTATATTTATTTTTGTATTTTGTCTGTGTTACATAGTGTCAGTCAAGACTTGCCGTTTTTACTTTCAAACTTATAATTTAATTTACGAATAACTTCTTTGCGTGTCACACTGTACTATGTGGGGGAAATAGTAGTTAAGTTCTCCACTGACATAGAATGAATTTTCTAAACATTAGTTTATATGTTGTTAAGACTAGACATCTTTATTTCATAGATGATACATAAGTTAAAACAAATTATGCTATTAATTAGAAAATGCAATATTTTTATACAGTAATACGTAGTAATATTTTTGCTTACCTATTAAGATAATAAGATTGGCGACCAACAGAGCAAAAAGCTTATTCATTCAGCACTTTACTTTACACAAAAAACTGTGTAACTATCGTACAAAAAATATATTTGATGCATATTTCATTTATTTTTATCAGAGTATGAACTTGCATTTATAACATTGAGTGGTAATCTCAAAAAAACATGTACATACGATTATTGAAGCAATATATCTACATATATGTTATTGTTATATTTTATTCTTAATAAAACTTTGGTCTTAGGTTTATATAATCAGGGAATGAGATTCTTATTAGCTACTGCTAATACAACGAAAACAAAATCATACACGTCTGAATAATTGAAAAATAAACTTACTCCATAACTTTACTGTTCCCTGTATTATTGACGTACAGCGCCGGCAGGCCGCGGCGTAATAGAAAAAGTGATACGCGGCGCACCGCACAAATACATTCTTATCGTCGTTTGTTCTACGTACCACCCAACCGAACAATAAAGACAACAACATAATAAACATTTTAACAATTCTAAGCCTTTATTGAGAAACTTACGTATTATTTTCAATTATTTAGCAGAATGGGTGGGACGAAACTTTAGTGACTTACTGTATATGAATAAAGAAATGTCGGGTTGTATGTGGTGCTTTTACAACCGTGTTTTTCTCAGTCGGCAATAGTTCAACCGCAAAATATAAGTCCGATAGAAATACTTATTGAATGTCAATTGTACTGGGTTTTATGCTACATTGTTTTACTTCCTATTATTAGTGTAGTCCATTTCAAGAGTGTTAATGAAGTCTTAAGTAGCTTGCTATCAATATACTATGATAATGTTCTTCATACGTTATTAGATAGCCAGTAGATGCATACTCATCTTCCTGCCCTTATCCCACTCTAAGTGGGGTCGGCACAACATGTTATAAATATGTTGCAACATGATTTGCATTTGGCTACGTATTTTACGACCGGCCGCCTGCCTGACGTCAACTTACCTTTGTTGTATTTTAAGGAAAACATCGTGAAGAAACTTTCATATATATAGAGAGTTCTGAGGATATTTGTAAACTACCAATCCGCAATGGAGCAGCGTCGTAGCTCTAAACTCCAACCCTTCTCTCCAAAAAAAAGAGAGAGGAGGCCCATCAGTGGGATAGTAACAGGCCGTTTTATTATCCTTAAAATCATTGCGTCACAAAGAATACTAAAAATAATAGAGAAGTAGAGGAGAGCGTGTGGTAAGCGGCTCTGAGTAGAATAGACCACCCTTACCACTGAGCTATCGTAAGAGACGGCTAAGGTAAGTTGACCTGCCGTGTGATATCCGGCTTAGTAACAGACCACTCACTCATTATTACCTAGGTGTCGTAAAAGGCGACTCAGCTAAATTGAGGTCAGGCAGGCGGCCGGTAGTTTCCTAGCCAAATCATGTAACAACATGGTTAATACATATTGTGTCCCCTTAGAGTGGGATAAGGGCAGGAGAATGATGACTAGAGAATGTGACAATACATGATGTTTGATATTTGCGTAACAATTTTTTCTTAACTATAAATTGTTTCACTTCGTAGGTTAGCTAGCAGAGATCTCTGTCATAGGGATAAGTTGACCTTTGTACACTTTTTTTTACCAATAATGTTTTTGCCAACATTTTGTTAATGGTACATAGAGAAGTAAAAGGGGCTCACGATTAGTTTACGCGGCGTGTTTTTTGCCCCATTTTTTGGATGAGACGATCCAGGATTGACAGGAAAGTTAAAAGTTTGCCATCACAATCACTCAGCCGTATGAAGAATCATCGGCTATTAGTGGAACTGATCAAAACAACGCCGACAAAGCGCACGACTTGACAGCTCCGTATACCCTCAAAAGCTAATTAATAAACAGATACAACCACTTAAGATAAGTAAAAATGTATTTTCATCCCAAATGGCACCGGATACAGATTATATCGGCATGACAAAGCGTGGCGCTAAGATATTTACGAACACCATATTCAAAAATAAACTTTATATCTATAGTAATATAGCATATTTTACGTTACCCATGAAGACGTCTTCCTAAATCGTTATCTAGCAAGCGATATTGAACTAAAATATTAACGCAATAAAAGATATAAAGCAATGACGTAACTCGCTCAATGACTGCACACGGTTTGTCAGCAAAACAAATATTCAATACAATTTCAACTTTAATATTATTGACATATAGTTCATTTTCAAATACTTAAAACTGAAGTACTGCGTAAGAATCAACGTTAACTACTCTAAAAGCTTCATCCAGATCTGAAGTGCAGGTACGGCTTCTGTCTCCTAAAATAAACAAATTGCTCAGATAACTTTTCCGAAACACTTCTTTTGGATGACTTCTTATTATGAATGTTCTTGGAAATGTATCGTCATAAACGGATGATTTAAATTAAATACGTAGTTATTTCCGGTTGATTTGATTGTGTCTACGATGAATAATTGATGGCATCAAAAATACGTGAAGGTACTTTTGAAATCCAATTTTCGAATATTCGAATGAAATTTTTCTTTTTGTTGTAAATAAAAAGTTTTAAGTTTTATATATTTGTAACGCAGTGAAGGACAAAGGTCTGAAAAATTGACCATTGGCAAATATATGTATATTTTATGCTATTTAGAATAAGTTAGTAAGAATAAAGTATGTGACTGTTCAGAATTCTGGATTTTACCTCAATATTTTCATTTAATATGAAGAATTTTCAATATAATAATAAAAAAAAATATTGATATCTCGGGAATCGCACTGCTGATGCAAGTTAATACTACCTTGTCAGTTAGTTAGTAATTTACATTCAATGAAGTTGAATTTTGTATAAATAAATCATGATGAATGAATGATGAATAAATTTTATAGCCTTTACCTTTCCGACCTAGTGGAAGTTTTATTATAATTTGACAATTCGAAAATGCTTATCATAACCCACTTGAATAAAGCTTATAAACTGAGCCTAAAAAACACAATTTTCAAACCAAAAAAACAAGGTTACTGACTCTCTTATCAGAGGAACTATAAATTAAAAATAAACTGAGACAATCATCTACCTTATGACCTGTAGATCGACGTATATATTTTCTCAATCCTATGCTATCACTAGCCAGACAAATTTACCACGTTTTTTCTTTATCTCTTACAAGCAACATGCGAGACAATAATAGCAAAAAAGCCTAATTAAAGGGCAATCGAGAACCCTTGACACCGGTCAGTGTCAGTAATCCCAGATTATGCGGGTAGGTACAGATAGCATAAAAAATGATGTACGTAAATGTGATGTACGTACTATTAATTTTTATTGACAAAATAGTATTAAATAAGTTTCAATAAATTAAATATTTTATTTCAGGTGATTATGAGAACTAAATATAGCTATTAGACGATATAATTATTACAAAATAATTTTACAATTTGACACGATCGATCGCCGATCTAGTGAGTAGATTATTATATATCTATTATTATTATATATTATATTATGATACTCCTAAAATAGTTCTAATCAACACAAGATCCCAAATTACTTTGAGAACTTTCCTTCCTTAACTATTACTAAAAAAAATTACATGTATGCAAGGCTAATCCCATCGATCTGTACAACTTTACCTGTTCAAAACCATTCTAAAATAAATTACTAGTCGTATAACCGTTTGTTACAGGTTATCCAAATACTACAGCTTGGTAAAAACTTATTGTTATTGATCAGTGACAGTGTTGATACATTGTTATCGCGCATTGCTATTAGCAGTATTGCGATTTCCAACACGTTAGCTAAACAGCCAGTATAATCTTAGTTATAATTGTAAAATTCATTAGTTGGTAAACAATTAGCGCCCCCAAAAGACTTGAATGACAATTATGGGAATCCGTGATTTAATTTTAATTTCAAATTATTTTGCGACTCCTCTCTCACTCCTCCCGGTGCGTGAGAATTTATTTCGAATTATTTATAAATCTAAAGGATATCTCTTATTTTATTAATAATCTAACTGTAATAACTATTTTTATAGTATATTTCTGTTTTGCGACCTTTTAGAAACTATTTTTTTTATAAAATAATTAAGATATTAATTGAAGTCTAGATAATTTCTTACTTTCCATAACTGCAACCAACATAAAGCAACATACTTAGTCTCCTATATTTTTCTCTGTCTTAACCCTTATCTCACTGCATTAACCACTTTTCACCTATATAATGAAATAACAAAAATTCTATCTAGACATCTAACAATATCTAGCTTATATTACGTGTACTAAGGATCAATATTGTTTACAACGCACCTGTACAATTATAAGCAAACCCACAATGATAGAAAAACTTGTTTTAAGTTTATGCTAGGCTGTATCTAATTTTGTATTATAATTTCAGATTTTATGTAATATATAAATAAAAAAATCTGTAATGAAATTATAAATATTATAAAATTATTGTAATTTTATATATTCTTTGTGTTGTTGTTAACCGTACAATGGACTTATACGTGTAATTCGCGATAATAGCACTGTCAATCGACGGTGGCACTGTTTTTGTGGGGGGTGGTGCGTCAGTTAATATTATTGTATTCCGGGTGGCATCTTAAATGTTAAGCACGTTAATTTGAGAACCTACTATTTATTGCACATTTCTTTATGTTTTTATACATTCATGGCACAATATTGCGTGAATATCTTCGCCACGGTAGCGCTATGTAAAGAGCTCATGAATAAGGGCCCTCTATGGGCTACAAACTAGTCGGGCTCATCCGTTAAAATAAAACTTGAATATATCTATACATTAAGCCGAATGGTATGCGACTGAGTAGAATATACCACTCTCATTTCCTACTGAGGTGTTGTAATAGGCAACTATGGTTAGTTGTCCCACCTTGTGGTATCCGGCGGAGTAGAATAGACCACCCTTATTTCTTACCGAGGTGTCGTAAAAGGCAACTAAGTTAAGTGGACCCGCCGTGTGCCATCCGACGGAGTAGAATAGACCACGCGATATGGGCAGGAAAATGATGATATATACGTCAATACCTTTTACTATAGTTTTCATTCAAATAATGTCTGATCTATCAAGCTATAGATATATTAATTAGAAATGTAACTTTTTTTATAAGGATAATAAATAATATCTCATTTCGTTCACCATGGCTAATGGAAATGGACTGAGCAACTCACCGCAGATTAGAAAAAAATTGAAAATTAAGGGACATTAATAAAATTCCTCATTTTCGTGAAAAAAATTCAATAGGTCGCCATTACACTGAAGGCATTTGCGGTCTTAAGTCGCTAAGACTTTGGATGTTTATTCGCTGTTAATCTAGGAGGAATGTCAAGGGAATTTCTCTTTGCTTATAAAGGGCAAGGGCGGACATACGCTTGTGGTCCTCTTAAGTAAATGCAACTATCACAAACTGGCACAACTGTGAATTTAGGGTTTGTGGGTTTGGGTTTAAGATTCTAAAATATAATTCCGTAATCAACGCCGTGTGGTATCCGGCTGAATAGAATAGTACCACCCTCATTTCTTACCGAGGTGTCGTAAAATACAACTAAGGTCAGTTGATGTCAGGCAGGCGGCCGGTCGTAAAATACGTAGCCAAATCATGTGACATGTTTTAACATGTTGTGCCGACTCCACTTAGAGTGGGATAAGGGCAGGAAGTTGATATTCATTTATTTGTGTAAATCTTTCTGTATACAGTTAACATGAATTTTTATATAGTAAGTAAGTAGCGGCCTGTTACTCTCCCACTGCTGGGAATAGGCATCTTCTCTCCGTTTTTTGGAGAGAAGTATTAGAGTTAAGACCTACCACGCTGCTCCAATGCGGATTGTAGATTACACATATCTCCACAATTCTCTAGAGATATGCAGGTTTCCTCACGATGTTTACGACACCTCGGTAAGAAAGAGGGTGGTCTACTCTACTCAACCGGATACCATACGGCGAGTTAATAAATAAATGAATATATCAATATTTTATACCTTTTATACTAGTGCTACTTTTACATACAATCATTAAATTCTTACTTGCACCACTTTGTCCCATACTGCGTTCTTGAGACCGCAATCAATGTCCACATTGAGTGGCACGTGACACGAGACCTTCTATTGTCTAATTAGGTATATACAATATACGAAATAGTGATGTACCTACGATTTAATATAAATTATGATAAGCATGTGTTATCACGGCGGGTTACCTTAGTTTTTTTTACGTCAACGCAGTAAATAATGTATAGAATTAGTCGTTACTTTGCGGATATCCATAATACAAAAGTAATAATATTAAATTTATTTTGCTATAGTCCGCGATGAATCATCATTTCATTTCATCGCGGATTATAGCAAAATAATTTTATTAATACTTTTCACCGTGGTAAGTAATGAGGGTGGCCTATTTCACTCAAACGATGGGTCAAATTACCTTAGTCGCCTTTTACAAAACCTCGGTAAGAAATGAGGATGGTCTATTCTACTTAACAGGATACTATACGGTGGGTCAACTTACCTTAGTTGCCTTTTTACAAAACGTCGGTAAGAAATGAGAATGGTCTATTTTACTCAAGCGGATACCACACGGTGGTTCAACTTACATTAGTCACTTTTTACGTCATCGCTATAAGATATAAGGGTGGTCTATACTACTCAATCGGATATCATAAGTCGGTAAAATATTGTACAAATTAGGTAGTATAAATAATAATATTATGTCTGTTAAACAATAAACGTTTTGTCTTTTCTTTTGGTTAAAAGGCTTAATGCATAATTTTCATGATGTTCCTAAGTCTAAATACCCTAGTCATAAGTTAATGTCAATAAGGCATAAAGTTTTAAAGAAAACCCATTGCCGCCTGCCAAGTTTGAACCCGTGACCCCTTGAGAATAGTCACACGGTCCGTTCGGTTATAACAGGTCCTTGCATTTAAGTTATATTAATCTTGAAATTACTCGTAATATTAATGTTGAAACGTTTATTGTAGTATAAATTAATAGTGGGTGACCGAGCCTTGCTCAGTAATTTTTTAAAAGATATACAAAAATGCAATAAAAAAAAGAAAGAAAGAGCGGGAGACATGTGGGATTTGTTCCCGGGTATTTTAATTTTTATAGTCCGCCTGTTTCCCATTGAGCTATCACAACTTTACAAATAATAGTAAATTTAAGCTTTTGTTTCTATTTCAATTTTAGCAGTTTTTAGTGCCCGGAAGCAGAGATAAAACGTCATTTTTTTTAAAGAAACCTAGCTAGATGGATTTTTTGTTTCGAAACCCTCTACATAGTACCTACTAAGTTTTATTAATATCGTTGGAGCCGTTTTCGAAATTCAGAAAATATACATATCCTATCCTACTAATGTTATAAATGCGAAAGTTTGTGAGTGTGCGGTTTGTTACTCTTTCACGGTGAATTCGCTGAACCAATATCGATGTAATTTGGCACAGTTATTCCTTATACACCGAAATAACATATAGGCTATAGAAATCCTGTTAATTCTACAGAAAGATGATGACGGGTAAAAGCTAATAATACTCTTTGTATACAAGATAACTCGTAATATACAAGACTAACTCATTAAATAATTATACTAATATATAAAGCTGAAGAGTTTGTTTATAAGTTTGATTGTTTGAACGTGATAATAATATTAGCAAATACTGGACCGAATTGAAAAATTATTTGAGTGTAAGATAGTCAATTTATCGAAGAAGGCTATAGGCTATATAACATCACGCTAAGATGAATAGGAGAGGAGCAGCAATAAAAAGTATTATGAAAACGGCAAAATTTAAAGCTTTTCTAGCGTGCGCTAAGTAAATCGTGAAAGTTATTCAAAAATCATGTAAGTATTATAAAAACATATGTCTAGCTTTTAAGGCTAACCCACTTGAACCATTTAAAAAAAAAAGTAGGTAACGGCCTGTTACTATCCCACTGCTGGGCATAGGCCTCTTCTCTCCTTTTTTTTTTTTTTTGAGAGAAGGTTTGGAGCTAAGACCTACCACGCTGCTCCAATGCGGGTTGGTAGGTTACACATATCCCCAGAATTCTCTAGAGATATGCAGGTTTCCTCACGATGTTTTCCTTCACCGAAAAGCGTGTGATAAATTGCAATTATCAATTAGACACAGAAGTTTTATACTAGAAAACTCATTGGTGCCTGCCCGGGGTTTGAACGGGGGCGCACGGTGTTACCGCTGGACTACCACAGCTGAACCATTTTTACGGCTATCGAAATACTATATTACGGTTTTAATCTTTCCACTATTTAAATATAAAAGTTTAACTAAAATATTGGAAGTTTAAGACTTAGTGTTTTATCCTAAGCTTCTACGACTTATTGAAAAGGTTAAGTGATACAATGCTATGAAAAATTTCTTGTTTACCCAAAATGCACACTTCCGCTCTCCCCTCGTTTCATTTATAATATTAATTTCGCGTGTCAACAAACACTTCTAGTAACGGAACGAGCAATCTTTGTTTGGTACATGTCATACGAAACTAATGAAAATATTATTTTGCTATAATCCGCGTTAAAAGAAAATATATGTAATGCTAAATGTAGAGTGTAATATTCGTTTTCATAGCTGATACATGCACTACCCGCCATCGATAGCACAACAATACACAAGCACCGCACACAATCACTACCACAATCTCAACTATTGTTTCGCCCCGTAACCGGAGCATCGTCAGGAGATAGACTCCACGACACGTATAATGTTATTATTAAAGGTTTCTTGCACGTTTATAATATTTATAGTGATATTTAATAGCAGAAAAAAAAAATTTTTTGACGTACATACATGGAGTTTGTTGTAACAGTTAAGGCCAATTTTGGAAGTCTCCTTTTACTGAGCTATTTTAATATATGATTCATGTAAGTACGGGTTATTTACTAAAATTATAAAATAATGCTCTTGATAAAACTATAAATCCCTCTGATTCTTCCCGGATCGATTAGATTTTTGTGATGGCGATATTTACAGAGTTGGAGAGTGACAGAAGCTACTGGTAATAACAAGACTACAGTCCTCGTTAACGAAGTTGCGAGTAAAAGCTACTTTAACTATAAAGTTAAAAGGCTATTAAAAAGATAATATCATAATTCTCCTCATGGTCAAATGAAATATAAAGCTTTAAGCAATATATACGAATACACATGTAGTACAATTTAGTTTTTATATTCTACATAAAAAGACATAGCTGTCGCTTGTTACTTGTACCACAGGATAAGGATTTCCGTGGGGGCGATTATTAACTGTCGTCTACCATTGCGAACAGCTGATCAATCACACATTCTTAAGATATTAAAGGAAAACAAGACGTGACATTAAAGTGTTCAATAACCGGGCATGAAACAAAGGATTTATATTTATTTTTTATTTATTAATTTATTTTTATACATATATTTAGAAAAGAGAAAGAAAAAGTAAAAAAAGCATATGTATAAAGGCGGACATATTCCTAAAAGGGTCTCGTCCAAAATCTCTTCCAGTCAACCTTTGAGTAATAGAAGGAAAAGAAAAAGAATTGAAGAAGAAAGAAAGGCCGTGTGGTATTCGTCAGAGTAGAATAGACCACCCTCATTTCTTACCGAGGTGTCGTAAAAGGCGACTAAGGTAAGTTGACCCACCGTGTGGTATCCGGCTGAGTAGAATAGACAACCCTCATTTCTTACAGAGGTGTCGTAAGAGGCAACTAAGGTAAGTTAACCCACCGTGTGTAATCTGGTTTAGTGGAATACACCACCCTCTTTCTTAGCGTGATGTTGCAAAAGGCGACTAAGGTAAGTTGCCATCAGGCAGGTGGCCAGTCGAAAAATACCTAGCCAAATCATGTGACAACATGTTTTGCTGACCCCACTTAGAATGGGATAAGGGCAGGAGAATAACGAGGTGAGGAATGTTAAAGACTCGATGCCTCTTCTATGATTTTTTCTATGGTTTTTATTGAACGGTAGTCTAATTCTTCCGGAAGGTTTAGATTAATAATACATAACCGTTTTACGTAAATTGTTATATCGTAAAATAGCTAGCATGAAACGTCATGTTTAAAACGCGCTGTGCCGGCACTACTTAGAGTGGGATAAGCAAGAGAAAGAATATATTCCAAGTACCATTTTCAAGCTGTGATGGCCTAGCGGTGCGACCGTGTGAATCTCTAGAGACGATCATGGGTTCAAACCCGGGCAGACACCAATAAGTTTTTCTATTAAAAACTTATGTGTCTAATTGATAATTGCAATTTATCACACGCTTTTCGGTGAAGGAAAACATCGTGAGGAAACCTGCATATCTCTAGAGAATCCTAGGGATATGTGTAACCTATCAATCCGCATTGGAGCAGAGTGGTAGGTCTTAGCTCCAACCCTTCTCTCCAAAAATGGAGAGAGGAGGCCTATGCCCAGCAGTGGGATACTATCAGGCCGTTACTTACTTACAATTTTCAATAACAATGCGACTTTATCATAGAAGTGGCACCAAGTAACATTTTATTAAAAAATCCAGCTGGGAACAGTCACATGCTACTCGACGCCGTGATTATAATGATACATTATCGTATCACAATATTGTGATGTTATAATGACAAATGCGTGCCGACACTCCACTCGCGTGATAAGCTTTGTAATATGCGTTGTTGTATGAGATTATTGTTTGTTTATGAAATGATTGGAAAAACACTCGTCGAAAACAACTCGTACAATGCCTTTTTTTATTTAAGCTCTTAGTGTTTTTCGTTTTCATTCAAGATTTATAACATCACTATTAGGTCACAATTCCCGCCTTGTAGTATTCGGCTAAGTAGAAAAGACCACCCTCATTTCTTACCAAGGTTTCGTAAAAGGCGACTAAGGTAAGATGATCGGCCGTGTTGCTACACGGCCGATCATCTTGTAAAAGGCGACTGCGGCAAGTTGACGTCAGGCAGGCGGCCGGTCGTAAAATACCTAGCGAAATCATGTGAAAATATGTTTATAACATGTTGTGCCGACCCCACTTAGGGTGGGATAAGGGGATGATGATGATGATATCAGGTTAAAACTCACAAAAAACAAAATTTATATACAGTCTATAAATATTTATATTATCATATTATATACTATTATTAAAGTCAAAGTATTCAATATTAATTAAATTTGGTCTAAGCAAAAGTTATGAACTGTTTTTCATTACAGAACAGAAAAAAACAGTATTGAGGGTATTTTAAAAATAGAGGTAACTGTAGATAAAATCGGGGAAACAGCCAAGAATTATAATATCCCAAAGAAAGCTTTGGTCTTAAATAAAATATTATAAAAAAAAACCTTAAACAGGTAAATCTAACTTTAATGAATATTAATCTTAAATAAAATCGATTTAAAAAATCTTTAGCACATAAATCTAGTTTGAAGGAATTCCAACACATTTTAAATTATGGTGTATTTTTTCTATAATTTCCAGACCTTATATAAATTACAAAAAAACAGGAAATGCAAAAATAGATAAATATAACCTTCGTAAAATTTCACTTATTGAAGACACACTTCATGATGGTGAAAGGAAACGAAAATGAGTTTCAGAAAATAACTTACATACAGATATTGTTGGACTCCTCAAAGTACGACATTAAACATTCTACTCCAGAAGTGATATTACGTAACTCTCTAATACTCCTCATTTAAGCTCTATCATAAAGCGAAAAGCTTAGGAAATAATCAGTACCCACCAGTACATGTAAACGAAGCTTAATTTGAAAGCCAACCAATACATGAAGTCATATCTTGTATCAGTTTCTTGAATAGAATGAGAAAATTGAATTTTGCCGGTTTATTAGCTCGGTGGGAATTTGACAGAGATAAAGTTACTAGATATGCCTTAAGTCATCCAACTTAGAGACATCCAATATGTGACAGTTGTCGACGATATTCTTATATTAACGAATTTTATGAAACATCTAAAGAATTTCTATGCAATCTGGCGCTAATTTTAAATTCTGGATACTGCATTGCTCTGTTCAGAAAGGATAAACCATAACAATGAAATAAGTACCGTAAACCAAACTAAATGGCGCTGCATTGAAAAAATGGACGATATCGTTTAGTGCACCAAAAAACCAAGCGGTTATTGCTTTGCACCAGCAGATTAGCTGTGAAAGCGTTACATATAGACAGTAAGATAGACCGACGGGCTGACAGACTTTCGCGTTTATAGGACTAGTATAGAGATTTAGAAGCTAAAAGCTTGTTTTTACCATTTTAGTGTTAACAGGCTCAACTGATTTATACGAAATTATGCACACAGATACGTTTAAATCTGGAAAACGATTCTGAAACTGTTCCGCAGAACCCCGAAGTTCCATGGAAATCACTCGGGGGTTGTACGAAAGTTACGTGCTTTTTATATCACTCAATGAAGTAACATAAAAATATTTTTTTATATATAATTTTCACACAATTTTGTTTTTGCTGCACATAATCCATTTACAGAATTTTACATTAATATCATTCTATTGAAACAAACCATGGATTCCAAAACAAAAGTGACTCCGAAACAGAGTTCCATTTATCAAAAATATTAAGAATTGCTGATGTACATATATATTTTTAAAATAATAATAAACAATTTTCTTCTATGATCGGTCTAAATGGGCGACTCTTACTTTTTATATAATCCTTGAACCGCTGGTGAACTCTCGAGGCACAACTAGTAAATCATATTGCGCTTACATAATTATTACATGTCGCCACCAAAACATTATACATCAGTGTTTGAAAGACGTCAGCAATTATATTCTGATATGTCTTTCAACTCAAATCATCTGGAAGAGATTGCTTGATAAATCTAAGAAGCAAAATCTTGATCTGTAAGTGTTACGATTGTTGAATATTTAAAAATATTGAATTGTATAACAGTTCATATGTTTACAATATCACCTTTTTTTACTTTGAATTTATCACATTTTCACTATACCAAAAAAAAAAAGTTTTTGGAAAGTATCGACCTGCTATTATTCCACTGCTGGGCATAGGCCTCCTCTATCCCTTTTTGAGAAGGGTTGAGCTAGACCCCCCACGCTGGTCTAATAAGGATTGGTAGGTTACCCATAGCCCCAGAAGTCTCTGGAGATATGCAGATTTTCTCACAATGTTTTTCTTCACCGAAATCAATTAGACACATAAGTGTTGTGTGTGTGTGTGTTTGTGGGTGTGTTTGCAATTGTGTGGCATGTTTGTGTTTCGTGTATGCGTGTGTTTGTATATATGTTTATTTACGCGGATGTGAGTTCATAAAAGCACAAAATATATTAGTTTTAGCTATTTGACACTGTCTTCAAGTGTTGATAGTTCATTTTCTGTAACCCAGATAAAATTTTAGTTTTAGCTTCACGTTAAGTTTGATTAATTATAGTTTGGTATTTTGTAGTATTAACAATTTGACAATATAAAACAAGTCAATTAAACTTGTAAAGACGTATACAGCTTCTTTATATCCGTGTAGTATCCTACCAGAAATTGGTCGCGGGTCCAACTTAGAAAATTACTTACATGCAAGTGCAATTTCCATAAACCGCAAGTGAGGTATGGGCAGAGATGTGACGCTTTGTGGCAACGCCGCGCGCCGCCGCAAGATTGGCAGAGACAATGTCTTCTGCATTCGAACCACTAGTTTTTACTTAGCAATATTCTGTTGGGAAATTCATCGGCCGCAAGTTTTAGCATGCTAATAATCCAGTATACCGCATACAGTATCTATAAATATATAAAATATATAAATATATGGGACACTTACACACACGGTTGTCCGTCCCCAAAATAAGTAACTTAATACTTGTGTTATGGTAGACAGACAACTGGTGAATTGTAAGTCATGCCCTCCTGTCGGCAAAATATTATAGTGACTTCCGTGATAACCTAACAATTACAACATTAAATATCAATTTAAATAAATCATATAGTATGGAGCCTTTTAACCGTATCAGGATGTTGAGGAATTTAATTACAGTGTTGATATTAACGCCGTGTGGTATCCGGCTGAGTAGAATGGAACACCCTCATTTCGTACCGAGGTGTCGTAAAAGGCGTCTAAGGTAAGTTAACCCACCGTGTGGTACCCGGTTGAGTAGACCATCCTCATTTCTTATCAAGGTGTCGTAAAAGGCGACTAAGGTAAGTCGACCCGCCGTGTGGTATCCGGTTGAGTAGAATAGACCACTCTCATTTCTTAGCGAGGAGTCGTAAAAGGCGAATAATGTGCTAGACTTAATCGTATTAATTCAAAAATATGGAATATCGTTATATATACATCATATCGTAATAACAATATATTCAAATTTGCAACTCAAAATTTTGAATCTCTAAATCTAAGTTCTCTGAGGAGAACTTTTTTTGTTATTGTTAATGTCAATAGAAGCTTTTATCGAAGGAAGTTTTGTACATTGTAAAATGGCTATTACATAAAACAGAAAATAACTGTTATTTCAACCAAATTATAAACAAACCGGTAAGTGCATTAGAAAGGTCGCAGTCATAAATAGATGTGGAGTAAAAAATGATGTGACCGACGCAACAGTTTCATAACACTCGGATTGCCTTAAGCCAGACAATTTTACAAATGGCCGATCCGTCTCTTAATAAGAGAAGTGAATTATCGGATACATTTTAGGGTTCAAGTTTTTTTTTAATTTTTTTAGGTTGCTGCTGCTGTTTTGCATTGCTGCACTTAGCATAAGACGTGTCTGCATTTTGCTGCAATAAGCATAGTATTGCAGCAAAATGCAGAGACGTATTTCTTACCGAGGTGTCGTAAAAGGCGACTAAGGTAAGTTGACCTACCGTGTGGTATCCGGTTTAGTAGAATAGACCACCCTCTTTCTTACCGAGGGTTCGTAAAATACGACTAAGGTAAGTTGACGTCAGGCAGGCGGCCGGTCGTAAAAACGCAGCCAAATCATGTGACAACATGTTTATAACATGTTATGCCAACCCCACTTAGAGTGGGATAAGGACAGGAGGAGGAGGCATCCTTTTTTCTGTGGTGTACGTTTATATAGATTCCTTTCTTTATTTTTGTTTATAGTTTTTTTTTGTACCAAACAGAATATTAATGTTTATTATTATTATTAAACATCAACAGCAATTATAATCTGTATGCTACTTTATCTGGGTAACGATAAAATTGTCA
This sequence comes from Morpho helenor, assembly GCA_029227775.1. NCBI lineage: Eukaryota > Metazoa > Arthropoda > Insecta > Lepidoptera > Nymphalidae > Morpho > Morpho helenor. The sequence continues at coordinate 4,581,880 of JARGCU010000006.1, forward strand.
CTTTTCAATTCATTGGTATAGGTAGTACCTATTGTGATCGATACTTGAGTCACTTTCTTTAATATATAATAATAATTATTATTAGTTTACGCCCTGTGGTGTCCGGCTGAGTAGAATAGACCACCGTTATTTTTTACCGAGGTGTTGTAAAAGACGACTAAGGTAAGTTGATGTCAGGCAGGCGGCCGGTCATAAAACAAGTAGCCAAATTCAAATTCAAAATATTCCTTATTTTAATAAACTTGTATAAGTGCTTTTGAATCGTCAACTCTACTGCTGGTTCGGAAAGCTGTTCCTACCGAGAAAAGCCAGCAAGAAACTCGGCGGTCAATCTTTTAAACATTTTCAATTTTACATTATCAAACCCTATGAAGCTGAAAGCATTTTCAAATCCAGGCACTTTTTAATCCAAATAATCTACAATTTTGTAATATACTTTACATAAAAGCACATCTCTTATACTTAATTTAAACCTTTCTGTAGACTGGTAGATGGAATGGATTGTGGAATGATTAATTTGTAGAGATTCATAAAGAATACATTTTTTCTTAGTGATATGTGATGTGTGACGTATAGATACATGTTATTGTATGAAAATTCCAAAGATTTTGATATACTTTGAATAAAAAAATTGTGTTATTTTTGATTAATCTTTATAGAATGTACGGAACTTAGATCGCAAAATTTATTTCGTTCATTACCGGTATTTTTTCATTGTGAAACAAAGCGCTTCGCACGGCCTTCTTGCGACAGTTGATTTCGTAGATGTCGACAAAATGGAGATAAGAAAGGGTTTTGTACCTGTTTTAATGCGGCATTGTCTTTCTGGCTTCGATATGCAAATTGGGTAATAGTGCTCTTTTTACATAATAATATTTAGTTTCGTTCAACAATAAGAACAACGCCGTGTGGTGTCCGGCTGAATAGAATAGTACCACCCTCATTTCTTACCGAGGTGTCGTAAAAGGCGACTAAGGTAAGTCGACCCACCGTGAGGTATCCGGTTTAGTAGAATAGACCACCCTCTTTCTTACCGAGGTGTCGTAAAATACGACTGAAGTATGGTGACGTCAGGCAGGCGGCCGGTCGTAAAAACACAGCCAAATCATGTGACAGCATGTTTCTAACATGTTGTGCCGACTACACTTAGAGTGGGATAAGGGCAGGAGGAGGATGATGTTCCACAATAAGAAGACTTGTTCCTGTACTGACCGAGCTATGCGTCAATATTACGCTGTAGTTGCGTCAGCAAGTATCCAAACAGTCATCGATGATTTAGACTGGCCCGTTGGCGCAGTAGGTAGTGACCCTGCCTTCAGCTCCGCGGGTCGCGGGTTCGATTCTCTCCAAGGGCCAACATTTTCTTTAAATGAATTTGTTGGTCTTTGAGCCTGGGTGTATATTTGTATTTAAGTATGTATTCAAAAATATATAAGCATATATTCACCAGTCTGTCTTCCATAACACAAGTATTAAGTTACTTACTTTGGAGACGGTCGACCGTATGTGTAAGTGTCCCATATATTTATATTTATTTATATAGAAGCAGGCTTAGCTTTGCGAAATTCCATAGTACAGAAGTTACTAAGACAATAACAAAACAAATTTGTAATTACTTGTTGCCATCTATAAACAACTGCCCAAAAGCTCAGAACTGTAGTCCATTGTTTAATATTTATAATTTAATATTATTAATCAATATTTTTTAGTAGCCACAACAAACAAAACGCTTATTAAATAATTTATAGAATTAGGCGTTACTTTGCGGAGATCCATAATACAAAGGTAATAATAAAATTATTTTGCTATAATCCCCGAAGAAGTAAAATAGAAAATATATTTAATGCTAAATGTAAGTGGACAATCGGTTATCATACTTGATACACGCAGGATTCGTAAAAACACATGCAAAAAACACACACACAAAGCAAATCGCCCTTTGCGACTCCACGACCAAAATCGCCTATGATAATGCTTCGGTTGCGGGGCGAAACGATTGTTGAGTTTGTGATAGTGAACGTATATAGTGCTTGTGTATTGTGGTGGCGGTGGTGGAGGTTTGTGCATGTGTTTTTACGAATCCTGCATGTATCAGGTATGATAACCGATTGTCCACTTACATTTAGCATTATATATATTTTCTATTTTACTTCTTCGCGGATTATAGCAAATTAATTTTATTATTACCTTTGTATTATGGATCTCCGCAAAGTAACGCCTAATTCTACAAATTATTTAATAAGCGTTTTGTTTGTTGTTATTATTATTTAGAATTTCATAGAAAACGGTCAACTACTAGTACATGCTCAATTACTAGTGTACTTACTTACTTAAATATAGCTACTAAACCGTATTCAAATGTGGGAGAAACAAACAACTTTATAGCTAAGGTAATTGAGTAAAAGTAAAAAATTGTTACCCACAATCACACATGTAAGTTGTCTGTTTATTGTCGCCAGTCACGCGATACAAGATAATGCAATGTAACGTGATATTGTTACCTACAAAACTAAATTGACCTAATAATTAACATTTATTTGTATGAACAATTGATACTAATATAATGTAATAATAGAATTATTTTGCTATAATCCACGTTTGTTAAGAAAATTTAACTAAATTAAAAAAAATTAAATTTAAATGCTAAGTATGGGAACTAACTTCATTTCAAAATCGAGATTCGAATCGAGATTGTCGTAGTGAATATGTGTAGTGCTTGTAATATAGGTGTTTTGTTATACGTGCGGTTACTAATCCTGCTTGTATAAAGGATGAGAACAAAATGTGCTTCTTACACTTACCATTATTCACAGATTTTCTTAACAAACGCGGATTGTAGCAAAATTATTCTTTAATTACTTCTGTACTAAGAAATTCTAATAAGTGACGCCAACTCCTATAAATTCTTCAATACTATATAATATAATATAATAATATATAATACTATATATCTTCAATACTATACTAATACTATATATAAATTCTTCAATACTAATATTATAGAAGATAAATTATAAATATCCATTAGGCAAAAAAGTTATAAGAAAACTCATTGGTGCCTGCCTGGGGCTTGAACCTGTGAACCGTTTTAATAGTCGCGTGTAGCTAATAAACTATCAGGGCTTCTTCAATACTGTAATAAAAAGTAGTTTTTCTCTTTGCAGCCATTCAACTATTTCTAAACAAAAATCGCATCACACGTTACTTTGATCGGACCATGAAAAGTGAAAAAAAAATTTCAGTTATAATATTAGCATTTTTAAATAAACTATGTTAATAATCATAAATAAACGTTTGTCAAAAGGTATTTCCTTTTCTATTAGATGTTTCCTTGAGATAACATAAATTTTAACAAGTGTTACTTTTCAAACAAAATGTAAGTAGGAATTATTATTCAACGATTTAATAAAATAGATATATCAAAGTATGTCGTGTTTATTTGCAACTAGCTTTTACCCGCGACTTCGTTCACATGAATTGTTGTCGTGTGATAATATATGGCACTTTTCAATGTTACCCTATTCTTGTAGAATTAACAGAATTTCTATAGCTCTCATATCTATACTAATATATAAACCTGAAGAGTTTGTTTGTTTGTTTCAACGCGCTGATCTCTACTACTGGACCGATTTGAAAAATTCTTTTAGTGTAAGATAGTCCATTTATCGAGTAAGGCTTTATATAGGCTATATAGCATAACGCTAAGGTGAATAGGAGCGGAGCGGTAATAAAAAAATAGTACGACAACGGGAAAAATTTAAAGCTTTTCTTGCCTGCGCTAAGTAAACAGTGAAATTAATTCAAAAATCATGAAAAAAAATTGTTCCGCTCTAAAAATTCTAAATAAAAGTCCGCGGCAGCATATGTCTAGCTTTTAAGGTTAACCCACTTTAACCATTTGTATGGTTATCAAAATACTACGCCGTGTGGTATCCGGCTGAATAGAATAGACCAATCTCATTTCTGACCGAGGTGTCGTAAAAGGCGACTAAGGTAAGTTGACTCACCGTGTGGTATCCGGTTGAGTAAAATAGACCACCCTCTTTCTTACCGAGGAGTCGTAAAATACGACTAAGGTAAGTTGACGTCACACAGGCGGCCGGTCGTAAAATAATTAGCCAAATCATATGGCAACATGTTTGTAACATGTTGTGCCGACCCCACTTAGAGTGGGATGGTTATCAAAATACTATGTTACGTTTTTACTCTTTCGACGCGGGCGGAGCCGCTGGCGATTGCTAGTATTTTATATCTACAATATCATTGGCAGTAGGTATAAGGAAAAGATTAAATAAACACGATTACCTCATAGGTAGTGAGTTGGCCCAAATTATAACTGAGGTGTCATTTTAATCTCACGATCTGTTGAATCGTTTATAATGGTTCGGCAGCTTTTTAACTTAGCTGTAAGTTATATCGATGATTATATTCGAATGGCCTTGTGAGGAACAATGCAAGTCAATGTTGTTTTGTGCGACAGTTTTGCGCTTGTAAAATTTACGTTGAGCTCAAAGTGCAAATAATATCCATCTGTGCAATTATTCGCAGTTTTTTCACGGTGGTGTGATAGACTCTTTCGATGAGGTCACGGGTTCGAACCCGGGCAGACACCAATGAGTTTTTCTTTAAAAAACTTATGTGTCTAATCGATAATTGGAATTTATCACACGCTTTTCGGTGAAGGAAAACAACGTGAGGAAACCTGCATATCTCTAGAGATATGTGTAACCTACCAATCCGCATTGGAGCAGTGTGTTAGGTCTTAGCTCCAAACCTTCTATCCAAAAACGGAAAAAAGAGGCCTATTCCCAGCACTGGGAGAGTAATAGGCCGCTAATTTACTTTTTATGGTTTACGAAAAGTAGTCGCCCTAAGGATCCATCCATCAAAGCTAAGAGTAGAGGAGATGGGTTTTGAATACCAATAACATATTTCGTGGATACCGGGCCTAATGTTTCTGGTTTCGGACACCCACTCACGAAACTTTCTTTTCCCAAAAATTTCATTCCAGCCTTTGTTCAAAATTTCAAATATACCCCCTATTCCTCGATAAATACCTTTGTTTATTTCTTAATTAAAAAAAAAAATCATTCCTATGTCATTCCTTAATCTCATATAAACCTTTACACAATTTTATAACTTAGGTATTAATAACTATCAGTTACTTGTCAATATCAGCCATAAGATATTATGGTTTAATTACATAGAAGTATTTAGGTCAGAGCAAGATATATCTTTCTTGTAGCCCAGAATAGCCGGCTAATGACATAATCCGAGGAAAAACTACATTAAGTCATGATGTATGATCGAGACATAACAAGAACCGAGTACGTGATTGAAGAAAAAAGCTCCGCAAACAACATTAATAGGAAATCAATTAGTTTTCACACGCGTTGGCAGGGACGCGTTTACGCCCATTAAGAGCTAAGTTGGTCTAGACACGGCACTAAAAAATATTTAGTACCTTTTTGTTATAATAAAGACAACTTATGATACCCGCATTTACTTTAATGCTTGATTAATATAATATCGCATAATCTAATTCAAGAATCTCACAAAACTCGACACTAGAAACTTTATTAATTAAACCAATTTTAGATACTAACCACTTTTACTTCATGTTCAATATCAAATCTGTCATCAGTCAGATCTCAGATCAGATCTCTTGCCCTTATTCTGCGCTAAGTGGGGTCGGCACAATATATTTTAAACATGTTGTTGCATGTTTTGGCTAGTTATTTTGCAACTGGCTGCCTGCCGTGATTACCTTAGTTGCCTTTACGATACTTCGGTAAGAAATGAGGATGGTCTATTCTACTAGCCCGATGCTTTACGGCGAATCAACTTACCTTAGTTGAATTTTACGACACCCCAGTATGAAATGAGGGTGGTCTATTCTATTAAGGAATATATAACACAATTAAACAATATATTGTAATAGTTAGTAATTTATTACTAAGTATAATTCAAATTCATAATTTTTTATATTTGCGTACCAACATTTTCTTAACTATAAATTGTCTCACTTCGTAGATTAGCTGACAGAGATCTCTGTCTTAGGGATATGTTGACCTTTGTACACTTTTTTTTATTAACGTTATTGCAACATTTTTTATGGTAATATCTACATAAATTTAAAGGGATAGGAAAATCTTTTAATCTCAAAAATGGGTCTATAATATGTATAAGTCTATTACGCCGAATTGCACGACGCCCGAAGGTTGCGTCAATTTGACTGATGAATTGAAACAATGATGTCACAATTAGACGAATGGCGTTTTATTAAAACCGTCTACAATGACAGACGTTCAGATTTTATCTCTGGGAAACGGATGGGACGTGAACTGTGATGGGGTCATGCGTTACCAAAGTGTTACCTATGTAGATCGTTATCACGAGTTAAGATATTTGTTACATGCCTCTAATATGCTTTTTAACGTGGCAGTTACAGTATTACGCAAACCTAATTATGTATGAGAAAAAGATGATTGTTCCAAATTACTTCATGATTAAACGGGCGATTTGTATAGTTTCAACATGTTTAATGCGCGTATGTGCGAACATTGTCCCGTTTAAGTAGATTAATGTAGTCTTCACATTGAACAATGCTAGATTTTCTTTGTAATAAAGCTTTCTTTTGGCAATCATTATCGGTCTAGCAACGCGTTTCTGTAGTTTCTGTAGAAACAAAACTGTATTTGACATTTTAAAAATCCCCGATCGCAACCAAACCTTATAAGATAATCCGCCCGGTCAATCTATTTAAGGATTGACTAATGTTTTAATTAAATTCGATGTATCGTTTCGTAGTCTTTAAGGACTATATCATCATCCTCATTTTACTGTCCTTATCCCACTCTAAGTGGGGTCGGCACAAAATGTTTTAAACATCTTGTTAGTTGATCTGGCTATTTATTTTACGACTGGCCGCCCGCCTTACATCAACTTACCTTTGTCGTATTTTACACATTTATTGTATTGCAGTGTAGACACCTCGGTAAGAAAGAGGATGGTCTATTCTACTCAACCGGATACCACACGGCGTGTTGACTTACCTTAGTCAGCTACTACGACACCTCGGTAAAATATGAGGGTGGTCTATTCTACTCAGTCAGATACCACACGGCGGGTTGACTTACCTTAGTCGCATTATATAACACCTCGGTAAGAAATGAGCGTGGTCTATTCTACTCGGCCGCATAAATCGGCGGAACAATAATTAATAATACGAATTATTTTTTTATTTAAATTATAATATGAATTAAGTTTCCATTGGATTAACCGAGAAAGTGTATATAATATTAGAACGGATTTAAAGCAGTCTCTTTTTGCATCTGAAAAATTCATGGCCATAATAGCGTTTATATTTAAATATATTTTAATTGCCTTTGATAAAACTTATTATCATCCAAATAGTGATATTTTTCTCTCCGTAGGTAATATTCATCGCTAACCGCCAGTCATAACATTACCAATCAGTAATTGTGTCAAGATCACGTATGAATAATTATTATGAATTGAACCTTATTTTGATCGCATTACGAATTTAGCTTCAGGCTATTATTAACTTGTACGAGATGGTTCATTACCTAATTTACCTGGTAATAATGCGTGGAACATTAGCCGTGTGTTATCCGGCTGAATAGAATAGTACCACCCTCGTTTCTTACCGAGGTGTCGTAAAAGGCGACTAAGGTAAGTTGACCCACCGCGTGGTATCCAGTTTAGTAGAATAGACCACCCTCTTTCATACCAAGGTGTCGTAAAATACGACTAAGGTAAGTTGAAGTCAGGCAGGCGACCAGTCGTAAAAACGCAGCCAAATCATGTGACAGCATGTTTATAACATGTTGTGACGACCCCACTTAGAGGATAAGGGCAGAAAGATGATGATGACTGCGTGGAACATAGCAGTAATAGTATACTGAAACTATGTGACATTTACGAGTACCATAGGGTCGCGGATTCATATGACCGACCCGTTGGTGCAGTGGGTAGTGACCCTGCCTTCAGCTCCACGGGTCGCGGGTTCGACTCCCGCCGAGGGCCAACATTTTTTATTAATGAATTTGTTGGTCTTCGAGCCTGAGTGTATATTTGTATTTAAGTATGTATTTAAAAAAATATATAAGTATATATTCACCAGTTGTCTGTCACCCATAACACAGTATTAAGTTACTTACTTTGGCGACTGGCGACCGTGTGTGTAAGTGTTCCATATATTTATATATATATTTATTTATATATGGTGCTACAAAACAAAGAAATATAATCTACTGAACTCCTATCTCTGAAACTGAAATAGAAGAAGGGACAAAGTATATATATGTGGGAATGGAACGTTATGTGTGAAGCATGGAAAGGAACGGAAGGCGTGTGAGCGAGAAGGATGAAAGTGTGCGAGAGAGAAGTAATATGGAAGACTGATATACGAAGGCAACACGATTTGGCTAAGACGAGAGATTATTTAAATAAATCAGTGAAATAATAATTGTGTTTTTACTTCGAACAAGTTCCCACATACATTTAAAAGGATGGTAAAATAATAACTTGTAGATTCACCAAAAAATTGCAAAAGTTGACAGATAAGCGGGCATTTAAGTCAAATAAGTGAATGCGTGACACATGCTTATTATAAGCGAACATGTCATGTAACACAAATTATAACACATATATTTTATATCTTGCACAATAATACTGTTACAATTTACAATTATAGTCTATGTTTATTCAAATCGTGTTTACATTTGCGCAAACGCAATGCCAATATATAATCCAAATTAATCAAGTAGGTACAATATGATCTAAATTTGAGATAGCGAACAAATTGATAATACTACAAAGCACGAAAACTATGTCAAATGTAATTGAAGAGCTTGTACCTATTTGACCCCGTCAGAGAAAAATTTTCGTCAAGATTTTATCTCGAGAAACATGACATTTCGAATCAAGCGACAAGTATTGTCTAAGGCTAACCGCCGAGCCACATATGGCGTCGCATAATTGAATTTGAGCCTTATTCCGTTGGGATAGAGGTTGGTGAAATTTGTGTAGAACGGCGTCAGAATAGTAGCTATTATCTGAGAGAACACAGGTTCGGTATCGGAAATGGTAAAAAAAGGCCGAAATATGATTAATAGGGCGGCCGCGGTGCGGGACGCTCGTGTGATTCTTTTCATTTGACAGATTGTCTCGACTCTCTGACCCGAGCGCCCTGTGGAGACACCAATGACGTTGTCAGTCACGTCAAATCGATATCGATATAGAAGTTGTAGTAATTAGTCACAGTGTGCACTAATTAAAGAAATATACATATAAGATTATTAACCAAATGCATATTATTTTAATAAAAGTTTTTTCACTACTTAAAGGAAGAATCGCTAGCGATAAACTCGACTGGACATCCGAATATTTGCATTCACAAGATTTTATTAAAACGACAGAAGTACAACAGATTTCTCAACGAGAGTTTTTATTTCTTTTTTACAGTGTATATAAACTAGGTACGTCTCCAGAAGTTTATTTTTTAAATATGTTACTATCAAGTAATGTTTTTACTTTTTAGTACATTATAAAATCGAAAGTAAAAAGGGGAAAAAAAAAATTATTCTTTTTTACTTTTTAAAAGATAGTTTTAATTCACATGTGACTCCTGATCCTCTTTTCTTGAGGATGGACTGACTGATCTTCTTTTTCCTTTACGTACTCCTCTACTTCTGTAAAATCCAGAATTCATTACAGGTTATTCATTTTAAATTTTACTGTGAAGTGAATGCTGATGAACTCTCTCTCCATCTGAATAATTGAAGTCAAGAAGACATGTTCCAAAAATATATAAGGTAATATTTGGAAAAAAATATTTACTGCTTCATGTGATGATTTAAATGTTATTTACGAAAAAATTACTATAAATATAACAAATATTTTAAATTATATATCGATATAGTACCTTCTTACATCCCTATACGCGAGGTCGAACGAGATTGCTCTCAGCACGATACTGTCCTGCGTCGGCGCTCGTTCGCGACGCTTGACATCCCGACGTACACCAACATTACACTAAACACTTAACGAACAACAAACACAACCTTAACACATTAAGAACAAAGACTAATATTAAACAATCAGATATTTATCGTCTACTAACATATATTAGTCTGTGTTCGTCATACGTTGATAGACGGCCAAGGCAGGCCCGTGAGAGGGTTTTTTTATTTATTTGAAACATGCAATATGATATTGATTAGGTGTGTTTATCAATCTGTAATATGTATGTACATCGTTAGCAAAAGTTATTACCAATCAGCCGTAAGAAGGCTGTACATACCAGACTGCATATTTAATAGAATATATACCTAATATTCATATAATTATTAAGGAACGTTGATCTTCATCATATATAGAAGTATAATTTTTCCTTTTTTAGTTAGGTAGGTTACTTGAAAGTTCTCCCACAATTGTTTAGATATCGAGATTCAAAAGCGAAATTTTTATGGATAGTCTATAGAATTAGGTTTAATTAGGAATTACTTCGAGGAGATCCATAATATAAAAGTAATGATATAAAATTTTTCGCTACAATCCGCAAAAATTGGTTGAATCAAATATTTTGAATGTAATTTGGTCAATTTAATGTAGAGTTTACCTGTACAGGCAAGGTCGCGGATTATATCATATTATATTCTATAGTCCTTAATCAATTTAATACTGTGATTTTTATAGACTTTGCAAAGATTGCATTTTTTCGTTATAATTTAATTTCAAATTATTTCATTTTTATAAACACTTTGTTTTTTGCTTAATGTTCGGTTGAATGTCTGGCTTCGAATGCATAGCATAGAGAATCTTAGTTTGGGGCTACGAAATCGCTTTAACGTGTTCGCTATATATTTTGTGATGTATTGTGTAAATTTATTAGTAGTTTATGTACTTAAGAGTTATAATAAAATTACATTATTAACAATAATATAAAAACATTTGTAATAAATTTTATAAAAGTTCTTTCGAGTGATTTAGTAATTTGTATTCAGACATTTATCCAGTCTAATCATCCAATGGAATCATTCAGTCATCCAGTGGTTAAGTCACCCAGTCTTCCACTTGTACAGTTGTCTAGTCATCCAGTCGTTCTGTCGTCCAGTCTACCTCTTATACAGTTATCTAGTCATCCAGTCGTTCCGTCGTCCAGATATCCAAGTTCAAATCAAATCGTCAAACCAGTCGCCAACACTCCATCTATAATTTTTATCAGATTCCAACCAAGCAATCATCATCCTATCCGAACATACAAACTTGCAAATATGTGGGAGACTATACCAGGAAGGGTAAACGATGAACTTTTACTTCACTTATAACCTAAACCTTTAAGTTCTCGAGCTGTTTGTGGGAAATGTGTCCAAAATTGAAGTGTCCGTCGAATTCCTAGAACTCAAGGCCGCAGAAACGTGATAATAATATCCAATCAGGTTTCCGTGCGTTCATTATCCAAATAATAAAAGTGGCTCACAACAAAGTAGCAAACACGTTGGGAGATGTTTATGTGATCGTCACTACCGCTCTTTTTGCCATCAGAGTCTGGTCTACACGTGTGGAAATGCAATACAAAATTTTGTACATAGTAAGTACATATGAGTAGATCATTTGTCTCTCTACGCGTCGTTATTTTTATTCAGCATGGTAGTTTGAGTTGAAAATATATATAGCAATGACATACATTACTATACATATTTTGTTACATAATGGATTTGATTGATTCTGATGGATTTTGATAGAGTATATTGACTATTGGCGTCACGAGTCGCTTAGTACTCTATGAGGGGAGCTATATTTGGAGAATCTTTACGTGATTAAATCAGGAATGAAGATATCCCTAAAAGAACCAAAAGTACTGACATAGCTGCATTGCATATACTATGAAGAAACGATAGGCTCTGAAATCCCAAGGTATTTCGTCCTACACTGGAAAACTCAAGGTTAATAGATCCTCTACGCGGTTTACATCACTACTCAGAGTAGTCGCTGGATGAGTGGATTTGGGAAGTCGAGTCCTTGGATCCGATCCATTTTAGGCTAGACGGGGGTGACTCACCGAAGTCCGTCAGATGCCGTCCTAATTGGGACAGCGATCCGAAAGGGGTTTATCGGACGCTCTCTGGAGTTAGAGGAAGAATTAAAGAATTCCCTGAGATAGGTGATGTATCTGATGCCCCCGATGCACTGATTAGCGAACGGAGGGGCTGCTGTTTAAAAACCACTGCTGCCGGAAATGGGGTCAATGTGTAAAACGTTAACCTGTTCCTACCACCAGTAGCGTGGTAGAGCACTGTCAGGTTTTTAGTGAGGGTGAGAGTCCGACATACCCGCCGCTCATCCCTGTCAGGCAGTGATGATATACGATGGATTTTCCTGAGCAACAAAAGGGAACCGCTGGATCCAACTGAGAGTCCTTTTGATTGACAAATTAGAAGGAGAACAATCGTTCCAGTTTACTTGTTAAAAACGAGACAATATGCGCAACAATACAAATAAGTTGCAGTCAGAATTCACTTATGATTTATTGCCTCATCAAATTCGTCTATCTAAAATGTCCCACGTAAAGAGACGACGTGTCGCAGATAATAAAGTTCTCATTGTTAGAGAGCTTAAAGCTCGATACCGTGATGTTAATGGTCCGCACATATCAAATCGGAAACAATCGTCCGGTGGACAGCCCTTCCACTGTGCTGTCAGTCAGCTCGCGGGTCACATTTCAAGTCGCCACTTCATTAGGGCGGCCGTGACACATTCGTGATGCGTTTTGCATCGTCGCTTATTGGATTGATGGATAATGGTGGGTAATGAGCGATTGTGCGCTTCTTGGAATATACAATTTCGCTCTATATTTCAATGGGGATCCAATGACACGGAGATGTCTTACAGTTTCGTCTTTATTATGTGGTTAATTTAAATGGCCGTATGGTATGCGGCTGAGTAGAATAGACCCTCATTTCTTACCGAGGTATCGTAAAAGGCGACTAAGGTAAGTTGACCTACCGTTTAGTATACGGTTGAGTAGAATAAACAACCCTCTTTCTTACTAAGGTGTCGAAAAAGGCGACTAAGGTACGTTGACGTCAGGCAGGCGCTTGAAAACATGATGACAACATAGAATACAATAGAATAGAAAAAACTTTATTTGTTCTCACACCACGATACAAATACAAATAACAAACAAGTAAAGACCACTAAACAAAATAATCTTAAAACTAACAATTAACCTTACCTAGTTAATTTAGTATATATGTAAAGGTTTGTACAGTGGTGTGACACCAAAAAGGATGACCACTGAGCTGTAATTGGAGCATGTTCATGTTCATAACATGTTGTGGCGACCCCACTTAGAGTGGGATAAGGGCAGGAGGACTGGTAGATCTTAGCTCCAGTCCTCTCCAAAAACGGAAAGAGGAGGCCTATGCCCAGCAGTGGGATCAGGCCGTTCTTTATCTTTAGCCAACGTGCTTTCGTTAAGACGATTCTTTTTTTTTTCAATTTATGTGAACTCAAAAATTTGTATTGTTTTGTGAATACATTACAAAAGATCTGTCAAAACTTTGAAATTTTTTGTAAAAGTCTATTAGAGTAAAGAATATTTTTTTTCCCGCAATCTAATTTTCAGATGGTTAACATTTTTCTTAATTATCTGTATGTTTAATATAAAAATTAAAATACCACAACATAAAAATTAATTAACTTAAAAATTACACAGTAGTTGTAACATATTTAGACATTGTTTTATGCATAACGTGAAAAAGTTATGTTTTTAAATGATTATTGACCATGACGGATTTACATAACAAGAAAATACAATAGTATTGTGAAAAAAAAAATTAGTATTTAACAACTTAACTAACTTAGTAACAAGATTAAATTACTTCATTTGCTTCTGTTTTTACTGACTGATTAATATTTATATGTAATTCATATGTTAGCAATTCATTCTTTTATGTTTAACAAATTATACATATTTTCATTAAATAAAATTGTTTCCTTCTTTGCATATTAACCTTTATATACAAAAACATAATTAGTTTGGCTTCAAATATTTTTCATCATCCTCCTGCCCTTACCATACTCTAAGGGGGGTCGGCATAACATGTTATAAACATGTTGTCACATGTTTGGTAACGTATTATACGGCTGACAGTTTGTCTGACGTCAACTTACCTTATACACTGTCCATTATATTAACCATCTTTTGACAGATTGACGATAGTGATGTCCTAAAGATTCTCGTATGCGATACCATTCCGATTATAGTACCTACTATCATTAATCGAATTACGTACCTAAGTAATTCGATTAATGATAACCTACGTAAACTAGATTACTACTTGAGAAAAGAAATTCCAACTTTGAGAAAACTTATTGTTTCTTTGAAAAGAAGTGGTCTATTTCATGGTGAAAAATCTTCTTTGGTCAAAGTTTTGAACACAATTGGCTTTTCATATAAAAAGTTAAATAAAAGAAAATTATTAATGGAACGCACAGATATAGCTATAGCACGTTGTGATTTTTTAAGAGAGGCAAAGAAAATACAAGATTGGGCAAATATTGTTTTCACGGATGAAACATGGCTCAACGCTAACCACACACTATCTCGTTTCTGGACTGATGATACTGCTGATTCCACTTCCTCAGTACCAATGGGAAAAGGTGAGCGCCTAATCATTTGCCATGCAGGTACAGCAAAAGGATTTGTACAAGACGCACTGTTGGCATTTAAATCGAAGAAATCAAATGACTACCACGAAGAGATGAATGCAAATGTGTATGAAGAGTGGTTCAAAAAAATGCTCATTTCATTGGAAGAACCATCAATAATTTTTATTGATAATGCGCCCTACCACTCCCGTCAAATTGACAAAATGCCAACACAGGCTAATAAAAAGCATGAAATAATTAATTGGCTTTGGGACAATGGAGAAAATGTGGACGACTCAATGTTAAAAGTTGAATTAATAAAAATATTAAAAACCAAAAAGAGAGCAAAACGCTATGTAATCAATGAAATGGCAGCAGAATATGGCCATACTGTTCTTCGGATTCCTCCATACCACTGCCAGTACAACGCAATAGAACTTATATGGGCACAAGTAAAAGGGCATGCTGCGAGATGCAATACAAGCCCCCCATTCACAGCGAATAAAATGTTGCAATTGCTAAAAAATGCTTGCACCCACGTAACGGCCGAGAACTGGGCAAGTGTGGTGGAAAGAACTAAAAGAGTAATATTCTCTGATTGGGAACGTGATATTGCGTTTGATAATATATTATCTACACAAGAGCTAATAATAACTGCTACTGAAGACTCCTCATCGGAGGAGTCTAGTGTTGATTATCATTCCGACGACTCGTGCTAATAAAATAAATTAAAATATCCTGATTGTTTTATTTGTATTCATGTATTAACTAAGAAGAAAGTAAAACTTTATATAATGTTATTAAATGTCTTTTAATACTCGTAACATCGATTTCTACCGATTATTTTTAATCTGTGGCATAATCGTAGTAACCCATTATGTGTGACATCACTAAGTGGGCGGTACCCATCCATAAAGTACAAATATTATTTGTATGATATTTGTACGTAAGCAATACAAAACTTAATGAGCGTGAGCTGTCAAAAGACTGATAATATGATGGACGCAGTATAGTCGTATTTTACGACACCTGTGTAAGAAATAGGTCTTTTCTACACAACCGGATACCACACGGTGTGTCAACTTACCTAGTCTGCTTATACGATAGCTCGGTAAGAAATGAGGGTGGTCTATTCGGTTCAGCCGGATACCAGTGTGCTTAGTGCGAGTTTTTTTAACCTATTCGATCGCGTTAGCGTAACGCCAATTTGTATGGCGCTGCAACAACGACATCTAGTGACCGCTGTTATAGCGCCATACAAATTGATGTTACGCTAACGCAATCGTGTACGTTACAAAAACTCGCACTAAACACACAGACACATAACATACACTTGTTAATCATTATAAAAAATATAAGAAAATTTAAGTTTAATTAAAGAAACTAGACCTTTTTAACATTATATTTAACTTACAAATTTATTCACATTATCATTATGAAAACGCGACGCAGTCAAATGTCCCCGAAAACTTTAAAACAAATTCATATAGATTGTCTTATACAATCCTTATTACTTAAACTTAGCTTCAAATAGTTTTATTAATGTGATTTTTTTCAACTCAAATGAAGACAAAAATAAACAGATCTGTGGTCCTTTGTGGTCACCGTCGCCATGGCAACCATTAATCATGCTTTTTTGTCACCTCCTGTGCTAACATGACGAAATTATGTTCTTTGTGACGGTATAAAAGGGTGTTCCTTCACCATCAGACGCTAGTCTGAGCCCAGTAATTAGTTTTTAAATTGGGTGCCCAACAAAAAATACTCAAAAGTCCCCGCGAACCGCGTATTATGGATTCTACGAACGGGATATTTTATTTTTGGAATTCGTGATTTAGATTTGACAAATTACTTTGGACGAGAATCGATTTGTTTGGTCGTTAGCCGTCGTTGTCCATCGTAACTTGATTTTGAATGCTATAAAAAAATACAAGTGATGTTTGAGAAACAGTGGCGTGACTCATACAAATCATAGCTTTTAGTTTAGATATTTTAATTCAAATAGATCTCTTTGCCCAACTACCTCCATCCAAACTACTCCATACAACCCAAGCCTGTTTAACCCAAGTCTACTTTATAACTCCGATAGTTTTTATTCAAGTAAACTTGTTAAAAAAGTGCTTTCTAATCGTCAACTCTACTGCTGGTTCGTAAAGCTATTCCTACCGAGAAGAGCCAGCAAGAAACTCGGCGGTTGCTTTTTACAAAATATAATTATATTTTGTTTATTGTAACTTTTTACATTTAGCCATTATTATCTTGTACAGGGTCGAACAGCAGCTACACATACACTCATTCTTATGATCTATGTAATCTTCGACAGTATAGTAGTAGGCTTTCTATATCAGCCTCCTTTTAATAATTGTTTTAATCTTCTGTAATAGCAAAGCTAAAATTGATTGCGGAATTTTATTATAGAATCTTATACCCAAAACCACAAACGACTTACGTACTTTTGCAAGGCGCAAAGCAGGAGCCGCAAGCTTTGACGGTTCCTACTTTGTGTATTCTAAACATCACCTATTGTTTTATAATTATGTATATTTTTATGTAAAAAAGTTATATTACTTAAATTCTACTGTGAACAAATGTAAGAATACCTATTTCCTTAAACTTCTCCCGCAGGGAATCACGCGGACGTAAATTGGATCCTTTTTTTAATATAATTTTTTTTTATTCTCGCAATTACCCTATAGCAATATTCTATAAGACATAGTGCTATAGAAGTAAACAAAATATAGTTTTGCTGTTTAGAATTAATAGCAGATAGACAGTCCGAAAAAGTACATGGTCATATTAACATGATTGCAGTTGGAGGGTATCCCGTATGACCATGACGATCAAATAACGATCGCAAATACACATATAATAGACGCAAACAGCGTCTTCGCCAGCGAAGACGAGGTCCTAGTTTTCTGACGTCGGTCGGCCGTGGCTCCGCGCCATACTCCCGACGCCATAATGACTAATCGTCATACTATTAGTCCTCCACTACACGTCGCCCTAAGCCGTGGTCCGGTCTCACAAGAGGCACCCTTAGGACGACATACCCCGACGCTAGTAGAGCTCCTGAGCTCTACTCTTCGCATTTTGCAACTTCGGCGATGCTTCTGCGCTCGCCTGTCCCACCCGGTGACGCTGTAAAAGCCGTTAGGGCTAACAGCATATATTCAATTCAAAAAAAATAATAGGAGGGTAATTTTGTAATCGAGTAATGAATCAAATTATCAATTGTGATGGATTTAAAAATTCTGCTTGGTCACTCGTTTTAAATACGACGTATGGACAAAACTTTAATTTAACCGTGAACTTTTCGTTCGTGATCGGGCGTCGTGACATCTAAACCATTAGAGGTCACAAACTAATGACGGAAGTTCGTAACGGCCTATTAATATCCCATAGCTGGGAAAAAGTCCTCATATTATTGGAGGGTAATGAATTTGTTTTCGAAGGGCCCGTTGGCGCAGGTGGCAGTAACGCTGGCTTCCATACCGCGGATCGTGGTTTCTAGTCCCGCTGAATGCCAATATCCTATCTTATCCTATACTATCCTACTGATATTATAAATCCTACTAATATTATAAATGCGAAAGTTTGTGAGTATGAATGTATGTTTGTTACTCTTTCACCGCTAATCTGCTGAACCAATATACAATTATTCCTTATACACCGGAATAACATATAGGCTATAGAAATCCTGTTAATTCTACAGAAATAGGATGACATTAAAAGCGACAACTATTATCAACCTATCCCGCGACAACAGTCCAGGCGAACAAAGTCGCGGATAAAAGTTAGTTGTGTATTAACAAATTGTTGCACAATTAATAAGTTAACACAATTATTAAGTTACTTGAGAGAAATCTATGGGACAATTACACGAATTGTCCCATAGATTTCTCTTTTTTTGATGAACTTTAGTGTTTTTAGATCCGAAAACTTATACAGTACAGTTTTTACACACTTTCCATGTATCAGCGACAGTAATGTAATAACTAACTAGCTTGGAAATGTCATGTTACAAATTCAAAATTCAAATCAATATGCTAATTTAAAAAAATATTAATAATCATTTATACAATTAAAAATAGTATTTGTAACGCAAATAGATAGATATAGATAGCTGAAAATAAATATTTTATTTTATTTTAAGAATTTAAATATTTAATTAAAATTTGCATACTATTCAATGGTAATATCCGCTGATTTAGTAACAAAGTTCTTTTGTAAACATCTTTATACTTGTGTTTTTGCGAATTAAGGATTATTATTGTTTGATTACATACGCTAAACAATTTAAAAAGTAACATCAATTTGTCATCAATTTACCCCATTGCAATGGAATCGATGGTTTCGATTTAATGTAAATATATTTATATTCATAAATTTTTATTTTTTAGTTATTAATTAGTTAGTTTTAGTTTGTTTTAAGTTTCTTTTTATTAATTCTTGTCTTTTTAAAATATTTTAGTTGGTGAATAGTACATATTTGCCATGATATTTTAATTATATTTATTTGCGTGTTGACGTACTAAACACATGAATATTATACATGTAAAATCCAAACAATATAGTTCCTGGAATAACGTTCGGCAGTATATGATAAAAAACAGATGCAATAATAGTTGGTGTTCGAGACAAGTGAGATTGACTTCACCTTGACTTTATCGAGTCATGGTTTGTCAATTATGTGGCCATTGTGTTGTTTGATGGTATCGGCGACAAAAAGACGCCGCCTATGTGTGGTACTTTCCTTGTCGATGGCTCGTATGTTAGAATATTGCATGTGAATAATTATCGTTATAGTAAAATTTATGTCGTCAATAATAACAATGAATATGTGGGACAATTACACACGCAGTCGTCAGTACTCAAAGTAAGTAACTTAATAAGTATTAAGTTACTCACCAATTCACCATAACATAAGAGTGTTATTGGTGAGAGACAATTATAAACCACTATCCCACTCTAAGTGGGGTCGGCACAACATGTTTTAAACATGTTGTCACATGATTTTGGGTACGTATTTTACGACCAGCCTGCCTGACGTCTACTTACCTTAGTCGTATTTCAAGACACCTCGGTAAGAAATGAGGGTGGTTTATCCTCAACCAAAACCACACAGTGGGTTGACTTATCGTTGTCGCCTTTCACATCACTTTGATAAGAAATGAGGGCTGTCTATCTACTCAGTCGGATATCACACGGCAGGTCGACTTACCTTAGTCGCCTTTCACGAGACCTAGGTAAGAAATGAGTGTGGAATATTCTACTCAGCCGGATACCACACGGCGGGTCGACTTACTTTAGTCGCCTTTCACATCACTTTGATAAGAAATGAGTGTGGTCTATTCTACTCAGCCGGATACCACACGGCATATAAGTATAGATACTGTCCAAAATTAATGTCAAACGATCAGATTATTCGGGAGATGACGCGGCAAAGATCAACCGAGATTGGCAATAATTATGATAAACGCCGTCCATCTGTCCTTTTACAGTCCATTCTAATCGAGATCCAATCGATCTTGTCGTTTTAATCGATAAAAAACCGAACCGGTCCCCTCAAATCCAAAGTAATATGTTTAATGATCTAAAATTTTAATGTTTGACAAATTAAAATATAGTATGCTAATAAAATGAAGATAAAACCGGATTTTTAATTGTGATTTTAATGGTGCTAGAAAATTTTATAATTGTTGTTTCTTTAAAGTTGATAGATAAAAATGCCAGTTGCCAGACATGAGATACATTAAATAAGTTATATTAATAAAGATTCATCTAATCAAAGAATAAATATAATAAAATTAATCAATTCTTTCGTAGCTTAGTAACCTTTTTTAAATTATTTATAGAATTAGGCGTTACTTTGCGGAGGTCCATAATACAAAAGTAATGAGTATATTATTTTGCTATAATTCGCGATAAAAGAAAATATATGTAATGCTAAATGTAGAGTGTACCAGCCGTTCTCATACCTGATACATGCAGAATTTGTAAAAACTCATGCACTACCCGACACCGATAACACAACAATACACAAACACTGTACATATTCACCACCACAATCTCAACAATTGTTTCGCCCCGTAACCGAAGCATCGTCAGGAGATAGACTCCACGACATGGCTTTCCAATTGTGTCGCATGTATCAGGCATGAGAACGAATAGTACACTCTACATGGTGAATATATACTTATATAATCTTTAAATAAATAAATACACCCAGACTCGAATACCAACAAATTAATTTATAGAAAATTTTGGTCCGAAACGAACCCGCGACCCGCGGATCTGAAGGCAGGGTCACTACCCGCTGCGCCAACGGGCCAGTCAATTTAATATAACAAACTAAAGATCCAGAGTTCGCCGTGAGGTATCCGGTTAAATAGAATAGTAAGAAAGAGGGTGGCTCTTTCTTACCGAGGTGTCGTAAAAGGCGACTACGGTAAGTTGATCCACCGTGTCATATCTGGTTGAGTATAATAGAAGGCAAGTTGATGTCAGGCAGGCGGTAATAAAAACGCAGCCAAATCTCGTGACTGCATGTTTATCACATGCTGCGCCGACCCCACTTAGAGTGGGATAAAGGCAGGAGGATGATGATGATAAATAAATAAATAAATATATAGGACACTTACACACACGGTCGTTCGTCCCCAAAGTAAGTAACTTAATACTTGTGTTATGGGTGACAGACAGGTGAATATATACTTATATATTTTTTAAATACATACTTAAATACAAATGTACACCCAGGCTCAGCTCAAAGAACAACAAATTCATTTATAGAAAATGTTGGCCCTCGGCGGGAATCGAAACCGCGACCCGCGGAGCTGAAGGCAGGGTCACTACCCATTGCTCCAACGGGCCAGTCAATGTCAATTTCAGGGATGATGAGACTAAAGAACCACAGTACCAAGGTTTTAAACCACACTATCACTTAACTATAAATGATAAAAACTCGTTACACATATAATCGTGTATGAATTATAAGTAGGTAATGTATAATCGAATATTCGTGATTAAGCAGCTTCCTGGGACCCATGACATCATCTTGACCCCAAAGTCAAGGCGTAAAAAGCGTGTACTAATGCATAGTAATTATATAAAATCAGCTATTGGATGGACGATTTTAATAGTACACTTTGGGTGGATGTAAGTATCAAAACAATAATTAATGCATATTTGAACATTATATTTGAAGGACAAGATTTTTTGTATTGAAAATATCAACCATTATTTAGTAAGTAAGTAGTAAGTAACGGCCTGTTACTATCCCACTGCTGGGCATAGGCCTCTTCTCTCCGTTTTTTTTGGAGAGAAGGGATTGGAGCTAAGACCTACCACGCTGCTCCAATGCGGATTGGTAGGTTACACATATCCTCAGAATTCTCTAGAGATATGTAGGTTTCCTCACGATGTTTTCCTTCACCGAAAAGAGTGTGATTAATTGCAATTATCAATTAGACACATAAGTTTTACTAGAAAACTCATTGGTGCTTGCCCGGGGTTTGAACCCTAGACCATCTCGAAAGAGGCGCACGGTAATACCGCTGGGCTACCACAGCTTATAACCACTTAAATATTATACCAGCTTATATCAGCTTATAACCATTATTTATCACGGAATAAATAAAGCCAGGCATAATATTTACGTATTCACTCTTTCGAAGGGGTTGTGAGTTCAAAATAGGCAGCAATGAGTTTTTCTCTTAAAACTTATGTATCTAATTGGTATTTGCAATTTATCACACGCTTTTCGGTCAAGAAAATCTTCGTGAGGAAACCTGCATGTCTCTAAAGAATTCTGGGGATATGTGTAACCTATCAATCCGCATTGGAGTAGCTTGGGTTAGCTCCAACCCTCCTCTAAAAAAAAGAAGAGACCTATGCGCAGCAGTGGGATAGTAACAGCCGTTACTTTACTTAGTTTTCTTTTACTTACAGACCGCGGTTTGTAGACCAATAAGATTATTATTGCCTTTGAATTCTACAAATTAACGCTTAGTTTTACGATATATCAAGCGTCTTGAATCCATAGTGTCAGTCTAGATACCTTTTCTTAACGAGTTTATCCTACATTTTAGCTGTATTAGCTTTCACAGAGTTCCTTGGTAAGATTCATCATCATCTTCTTGCCCTTATCCCACTCTAAGTGGTACACCATGTTTTATTCATGCTGTAACATGATTTGGCTGCGTTTTTACGACCGGCTGCCTGCCTGACGTCAACTTACCTCAGTCGTATTTTACGACACCTCGGTAAGAAAGAGGGTGGTCAATTCTACTAAACCGTATACCACACAGTGGGTCAACTTACCTTAGTCACCTTTTACGACACCTCGGTAAGAAATGAGGTTGGTCAATTCTACTCAGCCGGATACCACACGGCGGGTCGACTTAACTTAGACGCCTTCTACGACACCTCGGTAAGGAATGAGGGTGGTACTATTCTATTCAGCCGGATACCACACGGCGTAGTTCCTTGGTAAGATTATCTAGCCAAAAAGTATCATCTAGGGTGGGAAAAGTAGAGTAGGAGGTAAGGAGGTAACGGCCTGTTACTATCCCACTGCTGGGCATAGGCCTCCTCTCTCCGTTTTAGAGAGAAGGATTGGAGCTAAGACCTACCACGCTGCTCCAATGCGGATTGGTAGGTTACACATATCCCCAGGATTCTCTAGAGATATGCAGGTTTCCTCACGATGTTTTCCTTCACCGAAAAGCGTGTGATAAATTGCAATTATCAATTAGACACATAAGTTTTTAAGAGAAAAACTCATTGGTGTCTGCCCGGGTTTGAACCCGTGATCGTCTCTAGAGATTCACACGGTCGCACCGCTGGGCCATCACAGCTTATAGAAAAGTAGAGTGTAGGAGCCGAATTAGCAATCAAAGAAAGTTGTTTATTAAGAAATACTAAAAACTAAGGCTTTTCTTCGACGAATTTATAACAAAGTAAGTAAGTAAGTAGCGGCCTGTTACTATCCCACTGCTGAGAATAGGCCTCTTCTCTCCGTTATTTTTTTTTTGGGAGAGAAGGATTAGAGCTAAGACCTACCACGCTGCCCCAATGCGGATTGGTAGGTTACACATGTCTCCAGAATTCTCTAGAGATATGCAGGTTTCCTCACGATGTTTTCCTTCACCGAAAAGCGTGTGATAAATTGAAATTATCAATTAGACACATAAGTTTTAACAGAAAAACTCATTGGTGTCTGCCCGGTTTCGAACCCGTGACCTCCTCGAAAGAGTCGCACGGTGTTACCGCTGGGCTACCACAGCTCTTGAATTGAATTGAATTTATAACAAATCACAACAATTCAAATGTTTTCGAAACACTTTTGTACGGAAATTCTGCAACGTATAATTGTTAGTGGGATAAACCAAAATATTCAGATTCACGCAAAATAATAGGAAATTATATTTTAAGATAATGACGTCATTTATTGATTCTATTGAATTATGGTTTTTGTTGTGTCGTGACGTGAGATAATATCAGGAAACATGAGCGAGGAAATAATCAGATGTCATAGATTATCACGAGTGGACAATTCTGTTTGAGTCATCGTAATTTCTCGAATGAAACTACACTACTTGCATACGTGTGGTCACGAATTCAAGATATACCTAAAATTCACATTTTAGATGTTTGAGAAGATATAAATAAATAATTTCATCATCTTCCTGCCCTTATCCCACTCTAAGTGGGGTCGGCACAACATGTCATAAACATATTGACACATGATTTGGCTACGTATTTTACGACCGGCCGCCTGCCTGACATCTTACCTTTGTCGTATTCTACGACACCTCCGTAAGAAAGAGGGTGGTCTATTCTACTTAACCGGATACCACACGGTGGGTCAACTTACCTTAGTCGCCTTTTACGACACCTCGGTAAGAAATGAGGGTGGTACTGTTTTATTTCGCCGGATACCACACGGCGTAAGTAGTTTAAAAAAGTCATTTTTAAAGCATTTTAAGAACTAAAAAAAAAAAGTAACGTAGCATGTTAATTTCCCACTGCTGGGAATAGACCTCCTTTCTACCTTTTTTTGAAAATCCTTGGACTCACCACGCTGCTTAAATGTAGATTAGTGGTTTACACATTATTAACTAAAAATATACAAGTTTCCTAACGATGTATTCCTCAACATGGACGTCCTCAAAATCCTGTTATAAATTGCAAATATTAATTAAATAAATTGGTTTAAATAGACTCATTGGTGCCTACCTGGGGTGTGAACTCATGTCCCCATCGAAACAGTACGGTTTCACCATTCGGCTATCGAAGCTTACTGGAAAGTATTTAAAACTAAAATTAATTTGCCTCGTATTTCAAATTAAATTTAACTACTCTACTATAAAAGATCGGCCTGTTAATATCTCATTACCACGCGAATGCCTTCTTTCTTCTTGAAGAGAAGCTCAGGCCCACCACTCTACTTGACAGATCGATGCATTACTTTTATCACAAAAATTAAATGCTACTTCATATAATTTTTTTTCGAATTGACTATATGCTGTTAGCCCTAACGGCTTTTACAGCGTCACCGAGCGGGACGGGCGAGCGCAGAAGCATCGACGAGGTTGTGAAATGCGGAGAGTAGAGCACAGCTCTACTAGCGTCGGGGAACGTCGTCCTAAGGATGCTTACTGTGAGGCCGTCCACGGCTTACGGCGACGTGTAGTGGAGGGCTGATGGTATTCAAATTCAAATTCAAAATATTTTTTATTCAAATAAACTTGTAAACAAGTGCTTTTGAATCGTCAACTCTACCGTATGACTTTGATTAGTCAATACCAATCGACGTCAGAAATCTGGGACCTTGTCTTCGCCGGCAAAGACGCTATGTGTGTGTAATAAGTGTTTTTGTGTTTGCGATCGCTATTTGATCGTCAGGGTCATATAGGACGCTTTTTGGACGCCTATATTTTCGGTGGTCCTAACGGGGATGTAGGTGGAAGCAACTGAAATGAGAGGGTTCGGGTGTATCTCTGATTTCTCGAACTAAGACTTCGAAAAACATTTAAAGAGGTGAGTAATGGTAGGGAGGTCGAGGTCTCTATGGAGGTCAACGTTCCGCATGAACCACGGACAACCAGTGGCTGTCCGCATAAATCGGTTATTTGTGGTTTCTCAAACTGAGATGGAAAGAGCGATAACTCAATATTCCAGATTTAAAACATTACGTGATCGCAATAATCATACCAGAACTCATATATGCAAAAACGGTAAGATCAATTATAATATTATATACTGATAAGCATCGCTTTATTCCAAACAATACCTGACTGCACCAGATACCCAGCGACCACACGACGTGGCGACCACTATCAGCCACAATCTCGGCGTAAACTACGATCTAGTGACAAAGTAATTTCCCCATTCAACTTCAATTCAAAATTTATTGTTGTGTTTTATATTAAAAACGGACAGAACTTTCCGGTAGACCTATTATTTAAATTATCTTAAGCTGTGGTGTGGTACTTCTCTAAATGGGTATCTTTTCCATTTATATTTTTAGCTCTTTTTGAATGTGTAACTAGAGGGAGTCCTAAAATGAAACGGTTGCATACCAATGTATCTAAAGCTGTGATAGCCCAGCGATAACACCATGCGACTCTTTCAAGGAGGTCAAGGGGTTCAATTCCGGGGCAGGTACCAATAAGTTTTTATGTTAAAACTTATGTGTCTCATTGATAATTTTAATATTCTATTCTATTAATTGCAATTTATCACACGCTTTTCGGTGAAGAAAAACATCGTGAGGAAACCTGCATATCTCTAGAAAATTTTGGAAATATGTGTAACCTACCAATCCGTATTGAAGCAGCGTGGCAGGTCTTAGCTCCAATCCTTCTCTCCAAAAAAAAATGAGATAAAATCTTTTTAAATAATATGTAGATGTATCGAGAAACATTTTATTTTTACCTGACATTATTAAATTATAATAAATTAGATATTGTTTTTAAATATTGAATATTGAATTGAATAGAAACACTTATTTTTATTAGTTATTATTGAGTTTATATTTTATTATTATAATATTAAGAATGAACAGGGAATAAACCTCTTTACAACTGTCACTGCGCGAAGCACTGATTAAATAGTTTCGAAGTAAAATCGTGACCTGACGTCAACCACTAGAGATGGCCGCACTATCGATAAATAGTGTTCGAAAAATGTCAACTTTTGTATGACTCAATGTAGATATTTACATTAATGACATCTTTTACATGACTCGACAAATCTTTGCATTTGTGGCTAGTATCTTGTAGCTAGTATCTTGAAGAAACCTTGCTTTAGTATATGACTAAGTGGTTTTGTGTAAGATTTGTAATATATATGCATAAATAATTGAAATAGGTTAAAAGTTTGCTAAAAGTCCGAAAAAAATTCCAAGGTATCGTCTCTTAAGTTGAACCAAGTGAAAACCAGTTACAAAACTTCATTGAATTACTTAGAATTTATTTTTCTTTTTTTTTTAAATATATGGGACATTTACACACACGGTCGTTCGTCCCCAAAGTAAGTAACATACTTGGTGACAGACAACTGGTGGATACATACTTATATATGTATATTTTTTTAAATACATACCTATATACAAATTAGAAATAAAAATTAGAAAATATTTAATTGTTTTTTGTCACTCGTTAAATAAACTTGTACTAAATTTGTATTATATTTTTATAAGACAGTTGAGTTGCATAAAATACTATTAGAGCTTCCCACTCACAACATTTTAATTAACGGTAAATAAATAAAATAAGCATTTACTCAATGAAATCGCCGCAGTAAAATTAAGTGACAGGTAAGTATTTCTAAATCGTAATTCGTCACGTTGTGTGAAACTGTCAATTTTTATTTAGAATCGTGATATCGCCAGAGGTCAAGTATGTATATACTACCAGACACACTCAAGAGGCGGCACCATAACACTTGGACGTGTCGCCAATTACCTGACGTATTGACTCAGCCAAAGCCGAGCTCTCATCATTTACATAATAACACCTTGTACGTTTTACGATGCGGCCCAAGTTTCAAGCAAAAGCGATTCAAATATATCACTCTTACTTACTGACGAGTAATCAATATTTTTGTTTACCCACACTTCATTAACAATTTAGTCAATGTATAATTTTTTTTATCCGATTCTGATTGGGTCGCTTTTATATTTTTATTTGACGCAGTGCTGAGAAATGCCCTACTTGGCCAAACACATCCAAATCAAGGGTGGTGGTTTCGGCGATTGGATACGTACACCACCATCGTGCCTGTTCAGCATAGGTGGTACACAATCTTTATTGTCTTAAAACTAGAAATCTTAAAATTACAATTCAATGTATAATTTCGTTCGCGAGGATTTCGGTGGAGGATTTGGTGGACGAGGATGGAATGGAGGAACTACTGTAATACATTTGTTACTAGTACAGAGGTCAGCGTGATTCTACCTATGCTAATCAACAGAGAGTTTAGCTGAAAATGTACATTAATATTAAGTATGTTTTCCGTTATCATGAATAACATGTAATAAATAAAGAGAAAATATCGATAGGGATTGAGATCAACACTAATGATTGTGACTAATGAATAGGCTACTATTAACCAATGATTACTGATTTTTCAATAATAACCTTTGCTTTGCTTTAATATTACTGTTTCTCTGTTTTTATTGTATAATCTTTATTTAATTGTTTAAAATATTCAAACTTTACAACTATAAAATCAAATACGTGACTTTTGGCGGCCGACGCCATAACTGCTATACCTATCTCTTTATAATTCAAATTTTAAGCTTATGTAATCGATAATGATCAAAAGAAACATGAGTTATATATTATTTTTTCAAAATTACTGTTAATGGAAAATGCACTAAGCAGTAGTTTTTTCCTTATAAGTTAAAAACCATGAAAATGTTAAACCCCAATTATATACTTCCTACTAAGTTTCAGTCATACGTAAAGTCAAAAAATTATAATAGTTTATAGTAAATTTCTAACCCTAACCTAGTTACGGTACAAAAATACGATTATTGAAGTAAATATGTTATTAAAATCTCACACAAATTTGGTCCTTTGAGCCGGATAAAAATGCCTTATGAGCATTGCAAACCTTTTTTTATTAAAACGCGTACTCCCTTTCCTTAGTCCATTATTAGGTATTCTAATTTCGACTCGAGTTTCCCTTTACAACGGCCGTCCGAAATATTCGACATTAGACTAGATTTGTAGTCGGATAACCGACCAACGCCGCATTGTTTTTCTTGCCTTATTATTACCTGTATTTGTATGTAATTTTGTACATATCTTGTTCAATGGGTCATTGTGATTTGTAATTTAATGCCTTTTACCCCCGATATGAATGTTTTTTTTTACTTAATGGTTCGCATTACAAAAAGTGTTCATAAGTTTAACAAGTTGAAATGTGTTTGCGGTCTCTTTTGGAAACAACTGAGCATGAAATCCATATACTCATATACTATTGATAGAAAAAATGTTCTTAGTAAAAATAAGTTTTGCTTTGCATAGCTTTGAATAGACGAAGTATTAATTCCAAATTCAAGCTGGAGCACTTTTTATTGTGTAATAAATGATTATTTAACATTAAATCGAGTTTAATTTTTATGTCATAGTTCTTTTTTGAGGACTTTTTTTTATAAAATGTATTCATAACTATAGTCGTTGTAAATAAAGAAATTCGAAATGTAAATGAAAAAATTAATGAAATGGTTTAAAGTGTAACTATTTCACAAGTAACATTAAATTGCATATATCGTTTTGCAATACTGGCCGCGAGATTATTTTTCGCGCCAAAGAACTGGTACAGTCGCGCTCATTAAAAACAATCTAACTCTTGATCGTGTATCACCGTTCTATATAATTTACAGGCAGTGACGAAACGGCGCGGTGTCTTCACCCGCGTAACATTGGACAGTCGCGCTCATTAACCCGTGCCGCTCTGTTACCCGACGTGCGATGTCCATCCACTATGTATTGTAGCGGCACCTATAACTGGACTGTGAATGGAGAACATTCGTATCTGTCTTTCGCCTAGAATAAGCGCCTTTACACTTGACGGATTCGACTAAATCCTAAGTTTTTATATGAAAAAGAAGAAAATAATATGTCAACATAATCTTGAATAATCATAGAGTTATAATACTTAGAGTAGAGATGCCATAGGTGAGCCTATGTGATAATGACAATAAATATTGAGAGGGAAGAAGAAACTCGCATACATCATATGATAACCGGACTGTGAATGGAGATCATTCTTATCTGCCTCTTGCCTAGAATAAGCACCTTTGCAATATTACAATATGACTACAACTTAGCGCAACAAAGACGTATTAATCCTTAAACCTAAAGTTTGTTTTAGGTAAGTTTAAAAAAGAAGAACAATATGTCAGCCATTTTATTTATATTTTCTAAATAGGATCACCTATTAAGAAAAAATAAAGAAAAAGAAAACACCTCAATTAAATTTAAACAAATAATACTGGGTCGTGCGTACATCGTATAAGTACATCCTTTCTTATAGATGTACAAAACGCATATACTTGTGGTTCTACGTGTGATACATTGATATGATTTTTTGAAAATAGAAGGATGATAGGAAAACACCATCTAAAAGCGGTACAATCGGAATTTGGGACGCGCAAATAAATACAATAGTGATGAAACAAACATCGATCGATTTATAAACAAGAATCAAGTTAATTTTATTTTATTTAATATTGGACAGTTACAAAGTAAAACATTTAAACTATTAAAGATTATTTTATATTAAGTACTATTGTAATACTCATATTATCAACGCCTTCTTTGTATAGCGCCCAGGTGACCAAAATGTCAATATAACTATAGTCGTGAGTTGTAAACGACACCTGTAATTAAAGCTGTTAAGATAAGTCGTCGCGGGCATGACTGCGGCAATCGCCTAGCGCCATCAATAACGAATTAGCTTTGTTACTTTGCGAATGCAACAAGATACCGTACCGTGTCATAAAATAATATTGTAATAATACGATATTGTGCTACAAATCAAAATACGTCCCAGAATATTCTTTATTCTATGGAAATCTTATGGGAATAATATATAATATAAAATAAATAAATGTATGGAACACTTATACACACGGTCGTCCGTCCCAACTAGTAGCTAAGTAACTTAAATACTTGTGTTATGTATGGTATACAGACAACTGGTGAATATTTACTTACATTATTTTTTAATACCTACATATTTATAGATAATGTTAGCCCTCGGCGGGAATCGAACCCCGCGGAGCTGAAGGCAGTGGCCACCGGCCAACGGGCCAGTCAATATTTTCATCATTTCCATATATTTATGACACGAAATATTTCTATATTATAAAGTAGTTTTAACATATTTTTAAAATCCAGGGTTACGATGAAATAAGTAGAGATTATTTCAAATTCTAATTCAAATTTAAAGTTTTCTTTATTCAAGTAAACTTTTAAACAAGTGCTTTTGTATCGTCAACTCCACTGCTGGTTCGGAAAGCTGTTCCTACCGACAAGAGCTGGCAAGAAACTCGACGGTTGCTCTTATACTAAAATGTAATTCTTATAACTAGTTATATTTATTTTAGAGTAGTTTAGTGAAGAGTGACGACGGGGCGAAACGATTGTTGAGTTTGTGATAATGAACGTATGTAGTGCTTGTGTATTGTGGTGGCGGTGGTGGAGGTTTGTGCATGTGTTTTACGAATCTTTCATGTATCAGGTGTTATAGAAGTAACAATGGTGCTCTATATTTGTTATAATAAATAATGGGTCCATGCGGATATTTACATCGTCGGTGTAACTGGACCATAGGACGCCGTCACCGGGCGGCAAATCATTGTAATCGGATATGTTGCCGCCAGCCCTTAGGAATAGCTATTTAATTTAATCATCCTGTCCTTAGCATCGAGCTAGGATAGACACTTTTAGTTTATAGTTAGAATGTAGTTTTTAGATAAAATAAATTAGTTTAAAATATTCTTTCCTTAGCATCGTGCTAGGAAAGATGCCTTTTAATTTGTAATTAGTTTGTAGTTTTTATACAAATATAAATTAGTTTTAGTAATCTGGGTTTTCTTGAATCCTCCGACACCGAAGTTTGTAATTCAGGTATGAAAACGGATTGTCACTCTATATCTATCATTATATATATATTCTATTTTATTTCATCGCGGATTATAGCAAAATAATTTTATTATTACTTTTGTGAATTGAACTCATATAACATGAGTTTATTAAAGGAATTTTTGTAGTTTCAATAAATTTACTTCTACGAAATCAATTGCTATTCTATAGCGGCATTGTTCTTAAGTAACAATTAACAAACCGTTTTACTAATCCTTAAGTCGGGTTCTATTGATATTGTTAATGGACACTGTTATTAACCCTTATATGTAATATTTCCTTTGAAAAAAAAACTAAGGCCGGCTACAAATAGATAGACAGGAGCGAGGAAATTTTGGTCTAAAGTTAAACGATATCGTAAACTTTATGGCTAAATTCAAATTTAGTTTGAAATAGAGTATTGTACGGACCTCTGAGCTATAACCACTTCCAAGATTCTTCTTTCCTTATCTTTTTTTTTCTCTTTCTCTATTAATTTCTCCTTGACATACCTATAATATGGTCTAACGTTTAGGATTCAAACATTTTTGTTTCAATGACTTTAAAATATTTATATAAGATTTTCTTATTTATTTATTCAATTCAATTTTGTTTTTACACTTTACATACAAGCATTCTTGACTAAGTTAAGTTTTTAAATCCTCCAATTATGTGCTATGTATTTTTTCTATTATAGAATAGAAACTACATTACAGATTATTATAGAGTAATAGCGAGAACTTTTTAACCTATATGTAAGTTAAATTATAAGCTGTAATTGTACCAAATTTCATCACTATTGATTAAGCGGTTTAGCCGCAAAAACGTAACGCACAGAAAGTCTAAAGTCTGTCTCTCTGTGACAGATTAGGTAGACAGGTAGACAGATTTCGGTTTTATAACATTAATATGAATCGTGACGTAAAAATTAATTCTCTTGGACGATAGGAAAATATATTACCATTCTTATCTGTATCGTTTAATCGGATGAGATCATAGTTAATCGCCATTTTGTCATTGATTCAAAACGCTATACGTTTAACTACATTACTGCGACTATAAGAAGCGATGACCAAGTACTATGGAATGGCGCGGTAAATATTAAATAAGTCGTGAGTGTATATTCTGCCTTAATCGAATTAGCCGACTTTCAAATTCTAATATCAGTATAGACTGTTAATTGATCGACCGTGGTGACATTTCGCTGCGCCGTCACGCGCGCGGCGCCTTTGAGCCCGCCCGCCATCTTGCCGCCCGCACGACAAAGGACGCCGGCACAATTAAATTCGTACGTACTGCTATGTGACAGTTGTCTAGCGTGCGATGATGTAGTTTTTATTAAAAGCGGAACGTTTCAACTTTTATGGTCTAATTGGGAAATCGAATAGGTTGATTATGAAAGCAATAACGTGTCCGCCACTTAACGACGTATTGTAGCCGCTTCTTTTAGCCCTTAGAAGGCAAAAGTATAATTGGGCACGATCACTTGCGAACGCGATAGTACAAATTTCATTATTGTCGCATCTTTAAAAGGGCGGGTGATGCTTTTATCCTGTTCGGCGAATATTTAGACATTCCTATGTATGAAGGTTTCAATTATATGTATTTCGTCGAATTGAAATTACTGTTATTTTAATAACATCTTGTCATGTGTTAGATATTGTTTTATTGCCATCATTAGATGCAAATACCGTCTATAATTATGAAGGCAATTTAAATGACGTTTCCACGTTGTTTTATTATTTTTTTTTTCACAACGTGTTTTCGTAGCTACACGTAGTGGCGTAGCTAGGGATGAAAGGTCCTGGGGCGAAAAAGAAACGAGGGCCCTTTCTGAAGTATTTAAAAAAAAAATATTTCACATTCTTTGCACAATAAGTAAATAATAAAAATAATAATAAAGAAATAAACTTAATTTATCTCATGCGCAACATCTATACACATTCACAAATCCAACACACAACACAGGCACCCCTTAACACAAACGTTATGATCACAAACAAAAAATTGCAATAAATTTATTAACTTTAAATTTTCTGCCAACTGTACGATTGTCGACTTTGAACAGAAAGAGTGGGGTTCTCTGGTACATGGTATTTTTACTTAAAAGAGGGCCGTTGTACAAATATAAGAAACCGAGGTTCGGCCTCACAGGAGGCACCCTTAAGGCGACGCTCCCAGGATGCTGCGAGTCTCGCTCGAGACTCGCTCTCCCAGTTTTTCACTCCGGCGATGCTTCTGCGCTCGCCCACTCTCTCGGTGACGCTGTCACAGCTTTTAGGGCTAACAGCATTAGTTAGAGTTCGGGAAAAAAAATAAGAAAAATGTATAAGAACTACTTGGGTGCCCCAGGGCACTGCTTTCCTTCCTTCCTTGTACTTGTCCCATTTATGTATTTATGTAAAGTGTAGATTTTTTAAAAACGAAGTCGTCATCCTCCTGCCTTTATCCCACTCTAAGTGGGGTCGGCACAACATGTTACAAACATGTTGTCACATGATTTGGCTACGTATTTTACGACCGGCCGCCTGCCCGACGTCAACTTGCCTCAGTCGTATTTTACAACTCCTCGGTAAGAAAGAGGGTGGTCTATTTTACTCAACCGGATACCACACGGTGGGTCAACTTACCTTAGTCGCCTTTTACGACACCCCGGTAAGAAATAAGGGTGGTCTATTCTACTCAGCCGGATACCACACGGCGGGTCGACTTACCTTAGTCGCCTTTTACGACACCTCGGTAAGAAATGTGGGTGGTACTATTCTATTCAAAGTAATTCATTGTCACGGAATGTTTGGATCTAAACTCGTTTAAATCTCGAATGTATTAAAAAACGGATGCAGCGAATATTATATTCTGGTAGCACGTATTGCGCGTTACGAGTGAACCTATATAAATACTATTTCGTAGATTAAACGTAACATTACAAAATGGAGACCACCCACAATATTATTGCATTGGAAACAAATGTCGCTTTCAAAACGCTAATGCTAAAACATCACTATTAATGCAATCCAAACGGGGCCACGAGTGACGCAACGACGATACTACGAAAAATCACGACATTCTCGACCGAGAAGCTCCCGTTGAACGCAGTTTAATTGTAATTATAAATGAGTCATTTTGTAATATACGTGAACCGACTACAACCTATGACTTCATATTAAATTGTGTCTCTGGATCCTGTTTCTCACATCACATCATCAGGTACGAGGTATATGAGCTGTGATAGTAAGTAGCGGCCTGTTACTATCCCACTGCTGAGAATAGGCCTCTTCTCTCCGTTATTGGAGAGAAGGTTTGGAGCTAAGACCTACCACGCTGCTCCAGTGCGGATTGGTAGGTAGATATGCAGGTTTCCTCACGACGTTTTCGTTCACCGAAAAGTGTGTGATAAATTGCAATTATCAATTAGACACATAAGTTTTAATAGAAAAACTCACTGGTGTTTGTCCGGGTTCGAACCCGTGACCTCCTCGAAAGAATCACACGGTGTTACCGCTGGGCTACCACAGCGTGATAACCCAGCGGTTATACCGTGCAACTCTTACGAGAATGTCTCAGATTTAAACTCCAGGGTTTCAATAAAACCTATTAAAAATAGTGTGCCTTATTGATATTTTTTCATATGCTTTTAGGTCAAGATAACATGGTGAGGAAACAAGTATACCTATTTCCTGGGATATGTGTAACTTACCGATATACATTCGAACAGCGTGGTGGGTCTAAGCGAGGTCTCACCAAAAAGAGAGGACTCTCTTAGCCTTTCCCCAAGATTAAAATCGCAACAGGCCAATATTGCTATTCTAATTTGACCATCAACGAGGTCTAAGCTTCTATTCTTCTCTCCAAAGGAAGCCTTTACCGAGGCAGGACTTCCAAAACCCACCAAAGCCAACAAAATTAAAATGTTACAAAGGTCTTAAAGACGCAATATCTCAAAGCTAGTTTCTAACATTAGCTGTTTAACACAAAATAAAAAACAAGACAAGATAAAGCCAACCGCTAATCATAATATAACATAAGTTTTATGTAACATTAAGCTAATAATTCGAGATAAGAAAATAATAAAGACTTTAATTATGGTTTTTTGTGACATTAAGTTAAAATTTATATGACTATATAATATAAAGTTAATTTAATTATTCATAATTCGTAATTATAGGACAACTCCTAACGAATACGTAGAAAATAATTTTACGAATAAAGAAACGTCTAATATTTCTTATAAAATATAATTCATCATTCTCCTGCCCTTATCAAACCTCGGTAAGGAATAAAAGTGGCCTATTCTATTCAGCCGGATACCACACGGCGTGCCAACTTACCTTAGTCGCCTTTTGCGACACCTCGGTAAAAAAATGACGGTAGTTCATTGTACTCAGCCGGGTAACACACGGCGGGTCAACTTACCTTAATCACCTTTTACGACACCTCGGTAAAAAAATCAGGGTGCTCTATTTTACCCAACCGGATACCAAATGACGGAAATCTCAATTAATCTGATTATTTGATAAAAAAAAATAAAGGTAAATTAATGAACTACTTAACTATGTTCAATTAAAATCCAATTAATTCAATTTTTAGTGATAAATAATTGTAATATATATCCGTATGGTGAATTAAATTACATAAATAGACATTTACGTTGATCAATAATACAAAAATAATTTTAAAATTCTATGGCGTAGTTTTGCAAAATTATATTGTCGTTACTTTTGCGAATTAATTTTTTGACTTGGCTATGTTTAAGAGTTTTTAAAAATAGCCATACATCGGCAGGCTTTTGCCTGGATGTTGGATTAAGTACAATTACAGTAGGCAATACTTTTGCGAATTAATTTTTTGACTTGGCTATGTTTAAGAGTTTTTAAAAATAGCCATACATCTGCAGGCTTTTGCCTGGATGTTGGATTAAGTACAATTACAGTAGGCAATTATCCTTGAAACAATAGCTGCGGATGTATTCTACTCTAGAGACGTCCTTGTTACTTTCCCTATTTCCGATTAACAATAGATTTATATAGTTTTTTGTTCAAATTAGCTTCTTAATTAAAACATTCCAAAACGTAAAAAAATATATATTTAATTGAAGAGTATTTATTGTAATAATAAAACAAGAATTACATTTAAATTCTGTTTGATTGTAATCCAATTTAATTGGATTGTACTTGTTTATTATTTTTAGTATCAAATTTTATTGTTTTTTGTGTTCTGTGCGAGCGTTAAGCTGAACAGTGACATCGTTAGTGTAAAAAGTATATATAATTAAGCTAATTATACGGCAGGTGGACTTGTGACGGTGTATTCTATGTATAAATTAACTTTTTATAAGCATCGTTTTTGT
This sequence comes from Morpho helenor, assembly GCA_029227775.1. Classification (NCBI taxonomy): domain Eukaryota; kingdom Metazoa; phylum Arthropoda; class Insecta; order Lepidoptera; family Nymphalidae; genus Morpho; species Morpho helenor. The sequence goes on from JARGCU010000006.1 coordinate 4,619,050, forward strand.
GGTACTTTGTTGATTTCTATGTTGGCTTGAATGAAATAAATTACGGTAAATAAAAAGTTTTATTGTGGTACTTAGCTAGATCTAATTAAAGTGGGTTTTTATAACTAGATATTATTTTGTATTGTGAGTAGAACAAGTAATCCATACGAATTGCTCGGTAAGAAATAAGAGTGGTCTACTCTGCCACACACCACACGGCGTATCAACTTACCTTAGTCGCCTTTTACGACACCTCGGTAAGAAATCAGAGAGGTCTATTCTACTCAACAGGTTACCAGACGGCGGAGGCCGTTACCAGTGATATGGAGGTAAATATAGACTTTTGTCGGTAAAAGGAAATTTGTTACTGTTTCATTTTATAGAGATATAAGTTTCTTTTGTTTAATAAATAAATAAATATCAAAGATCGAAAATCACGCTTGGTTTAGTTCAACAAAAAATTTTATATCACTAAAACTGCCGATTTTCATATCTAAAATTACATATTTGTTTTTTAAGTTTTCTCGAAATTCTTTATGGTGTATAGGTCAAAATGACCTTGAATTTGGATTTAGTGAGTAAAAATACGCAACCATAGGTCGGTCCGGTAAATGCACTTACTACTTGTTTTATGTACTGGTTATATGCGCATTATCATAGAATTTATTAACCCAGATAATTAATTAACCTTTAGCGTATGTATCTTAGCTGAAATAATATGTCCACTGGTCCATTAGCGTAGTGGATAGTGCCTTGCCTTGAACTACGCGGGTCGCGGGTTCGATTCCCACCGAGGGCCAGCATTTTCTATCAGCAATCTGTTGGTTCGTCGAGCCTAGGTGTGTTTTTTTTATTTCAGTATGTATTTAATATTATATATGTATATATTAATTGGATAAGGATTAATGCTGTATTGTTAAAAATTGCTTCCAAAATAAGGCATTACTTTTCGTAAAAATAAAATGACAAAAAAACGCTATTGTGGATTATCCATAAGAGATAGACATATACCATCGCGGAGTTTTCTGTAGACCTTTTCAAGGTGTACAAATACTTAGTACATTATTTTAATAAATCTCGTAGGGTCAGCCTGCGTTTGCAACGTAAATGGAAAAAAATGTAATTATTTACGACATCACATTAGAAACCTCAAAAATTACAGTATTTCTCTACTCCGTATGGAATGTTATTATACATATAAACCTTCCTCTTCAATCAGTCCATCTAAAAAACCGCATCAAAATCTATGCGTAGTTTTAAAGATTTAAGAATACATAGGGATATAGGGACTTAGGGACAGACAGAGACAGCGACTTTGTTTTATACTATGTAGTGATACGTGATGTTAAAACAGGACAACCTAACTTTCATTCCGTCACAGCTTTACCAGTGACATACGTAGTTAAAAAAACTCGATTAAGTTAACGATCTGACAGGTGGCCGCTTCGGAGTCGAAATTAACTTTTTTCTAAGCAACTTTCTTTTAGTCACTTTGGCGAAATTAAGTGGCTTCTAAATTTTGAGTAATAAAATGTATAATGATGTTCTGAAATTGAATTATACTTAATTATTCTTTAATTTTGGGTGACAATTTTGTTGAAAAACATTGTGGTACGTATATAATTTTTTTTAAATTTGATTCATATTTTTGAACATTACTTTTTTTATCTGAAGGTCTTCATAACTGGAAGAACAAACTAATTTGTAAAAAAAACATCTATTTCGACTGTATTGTTTTGTAGGTATTGAGACATTAAATCCTTACAAAGAAATTAGCTCTTCCGAAAATTTATACGCTAATAGATATAGAAATAGCAAAATTCATTGTTTTGCTTATATATTAAAAAAAAAGAAAGATCGTTTGTTACCAAATGTCCGAAAATATAAAACGTAATCGATAGAGACTCCTCCAATGTTTAAAAGCAAATAACTGCAATATTTCAAAAGATCAATAATCATTCAGTACTAAAAAAAAATTTTTGTCAAAAAATCCATGTCTCACAACACAATCTACAAAATATACTTGTAAGCATCATCATCATGTTCTGGCCTTCTTCCCATTTTTAATTGGGGTCGGCTCTCCTAACTAAATTTCTCCAGAGCTGGCGGTTCTGGATCGTCTGAGGATCTATGTTTTCCCTTTTAAGGTCGTCAATTATGGTCTTTATCCATGTTGTACGGGGTCTCCCACGTCTTTTTGGTGCGGCTTCGAGTTCCAGAATTTGTCTGGTCATATGGTCAACTGGTCTCCTCATGACGTGGCCGTACCATCGCAGTCGTGATTCTCGAAGCTTTTCTACGATGGGTCTCACTTTAAAAGTTCCCCTTATGTAATGATTGGGGACCTTGTCTAGAAGTGTGACGCCCGCAGACCATCTCAGCATTCTCATTTCTGTGACGTGTAATTTGTCGGCCTGTTTCTGTTTGAGGGGCCAGCATTCCGAACCGTACGTTATTGCGGGTCTTACGGCTGTTTTGTAGACCTTTCCCTTAGTGCGTATAGGCATTCTCGCATCGCAAAGGACCCCGCTGAGCTCTCTCCATTTTTGCCAACCTACGTTTCTGCGGTGTTCTATATCCACATCGATGTTACCATCGTCGGATAGCACGCTGCCTAGGTATTTAAAACTTGGGACAGTCTTAAGGGCAAAAGATTGGAGGAAGATAGTGTGGCGACCGCTGGAATTCGCGAACTTGCAGTGCATGTGTTGTGTTTTCTCTCTGCTGATTTTTAGTCCTGCTGTTTCCAGTGCCACACGCCAGGTTTCTAAAGTTGATTGGAGGGCCTCTGGATCAGAGTCGATCAGCACAATGTCATCAGCGTACAGTATGTTCCAGGGTACAGGTTGCTGGACTTCGGATGTCAGGTAGTCCATTACAAGATTAAACAATAGGGGACTCAGAGCTGATCCCTGGTGAACGCCTACTTCTACTGGGAACTCGTCGCCTATTCCAGCAGGGCATCGTACACTAGTTGTGACACAGCTGTACATGTCGACTATTACTTGAATATAACATTCAGGGACATTCTGTGATCGTAAAGCTTGCCAGATCAGTGCTCTGGGTATGCGGTCAAAGGCCTTCTCCAGGTCAATGAACACCATATGCAGGTCTTTTCTATTGTCTCTATAAGATTCCATAAGGATACGGATGGTATGAATTGCGTCGGTGGTTGATTTGCCTGCCACAAACCCGCACTGATTCTCTGACACACTTGTTAACATTCGTAGTCTTTCGTTGATCACTCTTTCCCAGATTTTAAAAGTATGAGATAAAAGTTTAATTGCCCGATAATTTCCACAGAGCCTAGCGTCTCCTTTGTTTTTAAAAAATGGTACAAGGTAGCTTTTTCTCCACGAGCGTGGGATACCTTCAAAAGTTATTTTATTAAAAAGGTTTGTGAGAAAGTGGATTCCCGTGCTGCCCAGCTTCTTCCAAATTTCCCCCGGCAGATTGTCTGGGCCCGTGGCTTTATTACTGGCTATGTTGTGAACCGCCAGTAACACTTCATCAGTAGTAATGCCGAGAAATGGTCCTTCCACTGACGGCAGTGTAACTACTGGTTCACAAGGATAGGTCTTGTTGAGCAAATCTGAGTAATATTCTTTCCACCTTTTATTTATATCCCCATCTGATGTCAAAAGCGTCCCTTGGGAATCCTTAATGTACTTGACTGCCATCGTATCTTTGGAATCTCGATGTTTTTGTTTGGCGACTTTAAACAGCTGTTTAACATTGGTGGTGTTTTCCAGTCTAGCATAGAACTTCTCTCTATTTGAGGCTCTGGTCTGTGCTACTATACGCTTTGCATTTTTCTTCGCTTCTTGGTATGTATTCCGATCTTCGTCGGATCGTGATTTTTGCCAGATTTTAAACAACTGTTTTTTTCTGCTGGTCGTCTCTTGAACATTCAAGTTCCAAAATGTAGGGTCTTTACATTTTCGTATGGTCCCGTTTGAAACGCCGAGGTAAACAGTGGCCTTCTGGATGGCAAAACGATGAAAGTCGTTCCACGTAACATTAGCGTCCTTAGCTGACACGTCACTTTCTATGTAATTACAGAGTTCGGAGCATAGTTTGATACCCTCCTCTTGATCTAAATTGTGCCATCGAATCTTGGTAAACCTAGCTTTCTTAGTCTTAGCGGCCTTAGGCATCTTAAAGTCGGCTACGATCAATCGGTGTTGGGATGTTAGTGGTTCGCCAGGTATTACTTTGCAGTTCTTACAAGTTTTAAGAAGATATCTATCAGCTAGGATATAGTCTACCTGTGTGCACTTGCCCCCACTCTTGTACGTTATCAGATGTTCGTCACGTTTTGAGAAAAAGGTGTTAATGATTGCCATATTAAATGTCGCCGCGAAGTTTAATATTTCATTGCCTTCGGGATTTAAACTGCCATAGCCATAGTTCCCATGGATCTCTCCGTATAATGTTGTAGTTCGACCTACGTGCCCGTTAAAATCTGCTCCAATATACTTCGACTCGTTGCTGGGTATAGACTGCAAGACTTCAAATAGATCATCCCAGAATGCTTGTTTTTCGCTCTGAGAACGGCCTGTCTGGGGTGCATAAGCTGATATTACATTCATACATAGTTGATTGTTAAGTGCAAATTTAATTAGGATTATTCGGTCGCTTACTCTCTTTACGTCAACTATGCGATCTTGAAAATTTTCGTCCACCACGATCCCCACCCCGTTTTGATTCGAATGTTTTCCTGTATATATGAACTTGTAGCCGTTTCCAATGTTGCGTGCCTTGGACCCCTTCCACTTCGTCTCTTGTATGCAGCAAATGCTGATTCGTCGTCTAAGCATCACGTCGCTTAGCTCAAAGCCGCGTCCTGTCATGGAGCCGACGTTCCAGCTGGCTATGCGAACTTTTGGGACGTCGGTTCCACATTTCTTCAAGCCGTCGCTTCGGGGGTACGCCCTAACCTTTGCTGCATCCTTATCGCGTTTGTCGTCGCTTGTGGGGAACGCCCTAGTATTAGATCCTTCCTTATTTTGTACTTTCATGGTTAGGAGAAGTTTGGTTTGGCTATAAAGTTTTACGGCCGGCTGCCGCCTGACGCCAAGACAGTAACCCCTCTTGCTAACAAGGGCTTAGGATGCCACCGTTGGCTTTCGCTCTTCCGCTGCCATCCTCTACACGACATCCTGCCTGATGCCGTTGACCTGCGCCGGCCCGGGATCGAAATATGTCCGAGCGGCCCGACGAAGGTGTACCTGTTGGTCCGCGGGAGGTATTTAATTTCCCTCCTACCCTCCGGCACTCCTTTCGAACTGCCGGCGAGAATTCCCCGATCCGCCACCTGGGGACGCGCTCCCTAGGGGTCAGGCTCCCCCGGGAGACAAAATATACTTGTAAGCAATAACTATATTTCAAAAACTCCCTTTTCGATACTCTGAGTTTCGCACTGGCTATATTTAGGCGGAACCAAATTTCAGCAGACCAGCTGATGATTAAAAACCTTTTAGCAATCGCATTCAAAAATAGAATGCGTCAATTGATTTAGAATGAAGTTTTTTTTACAAGGGTTTTGCATAATAAGTTAAAGGTAAAAAAAAATAGAAACTAATTAATTACCTATGTATTTAAATTCATGCTGTATTTTCAGACAATGCACTAAAAAAATACTAAGCTCTTGATTATATCACGGCTTTGTCTTTGACATAATATGTCTAGAAACAAAATGTTTCACTGTAACTCATAATATACCTCGTTTTATATATCCGGTGGCCACACGCATTTCACATTTAACGGGACACTTACTTTTGTCGGAAACCGTATGATTTGGGCCCCGCCCAGTCTTCCAAGATGTCTCTAATGCATTTACTAAGAATATTGTCATCTAAAACAGAACATACATTTTAAGCTGGCCTTTCTCGTGCATTCAGTGACCATGGGTTTATTTTTTAATAAAACAGTTCGCTCGATCAGGAAGCGTGACAACTGGTATAACCAATTTTTTTTAGATATTTCTATGTTCCAATACTTGAATACTATGCGCACGTTGTATTGATTGATTATTTATCACAATAAAAAGCGAAATCCATCAAATGAGTCCAGCTCATGATCAACTGAATAAGCAACATGTAAGGGTGGTAGTCAGGATTCTATAGAAGGGGGGGAGGTAAAAAATACTAGTTTATTGTCTTAATAATAGTTTTAAACATATGACCTTGTTTGTCTACCTCGCTACGATCATAGGGACATCTGTACATATATTACAAAGTTTATATATTATATTATAAAGTTCACTTTATAGTTATTTGAGGTGTGTCTTTGGAAAAGGAAAGTTAAAATAATATAAAATGAAATTTGGAGTAATATTTAAACTCAAGTAAGATCTTAAACTAAAAACTAAGCTCACACTTCTATACTCGTTTTCAATATATTTCTTCTAACACAAACTTAAGTGTCGCCAAGCGGCTTTCACGTTTTTGTTCTAAAAAAGGAGAAAATTTTGTAAAAATAAAATATTAGCTTCATTTACAAAAGGACGGAAGAAATCAGTAAACGAAGACATGACAAAAATTATCACAAACCATATGACAATAATGTCTCTGGTGTTCAGACTAGAGCTTTGTCAATCGGCTCCAACGATTTGAAACTTAATATCTAGGGGAATTCGGGGGCGATAAATTGATCTAGCTAAGTTACATTTAAAAAAATGTTGTTTATCCCTTTCAGACACTGAAAAGTGCTATAACATTATTTGAAAACAGGCTAATTAGACTGTCATTTGTAAAATGGTAATAGCTCTGTGGTAATCGGATGGTCTAGAGAAGTAAAAATACCTTGGATCAAACCACTTGCCCTGATTATTTTTCCTTTTTTTTAAGTTTCATCTTTTTTATATCGTCCAATTAATAACGAGCAAAGCTCCGTCAACCAAGTACGGTATATATTTACCAGTTGTTTGTCACCCATAACACAAGTATTGAATATTGGAGACGGACAACCGTGTGTGTAAGTGACCCATATATATTATTAAAAAAAATTAATTAATATATAAACAATTGGGTTACATCGCGATAATCTCGAGTTACCTTAGTATAAGGTTTGACGTTTCGACAGAGTTGCATCCACCATTAAAAAAATTAAACTAGCTTGCCTAGTCTAAATATAATAACTCTATGCGCTTTGTACTGTAGTCAGAATTGACGGCTTTGTTTATATATCGACTCCCGGCTCGCGAACAAAAGACCAAATGACAAATTTCAGTTCAAGAATAACATGTCCCGTTTGAATTCTCACGATTTACGTAGACCGCACCATCCAAAGCCGTGACATTATGTACGGTGGCCATTCAATTTGGCTGGTTGTCAGGCCACCCGGGCGTGAGAGAGGTTATTTGTTTACATTAATTTTTACAGCGGCCACGACACAAACCAGAACAAGAGCTGGCTAATTATAGGATTGTTTCTAACCTTAACACGTGGGGTCATTGACGTCAGGTCTATGACGAGCGGGATATGTACATAATAACATGTGAGTGTCGATTTCGAGCGATCTTACGTGATGTGAGCTCTAATCATTAATTCAAATTACAATGTATACTGTAAGTGATATTTTATATACAAACAGAATTTCAACAATTTTTTTATGAAAATGTGGAGATAGAGAAGCAAATTGTTTTTGACAGAAGTAGTATTTTTTTCTTTATTTTATTTAGGGACTTAAGTTTACTTTTTATACTTGTATAAGTAATTTGAAAATCACTATTTTAATTTCTATTGTGTATTGTGCGGAAGTCAGTCTTTGTCTGTAACGTTTTCTTGGCGGATCCGCTGAATCAATATTGATGAAATTTAGCACAATTATTATTCCTGTTAATTCACACTGAGAAACCCATCCATTATCACTATATCAAGGTCTTTATTTAGGAAGTCAAGTCAAATATGTAATTTAAAGGAGGTTCTTTATTACGTTGTTTGGCTTACGTCAAGAATTATTTAAATAATGCTTTAATAAATTTTGTTTTCCTTTTACCGAATAAATTCAACTTAGCTATTTAAATAAATAAATATGAGTAATCTTGGTTATTTACTAAAATAAATGAACTTTACTCTGTAGAAAATGTTAAATCTCTCCCCAGCTTCCCGAAATTTTCCCAAAAAATCGGAGACGTATCAATACTCAATATAAAAAGCAATTAACTGCAAATTCAGACTCTGCAGAGTCTATTGACATTCAGAGTTTAATCCTCAAAAACGGTATTGTTATGGTAACAGCATTAGAAAACCAAACCCCTAAGCATACCGCAAAGCAAATGTGAAAAAATATTAAGTGTGTACTATACATTTTACCAAAGGATTGTACAAACGATAACTATTTCTAATTTGATTCTAATTAGATGTATGAAAGGTTTGGAAAAAAATCGGAACTATAAACCTCGATGTAACCCGCCGAAGGTGTAAATTAAGCGTATCCGAGTTTATAGAGGAAGCGTTTGCGCAACTACCCAGTTCATAGTACAAGAGATGGCGGTGCGAAAAGACTTCATAGCAAAACATGTAAAAAAAATAACAGAGTGTCGTTCCTGTGATATACACTGAAATACAAAAATAATTGACATTTAGCCTTCAATTAATATATTGCGTATATTGGAGTGATATTGACGTAGTGTTGTATGTCTTATTATCAATTAATCTTGTATACGTCAAAGTATATTATAAACAAAGTGTTGAATGGAATTTATTAACCTAAATTATTTTTTTTAGCTGACAAAATTCTATGATTGCATAATTCCTTCTGAAACTGTTGCAAGTTTCCTAATTTTTTATAAATTATAGTTGTCTAATAATTACATAGTTCTTTTATTGATATTTATTAAAATATAAGTAATTATCGTCAACGGTTTAGAATAATAAGGCTTATAATGGAGATGACAAAAATCCTGTAAAAGTTTTTTAATTATAATACATCACCTTTACAACTAGTTAACTTTTCAAATCCCGACCAACCAGTTGTAGGTTTTCTATAAAAACACTATCTAACTGATATTTTTAATTCATCATGCAGTTCACAATATGGGTATTTGAAAATAAATAACAAGAATATATTATACAAAACTTACACCGCATTATGAAGTATCGAAACTGAAACAGTCTTAGCTAATTATTTAGTAACTTTATCGTGTACCAGAAGATGTATTACCAGAACTTTTTTCAATATGTATTATATTTTTATATGTATTTGGTATGAAGCACATTCTGCAGCTGTCTCCTGCAGCTGCTACAATTAATGCGAGCATCGAAATGGCCGTTCACGCGCTATGCCCACAAGCCACGAGGAAAGTGTATTACGACATTGAACAGCAAGCCGTTTAGACTTTGAGTAATTAGATTAAACATAACATATGCTATCAAACATCAATTAATTGCGGGAAATTACACTAGTTAAGGGATGTCGAAAGTCTGTACTGTAACATAATAAAATGTCTAACAAACACGTATCATATTACTCAACCACCAAAATCGCCCTATTGTACCACACATTCACTACAACAATCGCCCCGTAACCAAAGCATCGTTAGGAGATAGGCTACACGACATAATTGCTTTGCGTGTGGTAACTAATCCTGCATGTATAAGGTTTGAGACCGGTTTTGCTTTCTGCACCTTAGTATTACACAGATTTTCATAACAAACGTGGATTTTGGTTAAATAATTCTATTATAACTTTTGTACTATGGCATTCCGTAAAGTAACGCCTACTACTATACTTTGGGTTAAAGTTAAATATGTCGAAAAATACTTGGTGTATCTTTTAATGGATTATGATGATTAGGTACAAATACTTTCTTTTTCCTGAAATTTTCTTCGATTGATTGATAACGAAATTCAAATACCATAATTTTGGCTACTTACTTCACCATCTAAAATATGCGTATGCTTTTTACGTGCTCGACTTTTGTGTATTCGCTTCAATTATAAAATTATGTAATACAATACTAGTTTATTTACCTCACTAAAAGATAAATAACCGTCAAAAGTACTCGTTTGAAATCTCATAATTAAAAACATTTGTCATTAGTATAACTACCATCAACACATTACACGTGATGACAAATGTTAACGCATATAAAACAAAAGACAGTAAAAACGTATGGGAATGAAAGATGTCACTCACGATAATCACTTTGACATTAACGAAGAATGAGTCCGGTGTTAAACATCCGATTACACGGCTCAAAAGAAACTAAAAGCCACTAATTGACTCCCGTTTCGGAGACAAAAACGAGACTAAACAGATGACAGAACAAAAAAACGACGGCACGCTTTTATTTACAGATGCGTGCTAGTTTTTATTGTCTTGTTGACTATTTTCACATTGACTTAGATTCTTTTCTTTTTCGAACTGACTATACGCTGTTATCCCTAACTTTACAGTGTCACCGGGCGGAACAGTCGAATACAGAAGCATCGTCGAGTTTGTGAAATACGCAGGGAAAAGCGCAGAAGCTCTATTAGTGGCCGAGAACGTTATCTGAAGGGTGCCTCCTGTGAGTCTGGACACTTAGATTTTAATATCAGACCACTGAGTGTAAAAAAGGTTCAATTATTGTGCATTCAATAACATACACACATCTACACAAGCTGTGGTAGCCCAGCGGAAACAACGTACAACTCTTTCGAGGAGGTCATGGGTTCAAACCCGGGCAGACACCAATAAGTATTTCTGTCAAAACTTATGTTTTAATTAATAATTGCAATTTATCACACGTTTTTCGGCGAAGGAAAATCGTGAGGAAACCTGCGTATCTCTAGAGAATTAGATATGTGTAACCTACCAATCCACACTGGAGCAGCGTGGAAGGTCTTAGCTCCAAACCTTCTCTCCAAAAATGAAGAGAAGAGGCCTATTCTCAGCAGTGGGATAGTAACAGGCCGCTACTTACAATAATATATAAATCATCTCATGACCAAAATTGAAGTCCTTTATTTAGAAAAGTAAATGAGCGGCATTTTTAAAAGAAAAATTGGAATTTAGACTTAACAAAACTGCTTTAAAAAAATAGTAAAATTTTATTATTACTAATAGTGTTAAGGGAATAATAGGGTTTTGTATTGTGATTCCGTATATTATATTTTGATGTATTAACTTTAGGTGTATATAAAATACGATAATAAAACACCGAACAAATTGTAAACGGATCCAACGATATTCGAAACGATCCAAGTCATTGTCTTTTCCAGACTTGTCATTAAACCAAAATAGCCGGCAGTAAACGAACGGTGCAGCATGTTTTACTGCGACACATGTTCACGCTGTCACCGCGCCCGATCCATATAGGTGAGCTTCTTAAGCTCTTTTACACGCACCGTGAGTGAGTTTATCGATTTCATTGACTGACTGACTGTAAAAAAAAGTTGGTCACACCATACTCAAATAGTTTAGATAGCTCTTGGACTATTTGTGTATTTCTGGAAAATATTTGAATGAAATAATCAGCGTAACGGATGTTTTTAAATACCACACTCGATCCACTTATCTCAAGTGCTATCAGAATTAGAATTCATTAATAAGTTTTGTCATACTTCAAAAGTAATGAAAATATTATTTTGCTATAATCCGCGAAAAGAAATTTATTAATGGAGAGTGTACTATCCGTTCTCATACCTGATACATGAAGAGTTTGTTAGAACGTATGCACTACCTGCCACTAAGAACACAACAATACACAAGCACTACATACATTCGCCACCATAATGATAACGTGGTTTTATTTTATTTTTTTATACTACGGCTCTTCTTCATGGATTTAAGTCTTTGGTAATCTGCAGAGTTTGATATGAAGACCCCAATTCTTAGATCAGTACGAAATATAATTATTAAACTTAACGAACGGTATCTGGTTCAAATAAAAAAAAAATTGTTATCATGTGCTTCATATGATTTCTGTATTCCTCTTTCACTCTATAACCTCCTTTAATCTTCGCGAGTAGGGATATGTCGAGACGTCAGTCCTGTTAATTTGTATTAGTAATTAGTCGTGACACAATCACTATTAATGGATTTTGTCAACGGAACCACTCCTCTCAATTTAAACGCGTCCCATCTATTCTACCCAGTCCTTTACTCTTCCCGAACGGGCCCGTTGTCACGGTGCCAACTATCCCGATCTGTCACTCGCCTCATTTGTTTACTAATTGCTCACGATACCAGCAGATTAATGGATTTTGTCAATGGAATAACTCCTTTCAATTCCGGCCACGTTTGATGTGGTTTATTTCATGTTTACTTTATAGAAGACAAATTGGTTGCGTTTAGTGTGGGCCGGTTTGTTTATTTTTAAATTAGCGCCATGGCACTTTGGGAATCTGGAGTCGGTGGTTAATGGTTAGGCGGGAAGTTCGGTGACGTCATGGGGAATTAGGAGGAAATAGTCTGTTATTGTAAACTTTAAACCCATGGATGATCAGTGAGTTTCCTTTATTGCGAGAATTATCGCTGCTAATATATTTTTTCTGTTTTTAGAGAAACTAAAATTTAAGGATCTAATTTAGTGATCAGGCATCATCGTCATTCTTTTGCCATTATCTCACTCTAAGTCGAGGTCGGCACAACATGTTTTAAACATGTTGTTACATATTTTGGCTAGTTAATTTACAACCGGCCGTCTTCCTGACGACAGCTTAACTTAGTCGCCTTTTACGACACCTTGATAAGAAATTAGGGTTGTCTATTCTACTCAGCCGGATACCACACGGCGTCTAGTGAACAGGCACCGCTTAGTAAAAAGTTTAATACCACGCGATATTTGCATGAATCCTTCCATCTGACCGTCAAAACCGGAAGTTGCTTAATTTCGATGACTGGAAGGAAAAGATACTTTCAAGGTTGAATAGTCGTTAAGTGATATTAGAACGGTGAGGCCATCCATGTGACTCTTTCGAGGGGTTCAAATTCGTAACCTCTTTAGTAGCCCGCTATCATGCAACATAGTTGTAAACAGATCTCTGTCTCCAATGAAAAGTGACCTTTACCAGGCAATGGTTATATTTTTAATAGAAAGACATTTCAAAGAATCGTTTATTTATGATCTAAATCTGTATCATTCAGAGCTCGTCAGCATCCAGTGACATCTGTATTCGTTGCGCGCACGTAGTTTAAACACTACCGCCCTCGTTTCTTTTCTCAGAAACTTTTACAGTTTCATAACTTTTTTCTTTCTTGGAGACACATTGTCAAACTATGTCGGCGTGTGATCGACTGCACCTTCTAGATCTATATTTATTATAAAACAAAGTCCCCAAAGCTCTCTGTATGTATGTGATCGATTTTCTCCAAATCTACTGAACCGACTTTTGTACGGTTTTTGTTATTCAAATTCAAAATATTCTTTATTCAAGTGGACTGTTTACAGTACTTTTGGATCGTCAAATATTTTAAAGAAGCTACCACTGATTCCGAATTTTGCTCCTACCGAGAAGAACCAACAATAAACTCGGCCGCTAATCTTTTAAAAAAATTATCACAATTTGAATGATGGTTACAAGATAATCGTTGCAGCTGATTTAAGAGTAGTAGTAAAAAAGTTAAAAAGTAGTGCCATTCGTCCATAAGTTATAAGTTAATAGTACATTACGGTTTTATAAAAATTATGTTTGAAAAGGTTGAGCATTTTTAAAAAACTCGCCAGCTGGGAGCTTTAGTACGTGCGCCACGTAATTCAATAGAGATACATTGAAGTAGCAAGTATGCTACTTCAATGTATCTCTATTGAATTACGTGACAGAATTGTAGATCTACAAAAACATTACAAAAAAGTCTGCGACAGCATTTCTCTATCGCTGATGGTTAACTCACAATAAGTACTTTTAGATTCAAAATTTCACATAAATACACTAATATTTGAGTTCCGCCGTGTGAGTGTGAGTGTGAGAATAGACCACCCTAATTTCTTACCGAGGTGTCGTAAAAGGCGACTAAGGTAAGTTGACGTTAGGCAGGCGGGCGGTCGTAAAAACGCAGCCAAATCATGTTACAACATGTTTATAACGTGTTGTGCCGACCCGAATGCGTGGATATAGGTCCACATACATAGGATACTGTCCAACACTTTACAAGATAGTAATGACTTAATGTAACTAGTTATATGTATTATGTTGAAAAGAACAACCACCGAGTTCTTGCTGGCTCTTCTTGGTAGGAACAGCTTTCCGAACCAGCAGTGGAGTTGACGATTCAAAAGGACTTGTTTACAAGTTTATTTGAATAAAAAAATTTGAATTTGAATTTGAATGAATCAATTTATTTCAACTTTACAATTAGCGAAACTAAATCACCCAAGTCGAATGACGAAACACAACACCTCAAACTAGAGACGTGTTATTTGTTTCCACAGCACGTTCCCGGGATATAATTAGAGGTGCAAGTGTTAAGCATCCTTCCTCGATACGCTTCGACGGCTGTTTGGACGAACGGTGGCATACGACGAAGTCGCCGGCGCCGCCTGCGCGATTTATGTATTCAACGACCAAAAGATAATAAATCTAAAATACTGGTATTCGATTTTAAATTCTAATTTTATACGTTCAAAGTTGAAATTGAACTGTAGGTTAAAGATGCCTTAGGATGGCGGATTTGCGACAGTGTTTCAAAGACACATTCAGGAAACTAGACTTTGTTTACGTTATTCCAGAAGACAAACTCCTTTGTTCCGAATGTCGGCCCGTCACAGATGGACGCGCCCAAATAGTCCGGCGTCTCCTCTGTCGCCAACGCTATATTGTTTGGAGTAAACGATGACACGAGGAAATTCGTCAGCGGAAGACATCGCATATAGGGCGGACGGAACATAAATTCCCGTTGAGTGACAAGTAAAACTTTATTGCACTATAAATTAGTGGATGTATAACCGGACAAAAATAGAGTAGTTGCGTTGATACCTAGTAGTAAAGTGTGAGCTGTCGCACGCGGCGCTTTACGACTGTTCTCTTGTAGGAGACAGCGCTTCCTGCTGTCGGGAATGGGTGATTGACAGCCGTCCATCAAGAGAACTACGTCAATGTAGTCTTGAATATATTGGGCAATCTGGACATAGTTACTCATACCTTAGTTCATATATAAGTTAGTTAGTTAGTTCTGTTACATAGTTCATATTAAGTAATGTGTTTAATCAGTTGTGCGTAACGTAACTCAATAGGCTTAGCTGAAAATCAGTTCTGTGTGCTTCCTGTTGGGGCACACAGTATTATGCTGAGTCTAAAGCCTATTCTGCATTGTGCTACGGACATTTATTTATTTATTTAATATGTATTTATTAGATCCTTTATTTAGCTTTAGTTTAATTTTCTATATTTGTTTATATCATGTTAGCACTTTTGTGGAATAAATAATATTCATTTCATTTCATTTCATATAAAGGGAGATCCGGCTTGAAAGATATATTCAGCTCAACATTCAACGCTATACGTATAATCGGGTTTTCTTAGCATGATTTATATTACCACATCATCATCATTATCCTGCCCTTATCTTACTCTTAAGTGGGGTCGGCACAACGTTTTATAAACATGATTTGGCTAGGTATTATACGACCGACCGCCTGCCAGAAGTCAATTTACCTTAGTCGAGTTTTTCGACACCTCGGTAAGAAATGAGGGTGGTCTTTTCTACTCAGTCGGATACCACACGACGGGTCACCTTACCTTAGTCCCCTTTTAAGACACCTCGGTAAGAAATAAGGTAGGTCTATTCTAGTCAGCCGGATACCATACGATGGATCACCTTACATTGGTCACCTTTTAGAGTAGAATAGACTACCCTCATTTCTTATCGAGGCAACTAAGGTAAGTTGACCCACCGTATGGATTCCGGCTGAGTAGAATAGACCATCCTGTTTCTTACTGAGGTTTCGTAAAAGGCGAATAAAGTAAGTTGATGTCACGCAGGCAGCCGGTCATAAAATATCTAGCCGAATCATGTGACAACATGTTAATAACATGATGTGCCGATCCCACTTAGAGAAGGATAAGGGCAGGAGAATGATGATTTTAAAAAGAGGTAATTTTTTTAAATATTTTTTTATATCAATTGTCGAACTTGCTTTTCTGCCCATCATATATTTAACAATGATTATAATTTAAGCATTACATATTAATCAAATCAATATAATTGAATGTTAATTTAAATTAATGCGTCGATTCGTTAACGCAATTTTTATTTCGCACAAATTCAAATAATTAAACATAAAATATGCAGCTTGGTTAATTGCCAGCTTATTTTAATGTTATGTTTACGTTTCTTTTATTACAGGACGATTCGTATTGCATGATGAGAGTTCTAAATCGGTGTCATCGTAAATCTGACGACGCCTTTTATATGCCCGTCGCATTTCGTATTAAAAAACTGGAATGTATTTCATCTGTTTTTGTTTCTATTAAAAAACATCGGACGGTAGCGAAAGAGTATACCCGGGCCCTCGAAAAAGATTTGTTACGACTGTGTTTCACAATTATGTTTGTTATTTTCGCTCGGCCTGGTGTGACAACGCTCGTTTAACCCTTTTAGCGCCGGGAGCCGATATATCGGCTCTTGATGTACTTGCGAGAAGTGCCAGAGCCGATATATCAGCCCGCGCGTTGTAGCGCTTTACTATTCGAATTGCTAGCGAACTCTATGTCACAATAAATTTGTAATACGTTATAAATAATCTAATTTCATTACGACACAATTAAATAAATACAAATAAAATAAAGACAGGATTTCAAAAAACAACCCGGCAAAGTATATTTATCACGTACCTTCGTCTTTTTTTTGTTATGTAAGTATTATAAGATTTTATCTTGTTAAAAAATACATTGAAAATGCAAAGTATACACTTCATAATAATTGGTATATATAAAATTATAAGATGACTTTTTGTATATACAAATATGTTTTGTAAGAGAGAACTTAACTTTTACTCTTTTTATGAACATTTATGACTTGGTTATTTATATTATTATTAATAAGAAGAGAAAAGCTAGTATCATTGTTTTGTTCTCTATTTCATCCTTAGTATACTAGCTAATGGCTTTTGGAATCATATAAACGTTGTTTCTCGTTTGATTTTAATAAGCATTTTTCAAAAGCCTAGTAAAACTGTGAAATTCCGGTAATTAATCTCGCATAGGCATTTCTTTGCCCGACACAACAAGGGTTAAATTTTATTACGCCAGTTAACTTTTTTGTCAAAGCGAAACATTTTAACGCCCTGTCAAGCGTCGTTTATTAAAAAAAATGATACTTCTCGTCTCAAATAATGTCATAACAGCCATTAAAACTATGTATCACACACCAAATGTAACACGTGTGTCAGAAAAAAGTGTGAAAAACATTATTTGTGCCGATCGTAAAATGTTATCTTGTACTAAAGTCACAAATAATATATACAAAGATAGTTTTCTGTTATAAAACGTGGTGTTGAACGAAAAAGCGTCCTCTGTTAGTCGCTAGTCGGTTGAGTGCGAATAGGTTTCGCTGTAGAGTTATATTTGCTGCGCTGGTCTGGTATTTATTAAAAGATTGATAGGCTGTCGTCAGATGTCTCTGTGAGGTCGTAATGTATACAGACGGACTGAAATATCTCAAACGATACTGTTTGTTGACGTTGACTCCGACCGCCGGGACATCGTGTATGACAAATTTAGAATTTTGTCCTGATCTTTCGCCAAGCGCTAATTTTTTTATAGCTGATATTACCGGTTTCAATTTTATTGTTTTACTTGTAAAGCGTTTAAAATATGATATTATTTTGCTGTTTCACTAAACAGTTTTGAATCACTTGATATCATTGGACTATCAATTCTTAATTGATTAAAAATTAAGGTACAATTATAAATAAATATAAATATATGGGACACTTTACTATTTTTTTTACACTAACGGTCGTCCGTCCCTAAAGTAAGTAATTGATTACTTATGTTATGGGTGATAGACAACTGTTGAATATTTACATATACTATATTTTATTTTATATATACTATTATTATTTTGTATTAATATTATTTAACTATATATATATTATGGATATCTCTTATAATGAGAGTCTTAGTAATTCTAATGACGATATTTTTCAACAAGGTTTGTCTTCTTTGTCGGAAGATAGCTTCCACAGTACAGCAATCCCGCTTAACACGGTTTTGGATTCAACTTTTGCGGATTCACCTAAACATTTTAATGTAGTGCATATTAATGCGCAAAGTGTTCCAGGCCACTACCCAGATCTCCTAGCTTCCTTCGACGTAAAAAATATTCATGCGATACTAATATCGGAAACCTTTTTCAAGCCATGTTTACCATCCACGTCATATGCATTGCCTGGATTTCATTTAATAAGGAACGATAGGACGGGGAAGGGTGGCGGAGGGGTGGCTATATATCTTCGTAGCCACATTCCGTTTTCCATAGTGGACAAATCACCTTCTCATTATAGCGAATCCTCAGAACACCTTTTTGTCGAACTCCTTTTCGGTACTCTGAAGGTACTACTTGGCGTATTTTATTCACCAACGCTACATATAAATTATTTTGAAGCCTTTGACAGCTTATTGGATAAATTTGTCCCAGGTGTTGACCATACCATAATAATGGGTGATTTCAACACCTGCCTATTAAAAAATGATACGCGTGCTAATCGACTTAAAGGTATTACTGAGAGTGCTAATCTTAATATTCTTAATACAACTAACGCAACTCACTTTTTTCCAAATTGCTCCCCATCTTTGTTGGATTTAATTATAGTATCCTCTCCCGAACGAGTTTTTGCGCACGGCCATCTGCCTGCAGAAGCTTTCTCGTATCATGACCTAGTCTATTTATCCTTTAAAATTCGTCCTCCGAAAATTAAACCTACGGTCGTGATGCGAAGAAGTTTTAAGAAGTTTAATAATGAAAATTTTATGAACGATCTTAATTTGATTGACTGGAATTGCCTTTTGAGCGCAACTGTGATTGATGACAAAATTAACATTTTTAATTCAATTTTGATAGACCTCTTTGATATACATGCACCTCTCCGACCAGTTAAACTGAAACACCTTCCAGCTCCCTGGCTTACTAGTGATATAAAAATACTTATGGCCAAGCGCAATCGGGCTAAGTCTAAATATAAGCTTGCACCTACGGCCGAAAATCTTGATAAGTATAAAAAGTTACGTAACCAGTGTAACAAAACTTGTAGAGATGCTCAACGAACTTTTATACACAACTCTGTGAACAATAAAAGCTCGAATAAAATTTGGAAATTTCTCGATTCTATGGGCATCGGACGTCAGCGTAAGTCACACTTGTTAAACCGTGATATAGATTTGAATGCGCTTAACATACATTTTTCGACAACTAGCCTGCTTAACAACTTAACTAAAAGTAACACTTTAAACTCCCTTTCCTCGCTATCCTTACCTGATTATCCTCCTCTGATCTTTAATAACGTGACGGGCGAGGAAGTTAAAAAGCATATACTATCCATTAGGTCCGATGCTGTGGGAAGTGATGGAATCGGCCGTAGGATGGTTCTTCTGGTGCTAGATAATATTTTACCCATCCTATGTCATATATTCAATTACTCTCTTTCTTGCAATGTATTTCCCAGTGCCTGGCGCAGTGCGCATATTATTCCTATTCCTAAGGTAACCAATCCATCTTCTTTTTCACAGTTCCGACCTATTTCTATCCTCCCGTTCCTGTCTAAAGTTCTCGAACGTATTGTTCACCATCAACTTTCTCTCTACCTATCAAAAAACTATATTCTAAGTCCTTTTCAATCTGGTTTCCGTTCGGGACACAGCACTGTTACAGCACTTGTAAAAGTCTGCGATGACATACGCTTTGGGTTCGATAATCAAAAAATTAGTGTGGTGACTTTATTAGATTTTTCCAACGCATTTAACAACGTCGATTTTGAAATTCTTCTTGCCATCTTAAAGTCAGTTAATGTGTCATCAAATTCTATTGAATGGTTCCGTTCTTACCTGTATGATCGCAAACAACGCATATGTGTTGATAATAAACTCTCATCGTACTGTCATCTCAGTGCTGGTGTCCCGCAGGGAAGCGTGCTTTCTCCATTGCTCTTTTCTATCTTCATTAACTCTATAACTAAACTCCTTTCTTTGTCCTTTCATCTTTATGCAGACGACTTGCAGGTATATACATCATTCTCTGCAAATGATGCTGATAAGGCCATTGATGAATTAAACACCGATTTATCTAAGATCGGAAGTTGGTGTGAGTCATACGGCCTATCAATTAATGCTAGCAAGTCTCAGCTCATTCTCATTGGTACTAGACAACAACTTGCCAAAATTGATCTTTCCTGTCTTCCTCCTATAATATTAAATAGCACTAGATTGGAGTTCAGTGGTTTTGTGAAAAATCTCGGTATCATTATTGACAACACTCTTTCCTGGACAAATCAGATTTCCGAGCTAAGTCGCAAAATTTTCAGTGTTGTCGGCAAGCTAAAGCGATGGAAGTATCTCTTGCCAGTAAAAACTAAAATATCTTTAGCCCACTCACTTCTTCTTCCTCTTCTCGACTACGCGGATTCTTCTTATCCAGATTTATCACAACAACTACTGAACAAATTAGAGCGATTACAAAATTTAATTATAAGATTTATTTTCGGTTTGAGGAAGTTCGATCACATCTCGCAGTATCGGACTCAGCTTAAATGGCTCACAATACGGCAACGCCGTAACCTTCATGTCCTCTCTCTTCTCTACACTATTCTTTTTCATTCTAATACACCTATCTATCTTAAAGAGCGTTTTACCTTCCTGGGCTCGAACTCTCTTCTTCGTGTTACTCTTCGTTCGCAGACCGATAACATACTTAAGATGCCTCTATTCTCCCTATTCTTTCGAAAGTTTTTGAGAATCTAGTATTGAAGCAAATATCTCGTTTCCTTGTAGAGCACAACCTCTTTAATCCTTTCCAATCTGGTTTTCGTCCCCTGCACAGTACATCTACCGCATTACTTAAAGTCACAGATGATATTAGGCTTGCTATGGATAACAAAAAACTCACCGTGCTTATTCTCCTGGACTTTAGCAATGCCTTCAATTCTGTCGATTTTGACGTACTGCTCGGTGTACTCAGCTCTCTTAATATTTCTCCACCTGCAGTTGAATGGTTTAGGTCATATCTTCAGGGCCGCCGGCAAAGAGTCTGTTCTAATGAAGTTTCGTCTGAGTGGGCTGAACTTTGTGCTGGCGTACCTCAAGGCGGCGTATTATCTCCTTTCTTATTCTCGGTTTTTATTAACGAAATCTCTAATGTAATTACCTCTCACTACCATCTCTTTGCAGATGATTTGCAGCTTTATAGGCACGCCACTGTTACTGACCTTGTCTCTGCAGTGCATGAAATCAACATGGATCTAACGCGAATAAAGGACTGGGCTGATACCCACGGTCTCATTGTTAATCCATCTAAATCCCAGGCCTTAATAATAGGGAGTAGGAGGTTGCGTAGTCTAGTTGACTTCAACAATCTACCGATGATTAAATATGACGGTACACAAATATGTCTGACCAATCAAGCCAAAAACCTTGGGTTAATATTTGATTGTAATCTATCTTGGTCAGCTCATATTAATGAAGTTAGCAAACGCATGCATTTCTCGCTTCACTCATTGAGACGATTGCAGAATTTCCTTCCTTTTAAAACCAAAATCTTGTTATCACATTCCCTTCTGCTTCCCCTCCTCGACTATGCTGACGTATGCTACGTAAATGCTACTGAGGAGCTATTAAACAAACTCGAACGACTTCAAAATTTGTGCATCCGCTTCATATACGGACTACACAAATTTGATCATATATCTCAATTTCGTCAAAAATTGAAATGGCTCCCTATCCGCCTTCGCCGGAATATTCACATTCTCACCACTCTCTTTAAGATTCTTAATACTTCTTCACCTCTTTATCTTCGTGAGCGCTTTCACATGGCTCCCCCTCGTAATAGACCTGCACGTTCTTGCGTAGCAACTAAGTTATTGTCAGTACCCTCTTATAAAACCATGTTTTTCTCTAAGTCTTTTACAGTCCTTGCATCCCGTCTTTGGAACTCACTACCAGATAGCATTTTTAAAGACTCTCCTTCCTTGCACACTTTCAAATTTAGGCTAAAGCAATACTATCTTTCCTCGCTGTCATAACCTATATCTATGTAAGTTTATTTCACTTCATAGTAGTATTAGTATTAGTATATATGTATTTTATATTAGAATGTAAGTTTATCAATATATAGTTTATTATTTTGTTTATAGTGTTTTGTTGTATTTTAATTTTTTAATGTACCTATACTACGTTTCTTTTAGTTATCCAACCACCAAGGGTCGCTGGCAGAGATCTCTTATAGAGATAAGTTATCCTTTGTACTTGTTTTCCATCTAACTGCATTTTTGTATATTTTCTTTTTTGGTACATAAATAAATAAATAAATAAAATAAAATAAACATACTTATTTGTATATATGTATAGCATATGGATATTTATTTAAGTATATATTATATTATATTCTATTTGTGTTACGTAGAATGTAATATTAATAAGTAAGTTTATCGATTTTATTGTATAGTTCATCTTGTGCACCGATCTCAACCTGTCTCTTATCTTTATTACTTTAACGTAGGGGTTGTCTGTAAGAGATCACTTTTAGTGATAAGACCGCCCTTGCACTCTTAAATGTTCTTATTTCTCTTGTGTATGTGTGTATTTACCTGGTGTGCAATAAAGAGTTATACATTATACATATACATACATTACATATATATATTTTTAAATACATACTTAAATAGAAATATACACCCAGTCTCGAAGAACCAACAAATTCTTTAATAGAAAACGTTAGCTAGCATGGAGCCGAAGGCAAGGTCACTACCCACTGCGCCAACGAGAAAGTCAAGCCAGTCAAAACAGATATACTCGCATCGCAAAGCCCATAAGTTCTTAGTCCTTAGTCAAAATTAAACCAATCTAAATATCTAGGTAAACAAGCCTAACTAAACTTGACCTAAAGATAAATCTTTACGAGCCGACCACCCAGCGATATATCGTTAAATATTAGTAACGAGCTACGAGCGGTTTTCGGTAATAACGTGAATTGCTCCTATTTAGACTATTTTAGGACGCGTTCTTATTATTTCATGGTCGTATAAAATTCATTGTACAGCATCTTCTTCGACAATTAACAGCTTCTTGAAATCAAATCAAAATATCTTATTCAAATAACCTCTTTCAAGCACTTTTGAATAATAATAATAATAATAATAATAAACTTTATTGGGACAAAAAATGTATACAAATGAAAAATAACTTATACAATATAAAAGAACTTATAACTAAAGATAGATTAAACAGACCTACAAATATTACAATTGTGTTACATTTTTTGTGAAGCATTTTCCCAATTTTTATTTCAGTGGACCCCACACTAGGAGACCTGTGTCGTGGGATCCGTGGAATCGTCAGGGATCAATATGATTAATGAAGCTACAACTGGTTCGGAATGTTACTCTTACCGATAAGGACCAGAAAGAAACTCGGCGGTCAATTTTTAAACATTTTCAATTTTACATTATTAAACCGCAGTCCTGTATGAAGCTGAAGGGATTTTCAAATCCAGGCTTTTTTGTCAGCATAATCTTAAATTTTGTAATATGCTTTACGTATAAATATATCTCTTATACTTCATCATCATCATTTTTCTACCCTTATCCCATTTTAAGTGGCACAACGTGTTAGCAACGACAATAGCAAACATCTTTTCAATTGATTTACTATTCATATTTAGGTATATAATTTATGAATGCCGTCGGGTATCCGGCTAAATATAATAGACCATCCTCATTTCTTACCAAGGCGTTGTAAAAGGCAACTAAGATAATTCAACCCGTCGCGTCGTGTGGTATCCGGCTGAGTAGAATAAACCACTCTCTTTCTTACCGAGGTTTCGTAAAAGGCGACTAAGGTAAGTTCACCCGCCGTGTAGTATCCGGCTGAGTAGAATAAACCACCCTCTTTCTTACCGAGGTGTCGTAAAATACGACTAAGGTAAGTTGACATCAGGCAGTCCGGTCGTAAAATACGTAGCCAAATCATGTGACAAAATGCGTGTAACATGTTTTATCGACGCCACTTAGAGTGGGTTAAGGGCAAGAGCATGATGAATAATTAAATTTATGATTTAAAAGGCGGTTTTACGACCGGCCGCCTGCCTGACGTTATATTACCTTAGTAGCCTTTTAAGACACCACGGTAAGAAATGAAGGTGGGCTATTCTACTCAGCCGCATACCACACGGCAGGCCAACTTACTTTAGACGCCTTTTACGAAACCTAGGCAGCAAATGAGTATGGTCTATTCTACTCAGCCGAATACCACACGGCGGACCAACTTACCTTAGTCGCCTTTTACGACACCTCGGTGAGAAATGAGGGTGGTACTATTCAATTCAGCCGGATACCACACGGCGTATGAAATATCTTCAATATTTCACAAATATTTCAAAATTACCTATGAAATCGTGGTTCACACGTCATCGCCTTTTATGTTTTCTACCCTCATACGTCAATCCACAAACCCGCTTCATCTTAAAAACACTCAATAGAGATCTTAGGTGTAATCGTAATCAAAAATAACCTTACATTGCAGGAAGGAACAAATTTAGCCCGGGCATTGAACCCGCACTACACGTGTTGCCCATTGCT
This sequence comes from Morpho helenor, assembly GCA_029227775.1. NCBI lineage: Eukaryota > Metazoa > Arthropoda > Insecta > Lepidoptera > Nymphalidae > Morpho > Morpho helenor. Next base: position 4,643,744 of record JARGCU010000006.1, read on the forward strand.
CTGTTTGTCTTGCATTTGGGACAGTGGAAGGGTTAACTCGGTTTTTATGGTTATCTTTTTTACGTTTATGTTAATTATGTTGGCTTTAGCAGTTGTAACAGATTTTATTGATATATCAAACTAAACTAGATAATAATTTACTAATATTATGGATGCTGTATGTTTGTTTTTCCTTATTTTGTGTCATCGGAGGCGATTTAATTTTAAAAATTAATAAATACGAATTTTTATCTAAGCCGCGTGGTATTCAGGTGAGTAGGATAGACCACCCTCATTTCTTACCGAGGTGTCGTAAAAGGCAACTAAGTTAAGTTGACCCGCCGTGTGCTTTTGTGTGCATTAGTCTTTAGCGGAATTCGAACCCGCGACCCGCGGAACAGCAGGGTCATCTTCAAAAAAATATTGTGCCATATATTTTTATTTATTTATTTATAAGAATTACAATGTATCTTAGACAATTAAGCATAATTTTCAATTCGGTCACTTTAATATTAAGAGTGCAATAAATTTGCAATTAAAATTAAATAACAAATAAATAAACGTAATCCAAAGAAATAAATATCGCAAAAAACATATCGTACATTAAATTATTTTTTTTTTAATTTTCTTACGAATCAAACATAAACATACAATTCATAACTTTTTTTTCTCTTACCTTATCCCCACTCTAAGTGGGGTCGGCACAATATGTCTTCTTCCATTCTCCTCTATCATTCGTCAACTCTGGTGCCACTCCTTTAACATGCATATCATTTTTCACAAAATCCATCCATCTTTTTTTCGGCCTTCCCCTAGTCATTAATCCATCCACATTCATAAATAATACTCTTTTGGTCACATGATTTTCATCCCTCCTCATTACATGACCATACCAACTTAGTCTCACACTTCTCATCATCCTCCTGCCCTTATCCCACTCTAAGTGGGGTCGGCACAACATGTTATGAACATGCTGTCACATGATTTGGCTGCGTTTTTACGACCGGCCGCCTTCCTGATGTCAACTTACCTCAGTATATACGACACCTCGATAAGAAAGAGGGTGGTCTATTCTACTGAACCGGATACCACACGGTGGGTCAACTTACCTTAGTCGCCTTTTACGACACCTCGTTAAGAAATGAGGTTGGTCTATTCTACTCAGCCGCATACCACACGGCGGGTCGACTTACCTTAGTCGCCTTTTACGACACCTCGGTAAGAAATGAGGGTGGTACTATTCTATTCAGCCGGATACCACACGGCTGGATACAAATTATGATACTATGAAACGATATTGGCTCAGTGAAGCAATTTATAGTTTCTTTGTACCTATAACAGAAACGTGACTTTTCTTAAGAATTATTCATATCAAGCGTCATCTTTATAAAATACAAACAGTTTAATCTGCTTCACATACAATTCTCTCACACAAATTACATTGCAAATCGGCCTCTGTGCTTATAGCAATAAGAATTAAAAATAAACCAGTATAGAATGTACAGAAATTTTCATTACAAAGTGAGCCAAATTAAAAAGCTCCCCTGTTTATACATTGTTTCTAAGAAAGGTCCAATTAACATTCCTGGTTATCCTGGCAACGTGTATTTTCATATGTCGTAAACACTCCCTTAACGTCTTTGATGTTGGAAATTGTTATTGTTAATGTCTATTGTAGAATTACTTCAAGGAAATATATAACATATTTACACGATTTCAACAGTAAGAGTTAATTGAGTTGACGATTCAAAAGAACCTGTAGGTAAGTTAATTTTATTGTCACAAAATGTTCATCGAATTTAAGTTTTGAACATTAATGTAATTATTGTGTGTTAACCATACGCGATAGAGACATGCTCTCGCGAACTTTTTTGTAGTATCTTTGTAGATCTATAATTCTTTAGTACATTACTTTAGTGTATCTCTTCTGGTTTACGCGGCCCAAGCTAGTAAAGCTCTTAGCTGGTTATTTCATATCTACATAGAAACTGCTAGCTACATAGAATATACTAGCCTTCTCATACTTCGTTGTTAACTCAAATGATTTATGTGTCTTTATCCTTTATATCAAATAATTTTTATCACATTTCTTGTATATTTTATTTACTATATCATATTTACGTTATATAACAAAAGTTATCATACAAATAAAACTGATCGTGCCAACATATTAAGAAAGAAATAGTCGAAAAAGAATGTGTAGCCCGCTCTGCTAGGTAAATAATATAAATCCTTCTTCTTAGATATAGATTATATTAAAAAAGTACATATCTCGGATGTTGTAGTTTCATCGAAATTAATTTCATGTTTTTTGCAAAAAAGTACATATCTCGGATGTTGTAGTTTCATCGAAATTAATTTCATGTTTTTTGCAACTTCGTCCTTGGCAACACCAGAGAGTAAGCCACCGGCGTGGCGTTTAATAAGTCACAAAAACCAGCTAGCCGTTCATAATTAAAATATTATTTTCAGAAAGGGTTCCGTTATATTTTCGGACGCTTTTGTGCCAACCCACTAACTAACTCAGTGTTTCCCAACCTCTTTGTACCACCATAATTTAGTCCCCCTATGTAAGATACATAAATTTTATTATTAAAATAATTATTCGTTCACTTAACAAACTGAAAGTTAGGTTTCAAGAATTTCCTTTTTTTCGTTAAATGCTCAATTATAAGCAACGTTTTTTATATAACTTGAATATGGATTAAGCTCGCGTCGAGTCAGTTCTCGCATTGCCATATCCTTAACAATCAAATTGCACTCTTGTGGGGTGTGGACCCCAAGATCTTGGGCTAACTTATCATAAGTGTTGCCTCGAACTTATTTGTGATCACTCAAATCCAAACATAAAATATTTTTTCTTCAAGTAAACTTGTAAACGAGTGCTTTTAAACCTTCAACTCTACTGCTTCTTCTTAACATGTGCCCCATTGCTTCTTAAATTCGCGATGACTCATGTCAGCATTTTTTTTTCCATTTTTAAGTGGTGATTTTAGTTACCACTAGCAAGAAACGCCCAACTTCTGGCCAAACTCGTCATAGGGAGGGGTGACGGCTTCCGCTATTGGATACGTCCACCGCCACCCTGCCTATTTCAATAATGATCATTGTACTTATTTCTACTATTTACATTATTTTTTTTTTATTTTTTATTATTGAATATTTCATGTCAGCAACTTAGTTAATAGAAAGACTCTGAACATAGCTTGCTCCAACGCTCCTTTAAGACCTGAGCTTTGTTATAGGACCCAAAGTCTTAGTATAGGTAAAATTTATATTTAATGCTTGGTTTAAATTAAATTTGTTTGTAGAATTGCACTACATACCTCTAAAACCCATCGAAACGAGCGAAGGCGGCCACAGAAGTTGACATTTGACAAAACCGATTTATAATATCTCCCCGACATCAAAATTGTCCAACCTACCGTTTTGCCGACCTTACCGCGAACTGTCAAAGCCTTTTATAATAACACAACGTTTTTAACATTGAGCGATAACTTAAAAATCCTCTAAATTATATCCTAATCCAATGTCATAAGAGATATGTTACTCTGTTTTTGGTGTAATATTAAATTTGTTAAAGTATATATCACCAAGCCCGAATTTACTGAGTTATAAAATTCTTTTTGGGAGTTTCATTTTTAGTTCTTGTTTTCATGTCCTTTTTCGCGTTCATTGGATATTGTTCGGTGTAAAGATAAAGCGGCCTTGAATAGCTGTATGTAGTTTTTTTATTTATTTAATAAACCAGAGCGTCCAAAATATAATAGTAATGAAGCTAAAGCATTAAGTAAAACGTGTTAGTAAGATCAGTAATGCTTAGTGCGAGTTTTGTTACCTACTCAATTGCTTTTGCGTAACGCCAATTTGAATGGCGCTAGAACAGCGGTCACTAGATGTCGCTATTGCAGTGTTATACAAATTATTGTTAGGCTAACGCCATCGAGCAGGTTAAAAAACTCTCACTAAGCGCACAGGCGTTCATCACTTGAATATCATAGTTGCATGGCATAAACAAGATTAGAACTTCCTTACCCATGGAATAATGGAAAGAATTCTGTGATTAAAGATACCGCCGTTTAAAACAGAACCTACTACAAAAAAAATTAAAAAACCCTATACTCGATTCTGTGTAAAATATAAAGTAGATAGAAAAAAAACAATATATATATATATTACTTAATATCTATTAGACTTGGTCAAACGATTTGTTCCTCTGTCGTCTAACCAGATTAGTTTAAATTATATGAAGCTTTACCAGAAATAAAATAACAATAGGGAAGACTAGGAAGTTACAGATTTCTTCTCGAAATTCATACATAAAGAACCGACTTGTGTGGTGTACAATGTAGAGTTTAGATTAGCAATTTTAATATTTGGCCTGGTAGTCTGTGCTACTCACTAAATATTTCCCTCCAAAAAGTCGACTTCTTCAGAATAAGAACAATCATCGAATTTTGTGAATCCTAACCGAAAAGAACGCGAACGGTCATAAAAGAGTGTAACTTTTTTGCGACAATGCTCGTTGAGATGGTAACATGTAATTTTGGCCTTTTTACGACTGCATGACTGATGTAATGCCTCAACAAGATAAGGGAGAGTATACACAAAACACGAAAACAACATTGTAGTAGGTTCGGAAAACTGTTCCTACCGAGAAGGGCCAGTAAGAAACTCGGTGGTTGCTCTTATAAAAATATTATTCTTATGAATGTCTTGTACAGGGTCGAAGAATAGCTATATCCACAAATTCTTATGATCTAAGAAGTCATCAATAGTATAGAGTGTAGTAGGCTTTGATATAGCTACTCTTCTACCTTGTACAAGACAATAATGACTAAATGTAGCTAGTAATATTATATTTTTGAAAGAGCAACCACCGAGTTTCTTGCTGCCTCTTCTCGGTAGGAACAGCTTTCCGAACCAGCAGTAGAGTTGACGATTCAAAAGCACTTGTTTACAATTTTATTTGAATAAAGAATATTTTGAATTTGTATCAGCGTGTTTTAGCAGTGTTTTAAAACTGCTGTGATAGCAAAGCTATACCTAATTGATTGCAGAATTTAATTATAGAATCTTATACCCAAACCCACAAACGACTTACGACCTTTTGCAAGCTGCAATGCAGGAGCCGCAAGTTATCCAAGTTCAAATCAGTCCAGTCTTCGTAATAATTAATTACAGTGATCGCTAACAGTACGTGGTGGCAGGGTGCCCGCCAGAGCGTGCCGACACGGCTCGGCGGATTTGTCACGCTCCGCGACAATTGACGTAAAAACCTTATTTGCTCAATAAGCAGCTGCTTAACAGCGTGACGGAGACATGTCAAGCTTTAAGTATATGTACACTTAAAGCTACAAAATGTATATTTGTATTTAAGTATGTATTTAAAATATATATTCACCAGTTGTCTGTCTACCATAACACAAGTATTAAGTTACTTGCTTTGAGAACGGACAACCGTGTGTGTAGGTGTCCCATATATTTATATTTATTTATTTATATTTGTATACAGTATTGTTACAGCTATGAGTTATGAGTTGAGCTATGAGTATGAGTTTGTTATTTCTCGTACAAATTTAAATTGATTAAAAGTAATATGAAATAATAAAATAACACTATAGCAAGTTGACCCACCGTGTGTGAGTAGAATAGACTAACGTCTTTTTTACCGAGGTGTCGTAAATGGCGACTAAGGTAAGTTGATCCGCCGTGTGGTATCCGGTTGAGTAGATTTGACTAACCTCTTCCTTACCGAGGTGTCGTAAAAGGCGACTAAGGTAAGTTGTTCCATCGTGTGTTCTACTAATTAAGAATCGCAATAAGCGATTAAGTAGGTTGGTTGAACTCAGGCAGGTGGCCGATCGTAAAATAACTAGGTAACTAAAACATGTAACAACATGTTTAGAAAATGTGCCGACCCCACTTACAGTGGAGTAAGGGCCAGATATCATTTGTAATATGACAATGAAATAGCAGAACAAGGACAAAATCTCTGTTTTGTACCGGCATTAAAATTTGTATTAACACGTATTAAAGTGTGGAAGTTCGTGAATATTACTGTATTATGAATTAGAATTAATCAACTACGTACATGACTTGTAATTAGTACAGTCAGTCAGTAGGTAAGAGTGATTTGCGTGACCAAAACACACGCAATATGGAAAACATCGCGATGCATCGATTCACGCCTTATTTTAGGGTACTATTACGTATTATAAAATAAAGTCTCCAAAAGCTGTCTGTCTGTATGTGATCGATTTTCTCAAAATCTAGGAAACGGGTGATTAAAAAAAAAGTAAGTAGCGGCCTGTTACTATCCCACTGCTGAGAATAGGACTCTTCTCTCCGTTTTTGAAGAGAAGGCTTGGAGCTAAGACCTACCACGCTGCTCCAATGCGGATTGGTAGGTTACACATATCTTCAGAATTCTCTAGAGATATGCAGGTTTCCTCACGATGTTTTCCTTCACCGAAAAGCGTGTGATAAATTGAAATTATCAATTAGACACATAAGTTTCAACAGAAAAACTCATTGGTGTCTGCCAGGTTTGAACCCGTGATCTCATCGAGAGAGTCGCACGGTGTTACCGCTGGGCTACCACAGCTTCGGATGATTGTACGGTTTTAATTAAAAGGTAGTTCAATTTTTCCGGAAGGTTACGATTAATAGTACATTACGGGTTATAGTAAATTGTGATGAAGTCACGCAGTTGTAAAAAGCCTGCTGAGCTTAAGTCGTGACCGCCGCCTAAATCAACAAAGATATCGTAAAGTATTGTACTAGAGAATTGTAGATCTGCAAAAATACTACAAAAAAGTCAAAATACTACAAAAACACCTTTTTAATTTCTTATATAATTTACATGTGTACATATATCTTAAAAACAAGAAAAAATTATTTACTGAACAGACAGACAGCCGGATTTATTGCCACGATGATTATATTACAATGGTTTTCAAAAACAGTACATGACGTGAATATTTCATTAATGAAAAAACTACGGAACCTATAGCTATACTACCTAAGCACGCTTCACCAATATTTAATCGCTTGCTCATAATTATGTAACGTGGAAGTGAACGATTTATGGAACTTTTTGTAATTAGGAAATAGGTGCACGTGTCGTGATAATCGCGATAATTATAAATTAGGAAAATATACTTAATTTTTAACTCTAAGACTATTTCCAGGTTATGGGTTCAAACCTCGGGCAATGAGTTTTTCCATTATGTGCCTTATTGGTATTTGCAATGTATCACACGCTTTTCGATTAAGAGAAAACATCGTGACGAAACCAGTTTGTCTGTAGAGGATTCTAGGGATATATGTAACCTACAAACCCGCATTGGAGCAGCGTGGTAGGTCTTAACTCCAACCCTTCTCGCCAAAAATGGATATAGGACGCGTATGTCCAGCAGTAGGATAGTAACAGGCCGTTAGCGTTATACGTTTTTTTTTTACCAAGAATGCATTTACATCATTATTAGTAATTGTTTGTCAAACATGGTGGGCAGGGAGCGATCGCGGGCAGCGATGGCCTCCTTCTGCTCTGCGGAGGGGGGTTGAGGAGGGACTCTGCTGCTGGCGAGTCCAGGTGGTAGCGACTTGCCTAAGCCCATCATCTGCCGCTTTTTCAGGGGACCTTTGGACGTTCCGAACGGATTATATCGGACGTCTGGTTTACAGGTCCCCGAGGCGGTCGGTGCATCTGGTGTTCCCGATGCACCGGTTAGCGGAGGGGGACTTCTCCTTTGAGGGGTCCTTACTCGGAGAAGGTGTTCTCTGGGATCAGAGCTACTGTCGGCGGGGATGGGAGCAATGTGTACAATAATACCCTGTCCTTGCCATCGGCAGGATGGTGGAGCACACAGGTCGTTTTAGTCGGTGCGAGTCCGACATAACCGTCGCCTGTCCCCGTCGGGCGGCGGTGCCCATAAGGGGTTTTTTCCTGTATAAAAAAAATAGTAATTGTTTGTCAGACATAAAAGTAAATAATCGACAACTTTGATCCTCACATTTCGCCAGCCCCGCCCCACCTATTGAAGAGACTTCAATGAAATCAGTCATAAGAAGAACTTTTTTATCATTAGTTTATTACGAAATTGCGGCTCTTTTTAAGTTGGCATTTGCCATAATTGAAGCTGCTCGTTAAAAATTTTTAATCAGTGTAGGAATACATTAAGTTATGCTTTTGCGAGACTTTCCTGAAGTTGTATTTATATATTATGCAGTTTATTATAAAAATGTTTAAATCATAGTAAACGATTGTTTTTTTACTAAATCATAAAATAAACCGTTCGCAAATCTCAAACACCATACACATAATTGCTTCAGCCTCTTTATACAATTACTTACCCATTTTATAATATATACTTTCGGCTTAGAAGCAGTCTTGTATATTGTTGATAGTATCTTTATGTATAAGGTTGTAATTATTGTGTATCATGGTTCATTTCAGTTTGGAGATATTGTAAAAACCTTGATAAATCCTAAAATTAATATGTGATTTTTGTACTATTTATTACCTTATTTTTATTTCTGCGTGCTTTATATATTTCTTAGAGTAAATTATATAAATTCAATTTCACTACTTATAAATCACCCCATCCAAAGAATAAAAGTCACATTTCCTACACATGTAATATATAGTATATGTGACTTTGTTCTTCGGATAGGGTGAAATATATAAGAGAATATTAACTGAAAAATAATAATAATAGCGTTTTGTATATAATATATTTTAGCAATATTTTCAAAATCGTTTGATACCTAATCACATGCTTACTATTTATTCTAAATATCATTATCATTCTCCAGCCCTTGTCCCAGTCTAAGTGGGGTCGGTAAAACATCTTATAAACATGTTTACACATGATTTTGCTTGGTTTTTATTACGACCAGCCTGCCTGACGTCAAATTAGCTTTGTCGCCCTTTACAACACCTCGGTAAGAAACATGGTAGTATATTCTACTCAACCGGATACCACAAGGCTGATCAACTTACCTTATTCGTCTTTTCTTATCGACGTATCCTAAGAAATGAGGGTGGTCTATTATACTCAGCCTGTTTCCATACGGCGGTCGACTTACCTTAGTCACCTTTTACGACACATCGGTAAGAAATTACTCGTAAAAATTCACGGATTAAGTTAGTTTGTCGCCTTTTGTCCTCCTTTTGATATTATTTCATGGCTAGCCTTAATCAGGCTCAAAAGTTTTATGAGCTAGCTATGAAAGGCTTCTTTGTAAGCGCAACGGTAATTATGGAAGGTATATATATTGTCGTAATTAATATTGTTGCTAATTTTTAATGACCATCTCGGTTCAAGTGTTTTTCACTCCCTTATCCGATCTGCTATGTCCCAATATAGTGAAGGATAATGCTGACAAGGATGCCAGCATGTGTAACGACATACTTGCGTTTGCTGCCCTGACTCGACTACAGTCAGTTAGTTTAATTTTTGTTTAATTAAATAAATAAATAAATATATGGGACACTTACACACACGGTCGTCCGTCGCCAAAGAAAGTAATTTTAATACTTGTGTTATGAGTGACAGACAACTGGTGAATATATTCATATATAATTTTTAAATACATACTTAAATACACCCAGGCTCGAAGAGCCAACAAATTCTTTTTATAGTAAATGTTGGCCCTCGACGGGAATCGAAACCGCAACCCGAGGCGCTGAAGACAGGATCACTACCTACTGCGCCAACGGGCCAGTCATTTAATGTTCCTTTTAAGGGCATTTAAATTAGCTAATCAACAGCCTGAAATAAGCTTTATATTGATGTTAGGAGTTTACATATTATTTTCAAACATCACCAGCAGAGTCATGTCTTCGTCCCCTAAGCTATTCTAACTTACTTTATCAGACCTATATAACGACTTAGTTTCATATGTTATTAACAAATCCTTACCAATATTATAAATGCAAAAGTCTGTCTGCCAATCCGCTAAACCAATATCGATGTAATTTTGCACAATTATTCCTTACCTATACATATAGGCTTGTCCTGGTAATAGGATTCCTGTTGAATATTCCTATTCTTGTCATTTTAAAACGCCATCTTTTATCAAATAATGCTAGTTCATTTATTCACGATGTATCAAAGTCAAGTCAAATTTCTAATTTAAAGAACTTTCTATATTGAATTGTTTGGCTTACGTTAAAGAGTTATTTTAAAAAAGGTTTTTATATATTTTGGTTTCTGTTTATTGGACATATTTAAATCAGATAAAAGCTAGAATTAATTAATGAATTACACTTTAATCATTTTAATTATTCGAATAACACAACAAAATTTAATTTGACTTTTTATTTACGGAACCCTCTTTTTTACCAAGATGGACATGAAAGGACCAATTTCGCTAAGTAGCCCTTTTAGGACCCTACATGCATAAAGGTCAATCGCCCAAATGTGTTTTCAATCAGCTATTTATCTTTGATCTCGAAATTATATTTTGAGAGCATTTTTTTGTATTAGAGCTTGTTCTAATACCGGCAAAACGGGTTTATTCTTTTGAAACGATTGTCTATTATTATAATATGGAATTGTAAAGGGCTTTATTGAATTCTTACGAAGAAAAATATCTAATACTTTTGTGGCTATATGATAATGGAAATGGCGTAGTGGACAGTAGCTCTATCTTCAGCTTCGCCGGGCGCGGGTTCGAATCCCGCCAAACAATTTATTGGTTCTTTAAATCTGGGTGTATACATATGTATTTAAAATTATAAATGTAAATATTTACCAATGGTCTGTCTACCAAAACACAATCATTAAATTACTTATTTTGGGGACGGACGACCGTGTGTGTCTTATATATTTATATTTGCATACCTACTTAATTAGAAGACTAATAAGATAAGGCGACTAAGGTAAGTTGACCAGCTGTGTGGAATCCGGCTGAGTAGAATAGACCACCCTCATTTCTTACCGAAGTATCGTAAAAGGCGACTAAGATAAGTTGACCCGCCGTGTGGCATCCGGCTGAGTAAAATAGACCATCCTCATTTCTTACCCACGTATCGTAAAAGGCGATTGAGGTAAGTCGAACTACCGTGTTGTATCCGGCCAAATATAATAGACTTCCCTCATTTCTTACCAAAGTGTTGTAAACGGCAACTAAGGTAAGTTGACCCGCTCTGTGATATCCGGCTGAGTAGAATAGACCTCCCTCATTTCTTACCGACGTGTCATAAAAGTGACTAAGGTAAGTTGACCCGCCTAGTACTATCCGACTTCTTTCAAGCTTAATAATAATAAAGCCTATGTCAGAAGAGCAGTCTTCCATATCGAATCTGAATATTTTAAATATTACAAAATTAAAAAAATAACCAACTCTCCAACGTTCTGTTTGACCTATACAAGCCTTAACCTGGATACACATAAGCAATTATAAACATAATCTTCGCGTATTATGCACTGTACACTAGGCCACGCGACAATATGAGAATGAACTATTCCTATTATAGCCTCTATTCTATAACAGCTAAAGGTTACTATATTTCACTTCATTTGTATATATGCATTTTGAGCAGTGTACGTCTTAGTGACAAAGCCGGAAATTACTTCAAGTCAGCCGCTGTTGACGAGCACGCGACTTTACCACCACTTCTATGCAGCATTAAATTGCGCAGAGTATATAATTATGCTTTAAAATTGTTCTGCTTTTATTTGAACATCACCAGCTATGCCACCAATTATTTCAATCTGCACTTTATTTAAAGCGTAAATCTTATAAATATATAGTCTCAAGTTCTTTAATCGTTATGTTAAATTATTATTCTTTAAACGCTTTTATATAAATGGTTTTAGTTTGGTTGAACTATTTTCGATCTATAATATTAAGCGCTATTTAAGAAAACAGTTAAAATCATAGAATAATTTATCATGTTTTACCCTTATCCCACTCTAAGTGGGATCGGCACAACATCATATATGTATATATATGTCACATGATTTGGCTACGTATTTTACGACCGGCCGCCGGCCTGACCTTACCGTAGTAGCCTTTTACGACACCTCGGTAAGGAATGAGGGTGGTCTATTCTACTCAGTCGGATATCACACGGCGGATTGACTTACCTCGGTGGCCTTTTACGACACCTCGGTGAGAAATCATAGAATACTTAGAGTATTAATAATAATAAATAATAATATGTAAATAATAATATAATTGAATAAATGATTGTTATTATTGTTATTGTCCCTAAATTTCCTAAAATCCCTGTTAGTCGTAGAGCAGTTCCTTCGTCTGGAGCCAATCTTTTTAGAAGAATCAGGTCATGCTTATCATAAACATGCATCTATGCAGAAATGCATCTGCATTTATTTCTAGACGAAACATTCAACTAATACTAATTCGGTATTTTAGAATGCATTTTTACAAAGTTTCTAATTTGTATTTTGTCATGAAAGTAATTTTGAAAATTTGATAATGAACAAAATTCGTCAAACGTTTATGTCTTCATTTTATGTTATCCTTTTAAGTAAGATTGTAGCAAACTTTCTTAAAATACTCACGTATATTTCTAAAGGCACGAAAAATCGCAAGACCCCTTCCCTAATAAATAGCTCACGATTTATAAGAGGAAGGAGTGACCATAAAAATGAAAGAAATTACCACCCTCACGATGGCACATAGCCGTTTTGTTATTCATAAAGCGGGAATATTTATGTGTTATCGTCAAAATATTTATTATTGTGTCCGACCGGTAGCCCTTCAGCCCTTTGTGCGACGTACAAAAAAATTCGGGGTGTGAACAGAGCGGATTCGTATAGAGATGTGCATATACAATATCGATATAGCTGACTTTAAAAAAAAATACTGGCCCGTTGACGCAGAAGGTCAGCTTCACGTCGATTTTCACTATGTGCCAACATTTTCTAAAAACAATTTGTTCATTCTTCGAGTCCGAGTGTATATATTTCATTAGGTGTATATTTAAAATTATATATGTAGGTATATATTTATCAGTTGTCTATAACACAAGTATTAAGTTATTTACTTTATGCGACGACCGTGTGTGTAATCGTCCTATATTTTTATCTATTTTATTTATAATTATGACATTATTTTACTTTTTATTTCAACCAAATCTATACAATCTAATGAGTCTAGATTTATTCTCAATAAATAGAGTTACACAATCCAAAAGACTAGCAGGATTTAGTTTATACATCGTACTCGTAAGTAAATCTGCTAACTTATTTCCAGTTGATTTGTGTACAAGTAAGTAAGTGATGACCTTTTACTATCCCATAGTGGCATAGGACTCTCCATGAATCAATGTGACCTTTGGTGTGGAAATATTTATAAAACAACTCAACTTTTCGCCAGTCAGTAGTCTACGCCAACAACATTGCGTGCAGAAACCATTAAATAATCAAAAATATTCGAATTGACTACTTGCCATGCATATGTCAATTTATACTTACAAATGTATTAATATAAAAAATATTTAAATTATACAATATACATTAATACAGGCAAGGACAAGTTAACGACAGGTGAATATTTAAATACTAATCTATCACTAAAATGTGAACGGACTGCAATGAATAACCAAAACACTATTTACATAAAGTGATAATGAAGTCTGATAGGTGATTAATTCATATCTAGAGTATCGAGAAAAATATTTATAAAATATTAAAAATTATACCGGATTAATTAAGGAAATTTTTCACATATCACAGTTTCACATATCAAGTGTGGTGAAATATGTTAAATATTTTTCTTCGTAGATTACTTTACATATTCAAATCAATTACTTTATATGCTTTTATATATTTTCAAGGTCACAGATACATTTAAAATCAACTATATTTAATGCATGAGTAAATTACGTCTTATATTCTAAATACTAGAGTTTACCCTTAACTTATGTATATGTAACTAGTTTTATTTTTTACCTGTTTAATGGCATCACTATTTTATGTTTGATTCCAAATTTCTATATATATTTTAAACTATGCAGTTTAGATAGTAATTTTTTTATTTATTTATATTAATGATTTAATAATTTTAAATCTTTGTTGCCTTTAGAATTTTTCGAACATCGATAAAATTTATATCGTGTTGTCGATAACACTTAAGACCAGCCAACCCTACACTTCGACGAACGCTTATGAAATATGCGATTCCTTATACAGGAGAAGTCCTTTATGTATCCCTTGGGAAGCACTGGTCAAGTAGGTTATCACAAGTGGCCACGGGCAAAATGAAAAATTTATGTCTCAATATACTGGCAGAGTTAGAGTTAAGGTTCGTGTCTTGCATTAGAGTCATCTCGAGGGAGCGAAAGATGATATTGGACGAAATTGTACCATATTGGTTTAGCTACTATCGGCTATTGTTAATATTTTTAGTGACGGTGATTTAGTCTATTAGCCTTAACAATGTAATGTGGGGATTGCGCGGGTATTGAAGTGTTATCATCATCCTCCCTTATCCCACTCTAAGTGGGGTCGGCACACCATGTTATACACATGTCACATGATTTGGCTACGTATCTTACGACCGGCCGCCTCCTGACGTCAACTTAGCTTAGTCGTATTTCCTAACATTTTACGACTCGGTAAGGAAGAAGGTGGTCTATTCTACTTAACGGGATGCCATACGGTGGTTCAACTTACCTTAGTCGCCTTTAAAGACACATCGGTAAGATATGAGGGTGGTCTATTCTGCTCAGTCAAATACCACACGGCATATATTGAAGCATTTTTAAAACTGCCCCTTATGAGCTCTGTTCACAACTTATGGTGACGTATAGTTGAGGGCTAATGTGACTGAGAAGTCTCACGTTGCAAGTGACACTAATTGACTTATAAATGCCTGCGTAACTTATAAGTAATTAACTTTAACTGTGACCAAATTTAAAAAATCTTACATTTTCTTTGGGTCGAATCAAACAATTGTCATGTATAGCAAAAAAAGTTATAGCAACATAGCTAGAGGCGTCTACTAGTACGATACAATAGTATGCAAATTAACAAGTCAAAAGACAATAAGCAAAATGCTATTATCTTAACAATAGAGACAATTAAATCATTGTGCAACAATATTATAATAATTGATTGAATTAGCCAAGGCGACAATCTTTGAATATGTTACAGCTTGCCACATCGTTGAGAATTTTTGGAATGTGTGTGGCATTTATATTTGTTTGATAACAGGCACAAATTATGGAATCTTTTGGAAACCAGCTATTATATTATATATTGCATGTAAAAAAAGTAATGTAATGGCCTGTTACTATCCCACTGTTGGGCCTATGCCCTATGCCTCCACACTTTGTTTTTGGAGACAAGGATTGGAGCTAAGACCTACCACGTTGCCCTAATGAGCATTGGTAAGTTGCACATAACACTAGAATTCTCTAGAAATATCGTCAGGATTGGCTCCAGTAAAAGTAAAAAGCAGTTGAATAAAGGTGGACGTTTCCCTAAAAGGAATTTCTTCCAGTCAACCTTTGAGTAATAGAAGTAAAAGGACAAGAAGTGAAGAAGAAAGAGAATTGCGTCATATAGAGAAAAAGAAAAAGTTTATATAAATTTAACTATTTAATCTATTAATTTTAGTAAAATAAATAGATGAAAAGATGCTACTAATATATAATTACTGAAGACAAATATTTTCTAGTCTGTAACTTAAATGCCGAAAGGGAAAGAGATTTACGGATTGATACTGGTAAATCATTCCACAGCTTAACACCTTGAAGGCTAAATGATCTCGAGTAAGTCAGTGAGAAGCATTTAGGGAAAGCAAGATCTAAGGTATTTATAGATCTTAGCCGGCCACATCCTACATAAAGTTAACAGTAGGGAGATGAAATTTTATCAAACAGCTTTTTGAATGCTCTAACTTGACTTGTGAGACATCAAGTTTGAAAGAGTAGTTTACTCCGTCGTAAAATAATAAGTGAACTAAAATGTAGTAAGGCAAAAAAATTCAATCAATCCAACCATAGAAGTTAAATACAATTTAATAAAGTTTCTTTTCCTATAGACTGAACATTGTATCGGACCAAAAACCTCTTACCAATTCTCGCGGGACATTCGCATCGCATTGTGAAATTATATTAAAAGTCCCGTAAGTCATTTAATTTAAATTAGGCAAAGTCATTTGCAAAACAAAACACGCTACGTTCGATATTGCTCCCAAAGATAATATTATCATTAGCAATGAGTGGGTAGGCGACAGAAGAACCGCTAGTCATCACAGCGTCCAGCGCTGTTGAGCTTTGTCACATCTTATAAGGTAAAGCGCACACTGTGAGCCTACTAAGGTAAATAAATACGTTTATTTTAATCCGTATAAAATTTTGATAATCTTTAATATTTAACTGATTTAATCTTGTATGTATATATATTTATTTTCAGGATCTCGGAAATGGCTCCAACAATTTTTCTGAAATTCAGCATGTAAGGGCTTTTGGGGGAGAAAAATCGATCTGGCTAGGTTTTGTTTTTAAAACTATACGTTTTATCCCTGTTTTTGGGCATTAAAAAATACTAAAATTTATATTGACTTGAGTTTTTGCCACTAACTGTCAAGTCAGCGTAGCTTATTCGGGGAACGGGTGGTTGCGAAAAATGAAAATACCTAGGATCGAGCCCCACCTACCCTATTATTTTTTCTTTTATTTTGTAATTTTTGACCGAGCAACCTCGGTCACCCAGAATAAATATATGGGAGACTTACACACACGGTCGTCCGTCCCCAAAGTAACTTAATACTTGTGTTACCACATACGACACCGCCGGTCAACTTACCTTATTCCCCTTTTACGACACCTCGATAAGAAAGAGGGTAGTATATTCTACTTAGCCGAATACCATACGGAGTGTCAACTTACCTTATCCAGCCTTTACGACACTTCGAAAATAAATTAGGGTTGTCTTTTCTACTCAGCTGGATACCACACGGCCGGTCAACTTACCTTGTTCCCCTTTACGACACCTCAGTAATAAATGAGGGTGGTCTATTCTACTCAGCTGAATACAACACAGCACATCTATGAAGTCACATGTTAAGCAGTTTACATCCATAGATTGCAAAGAAAAAATATTACCAATAAATTTTGGACCTCATCATGTGCTGTGGATGCATGCGCATGTCTTAGCTGTGGTAGCCCAGCGGTAACACCGTGCGACTCTTTCGAGGAGGTCACGGGTTCAAACCCAGGTAACCCAAAACTTATGTGTCTAATTGATAATTGCAATTTCTCACACGCTTTTCGGTGAAGGAA
This sequence comes from Morpho helenor, assembly GCA_029227775.1. NCBI lineage: Eukaryota > Metazoa > Arthropoda > Insecta > Lepidoptera > Nymphalidae > Morpho > Morpho helenor. The sequence continues at coordinate 4,660,992 of JARGCU010000006.1, forward strand.
AACACACATCATCTTCCTGCCCTTATCCCACTCTAAGTGGGGTCGGCAACACATGTTATAAACATGTTATCACATGATTTGGCTACGTATTTTACGACCGGCCGCCTGCCTGACGTCAACTTATCTTAGTCGTGCAATTTATCAGACGCTTTTCAGTGAAGGAAAACATCGTAAGGAAACCTGCAAATCTCTAGAGAATTCAGGAGATATGTGTAACCTACCAATCCGCATTGGAGCAGCGTGGTAGGTCTTGCTCCAAACCTTCTCTCCAAAAAACGGAGAGAAGAGACCTATTCTCAGCATTGGAATAGTAACAGGCCGCTACTTACTTTTTTTATGTGCTTAGCGATTTTCGGGAGAATTAAAGAGACAGACTTTTTACAGTTCAAGTTACGCTGGCCGATAATCTAAAAGTCGCCGAGGGGCTCTATTGACAGTTGACGTTGATTCACTATTGTCCCTTTCTACATTGAAACCACTTATTAATAAGTGCACGAATGTGGTCCGCGATCTGTAATTATAGATTTTATTATCACAATAAAAAATAAAGTAACAGCTCGTTAATGTCGCACTGGTTGTAAAGGCGTCCTTCTGCGGGGAGGGGATATAGAAATTGACTTGCCCTTGTGCCATTTAGTGTTTGTTTCACAAGTTACCAATAAACTGTCAGCTTATTCGGAACATATCTGACACATATCACGGAATTTTGCATTTCTTCTAATAGGCTTATTCAGCACTTAGGTAAAGTCCCTAATAAGTTAATAGGTCACGTGACTGTCATTTTGTTTATCTGCTAGATAGCAAATACATATTTTAAAATGGCCGCGGGTTTATAGTTTTCCAATTTTTCACTTTCTAGAGACATTTATCTGGTACTTAGTTTATTTTTCGGTTAACTATCCGACACTTTATCAGTAGCTTGTGAAACAGGCCCTTAAGCAAGTAAAATTGTGTGTTATGATTGCGTTTCTGTATGTAATACTTTTGGACATACGAATAAAAACATAAATAAATAAATAAATATAAAATAAAATCTTAAGATGCGCTTTTCTCTTTTATTTCTCACCACCTGCCGCTATGGCCGGACTTGCGACAACATGGCGTTGACGTAATGAGCACATTCAATGTTTGGGTGGTCTTAATTTTAAATCCTCATATCGGACTATCACTTAATAGCATATCACTTTTACTCGCACACTATTACTTAAGCTTTAAAGTTCAAAATCGCATAGAAAATTCATTGATCCGTTAAAGATTATGATATATAGTGACAAAGGAAATGTCGCGTCATCCAACGCGATTGTATTGAAAGCGTATTTTATTCCGATGACATCGGACCAAGAATAATATTTAGAGATACCTATTTCATTATGGCCGTATTTATTTATGTCAGAAAGGTTTCCGATTGTGTAAAAAATATCGTATGAAAGACTTTTTTAAAGTAAACACGTCATATTGATATCTTTTAGTGTCATCGTTTGATATTTATATTGTATTTTTTATTTTATTATATAACATCGTTTGGGAGCAATTGCTTTTTTAGAAAGTGATTATGTAGACAGTTTGGATAAATGGAGACGTAAAATTTTAAGTTACATCATCCTCATTATTATCCTCCTGCCCTTATCCCACTTTAAGTGGAGTCGGTACATGTTATAAACAAGTCACATAATCTGGCTACGTATTCAATTGACTGCCTGCTTGATGTTAACTTACCTTAGTCGTGTAACAGCTCGGTAAAAAGAGGGTGGTCTATTCTACTTAGCCGAATACCATACGGAAATGAAATAGGGATTATCTAATCATAATTTAAACGTCCCTAAAGTAGCTATATAAAAATTCATTCCATATATATTCTAACCATATCTCAGCAAGCAAATATTAATTTATTTTGTAAAATAATTAATTTTATTTATCTTTAATATTTAAATGAGTTAATCTTGTATGTATATATATATATATATATTTTCGGAATCTCGGAAACGGCCCCACCCACCGTATCATTTTTATATATTTTAATGAAGTTTCTTTTTTTTATTTTGTAAAAAATTACAGAGCAAGGCTCGGGAACCTGGTACTATCACTAAAATTGTACAAAGACACTAATGACATACAAAGTATAAAATATAAGTAACTGTTATAAAAATAAAATATAACAAAACTATAATATTATTTAGTTCAAAAACAGTAACACTTTGTTTTCAGAATCACGAAAGAGTGCATTATGAGTGATTATAACCGTTAAATTTTCTTAAATTAATATACTTTTTGCCTGATAAATTAATTTTACTCATTTTTTCGTATTTATTTAATGTTTATGTATAAGTTTTATTAATAACAATATATTTTCGTTGAAAAAGGTAAGCAAGCGACTGAACATATTTATTAGGACAATTAATCGTGCAGTTTGAAACTCCGTATCGTATAAATCAAGTTTCCTTACCCTTTCCACGCATTGTAGTTACTAAGGCCTACCGCGGGTATAGATAGCAATTTAGCACTTAAGTTTACGTTATTAAAGCTTATTGCTGCGTAAATGGTTTTTATGAAGTGTTTATATTACAGAGTTGGCAGGTGCATCAATCGATCAACGTCGGCGGGCCGTGACAATTTGACGTACGAGACAATCGGGTCCATGCAAAACGGAGCGACTCAACCCTTATGGTTGCGTTACATTGCTTCCTTTTTTTAAATTTTCTTTCTTTTTAATTTTCTTCTGGGTGGCTTGAGTCGAATTATGTTTCTACTTTTCAAGTTTCACTGACAATTATTTTTAAACGCATCCAGGTTAATATAACTTTTACCAGATATACAGGGAAATCATTTGTAGAATTAATTCTGTGATCGTGCAAATGATTCAATTATAACGGGTTCCGTATAATTTATAATTTATTAATCGCGTTATCGGGTAAAATGATATTTTGAGTTGGATCAATGTTTAAAACAAAATTCATGGTATTTCAACTGTTAATATTAATTATTTACCGCTTTTGTAGTATGATTTGTTCATGGAATATCACATATTAGTAATGGTATCTGTGATTTTTTATTTACTAGGTGTGCCAGGATTCGCCCGCGTGGAAATCGATGTGTCACAAAGTATTTCCTCTATTAAAATTTTGAACATAAAGTTACTCTGAGTTAATCATAAAAGACAGAGAAATGCTGTTAGCGACTTTTTGTAGATCTACAATTCTCAAGTACATTATTTGAGAGTATTTCTACTGGTTTACGCGGCGCACGTGACTAAAGCTTCGAGCAGGCGGGTTTTTTAAACTGCGCGACCTTTTCGACACTATTTACATAATAAGGTTATGTACTATTAACTTAAACCTTTCGGAAGAATTGCTCTTTTTTTTAGTAAAAACCGCACAAAAATCGGAAAAAATGAAAAAATTGATCACATACACACAGACAGATAAGCTGTGATGGCCTAGCGGTGCGACCGTGTGAATCTCTAGAGACGATCATGGGTTCAAACCCGGGCAGACACCAATGAGTTTTTCTATTAAAACTTATGTGTCTAATTGATAATTGCAATTTATCACACGCTTTTCGGTGAAGGAAAACATCGTGAGGAAACCTGCATATCTCTAGAGAATTCCGGGGATATGTGTAACCTACCAATCCGCATTGGAGCAGCGTGGTAGGTCTTAGCTCCAACCCTTCTCTCCAAAAATGGAGAGAGGAGGCCTATGCCCAGCAGTGGGATAGTAACAGGCCGTTACTTACTTTTACTTACACAGACAGCTTTTGGGGACTGTGTTTTATAAGAAGTATAGATGTCTACTACTAAATGTTCCCATGTGTAGCTATAAAAATAGTGTTACAGAGCAAATTAAAAACTTTCCTTCATATTTATATTTTTCTAGTTTAGCTATTAAAGAATTATTATTAGCGAAGGTTATACGTTACTTGAGTTTATGTTATACATTCTCTAGTATTTTTATTATCTAGGTGCATAATAATTTTTTCAATACGCTGTTAACAAACTGTGACAGTTTTGTTACATTGACAACTTACAACGTTATCTCACATCTAAAAAATACGTGTTTATTTTAGCGATAATAATCAATGAAGTAAACTTGAAAACTTGAGATTAATTTAATATTGAACATTCAAATAATTTATACAATAAGACGTTATTTTGCGGAGATCCATAATACAAAAGTAATATTTAAATAATTTTGCGATTTTATTTATATATATATCCGCGATATAGCAAAATTGTATTCAACATTCAAATTTAGGTAATGCAATTAAAGATATTTTGATGATATGTAAAAGTGTATAGTGTATAGTGCAAAGATTTTTCGCAAAAATCATTTTTAATAGCGTATTAAGATTATTAACTTCGTATAGTTTTAAAATTTAGCAATTTAAATTCAAATTAACTCGTTTAAACGAAAATATAGAAACTTAATATATCAAAAACTTAATATATATTTTATTTTAAGATATTTTTGAATATGATTTTCCATATAAAAGTTCGTTGTCAGGTTAATAGAGACCTTTTTCAAAAAGTAATACATTAATAGTTTTCTACTTCTTTATCAGGTAAACCTTCGACATAATAAAAAACATGTGAGGCATGTAAGCCTACCTTTACTTAGCTTTGACAATTTACATCTTAAATTGATGTGAGGTGTCAAGTTTGGGGTCGATCAAAATTTCAAATAGACTCCGTAAGTGGATTTTTGGGGGTTCCGTTCTGTGTAACCGGCGGGAAAATTGATGCTGTCAAAGAAGGCTTATTCAATTTGCGGCTTATTAATCAACGCTGCGAGGGTGTGGACGCCACTTTATGGGCTTGATGAACTGGGCCTGAGTTATTTCATCGAAGATAAAATAGTCTATACTCTGATCAATGGAGGAAGGAAATAATTTTGGTATGTGCGCGTGCGACTTAGTCTTTACGTTGAAAATTAAAAAAAAAAGAAACATAACAATACGCCCGAACTCTCATTATGATGGTCTTTGACTTAGTTTTTATATACGTATAGGTCATTCATTCTCCTGCCCTTACCCCATTCTAAGTGGGGTCGGCACAACATGATGTCACACGATTTTGAATAACGGTTAAGTATTCTACGACTGGCCGCCTATCTGACGTCAACTTACCTTAGTCGCCTTTTACGACATCTCGGTAAGGAATGAGGGTGGACTATTCTACTCAACCGGACACCACACGGTGGGTCAACTTACTTTAGTCGCCTTTTACAACACCTCGCTACGAAACGAGGGTGGTCTAATCTACTCAGCCGGATACCACGCGGCGGATCGTCTTACTGTAGTCGACAGTGGGTCAACTTACCTTACTCGCCTTTTACACCTTAGTAAGAGATAAAGGTGGTATATTCTATTCAGCCGGATACCATGCGGCGTATTTTTTTTCAGTTCGTATGACTGTTAAAAAGCATAAAGTCGAAACAAGGAATATAAAAAAAAAACGCAAAACACAAGAGCTCGATTTAAGGGCTTTATACAGTGAGGATAAACCGCCTGACTAAAGTGCCCTTGGTGGGTAGCGTATCTCTTCCGACCAAGGTCGTTGGCATCAACCAAATATCAGTCAAGTTGATTGAATTTTACACAGTACATTTTTACACCAACCCAACCAAGGTCACCTTGGTTGGATTATCCTAATCGTGTAGAAAGCATTGAAAAAAGAATACTGAAAAACAAGTAGCAAAGAAAAAAAACAAGAAGAAATAAACGTATTCTTTAAAAACTCCAATTTGCATATTAACAATGAACCCATGAAATTGTCTTTGCAGTTAAAAAATCTGTAATATATTTCACAAAGAGAATATTATGATAATTCGTTGGTAAAATAAAGGTCACAATTCGTTGGAGACACGGCGAACATAATAACATATAATCACGCTCGAAATATCGAAACGAAATTGTCATCGACGAATTACGCAATATCGATTCTTGCCATCATCGATTCGATTATAGCCGGCGACAGATGTCCGCAACGTGACGAATTTTGACTAAACGAAACAACCCTAATGGGACCCTAACTTCTACGATTAATTTAAGCTAATTTCAATTCTATGTCATAAATATATGGTTGCAATTCCTTTGAGATCAATAATTGGTTGTTTTGGTTAGGCTTTCGTATTGGTAATCAGTCGGTGACCGCAAATTGTTGTCCCTCGATCAGCCGTTGCCAGGAAATTACAATTTCGATTTTTATTCCATACGGATTTGTAGTATAATTGGATTGTGCAGATGCAATGGTTGTTTATTTTCAGCGAAAAATTTTAATTTAATTTTATTTATTTGTTAAAACTTTTTTGTATATTGAGCAGGTATGTAATTTTCTCTGTTCTTAGAATAATGCATTTAAAACATTTCATTTTGAATTCTTTTTTTGTTTAGAACTTGAGTTCTCTGTCGGAATCGCAGGTTAATAGCTTAATATATTTTTTCCGTATTGTCTAATGTCTGGTAAATAAACCACGACAACATAGCACCCTTCCCATAATTAAAAACGTTTGAAAGATGCGCAACGCACGTGTGTGTTCTAAGACGGCTGTCAAACAAAAATAAATCCATGAATTTGTTGCTCGACTAGTTGCACGACTAGCGTTGATAATAATTGCTCGTTGCGCACTGCACTAATATATTCTACGAAAAGGACACGAGGTTTGTCTTGCGCAATGTGGCTAGTTAAGATTAGTTGACCAACAAGTCTAGTACTAAGTTATATTATAGATATTATGAGAACTGCACACTGAACTTGCACAAAACCTCACTACTACATGCAAAATCTTTCGTAAGGATGTGATTATACTCATTGAAACAATAATTTCGAGACAAAGAGGTAGACCGAAAATGCGTAAGTGTAAGTAAGTATTAAGTACCTAAGTAAAGTATTAAGTATGTAAGTAAGTATTAAGTGTCGCCTTTAAAGACATCAAAAGCTGCGAGCTCTCTGACTAAGACTTCCACGATAGAACAAAATGGAAAGAAAGAGTTAGGAAAGCGGAGACTGTTATTGATGGGATTAACGCGAGGATAATGATGTCTAACGCTGTTAGCTCTGACTGCTGGGGAAAAATGGAGAATCTATGAAATTCACATATTCACGTCATCTTATGGGTCTCTTTTGTGATTGAATTGCTTAAAACTACACGCCATGAAGGGCTATATAGATACTTGTAACGGCCGTGGTTGTACTCAACAGTATGTTATAGTATAGGGAATAGTAAAATAATAGATCGTTCTAAATATTTTCCATGTACTAGTGAGCGCATTGTTTTTGTGAATGTCATCGTAAGCAATGAAGGCCACGCCGCAAATGATCGCGGTTCCCTTTGTATCGGACCGGCTGGGCGTCGGTGCAAGTCATGAGATATGATAGTGATATAACCATTAAGTAAAAGATATATTAAAACTTTAAAAAGTTCTCTTACGATTACCATTTCTTACTTATTATTAGTAGTATTATATATACAAAGTGCGGAGAATCGATGGACGCTGTGGTAAGAAATTGCGACCCCGCACCGGAAAATGCAGCGTTGGTAAACCTCCTACGAGGTGGACTGGAGACATAAAAAGGGTCACCGAGAGCCGCTGGATCCAAGCGTCATAAGATCGTATGGTGTGGAGATCCAGTGAAGAAATCTATGTCCAGCAGTGGACGGTTAAAGATGATAATGATGCTGATTTTAAATACTTTGTATACGAATTTCCCCTTTGCTTCTATATCAGTCGACTTAACAAGAGAACAGATAGTGTGATTCCAAAATCAATAGATCTAATAAGGCGAGAAAGCTACTCGCTGCAGACGATGCATTAGAAATATCCTTTACACAAACAGTCTTAGAAATATGCTATATTCTACTATAATATAGTATGGCTTAATTGACACAAAAAATATAGAACTGTTGTAAAAGTGTCCTGATCAAGATTGAATTGATTATCAAGCAAGATACATAATGAATAAAAACGTCAAATATCAATCTTTAAACCGAGGTTGAATTTATTCCATATCGTGCAATTAATTTATACTAAATGCCCTTGCGCATTAAGTGGCCAGGTCGACGAAGTCTGCCGCGCATTAGCTCAATTCATCTGCAGCCACGTAGTGACCTAACGTCATCAAACGCTACTCTGTACGCATAAAACGCTACAAGTGCGTGCTCACTGATCTATTATCTACGAATTGGTGAATCTCGTGTCGGAAAACTGGTTGCGTCATTTCGCAATATTGCAGCTGGCCAATACGTGCCAATACGTGATCACTGGCCGTGCGGCCACTAAGTGGTCACTGGCCGCTGGCCACCTAGTGAGCGTACTTGCATGGTCGTGGAAGAATTAGTTGGCCGCGGTCACTTGGCCACTTAACGCGCGGTGGCACTAAGGTCAACGGCAGTTATTGATAAATTAATTATTTGTAAACAATAAATCGGTGTTTTCACAATTAATCGAATTAAATCTAATTTTAATAAAACAATATAAGACATTACAACCGCAGTGTGGTATCCGGCTGAATAGAATAGAATAGTACCTCTCTCATTTCTTACCGAGGTGTCGTAAAAGGCGACTAAGGTAAGTTGACCCACCGTGTGGTGTCCGGCTGAGTAGAATAGAACAACCTCATTTCTTTCCGAGGTGTCGTAAAAGGCGACTAAGGTAAGTTGACCCACCGTGTGGTATCCGGTTTAGTAGAATAGACCATTCTCTTTCGTGTCGTAAAATACGACTGAGGTAAGTGGACGTCAGGCAGGTGGCCGGTCGTAAAAACACAGCCAAATCATATGACAGCATGTTTATGGCATGGCCGACGGTGTGCCGACCCCACTTAGAGTGGGATAAGGCAGGAAGATGATGATGATGAATATAAGACATTACAAATCGCGCATTAATAGTTCTTAGACCATACGCATTACGTTTGATAACCCGTCAACAACTATGACATTCGTGCGCAAAGCGCCTACGCAAAAAACAATTGCCGGTAGTAATTGTTTAAATTTCATTTTTTATATAAAACGTGTGTAACAGATAACGTTGTAATGGCAATGGCATGCAGTAGCCGTTTCTACACCGCCATAAAACCATTTATAAACGCCAAAGCAAACAATAATAAAGTCATATTACCGTCCCCAACTATCACTCATCGATACATTGTACAGCGGATGTCACATCTCTAATACGGCTGAGCTTTTGTCGTGTCCCCCTGTAAAAAAAGAAAAAAACATTTAAAAATAGAACACAAATGTATCTAAGATTGGATTTTGGAATATCATCGGCGGATATATTTCATCTTGTCATAACATGGTGGGTCAAAGGAATGGATCAGAGCTTGATAAATTACAGTTCAAATTTGGAATAATGTCTTTTTCACTATTCATCCGCGGTTCGGCGGACTTGGTGAAGTGATGACGTTGGCGGAACATTTGAGGGGTTTGAGATGTTATAATTATATTCGTAAAAATGTGTGCGACTGATATTCTATTGCTCTGTGGCAGTTTTTAAGTTCGTTATTATTTATCTGTGGTAACATATTCTTTGTTTTATTATACTTTGTTCTATTATACGTTTTATTATACTTTGTTCTTTGTCTTTGTTTGCGTATTTAATTTTTAATTCTAATAATAGAATTAATACTACATCTCTAATAATAAAATTAGGTGTCACTTTGATATCCATACTACAAAAGTAATAAAAATGTCATTTTGCTATAATCCGCGATAAAAGAAAATATATGTAATGCTAAATGTAGAGTGTACTATTCGTTCTCATACCTGATACATGCAGAATTTGTAAGAACTTATGCACTACCCGACAGCGATAACACAATAATACACAAGCACTGCCCACATTCACCACCACAATCTCAACAATTGTTTCGCCCTGTAACCGAAACATCCTCAGGAGATAGACTCCAGACTAGATAGACTTGTCGTGCGATTTTGTTTTACTCAGCCGCATACCACACGGTGGGTCAACTTACCTTAATCGCCTTTTACACGTCGGTAAGAAATGAGGGTGGTCTATTCAACTCAGCCGGATACCACAGAGCGGGTCGACTTACCTTAGTCAAAGACACTTAAGTAAGAAATGAGGGTGGTACTATTCTATTCAGTCGGATACCACACGACTAATTATTATTACATAGACATTAAATAAATATCTACCTGTACTCGTTTTCTAAAGTGCAGTCTACTGGGCACCAGTAAATGAAGGTAGGTAAATTAATCACAGGCACCATTAGTTAACTTTCCCTCTAACTCTACCACCCAGGTTCCCTTTACCCGCGACAATATTAACGACTGATCTGGTCTTAATAACCGTTCCGCGTCATTAGACCGGCATCATTTGTCAGAGCCATCATTATATCTAGCCGCTGTGACAAATCGTACGCCGTCACAAGTTGAAGTATGGTAGAAATTTACTGATTTCTACTATCTTTTAATATGTAAGTAAGTAAGTAACGGCCTGTTACTATCCCACTGCTGGACATAGGCCTCCTCTCTACATTTTTGGAGAGAAGGGTTGGAGCTAAGACCTACGCTGCTCCAATGCGGATTGGTAGGTTACACATATCCCTAGGATTCTCTAGAGATATGCAGGTTAATATGTAAATGAGTTAATATTTGAGTGATAGTAGCATATCTTAACTGCAGTCAGCTACGCATCCAGCTGCAATGATTATCTTGTAACCATCAAATTGTAATAATTTTTTGAAAAGATTAGCCGCCGAATTTCTGGTTCTTCTCGGTTGGAGCAAACTTCCGAATCAGTGGTAGCTTTTAAACATTTGACGATTCAAAAGTACAGTAAACAGTCCATTTGAATAAAGAATATTTTGAATTTGATTGAGTTAATCTATTTTTTTTTGTTTACAGAAAGTACAAGTTATATCTATCTTAAATTACACGCTAGGACTATACAAATCATGCCCACGTGGAATGGTCCCAAGAATGCTGCCAGCGTTTCCACGCTGAATCGCTAAGCTGATTCTTTGTGCGAAAAAGGAGCCAAGCCCTGTTGTCACCTGAAGAGGCAAGGCTGAGTTGTATATATATTTATATATATGCAGTACTTGGTATCTCGGTAATTTTTTACAGAATAAAAAAGGAACTTCAAAAAAAAGAAAAAAACATTAGGGTAGGTGGGTCGATGGCGATTTATTTTTTAAATAAAACCTAGCTACATCGATTTTTCTCAAAAAACCTGCATGCTGAATTTCAGGAAAATCGTTGGAGCCGTTTCCGAGATTTAGAAAATAAATGTACACATATACACACAAGATAAAAAGATAAAGATATTCCGATATCGGTAACGGTTCCAACGATTTTCAGGAAATATAGGATGAATCTCAAAATCGATGTATCTAGGTTTCATTTTTAAAAAAATATCATTTTATCCCTGTTTTCGAGCACTGAAAAAATGCTAAAATGTTGAATAGATAGTAAATCAAATTTCAGCAAATAAAGTAACATTTGTATGAACACGAGATGTCGCTGTTGCAGCGTATAACAAATTCGCGTTACGCTAAATATATCGTGTTGGTTAAAATAACTTGCATTAAGTATACAGGGCCCATCCCAGTTCCCAAGATACTAGCGAATTATTCAAACGAAATATTTCAATTATTAAACGCGGTTGATGTGACATTACTGAAACGTCAAACAAAATTGAAAGGAAATGTATCAAGAGGATTCTAAATTCTACTAAACATTTTAGTTTGAAGTAAACGCCGTGTGGTATCCGGCTAAATAGAATAGTACCACACTTATTTCTTACCGAGGTGTCGTAAAAGGCGAATAAGGTAAGTCGACCCGCCGTGTTGTATCCGGCTGAGCAGAATAGACCGGACTCTTTTCTTAACGAGGTGTCGTAAAAGGCGAATAAGGTAAGTCGACCCGCCGTGTTGTATCCGGCTGAGCAGAATAGACCGGACTCTTTTCTTAACGAGGTGTCGTAAAAGGCGACTAAGGTAAGTTGACCCACCGTGTGGTATCCGGTTTAGTAGAATAGACCACCCTCTTTCTAACCGAGGTGTCTGAAAATACGACTGAGGTAAGTTGACGTCAGGCAGGCGGCCGGTCGTAAAAACGTAGCCAAATCATGTGACAACATGTTTATAATATGTTGTGCCAACCCCACTTAGAGTGGGATAAGAGCAGGAAGATGATGATTTAAATTATCTTAACGCGGTTGACATTGCTGAAACGTCGAACAAAATTGAAAGAAATGTAATTAATGTATCAAGAGGATTCTAAATTCTACTAAACTTTTAAGTTTCCAGTAAAATTTATGCATATAAACTTTAGTAAATAGCTCCATTTGTACATAGTGTGAAGCCGTTCCCGACAGATCCCGGCGCTCATTACGGGGCGCACATACATCATCGTCAGACCTTCGGCTGCTGCAAGTCATCGCGCAGACCCTACGTATGGGTGCATGACAAGTATGGAAAGAGCTTATGCTTTTTAAGAAATAAAGGCTTGCTTTATAATGCAGTTTGTAAGTCTCTAGATGGTTGTAAAGTGCGTGCGTGCCTGTGTGTACGTGTGTAGCGTAAATTACATCATCTTCCTGCCCTTATCCCACTCTAAGTGGGGTCGGCACACATGTTATTAACATGCTGTCACATGATTTGGCTGCGTTTTTACTACCGGCCGCCTGATAGACGTCACTTACCACAGTCTTATTTTACGACACCTCGGAAAGAAAGAGGGTGGTCTATTCTACTTAACCGGGTACCACACGGTAGGTCAACTTACCTTAGTCGCCTTTTACGACACCTCGGTAAGAAATGAGGTTGGTCTATTCTACTCAGCCGGATACCACACGGCGTGTGTAGGATACATTTATTAGATTAAAAACAGTTTTTATGCACCAGATATTTAAGTTTTAATTTAGTATTAATGTTGGTATTTTTGTTATCGTCTTTAAATAATAAATGTGGTAGAGGGAGCCTATTTGGTTCCATTTTATTTATGATTTTTTATTGTTTATATAATATGCTAATATAACTGGTTTTATTATTAAGCAGCTTAGCGACATCTTAAACCTTAAAATACCCTAATAAAAATTAAGAAAAAATTCAGTGAAAAAATTTCAGCTCATATGGAAGTGGGTCAAATTTAAAGATTCTACCTTCACATAAATATAGGACAAGTCGAATAAATGTGTAACGGAAGTAATGATGGGAGTGAGATGGGTGTGATGCGGAAAGGTAAGGTGAGGTGTGGAGAGGCGCGGAGAGGTGTGGATGGGTGCGGAGAGGCGCTATTACATTTTTTTTATGTGCTCAAAGCGCGAAGTTTTTCGATTTTGACTTATGAAAAAACGCTTCTTATTTCTATCGTAAAAAATTAAGAAAATATCGCAAAAGCTTTTAAAAAGCCTTTTCCATGTTGGATATCCCACAAATGACAAAAGAAATATCAAAGCGGTAGCTTTTATAGAAATTAACATAAGTATCGCTGGGAGCGGACGTCGCGCGGTCATTACTGGATATAATTAAAAACGTTGATCTTTGATTTATCCACGATATAGCAACATCATCTGGAGCCCGGGGGAAGAAAGCGACCGTCATGAAATATGGATTTGGATTCTCAAAAACGAAACTCATCGTTACATTTGGATGACCAAAATTTGTCCTTATATCTTGAGGGATAATAAATGGTCACACAGTAATCCTCTGCTTTGAGGGTATCTTCGAGCCGCCTTTTGGGCAATTGATGCAAAAAAAACATCCCATAAAATTATTGAAAACATTTTTAACTTGATTTGATCTTACTGAGATGTCGTAAAAGGCGACTAAGGTAAGTCGACCCGCCGTGTGGTATCCGGCTGAGTAGAATAAACCAACCTCTTTTCTTACCGAGGTGTCGTAAAAGGCGACTAAGGTAAGTCGACCCGCCGTGTGCTATCCGGCTGAGTAGAAAAAACCAATCTCTTTCTTACCAAGGTGTCCTAAAAGGCGGTACTAAGGTAAGTTGACCCACCGTGTGGTATCAGGTTTCGTAGAATAGACCACCCTCTTTCTTACCGAGGTGTCGTAAAATACGACTAAGGTAAGTTGACGTCAGGCAGGCGGCCGGTCGTTTAAACGCAGCCAAATCATGTGATAGCATGTTTATAACGTGCCGACTCCACTTACAGTGGGATAAGGGCAGGAGGATGATGAATTTAATAAATAACATTTTTTGGACTTGATCTTACTAAACTAAATATTTATTTCATTTCCTTAAATCAATTAAATTTTCCATAAATAATTAATTTTATTAACTTCAAGAAATACTTATTAAGACATTCTAAAAGCATTAAAAATACGCCGTGTGGTATCTGGCTGTATAGAATAGTATCACCCTTATTTCTTACCGAGATGTCGTTAAAGGCAACTAAGGTAAGTTGACACGCCGTGTTGTATCCGATTAAGTAAAATAGACCACCTTCTTTGTTACCGAGGTGGCGTTTGACAAATCAGGTGACATGTTTATAACATATTGTGTCGACCCCACTTAAAGTGGGATAAGGGCAGGAGTAATCGACGATGGTTCTGACTATGACAAAAAGCGTAAAGGATTCCTCAATTCTTGTCACCCACGATTTTTTATCAACACACAATAACGCTGGCTTCTCCCCTAATCTCACCTTTCACACCTTTTATCCGTTTGCTCATTGTGAGAGCATCATCAGTGCTACCATTAGATTCTCTTGATGTTCCGATAAATAATATCTGATTGGCATTGATACGTGCAGCTTCCATTTGGTAGTTCATTAAGGTGCAGTCGCTGATGGATGGACAGGACATTGCCTAATGGAGCGGCCTTGTTTGTGAAACTTTTGTTATTTATATTTTACTAGATGTACACGCAACTTGCATGCAGTTTTTCCCCCATATATATAAGATATGTTTTATATATTTTTTTTCACCTACCAATTCGCATTGGAGTAGCTTGGTAGGTCTTAGCTCTAATCCTTCTGTCCAAAAACGGAGAGAAAAGGCCCTTTCCCAGCAGTGGGAGAGTAACAGGCTGCTGCGTATGTTTTTTCATGTTGCAGAAGGAAAAATGGGAATATCTTATCGATGACCAATTTTCCCGCGTAAATCTTAAAGTAAAAGTCCCATCAAAATCAATTAACCCGTTCCATAGAACGTTATTATAACATAAAAACTTTTCTCAAGCTCCCTCCCATTTATTAAGAAGCCGTTTTATTAAGAAACAAATGTCAAATACCCTATAGTAGATTTTGAAAAACCAATCAAATACCGACACAGATAGCATTGAGGACTTTGTTTTATAATATGTGTAGATGTTAGTCGGATACATAAGCTTCATTAGCAACAATTGTCATCAATATCGTCATCAATATGGCAGATTAAAATACAAAGCGTAACAGAAAGACAGACAGATATGCAGGTAGACAGATTTTCACATTACATATACCTTGTCACAAAATGGCCGTGTTTATTGAGAAAATGGCACAATTAAAGCTCATATACCGGGGTAATATCATAGGTATATAGGATAAACAAAATCATTTTTTTCCTTTGGGAACAGAAGAAACAGTTAATATGTAAATGATTGAAGGTATTTTAAAACCAAAGTCGCAGATACAATTATTTTAATTTTTAAAAAGGAAAATACTTATAGAGCTACTCTACGGCCTCCTGTATGCTATCCCAATTCCCCATTAGTAGCCGACACCCTTGCGATTAACGAATCACTTGGCTTTTGTCGTTTTTTTAACTTGTCGCTTACAAAACCTATGTGCCGGTGTCAAACAAGAGTTTTGTCAAATCATTGCGATCAAAGACGCCGGTTAGGAAACCCGGCTGTCAATACAGGTTGGTTTGAAGTGCATGTCAGAAGAAATGTTTGAAATGTTACGAATAATTAAACTTTAACATTTGTTAACATTTAGGTGCTCTGCGTTGTGAGATATTGCACAATATATTTTTTTTTATCACCTAGCTCCTTACACGCACCAAGAATCAGCTTCTTCTTCCGATGGACGTTGCTGCTGGACATAAGTCTCTTCATGGGATCTCCACCACGCACGATCTTGTGCCGATTGGACCCAGCGGCTCCCCGCGACCTTTTTGAGGTCGTCAGTCCATCACGTGGGGGGTCTGCCGATACTACGTTTTCCGGTGCGGGGTCACCATTCCAGCACCTTGAGACCCCAACGCCCATCGGTTCTCCGCACTATGTGCCCCGCTCATCGCCACTTCAGCCTCGCAACACGCTGAGCTATGTTGGTGACTCTGGTTCTTCTACGGATCTCCTAATTTCTGATTTGATCACGTAGAGAAACTCCGAGCATAGCTTACTCCATGGCCCGCTGAGCGACTCTGACTAGCGACTGACATAGTCAGCGACCTATAATATAAAATAAATATAGCTAAGAATTAGCTTAGCTAAATTTATTTTATTTATAGAACAATATACAATTACCTTAACATCCATGCGATAATGGAGTACAACTTACTTTGTCTTAAAATCTATAACAGATCGATCAAATTTAACGATAACAGATAGTTCAACTTGCTATATTTGGGAATTCAGTTAGAGAGCAACAAAATATATCTATCATACCGGCAATTAGATTAAGGGTGCGAAGGGCGCGCGTAGAGGGCCTACCAAAATGCCTTCTTAAAGCAGGCAAAGCAAGGCATCTCCTTTCTATATACGAATATCTATGACGCGGAAACGCTGCCAGCATTCTTGGGACCATTTAAATTGGGCATGATTTGTATAGTAAGTAAGTAGCGACCTGCTACTATCCCACTGCTGGGCATAGGCCTCTTCTCTCCGTTATTGGAGAGAAGGGTTGGAGCTAAGACCTACCACGCTGCAGGCTACGCCAATGCGGATTGGTAGGTTACACATATCTCCAGAATTCTCTAGAGATATGCAGGTTTCCTCACGATGTTTTCCTTCACCGAAAAGCGTGTGATAAATTGCAATTATTAATTGGACACATAAGTTTTAATAGAAAAACTCATTGGTGCCTGCCCGGGTTTGAACCCATGATCGTCTCTAGAGATTCACACGGTCGCACCGCTAGGCCATCACAGCTTGTGATTTGTATAGTACTAGCGTGTAATTTACAATATACATAACTTGTAAATTTTTGTTGTAAATAAATAATATTTGTTAACATGTAGTTAAAAATTATTTACGCCGTGTGGTATCTGGCTGAATAGAATAGTACCACCTTCATTTCTTACCGAGGTGTTGTAAAAGGCGACTAAGGTAAGTCGACGCGCCGTGTGGTATCTGGCCTTGTAGAATAGACCACCCTCATTTCTTACGGAGGTGTCGTAAAATGCGACTAAGGTAAGTTGACCCACCGTGTGGATCCGGTAGAGTAAAATAGACCACCCTCTTTCTAACCGAGGTGTCGTAAAATACGACTAAGATAAGTTGATGTCAGGCAGGCGGCCGGTCATAAAATACGTGGCAAAATCATGTGACAACATGTTGTGCCGACCCCACTTAAAGTGGGATAAGGGCAGGAGGATGTAGTAAAAAAAATATTTAAACAAATAAAATTAGTGTAAACTCCTACGCTCAACATCTAAACCACAATTACACTTTTGACAAGTCTTTACTTGAAAACTATATCAACTTGTAACTATCTCCATACCTATAATAATAATTAATATTGCTTTTTCTTAAGAACAGAATCACTTTCGCATTAATTTGGATATGAACTTTCTCTATGTCATAAAATAAAGCAGATTACTAACTGAGAATTACTGCGAAAGTAATACGTAACTGTATTGGCATTTCATAGAGCAGTTTGTTTTTTTTATATTTAAATTGACCAAATGTCATGTTGCGATGATCGATTGGACGTGCATAGTATTTTCGCGTGTGATTGAGAGACGTTGACACCGTTCCGCTGAATTTTATGTCAATTAATACGTTGCATTTAAAAATGTCTATTAAGCAATCTGTTGTATAAGTTATTTGCATTTTTGCACAGTTCATTTTTTTGAAATACCTAGATATAGATAAATATATGGGACAATTAGGATATAGATGGTCGTCCGTCTTCAAAGTAACGAAGTAAAAGGTATTATATTTATTAAGTTAAATAACATAAAC
Organism: Morpho helenor; assembly: GCA_029227775.1. Classification (NCBI taxonomy): domain Eukaryota; kingdom Metazoa; phylum Arthropoda; class Insecta; order Lepidoptera; family Nymphalidae; genus Morpho; species Morpho helenor. Next base: position 4,679,084 of record JARGCU010000006.1, read on the forward strand.
CATATTCTGATTAGATTTTTAATTACAGCCTATGTTTTAAGATTCTATAATAAAATTCCACAATCAATTTTAACATTGCCATTACAGCAGTTTAAAAACACTATTAAGGAGAGGCTGATACAGAAGGCCTACTATACTGTTGAGGATTATTTAGACGATAAAAATGCGTGGATATAAATATTGTTCGACCCTGTACAAGATAGAAACATTAAATGTAACTAGCATTAAGAATTGTATTTTTTAAAAAGAGCAACCGCCGAGTTTCTTGCTGGCTCTTCTCGGTAGGAACAGCTTTCCGAACCAGCAGTAGAGTTGACGATTCAAAAGCACTTGTTTACAAGTTTATTTGAATAAAGAATATTTTGAATTTGAATTTGAATTTGTGTATGTGTTGTTGTGCATATGTGTGTAGGTTTGTGTGTATGTAGATCTACGTATTTAAATTATTATACTGCATAGATTCCCAATTATACCCATCGAACCGGATGCAAAACGAGCATCGCATTAAACAGCACCTAGATATCGCCTTCGTGCCGTCCTTTTAACATGAACTATCGTATTTTACTTTATAACCCGTACCGTATTTTAAATGGGCGTTTCATGGCATTAAGGCGTTCGCAAATGATATTTCCCGCTCGCAAACCGCCATAATTATATTCACATCAATCAGATGCGCGCGCGCATGCCCGCTAGCCGGTTAAATGGTTATTAGCCGGCTAATATACATGTTGTATAATGTTTAATATTACTTATGTATTACGGGGCTTATGTCAAATTTTATTGACAGACATTTTATTTTGTTTTTATAGACACTTTTTTTCAGGTTTTCGCTTATATGTATTAGTTTCCAAACTAAAAAAATATTCACCTATTTATTTTGTTATAAACTTCGCCGTGTGGTATCCGGCTGAGTACACCACCCTTGTTTCTTACCGAGTTGTTGTAAAAGGCGACTTCACGACTGCGACATGCATAACTGCATGTTATAAACATGCTGTCACATGATTTGGCTGCGTTTTTACGACTGGCCGCCTGCCTGACGTCAACTTACCTTAGTCGTATTTTACGACACCTCGGTAAGAAAGAGGGTGGTCTATTCTACTAAACCGGATACCACACGGTGGGTCAACTTACCTTAGGTAGTCGCCTTTACGACACCTCGGTAAGAAATAGGGTTGGTCTATTCTACTCAGCCGGATACCACACGGCGGATCGACTTACCTTAGTCGCCTTTTACGACACCTCGGTAAGAAATGAGGGTGGTACTATTCTATTCAGCCGGATACCACACGGAGGTTATGAGAGATCATGTTGTGCCAACCCCACTTAAAGTGGTATAAGGGAAGGAGAATGATGAATAGCAATATTATTCCATTGACCTCCCTAATTGCATCAAAAAATCTTTTAGTTGTCTTACTTTTAAATCAAATGATAAAAACACCTCATTGATAATCTGTAACAATTAATAGGTATTGTTTTTCTTTAATCTCTATGTATATTGTTGTACCATATTTTTTATGTATTATTTTATTTTGATTCTTATGCATTTATTAATTTCTCTTATTTCTGAATTATTTACGCCTATTAGAACTTTTCTTTTTCTGTTTGTTTGCTCACTGCACCTATTTAAATTTTCTGTTTAAACCTAAGATTGACTGGAAGAGAACGCTTAATTTAGTGTTTAGTCAGCCTTTTGTACTTTGATATCTTAATAGCAATAAAGAATAAAAAAATATAACAACCACTATAATCATTGGTTGAACCAAATTGTCGCGTCAAAGTGCAGACGGTTGGAACTATAATTTAGCTACCAGTGGTTGCGATTAATATAAGATGTAGAAACTAAAATAATAGTAAACTTTATCGAAATGATAATGTTGTGGACGGGCGTGGCTTTCGTGTCGACAGCTGAAATGTCAAAGCTGTTTGCGCCAAGGTTTTATTGGTACGGAGTGAAGCAAAGTGATGACAAAATATGCTGTATTGCTCTAGAGATATAGTAAAAGTAAAGTAACGGTTACTATCCCACTGCTGGGCATAGGCCTCCTCTCTCCTTTTTTGAAGAGAAGGATTGGAGCTAAGACCTACCACGCTGCTTCAATGCTGATTGGTAGGTTACACATATCCCCAGAATTCTCTAGAGCTTTCCTTGCGATGTTTTCCATCGCCAATGAGCGTGCGATAAGTTGCAAATATCAATTAGACAAATAAGGTTTAATGTCTAGTGCAGCATATGCACAAATTCAATTTTTAAATATCAAAATGTTTTCGTCACAAACAATAAATGTGGCCCATTGGTGCAGAGGGTAGTGACTATGCCTTCAGCTCCTCGGGTCGCGGGTTCGATTCCCGCCGAGGGCCAACATTTTCTATAAATGAATTTGTTGGTCTTTGAGCCTGGGTGTATATATGTATTTAAAAATATATAAGTATATATTCACCAGTTGTCTGTGACCCATAACACAAGTATTAAGTCACTTACTTTGGGGATGGACGACCGTGTGTGTAAGTGTCCCATATATTTATATATATATATATTTAAAATGTAAGTTATTATTTTAAAATGATTTATTGTATTCAATAGGGAATTTTATAACAAAGAATACAGTATATAAATCATAGGTATAATTATAATAAAGTAAATAGCCTGATCTAAAAATGAATGTAAATATTCGTTCACCCCGAACCCCCCCCCCCCCCAGACGTTCTAAGGGTTAATAGCAAAACTCATTGGCGTCTGCCCTGGGGAATTGAAATTCGAAAGAATGGCACGCTCTCATCGCTTAACTTTCAAAGCTTGATGAGCTAGTAATATGGAAATCCCCAAAGTAGCACCTGATCTACATATCCATTCACCGGTGAGACGTGGTCAGCCGTGGCTTCTCGCTTCACCTTTAACGGGATAATACCAGGCCGTCCATACACCACTTATTGTCAGAGGGCATCAGAGGGTATTACAGTGCATCGGACCGCTCGGGCGCTCCGAACAGGGTTTATCGGACGCCCAGCTGAAAAGGTTCTCGAGAGGGTTGATGCATCTGCTGATCCCGATACATCAACCGCGGAGGGAGGAGCCACTTTTCAGAGAGGCCCCGAACCAGAGGTGCTGTGCTCTGGGGTTCAGAGTTGCTTGTGGGGATGGGGGCAATGTGTGCGGCACCCTGTCCTCGCCACTAGCAGCGTGCTGGAGCATACCGTTGGTTCCGTTTTAGTCGGTGCGAATCTGACATAACCATCGCCTGTTCTCAAAAGTGGTTAACCGTAAGGAGATTTTTCTTGTATAAAAAAAAGTGGCAGAGTATCAGTGGGCGTCAGAAGGCGTCTCAGCTAGTTGGCTCACCCAACGCTTTAGAGCTTCTTCGCTTCTTCTACATGTTGCAACCTTGACAATGCTTCTACGTTCACCCATCCCAATGACACTTTAAAAGTTCTAAGGATATACATGTATAGTCAATTCGAATAATAAATAATGAGACAAGAGGGATTTGCTCAAAAGGGAGATAGACAAATCAATAATTTGAACACTTGAAGTAAATAAGGCACTAAGTACCTAAAAAAAAATTCGAACTAAGTATGCAATTTGGTTCTAAAAGCCTTTTAGAATCAAATTGCATACTTAGTTCGAATTTTAATTTTTAGGTACTTAGTTCCTTATTTACTTCAAGTGTTCATTTATATTTTTAGCTAGTAGTATTTCTCGTGCTCTTTTCTTTTTTTATAATGTTAGGTCTAATTTGTACACGGACATTACTCCTAATGATATCTCCGAAATAGTCTAAGATTTTAGTAGATATCTTATCTAAGCAATTTGGATGCTATAGTCATTTTTACCATGACCCATACACTCAATGACACTTCACCAAACAAAAGAACAAAGCGTTTTCATTACATTACACAACTTATATTCACGCTGGCCGAGTCGTATAATGACATGCTGCTCTAATGGCTTACCGAATCACTACCACCGCTTACCACTCGCCTAAGACAAATTTATCTTAACCATTGCGAGATGATAATGTAAACTCTACCTATCTAGAAATAAAGATGAATACAACTGCTTTAAAGTTATCTCACTTAATTTTCTAGTAGAGCACCACGCCTCCTCTTGCGACAAGGGACAGTCTTCTTGGCCTCAAATGAGTTCGTATTTGAATTTCAATCATAGCACCATTAAAATAGGATTATTTTTAGATCAACGACTTTGTAGTGATGTTAAAGAAGATAACAAATTCAAATTATGGTCCAGTTTTTTTATTAACGCACTCAATGTTATCTAAATCTGAGGATTCATGACAAAAAAAACTATAATATATTTTTTGTTTCCCATTATTTCTGTATTGGCTGTTCGAACTCAATACATATTATATATCTGATACATTACCTGTCGTAGAATCTGTTGACATGTCTAATACTTTTTAACGAGTAACTCTAATAAATATGTATGTCTTCACATTCTTTTCAGCACAGACAGAACTCATAATTTCATATTAGTCCGTTCGTTTAAGCAAATAAAGCCTTTTAATGCAATCCTTAGCTTAAACTTCCTTAATTAAAACTTTAACCCATAAATTGCAGCCCGTGAGTGATATATCGAAATTTCAGAAACAGCTCCGATATTCAGGGAATTTTGTGGGTGTTTAATGGATCTAGGTTTAGTTTAAGAAAACGTCGTTTATCGTTATTTTCTAGCATTGTAACACTGTTATATTTTTAGAATACAAATGTAAATTTCGCTATTATCTAGAGGGTTGTATTAGCTCAGGTGGAGAATCTGATGGTCCCGAAGATTGGCAAGTAGGCAGACAGCTATCTAATATGCAACGTGTTTGTATGTATTAACGATGTAATTTGGTAAATATTTAATAATAGTGGTGCCTGCCACTTCTCGCCAAGTTACACGTTAAAATACCCTCAATAATGCAATATGGAATTTTTTCCATGTGCAATTTATCCTATATCTATACAATCCCGATGTATGAACTTTAACTGTGCTAAATTTCTTCAATATCGGTCCAGCGAATTAGCGTTATAAGCTTAACAGACAGACAGTCAGACTTTTGCATTAATATTAGTAACAGAAGCATCCAATAAAAATTCTGGTCTGATATTAATGTCAGACAAATAAAAAACTGGTTCAAAATTTTCCTGGCCACGTTCCGCTCATACGCGGGGTAATGATACGAATTACAATAATTGTGTAAGCGCGAGTGGGGCGGCGCCCAAATGACAATCACGCGCCGCGACCTAATGAACGGGTGTACGCAGCTAGATCACAGGTGGCGGCTAGAGATGGGACATGTGTCGATGTAATTTAATAAAAAATAAAATAAAATTTAAAGTGACGACTAAATTTTTGTTTTATTTGACAAGCCAACAACATTTATGCATTAAGACAATGAAAAATAAACGAAACTCATAAAAAAGATATAGAATAAATATCATAACAGGCGTGTTTAATTTAATTTATAATTTTGTATACTTAATTTACAAAAACATATGACAAATAATGAAGCAGTTTAACACCAAAAACAAAAACAAAAAACAACTATTTAAAATTGAAAAATTGTATCAGGCCGGTCGTAAAATACGTAGCCAAATCATGTGACAACATGTTTATAACATGTCGTGCCTACCCCACTTAGAGTGGGATAAGGGCAGGGGGATGATGATGATGAATTGTATTAAATTTTTAATATGTAATATAAGGCGTTGTCGAAATATTTGCAACTTCTTAACCTAGCAAAAATGTCATATACAAAAATGGCACAACATGTTATAAACATGCTGTCACATGATTTGGCTGCGTTTAACGACCGGCCGCCTGCCTGACGTCGACTTACCTTATGTATTTTACGACACCTTGGTAAGAAATGAGGTTGGTCTATTCTACGCAGCCGGATACCACACGGCAGGTTGACTTACCATAGTCACCTTTTACGACACCTCGGTAATAAATGAGGGTGATCTATTCTACTCAGCCGGATACCACACAGCTAATACTTTAGATGTTAATAATTATAAATAAATAATTATCGATATAACAATCGAACATCCCTATAATTCTAAAGCTCTCGTATTGTCCCTGCCGAGTCATGTGCTGATTGTATCAGAAACATAAGCATTATATATGTACGTGAGTGAACACCGCATCTGATCCAAATAGGTAATTATGTAGGTATTCTTTGTAATTACTTAGGTGGAAACGTAGTGTGATATGTGAGATGGTAAATCAATTAAAAGATGGTCTTTTTTTATATGATAAATAAAATAGATGTTTTCATTTTTTCATTCGATTTCTGTGATGCCGAAGCTAACACCTTTAACAAAGTCTTTTTGGAACTCAGAAAAAACTAGTTTTTGAAATCATAAACTTCGTTGTTGTTGTAAACAATGTTATTCTAACAATTAATGTTTATCTATTACGCTTTTGAATCTGCTGAACCAATATTGATTAAATTTAGCACAACTAAGCTATACACTGGGGAAATATATCGATAAAAAATCCGATTTAACATCAGACACAAAGAAAAAACATAAGCATTATTGATAGTAGGTACTTAGATTCTTAAGTTATGTGTGTTTGGTGTGAACAAAGTTACGGGTAAAACTCGTGTTAAATATAGTAAATAAAATATAAAATTACGAGTTAGACACTGGTAGATGTTGAATGTTAGTCTGCACTAAAAGATACAGTGTTTGTAGACTTTACTCAGCAGTCTAATCTATTCGCAGGTCACACGAAGCTATTGAATTCACCATTAAGCCGTATAGTATCATAATCCCTTTAAGAGACCTAAGCTTAGCAGTGATCTCAAGATATCACAGAGATCGTAAATAAAAAAAATCATTTAATGAATGCATTCTTTGTATTCTTCTAATATGTAATTTACTGGGAGGACTCAGTGAACTTATTGCGGACAATTGCACTGAATAATTGCCCTGTGCGTTCCCATCGAGGGTGACTTAAGGAAATTGCTTGTTTCTTGTGATAATTGAACTGTTTCACACTTTTTTATTTGGTTACATTAATTGAAATTTCATTTATTTAAAAAACATTAAAAAAACGATTTATTGGAAAAAAAACTTTTATACAATGTTTTTGTTAGTTTAAGTAATTTTAACATTTAAGATTTGTGTCTCATATAACTGCGATTTGATTTAACTATTAGAAATATGACAATATTTGATTTAAATTAGTTTAAGTTTAAGATAAGTTACACATATATAAATAAATCTGTACTTATTATAAAACAAATTCCCCACTAGCTGTATGTCTGTATGTAATCAATTTTTTTCAAAATCGACTAATTACTACATTATTACTATTAAAAATATGATGAATATTCGAAACAGGTTTCTTCTGGTCAATCGTCGTCAATCGTCAAAAATTATCCTTTACGGTCATATTAATGAAATACTATAAAAGATATCTTTGTTAAAACTTATGTGTTTAATTGGTAATTGTAATTTATCAAACACTTTTCGGTGCGGGAAAACATCGTAAGGAAACCTCTTTATCATCATATCTTTAGAGAATTCTAGGGATATTGCTTAAACTATAATCAGTTTTTATGGCTAGCTAGTAAGTAATAAATAAATAATACTAACAATTGTATTTAAACCAAAGCAAATCTCATCTCATACTCATTAAGGTGCGTAGATGTCCTACACGGAATGACATTCATTATTTTTAAGGACCTCATAAAACAACATTACTGCCGCGCGGACTATACTTACACACTGTTCCCTCCCAATTATTGGCCATAACTGCCGGTTCGATTCCCGTCGATAATTATTAGTGTTCAGTCCAAACATATGGGACATAAATAACTTTGACGGTTCGCCGTCTCCGTTAATTGGCCGGGTTGACGCTGGCTCCGAATTAACATCTGAAGACAGTCTCGGAATCGTAAACTTTTGATTCTCTGAGCATTTATATAGTAAACTAGATTTTACCGGCAACTTTGTTCGCGTAGACAGTAGCCGTGTAATGTAAATGGCGCTTTTCAATTTCATCCTATTCCTGTAGAATTAACAGGATTTCTATAGCCTATATGTTATATCATCGATATTGATTCAGAGAATTCGCCGTGAAAGAGTTAAAAACATACATCCCTACTCAAACGCATTTATAATATTCGTAGGAAATAGGATATATAAATATTTAGGAAAATTTCACACCACACGTTTATCCGTCCCCAAAGTAAGTAACTAATACTTTTGTTGTGGGTAAGAGACAGTAAGTTGTCTCTTCGTATGGTATCCGGCTTAGTAAAATAGACCACCCTCATTTCCTAACAAGGTGTCGTAAAACGCGACTAAGCTAAGTTGACCCACCATGTAGTATTCGGTTGAGTAGAATAGGCCACCCTCTTATCAAGTTGTTGTAAAAGACGACTAAGGTAAATTGACGTCAGACAGCCGGCCGGTTGTAAAATACGTAGTCGAATCACATCACAACGTGTTTATAACATGTTGCGCCGACCCCACTTTGAGTACTTTAGGACACCTCGGTAAGAAATGGGGGTGGTCTATTCTACTCAGACGGATACCACACGGCACTTACCTTAGTCGCCTTTTACGATATCTCGGTAAGAAATGAGGTTGGTCTATTATACTCAGCTGGATAACACACGGCACAATAGAAGAAAATGCATAAGATACAATCAATGGCGGAATAGTAGGTAATGTGACCCGCATTCTAATAGGTGTAATCGAATACCCACAATCTATGAACTCGTCTAACTTTTGTAATTCACTCCGCCAACTTACAGGGACACCCGCTAGCTCTCAACCTATACCATAGATCACTATAGATATTAGACACGACGACAATAGCGTCAATACCAGACAACGATAGTATTAGATAGTATAGTGGGATAGTAACAACTTTGTTACTATCCCACTGCTGGGCGGTTCCGTTTTTGGAGAGAAGGGTTGAAGCTAAAACCTACCACGCTGCTCCAATGCGGATTGGTAGGTTACACATATCCGTAAAATTCTCTAGAGATATGCAGGTTTCCTCACATTATTTCCCTTCAACGAAAGACGTGTGATAAATTGCAATTATCAATTCGACACAAGCTTTTACAGAAAAAACTTATTAACTTATTACTATGTCTGCCCAGAGTTTAAACCTATAACCTCTAAAAAGAGTCGCGAGATCTCACCACTGGGCTATCATAGCTTAAAAAATGTAAGTGAACATTTTATGTCATCCTATATCTGTAGAATTAACAGCCTATATATTATTCCGGTGTATAAGGAATAATTGTGCCAAATTTCATCGATATCGGTTCAGCGGATTCGCCGTGAAAGAGTAAGAAACATACATCCATATTCACAAACTTTCGCATTTATAATATTAGTGAGATATTAGTAGGATATTATAACGTAATCGGTGGCACAATATCAATAAATAATGCGTACAAGCGGTGGCCTTATTACTAGTAAGTGATCTCTTCCAGGCACCTCCGATTTTATAAAAAAAAATGGGCAGAATATCATAGAACAGTTATATGACAAAAGTCGATTCTACAACACTGTTAGGTCTGTTAAAAGCTAAGTGTTGGACAAAGTTGTGTTGATTGTGCGATTAGGGAGCCGGCTCACGTGTCGTGTCGTGCCAGGCACCACTCCACTGTCCAATTAACACGAGTTTTTTAATTCCATTCCCATCGCAACGATAACGCCAAGGTTGACTCGAATAATTGAAAACTTTTACAAAAATCGTGCACTCACTGTGACGTTACTGATTTACTGGCACAATTGTCACGCGATACAGTGTATACGGAATTTTATGGTGTTTATGACAGGCATTTAATAATCGCTCGTTCGGAATTCAAATGTTTCTGACGTAAACTGATTTATATCTTCCTTATCTTAGTCCATAGTGTTATTATACTAAATTCGTATTCAAATGATTCTTTATTCAAATTGGCTTTTACAAGCACAAATCGTCATATTACAATGTAGCTAAGACTGGTTCGGAAAGGTGCTCTTACCGAGAAGAAGAAGCCAGCCTAAAAAGTAAGCAAATGAGGTTTATCATCTACCTCTTTTTGGCGCGTACGTTTGCATAAAACGTCATTTTGAAGGAATTAATAAAAACGTTCTACGAATATTTTAAATTAAGAATGCGCTCTGAATTTTTCTTTGCGCATGTGTGATTAGACAAAATGAACTATGCAAATCTATTCTTCCAATTTATTTGTTGCGACAATCTCATTTACAGGCCTACATATGCCCTACTCTAGTTTAATATCTATTCGTGTCTTAGTTACGCCGTAATATTTAGCTAAATTAATTTATTATTAAACAAATAAACCTTCGTCCTAATATTACGAAGTAGGTTTATTTGCTGTGATCGCCGAAAGGGTCTGAACCCCAAGCCTGGCCCAATGATTTCTTCTGTAAAATCTTATCCGCCTAATTAATAATTAATTGTATGACACTGCAACAGCGACATCTAGTGACCGCTGTTTCAACCCAATACAAATTGGCGTTACGCTATCGCGATCAAATAGGTTAAAAAACTCGCACTAAGAACACTGTCTATTATACTGTTAATATCTGATATTGATCCTCCATAGCGGTAACATCCCTTTACACATGACTAAATTACGAAGGGACGCTACAAAATTGTGTTTGTCATATATTGTTTGTCATGTCGCCTGTAATCGAACCCCTCGCGACACTTTAGCATTTGTCTTCATTCCGATACTTAGACGTCAAGAGAGGGGACAATGTCGATATCGAAATTCCATGATATTAATTTTTTTTTTTAAGAATCACCTGTTTAAGTTGCCTAACACAAAAATTCATTTAATCGCTGTATATAGGTAATTTATGCAAAAATAAAGTTTTATATCTTTCGAGTGTCGGCGCAATATGTTATAAACATGTTGTCACATGATTTGGCTATGTATTTTACGACAGGGCACTTGCGTTAGCTTACCTTAGTCGCCTTTTACTACATCTCAGCAAGATAGAGGGTTGTTTTTTCTACTCAACCGGATACCACACGGCAGATCAACTTATCTTAGTCGCCTTTACGATACCTTGGTAAGAAATAAGGGTAGTCTATTCTACTTAGCCGAATACCAAACGACGGGTCAAGCTACCTTGTATTTTACAACACCTCGGTAAGAAATGAGGGTGGTCTATTCTAGTCAGCCGGATACCACACGGCGGGGCAAGTAACCTTAGTCATTTTTTACGACACCTCGGTAAGTAATGAGGGTGGTCTATTCTAGTCAGTCGTATACCACACGGCGGGTCAAGCTACTTAAGTCGCGCTTTACGACACCTCGGTAAGAAATGTGGGTGGTCGATTCTACTCAGCCGGATACCACACGATGGGTCAAACTATCTTTGTCGCCTTTTACGACACTCGGTAAGAAATGAGGGTGGTCTATTCTATTCAGCCGGCACAGTGGTGTAAAATGTATATCTTAAATATATATTTAAATATAAACATGTTCATATTATAATTGACATTTACAAAATCGATACTTCACCGGTTCAGCACATCCCTAAACCTAAAGAACAAGCAACATTGATATTAATTTCGCCTTCGTGCACCAAATCACGTCGCTATCTAATTATCCGATACCGGTAAATATTAAATTATGAAATTTGCGACCTTCTTCCCTCCCAAGGGAAATAATAGGCATGTTTTTAAATGAAATAAGGAGGGAATTCGGCGATAACCAGCCGTTCCGGTTTTCAATTAGGCGTTTTGTTATTTTATATTGTTTTTGTGTCGAAGTGTCGAGTAAATAAAACAAAAGGCGGATAAGGCGATTGAGAAGGATTGGGTATCAATTTTAGTCAAGACCAAGAATTAACTTGAGGGAATAGTATCGTTTAATACCATTGTTTCGTTATTTAGAATGTAAATAAAATTAATTGTATCTAAAATATCGTTTTGAATTAAGAAAAATAAAAACGACGTATGTATCTTAAACGCTAAAGGCCTTGCATTATCAATATAAAACTGTTCACTAAATAAATTATATACCGGATTTAAGCTTTAATTGTGTGTATATATACAATTCTAGAATGTATTTATACATTGTATATACTATTAACATAATGAAATAAATATATGGGACGCACGCGGTCGTTCGTTCCCAATGTAAGTAATTTAATACTTGTGTTATGGGTTACAACTATTAAATATATTCATATATAATTTTAAATACATATGTACATAAATACACCTAAATCGAAGAAACAAATTGTATTTAGAAATTTTAGGTTCTAGGCGGGAATCAAACCCGCGAACCGCAGAGCAGTAAGCAGTGTCACTGCCACGTGTTTGACGGATCAGTCTAAGAATCAATTAAACTGCTGTCCTTTATAAATTTAAGTTAATATTTTTAATGTCATCGTAATATTATGTTAATTTTAATCTCTAATTATTAATTAATTTAATTATTGTTGTTAAATGACCTCATCATTTCAATAAAACATATTACATAACTAACTGTGTTTGCGGCTTCGCCCGCGTAATAAATTAGTATATTTAATTGAAATTTATAACATAAAAGTAGTTATGGTAACTTGACCATAAGAGATAGAGACATGGTGTTGCTGATTTTTTTGTAGTATTTTTGTAGATGTAAAATTCTCTTGTACATTAGTTTAGTAGATCTCTGTTGGTTTTCGCGGGGCACGCGACTAAAGATCCTAGCAGGCAAGCTTTTTTTACAACTGCCCAATCACTTCAACACGATTTACATGAAACTGTAATGCATCGTTAACGTGAACTTTTCTGAAGAATTACACTACCTTTTAGTAAAAACCTTACACAAATCGGTACAGTAGATTTGGGGAAATTGATCACAACAAGATAGCACAAACAGACAGCTTATGACATCTTTGTTTTATAATAAGTATAGATAGATATTTATTAAAAATATATGTGATATTTGCTGGCCCGTTGGCGCAGTTGGCAGTGACCCTGCTTTTCGCAGGTTTGAATCCCACCGAGGGCTAACATTTTCTAACTAAAATTCGTTGGTTCTTCCAGCCTTGGTGTATATATGTATTTAATTATGTATTTAAAATTATATAAGTATATATTCACCAGTTGTCTGTCACCCATAACACAAGTATTAACTTACTTACTTTGGGGATGGACGATCGTGCGTATAAGTGTCCCATATATTTATATTTATATCTGATATACTACCATATGGTAGTAAAATGTACGCAGTTTCTTCCCGACCTACGATAATACCGAAAACCGAAATTACGGTATCGTTTAGCGTAATAGCTGTTACGGTACCAATCAAGCGTCAAAGGAATGCATTACCGATACCAAATCACCGGGGACCAATTACAACGTTGAAGGAGACGAGCCGCGGGCCGTGTGGGAACTGAAATTTGAATTTGAAATTTCGGTACCAATTTAGCTTGAGGTGCAGGCGACAGATACCGTAACGCAGTGGGAAACGGGTGATCCAATTGTATTGTATGGGGAAAATTATAAGATACTACGGTCGGTAATAGATATAAATTTTCACTGACAGAATTAAGCTAATTCTCTTATATAATTTATAGAATTAGGGGTTACTTTGCGGAGATCCATAATACAGAAGTAATAATAAAATTATTTTCTAACCCGCGAAGAAGTAAAATAGAAAATATATATAATGCTAAATGTAGAGTGGACCATACGTTTTCATAGCCGATGTATGCAGGATTCGTAAAAACACATGCACAAACCTCCACTACCGCCACCACAATACACAAGCACTATATACATTCACTATCACAAACTTACTATCGCAATGCTTTGTGATTTTGTCGTGGAGTCTATCCCCTAATGATGATTGCGGGGCGAAACTGTACATCCCATCGTACAGGTACAACATTTCTTCTGTATGTTGTTTTACTAGCTTAGACGCCGTGTGGTATCCGGCTGAGTAGAATAGATCACTCTCATTTCTTGACGAGGTGTCGTAAAAAGCCACTAAGGTAAGGTACTCACCATGTGGTGTCCGGTTAAATAGAATAGACCACCCTCTCTCTTATCGAGATGTCGTAAAATACGACTAAGATAAATTGACGTCAGGCAAACGACTGGTCGTAAAATATGTAGCCAAATCATGTGACAACATGTTTATAACATGTTGTGCCAACCCCACTTAGAGTGGGATAAGGGCAGGAAGATGATGATGTTGTTTTACTACCTTAGGTATCATTTACAACTCTCCTCAACGTCTCTCTCATCCCTTTTAACTTTATATAATATTAAGATATAACTTGGAATTTGAAGGTAACTTATTTGTTTTTTTCCTATACAGCCTTCACTTAGAAATTATATGTGAAGATATGTATACGCGTATTCCCTTTGTACTTAAGTTATAAACTTAAGTACGATAGTTTATCTTTTTTTTAAAATATCCTTGATTAAAAATGGCATATATGAAGAGAGGACTACATTAACTTTGAATACAATAATCTGATCTCTAAATGATCATTACACGATAATGTAATCGGTGTACTTTTTTGCCTGTTAAATTAAAAATCAGTGTCAAATTCTTGTAACTTAATTTATATTAAGCACACAAAATGAATCTTTATGAATGACTAAATTGTACCCGCGACTTCGTTCACGTGGACTGTTGTCGTTTGATAGGTTATTAATAGATAGCGCTTTTCAATGTCATCCTATTAGAATTAAAATATTATATTGAGAACACAATCATAGTACTACTTAATATACGGGCTTCCCTCGACAGGGATCCGGCAGAATATCAGCGTTGCTGGTATTTTTTACCTCCAACACTAAGCTGAGCCAGAACCTTTTCATTGGCACGACACACTTTAAATTCACCTTTTATATAATTTTTTGTTGTTATTGCTTCTCTCTGTGTGTAAATTGTTTTTATTTTGTGTTGTGTGAATGAATAAAGCTATTCTATTCTATTCTAAAAGAATTAACAGGATTTCTATAGCAGTCAACTAACATACACTTTTATAAAAATGGTATATTCCCTATTATATTTATCGTCGAGTTTTCTCCATACTGCTCTAGTCACAATATTAATACCGGGTCGCGTCGCTCCCGAGGGGTTTCTAAATCATCCGTCCCTGTCGCTCCCCGGGCAGGCCGCTTGTGACATAGAGTGGATAAGACAGCACTTACAAATACAGATAATAACATTATTATAGATAAAAAAAATGCACAGATAACAAATGTTTGATCTATAAGTTAGCCCGGCTTTATTTGCACCAAATTTCATTTACTTACGAGTATATTGTTTCGGCAGATTAGAGTTAACAACAAATGAGCTGATAGCCAATCTTTTGCATTTATAATAGTGGTATCGATAGTATATAAAATAAAAATGTGTTATTAAAATGTTATGTGATATAGGTTTCTACGCCGTGTGGTATCCGGCTGAATAGAATAGTACCACCCTCATTTCTTATCGAGGTGTCGTAAAAGACGAATTTGCATTTGCAGTGCAAGTCATTTGCACTAAATTTCATTTATATTGCTTCGATTAGAGTTAACAACAAAACCGACACAGATGAGCTGATAGCCAAACTTTCGCATTTATAATAGTGGTATATATAATACATAAAATAAATATATGTTATATAAAATATATTATTATAATTCACTATACTAAATAAAAACAATGCAAAGAGCGCCCCATGCCGTAAAAATGAAATTTTTATTATTAATATTTAATGGATATTTGCAGTTTATCACACTGCCACCATTTGAATGAAGGAATAAATATTGACGTAAAACTTACATATCTCTGGAGAATTATGGATATATGTAACATACTATTTGATCATTCTATCCGCTTTTAAGCGCGGTGAGTCTAAATTCCTACCCCTCTCACGAAATTGGAGAGAAAAGGTAAAAAAAGTAAAAGTAAAAGTATCCTGTAGGATAATATTAAGCCGTTACTTTAAACGTCACGGATATAATATCTAATTGCTAAAAATTAATAAAAATACAAAGGTAAGGTCCACACTATTCTAGCAAGCAGCAGCGCCTCCGGTTACATTCGTTTTACTGTGTAATTTTTCTTATGTTATTTATTTATTTATTACGGAGTGAGTGATCTATATCACGTCATATCTTATACTCTTGTAAATGGGTTGGCATTATTCAGACCCATCGGCTTTGTCTTGGCGAATGTGGGTCTGCCTTTACCTTAAGCGATATTTCGCGTTCGTTTTAATTAATATGGTACATATTCACTTATTATTGAACGCGAATAGTCAAATTTAGGGGGAGTACTACAAGGCTATCCTTGATCAATAATTAATACTATTATTAGTAATAGTATTTCAAGGTAGTATTGCAAGGACTCGAATCTTTGAGACTAGTCGAGCCTTAACAGACTGATACTCGACTAGTCTCAAAGATTCGAGACTTTTACAATGTTGGCCTGAAATTTCAAAAAAACTAGACTCATTTGAACAGCACTCCAAAACGAGAGAAGTAATCTCTGAGAACATTTGGGTGTTATTTTTTTTAGAACACAACATATAGTGTTAGGTCTAACATCTCTTACAGCAACACCATGGCTTGATCGAGGGATTAAGAGAGGTTTTAAGCATGGAAATTCTCATAAAATATCATGTACAATGTCAAACGAAGGCTTATGAAAGCGTTTAGTAGGAAGGTGTTATGAATTTGATCATTACGCCGACGTAAGTGTGGAGAAACGTCTAGACCGAATAACGTTAGCAAACTGAGACGATGTCAAAAACATTGTGGATATAAGGCTTTTCGTTCGTCATTAGGATAATGTTTAGAAATGATTCAGAGATTATATTTCATCCTCCTGCCCTTATCCCAGCGGCACAACATGTTATAAACATGAAGTCACATGATTTGGCTGCGTTTTTCGACCACCTGCCTGACACCAACATAGCTTAGTCGTATTTTACGACACCTCGGTAGGAAATGAGGGTGGTCTATTACACTTAGACGGATCCCATACGGCTAGATTCAGAGATTATGTATTGTCCCAATTATAATCGATAATTAATAAAAAAAAAAACTATTATAATCGATATTTAAAAAAAACTAATGAATTTCGCCCACGATATAAGATTGACGACGTAGATTAAAAAAAGTATAAATATTGAAAAATTGAAATAAAAGCTTTAAATGACCTAAAACATTCGCATTTGCTCCTCTTGACATATTATTGACATATTCGAATTCGAAATTTTAATGTGTAAATTCCAAATTTCCTTATCTAATCTAATAGTATTCTAATTACGTATGCAACACGTTATCGACCAGCAGATGCACTTTATCACAATTCAATCCGATGATACAGCATAAATATAGTAAAAAATCAAATCCTTTGAGAATCAGTAACGAGTTGACGGTGAATTGGCAGATAATCGTCACCTGCCCTGACATCTGGCGGTCAGCGATGACCGAAATTACAACGAATAAAAAAAGGAATCGAATCGAATAAGGCTGTGCTATCAATCGATGTATATATCGAAAACAGCTTTGAGCGTGACTATGTTAGCACAAAAACAATGATAAAATGGTTTTGCTCTAATCGGCAATTAAAGAAAATCTATGTAAGTACTAACTACTGAATGAAAGTGTAGAATTGTAAAACCAGACAATAAAAACTACTCTATCACAAATAAAAAATCTCAACAATTCATGAATAAAACGCAAAGATATCAATCTCATAAGTTTAAAAAAAATTATCATTTACGCCGTCTAAACGTTCTTTTTAAATTACTGTAAAATTAATGTTTAATTTCACAGTAATTTAAATAATACTATATAATAACAGCATATTCATAATAAATAGGAACTTTTATACACTGCTCGAAATATAGTCTTCTATTCTAGTTTATTCTGGTCTTATCCTTGTTTTGAAATTATTTATTTATACAATGTCTGTTGGATAGAAAATTATTGAGAAGAGTTTATTTTTGGTTTCTTGTTTCGTAGGAATTTTGGTAGCTACGCTTTTTCTAAATAAACCTTTAAAAGCTTCTAAAAAGATGTTACTGATGATGAATACTGAGGTCTTATATAAGAATGGGCTTGTTAAGAATGGGTATAACAAATATGTATACAAAGTGAATTTTAAAACATTCAAGTTACAAATTTCAGCTTTACAATTAAGTACGTGCTAATCGTTTTAAGTCTATATTACCGTGAGTACAGAAAACATCTGTTGTATAATGACATACAAATGAGGATGGCGGATGCAAGTGTCGACATAATTCACGTCACTTTGGCACCGCATATCGACATGCGTGTCGGTTTATCGGGCAACACTTATTAAAGCTTCTACCACACTTAAGATTTCTTGAATTTTTTTTTATGAATATATATATTTTTATTTATCTTTATGTATGGGACACTTACACATACGGTCATCCGTCCCCAAAGTAAGTAATTTAATACTTGTGTTACGGGTTAGAGACAACTGATGAATAGATTATAATAATTATAAGATACATAATAATTTTTAAATGCTAAATACAAATATACACCCAGGCTCGAGAACAAACAAATTTTTTTACAGAAAATGTTGGCCCTCGGCGGGAATTTATCACACGCTTTTCGGTGAAGAAAAACATCGTGAGGAAACCTGAATATCTCTAGAGAATCCGCACTGGAGTGGCGTGGAAGTGGCCTTCTCTTCAAAGACGGAGAGAAAAGGCCTATTCTCAGCAGTGGTATAGTAACAGGCCGCTAATTACTTACTTATAAAATAAATTATTGTAATAATTCCCCCTTATGGTGTGTTCAGACTTTTTGCCAGTTCCAAAAATTCTGAAACTGTCACACCGCATGTGTACGGACCTCGCATTAGCCGTCTTAACGCGGTTATCTCTCAAGTATTTCAATGTCAAGGAGAGATAGGACAGAGCTGAGGTGACAGATATCGCTACCGTAAATTGTGCTGGTAAAATTAACAACAACCGATTGGATTTGCGCGTGTGGTTCATTTTAATTGCCTGTTCTGCTGGGGGTTTTTGTGAACAGTTATCAACTGATAAGAAAGATGTTTTCATCAACAAAGGGATAAAAACTGGCCAGTGGCAGTGACCCTGCTTTCAGTGTCTGCAGTGACCTTTGGGTCTTCTATCTATGGTCACAAGGTCTTTCCCGCGTAAATCCCTTAATTTTATTCTGAGTTAAAATATAATTAAAACCAACATGGAATTTGATTGAATGAAATTAGGGATACAGGCGTGCTGTCTTGGACTTTGTTGTAGTATTTTTGTAGATCTACAATTCTTTTGTAAATTACTTTAGTGTATCTCTGCTGATTCACGCAGTGCACGCGACTTAAGACTCCCGCAGGCGAGTTTTTATACAATCATGCGATGTCTTCAAGACAATTTACATAAAATCGTAATATTCTAAGGGTCTGTTTCACAAGTTACCAATAGACTGTCAGTTACCTTATTCGGAATATATCTGACACATATCTCGAATTTTGCGTTTCTCAGGTTTCTGATAAGCTTATTCAGCACTTAAAGTCCCTAATAAGTTAACAGGTAGATCATGTGACTGTAATTTTGGATATCTGCTTGATAGCAAATACCTATTTCAAAATGGCCGCAATTTCTTTTTTAGTTTTTCGTTTTTTAGTCTCTTTTTAGAGACATTTATCCATTACTTAGTTTATTTGTGCGGTTAACTATCCGACACTTTATCAGGAACTTGTAAAACAGGCCCTAAACCTTCTCGAATTATTGCAATATTTTTGTAAAACCGTACAAAAAACATTCAGCAAATTCTGAGAAAATCATTCACATACAGACAGACAGCTTTTGAGAACTTTGTTTTTTAATATGTATATATCTTTAATATTTAAATGAGTTAATCTTATATATATTTTTATTATATATATAGTTTATTGGCATTATAAAATACTTAAATTTACATTGAATATGTAACACTATTTTTGCCATAAAATGTCAAGTTAGCATAGCTCATTCAGGTAACGAGCGGTGTCGAGAAATGAAAATACTTAGGATCGAGCCCCACCTACCCAACAATTTTCTTCTTTTTTTGAGGTTTCTTTTTTTTATCTTGTAAAAATTAAGGGGCAAGGCTCAACCAGATACTCTAATACGAATATGTGTAGATGAGGAATAGAAGTTACAGATAGTTTTTTTGTGGGCTGTATCTTTTATTAATGTGCTAAAAGCAAATAAATCTTTTTTAATAGGGTAAAAATAAAATTCATCTCGCTGTCGTCATTATGTGAAATGAACACGGAACTGTAATCCAGCTGATAAAGCTGATAACGGCAGACAATGGACGATCTCATATAACAATTTGTATATGAGCCGCGGGAACTCAATCTCTTCATTCATTGCTTGTCTCTGTAATTCGACGGCTTCGTTGATCTACGTTTAAATTGATATGGCATTTTAATTTTTAAATCCTAATAATATTATGAATGCGAAAGTTTGTGAGTATGGATGTATATTTGTTACTCTTTCACGGCGAATCCGCTGAACCAATCATTGCATCCTCCTGCCCTAAGTGGGGCACAACATGTTACAAACATGTTGTCATATAATTTGGCTACGTATTTTATGACCGTCTGCCTGACGTCAATTTACCTTAGCCGTATTTTACGACACCTCCGTAAGAAAGAGGGTGGTCAATTTTGCTCAATCAGATACCACACGGTGGTTCAACTTACCTTAGTCCCCTTTTACGACACCTCGGTAAGAAATGAGGGTGGTACGATTCTATTCAACCGGATACCTCACGGCGAGTATGGCTTCAAACCCGCGATCTAACCTACTAATATAAATGCGAAAGTATGTGAGTATGGAAGTATGTTTGTTACTCTTTCACGGCGAATCCGCTGAAGCAATATCGATGAAATTTGGCACAATTATTCCTTATACACCGGAATAACATATAGGCTATAGAAATATTGTTGATTCTACAGGAATAGGATGATACTAAATAGCGCCATCTAGTATCAACCTACGAGTATCGCGCTACAACAGTTCACAGAAAAAGGGCAGTAGAAGATAGAGTAGAGAATGTAGATTATATCGCACGCTTAGTATTAAAGTGACCAAATTCGAAAAATACTCGTTAAGGAGACCCATAACTTGAGAGAGCAAGAAAACACTATAGGCCAACCGTTTAACTTAGACTTCGCCTGCAGGGTACAAGGGTGCGCAGGTAGGATGAGGATGGGGTATGAAGTAGATGTGGGCAGTCACTTCTTGTACATCACGCTACGAGTGCTCCAACCTTTATCTCCAGAAAGGAGGCCTACGCCCAGAAGTGGGATTTAAACAGGCCGCTACTTCATTTTTAATATTTATTTATCGGTAACTTAGCTGCAACCCTTATCTCCTGTTCATATCCAGAAGTGGGATATTAGGCTACTTTATTTTTAAATTTTATTTATCCATCCCCAGTCCATAATAGTAGCTGAGTGTAATATAAAGTAACAATGGTGGGAGAGGTGCGTGGGGACGGTTGACAGTGAGATAGCCATCGCCTCAACCACCGTGGTAATTAGTGTACACACGTGAGTCAACGTTCAAATATAACCATTATTACTACTGCTATTCTATACTTATTATAAAAGCTCCAAAAGCTGTCTGTATGTGGTCAATTTTCTCTAAATGTACGGAATAGATTTGGGTACAATTTTCATTTATAGATGACCTGGGTGACCAAGCCATGCTCAGTATTAATTTTAAATATATAAAAAGGTTGGTAACAGGGGCTTGATCCCGTGCGTCCCGTCCAGTGGCGTGTTTTCACATCTTTAGTCCGACCGTTCACCATTTAGCTATCAAAACTCTACAAATGATAGCTAAAATTTCATTTACATTCTATTTTTTTAATGGCCGAAAACAGAGACAAAACATTTTTTTGTTAATGAAACCTAACTAGACCAAAACCCAACACTCTACATGCTCAATAGTTAATCGTTGGAGCCGTTTCGAAAATATGTATATACAAGATTAACTCATTTAAATATTAAAGATACAATTCTTGTGGAAGGTTTAGGTCAATAGTACATTCTCCAGAACGGATAAACCGATTTTGATTTCACTAGATGATAAAAAAGGTTGTGGACTTATTCGTTACTTTTATCCTAGATTTCCTGCGGGGTCAGGATTTACGCAGGAAAAACTAGCGGAAAGCCGCTAGCATGGCCAATACTTATCTATGACTTATATTTGGATACATCCACTTAATATTTCGCCATTAAATAAATATATGAGATATTAAAACATGAAGTATCAAGTGTATCTAATCCTCTCTACCAAAGAGTTCCGATTAAAAACAAATGACAGGGACTAAAAATTATTGAAAATATCCTTAAAAACCTTAAAATAATTGTTAGTAATAATGTGAAAAAAATCAATAACAAAGACATGCTTGTTTTAATCTTAGAGTAAAAAAATCAATTTAGAATAGAGCACTATTGGAACATTTTTTTTATGTACTCATTATTTAGAAAAAAGTTTATTAAATACAGATTAAAACTAAGAATTCCAGATTCATATCTATTTGGAAAACCTAAAATATCGGTGTTTTATCCAACTAAATCAGGATTGTTACGCTTAAAATTTGAATATAACTTACAGTTATCAAAATTCGACAATAGTTAATTAAATTATTAAGTTGGTACCTAAAGTAAAGTCAGGATAAAAATGATATTTCTAACGATGATTCATAATAGTATGCAATGTCACAAGCGGATGATATCACAAGCAATATAAAGATAAAAAACAACGATAAAACCGAACACTTATCTCCGAAGGTAATCTCCCTAGTGACATCTGCTTCATTATATGCAAATGCGTCGTGCAAAGATCGTAATTGCCTTGTTATTGCTTAATCACACTGATTGGATAGGTCAGGTTTAACTGACTATGGGAATTTTTATGTTTTACTAGCAAACGCCTTAGCGATTCAAAGCAATTCTTGCAAAAGCAAATGCAAAGCTATTCTTATACATTGGAAAAGTAGGTGAAAGGGTTTCCTCCCGCACTGATTTTGGGATATGGTAAGGTGTCTGTGGGTGAATCTCTTTATTTGGTAAACACCTGGCCGTTGGGTAATAGACAACTTTTACACTATGTAGAATTTATTTATTACTTATTTGTTTATGTACCATAAAAAAAAGTTGGAAAAAACATTATTGGTAAAAAAAGTGCACAAATTATCATTTAGTGATCTGTGAAGATCCTATGGTGTGGTCGCTGACTATGGGCCTCATAAGAAGTTTCAGAGTCACTCAGCGGGTGATGGAGCGATCTATGCTCGGAATATCTCTAAGTGATGAAATCAGAAATGAGGAGATCTGTAGAACGAACCAGAGTCACCTATATAAATAACTCAGCGTGCCGCGAAGCTGAAGTGGCGATGGGTGGGGCACATAGTGCGGAGAACCGACGGATATTGGGGTCTCAAGGTGTTGGAATGGCGACCCCGCACCAGAAAACGCAGTGTCGGTAGACCCCCACGGGATGGACTGACGACCTCAAAAAGGTCGTGGGGAGCCGCTGGGTCCAAGCGGCACAAGATCGTATGTTGTGAAGATCCCATAAAGAGATCTATGTCCAGCAGTGGACGTCCATCGGTTGACAAAGAAGAAGGTTTATAAAAAGATCCCATGTGTTGGCTAATTTTAAAAGAACATTCTTAATTGCAGTGTTGGTTATATTACTATGGATGAGATACCAAAACGTTTTGATGGGTATAAAAATCGTCAATTCATGAGAGTTTTTCAACAAAGCGTATGATTTATTTATATTAAATAAAAAAAAATTGAAAGAAGAGATAGACGTGATGAGGTCTATCTTTGAATTCTTAAAACGATGGGCCATCATGTAATTTTCTTTAAAATATTGGTAAAAAATACGTGATACGTTTCTGTTACCCGCTCATTACACTTTCAAATTGTTTTCATAACTAATTTCGCTACAAAAAATAAGCCTGATGTAAATTAATTGAGCTATTAACACTACAAAGGTCACTGAATGGCCCTCAGCGTAATAATTGTTTATTGGCTTATCCATTTGCATACAATTATGTGAAAACACACGGTTTAATATAACCCTTAAGTCGTGTTAGTAAAGTTCTTTTTAGATGGTGACCAGAAATTTCTAGATGAAACTACAAAAATATAAATACCCAAATATTTATTTATTATTTGACCGGGTAGCGGCTTTCTATCTCCATTTTGGAGGATTGGTAGGTTACACATATCCCCAGAATTGACTAGAGATATGCAGGTTTCCTCAGTTTTCCTTTACCGAAAAGCGTGTGATAAATTGCAATTATCAATTAGACACAAGTTTTAACAGCAGACCTCATTGGTGCCTGCCCGGGGTTTGAACCCGTGACCCCCTCAAAAGAGTCAGAGTCTTACCTCTGGGCTGTCAAAGCTCAATTCTAATCTATCACAAAGACAAGTTTGTAGAACAACATGTTTTCTCTTCCATTCTCTCCTATCATACGTAAACTCTGGGGTCACTCCTTTTATATGCATGTCATACTTTACATAATCCAACCATCTCTTTTTAAATTCCCTCTATATTTAAAAAGAGTTATAAATATCAATGGAACTGGTACTTGGAGCAAAATTTTAACATTATCACCCTCCTGCCCTTATCCTAGTCTAAGGGCACAACATGTTATAAACACGTTGTCACATGATTCGGCTGGATTTTTTACGACCGGCCGACTGCCTGGTATCAACTTATTTAGTCGCCTTTTACGATACCTCAGTAAGAAAGAGGCTGGTCTATTCTATTCGGAGGTATACTTTAACAATGAATATTTTAAGTATTTGTAATGTAAATACTAGATTATTTTAGTTAATAGGTCTTCCGTGATCTCTGAAAACCAGAGAGTCAGAGGCTTCCCCCCTGAAAATGCTAAGTAAATCATCCATTTTGGATCAGCACACTATATACTGTTTTTAGTTTTATTATTAATTAATAGGTTAATAGAAGTTTATTTTAATTTATTTGTTAATATTTTCAATAGTATATGTTTAGTACCAAATAAATAAGTCATTCATTCATTCATTCAGAATTACATGCATTGGAACCAGCAGTGAATGGAACCTAGTTTTATCTATCAAATAATCACGTTACTTCGCACAGAGACCAATCACATAAATAAAACGGTGTTATTATTTATTTATCTGTAATTTTGTCACACCATTGTCTTTATTTGCATGCCGCGCACCTATTAAAAGTTACCTCATTTCAATATTACAATCTGTATGCTATAATTTGCTTATTCTCGAAACTATAGTCCATTGATCAGAGAAAAATAATAGTTAATAAGGTATCTTTAATTTATAGAATCAGGCATTACTTTACGGACGTCTATAATAAAATATACTCGTATATTGTAATAAAAATATGTTTTTGCTATAATCCGCGACAAAATTAAATATTGCTTAAATTAAAATAATGTTAAATTTTGACTGACGAAGTGTCATTAAAAGGTTACTAAGGTAAGTTGGTCGCGGGTAGCGCCAGAGTTATGATTTTGCATGTATCACGTACGACCGAAAGAGTCGAAAGAGTCGAACACCGTTCGACTCTTTCGACTTTCGACGGAGAAAAGAAGCCTATTCTCAGCAGTGGGATAGTAACAGGCCGCTACTTTACGTACGACCGTCCGCCTGCCTGACGTCAACTCAACTTAGTCGCCTTTTACGACACCTCGGTAAGAACGAGGGTAGTCTATTCTACTCAGCCAAAACTAAAAAACTAGAAGTAACTTAATTAGTGAACTTTTTATAATATTTACATGTCAAACACGAATAAATTGGGACACAAAAATAAATATTTTCGCAGAAAAACATTTTTAAAATTTGCTATTAAAATCATCCGTTACGTCCGCCCATTCCTGAGACATAGGTTGGAGCAACTTAAAACATATATTTTTAGAAATATTAATTCTTTATTACCACAAATTAATAGAAACTCTATGTCACAACAAATAGAGTTTAAAGTTCAACGGTATCGAAGTATAATATTTTATAAAAATTGCTAAAGCCTCCCCGCCCATTCGGGTCCCAAAATTAGTGCCTTCGCGTTGATGTCACGGTGATAGAAAGTTGCAATTAATTTTATTAGAATACACACTTTATGACATCTCGTAACGTATTATTATACTGTATTTATGTTTAACATCGTATGGGTGTAAAGGAACGTTAAACGAATTTGGGGAAAGATGAAATATGACGTTCACTTGGTATTACGACATCTGCATATATAATATTAACTAGTAGACCCTTAGTGTTAATATACTTACATAGTATTATTATATTAGTTAGTTTTATTATACTTACAAAGAGTTACTTATCGGTGAGAGTGTCACAATAAATAATGAGAGTGAAGAACAAACTCGCATACTTAACTTTTTTTAGTCACACATACGCAGAGAAACATACTAAAGACATATTTGTGGCGCGTTTTTAATTGAAAAATATTTCGAACATTTTTAGTACATCTACTGTTTTTTTTTTCGAACTGTATGCTGTTACCCCTAATGGATTTTACAGCGTCACCGGGCGGGATGGGCGAGCACAGAAGTATCGTCGAGGTTGCGAAATGTGGAGAGTAGAGCGCAGAAGCTCTACTTTCGTCGGGGAACGTCGTCCTAAGGGTGCCTCCTGTGAGACCGGCTTATGACTTATCACGGCTTATGACGACGTTTAGTGGAGAACTGATGGCACTACGGCTGGACTTTGATTAGTCAAAACGACGACGGAAGGGTGGCACGAAACCACGATAAACCGAAATTAGAAAACTAGGACATTGTCTTCGCCGGTGAAGACACTGTGTGTGTGTATTACGTGTTTCTGTGTTTGCGATCGTTGTTTGATCGTCAGGGTCATTCATATAGGACGCTTTTTAGACGCCTATATATTCGGTGGTCAGACCTAACTGGGATGTAGGTGGAAGCAACTGAAATGAGAGGGGGATGTACCTCAGATTTCTCGATATGACTTCGAAAAACGTTTAAAGGAGTGAGTAATGGTAGGGAGGTCGCTCTCTATGGAGGTGAACGTTAGAAAATGTTAGGCTTCAGTGGGAATCGAACTGGTGACCCGATTAAGGCAGGCTATTTTCTTCCGTTCGTTAAATCACACGCAACAAACTAATTGGTGTTTTTCAGACGACGTAGAGTCGGGTCGCAGTCAATTTAATTTGGGCCCAGACAAAAATAAAAGGGCCCAGTCCAAACTCATAAGCAATGTCCCGCCTATACAACTTCAGGGAATCTATTTAATATTCGCCCCCAAATTATTAACTTTTTATGGATATTTGAATATTGGCTTTAGGCATTTTAACCCTTTTGTTGTTGTACGGAAAGGTTAAATGTATAAGTATAGTAATGGATGTATAAGTATAGGAATGGATTGTTTTATTTGCTTTTGTTTCTCGTAGTTGTGGTATCCGGCTGAATAGAATAGTACCACCCTTATTTCTTACCGAGGTGTCGTAAAAGGCGACTAAGGTAAGTTGCTCCACTTTGTGGTACGTTCTAGGTGTCTATTCTACTCAGCTGGATACCACCGGCGTGTCGACTTACCTTAGTCACCTTTTACGATACCTCGGTTAAAAATGAGGTAGGTTTATTCTACTCAGCTGGATACCACCGGCGAGTTGACCTACCTTAGTCACCTTTTACGATACCTCGGTTAAAAATGGGGTAGGTTTATTCTACTCAGCTGGATACCACTGGTAGGTTAACTTACCTTAGTCGCCTTTTACGATACCTCGGTATGAAATGAGGGTGGTCTATTCTACTCAACCGGATACCATACGCCGAAATATGGATTTAATAATAAAACGGATTAAAATCTGATCATTGTAGTCAAATGACCTGGTCATAAATATTATACTAAAAACAATTAAGAACAGACCGATAATCAGCAAGGAATTTTATATATTTTTTTCATACATTATAATGTTCAAATGTATACAAAAACATTCTTAACCTGAAATTTAAGAAAATGTTCCGTTATAAATAGAGTCATACGCAACATTGTAGGGAATTTGAAAAACACGTCAAGTATGGTCTCGTCACCGGAAACTGCGTCACGTCGGCGTGAATGTTTTTGAAATTCGAACGTCCACCGATTAGTGTTTACAGCGGAGAGCACGCGCGTCGGCGCCAAACCTCTGTCGCCATTACGACGTGGACAATGTTGCTGCACTTAAAATAGATATTTTACAAATTCACACCAAACAACTAACGTAAGTGCACTAGAAATTGACCATGTACTAGTATTTGACCGTTTTGTATGAAATTTTAAATAATAACCTTTTTGTTTGTTGAAGCTAATAAAAAATATTAATTAATAATATTAAACAATAGGCTAAAGTTCTGAGGTTTTGAGCAGTTGTTATATATAGAATAGATGGCAACAGTTAAAACAAATTTATTTTTTATTAGCTACAACAAACAAAACGTTTATTATTTAAAATTTCATACAAAACGAACTACATGGTCAATTACTAGTGCACTTACCTTAGTGTTTGTTTATTTTTATGAAGATTTTATTTAAATTTTTCCAACATTGCTTGAATTTTTATAGTAAGCATCTGAATCCAGAGAATTATGTAAATAATTCAAAACATAGATAGATAGACAAAACAAAAACAAAAAATAAAATATGTATTATTTTTTAATTTGATAGTTTAGAAGAATAATTACAATTTTTTGCAAACTTAAAGGGCTTTCACTGAATAATAAACTTAGCATAAGTTTTTTCAGTTAAAACTGATGTGTCTTATTGATATTTGCAATTTACCACACGCTTTTTGGTTAAAAAAACGACGTGACCAAACCTGCATGGATTATGGAATTTCCGCGTGGAAATCAGTCAATCCAAAAAAATCTGAAGTTTAAATTTTGAACATAACAGTAGTTATTATGAGGTAAACATAAACGACAGAAACATGCTCTCCCACACTTTTTTGTAGTATTTTTGTAGATCTACAATTCTCTAGTACATTACTTTAGTGTATCACTTCTAGTTTACGCGGCACACGCGAGTAAAGCTCCCAGCCAGCGAGTTTTTTTACAACACCGCGACCTCTATAGTACAATTTACATAAAACGTTTAATTTTATTTAAATTGTCTTTTAGTCTAAGTTTAAGTTTAACTATCTTTTAGTAAAAATCGTACCAAAATCTGTTTAGTAGATTTTGAAAATCGATCACATACAGACATACAGCTTTTGGGGATTTAATTTTATAATAAGTATAAATATAGATATGGTATATAATTCTTTTTTAAGATAAATTTTTACACTTAGGCATATGTCTACAAACATTCATAGACAATTTAGTATCAAAATATAGAAACTGCGGTCTATGATCACTCGATCACATACACACGACGTTCGACTCCAACCAAAATCCAGCAAAGCCATAAAGCTCTCTATGGGCTATATATCTAGACGAATTAAATGGCCGTAAATCCTTCGGGGCGAGCTTTTAGTCGGCTTTATTTAGCGCGGAAGCTGCGGCGACCTACTTTATCATAAAACGTCAGCCATCTTGGGATTTGCTTGTATAATAAAACTGAAAAACTTTTATGAATTAATTTGAGCCTAGAATGAAATGATTATCAAATTTGTAACTAATGTTTGAAATTCTCACTGCTTTTGGATTCAATGCTCACTGAATTTGGGTTCATAACCGACGAAGAAATCAGGTAACAAACTTCAACTAATATACAACGTAATTAAGCACCTATTTTATACCCCTTATTTTTTGAAATTGGTTAAAAATGTTTATACGCAAAGTACCCAATCAAAATACGTACTCCTTTTTCACATGAAAACATTTCACACGCTTAGTATTAAAGTGACCGAATTTGAAAAATTTGTTTGTGGCAAATTGCAAACGGGAGAGTAGCGCCTTCAAAACTCATGAATGTTAAAGAAACCCATAATTTGGAAGAGCAAGAAAACACAAGCTTTTTTAATAGTTCGTAGCGCGATGACATAGATGGCATTGAAATAAACATTACTCAATCTTGATTGAATTCAAATTTTGAGTTTGGTCTCTTTAATACTAAGCGTTTCTTTAATACGATTAAACATAAATAATCGATAGGAAATATATACAGAATTTCTTACACTTTTCTCCTGAATGAACGCATTGACATGCTAATTATCTTTAACCCTTTAGTTAAAAAATAAACACACGTTTTCTTGCTAAAGTCTCACCGGTTCCGAACATCGAGTAACCGTTTCAACGACTACATTAAGACATAAAACACGCGTCGGATTCCAGTGAAATTGCTCAGGCATTCTATAAAATCGGACGCACTCGACGACCGTACTGGTCTATTTCGGTAAAAATAAATAAATATGCTCGCGGCCGCAGCGTTCGATACGTAGATGTAGGTAAACTGGATGTGTTATCAGTAGGAATACGTGAAAGCTACGTAGTATATTTTAAACACGACCTGTTCGTGAACACGACGAATGCAACTCTACCTTAACGTCGAATTCTTACAAAAAAGGTATATTGATTTGTATTGGGATATGATCCGCATGTCAATATTATAATAGAGTTAACGTAATTAGTATTAGTAGTAATTAGTATTACAATGTAGTCAAAAGTTATGATTACTAAATAAACCTTATCACATTCATCTTAAAACTTATGCACAAAAGAATATTTGGTTAGTCAAAAAATTAATTAATCAAATTTATTACCTTTTGCTTTGAGAAATAAAATGACCAGGTGACTTGTTTTTTATACAAAAATTACTTAAACTATTGCAAATTAAGTCTGACCTCATTTTAAAATGAATAATAAAAAAAACGAATGCGTATAGGGAATCACGCCGGGCACCTTACTGTGTACCAACACTTTTCACTACAAAACCCAAAGACAGAATGATTCAACCATCAGTTCAGAATACTAATCAACTTAAGAAGAACTGGCAAGTAACTGAGTGGTCGCTCCCATCACGAATAACAATTATTTGAGGTTTGTTATTAAACACGAAATACAAAAGAGGTCACTGAAACACGTCTACATCCTACGAATTCCGCACGCCAAAAGAGAGCGAATGACTTTTTATTTTCGAATTTGACTAATGCTGTTGGCCCTAATCGCTTTCACAGCGTCACTGAAAAGACGGGCGAGCGCAGAAGCGTCGCCGGGAGCGAATGACGTCAGCCGTTGTCTTATATACAATGTCACAGTTTAGAGATCTGGATTCCTAACACTACGTTTATTTAATTAACAGAGACATAACAGTAATACACTGAGCGATGTATCTAGATTTTCACTCATCATTAAATGATAAACGACCATACATAAAATCATTAAACAAGAAAGACAGCTATATTTTATTATTAAACTTAGAAATAAATGACTTTCGTCTATACGAAACTAAATATTGTATTATCTCTTCCATTATCTATATGCCATGTTCCATGCCTTACGACAAGTCATCCAAATATAGCGGCACTTGATAACGACGTATTAGAGGCATCGGTGTTTTACACTCGCCGGTAAGTGTTTTATATTTAAAAACGGACTCGATGCCAGTGGTTATGATCCGATGACGAACTTCCGGTAGAAAACGACGTTTTGTTTTAGAAATCGATAAACAACTACAAACTCTGCAAAAGCTTGTTATCGGCCAGATTACAAACTTCAAAGGTATATAGGAAATTTAATCTTTTAACTTTACTTTTTGATATTATTAAGCTCGATGGTATTCGATAACACCGAGAATCTAAAGCAAAGTTCAACGTCGTATGAAAGATAGGTTTAGTTTAGTTTGTAACTTTAAATATTGTGGAATTATGTTATGAGATACATTCCATATCATTTAAAAAAAAAATATTTTTTTTTTTCTAAAATCTCAATTCGATTAGAAGATAGCATTCATTACATTCGGGTCTTTTCATGATCACTGGATGATTACTTGTGTAAAAGATAAATATAGGTATTTCTAAACAAGAAAGTGAAATAGATTGGCAACACTAAAATAAACGCCCTTCCTTTGTACGCAACGTACTTATCAAGCGCATGGGTTTTATTTTATTGCGATTGTTTTATCTATTTTTCACCTTTTCTGCTATTTTCTTGACTTGTTCAAAAAAATTAAAATATTTACGTTTTTAAGAATATGCATATTAGTTAAAGGAATTTCAATAATGACATTCAAATACCATACACTTGTCGCTGGTAAAAAAAAGTTTGTCTATGTTCTCATATTGTTGTATTCAGACTCGTGTTGACCACTATTGGGTCCTACAATTGCACTGATCGTGGACTGTCCTAACTCCAAACATTAAATTATAATAAGGAAGATGCAATTTTAACGTCGAAGCAGTCTGTAACGCCCATAGACATATAGACATACCGGCCCCTTGCTAGGGTGAGTATGATGTCAGCAATGTTTAAATTACTTGTATATTTGCGCATTAACTTTAAAAAAACATATTTTTGATACACAAAATTATCCAAAAATTGGCTCTTTATGTTAGTAGAATTTTTTCAAATCTGCAGTTCAGTTGACGATACATATACTTTTCCAAGTTACTTTTCAAGTTTATTTGAATGAAGAACTTTGAATGGAATAAATTATTTATATAATTTGGTTAAATAAAGGCTATCTCTTGAATATATATATGCTCAGCAGTCTATCCATCAATAGAAGTAGAAAAATTTGATGTAGAGAAAAAGGAAAAATATATTTGTATAATATCGTAACTAGGAGTAATTCACTCGCAGCATAAAGGATGTAGAGGATGGCACAGACCATACGACATTAAGTGAAATGTGGAATTATTCATCTTAAATATCGTTTAAAAAAAAGTATTTACGAAGAAAATAAATATAATTTAATTTAAACCTGTCTTTGTAAGTAATGGTTGGCTGACCTGACGCGTTTGTTAAAAAAAAACAAGGGAAACATTGTTGTTTTCTCTCCCTCGCACCAGTACATTTAGTTTTTGCGTCAAGGTAATTTTTCGTTTCGTGCATCCTAATAGGGTACGGTTTTTGATTACTATAAATCGTGTTTATTTTTTAAAAAACGTAAAATAAATCCTGTGGCATAAATACTTCGTTGAATTAACTGAGATTTATATGTAGGCTACTGAGGTATACCATAGAGTTTTATAATTTAAAACCGAGTCCATGGTCACCTTACCCAAACGTGGGAACCGTACGAGCGAACCCACTCGGACTATAGAGGGCGTGGCGGACACCGCTTTGTTTTTCTAATCATTTCCGGACGTCAACTACCAAAAACATCATTTTCTTAAAGCTCTCAAGCTGTTCTCATCATATTCTTATTTAGATATGTAATTTTAATTACTAGTTATTTCATAGTTTAATTAAACGGGTATTACTTGAATCTTAAGCCGTAACGGCTTAAACATAAAACTGTGGGGCATATACCAAATGAAATCAAAATAATCTTTATTCTAAGCTAAGCTGTGGTAGCCCAGCGGTAACACCGTGCGACTTTTTCGAGGGGTCAAGGGTTCAAACCCGAGCAGGCACTAGTTAGTTTTTCTGTTGAAACTTATATGTCTAATTGATAATTGCAATTTATCTCACGCTTTTCGGTGAAGGAAAACATCGTGAGGAAACCTGCATATCTCTAGAGAATTCTGGAGATATGTGTAACCTACCAATCCGCACTGGAGCAGCGTGATAGGTATTATTAGCTCAAATCAAAGGATTGAAAAGAAGTCTCCAAAAACGGAGCGGAGGCCTATGCCCAGCAGTGAGATATTAACATATTGTTACTTTACTCTTTTTAATATTCAAAAAAAGCATACGGTGGCCAATAAGGTAGATAAATAGTGTTGGTTTTCTATTCTTTGTTTTTATCAATTTTTTACAATTCTTGTCATTTTTTTTCATTATATCAAACCTTTCAGTAGTAATACATTAACAAGTCAAGTTAAAATGTTGTTTTTTTTAACATAATTGCATGTCTCTATTGCTAACCATTAAGGACCTAACTCTGAAGCCAATCCTTGAAGCAGCATCAGGTCATGCTTGTCATAAACATGCATTGTCATCGAGACTGGACTGGTGTGTAACATTTCAGCTCAATCGCTAAAAATCGCAAAAAAGGCTTTTAATAATAAAAATAAATTTCGATACCCAGTAAGCTCTGTAAGCGAGTGCATAAAAAATCAATAAGGGGAATAAACCTGAGTTTATAATTAGCTTGGAGCGGACACCGCGCGTCAGTGTCACGTCGTCACCGCGATGTCACATTAAAAGCTTTCAGCCGGTATTGGGTGACAAGTTCAGTTTTCTTTTTATACATATTTTACATTACAATTATAGGATGAAAGCGTGTATCTAAGAATTTACAAAAACGGAAAGGCATTTAAACGTTTTCTGTTATATAAATAAAACAAGTATTTTGTACAAAAAAAATTAAGTATATATGATATTTAGGTGATATTTATATTTGTATATTAAATCACGTCTAATTTCAAAACCTTGATAACCAACCAATAAAAAAGGCCTCCCTCCTCTCTTCTTAGACCGACAATCTCTCAATCTCTTTTGAGATTGTATGAAATAATTGATTGATATTAAAAAATTAGTAAATACTCTTTAATTGCAAACTAAATTCGAAACTGCTAAAAACAGTTCGTGGGTTATTCCATCACGAATATTTGCTTCATCGAAATGCACATGGTAATGCAAACATAGATTAAGCAGACCAGTTTTAATAGAAAATATAGGAAGGCGACTAAGGTAAGTTGACCCGCCATGTGGCATCCGGCTAAGTAGAATAGATCAGCCTCATTTCTTATTGATGTGTCGTAAAAGGCGACTAAGGTAAGTTGACCCAGCGTGTGACATCCGGCTTAGAATAGTCTACCCTTTTTCTTACCCAGGTGTTTTAAAGGTGACTAAGATAAGTTGACGTCAGGCAGGCGTTCGGTGGTAAAATAAGCAGCCAAATCATGTGACAACATGTTTATAACATTTTGTGCTGACCCTAATTAAAATGACTTAATGGCAGAAGCATGATGGGTTTTCAAAATACAATTTAAGTAAGTAATAATATATTTTGTAACTATCCTCCATGATTCATATTTTGGACACGTTGGACGTGTTGGCGATTTAGTTGCAAATTCCCTAATTGTATTAGTTTTAATTTATGTGAACCTAGTATTTTTTGTGGCTGGTAATTTAGTGGTGGTTTATAGATAAATTTGCAAATATTTGCTCTTAAAATAATACTAATGAAGATTGTAGCAATCGTGAATATTGTACTAAGTGTGGAATTCTACAAAGTACCACCCACTTACAAATTACATATCAATTTATTAGGCATCTATGAAACTCGATGAAAAAATAATTCCAACTCGTAATAAATCGAATTCAGAATCGCGACTACAACCTGTCAAAGGAACCTTTAAACACAAAGGGGCCGACGCTCACAAAAAGCCTAATCGATTAAGTGTATCGATGTAACTGAATCGATTATCCAATATCTCGGTGTCACCCATAACTAATCGCTCGCCGAACAATGGTATTTCTTCATCAACGACAAAAACGCAAATGTGCCGCGGCAAAATATGAGATTATAGATTATGGGCTATTCATAATCTTATATACAGGTTGCTCAAACATATCGCAATTGTTTTTAATTGCAAAATACAATTAATTTGTTCGTATAGTATATATTATATAATTAAAATAACTATCTTATTAGCAAACTTTGCCTTTTTTAGAGTAAAAAAAGTAAGTAGCGGCCTGTTACTATCCCACTGCTAAGAATAGGCATCTTCTCTCCGTTTTTGGAGAGAAGGGTTGGGGCTAAGATCTACCACGCTGCTCCAATGCGAATTGGTAGGTTACACATATATCCAGAATTCTCTAGAGATATGCAGGTTTCCTCACGATGTTTTCCTTCACCGAAAAGCGAGTGATAAATTACCATTATCAATTAGACACATAAGTTTAAACAGAAAACTCATTGGTGTCTCCTCCTCCACCTCCACCATCGCCACCACAATACACAAGCACTACATACGTTCACTATCACAAACTCAACAATCGTCTCGCCCCGCAACTGAAGCATCACCAGGAGATAGACTCCACGACCAACATCGCAAAGCCCAAAGGCTTTTGGATTTTGGTGGTGGCGGTGGTGGAGGTTTGTGCATGTGTTTTTACGAATCCTGCATGTATCAGGTATGAAAACGGATTGTTCACTCTACATTTAGCATTATATATTTTTTCTATTTTACTTCATCGCGGATTATAGCACAATATTTTATTATTACTTTTGTATTATGGATCTCCGCAGAGTAACGACTAATTCTATAAATTATAACACTGTTAGCGATTAGATATTAAGACAACACTGACCACCCTGTATACGTCATGTCCAGCCAGCGGGCGAAGCGTTTAGATGGCTCAACAGCGGGGCGCGGGCGCCGGCGCAACCTTTGTGTTTTATCCTTTTTTGTTCTTAGCCTTTTTTCTTTTCTTTACCTTTTTCTTTCTCTAATGCCTAACATGCCGCTAGGTGACGGACTGTGAGACATATCGCCCCATCTGAAGCATAAAGTTGTTGCATATTCCATGTAGGTATAAGCATAGGAAATGTGTTATTCTTCAGATGGGGTGATATCTAAGACAACACGCAGTATCATGCATATCGTAATGATAAATTTTATTGATAAATTCAATTCAAATTCAAAATATTCTGTATTCAAACAAACTTGTAAGCAAGTGCTTTTGAATCATCAACTCTACTGCTGCTTTGGAAAGCTGTTCCTACCGAGAAGAGCCAGCAAGAAACTCGGCGGTTGCTCTTTTAAAAATATAATTCTTAATACTAGTTTCTATCTTGAACAGGGTCGAACAATATCTATATCCACGCATTCTTATCGTCTAAATAATCCTCAATAGTATAAGTAGGCTTTCTGTATTAGCCTTTTATTAATAGTGTTTTTAAACTGATGTAATGGCAAAGCTAAAATTGATTGCGGAATTTTATTGTAGCATCTTATACCTACCCATACCTACGAACGACTGGCATACTTTTGTAAGGCGCAAAGCAGGAGCCGCAAGCTTATGTCGGTTCCTACTTTGTCTATTATATACATCGCCAATCTTTGTATATTATTATGCACAAAAATTAAATTTAAAATTAATAAGTACCTATAGATATTCTATTTACTTGACCGCGGGTTACAGCAAGATAATTTCATTATTATTTTGGTGAAAATTTATAGATTTCCAAGGCAGTTGTTTGAATACATAACTAATGTATAGAAAAATAATGTCATCGCCCGATATGTGCCTCTCGGCGGTGTTACAAAAGGCGTCAAACAAAGCGGCTCATCAACGGGAATGATCTTCCAAAACCGTTTTTTTTATGATGACACTACAGAAATGGCGGCCGTGGACATGCGGCCATTGTCGCGTTGCAATTATCGATGTAATGACGATGATTAGTGGCTGTGACATTGACATGGAAGTGATGGAAATGACGCACTCATCATTCTTAGGTGTGATCATTCATAGTTTTTTTAAATAAGTACACTTCTTAATAGTAATAAAAGTCATCATCATCATCTTCCTGCCCTTATCCAACTCTAAGTCGGGTCGGCACATGTTATGAACGTGCTGTCACATGATTTGGCTGCGTTTTTACGACCGGCCGCCTGCCTGACGTCAACTTACTTCAGTCGTATTTTACGACACCTTGGTAAGAAAGAGGGTGGTCTATTCTATTCAGCCGGATATCACACGGCGTTATAATAGTAATAAAAGTTTTTTTTGCTATAATCCGCGATAAAATATATGTAATGCTAAATGTAAAGGGTACTATCCGTTCTCATACCTGATACATGCAGAATATGTGAAAACTCATGCACTACCCGCTACCAATAACACAAAAATACACAAGCACTGCACAATTTCACTACCACAATCTCAACAATACTTTACAATACTTTCAATCGTCAGAAGATAAGCCCTAGAGCATGGGTGGCCAAACTGCGGCCCGCTGGTTGTCTATTTGTGGCCCACACAGATTTGTACACTTAGAAAAGGTCTAAAGAAAATTCCGCGATGGTATATGTCTATCTCTTATATCCACAATAGAATTTTTTGGTCATTTTCTTTTTACGAAAAATAATGCCTTATTTTCGCAGCAATTTTAGACAATACAGCACTAATCCTTATTCAATTAAGTACCTAAAATACATTGTTGATTTAATATAGATCAATATGACCGTCCATGTAATTTAAGTGAACGTTTACGAAGATATTACAGATTTAAATTCCGTGAGGAAGCCGCGCTTCGCCCTACAGCACTTCGAATTTAGCAGCTATATGTCGCTCTTTCAAGAGTTTGTTTAATGACAAGAAAGCTGTGAATGTTGTATATAAAGACATTCTGTAGTCAATTGTAAAAATAAAAAACATAAATAAATAAGTAAATATGTAGTATATGAATTTAGATATTCCAATGATAGCAGGAAATCTTCTTGGTATAGGGAGAGGGGAATTGCTTTTCTCCAAATTTAACGGGCCACGGGCAGTAATGAATAAATCAAAACTACTGGATTGATTTTAATCATTTTTTTTTCGTTGAGTGACATGGGCTATATATTTTATACCCGTGCGAAGCAGGGGCAGGCCGATAGTTGACTATAAAGAGAGGCGTCATCGTATAGATCTCGTTATAGAAGGCCTCTAAAACTCACAGGCAGAAGCCATTATAACGTAAATAAAAAATGTCTAAGAGTAACCTAAAAGATTGTATAAAAACCCCGTTCTTTTCGCTTCATCCCTTAAAATTGTGATACACATATTTCAACGACAAAAAAACAGCCCCGAATCAATTTCTAAACGATGACATAGCTATTTTTTGAACACCCCACAATATTTTAGATGAGATACAATATATCTTACATAGTTGCAATAAGGTTTTTAATTAAGTAATAAATATCAAATCAGTTTTGGAATAACATCACGTTTTGCGACTTGAGGACTGTCAGAAAAAAGTTAAATGTCATGTCCTTAAAGCAGTTGTCACTAAGCCGGGAATTTTAATTTGCATGAAATGAGTTTTTGAGTTTTGCCATTGCTGTTAAGTTTGCAAGCTCGTCATTATATTAATATTGTTTTAATCTTAAATAACTTCACCTTATATCGGATACTTAAACTAACCTTATAGCGTAAAGTGAGACTTTTAAAGTTCTACTATTAATACTCGTAAATATAATCTCATCCTCCTGCCCTTATCCCACTCTAAGTGGGGTCGGCACATGTTATAAATATGTTCTCACATGATTTGGCTACGTTCACGACCGGCCGCCTACTTGACTTATATTACCTTAGTCGTATTTTACAACACCTGGGTAAGAAAGAGGGTGGTATATTCTACTCAACCGGATACCACACGGTGGGTTACCTTACCTCTCCTTGTACGACAACTCGGTAAGAAATGAAGGTGGTCTATTCTACTCAACCAGATACCACACGGCTAGGGCCAACATTTTCTAAAAACAATTTTTTAGTTTTTCGAGTCTGGGTAGGTGTATGTATTTATTCAAAATAAATATCTATATTACCAGTTGCCTGTCATCCATAACAGAAGTATTATTTATTTATTTATTTATTTATGTACCATAAAAAAATGTTGGAAAAACATTATTGGTAAAAAAAAGTGTACAAAGATCACCTTATCCCTATGACAGAGATCTCTGCCAGCTGACCTACGAATTAATTTAACTTAAGAATTTATAAGGTAGTACTTTGTTTATGGTTAAATTGTCCCATAAATATAATGTATAGTAGTAGTAATATAGTATAAATATAGTCATAACGAAAGAGTTACGTAAAGAGGTCCTCTAATTTGATATAAATTTACTAAAACAAAAGATACTGTCACATATAACCCAGAGATGATAAAATAACCTAAAAATAGATTAGTTATCACTAATTGTTTACCAACACGTAGTTCTCTGTTTAGGAATAAATCTGATCGGGAAACTTACTGCTGCGTCATGTTTTGGCAATTTGGCAGCATATGGCGCCAGGAAACAATCTCAGATTAATCGACCATTGACAGCGCGACCGGGTCGTGAAGGGATAACAGGGATTCTTAGAACACGAAAATATCCAACGATATTTATGAGAAAGAGAATAGATTACGTCTTAAAATCATCTTCCTGCCCTTATCCCACTCTAAGTGGGGTCGAAACAACATGTTATAAACATGTTGTCACATGATTTGGCTACGTATTTTACGACCGGCCGACTGCCTGACGTCAACCTATAATAGTCGTATATTACGACACCTCGATAAGAAATGAGGGTGGTACTATTCTATTTAGCCGGATACCACGCGGTGGGTCAACTTACCTTAGTCAAATCAAATCAATCAAATCAAAATAATCTTTATTCAAATAAGCTCTTGACGATTCAAATACTTACGGTTCAAATGTGCTTGAAGCTCATTTGAATCGTCAAGTATCAAGATGATTAATGAAGCTACAACTGGTTCGCAATGTTGCTGGTTCGCAATGTTGAGAAGAACAATCTTTTAAACATTTTCAATTTAACATTATCTATTAACCGCAGTCTTGTATAAAGCTGAAGGGGTTTTCAAATCCAGGCTTTTTTATCATCAAAATAATCTTCAATTTTGTAATATGCTTTTCGTACATATAAGTACATCTCTTATACTTAATTTAAGTCATTAAATCATCATCATCAAGTAAGTTAAAATTAGTCGTAGCTCTAATTTCCGATTTCTAATTTTCTACCTAAGAAAAAGGCCACCTTTTACCCAGCAGTGAAATAGTAGGCTGTTACCTTTTTAACATTCCCATAACGAATACACGTGCTAATGAAAGTTATTGTTCCTAGATTTGTACAATAATTACTAGATATGTGAAATAGCTTCTTACAGATCATAGTGTCGCGGAGCAGCAACCAATCGGGTTTAACGATCGCTTTTATGGTTTTTGTCTGTGGCAGGCCATGTGTCACACTGTTGTGTAACATAGTGGGCCTTGAATTGCGAAACATAAAGATGCATTGAATTAAATCTTCATTCAGCTACAGTTAGTTATCCCAATGTAAGTGGGGTCGATGTATTTTTCTCTTCTATTGTCTTTTATCATTCATGCCGTGTGGAATCTCTTTATCGTGTGGTATGTCTTTTATCATTTCTTACCGAGGTGTCGTAAAAGACGACAAGGTAAGTTGACCCACCGTGTGGTATCCGGTTAAGTAGAATAGACCACCCTCTTTCTTATCGAGGTGTCGTAAAATACGACTATGGTTAGTTGATATCAGGCAGACGGCCGGTCGTAGAATACGTAGCCAAATCATGTGACAACATGTTTATAACATGCTGTGCCCACCCCACTTAGAGTGGGATAAGTGCAGGAAGATGATGATGTCTTTTATCATTCGACATCATCATATGTCATACTTCACACAATCTAACCATCTCTCTTTGGGCCACTATAAAAAATACGACTTAATGCAAAATAACTCCATCATCTATATCTACGTATTATAAAACAAAGTCAGACTGTCTGTATGTCCGTATTTTTTCAAAATCTACTACACGGACTTACGTACAGTTTTGACTTAACGATAACGGTGCAATTCTTGTGGAAGGTTTAAGTTTATAGTAAATCACGGTTAAATATCCGTGGTGTTTTTTTGTGATTTCCAATAAGAATTTCCAATGTGAATTCTGCCGTTATTGATAAAGTGATTTTTTGGTAAATTACACCGCCTATGATTAGTTTCCGCTTTAAAATCTTTACCTATTTGACATCTGAAAATGTTTTAAGTACGTTGTAACCTTTTTATTTTTCAATAATTAATCAATATCATCATCATCTCCCTGCCCTTACCCCACTCTAAGTGGGGTCGGCACAACATGTTATAAACATACTGTCACATGATTTGGCTGCGTTTTTACGAACGGCCGCCTACCTGACGTCAACTTACCTCTGTCGTATGTTACGACAACTCTGTAAGAAAGAGGGTGGTCTATTCTACTAAACCGGATACCACACGGTGGGTCGATTTACCTTAGTGACCTTTTACGACACCTCGGTAAGAAATGAGATTGGTCTTTTCTACTCAGCCCGATACCACACGGCGAGTCGACTTACCTTAGTCGCCTTTTACGACACCTCGGTAAGAAATGAGGGTGGTACTATTCTATTCAGCCGGATACCATACGGCGTTAAATAATTAATCAATATATATTTGAATAATTATTTCTAAAAAGAGTAAACGCCAAGTTTCTTGCCATATTTAATAAAGAACAATTTTAATTTCAGTTTAAATAAGATGGAAAAACATTTTTAAGTGATACGTAACTGTGTGACATGCGGTCAACAATATTTCCTTCGTACATATCTCTACAAACTAATTTTTGCCTTATAGTATTACAATAGCGTATATTTTTCTCTGTACACGTTTCTTTCAAGTCAAAAGTAATTAGTTGTATAGGATGGGTAGTTTATGTGTTTCGATAATACAGTAGGTTGTCATAAAACCGAATGTTCATTAGGCGAGCGATGTATCGACAGGACGCGACGAATCGATTTTAAATCCATTTCGATTTTGCGATTACTGAATGACTTTCTCGATTGTTGCAATGACAAAAACTTTAATTTTAATCCTGATTCGATGCAATAAAATTTTATGAATTTACAGTTGAATGACCAATAATTATAACTCGCTTGCTAAATTCTAAACATCACATCAAAGCAGCCTGTTACTATCCCACTGCTGGGAATAGGCCTCTTCTCTCCGTTTTTGGAGGGAAGGTTTGGAGCTAAGCCCTACCACGCTGCTCCAATGCGGGTTGGTAGGTTACACATATCTCCAGAATTCTCTAGAGATATGCAGGTTTCCTCACGATGTTTTCCTCCACCGAAAAGCGTGTGATAAATTGCAATTATCAATTAGACACATAAGTTTTAACAGAAAAACTCATTGGTGTCTGCCCGGGTTTGAACCCGTGACCTCCTCGAAAGAGTCGCACGGTGTTACCGCTGGGCTACCACAGCTAAACATCTAAATCTATTAATTAAATTTTGTCACATTATGTTACACTCTTAAAGTTATAATTCATATAATTAGGTTTTAATTTGCGGTGATCCATAATACAAAAATAATTAATTATTTGACTGTAATGAATATATGTTAAGCTTAAAGTATACCTACCTAGTGTATTATCTGTTTTCATACCATATTTATGCAGGATTCGTATTTAAAATTCTAGCACCGCACACATTCACTATTACAATCTCAACAATTTTTTATAGCGTTATACAGCGTCCCCACTTAGAGAAGTATAAATTAACAGATGGATAATGCGGAGAAGTAAAAAGGTTAACTGGTCCTAGTCTGTTTCCTAAATTGTCACCTCCCTTAAACAACACTCCTATAAATTGTATTTTAAATCGTAAAACTATAAATTCCATAGCTTAGAAGTTATTATGGTTTTCATACAGAGTGCTTTCGATAGTATATGTTGGAAGTTTCTCGATTATTTCACTAACAAGCACTTGCCTCAGAAGTGGTCCTACATCACAATAATCGACATTAACAACACTACAGCCAATAGTGAAATTGTGTCTTATCACAATTATTTTATTTTACGATAAATACAAACGATTTTTAAATTAAACTATCTTGAGTAGCATAGAATAAGACGTGAGTATAGCCGTTTCTATACATTAATTATGAATATAAACAATGTTTTAAAATTAGATTAAAAAAGAAACATTACAATACGAGAATTTATGTGCCCTATGCAATTATACATAAACTTTTAGGTGTATATTCGAATTTATTTTCTATATTTATATAATTATAAATATTTATTGTCAATTGGCCCAATTTAACGTTAAATGTTTTGAAGACGCCTTCTTTGATTATTTGGCAAGAATCCATTAAGTATTTTATTAAAATTGTCCAAATAGAAATTAGAAACCAAATACCTGAAACTTAAAAAAAAAATTATTTATAAATCTTGAATATATTTACAACAAAAATGTATAAATTATATATATCTATCTTAAATTACTTACAGACTAGGACTATACAAGTCATGGCCACATGAAATTCGAATTATTTCCCCGAATCGACAGGCCATTTCCATTTTCAGGCGTTTTTATTCTTCTCTGCTATTAAAAACCTAATAATAATAATAATAAATAAATATATAGGGCACTTACACACACGGTCGTCCATCCCCAAAGTTAACTTAGGTAATACTTAATACATACTTGTGTTATGGGTGACGGACAACTGGTGAATACATACTTATATATTTTTTAAATACATACTTAAATACAATTACAAATAAACACCCAGACTCGAAGATCAACAAATTGATTTATAGAATATGTTGGTTCTCGGCGGGAATCGAACCCGCGACCCTCGGTGCTGAAGGCAAGGTCACTACCCACTGCGCCAACGGGCCAGTCAAAGCTAAGATTTTAAAGTAGATTTAACTTGAAGAATTTTCGTAGCGTCACCCATAAGGCTCAACGCATATTCTCAAAGCATTAACGATACTGGACAGAAAAGAAATCAAAAAAAG
Source organism: Morpho helenor (assembly GCA_029227775.1). Classification (NCBI taxonomy): domain Eukaryota; kingdom Metazoa; phylum Arthropoda; class Insecta; order Lepidoptera; family Nymphalidae; genus Morpho; species Morpho helenor. The sequence continues at coordinate 4,723,726 of JARGCU010000006.1, forward strand.
AACACGGCATACTTTGACTTCAAAACACGTGTCTATTTAAAAACAGAACGCCCAAACCCCGCCTGTCATGTGACAAAAGCGACCAATCAGTAGTGTCGCACGACCGCCCGCGACATTACCAACCAATAGGAAACGTCGCACGCGTCCAATGACATCGGGTTGACAATTGCAGAGGTCAACGCCTTGCCATATGATTTGTAAAAAACTTTTTTACACAATTTAAGAGAATGGATGATTGCAAGTTATTTTTGAAGTATTTTTTGTTAACAATGAAAAAATTAGATTTAAGAAAAAACTATTATAGTAAATAATAGATAAAGTTGATCCACGGTGTGGTATTTGGTTGACTAAAATAGGCCACCCTCTTTGTTATCGCGGGGTCGTAAAAGGCGACTAAGGTAAGTTGGCCGACCGTGTGATATTCGGTTGTGTAAAATAGACCTCAGGCAGGCAGAGACAAGGCTTGTAAATAGCAGTGGGATAGTAGTAACAGGCCGTTATTTACTTTACTTTTATATATAGAGATCTCTAAATGGAATGTATACACATTTTGCGTTTCATTTTTGTATAATACGAACATTTTTTGAAGTGTGGTTAGTGAATTGACTATTATTCATGCCAATTATCCCACTCTAAGTGGAGTCCACCACATGTTTTAAAGTGGCACTACATGTTTTAAATATGTCTTTATATGATTTGGCTATCTATTTTACGGACGGTCGCGTGCCCAACGTCAACTTACCTTAGCTGCATTTACGACACCTCAGTAAGAGAGAGGGTGGTCTATTCTACTCAACTGGATACCACACGTTGGGTCAACTTACTTTAGTCGCGTTTTACGACACCTCGGTAAGAAATGAGGGTAGTCTATTCTATTGAGCCGGATACAACACCGTGGTGAATCGACTATTAATAAGTGACATAGGTAATAAACATTATGAGACGCCGTGTGGTATCCGGCTGAATAGAATAGCACCACCCTCATTTCTTACCGAGGTGTCGTAAAAGGCGACTAAGGTAAATTGACCCGCTGTGTGGTATCCGGTTGAGTGAAATAGACCACCCTCCATCTTACCGAGGTGTCGTAAAATACGACTAAGGTAAGTGCGTAACCAAATCATGTGACAACATGTTTATAACATTGACTTGAGTGGGATAAGGGCAGGAAGAGGAGTGTGTGTACATATTTTCCGTTTCTTTATCTGTAATAGGTACCTTTATATAATTTAATTTGATTCAGACAACTTTACCTAACTTTTTGTAAAGTGGTTAGTGAATTGACTATTAATAAGTGACATAAACATTATGAGATTTGGTCGTTAAATTCCGACCACTCGTGCCACAGTTATTCGTAATATGTCTGCAGTATATTGAACGCTTCCAAATGACAAACGAATAACACCATGAATGCATCTGAAACATACCGTTCGAAAATTAAATTTGAAAATTAAATATAGATGCCAAAGTGTAATTTAATAGAAATTAAACTTTATTTCAATGCACTGCGGTTGATTTTACATTGTATGTACAATGTAAAATATTGGACAAATAAGATTGTATCAGTTTGGAGATATAAATAAGGCAGAATTGAATTCAATTATTGGGCAAGTTGGTTAGTGTTATCTGATTGTGTCCAAGTGATGACGTGTTGATGGTATTTGTATATACACTTGTATGGTTATAACTGTAGAGTTATGGTTTATGAAGGGCTGTGTCAGTTTTAGCTTTACCATTACAGCAATCCTATCCTATCATCATTTTGCATTGTACTGTGACAGTCTTCCTTGATATGCCGCTTTACAGAGCTATAATATGAATAGACGTGTCATTCGCTTCAATGTTATTATCTTATATTAAAACAAGTGATGTTACATTAGCTGTGATATCACAGCAGTGAGACCGTGTGACTGTCTCGAGGGGGTCACGAGTTCAAACCCAGAAAAACTCATTGGCATTCATCATCATCCTCCTGCCCTTATCCCACTCTAGGTGGGGTCGGCACAATATATTATAAACATGCCGTAACATGATTTGGCTGCGTTTTTACGACCGGCCGCCTGCCTGACGTCAACTTACCTTAGTCGTGTTTTACGACACCTCGGTAAGAAGGAGGGTGGTCTATTCTACTAAACCGGATACCACACGGTGGGTCAACTTACCTTAGTCGCCTTTTAGGACACCTCGGTAAGAAATGAGGTTGGTCTATTCTACTCACCCGGATACCACACGGCGGGTCGACTTACCTTAGTCGCCTTTTACGACACCTCGGTAAGAAATGAGGGTGGTACTATTCTCCTTAGCCGGATACCACACGGCTAAGCAATCCTATCCTATCCTAGGTACTAATAATCTAAATGCGAAAGTTTGTGAGTATGGGTATGTTTTTTACTCCGATTTTCTTGCTGGCTCTTCTCGGTAGGAAAAGCATTCCAATCCAGCAGTAGAGTTAACGATTCAAAAGCACTTTACAAGTTTACTTGAATAAAGAATCTTTTAAGTTTTAGTTTCTATCAAAATTCAAATTTTCGCCATCGCCAATCGTTTATTCACAAAAAACCTATATTCTTATGCACAAAAATCCATAGTTATATCATAAATATAGTCTGTCTGACCGCTGATGAAATTTGAAACAATGAAAAAAAATTATTTCAAATTTCATTCAATTCAATTCAATTTAAATTCACAGCAATGTTGGTCATGGAGTCTATCTCCTGATGATGCTTCGGTTGCGGCGCGAAACGATTGTTGAGTTTGTGATAGTGAACGTGTATTGTGGTGGCGGTGGTGGAGGTTGGTGCATGTGTTTTTACGAATCCTGCATTTATCAGGTATGATAACCGATTGTCCACTCTACATTTAGCATATTTTCTATTTTACTTCATCGCGGATTATAGCAAAATAATTTTATTATTACTTTTGTATTATGGATCTCCGCAAAGTAACGCCTAATTCTATAAATTAATTTAAAACATTATATTATTTAAGTAAACCAATTTAATATAACATAATTAGGGGTATTTAACACTTGAGTTATCGCAAACTGACCATTTCAAAATATTGTTTACTGTCAAGAAAGTGCTTGTTATCAGCGAGATTTGCGATAATGATAACCACATCTCGGAACATTGCAACCGAGGATTGCGTCGTGTAGTCGATATTACATTTGGGTTTGGGATTCCGTAGTGAAATATATATTATTTAATATGAATGAATTATGCTTTAAAAATATACGGAAAGCGATCTCTTCCAGACAACTAAGTTAAAGTTTTTAATTAATTTACACCTGCCTGAAACCTGCATTAATTACGTCTTATTTTATCGGATGAGTTGAGGAGTTAAGTTTCAATCCCATACAGGACTCTTATTCGTGAGCTCTTTATGCAGCGTTATCACGGCGGGAACTGATAAAATAGGACGTGAGTATAGCCGGCATATATATACATGAATTATGAATACCACTAACGATAGATAGTAGAAATGAGGGTGGTCTATTCTACTAAACTGGATACCAGACGGCTGGTCAACTTACCTAGTCGCGTTTTACAACACCTTTGTAAGAAATGAGAATGGTCTATTCGACTCAACAGGTGTAGTATCCGGTTTAGTAGAATAGACCACCCTTTCTTACCGAGGTGTCGTAAAATACGACAGAGGTAAGTTGACGTCAGGCAGGCGGCCGGTCGTTAAAACGTAGCCAAATCATGTGACAGCATGTTTATAACATGTTGTGCCGACCCCACTTAGAATAGGATAAGGGCAGGAAAATGATGACTAACGATAATTTAAATTCAATAATTATTAGTTTTATAAAAACATACAGAACCCTTCCACATAAAATTTGTCTGTCCCAGTGTTGTTGTTTATTTTTTAATCTGTGAAACGCCCGATATCGAACGCGGCCAGTGTTGACAGTTTCGAGAAAATGAGTCAGCGAAATGAAAAAGAGAATCGATTTTAATGAGTTTAAATTGAAATCTCCACAACGGTATATGACAGGTCAGTGTAAAGCAAATAACACGAGTGGCCGTGACGTGCAAATGGAGATCTGGATTTGTATAAAAAACAAACTAGTTATTTGAAAGCGAATTTTGTTTGCGTTAGTTGTGATTGTCCAGTTTGGCTTATAAAAGTACGTGAATCGTTTGTGGGTCTGGATATAAGATTCTATAATAAAATTCCACAATCAATTTTAGCTTTGCCATTACAGAAGTTTAAAAACACTGTTTAAAATTGGTTGCTTTAGAAAGCCTACTATATTGTTGAGGATTACTTAAAAGATAAGAATATGTGGATATAGCTCGCTTAGACCGTGTACAAGACAGTAATGACTTAATGTAACTAGTAATAATAAAGTAATAATAATTATATTTTTAAAAGAGCAACCGCCAAGTTTCTTGCTGGCTCTTCTCGGTAGGAACAGCTTTCCGAACCAGCAGTAGAATTGACGATTCAAAGCACAGCGTATTTCGCTGTGAGCTTGCTATATTGGCCATATTACTGTCAAAACCTTCATATGGGTATGCAAATTAAGATTTACTCAAGCATCACCGCTGAGATTTCAGAAACGGAACAATGTACTAAGAGCCCGTGAACCCCGAATTTGACGAAATCAGATTATTTTGCAACCTTGAGGTGAAATTCAAATTCAAATTCATAATTTTCTTTATTCAAATAAACTTTTAAACAAGTACTTTTGAATCGTCAATTCTACTGCTGTTTCGGTACCGCGTATCTCCTGAAGCCACAATGATCCAAATTTCATAATTCATTCTTACCTGTGTTGGGAGCATGCACTGACAAACTTTCAGCTTTTATAAAATGACAAAGGTCTGGGGTTCACGGGCTCTCGTTCAACAACGTACTCATTCGTTTAGCAACTCATTCGTTAGTGTCTGGTATTCGCTTCTACATAAAAATTCTGCAATCGATACTAGACCAGTGTACAGAAAGGTTTAGATTAAGTGTAAGAGGTATGCTTATAAAAGCATATTACAAAATTGAAGACTATTTGGATGATAAAAATGTCTGGATTGGAAAATCCTTTCAGCTTCATACAAGACTCCGGTTTAATAATGTAAAATTGAAAATGTTTAAAAGATTGAACGCCAAGTTCCTTACTGGTTCTTCTAGGGAAGAGCAACATTGCTAATTAGTTGTAGCTTCATTTATCATATTGACCCTTGACGATTCAAAGTGTTTCAGGCTTATTTAAATAAAGATAATTTTGATTTAATTTGGAACACAGCAGTGAGTTCTCGACATTTCCAAACGACTACACAAGGGCATTGAAAATAAGTACTCGCACTCTAGATTGACACGTAATTAATAAAATATTTGACTGCAAACCGCAGACAACTCAAAAAACAATAGCATGTACATCTGCACATAATTGTTTATTGTTTATAACTTTCTAAACGCTTGTTAATCCCACCCTCCAAGTAGGCAGATATAAATCCCTACCAAACAGTGCACATGGCAACATTACATACATCTGTCAGACGCGCCCGCCGCGATTCAAAAAAAGAACGGAACACAATGCGTTCCGTTGATACACATTTGAAAAGACAACCAGCGTAAATTGAAACGCGGGATACGACTGTTTTTTTTATTGTTCTGCTATTTCTTTATTTGTACATGTCCAGGGAACGCGCTATTCATTTAACTTATATGTTATATTAACTAAGCGTTTATATTTTCAGATATATAAATAGTATTCATATAACTATTTTTAAAATTGTCTTTAAAAGTATAATTGTGTAAATATGGATATGCTTAAGTAAACAGTTTATTGACTAATTTAATTAGATTACCTAATATATCATAAAGAATATCATGATTTTTATAACTATTTAAATTTATTTCAAGTGAAACATGTGATTAAAATATCAATTATTATATAGTAATTTATTTATTTTTGAATTGCGTTTATTTTTTATTATTTTGCAATCATAACTCTCTACAGCCAGTTCTCTATTTATTCATAGTTATTTGATTTCATGAATAAAATTGTTTTGATGAAAATATGAATGAACAATTCATATTTCAAGAGTTTCACGAAACGTTTTAGGGGGCTGTTTTTTATCTACTCTTTATTTGGATACTATATTTGTGTATCGCTGATTATAAGTACACAAAAATGACTTTTAATTTGAATGTATGGAAGTCCTAAACATTTCTATGTCGCAATTTAAACGCAAAAACTAACTTAAACATATTTATTAAAGAACGAAAATTGTTAAAAATTGTAATTCCTTAGTTCTTGTTACGCTGGTCGCGCGATGCGCTACGTCGGCAGCGCCGCAGGCGGCAGATGACCGCAGATGATTTATAGCAGGGTACAGTCGGCCGCATTTACATTTGTAAATGTGATCTCTGTAATTATGCGCTTGTTTCGGATACGGCCGGTTGTAGGAGATGCGATAAACCGCTTTAGACTTCTGTACCACTATTATGTATCGCTCATAATTTGTATCCACTAATATAGATTAGACATTTGACATTCTATTGACATAGATTTAGACATTGTACCACAAATATTTTATTTATTGTATTCATTTCATGCTTTTTATTTCGTCAAGTTTGTTAATTATAGTTCATTTTTGCAAATGTAATATGCAATATCAAAAAACCTTAAGGTAGAGAAATATATAAGCTACGGTAAAATATTAACAACGGTTTATTAATAATCCACATTATAAAACATTGGAAATATCTTTTTTGTAAAATTTCCAGAAAAAATCTTTTCAAACGCGATTGATTAAAATTTATGTAAATTTTATATTCTCCGCAAAGATATTTAAAATTTATTGTACTTTTCTCATTCCGGGAGAATATCAAAATGAATATGTGCAATGTTGGTGGAAATGAATAATAAATTATTATTTAGTAATATAATAAACAATATTATATTACTATAATATACTAAACAATAATATACCTTATTGTTTAGCTTTTTTAATATTTTTTAATAATTCGCATTGTTTTTGTAAATGTTTTATGCTAGCAAATAAATGGTATTCATTTGGGTAGATTTACTTATCTCCTTACATTTATCAATGCACCCACTAAAAGATGTAACAAACATGGCGTCCCGTATCGACACAATCAATAATCCCACCGCCATAAAAGGGGCATCAATAAAGAACCAATTTCATCCCATACTGTTTGTCAAAAATTCGATTATACCCGGCCTTTGATGACAAACGGAACAAAAAATGAATATAAAGCGTAAAGGAACGCATCCTACGATGATATGAGGATGTAACGGAACGTTACCATATGTGTAAATAAGGTTTTTTGTCTTTGTTTTTATTACAACTACCTGTTAACTCATAGAGTTATTATACTAGAGTCATCTTCCTGCCCTTATCCCACTCAAAGTAGAGTTGGCATGTTATAAACATGCTGTCACATGATTTGGCTGCGTTTTTACGACCGGCCGCCTGCCTGGCGTCAACTTACCTCTGTTGTATTTCACGACTCCTAGGTAAGAAAGAGGGTAGTCTATTCTACTAAACCGGATACCACACGGTGGGTCAACTTACCTCCGTCGCCTTTTACGACACCTCGGTAAGAAATGAGGTTGGTTTATTCTACTCAGCCGGATATCATACGGCGGGTCGACTTACCTTAGTCGCCTTTTACGACACCTCGGTAAGAAATGAGGGTGGTACTATTCTATTCAGCCGGATACCACACGGCACAGAGTTATTATACTAGAGTAGCAGCCTAAAATATGCCGTCCTATTCTACTCCTACTAATATTATAAATGCGAAAGTTTGTGAGTATAGATATATGTTTGTTGCTCTTAAGCAGCGATGAGACTGTGTGACTCTTTCGAGGGGTCGCTGGTTCAATCCCCCGCAGGCATTAATGAGTTTTTCTGTTAAAACTTATGTCTAATTGCAATTTATCACACGCTTTTCGGTGAAAGAAAACATCGTGAGGAAACTTGGATATCTCCAGAGAATTCTAGGGTTATGCGTAACCTACCAATCCACATTGGAGCAGCGTCGTAGGTCTTAGCTACAACCCTTCTCACCAAAAACAGAGAGAGGAGGCCTATGCCAAGCAGTGGGTTAGAAACAGACCATTACTTTACTTTACTACTTTACTTTATACCGAGGTAACATATAGGATAGATAGAAATCCTGTTAAGCCTACAGGAATAGGATGACATTTAAAAGCACTACTATTATCAACTTATCACGCGACAACAGTCCATGCGAACAATGTATCGGGTAAAAGCTAGTATATATAGTATATATAAAGATATAGTAAATGAGTGTGTATCTACCTGTCTCTTTTTTATCTGTAATAGACAACGATGAAGTATATGAGTTTCATCTTCCCTTTATCTCATTCATTCGTTTTTCTTTAAATATTGTATATTAATTTTTTTTCTTTCTGCTAGTAAATGATATAGTTAGCCAATAGCTATAAATCAATAATACAAATATGTTAATATACAATAAAATAATTTGCTGGAACTCTGTTTTTGTATTTAATAATAATTTTCTTTGTGACGCCTACTTTTGTACATTAATAATCTTTAAAAGTAATAACACATTCGATAACAAGTTTGAAATAAGAACCGTATTTATAACAGGTACAGATAAAAACAAAATACATCAGTACGTGCCCCGGTTTGAAATTAGAAACGTCTCGTTCGATGAACGAGGCGTGACATTTGAAATGCAGTGTTGTCAGCGTACAAAAAGTGCATGAAAATGGGGAATAGTGGTTATAATACGCTTAACGGATTCTTTTTTTAGGGGGTGCTTTCACGTCATCGATATCGGTAGATGGATGATAGGCGAAAAGGATTGTCATAAACAAGATCCTTTGTTGATGTTTCCGCTCTCTTTTACAATATTAATTCTGTTCTTTTAATTAACGGGTCCTTTTGAGTCTTTAAGTTTTTATTTTTATTTTTAACAGAACTTCTTTTTTTAGCGCACTTTATATTTTTATTTGTTCATATTTAATGTGTATTGTAGATTCACATTTGGTTTTTTTTGAAGTTCTTTCTAAGCCAAAAATTGTTCATTTTCATAAAAGAAAGCATTTTTGATAATCTTTATTTAATGTATAAACAAAACTCAATACTATTACAGTATGTCTTGGCTTTACGTTATCCACTACTGATAAAAATGCTTGAGAAAATTTAAATAATACTTACCAAGTTAAGGATATAATACCAAGATAAATATATAATATGATATATTTTTTATTATATCCTAGCACACTTTCCTACATACACTTAACAACAACGTCACGAACATACTTTAAAATTGACACTTATGTAAACCATAGAGTTATTGATACTCGAAGATGAAACTCATTTATTCTCTTTCTTTATCATCTTATTCTTTTTATTTATCTTTGTCTAATTACACATAAAAAAGATAGATAGATATATTACCGTCATTTGTGTACTCTTTATTTCTCTTTATTGTAATAAGGCAACCTTTAGGCTGGCTTCCCTCTATGACACAAACTGTCATTCCATATTTGAAAATAAATAAAAAACCCCTTTAAAAAAACTCTAGATCTAGATTCTTGAGGACTGATGTGTATTTCTTTGAAATATTTATAAATTAAGACCTGAAGGTATGAAAAGTAAAGGAACTTATGTTAAACTTGTTACAATTTTTCACGTAGTCAAACATGATTTATGCGTCGCTACGGTAACATCGTGCGCTCTCCACTCAGGTGTCGCTCGCATCTGCTGATATTAATAACCCATTGTGCGCTATATTATATCGATTTATGACTATTCAAATTCCCCGTCCTGTTCAAACAGATGTTTTTACCATAATGTATTTTAACGAGGATTTTAATATATAGATCTTTGCGGCATGTTACAGTACAATTATTGTACTATAACATGCCTAATTGAAACTTTTTCTAATTAATAAAAAACACTCTTAAACCGTTAATTAATAAAATATTTAAAAATTGGTAATATGTATGTAACATATAACCAATAACGGATTTAAATTATGATAACAGTATTTTTATTGAGATAAAGACGCGAGAAATTTGTTATTTTGACGTGTGATGTGCGTGTGTGTGTGTGTGTTCGTGTGTGCATGTTACACGTTGTACATAAATTTGTATATACGTATTCCCAAATTTGTATATACATATTCACAGTCAACAATCTGTAGATTATCAATAATATTCCGATTTTTTTTATATTCCTTGAATTGAAACACTCCCTTGAATTATTCAACGTGGGAGTAATTGAGAGTTTTTAAGAAAAAAAAGGCGATTAAAAATCTCGTTTTGCTTCGACAGCAATCTACTAAACCAGATATTTTTTCTTCAACTGGTAGACATAAGTTCGACATTCCGTAGGTCTGTGGTGCAGCTACTAGTTCTAAATTAACAGGTGCAGTGTTGCCATTAAAACATCTAAGGACCCTATATTCCACCTTATTTTACATAGCCTGCTAATTATCACTTCGGCTTCGATTCTTAAGCTATATCGGTAATTAACTTCATTCTATCGATTGTTAATTCTATCGATTTTTTTTATTTCCCGCTTAAGAATCTAACTCGTTTAAATTTTCAAATGTGATTCTTATTTGAAAAATTATAATTGTTGCTACAAAAAACGCAACATTTCTCCCCCTTACAGTGTATATTAACTTCAAAGAAACGTAAAACTCCCATCTACGAGCATATAACAACGTGGTAATTTCGCGGTATAATTGAACAGTTAACGCGACAAAGCGTGGCGACAGGTAGAGGCGCGACAGCTGATTAATTGCGACCCCGTGTCGCGATGTCGCCGACCGTGAGAACTGGCCTTATGTCGCTTTATGGCGTATAGGTCTACCCACACTTGGTTGATACTCATTAGGAAAAAAGGATAGACATCATAATATTTTTAAACCCTTGACAGGTATATAGAAATTAAGTAATTCAAATTCAATTCAAATTCAAAATATTCTTTATTCAAATAAACTTGTAAACAAGTGCTTTTGAATCGTCAACTCTACTGCTGGTTCGGAAAGCTGTTCCTACCGAGAAGAGCCAGCAAGAAACTCGGCGGTTGCTCTTTTAAAAATATAATTCTTAATACTATTTACATTAAGTCATTACTGTCTTGTACAGGTTCAAAGAGAGCTATATCCACACATTCTTATCTTCCAAATAATCTTCAAGAGTATAGTAGGCTTTCTGTATCAGCCTCTTTTTAACAGTGTTTTTAAACTGATGTAATGGCAAAGCTGAAATTGATTGCGGAATTTTATTATAGAATCTTATACCAAAACCCACAAACGAGTTACGTACTTTAATTTATTAGTTTAATAGTGAGCCGTGTGGTATCCGGCTTAGTAGAATAGACCAATCTCATGTCTTACCGAGGTACCGTAAAAGACGACTAAAGTAAGTTGAACCGCCGTGTGGTATCCGGCTGAGTAGAATAGACCTCTTTCTTATCGAGGTGTCTAAAATAAGATTAAGATGCTTAAAACATATACCGACCCCACTTTGAGTGGGATAAGGGCAGGACAATGAAGATGAACAAATTAGTTAAATAGTGTTTAATTTATAATTTATAGAAGCACGGGTTACTTTGCGAAATTCTATAGTAGGTACAGATAATATACAAATATACACAATATACAAATGACGATATTTCTCCTTTATACTTATTCAATAAATACCTAAAAAGCAATTTTCCCAAAGTCAACTCATTTACTCTTTTCCAACAACTCAATGACATATATATGACAGGCAAAATGATTTTTCATATTAATGACCAACTCTATAAATAAAGGTTGTATTAAAAACATGCTGTAACAATATCATAGAATTATTTTGTTATAATGTGTGCAATACTTATGTATTGTTGTGTTATTGGTGGCGGGTAGTGCATGAGCTTTCTCTGCATGTATCAGGTATGAGAACGGATAATAAAGTCTATATTTAGCATTACATAGGTATATTATTATCACTAGGTTATCATCACTATCACTTAGTTTATATTTATTTTTCTTTTATTGTATATTGGAATTTTATGTGGTGCAATAAAGAATGTTCTATCTTATTCTATTCTTTATTTTGTTTTATTACGGATTATAGAAAATCAATATTTTATTACTTTTTGCTATATTTTGTTTTATCACGGATTATAGCAAATTAACATTTTTGTATAATGGACCTCCGCAAAGTAACGCCTAATTCCAGACATTTCAATTAAAAAAAAACACATTACAGCGGGGTGTAACTAAGCACAAACAATTTTCTTCACTTTACCTTATATTTATGTAGTCGCGTGCGGCGACAAATTAACACACAAAAGCGATTTAAACCCATTAATTGTGAGTAAACATAAAGTGTCCAGTAATTGTCACAGCCGATGTGACGACAGTGCGGCCTGGGGCGCGCACTTGCCGTCAATTATGCAAATCCGGCGGCAAATTGCCGGACTCGCCGGTAATTGTTGCGGCAACCGTCCCGCTTGGCGACTTTACAACCGTCACTTAGGTGTGTACGCGCCTTTAATGACTTACGTAAATTATTTACATGTGACGTGTGAAAAATTGTGTTTATTTCTCTGAAATACGCTGCGTAGTGGTGAGTTTATTCAGCTATTAATTTATGTATCCTCGCCCTGCCCTTATCCCATTCTAAGTGGTGTCAGCACAACAAGTTATGAACATGTTGTCACATGATTTGGCTACGTATATTACGACCGGCTGCCTCCCTGACGTCAACTTACCTTAGTCGTAGTTTAGGGTGGTCTATTCTACTAAGCCGGAAACCACACCGGTTGAGTAGAATATACCACCCTCATTTCTTACAAAGGCGTCGTAAAAGGTGACTAAGGTAAGTTGACATAAGGCAGCCGGCCGATCGTGAAATACGTAGAGCCAAATCATGTGACAACATCTGTATAACATGTTGTGCTGATCCCATTTAGGTAAGTTGACCTACGATGTGATATCCAGTTGTGAAGAATAGACCACCCTCTTTCTTAACGACGTATTGTAACATACGACTAAGGTAAGATAACGTCAGGCAGGCGGCCGGTCGTAAGATACGTAGCCAATTCATGTTACAACATGTTCAAAACATGTGTCGACCCCAATTAGAATGGCAAAAGGGCAGAAGAGTAAGAATTTAAAATGAAGATAATTAAAATTGAAATTGTTAAGGTAACTTCATGGATTTGACTTATTTACGTATTTTCATGTTTATGGTTTGTATTTATATAATCAGGCGTTACTTTTCGGAACTTCATAGAGAATAAATACATCGTATTGCGTAAGCCGATTTTGTTCGTGGAGCCTATCTTCCTGATGATGCTTCGGTTTCGGGGCGAAGACGGGACGATAGAGGTTGTGGTAGTGAGTGTGTGTTGTGCTTGTATGGAGTTTTGGTGTTGGCAGCGTCTTGTGATACGTGCGGCGGCTTGTCCTGCATGTATGGAGTATGTGATTGTTGAATGCTTTATACACTTAGCTTTGTATGTATTCTCTTAACAAACGTGAATTACAGCAAAATATTTTTATTATAACTTCTGTTTATGGTTTATTCGACAGCAATAAATTAATAATAATCATAAAACATGTTATCGCGTGTCTTAATACAGCCCGTCGACAATATCGCAAATTACGTTAATGCAATATAATGTCGCCAATTACGATGAAACCCCGAATCGATCGCCGTGCGGTTGCGATCGACAATTAGCGGTTGGAATTCGGTTATCATTCGGTTATCGGTTACGTGGTTGCGTCATGTGGTTGTAACCGCGCGTGTCTCACGAATTTGCTATTGTCGCATAACAATTTATTCATAAACAATTGGTTTATGTGTGTTGCCAGTGATGTAAGTAGCGGCCTGTTACTATCCCACTGCTGAGAATAGGCCTCTTTTCTCCGTTGTTGGAGAGAAGTATTGGAGCTAAGACCTACCACGCTGCTTAAATACGTAGGTTACACATATCTCCAGAATTCTCTAGAGATATGCAGGTTTCCTCACGATGTATTCCTTCACCGAAAAGCGTGTGATAAATTGCAATTATCAATTAGACACATAAGTTTTAACGGAAAAACTAACTAGTGCCTATTCGGATTTGAACCCTTGACTCCTCGAAACAGTCGCTAGTCGTTAAATTGAAATTAAAGCCGTATAGTACCCGGCTGAGTAGAATAGACCAACCTTATTTCTTATCGAGGTGTCGTAAAATACGACTAAGGTACGTAGACGTCAGTCAGGCGGTCACTCGTAAAATACCTAGTCAAAACATCTAACAACATTTTTAAAACATGTTATGCTGACCCCACTTAGAGTGGGATAAGGGCAGGAGAATGATGATGAATTAAAGTAAGGGATTGAGACATAAATATTTCCAAAAGTAATAATAAAATTATTTTGCTATAATCCGCTATGAAGTAAAATAGAAAATATATATAATGCTAAATGTAGAGTGGACAATCCGTTTTCATACCCGATACATGCAGAATTCGTAAAAACACATTAACATACCTCTACCACAATACACAAGCACTACATACGTTTACTATCACAAACTCAACAATCGTTTCGCCCCGCAACCGAAGCATCATCAGGAGATAGACTCCACGACCAAAATCACAAGGTAGCAAATTATATATATTTTCTATTTTACTTCATCGCGGATTATAGCAAAATAATTTTATTATTACTTTTGTATTATGGATCTCCATAAAGTAACGCCTAATTCTATAAATTATATAAATATATCCCTTACAGTCAAAACAATTGCCAGTGGACAAAATAAAAAAATAGAATTCAAATTGCGCATTATAAATAATTCACTCATTCAACAATGCACGTTCGTTATTCAAAAACCGCCATTTTATTTCATACCGCTTCTATTCGTTTATGTACACGTCCCTTCGTGCACCCATAGCAATTAGCCCTTCAAAGCCCTGTCCCTTCCCTTTGTTAACCCTTTAAATCCCCATTGTGTCAACTGTCAACTCGAAGACTGAATTAAAAGTGGGTGTATTAATTTTTTCCCTATTCTTGATATGAAATTGTTAGGAGTAAGTGGTGGGGTGGTGAGAGGGTAATCACGGGGTTTATGGTGAAATGACAGCCTTTTAAAACTTGTAAAAATAGTCGCTTTTGAGTGGCAGTTTAACTTATAGAGCGGTTTGTTTGTTTGAGTTTTATATAGTGGTACTAAAATTAAAATATCGGAGCAGCGTGGTAGGTCTCGGCTCCAATCGTTCTCTTCAAAAACGGAGAGAGGATGCCTATGCCCAGGAGTGGGATAGTAACAGACTATTGTTACTTTACTATTATAGTTTGATTAGTATAATTGTTTTTGCTAAATCATTAATATTTAAGTGAGTTAATCTTATATGTATATACAAATATATTTTCTGAATCTCGGAAACGTCTTCAACGATTTTCCAGAAATTCAGCATGTAGGGATTTTGAGGGGAAAAAACGATCTAGCTATGTTTCATTTAAAAAAATCGTTTTATACCTGTTGTTGGGCATTAAAAATATATTAAAATTTACATTGCATATAAAACACTAGTTTTGCTGTAAATTGTCAAGTCAGCGTTGTTTATTCGGGAAACGGGCGGGCTCTAGAAAGGAAATTACCTACAATCGAGCCCCACCTACCCAATTATTTTTTCTATTTTTTAAGTTTTTTTTTTATGTAGTAAAGGCTCGGTCACCCAGGAACTAGTCTTAAATAGATGAAAATATTCTAAATATCTAGAAGAATGGTTTATCATCTACAAGATTACCCGTTAAAGCTAGAAGGAAAAGACGCTATGATAAGGTACCACGGTTACATCGCGTGACCGTTCGAACAGCTGTCATATAGACCCTTGGGTCCCCGCTATGCCTACAGCGCGCCGGCAAATTGTAATTATCTGTCACTCCGCTCGTGTTCTAGCAAAAAGAAAACAAATATACACCAAAAGCCCTTATGCCATGGCTGTGAGCCTAACTAGGGTTCGCAATTTCGATATTTTGTATTCGTATTTAGACAGTTAATGGATATTACCAATTAATCATCGGAAAACATCGTGACAAAATTTCGCATCAGAATATTCAGACATTAAATTTTCTTTAATATCTCTTTTCTTAGGTAATTTTTAATAGCTTTTATTTAACTTGCCGTGCATGTATATTAAGGTGGAATCTTGCAAATTTTTGATCCTGGGAACTCCCAGGTTCGATTGAGCTAAAATTTTACATACTGGTCCAGTCCCAATGACAATGCATGTTTATAATAAGCACGACCTGATGCTCTTGCCAGGATTGGCTCCAGACGAGGGAACTCCTCAACGGTTAACAGTAAGGACATCATTTTTTTTTATTATTTTTATCGGGTCTTTAAACCTCTTTTAGATTAGGTATTATTACTCTCACACATTTTATTGACTCAATACTTTACTTTTAGAACGTATTAACCCCTCAATGGTTAGAATTGGAATGCCGTTAGACAACAAGACCGTGTCACAATCTTTTACATTAATTCGTTGGTCCCACCGAATGACAGACAACATATTATAGTAGACAAAATACTTCCTCATTATCATTCTATTCCTAATAACGTATCTATTTATATTTTATAATTTATATCTGATTATTATAAGTATGTCGTAACAATTATAAAATTGATATCGAGTATTAGTACTCACATCTAACAGAATCTAACAGTATGTGAGACCCATCGTAACCTTATTATAACTATTCTTACAAATTAATTATACCGAGACTTCTGGTGAATAGTTTTGCTTGCTCAGAATTCGGTACTGCAAGGATAATTTTTATGATCTCCAAATGTTTGAGATTAACCTTAAAATGTTTTACAAAAGACCGCATAACTTCGCACCGTGCACACTCCACTTTTGTTTAAAGCTTTTTTAAATTTACTTGCTTATATCGAAGCTTATAAACAGCATATATCACCGCATGGGCTTGATTTAATTTCCATAAAATTTAAAGTTTATCTCTAGATAGCAGTTATTTAGTAATTAAGAGCAAGGCATTGTCTCCCGTAACACAATATCCATACTAAGCCCGAAGGGCAGGGCTTCTATTATAATGTTCCGTACATACCGATCACAATAAGTACAATTTCCGCGTCACAGATCGTAATATTTGACGAGACAAGGCATGATTAAGAATCACCCTTCTGAATTAATAAGCGACGTAATTGAGATGTTTGCGTAACGGGTCGTGGACCCCCTGTTATTTGAGCAAGGATTGCGACTCACTCATCCGCGATGCTGAGACGCCATTTTGTAATCAGATGTTTGGAGATTTGTCTATGGAAATTATATAAATGCTTATTGCAAATTATAGAAGTTTAGCGTATGGCGAAGTGTACCGTTATATTATAGGTACTAGACAAGCGGAGACAGCCTAAAATGTGTCCATCAAAAAATTTGCGAAAAGAAATAATAATAGAAATTTTAAAAATTATTATAAAATTAATTTCTTTCTAATTTTGTAAATTTGGAATAGAGGCACAGGTGAACTGTCGTTAGTTTTTACGCGGTAATCTTTAGCACCTGAGACAATCCCATATATTTAATTTTATTTTAGAAAAAAAACATAATAGGTCTTTACTCACCTATGAAGTATACAACACAAAAGAAAAAAGAATTTTAGTACTCACAAAAATATCAATACAATAGTAATCTATAGTTTCTTGGATTTATTATAAGCGAAAGAAAAGTCGGTTTGAAATATATGTATGTTCTAATTCAAAGAAAAAAATTAATACCAATTTTCAATTTTTTTAGAAGTTTATCATACAGTTATTATACTAGATAAGCGGATGCCAGCCAGCCTTAAATGTGTCCATTAAAAAATAAGCGAAAGGAAATAATTATTTAAAAATATATTTTTCAAATTTTTTTAAATTGTATTTTATGTTCAAATTCAAAGAAAAAAATTTATTTCAGTTTTCTATTTTTTTGTTATTTGGAATTGAGGCCATAGGCACAAGTTAACTGTCGTAAGTTTTTACGCGGCAATCTTTAGTACGTGGTGTATTGTTATCGAAGCGCACGGCTGTTCGTTCACACAGACCTCCATTAATATAATCATCACCGTATCTTATCACATAACTACCGTGATTTTGGTACACTTGCGAGCATTAGGTAGATTTGGTTCTACTGTTTATGGGTACATTAGTTTGATTAAGTTATCATATATATCTATAGTCTATAGGCACTTGTCTTATATTGGTAACGATTTTTGAATCCAAAGTTTTGATAGAATTATTTAGCTATAATCAGCGTTTGTTAACAAATCTACAGTAATCCCTTCTATAACGCGTTTTCGTATAACGCGGTAGGTTCCGCGTTATAGGAAAACGCGTTGAAGAAGGATTCTCGTATACCGCACTCGTATGACATTCGTTAAGGAGGTTTAAATGAAACATTAAGATAAAACGATGTTATGATGTGCGTTTTTTCCATGGTTGAAAAATAAACATTATATTTAAAATAAAATTTATAAAATACGTGAAATTGTATTAATTTCTGTTTGTATTGAACCAATGTAACGATTCAAAAACAAGGCACATAAGTTTAATAAAATAATTTAAATTATTTTTATAATAGCTATAGAGGGGAAAACACGCGTTATACGAGAGACTGAAATCGCGTTATGCGAAAAGGCGTTATAAGATTACCGCGTTATTGGGAGTATTATGCCTTCTAAGTGTAGCACAATCCGTTCTCATACTTTATACATACACAACCCTAATAATATAAATATTCACTAAGACAATCCCAATATAATTACGTTTAAAAAGTAACACGGTTATTTCATTGATTGTGTAATATACTACTTGAAACTATTTATTAGATATGAGATCATAAGGTATCTAAATAAGGGTTGCGGGCGTCCGTCGCCAAGAATCGCTAATTTATTTTGCAAATTTTGGGGTGACGGTTTACAGAAAAGGGTTACTTATATAGGTACATGAACAATGTTATCAACTTAGTATAAAACAAATTCAAAATATTCTTTATTCAAGTAAAGTGTAAACAAGTGCTTTTGAATCGTCAATTCTACTGCTGGTTCGGAAAGTTGTTACTACCGTGAAGAGCCAAGAAACGGTTGCTCTTTTAAAATTATACTTCTTATAACTAGTTACATTTTGTCATTACTGTCTTGAACAGGGTCGAAGAGTACCTATATCCACGCATTCTTATCATCTAAGTAATCCCCAATATTATACTAAGCTTTCTGTATCTTCTTTTAATTGTATCTTTAAAATGCTGTAATGGCAAAGCTAAAATTGATTGTGGAATTTTATTATAGAATCATATACTCAAAACAAAAAACGACTTACGTACTTTTACAAGGCACAAAGCAGGAGGTTAGGTTTAAATCATTTATTCTCAAAAAAAGCCAATGGCCACTTACATGAGAACATAAACTCTTAACTAAATTAGGCGGTCACCAAAAGACCTGCTCGTTAAACGGTTTTAATTATTATTTACAAAGCTGGAGTCATGCCATACATAATTCTAAAAAGATTGACAATCTTTTTAGAATTATGTATATTCTTGTGCAAAAAAATTAAATGTTAGGCATTTAATTTTATATAAATATACAATATAAATGTAAAATGCTCTTTGTCTGTATTAGATCACAATAAAAACAAATATTCAGCTTATTACCACCACACCTTTTATGCAACACACCTATAGATATTAACAACACTAAGGATAATAAAGGATATCGCAAATGTCTTCAGGATCCATAAGGCTCCATAATTCACGTATCGCATGACAACCAGCCGTAGTGAAATCTAACCAGTTTATATTGGCCCTGGGCCTGTTTTGATATATTCTGAATATGAGGCTCTTGGAGGTCATTATTGTTGGACGACATCACGTGTCATGATAGCAGACATTGTAACACAATTTTGGTCCTTCGAGCCGGATCTCATTTAATACAACGACAGTATTAATTAACAAAGAATTTAACACTTATTTTATCGCATGAGCCCGACTAGTTTCAAGCCCATACGCGGCTTTTATCGTGAGCTCTTTCTATCGGCCCAACATGTTATAAAATATTTTGTCACATGATTTGGCTGCGTTTTTACGACCAGCCGCCTGCCTGGCCTGAACTTACCTTAGTCGTATTTTACGACACCTCAGTAAGAAAAAAGGTAGTCCATTCTACTCAACCAGATACCATACGCGGCTTTTATCGTGAGCTCTTTACGCGGCGTTATCGCGGCGGATAAAATAAGACGTGAGTATAGCCATTTTCAATACATTAATTATAAATAACACTCACGATAGTTTAAATTAAAAAAAGCTTCAGTTATTGTAGATGATAATATATATTTTTTTTAATTTAATTAATTATTTTTTATTCAAAGGATTGTCCGCCGAGTTTCTATCTGATTCTTTTCGGTAGGAGCAAACTTCCGAATCAGTGGTAGCTTCTTTAAAAACATTTGACTATTCAAAAGTACTGAAAACAGTCCACTTCAATAAAGAATATTTTGAATGTATATACCTATTTTATGTCAGGCAAACCCATTCTAGGCTCACCACCGTTTCAGTTAACATGAGAGACCTGATTGAATATATTATAATTATTGAAAACCAGCGACATATGTACATATTCTAAAAGAGATAAACATATTTGGTAAAAATATTTGACAATTTTCAGGAAACCTTTGTCATAATCTCCAACATAAATTCAACCGTAGTACAATTGTTATAAAATTCAATTTACGTTACGTAATCTACCGCGACGTTACAATTTGCTGTGAAATTAGCACTGAACCTGTAATTCTGTCATAATTTTTGTCACTATGTTAATAATGTTATTTATCACATACCGTTTGTTTGAATAACGTTGGCGGTAAATAATTCACTTAACTTTTACTTTTTTAAGTTTAGGCCATAGCATTTGTTATACTTAAGTACTTGAAAGCACTTCTTATACTGTAAGATGGTATTCATGAAGTATTACGTGAAAATGATAATATGCAAAAGTAATTTTCTCATGCATATTATAGTATTTTATTGGAAACCGTGATCAAATTCATATCGAGTTAGTCATGGCCATTCGATTCCATGGCCTGGCATGGTCAACTTACCTTAGTCGGATTTTACGACACCTCGGTAAGAAAAAAGGTAGTCCATTCTACTCAACCAGATACCAAACGGCGGGTCAACTTACCTTAGTCGCCTTTTACGACACCTCGGTAAGAAATGAGGGTGGCACTATTCTATTCATCCGGATACTACACGGCATATAGTATTCATGAAGTATTATGTGAAAATGAAAATACGCAAAAGTAATTTTAAATTAAAGTCAACATCTTCTCTTTAATTAAACTTATACATATTATAGTATTTTATTGGGTTTCGATTCCGATTCCAATTCAGCCAATTGGCCGAGGCCAAGTTAAAAAGTAATTATACTAAATATTAGGAATCCGAATTTTTAAAATTTTTTTATTTTCTATTTCCGTTCTATTTCCATTTCTATTTCTTTTATATTTTCACGGCTAAACCGTCATATTGATAAAATTTCCTACGGTTGAATCTTATAACCTATCTATTATATTATACGTGAAATTAGACAAACATACTCACTTATTTATAATATTATTAGTATGGTTACACCGCACCTAATGTACATACTAAAATTTATCAATCACCATTAAAATTGAAGTCTCAAAAACGAAAAAAAATGAATCGTCCCACCCTTTTAATCAGCGCAGCCCCCGTAATGAAATCTGTGCCGCCATTATGGGATTAAAAATAATAACTACCCCTCGTCATGGAAGGGCTGTGATTGGTACGGTCAAGGGCCCTTAATATGCTTTTGACAATTTTAGGGGACAGACTGGACCGTGGAAACATTTTAAATCGATGTAAAGAGACGTTGTTTAAGAGAATCGATTTTATTTTTGAACGGTTTATATTTGTTTTATCTTAATGTATGTGATAACCCAGCGATGAGACCGTGCAACTCTTTCCAGGGGTCACGGATTCAAGCCCCTGGCAAATACCAATGAGTTTTTCTATTAAAACTTATCTCTAATTGATAGTTGCCTGTTGCAATTTATCACACGCTTCTCAGTGAAAAAAAACATCGTGAGGAAACCAGCATATCTCTAGTCAATTCTGGAGATATGTGTAACCTACCAATCCTCGTTGGAGCAGCGTGGTTTGTCTTAGCTCCAATCCTTCTCTCCAAAATTTTAACTTGGAGACAAATTTTTACTGTTTTTTTAACTTTAATGCATTAGCTGTGATAACCAAATATTGAGACCATGAGTATGACCCCATGGATCTCTCCATGGGGTCATACTCATGGAGAGATCCATGGGGTCATACTCATTATTACTAATCTTGCTGCCCTTATCCTACTCTTAGTGGGGTCGGCAAAACATATTATAAACATGTTTTTACGTAATTTGGCTACACTGTAGCAGCTGTGGTTGCGATTCCTCAACGTGTTCAAAAAGTCATCCTATTCCTGTCGAATTTACAGGATTTCTATAACTTATGTGTTATTTTGGTTTATAATGAATACCTGTGCCAAATTTCACCGATATTAGTTCAGCGGATTCGCAGTGAAAGAGCAAGAAACACATCCATACTTACAAATTCGCATTTATAACATTAGATAGATAGATAGAACATTCTTTATTGCACCACATAAAATTACATTATACATTGCATAGAAAACGATGTTATGTTAATGCAGATACAATAAGGGACCTTATTTTAAGTAGCGATTTCTTCCAGGCAACCTTTGGGCTAGAGACATTAAATTTAGGGTAATAAGGTAGGTGGTGCAATGTATACAAATTCGTCGTATAACATTAGAATAGGATAGGATTAGTAGGATATCTTGTAGAATGATTAGACATCAGGATGTCTGTTGTTAGAAAGGGCGTCTTGGGATACGTATTGTGATAATATCGACTACTACAGCGATTATTTACGGCCCAACTCCAGACATAAGCAGAACACCTACGATTATTACCGATAACATCATTTTTATGTCCACACATTACGAGCACATTGTTATTGTAAAAGCTGCTATTGCCGCTAAAGGGTTAAACATCCGACGGTGGTCCTGTGCACTACGCCAGGGGTAAGCAACCTTCTAAGGCTAAAGAGCCATAAATGACAATTTAACAAAATCTTGATTTTAAAGAGACAATATTTTTTTAATTCCTGATGGACTATTTATGTTATATATTTGATTTTCACCCGCCTCATATTCATTCCTCCGCCGTGTTATCCGGCTGAGTAGAACAGGCAATCCTCTTTCTTACCGAAGTGTCATAAAATGCGACTAAGGTTAGTTGACGTTAGGGCGGCGGCCGGTAAAATACCTAGCCAAATCATATGAGAACATGTTTAAACATGTTGTGCCGACCCCTCTTAGAATATGCTAAGGACAGGAGGATGATATTGATGATGTAGTATTAAAATTATAATTGATTTCTCATGTAGAATAAATGAATTTAAGAATATACATTCCTCCCGCAGTGTGGGAACCGGCTGAGTAGAATAGGCCACCTTCTTTCTTACCTAGGTGTCATAAAATACGTCTATGTTAAGTTGATGTCGGGCCGGCGGCCGGTAAAATACCTAACCAAATCATATGACAACTTGTTTGTGCCGACCCCACTTAAAGTGGGATAAGGGTAGGAGGTTGATGAAGAAATATTATTCATTAAAAATATAAAAATATGTTTATCACAAATCGTATTTACAACTAGTGTGAAATATTTATAATATTTGGTTTAACAAACTGGAGAGCCGCAACTTTAAACTAATCGGAAGAACCGCATGTTGGCGATCCCTGCAATACACCAAACATCGCATACATTATAAACGAAATGACGTATGTCGAATGCATTAACCACTTAAATACGACGTTCTTATCCTAGACCTTGGCCTTGCATTAGTCTGGCATATAATAAGATCAAAGTGACGTATGGTGAGTATAGATTGCTGAGTACTTAAGACGTTTTGTTAGCGTCATGCTTTTAAAGGAGCGCATACATTAGGCATAGCGAAGGTTGTGTGTACAAATAATTAGTGACAAACGGATGACGTATGTCAAATGTAGGTGCCGCTCGTATAACATGTTTTTATCTCTAAGCTCATAACTCATAGAATTATTATAATAGAGTACGGGAGCCATAGATAGACCTGTAAGTGGACTTATCTTTATCTAATCACAAATACACAGAAAAATATTTAAATACTTTTTTTAGCACACCTTCAAAATGTTTATGCGTTTTTTACACACAATGCACGTGATATTATTGGCTCTAATTAAGATACTATAAATTTCACGGAATATACTTGTATATAATTTTAACTCCAATTTGATTTTCTACGCGATTATTTTACATTAGTATTTAGCATTTCAGTAGAAATTACGTTTTCTAGGTACCTACGCAAGCGCGAAAGAGATATATAACTACGCTATATATATATTATATAATAACGCACACAGTCATTAATTAATTAATTTATTATTTATTTATTTATTTATTTATTTATTTATTTATTTATTTATTTATAGCTACTAATAGCATTTTACTATAATTCTAAGCACATTACAATATAATCATAATATACGTAAATATAAACTGTCTGTGTAAAATTTAAAAACCTTTAGGAGTTAGTATAATAGAACAGTTTTATGAATGAGACAATTACCTCTACCATTGCCAAAACTTATTAGTTTATATTGTAATGAAATAAAAAAGTATAATAAAAGACACGTCAAATATTTAAAAATAAAAAAGTAAACTATGATGAAATATTAAACAGATGACAATTTTAGTAGGATAATAATAATCCTATCTTTCTTATATTATAAATGCGATAGTTTTTGAGTATGGATGTATGTATGTTACTCTTTCACGGCGAACCCGATGAACCAATATCAATGAAATTTGGCACAATTATTCCTTATACACCGGGATAACATATAGGCTATAGAAATCTTGTTAATTCTACAGGAATACGATGACATCACTCGTGCGACAACAGTCCACGCCTACGAAGTTGCAGGTAAAAAGTAGTAATTTAATAAAATAAAAGACAAACATTTTTCACGTTGCAAAGACATATTAAGTTGCCGCTCGTATACGACGTTTTTAACCTTTAAAATGCGTCTACCACAGATAACGAAATTATATATATAAGGTACTAGCGGCCTGCCCCTGCTTCGCACGGGTATAAAATATATATCCCATGTCATTCAGTGTAAAAAAATGATTAAAACCGATCCAGTAGTTTTGATTTATTCATTACTGCCCGTGGCCCGCAAGCGTTAAATTTGGAGAAAAACAATTTCCTTTCCCTATACCAAGAAGATTTCCTGCTATCTTTGGAATATCTAAATTCATATAGTACATTTTTACTTATTTAATTTTACATTTTCCCTATGTATTTAATTTTTACAATTAATTACAGAATGTCTTTATATACAACATTCACAGCTTCCTTGTCGTTAAACAAACTCTGGAAAGAACGATATAGCTGCTGGATTCGAAGTGCTATAGGGTGAAGCGCGGCCTCCGCATGGCATTTTAAATCTGTAATTTCTCCGAAAATGTTAACTTAAATTACATGCTGTAAACGGCGATATTGATCTATATTAAATCAACAATTTATTTAAGGTACTTAATTGGATAAGGATTAATGCTGTAGTGTATAAAAATTGCTTCAAAAATAAGGCATTATTTTTCGTAAAAAGTAAATGACAAAAAATGCTATTGTGGGATTCATAAGAGATAGACATATACCATCGCGGACTTTTCTGTAGACCTTTTCAAGGTGTACAAATACTTAGTACATCATTTTGATAAATCTCGTAGGGTTAAGCCTGCGTTTGCAATGTAAGCGGAAAAAAATGTAATTATTTACAGAAACCTCAAAAATTACAGTATTTCTCTACTATGTATTGAATTTTATTATACGTACAAACCTTCCTCTAGAATCACTATCTTTAAAAAAAACCGCATCAATATCTGTTGTGTAGTTTTAAAGATTGAAGCATACATAGGGATATACGGACATAGGGACAGACAGACAATGCGACTTTGTTTTATACTATGTAGTGATATTATTTATTTTTACAATTGATTAGACAATGTCTTTACATACAACATTCATAGCTTTTTTTATCATTAGACAATATAAACTTGAAAGAAGGACATTTAGTTGCGCCTCCGGTCGCTGCTAAATTCGAAGTGCTTATAGGTCGAAGCGCGGCCTCCTCGCGGGATTTTAAATCTGTAATATCTCCGAAAATGTTCACTTAAATTACATGCTGTAAACGGCAATATCGATCTATATTAAATCAACAATTTATTTAAGGTACTCAATTGGATAAGGATTAATGCTGTATTGTATAAAAATTGCTTTGAACATAAGGCATAATTTTTCGTAAAAAGTAAATGAAAAAAACTGCTATTGTGGGTTATCCATAAGAGATAGACATATACCATCGCGGACTTTTCTGTAGACCTTTTTAAGGTGTACAAATACTTAGTACATCATTTTGATAAATCTCGTAGGGTTTAGCCTGCGTTTGCAATGTAAGCGGAAAAAAATGTAATTATTTACAGAAACCTCAAAAATTACAGTATTTCTCTACTTCGTATTGAATGTTATTATACGTACAAACCTTCCTTTTGAATCACTTTATCTATTAAAAAAAACCGCATCAAAATCGGTTGCGTAGTTTTAAAGTTTTATGCGTACATACGGAAATATGGACTTTGTTTTATAATATGTAGTGATATATACCGGTGCCGGCTACTTAGGACGTTTTGTTAGGTGACTTTTAAAGGTACACACGGTCGGCATAGTAAAGGTTGTGTGTACAAATAATTATTAGTGGTTTCCGTGGACCTCCGCTGCGTGGCGCTAGCGTGTGAGTGATGCGTGCGGCGCTTTTAATGATGAAAAATGTTTAGGTTATATTGTATGCAACAAAATTAATTACCCGGCCTAAACATGAGAAGTTGGTTGCTTCAGAGTGTCTGATGTGCTTTATTTGGGATAAAGGAAGATAAAAGAATGCTGAGTGAAGGGTGACGTATGTGTTTGTAAAAAAAGTAAAGTTACAGGCTACTATCCCATTGCTGGACATAGGCGTCCTTTCTTTGTTATTAGAGAGAAGGATTGGAGCCACGCGGACAGAAGACTACGCTGCTCCTACGCGATTGGTAGGTTACACATATCCCTAGATTTCTCTAGAGATATGCAAGTTTCCTCAAGATGTTTTCCTTCGCCGAAAAGCGTATGATATATTGCAATTATCAATTAAACACACGATTTTTAATAGAAAAACTCATTGGTGCTTTTGAACTCCTGACCCCTCGAAAGAGTCGCACGGTCTCACCGCTGGGCTATCACAGCTTTTTAACGCATAAATAAGCTGTGAAAGTGTTAAAAAGGACAGACTAACAGAGATATAAATAATACAAAGTTAATCGAACGCGTTATAATTGTATGCAAAATTACCGAATTACCATCGAACCGTATACAAGACTAATGAAAATATTATTTTGCTATAATTCGCGATAAAATAATATATGTGCAATGTTAAATGTAGAGTGTGCTATTCGCTCTCATACCTGATACATGCAGAATTTGTAAAAACTCAGACACACAACAATACACAAGCAATGCACAAATTCGCCATCACAATCGCAACAATTATTTCGCAAAGCATTGCGATTTTGTCGTGTAGTCTATCTCCTGACGATGCTTCGGTTACGGAGTGTTTTGTATTATGGACCTCCGCAAAGTAACCGTATGAAAATATATGTAATGCAAAATACACCACTTCGCACTTGAGATCATGAAAATGTATTTTAAAATAGTCTTCAGATACACCACCCATTCCCAACACATTCTTGTGTCCACATCCAAAGTAAACATTGACTCGGCGAACCCCGGTAGCTTTTAAACAGTTTGCTCGGACCGTGCTAATAGCTGTCCCGCCAGATGCCGCCGCGACAACGGATTTATTTTTTCAAAATGGAACGTGGAAAAAAAGTTAAAACCTGGATTGGAAAAAAGCGCTAATGGCGCCGCAAAGTGTACAGTGTCTATTGATTCAGCGACGACTATATTTCACAAAAACATTCATCCTCCTGCCCTTATCTCACTCTAAGTGGGGTCGGCACAGCATGTTATAAACATGCTGTCACATGACTTGGCTGCGTTTTTACGACCGGCCGCCTGCCTGACGTCAACTTACCTTAGTCGTATTTTACAACACCTCGGTAAGAAAGAGGGTGGTCTATTTTACTAAACCGGATACCACACAGTGGGTCAACTTACCTTAGTCGCCTTTTACGACACCTCAGTAAGAAATGAGTGTGGTACTATTCTATTCAGCCGGATACCACACGGCGTATATTTCACAAAAACATTATATTACCTAAAATAGATATAACAACAACAATATTTCTATTACTTATGCAATAATAAAAAGCAATTTTCCCAAAGTAAACCCATTTATTATTTCTTCAATACACAAATCACAATGTTTTTTTTATATTATCGTCAAACTATATGAAGGAGGTTGTATATTAATATGTTGTAACATAGAATCAGGCATTACTTTGCGGGGGTCCTACGATTGAACGTGATGTAAGTTAAAAACCACTTTGGTACTAACATTATCATCATTCTCCTGCCCTTATCCCATCTCTATGCGGCACAACATGTTACACAAATATTGTCACACGATTTGGCTACGTATTTTACGACCGACCGCCTGATTGACGACAACTTGCCTTGGTCGTATTTTGCGAAACATCGGTAAGAAATGAGGGTGGTCTATTTTAATCAACCGGATACCCCATGATGGGTCAACTTACCTTATTTGTCTTTTACAACACCTCGGTAAGAAATGAGAGTGGTCTATTCTACTTAGCCGGATACCACACGGTGGCTCGACTTACCTTAGGATGCAATTTACGATAAATCGGTAAGAAATGAGTGTGGTTTATTCGACTCATCGGGATACCACACGGCAAATATTTCAAAAAAACATTCTAATATTAAAATAGAATTATTTACTTTGCGGAGGTCCAGAATACAAAAGTAATGAAAATATTATTTCGCTATAATCCGCGATAAATAAAAATATAATATATGCTTAATGTAGAGTGTATTATCCGCTCTCATACCCGATTAATACATCGCGAAGCTTTGCGATTTTGTAGTGACTCGATCTCCTGACGATGCTTCGGTTACGGAGCGAAACGATGTATGATATTGTAGCTGTGAATGTGTGTGTAGTATTAGTATACCTAGTATGTTGCTGGTGGGTGGTGAAAAACGACTTGAAGACTATAAAACTGCCCTAGCAGTGTTGTTCGATAAAAAAAACATTTTCGCTAACAGTATATTGACAATTCAGAAAAACATATTATGTAAGGCTAAATTTGAATAATGCATTATATTTTATACAAAATATTTCTTAAAATAAATATTTTATTAGCGTTTTTTCCTCAAAAATTCCGAAAACTACGTACAATAAAATCCTGTACAGTTTTTGTCATTTTATTATTTTGATGCGACAAACAAACTTGCGTTTTGTCAATCAAAAATGGCCCCTATTAACTTGTATGAAGGTACTTAGGACAGCAGATAAAAAAACACACGGTGGTAAAAATCGGAATGATTCACTTGGACGCATAAAAGTTACGAATTAAAAAGGACAACAACGGACAAAGACACCATTTTGCATTGTACTGTGACAGTCTTCCTTGATATGCCGCTTTACAGAGCTATAATATGAATAGAAGTGACATTCGCTTTAATTTTACAGCTAAATTAAAATGCCTTAAATGAAAAATATGGACCTACCTTGTGTTACACATTTATCAGACTTACTTACAATTAATTTGCGAAACGTTAAAAGCCTTCAGGGTCACACGTTCGGTTCGGCTAATATTTCCAAAATAAATTTTGTAGGTTCTTCTAGTCTGGGTCTGTTTATGTATTTATGGAAAATTATAAATAAAAAATATATAAATAAATAGTAAATGACAGTGACCCTACTTTCAGCTCCGTGGGTCGCGGGTTCGATTCCCGCCGATAGCTTACAATGAATGGTTCTTCAAGTCTCGGTATATATATAGACATATATGTCTGTTTACATTACTTTAGTGTTGTACTGTTGGTTGGCGGCTAAAGCTCTCAGCAAGGGATTTTAATCATATCATAAAACCATGATGTATTATTAACTTAAACTTTCCCGAAGTATTGAACTCTTCTTCTTCTTGTGCCTCTCCGACTAGCGAAGGTTAGCCAGTGCTTGATACTCCTTTCTATTTCTCGCGAGGCCAAAAAGCTGGGCAGCACTCGCGACTCCAGTCCATTCTCGTATGTTGCGCAACCATGACTTTTTCTTGCGGCCGATGCGTCTTTTACCTTGAACTTTGCCCATAATAATAAGTCGCAGGAGCCCATACTGTTCGTGTCTAAGCACATGTCCCAGGTATGCAACTTTCTTCTTTTTGATGATGGTCCAAAGTTCGCGCTTACAACACATACGCCGCAAGACCTCTTCATTTGTCACCTTTTCTGTCCATTTTATTTTCAGCATGCGTCGATAGACCCACATCTCAAATGCTTCTATACGCCTTCGAATATCCTCTTTTACGGTCCACGCCTCGCATCCGTAAAAAAGAACTGGCCAAATATAGCAGTGTAAGAGGCGTGTTCGCAATGCGATATTCAGGTTGCGACTAGTGAGCACTCTTTTCATGCTTTGAAAAGAACTACGGGCTACTTCAATCCGGGTTTTAATTTCTGTGTCACTATCCCATTCTTCAGTAACCCAAGTGCCAAGATATTTGTATTTCTGCAAGTATTGAACTATCATTTAGTAAAATCCATACTGCCATGCCCTCACTAGATTTTGATAAAATCGATCACATACAAACAAACAGCTTATGGGACTATGTCTTATACTAAGTAAAGATTATATATGCTAACTGAAACAATTTTTCCACACCATTAATACATATAAGTCAAGTCTAAACATGTTAAACTCTTCGTAAACGCATCAATACTTCTTTGTACGGGAGTGTAAATTCGGGTTCACAGTGTCGCCGCGGTCGTTTTAACACTGCATCGCTAATTGGACACTTAAGGCTGGGTTAGGGTTAAAACAGTTTTTATCCCAAGGCCCTGGTCACTGGCACGGACTTGATCTCGCCGTCGACCGCTCTCCTTACGAATTTGTATTACCCATTATTTCATATGAGTGTTGACAGTTATTTAATTTTACCCGAATAAAGGGAAATTATATCTACGTAAAACACGTAGTAAAATTAAGAGAAGTTAAAGCCAAATAGAATTAGGCGTTACTTTGCGGAGATCCCAAATACAAAGTAAAACTGAAATTATTTTGCTATAATTCGCGATTAAGTAAATTAGAAAATATTTATAATGCTAAATGTAGAGTAGACTTGCAATTTTATCGTGAAGTCCTATCTACTGATGATGTTACAGTTACATCGTAGAGATTGTCGTAATGAGTGTGTGTACTACTTGTCTGGTGTGCTGTTGGTGGTGGCGTTTTCTCATACATGTGGTAATCTAACTAATCCTGCATGTATAAGGTATGTGAACGGTGTCTGCTTTATAAACTTAACATTACAGATATTTTCTTAACAAACGCGGATTATAGCTAAATAATTCTATCATAAATTTGTTAAAATACTCGCATGACATAAATTTTAGTTCATGTGGAAATATTATATAATACAAGATATATTGTCTAAATATAATTATTTATATATATTCTGATTTTAATATAACCTAGTTACTGGCAACACCAATCGTCATAGGCCGTAATAAAAGTGATTTGTATAATCTGTCTTAGTTGTAAAATTATAATACGTAGGCGCATTTGCATAATGAGATTACAGAGTAATTTAATTCTGATAGATTTTGTTGGTCATAAAATTAAACTGAATCTAATTATTTAAAAAAGGTGAATATGTTAAAATATAATGCTTCGAGTTACAAAATTGAAGTAGGTTTAAATAAACTTTTAATAGATGAAATCAAACAATCATTTTGAATATTTTTAAATGAGTTAATCTTGTATGTATATATTTTCGGAATCTCGGAAACGGCTACAACGATTATCCTGAAATTCAGCATATAGGGGGTTTTGGTGGAGAAAAATCGATCTAGCTAGGTTTAATGTAAAAACAAATTGTTTTATCCCTGCTGTTGGGCACTAAAAAATACTCATTTAAATATTAAAGAAAGATAAAAAGTACTACAAGATATGATTGAAAATATCTTAACACGTAAGTTGACGTAAATCGAATGTACGAGTAAAATAATATAAGTATATTCCATCCAACCCCACGCGTGCAAATTCAAATATGTACGCAAAACGAAAAGTGACGCGTCGTCAAAAACCACCCCACCCGGCGCGGAATTAAAACGGCAACCCTCGGCACAAACAAAAACATATAATTGGCAAATAAGGGACCAAGCGGCTCCAGTTTCACCCCGCACGCGCTGATTACACTTGACAATAGGACGAATAAATAGTAATTAAAAATGTTTAATGAAACCGCAATTGAATGCATTCAAATTTTTTTTTTAGCACTAGAAACACTATAGCATCTTCTATACTGGTAGATTTTAAACTCGCGATTCATACTAATCATTACTTAGTATAAAACAAAGTCGCTTTCTCTGTCTGTCCCCAAAACTACGTAACAGATTTTGCGGTTGTTGCGGTTTTTTAAATAGATAGTTCATAAAAATGTTTTAAATAATCTCTGTTGATTTTGTTGAAATGTTAAATGTATGAAATATGTTGTTGAATAACTTTCTTTTTTTTTTTTTTGCATCTTCTATACTTATTATAAAACAAAGTCCCCAAAACTTGTCTGTCTGTAAATGATCGATTTTCTCTAAACTGGGTTTTATACGGTTTTTACAAAAAATAGCACGATTCTTCCGGAAGGTTTAGGTTAGTATATTTCATAATATACTAACCTAAATTTTATGTAAATTGTATTGAAGATGTAAAAAAAGCGGTTGTAAAAAAAACTCCTCTGTTGGGAGCTTTAAAACACTAAAATAAACTACAGTGTACTAGAGATTTGTATATCTACAAAAATACTATAAAAAAGACCGCGACAGCATTTAATTATTATGGCTGATGTACAATAATTACTTTTATGTTTGAAATTTTAATTCGGGAAATTATTTGTGACACACCGATTTCCGAGCAAGGAAAGTCGCTTGCACAGCTAGTTTTTAAAACTTCAATGAGTTAATCGTGTATATACTCTGCCTGTAGATTCTGTCTCTCTGTATACTCTGTCTCTCTGTAGACTCTGCCTTTCGCAAACAGCTCTAACGATTTTTATGAAATTTAGTATGTAGGGGCGAAGGGCGATAAATCGATCGAGCTAAGTTCCGTTTCAAACATGTTATTTTTTCCCTGTTTTCAGGCACTGACAAACAGTTTCAATATTATTTGAAAACGTAAGCTTAAATTAACTGTCACTTGTAAAGTTGTGAAATAGCTCAGTAGGTTAATCGGGCGGTCCGAAAAACTAGATACACCAGTTCGACTCCAGGTATATCATATCATATTTTTTCATAAAGCATCTTTTTTATATCTTGAAAAAAATTATCTTTATAAATTACGTTTATCTACTCTAATAAATAAAAAATGAAATGAAATGAAAAAGTTTTATTACGATACAGGTCTAGTATGGATACCTGTATCATAATATAACTTTTTTATCATAACGATACACCTATAAAACCTCCAGCTGGACCAAAGCGGTTGAACCTCTACCTTAAAAAAAAAGGTTTCAATGAACGAGTCCGCGGGGACGCAACACGCATGCGCAATCGTTTGCGTCTTGGCGCTAACATTTGACATATGAAATTTTAAAAAATCTTTTAAACATTTAAACAGTTTGGTTTTTATTAATATTGTTTTACGTATTATAGTATGTGAGTAGATATAGTAGTGTATGACACTGTACATAACTTGGTCTTATATCACTCGTGTGATACTATAAAAAAACTCGCCTGCGGCTCGTTTTTTTAAAACACACTCCTGTTATAAGAACCCTTATTATGCAACAGTATCATAATCTACTATAAAGATGCAACACACATAAAATGATATAAGGTAGCCTGATATTAATAAAGTTTAGAACCTTTGTATTTATCGAACTATATGAATAATCATAAAGAGGGGAAATAGTTCGTAGAGCGCACATCGCCTGCTAAAATTGAATTCATAGCGACGCGACGTCCTCGCAAAGATATTATGCAGAAGGAACATATTTTTTAAATTATCTGATACTAGCTTTTACCCGCGACTTCGTTCGCGTGAACTGTTGTCGTGTGATAGATCGATAATAGATGCTTTTCAATGTCATCCTATTCCTATAGAATTAAGAGAGTTTCTGTAGCCTATATGTTATTCCGGTGTATAAGAAATAATTGTGCCGAATTTCATCGATATTGGTTCAGCGGATTCGCCGTGAAAGAGTAACAAACATACATCAATACTAACAAACTTACGCATTTATAATATAAACCTCAACCTAATGTATCAATGATTTGTTAATTAACCTTTTTTTTAACTATATAATGTGTAAGTGTCAACAGCACATTTTATATTCAACTCATCGACGTTTGGGCATCGTGTTTGACCGTCTTTGTATGTATTGTGACAAAATTTAAAAAAAAATTAAGTCATCTTTACATTTTGCTTTTTACGTTACCAAAGCTGTACATTTTGCCGTTTTCATAATATTTTTATTGCTGCTCCTCACCTATTAAATTTTTTCGTTTATATTTTATTGCTGCTTCTCACCTATTTATTTTAGCGTGATGTTATATAGCCTATAGCCTTCCTCGATAAATTGAGTATGGTACTGTTACGGGGAGCCAGGAAAGTCTTTTTAAAAAAAGATATTTATTTTACACACTGAAATATAAAATAATTTTAAAGAATTAAAAGAGCTTGAAGACAGATTGACTCATGGCAGGGGCTTGCGCCGGTTCTGACCCAGACTACTGATGAAGCAGTCCGTCAGCAATTCTGGTAACATTAGGGTTCCGTAACAGTACACTCAAAGAATTTGTCAAATCGGTCCAGTAGTTCCTGAGAAACTAACAAACTCTTCAGCTTTATATAGGTATTAGTATAGATTACTTAGGTAGTTATTGCATAATGTTGTCCCGCGACACTACGAAACGCACATAATCCGCTCGCGAGAGAACTCAATACTCGGCTAGAACTATATCCATACATTTTTAATCCATTCAAATACTAAACCAATATGCCATCAAAAAACTCAACACAGTATTGATCCTTATTTACTTGTGATAGGTATCACATTCGTGTGCGTTTGCGTTGTATGTTATTTGTATTGTATGCAATAGTTTGTTTGCAAGAGGACACTGATGGGAGCGGATGCCATTTTGTAATCCTAGCTTATAAGTGCACTTGTCAATATCGAGGGAGAATGGAGTATACCTAACTATTAAACCTATATGTATCCATACTCATATTATAAATTCAAGTCGGTCTGTTAAGCTTTCACGGTTAAACTGCTGGGCCAATATTAATAAAATTTAGATTAAGTACCTAAAGTTTATTAACCAGAGTAACAAATTGTTAGGAATAAAAATAATCAAATGTCATTTCTTCAGTCTTTGTATATTGGTAACACTGATCACGTGACCAATAGCAAAAAAGTAAGGGCTTTTTTTTAAATGACTATCGTCTATTAAAGGCGGAAATCGTCATACCGAAGCAGTCTTGCTGTGAATCTTGACTCAGATGATTATTAAACACCCGTGTGTTTAGATCGTGGTGCGTCTTGTTTTGGTTAAGAAAGCAGGTTTAATATTGTTATATTTTCTTTGTTAGAACGCTAAAATCATTATGAAATTTCTGACATCTCTAAGAATATGGTATAAAAAAAATTCAATCCAACACAAAAATATTGGCTTGAAAAATTACCCAGCACTTCTACCCAGAAGAGCCAGCAAGGAAGTTGGCAAATAACTTTCTTTACATTAAATTCTAATAAATACATTTCAACATTTTTTTCTTGAGGGAATTTAAAGTAAAAGGTAAGTAGCGGCCTGTTACTATCCCACTGCTGAGAATAGACCGTTTCTGGAGAGAAGGGTTGGAGCTAAGACGTACCACGCTGCTCCAATGCGGATAGGTAGGTTACACATATCTCCAGAATTCTCTAGAGATATGCAGGTTACCTCACGATGTTTTCCTTCACCGAAAAGCGTGTGATAAATTGCAATTATCAATTAGACACATAAGTTTTAACAGGAAAACTCATTCGTGTCTGCCCGGGTTTAAACCCGTGACCTCCTCGAAAGAGTCGCACGGTGTTACCGCTGGGCTACCACAGCTTAAAGTATCTAACATTAAATTCACAAATTTCTCTTATTTAAATGATCCTCGACAGAGTTAAAGCTCTAAAAAGAAGAGTATGTCAGCTGTAGCTCTTTAACTTTAAAAAATTAATTCATTCGGTGCTCCACTGTCCACGTTTCAAGTTTAAAAACAAATAAACATACTTTCATATTAATATAGTAAGCGAGAATATACATATACCTAAGTACCATACACTATTATGAATAGAAATTGAAGTGAGAACGACTCCAGATCACTTCCTAGTATTGAATTAATGCGCGAGTGAGCTTAGATCTCAATTCTAGGTAATTTTAGCTTGAGATATATTTCCGCGTGCGTTCGGATTTATACGCATTAGAGGAGAATGGCTTTTGATGTTTCGATAAGCTCTTTCACTTAGCTTACGTACCAGTTAATTTGAGAGCACAATATTATGTACTTTATATGAATACTTCAATATAAATTGTAAAATAATACTTTAACATAGATGGCTAAATTCAAAATTATATTTAACTGATGTGCCTTATGACACTATAATGCCATGGATTATCTTACTATTATTATAAATCTGAAAGTTTGTGTGTTTATTAATCTTTCACGGCGAATCCGGTGCACCAATATCGATGAAATTTTTACAATTATTCCTTATACACCTGAATAACATATAGGCTATAGAAATCCTGTTAATTCTACGGGATTAGTATGACATTGAACAGCGCCATCTATTATCAAAGTATCACGCGATAACAGTCCACGCAAACGAAGTTGCGAGTAAAAACAAGTAGTGTGATAAAGGACGTGCACTCACATACACGTATACAGTAACTTGCTCACTCACTCACTCACATGCACGTACATGCACCTACGCACACACTGCTCTCACCTACTCACACGTATGCACGCACTCACGGACACACTACACTCACTCACTCACTGACCCACTCACTCGCATGCACGCATTCACGCATACACGTACACTCGTTAACTCACCCACGAACACACTCGCACGCACTAACACACGCACCTAATCACGAACGCACTACGCTTACTTACTAACTTACCTTTTCATTCACTAACCCACTCCACACGGAACAACACTCAGGCGTACATAGGCGTATATACTCACTCGCTCAATCATCCACTCACACGCACGCACGCTCGAATGCAGTCACTCACTCATCCATTCCCACGCATATGCACACCACTAGTTATAAGTCCTTCTTATAAATATTATCCTACTAATATTATAAATGCGAAAGTTTGTGAAAATGTATGTATGGAAAAGCTCTATCTATTATCAGCCTATTATATAACTAAAGAGATGACATTTGACTATTTCTATTTCTGACAGCTTTAACATGGCGCCTTTTTTTTTTTTTTTTTCGAATTGACAATATGCTGTTAGCCCTAACGGTTTTTACAGCGTCACCGGGCGGGACGGGCGAGCGCAGAAGCATCGCCGAGGTTGCGAAATGCGTAGAGTAGAGCGCAGAAGCTCTACTAGCGTCGGGGAACGTCGTCCTAAGGGTGCCTCCTGTGAGGCCGGACCACGGCTTAGGGCGACGTGTAGTGGAGGGCTGATGGTATGACTTTGATTAGTCAATACGACGACGGAAGGGTGGCAAGAAGCCACGACCAACCGATATCAGAAATCTGGGACCTCGTCTTCGCCGGCGAAGACGCTGTGTGTGTGTATTACGTGTTTTTGTGTTTGCGATCGTTATTTGATCGTCAGGGTCATATAGGACGCTTTTTGGACGCCTATATTTTCGATGGTCAGACCTAACTGGGATGTAGGTGGAAGCAACTGAGATTAGAGGGTTCGGGTGTACCTCGGATTTCTCGAAGTAAGACTTCGAAAAACGTTTAAAGAGGTGAGTAATGGTAGGGAGGTCGAGGTCTCTATGGAGGTCAACGTTCCGCATGAACCACGGACAACCAGTGGCTGTACGCATAAATCGGTTCTGCATTCTTTGGAGCGTGAGCAATCTGACCTTTGAAACGTGCGCGAACGCAACGCTCGCATAGGACATTATTGGTCTTATGCAAGTTTTGTAGAGTGTCACTTTGTTGCGGAGTGACATTTTACTTTTCTTGCATAACATCGGATAAAGTCGTCCCATGACATACGCAGCCTTATTGCAGACTGTGCGTATGTGCTCGTGGAAGGTCATGGAAGGTTGGAAGGTGACACCTAGGTACTTGACTTTCTGTTGCCAACATGGCGCCACAATTCCTTAGTCTAATATTACTCATGCGGTAACATTGAAGAATTTAATACATTAAGTATTCTCTATCTCAGTACTAAGGCAGATTAAGTCACATTGGTTAGTTATGGATTTGAAGATTCGTAAATAGGTAGGTATATGTTTTAATTCTCACTGAAGCTTATAATTCCGAAAGTACCTTCTGAAAGTTCTATGAATGAAAAACCGAATTCATAATTGGTACGGACCACTTTAAATACAAATTAAAACTGAAAACTTGACTAAGTTTTAGACATGAAATTTGCACAGCCATTAGCTGTGTTTGGGCCTCTTCAGGGTCGACGCTGCCAAATTAAATGGCAATCGATTTGAAGTACCTAGCCGTGATTGGGGAAGTAAGGAATGTTACTCGCGGTAATGACAAACGTATTGGAAACATAAACATAACTTATAGAACTAGACGTTACTTTGCGGAGATCCAAAATACAAAAGTAATAATAGAAATTGTTTTTACGAGGCCTGCGTGTATCTGGTATGAAAACGGTTTGTCATCTCTAAATTTAGCATTATATACATTTTCAATTTTCTTCTACGCGGGTTATAGCGAAATAGTTTCATAATTTTCTGTGAAGCTTCCAGAAAATATTTGTAAAATACAATAACAAACAGATTAATTAAAATAATTACCAATGAAAAAGCATACAACGTCATCTTCTAGTACCTAGTACTACTATTAAATAATGTATAATTTATATTATACTAGCTATGCCTGCAGCTTCGCTGGCGTAGAAATCAGTGTATTTAATTGAAATCTT
This sequence comes from Morpho helenor, assembly GCA_029227775.1. Taxonomy (NCBI): domain Eukaryota; kingdom Metazoa; phylum Arthropoda; class Insecta; order Lepidoptera; family Nymphalidae; genus Morpho; species Morpho helenor. Next base: position 4,763,235 of record JARGCU010000006.1, read on the forward strand.
GAACATACAAGTAATTATTGTGAATTAACCATAAGAGATAGAGACATACTGTCTTGGACTTTTTTGTAGATCTACACTTCTCTGCTACATTTGAGGTATCTCTGTTGGCTTACGCGGCGCAGCCGGCGAAAGCATCCAGCAGGCGAGTGTTTTTATAACTTCTTAACCTCAACACAATTTACGTAAAAGCGTTATACTATACTATTAACTTTACCTTTCGGAAGAGTCGCACAGCCTTTTAATAAACACAAAAATCCGTTCTGTAGATGTTTGTCTGTATGGTTTTACTAAAGTAAAACCATACAGACAAACAGCTTTTGGGGACTTTATATACAACACGTATAATTTTTCTTACAGTTAGAACGCAACATATCAATAATTTAATTAGGAAAATAGTAATTTTTGAATTTAAACTATCGTGAGTGTTATTCATAATTAATGTACAGATTCCAGCTTGAATCTGTACCTTAATTAGGAAAATAGTATCCTATCAAAAACAATAATAGCTCAAATACAATCTCCGTAATAAGACTACACCCAATAGAAAGAAGGAAATATTCTAATTAAATATGGATGCAGCGTAATGAGTTATGCAAATATTGTAGATGGTGGCTAACAATTTAGGAGGGGAGATTAGGGAGGTACGACATCGAGTGTTTACTTTGGAATCTTTTGGCTGTTTTCTTAACAATTTTGGAAGGGTTTTCTTTAGAATAAAATTGGTTAAGGGTTACTTTTGGCTTTAAGTAACTCAGTTGGTAATATTTATTTCATACAAGTGTCTTTGTACCGTTCAATAACTCTTAATCTAGATATAGATTTTAAATAAGCTTGAAATCTTAGTCGTGTGTTATCCGGTTGAGTAGAATAGACCACCTCCATTTCTCACCGAGGCAACGTAAAAGGCGACTAAGGTAAGTTTACTCGCCGTGTAGTATCCGCCTGAGTAGAATAGACTACTGTCATTTCTTACAGAGGTGTGTTAAACTTATCCCACTTATGGTGGGATAAGGGCAGGAGAACGATGATCATGTTTGTAATGTTGAAAAGATGCGACGGTCAATTTATTATTACGAAAATTTCAAAAAATTACATTTAGCATTTCTGTCATTTTTCGAAAACAGCGAACTATTACAATAGACTTGATTCTTTGATAGTTAAATTTGTTTATATTTACTACATTTCTTATATCAGTTAATGAATTCGGATTCAAAATATTGCCAAGTAAAGTACTTTTAAGTGCCTTTTTCCTAAGTAGCATCTGCTGAGTAACTCATTATAATAATGTGCCGCAGCTGGTCCGACTTAGCCAAGTTTGCTCAATGCCTAACAAATAAATAATTCAGGAGACTCAAAAATACAAAGAAGAGCGGTCTTAAATTAAAATTGTGTATAATTTTTTATATAATATAGTATATATATTATACGATTTAGTTTAGTTTAAGTGTATGGACAACGTCTATTTATTTATATAAATGTGAAGGAATTAATATTAGAGTTAATTTTATATAATAGTTCTTTACACTTTAACGAAACACTTTCGCGAGCCTGAAACTAATACGACAAAAATATTTATTTTTTGTTGAATTGACTAATGTTAGCCCTAATAGCTTTGACAGCGTCACGGGAAGGACGGGCGAGCGCAGAAGCTTCGCTGGGCAAAATTGGTAAGAGCGAGTGCATTGACGCATCGCAACTCCCTAGGTCGCCTTAAGAGTGTCTCTTCCGAGATCGAACCTCGGCTTAAAGCGGCGCGTTTTGGAGGATTATATCTGACTATTGACTTTAAAGAAGTCTGCATCACGGCGGCCGCTTGACATAAGCAAGCGGGGACCTCGTCTTCGACGGCGAAGATACAGTATGTGTATAACATTGACAAAATAGTCGGTACCTTTACTTTAACACACTTTCATTTCAGTCAAATCAGCGCCATATTTAGTCAAAATAACTAGTTTTCATCATCAATCTTAAATACTAACACTTAAATTAAAACACACTTAAATCCTTACATTTAATTATTTTGCTCTAATTTCGATTTGCTCCCAATTAATTTCGTTTCAAAGTATCGTAAAACTTTTCTGTATTTCTTTAATCTGTTTGAAAATTTTATTTTGTACTTATAGATAATAAAACCATATATAATCTTAGGTTATAATCTTGCATATACTTAATTGCTTAATGCAGATTTTATGTGATGTTGTGATGACAGATAGAGCTGTGATAGCTCAGCAAGTAAGACCGTGCGACGCTTTCGAGGGGTCATGAATGCAAACCCCGGGCTGAGTTTTTTGTTAAAATCAACGTGTCTTGTGTATTGATAACTGCAACCGCGCATTTCAGTGAAGGAAAATAGGAAAACCTGTATGTCTCTAGATAATTCTGGTGACATGTCTAACCCAACAATCTGCGTTGGAGCAGCATTGTGAGTTAGCTCCAACCTCAGAGAGAATCCTCAAAAATGGAGATGGTAAGGCATGCACTCAGAAGTGGGATAGTTACGCCGTTATTTTTATGCAGATTATTGATTATAAACAATGAAATGAACTAAAAAATATGATAACCTAAATTTCACACTTATTAGTGTAAATAATTGTAATAAATATTAATAAATAATTATAACTAAAACTAACCCTATAATTATTTACTAAGAAATAATTTATAAAAGAGCGAGTACATTCTCCTCACTATTAATCCACGTCCCTTTAACCCTTAAGCGCGACGTTACATTTTAATAAAATTCCGCGTACATTAATGAAGTCGGGACTAACAGACCCCGCCATTGTGAAACACGTCCCACCATTATGATTTTAACCGAGATAATGCACGGGAAATGACGGCAAAAGAAATTTAATTCGCGTAACGACGAAAGGGTTATGGGTCGGCTTTGATAAATAAAGCCGGGAGGGACCCGGAGGATATTACGGGGCCTTTTTTGCCCCACATATTGATATTAATGCTTGTGAATTTTGACAAAATTGCGTGGGCCCTTTGATTGTGAAACGGGCGCGCGGTAAACTTTTTTCATTTATAAACTTTAGGACGCTGTTGAATGGCGAGGTTTAAATTGTTGACGTTTTATTAATAATATATAATAATGAACGCTGATGTATTGATTAATTATTATCTAATGCATTTAAACGAGCTTTTTGTATATATCTATACGTATATGTTGTGTATGTATGTGATCGATTTTCTCAATCTATTTAACGGATTTTTGTACGGTCTTGAATGAAAGATAGAAAAGAATAATAGATTTTAAGTTTAAGTAAAAAATACGTTACTATTTTATGTAAATTGTATTGAAGAGGTCGCTTGGTTGTTAAAAGCTCGCCTCCTGGAAGCTTAACTCGAGTGAGCCGCACAAACTAGCAGAAATACACTAAAGTAATATTTTTCGCCCGGTGACGCTGTAAAAGCCGTTAGGGCTAACAGCAGTCAATTCTAAAAAAAAATACTTTAGTGTATTTTTTTCAATTTTATAATTATTCAATTTTTTATTATATTCAAGAATTGTAGATCTACAAAAATAATACAATAAAGTCTGTAACAGCATGTCGCTATATCTTACGGTTAACAGGCAATAACTATTATTAATATATAAACTGAATTTTAGAAACGGTTCGAACGAATTTTCATTAAATTTAGTATGTAATTTAAAATTTAAAGTATGTAATTTAGTATTGACATTTCGGGGGCGTTAAACCGCTCTAGCTAGGTTTTATTTAAAAAAAATATATTCTATTCCTATTTTCGGGCAATGAAAAACTAATACAATATTAAGGTTATTTCGGTATAGTATATAAAGTTGTAATATATCAGCTAGGTAATCGGTCCCGAAATTAGAATACCTTGATTAGATTCCAGGTTTCTCAAATCTGATGATCCTTTTTTTGCGTTAATTTTTTTTATGTAATTTCCAATTTTTGTAGGACAAATTATTATTAGGAGCCTTTTATCGACGCATCTAATTCATATATAGGTAGGTAGATATTTAAAAAAAATGGAACAAAGCTCTAATCGTATATACGAATTAAAATCAAATCAAAATCCTCTTATTCACTAGTGTCACAATTAACCACAAACAAAAATAGAATAACAATAGCATAAGAGAAAAGAATACTAACAAATATTGATGCAGAAATATGTGACCATAGAAAAAGGAGCACCAATAAAAAATAATCTAATAATTTTCGTCTGCGAATACAACCCTCCTATATTAAATTACTAAAATGTTTTCAGACACATGAAATCCCAAAAGTCGAGGAGTCTTTAAATATGCCTGTATCAGATACTTCATTAATATTTTGTACCCATCAGTAATTAAGCAGGGTCGCTCGACGTCGCGTTACGAAGGGTTACATAATTCAAATTTGAAATTTATACCATACCTGCTGATGTATTACGTAATCCTACATATCTACACATATAAAACAAAGTCCCCAAAGATCTGTTTATATCTAAACTTATTATAAAACAATTCACCAAAAGCTGTCTGTCTTTATATGATCGATTTCTTTAAAATCTACAGAACGGATTTTCGTACGGTTTTACTTAAAGATGCAATTTTTGATGAAACATGAGGTTAATATTACATTATCCGGAACGGCAAAATCAATTTTGATGGTACTTTCACTGGATGATACAGGAGGTTGTGAAGCAACATATAGGCTATATGCTAGAATTCCCGCGGGGTCGGGATTTTAGCGGGAAAATCTTTGTGACAAATTGATTACCACGCGGGTGGAGGCGCGGGCACAGCAAGCTGTTAAATGTATAATAGACAATCATATTACTACGGGTATTTTTTCCTATTAACAACAAAAAATAGCTTACACATAATAATAGCTAATGTGTCCCTGTGATAAATTATTGTGAATATTATAGCAAAGATCAATATTATGGTTAGAAGATAATAAAACGATAGCGATAGCGATAATAAAATAATAAATTTTCAAATTTTTCCATGCTTATTATTTAATGTTGATCTAATACACTAGTAGTAAATTAAACAAACTTCTTAAAGAATTCCGACTCTAAGACACGATTTTTATCGTATAGATTTTATAAAGATTTTTCATGGTTATTATTATTATTTATTACATATAATCACCTAAAAAAAAAAGTATTCCTTGAAATTTTCAACGATGTCTAAATGAAGTGAATGCTCTCGAGAATACATTTTTAATTAAATATTTATTCTTGACAAAATTCTGTCCAGAACAAATGAGAAGTCTCAAACAAACGCTTGCTAACAACATTGTAACTTTGAATGGCTACGAATAGATCGACGTGTCCGAAATATCATCAACATACAAATTAGCTACCTAACCTTATATAGGTATGAGTATACACGACAGGTCGTGAGTAGAAAGTGCTTGGCCGAAACAGTGGGCATTAGTGCCTATAATTAAAATCACTGCCAGACGAAATCCGCCCCTATGTTCTTATATGACAGCCATATAAGGATTATATCGTTGAAGGCCAACACGTCTTAGAATTTCGGCATCTCTAGTATAGGTACAGTCAGAAAAAAAACGACCAATTTAAGCGAAAACATTTAATTTTAATGAGTGATTTTTAATTGCAAATGATAAACTTGTCGCACAAATTATGTTCAATAATTGAATAATTTTAAAATCAAATAAATTATAATATTATGTTTAATTTAATTGATAATAAACTAACATAAAAATTAATAAGGAAATATACATAATTTTAGTTTTTAATATGTTACGTATAAAAATATGATTTGTCATGTTTAAAATATTGTTTGTATAATCAACCTACGTACATATTAAGGTATATAATAATTTTACTTCTCGTTGCCGTGTGGTATCCGGGTGAGTAGACTTGACCACCCTCATTTCTTACCAGGGTCGTAAAAGGTAACTAAGGTTAGGTGGCCCACCGTATGGTATCTGGTTGAGTAGAATAGACCATTCCTTTCTTACTGAGGTGTCATAAAATACAACTAAAGTAAGTAGTCGTCAGGCAGTCGGTAGTAAAATACGTTGTGAAATTAAGTGACAACACGTTTATAACATGTTGTGCCGACCCCTTTAGAGTGGGATGATGATGATGAGGCGGGCAGGTGGATGATATAAAAATATGATTTTCATGTTTTAAATATTGTTTGTACAATCAACGAACGTACATATTAATTAACGTATATAATAATTTAGTTGACAAAATTTATTTCAGAAATATTTTTTTTATTTTTTTTTTCTTCTTTTATATAAATATATGGGACACTTACACACACGGTCGTCCGTCCACAAATTAAGTAACTTAATACTTGTGTTATGGTATATATTTTTTAAAATACATACTTAAATACAATATATATTTGATATGCAGACCGTACACAGTAGTTATAAGTCCCAAACATTATATTTCACTATCAAATTCACACGATCGCATCTGAGCATCTGTCACGATTTTCAATACATGCAACTTGTATACTTGAAGCACCGAAATATGCGAATATCGGCTAATGAATAAACCATATTGTATACTAACCTACGTCTGTTAATTTGAAATATCATTGATAAGTTGTGCCAAAAGGAATATTTGATATTCCTTTCTATTTTTATTCTATTCCTAGCAAGGTGTCGTAAAAGGCCACTAAGGTAATTAGTATGTTGTACCGACCAAACTTAGAGAGATAAGGGCAGGAGGGTGATGATGATATTTTCAATTCACTATATCATAGAATGCAGCAAAATTATTAACTTTTTTATTATAGATATATCCGCTAACGCCTAATTCTATAAAAACTTTTGCAAATTTAAAAGACATACAAAAGTAATAATAAAATTATTTTGCTATAATCCGCGATAAAGTAAATAGACAATATGTACCTATGTATATAATGCTAAATTTAGAGTGGAATATCAGTTTTCTTACCCTTACTTATACAAGATTCGTAAAAACACGTGCAACCTTCACCAACGCCACCACAATACACAAGCACTACACACGTTCACTATCACAAACATAACAATCCTTTCGCCCCGCTGCATTCTACTCAGCTTCAACTTCAGCTGGATACCACACGGCGGGTCAACTTACCTAAGTCGCCTTTTAAGACACCCCGGTAAGAAATGAGGGTGGTCTATTCGACTCCGCCGAATACACACGGCACTGTTTGTTATTTTTTATGTCAGAAAAACCCATTATGGGTCATCACCGCCCGACGGGGAAGAGCGGCGGGTATGTCGGACTCTCACCGACTAAAAACCTGACAGAGCTCCACCACGCTGCTGGTGGCGGGGACAGGGTACAGTTGTATACATTGCCCCCATACCCGCTACCAGCAACTCTGAACCCCAGAGTGCGCTACCCTGCTGGGTTGAGGCCCCTTTTTTTTTAAAATCTGATTTTACATATTTAAGTTAAAAATATGTTACTATTTGACTGGCCCGTTGGCGCAGTGGGTAGTGACCCTGCCTTCAGTTCCGCGGTTCGCGGGTTCGATTCCCGCTGTGGGCTTACATTTTATATAAATGATTTTGTTCGTCTTCGAGTCTGGGTGTATATTTGTATTTAAGTATGTATTTAAAAAATATATAAGTATATATTCACCAGTGGATATATAAGTATATATCCACCACTTACTTTGGGGACGGACGACCGTGTGTGTAAGTGTCTCATATATTTATTTATTGTATTTATTATTATTATTATTTGTCATATAATAAAAATAAGAAAAAAAAGTAATTTTTAAAATTCTACTCAGCTACCTCGCACGATTCATGGCCCCACGATCACATCGAACCTCCTAACGCGTCTCACATATTTTAATGTTCTCATTATTTTTTATGTACCTACACTCTTTACTCTGTCTAACTGTACTTTCATTCGGAGATTGATTATTAAAATTTCGTACGCAGTTAATTATATGCTCGGAATAATTGAGTAATTTATGGCGAAGTGTTAGAAGGCACTTGGGGCGGAAGGAGACCTTGATGGCATAAAAAATTGAAAAGAAAAATGAAAAATAATAGGGCAGATGGGGCTCGATCCTAGGTATTTTCACCTCTCTAGACCGCCCGTTTTCCCCAAATGACTGAAATGAAAAAATCTTTTATAAATCATATGTCGCCAAAGCAAGATCCTGACCGGGTTTCTATCTAAATCATATCCTTTTTTCCTTTTGGACTTCTTTGAGATTTTTTATAGATGCATTAAAAATAAATAATTCTATTATAACTTTTGTATAACTTTGTAAGTTAACTTAAGAGACATTGAATTGAAAGACATTGAATCATCATCCTCCTGCTCTTATCCCACTCTTAGTGGGGTCGGTACAACATGTTACAAACATGTTGTCACACGATTTGGGTACGTATTTTACAATCGGCTGCCTGCCTGACGTTAACTTAACTCAGTCGTATTTTACGACACCTCGGTAAGAAAGAGGGTGGTCTGTTCTACTCAGCCGGATACCACACGGCTAAATATTAATTTGCTGTCTGCGATGAAAGAAAATATAATGCACGATTAGTATTAAAGTGACTAAATTCAAAATTAGAACGCAACGAACGAAAATGTTACAAACATGTTGTCACACGATTTGGCTACATATTTTACAACCGGCCGCCTGCCTGACGTCAACTTACCTCAGTCGTATTTTACGACACCTCGGTAAGAATTAGGGTGGTCTATTTTACTCAACCGGATACGACACGGTAGGTCAACTTACCTTAGTCGCCTTTTACGACACCTCGGTAAGAAATGAGGGTGGTACTATTCTATTCAATCGGGTACCACACGGCGTAAAACGTGTCTATGTGGAATATTTCTTTTAAATAAATACCCGAAGCTACTATTCTTATTTATTTAACTGTAAACCATAATTTATTTGGTGTTACATGGTATTATGGCCGAAATCGGTAATTTTGACGCCGTTACGCCATTAATCTACACGCGTAACGTGTCATTTGGCGCTGAAATATGTTCACTACAGGCTCATTATAGGGTAATAATACAGATATTCTAACCAAAAAATAGCCTGGTCAAATGGATATTATTTACGTTCGTTACGTAAAAACAAAATCGACCGCCGTGTGGTATCTGCTGAGTTGAATAGACCACCCTCATTTCTTACTGAGGTGTCGTAAAAGGTTACTAAGGGAAATTAATACGCCGTGTGGTATCCGGCTGAGTAGAATAGACAACCAACATTTTTTACGGATGTGTCATAAAATATGACTAAGGTAAGTTGGGGTCAGGCAAGCGGCCGGTCGTAAAATACGTATACAAATCATCTAATCATCATAAACATCTTTATAACATGTTGTGCCGACCCCATTGACTGATATTTTCAATTCACTATATATATATCCCCCTGCCCTTAACCCTCTCTAAGTGGGGTCGGCACAACATGTTATAAACATGCTGTAACATGATTTGGCTGCGTTTTTACGACCGACCGCCTGCCTAACGTCAACTTACCTAAGTCGTATTTTACGACACATCGGTAAGAAGGAGAGTTGTCTATTCTACTTAACCGGATACCACACGGTGGGTCAACTTACCTTAGTCGCCTTTTACAACACCTCGGTAAGAAATGAGGGTTAAGCTAATCGTACTAATAAAAATATTTTTGCGTCGTTTAGAATCAGTATCAGCAATCGATGTGCTCATTTTAAAAGCATTTTGGCACAACACGTAACGGCCGAACATCAGATCCATATAAAAAGATACCTTCACGCTTTCCGATCGAGATTTTAATGTTTTTAACCTTTGAACCTTGTTTTATATTAAGCCGTATCTCGATTATTCTTGTAATTATAACCTTGAAAAAAATATTGATTAATGCTCTCGTGAACTAACCGAACTGGGTCAAAAGCACCCGTACATCACGTTATAAACAGTTCTTGTTAGGCTCACCATGAATGTTTATAAAGATGAGATCGATCTGGGATTGACGTTTATTTATTTCATCATTCTCCTGCCATCTCTTCTCTCATATTATATGAATGATTACAGCTTCATCATTCATTATTCTCCTGCCTTTATCCCACTCTAATGGGATCTGCACATGCATGTTTAAACATGCTGTCACATGATTTGCTGCTTGATGTCAACTTACCTTAGTCTTATTTTACGACACCTCGGTAAGAAAGAGGGTGGTCTATTCTACTAAGCCGGATACGATACGGTAGGTCAACTTACCTTAGTCACCTTTTACGACATCTCGATAAGAAATAAGGGGGGTCTATTCCACTTAGCCGGAAACCACACGGCTAAATATTAATTTGCTGTCTGCGATAAAAGAAAGTATATTGCACTCATCATCATTCTCTTATCCTTATTCCACTTTAAGTGGGATCGGTACAATGTCTTTATCTTACATTCTCCTCCATCATTCGTTACCTCTGGTGCCACTCCTTTTATATGCATATTATTTTTCACACAATCCATCCATATTTTTTTCGGCCTCCTAGTCAAACATCCATCCACATTCATATTTAAAACTATTTTGGTCACATGAACTTCATCCCTCCTCATTACATGACCATACCAACTTAACCTCGCACTTGTCATCTTTTCTATAATGAAGGCAACTTTCCCCTTTAATATACATAATAACTATATGAGCAGCATATTTTGAAAGTGACCTAACTCCATTTATCTTCAAATCGAGATATTTAAAGTTTTGCGTTTCAATTAATTTAAAAATATACGTATAGGATACTAATGATTTATACTGCTTAAGCGTATCTAAGGATGTTAAATTTAAAGTACCTGTTAAAATAGTGGCAATTTTTAAGTAAATAACGTGCGTTTTCTTATCAAGAATGGAATTGGGCCACTTTCAAAATTAACAGCCAGATTCATAAAATTTAAAGGTGCCCAAGTCCATTCACCATAATTTAAGATTTTACAAATTGAAAAAAAAAATAATTTGTTTTATATATTATACCTATAACTCTATACTCTATACTTATGAATCCGAAACTTGGTCGCTCACTATGGCCCTCATAAGAAAATTTGATGTCCGGAAAATCCCGTTAAAATCAGCGACACAAACCAATCACAATCATAACCGCGAGCGATTGCAATCACTCATCTCAAATTTGCTCTCGTTGCCTCATCTAATTACTGAATTAAGAAATCGTGCCCGATATCTCTTGTTAAAGACAATAAACCTATCATTAATCATTAGGCATTAGTCCCGCAATCATTAATGGTATTGGGTGTTTTGTGCTTTTGGATTCGCGTATGGTGCAAGTTACAAGCAAATATATTTTTAAACTATATATGTATATGAATGCTTTCGCCGTGTGGTATCCGGCTGAATAATCTAATTTTGAAATCGGTCATTTTAATACTAATCGTGCAATATATTTTCTTTTATCGCAGACAGCAAATTAATATTTAGCCGTGTGGTATCCGACTGAGTAGATAGACCACCCTCATTTCTTACCGTCGTCGTAGGTGTCGTAAAAGACGACTAAGGTAAGTCGACCCGCCGTGTGGTATCCTGCTGAGTAGAATATATCAACCTCATTTCCCACTGAGGTGTTGGAAAAGGCGACTAAGCTAAGTTGACCAACCGTGTAATATCCGGTTTAGTAGAATAGACCACCCTCTTTCTTACCAAGGTGTAAAATATGACTAAGGTAAATTGACGTCACGTAGGCGGTCGTAAAAACGCAGCCAAATCATGTGAAAGCATGTTTATAACATGTCCGACCCCACTTAGGGTGGGATAAGGGCAGGAAGATGGCAGAGTTAGATACATTGTAATTCTTATTTCAATAGCATCTATGACAAAATTATGATTTCTTGCTCTTCTAACACTCGCTTTAACACGAGTTTTTTAGGCGCTACTCTACTATTGTCACTGCTAAATCGATAGATAGTAGAGTGTCATCATCATCCTCCTGCCCTTATCCCACTCTAAGTTGGGTCGGCACAACATGTTACAAACATGTTGTCAAATGATGTGGCCACGTATTTTTACGACCAGCCGCCTGCCTGACGCGATAGATAGTAGAGTGTATAATCTACAAATTAATATTATTTTTGCCGTTCTATAACTTGTGGCACATAATCTGTATAATGCGCCCAAGTGGGCGGGGCGGTCGTGATTGTTGTTCGGAACACTCGACGCGGCAACTGTTGTAATTGTTGATCATTAGATTCACGCGCCTCTCTCTGAACCCTTGAATACAAATTATAATTGTGGCCCACAATTATCCTCAGAACCATCTTAATTGTTGAAGATCGTTTACTGGTGGGACAGGTTCTTCTTGATAAACAGACGTATAAACAGGATATATGTATAAGGCTATGCTATCTATAGCATATATGTATAAGGAGTAATTATATCAATTTTCGTCGATATTGGTTCAGCGGATTCGCCGTGAATGAGTACCAAACATACATTCATACACACCAACTTTCTCATTTATAATATTAGTAGGATTTGCTTACCAAACTCTCTTCGCTATAAATTGTCACTTCGTAGATTAGCTGACAGAAATATCTGTATAAGGTATAAGTGAATCTTTGTACATTTTTTTTTATTACTAACGGAATTCTTAATTTGGTTTTATTTATTTATTTTCTTTTAGTACATACATATATAAGCTGTGGTAGCCCAGCGGTGCGACCGTGTGAATCTCTAGAGACGATCATGGGTTCAAACCCGGGTCTAACACAACACATGTTGTAAGAATAATACTTCAGTCTCTGTCTAATGTCTGAACACGTGAAAAGACATATCCTGTCACTTCACAGCACTTATGTAGCACTAGAGATTATATCAAACGATACTGTACGCTTAATCCCCGGTAAATATGTATGGAAAACGCCGGGAGGCCTAGGGTTGGCGTCAACGCACCCACATCAAACTTTCAGCTGTCCATCCGCGCTTACATTAGGGTGTGGCAGCCCTGCACAGTGACTGACAAAAGTGATAGAAAATATAAATAATTCTGTATTCATGGTGATACAACGTTGGTGTGAAAATATGGACTGATAGAAGATCAACAGAGAACCAATATAATAAATAATAAATAAATAAACAAATGAACACTTGAAGTAAATAAGGCACTTCGGTATGTAATTTGGTTCTAAAACCAAACTAGAACTCAACTGCATACTTAGTTCGAATTTTAATTTTTAGGTACTTAGTGCCTTATTTACTTGAAGTGTTCAAATATATGGGACACTTACACACACGGTCGTCCGTCTCCAAAGTAAGTAACTTAATACTTGTGTTATAGTAGACAGACAACTGGTGAATATAATATTGATGACATTTGAAAAAATTGAAGTATATACTCCGAGGTATTACGTAGAATAAAACAAATAATTTTTCTTTCGGGAGCAGGTAAAAAATCAGAACTTGTTTAATTGGCACGAAAGAAATCACAAGTGCCATTATTAGTCTTTCTATCATCATCATTCTCCTGACCTTATCCCACTCTAAGTGGGGTTGTGCGTTATAAACATGTTGACACATGATTTGGTTACGGATTTTACGGCCTTGCCTGACGTCACCGTACCTTAAACGTCTTACGACACCTCAGTAAGAAAGAGGATGGTCTATTCTACTAGCCAGATACTACACGGCGGTTCAATTTACCTAAGTCGCCATTTACGACACCTCGGTAAGAAATGACGGTGGTCAATTCTACTCAACCGAATACCACAAAGTTTTCAATAAAACGCAAAGTGATTTACGAGAAAAGTCTTGGTATAAAATTTGTAAAGGTTTTATAAAAATTAGTTGCAATATCACAGTAATTGTTTAGACTTTGGGAAAATCTTTATGAACTTTCATCGACTACCCTGGCAACAAATCGTTTCTTTGAATCAAAGACAAATTTCCCAATGAAAAACGTGGTTATATCTAATAAAATATGACTTCTGTCTATGACAGTACTCCACGCCAGTACCATCGATGTATGTGTGCGTGCATGAATATTGCAGTGTGCGCCCCACTGGCCCAATGGACTGACCTATTTCTAGGGGAGCATGATACTGGGCGGAAATTAGAAAAATTGGAAAAGCAAGCGTAATTAGAATAAAATTGCATTGATGGCAAATGAATGAGAAATATCTGCAGTGAACTATTGATCGACATCAGACCTTAAATGACTGTGTTAATTTATGCTGAAGTACCTGGGTAACTGATTTTTAAAATGAGCTAAACAAAAAAAAATTAAAAAAGCAATAGGGCAGGTGGGGCTCGATCCTAGGTATTTTCACCTCTCTAGACCGCCCGTTCCTCAAAGGAACTACCATGAAAAAAAATTAGATCCCGTAAACAGGGATAAAACGACATTTTTTTTAATTTTTTTTAGCCACAGTTCTTTAGTCAAGAAATATGTTTTTTGAATAGATCGGTATAGATTAATTACTAAGCAACGGTAATATGACCACGTTATTAACATTCAGACAATCAAACCTATTTTCTCGAATATACTCAAAAATATAACAACAATTCTTTAACAACATTACCATATATAAGTTAACCTAGATGAATTCTTAATATCAACCATCATGTACCTACTTATGAATGTAAAAATATAAACCTAAATCTATATATTTAACAGTTCGAATCAATGCTTAATTTAATAAATACGAAAGTCAATGTCTTTCTCCCGTGTGTCTATCTGTCATGGCTTATTCGCTGAACTAATATTGATGACATTTAAAAAAATTAACGCATATATTCCGAGGTATCACATAGAAAAAAACAAATCAGTTTTTCTTTCGGGAGCGGGTAAAGCAGAACTTGTTTTATTGGCGCGAATGAAGTCTATACTATAAAACAAAATCCTCAAAAGCTATGTTTCTAAACATGATCGTTTTTCTCAAAATCTACAGAATGGATTTTCGGAAGGGTTTTCTAAAAGATGTGTGTTTCTTTGGAAAAGTTTAGGTTAACAGTTCATTACAGTTTTACGTTAAACACTCGCCTACTGGAAGCTTTGATCGCGCTGCGTAAACCAGCGGAAATACACTAAAGTAATGTATTAGATAATTATAGGTCTACAAAAATACTACACAAAAGTCCGCAACAGCATGTCTCTATCTGTTATGTTTATGTACCTCACAATAACTAATTTTATCTCCAAAATTTCAATACGGGAAAACTTTGTGACACTGTTTTCCACGCGACGTTGCTGGCAGAGCTAGTATTTCTATAAAATTGTTATATGTTTCAAATAAAACCTCCTTCAAATAGTTAGCTAATAATATGAAAAACATTGTGGCCGTCATTATGTGTCATTGAGTTGAGAAAGATTAAATGGGTTGACTTTAGGAAAATTGATTTTTTATTATTGCATAAGTATAATGGGAAAATATCGTCTGTTATAAAATTTTAAATTTAGGTACTTACCTAATCTCAAGCCCTCAATATTATAAGTAACTGTTGAAAGCAACAAACATATCTAATAATACACCTAAAACTGTCTTCTATAAGTGATCTGCATATACCACCGAGTTCAAACACTTGAGAAATACTGCACCCTAGGCTGCATACATCTGCCCGTTCCCAACGGATTGTGATTAATAAAAAGATATTCAAAATGGCGCATAATGAAAAGCAAGATGGCGGCCTGAGGACACTTCAATGGCTTGTCTTTAATCCTAATAAGAGTTGATGTTGTTTTGATTGAATACGCTCTCTCAATGGAAAGCATTTAATCATTGTGTAGCAATCTTTTGTTTCCTACATTTTTAAAAACCTATATATTTTGGAATTCATACTAATATCATTTTATATTTAGAGTTTATATCTCGTTATTGAAATCGAAGACGAAATTTTGAGCATTTTGTAATGTAATAAATAGGAAAGTTATTGTTTGTTTGTTCTTTACGTAACAACCGCAAATAATCTTTTCAGTTCCCACCGCTAACAGCTTAAAGAAAGATCAAAAATAAGGGCCATAGATGAGCTAGAAACTAATCAGGTTAACCCGATATGATAAGATATGTCGGTACCTCAAAATCTGTCTGTATTTAATCGATCTAGTGAACGGAATTTACTATAAGATTTTTTGAGGAAGACGTTTTTAGGAAGTTTAGTTGCATTCTCCAGACGGCTAAACTGATTTTGATGGGACTTTAACTTTAAAATAAGGAGGCTGTGGAGCAACTTATTTATTAATTTTTATCATACAACTTCCTCGGGGTCGGACTTTACGCGGAGAAAACTTTGTGCCACACTGATTTTTACGCGGCCATAGCTTTTTTATTTATTTAAATAAGTTACTGCGGTTCTACTGCACCGAAGTAACTGTTAACTTAAACGAGAAACTTTTCGTTTAAGTTAACAGTTTACTAACACAGAATATTTTTAGTACTGTATTAACAAACGAACATAGTACAGTTCCCAATCGTTGCAGGCATTCCAACTTAATCCTGTAGAAGTACAATGTATCAACACAAACAGGAGGCGTGCGGCCCGGTGACCGCTAAAAGGGCTCGCGAGGCGTATCGAAAAAAACACACAAAACGTCTTTTTTACCCTCGGGGAAGAGAACAGCTGCACTTTCGTATAACAATGATACAGCCATGTTATTTCCACCGACCCCGGGCAATTGGCACACTGGGCTGTAACCCAACAGATATAAATACATCCTTGGAACACACTTACAGTACTAACAAATTTGCCTTTTAAATTTTTTGGATTATAAACGATTGCGCAGCCCATATACATCGCCCTTTGTAAAAAGTCACGCTTGATTTGGGGCGAAATCGTGTCCTTTTTGTTGTTTCATTCGCCGTGATGAGTATCACAATATGTGTAACAATTACATATATTGTGATAAAAATTTTAGCAGTGTGTAAGCAGTTACAATAATTTTTAACGCTTGTCATATTTATAAGCTGTGCTTGCGGCTTGGTCGGCATGGAAATTAGTGTACAGTGAAATTTTGAATATAATAGTAAAAAAAGCAAGTATGTATAAATATCTTAGATCCTGTATAGAACCGGCTATACTCACGTCTTATTTTATCGGGTTAGCCCGACTAGTTTCGAACCCATCCGGGGCACTTATTCATGAGCTCTTTACACGACGTTATCGGGTTAATCCGATAAAATAAGACGTGACTATAGCCGGTTTTATACATTAACTATGAATACTACTCTCGATAATTTAAATTTAAAAAAAAACCTTAGATCTTGCCTTCCCTAAATGCTCCTTACCGACTTACTCGAGATCATTTAGTTTTCAAGGTTAAACTGTGCAACGATTTACCAGTATCAATCCGCAAATCTCTTTCCCTTTCGGCATTTAAGTTACAGATTAGAAAATATTTGTCTTAAGTAATTATATATTAATATCATCTTTTCATTTATTTATTTTAAAAATATTATTTAATAGATTAAATAGTTTAATTTATATAAACTTTTTCTTTTTTTTATATTACCCGTAATTTCTTTGCTCTTCAATTCTTGCTCTTTTCCATCTGTTAATCAAGGGGATTTTTTATTCCCTTCAGAGATAAGTCCGCCTTTATACATAGGTTTTTTTACTTTTTCTTTCTCTTTTCTAACTATATGTATAAAAATAAATAAAAGTAGTTATTGATAGTTAACCAGGAGATATAGACTCATGCTGTCACTGACGTTTTTGGTGTTGGTTGTACCGGCGCACGCGATTAAAGCTACCAGCAGGCGAGTTTTTTTTAAACTGCGCGACCTCTTCAATATGATTTGCAAAAAATCCGTAATGTACTAACCTAAGCCATCTGAAAGTATTGAATGAACTATCTTTTAGTAAAAACCGTACAAAAATCCGTTCAGTAGATTTTGAGAAAATAAATCACACAGAGACAGACAGCTTTCGAAGACTTTATTTTATAATAAGTATAGATTATTATAGTTATAGAATGTCAGTATCTCAGCGTCCATTTTTCAAATTCAAAGGTATTTATTTGGTTATTGATTAATATTACTACTGACATTAAACAAGCAATAAAAATGATTGACACCAATTATTTTTGTGTAATTCCAAATGACAATGAGGCGCCATTTTAAAACTTTCAGAATACAATGCTAAACGTAACAATAGAATCCCTGTACATAAGGCGACATTGTGGTGACATTTTCCTGTTCCATTTTTGAATAGCGCTCTCTGATTGGCTGTGGGTTTGGTGACAAATGGGTGACATCAGAATCGAGCATCCAATAGGATGACAGGGATTCGACGCGCTACTTGAATAGCAATTCACTGAGGAGTGAGTTGAATTAAGAACGTCAACTTGAGAGAGTCATTATTGTCGCGTTTATTAAGTACAGATGTACTGTATATATGTAGACCTATAATTAATCCATATAGAATATGATTCTGTCCCGTTTGAATAATGATAGTTTTTACGCTAAGTAAAATACAATCAATTGTTTAGAATCCGATAAACGGCGGAAGTATGCAACTCTCATCGAGAGTTATATATTTGTTTGTAGTTGAGATAGTAGGGCCGTGGAGGCAAAGTGCAAAAAAAATTATCCGTTTTAACAATTCGGTTAATTGCCTCTAGGTGACAAGAGGGCTGGCTCCTTTTTCGCCCAAATAATGAGCTTAGTGATTCAGCGCGGAAATGCTGCCAGCATTCTTGGGACCATTTCACGTGGGCATGATTTGTATAGTCCTAACGTGTAAGTAATTTAAGATAGATATAACTTGTACATTTTTCCTGTAAATAAATATTTTTTTTATTGTTTAGAATATTTTTTCGAAACCTATACATGTTATAGAGAGGTGTATGTATAGTTTAAATAAAAACATGGAATCTTAACTTAATGTTAAGTTAGTGATGATGGTCCCTTTTTCCAAGCCTATTTGCTAAGGTCAAATATTCAGATAATATTTTTTCTGAAGAGAAGAAAAAAATATTTTAACGACCGACTGTAGTAGTTTTCCAAGGGCGTTATGGACACAGATGCACCCAGGCTCAAAGAACTAACAAATTATTTTTATTGAAAATGTTGGCCCTCGGCGGTAATGAAACCCGCGACCCGCGGAGCTGAAGGCAGGATCACTACCCATTGCGCCAACGGGTAGTAAGTAAATTTTATATCATCATCCTCCTGCCCTTATCCCACCCTAAGTGGGGTCGGCACAACATGTTATAAACATATTGTCACATGATTTGGCTACGTATTTTACGACCGGCCACCTGCCTGACGTCGACTTACTTAGTCGCCTTTTGCGACACCTCGGTAAGAAATGAGGGGGGTACTATTCTACTCGGCCGGATACCACACGGTGGGTCGACTTACCTTAGTCGCCTTTTACGACACCTCAGTAAGAAATGAGGGTGGTACTATTCTATTCAGCCGGATACCACACGGCGGGAGTAAGTAAATTTTATATATAAAAAAGTATAGATTATTTTGTAAATAAGGTCGGTTAAACGCTAAAAATTAAGTCGCGTGCTGAGCAGGGTCGCGATATCGTCTATCATTATCAGCTATTACACGCTCCAGTCCGGCCCGTAAATCGTGTGTCGTGGCGATGCCCGCTACGATATCGCACTTAATTTCAACCCTAAATAGGTTCAATACGAGAGAGCTTTTTATATTTCTTAAAAATAACCAGAAAACTTTACTGCCCAGGATCACAATAGGTCTAAAATTGTCTCACATTATTCAAATTTCAATTAACACATGTCATCACTTTTTACTTGAAAAAATAAAAATAATAATTATCATCAGTCTTCTGCCCTTATCCCACTTTGAGTGGGGTCGGCATAACTTATTATAAACATGTTGACATGATTTGGCTTCGTATTTTACGCCCTGTATTTTTTATTTTTATGAAATAGGTTGGTATCAACCGGATACCACACGGTGGGTCAATCCTCTTTCTTACCGAGGTGTCGTAATATACGACTAAAGTGAGTTGACGTCAGGCAGGCGGCCGGTCGTAAAATACATAGCCAAATCATGTGACGACATATTGTGCTGACCCCACTTAGAGTGGGATAAGGGCAGGAGGATACATTTACAACATGTAAAACAGAGGAAAGTAAATTAAACTGATATAGTTAGTTAAATTGATACACTTATCATATCGAGCACAAGTGCGTGACCCACCGAATCAGCCCGAATCAGCCCGCCGTCACATCGTAAAGATCGTCCGATAAAGCCGATGTCATTTGTTATGTTTTTCTGTCCGTGTGTCGACGCGGAAATGTGTTGATTGCTGTTATTACACTACGATCGTGTCTGATAAACCTTGAAACAAGCGCAGGGCACCTAACTTAATATAAATACTACTAATATTATAATGTGATAGTTTGTAAAGTGTGTTTTACACTCTTTCACGGCGAATCCGTTTAACCAATATCCATGCAATTTGGCACAATTATTCCTTATACACCAGAATAATATGTAGGCTATAGAAATTCTCTTAATTCTTCGGGTATAGGATGATATTGAAAAAACGCCATCTATTATCAACCAATGGAGATATTTTCAGGGTTGGAGAATGACAAAAGCTACTGATTAACTTTATTTCAATACTACAGTCCACGCTAACGAAGTTGCGGGTAAAAGCTGGTATTATAAATGCGAAATTTTGTATTGTATATTTGGATGAATGTTTGTAACTCTTTCACGGCGAATTCGCTGAAGCAATCTCGATATTGGCATAATAATTCCATATACACCGGTATAACATATAGGCTATAGAAGTTCTGTTAACTCTACAGGAATAGGATGACATTGAAAAGCGACATTTATTATCAACTTATCACGCAACAATAGTCGAAGCGAACGAAGTTGAGGGTATAAGCTAGTCCATAATGGTCATACATGGACAAAATTTATATTGAATATAAAACACTATTTTTGCAATAAACTGTCAAGTCAACTTAGCTTATTTGGGGAACGGGCGAACGGGCGGTCCCGAGAAATGATAATACTTTGGATTGAGATCCACCTACCCAATTAAATTTTTTTTTGTAAAAAATTACTGATCAAAGCTGGGTCACTTAGATACTCTTTTATTAAATGCAATAAGAATAAATAAATAAAACAATAATACTCGAAGC
The DNA here is from genome assembly GCA_029227775.1 of Morpho helenor. Taxonomy (NCBI): domain Eukaryota; kingdom Metazoa; phylum Arthropoda; class Insecta; order Lepidoptera; family Nymphalidae; genus Morpho; species Morpho helenor. The sequence continues at coordinate 4,784,267 of JARGCU010000006.1, forward strand.
GATTGCGTGTGTCCCGCGCAATTGCGCCTCCATTTCCGTCTCAAACTTCGTTACTTAATTAACATTGCCCCAAAACCCATGATCGACACTAAACACCATCAAACTGGTCCATCACGAGGGCCGGCGCTAATGACAACCATCATGCACGCTCTAAGTGCGAGCATTGTTTGAGCAAACAGCCGTTTTGACTGTCCCACGGAAACGCTTGTTTGGACATGTTTAACATCGATACTGGTTAGCTGATCGACTTGTCCGACCAAATAAGGCTTTATCTACGACATGGCTACACTGTGTTTCCATTTATAAGAGAACAAGTTAAATTATTATGAAATTTTTAATGCTATGAAACGTTCATATCTACAGATCTATTAATAATATTAAAATGCAAAATTGAAATACGGCAGTCACGGTTTTTAATTTTTTTTTTAAATAATATATAATTTTTTGATAAATCAAATATTACAATACATTAACATCAAAAATTCCAAATTACATTATTAAATTACTTAAATTATAGCAAAATTATATTACTACTAGCTTTCACCAGCGGCTCCGCCCACGTGAAAAGATTAAAGCCGTAATATAGAATTTTGATAACCATAAAAGTGGGTAAATTGGGTGAACCCCAAAATCTAGACATATGCTGTCGCGGACTTTTATTTAGAAATTTTAAAAGGGAAACAATTTTGTAGTTCAAGATTTTTGAATAATTTTCACCGTTAACGCAGAGTACGCAAGGAAAGCTTTAAATTTTGCCGTTTCGCACTATTTTTTATTGCTGCTCCTCTCCTATTCATTTTAGCGTGGTGTTATATAGCTTACACTGAAAGAATTTTTCAAATTGATCCAGTAGTTCCTGAGATTAGCGCGTTCAAACAATCAATCGATCAAACAATCAAACAAACAAACTCTTTAGCTTTATATATTATAGATAGCAAAATAACTTTAAAATAAATTAATTTTGTATTACAGATCTCCGCAAAGTAACGCCTAATTCTATAAACTACTTAAAGTATAGAAGCTAAACTATAGACCTTATAATTTAAAACAGATACATACTTTAAACGTTACAGAAACGTTTCCCTTTAACACATCTGCCATGTAAATTGTGTAAATAAATAATCCTGTGTTTATTGTGTCACAGGCTTATTCTTAACGTGACCATTTTGTTATGAACTTCCGCCTCCCTCTCTGTACTCAGCATATTGGATATACGAGGGGTGATTGAAGTATGCGAGGTAGATCAAGTTATTTTAGTCGTTGGGAGACCTTGTCATTCCCTGTCACGGCATATGTTTGCCATTTGTTTATGTTGTAAATAAAGTCGTATTCATCGACCACATGCCGTAGACGTGTCGATACCCCAATGGTGTGTCATTTATGGGCTGTTCTTGTACATTTAGACGTATTGTGTATGTATAGGACATGTAGTGACAAGTACTGTATATTAAAATACAAGGAAAACTTGCGGATATATCCCACGCTTAGTATAAAACTGATCTAATTCAAAATAAGGCTTAATTGAGTTATATACATTGTTATCTTTATTTAAATGTCATTTATGACATCACGCTAACAACTATAAAAAAAACTATTGTTTTCTTGCTCTTCCAGCTATTAGCGCTACCCTACGCTTTATTGCAAATTACCACAAAAAAAAAACTTTTTTTGAATTAGGTCACTTTAACATTAAGGGTGCAATATACACAAACTTATACACTTCACACATACACATTAAGCTTGTGTTTTCTATATTCGTAATTTTGGTTTTTCCCCCTATTTTTGCAACTGCCAAGATTGTATTGTTTTTGGTCTTAAATTAAACATATTCTTGATTTCAGCAGCAATACCCGCGAAAGTTTACGCATTAGCCGCGATAACGTAACAGACAGACAGACTTTCCTTTTTATAATATTAGTATGAAAGATCTGGACTGAATTAAGCTCATTTCATTAGAGCAGCAAGTTACTGATAGATGGTAAATTATTAAAATAAGTGTATAAATGTTGCACATATGCGATTGAATAACAAATAGTATATTCAAATAAAATTATGTTACTTGAAAGAACACAGGAACAAAGTGTCTCGCATAACAAGAAAGACTAAAATAAGTCATTGGACCTATTCTTAGATATAAGTTAATTTATACGTTTAGGTAATCTTTAAGTTGCTTATTAGCCTCTTGGCTAGATTGTAACATCAATAAAGTACTTCCTTTTGGTTGTTCTTTATAATAGCAAAAAAAAAATTATAGATATATGCAAATTTACAGAAGGGTAAGAAATAAGTCATTCATTCATAGGTTATCCTTCTGTAAGGCAACTTGTTGAAGTCCGTCACATTCCGCCCTAACGTGAACCTCCGGGATTATCGCTTGCTGGAGTTAGGTCCCCGAAGCGGTCAATGCATCTAATGCATCAATTAGCGGAGGCACTTTTAGAGAGGCCCCGACACAGACGTGGCGCACTCTGGGGTTCAGAATTGCTGCTGGCGGGTATGGGGGCAATGTGTACAACGATACCCTGTCCCCGCCACCAGCAGCGCGGTGGAGCACTGTCAGGTTTTTAGTCGGTGAAAGTCCGAAATACCCGCCGCTCGTCCTCGTCGGGCGGTGACGACCCATAATGGTTTTACCTGACATAACAAACAATAACATAAACTCCTTCTGTAACGCTATAAGTTAATAAATTTTCATTTAATGTAAATGAAAAATCTACGCACCTCACCAAACGACCGTCGTTTACATAATTACGGGCCGTAACGCCATAAGTACGCCATTACACCAATTTGTTGCACGAACTCAATAAATCCTCCCAATCAAAACACATACTTAAGGTGACATGGCGCTGGAACGGCTCACTTCCGGTCGCCATGACCGGAAACGGCCAGCCGCCGGAAGTTGTATACAAAGTGAAGCCTTTGCGTGCTATGTAACGGAGGGCAGTGAAATTCATGAAACATTTAACTATGGTAATTTACTTTAAAATATATTCGCGTTTTAAAAATTCTGTTCTTGTTTTACATCGATATGGTTATGGATAAGATATCTTAAGAAATCAACAATTTGACACGAAAAAGGTAAAGGTATCTTTGGGCTAAATGAAACTATAACCTAGAAAAAAGAAAAATAATTTATGTAAAATAGCGTAGCTTCCCAGCTTTACTAAGTAGCTACTTAGCAAAGCTGGGAATTTCCGCTAGATTCTTTCCCAGGACGAAGGTCTTCGAACAGTGCGTGTTGACTTACGGATCTGAAACGTGGTTGTTGACTATGGACCTCATAAGAAACCTCAGTCACTCAACGGGCGATAAGCGTCATATGCTCAGAGTATATGTACGTAATCAAATCAGAAATGAGTAGATCCATACAAGAACCGTAGTCACCGACATAGCTCAGCATATTGCAAAGCTGAAGTAGAGATGGGCGGTGCACAAAGTGCGTAGAACCGATGGATGTTGGGGGTTAAAGGATGTTGGAATGGCGATCCTGCAAAGCGCAATGTCGGTAGACCCCCTACGAGGTGGACTGACGACCTCAAAGGGTCGCGGGGAGCCGCTGGATTCAAGCGGCACAAGATAGTATGGTGTGGAGATCCCATTTATTTATTTGTTGGATACACCAACGATATACATCATAGTTGACTCTTGCTAGCCCTAGCACAGGCCTACAAATATTATAATAATAAAAATAAAGATAATAATTGTCTAACACTCACACTTAGAAATAATGTTATTACGTCAAATGAATGAAATAAAAAGTCAAAGTGACCTATGTCAAGCAGTGGACTTCCATCGGTTGAAGATGACGATGGTAGTAAAGTAACAGCATGCTACCATGCTGGATAGTAACATGCCGTTACTTTACTTTGTCGATTACTAACCGATTAATAGTCGTGAACTGATTAAATGCATTGTCGCTATAAACATAAAGATCGCGTGTCTCAAAGTGGCGGCACCACAGGGCGGGGCGACTAATTTGTTGATAGCGATCGTTCGGTATTTATTACTGTTACAATCTGACTAACTTTTGTGAGAATCATAGCGGGTATATTCTAGTTTTCTTGTGGCATGCACGCAATATTCCTTGATGTATAATATTTTCCGTCTTTACATTCTACGGATGATTTGAAACTGGTTCCAAGAAGATTTCCAAAATAGATGCTCATAGCGAAAGTAGGGCGTTTATGTGATAAAATTTATAGAAGCAGTCGTTACTTTATATATTTCATCTAAAGTATCTATGTAACGCTAAGTGTAGGAAGCAGGCATCGTTCTCATACCGTATACATGCTCGAGTAAAATGCCGCCACCAACAACACATCACACAAGCACTACACACACTCACTAGACGATTTTTGCGATTTGTTTTTTTTTTGCTTTTTTGGTTTGCGATTTTGTCGCTGTCTTCTGACGTCTCTTCGGTTACGAGGCGAAACGCTTTTTGTGATTATGGAGGTGAATGTGTGCAGTGCTTGTGTATTGTGTAATTGATGCGGGTAATTTAGTAGTGCATTTACAAATTCTGCATGTCTCAGGTATGAGAACGGATAGTGCACTCTACATTTAGCATTAAATTTATTTTCTATTGTCACGGATTATAACAAAATAATCTTTTGAATACTTTTGTATACATAAATCACGATAACATGCCGCGCCCAAATGCCAAATATTTTTCATTTTCGTTTCGCCTCTATGTTCCACATAATAGTTGCATGTACCACACATTTGTATCAAATAAATTGTCGAAATGTATTGCGTCATTATGTATTATGTCTATCCATAATGATTATATAGCAATTAATGTCAAAAATAAGCTATTTAGAGACAAACGAACAAAGAAGTGGGCCCATTAATCATTTGAAACAGATTGAAGGTGCGACCTCGGTATACGGGTTTTTTGTATTGTACTTATATTACAAGACACTCGTGACTTTGTCTGGGTGATATTACTTCATCACCTTTATAATCACCTTTATAAGTCACCTTTATAAATCACCTTTATAAGTTGTATATATGTTAGACGTGTGGAATCTGGCTGAGTAGAACCAGCCACCCTCATATCTTACCATGGTGTCGTCAAAGGCGACTAAAGTAAATTGAAATCAGGCAAGTGGCTGGTCGTAAAATACATAGCCAAATAATGTGACAATATATTTAAAACATGTTGCGCCGACCCCACTTAAAGTAAGAAAAGAAATAATAGTGGTTGTACCATGATTAGGCTACGTATTTTACGGCCGCCTGCCTGACGTCAACTTACCTTAGTCGTATTTTACACCTCATTAAGAACGAGGTTGGTCCTTTCTACTTAACAGGATACCACACGGTGTCTCAACTTACATTAGTCTCTTTTTACGACATCTCAGTAAGAAATGAGGGGGGGCTATTCTACTCAGCCGCATACCATTGACAATACAATAAAATAAGAACCTAAAAAATGTTAACATTCAATTGCACTAAGCATTGGAAAATAAATAAAGATTAATTAAAATAAAACAAAAAGAGTTTCGCAAAGCGTGGGGCGCTTTTTTCTGTCTTTTTCACTTTTAAGTTTGATAGTGAGGTCTTTAATATTTTCAAACTCTGGTACCCGGTTGACCGAGCGTTACTTGGTAAATGTTTACAAAATAAAAAAAAACATTAAAAATTAATAATAATAATAATTAGATAGTTAGGGGGTCGATCGTATCGTATTTACATTTCTCGAGACTGCCCGTTCCCTGAATAAGCTACTCTGACTTGACAGTTTATGGCAAAAATAGTGATATAATATAAATTTTAGTATTGCTTAATGCCCAAAAACAGCGATAAAACAATTTTTTTACATAAAACCTAGCTAGATCGACTTTTCCCCCATATTGAATTTCAGGAAAATCGTTGTAGCCGTTTCCGAGATTTCCGAATATATGTAAAGAATATAAATTCTTTTTCATTTCCATAGTTACGTGTATATCTCAATCTTAAATTCAGAAAAGGGAACTGATTGACTCCGTCAAAAGAAAAATGTTTTTGAGGAGCAAATATTAACAGGATGGATATAATGTAAATATTTAAAGGGAGTCGGCAAAATAGAAACTTAATTGTCGTTTCTTTGATTTTTCAGGTACCTATATTAGTTTTAGTTTATAGTGTATAGTGTAAATATAGTGATTAAGACGAATAAAAATATAAAATAAAACTTTGATTTTTCAGAGCAACACAATTTTTTATTTGCCGCTCTAAGACAATTACTTTATATACATATATAATATTTTCAAACTATTTATCATTACATTTACAATTACGTAGGTAAGTACACGAACGTAATACGTAAGTACACAGCTTACATTTTAAGAGGCTGTCAAATTGTCGTCCAAGTGCGTTCAGTAAACATATCGGTAAGGCCGCCCACAGCCAGCAGACGTGTGACTGTCGCAACCAGCGCCGGCGCCACGTGGGTGGCCGATAAGCATCTAATTAAACTATTCTTGCATCTATCTCTAAGGGCTGCCGTTCAAATGAATTTTTGTGATGACGTTACTTTCACTGAATGCACTAAAATGTCCGATATTGATAAAATGATTTACCTTACTTTGTATGACAAAAGCTCTTGTAAAAAAAATAAGTAATAGTATAAAAAAGATTATATTTAATAAACTGATAATTAAATAGAGTTATTAATATTTAAGAATTTATATTTTTATTAAGTGCGCAATTAAACTACCGTATTCAAGCTAGAGCTAGATTATGTAACATTATTATGCATATAATACTCAGATTACTATTGAATATCTGTATATGTAGATTAATTAAGTTTACTACTGTATAATTTTAATAATAAAGATTTTGATATCAAGAATCTGCATAATTCAATAAAACCTTTTTTATTTTACATTTGTTATTACTGTTAGGAAAAAGAAATTTCATTCATCTTTTTCATGAAAATAATTTTTAAAGTTTTTACTTAATAACATAAAACTCTTATTTCATGAAATGTATACTGTAGACGTATTATTAAAAAGGAATTCTCGATGTTGGTAAATATAAAAAGATAAATATTTAATAATATAATTTAATAAATAATTGTAACGGATTAGTACAATTGCCCTTTATAAAATTATTTATAAAATTAGTATGATAAATATTACACAATATAAATATCAATATGAGTCAAACTAACAAAACTATTTAGGATGTAATATGAAAAGTTATTAGTTATAATTATTATGACAGCCATTTCTAATATCATGTATAACAAAGCGACGATATTTCTTCTTTATTCTTATTCAATAAATAAAAAACAGTTTTCCCAGAGTCAACCCATTTACTCTTTCGCTACAACTCAATGAATGACACATAAAAATATGACAGCCACAATGCTTCCTCATATTAATCGCCAACTCTATGAAGGAGGTTTTATTACAAACATGTTGTAACAGTCGACCATCCTGACAACATTTGCGACCCCGCAAATCTCATAAGCTGACTTCTGGGAATGAATCTACCACCGATTCGGAATGCTGATTGTACTGAGAAGAATCGGCAAGAAACTCAGTACATGCTCTTTTAATCTGTAAAAGAAAACCGCACATGCCATGACATGACAGGACTACGCTCACGCTTTATGCTCAACTCTAAGCTCACGCTTTATGCTCAACTCTTTAAGCTCAACTCCTCAACTCCTTAAGCTTTTCGCACCATAAGCATTTCGCACCTCAAGCTCACCCTCAATCACTGTCATGGCATAACACAGCTCAATAAGTGGCAACCAACTCAGCAGATACACACGTAAACAGACTCGCAAATGATAACGCTCAAAGAACAATCACCACTTCTAGGCAGAGCCTAGCTGACAGTCGTTGCAGATGTCCACAGTCTAGAAAACAATCGTTACAACAAGAAAGATCCAGAGAACAATCGTCATTCTAGCTGACAGTTCCATCGAACAAAAGTCACGGGCGCGTCTAAGGCCTCACATAGCACATCGTCACGTTGATCTCACAGAATTAATTAACCGAATATCAATTACCATCAATAATCTCTCCAATAAAAACTCCATTTTTTATTCCATAGCATCGCATATCGCAACTATCTCTCAAATTATACGAAATTCGCACTCTCCGTGTTGTCCCAATATTGATCGTCATTTGTCTTTTCTTTAAACTCTTTAAATTTCCAGATATTCCTTATGTCCACTCTATTTGTGAGTTTAGGTTACATCCCCTTCTGAATATAATAAACGGCGATATTTCTTCTTTTTTCTTATTCAATAAATAAAAAGCAGTTTTCCCAGAGTCAACCCATTTACTCTTACTCAAAAACTCAAAGAATGACACATCAAAATATGACAGCCACAATGCTTCCTCATATTAATCGCCAACTCTATGAAGGAGGTTTTATTACAAACATGTTGTAACACATGTAAACATATTTTTTTTTACTAATACTTTAAGCTATGTACACATTAGATTGAACTTTCACTCTCTGTACTCTCTGGTCGCTCGTTTGTCCACGGCCTTACAGTGACAACGACATTATCCTATTCTCGATCGACAATTGTTTATTTTATAAACATTGCCTCCTACATCCAAAATCGATTACAACCAAAAAAATAAACTATAATCTTTAATTTTATACACATAAGGGTTATTTTAAATCGTATTCTATTTCGTGACGTGAATAAATATTTTTGTAAGTCAGTGAGGACATGTTGTTTTGAATAGAGGTCAAAGACATGTCGATGGGAGAGTGCCGCGTGAGAAAATAGACTGTTTAAATTTATCTATTGGCTTTCGATCAGATCTGTGATAATTTATTGGTATCTTTTTTCGATATGTTGTCGCTGACTATAAAAGCTTATGCTAAGTAATCTGTATTGGTAACTTGCTACTCATTCATTCTCCTGCCCTTATCCCACTCCAAGTGGGGTCGGCACAACGTATTTACACGTGTCGTTAAATGATTTGGCTAGGTATTTTACGACCGGCCGACTACCTGGCATCAACTAACCTTAGTCACCTTTACAACACCTCGAAATGATGATGGCATATCCTACTCAGTAGGATACCACATGGAAGGTCAAGTTTCCTTAATATAGATCACCCTCATTTCTCACCGAGATGTCGCAAAAGACGGCTAAGGTAGGTTGACCCGCCGTGTGGTATCCGGCTGAGCAGAAAAGACCACTCTCATTTCTTAACCACGTGTCATAAAAGGCGACTAAGGTAAGCTGACATTCGCCTGAGTAGAATAGACCACCCTCCCTTTAACCGAGGTCTGTTAAAAGTCGACTAAGGTAAGTTGACGTCAGGTAGGCAGTCGGTCGTAAAATACCTAGGTAATCATGTGACATGTTTAAACATGTTGTTCAAACCCCACTAAGAGTGGGATAAGAATAGGCGAATGATGGATGATGATTAATATTTGTATTTAAAGAATAAAGCTGGTAAGTAAATAGCGGCCTGTTACTATCCCACTGCTGAGAATAGGCCTCTTCTCTCCGTTTTTTTTTTGAAGAGGTTTGGAGCTAAGACATACCACGCTGCTCCAATGCGGATTGGAAGGTTACATATATCTCCAGAATTCTCTAGAGATATGCAGGTATCCTCACGATGTTTTCCTTCGCCGAAAAGCGTGTGATAAATTGCAATTATCAATTACACATAAGTTTTACCAGAAAAACTCATTGGTGTCTACCCGTGACCTCCTCGAAAGAGTCGCACGGTGTTACGCAGCTTTAAGCTGGTAATGAGTATAAAATATTCGTCCATAATCGAACCCACACTACCCAACAGCGCATCTGTCGAGGACACCCCGAGGCTAGCCGGTTGACAAGTGCATGCGGCCCATTGTAAACACGCGTTTATTATCGTCGTAATAAAACGCCGCGTTTATTGGTGCATAGTGGGTGGTCCCCTTTATGGACAAATATGGTGTACACACTTCCAGACCATTTTCCCAGCGTACATTGTTTGGTGTGTATATCAAGAGAGTTAACACGAGATATATCTATGGACAACACAGCCTCTAAAGCTATTTATTACAATTCGCAACGCCCTTATGGCGAACGGCAATCCCGTTATAACAGTGCGAGGTTGTTTAACCTACTCGATCGCGATAACGTAACGCCAATTGGTATGACGCTGCGAAAGCGACATCTAGTGACCACTGTTTCAGTGCCAAACAAATTGCGTGTCGATAACGCGATCGACTAAGTCAAAATAGCCCGAACTTACTCGTAGCACACAGGAGGAGTATGATATACTCTTAGCAGAAGAATTCTTAATACGTCTGTGCACTACTTTAAAATTTCAATTGACATTTCATTGTCTCGAATTTATACAAATAACCCGCACTGAACACAGGAGTATGTTGCATTCTTAGCACAAGTATTTTTAGTACGTCTGTACACTACTTTAAAATTCCAATTTCTTTCTCTCGAATTCATAATCATTTTTAGTACAATTTACACGTGATCTATAGGCTAACCGTTTAACTCAGAATTCATCTGCGGTTTGGTTTAGATTATACCTACGAGGGGGCGAGCGCCCCTAGCATATATTATAAGAGGTGACAGCTTGCAACTTTTTGAAATAAATAAATAAACTACCTCAGCCCCCGTTCTCATCCTACCTTATACCCCGCAGGCGAGGTCTGAGTTAAACGGTAAGCCTATAAAAGTAATGAAAATATTTCTTTAGTTCTTCAGTTCTTTAGTTATAACCACAAATCAAAACCCAAACGACGATTCCAATGTAATGCACAGAATAGTTATTTTTAGTACGTTTATAATTTTATACAGCAACCTACAATTTTATCAAACAACTTAGAATATCAGTAGCCGTGAGAAATAACATCCGATATCAATTCTAAATCTATTATTATACCTGAACTGTGATCTCTTACACCCTAAACTTGATCAGGATTCTGTCGCACTAACGAGCTGAACTAAGATCTGCACTCTTAAAACTATAGCCCATAAAATCAATCTCAAACTAAAATCAATTTTATTGCACTTATCATAAAGCTTGTCAGGATTTAAATGACGGTAGTATATAAATGTTAGACTAAATTTGTACAACTCTAATAGTGATTATAAGAAATGAAAACTCAAGCTAAATTGAAGCTTTTTTGCGTTCTAATAAGAATGCTTGCGTTGTTTGGTACCGGTAAAACAATTTTGTTTATCAAAGTTTATGATAACAATTAAGCAAGTTTTACGGTTTTATTGATACAGTCGCCATCTCTGTCATCTTCCGAGAACATTGGGTGTCATTAAGGATTGTAAATGAGATGACAGTCGTAACGAGGTAGCTAATAAGCGCTTTATGGTCAAAATACACCGCAATCCATGGCGTCTGTCTGTGTCGGCGATTCGGTGTAATTAATCGTGTAAAAGTTTAGTCTAATGAAGACATTACAGATAGATTTATTTATTAATAACCGGTTTCACCTTATTGTGAATGATTTAATCTAAGATGAGCTAGCTATTTTGATTTTTGTTTTCTTCGGAAGCGAAGATTACGCTGGAAAGATTCTATAGATACATTAAAGTTTCCTGTGGTTTTTTAAAAGTTGGATTTCACCGTCAGGACTGTGCATGTTACGGTTAATAGACGTTAAAAATTGATCCACTCTGTCGAAGAAATTTATCATATTTATGGCAGTTATTTCTAGGAGTTACTTTTGGATTTAGCATATATCAGTCTAACCTTCATGATATATAGCCCCTTACGTTTACCATATTGACAAAACTTCTGCTTACCCTCTAATAAAAACACATATGTTACGCGCTCAATTGCCATTTTATTATGTATATCGACGAGAATATTCACTTGTTTCTTTATATTAACGTCCTCTATAGGTTTTGGTGTAATGCTTACTCAACAAGATTTCAATATTTGTGAGATTGCATTTGCATTTGTCATATGATAAGGATGAACCAAACGAGTGCTAAATAGAGAAGTGGCTAAAATAAAGATGGTTAGATTGTGTGAAGTATGACATGCATGTAAAATGAGTAGCGCCAAAGTCAACGCATGATAGGACAGAATAAAAGAGAAAAACATGTTGTGCCGATCCTACTTAGGCCAGGTTTCCACGAAAGCACACAGGTGAGGATTAAAACACCAATCAGTTATCGTCATTTAAGCTGATGAGATGTGGAAACGACGATCCCTGATTGGTATTCAAAACGCACCTCCTCTCCTCTCCGCTTTGTTGGAAACCGGGCTTTAGAATGGGGTAAGGGTTGGAGAATGTTGCTAATCCAAGAAAAAAAACAAAGTTACAAAAGATTTGATTTCTTTTGTAACCCAACCAAAACACTGTAGAAATACCGTCGGCACAATAAAGCAATGCAGATACGATCGCGTTACGGATCCGTTGACATGCGTAGGCGCATCTCCACATACATCACAATTTTTATGCAGTTTATATAAACCTTAGTGTCATGTAATAAAATCTGATTTTGCTTGATCTAACGGTAGTAGTTTATCTCGGTAAATCTTACGAACCGTGAATTCGTACAAGTGAAAGGGTGACTAATTGCGAACACCATAAGGGCTATTATTTGCTGTGCGGTTTTAATCTTGTAATTGATCTGCTGAGATGCAAAAATTTACCATTTGCCGTACGTGTAGCTTCTATGTACGTATAAATATGGTTGAAACTGGTTTGACTGAGATAGTTTGATAAATTTGTTATTTCAGCGTCGTCGGTAGGCACACATGTGACGATTGCACAAAAGATCTTTGTAAACCGTATCTATGTGCAATTTGTGTTTATATGGGGCAATTAAGTGAACTTCTTGTAAGATGGAACATACACAACATACGTTAGTTAGTTAGTATTTTCGTATTAGTATTTTCTTTTAACGCGGATTAGCAAAATAATATTCTCATTACTTTTGTATTATAGACCTCCGCAAAGTAACGCCTAATTCTATAAATATTAGTTTAGTTAAAGGTGACAATATAAAGGTCTAAACGCGATTTATGTCAAACATTTTCCCACCCTCCAAGCTTTTTATCCCATAAAGGCGATGACCGACCATATTTCACGAGCGAACGAGGAAAAAATCCCGGGAAAAACTTGAGATATCAATTTAGAGAAAATTACCCGCTAATCTGTCACATCGAGATACGCCCGGGGTATAATCCCGTCTCCCCTGTTTTTATTTTCCCGGATAAAAATCTTGTAATATTTCACTGAAGGGGCAAAACTGTCTTATAATTTATCAATTGTATTACGAGATGTTGCGAAAAATTGCGGATTGGGTCACGGGATCAAATCCCGGGCAGGCAATGAGTTTTCGTACCAAACTTAGATGTCTTTGTGAAATCAGGAAGAATAGAATAGACCACCCTCATTTCTTACCAAGGTGTCGTAAAACGCGACTATGGCAAGTTGACCCGCTGTGTGGTATTAGGCTGAGTAGAATATAACACCTTCATTTCTTACCGAGGTGTTGTAAAAGGCGGCTAAGCTAAGTTGAAGTCAGGTAGAGCGGCTAGACGTAAAATAACTAGCTAAATCATGCAAAAACATGTTGAGCACACCCCACTTCCTCATAAAATAATTTAATAAGTAAAATAAGCTTACAATGTAAAGCCGTGTAGTATCCGGCTGAATGGAATAAACCACCCTCTTTCTTACCGAGATGTCGTAAAAGGCGACTTAGGTAAGTTGACCCACCGTGTAGTATCCGGTTGAGTAGATTATACCTCCCTCTTTCTTACCAAGGTGTCGTAAAATACGACTAAGTTGACGTCAGGCATGCGTTCGGTCGTAAAATTTGTACTTGAATCATGTGACAACAAATTTATAACATGTTGTGCCGACCCCACTTAGAGTGGGATAAGGGCAAGAGGGTGATGTTGAAGCTTACAATTTAATGTTCAATATTTTATCTTTTGTAAAAGTTATAAAAATTATTAATCTATGATTGATAATTAAAGTGTAACGTATATTTGCAAACTGAATAGCAAAATTGAAATAAAATCATCAACGCAAAAAGACAAAACCTTTTGTCGCATTAAGCACAGGGAACCGTTTAAAAGAACAAAGTATCACACGATTAATTCTTCCCCTCGTTCAAATCTTTTAACAACAGTCCCCTGGGATTGCGCTTTTTTATCTCCCCTTAACGGGATCGCGATTCTGGTGTAATTGTAATTTAACAGTCAATAACAATATATAAAAGTAAATCAACAAAATTTATTTTGAAGCTTCTATTTTTGGAATAAAAGTCCGTTAATATTGTTTAATATATGGAGTACCTGCTTGACCGGTAATTTTTTACAAAATAAAAAAAAACATCAAAAATAAACATAAAAATAACTCGGGGCTTGATCCTAGGTATTTTTATTTCTAGAGACCATCCGTTCCCCGATTAAGCTACGCTGACTTGACAGTTTTCGGCAATAATAGTGTTTTTTTATATTCAATATAATTTTTTTAATGCCTTTTTTAATAAAAAAAACAGAGATAAATCGTATTTTTAAAAAATAAAACCTAGCTAGATCGATTTTTCCCCCCAAAAACCCCCTGCATACTGAATTTCAGGAAAATCGTTGGAGCCGTTTCCGAGATTCCGAAAATTAAAATTAAATAATTTAAATATTTATAGATACTAATATGATGCAAAGCGATATTTACAAAAATAACAATTTATATCCGATATCAATTGCTGTTTCACAATTCCACCAATTATCGTAATTGGTTCATTGTTTTACGTGAACATTTCGTGTCATTGTTTTGCTCTTTTACATGCCTTTAGTGCAATTTGAAAGACTTTATAATTGACTAGCTTTTTTACCTGCAACTTCATTTGCATGGACTGTAGCCTTGAAATAAACCAGTAGCTTCTGTCATTAACTACAGATTTGACTTTGACACACCGTGAATAAAAAACTTTGGATTTCTATAGCCTATATGCTATTCCGGTATATAATGAATAATTGAGTCAAATTTCATCGATATTGGCTTAGCAGATTCGCCGTGAAAGAGTTACATACATACGTCAATACTCACTATTTTTTTATTATTATTGTATTACTGGTGTTCTATATAAATCAAAGGGTCTTAAATCCCCTCACAGTACAGTTAGTAAGTGTACCATCCAAATGTTTGATAGCAACGATTATTATTGCCAAATCGCACAAACAAACGGCGATCAAATAAACGAACATTGTTTACGCGATTTACGTTTGTTTTGATTGTATTGCCATTCGGAACAAGTTTTTGTGAGCTGATTAAGGATTCAGTAACACGATGAAATTCTGTGATCGGCTTTGAAAACATAAGGTTGCATTCACATTGTTAAATAGCAGTAATGGCCACACGGTTCAATCGCGAAAAATTTAAGAATTTAAGAGCTTGCGGTCGCAAACCGTGATACGAATAATTGATATTTTTCTTACCGAGGAGTCGTAAAAGGCGACTAAGGTAAGTCGACCCGCCATGTGGTCTCCGGCTGAGTGGAATAGACCACCCTCATTTATTACCGAAGTGTCGTATTAAGAAATTAAAAAGTAATAAATAATAAAAGCTTATTTGTTTAAGAGTTTTCCTTTTTAAGACGTCACTTTGTGCGGTACTCGAAGGAGAGAAATATTAATGTATTTGTACTGTCCATCATCATCACCCTCCTACCCCTATCCCACTCTAAGTAGGGTTAGCACAACATTTAACAAACATGTTCTCACATGATGTGGCTACGTATTTTACGACCGGCCGCCTACCTGACGCCAACTTACCTTAGTTGCCTTTTACGACACCTAGGTAAGATATGAGGGTGGGCTGTTTTACTCAGCCGGATACCACACGGCGGGTTGACTTACCTTAGTAGCCTCAGTAAGCAATGAGGGTGGTCTATTTTACTCAACCGCTTACCACACGGTGGGCTTTTCTACTGTCCATATCTAAGTAAAATTAAATTATAATAACCATGTCATTTTCCCACGATTACAGTTCGACACTCCCAACCCAATCACTAAAATAACACCACGACAATAATTTCATATTTCACAATAAGTTTTTTTAAAGTCATGGAATCAGTGGCAGTATTGTCTCATCTTTGGAAACAACAGGAACCACATGAAAGTCAATGGAAAACGTGAGTACAGTTAAATGCACAACTGATAACAATAAATAAAATATTTTTTATGGCTAGCTAAAAAGATCAATTTTGCCCACATTTATGTGTAACTGTTATAGAATGTAATAACCGCAATACACTAATAATACCAAGGCTAAGGCTTCAGGAAGTTCAAAGATCGTTTATAGCCTTCGGTATACGATTTTATAATAAAATCCGGCAATCTTTTTGGACAAGCCGTTGCACAAGTTTGAAAAAAGAAATTCGTAAAGCTTATTATACTTTTTAGAAGACTATTTTAATGATAAAAAAGCTCTGATGTGAGTTGCAACTAGCTACACAATCCCTCTAATATTATAAATGCGTAAGTTTGTGAGTATGGATGTGTGTTTATAACTCTTTCACGCCGAATCTGCTGAACCAATATCGATGATATTTGGCACAATTATTCTTCATACACTGGAATACTATATAGGCTACAGAAATCCTGTTAATTCAGCATGAATAAGATGACATTGAAAAGCGCTATCTATTCTCAACTTAACACGCGACAACCAATCACGCGAACGAAGTCGCTGGTAAAAATAAGCAGATTATATTGTAATGAGGCGTCGATAAAACAAGTATGTAGTATTTAAATAATTTTTTATTTTGATTATTTAAATATTTTTTAATTTTTGAGTGACCGCGGACTTTCTTGCTGGTACTGGTAAGAGCACATTACCAAAAGACAGGTAGCTTCAATGTAATTTGATAATTTAAAAGTGCTTGTAAAAGCCAACTTGAATAGATCGCAGTAAATAATAATGAAAGTTTTAATAAAGATCGTTTCGTAACGCTTTTGTACCCAACAGAATGGAATGATGGAATGGACATGTCTGTGCAGTAATGACATTGCGAACGTGCGCCAATCGCTCGGTACGACACGGCGCGGCGACGTGCGCAAATACGCCACTTTTCTACGCAGTTGTACAGGCTTGTGCACACGTCAGATAAAAACTGTTAAGACTATTGGGAGATTTTGCTTTAGAAAACCAAAATAAATTTTATACCGGAGACATATATCAAACGAATACAAAGAATTTTGTAGGAATACCACAGTATTCCTACAAAATTCTTGAATAAGTTTAGTGTAAAAAAATTATATTTATAACGTCATTGTGGTCAAAGGTCATATGCAGTTTAAAGTGAAATGGTTGCTAACTAAAGTCAAAGACTTTAAAGATCAACATGTGATCGAAAATAAAATATAATGTTGTTTACAAATAACTGTAACATATATAAGTGAAATAACTTTTGATTTATGAAGAAAACTTTCATACAAATTTGGACCCAAGAAAAAAGATTAAAATTGGGCCAATTAATAACTTTTTTGTCAGTTAACTATTACTCAAAATTTGGCTGATTTTGTCAATTCATTAGCGTAACCTGCATAATCCTATAACATGAATTTGTAGATATAGCCGTGTCGTGAATCTGAACTTCAATCCTTTTCTACAAGAAGAGACTAGACGTTTAACTAGCATTAGGAATGTAACATCCATTATTTTAACTTTCCTTGTAAATATTAGTTATCTGTAACGCGACCACATCCACCGAGCCAGTTAGGCTTAAGACAAGCCAGCCAGCTAAATAAGCCAAGCCAGCTAAGCCAGCCAAGCCAGCCACGATAGTTGAGCACGATAACCTCTCAGTCAGTGGCATACCGCCTCTGATACTGCCTATCGCCAAAATTAAACATAAGTCAGCCGTGCCCGCCGCAATAATGTCGCTCTCTACCACTAAGAGAGTAGATGCATTCAATATAAGCCGCCGCACAATATTATTCGACGTCATTTGTTACACATCATTCCCTGTAAATAATACTAATAAAATATATTTTATGTTTGCTCACGGTGTATAAGAATCCTTATATACCATAGACATACACACGAAGTCTGTTGTCGGACATACGTGAGTAAATCTGCAGGACTGCGGCCATTACGTCGGCATGGACGCTACTGTTTCGTGCGAAATGAATTTTGAATTGGCAATGATATGACTGTTATTAATAACAATTGCGATGACCTAGGGAATATATTGGATGAATCGCAGGTTTGAATATCGACATAACGCATTTAATGCTTCTGTAAAACTTCAGTATTATCCATTCTCTTACTTACCGAGGTGTCGTAGAAGGCGACTAAAATCAGTCTGCCCACCGTGTGGTATCCAGCTGATTAGGATAGACCACCCTCATTTTTACTGAGGTGTCGTAAAAGGCGACTAAGGTAAGTTGACCCTAAGTTTGTTGTCCAGCTGTGTAGAATAGACCACTCTCATTTTTTTACTGAGGTGTCGTGAAAAGAGAATAAGGTGAGTCGACCCGCCGTGTGTTATCCAGCTGAGTAGAAGAGACCACCCATCTTACAGAAGTGTCGTTAAAGGCGAATAAGTTAATTCAACCCGCCGTGTAGTATCCGGCTGAGTAGAATAAATCACTCTTCCTATCGAGATGTCGTAAAATACAACTAAGGTAAGTTGACGTCAGGTCGTAAAATACGAAGCCAAGTCATGTGACATCTTTATAACATATTGTGAACACCCCACTTATCTTTCTTACCGAGGTGTCGTAACGATTAAGGTAAAAGGTAAAAAGGCAGGCGTCCGGTCGTAATATACAAAGCTAATTCATGTGACAACAGCTTTATTACATATGCCCCACTTAGAGTGTGATAAGTGCAGAAGGATGATGATTCGGTAATTATTTGTTCAAAAACCATACAGATTTGATTAAAATCGCGCTCGAGTCACTCGTGTACAGGAGAGAAATCAAAACATTATGACAACGCATATCAATCGCAACATCAAACGCAGGCGACATAGCGAGGGCGCGGCCAACCATGCCCAATCCCCTGTTCACTGGCCACACTAATACAATTGCACAAACCTCCTCAATATGCAAATATTTGCTAGCTGATTAAAAGTCAAAGCTGTCGTGCGCCGGGTTGCCTCGGGAGCGGCTGAATATTATTAGTCGGCGGATTTTCCAGGCGACAGATCACATGGCAATTACAGAGGGAAGCGACAAAGCTCCGGATTCCAGGTTGCTTATTGAAACTGCTATATCAATGATAGCGGTTTATTCATAGAAATATAATGAACTAGTAATATTCCGCGGTTTCACCGTACATACCGATCTCATGGCAGTGGAAAGTCTACTAAGTCGGACTGTAGATTTTTGTTAAATCAAAATAAAGTTTGCAAAAAATTTTGTTAAAGAAAAGTCGACCCGTGTGGTATCCGATTGAGTAGATTAGATCACCCTCTTTCTTACCAAGGTGTCGTAAAATACGACTAAGGCAAGTAGACATAAGTCAGTCGATCGTAAAATACGTAGCCAAATCATGTAACAATATGTTTATAACATGTTGTGCCAACACCACTTAGAGTTGGATAAGGGCAGGAGGATGATGATATAATAAAGAAGTACCTGGATGACTTTTATGTTTTTAAAAGACATAAAAAAATGCATTTAAAAAGAAAGAAAGGGCTTGTGATATCTAGGACTTGATCCGGGGTATTTTTACTTCTTTATTCCGCCGGTTTATAATTAACTGTTAATTGCCGGGTACCAAAATTAACCTTTGTATATATTCTATTTATATTTTGTCAGTTGTTCAATGCCTGAAAACAGGTATAATACGACATTTTTGTAAAAAAACGTAGCTAAATCAACGTAACTCGTGTTTAACTCGTGACTATATAACTCAGCTTGCTTGGGTAATGCTTCGCTTTGCGATTTTGTCGTGGAGTCTATCTCCTGACGATGCTTCGGTTACGGGGCGAAACAATTGTTGAGATTGTGGTGGTGAATGTGTGCAGTGCTTGTGTATTGTTTTGTCATCGGTGTCGGGTAGTGCATGAATTCTTACAAATTCTGCATGTATCAGGTATGAGAATGAATAGTACACTCTACATTTAGCATTACATATATTTTCTTTTATCGCGGATTATAGCAAAATAATATTTTCATTACTTTTGTATTATGGACCTCCGCAAAGTAACGCCTAATTCTATAAATTACTAGCTAAATCAATTGATGGCTCTGATCAATTTATAAGATTAGCTAACCTCAATATTAATGATATGGGACAATTACTCACACAAATTAACTGACTACTTGTGTTATGTAAAGTAACGGCCTGATACTATCCCACTGCTGGGCATAGGTCTCCTCTTTCATTTATTTGAGAGAAGTATTGGAGACACGACCTACCACGGTACCACGGTGAAAATCGAACCCACGACCCGTGGAGGCAGGGTCACTGCCACCTATAATATTATTAATATTATAAATTATAGAACTGTAAACCCATATAATCAAATTAAGTTATTTCTTCTTTTCGAGTTAATACATCTTTTTCATCAGAAAAAACAATATTATTCCATTTTATTCGAATAATAATAATTTTATAGAAAGTGTGCGTTACTATTGCCCGTATTGCATTACTTTATAGTGGATTACGTATTTTTTGATTCCATTATCCACCGAATCACAAACGAGGCGTCAATGATAGCCAATTTATGAAATAATAAACCACTCTTCATCTGCCGCCACTAGGAATCTAAATCGTGAAACAATCCCGTGGAAATTGCAGCCAGACAATCTCCGAAGGAATGTTACAAAGAAGGCGCTTGATAAGAATTTTCAACAATAATACTTATAAGCAGGGAGCGCATAGTATGATTTAGTACGTCATAGTACAGGGTACACTGTACTGAAAGAAGAAAACTATGTCAGCTCAAATTTATACAAAGTACACTTATATAATTATTTTAATTTGTATCTTGTTAATTGTTATGTTTTATTTTAATAAATGTAATTAAAGGTGTAATATGTTCTATTGAAACTATTAAAATATCATATAGGTACATATTCAAAATTTTTACCTATATTAATATTTATGAATATGTTGATGTTGACTATAGTCAATCACTGCAATACGATGACGAAGACGTAAATGTCATGAAGTTGTACAGATAGTTTTCGCATACTCTACCAGATTAATTCATCAAGTGAAACAATCACATTTATAAATTTAGGCGTTAATCTGTTAATTTTCAATAAAAAAGTATTGAAAATAATATTTTAATATTATATTAACGATTATATATCACGATTCCAGAAAATGTACATAATCCTAGATATAGAGTGTATTATCGATTTTCATCCCTTATACATACAGGATACGTACGACGTATACAGAATAAACCACTACCACCACACTATACGAACACTAAATATATTAACCACAATTTTAATAAACGTTTAGCTGTGTAACCGAAAACGAAATGTACCGTCGATCTATCAGTTATGTGGTAGGCTCTTAGACTATAATAGCTGCCGGCGAAATTGACACATAAGACCATTCTGTAAAAGTCACGATTGTGAACACTGCACCATATATCTTAGTTGTTCTCGTCCTTGTCTGTCGGTGTGAAGCTACGAGGGAGGTGGGAGAGTCGTGAGCATCGGGACAGGATTGAATCCCAAAATTATGGTACAATCGTTGCATGCTACCATTGATGTCTGATGGCTTATGGTTTTGTTAAGGCGATACTCACAGCTATTTCAAATTGAATATTCTTTTATTTAGTGTCTTGCGTTGTATTTATGTTCATAAAAACCATTTCTTCCAAAGGTCGTAATAGGCGACTAGAATAGGTTTACGCCAGGCAAGCGGCCGGTTGTAAAATAACTAGTCAAAACATGTAACAACATGTATAAAAAGTGTTGTGCTGAACTAACTTAGAGTGGGATAAGGGCATGAGAATGATGATGATGATGAAGAAAAACTTAGTCCGCGTCAATTTTGATGAATCAAAACTACTTTGACTTTGCAGTTTTTCCAGTTCAAAGTTCAAGTTGCAGGTAAAAGCTAGAAAACACATAAAAATAAAGACAGATAGATCACCCTCATTTTGGTTTCATTTATTGTGATATTGCACATTTTGTCAACGCACACTATATACAATAACACGATATAATAGGAATACCACAATTCCCGTTCCAAAATGCACTTCTCTTGAATGACGAACAAAGACTGAATGTCACTGAAACGTTTTATTAATAGGAAGACTCAACCGGAAACAACACGTCACAGCGTTGCCACCATTTAAATCAAAAAGGGCGCGAAACGGTTGTTTCATGACTGTGTTGCTATAAAATACCATGCGAAAGTCATTGGCAACAACAATTTTAGACTGGCTTTCCTACTTTAGTATATCAGCTATATAGTATACTTTAACACTATGAGCGTACCTCATCATAGGGTAAAATCGTTTCGAAATATTCGTCTGTGTGTCACGGAACTGAAGCCCACGATTATAGTAACGATATGACCATATCATCGGCGGCTATTTGCTCTCAGTCGTGTGAGAACGTTACCGGCCAATCTAACCTGTAATTGACGCAAATGTCAAGTATTGCGAAATACGGCAGGACAGATATATTTGCACACGTAGCGAATAATGTTACATCCCACTGATGGGAAAAGGTTTCCTTAAAAGGATTGAAGCTTGGAGTCGCCACGCTTTACGCCAGAATCAACTTTTACTTTAATAACTTCCTCGTCCCAAATTTTCTGTTTGGATAATGATCATCATTCTACTGCAATTTTGCCACTCTTTGTTTGTTTTTACATGTTTTAGCTAGTTATTTTACGATTAGCCGTCTGCCTGACGCCTGACGTCAACTTACCTTAGTCGCCTTTTACGACGCCTCGGTAAGAAATGAAGGTGGTCTATTCAACTTAACCGGATACCACACGGAAAGTCAACTTACCTTAGTCGCCTTTTGTGACACCTCGGTAAGAAATAGTCTTATTCCACTCAGTCGGATACCACACAGCCGTGTCTGGATAATTTAATATCCAAAAATATAGTAGCCTATATTTTTTATTCACATTACATTTTATATACACAAACACACACACACATAAAAACATTGCTTAATTTCAATTAAATTCAATATATTACTATAACTGCCGACTTCCTATCTAAGTACATATTATTTTGTTTTTTTTTTTTAGTTTTCTAGAAATTTCGAGGGTCTAACTGACCGGCTGATTCAGTGAGTCAAAATACATAACCACAGGTCGATCTGCTTAAAGTCTTATTTGACAATCAACAATCAGTTTCCTATTGACAGTCTGTTTACTTATCTGACTATACCGTACATCCGTAACTCGGGCCGAAACGATGAGTGTCCACTAACATTATCTTGTCACTGACGCACAAACACACTTGCTAACAAGGAGTCACCACACTTGACCGCTTTCAAGCGTTTTGACGCCGTCATTTCCACGAAGCGTCTTCAGACCCCCCGACGTACAAGGGTTAACTTTACCAACACAGTCGAAAATGTTTCTTATTATATCGCTATAAAGTTCAAAGCGAATGCAAATTTAAATCTGTTATGTTAGCGGTCTTTTACAAAACGTATGACGGATAGTCATTTGACGAATTCCTTTGTGTTATCACAGATATTGCGAAACATTCAAATTTCAATTTTCTGAAGTGTATATAAGATTGGTTTTCAAATAAAAGTTATTCATTGCTTACGTCGTTATAGTATTGGAGGTGAAGTCATGAAGATGTCAGCCGTCAGTTGATATCAAATGACACATGGGTAAATTTGAATATATCGTGCCGAGTCAAAATTTCACTATTTTTGACAGACGCCCCGTGGCTTCCCGCAGTAGACGACTGTGACGTGGATTATGATACTTACGTCTAAGCTTACAATATGGACTTTGAATTATTTACCATCTATTGTGTATATGCTTTAAAGGTAAACATAATTATCGTATACTTTTCTGTACGCGTGTAAATCAAGTTAGATAAACCATGCCCATATTATGCCATCTTGTTTCATTTTTAACGCGCTTTTCGGCTAACGAATACATAGTTCGGAAACCAAGTCTAGAAAAGTCTAGGTATTTGTGTAAATAACAAAACAGCATTGTAGCATCGTGGTGAATCTAAGGTCAATATATCTCAAAATATTTAAATACTAGCTTTTACTTGCAACTTCGTTTGCACTGGTGATGCTTCATAGGTTGATAATAGTTAGTCGGATAACACACGGTGTGTCGAATTACACACGATGAAATGTTAATTTAATCTTAATTAGTTCCATAATTTAAGTCCTGAATAACCACCAAAAATATTGATTTAACAAACCTTTTTTTTCAGCAGAAAAAGTTTGCGTATATAGGTATATTTAAAATTTTGACAATTGAATTATGAAGACGTTATATAGTCAAGACGATTAATTTTACAAAAAATATTTATTAACATAATAAATTATAATATAATATTTTCAATTTCAACCTATTCCTGTAGAATTAATAGGATTTCTAAAGCCTATATATTACTCCGATGTATAAGGAATAATTGTGCGAAATTCATCGATATTGTTTCAGCGAATTCGCTGTGAAAGAGTAACATCCACACTCACAAACTTGCGCATTTATAATATTAAGTAGCAGAATTTATAGTGAAATAAATCTATCAAAACATATATGACGTGTATATGCGCTGACGTGTATATGTGTATAAAATACATTATCATCAGGACTGTATGTAGGAAAGTATGGAAAATGTCAGCAAAATCGGATACCGCCAAATAAGTCAAATTTAACTTGCAAGATTCCACCTTCACATACAAACATACACACAAACCATGTTAAATAAAATCTTTAAAAAAAATCGCGTAATTATTTTGCTCTCGCCTAATACATTGGGCTTTAGGTAAGTATCTTTATAAAAACAAACATGTATATTTTAAAAACGAGGTCGCACTTAAGTATCCTATTTATCCATACGAGTCAACGCTTCAACCATCAATCAAAGGTGATTTAAGAAATACATCCAAGCAATAGTACTAACGCCAGGCGAGAAATACGTGACTTTTGACATAGAGATGAATGTCGCTTTGTACATCAAGAATACATACATAGCATATTCACATCAACGTCTATTATATTAAGGAATAGTTTAGCATGTCTGGGTTCAGATTGTACTGTTGCGACTTGATGCTAGTATTGTATGTTCGTTTACTGGACATTTTCGAGTTAATATAGGTGAGTTTGAACAAGAAAATTACAAGAAGATTGGATCAAACCTGTCATTTGTAGTAACGACAAACTGCAGTATGGTTTTAACATTACATGAGTTGGTTAAGGGGGACGTGACGCAATATAGGATGTCTAGTATGGTGTAAAGAGTCGGAAACCTGTCCAATGACATTCATCATCCTCCTGCCCTTATCCCACTCTACGTGGGGTCAGCACAACATTTTATAAACATGTTGTCATATGATTTGGCTACGTATTTTACGACCGGCCACCTGCTTGACGTCAACTTACCTTAGTCGTATTTTACGACTCCTCGGTAAGAAAGAGGGTGGTCTATTTTACTCAACCGGATACCACACGGTGGGTCAACTTACCTTAGTCGCCTTTTACGACACCTCGGTAAGAAATGACGGTGGTACTATTCTATTCAGCCGGATACCACTCGGCGTAGGTACCCGTACAATGACATTGTTACTACGTAAATTATGTGTGAATTTAAGATAAAACCAAACATCAACCAATGTATAAATTTAAAATATATTTGTTACTGAAATACTCATTCGATTTCAATAGAATTAATTTATAAGTGCAGTACAATAGCATATACAATGCTAGTTATATTTAATCCAAAGTTCGTAACGGATAAACGTTAGAACAGACAAACTAGTATATAAATCTGGTACTCAATGTATAAAATGCGATGCATAGTTAAATTTATTTTAAGCTTAGACTTTTCCTGGACTTTCTCGATAAGTCAAACGAATAATATCTTCTGTCAAACATTTAAAATTTGAAACTTATAGAATTAAACGTTACCTTGCGGAATTCCATAATGCAAAAGATGATAACCTTATTTTCCTATAATCCAGGATAAGATTTATAGATATAGAATATATAAGATTTAATTGCTTATCAGTAATTATATCTAATTGGGGATCATAGCAAAATAGTATCAACATTAATAGTGTTTTATAATTGCTTTTCAACCAATAATTATACAGCTGTTTATTCCAAATGAATAATTAAATTGAAATTTTAATAAATATCAATAATTAAAATTAAAGCTTAATATTTTCTTTTAATTTGTCAACCAGAGGCTCCGACTCTTAACATAAAGTCATATGTCATGTATAATTTACTTTTATTGCGGCAATTTACATAAATTATCTTAGAGATGGGATTTTGATTGAAATTAGTAATCATTCTAATAATTAAGTAAGGAATTATTTAATCAACACCATTTTATCTGAAGAAAGCTTGTGATCTGTCCATATCTTTGTATATATAGATTTTTTTTTCTAACATAATAGTAGAGATTTTTGATTAACTTTCACCGTTTACATAGCGCACGCAAGGAAAGCTTTTAATTTAGCCATTTTTTAATATTTTTTATTGCTACTCCTATCCAATTCATCTTAGTATGATCTAATATAACTTATAGCCTTCCTCAATAAATGGACTATCTTACACTAAAATAAATTTTCAAATCGGTTCAGTAGTTCCTGAGATAAGCGCGTTTAAATAATTAAACAAGCAAACTCTTCAGCTTTATATATTATAAATTAATACAATTAAGCAGGAACTGAATCCAGAATCTTCTGTATTTTAAATTAAAGTTTTCAATAATAGCTTCACTGCGCTGTAGAACTTGACGAGGCATCTTATACTCTACTATTTAATATAATTAATTGCAAAATACTTAACCTTTACTCACGGACAGTCAATACTTTGTGTATACTTTAACTAAAATCCAATTTATATAAACAAAAACATTGATTAACTGTATTCATCAATCAATCTCTGTATTCTTTATTTACCGTTTACATATCACAACACGTAATAAGTAAGCTTTAGAGATCCGCAAATTTTTCCTAACAACCGTCCTTCCTAACCCTGGCTCTGAAAATTGGTCGCTGATTAGAGACTACGTTAAAAAGCACGCTTATTCGATGAAGAAATTATAAGGTTAAGATAAAATCAAATGTCAAAGATTAAATCAAAAGCAATGATAGCCCAGCGGTAAGACCGTACGACTCTTTCGAGGGGTCACGACTGCAACTCCGGGCTTTTTGTCCAATTAATAATTGCAATTTATCGCACGCTTTTCGGTGAAGGTAAACATCGCGAGAAAACCTGCATATTCTTCATATTCTACCTTCTGGGGATATCCCCAGAATTATCTGAAGATATGCAGGTTTTCTGTGTGTAACCTACCAATCCGCATTGGAGCAAAAATTGAGGAAAAAGACCTATGCCCAGCAACGGGATAATAAGAGATTTACTTACGTACTTTAATTTTTTTACTTTACTAATGTCAAAATTAAAATATGGTTATAAATAGTTGCCACCGATGAAGTTTAATGAATTATTAAACTCTGTTGGTTAATAACAAATTTGAAGAACTGATAGACTTTTTGGCGTCCTAATGGGAACCCGGAAATGGAAGATACACTGTTTTCATGTCTTAGGGGTCCACTGTACAGGTGTACAGTATAAATTCTACATGTTTCTCTCTTACAATGTAGAAAATGGCTGTAAAATCTCAGTTTCGTATAATAAAGTGTCACCTATTAAATTTCAATGCAATTGTCTGCAGAACCACTTAAAGTTAGTACCGCTCATCGCTGCCTGTTTTAATTACCTTGTCAACTTGATGTTAGTCAAAGCAGTTTGTAATGGTTCTGCTACATTAACGGAATCAGGAGAATTTTAGCCTCCTTTTTACGGTTTTTTTAAACTGTCGTAATGGCAAAGTTAAAATTGATTGTGGAAGACGACAGAAGGATCCCGTTGGCACTGTGGTGCAGTGACCCTACTTTTAGCTTCATAGATCACGGGTTTGATTCCCGCCGATTGCCAACATTTTCTGTAAAAAAAAAATGTTGGTTCCTCGAGCCTTGGTGTATATTTGTATTTAAGTATGTATTTAAAACTATATATGTATATATTTACGCGTTGTCTTTCGCCCATAAGACAAGTCTTAGGTACTGACTTTGGGTACGGACGACCGAGTGTCTGATACACAAGCACTACACACATTCACTATCATAAACTCAACCATTGTGTATTGTGATGGAGGTTTGTGCGTGTGTTTTTACAAATCCAGTATATATCTGGTATGACAACGGATTATCTACTCTACATTTAGCTCTTTTATTTTCTATTTTACTTCATCACGGATTATAGCAAAATAATTTTATTATTACTTTTGTATTATCGATCTCCGTTACGTAACGCCTAATTCTATAGGTTTCTTACGTAGTTTTGTAAGGCGCAAAGCAAGGAATCGAAAGCTTATGTCTGTTCCTACTTGGTCTATTATCGTTTTTATTTCTCTTTGTCTATTACTCTGTTATGTATTGAAGATCATACATAAAGTTTTATTTCAACGCCAACGCACGCAATATAGCTACACCATTAATCAAAATATAATTTATTGCCTTAACGCTCTTTTGCATTTCTATGCGGTATGTCACTATACGTAACAAGATCTGTTCAAAAGTGTAACGGACTTTGACGCTAATGTAAAAGAAACATGCAATTGTATCTGTATTGATTTGAATCAACAAGTAATTACGTTATGGGTTATAAATCATATTAGAACTAACTTTAATTAACAGTGACATTCAATTAGAAAGATTCAAAAAGAGTTCTTTTAAAATTCCTTGCTAAAGGTATTAAATAAAAATAGTGATTACAAACTAAAGCTATGATACTTTCTACGACTTATATTTAGCACGTACATGTTTCTTGAACAATAATTATCAAAAACGATGTAACTATTACTACATTATTACATTACTTTAAAATTATGAACTTGATAGAATGACCTTCATACAAACACTTTATAATCATATTTATAGCATTAGTTTTATAACATTTAATTATGAATTATTATGTAATTATTAATCTAATTGTGTTTACAACATTCCAAATAAACAATTATGAATTAAAAAAAGATATTGTATTAAATGAAAAGACTTTATTTTTTACTTGTACCTTAGCCGTGTGGTATCCGGCTGAGTAAAATTGACCATCCTCATTTCTCATCGAGGTGTCGTAAAAGGCGACTAAGTTAAATTGGCCCGCCGTGTGGTATCTGGCTGAGTAAAATAGAATAGGTCACTCTCATTTCTTACCGAGGTGTCGTAAATACGACTAAGATAAGTTGACGTCAGGAAGACAGGCGGTCATCATGTTTATAACATATTGTGCCGTACTTTAAGTGGGATGAGGGCAGGAGGATGACGGTGATGATTATTTACTTGTAACTATGACGTCACATCGTAATCTCAAAATACAAAAACTTATAAGTAATAATAGAGTAGATATTATTGATAGCAACAAATTCTTTGCCAAAAACATAGTTGGCATTACGACAGGTCTCGTTTGCAATATACTACACACACCTGGTCACTTTGTCTGTCTGTATATACTTAATATAAATATAATGTATGAATAGAACTGTTTTTGCGTAGACATAATCGATAGCCACCAAACTTGTTTGCCGAAAACATTGATGGCATTATGATGTGGACCTGTTCATCGTATACTTATTACGACGCAGCGGGTCACTTCTTCTATTTTTACACGGATATAAATATTTCAAAATACTAGAAGCGTTTTAAAATTTACGTAGTACGCTCGAACGGATTATTTTCCAAGAATCTTTTTCGAATAATATCCATGACATTACTTAGTTTAAATTCTGTCACAGACTTTCCCCAAATTTACAGTATCCCAGAATTTACAGTTCTTGATTTGATTAGTATTTAACTAAGCTTTTTGGGTATTGCTTCGCTTTGCGATTTTGGTCGTGGAATCTATCTCCTGAAGATGCTTCGGTTGCGGGGCGAAACGATTGTTGAGTTTATGATAGTGAACGTATATAGTGCTTGTGTATCGTGGTGGCGGTCGTGGAGGTTTGTGCATGTGTTTTTTACGACTCCTGCATGTATCAGGTATGATAACCGATTGTCCACTCTACATTTAGCATTATATATATTTTCTATTTTTACTTCATCGCGGATTATAGCAAAATAATTTTATTATTACTTTTGTATTATGGATCTCCGCAAAGTAACGCCTAATTCTATAAATTATTTATTCTAGCAGATGAAGTTGTGGACAGAAGCTGAAATATTTCAGAAACGACTTTTTAAATTCAACATTATTTTTGAAACTGCAACCATAGCAAACATTTCTGTTAGTCTTGAATATCGATATCGTAGGGACCACTTCCAGTACAACCTAGATCCGGAACTTCAAGCCCAATATAAATAGGCAAAAAAGTGACGCGTCCATTGCGCCTCCGATCGCACCGATAATTTTTCAACACACCATCTACTTATTACGATCATAGGCAGAGCATTAACTAACACGTTGTCTTCCAATCTGAAAACCTAGTCAAACAAAATTTTACTCTGCTTTACTTAATTTAAAGTTCAATTTTCATTAACAGTTAAATCATCTTCAGTAACATGTGATTAAAGAATAATGGACTCAAATATAAAGTATCTAAGATGCATTTCCTTTTGAAGCAGTCCAGGAATGGAGTCTAGCATTTAAACTCGACATCGGTCAAAGAATCGTGACCGGCCCAACCCCGCCACCTGACGTCCACTTGCTCAGCGTAACCTCGATGTAACTACAGAGCAACCTTATATTTGAGACTGTTTTAAATATATGTTCCCACTTGGACGTGACTTTCATGGAATTATGGATAGTGGCAAAGTGCCAGATATTAAGTTCGAAATAAACCTCTGTAATAGACAAAGGCCTCATAAGTGGAGTGAACAGGGTTCTATATTTTCGCTGCAACTATATTCTTCTAACTTTTATTTATGAAGTCTACTACCATCGGATGGGCAACGTTTGGGAAGCTACGCGAGATCTATTCGTCCAAAATACCTCAGTGACTAAAGACCAAGGTCTTCGAGCAGTGCGTGTTGCCAGTGATGACATCATCATCATCATCATAAGCATGCCATTGAGCTCGGTCTTCAGTTCTTTGTTTCCAATCGATACCAGCCACTCTGCGGATATCGTCACTCCAGCTAGCCGGAGAAGGTCCTACACTACGTTTGCCAAGGCGCAGTTTCATCATCGGGGATTATAGCAAAATAATTTTATTATTGCTATTGTTCTATAATATTATTTCAAAACAGGCTAATTAGAATGTCATTTGCAAAATTGGAAAAATTCAGTGAAAATACCCCGGATCGAGCCACACCAGCCTAATTATTTTTTTATTTTTGTTTCAAATTTTCTTTTTTATATTTTCAAAAAAAAATACCGTGTAAAGCTGGGTCACATACTCTTATATAAATACGCTAATTTCGCTTGAACAATTTGTCCCACCCGGTCTCACGAACTAAACACCGCTCACACGTAATAGTGCACAATCCACATGCAATCCGTAATATTGCACATGCAGTTCATAACGCACGTCGTGACCGCCCTGACAGCTACTTTTTATGCACTCCTGGTACTTGCGTGCTCTCTTTGTCTACTCACATTTAATTCTATTCTTGCAATGATTAATTTATAAACAGATGCGGACAACGGTAAAAGTACAAAATCAATTTCTAAATTAAACATTTATTATTAATTTTTTTTATGTGTTATTAATAATAGCCTATTCATATAAATTATAGAGTATTATTATGATAACCAGATCTAAATACTGTATGGAATCCTGCTGAGTAGAATAGAACAACCTCATATCTTACCGATATAACGTAAGGTACGACGTTGTAAAATACGTAGCCAAATCATGTGACAACATGTTTATAACATGTTGAGCCGACCCTACTTAAAGTGAGATGTAAAAGGACAGCCGGATGATAATGAGGACCAGATCTAAGTCCGTACTAAGTAAGTGCTAAGTAAGTAAATATAATTATCAAAGTCCATATAAAAATAATCTCCTAATTAATATTTATATAATAACTAATCATTCATATTATCCCACTGTAAGTGGGGTCGGCACAATATGTCTTCTTCTTCCATTCTCCTCTATCATTTGTCAACTCTGGTGCCACTCCTTTAACATGCATATCATTTTTCACACAATCCATCCATTTTTTATTATATAATAATATTTATTATTTAATATTAGTTGTTTATATAATAACTAATATTTATGTTAATATATCTTTTAGTTCGAACTTGAGAAATACGATATTGATATATATTTCTTGACCTAAAAAGTGGTATTATGGTTGAATTCCGTAAAAAAATGCACTTATAAGGAGGTTTGTTGCAATATAGCGGCTCTAGCTGGACTAACTACTCGTAGCATAAAAATAAAACTAAATTAGGATTATTAATGATTGCACCCAGTAGTTTATATTTTTTAACTAAATACTATTTTCATACCTATAATTATACCTGTTTATTGAATGGCCGATTGGTATGAATAGGATCACAAATATTTATAAAATTTAAATATCAGTATATTATTTATTATTCGAAAGGTTAACGACTCGCTGCAGTCACATAATAATTTCGATAGAATGCGGAACTCAAAATATTCTTAATTATCTCACTACATATTTGCTTGTTGACATATAGGCAGGTAGACACAGTGATTTTGTTAAACAAGTTTAATA
Organism: Morpho helenor; assembly: GCA_029227775.1. Classification (NCBI taxonomy): domain Eukaryota; kingdom Metazoa; phylum Arthropoda; class Insecta; order Lepidoptera; family Nymphalidae; genus Morpho; species Morpho helenor. Next base: position 4,817,080 of record JARGCU010000006.1, read on the forward strand.
AAAAAAATTGGTATGGATATTTAATAATTATTTATTTTTATAGTTCTCACTTGTCATTTCTACTCTTTTGAATAAAGAATACAAATCGTAAATAGTTTTTCGTCTGTGCTTTACTCAGAACTTATTTATTTATTTACGCATGCTGTGTACACCTGTAAGTAAGGATGTACTTGTAGCAGGACACAATACTGTTTATGTTTATGTTTATGTTTAAGTGCATTCTTGTTGGTGTTCCAATAAATAAATAAAGTAACAGCCTGTTACAATCCCACGGCTGGGCATAGGCCTCCTCTCTCCGTTTCTAGAGAGAAGGGTTGGAGGAGCTAAGACTTACCACGCTTCTCCAATGCGGATTGGTAAGTTAAACATATCCCCAGATTTCTCAAAAAATATGCAGGTTCCTCACGATGTTTTACTTCACCGAAAATCATGTGATAAATTGCAATTATCAATTAGATATAAGTTTTTAATACAAAACATATGGTGCCTGCCGGGGTTTGAAATCGTGACCCGAAATTTATACTATTTTATTTAAATGTTGTAATATAAGAAATTTGTTTTTGTACGTCACAACACAAAAATTTCTGTGATGAACTAAAAAATTTGTATTGGTACATAATTTATTTTTACAATATTCTAAACTGACCTTTAACGAAATATGGTCGTATTTAATTAGCTTATTTCGTATAAATATCTTGTATTCACTTACAAGTTATCTGAACTTTAATTATTTTTGTAGCAAATGATATTAGGCATGAAATAGTGCTCTAGAAGTAGTTTTCACTTCTGTTTTCCTACTCTATATCAATAATAATAGCTTGTCCCAAGTCCGCGGAATGCCATGGGAACGAGTAGCTGGAATATTATGCGAATTATTTAGCTATTATATGAAATAGCAACACCGACAATACTTATGAGTATAGGGTAATGTATGTGGCAATCCTGACGTGTTGGTGGCAACATTTTCGTCTTCCCCATCGCTTCTCACTGCTGAAAATTATGACTCCGAATAGCCGTGTCAAGTTATTGTTATTAGCAAAATTACAAGGCAACCGCAAAAGCAAATCGCAAAGTCTTGAATCGATCGCTTGATGATACTTTGCTTATGAAGCGAAACGATCGTTGAGATTGTAGTAGTGAATGTATGCAGTGCAAGGAGCATCGTGGTGGCGATTCAAAGTGTATGTCGGTTTACAAATCTTGCATGCATAAGGTATGAACACAGACAGTGTACTCTTAATTTAGCATTACATAGATTTGATCTACTTGCGGATTATATTATAATTTTATTATAAACTAGCAATTACCAGCGGCTCCGCCCGCGTAGTAAGATTATAACCGTAATATTATAGTAATTTAATAATCATAAAAAAATATTTATTTATTTATTTATGTACCATAAAAAATTTTGGAAAAAACATTATTGATAAAAACATTATTGGTAAAAAAGGGTACAAAGGTATTATGCCTATGACAGAGATCTCTGCTATCTATAGTTAAGAAAAAGTTGGTACCCAAATATCAAACATTATGAATTACAATTACCTTACTAATAAATTTCCTAATTTAACAATAAATACACGAACCATAAATATACTATATATAATACAAAATATAATATATAAATGTCGACAATTATGATTAAATGTTTAAAGTTAGCTTTAAAAGCTTGACATATGCTGTCGCCGACTTTTATTTAGAACTTTTAGAGGAAAACGATTTAGTTATACATGTTTTTTTCACCGTTTACTTAGCGCACGCAACGAAAGCTTTAAATTTTGCAAGTTTTCATAATATTTTTTATTGCTGCTCCTCTCCTATTCATCTTAGCAAGATGTTATATAGCCTATAGCCCTACTCAATAAATGGACTATCTTCAAACAAACAAACTCTTCAGCTTTATATATTAGTATAGATTTTGTAATGTGGACATCCGCAAAATAACGTCTAATTCTATAAATTATTGTATCTACAGTCGTCCGCATATATCTCTGTCATGTAATCAAATACGAGTGCAGCAATCAGGCCACGATTGCTGCGTAGTTATGATCAGACAGTGAGGAAGTGCAGGTCGGATGGCACAAGGGACAGCGCACGTGAAAGTGATTAGTGCAGCACAGAGATGCGTTGTCGTGAACAACGGGCTCTTATACAGCACGAGGAAGCTGGGGCTTAATAGAGCACACCGTAGTAAATATTATATATAATATTATTACTTAGCTGTTTCAGAATTATTCAATAATTATCTATTTATTTATTTTTATTAAATAATTTTATCATTATTTTTGAAAACTTTGCATTTGATAACAAATCTTTGATTGAATAGTTTATTAGACAATATTATTATGCATTCAATATTAAACATTTTAAATTTTATTAATTGATAGCCTTGTTGTATGCAAATTAATACATAATCTGTACATGCCTACATGCATGTCAAGTATGAATATAAATTGTCTTTAACAATTTAAACGAGATAATAAAAATAGTAGGAAAAAGATACAATTATATTAATAATACAGTTTCTAACATTAATTAGTTATATAGTTGTTCGAACTTTTAGATATAGCTGACTGATATTTTTAAATTAATATTAGAGATAAATCAGATCATTTTTTGATTCGTTCGAATAAAAAATATCAATTATTTGAATGTACAATAAAACACCAAATGAACCAAAAATGAATGTACAATAAAACACAGTATGTGTAAATCTCTCACTAAATGAACAATTGACATCAAGAAGTTCTTAGCCGCTATATGCAAGGCACAAGCTTTATTAACATTGAAAACCCTTGAAAAGATCTATGGCTAGCAATGGACGGGTGGACGGTGGACGGAAACAAGAAGAAATGTTTTTTTATTAGTGACCTTTCACATTATACACAAAATAAGCGATGCCATCCTCCCCCAATTGCCCCAACGCAGTGCGATGTCGCGTGCGATCGAATTTCACCACCTACAACGGCTCCTTTGTGCCTCCAATAAACCAACAACACGAACAAAAAGCATAATGTGTTAGCGGCACTTCGCGATGCAATTCCATAGCACAATGCTAATTATGTGATACGACCATATAGCTTGAGCTCTGGTTAATTGTACAAATTAGTGTCTACACTGTGGTGTCTGTGAAGATGTGTAGGTACTGAATATAGATAACGCACAACGTTTTTCGAAAGATTTTGTTAGTCAAATCGGATTAACACCTAGCTAAGATAATCCCACTTCTGGTGCTGATAACAAACACATAGGGAAAATACATAGGAAACTCGAAAGACAGATTAAAAACGGTTCAAAATGCTTTATAGAATTAGGCGTTACTTTGCGGAGATCCATAATACAAAAGTATTGAAAATATTATTTTGCTATAATCCGTGAGAAAAAAATTTAATGTAAAGCCACTTTGCTTTGGGATTTTGTCGTGGAGTCTCCTGACGATGCTTCGGTTACGGGGCGAAGCAATTGTTGATATTGTGGTGGTGTATACAGCAAACTAATATTTTCATTACTTTTGGTTCAGAATGCTTTTATCTACTACGAAATATATGCAAGATTAAAAAAAAAATTTTATTAATAATAAAATAAGAATTTAATACTTTCTTTCATTTTATGGAAATCAAAATTGTCCATACTAATACCTATTATACTCGTAAATTATTGAGTTTTATTTTGGTTGTAATTCTGTCATGTCTCAAAGTACAGATATGATTTTTGGTAAGGAAATATGTAAAGAGTTGGAAAATAACAAAAGTACGTTTGTCTCAGCCTTTTTTTCGCTTCACGCAGAATGAATTCGCGGGCAGAACTCTAACAGTATATTCGGCCAGTCTGCTCTAAGCTTAACGTTTAAAAGTACAGGTGAGGTCAAGTATAAAGACGGGTCTATATACGGTCGTTGCGCAGCGCCAAATTTTGTGAAACCGTCGTAATTGCAAGACAAAGCATAACGAGTCATGAGCGTTTGACGCGCCATTGTGGGAATACAACGAGGTCACGGTGTTCAAACGGTCTCGAATGCTAATCAATCGTCATGGAAATCGAGACCGATTTCTTATGCCGACTGTACAGTATCCATTGCAGAAACTATTGCCTTGCTAAGAGTATCTGGAAGTCTCGTTTCTTACATAAACTAACCGAGACATTCCCAAAGGCATATTGACTAGTCATAGTTATACCACCAGTCCTCCAACACACGTCGCCCTGTGGTTGTCCTAAGTTATGGTTCGGCCTTCAAGGTACCCTTAGGACGACGTTGATGTAGAGCTTCTGCGCTCAAGTCTGCGCGTGTCGGAGTCTCAGAGATGCTTCTATGCAATACCTTGCTCTACCCAGCATAGAGACGTACGTAATAGGCGTTTGTTAAAATTTTGAAAAACGTAATTAGGACAAAAAGTGCATTATAATTAATTCAGCTAATTATGAATGCCATGGAAATTTACTTCATATTCTATTTTTAAACTGTTATTAATATAACTTTTCAGTCGGCGTAGCGACAGCATGATGATGTTACTATGAAGTACTGAAGTCATCATAGTAGCATGTTCACTCCATACACTTCATTCAGAAGATATAGCAGGCTTTTGCACGGCTATGAGATTTATGTAAACCACTCTATTATTACTTTTCTATATAGACCTTTAGACAAAATGAGTCAAATTCCAATGAAAATTATTCTACATTTACGTTAGCTTTAATAAGCACTTTCAAATCGTCAAATTATAATGAACATAAGAACCTATCACTGTTTCGAAAAGGCGATCTTACCGAGAAGAACCAGCAAGAAACTCGGCGGAAACTTTTCAATAACAATAATGAAAGACGAACAAGATTTCAAAAGGTTTTTCTTTATAACCTATTACAAGAAGCTTTCAACAAACGCAGAGGGCTATGCATATCCAATATAACAACTTGAACGCGGAAGTACTTATAACACAATAAATATTAATAATTTCAGTTAATAATCACTTAGCCGAATGTATTTTACAATTATCTACAAAGATTAATAAATCCAGCCGTATCATCAACAATACTTAAACAGGAAGCATTTACTGAAGTACTCGATAAATATTGTAAGTAATAATTGGGCAAACTCGAAAATTCGAGCAATTTTCCAAACAACCCTCAAAAAAAGGGCGCAAAAAAAAACGGGACTACTTACGGACTCAAACGGAGCGTGAAATATGAGGAAAAAAATGCACTGCGCAAGTGAACAACGGGCCTTTTGAATGCTGTCATAAAAATATGATTGACATGTTTCTTAATATGACATCTTTTCGAGTGATATTTTTTTGTCGCGCGTCTATACTAAGCTTAACTATTTTTCAAACTAAAAATCCTATTTTACAATACTGATATCTATTGTATACACAATAAATATCATTTTAGAATTGATCGTTTAACGTCATAAGGTCTAATATTTTAGTCCAAGGTATAGAAAAGATATTAAGTGCTGTGTAATCCAATTTCATGTTCTTTGTCGTATTTCGGATGTGGATTATGTTTCCATTGAGCCACCATGTTTTCTCAACGATGTGTGTCTATGTACAATAGGATGTCTATGGTTCGGCTGTCGTTTGTCCCTTTGTATGTATTGCCGATATTATTAGTCCGTGGAACATTCTACTTACACCCCTAGTTATCATGTAATGTTTTTGTAATATTAGATTATACAATTGATTAAATAAGTAAACGTAATTTCATAAAGTTATTATACTAAAAAATATAAAATGTGTTATGTTACAATAAAGAGGAAGCAAATGAGGCTGTCTACCTGTCTCACTTTTTTATATATGATTAAACAAAGAAAAGTATACGAGTTTTATCTTCCCTCTCATTTATTGTTCCTTATCATTTACTCTCTGTTACAGGCCTGCCTATGGGTCCCCTATTCTAGTATAATAACTTGTTACAACATGTTTCTAATACAACCTTCTTTATAGAGTTGGTCATTAATATGAAAAAGCATTGTGGCCGTCATATTATGTCTATCATTGAGTTGTTGCGAAAGAGTAAATGAGTTGACTTTGGGAAAATTGCTTTTTATTTTTGAATAAGAATAAAGGAAAAATATCGTCGCTTTATATAAGCTGTATGGAAAATTCCCCTCCTAAATAAACTGTTAATTGCAAACAACGGTTTTACTCGAACAATTAATTTTATATAAAATAATATAAAATCAAGGTATATGAAAGTATTGACTATACATAAAAGTAACGGCCTGTTACTATTCCACTGCTGGGCATAGGCCACCTCTCTACGTTTTTGGAGAGAAGGATTTGAGCTGGGACGTACCACGCTGCTCCAATGCGGATAGGTAGGTTACACATATCCCTAGAATTCTCTCGAAAAGCATGTCATAAATTGCAATTATCAATTACACTTTTTTTGAGAATTTTTTTATTTTAAAGTCTGTCTGTAAGTTTATGAAATTTTGATTAATTAAAGCTTATACACGTAACATTTAGGATAAAGTTGTTCTTAGCAGTACTTAAACGCTTAAGTTGACGATTACCTAATTAGAAATTAAGATGCAACGCCGTGTGGTATCCGGCTGAATAGAATAGTACCACCCTCTTTTCTTACAGAGGTGTCGTAAAAAGCGATTAAGGTAAGTCGACCCGCCGTGTGGTATCCGGCTGAGTAGAATAGGCCACCCTCATTTCTTACCGAGGTGTCGTAAAAGGCGACTAAGGCAAGTTGACTCACCGTATGGTATCCGGTTAAGTAGAAAAGACCACCCTCTTTCTTATCGAGGTGTCGTAGGATACGACTGAGATAAGTTGACGTCAGGCAGGAGGCCGGTCGCAAAATACGTAGCCAAATCATGTGACAGCATGTTTATAACATGTTGTGCCGACCCCACTTAGAGTGGGATAAGGACAGGAAGATAATAATAATGAGAAATTAAGATGCACTCCATAGCCTATTCTCTATTGGCGCGACAATGTCGCACATGACGGGCCTTGATAAGAGATAACCCTATTGGCGCGGGCTAGATATGTTAACCCACAGACACACTGACGGGCCGAACGACGTCTTTTATCTATGCCGATAAATTGTTGGCTTGACATTTCACAGAATATACAATGTGACACATATCCGTCCATCAGTTTGTATGACGTCGGTACGTTTGTATGAACAATCGCGCCGAAATACACAAATATATTTAATTATAAGAACAATGATAAAATATAAGTAACTAAACGTTTGTTATACGTGTGATTACTAATATTGCACGTATAAGGTATGAGAATGGAAACTGGTCCCTACACTTAATTAGCCCGTATAACTTATATTAATACGTTTAGAGACGCAGTAGAGTTGACGATTCAAAAGCACTTGTTTACAAGTTTATTTGAATAAAGAATATTTTGAATTTGAATTTGAATTTATATTACTGCGTTTGCAATGGAAACAATGTAATTATTTACGACATTACATTATAAACCTCAAAAATTACAGTATTTCTCTACTCTGTTTATATTTATAATAACATTCAATATGGAGATATTGAATGTTATTACAAATATAAACCTTTCTATTTAATCACTCTATCTATTTAAAAAAAAACCGCATCGAAATCTGTTGCCTAGTTTTAAAGATTTAAGCATACATAGGGATATAGAGACATAGGGACAGACACAGAAAGCGACTTTGTTTTAAACTATGTAGTGATTATGCAAGAGTAATTATAAAATAAAAGTAACTATTGCTATAATCCGAAAATATATAATAATAAGAAAATCTATGTGTGTGTGTATTTCGATTCGATAAATTCGAAGCTTATTTTTAAGTTTTCAAAACACAAGCGATTTTGTCGTGGAGCCCTGTTTTCTGATGATGTTCGGAAAAGATCGTTGAGATTGTCCTATGTGCGCAGTGTAGTGTGGTGATGGTGGTTTGTTATGCAGTTACTAATATTGCATGTATAAGGTATGAGAATGGAAACTGGTCCCTATACTTAACTAACCCGTATTACTTATATTAATTATACATCGTTATAGCTCCGTTAAGTTTATCTAGTAAACGGAAACCAAAATATATAAAAACTTTTTTAAAATAACTCTTAAGTAAGCCAAACAGCGCTACACTCGTATAGTCCTTTTTAAAGTACAAATTTGACTTGAATTTTGTCACATCGTTAATAAAAACACTTTTATAGTTTGATAATAGATGGCGTTTTTCAATATCATCCTATTCCTGTTGAATGAACTGGATTTATATAGCCGATATGTTACCCTGGCGGATAAGGAATAATTGTGCTAAATTTCATCGATATTGGTTCAGCGGATTCGCTGTGAAAATGTAACAGACAAACGCATTTATAATATTAGTAAGGATGTATTTACCATTTGTCTGTCACCACACATAACAAAGTATGAATATATTTTGGGGACGGACAACCATTATCATCCTCCTGCCCTTATCCCACTCTAAGTGGGGTCGGCACAACATGTTATAAACATGCTGTCACATGATTTGGCTGCGTTTTTACGACCGGCCGCCTGCCTGACGTCAACTTACTTTAATCGTATTTTACGACACCTCGGTAAGAAAGAGGGTGGTCTATTCTACTAAACCGGATACCACACGGCTGGTCGACTTACCTTAGTCGCTTTTTACGAGACCTCGATAAGAAATGAGGGTGGTACTATTCTATTCAGCCGGATACCACACGGCTTGGGGGACGGACAATCATGTGTGTAATTATTCCATATAAAAAAAATCAAGATTGTCGTGTCATAATATACAAGATGGCTAATGCGATAAGCGGGGGTGTATCCGATGTACTCGAGATATAATGCCTAAAGCCTAATTACAACTTACATTAAAATTCGACAAACAAATAGGCACTTTGCCTCATTGAATAGGTCATTATCATTAATTATTAGGAAATATGTACTCATTTTGTCAGCGACCTTTGGTTTATCCCTGAGGATATATTTTAGTTTTGCGTGACAAAACCGCGTCAGCCATCACTCAATTTTATATTGTTTCGAAATACTCGTTCTTCGATTTGGAATATATCTTTAATATTTAAATGAGTTAATCTTGTATGTATATATATATTCGGAATCTCGGAAACGGCTCCATCCGATTTTACTGAAATTCAGCATGCCCTTACATGCTTTGGGGGGAGAAAAATCGATCTAGATAAGTTTTATTTAAAAAAAATGTCGTTTTATCACTGTTTTCGGGCTCTAAATTTTTTTTGAAAATTACGTTGAATACAATCACGATTTTTCGCTGTCAAATGTAAAGTCATGTTAGTTCATTTGGGGAACAGGCGGTCTAGAGAGGAAGAAAAAAGAGGAGAGGAGAATACCTAGGATCCAGCCCCACCTGCCCTATTATTTATTTATTTTTTTATTTATTTATTTAAAAATCAAGTTACATGACTCATATATAATTATGTTAGTAATACAATTACAATTCTACTTAAAAACTAATGTTAGTAACCTATACTATTTATTATAAATGTAATCGATGTGAATCCTACAGCAGCGGTTCACATATGGGCAGTCTAGCCTCTCCGATATCATATTCAGGATGCTGTTGCTGCTCACCCTCAGTCTGCGTATCAGGGACGTGCAACGCTTACGTATAGTTGTGTAAAAACAATCTACACGTGCTTCCGCGAACATCCCAGACGCACTGCAGAAACGTGGCAGCCCCAGCAGCATCCTGAATGCATTATTATATTGTATACGAAGGGCGTTGTATGACCTTTTGGAAAAATTTTCCCATAGGCCGCTCGTGTATAATGAAGTGCAGTATGCTCTAAAGAATATTAATGTTTCCATTTTCTTTTCAATTTTTTTTTTATTTTAATTTTTTTTACATCATTTTAAAAATCACCGAGCAAGGCTCGGTCGCCCAGGTACTGCTAACATTATAAATGCTGTTGACTATCTGTCTATATTTTCATCATTCTCCTGCCCGTATCCCACTCTAAGTGGGATAGGCTCAACATGTTTTTCTCTTCCATTCTCTCCTATCATTCGTCAACTCTGGCGCTACTCCTTTTATATGCATGTCATACTTCAGACAATCTAACCATCTCTTTTAAGGCCTCCCTCTAGGCACATAACCATCCACAATCTATTAATTAATTATTTAGCAATTGTTTGGTCACATGATTTTCATGCCTCCTCATTATATGTCCATACCACAATCAAAACCACAATCTTGCTCTTGTATTATATTGTATTTGCTTCATCATTGTATTACAAACTTTTTCTATTTAAATTTATATTAAACCGTAATGTACTGTTACCATAAACCTTCTACAAGAATTCTTCTTTAAGTAGAAAATATTACAAAAATCCGTAGATATTGATAAAACTGATCACATAAAGACAGATAGCTTTTCGGGACTGGGATCTTTCATATGTATAGATGAGAACGAAAAGTACTATCACATTACTTTTTTTTAATCATGGAATAAATTAAAATAAGGTTTCATTACTTTTGGATTTGTGTTTACAAATAATATATTTTATACTAATAGCACATAGTAAGTACAACTCAATGTAGTTGTAAATTACACCAAGCAATAAACTTTATTGAGACAATTAAATGTTGTTGAGAATAAATTAAATGTCGTTGGAACGACATCGGATAGCAATAACGTAATAATTAGCTAATTGGTCACAGAGTAGTTTACGACTGGGAATGTTAAAAAATATGTGAAGAATGAACTGTAGTCACATCTTCCTGGTTCCGTATCTTTTTTTAATGATATTTACGATTTAGTAACATAAAGTAACAGCTCAACGAAGAACTCCTTCCGCAGAATTAGAGAAACGTGCTGAGCTCTGAACCCACCATGCCCATTGAAACATCAATGTGATAAGTACATACAGTTTACTAACTACATTTTTGTTTATTGTAATAAAAATAGATAGATTTTTGCACACCATGACAAAAAGTATCAGCAAAAGAAGCGGCCTTATCGCTAAGGTCATTACACGTGCATAAAAAGGGCTTGAATCTGCGATGACATACAAGAATTCCGCAATTAATACTAGGACAAACAAGAGAAAGGTTTAAATTAAGGGTAAAAGATATGCTTATACGTAAAACATATCACAAAATTAAAGATTATTTGGATGATAAAAATGCGGTTTAATAATGTACAATTTAAAGTGTTGACCGCCGAGTTTCTTTCTGGTTCTTCTCGGTAAGAGCAATATTTCGAACCAGTTGTAACTTCATTTATCACATCGAATGTTCGCGATTCAAAAGTGCTTATATGAATAAAGATTTTGTTTTTTGAATTACGAGAGGTACCTACTCATTATTTCATACGATTTCTATGTTATCTCTGCCAAAAGCTTCATAATAATGACGAACCTACTTAGTGATGTTTCTTGCACAGAACTCTAATTATAATTAGTCATAAATCGGACCATGGCGACCGTCGATCGAATCTCGACTGTTGGTGTGAGCGCGTTGAGTGTGTGAGTGTACGAACAACAGATTTATTGTTAATGGTGTCCCGAACATAATTAAAATGGTTGATGTTTCGCCCGGCCGCCGCGGCCAGCGTCCTCGTCCTTTGCACAGAGTAGATATTTGCAGATCATTCATAATATTAAAGAAATATCCGTTCTAACATTAAGTCTATACTTATTGAATGCGAAAGTATTAAATCGATTTATTTAAAACTGATAAATGTGGCCATTACTCTGTGGCTAAAGTATTCAATAATTTAATTGAAACTATTAGACTCTGATCAGAAGCTGACATTGTCGACCGATGAGACATTGTGCCTTATTGTGTCAAGAGGATTTAAGCCCCATGCATGAGTCAGGCAGGAGTGCGAATGCGAATTATGAGAGAACTATATTTATATTTGTCTAATCAGACTTGCGTAGAAAACTATATATGGTGCGTTCTTAATTTAAATTCTTAAAGCATTTTTAGCAAAGTTTCAAACTAGAAACAGATAAGTTACCTCATTTGCTTTTTCAACAATCGTTTCGCCTCGCAACCGAAACATCAGGAGGTAGACTTCACTACAAAATCGCAAAGCGATTTTAGTTTTAAACGGATTGTCCAAAAGTAATGAGAATATTATTTTGCTATAATTTATATTTTTAGATTTATATTTAGATAATTATTTTTATCGCGGATTATAGCAAAATAATATTCTCATTACTTTTGTATTATGGACCTCCGCAAACGTAACGCCTAATTCTATACCTAAATTACGGATTGTCCACTCTACATTTAGCATTATATATATTTTCTATTTTACTTCATCGCGGATTATAGCAAAATAATTTTATTATTACTTTTGTACTCTATATCTGTATATTTATTAATTGAAGCTTGCAGACTAAGTCTGTGATGTTGTCTCTGTTCCCATCACCTACTCTGCGACCATAGTGTTATAGATGAGCGATAAGAGTCGGACTCTCCCGCCCGGGACGGTCTCACCTCGTGCAATATGTGGCCCCGTGGCGCCATCTTGCACCGCCGCCTTATAAATTCGATATTAAGCTCCGATCGATATATTGTAAATTGGATTACCGATGTAATTATAAGCTGTAACATGTAGAAACATTTAAAGAATTTTTGTTATATTCAACGATGGAAGATTGCTATTTAATATCTAACATTTTGGACACTTTTACTAGACTAGAAACTTTAGAAGAACTAGAAAAGAAGAGCTTGTGGTAGTAAAGTAGGGTATTTATCTATTAAAACCCCTTATAGTCCAATCTGATATGAAAGTTTGTCTATCTTTTAAGTAATCACGGATAATCCGTTTGACCAATATTAATGAAATTAAAACTTATACACCGGGGTAACATAGAATTTAAATTTCTGTTTTTATTTTGAGAGCAGGGACAAAACATATTAAATTACTGAGGGTATTTAAACGATTAAGGCGCAAACGAGTCAAAGATGAAAACGTAACAGACAGAGATACTTTCAGATTTATAATATTAGCATGAAAGTTGCTAAATTAAATTAAAACATACTTAAATGGTATACGATAAAAAAAGCAAAGCTGCGTTGTCGCGAGATTACAAAAATCTAATAACGTTATTCCATACGATCATTAATCAAAGCTAACCGAAAAGTTAATTATTAGACAGAAGTTTATTTAATTTATTTTCACGTGGAATATGGTGGGACGACCCGATATATCGGCGTTACGCCCAGCTATTACAGTGGACGGTCGCACGGAGTTAGGGCTAACAACTTGTATAAATAATTTTTTTAATTCAAATTCAAATTCAAAAAATTAAATTTAGACCTACGATTAAGAAGACTGTTTAAAGTACTTTTGAATCATTTATATAAGTAGCAATCGCCAGCAGCGTGGTAAGATTAAAACCGTAATATAGTATTTTGATAACCACAAAAATGGTTAAAGTGGGTTAACTATAAAAGCTTAAAAGCTAGACATATGCTGTCGCGGACTTTTATTAAGAACTTTTATAGGGGAACAATTTTGGTAATACATGATTATTGAATAACTTTCACCGTTTACTTAGCGCACGCAAGGAAAGCTTTTTATTTTTTCTGTTTTCATAATATTTTTAATTGCTGCTCCTCTCCTATTCGTCTGCGTTGTATTATATAGTCTATAGCCTTCCTCGATAAATGGACTATTTTAAACTTAAAGAATTTTTCAAATCGGTCCAGTAGTTACTGTGATTAGTGCTGACACGCGAACTCATCACGAATCTCAAGCAAACAAACAAACAAACTCTTCAGCTTTATATATTAGTATAGATTTATAGTAAAGCGTGTGACGTCGGACATTTGATCATCATAAGAAAAACAACTGTTACTTTGCGAAATTCCATTATACAAAAGTAATGACATAATTATTTGCTATAATCTGTATTTGTTTAGAAAATCTATAGGTATTTGGATCTACGTGTAGGAAGCAGAAAACATACCTATGTGTAAGGCATGTGAACGTTTTCTTATTAAGACTTAGAACTCAGGATTAGTTACCACACCAACAACACACCACACGAACACTACACATAAATTAAAAAAAGAAGATATAGTAATATTGGTTAATTTATACCTGCTTTATTTCATCGTCATTATAAATGTAATATCTTTTATATATTGTGATGAATAAATTCGCATAAATATCAAAAAATTCTGATTGCGACAACCCTATCCAGTTAATACATCTTTTAGATGAAATTACTATTATTCTTATAAAGTGTTTGAGTTAAAGGTGATGGTTGAATGCATAACAATAACTTTATATCATAACTTCTTTGCCCGAGAATATTCTTGGAATCTGACTAAAATACGTTCGTTACGGAGTGACTTCTGCAAACAATCATCTTCCTGCCCTTATCCTACTCTAAGTGGGGTCGGCACAACATGTTATAAAAATGATGTCTCATGATTTGGCAACGTATTTTACGACCGGCCGCTTGCCTGACATCAACTTACCTTAGTCGTATTTTACGACACCTCGGTGAAAAAGAGGGTGGTCTATTCTACTCAACCGGATACCACACGGTGGGTCAACTTATCTTAGTCGCCATTTACGGCACCTCGGTAAGAAAGGAGAGTGGTACTATTCTATTCAGCCGGATACCACACGGCGTAACTTGTGAATTTATATCATAAACTATGCAAACAACTTAAACTTGCATGTTAACTTAATAAATTTCAATGGCCATTGAAAAGATAAAATTAAAAATATTATTAAACATAGATTTAGAGAAATAATGCGTATTCCACACCTTCATATAAACCCTGCGTGGTTTTAGAAAGATGTGTTTATGTTTATTTTATGTCTCAGAATTTGTATTGGATAATAAATTTAAAAAAAAAACAAAATTGCTGACGTATAAAAAAATTTATCAAATCAAAGCTAAAATTGATTGCGTAATTTTATTCTACAATCTTATGTCTAGATTTTAAGATTTACTCACTTTAACCATTTTTATGGTTATCAAATTCAAATTCAAAATATTCTTTATTCAAACAAACTTGTTAACGAGTGCTTTTGAATCGTCAACTCTACTGCTGGTTCGGAAAGCTGTTCCTACCGAGAAGAGCCAGCAAGAAACTCGGCGGTTGCTCTTTTAAAAATATAATTCTTAATACTATTTACATTCAGTCGTTACTGTCTTGTACAGGTTCAAAGAGAGCTATATCCACACATTCTTATCTTCTAAATAATCTTCAATAGTATAGTAAACTTTCTGTATCAGCCTATTTATAACAGTGTTTTTAAACTGCTGTAATGGCAAAGCCGAAATTGATTGCGGAATTTTATTATAGAATCTTATACCAAAACCCACAAACGACTTACGTACTTTTGCAAAGCGCAAAGCAGGAGCCGCAAGCAAATACTATATTACGGTTTTAATATTTCTACGCGAGCGGAGCCGCTGGCGATTGCTAGTATATAAATATGACAAATGATTATGAATGGGATCAAACGAAACAAAAGCTAATAGATTCACTGTCCGATAGCATGTGTACAAAACGGCCGGCGTTTTGTACGAACTCACAAATCGTACGGTCACCATTTTTCAATCGCTTTTTATACACAATTAATAACGTAAAAATCATTAACGAGCGAGACAAGGGAACAAACGTTGCCGTCCTTTGTGGTCGGTATAAAAAAGGAAGGGGAGATAAAAAAGGGATAAAAGCCGTGCGCCCCGCGGGGCGGCGGAACATCGGCATAAACCAACACGGGACCTCGGCGCGCGTACGCATCCTGTATCACAAGTCGCAACCACTGACATAATACCCATAGATACAGTGTCCATAGACTGCCTAGATAGCCTACTTAGTAATAATCATTTTACTCAAGAGTCTGTGGAACTTACCTAAGTTACTGGAAGAAAGAGCGCAGACTACAATAAGAATAAACTTTAGTGCAATATATACAGAAAATATTTTTGTTACTTTTTTATTATACCCATATATACAGAGTGTCCACAGACTGCTTGCTAGATAACCTACTTAGTAATAATCATTTTAGTCAAGAGTCTGTGGAACTTACCTAAGTTACTGGAAGAAGTCTATGGAGCACAGACTATAATAACCTAAGTTACTGGAAGAAGCACAGTAGTCTATGGAGCACAGACTATAATAAGTTTATAGTTTAGTAAAGTACGGACAGAATATAAACTTATAAAAATTATTGATATAATACCATAGCTACAGAGTGTCTTCAGACTACTTGCTAGATAACCTATGAAGTGCTTATCATTTTAGTCCATGACTATTGACTATCGATACGTTGGTAAGAAAGAGTGTGATTTATTCTATTCAACCGGATAACACACGGTGAGTCAACTTACCTTAGTCGCCTTCTACGACACCTCGGTAAGAAATGAAATAAGAAATAAGAAATCTCATCTATATCCTTTATAGTGTATTTATCTATGCTGTACAGATTGAAAAAAGCGCACAATTTCGAATCATGCGCTCTTTTTATCACTTTTCTCTGTTTTCGTTGATTAGGAACCTTTTCAAAGCCTGACAGTGTATCTTATACATCATCATTAGTATATATAATATACTATATATATTAGTATAGATATATATAATATATCTATACTAATATATATAGTATATTATATATACTAATATATATAATATACTATATATATTAGTATAGATAGTGTATCTATGATGTATTGATTGAAAAGTAACGGCCTGTTACTATCCCACTGCTGGGCATAGGCCTCTTCTCTCCGTTTTTTTTTTTGGAGAGAAGGATTGGAGCTAAGACCTACCACGCTGCTCCAATGCGGATTGGTAGGTTACACATATCCCCAGAATTCTCTAGAGATATGCAGGTTTCCTCACGATGTTTTCCTTCACCGAAAAGCGTGCGCAATTATCAATTAGACACATAAGTTTTACTAGAAAACTCATTGGTGCCTGCCCGGGGTTTGAACCCTAGACCTTCTCGAAAGAGGCGCACGGTGATACCGCTGGGCTACCACAGCTTTTTGATTGAAAAGAGCGCACAATTTCGAATCACATTTCATTTGTTGAGGAAACTTTTCAGCGCTTGACCGTGTATCTTGGGTTATTATGCATCAATGATCGTAACACAAACTTGCACTTGATGTACGAAATCGCTTTATAAGTGCTCGTAACTGAAATGTAGGGTGTCGTTTTTGATATTAATGGACGATATTTATGCGCGATGTAGAGGCTTTAATCTCGTGGTTACATCGTGGTCGCTTCGTAAAGTTACGATATCTCGTCCGGTGTATGAATAACGTTAACAAAATATTTTAATAATACTTGTTTAGAAAATGTGCTCAAAATTATTTAACCAAGCCGTGTCAAAATTATTTAACCAATCCGGCTGAGTAGAATAGACTACCCCCAATTCTTGCCGAGGTGTCGTAAAATGCGACTAAGGTAATTTGACCCGCCGTGTGGTATCCGTTTGAGTAGAATATACCACCCTCATATCTTATCGAGGAGTCGTAAAAGACGACTAAGGTTAGTTGACCCACCGTGTGGTATCCGGTTAGGTAAAATAGACCACCCACATTGTTAGGTGTCGTGGAATACGACTGAGGTGAGTTGACGTCGTAAATGGCGATTAAAGTAAGTCGATCCGCCGTGTGGTATCCGACTGAGTAGACTAGGTCACCCTTATTTCTTACTGAGGTGTCGTAAAAGGCGACTAAGGTAAATTGACCCACCGTGTGGTATCCGGTTGAGTAGAATAGACCACTCTCTTTCTTACCGAGGTTTCGTGGAATATGACTAAGGTAAGTTGACGCCAGGCAAGCGTTCAGTCGTAAAATACGAAGCCAAATCATGTGACAACATGTTTACAACATATTGTGCCGACCCCACTTAGAGTAGGATAAGGGCATTTTTACTATAACTATTTAACCTAGATAATTTATAGAATTAGGGGTTACTTTGCTTTGAGATCCATAATACAAAAGTAATAATAAAATCATTTTCCTATAATCCGCGATGAATTGATGATAATTCATCGCGGATTATAGCAAAATAATTTTTTTTACTACTTTTATTCAACCTAGAATTGAATATAAATAATTTTGTAGAGGTTACTATACAATCAGAGCCGCGAACAAAAACCGATTCAGAATAAATGTTATTACGAAATGACTGTCAGATATGACAGGAACAAATGCAATAGCTACCGCCATAACACTATCAGTCTATTATTACTTTATCTCAGTGAAACTCGAAGCTTTTAAAGCAATCAACACTCATTAACAAAAGTGTTATTTAATTGATACGTCAATTCAATTGTGCGGTTTATCTCAGCGTCAATTGCAGCCTTATCGATACGGGGCCAGTGGTACTTGACTAATGGCATGAAATAGTTTCGGCCTTGATGGTTCCTTTGTCATATTCTACATTGTTTAAACGAAAATACCCAACTGTCCTCTGTCCTTAATTCAATTCAAATTCAAATTCAAAATATTCTTCATTTAAATAAACTTGTAAACAAGTACTTTTGAATCGTCAACTGCTGGTTCGGAAAGCTGTTCCTACCGAGCCAACAAGAAATTCGGCGGTTGCTCTTTTTTTTTAAAAAAAAGCAACCGCCGAATTTCTTGTTATTCTTGTTACTATTTTTAATGCTAGTTACATTTAATCGTTTCTATCTTGTACAGGGTCAAGCAATATCTATATCCACGTATTTTTATCGTCTAAATAATCCTCAACAGTATAGTAGGCTTTCTGTATTACTAACTCATATTAATCGGTACTGATATTATAAATGCAAAAGTCTGTATATTTGTTACGTTTTCACGGCGAATTCGCTGAAATTTCGATGAAATTTTACATAATTATTCCTTACTAGCTGTGCCAGCAGCTGTTTTTTGTGTACAAATTTTATCTCGAATTGAAATTTTGAACATAAGAGATTTTTGACTAACTTTCACCGTTTACCGCACGCAACGAAAGACTTAAATTTTGCCGTTTTCGTTTTATTTTGTATTGCTGCTCTTCTCCTATTGATCTCAGCGTGATATTATATAGCCTATAGCCTTCTTCAATGAAAGTGGACTATCTTACGTTCAAAGAATTTTTCAAATCGGTCCAGTAGTTCCGGAGATTAGCGCATTCAAACAAACAAAGCAACTCTTCAGCTTTATATTATAGATAAATAAACGGGTCGGTCAGTCTGTCAATAAAGTCTCGAATTGCATCGGTAAATCACACCAGTGTCCACATTGTCACAGCGAGCTCCCCGGCCCGATTATTTAGAGGTTATTTACATTACGGAGTCCCCCGAGCCCGTATTAATGTCGTCACTTTACAGTAAATTATCGGGACATCGAATTGATGTCGTGACAAAAGGTTATAAAGTACGCGCCGGAATTATGGGGAAGCAAGCATATCGGGCCGAGATACCTGCCTTGGACAACATCGTAATCTCTTTATTTTTATATCAATACAAACTTGTAAGCTGTGGTAGCCCAGCGGTAACACCGTGCACCTCTTTCGAGGAGATCTAGGGTTCGAACCCCGGGCAGGCACCAATGAGTTTTCTAGTAAAACTTATGTGTCTAATTGATA
This sequence comes from Morpho helenor, assembly GCA_029227775.1. Taxonomy (NCBI): domain Eukaryota; kingdom Metazoa; phylum Arthropoda; class Insecta; order Lepidoptera; family Nymphalidae; genus Morpho; species Morpho helenor. The sequence goes on from JARGCU010000006.1 coordinate 4,836,625, forward strand.
ATTGCAATTTATCACACGCTTTTCGGTGAAGGAAAACATCGTGAGGAAACCTGCATATCTCTAGAGAAGTGTGGGGATATGTGTAACCTACCAACCCGCATTGGAGCAGCGTGGTAGGTCTTAGCTCCAATCCTTCTCTCCAAAAAAAAATAAAAAACGGAGAGAAGAGGCCTATGCCCAGCAGTGGGATAGCAACAGGCCGTTACTTACTTACTTACAAACTTGTACTTATACGTAAAGCATATCACAAATCATCCTCCTGTCCGTATCCCACTCTAAGTGGGGTCGGCACAACATGTTATAAACGTGTTGTTACATGATCTGGCTGCGTTTTTACGACCGGCCGCCTGCTTGACGCCAACTTACCTTAGTCGTATTTTACGACACCTCGGTAAGAAAGAGGATGGTCTATTCTACTAAACCGGATACCACACGGTGGGTCAACTTACTTTAGTCGCCTTTTACGACACTCGGTAAGAAATGAGACTTTTATAGTTAAATTTATTTTCGACTGGGCTTGACCGTGTCAGAGTCGATTTTAAAGAAATTAAATTTGTCTATTGAAAAGAAATTTATATTGTCGATTTTAAAGAAATTAAAATTTAATTTCTTTAAAATCGATTTTAAAGAAATTTAATTTGTCGATTTTGATGAAATTTATTTGTCGATTTTAGAGAAATTTTCAGACAATCTTTAAAATGACTTAGCGGATGATCTTGTAATGTTTAGTGGCGATCGGAGCTTTATTTAATGGCTAAATTCTGTTTCGAGAATTCGAAACCAGACTGAGCCACAGCAACACGTGGCCGGACAGCTAGTAAGTAATAAATAAATCCTTAAAGCTTTAAACTCATTTTAATAACGACCGTTCTTTAAAGGTCTATATCCGATAATCCGTCACAGTGGTTGTCACCACGGCCGTGTACCACCGCGGGTGGTAGGCCGATGGTCGAGTTCAAACGGTGACGGCGCCGTATTTGTATAATCATATTCTTTTAAAGTTACATCAATACTAATATTATATATGCAAATGTCTATCTGTTTGTTAAGTTTCGGAGGTAATCCGATGTACTAATATTGATGAAATTTAGCACAATTAAAGCTTATGTACCGGGCTAACATATAGCATATAAACAAACCTGTTTTTCCTACGGGAATAGGAGAAAAAAAATGATATATATGTTGATGCGAATGAAGTGGCGGCTAAAATTAGTTCCTATTACCTAAATACTTTTTTGTAAAGTAAGCTGTATATGTATGTATAGCCCATCTCGATAACACTGGACTCGTAAGAAGACTTAAAAGGACAAAAGTATAAACTATAGTTTAATATAGTGATAGTGTAGTGTAGTGCTAGTGCTACTTGAAAGAACACAAGAACAAAGTGTCTCACATAGCAAGAAAGACTAAGATAAGTCACTGGACCTATTCTTAGATATAAGTTAATTTATAAGTTTAGGTAATCTTTAAGTTGCTTATTAGCCTCTTGGCTAGATCGCAACATCAATAAAGTACTTCCTTTTGGTTGTTCTTTATAATAGCAAAAAAAAAAATGTATACCCCAGTGGTGAGACAGTACGACTTTCTCGATGGGGTCACTAAGTGTCCCATATATTTATTTATTATTATTTATTTAAAGCTTTCCTTGCGTGCGCTGAGTTAACGGTGATAGTTATTAAAAAATCGTGTATTGCAAAATTGTGCCCCTCTAAAAGTTCTAAATAAAAGTCCGGAACAGCATATGTCTAGCTTTTAAGGTTAACCCACTTTAACTATTTTTATGATTATCAATCTATCCAAAGACTATATTACGGTTTTAATCTTTTCACGCGCTATTGCTAGTTACTAATAAAGTGGGAGCACTTTATAAATCCGACTCATTGATATGTTCTTAATTTTTCTACCAGCATATTATTCATTTTATAAATTACTATTCTACGAATCTATAGAGCTATTGACACATTGAAATTGCGAAACATGAATCAATCAAAGCGACGTGTAATTTATTTTGTTCTTGATCTAGTAAGAATGAGGAAAACGTATGATGATCATACGTTCATTTTTAGAATTGTAGAATAGACCACCCTCTTTCTTACCGAGGTGTCGTAAAATACGACAAAGTTAGTTGACGTCAGGTAGGCGGCCGGTCGTAAAATACGTAGCCAAATCATGGTTGCAACATGTTTATAACATGTTGTGCCGACCTCACTTAGAGTGGGATAAGGATAATGATGATGCTCAATGTGAAAGATAATAATCAAAAATTACAATATAAAAAAAAGCTTACGAACGGATCTTTAATATTGAATATTTAAAATTTACCTTTATTTGAAAATTAATAAATTAAAATCCACCCAACTGTTCCAAAATCCCCCGTCACATGTCATTTGTCAAATCGCCGCCGTCAGAAGTTTTTCGAACGTAGAAAAAAACAAAAAATGACTTTTTCGCTCGAACGGAGTTAGTCCACTTTGTCACAATGCGGTAGCGCCACCGCAAAATTATCTAACAATGACGTGGTGACATTTGCTTTGTTACAAAAGGGGACAAACAGGGTCCGAAAATCCACTTATTTCTTTGTACTAAGTCCGTAACGACCACCTACGTCGAGGACAGCGTGAAATTACGTACAGAGGATTAGTTGTACTTGCTTGCATCCGATTACGCGCATTTTAATACGTATTTGACAGGGATCTCTGTTTTGCTTATTTTGTAAAAATCATGTAAGATGCGTCGTGTGTGAGAGAGAATCGTATATAAAGAATTCACAAAACATTCGATTAATTTCAACATTCTATATATTATGCGACGTAAAGTAATGCTCCTATTATGGTAAATAATTCTCAAGACTTCTATTTAATTTTTTTAAAGTAGAATAATACTTGATTAGTACTATGTCAGCAGAAAAATCTATGAAAAATTGTTACATACCGCTCAAGAGTACAATAAAAATGATAAATTTAAGTGCAGTGCATAATGACCAGTCCAACTGTAGTTCAATGAAAATGTTCATTCGAAATGACGTACAATCCAAATGCAATAAAAGTAAATGAACAATTCTAAATGTCGTACAAAGTAAATGTCCATGTTAAATGACGTACATAGTATATGACCATTCCAAATGACGAACAAAGTAAATGACCATTCCAATTGCAGTGCAAAGTAAATATCCATTCCAAATGACATACAAAGTAAATGCCCATTCCAAATGACATACAAAGTAAATGCCCATTCCAAATGACGTGCACAGTTAATGTCCATTCCAAATGACGTAGAGTAAATGACCATTCCAACTGCAGTAAAAGCAAATAACGTACAAGGTAAATGTCCATTTTAAATAACGTGCAAAGTAAATGTATATTTCAAATGACGTACAAAGTAAATTGTACATTTCAAATGACGTACAAAGTAAATATCCATTTCAAATGACGTACAAACTATATGTCCATTCCAAATGACGTGCAAAGTAAATGACATTGCAGCTGCAGAGAACTCTTAATGGAGCGGTATTAGGATGCCACTACTGAGCAAATAACTCCTCTACTTTAGAAGAGAAATATGGGAAGTTAGATCCAGGGCTTCGAATCAGGTTATATAAAGAAGATCCCGTTAAGCCTTCGCAATCCGTGATCGAAATATGTCCTCGACACTTACATATATTACGTTATTTAACCAATTTTAAAACTGTTTATCCATTATTATTCGGTTCACAATGAAGTAAGTCGAACTAATGCGGTTTTAATAGCGGTCGTGTCGGGCGGGCGGGCTCGCAGCGTTTAGGGCGCGTTATTTATTACGACCGTCGCTATTGTTTCGAGTTTTTGACTGATGCCACTGATGGCCGTGTAAATAATCATCGGTGCGATTTTTTTTGATTTCGAAATTGTTTTTTAGATTGGCTGTTTAAGATGCTTTACTTGTTGGATGAAACACCGTGAAGAGCGTGATATTGTCTGTATTTATAGTGTTATCGTCATTTTCTTACCCTTATCCCACTCTAAGTGTGGTGGGCATAACTTGTTATAAACATGTTGTCACATGATTTGGCTAGGTATTTTATGACCGGCCGCCTACCTGACGTCAACCTACCTTAGTCGTCTTTTACGACACCTCGGTAAGAAAGAGGGTGGTGTATTATACTCAACCAGATAGCACACGGCGGTTCAACTTAAGTTAGTCGCCTTTTACGACACCTTGGTATAATGAGGGTGGTGGCTTGGTATAATTCTACTCAGACGGATACCATAAGGCGGATCAACTTACCTTAGTCACCTTTAACGACACCTCGGTAAGATATGAGGTTAGTTTTCTCTACCCAACCGAATAACACACAGCGGGTCAACTTAGTCGTCTTTTACGACACCTCGGTAAAATGAGGGTGGTGTATTCTACTCAGCCGTATACCACACGGGACGTATCTAAATCATACACACAAACTTTGTCTGTATTATATTAGTAGGATACTAACACTACTAAAATTGCTGTTCCTAAGAAAATAATTTACCAAACTTAACATAAAACAGCTAAACTACCAATTCGTATCGAGCCATCTGTGCTCAAACTAAAACCCAGCTAATTGGGCCGCTATCAGATCGCACGATACTAGCTGACACGCAATAAAATGTATAACGATTCTCTCCGACCCGCCATTGTGATCGAAAAACAGAAAAAAGTACAAAAAAACATCGTCACCTGTCGTGTCATTTGGTCCCAATAAACACGCCGCCAAAGAAAAACACGAAATTAGAAAAAAACATGGAATCGCCGAAAACTGACCCAACTTGTCTTATGACAGTTCGGCCGGGGACCTTTATGCCGATGAAAGCTTCTTTCATACTATTATGAACTTTATGAAACGCACCTTACAAGTTATTTTAGCTTGAATGGTGTCATAGTTTTTAGGCTTCATCCAAACTAGCAACTTAAGTTACTTAACAATGTCATTTAATGTATTTTCATTCTTCATCCGAAGAATATCAGACGTGTACAGGTTTTATATATTTTGGTTATCGCTATAATAACGCTATTTATTCATACGCCGTGTGGTATCCGGCTGAATAGAATAGTACCACCCTCTTTTCTTACTGGGGTGTCGTAAAAGGCGACTAAGGTAAGTCGACCCGCCGTGTGGTATCCGGCTGAGTAGAATAGACCACCCTCATTTCTTACCGAGGTGTCGTAAAAGGCGACTAAGGTAAGTTGACTCACCGTGTGGTATCCGGTTAAGTAGAATAGACCACCCTCTTTCTTATCGAGGTGTCGCAAAATACGAATAAGATAAGTTGATGTCAGGCAGGCGGCCGGTCGTAAAAACGCAGCCAAATCATGTGACAGCATGTTTAATACATGCTGTGCCGACCCCACTTAGAGTGGGATAAGAGCAAGAAGATGATGGTTATCGCTATAATAAAAATACCGATAAAAAAACAATTAAAAATATATGACTGCGATTGAATAATGTAAATTGAAAATGTTTAGAGAACTGATCACCTGAAGGAACAAACATATATTGCATATTTTGATCACTTTATCTATAAAGATAATATCTATTGCCTTATATAATTAGGTCATCGTAAACTTAAGTAATATATCAAAGTGATCTACTTTATATATATGATTCGTGTAAATTCAAAAAAATAAATATAATAAATTAATAAATAAATAAAATAGATTATTCTAGAAAGGTTTTTATGATTTATTTAGTTTCGATTACATTTGTAAGAACGGTCGATATCAGAAGAACTGTTCTGGTCTGTAATTTCCACATTTGGCAACCTCGACAATGTTTTTGCACATCTCTTTCCAAACCGGTGACGCCGTTAAGACTGACAATATAGAATACTTTCAAAAGAAAAATGAAGGGTTGAAAAAGAGAAAGTTATCAAAAATATTATGGAAAACTGTTCTGTCGCTCGCGTAGACATCGCCCTAATAGCATCGTAGAGACATTTTTTTGGACAAATCGTTTTGACTGACGGAAATTTACGACGTGATACATTACTATGGGCGAAATAAAACGTTGGCCGAACTTCATTAGGGCTGTTTTTGTTGGACGGTTTCGCATTGTGAAGTAATAATGGTTTTTAGAGATGTCCTCCTTCGACTTTGATGATACCTTCCGAATTTCATTTGCTGAAACGTCAAGGGTCTTTGGTTTACGTCAAATTTTGATTAATGTATTCAGCTTAAAATATATAGAGTAATAACTGTTAATTTCTCCATCATCCTCCTGCCCTTATACCACTCTAAGTGGGGTCGGCATAACATGTTATAAACATGTTGTCACATGATTTGGCTACGTATTTTACGACCGGCCGCCTGCCTGACGTCAACTAACTTGAGTCGTATTTTACGAAACCTCGGTAAGAAAGAGGGTGGTCTATTCTACTCAACCGGATACCACACGGTGGGTCAACTTACCTTAGAATAGAATAGTACCACCCTCATTTCTTACCGAGGTGTCGTAAAAGGCGACTAAGGTAAGTCGACCTGCCGTGTGGTATCCGGCTGAGTTAGAATAGACCAACCTCATTTCTTACCAAGGTGTCCTAAAATACGACAGAGGTAAGTTGACGTCAGGCAGGCGGCCGGTCGTAGAAACGCAGCCAAATCATGTGACAGCATGTTTATAACATGTTGTGCCGACCCCACTTAGAGTTGGATAAGGGCAGGAAAATGATGATATCTCTCATCACTTCTAAACTTAGTTATAAATGTTATTTCTTTTTCTTTTTCCGACATCTATTCTTATTATAAACAAAGTCCCAAAAAAGCTGTCTGTCTGTATGTGATCGAATTTCTCGTAATATGATGAAAGGATTTTTGTACGGTTTTTTCTAAAACGTAGCGCAACTCTTCTGAAAGGTTTAAGTTAATAGTACATTAAGGTTTTATGTAAATTGTGTTAAAGAGGTTGCGCGGTTGAAAAAATACTAGCCTGCTGGTTGCTTTACTCGCGTGCGCCGCGTGAACCAAAAGAGATGCACCAAAGTAATGTACTAGATAATTGTACATCTACAAAAAATACTACAAAAAATTCCGCAACAGTATGTCTCTATCTCTTATAGTTAACAAACAATATTCAAATTCAAAATATTCTTTATTCAAGTAAACTTGTAAACAAGTTTGTAATCTTTTCACAATAAAACTATTGGACCGATTTCAAAAATTCTTTCACCATTGGAAAGCTGGATCTTCACTAAGCAAAAAAGGCTATCTTTTTTATAACGAATCCTATTTAAAATAAAAAAATAGGGTTCCGTTATAGAAATGGAATAAGGGTTAATAAAAATAAAAATTACGTGGCAGAAACCGCGGGATATTACTAGTCTTATATACACTGTCGTCGGCAAAGACGAGGTCTTCGTAAAAGTCTCGATTCAGTGACGTCGTCCTAATAGACTAAGTTCGGTCTCACAAAACACTCTTAAGGCGATGCTCCAAGGGTTATCACAGGGTTTGTCCGTCTGTCTATTACAAATTCAGTGAAGCGAAATTGATTAAATTTAACATTACTAAAGCTTATACACCGATGTAACTATAGGGTAAAAAATGAAAAATCAGGGGAAAACATTAGGGGATACTTAAACGCTTAAGTTGCTAAACTACGCAAACTAAATCACGAGTGCCACTTATCTGATATAAAGATGGTTCTAGAAAAACTGACTGGCTCGTTGGAGCAGTGGGTAGTGACCCTGCCTTCGGCTCCACGGGTCGCGGGTTCGACTCCCGCCGAGGACCAACATTTTCTTTAAAATGAATTTGTCGGTCTTTGAGCCTGGGTGTATATTTGTATTTAAGTATTTAAAAAATATATAATCTCAATAAGAATACTGTTATCATAATTTAAATCCGTTATTGGCATATATACATACATATGGCCCGATGGCGCAGTGGGTAGTGACCCTGCCTTCAAATCCGCGGGTCGCGGGTTCGATTCCCGCCGAGGGCCAACATTTTCTATTAAAAAAAAAATGTTGGTCTTCGAGTCTGGGTGTATATCTGTATTTAAGTATAATATATTTAAAAAATATATAAGTATATATTCACCAGTTGTCTGTCTACCATAACACAAGTATTAAGTTACTTAATTTGGGGACGGATGACCGTGTGTGTAAGTGTCCCATATATTTATATATTTATATTTATATTTATAAAAAAGGGTAATTTGAAATCGTTAAATTTGAGATAGTAAATAATTTATTGAGAATAAATTTTGCTTCTATTACGATCTCATCAATGCGAAAAATACTCCTGAAATTTTTCATTAAACTGCAATAAGCAGTTGTTTAGATATACACGCGACTTCGCTCGAATTAACGTCGGTCGAACAAATCATAATATTAATATGTGGGTTATACTAGATAAAAGCATTACTGAAAATTCAGGACGTACCGCGCTCCAGCGCGAGTTATCTAAAACGTTCACATTAGTAGTGCCGCGTCGCAAAATCCGCATACCCCGCGCCCGCCGGCTCCCTAAAAAGCTCGGTGACACCTCCCTCCCACCCCACTACACCCGTCCCGCTCGCACCCACACACCTCCACACACCTCCACGACGCGACACACACCCCCCGAGCACAGACGACAAAACCGACAACGTCCAACCGCACAAATATCAACTCTACTACTCTACTTTTAAAGCTAACGCTCTACATCGTGCGACACATTAGGACACCTCTTAAAACACAAAACATCCTAACACTGTACCGTGCACTCGAATTTGAACTCTAATGGGTATAGAAAAGTTAAGAAACTATGTGTTTTTGTGTCTGGCAGTGTAGAGACACAATTTTTAAATGTCACGCAGTGTAGTCGTCTCTTTTCTTCGGAGTCCTGTCGCATCTGCCCGGCTCCTTTGGCATCCTTCAGTGCATGTACCCCCGCACATCTTTCATCCCGCTCTTAACACCAAAGCCCAGTGTCCGGTCTCTCAGACTGTCAGTCGGTCGTGTATGTTGTGTATTACATATTTTTTCCCTCACGTATTACGTGTAGTGCAGGATTCGATGTGAAATGTACTGTGAAGTGAACTGTGTTTGGTGTTTGTAAAAGAAGCATTCATGATTCAGGTCAGTTACCAAATATGTATTGGTAAAATTGAATTATCACTGATTCTTTTAAGCCTTTGTTTGTTAATCGTTCGGTGAATCGGCTTTATTTAATTGTCGGGTTTTGGCATTGCGTTTTTATTGCTTTTTTGTTCTCCACACTATTGTCGGATCTATTGTGTAGTGCTTTTGTTGTCTTGGCACTACTACACTATTTAAGTAGTTAGATAATATTTATGTTTTCCCCTGAAGTTGTACAAAAGTGGCTAGTTGTCAAAGGATTCTCATTGATAAAATATTAGTCACAAATGTATATTTCTTTAATAATTTCCATTAAGGTATAAGTATACAAGTAACTTCAGATCTTATTTCCGATGTTTATCAGACTGAAATTGTTAAAACATTTTGCGTTATATTTACATAGTTTGGAATCAAGTATAACTTTGGAATAAATTATTCATCTAACATATTAATTCGGAAATTTATAGTAAAATACTTATGTTTTTAATAGACTGAAAATTCCAAATACTTCTATATTATAGTTAATATTATCCAGCATTAAATATACAAATAAAATGCAATAAAATATATAATTTTTAGTACCATTCATTTTCGATACCGGGTTGAATGAACACGTAATAGAAAAAATAAATTTAATAAAATAGTGATTAAGGAATGAGGAATAAATAAATAGTTTTAAGCTTTTATTATTTATTTTATAAATAAATTAAGTGTAATAAATAAATTATTTATTTATTTTATAAATAAATAAATTATTTCTAAAAATTGTAAAGAGATATGTATAAAAAGATAAGGAAATATAATTAGAAGTAAAAAAGTTTAAGTGACAGCTCGTTCATTTCCACTTATAGGAAAATGTGCACAGGTTTTTTATCTATTTATTGAAGATTTTGTACATACCCGACGGCTTGCTAAGGAGATTCAACTTTAGCACTGTACACATTGCCTTAATCTGTTGTCCAACTTACAGAAGTCACTTTTAAACGGCGTTTTCTGAAGCTAGCTTTTCCATTTTACTGTCTACATTTTAAACGCTTCTTTTTTTACGCCGTGTGGTATCCGGCTGAATAGAATAGTACCACTCTCATTTCTTACCGAGGATCGCAAAAGACGAATAAGTCAAGTTGACCCACCGTGTGATATCCGGGCAAGTAGACTAGACCACCCTCTTTCTTACCGAGGTGTCGTAAAAGAGACTAAGTTAAGTTGATGTCTAGCAGGCGGCCGGTCGTAAAATTCATAACCAAATCATGTGACAACATTTTTATAACATGTTGTGCCGACCCCACTTAGAGAGGGATAAGGGCAGGAAGATGGTGATTCAGAGCGCTTCTTTTGCGCAAAAATGTTTAAACGGTCAAAACCCCTTTTGTATTGCATGGATCAGAATGTTGGGCAACGAAAAAGATGGATTCAAACTCAAATTCAAAATATTATTTATTTAAATAAACTTGTAAACAAGTGTTGTTGAATTGACAACTCTGGTTTTACATTAATGTAATACTTCACACAATCCATCTCTTTTAGGCCTCCCTCTATTAACATATTCATATTTAACAGTCTTTTGTTAACATAATTTTCATGCCTCCTCATTACATGTCCATACCATCTTAATCTTGCACTTTTCTTTTCTATAATGGCTGCAACTTTCAGACTTTCCCTTATATACTTATTTCGTATTGTATCCTGTTTGGTCACACCACACATCCAACTTAACATTCTCTCATTTGCATATGTGCATATGTACTGTATAAATATTGTTCGACCATGAACAAGATAGAAATGACTAGATGTAACTAGATATAAGTATTATTTTGAAAAGAGCAACCGCCGAGTTTCTCCCTGGCTCTTCTCGGTAGGAACCGCTTTCCGAACCAGCAGTAGAATTGACGATTCAAAAGCACTTGTTCACAGGTTTATTTGAATAAAAAATATTTTGAATTTGAATTTGAACCCACATTTGAGGTCCATAAATTAAAGATACTATTTTTACTATTTCCATCAGTATTTGTAAAATCTTTCTTACATTTAATCGCTGATAAAACTTAGACCTAAATTGTATGGAATAAAGGCGTAGGTGTTATAATAGGCCGTATGATTTATACCTAATTGATTTTATAGTAATCAATGAGTTCATTACCGTTGCGAAAGTAATTAATTGCATTAATTGTTTTTACATGTGTTGTGTAAAACGACGTAGGCGTGGTTTTGTGCGTTGCATATTAATCGAGTATTATTCACTTGTATTTATTTCATTGTTAATGTTGTAAGTAAAGCTGTGATTTCGGAAAGGAACGGTATGAAGTTAGGTACAATAAAATTATTTTGCTGTAATCCTCGTTTGTTAAGAGAATATATGTAATGCTACGTGTATGAAGTAGGCAACAATCACATAGCCCATACATGTAGCACAAGTCGCCACACGTTCCCCAACCTTTACGATCGTTTCGCTCTAATCGTTCGTGATCGTGCCGACCCCACTTAGAGTGGGATAAGAGCAGTAGGATGACGAATTTTAAAAGAAACCGTGGAGCCTATCCTCCTGATGAAGCTTCAGTTGCAGGGCGAACCGATGGTTGAGTTTGTGATAGTGAAAGTGTGTAGTGTTTGTGTATTGTGGTGGCAGTAGTGGAGGTTTGTGCATGTGTTTTTACAAAGCATGTATCAGGTATGAAAACGGATTGTCCACTCTACATTTAGCATTATATATATTTTCTATTTTACTTCATCGCGGATTATAGCAAAATAATTATATTAGTACTTTTATACAATTAATTCTTTTTTGTCTTATAGAACTGCACTAAATGGCGTGTTCTTAAACATACATTAGAGCATCGTGGTTCGTCTAAGTCCCAATCGTCTACCAAAACAAAAGACGCGCTTCGTTCACCTATTTCTCAACTAATTTATAGAAGTAGGCGTTACTTTGCGGAGATCCATAATGCAAAAGTAATAATAAAATTATTTTGCTATAATGCGCGATGAAGTAAAATAGAAAATATATAATATAACGCTAAAATTAAAAAAAATAGAGTGGACAATTCGTTTGCATACCTGATAAATGCTTTGGATGCGGGGCGAAACGATTATTGACTTTGTGATAGTGAACGTGTATAGTGCTTGTATATTGTGGAGGTTTGTGCATGTATTTTTACGAATCCTGCATGTAACAGTTATGAAAACGGATTGTCCACTCTACATTTAGCACAATACCTATATATTTTCTATTTTACTTCATCGCGGATTATAGCAAAATAATTCTATGAGTACTTTTGTACAATTAATTCTTTTTTTGTATTATAAAACTGCGCTAAAGACGTTCTATAACCTGCCTTAGATCATCGTGGGTTGTCTAAGCCCAAATCGTTTACCAAAACCAAAGGAGGCGCTTTTTAACTATTTTCCATCTCTTAAAACATCCAAATAACATGTTACGGAGACGCATTGCATTGAGTACGGATTTATGGTACCATTTATAACGCCAAACGCAAACTGAGCGAAAGAATTATACGAAAGTTCGTCGAAGATTTTAATTTATTCTAAACTAGCTATGTTAGCAGCTTCGCCCGCATGGAAAACTGTGTCACAAATTTTTTCTGAAATTAAAATTTTGAACATAGTCATTTTTGAAGAAAGTATTTATCGTGTTAATTATTAGAGATTTTTGAATAACTTTCACCCATTTATTTGGCGCACGCAAGAATAAAATTTTGCCGTTTTAGCAATATTTTTTATTGCTGCTCCTTTCTTGTACATCTTAGCGTGATGTTATATAGCCTATAGCCTTCCTAGATAAATGGACTATCTTACATATCGAGTTTTTCATATCGGTCCAGTAGTTCCTGAGATTAGCGCGTTCAAAGAAACAAACTCTTCAGCTTTATATATTAGTATAGATAAAGATAATTGCCATTGGCGCAGTGGGCAGTCACGCTGCCTTCAGCTACTCAGGTCGCGGATTTGATTCCCGACGAGGGTCAACATTTATTATGTAGTTCCTGAGATTAGCGCGTTCAAGGAAACAAACAAACTCTTCAGCTTTATATATTAGTTTAGATATAGATAAGATGTTCGACTGTGCCATTGGCGCAGTTGGCAGTAACGCTGCCTTCAGCTCCTAGGTCACGAGTTTGATTCCCGCCGAGGGTCACCATTTTCTATGTAGTTCCTGAGATAAGCGCGTTCAAACAAACAAATAAACTCTTATATTATATATTAGTATAGATGAATCATGAAAATCAAGTTACCCAGATTATAGTCAGTATAACATAGTCACTTGTCAGTAGAACATTACACGCTTTATCTAGTGCGCCATAATAGCTTAATTATTAGAAAAAATATGTATATTATTCGAACTTATATCCCTAACACTATATTGAAACTTAAGAAAGCTTATTTGTTTGTATTATAATGTAGAACTTAGAAGAAAGTAACGTAAAGAATTTATATTTTATAGAAATAGGCGTTACTTTGCGGAATTCCATAGTACAGAAGCTATGATAAATTTTTTTTGCTATAATCCAAGCAAAGTAATCATAAATTTAGTTACATCATAATTTTCTAAGTTCAAGTGAGTAATATAACATTAATATTTATTAGTGATATCTATAAGTACTTATCTTATATTTAAATACAAAATTTTCTTTATTCAAGTAAACTTGTCAACAACTTTTGAATCGTCAACTCTACCGCTGGTTCGGAAAGCTGTTCCTATCAAGAAGGGAAAGCAAGAAACTCTTTGCTCTTTTCAAAATAATACTGATATAACTTCGACAGACTCATACATATAAATGTCGGTCTGTCTGCCTGTTACGCTGTGGCTCATTCACTTCACCAATATTTATGCAATTTAGCACAATCAAAGCTTATACACTGGTGTTACATGTAAGATATCGGTTTTCAGTCGTGGATATAGAAAATGATACATTGCATTATTGGGGGTACTTAAACACTTAATTGCCGGTACGGCTTGTTTTTAATATTACAATATTTTAGTCAAGTCGAAGCAGAAGCGCACGAGCGTGACGCTATAAGACTGCCTGCCATGTAGCGCCGCGAGCAATCGCGGCATTGTGTAATTTATCCATTCCCATAAAAATATGTTTTCTTAATATTCGATTTCAGTTAGATTTCTGTTAGACAATATTGTTTTAACGGGGGAGATGTAAAGAATATAAATTCTTTTTCAATATCTCAAGTTTGAATTAAGAAAAGAGCAGTGTTTGACTCTATCAAAAGGAAAATAGTTTGAAGGGCAAAAACATACTCTTACTAACATAATAACGGAACGGATATATAAGTCTATTTTACTAGCCGATTCCCTTTATATATTAAAGGGAATCGGCAAGTAAAATAGAAACTCAATTGTCGTTTCTTTGGTTTACAGGTATGTTAGTTTTGGTATAGTTTAAATATAGTGGTTAAGACTGAATAAAAATGAAAATAAAACTTTGGTTTACAGAGCAACACAATTCTCATTTGCCGCTTCAAAAAATTACTTTTACTTGTCTTATATATACTTGAGGATATAAAAAGTTTTTATACTAAGCGGGATATAGAGAGATTATCCCAATAAAACAATCTAACACTATAAATTTCTGTTCTAGTTCTTATTTCTGTTCTGTTCTAATGCTATAAACGGATTGTCCACTCCACATTAAGCATTATATATATATATATATATATATATATATAAATCTTCTTCAATTTTGCTTCATCGCGGATTATAGCCAAATAATTTAATTGACATTGACATGACATAAACAAATAATAATTGTTTATGTCATGGAAAGCATGTATTCTATGCTACAAGCAAACGTATCTGTACAAAATATTTAACATATTACAGTAGCTTACATTTTAGTCTAAGCAGAAGCGCACGAACGTGACGCTACTCGACTCCCTGATCCACGTAGCGCCGCGAGCGGTTGCGGCATTTTGTAAATTTTGTATTTACCTGTAAAACATACATTTCTTGTATTCGATTTGATTATTATACATGTATTTGCCGTATGGTATCCGGCTGAATAGAATAGTACCACCCTGATTCCTTACCGAGGCATTGTAAAAGGCGACTAAGGTAAGTTGAACCACCGCATGGTATCCGTTTAAGTAGAATAGACCACCCTCTTTCTTACCGAGGTGTCGTAAAATACGACAAAGGTAAGTTGACGTCAGGCAGGCGGCCAGTTGTAAAATACGTAGCCAAATAATGCGCAACATGTTTATAACATGTTGAGTCGACCTCATTTAGAGTGGGATAAGGGCAGGAAGATGATAATAATATTAATGAGAAAATATATAGAGATTCTATGCGAATTGTGATATAGATGGATTCTCTCAATTAAATAATCTCATTTTGTCAATTTCTTGATAGTATATGTTATGTTATTGTCAACATTGTTAATTTTATAGACGCCATGAAACACACACTCCAAGGAAACGTATCAGTCAAAATATCTGGCATATTACAGTAGCTTACATTTTAGTCAAGTAGAAGCAGAAGCGCACGAGTGTAACGCTATTAGACTCCCTGATTCACGTAGCGCCGCGAGCGGTTGCGGCATTTTGTAATTTATACATTTGACGGGTAAAATAGTATATTTTATATTCAATTTGATTACTTCATACTTTAAAGATACAGAGAAATTATCCCAATGAACAAAACCTAATGCTTTCAATTTTTGTTAATTATTGTCAGTATATATTCTATTATTGTCTACGTCACTAATGTCAACGACACCATTTATAGCTTGTTACTATCCCACTGCTGGGCATAGGGCTCCTCTCTCCTTTTTTGGCGAGAATGATTGGAGCTAAGACCTACCACGCAGCTCTATTGCGGATTGGTAGGTTACACATATCCCTACAATTCTATAGATTCTATACCGAGAAGCTTGTGATAAACTGCAATTATCAATTAAAAACATTAACTTTTAACAGAAAAACTCATTGATGTCTGACCTGGATTTGAACCTGTGACCCCTCGAAAGAGTTGCGTGGTTTCACCGCTTGGCTATCACAGCTTTTTTATATTTGTAATCTATCTGTACTTATTATAAAACAAAGTCCCAAAAAGCTGTCTGTCTGTATTTGACCGATTTTCTCGAAATCTACTTAACCGATTTTTGTACGATTTTTACTAACAGGTAGTGTAACTCATCCAGAAGGTTTAAATTAATAGAGCATTATAGTTTTATGGAGATTGTTTATAAGAGTGCTCATTTGCAACTTTCCTCGTGGGAGCTTTAGTTGCGTGTGCCATGTAAACCAACAGAGATACTACTAAGTAATGTAGTAAAGAAATGTACATCTATAAAAATACTACAAAAAAGTCAAGAACAACATATCTCTATCTCTTATTGTTAACTCACAAAAACTAATTTTATTTATATATTATTTAGTATTTTTTTTTCATAATTTCAATCAAAGAAATTTTCGCCACGCAGGCGAAGCTGCACGTACAGCTAGTCTAGTATAAAAAGAGGTATTTTTATACTAATATTATAAAGAGGATACATTTGTATGTATGTTTGTAATGTTTTCACACAAAAACTACAGAACCAATATCAAAAATTCTTTAACCATTAGAAAGCTGCATCTTTATTGTGCAATATAGGCTATATTACATATTAAAAAAAAATGAAATAAGGTGTAAAAAATTAGTTTCAAAAATCTGTCATCGCGTGCACTGCGAAACTATATCAATATGTACAATAAAGTCTGCGATACCATTTATCCAAAACTATAGTTATGCCAATATAACTACTTTTTCATTCATAAGATTATGAATGTAATTAAAAACTAAGAAACCTAAATGAAATAAAACTTTTATGTTAACAAAGATCCTTTTACGTTAACTATAGTGTGACTTAGTAGACTTTTCACTGCCATGAGATCGGTATGTACGCGGGTGAAACCGCGGGCTATTACTAGTTTAATATAAAAAGGTACAAGGATACATTAATACCGCATCGCATCAGTATTACCGTGGTTTATTGAAACAAATCTGCGGTCATCGGCGAAATGCATACTTTGCTCGACGCTCCATTAGGCAAATTATTTTTCCCGAAGGCGAAACGGACTGCTATTTACTTAACTTATTATATCTGGGGCTTTATTTACCTTTTACTTGAAGAAAACCTTCTCTGTATGTTCACTTATTACTTGTTACTTTTTGGACTATTGAAATATTACAAATAATTTATAGAATTAGGCGTTACTTTGCGATCCATAATACAAAAAGTAATAATAAAATTATTTTGCTATAATCCGCGATGAAGTAAAATACACAAGCAATTTAATTTAATTTAATTTTTCACTGTACTGTAATATTTCAAAAGTAATAAAAAAAATATTTTGCTATAATCCGCGATGAAGTAAAACAACCTGAAATAACCTGAGGTTGTGATAGTGTACGTATGTAACGCTTGTGTATTGTGGTGGCGGTGGTGGAGGTTTGTGCATGTGTTTTTACGAATCCTGCATATGTCAGGTATGAAAACGGATTGTCCACTCTATATTTAACATTATATATATTTTCTATTTTACTTCATCGCGGATTATAGTAAAATAATTTTATTATTACTTTTGAAAGATTACAGTACAGTGAAAAATTAAAATGAACAAAAATATAAAAATGGTATGACTAAAATTTTTGGATCGAAAATCCGATTTTCCTTTTTACTTGTAATATAAAAAAAAATTCTAGCTTTCAATTAAAAGTCTATAGTATAGAAATATTACTTTTTAGGAAAATATATCATTTTATAAAAAAAAAACATTTGTGTAATTTAAAGGGCTACCATAGACAAAATTTTTGATGTATAAATATGTTATAGAACGTACAGAAATAAAACAATAATGGAATAATTTTAACTGCTATTTATAATAGCGTCAATAAATAGCGCAATAATATATTATATCTAAATGTTAGATACACAATAATTGCGTATTAAAATATTTAAGAGATAGTCCAAGCAAGCAGGTTGCCGGGCTAGGAACCATAAATCAAATATAGAACCACCACACGTAACAATGGTCGTAAATCGTTTATACTCTGTGACATTCACACCGCCTACTGATACTATCCAAGTTTCTATACTCGTTGTTTCCATAACAAACTGCCACAGATTATAGAACACTAATATTATACTGTGATTTATATATCTTTTGTTATTTGAGTTTACAGAAATAATTTTTCAGGAATATATTTCCTATTCTATAATATAAAAGTAATGAAAGTATTAATAATATAAAAGAAAATATATGTTATGCTAAATGTAGAGTGTACGCCGTGTGGTATCCGGCTGAATAGAATAGTACCACCCTCATTTCTTACTGAGGAGTCGTAAAAGGCGACTAAGGTAAGTCGACCCGCCGTGTGGTTTCCAGCTGATTAGAATTGACGAACCTCATTTCTTACCGAGTTGTCGTAAAAGGCGATTAAGATAAGTTGACCCACCGTGTGGTATCCGGTTTAGTAGAATAGACCACCCTCTTTCTTACCGAGGTGTCGTAAAATAGGGAGGCGGCCAGTCGTAAATACGCAGCCAAATCATGTGACGGCATGTTTATAACATGTTGTGCTGACCCCACTTAGAGTGGGATAAGGGCAGGAAGATGATGATGATGATAGTTCTTGATAGTTGTTGTCCTTCTACGCATGCTGTTGCCATCACTACATATTATAAAACAAAGTCACATATATCGTATGTACGCATAAAACTTTGAAACTACGCATCCGATTTTGATGCGTTTTTTTTAAATAGATAGAGTGATTCAAAAGGAAGGTTTGTACGTATAATAACATTTAATACGAAGTAGAGAAATACTGTAATTTTTGATGTTACTGTAAATAATTACATTTTTTTCCGCTTACATTGCAAGCGCAGGCTAAACCCTACGAGATTTATCAAAATGATGTACTAAGTATTTGTAAACCATGAAAAGGTCTACAGAAAAGTCCGCGATGGTATATGTCTATCTCTTATGGATAACCCACAATAGCAGTTTTTTTCATTTACTTTTTACGAAAAATGATGCCTTATGTTCAAAGCAATCTTTATACAATACAGCATTAATCCTTATCCAATTAGGTACCTTAAATAAATTGTTGATTTAATATAGATCAATATTGCCGTTTACAGCATGTAATTTAAGTGAACATTGTCGGAGATATTACAGATTTAAAATCCCGCGAGGAGGCCGCGCTTCGACCTATAAGCACTTCGAATTTAGCAGCGACCGGAGGCGTAACTAAATGTCCTTCTTTCAAGTTTATATTGTCTAATGATAAGAAAGCTATGAATGTTCTATGTAAAGACATTGTCTAATCAATTGTAAAAATAAATAATATCACTACATAGTATAAAACAAAGTCGCATTCTCTGTCTGTCCGTATGTCCGTATATCCCTATGTATGCTTCAATCTTTAAAACTATGCAACAGATTTTGATGCGGTTTTTTTTAATAGATAAGAGTGATTGTAGAGGAAGGTTTACATGTCTAATAACATTCAAAATGGAGTAGAGAAATACTGTAATTTTTTGAAGAGATTTATCAAAATGATGTACTAAGTATTTGTACACCATGGAAAGGTCTACAGAAAAGTCCGCGATGGTATATGTCTATCTCTTATGGATAACCCGCAATAGCAGTTTTTGTCATTTACTGTTTACGAAAAATGATGGCTTATGTTCAAAGCAATTTTTATACAATACAGCATTAATCCTTATCCAATTAAGAACCTTAAATATTTTGTTAATTTAATATTGATCAATATGACTGGTGATGTAAATAAGGTTAACTTTTTCCACTACTTAATATGATCGACAAGGAATTTAATAACAGACGTGTTTCTATATTCAATGTTTAATTACGACTGACTTAGTATATCAACTGATTTAACACAACATACCGCCCACCAAAGGACCATAGGGGTCCTTTAAAACAACTAAATACAGAATTTCATCTAATACATAATCACATTAAAATAAGAAAGAATATTCCAATAATTACATCATCATCCAATAATTATATTGTCTAATGATAAGAAAGCTATGAATGTTCTATGTAAAGACATTGTCTAATCAATTGTAAAAATAAATAATATCACTACATAGTATAAAACAAAGTCGCATTCTCTGTCTGTCCGTATGTCCGTATATCCCTATGTATGCATAAAACTTTAAACCTACGCAACAGATGTTGATGCGGTTTTTTTTAATAGATAGAGTGATTCAAGAGGAAGGTTTGTATGTATAATAACATTCAATACGGAGTAGAGAAATACTGTAATTTTTGAGGTTTCTTTAAATAATTACATTTTTTTCCGCTTACATTGCAAACGCAGGCTAAACCCTACGAGATTTAACAAAATGATGTAGTAAGTATTTGTACACCTTGAAAAGGTCTACAGAAAAGTTCGCGATGGTGTATGTCTATCTCTTATGGATAACCCACAATAGCATTTTTTGTCATTTACTTTTTACGAAAAATAATGCCTTATTTTTGAAGCAATTTTTATACAATACAGCATTAATCCTTATCCAATTAAGTACCTTAAATAAATTGTTGATTTAATATAGATCAATATGGCCGTTTACAGCATGTAATTTAAGTGAACATTTTCGGAGATATTACAGATTTAAAATGCCGTGAGCAGGCCGCGCTTCGCCCTATAGCACTTCGCATTTAACAGCTATATGTCGTTGTTTCAAGAGTTTGTTTAATGACAAGAAAGCTGTGAATGTAGTATATAAGGACATTCTGTAATTAATTTTAAAAATAAAATACATAGGGGAAAAATGAAAATATGTAGTATATGAATTTAGATATTAGATATAGCAGGAAATCTTCTTGGTATAGCGAAAGGAAATTGTTTTTCTCCAAATTTAACGCTTGCAGGCCACGGGCTGTAATGAATAAATGAAAACTACTGGATCGATTTTAATCATTTTTTTTACACTGACTGACATGGGATATATATTTTATACCCGTGCGAAGCAGGGGCAGGCCGCTAGTCTATTAATAAAGCACTTAATTAAATAATCCTTGTATATTATGTATTTATAGCTATGTATGGTGTTTATATTGTTGATGGCCTTTTTAAATAAATAAAATAAAAATAAAATTGAAATTTGCGACATAACAACATTTTTGAATTAGGTCACTTAAATCATCATCCTCCTACCCTTATCCCACTCTGAGTGGGCTCGGCACAACATGTTATAAACATGCTGTGACATAATTTGGCTGCGTTTTTACGACCGGCCGCCTGCTTGACCTCAACTTCCCTTAGTCGCCTTTTACGACACCTCGGTGAGAAAGAGGGTGGTCTATTTTACTAAACCGGATACCACACGGTGGGTCAACTTACCTTAGTCGCCTTTTACGACACCTCGGTAACAAATGAGGTTGATCAATTCTACTCAGCCAGATACCACACGGCGGGTCGAGTTACCTTAGTCGCCTTTTACATCACCTCTGTTAGAAATGAGGGTGGTACTATTCTATTCAGCCGGATACCACACGGCGTAATTAGGTCACTTAAATACTATACTTTAAAGCTAATTTAACTACAGTTCTCTAGGAGATTCCAAGTCCCCCTACAGAGTACACAGTGGTCTCAGTTTCGCTCATCACTTAGGCTGTCCAAACCATCAGATACGTCTGTTCGCCCGCGGCCCGTAACTTCGCACCTAATCATTTCGCACGCAATTATAATTTCGACGCACGTTTACGATTTTGTCCGGTTGACTGTTACTTGGGGCATAACATTTTATTAGGTATTTCATTTAACTCCAACTAATTGGAGGATTATTTCATACAATAACTTTATACAGATAATTTTTAGAATCAATTCAGCGGATGATCCTGTAATGTTTGATGGCAATCGGAGCGTTTTTTTTAAATGTTGAGTTCTATATAGAGGGTAATTCGAAATAAAATTCGAAGCACAGCAACGCGTGGCCGGACAGCGTGTAAAACATATTATATATTCTCATATGATAATGAAAATTTATAAAAATAAAAGAAATTGGGTACTTAGGTAAATAAGTAAGTAAGTAGCGGCGTGTTATTATCTCACTGCTGAGAATAGGCCTCTTCTCTCCGTTAGTGGAGAGAAGGTTTGGAGCTAAAACCTACCACGCTGCTCCAGTGCGGATTGGTAGGTTACACATATCTCCAGAATTCTCTAGAGATATGCAGGTTTCCTTACGATGTTTCGATCACCAAAAAGCGTGTGACAAATTGAGAATATTTTCAATTAGACACATACATGGCGGAAGGAATTTTTGTACACCATTGTGTGGTAGCTATCAGTACTGTATTATATAAGGTCTATTTAAAATATTTGATTTGATTTGAAAACTAGACACATAAGTTTTAACAGAAAAACTAATTGGCGCCTGCGCGGGTTCGAACCCGTGACCTCCTCGAAAGAGTCACACGGCACGGTACTTAGATATCTATACCTAAAATGTTATACAAATTTTCAGGTATTCCCAACAAAATAACATACCCATTCGCAAAATCAATAGATTTCTGCAAAACTAAAGCATGCCAAAGGTTATTTAAGTCTTTGTTCATTATCAGTAAGACAGTCCCATTGTTACCACGCCCTTTGTCAGCTCTTATCAATGTGTCTCACATACGGTCGACTTCAAAGTTGGACCCTTTTTCTAAAAACCGACGTCATTGTGCTAGTGTCATAAATTCGCAAAAAACAAGAGAATTTAGACTATTTGTAGGCTAAATATAATCTGGTTAAACGTTCATGGAAGTTTTGCTAATTGCTAAACTTACCTATTGTATGTTCGTACATTTTACAAATTATTTTGTGTATCCTACTAATATTATAAATGCGGAAGTTTACAGAAGTTTTTTGTATGTTATTTTAATAATAGTTACCCACGAAATGTATGGACACGTGTATTATTTAAAGAAAAAATATAATATCCTAAAATAAAACGAAACACGAAAAAATATAGGTATTAAATACTTAACTAGATGTATCTGCGATTTCCTTTACTTCAGTATTAAAATGCAAAAAAATTCTCCTATCCTATGTTAGCTTGGTATATGCCTAAATTATTTACGACACCTCGGTAAGAAATAAGGATAGTCTATACTACTCAGCCGGATACCATATGGCGGGTCAAATTACCTTAGTCGCCTTTTACGAAACCTCAGTAAGAAATGAGGGTGGCCTATTCAACTCAGCCGGATAACAGTATACTTATATTGCTTATTTTCTCTATTAATATTGATAATAATTAAGTTATAGCTTACTTAAGATTACAGATGTTTCGGTTAATATATCCCTATCTTATCTAATTTATAGAAGCAAGCGCTACTTTGCGGAATTCCATTGTAAAGAAGTTACAATAGAATTATTTTGTAGGATCCGCGTTTATTAAGAGAATGTATGTAATGCTAAGTGTATGAAGCAGGCAATAATCACATACATGCAGGACAAGTTGCCACACGTATCGCAAGATGCCGCCAACACTACACACACTCATGCATGCATGCATGCATGGGCGCTACGACGCATGACAGAATGCTTCGGTTTCTGGGCGAAACGATCTTAGCGATTGTGGTAGTGGGTGTGTAGTGCTTGTGTGAAGTGTTAGTGTTGGCGGCGTCTTGCGATACGTGTGGTGACTTGTCCTGCATGTATGGGGTATGTGATTGTCGCCTGCTTCATACACATAGCATTACATATATTCTCTTAACACACGCGAATTACAGCAAAATAATTTTATTGTAACTTCCATTCCTAATCTGTTAGTAAGTTAGTAAACGTGACGTAAACCTGTATTATCTATGCACGGAGTACAGGTAGGCGTCTATTGTTATCATTATCAGGGAAACGAGTCAAGGGTCAACCCCCACTCTGATCTATTTCGGCGACTTTATGGTTTTATGTCACAGAAAGTCATGGCATAGTCGCAAAAGCGTTTGAAGTGATCGGACGACAAATATTCCCGAACTTTGTATCGTAAGAAAGTGTTTAGTGAACGTTTAAAGTGAATTTTAGAATTGGAATATAGAATTAGTTTTCAAAAATGAGTGATGAGACTGAAGATAGTTTATGTAAACTGACACAGTTTGTTAAACGTTGGTGGGAAGACGACTACCAGAAGGTTCGTGAAACATAAAATTAGATTACACGCTTAGTATTAAAGTGACCTAATTAGTTTGTAGCGTAGCGCCTACAAAACCCAGTTAGTGTTAAAAATACTCATAACTTAGAAGAGCAAGAAAACACTAGCTTTTTTCCATGGTATTGAATAGGGATTATGATGTATCTAACACAATTTCACTTAATTTTGAATTCGGTCAGTTTATAGCGTGCGATATATTTCTTAATTATATATTTCTTATTGAATGCTACAGTTACATATGCTAGCTATAGCTGCTGTCCAACCCTGTACAAGATAGTGATGACTTAATGTAACTAGTTATAAGTATTATTATAAAAAGAGCAACCGCCGAATTGCTGGCTCTTCTCGGTAGGAACAGCTTTCCAAAGCAGCAGCAGAGTTAACGATTCAAAGGCACTTGTTTACAAGTTCACTTGAATAAAGAAAAATTTGAATTTGAATTTTTGGTATAGCGATTTCTCAAGTCTTCAAACTAAAACAGCCAAAATTTTTGTAATGCAAGAAAGAGCCCTACGTGCAATTTAAGCCCGCGTGATTTTCTGCCTTCTTAATATTTCGTAGCGAGATGTCATAGATGGCATTGAAATAAGGATTACAATCTATGTTTAATTATGCCAAAATTTTAATTAGGTCCCTTTGATACTAAGCCTGCGATATATCCTTTTGCCGTTTCTGCTTGTATATCGTAATTAATGTAGGCGTTGGATTTCGTTTTGGTTTGAGATCTTAGCGTATGTATTTAGAGTGACAAGGTCGCTTATTAAAGTGTCAGTCCTTATTGCATTTTGTCTACTAAAAATATCCCTTTGTTGCCTAGCCACGCCTCCAAAAGGTCCGAAAATCATTTGTCGGTCTCGGTACACGTTTTTATAACAAAATTCCTCAACATTATCTAGACTTGCCTTTACACAAGTTTAGAAATTATCTCAAAACGATGTTACTACATAAAGCTTACTATACTATTGAGGATTATTTGAGTGATAGCATATCTTAACTGCAGTCAGTTACGCATCCAGCTGCGACGATTATCTTGTAACCATCAAATTGTAATAATTTTTTAAAAGATTAGCCGCCGAGTTTCTTGCTGATTCTTCTCGGTAGGAGCAAACTTCCGAATCAGTGGTAGCTTCTTAAAAACATTTGACGATTCAAAAGTACTGTAAACAGTCCACTTGAATAAAGAATATTTTGAATTTGAATTTGAATTTGAATTTGAATTTGCCGATTATATTTGCACAGTAAAATTGAAGAGAAAAATTCCTTTGACATATATCAATTTCTCTTTTTAATACAACTTTTATGTTAGAAAACGTTTTAAACTATCAATATTACAGTTGTAGCTTCATTAATCATATTGACCCTTGATGATTGTAAAGTGATTAAAAGAGCTTATGTGAATAAAGATTATTTTAATTTGATTTTCTCTTTGTTAAATCTAAATATTTATTTATTAATTTAAGTTTATACAATAATTGTAATTTACACATTCATCGTCATTTTGCGATGGTATTGCAATAATATAAACTGTTCTGCATATACCTTTTCCACAGCCATGAAAAAAAATCAATAAAATGAAAATAATATAAAAAAAAATACAAATATTAAATATACTTTCAAAATATATAACACTAAGGGTATTTCTTTTTGTTTTTTATGTTATTTATTTATCTGTGCGTAGTTTTTACTTTCAAAGTTTAAATATAAACAAAGCAAAAGTATTAAAAAATAATTCAAACGCAGGTATTTTTTCACCACATTAAAAAATTGTTTACGTATCTTTTTTCATAGAAATATACTATTAATATAGGTAAACTTAATCAGGTACAAAGTTTATTTACAAAAATACTCAAATACAAATTTAAAATATTATTTTTTCGAGTTAACTTGTAAACAAGTGCTTTTGAATCGTCAACTCTACTGTGGATTCGGAAAGCTGCTCCTACCAAGAGCCAGCAAGAAATTAGGCAGTTCCTTTTTTCAAAATATAAACCTTATAATTAGTTACATTTAGTCATTTCTATCTTGTACAGTCGTAGCTATATTCAAGCATTCTTATCATCTATGTAGGTAATCCTGAACAGGGTAGTAAGCTTTCTATATCAGCCTCTTTTTAACAGAGTTTTTGAACTGCTGTGATATATATAAATAAATAAATGTATGGGACACTTACACACACGGTCGTCCGTCCCCAAAGTAAGTAACTTAATACTTGTGTTATGGTAGACAGACAACTGGTGAATATATACTTATATATTTTTAAATACCTACATACTTAAATACAAATATACACCCAGGCTCAAAGACCAACAAATTCATTTATAGACAATGTTGGCCCTTGGCGGGAATCGAACCCGCGACCCGTGGAGCTGAAGGCAGGGTCACTACCCACTGCTTCAACGGGCCGGGATGAGATTTAGAAAATAAATATAATGCTATGCTAGAGTGGACAATCCGTTTTAATATCTGATACATGCAGAATTCATTTTCATAACTGATCTTCAAATATCATTTTTATATGTGAAGATCAGTTAAATGCAGTGTTAAATAATCAGCTTCAAATTTATAAGTCTACCATAGTTGTTTATTAATAATCACGCATTGTTTGATGCCATGATAGCGTTTAGGAGCGTCCATGGTCTCTATCATTACAAAGACACTATAATCTGTCCGCGAGCCCATTATGAGTTTTGATATAATTTAGATTCCAAGTGAAATTATCCACTCGGCTCGTTTAAGTTAATACCCGTAATGATACACCGTGGACAAGTATGAGCCGCTTATCTTAATCTCAACTTAAGACCCCTTATGGCGTTATGTTATAGTAATTGGATTATGGGCAGAGGTCAAATATGGATTTTGTGTGTAACAGCAAAAAGTAATAATAAAATTATTTTGCTATAATCCGCGATGAAGTAAAATAGAATACAATACACAAGCACTACACACTTGTATTGTGTATTATGGTGGATGTCGTGGAGGTTTGTGCTTGTATTTTACGAGTACTGCATTTATCAGGTATGAAAACTGGTATTCGACTCTACATTTAGCATTATATATATTTATTTTAGCATTATATATATTTATGTTAGCATTATATATATTTATTTTAGCATTATATATATTTACTATTTACTTTATCGCGAATTATAGCAAAATAATTTATTGCTTTTGATATTTTTAGCGCAACGCATTAAGTTAAGTTTTTCCTACATACGAACGTAAGAAAGCATGCTTCACATATTATGCTGGAGCTACATTAGCGGGCGAACTTCGTGTCGCGTTGGCGCGCAAAACATTGCGCACACAAGTTGTTCTTGTCTACATTGGGCGGGCGAACAATCAGAATGCGGTCTACGGCGAATATTCGTTGTCCAGTTCTGTGCGTCCGAAACGATCAGTATCTTTGCATTTTATGTCAGTAAATTATTATTTATTACACTTGTACGAGTATCGGTTACGAAATAATATGAAAATGAGACGAAAGAGGAGATTGTGGATGACTACTATTGAGTTAAGTGACAGACGTGGCCACTCAAACAAATTTTGTCGCGACAAATCCCTTTGATGCGCGCCAGGTTACCGAAAGTGCTACGATCCTACATCGCCTGCGCGCGAATACACCGCGTTGCAACGATGTTCTCGGCATAAATGGCGGTAGCCCGAATATTCGCTGTAGCCCGCTAATGTAGCCCCAGCATAATACTCATTTTCGTATTATTCCATACCTGAGACTCGTAAAAGTGTAATAAATAATAATTTATAGATATAGGCGTTACTTTGTAGAGATCCATAATACAATATAAATATTTGATTTTTAATTTGATATATTTTTATCGCGGATTACAGCAAAATATTATTTTCATTAGTTTTGAAATAATAATTAACTAACATATAATACCAAGACACTGCTCGTTTCGTTCGCACAAAACTGAACAACGAATATTCGCCGTAGGCCGCTTTCTGAATCTTCGCCCGCCTAAAGTAGACAAGAAAATCTAGTGTGTGCGATACGCAATGTTTTGCGCGCCAACGCGAAGCTCTTCACCCGCTAATGTAGCCCCAGCATTGGCCAAATTAATTATGAATTATGAATATAATGAAAGTAATATTAATTAAATTAAAACTGGCACAAAATGGCCACCCACGCGGCCATGACGCCATTGTTTAGCTTACGACAAATATTGATACTCGCTGTTTGATGTAACATTGTGATTCGGACACGATTATGCATATAATTCGTAGGAACAATAATAGATGCCGCAACATGACCTTTACAATAGTTTTTATATAGTGATTGATGGGTTTTAGAAGTCGACAGTTGGCTCATTTACCCTACGCGATAGTTTAATTAATGTGTCCGTAGAACATGTTATTATGATATATACAATTTATATATATACTAGCTTTTACACCCAACTTCGTTTGCTGCTTGGTGGACTGTTGTCGCGTGGTAGTCGGCGCTTTTCAATGCCATCCTATTCCTGTAGAATTAACAGGATTTCTATAGCCTATATGTTATTCCGATGTATAAGGAATAATTGTGTCAAATTTCACCGATAATGTTTTAGCGGATTCGCCGTGAAAGAGTAACAAAAATACTCACAAACTTTCGTATTAATAATATTAGTATGAAATAGAATAGTAAAATGTCTACAATTTATAAGCTGTGATAGCCCAGCGGTGAGACCGTGGGAAAACCCAGTGCATATCTCTAGCGAATTCTTGCGATATATAGGTAACCTACTGATCCGCATTGGATCAGCGTGGTGTGTTTTAGCTTCAACTCTTCTGTCAAAACGGGGAGAGGAGGCCTATACCCAGTACAGATCGAAAAGAAAAAGATTGAGACAACAAGTTTAAAAATCAGAAGTGTACCACGCTCCTAAGTTTAATAGATAAGGGTTTAAGAAATGAAGCCTAGAACTATAAAAAACTGCTTTTGTAACTTAATCAGAAAAAGTCCCCTTGGGAACATCCATTACGCAAAGCGAATCAGCTCAGAAACCAAACCTGTTTACTTCATGTATCATGAACTGAACAATATGGCTTGTCACGACAGCGGGCCAAAAACGATCATCGCGAAATGGGCATTTTTGAAAATAAAAACAACGCACCTCGTTAAACGAAACTACACCACGTGTAATGGGATTAGAGTAGAGATTACATTGAGCGGCGAAATTTTAAAAAAATGTAGTGAAATATGCCTGCTTGTCCAGTAGGCGTGGGTCATACGGCATATTTAAATTGCCCTCTTGTTGTTTAAAAATGGCGTTTAACTGGTAGATGTAAGGTTTAAATATAGCACGTTGTTTATTCGACCGGTCAGTCACCTTTTGCGTACTTATTGTGATTTTTTTTCTTTTTTTCACGTGTGAGAACATCTTTAATGGAATTCATGAAATGGAAAGATCACTGTTACATTTTCTGACTATATTTCATTTGTATAGAAACTTTGACTAACAGACCGTCATCCTCCTGCCCTTACCTATCCCACTCTAAGTGATATCGGCACAACGTGCTATAAACATGTTGTCACACGATTTGGCTATGTATTTTACGAGCGGCCGCTTGCCTGACGTCAACTTACCTCAGTCGCCTTTTGCGACACCTCGGTAAGAAAGAGGGTGATCTATTCTACTCAACCGGATAATACACGGTGGGTCAATTTACCTTAGTCGCCTTTTATGACACCTCGATAAGAAATGAGGGGGGGTCTATTCTATTCAGCCAAATACCACACGGCGTGTACTATAAACAATAATACTTTAATACCTAGTTATCGCAATTGGCGCTGTTATCTTTTTGTTATAGGACCTCCTTCAAACTCATATTTTACATGTTGAATGTATAAGTAATCATCTAGGGTTGTACAAGCGAACTTAAAAAATTTAAACTAAGTATATGTATTCCATTATTATAAATAGATAATGATAAAAAAACAGTTTCCTCAACATGTTCTCCGAAAGACAGAAACCGTTTCCAACATTAAACATCCAATTTCTTAAAAACAATCATAAAAGTAATTTATAACAAAACGACACCATCAAAATAAAAGCTTGAAACAAATCGTGAAATTACTTCAAACCGTCCCCCCAATTTCATTCGAATACGAAGCGTATACTTAACTTAAACGACACTTTATTATCATATGTTTATCCATACTGGCATTAGAAAAGAATTTACTGAAGGCTTTTTTTTTAATTTTTTGAAATTGCCGACGCCGGCGCGTGCGAGCCAAACGACAATTTAATTTTCCCCAGAAACGTATAATGATATGGCAGCCCATCGCTTACATGGGTTACACGGCATAATCGAGTGACAAACGATTTAAAAGACGACAATCTCTTTCACGGCCGCACGAAAAGGCCCGGGGCACCGTACTTGTTAAACCGTGATTAACTTGGATTCGCGGTTAATATTTTATTTGTCATATTAATTGATTAACTTTTTTTTCATATTTATTAACTGCTGGACGCTGCATATATAATAATGCGTAATATCGATTTTGAGTCGATTTTGATTCACACGTACGTAGGTCGTATGTCCACCTGAGACATATTCTTCATTTTCTTCTTCTTTTTGATTTAACCCCGGAGCTACATTAGCGCCCGAATATTCGTGTCGCGTTGGCGCGCAAAACATCGTGTGTCGGCGACACACGATCGTCTTGTCTTTGATTTGGAAAGCGGCCTACGGTGAATATTCGTCGTTGAGTTTTGTGCGTCTGTCGTCCCACTTCAAAGTATGGACGACAATGAAGTGTCGTAAGTGGGGCCACTCAAGCGAATGTTGTCGCGACAAATCTCTTTGATGCGCGCCAGTTTACCGACAGTGCCCCGATGCTACATCGTCTGCGCCCGAACACATCGCGTTGCGACTATGTACACGGCCACATACATCGCCGTAGCCCGAATATTCGCCGTAGCCCGCTAATGTAGCCAAAGCGTAATAGACATTGCATATATATCGCCGCGCCGTGCGATCCAGTGTCACATGTACATAGCAACTAACTGGACTTATGTACTGTTAAATGTACACACAATGAAGTATCTACAACTTAGATTTGCAGTTAATGTCTAATTTGTCATCTCAACCCGTAAACGCTGAAAGACGCATTGACTGCGCCATACGTTCTTTTGTCAAATCTCCCTATCTGAAGAATGAAGTCACATACCCCATGTATAAGCATAGGAAATGTGACTTTATTTTTCGTATAGGGCGAAATATGTAAGTGTGTGTGTGACAAAAATAAAACAGATTCTAAGATATAAGATTCTATAGATACTATAGATAAGAGATTCATTATTATCGTGTTATTTTCGATTCACTTATAACAATAATAGTCATATTAAACTTAGCTTAAGGTGTTTTTAAATTAACCGAGACTCAAGTTTGACATTGTGAACCGGCCCCGAATACTTACCAAATGAATAGTAATTTAGTTTTCGGATTAAATCGTTCCAAACACGCGACAGAAACCACTTTTCTATTCTTGAGTCGACTCGAAACCGTCATTTTACACAATTTTACCCAATTGCTCTCCGTTCTCGGAATTAATTCGATATTAGCCTTTGAAAACGCAAGGTGTGGTTTTGTGTCGACCCGATAGTTAGTTTTGAAGAGGCATTAGACCAACCTGTCTTTAAAATTGCT
The DNA here is from genome assembly GCA_029227775.1 of Morpho helenor. Taxonomy (NCBI): domain Eukaryota; kingdom Metazoa; phylum Arthropoda; class Insecta; order Lepidoptera; family Nymphalidae; genus Morpho; species Morpho helenor. Next base: position 4,868,522 of record JARGCU010000006.1, read on the forward strand.
CTAGACTATAACTTTTATGAACAGGCGGATACATTCCAATTACTTTAATCGAATTAACATGTGAAAAATTTGGGAATACGATTTTTGAGGTCCTAAATTTTTGTTTTCTTTTAGTTATATACACATATTGAAGAGAACTAAAGAAAGAATTACATATAGTATGTTAAAATTAAAATTAAATAAAAATTAGGAATCCTTACGATAGCCGAATGCCGAAAACTATGTTTATCTACCATACGTACGTACGTATGTTTGGAGAATTTTCGGGATATGTGTAACCTAAAGATCCCTATTAGAGCAACGTAGTGGACACAAAGGGAGAGAGGAGACCATTGCATAGTAGTAAAACAATAACGAGCCACTAGTAGGACCAAAGTATATTTAAGGCTAGAGTATGCAAAGAATAAAACGTACGTTTTTTGATATTTTATGCCCGTACTATGAACTATACAATATCAATTATCAAAAATAAAAGTAACAACGCTTCGATAAATACTTAAATTTTGTAATACTTAAATTTATGAGAGTTTTATTATTGTTTCAGGAATCTCAGTCGAGCAGTGCAGAACGATGGAGTGGGTATGGGCCAGAACACAATCTGGCTCTACAACAAATTCTCAAGCTACAGGAAGCTAGGGCACTTCATAAGACCTCTCTTCTCCCTATTTACAAGAAAAATGGGCTTCCTTCACCTCCAGGAACGAGACAGGAGTACGAACAAATGAAAGACAAGAGCATGGATAATCATGACGAACTAAGAGCGTTTGAGCATTTAAAACTCGAAGCCGAATTTAGAAGACTTATGGAAAGATCTGCAAAAGACATAAGAAATGATGAGTCTCTTAAATATTTTCAACATGTGATGGAAGCAAAACATAACCTAGAATATATGAAAGAAGCACAGAAAACAACCAGAACTAATTCAGAAGAAAAAGATTTAGAATTTAAAAAAGAAAAAATGTCACCCAACCTAAATCGTTATTCGCCAGTACAAAACCATTCGCCTCAAAGAACTTCTTCAGCAGAAGCATCTCCTACTCACAGCATACACTTATCTACCTCATCCAGTCCTTTATCAACTACTAGTCCCATTAACTCTTCGCCTCTTAATCATCTGCAGAATATGCAGCCGTTTGATTTTCGAAAACACAAGGTTATGGAAAATAAGGAAGAATTTCGAAGAAATAATTATGATATGACCTCAACAGAAAAAGCAGCTATGGATGTTATGAGAAATCAATTTTTTAATTTTCAACTGCCGAATAATTTGCCAATACCACCAATATCTATGCCATCAACGTTTTCCCATCCTGCGGCAATGGTAGCTGCTCTCAGTCAAAATCCTATGGGACTTGCTTCATTGCAAGCTCTTTTACCCCAAATATCAGGAAAGCAAACAGAAACTTCTGAAAACCGTATTAATAGTGCTATTGGTAAAGTAAGATCTGATAATTCAAGGACTGAGGAGGAAAACGTTCTTAACTTAAGTAAAGATGCTTATGTTGAAGCCGCTCAGAAAACACGAGATATGATGTTGGGAAAGTGTATAAGTCCGCCAAAAAGACAATGGGGTGCATCTCAAATGCCTCTCAATTTGGGTACACATTTTATAAATCCTACTACTGGAAAGAAACGAGTCCAGTGTAACGTGTGCCTCAAAACTTTTTGTGATAAAGGTGCTTTAAAAATTCATTTCTCAGCAGTGCATCTACGAGAAATGCATAAATGCACGGTTGAAGGATGTAGTATGATGTTTAGCTCAAGAAGGTCAAGGAATAGACATAGTGCCAATCCAAATCCTAAACTGCATTCACCTCATTTACGAAGAAAGATTTCGCCACATGATGGAAGAAGCTCTCAAGCTCATCCTGTTTTGATACCTCCGCCTGGAGCTGCCTTAAGTATACCACCAGTGATAAATTCAATGCATCCATTTGGATCATACCCACTGCTTAATCCATCACAGAACATGAGGCAATATGCCTCGAACCTACCTCTTGATTACAAAAACAATCTAAGTTTCTCTCCATCAATGGATATACCACAACATTTACGGCGAGAATCCAGTTCAGTTGAAAATAAAGATCAAGAAGGTAATGGTGAATCTGATGAAGATGATGGTATTGTGGTAGTTGCCGGTGATGACGATGACGACGAAAATGAACATGTCGATACAAGCGATTTTTATACTAATCTTAATAAATCAATAGGATCATTAGACTCTGAAACAGAATATGACCAAAGGAGCATAAGCGACAACAATGAAAACTCCGATAATCTCAAAGATAATATCAGTCCAGAAGTTATGAAAAGGAAAAGAAAAAATTTTAACCCAACAAGACTTAAAAACAGTTATACAATGCAAAATAATGAGCAAGAAAATAAAAACGATGATAATTGCAATGAAGAAGCACTAAATTTAAAAAGAGTTAAGTGTGAAGATCATAATACGGGCAGTACTAATTACCCAGTTCCATGTGATAAAGATGTAAATCTTAATATAAAACAAGAACCTCCTTCATTAACAGTTGAAGCATCTGAAATGAACTATACCACTCAAAACATACGAATTAAAGAAGAACCCATTGAAAAAACTGAGTCCACTAAAACTAGTGAGCAGTATCATAATGGTCAATTTTCATCTGAGAATTCATTAAAACGACTAGAGAGTTTATCAAAAGGTGATTTTCCAAACATTGCAAAGAAAATCGAAACGCCTAGTCCTTTGGGACTCTATAACCTAAGTCTCAATGACCATATAGACTTTTCCGATAGATCACCTTCATCATCAGTATCAAGCTATGACTACATATCAGATGATATTCAAGGCCAAATTTATGGTCACTTCGATAATGGCTTTTTCGTAACAACCACTGATGTGCCAATAGATGTTGAAAATCCTTTGAAATGTAGAGTTTGTGATAAAATGTTTCAAAATGTATATATATTAAAAACGCATTATCAAAATGCTCACTTAAAAGTCATGTATAAATGTAATAACGAAGGTTGTAGAGCAGCTTTTAGTACAAGACGCAATAGAGATCGCCACAGTTCAAATATAAATCTCCATAGAAGAATTTTGGCAGATAACTTAAGGATATTTGAAGAGTCACGAATTTTAGACAAAATCAAGGAGCAAATGGAACTTATGGTTAAATTAAACGACGAAGAACGTGCTATCCCTTATATTGAAGCGCAAAAATATTACCGTGCTAGAGAAACAGAAAAGACAAAAAGTCATTTAGGGCCGATGCCTTTCAGTGCACCCTATCCACCACTCCCATTACCCGAAACCTATTTAAATGGACGCGATATGTTTAACCAACATCCTTTTTTGTTTACACCATTTGGAATGCTGCCAAATTTCCCTCCTTTACCATTTGGTTTCTTGCCACCAAATTTAAATGCTTTTGGTTGCCAAAATCAAAGTTTTTCACCTCCTTTAACACAAAAACTAAACTACTGTGTCGAAGATGAAGCTCCCAGGCCGAACAAAGACGGTTACTATCCGTGCCGTGGTTGCAGAGAGTGTTTTAAAGACTTGTCAAGCTTAAAGTCACATTGTGAAAGTGTTCATGTACAACTATTACACCGGTGTTCAGTGAGCGGTTGCAATGTTGCGTTCTTCTCAAGGACTAAAAGAAACATTCATAGTGAGGCACACGCCAATAGGCGACAAAACGGCAGGGTCCAGCCCAGCTCATCGTGACCCGATTACGTGAAATCCATGTTTTTGGGCTAAACATGTATCCAGTGCATTTGTGATGTTAATTAGATTTTACCAAATAGCGTAGTTATATTAGATCATGTACATGTCCAGTACCTTTGAATTCTCAATAGATTGATAAAATGAGAAACTTAAGCACAAACAATAGTTTGTGATTTTCTTTTAAGAGCTTTGTAAATATTTAATATATTATGGCGGATTTTTGAGACTTATTAAGTGATTACTCGAATCTTAGCTTTCTTAATATTAACATAATTTAATAATTACTTCAACATTCCATAGTAATATCGTGCAATAAAACTGTAAATAGTCGTTATAATGTAAAAATTTGTGGCTGAAATTTATATTTTTCTTTGAATATTGTGAAATAATTTACTATTTAAAGTCAAAAATTAAGCTATAGGAATTTTCTGATTGTAGCAATATTTGAAATGCGCACCTAATAATGAACTGTGATTATTTTCAATGATTATTCGGTTATATATTATATACTGAATTGATATTGAATATGATGAAAAGGCACAAGCCGTTATCGTTCCTCACTCATTTGGATTTTTTTTTAAACTAGAGTTACTAACCCCTGTCATAAACAATTGCAATATCAGATTAATCAAATCATTGCCAGATAACTATAATAGATACATACTTAAAGCAATCTAATTTCAGATTTCATAAAAATTACTATATTCTCAATAATAAAGCTAGTAAAATTAGGAAATATGAATATAATCCGTGATATTTATTGTTCAGTGAATATGAAGGAATAAATGTTTGGTTTATACAATTTTGTTTATTAAATATATGATTGAATATTTTAAAAAATGTACTGTAAAATATACATACATTCAAAATTAACTTTTAAGAGCTTTGGCCTTTTGAAATTTGGCCATTATATCCATTGTCCCATACAGTTAAAATGGCGCTGGAATCACAACTTGAAAAGATTAGCTACTAATATGATAATTTCTTCCAAATCTACGTTATGTCTTAATATATATCATTCATATATAATAGGAGAACAAAGTCGATTGGACGACACGATATATCGTATCGTGCAACCTCTATAGTTTTAGGCGGAGTTTGCTGATTTTTTTCTATGTGGTTAATTGAATTTAACTTTTTCTAATTTATCTCATTTTAGAGAGGAGCTCATTTCACAATAGTTACATAATAACAGGTTAAGAAGAATGTAATAATAAAATTATTTTGCTATATCACGGACTATTATAGCGGATTATAACAAAATAATTTTATTACTACTTTTGTATTACGAATCTCAAATTAACGGCAAAGTAACGCCTAATTCTATAATTTATTAAAATTAATAAATGGCTATTTAATGCACCCTTTTTAGTATCGGTTTTCATTTTATATGCTTATTATGGTTGGTTAATTGAGAAACGCAATCTTTATTAGAATAGCATTGCAATTTGAGCATGCGAATTATACGCGTTTGTAAACATTGCCTTTGTTTCTCGAATTTTATCGAATTCAGCATAATTATTATTACGAATACGTTGCTAATTTAGCCTACTGTAATTAAATATTGACCATTAGCGGCGGATTTGCATTTAGTTTGGTAAATGAAATATGTATGAAAATAATAGAATGGAAACAATTGCTACTTAGAATGTAATAACGATTAAATCAAAGTAAAAGTAAATAATTCGTTTATAAAGAGAGATACTTCAGGTTGCGCGTTTCAGCAACCTAAAACTGTTTTATATTCGTCATCATGAAAAGAGCAGATGTCAAAACAATCAAATCGGCCTATCCCAATAACGAGTTATATGTATGTCCCATGTGTATGAAATTTGATTTTGTTCTTCGGATAGGGCGAATATACATATTTCTATTCAAAACTTGCTAAAGCACAAATAAATCATAAGTATTGTTTACTTATGAATATCATGATTAAAATATTGTATGAGATTCCTTAATACATCACAGAAAAGTAGTAAATTTTGAACAAAGACAAAAAAACATAAATTGACAGATACAAGTTGTTTTTTTTTACGGTTAAAAATTTAATTAAAATAGTATGCAAATTTGTTGACAACATAGGCTTATCCGATATTTAACTATCAAATTTAGCTTTAACTGAACAATTATTTTTAAGTGCGCTATGTAATCAAGCAGCTCGCATCGATAAAATTGTAAATTATTTAAATAAAATGAATGATATTATAAAATATTTAAACAGATCTTTAACCTTTAATAATGATAGTCTCCTTCTCTATATTGAAATCCGGTACACAAGATATTGTACTTAGGCTGTAAATGATTTGATCGTTGCCTAAAAGTATGAGGAATAAATCGAAAAAAATCAGTAAAAATTATGAATTGATAAAATTATCAAATATAGTAGATTGCAAGGATTACACCAAGTATACAAACGAATTCTGATTACAAATAAATATAGCAAATTAATAAGTACTTTATTATTTTTTTTCCGAATCGTCAATATGCTTTTAGTCCTAAGGACATTAACAGTGTCACAGTTCGGGAACCTATAGTTTAAAGAACTCCCCATCATAGAGATTAAGAACTCTCTTTTTCGTCTAGAAATCCTTAGTAATATTCACTTTTTAATTTTTGTTAGTACCGATTTGACATTTGGCGTTTATATCTCAAACCGCTGTCTTTATTAATTTAAGCGTACAAAATATCTCATTTTATAAGTAAGTACATTACTATTTAATACGTAATAAATGTAAATCCATTTTAGGCCTATCCTAGCTATTTTGGTGCTAAACAAGTTAAATGTATAATTTCTCTGTAAATTTTGTCGTAAAAATTAGTTCGGAATACTTATACTGTTAGTGTGAAGTTTTGTTACATAATTTAAATATTACGTAAGAACCAAAAAGTATTATGTATTTAAGGGTGTAGTTGCAGCTACACTATGTGAAGCATGTTATTCTTCCTTTTGCCAAACATTAATAAGTATGAAATAAAAACGTTTAAAACAATATATTTTTTATTTATCCCTTACAATAAATAAGGTTACTCACCTTAAAAAAAATTGAAAGGGCACTCACGTACCCGTATCCAGCAGCTGAAAATATTTTGAAGTACTTTGTCCATTAGGTATATACATATTATGCTATGTTATCTATAATAATATATGAAGCTGAGAAGTTTGTTTGATTGATTGATTTTTTGAAAGTTTAATATCAGGAACTACTGAACCGATTAAAAAAAATTCTTTCAGTGTAAGATAGTAGAAAGGCTATAGGGCAAAATATAAAGCTTTCCTTGCATGCGCTGTGTAAACGGTGAGTTATTTAAAAAATCATGTACTACAAAACTATTCCTCTAAAAGTTACAAGTATAACACAAATGGTGTAGATAGCTACACCATAGCTACACCGCCGTGTGGTATCCGACTGAGTAGAATAGACCACCCTCATGTCTTACCGAGGTGTCGTAAAAGGCGACTAAGGTAAGTTGACCCACCGTGTGGTATCCGGTTAAGTAGAATAGACCACCCTCTTTCTTATCGAGGTGTCGTAAAATACTAAGATAAGTTGACGTCAGGCAGGCGGCTGGTCGTAAAATACGTAGCCAAATCATGTGACAACACGTTTATGTGTGCCAACCCCACTTAGAGTGGGATAAGGGCAGGAAGATGATGATGGTGTAGGTATATAAATAGTTTTTATAAAACTATTTATATACCATCTGTAATCGTTGCAACAACAAAGGGGATGTCAGTTTACCAAGAAGTCCTAACAAAATCAATTTATCGATATCGTCCAGTAATTGGGCGATTTAATATTAACGCTTGCGACACGACACGCGATGCGATCGACGTGACAGTTCATACAGGCTTTAAAAATACGGTGATTAATGCTAAATAATATATAGTACCTGGTTGTTTTTTACAAAATAAAATAAAAATAAACTTAAAAAAAAGAACAAAATAATTGGGTTCCCTGAATAAGCTACGCTGACTTGACAGCTAATAGCAAAAATAGTGTTTTATATTCAATATAAATTTTATATTTAATGCCCAAAAACAGGGATAAAACGAATTGTTTTTACATACAACCTAGCTAGATCGATTTTTCTTCCCCACAATCCTCTACTTACTGAATTTCAGGAAAATCGTTGGAGCTGTTTCCGCGATTCCGAGATGCTGCAACTGCTACTGATGTTGCAATTTGCTCCAATCCGCGTTTTTTAAAGTAAATTTATGCAATGCTAAGTGTTGGAAACATGTTCTTCTGCGTTACTCATACTGCTCTCTACATAAAGGATGAGTAACATAGTTTCTGCTCTGACAATATTATTCGCTTGGCATTGGTAGCTTTGTAAAAAAAAGTTGTATACTTTTTTTACAAAGCTTTTTTTTATAAAGCAAGTAAGAATAAGAAATTTTAATTATTTTCTGTTTAAATTTTGCTAAAGATTCGACACGATGCTAGAGTTTCCAACTATCAATGTTTGATATACCTCGAACTATACATTGTTTAGTTTGTCGTCATTATAATGCAAAAGTAATGAGCATATTATTTTACTATAATCCTCGATAAAAGAAACTATTTGTAATGATAAATGTAAAGTGTACTATCTATCCGTTCTCATACCTGATACATGAAGAATTCCTAAAAACTTTCGCAACATCATCAAGAAAATCGCAAAGCCTTTGCGATTATGTCGTGGAGTCAATCTATCTAGGTCTGTCGTTACGGGGCGAAACGATTTTTGAGATTTTGGTAGTGAATGTGTGCAGTGAATGCGTATTGTTGTGTTATTGGTGGTCGGTTGTGCGAATTTTTTTAGGAAATCTACATGTATCAGATATAAGAATGAATAGTAAACTCTACATTTAGAATTACATTTTATTTATCGCGGGTTATATACAATAGCAAAAAAATAGCAAAATAATATTGTTCATTACTTTTATATTATGGACCTGCGCAAAGTAACGCCTAATTCTATAAATTATTGTTATTATAATGACAAAGGGATTGTCGGTTTACCCAGAAGCAATATAAATTTATCGGCTGTGTCGATCGTTAATTGGACGATTAAATATTAACGCTCGCGACACGACACGCGACGTCAACGTGACAGTGAAACGTGCGGAAATGTCACACCGACTGTTGGTACGCTTGGAGACTATGATCTATAATGCAAGGACAATCAGTCATAGACAACAATCACTTAGACATAAATAATAATAGAAAGAACGTTTTCTTTCTCTATGCGTTACAAAAACAAAGCACGTAGTAGACATGTAAATATGACCAAACCTTGTTATTTTATAAACATTTTGTTTTCCGTATTCATATACTTACTCATTAGTCATTGTATGATGCCAAATAATTAAATAAATATTTACATTATAAATATATTATTTAAAATGAGAAAGAAACTATATGTCCCTAGGGCCATGGATTCAAAGTGCAAACAATTTTTATCCGTTTTAAAACCACGGTTAATTGCTTCTTCGGGTGACAAGAGGCTCCTTTTTCGCACAAAGAATCAGCTTAGCGATTCAGCGCGGAAACGCTGCCAGCATTCTTGGTACCATTCCACGTGGGCATGATTTGTATAGTCTTAGCGTGTAAGTAGTTTATGATAGATATAAGTTGTTATTTTGCAGTAAATAAAAAACAATGAGAATACTTCTGAAAACTAAATTCAAATTTGGAATCAATATATGCTTTGAAAATCGAAATATGCAGCGTCATTGAGCTAGACCGTCATTTCCATAATCAACTCTCATCGAATATATTAGCATTGGGAACGGAACGTAAATTACAAAGCTGTGCGTATACTGGCATAGATAATTAAAATTAGTGCGGAGGGAGAAGTCAATCTTGAATATAATCTGAAAAAAAATTGCTAGAAGTAAAGTACTTTAGTAATGTAGCGGAATGTAATATTCAAATAATTATTAATGCAGGTAAATTTTTAAACAAGTGCTTTTGAATCTTTTATTGTATTACTGGGTAGACGCCTCTCCATTTCTTTGGCGAGATGGGTAGAGTTTAGACCCACCAATGCAATACGGTCTCTGGTTTCTTCACGATGTTATGGACATTAAAGTTTTATGGATAATTACTGGCAAGAAATTTTTAATTTAACTTAATTTTTTTTTTTAAATATAATTATTTTGCTATAATCCACGATAAAATGGAAATAAAATATAAATAATACTGAATGTAGAGTTGACTATCCGTTTTCATACGTGCTGGATTCGTACGAAGACATATTTAAAACGTTTTTAATATTAATTAAGCCCTTAAAAACTCATAGGTGCCTGGGATTTGAAACCATGACTTTACTGCTCTATTTAGATACTTTTTTCGAGAAAGAAACGAGTTTTAACAAATTTAGAAATCTTTATCACTAAAAAACACTCTTAAAGAGATTTTTTATTCGACATTAATATTATGAGACTAAAAAGAACACGTGACCACATCTTTTCGTGTCCATCAAATCTCCTAAATGTATCTACATGATTTCTCCAAAATCTAACACACGGAGGAAAACGTCTCTCAAACAAATCGAAAGAAAATATTTAAAAAACTATCAAAAACTCGCAAGTGTAAACATTGCTTTTAATTTTTCACCTGTTCTCCTAAAACTCATGCCTATCTCGATTTCTATGTTATCTAAAATAAACCGTAACACAAAGTAATAAGAGTGAAATTAGCATGAATCTTATATGTCGGGATGTATTGCGGTTTGTGCATTCAAAATAAGAATCGAAACGTCTCGCTTGTCAGCAATTTGTTTTGAAGAGAGAACACTTCTAATTCGCAAAAACAACACTCCTATGTTTAAAAAGTATCGTCACGCGAACTGGATAAAGGCGCTTACACATTACATGGAATAATTTATAGACTTATGCGTTAGGTTGCTGAGATATATGTATAATACTAAAGTAACAATAATATTTTGCTATAATCCGCGATAAAGCAAATAAAAAATATATACAATGCTCAATGTAAATGTGATGATGCTTGGGTTGCGAGACAAAACGATTGAGCTTGTGAAGGTAAGGTGTATAGTGCTTGTGTATTGTTGTGGTGTGGTGGTTTTGTGGAGTGCATGCGTTTTTACGAATGTTTAAAAAATGATAGTCCACTCTACATTTAGCATTATATATATTTTCTATTTGCTTTTTTGCGGATTGTAACAAAAACTATTATACTCTTACATTACACGGAATTCATTTAATTTATTAGGCAGTCATGATTGATAATTACAATTTATCAGGCGCTTTTCGGTGAAGAAAAAATTATGAGGAAAACTTTATATCATATACAAAGAATTCTGGGGATAAGTGTAAGCTACCTGAAATTGTTAAATGTAAAAGAAATATATCTAATTAAGTGTAAATAAAAATAACAATCTATTTGAAATAATTTCAAAGTATTTACCCTTAAGGATGAATTAGATTCCTAGGCTATGTTGTATCAGATATATTTCTTATCTAACTATTAAATTTAAATATCTCTTGGAACCTAATGCAAGGTGATACTTTCCAGCGATTACTCATTTTGCCTGTGTGATCGCACCTTTATGAATTCGAAATTTGTATATGAAAAGTTTAAATGGAGCCTTTCTAGAAGGTTTTATATTTTTTTTCTCCTAATGAGCGTAGCTTCTTAGGGAGCCAGCTTATTTCCATAGGCAATTTGGTTTCGGAAATTTTGTAGAAACACCTTAATGTTAGACTTGGTGTTTTACTAATGATGAGGTAACCATGACGAATAATCTTCAAATTTTACAGATAATACGGGACTTAAATTTTAAGAGGATTACATGTACTCACATCTTTAAGAATAAGTATATTTTTTCCTTTATTCGTATAACGTTCTACAAGCCTTACTTTGTTAGATTTTTTTTTCGTATACTAACGCTAAGTTAAAATAGTTATATAGGAGAAATCAGTAAAAAAAAAATAGAAATATGTAGGCATCTTTAAAAAAGGCAAGCACCAATATAGATGACTAATTTATAAATCACCTTCAAACCAAACAATAAACGATTAACAGCAAAGTGTTGTCACTTTCAACTAGTAGTATAGTAAACGCATCAAATTTTAACTGTTTCTTTATCCTTTATTATGAAAAATCGTGACAATAAATGTATTATAACTGAAATACATTATTTACACGTATTTTTTAAACTTGACAATGATCTCTGTAATTTCGTCATTATCATACAAAAAGGCATCAATAAAAACTTTTAAGAATCATAAAGCACAAGATTATTTTTTAAAGTATTGTTTCCAGCGATCACGTGAGCGTTGGCCGCAGGGGATATGTTGAACAATCGAATTCGGACAAATCGTATTTTGAATTTGGAAGCATCGCCGCGAGCGCGTTCGTCATAATACATGCGACGCCATATCCACAAACAAAATAGTTTTTTTTACATAATAGATTATTAAAAATAAAAGTAATAAAATTTATTAAAATATTTAAAAAGGTACTTTAATAACTTTTAAGTTGTACGTAGAGTTATGATATGGCGGCGAGTAAAAGTCTTTTTAAAAAATTATTAATTTAATACAAAAGATGAAAATTATACAAGACTTTACTATCTGAAGACAAGAATGCAAGTGAATTTAGAAATAATTTAATTAAAAATGAAAAATTATTATATTCCCGAAACCCGGTTATGATTCCGCGAAGCCCATTGTTTTCGAGCTGCCTCATCAGCGGATTCCAATGGTTACGGCACCTTAACTCCTCCCTCCTTAAGATGGAAGATGGTCCTGCAGCTTCCAGGAGCGTCCTCGCGCTGCATGTCCTTAGGGGGACTCTTGCTTGGGTAGAACTTCCATGCTGCAAAGGCTATGATTAGAACATACAGGAATACGGTTGACCAACTAGGGATCACCATCATTTTGATCCAGGAACTATAATCTATTTCATCTACATCTTCTATTTTGTTCAGGAGCTCGTGGATGTTATCTAAGGATACGTCTTCTAGGTGTAATTCATAGTGCGCTTCTTCTTGATGTAAGATATCCTTATTAGGTAATGGAACAATCTCGTTCATCGTAATGGTGTTCGTATGCGCGTCTAGGGTCCTGTTCATGACTGTGATATTGCAGTTTCCTGTTATAGTTATAAGAAATGATCCTGATGATCTTCGATATTCAGTTTTACTTCCGCATTGCGTCTTTAATACCTCTGGTTCTATAGTTATCACCAACCATGTGTTTTCTTGGATTTTCTGAATTATTCCTCGTTTGAGATTCATCTTAGCGCGGGTGCAGTTTCCCTTTTGATGTTTAATAAGAGATATGATACAGTCATCGGACTTCTCTGTGATTTTGGAGTTGAGAGATTTGCAAAGTCGAGTGTCTTCTGATATCTTCTTACACTCTTCTTCCAGGTAAGCTACTCATCGCTTCCAAGTGCAAGGAAATTGGATTTAGGGATAATGGTAAGGTTTTCTTTATTTGGAAGGGAGTATAAATGTATATAATCGTATATCTTATGATCAATGGACGGGATTTCTAATATAAATGTTAAAGAGTGCTCTGTGCTGTATGCCTTTACATTAATAGACTTTTCTATTATATGAATATTATTAATACTAATGTCTGCTACGGGCCTTAAGGGATAAAGTCTTTGCATATTATTAAGTTCTGATAGTAAATTACGAGGGCTTATAATACTAGGGTGCATTATACCTAATTGCGAGAATGTCATCGCATCTTCTAGTATCATTAACTTATCTAAAATTATTTGTAAACTAAAACTTATTTGAATGTATATCTCTAGGAAGTGCAATTGATTTATTGTGGTATTAGAGGTAATCGTAATATTTTGTAAGATAGAAACCAACCTATTTTGATTATTATTAATTTTATTTAACTGAGTAGAAAACTCATTAATATTATTTTCCGCCAAATAGAGTGTTTGCTTTTGAGATCTTTGAATTTTAAATACTGAATTGCGTAATTTATTAATTTCGCTTTCAAAACGAATCGCATCTTCGTTATCTAAGTTACCTGTAATTAATTTAACAACTGAACCTAAACCGTTAATAATACCACGTCTAACTCTTATTTTAGGTGCAATAAAAATAATCTTTTTATCAATTAAATCTAAATTATGCTCTATTTGATTCCTATATATCCTATGTAGATTCTGTGAAGCAGTGTTGTTCTCTGCTGCCTTAGTGCTTGCATATAATGACATGAGTTCTATAGAAACTAAATGCAACTGTGTGATATTATACACACAGGCTAGGTTTAAGGAAGCAATTTGTTTTGTTATGAATCCTTGTTGTAATAAAAGGATTCCGTTAGCATTGTCTACGGGTTCAAAGGTAAGTTCGGATATTATTTGGAACACGTGGGCTCCGAAGACGAAGGTCCTGTAACAAGATGGGGTCTTCGTAGTAGTTTATAATGTACTCTAATAGATTTAGAATTAGGGTGATTGCCTATGATTTCAGCTATGCTATTGGGATGTAAATGAATAATTTTATACGGTCCTTTAAAATCCGGTTTTGTTTTATCATTTCTCGCGGTCTTCGCCACCTGTTTAAAAACTGTTTCACCTACCTTGAAAGTAACAGCCTCGGCTGTCTGATTGCGTTTTCCGATGATTTTTTCCTTATTTTTGGACATGTGTGCAGTAACACATTCTTGAATGGTGGTCCTTGAAGTTGTCGATCTATTATCTACTCTATAAGTTGAGCCAGGGGTTGATCTTATATGAAATTCCTTTAGCTGTCGATCTATTGCGTCTGATAAAATTGGTATACCTCTATTCTCATTATCGGGTTGAGTATGGTTAGTAGAAACTAGATTGTCGGGGTCAAATGTCACGACACTCATAGTGTCTGATTCCGATTGTAGTGTAGGGGGTTGCGTGTTCGTTTGGGATAAATTATCGTTATTAGAGTCAATATTAGGGTGGTCATTGTTTTCGTTAGATGTTGTTGCTTGTATGTCCACTGTATAGTTAGTCTTAACGGTTATAATGTTTTCACATATTGGTTCAATCTTAAGATTCTTACTAGGATAGTCAAAGTAAATAGGTATCTCTGCGTCAGCTGTACATAAGATCTTATTCTTTATATTAATGTTACACGATAACGCTTTTAATAAGTCCAAGCCTATAAGTCCTTTATACTTAGGGTCAAAGTCGAAAAGAAGGAATTTATGGATAATATTACTATTAAATGCCGGGGGAAGGGGTAAATAAGCTACTTGATCGTGACGCGTGACAGCGTGTGCTGTTTTAACTTCGAATGGTTCATATTCAATGAGCTCTTCGAACACGGTATCAATTATAACGCTAGGCGATATCATAGAGCGTGATGCGCCAGTATCTATTAGGAATTTACCTTGGAATTCGGATAATTCGATATACGGAAGGTGGTCTTTATCGTGGTAGTTTAACTTTACTAAATCAAGAGGAAAATCCTGCTGGGTTTGACCGTCTTCTAGTTCACATTGCAATTCCTGATTATTAGGGATATTACTATCTAGGTATTGGTACTGACCTTGTTCATAGCACGGTTCTGCTTCTTCCTCGTAGTATGCCGGTTTACTTGTTGAGGGTCCACCTGAGTAGAATAGCTCCTCAACGGCAAACTGTGGTGTTTGAGGCTTTGTAATAGACCTCATGGTTACGTCGGAAACCTTTTGGGGTGGATTCACCTGTTGTTGTTGGGGGATGTTGTTCCTAAAGTTACCTGAAGGGGGTCTGTAATTGCCTGATTGTGGGCGGTTCTTCCACGGTAACATAGACTGAACCCATTTTTGTCGTTGTTCGGGTGTCCAGTTATTTTGACGAGGTGTATATGATGGGTTTGGTGAATGGTGTTGTGGGGTAGCTGGGTTATTGAATTTAAATGGACTTTGGTTCTGCTGGTTGTGGTTAAAAGATCTAATTGGCTCCTTTAACCTTGCTTGAGATGTTGACGGATTATTAAAATTATTAAATGTCTTATTATATGCAGCTCTAGCTTCTTCCTGCCTAGCAGCAACTATAGCTGTTTCTAGCGTCGCGGGTTGCGCTATTCTTACGCCTATTGATACTTGAAATTCTAAATTATTTATATATTGTTCTATTACCATACTCTCATAATATGCTTTATTTGTGTGTGTGCCTACGGAGAATAAAGTGTCTAATATTTCTCTGAGTCGCCTACCGAATGACTCGGCGTCCTCTTGCCTATTTCTACGCGTCCTACTTAGTTCTTGCATAACCTGGATTTCGTTACGGGGTTCACGTAGTCTACGTATAAGGGCTGCTTTAACATGCTCCCATGAGTCAAGACACTCTTCATAAGCTATTGCGTCTATTGCGGCACCACTTAATCTACTTTTTATTAATCGAATTGTTGCTGGGTGAGCCTTAGTGGACTCGTCTAGTACACTGATAATACTTTCTACCTCTCTTATATAATAATTTAACCGTTTTACGTTCCCATCGTAATGTGGCATAAAATCTGCTATTAATTTAAAACCAGAAAGATCGCAATTTAGAAAAGCCATCTTTTAATTAATTTATATATTTTATTTAATAAATTACAATTATGTTTATATTCGATAGATTCAATATACGAATATTAGATTTAAAACTATAACGAAATATCGTCTTTATTTAATACCTTAAAGTTATATTTATATTCGATAGATTTCATATACGAATAATAGATTTAAAACTATGACGAAATATCGTCTTGAGTGAATCAATATGCCTAATAATGCGATTTGAGCTTTTTAGACAGAAACACTTTTAAAATACTCTATATACTATTATATTCGATAGATTTAATATGCGAATAATAAATTTAAAACTAGGACGAAATATCGTCTTGAGTGAATCAATATGCCTAATAATGCGATTTGAGCTTATAGACAGAAACACTTTTAAAATATACTATATACTATACGGTAGGAAATATAACAGAGGAACTTGGATAGCGAGAGTACTCACCACAAGATTACTTTTCTCTGCATCTCCTCTCCGGACTTGTTGTCTTCTTCAGCGCCGCCTTTGTAGGTTCTCTATTGCGATTTCTAACGATAGATATCGTTCAGTTGGTTAAGAATTAGATTAACCAACTGTCACAATCCGCCACGACTGCGCCAGTTATGATATGGCGGCGAGTAAAAGTCTTTTTAAAAAATTATTAATTTAATACAAAAGATGAAAATTATACAAGACTTTACTATCTGAAGACAAGAATGCAAGTGAATTTAGAAATAATTTAATTAAAAATGAAAAATTATTATATTCCCGAAACCCGGTTATGATTCCGCGAAGCCCATTGTTTTCGAGCTGCCTCATCAGCGGATTCCAATGGTTACGGCACCTTAACTGTAGTAATGTGCATTTTTTTAAGATATAATAAGAATTAAATCGAATCGAGTCTGTTCATAGATTTTTTTGTAAAATCGCTACGAACTAGAATCGTAGACACTCACACAGCGATAAAACGATTAAAGCGTTTACATATCGGTGAAAAAAAATATCAATTGCTCAAAGACAACATTGATATAAAAAAAGAAATAAAAATCCTATTAATATTATAAATAAGAAAGTTGTGAGTATGGATGTATGTTTACTCTTTAACGAAAAAATTGGACGGATTTGGATGAAAATTCACGGTAATATAGGTACATCAGAATAACGCAAAGGCTACATTTTGTACGGATTTTATTGTATTTTGGTTCCACGCGAGAGAAGCCGTGGGCACAAGCTAATTATAACATATTTACGTACAGAATTTAAGTTTCGAATATTTACATGCATGTTGGAAATAATTGATTCAATATTCAAATGTTCGAATTGTATAATAGCAATTCAGTAGGCATTCCTACCGAATTTGAAATAATTTATACATTACCTAAATTACGCAGATCATATACGTGTAAGAATTTATCCACATAATCGAACTGTCACTGTGCTATGAAATAAGGTCTTCGTGATGTCTTGCACCCGTAAAACACCTGTTTTATATTCAACAACGCTTCCAGCTACAATTTCAACACATTTTCACAAAGAATTCGAATGATTCAATAAAAGTATTCGAATTCCATAAGTAGGAATGTCGAGCCTGAAGCGTTTGACAACACGTGAGAAAGTTGTGACGTGCTTCGATATTCAAATTACTGAAATATTTCTAAAATTCAATGTCGACATTCCTTTAAGTCTACGTGTTCGCAAATTATTTTCGGTTAAAATGTCGATGCACGAGTAGTTATACTTATTTAGGCGCGATATTTCAAATGATGAGAGTGAAATGTTAAGACTCGTCACACAAAAGTTACAGTATGGAGATGCTACGGTTGTAATCTCGGAACAAAAGCTACCAATAAAATAGAAATAGAACTTCTATTAGCCGCGCAAGTTGGCACCTTCGTCGCCACTGTTTCACTGTTCACTGTTTTCATATTCACAACTATTATGATATTTATCAACATGTTTTTAGTGTCTACATTCACACACGTGTTTTAGTTTCATATAAGTGCGATTTATATATGTGCTGATAAATTATATTCAGTATTGATTTAAATTCAATATTTTAATTAAAACATTTACATAGATTAAAAAAATAAACAGATAGAGAAAATATGCAACGTAAACAAAATTTGAAAAAAGAATTCGTTTATTTTTTAACCTACTGTTTTGTACCATAAAAGTTGCTTAGTGTAAAAATTGGTACATAGATTAGAAAAATAAACAGATAAAGAAAATATTCTACGTGAAACATTAGATGAAAAATTCGTCTATGGCGTGATATTGGCAAAATTAAAAATCAATTTCCATCATATCAAAGAATTACATGTTCGTTTGTTATTTATTCTAATATGAAGCATGCATTGAAAAATTTATTAAATTGCGCTCAATTCAAAAATCCCGACACGAGCCTCTGATCGCGATCGATTTTTTTTACCTACTGTTTTGTACCATAAAAGTTGCTTTGTCTTAAAAATTGGTACATAGAAAAATAAACAGATAAAGAAAATATGCGACGTGAAAGATTAAATAAAGAATTTATCTATGACGTGATATTCGAAAATTAAAAACCGATTTCCAACATATAAAAGAATTAAGTACCTACATGTTCGTTTGTTATTTATTCAAATATAGAGCGTGCGTTGTGAAATTTATTAAATTGCGATCAATTCGGCTATCCCGGCACGAGCTTCTGATCGCGATCGATGCCAAATTAGGCTGAATTTTCCATTCGGCTTCCGTGTGGGAATTTTGCGTGCGAATTGACCAGGTAGTTTCGTTTTGATGGGATAATGCGATTAAAATATTCTGTGCGCATTATAAATTCAGAACAGTTGCGTTTAACTGCTCGCGATTTATATATCTAGCTTACAAGTTATAATTTTTTTATGATATAGGATGGCAAGCGAGCATGAGGTTTACCTTAAGTAATCAACGTCGCCCACGACCTCTCGCAGAGCGAGTGCGTTGTCGTCCTTTAAAAAGGTGGAAAATTCTTTTTTTGAAGATGCTTATGTTGTACCGATCCGGGAAGACTGCCAAAGGGAGATCTTTCCATAAAATGGTGGTGCGCAGAATGACATTGAAAACCTCTCTGTGGTGAATCGCCATATATCCAGATGGTGAGGATGATATTTTAAAATGTGACGTACTGCGCGGTTATGGAATTTAGCAGCAGGTTATGTAGTTCAATGGAAAACTCTCCGAGAAAACTATGATAGAGTTCTTTTACTTTAATCCGCATTTGTTAAGAAAATCTATGTAATGCTAAGTGTAGAAAGCGAAACCGTTCTCATAACTGTTCTCATAACCGTTCTCATAACTGAGGGTGGTACTATTCTACTTAGCCGGATACCACACGGCTAAGTAGTAGAGCTATAGGTATGACTATATAAAATTCTAAAACGCTTAAAATGTTTTATGTTGTTATGTTTTATGTGTTTAAACTGTGTCAAATTCAATAGATGCCACGTGTTCTTTAAAATTAATATTACTCTATTCTATTTATAGAAAATACTGGAAATGATTTTTGAGTACATTACCTTAATTATTTATACTATACACAAATCTTCAAAGGAATTTCACGTCTATATTGTGAATTATTCATAAAGTCTAATTTTAGATCAGTAGATACCTAGGTAAAAGAAAAAATATTATATATTTTATCCAACATATATGTACCCCTGAATTAAATATTCCTTAGCGTAAAGGCTATGTAAAACATAGACTCGTTACATCTCTATTGATACAGTTTTTAAATTTACAATCTTCATATTATAAAAAACCTAGAACGTCAAAGCATAAACAGCAGCTACTCTCCAAAATCTGTATATTATTGGAAACTAACACATATACGACAATAACAAGTTTTCTGTAAAAATATTAAATACAATTAATTTTTATCTTGAAGCCAATCTAAAAAAAGATTTGTTATGTTTGTAACAATTCGAATTTCCATTTATAATAATTGCATTATAAAAAACCTTTACAAAAATTTAAAAAGCGAACGAAGCACTGAAAAACACCCACTCTCCAAACCTGTTCATGAATGTCATTCTAATTCCAAACACTGTGAGCGTCGGTCATTGGCTGTCTGGAAATGTCACCGCCGACTTTACGCGCTTCCCCATTGGTCGGAAGTGTCACCGTGTCACAGTGCGTGACATTCCCGATTGGTCCAGCCACGCCCACACGCGTGTTCTAATTTTAAATTTTAAACTCTTATCAGTCATTGGAAACGACATTAGGCTCTTAGCTGGATACTTTCAGACATTAAATTAACAATTATCGTTAATTGTTATTAGTTAAACTCGCAATTTACATTTCAATTACATCTAACTTTATATCCGGATATAGGTATATATGTATTTTAAATATCTATGAGTTAAAAAATTCTTATTATGATTGATTAAGCAACGCTATCAAGAGACGCTAATTATATAGAAAACATAGTATGTAATGACAATTATTACAGCATTATTCTACTTAGTTATTAACCTACAGTGTCACGGTAATAGTTACGATGTTTGTTCCGGTTATTATTTACAACAAGTTTGACATGAAAGGTTGTAAGGTAAATTATAATACATGCACTTTTCAGTTAAGTAAAACAATTAGAAATACTGCATATTATCTCTGAAGATATTTTGTAATGTTTCATAAGAGTAGTGCCTATATTTGATAAGGATGTTAAAAATGTATCTCTTTTAGAAAAACAGTGGAGTATCCGTTTTAAGCGAAAGCAAAGCTTTGCGATTTTGTCGTGGAGTTTATCTCTTGATGATGTTTCTGTTGCGGGGCGAAACGATTGTTGAGTTTGTGATAGTGAACGTGTGTATTGTGATAGCGGTGGTAGAGGTATGTGTATATACGAAGCCTGCATGTATCAGCTATGAAAACGGGTAGTCACCCTACATTTAGCATTATATATATTTTGTACTAGATTTTACCAGCGACTTCGTTCGTGTGGACTGTATGTCATGTAATTAGTCGATACATGGCGCTTTTCAATGTCATCCTATTCCTATAGAATTAACAGGATTTCTATAGCCTAATATATGTTATTCCAGTGTATAAGGAATAAGTGTGCCAAATTTCAACGAAATTTGTTCAATGGATTCGCCATGAGTAACATACATATACTCACAAACTTTTGCATTCTCTTACCTTTTTCCCCACTCTAAATGGGGTCGGCAGAATGTATTCTTCTTTCATTCTCCTCTATCATTCGTTAACTCTGGTGCCACACCTTTAATATGAATAACATTTTTCACACAATCCATCCATCTTTTTTCCGCCTCCCCCTAGCCATACATTCATCCACATTCATATTTAAGACTCTTTAGGTCACACGATTTTCATGCCTCCTCATTATCTACATGACCATACAACCTTGTTTTTTTTGCTTTTTAGTACTATTGTAAATTTTGTGGTGAACAATAAAGAGTATTCTATTCTATTCTATTCTAATTTTGTAGCTTTATCTAAAGGTATAGTCCGCAGCTCGGCGGCCTGTGATATAGGTTTTTGTGACGGTGTCGCAGGGCGGGGCGGGGGCGGCGCGGTGGGTGACGTGCGCGGAACTATTGATCGGCTCACGCCCGGTGACAATCTCTACTAATATTATAAGGGTGAGTCTGTCTGTCTGTTACAGTGTAACGACTGATGCGCTAGAGTAAAATAAAGGAAATTTGGTGCATTTAATGATTAAGATGACATAGTATGAAGTTATAATACAGACCGGATTTAATTGGAGAATTGGATAGATTTAAAAGGAGGAAAATAGCTGAAGAAATCATACCCAAAATAGTAAAAGCAACATTTTTATTAACATTTTGTTAATTTCATTTACACACCTACCTACAAACTGTTAGTACTTTTCAAATAAGATGCCTACGCCCAATGTGGCGCTTAGGCCCAACTGTGGGTACAGACTTTTTTTTAACCAGTAAAAATCATTAATGGATTTTGACGGGGACGAGTGGTGGGTAAACAGGCCGTTACTTTATTGATTTTAACAGAAAGACTCATTGTAATCTTCCCAATGTTTGAAAGCTGTGGTAGCCCAGTGGTAACACCGTGCGCCTCTTTTGAGGAGGTCTAGGGTTCAAAACCCGGGCAGGCACCAATGAGTTTTCTAGTAAAACTTATGTGTCTAATTGATAATTGCAATTTATCACACGGTGAAGGAAAACATCGTGAGGAAACCTGCATATCTCGAGAGAATTCAGGGGTATATGTGTAACCTACCAACTCGCATTGGAGCAGCGTGGTAGATCTTAGCTCCAATCCTTCTCTCCATAAAAAAAAACGGAGAGAAGAGGCCTATGCGCAGCAGTGGGATAGTAACAGGCCGTTACTTACATACAATGTTTGAATACGTGACCTCTCGGAGAAGACGGTCCCACCACTGGGCTGTCATAGCTTAAATTACGCTTCAACAAATATATAACTAAAGTTATACTTTTGGGTGAAAAACCTTCCTACATAGGGCATAATAACGAAGCCGATGAAAACTTTAAATGAACACTCGAAACTTCGATTACGATCCTCGAATCGTATTTACAGCGCTGAATAAAAAAGTAAAAGAAATATGAATAGCTAAGTTAACTGAAATGACTACGGGAAATAGAATTCCGAGAAATGTCTTTAGTCTTTAATCATCATCCTTCTAAACTAAACTCCTAGAGAGGAAATGCATCCATTCTCATCCATCCATTTTAAGTCTAGAAGTAGTTTCATAGTTTCCTATAGATTGAAATTGTGTCTGACCCATTGGCACAATGGGCAGTGACCATGCCTTCAACTCCTCGGGTCGCAGGTTCGTTTCCTGCAGAGGATCAACAATTTAAAAAAAAAAATTGTTGGTTTTTCGAGTGTGGATATATTTATGTGTTTATTAAAATTGTATAGGTATATATTTACCAGTTACCTGTCACTCATATATTTATAAAAAAATGTCCCATATATTTATTTAAAAAAATATTTATATCTATTCCCATAGAAATTTATCACTATATAATAAAATGAATATTAAATTTTAAAATATTAATAATCCTTTTCCTTTTTTAACACATAGGTAGCATTTATGTCAGAAATAACTCCCCAAAAGAATCCTATAATATCATGATTTGGGTAAAACCGGAATAATACCCAACTTTCTGAAATAGTCATCTAATTTTAAACATTAATTTTATAAGAATAATTTTTATTAATGTAGCTAGTTCAATCCTTTATGTTGAATTATTATTAATTGGTTTTTTTTATTTTTATATAGTAATAGTAATTTATTAAAGATATAAAAAAAAATAAAAAAAGAAGGAAAGGGCCCATGACATGTGGGGGTTCGGTCCCGGGTATTTTAATATATTTAGTCTGCCCGTTACCTTGGGCTATCACAGCAATATATTTTACAGCTAAAAATATCATTTGCATTAAATTCTACATTTTACCATTTTTTCAAAAGCCAAAAACAGGGATAAAAAACGCAAAAATAGTCGTGTGGGTATCTCAAATATTTTATTAAACTACTTCAATTTGTACCTACTACCCAACCATCAGGTAAATACGAATTCCATTTATTCAAATTGAACTTTATTTTACAGCCAGAGTAATCGTGATCTCTTCAAAGTTTTGTATTTTCGTGCAAACTTTTCGCAGGCTGTGTTTTTTTCTCCCCCCAAAGTTAATGTTGTTAGCTAATTGGAGTTTCGTCGAGTTGTTGAGATTTTTGCGTTTCTATTTTTAAATATGCATGTCTATTATTAGTCTATGGTACATTGTAGAAAAGGTTCCACGTAAAGCAAGTTTCTGTAAAATCTGTATTTAATAGATTAAAAAAATAATCTCTAATATTTAAATGAGTTATTCTGGAATGTGTATATATGTATATATTTTCTGAATCTAGGAAATGGCTCGAACGATTTTCATGAAATTCAGCATGTTTTGGGAGGAAAAATCGATCTAGTTAAATTCGTTAAAAAAAATTGTTTTATCCCTGTTTTTGGGCACTAAAAAAAATCTTAAATTTACATTGAATATATAAAACTATTTTTGCTATAAATTGTCAAGTCAGCGTAGCTTTTTCGGGGAACGGGCGGTCGCGAGAAATGAAAATACCTAGGATTTTATTTTTTTTGAAGTTTCTTTTTTTATCCTATTATTTTTTCATTTTTTTTAGTTTCTTTTTAATATTGGTAAAAAATTACCGAGGATTGTTCGGTCAACCAGGTACTATTAATCAGAGATAAGTCACTATAATGTTAACGAGATGGTACATTTGCAAATGTGATTAGGGATATAAAACGAGTGGTGTTCGTTGGCCGCGGCTGTTTACTGCCCGCCGTTAGCTTTTATAGCGGTGGTGATTATACCTACCTGCTTCGTGATGAGAATGTAAAACTGTTCATACTAACGCATCCTGACTAAGCATAAGTCTATGCTTTAAATACCTACTTAGAATACAAGAATTATTACCAGTGTGGCCGAGCCTTGGTAATTTTTTAAAAGATATAAAAAAAAAAATTAAAAAAGGAAAATATAATTGGGCAGGTGGGGCTCGCTCCTAGGTATTTTCCTCACCTCTCACCTCTCTAGACCGCCCGTTCCCCAAATGAGGTACCATGACTTTGCACTTGACAGTGCAAAAACTATTACGTTATACGTGTTACGTATATACAGAAATAAAACTATTTTTTTTCTAAATAAAACTGGCTAGATCGATTTTTCTCAAAACCCCTTACACGCTGAATTTCAGGAAAATCGTTTTAGCCGTTTCCGAGATTCCGAATATATATTTATTGCATACAAGGCTAAATACATACAACTATTGTATATACATATACATACAAAATTAACTCGTTTAAATAACAAAGAAAGAAAGATAGATTGCTCTTCCTTAATAATTATCATCATCCTTCCTACCCTTAGCCTACTCTAAGTGGGGTCGGCACAACACGTTATAAACTTGTCACATGATTTGGCTACGTAAATTACGACCGTCCGCCTACCTGACGTCAACTTACCTCAGTCGCCTGTTACGACACCTCGGTAAATGCTGGTGGTCTCCTCGATTTAAATAGGTATATCTAAACGGGTATATTTATATATAGTGACTCCACTATTCAGTTACAGTTATTAGATAGATAACGTTCATCCGATGTATTGAAATTTATATGTACCTACATATTGCACGCTTAGTGTTGAAGTGACCTAATTCAAAGAAGTTGTTTTGCAATTTGCAATAAAGCGTAGCATAGAGCCTACAAAACTAAAGAGTGTTAAGGAACTTATAACTTGGAGGAGCAAATAAATACTAGTTTTTTAATAGTTTGTATATACTATAGTGTATAATGTCATCGTCATCATTATTATTATCGGCCCACTTTAGTCCACTGCTGGTTATGTCCAGCCACCAATTATTCGCCACTTAGCCCCATCCTGGGCTTTCTGCTTCCATCCACTGCACGCTGTCCTACGTATATCGTCATTCCATCGAGTCTCAGGGTGTTCTACACTACATTTCCGGATTCGCGGTCTCCACTCCAGAACACGTCTACCCCAACGGTTATCGGTTCTGCGACAGATGTGACCGGCCCATTGCCGCTTCAGCTTGCTTATGCGCTGAGCTATGTCGGTGACCCTAGTTCTCTGACGGATTACTTCGTTGCGAATACGATCCCTCAGAGAAACCCCGAGCATAGCTCTTTCCATAGCCCGCTGAGCGACTTTAAGTTAGTGGACCGCCTTAACTATTATTGTCCACGTTTCAGCACTGTAAGTCAGGACAGGTAGGACACACTGATTGAATACTTTATTTAGTCTTCAGACTCTGTGGGATGGGTGAGGAAATACGATAGACGATAAGCGAGTGTATGTAATCCAACTCAATTAAGCCTAATTTTGAATTAAGTCACTTTAATACTAAACCTGCGATTTTTTTTTTCACGAATTATAGAAAAATCATAAATTATTAAGTTCATATTAAGCTCTACGTGTAAGTAAATAAAAACCTTTCCAGCTATTATCCAATAAACAGAACACGTTTTCCGTGTCCTCGAGCAACAAATCTCGAGCGCCCTCTCTCGAGCACTCCCCGTAACTAGCCACTTCACCTTACCCCGATCACTCCACATTTGCATTCCATTTCATTTCGCCCCGGACACTTTTATAACTTCGTTTTATTGTCGTTTTATTTTTATACCGAGGGTTAACTTCAAGGGTTGCGCAGTTTGTTTTTTGGGTTTATGACTTTGGGATAATGGCTAGAGTGTTGCCAGTAGCGGAATAAAATACGTTTACAGTATCTAAATGAATTGGCAGAAATAAATCTACTGTAGTTGTTTAAAAGTATTTTATTTATTTATTCGGATCTCCAACAATAGGTATAACATATTTACGCCGCGTGGTATCCGGCTGAATAGAATAGTACCACCCTCATTTCGTGGTGTCGTAATATACAACTAAGGTAAGTTGACGTCCGGCAGGCGGCTAGTCGTAAAATACGCAGCCAAATCATGTGACCCGTTTTGATAACATATTGTGCCGACCCCACTTAGAGTGAGATTAAGACAGGACGATGATGCACAATAAACCATACCTATACTAATATATAAAGCTGAAGAGTTTGCTTGTTTGATTGTTCGAATGCATTAATCTTAGGAACTACTGGACCGATTTGAAAAATTCTTTCAGTGTCAGATAGTCCATTTATCGAGGAAGGCTTTAGGCTATATAACATCACGCTAAGATAAATAGGAGAGGAGCAGCAATAAAAATATTACGATGGCATAATTTAAAGCTTTACTTGCGTGCTCTAAGTAAACGGTAAAAGTTATTAAAAAATCATGTATTACAAAATTGTTCCCCTCTAAAAGTTCTAAATAAAAGTCCGCGACAGCCTATGTCTAGCGTTTTAGGTTCACCCACTTTAACCATTTTCATGTTTATCAAGATACTATATTACGGTTTAAATCTTTCTACGCGGGCGGAGCCTCTGGTGATTGCTAGTTAAATAATAAAACAAATATCCCATACATTATTAAAATAATTATGTAGTACCAATTATCCGCTGAGTGCTATCCGGCTGAGTAGAATAGACCACCCTCTACGTGTCGTAAAAGGCGACAGGCGGCCGGACGTAAAATAACTAGCCAAATTATCTAATAACATGTTTTAAACATGTTGTGCCGACCCCACTTAGAGATTCAAGTAAACTTGAAAACTAGTGCTTTTCGTCAACTCTACTGCTGGTTCGGAAAGCTGTTCCTACCGAGAAGAGCCAGCAAGAAACTTGTTGGTTGCTCTTTTCATAAGCCATAAACTTTTAATAAATAATTATCGTTAATTAAAATAACATTTTAAATACAAAGTGAGCAATAAATTATTATTATTAATTGTCATTTTATATATGTGAGAGTATGTTAAATGCTAGTTAATATTAATACTAAGTTAATCTAAATCTCTTGGTCCCAATTTGCGGGCCGTCCGATCTGTCGCTTATCCGACGCACTTCCCGCTGCGAATCAGATTTAGAAACTATTTTAGAATGACATTGAATGGGTACATAGAATATGCTAGAATGAAGTGAGAACCTAATAACCTTATACATCCACAATTATTATGTAGTGGACAGCAAACATGTTCTATAAACAAATAATTATTTTTTATTATTCGTTCAGTTCAGACTAGATGATATTTGAAGACCGCTAAGAAGCTCCGGCAAAATTAAAGTAACATTTAATCAATAATCTTTTCAAAAAGAATTCGAAAATTTTCAATTCTCTTAAAATAAAAATTTTTAAAAATTAAAAAAAGAGCTTTACGAAATATACTTATTACTTACTAACGTCTTAAGTAATAGTATTGTAATTTTATAGATATACGACATTACATTTATTTATATTGCTTTTTGAAATAAAATGTCATATAAACATACCTATACACTTTGTAGACTGCACAGTAAGTCCATAAAGTGCTAAATTTTGTCATATTAACTTTTTTATTTATAATATTAGTAGATTTTTTTAATATGTGAAAACATAGTAAAGAGACCTATGTAGCAGTGGACCTAAATCGGTTACGAAGATGTATAAAATATCATTAAATCGTGAGCAGTTTGATTTGATGTTTCTAAACATTTATTTATAGATTAGATAAATTCCGAGGCAAAGATATACGGTCATTCAGCCGCGCAATATCGTAAGTCACTGGCAGGTTTGCGCGGGAACGCTTCCATAAACAATGCCATTAACGCGAGCGTTACGCGGCAGATTTTAAATTTGGAACGTTCCGCCGCCATTCGTCATGTCGCCGCCGTGCCCGCGACACTGTGCCGCCAATATTACATGCTATACAACGGATAAATAATTTTGAAAGTTTCGCAACAACTATAGGCAAAAATATACAGCTACAGGCTATAAAAAAATTTATGCCCTGTTATTTAATCTTTTTTTGTTAAATAATTGAAGTTTGAAAAAGATTAAAAAATATAAAATTGGTTTTTGACACAGAACATTCATCATCTTCCTCCCCTTATTGCACTCTAAGTGGGGTCGGCACAACATGTTATAAACATGCTGTCACATAATTTGGCCGCGTTTTTACGACCGGCCGCCTGCCTGACATCAACTTACCTTAGTCGTATTTTACGAACCCTCGGTAAGAGAGAGGGTGGTCTATTCTACTCAGCCGGATACCACACGGCGGGTCGTCCTACCTTAGTCGTATTTTGCGACACCTCGGTAAGAAATGAGGGTGGTACTATTTTATTCAGCCGGATACCACACGGCGTTTTTGACACGGAACATTGTTTTTATGTACCTATGTTAATAAGTATGTACTTTTTGCTATGCAAATAATTAATTATGGAATTCCTACACACCTATAATACCACTGCCAGTTGCCATAGTAATCCGTTAAGGGTCAAACTGTGAAAAGTTTCCTTCGAATTACATTACTACTATTATTCAAAATGTGTGGGGGTAAAATACACAGGTAAAAACATAAGAAAGAGATATATTTAGATTTCCCCTCATCTGCAATACAAGTGTAAATAATAGGTAATTAAGCAGTTTCGTAAAATAGTAAAATAATAAAAATTCGAAGAGAATCTCTGTGTTTGGAACTCGGAAGAGCTTCTTCTATGCATCCTTATATCTGAATTAGCAAGATATATGAATAATATAGTTGTAAATTATATATTTTAGACATGGAAATAAAACTGATAGCATCAAAACTTATCGTTCGCACAATATCGTCTTGACTAATGACGTCATGTGTCCCGCGCAGTGCGATCACAGGCAGCAAGAGCAAATGACTCGCGATGAATTTAAAATTCGAACTCGTAACAGAACGCTAACGAGGGAGGCGGCAATGTCATGAGTTATTGTGGAGCTGTCGATGTCGTTCAGAAACGGGGTTTATTATTTGAATTGAGAACGTTTTGCTTTTAACTCGAATTGCTGATTAAGTTTGATGCGTTTTGTTATCTGCCATTGACAATTATTGTTGTCATCAAGAATTGCTGACGTGGTTTTAGTAACTGCTGTTTCTCTAAGTGTTAAATTATATTACAAGTACAATAAAAGTAAGTATGTTAAAAATTAACTTTACATATTTTTTTTTTATTTCAGCATCAAAATTTAAAATATCTATGTATATAACTATTATTTGAGTAGGAAACGTTTTGACGGGTGGAGAACTAGAATTTAGACCTCCTCAATGCAACGCCTATCCTCCGTAGGTTTAGGTAGTTAAGTAAAGGTAAACATGTAAAAAAAGCTTCTTTTTCAAGTCCGATTACAACACGTTACATTACCCATAATATTATACTTATTAAATTTTTTCTAAGCATTTAAAATTATTAATTGTATTTGCGCCATTTTATATTGAAATGCTAATAATAATTTTAAAAACGTTCAAACAAATATTTTTAAATATTATTTATGTATTGTAATCTGCCTATTTTAAGAACCTTTTTTTAACATGTGACATGGACAAACACACAGGTATTTGAAATAATTCTATAAATTATCTATGACATTATCCAGGCATTTTACTACCTTTATGCCAAAGCCAAACATAACAACAATTTGTTAGGCAGTTCGGTTGTGAAATAAGGACAAACAAACACTCGCATTTACAATACTAGTGTGGATTCCTTGCATTCCGCGGTAATACTGAGTACAGTGGCCACTGTTGTGCCGGGCTTTAAAAATACATACGACGCGGGTGGCCGCCGCTAGATCAATTATTACCAATTAACACGTGCCCAGGAAACTGTGCGCTGGCCAATGGGATGGGAATCACTGCAGCACAAATTCAAATCTATATTTAAATAACAAATAAAGTATATATGTTTCTTATAAACTCCGAAACGGTTTAACCGATTTCAATAAATTCTTTTGATTGACCTGATAATCATGTAAAGTTTGTTGGCGATTTGAGTATTTCTTTGGAACTGTAGTTAATATATCTTTAAATTAAACCTCAAGTAGCTAGCTGAGTATGCTAGATTCGTAGAAAAATCAGAGTTATACAGTAACTGATTAGTTACGAAGGTCACGAAACATTGATAGCCCAGTTATAACACCGTGCGACTCTTTCGAGGCTGTCATGGGTTCAAACCTGGGCAAACACCACTGAGCTTTTCTGTTAAAACTTATGTTTCAAATTGATAATTACAATTTATCACACGCTTTTCAGTGAAGGAAAACATCGTGAGGAAACCTGCATATCTCTAGAGAATTATGCAAATATGTGTAACCTACCAATCCGCATTGGAGAAGCGTGGTAGGTCTTAACTCCAATCCTTCTCTTCAAAAACGGAGAGAAGAAGCCTATTCCCAGCAGTGGGAGAGTAACAGGCCGGTACTTACCTACTTACTAGTCACGAAGGTGAAATGGCTATATGTGGGCTACACATTTCGTTTTAACCATAACTGCTGTTTCTTATCGCTAAGTAGGACTTATGTGACTAACTTACTGCCGTGTGGTACCCTTCTAAGTAGAATAGACCACTCCCATTTCTTACCGAGGTGTCATAAAAAACAACTAAAATAGGTTGACGTTAGGCAGGCGGTCGTAAAATATCTAGCCAAATCATGTGACAACATGTTTAAAAGATGTTGTGCCGACTCCACTTAGAGTGGGCTAAGGGCAGGAAATGAAGTAGGACTTATGCAGATTAGCGAAGGCTTACAGAGCACTGTGAAGTAAATAGACACATGTTAAACGAGAAACTCGCAAACATTGGATCGAGCAGATTCTGCCCGGAGGCGAAAGAAACATCTATGCACATCCTATTTGACTGCCCCGTGCTAATTTATAAGCGACATTTGTCCTAAGGTTGCACTAATTATGCCCAGAGTTTTTGAAAGATATCGCTGCCAAGAGATTCATGGAATTGTAGCACCAAATTGTAAGCTGCAGCGATCACAATTCATCAGTAATGGCCTCAAAGAGATAATGGGCCTCGAAGCTTTACTTTACATAATTTATAGAAGTAAGCTTTACTTTGCGGAATTCCATATTACAGAAGTTACGATATAATTATTTTGCTATAATCCGAAAATACGCGGATAATAGCAAAATAATTCTATCATAAGTTTTGCTTTACTACCGCTGTTCGAAGAAAAAGAGAATAAATGCTGTGTTAATTTCAATGACAAAAATTCCTTCTTCAAATCTAAGTTAACGCAATTGGATATAGAAGATGTCTAATGCGGTTAGTTAAGCAATCATTGCGTGAATGAGATAAAAGTTAAGTACGCGGTTCGCATGAAGCAAAACAACTGTATCATTCGTCACGCCTAAAACACCCGAGGCCATCGTGTACCTTAAGTTTTACAATAAGACAAATAACTCTACAAGTATGAAGAAAGGAAAACGTAATTTTCGTGTTAAAACAAATTATAAAACATATTACGTGATTATTTATTACCTAAATAAATGACTAAAGCTTTTAGGAACATGATTATTTGTCGCAAAATGTACTTATTGATTACGCAGTATCAAACACTTCGAAACCAAATTCTAGCCATTTACTAAGCATATTATCTACTATTTTTTAACTTTTCGTGAGCAAAATTATATTTATCTATCAAGCAAATTTTAATTTTAATATCAGTTTTTATTCGTGAATACTGACTCATTTAAATTCTAAATAAAAATTCTACATTTAGCTCCAAACCTTCAGCCGTTCCAGAAAAAGTACTTTTCTCGAGAATTTCACTATCTTATAGTAAAACCCTTATTTGGAGGGAAAATTGACTCGACACGAGTTTAACCCATTTGCTACGGGCTATTTGAATGCAATGCTAGAATTCGGTGACAAATTTAACGAAAAAACAGTCTGTTTTCCGTAAAACCCATAATTTAAGTTACATTTTTTTATATTAAAAAGGGGATAAAAAAATTTTAGAAAGGCAAAGGTGGGACATGGCACTAAAAAGGTTAGGATACTGTCTTAGACAAAAATAAACACAACCAATATACCGTAGCGCTGCTTAAAACAACTCTAATGAATTTTAATTGCGCTTTTGCAACCTTACAGTAGCCATTTTTAAAAGGCCTTCATTATTAAAGTTGAGTGTGAGATGTTTCCTATAGCCTGAGCTCAAGACTGGTTGCTCTCATGTCACGTTGAGTCACCGTGGCCCGAATATGGCATTTCCATGCTAATGGCACTCATTGGCCGCCAATCAGTTTAGCGGCAGACATTTGCCGAACGTATTATGCCGTGATGTGCTAACACTTGGCTAACGCAAGCGCCGCCATCTTGGCACGCGTCTAATGGACGCGTTCCAAATTTGATTCCAGGCGAAGGTGATGTTTGACAAACATAAGGTTGACAAGGTGATAATTATTTATCTGTTTCAGTGATACAAGCAATTAATAGACTGCATATTGCATATAATTTCTTATTACGAGTATATGAATTTATATTACGACAATAGTGGCCAATTAATTTGTCATAATGACTATTATCCTCCTGCCGTTATAACACACTAAGTGGGGTCCGCACAACATGTTATAATTATGTTGTCACATGATTTGGCTTTGTATTTTACGACCGACCGCCTGTCTGACGTCAACTTACCCTAATCGTATTTTACAACATTACGGTAAGAGAGAGGGTGGTCTATTCTACTCAGCTGGATTATAGATACCACACGGTGGGTCAACTTACCTTAGTCACCTTTTACGATACCTCGGTAAGAAATGAAGTTGGTCTATTCTACTCAGCCGGATACCACACAGTATTTGTAATTAAATAAAAACCGAAGCCCGTCACTCCAGTGCAGAATAGAATGTTTATATATGACTATAATGTTTCCTAATGAATTCGGATTTAGAAAATAGAATTGCTTACTACTTCATTGATTATCAAGTAACATTGAAAAGCCATAAAATAAAACGATATACAAACTCGTCACAAGTATGGTACCCACGAGAATGATATATCCTTGATTATAAAAAGATTTGTTAGTACCAAACAATTAAAGCAATTACAAAAATTAAAAAAAACCTCACCGTCTTTTAAATGCCGGATATTAATGAATAATGATTTTTGTGCGTGCCCCGGCCTTTCATACAATAATATAGATAGTGATGTCTATATACGATTTATTTTTTATTCCAATACGAACCAAAAAATATCGATTTTATTTACGATCGACTGATGGTTGACTTTTGAGTTCAAAACTTAAGTTCAGTAATTCTTTATTCATAATTTAATTATATAATTTAAAAGTTTATTGCATGCATGACAGATTAGTTATTATACTAGAATAGGTAACCGCCGTGTGGTATCCGGCAGAATAGAATAGTACCACCCTCTTTTCGTACCGAGGTGTCGTAAAAGGCGACTAAGGTAAGGCGATCCGCCGTGTGGTATCTGGCTGAGTAGAATAGACCACCCTCATTTCTTATCGAGGTGTCGTAAAATAAGACTAAGATAAGTTGACGTCAGGGTGGCGGCCAGTCGTAAAATACGTAGCCAAATCATGTGACAACATGTTTATAACATGTTGTGCCGACCCCACTTAGAGTGGGATAAGGGCAGGAAGATAATGAATTAAAAAGTTATTTTTCAAAATCGAAACAATATGATGAGATTTTCGTTATTTTTAGTTTAATTTTTATTAATCGATTTATTATTGCAGTTATTTGAAATATTAAATAATTTTCTTAGTTAAAATTTCATATTCTGTTCAATCTTACTACAAAAAAACTTGTAGTACAAATAGAAGGTAAATTGAGATTCAAATCACGGGAAAAACAGTACGTAATAACCTCTTTTGCTAATATTATAAATGCTAAAGTTTGTAAGTATGGATCTATGTTTGTTACTCTTTCACAGCGAATCCGCTGAACCAATATCGATGAAATCTGGCATAATTATTCCTTATACACCGGGGCAACATATAAGCTAAAGAAATATGGTTAATTCTACAGGAATAGGATAAATTAAAGCGCCATCTATTATCAACCTATCACGCGACAACCGTCCACGCAAGTAAGTACCTAAGTAATAAAGATAAACGTATTACGAACAGCGCTCTGACTATTCAGGAAGACTAATCAGATAAATGTATCGATACTATAAACTCGATTAAATACATCGATTAGATTCTCACATCTCTAAAAATATAGGAACATTGGTAAACCGTCTATTAAAATTTCGTAATCTAATTGCACCTTTGTACAGTTGTAATAGATGATAGATTGGCGTGCATCGTACTGACAGACAGGATACATTACAGTGTCTCGCACTCGGGTAGAGCATAGACATTATTCTACATTAGGATAGACATACGTACATCTATTACTGAATACACTTAGGTATATTGTACAGACAACACTCATCATCCTCCTGCCCTTATCCCACTCTAAGTGGGATAAGGGCAGGCAACATGATTTGACTACGTATATTACCTACCTGACGTCAACTTATCTTAGTCGTATTTTACGACATCTCGATTAGAAAGAGGGTGGTCTATTCTACTTAACCGGAAACCACACGGTGGGTCAACCTACCTCGCCTTTTACGACAGCTCGGTAAGAAATGAGGATGGTCTATTCTACTCAGCCGGATACCACACGGCGGGTCAACTTACCTTAGTCGCCTTTTACTACACCTCGGTGAGAAATGAGGGTGGTCTGTTCTA
Source organism: Morpho helenor (assembly GCA_029227775.1). Lineage (NCBI taxonomy): Eukaryota > Metazoa > Arthropoda > Insecta > Lepidoptera > Nymphalidae > Morpho > Morpho helenor. The sequence continues at coordinate 4,903,882 of JARGCU010000006.1, forward strand.
CTCAGCCGGATACCATACGGCCAGATTGTACAAACAACGCTGAAACTGATTTTTTAGAGACAGTACCTTTATTATAAAATTATAGATAACATTGAAACCATTTCTATAGCAATTTAAAACAATTCAAGTTAAAAAAGCTTTTAACAAAATTTCATGTCCCTACTGTTGAGGAGTTCTCTCGTCTGGAGCCAATGGCAGCAGCATCAAATCATGCCTATCATTAAATGCATTGTGATTGAGACTAGACCAGTGTGTAAAATTTCAGCTCAATTGTACACCGGGAAGTGGGTCAAATTAAACTTGCAAATTTCCCCCTTCATATATATGGCAAATAAAAAAAAAAAACAAATAACAATAATAAAATCTTTTCAAACTTTAAAAAAATTAATGTAAAATTAGTTACACAAAGGTAATAATAATATCTATAATCCACAATAAAGCAAACAAAAAATATATTTTACGCTAAATTCGGATAAATTCCTTTAATTCATTTTTAAGTCATATTCACATTCATAAAATTCCTCGTCATACAAGAAACTAAATAATAATGATAGTTTTTATCTTTATAAAGGTCAAATCAACTTACCAAAAAACAAGTAATTTACTCCCACCGTTTCATCAGTCAACACTGAAGTGATTAATTGACATTTAAATTTGATTAATGTGTGCAAGATTCTTTTAAGTAGTGTGAATCTATACCTTAACTTACTACCGCGAATAGTTACTATAATATCACGAATATCTCTAAATTACATCATAATACCTGGAAACATTTTTAAGCAACAGCAAAAAATATTGAACGAGGTCTTATATAACCTATATTTCGGTGCGTTCAAGATATTCCGCGACATCAGAAAATAGCATGACAACTTAAAATAAACAATTATATTAAAAATTAAATGAATAACATCATTGATCAACATCATAACTGACATTTAAATCTTATTTGTTTTTTTTTGTTTCTACGAATCTACGTCTCGATTTATCAAAGCAAAGAGTATCTTTAATACCAATAGATGAATAACTCTAATGACATCATTAAATAACATAGGTACATGAAATATTCAATTCAGTTCAGTTCAATTCAATTTCAATTCAGGGAAATAAAGAGTAAAAGGCCTTAAGGATGATTCAAACTACTAACTACTACTAAAAGTACCAATATAAGAAATGCGAAAATATGTATTTTTTTGCTTCCTGTTTGACATACGGATGAACACACCGTACCATACCATAAATCGATTTGTACCATAGATCGATGTGACTTTTAGTAAAGTAACAATTGAACGGATCCAATTTTTTATTTCGGTACTGAATTCCACCATAAAGTCGTGAAATAAGTTACAAATGTATATTATTTTTTATAGATATACAAGAATTTATACAATTTGTAATTTTAAATATTTCATACTTAATATGTAATAGATTAAAAAAATAAGAGTTGACAAGCAGGCTTTAAACTGAAAGTATCGTTCGAACCGATCAGGGATTCTTTTTTCAAATAACGCTCGTCGTTCCCGCCCTCGCCGACGATTGGCCGATAACGTCTCGTACGTAGCGAGTGAAGACGATATCGCGACCGTTCAGAAATATTGCATTCCATTGTCCATCGCAGATGTTTGAATAATTTTATTTTAATATAACATATTTACATAATGACTTACTTTTTGTGATAAAATATATATAAGTAGTCGTGGCATTAATAATAAAAAAAACGTTGATGCGTTTTTTTATATATTTTTAAACCTTCAGTCTTGAAGTCACAAGGACACACGTCTTGTAGTCACAAGGACGGATAGTGCGATGTCATTTACATTTAACACATCTTTTGTTGTTTCTGTTGTATTAGGGGACTCAACAAAATAATATTTAAAAAAATATTTCTCAATTGTGCTATATTTGCACTTCTTATATATGAGGTAGAAATAAAATCAATATAAACTACACACTAAGATAAAGGAAAAGTTAAAAAACAGGGTGATGTCGATGGACATTTGGCCATCCAAGATATTAAATGGCTATTGCGTTAAAACCATACATCTAAGTCCACAACAAAGGGCGTCATTAGCCTTTACCGGTACAAAATTAGAGATTGTAGAAAAACTGCTATCATCGTAGCGAACGAAGGTCCCTAAATCTAATTAGGTATATGATTTATGGCGGCCAAAGTGGGAGCCATTACTGGAGGAGATTAAGAACACTGAGGATCGTTAGGTGGGTGTGGTAGGGTGGCCACGGGTATTTATTTATTTATTTATTTATTTATTTAAAAAGGTTTACTTACAACTACATACATTGAAGCATTTACAATTTCTTATTTACTAGAATTTCTTTATAAATGTAATAGTTAATTAAAAGTAAACACCGCATTATCATAAAAGAAGCTTACATATATATAAAAAAAAAAACTTAAAAGCGAAAAAAACTAAAAAACAATATAAATCTTATATCTAATTGTAAAAAATATGTAGAAAAAAATACAAATAAAACTGTGCTCTCTATAGTCACTCAGATCTCCAAGATTTTAATATTTTTTTCCTAAATTCATTTAAAGTGTCTGAGTAAATGTCAACTATGGAACTATGTTTATTAAGAGTCTTACAAAGTCTAGGTACAGGTGAGTTTACGCCGTGAACAGTACGACGCAGGGGAGGGTGTAGGGGTGTTATTGGTTGCCGCGGATAACGCGCGGGTATTCTTAATTTAAAGTAGGCTAATAATTCAGGACAGTCAATTTTTCCATTGAATATTTTATATAGAAATTTTAAGTCTAATAGTTCACGTCGTTTTTCCAATGATAACATATTAAAATACGACAACCTTTCCTCATATGTTAATCTAGTCTTACCAATACTAGCAGCTAAATGCCACAGAAATCTTTTTTGAATTCTTTCCAATCTTAGTGTGTGCGTTGCATAATGAGGTCTCCAAACGACAGATCCATATTCCAATATACTTCTTACCAAACTGTTATAAAGAACCTTTTTTGTTTCAATATTTTTAAAGTTTCTTGCGTTTCTCATAACAAAACCTAGCATTCTTGATGCTCGTTTTGTCACATTCTCAATATGAGGTATAAACGTCATTTTCTTGTCAAAAATTACACCCAGATCTTTGATTGTGTCCATCTCCTCTAAAATATGCTCATCTATATGATAATGAAAGACAGTTGTTTGTTGTTTTCTAGAAAATTTTACAAAATGACACTTTTTTCTGTTAAGAGCCATATTATTTATTCGACACCAATTGACAAGGCGGTCTAAATCTTTCTGTAGGAGTTTACTATCTTCGATGGTTATTATTGGTCTAGTAAATTTTAAATCATCGGCATACAAATAGGCAGAAGAGAACTGAAAGCAACCGGCGATATCGTTAATAAATATGTTAAATAGTATAGGTCCAAGATGAGAACCTTGAGGTACACCTGAACTAATTGTACAAGTTTTAGATTGGTAGCCATTGACTACTACAAAAAAGGAACGATTTTTTAAATAGGATCCTAACCAACTGAGTAGAGGGCCAATAAAGCCATATGCACTTAATTTTGAAATGAGAATATCATGTGGAACACTGTCAAATGCTTTACTGAAATCTGCGTATATTACGTCAATTTGATTGTTTTTATCTAATGCATTTACCAGCTTTTCAGTAAAAGTTGTTAGGTTAGTAGTGGTTGACCTAGAGCCAATAAATCCATGCTGATTTAAAATGTAATATTGCTTTAAATGACTCTGTATTATAGGACAGACTGCGCTTTCAAAAACTTTAGCAAAGGTAGATAGAATTGAGATAGGTCGATAATTTTGAATCATGGTATTTTCTTCCGATTTATATATAGGGACAACCTTAGCTGATTTCCACAACGTAGGAAACGTTCCTGTTCTAAGTGACTTGTTATAGATAATTGACAATGGTTTAGCTAGTTCAGAAGCACATGATGCTACAAATAACGGTGGAATACCATCTGGTCCTGCACCTTTAGTGCGATCTAACTTCTTTAAAGATTCTAATACATTCTCGCTATTTATTGTAGGTATTGTTATATTAGGACCATATTTGTGAATAGCTTCTAGGAATTGCTCATGTTCATTCGTTAATGGCTTAATAATATTTCTAAATGACTGAGAAAATTGGTCAGCAAACAAATTACAGATGGTAGGGCCATCGGAAGTTTCTACATCTCCATTACTCAAACTAGATGGATATAATCCCTTTCCACCTTTCTTCGACTTTACAAATGACCAGAATAATTTGGGATTATCTATAATTCTTGACTCAATGTCTTTAATATATCGATTATATTTAACAGTCGCAAGGCGAGAAGCACGATCACTTACTAACTTAAGAGATATTTTGTCCATAGGGTTTTTATACAATTTGTACCGCCATCGTATATGATTTTTTTCCTTTATTATTCTTTTAAGACTTCTATCAAACCATGGAGGGAATTTATTTTTATTCTTTATAGAAGTGTGTACAAACTTATGCACAGCGAAACGTAATACTTCGTAAAAAATTATTAGCATAGAATCAACATCATTACTATCGTTAAATAATTGCTCCCAATCTTGTTCCGCCAGGTATTTACATATACCCTCATAATCTGCTTTATAAAAGTTTGGCAATGAGATATTCATATTGTAGGGGAGTTTGACATCCTCTACTAATGACAAGATAACATCTAGAGGTGGATGTAAAGAGTCCTCAACGGAAAGAGCATTACATGTTGCATTAACCTCACATGTAACATTGGTAATCACTAAATCCAATATACGTCCCATTTTATTAGGAATATTGTTGAATTGGTTAAATCTATGTACATTCACAAAATCAACTAAGTATGTACCAACCCCTGACATAACATAGCCATCATTTTTATTAAGTAAATCCCAGTTTATATAACTTAAATTAAAATCACCAAATATACAAGTACTTAAATTTTGTTCACATACAATATTACATTTATCTATATAATGTTTTAACATATTTTGACTTACTGGTGGAGGTAGATATACGGCACCCAAAGCTATTTGTGATGAAGATAGTTTTTTATTATGAGTATTTGTATTTATAGTGACCCACACATCTTCGCAATTACTTTCCCAATTTAACATACGTTTAGATATATATTTATTATTGACAGCTATTAATACCCCTCCGCCATCTTTTTTATTGTGTAAACCTGTTACTAGACGATCCCTCCTGTAAACACTATATCTTGCGTCAAAGAGTTCTTGTGATGAAATACTGTCGTTTAACCAAGTTTCTACAAGTATTACAATGTCATAGTTACTACAGCAAATTTGTGTGTAAAAATTTTGAGTCTTGGTTCGCAACCCACGGACATTTTGGTAGTAAACTTTTAACATATCTTATTTATAAAAATAAGAGCCTAATACATGCAGTTTCCCGTCTACTACAAAACCTATAAATACACTTAAATTATTTTATCTAATGAATTAGTATCCTTAATCCAAATGTACATTGATTCCTCATCCTTGCGTACAAATATGCGCCCGTTTCTAACCCAAACGAATTTGTAATTCATTTGCTTGGCCTTAACTCTTGCAGCAGCGTGCAGCGTTTTGTTAGCAGGAGACAGATGTTCAGCAACGTAAATTTGCGTTTTTACTCCAGGGATACCAATCAGGTCAGTATTTAATTTGGCTTGAGAGTTAGTCTTATTATAATTTATGATTGCAGCCAGCATTTCATCTCGTAGTCTTGGGGTTGCAAGTTCCGCTATAATAGAGCGTGGGCGATTAGTATCTTTGTGTAATTTCGCGACTCTAGTACAAGTCAGAATTTGCTCCTTCGAGATGTTGCAATTAACAACTTTTCCAATTTCAATGACTATATTAATAAGATTTTCGTGTTTCTTCTCTGGTACACATTGTATTTCCATATTTTTAGCTCGAGCATGCTGTTCTAATTGACTTAATCTATTGCCGAGTTCAGAAACTGTTAATTTAAGATTTTCATTTTCCAACTTTAGTGTCATCATGGTTTCTTGAGCATTTTTATGTTCGTTAAGGACGTCTTCAAACTGCCCATTCATATGTTCCATAGATTTTATTATCTCCCCCATCTCGTTCTGTATTGGTTTTAGTTTTTCATTCAAAGCGGCAGAGAGATAACCGTTGAGTTTGGATAGCATTTCATCGAACTTAGTATCCATGATGTTCTTAACGATATCATTTACTTCTTCTTTCGTAACAGGATTCACTTGCTGGATTACCGGAGGAGAATTAATGGCTTGCCTTTTATTGGCTCTAGTGGAAACGTTGCGGATCGGCGTACTATCATCTATTCCTTTTCTAGGAAGTGAGCTAACGCAGGTTGGGCATGTCCAAAGTGTGTATCTTTGAGGGCTATATAATTTTTCTTTTATTCCCAGACAGGCATAATGATATTTTTCTTTGCAGTTTGTACAGGTAAGAAATGTGTCCCCATTATGACTATCACTACAACATCCCCAATTATTTCTCGAACTGGACATTTTCTCCAATTGCAATTTAATGTTTAAAATCCGAAAAATTTATTATATTACTATCACAAAAAATACATTAAAAAAAAAATTGTGTTAAAAAAAAAAATTCTACTGTTTTGGAATAGAACTAATGCGTAACACGATAACGTGATTTTTAATGCATGCACTTGCAATCTGAGCTATTAAGGAACTTCGTATATTTATAAATTTTGTAATTGTAAACGACAAACACATTCAATAACACTGCAACATTGAATATTGGACGGTGGATTGTAAAAAATTAACTTCGAAACACCACACTATTACGTCTTTATAAATAGTTTTAAAAAGTTTTATTACAGGTAAACAGACATAGTTCGTTAAGATAACACCACACAGTTCACTCTGAATACCGTAGATAGCGATAATGTTCCAAGTTTTTACAATACTTTTCTTATAACAGTTTATTCGCTAATTAATAACTGTAACACATAGCTCCCGTGTGGATGTCAAACACGATCGGTATTGGGGACTAGTCTTTGTAAAAGTTAAATAAAGTGGTAGGATGATACTATCGTAATTTGGAGAAGGTTAGAGCTCGCAGAGTTTCTGTATCGACAAATATGCTATACAAATTTTTATTTCATCGTGGTAAGACGTGGTTCAAATTCCGGGTTAAAAACCCAATGAATTTTTCTGTTAAAATGTATGGGTTTAATTGATAATTGCAATTTATCACGCAGTTATCAGTGAAAGAAAATATTGTGATAAAACCTGCATATCGATAGAATTCTGGATTTATGTATTAAATAACAAAACGCATTGGAGGAGAAACCTATCTCAGGGATAGAAATAGGTCGAGACTTAAACTAAGTAAGACTGAAGTATTTAAAAAAATATTAGTCATGCCCTTATATGCACTGCTTTGTAATAAAGATCACATGTTCTAAAGGAGATGAACACTGCTTGTTTTGTAGAATATTGTCGACATGATGGGGATATGTTTAACCTAACTATCGCATGGTGGGTCTTCTTTCTAATTCTTCTCTCTAAAAACAGAGAGAGGAGGCCTATGTTCAGGGAAAGAAACAGGTAGAAACCTTACTTAAGTGACACTGAAGAATCTAAAGAAAAGTCAGCAAAAAGCAGGCATGCCTGTAAACCAACTCCTTTTTTATAAGGGCCACTAGTTAAAAACAGTGGTATCCCATCCAGTGGTATCCAGGTCATGATAATGGCATTTTTTTCTAATCCAATAAATATTTCGCCTTATACATAGGAGATATAACTTTGTCCTTTGGATAGGTCGATTTGTCGTGGTAATTACATGTTATTCTAAAGGTGAATATTAATTCTTTTTCGTAGCCCTAATATATTGTCGACATTGTCAACCTACTCAGGAGTCTTGACGTTACAAATAGCAATTTTCTTGTGGCATATGGACCCGCTACTTTATCGTCCGCAGTCCACCCTCGGACCAGTTACTATAATAACAAAAATTATCCCAGTAATTGGTAAAAAATACCAATCAAATATAATGGCGCGTGCCAGGTATGGCACCATAACTAACGGTGTATAATGTTTTTCTACGAATTGTCAATAAGTGGCTTAAGATTTTGATTATTCTTCATCCATTGGAAGAATAAAGCCGAGCCTTTTTTTATTGAAAAGCATGATCTTCTAACACAAGTATTAATATACTTATCAGAATATCTCTACAACCTGTTGAGATATTCTGAAGACACAAGATGTAATGGAAAGTTTATTTTTTATAGAATTAGGCGTTACTATATACCAAAATCGCAAAGCTTTGCGATTTTGGTCGTGGAGTCTATCTCCTGATGATGCTTCGGTTGCGGGGCGAAACGATTGTTGAGTTTGTGATAGTAAACGTATATAGTGCTTGTGTATTGTGGTGGCGGTGGTGGAGGTTTGTGCATGTGTTTTTTACGAATCCTGCATGTATCAGGTATGATAACCGATTGTCCAGTCTACATTTAGCATTATATATATTTTCTATTTTACTTCATCGCGGATTATAGCAAAATAATTTTATTATTACTTTTGTAATGGAAAAGGCAATCTTTTTTAAATTTTAATAACGATCTATGCAATGAAACTGATCCTGTATACATATTAAGTTCCGCCCGGTGACGCTGCAAAAGTCAATTCGAAAAAAAAACATTAAGTAAAAATTAAATTTTAAAATGTTCTTTAACCAAGTAAACTCAAGAAGTGCAATTTTTTAAACCGATTTACGGTTTTTCATATTGATAAAGACAAACAAGCGGGATTATGCGTATTTACCAGGACGACGCAAATTCATATCCCAGGCATGAACGACCACGACAAAAAAAATTATATGCATAATTGCTATTTATAATTCATACTTATTATCTAGCTGTGTCCAGGGCTTCGTATGGCTGGAAATCAGTGTTTCACTAAGTTTTCCTAGCTCAAATCCCGACCCCACGGGAATTCTAGGAAAAAAGAAAAGCAAGGTCGTGGAACACGTAGACTACTAAATGTAGCTTGCTTTTCTTTTAGTAAAAGTCAAAAGAAAATCGGTTTAGCCCCTCCGGAGAAAATACTATTAATGTAAAACTTCCTCATCTCTTAGTAAAAACCGTACCAAAATACGTTTAGTAGATTTTGAGAAAATCGATCACATACACACAGAGATTATCTTTTTCCAGCTCTAGGAGAGTAAGCAACGACTATTTTAGTTTTAGTGAAAATCAGCCATTATGAACTATATAAGTACGTTAGTGTGTAAAATGGAGTCACCCATATATGAACGATTTATGGAGTTGCTAGTGCGACAGTAAGATATTATGTGTATAATATAAATTTTTGGATAAGGATTTGCATATTTTATTTTATTACTAACATAGTTTGTTTTTCTTGTTACTAACAATTGTGAGCCTTTGTAGCTTGTAATAAAATTATTATTTTTATATAATTTATAGAATTAGGCGTTACTTTGCGGAGATCCATAATACAAAAGTAATAGTAAAATTATTTTGCTTTAATCCGCGATGAAGTAATTTTTTGCGATTTTGGTCGTGGAGTCGTATCTCCTGATGATGCTTCGGTTGCGGGGCGAAACGATTGTTGAGTTTGTGATAGTGAACGTATATAGTGCTTGTGTATTGTGGTGGCGGTGGTGGAGATTTGTGCATGTGTTTTTTACGAATCCCGCATGTATCAGGTATGATTGTCCCCTCTACATTTAACGTTATATATATTTTCTATTTTACTTCATCGCGGATTATAGAAAAATAATTTTATGATTACTTTTGTAGTATTTTTATATCAATACGACAGCTTAGTGTACTCATCCGAAGTTAAGTCCTGTTTAATTTCGGTCCAATCGAACGTTCACGTAATTAGCTGGAGTCGTAACTCAGCATACGAGTTGAGGGTTATTTCGGTTCCCATTGTCTTGTCTGAAGGTTGCGTAATTGGTGCACAGGTGGGGTTTGACTTTACTGACGGGCCTCTAACAAAGGTGCGCGCATACTTATGTTAGTTATATTGCAGAGATATACTCGGTTAGATTTCGTTTGAGCTGTTTGAATTATTCCGTTTTTGTCTCTCCTCTCGTATACTCAGGCGCTTCCTACTTTGTTCTACCTCTCATCAGCATGAAAACACATGGTTCGGAAACTATTATGGCTTTATAATTAATGAAGATATATACATATATACATTTTTATTTAAATTCATTTAAATCTACCCGAGAATTTTTTCCATAGTGTGAGCATTATGGAAAATTAGCTTTTACCCGCGACCTCTTTCGTGTGGACTGTTATATATTGTGTGATAGGTCGATAATAGATGGCGCTTTTTAATATCATCCTATTTGTGTAGAATTAACAGGATTGATGTAGCTTATATTATTCCGGTGTATAAGGAATAATTGTGCTAAATTTCATTGATGTTGGTTCAACGGATTTGTCGTGCAAGAGTAACAAATATACATGCATACTCACAAACTTTCTCATTTATAATATAAGTAGGATTGAGTGTGCTCAATAGCAGACTCCTATAATTTTATAATAATATAAAAGAAAGAAAATATTTAATATAAAAGATCTTCGTAATGATATTTACTTGGAGGTCTTTTACTGAATATTCGTTAATAAATACCATTCTTGGCCGTATATCGGAAGACGGATATTTCCATTGGAAAATAATAAAAACTAGCATAAAATAGGACAGTTGTTTGTTTATTTGAGATTGGAGCATATAAACCTTCAACTTTGGTTTTGTGCTAAGGTAAACCCATATCCTAAAAATTCTTCTAAAATTAGCTGATTTCACCTTGTTTTTCATTACCGAACGCATAATTAATGTTTAAGTTTAAAACCTAGTTTTAGAACCTTGAAACTAAACATACATCATCCTCCAGCCCTTATCCCACTCTAAGTGGGGTCGACACAACATGTTATAAACATGCTGTCACATGATTTGGCTACGTTTTTACGACCGGTCGCACGCCTGACATCAACTTACCTCTGTCGCATTTTACAACACCTCGGTAAGAAAAAGGGTGGTCTATTCTACTAAACCGGATACCAAACGGTGGGCCAACTTACCTTAGTCGCCTTTTACGACACCTCGGTACTTTAGTATAGAAATGCCATAAGTGATAATTTCAATAAAGTAAACGCTTAGATATTGCAATAAATGAAAATTGAACAGATGTGTACACGCCCTATCCGCGTAAGTAACATGGTACAATGTTTTAAATTTGTGAGTCTATTTGCAGTACAGCAATTGCAACTGCTTTTACAGATTGCGGATGTTGAGTGTTAAAAGCCCTGTAGCTCGAGATATTTTTATTGTTTTCCTTCTATTTTTAACTGTTCACTCTTGACTTATTATAAAACTACTAAAATAAAAAAATACACAGTAATAATTAACATATTTTTTAAAATCTAACTTTAAAACAGACGATAATTAGTGATCAAAGAAGCAAAGTTAAAAAAAATGTCATAGGTATTTTAATCAATGTACAATAAACAATCAAACATTATACACCTAAACTTTTCTCATAAATCACTTTCTCAATCAATCTGTTTTTAAAAGCCTCATGAAAAGTGGTTTAGTTATTTTTTTAACTTCAACGGAAAACAGACAGACGCAGTATGGGATTTAGTTCTGATAGTAATTAAGCATCTAATTATAATAATAGGAAGATTATTTTTCACGTTCAAACGTATTTTTTATCTTTGCTTCATTTTAAGGCAAAGAATAATAGGCGTGCAACTTAAGAAAATAATAAAAATAAAATAAAATCTTTACATATAGCCCAGATTATCATTAAAAAAATAAAATAAAATAACTCTTTATTCCTTTTTCAAACTCGTTACATATAAAATAAGCAATTGTCTCAAAAAGAGCAGCGGAACAGCACAATTTCCGAACGAACCACGACGTAATCGCGGTAAACGGTATGACATGCGTGCGTATTAATCTCCCTGAGTCTGCGCCCACCGTGGGAATATGTCATTACAGGCCGACCGCTGTACAGCCTTTTGCTTTAAAAAAAGTTTGTCCGCTTAAAATACACGCTGCGTTTGCATAACCGAAATTAATACGTCGTTTGTATTTAATGTAACATTTTCCTACAATAATATAGTCTCTTGTAAAAAAATTATTAATTTATTATTGAGTTCATTCGAGTGACATTAACTTAAAAAATAAATTATTATATAAAATATATTATTATATATATAAAAAAATAATTAAATAATAAATAAAGCGATGGCCATCTTGTGATAATTGAACAAGTCCTTATACATTATTATACATTTTTCACATTTTCCGCCCAATTTTACTTCAAAAAGCAGCCGTAGGATCAATCAATATTTATGTTTTAAGAGTAGTTACGTTAAACCTTATTTTTCATTCGATGCGTTATTTTAAGTGAAGAATTCTGTATTCTATAGAGCTATGATGAACCTTTTAGTTTTATCTTTTATTCCAAAGAACATCATAATAAATGAGAGTGAATGGAACCAAAAAGACTAAAATATGATAATTGAATATTGATTGAACGCTGCAAATAAAAACTAATTTATTGCAAATATAAACTAAATATTTTATTGTCAAATTAGGAAATGCAAAGTGTGAGTATAATATATAATAAAGACTTTAACAGTAACATTTAGAAGTCCGTTTTTAATATTTAATAATGTCTGATACTATCTATGTCTGTAATTATATTCGTATGTCTGAAAAGCTGTGATAGCCCGGCGGTGAGGCCGTGCGACTCTGTAGAGACGATCACGGGTTCAAACTCCGGGCAGGCACAAATCGGCTTTTCTATATAAAACTTATATGTCTAATTTATACTTGCAGTTTATCACACGCTTTTCAGCGAAGGAAAACATCGTGAGGAAACCTGCATATCTCTAAAGAATTTTGGGGTTATGTGTAACCTACCAACCTGCATTGGAGCAGCGTGGTAGCTCTTAGCTCCAAACTTTCTCTCCAAAAACAGTGAGGAGGAGGCCTATGCCTAGCAGTAGGGTAATAACAGGGCGTTCTTTTCATTGTGTGATACAATTTATTTACCAATTTTACGCTCTATAAATTAAAACTGAATTGACGAAATATGAAGTTACCATACCGATCCCAACAAAGCGAAGACAGTATTGCATGTCAATCGACTTTCTTTAAACCTATTACTAGCTATTGTAACGCAAATATATTTTTACTAAATTCAGTGAACAATAAAGTATTTTTCAAGTACAATGGGAGATATGACAACCTTTGACGAGGAGACCTCCCGTCTCGCATTAATAGACAGACAATTGTTAGTACGTTTTACAAAATCGTACCTTATTTTGTAAGAAATAACTTCGTTATACATTGTTAGTGGTTTGAATAGGTGGCGCTAAGTCTTTATAAAATTTTACGCATCGGAAAACGTTTATGCTTCTATGGATGTTGAAATTACCGGTGATTATCGTCAATGTGTATGGAGTTTTTATAAAAATAGTAGCTTATGAAATTAATGAACATAGCCACTATATCATATAAAAAAGGACAGGGTTTACAGTACTATTAAATTACTACTATTAAATGCTTATGTCACACAGATCCCAGATCTTTAAATTTGTCATATGGTAAAACTATACGCACGAACACTTAGTTGAATGTATCATTAATGAAAAGTTTGTATGTCTCAAAGACAAAACTGGAAAATCCTTGTTATTTTTTAATTCTGTGCATTTGTTGCATCTTCCTTTTATTTGAAGTTTTAATAAAGTAACGGCTTATACTGCGTCCATCATATTATCAGTCTTTTGACAGCTCACGCTCATTAAGTTTTGTATTGCTTACGTACAAATATCATACAAATAATATTTGTACTTTATGGATGGGTACCGCCCACTTAGTGATGTCACACATAATAGGTTACTACGATTATGCCACAGATTAAAAATAATCGGTAGAAATCGATGTTACGAGTATTAAAAGACATTTAATAACATTATATAAAGTTTTACTTTCTTCTTAGTTAATACATGAATACAAATAAAACAATCAGGATATTTTAATTTATTTTATTAGCACGAGTCGTCGGAATGATAATCAACACTAGACTCCTCCGATGAGGAGTCTTCAGTAGCAGTTATTATTAGCTCTTGTGTAGATAATATATTATCAAACGCAATATCACGTTCCCAATCAGAGAATATTACTCTTTTAGTTCTTTCCACCACACTTGCCCAGTTCTCGGCCGTTACGTGGGTGCAAGCATTTTTTAGCAATTGCAACATTTTATTCGCTGTGAATGGGGGGCTTGTATTGCATCTCGCAGCATGCCCTTTTACTTGTGCCCATAGAAGTTCTATTGCGTTGTACTGGCAGTGGTATGGAGGAATCCGAAGAACAGTATGGCCATATTCTGCTGCCATTTCATTGATTACATAGCGTTTTGCTCTCTTTTTGGTTTTTAATATTTTTATTAATTCAACTTTTAACATTGAGTCGTCCACATTTTCTCCATTGTCCCGAAGCCAATTAATTATTTCATGCTTTTTATTAGCCTGTGTTGGCATTTTGTCAATTTGACGGGAGTGGTAGGGCGCATTATCAATAAAAATTATTGATGGTTCTTCCAATGAAATGAGCATTTTTTTGAACCACTCTTCATACACATTTGCATTCATCTCTTCGTGGTAGTCATTTGATTTCTTCGATTTAAATGCCAACAGTGCGTCTTGTACAAATCCTTTTGCTGTACCTGCATGGCAAATGATTAGGCGCTCACCTTTTCCCATTGGTACTGAGGAAGTGGAATCAGCAGTATCATCAGTCCAGAAACGAGATAGTGTGTGGTTAGCGTTGAGCCATGTTTCATCCGTGAAAACAATATTTGCCCAATCTTGTATTTTCTTTGCCTCTCTTAAAAAATCACAACGTGCTATAGCTATATCTGTGCGTTCCATTAATAATTTTCTTTTATTTAACTTTTTATATGAAAAGCCAATTGTGTTCAAAACTTTGACCAAAGAAGATTTTTCACCATGAAATAGACCACTTCTTTTCAAAGAAACAATAAGTTTTCTCAAAGTTGGAATTTCTTTTCTCAAGTAGTAATCTAGTTTACGTAGGTTATCATTAATCGAATTACTTAGGTACGTAATTCGATTAATGATAGTAGGTACTATAATCGGAATGGTATCGCATACGAGAATCTTTAGGACATCACTATCGTCAATCTGTCAAAAGATGGTTAATATAATGGACAGTGTATAGTACGTGCTTAAGTTGATGTTAAAACGTTTGTAAATAGTCCGTAGTGATCGATAGCGAATTTACAAGAATTTTTTAATCGTGAACTCTACTTCTTGAATATACTCGACTACCGCAAAGTGTCCGAAAGAAACTTTACGATTTACTCTTTAATTTAAAAACCTGCTTGACAGATCCTTGCTCGGTAATTTTTTACAAAATAAAAAAAGAAACTTCAAAAAAAGCAAAAAAAAATATTGGGTGGTGGGACTCGATCCTAGGTATTTTCATTCCTCGAGACCGCCCGTTCCCTGAATAAGCTACGCTGACTTGACGGTTTACGGCAAAAATAGTGTTTTATATTAAATTTAAATGTTAATAATTTTTTTATGTCCAAAAACAAGCATAAAAGGATCGATTTTCTCCCCCAAAACCATGCTGACCTCAGGAAAATGTTGGGGCCGTTTCCGAGATTCCGAAAATATATTTATATGTATACATAGAAGATTAACTCATTTAAATATTAAAAAAGAAAAGATTAAAGATTAATACAATTCTAAAAAACTAGTTACATCTAAACATCTCGTGGTAACTAGCGAATGCACCAATGTATACCTATCTGTAAGAAATCGAATTTTTAGTTTTGAAAAGGTTAGAAAAAAAAAAATTCTTGATCAATAGCATTTTTTTTAAAGATCCGCCGAGTTTCTTGCTGGTTCTTCTCGGTAGGAGCAAACTTTCGAACCAGTGGTAGCTTCTTTAAAACATTTGACGATTCAAAAGTACTGTAAACAGTCCACTTGAATAAAGAATATTTTGAATTTCACTATTCTTAAAATAAAAACCACGACAAACAAATATATGAAAATAAAACCTTTGACTTTGACTATACTGGTTCTCATATCTCTAAATAATTCACGAACAATTACTAAAAGATGAAAAACACGAGGGTAGATGTAACTTTCACGCGACCATTAAACGTGGCTATTGTCCCGATATGGACTTTGATACATAAAAAATACGTGTATCCCAAGCTGTAGCTACTAAGTAATCTTCACAATGAATCTCAACACGACGCAAAACATGACTGCATTTTAGGATTCCGTGGTGAAATTGGCTTTGAGGTCATTTTATCTGTAGTACTGCACTGTACTGTACGGATATGTAGAAATTAAAATAAAAATATTTTGCTATAATTCGCGTTTGTTAACAAACCCGTGAATAATAATTAATTAATACTTCGACATACATATAAACGCTCCTGTTTATGGTTAAATTTATAAAGAAATAATTAGTTAATAGAATTAGGCGTTACTTTACGGAGGTCCATAACACAAAAAGCAATGAAAGTATTATTTTTTAAATAAAATATAGGTATGTAATGCTGAATGTAAATAAAAATACACTCTATTTTTATTTTATTTTTTATTTATTTATTTATTAGATACACCAACGATATATTAGACATACATTAACAATAAATTCTTATATTAATTCAAGTTCCAATATAATAATCATTTACAGGCGTATTCAGCATTATTTTATTTTATTTATTTTTTTTGTTAGTTCTGAAAAAATATATATGTCAAAAAAAAATTTTAAACTATAAATTATTCTATATGTCAAAAAATATAAGTATAAAATATTAATAAAATAAAGATAATAAATGTCATACTCAGAAATAATGTTATTATGTCAACTGAACAAAATAAAATAAAAATAACATATAACAAGTAAATTAGACTGCTGTCACAAGTGCCCGTATTTTCTTCTTAAAGCTGAAAGTGTGAAGGTAGGTACTATCCGTCGTCATAGCAGAGACATGCTGAATTTGTAAAAAAACTTGCACCACCCGCCTCCAACAACACAACAATACACAAGCACTGCACATATTCACCACCACGACAACAATCGTTTTGTAACCGAAGCGTCGTCTGGAGAAAGAATCCGCGAATCGCTAAGCTTTACGGAGTAGAACGGTTAGTGCACTCTACATTTAGCATTACATTTTCTTTTATCGCGGATTGTAATAAAAAAATTATATTTTCATTACTTTTTTTGCGGTGTGGTATCCAGCTTAGTAAAATATACCAACCCCATTTCTAACCGAGGTGTCGTAAAAGGCGACTAAGGTAAGTAGACCCACCGTGTGGTATCCGGTTCAATAGAATAGACCACTCTCTTTCTTACCCAGGTATCGTAAAATACGACTAAAGTAAGTGGACGTCGAGCAGGCGGCCGGTCGTAAAATACGTAGCAAAATCATATGACAACATGTCTATATCATGTTGTGCCGACCTTACTTAAAATGGGATATACTTGTTGTGGAAAAGATTAGTTGTCCAAAGTCTTACTGAATATCACACCTAATTATAAATATCATGAATATCTGGTTTAATGACTGGACGATGGCTTTTCTTTAAATATACCTACAGAACCCATAATGTGCCAACTCGGACTTGACCTTACATTTGCTATCGGCAGCTATAATCGCGTTGTGACAAATCGTGTTAGCACTTAGATTTAACACGTTACCTATACTTTAATGGGTATTAGCTGATAAGTGTTTTAGATAACGACTTATATTAATAGAATTTTCCTATTCGTATTATATGGCCTTATAAAAAAACACAAAAGTTAAGTTTCCTTACTGGAACTTGTCATTTTAAATTACTCGGTCGTCTTTCAAAAAATAAGTAAAGTAATGGCCTGGTACTATCCCACTGCTGGGCATAAGCTTCCTCTCTCCGTTCCTGGAGAGAAGGGTTCGAGCTAAAACCTAACACGCTGCTCTAATGGGGATTGGTAGGTTACACATATCCCCAAAATTATCTAGAGATATTTAGGTTTCCTCACGATTGTTTCCTTCACCGAGAAGCGTGTGATAAACTGCAATTATCAATTAGACACAAGTTTTAATAAAAAAACTCATTGGTGCCTGCTGTGGTTTGAACTCGTGACCCGCTGGAAAGAGTCCGCTGGGCTATCACATCTTTCCCAAAGAAAATTTTCCGTTTGTTAAGAAAATGTATGTAATCTAATAATAATCTAAGTGTAGGAACCGAAACCGTAACCGATCTCGGGGGGCGAAACGATCGTTGAGATTGTCGTAGTGTATGTGTGTAGTGCTTGTGTACTGTGCTATTGGTGGTGGTGTCTTGAAATACGTAGGGTAATTAATTTTGCATGCATGAGAACTATTATGTTTCCTGCACTTAGCTTTTGTACTATAGAATTCCGCAAAGTAACGCCTACTTCTATAAATTATTATTAAAAAAAAATTAAGGTCTGTCTGCCCGTCTATCTGTCTTAGCTACATATTTTTTTTTCATGTCTTTTACAATCAAGTGTTCTAACTGTTAAGCTATCAGGGCTTTTAACATATTGTCTAGCTCAGTATAAGGCCGTGTACAGACATCGCGAGGCGGGCGTCGCGAATAGTTCGTCACGCATGCCTCGACCTGAGGCATACGACGGTACATTTATACATGCTTCCCGAATTACATATGCTCAAGGTGAGCACACAAACAAACACGCATGGTATTCGTTACTAGAAAAATGGCTCCGATAATGCGAGACGTGAAAATTGCAGCTGCGGCCTATATTTATTATATTTTATTTATTTATTTCTTTATTGGTAATCAAACAGCGTTTCACAAGTTTTAGTAATAAACAATACTCTATTATATTGCTATTTCACAATAAGGCCAATAAAAGATTACTCTTCCATCCATCCATCCATCAGCCCATCGCAGTCCACTGCTGGACATAGGTCTCCCCATGTCTGCGCCAGACATCCCGGTTCACAATTGAAATGAAAAAGAATTTATTCAGCTCCATATACTAAATTTAACAGAAAAAAATTAATCTAATTATATACTATCATTAAACTTAATATCCATTAGTACATAGGTCTAAATGGGCCTTCATCTCAATATTAGCTGAATGTCCATATTAAGACATTCAGCACTGATTTTCAGATGACGTCCAAAACGTCCGTCTACATGAGCGCACGGCTCGCACTGAGGCAGCATTCGCAACGATCGTATGACGCGAATGCTCACTGTGAGCACACATGTCAACACAGCCCGATGCATGCGAGACGAACCATTCGCAACGCATGCCTCGCGATATCTGTACGCACCTTTATACGGACCATCGGCATCGATTGTAAGCATCTCAGCCGCCCTACAGACCGTGTAAGTGTCTGCCCTTATCTCAGCAGGCTAAGCTTGATCTAGAAAGAGCTTTAAGCGGAGATAGCGGACGAAATATTGCAGCGTTCATGCTATATTACTATTGCTTCGTACTGGTGGTGTTCTTTACTTTCTTTTTTATTGACAAGCTCCCAAGAATTTAAGCCCTATAGTATCAGGCTGAGGAGAATAGACCATCCTCTTTTTTACCGACGTGTCGTAAAAGGCGACTAAGGTGATGACCGTGTGTGTATGTGTTCCATATATTTATTTACTGGTTTTTTTTTCATTTACGTGGACCATTTTCGCGTGATAATTTGTTAACAGATGGCGCATTTCAATGTCATCCTATTCCTGTAGAATTAACAGGATTTCTATAGAGGTCATCATCATCATTATTGGTTTAGCGGATTTGGCGTGAAAGAGTAATATCCATACTCACAAATTTTCGCATTTATAATATTAGTATTTGGATATTTTCAATGACAGTTTAAGCGTTATGTGCGTAAGAAAGCTTACTTCGGGCCTTAAGTGACAAGTGCTGATCTTAAATCTCAGTTTCTTTTTAAAGGTTGTATTAATTTTCTTTTTTATTAACTCTTTCTTTTCTTTTAATTTAACGATTTCATAAAATTATTATAGTTAAATTATATCTCTCAGTTGTCGTGACATAATTTGAAACTTGTTATTACCTTTAATTATGTTATTACTTACTTTAAGTTGTTCAATGTACAATTTTATATGTGAAGTGTGCATTTTGTTGGTTATCTATTAATAAATAAATAGGATTTATTATCACGATACTACACGTTACTAAGTTTCCATATTCAACCTACTTCGGCGCCCTTGTATCCCGCAGGCAAGGTCTAAGTTAAACGGTTAGCCTCTAGTAAACAGGTTTAAATGCTTATATAGAAAATGTGTATGTTAGTTCGTACACAAAGAGCAAACAGCTTCCAATGATTACACGATATACCTACGTGTAGATAGTACACAAGGCCGCGGCACAGCTATCGATTGCAAACGTCGGCGTTGCGTGCCGCTACCCTATAAACTAGGGCTCTTATCTCATCTGATACTCGCTTGATATTAGCTTTTTCAATGTTACTAAGACATAGGAGCGTAACATTACGCTTCTATCACTATTTCTAACAAAAAACATTATAACTTGCTTGAAGCAAGCAAGAAATTAAATGCTATGAATTTTATTGATTTAGGAACATTTTCAAATTGTAGGTTTTTGTAAAGCTGTGATAGCCCAGCGATGAGACCGTGTAACTCTCTCAGGAAGTCATTGGTTGTAACCCCAGGTAAATTTCTTTTTATATTAAAATTTATGTGTCTAATCGATAATTGCAACCAGAAGGAAAACATCGTGAAGAAACTTGCATATCTCTAGAGAATTCTCGGGATACGTGTAACCCAGTGATTCTCAACCACTGTGCCGCGGCACTTTTGTGTGCCGCCAAATTTTGCAAATATAAAATAATGTTAATATTATTAAATTATATCATTTAAAAAGAAAAATATTTTTATTATTAGCTTGTAATTAATCCCTTAACAGACGTTTAGTTATTATTGTAGTATATATTAGTTTATTTAATATTTTTGTCATAAGTCATTGTGTCATAGTAAGTATTATTATCTTTTTCTTTGTGTGCCTCCAAATTTTGAAATCGTTAAATATGTGCCGGAACAAAAAAAAGGTTGAGAATCACTGGTGTAACCTATCAATCTTGGAGAAACGTGGGCTTAAGCTCCAAAAGTTGAGACAGGAGACATATGACCAGCAGTGGGATAGTAAGTTTTAACATAATCTGATCTATTTAGTTGTGAATTTATATTAAAAGGGCCCTTCTTAGGGCCAAGCAGGTCTCGACAGATATCGCCCGATTTACTGCTCTATTGGACGATACATTGTGACTGCCGTGTGTCCGCGACAGAGCCGCACAAGAAAATGCATGGAGCTGTTAAAAATACACTATAACCGAATATTTTTCTTTATATATGTAATCAATATAGATGCATGGATATGACTTAAAAAATTATTGTTTTTTTCAGGTGGATTTGATAAGAAATTTGATATTTCATATTTCAATTTTGAAAAATTCAAAATGTTCTTGTCACCAACGATAATGTAAGTAATTAATTTAAAATTATTTATTGTATTCAATGGGAAATTTTATAACAAAGAAAATGGTATACAAATCATAGGTAGGCTATTACGCTACGCTGTACGTTCCAGATACTTCATCCGCGTGAAAATCAGTGTGTCACAATTTTTTTCCAAGTTGAAATTTTGAAAATAAAAGAGTACTTATTATGAGTTAATCATAAGTGATAGATATAAGCTGTCCCGGACTTTTTTGTAGTATTTTTATAGATCTACAATTCTTTTGTACATTACTTTAGTGTATCTCTTTAGGTGACGCCTCTCCCTGGTGTCGATTGAAGATCCCAGGGGGCGAGTTTTTTAGAACTGCGCAACCTCTTTAACACAATTTACATAAAACCGTGATGTACTATTAACCTAAACCTTCCGGAAGAATAGTTCTATCTTTTAATAAAAACTGTACAGAAATCCGTTTCATATATTTTGAGTACAACGATTACATACAGACAGACAGCTTTTGGTTACTTTGTTTTATACTCAGTATACCTATATCATCATCTTCCTGCCCTTATCCCACTCTAAGTGGGGTCGGCGCAACATGTTATAAACATGCTGTCACATGATTTGACTGCGTTTATACGACCGGCTGCGTGTCTGACGTCAACTTACCTTAGTCGTATTTTACGACACTTCGGTAAGAATGAGGGTGGTATATTTTACTAAACCGGATACCACACGGTGGGTCAACTTACCTTAGTCGCCTTTTACGACACCTCGGTAAGAAATGAGGTTACCACACGGCGGGTCGACTTACCTTAGTCGCCTTTTACGACACCTCGGTAAGAAATGAGGTTGGTCTATTCTACTCAGCCGGATACCACACGGCGGGTCGACTTACCTTAGTCGCCTTTTATGACACCTCGATAAGAAATGAGGGTAATACTATTATATTCAGCCGGATACCACACGGCGTTTATAACTTTATGTGAACTATCCTTGCTAATAGGAAACTAGGAAAAAACATAGATACAGCGATATTATAAGAATTTTTAGGAATAAGTTTTAATATATGCATTATTTTATCGTTTTTTTATACTATCGGTTTCCGCAGAACAGCGCCTACTATAAATCTATATTTACATTAGATATTAATGCGCAGTCTATCAGTCTTTGCGTGTTAAATAATTATGTACTATATTATGTTACATGTTTCAAATACAACCTCCTTCAAATAGTAAGGTCAATAATATACAATAAATCAAGTTAAAAATGCTTTTAACAAAATTTCAATTCCCTAATGTTAACCGTTAAGCAGTTCCCTCATATATAAGGAACTGCTTAACGGTTAATTTCAGCTAAATCAGAAACTGAGAAGTGGGTCAAATTTAACTTACAAGATTCCATCGTCACAAACATACATTGCAAGTTCAATAAAATCTCTTAAAACATTATCGCCGTGTGTAATGCCGTGTGTATATAATGTGTGCCAAGAGGAAAAATTTGTATGTATGTTTGTAATGTTTTCACACTAAAACTAGTGGACCGATTGAATTCTTTCACCATTGGAAAGCTGCATCTTTACTGAACAACATAGGCTATATTACATTAAAAAATAGGGTTCCGTCATAAAAATATAATTAGGTGTTAAAAATTTGCCATAAAAATCTGTCATCGCATGCGCTGCGGAAACTACTGATGATATATTTAACAAAAATAAATGAATAGTCCGACTTCGACTTTCCACTGCCATGAAATCGGTATGTACGCGGGTGAAACCGCGGTATAATACTAGTAAATAATAAATTGATTGACTTTCAAGAAAATTGCTTCTTATTTATTGAACAGGTAAAGGAAAAATATCTTTGATATAATTGTTTTGTCCTGTCCTCATCCGAAATTAAACGGCGACTAAAAAACGCGATTATTTAAATCCTGTATGTTTACTTACTAGAAGCTTTAATTGTGCCACATTTTATTAATATTACTCCAACCATGAAAGCGTTACAGACAGATAGATACGAGACTTTTACATTTATACTAGTTGTAGGTGTATTTTCCTTTTCCCGAAAAAAAAAACGTTTTTCTATTATATATTTTCGTGCCGTTCGCGATGCGCGGAGTATGGCAATTATAAATATCGAACAATTTTTGTTAGATTTGAATTCATAAATATTAATTGTAAATAATTAATAATCTTGAATTCTACTAAATTTCATTAATATCAATTACTCCAGCGGATTATCTGTCAATGGGTAACAGATCGGCAAATTTTCGTATTAGTAATTAGTATAGAAGTATATTCTAAATTCAAAATCTTGTTCTAGAATCATTTATGGACAAGTATATTTAATCCTTTAACCACACCCTCCATACAGACTCCACAAAATAATTTCATTAAAACAACAGATGCCCGCCGCCCTTCTTGCTTCCTACACGACGGGTTGACAGGCTATCAGCACAAAATACCACAAAACAAGGCAAAAAGAACCTTATATTAATATTCTTAAGTCTCAATACAGTCGCACTATAAATGTTACGTTGATAAGATGGAGGTCAAAAGTTTAACCACTGCTTAGGCGGATCACGATTTCGTTGATTTTGATTTTATCGTGCAGGTAGGCCATGTTTTGATGGCAAGGTCGGTATGATCATTATTTAAACCTCATTTATCATTCTGCAATCTTTTTATTTTGTGCTTATCAGTATTCCACATTCTTCCTCCTTTTTGAAGATAAGGTTTGGAGCTATGACTGGTTATGCTGCTCCAATGCGTATTCTTAAGCTAATATAAGAAACATAAGTTTGAATAGAAAAAAAACATTGGTCAGGTACCAGTTACCCTAGGGGGGCGGTGAAGCGGTTCCGGGAACTTTTGTTCTGGATCCAATCTGCTGCTGGCGAGTCCAGGTGGTAGCGACTTGCCTAAGCCCATCGTCTGCCGCCCTGTCAGGGGACCTTTGGACGTTTCGAACGGGGTATATCGGACGTCTGGCTTACAGGTCCCCGAGGTGGTCGGTGCATCTGGTGCTCCCGATGCATTGTTTAGCGGAAGGGGTCTCTTTCGAGGGGTCCCTACCCGGAGGAGGTGTTCTCTGGGATCAGAGCTGTTGGCATGATACCCTGTCCTTGCCATCAGCAGCGTGGTGGAGCACACAGGTCGTTTTAGTCGGTGCGAGTCCGACATAACCGCCGCCTGTCCCCGTCGGGCGGCGGTACCCATAAGGGGTTTTTTCCTATATAAAAAAAAGGTACCATATACCCGGGGTTTGAATCCGTAACATTCTGGCAAGGATCACAACATCGCTCGAATATTTAGCAATATATCAATCAATTATTAAATATTGCCCCAATATTTTATAATTGACTGGCCCGTTGGCGCAGTGAGTAGTGTTCCTGCCTTTAGCTCCGCGGGTTTGATTCCCACCGAGGGCCAACATTTTCTATAATAAAAAAATTGTTGGTTCTGCGAGCCTGGTTGTATATTTATATTTAAGTATGTATTTAAAAATTATATATGTATATTCAACAGTTGTCTCTCACCCATAACACAAGTATTAAGTTACTTTGGGGACGGACTTGTCTTGGGTTTTTTTTTTTTTTATGTCAGGAAAACCCATTATGGGTCATCACCGCCCGACGGGGACGAGCGGCGGGTATGTCGGACTCGCACCGACTAAAAACCTGACAGTGCTCCATCACGCTGCTGGTGGCGGGGACAGGGTACCTATGAAGACATTGCCCCCATCCCCGCCAGCAGCAGCTCTGTACCCCGGAGAGCGCCACCTCCGGGTCGGGGCCTCTCTAAACAGTGGTCCCTCCCTCCGCTAATCGATGCATCGGGAGCACCAGATGCATCGACCGCCTCGGGGACCTAACTCCAGCGAGCGTCCGATACCCCGTTCGGACCGCTCGGAGGTCCCCGTTAGGGCGGCATGCGACGGACTTCGGCGAGTCGCCTGCGCCCCGCTCGTCTGCGGCGGATCGGATCCAAGGACTCGACTTCCCGGATCCGCCCCGCCGCCTCCTTCCGCGAGATTACGTACTCGCAGAAGGAGGCCATCGCTGCCCACGATCGCTCCCTGTCCACCATGGCGCGGACCACAGTGGGCAGGGAGAGATGGTGCCCCACCTGTGCCACGACTGCCCGCTGCTTGGGTTTAAATCTTACCGCTTTTACATTACATGATATTCGATAAATACCTTCCAATTCAAAATATTCTTTATTCAAATAAACTTGTAAACAAGTGCTTTTGAATCGTCAACTCTACTGCTGGTTCGGAAAGCTGTTCCTACCGAGAAGAGCCAGGAAGAAACTCGGCAGTTGCTATTTTAAAAATATAATTCTTATGACTATTTAGATTTAGTCATTACTGTCTTTTACAGGGTCTAAGCGAGCTATATCCACACATTCTTTTCTTCTAAGTAATCCTCAACAGTAATAGTAAGCAGGCTTTCTGGTTCAGCCTCTTTTTAACAGTGTTTTTAACATGTAATAGCAAAGCTAAAATTGATTGCGGAATTTTATTATAGAATCTTACTTAATATCCAGACCCACAAACGATTTACGTACTTTTGCTAGGCGCAAAGGGGCCGCAAGCTTGTCGGTTCCTACTTTATCTATACACATCGACTATCATTTAATAATTCATTATATTTTTATGTTTTTAACGCCGTGTGGTATCCGGCTGAATAGAATAGTACCACCCTCTTTTCTTACCGAGGTGTCGTAAAAGGCGACTAAGGTAAGTCGACCCGCCGTGTGGTATCCGGCAGAGTAGAATAGATCAACCTCATTTCTAACCGAGGTGTCGTAAAAGGCGATTAAGGTAAGTTGACCCATCGTGTGGTATCCGGTTTAGTAGAATAGACCCTCTTTCTTACCGAGGTGTCGTAAAATACGATAGAGGTAAGTTGACGTCAGGCAGTCGGTCGTAAAATCGCAGCCAAATCATGTGACAGCATGTATATAACATGTTGTACCGACCCCACTTAAAGTGGAATAAGGGCAGGAAGATGATGATTTTTATGTTTTTATTTTTAACAACAACCCTACCCAACCCTACTTCTAAAACCCGTACAACAAAGTATATTTCCCACCGATAAATTAAAATTCTCATCTCTCGAGCATCGCGTGCGTTTAATAAAGTACAAAAGGAGGAGTGCGCGGTTCATACTCGTACACGACGAATGGTCCTCTAATGTCAGGCTGGCCGAGGGCGGGGCGCGCCGCATCTCTTACGACTGCTGGACAAGGGCGGCGCGGGACACACTGCGTCATTCCAACGCGTATGCATTGACGCAATATTTACAGGAAGAGTCATGAATGAAAAAAGTAAGTAACGGCCTGTTACTATCCCACTGCTGGGCATAGGCCTCCTCTCTCCATTTTTGGAGAGAAGGGTTGGAGCTAAGACCTACCACGCTGCTCCAATGCGGATTGGTAGGTTACACATATCCCTAGGATTCTCTAGAGATATGCAGGTTTCCTCACGATGTTTTCCTTCACCGAAAAGCGTGTGATAAATTGCAATTATCAATTAGACACATAAGTTTTAATAGAAAAACTCATGCTTGGCTTGAACCCATGATCGTCTCTAGAGATTCACACGGTCGCACCGCTAGGCCATCACAGCTTTCAGTCATGAATGAATGAATGAATAACTCTTTATTGCACACCAAGTAAATAATAAATATAAACAAGAGAAATAAGAATATTTAAGAGTGCAAGGGCGGTCTTATCACTAAAAGTGATCTCTTACAGATAACCCCTACGTTAAAGCAATTAAATGCGTTAAAGATAAGAGACAGGTTGAGATCGGTGCACAAGAGGAAACTAAACATTATTGTTTAGTTAAACTCGATAAACTTACTTATTAATATTAGGTACATTCTACGTAACACAACGCCGTGTGGTATCCGGCTGAATAGAATAGTAACACCCTCATTTCTTACCGAGGTGTCGTAAAAGGCGACTAAGGTAAGTCGACCCGCCGTGTGGTATCCGGTTTAGTAGAATAGACCATCCTCCTTCTTATAAAGGTGTCGTAAAATACGACTAAGATAAGTTGACGTCAGGCAAGCGGCCGGTCGTAAAAACGCAGCCACATCATGTTATAATACATGTTTATAACATGTTGTGCCGACCCCTCTTAGAATGGGATAAATGATAAGGAAATAATAACAAAGGAGAAATATCGTTGTTTGTTATACGTATATTTTAAATATATGTATTAAATATACATGTATGTATATTATGATTAATAGTTTTATCTAAGTATATTTATATTATTATAAATATGCGAGTTTTCCTTTTGCACACCTGTCACGCTCTTCTTTTTTTTTTCTGATAATCCTGTAAGAAGGGTTGCCTGGAAGAGATCACTACTCAGTGATAAGGCCGCCCTTTGTACGTATACATAAGTTTACTTTAAGTCCGTATGTATTTTTATGTGTTTTATGTGTTTGTACAATAAAGTTTTTTTTATCTATCTATCTATCTATTTTCTTTTATTGCGGATTAAATCGTGTAGCGTGGAAGTCCATGGAAGAGACCTATGTCCAACAGTGGACGGCTATTGTTTGATTAGTGAGCGAGAGAGAGGATTATAGAAAAATTATATTCTCATTAGTTTTGTAATACACATTCATAAATAAATATTTTTATTAATACGTATTTGACCAAAACCGCCCCGTGAGTACGCGACATGTGCACAACGCACGGTGCGTTATTGTGCGAATTAAAAAGGGCATCGCAATCCGGCATCGGCAGCCGGCGGACGGGTCACGACGCGCTCGGTGTGTGCGCGGCTTAATGACGAGCGCGCCTGTGAGCGGTGGGCAACGGGACTTATTATCGTTGGAGAATGGGAGAATGCTGTCTTTTAATATGCAAATTAGCAATAGCCAATGAGATGTTATAGCCACTATAACCTTTTATATTTAAATCCTCCTACGATTTGGTAAAGTTTAAAAAAAGATTGAATAGACAAGCGCGGTCCATCTTAGGCTACATCTTTGCCTTTACATCAGGCAAGATCGTAGCCACGCGCTAGCCGTATTCATCATCCTTTTGCCCTTATCCCACTTTAAGTGGGGTCGGCACAACATGTTATAAACATGTTTGTTACATGATTTAGCTACGTTTTTACAACCGGCCGCCTGCCTGACGTCAACTTACCTCTGTCGTATTTTACTACACCTCGGTAAGAAAAAGGGTGGTCTATTTTACTAAACCGGATACCATACGGTGGGTCAACTTACCTTAGTCGCCTTTTACGACACCTCGGTAAGATATGAGGGTGGTCTATTCTACTCGGCCCGATACCACACGGCGTCGACTTACCTTAGTCGCCTTTTACGACACCTCGGTAAGAAAAGAGGGTGGTACTATTCTATTCAGTCGCATACCAAACGGCGTAGGCGCTAGCTGTATTATATATAAAAAAAAGAGTTAATCTTGTATATATTCAGCATGTGAGGGGTTTTGGAGGAGAAAAATCGACCTAGCTATTTTTTATTAAAAAATTCGTGTTATCCCTGTTTTTGGGCATAATAAAAAGAAAGTTTACTTTTAATTTATTGAATATATAAGTACAACACAATTTTCGCCATGAAATGTCAAGTCAGTCAGTAATTGGGAGACGGGTGGTCGCGCGAAATGGAAATACCTAGGATCGAGCCCGACCTACCCTATTATTATTATTTTTTTGAAGTTTCTTTTTTATTTTGTAAAAAATTACCGAGCAACGCTCGGACAACCTGGTACTAAACAATTAATCCAACAATTTCGCTGATGATAACTTTGAATACTATGTAAGTATATAGTATACCCTATATAACACGGTAGATTGGTCCCGCGTTATAGAAAAACGCGTTTTAGGGGCCGTACAAGTATTACGTAAGCTAATTTATTATAATTATTTGCCCCCCATACCCCTTGTCAGCAAAAGTAAGCAAAGCTCTACCCCTTCTTCCCATACTTACGTAAACATTTGTCAATTAATGTATCTATTGTTTTTATTTTTTTGCTATTATAAAGAACAACCAAAAGGAAGTACTTTATTGATGTTGCGATCTAGCCAAGAGGCTAATAAGCAACTTAAAGATTATCTAAACTTATAAATTAACTTATATCTAAGAATAGGTCCAGTGACTTATCTTAGTCTTTCTTGCTATGCGAGACACTTTGTTCTTGTGTTTCTTTCATTGTTTTTATTAATATTATAATTATAACGTTATAATTATAATTTGACAAATAAGAAAAAAGATTTAGGATAGAGATTATATTTTACTGATACGGTATTCAACATAGAGTAAAGGACAAAAATATTATATCATATTAACATAACAAATAATTTTAAATTTTTGGTACACATATTAAATTCAAATTAACAGTCTTCAGTCCATGAAACCCGAATCCATGATTTTAAATTTTTTAATGAGTTTCTTTTTAAGTAAAGACAATGTGAGGGTTGCCATTCGTGTAAAAAAGTAAATAACTTGTTGAAAGTATAGACGCTTGCGCTTAATTTATGGCAATATCACATGCATAAATAAAAAGTAATATTATCTGTCGGCGCTCTCCCCTTCACTCATAAACTTGTCTACTGTCAGTACGTTTTATAAATAGCTCTTTTTAAAATAAATTGTTGAAATTATCCAAGTGCCTTTGCTTTTATTTCATCATAACTACCGATGACGTAATCATCATCTAGACTCCCCCAACCCCCTCTGTCATCCAAAATAAGCAAAGCAAAGACCCCCCCGTCCCCCATAGTGTTCAAGTAATACTTGAACGGTCCGGTACATTATAGTAGAGCCATAGACACCTATAAACCACCCTCATTTCTTACCGAGGTGTCGTAAAAGGCGACTAAGGTAAGTCGACCAGCCGTGTGGTATCCGGCTGAGTAGAATAGACCAACCTCATTTCTTACCGAGGTGTCGTAATAGGCGACTAAGGTTAGTTGATGTCAGACAGGCAGCCGGTCGTAAAATACGTAGCCAAATCATCTTACAATACCTATGTTTATAACATGTTGTGTCGACCCCACTTAGAGTGGGATAAGGACAGGAAGATGTATGTCTGAAATACTCATACATTACTTTACTTTACATCCCTTTTTATGTTTCAATATTTCTACGGGCGTTAAAAACAAACTTTCATTACAAATATCGCACTTATACTCTTTAGTATTAGGTCTAATTTCCTTTTTCACTATCTTCTCTTCTTTTTTCTCAGGTTTAGAAGAACATATGAACTGTGTATGCTGGATTCTTTCTAGAGGTGAAAGACACGCGGTTAACTCGCAGTTCTGACATGTCCAGGATAGACTGTAAACTTCGTTATACACATTGTAACTCCAATCTGTGTCTACCACACTGAAAAAATGTTTCTTCAGTTGTTAATATAGAAATTACGAAAAAAACTGTAAATAATCTAAATTACCACACTACATTATTCATAATTTAATACTAATACTAGCTGAAAGGCCAACGTGTTTTGCCATGTACATTGTTTGTAGGGAATTTCTATAGTACTTTTATAAAAAAAAAAAAGAAGAAGTAAGTAATAACAAATTGGGAGTAAATTAGAAAATGCAAGTGGACAATTGCACCCTGAGCAATAAGGGGTATAAAAAATAGATAGTATAGATCAGGGCTTCTTAAACTTTTTTATATAGCGACCCCCTTCACGCTTAGGAAATTTTAAACGACCCCCTCCTCCATATAATGAAATATATATCAACCGTAGATGTAGATGTAATATCGCACTATTTTACAATGTAAATAACAGTTTTGCATTGCCACTTTTTTCAAAAAATAGTTATAATAAAACTACAATAGTATTTAGTATGATTTTTATTTGTATTTATATTTGTACGTAGTGTGTATACTAATTTTAAAATTTCATTTATAATTGTTGTAAATTAACCAATCATAAATTTAATAAAATCTATTTAATTAAATTTAATGAAAGGGGATAATGAAGGAACTTAGGAGGAGAAATATCAATAAATCTTTGTTAGAAAAGTTCTTTAAAGGACAGCTGCAGCCATGTAGTTGTATCAATAATGATTGAAAAGTATCAGATCTCTGACGCCTTTTGCTTTCAGTACCCACAGTTTAAGAAGCCCTGGTATAGATCACCCTCATTTCTTACCGAGGTGTCGTAAAAGGCGACTAAGGTAAGTTGACCCACCGTATGGTATCCGGTTGAGTAGAATAGACCACCCTCATTTTTTACCAAGGTGTCGTAAAACACGACTAAGGTAAGTTGATTTCAAGCAGACAGCCGGTCGTAAAACACGTAGCCAAATCATGTGACAACATGTTTATAACATGTTGTGCCGACCCCACCTAGAGTGGGATAATGGCAGGAAGATGATGATGAATGAATTAATCAATAAGCGTAGGAGAAAGAAAGAATGACAGAGTTACTCATTAATAACATTATTATGTATTAAAATGTTATTTTACATACCAATTATAAACAATATTGTCTGTAAGGTAAACTCCACCTTTCTTCACATGGGCGCGGCATTCGAAACCTTCCTCAAAGGGATTAGGGTCTATATTCGGATGGACCTCATCCGACCCCACGTATAATACTTTAAGGTCACCAGGTAACAACCGTTTGATAGTGTAACATACGTCACTATTTATATAGGACGTGACGTCACAGGATAGCTCGTATTGTAGCTCTTCGTACGGCGTTTTGGTACCACTGGACTTTTCAAGTTCCGATTCCACAGATTTGTTTGGATTTGCATCTGAAAATCGATTGTCTTCTAGAGTCACTCTATGTTACTGTTGATTTGTAATAGTCAAATTTGCGTTTTAAATGGAAATTATAACAGCTAGTTAGCTTTTATAATTTCCATTTAAAACGGAAACGGAACGAACAGCTAGTTAGCTGACCCGGCAGACGTTGTTTTGCCATATAAGTTATTTCTAGGGAATGTATTGTGAACACTATAAAAAATCGCCGGGAATCGAACACCCACTGCGCCAACAGGCCAACAGTAGATAGATGCCAATAGATCATGGCCAAAAATTGACTTATAACATATATGAATTAATAAAGACAACGAGATTTGCAACATTTGAGAAAAAAAAGTCAAACATAATGGGTAAAATAAAAACTAAATATTAACACATTACCTGATAGCCTCCTATTGATAAGCGCGTCCCATCTTTGCCGTAATTTCGTCGCTTTGAGCAACAAATTCAGACCAGTTTCTGGATAAGGAAACTCAAGCAGTAGCCAAGAATCGCAGACCAGCCTAGTAACAAATTTAGAAAATAAAATAATTTACGACTAATTTTTAGACTTAAACTAGCCTATACTGTGTAGATTTTCATTATTTCATCATTTATCATCCATTTTGTTGCTTCAGGCTAATCCATACTAATATTATAAAGAGGAAAAATTTGTATGTGTGTTTGTAATGTTTTCACAGAAAAACTACTGGACCGACTTAAAAAATTCTTTCACCATTGGAAAGCTGCATCTTTACTGTGCAACATAGGCTATATTATATTTAAAAAAAAAAATAGGGATCCGTAATAAAAATGTGTAAAAAATAATAATAGTCATAAAAATCTGGCATCGCATGCGCTTCGGAAACTATTGATGATATATTTAACAAAAATAAATCTATAGTCAGACTTAATAGACTTTCCACTGCCATGTGATCGGTATGTACGCTGGTGAAACCGCGGGTTATTACTAGTTAGGAAATAAGTTACAAGTGCAAAAGTGTTAAATATGGGATAGATATGTGACTTGAGGGAGGCTTAAAAGAGATGGCTGTATTATGTGAAGTAAATCAGTAAAGTAAAGTTAAAGTGGGATGGGTTTTTTTCCAGTTTTGGTTCAATGTAGTTTTAGGATGACCAATGGAGAAAAACGCCAAGAATGTAGCCAAACTTGGGTTGGAGTGACGGTTTCTGCTATTGGATACGTCCACCCCCCTCAGACTATGTGCGTGTTTTCAGTTCTGAACTTATCCTAATCTTAGTATAGATGGGAAGTGGTTATGCTAAATATAATTATGACTAATATAAGTGAGCTAAGGGCCTATCTACAGCACGCCGTGTGGTATCCGGCTGAATAGAATAGTACTACCCTCATTTATTACCGAGGTGTCGTAAAAGGCGAATAAGGTAACTTGACCTACCGTGTGGTATCCGGTTTAGTAGAATAGACCACCCTCTTTCTTAACGAGGTGTCGTAATATGACAGAGGTAAGTTGGCGTCAGGCAGGCGGCCGATCGTAAAAACGCAGCCAAATCGTGTGACAGCATGTTTATAACATGTTGTGCCGACCCAACTTAGAGTGGGATAAGGGCAGGAAGATAATGAAAGTCCTATCTTAAGCCTAGTTATCTTATTATAGAATGACGATGATATTAGTGAAATAGAAATGAAAAATATGTAAATGTACGTTTGTTTATATACCATCAATTTCCTTACCTTGAAAAGCCAATATTTGTGTCAATAGAATGCGCCAGAAGTAATAACGTCTGTGCCGCTGGCATTCGCATTGAATTAACTATGTACGGCTTTGTGGTTTCCAACAAGGACCTGAAAGAAAGTTGGTACGTCGCATTCTGGATGTCTAGTTTTAGCGTGACCGCCTCAGACCGTTCTGCTGATTACTACTTAAAATCCACACTATTATTATAAATGCGAATTTTTTTTCTTATCTCTATTTGTAGCCCCTTAAATACCCTTAGTGATTTACTGTATAAAAGTGTGATGGCCAAACGGTGAGACCGCGTGCGAGAGGCACTGTTACTTCACTTTTTTTTACAAGATTTGCTTATTTAAAAATCCAAGATATATTTTCTTCGAAAATACATTTTTTAAAACGATATTTAAGAAGAATGAATTATGCCAAAGTTATCTTATACGTTTAAGGGATAACTTCATTTAATGTCGTATCGCCGGTACGACCCGATATAATGTTAATATGGATATTCACATTTTTTAACATTTTTGTTTATTATAAGTATCAGAATCATCATCCTACTGCCATTATACCACTCTAAATGCGGTACAACATGTTAGAAACATATTTTTACGGGATTTGGCTACGTATTTTACGACCGGCTGCTTGCCTGACATTTATTTTACGACAGGTTATGTAATTATGAGTTACAGAATAAATAAATGACTGTTGCTTACTTAATTTATAGTACATAGATAATAGTTTACTCACAAATAACAAAGTATTTGGTGTTTCGATGACAGCGGAAGCTTGCTCTTATATCCTGGCGGTACGTCCGTCTGTATGTCCGCTTCAGTTAGTTGCAATAGTTTAGTTTGTTTGCCGAAGTAGGACGTCGGGTGGAGGAACACGAACGGCTTGCTCCAAGTATGATACAGCTGGTCTGATACTGACTGGAACAAATATCAAATATCTTTAAATACACTGCTGTGGTAGCCCAGCGGTAATACCGTGCGCCTCTTTTGAGGAGGTCTAGGGTTCAAACCCTGGGCAGGCACCAATGAGTTTTCTAGTAAAACTTATGTGTCTAATTGACAATTGCAATTTTTCACACGCTTTTCGGTGAAGCAAAATTTTCGTGAGGAAACCTGCATATCTCTAGAGAATTCTAGGGATATGTGTAACCTACCAACCCGCATTGGAGCAGCGTGGTAGGTCTTAGCTCCAATCCTTCTCTCCAAAAAAAAAAGGAGAGAAGAGGCCTATGCCCAGCAGTGAGATAGTAACAGGCCGTTACTTACACTACTTGGATCAGATCAAATGGTTTACAATAGCCAATCAAATAGTTTAAAATAGGCATTAATTTGTTTGTAAAAATTGTTGTATTTTGTAACTTGCAAATGATCAAGGTATTAAACCCACCTAAATATGACGAAGGATTGTAATTCATAAAATTAGGCGTTATTTTTCGGAGGTTTATAATAAAGAAAATAATGAATTATTTTACTTGGATTGGCATAGATCTCTAACCGCGGATTATGGCAAAAAACTTTGTAGAAAGTTCACAAATTCCAGTAATTCTATACAAATACGTATTATTCCAGGTATATAATACCAAAAGAAAGTAATTTATTTGTAGCATCTTTATTAGTCTATTTTATTTAATAAACCAAAATTCGTTTATAAAGTAAATAATTCGATTTTACTAGTTAGGTATTGCATCATTTTTTTCTTTATTTTACTTTCCCTTTTTTGTTATTTCGATTGCATTCATTTAGGTACATAGTTTTTCGTTATTATTTTTTCTTTCTTTCTATATTACCTGTAGTTCACTTCTTGTCTTTTTACTTCTGTTACTCAAAGGTTGAAGGAAGAGATCCCTTTTAGAGATAAGTCAAGTACAAGCATGTGTAAATTTTTTCATTTTTCTAACAATAAGTATGTACGTTTAAAAAAAAATAACGAAGATACGGAGGACAGAAATATTACTATAGACATAGATAAATGACTTTAAAAATAATGAAGTTCCAATCATTAATAAATAACATTTATATTGATATAATTATCTTTGTTGAATTTAATATATTAAATTTTATTTTTAATTCTTTGACATTTAATTGATATAGAAATGTATTTTGGTTATTTTAAGCAAAATTTTAATTCTGTGTTACAATTATTTTTATTTTTATACCATAAACCACTTTTGTAATTAATTTTAATGATAAATATTGAATGCTGTACATACGCTGTGTGGTATCCGGCTGAATAGAATAGTACCACCCTCTTTTCTTACCGGGTGTCGTAAAAGGCGACTAAGGTAAGTCGACCCGCCGTGTGGTATCCGGCTGAGTAGAATAGACCACCCTCATTTCTTACCGAGGTGTCGTAAAAGGCGACTAAGGTAAGTTGACTCACCGTGTGGTATCCGGTTAAGTAGAATAGACCACCCTCTTTCTTATCGAGGTGTTGTAAAATATGACTAAGATAAGTTGACGTCAGGCAGGCGGCCGGTCGTAAAATACATAGCCAAATCATGTGACAACATGTTTATAACATGTTGTGCCGACCCCACTTAGAGTGGGATAAGGGCAAGCAGATGATGATTGAATGCTGTACATGCCTTTAAGTAACGTTCATCGTTCGTTCAACGTTCACGAACCAAGACTTTATATATACCTAATATGTAACTGTACAATTGCAACTGTGTTCATGTCGTTGGTGTGTCTTGTATATAAATAAATAAAAAATAATAATAATAATAGATACCTTGCAATGATTGAACTCATCAGCAACTGCTACTTGAGGATATAAAGCACGACAAAGTACTACCTGAAAAATAATCCATATTAGAAACGATTATGTTATTATAAATGTGAAAGCCTGTTTATTACTGTTCCACAGCTAGTCCGCTGGACCAATATTGAAAATATTTCGCACTATTAAAGCTTATACAATATTTAACTTTCGGGAACAAGGAAACATATTACATTATTGAGGGTATTTTAATACTTATTATAATACAAAGTCAAATACAGTGCAATTCTTCCAGGTTTATGTTAATAAATAGTATACGGTTTGAAGGTCGTGTGGTTGTAAAAAAAACAAGCGGGATGGGAGTTTTAATCACGTGCGCCACGTAATCCAGCGGAGATACACTTAAATAATATACTAAAGAATTGTAGATCTATAAAAATATTACAAAAAATCCGCAATCTCTCTCTTAAGGTTAACTCACAATAGTCTACTTTTATGTTCAAAATTTCAATTCGGGAAAAAATTTGTGATACTGATTTCTAATGTAAAGCCGCCTGGCACAGTTAGTATACACATAAAAAAATTAAAATAACCACATAAATATGCTTAATTTCAATTCAATTCAATACAAGTACTAAAAAATTATGAAGCTGTGGTAGTCCAGCGGTAGCACCGTGCGACTCTTTCGAGGAGGTCACGGGTTCAAACCCGGGCAGACACCAATGAGTTTTTCTGTTAAAACTTGTGTCTAATTGGTTAATTGCAATTTATCACACACTTTTCGGTGAAGGAAAACATCGTGAGGAAACCTGCATAGCTCTAGAGAATTCTGGAGATATGTGTAACCTACCAATCCGCATTGGAGCAGCGTGGTAGGTCTTAGCTCCAATCCTTCTCTCCAAAAACGGAGAGAAGAGGCCTTTTCTCAGCAGTGGGATAGTAACAGGCCGCTACTTACTTTTTTTACTAAAAAATTGATAACATTCAAGCCGAAGATATATAGAAATAAATATAATTAATATGAAAATGCGTATAAGATTGTGAAAAGATATTATATGTTAATGAAATATATGATAAAAATGTATGATAAAAGTTCTATTAGCAAATTTTGGTAGCCATATCAACGACTCCGTGGCGCAACGGTAGCGCGTCTGACTCCAGATCAGAAGGTTGCGTGTTCAAATCACGTCGGGGTCATCGATTATATTTTTGGAAATTATATGCAATTCTTTTTTTAAATTTTATTTATTAATTTAGAAACTAGCTGCGTCCTACGGTTTTACAAAATTTATGTAAATAGATGTTTACTTGAGTACCTTTATCATTCAGTTCTTAGTGTAACCAAGATATGATCATAGGTGGTTGTTTTTTGGATCCTATTTCAAAAGATTATAAATTAAAACTTTATATAATAATTAGAAGTGATCTTATAGTAGTCAAAAATGACAAATTTATCAAGTGAATGTACTCTTTTCATACAAAATCATTTCCGATTAAAAACAAAATAATAAAATCTTTGAAAGATATTCCTCACTGTAATATATTAATTTTTAATACTATTCACAAGATTTAAATCTGCATGTAGTCTATAGAAATCATATCCTTTCCTTTTTGATCCTTTTTTTCTATAATTAAATGCGAAACTATTGACAAATAATTTAATGTTTGACAGTGTTAGAACAAACGTAGACAGTAAATATATATATTTTATTTAACGTATTTTTAACACATTAAACTTTAGTCTGCACTTATTTGAACGCAACTTTATGTCAAATATTACACTTTTTCATGTGCGCAATATTATGTACGCAGAAAAAGTAATAAAAAGTTTTAGCTTCAAGGTATGTCAATGGTTTCTGCTTCCTACACTTAGTATTATATAGATTTTTATCATAAACTTTGAAGTCCTATTTATTTGTCGTTGAGTTCTGAATGATACAAAATTTTTATGAGGCTTATAGTAACTAAGCTTTAAAGTCTGTATTCACTTTCAAATTTCTTGATTTAGAACAACATTTTATATTAAATTTTTCTGTTTACAATTGGAAAATCAAGAAAAGTATAACAGTCAAGTCGCGCTCGCAAATCTCGGTCTTATATATTTTTTCACCAGAATTTACTACACCGCGATCCTAAATGTTTTGATTTCTAATTAGGTAAACTACAGGTTGGCGAAGTGGTGTTTGTTATTCCTATGAAACTTTGTTTATGTGGAAAGAATTTATTACGAATTACTATACGGCAACCTGGACAGTGGTATATGTAATAGTATGTTGGAACATTGGATTTAGTATTCACACACTCACAATAGTCACACTCAGGCGAGACTAATTTATACTAATATATAGCTGAAGAGTTTATTTGTTTATTTTTTTTTTTTTTTTTGTTTGTTTGTTTGTTTGTTTGATTGATTAATTGTTTCAACGCGCTAATCTCAGGACCTACTGGACCGATTTGAAAAATTCTTTCAGTGTAAGATAGTCCATTTTTGGATGAAGGCTATAGGCTATATATCATCACGCTAAGATGAATAGGAGAGGAGCAGGAATAAAAAAATAGTACGAAAACGGCAAAATTTAAAGCTTTCCTTGCGTGCGCTGAGTAAACGGTAATAGTTATTCAAAGATCATGTATTACAAAATTGTTCCCCTCTAAATGTTCTAAATAAAAGTCTGCGACAGCATATGTCTAGCTTTTAAGGTTGACCCACTTTAACCACTTTACATTGAAATGATCAAGTGCATTTAATTGTAAATTTGTTTTTATTTGTTGTTTGTTGTTCATTGTTACTTTATCTAAATATAGTTCTTGATAGTTGTTGTCAATCTGCGCATACTGTTGCCATCTATTAATATAGCACTTAATTTATTAATCCTTGTATATTGTGTATTTGTAGCTATGTATGGTGTTTATATCGTTGATGGCCTTTTTAAATAAATCTTCTTCTTCTTCCTGCCCTTATCCCACTCTAAGTGGGGTCGGCACAACATGTTATAAACATGCTGTCACATGATTTGGCTGCGTATTTTACGACCGGCCGCCTGCCTGACGTCAACTTATCTCTGTTGTATTTTACGACACCTCGATAAGAAAGAGGGTGGTCTATTCTACTTAACCGGATTCCACACGGTGAGTCAACTTACCTTAGTCGCCTTTTACGACACCTCGGTAAGAAATGAGGGTGATCTATTCTACTCGGCCGGATACCACACGGCGGGTCGACTTACCTTAGTCGCCTTTTACGACACCTCGGTAAGAAAAGAGGGTGGTACTATTCTATTCAGCCGGATACCACACGGCGGGCCTTTTTAAATAAATAAATAATTTAATTAACGAGACATTTTTATCACATTATTATATTTCACTGGTTTTTAATAAGTATATAAGGTTTCCAACCTGATACGATAGTGGTAGCGATAATGTGATTTTGGCGGTTTTGGTAGAGGTGATAAAAAGAAGGTTAATTCCAAAATTCTTGCAATATCTACCTTCAACATGATAAGATCCCTGCCACTGCTGGCGCTGGACCCGTTGATCAAAGATCGTATCCGGTTAGCGTCGTTGGTCATACGGAACTCTATGTCGCGGATGTCCAACGCGTTATCTTCGTCCTTCTCGTCTATTATTTCCCATGAGTCCACCTTGAGACGCTTACGGCGTTTGGACTCGTCGGCGGCTTTCTGTCTGTATTGCCTGAAATTGAAGAAGCAAAAATTGCTTTAAATCTATTTACATACTACTAGTAATATCCCGCGGTTTCCGCCGTGTGGTATCCGGCTGAATAGAATAGCACCACCCTCTTTTCTTACCGAGGTGTCGTAAAAGGAGACTAAGGTAAGTTGACTCACCGTGTGGTATCCGGTTAAGTAGAATAGATCACTCTCTTTATTATCGAGGTGTCTTAAACACGACTAAGATAAGTTGACGTCAGGCAGGCGGCCGATCGTATAATACGTAGCCAAATCATGTGACAACATGTTTATAACATGTTGTGCCGACCCCACTTAGAGTGGGATAAGGGCAGGAAGATAGTAATATCCCGCGGTTTCTCCCGCGTAAATCTTATTTTTTTTTACACCTTATTACATTTTTATAACGGATCCCATTTTTTTTTCAAAAATACAATATAGCCTATGATGCTCAGTAAAGATGCAGCTTTCTAATGGTGAGAGAATTTTTGAAATCGGTCCAGTAGTTTTTGTGTGGAAACATTACAAACATACATACAAATTTTTCCTCTTTATAATATTAGTATAGATAATATTCGAAGCTGTAACCACACCGTGTGGTATCCGGCTGAATAAAATAGTACCACCTTCATTTCTAACCGAGGTATCATAAAAGGCGACTAAGGTAAGTCGACCCGCCGTGTGGTATCCGGCTGAGTAGAATAGTATCACTCTCATTTCTTACCGAGGTGTCGTAAAATACGACTACGATAAGTTGATGTCAGACAGGCGGCCGGTTGTAAAATACCTAGCCAAATCATGTGACATGTTTATAACATGTTGTGCCGAGCCAACTTAGAGTGGGATAAGGGCAGGAAGATGATGACTTGAAGCTGTAACCAATACTTCAACGGTGTGACCGTGCCACTCTTTCAAAGGGGTCACGGGTTCAGGCCTCGGGCGGCACCAATGACTTTTTCAGTTAAAATATGTCTAATTGATAATTGCAATTTATCAGACGCTTTTCGGTGAAGGAAAACATAGTGAGGAAACCTGCATATCTCTAGAGAATTCTGGAGATATGTGTAACCTACCAATCCGCACTAGAGCAGCGTGGTAGGTCTTAGCTCCAATCCTTCTCTCCAATAACGGAGAGAAGAGGCCTATTCTCAGCAGTGGGATAGTAACAGGCCGCTACTTACTAACTTTATGTCTATTTACCTTCTCATATCTTTCAGCTGTTTCATTTGACCGTGCCGCAAAGCTCTTTCTGATGAAGACATGTTTTCCGGTTCCGGCGTTTCCATTAAGTTATTGTCCTGGAAACAATTTTTGAATGATTTATAGAAGCAGGCGTTCCAGCAGGATCCATAATACAGAAGTAATAATAAAATTATTTTGCTATAATCCGCGATGAAGTAAAATAGAAAATATATATAATAATAAATGTAGAGTGGTCAATCCGTTTTCATACATGAAACATGCAGGATTCGTAAAAACACATGCACAAACCTCCACCACCGCCACCACAATACACAAGCACTACATACGTGCACTATCACAAACTCAACAATCGTTTCGCCCTGCAACCGAAGCATCGTCAGGAGATAGACTCCACGACAAAATCGTAAAGCAAGCATAAATCATCCAAAAATTTGCTTTCGGTGTCGGGCAGTGTATGAGTTCTTACAAATTCTGCATGTATCAGGTATGAGAACGAATAGTACACTCTACATTTAGCATTACATATATTTTTCCTTTTATCGCGAATTAAAGCAAAATAATATTCTCATTACATTTGTTTTTAGCACCACATACGTTCACTATCACAAACTCAACAATCGTTTCGCCCCTCAACCGAAGCATCATCAGGAGATAGACTCCACGAATTTTTGGATGATTTATAGAAACAGGCGTTTCTTTGCGGAGCCCCATAGTACGGAAGTTACAATAAAATTATTTCGCTGTAATCCGCGTTTGTTAAGAGAATACATGCAATGCAAAGTGTATGAAGCAGGCAACAATCACATACTAATGAATGCATTACGATTTTGTTTGTGAAGCCTATTCTTGATGATGCTTCGGTTTCGGGGCGAAACAATCGTAGATGTTGTGGTAGTGAGTGTGTGTAGTGCTTGTATGAAGTGTTGGTGTTGGCAGCGTTTTGTGATACGTGTGGCGGCTTGTCCTGCCGGTCGTATGTGATTGTTGCCTGCTGCTGTTGCCTGGATTTGAAAATCCTTTCAGCTTTATACAAGACTGCGGTATATAATGTAAAATTGTTGATGTTTAAAAGACTGACCGCCGAGTTCTTTCTTCTCTGTAAGAGCAACATTTCGAACCAGTTGTAGCTTCATTAATCATATTGATACATGACGATTCAAAAGTGCTTGAAAGACCTTATTTGAGTAAAGATTATTTTGATTTGAATTCAAATTCAAAATATTCTTTATTCAAATAAACTTGTAAACAAGTGCTTTTGAATCGTCAACTCTACCGCTGGTTCGGAAAGCTGTTCCTACCGAGAAGAGCCAGCAAGAAACTCGGCGGTTGCTCTTTTAAACATATGATTCTTAATACTATTTACATTCATTCGTTACTGTCTTGTACAGGTTCAAAGAGAGCTAGCTATATCCACACATTCTTATCTTCTAAATAATCTTCAATAGTATAGTAGGCTTTCTGTATCAGCCTATTTTTAACAGTGTTTTTAAACTGCTGCAATGGCAAAGCTGAAATTGATTGCGGAATTTTATTATTAAATCTTATACCAAAACCCACAAACGAGTTACGCTCTTTTGCAAGGCGCAAAGCAGGAGCCGCAAGCTTATGTCGGTTCCTGCTTTGTCTATTGTATAAAAAATGTATTGAAAAAAATGTAAATACTTCACACCTGTAACAAGTTCCTCAGTTGTGCTGCAAGCTTGGTGAGCTCATACAGCCTCTGTTCTTCGATACCGCGTCGTCTGCACCAAGCCCTGCTTCCGCCGCCCGACTTCTCCCGTAACCACGCGCAGTAAAGCGACAACAGTGTTATAGGATCGCCGTGATCTGATTCGTCTGGTTTACGTGCATTCTGCAAATGTAAAGTTGGTATGTAGGTAAGTCAAAATAAAATAAAATAATAATAAAATTATCTTGCTATAATCCGCGATAAAGTAATGCTAAATGTAGAGTGGAGTATCCGTTTGCATTGGTAAATCTTATATATGTATATTTTTTTTTAATGTATATCCTTCATAGATTTTCGGAGTCTATATGGATGGACTGAAATGGATTTTAATAAAAAAAATTATGGGCTGAGTAAATTATAAATAACCTATGGCTACATTATTAAAATTTCTATTGTGATTTGTTTTAAAGCAACGATGTGAAAAAATAATCGATTTTTAATAATCGATTATATTTTACATCAAAAATCGTTTTATTTTTTAATCTATTATTTTAGGTGTCCATTTTTCTTTATTACTCTTTTTCTTGTTTATTAAGATTAGATATGCATTGTTGGATGAAACCAATTTAGCCAAACTACACATTTTAATCCAATTTTACAAAGAGCGCATCTGATATTATTTCTTGGTAGTTGTCCACTTTAATTAGCATTTATTGTAATTAATTATTAATATTAAAAAGACAACCTTTGAAATAGTCACAAAAAAATATTTCGTAACAAAATAATTGATTGTTGAAAAATCGATTATTTTTAAAGTTATAAAAATCGATTATTTATTAATCGATTTTTTTCTACTCCAAGTCACATCCCTAGAGTGGACTATCCGTTATCATACATAAATCTTATAGTAAATGTATAAAAACGATTATTTTTATATATATTCTTCATAGACTTTCGGAGTCTATATGGATGGACTGAAATGGATTTTAATGAAATTTTTATTTGGGCTGAGTAAATTATAAATAACCTATGGCTACATTATAAAATTTTCTATTGTGATTTATGTTTTATAGAAACCACAAAGACAGTCTATTTCTATATCGATGTTTAATAGTGTAATTTATAGATAAATTGATGGATAATAGAGATATGAAAAATAATCGATTTTTATAATAAACGATTAATTTTCATAATAATCGATTTTTAATACCTAATCGATTATTTTAATTATCTTCTTTCTCGTTTCACTCTTTTATCTAGTTTTTTAAGTTTACTTATGCACTATCGGATGAAACCAATGTAGCCAAACTACACATTTTAATAGAATTTCATAAACATCTTATTTGTTATTATTTATTGGGAGGTGTCCACTTTAATAAGCTTTTAATCTTAATTATTATTTATATTAAAAAAAGACAACTTTTCATATAGTCAGAAAAAAATCGATTATTTTGATACGAAAAAAAAACGATTTTTTTTAAATCGATTATTTTTAAAGGGAAAAATATCGATTA
The DNA here is from genome assembly GCA_029227775.1 of Morpho helenor. NCBI lineage: Eukaryota > Metazoa > Arthropoda > Insecta > Lepidoptera > Nymphalidae > Morpho > Morpho helenor. The sequence continues at coordinate 4,948,698 of JARGCU010000006.1, forward strand.
TATATTAATCGATTTTTTCTACTTTATGTCACAACTCACATCCAAATAGTGAATAGTCTAATCACTAATGCCTATTTCTATATTGATAAAGTATTTTAGTCTATTTTGTGTGCTTCTAATTTCTACATCACATAACAGTTATTCTTAAATTCTAATTATTTCAGATTTTAAGGGGGGACGGCGCGCACGCAGTCCCCACTACCAAAAATTACGCGTCCGAGTTATCCGCATTAGGGATAATCGCAGAGGTCAACCCAGCCGCAGTGCAATGGAAGGGCCTCGCTCTGGGAGAACCGCCTACTTGATCACGGTGTCTCCTACGCCAGGTAAGTATGCTTTGGCTGACTCGCACCGAGGTAGTCATTGTGCGAGAATGAATCTCCCTAGCGCGATATACTTATGCCTTGAAAATGAGCAACGACACCTATTGGGGGCACTTCATACTACTAACTACCAAGGTATGTGGTTCCTATCCACGATCTTAAACGAAACGCGTTCAAATAGAACATTTCCAGTGCGTTAGATGTCAGTACTGCTATGCATAGTATTTAAATGTTTTTGGATATTTAATAAAAAATGCGAATAATAACGGTACATAACGAGTGTTAAGCATAAAAAAATGCTTAGACAAACAAAAAGCCAACATCACGCGGTGTTCCCAGGCGGTCACCCATCCAAGTACTGACCGCGCCCGACGTTGCTTAACTTCGGTGATCGGACGAGAACCGGTGTATTCAACGTGGTATGGACGTTGGCGAGTGTTAAGTCAAAATGTATGAACATTATGTTACAACAATATTTACGATTTTATACAAACTAATAAAAAGTTAGTAAAATAACGTTACGCGGTATTCCCAAGCGGTGATCCATCAAGTAATGACCACACCCGACGTTGTTTACATATGTTGATCAGACAGGAACCAATGTATTCAACGTGGTATGGAGCAATAGCAAAACAGAAGTATTAGAATATTATAAAGTCGGTTTATTATCTAATCATACTTATGATAGATCTTTTCTAGTTTCTTAGTGGCTCTTGTCGATAGGAACAGCTTTCCGAACCAGCAATAGAGTTGACGATGCAAAAGGATTTGTTTACAAGTTTATTTGAATAAAGAATATTTGGAATTGAATTGCCTATAGTCCGGTCCGGTTAAATACGCTTTCCTCTTTTTTTATCGTATAATATATCGGAGTTATCGTAATAATACGTACCTCGCATTCAAAATCTCTGTGGGCCCTCGTAGTGTATATAGACCGGATGCCTAGACCAGCGGCGAGGGCCAAAGCCGAGTCCAGTTTGTGTGGTGGCAAAGTCGCACTTGCCACTACAAGGGCTTTGGCCAGCGAAACTTCCACTGGCAAGTTCGCTAATGCTTTACCGAGTGCTGTTAATTTTTCGTTTGATGTCAGAGCGGCCTGGAACCGGAAAAAAAATATCAATTCAAAACTAATGAGAATATTATTTTGCTATGATACGCGATAAAAATTACAAATACAATTTATCGCGGATTATAGCAAAATAATATGCTCATTAGTTTTGTATTATGGACCTCCGCAAAGTAACGCCTAATTCTATAAATTAAAATAACAGTTCAAAATTTCAAAAGTAAAAACTATTATTTTTAAAATCAGTTAAAATAATTAAGTAATCGATTATTTATTTCATATACATACTTTTCACAGACAGAATTAGAACACAACACGATATGTCGTAAACTGATCGATGTGATAAAAACAACTACTTTATACTATTCTTATATTTCTACTTCGCTATCGCCAACGTCCATACCATGTTGAATACACCGGTTCTCGTCCGATCACCGAAGTTAAGCAACATCGGGCGCGGTCAGTACTTGGATGGGTGACCGCCTGGGAACACCGCGTGATGTTGGCTTTTTGTTATTTTTTATTCTAATATTTTATACCATTATATTTACATAATATTTTTTCTCTTTACCAAATGTCTATATAGTGGTAGCCTTAGCGGTTTAATGCGTGACACTTTTATAGAACGAATGAAGTTAGGAAATGCGGAATAGTTCGCAAAAGTCCTACTACGACAAAATTTAAAGCTATCCTTGGGTGCGCTAAGTAAACGGTAATAGTTATTCAAAAATCATGTATAAAAAAATTTCTCCTGTAAAAGTTCTAAATAAAAGTCCGCGACAGCATATGTCTAGCTTTTAAGGTTAACCCAATTTAACCATTTTTATGGTTATCAATCATCTTTCCACGCAGACGGCGATGCTGGCAATTGCTAGTAAAAATACACATACCTACTTTCCCTACTTTAAGTATAATAACTCGATGACGGACACTTCAAAATTTGATTGTTTCGAAAAATAATCCATTACCACATAGATTGTTTTTATACTTACGTGTTACAAAAGTAATAATAAAATTATTTTGCTATAATCTGCGGTGAAGTAAAATAAAAAATATGTTTAATGCTAAATGTAGAGTGGACAATCGGTTTTCATACCTGATACATGCAGGATTCGTAAAAACACATGCACAAACCAACGACCACGACCAAAATCGCAAAGCATCGCTTTTGGTGGTGGTTTGGTCCTGACGATGCTTCGGTTGCGGGGCGAAACGATTGTTGACTTTGTGATAGTGAACGTATATAGTGCTTATGTATTGTGGTGGCGGTGGTGGAGGTTTGTGCATGTGTTTTTTACGAATCCTGCATGTATCAGGTATGATAACCGATTGTCCACTATACATTTAGCATTATATATATTTTCTATTTTACTTCATCGCGGATTATAGCAAAATAATTTTAATATCACTTTTCTACTATTTTTATAAAGTATGGCCATTACGGAATAGATAATTGTTTTTCACTTACGTGTTGTTTTAATTCCAAAAGCGCATCCTCCACGGCGTTCTCAGGGGGTGTGTCTATGAACGGAAACCGCCTGACATCGCTGACTCCAAGCGAGCTCATCAACAGTAGAAGGGACGCCAGCGGCACCCGGGACACTTCCGGTGTGCTGAATGTGTCCATATCCGAGTATTGCTGCTCCGAGTATATGCGGTAACAGACGCCGGGCCCTTAAATTTTTTTATATATGACCTTTACAAAAAAATAATTTCTTGAATTGAGATTCATATTCATAATACAAAATAACGAAGGGTCTTCTCGCTTACTCCCCGGGAGGGGGTTAAACGGGGTGCGGGCCTCGAGGAAATCCTCGCTACCAGGACATCTCCTCGCGGGCACTTAAGCCCGGTACGTGTTTCAGCCGTAGGTCGAGGTCACCTAGTTGACCTAGAGGTGTCGGTATTTGGACCGTAAGCCCAGGTCACTCCATCATTCTCCTGCCCTTATCCTACTCTAAGTGGGGTCGACACAACATGTATAAACATGTCACAGGATTTGGCTACGTATTTTACGACCGGCCGCCTGCCTGACGTCGACTTATCTTAGTCGTATTTTACGACACCTCGATAAGAGGGTGGTCTATTCTACTTAACCGGATACCACACGGTGGGTCAACTTCCCTTAGTCGCCTTTACGACACCGCAGTAAGAAATCAGGTTGGTCTATTCTACTCAGCCGGATACCACACGGCGGGGCGACTTACCTTTGTCGCCTTTTACGACACTTCGGTAAGAAATAAGGGTGGTCTATTCTATTCCGCCGGATACCACACGGCGTATATATGACCTAAAATATTTAATAGAATTCAGATTCATATTCATAGTACAACAATAACAATTGTCGGCGCTGTTTTTCCTATGCAATACTAGATGGCGCTGTACCAATATGAGCCGCGATATACTTTTTTTTCGAACTATAAGTAGGCACTACCTATACCAATATATAAAGCTGAAGAGTTTGTTTCATTGTCTGAACGTACTAATCTCAGGAATTACTGGACCGATTTGAAAAATTAAATGTAAGATAGTCCAGGCTCATATATAACATCACGTTAAGATAAACAGGAGAGGAGCAGCAATAATAAATATTGCGAAAACGGCAAAATTTAAAGCGTGCGCTAAGTTAACTGTGAAAATTATTCATAAATCTCTTATAATTAACTCATTATAATTAATTTTATTTTCAAAATTTCAATTCGGGAAAAAAATTGTGACCGCTGATTTTCATGCGGGCAAAACTATTGGCACACATAGTATATTATAAAATTCAGAATATAATGTATTTAATCCCTTAACTTAAAATGCTTATGTATATTTTCTGTCTGACCCGTTGGCGCAGTGGGTAGTGATCCTGCCTTCAGCTCCGCGGTTCGCGGGTTCGATTCCCGTCGAGGGCCAACATTTTCTATAAATGAATTTGTTGGCCTTTGAGCCTGGGTGTATATTTGTATTTAAGTATGCATTTAAAAAATATATAAGTATATATTCACCAGTTATCTGTCACCCATAACACAAGTATTAAATTACTTACTTTGGGGACGGACGACCGTGTGTGTAAGTGTCCCATATATTTATTTTTTATTTTCTTATTTATTTATATTTGTTCTCTTGTAATTAAGGGTTATAACTACAATTATTATTAACTAGTAATACCTCGCGGTTTCACCCGCATACATATCGATCTCATGGCAGTGAAAAGTCTACTAAGTGGGACTATTGATTTAATTATGTTAAATCATCAATAGTTTCCGCAGCGCATGCGATGACAGATTTTTATGATTAATTTTTTATACCTTATTATTTTATTATTACGGATTCCTATTTTTTTTAAATATAATGTAGCCTATGTTGCTCAATATAGATGCTGTTTTCTAATGGTGAAAGAATTTTTGAAATCACTCCAGTAGTTTCCAGTAGTTATTACATAAAAAAATTTCCTCTTTATAATATTAGTAATGGTTTTCTCATAGCTTTTGGTCTTATAAGATAGCCCTTTTTAAGTTTCTGAAGTAAAATTTGTGCAGGATCTCACCAGTTCTGCCCGCCCTGCCCTTTCTTTGATCAGCGCTCGCTTTTGATATCCAAAACTCTTTCAACCTTTGCATTTTTGTAGATGAGTCATAACTCATCTCTTTTACCTGAATCAAATATATTGTAATGGTAATAAAATAAAAGAAAATAATAATTAATAATTTTCTGTATATTATACCTACTTACTTCTTCATAATAACTTTTCAACATTTTATTCCATTTATATATTTAAATCTTACTAGTTTTTACACGCAACTTTACCCGTTTATATATTGCTAACAATTGCCAGCGGCTACGCATGGAAGGATTAAAACCGTTATATAGTATTTTGATAACCATGAAAATGATTAAAAATCTTAACAACTAGATATAGACTGTCGCGGACTTTTATTTAGAACTTTAAGAGGGGAACAATTTTGCAATAGGTACATGATTTTTACACCTTTATTTAGCGCATATATGAAAAGTTAATTGAGGTTAGCCGTTTTCGTAATATTTTTGATTGCTGCTCCTCTCCTATTTATATTAGCGTGATATAGCCTTCCTCAATAAATGGACTATCTTAAACTGAAATAAATCGGTCCAGTAAGTACTGAGATTAGCGCGTTCAAACAATTAAACTCCTCAGCTTTATATATTAGCATAGATATTATATAACACGCACGCACGCACGCACGCACGCACACACGCATACACTGTTAATTTTTTACACCTTACCTTGCCGGAGTCAACAACAAATCTTATTCCATCTATAGTGACTGACGTTTCCGCAATATTTGTAGACACAATGCACTTTCGAACACCCTCTGGGGGGTAATCAAACACCTGTAAACACATACAACAAAATAAGAAAGGATCGACTCAACGGATCGAAAAGAAAAATATTTTTATCTACTCTGATACTATAATACAAAGATTATAAAACTAAAACCAAAATACTTATGACAAACATTACGTACAGGCCAAAAATAAAAAATTAAAAAGTTTTATTACGATGCAGGTCTTGTATGGACACCTGTATCATAATATAACTTTTTAATCATAGCAACCTCCAGCTGGACCAAGGAGGTTGAACCTCTACCTTAAAAAAAAGGTTTCAATGAACGAGTCCGCGGCGACGCAACACGCATGCGCAATCGATGTTTGCGCCTTGGCGCTAACATTTGACATTTAAAAAATCTTTTCAATATTTAAACAAAGTTTGGTTTATATTAATATTGTTTTACGTATGAGAGTAGATAAAGTAATGTATGACACTGTACATAACTTGGTCTTATAACACTCGAGTGATACTATAAAAAAGACTCGCCTGCGGCTGGTTTTTTTAAAACACTCGTGTTATAAGAACCCTTATTTTGCAACAGTATCATAATCTACTATAAAAGCCATGTATCGATATTGTTCAAATTAGAAATAAGGTCATAACGGCCTTAAAAATTCACCAAAATAGTGCTTTAAGTTGTTAATATAAATTGGTTTTCGATTGATATGTGTCACATATAGTTATTATATTATATTGCGGGAGCTATCTTAAAATATATTTAAATAAAGAGAAAGCGAATGAAAACGTTACACCAGTTTGCTATACGTGTTCGAATGCAAAATAAACGGTGGGGGTTAAACTTATTACTATATAATGCTTGCTTGGGTTTATGTTGTGGAGTCTATCTTAGTAGAGTTTTCATACCCGATACATGCAGGATTCGTAAAAACACACGCACAAACCTCCACCTCGGCCACCACAATTCACAAGCGATACCCAAGGTTTTGCGATTTTGTCACGGAGTCTGTCCTGATGATGTTGGTCTATCTCCTGATGATGCTTCAGTTCCGGGACGAAACGATTCTTGAGCTTGTGATAGTAAACGTGTGTAGTGCTTGTGTAATGTGGTGGCGGTGGTGGAGGTTTGTGCGGGTATTTTTCGAATCCTGCATGTATCGGGTATGAAACGGATAGTCCACTCTACATTTTGCATTACATATATATTTTCTATTCTACTTTATCACGGGTTATAGCAAAATAATTTTATTATGACTTTTGTAATATGGATCTGCGCAAAGTAACGCCTAATTCTATAAAATATTTATAACTAGTAATATCCCGCGGTTTCACCCGTGAACATACCGATCTCATGGCAGTGGAAAGTCTATTAAGTTGGACCATAGATTTTTTTTTGTTAAATATATCATCAATAGTTTCCGCAGCACATGCGTTGACAGATTTTATGTCTAATTTTTTACACCTTATTACATTTTTATTACGGATACCTATTTTTTATGTAATATAAAATAGGCCTATGTTGCTCAGTAAAGCTTTCTAATGGTGAAAGAATTTTTGAAATGGGTCCAGTAGTTTTTGTGTGAAAACATTACAAACATACATACAATTTTTTCCTCTTTATAATATTAGTATATATATAATAAATAATACTAAGCACGTACAAAACATTCACAGTACCTTATCTTGTTCCGCAAGAGATAATCCACTGTGCAACGGTAAAACAATCCAATTTTTATTCTTCTCTGCGTACTGTTGCGCTGCGTCGCATATACACGTAATTTCTTGAACACCCGACATAAATACTAGTAGGTCACCACGTTCGTCACCTAGAAATTAATCATAACGTTTTTTATTCATAGGATACATACACAAATATACTCAAAACCTTTCTGTCTGTAAGTGATCGATTTTCTCGAAAGTGATCAATTTTTGAACGGTTTCCATTAAAAGGTAATGCAATTATTACTAAATACTGAATACTGTTAAAAATGTGAATAATATCTAAATTGTATTGAAGAGATCGCGCAAATAAAAAAATCTCGCCCACTGGGAGCTTAGTCGCGTGCACCTGAGAGATACACTAAAATAATGTACTAGAGAATTGTAGATCTATAAAAACGTTCTAGACAACATGTCTCTATTTCTTAGGGTTATGAACATAAATTTTGTAGCAACTTGTGCATAAAACTAATTACTTTTCCATTCCAAATTTCAATTAAAAATATTACGTTAGTTTGGAGACAGTTTTATTTTGTTGTCTTTATCCTTATCTAAATAAATGTTTGGCTCGCCATTTAATATATATCAAAATTGTCTTTTACAGCATATGAATTAAATAAATATTTTAGAGAATATTATTAGCTTCGCTAGCCACCGCTTTTTCCATGAAATGCCGCCGTAATCCTACTTTGGTAACGAGTGGACGTAATACGCACATCGACTTGCTTAGCATTCAAAGTTTTATTCCTTCTTTTTGTATATGTATTCTTAGGCATTTTCTTTCTTTAATATACATTTTGGTTTAATTTATATTTTTAACTCAGAAGAAAATGAAGGGATTTAAGTGGATAAATAATTTGTGACACACTGATTTCCACGCAAAAAAAAACCGTGTTTCTCACGGCAGCAAAAAGACGCAACACATTATTGAGGGTTAAGTTGGCATAAACATAATCGCGGGGAACGCTAGTATAACATAAAGGAATTAAAAACTTACTCGGAAACTTGCTATCAATCAGCTGCATAATTTGTACATACGGCTGCGGATCTAACCTGTCATCCCTAGATGGCTTATCTTCGATTAAAATAGGCTTATAGTTAAGATCGATCGGGTAAAGTCGACCTGGCACCTGGAACGTAATTTTATTTAATTATACAATCAATCGGATACAACTTGACTAAGTAGCCAGTACCTGTTTACATCTAAAACAGAATGTTATAAAAAAAAATCTTAAATAGAAAACCTTAAATCGAAAACCCTCGCCTACTGAACAATAGCTGTAAACAACGCTGTACTCGCCTTAAAAAGTGTTTTACCTAGAGCATGTTATAATAAATAAATAAAAAGCTAAAATTTAAGCCTGTTGAGTTCAATAATTTATAAAATTAAATTTTTATAATTAAGTTTATTAATGGTAATATTATTGGTGGGTTACAAATTGACTACTTGATCACTATTTTACACCGTTTTCAGACGAATAAGAAAACTCTCGAAGATCAATAGAAGTACTGTAGCGTACTCGCAACTCTGCGTTCAACCATAGAGTTATACTTAAGTAGGGAATCTAGCTAAAATGTACCATATTAATAAAGAGAAATAAAGAGAGAGAAAATGACACTGTATCTATCTGTCTCTCTTTTTATGTGTGATTAGAGAACGATAATATATTATATATATATTTTATTTTTATTGTTAAATTAGGAAATTATTAGTAGGTAATTCTAGTTCATAATGTTTGATATTTGCGTACCTTTTTCCTTAATATAAATTGTCTCACTTCGTAGGTTAGCTGGCAGAGATCTCTATCATAGGGATAAGTTGACCTTTGTACACTTTTTTTTACCAATAATGTTTTTTTTCCAACATTTTTTATGGTACATAAATAAATAAATAAAATAAATAAATAAATAAGTATATGAATTTCATATTTCTTCCCTCTCGTTATTTTTTGTGACCCTCTCAATTATAGGTCTGCCTATTACTCCCCTACTCTAATATAATAACTCTATCATAACACAAACACACGTAAATATAACAAACGATGTGTGTTTGCGTGTGTGTGTGTGTATGTGTGTGTTGCTTGTTTTTATGTTGTACGTGTGTGGAATTTACCGTAATATTCACGAACCGGTAACCCTTATACACGATACAAATAACAATGACGAATAATCGTTTAATACAGTATTCTGTATAAACACCACAATAATATTACTACAGTTATTTGTCTATACTTACTTGAATAACTACAGCTGATTCAGCTGAAAAATAATCCTCAAATAGTTTAATATTAATCGTCGCTGACATGAGAACCAGTTTTATATCGCTGCGGGTGTGTATCAAACATTTGAGAACACCCAAAAGGAAATCACCCATTAAATGCCTTTCATGTATCTCATCCAAAATTATCACATCATAGTTTGGTAGACTCTCTGAAGACATCTAGAAATATATACACACTGTATTTGGACTATGGATTACAGCCTTTTTATATTATATATATTATAAGAAGAAGAAGAATAACTTTATTACACAAACAAAAATACAAAATGAAAAGACGACATAGATAACGGATACATTTGAATGTGCAAAGGGCGGTCTTATCACACTGTTGTGATCTCTTCCAGACAACCCTTTGAAAGAGAGGATCTTTTGTATAATTATCCACGGGTTGGCAAATGCACGCGGATAAGTAAACAAAAGAAGAGTAAATAAATAGTAACACCTAAATATAAGTATAAATAAAAACAAATAAATATGGAAAAAAAAATCAAAAAGAGAAAGAAACAAGATATATAAATGGTAACAATGCCAGTGTGAATCATGTTTATAGTGATAAATAAAAATCCTTCACACGAACCTTAAATATGGTTAATGAAGGAGATTCCCGAACTTCAGCTAAGCTATATAAGCTATAAGCTTTTATTCAACTTGCAATGTATGTATCATCATCTTCCTGCCCTTATCCCACTCTAAGTGGTGTCGGCACAACATGTTATAAACATGTTGTCACATGATTTGGCTACGTATTTTACGACCGGCCGCCTGCCTGTAGTAAACCTATCTTAGTCGTATTTTACGACGCCTCCGTAAGAAAAAGGGTGGTCTATTCCACTTAACCGGATACCACACGGTGAGTCAACTTACCTTAGTCGCCTTTTACATTTCGGTCAGAAATGAGGGTAGTCTATTCTACTCAGCAGGATACCATACGGCGGGGCGACTTACCTTAGTCGCCTCTTACGACACCTCGGTAAGAAAAGCAGGTGGTACTATTCTGTTCAGCCGGATACAACACAGCGTTTAATGCAAAATAAATAAATTATGAAATTATTATTTAATTTATAGAATTAGGCGTTATTTTGCGGAGGTCCATAATACAAAAGTAGAATAAATTATTTTAAAATAATATTCTCATTACTTTTGTAAATTATTATTGTAACTGGCAAGAGTAAAAAAACAGCTGTTTCACGTAAAAGCCTGTCACTTATGAGTTCTAGAAGGTAAATGGTATTTACATATAATTTCATATTACCTGCCTCAGCAACAAGCCCTCAGTAATAAAACAAATCTTTGTATCTGCTGTTTTGCTCTTTTCAAAACGGATCTGGTAGCCAACCTTGCTCTCAAATTGGGTGAGCATTTCATATGCAACTCTCTTTGACAGCGATATACAAGCTATCCTTCTGGGCTGGGTACATGCTGAAAAATATATTATTTAAAGTGAATAAATGTACTAGAAATTTCTGATGTTAAACTATACTGAGCCACAGCAACATGTGGCCGGACAGCTAGTTAATTAATGCTATTTAAGAACTTAATGGACAAGTTTCTTCAGGAAATTATACTTAGTTTATAGAAGTAGTTACTTTCAAGAATTCCACTATTTCTTCACAGTAATGGTAATATTTCTCACTTTTTAGGTAATAAGTGTTTTTTTTAGTTATTGAAACTCTATTTATTTTCCACTCTAGTGCAATGGATAGATAAAAATATTTTTTTTGTTTAATTTTTTTCGATAATAATAAGAATAAAAAATACTTTATTACAAACTACAAAAAAAAAACTAACAAATAAAGAAGTCTTATAGCTAACAAATAAAGAAGTCTTATTTATAAAATAGTGCAAAGGCAGCCTTATCACTAATAGTGATCTCTTACAGGCAACCTTACATAAGAGAAACTAAAACTAGGAGTATTATTATGTATTAGTATTATCAGTAGTATTATTATTTCAAGTTGTTTAGTTATATTTATTTATTATATTTTAGCAGCAAATTTTCTTTTAATAGGAAATATTAACCAACATGTCTCCTACCAACAGGAGTATAACAATAAATAAATAAAATAAATCTATTACGAACAAAACTGTAGTCGAAACTGTATCCTACCAATATTTTGAAATCCTGCTTCATGTAAATATTGTGGAACCTGTGTTGATTTACCACAACCAGTATCCCCAGCCACTATTACAACTTTCTCATTTTGTACTGCTGAAACTATTTCATTTCTGTAAAGGTTTTTTTAAATTATTAATTGTTACATGTAACTGCTATATTGAATATGTGGATAATGAACATTTTTAGTTTTATAAATATAAATAAAAGAAGCCTGTTGTGTGGTATCAGGCTGAGACATATTAACCACCCACATTTCTTACCGAGGTCTCATAAAAGGCGACTAAGGTAATTAGACATCAGGCTGAAGGGCCGGTCGTAAAATAAATAGCCAAAACACACAACATCATGTTTAAAACATATTGTGCCTTCCCCACTTAAAGTGGGATAGGGGCAAGAGAATGACAATTAATTATAAATAAAAGAAGTGATGGTAAATAAGTTTTTGTATGACTATCTTATACTATTTAAAATAAAAGTAAGGCAAAATTAATAATTAGGCGAAAAGAAACAATTTTAGCACCAATTTAATACAATTTAAAAATTCGATTTAAGATCGATTAATTTTCTTATTCTATTATATTTTTGGTATAACAAAATTATAATTGAATTTGGTTTGAAATAAATAAATGTTTACCTATATTTAGCGACCGGTAGCTCATTTTGAGCTTTCCTCAATTTCTTTAATTTCTCAAACTTCTCTTTATTTTTAAAGTCCAAATAAATTGAAATAATCTTCAAAAATATGTCAAATATTTTTTTATCAATTTTTATCTTGTCTCTCTCATCAGATACATTGTCCATAAATTTCATTTTACTGGTAAAATTGATACAATCATGTTTAGAGAATTTTATAGGCAAATTTACGCTACTGAGTTCGTCATTGCGATCATTTTCTAGAATAGGTTTACCCGCTTTTTTCAAAGTGGCCTCATATTTCTTAACGAATGTCCAAAAATCATCTAGACTATTTACAATAACGTTAGTTTCGTTACTGTATTTAAGTATTTTGTTTAAATGATATTTGTGATCTAAGAAACTGAAGTCAGTATTTCCCATCTTTGGTGGTGGACTACATTTTTGCATTTTAATTCTCCCGCTATGATCATTTTCACGAGATCTCGAACGTTTCTTTCTAGAAGAAGACCGATGGCAATCTCGAGTTCTATGTTCCATTTTTATTTATAATCATAGATTTTTATAATGCCTCAAAACTCTGTTTGTTTTGATTTTTTGACAGCAACCAAATAAAAACATGTTGATTTTTTTTACCCATACACAGCTGTCATTTTTACAGATTAAATAAGATGTCTATCATCATTTACCATATGTTGACTGAAGTATTTAGATCCTAGTTTGTTTTAAAACTAAACTTATTAATACTTTGTCATGTTGATTATTACTTACATAAAAAGTAATATGTAAAAAAAGCAATTTATTGCTAGGTTAAAGCTAAGACTAATTTTTTATTCAATAAATGATACCGACTAGAAGAAAGGACAAAATAATGACCACAAATACAACAAATTAATTAGGTACTGCAAATACAATAGGTGTAATGTTCACATTGAAGCTTTAAAATATTGATTATAAAAATATAATTAAGTTGGTATTGATCATTTTTTGTTTAAAAATTTTAAATTATTATCAACTAATTGCCTTTCAAAGTAAACTTAATCATATACTGTTTGATGTAAAATAAAATGGAGATATTTCATAGTCGTTAATTATGCTCATATTGCAATAAGTTATAGATGTTATATCCATGAAATCTTATACTTTTCTTTATGTTTATGAACGTAACATAATTTTAATTTTTTGTCTGAGGCTGAAAAGAACAACAACAGGTCTACTTTGGTGTGTTAAAAAGTGACAGACTATGTAATGTTAGTTTAGAATAAGCGCCCTCTATCATCAATACTTTGCATTTGGTATAATTCTCATCCGCCATTGCGTTCCGCCATTTTGCTTGGTCGGGAGTGAACGTAAATCAATTTTATGTATTCTAATGTGGCAAATAGTTATTTATTTTAAAAATTAGTGTTTAGGTACACTAATGGCTTGCTTAAATACACTTAAGTTAGAAATAAAAACTTTAGAACAAGTGTTTCCCAAAAGCCATGAGCGGTTTCAGATAATGTCAGCTAGTGTCGATGAACTGACCTGCAGATTCGTTGGCAAAAATGGAAAGAAATATGAAATACATGCAAATATCACGGTAAGTAAACAATTTTCTATATAAAAGGTATTTCGTCAGAGGCAATTGATCTCTGTAATTAATGATTGCGCGTATTGATTATCGTTAGACGGGACAAAGGGTTGTGTTTATAGGGGCAGGTCTGTCAACAGTAGGTTTACGGAAGTGGTATTTGATTCGTGAAATAGACTTTATCGAATGTTATCGTGCATAAAACGGTATTATACGTGTGTTTATTTATTTTGTTTTGCGGTTGGCAAACTTCATGTTGTTTGCGCATGTTTAATCTGCAATATCACAAATGAATTTGCGAGTTCTTGACAAATCATCATATCGATTTATAGAGTTCTGGTGCAATGTTCTTAGTTATTCGATATACTCTAGCACATACAGCTATAATTATTGAGAGTAACATCTGTTTTGTTTAAATAACGGTATAGATGCGCGATTTTGGGACAAAGGCTGTTAGTCATTCTGGCTACCTGCTGTCTGCTTTTTGTGCTACCTCTGTACGCTTTACTGTACTTTTTTGTTTGTTCAAGTGATAAATTTTAGTTCAAGCTTTATAAAGGCAATTGTTCATCAAACTTGTTTATGTTATTGTTTATTTTTACAATAGTTTTGACAGCTCAATATATAAACCACCCTGTGCCCATAATATCAAGCATTTTTACTGTAATAATTAATTTATTTTTGGTTCAATTCCTTTTGGTATCACTTAGGATTATAACTTAATTTAATATAGTTATACATTTTTATATTCAAAATTAGATTTATTGTAAAACATATTTTAACCTGATCAATTGTGTTTAATGTAAGACAATATAAATAAGACAGGCCCTACATATTTTATAAAATCTAGCTTCCTAATAAATAAATAAATATGGTAAATACTACTATTTATTTTTTTATTTACTTTTTTTCTAAAAGGATAGTCCTTAGTAAAGAGGCCACTTAAATATTAGTGTTTGAATTCTAAGTTCGTAGAAAATTATAATGACCAGAACATGTTTATCATCATGAACATGTAACATCTACCATAACACAAGTATTAAGTTACTGACTTTGGTCCAACCATGTGTGTAAGTGTCCCATATATTTATATTTATAAATAATAAGTTTACCATGTCAAATTTCAGTCATCTTCAATAAACAAATGTTGTAAATGATAAAGATACATTCATATAACATATCAGAAAACGAGGAACAGATAAACTGCTTTCAATATTTGGAAGTGTAACAATGCATTTCGGGTAATCACAAAATTCGAATAAACCAAAATTGCGCTAAACTAAATTAGTTAAGCAGGCGTAACTGTAGATTACACATTTTGTCTGTATGTTTACACAGTATTACAATATTTGTTAAGATTTTTTATAGTTTTTACAGAGATTAAAAGCTATTTATTATACAAAGATAAAGTTAATGGTTTTAAAGGAAAATATGATTTTCTGAATGTCTTATGAATTTGAATTGAATTATAAAATTAGCAGTACACCTAGGATGGCTATGAATTGATTTGAGATTGATGTGATTCATAATTTAATGATATGAATATGTGTGTGTGTGGTCACACCGTGCACACACATATTCATATCATGGTGGTAGGTCATAGCTTCAATCCTTCTCTCTTCAAAAACGGAGAGAAGAGGCCTGTTCACGGCAGTGGGAGAGTAATAGGCAGCTACTTTACTTTTTTTATGAATATGTATTATTTAGTTTGTATGTAAAATATACAAAAAAATATCTAAATTTGTATATTTTAACAGTGCTGTTGGACTAAGACTTCTTGTACTCATCCTTTGGTACTTATATAATAAGTACAATTCATATTGATTATATCACTTAATTGAATCTTAAATAAACATATATCATTTTCCAAAAAATAAAGTTACATTTCCTATGTATAATTGTGTATGTATAGTGGTTGAATGATAAAAAAGCCTAATTTTGAAAATCCTTTCAGCTTCATACAAGACTGCAGTTTAATAATGTAAAATTGAAAATGTTTAAAAGATTGACCTCCAAGTTTCTTTCTGGTTCTTCTTGGTAAGAGCAACATTCCGAACCAGTTCTAGCTTCATTGATCATATTGATCCTAGATGATTCAAAAGTGCTTGAAAGAGCTTATTTTAATTAAGAATATATTGAATTGATTTTATATATAACATAGGACTTGTTATTTTCTTCTTCAGATGGGGCAATATAGGAAATATATTAAAGTGCACTGCTAGATTACAAATATCTAAAAATCTTTATTTCTACTGCCCTTATCACACTCTACGTGGGGTCGGCACAACATGCTATAAACATGTTGTCACATGATTTGGCTACGTATTTTACGACCGGCCTGACGCATTTTAAGACTAACTTACCTCAGTCGCATTTTAAGACACCTCGCTAAGAAAAAGTGTGGTCTATTCTACTCAACTGGATACCACACGGTAGGTCAACTTACTTTAGTCGCCTTTTACGACACTTCGGTAAGGAATGAGGATCATCTAGTCTACTTAGCTGGATACCACGGGTCGACTTACCTCAGTCGCCTCTTACGACACCTCGGTAAGAAAGAAGGTGGTCTATTCTATTCAGCCGGATACCACACAGCATAGAATTGCTCTATTAAACCTGCAACATCAAAGAGGCTACACCAGTTTTTAGTTATAGGTATACATCTAAAATTGTTAAACAAATGTGGTTTAAACACTGACATTATCTTTGCATCAAGACTACTGAGAATATCCAAGTAATCATTGTTTCAACTTGAATAAAGTAAGTCTTAAATTACATACAGTTTTATATTACTGTAATGTACACTCTACGCCAGTGTTTTTTTATCTATACAATTTGTATACCTACTAAATACTTTATGGTTGTATTGAAATATAATTATTTTACTAAGAAATGTCTTTTTCTTTTTTTGTTTAGTTAGTATATTTAAGTTTGTTGTGGTCCAAACACCATGGTAACATTTGAAATTTAAAAGTTGATAATCATATTAATTATTAGTCTTCGTAAATTCGAGTTTTAATTTTATCAGTCTTTTATTGCTGAAAGTTTATTTACGATTTGAAGACTTATTTAAAAACTAGTACCTGGGCGGCGCTCGGGAATTTTTTAACAATAAAAAAAATGTTATTAAAAAAAAGGAAAAAGAGCTGGTGAAATCTCGTACTTGACCCCGGGTATTTTGACTTTTCTAGTCCGCCCGTTCCCCACTGAGTTATACAACTGTACAAATAACAGTAATCTTTCTATTCCATTTACATTTGGGCGGTTTTTCAATGCCTAAAAAAACATTTTTTTTTAAATAAAACCTAGCTAGATCGAACTATCGCCCCCGAAACCACGTACATACTGAATTATATCAAAATCCTTAAAGCCGGGAAATTAGAACTATTTCAAACTACACTTGTACGTAAGGATGTACTTGTAGCGGATACAATATTGTTTATTTTTATGTGCATTCTTGTTAGTATTCCAATAAAGGAAAATAAATAAAAAAAAAAAAAAAATTAAATAAACTATATACTCTTTGTTTACTTCGGGTTGATGTATGGATTTGGAAAGCAAATTAAGTGCTTCACAGTGGAAGAATTTCCTTTCAATAATGAGATTATGAAAAAATCATTTAATCTGTTATCATAGCATTATCCAATCCTATCGATTCCCATTAGGGAGGAGTAAAAGAGGCGTGTCGTGTGTGCGTTACTTAAATTGTGACGTGTTGGCGTAGTTTATTCGTAAAAGTAAAAGTAATGACCTATTAGTGTTGATCCTAGGCCTCCTCTCTCTGTCTGTATTGCAGTGAATAGCTGAAGCTAAGACCCATGCTGCTTCAATGCGGATTGGCATGTTCCACATATCTCAAAGTTCTCTAGTGATATGCTGCCTGCATATAATATCACAATATTCTCCAGATATATACACGTTTCGTAACGATAATTTTTTAAACCTTTACCAAAAATCGTGTGATAAATTGCAATTATGTATTAGACACATAAATCATCCTCATCCCCCTGCCCTTTTCCCACTCTAAGTGGGGTCGGCACAACATGTTACAAAGATATTGTCACATGATTTGGCTACGTATGTTACGACCGGCCTGACGTAAAACTTACCTCAGTCGTATTGTACGACACCTCGGCAATAAATGAGGGTGGTACTATTCTATTCAGCCGGATACCACACGGCGTGAATTAGACATAAGTGTTAGCAGAAATTTCATTGATGACCGCTCGGGGTTACAGCTCGTGGCCCCTCGAAAGAGTCTCACGGTGTCATTAATTGCATTTTATTTAGATTATTTATATATTTAGTAATCATTTTCGTGTACATTTTGGGTTTCTGTAAAATTTTACAAAGTAGGAAACGCATAGTGCCATTCTATTCACGACATCGCTGAGGCGCTTCCGATTTACGCTTCGATTCTTCGATATTCAGACACTTCGGTATCGGTATTCCTCTTTCCTTGTATATTAAACGCAAATTTTCTGGCCAAGGTCGTAACCGATTCATATTTTTTTTTATAGATATCGTTTCTGAGTGGTAAAACCCTGAGAACAAAAGTAATGAAAATATTATTTGCGATATAAGAAAATATATATAATGCTAAATGTAAAGTGTACTATCCGTTATCATACCTGATACTTGCCGAATTTGTAAAAACACATGCGTTACTCGCCACCAATAACAAAAAAATACACAAGCACTGCCACAACCACAATCTGAACAATCGTTTCGCCTCGTAACCGAAACATCGTCAGGAGATAGACTTCACGTCATAATTACAAATTTTGTTGTTTATTGCGGATTATAGCAAAATTAAATTTTCATTATTTTTGTATTATGCACCGCAAAGTTACGCCTAATTCTATTAATTAAATCTGAGAACCTTAAAATCAATTTTTTTAAACAAATCAATACCTTTTTTTTAAGGTAATAATTAATTAGTCAATTGTAAGCCTAATTTTCTGGTCTCTAATTTGACTAGCGTTCGTCAGAAAATCATTGCACACGATTTTTTGGGTCCATCGTTATTTGCCTTACATTTTTCCTATAAAATTTTCATAAATATTCCTATACATTCCGGTGTATAGGATTATTTATGCCAAATAACATCAATATTGGTTTAGCGGATTCTCCGTGATAGAGTAACATACAAACTTACAAAAACAACATTTCGCATTGATAAAATTAGTAGGATTATAATATAATATTAATTTGCTCTGTATAATTTTCACTGATTATCGTGACAACTTTTAAATACGTTACATACGTTATTCTCTGTGCGTCTGAAAACTTACATGCAAATTATCTTTCAAACATAATATTTGTCTCACATTTTGTGTGGTTGATATATGTTCACTCTCAAGGCTATTTAAACGGTATACAATTCGACTCGATTCTTGTGGTTTTTAGGGAGTGCCGTGCTGTGTATAATAGTATACTTTGTAATGTCACCTTTAATAGGGACGTCGTGTTATTTTTATTCCCACTAGCAATCGCCAGCGGCTCCGCTCGCGTGGAAAGATTAAAACCGTAATATAAGTAATATTTTCATAACCAAAAACTGGTTGAAGTGGCTTAATTTTAAAAGCTAGACATTTGTTGTCGCGGACTTTTATTTAGAACTTTCAGAGGGGAACTGTTTTGTAATACATGATTTTTGAATAACTTTCACCGTTTACTTAGCGCACGCAAGGAAGCTTTAAATTTTGTCGTAATATGTTTTATTGCTGCTCCTCTCCTATTCATCTTAGCGTAATGTTATATAGCCTATAGCCTTCAACGATAAATGTACTATCTTACACTGAATTAATTTTTCAAATCGGTCCAGTAGTTCCTGAGATTAGCGCGTTCAAACAATCAAACAAATAAACTCTTCAGCTTTATATATTATTATAGATTTAAATAACCATGTAAATACTTTAGAATCGTCAACTCTACTGCTGGTTCGAAAAATTGCTCGGTTGAGCAGTAGAGACCAAGAGTCAGAGACTGCCAGAAATTCGTAAGTGGCTCTTTTCAAAACAAAATTCTTATAACTAGTTACATTTTGCCATTACTATCTTGTACAAGGTCAAAAAAATCCACGCGTGCTTATCATTTTAAGTGAGAGAGAAGGGTCATCACGATTACTCCCCGGGTGGGAGGTAGGCGGGGTACGGGCCTCAAACTTCTCTGCCCGGGCCAGTATTCGCAGGAATTCTGCTTGGTCTGTGTTAACCCATAGGCCAAGTTGACCTAGGTGACCTAAGGGATGTATTTGGGCCGTATGCCCAGGTCACCTAGGTGACCTAAGGGATGTAAAGGGTGGGGAGGTCCGGGAATGATCATTTAAGCAATCCTCAATAGTACTAGTACCATTAAGAAACACGTAAAAATATATATCTTCCTGTCCTTATCCCACTCTAAGTGGGGTCGGCACAGGATGTTTTTCTCTTCCATTCTTTCCTATCATTCGTTAACTCTGGCACTACTCCTTTTATATGCATGTCATACTTCACACAATCCAACCATATCTTTTTAGGCCTCCACATATTCATCCACATTCAAATTTATTATTAAATTACTTCTTAAATTTAATTTAAACCTTTGTGTAAGCGTCTTGTAAGTTTTGTAATATATAATGTGTGTCGTGTATAACTAAGTGGTAAATGAGTTGGTGGGTTACATGGTGAATAAAATATATGTATGTTTGTTACAGGAGACGTACCCCACCACCCCGCCAGTGTGGTTCGCTGACAGCGAGGATCCAATAGTAACAAATGCCGTGCAGATCCTAAGTAATACGCAGGGGAGGGATAACCATGTTATAAATCAGGTAACGTGGCATTTGTTTTTTTAAGATATATCACATAGTGGATCAAATCAAAATAATCTTTATTCAAATAAGCTCTTTCAAGCACTTTTGAATCGTCAATATGATTAATAAAGCTACAACTGGTTCGGAATTTTGCTCTCCGAGAAGAACCAGAAAGAAACTCGGCGGTCAATCTAGGCTTTTTTATCATCCAAATAATCTTCAATTTCGTAATAAGCTTTACGTATAAGTATATCTCTTATACTTAATTTAAACCTTTCTGTAGAGTGTTAAGTCTATTCCTTTAATATTAATGAAGCTAGATAAAAAGCAATTTATCAAATTTTTTGAGTGTATTAGTTATAGTTCCTGAGTGACTGAGCCTTGTTCGGTAATTTTTTAAAAGATATTAAAAAATATAAAATAAGAAAGTAGGCGCCAATGACATGTGGGATTCGAACCCGGGCTTTGAACATTTTCGGTCCGCCCCATACCCATTGGCTATCGCAGCATTACGTTTGACAGCTAAAAAAACCCTTTGCTTTGAAATCTACATTGTACCATATTTTTAATGCCCAAAAACAGGGAGAAAGCGATTTTTTTTTAAATAAGACCTAGCCAGATCGATTTCTCTCCTCTAAAACCCCCCCTACATGCTGAATTTCAGGAAAATAGTTGGAGCCGTTAAATGCGAGATTCTGAAAATATTTTTATGTGTATATTCTATATACATACATACAAGATTAACTCATTTAAATATTAAAAATACAATATGTCTATGTCACCTTTCCCACCACACAATTATTCCGAGATTATTCTATAAAAAAAGGACCCTCCAAATTTTTTTCTTCTCTCAAAAATTAGTGACGCGATTTTATTATCCCACTGCTGAACATAGGCTTGCTCTGTCCGTTTTAAGATAAAAATGGAGCTAAGACCCTCCCCGCTGCTCCAATGCGGATTGGTAGGTTACACATATCCCCAGAATTTTCTTTTTTTTTCACCAAAAAACGTGTGATAAATTGCAAATATCAATCAGAGACATAACATACGAAGAATAAATTTCATTGCACTCTGCTAAAATTTGCTCTTACACAAAAAAGAAAATTTATCAAAATATTTTGATTGCTTACTCAGGTGGGTATATTATTGAGGGAACTATGCAAATTACACGGAGTACCCGAACCGCCAGATTTGGACTCCCTGTCGCTGCCCCTCCACCCAGTACCGCAGCCGAGGTGACTATCGCACTATTTTATCTCCCACTTATATTTTTAATTTTTATCTTAAAACTTTTATTTTATAAATATATGGGACACTTACACACACGGTCGTCCGCCCCAAGTAAATAACTTGTGTTATGGGTGACACACAACTGGTAAATATATACATATATCATTTTAAATACGTACTTAAATACAAATATACACCCAGGCTCGAAGAACCAACAAATTGTTCGCCCGTGGAAATCGAACACGCGACCCGTGGAGCTGAAGGCACACTGCGCCAACGGGCCAGTTAATTTTATTTTCACCCGTTTATTTTTTATATGAATTGTTTATTTATTTAATGTTTCTTCATTTATATTTTTATTTCCGTTTTCTTTTAAGTTCTAACCTGACGACGTTAGTTTACTTTAAGGTAAAATGAATGGTTCGAAAAGTTTTCGTCTACATCCATAATTCCACATTAATTTTATAAATGCAAAAGTCTGTCCATTTGGCTGTCTGTATTATGTTTGCTTTTTTACCTATTTGTCAAAGGAAATATGTCTGATAATCTATGTTAGCTCGGTATATTAATTCAATAGTACGCATATAATCAATATTATTCAAGCTAATTAGACGGACTGACTTAATATTAATGGATAACGAAATTCCTCAATGCTCGCGTATAGTTAAAAGTTGTCATTCGCAGGGTACCAAGCGTGACGTCAAACGGTGCAGAATCAGGCACAGAAGAGGATGAAGAGATGGCGGCCGAAGAAGATGAATCAGAGGGAGAGGATGACTTGCCACTTGAGATGGTCGATGATGCTGGGCGCAGTAATAAGGTGAATAGTACTACAGTAATAACGTCGTGTAGCGCGGAAGTCCATGGAAGAGACCTATATCCAACAGTGGACGACTATCGGTTGATGAGAGAGAGCGAGATAAAGAGAGATAGATAGAGAGGTCGAGAGAGACCGAGAGAGATCGAGAGTGGGATAGAGAGAGATAGGGAGAGCGATAGAGAGAGATAGAGACACAGAGAGAGATAGAGAGAGAGATAGAAAGAGATAGAGAGAGACAGAGACAGACAGTAATAACTTTTGCCTTGTTGTCAACAAAGGTTGTGTGTGTAGCAAGCTGTCTCACTGGGTAATTAGTGTCTTGGTAAGGAACAAAGGTCGTGTTAAGCAAACTGTCTTATTGGGTATTTAGAGTCTTGTTGAGCAGCAAGGGTCTTGTTAAGAAACTAGGGTCATACGAGGCAATAGTTGTATTATAAGGCCACAACTGTCTTTTTGAGCAACAATTGTCTTGTCGGGTATTTAGGGTCTTGTTGAGCAAAATAAGTCTTGTTGCTTGGATTAGTGCTACAATAAAATTTTCGACGCGTACGCGACTACGTAACGAAATATAAAATGTCTATGCTATTAGCAGAAATATGATAAAAAACCTGCAACGATATGGATACATTTCACGGATGCTCCAATGCATGAAAATGCAGCGTTATAACACCCCACTACGAAATATGTGTTGTATTCAAATTCAAAATACTCAAAAACTGTCTATTTGAGACTGTTTTCAGTACTTTTGATTCGTAAAATGTTTTAAAGAATTTGAAAATTTGCTCCTACAGAGTACCAGTAAATAATTTTTCCTAAAAAAAAGATCTTTTTTGTCAAACAAAGACCCAGTGAATATCCACAGCTGTATCCCATAGCATGATTCTATATGACATAATGCTATGAAAATAGGAAAAATTAACAAATTTTGCTGTTTCAACATCAGCTAATTTTCTAATTTTCCTAATAGTGTAACAGCAGTAGGAGTTTTCCAATATAAGTATATGTGTATAAGTCGATCGTCATCTTCCTGCCCGTATCCCACTCTAAGTGGGGTCGGCACAACATGTTATAAACATGCTGTCACATGATTTGGCTGCGTTTTTACGACCGGCCGGCCTGCCTGACGTCAACTTACCTTAGTCGTATTTTACGAATACCTCGGTAAGAAAGGGGGTGGTCTATTCTACTAAACCGGATACCATACGGCGGGTCGACTTACCTTAGTCGCCTTATACGACACCTCGGTAAAAAATGAGGTTGGTCTATTCTACACAGCCTACCACACGGCTAATATGTGTATAAGTCGATAAGGATCACGTTTGCAAGATTCTTTTCTTTTTTTTTATTTATTACATAAAATATTAAATGATAATACAAAATTCGACACGGCATAGCATAAACTTAAAACAAGTTTCTGATGTGTCATGTCTTCTTATTTCAGGATGATATGGAGATTGAGCATTTAGCGACGTTGGAGCGGCTGAGACAGAACCAGCGGCAGGACTACCTCTCTGGCAGTGTTTCCGGCAGCCTGCAGGCCACAGATCGCCTCATGAAAGAGCTCCGCGACATATACCGGTCGCATTCCTTCAAAAACAATATGTATTCTATAGGTTAGTATCATATATCAATACAACAAAGCTTTTTACTAAGCTTTGTTGTATTGCACGAAGGTGGTGGAGCAATCGGACAAACATCTTCGCCGAGGACGTTACAAGAAGCCTAGATGATTCCGGGCAGGGTTTTTAGCTACTAGAAGGAGCTTGACTGGCTAAAATAACCAATCTCTTCACCCTCACGCACAATGGTTGCCTTACAGTGACTAAGTGCCAAAATCGATGTAGAAGAAGATAGTATTTAACCTATAGTCAGGCATAGCTGGAACTTGAAGCAATGCCGAAAGGTGGTCCTCCCGTAGAAGGAAGAGGAAACCAGGAGGGGTTTTAGTCCGTGGGAGTCAGACACTCCCCTGTGAGACAGTCCGCAGGAAGTCAATAATGGATTACCCCTCTTGGAAAAAGAAAATAATGTACTAAGCCTATAGAGTTATTATACTAGAGTACGGAAGCTAGCCTAAAATTTGCCTTACAACATTAAAGAGAAAGCAAATGAGACTTTATCTATCTGTCTCTCCTTTTTATGTGTTATTAGACAAAGATAAGCATATTAATTTCATCTTTCGTTATTTATTGTGACACTTATTTACAGACCTGCCTCTGGCTACCTACTCTGGTATAATAACGCAACTAAACCTGTGTTTGTAAGTCGTAACTGTATTTTTTTAGTGTTTAGGTCAAGATTGCTTTTACCTAAGTTATAAGTATGTAAAATTATGAATGATATTATTTTAACATAAGGCTTATTTTGGGATTGCGTGCTATAAACAGCTGTGTACGGTCATTGACTGGTTTCGGCAAGAACTATAAGCATAATAAATCGTGGAGGAAATTTTCAAAATGGAATACATCAATTTTCGAAATGGAAAATAAACATGTGTACCTAAAGAACTTCACTGAATTAACTGAATCTTTTTAACACAATGAATTATTTTGCTATGATCCGCGTTTGTTGAGAAAATCTATGTAATGCTAAGTTGCTTAGTGTGGGAAGCGAAATCCGTTATAACACCTTATACATGCAAGATTAGTTACCGCACGGATCGAAAACACTACTACCAACACACTACACACATTCGACAGTTTCAACGATCGTTTCGGGTCGTAACATAAGCATCATCAGCAGATAAACTCCACAACATATCGCAAAGCTCATGATGTGGTTATCTCAAATTAAAATAAATGGTATATTAGTGCTACTTCTTGTAAAAAGTAACGGCCTGTTACTATCCAACTGCGGGGTATAGGACTCCTCTCTCTATTTTCGGAGAGAAGGATTGAAGCTAAGACCTACTACGCTGCTCCAATGCGGATTGGTAGGTTACACATATCCCCATAAGAATTATGGGGATGTGCGTATTCTCTAGAGATATGCAGGTTTCAAATGTTCTTTTACCGAAAAGTGTGTGATAAATTGCAATTGTGTTACTTTATCTACTCTGATACTATAATACAAAGATTATAAAACTGAAACCAAAATTCTTATACCAAACATTACATACAGGCCAAAAATAAAAAATTAAAAAGTTTCATTACGATACAGGTCTTGTATGGACACCTGTATCATAATATAACTTTTTAATCAATACAATACACCTATACAACCTCCAGCTCCAACCTCCGCAGACCAAGGAGGTTTAATCTCTACATTAAAAAAAAAAAGGTTTCAATGAACGAGTCCGCGGCGACGAAACACGCATTGCGCAATCGATGTTTGCGCCTTGGCGCTAACATTTGACATTTAATAATCTTTTCAATATTTAAACAAAGTTTGGTTTTTATTAATATGGTTTTACGTATTATACTATGAGTAGATAATTTACTGATATTTAAGATTGCCCTATGTACTCGCTGGTAAGGTGGGAGATACTAGGTAAGGATGAAATTGAAGTTGAGGATCTGACAAATATCTCCTTCAGGGATATTATCAGGTTCGTAAAAGCTACGGGTAGATAAGAGCAGGTGATACTGTCGGGACAGCAGTGAAAACTAGTCCCAACATGGGTAAATGGGTGGAATAGTCCGGAATAGGAGCTGATCACCCGCCCTGCACCGACAGGCGTACCCGAAATTAGATAGAAAGATACATGAGTAGATAAAGTAGTGTATGACACTGTAAATAACTTGGTCTTATAACACTCGTGTTATAAAAACCCTTATTATGCAACAGTATCATAATCTACTATATTTTATAATGACATAATTTATTTCTCTTGCAGAGTTAGTTAATGATTCACTGTACGAGTGGAACATAAGGCTGCGCTCAGTGGACCCCGACAGTCCATTACACAACGATCTACTTCTTCTGAAAGAAAAGGAGGGCAAAGACTCAATACTTTTAAACATTATGTTTAAGGAGACCTATCCATTCGAGCCACCGTTTGTGCGTGTTGTATATCCTATTATATCAGGTGAGCTGTTTTGTTAACCTTTCTCCTATACTAATATTATAAAGAGGAAAAATTTGTATGTATGTTTGTAATGTTTTCACACAAAAAATACTGGACCAATTTCAAAAATTCTTTCTCCATTGGAAACAACAACATAAGCTATATTATATTTTCCAAAAAATAGGGATCCGTTATAATATTCTAATAAGGTGTAAAAAAATAAAAATTACGGGGGTGAAACTGCAGGAGTGTTGTATATGTTGGAATTGGAAATAGTGAAGTCATTTTTTTTGTTTATGACTTCTTTAGTAGCTTTGAAAATGGCATAAAGTAGCTGAGTTATGAATATTGTAGTGAATCTCGATCGAAGCCCACACTCCACATTAGGGCTATTTCAATGTTAAAGTCAATATTCGAAAAAATGGACTCCTCACTCTTGAACCTGATTTAATTTGGTGCCAAATTTAACAAAAAAAAGCAAATCCTTTTTTTATATATTTAATATACATATTATTACATTAACCATTATATACATACTTTAAAAAACATCACTCACTTAACATCATGTTAGCCACAAATAAAAAAGTACCAGTTAAAAAAACGATTTGATTTAAAACAATTTAATAATTACAAAAAAGGACTTACCACATCAGTTTATAAAATAAAGTTAATTTAAATATATATATTTTTTATACATAACTATTTTTTGGAATTTGTAAAGTTGGGCATATCACAAAAGAGGTTGGGAAACACTGTTCTAAACTATGATTTATTCTGACTAAACAGCACTTAGTCATGTAATCACTTACACAAGTGCTGAAGAAAATAACTTTTCTTTCATTACTTTTATTAAGATTTCTTTTTCTCTTTTTAGTTCATGTGAAATAAAAGCGTGTTTTTTAAATTTTATATGATTTTAGGTGGTTACGTGTTAGTGGGCGGCGCTATCTGCATGGAGTTGTTAACAAAGCAGGGCTGGTCGTCTGCGTATACCGTGGAGGCTGTGATCATGCAGATCGCTGCGACTCTAGTAAAGGGTAAAGCGAGGATCCAATTCGGGGCGACGAAAGTCGTCTCACAGTCACAATACAGTCTGGCTCGTGCGCAACAGAGCTTCAAATGTCTAGTGCAGATACATGAGAAAAATGGTAATTTTTTTTATCTATTTGAATACTCTTGTAGTACTAGTTTTTTTTTTGGGTGGAATAGTCCGGAATAGGAGCTGACCACCCGTTATGCACCGACAGGCGTCCCCGAAATTAGATAGAAGACTAGATTTGACGTACTTTATAACTCCCATTGAAAAAAAAGTAATCATTTTGGCAATTACATTTTGTTAGCCTTTTGTTATTTATACGTATTATAAAAAAAGTCCCCAAGTCTGTCTTTATGTGATCGATTTTGTAAATATCTACTTCAAAGATTTTTTACGGTTTTTTTTTCTAAAAGATAAAAGAAAGAAAGCAATTCTTCTGCAAAATCATAGGTAGTCTATACTAAATTTCAAGGTATATGAATTAAAATAAAATTTTTCATTGTAGGGCGATATAGCAGTACGGTTAATAAAATATGTCACAAGGGCTCTGGAACTTTAATTACACACAAACAAAATAATAAAAAAAGAAATCGTTTTTTTGCAGAAAAAAACAGTACTTAATAATTCAGAGTTCTGTATTAAATATGTCTTCGTGATTCTAAAAGTAAAAATATGTAGTTTAAAGACTGCTTATAGTATATAGGAACAAGTATGCTTATTTTTACAATTGCACTTAAAACTACAATTAATCAGAAAACGTACTAGTACGTATCCCGCGCTCAAGTATCAATAGTCAGAAAACGCACTAGTACGTGACCCGAGCCCAAGAAGCAATTGTCAGAAAACGTACTAGTACGTAATCCGCACTCAAGTATTAATCGTAAAAAAAAGTATTGGTACGTGACCCGTGCTCATGTATTCATCGTGAAAAAACGTAGTACGTAACTCGCGCTCATGTAAAAATCGTCAAAAAACCTTCTAGTACGTGACCCACACTCACGTATCAATCGTCAGAAAACGTATTAGCACATAAGGCTAATTTCATTCGTCAGAAATAAGTACGTGTCCCGCATAAAGTAAGAGTAAGTAAGTAACGGCCTGTTACTATCCCACTGCTGGGCATAGGCCTCCTCTCTCCATTTTTTGGAGAGAAGGGTTGGAGCTAAGACCTACCACGCTGCTCCAATGCGGATTGGTAGGTTACACATATCCCTAGGATTCTCTAGAGATATGCAGGTTTCCTCACGATGTTTTCCTTCACCGAAAAGCGTGTGATAAATTGCAATTATCAATTAGACACATAAGTTTTAATAGAAAAACTCATTGGTGTCTGCCCGGGTTTGAACCCATGATCGTCTCTAGAGATTCACACGGTCGCACCGCTAGGCCATCACAGTGTCCCGCATACAATGTGTTAATTTTTTTTGTTATACTAAAAATATATTTAAACGTTTCAGGTTGGTTCACACCTCCGAAGGAAGACGGCTAATGCCTGCCGCTGGCCTAAGTTAAGACTAATCTGCAAAGCTCGTCGCTACCACCATATACAAATTGTCCAGAGAACAACGACCCCTTAGTCACATTCCACAGTTTGTATGAGGTGTGTAGCAAACAGCAAGACAAGGACACTCGACATAGTATTGTGTACTTTAATCAATATATTAAGTGATATTATTGTCAGTGTGGACGTTGAAAGAGACTTTATAAGACTTATAGTAAAAAAAAATGTGTAATGTTTTTGTAATCATTAATTTCTCATCAAGTTATCCATATGGTAGCCCTAGACGTTACTGGAGTGTAAAGTTGATAAAAAGTCCTTTGCATTTCTTTTTAGTTATTGAAATAAAACACAACCTGTGATTCGTAATGATTATTTTGTTGTTTTGAATTCACATAACACCCAATGACACCACAAATGACAGGCTGTGAATGTTCTGCAGGATATAGGCAAATCTTTTTGCATCAACATGCCAATTTTTGCTAAACAAATATTTAATCAGGTCATAGCTACAGCAGGTTAGGCAAACCGTTTTGCATCAACGTGCCATTTTTCTGAACAAATCTACATCAGGATAGGCTAACCTTTTTAAATCAACGTAGCATTTTTTCAAAATAAATGTTTCGTCAGGTCATAGCTACAGGTTAAGCGAAGATATTTCCACGACGTGCCATTTTTTATGAACAAGTGTTTTATCAGGTCATACCTACAGCAGGGTAGGCCAACCTTTTTGCATCAAAGTGCCATTTTTTCTGTACAAACGTTTATCAGGTAATAGACGTGCTGTAAACGATGTTTATTTTGTATTTATTGAGAAAAGCAACTAAATAATATTTTTTTTATTATATTAGGTACATAGTCAATGTTTCGATTACACGCGTAGCTTATTTTAATCGGTGGATTTTGTGATTGTTGATATGCCCATAAAATTGATGTTCGTGCGCCATTGGTTGTCCTACAGTAAGGCAAACTTACTCAGTTTACTCAGTAGAGACAGAGTCGAGTGTCAAAAAGAGTATACAGAGAAATATTTAAAATATTGATATGAATAATTTCCATACACCAATGAATAAATTCCATACACCATTCGTTAAAATGTTATGCTATACATTAAATCCACATTAACAATGCGAAAGGCTGTCAGTCTGTTACACTCATGGCTAATTCACGTGAACAGCTTATAGTTTATAATTTTGATGTTTCTTTCGATTTGTTATTTGCCATACAAATCTTGAGAGTTGCTACGTGTGCCTCAGCCCCCGGTTGGTTGATTCGTTTGCAGTATTCTTGTTCCGACATATTAACATACCATTGTTTCAGTTTGGGATATCTGAAAAACATTTAATATGATTCCATTGTCCAAACCCGAGTAATAATTGTGAAGTGACTTTTCGCTTATCATGCAAAAAATGTTTAATTTCTTTTCTGATTTTACTATTTTTAAGAGGCTAGTTGGGTACTGGTATACTAGAATTATTTTGATATAATCCACGTTTGTTTAGAAAGTCTATATAATGCTAAGCGTAGGAAGCAAAGCTGTTTCATACCTTATACACGCAGGATTAGTTACCACACGTATCACAAGAGACCTGCTCCAACACCACTCATATTAGCACTACACACATTCACTACGACAATCTCAGCGATCATCATCATCGCAAAGCGAAACGAAGCTTTGTAATTTTGTCGTGGAGCCTTTCTCCTGACCATGCATCGGTTACGAGCGAAACGATCTTTGAGATTGTCGTAGTGCTTGTGTAGAGTGCTATTGGTATCTTTCAAACTATGAAATTCCGCAAATTAACGCCTCCCTTTATAATTTACTGGTACACAGTCTTAATTTATGGAATTCATCGCTTTACATAAGTGTATATTTAAAAAAAATCCTACTTTAAATAAATTTAAAATGCTCATTTTTGGATACTCCAGTAACTTTTAAATGTTTAATTAACTTCGGTTGTTAAAGCTGGTCTTGAGAGCAAAATGGCGGCGGCTTTAAACACGTTACAATTAAGAACGAAGTATGTACTAACCTTACAGCATTTATAGGATGTAATCCATTTAATGAGGATACAGTTGTAATAACACTTATGTCAGCTAAAGTTATGACATCGTCCGCTAAATACAAAGAATCTGACAAATAGTCTTCTAGAATTCTATACCCGTCTTCTATATTATTTATCATTGATTTAGATAGTTCTGAGAGCCGTCCAGTATACGTTGGTCCCTGATAAAGAAAAATGTATTTGAACACCGTAACTGAATGAAGTAAAATAACGGCACGGGTCTTACCCCTTTTGGAAGGTTTGAGCTTAGACCCACCAAGTTTCTCTAATGAGGATTGGTAACTAACACAGGAATACTGTTTGAACTGGCGTTTGTTTAGCCAATAAGCGCATGACAAATATCAATTAGATACATAAGTATTTATTTCTAAAAATCCATTCGTTTCTGCGCGGGGTAAGAACCGGTGCTCCCTGTTTAGAATCACGCGATCTCACGGAGCTATTACAGCTATTTATTTTTATTATAATTATTATCAAAGGAAGCGACAGAATTCTGCGTTTTGGTTTTGGCCTATTACCGCCTTACGCAAAACTAATGACTGATGGTGTGACGGACTTGAACGCAACCAAAGAAACGAATGAAGAGAGGATTAATAGTATATAGTTGGAAAAATACCTCTATACATCTCAAGTATGAGAGAAATAAATAAATATATGGGACACTTACACGGTCGTCCGTCCCTAAAGTAAGTAACTTAATACTTGTGTTATGGGTGAGAGAGAACTGGTGAATATATACATATATAATTTTTAAATACAAATATACATCCAGGCTCGAAAGAAAATGTTGGCCCTCTGCGGAATCGAACTTGCGACCAGCGGTTCTGAAGGCAGGATCACCACCCACTGCGCCACACCGGCCAGTCAAAAGGGGATAGTTGTCTATTAAGTAACAAAAGGTGAGTAAGAAGTTATACTTACCATGACAGATCTGAGTCGTGGGAATAAAACGCCGCAGTCGAAGAATAAACGCTGAGTTATGGTTGCCCTCTTTCTTTTGTCTATGGGATAAAGGTGAGCGTGGGCCGGGGTAGAGTATTTATCAAACAGATACAACATAATGGCGTGGCTGGAAGTGATAAGTTTTGAATATTAATTTATTATTAATACCTGCTCTATGAGACACGAAGACTTAAATACTTGTTGATTGTTCTTCAAAAATCGATTACGCGTTTAAATTTTTTTTTAATTCGTAAAAGATTGGGATCGTAATAGAATATGACATATTACAATAAAGGGAAAGCTATCTATCTGTCTCTCTAGAATATGATATTACAATAAAGGGAAAGCAAATGACGGATCTATCTGTCTCTCTTCTTTTATATGTGATTAGACAAGTATGAAGTATAAGTTTCTTTCTCATGATTTAATTTCTGTAAGTATAATAAATCTATGATTCAATTACGGATTTAGTATTTGAAAACTTTTTACAAATAAGGAAGAATTATTAGAACTTAGAGGTCAAATTCCCTTGACGTTATTTCTCCGGAACCTTTATTTGTTAACAAATTGTGTTACGTATACTGTGACAACATATCCGACTTAATCGAGGAATAGAACTTTCTGGATCGATTAGATTACTACATAAGGCGGCCGTTTTTGCGCCTTGGGGATTTAGTATTCGAATAGCGAGCAGTTAATAAATCGAAAGCGAAACTATATACTGCCATTTGTGCTTAATATTTAAATTAAAGTTTCTGGACGAGTCACTAAGTGTATTTGATTATACTAGGATTATCAACAGGCTACATCTTATCTTATCGTATTCTTTCAAATACACGAACCCTGTACGTAACATATACTGTTACATTACATTATAAATTGAATGTACCTAATTATTATTGTGTGTACACCATCCCACATTCTTACAAATAATTCCATACGCCAAATAGTTGTTCGTAACATATTGCTTAACAGTTCAACAACTTTGTATGGTTCGTACTTTCCGTATAAATTTCTTGTAATAATTATGTATTCTGCGTGCAATATAGTATAATTAATTAATGCAAATACTCTCTACCAGTCTTTTATTAGAAACAACGTGTCTCTTCTATTATTTCTTTAAATCCGCGTTTAACATATACGTACATACATTAATGGATTTGCATAAAAACACCTCGTGCAAAAACTTTTTTACACCTTTTCAGTACCAAACTTCTGTATTTACAATCACGATGTATGTAGCTTAGTAATGTAGCAGAGGTTTCTATTATTTCTTGAATTTAAACTCTATCTTTAAATTTATTATGAACTATTTTTGCATGTTCCTAACGATACTAACCTGTCGCCCAAACAGAATCCATCTTCTTCCAAGTATGGTACAGTTCGCATTGGATTTTTCTGAAACGAAAACAAAATACATTTAATAGCAGCCTGTCCTGCTGTTGGGCTTTCCCACTGGAGAAAAGAAGGTGGCCATGGTTTGGCCATGGCCATTCCTACCGAGAAGAGCCAGCAAGAAACTCGGCGGTTGCTCTTTTAAAAATATAATTCTTAATACTATTTACATTAAGTCGTTACTGTCTTGTACAGGTTCAAGAGAGCTATATCCACACATTCTTATCCTCTAAATAATCTTCAAGAGTATAGTAGGCTTTCTGTATCAGTCTCTTTTTAACAGTGTTTTTAAACTGCTGTAATGGCAAAGCTGAAATTGATTGCGGAATTTTATTATAGAATCTTATACCAAAACCCACAAACGAATTACGTACTTTTGCAAGGCGCAAAGCAGGAGCCGCAAGCTTATGTCGGTTCCTGCTTTGTCTATTGTATACATCACCTATCGTTTTATAATTCTTTATATTTTTATGTACATAAATTAGATTGATTAAAATATATACTGTGAAGCAAATGTAAAAATACCAGTTTCCTTAAACTTCTCTCGCAAGGGAATCACGCGGTCTTAAATTATAAATGCCACGTATAGCTCTTTTTTGTAAAACAAAAAATTTTTCACTATCCGCGCATTTACCCCATAGCAATATTCCATAAGACATAATGCTATGGAAGTAGGCAAAATAAACAAGTTTTGCTGTTTCGACGTCTGTGAATTGTCTTATCTTTCGAACAGCATAGGCCGCTGAACTCAGTTTCCCTGCGAGAGTTGTTACGTGTGTGCTCCATTGGAGTTTTGTATCCAAGGATACTCCCAAAAATACAGCAAAGTAGGGTTCTGAGCTCTATAAAGTTATAGTACACATAGAGTGGTTTCGTGCTAAAATGCGTTTTTGAATAACACTTTTTGTAAAACGTACTACAGCCAGCCTATAAGCATGTCATAACTTTTTATGAATAGGACCGTTAGAATATTGGTCTATAAATTCGTATCTATCAACAAAATTGAGAAAAATATAAATAGACATCTCCAAAATCCAGTTAAGCCTACTAAAACCGCAAAAGGAATAGTGTTAAATCTCAAAGGCCGTAAATCAAGGCTAAACGTGATAGGAGCATCAATAAAGGCTGTGGTTCCGGCGATATTATTTTTTATCGTCCAAATCTTTCATCTTCTTTTAATATTTGTCCAGTCTTCTGTTTTTGGCTCTGTAATGATAGTAAAAAAGGCCAAGGCTAAACCTTATCAGACATGGCGTCGATAAGAGTGAAAGTAATTAAAGTACAATAAATATTAAGGGACAAATATAGGTTTATAAAATAATATTAAATATTTACGCCAAAGTAACTTAATATTTATTAATTTTTTTTTAATTATATACCATAAAAAATGTCGGAAAAAACATTATTGGTAAAAAAAGTGTACAAAGGTCAACTTATCCCTATGACAGAGATCTCTGCCAGATAACCTACGAAGTAAGACAATTTATATTTAAGAAAAAGTTGGTACCTACGCAAATTTATTTTTGTAATGGGTGACAGACAACTTATAAATATATACCTATACGAGGTGTGTTCAAAAAGTATCGCGAATTTTGTGTATTTTCAAAAACTATTTATTTATTTGTGAATATTTATTTTGTCCCCTTCAAAGTAGTCCCCCAGGGATATTATACACTTGTGCCAACGTTTTTTCCAATCTTCGAAGCACTTCAAAAAATCATTTTTTTGTATCTTCTTCAGCTCCTCCTTCGATGCCGTCTTTATCTCGTCAGTCGTGGCGTAGCGTCGTCCTTTCATGGGCCTTTTCGATTTCGGGAACAAGAAAAAGTCACAGGGGGCCAGATCTGGGGAATAAGGTGGCTGCGGTATCATTAGTGTGTTGTTTTTGGCCAAGAAGTCGCGTACAAGCAGCGATGTGTGAGCAGGGGCGTTATCGTGGTCCATTTTTTTGAATAAGTAAAAATCGAAGACGAACCAAAACACGTGCAAGCAAAACAGCTGTCAACAATTAACTGAAAATTCAAATAGGCCAAACTTGTCAGCATAAGTGAGGGACAAATGTACCAATATAACGCTACAAAAAAAACAAAATTCGAATATACGTAACCCGAGAAAATTCAAAATTCGCGATACTTTTTGAACACACCTCGTATATATTAATTTTTTTAAATACCTAAATACGCCCATTTAATGCCTAATAAATCGTTTTTAGAAAA
The DNA here is from genome assembly GCA_029227775.1 of Morpho helenor. Taxonomy (NCBI): domain Eukaryota; kingdom Metazoa; phylum Arthropoda; class Insecta; order Lepidoptera; family Nymphalidae; genus Morpho; species Morpho helenor. Next base: position 4,984,729 of record JARGCU010000006.1, read on the forward strand.
TGTCGAACATCTTACCGAGGTGTCGTAAAAGGTGACTCAGGTAAGTTGACCCGCCGTGTGGTATCCGGCTTAGTAAAATAGAGCATTCTCATTTCTTACCGAGGTTTCGTAGAAGGAGACTAAGGTGATTTGACGTCTGGTAGGCGGCCGGTCGCAAAATAATTAGTCAAACTTGTAACAACATATTAACATGTTATGTTGACCCCACTTAGAGTGGGATAATAAAACTCTGTGTATACTTAGAGATAGCAAAAGGAACCCGACTTCGCTGCTTTAATGCGAAATGACAAGTTATACATATAGGAAGTATTAAATTTATAATCACATATATAATATTTTTCTTCCTTTACAAATTACTATACACTGTTAAACATCTGTTTCCATACCATACGATTATGCCAACGCTGCGTTTACCTTAGGGCACCCCAACGGATTAACTTACCAACACCCATAGTTTCTTCGATTTATGCACCCCGCCCATCAACATTTCAGCTTTGCGATATTAACTATATCTTAAAATTTTTGGTGTATTGTTAAATCGCGTTGTTACGCAAGACCTTATGTAAAAATCATACCACAGAATGCATCCCATCAGACTCATAAGTTAAAGTTAATTAATAAGGAAATAGCGTACTTGCCTTAGTCATTTCTGGTGTGTCTTGTTCACGCAGTACAGGATTTATGTCGAAAGAAATGTACTTCACTCCCAGAATATCCGCAACCATCATTACTGCGCGCGCCGGCGGGCTTGCATCAACTTTGTATAGCGTAATGGGCATGGTTCAATCGACCTTTTTTTCCTATAAAAATAAAATGTCAGTTCCACTTAATCTTTAATATTTAAATAAGTTATCTTGTATGCATATATATAAATATCTTTTCTGAATCTCGGAAAAGGCTTCAACAATTTTCCTGAAATTTAGCATGTAGGGATTTTGGGGAAGAAAAGTCGATGTAGCTAGGTTTTATTTAAAAAAAAAAACATTTTTTTCCTAAAATAGGAACAGAAAATAATAGATATTTGAGCTGTTAAATGCAAAGCAGTGACAGCCTAATGTTAACCCGCGAGCCAATAAAGTTCTGAACCTGGGATCGATTCCCACATGTCACCCGGCGTTGTTTTTTCTTTTTTATGTTTTTTTTATTGCATTATTTTATATCTTTTAAGAATTACCGAGCAAGACTCGTTCACTTATATACAAATACCTACTTTGTACTTTGTATACAAATACGTGAAGAAAAATGTTTCTTCTTTTAAGCATATTGCCAACATCTAGATGTGTACAATTTGAATAATTAAAGTTGATTAAAGTTTATGAAGTGAGGAGAACAAAAAAAATAACATTAATTTTATAATTTGTATTAAAAATATGCTCCAATCCTTATCTCCAAAAAAGGAGAGAACAGGCCTATTCCTTCTTATATCCTTGAACGTATACTTTTTATCCCAGAACCCCTCTAAGGTCGGGATTTACGCTGAACAACTATGTAAGACAATGAATTACACGCGGGCGAAGCCACGGGGACAATATGTATATAAACTATAACTGTGCCGAATTTCATATACTCTTCCGCTTACCTATATAATTTTCGTAGTTTTTGCTTTACGTATTAATGATAACAATATCTACTAATCACGATAATTGCCCGCTATTCCGGAATCAGGTTTGTTAGGTTCAAGACTTATTGAAGCATACTTATGCTTGTGTTGTTTACTGTGGACCATTTCCATTGCGGCATAGGGACTTAAATTTAACGTAATGCGCATATAAATTATAAAGAATATAACCAAATCTATGTTGTTGTTTAGAAACACCTGAATACAACCGTTTATCCATAAACATACTGTACAAAACTTTAATTAAAGGAAACTATAATACGTTGTGAAATTTTACGTAAAATATATTCTACTTGACTCCGCAATGTACAGTAAATTTAAAAAAAAATCTGCATTACGCGTCAGATGACGCGTTATAGTACATGTAGAGTTGAATATACTTTGAAATTTAATGCAATCCAATAGTTGTAAATAATATTTATGGATATACTTAAAAATAACATTTCAACGACTTTATAGTTTAATTACCTACTTATAATTGGAACTTACACATATATCAAGTGATAATATTAAATACTTCGATATATTAGGTATATTCTACATTTATTTTTGTATGAACTCACTATCACAGACAAGTTGCTCACCATTGCTCACTGCGATATGCGTACACACAGCATAACTTCATTACAGAGTAATGTACACACTATGATTATACTTGACACGACTTGATTTTGCCTTGACTTGAGATTGACTTGATAATTACTATAAATAAAAGCATTACGGGTTATATCTACTTTTTTCAAGACTTGGTTGTTTTCAACTTTTCACAGACTATTTAAATACATAAAGTGTAGACAGTTTATGTATTCGTATGTCAGTATTATAGTTTATTAGTCTGTGATTTGTTATACTATTTTTGTGGCCACAAAGAGCTAGTAACTGTGATTTTTACTCTTAAATATACATTAGACAATGCAATAATAGGTAATCGATTAAGGAGAGTTGAATCAATTATCTTTGTATTTATTTGTATGTACGGATTCCTGGTATTTCTACGCAAAAAGATCTATATTCTATTTCAAGATAATCCCAATACGTAGTTTGTTCTCTATTGAGTACCATTACAAATAAATAACATAAAAAGTTGTATAATAACTTTTACTTGCCTCCTTGTCTCTTGAGGAGCTATTACATGATATGTGTTTTTATACGTCCATACATCGTGAAGTAGTTTGCGTTATATTTTTAATTATTCGTTTTAATAATTTTTTCCTAAGTGAAAAAAAATGGATGCGAGTCCTTTCGAACAGCCGAATAAACTTTTTTTTAGTTACTATAAGGCATGAATTCGCCAAAGCAAACAGGCTTTGCTTGAATAGTATTTATTAACTTCCTTTTGTTAGTATTTTTATCTTCCTAACTTCTTTTACTTTTTTTTATTCTTATTTGTCACATTGTGCCATAAATAATTTATCTATTAAGCTGTTCTGATATGCTGTCTAGATGTTTTGATAGTAAATAAATTTAATATGCCTCGTAAAACAGTTATTGAATCTCCCAAATTACAGACAATTTACTGATTTACGATGAGTCGCATATTTGACCTGTCAGTTCAACGTAATGTATTATCGCGTTGTTTGTGAGATATTTCATATAAATGTCCGAGGTCACGAGCTCGAAACACATAAATGTATTCCACTTAAATATGATCCGATTAGGTTGATGCAAAGATTACAGTGGTTATTTTACATACATTTGACGTTGAAATGACTAACATGTTAGTAATTTCTTGATGACATTTTCTAGAATTATTAAAAATTTCTTATGTCTATACTTAATATAAAACAGAGTCCCCAAAAGCTGTATGTCTGTATGTAATCGATTTTCTCAAAATCTACTGAAGAAAATTTTTTAGTACGGTGTGGTTCCACAACTTTCTCTATCTTCCAGCGAATAATAATGAAAATCCGTGTAGCCGTTGTAAATAATGTACTATTAACCTAAACTTTTTTCAAAAATATGCCCATTATTTCAATATAAGAATAGGATCCTTTGAAATTAATACGCTGGTGGTATAAAAAAGAAAGTAGGCCAAACATGACTTGTATTTTAGAGGAATCTTTCATGACATTGATAAGGGAAACTTGAAGAAAGTAATTTCAGTAATTTTCATAGGTTATAGACACGTTTACCAGCAATGATATTTGACAATTAAATTAGTAAAGAGGTCATAATATAAATTTTATACAGTAAGTAGTGCTGATTAACCTAAAAATATTTAGAACAGTAAATTGTATATTTCATATTTGTTATTATATTTTTTATAGTTTTAATCAATAAGGTACATTTGTAAATAAATATGAGACTGATTCAGCGTAGTGAGTTCTTCGTATGGCTTCTGCTAACATCACCGATATATCCATAGTTTGAAGCTTTGGACATAACTTCATATTTTTATCTTGTGGTATTGTATTTGTTACAACTAACGCTTCTAAGCAAGAATTATTTATTTTCTCAATAGCGTTACCAGCGAGTACTCCATGAGTTATAATTGCGTATATTTTATTTGCACCAGCTTCAACTAATTTTTCTGCTCCTTTCACTATAGTGTCGCAAGTGTCAGCCAAATCGTCAACCATTATCGCAGTTCTGTTCCTGACATCCCCTACTAAAACCGTTGAATCTTCATCATTACTCCTTTGTCTTTCTTTATGAATAATCGCAAAATCTATATCGAGTCTATCAGCAATAGAAGTCATACGCTTTACTCCACCTGCATCTGGAGAGACCATAACACTGCTCTCCCATTCTGGAATGTTGTCTTTAATCCACTTTGTAATAGCGGGCTCGGCATATAAATTATCAACAGGAATATTGAAGAAACCTTGAATTTGGGAAGAATGCAAATCTATAGTAATTACATGGTCGGCTCCAGCGACTGATATCAGATTTGCAAGGAGTTTAGCAGTGATCGGAGCGCGACTTTTCTCCTTCTTATCCTGTCGGGAGTACGGGAAGCAAGGTATTACAGCTGTTACTCGAGATGCTGATGCAATTTTGCAGGCATTTATCATAATTAAAAGTTCCATAAGATTGTCATTGATTTCACCACAACCACTTTGTACAATATATATGTCATCACCTCTTACTGATTCACCTATTTCGACATTAGTTTCTTTGTTGCTAAACTTCTTAGTCGTAGCTCTGCCTAAATCAATCCCAAGTCTAGCAGCTATAAGTTTTGCGACATCAGGATGGGAACTTCCACTAAACACTTTGATATTGGGCATTCTTGGAATTTCTTTTGTTGTTTTTGTCAATTTCCTCTCAACACTGTTTTCGTGATTTTCGTTGGATATCATGAGCCTGACTGATCTTATTTCAGAGCTCTTATGTGTCATTAGTTACGATATTAAATGAGTTATTTGCTATAAACAGATTTATCAAAGATCACAGTGGTCAGGTCAGGTCCGCATATCTCAGCCTTGCCACATAAATTTGTTATCGAAATATGTATAACAGTTTGGTCAAGCAGAATTACATCATACATAAATAGATGTTTATGTGTAATTGCTTACATATTATAAAACAAAGTCTTCCGCCGCGTCTGTCTATGCATGCATACACGACGCACGCAGACAAAAAAAATGTTTGTTATGATGGCTTAGAGTTTTTTGTTTTTGGAATTGAATATTATTATAAAAGGCATTAATGAGATTACGATTTAAGGAAAGTAAATGCGTAAGGATATCAGCATATTTAGAAAGAATCAAAAAATGTGTAGTACGCAGAATCTAAAGTAGGTCTAAAGATCGTATCGTACTTTTGAGTGAGGGAAAAAACCTTCTAAAAATAATATATGGACAGACTTCTATGTAATTACTGAGCCGTATGGTATCTAGCTGAGTAGAATAGACTACCCCCATTTTTTACCGAGGTGTCGTAAGGGGCGGGTAAGGTGACTCGACCCGCCGTGTGTTATTTAGATGAGTAGAAAGGACTATCCTCATTCCTTACCGAGGAGTCGTAAAAGGTGACTAAGGTAACTTGACACACTGTGTGACATCCGGTTCAGTAGAATAGACCACCCTCTTTCTTGCTGAGGTCTAGTAAAATACGACTAAAGACGTCAGGCAGGCGGCCGGTCGCAAAATACAAAGCCAAATCATGTGACAACATGTTTATAACATGTTGTGCCGACCCCACTTAGAGAGGGATAAGGGCAGGAAAGTGATAATTTCTATGTAATTATTATTATGCAATTTTTGTAGTAAAAAAAGGTTTGAACCTAGGATATATTAAAAAAAGATAAGAAAAATAGCCTGGAACGAATTCCAGAGACTTTCAACCATAATGATATCACAAACTTCAAAGGATTCGTCTTCGTGTTTTTAAATTGAATTTATAGAATACAATCAATTCGTTTTCTTACAAGGAAAAAAGTATTCACTAACATTGAATTGAACTTTATTGCGTTTCTTAATATCTGAAAACTTATTTCAAAGGTTAAAAACACTGTTGAAATAAAATAATATCGACAAAATTATTTCCATTATAAAAAAGAACTAGTATAATAATATTATGTTAGTAACTGATTTTGTTGTGCTCTTTACTGCTTAGATTTTCAATCTAATATATTTAATTTTATTTTATTGATTTGATTTTGATCGATTTGATTGGTTCGCTGGGTAGGTGGCAGTGGCCCCGACTTTAGCTCCATCGGTCGCGGATTCTATTTCAACCGAGGACTAACATTTTCTATAAACAATTTGTTGGTTCGTCGATCGTTTATATGTTTTTAGGTATTTATTCAAAATTATATATGTTTTACCGGTTGTCTCTCACCAATAACATATGTATTACGTTACCTTTGGAACGGATGACCATAAGTGTAATTGTCCCATATATTTACTTATTTATTGCATGATCAGTTAATGAAATAAAATGAGACACAACAATTCTTAACTTAATCTTTTTTATATTTTAAACATTAGACAGTAAATTAACAACAATTTGTCCATTATTTTCAAGTGTACACAAGTCTATAGCAGTTCGTATTTCGTTATGATTATCATAGTTGTTATTTTCCTCGCTCATGCCATAGACACTAATATTTTTGATAACAGACGTCCAGATTCGAGCCGCTATATCGCATATCGGACCAAAATCATTACCAACCGCTGTTATAGTTAATATAGTACCATTAGCTACAAATGATAAACTCAATTCTTTTGTCATGAATTGTTTTCCAGACGCTTGGCAAACAGTTTTGTTGTCATTACATTCTAAGGCTATTATAACAGAAAACGGGGCTGAAAGACGGGTCTCCTCTGCAGTTTGATTCACATCCTGAAAAAATTTAACAGTCAATAAGTTATCTCTGTGAAGTCGATGATCATACTTAATAATTAAAAGTCGTAATGTTACGAGCATAATATGTTGGTATCCGGTTGAGAAGAATAGACCACCCTCATTTTTTATCGAGGTTTCGTAAAAGGAGACTAAGGTAAGTAAATTCGCCGTGTAATATCCGGCTGAATAGAATAGACCACCCTGATTTCTTACCGAGGTGTCATAAAAGTCTACTAAGGTAAGTTGTCGTCAGGCAGGCCAGCAACAAGTGGGATCGGCACAACATGTCATAAACATGTGGTTCTGACCCCGCTTAGAGTGGGATAAAGAAAGGAGAATGAATGGTGAGTAATGACATACTATTGTGTCAATATAATATAATTAAAAATATTAAATATAGTTATATTATGTGCACAGGTCATAATAATCGTTACAGCTATTTAAAAATAACAATCTACTACATCAACTATAACAAATATATACTTTTTTAAGTTTAAGTGCTTCATAACGAAATTCCGTTGTGAATATGATTTCTTACTAAAAAATATTAGTAGAATAAATTAATGTCTATTATATTCGAAGTACCTTTCCAAAGTTTATTTTAAAAATAAAATAATGTCATTTAATTAAGATTTACGATAATCGAACATTAATAACACTTACCTTATGATAAATTAATATTGATCCATCTTTGATAAACGTCAGAAAATCTGCTTCAGTAGTCGTCATAGTAACTGGGTCACCTTCATTGCCTTCTAATTTTAGGCCACTCCAAAGTTCAAACCACGTCCCAGGAGGTAGCCAAATATGGACATGAGTTTGGAGAGGTGTTAAATTCGGAGCTATCAATAGGCTATCGCCCACGCTAAACTGAGTATTTATATTATGTAAAACTTCAGAGTATGGGAATTGATAAAACATAGGTCGTAATAAAGGCCCTTCTTGAAGTGTGGTGTAGAAGTAAGGCATCAAACCGAGCCTCCGATTTAATGCACCGATTACAAGAGATCTTTGCGTTCCATTAAAGGCAATCGGATGTCTTAAAATTGTTTTGGAATGAATCTTGACCATAGGGAAGTATGTCGCGGCCATATACCATTTTATGCAGAGGTTAGATTGGGTTGTTTGGTTAAAGTTATCAGTGTCACCACAAATTGGTGTTGACCAGAGCCAGTGACCGGAAATCCCTCCGAGCGCAGCTGCTATGAGTTCTCTGTGCAGATTTGTCCAGGACGCATTAATATTTTGTCTATTTATTGCCAATGCCCCATTCATCCATAAACTACTTGACCATATTGGAGTAGAATTATCTTTTTCGACAAAAGTTCGAGCGAAATTGTTTCCGTAAACGTTATGTTTAAATAAATACAACTGACTATTATTGACCAGCGTTAAGTTCCATTGCGGAGTATTTTCAAAAGCTTCTGCAAAGTTCTGTAACATAATTTATCATTGTATTTATTATCTTAAAAGTAATTTGGAAATTTTAACCATTCAAATCATTTTACCTCATTGAAATATGGCAAATACATAGCGGTTTCATTCAGTAATTTATACGTTGTATCTAAAGGCCAATTATTTTGAAGTACCACACCATTATATTCTTCGTAAGCCCATAAATCAACTAAAAGGTCCACAGGTGCTTGATCATAGCTTGGATATACCACTTCGATATCATCTACTTCGCCTTTGTATAATTCAAATGTTCTTGAATGACGATATAGAATATTTTTGTAAGTGTTTACAATTTCACATCCTGTCGTTTTCGCAGTTTCATTCGTTGTTCCGTTATTTTCATTCGCTTCTCCTTCGGCATAACGAATCTGTGTAACGTAACCAGATTTTCTATTATTATTTCTTCTTTTATTTTTTCTATGTAGTGCTATCATTCATTCTCCTGCCCTTATCCTACTCTAAGTGGGGTCGGTACAACATGTTTTACGCATGTTGTTACATGTTTCGGCTAGAAATTACGACCGATCGTCTGCCTGAGGTCAAGAAATGGTGGTTCTATTCTTCTTAGCCGGATACTACCCGGTCAGTTTGTAATGTGCAATAAATATATTTATTTACTAGCGGCCTACCCTGCTTCGCACGGGTATAAAATATATAGCCTATGTCACTCAGTGAAAAAAATTATTAAAATCGATCCAGTAGTTTTAATTTATTCATTACTGCCCGTGGCCCGCACGCGTTAAATTTGAAGAAAAACAATTCCCCTCTCCCTATACCAAGAAGATTTCCTGCTATATCTAACATCAAAGTAATTATTAATTATAAAGAAAAAAAAGTAATTATTTACGACATCACATTAGAAACATTACAGTATTTCTCTACTCCATATTGAATGTTATTATACATTCCTCTTGAATCACTCTATCTATTAAAAAAACCGCATCAAAATCTGTTGCGTAGTTTTAAAGATTTAAGCAGTCAGGGACAAACAAAGAATGTGACTTTGTTTTATACTATGTAGTGATAATCCCTATAGCATGATTCAGTATTCACGCGCGATGGCTTATTATTAGCGTATTTCATGTATAACTTTGGTGTTTCTATACCGATTTCAATGATTCTTTTTTTATACAATGGTTAATACTATTCACTTTTTTATTTAGGGATGACTGAGAGTGATATAAACGTAGGAGTAGACAAATATAACCAGAAAGCTTCGAACTGCTAAGCTATCGGTAGTTACACGTCTTATTGTGAGTCAACCATAAAAGATAGACATATGCTGTCGTGGGATATTTTTTATATAATTTTAAGGAGAACATTTCCGTCATACATGATTTCTGTGTAGCTTTAACCATCAAGGTTGCACACGCGACGGAAGCTTAAAAAATGGAGTAACTTCTCCCGTTTTCCCGACATTTCCCTTCACTGCTCTGCTCCTATTGATTGTAGCGTGATGAAAAGTATACTATAACCAGCTCAGGAGTATGAAAAATAATTGTACAGAATTTCGTTAAAATCCGTCGAGTAGTTTTTGTTTCTATAACGGTTATACAGACAGACAGACAGACAGACAGACAGACAGACAGACAGACAGACAGACAGACAGACAGACAAAATTTTTACTGATTGCATTTTTGGCATCAGTATCGATCCCTAATCACCCCCTGATAGTTATTTTGGAAATATATTCCAGTTACAGAATTGACCTCTCTACAGATTTATTATAAGTATAGATATGTTAAAACAGGTCCGTTGACGCAAATAACAGCGGCCCTGGCTTTAGCTTCGCGGACAGCGAGTTATTTTCCCGCCGAAGGCTAACATTTTCTATAAACCATTGGGTGTTTATATGTATTTATTTAAAATTATATATTGTACCAGTTGTCTGACACCCACAACACAAGTATTAAATTACTTACCTTGGGAACGGACGACCGTGTGTGTATTTGACCTATATATATTTATTTATTTAATATCACAATAATATTTTAATTAATCTTTCAAGATTAATATTATTATTTGAAGTTTCAAGATAGACAACAATATTATACGAAGGCTGCCAGACGGTATACCATAAATTTTGTATATCCATGAGATTAGAGTTTTTGGGATGAGAGTGTATGTTTAAACTATTGTCGAATTCGCAATAAATACTCACGTAAGGAGAAACGTACGGCACAAATTTTTTACCAGCGTTCTTGACGATGTTGGCCCCACTATTCACGACATCGATATTGCTTATATTACTTGTTTTGCATTGATTGCTGTTGAAAACTATGGGGCCGTGACCACAGTGGCTATCGAATGGCATTTGCTCTCTTGTAGCATTCGACATGAAGTCAATGAGGTCCATATCTGGTACTTCACTGGAACGAAGTAAAATTATGATTTAATCCTACTTCCTGCTAATATAATAAATGCGAAAGTTTGTGAGTATGGATATATGTTTATTACTCTTTAAATTGACCCAGCGGATGTTCCTGTAAAGTTAGTGGCGATCGGAACATTTTTTGACTGTTGAGATCTGTTTCGAGTGTAATTTGAAATGGTAGACAGATGAACTCAAAAAGGTTGCAGAAAGTCATTAGATTAGAAACGTTTGAGATTGTCTGGCGTAAAAAATACTTGAGAAGAGAAATGACTGACATTGGCTATCTATGGGTTAAAATAGAAAAGAAATGTTTATATTTTTTGATACGAAAAATACAAAAAAAGAACGAAATTGATTAATTATTTCAACATTTTTTTACACAGGATATTTATATTCCAGCACTGAAACAGAGGAAGTCATATGCAGAAACTAGTTCAATATTTACTATATCAATCATATTGTTATTTAAATTCTTTTGTTAGCATATCATGTATCCAGACGCTTTCTCAGTTGATGTAAAATTTTCCTAATTAATACATTATAAAGAGAGCTTACCTACAAACGTGAATTCCCAGCATCCAATATTCCAGACGTTTATTGTATCCAATAATTTTCATTACGTCTTTCATAATATCTTTTGGTTCGGGCCCGACAAACAAATGAAATTTCAAACCAGAGGTAGTTATACTACGAACAACAATTTGATCGCTGGGGTGAATGAAGATTTCAGTAGGCTCCTTTACATCGAACAATAGCCCGTGAAATGATGTATTAATTTTGGCGAAGATTAACGGTATGGAACTCAAATCACCATCGTGGCTGTATATAACTTTAGTCGTATTCCTCCTTAATGGTATATCTCCTAAGCCATACATAGTTTCGTTTGTCAATTTGAAGGATATCTCCCAAATGTTATTTGATGCTATAAGTGGTCCATGAAAACTATTAAAAAGAGTACCTTGCGTTGCATTAACTATTACATTTAGCTCTGGAGAGCTAACTTCATATGAGTACTCCTTGGAATCTAAACGCTTCCCATGAAATGAGACGTTTCTCGCATCATAGAATGTAAGAATTACGTGCGTAGCTGATTCTTCATCTATAGATAGCTTTAATTGTGTTGTACTTTCTTGATTAGCAAATGGTACTGTTGCTATCCTAGGATGCAGAATTACATCTTCATTCCATGGTTGATCAATGATGTAGGAAAATCTTGACGGGATCCGATGGTAACATAACTTTAAATTAAGGTCATAACAACAATGAGGATGGCATTCTTCTTGTGGCATAAAACCGACGCCACACATTAGTCTCATTTCTCTTGGAACGAGACAAGAACCTATCGAAAATCCATCGGCTGGCGGTAGATTCAAGCTCGTGAAGAAGTAAAAGCGATATAAGAGCAATGGTGCTACTATCGCCAAAACTATGAATATTACTATGACCTTCGTGGGTCTGTTCAAAAGGATCCGATCGTACCATTTTATATCTATAACAGAAAAAAATCATTAGCCTATTTTAAAGAGGTAGCTGTTATTAAAAGAAATTTACTTACTGTTTAGTTTTTCATATGAATAGAAAATATCAGATTCGGCCAACTCGTCCCTTGTGTCCTTAATATGAGGTAACATTTTTCAATATTCCACAGAGATTTGTATCTGGGCAAAATCAAAAGAGCTGGTACAAGTAAACATATATAAATTTACAAAAAATCCACGGGAGTATGTCATAAATTTTGCCAATAGGTGATCTTTATTATTATGAAGGATTAATTCGATAAAAATAAAAAAAAAACCGGTACCGGCGGTACCGATCATACGACTTTAAGTATGATTATCTACACACCTCAGCACCTTACATAAAAAAACAGTTGATTCAGCGAAGTATTTTTACCACAGAAATTATTTTAATTATTTTAAAAAATAAACACCATTTATAGTGATCAACGACCGTACTCTATTACGTCTCAAGTAACAAAAAATAACCTTGAACTAAAAAGTAAATAGTCAAGTGCGAGGGAAAGAAAACAACATTGTTTATTATATTTTCCTGTTTTTTGAACATGCGCGCAGCACGAGGTTAGTTAATCATTACTCACAAAGCCAGATTTGAATTAAATCATATTTATTTTCTTCAAAAAAAAATTTCTTGACGTTATTAAAGAATTATTGAATTATGCCAAAGTTAACTGACTGGCCCGTTGGCGCAGTGGTTAGTGACCCTGCCTTCAGCTCCGCGGGTTGCGGGTTCGATTCGCGCCGAGGGCCAACATTCTCTATAGATTAATTTGTTGGTCTTCGAGCCTGGGTGTATATTTGTATTTAAAAAATATATAAGTATATATACACCAGTTGTCTGTCTACCATAACACAAGTATTAAGTTACTTACTTTGGCGACAAACGACCGTGTGTGTAAGTGTCCCATATATTTATTATTTTTTTATATCTATTAGGCACAAATGATCGATGGATTTATTTAATGCCGTATCATCGAGACCACCCTGTATATCACAATTATTTTTGGATTTCCATGGTTGTTTAATAAGAGATTCTAAAGCATTGCTAAAGCGCTAAACTCTACAACAACACCAAAATCTTGAATCAAAATATTGAGAAAGACCAATCATCATCGGCATCCCCTTAACCTAAAAAAATACTCAGCAAGTTTCGTTCAACCAGGTAGTAATACATAAAGCGGGAATACTTATTGACACAAAAGAAAATTGAACAAAGAAAATAAATAAATAAATACATTTTTACCTATATATATATATAGGTAAAAATGTATTTATTTATTTATTTTCTTTGTTTCTTTTTGTTGGAATTTGTGTCCGAATAAATTTCTTTCTTTCTTTCTTTCTTTCTTTCTTCTTATTGTAAAATGTTAAAATAGTAATCCCGCTCTAAGTGGGGTCGGGCACAACTCGTTATAAACATGTTGTCACATGATTTGGCTACATATACGACCGGCCACCTGCCCTCTTACCTTAACAGTATTTTACGATACCTCGGTAAGAAAAAGAGTGGTCTATTCTACTCATCCGGTTACCACTCGGTGGGTCAACTTACCTTAGTCGTCTTTTAGGATACTTAGGTAAGAAGTGAAGGTGGTCTGTTTTACTCAGCCGGATACCACATATAATTCTGAAATCTTGCTGTTCCTCACCTGGACCTTGAAAAACGTATATTGTATGGATAAGATTGTCTTAAATATCATCTCTTTACAAAAATTTAAAATAATATAAATTTATAGTATAATGGAAGTTGTATCATTCAACGAATTTCGCTTTTGATGAATTGTTTATTTATAGATGAATTGTCCGTACTCGGTTTGGCAAATATTTCAATTTCAGATTTGACATGATATCTGAATGCTTGTTTGATACAACTATATAGGAAATACGTCGTATCGGTATGTCGGTATCGGAATAATAATTGACAACATTTGAGATGTTGTCTAACCTTATAAATTGTAATCTTATTAGATTAATAATAATATAGTACCTGGGTGGCCTTGCTCGGTAATTTTTAAAATGATGTAAAAAAAATTGAAAAAAAAAAAAATAATAGTGCAGGTGGGGCTCGATCCTGGGTATTTTCACTTATATGACTTTACGTTTGACAGCGAAAAATTGTGATTGCATTCAACGTAAATTTAAAAAAAAAATTAGAGCCCGAAAACATAGATAAAACAACATTTTTTAAAAATAAAACTTATCTAGATTAATTTTTCTCCCCAAAACCCCCTACATGCTGAATTTCAGGAAAATCATTGGAGCTGTTTCCGAGATTCTTAAAATATATATATACTAGCGACCTGCCCCTGCTTCGCACGGGTATAAAATATATAGCACATGTCACTCAGTGTAAAAAAATGATTAAAATCGATCCAGTAGTTTTCATTTATTCATTACTGCCCATGGCCCGCAAGCGTTAAATTTTGAGAAAAACAATTTCCCTCTCCCTATACCAAGAAGATTTCCTGCTATCTTTGGAATATCTCAATTCATATAGTACATATTTGCTTTTTTATTTTTGCATTTTTCCCTATGTATTTTTTTTTTACAATTAATTACAGGATGTCTTTATATACAACATTCACAGCTTTCTTGTCATTAAACAAACTTTTGAAATAACGACATATAGCTGCTAAATGCGAAGTGCTATTGGGTGAAGCGCAGCCTCCTCACGGCATTTTAAATTTGTAATATCTCCGAAAGTGTTCACTTAAATTACATGCTGTAAACGGCCATATTCATCTATATTAAATTAACAATTTATGTAAGGTACTTAATTGGATACGTAATAATGCTGTATTGTATAAAAATTGCTTTGAACATAAGGCATTATTTTTCGTAAAAAGTAAATGACAAAAAATGCTATTGTGGGTTATCCCTAAGAGATAGACATATACCATCGCGGACTTTTCTGTAGACCTTTTCAAGGTGTAAAAAAACTTAGTAAATCATTTTGATAAATCTCGTAGGGTTTAGCCTGCGTTTGCAATATAAGCGAAAAAAATTTAATTATTTACGAAATCTCAAAAATTGCAGTATTTCTCTACTCCGTATTGAATGTTATTATACACATAAACCTTCTTCTTGAATCACTCTATCTATTAAAAAAAACCGCATCAAAATCTGTTGCGTAGTTTTAAAGATTTAAGCATACATAGGGATATATGGACAAACAAAGAATGCGACTTTGTTTTATACTATATAGTGATATATTTATATATATAATATATCACTACATAGTATAAAAATAAAAGTATATTAAAAGATATAAGTAATAATAAAAGTATAAAACATATATATATATATATATATATATATATATATATATATATATATATATATATATATATATATATATATATATATATATATATATATATATATATATATATATATATATATATATATATATATATATATATATATATATATATATATATATATATATATATATATATATATATATATATATATATATATATACACACACACATAATAAAAACTAAATCCCTTATTTGGTGGTAAAAGTCCTTAATTCCATCGCTACTTTAGTACTTGATATAAATATTTCTTAAAATTGCGTCAACACGATGTACACTACACATACATATCTAGCTTCTTCTATTCTGCTATTAATAAAACGTTATGAAACCGAAATGTTATTATAACATTTCAATAATTCAAATTTGTATTAAGTTTTAGTAGTTCTATAGTTAATTTTTGATATATGACAAAAATGTGTTACTTTTTACAAATAAAGAGATAACGTATCACAATTCGGACGGAAAATATTATGAAATTACTTTAAAATATTTCATTTTACGTACTGTATAAGTATGTAAGTAAGTTTTATTGCTTGTGAAAAATATAATTCATCTCTATTAAAACTATGTAACCTTTTGTATCAGGAAATAATCCTTTATGGCTCTAGTCGCCCGACTGGGACGAGTAAAACAACCTGAGTGCTCCACGCTGCTGGTGGCGGGGACAGGGTACCGTTGTACACATTGCCCATATCCCTGCCAGCAGCAACTCCGAATCCCAGAGTGCGTTACCTCAGACTCGGAGCCTTTCTAAAAGTGGCGCTTCCCTAAGCTAGACAATACACCAGGAAATACTAATTGACCATGATTCTATTTATATCTTGACTGAAATATTTTGCTTTCTTTATGTCTACGAACGATTGATGTATATAAAAACTATACATACCACAATTGCTTCTTTTTAAATATATTTAAATGCATATTTTTGTATCCTTCACCACACTATTTCACAACCTTTTACTTGTTTTTCGTTCCATACAGAACCTTTTTTCAATTAAATTCACAATAAATTTTACGATATTTACAAACTCTTGACACTAAATTCTCTATGTTTGCATAAATACAATGAACATTCAGTCGCTTATCTTTAGAAGTATTCATTGGAATGACGCTTGAATATCGCAAATCAACATATTCTGATTTAATTGGTAGATAACAAAAGATAAGATATAGACATTATTTTAAATTGAAAGATAAAACGTCTGTATACTACGATAAGAGAAAATTCAGACAGTATCCCAACTTTGCGTTAAATAAGTACTTTAGTCTTTAAGGAGAACAGTGAGAGCGTAGACCCACCCAGCTGCTTTAAAAGCGATCGGCAGGTTACACGTACCCCAAGATTTTTCTAGAAACATGCTGAAGTTTCATCCCTTTTTTTTTAATCATAAAGCGGATATACTGGATTAAGCCTATTTCTTTATAAAATAAAGAAATAGGGCTATGAGACAACACGCGGCTCAAATGTGAATGGGAATGTTTGAAATTGTCTAAGGTTATTTATATTTACTATTAGCAATTTTGCTGAAATTAAATATAAGGTTATTTATATTTAATTTCAGCAAAATTGCTAATATTCAAACATTACTATCTGCATATCATGGCTACGTGGAATCAACTTTGAGATACGGAATTATATTTTGGGTTAATTCAACAGAGATGGAAATAGGGTTGCCACCTGTACTATATAATATTGTTAGGATCCAAAGTAGGATATATAAAAAGAGAACTAAATTAATACATTTGTAACCAAACAAACAAAATGGTTGATGTGAATAGATGAAATAACAGAGCTTTCGCACCCAAGTACCGATCGTAAAAGAGATCTCTGTTCTTGACCTGACCACTTTTATTTATTTATTTATTTATTTTGTAAGACCATCAACGACAAATACATCATACACATTAAATAAACACATTATTAATATAGACAGTTTTTAGCTAAATGTATCGTCAATTACAGATGGTGACGACATGAGCATTACAGTTGACAAAGTATAACAATAAAAAAAACATAAAGGAAAGACCAAATCATATAAAGCTAAGAAATTCAATACAAGGACATTCAAATTTAGTTTTCTAATTCTATTGTAGACTATAATAACAATTAAGGTACATTGTGATTAGTTTATATGTTATACATAAACATATACATACATACATACATAATACATATAATACATACGTATATACAAGTGTTAAGGAATAAGATCTAATTTAATTTTTATACTCTATTTTACTAATCTAATTTAATTTTTATAATTAATCTTTTATACTCTAGATGAGAGGGAATTATAAAGTGTTGCTAGCAACAATAAATTAAAACACTGATTGAAAATGTTGCTGTCTACAATATAGTATCGTACTATATTTTAGTCAATTGTACTACATATTATAGAAAAAAAATGTAGGACAAAAAATACTATATTTTTATCGCTATTTCAATTGGCGCGCTTTTTTTAATCAACTGTGAATGGAACGCACCCGCAGCGCTGCATAGGGAATTTTTGAACGAAACTCATTCATTTATGTATGGGGCTTAGTTAGTTAGTAACTCTTACTAATTCTTTGTCATTGTCAAATGTCAACGTCAACGTCACTTTCGTCTCGACTCTCGTCTCAACATCTCAATTAATGCTACTTAAACGAACATTGAGGTTATTTTTGAATATCGAAAATATATCTGTATTGAAAATGACTGCTGAAAAATGGCAAATGCTTGCCAAAAGTTCAGATGAAATTTTAACAAAAATATTTTTAAAATTATTTCCTTTCTTCTCTCCATTCCTGCAACTTCCACTGTTACAGAAAGAATTTTTTCCGTCATGAATGAGAAATGGAGAGAAGAAAAGAATAGAGCATCTATTAATTTAATCAAAAATGGATTGTTAATTTAATTTAATATAGACCTAACTTGCTCAGATGGCTATAATTATTTCTAAAATAATAGAACCTTGATTGGCCAAAGCGATACTAATAAATAATCATGGAAAAATAAATAATGATTGAAAATAGATGTGTACTATATGTAAGGAGAAGAATTTTTGTCTACCCAAACATATAATAAAACTAATGATAATTGATTATTTAAACTATGCTTCTATAAACTAATGCTACTAAAACTATAATGCCGGGGGGCGCGCGTTGTTCGCGGTGCTTGTAGACAAATGCAAACTGAATGCGGCGGCTTTTTTTTTTTTTTTCGAATATGACTAATGCTGTTAGCCTTAATGGCTTTGACAGCGTCACCGATAAGACGGGCGAGCGCAGAAGCATCGCCGTGAAGAGATGGATAATACAAGCGGGTGCATTACAAGCACCCGCCCTACAGGGGGCGTCGCCTTAAGGGTGTCTCCTGCGAGACCGAACCTCGGCTTAAGGCGGCGCGTTTTTGGAGGGCTGCATCTAATAAGTGACTTGGAAGAAGTCTGCGTCACGGCGGCCGCGGCAGAGGGCTGCGGCCGCTTGACACAAGCAAGCGGGGACCTCGTCTTCGCCGGCGAAGACGCTGTTTGTGTAGATGTAGTGTGTATATCTTGTTGGATGCTGTAATAGCATCGTCGGGGTCGTTAAGGACGCTCTTCGGGCGCCTGTGAATCTTATTGGGGTGCCTGAACACCTTATAGTTGGACGCGGCCACTATAAGGGGGTTTGGGTGGATGTACGCTTTCTCGAAGTAAGTCGTCGAGAATCGTCTGAAAAGATCGGCTATCGTGGGAAGGTCGAGGTCTCTATGGAGGTTCACGTTGCGCACGAACCACGGACAGCCAGTGGCTGTACGCATAAATCGATTTTGAAGTGTCTGCAACGGACACAGTCGTGATTTCGGAACGTGCGCGAACGTGACGCTAGCATACGTCATGATGGGTCTGATGCAAGTTTTGTAAAGTGTCACTTTGTTGCGAAGTGACAGTTTACTTGCCTTGCACAGTATCGGATTGAGGCGTCCCAAGGCGAACGCTGCCCGGTTACGGACAACGCGGATGTGTCGGATGAAGGATAGGGTAGGTTGGAGGATGACACCTAAGTATTTGACTTCCTTTTGCCAATCTATGTGTTTGTTGTAAATAGAGACTGTAGGGGGCGTCCGGATGAAGTCCATGGCTCTCCTAGATCTCGCAAAGAACATTGCTGCGCTTTTATCGGGATTAATTTCGATTCTCCACCGGCGGAACCAGCTTCCGAGCTGGTTGGTTGCTCTTTGGAGCCTATCATTTATCGTTATGGGATCTCTACAGGTAGTATAGATTGGTATCGTCCGCGAACATGGCTAAGTGGGTGAATGCACTAGTTTTAGTGGAGATTCGTGGGATGTCACTTGTATAGAGCGAGTAGAGGAACGGTGCGAGTACCGAACCTTGGGGGACTCCGGCGCGTAAGGTGCGTCTTGAGGAGAGCGCACCATCAATACGATATCTAAATGAGCGATTAGTAAGATAATCGCGAATGATAAGAACGAGTCTATCGGGGATTCCTAGGTTCGCGAGTTTGTATATTAAACGCGCATGCCATACCTTATCGAAGGCTTTGGCGACATCGAAGAAGACAGTACCGGTGTACCGTTTTTTGGCAAAGCCATTGAGGACGGCTTCGGTAAGTCGGTGTACTTGTTGTACCGCGGTGTGTTTAGCGCGGAAGCCGAATTGCTCATCCGGTATGAGCTTCATCGACTCCATGAACGTTTTGAGTCTAGCAAGGATTACTCGCTCGTAGACTTTCCCTAAGCTGTTGAGCAGACTGATGGGTCGATAGCTGCTCGGGAGATTACTGGGTTTTCCCGGTTTATGAATACCTATTACTATTGCTTCCTTCCATTCGTCGGGGAAGGAGCAACCTAACAGGAGGGCATTGAAAATCAATACTAATAGGTTTATGAGTTGGTCGGGGAGGCACTTGAGTGCTTTGTTGGATATGGAGTCGGGTCCTGGGGACTTGCGGGTCTTTTGGTTTTGGATAATGGAACGGACTTCCTCTCCGGTGGTGGGAGTGAGCGGCTCGCTTTCGGGAGCCTTCGCGGATATCCTAGCCGCCGCCATTTCCACTTCCGAGTGCAATTCGGCGTGTTCGGGATGACTGGGGTTATTTGAACATTGTCCCTCAAGACTGTCAGCCAAGCATTCGGCCTTATCGATGTCGTCAAAAGCGACCGGACGGTTTGAACGTATTAATGGAGGTGTAGCTGCACACTTGTCTCCTCTCAGGGATTTCGCCAATTTCCAGAAAGCCAGGTGACTCGGCGAGATCTCTGAGAGTTTGTTGTCCCAGGCGGACTGACAATTGAGGCAGAGTTTTTCTCTAACCTCTCTTTGAAGTCTCCGGAGAGTTCTCCGGTTATCGTCTGTCGGGTATGCGTCATGGGCCCTAGTGGCGGCACGTTTACGTCTAAGTAGGTCGCGCAGGTCGTCCGGTAGTCTCCCACGACCGAAGTCATCGGGGACTTCCTTGGAGCAACGCTCGAGTGAGTCTGTTATATGTTTAGTAAGGTGGGTAACAGCGAACTTGGCACTATCTACGGAGTCTATCTTGTCAGGAATTAGATTAAGGTGGTCTGAGTTTAGGGACTGGAGTTTCCCGCCTAATTTGCTCCAGTCGATTATCGTTTTAGTGGGAGGGGTCGTGGAGGTAGATTGCCCTAACTGAATTAGAACCGGACGGTGGTCCGAGTCTAATTCATGCAGGACTTCTATAGAATGTAACTGAAGAGCTACATTTTTGAAAATGTATATATCTAACACATCTGCTCTGTTTGGATCCCCGTTAGGCGGGTATCTGGTGGGCTCGTTAGGGGCTATCACCTAAAAAGCGAGGTTTGGAAGGCCGTTGAGGCCTTGGAGTATTGTGCCGTTCCGGTTGGTTCGGCGAGAGTTCCATTGGCCATGTTTGGAGTTGAAGTCTCCGGCCAGTATTACAGAGTCGCCTAGTGCGAGAAGGGTGCGGACGTCTCTTTCGAGTACCCGTTTGGTCGGACTGAGGTATACTGATGCTAGTATGATCGACTGATGGCCGGTCATACCCACCTGACAGACTGAAGCCTCCATGTTAGTGAGCTTTGGGGAATCAAGGGGGGAGCATAGGAGGGCTCTTTTGTAGTAAATGAGCGTGCCGCCTTTTTTGGATGACAGACGGTCATTTCTAATCAAACTGTAGTTCGCAATATTGGGATTGCGAAATTGGGGTTTTAAGAAGGATTCTTGTATTAGAAGGATATCTATGTCGAGTGCAACTACGAAATCGCGGACTTCGTCCATGTGTCTGATAAGCCCGTCTGCGTTGTACGTGACGAGCTTGAGGGAGTGGGGCTTAGCCCTACCCAGTGAGGGTTTAAGCTTAAAGCCTAGAGATGGCCTGCACCAAACTAGAGTGATCGAGCAAGGCCATTAATCTGTTTTGAGGATTACTCCTCAGCTTGTTTGCCAAAATTGACAGCTCCGTAGTGTCAATTTTGGTCACTATATCGCAAACGAGTTTCATGTCGTCAATGAAACTCGTTGCTGGAGGGGCGGCTGTCGCTTTAGGAGCGGCGGCTCTTATATTGGAGCTCAAGATGGCGGCAGCGGGTTTCGCTACCGTCTCTTGAGCCGGTTTTGCTGGCACAGCCGGCTCGGATGCCGGTTTCCTGTGCCAGGGGTTTGAGGTGGGGAGAGGCGCGGGGACGAACCTCTCAGCTGGTTTGGGGGCGGTACGGTCCGCCTTTTTACGGGTGGCCCTTCTACCCCCTCGTTTTGCCCTAAGCGGGACTTTCGGGCAGCCGCGATAGCTCGCGGGGTGCCTTTGGGTCCTGCAGAGGACACAGCTGGGAGGTTCCTCGGACGGAACCGTTCTGGGGCAATCGGCAGTGCCGTGATCGCCCAGGCACTTGACGCACCTAGGTCGTGCGGTGCAGTTGCGCTGCGAGTGGCCGTAAAGCTGGCAGCGATGGCACTGCCCCATTACCCCACGCGTACGCGGCGTTTCTATACGCAGACCCGACAGTCTGCATATTGTTTGAACGTTGAAGACACGTTTGCCTTCAGGACTGAGGTCGAGGACCGCGAGACAAAGTTCATAAGGAACTTTGGTTCTGTGATGGTACATGCGGTGTACCTGTCTTACGGGAAGGCCCTGGGGAGGTCCTTCTTAATGAGGTCGCAATCTATCTCTACGGGGAGCCCGCGGATGACGACGCGAAGTTCGCGCTCGTCTTCTAGGGCGTATGTGTGGTAGCCGATCTTTTCGGCATCCAGGAGTGTCGTGAGGCGACGGTGGTCCGTTGAAGACGGACATTGCACCATTATGCCCTGGCTTGTGGACCGGGCAGAGGTGAACGGGATGGACGAACTGTCCATGCGCGGGATTAACCGGTTCCACGCGTCTTTTTCCCTAACAAATAGGGGCGGCACCTTCTCCTTCCTCTCCGTCATAGGCGAGTCCTGTGTGGAGTCGGTCTGTTTCGTCGTTTTAGTTGTAGCCTGTGAGGCAGGCTGGGGTTTGGGGATGGGGCGCGGGGCAGGTGCACCTGCGTCGTTTGTGGCCCTTTTGGGCGGGACGGTCTTGGGAGCCTTCAGCTTACGCTTCTGGCTCTTGGATAGGACGGCGGTGAAGCCGTCGTCCTCGTCTGAGGCGTGTAACAGTCTCATCCCTACATTCGAGTTTTAAAAATAAATAATTATTAAAATTTCAATATTTTAGAAAAATCTATAAGTATAAAAATAAATGTTTGTTTGTCACGCAGTAATGTTTTTTCGCATCTATAATTGATGCTCTATTCATAAAACATCAATTTCAGAAAAGTATAATTTTCGTCATATTGACCGAATGTCACGTTATCCGCCGTACTACAGTATGGAGAGAGCGGGCGGAGCGTAGAGCGCAGAAGTGATCTGTTAGGTCGCTTATGAAATGTTGTTATAATGATATTGTAGATGTGTACTGGGGCGATACATGATATTAATAGAGTTTTAACTCGACTATTTTTAAGAATTAATAATAAATACACATCTAGGCCCGCTCTCGTATAATGGTTCAAGATGCAAGATCGTGCCGATCTTTGGAGAGGCTGTGAATGTGACTTGACCATTAAGAGTGTAGCGATGGTTACATCGCTTAGCTCACCTCGAACGATTAAAGTGTCTGGGTCTAGGCCCGTAGTTAACTTCGGTTGCTGCGGCGTGCCTTTATTCGGCTTTGTGGCAACCAGAGTTACTTTGGGCGTGTGCCTTTGTGATACGGGTTTGGTTAGGCCGGTGATGATTTCGGTCGTTGCCGTGTGCCTTGCTCGATCTTTGGACGCATAGGCCGCTTGAAGTAGTGCCGGTACAGTGGTGGCTGAAATGTTATTGTTTGACGAACGGACATCTAAACGTTGTTCGTAGTATTTCAATAGTGACGGTACCACAGCTGAATGTTGCTGGGCGTTGCGGAAGTTAACTTTATGTTGCTGAAGTGATATGCCGCGGCAGTGATGGATCGCTATGGACTCTGTTCATAGTAGCGGATGGGTGTGGTGTTCCGTCCTTTTTAGGACGTCCCTTTAGCTTAGTTAATGATACCACGAATGACCATTATAGCATGGCATTATTGCATAAGAACGCTAGTCGGGTCTTTGTTAACAAGACTGCTGACTAGCTTTAGACAGTGTGGCCTGCATTTCCCTTATAATATATCTTACGTGGCTTGCCGCGTTAAACATAAATTACCTTTTGTTGTATGAGGTGGCGTGTTGAGCTTGGCGCATACCGTAAGCGAGTGCACTATGTGTGACTCCATTATATGGTATTGGGTGAATAGGGGGTGATTGGCATTCATGTAATGCTCTGCAATACACATCTTCCACTTCGGTGGACACACACTATCCACCTCGGTGGACACACGCCTATATGGTGTATATATAATAACTAATCAAGTTGCTTTGCAACATGTTTGCCATCTCGATGGGTTTCCACTTTGTGGACTTTATACGTATTATACGTATTATACTGTATGTGGTTTTTACCATAGAACGCACCGTTACGACGTGTGCAGGCGACATGCGCCTTACTGAATATAAGAATTGGTAATTTATTATCAAAGTTTACCAGGCCTTGTGCCTTTGGCTAATGCCATATTTTATAGCTCCGGCTATTTATTATATGGGCTTCGGTCCTCTATTATACACCCAGGCACTCATGCCTAATACGTCAACTGTGGTTTTGTTGACTCCCGACAATAATGGGTTTATCCCATGATCATACGCCGCAGGCGCACTATAAACAGGTACCCCATGGGGGGGGGGCTCATATCCTATGGACGGAGCTCACCGTT
The DNA here is from genome assembly GCA_029227775.1 of Morpho helenor. NCBI lineage: Eukaryota > Metazoa > Arthropoda > Insecta > Lepidoptera > Nymphalidae > Morpho > Morpho helenor. The sequence goes on from JARGCU010000006.1 coordinate 5,009,587, forward strand.
GGTAGCGGGTGCGGAGCTACTGACTATCACTCTCTTTTTATATTTTTCCAAATCGGAAGAATATAATAGATAGGAGAGAGATACCACTTCGATTAAACTTCTCTACGGAGTTGTTTAAGGGCTAGCTAGGTATTTAGATCGAGTGAGTGATCTTTCTGTTGGCTAACATATCCTATGAAGTAATAACAAAAGACATTCGCGAGACATTCAACTATCTGAATGTCTCGCATTTTTTTTATTAAATTTTATAGTAACCCGTTGATGTATTGGACATACAAGAATCTGTTCGTGTAACGAATCTGTTGGACATATAAAGTCTGTTCATGTAGAGTACAAGTAAAATCTGTTCTTGTATTAGATAAATATATAACCTGTTCGTGTATCGTACACTTATACTCAATAAATTATATTAATTTATGCTTGCTTTACGCCTCCAATCTGAAGACAAACAACTGTTTATATTATAACAAATGATATTCGAAATGAACCTCTCTGTTGAGCAATGTAATATAAACTACGAATGTAGGGTCTGACGGCTCGTTTTATATTAAAGAATATGATATATTGAAATATTATTATAAAACTATAATGTGATTATTATCACATTATTTTATTCTATTTAAGGTTTTATTTGACTCCTTTAGATTGACGGACACATAGCCTCTGACGCTCTAAAAGAATTTGAGTTATTACAAATCACAACGTAGTACGGGTCCTAGCCACTTAGACGAATCACGAGCCAATATATATTAAGAGTGTTAGCGCCTTCGGCGCGGTTTAATGCTTTTCGCTGCTTGGGTGCGAGCGCTCTAGCGTTGTTATAATATATTAAATAATATTTTATAGCCGAGTAAAGTGGAGTTAATTACAGGCGGATGACGCCGAGGGGGACGGGGACTGCGAAGCATCGGATGCTTCGGCTTCCTCTCCGGACTCTGAGGGAGTCTCGGATTCCGAGTCGGATGCTTCCTCTACTTCCATGCCAGGAGACACGGAGCGGGAACGGGCTTTTGCCTTCTCCGCAGAGGGGGGAGAAGGTACCACCGGGATGCCACTCTGGCCCTGAGAGGGCGGGAGGGCTTTGGATAGTTCCACCAAAATGGCGGGGTGGTGCGCCTGGAGGAACGCGAAAATGGCGTCCAGTATTGGTTGCCCCGTGGGGCGCAGGGGTGGGGCCATATTGGCCCGCTAGTGTGGGGGTGGCCTCCCTGCCGGAGGGCAGGGAGGTGTGTACCTAAGAAAAAATCTAGATCTTAGTCTCTCTCCCTTCGGGGGAAAGAGGTGAGTACCTAAATTAAAAATCAGTGTACTTACGCACGGACGGAACCACCTACGGCAAGTGTTATGCGTGAAGCACCACACTACCTAGTCGAATCACAATATCACTATCACAACCACTTGCACGGGAACGAACGAGACACTAACAGTCCAATGTCTTTATTCACTCGGGCACAAGCTAACGCGGCAGGGGCGTGAGTCAGGCGGGGGGAGCGGCAACCGGATTGCGCTCGACCGAGACATCCGCACGCTACGGCGGCGATCGATGGAATGGTTGAATGCGGCGGCGCCGCGCGTCCGTATTTATGCTGTTATGTGTAAGGTGCTAATATGCACCGAACACTATATTTTTTCCCCCCCCGTGCCGCCCCTCCAACGTCCGTCGTTCTTACGGCCAGGACGGGCGCGTCGCCAACCACTTTACAACCACCGGCGAACGTCCCGACAGCCAGGGGGCAACCGCTGGGCGGTAAAAGCAAAAAGAGGAACCGACGTAGGCGCAGGCAGCCGAACCACGTTATCCTCCTGGGCGAAACTAAACTCACGGACAGCGTCGAGCTTCGCGTGCCCAACTACTTCGTGTATCGTCGGGACGAAGTCTCTCCCCGTGGCCACCCGTACAGAAGTACGGCCGCTCTGGTGCGGAGGGACATCATACACGAGGAGTTGGAGTACACCCCATTCACCAGCACTCGCACACAGGGAGTGCGACTCAGCGTGGGGAACGAAGAGCTCCGCATTTATGCCGCCTACAAGCCACCCGGACTGACCTTTTGCAACACTGATGTCGGGACTATCTTCGCACAGCAGGGACCCACAGTGATCGTGGGGATCGCGAATCATCACTGCGTTCTGCGTGAATCATCACTGCGAGGCACCTGCACGTAGATAGCGTGATGAGCGGGTACGGTGTGGAAGGGCCGGGAGCGCCGACCCACATACCACTGACCCACGCGCCCAGCCGGACGTCATCGACATAAATTTGCACCACGGACTCGACCACCCATTTGATGTTGAAGTCCTCTACGATTTCGAAACTCAACACCTACTGGTTCTGGTTACCCTAGCCACCCAGGGAGGCTTCCTCACTAGGAAGCCTCCCTGGGTGGCTAGGGTAACTAGGGTTCGTCCGCGTCCGCGGCGGGCGAGGCACTCCTCCTTGTCCGGTGGACGCGGACGAACTGGGAGCGCTACACCGCCGAGCTTGCCGGGCTTGAGCTAGCAGGCCCGATCACCACCCTTTCGGAAGTCGACGATGCTGCTGCGCTCGTCGCGGAGGCGATCATCACCGCCAAAGCAGCAGCCACCATCACCACGTCGGCTTCATGGGATACTAACCGAAGGAAGGACCTGCCGTGCTCGCTCCGCTGTATGCTCAGACGGAAGCGCACCCTGCCGCCTATGGGCCCGCACTCGTTGCCCCAGGGTGAAGGCTGACCTGAACCGGCTTGCAGAGAAGATCGAGCGTGCCATAGACACTCTCGATGAGGCGCGGTGGGAGTATACCGTCGATCGAGCGACGGAACATGACACAGCGCTGTACTCACTCTGCAAGCAACAAACCGGACGTGACACCCCCCGCTTACCCCTTGCTCGATGCATCGGGTAAACGCACCTATGCCGCCAAAGATCGTGCTGAGATCCTGGCGGCTCACCTCGAGAAAACCTTCACGCCCAACGCCCCCAACACCTTCAACATCCACGTCATCCGTCATCACGCGGCGGTCCAGGACAAACTGGAGAGGTTCCTGTCGGCCCCTACACCGCCGCTCCGGGGAGAGGACTTCATCTCCCTGTCAGAGCTGCGGTCGGTCGCTGCTCGCCTCGATAAGCGAAAAGCGCCAGACCCCTTTAAAAACATTAAATATAAAAAAAACAACTGATCTGTGGGGAATGTCCGTAAAATTAATTAATAATATTATTGATATTATTGCCCCGATTATGGCCAAGATCTTTAACAAATCTGTAGACACAGGGATATTTCCCAATTTAATGAAACATAGTAAATTGATCCCACTTTTTAAGTCAGGTGATAAGAGCGACCCTCAGAATTATAGATCCATTTCGGTCTTGCCAACTCTAAGCAAGATTTTTGAGAAAATCATTTTAAAGCAGCTGCTCCAGCATTTTAATTTAAATAATTTACTTCATCCTGAGCAGTATGGGTTTACTAAGGGTCGGTCTACAACGGATGCGGGTGTGAAGTTGTTGAAGCATGTCTTCGATGCGTGGGAGAACTCACAAAATGCCATAGGGGTGTTTTGTGACTTGTCCAAAGCATTTGATTGCGTTCAACACGAAATTTTATTGCTAAAGCTTGGCTATTATGGCATTAAAGACAATGCACTTCGTCTCGTTGCATCGTATCTTCACAGCCGGATTCAAAGAGTGTGTATTAAATCATTAACGCACACTCTTTGAACATCAGTGCAGTCATCCGGAACGGCCATAGTTATAGGTGTGCCTCAAGGATCAATCCTTGGTCCGTTTCTGTTTTTAGTTTATATAAATGATTTGCCATATTTTATTCATAATATTTGCGATATTGTACTGTTTGCAGATGATATCATTAATTTTTAAAGTTAATAGAAATGACGATAATTTCGACAAAGTAAACAGGGGTTTATCGCAAGTAGCTCATTGGTTCAGGCTAAATAATTTGGTACTGAACTCAAATAAAACTAAATGTATAGAATTTGCATTACCTAATGCTGCAAATACAGCAAATAGGCTCTCTTTAAATAATGTACCACTAAAAACAGATAATTCAACTGTATTTTTGGGAGTATCCCTAGATACAAAACTCCAATGGAGCTTCGTAACAACTCTTGCAGGGAAACTGAGTACAGCGGCCTACGCTGTTCGAAAGATAAGACAATTCACAGACGTTGAAACAGCAAAACTTGTTTATTTTGCCTACTTCCATAGCATTATGTCCAATGGAATATTGCTATGGGGTAAATGCGCGGATAGTGAAATTTTTTTTGCTTTACAAAAAAGAGCTATACGTGGAATTTATAATTTAAGACCGCGTGATTCCCTGCGAGAGAAGTTTAAGGAAACAGGTATTCTTACATTTGCTTCACAGTATATTTTAAGCAATTTAATTTATGTACATAAAAATATAAAGAATTATAAAACGATAGGTGATGTTTACAATAGACAAAGCAGGAACCGACATAAGCTTGCGGCTCCTGCTTTGCGCCTTGCAAAAGTACGTAATTCGTTTGTGGGTTTTGGTATAAGATTCTATAATAAAATTCCGCAATCAATAACAGCTTTGCCATTACAGCAGTTTAAAAACACTGTTAAAAAGAGGCTGATACGGAAAGCCTACTCTTGAAAATTATTTAGAAGATAAGAATGTGTGGATATAGCTCTCTTTGAACCAGTACAAGACAGTAACGACTTAATGTAAATAGTATTAAGAATTATATTTTTAAAAGAGCAACCGCCGAGTTTCTTGCTGGCTCTTCTCGGTAGGAACAGCTTTCCGAACCAGCAGTAGAGCTGACGATTCAAAAGCACTTGTTTACAAGTTTATTTGAATAAAGAATATTTAGAAATTTAATTTGAATATCGCCGCGCTTATACGCGGCGTATACGGATGACATACCCACCCTGCGCAACCATCTGCGGGAAGGGGAGGAGGACGTGCTGTTGTCGCTATTCGCTGACGACAGCGCGTATTTCTCGTCGTCCTACCACCAGATCGTCGCCACAAACCACATGCAGCGTCTGCTGGACTTGTTGCCGGAATGGCTGGACAAGTGGAGGATGGCCGTCAACGTCAGGAAGACGGCCGCTTTGCTCACCAGTCGCTCCAGGCCGCTACGTCAACTCACTCTTCGAGGCCAGGACGTAGAGTGGAAGACCACAGTGAGGTTTTTGGGGTGTGAGTTGGACCGCAGCCTGCGCATGGTCCCCATGGTTAACCGTGCCGTGGGCCAAGCTGCTGCTGCCAGGTCCCAGCGCCACACGCTGTTCACATTCCATTTACCTGTCAACACCAAACTGCGAGTCTACGGTGCCTACGTCCGCTCGCGTTTGACGTACGCGGCACCCGCCTGGTACGCGCTAGGTTCGGCGTACCAGAGGCGAAGGCTTCAAGTCAGTAGAACCGCTGTCTGCGATTGATCGTAGGAGCCCGGATGTATGTGCGGAACGTCGTCGTGCACAGAGATACCAAGATGCCGACCGTCGAGGAGTTAGTTCGTCACCTTGCGCGCCGACTGTTCGTGCGCGCGGACAACAGCGCGCACGTTCGCCTCCACGGCATCGCGCCACTCCACGCATGACCACCCGAGGAACGTTCTCTGCCTCGCGAGCTCCTGCGATCACCGTCGCCGCGGCCCGACGTGGACGACGTCGGCGACGATGAGGACGACGCGACGGGCGAGAGGGCGATACCACCGGACATGACACACCCACCCGATCAAGACACCACCGGATGAGACACCACCGAACACCAAATCCCGTAGGTCACTTAGGTGACCTGGGCCTACGGCCCAAACACAGTCCAGGCCACAAAGCCTGCGAGGACCAGCCCGGGCAAAGAGGTTCGCCTCGAGGCCCGGACCCCGCTTACCCCTAAGGGTATGCGAGAAGACCCCCTGCTGCGGGGCTTAGTTAGTTAGTAACTCTTACTTACTTCTTTGTCATTGTCAAATGTCAACGTCAATGTCACTCTCGTCTCGACTCTCGTCTCAACATCTCAATTAATGCTACCTAAACGAACATTGAGGTTATTTTTGAATATCGCAAATATATCTGTATTGAAAATGACTGCTGAAAAATGGCAAATGCTTGCCAAAAGTTCAGATGAAATTTTAACAAAAATATTTTTAAAATTATTTCTTTTCTTCTTTCCATTCCTGCAACTTCCACTGTTACAGAAAGAATTTTTTCCATCATGAATTAGAAATGGAGAGAAGAAAAGAATAGAGCATCTATTAATTTAATCAAAAGTGGATTGTTAATTTAATTTAATATAGACCTAACTTGCTCAGATGGCTATAATTATTTCTAAAATAATAGAACCTTGATGGCCAAAGCGATACTAATAAATAATCATGGTAAAATAAATAATGATTGAAAATAGACGTGTACTATATTTTTTCCTGAATTTCCTAAAAGTACTATATTTTTTTGATTTAAAAAGAAAAATACTATTTTTCTCCAAACAAAACGTGGCAACCCTACATGGAAACGGTTTTCAGAGCACAGAAGAAATGTGTCAGAGCTATTTTAAATTTACATTCGACTAACAGCTGTCAATTGCACTTTAAGCAACTATAATTAGTAACTTTCCCTTCATTATACATTTTTGAAACAGCTGTGTATGTTCATACCAATCTCAGCACATTTAAAAATTTGAATAATAATTTAATTTAAAATATAGATTAATTATAATTACTGCATAATATTGTGCACCATATTGTAATGGTAGAATACATTGGTTTAAATAATTACTTTTATAACATCTATAATTACTGTTTTCACAAAAAATATGATTTGATTTGATTTGATTTGATTTACATCTACTAGTTCTTTACCGCTGTGATGTCTTACCGAAGTGTCGTAAAATGCGACTAAGGTAAGTTGACTCACTGTGTGGTATCCGGTTAAGTAGAATGGACCACCCTCTTCCTTATCGAGGTTTCGTAAAATACGACTAAGGTAAGTTGACGTCAGGAAGGCGGCCGGTCGTAAAATACGTAGCCAAATCATGTGACATGTTTATAATATGTTGTGCCGACCCCACTTAGAGTGGGATAAGGGCAGGAAGATGATCTACTAGTTCTTTACCAAAAAACGTACGATACCTTGTAAATATCATTCAAAATATTTATACGAAAACAAAATCGATACTTCTGTACTTTTCTATTCACTTATTTCACTGCAGAATGAAATGTTTTAGCTTTAACAGCATTGTTAAAACTTCTCTGTTGTCCGACTGACTTACAGTTAGTCGTTGGTTTACTCGTAATTAACATCTCTAAACTTCTAAATCTTGTTTCCAAAAATTGTTCTAATTGTGTCCATGTAGGTAAATCATCTGATACTGAGCTCACAAAATTTTCCCAATGTCTGTGCGACTCATGATCTAATTTCGACACCACTAAATGAATTATAACTGCGTCCCATTAATCAGTTTCAATATTAAGATTCTTCAATGCTTTTAAACAAGAATTGGTTGTATCAAGTGTTTGTCTGATGGCAGTTCCAGACTCCTGTTGTATAGATTTTTGTCCAAACAAAGTCTTCATTATAGCATTACAGTTATATCTCTTGTTATTGTAGCGCTTAGTTAATTGATCCCAGGCTTCCTTGTAATTAGCTGATGTAGTTGGAAAATTGCGCATAAGCATCTCAGGTTCTCCAGACAAACTAGATTTTAGGTAATGTAATTTTTGGACAGGTGTAAGTGTAGAATTCCCATGTATCAAAGATACGAACATGTCATAAAAGGACTGCCACTCAGTGTGTTTCCCAGAAAAAATAGGTAGTTGAATCCTAGGTAATTGCACCTCAGAAGTGGTTACTCTAGCCATAGATGTTGAAGCCTCCTTTTGGTCGACCCCTTGTAGTATGTTTGGGTCAGCAAATGCAAGATACTCCTTTAGAAGTGATTTATAATATATAAAAAATTCTTGAAAACTATCTTGCACATCAGTCTTGAAATAGGATAATTCTGCTGTTTGCTCAGGTGACACCTTTGCCACTATCTCTGAATGATTCTTGTTAAACGCTTCTCAACTTATCCAAAGCTTCCATCCTTGCTATTAAAAAAACTATATTTTGCTCTTAATTCTTGATTTGATTTTTTAAGGTTACGTTCAGCTTTTTTCAGCTGCTCAAACAACTCTTGTAGATTTTTTATTAAATTCTCCATCTTGACAAAAGTAGCAATATTTCAATCAATTGTTTAAAGTAATTAACATAACCTATAAAATTATCGCAAGCCCGTGATACAATTTCCAAAGTCTATAGTAAAAATATATCACAAATATTTAACAAGTCCAAACTGATTCTAAAAATTTGTAGGTAAGTTAGAAAAAATCACCCAAGTCCCAAGTCACAACAAAAATGTTCTAAGTGCATAGTGTAAAATCATAAAAATTTTACAAGTCCAAATAACTGCAAAAATTTTCTAAGTCTATAGAATAAAATCACGAAAATTTTACAAGTCCAAAACACAGTAAAATTTTTCTAAGTGTATAGAATAAAATCACGAAAATTTTACAAGTCCGAAAATACAGCAAAATTTTCTAAGTCTATAGAATAATTTCACGAAATTTTTACAAGTCTGAAATTCACTTTAGCTAATTTTTCTAAGTCTTTTAAATTACGAAATTTTTTACAAGTCTTTTTAATTCACTGATTAACTTAAGTTTATTTACTCACGGTTTTAAAGTCCAGTTTACCTTACTTTTCACTTTACTCACAACACTGCACTGTACACTACTTGTTCTTCTATTTTCCCGGGCTTCGGCACCACGTTACAAATGAAACTATAACTCGATATTTAACACGTATATTATTCACGATTTAATGTTCTCGTAACTTTTAACTCTTAACTCTTTAACTCGATTTCAACATTTGATCTCTAATACTTATGTGTTTTAAAATGACAAACGATAGCGCGACTTAATTCAGTACAGCGCCATCTAGTTTTGAACATGATAACATTAATAAAATACAAGTTTAATGTTTACAAATAAATTTAGGTTGTAGTTTTACACACCTCTTTTAATTCGATCTTTCACCAACTCTAAATACTTTTTTGGTTCTCTTCATTTTGTGAGGTGAGTATATCCGACTTCTAAATATTAAATACGATATTTTCATTATTTTTTACGATAGAAATAAGCGTTTTTTCATAAGTCAAAATCAATTTTATTTCTTTATCTTTTTTTGATAACATAAAACCTCCACGTTATATACATTTTTAATAAAATGTAATAGCGCCTCTCCGCACCACTCCGCACCTCTCCGCACCTCACTACACCTCTCCGCACCTCACCTCACCTCGCCACACCTTACCTCACCTTGCCACACCTCAGCCATCCCCATAATTACTTCCGTTACAATATTATATATCATGGTAGGTTGAAATGAAGCTTCTATCGTGTGCATACGCGTCATCGGCGTCCGGCAGTCTGTGATGGCGCTACTGCGTGCTACCGCGTAAGGCGGGCGCGCTACGATCCACGCTACATCGTCAACTGTTTTAATTTTGCTAATAGTGATGTGAATAATTGAGTTAAATGACCTCAACCTTGTGCGACATCATATAAATCTAAATTAATTAAGATTTTATTTAAAAAAAATCACATTCAAATATTTTAACAGCATTTAAGTCATTCCTTAATCAAGTGCTAATTAAGTTTTAAACAAAAATAAATCAAAATCAACAGTGCACAAATGTTCATAATGCAGTACAATACAATATAAATCAACAGCATACTGATTATTGTGAAAATGGAAAATATCTCAACGGCAACGAATTTTTGGGAATATTTCGATTCGGGTCCAAACAATGTGACTGAAGCCATATCAGACGAGGTGCCCAATTCCGATCAAGGATTCGTTGTAGGAATTTACAGTGTACTCTTCGCTATAGGTGCAATTGGAAATGTGTCCGTTTTTGTGTCATTAATTCGATCGAGAAGAAGGAAATCTAGGGTCAATTTGTTAATAACCCACCTGATGGTTGCTGATTTTATTGTTATCTTCATCGGGATACCTCTTGAAGTGAGTAAATTTATGTTTTTTGTATGTTATATAATATAATAGCGGCCTGCCCCCGCTTTGCACGGGTATAAAATATATAGCCCATGTCACTGAGTGAAAAAGAAGATTAAAATTCGATCCAGTAGTTTTGATTTATTCATTACTGCCCGTTGCCCGCAATCGTTAAATTTGGAGAAAAACAATTCCCTCTTCCTATACCAAGAAGATTTCCTGCTATCTTTGGAATATTTTAATTCGTATACTACATATTTACTTATTTATTTTTTACATTTTTCCCTATGTATTTTATTTTGACAATTAATTACAGAATGTCTTTATATACAACATTCACAGCTTTCTTGTCATTAAACAAACTCTTGAAAGAGCGACATATAGCTGCTAAATTCGAAATGCTATAGGGCGAAGCACGGCCTCTTCACGGTATTTTAAATTTGTAATATCTCCGAAAATGTTCACTTAAATTACATGCTGTAAACGGTCATATTGATCTATATTAAGTCAACAATGTATTTAAGGTACGTCCGCCGTGTGATATCCGGCTGAATAGAATAGTACCACCCTCTTTTCTTACCAAGGTGTAGTAAAAGGCGACTAAGGTAAGTCGACCCGCCGTGTGGTCAGCCACCTTTCATTTACATTGCACTGGCGACGAGTTTGGGATTTTTTTTAATTTTGTGAGTTTAAGTGATTTAACCGATAAATAATCATACCTATTGGAAAGTTGGAACCTTTTGACGTAGGTTGCAAGCAGTGGCCGGCATACGTGCGTCAGGTGAAACAGTACATACTGTTGAACGAAATTAAAGACAGTTTACGAGTGCCATTGTTAATCACAGTAGTCTGTGAAACAACATACGCTTTGGTGATGATTTGCGTCTTCGAATAAAAGCTCAGGTCGCTGGTTTGCGTATACGTATAATTACGAATTTTGGCGATTTACATAAAACGAGTAAGTTGTGCGCGTACAATAGATAGTTGACGTATATTTCGAATATGTAACAATGATTGATGATTGACGTTTTTGACGTTTACGATTGACGGATGTGAAGTGACGTCTAGATCTGGATTCTGGCGTTAACATGCCCCCGGCCTTGGGAGCACCACCTACCAACGAAGTGAAGAACGTCTACAATGCTGAAGATTGACTCGCTGACGTGATGGTCTGTCTCGTGGTGACGAATGTTGAGTTTGCCTCTTGGTGAGAACGAAAATATTTAGGCTGCATGTCGTTCGTCCTTGTCTTCCATTCAGTACGTATCTGGAGGGTTACGATGTGTTCTCTTGACCTTGACTATCTCTGCCAGAAGCCTTGATGTAGGCTCGATGATAGGGTGAAAATGGTGAAGAGACGTCGTCGTCTTGACAGGCAGCGCGGTGAGCGGTCGGCCAATCAAATGAGATAGAAAAGACGGAGAAAGGGTGTTAGGGTATGTGGAAATACGGACATAGGACGAGAATCTAGGAATGTTTCGAATTGTGCTGATACCATAGGAAAATACTAATTGCTGAAATTAGCATTACGAAACTAATACCTATTACGAATAAACGAATATATAAATAATTAAACGAGTATTGTAACGCATATGTCACTCGCGCTTTATTCTTAGCATTGAACGGAATTTAAGAAATAACGAGTCATTCAACAGTAAACGATTAAAATACGTTTAACGCTTAGCCATGGTAACTTCCTCCTGTATCAGAATCCAAGTGTATATTAAGGTATAAAACCCCACGAGTAAATAAACACACATATCATTTTTAAATTTATATAACACCTCTTCCCTTGCGATTCGACTAAACACTGGCTCTAAATTATGTACACCAATCTATAAAACGACTTACGCATAGACGATAATTATAAATTTGCACATAGAAGCGACGAATTACGAATTACGATTAAACGATTGTAAACCTATGACAGGTTACATACAAGAGGACTCATTAGAATTTTAAGTTTTCTGAATAATTGTCGAATTGATATTTTATTACCGAGTAGGTAACGATTATGAAATAAATGATTATACAAAAAATAAACGAATGATTAATTATAAATTGATACGTATTAGGGAACGTTTAGTTTGTTAATTGTACAAGTAGTACGAAGTTACGATTAATGACGAAATATAACGAATATTATATATAATTTTACGTATAATTATGACTCCCATAAACACCACACAACGATATAATCGTGGCAAACATTAGCGAACTGTCGCGTAATGCGTACGTACATAATTATAAGTACGGCACGATTTTATTTGTATAAAATTTGATCGATTTCGCATAAGTGTAAAGAAAATTACAATTTCACTATGTATATATATATATTTTTTTTTTATTATTAATTTAAAATACGTATATTTGTTTAAATGATGAGAAAAGTTTTTCTATCGCGTTAGTAATAACATCAACGAAATATGCAGCGAGTTGTATGCACCGAATACTGAGTTGCATAGCCGAGGCGTTGCTGCACGTCAGTAGTAGGACGCTCGGTCCTAGTAACGAGATGCGCATGGGAAAACGACCCGATTTCGATATAAATGAATTCTGGCTCCCGTTATCGAGAAGGGCGCGAGCTGTATGAAACTTATTGTTTACATCGGCCACTTCTACGAGCGCGGTAGATAATAGAACCGGTTCTAGTGACGAGTGGTCATCGCGATGCGCGTGTAATGAGGCAGTGTAAGCGACTCCTGCCGCAGCACCCGACTGCTGGTGTTCTAAGGATGCATTTTGTGTATGTGAATCGTGTAATGATGTTGATACGTCGATGTCGCGGTTGTGATAAGACTCACTGTGAAGTAACGTGTTGTGTTTCTGATCGCATTGTTTGCACGGGCCGAACCATCACTCGGACGATGTGTGACTGGCGCGCATACAATTTATGCATAAGTGTTTGCCGTTTATTAATTGTAACCTATCGTTTATAGAAAGGTTATTAAAGTTCGGACACGAATGAAGTGAGTGATTAGCGTTACACATAATACAAGGTGGGTAACGCTTCGAATTGTTATTGAACGAATTAGGTTTTATTAGTTTATGCGAATCACGAGTAGTAAGGTGACAATGCGAGTTGTTATTATTAAATAATTGTTTTTTAACGGGTGAAACGTCAAGTGTTTGTTTACTTGTGTTATGCGTAACTTTAATCGTTTCTAACATGTCAGCTCGGTCCGTGAGAAATTTAATAAGATCATTTAATGTTATTTTGTCCGGCTGATCTTGAGTGTTAGAAATAGTGCCCTTATACTGTTCCCACTCGCGTTCCGTAGCCGGGTCTAGTTTTTAGACGATTATATAAATAATTAACGTATCCCAGTAATCAGTAGGCTCCCGTAACATATTGAGTGCGCGAATATTTTTTAATATTGAATCAATAAGTTTACGAATTTGAAATGGTGATTTTTTGTTTAAAAACTGAGTGGAAAACAAAGCCTTCACGTGATTATGTACGAGTAATCTGTTGTTATTGAACCTATTCTCGAGTAACTCCCATGCAGTAGCGTAATTTTCGGCGGAAAACTGTAACGATTTTATAATTTGAACGGCGTTACATGTGAGAGCAGAACGTAAATAATGAAATTTTTGTATATCGTCTATAGTGTCTGAGTGATGAATTAACGACAAATAGGTGTCCCTAAATTCCAACCACTGTTCAAATAAACCGTCAAAGGAAGGTAACGAAATAGTGGGAAGTTTTATATTAGACGATTTATTACTGGACGATATTTCTTTAGTTTCCTTTAGCATACACTTAGCTCGTGATACGAATTCATATTATTGATTTTCGAAACCTTCTCGCTCTAGTAATTCTTTTTCTAAATCTTGGTTATTCACCTTTAGATCAATATTATCTTGAATACTAGAAAATTGATTAAATAAAGTTTCGACTTTGGAGCAACGCTCTTGTAAACTGATTTTGTGAATTTCAGTTAGTTCTACATCCGTTAACTATTGAACATATTTGACGAATAAAGTAAATTTGCCTTTAATAATTCCCCTTTTCCTTATTAAATCTTTAACACTTTCTTCAGTCATTTGGAAATTAGTGAAAACGAGAGGGAAATAAAATTTGAATGATAAAATTCGAAGCACGATTTGAATTTTCCGTTACACTAAAATATATGTTATTCGAATTTAAATTTATATAATAACGCACGACTACGATATTAGCACAAATAAACACTGTGGAATATGAAGTAGATAGAGAAATGATTAGTCTGACCTGGTGATTCCTGAATTCTATGTTGATCTTGAGCGATTATCGTCTTGGTACGATTTTAGAATTTTAATCTTTCTATTTGGCGTCGAATGGACCAAACTATGGTGATGATTTGCGTCTTCGAATAAAAGCTCGGGTCGCTGGTTTGCGTATACGTATAATTACGAATTTTGGCGATTTACATAAAACGAATAAGTTGTGCGCGTACAATATCTAGTTGACGTATATTTCGAATATGTAACGATGATTGATTGATGAATGATGATGAACAGCAACAATATCAGCTGAAGATACTGGGGATCACTGAGACTCATATGAGAGGAACAGGTTTTTTATACAACACCTAATGCCTATACCGTATACTTTTCAGGCACAGTGAACGAAAGTAGAAATGGTGTAGCTTTATCGGTGTCTCCAGAAATCAACAAAGCGGTCCTAGGATATAACCCAGTGAGTGATCTCATAATCACGTTAGGATTCAATGCAAAACCATGTCGTGTCAACGTGGTAGTGGTGTATGCACCAACCTCAGCCTCAACTGACGCTGAAATAGAGGAGTTCTGTAACCAAGTCTCTGATACTTTAAATAGTTTTCCCCAAAGAGATATCACACTTCTTATGGGAGATCTTAATGCTAAAGTAGGTGATACATCGAGAGATAACCACTTAAGAGATGTAGTTTGGAAATTTGGACTTGGTGAAAGGAATGACCGAAGAGAAATGTGGCTAGAATTCTGTGCAGAAAAATCCCTCTCAATAATGAAAACGTGGTTTGAAAACCATCCCAGGAGACTGTACACGTGGGTAGTGCCAGGCGGACGAGCAAGAAATCAAATTGATTATATAGCTATCTCAAAGAGATGAAGGTCTTGTGTTAGCAATGCTAAAACCTACCCTGGTGCAGATTGTGGGAGTGATCATAAGCTCTTGGCTGCAGAGATTAGCCTAAAACTTAAACGGTGTCGCCGCACAACTCATACATTTCAAAGAAGACCCAATGAAGAAGAACTGAAACTCTTCACCGAGTGCATAAAAACTAAACTAAGTAACACCTCTATTTTTGACCGCTTAACCGATGTTGATACCATGTGGAATGAATTGAAACACCTTATGCTCTCATCCCGTAAAGAAAGCCAGAAAGCGATCCTAGAGGCTCCGAGAAAAGTATGGATATCAGAGGAAACATGGAAGATCAGAAGGATAGAAGGAAGAAAGGATCTCTTAAAAGGAAATACCGAAAATATCCATACAGAATATAAGGAACTGTCAGCGAAGGTCCAGCGATTATGTCGCAGAGATTATAATTACCACTTGAACGCAATCTGCCAGGATATCGAAGAACACACCCAAAGATATCAAACGAAGGACCTTTTCCTGAAAATTAAGAGTATAACTCATGAGTTTAAGCCAAGGACGTGGGCAATAGAAGACGATGAGGGAAATTTGTTGACTGAAATAGATAAGGTCACGGACATATGGCGAACATACTGTGAAGCACTATACGCAAACACGCCTCTTAGGACGGTACTCCTTCCAGTTACAGACGAGCATTATTTGGAGCCAGAAATCTTGGAATCAGAAGTAAGAGATGCAATACGCAAAACTAAAACTAACAAATTAGCCGGTAGAGACAAAATTTTCGCTGAAGAACTCAAACGACTTGGAGATCAAGGGGTGAAAATAATGCTTGACTTATGCAATTTAGTGTGGAAAACGGGGGCATGGCCGAAGGACTGGAAAGAGTCACTGTTAATCCCATTACACAAAAAAGGCTCAACAAAAAAGTGCGAAAACTACCGCACAGTAACATTTACATCCCATGCAAGCAAGATCATGCTATACGTTATAAACAGTCGCCTACAAACGTTTCTCCAATGGCAAGTACCACACGAGCAAGCAGGTTTTGTGTGGGGTCGGGGTACACGGGAACAGATCGTGAATGTGAGGCAGATTATTGAGAAAAGCCGGGAGTTCAATACACCTGTTTTGATGTGTTTCATCGACTACTCTAAAGCGTTTGATTGCGTAAGATGGGATAACCTGTGGTCCATACTATTGGAAATGGGAGTGCCTACACATCTCATAGCTTTGATCGCAAATTTGTACGAAGAAGGTGTTTCCATGGTAAGAGTTAATGACATCATCTCTGGTTCTTTTAAGCCAGAAAAAGGAGTGAGACAGGGATGTATTCTGTCTCCCATTCTCTTTAACATATACGGCGAGTATATTATGCGAAAAGCCTTAGAGGGATGGGAAGGTGGTATTTCTGTTGGAGGCCTAAAGATCAACAACCTGAGATACGCAGATGATATTACTCTCTTTGCGTCAACGGAAGTAGAGCTCGCTGACCTTTTCCGCAGAATAGAGAATGAGAGTGATCTGATTGGACTCAGCATCAACAAGTCCAAGACTAAAGTAATGCTCATCGATAGAACAGGTCAACTTTCCAAGACAGGAGAACTCTCGGATATAGAATTTTTCAGAGAATTCGTATATCTCGGTTCGTTGCTGTCTGATCAAGGAGGATGCGAGAAGGAAATCCAAAGTCGGACACAAATGGCGAAAAATGCCATTAGCAAAATGACCCGCATATGGCAAGATCGTAAGATCTCTAATGTCACCAAAAACAGACTAGTCCGTACTTTAGTATTTTCAATATTTCTCTATGCATCGGAATCGTGGACGATTAGGGCAAAAGATCGGAAGAAAATAGACGCATTTGAGATGTGTTGCTGGAGAAGGATGCTTCGCATACCATGGACCGCCAAGAGGACCAATAAGTCTATATTGGATCAATTAAGAGCTAAGGTTCGGCTCTCGACAATATGGTATCAACGAATCTTAAGATACTTTGGTCACATTGCTCGCCGTCAACCAGATAACATTGACAAGTTGATAGTGGTGGGCAAGGTCGAAAGAAAACGACTCCGCGGCCGATGACCTAGTCGTTGGTGTGACCAAGTGACCGCACTTACTGGTCTCTCCGTAACATCCGCCCTAAGAAAAGCCGAACACCGAGAGAAATGGAGGCGAATTATAAGAACTGTGAAGGACTTTTAACTAGGACACGACCTTCAGTAATGAAGACTACGATAGAAGAAGAACGATGATTGATGATTGACGTTTTTGACGTTTACGATTGACGGATGTGAAGTGACGTATAGATCTGGATTTTGGCGTTAACACGCTTTAATGTGCGATTTATGTTCGCCCGACCATCCAGAAAAGAAATCTTTTGAGGAACTGGTGACACTTTTAACGGAACATCTCGAACCTCAACGGTCAGCGATAGCGGAACGCCACATGTTTCGGTTACGAAGGCAGCTTGCTGCTGAATCTCTAATCGAATACTTACAAAATTTAAAGCATCTCGCGGCGACATGCCACTTCGGCTCGAATTTGGAAGAAAATTTTCGCGACCAGTTCGTTTCGGGCCTGGCGGACGAGGCTATTAGGTCTCGAATTTTCGCCGAGAAAAAAATTAATTACAAGGAGGCGGTGGAGTTGGCTCTGGCGCTGAAGGCCGCGGAGAGGCACGCGGAGGTGAGCGCGGCGACAAGCGCGGCGGGCACGACCTCGGGTGCGGGCGGCGACGCGGGCGAGGGCCTGCAACGGGCGAGCGCGCGGCGGCCGGCGATGGGCCGCGCGCCGTACGCGGCGGCAGCGGCGCGCTGCTGGCGGTGCGGCAGGGCGCACTGAGCAGACCGGTGTCGGTTCGCCAATTATAATTGTGATGTGTGTGGCCAACGGGCCCATTTAAAAGTGATGTGCAAAAAAGGCAATAGTGCTAGTGATCGCGCGATGGACTTCTGATAAAATGCGAGATCGATACGTGCAGCAATTAACGAACATTTGTATCGTCAAAGTTTTCTCACAAAATTTTGAAACAAGATAATATTATGTTACGATGTCATTCCGGCTCCCGCATTGAACCCATGGGATATATTCAGGTCGACGTTAAATTGGGAGAGCTATTAATACATAATTTAACATTACATGTCATTAAAAACGGTGGTCTTCCGCTTATGGGAAGAGAGTGGATTACGGTTTAAGAAAATTTTATTCTCATAAGAATTTACATTCACTTAAATGAGAACTTAAAACTAAAACTTAACTAAGTACAATTTTTTGCATGTAGGAGCGTGCTAAACAAAAAAAAATAACATAGAAAAATAACATAGTAGAAAATGTTATATTTATATGTATTTGTTTTGTTAATATCTTCCTGATTAGAATAGATGTGTAATATTTAAATGTCCATTAGTTTAGTTTCTTTATATAGTTTTATTGTCGATGAGTTTCATAGTGAAATAATATTTTTAGTAATTTGTTTTGGGCTATTTGTATTTTATTAAGATTAGTTTTAGCGGCTGATCCCCAAATTTCGATTAGGTAGTCAATATGGGGTTTAATTAATGAGTTATGTATAAGATAGCGTACACGTTGTGGTAGAAAACGGATTATATTTCGAAGTGCTCCTGTAAGCGAAATCAATTTTAACTGTATTTTATTTATGCGTGGCTTCCATGAAAGTTTGTTGTCTAAAATAAGGCCTAGATATTTCAGAATATGATCTGGTTATTGCTGTTTTATTAATCTGTAGTGGTTGTAAATTTGGAATATTTTTGTTTTTAGCTGCAAATATTACGTAGGATTCGCGCTTTAAATATAAAACAAATTAATCTTAATGAAATCATAGAAGATCAATCCGTGAGCCGGATGATATCAGAATTTTCTGATTAAATTAGGTTTATGTAAAAACGGCTCCATTTGCAACTGACAGATTCTACGCCGCTGGCGCTGCGGGCTCGGGTCGGCCGTGAACTCGAGCGGCTAGAGGAAGAGGGGACGATTTATCGCGTCGAACACTCCGACTACGGCACATCGATTGTGCCCGTGATTAAAAACAAAGGCGATATACGAATTTGCGGGGATTACAAAGTTACTATAAACCCTATTCTTAAACGCGATATGTACCCCCTGCCCCGTATTAAAGAGTTATTTGCTTCGTTGAGTGGAATCGAATTTTCCAAAATAGATTTAACGCACGCATATCAACAGATATTACTAACGGAAGATTCACAACTGTGCACCGTGATCACTACACATTTAGGGACATTCGTTTATAGCCGCACTCCTTTCGGCTTGTCCTGCATACCCGAAAAGTTTCAAAGTTAATGGAGGAAACCTAAAAAGGTGTACCTAATACGGTAGTGTTTTTGGATGACATCTGTGTAACGGGAGCACGCAGGGTTCAGCATATGTGTAATTTACGTCAAGTGCTTGAACGATTACGTAATATGGGGTTAACAGTTCGGGTAGAAAAATGTAATTTTTTACAAGAATCGGTGAAATATTTGGGGTTCATAATTAACGCAGAAGGGTTGCATCCTGTTAGCGCACACTATACAATAACACGATATAATAGGAATACCACAATTTCCGTTCCAAGATGCACTTCTCTTGAATGACGATCAAAGACTGACTGTCACTGAAACGTTTTATCAATAGGAAGACTCTACCGGAAACAACAACGGCACAGTATTGCCACCATTTTAATCAAAAAGGGCGTAATACTCTTGTTTCATGACTGTGTTGCTATAAAATATAAAGCGGATGTCATTGGCGACAACAATCCGGATAAAACAAAAGTGAAAGCTATTATGGATATACCTAGGCCAACAGATATGACACAATTGAAAAGTTTTTTAGGACTCTTAAATTATTACGGTAAATTCATCCCTAATTTAAGTATCCTGTTACACCCCTTACATGCGCTATTAAAGAAAAACCGTAAGTTGGAAATGGAGTCCGGATTGTGAGCGTGCGTTTAAGGCTGCAAGAGAGTCATTGCGTAGCGAGCGTGTGTTAGCACATTACGAGGAGGGTCTGCCTCTAGTGCTATCAGTGGACAGCAGTGCATACTGAGTGGGCGCGGTGCTGGCGCACAGGTACCCGGACGGCAGCGAGCGCCCGGTCAGCTGCGTGTCGCGGACGCTCAACGCTGCCGAGGTCAAGTACAGCCAGTTCGATAAGGAGGCTTTGGCTATTTTTTTTTGGGGTATCCAGGCATCATCAATATTTATACGGACGAAAGTTCGAATTACGTACGGACCACCAACCGTTGAGTCATATCTTTGGGAATAAGTTTGGTATACCTCAAACGGCATCCAGCCGGTTACAGCGGTGGGCAGCTCAACTCGCTGCATACGATTTTTCAGTAAAGTTCGTAACTGCGACGCAGAATGGTCCCGCAGATGCCTTGTCAAGGTTACCTGTGTCCACGGAACACCGCGACACTCGTCCGCAAACGTATGTTAATTTAGTACACGATTGTTTACCGATTAATTTCCGCGATGTTAGTAGGGAGAATAACAAAAAATAGATATTGAGTAAGATAGTAGGATATGTAAAGTTTGGGTGGCCGGCCAGTACCAGTTGTGATGTGGAGAAGCCGTACTTCGCTAGAAAAAACGATATCGTTGTCGATTTTGGGTGTCTAATTTATAAGTTTAGAATTATTATTCCGATAACGTTGCGAAAACAATTATTACAGGAAATACATCAGGGTCATTTGGGATTAAATTAAATGAAAAATCTATCGCGCAAATATATTTATTGGCCAAGTTTAGACAGTGATTTAGAAAATGTTTGTAAACACTGTGAAGGGTGTCGATGGGTGCGCGACTCGCCGCCTCACGCGGAAATACCCTGAGAATACCCGCTTGGCAGCGCCTACACGCGGACTTCGCGGAATGTTTTGGTAAGCGATATCTTATTATAGTAGATGCCCACTCGAAATGGATCGAAGCTTTGCCTATGAGCCGAACGACAGCAGAAGCCACTATCTCAGCGTTTATGATTATATTTGGTAGGTTCGGTTTCCATCACAACTGGTAACTGACAACGGACCACCGTTTTCGTCATACGAATTTAAGAACTATTGTAGCAATAATTGTATAAGACATGTATTAGTCGCACCTTATAGACCACAGAGTAATGGCGCTGCGGAAAATGCTGCGAAAACAGTAAAAAAAGCTATTAAAAGGGCGGCGCATGCTGGCGAGAATGTTTGTCAAGCTTTAAGCGAATTTTTGTTTAGTTATCGAAATTGTGAACATGCTACCACGGGGGTGCCACCTTCAGTTTTATTGTTAGAGCGGCGATTGCGTAACCGCTTAGATGCATTGCGTCCCGATGTGGCAGAGGTAGCACACGCCGCTCAACACAGACAGGCACTAAATGCGGGGGCACGCCCAGGAACGTCCAGGTGGGGGACCTGGTGGTTGGAAGGCACCGTCACTAAAAGAACAGGTCCGGTATCTTTTAAAGTTTGGATAAATAACGGACTCGATTGGCGGAGACATCAAGACCAGATCATATCCCTCGCTGATAAATCTCGTTACTCATTGTCTCGGGCGGGTGTCAGAAAACCGGAAACGACTTCAGAGCACGAGGATGAGTCAACAGAAGATACCTTAAAAGACTCCTCGGAGGAAGTGGAAGTAGGCCAGCAGGTTAATAGCAAAGAGAGAATTAAAAATAAATATCTTGTTTTCTCTTCGTCTCGAATCCCACCTGAGGCGTCAGCTCGAGCATTACGTGCACATAATCGGGCGGTCACAAAGATAGACTAGAAGTTAAGCTTAGTTTTATTTTATTGTTTATATTTAGGTTAAGGTATTAATATTATGGTATTATATACATTAATAAGACGGGAAAGGCGTTGAGTATAATAATAATATTGTATGTAGGTAGTTTGGTTATTGTAGTTAACAAAACAGCCAACGGTCAGCCGCCTTTCATTTAGGTTGCAAGGATAAGGATATATATATAATATATGCAGAATCTCGGAAACGGCCCCAACGATTATCTTGAAATTCAGCATGTAGGGAGTTTTGAAGGAGAAAAATGGATCTGCCTAGGTTTTATTAAAAAAAATAGTTTCATCCCTGTTTTTAAGCATAAAAAAAACAAAATTATACTTTTAATTTATTGAATATATGGTACAACACAATTTTCGCTGTGAAATTTCAAGTCAGCGTAGCTTATTCGGGTATAGTAAAGTAGGGAGTATAAAGTCTGTCTATATATGTATATTGTCTATGTATATTGTTGGAATTTGATACAATTAAATCGGGCTAACATATAATATAAGATTAAGACCTCTATTTTATTATGGCAACGGGAAAAACAATATACTACATAATTGAAAGTATTTTAACGTTAAAATAGACGAACGACGTCAGGGTACTATTGGTAAAGCAAATAAATAACATTCAATACAAAAACAGTGTACCCATTTTCAGGGAATATCGAATTAAATTAGATGTGCCGTGTGAGATATATTGGAGAGTATAATTGTCTCTCGCTGTAATTGGTACGAATAAATTATGCACCTTTTTTTCTAAAAAGGTTACTAGCAATTTACAAATTACTAGTTAACTTGTTAACCCCTCCAGCTAAGCTAAATGCTTGTGTTAGGAGTGGGTTCACGTCGGTAGTATAAGGGCCGGAATGCGAACCCACCACCTGTCGTTACGTTGCTTAAACATAAACTTTTGCAACGCTGTATTACACGCACGTTTGTGTTTTAACATCAAACCTATATTTGCAGTTTTTCATAAACATTCTGGAGAAATTAAGTCCAAACTTACCTCACAGATGTTATAGGCAATGCATTGATTGATTTAGCCTTCAGGTTATAGTGGTACTTATTACAGAATATAATGATACTATTATGCTGTATAAATCTGTAGTTAGATTTACTCAAACAACCAAGCCTAGAAGTAGTGCCCAACGCATAGTCTGCTATTTTGGTTTTTGTACAGCGACGGGATTGAAAACATTAAAAAGTTTGAGCAAAATAACACGTCTTGGTTTATTATAAATAGATAGTGGAAGATAACTCATTTAAATATATAAAATAATTTACATAGATTATATTTTATATGGATTATTTTTGTATTCTTCTTAAGTAATTCTCAAATTGGCCGAAGCTTAATTAATATTTTACTAACAATGAACTAAGTTATTGAGCGGTGTTATTCTTTTTTGATTGAGATATCGTCAGTGATATTCTTTCACTTGCTTCTACATTCATAATGCATAATCAAATCACGTCAGTCGTAATAAGGTAGGTTAAGAGAGGCTTCTGCTCAAAGGCTGTGAGGTGGGAAGAGGTATTGTAGATAACAGACTTGCTATCATTGCTACCAGTAAGGGGAATAAAAGGAAGTTTAGCTTAAGTTTAGTTTAACTTTAGCCGATGTTAGACCAATGCAGTACTGAGATATCCGTGTTTCGTCTTGCAATAAAAAAGGGCAGAATACAACCAAAACTTAGAATAAAAGACATGTATATATACGTGATGTAAATATAGGAAATTATATATTAGCCATATAGCAGTTTAAAAACACTTTTAAAGAGAGGCTGATACAAAAAGCCTACTATACTTGAGGATTATTTGGACGATAACAATGCGTGGATATAGCCAGTATCCGATCCTGTATAAAATAGTAATGTCTTAATGTAACTAGTAATAAGTATTATGTTGAAAAGAGCAACCGCCGAGTTTCTTGCTGGCTCTTCTCGGTAGGAACAGCTCTCCGAACCAGCAGTAGAATTGACGATTCAAAAGTACTTGTTTACAAGTTTATTTAAATAAAGAAAAATTTGAATTTGAATATACGAAATATATGAATAAGCAAAAAAGCTTAGAGCAGATCCGAAATCTAGAGAATTACCATGTAATGGCGCGAATCTTGCGTCAAACTGCGTAACCGAGCATGCATATTAAGTGTTATATTCATTATGAAACCGCAGATCTCTTGTTCGTGACAGAACACATATCTAGTCTAGTAACTATCATTCTTGTAAAGTGTATATCTGTATCTACTTTTCCAAGCAAAACAAATATCAATTCAACTAGAAGCTTGATCTAAGAGCACATAATAAAGTTTGACTGAATTTGTTTCAAACAATGTTCAATCTAACAAAGTTTCTAGTAAATATTAAAGACATATTTTGACCACTTAAGTTATATCAAATCATCATCATCCTCCTGCCCTTATACCACTCTAAGTGGGTTCGGCACAACAAGTTATAAACATGTCACATGATTTGGCTACATATTTTACAACCGGCCGCCTGCGTGACGTTAATCTATCTTATTCGTATTTTACGACACCTCGATAAGAAAAAGGGTGGATTATTTTACTCAACCGGATACCACACGTTGGGTCAACATACCTCAGTCGCCTTTTACGACACCTTGGTAAAAAATGTGGGTTGTCTATTCTACTCAGTCGGATACCACACGGCGGATCGACTTACCTTAGTCGGCTTTTACGACACCTCGGTAAGTAATGAGGGTGGTCTATTCTATTCAGCCGGATACCATGGGCATTTATGTTATATCAAAGCATTATGTATTAATTCATTTATAGCAAGAGGCACGAATTAAGGAATTTTGTCATACAAAAGTAATCATAAACATATTTACTTATAAATAATCCATTATAGATTAAACTTTTGTATCAGTGTATTTACCGCAGATTAAATCAACAGTAATTTATGATTCACATCATTCATACAAAAAAATAAGTCAGACATAAAGAGCGAAGTACAAAGTAAAATGCAAAAGATGAAAATATAGGGATTAGACGGGTTTATTTTTCAGATAACATGAAGCTGGGATAACTTTTAACATTGTTGATATTTTACAGTAATATCCCAGGTCATCATTAAATGTCTGGAAAATGCTAGCTCGAAGAAAGTTAAGGGCTTTTTATTTCATTACGATACATCCTAAACATTAATGTCTGTAAACTATCTTATAAAAAAAGCCCCAAAAGCTATCTGTCTGTATGTGATCAATTTTCCCAAAATATACTGAACGTATTTTTGAACGGATTTCACTAAAATATTACAATTTTTGAGGAAGATTAAAGTTAATAGTACATAAGTTTTATATAAATTTAAATAATAAAAAGATTGCCACAGCCATGCCAGCTATTTTATGTATAAAAATGAATATTTTTCTATATGTTTTTTACTTTTAGGCAATGGGCTTTGATAGGCTCCGAAATGGCAAAAACTTTTATTATAAACTATTTTTATGAACCAATTCTTTTTAACTGTAATTCATATATCTTTGAATTAAGACGTGCGAAGTGGATTGGACCTACTAGTACTGTATAAATAACAATGTCGGGAAAAATTACATTCAGCTTTTAAAGATGTATTTAAAGTCTTCATGAATTATTTGATTACGAAGACTTTTCTTTTTGTTAATTACTAAAAGACTAAAGAATTCTCTTATTATAACAATATTATATTATAACAAAGTTAAAAATATGCAAAATAGTATAGTCGATTAATATTTTCGTAGGTAATTATTTCCCTTTGACATAAAAGATTGATTTACCTCCTGAGGGTTTAGTTTAAATTAGTAAAGTTATATACTTCCAAGAATGTAGAAAGTTTTTCTTTTACAGATTGCTTGGCGAACAACCAACGCGTGGCTCGCAGGAAACTTGGCCTGCAAATTTTTTCTTGTGCTACGCGCCTTTGGACTGTATTTGTCATCATACGTCTTAGTCTGTATATCATTTGACAAGTGAGATATCTTATTTAATTATGGTTTTGTATAATCTGTACTTTAATGTTAATAGCTCTCTTCGAACCTGTACAAGATAGAAAAGACTAAATGTAACTATTATTAGGAATTATATTTTAAAACGTATGCCTGCTTCTGCTGGCTCTTTATGGTAGAGGCAATTTTCCGAACCAGCAGTAGAGCTGACGATTCCAAAGCACTTGTTTACAAGTTTATTTGAATAAAGAATATTTTGAATTTGAATGACTTAATGAATAATCAAGGTTTTTTTATATTGGAATTGTTTTTTTACTTAGGTATGTGTAATACAACATGTGGTATCCGGCTGAGTGAGTATAGACCCCCGACATTTCTTACCAAGGTGTCGCAAAAGGTGAATAAAGTAAGTTGACCCGCCGTGTGGTATTCGGCTGAGTAGTATAGTCTACCCTCATTTCATACAGAGGTGTCGCAAGAGGCGACTAAGGTAAGTATACGTCAGACTGGTCGTTAAATTACTAACCAATTCATGTAGCAACATGTATAAAACATGTTGTGTCTCACTTAGAGTGGGATAAGGGCAGGTGGATAATGATGTAATCACATATCATTTTCACATCGATATTAAGATATTTTCGCTTTACTCCGTAGTTTAAGAAATCACTATATCCATATGTAGATCATCATTGCCCATTCTATTTTTGCGAATATGTAACGTAAGGGTTCGCGGAAAAAATCTGATACTATCAGAGATAGTAAGTGCTTCACATAACATTTTTTGCGACATATGTGAAAGTGTTATCGATTATTTGGCCCATCGAAATTGGTGTGATTGATGCTTTAAGAATAATTGTGCTTTAAGAAGTCAATACGTTCTGTAACCGAGGCCAAATATTCATTGGTTTTAATATTTGTTCCAGCGAATGCCTGGTGAACAAATCGCATTACTCTTGGGCGATTATTGCCATCCTTAAAGCAGATAAGCTTGCCTATAAGGACTCTAATCAACGCAATACGTTTCTCAATTCTAGACTGCCAAACCGGGACAGCATTTTTTGTTACTATTGTCGCATTTGGAAATTTCAAACGTGCTAGTCGATACACCGACTCCACAGTATAGAATTGATTGTGTGTCACAAAGATCTTCTGAACTATTTAAATATGTTTTTAACAATTGATCTATAGTCATTACTCGCGCTATATTACGTCTATGCATGAGCAAACGAGGTAATTTTGGTCTCAAATTGAACGACATGGATCTAAACTCCCGAATCGTATCTTCCAAAGTTTTCCTCATTTGCTCATCATTCTGGTTACTTACTGACAAATCGAAAACATCAGTACAGGTCATCGTTGACAGTCCTAGCGTTTGGAGACACATGGTCAGGGGACATTACGTGAACTACTAACAGGTTCAACTTGTCGCAAATCTAAGCGCAGTCGTTCAAGCACGGAGTCATCCAGCAGATGACGTCGCTGGATAGCCCGAATCTGATCCGATAATCGTTGCGCGGTCACAGTCACAGTTGGTTCAAGCGCCTGAAACAAAGACAGCATGATTGAACGATACGAAGTGAGGTTAATTCCTTCATCTGTTGCCCCATAGTACGCTCGCATGACACTCTCATTCATTTTTTGAGACCATCTCATGCGACGCACTACACCACCGGTAGCGGGAGCCTCTGCAGAAGCGTGATGTTTCTTCGGCCCCAAGCCCTCCTGTGGCGGGTGTACAACTAGCCGGCGTTTAGATCGTCTGACCGGCGAGTTGGCTTCGCTGGACTCCGATTCCGTAGTCGACGGTGCGGTCTTGTACTCGTCACCCGACGGCTGCGACACAGAGTCAGACGAATTGTTACCAGTTGGAAAGCGTGCTGTTTGTGCTCTGGCATCTCGGAAATTCCTCATTCCATTAGCGTCATATCATTACCATATCCTTTTAATATGTTTTATTTGGTTAAAAACATTGTCATAAACGTCCCATAATTAAATAAATTAAAAATATTTGGTAATATTTAAAATGACGTGTCATGTTGTTTGACGGTTGCCAGGTTATATTAAATAGACTATCCTATATAGTGTATTATCTATGAAATAGACTTTACGCATGTGCGTCATACAATATGTTACCAAGAGAACCGTCTTAAATATTTTTGTGAGTTTTTTCTCTCACAGACGTTATATGCGTGAGAAGTAGACATTAATATGACTTACAGCCTTAGCACCCATTCATGTTATGTAATCTATATAATCTCTAACAGTTGTTCTCATGAACTTAAACTCTTTTAGAGTCATTAATGACTTAATCTCGAATGAATTTCTTTAGTAAAACATATATATTTATAAGATATACCTAGACTTGTTACCTAGACATGTTATAAACATGTTGTTACATGATTTGGCTACGTATTTTACGACCAGCCGTCAGCCCGACTTCAACATCTTTTCACCACAATCATTTCTTACCGAGGTGTCGTAAAAGGCGATTAAGGTAAGTTGACCCACCGTGTGGTATCCAATTGAGTAGAATAGGCCACCCTCTTTCTTACCGAGGTCGCGTAATTTACGACTAAGGTAAATTAACATCACGCAGGCGGCTGGTCGTAAAATCGTAGCCAAATCATGTGACATGTTTAACATGTTGTGTCCACCCCATTTAGAGTGGGATGACGGCAGGAGAATTATTATTTATAGTAAGCATTAGTATAAATTAAACTTAAACATTATTAGTATTAATTTATAAATACTAATGCTATAATATCTTTAATCTTTAATATTTAAATGAGTTAATCTTGTATATATGTTTATATTGTCAGAATCTCGGAAACGGCTCCAACTATATTAATGAAATTCAGCATGTAGGAAGTTTTGGGGGGAAAAATCGATCTAACACGTATAAAAGGGCATTTTTTTAAAATGTCGTTTTATACCGGGCATTCAAAAAATGTGTTTTACCGGTGTTTTACCAGGCATTCAAAAAATGCTAAAATGTAGGATTGAATTCAAATGATATTTGAACTGTTAAAAGCAAAGCCTAATGGAACGGATCAAAATAGTTCAAAACCTGAGATCGATTCCCACACGTTTCCACCCACGCTTTCATTCTTTTTTTATTGCTTTTTTATATATTCACGGTCACCCAGATACTACTTATTAAACTAACAAAATATATTATTATCGTTGCTGAAGTAAAGCGTAGCCAAATTTAGTAGCTAAAATAAAGTTAGAAGATGTATTATTGACTTAAATGAATCGTTTTTTTTCTGGAGTAAATAAAACAAATAGCATGTAGATTTATAGTTATTGTATATGTATTTTATAGTTATAGATACTAATAATTCCTATATTCTCAACGTAATACTGTCATTACATAGAGGGCAACGTAAAAAAAGACATTATCGGCGGAGCAACCATTTCCAACCTCGAATATCTCTCACAGATAATGGGAGCAATTTTATCGTTTCAATAGACTTAGCACTGTGATCTTCTGTTTAGGTTTAGTTAACTTCTTTTATGTATTACGCACAAATTATATGAATAAGTAGTTTTAGGTTCTTCTGTAGATTAATTTTTGTTTATTTTTCATACCGCATTTATGAAGGGATCCTTCATGCCCGGGGGGATGTTTGATATCATACTTGCAATAGCATCCTTCCAATTTCCTTCCGCACGCACTTTAAGTCGCAAGACGGTCGTCGCACGTCGCACATCAACGCCGTATGTGATCTATCGCCGCACGCGCATATTTTGGCTATAAGCACCACCGCACCGCTAGCACGTTTGTGTAGTGTAAATAGTGTTAACAGCAGTGAATGGACAATGTGTTGGATCCGATATCACAAGTAAGTGCCTCCATCCCCTTTGGCAGTTATTTTATTCCCGCCCAGTACCAGACGGCTGCCATATCCTACCTTGTTATTTGCAAGTATTTTGGGGGTTTCCGCGAACTAGCAATAAAAAAAATGCAGTCCACTTTATTAAGGCTCGGGAGTAATACTTTGCACCGGGCCCACGCCCGCATGTCCATCCATAATTTAATTATTTTCTTTCGTCCTTGGTATAATCTCAAGTAACATTGTGATGATTGGTGTTTCGTAACTATAGTTACATAATTAATTGTTTATTAAAACTGTTTAATAAAGTGTGGTGAAATCACTTACTTCTCATAATTTTTCATTTATGAGAAACATCACTCTCATACACTGTCAGTGCTTAATACACATAACATATTTACACATAATATTCTAAAACTACGAACAGTATTACTTCTTACCTACACTTACAATTTATAACCTACTTTATTTTATAGTTTTGAACTAATAATATATACTTAACTGAACTGAATTCATAAGTGATCCTTAGTTCCATACTGTTACTTAATTTCTTTACCTACTACAAATATTGACATAAACATTGTTATTAGATACATCAACTTGTATTGACATTTTAATATTGACATATGAATTGTTATTACGTATATCAAGTTGTATGGTATTTGACATTGACAATTATTAATTATATAACCTAATCTTATATTAATGACAGTGTTGCCATCTTAGTGGAATTTCCACAAAAACTGGTGGTTTTTATTACCCATTTAGTGGCCAAATATTGCTTTTAGTGGCTAGTGGTTTTTTTTGGTGGTTTTGGTTAAACATATTAGGAGTTAAAGAGTTAGATTTACTTTCATTTCACATTGATCTTTATATAAATGTTCGTTTTTCTTTTTGAATATTCATATATACATAGGTGTATAATATTAAATCCGCTGTTTGCTCACGGTTGGTGTTAAATGTTAATGAGCATATAAATCGGATATGACCATGCTATATTTTTATGGCTTATTTACCAGACCTGGCCCTTTCCGACTATCATTTGTTTTCGACGGTGTGCAGTTCGTTTGTTAGTGGTTTTCTGGTGGTTTTGAAATGGGAAGCTTATTCAACCGATGGCAGCACTGATTAATGACCCAGACCATTTAGAATAAGGTTTTGTTTTGGTCTTATTGCTTTAGATAGAATTAAATAGTAACTGTTTTTGCATAATAATAAATTTTGAATGGATAATAAAAAGAGATTCTTTTAAAGAATTAATACTTTTCTTTTTTACTAATCTCTTCCCCTATAATATTTCAACATCCATATACAAATTACCCATAAATACACCTTTTCTGTTTAATTACAGCTAAATATAAAAAAAATTACGACCCGTAAGGTTTCATTAAAAGATATGGAGTTGAAACTAATGCAAACCTTAGAAGAATTAAAGGCTTCTAAGGAGCTATCAAATCAGCTTTTACAAGAGAGGGAAGAAAGCGAAATAGATATAGCAAAAGTTATTAATAGGAACACTGAAATAGAAATAGCAAAAGTTATTAATAGGAACACTGAGTACAAAAATCAACTTGCCGAGCTGCATGGACAATATGAAAACATCCTCAAGGAACGAGATCAGCTTCAAGAAATCATTAGCTCATTCAGCCAATGCTGTAATGAACATGAAAGAACACTAAACCGCATCACAGAGTTGGAAATGAGTTTGTATGAGGCTCATACTACGATTAACCACCTTAATCAGATAAAGGATTCCCATGACTTGGATGTTACTCAGAACCTATTTACAGAATTAGTAGAGTGTAAAAATAATTCCCCTTTAAAAACAGATTTGACATTGGAAAAATGTGCCACAAAAAAATTTATACATTTTAATAGTCATAATGAATTGAAAAACTATATAAAAGTTAAAAAAGTTATGCAAAAAATACAGAAAAAAAATTAAAACTAGAAATTGTGTTCAGCTTTCAAGGAAGAGTAAACAGGACAGATTTAACTTGATTTCCAAAGTCAAATCTCTTAGCTGTAAACTGCAATGTAGACTATATTTGTATGACACTGAAACTCAGCGCTTGCAATCAGAAATATGTTAATTAGAACAATCATTACAACATATTTCTGACTTGTATTCCATGGCTCAAAAACAAATAAACGAGCATATATCCTCTTTTGACAACCATGATTGTCAATTTCACAAAAATTCAAATACTTCTCAAGAGCTCAGTAAAGAATCGTACAAATTAAACAAAATGATAATGAATTAAATTTTTCACCCTCTACTATAAATACAAAATCGCCACTGAAATCAAATAGGAAAACTATTATCATATCCGACAAAATAGGAAAAAATTTTGGTGCTATCATAAATAATTGTATATCGGAGCCTGTACTAAACAAATGTACACCGGGAGCTCCAGTTAATTATCATATCGACAATCTCAATAGTGGTGATTTGGACTGTAATACAACTGTTATCCTTATGTTTGGAGACAACTTAAAAACTAAAAAAAAGAGATTAGTTGCATTGACAAATTATTGCTACTTAACAGTAATACAAAATGTAAATTTATAATATGATCTTTTCCTTATTGTAATTTGCTAAATGTAAAACAAAATAAGCACATATATGACCTTAACATGCTAATTTATAATATGACATATCATCATAGTGATGCTATTTCATTCTGTGACACAAATAAATTTGTGCACACTTTTAAGTTGATACAGGGTACTTGTTACCTGTCGACCAAAGAACAAAAACAAATAGCTACATTGTTAGCATATAATTAACAAAACCCCGTTATAAACAGTATAACGAAGATTAATTTATTATCATTTAGTACTAGTACTAATGACATAAAATGTGACAATAGTAATTTAAACTAGCTATAAAGACAACAAGCAGGCCATGTAAAATTAATGTTGTACATCAAAACATACAGGGCCTACTTGGCAAAGAGCTAGATATAGAACTTTTCTTTCATAAGTTTAATGTTGACGTTCTATGTATAACTGAACATTGGTTTAAGGACTATGAACTCATATTAAACTTAAGTAATTATACTGTATCCAGTGCATTCATCCAGGAAGCAGGAAGACCGCTCGTTGTGGAGGATCATTAGTAATTACAAGCCATAATATAAGTTGTAAAGAAAGAAAAGATATTGTTCGTCTCTCCTTGTACTGTTGAATTGTCTTGCGTGGAGCTGGAACGATATATTATAGTTAGCGTATACCAACCACCCTCCGGCGATTTCAGTCTATTCGAAAATACTATGGAGGATGTTCTTAAGCATTTAAGTAGATCTTCAAAAACACTCTTAGTTTGTGGTGATTTTAATGTGGATATCTTAGTAGATAGCTCTAATCTTAGTAAATTGTTAAATCTACTTAAATGTTTTAACTTACATAATGTATTCAGGGTTAGGGTTGCCACCCGTACTATATTATATAGTATCGTACTATATTTTAGTCAATTGTACTATATATTATAGAAAAACAATATAGGACGAAAAAAATATTTTTTCATCGCTAATTCAATTGTCGCGCTTCTTTTGAATCAACTGTGAATGGAACGCACCCGCAGCACTAAATAGGGAACGTTTGAACGAAACTCATTCATTATTTACGGTGCTTAGTTAGTTAGTAACTCCTCCTCCTTTGTGATTGTCCAGCAAAAAGTAATAATAAATAATCATGCAAAAATAAATAATGATTGAAAATAGATGTTATTTTTTTTCCTGAATTTCCTAAAAGTGCTATATTTTTTTGATTTAAAAAGAAAAATACTATATTTCTTCAAAAAAAAGGTGGCAACCCTATTCAGGGACCCCACGAGGATAACAGCGACTTTGGCTACTGGTCTTGATAATATTTTTGTGATTGTGATATTTTAGAGAAATCAATTATTAGTAAATTAAAGTCTGATCATTGTGGACAAATGATAAGTGTTCCCGATAATAAACATTTGTAGCAACCCAAGTATTTCGGGGAAGTCCGCACGTTATTTAGATTAGTACAGAGTTGTTTAATCGTTCCCGCCTCACGGATACATCTTTGAATTCGAGTCAGACTACGCCTGCGCGGAGGCGTTGATACAAGTCTTTAGTCTCATTTTGTATAACGTTTCGGATAAGTTTCGGTATTGTTGTTAAAAGTTAGTTATAGTCACTGTTTTATGTTTGTAGTGTAATAGTTTTGTTTTAGTCCTCACATAGTATTCGAAGTTCTGCCCAAAATATTTCTTTTATTTTGGGAAACTGAACCCATTATTTTGTCACCCACCTTAACTTGTGTTGTGATAAATACCCAACGTGTTATTGGAGCCCATCGTGACTGATATTAGCGCTCCACCGTGATATTGACACCCACCGTGATATTGACGCCTGTTGTATCCGAATGAAAGTCTATTTAGTAACGTATTTTAATTTTATTTTCGAGATACTTTATAATCAACTTAGACGCGCCCGACCACGTCAAGAGAGAGAGAGAGAGAGAGAGAGCGCAGGTGTAGAAGCGAGGCCGCTATATCAAACATTCCCGTTCTCACAATCTCCCACACCTGTTTCACTCTTAACAAAGAAATAACTATCAAAAGTTGTTACACAAGTATTGTCTTACTGAATAGGTACAAATAATATCCCTAAATTAACTTTCCTCTAATGTTTCTGAACACGGTAACATTTGATTTACATGCCGTTTCCACTTGCATCCCCCCACATCCACTACATATGTCACACCTGGTACTAACTCCTCAATTACTAAACCTACAACCCAAGGCTTCCCTTGTTTTGTATAATTTCATTACCTTCTGGCTAATTTCAAATTTCACTTGTCTTGAAACCATTTCTTTTTTCTTTACCTTCTCATATATTTTTTCTCTTAATGGTGGAGGACGCAATAATCTAAATCTATTTCGGATTTCTCTCCCTAACATTAAACGAGCTGGGGATACTTCCGTAGTTCGTTGAGGTGTGCTTCTATAGTCAAATAAGAATAAATTAATAGCATTGATTAAATTATAGTTACTTTCTTTAATCTTTGTTATGGCCGATTTAAATGTTTCTACGAATTTCTCTGCAGCTCCATTAGTAGCTGGGTGGTATGGTAGTGAAAATGTGTGTTTTATTTGATTTTTAAAACACAAAAACCGTTAAATTCTTAACTGGTAAACGTACAACCGTTATCTGTAACCAAATGTACAGGCATTCCAAATTTGAAAAACAATTTTTTGAAAACTTCAATTGTACAATTTGTTGTGATGTTTGCCATTTCATATACTTCTGGCCATTTTGAATATGCGTTCACAATGACTAAGAACAATTTATTATAAAATGGTCCTAAAAAGTCTGCATGAATTCTATACCAAGTGGAAGGAGGAAGACAATTTTTTGTTACACTTTCTATATCGGAATCGAGCCACCAAAAATATGACCGTGATATTTCTTTCATGCGAGTAATTCCAAAATGAGACTTTGCAATTCTGTTAATACAGCATCATGCAGTGATATAGGTATTTTTACGCGATAACCCCAAAAAACACATCCCCTGTCCACAGTTATTTCATCTTTGCGGTTAGAAAAGGGCAACAAATTTGTAGCTAAATTTTTTTTCTGGCCAACTATCCGTCAAATATTGTATTATTTTAGACAAGGCAGAATCTGTCTTTGATTCTATTGCTATTTTTCTCCAACAAAGTGTTTCCATTTCAGAATCATTCACATAGTACACATTGCGTTTCTGCGCCTCCGAAGATAACTTATGTATATCTATACTATTACATAAATTTGCTGTTCTAGATAAGAAATCAGCAGGATTTACAGTAGTTTTGATATGTCTTACTTTATAATTACATGCTCATAAAAAGATGGCATAATGTTGCAAACGTTTGGCAGCCATTTTTGGAATACCTTTAGTTGAACCAAAAATTCGAGTCAAAGCAGAATTGATTGCCAAAATGATTGATGAAAAACACCAAAAATGATTGCCATAGCTTCCTTATCTATAGTTGAATACCTTTGTTCCACATCACTCAACTTTTTACTTGCATATGCAAGTTAATCGGTTTTATTACCCTTAACCTATCTCTATTTGACAACATAGCCCCCAAGCCCATGTCTGATGCATCACAGGTTAATATTAATGGTAAATGGGGATCATAATGGCATAAGTTATTTATAGAAGCTGATTTAGATTTTATAATTTAAAATGCTTTTTCACATTTTGGGGTCCAGTTAAATTTATTATTTTTAGTACAATCATATAAAGGGGCTATTATGGTAGCCATATCTTTCAAGAAACGTGAGTAATAATTTATTTTGCCTAAAAATGATTTCAGTAAGGTCAAGTTGCTCGGTGATTTAGCTTTGAGTAATGGTTCAATATTTGACTTAACCACACTAATACCATTTTTATTTACATAGTAACCAAATACTTCTAGACTAGTTGTAAATAATTTACATTTTTCAGGTTTCTGTTTAAATTCACATGCTTGTAATTTAGTTAATACCAAACATAATGTTTTAAAAGTGTCGAGCAAATTGTCCCCTTTAATGTAAATATTATCAATAAAAACAATAGTGTTTGAAATATATTTCAATTTCTTACTCATTAACCGTTGAAATGCACCTGGGCCTGAGCTATTTATATTTATAAGTACCAACTTCAGTGATTATGGTAGTGCAATCTTGGCTATCCACATTTAAGGGTGCTTGCAAGTATGTCTCTTTTAAATCAAGTTCGCAGTAATATTCTTGTTTTAAGGTGTTTAATATATCATCTATATGAGGCAAAGGATAGTGATCAACAATGCGCACTACTGATGTTCCCCATGCCCTATGTTATACTGGTATAATTCTACTATTGTCCAATAATCTTTTTATTTCATTATTTACCTTTTCACTTAAAGAAAAAGGTACCCGTGTTACTGGTAAACACTTCGGTTTGGAATCAGGTTTTAGTTTTAAAGAGATAACTTCACCTTTGAAATTGCCCCACCCAGGACTGTATACCTCTGCGAACTTGGTTTTTATTGCTTGGTGTGCATCTGAAACAGTTTTTACATTGTTAGCACATATTTCCACCCTACTTGGTATCATAGGTGGCCATAAGTGTAATAGGTTTAACCAATCTCTCCCTATTATTCGGGGACAATTGTTCTTAACTATATAAATGTTTAGTTTCAAAAGTAACTTATTGTATTTAACTAATAATCTTTAACAATTCCTAAGCGTTGAGACAAACTTCGATCAACATTTTAAAAAAAAATATCACAATTTTGTATACAATAAGAGTTCAAAAATTTAGTTTTGTATTTTATAGTTTTATAGTACTGTTACATCAGAACTTGTATCCAACTGGAAAGAAATATCTTGGTTATTGACATTGACTTATCATCTCATTTATCTTATCATACATTGACTTATCATCATCATTGACGTATCATATTCCTTATATAATTTTTTTATTGAACACTCTACTTCTTGTTCTATACAACCTGCCAATGAAGAGTTCAATTCCAGGAAATTTGTCCTGCGCCGTTTCTGAGGGCACATTTTAAATATATGTCCTTGTTGTCCACATTCCGAACAATATTTCTTGTTAAGGGTACAAGAGGCCTTCATATGATTGGTTTTGCCACAGCAATAACATTT
Organism: Morpho helenor; assembly: GCA_029227775.1. NCBI lineage: Eukaryota > Metazoa > Arthropoda > Insecta > Lepidoptera > Nymphalidae > Morpho > Morpho helenor. The sequence goes on from JARGCU010000006.1 coordinate 5,046,928, forward strand.
TGATTGTTGTTTATTGTTTGGTTTGGGCATTGATTTTGGTTTTTGTTTGAATTTCTTGCATACATTGTAGAATGTTTCAGATACTTCGTTGGTGTTGGTGTGACATAGCGCAGATTCTACAGTTCTAGCTACTTCCACACACATTTCTCTAAGGACATATCTATAGAGTTTTTCCTTAATTTAAATTTTATTACTTTGGAGTTGACTCAATCCATAAATTTTACCTTAATTCGATCATCTACATCTCTGAAATTACATCTACCCGCCAATTTTCTTAATTCCAAAACGTATTCCTGAATTTTTTCTTTCGGTAATTGGTTTCTTCGACGAAATTCTACCCTATCTAATGCCGTAGATAAGGGTTTATCGTATTTCTCTTGTAATTTTTGACAAAGTTCCTCATAACTCAATTTGTAAGGTTTCATAGGTGTACATAGGTACGTTAGTGTTTCGAAAACTTTTGGGGTTAATTTTGTTATCAACAAAGGCGCTTTTTTATTTATCTCAATATCGTTTACAATCATGAAACAATCTAATTGTTGCTGAAACACTTCCCAGTTATCCCCATCAAATTGTTTTAACTCTCCCATAGACATTTTTGTTGTTTTCAATGATTGACTTGTTTTATTGATTGGCTGGCTTAAAGTAAGCACTTAATACTTTTCATAGGTTTTCTATACTTGGATCCACCAGATAATTTATTTTCTTTTCTATCATTGAGTGTTGCAGTTCTTGTTTCGTGCACTTATAAATATAATTTAATTTCCCTTGCCGTATTATTATTATCTTGTTTATGGCCTGTACAGCGCAAATCACTCTGCCAGTGTCAGGTAAAATGGCAAACACACGAGTAATGGAATTTAGAATTTGCCTCGAAGATTCCCTTGCCGTATTAATTTCAATTTGTCTTCTGACATGTGTCACCCTCTGAAGTTCAAAGATTACAGTGTACATAATGAAATAGATGGGAAACTCGCAGTCGTTTTTTGTGATCCGTAATAGCGCCATCTAGAAATCAACCTTTGTACTAAAAAGGTCAAAAGGGTCATATATATGTATATACTATAATAATAATATTTTTAAATCAAAGGAAAAAGACCTATTGCAAGATTTAAAGTTTAGTGATTGGGCAACTGTTGGAATTTTCAAAAGTAGAAACAAGTTGTATGATTTGTATGCAGTTTAATCAAAACTCGGCTTTTATTGAGTATTTTATTGGATGATAAACTCCAGTGGGGCACCCACATATCTGCCCTCGCAGGTAGACTTAGTTCCGTCGCTTACGCTGTTAGAAAAATAAGGCATCTAACCGATGTTGAACATCATTATGTCATATGGAATAATGCTGTGGGGCAAAGCGGCCGATATTGAAAGGATTTTTGTTTTTTTAAATAAAGAGCCATACGGGCTATCTATAATATGAAGCAGCGTGAGTCCCTTCGCGAAAAGTTCAAAGAAATAGGCATACTTACTGTAGCATCACAATATACACACACACACACACACACATATATATATATATATATTACGGAAGAGGCTCGCCGATCCCACTTCTGATTACGGAAGAGGCTCGTCGCGATGATTTTTAAAAAGTGTGACGTCAGTACTGCTGACGTCACGGGCAGGGTTATCCCCGATAATTGGTGATAAATATAAACTGAACAGATAATTTTTATAAACTTTTATTTTTCAAGAGCTCTGTTCGCTACGGCGGTCCGAGACAGAATAATCTCACGAGCTGGCGCGCGCTCGGCTTTTATAGAAAAACTGGGTGTGTCATTCGATTGAACAAACTACCCACCTTTTCAACTAAAACTATTCTTTACATACAAAGAAATGTTCTTAATTTTAAAATGAAATGTTTAAATTTATTACAATGTAACTTGTAAATATTAATTCTGAAGTCTGAACACGTGGTAAAAATATTAACCACGTGTTTTTATTTTAGTAATGAAGGTATTTATCGACAAATTAAACATCATAGTAACAATCTAAATCAAATGGCGTGATGTTGACACTCAAAGTACGGCTACCCGCCGACACGGCCATTCTGACAGGCGGCGCGTGCTCTGCGCCTGCCTGCATTGTGATGTGTGATGTCTGAAACAGGTAACAATTTCTTCTAAGATTGGTATCTGTAAGCAACTCATGTTGCTTATTTTAAAAGGATTATTGTTGTATGGACAGTACACAAAGACATCTCCAATGTACTGACTTATTTATTTAAGAATCTGTGGTGTATACGTGTCCAAATCATGGGCTCCACAAGGCGTCCCTACGGTATCTCATGGTTCACTTGTGGATGCATCAAGGATCCGAGGTTAGCTCAAGGGTAACTCATGATTTGGCTCAGAGGTAACACTCTCCAGATATTTTATTCTCACAGGTAATTATCAAAGAGATGTATTTGTGAACTTTGGGAAATTAATAAAGAAATAAATTAATGTTAACTTGCCGGATTTTGTTGGTACGTCCGGCAGCACGGGTGATGATGAAGCGTCCACCATCATAGCGCTGCTCTGGGCTATACCAGGTGTCGTAGGTGGCACCAAAGCTGTAGAGGTCTTGGTCAGGATCGGAGCTTGTCCCGATCCCACTTCTGATTACGGAAGAGGCTGGCCGTGATTATTCTTAAAAAGTGTGACGTCAGTATCGCCGACGTCACGAGCAGGACTGTCCTCCATAATTGGTGATAAATATAAACTGAATAGATAATTTTTGTAAACTTTTATTTTTCAAGAGCTCCGTTCGCTACGGCGGTCCGAGACAGAATAATCTCGCGAGCTGGCGCGCGCTCGGCTTTTATAGAAAAACTGGGTGTGTCATTCGATTGAACAAACTACCCACCTTTTCAACTAAAACCATTCCCTACATACAAAGAAACGTTCCCAACCTTGAAACGAAATGCTCAAATTTACTACAATGCAAGTTGCAAATATTAACTCCGAAGTCTGAACACGTGGTAAAAATATTAACCACGTGTTTCCATTTTAGTAATGAAGGTATTTATCGACAAATTAAACATCATAGCAACAATCTAAATCAAATGGCGTGATGTTGATATTCAAAGTACGGCTACCCGCCGACATATATATATATATATATATATACCTATATATATAGTAATATTCTATTCGTACGCATAAATATCCATATGTTCAAGACCAAATTCGATGTATATCATAGACATACGAGAGGTCACAAAAAGCTTGTAATACCTGTGTCTCGACTTAGCAGAGTTAGCAACTCATCCTGTTTGCGCCTAGTGCGGACGGCGCCTAATTACTATTATGTGTCAATAGTCTATGGACCTTATCAAATTTAAAATCACGAACAATAAAACGAACAATACTTTTTTGACAACCGCTAGAGAGGCAACAACTTGCTGCTGCTAATTTAAACAAATTGTACAAAACCTGCAATCTATCAAATAAAAGACATAAGAAGAATAGTCTTTTTCTACTATCCTCGAATTTATGTTTGAAATATCGAACACATTTGATGGTCTCGGTATTCGTTTCTACAATAAAATTCCGCAATCTATACTAAACCAGTCTACAGAAAGGTAAAGAAGAAAGTATAAGAGATCTACTTGTGCGTAAAGCATATTACAAAATTGAAGATTATTTGGATGATAAAAAAGCCTGGAATTGAAAATATTTTCAGCTTCAGACAGGACTGCGGTTTCATCATGTAAAATTGAAAATGTTTAAAAGATTGACCGCCAAGTTTCTTTCTGGTTCTTCTCGGTAAGGGCAACATTCCGAACCCGTTGTAACTTCATTAATCATATTGATCCTTGACGATTCAAAAGTGCTTGTAAGAGATTATTTGAATAAAGATTATTTTGATTTGATTTGATTTGACTAGTTAACTAAAACGTACAATGTATAAACATTTTGTATATTTATTAAATAGATCTTCTTTATGCCGTGTGATATCCGGCTAAGTAGAATAGTAGAATAAATCTGAGTAGAATAATGCTAAATGTAGAGTGGATAATTCATTTTCATACCTGATACATATAGGATTCGTAAAAACACATGCACAAATCCCCACCGCCGCCAGCACAATACACAAGCACTACACACGTTCACTATCACAAACTCAACAATCTTTTCGCGCCGCAACCGAAGCATCATCAGGAGATAGACTTCACAACAAATTCGAAAGCCTTTCCAACAAAATCGCATACATTTAGTATTATATGTATTTTGTATTTTATTTTATCGCGGATTATAGAAAAATAATTTTGTTGTTACTTATGAATCTCTAATTCTATAAATCATGTAAAATCATCAAACAATTTAAAAACACGTTCCTGGTACTAAATTTAACTGTCTCAGTTATCTTTAACATTTATAGTGATAAAGTTATTTTATCACTAAACCGATATCTTACAATGTACGCGTCCGTGCATCGGCGAAGTGCACGCGTATAGAATATACACTATATAGGATATGCACGCGCGACTGATTAAAACCGTAATATAGTATTTTGATAACTAAAAAAATGGTTAAAGTGGGTTAAACCTTAAAAGCTAGACATATGCTGTCGCAGACTATATTTTGAACTTTTAGAGGGGAACAATTTTGTACTACATGATTTTTGAATAACTTTCACAGTTTACTTAGCGCACGCAAGGAAAGCTTTAGATTTTGCCGTTTTCATACTATTTTTTATTGCTCCACTCCTATTCATCTTAGCGTGATGTTATATAGCCTATAGCCTTCCTCGATAAATGGACTATCTTATACTGAAAGAATCGATTTCTTCAGCTTTATAATATATCAGTATAGATTATTGACATCTTTCAAAATTTAATTTTTCATATTCGTAAGCATTGATGATATTCATAAAATGAGCAAAAATAAAACGTTTATTGTTGCAGATTCTTCGCAGTATTGTACCCTCTTCGCTTGGCGGTAGCAAGAAATCGGACTAAAACAATGCTTTGGTTCGCTTGGCTCATTGCTTTCCTTTGCAGTTTACCCCAGGTATGTATTTTACGTGATAATAGAAATACTTTTTACTAAACTTTATATCGGGAAAAAGTGCCGTGTGGTATCCGGCTGAATAGAATAGTATCACCCTTATTTCTTATCGAGGTGTCGTAGAAGGCGACTAAGGTAAGTTGACCTGCCGTGTGATATCCGGCTGAGTAGAATAGACCAACCTCATTTCTTACCGAGGTGTCATAAAAGGTGACTAAGGTAAGTTGACCCACCGTATGGTATCCGATTTAGTAGAATAGACCACTATCTTTCTTACCGAGGTGTCGTAAAATACGACTGAGGTAAGTTGACGCCAGGCAGGCGGCCGGTCGTAAAAAAGCAGCCAAATCATGTGACAGCATGTTTATAGCATGTTGTGCCGACCCTACATAGAGTGGGATAAGGGCAGGAAGATGATGACTACTCTCTATGAGAGCAACCATTATATCTTCATATCATAATTTGCCTCGGCCTATTAAATAAAAATAAAAATAAAATAATTTTATTGCAGCCAACTAAGGGGCCATAAAAATTAAAAAAAAAAAACAAAAATATTGACAGTTCGTGAGCTCATGAGCGGTATACCCCTTGTTTGTTTTCTTCGACGTTATTACCGTTTTTTTAATTTTTATGGCCCCTTAGTTGGCTGCAATAAAATTATTTTATTTTTATTTTTATTTAATAGGCCGAGGCCAATTATGATATGAAGATATTAGTGGTTGCTCTCATAGAGAGTAGTCATCATCTTCCTGCCCTTATCCCACTCTATGTAGGGTCGGCACAACATGTTATAGACATGCTGTCACATGATTTGGCTGCTTTTTTACGACCGGCCGCCTGCCTAACGTCAACTTACCTCAGTCGTATTTTACGACACCTCGGTAAGAAAGAGGGTGGTCTATTCTACTAAACCGGATACCACACGGTGACTCAACTTACCTTAGTTCCCTTTTACGACACCTCGGTAAGAAATGAGGTTGGTCTATTCTACTCAGCCAGATACCACACGGCGGGTCGACTTACCTTAGTCGCCCTTTACGACACCTCGGTAAGAAATAAGGGTGGTCTTTCTTCTCAGGTGGATACCACACGGGTTCACATACATACAATGAAAGTTAAATAAAAGCTTTCAATAAATATGACAATGTAGTTTTTAACGATTTTTTTATCTTTGTTACTTTTACAAAGTAGGTAACAATTATACTGAATTACTTCATCTACTGCTAAACAGAAGTGAAAATGTAACATTTATACATAAAACCTGCATTTTAATAGTAGTAAGGTATAGGTGTATAATTATGAATGAGACATCTTAAATTTTACCTGGAGCAAAGTTTAAAAGGAAAGCAATAAAACTGCTCTATAGTTTGCCTTATTTTACGAGAACTTTTTGACGTCTTTGATATTCGTGAATATGTGTCTATATTTGTTGAAAGAATAATTTTATTTTATAATTATAATTTTATTACTTTATTGTGTTTGTTACAGAGTCTAGTTTTCCGTGTCATGCAACATCCCACTATACCCGAGTTTCAGCAGTGCGTATCATTTGAAGCTTTCTCTAACGACCAGCAAGAACAGGTGTACAATGTCGCTGCTTTATCGGCTATGTATTTTATACCATTGATCGTGATCACCGTCTGTTACCTTTGCATTTATTGCGAGATAAATAAAAATTCTAAGGAAATTTCAGGTAAGTACAGATTTAACTTAAGTATATGTTTTAAGTCGTGGATATAAAAAGCATAGTGTTAAGTATCCCGCGGCTGGGTATAGGCATGTCTTCGTTTTTGGAGAGCAGGGTAAGAGCTAAGCCACCTCTGCTGCTCCAATGTGGATTGGTAGGTTACATAATTCTCCAGAGAAATTCCTTTTTACTCACGATCTTTTCCTTCACCGAAAAGCGTGTGACAAATGGCAATTATCTATTAATTATATTTGACAGGCCTGTTTGCGAAGCTGGTAGTGACCCAGCCTGCAGTTCCATGGGTAGTGGGTTCTATTCCCGCTGAAGGTCAACATTTTCTTAAAAAAAATGTTGGTTCTTCGAGCTTGGTTATGTATAATAACTCTATGACAAACCTAGGTTACCTTTGTTTAAGATGCTTACGAATAATTAGACAACGTTAAATGTTTATATCGTTGAGGACAATAGTCGACAATTTATGTAAAAAACTACTTACAAACAGCTAAAGCTGATAGTAAGATACATTTTATATGTCAGTACTTTAATGTATTTTGTGAGTGACAAGGAATGTATTGGACGCCGGATGTTCTGTATTTTCACAAGAACTGTTTAAGGGATTTGAAAATACACGTTTGAATATCGGAAATGACGGTTCAAACAGCAGCATTGAAGCGCGTGAATTCTTATCCGATATTCATCGTTATTCGTCCTATATTTGTTTTCACGTGTTAAAAGGCGACTAAGGTTAGTTGACTCGCCGTGTGGTATCCGGCTTAGTATAATAGACCACCTTCATTTCTAACCGAGGTGTCGTAAAATACAACTAAGATAAGTTGATTTCAGGCAGGCGGACAGTCGTAAAATACGAAGACAAATCATATCACAATATGTTGTAACATGGTATGCCTACCCCACTTGAGTAGGTTAAAGAATTTATTGTCTCTTCCAGCGCAATATATTACGCTACCCTATTAATTTAAAAGGATACTTGTGGTAGAGTTGCTTGAATAGGTGTATTTTAATATGATGCTTAAAATTATTTTCTTGTTTAGGCCAATCTGTGCCCAATGAAAGTGGTCAAATTCAACTGAGAAGATCTGATCAACGTCCATTGACCCGCGCGAAGAGACGTTCGCTTCGCATGACTATCATAATAATCAGCGTATTTGCATTGTGCTGGCTGCCCTATGCTACGATGACTTTATGGTAAATAGTTTTGTAAATATTGAGTTGAAAGAGAAAATAAGAATAGAGTGAGAAAGAGAGTATAGTTAACAAGTGAATAAGAGGTTAGGCAATCGTGCATATGTTAGCACATAGAGCCAAAACAGGCACAAATGGCTAATTGACGGTGACAATGTTGTCTATAAGTTGTCGAAAAAGAATAAATGGGTTGATTCTTGAGAAAATGGCTTCTTATTTATTGATTTATATATATATATATATATATATATATATATATATATATATATATCAGTACATATTATAAAACAAAGTCGCATTCTTTGTTTGTGATTCCAAAGGAAGGTTTGTACGTATAATAACATTCAATACGGAGTAGAGAAATACTGTTATTTTTGAGGTTTCTGTACATAATTATATTTTTTTTCCGCTTACATTGCAAACGCAGGCTAAACCCTACGAGATTTATCAAAATGATGTACTAAGTATTTGTACACCTTGAAAAGGTCTACAGAAAAGTGGTATATGTCTATCTCTTATGGATAACCCACAAAAGCATTTTTTGTCATTTACTTTTTACGAAAAATAATGCCTTATTTTTGAAGCAATTTATATACAATACAGCATTAATCCTTATCCAATTAAGTACCTTAAATAAATAGTTGATTTAATATAGATCAATATGGCCGTTTACAGCATGTAATTTAAGTGAACATTTTCGGAGATATTACAGATTTAAAATGCCGTGAGGACGCCGCGCTTCGCCTTATAACACTTCGACTGTAGCAGCTATGTCGCTCTTTCAAGAGTTTGTTTAAAGACATTCTGTAATTAATTGTAAAAATAAAATACATAGGGAAAATGTAAAAGTAAATAAGTAAAAATATACTATATGAATTCAGATATTCCAAAGATAGCAGGAAATCTTCTTGGTTTAGTGAAAGGAAATTGTTTTTCTCCAAATTTAACGCTTGCGGGCCACGGGCAGTAATGAATACATCAAAACTACTGGATCGATTTTAAGGGGCAGGCCGCTAGTGTATATATATATATATATATATATATATATATATATATATATATATATATATACATTCCCCCACATTTTTATACTTGGAGTTATTTTAGTAGTTAAATGATTACGTATTTTTAAAAGTAACTTTTTTTTACCAAAAACATACTTTACATCAGGTACATGTTCCATCGCAAATCAGCGGTCCAAGTGTCAGCACGGCTGCAGAATCTTTGCTTCATCATGGCTGTATCAAATTCTTGCATGGACCCAATGGTCTACGGTTCCTATATGCTGAATGTGAATAAAGCCAAACGGACTTTGCTAAAAGCCTTCTGCGTTTCCAAGACTTCATGCAAAACGAAGGGTATGTTGCAATAAAAAATCCTGGTAATATTACAAATGCTAATTCTGTCTGTAGGTCTCTTAGCACTGGAGCGATATTCTTCAAATTTGATACAATTAAAGCCTATATACAAGGCTAAAATTATAATCATTCTTAACTTCAAGATAAATCATACATATGACTAGAGGATATTTTAACAAAAAATGACGTAAATTATATGGCGGGCACGGCTTGTATATGGTAATAATGATTTATATATTTCAAAAGTAATATAATATTGGCATATTATTTTATCCCCGTGTTGTTTCCGGCTGAGTAGAATAGACTGCCCTCATTTATTACTGAAAATGCGTCTAAGGTAAGTTGACGTGAGGCAGGCGGTCGGTCGAAAAATAACTAGCCAAATCACATAACATGTTTAAATGTTGTGCCGAACCCATTTAGGGTGGAGTAAAGGCAAGAGAATGATGATAAGCATATCATTTTAATTGAAGAATCTTTATAAGAAATAATAAGTTTTTTTTTAGCAGATACAACTGTGGGCGCTGACTTCAGCTGCAAAATACCATCTAAAGGCGTCACCCGTCCCAGTAATGTGAGTAGAGTGTAGCCCTTTACGTCTCTATTAACCATACTTTATGGGTTTCCTAACCTTGATCTTCCTAAACTTGACCCCTTAAGGAAAAATTTCCTTAAGGGGTCAATAGACGCTTCCGCTCTCAATTACGGTACACTTTGTCGAGCTTAGACCCTTATATATAACTATTATATGGAAGAACTTTCCAGGTGTATAATAGGCGTGGATTCACTACTTTAATGACTTGATATAATTTTCAAATGTCCTCAAAAGTTTTTTTTTTAATTTTAAATTTTTAAAATAAAAAGTTAAGTTAAAAAAAGCTTCACCATTGTTCGTCTGGAGCCAATCCTGGCAACAGCATCAGGTCATGCTTATCATAAACATGCATTGTCATCAGGACTGGACCAGTATGTAAAATTTCAGTTCAATCGAATTCCGGGAAGTGGGTCAAATTTAACTTGAATGATTCCACCTTCAAATACGTACATTGCAAGTTGAGTAACAGCTTTCAAAAGAACATTAATCGATACCTAGCAAGCTAAGAATTCAACATGATTGAAACCATAAGAACGTGCTTATAGATCTTTCCTAGTGAAAATAGTTTTCTTTTAAATATAAATCACATTAACAAAGGAATTTATGACGATAAAATAACGGAAAAATGAATGATCCTTAAATATTATACATTAACTGTATAATAATTCTATATTCGTTTCATTATAAATACAGCCTTATTTTTCGTTCAGTTAAGTTGGAACTGTCCCTACTGGCCCAAGATCCCGTGAGCGCCAGACTTCGTCATTTTATAAAAGCTGAAACTTTGTCAATGTATGCTCCCAACACAGGTAAGAACGATGGTAGATTATGGAATTTGGATCATGGTGGCTTTGGAAGATACGAGGTACTCAAGGTTGCAAAATTCCGAATTAGTTTCGTCATAGTATAAAGCTTGATCTTTTGATATTACCTTTAGAATAATATTAAAAATCACGTCAGTCAATGCCAGACTTAGCATAGTGGAAACCCCCTGCCTGAGAACCTTAAAGTTCATGAAATTTGACTTTTATTTACGTCATAGTATAAAAGCTGATTTTAATATATATTACTTGGATAAGAATAAGATGATTTTTCCCCTTTAGCTAGACATTTTCGATAGTTCCCACCCCAGGCAGACGAGCATGTAAGTTAGCTGTACGAGCAAGCATGAAGTGTAACAAACAGATAGATGCGAGCGAGATGGCGAGTTAGGTCGTTACGTACTCCGCAGTTTTTTAATACTGGGATATATGTACTTATATATACTTATTATACATGTATACTCAGCTGAAATAATTTTATACGCTATTTTCAAGTATTGTTAATTTAATATTGTTTAAATACTTCGAGTGAATATTTTAGTGCTTAGTGCATGATAAACATTTTTATATTTATTTAATTTACAATTATTTTAATTTTAAAATTTAAGTAAACAAAGATTAAAGGAATAGTGTTGTTGCAATATTAACCCTTCAAACGCCATTTGTGCACCATGTGATCAATTCTTTGCTTAGAAAATTTGAGATTTATATTGGGATATATGTTTTACTGTATAGTAATTAGTACCAGGATGACAGAGCCTTGCTTAGTAATTTTTTAAAAGATATAAAAAATGCAATTAAAAAAAAGGTAGCGCCGGTTGTCATGTGGGAATCGATACCAGGTTTTTTTTTTTTTTTTATTGTTTAATAGGCGAGCGCTTGACCACAATCATGCCTGATGGTAAGCAGTGACGCAGTCTAAGATGGAACGCGCATGCCTATAAGATGCCTATTCACCCTTGCTTTGAAGGTACCCATATCATAAGTATCGGGGAAGATAGATGCCGGAAGTGAATTCCAATCCCGTGCTGTGCGCATCAAAAATGACTAAGCAAATCGGTCTGTGCGCCTTCGTGGTATGTCAATAACGTAAGGGTGGAACTGGGTGTTTTAAACTTTTTTGGTTCACTCGATACCACACACTAACCATCACTGGCTATTAAAGCTTTGCATTTGACATTATTCAATTATACATTTTAGCATTTTTTTAATGCCCGAAAACAGGTATAAAATAACGTAATTTTTAATGAAACCTAGCTAGATCGATTTCATTTATAATATTTGTAGGATAGGATAGGATAAGTAGAATTAATAATAATATAAGTTAGATTTATCTTTGGTGCTTGCTCTTATTTACCATGTGCAAACTTGTTACCTTGTTGTTGCTTACCGGATATATAGTGCGTTCGGAGATTAAATATATTGTATGTTTCAATTTTCAATAGCCAATAAAATAGCATAGATAATCCAGCATTGAATTTTCTTAAAAAAATATTGTGTTTCTTCACGTGAATTTGATAAGAATTTTGATATATCATTTATCAATTTTGGAAAACTATAAATGTTCTTATCACTAACAATAAATGTTAATTTTTATCAAATGATTTATTGTAATTAATGAGGAATTTTATAACAAAGAAAATGGTATACAAATCATTATAATTATATTCATTATAGGTATAATTAATATAAAGTAATTAAGAATGGTCTAAAAATGAATATCCAAAATTCGTATTTGAGTAATAAAATGATCACATGCTGCACATGGCGGCCAAAGTGTTAAAGGTTGGGCGGCGCGTATAAAAGCAGCGGTAAAAATTCACCGACAAACAGGCGGAGTGTTCAAATGCGGCGGCGAAGAGTGAACGCGAACCCAAAGACAGCGGCTTATTTTGAAGAATGGCCGGGCGGCAAAGAATAAAGGAATGGTGTTGTTAAAATATTAAATTAACAATACTTGAAAATAGCGTATAAAATTATTTCACCTGAGTAAACATTACTATAATAAGTATATATCCTTACTTCCTTATCCTTACTAATATTATAAATGCGAAAGTCTGTCTGTCTGTTAGGTACGTTTTCACAGCCACTCCGCTGAACCAATATCAAAGAAATTTGGCACAATAATTCCTTATACAGCGGGGTAACATATCTATATATATAAAAGAAAGTTGGTCTAAGTTACACTATTTATAACTCAAGAACGAATGAACCAATTCCGCTGAAAATTGGTGGAGATGTTGCTTAGAACCAGGAGACGGACATAGGATTTTTTATCCCGTTTGACCGCATTTATTTTATCCCGTCAAGTCACTATAAAACGTGGTATAGCAAAAACGACTATGACATGGAAAAACAAAACATAAATGACAGCTAAACGTAATTTAGTCTTTGGATAAGTATGGTAAAAATATGACAATTATCAAAATAGTAGTAGCTATAAACGTTACTACATAGTATAAAACAAAGTCACTTTGTCTGTCCTTATATCTCTATGTTTGCTTAAATCTTTAAAACTACGCAAAAGATTTTGATGCGGTTTTTTTTTAAGTATATAGAGTGATTGAAGAGGAAGGTTTATATGTATAATAAAATTCAATATGGAGTAGCGAAATACTGTGATTATCACTGAGTGACATAGGCTATATGCTTTATACCCGTGCGAAGCTGGGGCGGGACTCCTAGTAGGCTATATAAATCCTGTTAATTCAACAGGAATTAAATTCAGGAGGAATAAAATAGGATAACATTCAAAACGCCATCTATAATATACCTATGGAACTAATATTTATTCACGACGTGTCAAAATCAAGTCAAATCTGTATTTACAGAAGTATTTAGATTCCAAGTTTTTCGGCTTATGTAAAAAGAGTTATCTTTAAAGAGTATTTATATTTTATTTTATTTTTATTCGTTTACTGGACAAATTCAACTGAGCTATGATAATGGATAATTAATATAAGTATAATGGGTTATTAACTAAAATAAATAAATTAATAATTTTATAAATACGAAAGTTTGTCTGTTACGTTTTCATTGCCAATTCGCTGAACCAACATAGATGAAATTTGGCATAATTAATGTTTATATACCATTGTAACATATAAAAATCTTCAAAAAAGTTATTTTTATCATTTTTTTAATTATTTCGGTTTTGTTTATTTAAAAAAGGAGACTGCCAGAATTTCATACATTTTAGTACTAATTAATTATTATTTTATTTAATTTCTATGGGGGAACTATAAAAAAGAATTATAGTTTGAGGTTATGTATAAGTACATTTACTAGCTAAATACCATAATAACTCATTAAAAACGATAGGATTTGTGATGAAAATATAACAATAAGGTATAATTATTTCAATTCAATTTTATAATTTATAAGTTCAAGTAAATTTAATCATATATATTTTTTGTTGTCAAAAAACAGACGTTTCGAGAAAACACATTCTTAAACTGAACAAGTCTTTAGTAGTCTATGGCAACAACACGTAGGTATTGGGACATTTTTTACTTTTTACACCAATTTTAATATCTGAAAAGTCATTACAGTTAATAAAGTGACGCTAATATTTTTTCAAATACTTATTTTAAAACATTATGTTCACAAAAACATATTTTAAAAATGTTCTAATAATATTTTTTCTTATTTAAACTAAAAACTTGAAATCCAGCGCTGAACCTATAAAAGTGTTGATTTAAAAAAAAAATTTGACAATTCATATGTTACGTTCAAAGATTACAGTGTACATAATGAAATAGATGGGTAACTCGCAGTCGTTTTTTGTGATCCGTAATAGCGCCATCTAGAGATCAGTTTCTGTACTAAAAAGGTCAAAAAGGTCATATATATCTATATATACTATATATATATAATATTTTTGCAGTAGGGCGGGGTATAAATACAAAAGAAATGAAAAAACAAAATTATTGAAAAGTTATCTATTTTGTATAAATAATACAGTCGTTTTAACAATAAATTAATTTTGATTTGAATATAACGAAAATTACAATTACTTTAGTATTGCGGGCTTATAAATATATATGCGAAAAGCTAACTTAATAATATAAAGCTCATTATATTATTTATGTACAAAATAAACAAGTAATATCTACAAATTATAAATTTAAGTTATAAATACAAATCAAGCCATTATAAATATAAATAAATATATGGGACACTTACACACACGGTCGTCCGTCCCCAATGTAAGTAAACTTAATTTTAATACTTGTGTTATGGGTGACAGACAACTGGTGAATATATGCTTATATAATTTTAAATACAAATATACACCCAGGCTCAAATACCAACAACTTCATTTATAGAAAATGTTTGCCCTCGGCGGAAATCGAACCTGCGACCCACGGAGCCAACGGGCCAGTCCAGTTAATAATAAAGTATGTACTTTAAACATTAACAAAAGAACGTCATACGTAAATTATCTGATATTATATCGTTTATTACACCTAGAAGCAATGATGCATATAGAAAAGTCTTGGCTTTACTACTTGCCTTGTGTATTAAATAACTCACCAAAACAACATTAACAAATCGAACAAATTAAAATGAAATGGAAAAATTTTAAGGAAATAAAAACGGATATATGTAAACATGTTTGCGCCAAAACACGTCGGTTTCTGAACACGTAATCTGCTTCCAAATTATTATATTTAGCGGACCTCCAATCCTCCGTACCCAAGTTTGGAATAAATCCATATTCTTAGAGGATCTGCAACAATTATTTTAAGCAGATATAAATTAATACTATTCGATAATCTAAGTATAAACGTCATTGCCATAGACGCGGCAGGAGTTTTGATTAATTTAATAATAAGCACTCACCTTTACCAAAGACTGTTGGACAAAAAACATTTTGCGACATTTTTTTCTACGTAACATACAAAAACTAATAATATTTAAATCAAAGTCCATATATTACATATATTCATCGTAATTTTTCAAATTTAACAGATATCTGTCAAGCACTCATTATAGTGTATTATCTATGGTCAAAGACAAGTTTAGCTATAGTTTTTTATGTAGAAAAATTATTCTATTTAAATTATATAAAATATTACTTATTCTTGTTAAATTATTTAATTAAAACAACATAACATTAAAAAAATAATTACAAATATAAAATTTATAAATTTTTATTTTTTTAATATGTTAACACTACACTCTTTAATTAAAAATATGTAAACACTGTTGCATAGTTTCAAAACTGAACTCTTGATGTCGCTGAAAACCGAATCAGGACCTTTAGTTCTAAGATAACATACCATGGTTACGTTTAAATGTTATTATTTAAGTTTTCTTACACGTGATTAATTTATAATATTTAAAGTGATATTTAATACCAGAAAAAAAATAAGAATTTTTTGATAAACATATTATATGGAGTTTATTGTAACAGATAAGCCCAATTTTGGAAGTCTCCTTATACTGAGCTATTTTAATATATGTTTCATGTAAGTACGGGCTATTTACTAAAATAATAAAATTATGCTCTTGATAAAACTATAAATCCCTCTGATTATTCCCGGATCGATCAGATTTTTGTGATGCTTGAGATATTTGCAGTGTTGAGTAACAGAAGCTACTCTTAATTTCAATTTCAGTCCACGCTAACGAAGTTGCGGGTAAAAAAGCTAATAAGTACATATATCCCAGTATAAAAAAAACTGCGGAGTACGTAACGACCTAACTCGCCATCTCGTTTGCACCTACCCGTATATATACTTCCCGCTCTTTCAACCGCAACCTTTTATGCTTGTCTGGCTGGGGTAGGAACTATCGAAAATGTCTGGCTAAAGGGGAAACATCATCTTATTCTTATCCAAGTAATATATATTAAAATCAGCTTTTATACTATGTCAAATTTCATGAACTTTAAGGGTGTCTGGCAGGGGGTTTCTACTATGGTAAGTGTCTGGCATTGACGTGATTTTTAATATTATTCTAAAGGTAATATCAAAAGATCAAGCTTTATACTATGACGAAATTAATTCGGAATTTTGCAACCTTGAGTACCTCGTATCTCCCAAAGCCACTATGATCCAAATTCCATAATCTACCATCGTTCTTACCTGTGTTGGGAGCATGCACTGACAAAGTTTCTGCTTTTATAAAATGACGAAGGTCTGGCGCTCACGGGATCTCGCTCTATACTTTATGTCGTTAAAACTTAACGTCGGAGGCAAACATCTCCTCTGTGGGCTTAATTTTGTTATATAGGTACAATTTTAGTCACCGTCTTTTGAACATTTTAAACGAAATAGAATTTTTTTAAGTAGGTAACAGTTATATTTCAAATTATAACTTTCTAGTTATGGTAATACTCTTGCCGATCTAAAGAGTGGAGAATTTCGTGATAATCACCCAGTAATAAAACAGCAACAGTACGACATTTAGCGTGTTTATAAAAATACTCAATATAAAACAAATTCCTTATGTAACATAAATTTTTAATGGCTGCCATTTTTGAGAAGTGTGTACAAATATGTATACAAATATTAAAATATTTTTTTGTTAACAGAATAATACACAGTGCCGCCGTCAATATACAGTAAGCTTCCAGAATACCTTCATCGGTTCTAATGGAAGCTTAGAGCCACACAACTGGAGTAAGAAACCAATGAAATTAGACCTGCCAAAAGTATGTGATGTGTTCACAGTACAATCTTAAATTGGAGTGGTCAGTGTTTAGTAATAATTTATATTCTACTGTAAAGACAGGACGAAAAATTTGTTGAAGAATCACTAGATATTAGAGTTCTAATAATTTGGAATAGCGACCGTTTACTAGACCCCCAAAAATATGTTAAATATTTTCATATTTGTCGCAAATATACATGTAGGCGTCAAGCGTTTGGCGTTAATATTACTTGTTGAGAAAACGGTAATTTGCAGTTATATTGTAAAAAAAGAACAAATGATGTTTAGAGTACACATTAATTGTTTATACGTCGGACACACTTAGCTTTTAACATGTAAAATATTCCTGGTTATCTTATAAAACATATTTTACCACATGTTTCAAATACACCCTCCTTCAAATGTTCTGGTCAATATGTGACAAGTTGTTGGAAAAAGAAAAAATTGGTTGACTTTGGAAAATTATTATTATATCTTATATAATATATCTACAATATATCTATATAATCTTATTTATTGAATAAGTGGAAAGGAAAAATATCGTTGTTATACATATCAACTGATCTTGTCTTGTGCACCTTTCTCAATCTGTTTCTTATCTTTGTTACTCTAACGTAGTGGTTGTGTAAGAGGTCATTATTAGTCATAAGACCGCCCTTCCATTTGTTCTTATTTCCCTTGTTTTTGTTTATTATTTACTTGGTGTGCTATAAAGAGTTATTCATTCATTCACGTTTATACTTGCGATTATACATGAATTCTTTTTGCAGATGGTGTGACCAAATTATTATTGTAACTTTCTGTAGCTTGATACACAATTGTCTCACTCATTTCTTTATTCGACTTTATCAGTCTATAAATATAATACAACAATAAGATATTCAACAATAAAAAAATGTTTCAATTTCATCAATTTTCATAAGTCATGAGATTAAGAATAATAAATTTGTGTGAATTTATTGAAACTATTTCAGCGGGTGGTGGGTGAATGGATGAAATGTCATTAAATTCACATTCATAAAAAACTAATAAAAGAGATTATACAACCATAAAACCCTGTTTTCTATCCGAATCGATAGTTTGGTTTTATTATTACTATTAATAAATAATTTATTTTTTATCAAAGATTATGAGAGAGTTCTGAAAGCTTAAAACTTGCGTTTAATATAATCTGTCCTACCAATAAATGGCCTTTTTATAAATCCTCCCATTTAATATTGAAGCGAAGTATGAATTGACCTACTTTTATAAAGTAC
This sequence comes from Morpho helenor, assembly GCA_029227775.1. Taxonomy (NCBI): domain Eukaryota; kingdom Metazoa; phylum Arthropoda; class Insecta; order Lepidoptera; family Nymphalidae; genus Morpho; species Morpho helenor. The sequence goes on from JARGCU010000006.1 coordinate 5,065,502, forward strand.
AAATTGTAAATAGCCAATTTATAATACGAGACATGAAATTTCCTCGGACGTCACAAAAATGTGACCCTTGTAATTTATTATTTGTGAAATTTAGTATCAAATTAATATTAAATTTATGAAAGTTGATTGTTGTATTTTTTTTGGAGAAAACATTTATTTACATTTATTTCCATTTCATCAAAGAATATTTCTAGGCACATAACGTCGGATTATATTAATAGCATTAAAAATTAATGTGATCTTGTAAATTTGTAATTGTAACTATGTGTACATTGTACATTTGTAATTATTGTTGTTCGTAAATAAACTTGATAAAAAAAATTATAACTGAATTTTATTTTGTTTCTGTTCGTTCTTATGTTTCGTAAATTTTATGTGCATTATTTGTAGGTATTCATGAGTCACTTCCGGCTGTGTAATAAGCATTATCTATACTTATTTTAAAACAAAGTGACCAAGCTGTCTATGAATTGCTGTATGTGATCAATTTTCTCAAAATCTACTGATCGTAACGTTTTTGCTATACAGTAGTGTAATTCTTCCGAATGGTTTAACTTAAGAGAACATAGCCATTTTATGTAAATTGTGTTAAAGGTTTCGCAGTTGTAAAAAAAGTCGCTTGCTAGGAGCTAAAGCCGCGTGCACCGCGTAATCCAGCAGAGATACTAAAGTAATGTACTAAAGAATTGTAGATTCACAAAAACACTACGTATAAATCTACAACAGTATATCTCTATCTCTTATGGTTAGCTCACAATAACTACTTTTAAGTTCAAAATTAAGGTCGGCTCCCCAAGGTGTAGTGATCGGACCTGCTAGCTCAAGCCCGGCAAGCTCTGCGGTGTAGCGCTCCCAGTTCGTCCGCGTCCGCGGCGGGCGGGGCACTAAGAAGCCTCCCTGGGTGGCTAGGGTGACCAGAACCGGAAGGTGTTGCGTGTCGAGGTCGTAGAGTACCTCGACATCAAAGGGGTTGTCCAATCCGTGGTGCAGCACTATGTCTATGACGTTTGGATGGGAGCGGCTGTCGGTGGGTATGTGGGTCGGCGTTCCCGGCCCCACCACACCGTACCCTCTCCACACGCTATCTTCGTGCAGGTGCCTCCCGACCGCAGTGATGATTCGCGATCCCCACGCGTGATGTTTTGCGTTGAGATCGCCCACGATCACTGCAGGTCCCTGCTGCCCAAAGATTGCCACGACATCAGTGCTGCAGAAAGTCAGTCCGGGTGGTTTATAGGCGGCATAGATGCGGAGCTCCTGGTTGCCCACGTTGACTCGCACCCCCTGTGTGCGGGTGCTAGTGAACGGGGTGTGCTCCAGCTCTTCGTGAATGATGTCCCTCCGCACCAGAGCGGCCGTACCTCTGTACGCGCGGCCCCGGGGAGAGACTTCGTCGCGGCGATACACGAAGTAGTTGGGCACGCGGAGCTGTCCGTGAGTTTAGTTTCGCCCAAGAGGATGACGTGGATATCCTGCGAGTGGGCGAGTAGGTAGTGTTGGAAGTGATGTCACTCACGGACGTGACCTCTGATGCCACCCGGGTTCCAATATAGGATTCGTAGGGAGGTCATTGATACGACCTCCCAAACTGGGTAATTGCTGCCGTGATGGCGCCGACTACGTCCCTGTTACATCCCGTCACATAGTGAGTGAGCGCCGCTATAAGTGCCTCGATAAGGACCCGGACAATATTATTAATGCCAGAGTCCTGCGCGAGGGGTGGCGGGAGGAACGTAGGATATTGCCGAGCTCACAGCTCCGCCTCTTCTGTGGCCAGTCGGTGGCCGCGGCTTCTCGGCGCCTCGGCAATTTCGGGTATTGCCGCCAACGATGTTGATGTTAGCGGCCTGGGGTGCGGTGTGGACGCGGCGGCGGGCTCAGCACCTGCTGACGTCGGCTGCCTGCGCCTGTGCCGGTTTCTTTTCCTTCGCAGGGGCTCCCCCCTGGCTGTTGGGTCATTTGCCGACGGTTGCAGAGTCGCCGGCTCCCGGTCTATGGTAACCCCGCCCGCTTCCCCCCGTCGAGTAGTTGGGGCGGTCGCGATGTAGGCCGGCGGTTGTTTGGTCGCCGGCCCTTGGACTATGTTAGCCGCTCCCGCTTCCCCCCGTCGAGTAGCATGAATGAACACGCCGGGCGTCGGCGGGGTGCTACTCTACACTGCGGGGCGTGCCGCGGGGGTAGGGGCGCCGCGTACGGCTACCGCGGGCTGCGGGGATGGTGGGGGCTGCTGCAGCGGCTCGTATGGCGGCGGCGGGTGCTGCGGTTGGGGTGGGGAACTTGCTCACCCCTCCCTGCCCTCTTCTTCGCCTGCCCGTCCGGTAAATGCGGTCGAACGGGATAAAAAGTATTCTATGTCCGTCTTGTGGTTCTAAGCAACCTCTCCACCAATTTTCAGCCGAATTTGTTCATCGGTTCTTGAGTTATAAATAGTGTAACTAAGACCAACTTTCTTTTATATATATATATATATATATATATATATATAATATATATATATATATATATATATATATATATATATATATATGTCGCATCCTGGCAACCATCATTCCATCAATAAAAATATATTGAAAATACATTGAAAATAGAAGGCGCAGCGGTGACAGAATGCAGACGGCGCATGTGAGAGATGAAGACAGATGCTTGTCATGGCGCAGTTGTGAAAATTGTTAAGAAGAATATAAAGTTGAAGATAAGCGTTGTACTTTTCCATATGCACGATACCCTTATTACGCCCACTAATGTCTAAGAATAATGTCCAAGATACTGATGAGTCTACATCAGTCGTGGGATTCAATCGTGCAAATGGATGGATAGTATGAAGGGACTATGATGACTCACAATGGCGGATACTATAAGAGTTACGAAATAAAACAATTCAAATACCAAAACAAAAAGAAAAAAAAAAATCCAAGCGAGACGAATAATATCAATCGGCCAAAGTTTAAACCCGATAAATGATGATTTTACGTAAAATTGTGGTGTAATACAGCGTTATACTTGGAAGGAAAAACAAAAGAAGATACGTTTTCTGGAAATTTCTGCGGCTGCACTTATTAATTTCAACAATGATAGATCAATGGATAATTAAAAATAATTCTGTATATGCCTGTTTTCGTGTAACGTATTAGATGAATTGTTGGAATAATTTAAATATAGTGCAAATTGCATCATGAACGGTGATTACGCATTTGGTACAAAATTGATATATGACTGCAATGGCTTGCATTCATAACGGAGATATCTTCGCGTCAAAAGCTGCACCAGGAACTACAAGTATACTCCTATTTGAAACGAAAGTTATTTATAGAGGATTGCAGATTCAACGCGATCCCAATTCAAGGGTCTTAGTTGCGATCAGCAGTGCACAGAAAAATGGAGTGTCGCAAACGGATTTTGGAACCAAAAGACTATTGTCTGTGGTACTGTGGTAAGCTCTGGACAACGACGACAAGCAGATTACAAATTATTTGTGTGCTACAGGTGTAGCAGGCTGGGCCACGTCGCGAGTCGCTGCATGGCCAATAGACCTGTTCTTTGAGGTACCAGAACACCGACGTGTTGACTGTAGACCAATGTCTGGTCAAACCGCCATCAGGAGCTTTCACATAATTTGGTAGGTGTTATTACTTTGATTTGTTTCTGGGCCTGGATGTTCTCTCATAAAAGAGACTATAGCTAAAAAATTTAGTTCGGAAATAATTGATAATGTTGTCATTAATAGGGATGGCTAACAAGAATGTTTATAGTATCTTTCAAATAATTGTCAAATAAAAGTAATCGGTTTTGCAACTGAAATTATAAGAAGAGGGTGAACTGTTCACCTTTTGCCAATCCAGCTCTTTTAGTCAAAAACATAATGTGTCTTATTGTTTTACAAAAATACCTGAGAGTCAAGTACCTATTGATAATGACAAGATTTGTGTTAACGTAATTTGTGTTGATGTTTATACAGACGGGTTCTTGGTTCGGTGGGTCGGTGACTGTACCAGAGTATCGTCTGTAGCCCAGTAGAAATCGGCATCTGCTCAGGGTGGTCCGTGGGTACGCAGTGAGCGATAGCTCTGGGGGTCGATGACACCAGGGTATCGTCTGTAGCCCGGTAGAAATTGGTATCTGCTCTGAGTAGTCCGTGGGTACGCAGGGAGCGATAGCTCTGGGTGGTATAGTCGGGTCTAGCTGTGTAGCGATGGCCGTGAGTCATGTGGACTCGTTATCCCTGAGGGAAGACCCTTCTGCTGAGACAGAAGCGGTAGACCACGAACAAGATACCTGGGTTGTTTTTGAAGGAAATTCTTATAGGTTTTCTGTTTATTTTTGTAATGTCATGGTGAGTGTCAGTCAATGGTACTCTGCCTCAGTACTTTTCGTATGCATTATGGGTTTGGCATGCCCTTACATTTTATTTGTTGGGTTTCATAATTCAATGATCAACTTATGACGAGATATAATTTTCCTTGTTTTGTTCGTTTATTAAAAAGATCTAGACCTCAATGACCCAGATGTTGTAGGATAGGCCGAACGGAATTTCTGGGTTCGTTTGTTTGTTACAGATCAACACACGGGGACGTGTGTCTCGCAGGATGGCCGTGTCGCATCCTGGCAACCATCATTCCATCATTAAAAATATATTGAAAATACATTGAAAATAGAAGGCGCAGCGGTGACAGAATGCAGACGGCGCATGTGAGAGATGAAGACAGATGCTTGTCATGGCGCAGTTGTGAAAATTGTTAAGAAGAATATAAAGTTGAAGATAAGCGTTGTACTTCTCCATATGCACGATACCCTTATTACGCCCACTAATGTCTAAGAATAATGTCCAAGATACTGATGAGTCTACATATATATATATATATATATATATATATATAGATATAGATATTCTCCGGTTGGCTCTCACCCATAACACAAGTATTAAGTAACTTTGGGGACTGACGACTGTGTGTGTATGTGTCCCATCACTACATATTATAAAACAAAGTCGCATTCTTTGTCTGTCCATATATCCCTATGTATGCATAAAACTTTAAAACTACGCAACAGACTTTAATGCGGTTTTTTTTAATAGATAGAGTGATTCCAAAGGAAGGTTTGTACGTATAATAACATTCAATACGGAGTAGAGAAATACTGTTATTTTTGAGGTTTCTGTACATAATTACATTTTTTTCCGCTTACATTGCAAACGCTGGCTAAACCCTACGAGATTTATCAAAATGATGTACTAAGTATTTGTACATCTTGAAAAGGTCTACAGAAAAGTCCGCGATGGTATATGTCTATCTCTTATGGATAACCCACAATAGCATTTTTTGTCATTTACCTTATTTTGCCTAATAATGCCTTATTTTTGAAGCAATTTTTATACAATACAGCATTAATCCTTATCCAATTAAGTACCTTAAATAAATTGTTGATTTAATATAGATCAATATGGCCGTTTACAGCATGTAATTTAAGCGAACATTTTCGGAGATATGTAAATTTAAAATAACACTTCGACTTTAGCAGCTATGTCGCTCTTTCAAGAGTTTGTTTAAAGACATTCTGTAATTAATTGTAAAAATAAAATACATAGGAAAAATGTAAAAGTAAATAAGTAAAAATGTACTATATGAATTGAGATATTCCAAAGATAGCAGGAAATCTTTCTTGGTATAGGGAAAGGAAATTGTTTTTCTCCAAATTTAACGCTTGCGGGCCACAGGTAGTAATGAATAAATCAAAACTACTGGATCGATTTTAATCATTTTTTTACACTGACTGACATGGGATATATATTTTATACCCGTGCGAAGCAGGGGCAGACCGCTAGTATATTTATAAACAAAGCTGTTATAGCGCAGCTGACTCTTTCAAGAGTTTACGAGTTCTAACCCCGAGCAGGCACCAATGAGTTTCTGTTAAAACTTATGTGTCTAATTGGTACCTAATTTATCACACGCTTTTCGGTGAGGGAAAACATCATGATAAAACCTGGGTATCTCGAGAGAATTTGGGAATATGTGTATCATACTAATCCGCATTGGAGCAGCGTATTAGCTCTTAGCTCCAAACCTTCTCTCCAAAACGGAAAGAGGAGGTCTATGTACACTTACACAATGTGTCTTATATATTACTAGCGGCCTGCCCCTGCTTCGCACGGATATAAAATATATATCCCATGTCAGTCAGTGTAAAAAAAATGATTAAAATCGATCCAGTAGTTTTGATTTATTCATTACTGCCCGTGGCCCGCACGCGTTAAATTTGGAGAAAAACAATTTCCTTTCCCTATACCAAGAAGATTTCCTGCTCTCTTTGGAATATCTAAATTCATATAGTACATTTTTACTTATTTACTTTTACATTTTCCCTATGTATTTTATTTTTACAATTAATTACAGAATGTCTTTAAACAAACTCTTGAAAGAGGGACATAGCTGCTAGATTCGAAGTGTTATAGGGTGAAGCGCGGCGTCCTCACGGAATTTTAAATCTGTAATATCTCCGAAAATGTTCACTTAAATTACATGCTGTAAACGGCCATATTGATCTATATTAAATCAACAATTTATTTAAGGTACTTAATTGGATAAGGATTAATGCTGTATTGTATAAAAATTGCTTCAAAAATAAGGCATTATTAGGCAAAAAAAGGTAAATGACAAAAAATGCTATTGTGGGTTATCCATAAGAGATAGACATATACCATCGCGGACTTTTCTGTAGACCTTTTCAAGATGTACAAATACTTAGTACATTATTTTGATAAATCTCGTAGGGTTTAGCCTGCGTTTGCAATGTAAGCGGAAAAAAATGTAATTATTAACAGAAACCTCAAAAATTACAGTATTTCTCTACTCCGTATTGAATGTTATTATACGTACAAACCTTCCTCTGGAATCACTCTATCTATTAAAAAAAACCGCATCAAAATCTGTTGCGTAGTTTTAAAGTTTTATGCGTACATACGGAAATAGGGACTTTGTTTTATAATATGTAGTGATTAAATATTCCGTAAAACATGCCATCTTTGCCAATAAGTATGACTTTGCCCGAAGAGTATATTATAAGTAAATCTGCTAATAAGGAAAAATATTTTAGATTAATAGCAACATTGACTATGTAGTGGGAAAGTCAATTATATTTTTGCCAACACTATATATCACGTTCTTCCCTAAGTTCATTCAGTATCCTGTTACAACCTGTCCAGTGCAGTACGAAATTAACTATGTTAGTAACTTATTATCTACTTAAAAATAGACACAAAATAAACAGAAAATACATAATCAGACAAAAAATTTAATAAGACAATTTTAAGTCAGCCTACTGTCGCACCAAGACATTCATGAAACGTGTATATATGGGCGACTCCCAAGATTGTACTGCTAAATTCTGGGAAATCGAAGATATTCCTCTACCTGCTGATATATCTCCTTCTAAAGATAAGGAATATTGTGAAAATCATTTTACTTCTAATACTTGGATGATGGTAGGTTCTCTGTTAAAATTCCTTTTCGCGAGGTTCCCGAGACGTTTCTATAATCTGGAAAAGAAATTGTCTAAATGTAACTTGAAAAACTAGGACATCTTACTAACTTGGGTACCGTCAGAGAAGTCATGGACCGACTTACCTTTGGTTACTACATTCCTCACCATACCATAAGGCACGATTTCTATATCGATGATTTGAATACTGGTTCTGATTCTAAAACTGTCTTAGCTTCTACTGTAAAAGGGGTTATTGATAAACTTAACGAAGGTTGTTTTCCTTTGAGGAAATTCCGTACTAATGCTCCTGATATATTTGACGATATTCCTACTTGTTATAAATTTCAAGATTTCTTTCTGTAAACAGTCTTTTGTATTGGGACTAAGATGGACACCTGATTCTGATACTTTACATTTTTCGGTTGATGTCGAAGATATTGCTAAAGTAACTAAACGTTCTATTCTGTCGAACTCTTGTAAAATCTTTGACTTATCTTATCTTTTGACTTATCTGCTTGTACCATATTCCATAAAAATTACTCTTCAACAATTATGGAATAGTAAACTTGACTGGGATGATAGCCTCCTAGAGGATACAAAAAAACTGTGGCTAAGCTTCTATAATGAGACTAAATTCTTTGAAGACATAAATGTTTCTAGATATGTACTTTGTGTATCTCCTACGTCTATAGAAGCGCACTGCTTTACAGATGCGTCACAAGACGCTTATGGGACATGCAATAATCTAAAATCTACTAATGATAAGGGTGAACAATCTGTTAATTTACTCTGTGCTAAGGCCAAGGTCAGTCCGTAAAATCTGAAACTATTCCACGCTTAGAGCTCCAAGGCGCTTTGCTTGACGCTAAATTATATGCTAGGGTTATACAGCCACTTAAAATTCCTATTACTCGTTCTGTATTCTGGACAGATTCTACTATTGTTCTGGGATGGCTGCACACTCCACCTAAAACACTTAAAATGTTTGTTAGTAATCGTATTAAACAAATTAGGGACTTAACTAATGAAAACTGTTGGCGTCATGTACCTACCGAATTGAATCCTGCTGACATGGCTTCCAGTGGGATTCAGCCTTCTTCCTGGAAATGTCTTCTGGTGCCACGGCCAGTCCTTTCTGTCTAAACCTGAAAAAGAATGGCCTTCTTCTCCACATGCTCCTGCTATGTTATCCCAATATTTAAGAATAACATAAAAAAAACATTATCTTAGCACATCCTGATCCCATTTCCTCCTTTGTCCTCTGTGCTCTTTTCTCTATTTGTCATTATATTATACCATTTTTAATAAACATATTCACAATATATTATGTTATTATATATGGATATTTTATTTGTGTATATATATATATTTATTATGCTTTTTTTCTTCTTTTTGTATTTCGTTTTAGATTTTTCTGTGTACAATAAAGTGTATTTATTATTATTATTATTATTATTAATTTTTGGTTATGTACTGAGATTTATAAATAATATTAGAAAAAATAATACCAAAATAACTGGGCAACTTACCTGTTCTGAATTGCACACTTCACTTACCTTGCTGGCGAAAGCTTGACAAAGAGAAACTTTCATTAAAGATATACATACATATATATACTCGCTAGAAACTGATAAAATCCTAAATCATAAATCTTCTATTCTTTCTTTAAATCCGTTTTTGGACGTTCTGTCCATCCGTTTCTGTTTTTAGTTTATATAAATGATTTGCCATATTTTATTCATAATATTTGCTGTATTGTACTGTTTGCAGATGATACATCATTAATTTTTAAAGTTAATAGAAATGACGATAATTTTGACGAAGTAAACAGGAGTTTATAGCAAGTAGCTCATTGGTTCAGGCTAAATAATTTGGTACTGAACTCAAATAAAACTAAATGTATAGAATTTGCATTACCTAATGCTGCAAAAACAGCAAATAGGCTCTCTTTAAATAATGTACCACTAAAAACAGATAATTCAACTGTATTTTTGGGAGTATCCCTGGATACAAAACTCCAATGGAGCACACACGTAACAACTCTTGCAGGGAAACTGAGTTCAGCGGCCTACGCTGTTCGAAAGATAAGACAATTCACAGACGTTGAAACAGCAAAACTTGTTTATTTTGCCTACTTCCATAGCATTATGTCCTATGGAATATTGCTGTGGGGTAAATGCGCGGATAGTGAAAAAAATTTTGTTTTACAAAAAAGTGGCATACGTGGCATTTATAATTTAAGACCGCGTGATTCCCTGCGAGAGAGGTTTAAGGAAACAGGTATTCTTACATTTGCTTCACAGTATATTTTAAGCAATTTAATTTATGTACATAAAAATATAAAGAATTATAAAACGATACACGTTATAATACATAAAACGATGTATACAATAGACAAAGCAGGAACCGACATAAGCTTGCGGTTCCTGCTTTGCACCTTGCAAAAGTGCGTAACTCGTTTGTGGGTTTTGGTATAAGATTCTATAATAAAATTCCGCAATCAATTTCAGCACTGCCATTACAGCAGTTTAAAAACACTGTTAAAAAGAGGCTGATACAGAAAGCCTACTATACTATTGAAGATTATTTAGAAGATAAGAATGTGTGGATATAGAACCTGAACAACCTCTTTGAACCTGTACAAGACAGTAACGACTTAATGTAAATAATATTAAGAATTATATTTTTAAAAGAGCAACCGCCGAGTTTCTTGTTGGCTCTTCTCGGTAGGAACAGCTTTCCGAACCAGCAGTAGAGTTGACGATTCAAAAGCACTTGTTTACAAGTTTATTTGAATAAAGAATATTTTGAATTTGAATTTGAATATATGGACAAACAAAGAATGTGACTTTGTTTTATACTATGTAGTGATATGGATATAACGCCGTGTGGTATCCGGCTAAATAGAATAGTACCACCCTCATTTCTTACCGAAGTGTCGTAAAATACGATTAAGTTAAGTTGATGACAGGCAGGTGGCCAGTCGTAAAATACGTAGTCAAATCGTATGACAACATGTTTATAACATGTAACGATAACGATATATCTACTAGTTGCTCCGCTACTTCTTTCGCTCTCCCGCTACTTCTTAACTTTAATTACCCTCAATAATGTGTTTGGTCTCAAACGAAAAAACAGGAATTTTTCACTTTAATGTTACGCTTTAAGTGTGCCAAATTTGTACAATTAGGCGTATTTTGCGGAGATCCATAGTTTTATTTATTACAGCAAAATAATTTTATTTTACTTTTATTTTTATTTTACTAATTTTATTATTAGTTTTGTATTAACAAAACTAATAATAAAATTATTTTGCTATAATCCGCGATTCATCACACATTATAGCATAATAATTTTATTATAACTTTTGTGCCAAATTTAATCAATATAAGTTCAGCCGATTATTAGGTCCTTACATATGAAATTGGCGTTTTCTATGGGAGGAACATGAAGTCGTTTTTTTTTAATGAAATATAATTAATTAATCAAAGTATGTACCATTGCTATGTATGCACTTTTGCCATCTCATAGGTAGTTCATTGATCCCCTTAATAAAAAAACCATTCGGGCGGGAATCAATAAAATCTTTGAAGGCGGTTTGGACTGCCCCATCGGAGTTGAATTTTTTTCCTTGCAAGTAGTTATCCAAATTGCGAAAAAAATGGTAATCTGTTGGAGCAAGATCCGGAGAGTACGGTGGATGTCTAAGACATTCTAATTGAAGCTCCTCTGATTTGGTAGCCGTCTGTTGTGCAGTGTGTGGTCTAGCGTTGTCCTGAAGCAGCAGTGGTCTAGAGTGATTGACCAGCCTCGGTTGTTTAGCAGCTAGCTTTTCCATCATGGTTTGCAGTTGCTGACAATAGATATCTGCCGTAATCGTCTGGCCAGATTTAAGAAAGCTGTAGTGAACGACACCGGCACTAGTCCACCAAACACTTACAAGCAACTTTTTTTTAGTCAGTTATCGCTTAGGGCAGGATTTGGCTGGTTCGCCAGGGTTCAGCCATTGCGATGAGCGCTTCCGATTATTAAGAGGATCCACTTTTCATGACAGGTAATGATTCAATTTAAAATTCCTTCATTATTGTGCCGGTTGAGTAACGTAACGCAGCAGTCGACGCGTGTTTGTCGGTTTCCTTCACTCAATTCATGAGGTACCCACCTTTCAAGCTTTTTCACCTTCCCAATTTGCTTCAAGTGGATTAGAATAGTTTTATCACTAACACTGGAGCCTGCAGCTAACTCGGACGTGGTTTGCGATGGATCCGCTTCCACAATAGCCTTCAATTCTTCATTATCAACTTTGGTCTCCGGCCGTCCACGAGGCTTGTTCTGCAGGTCGAAATTTCCAGAACGAAAACGTTGGAACCAAAAACGCACTGTGTTTTCTTTTGTGACACCGTCACCATACACATCATAATCCTTCGAGCCGTTTCTGCAGCACTGGTGCCACGGTGGAACTCATACTCGTAAATAACGCGATATTTCATGTTTTCCATTATGTAAACAGAGATGTAACATGACACAAAGAAAAAAACAAAAGAAGAAAAAACAAATAAATTAGGGGGTTTGAAACACAAATGCATGAGTAAATAGCTGTATGAATTTGAATTTGGAATTCCTAACCATAAAGGTAATATTTGAGATCAAAGTGGCCACTACGACAAAACGCCAATTTCATATGTAAGGACCTAATATTTTAAACTTCATATACATACTACATATACAGACATACTTTCGCATTAATAATATTAGTATGGTATGAATATTAAGAATATAATATAGCATGGTAGGTTGAAATTAAGCTTCTATCGTACTTACGCGTCGTAGCCGTCCGTCAGTCTGTGATGGAGCTACGGCGAGCTACCGCGTAGGGCGGGCGCGCTACGATTCTCGCTACGCGATCGTCAACTGTTTTAACTTTGCTAACAGTGATGTGAATAATTGAGTTAAATGACCTATACCTTATGTGACATCGTAGAAATCTAAATTAATTAAGATTTAATTTAAATAAATTCATATATAAATATTTTAACATCAATCAAGTAATTTCTTAATCAAGCGTCAATTAAAAATAAATCAAATTAAATTATAAAACACATACACGAATGTGCCTAATGTAGTAATTTTATAAATCAGCAGGGAAGATTTTATGAAAATGGAAAATATCTCAACGGAACCGAATTTTTGGGAATATTTCAATCCGGGTCCAAACAATGTGACTGAAGCAATATCAGACGAGGTGCCTAATTCCGATCAAGGATTTGTTGTAGGAATTTACAGTGTACTCTTCGTTATAGGTGCAATTGGAAATGTGTCTGTTTTTGTGTCATTAATTCGGTCGAAAAGAAGGAAATCTAGGGTTAATTTGTTAATGACCCACCTGATGGTTGCTGATCTTATTGTTATCTTCATCGGGATACCTCTTGAGGTGTGTAAATTTACGTTTTTTGTATGTTATATAATATATTAAATATCTGGGTGACCGAGACTTGTTGTAATTTTTTATAAAACAAAAAAGAAACTTCAAAAAAAAAGAAAAAATAATAGGGTAAGTGGGGCTCGATTCAAGGTATTTTCATTTCTCGCGACCACCCGTTCCCCGAATAAACTATGATAACTTGACAGTTAATGGCAAAAATTCAATGCAATATAAATTTTAGTATTTTTTAATGCCTAAAAACAGGGATAAAATGATTTTTTTTTATTTAAACCTAGCTAGATCGATTTTTCGCTTCCAAAACCCCCTACATGTTGAATTTCAGCAAAATCGTTGGAGCTGTTTCCGTATATACATACAAGATTAACTCATTTAAATATTAAATATAGTTGTGTTCGCGGCTTCGCGTGCATACAAATCAATATGTCACAAATTTCTACATATTTCAGTCAATTAATTAAAAACCGTAATGTACCAATAACTTAAACCTTCCTTAAAAATTGCACTGTATATTAGTAAAATTTGTGCAAAAATCCGTTCAGTACATTTTTAGAAAATCGATCACAGACACTTTGTTGGGATTTTTTATAATATGTATAGGCCGGTTACCCGGTAACATATTTCTGTAGCGTAATCTGTTTTGAATTGTCTTATAATATTTAAATAGAATGGGTATAGTAGGACGCCGGATTTTAGTTAAGGAAACGTGATTTTATTTATAGATGCAAACAAACAAACATTATTACATATATCAATAATTATTAAATAATCATTGAAATATTTATTATAATTCGCATAATTTTATTATTGTTTTAGCTGATCTAGATTTGTTTAGGCTATAATGTTTCCGACATTGAGAGATGCTTTCAATTTCAGCATATTTTAATTAAACACAAGGTGAAGAATGACGGAGGGTGCTGATGGGTGATTTATTTAGGCTTTGTGAATATGCTTTACTATTAGAATGCCAATTGGGGTTCAGTAATCCAAGGATATATACAGTTTTATGAGATGAGCTTTAAAAAACCCTTGTGCGCTCATAAAATAAAACCCTGCGCAGAGGCAATGTCGTAATTTCGTCGTACCTAAATATCGTAATGTTAATCTGAGATGTGATTATTGTTAGTTGAAAACTTTGGTGTCCTAATAAAATGCTGTAGAAATCTATGTAGTTCATAACATTCGCTGTTAAAAAGCAGTCAGTCTTACTTAAGTAACGCTCGAACAACGTAGGACTGACTAGAACTGTCTTAAGATCAAGAGAAACTATTTCACATACAAGCGTTTTTGTTTTCCAATCGAAAAAGTCAGTATGATGAATCCTAATAATACACTTACTTAGCTAAAGTCATACTATGAAATTTATTAGAAATAAATTAATAATACTAATAAATTATCAATATTAAATTTTAGCATTTCGTTAGTTACGAAGGATATGATCATATTGAGGAAAGTATGGCTATTATCTTATAAAATACTAAGGCCCCTTGCCCACGGCGATCAATACTCGCGAAGTGGTCTAACTAACTGTGTGCCTTCGCCCACATAACCACGGTTCAGTTGCGATGGAAATGCGCTTTTCTCGCGATGCAAACGCAATTCAGTAAGGTTCTGAATTTCCATATTAAATGACTAAATGTCGAACGACTCCCTCGAGCCTGTCGATACCTGTCTGTGTTGGACTGATAGAATAGACAACCCTCTTTATTACCGAGATGTCGTAAAATTCGACTAAGATAAGTTGACTTCAGGCAGGCGACATGTTGTGCCAATCCCACTTAAGAGTGGGATATTAATATTTTACTAACAAACTTAACAAAGTTATTAACAAGAACTAAGTTATTAAGCGGCGTTATTCTTCTTTGATGGAGATATCATCAGTGATTCTTTCACTTGTTTCTACATTTATAATACATATTCAAATCACGTCAGTCGTATTAAGGTACGAGGTGGGACGAGGTATTATAGGTAGACTTTGTAAAAGGAAGTTTAGCTTAAGTTTACTTTAACTTTAGCCGATGTTAGACCAATATATTGAGACCAATGTGTTTCGTCTTGCAATAAAAAAGGGTTTACTGATTTATGTAGGACAACCTAAAATTTAGAATATAAGACATGTCTATTTACGTTATGTAAATATAGCCAATTATACGGAACATTTTATATGAATAACCGTGAATAAGAAATGCCGTGAATCTTGCGCCAAACTGCGTAAGCGAGCATGCATATTAAGTATTCTATTCATTATGAAACCGCAGATCTCTTGCACGTGACCGAACATATGTATATCTAGTCTCTAATCTTTCATCTTTATGAAGTGTGTATCTGTATCTACTTGTCTAAGCAAAACAAATATCAATTAAACCACAAGCCTGATGTCAGAGCATATAATAAAGTTTGACCGACATTATTTCAAATAATGTTCTATCTAACAAAGTTTCTAGTAAATTTTAAAGACATATTTCTACCACTTAAGTTATATCAAATCAGTTATATTCTCCTGCCTTTATCCCACTCTAAGTGGGGTCGGCATAACAGGTTATAAACATGTCACATGATTGGCTACATATTTTACGACCGGCCGTCTGCGTGACGTCAATCTATCTTATTCGTATTTCGCGACACCTCGGTAAGAAAAAGGGTGGTCTATTTTACTAAACTGGATACCACAGTGTGGGTTAAATTATCTTAGTAGTCTGTTATGACACCTCTGTTAAATATGTGGGTGGTCTATTGTACTCAGCCGGATACCACACGGCGGGACGACTTATCTTAGTCGCCTCGCCTTGTACGACACCTCGGTAAGAAATAAGGGTGGTCTATTCTACCCAGCCGGATACCACGGGCATGTATGTTATATCAAAGCATTATGTATAAATCCATTGAGGCAAGACGCATGAATTAAGGAATTCTGTCATACAAAAGTAATCATAAAAATATAATATCTAGTTATAAATAATCAATTATAGGGATTAGACGGGTTTATTTTTCAGATTACATGAAAGCTGGGCTAACTTTTAACATTGTTGATAATACAATAATATCCCATGTCATCGTTAAATATCTGGAAAATACTAGGTCGGAGAAAGTTAAGGGCATTTTATTTCATTACGATACACCCTAAACATTAACTTCTGTAATCTATCTTATAAAACTGTCTGTCTGTAATGAATTTTCAAAATATACTGAACGTATTTTTGTACGGATTTTACTATACGATTACAATTTTTGAGGAAGATTAAAGTTAATAGTAGATTACAGTTTTACGTAAATTAAATCACACAGGCACAGGCTATTTTATATATAAAAAAATAATATTTTTCTATATGTCTTTTACTTTTAGGCAATGGGCTTTGATAGGCTCCGAAATGGCTAAAACAATTTTAATGAACCATTTTTTTATAACTGTAATTCATATATCTTCGAATTAGCCCTACAAAGCGGACTATATCTACTAGTACCGTATAGATAATAATTTCAGAAAGAAATACATTCAGCTTTTAAAGATGTATTTAAAATCTTCATTAATTCAATCTTGATTACGAAGACTTTTCTTTTTGTTAAAGGACTAAAGATCGAAGAATCGCTTATTATAACAATATTCTATTATAACAAGTTAAAAATATGCAAAGTAGTCGATGTATAGTCGATTAATATTTTCGTATTGAATTATTTCCCTTTGACATAAAAGATTGATTTACCTCCTGAGGGTTTAGTTTAAATTAGTTAAGTTATGTACTTCCAAGAATGTAGAAAGTTTTTCTTTTACAGATTGCTTGGCGAACAACCAACGCGTGGCTCGCAGGAAACTTAGCCTGCAAATTTTTTCTTGTGGTACGCGCCTTTGGACTGTATTTGTCATCGAACGTCTTAGTCTGTATATCATTTGACAGGTTAGATATCTTATTTAATTATATTTTGTACAATCTATACTTTAATGCTCAGCTCTCTTCGAAGCTGTACAAGACCGGAAAAACTAAATGTAACTAGTATTAAGTATTATATTTTTAAACGTATGCTTCTTTCTGCGGACTCTTTATAGTAGCGGCAATTTTCCGAACCAGCAGTAGAGTTGACAATTTAAAAGCACATGTTTACAAGTTTATTTGAATAAAGAATAATTTGAATTAGAATGAGTTAATGAATAGTCAAGGTTTTTATATTAGGATTGTTTTTTTACTTAGGTATGTGTACTACGCCGTGTGGTATCCGGCTGAGTAGAATAGACCACACTAATTTCTTACGGAGGTGTCTTAAAAGGCAACTTAGGTAAGTTGACCCGCCGTGTAGTATCCGGCTGAGCAGAACAGACCACCCTCATTTCTTACCAAGGTGTAGCAAAAGGTAACTAAAGTAAGCTGACCAGCCGTCTGGTATCCGGCTGAGTAGAATAGACCACCCTCATTTCCTACCGAGGTGTCGTAAGAGGCGACTAAAGTATACGTCAGGTTGGTCGTTAAATTACTATCCAAATTATGTAGCAACATGTTTAAACCATCTTGTGTCCCACTTAGAGTGGGATAAGTGAAGGAGGATGTTGATGTAAAAAGTAAAAAAAAACTAAGTAGCGGCCTGTTACTATCCCACTGCTGAGAATAAGCCTCTTCTCTCCGTTTTTTTGGAGAGAAGGTTTGTAGCTTAGACCTACCACGCTGCTCCAGTGCGGATTGGTAGGTTACACATATCTCCAGAATACTCTAGAGATATGCAGGTTTCCTCACGATGTTTTCCTTCTTCTAGGTCTTGTTGATGTAATCACATATAATCATTAATTTATCATTTTCATCATCGATACTAGGATATTTTCGCTTTATCCATATGTAGATCATCTATTTTGACGAATATGTAACGTTCGTTACATTGAAAAAAGGGTTCGTTGAAAATGCTGATACTATCAGAGATAGTAAGTGCTTCACATAACATTTTTTGCGACAGACGTGAAAGTGTTATCGATTATTTGGTCCTTCGAAATCGGTGTGATTGATACATTAACTAGCTGATAGCTCGATTTACCTTCTTATCAAGCTCGTTTTACCTTTTTTAGAGTTACAAAAAAATTTATATGAAGCTTCCATCAACCTGTGCAAAGAAATACGTAAAGCGCTGACTGAATTGAAAAAAATTCTGAAAGTTTGCTAAATCCTAGTTTGTGTATAATAAAAAACTAGAACACACCGCAATATGTGCTGACGAATTTATGGTGTTTTTTTATTTTTTGTATATGTACTGTGATTTGATAAATATAGTTAATCATTTACATCGTCATCCTCCTGACCATATCCCACTCTATGTGGGGTCGGCACATGTTATAAAATGTTGTCACATGATTTGGCTATGTATTTTGCGACCGGCCACTTGCCTAGCGTCAACTTACCTTAGTCGTATTTTACGACTCCTCGGTAAGAACAAGGGTGGTCTATTCTATTCAACCGGATTCCACATGGTGGGTCAACTTGCGTGGTGGGTGGTAAGAAATGAGGGTGGTCTATTCTACTCAGCCGGATAATGAATTATTTACAATTAAATTAAAAAATTGCATCTACTACACTTTAAACATATAATGACTATGATTATTACAGTTTTAATACATTTAAACTTTAGCTAATATTTTTTAATTGGTCCCTTTGCTAGCTCATGACGTTAGAACTCCTTTCCACACACGTTTTTTGGCCGCAAAAAACTGCGGTTTATTCTCGGAATGGTCGTATAGTATGGAACACTATCTGAACAAGCGCTTTTAAATCGGCCCCAAGAAGCCCAATGGGAGCGTGGCATCTCCTATAATCTCTGGTCTTCAAGGGTAAAGACGGTAGATGGGTTGAACTTGGGAGGGAGTAAAACTGGCTCATGGGCTGTCATTTCCTGGAAGTCACTGCTCCGCAGTAAATCCAGTAAATCCACACTAACATTTATATGGATCACCTCGTAGGAGTTTAGGGTTTGGGAGTTATTGCAGCACAGTTAAAGTTGTACCAGACCCTGTTTACTTATGTTTACTGTTAGCGAATTTATAAATAGATTTCATCAAAGAATTCTCATGATACACGCGTAGCCTTAAAAATTATCATTTTTCCCGACGAGCTTATATTTGGTAATTCATATCGCATCTTTGTGCCAAAATGATAACCTTCTTTTTCTATTTCGACGGTGAATACTAATTTATACAGATCCCCGCCTATCTTTTCGACGTTTTATGCCCTCCTAGTAGGGATGTACTAACGTTTTTTTTTTCGGTGCAGGGTCATCACTCCAACACTTTAGGAACCCAATTTCCGTTGTTTTTCGTACTATGTGACACTATTGCCACTTTTACTGAAACGATGAGATATGTTTGTAATTTTGGGGTTGTTACGATTCTAATCATTTCTAATTATATTATCTAATTCAAATTAAACATATTTCCTATTCAAGGAACCTATTCGCACGACTTTAATCGTCAAATATTATCCACGAAGCTACCATTGATTTGAAAGTTTCCTTCAAGAAGAACTAGCAGGTAGCTTGACGGATACATTTAAAAAAACAAATTGATATCGTTAAAGTCTGGTGCGTGGCTGATAGCACTTAAAATGTGTTATCATCACTAAAATAAATAAACCAACTGTAATTTTTAGTCCATTCTACGCGATATTGGTGGAATATAGCCTTTTCAAGGCTATATTCCACCAATATCGCGACAATATCGCGAAAATAAATAAAACAAGATTTATAGTTATTGTATATGTATTTTATAGTTATGGAAACTAATTTTTAATATTTAAATAAGTTAATCTTGTATGTATATATGTATATCTCGGAAAAGGCTCCAACGATTTTTCTGAAATTCAGCGTGCAGGGAGTTTTGGGAGAGAAAAACCGATCTTTTTAATCGTTTTATCTCTGTATTTAGGCATCAAAAATGTAGAATTAAACGCAACGGATAATTTTAACTATCAACCGTAATGCTGCGACAGCCGATGGGTAACGGGCGGACCGAAAATATTCAAAACCCGGGTTCGAATCCCACAAGTCATCGACGCCTTCTTTCTTCTTTTATTTTTTATTTTTTTATATCTTTAAAAAAATTACTGAGCAAGGCTCGGTCATCTAGGAACTCATACTTATATTCTCAACGTAATACTGTCATTAACTAGAGGGGAAAAAAAGATATTATCGGCGGACCAACCATTTACAACACCGAATACCTCTCACAGATAATGGGAGCAATTTTATCGTTTCAATAGACTTAGCACTGTGATCTCCATCGGATCTCCACTGTGATCGGAATGCCAAACCTGGGGTCAAAGGCCTTCGTTAATAATATTTAAAATACCTCTTTCTAATTATAACGCATGGTACGATACGTTATGATATATTATATCGGGTATTCTGAATGGGGAATCCGACGCCAAGTTTGAGTAGATACCTGAGACGAGCGATGCACCTGTTGCTCCCGATGCATCGATTAGCAGAGCTAGGAGCTACTGTTTAGAGGACTCCCGACTCTGAGATGGTGCTCTCCTGGGTACAGACCTGCTGCTGCGGGGATAGGGGCAATGTGTACAACAGTTCACACCACACACCAGTACACCAGTAGAGTCGTGGAGCACTGTCAGGTTTTTAGTCGGTGAGAGTCGGACATAATCGTAGCTCGTTCTTGTCGGGTGGTGACGACCCATAATGAGTTTTCCTGGCATATAAAAAGGTCTTGGGTATAAATATATCTAACTAGCAATCGCCAGCGGCTCCGCCTGCGTGGAAAGATTAAAACCGTAATATAGACTTTTGATAACCATAAAAATGGTTATAATGTGTTAGCCTTAAAAGCTAGACATATGCTGTAGCTATATGATATGCTATATGAGGGGAAAGTACATGATTTTTTGATTACTATCACCGTTTACTCAGCAAACGCAAGGAATGCTTTAAATTTTGCCGTTTTCGTAATATTTTTTATTGCTGCTCCTCTCCTACTCATCTTAGGGTGATGTTATATAGCCTATAACCTTCCTCGATAAATGGACTATCTTACACTGAAATAACTTTTCAGATCGGTTAAGTAGTTCCTGAGATTAGCACGTTTAAATAATCAAACAAATAAACACTTCAGCTGTTTACATTAGTATAGATGATAACATGAACATGACCTTACGTTTCTCAGATAACGTAGCTTGGTTAACGAAGTAAATCCTGTAGTATAGCGTTTCTCAAGCACTTTCACGGTTATCCGAGACCATTTACGTTAAATATTTTCTCTACCTCGTTGATGAAGCAATTTTGTAACGCGCGTATCTAGATCTAGCTAAATGGGGGTCATCGTCTAAATTGCGTAACTCGGCGTACTAAAAATCTTTTTAGAGAGCTTGGCGTTGTCAGGCGTACAAAATTGCTAAATAAAAAATCGTTATTTGCTTAAATCAACCGGGTGATTTATCATGACCCGTATAACCTAACCCCTTAAACCCAACAGACTGTAATTTTTTTTAGTTAAATCGAGTCATATATATTCACATGTTGCACTTGTCCTAGAAATATTAAAGATTTCATCACGTTTCATTAATATATTTATCCGGCTGATTAGAATAGATAACCCTCATTTCTTTGTTGATGAGCGTGGCACCCAGCAATACGGGTGCCACAATACTACCTAGTGCAGGAGCCATTGCTATTAGTGTATAATGAAATTTTATATCTATAAAATTATTTTCATTTTCATTTACTGAAACATTGGTTTATTAATTATAAACATTATTAAAATCTTGGTACATATTAACTTTTTTATTGCTATTTTTAATTTGAGGACTTCTTCCATAAATATCCTTTACTCGTCCTTTTTTCAACCTGTTTCGAGTCTCAGTAACATATGCTAAATTGATGGCAACATTAAACGTAAAATCATAAAACAATTTAAAAACACGTCGCTGCTACTAAACTTTAGTGTCTTAGTTATTATCTGTAACATTTATAGTGATAAAGTTATTTTATTCTATGTCCTTGGCTCTGGTTTAAACTCTAATGGAAGGTCGAGGACGAAATTTTTCGTCTGTCGGTTTATCGTCTGACACATGATGTTAAAGACAATAGTTAACTAATCCAGATTAAATATGCTTGAATGCAAATCATTTATAGAAATAGACGTTACTTGCGAAGATATAATAAAAATTAATAAATGTTTTTGATTTCAGAAAGTTTAAACAATGAACATGCCTAATTCTAAATTTAGGCCGAATTTAATTATAATGCAAATTTTACCACAGATTCTGGCGTCTGTTAACCGCGACATGTTTAATTTAGCCTTGAATAAGTTAATTAGGATTTCACATGATTTGAACTAGCTTAAATTCCCTCATTACTCTTCTAATAGGGATTGTAATAAAATGTTATTTGATTTGAATAAGTTTATTGCTTCACACTATAACAGTTAAGTCAGCAGATGTACATTTTTTGTTCTCCGACAAAAGTTATAGTCAATTACAATAAGTCATGCAAACACTGTTTATATAAATAAAGATTATTATTATTATTATTTTTTTTTTTAAATATATAAGCTTTGTAATAGAGTTTTTTTTTGTTTTCAACCCAAATTTAATAATTTAATGTGTATAATTTTCTTAACAGAGTTTCACATTTATTTATTTTGTGGTAGGCAAATTCTTTTGCACCAACTTATGCGTTTAAGTACCTTAATAATATGAATATTTTCTCTGTTCTCCAAAAGACAAAACGGCTTTTTGTCTATGCTATATGTTGTCCAGATGTGATAGTGCCATATTTCATCAATACTGGTTCTAGCAAATTAGACACAGAAGGAATTTGGCATTTATTATATTGGATTATTGACATTATTAATCAACATTCTCCTGCCCTTTTCCCACTCTAAATGGGGTAGACAAAATGTTTTTCTATTCTATTCTTTCCTATCACTCACTCACTCGTTTGGTATTATTCGTAATATTTTTTATTGCTGCTCCTCTCCTATTCATCTTAGCGTGATGTTATATGGCCTATAGCCTTTCTTGATAAATGGACTATCTTACACTCAAAGAATTTTTCAAATCGATTTCTTCAGCTTTAGATTTCTTCAGTTTTAATATAGATTATTGACATATTACGCATCTTTTAAAATTTACTTTTTCATATTCGTAAGTATTGATGATATGCATAAAATGAATACAAATAAAACTTTTAATGTTGTTGCAGATTCTTTGCAGTATTGTACCCTCTTCGTTTGGCGGTAGCAAGAAATCGGAGTAAAACAATGCTCTGGTTAGCTTGGATCATTGCTTTCCTTTGCAGTTTACCTCAGGTGTGTATTTTACGTGATAATAGTAAGGCTTTTTAATGAATTTTATATCGGGAAAAAGTGCCGTGTGGTATCCGGCTGAGTAGAATAGACCACCCTCATTTCTTACCGAGGAATAGTATAAGGTGACAAAGGTAAATTGACGCGCCGTGTAGTATCCAGTTGAGTAGAATATACCGCCCTCATTTCTTGTCCTAAAAGGCGACTAAGGTAAGTTGACCCGCTGTGTGGTATCCGACTGAGTAGAAAGACCACCCTCATTCTAACCGAGGTGTCGTAAAAGGCGACTAAGGTAAGTTGAAGTCAGGCAGGCCGCCGGTTGTAAAATACACGTATAAAGTCAAATCACATCACAACATGGTTAAAAGATGTTTTAATGACCCCACTTAGAGTGAGATAAGGGCAAGAGAATGATGATTTATATCGGACATTAAATACTGTGTAATTACTAACCAGCTACCTATCTACTTTTAATTTATAAAAATGTCGTTTTATCCCTGTTTTCAGGCATTGAAAAACTTGTAAAATATAAATAGAGTACAAAGGTTAATTTTGCTGTCATTTGTAAAATTGTAATAACTTATTGGGAATAGGTGGATTAAAGAAGTAAAAATACTCGGGATCAAGACCTAAATATCACCAGTCCCTTCCTTCTCTATCTTTAATATTTAAATGAGTTTATCTTGTATGTATATACAAATATGTGGTTTTGGGGGAGAAAATTCGATTAAGTTAGGTTTTATTTTAAAAAAATCGTTTTTTCCTGTTTTTTGGCATAAAAAATACTAAAAATTTAATTTTAATTTATTGAATATATAAATCAATCTATATCTTCAATATATATAAAAGAAAGTTGGTCTTAGTTACACTATTTATAACTCAAGAACGGATGAACCAGTTCGGCTGAAAATTGGTGGACAGGTTGCTTAGGACTAGGAGACGGACATAGGATACTTTTTATCCCGTTCGACCGCATTTATTTTATCCCGTCAAGTCACTTTAAAACGTGGTATAAGAAAAATGACTATGACATGGAATAACAAAACATAAATGACAGCTATACGTAATTTCGTCTTTGGTTAAGTGTAATAAAAAGTATGGTGCGGGCCACGGGCAGTAATGAATAAAACAAAACTACTGGATAGATTTTAATCATTTTTTCACTGAGTGACATAGGCTATATATTTTATACCCGTGCGAAGCCGGAGCGAGCCACTAGTATTTTTATAAATGTCAAGTCAGCGTAGCTTATCCGGGGAAAGGGTGGTCGAGAGAAATGAAAAAACCTAGCATCCAGCCACACCTACCCTATTTTATTCTTTTTTAAGTTTCTTTTTTGTTTATTTTTTTAAAAGCAAGGCGCGGTCAACCACGTACTTATTTTTGAATTGCATGTCTATATATATTAAAAAAAAAATAGGCTACCCAGGTGCTAATATATAATTGAAGCGAAAAATATAGGATTAAACTTTCTCTGGAGTTTAAATAATTTAACAACTCTGCGTTTAACTAAGTTTAGATTGTGCAATTGGGAATAATGGACATCAATTAGTTTGTGGTTTTTGTTTAATTAGTTTATGTAAACTAAATTTTAGATTTACAGAATACGTTTTGTATATAAAGTATCAAGAGAATGTTTTAAGTAATAACGTTTAGAATAGTTTTAGCCAAACGTTTAAAACAAATTTAATAAAACTTATTTTTCGTTTGTGGAAACTTATAGTTGAGTTATGAAAGTGGCCTCGACACGACTGTTAGATGCTACGTCATGGCGTTTTGTGGTAGGTGTCTGTGTTTGTTTTCAAGACATTGATCGCCATTTTAAAACAATCTATTTATATGTGAATATTACTCTCGATGAGAGTTAGCCGTGTGGTATGGATAATAGTAAGGCTTTTTAATGAATTATTTTTATTTTTATATCGGGAAAAAGTGCCGTTTTGTATTCGGCTGAATAGAATAGTACCACCCTCATTTCTTACCGAGGTGTCGTAAAAGGCGACTAAGGTAAGTCAACCCGCCGTGTGGTATCTGGCTGAGTACAATAGACCACCCTCATTTCTTACCGAGGTGTCTTAAAAGGCGACTAAGATAAGTTGACCCACTGTGTGGTATCCGGTTTAGAAGAATAGACCACCCCCTTTCTTACCGAGGTGTCGTAAAATACGACCGAGGTAAGTTGACGTTAGGCAGGCGGCCGGTCGTTAAAAAGCAGCCAAATCATGTGACAACTTGTTTATAATATGTTTATAGCATGTTGTGCCGACCCTACTTAGAGTGGGATAAGGGCAGGAAGACGATGACTACTATGATAGTCAACCATTAATATCTTCATATTATAATTGGCTACTTCTCGGCCTATTAAATAAAAATAAAATAATTTTATTTTAGCCAACTAAGGGGCCATAAAAATAAATATTACCAGTTCGTGAGCTCATGATCCGTATATACAATGTTTGTTTTCCGACATTTATATTATTTTTTTAATTAAAAATGTCTAGTTATTCTGTAAATCCAGAAAAACATTAAAACACATCAACATCCTCCTGCCTTATCCCACTCTAAGTGTGTTCGGCACAACATGTAATAAACATTTTGTTAAATGATTTGGCGACGTATTTTACGACCGGCCGCCTCTCTGACGTCAACTTAACTCAGTCGTATTTCACGACACATTGGTAAGAAAGAGGGTGGTCTATTCTACTCAACCAGAAACCAGATACCAGAAACATAAGTTTAAATTTATAGTACAAAAATCGTAATATTTGTGTCATATGTATGTTAACTAATAATAATTATACATTCAAGTTCATATTCACCATAGCCTCGCCTCAAAATCACGCCGTTCCTATTCGGATTGATCCCTCTACGACGTATTGCGTTCTATTTATAGACCAATACGTGTATAATCATTATACAATCGTATATAAGATCTAAAATACCAACCTATACGACAGTATTTTAGACAATTCAAACAAACTAATTCATTCCCAGTTACGTATTCCATGCACGTGATTTTTGGAACGTCAATTTATTGATAATAGTGAATAATTGAAGTGTTCTCTTCGTTCGTTAATTGAAACAAGTTCATTTAAAAAGCTGTTAACAAAATTTAATGTCCCTACTGTTAACCGTTAAGGAGTTCTCTCGTCTGGGTCTGGAGCTAATCCTGGCAGCAGCAACAGTTCATGCTTATCTTTAATATTTGAATGAGTTAATCTTGAGTGTATATATATATATATATATATATATATATATATATATATATATATATATATATATATATATATCAGTCAAAAGCTTTCAATAAATATATAAAAAAAATGTAGTTTTTAATGAATTTTTGAAGTAATTGAGTATAATTGTTACTTTTACTAAGTAACAATTATACTCAATTACTTCATCTACTGCTAAACAGCAGTAAAAAATGTAACATTTATTCATAAAGACCTGCATTTATAATAGTAGTAAAGTAAAGGATCTATAATTATGAATCAGACATCTTAAATTTTAAAAGTTTAAAAGAAGCAGAGTTAGTAAAGAGTAGAGCAAAGTTTAAAAGTAATAAAACTGGTCTATAGTTTGCCTTATTTTATGAGAACTCTTTGACGTCTTTGATATTCGTGAATAGATGCTAATTTTTGTTAAAAGAATAATAACCTTTATCGTCCTTGTTACAGAGTCTAGTTTTCCGTGTCATGCAACATCCCACTATACCCGAGTTTCAGCAGTGCGTATCATTTGAAGCTTTCTCTAATGAACAGCAAGAACAGGCATACAATGTCGCTGTTTTGTTCGCTATGTATTTTTTACCATTGATCGTGATCACCGTCTGTTACCTTTGCATTTTTTGGGAGATAAATAAGAATTCTAAGGAAATTTCAGGTTAGTACAGATTTAACTAAAGTATGTTTTAAGTCGTGGGCATAAAAAAAGTATAGTTGTAAGTATCCACTGCAAGGAATTTTGCATAAATTCATCAATATTTTAAAATACATTTAAATTGTCTTTAACAAACTTATTTCCACCATTTAAGCTCTAAAAATTACTAATGAGTTTAACGACGATTTGGAATATTGTCTCGTCCAGAGAAAAAATATTTAGCAACCCTATTAATTTAAAAGGATACTTGGTAGTGATGTTACAGTAGGTTTAAGTGTATTTTATTTTTATGCCGTCTAGTACCCGGTTGAGCAGAATATAGACCACTCTCATTTCTTACCGAGGTGTCGTAAAAGGCGACTAAGGTAAGTAGACCCGCCGCGTGGTATCCGGCTGAGCAGAATGTAGACCACCCACATTTCTTACCGAGGTGTCGTAAAAGACGACTAAGGTAAATCGACCCGCAGCGTGGTATTCGGCTGAATAGAATAGACCACCCTTATTTCTTGCCGAGGTGTCGTAAAATACGACTAAGGTAAGTTGATGTCAGCCAGTAGTAAAATACGTAGACAAATCATATCACAATATGTTATAACATGTTATGCCTACCCCACTTAGAGTAGATTAAGGGGAGGAGAATGGAATATTGTCCCTTCCAGCGCAAATATATGACGGAACCCTATTAATTTAAAAGGATACTTGTTGCTTGAATAGGTGTATTTTATATGCCGCGAGGTTCTCCATCGTATACTATAAATACCCCGAAAAAGCACCAAACGGTTCGGCTCTTCTTTCCTCATGCGTACTTCGAAGGCGTGGAATTCCCTTCCTTCAACTATCTTCCCGGACTCCTACGATTTGAAAAACTTAAAAAAAAAGAGTGAATAGGCACTACACTGGCAAGCACAGTCCACCTTAGTCTACATTTTTCGCTTCCCATCAGGCGAGATAGTAGCCAGGCGTTAGTCTTATTGGATAAAAAAAAAAATTAATATGATGCTCAAGATTATTTTCTTGTTTAGGCCAATCTGTACCCAATGAAAGTGGTAGAATCCAACTTAGAAGATCTGACCAGCGTCCATTGGCCCGCGCGAGGAGACGTACACTTCGCATGACTGTCACAATAGTCAGCGTATTTGCATTGTGCTGGCTGCCCTATGCTACGATGACTTTATGGTAAGTAGTTTTGTAAATATTGAGATGAAAGAGAGAAAATAAGAGTAGTGTGAGAAAGAGAGTATAGGGTAGAAGTGAATAAAAGGTTAGTTGATGCAATCGTGCATATGTTAGCCCATAGAGCCAAAGCAAACACAAATGGCGAATTGACGGCGACAAAACATAGTATATAAAAAAATGGGTTGATTTTTTGAGAAATATATATATATATATATATATATATATATATGTATATATATATATATATGTTATATTCTATATACATATACATCACGCTAAGATGAATAGGAGAGGAGCAGCAATAAAAAATAGTACGAAAACGGCAAAATTTAAAACTTTCCTTGCGTGCGCTGAGTAAAAGGTTGTAATAGTTATTCAAAAATTATGTATTACAAAATTGGTCCCATCTAAAAGTTCTAAATAAAAGTCCGCTTTTATTGGAACGATTACAACCGTACCGTAAGACTATCTTTTGATAACCATAAAAATGGGTAAAGTGGGTTAACCTTTCCACGTGAGTGGAGGCGCTGGCGAATGCTAGTTTCAAATAAAACATATCCCCTATTCAAAGAAACTATTCCTAATACTTTAATCGTCGAATATTCACGAAGATCTAGCTAGGTTTCATT
Source organism: Morpho helenor (assembly GCA_029227775.1). Taxonomy (NCBI): domain Eukaryota; kingdom Metazoa; phylum Arthropoda; class Insecta; order Lepidoptera; family Nymphalidae; genus Morpho; species Morpho helenor. The sequence goes on from JARGCU010000006.1 coordinate 5,094,387, forward strand.
TAAAAAAATGTCTTTTTATAACTCAGCGGATAATAGGCCAACTAAAGTGATAATACCCCAGATCGAGCCGCACCTGTCCAATTATTTTTTTTTATTTTTTCCCAATTTCATCTTTTTATATCTTCAAAAAAAATACTGAGCATTGCTCGATCACCCAGGTATTTACTTTTATACTTGGAGTTAGTAACATTAAATTTGTATATTTTGAGTTAATACAGTAGTAAAAAAATTACGTATCTTTAAAGTTACTTTTTACAAAAACATACTTTTCATCAGGTACATGTTCCATCGCCAATCAGCGGTCCACGTATCAGCAAGGTTGCAGAATCTCTTCTTCATCATGGCTGTATCAAATTCTTGCATGGACCCAGTGGTCTACGGTTCCTATACTCTGAATGTGAATAAAGCCAAACGGAGTCTGCGGAAAGCCTTCTGCGTTTCTAAGACTTCATGCAAAACTAAGGGTATCAATTTTTGAATTTAAACTATCCTGAGTGGTATTCATAATTATTGTATAGAAAACGGCTATACTCACGTGTTATTTTATCGTGTTTTACCCGCCAGTTCCCGCCGCGATATCGCCGCGTAAAGAGCTCATAAATAAGAGCCCCGTATGGGCTTGAAACTAGTCAGGCTCATCCGATAAAATAACACGTGAGTATAGCCGGTTTCTATAGATTAATTACGAAGGGTATGTTGGAATAAAAATCCTGCTAATATTATAAATGCTACTTCTGTCTGTCTGTAGGTCTCTTAGGATTGGAGTGATATTGTTCAAATTTGATACGATTAAAGCCTATATAGAAGGCTAAAATCATAATCATTCTTAACTTCAAGATAAAACATACATATGACTAAAGGATATTTTAATAATGACGTAAATTATATGGCGGGCACGGCTTGTATATGGATATAATGATTTATATATTTCTAAATTAATACAATATCATTTTACCGCCATGTGATATCCGGCTGAGTAGAATAGACCGCCCTCATTTCTTACTGGAAAGGCGGCTAAGGGAAGTTGACGTTAGGCGGCCAGCCGAAAAATAACTAGCCAAATCACATAACGACATGTTTAAATGCCGAGCCCACTCATCACATCCCCACATCACTTTACTCCACCCTAAGTAGGGTGGAGTAAAGGCAAGAGAATGATGATTAGCATATAATTTTAATTTTAGAATCTTTATAAGAAATAATAAGTTTTTTTTAACAGATGCAACTGTGGGCCCTGACTTCAGCTGCAAAATACCATCTAAAGGCGTCACCCATCCCAGTAATGTGAGTAGAGTACAGTTGTAACCTTTTACGTCTCTATTAACCATACTTTATGGGTTTCCTAATTTTTCCTTAAGGGGTCAATAAACGCTTCCGCTTTCAATTATGTTACACTTTGTCAAGCTTAGATCCTTATATATAACATTTATATGGAAGATTTTTGCAGGTGGATTATAGGCGTGGTTTAATGACTTGACACAATTTTCAAATGTCCTCAAAAGATTTTCTTTAAAATTTTATTATAAGCTCGTATATTACTTAAAAAAGATCTGTGTTGATAAATAAATTAAACACCTCATATATTTTTTGAATATTCTATCCGAGCCTTTCTCGGTAACTTTTTTAAAGATTAAAAAAAATGCAATTAAATTAAAAAGAAAGGGCTGGTTATATCTGAGAATTGAGCCGGTGTACTTTCACTTTCTTAGGCCGCTTGTTCCTAACTGAGCTATAAGAATTTTACAAATGACAGCGAAATTAACTTTGTTGGTATACTTTAGCAATGACTGAAAACAGGGATAATATGATATTTATTTTAATAAAACCTAGCTCGATCGATTTATCCTCCCTGAAACCCCTACATACTGAACTGAAGAAAAAGTCGGAACCGTTTCTAAAATTCAGATTGTTCATCAATTTCTGATATACAAGATTAGTTCATTTAAATATGTTTTATAAATTTGTAATTTACGATCTGTGAGCCTAGTACGAGTTTTTTAAGCCTACTCGATTTCGTTATCGTAACTACATTTTGTATGGCGCTACAATAGCGCCATCTAGAAACTTTATCTGGCACGTTACGGTACGACTATGTAGGTCAAATTTTGAAAAGAAGTCAGTCTTCGAATCTAACTCGTATGGGCAGCGTAGATTTGACTAGATTTTCGTCGATACTCAGAGCCAAAAAGAAAAACAAGGCATGCAGAGCACATTTTCAAAGAAGACGTTATAATCGTCCTGCCCTTATCCCACCCTAAGTGGGGTCGGCAGAACATCTTATATATTTTTATAAATATATGGTGCTTATGCACCATATTTGGTGCCACATGATTTGGCTACGTATTTTACGACTGCCCGCCTGTCTGTCGTCAACTTAACTTAGTTTCATTTTACAACACCTCGATACGAAAGATTGTGGTCTATTTTACTCGGATACCACACGGTTATTACGGACGACTTACCTTAGTCGCTTTGTACGACACCTTGGTAAGAAATGAGGGTGGTCTATTCTACTCAGCTGGTTAAGACTGTCAAAGATGGCATATAAGTTTAAAATATGTTATTATTATATAGAAATATTTTATGATGCTTAATAATGCATAAATTTTAGTCAGAAATTCAATAAGGTCTCAGTAAATAAAATATCACAGACAAATAAGATGGAAGCTATAAAATAAAAGTTAAGTACCCTTAAAATGGGGGCGTTATAAAACTTTTTGAGTTAATTTAACCTAAGTGACATCCTAGCAATGTAAATAGATCAAAGGAAAAAGGATCGTGAATCTTGCCTCTGTTCGTAAAATATCTCACATACCTCACAGGTATACTTGTTATTTATAGATAACTTGATTATAGAACTTTCCATAAATCATTTTGCTATCGAAATTATTTAATTTTGATGTTTAAGACAAAATAGCAGTGTGGTATCCGGCTGAATAGAATAGTACCACCCTCGTTTCTTACCGAGGTGTCGTAAAAGGCGACTAAGGTAAGTTGACCTACCGTGTGATATCCGGTTTAGTAGAATAGACCACCCTCTTTCTTACCGAGGTGTCGTAAAGTACGACTAAGTTGACGTCAGGCAGGCGGCTGATCGTAAAATATGAAGCCAAATCATGTGACAACATGTTGTTAACATGCCGACCCCACTTAGAGTGAGATAAGAGCAGGAAGATGATGATGATGATGATGATGCTTAAGACAAAAATAAATTTTATTTATAGGTTTAAATAAGGAAAAGGTTTATAAAATGAAAACTAAAAAGGAATTTAACCTCAATCTATTTTACAAATCATCTACAATTATTTGCACTACGTCCTCTGCGATTACCTATCTAATAATAACAAGTCAAGTTAAAAAAAGCTTTGAACAAAATTTCATGTCCCTACTGGTAACCGTTGAAGAGTTCCCTCGTCTGGAGCCAATCCTGGCAACAGCATCAGGTCGTGCTTAATGTCATCAACATGCATTGCCATCGAAACTGGACCAGTATATAAAATTTCATTTCAATCGGACCCCGGGAAGTGGGTCTAATTTAACTCGAAAGATTCCACCTTCACATTCATACATTGCAAGTTGAGTAACAGCTTTTAAAAATAACATTAATCGATACCTAGCAAGCTAAGAATTCAACATGATTGGAACCACAAGAACGTGCTTAAAGGCGTTTCCTAGTAAAAAGAGTTTCCTTCTTAATATAAATCACGCTACCAAAGGAAAAATAATGACGATAAATGGACGAAAAAACGAAGATTCTTAAATATAATAATTCTATTTTCCTTTCATAATAAATACAGCCTTATTTTTCATTCCGTTAAGTTGGAACTGTCCCTACTTTGTGCCGTTAAAACTTAACGTCAGAGGCAAACATCTCCTCTGTGGGCTTAATTTTGTTATATAGGTACAATTTAGTCAACGTCTTTTGAACATTTTAAACCAGAAAATTTAAAATAAAAGTTATATTTCAAATTATAGCTTTCTAGTTATGATGATATTCTTGCTGCACAATACAGTGGAGAATTTTGAGATAATCAGCCCAGCATTAAGACAGCAACACTTAGTACGTTTATAAAAATACTAGATATAAAAAAAAATCCTTAGATGACGGTTTGCTAAGATACAGATTAGGTAACATAAATTTTTAATGGCTGCCATTTTTGAGAAGTGTGTAAAAATATGTATACAAAAATTAAAACATTTTTTTGTTAACAGAATTATACACAGTGCCGCCGTCAATATACTGTAAGCTTCGAGAATACCTTCATCGGTTCTAACGGAAGCTTAGAGCCACACAACTGGAGTGAGAAACCAATGAAATTAGACCTGCCAAAAGTATGTGATGTGTTCACAGTACAATCTTAAATTGGAGTGGTCAGTGTTTAGTAATAATTTATATTCTACTGTAAAGACAGGACGAAAAATTTGTTCAAGAATCACTAGATGTTAGAATTCCAATAATTTGGAGTAGACACTGTTTATTAGACCCGCAAAAATATGTTAAATATTTTCATATTTGTCGAAAATATGCATGCAGGCGTCAAGCTTTTGACGTTAATATTACTTGATGAGAATACTGTAATTTGCAGTTCTATTGTAAAAAAAAGAACAAATGATGTCTAGAGTACACATTTATTGTATATACGTCGGACACACTTAGCTTTTAATATGTAAAATATTCCTGGTTATCTTATAAAATCATATTTAACAGCATGTTTCAAATGAAACATGCTGTTAAATATGCCTTGAAATGGTGATGGGTCAATAATATAGAAAAAAATTGTCCCCGTCAACAAGTTGTTGGAAAATGAATAAATTGGTTGATTTTAGAGAAAATTGCTTCTTATTTATTGAATAAGTGGAAAGGAAAAATATCGTTGTTATACATATCAACTGATCTTGTCTTGTGCACCGATCTCAATCTGTTTCTTATCTTTGTTACTCTAATGTGGGGGTTGTCTAAGAGGTCATTATTAGTGATAAGATCGCCCGTCTCGATCGATCGATATTTGTTCTTATTTCTCTTGTTTTTGTTTATTATTTACTTGGCATGCAATAAAGTGTTATTCATTCATTAATTCACGTTCATACTTGCGTTTATACATGATTTCTTTTTGTAGATGGTGCGACCAAATTATTATTTTATCTTTTAACTCTTGATACACAATTGTCTCCCTCATTTCTTAAGATACATTACTTCGACTAACCAGTCTATAAATATAATACGACAATAAGATATTCGTCAATAAAAAAAAAATCGTCGACATGCTTTAATTTGATCAATTTTCATAAATAACCAATAATAAAGTGAATTTATTGAAATTATTTCAGCGGGAGGCGTTTAGCCTGTCATGCAAATTAAATTTTAGAATAAGCACCAATGGCAGCAATGGTACTGGCAGATTAGTTATACAATATCACTAATTGTTCTTTAATATTTCCTTAGAACAAAGTATTAAAGAAATCAGTAATTCATTAGTAAATACTCTGGATTTGTCTGTATATATTTATATACTATATAATATATACTTTATATATTCCTAAGAATATGGAGGAATATATTGAAGAGTAAGTGTTTAATGAATTATTGTAATTTATTTAAACATACGATCTAGGATATAGTTTTATTTGTAATAAAGAATAAGGAAAATAGGTCAAAACACATTTAAAAACGATAAGATTTTCAAAAAAACAAAACATATTTAGGGTACAAACTTGACAGTTGTAATTTTAATATATAGAAGTGGTTAAGAACGAAATATAACGAAATATATTCAAAAGACGCCACGGTGAGCAACTTAGCAAACAGTCTTCTGGGGAAGACCATCTCGGAGAGGTTGAAAAAGCGGGCGTCCAACATCGACACAGCCCGCTACCTCTCTGGGAGCCTCGATCTGCCTCGTTCCTCGGGCCAAACGTCATTCTGGGCCCAGGTACGAAATGCAGGCCGACGAATGAACACCAAGTTCGGCCTGCAATGGCGCTGGATGCCAGACAGCGAAGTTTTCGCTCTATCCTGTGGGGATGCTGACGTGGATGGTGACTCCGGAGGCGTTGTCGTGCCGACCAACTAGACCGAGGTCGTTCGGAAATTGCGCCAAGGGTTGACGGACCATTATGCGGGTTGTCTCCTGTCCAAAAAAGATCAGGGCAAGACATTTGCGGTCCTGCGGAAGAGTAATCACTCAAATCATTTTCTCCGCACGGGCCGCAACACCCGCTTCTGCGACTGGCGATTTATACATCGCGCTCGCCTCAATTGTCTCCCCCTAAACGCTGCCAAGCGGTGGCAAACTGGGGGGGACAAGCGATGTCGCAGGTGCGGGTACGTCCTGGAGACGATCCCGCACGTCCTCAACCATTGCACGGCGCACTCCGACGCACGGCAACGCAGGCACAATGCCATCCAGGATCGGCTGGTCAAGGCCATCTCCCGAAATCCTGGGACAGTTACGGTTAATCGAACCGTCGAGGGAACTAGTGGTGCGGCGGCGGCTCTTAGGCCAGACATCGTTGTTAGAGACGAAAACCGTCGCCGCATAGCAATAGTCGACGTCACGGTGTCGTTTGAAAACACCACCACTTCATTCGACCAGGCTCGTCAGGAAAAGATCGACAAATACCAACCTATAGTCGATCAACTGACGGGTCGGGGATACACCGTTGACGTCGACGCCTTTATAGTTGGTTCCCTTGGCGGCTGGGATTGCCGTAACGAAAAGACCATGAACACCCTCAATATCAACAGAGTCTACGCTGTGATAATGAGGAGGTTCATGGTCAGCGATACCATCCGCTGGTCCCGGGATATTTATGTGGAGCACGTGTCGGGGGCGCGGCAGTACACCGTGCCTTAGCGCCCCCTCGTTTCCCCTTTAAAAACTGTGGTCTCGTTACCACCCTCCCTCTCTCTTAACCCACTCTATTATCCCCTTATCCCTCTACTGTACACCTTCCCCAGTGCCCGTCCGCCAGAAGGTTCTATGTTTAATATATAAGTTTAACTTGGTCGTGACTTGTCACGACCAAAACAGTTCTTCAAAGATACCCCCTTCGGGTGGAAGTATCCTTAGATTATTTATAAAAAATAATCGATTATCTTATCTAAGTCTCCATATTTAAGTTATACATTTGTAAGAAAGCAAGTAAGATACTACGACTTAGACGCTATGACATCTAACAATGGCGTCGATGTGCGTTAAAAAAAAACTATTTTCAAAAGGCATATCTCTTATTTAGCTTTATGATAGTTGCGTCACTTGTTTTCACGATCAGTTAAAAGCGAAAATGGGATACGGATAAATAAAAAGAGCACACACATTTCCGATAAGGATGTATTTATATTAAGATTTAGAATCTCAGATTTTTTTTATATGTGCATATTTTTATACGCTGTATAAATTTGTAAGCTGAGGTTGAGAAGAATCTTTTTTAATATTTTGGAGCAACTTTCTCATGAAAATATATCGAATGTTACTTATGAGTTGATGTTTAACAGCAAAACTCAACAAATACATGAGAGATTACAGGTTCAAATATCTGGTTTAATTAAGAGGATTTGTGTAAAGAGGCTTTGACGGTGATTAGTTCTCATGCGCTTAAGCCCTTGAGAGATTTAAAGCGATCCTGTGTCAAACCATTAATTGGTTACATATTCAAATTCTTGTATCATAGTCTCTATATTTATTACTTAAGCAAGCAAAATAACCCTAAATGTATGAGAGTTGTTTCAGAGTTTGTACCCTTATCACACAGACAAAAGTGGTATTTTTAATGAACTACTTCGAAGTCATTTCATCATCCTCCTGCCCTTATCTCACTCTAAGTGGGGATCAATTAGTCTTATGGGGAATTGTATTTACATGTAGGTGTGGGTATACATATACCGATCTACCCTATTAAAATATTGAAACGAAAAGAATTTCCGCTCTAAAATCACATGGGCCTACCGTAAATACTGACACTGACTTATGTCGTTATTTGTTTGATAAATACTGTCTGATTACAAAAAGTTCAAGATTTACTTTGGTACTAGGCAATAACAAAGGCATTCCTTGTGAAGTTATCTACACGACGGAGCATCTAACTACAGTTCCCAGAACTTTTTTCATAGGCAAATTTAACATTTTGCTGGTTACCATGGACCCCTTTTTATGTCAGGAAAACCCATTATAGGTTATCGGTGCCCGACGGGGACAAGCAGCGGGTATACCACACTATCCTTCTTCTTCTTTCTCAACTAGTGGACACCCACTGCTGAACATCAGTCTCCTTAAGGAAAATAAGGATTTTTCCAATAATCACCATACGGGTTGGTGATCGCAGTAGTGACTATTTCGCATCGACAACGTTGCTGCCCGCTGTCAGTCTGTTATATTTAAGTTCGCTTGGGAATGGTTATACCGCCATTGGTCGGTCTCCAGACCTCGTCGGTTTATTTGCAGGGTATTCCCACGTACAGGTGAGATTGACATTTGAGGAAATTAATTGGGACGAGTTTCCCCCTTACCCCCCACTCACTCACCCATATCACAGTCACTGACTAAAAACCTGTGGTCCACCATGCTACTGGTGGTGAGGAAAGGGGAACCGATGTACACATTGTCTTCGTCCCTGCCAGCAGCAGCTCTGTAACTGAGAGAGTGCCACCTCCGGGTTGGAACCTCTCTAAGCAGTGGCCCCTCCCTCCGCTACGATTACGATGCATCGGGAGCACTAAATGCTTTGCCCGCCTCTGGGACCTATTCTAACTGGACTTGATTCCCCCTTTAGTCCGATAGATCCCCTTTACTTACATTAACACCTTATTCCCAAGAACTCGACAAAAATGACATTATGTATTGTGAACCCCATTTTTTTGTCATACCAACGTAGACCCCCGGCGAAATCGTCATGGATCCGGGCTCTACTTGGACCACTTTAAGAACTTCTGTTAGGTATAACATTAAATTCTCATTCAGAAAGAAACTAAAAAAAACAGATTATATAACCACAAAACCCTGTTTTCTACTCGAATCGATAGTTTGGTTTTGTTATTACTATTAATAAATAATTAATATTTTTATAAAATACCTATTTTGAAGTAATAACTGATAACTTCAGTAATATCTCATACGTGCAAATATTACGAGACTGAGAGAGTTCAGAAAGGTTAAAGCTCGCTTTTAAAATAATCTGTCTTACCAACATATGGCCTTTTTATAAATCCTCCCATTTAATATAAAATATTGAAGCGAAATCTGAATTGACCTACTTTTATAAAGTTCAAATTGTAAATAGCCAATTTATAATATGAGACATGAAATTTCCTCGGACGTCACAAAAATGTGACCCTTGTAATTTATTATTTGTGAAATTTAGTAGAAATATTAAATTCTTGTCCTCTTATCAAAGGAATATTTCTCTATTTATGAAAGTTGATTGTAGTCTTGTTTTTTGTAAATGATTTTTATTTCCATTTCATCGAAGAATATTCCTAGGCCCATAATTTTATATTTTGTTTTATTTTATTTTGTGTTTATTTATTTCGTGTTTATTTTTAGTAGATAATAAGTTACTTACATAGTTATAAGTCTGTACTAACAAAATGAGCCCTTGTTGCTTTTAAATAAATACATTTCATTCAATAACATCGGATTATATTAGTAGCATTAAAAATTAATGTGATCTTGTAAATTTGTAATTGTAAATATGTGATTTTCATTTGTAATTATTGTTGTTTATAAATAAACTTGATAAAAAAAATTGTTACAGAATTTTATTTTGTTTCTCTTCGTTGTTATGTTTCGTAAATTTTATGTCCATTATTTGTAGGTATTCACGAGTCACTTCCGACTGTACAATAAGCATTATCTAAATTTATTTTAAAACAAAGTGCCCAAGCTGTCTGTATGTGATCAGTATCCTCCTGCCCTTATCCCACTCTAAGTGGGGTCGGCACAACATGTCATAAACATACTGCAAAATGATTTGGCTTCGTTTTAACGACCGGCCGCCTTCCTGACGTCAACTTACCTCAGTTGTATTTTACAAAACCTCGGTAAGAAGAGGGTGGTCTATTTTACTCAACCGAATACTACACGGTGGGTCAACTTACCTTAGTCGCCTTTTAAGACACCTCGGTAAGAAATAAGGGTGGTACTATTCTACTTAGCCGGATACCACACGGCTACTGTCTGTATGTGATCAATTTTCTCAAAATATACTAAACGGAACGTTTTTGCTTAACGGTAGTGCAATTCTTCCGAATGGTTTAACTTTAGAGAACATAGGCATTTTATGTAAATTGTGTTAAAGGTTTCGCAGTGGTAAAAAAACTCGCTTGCTAGGAGCTTAAGTCGCGTGCACAGTGTTATCCAAAAGAGATACACTAAAGTAATATACTAAAGAATTGTAGATCTACAATAATACTACGAATAATTCTACAACAGCATGTCTCTATCTCTTATGGTTAGCTCATAATAACTACTTTTATGTTCAACACTTTAATTAAAGAAATTAGACTGATTCCCACGCGGACGAAGCCGCAGGCACACCTAGTTATGAGATAAGATTTTCACAGCCTATATTACAAAACACGACCTTAAACTAAGCCCCTATTGCTTATAAGCCATATCACTTCTCCTTTATTCCTGTTTCAAACCATATTAATTGAATTTAAATTTTTATGTAACTCATCATTCTCTTACCCTTATCCTCACTCTAAATGGGGTCGGCACAATATGTTTTCTTCCATTCTCCTCTATCATTCGTCAACTCTGGTGCCAATCCTTTAAAATGCATATCATTTTTCACACAATCCATCCATATTTTATTCTGTCTTCCCTTAGCCATACATCCATCCATATTCCTGTGAGTGATTCATAGAGTTATTAATACTAGAGTAGAGCAGCCACACGAAGGCGTATAAGTGACAGTGATAAAATAAATAATGAAGGGAATAGGGAAGATGAAACTCGTATATTTTATCTTTGTTTAATCACATATAAAAAAGGGAGGCAGATAGATAACCCTCATTAGTCTCTTTCAAAAAAGAAAAATCTCTTTTTTGTAAGTTCCTTGTTCGGCTATTTAAAAAAAAAAAGATAGAAATAGGTGAGGAGATGGGGCTCGAACCTAGGTATTTTCAACACTCTAGAACGCCCGTTCCCCAAATGCATGACATGACATTTGATAGCGAAAATTATCTTAAACTTAAAACGAGATTTTTTTAAATAAAACCTAGCTAGATCAATTTTTCTACCCCAAAACCCATTACATACTGAATTTCAGGAAAATCGTTGGAGCCGTTTCCGAGATTCCAAAAAATATACATACTCGTATATACATACAAGATTAAGTCATTTCAATTTCTCTTTATTTTAATATGGCACAACTTAGGTTAGCTTTTGTATTCTAATAAATATAAAATAACTCTATGGAGAGATTCCATAAAATAACAAGCCCGTCCTGCATTTGTAAGAAGCTTTATAATGTTTTTTTTACCTTTTACAAAATTCTTTTATAAAGAATGAGTCGTTAGACCGGATATTTTATCAGAACAAAGTAGGCTTTCACAAGACAATATAATATTGGTATTGTGTAATAATGTACTTTTAATCTATACAAATGAATTACTGTTCGTTAGTCGCGCTAAAACTTGAGAACGGCTGGTCCGATTTGACTAATTTTGGTCTTCAATTACTGGTCTGTTATTGTGAAGTCCAGAGAAGATTTCAAAGTGAGTAAATGTGATGAAAAATACTAGGATATTTAAACAACAATTAGTCCTCCTGATCGATCGATTTTGGTGATGGAGATATTTGCAGAGTAGGAGAGTTGCAGAAGCTAATGATTATTTAAGAACTAAGGCCTACGCAGACGAAGACGCAGGTAAACTGTAGTCTTTAATATTTTGTAGCAATACAAATCTGCATTTTAACTGTTTAAAAGATGTATTCAAGTTAATTAATCTGTAAAGTTTATATTATGACCTTGATTATGACCTTGGCGTACGTTCCTTCAGTTCCGAGGGTCGCGGGTTTGATTCCTGTCTAGTCTGGATGAATTTAAGTATTTTTTTACATGATATACGTACGTAGGTTACTAGTTGTCTGTCACTCATAACACAAGTATTACTTATGTTTGGGATTATCTTAATACTTTATGTAATCTAGAGTAAGAGCATTTTTTTAGAAGAAAACACCAAAGACCATAAATGTCTTGCGACAACACAATATTACATATGTAAAGTGAAAATTTTACTGTAAACTTTGGCAATTTCTATTAATTTACTCGATGGATATGAAATTGTTCCTACTATACAGCTTAATTAGGATGGAAATTAATCATTCAGAGGCTCGGAAAATGTAACGAGGCGTGAGTTAAATGGGAGATCATTCACTAAATTGATTTAAATGGTAATGTAATGTAACGGCTGTTTCTATAGTGGTTTACTGGAAGAGACAGACTAAATGATATTTTAAGTGGGGTGTAAAGAACTAACTCGCTAATTTTTGGGGATTGTATGAGATATATTGCGAGCTTAGTATTAAAGTGACCTAATTCGAAATAAGGCTTAATTGGGTCAGATACATTGTTCCTTTTCCTTATTTGGATTCCTTATTAATTCCTTTTATTCAATGAATAATTCGATTAATTCGTTATTTCAATGCCATCTATGACATCTCACAACGAACTATTAAAACAACTCGTGTTTTCTTGCTAGTACGACCTTGTTGTTTTTTAATATTATTTTTCAAATTGATTTTGATAATATTTTGCAATTTGATAGAGATGCTTTAATGCAATAAAGAAATTACAATTAAACAAACAAACATAGTTTTGTAGGCCTACTCTACTACCCTACGCTTGATTGCAATTTGCCACAAACATTTTTTTAATTAGGTCACTTGAATACTAAGCGTGCGATGTGTAACCTGCGCATATGAGCCTTGTGGTGGGAAAGGCTAAGCGCAATATCACTCTTACTAAAAATATATTAAAAGTATACTAAGTTGACCAACTGTTCATTAATGAAAGATTAAAAATAATTAAAAATATTGTTTTTTACAGTGTGTCATTGTTCTAATTTTAAGATAAAAAATAATAAAATATTAACATTTACATTAGTTCGAATAAGAATCTTAAACAATAATTAATTAATTAATAAACGGCTCCAACGATTTTCCTGAAATTCAGCATGTAGGAGGTTTTGGAGGGGAAAAAAATCGATGTAGCAGGTTTTATTTTATAAAAAATTCGTCTTATACCTTACATTATAAAAATACAAAAATTCTAATTGAATATATAAAACACTATTTTTGCCTAAAACTGCCAAGTCAGCGTAGCTTATTCGGGGATCGGGTGGTCTCTGAAACTGAAAATACCTAGGATCGAGCCTACCCAATTATTTGTTTTTGTTTTTTTTACTTTGTAAAAAAATCCGAGCAAGGCTAAAAGATATTAAAAAGATAGTAATAAATAGATAAAAAGATAGTAGCGCAAAAATCTGGAATAATTCGTGTATCTTAAAACTAATGTTTCACACGAAAGACGTTAATTTGAAAAATGTAAACTCCATTTTAAGCTGGGAATCGAACCCAGAGCCTCCAATAACAAAGTACAATAATTTCTGCTCCATCGAGGAATATAAGTAATTAGGTGCTAGCCTGCGGCTTTGCCCGCATGGAAATTAGTGTGTCATAAAGTTTCTTCCTCGTTAATGCCGACCCCGTTGTAATTCTAGGATAAATCGTATATTTTGTTCCACAACAACCTTCATCTTCTAGTGAGTCATATCAAAATCAATTAAGCCGTTCCGGAAAATGTCCTTTAACTTATACGTTCCTCAACAATTGCATTATATTTAGTGGAAACCCTTCAAAAATCACATACATACAGACAAGTTTTGGGGACTTTGTTTTATAATATGTATAGATTGTATGGCAACAAAATTATCCAGTTATTGATGTGCTTCTAAAAAATTACTTAAATTGAATTCTTTGAGCTTCTTCTTATAAAAGCTTTTCATGGAATTTATTCAAAGACAGATAATATAATATTCTTAATAGAATTTTAAATATTTTCCTCTGCTTTGGCCTTACTATAAAATGCTGTTAAAATGAAATGTCATATTCGAAACGTTAACTTCATTACGGGTTATATAAGTTTAACGAAGACAATTTAATTAGTGGTTATTGCACAAATTTAGTTATTTTTCAGTGTGGTCGCTTCTAATAAATAAAGTATTCTTATATACTTAGGCCCTTTTTTAAATAACTTCTGGACCGTGTAAAAACACATTACTATTCATAATATTCGATTAGTCTTTAGATTTGTAATAGCTAAATCTCTCTGGTGATTCGGATTGGACGGATTGGGTATTCAAACCATCACGCCGCTCAAAAGTCACAGCAGGAATTCTTTAGAGGCTTTCTACCGAAGATTTCTTTCACCGAAAAGCGTTGTACATGTAAGTATTTATATAGAATCTCTCAGAAATATAGCGAACACAACAATGCTTTCAAAACGAAGTTTTATCTCCTTATATTGTTTTCTTTGACTGTGTTTGTATCCTGATTCACTCAAATAAATACACATTCCACTCTTTCACTTAAACTGCTTTGCAAGACATCGATTTTTTAATTTATTAAACTAATGGTATCATAGACAATAAACGCACTTCCTCTTACCATAAAGGCTCTTAAAAGCCAATATTTATTATTAAATTATTAAATGCAGGATATTGGCAATAAGTGCCTTTTAAATAATTAAGCTCGTTGTTCCAATACCGACATAACTCATTTGACCTTTGAAATTTATGCAAGTATTATAGTATATATAATTGTATTAATTTATGCAGTATATGAATATACATTCATTAACAAAATTGATCAAGTGATAATTTTGGGTGTTATGATCAAAATTTGTTAGGCGTAGTAAAGTAACGGCCTGTTTCTATCCCACTGCTGGGCACAGGCCTCCACTCTCCGTTTTTGGAGAGAAGGATTGGAGCTAAGACCAATACAGATTGAATGGTTAGGTTATCCTATATAACATACCCCCATATTCTGTAGAGATATTCAGGTTTCTACACGATATTATCCGTTGCCGAAAAGCGCTTAATTCCAAATGTCAATTAGGCACGTTTTAATATAAAAACTCATTAGTGTCTTATGTTCAAACCCATGACCCAATATCGAGATAACTCATTTGACCTTTGCGTTTGAAATTGACCTAAAAATTATTTATTGATTATATATGATTAAAATCCATACATATTATAAAAAGTTCCCAAAACCTGTATGTATGTGATCGATTTTCTCAAAATTCACTGAACCTATTTTTGTATTGTTTTTACTAAAATATAGCTTAATTCATAAGAAAGGTTCAGATTATATATAGTTTGTAAATTGAAATAGAAAATAGTGTGTGATACACTGATTTCCACAAAGGCGAAGCCGCGGCCACAACTAGTTGAAAGGAAGTTAGAAAGGAGTAGCACCAGAGTTCACGAATGATACGAGAGAATGTAAGCAAAAAAATATGTTCTGACCCCAATTATTAATATAAGGGTAGAAGAAAGAAGACTATAGTATATATTGAATATTATTATGATAAGGTGTCTTTGTGTGTTCTTCTTTCCCGTTCCAACGGTATCACGGATTATGTGGTTTTGTTATATAAAGGAGCTGGAGAGATAAGCTGTGGTATCCGGCTGAGTAGAATAGACCAGTCTCATTTCTTACCGAGGTGTCATAAAAGGCGATTAAGCAACATGGTCCGCCGTGTGGTATAACCGTGTGGTGTGGTTTTTGTTATATAAAGGAGCTGGAGAGATAAGCTGTGGTATCCGGCTAAGTAGAATAGAACAGTCTCATTTCTTACCGAGGTGTCGTAAATTGCGACTAAGATAAGTTGACGTCAGGTAGGCGGCCCGTCGTAAAATAACTAGCCAAAACATGTAACAACATGTTTAAAACATGTGCTAACCCCACTTAAAGTGAGATAAGGATAACAATGATGACGATGAAGGTATTTAAGGTCTATAAGACGAAGCTAATATAAATTGTGAAAATATGTTGTAATTCGCTCATATTTGTTGCTATATCATTCTCAAAAGATACAATAATGTACGAAAATTAATAGTTGGGGACATTTTCGCTGATTATACTCATTCGAAGAAGGTTGATATCTCATAGATATTTGATTAGTTTCGTTATTGGTTTACAAATTGATACACTGATTACGGGAATTTATATATATATATATTTGGCTACGTATTTTACGACCGGCCGCCTCCCTGACGTCAACTTATCTCAGTCGTATTTTACGACACCTCGGTAAGAAATGAGGGTGGTACTATTCTATTCTAAATATATATATATATATAACACGAACATTTACGAATCTATTTTAATTCAGGAAAATTTTTGTCATACTTATTTTCAGGCAAGCAAAGTTGCTGGAACGGCTAGTTACTATATAATAATTTACTGTTTGAATTTAATTGAATTGATACTAGGTTGCCCCGCTTTCGTTTCTTTTTTTCTATTATTATAGCTCCGTTATTTATCTGCTGTTCGTTGCTTAATTATTTGTATTTAAATGAAATTCAATTCTCTTCATAATAATGAGCTCTTGTTGAATTGTTTCAATTAAAATAAACTATTGAAAGGATTTATTCGGAACAAATTGGATATAATTTTCTATAACAAATAAACTATCAAAATTAATTATTATCAAACAATACATGTAACGAAGCTATTTTCGTCTGTACCAAATGAATGGTAGAGACGCTATTTTAGTTATTTATTATATAGCTATTTTATTTAGTTATTTGAAATAGTTAAGTCCTTTTCAAATAATATTAATTAAGTTATATAACTTGAATGGCCCGTTGACGCAGTGTTACAGGCAGGGTTATAGGTAAGTAATCCTGCTTCAGCTCAGCGGGTCGATTCCCGCCGAGGGCCAACATTTTCTATAAACAATTTGCTAGTTATTCGAGCCTGGGCGTTTGTATTTAAGTATGTATTTAAAAAGATATATGTATATATTCACCAGCTATCTCTCACCCATAACACAAGTATTAAGTTACTTTAGGGACTAAGGACCGTGTGTGTAAGTGTCCTATATCTTATTCAATATTATATTAACTTTTTTCTTTGCCTTCAATTTGGTAATCAAATTTGAAAGGAATATTTGATTTCTTTGTAAGTAATACAAATAACAGACTGTAACCTCAAATTGGAAATCAGCGGCCCCGCAGGAATTAAAAGCTTGTATGCACGTGACTAACGTACCAATCCTTACGATAAGCGATAGTTCACGAATTCAATTGACGCACAGATAAAATGTTTCTTTAGAAAATAAGGAAGTCAGATTGTAAATCGCCCTATCCGAAGAATAAAGCTACATCTCCCATGTATAAGCATAGGAAATGTAACTTTATTTTTCGGATAAGTTTTTTTTTTTTTAAAGTGAATTCTATATTATTTATTTACAGCAAAAATGTACAAGTTATATCTATCTTAAATTACTTACACGCTAGGACTATACAAATCATGCCCAAGTGGAATGGTCCCAAGAATGATGGCAGCGTTTCCGCGCTGAATCGCTAAGCTGATTCTTTGTGCGAAAAAGGAGCCAGCCCTCTTGTAACCTGAAGAGGCAATCAACCGAGGTGTTAAAACGGATAAAAATTTTTTTGCACTTTGACTCCAAGGCCCTAGGGTCTCGACTGCAAACGGCACAACTCTCGATGAGAGATGCATACTTCCGCCGTTTGCCGGTTTCGGCCATTTCCGCCGCAGCTCCAGGTCTTGACGCTGTTTCCCTGATATGGGACGAGGCTAACGTATCAACGCATGTTGCGTTGGATAAGTCGTAAATTCGGAATATTGTGAACAGAATACATAATAGTAAAATCACTTGAAGTGATACATTTCATATTACTTTAGGAAATTTGTTATTACATCTTGTAATCTACAAACATTCGAGTGAAAATACATATTGTCATTTTATGACTTTTAGATGACTAAGTAATATTTTGAGCACATTTATAAAAGTAGTCGCCGATTCTTATCAGTTTTTTTAACTAGTAACTATAGTATTATTTGACGATCCTAGGTGCTTGTAAAAGTAATAATAAAATAAATAAAAATAAAATAATTATTATATTTTTGTAATACATAAAATGGTTATTCTTATTAAAGATTATCTTCATTATGTAAGTTGACCCGCCGTGGGGTATCCAGCTGAGTAGAATAGACCACCCTCATTTCATACCGAGGTGTCGTAAAAGGCCACTAAAGTAAGTTGACCCACTGTGTGGTATCCGGTTGAGTAGAAAAGACCACCATATAGACATCTTTCTTAAAATCGTAAAATACGACTAAGGTAAGTGGACGTCAGGCTGGCCGCCGGTCGTAACATGTTCTGCCGACCCCACTTAAAGTGGAATAAGGGTTGGAGGATGATGATAATTATGCTTCGTTATGTATGTTAAATATTAAATAACAAAACATTTGTCTTCGTAATCAATGTACAATGACTCGTAAGATCTTTATTACTGTGAAACATTTTCGCTTGTACCTTTATAAGAAAAGTAATTAGCAACAGTAGTAATTAACGCTTAACTGAGTAGAATTTTGTAAATAGAAAATGAATGCTAAAAATCTCATTTCGTGCTCTCTGTGACACTATTATATGTCTTGGATTGTATATTACTAATTGTAAATGATAATTTATAATTATATCAATGACGTTCAAATAATATGTTAAGAACGGAGTTTAAAATACACTAGACACTAGGTTTTAAAAATGATCACATAAGGGCTGGACTAAACTAGACAACAATTTTAATATAAAAAGTAAGTAACGGCCTGTTACTATCCCACTGCTGGGCATAGGCCTCTTCTCTCCGTTTTTGGAGAGAAGGATTGGAGCTGAGACCTACCACGCTGCTCCAATGCGGATTGGTAGGTTACACATATCCCCAGAATTCTCTAGAGATATGCAGGTTTCCTCACGATGTTTTCCTTCACCGAAAAGCGTGTGATAAATTGCAATTATCAATTAGACACATAAGTTTTACTAGAAAACTCATTGGTGCCTGCCCGGGGTTTGAACCCTAGACCTCCTCGAAAGAGGCACACGGTGTTACCGCTGGGCTACCACAGCTTACAATTTTAATATATTATTATTAAATTAATATGTTAAAACTTATGTGTCTAATTGATAGTGGCAATTTATCACACACTTTTCGGTGAAGGAAAACATATCCTGAAAACAGAATTCTTGGGATATGTGCTATTTACCAATTCGCACTGGACAAGCGTGGTTCCAACCCTTCTCTCAAAAAACGGAGAGAAGAGGCCTTCGTCCGGAAGTGGGATAGTTATAGACCCTTACTTTTCATTTAATTACGTACGACAAGTATTAAATGAAACAAAAAAATATTTATATTCTTTATTTTTAATAAAAAAAACACTTAAATAACACGTTAAGGTGACTCACGAGGTGATATTAAAACTAGATTGTCTAATGCAAAGAAAGGCGAAAATGTGCTTTTTACGACATAAATATTACAACAATTGAATTTTGACAGAACATAAAACGCTTGTGAGAATATGACGCTTTGATACAGATTTATACAGATTCTCAGAACAAATCAAAGATCTTTTATACAGATTCTCAGAACAAAATTCTATACTCCGGGTATTAAATAGGGTTGCCACTAATATTTTTAGTTATTTCTTTCTTTAAAATAATATGCTCTTAGCTTTGACGTTTTTTGTAGGGTCATTTGGTGCGGGTGTGAACGTATAGTTTAGAGTGCGAAATGCGGTTGTCAAAATTCTAAATGGTCGGGCCACGGTTTAGCAATGTGTAGAGAAGAGCTGATGGTATAACTGACATAATCCATCACACCAGGCGTGTGACGGGATTCAAATTAATTTCTTTCTTCCTTAAAACCTCAAATCGACGCGATGACTGGGAGAATGTTGTATAAAACAAAGCTGTTTCACATTAGTTTGTTCTATGACTAGGTTTTTAATTTGATTTCTTTCACACCATTATTTGGAAAATGTTTAAAAGGCGGTTTACGTGATCCTGATAAAAGCGTCTAATCGATTTTATCTGGATTACGCGATCCTGATAAAAATATATGTAGGCAGTTTAAATATATGTAGCTTAGTCTTAGACAATCAGTTTCCTTTTGCAGCTATTTTCACCCTTAAGTGATCTCGTAATAACATTTATATGACTAGAAATGCTAATTTAATTTATAATTTTTACATTACAAAAATAATTACTATAAAAATAATGTTTTTGTTTTTATAATTACATTTAACTACAGCTTACCTTAAAATAAGTGGCAAACGATGTTTATGTTTCGAATAAAAAATAATTCAGTTTTGTTTGACAAATGACAAACTATACATAATTTTAAAAAATCTACACTAGGTCCCTTCTTTTCAACAATATCTTTAAAAATTTTAAATTTACATTTATATGACAAAATATTTTCAAATTATTTCGGCTCAGTTAAACTTTACAAAGAACCCTGTTTTAGTATGCAGGGTCAAAAAAATTTGTAATCTCACTTATTACAGTAAAGTAATGTTAGCGCACACACTATACAATAACTCGATATAATAGAATACCACTATTCCCGTTGCGAGATGCACTTCTCTTGAATAACGAACAAAGACTGAATTATCCTATATAGTGTATTTATTATCTATGGACTGAATGTCACTGAAACGTTTTATCAATAGGAAGACTCCACCGAAAACAAAAACGGCACAGCGGCAACTATTTTTTAATCAAACAGCGCGCGATACTCTTGTTCCATGACTGTCTTGCTATAATATACAAAGCGGAAATCATTGGTGACAACATTAATAAGTTAGATTACAATTTTTAAAATGAGAGCATAAATATTGCAATACATCCCCTAAATTATTTTACAAATTGTGAATTATTACCAAATTTAGTTCCTAATCAGAGTGACCATGCTTTAAGCACGTTAAAATTGATTTAATAGTACCTTCAGTGATAGATTTATTCCAAAATACTTTGAGTGGGTGTGTATCATAGTTTGATGAAACATTTTTATACCTATAATTCTAAATAGATGCAGACTTTTCAATGACTATATCTACTCTTAATTCTAACGAACCGTCTTACGCAACGTTGTGAGTTAATTGAATAAAATAACTATAGAGGTCAGAACAAAAAATAATCATTAAAAATCAACAAGTAACCAAAACTTATAACATTCCCTTTTTGTTGCTTTTAAAAAGTCATAACTTATATACAATTAAATAAATATTAAATTGTCAAAAGAAAATTTCATCACTTTGCTAAAATCCAAAAGACGAGACAGATATTTAAAAAAAATCTAATTTTGGACGCTAGAATTTTTTTTACGTGGTAACAAAATTACATCACTTATCTTTTAATTATGGTCTGTACAAGAAGCATTTTAACAATTTAATAACTGTTCAATACTCTTACGGGAGCGGCATATCAATTTTATTTTTAATTGTTTCTAAACGTGACTAAAAGCTACAATGACTAGCTTAGATTAATTACTTGTACGTGTAAAAACATAATGTGAATAATGTCATTCAATCCATAAGAATGGCTTTCTGTTACATTGCAAATTTTTAAGGTTAATATAAAATATATCGAACGCTTAGTATTAAATGACTGATATAAAAATTAGGCTTCATTAGGTACATTACATTGTAATATTTCAATGCCATCTATGACAACGATACGAACTATTGAAAACTTTTCTTTAATCGTTTTTGAACCTGAGTTCTGGAAGCTACCATTTCTAGACCTCTGTACCGAACTCGATATCCCTTAGGTCACCTAAATGACCTGGGCCCATGGCCGGAACACATCCCAAGCATCGAGCTGCGAGGACCACCCCGGGCAAGGAGATTTGTCTCGAGATCCGTACCTCCCCTACCCCCATCCAGGGAGTAAGCGAGATGACCGCGATTATTGTTATTTCATTGTTTTATTGCTCTTCCTAGTTATGGGTCTCTTCAACACTCATGAGCTGTGTGAAACACTGTAGAACCATAAGGGCGACCACATTTGTCCGTACCAAATCGTAGACGGATGTCATTACCCAAGTCTGTTAAAATAAAAATTAATTGGTTGTCCCATTATTTAAGTAAAACAATTAGACATAAAAACACCAATGAGTTTTGAAAGCGCTACGTTATGCTTTATTGTAATTTGCCACAAAACAACTTCTTTGAATTCACAGTCACTTTAATACTAAGCGTGCGATATATATTTTTTAACCATTTGGATTAAAGACAAAAAATTGAATGCATTCAAATTATTAATTTCTTACTTTACAAATTTTAACTTTATTCTTAATTGAACAATATATTCTCTATTATATGGTGTTTTTTTAGTTAGGCATCGGTGACACTGAACGTCTGGCCTGCAGAGCTTTGTTATTACAATATTCTCGTACGTCCTCTATTGGCTGCATTAAGAATACAGGGACATCGTCGTCTCGTTTCTGAAAAAAAGCAATTATTTACAGTCCACCGAACTTTAAACAAAATGAATCTCTTTACAATTCAAATCACATATCAATTTCAGAGGTTTCGTTCGAAAGATATGTACAATTTCTACATTTTTTTTCGTTTTTATTTTATTTCTAGCTCTTATTTTTATGTAATGCTTTTTTTTATGTGCCGAGGTTACCGAGGTGTCGTAAAAGGCGACTAAGGTTAGTTGACCCGCCGTGCGGTGTCTGGCTGAATAGACTAGTAGACCACACTCAGTTCTTACCGAGGTGTTAAAAAAGGTGCCTAAGGGAAATTGACCCGCTGTGTGGTATCCGGCTGAGTAGAATAGACCATTCTCATTTCTTACCGAGATGTCGCAAAAGGCGACTAAGTTAAGTTGACGTTAGGCAGACGGCCGGTCGTAAAATACGTAGCCGAATGACAACATGTTTATAACATGTTGTGCCGACCCTACTTAGAGTAGAATATGAGCTGGAGAATGAATGGATAAGCTCTTACACATATATAGTAATGTATTAATTATTCAACGTTAGATTATCATATTTTTTTTATCTTGATGAAATAATCTCTATCGTTATATCCTGCAATAAATTTTGCTTATTCTTTTAATGTCACTATGTATGAAATTCTAAGTGTCGCTATTATTTTTTCTAGAATTGGAAACTATTTTTTGCCCTTACAGCTTTTTAAAATGCAACTAAATCACTAGACGCGGCAAGCAAATACAACAACAGCTAATTAGTAATTGTATTTTATAATACAATCTTCTTCAAATATAAATTAAAAATACCTGAAATAAGACTTCACCCTCGAAGTATGTTAACTGGTATTTCCTTGTCCGTAGCAGGATTCCGACGAGCTTATCAGATATAACTGTGTATAACTGAAAGAAAAAGTGTTTTACGTTAATATTATCATAAAGATTATTAAGAAGTAAAATTCAATGTACCGTGCTATATATTAATTATCCATACTAAATTTATAAATGTATAAGTCTATCTGTCTGTTACACTTTCTCAGCTTCCTGTGGATATTGATGATATTTGACAATATTATACCTTATACACAGAGATAACATAAGGAATAAAATATATTCCTGTTTTCCTTCCAGAATCACCAGCATTATATTTAGTCGCGCTTAAACTTGAGAGCGATTCACATGATTTTTATTTTATTTAACGCTTTTCGGTGAAGGAAAACATCGTGAGGACACTTACATATTTCTAAATAATTCTAGAAATAATCCAACCCGCATTGGAGCAGCGTGGTAGGTCTTAACTCCAATCCTTCTCTCCTAAAAACGGAGAGAGGAGGCCTGCGCCCAGTCGTGGGATAGTAACAGGTCGTTACCTTTATTAAGCTACCTGTGGGTATTTAAATATTTTTAGAAATCCTAGGAAGGCTTAAAAAGATATGAAATTTGTAAGAAAACTAGTAAATTAACTAGTAACTACGTAGATTGCGTGTCAGTTAGTCTTACTAATATTAATATCTTGTTGACCGAGCCTTGCTCGGTAGTTTTTAAAATGATGTAAAAAAAAAATTGAAAAGAAAAATGAATAAATAATAGGGCAGGTGGTGGTAACGTAAATTTAAAGAAAATTTTGGAGCCCGAAAACAGTGATAAAACGACATTTTTATTAAAATAAAACTCATCTAGATCGATTTTTTTCTTAAAGATAATTGCAAAAGTTTGTAAGTATGGATGTATGTTTGTTACTCTTTCACGGCGAATCCGCTGAACGAATATCGATGAAATTTGGCACAATTATTCCTTATACACCGGCTATAGAAATCCTGTTAATTCTACAGGAATAGGAGGACAATAAAAAACGCCATCTATCAATCGAACACGTCACAACAGTTCACGCGAACGAAGTCGCGGGTAAAAGATAATAATAATATAAAATTGCTTTTTTTAATCTTAGTTTAAATTCGTGACCGCAGTCTTCAAAATTAATAGCCGTAGAACGGAAAAGCGTCAGTATTCACTGCGACATTGAACCGGAAAATGTTCCAGATTTATTTTCGCTCGCTCGTTCTCGATTCCATATTCGGTTTCGCTCGTAATGTTTATGCTGCTAATTACGAGCGAACAGTCGTTCATTACTATACGTATGCCAAATTTAAATCTTGGCCGACGTTGACCGACCGTTGGCCGTGACGGTGTGGAAGGAATGTCGAATGACGTCACAGGTTTGGAGCGCATAGTGCATATCCGGCTGATGTATCACCCCGTTTGTACGTTTATACTCGTACGATTTAAATCATTAAACATTTCCGATAGTAATTTAGTGTAAACCTACGCCGTTTGGAATTTGTTATTTTGTAAACGCTCGACGTTATTTCGCTTTACAAATTATGTATACAGTCTGGGCTAAATTTATATCGTTCGCTCGAATGAAATGTTGGACTACAAATTGTTTTGGGCGCAGCATTTAAAGATAATATCAGCAGATTTATTCTATACTGTCTATAGATAACAATTAATTTTGATAAAATCATATCAGGTAAAGCAATTTAAATATCCATACTATTATTGTAAATGCGAAAGTCTGTCTGTCTGTCTGTGTAACAACGCATTATCAAGTACTCCGTTAGAGCAATGTAGATGAAATTTCATACAATTTAAACTTGTACAATGGCTTATAAATTTTTTATCTAATCTCCTGTAAAGGAAAAACATGTTTTTCCTTAGTGAACAGGAGATTAGATAAAAAAATTATTGTATTTGTATTTTATAAGGAATTTCGATAAAAATGGCTTTTTAATGTTCTTAGACTTTTTTAAAGAGAAATTATCCACTATATTTTATTTTGTTTGATTTTGAAGGGATAAAATTAGGTAGGAATTCGATGATAGCTCCCAAGCGACTTGTCTTTTTCCGACGTGTTTTATTATCGTCACATTTCGACCAATTTTCACGAAACATTAACAAATAATAAATCTTTTATTATATTATACTACTACTATACTATTAGAGACAACGAAATAAAAATCTGTTGCTTTCATCCTTCTTTTACAATATTATATATTGAAAACACGAAAGAATAGCCTAGCAATTTTCTTACGCGACTATTAGAAAGTGTTTATATGAAGTCTTAAGTTTCTTATTTATTTTTTTAGTTTAAATCCTCTTATTGTTCAAGGATTATTGTACGAATCCTTAATATAATCGCATTAAACTTGTTATGATTAAATTAAAAGGTACACGAACTTGAGTAAACCCGAGGCTAGTCGAAGTCGAAGCCGTACCTTGAATTTCCTTTTTTTGTATCATGAAATCAAAAGTTCAATCTTTTGATTAGTCTTAAATAATCCTGCAGAATATTAGAGTGATTTTTCAATACTCAAAAGAAAAAAATAATGGGGTAGGTGGGGTTCGATCCTAGCTATTTACATTTCTTGAAACCGCCCGTTCCCCGAATAAGCCACGCTGACATGGCATTTTACGGCAAAAATAGTGTTTATATTCAATATAAATTTTAGTATTTTTTTATGTCCATTTTTAGCCCGATTTTTTAGCTAGCTAGATTCTAGCTTGATTGAATTTTCTCCCCCAAAACCCGCTACATGCCGAATTTCAGACAAAATCGTTCCCGAGATCCGAATATATATATATATATATATATATATATATATATATATATATATATATATATATATATACATACAAGATTAACTCAATTAAATATTAAAGATTTATGAGCCGGAATGTTCACTTGCTGTATATGGCGACAGCTTAGTTTTGCATACCTTATTAATCGGCATTTAATTTCGAGCTCGAAAATAAATCATTTTTTTGATTTTAGCTCTATTAAAATCACAGAAACTTTGAGACTGTCAGCATACGATACGCCACACAAAAGTTCGCTATTGTTCATATATCAAAAGATTTTCCAAGAGAAATTCCCAAAATTATCTATCTAGCCGCAATTTAAGTGTATGTTTTAATTTTGTTTAAACTGAATCAATTATTTTAGAAGATGTATTAATAAAGATATGATTTATTTTTATATTATTTGAGTGGTTTTATAATTGGTTATTTTCTATTTTCATTATAAAGTATAATAATCATTTTTTTCTAACATTGATATGCAGTTGTCTAAATATCATTTTTTATCATTAAAACAATGATTTTTTTCGCATAGCATTTAATTTTTTTCGCGGTTAACTCATATAGGTAAAGTTAATAAAATAGTCAACAAAAACATAAAATTTTCTATCTATATAACTGATAAGAAAAAGATATTGCTGAAGTAAATATTTAGCTCTATTAAGCTCTTACTCTGCGTAAGTTTATTTAACTTGTAGAAAATATAAAAAAGTATATTTAACTTGTAGAAAAATCTATACTTATTATAAAACGAAGTCCCCAAAAGCTGTCTGTCTGCATGTGCGAATTTTTCATAATCTACTAAACGGATTTTTACTAAAAGGGAGTGTGTTATATCGGTACTTTTAAGTAGTATCTACGGATACAACAGAGTGCAATTGTTTCTAAAGGGTTAGGTTAATAGTTAATTTTTAATTAATAGGTTTATTAATAAATAGGTTCAATAATTAATATATAGTTTAGTTTAGTTAATTAATTATATTAATTAATAAGTTATTAGTTAATATAACGGTTTAATGTAAGTAAATTGTGTTGAAAACACACAGTTGTAAAACGAAATCGCCTACTGGAAGCTTTTAGTCGCATTCGGCTCGTAAACCAACAAAACTACACTAAAGTAATGTACTAGACCAGGGCTTCTTAAACTTTTTTATATAGCGACCCCCTTCAAGCTTAGGAAATTTTAAACGACCCCCTCCTCCATATTATGAAATATATATTAACCGTAGATGTAGATGTAATATCGCACTATTTTACAATGTAAATAACAGTTTTGCATTGCCACTTTTTTCAAAAATAGTTATAATAAAACTACAATAGTATTTTGTATGATTGTTATTTGTATTTATATTTTTACGTAGTGTGTATACTAGTTTTAAAATTTTATTTATAATTGTTGTAAACTAACCAATCATAAATTTAATAAAATTTATTTCATTAAATTTAATGAAAAGGGGTAATGAAGAAACTTAGGAGGAGAAATATCTATAAATCTTTGTTAGAAAAGTTCTTTAAAGGACAGCTGCAGCCATGTAGTTGTATCAATAATGATTGAAAGTATCAGATCTTTGCGACGCCTTTTGCTTTCAGTAGTCTCGCGACCCCCCTGGGGGTCGCGACCCACAGTTTAAGAAGCCCTGTACTAGATCTCTAAATTACAAAATATTAAGACTTTACAGAATACAATCGATAATCTTAGCGTAAAACAGTGTTAAGCATGTCTTAGAATAAAAGGATATGTATTGATTTACCTTTAATATAAATAAAATAATAGTAATAAATTATTTTAATTTAATATAAAAAAAAAATAATAATAATTTTATTGAACATACTCAATAAAATTATGATTATTATTTTCACTCATGTATTTATTTTAATTACATTTTTAAAACAAACAGAAAAAAACATTTACAAATATTGTTTATTATTATTCTGTTAGGTGATTGCTCAGGCTTCGAACCCTTGAACCGTTCCACCGGCTTGAACTGTAGAGTAGCCGCTCTCACCGTTAGGTTATCGCGGCTTTTCCCAAGTTATAATTATTTAACAACGCCGCTTTTCTTAAGCTTTGTTAGAGACAATGAGCGATTTTAAAACCACCGCCGGGACAAATTCGAAATATTTCGTGCATGTTTCATCTCAAACGCTGCCAAGATCATTAGTGTCACATTTGATACCTGTAGTCTATTTTAGCACCAATAATTTCGGAATACAATGAAATTATCAAGATTATTCACAAAAGTAATGATAAAATAAATAAATAAATATATGGGACACTTACACACGATCGTCCGTCCCCAAAGTAAGTAACTTAATACTTGTGTTATGGTAGATAGAAAACTGGTGAATATATACTAATTTATTTTTTAAATACATACTTAAATACACCCAGGCTCAAAGTCCAACAAATTCATTCATAGAAAATGTTGGCCCTCGGCGGGAATCGAACCCGCGACCCGCGGAGCTGAAGGCAGGATACTACCCACTGCGCCAATGGGCCAGTCAATGATAATATTATTTTGCTATAAGCCGTGATAAAAGAACATATATGTAATGCTAAATGTAGTTTGTATTGTAAAATGTATGTTATTCGTTCTCATACCGGATACAAGCAGAATTTGTAAACACATGCACTACCCACCACCAATAATACAAAATACATAAAAAGTACACACATTCATTACCACAATCTCAATAATCGTTTCGCCTCGTTACCGTAGCATTATTACCTATACATTTTACGACAAAATCGCAAAGCTTTAAGCTGTTATATTAACTCTATTTATTTAGTAATGTTTTCTTTTAACGTATGCTTAACGTATGGATCATTGAAATAAAACTTTCATTTAGGCAAACAGCGTTTTTTTATGAGCTATTTAGTGCCATTATAGGTAAAACAGCTTCCGCCGTGTGGTATCCGGCTGAATTGAATAGACCACCCTCATTTCTTACCGAGGTGTCGTAAAAGGCGACTATGGTAAGTCGACCCGCCGTGTGGTATCCGGCTGAGTAGAATAGACCACCCTCATTTCTTACCTAGGTGTCGTTACCTTTTAGGCGACTAAGGTAAGTTGACCCACCGTGTGGTATCCGGTTGAGTAAAATAGACCACCCTCTTTCTTACCGAGGTGTCGCAAAACAAGACTAAGGTAAGTTGACGTGAGGCAGGCGGCCGGTCGTAAAATACGTAGCCAGATCATGTGACAATATGTTTGTAACATGTTGTACTGACCGCACTTAGAGTGGGATATGGGCAGGAGGATGATGAATAGGTAAAACAGCTTATGTTACAGTAATAATTCGATTCCTGATATAAAATCCTATCGCAGCCGCAATTTCACTTATTCAATATAATTATTACTTTCTGGTAAAGGTTGAGGTCTCACTGAACGGTCCGAATATTGAATAAAACTTCTGAAACCTATTAGATCCTTAAGGGATGTCACATATGAAGTTTCAAGGAACTCTAATAGTTGTGTTGTACAGTACACTTTAGGCCCTTTGTTAATTAAGTACTCGGAAATTCCGTTAGTATGAAACAGTTCCGTTACTGATGGAAAATTTTGTAACTAGTAATTTATATGTCCAACCTTTATTACAAATTAATTCATTCCTATAGATCTTTTTTGTATCAATTAATTCAAATCAAAATCTTATTTAAATAACCTTTGTTAATCGTCAAGGATCAATATAATTAATGAAGCTACAAGCTGGTTCAGAATGTTGCTTTTACGGCGGTCAATCGTTTAAACATTTTGAATTTACATTATTAAACCGCAGTGTCGTATGAAGCTGAAAGGATTTTCAAATCCAAGCATTTTTACAATTTAAAAAGTTTTCAATTATGTTGCTTTACATATACCTAAGCATATTTCTTACACTTAACTTAAACCTGTCTGTAGACAGGTCGAGTATGGATTGTGGAAATTTATTGTAGTAACGAGTACCTATAACATGATAAAACATGATCTATATAATAAATGACTTCCTAACTCTGCTGAGTCGTAACTCGCAACGCAATTTATTTTATTTTTAAAAATAATAAAGAAAGAAAGAAAGAAAGAAATTTATTCGGACACAAATTCCAACAAAAAGAAACAAAGAAAATAAATAAATACGCGTTTTATTTAAAAAAAAAGTCGTTTTATCCCCGATTTTGGACATTAAAAATACTAAAATTTACATTGAATATAAAACACTATTTTTGCCATAGATTGTCAAGTCAGTGTAGCTTATTCGGGAAACGGGAGGTCTCGAGAAATGAAAATACCTAGGATCGAGACCCACCTACCCAAATATTTTTCTTTTTCTAGAGGTTTCTTTTTTTACATCTTTTAAAAAATTACCAAGCAAGGCTCGGCCACGTAGGTACTTGGTACTACATTATCAATTTGAGACAATATATGTTTGGATTATATAATATGCAATGCTGTTGGAGATCCTAATTTATAAATAAATACTCACAATTCATCATGCGCTTTGCGCCAGAGGTTAAACCTTAAGAATTCTTGAGATATAATGTAATTTTCATTGATATTAAAAAAAACCAAAGTGATATACTAATTTTCATGTAGGCTCCTAAAATAGATCGGTATTCTGTTAGCGAATGTTAATGGATCACTATTTTTCTCAGCATCGTGACGGTGACAAATAGTTTAAGATGTATGTTGATTTGTTTCGGCTGTATGTTAAACTAACAACATGAATAAAATAACAAGACCTGAATACTACTAGCTTCTGCTAGCGACTTCTGCTTGGTCTAAAATACCGATATAGCAATGGCCAATGTAACTCTTTGATCCCTCAATGAACTTTACTTAAAATCAAATGGTTTACTCCGAAATAAATATATTATCATATATTAAGTATGGATTGTTTTATATAAAGTTTAATTATTTTGCGTTACTATGAATTATAATAACATTTAGATGAAATATGTACAAAATGACATATAGTTTTGTTTTGTATCATAATTTTCTATTGGCAGTTCGCAGCACATCGATAATTCATATCATTATTCTTAGTCCGTAAATAATCCAAACCAATGAATAGTTTAAGCAAAAAATCTATAGAAAAAATAACAAAAAACATTTAACTGAGATGAGTCATATTCATTTTGTCCATATGCTTCGGACAAAATGACATACATATTATTATATGTATGTCATTTTGCTACAAAATTATTGGCATTATTTGCAAATAAAATACTTAGTTCTTTTTGGAACACCAGCACAAGAAGCGTTAGAATAATAGATAATATAATAGAAAATAACTTATCATTTAAACAAAAACGTTGTTAATATAAAAAAATCGTAAAGTGTAAATACATCGGCCATGACGCCAAGACCAATGAAATGGATTCTCTAAAAATTTCACAGATTATAGAGTGCCGTTATGGCCACTTGGTGCCACCGTCAGTTTCGTATTAAAGTCCACCAAATTCAAAATAACCCGCCTATGTCGTTTTGTACATATATGTAATTTTGTACGTATTTTCCTTAATATAATAAAATAGTAATTTTTTACAGTAGTACGACAGACTGAAAAACGAAAAGTAAATCAAATTACGTTTAGGTTTTGAGTTTATTAATAAAAGTCCTTTACTTACTGTGAATAGTTCTCCAAATGGTATAACTTTCGTGGCGCACTGCAATTCCGGCGGTAGGAGACTTTTGCACGGAGTTTTGCCGTATTCGTTAATGATTTCACATAGTTCCTTCATTTCTGTACACACTCTTGCCTGAGCTTCGGCTCCTCTGTATTCAGTCTTAGATCCAGGGATTGGCCTAAACATTGTAAATTAATGAAACACTGCGATCAGATGACAGTATGACATTCACTTAAAGCGTTCTAGAGTTTTTGCTATGTGTTGATCCCGCTCTAAGCAACAACTATAAGAAAATAGGTCTGTCCAACGTAATAATTCAGTCTGTTTTACTTGTAACGTATTGTTTGATATGACATTTAATTTTCATTCTATAAGTCAGGATAAGCTGTTATAGCCCAGCGGTAAGACTGTGCGACTCTCTAGAGACGATCATGGGTTCAAACCCCGGGCAGGCAGCAATGAGTTTTCCTATTAAAAAACTTATGTGTCTAATGTTGCAATTTATCCGTATTTATCTTTTCGGTGAAGGAAAACATCGTAAGGAAACCTGCATATTTCTAGAGAATTCTGAGGATATGTGTAACCTACCAATCCGCATTGGGGCAGCGTGGTAAGTCTTAGCTCCAACCCTTCTCTTCAAAAAACGGAGAGAGGAGGCCTATTCCCAGCAGTGGGATAGTAACAGGCCGTTACAAATAAGTCAAGTGCTGTATCTATATGTTACAACCAAAACGATCATCCGACCAGTTATTCACTTAACTATAAGTTGCTTAGTTGATTGATTACGATAGCAGTTATGATACTACCTCCGTTAGAAGTTTAATTAATCAAGTTAATTTTGTTTAATCAAGTGCATTATTAAAACCAGCGTTGACGATCTGAGTAAATAATATTTGACATAATCTATTATAATATCATCCATCCATGTCCGGTCAACCATTTTATTAGGGAATATACTTTGCTAGACTTAGTTCATTAACACGTATATCAAAGTATTTCTGCCATTCATTTGTTTTTTATTCAAAATTACGATAATTTCCTTTGCAAAACTCTTTATAGCCGGATGAACAGTTACATCCAACTGATGCCAATTGTAAATGTTTTGACTTACATCAAAGAATCGTTTTATATCAAACAACTGGTAAAACAAAACAGATTATACTTTTCCAGCTGGTTTTATTTACGTTATTCATAGAATTGTAATTATAATGAAGAAATTGCGATAAAATTGTTTGGAAATATTTAGATGAAAAATTCTTGAGTTCAACATCAATAGCGCAAACAGATAACACGAAGTTAAAAAATAAACTATTGAATAAAACGTAATTTCCCTAGCTATTAGAGAAATTTGAGCTGATAATTATTAAATATTTCTATTATAAAATAAAGAATTGGCCATGACTAAGATGTAAATAAATAGACAATATACAATTTGTGAAGTATGACATCGGCAGGTAAACTGCTTATACAAATACTTTTAGAAGCTGAATAGTTACTTACTTTCCATATTCATCCTTGGAAAATGTAGGCTTATGGTTTTTGTCAAACTGTCCACTGAATGCTGTGATTTTCTGAAGTTCAGTGTGTGCCTGCGCTTTGTTGTCGAACGATGATATGAGGTCTGTTAGTGAAGAACTCTGTAAGAACATCACATACTCAACTGAAATCGTTATGTATAAAGTTATATTGCTAAAATTAACATATTTAGGGCTTGCTTCTTTTTCGCACAAAGCACCGCCTCAGCGCGCTAATCTCAGGAACTACCGGACCGATTTGAAAAATTCTTTGAGTGTAAGATTGTCCATTTATCGAGGAAGGCTCTATAGGCTATATAACATAACACTAAGATGGATAGGAGAGGAGCAGCAATAAAAAATAATAGACTAAGAAATTTGTGAAAGTTATTCAACAATCATGTATTACAAAATTATTCCCCTCTAAAAGTTCTAAATAAAAGTCCGCGGCAGCATATGTCTAGGCTTTTAAGGTTAACCCACTTTAAAGATTTTTATAGTTATCAAAATACTGAATTACGGTTTTTATCTTTCAACGCGGGCGGAGTCGCTGGCAATTGGTTTTCACGTAAGTGTTTTCTGCATGTTAAACTTTATATAATATTGTACGTAGTTTCACATCTTAAAGTTATAAGATTCTTAAACAATGAGGGGGAAGTACGATTTGTGTTGAAAGTAAAATTTAAACAGGAATGCCAAGATTGTAGTAAGGTCGCAGTTCTGATGGATGAATCAACAGTAATTGCGTTTCGGTTATAGGCTAAAAATAAAACGCAACAAATTGAGGAACACGAATTTAAATATAAACTATGATTTGAAGTTCATTATCATTTGTGGACTTGATCAATAAATATAGCAAATTGACAATCCTGACTTCAATTGCTTTCAATTACTGAGTTTTGTTCTACCAAGCAACAAGCAAGCAACAAGACCGTATTTGTCCCAGTTTCAGAAATGTGGTCATCTGAAACTGTTCGATTAATTTTGCTTAGAGATTCAACCATATTCAACCGAATCTTGCCGTTTAAGGAATATTCTGTTGTATGTTCTTATGTGTATACTAAAGCTCTTTTATAACGGTTAAGCAGATGAAGTGAGATTACCTAGCTCAGAATTAGGTAACTAAAAATCCAATATCGGTCAATTACAAAATTATTTTATTTGACAAAATTCTGGACTACGAGTATTTTGTAGATCAAATTCTTCAAGCCGGATTCAATCAGAAATAAGTTAAACTGGGAAAAGCTGTATCAAAAATATATTTTTTAAATTGAATTGTTTCATGTTTTGCACAGCAGTAACATAAAACCTATTTACCTTTTAATTCCATTTTACAAACATCATAAATAAAAGCAATATTATTAATAATTAAAACATTATTAAACATATTATTAAGGCGACATTATCGTCTGAAATGATCTCATCCAAGCAACCATCACGTTAAGGACCTTAAAACGAAAATGATTATGACGATCACAAAAAACTATACTACATTAAATTAAATGCATTATTTACAATTATATGAGTAAAAGAGCTAGTCAGTAACAGCAAAGTGATTATAAATATACTGTCAGATGTGGTAGGATTTCGAAATCCCTAGAAGATCTTGTTGTTCTTTAAACAAAATACAACGACATAATCAATATATACTAAACGTTCATATAGAACTTTGTATCGTTAAGAAACTCAATTCGCAATCTTGTTTCTTTCCTGTTCAATTAAATTTGGATCATTCATTGCGAAGCTATTGTTGCGATTCACTGCAAATAGACCAGCCGACTACAGGATTAATGAGTTTATCGCGGAATTTAAACACTCAGCGCGGAACGATTTGGTATCTATTAATAAAGAGCTGCTCGATGTCTTTATTTTATTATGCTTTGTTCTTTCAAAACTCAGTTATATAAGTGACTAGCAATCTCCAGTGGCTCCGTCTGCGTGGAAAGATTTAAACCATAATATAGTATTTCGACAACTATAAAAATGGTTAAAGTTGGTTAACCTTAAAAGCTAGACATATGCTATGCCGTTTTCGTAGTGTTTTTGATTGCTGCTCCTCTCTTATTTATCTTAGCATAATGTTATATAGCTTTGAGCCTTCCTTGATAAATGCACTAGCTTATACTGAAAAAAAATTTCCAATCGGTCCAGTAGTTTCGGAGATTAGCGCGTTCAAATAAGGTTTAGTTTTTATCCGTGGCTCGATAACAGCTTATGCATCGACGAAGATAACGTCATTTCTCTGTTTGTTTGTCTGTCGGTTTGTTACGCTTTCACGGCTAATCATTGGTAAAATTTGGTGCGATTGAATCTATACTGTGTAAACATAAATGATACAATTTTTTTTATTTCTTTTCAAAACAGACAGAACACAAATACATAATCAATTATGTACTTGTGGATATTTTTAATAATGTACTTGTAGATATTTGAAAATTTGACAAAAGTAATAAAAAAGTATTGTGCTATAATCCCCAAAAAAATTTCCGCGATAAGACAATAAGGTTATAGCAATATAATTTTATTATTACTTTTGTGTTATGGATCTCCACAAAGTAACGCCTTTAACTTACAAAAGTAAGGCGTTAAGTTTTATTTCTTTTTATGTATTTGATTTCAAAGCTATTATACTTGTTCTTGTTGATCCTATTTTATGTTACGATTTCTTCTTTCACCAAAGGTGGTCTGGTAAAGATTTCTTTTAGCAATAAAACCGCCGTTCCACGCCTTATGTTTCTTTAATTAAGTTTCTTTCTTTATGTAGTTTGCGTAACGTAATGTGTGTGCAATAAAGTATTTCTTACTTTCTTTTTGAGTAGCATTTATTTGGGTTATATTTAAGGAACAAAATTAACTTAGGAAAGATCAAATGTAGAAAAGATTGCGTTTGAATTTTTCTGTACCACTTTATAAAAAACTCGATTGTAGCAAAATAACATACCAATAATCTCGTTATAATCGCGTCATGCCATTGACTATCTTAACATTTAATATCGTAAGCCTAACACGTTACTCGACGATTGAGTGTAAACAAATAATATGTACTAAAAACCTCTAAATATCAGAATATCCATAAATATTCCTGTTAACGATCCAACATTCGGAAGTTTTGAGTCATCTTAATGCGAACATCCAAAGAAGCGAGCCAAACAGGGTCGCACCAAGGCTATTGCGAATTAATCATGGCGTCGACCGCGATAATATTAACATCAAATTAATTTTGCATTTGTAAATATCAAAATATACAAAATATTCTTCATATCCTTATCTAAACATTTTCAATTTATTTATAATAATCAAGGAAACATAATCAAGACCTGGAGCTGCGGCGAAAATGGCCGAATCCGGCAAGTGGCGTAAGTATGCATTTCTCATCGAGAGTTTTATATTTGTGCCGTTTGCAGTTCTGTCCCTAGGGCCATGGACAGAAAGTGCAATTTTTTTTTTTCCGTTTTACCACTTCGGTTAATTACCTCTTCAGGTGACAAGAGGGCTGGCTCCTTTTTCGCACAGAGAAACAGCTTAGCGATTCAACGCGGTAACGCTGCCAGAATTTTTGCGACCATTCCACGTGGGCATGATTTGTATAGTCCTAGTGTGTAAGTAAGTAATTTAAGATAGATAATATAAAAAAATAAAAAACAAATAATAAAAAAAATAGGTATCTCTTTTTAAAATCGGTTCTAGATGTCTTACGGTACAAGAATTTTTAACGGATTAAAATACTGGCAAATCATATTATTATTTTGATTTGAGCACTACGCTTTTCATAACCACAGTCTCAATAATGCTTTTCGCCACGTAACCGAAGCATCATCAAGAGATAGACTCGACGACAAAATCGCAAAGCAAGTGCTAATGAAATGTGGTGTAAAATGTATGTGTTTTACGAATCTTGTGAAAGTAAGATATAACAAACGAACACTACACTTTACACTAAACATTACATGGTGTAATGAAATAATGAAAATAACTAAGGTGGTTATCATCATGAATATTAACCTTCACAAAATTGATATGTTCTTATATGTTTATCAGATTTCAAGAAAGAAAACACAACGTGTTTTGGCCGCTACAGTTAGACGTCTATCAACGAAAAAAATATTCGTCTCGAAGTTCGAGCCAAGAATAATATTAACATTAAACTACGCTTATGTACATACTGACTTGAAATAACTCACAGAAAAAATTAACCATTGATTTAAATATTAAATGGTTAGTAAAGTGAATGTTTGGCGGACTGATTTTGACAGAGGAACAGACAAAGGATTAGGAAATGATTAAGCATTAACATATGATAGTTAGATATGACTTTTTAAGACAAACAGAACAATAAATGACAAACGAAATGGTGTAATAAATACTTTTGCAAAATGCAAAGCAGCATTCATGTGTACAGTTTTACTAATTAGCAATAAATAAATATAACGGAAGAAATAATTGTGATTAAGTCCTGTTTGCCAGAGCTTATAGAGTCGTTGCCTATAAAATAAGCTTCAGATACGGTCTTCGCAGTTTCCAAATTTATTTTTGTTTAGATTTTTTGAATTGTACATAAAATATTTTAATATTTTTTTTAATTTATGAATAATACGTCATCACTATATTACAAAGTTTTACAAAGTAATTTTTATTTATTATATAAATTTATTAAAAATTCCAATCAGCAAAGTCGAGGTCTAATAGCTATTAATTTTTTAAATACAAAATTTGTTTTGAATGTTGTGAAAATACGCGTATATAAGGAATAGAAATAAAATATAACACATATATTTAAAAAAAAGATATATTGAGTTTGCATGTGACCACAATGTAACAATGATGACAGTAAATGAAGCAAAAATTAGGGCACACAAGTTTTTTGTGACAATCAAACGATTCAGCAAACTTGCATTTGTTGGCCTTGTTCCATAGACACAACAGTCACAAATAGTTGTATACTTTATAGACGTGCGATTGTCTGGTATTTAGGAATTATTATTTTTATACACGACTGCATTGCAAGACAAAAAATACCACTAGTGATTTGTTAACACGAGTGAAATTTAATAAAACTTACTATATTCAAATTAAAATAATTCTTAATTCAAATTGGCTTTTACAAGCACTTTCGAATCGTTAAATCACAATGAAGCTACGACTGTATATACCATACTGTAGTTTAGTATACTATAGTTTGTATATACTAAGCCAGCCAGTGAAGAATTTCTTTACATCAAATTAATGCGCCCAGGTTTTAAAGCAACGAAAATAAGAAGATAAATCTATACATAATATGAAAAAATCTCTAAAAGCATCTCACTATCCGTCTGTACATTATCGATGTTTATAATATTTTTACTAAAAGATAGTGTAATTTTTGAGAGAGGTTTAGGGCGGAACAATTGTTGAAATTGTGGTGGTGAATTTTGCAGTGCTAGTGTATTGTTGTGTTAATGGTGGCGGGTAGTGCATGGGTGTTTACAATTTTTGCATGTATCAACTATGAAAACGATCACTCTACATTTAGCATAACATATATTTTATACATGTAAAAGAAAAAACGAAATACGGAAAACTCATATATAGTCTGTTCGAAAAATTAAAAAAATGTATCGTATAATCGTGTGGACCATTGCACAAAGATCGATTATAATTATCATCACTGATAATGAACAGCATTCATATCCGTTTTCCTCACATATGTATGTATTAACAAAATTACATGAACTTAAAATTTGAATTATCATTTATCAAACCGAAACTACAAAATTTGATAAATCGCTGACTAATCAGGGATAAATAAGGCTATTAAAATTTTTATCCGTTTTAACACCTTGGTTAATTGCCTCTTCAGGTGACAAGAGGGCTGGCTCCTATTTTGCACAAAGAATCAGCTTTCAGCGATTCGGCGCGGAAACGCTGCCAG
Organism: Morpho helenor; assembly: GCA_029227775.1. Classification (NCBI taxonomy): domain Eukaryota; kingdom Metazoa; phylum Arthropoda; class Insecta; order Lepidoptera; family Nymphalidae; genus Morpho; species Morpho helenor. The sequence continues at coordinate 5,133,583 of JARGCU010000006.1, forward strand.
CATTCGTGGGACCGTTCCACGTGGGCATGACTTGTATAGTCCTAGCGTGCAAGTAATTTAAGATATTTTAGATATAACTTGTAAGTTTTTGCTGTAAATAAAAAAAAATAAGGCTAAAAAGGGCTTATGTAAATTTAAATAACCCGCAGTTAATTATCAAGAAATGTTTTTATTTTTTCAACCGATTAAGATGAAACAAATTTCATTTAATAAACATAATACCAAATATCATCAATCAAAACAAGTAAAAAGATAAATCATTTTCAGCGGTTTTTGACCCCGTGAATTGCTGTCGTCGTATCTCAGTGACATAAGTGTTTTCAATGCAAAAATAAGTCAGTTAATTCAGTATTGGGATATTAATTATAGTGATTTTGATTGGAAAATCCGCACGTCGTTTGGTTTTTTAATGAAATCTTTCTAATAAATCTAATGAGATAAATTATATATATCATTAAGTCAGTAGGCCTTTAGTGATTTTACATTTTTTTACCCGATGGAGTCCACTGTTGGACTTACGTTTAACCAATGAATCCACGTCACGTTTTTGCTGCTCGGTTCCACAAAAAAGTTAACCCGCTGGTTAACCTCAGCTAAGTTTAAACAAATATTTTTTAAATGAATTTATAAGAATTTTCCAAATATAAATAACAATATCTGGGTGACCGAGCCTTGCTTGGTATTTTTTTTCAAAATAAAATTTAATTCAATATATATTTTAGTATTTTTTAATGCCCAAAAACAGGGATAAAAAGATTTTTTTTTAATAAAACCTATATATATTTATTTTATAGTTCGATATAAGCGAACCGACCTTTTTAAAACAACAAAAATTACTTTAACTTTGTATTACACTGTATCACATGATAAAAAAATTCATTGTTTCATTTTTATACTCCATAAGGGCCTGAAAATGTTGCTAGTAAGAGCTCTAGAGTGCGAAACATAACTTGGTTTACTGTGTAGTAAGCATGCAGTGTCAAACATTACTACTTTTCTAATATAACTGAATGACAGAAACAGCTAAAAGCACAGTCTCCATTGAGTTAACATCATCTCCCCACTCTAGGTGGGGTCATGATAGCATGTTATAAACATGTTATTATTATGTCAAACAATACTACTTTTCTAATATAACTGAATGACAGAAACAGCTAAAAGCACAGTCTCCATTGAGTTAACATCATCTTCCCACTCTAGGTGGGGTCATGATAGCATGTTATAAACATGTTGTCGCATGATTTGACTATTTTACGACCGGTCGCCCGCCTGACGTCAACTTATGTTAGTCGCCCTTTACGACACCTCGGTTAGAAATGAGGGTAGATATTAGTTAAATTAGAAAGTTAATAGTGGTGATGTTTAAATTAGTAAGAGAAACTAGATTTTGTTTAAAAATCTTTGGTGACACAAAAAGTAACAAATAAAAATTAAGAAAAATCTAAATTTATAAATATGGTATTTAAGTAAGGCTGTCTATTTTTAATAGTAATTTTAAAGTTTGATTTTCTTATGTCAAGAACAAGTAACTCCCATAAAAATATAAGTCCATGACTTCTTTGAAGGTATCATTGTTTTATGTATGTTTGCATGTTGTTTTTAATTAAGAAGTAATATTGTAGTAATTTTAAGACCGGCCATCTGCCTGACGTCAACTTACTTTAGTCGCTTTTTACGACACATCGGTAAGAAATGAGGGTGGACTATTCTATTCAGCTGAATACCACACAGCTTCCTTCCTTTGTTAAGTATGTTAAGTATTTTATATATTATTTCATAAGTTGTGTTGTATATTATCAACAACTCTGATGTATGGAAAAACTTTGAAACGTTTTGTAATGTATGTATATGTAAGTATAAAGTGAAATTAATGAATTTTAGTAGAATATTGTTATCAGAGCGAAAACAGAGTGTCTCATGAAAATATACTTTTATTTTCCTTGATAATTGTGGGTAGTTAGATAAAGCGGTATAAAATGTAATTGATTATTATGTACGAAATAATTGAAGAATATGTCTTCCTACGAAGGTAAATAGGGAGACAATATGGCTAACAAGTAAAATATTTTTGCATTTGGAACAAAAAGGATATAGAGTACATTATATTAAAACGAAGTAACGGATGACTACAAAAGATACAATGTTGAAATTTCAATACATCAAAAATAACCCTTGACAATCGAATTACAGTTTAATCGAGGATTTCAAATATTAAAAAAGTTGAAAGAAAAAACAAAAGACAATAGAGTTGTTCTTTAAAGATTCACTGTCAGCCGTAAACAAATCTGTTCTATTTTCAACTAGACTCAACAATGTCTCGATATGCATAATAACAGAATAATATTGTCTTTTGTTTATACTGATGTATAGGCTCACCCGTGACCGCCGTCCTAGCGCATTGTCGCCAGGTATCGTCAGAAAATTGCCGCTCATTTTCACAACACAATCAGATATAAATATCACGGGCAGCGTGTGTACCGCGCTATGGTCAGTCTTGCAATGGTTGTTGGGTTTATGAATGAGTGACGTTTTTAAATAGTCTACTTTGCTCCGCTTAGCCCGTGACGTAGCAGCGTGAGTGGAACGTCTACGTTCCAACGACCCAAATAGCATTAATATCAGCTGAGAATTTCAAGAAATTCTTGTTATGAGAACATCCGGGAATTTTTGTTAGTAGTGGTATCCGCCTAAGCAGTATAAAGAACCATAATTCCTTACCGAGATGGTGTATATATGTATATGTCGTAAAGGGCGACTAAAGTAAGTTGACCCGCCGTGTGGTATCCGACTGAGAAAAATAGACCACCCTTATTGCTGACTAAGGTATCGTAAAAGGCGACTAAGGTAAGTCGACCCGCCGTGTGGTATATATACACAAGATTAACTCATTTAAATATTAAAGATGGCTGGTATATAAATTTTGTCTATATTGGTCAAGCGGTTTAAAAGCGGTTTAAAAACGTAAGAGATTTTCGCATTTATATCACAGAGTGTGAATATTAAGGTTACATTTGTATATGAAAAAATAATATAGCAGAAGTTACAATAGAATTATTTTGCTATAATCCGCATTTGTTATGAAAATCTATTTAATGCTAAGTTTAGGAAGCAGACAACATTCACATACCTAAGACCGGTATGTACATCACTGGCTAACTGCTCGAGCAATCTGCGTATAGCTGGCGTAATACATCCAGTAATACATCATAAAACGCAGCTACCAACAAATCACCACACAAACACTACACACATTCACTACGACAATATCTACAAACGTTTCGCTCGTATTCGAATTTTTATTTTTAGTTAACAGCAGTTTAAAAACACTGTTAAAAGGAAAATGTTACAGAAAGGCTTCTATACTATACTGCTATAAATTACTTAGATGATAAGATTGCGTGGATATAGCTACTTTACAACCCTGCACAAGATTAATGACTAAATGTATATTTATAAGAATTATGTTTTAAAAGAGCAACTGTGGAGTTTCGTGCCGAGAAGAGCCATTCTCGGTAGGAACAGCTTTCCGAACCAGCAGTAGATTTGACGATTCAAAAGCACTTATTTACAAGTTTAATTGAATAAAGAATATTTTGGATTTGAATTTGGACATTCGTGGAAGTTAGAATTTTTAGTTAGAATACGTCGAAAACGGATTCAGTCCTCATAATTTTGAGAGCTGTTCACGGAAATTATTTTCAACAAAATGTATTTCGAAGACTCGTTTTGTAAATATTTCTCATTGAAAAGAAAGAATTCAATATAACTATTGATTATAAAAATAAAATCTGTATAATATGTGAATGTACGAAATTTCACAGATGTTACTGTGTAAACACAATATTTTATCATCCTCTTAAACAAACTGAAAACGAGGTCATGTTTAGTGTCTGCACAACAAAGGAACGCACTTTAGATCTATGTATACTCGCACATATTTAATATTTGAATGCGAAATGTCCTGATAATCAGACTGCAGTCAGTCAGTGAGGTCAAATCAGATCACGTCCAGGGGGGGTTTGTCCCTTTGAGTGTTTCGAATAGAGTTTATAGGACGCCCATCTGAAAAGGTCGCCGATGCGGTCGATGCATATGGTGCTCCTCTTGCATTGATTAGCGGAAGGAGGGGCCACTTTTAAAAAGGCCCCAACCCAGAGGTGGCGCACTCTGGGGTTCAGAGCTACTCCTGGCGGGGATGGGGGCAATGCGTACAAAGATACCCTGTTCCCGCCACCAGCAACGTGGTGGATCACACAAGTTGTTTTAGTCGGTGCGAGTCCGACCGGTACCCATAAGGGATTTTTTCCTGTATAAAATAAAGGTCGCGGCTTGTATAACCTACAAAGGGGAGGGGATGACAGCACGCAACACAATACTTTGGGTATGTCACCGATTAATTAAAAGCTTTTATTTAACTTGCCGTGTATGTATGTAAAGGTGGGATCTTGCAAGTACACTTTAACCCACTTCCCAGTGTCCGATTGAGCTGAAATTTTACATAGGTACTAGTCTAGTCCTGATGACAATACATGTTTATTATAATATTAGTTGTAATTAATCCTAAAATTTGTGTAACATGACTTTTTAGACAGTATACGTTGAGTTGCACCTAAAATAGAGGAGATATTGTTATATACTGTTATATATGATATGTTTATTTGTACCATACAGTTTAAAAATAATTTATAGAATTAGTTGTTGTTGTGGGTATTTATATAATAAAGCAGTTGTCATCCAACACTTGTTTTAATGACACAACATGGTGGCAGCGGTGTTAAATAATTAGTTTTTCTTGTGCAATCAAAGTAATAATTGCTCAAAAGTATATTTAAACTAAATTATTAGTTGTGAATTAAGTAATTGTTCACGATGGAACATGCAAGACCGCCGCAAGAACTATGTATGGATGGCAGCCCCGTCGGCCGGGCTGACGCGTGGAAACGATGGAAGACACAGTTTGAGTTATTCTTAAAAGCTTCAGGTGTACATAAAGAGGATTCAGCCGTGCAGGCAAGCTTATTAATTAATCTCATTGGTTCGGAAGGATTTGATGTCTACGAAACATTTGTGTTTGACAGAGATAGTGACCGCGATGACGTAACGGTTTTAATAAAAAAGTTCGATAATTACTTTGGCGTGAAACCTAATATTACGTTAGCCAGATATAATTTTTTCGTTAGAAACCAAAATGAGGGTGAATCAATAAATCAATATGTCACTGCATTGAAACTTTTAAGTAAGACCTGTTTATTTTCATCGCTTGAAGAAGAATTAATCCGGGATCGGATCGTGTGCGGTATAAGAAATACCGTCGTTCGAGATCGATTGCTTCGATCGGACGATTTAACATTGGACAAGGCGATAAAAATCTGTCAAGCGGACGAAGTGTCAGTGGATGGCAGTCGTCAGTTGGAGACGCGACCCGTGAGTACGGGGCACGCGTCCATCGACGGTGTGGCAGCGCGCGCTTCGAGCCGCGCGAGCGGGAGCCGGCAGTGGAGCGCTGGCACCAGTGGCGCTCGCGCAGGAAACGCCGGTGCACGCCGCGCTCGCCGCGATAACGCGCGCAGTGCTAGGCCCGGTGCGGCGTGCAAGTATTGTGGAAAATATTGTGCAACGGGTGTATGTGCCGCGGCTGGTGTAAAGTGCTATATCTGTGGCAGGTATAATCATTTCGCAAGAATGTGTGGTGCTAAAAAAGTATATGATATCGGTGTTAGCGAAAACTGTGACAGCGATAGCGAATCCTTTTATATATCGACAGTTTCAAACGCGTTAGCGAGTGGACACCTGGAGGACTGGTATGAGACTTTAACCGGTGAGTGTGGCGTTGAGAAGTTTAAGCTCGATACGGGAGCCGACATAAATGTATTATCTTTTGAACGATTTTTATTATTAGGTTATAATGTTGATTGTATAAACGTTCGGAGTAATGTAAAACTTCAATCTTACAGCGGTAATATGATTCCTATAAAGGGAATCTGTAATTTAAAGTGGTGGTATAAAAATAAATTGTTTGTTTTGAAATTTGCTATAGCAAGTATTAAGTGTAAAAGTTTATTGGGAAAACATGCGTGCATAGAACTGGGGTTAATAAAACGTATACATGACGTTAACATGTCAAATTATGATAACTTGTTTTGTGGTATAGGATGCCTTCCGGGTACATGTAGTATTGTTGTGGATGAGTCTGTAAGTCCGGTAGTTAGCGCTCCGCGTAAAGTACCCCTTAGTCTATGTGATAAATTACAAGATGAATTAAATAAGATGATTGAACAAGGTGTGATTAGAAAGGTTACTCACCCGACACGATGGGTGAACGCGTTGGTTATTGCCGCTAAGAAAGACGGTGGTATAAGGTTGTGTCTAGATCCGCGTCCGCTTAACGTCGCGATTCAACGGGCGCACTTTCAATTACCGACCATTAATGAAATAGCGAGCAAGCTTCACGGGGCGCAGTTCTTCACAGTTCTTGACGCTAATTCGGGATTTTGGGCCATGAAATTGGACGACAAAAGCGCGGATCTGTGCACTTTTTGTACGCCGTTTGGGCGATACCAATTTTTAAGATTACCTTACGGTCTGAATTGTGCTTCCGAAATTTTTCATTCAACACTTAAGCAATTGCTGGAAGATTTAGAGGGTGTGGATGTATTTATTGATGACATTATTTGCTGGGGTAGAAATAAAAATGAGCATGATAGACGCCTTACGGCCTTATTAAATAGAGCGAATGAGATTAATCTAAAATTTAATAAGAAAAAGTGTAAAATTTGTGTAGAAGAAGTAATTTATTTAGGCCATGTTTTTAACAAGAATGGCATGAAGCCAGACTCAGAAAAGATTAAAGCCATTACAAATATGCCTACACCAAATAATAAAAAATCGTTAGAAAGATTTTTGGGTGCTACTAATTATCTGTCAAAATTTATTCCCAACTATTCTAATCACACTGTTCATCTTACTAGATTGCTTAAGAAGGAATCTGTGTGGTATTGGGATAAAGTTCATGATACAGCAATATCGAAGTTAAAGGACTTGTTAGTAAGCGGCTCCTCTGTGTTGGCGTTGTATGACGTCACTCGGCCCGTGGTGATATCGGTAGACGCGAGCAGCGTAGCCCTCGGTGCGGTGTTGATGCAGGACGGTCGGCCGGTCGAATACGCGTCGCGAACCCTTACCGACACGCAGACTAGGTACGCTCAGATTGAAAAAGAGCTTCTTGCTATCGTGTTCGCTTGTGAGAAATTTCGTCAGTATATTTTTGGAAAAAGATCAGTGGTCGTAGAAACAGATCATAAGCCATTAGAAAGTATTTTTAAAAAAACGTTAGTGTCTAACCCCGTGCGTTTGCAGCGAATGTTGCTAAGACTGCAAGGTTACGATTTAATTATTAAATATGTTCCTGGAAAATTGATGTTTATTGCTGACACTTTATCGCGAGCGCCTCTCCCTGATCTCTTAGACAGTGATGTAGATTCGAAATTGATGTATGAAGTAAATCTTATGTTCGAACATATTCAGATGTCATCTAGCAAGTTGAGTTTAGTCCGCAACGAAACTTTAAAAGATGAAAATTTAATACAGCTTTCTAAGTATATTGTCGACGGGTGGCCAGATAGAAAAAGCGATGTGAGTGATAACCTTAAACTTTATTGGTCGATGCGGAATGAATTAATTGTGTTAGATGAAATTATATTTAAAAACAAACTAATTCTTATTCCTTTTTCATTAAGAAATAAAATGTTAAGTATCATTCATGACGGGCATCTTGGGATAGATCGTTGTAAGAGGCGTGCCCGTGAAGTTTTATTCTGGCCGGGTATAACGCGGGACATTGAACTTTATGTCAAGCGATGTAGTGTTTGTTGTGAAAATTTAAATGCCCAAAGTAAAGAACCAATGATTCCAGTACAGATTCCGAAATTACCGTGGAATAAAGTTGGAGCTGATATATTTGAATATAGGAAACAATATTATTTAATTTTAGTAGACTACTATTCGGGATTTATCGAAGTCAGTGACTTAAAAAATATTTCATCAAAATCCGTTATAATGTCCATGAAAGAAAATTTTGCTAGGTACGGCATTCCAGAAGTAATGATAAGCGATAATGGCACACAATTCTCGAGTCGCGATTTCAAAAAATTTTCAATAGAGTGGGGATTTGATCACGTGACCTCTTCGCCCAATTATCCTCAGTCTAATGGCAAGAGTGAACGATCTGTACAAACAATAAAAAAACTACTCATTAAATCGATAAATAGTAATAGTGATTTTTATTTGAATTTACTCAGTTATAGAAATACACCGCGTGATAACAACTTGAGCTCTCCTGCACAATTATTAATGGGCCGGCGATTAAATTGTAGACTGCCCGTTCATCCAAATTTATTAGAACCTAAGGTCACTGCTAAAATTGAATATGAATTTTTAGTTAACAGGCAGCATAAGAGTAAACTTTATTACGATAATCATTGTAAAAAATTACCTGAGTTAGATGTAGGGGATCAGGTTATTATTAATGATCCTAACAAGAAAAGCAGAGGCCAAGTTATAAAGAAAGCATCCACTCCGCGCTCGTACATTATTCAAAATAATACAGGCAGAACGTACCGCCGTAATCGGCGACATTTGAGGAAAATTTCAATTGATAATGCACCCGAGTGTAATGAGCCCCTGCATCTTACGGGTAATTCAGACTTAAAATTAAGTGATAGCCCAGAAATAATCCATATCGATGATAAGAACGAAGCCTGTTCTAGTAATCAATTTTCAAAAAACAAGCTTCGTTCTCCTTATTTAACCAGAAAAATAACTGGGCCGTTGCCTTATTCTATATTCGAATAATAATTTTTTTTTATTTATTTAATTTAATTTTTCTTATACTTTTTTTTTTTTGTTTTGTGTGGGGTAAATAGCCATTACAAGTAGACGTTATATTAATATAGATTATTTGTTTATTGTACTTTTGTATTTTTGTGGGGAAGATGTTGTGGGTATTTATATAATAAAGCAGTTGTCATCCAACACTTGTTTTAATGACACAACAGTTGTTACTTTGCGGAAGTCCATTATACAACATAATGATAAGCATGAATTCGATAATTCTGCATGTATCAGGTATGAAAATGGATAGTACACCCTACATGTAGCATTACAAATATTTTCTTTTATAATGGATTATAGAAAACTAATAACGTTATTACTTTGTTACTTTTTTCTTCAATTTTAAATTATATTTATATTAAATAATTTTTTCAATTATTCAAATGATGTCTGTAGGACAATCTTTGTTTATATTATAAGTATGCTTTATAAAGCAATAATGTTTTTGTGTCTTCGATAAACAGTTTTTATTAGCAGACTAGTAATGAAAATATTTCAATACATATTAAATTAAAATACAATTTCGAAAATATACTTTGTTATTACTTTAAACGCTGTGTGGTATCCGGCAGAGTAGAATAGGCCACCCTCATTTCTTACCAAGGTATTTTAAAAGACGACAATGGTAAGTTGATCCACCTTGTGGTATCCGGCTGAGTATAATAGATCACCCTCTTCCTTACCGAGGTGTCGTAAAATACATCTAAGGTAAGTCGACGTCAGGCAGGCGGTTGATCGTAAAATACGTAGCCAAATCATGTGACAATATGTTTATAACATGTTATGCCGACCCCACTTACAGTGGGATAAGGGCAGAAGGATGATGAAGGAGTTTATTATTACTTTAGGATTTTACTTTGGTCTTTTTATCTTTGCTTCACAATCCTGACGCTAAGAGACGTGATAGAAAAGTCATGAACTATAATTGATACTATGGTCTTTAAAATTCAGATAAAGAAAGTCGGCATAACATGTTACAAACATGTTGTCACATGATTTGACTACATATTTTAGGAACGGCCGCCTGCCTGATATCAGCTTACCTTAGTCGTATTTTACGACACCTCTGTAAGAAAGAGGGTGGTTTATTTTACGCAACCGGATACCACACGGTGGGTCAACTTACTATACTCGCATTTTACGACATCTCGGTAAGAAATGAGCGTGGTTTATTCTACTCAGTCGGATACCACACGGTAGCTCGACTTACCTTAGTCGCCTTTTACAACACTTCGGTAGGAAATGAGGGTGGTACTATTCTATTCCGCCGGATACTACACGGCGTAATTATGTATATTCTGAATCATGAACGGTTGTAAAATAAATTACCTCAAATTCCCGATGAAAGGTCATTTTTTACATCCATTTGGTTTGGTAGCACCACTAGTATAAATACATCACTTCACAAATACGGACGTCTTTCTGTTCATACTATTATATTTTATTTGTAGAAACGCAATGCAGGAGGCTAAACTTAATTAGATTAAATGTCTGTATAACGTCACTAAGACATATACGAGTATTCATGTCTGGCCCGTTAGTGCAGGTTTACCTTCAGCTCTGTGGGCTACGGGTTTGATGTCTGCTTGGAGCCAACATTTTACAACATGTTTCAAATACACCACTATCATACATTTGGTCATTAATATAAAAAAAACGCTGTGATGCCCCAGCGGTAACACTATGCGACTCTTTCGAGGATGTCACAGGTTCAAACACCGGGTAGCCACCAATGAGTTTTTCTGTTAAAACTTATTCGTCTAATTGATAAGTAGCGGCCTGTTACTATCCCTCTGCTTAGAATAGGCCTTAGCTAAGGCTAGGATTCGAGCTAAGACCTACCACGCTGCTCCAATGCGGATTGGTAGGTTACACATATCACCAGAATTCTCTAGAGATATGCAGGTTTCCTCACGATGTTTTCTTTCACCGAAAAGCGTGTGATAAATTACAATTATCAATTAGATACATAAGTTTTAACAGACAATTCATTGGTGTCTGCCCGGATTTCTAATCCGTGACCTCCTCGAAAGAGTCGCACGGTGTTACCGCTGGGCTACCACAGATTTTTTAATTGATAAAATTCTGGGGATATGTGTAACCTACCAATTCATATTGCAGCAGCTTGGTGGGCTAGCTTCAACCCTTCTCTTCAGAAACGGAGAGAGGAGGCATATGCCTTGCAGTGGGATAGTAACAGGGCCGAGTTCTTTAAGTTAGTTTAAATAAGAAATAAATAAAACGAAAAAGTTATATTTGAAATACGGATATTTATTTATATTTTCATAAAAATTCTAAATTCAATAATGTGTTTAAACATGTAACATTTACATATATGCATTTATACAAAGATATATGCAATGTTAGTGAATTTTAATACTAGAATTGGAGCGTAACCGACTTATAATGAGTTATGTGTTTCATCACATTTTACACTTAAAAATAATATTTACCAAGTATTGTCAAATGGTAAAGGTCTTAATGTGTCGATGAAGTTTATATGTAATAAAATATTTATGATATTGAATGGCTGTGCGCTTTTCTTTAAAACTAGCTCGATTGCGATATATTCAGAATTTTCTTGTAATAAAAACCAAAATATAAAAACAAAGATCCTAAATCGGAATGGCATGATGCAAAGAATGGAAAAACCTTCATTTGTACATGCAATAATAAGGTGAATTTGATATCGTTAATGAAAAACGGTTTTCAAGAAATTTAATTTATAATCTGTATTTGATATTTAAGTAAAGTGACAGTAAGTATATATTTTTAAATGACGAAAATAAGTCACCATTTAACACAATAAATTAAATTTAAAAAAATATAAAAAGGTACCTATGTAATTTTAATAAAATATTAGTTTTTTTAAATAAAAAGAATTAAGCTTAACTAGAGTATATTTATAATAAAATAAAATTTTGGATTAGGCGAGAAATAGATTTAATACTATGCACTATATATTGTATCAGTCATTAAAAAATGCGTAATTATGGTTGACTTTTAAGTAATTTTCACTAATTCATTATGTCGACTGTTAATTTGCAGGTAACGGGGCATCTGTCAATTACAAAAGTTTAGAAATAGAAAGCAGAGATAGGGATCCTTACACGTTTTATCAACTAGAAATCAAAAAGTATACATTGATATTTCTTTTTGAGATTTAATATATGTTATTAATGGTGTATATATATACACACTTGTCACTTTTATTAAATATCGATTTAAATCTGTTAGAGAATAAATACTGGATACATTATTCGACATCAATACTATCCATTCATTGGGTACATTTTTCTAAAACAATTCTATACAACGTCTAATAAAGCACACGATAAAGGTAACATTTCACTTATAATCTGTAAAATAATATTTATTATAAGTTAAAAATATTGTGTGCTAAAAAATAAACTATGGAGATTAAATCGAACGAGTCGATCGCAAAAAGAACCACTCAAGTTTTTAATTTAGGTTATAAAGACGAGTAAATATACTTTTTTATATTATATTATTGAGATTTGGACTAGACAAACCACATTCTATCTACAGATATGTAATCCATGATAAATACTAATATACAGAAAATCTAACTCCCGTGTATGTTAAGTGATGTGATTCTCAGTTATATTTTCAATGCTACATTATTTTATTTAAACGTATACTTTAACGAGGTATATAATGTGGTATAGCTATATCACATGCGAGTCCTAACAATATACAGACAATTACACGCCTAAATGTCTAAATAAAGTAAACACTGAGAGTCAAAAAACCTAAAACTGTCAATGTTTAACCTCTAGATCAAGATCACCGAAGGCAAAGTTAAGAGGACTTTCAGAAAAAGGAGAACTGGCAGGAAAAGCCAGGTAAAGGAAATATTAATAATAAAATAGATAAGTTAAAACCCAACGAGTTGATACTTATATTTTAAAGGGTTAATATAAGGGTATATCGTTTAACCAAAGTTAGGGACTGTGACATCAGTAAACTATGACATATATTCCGTATAGTTTAAAATTTTGACACACAAATAAGTAATAGAAAATTATTGCTCTCAGTTACAATTATAAATAATTAATTAATAATATTCATTTGCGTATATATGCTTTTTGAAATAGGTTATACGTGAGTTTCTTTGTCTATTTAACTAGTATTCGAATTGTAAATATTATTGACAGTAATTGCAAAAAAATCATATATTCATTACCTTGTAACTCTATTCATATTTAAAATTTGTATGAGAGTTTGAAATTTAAGTTAATAGTGCAATTTTAACCGCTGACACAAGTAACGGACAACTTAATAAATGAGTTAACTAATTCAAACCCATATTCAATAATATTGATCTCGTAATTAATATATTAGATTGATTATAAAGATTGATCTATAAGAAACGTATGAATGTCTATGTTTTCTCAAATATACATACTAAAGATCTTTAAAATAATATAAAGACTCTATTATAAATCATTAAATAGGTACGTGATATTCCGAGTAAATTTTAATTCTATTTTTGGTGTTTTGGGGATTTGGCTTGATATTTTCATAAATCTTACCTTAAAATATTCTACTTATGTAAATTTGAAATAGTATAAAAGATTATTCTGTAAAATAGTATAGAAAGTGCAAATAATGGACGAAAACGATCCGCGACGTATTCTAAAAATAATTATTATTGCTCAGATAAAAAGACACATGCAAAAGTTTAAATATAATAAACAATGTAGCATCGAGAACAAACCAGTTAAATATTCGAATAATTTTTCCTACTTTGTGAACCCCAGATCTTGCTTGAAGTGGTTAAGTTTCAATAAATTCATATTGCATTATCGCAGACAAGTACATTATAAACACGATACTAACGCTTAACAAAAAAATATTTGAGCACTGAATGTCTAATATTAGGTTTATTAATTTAAAATGATTTTACAAACATTATTTATAATAATAATAATATAGAAAATTTTAGAACGGATATAGTATCAATGTCCCGTACAGGACGTAAACAAATTAGAAGCAAATTTTAACAGTTAACACACATGAACTTTCATAAAGCAAGTTCACATAAATATCCACAGTTATGATTTATGTATCTCATTTTATAACAATATCACAATTTTCAATAATATACAAAAAGACAGGACTCTAGATAACATGTTTAAACAGGTCAAGCGTAAAAAGTAAGAGCGAAGAGGTGATATATGTATTTTATTTAACATCGTGGTACGTATATACATTTTCGATCACATATTACGCGGATCACTTAAAACGGGACATAAAGGAGTATATATAAAAGATGAGGAGACCATACATTTTACAATAAATCATACTACTTACCGTAATCCAATTTTAGAACACTCATCTCCTAAACGTGCTTTAATTCGAGCATGACTAACATTCAATAACGGGAAACATAAAACTCGCATCGAATCTCAACACGCAACATTATGTCAATACTTTCACATGTTCCTCGATAGAAGCGTATCATGTATACCAACAAACTAAGGAAATAATGTACATAAGGCCATATATTTATTTACTGTACACGTATAACGATAAGATGATAAGTAGATAAATAATGTTGATTTAATATAAGGGGTTAAGGAATAGGTAATGTGTCCATATTAACGACAGTTTGGTCCATACAAGTAGAATTAGTACATATGTCGTGTGTGAAGATAAGTCCACACACAACTTTAGGAATCCAGCAAAATTCCAAATTGATAACGTCCATAAACATTGGAGTGAACGAAGAAATATTACTATTATTGCGTCAACGACTTTAACACTGAATTTCATAATATTTAATGGACGAAATAAAGTTGGGGAATTAAGATAAATTAGTTGCAACGGTCTCGTAGGGATGACATAATCTGACACATTTTGTTTGTTTTCATTTATTTCAGGAGACCTTATTTTGCTGAATACCTAAATATCGGCGGACGTAGCAGCGTCCGGCCGCCTACGGTCAGTCTTTTTTGGCTAATGATTCAAATTTGTGCAAAATATTCTACTATCCGCGTAACTTAACATCATAAATTTATTTACAAAACGACTTCTCTCATCGGTAATGTAAACGAAACGAACGAGCACTGACCGGTAACCGCCGGAGCGCCGAGTGTCTTGTAGGATTTAAGTTGATTTTATCTTAAGAGATATCGTCGGCTCTTCTCCTGCTTTCCTTTTTGTCTTTTGCGGCCAGTATGCTGTGGTCACTCCGTTAGTATTAGTTAATAAATCACAACCGGTTTGTTCCAGTCGTATGATAGGCTTATTAGAATTGTTCACGCTGTTAATGTTTATGAATTTCACGATGGTCCTTGGGTACCAGATGGTGCTTCCGCTCTCATTTCCGATTTGAGTTTGACAAATTCCCTTGCTACCTCATCACTGTGCCTTTGTGAGAGTATTCTTAGTATTGTCCAGCCAGTTTCATCCATTTTAACCCGAGTGCCTAGAGGAAGCCAGCCAGCACACGAGCCCTAAAAATCGTAAATTTGAATTAATCCTAATATGAAACTGGCTTCACTTATGACTTTAAAATTTATTCATGCATAGAATAATCAGCATCTAGAATCTAGCATTCTTAGTTCGGAAAAAATGTTTAACTATCAGGACGAGTTAATATTAATGAGGTTGGATTCAATTGGAGCTTATATATCGGGCTACCATTTAGGATAAAAATTCCATATTTCCTTTGGGCACATTACAAATACCTATTGTGCATAATTGACGTTAATTTAACATCAAAGTTGACGCGCACTCAAATCGTGAGTACAACTTGTATAGAATATAACACGAGTAAATATTAGTTAATTTCACCTGTTCAGCTATATCGGCAAGACGCATCACTGCCACTCCGACCAGTCTATCTTCTCGAGCGAAGCAGTAGTCGCGGACACAAACATGAAGCTCAAACAACTCTAGTTGTTCTGTTGCACTCACCATACTGGAATTTAAAACATAACATATATTAGAGAAACCTATAGACAAACAGATAGTAGATCTGGATAGATAGATCTGGATGGACAGATCTGGTTGAGTAGAATAGACCACCCTCATTTCTTACCGAGGTGTCGTAAAAGGTGACTAAGGTAAGTTTACCCACCGTGTGGTATCCGGTTGAGTAAAATATAACACCCTATTTCTTAGTGAGGTGTCATAAAATACGACTAAGATAAGTTGATGTCAGGCAGGCGGTCGCTTGTAAAATACGTAGCCAAATCATATGACAACGTGTTTATAACATGTTGTTCCGACCCTACTTAGAGTGGGATAACGGCAGGAAGATGATGATGATATAGACAAACGGAATCATAAATCAAAACTTCCTGCTCAAAAAAAATTCTATAAAAAATCTATTGTTGAATATGTCAATAATTTTTACGAAAATGATTGGAATTAAAGTGGAACCTTTACAATTGTTTGACAAGATATTCATGACAAATATCAATTAATTTTAATGTCACAGAAACGGTTCTACATTATATTCACTTACAAGTGGAAAGTTTCGTTAAACTTAGGGCTCCAGTTGTTACTCTTCGATTTGGTAGCAAATTTCCTTTTCTTGTCGGCGAGGTGCGGCCCAATCAAGTTCACTTCGATAAACGGACGGAACATGCCACTGGCGATCACCCACTTCAGGTCATTTGCGGCAACAACTTAAAAATAAATTATATATTTTATATAAAGCAACAGAAAAATGATTTAAAGTACTTATTAGCTCCTTAATTCTATATCCAGTATAGCCAAGTTTATTAATTCAAATGGAAATGTCAATTTCCTCTTTTCTATAGGTCGATTATTGTACAGGCTTACCTTTAACCGTGATCTTGTGTTCACCCGTGCCAGGATGAGTAAAAAGATCTACTTGAAGTGATACTTCTCCTACGCTGCCTTCTTCTGCTACTGCTGCGTCTAGATAAAAATATTCGAGTAATAACAATTGTAAGATATAATCGCTTATTATTAAAAGAAATCCGTAATACTGAAGACATTTGAAAGTTTTTAATAACATAAAAATGCTCGGATTTATTTAAAATCCTTCCACCTTTTAACAAGACATCCTTCTTTATAATACATAAAACAAATGCTTATTTATATGACATGGCAAAATAATTGTTTTCAAATTGCGCGTGCCGTTGCCATCTATAATTAATATAGCACTTAGTTTAAAATAATTTCACAGTTTGCATTTGTGTGTACACCTATATGGTGTGTATATTGCCGATGGCCTTTTATAATAAAATAAATAAATAAGACTGCAGACTAAAATAAAGATATTAAACAGATTGACCACCAAGTTTCTAGCTGGTTCGTGTCGGTAAGAGCAACATTCCGTACTTGTAGTAGCTATATGATTATTTGAAAGCTTTTTGAATAAATATTATTTTAATATGATTGACATATTTATGGATTTAAAACCAATTTTAAATAAACTATAACAAATTCATTTTTATAGAGCTAATCAAAAATCTTACCCTGATTCTGCTGACTCGTCACAAATGTCCGTATCAGGGTATCAGTGGTCTGCGTGTACAGACTCAGTGCGTATCTCAACGACTGAAGTTCCGGGCTCTTCTCTAAAAAGGTTTTCTTCAATCCGTTGCCGCCAGCGTGGAAGTATAACTTGATAGTATCTAATGCAGCATCTAGCACAGCGCATTGTTTCGGAGTGAGACTCTTTTCAGCTGATAAATGCTGTGAAAGATTTTTGAGTAATTATAACGTTATATTTTTACAATATTGAATTTTGAAGGCAGGCGGCAGGTCGTAAATAACTAGCTATATCAAGTAACCACATGTTTAAAACATGTTGTGCCGATCCCACTTAGAGTGTGTTAAGGGTAGGAGAGACCGAACCCGTTAATTAGGAGACCGGTATATTTTATTGAAAACGGTATTTATCCATAATAATTATCATAAGTTTATTAGAAACAAGAAGTCCGAAAATTAAACAAATTATATTCCAAAAACTAATTAAAACTCGAAGAAAATTCGGAGCCAGGTTCAGTTAAAAAATTATAATGTTTTCGTTAATTTTCTTTTAATTCAATTTAAATTACATATCATAAAAGTGTAAATTAATTTATTCTATTGAAAATGACGATCTAAGCAAACGAAACTGCTCCCAGTAACTGTGACCTCACTGTGAAACGATTGCTCTGTTTATTTATTTTACATATATAATACATAAAATCTATCTTCACATTCGTATGAGATTTGAGAAATATTTCATCTGTTTATTATTTATTCGAAGGACTTACGTTTATAGCTTTTAAATTTATGTGTGAGATCCGAGGCCAACATATAAAATAAACAAAATTTCTATTTCAGCTCCATAAATGTGCGTAAACTCCCCGATCAAACGAAAATTTCCAACCGATGACTCACCTCCTTCGAAATATCCATGACGCCGGAAAGAGCGTGTTTGACATCCTGTTTACCGACTGTGCTCTTGAAAAGCTGCGTCATGTCTTCAATCTTTGCGTTCGCCGCTAAATTCTTCGCATTGTTCGTAAGATTCTTGAGCATCATCTGGCCAAATAAATAAATAATTTTTTTTATGTATTTTTCACACAAAACTTTTTTTTTTTAATTTTAGGAAACGCATGTGACTAGAGGGAGGCCTAAGAAGAGATAGTTAGATTGTGTGCAGTATGACATGCATATAAAAAGAGTAGTGTCAGAGTTGACGAATGAATGATTGGGAATGAGGGATTGGGAAACATATTCTGCCGACCCCACTTAGAGTGGGATAAGTGCAGAAGAATCATGTAATAGATTAGATATGAACATTCTTTCATAATGTTAATACTTCAATCGACGTAATATTGAGTAATGATACAGGTAACATACAAAGTAATCAACAGAGAAGTGCAATGTGACGTGTTTATCAATATAAAGATTAAATAAAATTTTACCGTTTTATCAGTCATTGGAGGAAGCACCACTGTCTTTTCAAGTATCTTCATCACAATCTTCCATAGTTCTTTCAATAATCTCTTTAGTACTGTTTTCTCGCAAGATTCAGCATACATTGTGAGGGAACCATCCTATACAAATATTGAAAGGAAATATTACAAAAAGGTACAATCTACTTGCAAATAAATGTTAACAACGTTTTCACTGGAACCAGGCACATCCCAAACAAATGATTCAATTAATAAGGCTTATTTCCGCAACGCTGGTCTGAACGCATAGCTAAGATTAGGCAGTTGAAATCGTTCTTTAAATTGGACCTACTAAGCTTAACCGTATGTGCCAGCTAAACTGTTTTATAATCTATAAGTATGATATCCACCTAATATAGAAAGTTAAAAAGAGCTAAATATATTACCAAAATATCCATCAATGGCCTCAACACTTCATCAGCTTCATGATGTGCAGGCGGTTGTGGAGCACCCGGCACGGCTGTACCACCTCCGACTTTTTGCAGCAACTCACCAAGCTCTTTAACACTTGCCGTGATCCTGGTCTCAAGGCTGAAAGATATCGTTCCGTAGATAACATAGTTAATGCTCTGTAGTTTTCATAAAACATACGATGACAGGGAAGTATGGATTATGATGTACCTAAAACTACGACTGAAACTATAACTAATCGTCCATCATAAATTACCGGTAAATCTTCATACATGGAAAATACCCATACGAGTCCACTGTATAAATATTTGATACATAATTTTGATATTACATAAAATCACTTTAGAGAAGTCAATGAATTAAAATAGAAATCAGTTTCATATTTTGCATCTGTACATAAAAATACATACTCTTCTAAAAACAAAAATAGAATTTCGTAATATTCGCAAGACGGAACTAACTTTCAGATACACTCAGACCTACTCGTATTGTAGGAACAAGCAAAATATTGCCCAACTTACCTGATGGCAAACATGGAAGCTAGTTCATCCAAAGTGCTGTTAAGGCTAGCCTGAAGATCATTCAAAATGTCAGCCGCATCTCGCTCCAACTTTGTACCGCCCATGGCTTCAAACATTTTTTCCAGCTGAACACGGAGCTGCTGTATGTTATTCATTAGAATGCATGCCTAAAAATAAAAAAAAACTTTAGGTAAAATAATACTACGATTAATTTAAAAGTGATACAATGAATCCAGAAACAATTAAATATGAACATTTTTTTCTGATTAGTAAGTGATATTTTATATACTTGTGTGTTTGTAGATTACAAATAAACACATGAGATGACGCTATTGGAGGACCAAAAAGATGGAGATTAAACATGATGATCAAGATTATATACAAAATATTTGTTACGAAGATAATGTTGTAATCATCATCAAGTATGAACGCTCTCTTAAACAGTTGGCTATAAGGAAATGTTTAAGGTAAGTTTTCTCGAGGCAGATCTATTAGAAGATGGACAGACCTTATAAAAACAAGCTGTTGCCTCACTCTAAATATATACACATACAGTGCCACGAATAGCAAGAAATGGAGAAGTCTCGCAAAATTGAAATCAATATACCTACCAGAAAATGCATGGGTACAAGACCTTTTAGGAGTGTAAGAATAAGATGGAGATATTTTCGGTGAGCTGATTTAATAAGGAAGCCACCGTATTGTATAAAAGTTAATAACTTATCCATTGTAATAAAATTGTTACTTGTATATTTTGTTATTACATACCACTCTTTCTTCCTTTAAATGCTCAGGAAATTCCTTTTTCACGATATCAGCATATGCAACTAAAACTTTGACGATGGTTTTCGCAAACCTCTTCATGTACCGTTTCCATATTTCTGGATCAGGGCATTCAAGTTTGGAGACTACGTCGAAGCACTGTGTTAGTTGCGTAAACACATCCACCACTGAGTTACTAAATAGTGCATGTTCGCTTGATTTTTGGAACTACAACAAAAGATAATATATATATATATATATATATATATATATATATATATATATATATATATATATATATATATATAGATTTTATTTATATGTAAATATATTATATATTTATTTTATTTTTATTGTTAAATTAGGAAATTATTAGTAGGTAATTCTAGTTCATAATGTTTGATATTTGCGTACCTTTTTCCTTAATATAAATTGTCTCACTTCGTAGGTTAGCTGGCAGAGATCTCTATCATAGGGATAAGTTGACCTTTGTACACTTTTTTTTACCAATGATGTTTTTTTTTCCAACATTTTTTATGGTACATAAATAAATAAATAAATAATACTTACATTCACCGGAGGCTTTAAGTCTAGTTTAGTCTTTATTCGTGCATATGTTTTATTAAATAAACGTTTATTGCTTAAAATTACTATTGGTTTCATAAAGTACTTTTCAAGTTCACACCTAGTCCTAGGGCCCTCCAAATTACTCCATTATTTTCTTGACTACTCCCGACCAATCCAGTTTAAAATATATTATCTACCAATATGACATGAAAAAAGCTATGATAGCCCATTGGTGACAAAGTGCGAGTCTCTAGAGACGATCATGGGTTTAGACTCCGGGCAGCCACCAATGAGTTTTTCTATTAAATCTTGTGTCGAATTGATAATTGCAATTTATCACACGCTTTTCGGTGTAGGAAAACATCGTGAGGAAACTTTCATATCTCTAGAGAATTCTAGTAATATGTGTAACCCCCTTCTTCGATTCTTCCTTCCAAAAACGGAGAGAGGAGGCCTATGACCAGCAGTGGGGTAGTAACAAGCAGTTACGTTACTACTTTACTAATAGGAAATAGCGTTTTAATTATAATTCTTTCTTACCCCATCTCTTTTATCCCTGTTAAAAGCACCGTTGAGGTATTCCAAAGAGACGTCGTCGTTTTCATTGAGCCACTGCATGACGAAGGGTTCAAACCATGCAGGATATTCTGGTACAGCACCGCAGTATGGAGGAACATCTTTCACGTAGTTTGTATGCAACCATTTTACCTGAAATTCAAAACAAATACTAATCTGATTTCATCTTACCAGAGATTACCGCGAATCATTAGAATTTAGTCTCTTTATCAAAAAAATAGTGTCTTGTAAACTCGGAACTCTTGTTGTCTTATTGAAATCAAATGACGTTGTATCTTTTCTATAGGATTATTTTATTAAACCATCTTATTTAAACCAGATATCTAAGTAAAATTAGGTGGATTTATGGATATCAAGTATGTTTTCATAAATTTGTATACGTATATAACAAGGGTCGTGTTTTATAACTCTCCTTCTAGTATTAAATATGTTTAAAACAATTCTTTAGATAAAAAAGAAAATTAAATTGTATTAAACAGTAATCTTTTATTGATACATAAGCTCAAATATCAATAATATCGTTTAACATTTTACACAGGTACTTAAAATAGACAAATATCTGTTATACTATAGTATACATTACAAATACTATAGTATAACAGACAGAGACTATTTTAAGTACCTATAATATAATATAGTAATATATAGTTGTAGACAAATATCTGTTTTAAACGATTTCGAAGTTAAAACGACAATGTAACTACCTTAAAATGCAGATTCATATAAGCGGAAGACTTGCAGAGACGATGCTGTTCGTGTTCCTCCAAAGCGTACTTCATATCTACGGCGAATAAAGACCACATTGTCGCAGCCGATAACTGAAATTTAAAAAAAAACAGGAATAAGCGAATACATTTGATTTTACTAGATATTAGTAGTAGTGGTAGACCCTTTCCTAAATTAACAGATGACTTCAAAGAGGATGCAGGAAGTAGCTGGATCCAATCAGCACTAAAACACAAAGTTATGAAATTTCTTGGAATTAAGATCCACTGCTGACATAGCTTACTTTGTCCAAAGTATCTTGGACTTTGTACAAAAGTTCAACGATTAAAAAAAAGTGTAGTTGTAACAAAATTGTACTATGTTCTCTCTTCCTTCAATTCTATGTTTTCTTGCTATGTTCCTGTGACAAAATAAGCTTCGAAATATACATAACTTGAAATTGGCTTATCCTCTTTCAGAGGGTTTTTTATGAGAGTATATTATCGTAAAACACATTATTGCATATTATACAAAACTTATTTGTTAAGTAGATTTTCGAAGCCTACTTCAAAAACCTTTCTTAAGACTAAAGAGGAGGGAACGTTAAATAACACAGTAAAAGAATGGAAGAAAAGCAATACAATACCTGTCCAATATTTAATTCCTGCGGGAACTGATTGAGAACGGGCGCATAGCTGTTCCTATCTTCCTCTATTACAGATACGATGAGCGCTATTAGTTTGTGCCAGAAGTCCACTGAATCCAGCTGGGGACCGTGATCTGATGGGTCTCGTTTCGCTTCATTTGGGTCCACCTACGTGATAAGGAAATATATTGTATAGCTTTTTGTTAATATAACAGATAGTAGTAAAGGATTTCATACCCCCGTATTATTGCGTCGTTAGTACATACGTTTTTTCTTACTTAATATTAGTGTCATAGCTCAAGTAGATCAAACCATATCTGATTAACATAAGTAGCAGGGGTTTTTTTATATATTACTGGGTTTAAAACCTTAACTTTTTCCTGGTAAGCGTAATTATTTATTAAAGCGTCAACGTGGTACGTCTAGCATTGTACCTGAGACTTTTTTTTTCTGGTGCCGCCCGCGACAACATTGTATAAAGAGCTCATGAATAAGGGTCCTGGATGGGGTTTAAATTAGTTGGGCTTTCCAATTGAATAATTCTATACATTAAATACCTGAAACTCTCTGTTATAAAGCTCGTAACAGTTTTCGAACAGGAACTGATATGTTGATCTGAGGCAAGCTTTAACACAGTCTTTGACGACAGTACTGGCGCGTGGTGGGCTGCTGAGTTCTTGGACCTGAAAAGTATAATCTAGTCAATACTTATATATTATTATAATAATAATATTTTAAGTACATTTAATAAATATATGTATACACAGATGCATGAACACACACTTACAAACACACACAAATCAATACACATGTAACATCTCTGTCTAAGGGATAAGTTGATCGTCGTAAGTCAACCACTCTCTAGGTCATATAAAAGGTCAGAATTTTTTTATTGGACACTCTAGTACTCAGAAATGTAGATTACATATAAATAATAATAAATTTGTGAGTGAAATGCTTTGAAGAATTCTTATAAGTTCAATGAACGTAACTAAAATTATAATTATTTTTTAAACACATATATAAACAAAAAGAATTGTGGTGTTTTTTACAGCAGACGACCTAATATATTTCCGTCATACTATTAAATACTTACATGTACATATATAACAATGTTGTGTCGTTTAAAGCACGTCTTACCTTCATCCTAAAGAAAGTGATGCTGGTAAGTAGATCCACAGTAGATTTAAGATCCATAAGCTTCTCGGCGCTAGATGCCGGAAAGTTGTTCCGGTACATCGAAAGATCGATCCGCAGCGAATTATGCAGTTGGTCGAGAAGCTTTACGAATTTTTCTTTCTGTGACAAAAGTGATTCTTTGTTTACTAAACTTAATCCAAATAATTTATAGAATTAGGCGTTACATTGCGAAGGTCCATAATACAAAAGTAATGAGAATATTATTTTGCTATGATCCGCGATAAAAGTAAATATATGTAATGCTAAATGTAGAGTGTATTATTCGTTCTCATACCGGATACATGCAGAATTTGTAAGAACTCATGCACTACCCGACACCGATGACACAACAATACACAAGCACTGCACACATTCACCACCACAATTTCAACAATAGTTTCGCCCCGTAACCGAAGCATCGTCAGGAGATAGACTCCACGACAAAATCGCAAAGCGAAGCATTACCCAAGCAAGCTGAGTTATATAGTAACGAGTTAAACTCCCCACCATTTAGTTGACTTTATCTTTGAACACGTGTAGCAAACCACACCTAATAACAATAAGTAATAATAATAAATAATACACTACATTTAGCATTACTTATATTTCCTTTTAACGCGGATTATAGCAAAATAATATTCTCATTACTTTTGTAAACTTATTCCCTAACCTTCTAGGCAGAATCATAATAAAGTTTGAGCAATTAATTCATTATATAAACAAATAAATATAAACATAGCTAAGCATAAACCGGCACTATAACTATATAATATATAACTATAACCCGAAAACAGTAATAAGGCAACACATTTATTTACCTTACACAAAGTTAGGTTTGTTATTAAACTCAAGGAAGGTTCAGTTTTTAAGTCCTTATATCCTTATAAAATATTTACTATAATCATTTATAAATACTATCAATATAAATAAATAAAAAAAAGATAACACTTCAGCATTTAACAAGAAGTACAACAAGAAGTTCCCCAATACAAACAACCAACATTAGTATATATTAGAAACCCCATTTATAGAAAACTAGGTTTATGATATTTGAAAATAAGAGGTTATATAATTATCTTTAACGCATGTGCTCGCAATATAAAGACAAGTTAAAATAAGCCATACAATTTTATTGATCGGTTGCTGTTTATCCCTTATCCCACTCTAAGTGGAGTCGGCACAACATGTTATAAAGATGTTGTCACATGATTTGGCAACTTATTTTACGATCAGCCGCCTGCCTGACGTCGATTTACCTTAGTCGTATTTTACGATACCTCAGTAAGAAAGAGGGTGGTCTATTTTACTGAACCGAATACCACACGGTGGGTCAATTTACCTTAGTCGCCTTTTACAACAACTCGGTAACAAATGAGGGATGGTCTATTCTACTCACCCGGATACCACACAGCGGTTGCTGTTTATACCTAAAAATTCGAATTTTGTTAATCAATTGCCGTTTATAGCTAAAAATTCTTACGCCAAAGTTGGAAGCGGCGAATCTGTCTGATGCTGAAACAGCGGAAGACGCCGTAGTATGAGCATAGTAAGCATTAATATTGGCTAGTAACGTTGACATTACTGCTGGGACTCCCGCACATAGGTATTTAGTGGAGAGACAGTGGAAGTGTCTGGAAGAAACAAAAAGTAATATTAAATTAATCAGGTAAGTAAAGATGCAGGACATGACCAATATAACCTGATTAAGACATGACTAA
This sequence comes from Morpho helenor, assembly GCA_029227775.1. Taxonomy (NCBI): domain Eukaryota; kingdom Metazoa; phylum Arthropoda; class Insecta; order Lepidoptera; family Nymphalidae; genus Morpho; species Morpho helenor. Next base: position 5,159,510 of record JARGCU010000006.1, read on the forward strand.
TATTGGAGCACTGACTTATCATTATTCTTCTGCCCTTATCCCACACTAAGTGGGACACAACATGTTATAAGCATGTCACCATGATTTGGCTTGGTATTTAACGAGCGGGCGCCTGCCTGACGTTAACTTACCATAGTCGCCCTTTGCAACGCCACTGTAAGAACTATTCAATTAAATTCAAAATATTCTTTATTCAAATAAACTTGTAAACAAGTGATTTTGAATCGTCAACTCTACTGCTGGTTCGGAAAGTTGTTCCTACCGAGAAAAGCCAGCAAGAAACTCGGCTGTTGCTCATAAAAATCATACTCACGTCATAGCTTGGTAAATAGCTTCAATGCCGTAACGCATAGCAAACTCGTCCACGATCTCTTCGGGGTTTTCATTGAAGTATATCTTCCAAGCATCATCTCCTCGTGCTGCAGGCAGTGTGACCGCACCACCATTTTCTTCGCAAAGATAGTGAAATAGATTCTCGTGTAAGCACGTGTACTGTGAAAAGGAAAATAGATACTTCAAAACAATGACATAACGGAATTAAAAAAGTGTATGACATCAAGGAACCAAATATTAAGAAATAAATATTTAGTAACCTCAAAAAATTTATAGACGTAGGCGTTACTTTGCGGAGATCCATAATACAAAAGTAATTATAATCGCGGCTTTATAGCAAAATAATTTTTGTTATTACTTTTGTATTAGTAACCTTAGTTATTTGACACAGATATTTAAATACAGCTGTACCATACCATACCTATGGGCTATCCCATAGGTGATATGAACTTAAAAGTAGTTATCTTGAGTTAATTATAAGAGATTTTTTAATTACTTTCACCGTTTACTTGGCGCACGCAAGTAAAGCTTTAAATTTTGCCGTTTTTACAATATTTTTTTTCATATTCTATTCATCTTAGCGTGATGTTATAGTCTATACCCTATAGCCTTCCTCGATAAATGGACTATCTTCCACTCAAAGAATTTTTCAAATCGGTTCAGTAGTTCCTGAGATTAGCGCGTACAAACAATCAAAAAACAAACAAACTCTTCAGCTATATATATTAATATAGATATTTCATTATGAACATAGACTGCGAGTTATTTTGACCCGTAAAATTACGAATTCGTAATCCCATAAAGCCAAAAGTACTTTAATCCGATCAGTGGTAACATTTCTATATGTTTCAATAAAAATATTGAAACAAATTCATTTGGGAAATCATAACGTAGAGAGAAAATAAATTCAATTTACTTGTGTTTGACCCTAAAAAAACCTTATTGATTAATATAACAGGCGCAATATTATTTTCATATTTTATTGTATTGAGGTTTTTATATTCAGGGAATGTAAGTTTTTTTCAATACGTCTTCCATTGTTTCACCCTATTTCTATTTCGTCTTGTTTTTCAACTAATGTTGGACATCATTTCTTTAAGATGTACGCGCATTAAGCGATTAGTCAAACGCTTCTTGTTACTTTTTTGGGGTCCTTTGTTACTTGCGGAGTCTACCAACGCAGAATTTTTTTTTGGGGTCGTCTGTTTATTTGTGGAGTCGCAGAATTTTTCGGCACGTGGCCACCAAATCTATGAGTAATAAGGACCCCAATGTCATAATATATTTTTTCGCAGTCGTCATTTCAATCTCAACGCGTTGATCTAGCTAGCAAGATACCGAAGCTATAATATAAAAAAAAACACTGCGGCATTTGAATGATTTTGGCCTTTTAGTTTGAAAAACAACTAATTTATCATAGTGCTTTTGTAACAGCATGCTTTAAACCGGAAAAATAAGGAATAAATTTTAATAAAGCAATTTGAAAGGACTTCGTTGTATCAAACTTTGTACTTGACTTTTTTATTAGAAACTTTATTAGCAGCTTTTACCCGCAACTTCATTCGCGTTGACAGTCGTCGCGTGATAGGTTGACAATAGATGGCGTTTTTAAATGTTTCTATTCCTGTTGATTGAACAGGATTCCTATAGTCTATATGTTACCTCGGTGTATAAGAAATAATTGTGTGAAATAATTTCATCGATATTGGTTCAATGGATCGCCGTGAAAGATTAACAAACATACATCCATGCTCACAAACTTTATAATATTAGTAACGTTTAAGTAAATGATAGTAACGGATTTATAATATCAGTAGGGCAATAATTAAATAAAGTCTTAAGTGAAATGCGAGCAATAGTCGGAAGTCATTAACAAACTCTAGTAGTACTTGAAGTATAAACAGGAATACATCTATCATATTTAGCTGTTATATTGTCACTGAAATTGTACGAATGTAAACGGGATAGCTAACACAAAACCCAATTATACGCTAGCTAGTGTCAGTTTACGTGTTTATGATTAGATTAACGGCTATGCGGCAAAGCGATGAGAAAGCAAGAATGGCCCCATTATATTTCCCTGACTCGCATTTTGTTATTGAATATAAAATCGTGTCAAAAAGACATTTAATAGCGACATTTCTTTTATAACGTGCGCATATTACGGAAATCATATCCTTTGTATTAGGCTTTATAAATGCTATTGTTAAAGTTATAGCATTTCATTTTACAGCTACTGGCAATTTAATATGTACCTTTTTTAAATAGGTTACTAGCAATTGGGTTACAAATGTTAGGTTGTCGAAAATAATAGACTATATTTAAGTATATGCACTGCTTACAACGAATTTATTGTTACTCCTTGCACGGTCAAACGAATAGTGAGTAATACCACGCCCGGAACGTCATCTGTCAGAAATGTTTCCCGCCTCTTTTAGGTGATCGGAAACGCAGACTAAAAACTACTAAAGCGGTAATCAGTAACACTGTCCAATACCTTTCACAAATCACTAGTAAACTTGCTAACCCCTCCAACTAAGCTAAATGCTTGTGTTAAGAATGGGTTCACGTCGGTATTGTAATGGCCTGGATTCGAACCGACTACCTCTCGATCGCAAGTCCGTTACCCTAACCATTCCACTACCGCCGCTTACTTTATACCAATAATATTTACTGATATATGCCATATAATAAAGCTGTGTTATCATGCGAGCTCTTTGAATTTAAACCAATTGAAATTTGTACTAATGAGTTTTTGTATTAAAAAATTATGTACTCGTATCTAATTAATAATTACAATTTATCGCACGCTATTCGGTAAAGAAAAATATAGTAAGCAAACCTGCTTATCTCTAAAAATTCTGGGGATGTGTGTAACTCTAGATATGGAGAGTGGAGTCCTACACCATGTAATGGGATAGTAACAGGCCGCTTTACTTTTTATTACTTTACAGAAGTAATGGACACAAAATGTATATCTTTGATACGTAAATGTTAAACACGATAATTTCCAACGGCATAATATAAAATTTCACGAAGTGCAAATGTACGCTCATAAAGTGTTTTATTACACACATTGTAATATAAAAGTAATATGAGTGAAGCCGTAAAGTCGTACAAAACTTTTCAATCAGTGTGTTTAAGCGAATTTTTTTTAACCTTCCATAATACTACTTACGCCAATTTCTATCAATAGTTTGTCGCCTTTTACGACACCTCGTTAAGAAATGATAGTGGTCTATTCTACTCAATCGGATACCACACGGCGGAGTTAAAATATGTCACTATATCTCAAATAATCTATAGTACCAGGTTGACCGAGCCTTGCTCGGTAATTTTTTACGAAATAAAAAAAGTTACGTACTTTAAAAAAAAAATTATAGGGCAGGTGGGGCTCGATCCTAGGTATTTTCATTTCGCGCGCCCTCCCGTTTCCCGAATAAGCTACGCTGACTTGACATTTCACGGCGAAAATTGTATATATTCAATAAACTAAAAGTAAACTTTTGTTTTTTTTAATGCCCAAAACAGGGATAAAACAAGATTTCTTTTAAATAAAACCTAGCTAGGTCTCCCCCAAAACCCCCTAAATACATACAAGATTAACTCATTGAAATATTAAAGATTTATATAGTAAGCTTTATGTATTAGCATAAAAGGGTACATGATAAGAGTTTCGTAGCTCGTTAACCATAATCAGTGCCCCGTAGATTAGAATATATTCTAAATGAACAATGGAATTTTGCTGTAATCACGATTCAATTGTTCCTAGCGCTTCAAGGACTTTTGCAAAGTAACGCTTACTTCTATAAATCACAAGAATATTTCTCTTACTTAAATTGATGGATTATATTTGTTATCAGGATGGGCTTTATCATTTTAGGGTTGTTGCGCTTTTTATGATATTTGGATAAAATACATCTTCAATAACATTTTATTGACGATTTATTATATGATTTAATATACTTATTTTCCACTTCTTTTATTTTTACTTCAATAACTACGGAGTTAATTGACATTGCCGTATAAGGAATTGCAAACAATCTGGAAGACAGAAATCGTATTCTGTTCAGAACGACAAAGTATAGAAATAGGAGTAGTGGCCTGTTACTATCAAGCCATCTTTCCTCATTTGGAGACAGGGACATAAGTCTACCCACGCCAGCGAGATGCAAGAGACCTAAGAGATTTTTTTAATGTCAGGACAACCCATTTTAGGTCGTCACCTCCCGACAGGGGACGAGAGGCGGGTATGTCGGACTCGCACCGATTAAAACCTCTGGGGCCTTTCTAAAAACTTGACCCCTCCCTCCGCTAATCAATGCATCGACCGTCTCGGGGATCTAACTCCAGCGAGCGTCCAACAAACCCCGTTCGGACCGCTCGAATTTTCCCGTTAGGGCGGCACGCGACGCACTTCGGCGACTCACTCGCGCCCCACTCATCTGCGGCGGATCGGATCCAAGGACTCGACTTCCCGGATCCGCTCCGCTGCCTCCTTCCACGACATAACGTCCTCGCAGACGGAGGCCATCGCTGCCCACAATCCCTCCCTGTCCACCATGGCGCGAACCACGGTGCATAGGGAGAGATAGTGCCCCACCTCTGCCACGCGCTTAAAGACCTAAGTGGTGGACAAACCTAAACTACACATATCTCAGGAATTCTCTAGAGATGTGTAGGTTTGTCAATGTTGGTTGTACGTTTGAGTACAAATAGAAAAAGGCACTATGATAGCAAGCACGATTAAGCGTAAATTAGCATTCCATCAGGTAAGGTCGTAGCACGGTGCTAGCATTTATTTATTTATTTATTTATTTATTAGGTAATTATCGTATTAAATAAATATCCCTTAAACACATAATTTTCAATGACCAAATGTTTTACCATTTGTGTACCACACCTTTCAAAGTGTATATGAATCCAAAAAGTTAATCTAGTTTTATACATGAAATCGATTGTTAGATGAAAACGGCAATTTAACCGCTTTAGACCTCAGCAGTTTTCGGTAATGTTCCATACCTAATTTTATTATTAGGATGGTCTTATCAGGCTCTTGCAGCCATCTCGTGTCGGTAAGCTGTTTACTTTACAGCTATACAATAACTTAGAAATATGGAAGCTACGCCGATGTTATCGTAATTAATAACATTAATACGTATTGTTATCGTCATTTGACACTATGATGAATTGTAAGTACTATGATAATGAATTCTGTTAATGATACCATCAAAAGAGCTCTTGCCACCATCGACATTCCTGCTCTTCTCGAGCCTTCGGGGATATGTCGGGATGATGGCAAGAGACCAGACGGCTTGACGCTGGTTCCTTGGGAACGGGGACGGGCCCTAATGTGGGGCGCAACATGCGTTGATACGTTAGCCTCGTCCCATATCAGGGAAGCAGCGTCAAGACCTGGAGCTGCGGCGGAAATGGCCGAATCCGGTAAACGGCGAAAGTATGCATCTCTCATCAAGACTTATATATTTATGCCGTTTGCAGTTGAGACCCTAGGGCCATTAATGCAAAGTGCAAAAACTGTTTCCGGTATCCGGTTAATTGCCTCTTCAGGTGACAAGAGAGCTGGCTCCTTTTTCACAAAAAGAATCAGCTTAGCGATTCAGCGTGGAAACGCATTCTTGGAACCATTCCACTAGGGCATGCTTTATATAGTCCTAGCGTGTAAGTAATTTAAGATAGATATAACTTGTACATTTTTGCTGTAAATAAAAAAAAGTATTATGTCTAATTATGTATCTCATAATATATCATATTATAATCATATATCTCCTATAGGGCTCTAAAGGAGTGTGGCATCTCTATACAAATATATAAATTAAGGCAAAGACACACCACACTCGTGCAATTCGAATTAAAAAATTGCACAAGTCCAAAATTTCCACAAGATGTTTTCCTTCACCGTAAAACGCGTAACTATATTATCCTCAGGGATATTATAAGTTTTAGTAAAGCGACTTGTAGACTTAAAGCAAGTGACATTGTGGGGACAGCAGTGAAACTCGTGGGGAAAAGAAGTGGAGATTAGTCTGTTACACCAGTCTACCACTCGTCCTATACCGACAGGTGCTCTCGAACTTAGATAAGATAAGACAATAATATCATATAATTCTTTATACCCCCGTGTGGTATCCGGCTGAGTAGAATATAGCACCCTCATTTTTTACCGAGGTGTCGTCAAAAGTGACTAAGGAAAGTTAATCCGCCGTGTGGTATCCGGCTAAATAGAATAGACCACCCTAATTTTTTACCGAGGTATCGTCAAAAGTGACTAACGTAAGTTAATCCGCCATGTTGTATCCGGCTGAGTAGAATAGACTACCCTCAATTTTTACTGAGGTGTCGTCAAAAGTGACTAAAGTAAGTTAATCCGCTGCGCCTTGTGGTATCCGGCTGAGTAGAAAAGAACACCCTCATTTCTTACCAAGGTGTCGTAAGTGCTAACTGAACTGAACATATCTCTGGGGAATGAAACCGTATAGTCATTTAGCTTTCTAAAACATGTAAACAAAGACCCGCTCTGCAAAAATAATAAAAGGAAAATTTCCACTGAAACCTTAAAAAACAAAAGATATCTCCATTTGAAAATCAAATAAGGAAAGTTGCCGAAAGAAAAACACCAATTTGCTAAAAGATCGTATCTCCGAACAAGTAAAAAGTTACATTTAATTTACCAGAAAAAAAACCGGACTGCCGTTATTGTAAATTGTTAAAATATTTTAAATGTAGCCTTTGTTGTTACGAGTTTATAGAATTTCATTTAAGCGTTAAATTTAACAATTCACTTTAACAGTGCAAAATCAAACGGGTAAAGAATTTAATTATAGAGATTTTGCTTTGTTACTTTGCATGTGACAAATGACAAAATAAAATATAAAAAAAGACTAGCTGTGCCAACAGCTTCGCCCGCATGTAAAACAGAATGTCACGATTTTTTTTCCGAATTGAAATTTTGAACATAAAAACTCATTACTGATTACTTCATGATAACTACTATCATGAGTTAATTAGTAATGAGTTAAAAAATCAGAGATTTTTGCATAACTTTCACCGTTTACTTAGAACGCGCAAGAAAAGCTTTAAATTTTTCCCTTTGCGCAATATTTTTTCATGCTGCTCCTCTACTATTCATCTTAGCGTGATAATTAGAATATCTTACACTCAAATAATTTTTCAAATCGGTCCAGTAGTTTCTGAGATTGGCGCGTTAAAACAAACAAACTCTTCAGCTTTATATATTAGTATAGATTTTATATCAGTTTCGGCACAATATAAAATATATATTGCTGATGAAATAGATAAGTAAAAATGAAGCGAGGTGTAATAGTAAAAAAAAGAATTTAAATATGTCAAATTCAGGTCTGCAAGTTTAAAAGCCGTGTGGTCCGACTGAGTAGAATAGACCACCATGAGGGTGGTCTATTTACTCAGTGGTGGTGGAGGAGGGGTCGCCTTTTACGGCACCTCGGTAAGAAATGATTCTTACCGAGGTGTCGTAAAAGGCGACTAAGGAAAGTGGACTCGTCGTGTGGTATCCGGCTGAGTATAATCGTAAAAGGCGACTTAGGTAAGTTGACATCGGGCAGGCGGCGGTTCGTAAAATACTTAGCCAAATCATGTGACATGTTTACATTATGTTGTGCCAACCCTACTTAGAGTGGGATAAGGACAGAAGAATGATGACGCAATGTTAGTTTAACTTAAACTCCTTGTTAGAATTATAGTTTAATAAAAAAAATATAATGTACTAATAATTACCATCTTAATAATATGTTTATTGGAATTAAGTAAATTTAATAATTATTACATCGGAACATTTGCGTAAATAATGTTTCCACACAAGGTCAATTTATTTTAATGTAACAATCATTCATTTTCTCATTATTACGATTCAAGAAACAGTTATATTGTTTGCTTCGTTAGTTGTTAAAATTACGCAAATAACGAAAAGTAATAAACTTCACTTCTTAGAACTGTCAATACTGAGATATAAGAAAAGAGCCTGGAATTTTAATTTCTATGAAATATTAAATGAAATAAGCATTTCAAAAGAACGTGAAAAAGGCACAATGTTACATAAACGACCATTTGAACGCGTTCAGAATGTTAATTCACTTTAATTTCTCTCCCTTTAAAAAAACAATTCTAGGTAATTAAAATACTCGCTTTCAAGTAATTAACTCTAAAGCGTCAATTTAAAGGAAATTATTCTGTTGGTAATTATTTTTCAACAAGAATAAATTTGAAACCCAAATTCAAAATAAACTCTATAAATATACAAATTCAGAATAAACTTTATAACTTTATAACTCTATAAATATAATTTTTAAGTTTATTTATTAAAATATTGAGCCATCAACTCAAATAATAGTTTTTAGACAAAGTTTTTTTCAATAGTTAATTATTTTTTTACTCAATATTGTTACTTAAAATATAATAATATACTAACACCTCAGTTAATTGCCCCTTTAGGTGACACACACATATATATATATATATATATATATATATATATATATATATATATATATATATATATATATATATATATTATAAAATATGTCTTGTGTCGTGCGCTTTAGATTGCTACTTTAATTCATTTTTTTAAGATAAAAAGGTCTCTTAGGATATGTAGGTTTTCTTTAAATGTTTTAAAAACCGCCAGGCACACGGTAAATTGTAAAATCAACTAAGCGCATAAATTTTGACGAGACTTCATACTTTTCCTTCGTCTTTCACGCCTATGTATATTAAAATGTTCATCAATTTAAATTTTAATTAATGTTAATCTATCTTTGTAAACTAAAATAAACTTCACACAGGTAGGTACATCTACATACATTTTATACGACTTGTAATTATGTAGCAGTTTTATAATGGTAATTAACTGATTGTTATCTTTAATATCAAATTGAGGGTGATATGACCTTGTTGTGACAGCGGCTATTAATTACTGTTGTTGTTGCCGTTTTGTGTTATTTCAACAATGAAGCAAGTTTTTGTACAGGTGAACGACATTTAGGGAATTTCGACATCTACGGTACTGAGTCTAGATGTATATATTATATTAAGCCTGATCACTCTTCTTCAGGTTTATATAAAAGCCTGATTATTGTCACTCTTCTTCAGCTTTATATAATTATTTAATTGTACATAACAATAAGTATTTTAACGTTTTGCCCATCTTGGTTCCATATTGCCGACATTCTTTCCCACTTTTAATCTTTTAATTTTTTAATCTTGTGCATCAATTTAACTTAATGGCTCCATGTCAGAAGCAATTATCAATTCAATTCTTTATAAGACTAGTTTCTTTTTACTACTAACACAAATTATGTCATCATTCTCCTGCCATTATCCCACACAAAGTGGGGTCGGCACAACATGTTTATAACATGTTCTTATATGCGTTGGCTATTAATTTACGACCGCCTGCCCGGTGTCAACTTATCATAGTCGTCTTTTACGACATCTCGGTAAGAAATGAGGATGGTCTATTTTACTCAACTTGATACCACAAGGTGGCTCAACTTACCATAGTCGTCTTTTACGATACCTCGTTAAGAAATGAGCTCAGCCTATTCTACTCAGCCGGATACCACGGCGGATCAACTCACCTTAGTCGCCTTTTACGACACCTCCACGGGATCCCGATTATTGCCTTTAAATAATCGATATAAAATATTTGAACAACGTAATCCTCCACGATTTCCAAAGTCGCCGAAAACCCGTAGAGCAATTAAATGAGCAAGTTGAGGACTTTGCGCTCCTAATTCGCATAATTTCCGGGAAGGCGTGCCGATATTTTGCCTCCATTTAATTAAAGGGCCTTTATAAATCAACAGGAGATATATTAGTTCAAGCGGCACGGTCAAAATTGCTGTGTATAATTGAAGCAACGGTTCCTAGTTTGTTTGTTGGCCCCAAACTTTTCTATTGAAGAAGACAAAATATAAACATCGAAATAATAACATATATAACAATATATATACTACATATACATACACACAAGATTAGCTCATTTAAATATTAAAGATACCGGAGTACCCAAATGCACCAAGCATGGAAGAAACAACAAATTGTTTTTGAAAATGTCTGCTTTCGGCGTAAAAGAGGGATAAAACACTTGACCATAAATAAAAACCCAATCCCACTGCTGGCAGTGACCCTGCCTTCAGCTCCGCGGGTCGCGGGTTCAACTCCCACTGAGGGCCAACATTTTCTATAAATGAATTTGTCGGTCTTCGAGTCTGGGTGTATATTTGTATTTGCATTTAAATATGTATTTGAAAATTATATAAGTATGTATTCACCAGTTGTCTGTCTACCATAACACAAGTATTAAGTTACTTACTTTGGGGACGAACGACCGTATGTGTAAGTGTCCCATATATTTATTATTATTATTAATCGAACTTTGAGAACCGAAGTTGGTCACTGCCACCTGCACTATCGAGCACCAAGAACGAAGGAAACATTAATTATTTTTCCTGGATTTCACGGATTTGTAGACAACGAAAAAAACGAACTCATTTTTATTTACGGCGTAATACGTCACGTTACTACATTTGTCTTACTTCGCGAAGACTGACGATGCGGTTTTGTTAAAGTCGGTAAAAAATTGTGATTTCTCTTGTTAAGATGTTTTACCAAGTGTCTGGCACTAGTCGGCTTGTTTTACGAGATTTATGTTGATACTTGAAGTAAGAGACATTATTTGTCATTCATTTTCTGCTAAAGTTTTGATATGAATTCTATTATCTTCAATCTATATGAAAAAATCTCCGAAGTATAAATTAACGGTCCAGTTATAAAATTGCTAGTTTTTATTTGTAAATTCAGTTGATTTTATTTTTATATCTAGTTTTAACTTAATGAGAAAATCTCACAAAGGCCTACTTGAAGAGTTTATTTACAGATTAAACTTAGAATCAAGTCTGTTTCAAAGTCAAGTCTAAGTCAAAATTGCAATCATATAAAAATTGAATACTTATTACGAAAATCACTTGAAATGTGAGAAATTTTTAGTCTGCGATCCTAATTTTATAAATATGAAAGATTGACGTTTGTTTGTGCGCCATTTAGGTCCGGACAAAGGAACGGAGTTATGTTATTCTTGGTAAGGATATATTGAATTTTTATATCAGTACAGTCCCCTACGACGAAGAAATTAGTATTTGTTTGACTTCCAACTAATCCAAAATAAAAGTATAATTAGTTTTATGCATCATGAATCCAGTCTTATTTTTATCCATAAATTACACAAGATATAATTTTAAAAGCTGGACTCGTCACACATTGTGTTGTAACATAAGATCGTAAACTTTTTACGTAGTGCAACATTGTAAATTGCACTTTAAAATTGAAATTTGTTTGGAGATTTATGTTGCTATAAAAATTATGTACCGCATTACAAGTCTCGCAGGAAACAGCTGGATTTTCTTTATCATTAGTGGTTTTTTGTTTTTTATATAATATAAGAATCGTAACGAAATACTTGTTGGGAAATTAACGATTTTTTTCTTTTAGTACTTGTAAACCTAATTGGGAATACTGCATCCATAGCGACAATAATCCAATAAGCGACGAATGATTTATGACGAAAATTTAGCATCATAATTTTTTAATTTAATATAAAAAAATTATGATGCTAAATGCTATGATGATTTTTTTGTATTAGAATATTTTATTATATTAAGATATAAGAATATTCGAGAATTGTATATGATGGGATTTAATCGAATTAACGGTTCTTTCCTTACGAATTTCAAGTCCTTGCAAAATCCAAAAGTAATGATAAAATTATTTTTCTATAATCCACGATAAATGATAAATTTATAGCATATAAGCAAAATAATTTTATTATTACTTATATATTATGGATCTCCGTAAAGTCACGCCTAATTTTATACCTTACAAAATCGATAAAATTAACAAGATTATGTGAAAAATATAATATCTCAATAAGCGATTTTTAGGTGTAAAATATTGCAAGAGACACCTGTATAAATTCATATTGGCTTTTGACGAGGGTTCGGCGAAAAACTTGGCTCTTGTTATTTTAATTTATTAAAATTTACCTTCGGATATATTCTTTTGTGTTTATTTTCATTATCGCTATTGTCATCTTGTCAAAGTTCATTATTGGACAGGGGTTTTTTTCCGATCGTTATTGAAGGTTTTGGTACCTTCTTTACCACTAGTGACAGGGGTTCAATAATGCATGTATTTTGTATCGTCATCAGCAGCGGTTCTGCTACCCTTAGGGTTTCTCGTCCACGATATACTCTAAAAATTGATACTATCTACCGTGGGTATCTATTTTTTCTTAATTAAGAGCAAGATCGAAGCGAATGAACGTGATGTATTAAAAAGTTAACTTTTTCAAATCAGCTGAAAGCTGAAGAGTTTGTTTATTTGAACGCGCTAATCTCAGAAACTACTGGAAAATTATTTCACTGTAAGATAGTCCATTTATTGATAAAGGCTATAGACTTTAAAAGATCACGCTAAGATGAATAGGAGAGGGGCAGTAATAAAAAATAGTACGAAAATGGCAAAATTTAAATCTTTCCTTGCGTGCGTTGAGTAAAAGGTAATAGTTATTCAAAAATCATGTATTACAAAAAAAAATTCTACTGTTTTTTAAGGTCATTTAAAAGTGTTTAGTTTATGTTTACTTAAACTGAGGATCTACAAGCCTTATCAAAAGCTTTCCACTTAAAACATTGCTTTTAACTAAACTAGCCTTACTATTTTACTGTCGAGCGATGGCCTCCTATATAATTTTGGAGGAAGAATTGGAGCTAGGATCCACATCGCTTTACAGCAAATTTCTCACTTTCAAAAATTCTCCCCAGATATACAGATTTTCGCACAATCGTTTCTTTTAGCGGTAAACAGTCAAATGAGGCATACAATATTTTATGGAAACTTCTATGAAGACTGAACCTGTGATAATACCAACACGAATTTACAATTCAATATGATAAATATATAATATGTTTACCCATGAGTAAACATGTCAACTTTAATTTTGATACTGTGATGGTTCATATAACGATTTTTAACTTTATGAAAAAATGAGAGGAAACTTTTTATAAAGTTACTCGTTCAACATCCATTTTTATTTGTAACAAAAATTTCGGTCGACTAAATTGATTGCCCCAGATCTGGAGTATTCACTGTAAATAGAATAATATTTGCTCTTTATTCATGCATAAAAAACAATCAGTAACTGTTGATATAGAGTACAGGCGTTAGCGATGAAAAACAGTGGGTTTTTTTAAATTATTCAATTAACGTTTTCGTAGGGCTTTTAAACAATTGAAATTAGTAACCTATTTTTAATAATTTTGGATAATACCAGTAGTTCATTTGGGGAACGGGTGAGCTAGACAGGTGAAAATACCTAGGATCTAGCCTCACCTCACCTATTTTTTTTTTTTATATTTTTTTTTACATTATTTTAAAAATTCAAGCAAGGGTCGGTCACACAGGTACTAACATTTATGTTGATGTAAGTTATTTGTTATCAGCGGGTCAACCTCCGAAGAATCCGAAAAAAAAAAAAAAAAAAAATATATATATATATATATATATATATATATATATATATATATATAAATATATATAAATATTAAACATTACCCTCAACGTAAGCAAGTTCGATATAACTGCACATTTTCATACGAGAAATATTAATATAAGCACTTAATACGCCAATTATGGAAAAGAGGTCGTGTGTGTAGCACACTTGCAATTTTAATTGCGTTATTTCTCACCTGCATTAAGCAACAATATAAGTATAAGGTTTTCATAATAGATTTACCCTTGATCGGAACCATTCTTGTTAATAAGCTAGTGTAGTGTGTAAACTTAATTTAATTTAATAAATTAATATATAAATTAAACAGTTAAATTTTCTCCAGCTAGGCCTCCTTTCTTGTACGTACTGGCCACTGCTGTAAGCAGCATACCACAACCCATTATAATCAGGAAAATAAGCTCCGTAACCACCGTATAGGCTTTATCTACACAACTGAAAACCTCGTTTAGTCACAAATTTTTCATTTTCCTAGGTCTCTATCTCTATAATAAATTACATAAAATTCTGTCCTTATATAGTCTAAATAGATTTAAATACAAATTAACTTTGAGAAATTGGGTTTAACATCAATTCTTTGCTGTTACGGGAGGTCTAGTAGAAGTGGTCGTATAAGTAATAAACGTGCACTAACACACACACGCACTCAAACACACACACGCACTCTCTCTCGCGCACTCACACGCTAACCTTTAAGCACATGCATGTATTAATCTTTTATTCCACGCATCACATACAACACGCAGCATATACTGTTTATGCACCACGCAAGTTAACATTATTAAAACAGTATTGAAACTTAACATCTGTTAATTGCAATTTAGCACACGCTTTTCGGCGAAAGAAAACATCGTAAAACCTGCATACCTCTAGAGAATTCTAGGGATATATGTAACCTACCAATCCGCATTAGAGTAGCATGGTAAATTTTACTTCCAATCCTTTTCTCCTAAAACGGAGAGAGGATTCATATGCGAAGCAGTGAGATATTAACAGGGCGTTACTTTACTCTTTTTTACGTTAAATCAGTCACAGATTCAGCTTAAATCTCATAGACGCTCGTAATCAAGACATACTACCCTGAAGTTCAAAATCTAGTATTTGTAAATAAAAACGCTATTTCGGTTTATTAATCGACACCCAAATCCTGTACCGAGTAAAAGGCTTTTGAAATGGACAGGTACAAAACCCGTAACACGCAATCGTGGGATTTATCTGACGCTTTCGATCCCTCTCTGTTTCGTTTTAATTTCTTTTTTGAACTGGAAGCCTACATTTACAACACCAATATATTGAATTTACATTTTCAAAAATGTGTTTTTTTATATATTTTGATTAGCTCTAATATCAAGATCTTCACAATAATACAAAAGCTAATATAGAATTATTTTGCTCGAATCCGCGTTTGTTAAGAAAATCTAAGTGTAGGAAGCACAAACCGTTCTTATACCTTATACATGCAGGATTAGTTACCGTACGTATCACAAAACATTGCCACCAAAAATACACTAAAACGAACACTACACACATTCACTACGACAATCTTTACGAACGTTTCCGTAACCTAAGCATCATCAGGAGGTAGCCTTCACTACAAAAACGCAAAACCAATTATTACGATAATAAATTAAAAATATTAAAACATAAAGATTTATCTTTATCTATTAATATTTATCTAAGCCGTGTGGTATCCGGCTGAATAGAATAGTCCCAACCTCATTTCTTATCGAGGTGTCGTAAAAGGCGACTAAGGTAAGTCGACCCGCCGTGTGGTATCCGGCTTAGTAGAATAGACCACCCTCTTTCTTACCGAGGTGTCGTAAAACACGACTAAGGTAAGTTGACGTCAGGCAGGCGGCCGGTCGTAAAAACGCAGCCAAATCATGTGACAGCATGCTTATAACATGTTGTGCCGACCCCACTTAGAGTGGGATAAGGACAGGAGAATGATGAAAGATTTATCTTTATCTTTTAATGGTTAATAGCATGGTCATAAAGATGAAACTTGAAAAAAAAATATTGGGTAGATTGGGCTAAATATATGAATAACCTTAACTTATGAATAAATAATAAGACATCCTTTAGATTCTGTCACAAGAAGCCCATACAATACTATTGATTGCATACATATGTATTGCTTGATATATTTTCTCTCTTCGTATTTGATTCAAGGGCGTCATTAGGATACGGCACGAGAGGTTGAAAAGGTGCGCCTATAAGTATGTACGTTAGTATATGTTGTTTCCGTAAACAACCATATTGGGTACTCATTTATAATGATACTTTAATGATCAAATCGATCCGTTTGTATTTTTACGACGTAAAGGAAGGGTAAAACACTTATACTTATAAAGACCAAAAATAAAACAAAAGTAAAGGCCTGTTTCACTCCCACAGCTGGGCATAGGACTCCTTTCTCCGTTTTTGGAGAGCAGAGCTACCACGCTGCTCCAATGCGGATTGGGAAGTTACACATATCCGCAGAATTCTCTACAGATATGTAGACTTCCTCGCGATGTTTTCCTATAGCGGAAAGCGTGTGACAAATTGCAATTATCAATTAGACACGTAAGTTTTAAGTACCTCGGTGACCAAGCTTTGCTTTGGTAATTTTTAAAGGATTTAAAATAATGCCAAAAAAAGAGAAAAAAAGAACGCCGGATGACATGTGGGAATCGATCCGAGGTTTTGAACTTTATTGGTTCATGCGTTACCATTAGGCTGTCACAGCTTTGCATTTGACAGCTAAAATATCTATTCCTTTCTGTTCCTGTTTTATTAGTTTCTTTTAGTGCCCAAAAATAGGGATAAAACGAGATTTTTTGAAAATAAAACCTAGCTAGAACGATTTTTCTACCCCTATACGCTGAATTTCAGGAAAATCGTTGGAGCCGTTTCCGAGATTCAGCAAACATATTTATATATATACATAAAAGATTACATAACTCATTTAAATATTAAAGGTTTGATAGAAAAACTAATTGGAGCCTGCCTGGGCCCTAGTGAACTAGTGACCCCCTCGAAAAGTCGCACGTCTCACCGCTGAGCTATCACAGCCATTAACATCAATAATGTGAAATAATTGCGAATATATTTGTATATGTAATATTATCGATACCAGTAAGAAATGGGCTTTAAATAGTAATTAACTAATTGCATAGAGCCCTTCACATCAGAGCTATATTCTTTATTGTCCAAGATACAAAGGAAGCTCCAACCAACCATTCAATGACAGTCTCAAGTAAAGCTTGCTGCTTATTGCTTTAGAGCATCAAAGCCTTATTTGTATTCCACTATTGAAATTACTTGTCAAATATCACCTAATCTGTAAAGATATTGCGAGCGAGTAATAGACTTAGAGTTTAGTTCAGTAAACGTCAAAAGCATAAAAATACACAAAAATTTGTACACTCAGGATTTTTATTACTCTTCAACATCTATATTGAAATTCGAATATATTTTCATTAAATAAATAACTTAAGTAGCCTTTGAAGTAATAAAAAAAAATGGGAAGTGCGATGAATCTAAATGAGAGATTAAAATTAGTTACTTTTATGAATCTTATAAAAATAGTAATACGAGAGTCAGTTTGTCTGTCTTTCTGTACTGTTACGCTTTCACGGCTACCCGGCTGGACTTAATATAGATAAAATTTGACAAAATTAAAGTTGATATACCAGGGTATATTATTATATATGGTATTGTTTATAAAACATGTAGGATAAAACAATCCTGTTTTCTTTCAGGAACAGGGAAAACATATGTTGCAAGATTGAGTGTACTCAAACGCTTAAGTTTGATAACGAAATTTCGAGTAACACTATTAATTTATAAAAGTCAAATATGAAACATAGTTGTATATAAATAGATTTAATTCGATAAATAGTAGTCACAAAAATAAATTGAACAATCGATCAACGAACAGTTTGATTGACTGCGTACTTAAGCTATAAATGAAGTCTGATGTATTCTCGGCAGGACCACTCGCTAACAGGGCTTAAGTAATTCAGTCGCTCTTCCCCCATTCCTTATGGAAATAAACGATAATACGTCTTCGCGAATATCGAATTTATTTAAATTTCCATCATCCCGGCTCGGTGCGTGGAATTTTGATGAGATCGCGGACATACGAGCACACTTTAAGGCTGATGAATGTTTTATGGTTGAACATTGATAATTTTTTAACTATTACCACTAATGGAAGACTGATTGCGATAGTATAATCAACTGTAGTCCAAAATATTATTATTGTTTAAGTGCCTCTTCAAGAGGTGAAGGATGGCAGTCAGCTCTGCATATGCCTTCGTGCTATTCGTGGCCAGACGGAAGAATTCGGGAGCGCTCTTAATTCTTAAAATTGGTTAATCAATTATGTAAAAATATCTAAGAAAGTTTATTATTCAAAATGTTAAACACAATGGTACAATAATAATACTCTAGCCTGATTTTTCAACTGTAGATCGTGCTGCTTATTGGTAGGTTACGCATGTGGGAATGGAACTTCATGGGAACTTCATGACGCATAGCAAGGAACGGTGAAGTGTGTGAGCGAGAGGAATGGCAGTGTGCGAGAGAGATGGGAAAAGCATGGAAGACGGATATACGAAAGTGATTAGGCTAAGACGAAATATTAAATAAAATCAGTGTTAAAAGCAATCGTGTTTTTACTTCGAACAAATTCCCACACACATATTCCAATTCTGCAGAGATATGCAGTTTTCCTCACGATTATTTCCATCACGTAAATATTTTGTGTATGTGGGACATAAACTGGAACAGAAAACGTAGAAGTTCCTGCCTAGGGTTTGAAACCGTGACCCCCTATAAAGAGTTACAATGTTTCCGTTCGACTATCACAGCTTGTATTGTAAGCCATTTCTATGTCATTTTTTTTAAATATTTCGCACTTTACACACCACTTCATGTCCCTTCACAATCTAATCTAGCTTAATAAGCTTCGTAATATTGCGAGTGTTAGTGTTCACCACAAATAGGAACACCGATCGCCTACCGTACTTACTCTGCTGAGATATTTATTAGATTACAAAGCGCAGCCGTATGAGTTAAAGTTGGGCAAGAGGACGTTTTTACTCTTGGAAACTCTCGTACACAAGCATATGTATTTCCCAACAAATTTAAAATCTCCTAAGTTATAGTAGGGATATTGTTATAGCGAGTAGGGATGTGGAACTAACCATAATTTTTGCTCAACAAAGATCAGCGTCACTATAAGCCAGTTGAGCGCTTCCTATAGGCTTTAGCTAGCAGTTAACCTAAGCAAAAGTTATAAACCATTATAGTCATAAAAAAGTTCTATATTAACCACGATAGACCATAAGTTTAAAGGATGGAAAATCCATTTTAAGTATCGACTAAGAATGGAGCACTCAATTTTAGGGTATCGTAAAACCAATGTTTAAGTCCCTTCTTATCGAATCAAACTGAACAACGATTTAGAAATAACAAGAAATAAAACCAAGAATATTGTTGTGTATGAAATGGGCTAAAAATCCAAAAATTTGATAGACTTGAGGCCAGTATTACAAAGGTATTATTAAGGTAAGCTCAATTATTGGAAGTAGACAAATTAAAAGTTGTGATAGAATTATTTTGCTATAATCCGCATTTGTTAAGAAAATCTATGTTATGCTCAGTGTAATACATGCAGGATTAGTTTCTACACGTCTCTCAAAACACCAACAACACACTACATGAGCACTACACACATTCACTACGACAATTTCAATGATCGCCTCGCCCCGTAACCGAAGCATCATCAAGAGATAGGCGCCGCGACAAAACAAAACACTAAGAACACACTACACACATTCACTACGACAATCTCAACGATAGCTTTGCATCAAAGCATCATCAGGAGATAGGCGCCGCGACCAAATCGCAATGTAAGTAGGCAGGTTTTTTTCGTGAACACTTTAACTGAGTTTAAAAAAGTTTATCAAGCTCTTTTTAATAAGCTTTTATATGAAATTTTAAACTGTACAAGATTAAAACTAATAAGCTCGGTCTTAGCCTTTAAAATTAACGGGAAAGTAAGTTGAATAGGTTTTCCAGCTTTAGCGTTTCTAAAAAGTTGTTATTAGCCTGGGAGTAGTTTTAAAATGAATTTACTGACCTAGTTCTGAAATTAGAAAGAGAATTTCTTTAAAATCAAGTAATATTTAGTGGAGATATTCTAACTTCCATATTCTAAGTTTTGGGTACATAAAAAACTTTGAGGAAATAATTTATGCTTGATCTATTAAAAACTTGGATTCGAGGGGAGTAAATACATAACATAAATAAATGAAAAACAATAAATAAATATAACAGTATCCAAACTATTCTTATTACTTCGTCATCAATTCAAAATTGATACTCTTGAAACGGCTGAACAGATTGTGATGAATTTAAGTTAGGAGCCAAATTCAGGTAATATTGTTTTCGATTTTATGATAAACTCGCGTGGACTGTTGTCGCGACATAGGTTCATAATAGATGGCGCATTTCAATGTCATTATAGTCCTGTAGAATTAACAGGATTTCTATAGCCTATATGCTATATATATGCTGCCCGGTGTATAAGGAACAATTGTGGCAAATTTTATCGATATTAATTCAGCAGATTCGCCATGAAAGAGTAGACTAGAGTAGACTAGTAGGATAGGATAGGATATCATCAGATGTATCATTACTATAAAGTTCTGCAAAGTAAACCCTTATTTTATAAATACATAGCATCTTAATACATCGGTTAAAAAGCCGTTTCGTAAAATTTATACACAATTTTCATCTTCGGTAAAAAAATTTAAAGGGAAAGGTTGTTTTATTCTAGACATATTATTTTAGTTTAATAGGAATATAAATAATGGAGAAGTAAGAAAATTATGCTTTAGGTAGCGAATTCGTTTTATAAATAGCAGTAATAAACACTGACTTTACGGGGTGAGATTATTTATGATATAATTACCGGTTAAGATTATCCCGAGCCAAGTCTCACCTTTGAACTGAATTTGCTTCACGGATAAAACAGTAATTAGTTCCGGGGTATTTTACTTTAATGTGTAACTAAACTAATTTAGCTGCGTAATATCCGGCTGAGTAAAATAAACCACTCTCATTTCTTACTGAGGTGTAGTACAAGGTGACTGAAGTAAGTTGGCCAGCAGTGTGGTATTCGGCTAAGTACAATAGACCACCCTCATTTCTTACCGAGTCCTCGTAAAAAGCGACTGAGTTACCTTGCCGTGTAGTATCCGGCTGCGTAGAATAGACCACCCTCTTTCTTACTGAGGTGTCACAAAAGGCGACTAAGGTAAGTTGACAAGCCGTGTGACATCCGGCTGAGTAGAATAGACCACCGTCTTTTCTGCCGAGGTGTCGCAAAAGGCGACTAGGGTAAGTTAGGAAGACGGCCGGTCGTTAAATACGAAGCCAAATCATGTGACAACATGTTTATAACATGTTGTGCCGACCCCACTTCGAGTGGGATAAGGGCAGGAGAATGATGATTGGAATTCCTAAAGTAACGTCTATCATCTTTTTTAGCCGTAATTGTGAAAATGGTCTCAAAATTTATTACAAAGAAAGAAATGTAGAAAATCACTGGATTTTTAAATATTCTCTTTTAGCATACAACATGCTGGTACTTTCGACCCTTGCTGAAAGCTTCCCGTTGTTGTAACGTACGGCATACGCTTCTAAAATGTAAATTTTATTATGTACATCCCTCACAGTATTTCCTTGTGCTGTTTTTTATTATAGGTCATTTACAATCAAGGACTCGAGAGTGACGTGTATTTCAGAACTATAATATTTAAACACAGAGCTGTCAAGCTACAAGCTTTCAATGTTAAAAATATAAGCAGAATTTTAATAAAAACAAATCCAAATTCCAATTCTCGTAGTAAAATTTCAACAACATTTCATATAGTCGTAATCGTCGCTTGGGAATCAAGATTTGCGAGACTCTTATGCCTAATTGACGGGTCGCTCATTCGCTTTTTTCACGTAGCTACATAAATTGCTTATCACGCAACTATTGAGTAACGTTTTTTGTTAAGCGTTTTCTCTTTTTTTTCATTCCACTATTTTATAATCACAAATTCAAAAAACGCACCGTATAATACAAATAGAACAATATAAAAAAAATGTGCCAACGGCTTCGCCCGCGTGGAATCAATGTATCACAATATTTAACCATAAGAGTTTACCATAAGAGATAGAGATGTCTCTATCTCTTATGCAGAAAAAATCATTTTTACTTAATACTAGCTGTACGCACGGCTTCGCCCGCGTGGTATTCGGTGTCACAAGTTAAAAAAAAATTAAACTAAAAAGGAATAAACACCTACCTAAGAATGCCCAGCCAAAAATAGAATACATTAATTAAAATTTAAAAGTAGTTATTTTGCGTTAACCATAAGAGATAGAGCTATCAAGGACTTTTTTGTAGTATTTTGTGAGACCTAGAATTCTCTAGTACATTACTTTAGTGTTACTGTTTGTTTACGCGGCGTATGCGACTATAGCTCCCAGAAAGCGAGTTTTTTTGCAACGCGAAACCTCTTCATAAAAATTTATATCAAACTGAAATGTATTATTAATTAACCTAAATGATACGGAAAAGTGCACTGCCTTGTAGTTAAAACCGAATAAAATTCGTTCAGTATATTTTAAGAAAGTGGATCACATACAAACAGCTTTCGGGAACTTTGTTTTATAATAAGTATAGATGTACTTGTAATTGTGTATTGCGGTTACCAAAGATACAAACGTCTTTTGTGAAAATGGCTCAACACTTCGATATTAAATCCCGCGAGAGATTTCGACTCACACGTATAACGCGTTACAGGTTTTTATTAGTAAAAAAAAGTGTCAGTTATGTGATGGCAGTATTTCTTTGTAAATCGAATTAAACTTCGCAAAGAATCTTGCATATATTTACGGTAGAGAATAAAAGAAAAGAAAAATAAAAATTAACCTTTTAAGAATGGACTTTTCAACATTGATGTTTCAGAATCAGTTTTGTGACACATCATTCTCCTGCCCTTATCCCACTCTAAATGGGGTCGGCACAACATGTTGTAAGCATGTTGTCACATGATTTTGCTAAGTATTTTACGACTGGCCGCCTGCCTAACGTCAACTTAACTTAATCGCCATTTACGACACCTCGGTAAGAAATGAGGGTGGTCTATTCTACCCAGAGGAATACCACACGGCAAGTCAACTTACCTTAGTCGCCTTTTACGACACCTCGGTAATAAATGAGGGTGATATTTTCTACTCAGCCGGATACCACACGGTTAACTCAAGGATTTTCAATGTAAACACCATTTTCTTTTAGTAGAAGAGAATAGTTTTGTAGAAAGTAATAATTGTAAATATTTGTTTTTCTTAAAAAAATTGCACAAATAAATTATCTATTGAACAAAGTTGGAATTGCACAATAAATAAACTTCTTACTATCTTACTTCTTGCCAGACATTAGAACAAGGGATAAAGATTGCACTGATCCAGGCTTGGCATGTTACGTAAATCTAACAAATTCTCCCGAGATATAGAGGTGAGCACATGTTGTTTTTCCTCATTCGATTTATAAATCGTTATATAAAATAAAATGCACACTTGAGATTAGTTTTATTTTTTATTTATTTATGTACCATAAAAAATGTTGGAAAAAATTAATGGTAAAAAAAGTGTTATATATCGATTCTTGAAACAATTCTGCTTAAGAACGCAAATATAGTATAACACAGTTATAACGCAACTATAAAAATATTTGTCTCAAATAATTATATATTAGTAGCATCTTTATTCATCTATTTATATAACAAAAATTAATTTATAAAATAAATAGTTAAATTTAGTGTTTTCTACATTGCATCATTTGTTTTTTACTTTTCCATTTTACCTATGTTACCTTGTGTGCAAGTATATACATAATTTTTCGTTGTTTTTGTTTCTTTCTATATTACCCGTATTTCAGTTGTTTTTTTTTTATTTCTGTTACACAAAGATTGACTGGAAGAGATCCCCTTTAGTTAAGTCCGCCTTTGTACATTTACTTTTTTTTCTCTTTTCTAACAATATGTACTATGTACAGTAAATGAATAAATAAATAATTAAAACCCTTATTCACTTAAGTATTCCCTTTAAGAACGCTAACATACGAGTATTTATTATGGAAAGTTTATAGAAACTATCTATGTATATTTCTATTTCGAAAAATACTATAATTTTGAAAATTAAGAAATAAATATTCCTTGGAATATACTGTCGATTCTTGAAACAAAGTTTATTGGTTTTGAAGAATGAAAACATATTTATTATACCCGGGGAAACTTCTGCACTCGCCCCGGTTCTATCTAATTGCGTAAGTCAATTCGAAATAAAAAAATGAGTTTTCATTTTCAAACATGTTTATCATCATTCTCCTGTCTTTATCCTACTATTAGTGGGATCGTCACATGTTTTCAAAATCTTTTGACATGATTTGGCTACGTATTTTACGACCGGCCACCTGCCTGACGTCAACATATCTTAGTCATCTTTTACGACACCTCGGTAAGAAATAAGGGTGTCATCCATAAGACATGTGACAAACTGATAATTTTGTAAGTGAAGATATAAATATTCATTAGAAATAAGGAAGCACCAATATAAACACTTTAATGGACTATAGTACTATGTAAATTTGACAGCCCTAATTTGCTTTATTGTCTAGGTTATTTGCTAAGTTAGCGATTACACTAAACTATACAGTGATTACTGGAACATTGGCTCGCTTCCAACGGCATAATGCCAATGTTCCAAACCTGTTGAGTTACCCATATGCTGGAAATTGATGATTGCCATGATAAAATGGCTCTATAACTAATTTAAATACTAAAAACTAACATAAAACAAATTACGACGTCTAGTTTTAAGCTTGCTATATTTTTATGAATGGAAATTGTACTGAAATATAGTAATGATCTCTAAAAAGTTGACTCATTTAATAGATCTGGCCCACAGCCAGTTTTTATCCCACTGTTTTCCATAATTTATTGAAGCAGGCGTTACTTTGGGGGATTCCATAGTATAAAGTAATGAAAACAAAATAATTCTATTTTGTTTTAATTCGCGTAGTACTTGTGTATTGTATTGGTGGTTTTTTGTGTTATCTAACTAACTAATCCCGCGAACTAATCCTGCATGTATAAGGTATGAGAATGGATTTTGCTTCAGGAAGAGGAAACACATAGCACACAACTGAGGTTGTTCTTACATATAAATTAACGTGAATGCATATGATTTATTATGATTGTATTTAATGATAATAATAAAAGTAGATCACATTATAAAAACAACGAGAAGTACAAGATTGAGATGGTATGGACATGTAATTAGGAAGGATGAAAATCATGTGACCAAACGAGCGTTCAAATTCAAATTCAAATTCAAAATATTCTTTATTCAAATAAACTTGTAAACAAGTGCTTTTGAATCGTTAACTCTACGTTCAATTTGAATGTGGATGGATATGTGCCTAGAGGGAAGCCTAAAAAGAGATGGTTGGATTGTGTGAAGTATGACATGCATATAAAAGGAGTAGTGCCAGAGTTGACGAATGGAAGGACAGAAGAGAAAAACATGCTGTGCCGACCCCACTTAGAGTGGGTGGGATAAGGACAGGAAGATATATAATAAAAGTAGATCACACTTTATTTTAACACATTAACTGAAAGACGCTTACTATAAAACGATTAACACCATCGTGTAAAAAGGTACATTTTCAATTAAATACGACTTAACGCGTGCGACGATATTATCTCTACTTAACAAATTATCGTTGTTGTAGTAACTTTGGAATCGATATTTGAGCTATTTTACTTAATAGTAGACCCGAGAAATCTTGTCCATGTAGTAAATTATTATATGTATTTCTAAACAAGCAACTCAAACTTCTTACACACTCATATATTTTGTTTTCGTTTGATATCTACTAGCTTCGCCCGCGTGGGAATTAGTGTGTCAAAAAATTTCATCCGAATTGAAATTTTGAAAATAAAGTAGTTATTGTGTGTTATCTATAACAGACAGAGATATGCTGTCGCATACTTGTTTGTAGTATCATATTTTTGTACATCTATAATTCTCTAGTACATAAGTGTTTCTCTGCTAATATATATGGCGCACGCGATAAAGCACCCAGCAGATGAGTTTTTTACAACCGCGTGACTCTTCATTACAACCGTACAAAAATCAGATCAAAATCAGTATCAACCGCCATCAGTAAAAGTATTATCAACACCAGTTGCAGGGTTTGCAGTTATTCTAGTGGGTTCGTTAAATACATTTATTATATCAAAACATTGAAAAAAATTAAGTAACCTACAACGATTGCAGGTATCTACTAAAATGTCAACATTAAAGTCTTCACAGATTAAAACTTTTTTTGAAGATTTAGAACTTATGAACTTCCTCCAAGACGCGTTCAAATAGTATGTAATCACTGAAGGGTGGGCAGTGCACAGAAACTATAATATAGCGCTCTAACTCTACACAAGACAGCTCAATGGTACATTCAACAGAAAGACCGACAATATCATTCCTGTCTTTGCTGTTGCAATTGCAGGCACCAATGAGTATCAGGCACCAACAGCAGGAGAACAAACCTACCAACCGGCATTGGAATAGCGTGGTGATTCTAAGCTCCAACTCTTCTCTCCATATATAAAGGAGGCCTTTGCCTATCAGTCGGATAGTAACTTTACTTTTTTACTTTCACTTACCTGAACATGGTAAGGCGCCACCTTCTCTTCACCCTTAATTTCTACGTTGATGTGCAGCCGAATGGCTCCGGATACCGCCGACTTGTCTGTTCTCTTCTCCAAGTTATACCACACATCCATTTCTCCAGACAGCGTTCGAACCTATGAGGTGATAACAGAATATTCATAACTGTGGTACCCGCGACTTCCTTTGCCAACTTTAGCGTTAACTCCCTTCAAAAGGGCAATATATTTTTCCTAAGAATTTTATACGTTATTTATTTTTATATGTTGCCCCGGTTTGTTAGTTTTAATTGTGCCGAACTTTATCTGTATAGATCTAGCGGATTAGTTGTGAAAGCATAATAACAAAGACAGAAAAATAAGATATATTTAGCAATTAATATAATTGCTAAAATTTATCTATTGGTAAATATGGTATGGATACATAATATAATAAAACGATACACTAAAAATCATAAATAAATATTGACATTAAAGTTTACGACGACCGTAGACCCCTATAAGGTGTGAAAAAAATACACTTTAATTTCAAAACTGTGTTAGTACTTTAGTATTAAAATAACAGTTTGGTAGTATAAAAATTAATACAATAACAAGTACAAACCTTTTAATTATAGCAATCTGGAAATTTTTGATATGACGTTAAATCATTATAATTATTATAAAAAGGTCAAAATCAGAGGATATTACAGGCATATTCCGTTACTTTTGCGGTGGTTTCTTTAACGCTCATAGCTTATGAATAAAGTCAGAATACATTACAAACCATAAAAATAAAAGCACAATAGAACCTGGATAACAGTATGAAATATTCAAACTTTCGCCAAAGTATTAGCATTTATATTATTTACCTCAATGATTGTTTGACCCAAGAAATCGTCCGATTCCCTCGTCAACTTTTGTCGTAGTTTGGATTTTAGGTCGTTGTCTTCGTCCCAAACTCTCACTTTTATCCTATCAGAGGAGTTGTGACATTCACTGGAACAAAAACAGTGATTTTAGCAAGTTGAAAGATAAATATTTATGTCCTTGCCTTTTATGACAACAATGACCATTATTAAATGCCGCCGTGTGGTATTCCTCTGGATAGAATAGACTACCCTCATTTCTTACCGAGATGTCCTTAAAGGCGACTAACTTAGTTTGACTTTGAGCGCTGTGTGGTATTCGACTAAGTAGAATGGACCACCCATATTTCTTACTGAGGTGTCGTAAAAGGTGACTAAGGTGAGTTGACGTCAGGCAGGTGGCTAAAATACGTAACCAAATCATATAACAACATGTTGTACTGATCCCACTTAGAGTGGAATAGGGCAAGAGAATGATGAATGACCATTATAAAATGATGGGAATAATGGTTATACTTACAAGTAAAATTTTTCGTTCCAGACTGGATTCAACTCTTGGGGCATCGTTCTTGTTCTTTTCTTGACTTTGCTTACTTGGACGGTTACGTACGGATCGGAGGTTCCACTTTTATCCTTAGCTATCAGGCCTTGAGCGCAGATTACTGTCATTAAAAAATAAATATTAAGAATACGTGAATTTTCCGTCAATATTACACTTTATTACATTTATTACACTTTCTATATAATACATTTTCCATTTCATCTTGTTGTACCAATAATTTTTTTATGGCCAGTACATATTTCATAATAATTACAGCAAGTAAACTGAAGCGACTTTACCGGCGTAGCAAAACATAGTTTTAATAGGCAATTGCACATTGCAGATAAAACGACGAAAGTTCGCGCAAATCAATAAGGTCAGATTAATGTTCTGCCGCATTAAAATCATCAATTAGTAATGAGATGAATTTTGCCAAAAATATTTTATCACATTACTATGATTCTACAAAGTTTACTTACCTTAAATACCAAATTACCTTTGGTATACATTTAGCGAAGACCAGATGTATAGATGAATGTCCAGCAGTACCGATTCGGGTTAAGAAGACACTAGCTTCAAATCTACCAAAATTGAATCTATGTATGCCGAAACTGGATTCTAAAACAACTTGAACATAGCGACTACATTCGCAACTTCTAATGCAAATCGATCAAGATAGTAAATATCAACAAATTATGAGCAAAATTTTATGCACGGGGATGAAATCTATATTTTGGAATTTTCACGAATCGAAAGTTTCAGAAGAAATAGCAGAAAGAAGAAGGAGGGATAGATTGTTTGTAAGGTTTTATTAACATGTCGTGCATGCTTTTTTCACTAAGTTTAGATTCATTCACCTAATTTTGTATTCTACTAAGGGAATCGGAAGATCTATATTTTTTAGGGAAAAAAAGTATAGTTTATAATTCGCCAATCAATAATATTGTTCGCATACCAAACAGTGTTTCAATCTCAGGTCAGTGGCAATAAGAAATTTTTCATCAATCGTGTCATTCATGCAATTAGTGTCAATATAGCAGACGTGCTGCCAAATTGTGGTTTGCATAAATGTAATGTGTCAAAATGTAACAAACAATATATAGTTCTGTGTGTGCATCTTAAGTATCTGTTGTTTCATCTTTATAATAATGTTGGGTGTTAGATTCGTGGAATTTCCTTGTGTTAATGATCATATCAAGCTAAGTTTTGTTAAGAGAAGTGAGTGGAGGCGGTGCGCTAACGACCGTGAATGGACGGGGTTAGTAGTTAAAGTAAAGTTGCATAGAGCTTTGCTATTTGTTAAAATCATCGTTTTGTTTACTACAATGTCATTCTAAATATTGATAATTTTAACAGATATCAAAAATAGTGTTATAGAGAAATAAGGCGAAGTCGTTTCTAATAGATTCAAATTTGCGAGCGTGCGGTTCGTAGCCGCCAAAGACCACTGCAAACCTGTAATGGCGATTTTGCAGGACCATTTTGAAGTTCCTTCTATAGTGATTTGCTCGGCCTGTTCAAGGCTGTCTATGTGTGTGTCGGGGTCGACGTTAAAAGTCCGCCTGGCCGCCACATGAAATGAAAGACACGAATCAATTTAGTGTCGTGTTTGTGATGTGTTTCTGTTGAGATCCTGACTGGTTTCTGTGAAGGCTGACGATCTGAAATAAACGGGTTAGCCACGACACATCTCCGAACCTGTGATAGCGATCTTGGCGCTCCATTTCGAGGTGCCATCGAGGACGGACTGCTTCACGGTGCTCATGTGTGCTGTATGTCCCTCAGTTTCGATGCTGAAGACTCGTCTGTTACATAGACATTACCGTCAAAAATACCGTAATTACAGTTACGGTTTATTTTCCGACGTGACTTAAAAACAAAAACACTTAACTAACATTTTATAAATTAGTAAGTCACAAGATTTGTTAAAGTTGTAAGGAATGTATTTCAAAATAGGTTAAACATTAAAAAATGTATGATAAAGCACATCATAATATTTAAAAATGTATTTATTCTATGTACAGCTATATTGGACTTAAATACCTTATCAGTTCAAATATTTCAGGCATATCTCTTTCACGCTGCTTCATCCTTTCCTTCATAGCGGTGATGATCGAATTTGCCTTATCTTCAGCGCCATGTTTGGAAGACTTCTCGGCAGCCCCTGCGAAACACACTGCTCAGGCGGTGCCAATACTGCTCATGGCATCTGCGGGTTGCGCCGGATGGGCACCCCGCCCTGCAGTCAGGCCTGCTACGACCACTCAAAGGGAACAACCTAACCAGATGCCAACTTGGAACCAACATTTGTGTCCAACCTTATCCTTTGTCAGATCTGATCAAGTCGTTGTCCTTGAGCGGCGCCAGCCGCAGCAAACCTGAGCACGGCGCCTTTACAAAAAATTCCAATGCTATGTGATTTTTTTTATATTTTTAACATCGCTATTTGGTGTATTATAAAAATTGTCGTTAATTATTAAATTATGACTTAAATTATTTGTATAAGAATTTTTTAATTCAAATTTAGAATACATTGGTAAAGTTAGTACATAAACTTATTAAAGAGATTTGTTAACACAGACGTTCACTACAAAGTTCTTAAAGAAGGATAGTAACATAAGTTCAAATAAGGTTAAGAATAAAGGAAACACAGAGCGCGGAAGACTATAAATCAATACACGTAAGAAAGGAAACAAGACCACATATAATATCGAAGTTGACAGATACCGGATTGCGTGCACACATCGCTAACAGGCACATTTTTAATTTTGGATATTTAAGGGGCGCTTGTGTTCTCGAAGCTTTTAGGCATTTTTGTTAGAGAGCGTGTGTAAAGTGTGGGAATGTTTGGTAAGATATAAAAGTTTTATTATTAATATTGTTCAAAGTTTTCTGTTTAGTTTCGGCGCTGGGCGGGGCAACCCGTAAGGAACATATGGGGTCGGCATCCATATCTACATGACTGAACTTGTCTACATTTTAGAGCATCAAATTGAATTAGTTACTAGTATTATATATAAATGATATACGGATAAAAATTTAAATAACACATAAATGAACGTTAAAAAAGATATTTTTAAAGAAAAATTAAAGATTTTAAGTAACAATAAAACAATTTTTTAATGAATATATATTCCTCCTGCCCTTATCCCACTTCAAATCGTGTCGGCACAACATGTTACGACCGACCTGACGTCAACTTACCTTAGTCGTCCTTTACGACACCTTGGTAAGAAAGAGGGTGGACTATTCTACTCAACCGGATACCATACAGCGGGTCGAATTACTTTAGTCGACTTTTACGATATCTCGGTAAAAAATGAGGGTGGTCTATTCTACTCAGCCGAATACCACACGGCTATTTAAATTATATAAATAAATATAAAAAAAATATACAAACACAAAAGTAATAGAAAATTTTAATGATGCTTTAAAAATGTAGACTACATAATGAAAATGACGCGCAGTCGAATAGAAAACCTTTTTATAATTCCGATTATACCGATCATACCGATTATACCGATCATACCGATTATATCGATTATACCGACTGCCCGCCTTAATGAAAGTGCAAAGTGATTCTAGCCGAATATAGGAATCTTAATTTTGAAAACGTGTGAACTTTATACCGATAGCCATGCACACCGATAAAGCGAAAAGGATATTTCATTCCAATTGGGGAAATGTGCTCATGCCTTATTATATGAGGTCATACGTAAATAAGAATGAAAGAGTGAAATTAAAAGATAACTTCGATAGAAAAAGGATGAAATACATTTGGTATACTAGTATAGTTTTTCATTATTTAACACTCCACTATAACATTGATTATTTAATCAATATCTATCGACACTCATGCACACGACATGCGTATTTATTCTAATAATGAAATTCATTAATACTAAAATGATGTATTTTAATATTCACACAATACATGTTTCAGAATAAAAAGAGAACAACAATTGAAATTTATAAAAAAGCGTAAATTATATCAAATATGTAAAATATAATTATACACTTAATAGAAAAGATCGTCAGGTCATTGTTGTAACGACAAATTTGAAACAACATAAATCCCGATAGAGATTGTAATCTCTAAGTTAAGGACTTAAAAGCCATGAATTTAGTTGACCTATTTAGTGCCACCTAATGTTTTCGAGGTTAATAATAGCCTCAAATATACTTTGGAGGCTTTTATTTTCAAAAATGTTCAACTTGTATCAATTTATTTAACGATATTTTAGTATAAAAATTACAGAACATAATTTATAGAAGCAGGCGTTTCTTTGCGGAATTCTATGGTACAGAAGTTAAAATAGAATTATTTTGCTGTAATTTTTGGGCATAAAAAATTATTTACATTTAAATTTAGTATAACATTATTTTTGCCGTAAAAGGTCAAGTTAGCGTAGCTTATTCGGAGAACGGGCGGTCTCGAGAAATGAAAATACCTAGGATCGAGCCCCAAAAATTATTGGGTAGGTCCCAATAATTTTTTCTTTTTTTTGAAGTTTCTTTTTTTATTTTGTAAAAAATTACCGAGCAAGGCTCGGTCAACCAGGTGCTTTGTATGATATAAAAATACGGAATCTTGATTTATGTTAATGCGACGCAAACATCAGTTAAGTAAGCTAACGACTATTAAATTTTTTGCATAATCTTGAAATAAACGCGACTGCCCTCGGCGTCGTTGTGTAACAAAGATTTTGTTCTAAGATGTGACCCGCTAAGAGTGCATCTTGACACTACTTCAACTTAATAAGGAGAACGGCGCTTTGTCGCTGCCAGAAAAGTAGAAAACATCGAGCGTAACTTTTAGCATATCGTTATGATTTAACGATCTTCGTATTGGAGCTATGACCATGAATTAACCATGTTCTGCTTCATCTACGAGTATTACATGTTCGACTTCCATGACGGGAATAGACAATTTTCTTAATTAGTAATAGTAATTACAATATTATTTTGTTATAATGCGGAATAAAAGTAATGTGTAATGCTAAATGTAAATGTACGAGTATCAGGTGTGAGAACGGATAGTACTCTACATTTAGCATTACATATATTTTCTTTTATTTACGGATTATAGCATAATACTATTTTCATTACTTATGTATTATGGACCTCCAAAGTAACGCCTAATTTTATAAATTAATAAGGGTAGAAATAACGTGCGAACTAAATATTGTGACTGTCGTTAACAATCTTTTCTATTGTTATCTCGAATTATTTGATAATTGGTATAACAATTAATTAAATTAACAAACATGATAACGATATATTTATCTAAATGCTAAAGAATAATTATTTTTTCAAAGGTAAATAATTATATTAAAGAGACCCACTTTTTTGATAACCAAATTATGCGTATAAAGACAACCAATTATCAAATAAATATAAACAGATAAAGATAAGCATATACTTACTCTGAAGGCAGTCAGCATTGAGCAAATCTTTACACTTTTCGTGACACTTGACTCCACATTCGGTGCACCTAACACCTTGTCTTGCAATACCCCATAGCAATCCTTCACATTCATAGCAGTATGTTGGAGATGTTGCGGTCCATAAGACGAAATTGTGAGGTGTTGTAGATGAAATCGGGTATATAAGGGCTTGCAAAGTCTTCTTGTATACGTGCATTTTCTGCAACACACTTTCTAACTTAATAATAGAGTGACAATCAGCTGACAACTTTAATCAAAGATTAAATCCTCTTAAACGCAGTCTGAAAACTAGAGTTCAATTTATATTTAAACGAATAATAAAACACATTTAAATAACTAAGATTAAACTACGTTATATTAGTTATCACTAGAACTTACCAATTCTTCATCGTTTAGAGTTGCCCGATGTACAGCCGATGTTAGACCTGCGTTTCTCTTCGTTGCAGCCATAGTCTGTTTGTAAAAACATAAATATAAGGCAAATTTCATATAAAAATAACATTTTTGTCTAAAATATACTAACTTCTTTACGATCGTGATTATTTTATATGCTTTATAAAAAAAGTTTATATTGCTAGAAACGCATTTATAAAAATTTAGATATACGTCCATAGTTTCAAATCATTCTACTCATGCTATAAGTATAAGCTGTTGCTATAATTTAAGCCTGTTATTAGTTTTTAAAAATTCATCACTACGAAACATTATCTGAGAAATAATTTTGAGTTTATTGAAATGAGTATAAGTCGTCATTGTTAAGAAAAATCATTGAAATCAGTATATATATATAGAAAATAGTCTTGTGCGAGTTTATTTTAAAGGAAATGACAGCTCCTAAATAGTTATTTGAATTCCCGACTTGATAACGGGTTTTGTGTCATTTCATTTGCAACTAAATATTAGGTTTTAAAATCAAAATTTTAATAAGCGCGTGCGAAATTTATATACTCGTTAAGTTATCCTAAATAGATGGGAAATAACTGTAATATTCGTTGCAGTATTATTATTATACAATAAAATGTATAGCAAAGTAGCTGTTACATGCAAACGTGTAAGGCATACAATCTCGAAGAAAAAAGTACAGTAATCGAGAACCAAGTAAAAGGTAAAACTATAAGAAAATAATTGCATATCAGAAGCGGTTAAATTAACTGTTAATAGATTTTCATGCATTAGAAAAGAAAATGTTATTGGGAGAGAAATACCTTGAGAACCTGCGGGTCCGTGGTTAGGGGTAAAATGCAATGAGATTATTAATTTAAATCAGGAATTTTCAGTTGCAGTTTTTTTTTTGATCCGCTACACTATCATAACAGATTTCAGGTGACCCCTATTTTCGTTAAACATTGCAGGTAGTTTGGTGTTGATGGGCCCTCTAAAAATAGGTAGGTTAACACCACCTACGCAAGTAGCATTAGAAAGGAGACACATAAATCACAGATAACATAATACAACAAAGAAGAAAGAAGGGTTAATATAGACTGCTCCAAAGTCTTTAACAAAATCATTAAATTAAAACAATATACAAGAAGATATTACTTAATGTTAATTTATTAAAGAACACAGATATTCTCTAAAGAAAATGAAAATATCTTCTCGTAAATTGTTTAACTGTATAATATGGAAAGTTCCCGTTGAGAAGAAAACATTTATTACGCGCCTAATGTTACTAAGCATCAGGAAGCGTACGTCGATGCGAGCTGTAAACATTGACGACCAGTTTCAAATATCTATCTACCTTTAAACAATCTACAAACCCCATTTATACTTCGTCTGTGTGTGGTCATGAAATAAGATAGTCAATTGAAACCGGCCAGAAAAAAAATATCTCTAGCTCCATTGGATTTGTATATTGGACATAAATAATTGAAATATTACTTACAAGTTCTGATACGAGGGGAATCGATTTCCTTCGTGGACGAATATCTGGCATGCTATCAATGTTGCTATAAAACGGATTATCTCCTGGATGCCTAGAGAAATATTTCAAATTAATGCATGTAACACATTTCCATCTTAAGAAAATATTTTATCAAATGTAAAATGTCATACCCATTTCCTCGTCCTCCTTGCTCGTTAAATCCCCCAGTGCCATTCTAAAAAAAAAAAAAAAACAATTAGGAAACAAAAAATAAATAAAAAAATAAATTCTAACATTTTATTGGTAACAATAAATTTTAACAAAAGAACTAAATCGATACAATTTTCATGTAATCGTTGATGTATGCCCATACTTATTTTTATTATTTAACACTTATACATTTTTGGTAACGAACATGAATAGTAATATAAAAAGCTTTTAATATAATTTACAGTAAACACAACATGTAATGATAATGAAAATTATATCTTAAAATATAAACAACATGAAAACTATATCCAAATTCGCAAATGGAGAATTAATACACGTTTAACACATCTATAATAACTTTTCAACAAATTATTCCTATGTTATTGGAGATGGTTATGTAAGAATTTCATTTTTAATTCCTGGTATATTTCAAAAGCAAGTTATTCATGATTAATATCAGATATATAGACATAGGCTTAAGCTGGGTCTGATATAATAGCCCACGATATTGATGCATTTTCAAAGCAGTTCTCAATAATTGAAATGTTGATTTAATGATTACTATCCTGCCCTTATAGAGTTTTTATAGTCTCCAAATTTTTTCTCAAAGCATTCGCAATAATTGAAATGTTGATTTAATGATTACTATCCTGCCCTTATAGAGTTTTTATAGTCTCTAAATTTTTTCTAGGTTAACATTGGCATGTACATAATAGTGCTTTCTAAATCGATAATTTATCAAGTGTTGAAAGCTATACGATTTTACATCTATACTACAATGAACTTTAAAGTTCTGATGACATTACTATAATCAATGTTTACTTTCGTCGAAATTATTTCGACGAATTATAATTACTCGTAGTTTTAAAGGTATTAAGATTTGAAGCTTAATTTAGCTTAATACTTTTATAATAATATTGATGGCAACATTTATGTTTTGAAGGTTTTTATTAAGATACCTGTCTTCAATAATAGACACTAAAAGCAATTTGTATTTTTATGTTAATTTTACAATACTTTTTATAATTTCGAATGAACTTCCACTAAATTACGAATACATCGACCTTTCATAATTAAACGTCAGTTTATAAAGGCATATTAATATAGCCATGATATCTGATTTTTTCTATTAATTTAACATATAATAATTTCTTTATGATATGATGTGATATGACGGCGAACGATTTTGTACCTTTATTTTTTTCCAGGCTATTAATAAAATGTTCAATGTTTTATGACAGTGAGATAGATGAGAATTAGCGCTTTGCACTTATTCTTATTATATTTAAGCCATTAAACTTAGCAATACTGATTACTTACTTAAATATCTACATAGTATTAGAGAATATTTTAGTTAAAGTATACAATTTCATTAAGCAATGTAAAATATTGATTTTTTTTTTCCAAATGGGCACATCAAAAGCTTTACATAATATTTTGTTGTTGTAAATGTGAATGTTTTGTATAAATTACGGTGGAAAACCTAATTATTGCCTCAAATTTACTCAGCGTTAGTATTTTAAGTGCATATCATAATAATGCAAATATATTATATTAATAATTTAGATATTCCTGTATTATTAATATACAAAAAGTTTATAAAACTTTACCCGTAGAGACATCGTAAATTCGTATTGCACTTTTGTGTGATAATCAGGAACATCATAGTTGAAACATTAGATTTGTTTCTTGTGGTATATATAAATTATCACTAGATTTTAATCCACAGTGCTTAATATAAACTCATTATTTGTGTATAGTGATTGAGTTGACAAAACAAAAGTCACAACCATTATTTCTCTGTGAATCTGCATTTAGCCGGTGTTAGTTAAAAGTTATTGTATAAATTAAATTGAAGTTATGTTTGTATATTACTTTTATTTTATTATTGTACGTTTTATTTTTATTGTACCCATGTTAAAATCAAATTTTCATTAACATATTCGATTAATTTTTCTTTTAGTTTTAGATAGTAATAGTTAATATTATTTGTAACGAGTTTTAATAATTTACATTCAAGCTGAATTTTTACTTCTGCTAAAATTCTAAACAGCTACATAGGTGACAATATTTTTAAATACTTTTGAAAACATTACTTTGTATAATTAATACTTAGCTCTTAACTCTAATTTCGTGAAATTTTTGCATAAGATAACTTACACCAGCACTGACTTTATCCTTTTCAGTGGAAGGAGTTGTTTCTGTCGGTGTTTCTGTAGTTTTCTCTTCAGCTTTTCGATCTTTTAGTGCTTTAAGTAGTTTCCATTTACTTCCAACCCCAGCATCTTGTTGAGGTACTGGTTCAGCTGGAACGGATTCATGTTTTAGTTGCGGCATATCATAATCCTCTTCAAACTCATCTCCACTTTGCACTGGACTATCAGGTCCTGATGTTTCGCCTGAACCCGAATCATCGAATGATTTATCATCATCCGACTCTGGAGCCATATCATCAGATTTCTCATCAATATCAGGAAATGTAGTTACTTGTTTCCACTTTTCTTCAGAGGGTGCTTCATCACATTTGACTTTAAGTGATGCTGTCTTTAGTTTTAATTCCCTTAGAACGAAAGACATTTTTTCCTTCAGTATTTCTGTAGACTCAGCTTCTAATTCTTCTTCAATTTCAGGTTCTTCTTCTAATGTGATTTCCCTTTCTAATTGTGATTGTTGTTCCATTTCCTCTAGTTTTCTTAACTCATAACAGTACCATTCATCTTCCGAGTCTATACTGTCTTCCGTGCTCTGGCGTCTTGATGATACTCTGGAACCACTTCTCCAAGAATGAGTACTTTTGCTATCATCATCATCATGTTTGCTAGGAATTTCTAAACTTTGTTGATGTCGTGGCTGAAATTTATTTGGCATACCTCGGACACTTTGAATTGATGGACTACGTTCAGTAAAAGTTACTGTTTCTTCTGGAGCCAAACTAACGATTTCTGGTGGGCTTGATTTAGGAGGGCTTAATTTAGGTTGATTTGTTTTGCTTGGTCGCCGGTTCAGTTGAGTATGTTCTTCAATCGTCTCTTCTGGTATATTTGACTCAATTTTAGGGGGAGACGTATCAGAAATTTGATCATCGGATATAGATGATGATTTGCGTAAACGGTATTTTCCTAATGCTCTAGACACGGCAAATTCTTGTGAACTACTGCTGTAAGATTGATTATTATCAGTAATCCCTTCATCTATCGATGCTGATGCTTTTTTAACATCTCCCACAGTAGCAAATATCGAAGTTGGAGAACGATTATCGTCTTTTAAATCATCTTCAAAGGGATCAATATTAGATATGTCTGTATCTATATCAAGCTTTTCTAATTCTTTGATGTTATCTTTTTTCATTTGACTAACACGGGCAAAATGAAAATCAATATCATCACTTTTGTCTCTGGGCATTGTACTGCTTTGGTATTTTTCATTTTCTTCAATTATACATTCAGTATCATCATCTTGAAATTCTATACCCTGGTGTTGTAATTCTTGAATCATTTGCTGTTGTTCAACTATTTCTTGGCTATTTATTTTCCTTTGTTTATTAGACTTTGCAGGTACTTTGGCAAATACATTGCTTTCATGCGTTGAATCAGAGAAAACGCTATCGCTGTCTTCAGATTGTGCACTAGAACGCCCACCAGACCATTCAGTTTCAGACGTTTCAGGGTCAGATAAAGACTGGTGACTGGCTTGTTGTTTTCTTCTAGCCTTTTGTAACAATCCGGACATGGATGCGACTAAATGATATTTCTTTTTTCGTCTTTGTGCAGATAATATTCTCTCTTTTAATGTCTTTTCTTGCTGTGTTTGTTCCACTGTATCGACACCAGAAGGTAAAGAATGTGATCTATATTTTTTTGGCAAATGTAAATCGGGTAGCCATTGACTCACCGATGTCATTGCAGATTTAAGCGAAGAAGTCCGTTTTGGTTTTTTTGTTTGCTTATCTTGTGTTTTTCCTTTTATATTAGACGATATTGATAGGTAACCAGATTCAGATACTAAAACACCTGTTGAATCCACATATTGTTCTTTTCTTAATATAGTGTGTTCCATTTTTTTGTCGTACCCTTCAACGTCATTTAGTGCATTACCATTTCTTTGATCATATTGTTGTTGCTTAAAATACTCTTGCTGTAACTGGTTTTGAAACTGTTTTCTTTCTGTTATATTAAGAGAATGAGATTTTAAGCTAGACGTTTCTATTGAACTTGTTGGTGATCTATTACTTCGCCAAGAAATTTGATCTTCTAAAGGGACCCGTTTTGGTGAATCATATCTACTAGATGTTGGGTAGTAGGAAAGTGCGTCAGTTAAATTTCCTGAGGGATATCCAGAACGATGATTGCCTGCTTTGTAACCATTTTGATGAAAGTGAACATCGTTTGACCCTAAAGTGTTTGCTCTTGTTAATGGTTTTTTAGACATATTCCCTGCTGACATAACAACGGTTTGTGCATGGTAACTAGGTTCTGGTGGATACGAGTCGATTGTTTGTTTGGGAGCGGGGTCCATAATTTCATTTCTATCTAATAAATCGGAAAAACGTCGGTCTTCTGAAAGCATTCCTCTTGGTGTACTATAAACAGTGGTGAAAATTGGTTGTCTATTACCAGCCACAGAATATATAGAAGGAGCTTCATTTTGATAATAATATTCAATATTACTAATTATTGTACTTTGATTAGATATTGAGTAAGGAATATCGCTTTTTAAAAAACTAGAATCAACTTTTTCTTGTAGTCTGTTTATGTCGATTGTTGTTTCCTTAAAACTGTCACTTTTCCTCAAACTGAAATCTCTTTTTAAATCCATGCCTTCATACTGGTACGAATCTACTAATGTTTCTAGATATGGTTTTGTGTCTGTGTCATAAGGCAATCTTTGAATTGATTGAGGAGAAGCTATTCTCACCCTATGTCCATCATGAACAGAGTGAGTCACTCTTACAGTTTTAGGTGATCCTGGACTTTTTTCTAAGCTCGACCATCCACTCATTGAGGATAAACCGGAATCGGATTTCGCAGCTACAATATTAGTGCTTTCTCTTTTCAAATGCTTTGGTGACGTTTTAGGAGATTTAGGTGACCGAGGACTCAAACGAAGATTATCAACCGGATTAACGGCAACTGTCGAAAGCAAAGGTTGATGAATAGATAAAAGTTCGTTATTGTTTTCCATTGATAAAAAATGCGCAGAACCATTTGGTGGCGCAGGTGGAGGAGGGCTGGGAGATTTTCTTAATCTATTTTCTTCAAAATTAATTTCTACAGCATTATCTATAGGTTCATCATAAATTTCATGCACAGAAAGCGGAAGATGTTGTTCTGTACCACTTTTGTATCTTCCATTTAAAGTATCGGTCGCATTTTTTGTAGAGTAATAGTTCTGTCTTGTCGGATCAGTAGCTTGGTACGAATTGTATTCAAACCTTTCTCGTGTTAGAGAACTAGGTGATTTAGAAGACTTTGCGGCTATTTCAGC
Source organism: Morpho helenor (assembly GCA_029227775.1). Lineage (NCBI taxonomy): Eukaryota > Metazoa > Arthropoda > Insecta > Lepidoptera > Nymphalidae > Morpho > Morpho helenor. Next base: position 5,200,637 of record JARGCU010000006.1, read on the forward strand.
ATTAGCTACTGCTGAACTATATGCTAAGCGACCCGTTACTGTTGTATAGGGTTCTGTTGTAGTTCTTTCATGTACAAATTTACGTCGTGGAGATAATGTTTGTGGCAAATAGTCTAAGGTTCTGTCTGTAATTGAGTGTTCAGTAAGTGAGAGTCTTGATGGTGACTTGTCTCGAACAGAATTATCTTTTGGTATTGTTAAAATAAAATCATCAAAACTTTTCATCATATCATTAATGCCCCAATTTTCATCACCACCAGTATAAACACTCTTAAGTTGTTCATTGATAATGTGACCATCTTCCACCAATGTTTTGGCCTCTATGTCCCTCTCATGTTTCACTGTTACTTTTGGATCGGGGCTAAGAAGTCTAGTTTTCAAGTCTTTTAATTCTCTGGAATCTTTATGTAATTGGGTTGTCAGTCTATCTAATTCATGTAATTTATCTACAGTAATTTGATCTATTGTACTTAAAGTAGATAGATGAACTATATCTCTGTTACTTATACCCGGTCCTCCTTGTATTCCGCAGTAATTCTTATAATCCATGGCACTGTAAATTTGTCTTGATGTAGTAGGTATGATTTCAACATCAGTTTCCTCGGGTGCTTCCCATATCATATCCAATTGTGAAGGTGGTCTAGATGTTTCATCACATACCAAATCATCTCTGTAAGCCTGATTTAAACTTCTATAGAAAGCTTCGTTTGATTCCATGGCTTCTTCTTGAGTGTCTAATAACACAGCGCTCCTTCCTATGTCCAAACCTTCTTCAATACCATCTTCAACAGTCCCATTACCCAGTATTTCTCTAATTACTTCTAGCCTTGACATTGGATCTCTAGAAGCAACTGTACGACATGCATAAAAATCTAGAAGAGTAGATATTACACCCTGTTGATCGGCAAGCAGAGATTCTAATCTTTCTAATCGATCCCACATTCTTACGTATTCTTGGCTAAGAAGATCAAGAGCTCGCCAAGCATATTTCAACTCAGTTTCTAGGATATTAAGGCGTGTACCAAGACGTTCCATGTAGTCGCTAATGATGTAGTCACCGGAATATGGGGGCAGATCGGGAGGCAGAGTAAGGGAACCAATATCGTCCATATCGACCTCGGCACCCCCACTCCCTTCGCCCTCGTTTTCCTCCATCGCGCCGTTTGCACCTGCCCCAGCATTGTCTTGAATTTCGTGCATCATCTTCGGTTGGAAGAGTGGGTTGAACATGACATCTCTCACTATAAGTCATCCCATATCGTTTTAATTTTAACACTTTTTGCACAAAAAAGTTTCGCGTCACAGTTGTTTTTTTTTAATGTCATTTTATCACTTGATTCTTAATACATATTGTTTACTTTAGTTCACTTTTTTAACTATTGATAAAAATTTTAATACTTTATGTATACTTTGTACTTAGACGGAATTAAATTATTAACTTTCATCAAAAATATAATTTCAAATATTGAAAATTGTAAATCACTTTCCTGAAACAAAGAAACAGAGTGGAGTTTAATAAAAATTGTCCTGATTTGTCCATAAAAAAATTATGTACAAATCAGTAAGGGAAGGAGTGGTAAACCTCAAAATACACGTAAATTATCGCACAAATATAGTCATTAGGAGATGAGTGTTTCTAAATCAATATAAGTTAGTTTTATTATAACTTTTAATAATTTATATGTTTTTTGGAGGCAGCTAAGCGGTTCGTAATTGATTCCACGTGAGCATGCAATTCTCAGAGGTGGAAGGTTACACCTAGTTTAGGATGGGATTAGGAATAAGGATGTTAAACTAGATGAAACCACCGCTTCACTGGAAAGGGTTAATAGCACACATTCACTTTATGTCATTTTATAATGTTTATTATGTTAATGTTAGAGAAAGATCTAGAAAGATGTTGCAATAACTTATTTGTATTCGATTGCGCAGTTAATAATTTTATTATTTTAGTTCCTTTTTCTTATTGTATTTGTATTATAAATATACTGGATACACGAACTGTTCTAAATCTGGTCTTCGAACACTATTTCAAAAACGAGTAAAACATCTTACGTAACTAACCGAATTGCCTTGTTTTGGATTTGGCGATTGACCCTTTTCCTCGAAATTGGAACTATCAATATGCTCCAAGTATACTTATTTATCTTAAATTTGAATTGTTGAGTTATCAACAAAGTTCTCAAAAACAAACAAAAGTCCAAATGATTATTTCCGCTTCTGTCTATGTAAAATAATATACGCGATATTTACGTGAATCAGTAACAGTAATGTAAGATTTAAATTAATTGCTTAGTAATGGCTATGTCAGTAGATTTTATTGTTCGGTTAAGGCCTCCTGTATTTTTTTTAGGGGATAAGGTTTGGAGTTTGTACCCACCACGCTGCGTCAATGCGAATTGCTACATAGCACATATAACAGGAACTACACATTTATAGATAATATAGAGATATGTAGGTTTCCTCACGTGGTTCAGTCTTTCACCGTATAGCGCGAAATAAATTTCCAATAGCATTTGTACATTTTTGTTGAAAAACTCGATCGTTACTACTCAGGATTTAACTTTATCAATACTAATGTAGTACTAGCAATTGATTAAAACCGTAATATAGTATTTTGATAACCATAAAAATGGCTAAAGTAGGTTAACCTTAAAGGCTAGACATATGCTGTTGCAGTGGAATAATTTTGTAATAATAATAGGGGAGCAATTTTTGAATAACTTTCACCGTTTCCTTAGCGTACGCAAGGAAATCTTTAAATTTTGCCGTTTTCGTAATATTTTTTATTGCTGCTCCTCTCTTATTCATATTAGCGTGATGTTATATAGCCTATAGCCTCCCTTGATAAATAGATTATCTACACTGAAAGAATTTATCAAATCAGTCCAGTAGTTCCTGAGATTAGTGCGTTCAAACAATCAAACAAACTCTTCAGCTTTATATATTAGTATAGATGGGATACTGCGGAGTAACCCATATTGTTAAAGGCAAAACTCTAAACACTTTATTATTCTTTTATGGTTTTCGTAAAATGGTTCATTGGTAGTTTCGTTTGTAAAGAAAAATGCAAGATACATCAATGTCTTAATTTAAGCGTCTTTTACGACCGAGGCGAGGAAATCCCTTAGTAATTGTCTTTCGTCTCAAGGCACCGAACTGAATTAGTGGCAATGAATCGAGGGTATAAAGTTCCTTACAATAGCAATCTTCGATTGAAACGTTTGGGAACTGGCCAAAATCAACTGAAACTTTTATTCAACACTAATTGGGTTTGTAGTCATGACATATAAAGTGCACAAATTTTATTAGCCTTTTTATTTTTTTCCTGAAATTGCTCAAGTATATAAAGATATCAATAAACCGGAGTATGTAAAATACCTTGGCTTATGATATAGATTATAGACCTCACTTTGACGATTACTTACTAACCACTCGCCAAAACTAATTGAATATACAAAAATATTTATTTATCAATAAAAACAACAAATACGAGAATGTGAATAGACACACAGATTATTATGATTATTTATTGCTAGTGTTATATCAGTAGGATCCTATCCTATCTTATTCTACTAATATTATAAATGCGAATGTTTGTAAGTATGGATGTATGTTTGTTACTCTTTCACTGCGAATCCGCTGAACCAATATCAATGAAATTTGACACAATTATTCCTTATACACCGGGGTAACATATAGGGTATAGAAATCTTGTTAATTCTACAAGAATAAGTGAGATTGAAAAGCGCCATCTATTATCAACCTATCATGAGACGTTGAACGAAGTCGCGGGTATAAGGTAGATCGATTATATATTATAATCGATCTAGCTACGGCGAGAGCGAAATATAAGTCAACTGTAAGATTGATGTCGAGTGTTTTACTAGTAATAGGAAGACATCCTTTTTTTTCTAGATAAACAAATTCGTTAAATCATTAGAGAGTAAAAACAGTACAAACACACTAAGCCGAAGAACGATAAACAGGCCAGAATGAAAAAAAAACAATTTTAAATTGGCAGTTAGCGGGGTTAGCAATCGAGAGAAATATGAAAAGAGTTTGCCTTCTTTTACCAAAATACTCATCATTCTTCTACCCTTATCTGTAAATGAAATAGGCACAATGTTTTCATATTTCATATTTTTTCATATTTCTTCATATTCATCCATCATTCGTCAACTCTGGCGCTATGTATTATATAAGCATATAATACTCCAAACAATCCATCCAACTTTTTTACGGCCTCATTCTAGTCATATATCCATCGTATACCAAAATACTCATAGACTAAAAGCAAATAGTACGCTAAAGTTATAGTACATAATATACAACGTTGCCGGTCTGATCGCTATATTTACCACTCGCGATGCAGAACTGTCTCTTTCGAATCCAATTTTAGGTATCAGGTTAATAGCATTTATTGCTGGATTTAGATATTGCTTTAATACTCTAGCCTTTTTGTTTCGTAATTAGTGGCACATGATTTATATATTTTTTAAAACCAACTTGTTCTGTTACATAGCTTATATAAACATGTTGCAACAAGATTTGGCTACGTATTTTACGACCGGCCGCCTGCCTGGCGGCCAACATACCTTAGTCGCCTTTTACGACACTTCGGTAAGAAATGAGGTCGGTCTATTCTACTCAGCCGGATACCACACGGCTAATTTACTCTATATTATCTTTCAAATTAATCTGGACGAACACGTTAACTTAACCAGGTTTTGCTTATTATAAAATTCCTTACGTAAAATGCTAATTCTTATTAACAGCCTTCGCACACGCAATCCATTCACATATAAAACTTTAACATAGAAATTTTACCTCAGTGATGATTATAAGCTGTTGATAGTCATAATAAAGCGGGCTCAACTCAATCCAAATAACGAGGAAAGAGAAATGACTTCAAATATTTGTATTTGTATAATTCAGTAGAGTTGACGATTCAAAAGCACTTGTTTACAAGTTTATTTGAATAAAGAATATTTTGAATTTGAATTTGAATTTGAATATCAGTCAGAAAACCTGACAAAACTGTGCTGAATCCGTACTGTATAATTGTTATTCAGTATTATTTAAGCCGTAATAAAAATTCCTATTTAAAAATCGAGTTTGCAAATTTTATCCTAGCGCTAGACGTCATTATGACATCATTACGCCTAATTGTACGGAAAAACGAAAACGTGACACTGATTAATTCAACGCCGTTAAAAAATAAATTATGTACAAAATGACTTGTAATTCAATCCGCCATATTTATCACGTATTTAAGCATATTATATATTAAATATTTAATTAATTTAATTTATTTTAACTAATAAATCTTATCTAACGATGATATAACTCATCATAAGCGCCGTGTGGTATCCGGCTGAATAGAATAGTACCACCATCATTTCTTACCGAGGTGTCTTAAAAGGCGACTAAAGTAAGTGGACCCGCCGTGTGGTATCCTGCTGAGCAGAATAGACTAACCTCATTTCTTAGCGAGGTATTGTAAAAGGCGACTAAGGTAAGTTGACCCACCGTGTGGTATCCGGTTTAGTAGAATATACCACCCTCTTTCTTACCGAGGTGTCGTAAAATACGACTGAGGTAAGTTCACGTCTGGTCGGCCGATCGTAGAAACGCAGCCAAATCATGTGACAGCATGCTATAACATGTTGTACCGACCGCACTTAAGAGTGGGATAAGGGCAGGAAGATGATGGTATAACTCATTATAAAGCCAAGATAACGTAGAACAGCGGTAGAGGTGGACTGGCGGAGGGCAGCGCAGGCTGGAATCGCCCAGTGCAGGATTCTGGACGATTCCAGCTATCCAGCCTTCTCCAGGGCTGGATCGCCAGGAGGCATGGGGTCCTCACCTTACACCTGACACAGATGCTTTCCGGACACGGTTGTTGTTTGGGAAAAAATAATGGGTTTTCCTGATATAAAAAGGTAGAACAGACGAAAAATTAAGATTAATTTTGTTTATTTTCTCAATAAAATATCATAGCGGTACGAGATTAAATAACCCCTTTTTACATGCAATACGCATGTATATAGTTTTCCAGTTTATTAAACCAATTTATTGTAATTGGTTACTTTCTTAACCCTGCGTGAGACTCGCCAACATAAATCCTTAACTGCCATGGAAAGAAGACTTATAGCTCTATTTATAAAATTGCGAAAGACAATACGCATTGATAAAACTGTATCATGACTTGAAACATTAAACGAAAATAAGAATTTAATCTAGGTAGAATTTAACTAATACCTTGTTGCTAAGTTACCAAATAAACAATTATAAATATAGCAATTGTCTTGTGTAAAATTTATAAAATTGATTCACATTGAAAAAAAACAGTTGACGGTACTCTAATGTGTAGGAGAACATGTATATTCAAACTAATTTAAGAAAAAAAATTTAAGGAAATAGATATTATGACTGGTATGAGTTATTATGAGCTATCATGACTTTCCAATTGACAGCGAAATTATCCTTTGCATTCTCTTAAAATTATAGCAGTTTTTTCAGTGCCCGAAAACAGGGATGAAGCAAAACATATACAAGATTAACTCATTTAAATATAAATAAAATATATAAAGATTGATTAAAGATTATCAAAAATTGGCGATGTATATACTAGACAAAGTAGGGACCGATATAAGCTTGCGGCTCCTGCTTTGCGCCTTACAAGAGTATTTAAGTCATTTGTAGATTTCGGATTTTATAATAAAATCCTTCAATCAATTTTAGCTTTGCCATCACAGCAGTTTAAAAACACTGTTAAAAAGGGGCTGATACAGAAAGCTTACTATACTATTCAGGATTACTTAGATGATAATAATGCGTAGACGTAATAATAAGAAGAAGAACAGCAACCGCCGAGTTTCTTGCTGGCTCTTCTCGGTAAGCACAGCTTTTCGAACCAGCACTGAAGTTGACGATTTAGAAGCACTTGTGTACAAGTTTACTTAAATAAAGAATATTTTGAATTTCAATGAATATATTATAATATAAATATTCTTTTATTTATGTAACTAGCTTTTACCCGCAACTTCGTTCACGTGGACTGTTGTCGCGTGATAAGTTGATTATAATTAATGTCATGTCATCCTGTAGAAATAACAGGATTTCTATAGTCTATATGTTACTCCGGTGTATAAGGAATAATTGTGCGAAATTTCATTGATGTTGGTGCAGCGGATTTGACGTGAAAGCGTAACAAACATACCATCATTCTCACAAACTTTCGCATTTATAATATTAGTAGATCAGTAAAAGATAGAACGTTGGATAGCCTTCGGTTACCATACGCACATAAAAGGGTGAAAAGCAAGTCTCAAAAGTCATCTTCTAACCAAGTGCCCTCCACTTTAAGATGCATCATCATTTTCTATCAGGTTAGATTCAAGTGCTGGTCAATGAGACTGTAAGAATTTAAGAGAAGGTTTTATTGCTTACTGATGCCATGTTTTCAACTTATAAGAACGCTTCATTTGATCTTATAGCATATACCAGCTAAAATATCACAGTTTTTCTTTAAATATATTTAATGTTAATATAGTTCCAAAGGGTGAAAGCCCCTTGCTCTTTATAAAAGTGCATTATGGTACCAACCTGGTACTACATTATATCTTTAATATTTAAATGAGCTAATCTTTTTTTAGAAATCTCGGATACGGCTTGAACGATTTTCCTGAAATTCAGCATGTAGAGGCTTTTGGATGAAAAAAATCGATCTAGCTAGGTTTTATTTAAAAAAAAAATAGTTAAACCCTGCTTTGGGGCATTAAAAAATACTAAAATCTATTTTGAATTGAATTTTTGCCATAAACTGTCAAGTCAGCGTAGATTATTCGGGTAACGGGCAGTCTCGAGAAATGCAAACCTAGGATCGATCCCCAACTACATAATTATTTTTTCTTTTTTTTAAGTTTCTTTTTTTATTCTGTAAAACAATTACCGAGTAAGGCTCGGTCAAACTAGTTTTATACCCCACTATTAGTTGCACCCGCGACTTAGTTCGCGTATAAAGTTACTTAGTGTATAAATACCCTGAAATATGTACCGTGTCAATGTGTTTTGTTACTGTTTCTGAATTCAGAAAAGTATTGCCATTGAATGTTAGATAACACTTGCCAAGTTTCATCCTAAATGTAAGTAGTCGATTATTATGGAGAGCGTGAAAATGCAGCTGTTGGCAATATTTCAAGCGCTACCCAAATGTGACTCGATCGTTTTATAATATGAATTCACACATATTACATTCGTAATTTTATTACATTTTATGTAAATAAATTAAGTATGTAATACTAAAAAGTTTCAGATTCTTAAGTCATCACTGGCAACACACAATATTTGAAGCCTGACTTCAGACACTTAAGTATTTTTTGGCAAAAGATTTAGCGTAGCTTCACGAACTCTCCGTCCGAATTGGATTCTATGAAAAGAATGTTTATAAATAGAAGAAGAAATTCTGTTTACCGTTGTGTTATTTTAAAACTAACTAGTTACTTTAACCTTACAATACCAGTATTTAGAAAGACTTATTCTTTTAATCCATTTATGAGAGTATTTACAGTGGGTTTTTTTTCGCAACGCCTAAGTAATTAAGCATAACCACGAGAAAGAAAATATTTAACGTGGATTAAAAGTTATAAGAATTATAATGAAGCAATGGAATAATTTATTTTATAAGTGACAAAGTATAAATGAGACAAAAGAAATAAACAAAATCATCATCTTCCTGCCCTTATCCCACTCTAAGTGGGGTCGGCACAACATGTTATAAATATACTGTCATATGATTTGGCTGCGTTTTTACGACCGGCCGCCCTGCCTGACGTCAACTTACCTTAGTCGCCTTTTACGACACCTCGGTAAGAATTGAGGTTTGTCTATTCTACTCAGCCGGATACCACAAGGCGGGTCGACTTACCTTGGTCGCCTTTTGCGATACCTCGGTAAGAAATAAGGGTGGTACTATTCTAAAAAAAATGGAAGACTGGAGATTTTTATACCCACCTAGTTTTAGACGACAATCGTTTTTTTTTTGCTTTTTCTTGGACTATTGATTGTCCTACATAACCTATAAAGTCTAAGAAAATTTTCTTTAAACCCGTTAAACTATTAAAGCACAATAAATATACAATCTTAATCCTCTACAATATTCGTTAGATATGACTTTTTAAATTCTTACAATGAAAAACTTGATAGCCTACACATATGGCGGATAAACAATACAACGAAAAGGCTCAATTTTATCAATTGCATGTAACTTGTGCCAAGTCTCGTCATCGACCATAAATGGGCCCAAGATTATTATAGAGTGGACGAAAAATGCAACTTTTGGCAATCGTTCAAACAACACCAGATGTGCTTCGCCTATTCAATGACCCCAGTTTAATGACCTCAAGCGTGTATGAATTGAAAATACAAATAAGTAAGTTAAATACCGAATTTAGTTACTAAAGACTAGCAACTTCGTTTGCTTGGACTGTTGTCGCGTTATAAATTGATAATAGATAGGGCTTTTCAATGTCCTCCTATTCCTGTAGGATTAATAGGAGTTCTATGGCCTATTTTTATATAGTTATCCCGATGTATAAGGAATAATTGTGCCAAATTTCATCGATATTGGTGCAGCGGATTCGCCGTGAAATAGTAACAAACACACATCCATATTCACAAACTTTCGCATTTGTAATACTAGTTTTTATCCGCGACCTCGTTCGAGTGGACTGTTGTCACGTCCTAAATTGGTATTAGACGGCGCTTTTTAGTGTCATCCTATTCCTGTAGAATTAAAAGTATTTCTATAATAGCCTATATGTTATTCCGGTGTATAATTAATAATTGTGTCAAATTTCATCAATATTGGTTCAGTGGATTCGTCGTGAAAGAGTAACAAATACATCCACACTCACAAACTTTTGCATTAACAATATTATTAGGGTTGTTTGTGAAATTCAATAGCTTAATAACGGTAAATACTGACGTTAACTTCCCCAAGTACAATTACGTAATTTAATTACGCCCATTTTCTATAACGTCACGTAGTTCATCGCCTTAACTTGTTTGTAGTTTGCGAACTAAGCGCCTATCACTGATTACTCTACTAACGAGCGACTACAAGTTTGTACCTAATAGAATTACTTCTCAGTTATTATTTTGCAATACTACAACGTAATTTTTTTCTTCATATTCTTCCACTTATTTTATCATTTGTACAAATAGACATATAGTCTAAGTCTAAAGCTAGTAAATGGTTTCTCTAAGTAAGACTTGAAATAACGGATCTCTCCGTTTTTTTATAAAAAAGGATTAGAGCTAAGACCTACCACACTGCCCCAATGCGGATTGGTAGGTTACACATATCCCCAGAACTCTATTAGGCAGGTTTCGTCACGATGTTTTTTCTTCACCGAAAAGCGAGTGATAAATTGCATTTATCAATAAGACAAGTTTTAACAGAAAAAATTATATGTGCCTGCCCGGGGTTTGAACCCGTGACCCCTCGAAAGAGTCGCATGGTCTCACCGCTTGGCTACAGCTAAGTGAGACTTCAATTCAAAGCTCATTAGCGTTTAAATGTTGTTCAAAGTAACATCATATTAAGTATTAATATTAAATTAAATAACTATATAAGAGCGAACATAATTTATTTTCGTTCAGTTTTATTATTTCAAATTCTGTATAAAATTTCTCTATATCTTACTTTGTTTTAACATTTCTAAAAAAATAATCGCGGCTCTAACGGCTGCACCAAGCGCAGTTATTATTTTCCGTTAATTACTTTTTTTACTTATAAAAGACTATATTTTCCATGTTTTATGTATTTAAAAAATGTTAACATTCCTTTTTTATATATCTGTTAAATAGACAATATTAGCACCTAGCAACAAATCATAGAAAACAAAGTTTAATGTACATCAAATACACGAAACTCGAACTCATAACTTTACGGAATCCCATAATTCAAACAATGCATTGTTTTGCTATAATCCGGTATTAGAGAAAATCTATGTAGTGTAGAGAGTATACTATCTGTGTACATCACTGCACATACATTCACTACAAACAACCCCCATACTACATTCGCACTGCACACATTTCTTTGCATTACGCACTTAAATATAAAAAACTTAATTATATAATAATAAAAAATATAGCATCAGGGGATTATCTCCTGATGATGTTTCGATAACGGGACAAAACGGGGTTTAAGATTGTGTTAGTAAATATAATCTAACACTCACTTGAGACTTGAGTAATAAATAACAACTAGTTGGCACTTGTACTTTACATTTGTAAAGACTTGACTAACAAATGAGAACTAGTTTGTAAGGAACTGAACTAATTCCTATTTGGTAGTTTACGATATTGTTATTGAAATTAAGGCTACACCTTCCGACTTCGTGACACTAGCAGTAATATTAACATTACACGCGAACACAAACACTATAGGAAAATCGATATTGAATACCAAATATTGACTGGCCCGTTGACGCAGGCAGTGACCCTGTCTTCAGCTCTGAGGGTTACGGGTTCGATTCCCGCCGAGGATAAACATTTTCTATAAACAGTTTGTTGGTTCTTCGAGTCTGGGTCGAGCATGGGAATTTAAGTAGGTATTTAAAAATTATATATTATATAGTATTTAATACTTATTGACCAACTGTCTGTCAACCAACCCAATCCTCCCGCCTTTATCGCACTCTAAGTGGGGTTGGCACAACGTACCTTAGGCGTATTTTACGACACCTCGGTAAGAAAGAGGGTGGTCTGCCTGACGTCAACATACCTTAGTCGTATTTTACGACACCTCGTTAAGAAATAGGGTGGTTTATTCTACTCAACCGAATACCACTCTGTGGGTCAACTTAACTTTGTCGCCTTTTACGACACGTCGTAAGAAATGGCCTTTTACGAAACCTCGTTAGAAATGAGGATGGTCTGTTCTACTCAACCGGACACCACACGGTGGGTCAACTTACCTTAGTCGCCTTTAAAACACCTCGGTAAGAAATGAGGGTGCTCTATTCTACTCCGCCAGGTATTACGCAGCATACATCTGTGTGTAAAAAGGTAAGGGCGTCACAGGCCCTGTTTTCTAGAATACGCACTTGTATAAATAATAAATCGCAAGTCAACGTATGACAAAAAAAAATACGTTCGCTCTCCAATAACTATAACCCGGTATGAAGAAAATTGAATGTCGCATCATTGACATGCAAAGTGCACGGAGAACGACGGCCCAATCACGGCTGATATGGGTGAGGCGATACGTAAATCTCACGCCTCAGTGAGGACATATTGAACGATCGCTAAATTATTTCGCTTTCTAACAGTTCTTTACAGTTAGATCTATTAGCCACTCGAGTATATGTTTTTATTAAAATAAAGCTCGTATAACCGTCGTAACACCATTTATATCTATAATAATATTATAAAGAGGAATAATTTGTATTTCAACATTGGAAAGCTGCATCTTTACTAAGTAACATAGGCTATATTACATTTTCAAAAAAAGGGATACAGATTAAAAATTACGTGGGATATTTCTAGTGGATTAAAAAAATATGGTATTGTAGAGAACCGTGCAAGTAATTCCAGGTTTTATAAGTTCAAAACCCGGAAAGCAACAATAAGTTTTTCCATTTAAATTTTGTGTCTATTTGATATTCGGAATTCGCTCCATCCGAAGAATAATGTTATATATTCTATGGGTGAATTTATTACATGTTTTTCAGTAAAGGAAAAAAATGTTAGGAAACACGCACATCTCTAGAAAAGTCTTTAGAAATGAATGTAAGTTCCAACTCTTCTTTTCAAAAACAGGAAGTGGAGGATTAGGCCCAGCAATGGGATACTAATAGGCCTTTATTTTTACTTGTTTTACTATTAGCAACTCAGCAATTACGTTCAAGCAATTATGTTTTTAATGAAATAAAGCTAGTATAACAAAATAAAATATTTGGGTTTATGTAAAATATTGAAGAAAACAGTAAATTATATAACTTTAGTGTAGATTATTATATAAATGGGACATTGATTTTTTTCGTGGCGGAGAAATAGACTATTGCTAATTCGTGTATGAAAATAGTTGAAGGTCTCGATAGTGAAAAAGAAGTGGATAAAAGCAATCTATATACTTTTAGTATTAAAAAGTCAAAGTAATATATACAATATTGTAATTTTTGTCCCATTAACAAAAACAAATATCTTATTACATTGACGTTAAAGCTAAAATGTGTCTATTTGGCGACATATTGACTGCTGAATCCATAGTAATTTTATAAATACTCAAATTAGTCTGTTACGCTTACACGGGTAATCCGCTGGAATAATATTGATTAGTTTTGATACATGGGTTCAAATCCTGGGCAGGGACCAATAACTTTATTTTGTAAAAACTTATGTGCCAAATTGATATATTTATATATATGAAATTTTGTTATCACCTAATAATGCTTCTTTACTTCATCGCAGATTATATTACATTTGTATTATAAATCTCCGTGAAATAACACGTAGTTTTTTAAATTAATATTTTATTAAAAAACCACCCAAAGAAAACAACCTAAGTGAGCGAAAGCTATAGATTAAAAGTTTCACGTACTAGTTACGTTATCAGCATCCTGCTGTCCTTATCCCACTCTAAATGGGGTCGGCACAGCATGTCATAAACATGTTATCACATGATTTGGCTACGTATTTTACGACCGGCCGTCTGCCTGACGTCAACTACCTTAGTTGTATTTTATGAGACCTCGGTAAGAAAGAAGGCGGTCTTATAATACTTAATCGAATACCACACGGTGAGTCAACTTACCTTAATCACCGTATACAACTCGGTAAGAAATGAGGGTGATCTTTTCTACTCAACTATGTTGGTTTATACTAAATCTTCTCCAATATAAATATTGTACAAAAATGGTGTCACAATGCCGAGCAAAGTCACTAGTGTAACATGAATATGGGAAAATCGAGCGAGAACTAGTCGTGCCGAGTCATTACCGTTCCATTCATATCCGTTCAGAGTATTTATTCGCAGATTCAGCGAACGTTGTACGGACGTATCTGTCTTTTTGGCCTTTTTCTGTCGTATATTAAATCTTTCGTAGAAATTGTAGGTATCTTTTTGGAAGTAAGGTCTATCAATACCAAATTTACATTGGTATTTACTTTTTACGAAGATCTAGTTTCGCGTAAAGCCACTGTGTTGTATCCGGGGGAGTGGAATATACCACCCTCATTTCTTACTGAGGTGTCATAAAAAGCGACTAAGGTAAGTTGACTCGCCGGTGTCATAAAAGGACAACTAAGGTAAGTTGACTCGCTGTGTGGTATCCGGCTGAGTAGAATAGACCACCCTCTTTCCTACTGAGGCGGCCGGTCATAAAGTACCTAGCCGAATCATGTGACAAAATGTTTAAAACATTTTGTGCCCACCCCGCTTAGAGTGGGATAACTGAATATATGTATTTCAAGTTTTAACCACAGAATCTTGTGAAATTCTGTACCAAGTTTTTTGTTTCCTGTAGTCAAACCTTTATCTTAACAACACCAAAATTTCCTCTAAAACTTTCCTTGTAACAAACAAGGAACGTCAACTTGACCTGCCTTGTCAAATCCTTTTCTAAGCCCCTAGTCCTTGTGAACCTTAAACCCTTTTCTTGCCGACATGTGCTGTTACTAACTAGCCCTTTTGTTTGAATACAAAACATACATAGCAGATATAGCAGAGCTTTATTAAAAAACTATTAGAGTTTTAATGTAACGTATTAGATATTTTAATTATTTTTTATTATAGTTGGACGTATTTTTTCATTTGATACTGTACTAATCTTCTTATGCAATTATTTTTAATGCATTACACGGATTATTTGCGGATAATATATAAAAACCATATATCATGTATATTTTATATAACAATATGATATTTTATCTATCTTACTGTGTGGTATCCGGCGGAGTAGAAAAGACCACCCTCATTTCTTACAGAGGTGTCGTAAAAGGCGACTAAGGTAAGTTGACCCACCGTGTATCAGGCTGAATAGAATAGACACAGTCGCCCTTTATGACACCTTGGTAAGAAATAAGGGGTTCTTACCAAGGTGTCATAAAAGGCGACTGTGTTAAGTTGACATCAGGCAAGCAGCCGGTCGTAAAATACCTAGCCGAATCATATTACAACATGTTTATAACATACTAGCAATCGCCAGCGGCTACGCCCGCGTGGAAAGATTAAAACCGTAATATACTATTTAGATAACCATAAAAAGGGTTAAAGTGGGTTAACCTTGACACATGTTGTCGAGGACATTTATTTAGAACTTTTAGAGGGGAACAATTTTGTAATACAAGATTTTTTTTAAACTTTCACCGTTTACTTGGCGCACGCAAGGAAAGATTGAAATTTTGCAGTTTTCGTAACATTTTTTATTGCTGCTCCTCTCTTATTCATCTTAGCGTGATGTTATGCCTATCTTACAATCAAAGAATTTTTTAAATCGGTCCACTAGCTCCTGAGATAATCGCGTTCAAACAAAGTCTTCAGCTATATATATTAGAATAGATAAGTTTTAAAGTTGCACACAATATGTGAGATTAATGCATTCTAAAAGAGTAGTGTTATATCGTAAATAAGTATAAAGTACATGGGTGACCTAGCCTTGCTTGGTAATTTTTAAAATGATGTAAAAAAATAAATGAAAAAAAATTGAAAAGAAAAAGGAAAAAATAATAGGTGAGGTGGGGGCTTGAGCCTAGGTATTTTCACCTCTCTAGATGCCCGTTCCCCAAATGAACCGCCATGACTTTACGTTTCACAGCGAAAAATTGTGATCGTATCCTACATAAACATCAAAAAAATTTTAGAGCCCGAAAATAGGAATAAAACGATATTTTTTTAAAAATAAAAATTATCTAGATCAATTTTTCTCCCCCAAAACCCCCTACATGCTCAATTTCAGGAAAATCGTTGGAGCCGAGATTCTGAAAATATTTATATATACATAAAAGATTAACTCATTTAAATATTAAAGTTTAATCCTTATGTTCATAAGGAAATAAAAAAAATAAAAGACGAATAAATGAAGAGCCGAGTTAGTCATAAAAATGTCAAAATTGAAAGTACGAAGCTTAAAATATAAAACTGAGCTCAAGAAGGAGACTTCTTCGATAAAAATGTCGTCAAGGATTCAAGAGTACTCATTCCTTGTTATTTTATCGCATTTTCAGTCTCGTCCTTGCGCGTAACCTACATTAAAAAATGAAAGACTAAGCAAACCACTTTAAAAAAAAATAATTGACCTATTTCTGAACTGAACGTTTTTAGTATTTGAAACTGAATACTTTATACAGATTGGTTTTAAAATAGTTTGTGTGATTTATAGAATTAGGCGATTCTTTGCGGAGGTCCATAATACAAAACTAATGACAATATTATTTTGCTATATTCCGCGATAAATGTTATCGCGTGAATCGTAAATCGTGGATCATTCTCCTGCCCTTATCCCACTCTAAGTGGGGTCGGCACATATTATAAACATGGTGTCACATGATTTGGCGAAGTATTTTACGACCGGCCACCTGCCCGACGTTAACTTACCTTAGTCGTATTTTACGACACCTCGGTAAGAAATGAATGTAGTCTATTCTTCTCAACCGGTTACCACAAGGCGGGTCAACTTACCTTAGTCGGATTACACGACACGTCGTTAAGAAATGAGGGTGGTTTATTCTACGCAACCGGTTACCACACGGCGGGTCAACTTACCTTAGTCGATACGTCATACGACAGGTCGTCAAGAAATGAAGGTGATGAATGAAGGATACCTACGGCTGAAAATATTTACAAAGTGAATATGACTGAATAAATTTATATTATTTTATTAATATTAATAAACTTAACATTCACTGTTAAAATTAATAAATTGCGTATTAAAAATTAATCAAATTTTAATTAGTCATACACCAGTAATGCTCAATTTCATGAAACCATTACTGAAATTTATTCGAAATCGCCTAAGTGGTTGTTTCTCGTGCAAGGAACTACACGACACAGAAAATTGAACTCTATGAACTTTATTTTAAAGCTTAGTTTCTTTTACGTCCTTCTAAAGAAACCGAAACCTTTTTCTCTCGCTAACGTTATCTGAAAGCTTGTTTTCCAGCGCAACAATTTCATAAATTAAACTACGCGGTAGTATGAACACAGCCATATGGGAAATGTGATTTGTGCGGGTCAAATGCATTATTTTCAATATTGAAGCAAAATGTTTATGTAAAGAAACTTATTTTTCTATTATTCTATTTAAACCAATAAATCTATCATATTTTTAACGCCGTGTGGTATCCGGCTAAGTAGAATAGTACCACCCTCATGTCTTACCGAGGTGTCGTAAAATGCGACTAATGTAAGTCGACCCGCCGTGTGGTATCCGGTTTAGTAGAATAGACCACCCTCTTTCTTACCGAGGTGTCGTAAAATACGACAGAGGTAAGTTGCCGTCAGGCAGGCGGCTGGTCGTAAAAACGCAGCCAAATCAAGTGACAGCATGTTTATAACATGTTGTGCGACCCCACTTAGAGTGGGATAAGGGCAGGAGGATGATGACTTATATCATATTTTTAATTTGTCTTTGTGCGACAGAGATGGTTTTTACTTAATTTCTTTACTGAGTCAAGTTATTGGGATTCCTTAGGTGCCTGGAAAAATTTGTTGAATTTAAAGTGATATCTAATCTCAGTCTTAAGGTAGTAAATGGGTTCCCTAAGTGAGACTTAAAGTAACAAGCCTGTTACTATCACACTGCTGGGCATAGGCCACCTCTCTCCATTTTTTGGAGAGAAGGATTGGAGCTAAGGCCTACCACGCTGCTCCAATGCGGTTTGATAGGTTACACATATCTCCAGAATTCTCTAGAAATATGCAGGTTTCCACCCGATGCTTTCCTTAGGCGAAAAGCGTGTGATAAATTGTTATTATCAATTAGATACGTAAGTCCTAACAGAAAAACTCATTGACTGCCCTGGCTTTGAACCCGTGATCCGAAAGCGTCGCTCGGTCTCACCGATAGGCTATCACAGCTGACATAGACCAAAATTATTTGAATTGAATAGTCAAGAAGAGGAGTAGATTTAAAAAGATAGATCGATTCCGACAGATGGAATGCTGTCTTGTACTGAAAAAACCTAGTAAGTCTTAGATGTCGACATCAAATTTTCTGTTAGCAGCTATATAAGTCTAAAAGGTAAATATATGGATTTAGTTGTACGTTTCAGAAATGATGAGCTAAAGCACTTTCCTCAGATTGATGGTGTAGCGACTTAAAGGCGGTGAAGGTTCCGGTCGTAAATGTTGAAAGAGGAGTAAAAACATAAACTTCCCCGCACTCACTCCCAAATATACCTTGTAGAAACCCCAAGAAAAAATACCAAGCTTATAAAATATGGATGTGCTATCGAACGAGTAATAGTTAACGAATATGTTACATCCAGTGACATAAAACGTTATGCAATAAACAATAACAACATTAGCAATAACAACTAGCACCTACGGTAATTGCCTCTTCAGGTGACAAGAGGTCTGGCTCCTTTTTCACACAAAGAATCAGCTTAGCGATTCAATGCGGAAACGCTGCCAGTAATACAAATATAAACTCAGGCTCGAAGAATCAACAGCTTGTTTATAGAAAATGTTGGAAAAGCGGAGCTGAAGGCAGGGTCGCTCCCAACTGCGCCAACGAGCCAGTCAAATGTTTGATTATTTAATTGAATGTCCATGTAGCCGCAATTCAGCGCCATCTTAAATTTAAATTGCCGTGTGGTATCCGGCTGAATAGAAAAGACCTTCCTCATTTCTTACCGAGGTGTCATAAAATGCGACTAACGTAAGTTGACGTTAGGCAGGCGGGCAGCTTGTTTTGTGACTTATATGGTGGTAGGTAATCTAATATTATAAATAATGTAAACGATTTTATATAAAAACTGTTCTAAGTATTCACTGACTTAACATGTGGCTAACAATTGCGATGTAATGCGATCTGAATTAACATTCCGGAAGTATCATTTTACTGTAGATTATCTGCTACTTCATGTTGTAAACTCGGAAGTGGGATATAAAATGAGGGTAAACAATAAAAGGTTGTTCATTTTGTTTCTAAAGTGATAATGTGCGTGTTGTTATACTTTATGTGTACGAAGTTTTTTGCATATACTTTAAAAAAGTAAATTTTTTATATCAAGTTCGTTCCATCCTGAACTGTATTATTAATTTTTCTCAAGTGTGATTGCAGAAAATATAACACAATTTAAAAAATGATACTTAAGACATGTATGTACGTATCAATTTTTAGAATTGGCTTTTGATTTAACTATATATAGATATTACTTTGTCTGTCTGCGATATATTATATAGTAGTAACTGGTTCACCGAGCCTTGCTCGGTAATTTTAATAAAATAAAAAAAAAGGTTTTTTAATTTCTAATAGATTATATAGTAATCGCTGCTGCCAACAGCGTGATAAAATGTCATTGAATGATGAACTAGGTGAATTGTGGAATTCTTAGAAGAATTAGAAAGACTATTGTCCGCGGCCAATACTGTAAGTCGATCGGTGGAAACAGAAGAACAGACGGAAATTTATTATTCCGAAATTTTCATCAGAATTAAATATATCAGAATTAAACGTTCGTATAACTATACGTATGGTACAAAACAACTTTTAAGTAGTAAGTATCTAGAGACAGATCTGTAAACGGTATTAAAAAAGTTTTCGTTATCAAGTTCACGGAGGATAATATCCGAACAGTAAATTCTTCGTGGCCAATCAGAACGATGTACAACTTTCAAGCTTTAAGTTAGCTTTCTACTAAAGAGCGATTAACGATATACGAATTAAGAGGACTGTTACTTTTCTATATTCTATTAATTCTATTAAGCAACAATTCAATAATGTGCTTTATCAATTTTGCCACAATAACCATATGAAATAACAGAACAAGAATAACTCATGTTAGTATGTTTACTCGATTGATTAATTATTGGCATTAATCTTGATGGGAATCCATTACGTTTTAAACATATTTACATCAAAATTTCCCTGATTTTAAGATAACGAACTAGCCAAATTGTATACATAAAGCATTTCCATATCTATACTTATTATAACCGTGTGATATCCGGCTGAGTGGAATAGACCATCCTCATTTCTTATCGAGGTGTCGTACAAGGCGACTAAGGTAAGTTGACCCACCGCTTGGTATCCGGTTGAGTAGGATAGACCACCCTTCACTACTTAGCAAGGTGTCGTTAAGTACAACTAAAGTAAGTTGACGTCAGGCATGTGACAATATATTTATAACATGTTATGCCGACCCCACTTAAAGTGGGATATGGGCAAGTGAATGATGAATCCATTCTACATTAAAAGCTCTAAACAGGAGTATGTCTGTCAACACTACTGTATTCATTAGGAATGTTTTTATGAAATTTGATTGTTCCAAACTTCCAGAAGCTAACACGAACAACAAACAAAAACTTTGCCTCCTAAAATTATGAACACAGTTGTGCTGCGGAGGAAACTTTTGGAAGCCTATTGTTCTTCGTGCAAAAACTTAAATTAAAAAATATTATCCTGAACTTATATAGCTTACAATTGTTCATTTTTATCGTTTTATTTTCGTTCTGTTTGAATGAGTAATAGTAAAATGCTTTGTTGTCACGAAAGCGTTCTAGTATCGATTCAGATTTGCATTGTTGATTACTGTAGCAGACAGTATAAAGCCTGGCAGATTTTAAATATCAATCAATCAATGGAACCTTTTAATTAGAATCAATGGATTTTTAATAATATTATAAACTAGTTACCCATGAATTCGTACGCACTGGCTTAAGCATTTAAGTACCCTCAATGAAAGAAAAAGCAGAATTTTTTCTACCCTAAAGACTACCCCAGTATATAAGCTTATCATTATTCATCATCATCCTCCTGCCCTATCCTATTTTAAGTGGAGACGGCACAACTGTCTTAAAGATGTTGTTACATGTTTTGTCTTGTTTTTTTACGACCGGCCGCCTGCCTGCCGTCAACTTACCTCTGTCGTATTTTACGACACCTCGGTAAGAAAGAGGGTGGTCTATTCTACTTAATCGGATACCACACAGTGGGTCAACTTACCTTAGTCGCCTTTTACGACACCTCGTTAAGAAATGAGGGTGGTCTATTCTACTTAGCCTGATACCACACGGAAGGTCAACTTACCCTAGTCAACTTTTACGGCACCTCGATAAGAAATGAGGGTGGTCTATTCTACTCGGCCAGTTAGTTAGTCACTTTTTACAATACCTTGGTAAAAATTTTTGGTGGTCTATTTTACTTAGCTGGATACCACATGACGTATATTAACATCTTTTAATGTTAATTTTACTTTGATATACACTTAACAGTTTCGCTAGCAATACGCTTTAACTGGAAAGTCACCATAACGTAGTCCCTAACTTATATTACGTCTCGGCGGGTCACGCAAACTTCGCCTTTAAAAGTTATAAATTTCATAACAAACTTACAGCTCAGTGTGGCCTTAGGATGTACTTTCCATTCAAAAAACACGGTTGACAGTGATGGAACGTTAATTTAATGTCACTACGTGATATCTAGATTCTTTTCAAGATCAAAAAGTATTTAAGCACTGTAAAAGATTTCAGACTTTTATACATTGCTGAGTAACTTATCTCGTTTTCCAAAGTCTAGTCGTCAAAGTTTTGAAATTCAGCGAGATCAGATTAATGGTTTTGGCATTTTATTGTTTATGGTTCTCACATTTTTAATATTTAAATGAGTTAATCTTTTATGTATATATATATTTGGAATCTTGGAAACGGCTCCAACGATTTTCCTAAAATTCAGCATGTAGGGGGTTTTGAGGGAGAAAATTAATCTAGCTAGGTTTTATATAAAAAAAATCGTTTTATCCCTGGTTTTGGGTATTAAAAAATACAAAAGTTTAAATTGAATAGAATTTTTGCCATAAACTGTCAAATCAGCGTAGCTTATTTGGGGAACGGGCAGTCTCGAGAAATGTAAATACCTAGGATCGATCCCCAAATAAATAATTATTTTATCCTTTTTTTAAGGTTTTTTTTGTAAAAAATTACCGAGCAAGACTTGATTACCTAGATATTGTATATTATCAGTCAATTATTGATTAAGTGTAACCATGTAGTTTTTCAATCCGTTGTGAATACGGATTGAGAAAAGAAATAATAACTTTATGCCAGTGGTTTGGACGATGAGACCCTTCACAAGGTCTCACCGCGTCTAACATGGGTTCGATTTTAAATATAGAATCTAAAATCCCTTTTGAAAAAATCATAAAATTATTTCAAAAGAAATACTTTTACTAAAATGACTAAAATTATTTTTTCATTTCCAATCTAATCATCATCTTCCTGCCCTTATCCCACTCTAAGTGGGTTCGGCACAACATGTTATAAACATGCTGTCAGATGATTTGGCTGCGTTTTTACGACCGGCCGCCTGCCTGACGTCAACTTACCTATGTCTTATTTTACGACACCTCGGTAAGAAAGAGGATGGTCTATTTTACTCAACAGGATACCATACGGTGGGTCAACTTACCTTAGTCGCCTTTTACGACTCCGCGGTAAGAAATGAGGATGGTCTATTCTACTCAGCCGGATACCACACGGCGGGTCGACTTACCTTAGTCGCCTTTTACGACACCTCGGTAAGAAATGAGGGTGGCACTATTCTATTCAGCCGATACCACATGGGGGGAGGGGGGTTGGTTTTTAAATATAGAATCTAAAATCCTTTCAAAAACACTATAATACAAAATTATTTCATACGGGTAATAAAAAAGAAATACTTTACTAAAATAACTAAAATTACTTTTTCATTTCCAATCTAATATGCAAATGAATTCAGACGTAACAAATGACAAATGGGCGTTTTAAAAATACGTTTCAACCGTTACATACTTCAAATGTTCCAGCTACACCTATTTTTGTCCACCGAACGTCTGAACAAATATTATATTGGGGTCAACGTTAAGGTTAGGTCATGCCGACATAAATCCGTGTCAAGCGGTGAAAAGTAAGTCATTACTGTAGCCAATTCGACAATGACACATATAAATTATGATTGATGAGTAGAATTATTATTTGGCTGAAATTATATATACTAATCTATTTTTAAAAGACTAAATATAAAAACTTTAAACTCAAGGAGAGACACAATTAGAGAAACCATTATCTGTAAGCAAGGAATCTACAGACTCTAAATTAGGTTGTAGGTAACTCGAATATATGGTTGGATGGCCTCAAAAGGTTGCAGAAAGCTATAAGGTTCTAGAAAGTTTCCAATACAGTACCGTATGGCGTGGTAACCATTTCACGAGGTCTATAGTAGCCGGGTTCTATACACTATTTAGAGCAGAAATCTTAAAAATTATTAATTTTGTTTAAATTAAAGAAAAATTTAACCACCTAAGAGTCTTTATCCATTACGCTGCCAAAACCCATCGAGATATAAAAAAACAATGTATTGAGGCATATATGTCTTTCACAAGTTCGCGAGAGCTCTTTTTTTACGGAAGCTCACTGTAAAGCTCACTCATTTTAACTTTTAAAAATAAGATTAAGTTAGTAGCTTTTTATACAGTACTAATGCTACTTAAATAAAATGCTTTTTCTTAAGTTAAACTATCGTGAGTAGTATTTATAGTTTGTTTATAGAAACCAGCTATATTCACTATACTCACGTCTTAGTCTATTGGATTAGCCCGACTAGTTTCGAGCCCATCCCCTCCCTTATTCATGAGCTCTTTATATTGCTAAAATACTTTAATTATCTCCAGCATTTTATGCATAATATGATTATCCTTTAATCATATTATAATTTAAATGTATGTATAAGGTAAATAAAAGTATATCTTTGGGGTTACCGAAAAATAAAAATTAAGATCGAAAACTAATGAAAAAATTAGCTTTACTCACTAAAAAATATTTAATAATAGTTGATAATTTGGTCCCCTCTTAGTTTTTCAAAGTTCTTTACTTTGAATTATTTATGTAATTTATCTTACGTGAACTATAAATATGTTGCTATAAATAAGATCAGATCATATTATAAATCTTGAAAACTATATAACTTACGATTGTACTTCAGAGATAATAATTTTAAAAGTCGTGTTCCAAATTTAAATATTATAAAACTGTAAAAACACGGCCACAGTTGCGTGGAATACAAAATGGAGGCCACGAGTGCCAGCTGAATGGAAGTCCATTATACTGGAAGTACTACATTATTACTTGAAACCGCTAGCTCCGCGATATCGAAAATGAATTCTGCATTCTATATCATTGAAATAAGATATAGATAACTATCTATATTAGGGTGTTATTCTGCGGATTTCTCATTAACAGATGCCCGCAGCCGAGTTTCGTTGAAGAAAGGCGTTTCACGGAAGTCGTCCAAAGGCATTGTGCGGTAACCGGTGGATTTTTTCTACTAATGAGGCGCAGTTGCGAACATTTTCGAAGTTATGACTTCTATTGACCTCGATCTGAGTTCAGTACGGTATTTTTATTGCGATGTTTCCGTTAAGTCCGGATTACGGGTTTGTTGATTTTAAAAAACATGAAAAGATTCATACTCAGCAGTAATTAATGCCGGAGTATCTTATAAGGGTCACGCTAGTTAAATATGTTAAGGCTTTCTAAAAGTATATAAAATTAAAACATTCATATGTTCCCCATCTTTATTTAATGAAACAGTATCAAATAGTAATGGTATATGTAGAAAGCGGACTGCGTAAAACGAATGAGAAGCGAATTTTTAATTTGTACTTTTCGTAATCTATAAGTGATATATTTATTCACCTGAAATATGCGTAAGTAGGAATTGATTATGAAGAAAGGAAAATCACTCTTAGTGCAATTCTACTTTAAATGCCGTGCCGCTTTTATACGGTATTCGGAAGAATAAAACTCTTTAATCAATAGTTCAACGTGATTTTACTATAACGTTTATATAACTGATGATTTATTTGTACCTATTGACTACTAATGTTTACTAAGAAGTTAACATCATTTAATAAATTACGACAATACCAAAAACTTCTATTTTATCTAACTTAAATTAATTAATATCATTTAAATTAAATTATACTATCCAGTAGGGACATTAATTTATGACTTGATGAATTAATGAATTATAAATTAATTTAACATATAATTTATGAGTTTTAGCTTTAAAAATGGTAGTTAATAAATACAAGTATTTTCATAAGATCTACACTAAACAATTTAGCTCACTAAAAATCTATATTTTATTCAGTTGTTTTTAGTACATTCTTGCTTCTGTAAGATAAGATATTAATTAAAACATTTGTTATAGTTTGTTTTGTATCAGTAAAGTCTTATAGAAAAGTTTCGGGTATGATACCGTGAAAAATTCCTTAAGAAGTATGAAGTAGTTATATATTAGTAGGATCTTATTCATTTACTTATTTAACAAAATTCATTTATATATAGATAAGATATTTAAATTTATACAAATTTAAATAATTGCTTTTATCTATATTGCACCTTTTTATCTTTAGTTTTAAGTGTGCAAAATTAATTATTGAATTTAGTTTTTCGTTATTTTCCTTTTCTTTTTCTCTATAGTTTACCATTATTTTACTTTGTCCTTTTCTTTCTGTTACTCTAAGGTTGACTGAAAGAGTTTTATTTTAGGGATACGTCCGCCATTGTACATGTTCTTTTTTAACTTTTTCTTTATATGTATTTACTATAAATATGATTTTAGAATAAGAGAATTTACTATAAATAAAGAAAAAATAAATAAGTCAATGCCACGCCTTAGATGTACACCTTAGTTTATTTACGAAGAAAATTATAGCTTAGTAACAAAAGATAGAGAACAAGGAAAACTACAATTAAGTAAGGTTAATTACGACCGTAACGCAGGCTCCTAAGAACTACAATTGAGATTTTCCGTGACGAGTTAAATCACATTGATCGTCAATCAACGTTGGTCCACCCAGCCCTTGGTATCCCCATTAGTGGCAATTTAATCTCCTTAAGACCGAGGTCAGAGCTAAGCAAAAAGTATTTGACGCCTTTTATTGCTAGCTCTGGTGGGGTTTTATTGAGTGAGCCATTAGATCTACTTTTTATTGTACTATAAATAGATGTAGTTTTGATGTATATTCACTAAATGACGCGTGAACGAATAACATATGCATTAGCCGGGATTGTGGCAAAATAAACTAACCGTATTTGCTAAAACCTACATCATGAATGAATCAGTGTCCCGGATGGGCTTAAAACTAGTCGGGCTCAACCGATATAATACGACGTGAGTATAGCCGGTTTTATACATTCACTAAAGTTTTACCTACTGTTAATTATTAATTTTTATTGATATCCTCCTTTCCTATAATAAACACACATGTTCATTTTTATGTTTGAGTAACTGACGCGTAAATCATGAAATAGACATTTTTTATATTATTTATTTACCAATCGTTCACCTTCTACAACATCATCATCATTCTTCTGCCCTTATTTCACTCTAAGTGCGGTTAGCGCACGACATGTTATAAACATGTTGTCACATGATTGGGCTAGCTATTTTACGACCGGCCGCCTGCTTGACGTCTCATCTTAGTCACCTTTTACGACATCTTGGTAAGAAAGAGGGTGGTCTATTCTACTCAGCGGGATACCACACGGCGAGTCAACTTACCAATCTACTAAACGGATTTTGTACGGTTTTTATCAAATTGATTGTAAATCTTATAAAAGGTTTAGGTTAATATTACATTAAAGTTGATATAAGTCGAGTGAATCACATATGCGTGACAACTGAATTCCACATGATTGAAGCCGCAGGCAACAGCTAGTTGAAAATATATTCATATTGAAACGGATTTAAAGTTTTCAGAAGAAATCATGAAAGAGCAGTAATTAATATTTATACACTATACATACATTACATATATAAAACATGATTAAAATACACGCATTAACAGCAGTTGTATAATCACGCTTTTCCATTTATCAAGAATTCAATCTGTTTAAAACAATGTGAAATAAATTTTCATGTGCGCAACGGAAGCACCGTGTTTTCCGCGATTCCTGACATTTCTCATCGTTACGGCCCTTCTTTCGCACAAAAAAATTTGATGAATATTTTAGGGTTAAAAAGGGTTTATTGTAAAAAGTACTTGGCAAACTGTTTGTACGCCGAGTTATGTAAATGTAAATAATCTTATCTCGACGTCCGCTTTTAGGGATGAAAATATTTATATTTCCCGTACCTGACAAAACGTGCGCACTTCCAAACTTACGCTTTTAGAGTTATTTTTAGTATTATGTCTGTCGCATCACTACACCATTTTTGTTTTTACTTGTCTGTGACATATGGTCGCATATGCCACAAACATGTAAAAACAAAAATCAGTTCATTTTAGTTGTTTAAACTACGGAACGTTTTAATTAGAAAAACGGCGTTTCAGAGTTAGCCAGCTACAACTGTGAAGGAACATTTCCACGATCTATTTAAAATACAATCCTGTTATTGTCCTATATGTATAAAAGGATAATATGTGAAAATAGATCGTAACATAACATATAAAGCTTAAGTATATTAAGAAAAGATACCAAAATACGGTATCGTGAAATCATGTATCCAAAAACTAAAAAAATTCAAGACAAATAAAAAAAAATAGTATTGTCTAAAAGCCTAAGTGTAATTATAAGTATAAGTTAATTTTTGTAACATTATTGTGCTTAAAATTGAAACTTAAAAAAATCTAGTAAGCAAAAGTAATGAGAATATTATTTTGCTATAATCCGCGATAAAAGAAAATATATATAATGCTAAATGTAGAGTGTACTATTCGTTCTCATACCTGATACATGCAGAATTTGTAAGAACTCATGCACTACCCGACACCGATGGCACAACAATACACAAGCACTGCACACATTCACCACCACAATCTCAACAATTGTTTCGCCCCGTAACCGAAGCATCTTCAGGAGATAGACTCCACGACAAAATCGCAAAGCAATCGCAAATTTCTTTTATCGCGGATTATAGCAAAATAATATTCTCATTACTTTTGTATTATGGACCTCCGCAAAGTAACGCCTAATTCTATAAATTAATCTAGTAAGCCAAAAAACTAACAACTTAATGCCAAAATTCACAAATAACCATTATTGTGTAAGATAATTGATAAGCTATTTCTCTGTAATCTTTGTACTCTGCCTAAAATGGAAAAATAAGGAAAAAAAAATTGGCTACCCTATAAACCAAAAAAACTATAATATAAATCAATAACGAGAAGAAACTATATCGGTATGATAGATCACCGACACGTCTGCGAAGCGTGATAGTTATATAAGAAATTCATAAATGTCCTTGAAAGACGCCTGTGTTCATAAGAAATCTTTAGAGATAACGTGCCTATATATTTGATTATTGATGTTTACTATACGATGTTTGAGTCTCTATTTTTTTATATAGGCATATATAAAAATTTGGATGGCAAAATATGCTATGACCTTTCTAAACAACATCTGGAAGAAAAGAGGAATTGGTATCAAAACCAAGATCAGCTACGTGCACTGGTATTCCCCATCTTCCTGTATAGAGTGGAGACATGGACAATCCTATCCCGGGAAAGGCAAAGAATTGATGTTTTTGAGATCTTGTGCTGGCGACGTATGCTGAGGATAATTTGGACAGCGAAATGCACCAATGCATCAATTCTGACCCAAATTAAAAACTCGTTTATCTACCATATGCCGACAGCGCATCCTGTCATATTTCGGGCACACGGTACGCAGAGGCAAAGAAAGTTTAGAGAAACTTATTGTGGTCGAGAACACGGAAGGAATTAGATCACGCGGTCGTTCCCCAACAAGATGGAGTGACCAAATAAGAAACTCGTCATCCTCTAAATGTTACACAATCGTAAGAGAGGCAACGGATCGAAAAAGATAGAAGCATATCATCAACACTAGACACAACTCTGACGCTGACGATCCCCAGACATGACGGACTTTAGAGAGAGAGATATAAAAACCAGCTGTGCAGTTTCAATGATTCAATTTCGGCATGATTCATCTAAGAGACCTAAATTCAAGTATGTTCATTAAATGAGGTGAAATTGGGGTCGGTAAAAGTAAGTAACGGCATGTTACTATCCCACTGCTGAGAATAGGCCTCTTCTCTCCATTTTTGGAAAGAAGGTTTGGAGCTAAGAACTACCACGCTGCTCCAATGCGGATTGGTAGGTTAGTAACGTAAGTAATTTCAAATATTTCAATAAATAATAACAAATTTGTGTGATAGTACACTTGCTTTTATTATATCCCTAATCACTTTTCTAATTTACTGAATAATTGATAAGTCATCAACCTAAAAGTTCATGATATATGGTTAATAGTTTTTGCCTTCTAAGTACTACTTGTATGTGAACAATCAAATTTCTATTTCGGGTTTTATTACTGTTTTTAATTGTCACAAAGCTCTAATTTTTTGAACAATCTAATTTTTGGTATGGATCGGTTATGTAGTTGAAGGGCAAAGGAATTTTATGTCAGTATTGAATTCCACGGAGATGAAGTTATGAGCAGAAGCCTGTATTTGTTATAAAATATATCTTATAGAAACTAGATAAAAGGGTGTGGTTGTTATAGTTTATATTAAATCATCCTTTAAATAGGCTTTTCACTAAATCAAGCCAACCAATCGGAAAGAGGAACTTTAATAATGAAACGTAGGGGACGCTTAATTAACCTTTAAGTAATTACCCTACATATATGTATAATGGAATGCACGAAATTATTAATTTGCTTAGATATCTTGAAACATGCGAGTATCTGTAATGTTTCGATATCAGTACTTTCATCAACATAAAATCTATTATTTTGTGACATATAAATTGATAATATTATAATTTTTTTTAATGAAAATTATACTTTTTATATAGATATCTATATTTTTTATAATAAATTGTATAAATATTCATTTACGGAATCTCCACATGTAAGTTAACTCACGTTAAGTCATGTGCCAACAATTTCAATAATATACTTGGCATAACTTCGTAGAGCTACATGTGCCTACAGCGTAGCTTGCATCTGGCCAGATGCTACGGCCGATTACGTATATCAATGAAATAGGACTTTGACACGCGCGTCGGGTCGGCTCATAATTTTTCCTGTCATTTATGCTTTACAGTACCGCTTCTTATATGTCATTTTAGGTTCAGCTAATTTTCCGGCGTAACGATTCTACGAGAATTACGTAGATACATGGATACGGCGTAGCGTATTTACCACAAGAATTTAGTTATGAACAGTTGTATTGAAATAGTGTTTTATACATAATTTTTAGTCCTTTTATAACTGAAGAATGTTGAAAAATTGTTCAAATACACATATTATGTAAATAGATATTGATTGTAGATAGACAGCTGTAAGAAATCGAAATGATTATTTTAAGTGTTACATTAACTTTAATCGATGAATTATAACGCGTGTCACGTGTACAAAATCACTTCACAACACAAGCACATGGGCGTTTGTTTACCACTCCGAGGGGGTACGGGGTACCTATGTATGAGTGATAGGAGTCGGGTTGGTAGGAGGCGGTGGCGGGTTGACCGCCGCGCGGTCGGTGCTGTGAGGCCGTGGCGCATCTAACACTGAACGCGGGCGGTAGAGGCCTCGTTTGAGCGAGAACTGAACGGTTAAGCGAATGCGCGCGCCGTCGCTCGGCGTTCGATATCGCCGCCGCGCCCAACGTCCACCTGTGCGCTCGGCACAACACGGATTTGTCAACGCCGTAAACATGTTTATAGTTCCGATTAAAAACGTGTAATGTATCGGAACTATTGACTTATCTGTTTATATTCAACATGTGTGTAAAAATACATATAAAATTAATGATGATTTTAAAAGGAAATTTAAAAACGTCGAGTGAGCTATAATAGATAGTTCATTATATTATATGCAGAATAAAGAAAAACAACACGATATTAAATGGATCACACTGCTCTGTAGGCTAAATTTCATTCATCATGGTTTTTCTGACAAAAATCTACAGTTGTATATAGACGTATTAAAAGATCATGAAATATTAATAATATTCAGTATAGCATATATTGCTATACCAAATAATCTTAATACATTATTACCTACCTAAACATTATTCTACTATAAAATGCAGATATTCTTTTGAGTCATTATGATATTTTTCATAATTAAAAAATTTCTTTAAAATAAAGAAACTTAATAAATATATCAATACCCCATTTGTTGAACCACGTGTACTTTAGCATGCATGGGCTAAAGGCAAGAGCGTCTGAGTTTATATTTAAAATTCAATTCATCAACCACGGTTAAGATAAAATTCTAGATGAAAAAAACATTTCTAGAACACGTTTCCCAGTAATTCACTATTGATCTAAGTTCGTTCTTCCTAAAGTTCCTTTTTTTTGGTAAATTAATATAATAAGCATAATAATCTTCTTTATGATTTTTTCTTTCATCCTTTCTAAAGAGAATAAACTTTTTGCCAAGCATTATATATTATACGAGTATCTATTAATTTGCTTTATGTTTTTTGAATTTAAACTATCGTGAGTGTTATTCATAATTAATGTCAAATTCCGGCTATATTCACGTCTTATTTTATTGGATGAGCCCGACTAGTTTCAAGCCCATACGGGGCTCTTATTCATGAGCTCTTTACGCGGCGTTATCGCGTTCCCGCCGCTCATCCGATAAAATAAGACGTAAGTATAGCCGGAATCTATACATTAATTTGCTTTATGTTATCATCATTTTGACGATTAATAGCATAATACCTACGTTAAATTTCACAATGTTGCTTTAAGACATAACAAAAAGGTAACACTAGTAAAGGGTTGTGCCGACCCCATAACGAGGGTATGGCCTGAAGCAGACACGATAAATTAATAATATGAAATATGAACCTTGCTCCGTCGAGTATGAAATTTATGTCGCCACGTAATAATTCACGAAATCGTATGCCGAACGAATGATGTATTGTGTTTACTGAAGCTTAGTGTCCACTTAGACTTAAAGTACCTACTTAGATTTAAAGAATTTACTTTTATATGCCCTAGTTTCGTGGTATTTGCTTTATATAAACAGGAATCAATTTGCGAAGAGAATGAAAAGATTAAATAGCTTCAAAAAGTAATAATGTTATATTGCTATAATCCGCGATAAAATAAATATATATGTAATGTAAATTCAGCCACGATTCTCATCATTGAGAAAGCGATGCAAGAAGAAGAAGTAATGTAAATTTGTAACGTGTACTATCCTTTTTCATACATGATACATGCAGAATTCACGCCGTGTGGTATCCGGATGAATATAATAGTACCGCCCTCATTTATTAGCGGGATGTCGTAAAAGGCGACTAAGGTAAGTCGACCCACCGTGTGGTATCCGGTTTAGTAGAATAGACCGCCCTCTTACCGAGATGACGTAAAATACAATAGAGGTAAGTTGAAGTCAGGCAGGCGGCCGGTCGTAAAACGCAGCCAAATCATGTGACAGCATGTTTATAACATGTTTGCCGACCCCACTTAGAGTGGGATAAGGGCAGGAAGATACATGCAGAATTCATAAAAACTAATGCACTACCCGACAAAACCGCAAATGACTTTACGATCTTGTCGTGTAGTCTATCTCCTGACGATGCTTCGGTTACGGGGCGAAACGATTGTTGGGAGACAGTAGGAATATAAATACATGAGGAATAATACGTTTATCTATCCATGAAATACGAGGTAATATTAGTCCTCAACATCACAGTTTGAACGCGTTAAATATTTATAACCAACTAGCGGCCTGCCCCTGCTTCGCACGGGTATAAAATATATATCTCATGTCAGTCAGTGTAAAAAAATGATTTAAATCGATCCAGTAGTTTTGATTTATTCATTACTGCCCGTGGCCCGCACGCGCTAAATTTGGAGAAAAACAATTTCCTTTCCCTATACCAAGAAGATTTCCTGCTATCTTTGGAATATCTAAATTCATATAGTACATTTTTACTTATTTACTTTTACATTTTCCCTATGTATTTTACTTTTACAATTAATTACAGAATGTCTTTAAACAAACTCTTGAAAGAGGGACATAGCTGCTAAAGTCGAAGGCAAGCCGCGGCGTCCTCACGGCATTTTATATCTGTAATATCTCCGAAAATGTTCACTTAAATTACATGCTGTAAACGGCCATATTGATCTATATTAAATCAACTATTTATTTAAGGTACTCAATTGGATAAGGATTAATGCTGTATTGTATAAGAATTGCTTCAAAAATAAGGCATTATTTTTCGTAAAAAGTAAACGACAAAAAATGCTTTAGTGGGTTATCCATAAGCGATAGACATATACCATCGTGGACTTTTCTGTAGACCTTTTCAATGTGTACAAATACTTAGTACATTATTTTGATAAATCTCGTAGGGTTTAGCCTGCGTTTGCAATGTAAGCGGAAAAAAATGTAATTATTTACAGAAACCTTAAAAATTACAGTATTTCTCTACCCCGTATTGAATGTTATTATACGTACAAACCTTCCTCTGGAATCACTCTATCTATTAAAAAAAACTGCATCAAAATCTGTTGCGTAGTTTTAAAGTTTTATGCATACGTAGGGAAATATGGACTTTGTTTTATAATATGTAGTGATAGTGATTGTTACTATCCTCGCTAGAGAGCTCCGATCATAAATGCGTCCGATCGCTGCTAAATTCAAATGATTAAAGGGCGAACCGCGTTTTTTTTTTCGAATTTGACTAATGCTGTTAGCCCTAATGGCTTTGACAGCGTCACCGATAAGACGGGCGAGCGCGGAAGCACCGCCGAGAGGCGAACCGCGACCTCCGACGCGCTATTTATAGGCTCGCGGCGCGGCCCCTGCATTTTAAATCTGTAATATCTTCGAAACTGTTTATTTAAATTTCATGCTGTAAAGGGTCATATTGATAAATATTAAATAAACAATATATTTAAGGTTCTTAATTGGATAAGGATTAATGCTGTATCGTATAAAAATTGCTTTGAACATATGGCATCATTTTTCGTAAAAAGTAAATGACAAAAACTGCTATTGTGGGTTATCCATAAGAGATAGACATATACATTCCCGGACTTTTCTGTACACCTTTTCATGGTGTATAAATACTTAGTACATCATTTTAATAAATCTCGTAGGGTTTAGCCTGCGTTTGCAATGTAAGCGGAAAAAAATGTAATTATTTACGACATCACATTAGAAACCTCAAAAATTACAGTATTTCTCTACTCCATATTGAATGTTATTAGACATGTAAACCTTCCTCTAAAATCACTCTATCTATTTAAAAAAAAACCGCATCAAAATCTGTTGCATAGTTTTAAAGATTGAACCATACATAGGGATATACGGACATAGGGACAGACAGAGAATGCAACTTTGTTTTATACTATATAGTGATATTATTTATTTTTACAATTGATTAGACAATGTCTTTACATACAACATTCATAGCTTTCTTATCATTAGACAATATAAACTTGAAAGAAGGACATTTAGTTGCGCCTCCGGTCGCTGCTAGATTCGAAGTGCTTATAGGTCTAAGCGCGGCCTCCTCGCGGGATTTTAAATCTGTAATATCTCCGAAAATGTTCACTTAAATTACATGCTGTAAACGGCAATATTGATCTATATTAAATCAACAATTTATTTAAGGTACTCAATTGGATAAGGATTAATGCTGTATTATATAAAAATTGCTTTGAACATAAGGCATTATTTTTCGTAAAAAGTAAATGAAAAAAACTGCTATTGTGGGTTATCCATAAGAGATAGATATATACCATCGCGGACTTTTCTGTAGACCTTTTTAAGGTGTACAAATACTTAGTACATCATTTTGATAAATCTCGTAGGGTTTAGCCTGCGTTTGCAATGTAAGCGGAAAAAAATGTAATTATTTACAGAAACCTCAAAAATTACATTATTTCTCTACTTCGTATTGAATGTTATTATACGTACAAACCTTTCTCTGAAATCACTCTATCTATTAAAAAAAACCGCATCAAAATCGGTTGCGTAGTTTTAAAGTTTTATGCGTACATACGGAAATATGGACTTTGTTTTATAATATGTAGTGATGTATGTAGCCCACATTTTCACTCCATAAGCCCACGATGGGACCTAAATTATAGATGACTGAGTCAGACATAGATTGCTGCTTAGTATTTTCAGTTACGTAATCATAATCGCGATTAGTATTTATAGTATGGAACCGGCTATACTCACATCTTATTCTATCGGGTTAGCCCGACTAGTTTCGAACCCATGAATAACTGAGCTCATGAATAAGTGCCCTGGTGTTCAAAACTAGTCGGGCTAACCCGATAGAATAAGACGTGAGTATAGCCGGTTCTATACATTAACTATAATTTTATAATTGATAGTTTAGATATAAAAATAAACAAACAAGCAAATTCAATTATGTTTAATTGATGTAAAGTCATCAATTATAGAATAACTTTTTTTTAACATTTAACCCATTATTGCCAATATATTAATACATAAGTATTGCTATATGGCTTAAAAGCAGTGTTTATAAACTAATAGTTGACAAATTTAGATGAAGAAAATTATTTCTACTTTTTGGCTAGAGTAAGCTGTGTAAGGGAAACTGAAATACAATTAACTAATTACTGATACTAACTAGGTTCTGGCGACTGACTTACTATCTAACTCATAAACCACTGTTTGATGGTAGCGTTATCTGTACAGCATCGAAAAATTATTCTAAAATTAATCGATAACCAATAAAACCAATAACCTTCATGGATATCAAATATTTTTAACAAAGACCTACTAAGTCTTGGTTTTAGATTCGTTGAAGCGGAGAGAAATGTTGAATAAGTTACTTAGGGAGTTGTTACTTTATATTATGTAAGAGTAAATTTTTGCAGCCCCTTTGAAAAGCCTATTAACTCTCTACTGAGCATAAGTGCTTCGACAAATCACATATCGACTTAAAAAAATTAAGTAAGTAGTGAATTTTCAGTACTGCATGCCTTGTAGATATTGCTATACACCAAATCTAATCCTAACCTACTATTAATATAAATGCGAAAGTTTGTGAGTATGGATGTATGTTTGTTACTCTTTCACGGCGAATCCGCTGAACCAATATCGATGAAATTTGCCACAATTATTCCTTATACACCGGGATAACATATAGGCTATAGAAATTCTGTTAATTCTAACGGAATAGGATGACATTGAAAAGCGCCATCTGTCATCAACTTGTCACGCGACATCAGTCCACGAGAACGAAGTTCCAGGCAAAAGCTAGTATGTAATATCTATGTTTATTATGTCATTGTCTGAGATCCATACATTATTATGCTAAGGTTCCAGGCAGCTGACGTAAACACGATAACTTCTATAACAAATATGATTCGTGCCAACCTAAGCCCACGTCATTCATTAAAAGAAATGTTACTAGAAAGCTATATTATAACGCTGGGAAGCCAATATATTATATATGAAAACATAATGATACGTGCAAAGGAATAGAGATAGCTCCAACACCAATTTTGAGCGATATAACAAAAACACGTAGCTGATATAAAATTGATACGAGAAAATTCTGACGTAGAGATGTTATGAAATTTTTCTAAGACTTGCGTCTAATTTTAGAGATTACTTATCATAAATACATACACAGATCTACTAAGCTGATCATCATCTTCCTGCCCTTATCCCACTCTAAGTGGGGTCGACACAACATGTTATATGATTTGACCAAATATTTTACGGCTGGCAGCCTGCCTCACGTCAACGTAACTTAGTTATCTTTTGCGACATCTCGGTATGAAACGAGGTTGGCCTATTCTACTCAGTCGGATACCACACGGAGCGTCAACTTAGCTTACTCGCCTTTTTACGACACCTCAATAAGAAATGAGGGTGGTCTATTCTACTCAGCCGGATACCACATGGCACGTCAACTTAACATAGTCGCCTTTTTACGACACCTCGGTAAGAAATGAGGGTGTTTTATTCTATTCAGCCAGGCTGATTATCGTTGTATTGTATACAACGCTATTTTCAGTTAATAAGAAATTTACATAAAATAACATCTAGTTGCCGACCTAAAATAACTTAAAATATTAGGCTTATATTTCCTTCGTTATAAGTAAGTTGTTAACTACAGGCCAAATTACAATAATTTAGCTTGTAGCTTTATTTTACTATACGATTTATACCTTAACTAACGGGCTTGATTATGGATAATAACTAAGCTTGTTGTTTACTCTTAATACAATATTTAATAATGTTCAAAATTTTATATATCTCTGGGTTACTGTGATTATTAATAATAATTTCTTTTTGAAACTAGCATAGTGTCAATTTAGACGAAAAATTATATGCATCGGAAATTTCTTCGTATTTGTTCAGACATTTTTGGCGTGATTAAGTATCAAATAACCAAATATATATCTATATATATAAAAGAAAGTTGGTCTAAGTTACACTATTTATAACTCAAGAACGGATGAACCAATTCGGCCGAAAATTGGTGGAGAGGTTGCTTAGAACCAGGAGACGGACATAGGATACTTTTTATCCCGTTCGACCGCATTTATTTTATCCCGTCAAGTCGCTATAAAACGTGGTATAACAAAAACGACTATGACAGTAAAATAATAAAACGCAAATTTCAGTGGAATAACAAAACATAAATGACAGCTAAACGTAATTTTGTCTTTGATTTAGTATAGAAAAAAATTTGACAGTTATCAAAATAATAGTATTACAACATGTTTTTAATACAACCTCCTTCATAGAGTTGGTCATTAATATAAAAAAGCATTGTGGCTGTCATATGTGTCATTAAGTTGTTGACAAAGAGTAAATGGGTTGACTCTGGGAATACTGTTTTTATTGAATAAGTATAATAATATAATAAGTATAAAGGAGAAATATCGTCGTTTATTATATTCAGAAGGGGATGTAAACTAAACTCACAAATAGAGCGGACAAAAGGAATATCTGGAAATTTAAAGAGTTTAAAGAAGAGACAAATGACGATCAATATCTTGAGACAACACGGAGAGTGCGAATTTCGTATAATTTCAGAGATAGTTGCGATATGCAATGCTATGGAATAAAAAATGGAGTTTTTATTGGAGAGATTAATGATGGTAATTGGTATTCGGTTTATTAACTCTGTAAGATCAACGTGACGATGTGCTTTGTGAGGCCTTAGACGCGCCCGTGACTTTTGTTCGATGGAACTGTCAGCTAGAATGACGATTGTTCTCTGGATTTGTTCCAGTTGTAACGATTGTTTTCTAGGCTCTGGCCATCTGCAACGACTGTCAGCTAGACTCTGCCTAGAAGTGGTAATTGTTCTTTGAGCGTTATCATTTGCGAGTCTGTTTACGTGTGTATCTGCTGAGTTGGTTGCCACTAATTGAGCTGTGTTATGCCATGACAGTGATTGAGGGTGAGCTTAAGGTGCGAAATGTTTATGGTTCGAAAAGCTTGAAGAGTTGAGCTTAAAGAGTTGAGCATAAAGCGTGAGCGTATTCCTGTCATGTCATGACATGTGCGGTTTTCTTTTACAGATTAAAAGAGCAAGTATCGAGTTTCTTGCCGATTCTTCTCAGTACAATCAGAATTCCGAATCAGTGGTAGATTCATTCCCAAAAGTCAGCTTATGAGATTTGCGGGGTCGCAAATGTTGTCAGGATGGTCGACTGTTACAACATGTTTTTAATACAACCTCCTTCAGAGTTGGTCATTAATATGAAAAAGCATTGTGGCTGTCATATGTGTCATTGAGTAGTTTTTGAGAAAGAGTAAATGAGTTGACTTTGGGAAAATTGATTTTTATTATTGCATAAGAATAAAGGAGAAATATCGTCGTTAGTTATAATAGCTAAACGTCACTAAATAGTATAAAACAAAGTCGCTTTCTCTATCTGTCCCTATATCCCTTTGTATGCTTAAATCTTATAACTACGCAACAGATTTTGATGCGGTTTTTTAATAGATAGAGTGATTGAAGAGAAAGGTTTATATGTATAATCTAACATATTATAAACTTTTATTATAAACATTCATTCAATATGGAGTAAAGAAATACTATCATTTTTGAGGTTTCCAATGTGATGTCGTAAATAATTACATTTTTTCCGTTTACATTGCAAACGCAGGCTGAACCCTACAATATTTGTCAAAATAATGTACTAAGTATTTGTACACCTTGAAATGGTCTACAGAAAACTCCGCGATAGACATATATGTATACCACATAATATATGTCTATCTCTTATGAATCTATCTATATCCATCTCTTACATAAGGGGAACTTTTGTTTGGAACCCATCGTTGAAAAGCTTCGAGAATCACGACTGCGATGGTATGGCCACGTCGTGAGGAGACCAGTTGACCATATGACCAGACAAATTCTGGAACTCGAAGCCGCACCAAAAAGACGTGGGAGACCCCGTACAACATCGATAAAGACCATAATTGACGACCTTAAAAGGGAAAACATAGATCCTCAGACGATCCAGAACCGCCAGCTCTGGAGAAATTTAGTTAGGAGAGCCGACCCCAATTAAAAATGGGAAGAAGGCCAGAATATGATGATGATGTCTATCTCTTATGAATAACCCACAATAGAATTTTTTTGACATTTTCTTCTTCATTTGTAATTTAAATGAATATTTTCGAAGATATTACAGATTTAAAATGCAGGATATAGCGATTGCGCGCTTTGTCTTATAGCACTTCGAATTTAGCTGCGATTGGACGGGTTTTTTTCACATGGCCGACTATATGTCGCTTTATCAAGAGTAAGCTCTAAAGAAAACATGTTTGTATTGTGTAATGAAGATTCTTTCTTTATGACAAAAAAAAGCTGTGAATGTTGTATATAAAGACATTCTGTAATTAATTGTAAAAATAAAATACTCAGGGAAAATGTAAAAGTAAATAATTAAAAATGTAGTATATGAATTTAGATATTCCAAAGATAGCAGGGAATCTTCATGGTATAGGGAAAGGGGAATTGTTTTTTTTTTATACAGAAAAAAGCTCCTTATGGGTAGCGCCGCCCGACGGGGACAGGCGGCAGTTATGTCGGACTCGCACCGACTAAAACGACCTGTGTGCTCCACCACGCTGCCGATGGCAATGACAGGGTATCATTGTACATATTGCCCCCATCTCTCCAACAGCTCTGATCCCAGAGAACAAACACCTTCTCCGGGTAGGGGCCCCTCGAAAGAGAAGCCCCCCTCCGCTAACCGGTGCATCGGGACCACCAGATTCACCGACCGCCTCTGGGACCTGTACGCCAGGTGTCCGATATACCCCGTTCGGAACACCCGAAGATCCCCAGTTAGGGCGGCAGACGATGGGCTTGGGCGAGTCACTAACACCTGGACTCACCAGCAGCAGATTGGATCCAGAACTACAGTTCTTGGAACCGCTCCGCCGCCTCCCTCCGCCCCCCTCCGCAGAGCAAAGGGAGGCCATCACTGCCCACGTTCGCTCCCTGCCCACCGTGTTTGTTATGTCACGGTCAACAGGGAGAGACCGCGCCCCAAGTAGGGGCCCCAACGCCTTGGTCGGCGTTTCCGCCCCCACTGGGTAATTTTTTATAGAGGTTTTCTTCCTCGCAACCCGAAGGTCCCCGTTCCCATTGCTGGGCTTCTGGGTTTCGCCGACGGTGGTCGTAACCATATCCAGCCAGACTTAGAGTAAGCCCAACCGGACCCGTCGCTCATTAGGGACCCCACCCCAACCCTTAGGGTCATCAGGGACACCCCCCCCCGGAGTCCCCGGCCTGTCTAGATTGCCCTCTGCTAATCAGAGGGACAACTGGATTGGCCACCTCACAGTGGTCCGTTCGCCAAGACTAAGCTTGCCCAGGGTGCGCCACGAGGAGGCCGACCGTAATGAATAAAACAAAATCCTGGATAGATTTTAATCATTTTTTTACTGAGTGACATAGGCTATATATTTTATACCCGTGCGAAGCCGGAGCGGGCCACTAGTCTATACTAAAATTTAAACTGAAGAGTTTGTTTTTGTTTGTTTGATTGTTTGAAAGCGCTAATCTCAGGACTTAGAGGACCGATTTGAAAAATTCTTTCACTTTAATATAGTCAAATTATTGAAGTAGGCTATAGGCTATATAACATCACGCTAAGATGAATAAGAGAGGAGCGGCAATAAATAATAGTAAGAAAACGGCAAAATTTAAAGCTTTCCTTGCGTGCGCTGAGTAAATGGTAACAGTTATTCAAAAGTCATATATTACAAAATTTTTCCCCTCTAAAAGTTTTAAATAAGTCCGCGACAGCATATTTCTAGCGTTTAAGGTTAACCTACTTTAACCATTTTTTCACTTTCCACGCGGGCGGAGCCGCTGGCGATTGCTAGTACTAATATATAAAGCTGAATAGTTTGTTTGATTGTTTGAACGTGCTAATCTCAGGACCTACTAGACCGATTTGAAAACTTCTTCGAGTTTTAGATATTTCATTTATTGAGAAAGGCTATAGACTATATAACATCACGCTAAGATGAATAGGAGAGGAGCTCCAATAATTTATATGGCAAAACGTTACCCGTTTCAGCTAGTGTAATATAAAATAGTTAAAGTTTAACTGTGACTTATATAAATTATGACTTTTGAAGTATATAGTATTAGTCATGAAAGTAATTTATTATGTGACCGGAATCAACTATTTAAGTTAATATATTATCATAATGTTTCATCTATTACGATAGACTAATCCAAGTGCTATTTAAAGTAGTGTGTTTACTAATCGGAATAAATATTATATTTCTATAATAAACTTTACCATTATGACCTTAGCGCCGTGTGGTATCCGGCTGGATAGAATAGAGCCACCCTCATTTCTTACCGAGGTGTCGTAAAAGGCGACTAAGTTAAGTCGACCCACCGTGTGGTATCCGGTTTAGTAGAATAGACCACCCTCTTTCTTACCGAGGTGTCGTAAAATACGACTGAGTTAAGTTGACATCAAGCAGGCGGCTGGTCGTAGAAACGCAGCCAAATGATGTGACAGCATGTTTTTAACATATTGTGCCGACCCCACTTAGAGTGGGATAAGGACAGGAAGATGATGATATGACCGATGAGACTAAGTGTTCTCACTAAATCAACACTATAAATATTTACTAAGACATTTAATGCCCGTTTTACTCAGCGAAGAATTTTCAGGAGATATCCGCAGTGGTATTATTTATTACTAGTGGCCCGCTCCGGCTTCGCACGGGTATAAAATATATAGCCTATGTCACTCAGTAAAAAAATGATTAAAATCTATCCAGGATTTTGTTTTATTCATTACGGTCGGCCTCCTCGTGGCGCACCCTGGGCAAGCTTAGTCTTGGCGAACGGACCACTGTGAGGTGGCCAATCCAGTTGTCCCTCTGATTAGCAGAGGGCAATCTAGACAGGCCGGGGACTCCGGGGGGGGGTGTCCCTGATGACCCTAAGGGTTGGGGTGGGGTCCCTAATGAGCGACGGGTCCGGTTGGGCTTACTCTAAGTCTGGCTGGATATGGTTACGACCACCGTCGGCGAAACCCAGAAGCCCAGCAATGGGAACGGGGACCTTCGGGTTGCGAGGAAGAAAACCTCTATAAAAAATTACCCAGTGGGGGCGGAAACGCCGACCAAGGCGTTGGGGCCCCTACTTGGGGCGCGGTCTCTCCCTGTTGACCGTGACATAACAAACACGGTGGGCAGGGAGCGAACGTGGGCAGTGATGGCCTCCCTTTGCTCTGCGGAGGGGGGCGGAGGGAGGCGGCGGAGCGGTTCCAAGAACTGTAGTTCTGGATCCAATCTGCTGCTGGTGAGTCCAGGTGTTAGTGACTCGCCCAA
The DNA here is from genome assembly GCA_029227775.1 of Morpho helenor. Taxonomy (NCBI): domain Eukaryota; kingdom Metazoa; phylum Arthropoda; class Insecta; order Lepidoptera; family Nymphalidae; genus Morpho; species Morpho helenor. The sequence continues at coordinate 5,243,682 of JARGCU010000006.1, forward strand.
GCCCATCGTCTGCCGCCCTAACTGGGGATCTTCGGGTGTTCCGAACGGGGTATATCGGACACCTGGCGTACAGGTCCCAGAGGCGGTCGGTGAATCTGGTGGTCCCGATGCACCGGTTAGCGGAGGGGGGCTTCTCTTTCGAGGGGCCCCTACCCGGAGAAGGTGTTTGTTCTCTGGGATCAGAGCTGTTGGAGAGATGGGGGCAATATGTACAATGATACCCTGTCATTGCCATCGGCAGCGTGGTGGAGCACACAGGTCGTTTTAGTCGGTGCGAGTCCGACATAACTGCCGCCTGTCCCCGTCGGGCGGCGCTACCCATAAGGAGCTTTTTTCTGTATAAAAAAAAAACAATTCCCCTTTCCCTATACCATGAAGATTCCCTGCTATCTTTGGAATATCTAAATTCATATACTACATTTTTAATTATTTACTTTTACATTTTCCCTGAGTATTTTATTTTTACAATTAATTACAGAATGTCTTTATATACAACATTCACAGCTTTTTTTTGTCATAAAGAAAGAATCTTCATTACACAATACAAACATGTTTTCTTTAGAGCTTACTCTTGATAAAGCGACATATAGTCGGCCATGTGAAAAAAACCCGTCCAATCGCAGCTAAATTCGAAGTGCTATAAGACAAAGCGCGCAATCGCTATATCCTGCATTTTAAATCTGTAATATCTTCGAAAATATTCATTTAAATTACAAATGAAGAAGAAAATGTCAAAAAAATTCTATTGTGGGTTATTCATAAGAGATAGACATCATCATCATATTCTGGCCTTCTTCCCATTTTTAATTGGGGTCGGCTCTCCTAACTAAATTTCTCCAGAGCTGGCGGTTCTGGATCGTCTGAGGATCTATGTTTTCCCTTTTAAGGTCGTCAATTATGGTCTTTATCGATGTTGTACGGGGTCTCCCACGTCTTTTTGGTGCGGCTTCGAGTTCCAGAATTTGTCTGGTCATATGGTCAACTGGTCTCCTCACGACGTGGCCATACCATCGCAGTCGTGATTCTCGAAGCTTTTCAACGATGGGTTCCAAACAAAAGTTCCCCTTATGTAAGAGATGGATATAGATAGATTCATAAGAGATAGACATATATTATGTGGTATACATATATGTCTATCGCGGAGTTTTCTGTAGACCATTTCAAGGTGTACAAATACTTAGTACATTATTTTGACAAATATTGTAGGGTTCAGCCTGCGTTTGCAATGTAAACGGAAAAAATGTAATTATTTACGACATCACATTGGAAACCTCAAAAATGATAGTATTTCTTTACTCCATATTGAATGAATGTTTATAATAAAAGTTTATAATATGTTAGATTATACATATAAACCTTTCTCTTCAATCACTCTATCTATTAAAAAACCGCATCAAAATCTGTTGCGTAGTTATAAGATTTAAGCATACAAAGGGATATAGGGACAGATAGAGAAAGCGACTTTGTTTTATACTATTTAGTGACGTTTAGCTATTATAACTAACGACGATATTTCTCCTTTATTCTTATGCAATAATAAAAATCAATTTTCCCAAAGTCAACTCATTTACTCTTTCTCAAAAACTACTCAATGACACATATGACAGCCACAATGCTTTTTCATATTAATGACCAACTCTGAAGGAGGTTGTATTAAAAACATGTTGTAACAGTCGACCATCCTGACAACATTTGCGACCCCGCAAATCTCATAAGCTGACTTTTGGGAATGAATCTACCACTGATTCGGAATTCTGATTGTACTGAGAAGAATCGGCAAGAAACTCGATACTTGCTCTTTTAATCTGTAAAAGAAAACCGCACATGTCATGACATGACAGGAATACGCTCACGCTTTATGCTCAACTCTTTAAGCTCAACTCTTCAAGCTTTTCGAACCATAAACATTTCGCACCTTAAGCTCACCCTCAATCACTGTCATGGCATAACACAGCTCAATTAGTGGCAACCAACTCAGCAGATACACACGTAAACAGACTCGCAAATGATAACGCTCAAAGAACAATTACCACTTCTAGGCAGAGTCTAGCTGACAGTCGTTGCAGATGGCCAGAGCCTAGAAAACAATCGTTACAACTGGAACAAATCCAGAGAACAATCGTCATTCTAGCTGACAGTTCCATCGAACAAAAGTCACGGGCGCGTCTAAGGCCTCACAAAGCACATCGTCACGTTGATCTTACAGAGTTAATAAACCGAATACCAATTACCATCATTAATCTCTCCAATAAAAACTCCATTTTTTATTCCATAGCATTGCATATCGCAACTATCTCTGAAATTATACGAAATTCGCACTCTCCGTGTTGTCTCAAGATATTGATCGTCATTTGTCTCTTCTTTAAACTCTTTAAATTTCCAGATATTCCTTTTGTCCGCTCTATTTGTGAGTTTAGTTTACATCCCCTTCTGAATATAATAAACGACGATATTTCTCCTTTATACTTATTATATTATTATACTTATTCAATAAAAACAGTATTCCCAGAGTCAACCCATTTACTCTTTGTCAACAACTTAATGACACATATGACAGCCACAATGCTTTTTTATATTAATGACCAACTCTATGAAGGAGGTTGTATTAAAAACATGTTGTAATACTATTATTTTGATAACTGTCAAATTTTTTTCTATACTAAATCAAAGACAAAATTACGTTTAGCTGTCATTTATGTTTTGTTATTCCACTGAAATTTGCGTTTTATTATTTTACTGTCATAGTCGTTTTTGTTATACCACGTTTTATAGCGACTTGACGGGATAAAATAAATGCGGTCGAACGGGATAAAAAGTATCCTATGTCCGTCTCCTGGTTCTAAGCAACCTCTCCACCAATTTTCGGCCGAATTGGTTCATCCGTTCTTGAGTTATAAATAGTGTAACTTAGACCAACTTTCTTTTATATATATAGATTTCCGCAAGTATAAAAGTTGAAAAGGGTAATATATTAATTTTCCAGAAACGTCAAGGAACACGTAATATATTATTTTTCCAGCAACGTGTATATATAGTTCATTATTAAATTAAAATACATAGTAATTATGTTGACTGGCCCGTTGGCGCAGAGGGTAGTGACCGTGCCTTCAGCTCCGCGGGTCGCGGGTCTGATTCCCACGAAGGGCCAACATTTTCTATAAAAGAATTTGTTGGTCTTTGAGCCTGGGTGTAACATGTACTATATATAAGTAATATATAAGTATATATTCACCAGTTGTCTGTCTACCATAACACAAGCATTAAGTTACTTACTTTGGGGACGGACGACCGTGTGTGTAAGTGGTCCATATATTTATTATATTATTATATACTTATATTGTGATAGAATTGGTGTGATTTAATTCCCAAGACGTGTGATATCCGGCTAAATAGAATAGTACCACCCTCATTTCTTACCGAGGTGTCGTAAAAGACGACTAAGGTAATTCGACCCGCCGTGTGGTATCCGGCTGAGTAGAATAGACCAACCTCATTTCTTACCGAGGTGTCGTAAAATACGACAGAGGTAAGTTGACGTCAGGCAGGCGGCTGGTCGTAAAAACGCAGCCAAATCATGTGACAACATGTTTATAACATGTTGTGCCGACCCCACTTAGAGTAGGATAAGGGCAGGAAGATGTATGTATTGTGATAGAATTCTGCAATGTTTAATATTTACAAACTACGTAGGTGTACAGTAGTGTGCTATATTTCATATTCCTTCTGCCCTATATTAAGGCTAACTGTACTTAATAGTTTTTACTTAGTACTGGGATACTTAGTACTGGAAAAAAGTGGTTGCTCTCCAGAAGTGCCGGCAGAAGTGAAAACTTGAATATTAACGTTGAACATTTTTGATAGTTTGGAATGGTTAGGACATATGTTTACTCACAATGTTTTCCTTCACCGAAAAGCGTGTGATAAATTGCAATTATCAATTAGACACATAAGTTTTAAAAGAAAAACTCATTGGTGTCTGCCCGGCTTTGAACCCGTGACCTCTTCAAAAGAGTCGTACGGTATTACCGCTGGGTTACCACAGCTACTATCATCATAGAACCAGTCAATATTGAGCTATACGTTTCTTACTTTGATAAAAATACGATTTGCACAGCTATCGCTTCAAACAGACGGCAGACCTCCAATAAAATATAGCCTTCTTTATTTGTAAAAGCAATAATACTTGCCAGACTGGCGAGGAAATAGATTTTCAAGTGTCCGACACAAGAACACTTTTAAGCGACTCGCTTAATCATCTCTTCGGGATGTTTCTATACTTCCAAGTTATAATTAAAATATCTAGATAATACAAGTAAAGGTATTACAAAATAAGGTCGGTAGAAAAGTTTTTATGATAGTAACAACATCGTAAATTTTGACAGCAAACTCAGTAATGCGTAAAATTGGTTACTCTTTCATATTACTCACTGCAAGTTAATATTCACTTCGCGCGGGCTTTGCAATTGAAAAATGTATGTATCAGTTTAAAATAACTTAATGTTTCATAAATATCTGCTGTGTAGTATCCGGCTGAGTAGAGCCACCCTCATTTCTTACCGAGGTGTTGTAAAAGGCGACTAAGGTAAATTGACGTCAGTAGCCGGTCGTAAAAAAAACATGCCAAAACATATAATAGCATGTTTGAAACACGTTGCGCCGACTCCACTTAGATTGGGATAAGGGCAGGAGAATGATATGTGTCTTATATATGGCTTTTATTTTCATTAACTTTCTCAAATTTGAAAAATGTTTTGGTAACGACTATAGACGACGGTCAAAATGGTATCTTGTGGAAAAGCGTAAAAACAAAGAAAAAATGAATAAGGAAGTAAGTAGGCATACTGTCTATAACTCCCTACCCGATTAACGTATTTTTTTTTAATTACTAAGTTGAACCTCCTTGAAATCGAACTTCGTATCTCCTTTCTGAAGAGCAATTAATTAGCAGCGTTCTTAAGTTACATAGGATACGTGGATTAAAAACATTGTTAAGGGTTTAAATTTATCTTATTTCTTATAATCATACTAATTTTTTTTATGCAAAAGTATATTTATCTATTCTAATCTTAGTCCATCTTATTTTCTGGAGCAAAATTACACAGCCTGTTATAATATATATACATATTTTAAGCTTCCTTGCTTTCGATTAGTAATCTAAAAATAAACACAAAATATTGTATATAATTGAACCACACCTGAAAGTATTCTCTGCAGTATAATGCATTATATAAATAGATACGTTTCGCCTTGCGTACAGTTGTTTCAGCCATTTTGACTTTTACTACAGCTTAAACATTATATACTGTCACATAAGCAATTTCATACATTCTTATTTCGTTTAATGTTAGTAGCATACGTCTTAATTTTCAAATCCATTGAACATATATATTGCACGCTGAATAATAAACTAATCGAATTCAAAATAACGCTTAATTGAATTAAATACATTGTAATACTTATTTAAGCCGTGTGGCATCCGGCTGAGTAGAATAGACCACCCTCGTTTCTTACCGAGGCGTTGCAAAAGGCGGCTAGGGTAAGTTGGCATCAGACTGGTCATAAAATACCTAGCCAAATCATCTGACAACATGTTTTTAACATCTTGTGCCGATTCCTCTTAGAGTGGAATAAGTGCAGGAATTATGACATTGTAAACCTTAATTATATAATTATTATATTATAATATTATATAATTATGACATCACGCTACGAACTATTAAAAGTTTTTGATCTCTTAAACACGAGTTTTGTAAGCGCTACGCAACTCTTTAATGCAATTTGCCACAAACAACTTTTTTTAATTCAGTCACTTTAACACTTTTGCATTTTGATTTTTTTAATATACGCCTGTTGAACTACATTTACTTTTTCTCAAGATATATTCAAGAAGTCGAGACATTAAGGCATACAGCTAAATATAGATTGATTCTAAAATAGTATTTGGAACACAACAGAAACGAACTGTTCATATAAAGATAGCACCGTTTTATAAAAGTAAAAGGTATCTTTAATAATCTGTTTCGTGCCTCTAATCTCTTCTTTGGATAGAAAGATTTGAGCTCAGACTTCCCATACTGCAGCAATGCGGATTGTTGGAATAAACGTATTATAGAAATTTTCCAAACTCAAGAGAGTATTCTTGTGTGATACACGATACTCGTACATATGCTACTACGGAAATCCCTAAAAATGATAAATACACCGTATTGTATCCGGCTGAATAGAATAGTATCACCCTCATTTCTTACAGAGGTGTCGTAAAAGGCGACTAAGGTAAGTCGACCCGCCGTGTGGTATCCGGCTGAGTAGAATATATCCCCCTCATTTCTAACCAAGGTGTCGTAAAAGGCGACTAAGGTAAGTTGACCCACCGTGTGGTATCCGGTTAACTAGAATAGACCACCCTATTTCTTACCGAGGAGTCGTAAAATATGTAGCCAAATCATGTGATATGTTTATAAAATGTTGTGCCGACCCCAATTAGAGTGGAATAAGGGCAGGAAGATGAGAGTGTGGTATCCAGCTGAATAGAATAGTACCACCCTCATTTCTTTACAGAGGTGTCGTAAAAGGCGACTAAGGTAAGTTGACCCGCTGTGTGGTATTTGGCTGAGTAGAATATACCACCCTATTTCTTACCGAGGAATCGTAAAATACGTAGCCAAATCATGTGATATATTTATAAAATGTTGTGCCGACCCCACCTAGAGTGGGATAAGGGCAGGAAGATGAGAGATTTATTAAGAAATAAACGTAACAGTAAACTCTGTTTATGATAAGTAATGTTAGTGGCATTAAATTCAGTACCATATCCGATGCGCAGTCAAGTTGTGACAATTGCACGCCAAACTCGGTTTGCATTTTGCATATTAAACTAACATACAGTGATTTGTATCGGAATTTAATTATGAACGGATTTAACAACTAATTATATTAACGGTACAAATTGAAGTTTAGTTCAAAATTATCCTCGAATTAACATTTACATGTCTATTTTAAGTGAAATTTGTTGTTTATCAATGTTTTTATGTTACTATAACACGATGGAATTAATTTTGTAGCCACAAAACCAGTATTAGAATAATTTTATATTCAATAGTATTGTAAAAAAATGATATTTTTGTAACTAAACTATTTGTATTAATAAAAGAAGTATTCTAAATCAGTTTTATTGTTTTCATAAGAAATGCAAAAAATATAATTAAAGCAAACTCTCATTTGCTATTCGCGGGCTAGCTGCTAATGACAGCGGCTGTCACATCTCCCACGTCAAAATGGCGCGAAAGGCTGTGGCAAGATGTGACGTAATGGCTTGCTTGCTTGCTTGCTTGCTTGCAGTAACCACAAGGCGGCGTTGTTACATTTTGAATAACTGTCACTATGTAAATAAAATAAAATTGTATTTTAAAAGATACCCATAAGTGTCATCATAATTTAAGACGATGATTGAGAGAAATTTAAAAAAAGTACTTGGTTGACCAAGCCTTGCTTGATAATTTTTTACAAAATAAAAAAAAAATTAAAAAAATAAATGATTAGGTCGTTGGGGATCGGTTCTAGGTATTTACGTTTATCGAGACTGCCCTTTCCCCGAATAAGCTACGCTGACTTGACACTTTACGGCAAAAATAGTGTTTTATATTCAATGTAAATTTTAGTATTTTTTAATACCCAAAAACGAGGATAAAACGATTTTTTTTTTTACATAAAACCTAGCTAGATCGATTTTCTCCCCCAAAACCCTACATGGTGAATAACAGGAAAATCGTTGGAGCCGTTTCCGAGATTTCGAAAATATATATACATACAAGATTAGCTCATTTAAATAATAAATTTTGTCACATTACGTTCACAATTAATGTAGCTGTGGTAGCCCAGCGGTATCACCGTGCGCCTCTTTCGAGAAAGTCTAGGGTTCAAACCCCGGGCAGGCACCAATGAGTTTTCTAGTAAAACTTATGTGTCTAATTGATAATTGCAATTTATCACACGCTTTTCGGTGAAGGAAAACATCGTGAGGAAACCTGCATATCTCTAGAGAATTCTGGGGATATGTGTAACCTACCAATCCGCATTGGAGCAGCGTGGTAGGTCTTAGCTCCAATCCTTCTCTCCAAAAAAAAAACGGAGAGAAGAGGCCTATGCCCAGCAGTGGGGATAGTAACAGGCCGTTACTTACTTACTTTTTACCTTCACAATTAATTAAAGTAACCAAATGTCTTGTCTCTTTCCATCATCCTGACTACCATAATGGGTCGAAAAGAACAAGAAATATGGTGCTACGGTTTTTTAGATGTTATCGTTTATAAAGCTATGGTATAATAAAATATAAGGTAAAAACCGTATCAAAGGTACATCATAAAATCCATTTATCTAACTTCGTTATTTGGTAATCTATTTATTGTGTAGTGCTTATAGTGTGTAGTGCTTGTGCATACAACATTTTACACTTGTATTATACAGCCCTAGCCTAAATGAAAGTCGAAAGTATAGTCTTACCACCAAAATACTTCATAAACTTTTCGTCGGGTCATAACTTCACTGGAACAATGTGAAGATTTATGAAACGTGAACATGCATTATGTAAATTTTTTACGCGTTATAATTTACGACCTAGAATGCATGTTTAAAATTCGTGACAGACAAAATTTACACCAAACCACTCAACAAAAAGGATAAAAATAAATAAAGTGTAAAGTTTAATTTAGAATGTATTACCCGTTTTACTTAGTTATACATTTATAAGATACAAAATTAGTTATAGCAACACAAAACAATCAGCACCTTACATAACGCGCTGGCTTTGCGATTTTGTTATTGTCTTCTTCGGGTAAGGGGCGAAACGCGCACTTAATATGTTTTAGTGGAAGTGTGTAGTGTTTATATATTCTGGTTACATATATGAAGTAAGGTAGTAAGGAAGGATGGCATGGTGCATTACACATTTAACATAACATAAAATTTTATAACTCGCGGTACAATGAAGAATAATGTTATTATTACTTTTATACAAAGTAACTTCTTCTACAAATGATGTTATTTATTTTCATTAACTTAACATATGTCAGGTGATTTAGTTTATATAAAACACTTATGTTGAAATAGAAGAACATTGGACTACTGGATTTTACTACACTTAAAAAAATAATAAAATTCTTATACAATTTTCACGGGAGTTCATTATTTGGCCCTACTGTGAAATATATAAGCGCAGGGGGTCGTTCACGTCCCTTAGTTACATTAACTACTAAATTAGGCAAATGAGCTTTGTTTTATGGAAATAGGAAGTGACTTCGTGACGGCGCGTTTCTTCCATTACGTTACAAAAATTTGGTCAAGCCATTTGGCATGCCACATCACTTTCTTTGAAAGCTTCGCAGTGAGTTGATTATGACGTCGCAGATATGTAATTACTAGATTTAAATTTTAATTATTTAAAACAATCTTTTTGTCGTCTGTGGTACGATAATGTTTTCTCACTTCACGATGCAAAATGTTCGGTTATATCAGTAAGCAAAATTATAATATCTTATAAATTATTAGTCTAATTTTGGTTGATAATAAAGTACCCATCAAAATAGTCATCGTAAGCAAATAATAAAATGTTCAGAGACAAAACAGTTATATTCGATAAAATAAATATAGTTGTAATATTACACAAAAATCATAGCCATTAAGGGATATCGCTTGACCTTCAGCAATTTAATATAGTTAAAACAACCACATCACTTTTATATAAAAAAAATTGTACCCGCGACAACGTTGGGGTCAACTTATATGTTTAACTAACTTCAACTATGTATTAGTGTTTTACCCTATTTCCTATAAAAAAATGTTTTTTTATTTTATGTGTTGGCCACGCCGTGTTTTATCCTACTGAATAGAACAGTACCATCCTCATTTCTTACCTAAGTGTCGTAAGAGGCGACTAAGGTAAGTCTGTGTGGTATCCGGCTAAGTAGAATAGACGACCCTCATTTCTTACCGAGGTTTCGTAAAATACGGTAAGTTGATGTCAGGCAGGCGCTCGGTCGTAAAATACATTGCCAAATCATGTGACAACATGTTGTGCCAACCCCACTTAGAGTGGGATAAGGCAGGAAGATGATACGTTGGGCGGACTTATCAGCCTTAGTTATACCTATATTTCATAACCGTAAATACTCCATTGTGTCAGCGTAACAGACAGCCCGACATATGTACCATATAAATTACAAAGCAATAGATAGTGCATACATCCTCCCATCACCATCCTGTTAATCGGACAGGAATAGGATGACATTGAAAAGCGCCATTATCAACCTATCATGCGACTGCAGTTCACGCGAACAAAGTTGCAGGTAAAAGCTAGTATATAATATTTTCAGTAATCACCTCATGTTGAAATATACAAATATTCCATCAAGAGCTTATCAGAAATTTTTACGTAGCCAGAAAGCATGGCGTTCCGCTCTCAAACTGCCTTCACATCGATACTTCAATGGGTCGTTGAAATTTTCGATTCTGGGTGCGTTGGCAAACATAAATCCTATATCAATGATTTTTCATTCAAGCTGGTTATTAATAACGGTACTTCGGGTTGTTCGACCATTTTTCCGTCTGCAATCTTTTCTCCTTTTTATTATTTTCCCTTCTTCAAATGTCCAATTCATCAATTTTCGGCCTTTTGGCGTTTTGGTTATTCATCTCACAAAGTTATTCAAAATACTAGCGTGCTCTTTTAGTTATTGTACTACGAGTATATATAATATGCTCGGTAATTTTATTAAAAGATATAAAAAACACAGGCAACACGGCATAACTTAGAGAGGGAAGCTGAAAGGAGAACTTGGGCTGGGCAGCATTTGGCAAACTTCGTCGAGTCAGGTCTGAAGACCAATGCGTCCTACCTGTGTTAACGTATGGCGCCGAGACGCGGACACTGACTCTATGCTCGGACTAAGCTCGGAGTGTCTCTCAAAGATAAAATCAGAAATGAGATTATCCGCGAGAGAACCAGAGTAAGGTAGCTAGCAGAATAAACAAGCTGAAGTGGCAGTTGGCCGGTGACGTCTGTCGCAGGGCTGATGGCCGTTGGAGCAAAAGAGTCCTGGAGTGAAGACCGCATCTTGGCAAACGCAGTGTAGGGCGGCCATCGTCTCGCTGGACCAACGACATCAGAAAGGTTGTGAGGGCCAAGTGGATGCCCATTGCGGAGAACCGAGATTTCTGGCGCAGACATGGGGAGGCATATGTCCAGCAGTGCACTGCAAAAGGCTGATGGATGGATGGATGGACAGAAAGAAGGGGCCGGTGACGTATTGGACTTGTACTTGTGGTATTTTCACATATATAGTCCCTGTCCGCGTCGGGCGGCCGTTTCCTTTATGATATTACAACCCTACAAATAACAGCAAATTTAAGCTTTGGAATCTATTTCTTTTCAGCAGTTTTTCTATGCCTGTAAACAGGAATAAAACGACGAGATTAACTCATTTAAATATTAAAGATAACGTCTACACTTCATTTTATATCGTCTTCATTAAAATTAAATTAATTTCATGCCTAGATATTTATGTATACCGTTCAATTGAGTAAGCAACATGTTTTCATTTCAAACATCATAGCTGGTCGATGTAAAAAGATTCTGCCTGAATTCTGCAAAAGCCATTAGGGCTAACAGCATACTGACGATTCTATAAAAGAGATGCTCACTTAAGTTATTAAAACATTTTCTTATGTAATATGTAAGTTTTAAACGCTTTTCATGATATTATGATATTTAAAGCTAAAGAAAAATGGAAAAAAAGTGGAAATGGATTTTTGTGAGCTTTTTTTGTGGATGGGTTTCATAAAAAAATTCAAAATTATCATCATACACCATTACGTATCATCTGTTGAGTTTAAGTTTTATTATGGTAGTCTGTAAAATAATGTTACAAACATGTTGTCACATGATTAGGCTACGTATTTTACGACCGGCCGCCTGCCTGACGTCAACTTACCTAACGTTTACGTATTTTACCAAAATGAATGAATAGATTAAATAATTAAATTTATATAAACTTTTTCTTTTTCTCTATATGACCTGTACTCTCTTTCTTCTTCAATTCTTGTCCTTTTCCTTTTATTACTCAAAGGTTGACTGGAAAAGATCCCTTTTAGGGATAAATCCGCCTTTATACATGTGCTCTTTTCTAAATATATGTATAAAAATAAATAAATAAACTTTCTCAATGTACTTTTTATAACTTACATATTTTCAATCAAAAGTAAAAAAAAAAGTGTTAAAAAGACAATATATACATAGGTATAAAGGTACAAATAAGACATAAATGTCATTAAATTGTTGACTCTATAGTAAACTACTTGATTTCATTCGAGGGGTCAAATAATATTCTTTTTATTTGTTGAACACGAAATTAAAAACGAAAATACCTTTCGTATTTAATTCCCCGGACATTTATATTAATTGCTCGATAGCGTGTGTTGATCTACAACAAGCATTTTGACCTAAATATTCTTTGCGATAAATAAAAATATTCTATTATATTACATATTCTGAATCCAGCACAATAATTATGGCTGAATAGAGTAACACGAGCAAAATTCATCATAGAACTGCTGTGAGATAAGAGCAGTAATATTCAATGTGTTTTTATAAAGCTTTGATTAAAAATCAACGAATAGGTCATTGATTTTAATCACTAGTTTTTTTATTAAGTTTTGGAAGAGATTTATTGCAATTGAATTATGTGTTATGGATTATACATCATCATTCTCCTGCCCTCATCCCACTCTAAGTGGGGTCGGGACAACATGTTATCACATAATTTGGCTACGTATTTTACGTCAACTCACCTTAGTCGTATTTTACGACACTACGTTAAGAAAAAGGGTGGTTTTACTCAACCAAATACCACAGATGGAATCTTGCAAGTTAAATTTGACCCACTTTCCGGTGTCCGGTTGAGCTAAAAATTCGCAGGTCCAGTTCATTTGACAATGTATAGTTTTTTACTTTTTCTTTCTCTTTTCTAAATATATGCATAAAAAGGAAAAAATAAATAAATAAAGATATAATTTGGTATCAATTTAATAGAATCCTGCAAATCTTCGGCTGTCTTGGGTTTATGGGAATTTACACGATCAAACCACTGAAAAGCAAGGGCTTAAATTGTTCTACAAACAGGAACGGCATTCATTAAATGTTCAAAGTTCTAGCGCACATCCATCCGCGCACATTGTAACTTGGAAGTTTAAACTGCCTCCCATCACGACGAGAATGCTATAATTGTCCTTTCTTGAGAGACGGCCGTTATAACGAAACCGGTATATAAAAATTTTATGTGAACGAAACGCATATTTAAAAATTTAGTACGTTTTTAATTTAACGATGACTTGATATTGCGTTTCATGGATTAATTCGTAAAGCCTAATCACGTTAAGTCATAAAAGCAATAACTTAATAGTTTTGCCTTTTCATAATAACAATAACTTAATAGTATTGCCTTGAAAATAACTAAGGTAAGTGCACTAGTAATTGACCATGTACTAGTAGTTGACCGTTTTGAATAAAATTTAAATAATAAGCGCTTTGTTTGTTGTAAATAAAAAATATTAATCAATAATATTAAATTTTAAATATTAAATAATGGGCTATAACTCTGTGCTTTCGGCAGTTGTTAATAGATGGTAACAGGTAATTAAAAATTTTATTTTTATAAGCTACAACAAACAAAACGCTTATTATGTAAATTTCATACAAAACGGTTGACTACTAGTACATAATCAATTACTAGTGCCATTACTTTAAATGTAATTTTATAAATTATAGCATTATTAAACCTGAAACGAAAACTATCACAACAACGCACAAGGTTTATATATTAAAGCTGTATCGAGAATTCGGTAGATATACCGACCAATAAAAATATATTAGAATCTATTAGAATGATGATAGAATAAATTTGTTCATTTTCCTGCCTATATTCCACTCTAAGTGGGGTTACATGTTTTAGACATGTTTTGTTACGACCAGCCGCCTGCCTGACGCCTGACTTACCTTAGTCGCCTTTTATGACGCCTCGGTAAGAAATGAGATCTAGGGATCCGTAATAAAAATGTAATAAGGTGTCGAAAATTTGTCATAAAAATCTGTCATCGCATACGCTGCGGAAACTATTGATGAAATATTTAACAAAAATAAATCAATAGTCCGACTTAGTAAACTTTCCACTGCCATGATATCGGTATGTACGCGGGTTAAACCGCGGTATATTACTAATAAAAATATAATTTAGTTAATTGTATTACAAAGTATACATTAACCTGATTTATTATTATATGTTGTATATCATGTCTGTGCGTATTCGACATTTTCCTTATCAGACCCTTCAGTGATCCGAGAAACTGTGCACAAAACTTCGCAAGATATATCCCCGAAGGTTAAGGTTGTAACCCTTTTCTTTGTTAGCAGTCATGAAAGGTATCTCGGAGTATATTACACTATATAAGTATAATATATACATAGATGTAGCATAAAATTAGTGTATGGTTAATTGTGTGCGTTAGTTTCATATAAAAACAACTTAACACTATGATTTCGCTTTTTTATAACACAAACTCGTAGTGAGTTTCTACTTATCTACGCAAGTAAATATCTGATTGGTACAATAATTAGGTCTAACTATCCTCCTGCCTTATCTCACTCTACGTGGGGTCGGCACAACATCTTGCAACATGATTTGGCTACATATTTTACCACCGGCCGCCTGCCTGGCGTCGACTTACCTTTGTCGTATTTTATGACACCTCGGTAAGAAATAGGGTGTTCTATTCTACTTAACCGGATGACACACGATGGGTCAACTTACCATAGTCGCCTTTTGTGACACCTCGGTAATTTTTTTTTTAATTTATAAAATGTGAAACTGCATATTATTCTTAACTTCTTATTCTTTTCTTAACTTAGTAAGCCGTACTAGAACAGCGTAATGACCTATACGGTGTCGCCTTTTGCGACACCTCGGTAAGATAGGTGGTCTATTCTACTCAGCCGGATACCACATGGCTATGGTAAATAATTAGGTAAAGTAAATTAAAAATTTAAATAAAAAATGTACGTAAATGTAAGTTTCAAATAATCTTACATTTAAAAAAAAATTATAATATTATTCCCGAATCAATATTTGTCATGCTTTTACATACGTTTATAAAAAGGATTGAAACGTATCATGAACATAATTTTTAATACAATGATAGACCATAAATAATTGATAAATCTATTGCTGCTTGTGCTTCTTTAAATTGGGATTTAATTGTAAAGTTGATTTATAAAGTGTATTATTTTAATATACCTACTTTACCTCTTGCAATACTGATAAAGAGTTCGTTATAAAACTTTCATGTCAAAATACCGAAAGTATTTATTATATCCCAGATTTTCCTTGTCTAAACGATACTTTATCGGTTACTGTAAGTGTTTAAGGGCTTACAGTTAATCTAGAAAGCCGAATCTCCTAATGCCATCGCAAGGCCGGGGAACGAAGCGTTTGAGCCGGATTTGCGAATTTTCTCTGGGACAGGAATAATTTTACTTGCAAATAGTTTTTATTCGAGAAAAAGTGTTATCTTTAAGCTCATGAAACTTTTGAAAATTTGGAACTAAAATTACATACTGGTAAAGCTAAAGATAACATTTTTGTTTCTATAAAATTTTGTTTGTAATTGTTATTTTTAAAAGTCGTATTATCGAAATCACCTATACTCAAATGTCATTTGTTGTAACTTAAGTTATTGTTTGACAGAGGAAGAGGGAGACAGAGGATTTGCAAGTAATCTATAGCGGGATTGAGGAATGAATCAAGATGTTTTTTTAACTTGCATAGTTTAATATATTGAAGGCAATGCAGTTCCTAACGTCAACTCATAACGATAATTAGATGCTCACGAGTGTAAGTTATGTTATACCTAATAATAAAAATTAAATAAATAAATACCTTGTCTTATTTTATCAACTAGAAAAATAACATGCGGTATTATTAATTAGAAATTACCACTCACACTAATATGAAAATCTAAATAAAGTGTGAAATAGATAGCAAATAGAGTTATGTAACTATATTTGTAGGTCACAGAAAAAACAAATTTCACTCAGACATATATTCTGGCAAACGATTGTATAAATATGAAGTGTCCTTGAAATCGGACATCCATTTGATCTTATGTAAATTATTTTTCTTCTTGAAGACTATGATTTATTATTCAGACATATTAACCTAAATTTAGAATAATCAAGCATGTGCTGATTTAACTTAAACATGGTTAAATACATAGTACCTGCGTGACCAAGCCTTGGTAGGATTTTTTTAAATATAAAATGCAATAAAAAAATGATTTTATTTGGAATCGATCATGGTATTTAAAATTTACCATTTGCTCGTTACCCAATTGAGCTATCATGACTTTGCAATTGACAGCGTAATTATCTGTTTTCTCATACCGTTGCCGAGATTCAGAAAATATATACAAGATTAAATTCAAATATAATTATAACATATATCTCTAGAGATCAAGTGAACAAAACTGATTGTTGCAAAATTCCCTGTTCCCTGGGGCATTGAAACTAAAGTATTAAAGAAAGGAGGGGGAGATAGTATGGACTGTAACCTATTTAGGGAGTATTGCAGATTTTTTGTTCGAATAATTTAATGTGTGTTTAAAGTTAAGTAACGGCATTGTCTTGTAAGAATGCTTAAACTTCATATATATATAAGAGAGAATGCAGGAAACGACGGCATGTTTTTAGAGGATTTAATCCTATAAAAACATGGCGTCAAACATTGAATATTAATGATTTTATAAAATGTTTCTAAGAGCTGTCTTTTCCTTGATTTTATAATAAAGTTGAATGAAACAAGTTCGTACCCGATTTAAAGCAGAATAAATAATTCCGATCATCAAGTTAGAGCTTCAACCCTGAATCACAGCCCGACGAATTCAGGACAATTTAACCCCTATTAAATTCTACGTATTTCTAATTGAGGATGGTCTCAGCCATGTCCTGTCTAGTGTAGTGAATAATACACGATTTTAGTGCGAAATAGGTCAGACGCATTTATCGACAGCAAATTAACAGATTTTCTAAAATTTGTATGAATTTTATTCAAAGTATTACTGTGTGTCATTTTGTATTGTAAAAAGTGATGAAATATTATAAAAAGTAAAGTTACGGCCTGTTAGTATCCCACTTCTGGGCATAGGCCTCCTCTCTCTATTCTTAGAGGGAAGGGTTGGAGCTAAGACCCAACACGCAGCTCTAATGCGGATTGGTAGGTTACACATTTGCCGAGAATTCTGTAGAGATATACAGGTTTCCTCACGATATTTTCCCTAACCGATAAATTGCAAATATCAATCTGGGATAAACCAACGGTGAGATCGTGTGACTCGTCTAGAAGGTCACCACTTCAAACCCAGGCACCAATGAGTTTTCTTATAACACTTATGTTTCTGATTGTTAATTGATAATAATATTGTAATTCTATAAAAAAATAACATTGTTCAATATCAACTGATGATGGATGAAAATGGGATTAGATTAGTTTAACTATAAAACTACAAGTTTTTTTTTTATTGTCCTCAAAGTTTGCCATATCTCATCAATATATAAAAGAACTAGGTCATAAGCCTTCCTGACTTCTTTTATATCTACAAAAATAAATAAAAATAGAAGACTTTTTTCGAAGTTTAAAAAATACGAAAAGATACGAACTTTCTTCTTATATAATTAAGATATAATAAATTATCAATATTATAAGAATAAACGCCTTAAATTAAACATAAATTTTGTTTACTTTTAGCCGTCAACGACGTCAGTTAACGTTTATTTTCGGTAAATGTGAAACATAATCTGTAGATCGATAGGTTTGAAGTGCTTTAACATATCGCCTGTAACTGATATTATGTGGTTCGAATAAAAGCTTTAGATTAAGATTTTTGACATTTTGAGTGCTAAAAGTTAATATAATACTGCACGTTTCTTTTGAAATTTAACTTTAATAAAATATGATATATTTTTCTTTTTAGATTTATTCAATTTGAAATAATCTGCCTGTCATCTGTCTTTGTTGAAAATACTGTAATAATCATTCTCCTGGCCTTATGCCACTCGAAGTGGAGTCGGCACAACATGTTTTCACATGATTTGACTACGTATTTTACGACCTGCCTGACGTCAACTTACCTTAGTCATATTCTACGACACCTCGGTAAGAAAGAGGGTGGTCTATTCTACACACCCAGATACCACACGGCGGGTCAACTTACCTTAGTCGCCTTTTTAACTGTAATAATATACATATTTAATACGAAGCTCAAAGATATTTACACATAACTTCACAAGTCTTGTAAAACTGTTACATAAATAATGTGAAGAATAGAAAATAATATTTCCCTATATTCGAATATTATGTGTAATTCGTATATAGATATTGTATATACCTTAAGTTGCAGTTTAAACTTCAATTTTTATGTGATATTTAGGGGGTTTTTTATACAAAATCATTATTAATTATTAAAATTTAATGACGTTGTTGAACAACTTGAGTCTATAACAGTGTACTTTCTAAGCAAGTAATCGACAACCCCGTGATTATATTTTTTACTTCACGAAATAAAAATCAATTTAGCCTAACTAAATTGAGTTTTAATAACATGTTATTATTCATATGTTTTTCAGACTCAATGTGAAAATTATGCAAACTTACTATTGTGGCATAAAATGTAAATAGTTTTCCTAGTTACATAATAACTACTTTGGCATCTAAATAATCATACAGTTTAAGCCCGGCATAAGTAATTAGAGAGGCGCAAAATATTTTTCCCATATTTGTATATCGCATGTGACATGAATTTATTGTAGCAAACTGTGTCACTAATTTACTTTTTTTAAATTAAAATGACTACAATTTGTATAGTCTGTTTCACCTAGTTATTGTTTGACTTCGGAATTAGTTATATATTTTTTTATATTCTTCTTCCTGCCCTTATCCCACTCTAAGTGGGGTCAGCACGACATGATATAAACATGTTGGCACACGATTTGGATACGTATTTTACGACAGGCCGCCTGCCTCACATCAACTTACCTTTACCTTTACCTTTAGTCATATTTTACGAAACCTCGGTAAGAAAGAGGGTTGTCTATTGTAATTAACCCGATACCGCACGGTGGGTCAACTTACCTTAGTCCCGTTTTACGACACCTCGGTAAGAAATGAGGGGGGTACTATTCTATTCAATCGGATACCACACAGCGCTCTATATTTTTTTAGTTGCGCCCAATATAGAAGGTGAGAGAAGTGCGAGATTAAGTTGCTATGGACATGTAATAAAGAGGAATGAAAATAAAAAGAGTATTAATTAATTTAGTAATAAATGAATGTAGATGGATATATACTTAGAGGGAAGCTTTTTTGAAGTAAGGGAGAAAGGAGAAAATGGCCAGGAGTGAGCACTGTCTAACTGTAAACTGTCACCGTTCAGTACATAGTAGGTATAGTTATTTGGAACCGGTCAGAATTTTTTATACCTAGTCACGCAACTTTTATGTCATATTTAGTTTGATAATAAATTTAAAAACAAATTTTATTAGAGTAGGTAAATCGATTATAATGCCGGGTTTCTTAGCTAAAGTATTAACTCACGCTTGAATTCCATTTTAAAGTTAATTTGTAGCGTGTTATGTTGTTATAAAAATTCATGTCACTTGTGTAACATGCAACCTATTGTCGATGGATCACACTTTTCCAACATGCAATCCTAAACACTTTGTTACTATAAAACATTTGTTTTTTTTTTAAAGCCTTATCAATCCCAAGTAATAAAAAAATATTATTAGGCGAAAAATATAGTACATTCTGATATCGTTTTATATAACGCTTTACCCGCAATTTGGTTAACGAACACCTAAATGTGAAAAACAAATTTATTTATCCTAAACATTAGTAGCATATATGAACATTCTGATATCGTTTTACCAGCAATTTCGTTACCGAACACCTAAATGTAAAATCAAATTTATTTATCCTAAACATTAGTAGGATGTATGAACTTTAATGATCAATATTGCTGTAACGGATTAGCTGTAAAAGCTTAACAGAAGAACAGACCCTTGCTTATATAGATAATCTTAAGTTTAACTTCTGTTATAATTTACAAAATATCTAAATACCTAAATAAAATACTATCTTGTCAATTTTATCGAAAACTAATTCAATAATTCAACGACAAACTTGTCTCTACGGACTGTAGTGTATGTCATCATCCTGCCCTTATCCCACTCTAAGTGGGGTAGGCACAACATGTTATAAACATGTTGTCACATGATTTGGCTACGTATTTTACGACCGGCCGCCTGCCTGACGTCAACTTACCTTAGTCGCCTTTCACAACACCTCGGTTAGAAATAACGATGGTCTATTCTACTCCGGTGGATACCACACGGAATTCTGTCGTGTATGTAATTAATGTATATAAAAATATATGTTAAGTTGGAAGCGATTTATTTGCTTTTCAAATATGACTTATTTTTTGACGGACACAAAGTAATTACTGATTAATTAACTTTGATATACAGTTCTATTTTCGAGCTTCTGTATTCTTGATCAAAATAGATGTCTATAGCTTTAATCGTATTCGCCTAACCTTTGGAAACTTCATCCCTGGATCGATGCGATCCGTTCCAAATGCAAAAACAGTGTCGCGCGTCCCCAATATCAAGATATAAAGTGTGACAGTGTATTGAGTTCTTACGCTTTTTAATCTATGCTAACATTATAATTTGGAAATATTTTTCAGGATTGTTTTGACTACCATATGGACGAAATTTCTTTTTAACTAAAACAGTGTTTTAAAAACACCTCAGTGCCTGAAGACTATTGACTTCGAAAAGTGGATATTGCCAGTGGATTAAAAGTAGATATTGCCAGTGGATTAAAAGTGAATATTGCCAGTGGATTAAAAGTGGATATCACCTATGGATCCGTAACTTGGTCGCTAACAATGAACCTCATACGAAAGGTCAGTGGGTGATTGGGCTCTCCTCGTGATCAAATCAGAAATTATATTACTAAAATAGCTCAACATGTCATGAAATTGCAGTAGCTATGGACGGAGTACAAAGTACAAAGAATCGATAGGCGTTAGAATCCTAACGATGACGTAGACCCTTACGATGTTAAAAGGCGACCTCAAAGACGACATGAAAGCGAAATACACAAGAAGTAATGTGAATGAAGAGGTAATGTTTAGATGTCTAAACCTATGTCTAGAAGGGTACGCCTATCGCTTTAAAAAAGCACCTGGGTGACGAAACCTTGCTTGGTAATTTTTATCAGATATAAAAAAATGAAATTAAAAAATAATAAAAGAAAAAAGCTTCGGTGAGATGTTGAATTCGAAACCAGGTTTTTAAACTTTCTTACTCCGCCCGCAACCATTCGGCTATCGCAGCATTACTTTTGTCAGTACTAAAATATAATTTGGATTCAATTCTACGTTTTAGCCAGAAAACATCTGAAAACAGGTATAAAACAACATTTTATTTTAATGGATCCTACCTAGATCGATTTCCTAATTTAAATATATAAGATAAAAAATGAGCAACAAATAAACATGTGAAATAAACTATTTCATAAGTTAAACAATTGTTCCATTTTCAAACTCTAAATTTATGGCATTTAGTAGTTCAATGTGTTGGTTTGGCAAATGAGTGTCATCAATAACAATACATTTGACATTAACGCGGTGTTTAACGAAGCTTATTGAGTGTCTATTAAATATTTTGGAAACTGTATCGGTGTAACTTTGAAGGTTAACATTATTAAATAATATGCCAATCTCGTCATACCTTCCGCTATACGATTCAGCGCGCATATGAAAGTCTATTAGTTGTATAAATAGCTTTGCTTAGTTTCGATATAAGTTTACTTACAACAAGTCATCATCCTCCTGCCCTTTTCCCACTCTAAGTGTACACAACATGTTATTAACATGTTGTGCCTGCCTGACGTCAACTTAACTTAGTCGTATTTTACGATACCTTGGTAAGAAAGAGAGTGGTATGTTCTACTCAACCGGATACCACACGGTGGGTCAACTTACCTTAGTCGCCTTTTACGACACCTCGGTAAGAAATTAGGGTGATCTATTCTACTCAGACAGATAACACACGGCACAAGTATTGTGCGTAACAAAAAGTTCATTTTAACTTACTAATAAATGGAACCTAATCTATCAGGTAAAAATTGTAACAGTAGGTTGAGTCTAAAAAGAAAATGAAAAAGCTGTGTATATAATTATTACCCGCTAGGATATAAGTAGGAAATAAGGGATATTAGATAGTAAGAGATAATTACAGTTAGATGGGCATCCTACCCATAAGAGTGCGAAAGAGTGGGATATAAGAAAATGTACTATGAAAGTAAGAGTAAAAGCGAGAACTAGTATGGCAACATGTTTTGATAGAGGTAGTATAAAAAACCTATCCAAACTATAATACGATTCATTTGAACATATTACCAGATAAATGATTTATACAGCGTTACTTTTCCGAATTCCACAGTACATAAGTTACAATAGAATTATTTTGCTGTAATCCGCGTTTGTAAAAAATTACATAAGTTACAATAGAATTATTTTGCTGTAATCCGCGTTTGTTAATAGTACATAAGTTACAATATAATTATTTTGCTGTAATCCGCGTTTGTTAATAGTACATAAGTTACAATAGAATTATTTTTCTGTAATCCACGTTTGTTAATAGTACATAAGTTACAATAGAATTATTTTGCTGTAATCCGCGTTTATAAAAAATTACATAAGTTACAATAGAATTATTTTGCTGTAATCCACGTTTGTTAAGAGAATCTATGTAATGCTAAGTGTACGAAGCACAAGTCACAATACGTATCATAAAACGTAATGCATTACAATTTAGTCGTGGAGCCTATCCTCCTGATGCTTCGGCTTCGAGGCGAAACGATTTTAGAAATTGTGGTGGTGAGTGTGTGTAGTGCTTGTGTGGAGTGTTGGTGTTGGCAGCGTTTTGTGAAACGTGTGGTAACTTGTTCTGCATGTATAAGGTATGTGTATGTTGCCCACTTCATTACACATTACATAGATTCTCTTAACAAACGCGGATTACAGCAATACAATTCTATTTTAATGTTACTAATTAATCAAGTGTAAAATTCATACAATTGAAATAATTCCACTCATTATGAAGAGCAATTTATCAATTACCATTCAGAATGTTCGTGTTAATTGATAATACCGATCTGATATTGCAAACATTTCTACAGGCTATGCGGACGCTGATTTATCTGGATCAAATTGATATTTGTCATCACTGGGTTTAATTGGATTTACGTTATAAACTTTTATTATCGTTTTTACACAGGTCCATGATATTTTCGTCTTATTTGCAATTGTTTATATCCCTGGTTTGCTGTCGAACGTAACTAACTATCGTAGTAACTATCATCTCAGAGTTTATTTGAACATAAACTTATCTGTATTAATAATAATATGTCCTTGATACACACTTACTTCGCTTACTACTACACTGACTTCATTTGCGCCAACTTAAGCGTTTACGTACCCTCAATAAAGCAATATATATTTTTAACTTAGAGATTTTTTTATACTATTTGCTATCAGTGTAATTGTTCTTAATTTCTTCAATATTGGTCCAGTAAATTAGGAAAAGCGTACCAGACGGGCAGACAGACATTCGGATTTATAATATTAATATGTATTAACAAAAAAATAAATAAAAAATAAATAAATAAAATTTTCAACTGTTCCCTATTAAGGAAAGAATCTTGTAACGCGCATTAATTTTGTATGAATAAGTAGTTTTCTGTTTTGAAATTAATACTACCTAATATAAAATAGAATATAATCTTGTAGTATATGGACGATAAATAAAGATTTATTTGAATAAATTAAGATAAAATACGATGTTTTATTATTAATGTTAGTGTGCTCTGTTAGCGAACTATTAAAAAATAAATAAATATTTTCTGACTAAACAATATACAGATTTGCATCCCTTCTCAGAAATTACTACTCGGTCGTTATAAGTTCGAATAGTCGGTAACAATTTCAATTAGGCGCGGCACACAATCGTTCGTTTTATTGTATGTAAACCCGTCTTATCTAACCGGAAAGGAAACTTGTGCCTGTCACAATATGGCGTCGTAAAAGTCGCGTAGAACTACAAAGCCGTTAATAGTGATAATAAAAAGCGCTAGAAGGTTAAATTGTTGGCACCTCCGCCATAACTGACACGGAAGACTTGTTGCTTGGTCAATGTTGCCAAAAATATAGCACGAAATAACAGCGCGTTTCGCGGTTATTATTAGAAAAATATACTGTTACGTGTCTGTGGTGTATTTGCAAAAAAAATGTTTTATTAGTACAAAGCTGAAATAGATAGAAGAATTTTAATATATGATCGCTGAAGCGCAACTTTGTTGAAAGATCATGGGTTCAAACACCAGGCAAACACCAATGAGTTTTTCTGTTAAAACAAGTTTTAACCAAAAAAACTCATTAGTGTCTGTCAATCGCAAATATAATTGCGATTTATCCCACGTTTATCACTGAAGGAAAACATCGTAAGGAAACCTGCATATCTCTAAAAAAATCTGAGGATATGTGCAAATTACCAATCTGAGGCTAAGTATAAGATATTCTTATCCTCCTGTCCTTATCTCACTCTAAGTGGGATCGCCACAACATGTTATAAACATGCTGTCACATGATTCAGCTGCGTTTTTACGACCGGCCGCCTGCCTGACGTCAACTTAACTTAGTCGTATTTTACGACACCTCGGTAAGAAAGAAAAAAGAGCGTGGTCTATTTTGCTCAACCGGATACCACACGGTGGGTCAACTAACCTTAGTCGCCTTTTACGACACCTCGGTAAGAAAGAAGTTGGTCTATTCTACTCAGCCGGAAACCACACGGCAGGTCGCCTTACCTTAGTCTCCTTTTACGACACCTCGGTAAGAAATGAGGGTGGTCTATTCTACTTAGCCGGATACCACACGGCTAGGCTAAGTATAAGATAAACTAGAATAATTATTACTTCAGGGGTCTCAATGAAATAATAATATCAATTTTATGTTTGATGTATGTAATGTAAGATAATGAAAATAGAAAGTCTTTGAACAAATACATTATCGAATATCTAATAAAACAACCGCGGAATAGTTCGACACATGCTCTCATAACCAGGTCACAGCACACTCAAAACATGCCCCATAAAAATAATTACTTAAAAAAAACTACAAACAAAAGCTGCACAGATTTCGCTCTTTTGCATTCTTCCATTTGAATACTTAAAATTACAGTCACCTTCATTACTACAATATGAATAGGCAAATGTAGAGTAGTAGTGGGCTTTTAACCTCATTAACCCTCTTTGTCTCGAATACGGTGTGAGAAATGCGGAGTGATACGCAGCACTTAACCTTCTATGCGGCTTTGGGTAACAGTGCTCAAGAGACAGTGCATTTGTATATAGTAAGTACACAATGCCCAGACAAGCAAATTTGTTTCTCAAATCGTTTGATACAAGGAAGTGTAAACAGCTAATGTCTCAGAGCAGGGAAAATGTAGCAATCGTAACAGGCATTACAACTGGGTACTGCCTGTTAAACAGACACCTGTCAATAATGAGAATAACAGAAGATGCTGCATGCCCAGAGTGTTATGGCTGAGTACCCTATGAACTCGCTGGTAAGATGGGAGATACAAGGTAAGGATGAAATGGAAGTTGAGGATCTGACAAATATCTCCTTCAGGGATATTATCAGGTTCGTAAAAGCTACGGGTAGATTAGAGCAGGTGACACAGTCGGGACAGCAGTGAAACCCTTGGTCCCAACATGGGGAAATGGGTGGAATAGTCCAGAATAGGAGCTGACCACCCGCCCTGCACCAACAGGCGTCCCCGAAATTAGATAGATAGATAGTAAGTACTTTACTTAATTTTTTTTAGGGTACATCTGTATTAGTTTCTGAATAGTCAGTCTATAAATTATAGAATGAGGACTTATTTTGCGAAGTTCCATAATACAAAATCGCAAAAATCGCAAACGCTTTGCGATTTTGTCGTGGAGTCTATCTCCTGACTATGCTTCAGTTACGGGGCGAAACAATTTTTGATATTGTGGAGGTGGTAAATGTGTGCAGCGCTTGTGTATTGTTGTGTTATTGGTGGTGATAGTTTTTACAAATTCAGCATGTATCAGGTATGAGAACGAATAGTACACTTTACATTTAGCTTTTATCTTTTATTATTATCATTTATCTTATTACATTTATATTTTATCGCGGATTATAGGAAAATAATATTTTCATTACTTTTGTAGTCCATCTGTGTTATGATCCTTACATTTTCTTTAAGTAAAAGCGTGCTTGAATGGTTTTAAATGCTTTTATTGTGGATTTTAACAAATGCAAAGCGAGACGTATATTTAGTGTTCAGAATATTTGCGAATCTGTCCAAATTAGAATTTTGAAAACGATAAGTTGGGCGGTTCCGTTTCATCGTAGGACGCTGAATTGCGTGAACACTTATATTATAAATGCTCAAGTTTGTCTTTTTATCTGTTTGTCGCGCTTTTACGGCTAATTCGCTCAATAAATATTAATTAAATTTTGCAGAATTAAAGCTTATGCACCGGTCTTTCCTCATCGTGATGTTTGGCACAACATGTTGTCACAAGTTTGAGTTCCACTTTCAAAGACTGAAATAGGTTATTTTCATCTCAAGGCAAAAATTAGCGCACTCGAAGTCGCATGCAGAACGTATGTTTGTCCTTACAAAGTACTATTTGAGCTTAAATATATTCGGGTATATTTGGGTTCTGTTACTTTCAATTTATCTGTCAATAATTTCAAGGAAGTTTGAATTTGCGAAACTAAGTGAAAGGGAACCTTGAGTTGTAAGGGCCCTTTGAGAATGATCAAATAACAGATAAAAGGTATATAATCAGAATTTGTAATGTCTTTTGTTGTATTCTCTGGAGGAAATGTTTCCTATATTCTTACTCTGATGGAAGTATATAATTTTAGCCATCTTTTCCGTGACTTATTTCACGTTAGGATCTCATCATATAAGTTATAGTTTAATTAAATATAGATAGAATTAGAAGTTTTATTCAAGTGCTTGAAGCAAGAAATAGTGTATATTCGGTCTTTAAACTACAAATTAAGTGTTTCGATAAAATTTCATCATCGTTCTCCTGCCCTTGTCCCACTCTAAGTGGAGTAGGCACAACATGTTTTAAACATGTTGTCACGTGATTTCGCTAGGTGTTTTACGACCGACCGCCTGCCTAACGTCAACTTACCTTAGTCGCCTTTTGCGAAACATCGGTAAGAAATGAAAGTGCTCTATTCTACTCAGCCGGATACCACACAGCTGTTCGATTCGATTCAATTCGATAAAAGTTGTACATTAAAAGTTCATTAAATTTATGAATGGATTGACTGAATATTTATTTGTAATGTTGATACCTTATCCATTTTTTATGTCTGGAATTTCTTGAAAATTTTAACGAAGTCATGAAATTTAATAATTAATTATTTGATTAAGGTGTGTATGTTAGAAATATAATTAAATAATTTTCATTTCTTCTTGTATCATTTTAACAACTCGCCTGTTTTATTCAAATAAAATGTATTATCCATATTATCACGTAAAGTTGTAACAGATGAAATATGAAAAACACGCTGAGGCAATTCATATTCGTGAATCATATAACACCCAAAAGGAAATGCGTTCATAAATTGGCTCATTTTTTCCGTATATGATAATAAATTGAGTACCGCAGGATTTTTCGAAGGAAATTGGGGACATGCTTTGATTTGCAGAAGACTGATAGATCTTATTACATGCTCTGCGACATCCCCTGTTATGTATCACGCAGTCACATCCTTTGGTCATCAATATTTTAATTAATAATTATTAGGTCCACCTTTGATTGTCTTATTTTTTTCAGTCGGGATATCGCCGACGGGATCCGCCGGACGGGAACGAACGGCGGGTATGTCGAATCCTCACCAACTAAGAACCTGACAGTACTCCACCACGCTGCTGGTGGCGGGGATAGGGTACCGCTGTACACATTGCCCCCATCCCCGTCAGCAGCAACTTTGAACCCCAGAGTGCGCCACCTCTGGGTCGCGGCCTCTCTAAAAGTGGCTCCCCTCCTCTAGACAATGCATCGGGAGCACCAGATATATTAACCTTGGTTTGATTGTCTTACTAACGTAGCTGCAAATTATAAATGTATAATATGTAAGTTAATTTTCCGTGATCATAAAATTAAAGTAACTTTTAGTTATGTCTTAATTGTACTGCAATCTCTGGTTGCGTAGTTTTTATTTGTTTCACTTTCCGCAGTATAAATTTAAACTTTTTAACAGCGTATCGTTAAACTCTGTGATAGTGATGATCTTTTACAATTGTCACATAAACCTTAAAATAACAAGCGAACAACTTTACTATAAAGTTGTCATAAAAGTTAATCTTCTTGTATAACGAGTTTAAACCTAGTTGCGTTGCAGATGACTACTATGATTTTTGACTATTCTGGAAATACAAATAAAAATAAACTAGAGATGAATACATCCATAAAAGACTGCGAGTTAGTGACGACCAATACCAATGAAGATGAAAGATATTCTACATCAATATTAAATATCAACAATTCAATGGGTAGTTAATATTGACCTTTTTTTTTTTTTTTTACTTTTTAAGGCTAGCGCCTGGCTACGATCTCGCCTGACGGAAAGATGCAGCCGAAGGTGGACCGCGCTTGCCAATGAAGTGCCTATTCACCCTTTTCTTGAAGCTATTCAAATCGTAGGAATCGGGGAAGATTGATGCAGGAAGGGAATTCCACACCTTGGCTGTACGCATGAGGAAAGATGAGCTGAACCGACTTGTGCGAATTTTTGGAATGTTTATTGCATAGCGGTGCAGCCCATCGCGGCGTCTGGTCGTCCGGTCGTAAAATGGTGAGGAAGGGATCAGATCAAATAGATCTGTGGCACACTCTCCGAAATATATCCTGTAAAAAACAGAAAGCGATGCGACTGCACGTCTATGTTCTAGGGAAGTGAGCCTTCTTCGGGTCAG
The DNA here is from genome assembly GCA_029227775.1 of Morpho helenor. NCBI lineage: Eukaryota > Metazoa > Arthropoda > Insecta > Lepidoptera > Nymphalidae > Morpho > Morpho helenor. Next base: position 5,272,885 of record JARGCU010000006.1, read on the forward strand.
CCTACTATCGCCTATAATTCGTCTGGCGCGTCGATCCACAGAGTCGAGTGCCTCTAGTTGGTACTTTGCGGATCCATCCCAAAGATGACTGCAGTACTCCATACAAGAACGGACTTGTGCTTTGTATAAAGTCAAGATTTGTTCTGGTGTGAAGTACTGTTTCACCTTGTTTAGGATACCGAGTTTTTTTGCGGCAGTTTTTGCTTTTTTTCTCAATGGATCGCCCGAAATTCAGAGTAGGAGTAAGCTGCATGCCAAGAAGCTCTAAACAGTCCGTTAATTGCAAGGATATATTTCGGAAAGTAGGAGTCAGATGAAATTCACTCCGTTTAGCAGTGAATAAACACGCCTGTGTTTTACTGGGATTAAATTCAACAAGATTGGCATGGCCCCAATCAGACACTGACTTTAAAGTTAAATTTAATCGTCCAACCATGTCCTCCCTCTGCTGGTTGATTTCAGCACTACTCGCTTTAGGATTGGATGTGTATCTCTCTACAACAGTGCTGTCATCAGCATAACCTAAAATGCCAGGCTTAAGTAAATCATTGATGTGCAGCAGAAATAGTGTTGCAGAGAGAACCGATCCCTGAGGTACACTGGCATTAATAACCATTAGATCTGACGAGCAACCGTCAACAACCACTCGTATCGATCGTTCCCTCAGGAAATCCGCTATCCAAATGCAAAAGTTGGAAGGTATTCCATAAGCGGGCAGCTTGCCAAGAAGACAGTCATGCCAAACCCTGTCGAAAGCCTTTGAAATGTCCAGTGAGACTGCAAGAGCCTCACCATGTTTCTCAATGGCCTCGCCTAAGAGATGGGTGACATACACGAGAAGGTCGCCAGTAGACCTATTTCGTCTAAAAACCGTATTGCTTATGACCTTCATGTTAATGAGAATTTCATTACATGTCAAATAAACAATCGATCCATGGAACAAACTAATGTCTAATATAGCTTCATCATAATTCACCTGCCCTTATCCCACTCTAAGTGGGGTCGGCACAACATGCTATAAACATGTTGTGCCAAGATTTGGCTACGCATTTTACGACCGGCCGCCTGCCTAACGCAAACTTACCTTAGTCGTATTTTACGACACCTAGGTAAGAAAGTGTTGTCGATTCTACACAACCGGAAACCACACAGCGGGTCAACTTACTTTAGTCTCCTTTTACAACACCTCGGTAAGTAATGAGGATGATCTATTCTACTCAGCCAGAAACCACGACATCTCGGTAATAAATGAGGGCGGTCAAGCAAGTCAGGCGGCCATTAATAATAATAATAATAATAATAATAATAATAATAAGCCCCCTAAAATCCTACCTTACGTCCGTGTCGAACATCTGAACACGTAGGGGGCGGACACATGTACAATTTAAACTTACATGGCTAACAAGGCAAAGGTGACCCATTTAATATGGAGCGTCGAAGTAAAAGATTACGTATAGGACCGCTTCCCGAGGGCGATCGTCGGGGCACACCTGGAGCCGGTGCTGGGTGTCACAGCATGCGAGCCACCGGTGGTAGTGGGTTGACCAGGCGGGCTCACACCATCAAAAATGTTACAGCCGAACGAGATACAGAATTAGAATCAGTCGATACCATCCCGGAGTCCCTAACTCCACCAGCTACGGATGTTTCAAGGGCAGCACCAAGTGCAATGAGACCCGCGACCACCAAGGCTGGCAAACCACGTGTCCGCATGAAATGGGAAAAGGATATTAATATTTTCATAATGCGTACATACTATCAAACAACTAAATTTGAAACAGATATGACAGAGTATAGAAAACAGATCCATCGACTATTTAAGGAGAAGTACCCTGATGCAAATGTTTCAGAACAACGCCTTTCTGATCAAATTCGAGCAATTATAAGAAACAAGCTACTTTCTGATCTAGAGATTAAAGCAATTAAAGACAACATATTATCACAGTCCAGTACATCTGCTACAAACGGGCAAAGTACGGACGAAACACAAGAAAACGGTCACACAGATATTAATGTAGTTAATTTAACACAATCTTTTACAGTTGAAACAGGAATAAGTAACGTAAACACACCTATACACTCACAAAATACCGAATCGATCTCATGTGCGAATAGTATAGATACTGAAACGATAGCTATTATTGTTGAGGACTTTGATACAAATATTATTAAATATAAGGATACTGATCCAAGCAGTAGACCAATGTTACCAAAATTAAAACCGTCTTACAAAATTTTTCAATTAATAGGTCTATTTAACACTATTATTATTCCGGAAAGAATAGCATCAATAGAAAATATTTCCGATACTCATACTATGATTTATTGTATAGCTCTAACTATAACTAGTTTCACAGGGATAAAAACAAAAAGCAGGTATCAAAAAAGTCCAAAACAAAAACCAGGTTGGCAGGAAAGATTAGAAGCAGATATACAACATTTAAGACGAAGTATAGGTATTTTAACACAGTACAAAATGGGAAACAGGTCACGTAAAGTCATCAAAAAAGTTAATATTATATTAACAAATAATAAAATACATAGCACATATGAAAATGAGAACACAAAAATAATAGAATTCTTAGATACTCTAAAACAAAAGTTAGCAGTAAAAAAACACAGATTAAATAGATATTTAAAAGCTCAGGAAAGGAGATATAATAATAAATTATTTAATATGAACGAAAAGGTGTTTTATAGAAAAATGAAGGGTAATGAAGCAGTTATTAGTGACATACCTACTAAGAGTACTATGCAAGAATACTGGGAAAATATTTGGTCAAATAGTGTGCATCATAATGATAAAGCAGAGTGGATTAATAAAGAAATTGAAAGAACTAATATGGTAGAAGAAATGGAATTCACATGTATCAACAAAAAAGAAATAGAGGCCTCAATTAATAGGACTCATAACTGGAAAGCGCCAGGATTGGATGGTATTCATAACTTTTGGATTAAGAAGCTTACAGCATTACATGACATATTAGCAAACCAAATTACATCTATACTAAAAGGACATTGCTCTCTTCCTAGCTTTCTAGCAAAAGGCATAACATATATGTTACCAAAAAATAATAAAACAACAGATCCTTCACAATACCGACCCATTACATGTTTACCAACAATTTACAAACTAATCACATCTTGTATAGCTAATAGAATTAACACACACATTGAACATTTTAACATTCTAGCAGAAGAGCAAAAAGGCTGTAGACGTAGACATATGGGATGCAAAGAGCAGCTAATTATAGACTCTACAATATTAAAACAAGTTCAAAAAAGTAAAAAAGATTTATTTGTTACATATATAGATTACAAAAAGGCATTCGACAGCGTTCCTCACACATGGTTAGTACAGATTCTAAAAATATATAAAATTCACCCTCACATAATTCAATTTCTTGAAACAATAATGCATAGTTGGAAAACAACACTTCACTTACGCACGAACACAGATGAACTCACAACAGAAGAAATAACAATCAGAAGGGGTATATTTCAAGGTGACTCTTTAAGCCCTTTATGGTTTTGTTTAGCCTTAAATCCATTATCACGTGAGCTTAATAATACAGAAGCTGGTTTCGATATAAAAAGCAACAGACGTATTCACGCACAGATCACACATTTACTTTATATGGATGATTTAAAATTATATGCAAGCAAAGAGATTAATATAAATAAATTATTAGACACAACAAAAGAATATTCCCAGGATATTAAAATGGATTTTGGGTTAGATAAATGTCGCAAACTAAATATTAGGAAAGGAAGCGTTGTAGAAGGTGATTATGAATTGGATGGAGGAGAGTACATAACTGCATTGGGGGATGAGGAATTATATAAATATTTAGGTTATTATCAGGGAAAGCTATTAGATCATAAGAATATAAAACAGAAACTCACAAATGAATATTTCAAAAGGCTACATAAACTCTGTAAATTGCAATTGGTAAGTAAAAATTTATTCAAAAGTTTAAACACATATGCAGTACCAGTGCTCACCTATTCTTTTGGAGTAATTAAATGGACAACAACTGAGTTAGAAGCATTAGAAGTCAAAACTAGAACTGCTCTTACACAACATAGATACCATCACCCAAAAGCAGCAAAAGAACGTGTAACGATACCAAGGAAAGAAGGGGGGAGAGGTTTAATTGAACTAAGCCAATTACATAAAAAACAAGTAGATCTTTTAAAACGTTTCTTTATTCAGAAGAAAGAAAGTAGTAAGTTACACAACGCTATAACAGAAATTGATAAGAAACTTACACCATTAGACTTAAATAATGAAACAGTAGAAAATACAGATAACAACAATAGATTACATGAAAAATACAACAAGTGGAAAGAAAAACAACTACATGGAAGACACCCTCATGATCTTGAACAGCAATATATTGATAAGGAGGCATCTAATAGGTGGCTTTGTAGCGGAGAACTCTTTCCAGAGACAGAAGGTTTTCTTATTGCTATTCAAGATCAGGTTATAAGCACAAAAAATTATCGAAAATTTATATTAAAAGACAAATCAATACAAAATGATTTATGTAGGAAATGCCATTCTAAGCCTGAGACGATCCAACACATCACAGGAGCCTGCACCACTTTATCACAAAGTGATTATACACACAGACACAACCAACTTGTTAACATCATCCATCAAAAATTAATGCATAAGTACAAACTCCAAAACGAACCTAACATACCTTATTACAAATATACTCCGCAAAAAGTTTTAGAAAATAATACCCACAAATTATACTACGATCGCACAATATTCTCCGACCATACTGTACACAACAATAGACCTGATATTACTCTTGTAGATAAAAATAATAAACATACATACATTATCGATATCGCAGTCCCCAATACAAATAATTTACAAGTTACTATTGCGGAAAAAATTAGAAAATACACAGAACTACAGGAAGAAATAAAACGAGTGTGGAACATGAATGCAGTTACAATAGTCCCAATAATTATTTCAACCACGGGAGTTGTCCCCAAACATTTGCACCATAGTATCCGTATTTTGAACCTCCCCAAAAATACATTCATACTTTTACAAAAAGCAGCTATATTAAATACTTGTAGAATTGTTCGGAAATTCTTACAATTATCATCAGATGGAGACGTTTTATATACTAACATCAACCAAACCTAAGTATTTACTTGGTATTCTATACCCGTAAATACTTATTTTTACCAGGTTTAACCTGAGAAGTAGTTAACTAAAATAATAATAATAATATAATAATAATAATAAAAATCCTACATTTTACGTCCGAGTCGACCACCAGACCACGTGGGGGCGGACACACGTACGTATGCATATCGCCCTATCCGGAGGGTGGGGCGATGTGCTTACAAAAACTTACGTGGCTAAACAAACTAGGTGACCCATTTAAATGGAGACTAGAAGTAAACGTAAACGTATAGGGCCGCTACCCGGGGGTGATCGCCGGGGCACACCTGGAGCTGACGCTGGGTGTTACAGCATGCGATCCGTCAGTGGTGCGAAGTTGAACAGGCGGGCTTCCACCATTCAAGATGCTACAGCCGATGAAACACAAGCATTTAGTAGCGAAAGTCCATTATCAGAACCATATAGTCCTAGCACAGTTTCTTACACACCTTCTATACCTTCTTCTCCTTCTTCTTACCTAAATAGAAACACACCAACCTTGGATGTTACGCAGGTGGCTAGTAGCTTTATGCCTGCGTCCACCAAGGCTGGCAAACCTAGAGTGCGCATGACCTGGAGTGATGACGTAAACAAATTTATTATGCGTACCTACTATTACATAACAAAATTAGAAACTGACATGACTGCATACCGTAAACAATTACACGAACTTTTCTCACAAAAATATCCTGAAGTTAATGTTACTGAGCAAAGAGTTTCTGATCAAAGAAGGATAATTATAAAAAATAAAAGACTATCAGAAACTATATTAAACCAGTTGAAAGAAGAAGTGCGTCTACAAATACAACAAGAACAAACATGTAACACAGTCAATCCTATTACACAAACAGAACCTCCACTTTGTCAAAATTTACAAGTGCAATCACAACACCATCTTAACACACAGTCGCAGTTATCACCTATCAACTCACAGGGTACTCAAACATTCCATACTTACACGCAAACTGATTCTATAACCTTAATGCTGGAAAATGACATTGAAATCTTATCTGAAAGTTATAAGATAACTGAAACACGCGTTCAAGAATTGCATGACAAATTAAGAGCAGTTATTTTATTATACTCGGGTGTAAACCCAGCATCGAGACCCAGATTACCCAAATTAAAATATAGCCCTGAATTAACCCAACTTGTATGTATTTTTAATAATAAAATACTAAAACAATTTATAACTGAGGATATTCAACTAATAGATATCCACACTCTTATATACTGCACAGCCCTAGTAATATCGGAAGAATTAAATTATAAAATTATAGATAGCGATAGAACCCCAACACGAAATAATAAAAGGAAACAACCATGGCAAAAAAGAATTGAAAAAGACATAGCGATGCTTAGGGCAGACATTGGTAGACTCACCCAATACATTAACAATAATAGATCGACCAGACTTGTTAAAAAAGTTGAGAAAATATTAAAGAGTAGAAATATACACACAAGACATGAAAGTGAAAATAAAAAACCAGAAGAGTTTCTAGACACTCTCAAACAAAAACTGGCACTTAAGACTCATAGACTCAAAAGATATTTGAGAGCGCAACAACGAAAAGATGACAATATTTTATTTACAACAAACGAGAAACTATTTTATAGAAATTTACAGAAACAAAATAATGATAGTACCGAAAACAATTTGGACCAAGTTCCAACAAAAGAGGAATTAGAAATATTCTGGTCGAATATATGGGAAAAACAAGTACATCATGATTATAATGCTGCCTGGATATCAGAAGAACAATTAAAATGGAGCACAATACAAGAAATGGATTTTGTCGACATATCAGAATCAGAAATAACAAGTATAGCAAATAAACTACATAATTGGAAATCAGCTGGTATAGACAAGATTCATAATTTTTGGTATAAAAAATTAAGTTCACTACACAAAATTATAGCTAAAAATTTCACAAACATTATTTTAGGTAAACAAAACGTACCAGATTTTCTAACTACAGGAATAACTTACATGATCCCAAAAACAAAACACTCATCTCTACCGTCAGAATATAGACCAATTACCTGTTTACCTACTATTTACAAGATACTGACATCAGCCATTACAAAAAAAATTAATATACATGTCGAAAGAAATAACATTTTAGCAGAGGAACAAAAGGGATGTAGACAGGGTCACATGGGATGCAAGGAACAATTAATTATAGACTCTACTATTCACAAACACGCTAACACAAAAAATAGGAATCTACACTGCACCTATATAGATTACAGAAAAGCATTTGACAGCATCCCACATTCCTGGTTAATAGAAATATTAAAAATTTACAAAATTAATTCAAAAATAATAAGTTTTCTTTGTGATATCATGACGCAGTGGAAAACAACATTGCAGTTAAATAGTAATCATGACACTATTTTTACTCGACAAATATTTATAAAAAAAGGAATATACCAAGGCGATTCTTTAAGCCCCTTATGGTTCTGCCTCGCCCTCAACCCACTGTCTCATCTATTACACAAATGCCAGGTTGGATATCCCTTATTAAACTCTGAACAGGAAACAAAAATAATCTCACATCTTATTTACATGGATGACATTAAATTATATACTAAAACAGACAAAGACATGAAAATGCTTTTAAAAACTACAACACAATTTAGTAATGACATCAATATGGAATTTGGACTAGATAAATGCAAAACATTACATATAGTTAAAGGCAAAATTCGACCTGGTGATTATACCATTAACTCTACCGACAGTATCACAGCTTTAGAGTCTAATGATATGTATAAGTACTTAGGTTATAATCAGCTTACAGGATTAGATCATACAGTACTTAAACAGAACTTAGCTATAGAATATAAAAAAAGATTAAATAGGCTATGCAAATCTCAACTCTCTGGAAAAAATCTGATTAAATCTCTGAACACCTACGCCATACCCATACTAACGTACTCATTCGGTATACTCAAGTGGTCAAAAACTGACATTGATAAAATAGAAAGAACTACACGTACGACGCTTACAAAGCATAACAACATGCACCCTAAATCCGCAATAGAGAGAATTACTATTAAAAGACAAAATGGAGGTAGGGGTTTAATAGACATAAATCATCTTTGGCAAAAACAAATTACTAAATTACAAACATACTTTCACACGAAATCCTTAACAAGTGGTATACACAGTGCAATAGTCCATAATGATAACACACCATTAAACCTTAGTACACACACAGGCACACATAGCTTCACAAATAGTGACACAGAAAAGCAAAAAATAGAGAGTTGGAAAAAGAAAGCACTACACGGACGACACCCACATGATTTAGAACAAACACACATAGACACAATAGCATCTAATAAATGGTTGCAAATAGGAAACCTATTCCCCGAAACCGAAGGATTTTTAATAGCGATTCAAGACCAAGTAATTAATACAAACAACTATAGAAAATACATTATTAAAGATCCTACGGTTAAAAATGATAAATGCCGTAAATGCCACACCCAATCAGAGACCATCCAACACATAACAGGGGCATGTACAGCTCTCACACAGACAGATTACACACATAGGCATAATCAGGTAGTTAACGTTATCCATCAAAAACTTGCGCTGAAACATAATCTTATACAAAACCAACATTTCCCTTATTATAAATACACACCCCAAACCATACTAGAAAATTCATCGCATAAACTTTACTACGACCGAGCTATACTTACAGACAGAACGATACACTGCAATAGACCAGACATAACGTTACGAGATAAATTAAATAAAATTACCTACCTCATTGATATTGCTATCCCCAACACGCATAACTTACAAAAAACTATTTCTGAAAAAATTAATAAATATTCGGAACTAAGGGACGAAATATTAAGAATATGGAAACAGGACAAAGTTTATATTGTACCTATAGTGCTTTCTACCACAGGTGTTATACCCCATCATCTACATCACAGTTTAAAATTATTAGATCTTAAGAACTCAATTTATATCACCCTACAAAAGGCAGCAATTCTTAACACCTGCAGGATTGTGAGAAAATTCATGCAAATTAATGACAGCGAAAGCACATCGATAACCCAACAAAATACATAATTAAAACTAAACACCACACACTTCATTTACTTGGCAACAGCCCGTAAATGAGGTTAAACCAGCCTAAAAAGCTGAGAATAAAAATTTTAAAAATAAATAATAATAATAACTTTTATTGGGAACAATACAGGGGTACATAATACAATGAAAAACGGTGATCCTGCAGAAGTATAAACTGTGTTGCAGTGATCAACGCCCTCCTCCGTTACAAAATGAAATAGTGTTCCTTATAGCTAATATAATTACAATGCTACTACAATAAAATAAATGATAATGAAAATGGTGAAAGTTAAATGAACTTTAACAAATGTATTAATTATATTAAATTATTATATGTATTAATGTGCAAACGTGTTTGTATGTTTGAGTGTGTGTGTTTGTGAGAGTGTGTGTGTGTGCATGCGTGTGTGTTGTGTTCGTGAGTAAATGGAAGTGCAGTCGTGTATGTATGGAAGTGTGCCTGTTTATATATAAATTGCATGTGTTTTATATGGCAGATTTTAGAAGTCCCTCTACTTCTTCATATGAAAGGGTCATGAGCCATGATAGTAAAACGCTTTTACATTTATTGTAAGTTAATGGATAAATATTGAGGATTTTATTTACTCTGTTGTACAGAAAACAGCCAATGTAAGAAAAATGTCGACATGCAACAGCGGTCCTACGACGACCTGGTATGCATACTGTATACGCCCTACGCCTAACATTTATGACTGGCTTAAAGATTAGCTGTGAGTGTTTAAGCAGAACTGTATGTAAGACAAACAACTGACGGACCGTTAAGATTTGACAAGTTGAATAGAGTTCTGTGGTTGGAAATCGTTTGGGTTTTTTGCACATAACCTTAAGAAGTGCCCTTTGTGCTCTTTCAAGTTGCAAAATACAGGTTTTTAGTGAACCACCCCATGATGTAATACAATAGGACAATATTGATTGAGCTAGAGCAAAATAGACCATCTTTAAGCATTTGAAGTCAGCTACATTCCGAATATTCTTGAATACAAATATCAATTTTCTTATCCTCGAAGCAAGAGATTCGATCTGATGTTTCCAGGTTAAAGAATTATCTATTGTGACACCCAGGTCTTTAATGGAAGATGAACCTTCTAAGGACAAACAATCACATGAGTTTGTATTGCCACAAGAATGGGCACGAATGGAAAAAGAAACGGGCGCTTGTGTAGAAAAATTTAAAGCGAAAGTTACAAATTTAGTTTTTGCTATATTAAGAGTGAGATAATTCCAATGTAGCCATTTTAGAATACTTTTTAAGCTAGATTCAGAGTATTCCCGTACTTCTTTCCAGTCTTTACCGTTGATGATGAGGACTGTATCATCGGCATATGTAATTATTTTACAACGTGGGAGCTGCATAGAACACAGATCATTTATATAAACTAGGAAAAGTGTTGGTCCGAGGACACTACCTTGTGGAACTCCGTAGTCTATTAATTCATCCTTGCTGACAAAACTGTCAATTATTACATATTGAGAGCGTCCAGTAAGATAACTTTTGAAGATATTATACGCAATAAATAACTAGCCAAATTAAGTAATAACATACTTAAAATATGTTGTGCCGGTCCCACTTAGAGTAAATAAAGGCAGGACAATTTATGAAAATAAGTTTTTATTACTTCTTTCCAACAATTCTCTAACTAACCTGTATTAACTCATTTGAAAATGTATTTTGAGTGAAATATACTTCCGTTGTTGTATTGCTTTGCAAATAATACAGTGCAACTTCATTATGAACATGTCTGGAAGTTGAAATAACGTCGTTCTAATGTCATGTTTATATTATCGTACAAAGTTATACCTTGTGTTAAATACATTTACTGAAACACAAAGTTAATTGGGAACCACTTGAAGGGTGTATGGCGCGAATACCCTAAAGGGTATTTTGTACAGTATCTGAAGTAAACAGAAATTTTCAATGTTGTAAATATGTATTACTACAATATTATTGTATTACTACAAAATTGTTTTACTGAGTATTACTGAAATTTATTACTGACCAAGTCATGAAATAAATGTTATTTATATTTATTTCCAAGAGTTTTAATCATCAACTAGCAGACATCTAAAACTCAACAGAAAATGACGATTTTTTAAAATTTGTAATCCTTCATTCTCCTGCACTTATCCCACTCTAAATGAGGGTGGCACAACATGTTATAAACATGTAACATAATATGGCAAGGTATTTTACTTCCGGCCTGACTATAATTTACCTTTGTCGCCTTTTACGACTAAATGAGGGTGGTCTATTCTACTCAGCCAGAAAACACACGGCGATTTTTTTCTAATTTATATTGTTATATTTTTTTGCATAAATATTATTTGCTAATTCAGCTTTAAATACAAATTTTTCACGAAATTACGTATCTTTATAGATAAAAGTAAAAAATAGCAACTTCTTACAATACCACCACTGGCCAAAGGCGTTTTCCTTTTAAAAGAAGGACTAAAGATTACACCCATCAAACTGCTCCGATACGGATTGACAGGTTACATATAGTAGAGCCCAGAACATAGAAATTGTCTAGAGATATGCTTCTATATATGATATTGTATGTATATCATACTTTACTCATTAATCATTTTGCTGCCATTATCCTTCTCTAAGTGGACCCTGCATAACATGTTGTGACATGATTTGGTTAGGTACTTTACGACCGGCCACTTGCCTGACGTCAACTTACCTTAGTCACCTTTTACGACACCTCTGTAAGAAATAAGGGTGGTCTATTATACTCAGCCGGATACCACACGGCACTTACCTTAGTCGCCTTTTACGACACCTCGGTAAGAAAGAGGGTGGTCTATTCTACTCAACCGGATACCACACGGCGGTTATGTATATCATGATCATACCTTCTTAAAGTAAATCAGGAATTAAAACAAAAAACATCAGATCTATTCACCTTCACATGAAATAGAAGTTCAGAATTAACTTATAGTATGATTAAATCGTTTAAAAAAAGTTGTAATTACGTTACAAAGATAATAATAACTATAACAATGTAATTAAGTTATCTCTGAAAATGGTGCAAGTGTTACTTTGGATAATTGTTAGAGCCTCAACATTTTGCGACATAGCATCGTGCGCGTATAATTATTTTATATGTCCGACCCTCTCTCAGCTTTAATTGCTTTTGTGGCTCAAACTAATCTACATAGTGGTTTCTCTTTTTATATATCCGTTGAGGCTTTTTCGGGGCTATAACAGACATTGTTCTGTAATGAAATATTCAAATATTAATTCCTTAAAGAACTTTGTAAGTTGTCATCAGCAATCCTACTGTCCTACTAATCCTACTAATATTATAAATGCTTATAGTTTGTGAGTATGGATGTATGTTTCTTACACTTTCACAGCGAATCCGCTAAACCAATATTGTTGAAATTTGGCACAATTATTCTTTATACACCGGAATAACATATCCTACTAATATTATAAATGCGAAAGTTTAATAACATATAGGCTATAGAAATCGTGTTAATTTTACAGGAATAGAATGACATTGAAAAGTGCCATCTATTATCGACCTATCACACGACAATACTCCACACGAACGAAGTTTTGGGTTAAATCTAGTCTTTAATATAAGAATGTCTGTCTGTATGTTCATTATAGACTCCGAAACGGAGTTAATGATTTTAATGAAATTATGAGACAATCTTTAGAATGACTTAGGGTGATTCTGTTTGAAGGGCGACCCTTCGTACAGAATCATCCGCTGTTTGCAGCAGCATCGAAGCAGTTTAGCAAATCAACGCGTATAGCGAGCAGTGTTTTTGGGATCACAACGAGCTAAATAGTATATTAATTTCACATTTATCGTAATTGAAAGCCAATTACCATAGTTGTAGAAGCAAATTTAAATATTAGCGTGTATGTAGGCTCAAAAGCGTCCTATTGTTCTAGAGAGTAATGGAAATGAACCTTATCATTTATTGGGGAAAATCTTCTGAGATACCGGATCTGTTAGAGTTCTGATATATAGCGTTTTGTTGGCTCATTAAACTGGCTATATAAAATGTTGAAGTATGAAATCTAAATTATAAAAGATTATAACCTACTAGAAATAAACACAACATGCAAGTATATAAATAAATAGTTTAATTATAGTTTAAGTAAATTACTGTTTACTTATTAGTTGCGCAGGCATTTACATAATTTACTTTCAATTGAGGCTATAGAAAGTACTATCTTAACCCTGTTCTAATGCAGATTGGTAGATTTGACATAGCCCAGAAGTCGTTGGGTTTATGAAGATTTTTTCTTTCACCTAAGAGAGTAACAGATATCAATGATGCATAATTTTATACATAATTCATGTTTGTCTGCCCAGGTCCGAATCGAAGGCTCCTGAATAAGGATCATTAGATTTCTCTCACATCACCTTTTCCCCAACACAACCATAGGATATTGCCATGAGTAAAATATGGACTTAAGAATACAACGTACGTTGCTAACACTTAGTAGGTGTAGTGCGGTACTACGGCTGCATTACAACGTAGGACCTTTGTGACATTCTTTGAAAAGCTTTATTGTGAGAACACGTTCTACCGTATAATGTTTCATACCCTGACCCGAACAATAGACGTAAGACCCTCTTGACGGAAAAAATATTGTGTGTGAAATATAAACAAACACTAAAACATATATATCATAGAATAGTCCTGATAGGCTAGCGGTATATTTACTAAGAGTTTGACGGTTCGAATCCCAAGCGGCGGACGGTTGAAATACAGACAATAGAAATCCTGTTAATTCTACAGGAATAAGATGACGTTGAAAAGCGCCATCTATTATCAACGCGAAAATAGTCCACGCAAACAATAAAAAAGTAAAAAGTAAAGTAACGACTTGATACTATCCCACTGCTAGCCATAGGCCTCCTCTCTCCGTTTTTTGGACAGAAGGATTAGAGCTAATACCACGCTGCTCCAATGCGGATTGTTAGGTAGGCAAACAAAAAGCTAGTAATTAATTTATTAAGATAGTCATCCAAGAATTACAGTATTCAGCAAAGCAAAAATCAGCTATTGAAAGCGATCAATATTGGGAACAATCATTAATTATCCCTGTGCGCTATGTCACATTTACACTATGCCGGTCACTCTTCGGCACCGGAAAACTCTGACGTATGCGAGCTGCACACGTGAGATTCGTGGAATTCTTGCGCGGGGTGCGAGGGGCGAGGGGAGGTTACACAAAGAGTCACAGTCAATATACACTGTTTATTACACTCACTTCACTATAGTCTAATACACAAATAAGTCACTACTGTCTATTGTCTACTATAAATAATTAAACTTAAAACACTTACAATTTTCTTCAAGCTTACTATTTATTACTGCTTCTGCCGGCCGCCGAATGTAGACTGACTATTCGGGCCAAAATGGCCCGTATTTATACAACTTTCTCTCCATATAATTACGGGGGTCTTTATGATTCCGGTCATACCGTAAGGAGAGCCGCACCCTAACCGGTCTTTAAAACTTGGGCTATACCGTAGGGAGAGCCGCGCCGCTAACGAGTGAAAAATCTATTACAATTAAATATTATGATAACTAATTGCGCGACCTCCTAAACGTTTTCTATTTACTGTATACTATAACTATTAATGCTTTCCTATATAATTTACAAATATTCCTAGCCTATTATCTTATTACTATGAACTTATATAAACTATATATCTATTTAAAACTATATTGTCCGCACATAAACTATACTGTCCCGCACATCTCTCCCGCCGTTCGACCTCGTCGAATCCTATGTCGGTGCGGGCTCGTCGACTGTCACGGGCAGGACCACCAGCTTCCTCACCGGCCGCCGCAGCACTCCGCCTCTGGTCTGGATGTCCACGGTGCGCACGATGCCGTCAGGTCCTGGGTACGTTGCGATGACTCTTCCTCGCAGCCACATGTTTCGGGGTAGGTTAGCGTCGACTATTTGCACGAGGTCGTTGACGTCTATTGGGGGGCCTCGCCCATGCGCCTCCCGCCGGTGTTGCAACTCCGGGAGGTACTCCTTCACCCAACGCGACCAGAAGATGTCGGCCAGCCGCTGAGCCGAGCGCCACGACGCCCTGGAGACCTCGTCCCGTTCGCTGAAGGTCCCCGAGAGTGGTACTCGTCCCGGGCCGCCGAGCAAGAAGTGGTTGGGAGTCAGCGCCTCCGGATCCTCTGGGCTAACTGAAACATGTGTCAGCGGACGATTATTTACTGTAAATTCGACCTCCGCCAGCAGAGTAGACAGCACTTCTTCAGTTGGATGCCGTTCATGCAGAGTGGCTGCCAGTGCGGTCTTGACTGATCGCACGAGCCTTTCCCATGCACCACCCATGAACGGTGCTCCTGGCGGTATATAGCGCCATGCTATTGTCTTCTTGGCTGCCTCTTCTGCTGTGGAGTCATCTATTGCTTTTCTGAGTTCTCTATCAGCCCCTTTCAGATTGGTCCCATTGTCAGACCAAATTTCCGACGGACACCCACGACGTGCTATCATTCTTCTTAGTGCCATTATCGCTGAATCGGCACTAAGTGAGCCAGCTATTTCTAAATGCACCGCTCGCATTGTGAGGCACGTAAATATGGCCACTTACCTCTTCTGCCGCGTTCTACCTACAGCCACCGAGAGCGGACCGAAGTAATCCACTCCCGTAAATGTAAATGGTCGTCTGTGGTGGCCTAGACGACACGCGGGCAGATTTCCTGTTCTGGGATGCGGTGGGGTCTGTGACTTCATCCTGCAATATAAGCACCTTCGTAT
Organism: Morpho helenor; assembly: GCA_029227775.1. Lineage (NCBI taxonomy): Eukaryota > Metazoa > Arthropoda > Insecta > Lepidoptera > Nymphalidae > Morpho > Morpho helenor. The sequence goes on from JARGCU010000006.1 coordinate 5,288,956, forward strand.
AATTATTCTAGTTATCGGTCGCAGGCGAAGTATCCAATAATGCTGTCTGCACTCGTTGACTGTTGCCTCAACGCCAGCATGATGTAGCTGACGGTGTACGGCTGCTATCCATAATCTAGTCGTAGGGTGTTCGCCGTCTATTACTATAGGGCTCTTTATACTGTCAGCTATATTTTCTATTGCTCCGATTCTGCTCCGAAGCCTAATGGTATCATTTACATATTCTATACTTAGCTGATGTAATCGACTCTCCCTGTTGGTACTGTTACCCTCCTTCAGGTCCTGTAGCTCCCTGCCGAAGGATTCTTCTTGGGACGAGCGCATCAGGAGTTCCTCCGCTCGCCTCAACTGCTCCGCGGAGACTGCGATGAACCTCGTGCCCGGTGACGTGGTCTTCTGCTTCTTCTGTTGCGGTGACGCCACGGGATTGCTCGTCCTCTTCCAACTCGGGTCGTCTTCTTTGTTCTTTCGCGTTCTTCTGTAGTGTACCTTTTGCCTATGTAACCTGCAAAGATCTATAAACTGTAAAACGCGAGCTGTTGTATACCGGAGCCTCTCCCAGTTTGAGAATCGAGAGACATCAGGTAGAGCTGTTGCGAGAGTCTGTATCTTGCTTCTGGTGACGTGGTGCACTCGTTCTTCTCCAGAAGGCTCTTGCTGTTCTATTATTGCACCTTCGACTGGCCAATTTTCTTCGTCTTCAAGTAGGAATTCAGGTCCCCTATACCACCGGTGATACTTCCCGAATGGTGCCGGGACGTCACGCGTAGCGTCGTCTGCCACGTTCAACTTGGTCGGAACCCAATGCCATTCGTTCACCTTCGAAGATTCTTCTATAGCTGTCAGTCGATGTGCTACATACGGTTTATAAGAGCGTGACCCATTTCTTATACACGTGAGCACCGTCTTGCTGTCCGTCCAGAAAAACTTGCAATCCGAATTCCTCTCGTGTTCTTCTATAACTGTGTCGGCGAGTCTCGTTCCCATAACCACTGCCTGTATCTTCAACCCATGTTCTAGATTGAGGTGAAATGTAAATTCGTCAGTGTTGAGGTTCCTATTGACACCTAACACCCGTTCTGTTCTGTCTTCTATCTTGCCCAACTCCTTATCTTCTACTGGTGCCTGTTCTCCTAGAGCTTCCAGTAGCGCTGTTGAGTTCGACTTCCACTGTTTTAATTCGAAGTTCGCCTTGGAGTGTACTTCTCTGACGCTTCTCACGGCATCTTCTATATTTTCGGTTTTCTGTTCCGGAGCCAGCTCAGCGTATCCTTTACTGATGAGGGCTTCCGTCTGTTCTGTATACTTCTGTTTCAACTGAGGGTCTCGATCTATTTTCTTCTCTATGTTGAAGAGCCGCTTCAATGAATTGCTGTAGTTATCTGGAAACGTGATTTCCTCCTTGCACCAGAGGAGTCCAGTTTCATAATTCCCATCTTCTAACTTCTTTGTTCTATCTTCAAGTATACGCAATGCTTTCTCCTCAGGATCTGTTCTCGGCCTTCTTGGCTGTATGCCGAGTGTGTCCATCTCAAAGTATTGTTTCACCATTATTTCGAGGTCATCCTTTTCTCCTTCCATGACATGTGACACGAAATCGATGCTGCGACCGATCGTCCTAGTTCGGCTTCCATGCAACACCCACCCGAGCGGCGTGAGAGAGGCTACTGGCTGCTGTCTATTTCCTCTTCTCACTTCTGTAGTCAATAGAAGGTGCCAATTGTCTTGACCTATCAATACTCTTGGTTTGACGTAAGCGTATACCAGGGAATCTTTAATGTCTTCTAGGTGCTTGCATTCCTCAACTATTTCCTTAGGAATACGTTGCGACGACACCTGAAGGTTCTTCACTGTTCGGGCCTGTATTTGCTCTTCATGTCTATTGAGACCTTTCAGCTTGATGTTGACTCTTCTCGATGCTGTTTCTGAAGTCTTCATATCATTGATTGTTTCTATTCTCAGCGGGTCGATAGGTCCTGTCGTTCCTATACGGTCAGCCACACCGCTATCTATTAGCGTGACTGTTGATCCATCATCCAGCAATGCGAAGGTGTTGACTCGTCCTTTAGGTCCTTTAATCTGTACTGGTATGATCTTCAGGAACGACTGCTTCTTCTGGGCAGTCCACGCTGAGTTGATTACTTCTGTTGCTTCGTTGTCTTCCTGTTTCTTTTCCTTAACATAGTGTAACATGCGGTGGTGGACTTTCTTACAACTATCTATACCACACACCCTTGTTTCACATGTATGTGTTCTATTTCTGTGCTGAAGACACCGAAAGCACAAGTGCTTGGACTTGGCTAGTTCCCATTTTCTATTCACATCCAAGCCCTTGAACTGTTTACATTCTGTTGCGATGTGTTCTGCTGTGCATACAGGACACTTCTCTATTAACTTCTTCTCTGTATCATTTTTCTCGGCGACGTTATTTATCTTCTGTGGTGGCTTCCTATGTTGAGTGGCTGGTGGCGCTGTAGACACTTGTTCGGGCTGCGCGTACGGTCCGCAGAGTTCCGCCGTTTTCCTGAGAAACTTTTCTAGCTTCACAAGTTCTGGATCCTCCTTGGGCTGTGATTCTGTGAAGTCATAATACCTATACCGCAGCGTCGGTGTGAGCTTCTCCACGACAGTCCTTGATGCCTCAGGGTTGAATAAATAGTTCCCGCAGTTGAGAGACTTCAATGTTGCCACGATGTTGGAAACCTTCGTCGAAAATATGCACACGTCACGAGCCGCTTCTGTTAGGCGCGGCAGGGCACGCAACGAGTCCATTTCTGCTATTGCTATTGCTTCAGGTCTTCCAAATCTTGATTCCAGGGTCTTCATTATTTCTGTAGGCGATGCACTGGTAATCAACAATCTCTCCACGGCTTCCTTTGCTCTTCCCTTAAGGTTTCTTCTCAGACGGTTCGTATTCTCCACCGCCGTGAACATACCTTCCGTTTCATAGTACGCGGCACGGAAAGGTAACCACTCGTTCTGTGATCCACCGAAGTAAGGTAGCTCTATGTACTTGGGTCCTTGAGCTGCCTTGACTGCTTTCGTGATGGCCTCTGCTAGCTCCACTATTCCTGCTTGCACTCCCGCCGGTGATCTTCTATCTTCTGGCTGGTTCTGTTGTCCCGAGTCTTGATCCACCGGTGCTTCTATTCTATTCTGTGGTGCATCGGTGATGGCCAACAAGGGGCGTGGCTGTTGAATGTCCAACCAGCTGTTGACTCGTTCATTTATTTCTGTTCTGCTATGAACGGAATCTTGATCTTCTATTTCCTCATCCGTGAGGTCTTCTGTTTCTATGGTGGCGAGGCGCGCTGCAGCTAATTCCACTTGAAGTCGTAGCAGTTCTTCTTTTGCCTTTGCTATTCTATGAGCCTTTGACTTGCTATACGATGATTGACTCCCCTCCCCCCTCTTGCCGGGGGCGCGAGTTGTCTGTCTCGGCTCCTGTTGGTTGACGGCCTTCCTTTTCACCGTCGATGTTTCTGTATCCCGATTTCCCGATGATGCTATATCCCGATGTCCCCTTTCTATTACTGATGCGGCGAGGGGCATCGTCCGCGTCGCGTCGGCTGGCAGCGTCGGCGCGGCAGAAGCGGTCACCGAGGTTCGGTCGGCTTGAGTCTTCGGCTTAACTATAGCAGGCGGCGCGGTAGCGGGCGCAGACATCTCGGAACCCCTATTACTTTCTGTTGATTCCGTGGTGGTGGTACCCGCTGCTGTAGAGTTGCTGCCGCCGCTTGTTGCAGATGTAGTCGCGGCTTCTGATGTGCTTGAAGATTTCTTACTCTCTTGTCCTCGTGTAATGGGCATTCTTCTGATGCTCGAACGTCTTCGAAGAACTTAAACACCCTATTGGTGGTGTTTCACGGAGTCTCTTCCGTCTTCTATTGTTCCCGAAGCACACTATTGACCAGAAGAAAGTTCACGGGCCGTCCCAGAATCTTCCAGAGTTCCCCGATCTTCTATATACACGACGACTCTATGCTCGATGAATTTTCTATGCCTCGACGACGACTCGCAGATCGTTCGCGAAGTTCTTCCAGGCTCGCTGAGTTTTCCAGATAATCAAGTGGATCCGGCTCGAAGGACCATCCAATGTGCGCTATGTCACATTTACACTATGCCGGTCACTCTTCGGCACCGGAAAACTCTGACGTATGCGAGCTGCACACGTGAGATTCGTGGAATTCTTGCGCGGGGTGCGAGGGGGCGAGGGGAGGTTACACAAAGAGTCACAGTCAATTACACTGTTTATTACACTCACTTCACTATAGTCTAATACACAAATAAGTCACTACTGTCTATTGTCTACTATAAAATAATTAAAACTTAAACACTTACAATTTTCTTCAAGCTTACTATTTATTACTGCTTCTGCCGGCCGCCGAATGTAGACTGACTATTCGGGCCAAAATGGCCCGTATTTATACAACTTTCTCTCCATATAATTACGGGGGTCTTTATGATTCCGGTCATACCGTAAGGAGAGCCGCACCCTAACCGGTCTTTAAAACTTGGGCTATACCGTAGGGAGAGCCGCGCCGCTAACGAGTGAAAAATCTATTACAATTAAATATTATGATAACTAATTGCGCGACCTCCTAAACGTTTTCTATTTACTGTATACTATAACTATTAATGCTTTCCTATATAATTTACAAATATTCCTAGCCTATTATCTTATTACTATGAACTTATATAAACTATATATCTATTTAAAACTATATTGTCCGCACATAAACTATACTGTCCCGCACAATCCCGCACTCAGTTGCAGCTTGACAGTGAACGGGCACAACTGTACCTAAATTCCGAATAGTGGAATCTTCAAATTGGACGTTAAAACAAATGGTTAGACGTAATGAGTACACTCTACGACCTTTTTGGCGCATTACTCGTGTTACGAGTTGGAGGTTATGTGTTTACCCTAAAGAGAAAGCTAAACCGCATCACCTGATGATAACTGATGATGTAGGTATATGAGGGAAGTGTACTAAGCTGGACAATTTATTAAGTGGTTTTATATCTGTAATTTATCGCGGTGATGAAAAACATCGTGTGTAAATCTCATATCATCTGTATATCTCTAGAGAATTCAGTGATATGTGTAACCTTACAATCCGCATTGAAGCTGCGAAGTGGGTCATACCTCCAACCAAAAACGGACAGAGATCTTTGCCCAGCTGTGAGATAGTAAGAAACCGTTACTTTAGCGTCTGGAGACCAAAGTCATTGTTAAAAAACAGTATTATAAACTTTAGTGTGTATTAATGTTAACTACAAGTTAATGCTATAGATCGCAATACGCTAAATTAAAAATGTAAGCGATAAAATTGCCATCATATTTTTAAGACGTTTTCTTGGGCTGCAACAACATGAATACTTGAATGATGAAAATGAGCTTTATGGTATTTCAATTAAGCACATAATCGAAACAAAATGTTCATTCGTATTTGTTATTGGGAAAATGCGAGGTGTTGATAATATTTTTATTTTAAAAGCATACTCTCGAAATAACGTTCTTGATACGTTGTTAGAACAACACGATACTAATATGTACATACGATGCACGCTTGTTGGGCCTAGTGCTCAGGCAAAGTGGTTGACGATGCGTGATACAGCGGTGAATAGTGGTCGTATAATTCACTTCAGTCGTGTCCACACCACAGTATATCGTAGTTTCGGTTCGGAAAATTGACATTGCGCTATTGCGTCACAATTTACTTCAAAGTGAATTTACTAAGAGTTGTTAGAAGTTTCAAACTATTAAATGTATTGGTAAGTGACTGAGTGTAAGTGGAAGTGCCCTTACACAAGTTTAGAAATTATCTTAAAACGATGTTGCTACATAAAGCTTACTATACAATTGAGTGATAGTAGCATATCTTAACTGCAGTCAGCTACGCATCCAGCTGCAACGATTATTTTGTAACTATCAATCAAATTGTAATAATTATATTAAAATATTAGCCGCCGAGTTTCTTACTGGTTCTTCTTGTTAGGAGCAAACTTTCGAATCAGTGGTAACTTCTTTAAAACATTTGACGATTCAAAGGTACTGTAAGCAGTCCACTTCACTAAAGAATATTATGAATTTGAATTTGACTGTACCAACTCTGGGCTACGACCGCTAACTCAATGGAGATCGGAAGGTTGGACCGTAAAGATAAAAATAAATAAATTCTAAAATAGAGTTAACCCTTAAAAAAAATAGGAAGAAGGCTTACGTTATATTTTTAAACAACAGCGCTTTTATTGTATGACATAGGTTTTCTGATTGGTAATTTTTTAAAGGCATTGGTCAATATTGAAGGAGACGATGGTCTACATCCAAAGTCCATGGCCCTTTTGGTTTTACGATGCATTGAAATATATCGGTATTCAAATAATTAAAATTATTCTCTTTTCTTCTTTTAATTCTAAACGGATCACTCTTATATCTAACTAAACCACGTTGAGATTCTCAAAACTTAGCCTTCTTATTAACTTTCCATTTTCCACAACATAAATACAAGCTTTTTTTTAGGATCTATTATTATGATCATACAAAAAAAATCAATCCAAATATCAATGAACGGCTTTCAGGAGCTAATTTGGTGAGCATAGAAAATCAAGTCAATCTCATATATGATGAAGAAAGCACAAAATACTCGTAGTTTATATGTTTCTCTAAATAATTAAAGAGTATATAATTCATCACCGTTTTAAGTCTTTAAATTAATGCGACAATTGACACAAACATATTGTTACTATAAGTTTCAAATACAACTTCCTTCAAATAGTTAGGTCAGTAATATAAAAAATACATTGTCGCCGTCAATGTAACATGTTGTTAAAAAAGGATAAATTGATTAACTTTTGATAAAATTGAACTTATTTATTGAATATGCGTAAAGGGAAAATATCATTGTTATAATATGATTGATGACGTTTGGATACATGTTATAGAGAGAAATGCTCAATTCATTAAGATCACTTGAAACAGTCTAACAAACATTCAGAATGTTTAAGTTTCAAGCTAACTGGGTCTAACGCCTGGCTAAAGCGGTTGTGTACATATTAAAGCAGTGAACAGTGGTTTGATAATTGTTCTCTCTTGACATGTGCTCGACGCACCACACATGCAAGATCTTAATTATTTAATCTACATGTACATTTAATGTCATCACATCCGATGGACACCTACTGGTGGACGATGGTCTCTTGATCCGTTGATGTTTTTTTATGCCAATTAGTTTTTGCAGTACTGACCCTTTTTTATTGTTCAGTAAACAGAAACCAAAATATATAAAAACTTTCATAAAATAACTTTTTCGACAGAAGCCAAACAACGTGATATAGAACCTTCCTTTAATTGCAGATTGAACTTGACTCTGATGCAGCAGGGTCATCTCGCTTACTCCCCGGTTGGGGGGTAGGCGGGGTACGGGCCTCGAGGCGTACCTCTTTGCCCGGGCATTTCCTCGCAGGCATTCTGCCTGGTCCATGTTCCGGCCGTAGGCCGAGGTCACCTAGGTGACCTAAGGGTTGTCGGTATTCGGGCCGTGAGCCCAGGTCACCTAGGTGACCTAAAGGATATCTGGTTCGGTGGGGAGGTCTGGGAATGGTAGCTCCCAGACCTCGTAGTCTTCGTCAGGAATTGTTAAGTCCGGTGGTGGTGTCGTAATCGGTGGTCTTGTCTCGTCCGGTAGTTTCGCCCTCTCGCCCGTCGCGTCGTCCTCGTCGTCGCCGTCGTCATCCGCATCGGGCCGCGGAGACGGTGACCGCAGGAGCTCGCGAGGCAGGGAACGTCCATCGGGTGGTCGCGCATGGAGTGGCGCGATGCCGTGGAGGTGTACGTGCGCGCTGTGGTCCGCACGCGCGAACATCCGGCGCGCAAGGCGACGGACATACTCCTCCACGGTCGGCATTTTGGTATCCCGATGCACGACGTCGTTCCGCACATACCTCGGGGCTCCTACGATCAGTCGCAGGCAACGGTTCTGCTGGACTTGAAGTCTTCGCCTCTGGTACGCCGAACATAGCGCGTACCAGGCGGGTGCCGCATACGTCAAGCGCGAGCGGACGTAGGCACTGTAGACCCGCAGTTTGGTGTTCATAGGTAGATGGGATGTGAAAAGCGCGTGAAGCTTGGACCTGGCAGCGGCAGCTCGACCCACGACGTGATTCACCGTGGGGATCATGCACAGGCTGCGGTCCAACTCACACCCCAAAAACCTTACTGTGGTCTTCCACTCTACGTCCTGGCCTCGTAGAGTCAGCTGACGTAGCGGCTTGGAGCGGCTGGTGAGCAGAGCGGCCGTCTTCCCGACGTTGACGGCCATCCTCCACTTGTCCAGCCATTCCGGCAACAAGTCCAGCATACGCTGCATGCGGTTGGTGGCGACGATCTGATGGTAGGACGACGCGAAATACGCGCTGTCGTCGGCGAAGAGCGACAAAAGCACGTCCTCCTCCCCTTCCCGCAGATGGTGGCGCAGGGTGGGGATGTCATCCGTATACGCCGCGTATAAGCGCGGCGATATACAACTGCCCTGGGGTACTCCGGCTTGGATGGTGCGTGGCTGGGATTCGGCACCATCCACTGCCACGTAAAAGCTACGGCCGTGTAGAAATGATGCCAGCACTCGCACATAAGCAGGCGGCATGGTGGTGTCCAGTATTTTGACCAGGAGCCCGGCGTGCCACACACGATCGAAGGCCTTCTCGATGTCGAGAAAGACCCCCACGGTGTAGCGCCCGTTGTTCCGCTCACTGGTCAGGTGGTTTATTACCCTCGCCAGCTGGAGCGTCGTCGAGTGGCCGCTGCGGAATCCAAACTGCTCCTCGCGCAGGGGCAGATGGGGCGTGACTCGACGCAGCAGCAGACGCTCGAACAGCTTGGCTATGTGCGAGAGCAGGGTGATCGGCCGGTAACTTCCAGGCAGGCGGCGGTCCTTCCCCGGCTTGGGAAGAACAATGATCTTCCCGGTCTTCCACGCCTCTGGGAAGTGGCCGGTGCGGAGTACTCCGTTGAACAGTCTCGTGAGCGCTACGAGACCTGTTCGGGGCAGCAGCATCAGCGCGGCGTTAGTGATTCCGTCGGGGCCTGGCGCTTTTCGCTTATCAAGGCGAGCAGCGACCGACCGCAGCTCTGACAGGGAGATGAAGTCCTCTCCCCGGAGCGGCGATGTAGGGGCCGACAGGAACCTTTCCTTGACTCTGATATATCGTGAACAAAAAAACCTTGATTAAATTATAATAGATGGCGTTTTTAATCTATCATCATATTTTATGTCATCGTTTTTAATCAATCATCCTTTTCTTGTTTAATTAACAGGATTTCTATAGCCTATATGTTACCTCGTTGTATAAAGAATAACCATACCAAATTTAATCGACATTGGTTTCGTCGGATTGACTGTGAAAACGTAACATAACATATATTTATATTCCCAAACTAATATACGTTATGTTACATATGATTTTGAATAAATTGATATTGCCATTTGTGATGACGTAACCGATATATTTCCCAATTTCAAACCCGAGGTATATTAAATTAATTCATTTTATTCTACCTCTTAAGATCATTTGTGCAATTTCCTCAATTAATCAATCTTGGCTTCAAAGGGGATGAACGTAATTAAAAAATATTTAAAATACCTTCGACCTCTCTAAATTAATTAAAGATTAGGAACCATTAGAGAACGTAGGTTTTTTATAATTTAAATTATTTTATGATGTTCATGTTTAACTGCAACTATTTTGAGCAAACCATTATTTAATTTTTTAAGTGACATAGGTGTAAATTTTTGTATACATCGGTATATGAACGTCCTTTCTTACCGAGGTGTCGTAAAAGGCGACTAAGGTAAGTCGACCCGCCGTGTGGTATCCGGCTGAGTAGAACAGACCAACCTCATTTCTTACCGAGGTGTCGTAAAAGGCGACTAAGGTAAGTTGACCCACCGTGTGGTATCCGGTTTAGTAAAATAGACCACACTCTTTCTTATCGAGGTGTCGTAAAATACGACACAGGTAAGTTGACATCAGGCTGCCGGTCGTAAAAACGCAGCCAAATCATATGACAGCATGTTTATAACATGTTGTGCCGACCCCACTCAGAGTGGGATAAGGTCAGGAAGATGATGATATAGGATATGAACGTGAACTTCATCACAAATTACCGAAAATTATAAAAACTGATGTAGAATTGTTACTAACACTGTAATTAAATAGCTTGATTACTTGAAATGTCTTCAGCTGTATGTGAAGCATCAGTGAGCTCAAGGGAAATATAGAAGCAATTTTGCTATTCCACGGTTCTCGTGGTTGTCGAAAGCACTCAAGCGCGCAGCTAGAACGTATCAGACGTACTTTGCGGTTCAATCCGTTAGAAGGGTGGTTAGCTTTAGCAAGTTTCCGTTCAAGCCATTTGCAATCCAAAATTTACTACCTAAGTTCTATTAGCTGTGATAGCTCAACGGTGACACCGTGTGACCTCTTTAGAGGAGGGTCACTTGTTCAAACCCCGAGAGTTTTTTTCTACTAAAAACTTATGTGTCTAATTGATACCTGCAATTTGTCACACCCTTTTCGGTGAAGGAAAACATCGAGGAAACTTGCATATCTCTAGATAATTCTAAAGATATGTGTAATCTACTAAACCGTATTGAAGCATCGTGGTAGGTCTTAGCTCCAATCTTTCTCACCAAAAATGGAGAGAGGAGGCCTATGCTCAGCACTGGTATGTTACAGCGGCATGTAACAGCAGCAGTTACATGCCGCTACTTTATTTTTTTTCTTAAGTTCTATAATCTATAATTCGAGGTAAAAGCTCAAGACCGGTGCAGTCTTAACTATTGGTCAATAACATCTACCACACCCTAGACTTTCCCGATATCCGATATTACCATAATGTTGACGACGATTTATTAGTTTTAATAATTAATGTGTTAACCGCTATAGGATAAGATTAGTCGTAAATAAAGTATACAACCCGTAGTCTTTTAATAACCTTTAGATTTAAGATAATTATCAAAATAAGTCTACTATACTAACTTTATAAAAACTATTTATAAGTAAGTTGTAAGAACAATAATTGTTATTGTTAAGTAACGCAATAAAGGTTGTAAGGGTGCCAGCGCTAGGCCTGCATAAAACCGCCTCCCCCGGGCCCGATCGGTCATTCCATCGATCGCCGCCGTAGCGTGCGCATGTCTCGGTCGAGCGCAATCCGGTTGCCGCTCCCCCCCGCCTGACTCACGCCCCTGCCGCGTTAGATTGTGAAAGTGCCCAAGGACTCTGGACTGTCAGTGTTGTTCGTTCCTGTGCAAGTGGATTGTGTTAGTGTTACTGTGCTTCGATTAGGTAGTGTGGTGCTTCACGCATAACACTTGCCGTAGGTGGTTCCGTCCGTGCGTAAGTACACTAATTTTTAATTTAGGTACTCACCTCTTTCCCCCGAAGGGAGAGAGACTAAGACCTAGATTTTTTCTTAGGTACACACCTCCCTGCCCTCCGGCAGGGAGGCCACCCCCACACTAGCGGGCCAATATGGCCCCCACCCTGCGCCCCACGGGGCAACCGATACTGGACGCGATTTTCGCGTTCCTTCAGGCGCACCACCCCGCCATTTTGGTGGAGCTCACCAAGGCCCTCCCGCCCCCTCAGGGCCAGAGTGGCAGCCCGGCAGCACCTTCTCTCCCCTCTGCGGAGAAGGCCAAAGATCGTTCCCGCTCCGTGTCTCCTGACATGGAAGTGGAGGAACAGACTGACTCGGAATCCGAGTCCGGTGAGGAAGCCGAAGCATCCGATGCTTCGCAGTCCCCGTCCCCCTCAACGTCATCCGCCTCAGACGAGGACGACGGCTTCACCGCCGTCCTATCAAAGAGCCAGAAGCGAAAGCTGAAGGCTCCTAAGACCGTCCCGCCCAAAAGGGCCACCAACGACGCAGGTGCACCTGCCCCGCGCCCCATCCCCAAACCCCAGCCTGCCTCACAGGCCAAAACGACAAAACAGACCGACTCCATACAGGACTCGCCAATGACGGAGAGGAAGGAGAAGGTGCCGCCCCTATTTGTTAGGGAAAAAGACGCGTGGAATCGCTTAATCCCGCGCATGGACAGCTCGTCCATTCCTTTTACATCTGCCCGGTCCACAAGCCAGGGCATAATGGTTCAATGTCCGTCTTCAACGGACCACCGTCGCCTCACGACACTCCTGGATGCCGAAAAGATCGGCTACCACACATACGCCCTAGAAGACGAGCGCGAACTTCGCGTCGTCATTCGCGGGCTCCCCGTCGAAATAGATTGTGACCTTATTAAGAAGGATCTCCTCAGCCAGGGCCTTCCCGTAAGACAGGTACACCGCATGTACCATCACAGAACCAAAGTTCCTTATGAACTTTGCCTCGCGGTCCTCGACCTCAGTCCTGAAGGCAAACGTGTCTTCAACGTCCAAACAATATGCAGACTGTCGGGTCTGCGTATAGAAACGCCGCGTACGCGTGGGGTAATGGGGCAGTGCCATCGCTGCCAGCTTTACGGCCACTCGCAGCGCAACTGCACCGCACGACCTAGGTGCGTTAAGTGCCTGGGCGATCACGGCACTGCCGATTGCCCCAGAGCGGTTCCGTCCGAGGAACCTCCCAGCTGTGTCCTCTGCAGGACCCAAGGGCACCCCGCGAGCTATCGCGGCTGCCCGAAAGTCCCGCTTAGGGCAAAACGAGGGGGCAGAAGGGCCACCCGTAAAAAGGCGGACCGTACCGCCCCCAAACCAGCTGAGAGGTTCGTCCCCGCGCCTCTCCCCACTTCAAACCCCTGGCACAGGAAACCGGCGTCCGAGCCGGCTGTGCCAGCAAAACCGGCTCAAGAGACGGTAGCGAAACCCGCTGCCGCCATCGTGAGCTCCACTATAAGAGCTGCCGCTCCTAAAGCGACAGCCGCCCCTCCAGCAACGAGTTTCATTGACGACATGAAACTCGTTTGCGATATAGTGACCAAAATTGACACTACGGAGCTGTCAATTTTGGCAAACAAGCTGAGGAGTAATCCTCAAAACAGATTAATGGCCTTGCTCGAACACTCTAGTTTGGTGCAGGCCATCTCTAGGCTTTAAGCTTAAACCCTCACTGGGTAGGGCTAAGCCCCACTCCCTCAAGCTCGTCACGTACAACGCAGACGGGCTTATCAGACACATGGACGAAGTCCGCGATTTCGTAGTTGCACACGACATAGATATTCTTCTAATACAAGAATCCTTCTTAAAACCCCAATTACGCAATCCCAATATTGCGAACTACTGTTTGATTAGAAATGACCGTCTGTCATCCAAAAAAGGCGGCACGCTCATTTACTACAAAAGAGCCCTCCTATGCTCCCCCCTTGATTCCCCAAAGCTCACTAACATGGAGGCTTCAGTCTGTCAGGTGGGTATGACCGGCCATCAGTCGATCATACTAGCATCAGTATACCTCAGTCCGACCAAACGGGTACTCGAAAGAGACGTCCGCACCCTTCTCGCACTAGGCGACTCTGTAATACTGGCCGGAGACTTCAACTCCAAACATGGCCAATGGAACTCTCGCCGAACCAACCGGAACGGCACAATACTCCAAGGCCTCAACGGCCTTCCAAACCTCGCTTTTGAGGTGATAGCCCCTAACGAGCCCACCAGATACCCGCCTAACGGGGATCCAAACAGAGCAGATGTGTTAGATATATACATTTTCAAAAATGTAGCTCTCCAGTTACATTCTATAGAAGTCCTGCATGAATTAGACTCGGACCACCGTCCGGTTCTAATTCAGTTAGGGCAATCTACCTCCACGACCCCTCCCACGAAAACGATAATCGACTGGAGTAAATTAGGCGGGAAACTCCAGTCCCTAGACTCAGACCACCTAGTTCAAATTCCTGACAAGATAGACTCCGTGGATAGTGCCAAGTTCGCTGTTACCCACCTTACTAAACATATAACAGACTCACTCGAGCGTTGCTCCAAGGAAGTCCCCGACGACCGTGGTCGTGGGAGACTACCGGACGACCTGCGCGACCTACTTAGACGTAAACGTGCCGCTACTAGGGCCCATGACGCATACCCGACAGACGATAACCGGAGAACTCTCCGGCGACTTCAAAGAGAGGTTAGAGAAAAACTCAGCCTCAACCGTCAGTCCGCCTGGGACAACAAACTCTCAGAGATCTCGCCGAGTCACCTGGCTTTCTGGAAACTGGCGAAATCCCTGAGAGGAGACCAGTGTGCAGCTACACCTCCATTGATACGTTTAAACCGTCCGGTCGCTTTTGACGACATCGATAAGGCCGAATGCTTGGCTGACAGTCTTGAGGGACAATGTTCAAATAACCCCAGTCATCCCGAACACGCCGAATTCCACTCGGAAGTGGAAATGGCGGCGGCTAGGATATACGCGAAGGCTCCCGAAAGCGAGCCGCTCACTCCCACCACCGGAGAGGAAGTCCGTTCCATTATCCAAAACCTGAAGACCCGCAAGTCCCCAGGCCCCGACTCCATATCCAACAAAGCACTCAAGTGCCTCCCCGACCAACTCATAAACCTATTAGTATTGATTTTCAATGCCCTCCTGTTAGGTTGCTCCTTCCCCGACGAATGGAAGGAAGCAATAGTAATAGGTATTCGTAAACCGGGAAAACCCAGTAATCTCCCGAGCAGCTATCGACCCATCAGTCTGCTCAATAGCTTAGGGAAAGTCTACGAGCGAGTAATCCTCGCTAGACTCAAAACGTTCATGGAGTCGATGAAGCTCATACCGGATGAGCAATTCGGCTTCCGCGCCAAACACACCGCGGTACAACAAGTACACCGACTTACCGAAGCCATCCTAAATGGCTTCGCCAAAAAACGGTACACCGGTACTGTCTTCTTCGATGTCGCCAAAGCCTTCGATAAGGTATGGCATGCGGGTTTAATATACAAACTCGCAAACCTAGGAATCCCCGATAGACTCGTTCTTATCATTCGCGATTATCTTACTAATCGCTCATTTAGATATCGTATTGATGGTGCGCTCTCCTCAAGACGTACCTTACGCGCCGGAGTCCCCCAAGGTTCGGTACTCGCACCGTTCCTCTACTCGCTCTATACGAGTGACATCCCACGATTCTCCACTAAAACTAGTGCAGTCACCCACTTAGCCATGTTCGCGGACGATACCGCAATCTATACCACCTGTAGAGATCCCATTACTATAAATGATAGGCTCCAAAAAGCAACCAACCAGCTCGGAAGCTGGTTCCGCCGGTGGAGAATCGAAATAAATCCCGATAAAAGCGCAGCAATGTTCTTTGCGAGATCTAGGAGAGCCATGGACTTCATCCGGACGCCTCCTAGAGTCTCTATTTACAACAAATACATAGATTGGCAAAAGGAAGTCAAATACTTAGGTGTCATCCTCGAACCTACCCTATCCTTCATCCGACACATCCGCGTTGTCCGTAACCGGGCAGCGTTCGCCATGGGACGCCTCAATCCGATACTGTGTAAGACAAGTAAACTGTCACTTCGCAACAAAGTGACACTTTACAAAACTTGCATCAGACCCATTATGACCTATGCGAGCGTCGCGTTCGCGCACGTTCCGAAATCACGACTGTGTCCGTTGCAGACACTTCAAAATCGATTCATGCGTACAGCCACTGGCTGTCCGTGGTTCGTGCGCAACGTGAACCTCCATAGAGATCTCGACCTACCCACGATAGCCGATCTTTTCAGACGATTCTCGACGACTTACTTCGAGAAAGCGTCCATCCACCCAAACCCCCTTATAGTGGCCGCGTCCAACTATAAGGTGTTCAGGCACCCCAATAAGATTCACAGGCGCCCGAAGAGCGTCCTTAACGACCCCGACGATGCTATCACAGCATCCAACAAGATACACACACTACATTTACACAAACAGCGTCTTCGCCGGCGGAGACGAGGTCCCCGCTTGCTTGTGTCAAGCGGCCGCAGCCCTCTGCCGCGGCCGCCGTGACGCAGACTTCTTCCAAGTCATTTATTAGATGCAGCCCTCCAAAAACGCGCCGCCTTAAGCCGAGGTTCGGTCTCGCAGGAGACACCCTTAAGGCGACGCCCCCTGTAGCGCGGGTGCTTGTAATGCACCCGCATGTATCATCCATTTCTCGGCGATGCTTCAGCGCTCGCCCGTCTTATCGGTGACGCTGTCAAAGCCATTAGGGCTAACAGTCATATTCGAAAAAAAGCCCGATCGGTCACTTCGTCCGCCGGCACGATAGCGCGCGCACGCCTACACTTGAAGAATAATCCGCAAGTTTTATTTCTCCGCTGTACCCAAAATATCCGCTACAGTGTATGGTCCTTCGAGCCGGATTACAAGAAACCGGCGTTGAACAAGCAAGCTATTGAAGATAAGAAGAGGAATCTCACAAGTGCAACGGGAAGCCCTGAGAAGCATTGATCGACGAATCGTTCACGCGGCAGGGCACCGACGAATCGGACCGTGAAGGCACTACCGAAGATCGCTTCAAGAAGCTGCCGGCAACGGAGTCGCACAGTGCCCGAAGGCACACCAACTCACTCGCTCCACCACCTAACGGTGTCAAACGGTGGACAGTGAGTAAACGCCCTCCTGCGGCGGAAGTAGTGTATCGGACGACACTACCAGCTAGCCTTTTTCGAGGCTGTTAGTCTGTACCAGTCCGACTCACTCGCTCCACCACCTAACGGTGTCAAACGGTGGACAGTGATTGAACGCCCTCCTTGCGGCGGAAGTAGTGTAACGGACGACACTACCAGCTAGCCTTTTTCGAGGCTGTTAGTCTGTACCTGTCCGACTCACTTGCTCCACCACCTAACGGTGCCAAACGGTGGACAGTGATTAAACGTCCTCTTGTGGCGGAAGTGGTGTAACGGACGACACTGCCAGCTAGCCTTTTTCGAGGCTGTTAGTCTGTATCAGTCCGGTCGCGCCGATAAGGCTCGTGTGAATTAGTGGCCTCCTGGTAGGCAAGCCGAAGGTGTCGAGCGTTCCTCTCGATACCCGAGCACGCTAATTTCACTCGGCGTCCTCTGGCGGGCGACTCCCACCTTCCTTATCCCAACCATATCCATCCTCGGGAGAGCGTGTCTCTCGGGACCCTCGAGCGAGATTGTTAGGGACGTTAGGGTAAGAAGAAAAGGAAGCCTCAAGATGATGACCACGAGATCAAGCAAGAGGTTGCACGCAAATGAAGATAACGCAGGCACGTGTCCAGAAAACACCACGTGTCCAGAAAACACCACGTGTCCAGAAAACACCACGTGTCCAGAAAACACCACGTGTATAGAAAGCACGCCGTGTATAGAAAACACCACGTGCCCCGAAGACACGGCGAGCACCGAACCGTCTGCAAGTACAAAAATAGCAAAAGCGAGGAAGCCTGGGGGGTCACGTTCTTCGAAGAGCCGGCGCGCAGAATTGCTGGCGCGTTTGGAATCCCAACGGTTAGAAAAGGAAAGAATAGCCGCCGCCGCCGCCTTTGCGCAAACAAAAATCGAATTACTGCGCCTAGAATCGGACCATTCGGACTCGAGCGACGAAGACAACGACACGGTATCCGAATGGGTCGACAAATCTACGCCACCACAGACGCAAAGCAACGGGCCGCAACAAGACAGTGAACTGGGCAAGCTTACGTCAGCCTTGATAGCCGCCATTAATGGTTCAAGAGAGAACATGCCTAAACCTCCTCCGAGATTCATAAGCGAGTTGCCGTATTTCGACGGTAATCCACGAGAATGGATCGCGTTTACCGCAACGTACAAGGACACCAAGGCTTATTTCAGCGGAAACGAGAACGTGGCTCGCTTGAGAAGATCTCTGCAGGGACAAGCCAGAGAAGCCGTCAAGTCGTTGCTATACACAAATACTAATACCGACGAAATATTGGAAACACTGGGAAGAAGATTTGGAAGACCCACCCACTTAGTGAAAAGTGAGGTGGCCTTGTTAGAAAGAATACCACCTATGTCACATGATATAAAGGGCATAGGTGCCTTCGCAACGACCGTTAGCAACAGCGGGAACGCTATTCGGCACATGAATAGAGTTGATTACCTGTACTCTAACGACATAGCTGAGAAGATCATCGACAAAATGAACATGCTTGTGAAATTTAGATGGTACGAGTACCGAGCCACACGAGAAGAGGAACCCGTGCTGATCACCCTCTCCAAGTTTCTAAACATGATCGCGGATCAGTTTGGGGCATACGACGCACAACCCTCCACACGTACAAAGACAGAATCATTCGGAAGGTCGTCGCGGAACGCGAAAGTACACGCCGCTAAACACAAAAATAGCCGCGCCGAATCGTGTTCAGAAGATAGTGACAACGACGAATTCGAAACGGAAAGGAATTTCGTGCTCAACATCATACGAAAAGAAAGAAAAAAGTGTCCATTGTGCCAAAGTGATCACGAACTAGATAGTTGTGCGCAGTTTACGAAAGAATCTGTGGAACAGAGGTGGACGACAGTGAAAAAGTTAAAAGTGTGTTTTAAGTGCCTCAAAGAGAATCACCGCAACCAAGTATGTAAATCTAAGCGTTGCGGTAAAGACGGCTGTTCCAGAAATCACCACGCCTTACTCCACGCGACCACCGAAGAGAAAACCGAACAAAATGAAATAGTGTCGGTAAATCACGTAGGCACGACGAGAGCCTACCTGAAGATCGTACCTGTCGAAGTGCGCGACCCGAACCGCACGACAACCGTCTCGGCCTTGTTGGACGAGGGCTTACACGGTTACAAGGGTGAAACAACTAAACCTGTGTTGTTTATAAACCACGTACGTCATAACGAAGAAAGTGAAATAGAAAACCAGATCATGCCACAATTAGACTCATTGGGAGTAGCACCAAATAAGCCATTGAACGACCCCGAGCACAGAGCGCTGACGTTGTTGGAGAACACCACAAGAAGACTCCCCGAAGGGAAATTCGAATGCGGCCTATTGTGGCGAAACGACGCAGAAACTCTCCCACCAAACAGAAACAGTGCAATTCGTAGCCTGAGCGGAATTTTTAAAAAATTTACGAAGGATGAAAGTCTTAAAGCAAAATGCACCGAACAAATAGAAAATTTATTGAAGAGCGGCTATGCGGAATTGTCGAACAACTATCCCACCTCTACTAAAACATGGTACCTGCCGCATTTTGCCGTCGTACACCCTCAAAAACTAAAGATAAGGTTGGTATTCGACGCAGCCGAGCGCACGAATGGGAAAAGCTTGAACAATGCCTTGTTACCTGGACCCGATCTACTGCAATCGCCTTTCGGCGTATTAATAAGATTCCGACAGGGCCCCATAGCCGTAGCGGCAGACATCAAGGAAATGTTTTTACGCATTCATATACGAGAAGAAGACAGAGACAGTCTACGTTTTTTATGGAAAAACGACTTAAATGCAGAATCACAGGAATATATAATGAAGACCTTAACATTTGGAGCAACTTCGCCATGCTCAGCGATTTATGTGAAAAATAGAGACACCAAGGACTTCGAAATGAGATACCTAAAAGCAGTACATGCCATGGAACGCTGTCATTATATGGATGACTATTTTCAAAACTTCACCAGCGAAGAAGATGCACACGATAAATTACAAGGAATACCACGTTGCACATATTTATGCGGCGACGGTGAACTACATATATTCGTAGACGCCAGCGAATCTATATATGCAGCTTTGAAGCCAACTTCAATACCACAATTGGAGCTTCAAACCACCCTGTTAGACAGCGGCGACTCACCGCCACCACCACCATCCACTGGCGAAGAAAGATGCCTGACAACCCACGAAACATTCCACGACCCGATTGAAACACCCGACGCGAACAGGTTCTCGTCATGGATACGACTTTTACGCGTAACTGGACGTGTAATACAGTGCGTGGACGTATTCAAATTGTTTCTCACCAAACGAGGCGTTAAGTGGAAAATCATTCCTCCTGTAGCACCAAACATGGGAAGAGCATGGAAACATTTGGTGCGATCTGTCAAAGTCGCGCTCTCTACCACTCTTACGGCGGACACCCACGCGAAGAAATACTTCAGACTTTGTTGTTGGAATCGGAACATCAAAGACCTACTTCAAAACTGGTAGTGATAACCAAATCGCCGTCAGCGGAATCAAGTCAGTGCTCGTAGATACTCTCGCACGGAGGGGGGAATGTTGACGACGATTTATTAGTTTTAATAATTAATGTGTTAACCGCTATAGGATAAGATTAGTCGTAAATAAAGTATACAACCCGTAGTCTTTTAATAACCTTTAGATTTAAGATAATTATCAAAATAAGTCTACTATACTAACTTTATAAAAACTATTTATAAGTAAGTTGTAAGAACAATAATTGTTATTGTTAAGTAACGCAATAAAGGTTGTAAGGGTGCCAGCGCTAGGCCTGCATAAAACCGCCTCCCCCGGGCCCGATCGGTCACTTTGTCCGCCGGCACGATAGCGCGCGCACGCCTACACTTGAAGAATAATCCGCAAGTTTTATTTCTCCGCTGTACCCAAAATATCCGCTACACATAAGTTACGACTACACTCAGTAGGTAGTGGAAAAACGAACTTAATAAAGTCGCAGGGAGCCGCTATCTAGATATCTAGATATTTTAAATTACAATTTATGATATGATATAAAATTTAAATTACAATTTATGATATGAAATCTAAACAAGAAGTTTCTTGACACATTGTTTTAAGTAAAATTAGTTAGCTTGAGTAATTTCTCTTTAAATTGCTAAAAGGGCAAGAAGTAGCTAGAATAAAAAAATCTATAGTAATATATAAAGCTGAAGAGTTTGTTTGTTTGAACGCGCTAATCTCAGGAACTACTGAACCGATTTGAAAAATTCTTTAAGTGTAGTTTAGTCCATTTATCGAGGACTGCTATTATAGGCATTATATATTATAACATCACGCTAAGATGAATAGAAGAGGAGTAGCAATAAAAAAAAAATGTTACAAAAACGTTAAAATTTAAAGCTTTCCTTGCGTACGCTAAGTAACGGTAAAAGTTATTTAAAAATCATGTATTACAAAATTGTTCCTCTCTAAAAGTTTTAAATAAAAGTCCAGCATAGCCTATGTCTAGCTTTTAAGGTTAACTCACTTTAACCATTTTTATGGCTATCAAAATACTATATTGCGGTTTTAATCTCTCCACGCGGGCGTAGCCGCTGGCGATTGCTAGTACAAAATAAATACGCTTTTCACACAGTATGTAACAGGTAATAAAAGAGAATGTTCAATGTAATTTACAGAAGATATGTGACATCGTATACGCTCGATTATATAGCCCTTCGTTATCATCAATACGAATCAAGAGATAGACGGTGACATGTCACAGCGCTATATGTTGTCATTGTAAACTGAGATAAAGCTGTATCTCCGGTATAGAACATCGCATTCGAGACGTGACTGTTGACAAATTGCAGGCCAGCTTTGTTATAGGAACATAAATTACTCAGGATTGGCATAAGACCTTGTAGTGAAAACATTGTTTGCGTAACGGGTTCTATAATAGAAGCATTTAATGGAGTACTTAATTGCGCGTAACTAATTATTTTTGTGCTAGCTGTGATAGCCGAGCGGCGCGACTCTATCGAGGGCGTCACGGGTTCAAAGCCCGGATTGGCACTAATGAGTCTTTCTGTTAAATCTTATTTGATAATTATTGTTATCAATAACACACTCTTAAGCAAAAAATAAACAAAGAAGAGATCTCTATAGAATTCTTGGGATATAGTGTAACCTATCAATCCGCAATGTTGTCTATACTCCAACCCTTTCCTCCAAAAACGTAGGCTTATGCCCAGCAGTGGGATACTAACAGATCAGTACTTTTTGACTATTTTTGATGCGAAAAATATTACTGTTAAACAAAACAAATGAAAAAGTATAACTAATCTTTTTTTTTGTTAATTCAAGGCAGTTCGTACCATGGTTTTAACCTAACTATTAATAAGGTTTAAACATTATAACCATTTCTTCATATTATTATTGGAATAATTAATATAAGATCAATTCGATAGCGACTAAAATGTAACATAATTCAAATCGAGTCGGGTAGTTTCAAATTTATCAATTCAAGTACAGTTAATAACGACTTTGGGACAACAAGGCTGACATATTCATAGAATAATTATTCTGGTTCGTTACTCATGTCCGTTTGACTTATATAAGGAAGGTTCAATATTGCCTTGAGAATGCTTAGTAAGCTATAAATAAGGTTAAGGGCATTGTATGGATTTTGACCGGTGCCCTTGAAAAGAGGATTTCAAGGACAAAACAATGAAAACAAATAAGCTAGTAACCTACAAAAAACTTTTCGGTAATATTTCCATACAGTCTTCATAGCATTCCAGAGAATAAAACAATAAAAAGATAATAAAAGAACACGCTTTGTCTTAAGTAGTTTATATATAAATCGACCTCTTTATGTACTAATTGATCTTGTTAAAGTCTGCTTGTCTGTTGCGCTTTTATGACTAATCTGCTGCACTGATATTGATGAAATTTGACACAATGAAAGCTTATAATATAGTAATAGAAGTAATAAAAATCATTTTTTTCTTTCGGTAACAAGGAAAAAACACATATAACAGTATTGAGGGTATTTAAACGCTTAAGTTAATGCAACAAAAATGAAAGCACCTGGGTGACCGAGCCTTGCTTGGTAATTTTTTACAAAATAAAAAAAAGAAACTCCAGAAAAAAAGAAAATGTAATTGGGTAGGAGGGACTCGAACCTTGGTATTTTCATTTCTCGAGACCGCCCGTTTCTCGAATAAGCTACGCTGACTTGACAATTCAGGGCAAAAATAGTGTTTTTAGCCTCCTTCATTCAAGCGTATTGTGTAAATGCCTGCGTGACTCGTATGTAATTTAAAAGAGTAATTTACTTCAACTGAATGTAACTTTTGTATAATACTTGCATGTTGTGTTCATTTCCAGTAGGTTAGAATCTTGTATATTTCTCATTACTTTCGATTTCACAAGGTAAAATTTAGCCCGTTTAATGAACTAAATAAAAAACAAAGTTGCTTTTACCACTAGTTATAAATAATAAGATCTGTAAAATGATCGCTCTCAAAAAGCTTTATCTTCTAAACGGTTTAACCTTACAAATTAATTTTTGTGACTATCTCCTGAGCTACGTACTAAAACATTTCAAGTGAGTGTTATACCTGCCGTTGGTTACATTGTTGTAAGGCCTTTCTGACCGCGACCCGTGTTAGAGACGTCGCTTTATTGTGGGGACTATGATATAACACTTTTACTGCGTGCCAGCTAAAGTAACTATTGTGTAAATATTGAGTGTAATATAATTAACAACATGTACCGGCTGTGATTGCCTAGCGGTGCGACCGTGTGAATCTCTAGAGACGATCATGGGTTCAAACCCGGGCAGACACCAATGAGTTTTTCTATTAAAACTTATGTGTCTAATTGATAATTGCAATTTATCACACGCTTTTCGGTGAAGGAAAACATCGTGAGGAAACCTGCATATCTTTAGAGAATTCTGGAGATATGTGTAACCTACCAATCCGCATTGGAGCAGCGTGGTAGGTCTTAGCTCCAATCCTTCTCTCCAATAACGGAGAGAAGAGGCCTATGCCCAGAAGTGGGATAGTAACAGGCCGCTACTTACTTACTTTTTTACCGGCTTCATCCTGATAAAAATCAGTAGTTCTCAAAGTTTTTTCCGCCCACGGGAATTCTAGGATAAAAGAATATGTTGCTATACAGGTGCTTTTTCGTTGTCCATAAAAAAACGGATTTTTTAAATTCCATATCAATTACAATCCCGATCAATTACGAAATTTCAAAAATTTATTTGTTCAAAATTTCTTTAATATGGTCCAGCGGATATATTGAACGCGTAACAGACAGACAACCCTTCGCAATAATAAATAGTATGGATAATATATAAAGTATTCATTTTTTATTATATTAAGTGAAAGCTTCTTGAATTATTGGTCGCTATTGGACTGCTTGTTATTACAGGAACAACCGGAAATATTATGCCCAAGAGACTCCCCAAGATTAATAGTAGTATGTTACGGAATCATAATGTTCTATTCCATAGAATATACACACAATAAAATAATAAAATACGCGCGCATAATTCCTTATTTCTTATTGCTGAAATATAGGAGTAATATAACGCAAGTGTTGTCGAAAAATATTATCTCAAACCAACCTTAAAGGTTTCGATTGTTTCCCTATTCAATCATTTCTGCTCAACTAAAGTTATATAGGCAGTATTGTTAAGAGGTACTTGTATAAAACAAAAGACCAACGAGAGCTGGTGCAATGAAACAATGGAAAAAAGCGTATACAATGCTTCGAATTGATTTGAGCTCAAATAAGGGATCAATGGAACAACCATTAATTAACGCTAGCGTTATAAGTTTTCTATTTCAGTTTACAACAATATAAAGAAAACGAAAATAATATATTAAATTGAGTATATTACGATAATATAACGATTTAGCTGGTCGTACATTATGGAGGAGAGAAAAACCTTGATACAGTTCCTGATGACCTCAATAAGGTGTCCTAAATATTGCAATGAGGCAAACAATTTCAAAAACGTTAATTGAAATTAGGGTATACAAATAAATATAAATTACTAGTAAACTTGTTAACCCCTCCAGCTAAGCTAAAATGCTTGTGTTAGGACTGGGTTCACTTTGGTAGTATAATGGTTAGGATTCGAACCCACGACATCTCAATCGCACGTCCGTTATCCTAACCATTCACTACCGCCGCTTAAGCCTCATTGTCGTTTACTTAAAAAAGGCTATTTGAAAACTACACATTTGCAGTGATATTTTATGACTTTATTAAAGTCGTCACTCAAAACCACCTGCGGATGATAAAAATGGTATGTTGCTATAAAATTTGAATCAAAAGAGAAGCAGAAACACCGATATATCTCAACTATCCGCAAAGTTAAAATAAATGTTATTTTTCAAACGTTTATAATGCATAATGCATATATGTATGAATGTATGTATGTGTATATATATATATATATATATATATATATATATATATATATATATATATATATATATATATATATATATATATATATATATATATATATATATATATATATATATATATATATATATATATTCTTCATTATGTTTAATATTTTTATAGTATATCTACTTGTACCTATACCAAAACTAATTGTCTTTCTCAATACTTGTACCTTGTTTTTAACTTAATTTTTTATATTAACTGTTCGTACATAAATAAATAAAATAAATAAAAATAAATGCAAAAATTACTATGATCGACGAAAATCATTAAGCAATTAATGATATCTACTCTTGTTACAGTGATCAGTGTCGAATAATTCACTCCACTCACGTGTTCAACTACAGGGCACTTCCTAAATCCGCACCTGGATAGTCAATATCCGGCCATGCTGCGGTTTTCTTGAAACACTTATGGAATTTAAATTACGTACTGAGCTATCAAAACGTTTAGTTATTGCCGAAAAATGAATTCATTGATTGCATCGAAAGGCCGAAGCTAAATTTTTGCCACATAAACAGTAATATATGCAAGTTATCGTCCGCTTCTTACATCTTAATAATGCTTTTTTAATATGTAAGGAATACGAAATAGAACCCAGATAATCTAGCTCAAACATTTGTAATCATACCTACTATACTTCAGATAAAGGCTAATAAAGGCCAAAAAAATAATAATAAAAATTATAAAAAAAATTATAAAAAAAATTATGAATTACAGGCTATATTTGTTTTCGCATGCTTTCCTAGTTGTATTCCTTAGAGAAAACTTGTTATCTATCCCGGAATTAACTCAAGACTCTGAATTACACGCGTAAGAAATATTATGTACAAGTAATAATATTTTCCCCAACATAATAAGAAAAATATATAAATAGTTACGTCAATAGGAAATTGTTAATACTCGCATCATCATTCATTCTAATGCCACGTTTTAAACATGTTGTTCTATGTTCTGGCTAGTTATTCTACGATCGGCCGCCTACCTGACGTTAACTTAACTTCATCGCCTTATATGACACCTAGGTAAGAAATGAGGGTGGTCTATTTGGCTCAACTGGATACAACACGGCGGGTCAACTTACCTTAGTCGTATTTTACGACACCTCGATAAGATGATCTATTCAACTACTACTACTACTGTTTACTAGAATTATATAATTCACAGCAGCGCCATATAAAAAATAGCATATAATAAATTTCGATTTTAGTTCAATAATAAAATGACAAGCGCACTCCAACATTGATACAACTCCGACGTTGAAAATTTAAATAAAATTGACTTGAAAGTTAAGTTAGCCATCTATGCCATAAAAAACGTGTGATTGTGCCTCTACGGGGAAACTCGTTACCTGTCCTGACTTGAAAATGGTACTTTAGATAAACGGGAGGAAAATATTGTGAAGTAAACGTAAATCAGTCGACTTATTGCCGTATTATCATCTCCATTTACTGATTTTGCCAGCCATTTTTTTGCCAAATAACTGTTAGTGAGTTTATTTTGGGAACAGTATTTTATATGGTTAGAAATGAAAATAGTCAAATGTCAATTCTTTAGTTTATGTATATTGACACAACGTAATCACTTGACCGATAACAAAGTCAAAGTCTTGTTTTTAAGTGGGAATTTTCTATAAAAGGCGAAGCTCACCATATCGAAAGGAGTCTTGCTGTAATATTTGACTCGTACGGTTATTAGAAGCTTAGGTGGCTAGATCGAATCATTGCTTAGAGTTGCGTGATAAGAGCAACTGCTGAGATTCTTGCCAGTTCTTCTCAGTAGATGACAGCGTTCCGAACTGGTGGGTAGTATCGTCCTGGCATAACAATTCCAAATTATTATTAATTTCACCTGTCAATACTTATTTGCACTGTTCCATATGTTATAGCTATACGTTTATCTCTTGTTGATGCATTATCTGGTAGCCTTTTCTACGTGAGATTGCTAAAATCATAAGTGAGATACCTGACATCTCTAAGAATTTTAATGATAGGAAATTTTACCATGTCATATGAAATCATAAGCAATTTTAGCCTTCTGTTTTACTTTGTGTTCATATACCAACGAGTGCCACAGACCATTTCCCAGTTCGTTTTTACATACCTACTTCACCCGTTGTCGTAATAGTCAAGTACAATTTATTACGCTACGTTCCTGAATGCCATTCATTTATTTAAGAAACGAGAATGGAATAGAATTAACTTAAACGGTCTTGGAAATTCAATTAATGTACACTTAATAAATACTTGAAATTAGTTATTTTAGTTTCGTTGAGTTTATTTAACAAACGGCCTGTTATTTTTAAGCGTTAATGAACATTTTTACGTAAAAATATTTAAAGAAGAGACTATACATAATTATTTTGGTCTGAAACCATTATACCTTTTACCGGTTTCAGTCCAATAAAGAATGATATATTGGTTTTATAATAAGCTCGACCTCTTTCCCACCAATTCCGGACTCAATTTGCTTCTCCGTAATATTGTCATTCGTATCACGATTCGACTTCGGTTGACCTTGTTATTGAATATTAGCCTTATTTGGATTTTTTTTAATTTAAACTATCGTGGTAGTCATAGTTAATGTATAGAAACCGGTTATATCTCGGTTGATTCTGACTTGTTTCAAGCCCATCCAGGGTCCTAATTCATGAGCTCTTTATACGTCGTTACCAGGGCGGGGACTGGTTAATGGAAATTACATTTTTCTCTAATCTCTAATAATTAAATGTATTTATCTTGTATATATAAATTCCGAATCTCTGAAACGCCTTCAACGATTTTCATGTAATTCGGAATCTTTCGGTTTATTTAAAAAAAAGTTTTATTCCGGTTTTTAAGTATTGAAAAATTGCAAAAGTAATAATAAAATTATTTTGCTATAATCCGCGAAGAAGTAAAATAGAAAATATATATAATGCTAAATGTAAGTGGACAATCGGTTATCATACCTGATACATGCAGGATTCGTAAAAAACACATGCACAAACCTCCACCACCGCCACCACAATACACAAGCACTATATACGTTCACTATCACAAACTCAACAATCGTTTCGCCCCGCAACCGAAGCATCGTCAGGAGATAGACTCCACGACCAAAATCGCAAAGCCGATTGCGATTTTGAGTTTTGAGATTGTTGAGTTTGTGATAGTGAACGTATATAGTGCTTGTGTATTGTGGTGGCGGTGGTGGAGGTTTGTGCATGTGTTTTTTACGAATCCTGCATGTATCAGGTATGATAACCGATTGTCCACTTACATTTAGCATTATATATATTTTCTATTTTACTTCTTCGCGGATTATAGCAAAATAATTTTATTATTACTTTTGTATTATGGATCTCCGCAAAGTAACGCCTAATTCTATAAATTATTGAAAAATTGCTTAAATTAGCATCAAAATGACTAGACAATTTTTGCTGTTTTTTGTAAAATTGTCTTATGTAATAGCGCAATGGTAATCATGGGGTTCTACATATAAGAAAAAACCAGGGTTCAACCCACGTGTGACCGGCTATTTCTTTCTCTTATATTT
Organism: Morpho helenor; assembly: GCA_029227775.1. NCBI lineage: Eukaryota > Metazoa > Arthropoda > Insecta > Lepidoptera > Nymphalidae > Morpho > Morpho helenor. The sequence continues at coordinate 5,317,586 of JARGCU010000006.1, forward strand.
TTTTAATTGTATTTTTATATATTTTTAATAAAATTACCGAGAATTGCTCAGTCACCCAGGTACTATATCTTTGTATAAAGATACAACTAGAAAGAGAGAATCAACGTTGTCTAGATGTCTATCGTATACTGGCTAGAAAACAATTCCTCGTGTTCAAATTAAGCAAACAATTTAGTTAGTAATCGACTAGCGTTTACGTGACCGGTGAGTTATTGTTTTCCGTTTCCTTCACGTTTAACCGAAAGATACACAGGTTAATTTAGTTGTTGAATAGTTTTATAGCTAGAATCTAAAGTTGAATTTCATGGCTTTTTAAACTTTGGCAATTTAAGAACACCTATTTCTAAAAGCTTTTATTTAACTTGACGTGTATATATTTGAAGGTGGAATCATCATCATCCTCCTGCCCTTATCCCACTCTAAGTGGGGTTAGCACAACATGTTATAAACATGCTGTGACATGATTTGGCTGCGTTTTTACGACCGGCCGCCTGCCTGACGTCAACTTACCTTAGTCGTATTTTACGACACCTCAGTAAGAATGAGGGTGGTCTATTTCAATAAACCGGATACCACACGGTGGGTCAACTTAACTTAGTCTCCTTTTACGACACCTCAGTAAGAAATGAGGTTGGTCAATTCTACTCAGCCCGATACCACACGGCGGGTCGACTTACCTTAGTCGCTTTTTACGACTCCTCAGAAAGAAATGAAGGTGGTACTATTCTATTCAGTTGGATACCACACGGCGTGTATTTGAAGTTAAATTTTACCCACGTTCCGATGTCTGATTGAGCTGAAATTTTACATACTGGTCCAGTCCCGATGTCAATGTATTTTTATAATGAGTATGACCTGATTTTGTTGCCAGTATTGGCTTCAGAGGAGGGAACTCATCTACGGTTAACTATAGGGATATGAACTTTTGTTTTTAAGCTGAAGCTTGTATCTATTAAAATCTTTAATTATATTTAACTTATTTATTTTTAATTTTTCTGAACGCCGATCTAAAATAAAAAAGCACATATTGCCTTCTTCTGCGATACAAAAGTTGAAAATATTAAACAAAAGTTAAGATACGCATATATAACTAATGATTTTTTTACAATTTTTTTGTTTCATATTAGACGTTTCTTCTTCGTCGTATCACTCTTGTCAGAGCGGTCGTGGTCATCATGAAGTAGCTTTAGGGTTAGATGTTATACACCTCACAAGCAAGCATCAGCACATATTAGACTGCTTACTATATATTTTTAGTAAAATAAATATTTTCATAAATAATATTTCTCTCATACTAATGTATGCGAGAAATATTTTATGAAAATCGCAGAAATGAATAAGTGAGCTGGGTTTCCGTTACGCGACTAGCATTGCATCTTTAACTTAAAATGTTATATTAAAAAGTTGCTACAGACTAATTATATTTAAGTAAAGAAGAAGGGAAGTAGTTTTAATAGATTTCTAATGTTAAGAAAACGAATAAATTCAATAAATCATCATCCATCATCATCCTCCAGCCCTTATCCCATTCTAAGTATGGTCGGCACAACATGTTATAAACATGTCACATGATTTGGCTGCGTTTTTACGACCGACCGCCTGCCTGACGTCAACTTACCTTAGTCGTATTTTACGACACCTCGATAAGAAAGAGGGTGGTCCTGGTCTATTCTACTAAACCGAGTACCATACAGCGGGTCAACTTACCTTAATTGCCTTTTACGGCACCTCGGTAAGAAATGAGGTTGGTCTATTCTACTCAACCGGATACCACACGGCGGGTCGACTTACTTTTGTCGCCTTTTACGACACCTCGGTAAGAAATGAGGGTAGTACTATTCTATTCAGCCGGATACCACACGGCGTGAATAAATTGAATAAAACAGCAAAGAAAGCTGAAATTTTAATTTAACTTGTAAAACAATACTGGTATGACATGTGAAAGTATTTTTGAGAATTACAAAAGCCTTTGAATATTTTTAATCTCGACCTTTTCATATAAGTATTTAGCCCCAAGGCGAATGTATGCGTAGAGCAAATTTATTTTTTTAACAACGAATAGATATGTCACTACCATTTATTTTTTGTGCACATTATAGAAACAAATTTATTTCTTTGGACAAAGGTATTTATAATTTATAATTTTTTATAAACACAAATACCACAATAATTTGAAGCGTATTTTTCTGACAGTTTGATTAAAATACATTATGTTGTCTAACATATATAACAAAACTGCTTTATATTTTACGAGAATTTTATATATAATATAATTTATCATGTGACCAAAAGAGTTTTAAATATGAATGTGGATGGATGTATGACTGGGGAGAGGCCGAAAAAAAGATGGATGGATTGTGTGAAAAATGTTATGCACGTTAAAGGAGTGGCACCAGAGTTGACGAATGATAGAGGAGAGGGGAAGAAGAAGACATATTGTGCCGACCCCACTTAGAGTGGGATAAGGGTAAGAGGATGATGATGATAAATTAACCCACATACCTTAATTGAGGCCACTCTTAATATTAAGATCTATGAGCTTTAAACACAAAGCTTATTACCCTTTTTTGTAACAAGAAAAAAGTGCTATTATAAATAGTTCTCATGAATAAAACAGAGGCCGTGTGCATTATTTATCACGCGTGACTGCCTGTTTGACCTAAATTTATTTAATAATATCCTTACGCCCTAGATGCCTGAACTGAATATATTATAGTGTATTAATTTATTGCCATAATTCTGTTCGCTTTATGTCAATAACTCTATATAATGAATGTTAATATGATATGACAACATCCATTATTATAACTCATAACAGATAATAATATCTATAACACCCTATTATAATCTCTAGGGATATGGCATCAATAAAAGTAACAGCCTGTTACTATCCCACTACTGGGCATAGGCATACTCTCGATTTTTGGAAAAGAGGGTCGGAGAGAAGATCCATCACTCTAACTAAAAAAAACTTATTGGTGCCTGCCCGGGGTTTGAACTCGTGACCCTCCAAAGAGTCGCTCTCTCTCATTGCTGTGCTATTACAGCAATAAGTGTATCTTCTTCTTATTAAATTGGAAGAATTAAGAATTCAATTCAAGAATGTTTAAAATGTGTCTAGAACCTAAGATATACATAGTTTACACAATAGATACAATTCCTTGGAAGCCTTCTTTCTTATATTTATAATAAAATTTTGTTCTGTTGAAAACATGCAGCGAAAAGAAATCCACGGTATAAAGAGAGATTAATACCTAGGTGTATATGTATAATACATACTACCTGGTTTACCGAGCCTTTGTCGGTAATTTTTTAGAAAATAATACAGAAACTTAAAAAGAAAAAAATGATTATGTAGTTCATAGTTGAGGATCGATCCTAGGTATTTACATTTCTCTAGACTGTCCGTTCCCCGAAGAAGCTACGCTGACTTGACAGTTTGTGGCAAAAATAATATTCAATATAATTTTAGTATTTTTTAATGCCCAAAAACAGGGATAAAAAAACAGGAAAATCGTTGGAGCCTTTCCGAGATTCCGAATATATATATATACAAGATTAAATCATTTAAATATTAAAGATATTACTGCTTTAACTTGAATAGCTTCATATAATCTGTGCAACTGGACAGATGTTATGACTTTCAAAGTTACGTGCAAGGAGTGTGAAGCTATTTGAACTTCTCTGTAACCACAACATGCAGAAGTTTAACACCTAAATGTAGATACTAAACTTAGATACGTGACCATATTATGTTTCACATAACGACACAAGATATTGTACTGAAGCAAAAGTTAAATTTATCTAGCTAGAGCGTAAAATGCCGGTTGATATATCTACTATTACATTGTGTCGTCTAAATTTAGGTCCATTTACTTGCGAGTACTTTAAGTGTGCAAAGTTAGACGCCATTCTTATCTTAGTTAATAAATATATGTTAGTATTAATACAAGGCCAGGAGAGTATTCGAATTAATTTTCCACAATGTTGTTTATTATGTGAGTTAAATTTCTTTGTAGAGAGTATGTGATAATATGGCGATAAACAAACAAGAATATGATGTATAAAAAAAATAAAAACCCATACACAACCTTACGATGACCTTTCAAACAACTTTCTTTCATTGACAAACGAAGACCATGAAAAATACTATATATTACGTTAGGAAACAAAAAAAATTCTTGATAAAGAAGAGCTCAGATGAGGCTTGCTTTCCGCACACGAGGCCAAGCTGTTTAAGTAATTTTTCAAAATTAAACTAGCCCTACCCACATTTAATTATGTTCAGCTACGATATGAAACTGCTTATTAGTGGCTAGTACTTAAGTGTTTAAATTATAAGTTGAAAATGGTTTTTCTTGTGCTATATTTTCTCCATTTCAGACTAATTTTCTTTTGCACCCTTGAGGCAATAATTAATGGGTTTGAAATAAAAGTACATTTATTTCAATAAAACGAAAAGTTTTTACAAGATATTTTAAACATATATTAAAAATTCAATCTAAAATAGTAGGATAACCTTCTCTCAAAATATATTTTACATTTTACGCCTTGCCGCTTTAATAAACTGTTTAAAAAAAAGTAGCTTTTGTCATCTTATAAGATGTATGTTATTATGTTGTATGTATGTTACTATTTTTCTTTAAATTATGATGTTATAGGAAGCTATACTTATAACACATTCGCCAGGACTATACCATGGAAGTACGTTGCTGGCGGGGATGGGGGCAATGCGTACAAAGGTACCCTGTCCCCGCCACCAGCAGCGTGGTGGAGGACTGTCAGGTTTTTAGTCGGTGCGAGTCCGACATACCCGCCGCTCATCCCCGTTGGGCAGTAATGACCCATAATGGGTTTTCTTGACACAAAAAAGAACTGTCATGGCATGCATATCTTACCATACATTACGCAACGTTTTTGATGAAAGCTATGCGTAGAGTATTTTTTAGTTTATTGTAAACTGATGTAGAGGTGCACTTTCAGTTGTAATTTTTTATTTGTTTATTGTAAACTGATGTAGAGGTGCACTTTCAGTTGTAATTGTTTATTATTAATTATGTACATGATAAAAGAGTTAAGAAAAACAGTATAAATAAAAAATGTGTAGAAACAACATAGCCCTTAGTCAGATCTCTGCCAATTAACTTATGAAGTGAGACAATTTCATTTATTCATGGGTTGAAAATATGTATACATTTGCAATGTGAGAATGGAAATATACAAGACAGACTCTAAGGGTGGCTTTAATAGAATTTATCTTATAAACTCCATACTCGATATTGCTTGTCAGGTGCGCTAAGATGAGCAAAATTTACGTGGAAAATGTCACGTACTTATATGACAAGGCAAATACGCTTTCAAGCAAGACCATATTTTTATTCATTACCAGAATTCTGCATTACTATATAAAGGTAGGACCTTCTAGTGAGTAAGTCAAGTATACTCGTGTCAGAAGGTTCCGCTCTTCCATAACTTAATAATAAACATAACAATAAAGAATAAATGAGTGTGTAAATGTTTAAGTTTGTATTTATGGGTTTGCGTGCGTGTGTATAGTTGTGTGTTCGTGCGTGCGTGCGAGCGCTCGTGTGTGTGTGTCTGTGTGTGTGTGTGTGTAAATAATAAATGTAATAATCATACTGCCCTTATCCCGCTCTAAGTGGGGCCGGCACAACATGTTATAAACATGTCACATGATTTGGCTTCGTTTTTTACAACCGGCCTGACGTCAACTGACCTAAGTCGTATTTTACGACACCTCGGTAAGAAAGAGGTTGGTCTATTCTACTCAAACAGATACCACACGGTGGGTCAGCTTACCTTAGTCGTCTTTTTCAACATCTCGGTAAGAAATGTTTAGACAGCAGTGAACAAAATTGATAAGCAAGTATAACCTAGATGACCTATTTTTTGACATACCTATAACAGGGAAATTTTCAATACACGGTATTTAAGCGCCAATTTGTAAGCTAAATAGCTCCATTTAGGGTTAAGGAGTAGCTATGGATAATATAAGGATAAATAAATTTGTTTCAAAAAATTATACAACCAAAAAATCACGGTACGATAATTTTGCACCGGTTGTATAAAAATATTTAACACGAGGAAATATCATCGTATCGATACATACGTGTTCTATTCGGTATTTTTGTTCCCAATTCACATGTCAGGTGCGACAAAACAAAATGGATTTGTAACGTTACATAAACGTGAAACATTCACAAATGTAAATGCCCAAAAACCAAATGAATACTGAAACCCAACGTGGAAAAAAAGAGTATGTCAGAACAGTAAAAACACATTTGACTAAGCTCGCAGTACTTTAATCGGACAAATTGTGCAAATGTCAAAGGTGGGGCAGACAAAGGCGACGATTTTATTGCTCCCGGCCCATTGTCCCGTGGTTAGGGTCGGACAATAGCGCTTCATGTATATGAGAAACTGATTCGTATGCACGTTTTCGATTTGAATAAATGCACTCAAATGAACTCTTTAATCTTTTTATTTAATATAAGGTAAGGGCACTAGTAATTGAACATGTACTAGTAGTTGACCGTTTTGTATTAAATTTTAAATAATAAGCGTTTTTTTTTTGTAGTTAATAAAGCTAAGTAGAATAAACCACTCTCATTTCTTATCGAGGTGTCGTAAAAGGTACTTAGGTAAATTGACCCAACTTGTGGTATCCGATTGGGTAGAATAGACCACCCTCTTTCTTACCGATGAGTCGTAAAATACGACTGAGGTAACGTCAGGCAGGCCGTAAAATACGTAGCTAAATCATGTGACAACATGTTTATAGCATGTTATGCCGATTGCGATAACGATAGGAAAATGAATGATAATCAATGTAGTAAAAATACAATAAATTCTAATTAATAATAAAGAAACGATGCCTATACTGTGATTTTGTATTTAACCAATCGAACTGGTAGCCCTTGGTTATCCATGGTTATTCGGAACGCCGTCTTTCAGAACCTTCTACTTTTTTACTTTAAGTTACTACTGCTACTGTTAAGTTGTTTACACGCGCGCGCGCATACACAGCACAAAACACACACACGCACACACATGAAGACGCAGTGACACAGTGTCTATACGAGCAATTACAGCGTCCCTGACATTATGACTAGACCAGTAATAACAACATTACTGGACTAGTCATAATATTGGCCATACACTACACGACGCCCCTAAGTCGTAATACAAACACACAAGAGATACCATTCCCATTTCCCGACATAACTTCTAGATTTTGCTTTCCGTATTCCACCCTCTGCAATGCTTTTGCGCCCGACTGTAAAGTTCATTCATACTGTAAAATCTTAAAATTAGTAGCTATAAATATTGATAAAAAAATTACATGTAATGTCACTTTTAACGATGTAACAAAACGATTAATATAGACTCATTTTCAATTCTGGGATAAATAATATTCCTTAAAAAAAAATAACTGTAAAAGCAAAATTAATTCTTTAAGTTTTATCCGTTGTATGTTTTCTCAGTTCTAACTAGCTAATTTCAATGCAAATTAGCGGCGCCACAACCCGAATTTCCCAGTTTAAATAAAGTTAGCATTTTCTTTGTTAAATGCGGTAGAAATCGAATTTATCGAGCACAAAGCTGCGGAAAAAGTAATAGCTTTAATTATAGGAAAATTTGTATATAAGCGACTTATTTTATTTGGAAATCAACAAAACCCATTTAAAGCTGCTATAGGCGTTTGTGTAGTTCGAAAGAAACAAAAGCCTATAATATTACTCACCATCTCTACAATATATTACTATCTAAAAAATCATATCTATTCATTGTTATGTTAAGGTGTGAATGAATGAAAAAGAAACATATATTCCAAATTACATATTACTTTAAAACTATTGGGGCTTTTTAATTCATAATTAGACTATAATCTTAAGATCCACGTGTAAGCAATTAATAATCTGAAAAACAATAGACTTAAGATTTTTATATTCATTTATTGGCAAAGCCTTTCTTAGATATAATTTATAGCAACAGTTGTTTCTTTGCAGAATACCATAATACAAAGGTACTTTACGAAATTATTTTACAGAAATGAACTGTAACAATTATGGTAAAATTTCACAGAGGATTATAGCAAAATTATTTTTGCGTGTAATTCTGATTAATGCTAAGTCGCTGATTTGCATTTATGTGTACAATTTCTTCCACAAAAATAAAGTCGTACTTTGTTTTTTCTAATAGCAAGAATAACACTGAAAAAATGTAATGTTATTCTAAAATTCCTATTACAAAGCGCATACAGTTTTTACTGAAAAATATGTGCAATAGGAAAGCTTGGAATGGACTTTTTGAATGAAACTTTTGAATAGAAATACAAATAGAAATTTAAACGTTGCGGGTATTAGTGAGAGTGCAATAATAGCATTGAGGATAAACCCGTTACGTTTAATGGTTAAACTAGAAAGAGTGACATCGTGCAGTTTCCCTGAAGATAATGCTTTATCCCATTCATTCTAATGCAATATAATGATTTGTGAAGTCTTTTTTGTCGACAAAAATATAGTTCGCTTTGACCTCTATGGATCGACGTGCAATCTTCACTATAGATTAAAATAATATGTGTATTTTCTGTTATTTTTCATGAATAGGAAGAAGCAAAAAAATGCGTAGGTGTCTTTACTAAAGCGTAATTTGTTTTTGTGAAGTCCTCATGATGCTTCGGTTTCGGAGATTGGGAGTAGTGAATATGTGCATTCCTAGTGTAGTGTTGTGGTGTTGGTGGTTTATAGTAAATGCACTTGTAGGAATCTTGCATGTATCAAGTATAAAAACTGATGCACTCTGTATTTGTATTCAGTATGACATATTTTCTTTTATCGCGGATTATATCAAAACAATATCATTAATACGTTTTAAAAAACACATTTAATGTCAGATAAAATGTCCTTTAATAACAGGGACATTTGAAAACCTTTCTTCCATTGTTAATGTGACATTTTCTCCATTTATTTAGAGATGTTAAGTTATCCTATTTCTTTTAATAAAAGACATAAAAAGGTAATTCTAAAGTTTTTTCATTGAAGTATTAAACATTATTTTGTGTGCAACTATAAGTGAAATATTATTATTAATTTCGGTTAACAAAATGCATACCTCATTTATTATTCAATAAACGAAGATATTGTAAGCAGCTTAAGCTAAAGGAGCAGGACCTGCTATGCATTTTCTTTGCCCGAAGTGTTTTTCTGCTTTTAATTCTACAGTCTGAACCACGCTTAATATTCCTACTTTGATTAAACAATACTTGTTTCTGCTTTAAAATTTTCATTAAAGCAGAAAAGCTAGCACTTGATTTTATTTTTACTTTGTACTTTAGAATATTATCTTTTTGTTTTTACTACATTTTAAAGTTCTATTTCAACTGCTTGTTAGGATATTTCCAATTACTCAGGCGACTGAAGAGGATAAGTTCTTCAATTAAAAAAATACAATCTCAATGTACAGGCGTCTATCAGGTCAGGAAAATAGCAAACAGATAACGAACACATTTTTCAGGATTAGTCTGTGGAAGTCCACATCAAATCCATACTATTATTATGAATTTGTATGTGTCCATTACGCTTTCACGGGTAATTTTCTGATAAAATATCGATCGAATTAACCTTTATATAAGCTTATGTAAGTGGATATATAGAATACTATAATAACCGTTTTTCCTGAGGGGACAGAATAATACAAAAAAATATTTAATTACACAAAAATTAAACGAGGCGACAGAATAAAAATACTTACTTACACAAAAATGAAACTATAACCATTTAATTGTAATATTAACGATTATTATTGTATTCTTTTACTTCTAAAATGACCTGTATATGTGTTTGTATTATTGTGTAGCACTGTAATATATTGGAAAGAAAATTGTCTTATGCCATGCACGTAGGTTTTCGTAACAGGAAGGCTAAAGAGGAGTTGCGATGCATCTTTATTGCACGCCCCTAACTAGATTGCTTGCGATAGGGGAATTCGTGTAGATTTGAAAAGTGCTGAGATACGAAAATAATGTAATTCTACAGGAATAAAATAGGACTATTGTCTGTATAGGTACAGTGCATTTTCGGTTATACATGAGAATTCGCTTAGAACATTTTATAAAAATTGACAGATTAACATTTAAGCACATTTTTTCCATTTATTAGAACCCTAAGGTTCACATTCATTCATAATATTATTTTTGTTATAAGGTTAAGATGCCTAGATTTAAAAAAAAAAATAGGTGGGTATTTTCTGTTACCAGTATTCCCTTGTCACAAAACGGAAAAAACAATGGGCGTAATACATAGTACAAAGAACCTATAGGCGTTGGTGTCTTTAAGTATTTTTAATGTGGTAAAATGTAAAAATGTTTAATTAAAAAAACCACAGCGCTGATACTCATCCTAGCTTAAGAAACAAACGACTTCAAAATTGTCGTAAGGAGCCAGTGACGTAGCTGGGGAATAAAAGACCCTGGAGCAAAACTAGGACCCCCATCTAAACTATTTAAAATTATTTGTTTCCCATTCTTCGTGTTCTGGATTCAACATCCTACTGGGATTAAGTTCCGGGGGCGCCCGGAGCTTGGGGGGGTACAACCCGTCTAACTCTACGATAGCTACACTTTGGTAGGGAGCTGTTAAATTCAAGCGTCATAAAAACGTATGGTGTGGAAATTCAACAACCAAAAGTTGAATGTTTGATTATTTCTTATTAAAGTAACCTAAAAGATTGTTATTGTGAATAAACATTTGATCGTTCTAAACCATCTAACAGTTAATTAAATCAATAGTTACATCTAAATTACACGTACTATAATTATGAACTATTTTTAATATTGAAATGAGCAATTATTCAGCATGTAGAGGGTTTCGTGGGAGAAAAATCGATGTAGCTCGGTTTTATTAAAAAAAAATCGTTTTGGCCATTAAAAAAATGGTAAAATGTAGAAATGAAAGCAAAGGTTTTTTTGTTGTCAAACGAAATGTTGCAATAGCCGAGGAGTAACGGGCGTACCGAAAATGTTCAAAACCCGGGTTCCAATCCCACAGCGCAATTCCAATGCGTAACTCGCAATTCCAATCCCATCGATCTCATCAGCACCTTCTTTTTTTTTCTAAATATTTTTTTGTCTTTTACAAAATTACCGCAAGACACAGTCAACCAGGTATTACATTCTAAAGTGCACTCAAACCTATAAGAAACTCTATATCTCCACATGTTTGCTGAGATGTTTTATGCGAAGTCTCATTCTCGTTCCTGTCTTGATATATTTACGTTGAGAAGATTTTGTAACAGCAAAGCGCATTTCGCTAAAGTCTTGAAAACTTTTGCCTTTTAAATGTGTGGATAAATATTTCATAGCTTAGAACACTTACTTTGTTTACATACATACAATAGATATTAGTTAAACTAAAGCTATTATCCCAAAGTTGACTAAAGGTTACTTTTCTACTTTAGAAGGAAGGATTAAAGCTTCAACTCAAGAACTTCATGAACAATGTTTGTTTTAAGCTTGTGATAAATTTTAACTTTTAAATTATTAACAAAGAAATCTGAAGATTGACCAAAATTGCGGAATTTTAGTTCAAGTTGTCATTAGACACGGTATATCAAATTACTCAATGGAAGCCGATAGATCTTATATATAGCAGTAAATGTCCATAGCTTAAAACAATTTTTTTCAAATAAGAAGCAACAATTTCTAAAAGCTTTTATTTAACTTGACTTGTATGCATGTGAAGGTGGAATCGTGAGCTGAAATTTTACGTACTGGTCCAATCCTGATTACAATGCATGTTTATGATAGGATATGATGATCTGATGCTACTGCCAAGATTAGCTCCCGACAAGGTAAGTCCTCAATGGTTAACAGTAGGAAAAAAGCAAATTGTAGTCATTAAGAGCGTGACGCTCCAAACGAATACTTAAATTGAAGTGCAAAAACGTATGTCCTAAGTACGTACGTGCTAACTTACTTTTTATTAACTTGTATTAACAATTCATTGTGCAGTTTTTGGTGAAGAAAAATTAGAGAAATTAAGAAATATATGAAAATGCTAATCAACAAGGAATGGTGCATTTAATTTCCACATTTTTATTTCTTCCAAGTAAAGTAGAAACCATTTCCTCATAGTACAAAAGTGAACGAGCTTTTACTTGTATTTGTATTTTAGATAGGTATTTTGTATGTCAATGTCATTTAATAGGAAATAAAAATGGCCATTTATCAAATTAGTTTTTGTCCGCTCTCGTCATCCGCTATCAACCATATCTCTTCCAGGTTGGCAAACCCAGGCTATTTATCATCATTTAATATTTGACAAATGGTATATAAAGCGCTAATATAAATTGTTTTTGTCATATTTTTATGGCTTATGACATTATTATCATACAAGAGCTATATACCAACGATTTTATTTACGATAATTTATCTATTACAATACCCTTGTGTACCTACCCGTGAACTTACAATGTTTTATTTTTCCTGTTCCAGAAGGTAAAGCAATACATTTTTTATTTGATGGTTTACAATAGGCATTGTATGAGCTTTGATTGTCCCAATTTTCATTAATTCTTCAACCAATTAGCCGTGAAAACGTTTCAGACAGACGGACTTTCACATTTATAATATTATTATATATTTATGAGAATAATAAAAAAGTTAAATATTGCCAAATTTATAATAATAAATTTAATTAATATATATGGAATTGATAAGACCCGCCGTGTGGTTTCCAGCTGAGCAGTATAGATCACCCTCATTTCTAACCGAGGTATCGTAAAAGGCGACTTAGGTAAGTTGACGTTGACAATCGTAAAATACGTAGCCTAATCATATGACAACATGATCATCATGGGGATCATCATCGGGATCATGATGGGGTCAGCACAACATGTTTATAACATGTTGTGCTGACCCCACTTATTGTGAGATAAGGGCAGGACGATGATATCAAATTGACAAGCATTTTAAACATACCTACGGTAAGCTAAATTCTTTTGTACAAACTAATTCTTTTATTGTTGATGTCTTTTATGATATAAGTAATTTGATAAAGGCACAATCCCTAATATACAAAATAACTGTAAGAAATTTAACGAAAATAACGTCATAGAGTCAAAAGAATACACGACAAAATACTAAGCTTAGAACGGGTCAACGGTCACTTCTCGTGAATATATCGCAAGGCAAACATTGGGACCTTGATGGATGAGGTGTAAATATAAAAGGACTCGAAAAGGATCGATGTCACGACGCACTGAATACATCGTAACAGACAGTATTGATCCTTTATTTCATCCTTATTTACTTTCGCGCGTTCTATTTAGTATCAGCCCTCTTTTTCTTTCTATTTAAAATTTTATACCTACTGTTAGTTTTGAAGTTATTGCTGTCTAATTTCTAAGCCATTAAGGGTAAACCATTAACTTTTTCTTTTTCTCTATATTATCCGTATTCTCTTTCTTCTTCAATTCTTGTCCTTTTCCTTCAGTTACTCAAAGGTTGACTGGAATAGACTCTATACATGTGATTTTTTTTTACTTTTTCTATTTTTTTTCTAACTATATGTATAAAAAGAAAAAAATAAATAAACTAGCAAAAATCTGTACTTATTATAAAACAAAGACCCCAAAAGCTGCCTGTCTGTATGTGATCGAATTTGTCAAAATCTACTGAACGGATGTTTGTACGGTTTTTACTAAAAGATAGTGCAATGCTTCCGAAAGGTTTAGGTTAATAGTACATTACGGTTTTGGACTATCCGTTTTCATACATGCAGGATTCGTAAAAACACATACACAAACCTCCATCACCGCAACCACAATACACAAGCACTACAAACGTTCACTATCACAAACACAACAATCGTCCCGCAACCGAAGCATCAGGAGATAAACTCCACGACTAAATCGCAAAGCTTTTATAATAGTTCAATATATAATTTTATTTATTTATGTACCATAAAAAATGTTGGAAAAAACATTATTGGTAAAAAAAGTGTACAAAGGTCTAACTGATCCCTATGACAGACATCTCTGCCAGCTAACCTACGAAGTGAGACAATTTATAGTTAAGAAAAAGTTGGTACGCAAATATCGATAATTATGAATAATTATTTTATTTTAGAATCTCTTCTATTTTTATTTCTTATCAAATTATTGAATTTATGATTTATTATGATGAATATATGCATCATATGAAGCTGAAAGTCTTCCACATGACTAAAGAGCAGCGGTTATTCGAGTTGCATGATAATTCAGCTTCGTGAACTGCATAAGTGAGCATTGACGTGACATAACTACAAAAAACACCTGAACCAAGAATCTTTTGCACCAAAACGTTACTTTAATCATTTGTATGGTCTCAACATTTAAACTTAAACATGATGTTTCCCAAATAACAGCTTTATTTTAACAGTCTTATTTAACAAATTTTCAACTTAGTTTCAAAACTTGAAAACGTGTTTATTGCATAATATGGTATAATAATCTTTAATATTTAAATGAGTTAATCTTGTATAAATTAATATAAGTTAATTAATCTTGGAAACGGCTCTAACGATTTTCATGAAATTCAGGTGTTTTGGGAGGAAAAAATCAATCAGGGTTTCGTTTAAAAAAATGACCCTGTTTCTGGACATTGAAAAAATGCTAAAATTCACAAAATTTAAAATACCATCTTTTCTTTCAATTGTAAAGTTATGATAGCTCATATGGAGAACAGGGAGGTCTAGAAAAGTAATATTTATTTTTCTTTTTTCTTCAAGTTTCATCTTTTTTTTATCTTGTAAAAAAATTAGCGAACAAGGCACTTGAACGCAATGCTTTTCAAGTGACATTTAGCTTTATTTTAACAAGCAAATCCCTTGAAAACGTTGTTCTTGCATAATATATGATAATATTAAATTAAATATTAAAATGAAAACTAAAACAATTATTTTCTCTTATCAGACTCTTTATCATCCGTGTGGTATCCGGCTGAATAGAATAGTACCACCCTCATTTCTTACCGAGGTGTCGTAAAAGGCGGCTAAGGTAAGTCGACCCGCCGTGTGGTATCCAGCTTAGTAGAATAGACCAACCTCATTTCTTACCAAGGAGTCGTAAAATACGACTAAGGTAACTTGACGTCAGGCAGGCGGCCGGTCGTAAAATACGTAGCCAAATCATATGACAACATGTTTGTAACATATTGTGCTGACCCCACTTAGAGTGGGATAAGGACAGGAGGATGAATAGTCAAACTCTTCATTGTCATAAATCGTTACCAATCTATTTATCATACTCTTGATTTCAGATAAACTCTTCAAATGCACGCATCCATGAAGGTCCTTCGCCTTTAGAAATAATAACCGTTATCGATATAAAATGTAGATCTCCCATACGCCATCTCATTTTACACGTATAATAAAACGCTAAAAAGGCAATACGTATTCAGACTTCTATTCAGCCAAGTTCCTTTCCCATTACGATAACTCCACCAAATTGCTCAATACAGCCTACATCTATGGTTTCCGTCTTTATATAATATAAAAGTACAGCGATCCGCTTCAAATGAGAGATTTAGATTATTTACGCAGGAAACGTGACCATCGCTAAATAATATAATGAATCAAGTCTACCGTAAAACACTAATTTCAGGTACAAAATGGGCCGAAGTAATTAAAACCACAATATACTGCCTAATGTATAGTCATTAAATATTGATATATTTTTTAATTTACTCCTTATGTAAATATATAAATGGCATTGTATAATCCCGACGTGTGATAACCGGCTAAGTAGAATAGTTTCCTATATATAATACCCTTATTTCTTACCGAGGTGTCGTAAATGGTGACTAAGATAAGTAGACCCGCCGTGTGGTATCCAGCTGAATAAAATATACCACTGTTTTCTATTTCTCCATTTCTTACCGAGGTGCCGTAAAAGGCGACTAACGTAAGTTTTCATAAAATACCTAGTCAATACATGTAACAACATGTTTAAAACATGTTGTGCCGACCTCACTTAGAGTGGAATAAGGGCAGGAGAATAATTATGATAAAATAACATTTTTTATAATTGTTTATAATAACTTCATTTGGCAGGAATTGCTAAAATGGCTATATTTTCTAATTGAAACACGAAAATGGCTTTAAAATACTCAAATTCAAATAAAAATTGAATTGTTAGTGAAAATATTTAGTTATGTTTGAGAATTTTCAGACCAAACGGAGTCAAAGTTGTATTTTATCAATTTTCTTCTTCAGTAAATAATTGTTTGGACGGGGAATCGACTAGTTTATTTGTCAAATATTTGTGTTCAGAAGGCGTCCCGAACTCTGTTTGTATTGTTTTATTCTCTGCAGATAGCAGTACGGAAGTTTAAAATCGTGCATTCTGCGATGCAGAAAAAGAGGGTAACCAAAATAAACTGAGATGTTAAAGAAAATATCTTCTGTATGTTTTCTATTTAGCTCAGTTTTGGTGGTAGACGTGATGTGAAAGTTTTGTGATAACCTCCCAATTTATATCTTTACCAAGCTTTTTGGAGTGAATAAGGTACTTATACTTCGTATCCAAGAAATTTAATGTTTTTAAAAGAATAAAAAAATGTTGTAACATGTTGTTTTGCGGCATTGTAGTTTCTTTAAAATTGCACACAGAAATGTGTCTAAGTTTTATATATTCTAACTGTGTGTGTTTCGCCCAAGTGGAAATCAGTGGGTCATAAAAAAAATTCCGTGTAAATCTGGAATTTTACCGTTATTTACTATTAATTTAAATCTTCCTTAAGAATTGCACTATCACTTGGTCATAACTTAAAAAAAACCCTTAGAGTAGATTTTGAGAAAATCGATCACAGATATATTTTTTTAATCCAATTGAATAATCCAGGGAGCGAGAAAAGGGTGTGTTAATAAGTTACAATTGAGTATGTATATCTTATTTCATTTTTTTTTCTCTACTTGCATAAATAAAATTTAATTTGGTAATTTAGAACTTATTTTATAAGTATAATAATATTTATATCTTATATCTTACAAAAAAAATTTTTTTTCTTTGTAATACTTATAAAAATATAACTGGATAATAAAATTAAAGTTCATATTCTTGACGACATAATATGATATTTTGGCTTTCGTAAAAGTTATTACATTTACAGTCTCTTTAAAGTCAATTTAAGAGAAGAAAAAAAAATATTTCGTCCCGTTCTCTTGTACAGCTAGACTTACGTGCGACATAGGTCTCTGAATTTTGCCATGTGACTCGTAAAACCTCATTTCGTGGCTTAATAAAAAGTTATTATTCTTAAATTGCAATTATAAGGTGAAGTAAAGGAAATTATCACGAATGTAACATTAATTTTCCATTTCCTCGCGTTTGGTTCCTTGGCGTCGTGACAAATGTATGTTTCGTGGGCTTTAAAGTTATTTTAAATCTTTACGAAACCGTGTTATAGCATAAAATTTTTAGAAATTATTTTTTTATAGCCAGCTGAAATAAAAAATGTCTTTGAGTTAGAATCATATGAATTAAGTATTTAGTTTTGAAAGTCAATAGTTTTATTTTATAAAGATAATCGTAAAGTGAATCAAGCCTAATATTTGGACATTAATCGTAAGGATAATAGTCTGCTGTTTATAAAATATCATATCACACAAAAATATTAGTTATCCGTTATTAAAATTATTAGTTATCCTTACACAAAAATATTAGTTATCAACTGCTATGAACATATAAAATTATCAGTTATCCTTACACAAAAATATTAGTTATCTGTTCATAAAATTATCAGTCATCGTTACATAAAAAAAAATCATCCATTTAAGCATCAGTTAGCAGTGTATTGAAACATTCTTTAGGTCGGTATTAAAATAACTAGACAACTACCCTCGTAGCTAGATATAAAATATTATTTATATAAAATCATAATAGATTCAGGTCATTAAACTTTTAACTAGTTGCCATAACAGTCGTAAACGAGAAATAAAAGGCCTTTGCGTAGCGGTAGATTATTATTGTGGCTTAATTACATATAAATAATTCCACAGGCACGTTAAGTAGCGCAAAGTTCAAAAGATTCCTCGCTTGCCATTCACTCCCGCTACAGTATTGCGAAACTCCGAGGAGTAACAGGGAGGTATAATTAACAAAGTTCATGGGCTCCTGTGAGAATTCTCATATATATCACCAACTTGATCGTCAGCTATGCAAGCGAACGCTTTTATTTGAAATCGAATACACTTATTAAGTTGTGATGGCCAGACGGTGAGAGATTTTTACCAAAGTTTCGCAGGTTCATTTCACACGCCATTTCACGCACCTATTAGTTTTCTATCAAACTAATGTTCTTTAGTAATCATTTTTAATTCTGCATGTGCTTTAGGGTAAAACGTGCCAGTAAAAATTTAGAGGTGGATTCAGTGGTGGGATGCAGTATTGCTTGTTCGGCATCTATCGTAAACAGGTTCCACACTCTGTAATCCTATCTACCAGAAGCTTGGGTCCTTTTTCTACTTCCTGTGGGTGCCTTTTTTTGTATTTTTGAAAATTTTTGAAAATATTAAAAAATATATTGGAATCTGTGAAATAAATTATCGATAAAATCAATCAATTCTTTCTTTAACTAAAGGCTTGATGAATGATTACTGATTACATTAAACTGAACTTTCTCTAATTGAATGTTCTTATAACTAATACAGACATGCAAATTCTGTCTGTGTATTTTATATTCAGGTTTGATTATATCAATTGGAGAGTGCGGGCGTAAGATAGAGAGATAGGCTTTAGTTTAAATGTTGCCTCAATATAACCCTTTGATTTATAAATTCATACTTAAAAAACTTTTTTACTAATAGAAAAATTGTTAGTGTTACTTTGCGATGAGTAAAACTATGTTGATCGTATTAAGAGAGTTATTGAAGGTGACATAATAAGCTGATTAATGCCAAGCTGCTAAGCTAACTTTGTAAGAAATTGTATTAAAGGTGTATCATAGCTACTACAGACTAACCTAGATATTACGTATCCTAACAAATAGGTCAAAAGTATTTACTTAAATGTATTTATATACATTTTTTGTAGACGTTTCTGTTAAAACTTATGTGTCTAATTAATGATAAAAAGATAATTGTTATCTAGGAAAAGATCGTAAGGATAACTGCATATCTCCAGAGATCTCCAGAGAGAGCTGTATGGTAGGGTCTAAACTCCAATTCCTCTCTCCAAAAATGAAGATAGGAGGCCTATGCCCAGCTGTGGGATAATAATAAGCCGTTACCTTTTTTGGGTATGTAGAAAAACTGAGGTGGGTAATCACGTTGCTCAGCAGTGATCGAACGGTTATTAGAAGGAATTGTAATATATTTAAATATAATAACATAATTTTAATATAATGAATGTTAAAATTACGTTACGGCTAAAAATTAAAGTGGTTTCAGTAAAAAGCATTACAAACAGAGAATGCTTTCAAAATATTTCTATAACATTTTTTAATGAAAAGAAGCTGTTTCGTTCTCACTAGATTTCGCTTACACACACCTGTGTCATTAATGTAAGAAATGTTTGTTAGATGTAATAACTAGCAAATGCCAGCGGCTCCGCCCGCGTGGAAAGACTAAATCTTTAATGTCGTATTGATAGTTGATAACCATAAAATTAGTTAAAGTGGGCTAACTTTAAAGCTAGACATATGCTGT
Source organism: Morpho helenor (assembly GCA_029227775.1). Classification (NCBI taxonomy): domain Eukaryota; kingdom Metazoa; phylum Arthropoda; class Insecta; order Lepidoptera; family Nymphalidae; genus Morpho; species Morpho helenor. Next base: position 5,337,292 of record JARGCU010000006.1, read on the forward strand.
CGCAGACTTTTATTTAGAACTTTTAGAGAGGATCAATTTTTTAATACATGATTTTTGAATAACTTTCACCGTTTACTGAGCGCACGCAAAGAAAGCTTTAAACTTTTGCCGTTTTCGTAATATTTTTTAATGCTGGTCCTCTCCTATTCATCTTAGCGTCATGTTATATACTTCTTATCTTTATATTTGACTATCTTACACTGAAATAATTTTTCTAATCAGTCCGGTAGTTCCTGAGATTAGCGCGTTCAAACAATCAAACAAACAAACTCTACAGCTTTATATATTAGTATAGATATTGTTTGGCACATTAGAAGTTACTCTTATGTTTAACGTCAGATTAAAGATCACACCAGACAATATTAAACCTGTTTTCATGAAATTTCTTTGAAAAGTGTTTATTTGACAGCATGTATTTGCTCCCGTTCGCCAGTGTGCTAACATTACCTTTTTTCGTTAAACTCAAGTGCCAGAAGACTGCTATGAAAGTTTACTTAAGAGTGCGCGAATGGAACACACAAAGCCTCATCTTGGAAATTCAAAGCCATTTTAAGTTTTAGTAATCGTAAAAAAGGAAAATTGAATGAGTTTCTTTTATGATACACTTTGTTTTCGTTCCGATTTTACTGGATCCTAGAAGATTACTCGGTTATTTGAAAATGGAACATTTAAAATAAAAAGTAGGTTAATGATTGCGTAACAGAGTGTAAGTCTGGAAACACTAAGGCACATTGTAAGGGAATTATAAAATCTTTTTTATTATATTAATATTAAAGTGATCTTTATTTGTGGAGATAGCGCCGTATAATAAGCAACCATGTATATTAGCCGCGAATCACTTTTCCAGTGTAAGGTTAATGATTTTTGAACAAATTATTACACCAATATTGATATATTTTGTGTCGGCAACACTGCTGAAGATGGAGTAGAAAGATGGCGGTTTGCGCGGGATGTCATTTTATAGAAAGGATGGTCGGTAAGAGAGTAGGATCTGGGGTATTTTGGTTGTGAAAGTGAACAGTGAACATGGAGACTAAATATACCTATTATTGATAATGGAAATGTTATTTCTTATACCATTGTCACGTAAAATGATATATTAATTAGTACCACATTAAATATTATAATAAATCTGGGTGATCAAGCTCGGTAATTTCTTTTTAATTGTAAAAGTTTTTCCACTTCTTTAGTCCAACCATTGAGCTATCACAACTTTAGAAATGACAGCCTAAATTTAATTTAATATCTATTCAACATTTTAGAATTTATTCATTTTCCAAAAACAGGCATAAAACGAGTTTTTTTTAAACCTAGTTAAATTGATTTTTTTCGCCCAAAACCCCCTACATGCTAAATTTCAGGAAAATCGTTCCAAGATTCAGAAAATATATTTATATATATATACATGCTAGATTAACTCATTAAAAAATATATATTAGAAAAGATAACAGCATATCGATCTTTTCCAACTTCAGATAAGTACGGCAATAATGCAATATTTTTTCTAAAGAATAATGAATATTTAATTCAATTCATTTGAATATTTAACAAGTTATTAAGTTAGAATATATATAATTATGTTAAGACCAATTTCAGTTAAATATATCACTTTACTTCAATTGTAGTCGAAATCGAGTAGGGTGAATCGTTAGAAATTTACTACAATGCTCAACGATTTCTGTCTGACCCAGTTCTGACGTCACAAAGTGCACGATTCCGTTTACTTTGTATTGTTGCAAGGATCAAGACATATCGTCGACGTTTGACTCAAATATAAATAGGATTGGATTTCATGAACTTTATAACTTTCCATTTACTTTTCTGTGATATACGCTAGTTAAATGGAAAGTTATTGAAGCAATTCGCAGTCCGTGAATAGGGTGAAGGTCTCCCCCATCGAGGAGTTACAGGGTGAATTGGGACGGGATTATTTCCTAGTCGTGATTGCGTAATAGCTATAACTAAATCATCCTTGTAAAGGGTTTACGGAAAACTTTGCGCTTAAGTTAAAGGTGAACTGCAAAGGTTCTCGAAATTGTTTAAGCGGATTACCGGAATAACGTATATGGAAAATACACCTGTATAGCTGGTAATGTTTATCAATTTAAGTACACTAAAGGGGTTTAATAACACAATATCTGATATGAATAAAGTAAAAAAAACTAACATAAAGTGAAAAACTACTTATTAAATAGATCGTCTTTTGTTTTAGAGATAAGTTGACCTTTGTACACTTTTTTAATTAATTTTTACTAAGCGACGAAGGTAAGTTGACATCATCAGGCGGCCAGTTGTTAAAACAACTAGCCGAAAAACGTAACATGTTTAATACATATTGTGCCGACTCCACTTAGAGTGGTATAAGTGCAAGAAAATGTTGATAATAGCATTATGAAGCTACAGACTTTCTTTACGTGTTTTCACAATTATTTAGTACTAGTAATATCCCGCGGTTTCACTCGCGTACATACTGGTTTCATGGCTGTGGAAAGTCTACTAAGTCGGACTACAGATTTATTTTTGTTAAATATATCATCAATAGTTTTTGCAGCGCATACAATGACAGATTTTTATGACTAATTTTTTACACCTTATTACATTTTTATCACAGATTCCTATTTTTTTAATGTAATATAAGCCTATGTTGCTCAGTAAAAATGCAGCTTTCCAATGGTGAAATAATTTTTCAAATCGGTCTAGTAGTTTTTCTTTGAAAACATTTACAAACATACATACTTACATTTTTACATATATAATTTTTCTCCTTTATAATATTAGTATAGACTAGCAATCGCCAGCGGCTTCGCCCGCGTGGAAAGATTAAAACCGTAATATAGTATTTTGATAACCATAGAAATGGTTAAAGTGGGTTTACCTTAAAAGCTAGACATTGCTGTCGCGGAATTTTATTTACAACTTTTAGAGGGGAACAATTTTGTAATACATGAGTTTTGAATAACTTTCATCGTTTACTTAGCGCAACGAAAGCTTTAAATTGTGCCGGTTTCGTAATATTTTTATTGCTGCTCCTCTTCTATTCTTAGCGTGATGTCTTAATGGTCTATAGCCTTCCTCAATAAATTTTTTAAATCGTTTCAGATTAGTTCCTGAGATTAGCACCTTAAAACAATCAAACAAACAAAGTCTTCAGCTTTATATATAATATTTTCCTACAGAAAAGTTGTGAAAACTCTTCACTCAACGTTGCATGACAGATGATGTTAAAAGGTAATGCGCGAAAAATATTGAGGAAAATATTTTGGTATGATGAATACGCAGTATTTGGAAAAAAAGGACGCTGACGTGAATGGCTCCGCCTGAAAGAACCTACAGCCAGGCACACGCAATGAGTTTAGATAATATTTTTGGCATACTTAATAATATCGTCTATTCAATATCGTAATATTCCTTGACAATTTATTTGAGGGCAGCGGAAAAGAATTTCGTTATACAACTTAAAAGAAATATATGTGTGGCCAGTTGACAGAGCTGTGATAGCCCAGCGGTAGCACCGTGTGACTTTTACGAGAAGGTCACGGGTTCGAACCCGGGCATACACCAATGAGTTTTTCTGTTATAACTCATGTGACTAATTGATAATTACAATTTATCACATGCTTTTCGGTGAAGGAAGGTCTCTAGAGAATTCAGGAGATATGTGTAACCTACCAATCCGCATTGGAGCAAAACGGGGAAGAGGCCTATTCTGAGCAGTGGGATAGTAACAGGCCGCTGATTACTTTACTTACAGTTGACGCGGTTGGCAGTGGTTCAGCCTCCAATCATTAATAAAAAAACCATTTGTTAGCCTTTTAAGCCTTGTTTTTATATATTTAAAAATATATATCATCATTATCATCCACCTGCCTTTATTACACTCTAAGTGGTCTCGTCACAACATGTTATAAACATGTTGTCACATGATTTGGCTACGTATTTTACGACCGGCCGCCTGCCTGACGTAGACATATTTTACGACACCTCGGTAAGAAATGAGGGTGGACTATCTACTCAGTCGGATACCACACGGCGGGTCGACTTACCTTAATCGCCTTTTACGTCACCTAGGTAAGAAATGAGAGCTGTCTATTCTACTCAGCTGGATACCAAACTGCTATTATTTAGAAACCAGACAAGTATTAAAAATATTTCATACAAAAAACATCTTAACGTACATTTTCCAGGCTAATAAATATGTTTGTAAATTATCCACCTCTAAATTTATACCCACGTAGCGGCCGTATAAAGGATTTAGGTTTTCAGTCTGCTTTGCCATAAAGCCCAATTAAAAGTAGGAGTTGCTAACGACATTTATTTCAACAAAAACAAATTTGCCAATTAATTTATAAAGGGTTATAGCTGTTTATTTTTAACGAGTGAAGGTAATCTGAAAGCGGAGATTTAGGATAAGTAAGATAGAGTGAGATATTTTCATAGATAAAATCAATACTAATTTCTTGTTATTTTTCGACCGGCTGCCTGCCTGACGTCATCTTACCTTAGTCGCTTTTTACGACACTTCGGTAAAAAATGAGTGTGTGGTTTATTCTACTCAGCCAGATACCACACGGTAGGTCAATTTGCATTGGTCGCTTTTTACGACACCTCGGTAAGAAATTAGGGTAGTCTATTGTACTTAGCCGGATACCACATGGCAGAATAAACCATAATTTATTATGTTTTTTTACAAATACTAATAATTAATTAATCAACTACAAATAATTTATTTTGTTTACAAAACAAACCAAAACAAAATAAATTATTTATTTCATTTTCATCTAGGTAATTATGGCATAAAATGATTAATTATTCTGATACCAGTAATAATTATAATATAAGTGAAATTTATGAATATGCTTATTGAAATCCATTTAATGTAAGCGGCTTTTGCTTTATAAATAAACATGTTTCTATTCGATGGCAATTTCATGCCCCAAAATAACCACTTAAAAAATATAGAGTTAAAGTATCACCCTATACCAAATATGACGAGAGCAATATAAAAACAAGATTATTAACACAAAACGAGCCACTGACTTTATGCGACTTACGTATGTGAAATATGTACCGGCTACTTTGAATAACGGTAAAAACAATCTATAGATCTAGATATAGATCTATATTATTATCTTATTTATAACTATATTTTTTGATCTATTATATCTATTAGATATTTATATATTTTGCGGGATAGCAAAAACGGAACCGACATCGGGATATCTGTTTATAAATGTTGCATAACACAAATACAAATTAATAAATTAAAATTATTTTAATTTTGCCTGTAATTCTAACTGGTGGATAGACTTGACTATGTAAAATGATATACAGGTTGACTTTTCAGATGACAACCACATGAAATGTAATCTTAAAATATCTTCTTCACCCGTTTTAAGACTAAGATATTTATTAAATAAAAAAAAAAACCTAATAATATAATAATTAGCTTTACGTTATCAAAAGTGTGTTAAATTTAAATTTATTATATTATTACCATTATTATACCTATTTATATAATATACTATTTACTACTTGCAATTTATGACACGCTTCTCGGTGAAGGAAAACATTGTGAGGAAAACTTGCATATTTACTGAGATGAAAATTAGTTCCATCGAGTTACAACATATTATTAATTCCAATATCAGTTTCCACTTTGAAGCAAATATTTTTGTATTATTTCTTGGTAAATATACAGTTTGTTATAATTTTAAAAGAGATAAAATAAAATGTTTTCTAGTCCATGAATTATATAAATTGCTGTGAGAGCATTTTCATCTTAATATCCAGCTAGGCGCATATTAGTTTAGAAATTTTAAAGTTACTACTTTCTGAAGTAATACCACAGGGTAATATCACTCAAGAGTTTCTAGTTCACTCTATATCTCAGTGACACAATTTTATAAAATTACATTTTATGTTACAGTATAAAATTTGTTATAAACTTTTCAATAAATTTTAAGTTTCATTTTAATAAAAATTTCTAAATAGTAATTAACAAATTACTACCTAATATATAACAATATACACACATTATGAAACAAAGTTCCCAAAAGATGTCTGTCTGTGTCCACTGAATGGATTTTTTGTGCAATTTTTTACTACAAGATAGTGCAGCTCTTGAGTTTTTAAGGTTTGAGTTAATAGTTTATACATCGAAACGGCTAAATCAATCTTGATGACTTTTATTAGCAGATAGGAGACGATGTGTAGCAAAATAGGCTACTTTTTATCCTAGAATTCCCGCGCGATTCACGAGGGAGAAACACACACACACATACTGATTTCCACGTGGGCGAAGTCCTACTAATATTATAAATGCAAAAATTTGTGACTTTGTAACTCTTTGACGGCGAATCCGCTAACCAATATCGATGAAAATTGGCACAATTATTCCGTATACACCGGCGCATCATAAAGACTATAGAAATCCTGTTAATTCTACAGGAATAGGATGACATTGAAAAGCGCCATCTATTATCAACCTGTTACGTGACAACAATCCACACAGACGAGTGCGGTACGCACCATCCAAGCCGGAGTACCCCAGGGCAGTTGTATATCGCCGCGCTTATACGCGGCGTATACGGATGACATCCCCACCCTGCGCCACCATCTGCGGGAAGGGGAGGAGGACGTGCTGTTGTCGCTGTTCGCCGACGACAGCGCGTATTTCGCGTCGTCCTACCATCAGATCGTTGCCACCAACCGCATGCAGCGTATGCTGGACTTGTTGCCGGAATGGCTGGACAAGTGGAGGATGGCCGTCAACGTCGGGAAGACGGCCGCTCTGCTCACCAGCCGCTCCAAGCCGCTACGTCAGCTGACTCTACGAGGCCAGGACGTAGAGTGGAAGACCACAGTAAGGTTTTTGGGGTGTGAGTTGGACCGCAGCCTGTGCATGAACCCCACGGTGAATCACGTCGTGGGTCGAGCTGCCGCTGCTAGGTCCAAGCTTCACGCGCTATTCACATCCCATCTACCTATGAACACCAAACTGCGGGTCTACGGTGCCTACGTCCGCTCGCGCTTGACGTATGCGGCACCCGCCTGGTACGCGCTATGTTCGGCGTACCAGAAGCGAAGACTGCAAGTCCAGCAGAACCGCTGCCTGCGACTGATCGTAGGAGCCCCGAGGTATGTGCGGAACGACGTCGTGCATCGGGATACCAAAATGCCGACCGTGGAGGAGTATGTCCGTCGCCTTGCGCGCTGGATGTTCGCGCGTGCGGACCACAGCGCGCACGTACACCTCCACGGCATCGCACCACTCCATGCGCGACCACCCGATGGACGTTCCCTGCCTCGCGAGCTCCTGCGGTCACCGTCTCCGCGGCCCGATGCGGATGACGACGGCGACGACGAGGACGACGCGACGGGCGAGAGGGCGACACCACGGATTATGACACCACCTGACGACGACTTTGAGGTCTAGGAGCTAATATTCCCAGACCTCCCCACCGAACCAGACATCCCTTAGGTCACCTAGGTGACCTGGGCTCACGGCCCAAATACCGACACCCTTAGGTCACCTAGGTGACCTCGGCCTACGGCCGAAACACAAACCGGGCTTAAGTGCCCGCGAGGAACTGCCCGGGCAAAGAGGTACGCCTCGAGGCCCGTACCCCGCTTACCCCCCACCCGGGGAGTCAGCGAGATGACCCTGCTGCTACGAAGTTGCGGGTAAGAGCTAGTAACTTATAAATTCCAACTTGTTTTCCGCAAAAAGGCGGATGAATGTGAAAAGGACTAACAAACAAATATTTGCATTTCAAACAAATATTTTTGCCGATTCTCGAAACTATAAAAATTTTGCCTACGATTTATTCAATATGCACAATAGATAAATGGGTTATACGGTTTAAGCCGGTTCAATTAAAGAGGTACATATTATCTCTCCTATCCATATAACTGCTCTTAAAGGAAGACTTGGATTAAGAAAAAAGAGCCAGATATTTTTTCCTCGCTTTTGCATATGGTCAGCGCAAAATAAATTGAGGATCGGTTATTTATCTTTCGTCTTAACAGACAGTTAGGGTTTCTAAGGGCGATCCCTTTTTCCAGTCGCACGAGTAAAGCCTGTTACACTGCTCAATGGCAAAGTATTTTTGAGAATATTATCTACCTACAAAGCTGTCGTAATACTCAAAGAATGAATATTAATTGATTCCCATTAAAGTTTAATAGCGGCAACGGAAGACGGAACAATTTATAACTTTGATATATTTTTAATGATAAAACGAGATGAAAATGATAAAATGATAACATCTACGATGATTAAATTTGGCCGCTGTTTTTTACACGTTCTTGCGTCTAGGTTTTTTTTACCAGTCAGCGTGGTATCCGGCTTAATAGAATATACCACCCTATTTTTTTACCGGGCGTTGTAAAAGTCGACTAAGGTACGTTGATATCAGATAGGCGGCCGGTCGTAAAATATCTAACGAAATCATGTCACAACATGTTGTGGCGACCCCACTTAGATTGGGATAAGGGCAGAAAGGATGATGAATGATCTAAAACTGTATATAGAATTAACCTAATTTTATTCTCAATCAAATAATATAGTTTTCGTCGTTTTTCGCTCAAGAAAAAACTTAGTCATGATTAGGACATTGTAGTCCTTCTATTAATAATGTTTATTTAGGATTGAGGACGTAGTAGTGTAGAGAGCATAATAATCATTAATAATAAAGGCTCGTTTCGTATTAATTGCAGCAAAACAATCGCATCTTATCAACTGCAATCACATCGTATCAACTGCATCCTAATAAAATAAAATAAAATAAAATAAACTAGACCTAATTCTGCGTTCAAAATTGCTGATCCGCCAAATTATCTAAATATGTATCTTTCATTAAAGTTGTATTTATACTATTTAAAGTTGCAACTTAAGAGCACACGCTATACGAGCAGAAAATATGTAACCTATTTAATACCTAGGTTACTTTACTCTTCAAGTAAAAATAATGCTGACTCGTTTTTTATACAAAGAATCAGCGTAGGTCACAACGTAAAAAAACTGGCAACATTTTGAGAGTGTGAAATATAGAAAAAATTCCTTATTAAAAATTATATATTATAATAGTATGCATTTAACAATTACTTTTTTTTAAATCATCTAGTAGTCCATCTTTTTATATAAGCCATATACATATTTCAAGAATGATAAAATTTAACAATTAACTTTTATAAAAGTTTTTCGTTCTGAATGTATGCATTGTATAAAAGTCTGTGGATTTCAATGTAATCCACTCTGTTATTTTAATTCAAAGCCAAGTAGAAGTCATTATACATAGTCATTATATTAATCATTAAATTTATAACATATTTGTTGTTTCTAAAGATCGAAACAACGTAATATTCTACGTTTTTCCGAATTCCAGTCGTCAATAAAGCACTCCCTGTTGCGAAATTTAATATTCTATTGGTAATGTAAAAACCACAGTTTGTGAGCGTGTACCTGAGCATATGTGCGCGCGCGTGTGTAAATATATATGTGTGTGTGTGTGTGTGTGTGTGTGCGCGCGTGTGTGTAAATATATATATGTGTGTGTGTGTGTGTTTGTGTGTGTGTGTGTGTGTGTGTGTGTGTGCGCGCGTGTGTGTGTGTGCGCGTGTGTGTGTGAGCGTGAGCTTGCGTATTTGTACCGCTTTGACGTTCCAATAACTTAATAATGAGATGATAATTGTAAAAGCTAAACAACAAAAATCAACGACTAAAAACAAGAAATATCTAGAAGGCATTAAAATGAAACGATATTTTTATTTAAGTCTTCTAGGGCAATAAAAGACCCTCGCAACTTCTCTTTATTATCAAAAATTGTACCCAGAGTAAACATTTACCCCATCGCAGATAAACTGTGAAACAACTGGGTCAAATTTTAATATGAAGGAAACATTTTTGGATTCGGAAACGATGAAATGTCGAAGGTGCTTTTTCTCAATTCTTGATGAATAGTGCTGGATAAAAAGAGTTTCTTTGTCTGAATCTTACGATTTTGAAAGATATTACGCCGTGAAAAGAATATCTCTTTATCTTAGGAATAATTAAAATCTTAAAGAACTAATAAGAATGTTACGAAACTTTGTTACTGCAATTTTAAATTATTTAACACTACTGGGCCTGGGAAATATATTTAAAACCTCGCCACGTAATGGATTCAAAAATATTATAACTCGTAATTTAGAAATAGGAATAATTACAAAAGTCACTGAAGGGGTTTCGAAAAACTAGCATATACAAACAACATGCCTTGTTCTTCTTTAATATAGAGTACGACATTAAAAGAAAAAAGCATTATAAGGATATAAAATAACTACTTTATTAAACAGTAAATGAACATAATTTAATTAAATATTATTTATTCGTAATAAATTCAATCGCTTTCAATAAATTGAAATTGTGTGTAAAAATGAGTTAATGTTGTTCGATTTTGGATTTTCATGAAATTGAGCATGTACATAGGCTTGAAATATCGATTTATCTAGGTTTTATTAAAAAAAAATTTGTTTTATCTCTGTTTTCAGGCACTGAAAAAACTGTTACAATTAATGAGAAAGCCAAGGTTAATTGCGCTGTCAATTTCACAATAGCTTATTTGGGTACTGGCGGTCTCAAATTCAGAATACCAGGATCAATTCCAGATAATATCTTTTTTAATGCATTATTTTAAATATTAAAAAAATTACCAGGTCACTCAGGTAGTATAAAATTTAATTGACGCACTAAAATTGAATTGTATTCTATAATGTAAGACGTGTATACAATATTTTTCGACGGCCTAACGGGGCAAATATGTAACGTATTTAAATGCTAATAAATAAAGAAATGTATATAAACTTTTTGTAAAAAAGAATTACGTAACTACCAAAAAAAGATGACACGTATGACGATAGTTGCAAAATATGCGAATTTTATGTTCAAAATGGCAAAAACTACTATGGCAGTTTTTAGTTTGGAACCCGATTTATCGCCAAGACAGTGGTCAAACTTGGAGGTATTCGTTATCGGATACCAACTTTTGGGTACCAAAAGGTAAATTCTCAAACTACAAAGTTTCACCTACTTCTTGTTACGGCTTTAGTAAATGATTAAGCTTAGCAAGGAACAGTTTAATGAACAATGGTTGTATAACACAGCTATATTAATATAGGGCCTCTTGAATCTAATATCAAGTGACAAAAGCCTCAACTCATATGCCTAGTTGTTTGAAGGCATTTTGAACTAAAAGTAAACGGGTTAAACTTATAAGTATTTCTTATAAAAATGTGTTTGCATACTAAATATTTAAAATGCATCAGCGTATTACGACGGAGAAAAATATCACGTTGAGGCCTACATAAGCTTAGATATTTGCAGGGATATGTATCTTTCCAGTCTGAATTAGATCAGCATAGGTAGTCTACTTTCCATATTATTTTATTTTCGAGGTTAGTGGAGAAAATGATACGGCGGAAACAAACCTTTAAAACTTGCTAATCGGGTCAACGCGATGTTTCTCAGCATTATATGCTTCATAACAATTAAAGAAGAGGCATCTGCTTGATAAGACATTAACAGTCTAGCGTTGCCTTCAATCTTTGTGCTTTTTACATACTCAGAAAAAAGTTTTCATAAATCTGCGATCCCTATATTCGGAGGTAGTTTTGGCGTATTTAAAATCAATACACACTGTTGCATTGCTGTCTAAAAGTCTTTTATATACTTTTAAATTCACAGGAGCTGGAAATTGTTAAATTGCCGTGTCGAAATAAATCTAATAATGGGAAATTAACACCATGCACCATGGGTTTTAAGGTCACTTTTTACTAATCCATACCTAGTACTTTTTAGCACATCGATCTTGGATCTTATACCATAGTGAACGACGCTAATATTATTTCTTTTAAATTTTAACATTCCTTAAATAAATATTTTATATTCATAATGTCGACTTTCTACTTATATTACTTTTGCACTACTAAATCTGAACAAAGGACATCTTATAAATAATTAAAAAGTGTTAAAATATCATGACGTTTTCTCGACGAAATTTCTGGAGTCGGTGTAAATAAATTATGACTACTTCTGCTATCTGAATGAATAATAAAAATATATCGTGTACTATAATCTTTTCTTTATTTCCAAAGCGAAATTACAGGCATCAGTAGTTTTCCTTTTACCGCACAATAAATTTAAGCAACACTAAGTTTTATTTTAATTCAGGGCTTTTACACTATTCCAGATTTGAACCGACATTAAAATTACAATTTAACTACAACCCGCAAGAATATACATCGTTATATACAGTTATATAACGCAAGGATATATATCGTTTTTGAGTATACAAAGATCTCTATACTCATAGGTATGTTAATTATTATTAATTCCATTTTAAATGTTAATTCATAATGAATTCTTATTTAACATATAGATCTGCACATCAAGGAAGTATATATTTAACCAGCACGCTATCCTAGTACTAAAAATTGAATGAGACCCCATATAGTGTCATTTAGGCAAGAACAAAAAGATATACGATCTCATAAAACTGCCAATAGTTTTTTCATATCATAAAGCTTGCAATATGAATTTCTAATAAAATATCTTGATCGTTAATATCGCCCAAATGCTGTCGAATAAATCAATTCGAAATTGACTCATAAATTTCCTATTCAAAGGGTTATATTCTTAACATAGTTTCATATCCAGTTAAAAAGTATTAAGTGCACCACCTAAAAGAGTGAAAATGAAATATTCATATTTAAAAACATTGAAAGGCAATAGTCCATCTCTAATAATTTAATACAGACATTTCAGTCACAACAAGCTCATATCTCGTTTAATCACAAGAGATGTAAGGCTTTATCTATTTCAAATCATTTGACAACATGTTAGTAACATGTTGTGCCGATCCCACTTAGAGTGAGATAAGGATGATGTTAAATATAAAAGTCCCTCTGAACTTTCCTCTTTTCTATTCCTACTATCCTCTTATTTACTAATTAAAAATATTTTAAAAATATTTTCAAAATAGCTATGTTTATTTCGTTCATCATTATCATCATTACCATTTGGATTCGTCTTACTTATTTAAAAACATAACTTTTGAAACGAAAATTCTCCGTTCACCAAGTAGGAGATGACCGAATTTTGTTTCGAAGAGCCTCCTTAAAGCTATACTTATTCGCCTAAAGTTATCTTTTTTATGGTTTGGAAATGTTTTAAGTGTTTGTAAGTGTAGCACTCGAACGGTTTGTAACAAAATTTTACTCAGTAAAACTTCGGGACTTTCTACGGATTTTCCGGTCCAAAATAATTGAATGATAGAAACCGTCTATATCGCTTATTGCACAATATATTTATATGATATCAAGCTCACAACTTTGTAATTTATAGAATTTATTTATTTTTAAAAGCCATCAACAATACACATACCATGTAGAGCTACAAATCCAAATTGTTAAATTATTTTAAACTCAGTGCTTTATTAATTATAGATGGCAACGGCATGCACTATTTGACAACAATTATTTTGCCATTTCATATAAATACGCATTTGTTTTATGTATGATAAATAATACAATAAACAAAAATCTATAATCTACCTAAAGAAAAGGTAAAAATAAAATAAGATCAGTGGAGGGAATTGGGCTGGCGTTTTATAAATTTTCAGGCGAATTAGGCGTTACTATGCGGAGATCCACAATACAAAAGTAACAATAAAATTATTTTGCTATAATCCGCGATGAAGTAAAATAGAAATATAATGCCAAATGTAGAATGGACAATCCGTGTTCATACCTGATATATGCAGGATTCGTAAAAACATATGCACAAACCACCACCATCACAATACACAAGCACTACATACGTTCACTATCACAAACCTCCTCATATCTCCTGATGATGCTTCGGTTGCGGGGCGAAACGATTGTGGAGTTTGTGATAGTGGACGTATTCATAACATCATCATTCTCATACCCTTATCCGACTCTAAGTGCTATTTTACTCAGCCGGATACACACTTAACTTAGACGCCTTTTACGACACCTTGATAAGGAATGAGGGTGGTGTATTCTGCTCAGCCGGACACCACGCGGCGGCGTATATTACTATAATTTAGAATTTAATAATTCTAATAATTTATAATTTAATTGATAATAATTTATTAATACCATTTATCAAAAACTATTTACACCCTGTAGTTTATATATATTAACATAATTGCTTAACTTAACACGGATATCGTAAAAAAATAAAATTAATTCATTTTTTAGTTTGATATTAAAATATTTTGGTTCGTAAAATATTGTCGGAGTAACATAAAATACTGCTACAAATTTTGCCGACTTAAAAAACGCAAAACACTTGGGAAATATATTCCCATCATCTCTGGTATAATTTTCGTTAGTACTTGACGACAACTGTGGGACGGAACAGCTGTGTTGACGTAACATCAAATATCGTACAGCTTATTATAACGGAAATTTATTTATTTCCAAAATAATTGTGTCACGAGATATATGAAAGCACGTTCCAATTATGCTTTATAACGACAACATTTGCGTTTACTTGCCTGGCGTTACTTAGTGGGTAGAACGTTTTTTCATTTACTAAAGTAGAATAGTTATGATAGCATTATTTTGGTATAATTCGCGTTTGTTAAGAAAATGTATTTAATGCATAAGTGTAGGAAGCAAAACCGTTCTAATAATTTAATTCATCCAGGCTCAGTTACCGAATGTATTACAATACACTACCACCAACAGCACATTACACAAACACTACACATATTCACTACGACTATCTCAATGATCATTTGCTCCGTAACCAAAGCATCGTTAGGAGATAGGCTCCACGACAACGACTTTGCGATTTTGTCGTATTTCGACTTTATCATAACTTTTGTATTATGGAATTCTGAGAAGTTAATTCTAAATAATAGAGCCTACTTCTGTAAATTCTTTAAGTAAAGTAATTTACTATGACGATTGTGAAAACTATTTCGTGAGAGTTACTGCTATACTTTAACCTGTTTATTATCTTACTATAGTCATTATAATAAAACTCAATATCTGAGCGGGTGATGCTACCAAATATATATAGAATTTCTGTGACCTAATCAAAAATGAAAAAAACCACTGTAAAAAACGAAGTAATATAGTTATTAATGCCTTAATAGATGGTAAAGCTAAAGTGTCAATAGGGTACAACAAATTCAGAAAAACCGATTGATGTCGGGTCCCAAAGCGTTTTAGCACCAACTCCATACAAGAGGTTGAATATTTTTCAATTTCACACAAACGGTCTAAAAATACGCTGGAATAACTGCTCTATTATATCTATATATACACCACACTATTAACTCGTAAAAATGTTTATAAGAAACCTACCACATTAGCCACTCGACACTATAATGAAAAAGGTAATAATAATATAATACGTAAATAAAAGTGGTATCTAACTCCTAGGAAACAAAACAGTCATTTCTATACCTGACGACCTTTTCTTGTATTCGCATATTTAGATACTGTGGCACTTAAGTATAATCAGATGTAATTTCCGTCGAGAGAAACAGATACAATTTTGCTCCATAAACATTTAACTTATTTATCATACAGAATTCTTACATCACATCTACATTATAAAATTTTTCAATAGAAATACATACTTTAAACATTATTTACAGGTGGTGGGGTAGGATATATGTAAAAAATAAATAAAAAAAAATAAAATGCATAGCTATTGTAGAGTATAGATGCAATTAAAACTCGTCGTTATATAGACGGCGCTGCTCACTATAGCAAAAAAATATATATTCGGAAAGACAAACACACAATATAAGATAAAAAAATTATTTCTCAAAGAAAAATATGGAAGTGAAATAAGATCCCCAACATTAATTGAAATTATGAATTACCACTATGGAAACTATTACCGTTTACTCACACTTTTTACTATAATTATAATAGACATGTCACGACATCACCATAATCTCAGCATGTAAGCTGTAATTATGGACTAAATAGCCTTGTGAAGAAATAGACAAAGCTTCCTTTATAAATATCATGTATTTTTAGCTTAAAATAGCTAAATATCGACTTATGTGCTGAAAGCTCACTATCATCATCGCATTTTAACGCAGTTAATAATATAAATTATGTAATAAACTTCATATTATTCTACTAATGGTGTTCCTTTACATTAAGCCTCCCATAGACAATCAATTATGATCTTACTTATATTGATAAGTGAGACCGACGAAGATAACGTAAAAACATTTTGTGCCTACGTGAGAAGTATATTAACGCCATTTGCTCAGACTCCTTCTTCCGTTTCCGCAGAAATGTATCTGATATTAAAATGGTAAAATTACTGTTGTTTTAAAATATTAAAAAATTGAGAAAAAATACAATGTATTTAAAAATAGTTTTATCATTATATTTGTTTCTTCGAATTCCACAAACTACACTTACTTTATTCATGAATTACTTACGACAAAAATATATAAAAATATTTCCGTAAACAAACATTCAAGGAAGAAAAAGATTAATGTATTATGATCATAATGTGTTTATAAAGAATAATAAGAAAAAATTAACGTCTAATAGAAAATAAGGAAAGACAAGAATTTTCTTATATATAGCAACAAATATTTTATGTATGATCCTTAATAGACTCTGAATCAACTGGTTTATCTCAATGAAATTTTCAGACAATATTTAGAATGACCCAACGGATGATCCTGTAAAGTTTGGTGGAAATCGGAGCATCTTTTTAACAGTTGAGTTCTGTTTAAAGGGGTATTCGAAACCAGACTGAGCCACAACAACTTGTGGCCGAACAGTCAGTCTGCTATAAAAGTTAATCAGAAATTAAATTGAGTACTGTGAATATTATATATTGTGAATATTAAAAAATGTAACGCAGGATATTTAATAAAATATTTCACAAAATGTTTTGCTTCAATGAAAATTAAAACGTAAATTAGTAAATGGAATTTGACAAATAAATATAAATCAAAATTGTTTTATAACTAATATTTTGTTTTAACATAGTCTCTAATTGATATTTACATTATTTCACACGCTTTTAGGTGAAGGTAAACATCGCAGGGAAACCTGCATATCCCTAGAGAAATCTTAGATGATATGTGTATCCCACCAATTCGCATTAAATCTCACCCCCTTCTCTCCAAATATAGTTAAGAGTCATATGCTCAGCAGTGGAATAGTTAAGCCCGTTAATTAACTTTTTATTATTATATCTTTAACTAACAATCGCCAGCGGCTCCACCCGCGTGAACAGATTAAAACCGTAATATAGTCTTTAGATTACCATAACAAATGGTTAACGTTAACCTTAAAAGCTAGAAATATGCTGTCGCGCACTTTAATTTAGAACTTTTAGAGGAGAACGATTTTGTGACACATGATTTTCGAATAACTTTCACCGTTTACTGAGCGCACGCAAGGAAAGCTATAAATTTTACCGCTTTCGTAATATTTTTCATTGCTACTCCCCTCCTATTCATCTTAGCTGTTGTTGTGATGTTATATAGCCTATAGCCTTCCTCGATAAATGGACTATCTTACACTGAAAGAATTTTTCAAATCAGTTTAGTTGTTTATTATTTATTAGCACGTTCAAACAATCAAACAAACAAACTCTTCAGTATTTTAGTATAGATTAAAAATGGTCTAAAGCTAAGTCATTAACAGCACTTGGCGTATGTTATATAGCTTTGAAGCTAGCGCAATATAAGGTCAGACGGCCTCCTTTATTATCGCATTCCTACACATTTTTCACGTCAACAGCAGAGTAAAGAGAGGGCGCAGGAAGATTGCAATGGTATTTCCAGTAATTTTCTTTACTGGGAAAACAATTTAACATGTGAGAATGCTCGGGAAAAGGGACGTTATGAGATATAATAAAAACGGCCTTTACTTTTGTAAATTGTGAAGATAATGTTAATTAAATTACTATTTAACTGCGTTATAACGCAACACGAGAATTTTATTTATAAGATATATATACATATATGTGTGCTAAACTGAATAGTCGAAAAGCCACTGTCGGGCGTATGCGCGCCCTTACTGGTGACCACTGAAAATCGGTGTTAGGGTCTCGCGACCTCAACAATAGCCGAGTGGTTCTCCAATTTGTGAAGGCACATTATCTCGCTGAGAGTCGTTAATGAAGTAATTTAAGGGTAATGTTAGGTATTAATAATTGTTTAAGTTTCTTTTTTTTAAATTTTAAGTTACGTATACTTTATTTTGTTTTTTATACTACTTTTTTGTCAGCTTGTTACTCTTCTCTCTGTGTTGTAATGTGCCACATAAATAAAGTCTTTCTTATTCTTATTCTTATACTTACACACACGCGTTACACTTTTACCACAATTCATTTGTATGTCTAGAATTACAACTGTCTTTTCTAGAAATTCAGCTACTAGTTACTATAGGAAAATTTTACACTTGCAGTTGACACATCTCAACCTTCCGCCATGATGTCCGGTTGAGTAGAATAGACCATGCTCATTCCTTACCGAGGTGTCGTAAAAGGCGACGTCAGACAGGCGGTTGGTTGTAATATACGAAGCCAATTCATGTGACAACATGTTTATAACATGTTGGGCCGACCTCACTTAGAGAGGGATAAAGGCCGGAGGATAATGATGAGTTGACATCTCAACCGCAACAATCTATCAAGCAGCATTTTGCAACCCGTTTGAGATCACTTCTACATTTCTACTGAGAAGTACTAATAAAATTATAATAGCAACCATATGATATTAAATTAAATTAATTTCTTAAATTAATTAAACTGCTTCCTAGTGCGGCTTTTGATTACGTCCAGTTTATAATTCTAGCTTTTCTATGATACATATAGTCAATTACGAAATTTAGAATAAACAACCAAAAACAGGCCGTGTTTTAAAAACAAAGCGCTACATTACAGCATTTTTATGAAATAATATTTTTAAATTTGTATTTAGAAGAAGTATTTTTCCATTTTTTGTAAAAAGAAATTGTAAGAAAATTGTAATGTTTTGCTTATTTACATGACAGCTCATTATTCTCGAAACAAAACCGAAATTAATAACAAAGAGTACATGGCAATGTTTTGAATAATTAGCCATGTTACATTCATTTGTAATTTTTCGTTAACAAAAAGGCATAAGATAAAGAAACAGTCATTATTATTCTTTTAACTTAAAAAAACGTTGTTTCTAAAGAAACATGACAGAAAGATAAAAACAGATAATTAGAAGTACTTGGTTACTTAATCTAAATTACATAACATCAGTCCCCATTAAAATTATAATTAAGCGACTTGTCTTCATTGTTATACTTGATACCTGACTTAAGATGAAAGCAAACCGGAAAGGGGTCTAACGTTCATGGTTCCTACAAAGCATCCAGCTAGAACACTCAATTGCTTGGCGGTTTGGCTTTGGCGGTAAGGCAACCGCAGCGATTTGCATATTATTATGGAAATTGAACTCAGGACCCCAAGTTAAATGATGATACAGCGACACTTTAAGTCATAGTACGTAATTATACTCGTAAAAGTATGTAATATACACGAACACGTCACGGGTTGAAATCCAAAAAAAGCGACATAATAATATTTTTATTATATTAATTAGCCACATTTTTTGTGGCTTATTTTAACTAGCCACAAATGTGGCTAATTAATATTAATTTATAAATTAAAATTAATCATACTCTTATCAATAAAGCAAAACATCGCGAGGAAAAGTAATTATCGCAGAAGTATTTCCGAGATGTGTATAACCATGCATTCAAGTAGCGAGTTGGATATTGCCTCTGAACCTTTTCTCCAAAGAGATATATCCAGTGATATAGTATAAAATAGTAATACACCACTAAGTAACATTAACTATACGCATAAAGATTAATAAACTATCAGTGAGTAAAAATTTACGGTCGGACTTCATAATGTATGATTTTTACAAAGACGGACCCGAAAATGGGTACCAACCGCTTCCGTTCATGGCCAGAATGAGCATAAATTATTCAGTTGGCAGCCCTATTTCACCGGCAATAACTTTATACGATCGACGGAAAAAGGACCACGGTATTAAAAATGGCAATTAGATATGTAACAATATGAAAGACACATTTATATCTTTCATTCATTTAAAAGTCATTATTATTAACATTATACAAAATTCTATTTAATTCTGCTACTCAGCGTTGTTAACTTATGCCGTGTGGTATCCGCCTGAATAGAATAGACCACTTGCATTTCTTATCGAGGTATCGTAAAAGGCGACTAAGGTAAGCGGACCCGCCGCGTGGTATCCGGTTGAGTAGATTAGACTATTCTTATTCTTACCGAGGGGTCGTTAAATACGACTAAGGTAAGTTGACGTCAGACAGGCGTCCGGTCGTAAAATACATAGCCAAATCATATTACGACGACGACGACATATTTATAAAATGTATGCAGCATTTGAATAAAAGATAGTTAAACACTTGGCTGTAGTGATACCAGGTGAAAGGTCGTGATGCCTTTAATATGGTAAGTTCAGAAGATGGATATTCATGTATAAGGCAATGAAGACAAAGTAAGACTACTCGTTAACTTGAAAAGCGAAGATAAGTGGCCTATTCTACTCAGCTGGATACCGCATGACATAGTAATGAAGAATTCTGGTAATAGATAAATGTTTTTTTTTAATAAGCATGTTCTTGTTTAAATATATATATGTTTGTCCGCATTATTGGCTGATAGGGTCACATTACGAATCCGCATGCCAAGCGAGGTAATTACTGACATTAGTCTTTGAGGGTGTGAATTAGAACCTAGTTCTAACATTATACTAAATAAACTAAATGTCAAAACGCCCATCAAGCTACATTATCGTTAAATTATATAACGTTTAAAAGGAATTTAAGGAAAATATTCGGCGAAATAAATCTTCTTATCTTTAAATAATGCCTTATTTATTGAGAAAATTTAATGAGGAAAGAAGATTTAGCGGATTTTTCTAAATACAAGCTTATATTTCAATATCGAAAGATTCTTTATTGAGAGGCAGTAATAAATTTGTATGAGATAGGGCCCTGTCTAATAATATACTTGTATATTCTCACAGACCATGTATGTCTGTGTAAATATGACCTTTTATAAGGTTGGGCAACCTTTGAATGGGCGTACAATTTACAAGGTTATCAGTCCACCTCGTAGTTTTTCAGTAGTTTTTCAGTACAAAGTCGCCATACCTGTAACTCAGCACAACATACATTAGTGATATTTACTTAGTATCCTGACTATTGCCACATGAGTTTCAAGACACTTTGAGCTATTTATGTAATTATGGTTCTTCTACGATCCCCTTATTCCTGATTTCATCCCATAGCCATACTCTAAGCAGAACTCGCTCCATCGCCCGCTGAGTGAATCTATGCTTTGGATCTTATAAGAAAATATAATTTATAGAATTAGGAGTTACTTTGCGGAGAGCCATAATACAAAATAAAAATACTATTTTGCTATAATCCGCGATAAAAGAAAATATATGTAATGTTAAATGTATAGTGTAGTATCCGTCATCATATCTGGTACACGCAGAATTTGTAAAAACTCATCAACCCTCCACCAATACAACAATACGTAAGCAGTGCACACATTCACCACCACAATCTCGAAAATCGTTTCACCCCGAAATTCTGCATGTATCAGGTATGAGAATGGATAGTACACTCTGCACTTAGCATTACATAAATTTTCTTTTATCGCGGATTATATTTTCATTACTTAAAAAGCTAACAAAAAAAAATTACAATAATTATAAAGAATCCTTTTTATAGCTTTATTATAAAGATGCTTATACCATCGTTCCCCTGCCCTTTTCCCACCCTAAGTGGGGTTGGCACAACATGTTATGACCATGTTGTGACATGATTTGGTTTCGTATTTTACGACTGGCCGCCTGCCTGACGTCAGCTTACGTTAGTCGTATTTTACGACACCTCGGTAAGGAATGAGGATGGTCTATTCTACTCAGTCGGATACCACACAGCGGGTCAACTTACCTAAGTCGCCTCTTACGACACCGCGGTAAGAATTCAGATGGTCTATTCTACTCAGCCGGATACCATAAATATGCTTATAACGATGGTCGTATTTACTACACAAACAGCATCAGAAAAGTTCCAATGAGTAACGTATGTAAGGTTGAATGACATGTCGTCGCCAGTAACTGGGTATCACGCTGTTCGTAGCTCTTAAAGCACTAAAGCCTAATTAACGTTATTAAGTCTAAGTGGAAATTGTTATAACCAAATTGCTAGTAATTCACGTTTAATAACAACAAGTTTAGCCAATTTACAGTGTATGATGTACTAAATAAGCAAATGGCAGAGGCGACGTTTGCCCAGAATTGCGGTAACAATTTTCGCAACCTTTTATTCAATACAATACTTAGTTTCTCGAAAGGTTCAAGTACTAAAAATACTAACTAAACTGTTTGCAAAAAAATATTTGTACAAAAATTAAATAAATTTATAAAATTAATTGTCTTCTTAATTGAATTAATATTTTGTAAACGGATCGAAACGAATGTGGTGATAGTATAATTATATCGTTAGTATTTTTCATTCACATGATAGTTTATGTACATGATCAAGATAGCGATTATTTCAGAACTAAGGTTCAATTATTTAATTTATAATGAATACTTAAAATCATATTCTAATTAGTCATTATAAATTATTAAAATCTTCATCATCATCCCGGCCTTATCCCACTCTAAGTGCGGTCGGCATAACATGTTGTCACATGATTTGGCTACATATTTTACGACCGGCCGCCTACCTGACGTCAACGTACTTCATTCGTATTTTACGACACCTCGGTAAGAAATGAGGCTGGTCTATTCTACTCAGTCGGATACCACACGGCGATTCGACTTACCTTAGTCGCCTTTTACGACACCTCGGTAAGAAATGACGGTGATCTATTCTACTCAGTCGGATACCACTCGGCGGGTCGTTTGCCTTAGTCGCCTTTTACGACACCTCGGTAACAAATGAGGGTGGACACGGCGTATTAAAACCTTGCTTTATTTTAAGAATAAGAAATGTTTATTTATTAAAACTCATTTTACATCATTTAAATTACAATGCTTATATAACCAAATGTGTATGGTTAGAACAGAGTAATTGTGGTATCCACATTAGGTCTAGCCTGTATTGTTTTATTTCCTAGTTAGTTAACCACATGTTTGTACCTCAATATGTTTGATAACCACAGATTTATAAACGGACTCTAATCTGTACTAATATTATAAAGAGAAAAAATGTGTATGTATGTTTGTAATGTTTTCACACAAAAACTACTACTACTGGACCGATTTTAAAAATTCTTTCACCATTAGAAAGCTGCATCGTTACTGAGCAACAAACTATTACTAACATTTCACATTTAAAAAATTTACAAATTTAAAACAAATTTTAAAATTTAAATTATATTACATTTCAAAAAAATAGGGATCCGTGATAAAAATTTAATAAGGTGTAAAAAATAAGTCATAAAAATCTGTCATCGCGTACGCTGTGGAAACTATTGATGATAGACCTAAAACATGTTCTAGAGTATTATAGAACGTATCAACATATAGAATACGATACCATATATCCCACAACTATAGTTATGCCAATATAACTATGTACTTTTTCATTCATTAAATTATGAATGTTAGTGTAAAAACCTAACCTAAGTGAAATAAAACTTTTTTTGTTAACAAAAATAAACCTATAGTCCGACTTAGTAGACTTTCGACTGCCATAAGATCGGCATGTACGCGGGTAAAACCGAGGGATATTACTAGTCCTAGAATAATTTTCCATTATCTGTATTTAGATAGTGTATTAGTCTAAAATCTAATTAAATTCCTCCATTTATCCTAATTCTACAGCTTTGTTCTAATTAGACGAGCCATTTAAAACGAGGCCATCCTTTCAATTTTCATCCCATCACACACAAGATCCATATCAACGCCTAACCCTTTATTAACCCGAAATCTCGTAATGTGAAAAATGTGGGGGCAAACATCAACGTTGGAGGGTAGTAGGATGTTTTGGCAGGCGGGGAGGGGCGGGCTTTCTATTGATTTTGCTCCTCTCCCCTCAGGCCTCTCGCAGCTCACAACTGTTGCTTGGGCCACTGTTAAAATACGTAAAGGAACAGCGGGCTAATCGAATGCAGGAAAGATGAGAGCAAAGAGACACCCTATTCTGCGTTATGTACAATGTTTTGAGATAATTCTTTACTTCGTATAAAAGTAGTGAAAATATTATTTAGCTTAAGCGATTTAAAAAATAATGTAATGCTAAATTTAGAGTGTAGTATCCGTTCTCATACCTGATATTAGAAGAATTTTTAAAAACTCATGCAATACCAATAACACAACAACAATACACAATCAATGCTATGCAAGCTCCTTATCCTAACAGAAATTAATTGATTTATACAAGCAGGCGTTACTTTGCAGAACTCCATAGTACAGAAGTTACAATAAAATTACTTTGCTGTAATCCGCGTTTGTTAAGAGAATACATAAGTGTATGAAGCAGGCAACAATCACATATCACATACATGCAGGGCAAGCCGCCACACGTATCACAAGACGCCGCCAACACCAATACTCCATACAAAGCACTACACGCACTCACTACCACAAACTCTACAATCGTTTCGCCGCCCCGTAACCGATGCATCATCAGGAGGGTAGGCCCCACGAACAAAATCGTAATGCGGCTGGTGCGACGCCTGCTTCATACACTTAGCATTGCATGTATTCTCTTAACAAACGCGGATTACAGCAAAGTAATTTTATTATAACTTCTGTACTAAATAAATTAAAGTTAAATTGCAAGTTATTTACATGATTCAAAAGTAATGATAAATTTATTTATCTATTAATTTTAAATGTAACCCACATTTAAAATTGTCTAAACCAGACTGTGGAGTTCCATTTTATTAAATTGATGATTTTTAAATGAGGTTAGGAAAATTAAGGCGAACTTTGCACAGTTATTAATAATCTGTTAAATAAGTAATTAATTTTGACATGAAAACTTAAATGGAAGAAATAAGTTTTAAGTAATGAAATGTCAACGACAGCTGGTTTGCTTATTTTGTTATACTTTCAAGTAATTAGAAAACCAATAAGTCATTTATTTTTAATATTTTAATGAGTTAATCTTGTATGTATATATATAAAACTGTCAAGTCAGCGTAGTTTATTCGGAGAACGGGCAGCCTCGAGAAATGTAAAGACCTAGGATCGATCCCCAAGTAAATAATTTTTAAAAAAAAATTTTTCAGTTTTTTTTTTTTTAATTACTGAGCTAGACTCGTTCACCCAGATATTATAAGATTAAGTGAGTATTCGTTAAACATATTTTGCGTTCTTGTTCGTTTCTCAAGTTCGCTTTTATAATATTAAATTCGTAAAATAATAATAAAATTGTCAAAATAGTATAATAAAAGATCGCAAAAATTTCAGTTCTCTGATTATTCTACTCTATGTCTGTGAAGGAAAATGCGGTATCGAAGGGCCTTGATAGTGACAGGCAAATATTGGCTTCGTTATTCGTACTTTGTAGTCCCATACATCAAGAACATAGCTTTTTATAATACACTAGCTGTGCGGCTTTGCCCGCGTGATAACCGGTAAATTGAAATTTTGAACGTAAAAGTTATTGTAAGTTAACCATAAGAGATAACGACTTGCTGTAAGGCAATTTTTTTGTAGTATTTTTATAGATCTACAATTCTGTAGTACATTACTTTAGTGTATCTCTGATAGTTTACGCGGCGCACGCGACTAAAGCTTTCAGCAGGTGAGTTTTTTTTTCAATTGCGCGACTAATTCATCAAAATTTACATAAAACCGTAATACCTTATACAGCAGATTTTCAGGTTCTGTAAATTTTGAAAAAATCTATCACATACAGACAAACAGCTTTTTTAAATAACAATGGGGACTTTATTTTATAATAAGTATAGATACCAATAACGTGTATGAAGTATGTATTTACAGAGTATATAACGTGATATTTACCAGGCGGTAACGTGTATTTCTGATTTGTTAATAAACTAAGATGCTATTAGCGGTGGAACGATGGACTTGGTCAAACACTAAACCCATAGACTTGGGGACTTGTTACAGTTTGAAATATTTTTACGTAATTTGAATTTGAATTTGACCTTTATTCCTTTTTTTCATAAAATTAGGCATAAATCTTATGAGTTCATAATTGTATAAATTTCAATTCTAATTTTACGGAAATTTGTTCGTGTTTTAAATATTTATTAATTTTCAAGGAAGTAGGACGTATTTATAGTATATTAATTTAATTTGTATTAAAATTTTATTTTATTCTAAAGATGTCAACTTGTTAGATACTAAATACGCTTATAAATTGAGCTCCAAATATATTATTATGGATGTCAATAATGACGATTTATAGCCCATAATATTCCCAAAAAATAAAAGAGCATACCCTTATATTCAAAACGCGTTTTATCTCGTTTTAGTAATTATAATTTAAAAAGAGTAAGATCATACTCGTATTTTAGCTATGGAAATTTGTAGGACGTATTTTTTCACTTATCAATCCCTGAACATTATTAACAGCCAATTTAATCGCATCTGTCTACGTATATCCTGTATCAGCCCCCAATCAAACCCCAGGATTGTTAGTAGAAACTTAACAGATAAAAAATAGCTACATAATATACATTGAACGTCATAAAGTTATACTAGAGTAGAGAAGCCAGTCTAAAATCTATATACACTTTAAATTGAAAACAACTGTATCTGTCTCTTTTTTTATGTGTGATTAGACAAAGATAAATATACGAGTCTCAGCTTCTCTGTCATTATCTATTGTAACACTCTCACTTACAGGCCTATAATATTTGAGGCCATAGAGATTTTGTATAATATCTCTATGGCATCAACTGGTTGAATAGAAAAAATACCAAACGCGAACAAAACAAAAAATGTAATCAATCGAAATATTTATTACTAAGCTTATTCAACGTAGATTTTAGTACCGAAATAAATATACCAGACATTTTACTATTACTATTTCTTTACTACTTTTACTCTTTATAACAGAAATCAAATAGATCCGTTACTATATTGAAAGAACATTTATAATGTTAGTATGTATGAGTACATACAATGATGTAATTTTTCACATACCGAATGAAGAAATAATAAAAATTTGCATTTAATATTTTATCTGCGCAGAATAAAACTGAACTCAAATCTAGCGTGGTATTAAAGTAATTTCGTTCTTACGTCAAAGAGAAAGCTTTTAAATGGGGTGAAATAAAACACGAGACCCAGTTTTTGTACTTTATGTGATCTTATAGTAGGGTCACAGCCTAGTTACCATTGTGAAATAAAAGAATAGACAAAATAGCGCAAAATATATATTAAGCATAGCCGTCAAGGCCAAAAGGCACGTAGCCCTTACAAGGCATTCCCGGATTCAGACCCCGGGCAGGCAAACTATGAGTTTTATATAAATACTTACTCTCCTGATTATGCCGTGTGGTATTCGGCTGAATAGAAAAACCCTCATTTCTTACCGAGGAGTCGCAAAAGGCGACTAAGGTAAGTTGACTCACCGTGTAGTATCCGGTTTAGTAGAATAGACCACTCTATTTCTTACCAAAGTGTCGTGGAGTACGACTGAGGTAAGTTGACGTCAGGCAGGCAGCCGGTCGTAAAAACGCAGCCAAATCACGTGACAGCATGTTTATAACATGTTGTGCCGACCCCACTTAGAGTGGGATAAGGGCATAAAGATATGGTCTCCTAATTATGTGGTATCCGGCTGAGTAAATGCAGGTTTACTCACAATGTCTTCCCTAACCAAAAAGCGTGTGATAAATTTCAATTATCAATTAGACACATAAGTAACCAGAAATACTCATTGGTGCCTGTCCGGATTATGAACCCATGTCCCTCGTGAAAGAGTTGCAAGATCTCATCGGTCGGCTAACATATTCTCATATAACTCGTATTTGCTACTAGTGTGATATAAATTTGTTCGAATGTCGTGATAACGTAAATTTTATGCGAATGTTGGTAATGCCATAAATATATACTATGCCTTTATGCTCGCAACTTCGTTACTCATACGGGAAGGCAAGGGCATGAATCGTAGCGCTATAAAAAGCAAAACTTTCATACGAATTTTCGTATATAACAGCAATGTACACAATATTTTCCGTAAACGACCGGGTCGGGTTGTCTGTTAAACGTCATCCCATACATTACAGGATAAACTCTTTTTTTCACTAATATTAAAGCTTAGTAACATTATTTGGAACCCTTTTTATGTACAAGCTTGGTTTTTTGTTACGTTTTTTTTAACTGTTATACGCGCCACTTCGTTTGCGTCAACATAAGCGTTAAAATACCCTCTATCTTGTACTGTTTTTTCAAGAAGGAAAAGAGGGATTTATTGTCCTTTATGTTAGCCAGATGTATAAGCTTTAATTATACCAAACTTTATCAATAATGGCTCAGCGGATTAGCCGATAAGTGCTTCAGACAAACGGAGGTTCGCATTTAGAATAGTTTTGATCAGCGTATTTGGGGTTAATTAGGTAAATATTGTGGATTACTAGAAATTCTATGATGTTTTTAAATAGAAATATTTTATATGATATAAATGTGAATATTTCGGCTTGTTCGGATTCTTTTCAACTATTAAAAAAATCTAATTTAGCTGAAGCAATAAAAGTTAAATGAAAACATTTTATGGCATACCGCGTTAATTGGAGTAATTAAAAATCCATCTTATAAAAGAGACGGCCACAACTATTTATTTTCAAATACTTTTAGCATTAGAAAGCTTTCAAGCAATTACATCGCTAATAATTAAAGTCTACAGAAAAAACTTTACTTTTTATAAACTTTTTTAAAACAAAACTTAAACAAGACTATATCTACTCCTAAGTCATGGTCCGGCCTCACTGAAGGCGGACTCAGAGCTTCTTTTCCGGACGCTAGTACTACATCTGCGCTCTATTCTCCGTATTTCCCATCCTCGGCGATACTAATGAGCTCGCTCGACCCACCCGACGATGCAATAAAAACCGTTAGGATATAGTATTATGACAATTCGAAAAATATAATCTAACATATCAGGAATCGGAGTAACTAATGACCCGATCTGCAGAATTTACAATGAAAATATTTGCTTAGTGAGTCATTTGTTCACTGCTGAACATAAGCCTCTTCCCATGATCTCCATAAAACAAGAGCCTATTTCACTTTAGATCCAGCGGCTCCCCGCGACCTTTCTGAGGTCGTCATGCTATCTCGAAGGGGGTCTACCGACGCTTCGATTTCCAGTGCGGGGTCGCCATTCCAACACCTTAAAACCATTTGGTGGATTGAAAAGAAGAAGAGTCATATGTTCCGCCAACTGGATAATTTGGCTCAAGCGCCTCAGCTTAAAGCTATTATCAAATTAGATTGTGAGGGAGCTAGTCTTACTACCAACCCTACTGTAAATATACCTTGGTCCTAAGCTATAACTGGCTTCATTAGAGGCAGCCTTACTATGACGCTAGTACTGAGTCTTCCGAACGCCACCAACCCTCCTAAGACTATACCTACTCCTAAGTCATGGTCCGGCCTCATTGGAGGCGGACCCAGAGCTACTTCCGAACGCTAGTATTACATCTGCGCTCTATTCTCCGTATTTCCCATCCTCAGCGACGCTAATGAGCTCGCTTAACCCGCCCGACGATGCAGTAAAATCCGTTAGGATATAGTATTATAACAATTCGAAAAAAATAGTCTAACATATTGGGAATCGGAGTAATTAATGACCCAATCTGCAGAATTAACAATGAAAATATTTACTTCGTGAGTCATTTGTTCCACCAACTGGATAATTTAGCTCAAGCGTCTCAGCTTAAAGCTATTATCAAATTAGATTATGAGGGTAAAGAGAACATACAAAATTATGATTCAAAATCATTTTGGTTTGCATTAGTCCTACATATTCAGACAGTATTACTACCAGCCCTACTACCAATATTGGTCCTAAACTATTCACTAAAGGCAGCCCTAGTACGACGCTTGTATTGAGTCTTCTTGACGCCACCAACCTTCCTAAGATTATACCTACTCCTAAGTCATGGTCCGGCCTCATTGGAGGCGGACTCCGAGCTACTTTTCCGAACGCTAGTACTACATCTGCGCTCTATTCTCCGTATTTCCCATCCTCAGCGAAGCTAATGAGCTCGCTTAACCCACCCGATGATTTTAAAAGCTGTTAGAATCAATAGCATGATGACTATTCGCAAATCAAAATACTGTTAAGATTTTAAATAACTAAGATATTGTAATCAAAACATTTAACTAGTGAATTATTATTCCGCAAACTTCATAATTTCACTAGAGAGCCGTAAATAATACGGGACTGTATTTTACTTTGCTAAAAGACTGTTAATGTACTACGTTAAAGTTATCATTAAAATAGTTTATGAGAAAGAACGTAGTGAAGATGCAAGGAGATTTTAATTTGCATAAATCCTACCTTTTAAGCCAGAATCCTACCACCAGCACCTACTACGTATATTTCGTCCTAATCCGTGGTCCAGCCTCATTGAAAGCAAACATAAAACGACTTTCCACACTGCAAGTACAGCGTCTACACCCTGTCCTACGTATTTCTCATTCTCAAAGATGCGTATGTGCTCGTCCAACTCACCTAATGTTGTAAGCGCTGAAATTCATCATTTGAAAAGCTCAAGCATTTGAAGGAAATAATAATAAAGTTTATTGGATTGAGAATTAAATATTTAAATTGAGTCATTGTTCTGTAAACTTAATAATTTCTATAGCATACGCTAAATATTTTGTGACGCGCTTAATCTCGGCTCGAATACTTTGCATAACGTTCAAGCTATTTTACGATTACGGATTACGGAGCAATTGGTATATGAAGATTGTATAATTAAACGTATTATAACGCTTATAGTCATAACCTTATTATGAATACAGCACGAAATATAATCCGAATTAAATTGTACGATACATTTGCTTAAATAAATTTACCCAACGCCACGGAAATTAAATGAGATTTCCTTCAAACCCTTTTTTAATATAACCTTTTCTTTTCATTAGAACCTTTACATCGACTATAACCGTTTCTTTTGATATCTTCCTAAACTCTCAGAGGTTTTTTATAAAAATGTGTTAAAAAGTGAAAGAAATTGTATATTTCGCGTCATTACTGTTAAAGCGAAATGTTAATTAAATTCTTGTTTATGTTAGCGTAATATAATAGTTTTAAGGTAAAACCCACCACCCTGCTCCAATGAGAATTGGTAGGTTACACATATCCCCAGAATACACCAGAGATATACTGATTTCACGATGTTTTTTTTCACCAAAAAAACGTGTTATAAATTGCAATTATCAATAAGACACGAGTTTTAACAGAAAAAGGGTCTTGGTAGGAGCAATTTTCAAACGAGCACTAGACTTGACTATTAAAAAAACTTAATTAATATTTTCAATTAAATTTAAAATTAATATTTAGTACTTAACATTTTTAATAAGTATAATTGGTGTTCTGCATTTAATAAGCCTTTCAGCAAAAGAATGCCCTCAATAGCAGCCTGCACTGAATTACGCTTGAAAATCTTTTCATAAAATAAAATATTTTACTACGCTCAGTTACTATCAATTTTCTATCAGAACGCCGTTCCCCAGGGTCGTAAGAGCGAAGTGAGCAGAGTTTATTACCAGGAATTATATTAAGACATCTAAGGAAACAAAAGGAATTTTATTTCAGAAAATTGTCGCCTTGATACTTTACGACCATAATGTAACATTCAAATGTTTGTGCAAGATGCATTGCGTAATAAATAAGATTTTATTAGCCTCGTAAAAATGTAAGGTCATGTAGGATATTCTCAAATCCTTTTGTTGTATGGCACAAAGTAAAATATATATAAAAATTGAGCCTGTGAATATTAGGTTTGCTCTCTCATTTTACACCACCTATTAATACGCTACACACCATTAATTGTCAACCATATAACTGATCTTAAACAAAAAGCAACGTTTACATATCGATTCTGACCATCGACAATATTAAACTAACTATCTGACTAGATATGATATAAATATATAAATATCTGACGAAAAAGATATGAATGAAATAATGACCATAGTCATACAATTTCAAATATAATGGCATTTAATTATTCCTTTTTCTAAGCAAAGAACCAATCAGTAACTAACTGTGAAGACAATCTAATATGTAATAAAAATCTAAAATCTATATTTAAAACCTATTTAAATTAACATCATAGAAACCAGGTAAATGTACTAAAACATAGTACAATTGAGAATGTAGATTTGCACTCAATAGTTATTAACTAGGTAAAGATTAAATAGTTATATAGACGATTCTAAATACTTAACGACTTTTGAAGACCTTTAAGAGTATTAAAATCTTTGGGAAAAAATTGTAACCCCTAGATATTGGCACAATAAATTGCGATGAGCTTTGCTGCTAATTATAACCTTGAAGAATTTAACATTGAAGCAATGAGATGACGAAATGTTGGAACGACAAAAATTATAAATTGGTAATTAAATTACTACATTGATAAAATAAAGACTTACTCTTTAACTAAATTAGAAGAAATAAGCGAGTAAAGGATCTACCAATATATAGTGCATATTCTAGAATACAAAACCAATGCTAGCAAAGAAATTGTGCTGGTATCGAGCAAAACTGCTAAGTAGCCCCCAACCCAATTAGATCTAAAGCAATTTCATACGAGCTGATACACGTATTAGGGGCGTTGAATATTACTTACACGTACATAAACACCGTATTGAACGAGTAAAATGCATGACCCAAATATTTCGCGTAGTAAAGGACCGCGCACATTGAAGAGGGACCCACCGAAATACATTACCAAAATTAAATAAATTACGCCATTTTTTCTGTAAACCTTATATGAAAAGTACTCATTTAGCTTTGTAATGTAGACATAAATTAACTTAAACAGTAAAATTACAATAAATTCAAAACTATTCATTTGTTTCGTTATTCCGTTAAATCGGAAGGATTTGAATTTAAATATGAATTTAGTTAATGGTTCTAAAGATCAACGTAGTATTTTTTATCTGAGTACCAAAGAAGAGTTTCTTTTTGAAAATAAATATATGATACTATAATAAAATCTGTTTATGTTCCACTGCACAGGAACACATAAAGAAAGCAATAAGTAGCTTGGATGCTATTTCAACGCAATTTATCTTGACATACGAAAGCTTCTTACTATATTTTCCTTCACTGAGAACCGTGTAACGCTTACGTATATATACATTATATATACGTAACATATAAGATATATATTTAGTAAATGTTATGATGTTTTTCCGGAAAAAGATTTTGAGGTAGTTTATGTGATTATAAAATTTTATTATTTAAGCTTTATTTATATACTTTCTGAACAGTAATCCATACTTAAGTACAAATACACACCCAGGCTGGAAGAACCAACGAAATTTAGAAAATGTTGGTCCTCGAATCGAACCCGCGACCAATGGTGCTAAAGGCATAGAGTCACTGGTCATTGCGCCAACTGGCCAGTGAATAAGTGTGAAGCGTTCCTCAATTTTAGAAAAAAAATTGAGCACAAAGCACGCACGTAGTGAACCTATAGCCGTGTTAATTTTACTTATTCAGTATGCAATTCCAAATTGTCATGTTTATGTTACAAACCGATTCGCGACAGCGGTAACAATAGTTAGAATTAGTTCCACTGGTTTCATTACCGCTTGACGTTTTAATTCATTTGCGAAACAAATGTATTTGCCATACACAATATTAGTCATTTGTCTTTAATATAAGCAAATCAAATTAAAGATAGGTTGTGATAGCTTAGCGGTGAGACCGTCTGAATCTTTTAAGGTGGTTAAATTTAAAATTTTCTTTATTTCTTATTGGAAACAAGTGCTTTTGAATAATCAACTCTACTGCTAGTTTCGATAGCTGTTCGAGAAGAATGCAAGAAATTCGGCGGTTGCTCTTTTTAAAATATAATTTTTATTACTACTTACATTTAGTCACTAATATATTGTACAGGGTCGAACAGTAGCTATATCCATGCATTCTTATAATTTTAATAATCCTCTACAGTTTAGTAAGCTTTTTTTTATATCAGCCGCAATCCTATATCGGTTTCTACTTTGTCTACTATGTACATTACCTATTATTTTAATTCTTATATTACATAATTATTTTTTTATATTTTTATGTACAAAAATTCACGAGTAACGGATTCAAATCCCGGCCTAGAGAATTTTGTGAATATATTTAAACTACTAATCCATATTGGAGCAGCGCAGAGAGTTCAAACCTTTCTCTCCAAAACAAAATAGGAGGCCTGTGCCCAGCAGTGAGATAGCAACACGCCGTTCACAGCGAGGAATAATTATGCCAAATTTCATCGATATTAGTTCAGCGGATTGACTGTGAAAGAGTAACAAACATATATCCATACTCAGAAACTTCCGCATTCATAATATTAGTAAGATAAGATTTATACGCCGTGTGGTATCCGGCTGAATAGAATAGTGCCACCCTCTTTTCTTACCGAGGTGTCGTAAAAGGCGACTAAGGTAAGTCGACCCGCCGTGTGGTATCCAGCTAAGTAGAATAGTATCAACCTCATTTCTTACCAAGCTGTCGTACAAGGCGACTAAGGTAAGTTGACTCACCATGTGGCATCCGGTTAAGTAGAATAGACCACCCTCTTTCTTATCGAGGTATCGTAAAATACGGCTAAGACAAGTTGACGTCAGGCAGGCGGCCGGTCGTAAAATACGCAGCCAAATCATGTTACATGGGATAAGGGCAGGAATATGATGAGTAAAATAAGATTTATATTCTAGTTGCCAAAATGAGGGAGACCTTCACGAAACAGTAAGATAGTAAAAGTTTGTTGATCTAATTTATAGAATTAGGCGTTACTTTGCGGAGATCCATAATACAAAAGTAATAATAAAATTATTTTGCTATAATCCGCGAAGAAGTAAAATAGAAAATATATATAATGCTTAATGTAAGTGGACAATCGGTCATCATACCTGATACATGCAGGATTCGTAAAAACACATGCACAAACCTCCACCACCGCCACCACAATACACAAGCACTATATACGTTCACTATCACAAACTCGACAATCCTTTCGCCCCGCAACCGAAGCATCATCAGGAGATAGACTCCACGACCAAAATCGCAAAGCTTGCGATTGCTTGCGGATTATAGCAAAATAATTTTCTTATTACTTTTGTTTGTTGATCTACTTAATTTTAATTGAAATAATGGATAAATATGGAGTTGAAATGCTCCCATGAGTTTTATTTGGACAAGGATAGATATAATCGCTTCCATATATGGCTTCCCCAAATTGTATAGGTAGCTCTTAACCGCTAAATTGATAGCAAATAGCGAGGCCCACTCCCTAATCGATAGTTAAGACGAAGTTTAAGTGTTCGGTTGGTGTTTGAAACTTCCGGGATTAAACATTTCATTTCAAGCCTACTTATCCATACTACTACTTATATCCCTCGGTTTCACCCGCGTACATACCGATCTCATGGCAGTGGAAAGTCTACTAAGTTGGACTAAAGATTTATTTTTGTTAAATATATCATCAATATATAAAAGTTTTCGCAACGCATGCCATGACAGATGTTTATGACTAATTTTTTACATCTTATTACATTTTTATTACAGATCCCTATTTTTAAATGTAATATAGCCTATGTTGCTCAGTAAAGATGCAGCTTTCCAATGGTGAAAGAATTTTTGAAATCTGTCCTGTAGTTTTTGTGTGAAAACATTACAAACATACATACAAATTTTTCCTGTTAATAATATTAGTATAGATAAATATATATAATATAAATGCAAAATTATATCCATCTGTTTCATACATCGCTAATACGTTAAATAAAATTTATTTAAATTTGGGACAATTAAAGCTAATATACTGGGATAAAATATAGAATAAAATAATCCTGCTATTTCTTTGGGACTAAAGAACTAAGGTTTCTTTAATGCAATATCGCGAGTAGATCTAATAAAGTATTATAATATAAGATTATATTTATCAAAGGTAGAAGATTCCAAAGTAAATAAGTAAACTTGATAAACCACTTATAGTAAGAAGGTTCTTCATTTTGAAATCGTTATTATCGAGTGCTCGAGCCTTTTCTCTGCTCCAAGGAAAACACAATTTTCTAATACTTAGTAGGGATTTTTTATATTCTATGTATGTATGTGATCCAATTTCTGAAAATCTACAGAACGGATTTTTGTACTGTTTTCCCTAAAAGTTAGTACAATTTTCGAAAGATTTACACATAGTACACAACGGTTTTATGTAAATTGTGTTGAAGAGGTCGCGGATTTGTAAATAAACTCCCCTGCTTGGAGCTTTAAAGCGTGCACAGCGTAAACCATCAGAGATACAGTTTAGTAATTTATTAGAAAATTTTAGATCTATAATAATAATACATAAAAATCCGCAATAATATGTCTCTATCTCTTATGGTTAACTCACAATAAATATAATTCGGGAAAAGTTTTATGACACGCTGATTTCCACGTGGGCCAAGCCGCTGATATGATATAAGTATAAACTTTTTTTCTTATACAAAAAAAATGGGTGAAGTAGGACAAATTGTTTAATCGAAATTAGAACTCTATGTTCTGCTTGACTAGTATCTATCTTTGAGATGACAAAGGCAATGAAAAGTTGACAGTCCAATCGGTCACCACTACGGTTGTATGTTTAACCATTGCATTTTATATACACTAACGAAATTGGGACACCCACCCTCAGATTCCTGATCGATTTAACTGCGGTTATCTATCAATGTATAAATTTCACAATTCACATACCAGATGCGGTTTGCCGATAACAGTAAAATATAAAAGGCCTTAAATATATTTTCGCTGTTTTTTTGTTGTTTTTATTGTGTTTCACACTTATTTCCTTTCATTTGACACTTCACACTTAAGTAAACTTCAAATTGACTGAAAAAAACCAGCTTAAAAATCTACCAATCTTCAATTGATAATATGCTGTACCCCTTACAGCTGTTATCATCGAGCGGGGAATAAAGGATATTGTGCTAAATTTTACACAACAGTTTTCACTTTACCTCCTTTATAAAAATCAACAATAGTAATATTAAATTCAGCATACGGTGAAGAAAAATATTGTTATAAAATCCACATATCCATTACAAAAACCAAATATTTTGTTTATAACCTATTATGTATCTACACAAAGTTTTACCTGTGAATTTCTATGCATAGACCTCTCTTTCGAATGTAGATATGTCACTTTCTAGACCTTCAGCATATCTTATTATTAAAGCAACAGATCTAACCATTACTCAGTTTCAGCATAAAAGTATAAACAAACAAACACATCTTCAGATTTTAAATAATTATGGATATAATCAATAATTTCAATAATCCAAAATAAAGGCCTATCTCCAAGACATGTAAACAGACAATGATAAACAGATAAACTTTATGACATAAATATCATGAAAATTTCATTTATACATGCAACAATCAAAATGAATCTTCCATTTCTTTAAAAAAGCATATCTTAAAAGCAATAAAGTCAAGAATTAAATTAAAGAGACTTGAGACTTTTTATACGCGATATCATAGCAAAGACACTCTACAATCTATTTCTTTCTTTTACCATTTCTAGGAATGAACTGTTAGATAATTCAATCTACAATGTAAAGGAACCAGCAAAAGGGCAAATGCGCAAAGCAACGGCTGGAGCCAATCTATTCCTCGCTTTCAAACGTCCGCATATAAATCGCATTGCAGCAGAATAGCTCTTACAAATTCCACTTCAGATTAGACGTATGTGTTATCTTTAGTACAGTTGAAGAATTAAATTACACGCAGTAAGATGTTAAAAGTTATTCGTAAAATATTTGGCATAAAAAGTTGGCGAAGACAAAAAAGAGAAACTGTACATCCGAATGAACGTATAATGATAGTTACATATATTAATTAAAAACACACATACACAGTACACGCAATGTGGTATCCATCTGAATAGAATAGTACCACCTTCATTTCTTACTGAGGTGTCGTAAAAGGCTACTAAGGTAAGTCAACCCGCCGTGTGGTATCCGGCTGAGTAAAATAGACCACCATCTTTCTTACCGAGGTGTCGTAGAATACAACTAAGATAAAATTGACGTCAGGCAGGCGGCCGATCGTAAAATACCCCACAGAGTGGGATAAGGACACTCACTCACGCTCCGTTGTATTTTTCTGACGATGCTTCTGCTCTCATTTGTGTCTTTCGGGTGTAAATGCCATTTGAAAGGGATCAAATCATTGAAAAACTTATAACTTTAGGCACAATCACATACGAATGTAGAAGATCAATATAATTATACACAAAATAAAATTAAATAGCGTGTGCCAAATTGAGACGCCTTATTACATGGCACTTGTATATATTTTTTATAATTATTCACGCATGTTAATTAATTCATTTGGTAATCTCTATTGTTCCCACACTACTAACTACTACTTCTACGTATGTACTACTTACGTGGTACATTGATGTTATAACATTGCTCGCTTCGCATTCTAAATAGTGTTAATTAATTTCCGATGTTAAAAAATATATAAAAATTTAAATTAAGGCAACTGAATTTTCAAGTAACAATATTATTAGTAACAGGTCTATTACGAACGTAATGCTTTCATACTTAGACAGCGTTCATAGATTTTATCATAAAAAATGTAAGGCCAAGAAAAATTTAAAAAACTGTAAAAGAATTTTATTAAAAGCCTACATAGATCAAAGTGAGCCTGTCAGTCAAACAACTGGAATATTTCAAAGGAAAGGACTCGCCATTATTTCGCACGTTCCAACAACGGGCCTAAAATACAAAATAACGGAGAAGCTTTTATGATTAACGCTCTTTGTTTTGATACGCATCGTATATTTTGAGGCTTTTACATTATGCTCAGCTCAAACATTTTGTACAAAAACAAACATTACCGAGCTCCGTGTTAGTTGATAGACTTCAATAATTTTATTGTTAATTATAATAAAACAGTCCTAATAATATTATAAAGGTGTTGCGTAAATAAAAGCTAAATACATTTACAACTAATTTATCACATATATTGACACCTAACTTAGTTAATAGAGCGCCTGAGAATGTTAATCAGACAACGTAATTGACTGGCCCGTTGGAGTAGTGGGTAGTGACCCTGCCTTCAGCTTCACGGGTTGCGGGTTCGATTCCCGCCGAGGGCCAACATTTTCTATAAATGAATTTGTTGGTCTTTGAGCCTGGGTGTATATTTGTATTTAAGTATGTATTTAAAAAATATATAAGTATATATTCACCAGTTGTCTGTCACCCATAACACAAGTATTAAGTTACTTACTTTGGGGACGGACGACCGTGTGTGTAAGTGTCCCATATACCTATCTATCTATATCTATTAATTTATCATGGACATGAATTATTTATTATGTAGTCTTATTACCGCGAATAACTTATATGTTAAAAACCCTTTAATGTTTTTTTTACTTGATTCCGGTAAAAAAAGGTTTGTTTATTCTATTTAATTTTTTATATGTTCTAACTACAAGTTATATTAGTAAACAAAGAAAGAGGTTTTTATTTAACCATGTAATCTAAAAGAAAAACACTTTATACTGTTTATGTGTTAGCTATTTTTAATTATACTACTCAAAAACTATGCTTGATAAAATAATAATAAACTATTTACTTACACAAAATCGCTGCCGATAAAACAGATAACTTTATGAATGCTAGTTGTTTATCAGACGAGAGGTGTAAAAACTTCGTCATACTTTGCGTTTATACGGTCATTTCGTCTGATTTTCTTAGTTTGTTAAGTTAAACACATTAATAAATTATTTATTAGGCGTTACTTTGCGGAGGTCCATACTACAAAAGTAATGAGAATATTATTTTGCTATAATCCGCGATAAAAGAAAATATATGTAATGCTAAATGTAGAGTGTACTATTCGTTCTCATACCTGATACATGCAGAATTTGTAAGAACTCATGCACTACCCGACACCGATGGCACAACAATACACAAGCACTGCACACATTTACCACCACAATCTCAACAATTGTTTCGCTCCGTAACCGAAGCATCGTCAGG
The DNA here is from genome assembly GCA_029227775.1 of Morpho helenor. Lineage (NCBI taxonomy): Eukaryota > Metazoa > Arthropoda > Insecta > Lepidoptera > Nymphalidae > Morpho > Morpho helenor. The sequence continues at coordinate 5,377,602 of JARGCU010000006.1, forward strand.
AGATAGACTCCACGACAAAATCGCAAAGCATTGCGATTTTGTCGTGGAGTCTATCTCCTGACGATGCTTGCCTGACGAATAATACACTCTACATTTAGCATTACATATATTTTCTTTTATCGCGGATTATAGCAAAATAATATTCTCATTACTTTTTTTTACATTAATAAATGTTAAAAGCAAGGGGTTGTCGAAAATATTTTTGCCGGCAACCTATTTTTACTGTAAATGATGCGGGCATTTGCCGGATTACAGAAGAAGGCGTTGTACATCTTTAAGCGTTTTTTTTCTTTATTACCTATCACTCGTTACTTCAGCACTATGTTAGTAAGAATTTATAACAAAAATTAACTGCTAAAAGTATACTAATAATATATAACTTGGGTCAAAAGGACCTATTATTGTTTGACAAAACCACAGTAGAAGTTCTTGCCTGTGTTTTTACCACAAACATAAAACACTTCCAGAATCCAAAACCGCAAAAAACTTTTATAAACCTTTCAGAAGAGAAAAGTTTTAAACAAATTGAATCTGCTTTGGTCCAAAGAAACATATTTTACGTACTATAGACGTAAAAACGAAAAACTATATTTCAATTTCTTAAATAATTATTTTATGTTTACAGAATATATTTTAACGTCTCTGAAATAAAAGAGCTTTTCTATATCGGCCACGGCTTCATATAACTTTACTTTCCGAGCTTCATAGATTCGAGAAGTTGTTTCAATTTTGATCAAAGCTTCTTCTTTAATTGTAACACGGCTTGTTAACCTTTGCAAACTGAGAATAGGTTTCGTTAAAATAAAACTCAAAGAAAATATTCAGATCTATTGAATATGCAAGAGATCTCGAATGGTTCAATTGACTTTCAGAATTTACTATCAGAAATTCAGGTTTAGGTATTGGACGGAATTACTATTTTAGTACTCAGAAAAAGTGAGTTAAGTTCATTGGAAGTTAGTTAATGAAATGAAACCTTCCAAAATGTGTTCCCTTTTTTAGCAAAGAAAGTTGAATATACAAATGAATACATGTATACTTTGAAACGGGATAACAGGACCCTTTAAAAAATTCACAAAAAAAATTTTGGTATTCAACTATTTTGTTATTAAATAGTAAGCGCGGATGGCACGTATTCAAAAAAGCAGCAGTTTGAAAATTCCTTATAACCACGCAAAAGAAAACATAATTGTCCCAATTTACATTGAATTCCGATATATGAAAATGAATGGGAATGAATGTGTAAATCTTTAAAAAAAAATTCTGCACTATCATTATTGGATCCATTATTTGTTTGTTACAGAGTTGCGTTTAATCGTTATCTCGCTTGATGGTAAGTGAAGATAAAATCAAAAATATAAATGCGCAAATCTAGTATAAAAATAGTACTTTACGGTTTCGGTTCAAAATTTCGTGCCGGAATAAAATGCTCTAATAATGGAAATGAAATGGATAATTTGGAAAATATAAGTCATTCCCTATATAATTTACATATTACGCAACATACATATCATCCTCCTGCCCTTATCCCACTCTAAGTGGGGTCGGAACAACATGCTATAAACATGCTGTCACATAATATGGCTGCGTTTTTACGACCGGCCGCCTGCCTGACGTCAACTTACCATAGTCATATTTTACGACACCTCGGTGAGAAAGAGGGGGTCTATTCTACTAAACCGGATACCACACGGCGGGTTGACTTACCTTAGTCGCCTTTTACGACACTTCGGTAAGAAATGAGGTTGGTCTATTCTACTCAGCCGGATACCATACGGCGGGTCGACTTACCTTAATTGCCTTTTACGACACCTCGGTAAGAAATGAGGGTGGTACTATTCTATTCAGCCGGATACCACACGGCGTCACTATAGCAGCCTACCAATAGAAGAAAAATAAATTGTACCTAATATCGAAAATCTCTAATCATATTGAGTCCAATATTCACTTAAATGCACGCAAAGGTCGTCAATATGATATCGTGAATCATTTCATATAGATTTCATTACTAACTGATTATGATCAAGTCATTTCCTGTATAATTTACATATTACGCAACATACATAGTCGAAATAAAAACTTTGTAGTATAATTTCAACCAACGGCCTAAATACGTACGGCTGCTTGTTTAAAAATGAAATATTCATGAGATAGGACGACACGTACCACGATCATTATCGTAATTGTATTTCACCGTTTTGTCCCATCAATTTTGTAGTACCGTTAACAATTAGTGGTTTTTCTTTGCTACTAAACGAATTAAAGTGATAAATAACAGAACAAATAAGCAACTACGACTAAAAACACTAAACTTTTATGACTACTAATTAAAAACAAAAAACTAACCATGTATTTATGGTTAAAATTCGCATCAAAGTATTTCGATCTTTTAAAGACTCTGTAGCGATTAATTTCGAGACTCGCTAACTTTATAAGTTAGCAGGTAATCCTTTAAATGGTCCCAAAAGATCAATATTAATCTATAATCTAAATATGAATAATTTGTTGAGCTTTCATCTATAATTATATGATTTGGTGATAAACTTGGTTTGAACAAGCATTATTGTAATTAAAACGCTTTCCACTAATGCGTCATAAGTAAATAGAGGTAAGATTACAAAAAAGCATTTCATCTAATCCCATTATATGAAACAATTCCGTTCGCATATTTACATGAAACCAATAAACTTCATTGTGCTAAAATCTAAGCGACTCTGGCTCGTAAATCAAATAGTATGTAACCAGCAAGAGAGCAATTAATGCCTGAAGAAACTTACTGCGGTCGTGAATTCTGTTCGCATTATAATATGGTTGGGGTTATAAATAATTAAAATGAGTTTCATGAAAGCCTCTAGGTTCATTAAGATTCTTGTTTACGCAGCGTCAATATACCTGTATTCATACGCAGTAAATTTTGTTAATGTGTCGTATTAAACGATGTGGAAGACGGAAGCTCCTCGCATTATGTACTTCTATTTGAGGAACTAACACGAGTATATACTGTTTGCAATGAATTGAGGAGACTAATTAACTACTTTTATTTATATCAGGAAAAACCCATTTGTGGTCTGTCAGACTCGCACCGACTAAATCAACCTGAGCGCTCTACATATTTGTTGATATTTGTTATATGTTCTGCACATTGCCCCAATCCCCACCAGCAGCATATCTGAGCCCCAGAGTGCGTTATCACTGGACCTTGGCCTCTCTGAAAGTGGCTGCTAATCGACCGCCTCAAGGAACATATACTACTATTGATAATAACATAATTATCCGTAAAATAGTAGTATTTATCAGTTTTAACATATAAAATAATACGCCATATTTTATATTCATAACGAATTGATGAATTAATAGATGAATAGAATAATTTAATATTAAGCTTTGTCAGATTAATGCATTTTCCCTCTATAATAAGATATTTCTAACCTAAGACTTATAATTTTTCGTCAGGTGAGATACTAATAGTTATTATGCCACTTCAGGGCAAATGCTTACATGCCATTCCATCGAAAATTCGGAGGCCTACACATATCCTACGCATTTTGCCGAGATACCTGCTGCTTTATTTACTTTAATGACGCATGTTTCCACAAGATACAGATAATTTTTTTTTTGTATCTTAAGTTTTCATTTTTTTATTATTGAATTCCACAAAGGAACGCCTAATTCTATAAATATTACTTCTAGCATTTATTTAATTAATTAAGATTATCATAAACCTTAGTTGCGTATAAAATAATAATAGCTCTGGAGTAACTAGGAAGATTACCAACTAAATGCAGAGTAGAATGACCTGAAAGCTACACGTGCCTGAAGCAATGTAATATTCAAACGTTTGTTGTCAGATTTGCTTGGGCACGTTAATAGCAAAGTGTGCATTCAGTTTTTGTTTAACACCAAATGTATTCCAATCATTTCGTGATTACAGCATACATACTTTGGTGGCACTACAACTATTGAAAAAAACGTGCGTATTATTCATAGAATAATAATAACTAACAACTAAAATGTAGACTAGAAGTACCCGAAAAATATTAGTCATAAAAATACTTATGTTTCTTAATTAACTACTAAATACTAACTAATATTTAGATTTTTATTTAGATTTTTTTTAACTCACTAGTTTGCTTACCAATCTCCGTTATGTTATTTAAAGTAATAATTGAATTTATTTTTATTTAATCTTTTCATGAAAGAATCTTAGGTATGTATGTATTTCATAGTTATGTACATGTGTTACATAGTATTGGTGCAACACATTGCAGATAGGGGGCCAAAATTGTATTCAATTAGTGAAAATGAACGAAAGAAATAATATATACTTTTGAGATTAACGTAACAAATAAATAAATAAATAAAAAGTACCTTCTGGTTCATATAATGAACGTATTATAACACGATATGCAAAAGTTTGTTTTAAGTTGTTTTTTAATGCTTGTCTTTGTAAAATAGTTTAGTAAATAGTTTACATTGTATATATTATATAGTATTAAGTGTATTATATTACGATAATAGGATATTATTGTTATTGTACACTATAAATAAAATAAAGTTGATACCTTCAGAAGCCACGTTTAACCCGATATAATAAAATTGCGAAATTTTCTCAACGATTTGAATTATTTTATAACTTTCGATATAAGAGGAAAATTTTAAGCTTCTGCTATTTCATGGTGAAATTGCAAGCATCTGGTATTTTATGGTCATACTAAAGGCATCTGTTTTATGATAAAATTATAAACAGCTGCTATACTATGGTTAAATTCCAGGCATCTGCTATTTCACGGTAGTTCTTAAGGAATCTGCTAATTAAATGATTCTTAAGTTACCAACATCTTCTCTAATCATCATCATCCTCCTGCCCTTATCCCTTGCATATCCTATGCACTCTAAGAAGGGTCGGCACAAAATGTTATAAACATGCTGTCACATGATTTGGCTGCGTTTTTACGACCGGCCGCCTGCCTGACGTCAAGTTACCTTAGTCGTATTTTACGACACCTCGGTAAGAAAGCGCGTTGTCTATTCTACTTTTTATTCATCATCCTTCTGCCCTTATCCCACTCTGTTTGGGGTCAGCAAAACATATAGTATTTTATGTCGGTACGCCTGCCTGGCGTGAGCTTACCTTAATCGCATTTTACGACACCTCGGTAAGACAGATGGTGGTCTATTCTACTTAACCAGATACCACACGGTGGGTCAACTTACCTTAGTCGCCTTTTACTACACCTCGGTAAGAAATGAGGTTAGTCTATTCTACTTAGCCAAATACCACACAGCAAACTACTGGAACTAAGACAAACTATCTCTTTTTATCATCCACTGGATAACTTAGCTCTCACCCCAATCCATGCATAAAATATTTATTCATCTTAAACTATGACGAAAGTTTCAAAGCTATAAAAAGTTTTCACGGGAATGCAAAGCCACAAACCTGTTTCATTTCACAAATTAAATTTCATTTTTACGCTGGGTTTATGAACCTTGAAATTAAAAAGCTAAAACTTTTAGAACAAAGGCAAGTTTGGTATAACCTAAAATTCAAACGGACGAAAGTAGCAATTCTAAAATAGGTCAGAAAAGTTTAAAACTGTTCATAAATAGTTTGCCAAATATTATGTATAATGTAATTTTAAATTGTTTGCTACAATTTTAGCTCTTGCTTCTCGTTAAAAAAAACTTTTATACTCGTAATTGGTCTTCGAAGTCTATATTTGTAATATCGTGTGGTTTTCGGTTTCGGAGACCACCCTCAATTCTTACCGAGGTGTCGTAAAAGGCGACTTAGGTAAGTTGACCCACCGTGTGGTATCCGACTGAGTAGAATAGATCACCCTCAATCCTTATCGAGGTGTCGTCAAAAGGGGACTAAGGTAAGTTGACCTGCCGTGTGGTATCCGACTGAGTAGAATAGATCACCCTCAATTCTTATCGAGGTGTCATCAAAAGGCGACTAAGGTAAGTTGAACTACCGCGTGGTAACCGGCTAGAGTAGAATAAATAGGTCACCCATTTTCTTATAAAGGGGTTCGTAAAAAGCGTCTAAGGTAAGTTGACGTCAGGCAGGCGAACGGTCTTAAAATACATAGCCTTAGATTGATTTCACATGATTTCATGTGAAATCAATCATCAAATCATGCCAAATCAGGCGGGTAATTATGATGACTAGTAAATGGTATTTCTAACTTCAATATTTACAGACTTTAACAATTATGATAAGTATAGAATGGTATATTATGAGAAAAATTTAAGACTTAACATTTTAAAACTATAAGGAGCTTTCACCTTCCATATTTAATCGTGATTTCAATGCCATATGTGATTTCACAATTGCTTAACATTCTACTATTCAGTATATAAACAATTCAGAGGTATTCGTTCACCGCCGCCCTATTGCGTCATCAGGCTTGGTTCCCTATTAATTAATATGCTAGTGATTACCGGATATTACCTGCGATGTAACATGGCAAGTACATACATATATAAATATAGAGCAACTTGAAGTAATTAAGTTTGGTAGATTCTTATCTACATATATTGCTGATACAAAATACTCATTATCTCTATTATATCATCATCTTCCTGCCCTTATCCCATTCTAAGTGGGGTCGACACAACATGTTATAAACATGTTGTCACATGATTTGGCTGCGTTTTTACGACCGGCCGCCTGCCTGACGTCAACTTACCTCTGTCGTATCTTACGACACCTCGGTAAGAAAGCGAATTGTCTATTCTTGTCAAGTTGCGTCAACTTACCTTAGTCGCCTTTTACGACACCTCGGTAAGAAATAAGGTTGGTCTATTCTACTCAGCCGGTTACCACACAGCGGATCGACTTATCTTAGTCGTATTTTACGACACCTCGGTAAGAAATGAGGTTGGTACTATTCTATTCAGCCGGATACCACACGGCGTTCCGTTTGTCTATAGGTTTCTCTATTATATATAACAAGTTATGTTTGTATGTATGTCGTTTATAGACTCCGAAATGGCTGGACCGATTTTGATGAAATTTTTAGACAATCTTTAGAATAACCCAGCGGATGATTCTATATAGTTAAGTGGTAATCGGAGCATTTTTTTAACTGTTTTGTTGTGTTTCAAGGGAAATTCGAAACCGGGCAACCACAGCAACGCATGTTAGTTATATTTATTTTTATTGTAACCGTTAGTTTATTACAGTTAGTTCTATTTATTTTTATTATATTTCATTATTAAATGAGAATCTTTTAATGTGTTAATAAAGGATTTCACGAAAAATGAGTAGTAGTATTTTTCTTCATATTAGACAAAGGTCTTTTTAGATACTTTTATAAACAGATTTTCTGTATTATTGAACATAGGTCTTTTTAAACGCCTTTTACGTATTATCCTGATGTTTACTGCGTACCTTTAAAAATAAAAGGTAATCTACCCACCTAGTAAGTATTTTACAAAGTTTTGTTTTACAGTGCTTGGTTGCCGTTCTAACCTTAGGACCTTATCGCCTTTCTGCTCTTAGTACAAAGTGCACCACCCAACAGCAGGTTATAATGACATAAAATAAGTTCTTAAGAACAAATTACAAATCTTCTATGGGTCTACTAAATTTCAATTAAGGATTATGTATTTATCATCATCCATCAAGATTTTATATTTCGGTTTCAAGAAAGAATATAACAATCAAATGAACGCTTTTTGTATGTAAATATTTTATCCGGATTTAGATATAAAATATTTGAACAATATTCCATAGACTACCGTTTGCAAAGTCCATGCTAACTTGACGTTTATTGATATTGTTTTAGGGGTGAAATTTGCATACAAAAGATTCTGAATAAAGCATTGTTAAATGCTAAGGCTGGTAGCAGGTGCGAAACAGTATTGAATTTGAAAGATTTTTCCCACCACATGTACCAAGAAAATAAGTTTCCTTAATACCTTTATTATTCACTAGCGGCCTGCCCATGCTTCGCACGGGTATAACATATATATCCCATGTCACTCAGTGTAAAAAAATGATTAAAATCGATCCAGTAGTTTTGATTTATTCATTACTGCCCGTGGCCCGCAAGCGTTAAATTTGGAGAAAAACAATTTCCTCTCCCTATACCAAGACGATTGCCTGCTATCTTTGGAATATCTAAACTCATATAGTACATTTTTACTTATTTACTTTTACATTTTACCTATGTATTTTATTTTTACAATTAATTACAGAATGTCTTTAAACAAACTCTTAAAAGATTCGAAGTGCTATAGGGTGAAGCGCGGCGTCCTCACGGCATTTTAAATCTGTAATATCTCGGAAACTGTTCACTTAAATTACATACTGTAAACGGCCATATTGACCTATATTAAATCAACTATTTATTTAAGGTACTTAATTGCATAAGGATTAATGTTGTATTGTATAAAAAATGCTTTGAACATAAGGCATTATTTTTCGTAAAAAGTATATGACATAAAATGCTTTTGTGGGTTATCCATAAGAGATAGACATATACCATCGCGGACTTTTCTGTAGACCTTTTCAAGGCGTACAAATACTTAGTACATCATTTTGATAAATCTCGTAGGGTTTAGCCTGCGTTTGCAATGTAAGCGGACAAAAATGTAATTATTTACAGAAACCTCAAAAATTACAGTATTTCTCTACTCCGTATTGAATTTTATTATACGTACAAACCTTCCTTTTGAATCACTCTATGTATTAAAAAAAACCGCATCAAAATCGGTTGCGTAGTTTTAAAGTTTTATGCGTACATACGGAAATATGGACTTTGTTTTATAATATGTAGTGATAAATAAAATATTGAATATTATTATTAACATTCGTACGCCGTGTGGTATCCGGCTGAATAGAATAGTACCACCCTCATTTCTTACCGAGGTGTCGTAAAAGGCGACTAAGGTAAGTCGACCCGTCGTGTGGTATCCGGCTGAGTAGAAAATACCACCCGCATTTCTGACCGAGGTGTCCTAAAAGGCGACTAAGGTAAGTGACTCACCGTGTGGTATCCGGTTAATTAGAATAGACCACCCCCTTTCTTACCGAGGTGTCAAAAAATACGACTGAGGTAAGTTGACGTCAGGCAGGCAGCCGGTCGTAAAAACGCAGCCAAATCATGTGACAGCATGTTTATAACATGTTGTGCCTACCCCATTTAGAGTAGGATAAGGGCAGGAAGATGATGATAGAATATTATTATTAACAAATATTTAAGCATCCGCCGTGTGGTATCAAATTCAAATTCAAACTCAAAATATTCTTTATTCAAATAAACTTGTAAACAAGTGCTTTTGAATCGTCAACTCTACTGCTGGTTCGGAAAGCTGTTCCTACCGAGAAGAGCCAGCAAGAAACTCGGCGGTTGCTCTTTTAAAAATATAATTCTTAATATTATTTACATTATGTCGTTACTGTCTTGTACAGGCTCAAAGAGAGCTATATCCACACATTCTTATCTTCTAAATAATCCTCAAGAGTTTAGTAGGCTTTCTGTATCAGCCTCTTTTTAACAGTGTTTTTAAACTGCTGCAATGGCAAAGCTGAAATTGATTGCGGAATTTTATTATAGAATCTTATACCAAACCCACAAACGAATTACGTACTTTTGCAAGGCGCAAAGCAGGAGCCGCAAGCTTATGTCGGTTCCTGCTTTGTCTATTGTATACATCACCTATCGTTTTATAATTATTTATATTTTTATGTACATAAATTAAATTGCTTAAAATATACTGTGAAGCAAATGTAAGAATACCTGTTTCCTTCAACTTCTCTCGCAGGGAATCACGCGGTCTTATCCGGCTGAGTAGAATAGACCACCCTCATTTCTTACCGAGGTGTCGTAAAAGGCGACTAAGGTAAGTTGACCCACCGTGTGGTATCCGGTTGAGTAAAATAGACCACCCTCTTTCTTACCGAGGTGTCGTAAAATACGACAGAGGTAAATTGACGTCAGGCAGGCGACCGGTCCTTAAAACGCAGCCAAATCATGTGACAGCATGTTTATAAAATGTTTTGCTCACCCCACTTAGAATGGAATAAGGGCAGGAAGATGATTGAATTTTATTATTTACAAAGAGTTAAGCACCCGCCGTATGGTATCCGGCTGATTAGAATAGAAGACCCCACTTAGAGTGGGCAGGAAAATGATGATTTACAAATATTAAAGCACCCCTATTTCTAGATTAATGAATGATATGGCGCCGTGATTGGACGCACTCTTCATAGCGTCTTATGTACTTGACAACTTAGCACCCTCATTAAAATGTTTCAACTCGTTTCATTAAAATTTTAATAATATTTTAAAATTTCCCGACTTTCGTAACAAATGAGAAGCTTTGATCGTTATAAGTTAATGCAAGTTGCAATGAGGTATTCCCAAAAGATTTAACATTCATGCGCAGTCATCCAGTTAATTAAAATTACCCTTTATACCTGAGGCAAAACAGACGTGTAAGTAAAAATAAACTAAAGTAAAATTATGTAGCTTAATACAGCATAATTTAACATGAAACTATATACCAAAATTAATAAAAGTTCTCGTATTATTTTGACTCTATTTTTTCAAATTAAGGTTACATTTAGTAGATAAATCTTACAGGTGTATTCTATAGACATGCGATATGCGTAAGCGGCAGGCGGCTGGTCGTAAAAGGCGCAGCTAAATCATGTGACAACATGTTTATAACATGTTGTGCCGACCCCACTTAGAGTGGGATATGGGCAGGAAGATGATGATGATTTAGTAGATAAATCTTACAAGTGTATAGAAGTGCGATATGCGTAAGTGTTCACGAATTAGTTATTGCATTTCTGAGCTTACTTAGGTAAAACAGCTCAGAAATTCAATCATTCTGTCCTCAAAATATTATTAATAGAATATAATAGAATGAAATAAGCATGATACATATGCTACTACGGAAATCCTTCAAACGATAGATACGCCGTGTGGTATCCGGCTGAATAAAATAGTACCACCCTCTTTTCTTACCGAGGTGTCGTAGAAGGCGACAAAGGTAAGTCGACCCGTCGTGTGGTATTCGGCTGAGTAGAATAGACCGCCCGTTTCTTACCGAGGTGTCGTAAAAGGCAACTAAGGTAAGTTGACTCATCGTATGGTATCCGGTTAAGTAGAATAGACCACCCTCTTTCTTATCGAGGCGTCAAAAAATACGACTAAGATAAGTTGACGTCAGGCAGGCGACCGGTCGTAAAATACGTAGGCAAATCATGTGACAACATGTTTATAACATGTTGTGGCGACCCCACTTAGAGTGGAATAAAGGAAAACGATGAATAGAATGAAATAAGCAATCGGAAAGACAAACCGAGGCAAACTTGACATTTCAAGAGCTCTAGTCAATAAATATCCACTCCGAGGTATTCCCCCATATGTTGTTGCTGGCAATTATGCTGGAATATTTTACATAAAATGCTGGTCACACGTTAAGTGACGCCATTTTGTCTCCTGCCATTTGGAGTCTTAATTAATTCAGTGTTGAACCCTTGTTGCAATAAACAAAGTGGCTCATAATTATCTATGTCTATAAGTATGAGTATATTTAAGGTATTGCTCGTTGATAAAATAAGTTAAAATATCTAATAATTTTTAAGGTAATTTTAATTTTAGAGTTATTTTTTTACAAAATATTAAAAGATTAAAAAAATCAAAAAGATACGTTTTATATAAATTGCATAAACTTTATGTGTAGTTCATACTGCAAAAAGTAAAATTACACAATTAAAATGTATTTTCTTATACATATGCTTAGACAATATTTATTGTACCTGACAGTAGTTAATAGTCTTGTGATGCCATAAACATGCTCCTACAAAGGAATGTTAACTAAAGATCTAAAACCTTAATGTGTTATTAAGCAAAATAAACAGAAGACAATAATACTCTAACTGTAATGAAGTAATTTTCATAATGAAACAATTGCTTAGAACTCTTATCTATACTAATTTAAAGCTGAATGTAGTTGAGTATATTTGTTTGTTTGAACGCGTTCATCTCAGGAACTAGGTACTGGACCGGTTTAAAAATTCATTGAGTATAAGATATTCTATTTATCATAGAAGCCTATAGACTATATAGCATAATTCTAAGATGAACAGGTGAGGAGCAGCAATAAAAAATTAGCGAAAACGGCAAAATTGAAATCTTTCCGTGCGTGCGCTAAGTAAACGGTAAAAGTTATTCAAAAATCTCTTATTTTATTTTATTTCATTAGAGACACAAAACACCACAAAACAGTTTACAACACGGTTATTGACTTAAAGTATATTATACTTATTGTTTATGTTTATAATAGAGTTGCTTACCAAAATATTCATGTACAAAAGACAAAATAAACATGTTGCAATAATAGACCTATTCTAAAATTAAAACTATATATAATAGTAATAGTCTAAAAATATTATTTTTCAATCTCTTGAACAGCACTACCAGAAGTAACACAACACTTAAAAATCATTTTAAATGATGACTCACGAGAATCAAAAATGTCTATATCCAAAAATTTAGACGAGAGATGACATATCTCATATACTTTACGTACGATACGTTTCATGTTCAAAATTTCAATTTTGGCAAAAAAATGGTGACACAACGCCGTGTGATATCCGGCTGAATAGAATCGTACCACCCACATTTCTTACCGAGGTATCGTAAAAGGCGACTAAGGTAAGTCGACCCGCCCTGTGGTATCCGGCTGAATAGAATAGACCAACCTCATTTCTTACCGAGGTGTCGTAAAAGGCGACTAAGGTAAGTTGACCCACCGTGTGGTATGCGTTTTAGTAGAATAGACCACCCTCTTTCTTAACGAGGTGTCGTAAAATACGACTGAGGTAAGTTAACGTCAGGCAGGCGGCCGGTCATAAAAACGCAGCAAAATCATGTGACAGCATGTTTATAACATGTTATGCCGACCCCACTTAGAGTGGGATAAGGACAGGAAGATGATGAACTTCTTTCATGTTCAAAAATTTCAAATCGGTAAAAAAATTGTGACACACTGATATCCATGCGGACAAAGCTGCCGGCACAGCTAGTCAATTATATAAGCAAAGTACATCTTCGCAAAGTGAGTCATGAAGGAGCAAAATAACACCAGCGCGTAATAACAACGCATTTTGCTGCCTAAATGAGATTTTCATTACATACGCTCTTAAACAAAAGCGAGTGGAATATTAATGTAGCTATTATGAGCATTGTTTAACACGAGAACTAGAATTTAAAGGAAACGGGTCAAAAGAAAATGAAAACGTAGTTTTAGACTTAGCTTTTCACATAATTATTTCAATTGTACAGGTACATAATATACTCTATTGTTTCACATTAACGTGAATACTAATATTGTAAATGTTAAAGTGTGTTTGTTTGTTTGAAGTTTGTTTTCTCTTTATTACATTAATATATAAAAATAAAATAAAAATCAGCATAATATGCAACGGCGAGCTTATTCCAGAATCCGAATCTCATCCTGCCAAACGTCTATGGTCGTAAATTATAAAAAAGGAGGAAATATGAAACTTATTTAATAATAACAAACAATTAAATAAAAAAAATATATGAAATAATAAAATGATATTATATTATGTATACTAAATATGATTATTAAATGTGATAATTAATTTTTGTTTCACGTCCAAACAAAGTATCGAATCATATTATTGATATAGATTTATAATAAAACTAACCCCTTTTTTGGTCTGTAATAAAATGCACGTAGTTTAAATCGTAGGTAGAAGTTAATGCAAAAGTATATATGTATTCTTACATTTGCTTCACAGTATATTTTAAGCAATTTAATTTATGTACATAAAAATATAAATAATTATAAAACGATAGGTGATATATACAATAGACAAAGCAGGAACCGACATAAGCTTGCGGCTCCTGCTTTGCGCCTTGCAAAAGTACGTAATTTTTTTACCAATAATGTTTTTTTTCCAACATTTTTTATGGTACATAAATAAATAAATAAAAATAAAATAAGTAATTCGTTTGTGGGTTTTGGTATAAGATTCTATAATAAAATTCCGCAATCAATTTCAGCTTTACCATTACATCAATTTAAAAACACTGTCAAAAAGAGGCTGATACAGAAAGCCTACTATACTCTTGAGGATTATTTAGAAGATAAGAATGTGTGGATATAGCTCTCTTTGAGCCTGTACAAGACAGTAACGACATAATGTAAATAGTATTAAGAATTATATTTTTAAAAGAGCAACCGCCGAGTTTCTTGCTGGCTCTTCTCGGTAGGAACAGCTTTCCGAACCAGCGGTAGAGTTGACGATTCAAAAGCACTTGTTTACAAGTTTATTTGAATAAAGAATATTTTGAATTTGAATTTGAATTTGAATATAATAGCTCTAAGCGATTCATTTTGGCTGGTCGACTCCATTTTTTGTAAATACAATTAACTTAGCAATTCAAAATGGTAGCGTCAGATCCTTCAAACCATCCTACGTGGATATGACTTGAATACTAATAGATTTTAGTTGAATAGACATATACATTTCATATTTTATTCATCATCCTTCTGCCCGTATCCTACTCTATTTGGGGTCAGCACATGTTACAAACATGTTGTCACATGATGTGGCTATGTATTTTACTACCGGTTACCTGCCTGACATCAACTTTCCTTTAACGTATTTTACGACACCTCGACAAGAAATAATGGTCTATTCTACTCAACCGGATACTACACGGTGTGTCAACTAACCTTAGTCGCCTTTTACGACACCTTGGTAAGAAATGAGGGTGGTCTATTCTACTTAACCAGATAACACACGGCAACATTATAAAAACATATTTTATGAAGCATGAATAACCTAAACAGTTGTTTCGACCCCTAATGTAAATTTCATAATAACGCGGTGTGAAGTCATCTAGATTTACGAATGTACAAAATGTCCCAGCTTTTGACCTACTTTGCAGTGAACTTCGTAATGACTGAGACTTCACAACGGTGCCTGGCATCTGGCCTATTTATGGACCTCAAATTGCCCGACCTTAAATATGTTAGTAGGATAAAAGACGAAGTGTAGGCTAATATTACGGAAACTTGATACCACTCTGAAGAGCTTAGTACTGGCTTCAGTACTTCAGTACTTCAAATCAAATCAAATCAAATTAAATATTTTATTTGTGCATTACAGTGTTAAATAGATCTTATATAAGCAGATAGTACTGTAAGCTACCCCACAAGAGTGCACAAAAATTCTTTCCGCCAACTGCTAATGACACAAACTCATAAATACACACACAAAACACACACACATCTTCCCACTCTGCCCTCCCCATTCATTTTCTCACTTCTACTTCTCTCAAATACACAATCATTCAGACTTTTTATCATTTTCCTTTGTTTGTTTCCTAATTTTAATTTATGTATTTTTTGTTTGAATATTTTTACTGTTACTTTTAATATTATTGTTTGTGTAAACTTTGTAAATATATATTATTAGTAGTGTTATGGAAGAGCGAGATCTTTTAACACAAGTATTATCATACTTACAAGAAGACCTCAAAACCCTGTGTTAAAGTCATAAGATTTAATGGAAATAAACAATTTTTAATTTTTTTTGATTTCTAAACCGCTATAACCTTAACTTGTAACTCTTAAACTGTATTAACCTTACTTCTATGAGCCATAACACATCGGTACATACATATATTTGTTTTGCGTTAATAGTATTGCCTTTAAACTTTTGTCAATTACAATAAGATATATATATATTTTTTTTAATTAAGAATTAAAAAATTAAAATGTTATTATATCATTTAAATATATGTCATTTATTTGGAATAATTAATAAAAAAAAAGTAAAAAACAAAAGTACTTCTTGTTTAACTGCTTCGAAACCAATCAAATGTAGTGGAGCCCACCTCCCGGTGATGCTGCGATTACAGGGCGAAATGATCGGTAAGATTGCCGTATTGAATGTGTGTAGTGCTTGTATGGTGTACTGTTGGTGGCGGTGTTTTGTGATATGTGCGGTAACTAATCCTGCATGTATAAGGTAATGGTTTTTGTTTCCTACACTTAGCATTACATAGATTTTCTTAAACTCCGATTTTACCAAAATAATTCTATCATAACTTTCGCAAAAATAAAAGTTTAATCATAAAAAAGAAACAAATAAATCCACGCTTAAATAATGAAAATCTTTTAAATACCTAATGAACATTATTATGATTATAAGTTAAATAATGAAAATTATTACCCATATGATAAATATATTAGGTACACAAACTCCTTAATGTATGAAATATCAAAATGTTCACGAGGAAAATACAATAGCTATTACAGATATCAAAGTCAAAGGCAATGTCTGAATGTCAAGGCCGACATCGAAAGAATATTAATGTTATCACTACAGACCGACATATTTTACCAGTAAACGGATATTTATGCCAACTAAACAACAAGTAGTCTAAGTAAATAAAGTCTGCGAAAAGCCGAATATTCATTGGGATATCGAAAATAAACAAAATAAAAGCCGAAACATAACATTATTTAGTACCTAGCTTGGCCTTAAGCACCACTTTAGATCAACATATTTGTATATTTTAATTAACTTCTAGATTTTTTTTCAGACTTTATTTTTTAGAGACTTTAGTATCTGCAGTTACATGCCAGCTCCATCATAACCTAATTACATATTACTTAAATTTTATATCAATACATACATATTATAAAATAACAAAGATTATATCTTTGATAAACTACTTTAAAGAAGGTAATTTTTATCATTATTAAAGTAGTAATAGTAAAAGTACTTGCTGTAAAATAAAGACAAAGTGTATTTATTTTCTTATATTTGTTGTTGTTTTTTTTACTTACAAATTACTAATAATATTTTCTTATAATCAAAAATTTTAAGAACTCTGAATGTGGAGTATACTACCCGATATCGTAATACTTAATTATTACTTTTGTATTAATTTTGTGTAAAGTGTCATTATTATTTTTGTATTATGGGTCTCCGTAAAGTAATCTCCGCTTAATTCTATAAATTTTCTAAAATAGTATCAAAAAAGTAAGACGGGCTGCGAAAATATTACGCAAAAAATTGCTAACACTATAATATAATAATAATAATATATGGGAAATACTTGAGCGTAGTTTAGTTACATTTAATTTTTTATTTTTATTTTATTTTATATATCTTTATTTTTATTTTTACATTCAATTTTTCTTTACCTACACTTCCTGTTTTTTATTCGTAACTTTCTTTTTTGTTTTATCTTATTTAAACTTTAGTTGCATGCAATGTTGTTTATTTAATTAGATGTTTTATTCGGAGCGTGGCTAAGGTTTCGACTGAAAACCAGCGCCGCGTGATGTTAGCCATATGCTGCATCACGCTGCTTTTATGCTGAGTCGAACGCCAATTCATTTCTGCATAGTTGTGGTTTTTAAATTTTAATGTTTTTTTTTTTTTAAGATAGATTTAAGTGTCTGTACCTACCTATAAGATAAATTTTGTATATTGCCTGCAGAAATGAATAAATGTCTTGTTGGACACTTACACGCACGGTCGTCCGTGCCCAAAGTAAGTAACTTAATACTTGTGTTATGGTAAACAGACAACTGGTGACTATATACTGATATATTTTTAAAATACATACTTAAATAGAAATATACACCCAGACTCGAAGACCAACATATTCATTTATAGAAAATGTTGGCCCTTGGTGGGAATCGAACCCGCGACCCGTGGAGCTGAAAGCAGGGCCACCCACTACGCCAACGGACCACTATATGTAGTGAATAATGAGAAGCTTAAAATATTTTAATATTTAGTATTTAATTAGCACAGTGGCGGTCTTTGTAAATATGAAATTTCTTAGTGAATAGCGTTCTGGCTGAAATTAAGCGGGTACAATGCGGTTAAGAGTAATTCCAGACTAATCATTTATATTATGAGCAACAGCAGGTACAGACTTCGGTTTTATTTTAATAAATAGTTAATTTTCTAATCCACCCTCTAGTCTCAATGAACAATAAATGGGTTAAATTATTTATATCAAATAATTATATAAATCATTCATAAAAATCATTATATAAATATCATTATATAAATAAGAATATTTTAAAGTTTTAATGCTATATTTATTCATCATCCTCCTATGTGGGGTCGGCACAACATGTTATAAACATGCTATCACATGATTTGGCTGCGTTTTTATGACCGGCCGCCTGCCTGACGACAACTTACATTAGTCGTATTTTACGACACCTCGGTAAGAAAGAGGGTGGTCTATTTTACTAAACCGGATACCACACGGTGGGTAACTTACCTTAGTCGCCATTTATGACACCTCGGTAAGAAATGAGGTTGGTCAATTCTACTCAGCTGGATACCACACGGTGGGTCGACTTACCTTAGTCGCCTTTTACGACACCTCAGTAAGAATTGAGGGTGGTACTATTCTATTCAGCCGGATACCACACGGCGTCTATAATGCTATATTTATTATTTACTAAATTTTACCCGCGACTTCGTCTGCGTGGACCTTAGTCTTGAAATAAACAGATTTTTCTGTCACTCTCCAATCACTCTCCAAATATCCATCACAAAAATCAGATCAATCCGGGGAATTAAATTACAATTCCTGTTGCAATGATTCTGCTACTCGAAACTTGATATACTGATAATATGTGGGGTTTGTCCTGATCTTTCTGTTGAAAAGACAGGATTTTTATAGCTTTTATGGTACCCCATCGTATAAGCATAAATTGTGCCAAATTTCATCGATATTGGGGTCAGCGAATTGGCTGTAAAAACGAAACAGACTTACAGACTTTCGCATTTACAATATTAGGTAAGTATATAAACCAAATAAAAGTAAGAAAAATACCTAACTAGGATACAAGTACCTCGACAAAAAGAATTAATACAACATTGAGCGTTGAGCAAGTCGATGTGCGTAATACTTCCACTCGCTACTAAAGTCGGAACGCGGCGGCATGTCATGGAAAAAGCGTTGCGGAGGTAATATATTAAAAAAAAAATTAATTAATTAAATTTGGTTTTTGGCGTATAATGTTTAAGTAAAAATTTCTTTTTTAGGCGTATAATATTTAAATTGAAACCGTACAAAAATCCGTTCAGTAGATATTAAGAAAATCGATCATATACATACAGACAACTTTTGGAGACATTGTTTTATAATAATAAAGATTTATAATATATTAATTTGATATCAAATAGAAATCGGAAGACGTAAGTTAATTACAAAGACCTTAAGATCAGAGCACCAAGACTAATGTATTCCTAAAGGCAATGTCAGAACCGATCAAGTGTAAGAAACACCCGATCCGTTCCGACATTGATAAATTCCTTAATGGCGAAATGTTCCAGTCATTTATATTAAAATAATTATTGGAGATTTTTGTAGGCATGAAACAAAAGATAAGAAAGCCACAGAATACAAAAAGCTGCTGCCCGACGCTGACCAAACATGTGTGTGTATAATTATGAGCTGTGGTAGCCCAGCGGTTACACCGTGCGACTCTTTCGAGGAGGTCAAGGGTTCAAACCCGGGCAGACACCAATGAGTTTTTCTGTTAAAACTTATATGTCTAATTGATAATTGCAATTTATCACACGCTTTTTGGTGAAGGAAAACATCGTGAGGAAATCTGCCATACCTCTAGAGAATTCTAGAGATATGTTTAACCTACCAATCCGCATTGGAGCAGCGTGGTAGGTCTTAACTCCAACCCTTCTCTCCAAAAACGGAGAGAAGAGGCCTATTCTCAGCAGTGGGATAGTAACAGGCCGCTACTTACTAAGGCTTCAAAGAAATAATGGTCACACTTATGCGTACAGTATGTTCATATAAGCTTATACTTTTTATCACAGTAAATTTATTGTCACAGGAAAAACCAATTCAATTTTAATTAATAACTAAATACCTTTACCTTGTGTTATCTTTACTGTGCGGTTGGAACTTTGCGATGCGGTTATTAAATGTATTTTTGCGTGTTTTTAAATTTGTAAAAAAAGCCTTATTTTTTTTCTTTATAGCTTATTAGTTTTTTTTTTGGATAATTATTTTTATAAATTTCTTGTTTTCTTACTATGTCTATGTCACTATACTTGTGATTTATATTTATACCTGTAATGGACTTACATACGAATTAAATTTTTTATTGTATATAAGTTGTTGGACTAATAAAAAAAACTGTGACGCCACACTAGTACTCATATTTGTCGATATTTCAAACGAGTTAAAGACAAGAGAAAGCTACATAATAATACGTATGCAATTTCGAAGCTTGCCCATTTAGGGGGGCCGGATCCGCCGATTTGTTTAAGCTCGTTACGAACAAAACTGATTGACCGGCTCTGGTTCGATTTTGGGCTTATTGTGGCAAAATGCCTCCCATTTCCCAATGTTGTTTATTCAAACGCCCGGGACAAAGCAGGTATGTAGGCGTATTATGGAGTAAATGTTGACCATATAGTGCTATCCGGATAACAAACGCCTTTGTGTATATAAGCACGTTTGATGTTTACATACACAAAGGCATTAATAAAACTTGAGACTCAGATCACTTGCTAGTAACGATGGAATTGTAATCCCCATTAAATCCTCACACTTACACATAGTAACTTAACTACTGTACTTAATTGATAAAATTTAAATAGTATTAGCCTCTTAACTTCCAATTGATTGTCAATAGTGTTTCGTAAAAATTTGAGAATATCTGTTATTAAGAGTTTTTGATCTCAAACAAGAGGTCTTTATTGTACGTATTATTCTTAATAAGAACATTATTCAACACATTAATTCTTAATCCGCTTAATTCAGCTCGAAATAAGTCTTGTTAGTATTCAAAATTAAACAATTTTGTACATAATTAAATGAAGTAAAATACGTGTAAAGATTTTTATTCAATACGTAAGTTACGGACTATAATTAATTCTACATAACATATATTGTATGTTCAGAGAAATTTTGAAATTCAAAGATTTTCGATGCGAAAATAAGTATTTCACAAATGGGCTTAAAAACCTAATAGGATTATAAAACATCAGTATTAATCAGAGTAGTCAACTCTTGTGAAATGTACAAAAACATAGAAATTATTTATTTTATTACACCAAAACCTTTCAGAATTTGAGTAGGTCTATAAATTAAAGGAAACGAGATTGAAAGAAGCTCCAGAGCTCACGAACTTAATAATACTTCATTGCTGACTTAAAATAAAACGAAATTGAATTACGAATTGCCGCCTTTCTAAACCCAATTACGTCACCTAGAAATAAGATATTTTAATAAAGAAAATCACAAAAAATCATCCATTGAGAAAAGAAAATCATATTTTTCTCTATATTGTAAATTAACTTAGCACAGAGCTATACCTGCCTATTCATATACATTAGTTAAGGATACTTCCGACAGAAATATTACTTTATTGTAAGTATCTTACTCAAAAGCTATGATAGACCGTGCGACTCTTTGGAGGGGATCACGGGTTTAGACCCTGGGTAGGCACCAATAAGCTTTTTGTTAAAACTTATGTTAAAGTAATTTATTGATAATTACAATTTATCACACGCTTTTCGGTGAAGGAAAACATCGTGAGGACACCTGCATATCTCTAGAGAGTTCTAGAAATGTGTGTCACCTACCAATCCGCATTAGAGCAGCGTTGTAGGTCTCAGCTTCAATCCTTCTCTCGGAAAATAGAAACAGGAGACCTATGCCAAGCAGTGGGATAGTAACAGGTCGTTACTTTACTTTTATCTGTACTAAAATTAAAAGTGAAAGTCTGTCTGTCTTTTTACCTGTATGTCATATACGGGATTACTAAAATAATGTAATTGGGCATCCATACTAAAATAAAAAATTACAAAGTGTAATTTTGTCCTTTTTTACGTCGTACGATTAAGTGATAAGTCCTAAAGGGATTTTTAGTGAAGCTGAAGACATAAGTGCCAGAGAAAACTTTCTACAGTATTACACCTACTATGCTACTCCAAATGCATATTGTCTTGACTGCTTCATAACATATTTATTACATTTATACACTATCTCACATTCCCCATATATATTATAGCTAAACCAAAATGTATAATTGGGTTGTTAAAATACGATATATAATTTTACTTTTACACAACTGGCTTTCTACCGACTCGCAAAGAATAGGCCTTAATATATTTATTATGATATTTAATCTGCCATAACGCAAAGTTACGATCAAAGTAAAATTACTTTCATTAAACTGAAAGAATATAAAAGTTTTAAAAGCAAGCCATAAAAACTGTCAACAGAAATTATTAGGATTTGTATTAAGATGATAGAGCGGTCGAGCGATCAAACTCGAGCTATTTTATGAAATATTTTTATAATATTATTATAACTTTATAGTGTAAGTACTAATAATAACGTAGTAAGTTCTACTACTGGTTCGGAAAGCTGTTTCTACCGAGACAGCAAGAAACTCGGCGGTTGCTCTTTTCAATAAATAATACTTATAACTAGTTTCATTAAGGCATTATTATCTCGTACAGGGTCGGACAGTAAATATATCCACGCGTTATTTTATAATACACTTAACTGTGGCTGCGACTTCGCTCGCGTGGAAATTAGTGTATTTAAATGAAATTTTGAACATAAAAGTTTTAACTGTGAATTGACCTATATCTTTTTGGATAAGATAGAATTAAAAAAACTTCTGAATTTTCTGAAAAAAATTTATCTTCCTAATCATGTATGTAATCATAAACTTCATAGTCAAGAAGAACATCATATATCATCAACCCTGCATTTGCTGCTGTTTAACCTGGCTATTAGGGTTTCATAGACAGAGCGGGTTAGGCTCCAATATTTATTTTCAAGGAGTAAGGAAGCCTAATGGAAAATAGCCAAATGATATAGGAAATGGAAGTTATTTATGGGACTTATGTTAACATGGTTTTACAATGCAGCTGTAAATAAATATGATCGTTTCACTGTAGAAGTAATATTCACTTTAAATGCAAATTCTTTGAAGGAAAGTATTTTTAATATTGTAAAATATTCTACAAAATATTAAGTGACACATCGTGAAGTTTGTAAGATCGAAGAGTGAAACTGATCTATGAGAGAGTTAAACTTGGAAATATGGATCACTAGAAACTTCACAACTAAAACTAAATAACAAAGTTGGCTATAGTTGGGTATGTCAAAATAAATTGATTTAGAAGTTCCCTATGGAACAGCGAAAATTATATCAAGAAGTTGCCTATAAGTTATTTGTGACATCTAATTTCTTCTGTACAAGTTCTAAGTGAAATTGATGAAGTGAGTTTCTCATAAAGACCATAATAAACTATTTAAATGCAAAGTAAATAATATTTGTTATATTGGCAACTACACTAAATCGGAAAACCTTTAAGCGCATTTTCATATTCGTATGTTATAAGATAATATATAATTCTTTAGAATCGTCAGTCAATGTGTTGTATAATGGCTTGATGGATCTTACTACCTGAGGATCTTATCACCGGCTGGGAGACCAAGTGCAGAAGCATTGTAGGGTGCGGTATATGATGAAAACAGCACAGAAGTTGTAATAAAGTCGGTCATGTTAAATGGTATGTGAAGATAGCGTTTTCATACATATATTAGTATCTTAAATATTTCTTAAATGAATGATCAACTACAGCTACTTTTCTATAAAATATTGTACTACTTTATGTACGCCATATGGTATCCAGCTGAATAGAATAGTACCACCATCATTTCTTACCGAGGTGTTGTAAAAGGCCACTTAGGTAAGTCGACCCGCCGTGTGGTATCCGGCTGAGTAGTATAGACCAACCTCATTTCTTACCGAGGTGTCGTAAAAGGCGACTAAGGTAAGTTGACCCACCGTGTGGTATCCGGTTTAGTAGAATAGACCACCCTCTTTCTTACCGAGGTGTCGTAAAATACGACTGAGGTAAGTTGACGTGTCATGTGACAGCATGTTTATAACATGTTGTGCCGACCCCACATAGAGTGGGATAAAGGCAGGAAAACTAATGATTGTACTACTTTATGTCTGTGACATCGATTGCATCGACTTAACATGTCGTTACCGATAAAAATAGCAATCTATGACATTGTACATTTTAAATATGATAACTGATGGATAAAATCACGTCAATTTATCGTATATTCGATAGTTGTTTCGCAAGTGATAAAAATACAAGCACAGTCGGATCGCAATATTGGCGTCGACAGAACGACGATGAATTTCTAGGTTACGCATTGATCTTTAATGAAACGCTAGTTACAGATTGATCAAATATCGATTATATAGCGACAGAAACCCTCACTTTGCTCAGTGGCCCAGTTGTGAAATGGCGTAGCAAAAATAAAATACAAAAAGTCCTTTCGTGCGCTTGTATTTATATTTATTGCTACGTATTGAAATGAAAAAGATAAAATGTTAACTAAGTCGAATTTGTCAATGACAGGCCACATAGAATATGCCAGGAACGTCACCATATAACTGGCCCGTTGGTAGTGACCCTGCCTTCCGCTCCGCGATCACGGGGTCAATTCCCTCCGAGGGCCAACATTTTCTATATAAAATTTTTTGGTTCTTCGAGCCTGGGTGTATATTTGTATTTAAATATGTTTTTAAAATTATATATGTATATATTTACCAGTTGTCTGTCAACTATAACACAAGTATTAAGTTACTTTACTTTGGGAATGAACGAGTGTCCCATATATTTATTTAAATTTATTTATTTATATGGGTGTCTTACACCAGTGTTTCCTACCCTTTTTGTGCCATGTTTTTTGTATGTCTAAATATTTCATGCCCTCTATAGAGCAGTTTTAAATATTAAAAAAATTAATTTTTGAAAGAACTTTTTCCTTTTTTAGGTAAATTTGGCACCGAAGTTTAGCATTGCATTAGAAGATCCAGGAGTTAAAGGATTAAAATCATGTCAAGTTCATTTTTAAATTGCCCCACTATGGAATCCTTGACTGGAAAAAAACATATGGCTAAAACTAGCGTTTACATAAAAACGTATGAGAGACTTCAAAATATATGCGTATATACTTTTAAAAAATGGATTAGAATCTTCATTAATAACTTCGAAATAAGACATTTCTTTCAAAATTTGTTATTTAAAGTAATCGTGGTTTG
Organism: Morpho helenor; assembly: GCA_029227775.1. Lineage (NCBI taxonomy): Eukaryota > Metazoa > Arthropoda > Insecta > Lepidoptera > Nymphalidae > Morpho > Morpho helenor. Next base: position 5,402,766 of record JARGCU010000006.1, read on the forward strand.
TGAATAATTCATCGTTTAGACCGAAAATTAACGTGCTCTCTCATTTGAAAGGCGTAATGGCGTTGAAAGGGAAGAATTTGAGGTATTTCCGTCCAACTCCCGCTTTCGGCTGCAATTATTAAATCTTATCCGTCGTTATCCTCTTATTCATAATAGATTTTATTAAATAATTTTATAATTTCTCTGTATTATTTTCTGTTTATACATTTCGCATGGTATTGATATATTTGATAGCAAACGTTTGTTTTTCTTGATCTCATAATACTTCGGTGTTAACAAACATCTAAGATTGATCAATAAATAATACCCCATAAGGTCTGATACTGCTTGAAATCAAAAGTCCCCTTTTGTAGTCATAGGGATCAAAAAGGGCAAAACAAACTAAAATTTATAGGGCACTTACTATTAGGGATTATTTCAAGTTTCCAATGTTCCAAGTTGTTAATGTTTTATTAACAAGTTTTATTTCTTATTATCTTTACAAAACCTGTTAATTAACAGGCTCTACTTTTTTATATTTTACATGTTAATGTAATGTCACTTACATTAGATTGAAATTAAATGAATAAATTTGTGTAATACGATAAAATGATTTTGTTAACCATGTAACCATATTGTTTCGTAGAAATGTATGTTTGTTGTACATAAATAAATTGTTTCTACAATGTCCCAAGTCGGTATCTCGACGAATACCCGATATCTGACGATTTATTACACAAACATTTACCTTCCTCCTGTAACTCGGTAAGTTAAGCCCTTGATCCTGACTGATAATAATCGTTTAGGTTCAAAGCGGTCGGTCCTGGTTATTATCACTCGGATAATAACCGTTAATCTTAAGTGGAAGGAAGTGGATTCTGTCTTCATGGTTTATGGTGTACCTCAGATTCCTTTACAAGTTCAAGAACGGAAATAAGAGGATATTCGGTCTGTGTAAAACCAGGCAGTGTGTAATATAAAAACTGTTATTAGTTGCTCCACATTACATATACGGTAATATACATTTTCTATTCATATAGTAGAGAGAGAAAGATATATATATATATATATATATATATATATATATATATATATATATATATATATATATATATATATATACATACACTTCATTCGATTCAAATATCTACATCCAATTATGTAAAGTCAGTGAATTAAAATTATAATAAATCAAAAGAATAACTGCTAACCAATATCTCCAAAAGCATAGAGAATTAATAGAGAAATAATTTAGAATTTGAGTTCGTATATGTTTTAAAATGATTCAAGCTTAATTTCCATTCGATATATTACGATTCTTCTTTACCGTTTTATCAAAGCTATTTAGAAGAATGTACATGTACTTTCAAAATCTTGGAAGGCGAAGCGGGCGTGCTAAGCCCGACGCTTTTATTCGAAAAGTCCTCCCTTTTCTAGTTACGAAGAAGATATATTGTATAAGTTCACTTGCTTTTTAATCCTATTAAAGAATATTTATAAAAAGATAATGTCGATAGCTAAAGTTTGCTTTTCAAGTGAGTAAGTAGCGGCCTGTTACTAACCCACTGCTGAGAATAGGCCTCTTCTCTCCGTTATTGGAGAGAAGGTTTGGAGCTAAGACCTACCATGCTGCTCCAGTGCGGATTGGTAGGTTGCACATATCTCCAGAATTCTTTAGAGATTCCTTTACCGAAAAGCGTGTGATAAATTGCAATTATCAAATAAACACAAGTTTTAACAGAAAAACTCATTGGTGTCTGCCCGGGTTTGAACCCGTGACCTCCTCGAAAGAATCGCACGATGTTACCGCTGGGCTACTAGCGTTTTAAGTATGAAATTAAAATACCTTTAATCTCAATTAGGTGGCTAAGAGTTGAGGCTTTTTTTTAATTATAAACGGATAGAAAATAAAACACTTTTCTGTAAAGCAGGTGTATGATATAAGCCTAATAATATACATTTTATTTAAGGTAACGAAACTTTTAATACAATATAGACCACGACTTCCAAAGCTATGTCAACTCATATAATTAAAAAAGTAATTTCTATAAAAGCGAATTTAACAAACAGTTCAACAATAACGGACCTAAATAATGTGAATTAAATTTGACTGGTCATGAAAGGAAGTGCTATCAACCATGTGCCACAAATTTGAATATTATCTTCTTAATTAGCTTAATTGAAATTGTACTATAGTTTCCTATGAACCTGTATCATTTAATAAATATGGTCATAGAATAATAAATAAATTATAATTGTTCAATTTTAAAATTCGTTTGTGAAACCGTAATAGAGAATAATAGAGCTAAGCCCGTAAGCTTCTAAAATCTCAGTGCAAAATTTATGTGTACCTAAATGCGAACTAACGCTCTTGTAGTCTAAAACGAATGAAAACAAAATAAACTCGAAATTTAGAGAATTCTCTTTTTTTATAAAAGCTTTATTATGATGTGTTAATTAGTTTAAAATTTCAGTATGCAAAATCATCATCATTCTATAAGGACAGCCTTATTGTTGTCACATGATTTGGAGGATTTTACGACTAGCCCCCTGCCTGACGTCAACATACCTTAGTCGCTTTTTGCGACTTCTCGATAAGAAAGAGGGTGGTCTATTCTAATCAGCCGGATACCACACGGCGGGTTACTTACCTTAGTCGCCTTTTACGACACCTCAGTAAGAAATGAGGGTGGTTTATTCTACTCAGCCGGATACCACACTGTGAGTCAACTTACCTGAGTTGCCTTTAATGACACCTCGGTAAGAAATGAGGATGGTCTGTTCTACTCAGCCACAATGCACAATATTAAAGAAAAAAAAAATTAAATGTATCGCAATAAACAATGGTTTAATAGAAGTAATTTGTATAGGTTAATGCAAGACGAAGGTCTTTATTCTCCTTTCTATAAATAAATTGGAGCTTACATTCCCTTCGCTGCTCAAGTGTGATTTGCACATCCCTGAAAATCTTTGAGGTTCTGCAGATGTCATCAAAATGTCAACCCTTATCAAACACGACGAATTGTAAATATCAATTAAGTACATAAGATTTTCTTTCAATAAACACCAAGGTAACTATCCAGCGTTTTCATAGACAAATATTTGGTTAAATTACGAATTCTGAGAAAGAAAAATGATCAGAATGTGTGACTATCACTATTTACAAATAATATTTAATTAACAATTCACTGCATAAAATTATCTAACTAACATCAATATTTATTCTATTCTCTGGAAAATCCTAAAAGAGCTATGGTCTACGGACTAACGTCTGATGCTTTTCTCCTTATTATTCAAACATAATCTTCCCTTTTACAAATTGAAACAGCTTCACAAGTTTCTTGAAGAATGTGCTTATTTAAGTGCACCATACTATACTTATAATATAATCCTCTTTAGGTACAAATTTAGAAAATAGACGTTTTCAGTAGAGATCTTTTTCTCTCTCGGTTCTTTGTTATTTTCCTGCTCCTTTGGCCTAATCACAAAATGAGATTCGCGAAAATGTACTATGTGCGTACTATTATTTTTATGTCTCACTAGTTTCTGTAGCACATTACCGGTTTAGTCAAATGAAAAATTAATTTCTTGGTCTAGCTGTGATGGACGCTTTCGGCCATGTTAGTTTCAACCCTCCTGCCAATACAACGAAATGGGCTCTGAATGTTGCTAATTGCTTAACCCTTTTGTTTCCTTTCATTAGTGAATTTATATTTTATCCTATTGCCTTTCGTTATATAAAGTAAATGAATCAATAGTACAGGAAATAGCACAGCAATTTCGTTTTTTTTGTAGGAAAAAAATAATCGTTATTTGATTCCCTTTTTTTACAAAAAAATGTAAGAGAAATTTTTGTGAAGAAACTCTGCCAACAACCCTAAAATAATCCATTCCAAAAATGAATAGTTCGGTCATGAGATCCAATAGTAGCACAACTAAAGGATCATAGTATTTTAGATAAATATTAAAGTTTTCACAGCTAAGGAAAATGCATAAATAATGCTTTACTTTGCATAAAAGAAGATTATATTCAAGTTATTACCTTCACTAAAGAGTTATTTAATAATGTGTATATAATATTGATTTTATGTTTTAAAATAATCTTTCAAATGCCAGTATTGAAAATATGTTTTGAGTTATGCCACTATTGCAGCATATGAGCAAGTTTTTTAAGCTTAAAATTACGTGTTTAATTTATGAGAAAGTGCTGTCATATTATATAGCTAACCCCTTTTTTCTGAATATACTGTGAAAAACAAAAGTTTAAAAAAACCATCAAGGTAATTAAAGCGGCGAAACCGCTTTAGCCGAATGTAAATTTTAAGCCACTTCCGCCACTCAGTATAGCAGCTGAAATCTATTATTCATAAAGATAGTTGCAGCACTAATTTTGCTCGGTGAATCACATTTGAATATCTTTGACGCGAGATATTTTTTTATACTACGTGAAATTGAGGAATCAAATGTAATTTTATCTAAATATCTTGCCCCTGATATCTACAAGTTTGAAGAAGTGCTCGTGAAAAGTTTCTTATATTTGAACAAAATATTATTCCATATTGGACTCCGAAATGTCCGTCGTGTAGTATCCGACTGAATAGAATACGCTACCCTCATTTCTTACCGTGGTATCGTGAAAGGAAACTAAGGCAAGTCAACCCCCCGTCCGGCTGAGTAGAATAGACTAGCCTCATTTCTTACCAAGGTGTCGTAAAAGGCCCCTAAGGTAAGCTGACCCACCATGGGTTGAGTAGGATGGACCCTCTTTCTTACTGAGATGTCGTAAAATACGACTAAGGTAAGGTGACATCAGACAGGTGGCGGTCGTAAAATACATAGCCAAATCATGTGACAATATGTTTATAGCAAGTAGTGCCAACCCCACTTTGAGTGAGATAAGTGCAGAAGAATAATGATGATTAGAGTCTTAAAACTCACTAAATAAAATATTTTCCTTAACTAAATGTAAATTCTGAAGTCACTTAAATATTCAGCCGCACTAATATAATATTCATAAAGTTGATTGCAGCAGTTTCTGTCAAATTTCGGTTAGTAGCTATTTTATAGTGTGTAGGGAAATGTTCCCTAATTAAAGGAACCTGGTCCCTGGACCCTAGTTCGCTGGTGGGTAATTTAAGTGATTTGTACAATCAAAAGCATCAGATTAAGCATTATGTGATCTGGGAAAATTATATTAATCACTTATTATCATATAAGTCAGCATATAATATTTGAAAGATTTACTTAATGATAGCATTAAATCAACTATAGAAATAAAAAGAAACAGCTTTTTCTTTATATTTTGGTTGTAAAAGAATTCTGACAATATCCTATTGATTTTAATTTCCTTTCCGAAGTCTACAGCGATTTCAGTATTATCAATTCAAAATTAAACAATTTCTCAGAACATGAACCAAATAAAGATATAATTAACCTTAAAAGCAGTATCAGTTCTGAGTTACAGTAAATGCCATTAATATTGATTATTAGGAAGATTAGAAATATTAAAAAATTTCCAATCATGGAGTAGACTCATGCTCTGCGCTATTTTGAATACTAAAATTTAAAAATACCGTCTTATATTTCAGCTTCGAAACAAGTATTGCTTGTCTTTGCACAATTTAAAGGCTAAACTAAATTGAAATCTTGTCAGCGTCCAATTTAAGCGTTTCATCGTATTTTAATGAAGTAAGACAAGGTTCGCTAGAAGACCACTTTTGGAGGAGCTTCAAAGTTTCAAGTGAGTCGTAGTTTGACTATATAATGTTGTTTTGGTTTAAGTATATACTCTGTGTGTTTAAATATTAAAGCGCTGGTAGCGGAATGATTAGGGTAACGCACTTGCGATCGAGAGGTCGTGGTGTAACAGTCTCATCCCTACATTCGAGTTTTAAAAAATAATTAATTATTAAAATTTCAATATTTTAGAAAAATCTATAAGTATAAAAATAAATGTTTGTTTGTCACGCAGTAATGTTTTTTCGCATCTATAATTGATGCTCTATTCATAAAACATCAAATTCAGAAAAGTATAATTTTCGTCATTATGACCGAATGTCACGTTATCCGCCGTACTACAGTATGGAGAGAGCGGGCGGAGCGTAGAGCGCAGAAGTGATCTGTTAGGTCGCTTATGAAATGTTGTTATAATGATATTGTAGATGTGTACTGGGGCGATACATGATATTAGTAGAGTTTTAACTCGACTATTTTTAAGAATTAATAATAAATACACATCTAGGCCCGCTCTCGTATAATGGTTCAAGATGCAAGATCGTGTCGATCTTTGGAAAGGCTGTGATTGTGACTTGACCATTAAGAGTGTAGCGATGGTTACATCGCTTAGCTCACCTCGAACGATTAAAGTGTCAGAATGTTACTTGGTAAAGGTAACTTTGCTGAGTAGTGGTTGGCACTCTACCGAACATGCTCTGGCGGGTACTGGTGGGAGACTTGAGGTTTAGGCCGGCAGTGATTTCGGTCATTGCTGTGTGCCTGGCCCAAAAGGCTACACTTGGCTGCATCTTATTAGGGCTGGGTCTAGGCCCGTAGTTAACTTCGGTTGCTGCGGTGTGCCTTTATTCGGCTTTGGTTTGACGCAACCAGAGTTACTTTGGGCGTGTGCCTTTGTGATACGGGTTTGGTTAGGCCGGTGGTGATTTCGGTCGTTGCCGTGTGCCTTGCTCGACCTTTGGACGCATAGGCCGCTTGAAGTAGTGCCGGTACAGTGGTGGCTGAAATGTTATTGTTTGACGAACGGACATCTAAACGTTGTTCGTAGTCTCTCAATAGTGACGGTACCACAGCTGAATGTTGCTGGGCGTTGCGGAAGTTAACTTTATGTTGCTGAAGTGATACGCCGCGGCAGTGATGGATCGCTATGGACTCTGTTCATAGTAGTGGATGGGTGTGGTGTTTCGTCCTTTTCAGGACGTCCCCTTAGCTTAGTTAATGATACCACGAATGACCATTATAGCATGGCATTATTGCATAAGAGCCGCTGGTCGGGTCTTTGTTAATAAGACTGCGGACTAGCTTTAGACAGTGTGGCCTGCATTTCCCTTATCTTCACATATACATATACATCTTACGTGGCTTGCCGCGTTAAACATAAATTACCTTTTGTTGTATGAGGTGGCGTGTTGAGCTTGGCGCATACCGTAAGCGAGTGCACTATGTGTGACTCCATTATATGGTATTGGGTGAATAGGGGGTGATTGGCATTCATGTAATGCTCTGCAATACACATCTTCCACTTCGGTGGACACACACTATCCACTTCGGTGGACACACACCTATATGGTGTATATATTATAACTAATCAAGTTGCTTTGCAACATGTTTGCCATCTCGATGGGTTTCCACTTTGTGGACTTTATACGTATTATACGTATTATACTGTATGTGGTTTTTACCATAGAACGCACCGTTACGACGTGTGCAGGCGACATGCGCCTTACTGAATATAAGAATTGGTAATTTATTATCAAAGTTTACCAGGCCGTGTGCCTTTGGCTAATGCCATATTTTATAGCTCCGGCTATTTATTATATGGGCTTCGGTCCTCTATTATACACCCAGGCACTCATGCCTAATACGTCAACTGTGGTTTTGTTGACTCCCGACAATAATGGGTTTATCCCATAATCATACGCCGCAGGCGCACTATAAACAGGTACCCCTTGGGGGGGGGGCTCATATCCTATGGACGGAGCTCACCGTTGGTAGCGGGTGCGGAGCTACTGACTATCACTCTCTTTTTATATTTTTCCATATCGGAAGAATATAATAGATGGGAGAGAGATACCACTTTGATTAAACTTCTCTTCGGAGTTGTTTAAGGGCTAGGTATTTAGATCGAGTGAGAGATCTTTCTGTTGGCTATAACATATCCTATGAAGTAATAACATAAGACATCGCGAGACATTCAACTATCTGAATGTCTCGCATTTTTTTATCAAATTTTATAGTAACCCGTTCATGTATTAACCATATAAGAATCTGTTCGTGTAACGAATATATATCTGTTGGACATATAAAGTCTGTTCATGTAGAGCACAAGTAAAATCTGTTCTTGTATTAGATAAATATAAAACCTGTTCGAGTACCGCACACTTATATTCAATAATTGAATTCTCCATACTGATGACAAACAACTGTTTTATATTATAACAAATGATATTTGATAATGAAGCTCTCTGTGGAGCAAAGTGATATAAACTACGAATGTAGGGCTGACGGCTCTATTTATATTAAAGAATACGATATATTGAAATATTATTATAAAACTATAATGTGATTATTATCACATTATTTTATTCTATTTAAGGGTTTACTTGACTCCTTTAGATTGATGGACACATAGCCTCTGACGCTCTAAAAGAATTTGAGGTATTACAAATCACAACGTAGTACGGGTCCTAGCCACTTAGACGAATCATGTGCCAATATATATTAAGAGTGCTAGCGCCTTCGGCGCGTTTTTGTGCTTTACGCTGTTGGAGTGCGAGCGCTCTAGCGGTGTTTGAATATGTATAAATTAATATTTATATAAGTCGAAGGTGGAGTTAGTTACAGTGGGTTCGAATTCCGGCCATTATTCTACGGACGTGAACCCACTCCTAATACAAGCATTTAGTTTAGCTGGAGTGGTTAACAAGTTTATTAGTAATTTGTTAGCGAAAATTGCTAGTAACCTTTTCAAAACGAAAAAGAGGTTTAATGTTATAATTTGACCATTTCGTAAGATATTATTTCCTTTTTGAAAAAAAATTGATAATTTTATTTTACCTAATTGGTGGTGCCTTAAGTAAATTTATCAGTTTTCATGGCCATAGTTGGGAAATTAATATGGTGGAAAAAGCAAGTACCCTTTATTTAATTACAACATGGTACATCTTCGTTATACGAAACGGAGAAACATTACATGCCATCCAATTAGCAATAAATCGACAGTAATATACAGGAACCCTGTAATAGCTTTCTCGATAATGCAAGAAAACATTGTCCCAATTAGAGGCTAATTGGTAACAAATCCGGTAGAAAACTATATACTCGTATAAACTATAAAGGCAGCTAATTTAAAAAATATATTTTTTATTAATTTAGAGTTTTCTATATTCAATTTGTTGATATGGTAGGGAAATGTTCCCTAATTAAAAGGAACCTGGTCCCTAGACCCTAGTTCGCTGGTGGTTAATTTAAGACTGTATAGGGGGGGTTCAGGGATTTGACTTTTTTCTATCTTTCTGGGCAATGCACATTTATTACCGATACGTAGTAACAACTTAGCACCACCCACCTTTCGATACCTTTGTACTGCCACCATGCACTGCAAGGTTCGAAGTCCACGACATGCGCCGGCGGCCGGCCGTTTCTTTTAACGCCAGGGGAATGTTACTCGAACGAACAGTAACACTATTACGAGTCCGAAACTCGACACGCCACTTTAATGTTAGGCACTGCACTTAATATTGCAAGTCCTAGACGAATTATTTAATGTTTTATAATGAATTTAATGCGTATCATTTATAGCGATCGAGCGGCTATTAACGAAGGTTCCGCGCTCACGTAGACACGCACGGCGACAGACGAACCGATCGGCGAGTGGCGTTTTCATTGCTACCCACATATCGGTGAATAAAAAATGCCAAATGCCCAGAGACAAAAGAAATATATTACGAACTAAATAAAATTATGAAATATTTACGAACAGATATAAAACTCAATACAAAGCTTATCTACATATTCAATTCTAGTATCAAAACCTCAGTGCTATACGTATATATCTATAATTCGCACTAAAGAGTCCTTATAATGCCTTTTATTTAGCCACAGCTTAAAAATCTATGGTATTATATAAAAATCGATTATTTCTTTTTCCAAACCATTTTAAGATGCGTATTTGTGCAATCACCTCAAAAGTTTTTTATCAACTCAATTACACAACAGCTCAAAAATTTATTTAAATTTAGTAAGCTTTATAAATACACATAAAATGTTTTAAATATCAAAATGTTATTTTCTAAAGATCTTAGCAATATTAAATTATAAATAAATTTGTAAAATTTTCCTAGTATCGTTTTATTAAATTTTGTAATAAAACAACGATGTTAACTTTAAGTTATTGGGAGGGAAACTTAATGTTTGTTTCTCAAATTTGAGAATAATAAATCTTTGTTGTAATTTGAAAAATAAACTTAAACTTGTCTTTGGATATAATTTCTACTGATCATATCTTTTTCTTTTCTGGACATATCTAACTCTCAATTTGGCTTAGATACCCATAATCCATCCTAAACACCACGAGGTTTTAGCTGGTTAGAGTCTCGTATAAATGATAACATTTAACAAAACAAGAAGTGTTTTGTTCAATTTGGAAAAACAAGTACTTTAAGAATGGAATTTAATTTACTCATAATACGTGTTTTACATTGGGACAATTTTTATTTTATAGTCATTAAGAAGAAATATTACCAATATTATGTAAACAGCAATCACCAAAACAGATTTCCGACCCAGCAGTAGAGTTGACGATTCAAAAGCACTCGTTTACTAGTTTACTTGAATAAAAAGTATTTTGAATTTGAATAGCCATGGTTATCTAAATATTAAATGGTCTATTAACTATACCTAATATAAGGAAATATTTCAAAAAGAATTAATATTATTCAGCTGCTACCCGTGACTTAAATTTGTTGAATTTGCCCTTCAATTCTCGCCATGCCAAAAATCAGAACGATATCAAGATAAAAACAGTCTTACAGACTTGGCAATTTATTATACTTTTAATTTGGTATATTATAGATCGAGAACTGATATTCAATATTTCATTGAATTATTGTTGTTATTGTTAATAAGAGTATAAAAGAATACAAAAACACGACACCACAATAAGCCTTAATTTTATCCCCGAAAAATCCTATTACGTCCGTAAGAAAAATCTAACGTAACTGACAAACAACCTACGTCCATTCAAGCGAATTTATACGACAGATAGTCATAAATCACTGACGCAATAAGACAGGGTGGTAAAACAAAGTCATTGGTCAAATTCACTGCTGTAATGTCAATTTGCCAATATCATCAATTGAATGTTTGATTTTATATAACAGTTACGTTAGTGATGTAATATTTTTTTCAATATCCAGATAATATAATCTCAGATCTGAAAAAAAGATAACTATGTATTTTTTGGCTTAGTGTTTGACACAATAATAACTCATAATGCAATTAATCATATATTACAAAGAAACTAACATCGGAAGTATTTTTTAAAAACTTATTTTGTCGTATTATTTATAACTGTTTATTGTCACACGAATATTTATTAAGTATGTGTAAGTAAGTATGTGAAAAAATTGTATTTAACCTGGTGTAAAAAATTAGTAATTTTGATAAAAATATTATTTGAATTAATTTTGTGTTATTCTTATTATATATTTTCTTACGTACTTGTCCCTGGCTTTTAAAAGAGACGTTAGCATCTAACATAACAAAATCTCCTAATTGGTAAAAAAATGAGACTGGAGTGACTTGCCACTACTACGATTGCTTTAAATATTATTTTAAGCATATTTATATATCGTAAACATATTTAATAAAAACTGACCAAAGTAAATGGTAGTTGTAATATATACAAAATATATAGTAAGATTTAGTAAGTATATAGTAAGATTTTATTAGTTACAAAATGGGTTATACTTTTACCGCCGTGTGATATCCGGCTGAGTAGAATAGACCACCCTCATTTCTTACCCAGGTGTCGTAAACGACGACTAAGGTAAGTTGAACCACCGTGTGGTATCCGGTTTAGTAGAATAGACCACCCTCTCTCTTACCGAGGTGTCGTAAAATACGACTAAGGTAAGTTGACGTCAGGCAGGCGCCCGGTCGTAAAAACGCAGCCAAATCATGTGACAGCATGTTTATAACATGTTGTGCAGACCCCACTTAGAGTGGGATAAGGGCAGGAGGATGATGACAATGGATTATACTTTTAGCATGAAGATGCTTTACCAGTTCAGATTAAAACAAGTTAGCACCATGAAAGCCAACAAATAGATTATCTGGGCTTAACTAAAAATTTAATTGCGCCGCCAGTGAAATGAATTTTGTCATAAACGTATTAGTCATAAAACTTAATTAATCTGTACCAAATTTATAAAGTAATATTCATTTGTTAGCATAATCTTCTTAATTGGTTTATCCGTTAAATCAAGAAGGTAATTCTTAGCATTGAACAAACAACAATTTACACTATAACTCTAACAAATTCTTGTTTATTACGACTTTTTACTAAGTGAAATGTTTACTAGCAACAATTAAAACTTTGCAGCATTCGCTTCTAGAATTTTAGTATACGTTATAAAATTTATGCAAGACACATTTTTATTGTTCCTTATTTAAAAAAGTAGTAGGTATATTGTGTTCCATTTTTTTAACGAGGCCAAGGGATTCGTCCGTTGTATTATTTTGTATTCAATTAATTTGTAATCAAGTACTTTTGATTAGTCAATCTGACAATTGATTCGGAACATTTCTGTGTTACAACATGTTTTTAATACGACCTCCTTCATAGAGTTGGCGATTAATATGAAAAAGCATTGTGGCTGTCATATTTTTATGTGTCATTCATTGAGTTGTTGCGAAAAGAGTAAATGGGTTGACTCTGGGAAAACTGCTTTTTATTTATTGATTAAGTATAAAGGAGAAATATAGCCGTTTATTATATTCAGAAGGGGATGTAACCTAAACTCACAAATAGAGTGGACATACGGAATATCTGGAAATTTAAAGAGTTTAAAGAAAAGACAAATGACGATCAATATCTTGAGACAACGCGGAGAGTGCGAATTTCGTATAATTTGAGAGATAGTTGCGATATGCGATGCTATGGAATAAAAAATGGAGTTTTTATTGGAGAGATTATTGATGGTAATTGGTATTTGGTTAATTAATTCTGTGAGATCAACGTGACGATGTGCTATGTGAGGCCTTAGACGCGCCCGTGACTTTTGTTCGATGGAACTGTCAGCTAGAATGACGATTGTTCTCTGGATCTTTCCAGTTGTAACGATTGTTTTCTAGACTGTGGACATCTGCAACGACTGTCAGCTAGGCTCTACCTAGAAGTGGTGATTGTTTTTTGAGCGTTATCATTTGCGAGTCTGTTTACGTGTGTATCTGCTGAGTTGGTTGCCACTAATTGAGCTGTGTTATGCCATGACAGTGATTGAGGGTGAGCTTGAGGTGCGAAATGCTTATGGTGCGAAAAGCTTAAGGAGTTGAGGAGTTGAGCTTAAAGAGTTGAGCATAAAGCGTGAGCTTAGAGTTGAGCATAAAGCGTGAGCGTAGTCCTGTCATGTCATGGCATGTGCGGTTTTCTTTTACAGATTAAAAGAGCATGTATTGAGTTTCTTGCCGATTCTTCTCAGTACAATCAGCATTCCGAATCGGTGGTAGATTCATACCCAGAAGTCAGCTTATGAGATTTGCGGGGTCGCAAATGTTGTCAGGATGGTCGACTGTTACAACATGTTTTTAATACGACCTCCTTCATAGAGTTGGCGATTAATATGAAAAAGCATTGTGGCTGTCATATTTTTATGTGTCATTCATTGAGTTGTTGCGAAAGAGTAAATGGGTTGACTCTGGGAAAACTGCTTTTTATTTATTGAATCCGAATAAAGGAGAAATATCGCCGTTAATTATATCTGTTACCGAAAAGAGCCAGCACGAATCTCAGCGGTAACCCAAATATAATTTTGATCACTAGTCATCAATATAGTGTGTCAACAATATATTACGTCATTGCTTACTTGTGAGGGTTCGGAGTAATTAAATATACGTACTTTTATCAATTAAATAATCCTTGAAAGTTTAATAAGCTTCTCTGTTTTAAGAATCTTTTTTATTATTACTATTTTTAAAATTCATCATAATAATTATATTTAATAGGTGGAAATGCAAAGTTATTATAAAGGAATTTTACTATAGAATCGCATACTAAAACCACAACCCGTTATGGGTTGTAACACTATAACAGAGCAATATTGCGACATAGACAAGTGAGCATCTAATAACCGTAATGTGTCAACCTAACCTTATACCACTCTAAGTGGGGTCGGCACAACATGTTATAAACATGATGTCACATGATTTGGCTGCGTTTTTGCGCGTTGCGACCGGCCGCCTGCCTGATGTAAACTTACCTTAGTCTTTTTTTACGACACCTCGGTAAGAAAGTGGGTGGTCTATTCTACTCAGCCGAATACCACACGGCGGCTCGACTTACCTTAGTCGCCTTTTACGACACCTCGGTAAGAAATGAGGTTGGTCTATTCTACTCAGCCGAATACCACACGGCGGGTCGACTTACCTTAGTTGCCTTTTATTACACCTCGGTAAGAAATGAGGGTGGTACTATTCTATTCAGCCGAATACCACACGGCGTAACGTTGTATTACAATGTATTTTTTTATTTTAATGCCTTTCTCTAATAACTTAGCACATAAAAAGTTACACCATGCATGTTATTACTTAGACTAAATAATTTTTGTCCATTATGACCCCGCCTAGAGATTGAAATGAGAACTTTTAAATTAATTGTACTTAGTATTTTCTTAATTTCCACTTGTAGGCACGTGCCATAATGAAAAACAACTTTGAATTTGAGGAGTATTAAGTATTCGTTAGCAGCTTATAAATCATTCAGTACTTGGAAATAAAATGAGAAGGAAAAATATTAAAATTTCCTTGCGTATACACGTTTCTTCATCTATATTCTATTCTAATATATACAGCTAAAGAATTTGTTTGTTTGATTGTTTGAACGCGCTAATCTCAGGAACTTCTTGACCGATTTGAAAAATTCTTTCACTGTAAGACAGTACATTTATTACAGAAGACTATAGGCTATATAGCATCATGCTAAAATGAGTAGAAGAGAAGCAGCAATAAAATTAGTGCGAAAACAGCTTTCCTTGCGTGCGCTGAGTGAACGGTAATAGTTATTCAAAAATCAAACATTTTACAAAAACATATTACAAAATTGTTCCCCTTTAAAAGTTCTAAATAAAAGTCCACGACAGCATATGTCTGGCTTTTAAGGTTAACCGACTCTAACCATTTTTATGGTTATCAAAAGACTATATTACGGTTTTAATCATTTCACGCGGGCGGAGCCGCTTGCGATTGCTAGGCATATATAAAGTTAATTAACATCTCTATCATTCAAATTTTAGGATCCGAAATGAAATAAATGTTTCGAATTTTTGCTACCCTTAACGCTGTTACAAGACGGACGAGCGCAGAAATATCGTAGTCTCACACCAAATCAATACTAATTTTATAAACGCAACAATGTCTATCTTTTTGTTACTTTCACGGCTAATCCGCTAAACTAAAATTAATGAAATCAGTCACTATTAAAGCATAAACGCCGTGCTATATGTTATAGGATAAAAAATTGCGTTTTTTAGGAAACTGGAAAAAACAGCACATAATGAGGGCTTTTTAACATTTACGTTGACGCGTAGACAATTGAAAATCTTGTAGATATATAGACACTTAAATATACTTGGTAGCTATTAGGAGAAATTGTGTATATTTTAACCAAACTCAGTCTCAAGAAATTTCTTGCTTTACAAAAAAAATATCATTGCATTTGGTCACATATTCCGCGGCAATAAAAACGGCTTAAAAAGTTGTTTTTATTTCATGTAGGCTTAGTTTACAGGGGATTAAAATGTATGCTTTTATGTACGTGCGGATGAAAGCCGACCCATTCTGAGACCCCTAATTTACTCTTTTGAATCCACGTGCAGCTTAGAAATTTTATTTTTATGGTTGTTGACTTTAAATAATCCACTGAAATTTAATTTTATGTCTGTACATATTCTAAAGAGAATTTTAACAAATTTTGATTAACAAGCTGAAAGCTGAGTAAAATATACCACGCTCATTTCTTGGCGAGGTGTCGTCAAAAGCGACTTAGGTAACTTAACCCACCGTGTCATATCCGGCTGAATATAATACACCAATATTTCTTACCGAGGTGTCGACTAAGGTAAGTTGGCATCAGGCAGGCGGTTGGTCGCAAAAAACCTTGTCAAATCATGTAACAACATATTTATTACATGTTGGTCGCTGACTATAGGCCTTATAAGAAGGCTCAGAGTCGCTCAGCGAGCGATGGAGTGAGCTATGCTTGGAGTATCTCTACGTGATCAAATCAGAAATGAGGAGATCCGTAGAAGAACCAGACTCACCGACATAGCTCAGCGGGTCGCCAAGCTGAAGTGGCGATGGGCGGGGCACATAGTGCGGAGAACCGATGGACGTTGGGGTTTCAAAGTGTTGGAATGGCGACTCCGCACCGGAAAGGGCAGTGTCGGAAGACCCCCTACTGACTGACGACCTCAAAAGGGTCGCGGGGAGCCGCTGGATACAAGCGGCACAAAATCGTGTGTTCTGAAGATCCCATGAAGAGACCTATGTCCAGCAGTAGACGTCCATCGGTTGAAGAAGAAGAAGAAGTTATGCCGACCCCACTTAGAGTGGAATAAGGGTAAAGAATGATAATTATTCATAGCTGCCCCATGAATAGGTTTACGTTCAGTTTACGTTTAAGAGAGTTATTTAAAAAGTCACAAGTTTGTATGTGCGATATAAAAGGCGAATCGACTTCCGAGAAATATTCAGCTACAATACAGTCCTATTTTAGAAACATTAAAAGTTTTATCCTTCGACCCGTATTTGAACCAGAATCCTATGCACAATAACAAATATTTTAGAAATCCAAATCACAACTTAGCGCAATTTGCTTGAGTTTTAGGTATGTTACAAAAGCGTTAGTAATAGAAATGCTTGAGAATTATCAGGAAGTTATAGACTCCGTTCAAAGGCCTTAAACATACTTTGTGAGAAATGTTAAGTGCTAAGTTATACGTGGTATTTCAAAGGAATAATTCAGTGTGGCACGCCAGCGGAAATTTGCCCTACAAGTTGTCGCATGTTAGACAAGGATTATGTTATATTACAGATTACTTAAATAGCACGTACTGTTACGTGACGTTGACAGATTTCTCCTAAATAGCGATACCGGTATTCATAATATGACCAAATATAAAGTAAATGCCGTCCGCTTATCAACAACTACATAGAATATCAATATTGGCTCATTTTATGTACTAGTCATAGTACTAAATGTACAAGAAGAGTAATCGAGAAATCGTATTCATTTTTCTTTCTTTTTCGTTGCTAAGTATTCTATTATCTACAATTAAATAACATTTTTATTAATTCATAACATTAGGTGTTACATTACGGAATTCCATAACAGAAACGTAATGATAATTTTTATATTATTAAACAAATTATATGTAAAATATAACACTAAAATATAAGTTATCTATACTTATAATAAATCTGTAGAAAGGTCAATTCTGTAACTGAAATATATTTCCAAAATAACTATCAGGGGGTGATTAGGGATCGATACTAATGCCAAAAATGCAATCAGTAAAATTTTTGTCTGTCTGTCTGTCTGTCTGTCTGTCTGTCTGTATAACCGTTATAGAAACAAAAACTACTGGACGGATTTTAACGAAACTCGGTACAATTTTTTTTCATACTCCTGGGCTGGTTATAGTATACTTTTCATCACGCTGAAATCAATAGGAGCAGAGCAGTGAAGGGAAATGTTGGGAAAACGGGAGAAGTTACTCCATTTTTTAAGCTTCCGTCGCGTGTGCAACCTTGATGGTTAAAGCTACACAGAAATCATGTATGACGGAAATGTTCTCCTTAAAATTATATTAAAACTATCCCACGACAGCATATGTCTATCTTTTATGGTTGACTTACAATAACACGTGTAACTCCCGATAGCTTAACAGTTCGAAGCTTTCTGGTTATATTTGTCTACTCCTACGTTTATATCACTCTCAGTCATCTGTAATAAAGTAAATAACAATCTACGGACGGTAACTAGAGATCACACGACTTTCCAATAGGACTACCTACAGATCAAATCTATACTAATATATAAAGCTGAAGAGTTTGTTTGTTTGTTTGATTGTTTGAACGCGCTAATCTCAGAAACTGCTGGACCGATTTTAAAAATTCTTTCAGTGTAAGATAGTCCATTTATCGAGAAAGCTATAGGGCTATATCACATCACGCTAAGATGAATAGGACAGGAGCAGCATTAAAAAGTTGAAAGCTTTTCTTGCGTGCGCTGAGTAAACGATAATGGTTATTAAAAATCATGTACTACAAAATTGTTCCCCTCTAAAAGTTCTATATAATAGTCCGCGGCAGCATGTTTTGCTTATAAGGTTAACCCACTCTAACCATTTTTATAGTTATCAAAAGACTATATTACGGTTTTAATCTTTCCATGCGGGCGGAGCCGCTGGCAATTGCTAGTTATAAATAAAAAAATATGGCTATAATATCCAATATATGTGAAAAGTATCGAACATCTAATTATAGTGAATACCAAGCAGTAATAAAGTATATATTAATACAACGGGAATGTGTTCCTTCTCACAAACACGACAGAAATGAACAGCAAACATCACCAGAGAAAATAATATTTTGGTAAAATATTTAATTTAATCTTACGCTATCTTATCAAGAAATACGACGTAATATCTGTATAATAATTGCATTCCCCTCGAATAATGAAAATGCAGACATGTATGCTTTGAATTCCCAATGTCAAAAGGCGCCCTGAACTTAATACGTGGATAGAATCTTACAATACTTTAAGTGCTTCTTGTGGATTTTGTAACCGAGACATTTAGTGAGAGGGATGTTATCATGGTGATGGGGAGAGCAATTTCAGTGGCCACGTTATATGATATTTCATACTTTATTCATTTGACTAGAGATCGTTGAAGCGAACACAGTGATGGTGATTTATTTGAACTGTGATATAGCCATATAAAACTATTTCTCTTGAATTTTAGTATATATCTGGGATATATTTGCCGAATTGAAAAAACAGGTATGAATATAATACATTTTTTATATATTTGTTTTTATATTCTAGTCGGGTTGTTATGATAATATTATATAATATGACATACTACTCTCTATAGGAGTATAAATAATTTTACTTCACTTTTATCCTCAACATCTTTAGATAAATTCTTTTTCTGCCTTCAAAGAAAGGGGAGATGCTTGCAAGTAACGGGCAATAAAACTTTAAAATGTGCGCCAAAATATCTTAAAAAACTGATCTTGGAAATAACTGTAAATTTTTACACAATTTTTTTACGCCTTTTTACACCTTCTGTACCAATAAAAATACTGTCTATTCCGTCTATAGAACCCGTAGGAACAGAAATATCAAGACAGAAACACAAAGAAGTGTAAACTGTTTTTGCATATTTTTATTTACACTTTATGTATCTAATTGTGTGTCGGCTGTGTTGTATCCGGCTGCGTAGAATGGACCTTGAAGAAGAAGAGCCGATCTTCTTTCTTACCAAGGTGGCGTAAAACGCGACTAAGGGAAGTTGACGTCAGGTAAGCGGCCGGTGATAAAATACTTAGCCAAATCATGTAACATAGATAGCTTTATATATTATAAGTTATAAGTAATTAAGTTTTGCTACACTATTGTATTAGGGTTCCCTGTAATAAAAGTAGTAAGCTGGAAATAAATAAAATAAAAACATGTTTATAATATATTGTGCAGACCCCCCTTTAAAGTGGTATAAAGGCAGGATAATGATGTTGGTGTATATATTGTTTGTATTGATACCTTTATCCTATAAATTAATTTTGAATCAATTTGGCTATGATATTATCCTTACAATACTCGTGTGTACCAATTGATGCATTTAATATAATACCTAAACATAACGTAACTGAAAACGAGAGACGTCGCTTTATTCAAATCCGGGACTGATCCTAAACAAATACGACTTTATGTGAATTCGAAGTATAATCAGGAGCGTTGAAGGTAAAGCAAATAATTCAATATTTACCTAGATACCATTCTCAGCGATTTTTACTTATAGCGAAATATCAAAAAACTCGAAGGAGGAAATTTGACAATAAATATACTCCATAAATCCATCCGTGATATATATATATTTTTCTAATATCGCTGTATGATAGACGTGTGGTATCCGGATGAGTAGAATAGACAACCTTCATTTCTTACCGAGGTGTCGTAAGAAGCGACTAAGGTAAGTTGACCCACCATGTGATGTTCGGTTGAGTAGCATAGACCACCCTCTTTCTTACCGAGTTGTCGTAGAATACGACTAAGGCGTCAGGCAAGCGGCTGGTCGTAAAATATGAAGCCAAATCATGTGACTACATGTTTATAACAGGCACCAACCCCACATAAAGCGGGATAAGGGCAGGAGAATGATGACCGTTAAGTCCGTGTAGTATAACAAATTGCTATTAAAATATCTAAAACACTGAAAGCCTGTGCAGAATTTTTTTAATTTTATAAAACCTTCTTTGATAATTTAGTAACAAACATTTTAATACATATAAATCATAAAAAAACAAATTTACTGTCCACAAGTTATTTCAATCTCACTACTCTACTGATTATTATTCTAATTACCTCTAGTATATATAATATTGTACTATACAGGTTATAAGTATAAGAATATCTGGGCGAAAGAGCCTTGCTCGGTAATAAAACAAGAAACTTTAAAAAATAGGGTAGGTGGGGGCTCCATCCTAGGTATTTTCATTTCTCGCGACCACCCGTTCCCCGAATAAAATACGCTGACTTGACATTTAATGGCAAAAATTCAATTCAATATAAACTTTAGTATTTTTAATGCCCAAAACAAGGATAAAATGATTTTTTTTAACTTAAAAATTAGCTAGATCGATTTTTCTCCCCCAAAACCCCCTACATGCTGAATTTCAGGAAAATCGTTGGAGCCGTTTCCGAGATTCCGAAAATATATACATACAAGATTAACTCATTTAAATATTAAAGAGAATACTAATAATATGTATACAATGTATTAATATAAAAATTTCAAAAGAGTTCTTTTAAAATTAATAACGTTTATAGAGTAGATAGAATGCATCGAGTGATATTAGTTTAAACCACTTAATGCTAAAGCATAAATATGGGAATCGAGCGTTATATTTCTAAAGCAGTTCGTTGCATAAGTTGTCATATGAGTTTAGTTATTAAAAAAGTTATGAATATGCTTTAAAGGTAAATTATAAATGTGTGATATACATCTGGCAAAAGGCTACTCTTGGTTTAAAGAACTCGCAGGAATCACCTACTATTGCAAACCACGATTTTTTTTTCGTTTTATTTACCTATGAAATTATGTGTACATCAAAATCTCTGATACTCCCTATTTTTATTTTACCGTTGTTTTGTCTACTATTCTCTTTAAAGTAGAGTAAAAAAAATACACATAAATTTAAAAATTCAATTCATCGGACAGATCAAAAAAATGTTTCTAAGATCGTCTTTAAAAGCCACAAAACAAACATTGGTGCCGGTTCATCGTTTTTTTTTTTTTTTTTTTATGGCATAGGATGGCAAACGAGCATGCGGCTTACTTATCAAGTAATTACCGCCGCCCACTACCTCTCGCAGAGCGAGTGCGTTGCCGTCCTTTAAGATGGTGGAAAATACGTTTTTTGAAGGTGCTCATGTTATACTGATCTGGAAACGCTGCCAAAGGGAGATCGTTCCATAAAACTGTGGTGCGCGGAATGAAATTATTTGAGAACCGCACTGTAGTAGATCGCCAAGCATCCAGATGGTAGGGATGATATTTTAACCTATGACGTACAGTGCGGTTATGGAATTTAGCAGCAGGAAGCAGGTCATGTAGTTCGGTGGAACACTCTCCGTGGAAGATGCGGTAGAAAACGCATAGTGATGATACGTCTCTACGCATCGCCAACGAGTCAAGCTGTTTGCAGATCACCTTATCCCCAATAATTCGAGCTGCTCTACGCTGTATGCGATCGAATGGCTTAAGTTGGTACTGGGGTGCACCGGCCTGTGCACCTGCGGCCTGTGGGGTTTGTAAAATAGCAAACAACTTTATACAAAGCAAAAAGAGCCAAGAACTTTTTACTCATGACCGCGATCTTTAACTTGAATTAATACGAGTAACTTTGAACCTCTGTTTATAACTGAGAATCAAAACTGGGAAGATTTATCTAGTGAGTAATATCAGATAGAATTTATAAAAATAAGTAAATACAATGATATGATTTTTTTATTATAACTAAAATTACCTGGTTAATACCTTATTAATGAAGTTATCAATGTTTTGTGTTCGTTAATGTAAAAATTTATAGCGAATCTTGATGAAGTTTTTTCAACAGTAGCGAAATTTTGCCTTATTCTATTTCTAAGCCAAATTAATTATTGATTCATTTGATTCGATTTGATTGGATAGGGTCAAAACTAGTCCGGCTAACCCAATTGAACAAGACGTGACTATAGCCGGCTTCTATACATTAACAAATAATTTGGCTTATAAATTTAACTTAATATTTATTTATTTGAAGTATGTGTATGGAGCTACGTTCACTGTTTCAAAATATTTCATAAAGTAAGACAATAATTTTCTATCAATTCGCATTGGCACCATCTCAAAATATATATAACAGAATATTAAAGCAATTTTTCACTCTCGACAACGTTCTCTAAATCTGCAATTCATTTTGCTTAATTAATTTGCTCTGTGAAACGGCTACACTTCGTAGGATAAAATTAAATATCAAACGCTCTAAAAAGCTCTTGAACGTTTTCTCAAAATTAAGTGCAATACTTTATAAGTACTTAATATATAGGTTACATTTTAGTACGTAAAATCTTAGATACAAAAAAGACAAAAACTTTTTCTAAAGAAAAAAAATATTTTAGGGAATACTTAGATTTATCAATGGGCACAAAATTAACATTATAGAAGATATATATTAGAAGAAGCAGTGTTCGTTCCACCTTACATTTACTTAATTTACTTACATAGAAATGAAAGTAATTTTGGAATGAAATTGCTTTCAACGCACGAACTCATAGTATTTGAGACTGTTTCAATGACGGATTGTAAAAAATTTTTTTTACAATCCGTCATTCTGTACTAACTGAATCTAAATAAAGTAACTAAAGCCTGTTAAAAGTACGATAAAAAATATGGCTGTTTTTAATTTTAATAAATAAAGCATGGGATAATGCCCGTACATGTACGGGAGATTCTATAATAGATTAACGTGTAGCTTTGAACATAGTATGTATGTGCCTTTAAATTTAGCCACATTAAAAGAACATACTTATTAATAGAAATTATTTGTATGTACCATGTATATTAAAATACCAAATGCGTAAATTATTTATTATATGCATCGAATGAGGGAAGATTATGGCGTAATGCGTTCCCGAACTAACTTATTTTTTACCAGAACCTAATATAAAACTCCTATACTATTTTGATTGATTTTGGAAGAGGGCAAAGAATGGAAAGTTCCAGGAGACAAATTACTCCAGTTTATACGGGCTCTAAACCAGAAAAGAATACAACAAAACTAATAAAACAAGAAGCACAATAATATATCTGCACTACTGTAGCCCAGTTATTATTTTGTTCAAGCATTTGATATGGACAAAGTTTCATATTAGCTTGACAGATAGAGTCTCCGTAGATTGAATGAGTTGGATCCACATAGCTTACACGATATTAACAAATAAAAGTAAATAAAAGACCAAATACATAATTGCCTATCTACAAATCATAAACAGAAACTTTGTTTGTTAATGTAGTCACGTAATCCCATAATAATGCTAATTTTTCCTTTAGGAATTGTGAAAACACAGTTCTTAGTTTCGGGTATTTTTCGGTCTAAACTTGACACGAACAAAGTCACGGATATCAGAGAGTTTTAAAACAAAGTACTATTATATCTGGCGCTAAACTCGAGACTGCTTATCATATTAAGCTACGATAAGCGAACAGCATTACGCGGAGAGACGTCTTTTGTTAAAGAAAAGCGTTATCAGTGAGCTATAAGCAGGAGAATATTACACACTTGCATCTTATAAAAGATCTTGAAATACATTTTTATACATTAATTTGAATAAAATAAAAAAAAATATTTTTTAAATTACTAATTTTTAATTAAGTTTTACTGTTCAGTTAAGTTTATAACTAAGCAAAATTATGTGATTTGCCACATTTAATATAATTAACAATATAAATGTAACTTTGTATCTTTATTCGCTTAACTGAAATTGTTTTCTACAAATGTTTATTAAGTTGAAATTCTAGCGAGGTAGCTTTATAAATAGGTCAGATTTTAGTGTAATTTAGGTCAAAGTAATTACGAAATATCTTAATGTGATAAATTTTTAAATAACACTGATAATTTTCAGTTTTTTAAAATCTACAGTTGTAAAATACAATTTATAACATAAGTTCTAAGTGATGAACTTATAAATAATGATATCAATCAAGATTTTACTTTTTAATTTTATGGATATTATCATTCAAAGAGCATATTTTTGCTTCACTTAAAATTATATTTTCCACATTATGTAGAAAAGGATCAAAAGACGGTAAAACAATTTGTGCTGTTTAAAATTTACGTAGTACAAATACCTCTGTGAAATCGTAACTAATTATAGGCTTTTCTGTGAGTCCAATTAATTTCCACAAAAGAAAGCCTTGACCTATATATTAATTCCGCCTCGAGCATTAAGTAACAAGTATAGAACGAAAAATATAAAAGTTTGTTACGTGAATATTTTAATATTTATACTCATATCATTTCTTCTTCAAGCCGTGTGCTATCCGGCTGAGTAGAATAGGCCACCCTCTTTCTTACCGAGGTGTCGTAAAAGGCAACTAAGGTAAGTTAACCTGCCTTGTCGTATCCGGCTAAATAGAGTAGATCAACTCTATCAAATCAAAGTAAGTTGACGTCAGGCAGGCGGCCGGTCGTGATCATTTCCCTTCTTCAACTTTATTTACTGATAAACGTTCACAGCTAAACATACGTTTCTTTTACGAATTTCTAAGCTACGTGGCTCCCTTTTGAAGCCGCTAATCCACCTACTAGAAGGAGAGGGGAAAGTACTACCAAAACTGCGTTTTCTAGAGTGGTGTGACCGTTCAAACACCAGTGCTCCCAACGGTATTTGATTTAAACGTGTGCCCCCGGTCCATCGTCATTATCTCAACACCAAATTGCAACTTAATACTTGGTGACGATGAAATTACAGGAACACTCCTGAAGTCGGGTGAAAAGTAATACTTATATCATAGTAAAGATAAAACTATTTTTTTAAATCTGATTATAAATTTGCACGTCTCTAAAACCAACATCATTATACAAAATACTTAACTATATAGTATATTCTCCGCCGTGTCGTATCCGGCTAAATAGAGCAGAGCAACCTCTTTCTTACCGAGGACTCTTAAAAGGCGACTAAGTAAGTTGACGTCAGGCAGGCAGCCGGTCGTAAAATACCTAGATAAATCATGTTTATAACATGTCGTGGCGACTTGCGAGATACTTAAAGTGACAGAGATAAGGGCAGGAGAATGATGACTTAACTAGCAAGTCTCCATAAAAAAAAAGAGAGGAGAGTGAGATTTAAAATGTTTAATTAATATTAAACAAACTCATCTCACTCTCCGGCTTTATTTGGTTCTATCCATCTTAAAGATTGACATTTGGATGCCATTTTCTAATTAATATTCTCTACTTATGGCTTACTAATTTACCTTAAAATTTAATAAAGATACAAAAATAATGTTTTCATTATTAGCAGATTAAAGCTGAATCCACGATCAATATTTTATTCCTTCATTTTTTAAGTAAAAGTTAATTTTACCGTATTTTGTTTAACATACAACAGAGTAGAAGTTTCTGAGCATATTTTACCATCAAATTTGTTTACTAACTATAAAAATATCCAAATATTTAACACTAATGTTTGAAGAAAACTTGAAATGACCCATAAAGCTAAAGTATCAGCCGTCATCTAAACGTTATAGTTTAATGTAAACACACTTACATAATGTGGTCTTAGTTAATGGCGTGAAAGCAGCATAAGTGCTGTTCAGTGTAAAATAGAGTTAGCTAAAAGCGGGTCGACGAAGTTCATATCAAATATACTCGCAAATAGATTAACTATTTCATTTCTTTCTCAAGTTATTGTAAAGGCGTGTTTTAGTGTAGTGATTATAGTAGACAAAGGTAATAATTTTATTATTACTTTTGTATTATGGTAGCCGTGTGGTATCCGGCTTAATAGAATAGTACCACCCTCATTTCTTACCGAGGTGTCGTAAAAGACGACTAAGGTAAGTCGACCCGCCGTGTGGTATCCGGCTGAGTAGACACCGTGTGGTACCCAGTTCAGTAGAATAGACTACCTTCCATCTTAACGAGGTGTCGTAATATACGAGTAAGGCAAGTTGACGTCAGGCAGGTGGCTGGTCGTAAAAACGCAGCCAAATCATGTTACAGCATGTGTGCCGACACCACTTAGAGTGGGTGGGATAAGGGCAGGAGGATATAACTTTGTATTATGGATCTCCGCAAAGTAACGCCTAATTCTAAATATTAATATAAATGATTATAGTAGAATAAATGCCAGTAACCAAGGTACCAGTCAGCCACGCACTTCACCAGGCAGCTGAGCGTAAGGATTGGAAGCAGTTAGTGGCAAATGTGAAGTGGAGTCACGATCCTCAGCAGTTAGGGACCAACGAAGAAGAAGAATAAATGCAAATAAATAGTGATAGCCCAGCGGTGAAACTGTGTTACTCTTTCGAAAGGATCGCGGGTTCACACCCAGGCCGGCACCAATTAAGTTTTCAGTCAAATTGACAATTCCAATATATTACATAATTTTCGATGAAGGAAAACATCGTGAGGAAACCTGCATATCTCTAAAGAATTCTGACGTAAGTCTGACCTACTAATCCGCAATGGATCAACGTGGTGGGCATTGGCCCCAACCCGTCTCTTAAAACAACTGTGAGAGAGGTCTATGCCCAGCAGTGGAATAGTAACAGGCCGTTACTAACTTTTATACTTTAGGCTAAAGTTAACTATCAGATTGTTATACTATCGTCATTAATTTAAGCATTTTATATATAGAAGACGTTTCCCATAAATTTACTAAAATGTCATTTAATCGATTAATAGTGAGATATCGATTTTGATTATATAGTCTTGTCATAGTCTTCTAATACCAGTTATGGCTTATTAATAAAAACCATGACAGCTAATATGTTATAAATTCACTATTTTCTTTGGTTTTTCTTTAAATTATGTTATAATGCGTGTTTATCTTTACTTTGCCGAGCAAATATGCCATATTTCGAAATTAATTTAATGTTAGCCTTCAATATTTTGTCCAATTAGTTCCTTTGAAGGATGCCTCAGGCCATACATCAAAGGGTAAAGAGCAAGTAGAGGTCTTTTGTACATAACAGACGCTTACTTAGTTTTAAGTATATCGCAGCAATATCAGATACCATTATTTTATGTATTATGTTCATGTTCTACTTGAAAATATGTATATTAGAGGTAGAAATAATCTAATACTTTAATACAATATTTTTGTCACAGATAATATTCGTAATGTTCATATTTTTTAAATGTACAGTTATAACAAAGATTAGATGTTTTGTTTTCTCTCCCGAGAGAAGAATATAGAACAGAAACCCACTACACCTCTCCAATACGAGTTAGCAAGTTATATATGTATATCCCCTAAACATTCTCTTGGCCCGTTATCATAAAAATTTTCGTCCTGTAAATTCCATGATAATCACAAAAAGTGGCACCGTAGTTTGAATCCGGGAACAATAATATATTATGATAAAATATTAATATAATAATAAATAGTACCTGGGTGACTGAGCCTTTCTCGGTAATTTTTTTTGGAGATAAAAATAAAAGCAAAAAAAACCGAAACCGAAAACGGGATAAAAAAAAACTTAGCTTTATCGATTTTTCCCCCCATAAGCCTTCTACCTATTCAGCATGAATTTCATAAAAATCTTAGTGCCGTTTCAAAGATTTAGAAAAAAAAAGAAAAAGTTTATATATATAGACATTATTAACTCATTTAAAAAATAAAGACGACTCTAGTAATTGTATTGACATCATATAAGACAAGTGAAAATCGGAATCCTCCGGAGTTTCAAAAACTTATTGAAAGTTATAAGTAAACAAAAAAAATAATATTTTATTTTAGTAAATTAATATTTACTAAAATATTGATACAAAATAAATTCGTATCTGTCAATTATATAAATAAATCATTACTTGATTTAAAAATTAGTGTCGAAATTGAATAACTCAATTTATGAGAGCTTTAAATTGTTCAAAGGTTAGGTAAAAGAGTAAATAGCTATTGTTTACGCTAAATTATTTAGACAACTAAAACCAAAATCCCAAAGGAGAAGCTCGTTTAATTTGTATTGTTTGTTATTAGAGCTTGAATTGCTTAGGTTATATAAATCACGTGAAATAGTTAGAGCCCCATCACACTAGGATAAGTAGAACGCAAAAGACTTTAAAATAGAATCTTAAAATGATTATGACACCAGTAAAAATCTTAAAAATAGTGGAGTAGTCTTTTGACTAGTTTTAATAATACATTTTGTTTTAATTCACGTTAACATATGATTTGAGTGATTTATATAAAGCCAATTGCAAAAACCAAATATTGATAGCCCAGCAATGAGACCGTGCGACACTCTTGAAAAGGTCAGGGGTTCACATCGCGAACAGGCACTAAACTTTTTCTGTTAAAGCTTATTTGACTAATTGTTATTTGCGAGTTAATCACTCATTTATGCATTTCGATGAGAGACAACCTCATGAATAAACCTGTATATCACAATATCTGTCACCTACCAACCCGCATTGGAGCAGCGTGGTGGGTCTAAGCTTCGACCCTTTATTTTAAATAAGGAGAGACAAAATCCATGCACAGGAGTATTATAGTAACAGGCCGTTATTTTATGTTCCATTAGTTAAGCCTATAAAAAATAATTTCCATAATATAGGTTTCTTATCTACATTAGAGCATATTCGTTTGAATCAAATCATGTTCCTGCCCTTATCCCAATCTAAGTGAGCTCAGCACAACATGTTATTACATGTTGTCACGTGATTTAGCTACGTATTTTACGACCGGCCGCCTGCCTGACCTCAACTTCTACGACACCTTGTTAAGAAAGAGAGTAATCTATTCAACTTAATCGGATACCACACGGTGGGTCAACTAAACTTAGTCGCCTTTACGACACCTCAGTAACAAATGAGGGTGGTACTATTCTATTCAGCCGGATACCACACGGCGTTTCGTTTGAATCATATCAACGCACCGAAACAAAGTTACTAGTGTGATGATGCTTTTACAGATTGCATACAAAGATATTTCAACTGCAGTACTCTTGAATTCGTGAGTGTATTGGTGCTGGCGTTACAATTTGCACCGCAGTCGCACGTGCTAGATAAAACGATACTAACTCTGCATACTAAATCTAATTTATCTTAGAATTTACTACGCTTTAGATGGTACATCTAAAATTTATTCTAACGTAATATGCAATGGAATATGATTTTAAATGAAAATTTTTTACAGAAAAAGTAAAAGTAATATATAATTTACGATGAATATTAAAATTAAGTTGTAAATGCAAGAATACGTTCGTCTTAGTCAATTACATAGTATGTAATATACAGCAGCATAGAACATTCTTAAGGGTCGAAACTGTGATTACAAATAGCGAGTTATTAGAAAGAACTTCGAATATCCAACGAACATATGCAAATATTCTTTACTCAAATAAACTTGTAAACAAGTGCTTTTGAATTGTCAACTTTACTGCTGGTTCAGAAAGCTGTTCCTACCGAGAAGAGCCAGGAAAAAACTCGAAGGTTCCTCATTTAAAAAAATAATTCTTAATACTAATTATTTTTAGTCATTACTGTCTTGTACAGATTCGAAGAGAGATATCCACACATTCTTATCATCTAAGTAATCCTCAAGAGGATAGGAGGCCTTATGTATCAGCCTCTTTTTAACTGTGAATTTAAACTGTTATAATGGTAAAGCTAAAATAGATTGCGGGATTTTATTATAGAATCTTATACCCAAACCTACAAACAACTTACGTACTTTTGCAATTCACAAAGTAGGAGTCGCAAGCTTATGTCGGTTCCTACTTTGTCTATTATATACATCACCTATCGTTTTATAATTCTTTATATTATTATGTTTATAAATGTGTCATTATAGACTAAGTAAATAAATAATAAGTAAATACAGAAATATTAGTTAATCTTTGAACAGTAATTAAATTATCATATCCAAGAATATATGTTATTTAATTTATTATACAATTAAATTAATAAGATGTTTCTTATTTATTTAATGCTTAAAGCTGTAGGTATATACTTATAAAACAATTTTGTTGTTACTACATAGTTGCCGCAGTTCACGGATGGATTTTATGAAACAAACTGTTTACTCTATTACATGAAGGTAAGCGAACTTAATACGTTGCGCAAATTGAATAACGGCCTCGTATCGAAACATAAAAGTTTTATCCACGATAATGGATACAAAACCCGTTAACGATTTAATGTAATTCTGAAGAACTTTTAGATGACGATAACGAAGTTTGTATATGAAATTATTTTTGTTTCATACGAGATTTAAACCGTTTATATTTTTATATCGAAATAAAATGGGTAAGTGTTTTAAGAGTTAATCATATTTAAGCTTAATTTATCCGCCGTGTGGTATCCGACTGAGTAGAATAGACCACCCTCATTTCTTACCGAGGTGTCGTAAAAGGCGACTAAGGTAAGTTGACGTCAGGCTGCCGGACGGTCGTAAAATACATAGCCAAATCATGTGCGAACATGTTGTGCCTACCCCACTTAGATTGGGATAAGGGCAAGAGGAGGGTGAGTGGCATTTCTATTTGAATTGCCAAGGGTTTAAAAGCTATTTCATATTGGCGCAAGATTGGTTTTTGCTTGAAAGGAAACTTATATTTTTTACATGTTAATATTCATATAAACCACTAGTTTTACCCGCGAATTCGTTGACGTTGATGTTAAAATACCCTCTATTATATACTAAATTATTATTCCCGTTCCCGCAAGAAAAACTATTTATTTTATGCTGTATGTTACACATAAACTTCAATAGTACCAAATTTCGTTAACATTGCACCTGCAGATTAGCCGTGAAACCGTAACAGACAGACTTTCGAATAATATTACTATGCATATGACACTGTATTCTTTCACGCTAATCTCCGAGAATTAAACCTTTGAAATGTATCCAACTTAAAATCCAAGATTTTTGATTAGAATCATATAAAATTATTCAACTTTTATTATCAAGTTTATTTTACATAAGTTCCTCATAAAATCATCATCTCCCTGCCCTTATCCCACTCTATCCCTTCTAAGAGGGGTCGGCACAACATGTTAAAAACATGCTGTCACATGATTTGGCTGCGTTTTTACGACCGGCCGCCCGCCTGCCTTCAACTTACCTCTGTCGTATTTTACGACACCTCGGTAAGAAAGAGGGTGGTCTATTTTACTTAACCGGATACCACACGGCTGCCCTTATCCCACTCTATGTGGGTTCGGCACAACATGTTAAAAACATGCTGTCACATGATTTGGCTGCGTTTTTACGACCGGCCGCCCGCCTGACTTCAACTTACCTCTGTCGTATTTTACGACACCTCGGTAAGATAGAGGGTGGTCTATTTTTCTCAACCGGATACCACACGGTAGTCAACTTACCTTAGTCGCCATTTACGACACCTCGGTAAGAAATGAGGTTGGTCTATTCTATTCAGCCGGATACCACACGGCGGTATAAGTTCCTCATACAATACAGGCGCAAAATAACATTTCCTTTATCATTTTACTCAAGATAAAAACACGCCCTGATCGGTTTTCTTTCTAGACGCAAACCAAATAAAATGCAATTAAATAAATTGGCGGGAGGCTATTGCAGACGCCGTTAATCCAATTGATTGTAGTTAACTTGAAACTTATTTATTGGACGAAGAGATACAACGGTCGGTAAATAAAGAAGAATAAGTCCTAATATCTCGCTTTTGTTTGATAACATGTTAATTTTAGTAATCAACATGTAAGTAAGTAAAGTAAACGGCCTGTTACTATCCCACTGCTGGGCATAGGCCTCCTCTCTCCATTTTTGGAGAGAAGGGTTGGAGCTAAGACCTACCACGCTGCTCCAATGCGGATTGGTAGGTTACACATATCCCTAGGATTCTCTAGAGATATGCAGGTTTCCTCACGATGTTTTCCTTCACCGAAAAGCGTGTGATAAATTGCAATTATCAATTAGACACATAAGTTTTATTAGAAAAACTCATTGGTGTCTGCCCGGGTTTGAACCCATGATCGTCTCTAGAGATTCACACGGTCGCACCGCTAGGCCATCACAGCTTAATCAACATGCATACACATTAAATTTGAAACTTATATGTACTATATTTTACGCCGTGTGGAATCCGGCTGAATAGAATAGTATCACCCTCATTTCTTACCGAGGTGTCGTAAATGGTAACTAAGGTAAGTCGACCCGCCTTGTGGTATCCGGTTTAGTAGAATAGACCACCCTCTTTCTTATCGAGGTGTCGTAAAATGCGACTGAGGTAAGTTGACATCAGGCAGGCGGCCGGTCGTAAAAACACAGCCAAATCAAATGACAGCATGTTTATAACATGTTGTGCCGACCCCACTTAGAGTGGGATAAGGGCAGGAAGATGAAGATGAAGATATGTACTATATTCTACGACCTTGTATATTACCGGTATTTTACTAGGGTCTGCCAACGTGGTCTATTATTGTATTCCTTATTTAATATGTTACCAGATCTTTTACATAGTAAATGCCATCTAAGCTTTAATACTTTAGGAAAAAAATATAATATATCATAGAATGGATATTGTAAATAGAATATATTATACTTTAGGCTAAAGTTAATTAACAGATTGTCATACTATCGTCATAAATTTAAACATGTTATAAATGGAAGAAGTTTTACATAAATATACTAAAATGTCATTAATGTGTCATTTAATCGATTAATAGTGAGATATTGATTATAATGATATAGTCTCGTATTAGCAGTTATGGCTTAATACATACAACATTTACCCCATATCTATACTTATAATAAGTCCACTAAAGCTGCGTGTCTGTATGTAATAAATTTGCTCAAAATCTACTAAACGGATTTTTGTACGGTTTTAACTAAAAGGCAGTGCAATCCTTCCAGAAAGTTGATGTTAATAGTTAATGTCTGCTTGATAAGGTTTTGATAAGAAAAAAACACTTCTGATGGGAGTTTTACTAGCGTAGTAATGTACTAGAGAATTTTATATGGACAAAAAATTACAAAAAAATCCGGGACAGTATGTCTCTATCTCTTATGGCTAAGTCACAATAACTACTTTTACGTCCAAAATTTTAATTCGGAAAATTGAGTTCTCTCCCGGCATCTATCATTCTCAGTTCATTTGATATGGATATCTTTAAAGCTAATGTGAATATGCATCTTCTAGGCAAGCGCACTCCATCTTAGGCTGCATCATCGCTTACCATCAGGCAAGATTGCAGTCAAGCGCTCGCCTATTACGCAATAAAAAAAAGAAAAAAGTCACATTGATTTCCAAGCGGGAGAAGCCATTTTATTCCTAAACTATCTGTGCTAGTTTAGGAATAAAATGGACATTATTTTTATAGACATTTGCCTATTTACCTTATCTTGAGCACGCGAATGATATTTGGCCACATCCCGTAAACACGAACATTATTCAGTAACACGAAAATTATATGGAATTAGTGATTTTTAATAACACC
The DNA here is from genome assembly GCA_029227775.1 of Morpho helenor. Lineage (NCBI taxonomy): Eukaryota > Metazoa > Arthropoda > Insecta > Lepidoptera > Nymphalidae > Morpho > Morpho helenor. The sequence continues at coordinate 5,436,669 of JARGCU010000006.1, forward strand.
TAGCATTCAAAACAAAACTCAACAGTTAAAAAAATATTACGATCGCCACCAAACTTTACAAGAACATCCGCTGGGTCAACCTCTGAAATGCTCATTTTAATCTATCCAAACGTTTCAGAGTGTACAAGTGATATACATACAAACATTCATTTTTATATATTAGAAGATTAAAAATCATAGGTTGACGTGTTCTCAGAAACGCGAATACAATGTAAATGGTAAAATTTTTAATATCTATATAGAACGTAGGTCAGCATTATTAAAAACTATCAGATATTTTTAATTGCTGTCATAATTAAACCATAGTTATCATTATAATACCACGTCACAAATTGAAATTAAAATAACGAGCTGCGATTTCTCATGCGTAACTCAATTTATCACTAGAGGTGTTGTATACAATATGAAATTTATCGGAACTCCGAAAATAATGTAATTTCATACTGATAGAATTTTATATTAAAATAATAAATTGTTATTAAGCATGCCTGCCATATTGCAATTTATTTTAATCATGAATATTATAATAATTAATAAATTTATTAAAATATTAATACAAAAGTATTAAAAATAATATATTGTTATTAAGCCTGCCATATTGCAATTTATATTAATCATGAATATTATAATAATTAATAAATTTATTAAAATATTAATACAAAAGTAATAATAAATTTTTTATGGTATAATTTGCGATGAAGCAAATTTGAAAATAAATATATAATGTGATACATGCAGGAATCGTAAAAATGCACTACAAATCTCCACCACCGCCAACACAATACACAAGAACTACATTCTTTCACTATCACAAACTCAACAATCGTTTTGCCCCACAATCGAAACGTTTTCGGGTGATAGACTCTACGACAAAATCGCAAAGCCTATTGATTTTACTTTATCGCAGATTATAGCAAAATAAATTTTATTATAACTTTTGTATTATAGATCTCCGTAAAGTAATGTCTAATTATAAAAATTATTTCAAATATTAATAAATAAAAATATATAATCAATGAAAAATAAGCATTACTGCATAAATTGTATACTCATGGCAGACTCTTAATTTATATGTTATAGATTACTAACTTTTACCCGTAACTTCGTTTGCTTAGACTGTTTTCTCGTGGTAGGTTGATGGCTCTTTTGAATCATCCTATTCCTGTAGAATTAACAGGTTTTCTATAGTCTTTATTTTATTGCGGTGTATAAGGAATAATTATGCCAAATTTCATCGATATTGATTCAGCGGATTCGCCATGAAAGAGTAACAAACATAAATCCGTGCTCACAAACTTTCGCATTTTAAATATTAGTAGGATTTATTGTAGTAGTGTAAATATTAACGCCCACCTAAGTAAACTTAAAAGACTAAAGACCTCGCTTATTACATACTAGCAATCGCCAGCAGCTCCACCCGCGTGTAATGATTTAAACCGTAATAGTCTTTTGATAACCATAAGAAATGATTGAAGTGGATAAACCTTAAAAGCTAGACATATGCTGTCGCGGACTTTTATTTAGAACTTGTAGAGGGAAATTTTTTTAAACTAACTATCACCGTTTACTCAGCGCACGCTAGGATATCTTTAAATTTTGCCGTTTTCGCAATATTTTTTATTGCTGCTCCTCTCCTATTCATCTTAGCGTGATGTTAAATAGCCTTCCTCGATAAATGGACTATCTCACACTGAAAGAATTTTTCAAATCAGTCCAGTAGTTCCTGAGATTACCGCGTTCAAAGTAGCAAACAAACAAACAAACTCCTCAGCTTTTATATATTAGCATAGATTGTCTCAAAAAACAGAATTCCATAACTAAATCATCATAAAAAACCATTTTAAAATCGTCCTCCTGCCCTTATCCTACTCCAAGTGGGGTCGGCACAACATGTTATAAACATGCTGTCACATGATTTGGCTGCGTTTTTACGATCATCCGCCTGCCTGACGTCAACTTACTCCAGTCGTATTTTACGACACCTCGGTAAGAAAGATTTTAAAACAACAATACAATTTAAAATCTCATTCAAAAATAAAAGTCGTCTCTGAAATATTTCTCAAACATTTCAACAGTTAACTTACTTAAACAATTATAACAGTTAAATGTCTACTACAAATTGAAATTGGCAATACCGATGAACAAGTTTTGTATTAAGTGCAAGCTGGAGGACAAAACATGAAAGAGGAAAGTTTCTCGAAAATGCCTTAAGACAAGATTGTTACAACTCGTTTTCAAAGAAAAGTTGCTGAAGAGAAAAGTCGGTCCGTACAATGTTGGTTACGTAACTTTGTAAGCGCTAAGTGGGGAAAATAAAGTTGATTGAGAACAACTATGATTTAGTGAAATAGTAACTAATCAATTTAATACGAGTAGTAATGAATCAATTTTTGAAATTACATATTCACATTCAAAATTATTTTTCGAAAAAAATTCAATCTCAAGCCCTTATTTCACTCTAAGTGGGGTCGGCACAACATGTTTTAAACATGTTGTCACATGTATGTTTTGTATTTTACGACCTGTCGCCTGCCTGACGTAACTTACCTTAGTCGCTATTATGACAACTCGGTAAGAAAGAGCTACGTAGCCTGATATCATATTGCGGGTTAACTTACCTTAGTCGCCTTTTACACTTCGGCAAGAAATATGGGTGGTAAATTCTACTCAACTGGATACCACAGGGCGTGTCAACTTTCCTTAGTAATTTTTTACGAGACCTCGTTAAGAAATTAGGGTTGTCTATTCTACGCAGCCGGATACCACACGGGGGGTCGACTTACTTAGTCGCTTTTTAAGACACCTCGGTAAGAAATGAGCGTAGTCTATTCTACTCAACCAAATACCATACTATTAAAAAATAATCTAATTTTACTAAAATCCGAAATAGAATGTTTCAAATTCATAATTCATCTTCATTAATATTTATAAAGCGCATTTGTCTTAATAACTTAAATCAACTCGCCTGAAATACCATACACGGTTAGTCCATTACGTCTCTCATAACGGACATTGTTTACTTTGCCTCGAATATATTTCATAGTTACTATTTGCTAGCAAGAAATAGTCAGAAGGAAATACTAAAAACGATGCTGAGAGGAAAGTTTTTATTTGAATTTTTACCTGCGTTAATCAAATATTCAAATTCAGAATCGAAGCACTTTTAAGTTACCACATTTTTTCAATTTTTGTTATAGATGTATACCACTTGTTTGAAAAATAGCCCTGCTAACCAGAAACTCGATTTTGTTTAAGTTTTCAGATGCCTTTTTAATTTTTAAATAAAGTTATTTTATTCGTATTCAAGGCTGTTATCATATTTAAAATAACTATTTATTAACATATCAATTTTTTTATACACAAAATTTACATTTTATGCTATGTAACTATAAAAAGATGTGTTCCATTTTTGAAAGAAAATAATATCAAAAAGCTAATCTAATGATGCCACAACTAATACTTCATTTTTAGCTTAGTTAGATTTGTTTCGATAAATGCTAAATCACAAATCGCTTTATAGCTAACGTGATAACTAGTCAACCATATGACTAGCTCTTCACTTTACGTCACCCCAAGACGTTTCCGAAACCAGTAGAACTTCTGCGTTATATTTACCACATAGGACACTCTCAAAGATGCTTGTACGCTTGTACCTTCCGATGTAACGCTAAATTATACACACCTACACCTAACTACATCTATGTTAATCATATCTAAAGAGAAACGTAGAAAATGAATTACAACAAAAACCCAAAAGCTAATTCAGGAGAACGCTTTGAAAGTAAGTGTTATGAAACGAAACCGAAACAGTACAGAGCAATAGACACCGTATGTCAATTGGAAATTGAAAGCAAACATGTGAACCTAATTCGATGCATTCACATGGAAGATTTGGTATTCCCATTCGAGGTGAGTATTTCGACAGAAGCGTTTGACCCAAATTACAATCGTTGAATTAGTAGCCAATAACTATCTTTATTTATGCTTACTAATTTTAAAAATGCGTATATCTGTCTGTCTGGGGTAACAAATCCTATCATTGGTATTTAAAAATCCTGTTAATTCAACAAATATTTTAACATTGAGAAACGCTATTTATTATTACTAAATTTATTATTTGACTGGCCCGTTGGAGTAGTGGGTAGAGACCCTGCCTTCAGCTCCGCGGGTCGCGGGTTCGATTCCCGCCGAGAGCCAACATTTTCTTAAAATGAATTTGTTGGTCTTTGAGTCTTTGGTCTGGGTGTATATTTGTATTTAAGTATGTATTTCAAAAATATATAAGTATATATTCACCAGTTGTCTGTCTACCATAACACAAGTAATAAGTTACTTACTTTGGGGACGGACGACCGTGTGTGTAAATGTCCCATATATTTATTTATTATTTTATTTAAATTAAGGTACTAGTTTACAATTTGTCGAAATCAAGTCAAATCTGTAATTTAAAGAAGATTTACATGACTATAGTTATTTTAAGAAAGTTTTGATATGTTTTGGTTTCTGTTTATTGGATAAATTTAACTTAGCTATTACAAAGCACAATGAAAATAAATAATACGAGTTATTTACTAAAATAAATAAACTATTCTCTCAACAAAACGATAAATCGAAATGTTACAGCAGATTGTGATTATCATACAGAAATGCAAACTTAGAAAATATTCAATTAAAACGGATGTGATGGAGATATTTGCAGAATTGGAGAGTGACAGATGCTACTGTTTATTCCAGGACTACAGTCTACGCGGACAAAGTCACGGGTAAAACTTAGTTTATATATCACTATAAATTGTAAAAATCAATGCATTGAAAAATTGTATAGACTGTATAGAAAATTCACTGCTCGAGTTATAACATTTATGCAGGTTCAAAACCACAGTCCAGATAACGCAATCAGGTCAGGATAACACACACGAACAAAATTAAAGCACAGCACTAAAATAAATCCAAGAATCAAAATCCAATTTATTACTACATGAAAGAGCAATTTTTATAGGAACGAAAGAGGACGCGTTAAATAACCCTAAAATCAGGGATCGGAAAATGGAACATTATTTACCGATCTGCGAGACGTATTTTAAAATGACTGGAGCTTTTTGCAATAATATTAGCGATCAATCTCATCAGGAAAAATGGTTTAAGCAAATAATTTCCTCTTACGCTCCAAAAGTATTTTTTGATCATTTGTATGGTTTATTAAACTTTCCTGTTTTATTTACTTTCTTGTATATTGCTGTTAGTTAGTGTTGCTTCGATCCGTATAACTATGTTAATTAAACTGTACTTTTTGTTGCAAAGCTTATGACTGTGAACTCTATCTATATTAATATTATAAATACGAAAGGCTGTCTGTTTGTTATGCTTATCCGTGATATTAATATAATTTGGCAGAATTAAAGTTTATATACCGGATTATAATAAAATAAAAAAAACTCGTCTTTCGTTCGGGAACAGGAAAAAACATATTGCATTATAGAGGGTACTTAAACGCCCAGATTAACGCGAACAAAGTCGCAGTTACTTATTATTTGTAAATAAATAGCATTTTCCAAAAGAATTCCGGTATTGAAACAATGTAGTGAGTCTCAATTATAATTGTTCTTTAGAAGTAGGGAGTGACCCTTTCCCCAGGAGTATTAAAGTAATAGTCCCCTACTTTATTATTTTACTTTGCTGCGGGAAACTGTCTTGCATTAAGGCTAATATGATATTTGAAATATAATCTGTACATAAAAAAAATAATATTTCTATATTTATATTATATTATTTTTTGTTTGTATTTATTTTCCGTAGGTACTTATTTATTCAAATCAAATGCCATCTACGCGAACCCGCTCGAAACGAATCCAATATATACAAACTCTTCTCTCTCAAACATCCTGAAGCTTAATAATATAGTGTGTAACTAACAGATGGCGTTGGTCTCATTCGAAATTTCTTTGTGTTGATAGAGAATCATATAGGGGAATTAAAATGATTAAAATTTGCTTCAAGCTGCATCAAGTTAACACTGACAAATATAAATATTATTTTATTTTTAATTTGCTGCAATTACCTAACATTGAATATAATAGGTAAGTTTGCATTACAAAAATAAACATTCTATCAAATAGAATACATGCTGAATGCAAACATTAGTCAATGGGCATTCAAATGGAATGAATTGTATGAAAACAATCTAGACGACTGTAAACATCTGTAGTCATAGAGTTTTTAGTATAAGGCTTTAGGCACATTGACATATTTTTAAACCGACTAAAGCTATTATAAATTCGAATGAAAAATGATAAAACTTTCGTCTGTTATAATTAGTTTCGGGAAATAAATATAAATATGATCTTTACTCAAATAAGCTCTATCTAGCACTTTTGAAGCGTCATGGATCAATATGATTAATGAAGCTAAAACTGGTTCGGAATGTTGCTCTTACCGAGAAGAACCAGAAAGAAACTCGGTGGTCAATCCATTAAATATTTTCAATTTTACATTATTAAACTGCAGTTTTGTATAAAGCTGAAAGGATTTTCAAATACAGAATTTCTCATCATCCAAATTTGAAATTCAATAATTCGATTCAATTTGAAAGTCTATACATTTTTTCGAATCCACAAAATTCTCGTTATAATCATACTTATCAATGAAGAAAATTTGAAATTTCCGGTACACAGTTTGACAATAACTTATTTGCTTTTCCCTTTTTGTATAACTTTTTTGTCTATTATTTATATATCCTTATTTTATAAGTCTTAAGTTAAATTTACTAAATCGTTCCACTGTTACAAAATCAAATCGCCTGGTTAGAAGCTTTAGTACACAAAATACTCTACAAAATATGGAGAGATTAATTTGATTTTAACTAAAATGTTCTAGTTACATTTGCGAATTATAAAATTCCTTCAACCTTTTCCCAATGTTATTTAAGTACTCGAATTGCAAGTCACGTATGTTTATTACAATAGATGAAAATGTACTCTAATAATTCCAGTTTGGAAATGCCCTAATCATAACAATCAGAAGCTAAATCGAAGACGTAAAGCAAAACAAGAACGCACAAAGAAACAACCAGTCATTAGGTGCACGGCCATTCAATACCACTAAACAAAGTGATAAATACTTGAACGAAGAATCGTTAAGTTACATTGGAACAATATTTTACCTAAGACATTTAGTCCATATTGTATATGAGTGGTAAATAAATAGTACACAAAAGAGTCCAAAATAATGCAAAGTGGTAAAAGTTGACATGTGAAGTGAAATAAACAAACGGAAATGAATCGCAATACTTTGATTGTTCTCGGATCTATATTTATTGCTTTTACTTTACAGGTTTGTTAAATAATGCAATATTTGTACTAAGTGTTCGGAAAAAAGGCGCAAGTGAGATATCCCGTTCGAATCCTAGTTGAACAAATTAAAGATAGCATTATTCATTAAGGCCCATTTAGTTAGACGAGTGAATGCTCATTTTATCCCCATTCTATGAAATTCTGTTAGAGCATTCCATCGTTCTTCTTTCTGCTTTTGCAAAGATTTATGAATTATTCCTAAAACTCTTGCTTACTTAATGTTAACGATACTAGAACGCGTGAACTGCTGACTACAGCGTACTTACGTGTTCGGATGCGTTCGTTTCCCGCACCGATCTCTTAAAAACATTCGTTCGGAAATCTAATTCTTAATTCTCATTCTTGCTAGTTGATATTTTGGTGTCAACGCTAAGAACCTTGTTTCGTTTACACTAAAAGATCGAGGAAGAATGCTTCAGAAAATGTTTTAGCTCTAGCTTAATCTTCGTTTGGTTTAAACCAGCCTTTAAGCTAGTTACTGTAATCGTAACAAAAAGTAGAGTGTGAGACGTAGAAATGTGAAGGTTTAGATTTTCGTTGCTTAATTACACGACAATGACTGAACAGATTTTGATGAAGTTTGACCAGATCAGTTCAGTGTATAGACTTCGGTAGTTTTAGGGACACATATTTTACATAAATAACTCTTCTATATAGTATAATCGGTATTACTTCATGGATGACTAAGCACTAAACAGCTAAACTTGTTTTAAGCATGACGTCGTGTAATATATAACTACAAGATTTTGTATAACGCCACCACTAAGATATCTAAATGTATACTCAAGGAAAATACGTCTACACTTTAGTAAGATGCTTCCCGTCGGTTTCATAAATCTATTTCTTTTCTAAGTGCGATAAGAACCCCAGTAGAACTTTAATACATAGCTTATCCATTTTCTTGAATATATTCACACTGTCGGGGAACGGATATCTTACATAAAAAACTATATCTAAGCTTGTAGACAATTTGAAGTGGCTTTGAGAGTCTTAGGAAAATAATTAGTGAAGTTAAAGTTAATAATATAATAGTGGGTAAGTGAATAAATTCCTATTTCTTGTCTTTCACAGACTACAGATTTCCAGGACAACCTGATAAATGGATACCGCACTCTTATCGCAGACATCCAAGTTAGGACTCAAAAGTCACGTGAAGACATGGATACCCTCGTATCACAGATCAAACTCCTGATGAAGAACGAGGCTGACAAAGCCATCAATTACATGACAGTGTATCTTGAACAGATATCACTATATTTTCAGGTATGATATATTATTGATAAATAATAATTTAATGCAATAGCAACATCCATTTTACCCGCGCTTCCAGATTTTAGTTCTTTTTAACGAATATAATGCACATAAAGTTTAGGAAATGTCAGCTGTGATAACCCTGTGGTGACTCTGTGCGGCTCTTTCAAGGAGGTCACGTGTTCAAGTCCAGGGCATAATCCAATGAGTTTTTCTATTGACGAAAATGACAATATATGTAGGGAATTCAAACATTATATAATAATATGTTAAAAATATTTTGTAACCAATCACAAAATTGAATTCTACACATTTTACTGGGAAAGAATACAACATGAAAATATTTGCATATCCGAGAATTTGGAACAGTGTAGTGTCTGTAATTTCCCATGTAAAGAAAAATAAAGATCACATATTTTTACGAAATATCTGTTACACGAATACATCAACTGAAATATATGAAGCTCATATATAAGAGTAAAGGACTGAAATAGGAATGAAGCATTGCACGTACAATACTCTTAGCCAACGCAAGACCGGAATACATGAGTAAGTCGTCGCGTCGACTTGAACGGAAATACTACTGGGACGCTTTCAGGAACGGTCTTATGCTGTAAAGTACATTATAACACGACAACTAGAAAAGACGGTGTGAATAGGTTCTAATTTGATTAAATTAGACGTCAATTTTTGAACTTAATACTTCTTTAGCTGCGTTATTCACTTTTTGTGGTGGATAAAAAACGTGACCTCATTGGAAATTCCTAACATTCGTTTAGGTGGCACCGAATCCCACTCTAAGTGGGGTCGCCAAAACATTTTAGAAACATGTTGTCACATGATTTAGCTACGTATTTTACGACCGGCGGCCTGCCCGACGTCAACTTACCTTAGTCGTATGTTACGACACTTCGGTAAGAAAGAGGGTGGTCTATTCTACTCAACCGGATATCACACGGTGGGTTACCTTACCTTCATCGCCTTTTACGACACTTCGGTAAGAAAGGAGGGTGGTCTATTCTACTTAGCCTGACTTATTAATATAAGTTAAAAATAAGAATAAATATAAGTTAATAAAGCTAGTTAGCTTTATTTCTAATTACTAGTAGTATAGTAGAAACAGTCATCGCTATAAAGAATAAAAAACAGAGTTCAGAGTTGTAGCATCCGCATTTCCTGATTTATACAACGTTTCAGGTAATAATTCACGATCGCAAACCCCGCAATGGTACTTACTGCAAGGAGAGCATTGTGAAATTACTGGGTGAAAATTTGCAGCTGGCTGATGAAAATGTTACCTTATGCCTCGCTTTGGGCTACCAGCGAGTGCAACGGCTACCAGGTTTGATAAAATATAAAAGTAAACTACAAATAGAAACTAAAAACCAATAAATTAACAAGAATTTTATGATACGTTAAAAACTTCTATAAACTAAAAATAATTTGGCATACTACTGAATTCCAAAAGATTGCACAACAAACGCTAAAGTGGTTTTTCCTCTCTCCGGAATAAAATTGGGAATTTTTTTGTACTATAAGTTGGCAAAAATAGAAAGAAATGATTTTGCATTTAGTAAGGATGAATGCACACATATATTTTAAGATTCAAAAACATTATTAACTTGATAATTACATAAATAAATTCTAACACTTCTTCTTCTTCCTGCCCTTATCCCACTCTAAGTGGGGTCGTCACAACATGTTGTCACATGATTTGGCTACGTATTTTACGACCAGCCGCCTATCTGACATCAACTTATCCTAGTCGTATTTTATGACACCTCGGTAAGAAACAGGGTAGTCTATTTTACTCAACCGAATACCACTCGGTGGGTCAACTTACCTTTAGACGTCTTTTACTACACCTCGGTAAGAAATAAGGGGGCTCTATTCTACTCAGCCGGATACCACACGGTGGTATTTCTTCTAATACTATCAAAGCAAAAGTTTGTAAGTGCGTGATTGTGTACCGATTTGGCATTTTAAGGCCTAAACAGATCTGCATGAAGTTTTTCCCGGAGGTATATATGAATCAGATCTAGGTCCAATTTACTACAGCAGAGTTGACTCATGACTACGTTTTTATGCTACGAGAGAAAAATAAACGGAAACGATTTTCGTCTATAATTAATTTTAGATTTTTTAATTTAAACTATCGTGAGTAGTATTCATAGTTTATGTATAGAACCGTCTATACTCGTCTTATTTCCGATCGGGATTCCGATAGAAAATTCCGATTTTTATCGGGTTCCCGATAGAATAGAGGGTATCAATTCCCCGCGATAACGTCGTGTAAAGAGCTCATGGATAAGTGCCCCGGATGTTTTGGGCATTAAAAAAATACTAAAATTTATATTGAATTTATGCCATTAACTGTCAAGTCAGCGTAGCTTATATGGGAAATGGTCGTGAAAAATTAAAATACCTAGAATCGAGCCTCAGTAACCCTATTATTTTTTCTTTCTTCTTCGTTTCTTTTTTTTTAATTTGTAAAAAATTAACGAGCAAGGCTCAGTCGTCCAGATATTACACATTTACTAGTTTTAGATTATTATTTAAAATATTTTTAACATAATCCGCGCGGGCGAAAATGTGGGGCGCAGTTTCATTATAAATTGAATCCAAATAGAAAATAATTAAACAGTAGATTACGCATTGCGTGTTAACCAGCACCAATCAAACTAACAATAAACTTGTCAGAGTAACAATATAATTTTTTGCATATTATTAAACGCACCCATTGTTTGCGCACCAGTCTCCGGTCGACCGACATATTATGAACCTACATGTGACTTCATTTTATTTTGGCACCGTCTTCCTTGTTTACCGTCGACCGTCGTACGTGCTCGCGGTCGGGACCGCGTACAATGTGTTGAAAACAATCCCATGTTTGTACAATAATTATGAGGACCACAGTTCAGCTTGAACTAGAATTTCATATAAATTATTTAATCATATATCTTTAATATTTAAATGAGTTAGTCTTGTATGTATATATATTCCGAATCTCGGAAAAGGCTCCAACGATTTTCATTAAATTCAGCAAGTAGGCGGCTGTGGGGGAGAAAAATCGATTTAACTAGGTGTCATTTAAAAAAATGTCGTTTTATCCCTATTGTCGGGAAAATGCTAAAAATCATGTTGAATTCAAAAGATAATTTTCGCTATTAAACGTCAAGTCACGATAGCTCATTTGGGGAACGGGTGGTCTAGAGAGGTAAAAATACCTAGGTGTGAACCCCACCTCCTCAACTATTTTTAATTTTTTTCTTTTCTTTTTTTATACCTTTAAAAAAATCCATTAGAAAATTAATTAAGATATAACTAGTAACAAAACATCACTTTGTGACTCGCAGTCTGAATTTTTCCGTTTTTAAGTGCATGTACACTATTTGTCTACTTCGCTACGCTGAGAACACATACATACCTAGGCGCTTAAAAAAACCGTTACTTTTATAAACATTGATAACCATACAATAAATGAAGATATAGCAACAAAAAATTATTGTTTGTGTTTTGTTTTGTTAGTTGTAAGTAGATTTCATTAATGACATATTAATTAACTTTATCATAAAATACTAAAATAGCGACCTGGTACTTCCCACGACTGGCCTATCCAGACCGTGAGGAGGACAATATGAGGAGTTCATATTGTCTTCCACCATGGACATTGATATGATGAATTGAAAAAAAGCAATAAATCTTATATAAAAATCTATAGGTGCCTGATCGATATTAATTTCAATTAAAAAAAAATTATATGCATACAAATCCTTTAGCACCAAACGTACTAGAAACTAGCTCTTCGAAGCCTCATACTTTATTATTTTATTAATTCTGCTTAACAATGCAAGTATTAATTTCAGATAGCAAATGCGTCGGCACTTTGTCGGCATTTATAAATTCATAATATATTTTTTATAAACAGATATTTGGTCTCGAAATTAATTCCCCGACCACTCTTACTAAACCAGTATAGCTTTTAATGAAAGACTGCATTTTCTTTGCTGTTTGCTGCAAAAAAGTGTTTGCAATGGTTTTGCTGGCCTAGCTGGAGCATTTTTTATCTCACTAAAGGTTTGCGAGTAAATGTCATCATCAAATTTGATGAATATTTAACGCTTCTTTTTTAAATTTGACGGAAACATGTTAAAGAGAAAAAGAAAGAAAGGTAAAAATCTTTTATGCTGTGGCAATATGCCGCAGATAGCTGTATAAGCATATTTACACTATCTTTTCATTTTCATATATTCTATAAATCACTTCGCATACGGTCATCAAGCGGTCCTGATTAACAGTCACTATAAATCAGTAATAGCGGGAATCAAGAACTTTTTTTTTGTTTATTTTTTTTTAGAGTCTATCAGAATATTTTTAGTAGAAACCCAAACAGTTTTAAAGCGGAGTGTTTAGCACAAGTCAATTAAAGCATGAAAGAGAAGAATGACTTATACTTTTGCAAACTATTATTATAAATGCATAATTAAAAAATCTGTTTAAATTTCACGGCTAAGCCGCTGAAACAATATTGATGACATTTGGAACAATTAAAATGTATATATATATCTAGCTAACATATAGGATAAGTCCCATTTTTCCTTCAAGCAAAAGAAATAAGTACATAATTGAGGGTATATTAACTATTATGTAGACGCTAAAAACAATGGAGGGCATAGCTTGTGTTAATGATAAATATTAATTCTACAAATTTTTCGTTATTACAGAAAAGTTACAAGTACACTTTGAAACATTGGAAAATCTTAAGAAATATTCAGCGTCGAAACTATTCGAATGTCAGAAACAGCAACAAGTTGGCGGCAACTGCTCCCACGAGAGCCAAGACCTTGAAAGGACTGTGGTACGTATTATTGCCCAGTTTTATGAACTATTATTAGAGACAACAAACTCTATTCTAACAGATAAAATTTGACCAATTGACCAAATGAGAACAATATCTACACTTAAAATTCAATAAATAGAAATTGCTAATAGCGTAAAAACATGTATTTGACAACAATGATTACAAGTTATATGCAATGTCAAATTAATTGCTAATAACTTTTATACTTAGGAAAATAACAATTGTAGAAAGATATAACAAGAAATGTCATCAGACGATATTGGCAGATCTCATTGGCATTAAAAATAAATCCTAAAAATCTGTACAGAAAAATACAAAATAAAAAAATATATAATGAATACGAGACAAGAATGGGACATCATAAAGGTTCAATTTTAAGAAAAGACTAAGAAAAATCTGAACAGAAAATATACAAATTGTAAATAGTCCAGTGTAAATAAATTCACAATAGACTATAAGTAAGGATTAAATACTAGCTATAAGCCTCACCTGATAAATATGTGAACAATCAATAATTAGGCAATAGCCGGCTGAATCACTAGTCAGAAAGTACACAAAATTAGGAAATAAGTTGTCTTTAGGCTTAGTTAGGTTAAAATAATACATAACTTTTAGACATCACAACTAGTCGTATGTAAACAAATCAAGCCATTCGTAAATACTCGTACATACTAATGCATAAAGCTAAAGAGTATGTGTGAACGCGGTAATCTCAGGAACTACCGGACCGATTTGGAAAATTCTTTGAGTGTAAGATAGTCAATTTATCGAGGAAGACTCTAGATTAATATATATTGCGCTTAAATGACTAGGAGAGGAGCAGCAAACTTTCACCGTTTACTTGCGTGCGCTAAGTAAACGGTGAAAGTTATTCCACAATCATGTATTAAAAAAAATATATTGCAAAACAACATTAGCCCCGTCAGCTGTAATTAATATATGATGTGAACTAAGTTAGGTAAGTAATATCTATAAGTAAAATCTCTTTTATTCTAGTTCTTATATGAAACATCACCATTCCCCGTGGTAATGGCGGAGATTGCGATACACGGTTTCAAAGAGGTGTCGGACCTGAGTGTTTGCCTCAAAGACATCATTTCAAGGATGATGACCCATTCAGTGAAAGTCATTGGGGACTTCAACAGATGCATTCACAACATTGAAATGCCAAAACTGAAGTACTTGCTTAAGTTTATGAAGAAATATGCCTGAAAGTAAAAATGTGAATCCTTGTAATAAACATTTCCAAGTTTTAAATCTTAAATAGCACAAACTTAACACAACTGGTTTAAAGCTAATTTAAGATATATGTATATAAGTATGGCTTACCGGAACATTTGAGTTTTATAACGCCGTAGTAAGTAAAGCTATTGTCATCAATTTATTATATCTTAAAGTTGTGTAATGGAGTTTTACCACACTTTGGCTGAATAAATTAATCATAAAAATACCGCTTCTAACAAGAAAAAGTAACATATTTTTAAAGTTTACCTGTAAGGCATAATTAACACTTTGAGCGGCGTATCATCATTCTGTTAACTTTATCCCACTCTAAGTGGGGTCGGCACAATATGTCTTCCATTCTCCTCTATCATCCGTAAACTCTGGTGCCACTCCTTTAACATGCATATCATTTTTCACACAATTCATCCATCTTTTTTTCGGCCTCCCCCTAGCCATATATCCATCCACATTCATATTCAAAACTCTTTTGGTCACATGATTTTCATCCCTCCTCATTACATGACCAGCTTTGAGCGGAGTATATGAATTTCTAATGTTTGTTATAAGGCACTATATTTTCTCATACATAATAAATTACGATTAATGACGTATTGTTTTTGATACACGTGTACGAAAAAACTAACGTGAGGCGACGCTATCAGTTCAAAAAGCTTGTTGCAATTACAAGAAGGTACAAGCTTCAGCCTTTTATGCACGTTGTATAAAAAAATGTCGACGTGTATAAACGTTGTGTCAATTAGCGTTTATCAAATTTGACGTGTAATAACGTTACTCTACCCAAAGTGTTTATATATCTGCAGGCGCATTTTACATTTAAATAATACATTCCACTTGTTAATAAAAATTATTGACAGTTTTTTTTAAACAATAACTAATTACCAGTATGAAATATATGAAAAAATATAAGAGATTTCTTATTAACTAAAGTAAAATTTAAAACAATTGTTTTTTTGATAATCTGCAGCTATTTTTTAATAAAGCCTTTCGAAGTTGCATTTGCGTTTTTGTGTATTTACCCATAGTTTTAATTAATATTTTTTAAGGATCAAATAATTTTTAGAAAACTATTATAGTGTTTCATTATGTTCATTATTTATTGTTTGTAATAACTTAACTAATTTATTTATATACTTCGCATGACTATTATAATGCAAGTAAATTTTGGTTTTTGTAATAAATATAGAAAAGTTTCTAAGTTCCATTATAAGTAATTTAAGTTGAAAAATATCAATTGATTCTAATCAAAGGATACTACATCTAGATAGACTAAGCTTAAGTCATATATTATTTCATTTTAATATTCCGGAAATATCTGTCAATATAGAATCTGCTAGAGAACTATGAATCTCCATCCACTCACAAAATACCTAATGCATAGCTAGACGCAAAAATAGGAATATTGAAAGTTTTAATGGCAATAATATGTGTTAACAGAATATGTAAAATTAAAAATTAAGGCGCTTCCGATGGAAACTTCCGTGATTTTTCGATTTCCATGACGCGGCTTGATATTTTCAATTTTCATTGTATTTCAAATAATTTACAAAATACCATTACAAATTATGCATTTTAACTTTCTTCATAAATCTCACTTTTTATTATTGAAAGCCGCAGTAGTTTATTGCGAATAGAATAAATTAACAAATGTTAGGCACAAAAAAAAATTATTAAACTTCAATTAATATCATGTACCATACCAGTTTTGATAAATAAAATTCCTGGTAAGTTATCATTCATACATATAAGTGAAGCTTTTCCTGATAATGTACCTATTTACTTTGATTATAAAGCCTATCTGCTGATAACTACTATGGTGTGACTAATTCGATATGGATAGATAGTAAAAAAGTGTTTGAGCTACAGACTAAACTTGATAAAACGATATGGCGGCGAAATTGAAGTCACTGTTTCGTTAATATTTATGAATGAGTTAAATATCACAATAAATAAATCACAATTCTGCTAGCATAAGAAATGACTTCAAATATATGTTAGCTCTACACATCTTTATATAAAATGGTATTGGGGTTATCTCTCTATCATTAAGAAGAGGTATGACAGTTCATCATTCTCCTGCCCTTATCCCACTCTCAGTGGGGTGGCATAACATGTTTTGGGTAGTTATTTTACGACAGGCCATCTGCCTGATTTGAACTTAATCGCCTTTTACGACATCTTGGTAGAAAATGAGTGTGCTCTATTCTACTCAACCGAACGAATTTACCATTAACCAAGAAGCAAAAAAACGTGATGAATCTCGCAAATTCTCTCGAAAATATCTGTGATATATATAACCTATAAATCAGCGTTACAATTAAGTTAATACGAGTATATCCAATATCTGGGTGACCAAGCCTTGCTCGGTAATTTTATACAAAATAAAAAAAAGAAACTTAAAAAATAAACATAAAAAACAATACGGTAGGTGAGGCTCGATCCTAGGTATTTTCATTTCTCGCGACCACTCGTTCCCCGAATAAGCTACGCTGACTTGACAGTTAATGGCAAAAATTCAATTCATTATAAATTTTAGTATTTTTTAATGCCCAAAAACAAGCATGAAATGATTTTTTTAAATAAAACCTAGCTAGATCGATTTATCTCCTCAAAAACCCCTTACATTCTGAATTTTAGGAAAATCGTTGGAGCCGTTTCGGATATTCCGAAAACATATATATTATATACATACAAGATTAACTCATTTAAATATTAAAGATATCTCCAAGGAGAAAGCCTTTGCCCAACAGTGGGTTATTAGCGCGGTGATTCCTTACATTATTACATCCAACGCTTTATTACTCTGCCTACGCAACCCATCAATAATATCCGTCAGCTAACAAGTGTCTGGAATTTTTCAACTACGGCCTTCAAATTATTTACGCCTATCTTTATTATTTATAAGTCTTCAATATATCGTTTCGTATCTTACGATACTTTTGAGTAGTTAATTGGCATAAATGATGTAGTTTACTAGCAATTGATTTTATAGGAACGAACAGAATAAACTCAAAATATACGATTCCATTCGATTCTATTGAAGTAATAAATTAATTAAGTATTAATTTACAACCATACGAATATCTATGAGAAACTAAAGCTTTCTTTGTACTTAACTAATGAAAACATATGGTATTTTATTTTGCATTTTTGTATGGTGTGTGCTTTTATCCATATTCATTTCTTACCGAGGTGTCGCAAAAGACGGCCGGTCATAAAATAACTAGCCAAATCAAGTAACAAAATGTTTACATCATGTGTTGCCGACCCCACTTAGAGTGGGATAAGAGCAGGAGAACGATGATTATACAAATATTTAGAAAAGACTTTTATGATCTATTTAGATATCTAATTAAGTCGATGAAGGTTTTGCAAAATATATGGGTTTTGAAAATTTAGCGTCATTGAAATAGCAATTGAAATGCGATATTATAACGAATTGTAGATTTCAAACTTTTGAGATTCATAATTATTATTATAAAACCATGCGGGTGATATCACCATAAGTCAAGTAACCTCGACGACGTAATATGGCATATTTAAAAAAAACTTATGTAGCTTGTCACAACTTACCAATAATATAACAATATCAGTGGAACACGGCTGATACTTTAATAGCCTGCTGAATCTTAATGTCCTTTGAGCCATGGTCAACGGACCGACGGGCCTAGACGTGTGAATGAGAGGTGACGGCGGTGGATGAGGCGGTGGAGTCGACATTGGAGGTATGATATTATTACGTCTCACTGTCTCCAGAGGAACTGTTCGAGCGACCAAAGTATCACTTCCAACAGAGTTGGCACTACCACTGAATATATTCATCAAGTCACCGATTGACCCGCCGCCACTAGAACCTGCACTACATCGGAGTTTGTCCAGGTCAGTTAAACTTGAACCTCGACGGACCCTCAACCGCGAGCCACTAATATTTGAACGATTGGACTCAAACGCTTGGTCGCGACGCACGTCGGCCTCGCTGACCGCTTGACATTTTTTACCACGCACCATTTTTATAGGTCCATATGTTAACATTAACCAGTATTATAACTTTTAAGTCAATTCTACACAAAAATTACCACTGTACTAAAAGTTTTTAACTTTACAGTTTCACCTGAAAACGAATAAATTTGCATATAAATGGGCGATAAGGTGCGCGCGCGTCGCTATCATTAGGGCCACGGGCGCCCGCAGGATAGCGGTATCGCGACCTCGCGGGTTTCCGCTGACATCATTTACATAACTTCAAACTGAAAACTGTTTAATTTCTTCTACACCTTTCTTAATGTGCGTACGGTTCAAAGTCTGTTTGCAAACTGAGAGAGTGCGTAGACACGGTTTGCGTACATACAGAAACAGAGTCGAACTAACGAAGTGATAGGGTTCAAAGGCGTCATGGAACTCGGCGGGAGGCACTACTTAACCGATAGGCGACGGGACGCCTTTTGTAAAGACTTGTTGAGTATTTTCGATTGGTTAAATATCGAGTGGCAAAAATATATTACATGTAATATTTAAACGACATAAAGACATTATTAAATAAATTCGTATATAAGACTTTTCTTATTCACCATTCAGTATTTTTTTAATTTTAAGGATAAAATCTCAATCCATTAGTTTTTATTAATAGCAAATTTCATATTCGGAAGTTAATATCGATATTCTACATAACCTTTAATTCACCTTGATCAATATAATGTGATATTATTTTTTTATTTTTTATTATCGTCTAATAATAATAAAAAATGGTTTATTGTATTACACTTTTATTTTATATCATAATCACGAAAAAATAAGCTTTGCCAATCGATAAGGTTCGTATATTTTGATTATGAACTATTTCATTTGTATTATACTTGAACTCATTGCCATTAATAGTTTCTAATAGCTTCGCGTTTATACATTAGAATGTTACGAATTCTTTTCTATTCGTTCCATTACTTTAACCGTATTCTTAATCCATTGGCCGTGATAATTAATTTTATGGGGTTAGGAACGTAAATACACTTTTTTCTGTGTAATAAAAATAGATTTTCAGGCTCAATGACGAAAACTCGCAACCTTAATATTAGTAGTAAAATATAAAATTTAAGAACAAAAAATTACGACAATAATGAATTTATGAGCTGTATGATTTTAATAATTAAAAAAGTGTACCATATTATATATAGTAAAAGTAATTGAAAATGAGCCGTATGGTATCCGGATCCGGAGTAAAATAGACAACTCTCATTTCTTACCGAGGTGTCATAAAAGGCGACTAAGGTAAGTTGACCTACCGTGTGGTATCCGGTTGAGCAGAAATAGATCACTCTCTTTCTTACCGAGGTGTATTAAAATATGACTAAGGTGAGTTAACGTCAGAGAGGTGTCCGGTCGTAAAATAAGTAGCCAAATCACGTAACAACATGTTTATAACATGTTGTGTTGATCCCACTTAAAATGGAATAAGGGCAGGAGGCTGACGAGTAAAAGTAATTGACATTAGACGCAAAAAGTTAAATTAATAATTATATGTAGGCACAGTTAACTTTTAACTCTTCTCATCTTGTTAGATATACATAGTTGTCTATAGATCTTATGTTATTAAGATACACGCAATAAAGTCTTATTATTGTAGGAATTTTACTCAATTGCCTGACTACTAAATAGTCTAACAAAGGCATCGTTTCTTACTTTATTTGTCGCCGGCTTATTTCTTTCAAATCAAAATTTAAACAAGTTAAGTTAAACTATTAAAAAGCTTTAACAAAATTTCAGGTCCGTCAACCGTTGAGCAGTTCCCTCGTCTGCAGCTAATCCTGGCAGCAGCATCAGGTTATGCTTATCATAAAAATTCATTGCCATTATGACTGCACCAGTATATAAAATTTCATGTTCCTATTGTTAACCTGGAGCCAATCCTGGCAGCATCATCAGGTCATGCTTATCATGAACACGCATTGTCATCGGGACTAGACCAATATACAAAATTTCAGATCAATCGGACCCCGGATAGTGGGTCAAATTTAACTTGCAAATTCCACCTACACATACATAATTTGCAAGTTGAATAAAAGCTTTTAATAAAAATTGAGAATTATTAAATGTTATATTGACAAAGACGTATAATATTCGAAAAAACTTATGAATATGCGTCAATGGGAATAATAAGATCTCGTTAGCTCATATAATGATGGCAATAATGTTAAAATGATATCTGATATCTCACAAGTCGGACGAAAAATTCTTCAAAAGTCGCCTGTTTCAGTAAGCTTTAGTTATGTGCAAGATCAGCCCATTAGGAGTTCAGTAACAGCCTTTTCACATTTCTCAGCGGTAGCTTACGTACTAACGTTTTTTCGCAGCGGGATTAAAATACAATGGTTTGTACATAGATATGACGTAATCTTGCGTGGACTATTCTTCAGGAAGAATAAAGAATATCCGTACCTATATAATATAGCAAATGTGACACAAAACCATGACATCAAATGAAAAAAAATCCTAATCTTTTCCAATATGTTTATTTTGTATTCAATTCTAATATGTGCATTATGTTTATTATCTTAATATGTTCCCATTTAGTATTTAATTAAAAATCTGTAAACAACAGCTACGCCTTATTGAATAAATGTATTATTTATTAAAAATGTATTATTAAAATTAATGAAAACTAAAATCTCAAATTTGCGCCTAAAAATTGTTAAGTATTCCATTATACTTATCATATACTCGTAATTAATTAATTTTGGTCACAAAAGTAACTTCATCTATGACAAAATTGGCATGTGTTAAAATATATCAATCTTTACTACAATTATAAAACATATTCGTATAAAAGATGAATTGCATATAAACTTCAAATAACAGACGAATAAAATCAATGTGATATAAATTAGATACCAAAAGACGCCAGACAGCATTTGATTAGCTTCAATTTTATAGAATTAGATTAGGTGCAGACCGTCGTAAAGTTAACACTATGTTCATTTCAGAATGTGTTCTCGACAGATTTAAGATAACTTGTATTCATATCGGTTTAATAACCTATTATTTAAGTAAATTTGCTTCGTTATAAAACCACGCGTCATAATGATTTCATATAAAATTTCATTCCAATTTCAGAACATTAGAAAATTTATGTAAATTGTAAATAAATTTTTAGCCACGTTGGCTACAGTGAATGACACCAAATTTATAATAATAAAAAGAACTTACCTTAATAAATCCCCGGTCACATCACATTATCACAATCACATAAAAAATGCTATATTAATTCTCCATTGCGTATAAACAATATTTTATAAAACATCCATAAAAGATGGTCGGAACAGATAATTTTAAATAAATTGAAAGTTAACAAAAATATATTTAATAAATAACGAAATCTGTTTCGATCATATAAAAGTAAAAAATACTCACATTCAGCTGCATGACGATCTTGTTGTACGCTCTGTGCCATCTTTGTTTAGGTGTTAATTTAGGTTGTTCCGGTTGAAAGATCATCTGCTCTTCCTCGCGTCCATCCTGCTCTTCATTAAAAACACTATCTTCTGGGTATTGCTCATCCACTTCATCAAATCTTTCCTGGTCCTGAAATTTTTCATCCTTTCTAAAAGTTTCATCTTGATCTTGATACTCAGTATCTTGGTCAAAAGACTCCTGTCTTTCAAACCTCTCTTGCTCATCCGGTACTTCGTGATAGGTTGTTCGCGTGTCTTGAAAAGTTACTTTTGATTTGTCAACACTGGATTCTAAAAAAAAGGTACTGATTTAATAATGAGTTGTCGAACTAATAAAAAAGGCTAATAATAAATATTGTTTACAAAAATAACTAAGTAATAAATTAGTATTCCAATAAAACTATACACATGCGATAAACTCACCTTCTAAAGTAGTAGGTATAGGTATAGGTTTTTCATCGTGCTGAGAAATAAAAGAACTTTGTGAAGTTTTTCGATCAAGCACAGAAGGCGTTTGACTATGATAACTGTCAACAGAGGGCTTACGGACTTGCGAAATAGTTTTAGTCGGCGACGCAATCTTTTGTAAACTTAAATTAGATTCCTTCGCCGCCTTTTCTTCTTCTACAACATCTTCAAGAATAGTATCATGAACATATTCGTCGTCACGATACCTATCTAGAGATGTTCTATCGCGATCTACTTGATCAAGTTCAGTCTTATGGTACTCATCCTCGTAGGCACTTTCATCGAAACTTCCAACAGGATAATCCTCTGGAGCATCGGGTAAAGTCCGTGTTCTATGCACTGAGGGTCTTTGCATAGACTCTTGTCTTCTTAATGATGACGTTCTTGGTAATGATGGAACAGATGTTGTCACATTAGATATTGGAACTGATGAAGATACATCATTCACAGGGACGGATGTCGTCGTAGATACAGTCGTTGCACTTGTAAAAGATGTGGTAGATGCTAGCGTGAATTGTGTTTGTGTAACAGGTGCAGTAGATAAAGATGAAATAGGTTGTTGTTGCTGCTGTTGTTGATTCACGGATGGAGCCGCAACAGCAGCAGCGGCAGCCCCAAAGAAACTTCCTAATTTCTTCGCTCCACCCGCCATTAATGAACCTAGAGTAGCAGCTCCTGTTAATACAGATGATTGCAGCTGCTGAGTTGAAGGTTTTTGTTGTTGTTGTGACTGCTGTTGTTGTTGGCGTTGTATAGCTTGTTGTTGCTGCTGCTGTTGTAACTGTATATTCTGTTGCAGCTGCTGTTCTTGTTGTTGATGTAAATAGTCATGCTCATGCTCCTGTTGATATAAATCTTGATGTTGTTTCTCATATTGTTCTTGTTCTTGCAATCGATAATCTTGTCGCTGTTGCTGTGAGTAGTTTTCTTGTTGATGCTGCTGAAAATAGTCATTTTGTTGTAGATACTGTTGGTCTTCCTGATACAGTTGTTGGCTGTCATAATATTTTTCTTTTTGTTGTTCACTTTCAACTTCATGGTGCTGGTAATCTTGTTGATCTAAGCGTGAGTCATAGTGCTGTTGATCAATTTCGTGATAATCTTGCTTATTTTCAAACTGAGTTTCATATTCATATTGTTGAAGTTTTTCAGAATTTTGGTCCAAATATTGATTTTGGTCACTTTGGTTTTTTTGGTCAAATATTTGATAATGTTGTTTGTCTTCATACTGTTTGGAATCATATTGCAGATTTGTTTGATCATGCTGAGTAATAAGAATGTCTTGTTTGGTGGTAACTGGTGGTTGAATATACGAAGTGATTTTTGATGGCATAGACTTAGGCATCACTGTGTCCTCTATGCTTGTTATGGGATACGAAAACTGTGTGGAACTTTCCGTTTCGGACCATGTCGTCTTTTGAGCTGAAAACGGACATAAAATTTTAAATACTGAAAATATAAATTCATTATAATAATAATTTAAATACTCAAACGACATATTGAGCACTGATTCACAGTTAAACTGATTTGCAGTCGGGTTTGCAACCGTTTGGATAACCATGACCGAATAACGGATATTTTTATCAACAATGAATTGAAACTTGACTGATAATAACTATTAGCTGTAAAAAATATATAATACTATAAATTTAAATAAATCTTTTTTCATCGTTCTTGTTTAATGCGCTCAATAAACTATTTTTATACATTCAAGCTCTACTAATGAGAAGGAAGAAAGTATTATAAGCTTTGTTTTCTGCTACCTGATGCAGGTGTAATATAATTTTCATATGTATTTTGTTGTATATTGTATTTTTCAATTATTTATATCATATATCTGTAGGAACTCGTTTATCAATTGTTTAATATTTTTATTTAATTTTTCTGTAAATAATTGATGTTTGCATTAAACAAGAAGTATTAACACCCTAATAAAATATGAACCTAAAAATTCATTGCACTAATCTTACCTATCATATTAAAAAGTAACCTAGAATGTTCTCGCTATCCAAGTTACTACTACAGGGCTTGAACCATTTATCAATCTTACTGAAGCTTCGATAGCCTAGCGGAGAGACCACGCGACTCTTTTGAGAGGGTCACGGGTTAAAACCCCAGGTAGGCACGAATGAGTTTTTCAGTTAAATCTTAATTGACAATTGCAATTTATTACACGCTCTTTGGTGAAGATAAACATCGTGGGGAAACCTGTATATGTCTAGAGAATTCTTGGGATATTTGTAACCTACCAATCCGTATTGGAACAACGAGGTGGGTCCAAGCTCCAGCTCTTCTCCTCAAAAATGGAGAGAGGGGGCCTTTTAATTTTTACTCTGATAATATTGTAAATAATGTTCCATATAATATCACCTGTAGCTGCTGGTGGTGTTGCATGTGGCGTCTCATCAAAGAATGGTTGCATCCCCTCATCGTCGTAACTAAAATAGGAAAGCAGTTTATTAAACAGCAAGAGTGACTATTATTATTATCAGTGTAAGATTTTATTGGTAATGGGAAGTAGTCAATTATTAGCTCTATAGTTTTAATATCGGATGTACTGACAACGCGATAATCACGTGAACGATACAAGGGTCCCCACCCTTCTATTGGTCACATGACTATCGCGTTGTCAGTTTAGCGAAGCGAGTCTTGTTGAAGAACTCAATTCATACGTTTATTAGATTATTATGCATTTAGATCGTTTCATCACTTGGAATCTTGCTATAAAGCTTGACTTGTACCATTATTAGAGACCCACGTGCTTAAATCGTGTTAAAAGTAGGAAAGTTTATAGAGTTAAAGTTAATATTAGTTATAAGAAAAGTAAAGGTCAAGAGGCCCAGCGGTCAAAGTCCAAAACGATGGTCAGACCAAATATCCGACAACTGGATATTCCAGTCAGAACTGCATTACATCGAGTGACTGATCATAATAGCTTAGTCTTCGCTTAGCTCGTTAGATCTTTTAGTCGACAAATTAACTAAGTATCAACATCCTTAGCAATAATGGAAAAAATTCGGAAGAATATCAGTTCTAAACGTGGATCAAAAATATTTCTCATCAGGATACATATTTTATCACCCTATGCTATGATTTCTTCAAATCAAAATCTTTTTATTTACTATTATCACACTTAACTACATACAAAAATAAAGAAATACCTGTTGCTAATTTTTGTTTTAAATATGTTGGTTGAATTCAACGAATTCAAACGTTTAAAACAAAAAATTCTAATAAGAATAATAAATAAAACATTGCTCCTAAAAATATGTGTTATGAAATACATATAACAATTCTATATTTTTAATTTTCCTTATTGTATGAACCACTCAGGTATGTCAGGGCAAAGATTAAGCAGTTTTACTTATTTCGCTTACTAGACCATCATACCTTGTGTTATTATAATTATTGTCCTGATACTGGTCAATAGTAGTATCTTTGTATTGCTGTTGTTGTTTTTGTTGTTGCTGCTGTTGTTGTTGCTGCTGTAGTGACTGTTGTTGATACCCATAAACGTCATAGCTATAACTACTAACATCTGGTATCGTTTTTGCAGGTTCTGAAAGAGAAATTATAGTAAAAAAACTTGTGATGTAAAATATGTTAACTAACGGAAAAACCAGATTTAAGATTACAGTAATATAAATAAATATAACCTTTATATTAGTCAATCAATCTACGTTTTTTTTCAATACTTTCTGTCCATATGTATGATCAGTCATGTTTCACACCATTTGTCACACATAGCTTAATTCTTGGTGTAGCGGTCAAAATAGAAATCTTTAAGGATTTTTGGTACACTGATTTTTTAAGCCTTTAGTAGTTTAAGCGTTGCCAAGTTTTACATTAAATACTACGTATAAATAAATATAAATATATAAGACGATTACACACTCTGTGGTTCGTGCCCAAAAATAGGTAACTTAACACGCGCTATGGGTGATCGACAACCGGTAAATATATACAATTATAATAAATACATAAATACACCCAGACTTGAAGAACCAACTAATAATTTATAGGAGTGGCGGCTCTTTGCGGAATTTCATACTACAAAATTTATGATAGAACTTTTGAACCAACAAATAGTTTATAGAAAACTGTAGGCAAGGTCACAAACCTTATGGCCAACTGACCTATCTAACCATTCCACACTCAGTTTTCATATAATTGTTTAAAGATTATGACGATTTTTTTTTTAACATTGGGGGTACCTTGAATGTAAGGCACGTGTGTGTGCGTTGTCGCGGGCGGAGCGGGTGGCAGTCGCGTCGTAGCCGTCACCGGGGGCGGTTGTGGCAAACGGCGTCCACGACGACCCCATCCTGATTCACTACCTGGAGGAACAGGTAGTGCTCGACCGCGCTTCGGCGTTGATGATGGTGTTACTAAAGAAATATTGAAAAATATATACGTGTTTAAAGTATTACACTTAAAATAATATTTAAATATTACACTTTAAAATACATAAAATATTATACTTTAAAATCGATTCCTCCACCTTGCTATCTCAAATAAGTATGTACACTAGACGCAGCTGTCGTAGACACAGCAGAATCTTTGCATTGGAAACTTTTAAAAATAACACCACATATTACAATACTATTATAAAAATGTGTCGGCTGTACAATGAAATCATGCAAGACATGACATGTAAGGTGGACATTTCTGATTCACGACTCGCTATATTTGCGAGTTCTAATTGCCACATTTTTATTAAAAAACTAATTTAAGTGCTGTGCTTACACCTTAAGGGTTATTATATTGTTCAATTGTAACCTGTTGTGTTTGCCTAATAAAAAAAAACACATGTCCTATGACACAGTCATAGAGTTTACTCGACATAGATGCAATGACCTCAGAATGAGTGCATAAACTATATTAGGAATATATCTTATACCAAATAATAATGGAACAGTAAATCGAAATACGAATTAAAGACAAAAGAATTATTATTTGATTAATATTGGAATATATTAAAATTGGAATATTAATAATAAAATGGAATAACTACCTGGAAGACTAGCTGCTGTTCGTCGCGGCCGAGGCCTATACGGTGCCATCTCATTATAATCCGAATAACGAGACGATGGTGGCAACTGTAAAAAAATCCTCTACTGTAACATACTAATTATACAAATATCCTCAGATATTCTCTACTATCAGTCAGTCTTATCAATACTTCCTACAGAGATCATTTGCTGCACAAAATATAAAGAATACTTAACAATGATCAGTAACAGATTCCTGAATTAAATCTAGAAGTGAGATATATATGTATATTAATTTTTTTTTAAATTTAAACTATCGTGAGTGGTATTCACAGTTAAATCATAAAACCGGCTATATATCACTACATCCAAAGAACAAAGTTATATGTTCACAATAAACCGCCACCGCCATCTATTGTCAACTTTTATAAACTAGCAACTGAAGTGCGATTCCATCTTTTTGACATGTATAATCTGTGCTGTTTGGTCGAAAGAATCTTCGTATGCTTGAATACACTATAACTGAAGAAGAAATTATCTATGTTGTAAACATAGGATATGTAACTTTATTCTTCACATGGGGCGAATTAGTCTGGCCCACCTGGTAATTAAGACGAGAGTATATCCGGCTCTATATCATATATTATTATGTTATCAAATAAATAAACATTCTTCAATATGTCTCATTCAAATTGAATGCTATTATTTAATTTATTTTTGTTTCTCTTTTAATTTTAATTTTAAGTAATAGTAATTTATATTTAAGATAAAGACATGTACTCAATATTTTTAGCCCAAACCGAGCAAACATATGAAATATTTAAGATGTAAATACTTTAAACATGTGTTTAATTAAATGAGCTAACAATCATTCCCAGAAAGCAAAGTAATTTAAATATTAATTGGCAAAATCCGCGTACCTAAATTGGTGTTTTGAAATTAGATTATATTATCGATTACTTTTCTTTGGACCTCCGCAAAGAAACTAATAAACTACTGGGGACAAATAATTTATAAAATCCTAATTCTATAGAAACAGAAATTACTCAGTCTAACAACATAACTTTGAAGATATTCCTTTATAGAAAGTTGTACCTGTTTAGGCGGCATTTGTGGTAACTGCACAACGGACGAACGGCGTTTATTAATAATGTTTTCATATTCGGTTGGCGTGAGACCGCACTCGTCGTAGAAGTACCGGCCTTCCCAGTGCGGCTCATACGCGCGGTAAGGGTAGCTACTTGAATCGTAGTACTCCTCAAAGCTGGCCTGTTGTGATAAATGTGAATGGTCCCTGTTGAAAAAACAAGAACATAATGATATTTATGAAGTAATATCTGGTAACATCTATTGGTTAAAGCGCATAATCGATAAAGCTTATAAATTAATAAAGTTAAAAGTAACTTAGTTAAAAGAGTTGTAGACAGTGTGTAAATCGAAAACGCAAACAGAACGTTTTAAGCAAAATTATATATATTTTTTATCATCTGAAACTAGATGATAAAAATGCTGCTGAACTGTTCCGGCTAGCGAGGGATAGAGATGAATTGACACAGCTGACTGCCAACATTCCTAGTCGGAGAGGCACTCCAAGAAGAAGAAAACTAGGCGCTGTACTGGATTGCACAGCGCTATCAAGTGTCAGTACAAGAACAAAAAATGCCTTTACATGTAAGTTATTATCGAGAAAAACAACGTGAACACATTAGGCTTGTTTCTAACAGATGTGTTATGCCAATATTTATGCATAAGCTCTTTAACGTCAAATAACCTGATTTAAACGATAGACCAAAATTGTTGGAGCAACAGCTATGCCCAATCTAAATATTAATTTATCACCACAACCACTCTATCTATGCTTTAATAAATACAAGAAGAAATATTGGCTAAGTCAATAGGATTTTTCACTTTGAAGCAAATTTCTATACAATAATTTGAATTATCCTAATTTAAACACTAAGAATTTTACACTTTTGAAAATTAAACACTTTTGTGTCTATTTCTTCAACTGCTATTTTCCTTTACAATCAATGCAAATGTCTAGAGTCGTGATATATGAAGTAGAAGCAAACTGAATAGAATTAATGATAAGGAGGTATTCAATTCCGTATCTTGGTTCACCATAATGTAGCAAAGAGAATATGTTTTAAAAAGCATGTTTGTTAGTTACTATTTTATACAAGCCAAGCATTATATTTTATTACACTACAGCGAAATGACCTCCTGTCTCATTTTCAAGAGAAGGGTTGGAGCTTAGACTCACCACGCCGATCTAATCCGAATTAGTAGGTTGTACATATCCCAAGAATTTTTTTAGACAATGCAAGGGTAAGGCTTTCTCACTATGTTTTTCGACAGCGAAAAGCATGTGATAAATTATGAATATCAATTAGGGTTAGCTTCGGGAGCGATTACATATCAGCTATCATTGTTATAGTATAAACTACAAAAGATAAATCATGAGAAGCTTGTAAGGCAAAACTGGCCTGAACAAGAAATCAAATCGAAGAATCAAAAAAGATTTGTTAATATTCTCTGTCAACTTTTGTTTAGAAGATTTGGTAAATTGTTGTTACTATAAGATAAAATCTGAACCCAAATGAAGTTCGGTACTTAATTGTAATTGGCAAATTTCCTATATATTATGAAGATAATTTTACTTTTAACAGATTAACAGCGATAACGAAATATAGCAATATAAGTTAAGCTCACCTAATGTGCGTACTAGTGGTATATGGGTCATACCCGTATCCTATGCTATCATCGTATAACGTGTTCTGGCGCTCTAGACTTGGCCTTCGCTGCTCTTCTGAAAAAAAAATCTCATTAACTTTTATATTATAAGTCGCATTTTAAAATATGATATTCAAATAATTGTATGGCACATCGCATTTATAGAACTAACATAGACTATTAAAAAATTAGTAAACTGTAGGAAGAAAGACAAAAGCTAATTTTATTTTCATTCATTTCATTTAACAGAAACAATAATTATGCATAAATAACATTTATGCGTAAGTACAAATAAATGAAGTATAAAAAAGGCACACCATAAACATCATAACACACGTGTAACACTAAACAAATTAAAAAAACTAAAAAAATACAGAAAAACAAAAAAAACGAATTTAAAGAAGTTCTCAAATTTGACGAGTTTCTCTCTGCTTTCTGACGGCCTAAAATACAGGTAATCCTAGATAAGCGTCTTTCAATAGTGTAATGCGTAATTAACAAGAAAATATAGCTTATCAATATCATCTATTTGTGTATATAATTTGTGGTTAAATACATTTAAATCAAAAATAAAAGTTTTCTTTTTACCTCCGGACTGCCAATCCGCCGCCGTCCGCCATGATATAGCGGATTCGACGCTCGCCTGCGCATGCAGTTGTGACCACGTGTCTATCCTGAAATTTTAGCAACAAGTTTAAATTACAATTATTTTTAATAATTAGCATATCTTATTTTAATAATATTCTACAATTTTAATAACAATAACGAATTTTATACCGATTTAGTAAATATATTTTTAATGCAAAAAATCAAGAAAAATAACCTATACCTAAATGACTGATTAGATCACTAAATGCGTTTATATGAAATTAATATTACAAAACAATAATGATACTGTAAACAAGAAGGTCCATAACAGCTGACATACATACTAATATAGGTATGTCAATGTAATTGGTTATAAGAATTATTTTTTGAGCAAAGCCATCGCCGAATTTCTTGGTGGCTTTTCTCGGTAGGAGCAGCTTTCCGAAGTAGTTGTCAGAGTTAACGATTCAAAAGCACTTGTTTTACAAAATCAGTTGTATAAAGAATAATTTCATTTTAATATAATTCTCGACCTTAGGACGCATAAGGTCAGATGTGTGTTTTTATGACAATAGAACGAAAATAATGCTGCAAAAACAGCAAATAGACTCTCTTTAAATAATGTACCACTAAAAACAGAAAATTCAACTGTATTTTTGGGAGTATCCTTGGATACAAAACTCCAATGGAGCACACACATAACAACTCTTGCAGGGAAACTGAGTTCAGCGGCCTACGCTGTTCGAAAGATAAGACAATTCACAGACGTCGAAACAGCAAAACTTGTTTATTTTGCCTACTTCCATAGCATTATGTCTTATGGAATATTGCTATGGGGTAAATGCGCGGATAGTGAAAACATTTTTGTTTTACAAAAAAGAGCTATACGTGGCATTTATAATTTAAGACCGCGTGATTCCCTGCGAGAGAAGTTTAAGGAAACAGGTATTCTTACATTTGCTTCACAGTATATTTTAAGTAATTTAATTTATGTACATAAAAATATAAAGAATTATAAAACGATAGGTGATGCGAACAATAGACAAAGCAGGAACCGACATAAGCTTGCGGTTCCTGCTTTGCGCCTTGCAAAAGTGCGTAACTCGTTTGTGGGTTTTGGTATAAGATTCTATAATAAAATTCCGCAATCAATTTCAGCACTGCCATTACAGCAGTTTAAAAACACTGTTAAAAAGAGGCTGATACAGAAAGCCTACTATACTCTTGAGGATTATTTGGAAGATAAGAATGTGTGGATATAGCTCTCTTTGAACCTGTACAAGACAGTAACGACTTAATGTAAATAATATTAAGAATTATATTTTTTTAAAAGAGCAACCGCCGAGTTTCTTGCTGGCTCTTCTCGGTAGGAACAGCTTTCCGAACCAGCAGTAGAGTTGACGATTCAAAAGCACTTGTTTACAAGTTTATTTGAATAAAGAATATTTTGAATTTGAATTTGAATTTGAAAAAGAAAATTTGTAAACTAATCGGGATAGTATTTTCGTTTTTATGGATAATTCTAAATTAAATATAGCTAATATTTTAGCGAAAGCTTATATATTTCGATTCCTAACACTATTAATATAAAATTTACCTTATTAGACTAAAAAAAACTCATTTTTTCTAGAAACTGAAGACATTATTCGTCTTTGGTATTATGTCGACATTCGACCTTATGCGTCTGATGTCGAGAATTATTCCAGTAAAAGTTCTTTGAAAAATATCTACACGTTCTTTGATACTGTTTGTTTCGAATGCATCTCTTTATGTGCAGATCTCTATTACAAAAATTATCTACGTTAACTTAATTATTTTTAAAAATTTAAAAATATCTCACCTATTAGTCCTAGGTTGACTATTATAATAGAGTGGGTCGGTATCGCCATGAAGATGGTACTCGTCTCTTTCATAAGAGTTTTCTCGAGACACCTCCAAAGATCTCTGAAACATTAATGAATATATGAATTTCCTAATTCTATAGGATAGCGACTCGGCAGTCGATCAGAGCAGACGTGTTGCAAATTTTTTACTTGAGTGCATTATTAACTTCACAGTAAAACAGTTCGTAAATTTAAGAGCAAATAGACGTTTATTGTGTGAAGTGAGAAGTCAGTCGTCAGCTGTGAGTACACCCCTCTCCCCTCGGGGAAAAGAAACAGTTGCATTTTTTTATCCCTCTTACACCTGTGCGCATTACAATTATACACTGTCCATTATATTAACCATCTTTTGACAGATTGACGATAGTGATGTCCTAAAGATTCTCGTATGCGATACCATTCCGATTATAGTACCTACTATCATTAATCGAATTACGTACCTAAGTAATTCGATTAATGATAACCTACGTAAACTAGATTACTACTTGAGAAAAGAAATTCCAACTTTGAGAAAACTTATTGTTTCTTTGAAAAGAAGTGGTCTATTTCATGGTGAAAAATCTTCTTTGGTCAAAGTTTTGAACACAATTGGCTTTTCATATAAAAAGTTAAATAAAAGAAAATTATTAATGGAACGCACAGATATAGCTATAGCACGTTGTGATTTTTTAAGAGAGGCAAAGAAAATACAAGATTGGGCAAATATTGTTTTCACGGATGAAACATGGCTCAACGCTAACCACACACTATCTCGTTTCTGGACTGATGATACTGCTGATTCCACTTCCTCAGTACCAATGGGAAAAGGTGAGCGCCTAATCATTTGCCATGCAGGTACAGCAAAAGGATTTGTACAAGACGCACTGTTGGCATTTAAATCGAAGAAATCAAATGACTACCACGAAGAGATGAATGCAAATGTGTATGAAGAGTGGTTCAAAAAAATGCTCATTTCATTGGAAGAACCATCAATAATTTTTATTGATAATGCGCCCTACCACTCCCGTCAAATTGACAAAATGCCAACACAGGCTAATAAAAAGCATAAATAATTAATTGGCTTCGGGACAATGGAGAAAATGTGGACGACTCAATGTTAAAAGTTGAATTAATAAAAATATTAAAAACCAAAAAGAGAGCAAAACGCTATGTAATCAATGAAATGGCAGCAGAATATGGCCATACTGTTCTTCGGATTCCTCCATACCACTGCCAGTACAACGCAATAGAACTTATATGGGCACAAGTAAAAGGGCATGCTGCGAGATGCAATACAAGCCCCCCATTCACAGCGAATAAAATGTTGCAATTGCTAAAAAATGCTTGCACCCACGTAACGGCCGAGAACTGGGCAAGTGTGGTGGAAAGAACTAAAAGAGTAATATTCTCTGATTGGGAACGTGATATTGCGTTTGATAATATATTATCTACACAAGAGCTAATAATAACTGCTACTGAAGACTCCTCATCGGAGGAGTCTAGTGTTGATTATCATTCCGACGATAAAATAAATCGTGCTAATAAAATAAATTAAAATATCCTGATTGTTTTATTTGTATTCATGTATTAACTAAGAAGAAAGTAAAACTTTATATAATGTTATTAAATGTCTTTTAATACTCGTAACATCGATTTCTACCGATTATTTTTAATCTGTGGCATAATCGTAGTAACCCATTATGTGTGACATCACTAAGTGGGCGGTACCCATCCATAAAGTACAAATATTATTTGTATGATATTTGTACGTAAGCAATACAAAACTTAATGAGCGTGAGCTGTCATAAGACTGATAATATGATGGACGCAGTATAAGTAACTAAACAATAACATCATGAGTAATCGACGCTTGCCACAGTGTACAAATATCAGTCAATTAAAATCAAATTCACAACCGGACTTGTCAAAAAACAGTGATGACGAAGGAAGTTTAACTTCCATTCGAAAAAGAAAACGAAAGGAATGTTGCGATGTTCTTTCGGAACTAAACCAATTTCGTACGCAAATGATTTCTTTACTTGATACACACCTTACGCTAATGCGAGACGAGATATCCACAATGAAGGGTCAGATTAATAAGATTGAAGACACCACAAATAAACTGTTAGCAGAGCATAATAACATTAAAGAAGACATTTTAGAGCTGAAAAAACATAATATAACCACAGAATCTAGAATATCTGCTCTGGAGACTGGAATAAAAAAACTCGAAATTGATCCCCCTAATGCAACAACTTCACAACTTTTTACCAATGAGAAAATAATTCAAGAATTACATGAAAGAGTTGACAGGAGTAAAAATATTGTTGTTATGGGTTTGACGGAGGAAAACTGTGTTGATAATGCAGCGCGTCAAGCTAGGGATTTGGAAATTGCTCAAGAAACACTCCAGGGTATAGTTCCTAAGAGTCACAATATTATCAAAAGTTTACGTCTTGGTAAATATCAACCAGGAAAAATACGCCCATTAAAGATTACACTCGAGAGTCCTCAGGAAGTAAAAGAGATTTTACGAAACAGAAGTAAAGTGCAAAATAAAGTAAAAATATATTCGGACCAGACACCAACTCAGAAGAGCGTAATAAAGGAGCTTCATAAAGAGCTTGCCCGTCGAAAAGATAATGGTGAATCGAACATCATTATTAAATATATCAAAGGTATTCCTAGAATCGTACAAACTCAAACAAAAAACTGAATTATTTAGGCCCAACAGACCAACAAAGCAACTCTGCTGAATCTGTTACCTATCAAATTTGCCACACTTATCAAGATATCCTAACTTCTAAGTCTAACCTCAACTTATTTTACGCAAATGTTCGAAGTATACGTAAAAAAGGAAAATTTGACGAGTTAAAGTGTATAATTCAATCAGTAAAATGTATACTACACGTTATCCTGCTAACCGAAACATGGCTTAAAAGCAATGAAGAGGCTGAAACATTCCAAATCCTAAACTATACACACTATTACAATATTAGACCAAACTCTAGGGGTGGTGGAGTTTCTATATATATACATAATAACCTAAGTCATAGGCTAGAAGAAGAAATTTATACTGGCGGCGTTCACTATCTATGGGTTCACATCGAAAAATGTTCGCTAAATATAGGTGTTGTTTATAATCCTGGAATTTCGAATATTAATGAATTTCTAGAAGTATACTCCACACAGCTATTACAAAAAAAACGAGCTATAGTATTTGGGGATTTCAACATTGATCTTCTTACGAAGGATCGAAATTGTAAACGTTATCGTGACACCATGCGAGAAACAGGGTTTCAAATTATCAATAAAGTTCATCAAGACTATTGCACGCGTGAAACATCCACAACGAGAACCATAATTGATCATGTTTGTTCAAATTTAAATGATAAAGAATTTCATATGAGCATTATTAATTCACCAATGTCCGATCACAAACAAATTTATTTGAAAATGAAAAAATATAAATCGCCAAAAAATAAATATACAAAATATGATGCAATTAATTACGATAAATTGTACACATACTTTAAATACATAGACCAGCCACTTAACAGTTACGAAGATATAGACGAATTAATAAAAAGTGCTATAAATAATTGCAAAGTCACGAAGGTAAAAATTCTTAATCCACCCCGCCAAGACTGGATAAACAAAGATGTCATCAACAAAATTGAACAACGTAATAAACTTTGGTGCAATTTAAAAAATGATCCAACTAATACACAACTCAAGGAAAATTTCAAGGCCGAACGCAAAAGTACAGCCGAAAAGATAAAAAGCACCAAAGGATTATATTACCGCCATGCATTTACACAAAATATAAGACAACCGAAGAAAATGTGGACCCTGATAAATACACTGTCTAAGAATAAAATAAAATTAAATGGTAATCCTCCAACGCTATTGATGGAATCAGGCTATATAACTGACGGGAATGAAATTTGTAATGAATTTAATGTGTTCTTTTCTACTATTGGTTCGACTCGAAATAATACAGCAATATTACAACATTGCCAAACGTATAAGTCGGAACTACATACATTTGCACCATGTGAAATTGATGAGATTCACAAAATAATCAATAACCTTGATCCAAATTGCAGCACAGGAATCGATGGTATAACCACTAAAGCCACTAAATGCATTAGTAAACTAATAGATAAACGACTAGTTAACTGTATAAACGCACATCTTTCTGAAGGAACTTTCCCTAAAGCGTTAAAATTAGCTAAAGTAACTCCAATTTATAAATCTGGCGCAAAAACTGATCCCAGTAACTATCGTCCAATTTCAGTCCTACCGGTCTTATCAAAAATTTTTGAAAAGGTGATCTACACTCGATTAGATAAATATCTTAATTCTATAAATTTTATTTATAAAAGACAATATGGATTTCGTCCACAATCCAATACTCTCTCAGCCACGATTGACCTTGTCACTAAATTGCATACTAATATAGATCAGAAAAACATAGCAGTGGGCCTATTTATTGACTTAAAAAAGGCGTTTGACACAGTAAGTCATTTTATACTACTACAGAAACTTGAAGCATTAGGTATTTCAGGGAGAGCATTTAACATGCTTGAGTCATACTTGAGTAACAGACGTCAAATAGTTAAAATTGCCGAATATCAAAGTAAGCCTCGTTACACTTCTAAATTTGGCGTGCCCCAAGGATCTATACTGGGACCACTGCTTTTTCTGATCTATATTAATTCCATACACGAAATCAAACTGCATGGCCATTTGTCTCTCTATGCAGACGATACATGTCTCTTTTACTTTGGCACTTCTATATCCGATATTATGAGTCTAGCACAAGAAGACTTGAACACAATATCCAATTGGTTTGAGCAAAATTTACTGACTATTAACGTTTCGAAATCTAGTTATGTTATTTTTAAAAGCAAAAACAAAAAAATACCTGCAGTCCCTCCACTTGTAGTAGATAACAAAATTTTGAAGCAAAAATCGACCGAAACATACCTCGGATTAAGACTGGATAGTGACTTAAGTTGGAAGACGCAATTAAAACATATTAAAAATAAAATATCAGCTTTAATAGGATCCTTGCGTAATCTTATACATTGCCTACCTCGTCGGGTATGTCTTTTAATATACAACTCTTTAGTAAAACCACACTTATTATACCTAATTGAAGTTTGGGGATTTGCGCCTAAGACTCACCTAAAGGATGTACAAATTGCACAAAATAAAATTATTAAATTACTATTCAATTTTGATTACCTAACACCTTCAGCTAAATTATATAAAGAAGTTAAATTAATGAACATAAAACAACTCCACGCATACTACACTTGCATATTAATTCGAAAAATTCTCAATAAATCTATTCACACACACATCACCTTCACCAAAATTCATCAAGTGCGAAGTCGAAGCAGTCGTAGAGGAGACCACATTTTACTCCCACAAACACGTACTTGTCTAGGTAAACGTAACATAAAATTCAAAGGAGTGCAAGTATATAATAATTTACCTAAAGAGGTGAAGAATGCAAAATCATTTATGATATTTAAAAACAAACTTAAAAAAAACATATTAAACGATATTAAATTACTAAATTAAAATAACTTGTCATACTAACATTAGCTATACTGTGGCAACGATTTTGCATTCTTCAACCGGTGTAAAATAAAAGTTAGTGGGTAGATTACTGTGTTTGTTGTGTTAGATTGCCGAACAAAACTATGTATGTAAATATAATTTTCTCTGTAAGTGAATGTACAAATTCTTTGAGAAAATAAATTCTTTAACCCGAATTCTAAAACTCTACGCTATGCTCGATGCTAACATATAGGAAGCACTCTCGTATCCAACTGAGTAGAATGAAACACCTTCATTTCTTACCGAGGTGTCGTGAAAGGCGACTAAGGTTGACGCACCGTATGGTATCCAGTAGAGTAGAATTGACCAACATCTTTCTTACCGAGGTGTCGTAAAATACGACTTATATACGATGTATTCATTATATACGAAGCCGAATCGTGTGAGTGGGAGAAGGGCAAGAGGATGATGATGATGATAATGATAACTATAGGATAAAAATCTCGATATTCTTTAGAGAATAGTGCCGTGTGGTATCCGGCTGAATAGAATAGTACCACCCTCTTTTCATACCGAGGTGTCGTAAAAGGTGACTAAGGTAGGTTGACTCACCGGGTGGTATCCGGCTGAGTAGAATAGACCACCCTCATGTCTTACCGAAGTGTCGTAAAAGGCGACTAAGGTTAATTGAATCACCGTGTGGTATACGGTTAAGTAGAATAGATCATCCTCTTTCTTATCGAGGTGTCGTAAAATACGACTAAGGTAAGTTGGCGTCAGATAGGTAGCCGGTCGTAAAATACGTAGCCAAATCATGTGTTTATAACATGTTTTGCCGACCCCACTTAGAGTTTTATAAGGGCAGGAAGATGATGATTCTTTAGAGAATAGGAAAATAAAAAAATATCATTGTTGAGTGTACTAATTAAAACAAAAGTAATGAGACCTCCGCAAAGTAACGCCTAATTTTATAAATTATGTACTAATTAAGTTAAAGCGAACATAGTGGGGTTCTACTATGTAAAATATTTATCCAATAAAATGTAAACCACACCTGTGGCGTATGCATCTGATGCGCAGCACTTCTAAACTGCGACGCGCTGCAATTCGCGTGTTGGCCCACCGGGTAGTTAAGGTCCGACGTATAGTCGGAGTCTTCTGAATATCCCGCTGTAAATAAAAATGAACATTATAATTTGCATTCATTATATTAAGTACACCTTTTTTATTCTTGAACCAACGGATGATCACTGCTTGGTAAATGATTAAAAAAATATATTTATAAGAGACACAGACGGTCATCCGTAATCAAAGTAAATTAGTACGCATGATATACGTACCAGACAACAGGTAAATATATATATATATATATATATATATATATGTATATATATATATATATGTGTGTACATGTATAATTTTAAATAAATATTTAAATACGTATATACACATACTTGATGAAATTACTTAAGTAATTATATATTAGTAGCATCTTTAGTCATCTACTTATTTACCAAAAATTAATTTTGATATTAAATAGTTAAATTTACTACTACCTATATTGCGTCATATTTTTTAAATCTTTTGTTTCACCTCGAGTGCGAATATTAATCGCGGTATTTGTTTTTCTATTATTTCTCTTTTTTTCTATATTACTCGTAATACACTTCTTGTCCTTTTCTTTCTGTTACTCAAAGGTTGACTGAA
This sequence comes from Morpho helenor, assembly GCA_029227775.1. Lineage (NCBI taxonomy): Eukaryota > Metazoa > Arthropoda > Insecta > Lepidoptera > Nymphalidae > Morpho > Morpho helenor. The sequence continues at coordinate 5,476,737 of JARGCU010000006.1, forward strand.
AGAGACCCCTTTCAGGGTTAAGACCGCCTTTGTACATTTACCTTTTTTTTCTATTTTCTAACAATATGTATGTACAAAAAAGAAACAAATACATAAGAACCAATTAATCTTTTTTTTAAGCGGCTTCCCAAAACCTTTAGGTTATCTTTCTAACTTATCTCTTAACGGGGTGTCCATTACAATGCTTTCGAACCTCAACGAATCGTTTGTTCGTAATAAAAACAATTCACATATATTTAATACGGTTTAAAAATACTACTCTCTAAATTTTAGTACAATATGGTTTATAATAGTATGACGAAATGAAATGAAATCGTTGGAGCCGTATACAAAATTCAGATTACATATACCAAAAAGTATTCCGGAAATATAACAAAATAAAATCATCATTACTTGTGTCCTTTCATTACGTATATCCTTTATTATTTAAGAGAAAAAGGCCATGTAGAACAAATATTGTAAAGCTGTTAGAGTTAATAAAGCTAATAAAGATCAGAAAGTCTTTACCTAAATTAACCTTTTGCTCTACATTGAAAATGTTTGCCTCGATGTTTTATAACGAAATACATAGTAGTAAACTTTAGCTATTTCCTAGATTTTCCCGATTATAGCTGTTTTAAAGCAGCTCTTAAAAATTTATTAACAACTCTTCCAGGAAATGACCTTTCCCGCAGTATATTGATCACGATAAGCTCTTAGAGGGCTTGATTAGTTTTTAGATAAATCTTACTCACTTTTAGATTAAAAACTTTATCAGAATATTGAATATAAAAAATATATAAACTTAGGCAAATATTAAATTAATTTTGAAACCATATTTTTCTTAAAAAATATGAAATGAAACAATGTTTTCAGTAAAAAAGTAACGAGTTTTATTAAAAATCTCTTTTCTATACTTTAATTAAGGTCTGAAAAGATCAATAAATTTATGTTATATTTTGTATAGACATAGTTTCACGGAAAATATCAATATTGTTGTCAATATAGATGCAATAGCGATCAGATCCTAGTAGAGTATAAAAGTATAATCCAAAGTGGAGCGTGAACGGAATATTTTTTTATATTATAGTTTTACTAAAATCTAACATAAGAAAATACAGATTAAAATAGAATAATGTAAAATCCCTCGATATTTCACTTCTACTGTGATCACAAAATAGAAAACTTTAGTTACTGTTTCGATATAAAAATAAAGTACCGACGTGTTACTATCACTGCTAGGCATTGGCCTCCTCTCTCGTTTTATGGACATAAGGAATGAATCTCAGACCCAAGTTGCAAGATGTTACACACAGATACAAACATTCCCAGAATTCTTTAGAGATATGCAGGTATCTCACGATATTTTTCTTCGAAACGCGTTATAAATAAAAATTTCAATTAGGCACATAAATTTTAATAGAAAAGCTCGTTTATGTTGCTCGGTTTCAACCTATTACACCAATGGAATAAAAATAAACGAAATAAAAATGTACTCTCTAGTATTAGGAAATGGATAGGAAAAGTTAGTTCTGTAGTTGTAAATAAAGTTGAACAGAGAATATAAAAGATAACAGATAAAAAAAAGATAACAGAAAAATACAAAAATGTAATAAATAACATATAGTGTAAGAAAACATGCATGTGTTCATAAAATAAACTTTGCGTAAATTTATTATCGATAGATATTTAGTTTAATTAGAAGGGAGTCCCACACTTAGAAGTTGCTAAAGATGACGAATAAAAAAAAGAATAGGCATGGAGAATGAAAGAATGTACAAAAGCGAGAACTGGAATGAATAACAAATAGACAGACAGGCTCCGATTATGTTAAAGGTAGAAGAAATACATAAATAAAACCTATTACCCCATAAAGAGATACCGTTTCCGCGTTCAGCTATCACACTCGCTATGATTAACCAGAGAAAAACCAAAAAATATCTTTTTTCTTGTCTACATAGAAATTGTGAGGGAATACCGCATTCACAAGTACACTGTTCATTTGTTAATGCATTGTTCAACTGAAAGCCAGCGCTCTGTATAACAGCTTTATGTAATTACATACTGCATTTCTAGCTCTAGCGATTTTTACTTTGTACCACATGAAGCTATTTCTTCTCAATACATCTTAAAAACTTTTAAACTTCTACTAAACATAACATATCAATCTATATATACGTTAAACTGATCGAGATTATTTTTTCATTTTTAGAAATGAAATGTTATTTATGCTCGACATTTAGACCGATTTTTGTTGTATGTAAACAAAAATATCTATATTCTTAGAAAGATGTATATTTAAAACATCGGGAGTGGTTTAAATAATGAATAGAAATGTTTTAATGTATAGAAACCGTAATTTATCTTATTCATGAGCTCATTAACTCTTTATAATGTAACAGTACCAGGTTGACGGAGCCTTACTCGGTAATTTTTTACAAAATAAAAAAAAAACACAAAAAAACAAGAAAAAATAATTGGGTAGAAGGGACTCGATCCTAGGTCGATAGATCGATTTTTATTTCTAGGAACCACCCGTTCCCCGAATAAACTACGCTGACTTGACATTTTTCGGCAAAAATATTGTTTTATATATTCAATTGTATTTTTTTAATGCCCAAAAACACGGATAAAACGGTTTTTTTTTTAAATAAAACCTATCAATAAAACATACAAGATGAACTCATTTATATATTAAAGATAAATACAATTTAATTTTTAAGTAATCAAAACCGTTTCTAAATATGATCCTCTCCTTACCACAGTTCCTAAATGTGTTCTGTCGGAATCAGACTAAGAATTTTCTAGAAATTTATCACCAAACACGACAGATAAAATAAGTCGTAAAATTTTATGTTTATATCGAATAGCACAGCTTTGAAACCGGTAAACGAATCGTAATGGAGCTGTAACTACCTTTAGAGAATAGTTAAGTTTTATAACAATGCTATGAAAAACAAATGTTGCATAGAAACGCTAAATATATTTCTTTTTAAAAGTAAAACATCTAATTGGTATAAAGTAAAGGGTTAATAAATTGAAGACTATAATTTAACCTACTTCTTACTAGGTACGTTCGATTCTGAGCGACAAATTCATCAATAAGTTTGTTCAGATTTTTTATATCTAAAATCGATCTTTATCGAAAATCACTGTATAGTAGTACATTTACAAAAATTACGAAATTTGATCTCCTAACCTCTGAATTTAGAATTAACTCCCTGCGATGCTTCTGTGCTCGTCCATCCCTTTAGTAATGCTGTAAAAGTATTAGAACCAACAGCAATTAAAATCTCCGAAAAAAAATTGAATTGGCATGTTAAAACTCCAAAAAAAAATTCATTTATTTTTCTATTATAGAACTTAAAATTTAAAAAGAAATAGAAAATCTAGAATAGCCCTATTCCTTTATTTACGGTTTTCTCATATAAAAGGGGCAAATTAAAAAGTATATTTGTATGGTACAAATCTGGCTGTTTGAATACCTAAAACTTTCGCATTGAAACAATACGAGTAATGGAATACTCGTATAACAATATTAGTATTGAAATGTTTTCCCAAATTGATCATACATCATTTATTCGAGCAGCATTATGTATTGAAAATCTGATGAAATGTTTGAGATACAGTAGCGGGGACGTGACGAAATGGATCGAACCCCTGGAGTACTATATCGCCAGTGTAATTCAACATAGAGGCAAAGTAAATTGAATTTATGCTAGACAAGCGCATATTTATTGCTCAAATCCGAAAAACAAAAGTAATAATAAAATTATTTTGCTATAATCCGCGATGAAGTAAAATAAAAAATATATATAATGCTAAATGTAGAGTGGTCAATTCGTTTTCATACCTGGTACATGCAGGATTTGTAAAAAACACATGCAGAACGCATGCATACGTTCACTATCACAAACTCAACAATCGTTTCGTGCCGTAACCGATGCTTCGGTTCAGGAGATTATAGCAAAATTATTTTATTATTACTTTTGTATAATGAAAGAAATTAACATTTAAATTTAATATAAAAAACGTTATTTTTGCCGTAAACTGTCAAGTCAGCGTGGTTTATTTGGGGAACGAGCGGTCTCGAGAAATGAAAATACCTAGGATCGTGGCCCACCTACCCAATATTTTTTCTTTTTTTTCAAATTTTTTTTTATTTTGAAAAAAATTACCAATGAAGGCTCGGTCAACCAGGTACTTTATTACTTTAAACATTTAAAATACGAAAAGCTTTTTTCGTTTTTCAAGCACCAAAGGCATAAATTTCGAAGCAAGAAAATAGAAAAAAACCATGTAAATTTTTTGTTGTTGTTATGCAAGACTATATAATATATACCATGAAATATTTACTAACTAAACTGTTTTAAAAAGGCAAGCATTAGTAAAAAAAAAAAACTTAAAACAAATTAAAACTAACTAAATAATAACTAAAGAATAAAAAAATAAAAATTTATAAATCGAAACCATAGATTCCATTGTAATGGGGTAAAGTTACTACCCAAAATACTGGCAGCGTTACCCCTTTGTATGACTAAACTTATACGTTGGCCAAGGTAGCTGCCAGCTCTCGGGACCCTGGTACGCTCTACGAGCCTTCTAACTAGCTCGTTGAAAAACGTATGAACGTATGAAAATAGTATATTAAAAGAATGATATCACTACTTACAATGGGCCACGTATTGCAGCTGCCGACGCGCCTGTTCCGCCCGCTCAGCGTCGAGGGCGCCGTTAAGCAAGTCCAGCTTGCGCTGTAAGTCGGCGCCGCCGGTGCCTTCCGCATCTGTAATAGAATTGCAAAAAATATACCGCACCGTATCGAAACAGACTCACACATACAGCACACGCACACATACGCATACACACACACACACCCACAACACAAAACACACATAAAGAGATTAGTGACAAATTCAAATTCAAAATATTCTTTATTCATCCATATGTACATATGGACATATGTAAATTATCACATATGTGATATGATATATATGTAAATATTTTATACAAGTAATATCCCGCGTTTTCACCCGCGTACATACGATCTCATGACAGTGGAAAGTCTACTAAGTCGGACTATAGACTTATTCTTGTTAAATATATCATCAATAGTTTTCGCAGCGCATGCGATGACAGATTTTTATGACTAATTTTTTACACCTTATTACATTTTCATAACGTTTCCCTATTTTTTTAAATGTATATAACCTATGTTGCTCAGTAAAGAGGCAGCTTTCCAATAGTGAAAGAATTTTTGAAATCGGTTTAGTACTTTTTGTTTGAAAATATTACAAACATACATACAAATTTTTCCTCTTTATAATATTAGTATAGACTATGTTGAAGGTAACAAAACAGAACTCGTTTAGTTTTCTTATAAATACTTGTATATACTCGGAAGTGTTAACCGCGACTACGTCCAAGACGACTTTTGTGTTAAAAGACCCATTTTTTGCCTTTACCGTAAAGAAATACGGGAAATTTTAATCCTATTTGTTAGCACACTTAACATCATCTTCCTGCCCTTATCCCACTCTAAGTGGGGTCGGCACAACATGTTATCACATGATTCGGCTAGGTGTTTTATGCCTGAAAGCAATAAGTCGCCTTTTACGGCACCTCCGTAAGGAAGAGTCTATTCTACTCAGCAGTATACCACACGGGGGATCAACTAACCTTATTCGCCTTTTATGAGATTATTGGCATACTTGACAACTTCCATATTTGTAACATTGTTGTTTATTTAATGTTATTTTCTTATAAACCTTACGAAAATTTGACTAATCGTACGATTTCGTAAAACATTCTGAAACTGATGTGTTGTTCTTAATAATTTTAAAATAGTTCTTTTCATTTTATATTATACTATAACTAGCTTTTACCCGCGAATTTGTTTTTGTGGACTGTTGTCGCTTAATAGGTTTATAATAGATTATGCTTTTCAATGTCATCCTATTCCTGTAGAATTAACAGGATTTCTATAACCTTTAGGTTAGCCCGGTGTATAAGGAATAACTGTGCCAAATTTCATAGCGTTTAGCGGATTCGCCGTAAAAAAGTAGCAAACATACATCCATACTCACAAACTTTCACATTTATAATATTAGTAGATAAGTAGAAGTATGATATTAGTTAAACTATAATTTTAGTATTAACTTTTTATTAATTTTATTTATTAGAACAAACATAAACCTATAAGTGCCACAGGCTTTTACTAAAATGCGTACTTAGCCCCAATCAGTATTAATAGACACCCCCTGACCCAATTCCTTGAAATTTAATCTACTTCCTCCAGAGTATATTGCTAATAAGCAATCAGGCTGTTGGTAGTGCAATTGAGTTAAATAAGTTGTCTTGAACGAAATCACAAGGGAAATACTAAACTGATGAAGTACTTTTGAAATCAATAAAAGCTGGAATTAAAACTCGATTAATCTTAGGAAGTCTTTAATACAATTTCTTTATGAAACAAATAAAATTTCAATAATTCAATAATTCAAAAAGTTTATCATTTTAAAATCAAATGCTTCATTAGATAAAGCCTCGATCTTGGCGTAATACTTCGGCAAAAATGTACATTATGTATCACTAAGATAAACATGCGTGGGCCGTGTGTTATCCGGCTGAGTAGAATAGACCACCCTCATTTCTTACTGAGTTGTCGTAAAAGGCTACTAAGGTAAGTGGACCCGCCGTGTGGTATGGCTGAGTAAAATAGGCCACCTTCGCTTCTTACAGTGGTGTCGCAAAAGGCACCTAAGGTAAGTTGACCTGCCGTGTGCTATACTGCTGAGTAGAATAGACCACCCTTTTTCTTACCGAGTTGTCGTAAAAGGCGACTAAGGTAAGCAGACGTCAGGCAAGCGGCCGGTCCCGCCGACCCCAATTAGAGTGGGATTAGGTCACGAGGATGATAAGGTCCACATGAGTGGGCTCCCGGAAATTCAATCAACCAAAATATATTTGGCTATGTTTGCTCAACGTTGGATGTCTAAATCATGAATGATATCAAAATGGATTGAACTCATGTCTTCACGCATCAGGGAATCGTACCGTTCTGGTTTTATAACATGTAGAGTTTCCTACTAAAACCTTAAAATACTTAAAATAAATAACATCACAGGCCTTAGAGAAAGGACTACTAAACATTTACTAGAACGTGTAGAATTAGTACGGAGAATTGAATTTTTTTCTTTTTTAATTTTTTATGGTTCATCTACTTTGTAGTAGGTATAATTTTGCTACTAGTTTAAATGCATGGTTATGCTATAAAAGCCATAAAGGCGTTGACGTAAGTGTACGTATGGTAAACTAATTTCCCTTTTCCATGGTGATATTATTTTTGTAAAGGTCACAATTTACATATTTCATCGTTAAAAATTAGTTACAATTTGTACTGTTTTTCAGAAATATTTGTGTCTGTTTTTTGTATGTATTTTATTTGTTTACCGATACACAAAAATACTACAAAAATATATATTAAATATTCATAATATGACCAATAATTTAACTATATATTTCCCAAAGCAGTTATAATATTCTAATTTTTGAGTTTAGTAATTAGAAAATACGAGCTATTTTTTTTTCTAATGATGAAAATGTAATGGCCGCGGAACTTCCATTGATCGTTGTTTTGTATTATTGCCAATAAATTTAAAAACCTAATTTTAAAAAAAAATCCACAAGCTTGGACCCTCCACACAAATTATCAAAGGAGAAATTTTCTATGTGTTTATTCTATTTCTAAATATTTTTTTACATTTTTTCGTTCACCGTAATCATCGTTATCTGGCATTACATATGTCAGATTCCACTATCCTACTTAATCTTTATCCGATCTTATAGAACTGTTTCAAGTAACTTAATTTCCATGTATAGTAAAGTAAAGTAACGGCCTGTTACAATCCCACTGCTGGGCATAGGTCTCCTCTCTCCGTTCCTGGAGAGAAGGGTTGAAGCTAAGACCTACAATGCGGCTCCAATACGGATTGGTAGGTTACACATATCCCAAGATTTCTCTATAGATATGCAGGTTTCCTCACGATGATGACGAAAGCGTGTGATAAATTGTAATTATCAATTAGACACATAAGTTTTAATAGAAAAACTCATTGGTGCCTAACGGGGTTTGAACTCGTGACCCTCTCGAAAGAGTCACACGATCACACTGCTAGGCTATCACAGCTACTCCATTAATCAATGTCCATGTATAAAAACCTCTAATATTAAGTCAGCGTGGGTGACCACAGGATCTAGCTTCGGGGGGTAAAATTCCTTGATGCAACTAATACAACATATTCTCCCTATTTTCCCTATACAGAGGAACCGCGGAGGCGATATCTCAATCGATTCAATTAGGTACATCATTAAGCAAAATAATAGTAAGGGAATTCTAGACAAGCCTTATGAAACAAAGTATTATAGTCCTTAGGAGTTAATTATTTTATTAATAAAATATCAAATGCAAATCCAAAATATTCTTTATTCAAGTAAACTTGTAAACAAGTGATTTTGAATCGTCAACTCTACTCCTGGTTCGAAAAGTTGTTCTTACCGAGAATAGCCAGCAACAAATTCGGCGGTTGCTTTAATTAAAATAAAATTCTTAATATTAGTCACATTCATACGTTTGAAATTATGTTTACGAAATTTATAATATTTGAGAATTTTAATTTGAGGAGAGTAATAATTCACTATTTCACTTAATTAAATAACATTATATATTTGTGTTTAATTACGTATACAAGTATGGTATGATAAATGGAATTCTAGATGCTTTAAAATTATTAAGTCAATTTTGACAAATGAGTTACCGATCAGTTTTAATGATGCGTGTATACCAAATGTTCATAATATTAACGACCTACGCTTTAGCTAATTATTATATAAGGCCTTATAGAGCGAGATACCGTGAGCGCCAGACCTTCGTAATTTTATAAAAGCTGAAACTTTGTCAGTGCATGCTCCCAACACAGGTAAGAATGATGGTAGATTATGGAATTTGGATCATAGTGGCTTTGGGAGATACGAGGTACTCATGGTTGCAAAATTCCGAATTAATTTCGTCATAGTATAAAGCTTGATCTTTTGATATTACCTTTAGAATAATATAAAAAATCAAGTTAGTCAATGCCAGACATTTAGCATAGTGAAAACCCCCTGCCAGACACCCTTAAAGTTCATGAAATTTGACTACTATTTACGTCATAGTATAAAAGCTGATTTTAATATATCTTACTTGGATAAGAATAAGATGATGTTTCCCCTTTAGCCAGACATTTTCGATAGTTCCTACCCCAGCCAGACAGGCATGTAAGTTAGCTGTACGAGCAAGCACGAAGTATAAGAAACAGATAGAAACGAGCGAGATGGCGAGTTAGGTCGTTATGTACTCCGCAGTTTTTTTTATACTGGGATATATATACTTATATATACTTATTATACATGTATACTCAGCTGAAATAATTTTATACGCTATTTTCAAGTATTGTTAATTTAATAGTTATATAGTCTATAGTCTTTCTCCATATACATATGTATATATAGCACTATTTTATAAAATTCCCGCTAGTAACCTACATAGATCTGACCAAGTGACTTACTTCACATATTGTACTGTCCACATTTAGCTTATGCATATATTTTTTCTTTGTAAAGGGAGCGAAGTGTCTTCAAAGATGAAAAGTTCTTGAAAAACAATACCTGGCGGAAAAATTTTTATACCTTAGAAATACTTTCTCTTTACAACGAGCTCCCATTTTCTGAACAGCTATGACAGAACATACTAATCGATGTTTCATTTATATACATATATGATTCCACCACATAAAGTAATATTTATAAGTTCTTATGCATAAGATTTTATTTAGTATTTGTTATATTACATTTAAACCTCAGATTCAAACGAATTTCAAAAACCAAAAAAAAAATTATAGATAAAAAATAACTAAAAAGCGTTTAACAGGGTCGAGTGTGTTTGTGTGTTTATGTGTATTATGTGTGTGTAAGTAATATAAGTAGTGTATTCACTCATACACATATATAATTAAAAAAAAATTATCACCATCTCATTATTTTAACCTGGGTAAACAATAACTACGTCAGTAACTAGTTAAAACGGCTTCTTTATTTGACACAAAGAAAATAAATGGAATGGTTTATTTTAAGTAAAGAATATCATGCTATTCAAGATAAGGTTATAACAAGATCTATTTCAAGCAAAAAGTGCGTGACCAAAATAAAATAAATAGCCACATATAACTCATAACTAAATTACTTGCGTCCGAACACCCTAATAATAAAATCAGAACTTAGGCTTTCGTAATAGTAATATTATATTTTGTAACATTTATAAGGACTTGAATAATATCAACATTAATTTTATATTAAAAAATAAAATAACCGTCTTGATAAATCAGCACATTGAATCCCTACACCCTATATTATAATTTATAGATACCCCATAATATTGCATGGTAGTTCGTCTTAACTAGAAAAACATCAACACGAAACGCGACTTACGCGACAAAGCATTTGATCGTCGTGATGAGTCAACGGTCATAGCTAGGCTGAGTTGTTAACACACTAATCGACTTTATTATACAGCATCTTTTTACGTAGTTGTATACCCCATTTCTGATACTAAACAACTACAAAAATGTCTCTATCATATACTAAATCGTAAGTCTGATAGTAATCACCAAACATAAGACGCGTTATATCAATTTAAACGTAGTTACATCTAAGGGTTATAATATAATGTAAAGAAATGGCGCAAAGTACGTATAAAGTACTATTTTCATACTTGTTTTTAAAATGTGTTTTAGTGTTGTATTTCAACAGTTCTCCTATCTGAGTAAAGATTTCAAAGACGCCTTCCGTTGTTCAAGCAACCATAGACACCAAATGATGTTTTAAAAAAAGTTTATCTTGCCGTTATTATTATGTCAAACAAGAAAATACTCTGTGAAAAACTTATTAATTTGTAAATGATTTAACCAAGGGGTCCCCAATATAACTTATGTATACACTTAAAGTTAGATTTCGCCTTGACATGGTACTTTTTATTACAATAGCGTGTTAAGCTGTACTAAACTTTACACGTTTATGAAATACTGAAAATTTAACACGTGTATAAATAGATCTTAGAATCTTGACTTACGGTATTTTATAAAAGTCATTACGGATTTTTTTATAACTATAGTAAGTTACGCGATGTGGGTACTTTATAAGTAGAATACGAAGTTTTTGTCATGAATAACGCATTTTAAAAGGTGATAAATAACTGGGTGACCGAGCTTTACTCGGTATTTTTACAAGATATAAAAAAGATGCAGTATTAAAAAAATGGCTAATGGACTTGATCCTAAGTATTTTTACGTCCGCCCGAACCCAACTGAGCTATTATGACTCTGTAAGTGACAGTGTAAATAACCTTTGCTTTCTAATAATATTATCTTTGAATATCGCTGTAGCTTTTCTGTGCCTTACAAAAAGGTATAAAACGTCATTTTGTTTTAATAAAACCTAGCTAGATAGACCGCCCCCGAAACATCCTACATACTAAGTTTCATGAAAATCCGTTTCCGAAATTCAGATTATATATGTATGTTCAAATGGCACATATCCTAGGTTTCCCATAAAATGTAAATGTAAATTAAGCACATAAATTTTTATAGAACGAGTTTTCTAAAACACTCACTGCAGTTCCCAAATAAATGAACCCGTCAAACTTTACAAAGAATGTAAAGTTTAAAGTTTCTACCCATTATAAAGCCATAAGGTCAACCGTGTTTGCTAAAGAAATGCCTAGTCATTTTTCTTTTAAAATACACATATAGACACATGTTCAAATGATGAGCCAAAATGCTTTGAAAAGCGTAGGCTCTTATAATAGCTAGTGGTGCGATAGCAAAAGGGTGCAACCGTATTAAGTATAAAAGAAATTTCTTCATCATCGCTCAATATATTTTCTTATATATAGAAAGTATTACAATCAATCACGCCTTTTCCACTTGAGTATATTTTCGTTCAGCCTTCACTATATTATTATATATCATTAATACAGATTAATATAGCTTTTATTTAACACCTGTAAAATATAATACCTATTTTATATTATATTTTACAGGATTGATGATTTAGCTTTGCCATTACATCAGTTTAAAAACACCGTTAAAAAGAAGCTGATCCAGAAAGCCTACTTACTATATTGTTGAGGATTACTTAGTGTAATAATGTGTAGATATAGCTCGCTTAGACCCTGTACAAGACAGTAATGACTAAATGTAACTAGTCTAGTTTCTTGTTGGCTCTTCTTGGTAGGACCAGCTTTCCGAACGAGCAGTAGAGTAGACGATTTAAAAGCACTTGTTTACAAGTTTATTTGAATAAGGAATATTTTAAATTTGAATTTTGATATCATTTTATTAAGTTGATCATCTAAAATAGCATTTAATAACTGTGCTACATTTAGTTATGACTCAATAAGAAATAACTCCTACTTCTTTTCAATAAAGTAATTTTTTTGCAATAGCTTATTTTCCTTACAATTTACTTTTATATATAGTAAAAGGCACTTCATTATCCAAGCTATAAACTTTTTCTTCTTGGAGAGAATAGAATCCTGCCCGTCTATTGTCAGTTCAAAAGAATAAACAAAAAGTCGTATAATATATTAAAACCCATTCGAAAAATAAAGTTACATGGGTCATGTATAAACTTAGAGAACGTAACTTTATTCTTCAGATAGGGCGATATGTAAACTCTTCACGATGATTTCATTGATAACAAATCAAGAAAACTTAATATGGACCTACAATTAATTAAACAATTTAATTAAAAAAAAGAAATAATTAGAAGTTTCATCAGAATTCAAATTCCCGAACAATTTGTAAGCACAACTCTTAAGACATAACTAAGAGTCATCGTTAGCAAATAATCCGTTATGATAAATTTCACGAGCAAACCACCAATTATTGGACACTAAATCAATAAGGTCGAGATAATTTAGAACAGATCGCTCAATCGATTTGATATCCAATCGCCAAAGCCGAGTTAACCGTGAACGCTCAAACAACTGTGATCATCCAGCCGAAGGGATTTGAATGAATTATCTCACTATAATAAACCCGTTTGTATTCCGAATGTGCTTAATATTGAGTGGGTGTTTACTTACAAATGGACATCTCTGTACATTTTACTACAGTGACATAACATATAGTACTTTAATAGGAACTAGGAATTGAAATTGTAAAATGGATTAAATATGAAACACCATGTGGGTACTTTGTTTTCCATTATGACGATACATAATAAGCTTACAAAATATGAATGCTTTGAGGCAGTTAGTACGAGTAAACATAAATAAGATAGTGTTTTAGTGTATAGTCAATACACTGTCTTTACACGGGACAGTTTATTTGTGAACGTCGCCAATGAAAAGTTAATCGTTGGGTCGTTTCTGGCCGATTAGTCTAATTTTTTATAGATATTTATTAATGAGTTATAATAAAAAATTGAAATTCTCGACGAAAATAAACGAGTTACACTTTTTCGGATTAAGTTAAATAAAGTCAACAATGTTTACCCAGTAAATTGATTAATACTTTCCATTTAAAAGTGTCCAAATTTTATGCGTAAAAGTTATTGAGTTAGTTGAAACATAATGAAAAGTTTAAATTTTTCGGCAACCAAAACTTTTTTACCATACTTCAGATAATGCCTTTGTTTCATTCAAGAAATCGAATTAAACTTAAATAGAACAACAATATTTACGTAGTAAATTTGTACAAAGATCGCATTCTACATATTTACAAAGCAATGAAAGTATATTTTCATCCCTGAAATGTATGTGGAATATTAAAATCTATTTAGGAAGATATGCCTGTCACTTTAGATCACTGTTTTCGGGAAAAACTTAAATGCTTAAAGTTTTTATTAATAGATGTAAAATTGCAAGTAGCTTCTATTAAAAATTACCTACGTATTTAATATTTGTCATTCAAATGTTTTTTTAAGTTGGCATATAAAAAAGGACAAACTAAAATGCTTAAAGAATATTTTTAAATAGTAATAACTTAATGCTAGATTAAGACAAACCAAAAAAAAAAATCTTTAAATGCTTAATTAATTTATGTTTGTATTATTTTTGCTTACGATATTAATCATGAACAATCTCACATCGTTTTCATGACTTATGATGTTAACTCAGTTCTGTTTCTTGTTGCCGATATACCTACGGTTTTATTTAAATATAAAATAATACATTTCTATGTTAAATATATAGAGCATTTATACACTTGGCAAGTCCCCACGCTAACTAGAAACTACAATGAAATGCACAAATACGACGCAATCCTGTTCAAGCCACGATAGACATAAAATATATTTTTGCGCTCTTTCTAACATCGACGACAATAATTCACATAATTCTATTGATTATATCTACACGCAATAGACAATGCTCTACGATTACATACGAGTAAAACGTAATACATTCACAATTGGAAAGAGACAAACGTATATATGATACATACATTTATAAATATATTAAACTAACGTCAAACAAAATCATAATGCGGCTGAATATCACTCCCTTATAACTTAAAAGGTACTTACATAGGCCTCAATTCCGTAAGCGGTGGAAGCGGACCGACTAGGTAGTAGCACTGGCTTTAGAAAAGTATAATTAGAACGAGGGGCAACGCGACAGCTCGGAAGATGCCCCCGTTTCGTCGTAAAACAACCATCCAGCCATCCAATTATGCATGACTCTTAAAGTAACATCGCGCGACTCTATTTCATTTTGTTTAGAACTATTTTTAAATAGACAAGAGATCATATGAGAGTGGATATACGAGACGAGTATGGATGCTCGCTGAGTATTTTTACTTTTATAGTGCGTGAATAGTGTTACAACTTTTTCAGACAAATTACATTTTGCATTTATTTTTATTTTGTAACTTGATTTTCTTGCGAATCTCTGATACTGAACTTTAATACTGAGATAAAAAAAAACCTCTGCCATTCTACAGCGTTTCTAGTATTACTATTAAAATTACTTCCGATCCATTGAATTGTTTCAACGACAAAGAAGGCTAAACAAAAAAGATACTTTCGTATAAAATTCATCAATGAACACGTTCATTATAATAGTATTTCTAATACTACAGCATTAAGTGCAATTTATGATTAAAATATTCCAACCATATGTAAGTGACTTAAAGAGGTAACTCTTCCCGGAACGGATTAAACAATACACGGACATACAATACAAAATTTTGTTATATATATTTTTCCTCGTAATGTTCTTGATGTTATAATATATTAATTATTCTAAATGTATAATGCATACAAAATTCAATTATTTATTTATCGAAAATAACATACATACTATAATTAACTCTTTTATGAAAATTGTGCTATGAATTGAAAAAAAAACTAGAAACTAATTGGTAAGTATCGCATAAATTAAAACGGGTCAAGTCCATTAAAAATACTCATGAGCTACGATGAAGTATCTTTTATATCACGAATTCAATAGTGAGCTTAATTCTACTCATCAAACCGTTAGCGACCTTAATGAGTTGTGTGTCGCTACGTTGGTAATGCATTTTTATATAAAGCATATTCGTATCTTTGATTATAAAAGTAAAGGCCCGTTACTATCTTACTTCTGGGCATAGTAAGAACTTAGACCCGCCACGCTGCTCCAATGCGATTGGTAGGTTAAACATATCCAAGAAATTATCCAGAGATATCCAGGATAACTCACGTTGTTTCCATTACCAAAAAATTGTGATAAATTACAAATGTTATTTAGGCAAACTTGCAGGTTACTATCAAAATCCTCAGTTGTGCCTGCACTTGTGCCCGGAGTTTGAATCCACGACCCCCTTGAGAAAGACACACGGTCTCACCGTTCGGCTACCACTGCTTGGTGTATAAATGACAGCCTGGTGATATACAAGACAGCTTGGTGATAAACAAAACAGCTTAGTGATGTTCAAGACAACTTAGTGATATTTATTTATTTTATTTGAACAAATATGCAAGTACATTTTACACTTAAACTAGAGAACAAAGCACTAGACTAGCTTCATTTCTTGTTGTCATAAAAAAATAAGGAATAGATTATGTATTTAAAAAAAAGACTATATACAAGACAGCTTGGTGATATACAAGACAGCTTAGTAATATTCAAGACAACTTAGTGATATACAAGACAGCATAGTGATATACAAGACAGCTGGGTTATTTACACGTTTTACTGTATAAAAGTATAATTATTATTACTTGATTGTTTTAAGATTATATAACTAGTACTATTTTAATAATAATTAGATTTTTTTTAATTTATTATTCCGAAATCTATAATATTCTAGTTTGGTCCTATGGATAATTTTATGAAGGCTTTCTGATAGTTAATTCAAACAAACATTTCAACACATTAACCTGCAGTATTTGTAAACTTATTAAACCAGCTTATATACGTAATCGGTGAAAATGGGCTTGCGTAACCCGCGTTTTATAGCGCGGCCATTATTGTTCGAATACAACGGCGACAACTTTGCAAATGCAACTTTGAATGGGCAAAAAAGAAACAGCAATCCGTATTCTCTCAGCGAGATGAATGTTTGCGTCAGTGATGAAAGTGTGATGACGTCGGAGTGTACACTTAAACCTCTTATGATTTCTGTTTCTTTCAGTACGTTCTAAAGGGTTGCGGTTTATACGTATCATTTATAGTGCATATATATAATGAGCTTCTCAATGCAACATTGTCGTGGGAACTACAACACTGAAATAAAGTAATCTTTGTCTTTTTCGTGCCCTTTATCTATCTTTATGTCAAAACTCACATAGATATGTTACTTATGTCGAATGTATAACCACTGAAAATCAGGTTTGGGGGCAATTCCCTCCAATGTAGTCTGAGTGGTGATCCTTTTTGCGTCACATCCATAATATTTAATTTTTGTTTATATAATGATTTCGGATAGTTTGTTTTTTTTATGTATTAATCTTATTATTTTTTATTTCCTTCTTGTTTCTACTTCTATAATGGTGTGACCTAATAAATTTATTCTTATTCTTAAAAAACACAAACAAGCAATAAAAGCGATCATATTAAAAATTCGTTATTTGACTAAGGGACATAATATTAGGTCTAATAAATAAATGGGACACACACGGCTGTCCGTCTCTAAAGTAAGAAATTTGATACTTGTGTGGTGTCGGACAACTGGTAAATATTTACGTATATAATTATAAATACATACTTAAATCAAGCTGTATTTAGCTGTTTAAAATGGAATCGAACCCGCAATCCGCGAAGCTAAAGACATGGTCACTGCCACCTGTGCCAACGGGCCAGTCATAAAAGTCAAAGTTCCTGTTACTAGTAATCTCCATAATATATAATTCCTCCGAATGTAAATAATATTTCGTAATACAGTCTTCTAATAAGACACTGAAAATAGAGGAAAGTCAAGTTAGATAAGTCAAATTAACATTGCAGATATGTGTCTCAAATTATGACGTAATTTTTTTTCTGTATCGTAATAATTATAATTATAAATGACAAATATATTTCTAATTGTTTATGTTGAGTTCGCTTTTTTCTTATATACATCATTAGATCTAATTCTGGTCTTTTCCGTTCTTCTTTTGTTGTTCTATTTTGGAACATCAATATCGAAAATGTAATAAATTAATATTTCAAATTTTGCCGCTTCCTTTTCCGTTAGGATTTTCCTTAATTACCGATACAGTATCATGTGAGTTATATCAATTAATCCTTTAATCCTATTCCTTCAGTCCCTGAACGCGGTCTGAATTAGGACCGGAAAAGAATTAAATTTCTTTGTCAGAATGCCATAGGAGTGTGTGTTTCATTCGTTTTCCGATAGCAATCATAAACTTGTAGAAATATCTTAAACTTAATAAACATACTATTCTCGAATCAATCCTATAGAAAGATGACAGTGACGTTCAAACAAAAGTTTCCAAAATTAATGAGAAATTTATGACAAACTCGTAAATTCGGGTCTTGCTTTATTATTAAAATTATTTTATATTTAGCTCAAAATACACTAATATTACTTAATTAAGTAACTCAACGCACGTCAGTATAATTATGACGTGATTAAGTAATGTTAATATTTATTTAACATTTTTATTAATGATAAATATAAAAATTTGTTTGTACGCCACATTGTGTTAAATAAGAAAGTATATTTAACACAGTGTGGCGTACAGCCCCAAATAATTCTCAAGCATAACCATTGCCCTCATGTTGTATAGCTATAGGCATATAGGAAATATAATGTACGTAACAATATATTTCCTGTATTTTGCTCCCTCCGTTAAAATCCGTATTATATAAGCTAAGTTATTTTTCTTTGTATTTACTCTCACTTACTCTAACCTGTTATTAGCGTGTAGTCAATTAAATATACATTTGTTCTTCATCACTTCATATCATTGAACACCTTCGGTTCCATTGCGTACCGTACACCCAGAAACGCAATACACAACGTGTTATAAACATATTGTCACGTGATTTTGATAGGTATTTTACGACCCGCCGCCTGCCTGACGTCAACTAATCGTAGTCTTATTTAACGACACTTCGGTGAGAAAGAGGGTGGTCTATTCTACTCAACCGGACACCACTCGGTGGGTCACCTTACCTTAGTCGCCTTTTACGACACCTCGGTAAGAAACTCTTCATAATAACCATTATTTTATTTAATCTGAATCTCGAAACGAGAATTGAACTTTGTTGATAGAAATCGCATCACGATTCGCAGAACTTGTTATGTATTTTAATAAACATTAAAATAATTAAAGTAAAAACATTCGACAGCAACCCTTCCACGATAAACATCAAGAGCTGACCCAAAACTCGCACCGTATGAAACAATTTTTTTAATTGACATTTTTCGTTTGAAAATGCCACAATAACGGAAAATACAAAATTGTTTTTATTATATTAATTACTTTGAACTTACTCCTAATTCATACCAAAAGTGACAAGATGGCTTTATGGTTTTTAGACAAGAAGATTACCATACATTCAATACATTTATTTAATCGTCATCCCCCTCCCCTTATCCCATTTTAAACGGGGTCGGCACATGTTACAAACATGTTGTCACGTGTTTTGGCTACGTATTTTATAACCGGCCGCCTGCCTGACATCAACTTACTTTAGTCGTATTTTACGACACCTCGGTAAGAAAGAGGGTGGTCTATTCTACTCAACCGGATACTACATGCTGGGTCAACTTACCTTAGTGCCTTTTAAGACATCTGAGGATTATGATAGTGTTATAAGCAAATACTTGAATACCGACATTTGAACTTGCTAACCATTAAAGTGGACTGTATAGTGGGTTCAGGGCTTCTTATCTATTTTCTATTTTTCTGGGCAATGCATAATTATCACCGATAAGTAGCACTTAGCACCACCCACCTTTCGATGCCTTTGTACTGCCACCATGCACTGGAAGGTTCGAAGTACTTGATATTAGCCGGTTGTTTCTTGTGACGATGTTACTCGAACGAACAGTAACACTATTACGAGTCCGAAACTCGACACGACATTTTAACGTTACGCACTTCACTTAATATTGCAAGTCCCAGATGAATCGTTTAATGTTTTACAATGAATTTGATACGAATAATGTATAGCGATCGAACGGCCATTAGCGAATGTTCTGCGCTCACGTGGCTGTGCGTTTTCATTGCTACCTACATATCGGTGAATAAAAATATGTCAATTGCCCATACCATAAGACATTACGAAATAAATAAAATTATGAAATATTTACGAATAGTCTTCATTGGAAGAATTTTAAAACTCTACCAGTTAAAATTAGAAACAGCATTTTTGTTCTTTAATTATAGAAATTTAAAATATTAGACCTTTTACATTTCGCTGCGGTTCAAAAACATCCTCTCTTATTAAAGAAAAATATATGAAGATACGATAATTGGGTGACATATACATTAAAGGTTCTTTCGAGTTCAAAAACTTATGAATGACATTTAAGCATTTTTTACTTATCTGTGAATTTCTTATTGAAGACTTAAAGCAATATTGGAACACCGCCTTGCTCTAATCTTTATCCCTACCAGTATTGATACACCCACTCTTAATACGAGACTTTTAGTAAAGTTCAGAGGTAAAGAGATATTTGATCTTTAACAAAGAGAAATTAAAGAACTATTATTGGAAAAGCTATATGACTATCATAATCCAAATCTCTGCTACTGTTAATACACCTACTCTTTGTTCCAAATATTAATTTTAAAGTTCAAAAGTAACAAAACAGTTTTTATTTCTTTTAAGAGATCACAGACAAATTATATTTTTATATATTCGCGATTTGTTTAAAAATCAAATGTTAAAATACCCTTCAACGCCTTTAGACAATATGTATGTTTTCCTGTTAGAGGTTCCTCCAAATAAACTCTTCTATTTTATAACATCGTAAAGAGGAAACGGATACAAGTGATGGATGTGAGTAGCATTTATATTTTTCCACTTTAACGCATACATTGACTGGCCCTTTGGTGCAATGGGAGTGACCCTGCCTCAGCTTCTTCAGCTGCAAGGATCGCGGGTTCGATTCCCGCTAATGCCAGACATTTATCTATAAAATTATTGATCCTTTGGCCCAGGGTGTGTATTTAAGTATGTAAAACTATATGTGTATATATTTATCAGTTCTCTGTCACTCTTAAGCCGTGTGGTATCCGGCTGAATAGAATAGTACCACCCTCATTTCTTTACGAGGTGTCGTAAAAGGCGACTAAAGTAAGTCGACCCCCCGTGTGGTATCCGGCTGAGTAGAATAGACCAACCTCATTTCTTACCGAGGTAAAAGGCGACTAAGGTAAGTTGACCCACCGTGTGGTATCCGGTTTAGTAGAATAGAACACCCTCTTTCTTACCGAGGTGTCGTAAAATACGACTGAGGCGTACGACTAACTTGACGTCAGGCAGGCGGCTGGTCGTAAAAACGCAGCCAAATCACGTGACAGCATGTTTATAACATGTTGTGCCGACCCCGCTTAGAGTGGGATAAGGGCAGGAAGATGATGATTTATCAGTTCTCTGTCACACATACACAAGTACTTTGGGGACGGACGACCGTGTGTCCCATATATTTTTATTGAAAAACTATTCAAAAGTGTTTAGTAAAAAATACTTGAATAAATAATATTTTTAATTATATTTAAAGATTTAATTATATTCAAATGTCGCTGCACTCGTTAAATTAGAACACGGCTAGATATATTTTCCGTATGCCAAAATTTGTTATCAGACTTATGCGCAAAGCAATTCACATTTCATAACTGACGAAATTTGTAAACAAATGGAAAGCTTTTTTCAACTGTCAACAGGGTCAATAAAAATAAGTGCCATTTTTCACTAGTAGGGATGTTTAAATACAATATAAGAGCTTATGATGTTTAAAAAAAGACGATTGAAGAATCCTGCAATTTCAATTTTTTATGACCTATCAGGGCTAATAATCATATATTTGCTAACTAATTTTTTTTAAAATTAGTTTTTACCCGGCAGAGTAGAGTGTAGCAACCTTTAAGCATCAGGGAAACAATTTCTTACGTGAAAACGCAAGCAAGTGCAGAATAAATGTATATTGTTCGTAAACATTTCCATAAGCTAGTTGTGTTATTTTTAGGTTAAAAAAGAATACCATGTTCCAATATTCAATGATTTTTCCAAGTATTATTTTATAAAAGTGTTTACAATATAGAAAGCTTTATTGAAACCACATTTTTATAATCCTTCTTTTTATTAGAGTTATACTTTACGCACCCTTTTTGTCGAATCACAATGTTGTTTTATATTAGAAATACGTATAACATTTTACTACATATAGATTTATTATTATATCACATAAAAGAACTCATTCCTCTTTGATGTAACTACATAAAGATGCTTATTTGGGCTTAGCATAGGTGATTGAAGATTATTTCTATTTTAAATGTGTACATACATTTATTTGAATAGATCTGAGTAGCTCTTTTCATAGAAATAAAAATGTTTTTGTAAATATAGATCTATTTGATTGATATGCAAAGCTCAGCTAAAATTATCGAAAATGTTTTCTGTAAGCTTAACCCTGAGTGTTAGTCTAGACGGTTTGGCTTAATAGGTAAATACATGAAATAAATGTAAATGATATTACTAGCATTTACAATTTCGCTTACAATATACGAGTAATGCATTGCTACACTTTTATTAGTGACAAACAACTTTTGTTTGTCCCAAATCTAATTATGTAACAGTAATTAAATTATTGAGACTGGGGACTTTATTTAATACAAAAGTTTCATAACTAACCTTGATATATTTTTAATATTTAAATAAGTTAATCTTGTATATACGAGTATATAGGTACAATCTGAATCTGAATTTCGGAAACTGATTTTCAATGATTTTCATGAAACTTAGTATTAAGAGGATTTCAAGGGCAATAAATCAATCTAGCTAGGTTTCATTTATAAAAAATGTAGTTTTATCTCTATTTTCGGGACTAAAAAAACTGCTAAAAGTGAAATAGAATGCAAAGCTTAATTTTGCTGTCATTTGTAAAAGAGGAGCTCAGGTCAATGAGGAACGGGCGGACTAAAAAAATGAAAATATCCTGGATTAATTCTCACATGTCACCGGCCCTTTCTTTATTTTTTATTTTTTTTTATCTTTTAAATAAAATAACCAAGCTAGGCTCGGTCATCCCGGTACTAATAAAGTGTTAAAATATTAATAAGTTACGTCAAACATCACAAGATTTTCAGTTTTAATGTGTTATCCTTCTTGCTGATATTGTTAAAAATATATATTGTCACGATTATCTGCATGTTTTCTTAACCAATACTTTCCATTCACAATAGAATCAACATGACCCTAAAACCACAAGTCTGCTCTACCCGACCAGACGGCGCCTTTTTAGGCTGGAGTAAAAAGTATCAAATCGATTTGGGAATATAAAAAAATAATATATTCTATGTGGAAAAAATAACGATGAAGTAACGGCCTCTTATTATCTCAATGCTGGTCATAGGCGTCCTTTACTCCGATAAGGATTGGAGCTAAGACAACACGATGCTCCAATGCGGATTTTTTGGTAACCATAACCAGAAATTTATAGAAATATGCTATGATCTTCACTGAAAAGCGTGTGATAATTTACAAGTTCAATTAAACAAATACATACATAATACATTAATTAAACAAAAGTTTTAACAGAAATCCCATTGACGTCTGCTTGAGCTTTGAACCCTTGAGCCCTATTAAAAATATATAGATATCAATGATAAATGATAATAGCTGTTGGAGAGATCTGAGCTTGACATCTCTACGTAATTAACTTAGAAACGAGGTTCTTAAAAAAATTATTGACATAGCTTATCGTATAAAGAAACTAAATGGCCAATGGATAGAGTACATAGTAGGTAACTATGGAAGCGGTTACCGATGAGGGGTCCCATTTCATCATTTTCATTATCATCATCATCAGTAATTCACTAGCAGTAATTCAAATGTGTAGCTGTGTAGTCAAAGCTGTGGTAGCCCAGCGGTAACACCGTGCGACTCTTTCGAGGAGGTCACGGGTTCAAACCCGGGTAGACACCAATGAGTTTTTCTGGTAAAACTTATGAGTCTAATTGATAATTGCAATTTATCACACGCTTTTCGGTGAAGGAAAACATCGTGAGGAAACCTGCATATCACTAGAGAATTCTGGAGATATGTGTAACCTACCAATCTGCATTGGAGCAGCGTGGTAGGTCTTAGCTCCAAACCTTCTCTCCAAAACAACGGAGATAATAGGCTTATTCTCAGCAGTGGGATAGTAACAGGCCACTACTTGCTTTTTTTTTAGTAATTCAAATGTGTGGGTATGTGTAGCACTATATCTCCAATATGTAAATATTGTATTCCGGTAAAATTCATGGTCTACGATGAAACAAAAAAAAAATTATGTACGTTAGTACTCAAATCTAACACGATAAAATAAATGAAACTTTTTTGAGCTTGAGAGATAACAATTTGGTTGAGTGGTTGTAACGGTTTCATCCCCAGCATTACTTATTTTAAAACGCTCCTACAGCGTTAGCACTCTACTTTCAAAATACTTACTAACTTACTTAACTACTTACAAAATATGCCCGAAAGCGCTTAAAGCACTTTTTAATCCATTTGGTAAGTGATTCATCTAATCGGGTAGGACCCATATAACGTTGTAAATACATTAGCCCAAATCCTTTTAGACCTTCCGAGACCACAGGTTCATAATACTAGTGGAGTCACTTATTATATATTATGATTGCACAGTATAAAATAATAAACCAATTATTTTTTAATAAAGTTACATTATATCAAAAGGTTGCTGTTAAGTAAAATAACGGCCTTTTACTATCCCACGGCTGGGTATAGGCCTCCTCTTTTTTTTGGTGAGAAGGATTGGAGCTAAGATCTAACACGCTGCTCTAATGGAATGGTACGTTACACATTTCCCTAGAATTCTCTAGAGATATGCACGTTTCCTCACAATGTTTTTCTTCACCGAAAAGTGTTTGATAAATTGCAATTATCAATAAGACACATAAGTTTTAACAGAAAAACTTATTTCTATAAAAGAGAAATTTAAAGAAAGTAAAATATCTAAATGGAAAAACTCATCCGTGTCTGATTATTTTATTCTTATAATGTAGAACAAGATCATTAGAGGACAGAATGTCACACGACCCCAAAACGAACAATGAAATTGGCAAGGTCCTTAAGTCGGTCGGCGCCGTAACGACATGTTTGACTCCTGCCAAGTACGACCGAGTATTATTTTTACTTCTATACGTCACAATACTACTGATTACATTCCATAAATATAAAGCAAAAACCGAATAAAAAACTATGTTGGGCGAGTTCCATGCAATTTTATTTTAAATAGTGCGTGTCTGGCTAAGTAGAATATACCACCCTGATTTCTTAACAAGGTGTCGCAAAAGGCGGCAAGTTCAGTTGACGTCCGGTAAGCAGCCGGTCGTAAAATAACTAGCCAAAACATTTAACAACATGTTTAAAGCAAGAGAATGAGAATGAAATAATGACTTGAAATTATTGTAGAATTATTTCTGACCGCGACTTGTTTTTAAATATCCGTACTCCATAATACTCGTACTTTATGTAATGTATTATTTATTTTCTGTTAACGGAGCAACAATAATTTTTCATCCTATACAGAATACTAGCTTTTACCCGTCCGCGTGGACTGTAGTAATGGAATAAGTAGCTTCCGTTACTCTCCAATCCTACAAATATCTCCATCACAAAAGTCAGATCAATCCGTGAGGTTAAATTGCAATGATTGCGTCTCTCGAAACATCAACATTAAATGTAGTTTTCTTCATGGCATTGTTCGTTATTAGCAAATATATGTCATTTGCACTGAAACTTTTTTAACAAAACAATAAACCATAGAGGATACTTTGGTAAAAGATGATAGTAGAGTCCGTGTGCGCAGTTGTTCCAAGATAGATTTGTTAGTACGCTTGGCTGGTATGCTTATACGAAGCATATGCCTCCAGCACCACATCTCAAAGGCATCTATTTGTCTTCGTTTTGTGACCCGAATCGTTCCCGACTCTAAGAATTTTATAGAGATACGCAAATTCCCCACAATATTTTCCTTCACTAAAAATCACATAAATAATTTAGAAGAAGATTTATTATTTGAATAACAAAAGCAGTCTTCGTGAAATTAAAGAAATTGTTATTTAATTTAAAATGCATTTTTAGTTTGCCTAGAAGTGCGGTGCCTGATGATATACTCTTTTGACCCATATGATGTAGACCCACTGTTGTTAAATTACGTTTAAGTTATTAATTAAATGTATTCTGTTTATTTACTTAGTAATGTTTATATTAAATGTATGTATACATAATTTATAATATATGTTATACTACTTTATTTCTGTATTGTTCCATATTGTCACTTTCTTTCGTTCTCGCATAATGGCAGCATCTGAAAATCAGTGCTAGGGTTCCTGCCTTAGCTTAAAGCTGAGTGGTTTACCATTTTGTGACCTATTATATTTATTTATGTCTTTCTTAGTATCTTGTTGCTTATTTTAAATTATTTGTATTGTTTTTTATAGTTTTTTTAATTAAGGTCACAAATAAAGGAATTTGAATTATAAAAACCACTTAAGCTCATGTCTTTATATAAAACACATAGGTGCCCGCCAGGGTTTAAAAGGATTTTAAACACTGGCCGAACCCT
This sequence comes from Morpho helenor, assembly GCA_029227775.1. NCBI lineage: Eukaryota > Metazoa > Arthropoda > Insecta > Lepidoptera > Nymphalidae > Morpho > Morpho helenor. Next base: position 5,503,043 of record JARGCU010000006.1, read on the forward strand.
TTTGCAAGGGTCACACAGTCCAAACTACGTACGAACATAAAGGCTTTCATAATAGAAACACGAAATAAATAAATTTAGCTTGATTAATTAAGAAGCAGATTCACACATCTTCTTTAATTAAAACAACTTAGACAGTTCTAATCTTTTCTGGAAAATAATAAAAAATAAAGAATTTTTTAACGAATTATTGAATATTTGCTTTATTAAAGAATATAGAGAAAGAAATTTGCACAAATTAAAAATCCATAACCTCACCTCCCTTTTAACAATCCCTTGCGTTCGGTTTTATATATAATGCATAATCATCATCCTCGTGCCCTTATCCCACTCTTAGTGGGGTCGGCACAACATGTTATAAACATGCTGTCACATGATTTGGCTGCGTTTTTACGACCGGCCGCATGCCTGATGTCAACTTACATTAGTCGTATTTTACGACACCTCGGTAAAAAAGAGGGTGGTCTATTCTACTAAACCGGATACCACACGGTGGGTCAACTTACATTAGTCGCCTTTTACGACACCTCGGTAAGAAAGAGGGTGGTCTATTCTACTAAACCGGATACCACACGGTGGGTCAACTTACCTTACTCGCCGACGACACCTCGGTAAGAAATCAGAGTGGTACTATTCTATTTAGCCGGATACCGCACGGCGTATATAATGCATAATGATTAATACTTAAACAGACGAATTGCCCGAATTTAATATTCTAAAAATGCCTCCATTGCTAAGTATACTTAACATCATATCCTAAATTTTTCGTGTAGCACTCCCATTTATTATTCTAGTCGCGACATGTCAACAGAACACAGCAATTCAAGCCTCAATATTAAAATGTGTATATATAGCGAGAGAGCGGCATGTAATGTTTTTCTTCCGCAAACATCATCGTATCTTATTTTTTTATGTAGGTCCTTATCTTAATGATAGAAATGAGGATGTTTTGATTCGCTAAAATATCTACAATATCATATAGAAAACATTACAGGTTTAAAAATATATGTATGTATAAATACAAAATTAATTTAATCACCTTGGATTTGTATGGCTATATTAGTGACTCTAGTTCTTATAAAAACCGTCTCACATAGATACAAACTATCCTCAAAGAGCAAAGTCTTTAAATCTCCCGATAAGTAAATGGTGTACCTTTTTGCATACAGTCATCTTTATTTTTTTAAATAATAACAAATAATAAGTCAAGCAAGTGTAGTGGACTTTTAATAATATCTCTTAAATAGACTTCCGATAAATTAGTTACGGCTTAAATGACTACGACAAAACTTTTAATATTAAAGGCTTAAAGAATTTTTGGCATTCTTCGTCACTAAGCTAAATAAGGGTGCAGTAGCAACAACGACACCAGACCAGCTAAAATTTTAAAGGAAAAACATTCTTCTTCTTCTGCTTTTTCAACCGATGGAAGTCCACTGCTGAACATAGGTCTCTTCATCGGATTTCCACAACACACGATTTTGTGGCGCTTGAATCCAACGGCTCCACACGACCTTTTTGAGGTCGTCAGTTTAACTCGTAGGGGTTTTACAGACACTGCGCTTTCCTGTGCAGGGTCGCCATTCCAACACCTTGAGACCCCAACGCTAATCGGTTCTCCACACTATATGCCCCGCCCATCGCCACTTCAGCTTCGCAACACGCTGAGCTGTATCGGTGGTTCTTTAACGAATATCCTCGTTTCTGATTTGATCACGTAGATATACTCTGAGCATAGCTAGCTAGCTCCGTCGCTCGCTGAGTGAACCTTCTTATGAGGCTCATAGTCATCAGTCCCATTAGATGTAAAAGAACTTTTATAAATCCTCAGATAAATTTTCGATGTTTTATTCGCGATTCCATTTTGCAAAGACATTATTTCAAGAGAGTAACGATTACTCTCTTTAAATGGTACGTGAAATGGTTTAGGATTGAGCACATACATTTAACCCTAACCCGGCGTGGAATATACTTCATTTGCTAATCGTCTTGTTTGGAATAAAATTGAACAATTGTTGCTGGGTGTTTTTTTTAGACACTACAATCGCATTGGATGAAGAAAATAACAATTACAATGAAATTAAAGTAAAAGTACAATTTGAACACAAAATGGATTCTTAAAAATAACCATTTTATATAATAGTGGGAAAGACCGAAAGTAGAAAATGTACAAACTAACTGTGTTACGTAGATCCTAAGGAGTAATGCATTAATGATATTTCAAGTTGGGAAGATATCCCTCAGGGCAGTAGCAGATTCCCAATCCCACCCTACGTCTAGACTAAGATCTCCTGTCTTCTTTAAGAACAAGTACTCAAACCTATATCCACCATATCACCAAAGATTTCCCAGGATGTTTTCATTTACAGTAAAGCGCATCGTGAATTTTAAAATGTTTGCCCTGGGGGTTTGAACCCGTGAACCCTTAGTAAGTCATTTTCACTCAAAGTTTACCATTACTGCTTTCGTTTCAAGTAATAGCTCTAATTTTATTTAGCACTATCGCTATGATAGGTTAATAATGATAAGTCATAAAATAAAAAGCTTCCTTCATTTCATAAAAAAGGCACGTCTTAACTCATTTTAACTTCCAATTTTTCGCGTTATTATGTCCCTTTGTCATTATTATTCCTATCACAATTTGACAAGCTATCGGTTTTACACATTCTAATCGTGACATGACATCCGAAAAGCGTTTACATCTTAGACAAGAAATATTTTATCATTAACTCTTGTGTACAACTTATAATAATACACGTAATGAACTGAAATTAAATATCATTTAAAAAATGAGGACAACGAGGAAGACCCGAAAAATTCAAATCAAAATATCCTTTTACAATTATAATTTTTTGATTGATCCTCAACAGATTTTCTTTGTTAAATTAAATCATCCACCATTGAGGACATTGTTCTCAGATGTAGTAACGTGAGATTACGTTTTTTTTTTAGAGTGATAATCGGGAATGTAGTAAAAAACCGCAAAATATTTTGAAGTATAACTAGCAAAAGTCATACAGAAAATATTGGACTTTCACAGTACCACGAAACCTTTGAATTAAACAGTAACTAAACAAAGTAAAATAACATTAAATTTACTTAAAAAATATTAAGTTGAAAATTGAAAGGATGAAATATGGTTTTTTATACGAAAAAATATTAATTACCAAATTAAATAAGTCGTACCTAAGTTTTATCAAAATACTAATGAGGTCAACACGAAGTATACTGTTTAATATACTTGTAATGTTTAAATATATTATATACAAAGTTGGCTGATAAACTTCTAAAATAATATTCAAGATATGTTTTTAATCCAACTTCAACGATTATGTAACGCCAACAAATTAATATTCGCCGCTGTTTTTGTAACAGGGCTTGGTCGACCACTCGCGTGCTTACCGCTTAAGAAAATTAAATATACCAAGGCCTAGATTTTAGCGGTAGAGTAGCGCACGTGTCGTTTGAGATTCAAGGAAAGGTAGGTCAAGCTGGCAAGAGTGCTTCCATATTAAACAGATACTACAAAAAATAAAACTTTATTAAACCTTAAAACAATTCTACAAAAAATCTACTTCGAAATATCGCAACACTGATTCAAGGATCATCGCGTTTGGACAATAAAACCCTGGTACAAAGATGGAAGGAAAATGGAGAAATCATTTATGGTATAAAACCTTCAAATATAATTTAACAAATAGTCATTTAAAACAACGCAATAATGCGATACCCTATAAGTAGATCATACCGCATTCAGAACTTAGATGTCTCTCACATAAATTGTTTTTCACCCATCATTCATTCTTATTTTTATCATTTATTAAAAAATACATAACATTATGACACAAATAAAAAGCTCTCTCAAGAAATAGAAGTGTTACCACACTAAAGATCGCGTTATGATTTGTATGCAGTCCCTGCTTTTAGATATTAGTTAAATTATTCATAGAATTGTAGCGCAGATGTGTGTAATAGAACAAGACAATAGTCCTCCAATCACAACCATGTTTCAGATGAATGACCACAATGATCATCAATGATTTTTTTTTCTGGCTATGATACGAGCGTTGCGACTATTTCGACATTAATTAGGGTACCAGGAAAAGTAATTATTTTGTCTCTTAGATACGTACGTTTGCGTGACACTTTACGCTATAAGATCAATAAAAAGCGCAAACTCCTAAAATTTCCTAAAATCTTAGAATCCTAGATCCTAAAATTGATTAAAAATATATTAGGTTACAAAAAGAAATACCATGATTCAAATTTCTATTATTATTTTTTAAGCTACATGCTACAAACTACGTTCGCGTCAAACGTAGTTACATAGATATTATTATTATTAGTGTAAAAACGAACTATGTTCCTATTCCCCTTACAGCAGTTTAGAAACACTATTAAGGAGAGGCAGATACAGAAAGTCTACTATACTATACTATACTGTACTATACTGTATTTAGACGATAAGAATGCGTGGATATAGATATTGTTCGACCCTGTACAAAATAGAAACGATTAAAATGTAACTAGTATTAAGAATTGTATTTTTAAAAGAGCAACCGCCGAGTTACTTGTTGGCTGTTCTCGGTAGGAACAGCTTTCCGAATCAGCAGTAGAGTTGACGATTCAAAAGCACTTGTTTACAAGTTTATTTGAAAAAAGAATATTTTGAATTGAATTCTTGAAGAAAAAACGACACTTATAATCCTTTACGTATAGCATTAAGTTCTCTGCCCTAAGCTTGCTTGAAGAGATCAATCTTTAGATTATTGTACGTAACTGCTTTGTACTTGCATTTACTTATTTTTAATGTTCAATAAAGAATTTTATCTATCCAATCATTAACTCACCAAAAGGCGGCTCGAAGCGGCAGTCCAGCAGTAAGGCATGGCCAGTTGGCCCGGTGGTGCCGACCACCGCGCCGCCGCGCATCATCAGCTGCGCCTCCAACTCCACCCACCGTCCACCGCACTCCTGCTGTACGAGCAAAGCACATCGATCATTTGCATCCACTTCAATCTTTACAAAGGTATTGATAGAATCATTTTGATATTGTAGCGTATGCGCCGTGTGGTATCCGTCGGAATAGAATAGTACCACCCTCATTTCTTACCGACGTGTCGTAAAATACGACTAAGGTAAGTTGACGTCAGGCAGGCGGCTGGTCGTAAAAACGCAGCCAAATCATGTGACAGCATGTTTATAACATTTTGTGCTAACCCCACTTAGAGTGGGATAAGGGCAGGAGGGATGATGATACATGACCATACTCACACTACCTCACACTAATACTGATGTACAAAGAAACATACATGGTCTCATGATGCACCACGTTAGTAACGCGAAAGCCCTTGGTGAGGGTGAACGTGAAATGACATGTGGTTACTTGGAGCGTGTTTGAGTCTGTGCTAAATTCATACAACATTAATTTATATACACTACGGATATAATCCGTATTTGTTACGACAATCCATGTAATACTATGTATGTGTAAGAAGCATCTATGTATATCTTTTATTTAAAAAAAAAAAGCTTGAAAACGCAAATATTTTCCAGGACAAACGTTGTAGTTGTCGACTAGATGTACTCATAAATGGCGTTTTTCTTTGCTCGTACCTTAATACATAATATTTCTTAGTCTTAATAATAGTTCTGGATAAATATATTCTCAAATCGCATTAAAATATAAGTAAAACAAAACTTATGACTGTTATTGCAAAAGGCACCATATCTGCCATTAGCGTAATAAATCTATTTTACAGCGACGCATAAAAACTGTTATAACACGTAATTTAATCAATTTATGGTTATAAAGCAGTAGAATTACTTTATTTTATGCGTATGATTAAAAATAGAAAGAACAGCATAATTCTTATTAATTTAATTGAAATAAATATACGTAGCCAGCGTAGAAAAATAAATTAATTGTCTCAAAAACATCTGATATCAAATGCATTGGAAATCTAGTTGAGAAAAAAAGATTTCCGAATAGAAGGACACCACTTCTAGCAAACCTTGGTCAATTCTCATTAATCAACATAGAGAGACTTGAGCAAAAAGTAAATTAATTAGAAAAAGAAAATCTATTTATCTAAAACACTGACTTGTAAGACTAAACTCTATAGTTAGATTTTGCATGAATAAGGAATTAAAAAAAGGCAAAAACTGCGACACCTAAATCGATTCAGCTTTTAACATTCAATGACTCTCTAGTCTTACGATTTTAAGGGCAAATGGCATATTTGTTATGGAAATTATTGTATTTATATTTGTTATATACATGAATAGAATTGCCAATGCTTGTCACAATTTTCAAGTACAAAGTAATAACAAAGCATCTCATTATAATATCCACATTTCTCAAAATCGATTATTTACAAATATTTTAAAAGCTTCTTTAGCTCTATCCGAAACTCAAACAAAAACTATAATATTAAGATTTCTATATTCAGAATATCGTGTCTTATTCATACTAAAAATTTACATTCTTCAACTTATCTTTCACTAAATCATCATCCTCCTGCCCTTATCCCACTCTAAGTGGGGTCGGCACAACATGCTATAAACATGCTGTCACATGATTTGGCTGCGTTTTTACGACCGGCCGCCTGCCTGACGTCACCTTACCTTAGTCGCCGTTTTACGACACCTCGGTAAGAAAGAGATGAGGTTGGTCTATTCTACTCAGCCGGATACCACATGGCGGGTCGACTTACCTTAGTCGCCTTTTACGACACCTCGGTAAGAAATGAGGGTGGTACTATTTATTCTATTCAGCCGTATTCTTCACAAATATTTAGGTTTTTTGTCTCATTTTTTTTGCTAAAATCGCATTGCACTACAAAATAAATGTAAATCATAAGGACAATAATCAAGGATCTATTATATCCTGTGAAAAATCACAGGTAATGGACGTAGTACGGCGCCCGCGGAAATTAACAAGCCATTGTGCCGCCTCGACGCTTCATAAAGTGCTTTACTTTAGATTGTTTGAGCTGCTAGGTTGACTAATGGCTCTGGATCTTCTCTGATAGTCTTTATTATGGTTTACTTTAAAATATTGAAGTTATAAGGTATTCAAAAATATTTTTTTAACATTACATTTTCAACAACTACAGACAACTCATTATCTTCATTTATTATATAAAAATGAATGTTTGTCTATACGTCCTTAATAGACTCCGAAATGGCTAAACCGATTTTAATGGTTTTGATTTTAATTTCTAATAATCTTTAGATTGATCTAGATATGTTCCTGTAAAGTTTGGTGTCGATCGGAGTATTTTTTTATTAACTTGACTTGTTTCGTTACGTTACGCGTTTCGTTGTCCGGCTACGCGTTGCTGTGGTGAACAACAGCAACGCGTAGCCGGACATCTATTACTTACATATTAACGCCACCATAGCACTTGGATGTTAACCCCACCGCAGTTACAGATTGGATACAACATAAATACTAAATCAAAACTATTTGATTTATTATAGTGTTATCGGGAGCAGTAAGTTTCCGAGTAAAAAAACAACCATAACATACACCGAAATAACCATTTTTCCATTGTGGTGTAAAAATGTCACAATAATATATATCAAACAATAAATCGTATTTAGTAAGGCTGTTTTTTCACTCTGAAACAAACTGCTCCAAATAACACTATATATAACACAGATTTTTGAGAATACGGTATAATTTTAAGGCTTATGAAATAGGCTTTCAAAAACATATATATATATACCAATTATAATTATTGCTTTAAAAAAAAATATAATACACCATTCATCCATTTTGTAAGTGTGACTCGATTGGTTACACGAGAGTGTAGATCAAATAGTTATGATTTGATATATATAGTATACTAGCTTTTACCCGCGACTTCGTTCACTTGGACTGTTGTCGTGCGATAGGTCGATAATAGATAGCGGTTTTGAATGTCATCTTATTCCTGTAGAATTAACAGAATTTCAATAGCCTATATGTTATTTTGGTTTGTAAGGAATAGTTGTGCCAAATTTCATCGTTATTGATTCAGCGGGTTCGCCGTGAAAGAGTAACAAATGTACATCCATACTCACAAATTTTCGCATTTATAATATTAGTAGGATAATCTCCTGTAGTCTGTTAATACGTAAGTACCCAACTCATTTCCTTATCTATTAAGTATAAAAAATAAGATTAGAAATTACCTCATCGTAAGCGACGGATGTGAGAGGCAGGTAATGGTAGCCGAGTGCACGGTCCCAGATAACACCCTTGTTCCACACCTCCACCAACAGCCCCAGGTTGATGTCGTTTATTTCACTATCAAAAGAAAGATACGAATGAGAAAATAGTAAAACAAAGGCATCATAAAATATTGATGTAAGTATAGGTCTTGCCATTAGGTTCGACCAAAGATTCTAGTCATCAACATCATCATATTCCTGCCCTTATCCCACTCTAAGTGGAGTCGGCACAACATGTTATAAACATGCTGTCACATGATTTGGCTCCGTTTTAACGACCGGCCGCCTGCCTGACGTCAACTTACCTCAGTCGTATTTTACGACACCTCGGTAAGAAAGAGGGTGGTCTATTTTACATAACCGGATACCACACGGTGAGTCAACTTACCTTAGTTGCCTATTACGACACCTCGGTAAGAAATGAGGGTGGTTTATTCTACTCAGCCGGATACCACACGGCGGGTGGACTTACCCTAGTCGCCTTTTACGACACCTCGGTAAGAAAAGAGGGTGGTACTATTCTAATCAGCCGGATACCACAAGGCGTATTACAAATCAATATTATAAATATTAATTATTATATACTGCAATGTTTACCCACCCGAATGTACCAAAGCTCTTTACTTTTAGTTACTCTTGGTGCCAAGGCCATATGCGTAGGCCACTTGGTAGATTAAATGGCGATATACAACCAACTGACTCGACCCTGAACTTCTAATATAATGATCGTGTAACGTAGGCAAATATCGAATAGCTTTTGTCACAAAAAAATAGCGTGTTACACGCCGGAAACGAAAATGTTACATAAACTCCATGATTGTAGCAATGATGTACATACTGTAAACACGTAACAAATATCGCAACAAATTTAGGATGTCGTTATTTATGTATACAAAATATTTCACGACTATATGTTTATATAACAAACAAGAAAAGAAAGATACCTTATTAGTCACATAGTACTACTTTATAGACCACTAGTAATATCCCGCGGTTTGACTCGCGTACATACCGATCTCATGCCAGTGAAAAGTCTACTAAGTCGGACAATAGATTTTTTTTGTTAACATAAAAGTTTTATTAATGTCGGCATTTTTCTCAACTTTTACATTTTGAAAAATTTATATTGGCATAACTATAGTAGTTGGATATATGCTATTGCAGACTTTTTTGTTGATTTTGATACATTCTGTTATACTGTAGAACAATTTTTTGTTCTATCATCAATAGTTTCTGTAGCGCATGCGATGACAGATTTTGATTTTGATGACTAATTTTTTACACCTTATTACATTTTTATTACGGATCCCTATTTTTTTGAAAATGTTATAAAGCCTATGTTGCTCAGTAAAGATGCAGCTTTCTAATAATGAAAGAATTTTTGAAATCTGTACAGTATTTTTTGTCTGAAAACATTACAAACATACATACAATTTTTTTTATAATACTAGTATAGATATAATAGGTAATTTCATCACATATTAAAGTTCACTTAAATAAGTGTTTGTCGTTTAAGCATTCCTAGATTATGTTACCAGTTCTATATAATATCGTTGCTTAAGTTAATTAAGTCAGTTGTCATTCAATTACTGATGTTACTGATACAACACGGCGAAACTACAAAACTGAACCTAAGCTTTTCCGAATTGGTGGATAAAATCACATTTTCCTTATGCATTTTTTCATTCGTGAGGGAGTTCGTATGCGAATTATTAAATAAAGTTTATTTTCATTCAACAGTAGTAGGGAATAGCCGGTTCTAACTCACTCCCAGCACCTTGAAATCCTTGAAATAGGCTAACTTAGCGGATTCTAAAAAAAGCTCGCCAAAGCAGATTCCAATCAGACTAAATTCCAATTGACCGTCGGAGGTCTCTTCGGATTTTCCAATTGGATCCTGGGTTGCAAAAGGAATTTCCTTACTTACCCTCGTAACGAATCGTTTTTTCTCGTATTTTATTAGATTAACTTAACGGACTCCTTGACCAATTGGATTTTCCATTTGATCCACGACTTTCCTTTCCTTGATTAATTAATCAAATTAACTGAATTCTCATTACAGTATGAATGTCTGATATTTAATGGCCGATTCTGGCACATTGGCTTGGTTTTATCAAACTTGATTAGGTTTCCAATCTAAGATTTTTCTTAATAAATAACATTAATCGTTCAATTTTGTTTTTATCATTAATTTGATATCAAACTGATAATAATTGAATTGGATGTGTGTCAGATATAAATTCAATATGAAAATGTAAATAAAAAAAAAGTCTCGTACAAATAACTCAAAAGTTTTATTTTTTCGAAGAAACGCTTTGACTTTTTGCTGCTATTTCAAAGAAAGTGTCTCATAAAATAATATTTTAAATTAGACAGGGTCGTAGTAATTTATTATAATAGACCCTAATAAATCAATGGAAATAATGGGCATCGACCATTCGCCCTCTTCCTTATAATATTCTTTTATCCAGCCTAAACGTTGTATTCTGTGGCGACAAGTTTAGACACGATCTCGCAAAAAGCAGATGTAAAAGGATCACATGGCATCATGTATATCATAATTTATTATAATAGACCTTAATAAATCAATGGAAATAATGGGCATCGAACATCCGCTCCTTTTTTATAATATCCTTTTATCCAACCTAAACGTTGTATTTTGTGGCGACACGTTCAGACACGATCTCAAAAAGCAGATATAAAAGGATCACATGCATCATGTATATCACAAGATATTGTAATACCACGCGGCTAGTATCCAGGCTGACGTAGTGTTCAAGTGAAGGCAGTAACTAGGCAATTATTAATCATGGAGGTAAGATTACGTACTTATATAGTATAATTTCATGATATATATGAATATTCGTATTAAATTTTAATCCCTGTTGACCAAGTGACAAGAATACGTGTTACAACGATATCTTTGTTACTAGTAAAGTTAAATTAATAAGACCAAGATTAATATTTTTTATAATTAAAATCTTATGTTTCTAACCTAACCTAACCTATAACGGTCACAAAAATCTATAGATTCATTCTGCAATAAAAATAATATTAATGTATTAGATTTTAATAATAATAAAGGTTCTTACTGTATATGAATAATTTTGATGACACTAGTGATTATATTTACTTATTTCTATTTTTTTTTTCAGATCTCACCGAATCTCGATGAATTCAATGTAAAAAACTATTATTATCCTATTAACTTAAGCGATGACGAAAATGCAAGCAATTCTTGCATATTGAAAAATAAAAAAATCGCAACGAAAAGAGCTGGTAACAATATCGACATATTCTTTGAAAAGCCTAAGAAAAAGAAAAAAACCATTCCGTCTTCATGTGTGGCTCAAGCGTGTGATGGAGGTGTATCATTTATTTCTTCCAATGATAATGACGGAGCGAATGCTTCATACCTCATGAAAATAGAAATTTATGACATGAAGAATCTGAAAGAGGTTTCGCCTGTAGACTATTGGAAACATGCAGACTTGCGATTAAAGTACTACATACAATCCAATACTGATAAACATTATCAGAACACACGAGATATAATATACAACATTACAAAGCAGATCGCCTGCAAGGAAGACTGTAAAAAATATTTCATTGATAGAGACAGTAAGAAACAATAGAACTTTCTCTAACTCATCACAAATCAAACCCATAATATAACTTTACTTACAAAAACCTTTTAAAAAAATACAACCCCCACTGCCGCTCTCGCCTCGCAAACAAATTATAAAGAGATCAGTCATTCGCTACAAGCGTTCATACTAAGCACAACGAAACACAATGGCTGAGCTTGACAACTCTGTATACGACGAAGAAATGGTCGCGATATGTGAAGAAATTGAAGACAACTTTTTGCACCTATGTAAAAAAATTGAAAAGGACCATGCAGAGATGTGAGTGATCAATCTTGTTTAAACTTGACTTTTATGGAGGGGTTGATTTTGTATATAAATATACGGACATCTAGAACGTTTTATTCAGTCACGAGTACGCAGTGAATATATAAAAGTTACTATGGAATTCTTAACCAGTGATGATATTAGTTCATTTACAAAACAGTTTTTGATCGATAAGATGCATAAATTCATACGTTTGTGGTATATCAGTGATAGACTTCCAGGGTGGATGTTACAGGATCCTGATATAAAACCCTATTTTACTCCTTGTAGTGGACATTTTCAAACGTGTTCTGTATTTGATGATATATATGATGAAATTGATGGAGTATTCCCGATGGAAGCTTATTGTACTTTATGCAAAAAGTCTGAAAAATAAATAGTTTATGTAAGTTGAATATTTATTAACATCAACTTAAAACGTAACACGGAATATTATTTGAATTTTATATATTTATTGGTTTACTTCATTCCAGTACGGATCAGTTTGGAGCAGGAGTGAGACAAGTTGGAGAAGCAGTCAAAAGAAATGTCACAGAACATGGAACTCCTCAATATTCAAGGAAGCGTTTATACGCACAAAAGTCTACATCACCTGGGAAGGCAACAGCTTCACCACCGAACACAGAAACAGAGCCATCTGTAAGTTCTGCAAACTTAAATAGCATTAAATGCCCAACTTGTGAAATATTTGTTAACAAAAGGTACTTTACCAATCATCTTAAAAGTAATAGGCATAAAAATAATGTTTTCACGTTGATACCGAACTTAAATAATGTTCAGTTAATAGAAAAAGCGTTCGGTCAGAGATTAGTAACATACAGAGTATTCTCTAACTCTGCTACAACTGATACCGACTTTAAAACTCCTGAATCATTTCTTGGTTCAATTCGAAGCACTGTTCAAACATTACTGGAAAAAGTCTTGAAAGAAAATACCACAGTTAAAGTTAATTTTATTTTAAATGGGGATTTTGTTCAGGCAACGAAAAATTTAGAAAACTCCTTTGACTTTCAAACTTTTAATTACATGTTCTGTTTAGGTGATGAATTTGATGATATTTACTCAAATATAAGTTCTGAAATTTCAAACAAAATAAGTAATTTTGAAAAGAAAGATAGTGGTTGGAGTCTTAAAGAAATGAGATATGTCGATCTAAACATTAACAAATTCAACCCATTAAAAGGATCTTCATACATAGACCTACCGATAGATATCAAACGTAAACGAGCAGTAGTTAATGTTAAAAACAATGATTATCAATGTTTTCTATGGGCTGTTCTATCCGCTTTATATCCTGTGAATAGAAATGCAGACAGAGTTTCCTCATATTTATCTAAACAAAACTTGCTAAATTTCAAGGGTATTGCTTTTCCAGTAAGACTAAAAGATATTATAAAATTTGAACGCTTAAATAATATTAGTATTAACGTTTTTGGAATAGAAAAATCTAATAATAAATCTACGAAGATAATTGGGCCTCTCCATTTTACCAAATGTCGTAAATTAGTTCATGTAAATTTATTATATTTAGATAATGGTTCTAACGGTCATTATTGTTATATTAAAAACCTTTCTAGACTAGTCAGTCGTCAATTAACTTCACATGAACATGCAGTCTATATCTGTGATGGCTGCTTGCTTTATTTTCAAACATATGATAAATTGATTTCTCATAGACAATTTGATTGTAATCACGTTAGAACAGATTTGCCTGATATCAGTAAGGCAAAAATTTCATTTAACAAATTTGAACGTGAACTAAGAGTACCTTTTGTGATATACGCAGATTTTGAAGCATTTTTAAAGCCAATACAAGGGTGTGATAATAATCCATCTCTATCGTATACCAGTAATTTTCAAAAACATGATGTGTATAGTTTTGGATATTATATCAAATGTGCGTATAACGATAGCCTCTCCAAATATATAACTTATACAGGTAGTGATTGTGCAAAAGTGTTTATGGAAAGTTTGAATGAAGATTTAAAATATATATCTAAAGAGTATTATGTCAAAGTTGATCCTCATCCGCTTACAGATGAAGCTAGGAGAAGAATATCTTTGACAACTACTTGTTGCATATGCAAAGACACTCTGAAATTAGATAGTAGCTTAAATTTTGATAAATATACTGGAATCTTTACAGGTGTTAGTCATAAAGCTTGTTGTAAAAAGTTAGAAACCCCTCGATTTATACCGATTATTTTGCATAATCTTAGTAATTATGATGCTCATTTCATAGTGCGCGCATTAAATTTTGCTGAAGGTGACATTAAAGTTATACCACAGAATAAAGAACGTTACATTTCCTTCTCAAAGATATTAAAAATCGAGAATCAAAATTTTGAGTTAAGATTTATTGACTCTTTTAAATTTTTATCATGCAGCTTGGAATCTTTATCAAATAATTTGAATGATGAGGATTTTATCGAGCTGCGTAAAAATTTTCAGCACCCTGACGATTTTTATTTTTTAAAACGCAAAGGCATTTATCCATATGATTACATGACCTCATTTGAGTCATTAAAGTTAACTTCACTTCCCACACAAGATCAGTTTTACAATATACTAACTAATAGCGATGTTACAAATGAAAATTATAACCACGCTAAAGATGTGTGGCATCATTTTAAGTGTCGCAATATGGCTGATTATTCTGATTTATACCTGAAAACTGACGTGTTACTTCTAACTGATATCTTTGAAAATTTTAGAAACGTTTGTATCAAAACTTACGATTTAGATCCTGCACAATATTACACTGCACCTGGCCTAAGTTGGGATGCAATGTTGAAGCACACAAAAATAACATTAGATCTATTGACAGATTTTGATAAAATTGCTTTCATAAAGTCTGGTATACGTGGTGGTATTTCTCAATGCAGTAACCGTTATGCTCATGCTAATAATAAATATATGTTCAATTTTAGTGAGAAAACTCCTACATCTTACCTTACTTACTTAGACGCGAATAATTTGTATGGCTGGGCTATGTCTCAATATCTTCCTACGGGTGAATTTCAATGGGTAAATTGTGACACAAATTTTATGGTTCCAATTGACTCAGAAATAGGTTATATTCTTGAAGTGGATTTAGAATATCCACAAACTTTGCATGAATCACATTCAGACTTTCCACTATGCCCAGAAAATATATGTATTGGTGGTAGCAGAGAAACAAAATTAGTTCCAAATTTATATGATAAAACTAAATACGTTATTCACTACAGAAACCTCATACAGTGCATAGAAATGGGATTAAAGTTGAAAAAAGTTCATAGGATTTTAAAATTTCGTCAAAGTCCATGGTTACAAAACTATATAGATTTAAATACACAATTACGTATGTCTGCAACATCTGATTTTGAAAAGGATTTTTATAAATTAATGAATAATTCAATATTTGGGAAGACTATGGAAAATGTAGAAAAACGTGTGGATGTCAAACTTTGTACTCATTGGGAAAATAGGGGTAAATGTCAAGGTGCTCAAAATCTAGTAGCACGACCTGAATTTCATAGTCTGTCTATATTTTCAGAAAACTTAGTGGCCGTTCAACTTAAAAAAACAAAAATACTCTATAATAAACCCATCTATCTAGGACTTTGCATATTAGACATATCCAAAACGCTCATGTACGATTTTCACTATAATTATATGAAAAATAAATACGGTTCACGCTGTAAAATGATGTATACCGACACTGACAGCTTCATATATCAGATTTTTACTGATGATTTCTATGAAGATATTAAACCGGACTTGAACAAATACTTTGATACCTCTGACTATCCTTTTGATAATCTTTTTGGTTACCCTCAGATAAACAAAAAAAAGATTGGTTTTTTCAAAGATGAAAATAACGGTAAGATCTTTACAGAATTTGTCGGTTTAAGGTCAAAAATGTATGCGATGAACGTACAGAATAAATTTATAGCTAAAGCAAAGGGAGTTAATAAGTCCGCTACAAAAAAGTTTAATATGCGAAATTACAAAAACGTCTTATTTAAGAAAAATAATCAAATATGTGAAATGTACAGATTTAGATCGATAAAGCATGTTATTTTTACTCAAAAGGCTAACAAAATTTCTTTATCGCATTCTGATACTAAACGATTTTTAATTAGTAACTGTACTGATACTCTGGCTTGGGGTCATTATAAAATAAAATCATATAAAAGTGATGAATAAACTAACATACACTATTAAAATGACTTTATGTTTAAGAATTGCTAAGTATTATTATTATTTCGTCAATAGTACCTAAGAATGTAAATATGTAATTATAATATAAAATACGAACTTGTTGAGTTTTTTTTAATTGGATTCCTACCTCTTCCAAAAACACACGTATTCAAAAAATGTATCACTTTCTTCATCCATTTACTGCAATCGTGGCAGGTCCGAGTGGTTGTGGTAAATCAAACTTTGTTACTAATTTTCTAAAATATTGTAATGATATATGTAATACAAGTTTTGCACAAATTTTATGGTGCTATGACGAAATGCAGCCACTCTACAACCTAGAAAATGTATCTTATGTTCAAGGGTTACCAGATATGAGTATGTTCGACGGCATACAGCCACGATTAGTTATAATTGATGATCTTATGAGAGAGTCCGATGGTCGTATTGTTGACATTTTTACTAAAGGTAGTCACCACAGAAATTTAAGTGTGTTTTATATTACGCAGAACTTGTTTCACCAAGGTAGAGGACAACGAGATATATCTCTCAATACAAGCTATATTATTTACTTCAAAAATCCTCGAGATCGAACACAAATACGTTACTTAGCACGTCAAGTGTTTCCAGATAATTGTAAATTTGTTGAAGAAGCTTATAAAGATGCTACTGTCGAACCACATGGTTATCTAATGATCGACTTAAAGCAGAATACACATGATCTCTGTCGCTTTAAAACCAAAATCGATCCAATAAAAAATCTATGTGTTGTCTATGTACCAAAGAAGGGACTTAAATACAATATACATCAACCAATTATAGTTAGTGATAAATAATGGTCGAAGATAGCACAACGTTAGATGAAAAATCGTTAAGGTGTGCATTACAAACTTTCAAACCAAAATATCGTAAAATATTGCTAAAGTCGCTTAGTAAAAAAGAGATAGATCTGGTTTGTAAATATATTCAAGAAATTTTCAAAGATAAAACCCCAACAGAAAGAGTTAAACGATCGTCTATTGTTAAATTGAACTGTTTTCTTTCAACTAATATTATATAAATATTAAGTTATTTTAAAAATCGCTATCAGTCGGATATAATGCCTGGACGAGTGACAACTCATAAGGATTTATTAAAGTCGTTACACACTCTCAAACCTAAATACCGCACAGCTTTATTAAAAGCTTATAACGAGGAAGAAATAAATTGTATTTGCGAATGCATTTATAACACCTTAAATGGTAAAGTGGTTTTAAAAGAAAACGAGAAATCAAAATTAAGAAAACATAAAAATATTCTCAGAAAACTAATAGGTAAAGGTAAAAATAAAATAAGAAAAAGAATTATCATTCAAAAAGGAGGAGCATTTCTGCCTATCATTCTAGGAGCTGTGTTGAGCGGATTATTAAAAAAATTTTTATGATCAATTATTTTAATTAAAAAAAATGGATAATACTAAGAAAATGATTCTCATTGAACAAGATGTTATTGATAGACTTAAATCAAGAGACACAACGCCTGAAAGTAATTTATCTAGATTAGATAAAGAAATGCAAAATATATTAAGTAGTAAAATGGACGATCGCGAAAAATGGTCACTGTACATGCAAATCTTACAAAGATATCTCCATTTCGCTAATGAAAATCGAAAACCAATAAAATTACCCGTGACCGTTGAAGGTGAGCATAAATATTCAGAAGATTTGACTCCTCATAAAAAGACAATTAAAGACGAGGACGCACCAGTTAACGAAAACTCCGTACATGATAAGGACGCACGAGATGTATCAAATGAAACATTGTATACACCTATTTACATAAATAAATTCATTCCAAAGACGTATCGGAGAAAAAGTGAATTATTATTGGACACTATTCTCAATCATAAAGATAAAATTAGTTGGAACGAGGAGGGGTTGGTGTTCATCGATAATGAAGTTGTAGACGACAGCAACATTGTTGATCTCGTGAATTATACTCTTAGGCCTTTAAAGCGCCCGAAACCTAATGGATGGAAAAAGTTTACAGAAACTATTAAAGATATAAGGGTTCCTCTCACTTGTATTGGTAATCCGCAAACTCTTGAGTATATTAATAATCTTTCTCTGAAAGGACAACAACATCTAACACCAAGTGATGATAGTAATCCAAAAATCAAAACATCATATAAACTGAGAAAGAGAAAAGACATTTGGGAAAGATGGAATCCGTACTAGACATTAAAGATATATATTACGACGTATCGAATCCAGCGGGATACAGCAGTGTTGACAAGTTAACTCGAGCGTTAAAAGGTAAAATGAACAAAAAACAAGTAAAGAACTGGTTGCAATCCCAGGAAACTTATACACTACATAAACCGGTACATAGAAAATTTCAACGAAATAGATACATATTGTCAAATTTTAATGAACTGTGGCAAGCTGATTTGAGTGATATGCGGACTTATTCTCAATATAATGATGGTTTTAAATATATACTTTGTGTTATTGATGTTTTTAGTAAATACGCTTTCGCTAGACCGTTAAAAAAGAAAAATTCAGAAAGTATAAAGGAAGCGTTTGAAAGTATATTTACTGAAGCTAACGCGACCCCCACACACATACAATCGGATAAAGGAACAGAGTTCGTATCAAAGGATGTTGCACAATATTTTAAAACTAAAAATGTAAACTACTATACTACAAATAACCCAGATATTAAAGCTAGTATTGTCGAGAGATTTCAACGAACTCTAAAAACTAAAATGTGGCGTTATTTTACACATAAAAATACATACACTTATATTGATATTTTGGATGATTTGCTTTATTCTTATAACCATAGTTTTCATTCAAGCATTAAGATGTGTCCATTTGAAGTTAGTTCTAGTAACATCATGAACGTTTGGAATAATTTATATGAGAATAAAAAATATAGATTGGATGTTATACAAAAAAATAAGTTTGAAGTTGGTGATCACGTAAGAATAACTAGACATAAGCATATTTTTCAAAAAGGCTATGAAACTAATTGGAGTGATGAAATTTTTATCATAACAGCTATAAAAAATAACATGCCTAAAGTAGTCTATACACTCAAAGATCTTCAGCATGAGCCCATTATAGGAACATTTTACGAGAATGAATTACAAAAAGTAATTTATAACCCCACTACTCATTATAAAATAGATAAAATACTGCGTTCTCGTAACTCAGGAAACAGAAAAGAGGTTCTTGTTAAGTGGAGAGGTTATCCCAACAAGTTTAATAGTTGGATCTCTGTATCAGAACTTGAAAAAATATGAGAGAAGACAGCTTTTATCTCACTTTGCTAAGTAACAGTTCCATGACATACTTTGCTGAAAACACTACAGCAAATTTTTTTACCAAGTTACCAAAGACTATGAAATTAGAAGGCGAATGGGAAGTCGCTATTGTGGAATTTCATTACCCATGTAGTATGTTTAATCTGGAAGAAAATGAAAATATTATTTACATCACGTCTAAAGGCGATAAATCGCAGTTATTCACGCATCTGGAATACATGACACCAACCAACTATATTAGTGTGGATCAATTCGTTATCGATTTTAATGAAAAATTAAAGGATAAAGTTAAGCTTAGATATGATACATTATCGAAACTCGTTACAGTGAGTAGTTGGGCAATCGACGTTACATCTGTGGTATGTAGTCCTAGACTGAGTGTGCAGTTAGGCTTTGCACCATTTACTAATTTAATAAAACATAACTTCGGAAAATATCCCGCGAATCTAAACTTGGGTCTACCTTCACAACTTTTAATATATTGTGATATAGTAGAACCACAAGTAGTGGGTGATGTCATGACACCTTTATTGAGAATTGTTTCGTTGGATCCCACCAAATATGTATATGGCGCTTCTAAAATAAATATCTTTTCGTCCCCTCATTATGTACCTGTTATGCGCAGGGAATTTGACGTTATAGAAATAGATATAAGAACAAGTACAGGTCAAAGAGTACCATTCCAGTTTGGAACTACGTGTATAAAGGTACATTTTAAAAAAGTCAAGTGAAAATATCAATCATGTCTTGTCCATATTTACATTATTATACTCATCAAGCTGGTTCTGGTATGGGGGTAATTTACAAAGGTGCACCACATCAGCGAGGTCATGGTATAGGGAGCTTTTTGGGGGGTTTGTTCCGATCGGTTCTTCCACTTTTAAAAAATGGTGCGAGATTTGTAGGCAAAGAAGCTTTAAATGCAGGTGTAGGTCTTCTATCTGACATGTTAAATGTTCAACCAATGGGTGAATCTGTCAAATCACGCTTGAAAACGGCAACTTCAAATTTGAAAAGGAAAGCTGATGAAAAAATAGATTCAGTAATGTCTGGATCCGGATATAAAATAAGAAAGCTAAAAAGGAAGATCATCACTTCTAAAAAACCTTCCAAACGGAACGGTACTAAAAGAAATAAACGACAAAATATTCAAGATATATTTTCTTAAATTACTTCTCGTAATTCAAAAATGGCGTTTTTACATCATCATTCCTGTGAATGCGTAAAATCAGAGTTGGATTTATTTGCTCTACCATCTACGCAAACGAGTATTGAGAGTGGTCAATGGATACATTACAATCCCATTTCATCATTGACTGACGATGGACCGATTGAGTTTTTAGTACCGGGCAATGGAGACGATTACATTGACTTGTCCCACACTTTACTTCATATAAAAGCTAAAATACAGAATGGTGATTCAAGCAAACTTTTAGCAGGAATTCATGTCGCTCCAGTTAATAATTGGTTGCATTCTCTTTTTAGTCAGTGTGATATTTATCTTAATCAAAAGTTAGTGTCTCCTCCAAATAATACCTATGGATATCGCGCATACATTGAAACGTTACTCAATTATGGAAAAGCTGCTAAGGAAAGCCATCTTACTTGTGGACTTTGGTACAAAGACACTGCTTCGAGCATGGATTCATGTGATGTTTCAAATCGAGGATACGTTCAAAGAGAAGAACTGGCAAAGGAAAGTCACACTATTGAAATGATAGGTCACATACATGCTGATATTTTCAATCAAGATAAGTTTTTAATCAATGGTGTTGAAATGCGCTTAAAACTAGTTCGTTCAAAAGATACTTTTAATTTAATGTGTTCATCTGTAGATAAAAAATTCAAAGTCCATATTTCAAGTGCTAGTCTCATTATGCGTAAAGTTCGTATCAATCCTTCAGTATTAATTGCTCATGAAAAAGTATTAGCAACCACTCCTGCAAAATATCCAGTTACGCGTGCCGAGGTTAAGGTTTTGACTATCCCATCAGGAATCCAGGGTAAAATGCTCGACAATGTATTTTTAGGTCAAATACCTAAAAGATGTATTGTTGGGTTTGTTAGTAATGCTGCATTTAATGGTGCTCTTAATGTGAATCCGTTTAATTTTGGTAACTATGGTCTCAACTTATTTGGTTTGTATGTCGACGGTCAATCTATACCATCGAAAACGTTGGTTCCATCTTTTCATGATAATACATATATAAGTGCATATCATACCTTGTTTTCGGGAACG
Source organism: Morpho helenor (assembly GCA_029227775.1). Lineage (NCBI taxonomy): Eukaryota > Metazoa > Arthropoda > Insecta > Lepidoptera > Nymphalidae > Morpho > Morpho helenor. Next base: position 5,524,905 of record JARGCU010000006.1, read on the forward strand.
GGAATTCATTTCCTGAACGAAGGAAACGATATTTCCAAGGCAGAGTACAGTCATGGTTATTGCTTGTATGCATTTGATTTAACTCCAGATCTATCCGCTAACTCAAACTCTCATTGGAATCTTATAAAGCGGGGTAGTGTAAGGTTTGAAGTTCGATTCGATAAAGCTCTAACTACAACACTTAATTGCATTGTGTATGCAGAGTTTGATAATGTAATTGAAGTCAATAAAAATCGAGAAGTCAGCTTAGATTATAATAGTTAAGATAAATATAAGTGGAGATTTCTAATGTTTAAGTCATTCTTTGTTAGGTCATGCTATTACAAAGATATGGATACAAAAGAGATAGAAAATTATTTAAAACAAATAGATAAAAATATTGAGTTCAATGTGTTTGCGGCGAATCAAATGCCTGTGTATTTTACTAAGCCAGTTTATCTCATTTCAAATTTAGATCCTGATACAAGACCGGGATCACATTGGGTTGCTATATATGTAGATATTTACGGATTTGGAGAATATTTTGATTCGTTTGGCCGTAAACCAGAAGGATATCATGAAATGTTTTTAAAAACCAACTGTAAAAAGTGGATTTCTAATAATAAAATACTTCAAAATTATTTCAGTGCGCAATGTGGACTCTATTGTTTAGTTTATATTTATTTTAAGTATAATCATGTTTCAATGTCTAACTTTATTGATTTTTTTTCTAATGACACTGTAACAAACGATAAACTTGTACAACAAATGTTTATTTCCTTATTTAAAACTTGAATAAACAATAACTATGTGAAATGAGGTTGTTTTATTTATTTCAATTATCTATTAAATTCTAAGCGTAATAAATAAAAACTTAATATAAATTTAAAGAAATTTATTACAAAAAATTAAAGTAAAAGAACATATTTGACTTAAAATTATAACACAATTATTATTTAATCTCCCATCGATTCCCAATCTATCTCCAGAGTATTCGATAGATTCTCCTGAAGAATCACGAATGGAATTGGGACTTCGTAATCTCTGTAGTCAGACACATGGAATGAATCAGGGCTATATAAACTTGGACTTGGAGACAGGATCACTAGTTCATCCGTTTCGTCTTCTTCAAATAATGGTTGAGACATTGGTTGGTACTCAACCATGTACTCGAAGTTTAATGGAGCTATTGGATTGGAATAACCCCTTTTAATTTGGTCCTCCACGTCCTCACATATTAACACTAATTGTTCTTCAATATCACTCTCTTCGTTCTTATCCAGGACACGACACATATCATTTTCTAATTCAATTTCTTCACATATCGCGACCATTTCTTCGTCGTATACAGAGTTGTCAAGCTCAGCCATTGTGTTTCGTTGTGCTTAGTATGAACGCTTGTAGCGAATGACTGATCTCTTTATAATTTGTTTGCGAGGCGAGAGCGGCAGTGGGGGTTGTATTTTTTTAAAAGGTTTTTGTAAGTAAAGTTATATTATGGGTTTGATTTGTGATGAGTTAGAGAAAGTTCTATTGTTTCTTACTGTCTCTATCAATGAAATATTTTTTACAGTCTTCCTTGCAGGCGATCTGCTTTGTAATGTTGTATATTATATCTCGTGTGTTCTGATAATGTTTATCAGTATTGGATTGTATGTAGTACTTTAATCGCAAGTCTGCATGTTTCCAATAGTCTACAGGCGAAACCTCTTTCAGATTCTTCATGTCGTAAATTTCTATTTTCATGAGGTATGAAGCATTCGCTCCGTCATTATCATTGGAAGAAATAAATGATACACCTCCATCACACGCTTGAGCCACACATGAAGACGGAATGGTTTTTTTCTTTTTCTTAGGCTTTTCAAAGAATATGTCGATATTGTTACCAGCTCTTTTCGTTGCGATTTTTTTATTTTTCAATATGCAAGAATTGCTTGCATTTTCGTCATCGCTTAAGTTAATAGGATAATAATAGTTTTTTACATTGAATTCATCGTGATTCGGTGAGATCTGAAAAAAAAAATATAAATAAGTAAATATAATCACTAGTGTCATCAAAATTATTCATATACAGTAAGAACCTTTATTATTATTAAAATCTAATACATTAATATTATTTTTATTGCAGAATGAATCTATAGATTTTTGTGACCGTTATAGGTTAGGTTAGGTTAGAAACATAAGATTTTAATTATAAAAAATATTAATCTTGGTCTTATTAATTTAACTTTACTAGTAACAAAGATATCGTTGTAACACGTATTCTTGTCACTTGGTCAACAGGGATTAAAATTTAATACGAATATTCATATATATCATGAAATTATACTATATAAGTACGTAATCTTACCTCCATGATTAATAATTGCCTAGTTACTGCCTTCACTTGAACACTACGTCAGCCTGGATACTAGCCGCGTGGTATTACAATATCTTGTGATATACATGATGCATGTGATCCTTTTATATCTGCTTTTTGAGATCGTGTCTGAACGTGTCGCCACAAAATACAACGTTTAGGTTGGATAAAAGGATATTATAAAAAAGGAGCGGATGTTCGATGCCCATTATTTCCATTGATTTATTAAGGTCTATTATAATAAATTATGATATACATGATGCCATGTGATCCTTTTACATCTGCTTTTTGCGAGATCGTGTCTAAACTTGTCGCCACAGAATACAACGTTTAGGCTGGATAAAAGAATATTATAAGGAAGAGGGCGAATGGTCGATGCCCATTATTTCCATTGATTTATTAGGGTCTATTATAATAAATTACTACGACCCTGTCTAATTTAAAATATTATTTTATGAGACACTTTCTTTGAAATAGCAGCAAAAAGTCAAAGCGTTTCTTCGAAAAAATAAAACTTTTGAGTTATTTGTACGAGACTTTTTTTTTATTTACATTTTCATATTGAATTTATATCTGACACACATCCAATTCAATTATTATCAGTTTGATATCAAATTAATGATAAAAACAAAATTGAACGATTAATGTTATTTATTAAGAAAAATCTTAGATTGGAAACCTAATCAAGTTTGATAAAACCAAGCCAATGTGCCAGAATCGGCCATTAAATATCAGACATTCATACTGTAATGAGAATTCAGTTAATTTGATTAATTAATCAAGGAAAGGAAAGTCGTGGATCAAATGGAAAATCCAATTGGTCAAGGAGTCCGTTAAGTTAATCTAATAAAATACGAGAAAAAACGATTCGTTACGAGGGTAAGTAAGGAAATTCCTTTTGCAACCCAGGATCCAATTGGAAAATCCGAAGAGACCTCCGACGGTCAATTGGAATTTAGTCTGATTGGAATCTGCTTTGGCGAGCTTTTTTTAGAATCCGCTAAGTTAGCCTATTTCAAGGATTTCAAGGTGCTGGGAGTGAGTTAGAACCGGCTATTCCCTACTACTTTCAACTACTAATTATATTGATGCAAAGGTCAAAAAGAACTTGTAACATTTACAAGACTTACCTCATGTTAAGGTACTATTAATTAGTTTTATAATTGGTTTTATTTACATGTCTTTGTATATAAAAGTTAAAATGACATTTTAACTTTATTAAAACCGTTAATTATTAAACACTCAAGGTATCGATGCATATGTATTATTTGTTCATATAATTTTACTTCAAAGTTAACCATTGCGAAGACTTTATTAACTTAGCGATAAACACAGAAGAAGTATTCGAATATCATGAAAGTTTTGTAAATATACTCCGAGTAAAACTTTTGCAGAAATACTCTTATTCAGTTCAAACCAAACGAATCACTTTTCTTTAGCGTAAACACTAAAACTTTTAAAGTAAGTAGGTAGTTGCAAGAAAAATGGAGTACTACTTTGTATATTTTCAGCAAAAAGTTTTTTTTCTTACGAACTTCAGTAGTTGAAAAAAATAAGTATAATTTCACATGAATCAAAATATTCGAGATAAATATACATGGTAAAACCACGCTACGAATTATAGCTTATTAATATAAATAGATTCGTAAAGGGTACAGGTTTCTTTAGAATTGATTATTTTTCTGCAGCTTAAAGCGTTATTATAATTAAGCATTAATTTGCGTTATTTACAACAAAAATGTACAAGCTATGTCTATCCTTAATGACTTACACGCTAGGACTATACAAATCATGCCCACGTGGAATGGTCACAAGAATGCTGGCAGTGCTTCAGAGTTGAATCGCTAAACTTATTCTTTGTGCGAAAAAGGAGCATTAAATAATATGAATTGAAGGAGTAGGTCCCGAATTTTCAACCCCTGAAGCCTTGATGAATTATATGTTGTCAATTGTTCGATTATAATGTCTTTTATTTAATCTATACTTCATTATCAAATATTAGAAATTAATATATGAAATATGTTTACTCAAATATTACGATCTATCAATATCACGCGAGAAATTTTATCATTAGATTACTATAAAATGTGATGTTATGTAAATAACATCAATTCATTTATAACCAACCCACAAACTATCAAATCAAATATCAATGAAACCCCTTTTAATAACGTATTCAAAGTTTTGCAGTTAAAGCTGGTATGACCGAAAAACGACTATTTCTCTCAACGCAAACACGGAATTGAGGTCTCATTGGCACCCAATGAAAGACTTTATTAAAGAGCATTGACGTAATAGCTTTTGTGAACTGAGCTAGTTCAAAGCATTATATTAGAATGGTTGTAATAGGAAAAAATAAAAATTATACTACGACTCTTTATTACCAAAGTTCATCTAAGATGTTTAGATAAGGAATATTATTTGTACTGTATTATAACTACGTACTAATATAAATGCTAGTGTTATATTTATCATAATAAAAGATTAAAAATTACAGGTTCACATAACCTAGTAGTTAAATGGTCATAATTTTTCAGTTTTCATACGACTTTAATAAAAAAGAAATATTAAGACCTCATATTATAGAGTTTCATGGAAACTTTGGGAGTGACTGAAAAGCCAAAAGAATAGGATGAAAACAAAAAAGGTTCATCTTCTTATATTCCATTCGCCCATTTCAAGATTTGGATATTTTGATGACTGGAAAAATAAACACACAAATAGTTTCCAAGAAGTAGTAGAAAATCGACTTCAAGAACTTTATGGATTTGCATTTCACAGCGTTGTGTTTTAAAGTTTCACAACTACGTACTGCAAGGTTAGACAATTTAGAATATAATAAGGAAAATGCAAATCATAATTGTTTTTATAATTTACAATCTCTTGTTGATTTGAAAATTGAGATGTATTTTTATTTCGGTTAATATAACACGTAAACAAAATTACTAAACAAATTGCGAATTAAATTTGATTTAATTTTACACTCAGCGAGCGATAGAGCGAGCTATGCCAGGAGTATCTCTATGTGATCAAATCAGAAATGAAGATCCGTAGAAGAATCAAAGGCACTGACATTGCTCAGCGTTTCACGAAGCTGAAATGACGATGGACGGGGCGAGTAGTCCAAAAAACTGATGGGCGTTGAGGTCTAAAGGTGTTGGAACGGTGACCCCGCACCGAAAAACGCGGCGTCGGTAGACCCCCTATGAGGTGGAATACGACCTTAAAAAGCCGCAAGGAGCTGCAGGATCCAAGCAGCACAAAATCGTGTTTTGTGGAAATCCCATGAAGAGACCTATGTCCAGTAATGGACGTCCATCGGATGAAGAAAAAGAAGAAATGAAAAAGAGTTTCATTATATGTTTTTATAATTATTTTTTTTTTTATCATGTTGGGAAACGTAATAACATTTTTAGTTTCAGATCGTAAACTATTGATTGGAAGGAATTTAAATTGAATCGTGTTTCGGAGGTCGCTTGCCTATCACATGTTTATTGACATTCACGCAGTTCAAAAGATTTACAGCGCTAAGCTGAAATAGGTCCCAATAGATTCAACAGCCAAATAGGCAGAATGCCAAAAAACTCATTGTTATTTACTCTTTCTTCTTTTGAAAATATATATTATACTATATATAGATTTACATTATATGATCTAAATTTTCTATTACTACTGTATATAAAATTCTGTAACGAATCGGGCTAAAACTATAGCTACATATGTATATAAGGTAAACTAAGCTAAACAATTTCTTTTTTACTAGGAAAGTATTAGTCTGACACTGTTACCGACTTGACGAGACTAGATTAGACTAGACGTGTTGATACGAAACATGACAGTCTAGTCTCACCGACAAAAATTACTACTTAAGCCAGGTGATAGATTTATATAACCTTTGTTCTGCTTCTGTGCAATTCTGTTTCTTAATTAAGCTAGCGTAAGTTCAGTGAAAAGTTCAGTTCAAGAAAGTTCGGGTTTTATTTTAGTTTTGTATGAATTTATCAAGAGATAGAACTCCTTGTAATACGCCGTGTTGTATCCGGCTGATACAACACGGCGGCATGATCGAATAGTACCACCCTTATTTCTTACCGAGGTGTCGTAAAAGGTGGCTAAGGTTAGTTGACCATTTGGTTGAGTAGAAAAAACCCCACCCTCATTTCTTACCGAGGTGTCGTAAAAGGTGATTTAGGTAAGTTGATCCACCGTGGGGTATCCAGTTGAGTAGAATAGACCACCCTCTTTCTTACCGCCGAGTCGTAATATACGACTGAGGTAAGTTGACGTCAGGCCGGTCGTAAAATACGTAGCCAAATCATGTGACAATGTGTTGTGCCTACCCCACTTAAAGTGGGATAAGGGCAGGAGGATGATAGAATTACTTGGGATATATTATTAAAGTTAACATCATTTACATATGTAGACATATCGAGCGTGCCAACACTTTGAGTAGTCCTTCAGACATATTGTTTACGATTGTTCTCGTGTTAGAGACGCTGAGTGCTTGCATAAGTAATAAGAACCTAAAATTAGAGTATAGTTTATCTCAATTTCAATGGAATCAGATTTACTCTTAGGTAACACATATATTGGCTTAAAAAATAAAATTAAAGAGCAGCAATTGTGAATATGTTCCGTGATAATCGAATGGTCTATTATTACCGTAGTTATTGTATACAGTAGGAGAACCAGCATAGAATGATAAAGAGAAAGCAAATTAAACTTATTATTTGCCTCTTTTTTTCATGTGTGATGAGACAAAGATAAGTATATAAGGTTCATCTTCCTTCTCTTATTATTTCAGGCGAAAAAAAAGTTACATGATATGACATGTAGTTAATTAACATCTCAAATGAGAAAGTTAAAAGTATATAAGTTCACGCAAATACAATTCAAATGCAAAATTTAATACGGTTTCGTAGAAATTCAATCTAAAGCGATACAATAATCCCCTATCCAACGATTTTGCAACCCTATTCACGAAGCAGTGTCTAATTGGTCTAATTTGAACTCAGATAAAACGGATACGCGTCATTAAGCGCTTGATAAAATATAATGACGCATTATGTTTTATCAGAAATAATCGGATAGATTTAGTATAAATCCGCACTTAGAAGGAATACTCAGAAACTTTAGAATACCTAATATCAATAATTTATATTGTTATCACTTAACGTATCCTTGTAACAGATTGTATTATTAGACGTGCTTTTTGAATTTATCGGATTAGAATTTACTTTGTGGAGGTCATAATACAAAAGTAATGATAATATTAGTTTGTTATAATCCGCAATATTAAATCTATTTATTTATTTATTTATATATCCTTATTTCAACGTCATTGCGAATTGTTAAAAAAGCTATTATTAGTATTTTCTTGCTTTTCCTAGTTATGGGTCGCTTTAAGACTCACGAGTTTTGTAGGTGCTACGTTACGCTTCATTGCAATTTGCCACAAAATAACTTTTTTTAATACATCTCTCCAAAACAGGAAAGAGGAGGCTTATCCTTATCCAGCTGTGAGTTAGTAACAGGCCGTTACTTTTTTTTATATAAAAGGGCCTGTCATCCATCTTCCATTTCACGTTTTAAAAACTCAACTCATACTTTGATGACAGTTTGACCACACGTTTTTGTCAATAGCTGTATCAATTAAGGGAAACAGTGACGTTGTTAGAAATTCCTTTATTGTTTACATAGGTACGGTCGCTATGTATCGCTGTCATTCTACCATTAAACGCAGATGTGGGCGAAACTTTATAGTTAGACACGAACGTGGGTTCGTTTGCACAAGTTTAAATTGGCTTTTGTGTTGCTCGCGACATTAATTCGTAACTTGCATTATAATTAAAAGCTATTATAAAAACGATATAATAAATACTAAAATGTATTTTTGGTACAGAGTACATTACAACTGACAAAAAAGCTATACTTTTTGAGGAACAAAACATTTCTGATACGAATATAATATAAGAAAACAAATGTATGAAAATGAAATGATTCATTTTCACAGTTGGTACATAACTATTATATTCAGAGGTATCGTTTCATATACCTTATACAATATATTCTGATAATAATGTTTTTCTCTTTTATTCTTTTCTATCATTCGTCAACTCTGGCGCTACTCCTTTTATATGCATGTCATACTTCGCACAATCGAACTATCTTTTCTTCGGTCTCCCTGTTGTTGCTCATCCACATTCATATTCAACACTCGTTTGGTAGCATGATTATCATTATTATATGTCCATCTTAATCTTGCATCTTTTCTATAATGGGTACAACTTAAAATAGCCTACAACAATGTAGTTTAATAGTTCATATATGAAATTACGATCAAAAAGATCTGCACATGCTATCTACGAGGCATCGATCTCATGAGTGTCTTCACGAATATCTCATACAAGTTTCGTCCTCTACGATAAGCTACGTGTACCCTAGCGGGGTAATCGCCAAATATACGACGTAGTCAGCTTCTTCCCTGACCTGATGAGTACCAGAAAGTACGATACGTTCATATAGGTGAATTTTCTTTGTGGATTTTTCTTGACCGTAAGGAACAATTAAACACTTGAAGTAAATAAGGCACTAAGTACCTAAAAATTCAAATTCGAACTAAGTATGCGATTTGGTTCTAAAAGGCTTTGTGTTCAATTGAAGAAATCCTATTGGATAGCTTCTCGTGTTAAGCTCGTATCGCGTAATAGTTTAGTTAACATTTGATTAGTTAGTTTGTCTGGTTGCATAATAAACGTTATTTATTGCAAATACACTTTTTCATTACAGTACACACTCTATGTGAATATATGAACTGATAACGGTTGCAGTTATCGCAAGTGTTATAACTTGCAATTGATAAGAAAGCGCGCGTCGATCAATACCGGCATCCGATATAGCCGTGAATATTTTATTAAATCAATTTTACTGCCTTTATTACGGACCATAAAAAGTTAATTGTAAAGCACAGACAAGCTCGTAACAATAATGTAATACGATATAAAATTTTACAGGCCCGAATTTATTTACGGTGTAAAGTTTAATGAGATGCTTGGCTAAAAATAATATAAGCTCCAAAGTTATGATGTCTAAATTTTAACACTGCTCCGTTTGAATTTGGCGAAGTTCTACAAGTGTGATATACTTATATATTATAAAGCTGAAGGCTATGTTTGTTTGTTTGATTGTTTGAACGCGCTAATCTCAGGAACTACAGGACCCACTTGAAAAATTATTCCAGAGTAAGATAGTCCTTTTATCGAGGAAGGTTACAGGGTATATAACATCACGCTGAGATGAATAGGAGAGGGGCAGCAATAAAAAATAGTACGAAAACGTGCGCTGAGTAAACGGTAATAGTTATTCAAAAATCATGTATTACAAAATTGTTCCCCTCTAAAAGTTCTAAATATGTCCGCGACAGTATATGTCTAGCTTTTAAGGTTAATCCACTTTAATCATTTTTATGGTTATCAAAAGACTATATAACGTTTTAAATCTTTCCACGCGGGCGGAGCCGCTGGCGATTGCTAGTATTATTATAAATGTGTAAGTTCGTCTACTTGATCACGTTATAAGAAACGAATTTAGATGATCGTATGTAAATTACAGAACACACGCTAATATTAAAGTAAGTAAGTTGAATAGTAACAGCTAACACTTAATTACTTTACGAGTATACGAGTATCACGATCTGTCTATGCTAGCGCTGGGTAAACACTTGATTTTTTCGGATATAAGCTTCAGTCAACTACGCTATAAGTTCCAATAGAGCGGTAGATTGAGCATGTTTCAGAAATTCTGTATTTTTTTAATTATTTTTTGTTCTAATTTTAAGGTAATATTGACACTGATGCTTATGTCGTATTTAAAGTCCCTTAAGTTATTATCGCATGTCATAATCTATTTTTGGAGTGTTACCCTAACAGGGTAGGTAGCCTCAAGATTTCACGTAATTTGATAAGTTATCGTTAGTAACTTTTTGTATTTTATTTCAACTTAATTTACAAAAATAACGTTCTCTAGGTACACGCAGTTTTTTTAAATAAGGTTTTATCAAACCAGCAGCTATGGCCAATATAAATTAAACATAGCTAAATATATCTGTCAAGGGTTTGTGTCCTAAAACAAGAATAATGCGGTAAAATTCGCGAGGCTTTCACGGATTCTTAGTTCACTATAATATATAATCCCACATCATAAATAACAAAATATAAGTAACAATATAATCATGTCACTGAATAATTCAGCAAACAATGGTTCTGAGTGGTTATATTACAATCCGCCGTAAGCTTGCGATAATAGAACTTATATTAGGACGACAACGTGCGTGTCCAAAATGATATGTCGTTAATAATAAGGATCAAAGTCCATGCGTCATTCATCTTGTCCTATTCAGAGAAATGGGCATTGCTGAAACGTTTTCATATAATCATATTAAAAGGAATCACGAACGTGAGACGCGTTTGTTCGTGAGCCCGCACACTATCAATTGTTATGCCTGCTCTTATCCGACGATATTCGTTGATTATGTAATCATCTATAATGGGAAAGATCATCATGAAAAATTCACACATCCGTCCGTATTCACTGTCGGGATAGTAGTGAAACCCTCGTCCTAATATGGGGAAATGGTAGAATAGTCCAAAATTGGAGCTTTGTAGCAAAATTGGTGTCCCCTAAATTAGATATATAGATCGTCCGTATTATTCATACGATACAGATGATCATATGACATATGGTAAGACGACCCGCCGTGCGGTATCCGGCTGAGTAGAATAGACCAACCTCATTTCTTACCGAGGTGTCGTAAAAGGTGACTAAGGTAAGTTGACGTCAGGCAGGCGGCCGGTCGTAAAAACGCAGCCAAATCATGTAACAACATATTTATAACATGTTGTGCCGACCCCACTTAGAGTGGGATAAGGGCAGGAGGATGATGACATATGATCATACGAATCACCCAGCGATTCCCTTTGATGCATGTCCGATTCCTAAAAGGGTCATTATCGGGTTCTCGTAGACGATCATAGACGACGATTGGCGAGTACAGCGGAGTATAACCTCTGCATCATGCTAGCACTTAATCGTTTGTAATCGCCATTTATGAAGAGGAGCCAATACATTTTAGTTACCACCGCGATAACGCCGCATAAAGAGCTCATGAATAAGAGCCCCTTATGAGCTTGGAACTAGTTGGACACATCTGATAAAATAAGACGTAAGTATAATAAGGGTTTCTATACATTAATCAGTGAATTTTACCATAATCAGTGTTAAAAATAAAAATACTGTCAAAAATTTCATAGTAATTCAGTGTAGAGGTCAATTTACCGTGTATCGTAAATATCAAGTAGATTAGCAAAAACATTTAAGTGGATGCTAGCAGAATTTTACTAGTAATATAAATGTATTATACTTTGTAATTGTCACATTAATTAGTAAAAAATCATATTCTTCTCTGTGAACAGATAGTGTTAATATAATAAAATTCTAATAAATATAATTTTACGTAAGGTTGATGTTTTTATTAGTTTGTCTTGTCGGGAGCGGAAATCCAAAAGTAATCGTAGTTTACCTATCAACATAATGAAGTTTTTAAGTTTAGACTATATTTTTTCTAAGCCGCCGTGTGGTATCCGGCTGAATATAATAGTACCACCCTCATTTCTTACCGAGGTGTCATAAAAGACGACTAAGGTAAGTCGACCCACCGTGTAATATCCGGCTTAGTAGAATAGACCACCCTCTTTCTTACCGAATTTCGTAAAATACGACAGAGGTAAGTTGACGTCAGGCAGGCGGCCGGTCGTAAAAACGCAGCCAAATCATGTGACAGCATGTTTATAACGTGCCGACCCCACTTAGAGTGGCAAAAGGGCAGGAAGATGATTATGTTTTTTCTTAGGTGTTTTGAATAAGATTCTTAATCGCATTTTGATATAAAGTTTCCACGTGGCCTAAAGAGAAACTACAATGCTACATAGAAACCGAAAGCAGGTATTATCAATTAAAGAAAATTCGTCATACATCGCATTAATCTGATATTATCTATAAAAAAACTCGATGAAATTTTCAAATAAAGTCCAAAGTTCAAAGAACTTGTTCCTGTTTCAACGAAGCACGATGAATTTCAGGTTGTAACTAAACAATATAAACACTTACAAAAGGAAATCTTGTTCCCAGCTCGGAGTCGGACCCTTCACTGTCACCGTCGTCGACTTGACATTCTGTAGTTTGAGTGTCACGTATGTGTTGAATTGTGTTGCTGCTGACAAAATTGAACCATATTAAGAAGTATTAAGGTATATTTTCCTTCACAACTAAGTAAAACGAATCAGTGAAAATTAAAAATTTGTTAACAATTAGAACGAACATTTCTTTCCATTTTTAAATAGTTACAGTATTGCCATGATCGCTTGTATTTAAAGCTCAGGATTCTTACAAATGAATTAAACTTCTGCTTAGCAACTGCTATAATAAGCTCTGACTTTTTGAAATAAACTTACTAGCTTTTACCCGCAACTTAGCGTGGACCATTGTCACGTGATAGGTTGATAATAGATGGCTTTTCAATGTCATCATATTCCTATAGAATTAACAGGATCCTATTCCTATTCCTGTAGCATATAGAACTGGATTTCTATAGCCCATATGTTACTCCGGTGTGTAATGAATAATTGTCCCAAATATCATCGATATTGGTTCAGCGGATTCACCGTGATAGAGTAAAAAACATACATCCATACTCACAAACTTTCGCATAATATAATATTAGTATGATAGGATGTGCTAAATTGATAAATCTCATTAAATTCATCATTCGTGTTACGATAAAAGTCAATATTTGGAAATATCGAAAATATATTCATATACATATGCAGGTGATATTTTCGTGGTAGAGTAAAGTTTATACATCCTTCTCTCCCTTACAAAGAGACCTTTGCTCAACGAATAGTAGTAACAGACTTTTGGTTTACTCTCAATAGCTGATCGAGTTCTTCAAAAGTTGCACATTAAAAACAACGTAAATTTGAATAAATGAAAATAATTAAAAACATTTACTTTGCAATTGAAATATTTTTATTAGAAATATAAGTAAATTAGATTGCTTTCTCTTACCTTGTATACCAACGTAGCGCGCCTTTTTTACTGCAAAGAATGAAATACACATTGATTAATAAAAGATATATATGTTACATTAATATCAAAATCGCGTAAATTAAATAAATATTTTATGCTGTCTAGTGTCTGTTTGTCACACTCACAAACTACTTAAACACATCTTTATGCACCAATAGATAGAATAATAATAATTATTATTATTGTATCTATTGGCGCATAAAATAATAATTATAGAATAATAAATGTATATTTTTTTCAAGGTTTTGTGTAAATTAATTCAAATGTGACGATCATTATTAAAAGTTTCAAAAAAGTTAAATCTCAGAGGACTCAAAAGAGTCTTCCTTTAATCTGTTATAATATCTCTTTTAGTCCTAATTTAAATGATGTAAAATATAAAATATTACTGTAATTATTTAAATTAATAATATAACACTTTGAGTTATAAATACTATTTGAGAATATTCCTTAGCTTATAAAATTACGTATATACAATGCAACATTATAAGGTTGCGTGTGACATGAAACACAAGAATAAGTTTAAATCGATAACGGTGGTTAGCTAGAACATTAAAATTCCTACAATGTCTCAAGCGATTAATTATAACACGTAAATTGCCTTTTTAACTATGTCTTTGAAAATCTTAGTAGTTTTTTGGCGTTATCAAGATTATTATAACACTTTACTATCTGAATTTTTTAAATTTTAATTTGAGATGAAAAATTTAGCGTATGACGTATCTCTAACGAAAACATCAAATTTACTCTTATACGTTGCTGACGCCTGTGTTCTAAATATCCCAACCATTTATAGTAAACCTATAGCAGTGATTTGTTTGTTTTCTAACAGAAACAGATCATTTTGTACACAAGGTGGACTGAAGACCTCAAAAAGGTCGCAACTGGATCCAAGCAACGCAGGATCTTGTTATGTGGAAGTCCATCGCTTGAAAAAGAAGTGATAGAGAAAAGTATACACAAAACTGATTTTTAGCAAAGCCCATGTCGCAGCTATGTCGACACATCATTTTGAAATACATTTATTAAATGTTTTATTTAGCTTTAGCTTAATTATGTATATTTATTAATTTATGTCATGTTAGCACTTTTGTGGAATAAATAATTTTCATTTAAAAGTAATAATAAAATTATTTTGCTATAATCTGCGATGAATTCATTCATTAGTCGTGGATTATAGCAAAATAATTTTATTATTACTTTTGTATTATGGATCTCCGCAAAGTAACGCCTAATTCTATAAAATAATTTTCATTCATTTCATTCAAATATACTGTCGTAATGGATGTAGGAGACTCTTTAAGGAACAAGAAGTGTCTGGAAGATTTAAGCAGCGTAAGACGTGTGACAAGAAGGTTTATTCGAACTCCAGATCCAAACGTCCACATGAAACTTTCAAATTATTATTTATGAGCGAGACCATGGTCCTATAACTATTACGTTATGTTAAATAGGTCAAACGGTCTCGCTACGATGCTTATATAACCGGTATAATTCTACCGTGTCCTATAATTTAGACCCTATTCGCATTTGCAGAAACATTTACTTAAATATTATATATGTCACAAATGTTTATCCCGGATTAAAATTTTGAACATAAAAGTAGTTATTGTGAGTTAATTATAAGAGATTTTTGAACAACTTTCACCATTTACTTAGCGCACGCAAGGAAAGCTTTAAATTTTGACGTAAAGAGCTCACGTTTTTATTCCCCATATGGGCCTCGGGTCCCGTATGGGTATCGGGTTAGCCTGACTAGTTTCAAACTAGTCAGGCTAACCCGATAGAATAAGACGTTAGAATAGCCGTTATACATTAACTATAAATATCACTCAAGCTATTTTAAATTCAAAAAGAAAAAAGTTATTTATTATTCGTAAACAATATCAATATAAAAGGCAAAGCTTGAAGAGATATGTAAATGTGTACGATTGAAGTGGAGTGCTTTACTCGTACTATATTTAACTAGATCCGTATTCCGTATACCAACAACAATAGAATTATGGGATTGTGTCTGAGCCATTTACATAATCTATCTAAAATAGGCTTATATGTTTGGAATTCGGGGGAATGGTGATCGTGAGTTTAAGCTATTTCGAATTTTAAGGCTAAAGTATCATCATTCTCACCCTTATCCCACTCTAAGTGAAGTCGGCACAACATGCCATAAACATGTTGTCATATGATTTGGCTAGGTATTTTACAACTGGCCGCCTGCCTGTCAACTTACCTTAGTCGCCTTTTACGACACATTGGTAAGAAACAGGGTGGTCTATTCTATTCGACTGTAAACACACCGCGAGTCAACTTACCTTATTCGCCTTTTACGACACCTCGGTAAGAAATTTGAGTGGTCTTTTCTACTCAGCCGGGTTCCAAACGCCTTTTTAAGGTTAAGGTGTATTATCTTAAATAGTACAAGGCTATCAAACAAATTCAGTCGACTTACTTATTAGTTTATAACAACAGTTAAACCTGTTTTCGCCGGGAAGTAAAGAAAAAAATCCCTTCAAAAGCTAAACGGTATAAACAAGTGACCCCTTTGAATTATTTGCTTTGCGGGTTTAAATATAAGGGGTATGATGAGCTGTAATAATAAAAAAGAATATATTTGATCTGCGTTATGCAATTCACGACGAAGGACAGCGTCATGTGCGTGTTTTTTGAAATCCTGGGATATAGGTACTTAGGTTAAACAATCCGCGTTAAAACAACAGCAGTCTAATAGCAAAAAAATCTTGTTACAATAAACGTATATAACGTTATAAATTGAAAAGATCAACTGCGCATTTCTTTGTAATAACTTAAATGTAACAACAACATTCCCCAATAAACGAACGACATAATTATATTTCCGAAATTGAATGAAAGTGTAAGGATTTTTTTTTTACATTAACAACAACAGTCCACCGAAATTTCTGAAAAAAAAGACAGGAGTTTACGAAAATTCGGCGTTCCGTATTATCATAAGGGCGGTGGCATTAATTGAATTTTTATAAATAGGTTTGACACTGAAAAGTGAATTATGTTGGTGACATCTGTAGCATATATTAGTTAAATTTCACTCCAATACCATAAATGTATTGCTTCCTTGTTGTATTTGTCGTTTCATTAAAAATTAGGTTTGCAGACTAAACTTTTTCATTAATCTTATTGATCCTCTAGAAGTCCGGCTGTTATGTATTATAAAGGGGAAGTCCCTTAAACGTATCTTACTAAACTATCTTTCAAGTCTACGCTGCCTTTCTGTTTTTGTATGTATTTGCAAAGATATCCACATTATTATCGTAGAAGAAATATATATATATGTATATTCAAAAAAGAGTTTGGCGAATAGCAATAAAGCTTAACGTAACGCCTTCAAAACTCGTGAGCTTTAAAGAGACCCATAACTTAGGAGAGCTAAGAAAACGTTAGTTTTTTTAATAACTCGTAGCGTGATATTATAGACGAAGCTTAATTTTGAATTAAGTCAGTTTAATACTAAACGTGTAATATATTTATCTCGATTCTCATATTATTCTACTAATATTATAAATACGAAAGTTTGTGAGTATGGATGTATGTTTGTTATTCTTTCATGGCAAATCCGCTAAACCAATATCGATGAAATTTGGCGCAATACACCGGGGGGTTATAGAAATCCTGTTAATTCTACAGGATTAGGATGACATTGAGAAGCGTCATATATTATAAACCTATCACGCGACAACAGTCTTCGCGAACGAAGTTGCGGGTAAAAGCTATTCGATTAAAAAACTAGTTAATGTAACCTCGCTAATTCATCAACAGAGCAATGTCGACAATCTACAACTACATGCGAGCTGCGCTATAATTAGAGTTTTTACCCGTGCAGGGAAGTATACAGTATGTATTTGGGTTAATAGGCTAGCTGTTCGTTATTGTGCCTTTCTCAATTTAACTCAACCTACCCGAAAATGAGATAATAGAATTTTGTAACCTAGCTTCCCTTATGCGTTACTAATTAATTTAATTATAATTATGACTATTTACTTAAGTATATAGAATGATTATAAGATGTGTTTGCAGTAGTGATTATAAGGAGTCCTAAGACTTGTGTGATAGAATGTCTCTATCTTTTATGGTTAACTCTCAATAACTACTTTTATGTTCATCTATTTATACTTATTATGAAACAACTCAGCAACAAATTAACTCAGAATTAAATCAAGGATTACGCGAAAAACTTTAACGCATTAAGTGAAAAATTTTGCGGACGAAGCCACATGCACAGCTAGTGTAGTATAAAAAATAGGCATATTTACTTAATACTGTCATTCTACGAGTTTATTCTAACGTATCCTATAGTAAACTGTAGATACACTTACGTCAAATAATGCGCTAAAATGTACAATTATAAATCCGGCCTAATAATAAACGTTTATAAATCCGGTAATATATGAATACATATTAAGTCTAATGTAATGTAAATGTATTAGAGTTTAGATGTAGCGTCCTTAGACGAAGTTTGTGAGGGGTTGATGAATTACGTCCATCGTGGCAGGGCTAATCTCTCAAGTTTCGTGACCAAATGGCAGTTGTTTGCAATAAGGATATTACGAAATTCATCCGATTTCTTACTAACGATCTACTTTTGTCTCAGACATTGTTTACAAAAATTATACACTGATAATTCTAACTATACATAACCGTTATCATTTAAATTGGATCATTTTAATTGGCAATCGTAACAACCTAATAAAAATATTAACCAACACATTTACACAACCAGTAATACAATAGTAGTAGTTTGTAACCGAAGCTAACTATATAGGAATTTCCTGTTAAAAAACATACAATCCTCTCTTAAGTACTAGTTCTATATAAAAAAACAAGAAAACGAAGTAGACTTCTATAATTATACAGTATAGATTATAAGTAAAGTATATAAGTAAGTAGCGGCCTGTTACTCTCCCACTGCTGAGAATAGGCCTCTTCTCTCCGCTTTTTGAGAGAAGGATATATGTATGGAAGGATATAGATGTATAGACTATGCTCTCACAAATTTACTTAATACTTAAATACAATATGAAAAATCAAAAACATGCGAAGTGGATTCAAATCATAAATATTATAATAAGTCGAAAAGCTCTTTAGATAAAAAATAATGACGTGTCCTCAAGTACTCTGAATGTAAATAAAATTTTGTGTTGGATGAGATTAAATGGAAATAGTATACAAATTCACCATAATATAAGTATACTAAGTTGAGTCATTTCTAATTTACCGCTCGTTGTTATTTCACATTTTTAATGATTATGTGTATAGAAAAAGTTACGAAGTACCTTGTTAATTTCCCACTACTACACTCTCTTTTGGAGTTAATAATAATAATTGATCAACTCCTTTAATGCAATTAACCAAAATAAGTTTTTGGAAAGTCATAATTTTATTTATGTTTTCCTTATTACTTGCGACATATATGCTTTGCAGTTTTTCTACTGGAAATACTTCCAGATGCTTAAGTGCAAAATCTAAAACCGCATTTGATATCTGACTACAGATTGAAAAGGGCACAGACATTCACGCCCACGCCAGATTCAGTAAACGACATTAACGTTCTAAAATTGCTTTTCTGCAAAACTTATGTAGGTTTTTACTAATACCCAAATTGATTTAAAAAATGCTTTTACCTGTAACTGCGTTCGCGTGGACTGTTTTGCGTGATCGGTTGATAATAGATGACGATTTTGAATGTCATCCTATTCTTGTAGAATTAACAGGATTTCTATAACCCCCCGGTGTATTGCGCCAAATTTCATCGATATTGGTTAAGCGGATTTGCCATGAAAGAATAACAAACATACATCCATACTCACAAACTTTCGCATTTATATTATTAGTAGGATTTTTTTACATATCTGTTTATAAACTGTAACATTTAACTTTGATACTTTCGATAATAAGACGTCATATATAATTCGAATAAATTAAAAAAGAATAGTTTTTTGCTCTATATCCATATAGAAAAGACCTCAGTCACTAGTATCCTATTCGTCATTTTTATTACGATACTGGCGTCTAATCGGCGCAGACAAATTATTCTAAGCTAGCCTAAATACTTTTACTTTACTTTCATTCTAATAAGTTAAAACATCCGTCAATAGACCTTAACAACAACAAACTAATCATGGCTAATTTTATAAAAGATTTTTCATATAACTTAAAATTAGCGACTACCATAAACTGAGACATTTTACTTGAGTGGAACTTTATCTTATTCTTAATTATTTTCCTTAAATTCATGTTAACAAAAGATTATTCGAATCACATTATGCCTATATTATAAAAAAATATTCTAAGCGCTTTAGTATAATTTCAAACATCTCGTTTTCTTGTTCTAAAATCGTCTTTAAAGGGACACCCACGCTCGTCAATTGCAGACGCTTAGAAAATCTCAATAGGGAGGCTTAGAACACACAGGATGGATCATTATTTTTTGAAAAGTAAAATATATTAACTCGATAAATACATGCATAAAAGATTTAAATATAAATAAAGCTATTAATTATATTATAAACCTGAACAATTCTAATATAATTTATGTGTCAATTAAGATAGTAAAAAAGGTAATGAAAATATTATTAATATTATACAATTGACGATAAAAGAAAACATACGTTATGCTAAATGTAGTGTGTACTATTCGTTCTCATACCTGATTTAGTAAAAACTCAATAGAATTTGTAAAAACTCGTGCTCTACCCGCCACCAATAACACAACAATACACAAGCGCTGCACACATTCTCCACCACAATCTCAACAATCGTATGACCCTTAACTGAAGCATTGTCAGGAGATAAACTCCACAAAAATGCAAAGCCTTTTTTGTATAACGGATAGTACACTCTACATTTAGCATTACATACATTTTCTTTATTGCGGACTAAACCAAAATATTATTAAAAATCAATTATCAAGTTGAATGAATACTGAAAGGTAGTTAATTTTCAGCAAAAAGTAATATAATATACACTTTACTCATAGTAAACTTATCTGTACATGACAATAGTAATACGATATATCGTCATGAGAACATTTAACTTTACAACACTGTAATCTCACGCATTCTTTAAAGTATAAATCATCTTCCTGCCCTTATCCCACTCTAAGTGAGGTCTGCACGACATGTTATAAACATGCTGTGTCATGATTCGGCTATGCCTTACGACCGGCCGCCTGCCTGACGTCAACTTACCTCAGTCGTATTTTACGACACCCCGGTAAGAGAGAGGGTGGTCTATTCTACTAAACCGGATACCACACGGTGGGTCAACTTACGTTAGTCGCGTTTTACGACACCTCGGTAAGAAATGAGGTTGGTCTATTCTTCTCAGCCGGATACCACACGGCGGGTCGACTTACCTTAGTCGCCTTTTACGACACCTCGGTAAGAAAAGAGGGTGGTACTATTCTATTCAGCCGGTTACCACACGGCTACATTCTTTAAAGTATAAAAACAGCTTATATTACATCAAATTATATTCTAAACACAGTTCATTCAAATAAATCGTTATAACTTTAAAACTTACAGTTAAGCAATGCAATAATGTCACTTGTTTAAATAGCATACTTATTGAAATCGAACTTTTTGACCGAACAAAGTTTTACACTGTGAATGGTAGAAAACAACTTCACGGAACGGAAAAATTCTAATAATGCTAGCTATAATAAATAAGGGGTTAACCGAATGGAAACTGTAAATTTTGTATTAGACCGGTTTTCAATTCATGTCAGTTGGACACGCGACCGTTTTGCTTTAATTTGCTATAATTAGGTCAATGTTCTTATGTGTTTGTTTTAGAAAGTAATAAAAACTTTACACTTTTAATGACAGACCATCAAGTTTAAGTCCATTAAATTTAATGACGCCTAATATACTGTACCCAATTCACTAAAAAGACTCAAATAAAACTTACACTTTTTCGATAAATCAAAACAATGCAAGGAAACTATATATCACCCAAAAAATTAATATAGTTATATCTGTACTAGGCGTAAATATCTTAACAAGTCACACACTTTTCAAGGTAGCCATAAATAAGTTTCATTTTAGAATAGCTTTTAGATTATTTGAATATTCACAAGTTTGTATATTCAATATACAAACTTACCTATAATAAAAGACTTAATCGACTTAATGAATTATTCACCATATAAATTAAATCCTAATGGCTATTATGATTAAATATTAAAATGACGTAAGTCGACTTATCAACATATTCACACGGATACGGATATATTGATCTTATATTTCGGTACAATACTTTCCTTACACAGAACTATAAATAACATTTGATACAAAAGTAATAATAAAATTATTTTGCTTTTGTATTATGGATCTCCGCAAAGTAACGCCTAATTCTATAAATTATTTAACATTTGATAAATAAAAATAATTATTACGTCTTAAACACCTACAATTCATATAAAATACATATGTATATCATATATAACGATTAGAAATTGTCGTAGCGAGTGTGTGTACTGCTTGCGTGGTGTGCTATTGGTGGTGGTGTTATGTTGATCTATTGGTTTTCTAATTTTATTATATTATTATTTTATGGTCTTTTATAAAATTTAATATTTTTAATGTGCTACTTTCGTCCCGTATATATTTGTAAACAGATCATTTTCGTTACTTATATTTAATTAAAATCTTGCGGCACACAGCTTTCGAATTAGACTAACAAAAGAGTTATGTGGAGCAACAATGGCCGAGAAAACGGTATAAATAATATAAGCAATAACTTACCGCTCTAGAAACAGTCAAAGAACTCAAGGAGATGGAATCGCTTGAGATAATTTCTGAATAATTTTTATTGGTCTGTATTTTTGGACAAATTGATTTTTTTTGTTTATTTATATTACATTTATTTTTTTGTATATTATTACATCTTTAATATTTAAATGAGTTAATCTTGTATGTATGTATGTATATATGTATATATATATATATAATTTTTTTGTTTTTTTTTCGTAATCTCGGAAACGGCTCGAACGATTTCCCTGAAATTCAGCATGTAGGGAGTTTTGGGAGAGAAAAATCGATCTAGCTTAGTTTTATTTTTAAAAAAATCCTTTTATCAATGTTTATGGGTCTTAAAAATACTCATATTTATTTATATTATATTTACTTATATTATATATTTTTTTATTACAGTTATAATACTAATAACTACCAAATTAGTAATTAAATATAGTTTTGTAAATAATTAATGTCAGAAAAATTATGAAAATGATAACATTACTATTTTAATTATATTTACTAGTTGTATTATATGCAAGTATCCTTTGGATCGGTAATATATAAATTGTATACTGATTAAGCCACCTTATCAAGTTTACGGATTTGGTAATAAGCACTTACAGGAGGAAGTAGGTCAAATTCGACGTATTATACTTGCTGTATGGAATTGTTTTAGTACTAAAATAGACGACTGCAAACTTACGTCCTAAGTAATAATTGTTCCATTTAAAAAAAGGGATTTGGCTATTTCTAATCAAATATAATTATTTAGATCATCATCATCATTATTCTCCTGCCCTTATTCCATTCTATGTGAGGTCGACACCACGTGTTATAAACATGTTGTCACATGATTTGGCTAGGCATTTTACGACTGGCCGCCTGCCTGACGTCAACTTACTTTGGTCGCCTTTTCGGTAAGAAGTGAGGGTGGTCTATTCTATTTAGCCGTATACCACACAGCGGGTCGACTTACCTTAGTCGTCTTTTACGACACCTCGGTTAGAAACGAGGGTTATACTATTCTATTCAGCCTGTAAGTTGACCCGCCATGTGCTATCCGGCTTAGGCGAATATACCACACTCATTTCTTAACGAGCTGTCGTAAAAAGCGACTAAGATAAGTAAACGTCAGGTAGGCGGCCGGTCCTGAAATAACTAGCTAAATCGTATAACAACATGATTAAAACATGTTGTGCCGACCCCACTTAGAGTGGGACAAGGGCAGGAGAATGAATGATGATATTTATTTTAATATTTCATGTTTTTTAATATTTTTGAACATCTCGATATGTATAATATTTAAGTAAAGAACAAGCGGGAAGTTTTTGTAATATTGGGCAAGTTAGGTAATGGCAGCCTGCCAACAATGGCGGAACCCGGCGGGCTGTACAAATTATACTTTCCTCCGCACGTCATATTATATATTGTAGAAAACTCGCGTTACAGTTCACAAAGTGTATTTTTACGACACAGAAAGAAACCTATAGTGCTACGGAGCATGTTTTTAAACTTTTTAAGTTATGCTAAACTTACTTCCTCCTGCCCTTATCCCACTCTAAGTGGGGTCGGCAAAACATGTTACTAATTGAATGTTACATATTTGAAGATTGTGTACCACCTTTACTAAACACACAGGGTGGCGGTGGACGTATCCAATCGCGGAAGCCACTACCCTTGACCTGGATGAGTTTGGCCAAGTGGGGCGTTTCTCAGCAGAGCGTCGAGAAAAAATTCATAGCGACCCACTCGAAATCGGATAAAAAAAAAATAAATAAAATGTCACATGATTTGGCTACGTATTTTACGACCGGCCGCCTGCCTAACGTCAACTTACCTTAGCCGTATTTTACGACACCTCGGTAAGAAAGGGGATGGTATATTCTACTCAAGCGGTTACGACACAGTGGGTCAACTTACCGTAGTCGCCTTTTACGACACCTCGGTAAGAAATGAGGGTAGTCTAGTCTTCTTAGCCGAATACCACACGCCGTGTTGACTTACCTTAGTCACCTCTTACGACACCTCGGTAAGAAATGAGGGTGGTCTATTCTACTCAGCCGGATACCACACGGCGATCATTATGCTAAACTTACATCATGACTATATTTACATTACAATATATTTTTTAATCATTTTTTTATTTATGTACAAAATGACATAAACAAAAAACCAATTTAACGTTCAGATGTGACTGTGGATAACAACTTTTTGATTTTATGTATTCCAATCACGTACGGAATATGTAAAATCGTTTCCAACATAAAAATTCAAATTTCAAAATTGGGATATTGCGGCTTCCTTTGAGACTACATGCATGTGTATGCAATTAGGTTACTCCTGAAATTTAGAGCATTTAGGAAGCTAAGAGCAAGACCTTTATGGTGCTTCATGAAATTCCATTCAAGATCACGGTAATACTATAGCCAGCAGTTAAACTACAATTTTACCTATTTTTCCATTTATCTTACTGCGTCAATGGGCCAGTCAAACCAGTGTTCTTACCATTTTGACTATAACGTTTTTTTTAACTAAAAGTTTGAATTGTGAAAATTTGAAGTTGAGATTGTAGTGGTGAATGTGTGCAATGCTTGTGTATTGTTGTGTCATCGGTGTCGGGTAGTGCATGAGTTCTTACAAATTCTGCATGTATCAGGTATGAGAACGAATAGCACACTCTACATTTAGCATTACATATATTTCCTTTTATCGCGGATTATAGCAAAATAATATTCCCATTACTTTTCTATTAAAAAACACAAGAGAAGAATGAACACTACAAAATCCAATTAAACCAATATCTACAGTTTTAAAATGCATGGCAAGTCACGCAGCAAGTATTCCCGAGGCACTCTTCTAGTTTAAACTTACCGGTGCAAACTAGAATAGCATACTTGAGTTAAACCCTGTCTAATGCATTCTCAATTAACGGATACTCTCGCACTCTAATTTATATTCCCTGCACATCTTTGTTGCTCTACGTCCAACAAAGACACTAAGTTATCTTAATTAATATGTCTAGTTTAGTAGCTATGGTGTGACTTTATTAGCCTACAAAGTTACACTATATATATATAGTATAGTATAGTAGAAAAGTAGTAGTATAGTAATAGTATATTAGAAACGTATAGTATATGTTTGTCCACAAAACAAGATAAAATAAAAAAAAAAATATAATATTTCTATTTGAATATATTTTAATTATTTCATTTATCAACTGGACAATTAAATGTTTTGAAGCATTAATAAATAATAATAATTTAGTAAATTACGTAATTAAAAAAGTACATTGAGTTATTTGGTTGACGTCAAGAGAAGGTGAAAATAAGGAACTTTTCTTAGTGATACCTAACTGTAAAATTGAACTGTATAATTGAATTTTTTGAATTTAGCTTTGATTTCAATAAGTGAATAAATATTATATGTAAGATGTCCGCCGTCTCGCCGTGTGGTATCCGGCTGAATAGAAAAAATAAGAAATCCTGTCGTATTGCGAAGTAAAAGAGAATGTTCTTTAAAGGAAAAAATAGTGAAACCTGCTTCAGTTTCCTCGAAAAAAAGGGAGGCAGTTAATTTTAATGATGACGAGTCAGCATATAAATGTTTTAGGGTAAGAGGCTACTAATATTTAAATGACTTTGAAATGTTTATTTAAAACATTTTTAATATTTATTCAATTGTTTTACTGAATTAATTAGAAGGGATCATAATCAAATTATCAGGAAATCATGTTACTTGAGTGAATACTACAACAAAAAATACAAACACTTCCGAGAATATAATTGTTATGTTTGTTTATATAGCGAAGTACGTTCGGTTATGAAACAAAGCGACCCACTATGACGCAAAACTACGCTAACCTTCACCTTTTCTAAGGCGAGATATGAATTTCGACCATAGCGCCCTTAAAACCTTCATAGAAGGTAATTAGATACGTTGTTACATCACATATATAAAAATGTAGTTTTAATTAAAATTTACTTACACACACAAACGTTCATTTATTAATTACTAGCTTTTATTTGCAACTTCGTTTGCTTGGACTGTTGTCGCGTCATAGGTTGAAAATAAATGGCGCCCTATGTCTGACTTCAATGGCATCCTATTCCTGTAGAATTAACAGGATTTTTATAGCCTATATGTTACCTCGGTGTATAAGGAATAATTGTACCAAATTTCATCGATATTGGTTAAGCGGATTCGCCGTCAAAGACTAACAAACGTACATACAAATTTAATAATCAAAGATAAAATTATGTTATAAAAAATACTAAATGCGTATTTCATATCATTCTAACAATTGTTTTATTATTTTTTTAATTGTCATAATCGTCACATTCAAACGCAAAATACCCTACGACAATAAAATATTACGTAGTATCTATGTAGACTATTACGTAGTTGTACGTAGCTCTACGGCGTAGCACATGTTAATTAGACGCTTAACGGTTACATAAATGGTTGAGATAAGGCTAAAGGCGGAAACTTAGTATTTAGTTCATGGTAAATTTAACTTTATTTGGAATTGAGTAAATTAAAATCTATTCGTTTATTTTTTTTAATTAGTTCCAATATCATGGTAATATGAAGTTGTTGACATTTCTCGACAGTGAATTGACGTATATTTCGTAACATTTTACATATTAATAAAACGTTATTGATTAACTATAGCATTATGTAGAAATTATTGTTATTGACTAAGTAAAGAAGTGTTGACCGATGTCAGTTATGAAAAAGATACATCCATATATATTTTTTATAATATCAATATATTAAAAAAAGAAATTGTGTGCTTAATTTGTCAATATAATAGGATTTGGTACTCATCTAAACAATATATTTTTTAAAAGATTACATTTAGCAACTAAATATTTTTAAAAGTGCCTTAAGTTACCACCTCATTATACAAATCGTTCTGTCGCATAAATACGTCGTCAAATTAAGGTGACCTTCACCAGAAAAATTGTAGCACTACAATTTTTTGGTAACACTAATGACATTCATTAGTTATATTTTATATTATTCATTAATCTTTCTTATCTTAGGTCATTATTTGTAACTATTATGATAACACTGGGACCCAAAAAAAAGGGCTAGGTGCATTTGACCAGACCGACTTATTGGTCGATATTGCTACCTAGTATATTCAAATTCAAAGTCAGTTTGAGCTATACACTCTCAAAATTTCAAGAAAACATAAAAAAACAAATGTATACAGTTAGATACAATTATTATTTATTATGTGGATTGAAAAACAAGATATTTTTTTATATTATCCATATTCATATCATAAATTGCCGATTTTTGTATTTAAGTGCATCCATATCTGTTTTTCTTGAATTCGGATTCAGTGGGACAAAATACGTACCCAAAAGTCGGTCCGATCAAATGCACTTTCCACTGTTATTTGTGTGCTGCTGTATTTATTCAAAATGACAATCATGAGCTGACATTATTGAGTCAAGAGTACATGAATTCTTTTAAGTAAAAATATCAAGAAACTTATAAATTTCAGTTGCCCTGAAACCAATATTCTATAATCTATTTGTAAAAGTTGATTACCCATACAAATAATTTCAATAAGGAAAGATATTGTGTATAAATAAATATATATATACATATATATGGGACACTTTCACACACGGTCGTCCGTCCCCAAAGTAAGTAACTTAATACTTGTGTTATGGTAGACAGACAACTGGTGAATATATACTTATATAACTTTAAATACATACTTAAATACAAATATACACCCAGATTCGAACACCAACAAATTCATTTATAGAAAATGTTGGCCCTCGGCGGGAATCGAACCCGCGACCCGCGGAGCTGAAGGCAGGGTCTCTACCCACTACGCCAAGGGCTAGCCCCTTATCAGTATGATATAAAGTTATAGAGCTTTCCGAAATATTGGCTGGAATCAGTGGAAGATATGACATGAACTCACCAAAAATGAAAGAATTGTACGTCATGGTAAAGATAGCGAACCCCTTAAGTACCCCAAGCTTATTATTATTATTATATATTAGTCTAACACCTTTGTTAAAACTATTGCAGTAATACGAAAATAGGTCAAATCTTTCTCTTTATTAAATAAAGGTCAACACTGTTAGATAAAATGTCACGTTAAAATGCGTGGGTTCAGTGTTTTGTTGCCGTTTTGATCAAAATGAAAATAAGCTATATCACAATATTCATTCTAAAATTGTTATTTATAGTGACATTGTATTACATTATATTTTATTGTATTACATCATTAAAAAATGTTTAAACTTCTTACTAAATCATTTTTATCGCAAGTAATATTCCAGCATTGCTTTATCTTTACTTGTTATTTTTTTAAATTGTAAAACAACATTACTATAAAATGCAATTCTGATTATAATTTTATTGTAAGTACTAAAACTAATGCAATAATTTTGCAATTATCAAGTAAAGTAAAAAGTATTCATTTATATAGAATTTATATCGATATGAATACTTCATAGAATATTCATGTTCATGTTCATTCGTACGAACACGATCGTAGCATTACTAGTAGCTACGACGTAGCACATGTTTATTAACAATGTAATAGTTTCCCTAAGGTATCAGGTTCGTCGTAGCAAGGAAACTTTGTGGTTAATAGTCTACACAATATGCAACACTTTGAAAATGGAAGCCAAACACTTATAAAGTTACACTAGTATCAAACATGATTCGTCTATGTTATTTGTTAATATAATATAATAATTATGGATTGTCAATTATTCAAAATCATCGACTAATTTAGTAAGACTTTAAAGTAATAAACATAAGCGATGAATATTTTAATTTACATCTGCTTGTAAACATTCGAGCATTATATACAGTAACAAGCAGTGTTATATGATTGCCACAACAATCGAAAACATATGTAATAGAAGAACGATACCCATCGAAGATATGGATATTCAGACTTCTACAAAAGTAATAATAAAATTATTTTGCTATAATCCGCAAGCAAAATAACTTTATTATTATTGTATTTATAAATCTCCACCAACTAACGCCAAATTCTGTGAATTATTCGGACTTCTGTTATACACCTGTACACATAATCGCAATGTAACCAAAATGCAAGATGTTTATTTTTGTAACATTTCAAAAATTATTATAAGTCTAGTCAAGAGGTGTTGAAAGTACATAGCAACGTGTCAAGAGCCTGACCTTGGCCGAGAATGCGATACGGAAACAGAAATATGATGACTTATGACGTAACTGCGCCTAAAGCTTTAACGTAAAGAAATACAACGTAAGGGAAATCATCTCCATACTTTCAAAGATACTAATCGCGAATTGATATAAGGCACTAATAGTGTATTAATATAGAGAGTCGCCTTATTGGTTACATAAACTTAACGTAGGAGAAATTATAAAAGTAATCATCATCCTCCTGCCCTTATCCCACTCTAAGTGGGGTCGGCACAACATGTTACAAACATGTTGTCATATGATTTGGCTTCGTATTTTACGGACCGGCCGCCTGCCTGACGTCAACTTACCTTAGTCGTATTTTACGACACTTCGGTAAGAAAGAGGGTGGTCTATTGTACTAAACCGGATACCACACAGTGGGTCAACTTACCTTAGTCGCCTTTTACGACACCTCGGTAAGAAATGAGGTTGGTCTATTCTACTCAGCTGGATACCACACGGCGGGTCGACTTACCTTAGTCGCCTTTTACGACACCTCGGTAAGAAATGAGGTTGGTCTATTCTACTCAGCTGGATACCACACGGCGGGTCGACTTACCTTAGTTGCCTTTTACGACACCTCGGTAAGAAATGAGGTTGGTCTATTCTACTCAGCTGGATACCACACGGCGGGC
This sequence comes from Morpho helenor, assembly GCA_029227775.1. NCBI lineage: Eukaryota > Metazoa > Arthropoda > Insecta > Lepidoptera > Nymphalidae > Morpho > Morpho helenor. The sequence continues at coordinate 5,555,006 of JARGCU010000006.1, forward strand.
CGACTTACCTTAGTCGCCTTTTACGACACCTCGGTAAGAAATGAGGGTGGTACTATTCTATTCAGCCGTATACCCCACGGCGTTTATATAAAAGTAATGTGAATTTAAATTAATAAAATAATTATAATTATTTTAAAGATTGAAATGTATAATATTATAAGATAAAACTATTGTGAAGTATAACTTTATGACTTTGTATTGACATTGAGATTGACATTATATTATATATGATATATTATTGACATAGTTATTGTAAAGTACCTTTAATTATTGAACACGAATTAATACGAATAACGAGATAACCTTTAATTAATAGAACATTTACAATGAGATCTGTCTAATATAATTTAAGAAATTAAAATGTATCTATTGTTGGTTATTCAATAAACAAATAAATACAATGGATCTGAATACTAATAAAGTTCGTAGAAAACGCGATGTTTTAAACAATGGTAACATAAAATGTTATTATAACTTGATTAAATTAAGCTAATTCTCGCGAATTCTGTTCTAAACTATAATTTATGAACTAAGGCATTGATGGCACGACACCAGCCAGCCAGTTCATAAATCATTACCAGAATATTCAAAGACTTGGTAAAGCAGAATAACAACTTACAAATCTTTACTATTGAATTATTCGCAAATTCGTTGAACCTTGCTAATAAGTTTGTATATATCCGTAGTGCACTGCAAACTTTTTTGAATTTAAACTATCGTCAGTAGTATTTTTTTATTATTATTTATACTCACGTCTTATCGACGAAGTGTATTTACATCGGTAGTCTTTGTGAATAAATCACAAACCTTTCAGGTCTGTTTGTATTTGTATTTATGTAGGTAAGATTAACCTCCGACATAACAACTGTCTCAATGAGTGTACTATTTTATTAAATACATAAATATAATACATATAAATTGTATAGGTATTATCTTAGTCCCTTATCTATGCATTCAAAACTTATTTACTTATATACGCACATAAGTTATAAGTCTTAGAGGCAAATAAAATAATTACAAATAAACAAATCTATATAAATAAAATATCATTAAAATTTATTTAAATTTTCTACAAATGTACAAACTACCTTTATGGTGTTGTTTTCCAGATATAGAGTGCATGGGACCACATTTTCTTGTCTCTTTTTAAGAAATATACCTTTAAAATTATAGGCCGCAAGAGTTCCTAGGTAGGTCCTTAGGCAAAGGTTCCCAGGTAGGTATAGTAAATGTATATTGGAAAACCGCCCGATCTTAATCAACTTTTCAAGTTATTTGTCATATTTCCTAATACACCATAGAGATATATATGCATAGACTGAAGTTAAAAACACAATAATTTCGAAGATCCCGATAACAGTTGAAGTCAAGACAAAACTTTAGACCGTTAGAATTTAACGGTATAAATTTTAGAATTTGTTTGCAAACTCTACAAGTTCTAGTAAAGTCAGTTTTATAGCCTTGTTTACTATCGTTTTGTTTGTACCCATTGCAATGCATCACATATACTTTAAAAGTATTTTTCTTCTCAAATAGGTTCTTCTTAAGTACTTTGCGTTAAAAGCTATTATAGCTTAACGGTGAGACTGTTTAGGTATGAGGATAATTCGCTAGAAGAATATTATAAGCTCTTATTAGCTTAGCTGCTATTTAAAATGCATGGCTTTCTTCATTTAAACTATAATTTACACATATACGTATTACATTATTTACCTACTTAGCTACCAATGCAAAAAGTTTTAATCAAAAATTAAATTTTTTATATTAATTTTTTTATATTAATTTATAGAAATTTTTTATAACTTTTCGATTTATATCTAAAAATCTGGGTGTATAAACGGCACAACTAATGCTAGAAATGTAGATCTATTTGGTTCAAAAAACCTAGCTTTTTGCGATTTATGACAAAATGGAGACAAAACTACAAATACATCTGGCGCAACGATACTTTTTTTTTGGATGAAGCGCGAGGCGTTCACCCAATATTTTGGTATTCACGTTTATTTTTTACTATTCTCTGTATTTTTTATATTTCATTTTTAACACAAATGGTTGTAGGAATTCTAGCAATTTCTTAAAATAGATTATTTTTTGGGCTATAAGCACTTTGTTCACTCAAAACTATGCTAATTTAATTGCATATTGAGTCGACGAGAGGGCTGGCTTTTTTTCGATAAACGAATCAGCTTAGCGATTTAACGCGGAAACGCTGTCAGCATTTTTATGACCATTCCATGTGGGCATGATAGTACTATACATAGAACTAGCGTGTAAGATACACATAACTTGTACAGTTTCTTGAAAAAAAAATTATGGCTTAGCCTTCAAGTTCAATATGTTTCAATGGATTTTACTTTCAAATGGTTAAGAACCTTTTGTTAAATTCTTTCAAAAATATTCGTATCACTAAATTCGGGAAACCGTGAGATAGTATTCAAAACGGAATTAGCAGAATACAAAATAGAATATCCCTCGTTATCAATTCATTCTGTCATTCCGTACGAAGGTATTACAGCAAATATCTACCTCGGCACATAATATCGGGGATAATGCGAAGCCCTCATTTATTTGGTGCGAAGCCGCCTGCGAGTCACGTCCCGTCTATTAAGGGGTGTAAGTGGCGAGATATGACGGGTTATCAATATTGAGCGTGCTCGCGTCCACTAAGCATTTAGTCTTCACATAGGCTAATGTGTCTATCTTCCATATATGTATTATAGATTCAATAGAACACCTTTCAAAAGATTTATTTCAGTGATGATGTGAATATTTTTATCTTTTTTTGTTTATTATCACTAAATTAGATTTCACACTTTTTAGAAATATGCAGAATGAATATGAAATGTTTCTAATGAATAGAAACTATGAAAGGTCAAAAATTTAATCAGTATTTATAAATGACTATGACATAAGTACCGGCCTGTTACTATCCCACTGCTGGGCATAGGCCTCTTCTCTCCATTTTTTTTTTTTGGAGAGAAGGATTGGAGCTAAGACCTACCACGCTGCTCCAATGCGGATTGGTAGGTTACACATATCCCCAGAATTCTCTAGAGATATGCAGGTTTCCTCACGATGTTTTCCTTCACCGAAAAGCGTGTGATAAATTGCAATTATCAATTAGACACATAAGTTTTACTAGAAAACTCATTGGTGCCTGCCCGGGATTTGAACCCTAGACCTCCTTGAGAGAGGCGCACGGTAATACCGCTGGGCTACCACAGCTTGACTATGACATATCATGACCGAAATAATCTATTGAGGAATGCATATTCTTATAATAAAAATATACTAAATTATTTTTTGTATAGTTTTAGGTTAGACGTTTGAGAAGGATTTGAAAAACCGAAAATAATTGCTCTATGCAGATTGAGTCGTGGATAATATTAAGGCAAATAAAACTTTCTTACTTCTAAACTTAATTATTCTACTTAATTCTTAACAAAAATGTTTTCTTAACAAAAATCTCATTTAAACGAACTTTTTTTACGTAGGTATATATTAATATTTGTATAGTTGCCGTAGTCCTGTCATAGTTAATAAAAAACTTTGCCACTAACGTTAATTCTTTTCTATTCCTCTTTGAAAATCGATGGTAGTAAATTGGTGCTATTGGAAAAATCCTATTATATCCAAGTGCAAAGGCCGTATATTGTGTATCGTGAATATGTGGATTACTCATTAAACAAACTACTCAGTGATACAAATACGTGTGAAAAGTAAAATATGTAAAGCGATGCCCCAAATCGATACAAAAATAATAAATCAACATTACCTATCAACAGAATGTTTTGTGTGAAACTTATATGTTAACGATTTACACATAAGTTTTTCACACAAGTTTCATTGCCCGTAAATAATAAGTAATCCTAATATATTTGCATTTTTTTGAAGTATAAATAAATATTATATGGGACACTGACATACACGGACGTCAGACCCCAAAGTAAGTAACTTAATACTTGTGTTTTGGGTTACAGACAACTGGTAAACATGTGTATACATACATAGTTTTAAATTACTTATATACATATATATATCCAGACTCGAAGAACCAACTGATTGGTGTTAAAAAGGTTGGCTCTAGGCGGGAATCGAAACCGCGACCCGCGGAGCTGAAGGCGGGGTCTCTGCCAACCGCCCAAAAAAGCCCGTCAATTTATATTTAAATTTAAAACTGTCCCATTTCACAGAATTAAAACAATTTTTAAATCTTTTGAAAAATTAATAAAAGCAAAAATAGCGGTTTTCAATATTGCTATCATGTCCAATCGAACGAGCAAAAGCTATCGTACAATTATCAAATATCCACAGAGCGGTCTAGTCGAAATAAGTGTACGAATTGGCTGACCCATTTGGCTTCCAAATTAAACGTGCGAAACACAAAGACTGTCAAAGGGAAGGCCTGAATACCAAATGCTGAATCAACACTCCGCCTATTATGCGAGAAAGTAACATTGCGCCAGATGTATTCATATTTTTGTTTTTGATGTGCCATAAAATATAAAATAGGAAGGAAGCTGTTGTATACATATTCCGAATTTTCGTTGTTGGGTCGGTCTACTAATACTCTCAGAGAATAACTTTTGCAAATGTTATATATGACGCCCTATTCGTATATGGGACATGTGACTTTATTCTTCGGATAAAGCGAAATTTATTTCGCTTGGTAGTTAGTAAGATTTTTTGGTTTGTGAAAAGGTTAAAGTGTAATTTGGTGTTCTTTTTTGCATCCTTCTTTATCACTCTTCTTACTAGAGCAAAATACTTTTATCGACTCTATGAAGTAATGAAAGCGACAAAGTTTCTAATCAGTATTAAGAGGGTATCAATTCAGTGCCACATACATAAATTTTCATTCAGTTAGTTAAAATTCTTTAATTAAAAAACTTAAGTGCTCATGAATTTAAATCACAAGAAATACCGCTCATCGCCTTTGAAGAGATTTATGCACTTTTCTCACTAGACCTTGAAAAAGTGCCGCTAAATATTCATTCATTAAAGCGCACTACTTTCAAAGTTGATGAATAGAAATTCAAGAGACTGGAACTTTCTATTGTACTCGTGTGCTTTCGCGGCCGCATGCAAAGGTGTATTTATTACGCTTTCGGTCGCTAAGGTCAGGCTTAAGGTATTAATGAGGTAGATTAAACTAAAATAACTTTAAATGAAATGAGAAGTATTATTTTACAACAACTGAAAATGTTTACTTCGTCAATATATAAATGTCTTATTGTTTATGAAGAAAACAAACAAAGAAACAATCAGTAAATTTTTAAAATGTACTTAATATAATAAAAATAACCATAATCACGTCAAAAAATATGTTAATACGTCTTTAATGTTGTCATTAGTGTAAGAAATTTTGGCTTTCGGAAACCAACTAAATGGGAGAAAGACACAAAATCCCTTTGCGCCTGCATGTTATTATAACTTCCCCACTTAATTTTGATATTAACTATTAATAAAGCATATTACACTGTCCTTACAAATTACTAAGTAAAAACTAGTAAAAATACCTTATTTAAAACTGTATTGCAATCCATACGAGACCACTGGTCTGGTCACTGAATTTAAACCTTTAATTAGACTTACAGAAAGCTTTAAATTAAGTATAAAAGATATGCTTATACGTAAAGCATATTTCAAAGATTTCATGATGCGGGTTTATTTTATTTATTTATTTATTTTTCTTTTTACACATATATTTAGAAAAGAGAAAGAAAAAAATTAAAATAAAAAAAAACACATGTATAAAGGCGGACTTATCCCTAAAAGGGATCTCTTCCAGTCAACCTTTGAATAATAGAAGGAAAAGGGCTATACTGCGTCCATCATATTATCAGTCTTTTGACAGCTCACGCTCATTAAGTTTTGTATTGCTTACGTACAAATATCATACAAATAATATTTGTACTTTATGGATGGGTACCGCCCACTTAGTGATGTCACACATAATGGTTTCTACGATTATGCCACAGATTAAAAATAATCGGTAGAAATCGATGTTACGAGTATTAAAAGACATTTAATAACATTATATAAAGTTTTACTTTCTTCTTAGTTAATACATGAATACAAATAAAACAATCAGGATATTTTAATTTATTTTATTAGCACGAGTCGTCGGAATGATAATCAACACTAGACTCCTCCGATGAGGAGTCTTCAGTAGCAGTTATTATTAGCTCTTGTGTAGATAATATATTATCAAACGCAATATCACGTTCCCAATCAGAGAATATTACTCTTTTAGTTCTTTCCACCACACTTGCCCAGTTCTCGGCCGTTACGTGGGTGCAAGCATTTTTTAGCAATTGCAACATTTTATTCGCTGTGAATGGGGGGCTTGTATTGCATCTCGCAGCATGCCCTTTTACTTGTGCCCATATAAGTTCTATTGCGTTGTACTGGCAGTGGTATGGAGGAATCCGAAGAACAGTATGGCCATATTCTGCTGCCATTTCATTGATTACATAGCGTTTTGCTCTCTTTTTGGTTTTTAATATTTTTATTAATTCAACTTTTAACATTGAGTCGTCCACATTTTCTCCATTGTCCCGAAGCCAATTAATTATTTCATGCTTTTTATTAGCCTGTGTTGGCATTTTGTCAATTTGACGGGAGTGGTAGGGCGCATTATCAATAAAAATTATTGATGGTTCTTCCAATGAAATGAGCATTTTTTTGAACCACTCTTCATACACATTTGCATTCATCTCTTCGTGGTAGTCATTTGATTTCTTCGATTTAAATGCCAACAGTGCGTCTTGTACAAATCCTTTTGCTGTACCTGCATGGCAAATGATTAGGCGCTCACCTTTTCCCATTGGTACTGAGGAAGTGGAATCAGCAGTATCATCAGTCCAGAAACGAGATAGTGTGTGGTTAGCGTTGAGCCATGTTTCATCCGTGAAAACAATATTTGCCCAATCTTGTATTTTCTTTGCCTCTCTTAAAAAATCACAACGTGCTATAGCTATATCTGTGCGTTCCATTAATAATTTTCTTTTATTTAACTTTTTATATGAAAAGCCAATTGTGTTCAAAACTTTGACCAAAGAAGATTTTTCACCATGAAATAGACCACTTCTTTTCAAAGAAACAATAAGTTTTCTCAAAGTTGGAATTTCTTTTCTCAAGTAGTAATCTAGTTTACGTAGGTTATCATTAATCGAATTACTTAGGTATGTAATTCGATTAATGATAGTAGGTACTATAATCGGAATGGTATCGCATACGAGAATCTTTAGGACATCACTATCGTCAATCTGTCAAAAGATGGTTAATATACTGGACAGTGTATAGAATTGAAGAAGAAAGAGAGTGCGGGTCATATAGAGAAAAAAAAAGTTTATATAAATTGAACTATTTAATCTATTAAATAATTTTGTTAAAATAAATAGATAAAATAATATAAAATTGAAAATGATTATAAGATCGACTGCCGAATTTCTTGCTGGTTCTTCTCGGTAATAACAACTTTGGCTTTATTAATTATATTGACAATTGACAATCCAAAAGTGCTTGAAAGAGCTTATTTGAATAAAGATTATTTTGATTTGATTGATACAATATTATAACAAAAACATAAAAGAACCGAAAAACGTATATTTTCGCTTGCGATAAATAATAAATTAACTATTTTCCTTCCCTCCAGACGCTTTTCCTGAATATATTTATGTAGTATATGAATTGCCCCCTGAGACAACTGAGGTATGGGACTCGAGGCTCCTAAACGTCCCATGTAAACGGGTCCTTCCGGGCTTCATTACGCGGACATGCCTTTGACCTATTCTTAGAGGCCACGGTCTAACATTTCAACTACTAAACCTTTGTGTGTGACCATGTCAAGTATAATTTAATAAAAAGCGTAAACTCCGAGTCTACGAAGACAGAATCCAACTTATACTGCTTTAGTTATTAATGCAAATATAAATGAAATGGTATATTTACAAAAAATCCCAATTCACTTATAGTCAAATGCTGCAGAAATTTCTATATTCATTTATAATGGAAAGTAATGTTAAAATTTTTTCTTTGTCTTATATTAGACTCTAATATTATTAGATAATTTTAGAGTCTATTCTAGCCAGCCTAATATTTGTCATATTACAATAAAGAGAAAGCAAATGAGGGCGATCTATCTGTCTCTTTTTTTATGTGTTATTGGACAAAGACGAAGTATACGAGCGTCATCTTCATATCTCATTATTTATTATGTCACTATCACATACAGGCCTCCCTATGGATCCTCTACTCTATTATTAATAACTCTATAGTCATTCAAATTTTTTTTCTCTTATTATTAAGACAAATTAAGACTATTATCAAATTATAATTAAAATATTATTATCTTTAATAGTAGTAAAAAAGATTTTAAAAATAAGCTAAAATATTGCCATAGACACAAAGAGCAGATTCAGATGGATATGCTGGCAGAGCAGCATAAAAATAAAAATTTTAAACATTTTTGGAAAGGCACAAATAAATTAAAAAATAAAACGAGCTTCCCTGTTAGTGTGGATGGGGAAACGGATGTGAAGCGTATAGCGAATATGTTTAAGGAACACTTCATGGTTAAAAAAACACTACCTAACACTTCGCAAGCATTTAGAGTGTCTAGCATAGAGACATCACTATCTTTTAGCGCTGCAGAGGTAAAGATGACCATAGACAGACTGGCGCGAGGGCGAGCTCCGGGTCACGATGGCCTGAGTGTGGAGCACTTGACGCACGCAGGTTCTGAAGTATATCGTATTCTCGCGACGCTCTATACGCTTTGCATTCGACATTCCTACCTCCCAGCTGATTTAATGCAGACATTGGTTGTGCCTGTAGTTAAAAACAAAACAGGAGATATTGGTGACAAATGTAACTATAGGCCTATATCTTTAGCGGCAATAATAGGGAAAGTATTTGACGGTCTGCTTGAGCGCAGGCTGAGTGATCATCTAAAATTAAATGATGCACAGTTTGGATTTAGAAATAATCTATCAACTGAGAGTGCTATACTGGCACTTAAGCAGACCGTGAAATACTATACTGACAGAAAAACTCCTGTGTATGCTGCTTTTCTGGACCTCTCCAAAGCATTTGACCTTGTTTGTTATGAGAAGCTGTGGGCCAAGTTAGAGAAACTGAATGTACCTTCAGATGTGATTAATATGCTCAGATTTTGGTACAGCTCACAAACAAACAGGGTCAAATGGGCTGGTTCTTACTCAGATACATATCACCTAGAATGTGGAGTGAGGCAGGGCGGACTGACATCTCCAGCCCTGTTTAACTTATATATTAATGAGCTGATTGATGAACTCCGCAGAACTAAGGTTGGATGTTCCATTGATGGAACAATAATCAATAACTTGAGTTATGCTGACGACATGGTTCTGCTGAGTCCATCAATCAACGCACTCAGAAGGCTCCTTAATATATGTGAGTCATATGCTGCGTCACATGGTCTCATATATAATGTAAAAAAAAGCGAGCTACTAGTTTTTAAAAGTAGAGGTAGTGCTCTAGGGGACATCCCCCCAGTATATTTAAATGGTGTAACGTTAAAGAGAGTGAATTATTTTAAATACCTCGGTCATATCGTTACAGATGACCTCTCTGATGTTAAGGACATTGAAAGGGAACGTAGGGCGTTGGCGGTTCGATGCAATATGTTAGCCCGTAGGTTTGCGCGTTGTAATAGAGACGTAAAGCTCATATTGTTCAAGGCATATTGCCAGACATTTTACACGTGCAGCCTGTGGGTCACATATACGCTGAAGGCCTACAATGAACTGCGTATCCTATATAATAATGGGTTCAGAATGCTGTTGGGGTTGCCGCGTTTCTGTAGTGCGTCATTGATGTTTGCTGAAGCTCGAACAGACGATTTTTATGCAATCTTAAGGAAAAGAGCAGCATCAATGATGAACAGATTACGTAGTAGCTCCAACGGTATTCTGAAAACACTTTATGGAAAATTGGATAACCCATTTATGAAGCACTGGATTCGAATGCATATGCACTCGCAGTGCTTCACAAATGGTCGTTATGCCATAATTTAATTTTAATTTTAATTCTTATTTTAATTGTAATACTAACATAGCCTATAAGTTCATATATTTTATTTTTTATGTCTACTAACAAAATGGATGTTATGTCTTTTAATTTAAATAAATTATTATTATTATTATTTAATATTTGAATGAGTTAATCTTGTATGTATGTATATAAATATATTTTCTGAATCTCGGAAACGGCTCTAACGATTTTCATCGATCTAGCTAGGTTTTATTCAAAAATTGCATTTTATCTCTGTTTTCGAGAAAATGATAAAATTTACGTTGAATTCTAAAGACTATTTTCGCTGTCAAATGTAAAGTTATTGTCGCTCTTTTAGGGAACGGGCGGTCTAGAGAGGTGAAAATACCGAGGTTTGAGTCCCACCTAATCTACTATTTTTTCATATTTTCTTCTTTCATCCTTTAAAAAAATTACCAAGCAAGGCTAAAAACAAAGGATAAAAGCAAGGATAAAAATCACCCAGGTACTATTTTTAATATATGTATATAGTAAACAAAATCCAGATTAGTTACAGCTAAAGTCACCAAACATCAGACCTCGGTCGAGATTAACGCTGAGATATTTTGCTTGACTCAATAAAATGTCAATCTCTCTCGTTACACGTATGTAATCGTAGAACTACCTTGAAGACATCCTCAATAACTAGATAATCGTATTAGGATATGGTTTACCCATGCCCTTCTTATTAGCTGAGACAACAAGAATTCTTAATATAGTCTAAGTATTAAACGAAAGTAGTTTAGGATCTATTCAGATTATTCGAATTAAGAGATTCGGATTAATTCGCACTAAATGAAAAATAGTTTCGAAAAAACATGAACGTAAAATAGAGGTGAATATTAGAAAGAGAGTTTTAACAATGTAGCAGTTGGTTAGTTGATTTTTTAATTTTGAAATAAATGTTCTGTGCATTCAATTTAATTCCGTTTCGTTGCATTCTATCCGTTCCGGTAACCATAAAGGAAAAAGTCTGAATGAACCTGAAAAATAAAGTATGAACACCAAAATGCAACATGATTGTTTAAGATTTCAGGTATAGTTAAGTGGTGCATGCGTCTAAAGCAAATGAAATGTATAATTTTTAATTCTCAGTGAACAGTGTAAGTTCTTTTGAGAAATAAATTGTCTTTAACCCGAAGATGAATTGAAGTTGGCGGTTATGGTTTGCCAAGTAGAAGCCGTGCACGAGTAAACCATAAACAACAGACGCCAAATAACTGGCGCGAAACTATAAATCCTAAGAGGCAATGCCAATAACGTTTACTAGCCGTCAACAAGTACAACTGCGCTCGACGTAGTCTTGATATATCCACATAGAGTTATTATACTAGAGAATGGAAGCCAGCTTAAAGTGTGTCCATCGACAATAGAAAAAAAGCAAATGAGACTTATTATCTGTCTCTCTTTCTTAGTGTGATTAGACAAAGTTAAGTGAACGATTTTCATCTTATATACATATATACCATAGATTATCATCATCACCATTGTACAATTAAAATTTGTAAATGTTTATAGAATTAGGCGTTACTTTGCGGAGATCCATAATACAAAAGTAATAATAAAATTATTTTGCTATAATCCGCGATGAAGTAAAATAGAAAATAAATATAATGCTAAATGTAGCTTTGCGATTTTGGTCGTGGAGTCTATCTCCTGACGATGCTTCGGTTGCGGGGCGAAACGATTGTTGAGTTTGTGATAGTGAACGTATATAGTGCTTGTGTATCACGGTGGCGGTGGTGGAGGTTTGTGCATGTGTTTTTTACGACTCCTGCATGTATCAGGTATGATAACCGATTGTCCACTCTACATTTAGCATTATATATATTTTCTATTTTACTTCATCGCGGATTATAGCAAAATAATTTTATTATTACTTTTGTATTTGTAAATGTCCTTAATAAATAAATTATATTTCATTTCATGTTTGTAGATAGGAATAAAATATATTATAACAATAATACTAGGAATTTTGTGTGATGTTTTGTAATTGAAAAATGTAAGAAAGTTTGTAGATTTAAACACTCGTATTGTTCAATACAGCCAGCCCAAAACTACACGTCAAATCACGACATAATGCAGCGTAATAAGAAGCATTCTTAAAAAGACGGTTTACGACGATATATGAGAGGATTAGAATCAAACCTAGCTATATCCAAAATGATTAAAATTGAGTAAAAATTTTTTCGCTGGAAAATTTTTAAAAACTTTAAAAATTTTGGAGTTTCGACAAATAAAAAATATTTAACACAGATTTAATCACTGTGAATTTAAGTAAAATCAATCTTTACGTTTCCTGCGAACTGTAGTACAAATATTTAAAATTAGCTGAATTTGATTGTGACTTTAGGATTTAGCTTTTTTTATTTTGATCCCCTCATCTAAGTACTCTAGATAATAGGAAACATTTTACACCCTCAACGGTGCTTCTCCATTCACTTGCTCCATGAATCAACTCTGAATGCCAACTAATAGTATTTTTTTAATTTGTCAACTTAGAAAATACTCTTCAAGCAATTTAAGAGGTAATAAGTTAGATATATAAACTACAAGATACTCGTACAATCCCAGCATAAAGTTAAATTTTAATGGCATATTTTTTTAGTCCTTTGAATCGAGACTCGCTGTAAGTAACGCATCAAGAGGTTGTTTCACAATGACTGTATCCTCTCAACTACTCACCGTTACATTGCGGCACGATTTGCAACGCTGTATCTTGACACACTTCCCCAAGAACACCTGACTTGTATTGTGCGAAACGTAAGAGCCTGACGTTTATTTTACTTTATATTCACATATTCACGCTTAAATTGGCTTTGTTAACTTAACTATTTAAATTCCCTCGATAATGTGTTTTTCCCATTTCCCAAAAGTGAAACTGGTGGTTTTTAACCTTACGTGTTACCCCAGTGTATAAGCTTCAATAGTACAAAAGTAATGTGAATATTATTTTGCTATAATCCGCGATAAAAGAAAATATATGTAATGCTAAATGTAGAGTGTACTATTCATTCTCATACCTTGCTACATTAATCGTAAAGCTTTACGATTTTGTCGTGGAGTCTATCTCCTGACGATGCTTCGGTTACGGGGCGAAACAGTTGTTGAGATCGTGGTGGTGAATGTGTGCAGTGCTTGTGTATTGTTGTGCCATCGGTGTCGGGTAGTGCATGAGTTCTTACAAATTCTGCATGTATCAGGTATGAGAATGAATAGTACACTCTACATTTAGCATTACATATATTTTCTTTTATCGCGGATTATAGCAAAATAATATTCACATTACTTTTGTATTATGGACCTCCGCAAAGTAACAAATAACAAACACAAAAGTAAACACAGTAAACAAGGTGACAAAATTTCATTATAATAGAACCTGTCTTGTAATATTTGTAAAGCGGGAATTTCGAGCTCAGTTTCTTTATTACATACATATCTATATATTTTTCTTATAATATCAGTGACTTACTTTCGCTTCAAATTAAGTATTACGAAGGGACCGAAATTCCCTTTTCGTTGACCTGAAGTACACGTTTGAACAATTGATTGTTCGCTAACATATGTCCAAATATATCTGAGTATATATTTCTGGTTTAAATCTCGATAAGAAATAATAAATAGCTATTTCGTATAAAATTTATTTATGATATTTATACTTTATCTTTAATAACTTTATATTAATTTTTACTGAAAAGGAATTTACTTCGTCCATTTATAGATCCACTTACAACTCCGATGTGAAAGAAAGCGACCTATCTTCCCGAGAGAAATCTAACGCTATCAAAGACTTCAAAGAGAAATATTTAAATAGGAAACGTCGATATTGATTTGGGCAGGTTTCATTTTTATTCACTTATTATAAGTTCTTTAAAAGCTGTACAAAATTAATAATACATTTTAATAGACATGCGTTGATATATCTGATTAGTAAATCAAGGCGTCCTATTGTTTCTTAAAATCAACCATATCATTTAAAAAGTTAAGCAATATATAATTATCTATACTGACAATACTATATAGCTCAGTACTAGCAATAAACAAATTATTTGCACAGGCAACTTTTGAGGGGATTTAAATTAATATTACTTCTATTGTTTTTCTCTTCTCTACTCTCTTTTCGACTCGTTGGACGACGCCAATAGATTTTATTTTTTAAATATGGTAGAGTTAATTTAAATACGTGTTTTGTATTAATTGTTCGAATACGGGATAAAATAATTATATACAATGTTCAGTTTTTAATTCACTAGATGATGTAAACTAGAGCTTCATATTATTTATTAACAGAAATGAATATTTTAACCTAAATACTACACAACTTGTGTATCTCACCTGTGTATATATTTTTAGGTCATTCACTGGAAACTCTTAGTTTGATTAGGTTATCGCAAGACAATATTATATGTTTAATAACCTATATGGGTCGCTGAGCAAGGGATTTCACCAAAGGATAATAGTGAATAATTTATGACCAACGTGGCAAGAGGCCAAACAATGTTTGTATCAAAGTTAGTTCAATAGAACTACGTACATAGTTTATGGTTATACATATACATCCAAATATGCCCAAATAAGTCCTTCCTAATGGTAAACATTTTTCATGATATGCCAAAAGCTCATATGAATATGCACGTATACGGCGGTTGTGCTTATATTTTCTGTTGATTAACAAAACATGAGACTGCAGTTATTTTAAATAAAAAGTGCTGTTTATAGTATGAATTATAATTTTCAAATAAAGAAGACCTTATATAAAACATATTGAAGGATTAACTACTAATATAGAGATGGAAAAAATTGCTAAAAGGTTAAAGAAATAAATATATTAGTTTAATATTACCTATTATTATAAATATCTGTGTGACCGAGCCTTGATTAGTAATTTAAAAAAAAAAAACTAAAAAAAAAAGGAAAAAATTTAATTTAGTTGGGATCGATCCTAGGTATTTACATTTCTCGAGGCTGCCCATTCCCCGAATAAGCTACGCCAACTTGACAGTTAATGGCGAAAATTCAATTCAATATAAATATTAGTGTTTTTAATGCCCAAAACAAGGATAAAACAATCTTTTTTTACATAAAACCTCGCTAGATCGATTTTTTCCCCCCCTTTTTTTTTACTGAATTTCAGGAAAATCGTCAGAGCCGTTTCCGAGATTACAAACATTTAAATATTAAAAATATATTACATTTTTTTAACATATTTTACATTAAGATAAGGTTCCTTAAAGAAGACATTTTATATTTATCTTATAGATTGTTTACAAAATATTACGACATTCATTTTAAAAAAAATACTTTGATACTTTGAATGAAGAAATTTCATTGAATCGTAGCGAATCGTGTTGACCTGAAAACTATATAAAATAATTTTGCTGAAACCTTTACCAAAGAAATAATTTGTATAAAGCACACCTGTAACAATACCTTTTTAGGCCGTACCACGTGTGTCGAGAACACGAATTTTTCATTTAGAATTAAGAAGGTCGCGCCTTGACTAATAACAGATAGCATAGATAAAAGAAAATCCACTTAGCTGTTATACTGAAAGGAAACCATTTCGCGAAAATATATTATGTTTAAAGAAAACTCTGATTTATTAACTTAACTTACTACGTGACATTTGCTGTGCTGTTCATATGATTATTTTACTAAAGAAGGTGAGTCTGTCACAAAATGTGTCTATAGACAATAAATAAAATGAAATGAATGGAAAGCAAATTATTATCTATCTCTCTTTTTTATATGTGATTAGATAAAGGTAAAATGAGTTTCATGTCCTCTCATCATTTATTGCAACATTCTCACTATCAATCCTGCTTATGACTCACCTACTCTAGTATAATAATTTTACGAGAGTTTCGCACGGCTTTACCCGCGTAGAAATCACAAGGCTTTTCCTTCATAAACCCCGACCCCGCGGGAATTCTAAGATAAAAAGTTATATTAGTTGTATATGTTGCTCCACAATCTCCTCTATCTACCAGTCAAAGTCCTATAATAGACGGTTAAGCCGTTCCAGAGTTAAACTATTAACCTAAAACTTACTCAAGAATTGCGTTTTTTATTAAAACTTTTAGTAAAAACCTAATAAAAATCCGTTCAATACATCATTGACAGATTGAGATAATCAATCACATACAGACAGATGCTTTTGGGGACGTTGTTTTATAATAAGTCATCATCTTCCTGCCCTAAGTGGGGTCGGCACAACATGTTATAAACATGCTGTCTCATGATTTGGCTGTGTTTTTATGACCAGCCGCCTGCCTGACGTCAACTTAACTCAGACGTATTTTACGACAACTCGCTACGAAAGAGGGTGGTCCATTCTACTAAACCGGATACTATACGGTGAGTCAACTTACCTGAGTCGCCTTTTACGACATCTTGGTAAGAAATGAGGTTGGTCTATTCTACTCAGCCGGACACCACACGGCGGGTCGACTTACCTTAGTCGCCTTTTACGAAACCTCGGTAAGAAATGAGGGTGATACTATTCTATTCAGCCGGATACCACACAGCGTGTTATCTACTATATAAAAATAAGTCGGGTTTTCCTTCCTGACGATATAACTCCAGAACGCACTAACCGATTTCCACGGTTTTGCATTCGTTGGAAAGGTCTCGGGCTCCGTGAGGTTTATAGCAACGAAAATCTAGGAAAAATTTCAATAGAAAAGCGGGAAAATAGGGAAAATCATTTTTTAAATACAGCGCCATATCAAAACTACTGGATCAATTTTAATCATTTTTTTTACACTGACTGACATGGGATACATATTTTATACCCGTGCGAAGCAGGGGCAGGCCGCTAGTTTTATAATAAGTATAACTTGCTTATTCACACTGCTAAAATGGAACCACTTTACAGTCTACTTTCTTTACAACCTACGCAACAAACACTCGCCTTCATTATGAAATTGCTACTAGTCGGCTACGATGAACAAATATTTGAAAAAGTTAGGCAATTTTGTTCTTCTGTGTAAGGACTACTAATCATATCCGCGACTTCGTTCGCGTCAACTAAAGTAAGGAGCTTCGCGCGGCTTTACCCGCGTAGAAATCAGTATCACAAGACTTTTCCATTATAAACCCCGACCGCGCGGGAATTGTAAGATAAAAAGTAGCCTATATGTTGCTCCACAATCTCCTCTGTCTTCCAGTCAAAGTCCTATAATAGACGGTTAGGCCGTTCCGGAGTTAAACTATTAACCTAAAACTTACTCAAGAATTGCGTTTTTTATTTAAACTTTTAGTAAAAACCGAATAAAAATCCGTTCAATACATCATTGATATATTGTGAAAATCAATCAAATACAGACAGACGCTTTTGGGGACGTTGTTTTATAATAAGTCATCATCTTCCTGCCCTAAGTGGTGTCGGCACAACATGTTATAAACATGCTGTCACATGATTTGGCTGTGTTTTTGTGTGTGTGCATGATTTGGCTGTGAAGAACAAAATTGCCTAACTTTTACAAATATTTGTTCATCGTAGCCGACTACGTAGCAATTTCATAATGAAGGCGAGCGTTTGTTGCGTAGGTTGTAAAGAAAGTAGACTGTAAAGTGGTTCCATTTTAGCAGTGTGAATAAACAAGCTATACTTATTATAAAACAACACGCCGTGTGGTATCCGGCTGAATAGAATAGTACCACCCTTATTTCTTACCGAGGTGTCGTAAAAGGCGACTAAGGTAAGTCGACCCGCCGTGTGGTGTCCGGCTGAGTAGAATAGCCCAATCTCATTTCTTACCAAGATGTTGTAAAAGGCGACTCAGGTAAGTTGACTCACCGTGTGGTATCCGGTTTAGTAGAATAGACCACCCTCTTTCTTACCGAGGTGTCGTAAAATACGACTGAGGTAAGTTGATATCAGGCAGGCGGCCGGTCGCAAAAATGCAGCCAAATCATGTGACAGCATGTTTATAACATGTTGTACCGACCCCAACTTAGAGTAGGATAAGAGCAGGAGGATGATGATAAAACTTTTACACACGCCGTTCAAAAGTTTAATACCTAAATACAAAATAATTTGCATATATGTGCATAGCAAAATATGAGTTTTAATTAATAAAGAAATGGCAACTAGCCTATACCTAAATGCACTGATTAACGTAGCACTTTCAAACCTGCCATTAGGAGGCGACATTTGGAATTGAACCTTGTGGCATGCAACGTTTAGAACTATTTTAGAGATAACAATATGCACTGCGGATTTTCGGTAAACTGTTTGAAGAAATATATAGGACATTATATTCCATTTACGTAAAGGTCATTCAACTCTGACGCATATTATATTAACGGAAACGCGACGAATCGTTATTGAATTGTACAAAGAATGTTATGAAGAGATAAGTTTATGAAGTGTTTTAAAACGAAAAATTTCATAAATTTCATTGATACATATCCTATTGAATTATAGCAATATAGTTATTACAACAATGAGATACAATCAAGTTTTTCTATTTTTTTTAAAGATTATATAAAGGAAAAAGCCGATTTTAAGATTTCAATAACACCAAGTTTATTTTAAAGCTGACGAAAAGCGATATAGGGGCAGGTCTCGTTTTTCTTCAGCGTTAACTGCCATTAAACGTAAAGCCTATTCCTGTAAGTGTTGGCGTTAGGATGAGAGGAACTGGTTTATTTTAAGACGCTACCATAAGAGAAACAGTGCGGAATATGTGAACGATATAGCGGCTATTAATTGCAGCATAATTTATATTCTTTATAGGCTATATAATAAACGTTACGTACATCGATTGACTGAACTAAATTTTATTACACGCAACTAAACATTTTTTTGCGTAATCATTTCTATGTGAGTCTTTAGACAAAACAACTTTAATAACATTGTACAGTTTATGTGTGCATGTGTTAATTTATATTATATCCATGATAAACTTGCAATTTGCCGTTATCGCCTTTGACGCAGAGATAAAATATACTCCAACAATAGAATAGTTACTCATAATTGTACCAGTTCTGCATAACATTAATGTCAATTGAATAATGCCCACTGAAGCTATAGATTCATTCAGGAAATTACAAAATTTTAAGCATGAATATGTTATGGAATAACCTTTGTAACCGTAGACTAAAACAGAGGCTCTGTGCCGCGTGCGTCCGTAACGACCGGCAATTATTTCGTGCGTATAACACAAAGCGTGGAGGGTTCACCGATAGTGGCGCGAAAACGTTACACACCTGTGACGCTGAGCAAGGACATGGTGGGACGAGCGTCCGCCTGGCCTGGCTGGCCCGTCGACCCGAGGCGGTCGGCGGGGCCGGCGCCTCACCGGCCGCCGCGGGGCGCCATATCTCGCACACGCGCGCCCGGCTCTTCGCGGCCCGGCGACCGACTGACGCCGCCGAGCCATCAACCTACAAACCGCAGGACGTGCCTCCGCCGGCCGGCGCCCCTGCCGACGGCACCGAACATCACAAGCCCCGCACGAGCGCGCACATACAAAGCTCACTAAAATGTTCCCACCGATACGAACTACACACGCGCCACCACTATTTCGAACGCGACGAAAGCTCGTCGTGTGGGCTCGAGTAGTAATAAGGCTTCGAAAGCGCATCCACACATTTTTACGTTCGTGTCCGCCACGCAAGCGCACCGGGACCGTCTTCTGACATCACCGGCACCCGGATTATTTTCGCCCGGCGAGGTAAATACCCTCACATCGATCGGACCCGGTTAAACTAGATGCAATTATTGCACTGGCCTACTCCTCTTACCGTTGCAGTTATATTGGTAGGGAGATAGGACTCTCGAACAAAAAAGTACAAACTAATAGTTAATTTTCTTTTTCCTCAAATCGATTTATAAAATAAAACTATGTAGAGATGCGTGACTGGAACAATTTATATGGGTTTCTTAATAAAGCTTTTAATGGCTTACTTTCTTGACCTTAATTGCTATAAACGTCACTTTCAGATATAAAAAATAACTTGCGATAATAGACTAAGGACATCAAGCCTTAGGCTTACATATTATAAAACTAAGACTCCCGCTGCGTCTATATATCTGTTGTTCTATTTATATCTATCTGTCACTGTTTGTGATAAACTAAAAACTACTAGACAGATTTTCATACGGTTTTCACATATAGGCAGAGTGATTCCCGAGGAAGGTTTTAGTGCTTAATTTGTTTAGGTTTTGTGTAAATTCGTTGAAATATGATTATAATTGTTGAAGATTGGGACAAAAATGGTAGCCTGGGAAATTTCATAGAAAACATAGCCCAATCAATTGTGTATGATGGGGATATTCCTGTATTATAGAACTACAAAATAAAGCATAGGTATATCAAAGGATAACTTATTATGCCTATTCTATCTTTAAATAAAATGGTCACATACAATGTAGTATTTGTAAAACTATTTAGAGGATACAGTATTAATCATTCCAAATTTAAATTAACCTTAAGTATTTCATGTTGAACGTTATGCTCTTTTACGCCCTATTATTTACATGAATATGCCTGAATATGTCGACTAAATCAGTTGTCGCAAAATTGAAATTCATACTCGCGAAAATATTATGTAGTGAAGTCAAAAACAGAGTAACTACAACGTGTGGGCGGGTCATGCTAGAACAAAATATAATTGCTTCCTATATTAACCACTAAGATTCTACTTATCAGTATAACTTAATTTCAGTTCATTTTTCTGGGTAACTTAGCTTAACTTTGTTTGCAGACTGCGCGAAAATCTCGAACGAAAACTGTATTGATATGTAATAAAGAATAGTGATACAAATTTTTACTTCAACAATCACCAAGATTCAGATTTTTTTAATTTTATGAGAACTCGTATTTCTCTAGTCTAAATATTGGTACTTATATATTGTGGATTATTCTTAAATCTCTTAATATAAACACACGTTGAATTAAAACTCAATCGAAAAGTCTAGTAAGTTTTTTCAATTGGGTACACCTCGTATATGATGTTAATGTGGAAAATGTTATGTCATTTCTTGGCTACGTGAAATGTATAACTTAAAGTTGTTATAATTCAATAAATTCGTTGCAAGTAGTCGTTAGCACCTAGGACGTCAGCAAATTTAGTAAGTAGTTGTGAAGTAAAATAAACAAAACTTTAAGAAACCAACACACTAACCAGCATACTAAATATCTACGAAGATACAATATAGTTTAATAATAAAGGGGAGATATAAGAATCATTCACAAACTTGCTCTTCTTGGTGTTACCATATATCATCATCTTCAGCCATTTCTGGTCCAATTTTGGACGTTCCTTCCATTTCTCTCCATGCCAGACGGTCTTGTGCTCTAGCATCCATTCTCGACAGGCGTGTCGACTTATGTCGTCTACCCATCTCTTGGGAGGACGGCCACGGGATATGCTATTAGCCCGTGGTCTCCATTCCAGAAGTCGTTTGGTACCAACGAGTAATATCCATCCGTGCAATATGTCCTGCCCATTTCCACCTACTTTTAGCATATTGGTGTTATATATATGCTGCTATTTGCAAATCATATTAAGACCTTTTATTACGAAACTCTCTTAAGAAACTCCGCTATTACTAATGGCACGACACAAAAGCAAGAAAGCGAGGAAAGGCAATATCAATTCACTGAATTGTAGAAGTGTTATTCACTGCCTGCTCAATGTATCATATATCTGACGTAATTGGCTGTCCTCCTCTAGTCGATTTCGCCAATGGTCATGATAAATCACAAACCCTTCGACTAAAGAATGTCATTTTTCCGTCCCCAGCTACGCAAATGACATTACTTTCGAACAATGTACGAATTTGGTAGGTCCAGCGCATCGATATTCTTCCACGCGGCCTTTTTCGTCCACCTTTCCCGTCACAATCAGCTTCTTGATACTGTTGCCTATAATTGACTATATTTATTATTATAAAAAAGCGGGATATGGTTTTTAGAATAATAAATAAATATAAAATACTCTAAATGTCAATGAAGTCATCACTTCACATCATACATATCTTAAGACTAACAACATATACCTACAACGGGAACTACTAAATTACTTTCTTTGATCAGGTTAATAAGTTCCTTACTTTTAAAATATATATTTTTCGTTTATGGAGTCAAAATTATGTTTAGTAGGAGTAGAAAATAATAAAATATAGGAACTTGTATGAGAAAATGTGAGCAGAGAAACAAAGACAATAAAATTATTTCTATACTCTTTAGTTGTTTTTAGAAATGCATAATCTTCCTATGTTAATAACTATAGCATCACGCCTTGGTTACAGAAATCTTCTTTGTTAATGAGTTGTTGTACCAACTTTATTACGTAATTCGCACGTGGACTCGGCGTCACTCATCCTTTCCGACTTTTCACGAAATCGCTCCGACTCGATAGCTCGAATATCGACCGGGCGTTCCCAAACGCGCGACATAGATGTGACGTCACGAAAAACACGTTTCTCTCCAAATAGTCCTACATGCATAACCCAGAATGCTATTTAAGACCTTAATTCAAATGGAGAGGGTTATAAATTTATTGACAGGAACGTTAACATAAATCAATTGTTATAAAGTTGAGGTTGAGTGCTACACCAGAAGTGATCGCGTTGTGCGAGTCTCCTGACCCATATCGATTCATTCATGATTGATTTATTCAACTCCTCAGAGACTCATATGACGCTTAAGAAATTAATACGATGTATCTTAATCAGTATAATATAATTGGTCTAGTTACAGTTTCGTAGCTATCAAGGGGCTAGACGGGGCAGTGCCCTAGTTCACCAAAACTCAGGGGGCCTTCGAGCTAGGCCCCCCTGAAGTATGTCAAATTCGGAACATAAAGAATACGGAACAAATTTCTGTATTTAGTTTAGGTAGGAAACTAGTTTATTGTTTGCTCCAGGGTCTTTAGTTACCTAGCTAAGCCACTGTTTGTTTATAATCAGCCAACTTGCTAAATATATAATTTTGTTGTTTGTTCGTTTGTGGTTGGTGTCTGTTTGTGACCACATTAAGTTTTAAGTATCCTACAAATAGATTCCTTTAAATAAATTAAAAATTTTCGCGCCCACCTTGACTTAGATTTTAGATTTCAGTGGATGATTCGTGTAAGAACGTGGACGCCTAAGTTAGGCAGTTTCTCTAAGTGGCATAATCAAAGACAACTGACCTGTTTAATACAAGAAAATAGGCATTTTTTTTCTTTTTACATATTTCGCCCCATACGAAGAATACAGTTACATGTTCTATGTAGGTATATAGCATAGATCATGTAACTTTATTCTTCGGATGGGGCGATTTGGCTTTTTTATATATTTGTTGAAATATTTCTTGAGTATTTTACATGTATATTATTATACTTTATGTATATTAAGTCGATATTCTAAAACGACGCATTCGTCAATTTCATTTGACTGGCCCGTTGGCGCAGTTAGTAGTGACCCTACCTTTAGCTCCGCGGTTCGCGGGTTCGATTCCCGCTCTCACCCATAACACAAGTATTAAATTACTTACTTTGGGGACGGTCAACCGTATGTGTATGTGTCCCATATATTAATTATTTATTTAATATAACGCTCGCTTTCCATCATTCATTTTGTCTTAAAAAATGTAACCCCACCTTTCATTTCTCACCAGCATCAGTTGAGAAGCTTACACTCTTAGAAAATCCCGTTTAAAAAGCAACCGTTAATTTTATTCGTAACCGTTTTGTTGCCGCATTAAAACCTCATTCAGTCAATTATTGACGACATACCAGAAAAGAACACCAATATAAAATAGGTGATGTTAGCTTGAATACTGCCACGATCTTTAACAATTGTTTAATTGCATATGGTAGTAATGCAATTGAACGAACGAACGAACACTCTGTTAAAACCTGAAAACTTGAGTATTTAATAAATGACGTGATTATGATGTCGTCTTAAAAAAAATTTAAACTCGTTTTCTACAACGTCGTCGTTGGAAGAGATCTTTATGAGTTTAGATCACTTTGAAGCGCCATTTCAGTATTCAGAGGACCCTTTCGCTGGAGCAGGGTCTCTCTCTCTTTCTGCTAAACGTTTAAACAAACCGAAGCCTCTGCCACCTCTGACGTGTTTTTCAGGGTCGATTGTTAAAAAAATTTAGTTGGAAGGTAAGGTAATGTAAATTTTCGGAATCTCGGAAACGACTCCAACGATTGTCCTGAAATTCAGCATGCAGGAGGGGAAATATCGATCTAGCTAGGTTTTATTTAAAAAAAATCGTTTTATCCCTGTTTTGGGCATTAGAAAATACAAAAATTCAAATTGAATATATTGGAGGGAAATGTTCCCTAATTAAAAGGAACCTGGTCCCTGGACCCTAGTTCGCTGGTGGGTAATTTAAGTGGACTGTATAGGGGGTTCAGGGAGTTAACTATTTTCTATCTTTCTGGGCAATGCATATAATTTATCACCGATAATAAGTAACAACGTAGCACCACCCACCTTTCGATGCCTTTCTACTGCCACCATGCACTGGAAGGTTCGAAGTTCTCGATATGCGCCGGCGGCCCGCCGTTTCTTGTGACGCCAGGGGAATGTTACTCGAACGAACAGTAACACTATTACGAGTCCGAAACTCGACACGACACTTTAAAGTTAGGCACTGCACTTAATATTGCAAGTCCCAGATGAATTGTTAGTGTTTTACAATAAACTTGATACGAATTATGTATAGCGATCGAGCGGCCATTAGCGAAGGTTCCGCGCTCACGTGGACACCCGCACGGCGACAGACGAACCGATCGGCGAGTGGCATTTTCATTGCTACCCACATATCGGTGAATAAAAAATGACAATTGCCCAGAGACAAAAATATATTGCGAAATAAATAAAATTATTAAATATTTACGAACATATATAAAACACTATTATATATATATGCGTTTTATATACGCAACCAAGTCAGCGTAGCGTATTCGAGGAACGGTTGGTCTCTAGAAATTAAAATACCTAGATCGAGCCCCACTTACCCAATAATTTTTATTTATTTTGTCAACAAAAATTACCGAGCAAGACTTGGTCAACTACTTGTTTTTTACTATCAATTCGTCAAAATAATCCTCGCAAGAAATAAGCCTATTTATTTTGTTATGACGCTAACAATAACCCTAATAATAGAAATTTTAAGGACGCCACGTACAATACAATCCCTATGCCTGAGACGAGGCGTCGCATCTACACACTATATGGGGTAAGACACGTCTGTAACCAATTGAAATATTTGAGATATTTATTTAAATAAAACCCGCCGTGTGGTATCCGGCTGAGTAGAATAGACCACCCTCTTTCTTACCGAGGTGTCGTAAAAGGCGACTAAGGTAAGTTGACCCACCGTGTGGTATCCGGTTTAGTAGAATAGACCACCCTCTTTCTTACCGAGGTGTCGTAAAATACGACAGAGGTAAGTTGACGTCAGGCAGGCGGCCGGTCGTAAAAACGCAGCCAAATCATGTGCCAGCATGTTTATAACATGTTGTGCCGACCCCACTAAGAGTGGGATAAGGGCAGGAAGTCGACGATTCATTTAAATAAAACATAAATTATATACTCATATGTATTTACGACATTCCACTTAACAAAAAAAAATATTCCATTATTTTTAATGTCACAATTAAACTAACATACTTCTCTAAACTATTCATATCAGCTAACAAAACAATACAGATTATTTTGCACATGGTGTACACTCATTTCACCTATTCCTAGGAAGTTTCTAGTGAAGCAGTTTCTATAGTAATGTAACCCATATTACATTCTCAAAAATTTGTATTTAAATCTTCACATTCAATAGGGATGACTAAAATACTACACTACTGATTTATTCTGAGGGTCTTATAATAAACTGTGTGAGAGATAGATGTAATATTATATATCTTCAACTATTAAATAGCAGATTTTCCTGTTCATATAATTTCACTCCAAATGAATGAAATATAAAACAAAAGTAATAGAGTGATTTATACTAAGGGTTACATTACAATTTATTAACTGTTGCAAGATCTTAAAACTGAGTTACCGAATCTCACATTAACCACATGATTCACTATTTATGTCTTTATTCAGATTTTTAAAAATTTAAATTAAAATGTCTTTTTTTAGAATCTTATAAAATAAACAGTAAAATTTTAAATAAATTATATATATATTATTTTTCAAGACATCTACATTTATATAACTATTTCATTATACAAATTTAGAAAAATTACACCAACATATTTTTAATTACAATAGGATTAGTGTTTCTCAGTTTACCACACTTGTCATATAAAAAGAATATCTGTTTATAAAATTGATAAAATGCATTTTATATAAAACTATTAAGACCCTCAACAAATTTTAAATATTTTTCATGTCTGTCAGCATAGTTGTCGCCATCTGTACGTCTTTCTTCTATAAATTTTTTCTCGTGAGATAACATCACATTAAAAAATACACTAGAATAAATGTGACTGCTATCATATCTAATCATCTTTGCCTGCTTTTTCCTTAAATCATTTAAATTGCAACTTTTGCAGGCTTTCTTTACCAACAGACCATTTTGTTTAACAAGATTGTAATGGCCATACATAATTACAATAATTTCATGCAATATAAACCTTCTGTGGTACCACAGTGTCTCATGATATTTGTAAAACCTTATAAGCTCATCATTAAGTACTAATGCATGAAATAATATTTCTACTTTTCTACACAACTGTTCATAATCCACAATACAGTTACAGTTCTTATTAGTAAATGCTAGTAGCAATTTCATAAGATTCTCTTCAGAATAATTTATCAGATTTTCCTCAGATACCTGTATAGTAACATCTTTGGGAAAATTGTTTGCTAAAACGCTAACAAGTACTTTTCTTAAATTTATGTTTAATGAACTTTGAAGGATTTTCCAAGATCCTGTAGCTAAACTATAAACATTTTTCAAACAAAACTGATAATAATGGAAACAACTAAAATCTGATACATGTTTAGATGTCCACTTCTCTACAAAATGGTATTCTTTTATTATTTGAGCATCTATGTCTAATATAGATTTGATTGATTTCAGTCTATTTATTAGCCACATTCGATGATTCCAGCTGTGGTAGTTATTAGGACTTTTATCAGATGCTAAATCACAAATTATTAGTTCATCATTTACTAAGCTTTCGATGATGTGGGCTTGCAAACTGTTATCTGAAATTTGAAAATAATGGATTTATAGTTTTTCTATTAGGTTAATAAATAAAAATATATTATATAAATCATATTATTTCTAGTGGTGAGCTTTTAAGGAATATATCAAAAGATATCTCTTTCTATTACTTTCAGTTACTTTACATACCTTGAAATATTAACTCCAACAGCCATCTTCTAAAAGCAAATGCCTCATTACATTTCGGCTTTCTTGATAAAACCAACCTGGCAAAATGCAGTTCTACAGTCTTATCCAACGAAAATTGAAAAACCATTTCACGTCGTTTATTCCAAAAAGTATTAATCTCTGGATTTATAAGTAAAGTAATATTAAGTAATTTGGTAATCCTATCACAGTTGATAGCAATTTTTCTCGATTTACGTTTAGACTTCACACCAAATTTATCCATCAGTTCTGAATAACAATACATGTAAACATGTTTCACACACCATGATTCCAAACCCAAACAATTTTCCAAATGCAAAACAGGAGACTTATTTTGAAAGTTATTATCCATAGGAACTACATCAAAAGCATATCTAAAAAATAATTACGCATTAATTTACAAGAAAAATTAATCGAATTAGTAAAAAGTCTTTTGAAATTTTGCCAATTAATTACAATACTTACAACTCATCTATATTTAACAAAACATTATTTACGTCTTTTAATATTTTCTCCACCAATGCGAATTTATCTTCTGCCATGGTGCATTTAGAACTAATTAAATTTTACAAAATCACAGTAATTAATTTTCAGATAATTGTTTGTAGAAAGTTTGTTTACTAAAATCTAACCCATTTTTTTCTCTTTTTTAATCTGTGTGATTTTATGATTTACTTCGTCCTTTCGTATCTAAACAAGCAGGCTAAGGTCGTTGTCCATACTGCTTTTTCTATCTTATAAAAATATTTCATTATAAACTTGACTTGAAATATTAAAATACAATTATAAAACATCCCTTTTTTTTAATTATCAACGATAAGGTACCGTAGATATTTTATCAAGTTTTTTTCTCACAAAATATCATATCATAGTCATAACCAACGACTTAGGTAAATCAGTTTCTTAAAGGTTTCCAAAGTTTTTTTATGTCTATTAACACTAAAAATGTAACAAGCTGAAGTTTTGCTTTCGATGGAATAAGAACTTTAACGTTTATCATAAACTTTGGTACAACATTGACAACAGAACTTCAAAAGCTCTAATTATGCCTTCTCTACAGACATTAAAAGACTAGAAACCAGGCAAATAATAAAAAATATTGTCATTTGTCATCTATGTTTCTCATTTGTCAATGATAGCAACGTCATTTAATAAATATTAAATAATAATAAAAGTTACATATATGTACATACTTGATATGATTTATTAAATTTCAATGTAACTGTATATTTTAAAGACATTACTGGTCTTGTAACTAATGAGGTGATCATATTATTTTTAACAATATGGTTAGTTATTTCATTGTACAATCTAATATTAGTGTCTTGATTAAATTAATAAAAAATACTTTTGTTTCAGAGTGCATTATTTAATTTTCAGAGTTTACTCTCTGTTATTTTACTTTTAATATGTACATGCGCCTACTTAAGGTCCTTTTTCCCTAGTATTGTGGATCGAAATAAGACTGGGTTTGTATTGTTTTTGTTACCTATTTTACAACAAAAGTTTATATTAAAATGGAATTTCTAATCTTACACAATGTTTTTTATAGACATTTCTGTTATTACAAATAAACCAAGTGATTTCCGTTTTTTGTGAAGGTTTTATGACAGTTTGAAATATGACTATGAATAGAAAATATAAATATGCTTGAAAAATATTGTAAATAAATGAAAATTCCCAAATAACAGTTCCTAATATTGCTTTCAGACTCCTTGGAACTTTTTGGAAATGTGCAAGAATTGGTGAGAGGAAATCTCCATATGTGGCTACCTGTTGTGTTGTTATGGCTTTCTCAATTTTATTTTTGACATGATAACTTTTAATAGAAAACACATATATTTGCATTTCTGTTAGGTTTTATATAAATAAAAAAAGTGATTATTTTTATTTTCGTTTTATTTGAATCATGATTTCTAGCACTGATAAAAATTTAATGAAAAACCAGTACATACTAAGATTAGAATATATAAAGGGATTACAAAACAGACACAAAACCAAACATACTTACATAGAAATTATCATTAAACAATTAACATTAATCAAATTGAAAGCATAAAAAAATATCTGTAAAAATTTTGAAGAAACCATATAATCCAATCTCTGATATTGTTTTACATTGCAAGATTTCAACATTTGTTGTTATTTAGATGACAGATGAGATTCTAACAAAATATCTCAATAAGGCAAAATACAATTACATAAAAAATTATATATAGCCATATTTAAACAAGTTAAAACGTAAAAATCTGACAATTCACGAACAATGATAAGAAATAATTAAGTTCCAAAAAATTTAACAAATAAAGTATTTATATTAATATTTCTTAGTTCCTTCCTGAAATTATACAATGACATTACAAATATATGAAAAACTTAGTTTTTATCAATACAGTTTATCGCTAATATATCTAATTATTAGAGCACAAATCAGTCTAAACATCATCCTATCATTAGCTAAAGGCGACATAACTTATCATGCATTTGAGACAATAATAAAAGAAATATTTTCTTTACTTCTTATAAAGGCAAAGAATACGTAAATTGGTCAAATAAATAATCTCATAAGTGTAAAAAAAATATTTTACATCGCAAATGTATTACAAAAACAGTTAACTAAAGTTCATTAACGAAACTCGAAATTGTCTCGATATATATAAAAATAACTAATTAATTAATAATTCCAGTAAAACATATTCCAATGACTACTACATTTTATTGCGAGATATGTATGATGATGAATTATGATGATAAAGATACAGGACAAAAGTGCATTTGCGTGCACAGAGTTTTTGCACAGGGTAAACAAAATATAACATGTTACTATAAAAGTGATAGAATTTGCTAGGGCGAACGGTCTATCAATGAAAATCTATGTCCATCACACGCATCGGTCTAAAACAGACATTATATAAATAAGATAAGCTATTTACTTACCCAAATTAGTCGCCGTTTTGTCGATTAAAGAATGACCTACGTCATTCTTTTTACGCGATTGACTTTCCACCTAAGATTTAGATTGACCGATTTTATAGAAAAATAATTTACACTTATGTTATTATTCATTTTCTCTATACACACACCATCACCTATTTCGCACTGAATATTATTCATTTTAACAGTATTTTCACTAATAACTAAATTTAAACCACAAAAAAACAAAACATAAAATCCGAAAAATGGCTAGCGACTCCATTCACCAAAACAAATATTGTACTAAACAACAAATTGGTACAAGTATAGGTTAGTAGTTAGTAATTTCAATGGTCTTTCATTTAGCGATATAATAACACCGCCAAATTGTCGTACAATAATAAAAAGACTGTCTAATTGATGCATATGTATGTGTGTATTATTTATATGTGTGCTGCGTATAATAAAGAAATACATACACATTCGCATGCCCGCAAAAATTAAGGCAGTTTAGTTTGAGTCTTTGTCGTAGAACATAGGCGGAGGCGCTACTAAAATTAATGAAGTGTCCGGTGTCGTAATATCACGTTTTCATCATATTTTTCATTCGTATCATATATTTTTAAGTTAATAATTTGTAATTTAATTTATAATACACAAATTATTAATATTTATCTAAGTTTAGTAGGGTAGACAGTGTCTATATGTCATTATGTAATGCACGCCACTGCAAAAGTGTGATGTCTATTTTACTTTCTCGGATTCAAAAATTATATGGTTTATTGCACGCAAAATATACATATGTTTAGTTAAACATATGCATATATTTTGCGAAGAAGTACGTTACTCAGTTGAGTAACATACTTCTATAATTACCTATATTAATTAAAAAAAAATGATATTAATACTGTACCTATATATTATTACTTTGGGTTATTAAAGTATTGATTCCTTTTATTACTATCTCAATCGCATACTCAAAAACTTCTAAAACAATCAAGTCTATCGCTGAATCAAGCGCTTCGACCGCTTAATCTTTAGTTTTTACTTAAAAAAACACGTTAGTAAGTGTGATAGGTTTTTTATAGCTACTTTGTATCACGTTTATTCTCTTAAAGCGATTGCAGTAATAACAGAGCTTGATTAAACGGTATACGTAACGCTTTGGCTAATTTTTAAAGCCGATTTAAGACCACATAGCGGGCGTTCGCTCGATTCAGTGATTGAATGTTACAGCAACCTACAACTACGAGCTATAGCTAAATAAATAGGTAATATAATAAACTTCGATGCATTGAGTCACGGTAAAACTTTCACTTATATTATATCTATTGCAATCACTCAATATCACTATATAATATTGACTGATAAATAAAACTTTTACATAGAGTGCAGAA
Organism: Morpho helenor; assembly: GCA_029227775.1. Classification (NCBI taxonomy): domain Eukaryota; kingdom Metazoa; phylum Arthropoda; class Insecta; order Lepidoptera; family Nymphalidae; genus Morpho; species Morpho helenor. Next base: position 5,586,738 of record JARGCU010000006.1, read on the forward strand.
AATGAGTTATACACTGTCCATTATATTAACCATCTTTTGACAGATTGACGATAGTGATGTCCTAAAGATTCTCGTATGCGATACCATTCCGATTATAGTACCTACTATCATTAATCGAATTACGTACCTAAGTAATTCGATTAATGATAACCTACGTAAACTAGATTACTACTTGAGAAAAGAAATTCCAACTTTGAGAAAACTTATTGTTTCTTTGAAAAGAAGTGGTCTATTTCATGGTGAAAAATCTTCTTTGGTCAAAGTTTTGAACACAATTGGCTTTTCATATAAAAAGTTAAATAAAAGAAAATTATTAATGGAACGCACAGATATAGCTATAGCACGTTGTGATTTTTTAAGAGAGGCAAAGAAAATACAAGATTGGGCAAATATTGTTTTCACGGATGAAACATGGCTCAACGCTAACCACACACTATCTCGTTTCTGGACTGATGATACTGCTGATTCCACTTCCTCAGTACCAATGGGAAAAGGTGAGCGCCTAATCATTTGCCATGCAGGTACAGCAAAAGGATTTGTACAAGACGTACTGTTGGCATTTAAATCGAAGAAATCAAATGACTACCACGAAGAGATGAATGCAAATGTGTATGAAGAGTGGTTCAAAAAAATGCTCATTTCATTGGAAGAACCATCAATAATTTTTATTGATAATGCGCCCTACCACTCCCGTCAAATTGACAAAATGCCAACACAGGCTAATAAAAAGCATGAAATAATTAATTGGCTTCGGGACAATGGAGAAAATGTGGACGACTCAATGTTAAAAGTTGAATTAATAAAAATATTAAAAACCAAAAAGAGAGCAAAACGCTATGTAATCAATGAAATGGCAGCAGAATATGGCCATACTGTTCTTCGGATTCCTCCATACCACTGCCAGTACAACGCAATAGAACTTATATGGGCACAAGTAAAAGGGCATGCTGCGAGATGCAATACAAGCCCCCCATTCACAGCGAATAAAATGTTGCAATTGCTAAAAAATGCTTGCACCCACGTAACGGCCGAGAACTGGGCAAGTGTGGTGGAAAGAACTAAAAGAGTAATATTCTCTGATTGGGAACGTGATATTGCGTTTGATAATATATTATCTACACAAGAGCTAATAATAACTGCTACTGAAGACTCCTCATCGGAGGAGTCTAGTGTTGATTATCATTCCGACGACTCGTGCTAATAAAATAAATTAAAATATCCTGATTGTTTTATTTGTATTCATGTATTAACTAAGAAGAAAGTAAAACTTTATATAATGTTATTAAATGTCTTTTAATACTCGTAACATCGATTTCTACCGATTATTTTTAATCTGTGGCATAATCGTAGTAACCCATTATGTGTGACATCACTAAGTGGGCGGTACCCATCCATAAAGTACAAATATTATTTGTATGATATTTGTACGTAAGCAATACAAAACTTAATGAGCGTGAGCTGTCAAAAGACTGATAATATGATGGACGCAGTATAACGTGTCACGATTTTCATGAATAACTTCGACTGTTGTTTTGGAAAACCTATTTAGCCTGTATTAAATCTGTTTTGTTTATTTTGACACCAAAACCCAGCTACGTTTTTGAGCTTTTTGAGTTCTGCGGACGTTATTATAGGCTCATACTTTATATTATATATGATTGTGACAATAATTATGACATTTTATAAATTAATAAATTAAAAAAAAAATGTTTTGATAACTATCATACAATCACACCCCTCCAACTATCGTAGTATATGGACAGCTTAATGAATGGTTCGTTTCGTGTATGACCGTTGTCTTTTGAATACAAGCAATTTAAAATTAAATTTATATAAAATTAATATAAAAAAAACATTATTATACTTATGGATTCTTATAAAAGGCATAATTAGTTTACAAGATAACAATTCTACGTTCGTATTGTAGTTTCAAACAATAATAATACTTACAAAAACAGAAATAATAAAAGTCGAATTGAACTATATATAACCTTTCAGTATGAATGTATCTCGAGGAAAACGAAATTAATATACAATAGTTGTATTCAAAAATCAGTAAATATTTAAAATAAAGATCAAATTGAGATTTTACAATAAACTATCGAGTTATAAAAAAATGAATTAATAAAATATTTAAAATCATATAATGTATAAATGTATGATTATAGCGAAAATACTTATTTTGCATATTCCTGATTAAGACAGAATATTCCGATAATAATTTTAATTAGAATAGAAAATAACATTAATCAAATTATTTTAAATCATCATTATAACGCGTTTTGATTAAAATCAATTAAGGCATATTTGTTTACAATTAAATACAAAGAATCACTGAAATGTACTTTATACTTTCTTAAACCAACATAATATAACATATGATTAAATGAGTTATAGTCAAACCGTTTAACTGAGTCCTCGCCTGAGGTAGGGTCGGACGGCCACCGCCTGTATATTACACTACGCACACCTCAGTCCACGTCCTCGTCTTACCTCCGCGCCATTGTATCCCGCAGGCAAGAACTCAGTTAAACGGCTTGCCTATAACATGGAACGGCAATGTAGTTTATAGTTATTTTTCATTATGAAACAGCAAAGAAAAACCACATTCAAATAAAAGATAAAACGTAGGGCCGCTTATAGTAAATATGGCACTAAATTAAGTCATTACTTGAGCAAAAACAATTCAGGATAACAGATTGGCCGATAAGTCAATAGTGAAATATCGTAAAAAAATTATAAATATAAAGACAGGTGGAAAACAATTTTTCATAAATGCAAACAAGAATGTACGTTATATAAATCGGTGTACCAATTCTAACTTTAAAAAATAGCGTGAAAAGACTATCACAGAGAGCAAATTGTCAAAAGTGCAAATTTTATACTATGTAAAATAAAAACACGCTTCCCTCTAAACTACCACACAGGGATCTATCACATTCCAATATCAAATTCTAAAAACTTTTTTGGTGTTTTGCGATTGACAGTTGAACAACCTTAAAACTAAGTACACCTAGACTTAGAAAACTACAAAATTAATAGCATAGAGATGAGTGTAATACTAAACACATTTGATTATGGGAAGACGTTACCATAAAGCATAAATATTTCAGGAAAAACTTTTCAAAATCTTAATGTAATACATATGTAATCAAAGCGACATTTGTAGACCCAATTTTGATTATCAAAAATTTGTTTTAACACTCTTTTCTTCCGATAATATTTCGAAAGTTATTGCGTTTCTTATAAACAGTAGAAAATATAGATTTTCGTATTTTACTGGAATCGAATTAAGCTTGTTTATTTAATATCCCTATTGTACAAAAATAACAAAAAACATACGTACGACATAGAAATATATATTAACTAAAAAGAAAATTGTACGAAGGCGGACTTATCCTAAAGTTAATTGAGTTTTAAGAATTCTGGAAACATTGAAAATTGGAATTCATGGCTGGCAACTCAAAAGCATAATATTATAAAAGTATACTAAAAAAGTAAGTATAAATAAAAGTATAGTGTAATATTTAAATAGATACAATCGTGTTAGGTAATAAAAATTGTGATAGGCATTTTCAATATTACGTCTTGTTTTAAATGGAAGATGTTGGATAAATGCATTATAACTGAACAATAGAATGCAAGTCAAGGCACTATTAAAATATTCATATAGGTATATAACAGAAACATTAATTAAAAATTGATAATAATTTTATGCGGTATAAAAAGCAAGTTAGACTATTTAATTGACAAAATAATATTTAAACACTACATACACTGTTCTTCTAACATAAAAATGTAAACAGTGGTTATTAGCGATTTTACTGCCTTCAACGTCTTCCTATAACATAATCGATAATTCTTACATCGTCTATAAAATTCTAACGTAATACTTGATTTTATTACAGATTTTTTCACCCATACATTCATACTCATTTCCAAAGCGAGGTAATTGGTATAAAAATTGATCACGTACAAAATGTTAGCAAAATTACCATAACTCTTTATTATTTTGTAATAATATCTATACTACGAACTCGCATCGTTTGTTACTCGTGTCGTATGTTAAATTTCCATTAACGTCTAAGGTAAGGGCACTAGTAATTGACCATGCACTAGTAGTTGATCGTTTTGTATGAAATTTTAAATAATAAGCATTTGTAGCTAATAAAAAATATTAATTAATAATATTAAATTTCAAATATTAAAAAATGGGTTACAGTTCTGAGGTTTTACAAAATTTATTTTTTTATTAGCTACAACAAACAAAACGCTTATTATTTAAAATTTCATACAAAACGGTCAACTACTAGTGCATGGTCCTAGTGCACTTACCATATATAGCCTACGTGTATAGAAAAACAGTCATATAACATTGAAATACTTTTAGCGAATAATCAAAACTGTATTTTTGGAAGTAAATAAACCTCAAATTTCTCAAAAATCCCTTATTGAAATTGCAAAATCGTTGTTTAATATAAATTCGATTGCTACCAATATTTCAATGTGTATCATGAAATCAATATTAAAATTCTAGCAATAAATATGACTTACAATACCTAGAGAGCTAACTTGTTCTGACGCATCTAAAATAGTCTAAATATGGTCAAATAATTGTTACACGAATAAAGGAATACACAAAATACTAAACGACGAATACATATTTGGCACGAGAAAGCTCGAGATGAAGATTTTCCTTATGTATTCGTTTAAATGAATGCTAAATGCTAAAGCTATAAGTGACTACGGAACTAAAAGTCAGTCCTGCGCTTGAGAACTACGTACTATTGCTATCGCTGACCTGTTAGTGTTTTTACCCTGGAACAAAAACCAAAGTTATTGAACAAGAACAATTTATAGAATTAGGCGTTACTTTGCGGAGATCCATAATACAAAAGTAATAATAAAATTATTTTGCTATAATCCGCAAAGAATTTGAGTCGTTCAAATGCTTACATTGTTGGTTGAACCAAATATTTTGGACTGCAACGCGATGTAATTTGGATATTTTAATGTAGAGTTTAGTGTGTACGGTCAAGCTCACCGTCTTTAAATAATTTATAGAATTAGGCGTTACTTTGCGGAGATCCATAATACAAAAGTAATAATAAAATTATTTTGCTATAATCCGCGATGAGTGGAAAGTCTTTCTTCGCGGATTATAGCAAAATAATGAATAATTAATCGATTTAACTTGTAACGATGCGTAGTACGAAATCTACTATACATTAATCAAGAGCTGTGATAGCCCAGCGGTAATAACATGCGACTCTTTCGAGGAGGTCACGGGTTCGAGCCGGGGCAGACACCAATGAGTTTTTCTGTTAAAACTTATGTGTCTAATTAAAAATTGCAATTTATCACACGCTTTTCGGGAAAGAAAAAAATCGCGAAGAAACCTGCATATCTCTGAGAATTCAGGAGATATGTGTAACCTACCAATCCGCATTGGAGCAGCGTGGTAGGTCTAAGCTCCAATCCTTCTTTCCAAAAACGGAGAGAATAAGTCTATTTCCAGCAGTGGGACAGTAATAGGCCTCTACTTTAATAACATTTACATAGTAGTAAATGGGTACTTATGTTTAACTAGTAATATACCGCGGTTTTAACCCGCGTACATACCGATCTCACGGCAGTGGAAAGTCTACTAAGTCGGACTGTACATTTATTTTTGTTAAATATATCATCAATAGTTTCCGCAGCGCATGCGATGACAGATTATTATAACTAATTTTTACCCCTTATTACATTTTTATTACGGATCCCTATTTTTTATGTAATATGGTCTATAATGCTCAGTAAAGATGCAGCTTTCCAATAATGAAATATATTTGAAATCGGTCCAGTAGTTTTTGTGTGAAAACATTACAAACTTACATACAAATTTTACATACAAAAAATAATATTAGTATAGATATACTGACCTGTTTTCTACTTCGTATCCTATCTGATCATCTCGAGATACTTGTGCTTATGTTTAGTGAGCATTTCGGTGACGGTCACAAGCTTCCTGATGGCAGGCTGGCTTTTGGCCAGATTCTGCAGTTCGCTTAGGTGGGACACACAAATGTGATGGATAGTCGCCAGTTCTTTAGCTGTAAAAACAATATACTCATAAAAATTATAATTATTTAGTGGTAACACTCTTGAATATTTTTTTATGTTGTTATACATTTCGTAATTGGAACATATATACTGATATACTGAGGAAAAAGCAAGAAAAATTATTTATATTATTATTGATTAAATTAAGTAGCAGCCTGTTACTATCCCACTGCTGAGAATAGGCGTCTTCTCTCCGTTTTTGGAGAGATTTGAGCTAAGATGTACCACGCTGCTCCAGTATAGATTGGTACACATATCTCCAGAATCCTCTAGGGATATGCAGGTTTCCTCACGATGTTTTCCTTTACCGAAAAGCGTGTGATATATTGCAATTAACAATAAGACACATAAGTTTTAACAGAAAAACTGCCTTATCCTACTCTACCCCAACGTTTGTCGGTTTTGCGTCAAATGTGACCAACCCACTGCCGCCTAAGCTTGCTAATTCTTTGGGCTACGTCGATCACTTTAGTGCTCTGTCAGATCACTTCGTTTCGAATTTGATCCTTCAGAGAAACTCTGAACATAGCTCTCTCCATAGCTCGCTGAGCGACCTTAAATTTGTGGACCAGTGGCATTGTCAGTGTCCACGTCTCGGCTCTGTTTATCATTACAGGTATTTCGTTTCATTCGTTAAAGACTTTGTAGTATAAAAGACTCGATGAGCATTTCATACAAATACTAATATTGGATAGCTTCATGTGTTTAATAGTTTCTACATTAAGACCGTAAGCCCAAAAAGAGCATTGAAAGCATAAAAGTTTAAAATAGAGTTCTCACTGTGGACTGAAACACCCCCCCCCCCCACCCCCTTAATCCCTTTATAAATTATGTTCTCACCAATATCAAAATTATTATTCGTGTTCGGAGTCGCGTTGCCTGGATCCTGGACTGAGCTCAATTGGTCCAAAAACACTACCATACGCTCTTTATTCTTCAATATAAACGGATTAACAACTTCCATATACGGCTCCTAAAATAAACAAGAGAGACTATATTTTGGCGGCCCTATCGCTACATAGCAATCTTTTCAGAGATCTTCGAGAAACGTCGTTCGTATCCTAGCAACAGTTCATTATATATTGTTCATATACAAAAGAATACATGCATAAATATATATAATAGATATACATATATACTGCCGTCTTCCTCGCAAGTAATAACAAGTTAGGTACTGCCAATCAACTAATATATTTCTATCACAAGTTTTTAAACACCCTTATCCATAGGAACTTTGTTATTGGCAGAGATAGAAAATTACAGAATTTGATGGCCAGAACTCCATAAAATTCGCATTACTATTGTGCCGTAGCAAATTCAGAGTTATAAGAACCTAATATTATTTTCAACTTAATTAAATCCAGTTATAAATATATAGGAGAAAATTTATAAAACGGTCATTAGGCCTGTCGTAATGTCTGGATCAAAATGTTGGGCAATAAAAGAAAAGGATGAAAGAAATGTGTATGCGGATAAGATGAGAATGTTAAGGTGGATGTGTGGTGTTCACAAAACTTGATAGAATACGAAATGAGTATATTAGGGGAAGTCAGAAAGTTGCGCCCATTACAGAACAGATGGGATGTGCGACACTAAGTTGGTATGGTCATGTAATGAGGAGGGATGAAAATCATGTGATCAAAAGAGTTTTGAATATGAATGTGGATGGATGTATGACTAGAGTAGGTTGAAAAAAAAGATGTTTGGATTGTATGAAAAATAATATGCATGTTAAAGGAGTGGCACCAGAGTTGACGAATGATAGAAGAGAATGGAAGAAGATGACATATTGTGCCGATCCCACTTAGAGTGGGATAAGGGTAAGAGAATGATAATGATGAATTAAATCTAGTTATACCTTAGCTCCAAACTCGATAAGATTGGCGAGATTCTGCAAACATTTGGCGACCATCAACAGTGAGCGCTGGGCGTGCGGCAGCGGTGCGGCGGACACCAGGCCCCACGCACGAGGCTCAACCAGAGCAGGACAGATGAGCCGCAGGAATATAAACCCTATGTTTTATGACATAGGACACAAACTTGAATAGAAAGAACAACTATTACAAATGTATCCCAAAATTAAAGATACTAGCGCCAAAATTGGCTTGTTTTTTTTTTAAATAAAATTAAAGTTTAAAAAAATAATAACGCTTTGTGCAATCTTCTTATACGCTTTACATACATACATATAGGTGAGACTAACTCGGCTATATGTTTGGTTGTATGTTACTTTTAACAGACAGATTTCATTCTTCAACTTTGTACTTATCAAGAACTGGAGAACACAATAAACTGAATGACTTAAAAGAAATTAACTATATATCTTGAGTTAATAACAAAAAACTATCAATTATATTATATACTTAAAGGTAATTTTCAAATATTACTAACTAACTAAACTTTATAGACGGCAATTAAATACTTTTTTAACATTCAGTTTAGTAGTAGGTTTTACCATCTCATACGTAATTTTTAATAATGATTTAATTTACATTAGTATTCTTACTAAAAGTAAGTTAAAATAATAGTTTACTAACCTGATACAACTCTAGTGCGTACAAATCTCTCATTAGGCCACTTAGCGACAGCCGCTCTTTGCAGGCATCCGCACAAGTAGCGTACGGGGCGCGGACACGCCTCGGGCGAAGTGAAAATTGATAGCGTAATCTAAATATATAAAGACTATTGTTGAATAAAAGCAGGAAAATTATTTTTAATATAATAGTTACTAGATACGTCTTCTCAACCCCAATATAGGACATAGTTTTTCAATTATCAAACATAAATTTTAGTAGTAGCATATGCAACTTCATTAAATTCCACTCCAGTTCAAAACTAGACTTATCACTTTGCCCAGTTATTTAGGAGTGGTTGGGCTAGTTACATCTTTTTCCTTATATATATATATATATATCCTTCACCCCATTCCCGGCCAACCCTTCACCAAAGAGCCAACTTCACGGCCATTACGCTTTGTACTCTGTAACGAGCGTTGTCGCACGCGCCTTAATGAATAATTTTCGCATATGTTTCATATCATACGTGTATTTTAACGCTTTAATAGATACACTTAAGCTGTGGTAGCCCAGCGGTAACAACGTGCGACTCTTTCGAGGAGGTCAAAGGTTCAAACCCGGGCAGACACCAATGAGTTTTTCTGTTAAAAACTTATGTGTCTAATTCATGATAATTGCAATTTATCACACGCTTTTCGGTGAAGGAAAACATCGTGAGGAAACCTGCATATCTCTAGAGAATTCTGGAGATATGTGTAGCCTACCAATCCGCACTGGAGCAGCGTGGTAGGTCTTAGCTCCAAACCTTCTCTCCAAAAACGAAGAGAAGAGGCCTATTCTCAGCAGTGGGATAGTAACAGGCCGCTACTTACTACTTAGTTATAGATACACTTTACGGGGATACCAGCATACGAACTGTGTATTAATCCTGGCGGGCCCGACCAGAAGTGACTGTGGAGTGACATAGTGTGGCGTCCCTTACGAAGACCTTAAGGACTCTAAAAGCCCGTCAGCATCTCACGCGGGTACGTGGTTCGCCTCCCACTTTCTCTTTTTACCCAGGGTCCCTTTGTGGGACCCCGTACCCTCCAAGGAGACTACTTGAAATGAAATATTTGTAACCATAAAAAGCTTACCTGATCCAGTATCATAAGTAAGAACTCAGCATTATTGCATGCATCGTCAGGGGAGTCCATCTTAGTTGGATTCAACTCCGCCGACTGCTTCGAATCGATTAACTTCTGGACTGTCTCAGATATAGCCGCCTGACATAAAAGAATTAAAATATTATTAATAATTATATGTATTGATTCGTGAAATACCAATAAATGTAATACGCCGTGTGGTATCCGGCTGAATAGAATAGTACCACCCTTATTTCTTACCGAGGTGTCGTAAAAGGCGACTAAGGTAAGTCGACCCACCGTGTGGTATCCGGCTGAGTAGAATTGACTAACCTCATTTCTTACCGAGGTGTCATAAAACGCGACTAAGGTAAGTTGACCCACTGTGTGGTATCCGGTTAAGTAGAATAGACCACCCTCTTTCTTACCAAGGTATCGTTAAATACGACTAAAGTAAGTTGATGTCAGGTGACCGGTCGCAAAATCCGTAGCAAAATCATATGACAACATGTTTATAACATGTTGTGCCGACCCCACTCAGAGTAGGATAACGGCAGGAAGATGATGAAAAAAATGTAATATGGTTTTATAAAATTACTGTCACTTCATAAATGGGCCACAAGTATCTGCTGTTAGACGCAATCTTTTTAATAGCAAATGCTATTTTGTGGTTAAACATTCACTGGAACAATAGGAAGATTTTGAGAATTTGAGTATTTGGGATTTCTATTCATTAAGTCATGATGAGTGAATAAACGAGTGTTACATATAAATGTGGAACGATATGTGATAAGAGGCCGAAAAATAGATAGTTGCATTGTGTGTACATGCATATAAAAGGAGTAGCGCCAGAGTTGACGAATGATAGGAGAGAATGGAAGGGAAAAACATGTGCCTACCCTAACTTAGAGCAAGATAATGGCATGAGAATGATTTGGTACCTGCAAAAATGGCTTGCACAGTGCGTGCATGAATTCATCCAATACTGCAGTTGCCAACGACGCGGCTCGGAACAGCGCCCGGTGGTCTGGCTCTCTTACAACCTCCGCTGAAGCCAGCTCGCGAGCTAGTTCTGCTCCCCGACCGCACTCGGAGAACGCATGCAATACAGCTAATAAACAATATATACAGAGATAAACTATAAAGCATATGGCCTATGGTCCGACCTATTCTGACGACCTATCCGACTGGCTCGTTGTCGTAGTTGGTAGTGACCCTGCCTCCTGCTCCGCAGGTCGTGAGTTTGATTCCCACCGAGGACCAACATTTTCTAACAAAAATTTGTTGGTTCTCTGAGCCTGGGTGTATACAGAGTGGTACTGACGATACGACATTAAATCTAATCCTAAATAGCTACGCACCTTAGCAGCCTACATAAAAAATTCAGTTAATTCAATTAAGTACTTTAGCCACAGGATATTATTTCTCATTTTGAAATTAAACTTCATGATGTATATGGATCAATGATCGATGGCAGCATGCCATACAAAAATAAACCCTATAAACAATATTATACTCCTCTGTAATTATAAATACAAAAATGTAAAAATGGCCTTGCGGTCATCGCGCCGCGACCTTTGTATTTCACCGCTCCGTTTGATCTTCGCAGTGAGCAAGTGAGCAGTGAAATTATTTAATGTCGTATCGTCTGTACCACTCTGTATATGTATTTAAGTATGTATTTGAAATTATATAAGTATATATTTACCAGTTGTCTGTCACCCATAACACAAGTATTAAGTTACTTACTTTGGGGACGGACGTGTGTGTAAATGTCCCATACATTTATTTATTTATTGATCATGGCCCTACACATATATGAGAGGTTAGACCAACCTCTTTCTCTCTCTCACTATATCTCTCTTTAAGAAACAACTTACATGTGGCGAGAGGTTGTCTATCAGTTCGACACAGGTCAGCAAGTGCCTTCACAGCGGGCAAACCTGGTTCCAGAAGTAACTGGCGCAGTGGATTGTATTCCTCGCGCGGCATCACTAGCTCTTGCATGTACCTGAACGCAGAACACTTAATAAAATATCACGATATTAATAACCAGCAACGGTACATTACTCATTTTACAGATAATTAATAAGAGAATTAATTATATCGTTATAATTTTTTTTGACAAGGTTATAAAATATTGAAATCAATTGGTGTGCTGAGCCAATGTCTGATGATGACTGGCCCGTTGGGTAGTGACCCTGCCTTCAGCTCCGCGAGTCGTGGGTTCAATTCCCACCGAAGGCCAACACTTTCTATAAATTAATTTGTTGGTTTTCGATTCTGGGTGTATATTTGAATTTAAGTATGTATGTAAACAATTTATAAGTATATATTCACCAATTGTTTGTATACCATAACACAAGTATTAAGTTACTTACTTTGGGGACGGACAACTGTGTGTGTAAGTGTCCCATATATTTATTTAACGCCATGGTGATGGCGTGTATCTTGTAAAGTCAAATAGATGCCGCTATACACACATTTTTTACGTGCGTTTCAATGTATTTCAATATGTAACGGGGCCTAAATGACGGGGAACATAATATGGAGTAATGACAAACGTTCGGTTCTTTAGATGTTAAAAAGTCCAGACGACCTCAAAGAGAGGGCAGAATATCATGTAATATGGAAACCGCTGAAGATATCTATATTCAATATCACAAAGCTAAAGTAGCAATCGGCAAGGTACATAGTACGAGAAATGTCAAACGTTTGGCTCCTTGGGTGTTGAAGTGGTACTTTACTACACCGAAAATGTATGGTTAGTAGAACTAAATAAATAATAATAAATAAATATATAGGACACTTACACACATGGTTGTCCGTGCATTTTAAGATCTTACTTTCACAATTTTAAAAGTACTCGTACTTTTCAAGATGTGTAAACGACCCAAAAAGGGAAACATACATCCTCAAAATGGGGGAAAAAAAAGAATCTTGTTTCGTATAAATCCCTTAAAGATACCTACGTCTAACAGTGGACGGTTGATGGATTACCGAGATCGCTAGTTATAAATAATAAACGTTTTCTTTCCGATGAATACGGTAATAATTAATTAAAACGCCGCGTGGTATCCGGCTGAATAGAATAGTACCACCCTCATTGCTTACCGAGGTGTCGTAAAAGGCGACTAAGGTAAGTCGACCCGCCGTGTGGTATCCGGCTGAGTAGAATAGACCAACCTCATTTCTTACCGAGGTGTCGTAAAAGGCGACTAAGGTAAGTCGACCCGCCGTGTGGTATCCGGTTTAGTAGAATAGACCACCCTCTTTCTTACCGAGGTGTCGTAAAATACGACAGAGGTAAGTTGACGTCAGGCAGGCGGCCGGTCGTAAAACCGCAGCCAAATCATGTGACAGCATGTTTATAATATGTTGTGCCGACCCCACTTAAAGTGGGATAAGGGCAGGAATATGATGATACGGTAATGATTAATAAATGATTGCACCTTATTCGTAGTCTTAAGGACCCCCATTCACCGATTGGCGTCATTCCAGCGAGGGGATACCATTCTTCTATTTCTTCGCCGTTGGCCAAATTCGCAAGTTCTATCGTTAATTCGGCTACCTAAAAAATAACTAACTCTTTTAAAAGTTTAGAATGAAAGTGGTTCATTTATTTGTACAGATAAATGAACGTTGTGATACAGTCATTAAACTTTCTTTACATACATACATGATATAATATTTTATTTTAGTTAAAGCACACTTTAGATCGCTATTACTAAGTAGTCTGTGTTTTAGATGACAAGTATATGGGCAAGAAGGAAGATGGCGGTAGTGTTGCCACTATTATAAAATTATGTCTTTAATGTAATTTCTTATGTACAACAGATACGATTAAATTTTAAAAACATCTCTGAAAATCGTATAATTAAATAAAAATCGAAAATTAAACTTAAAAATCTAAAAACCCTTGGACTAGAATGCAAAATGTCGCCTGAAATGATAAGTCGAAATTCTTCAAAAGATCTTAGATTTTAGATTAGATTAACAGTTAGAATTACTATTTAACTTTTTTTTAAAGAATTTTAGCACTGTAGGGACAAAAGGTAATAATGCTATGTAAGCTAATAGGCGGCTGCGCCCGCCGGCTACTTGTATAATAATGTAATTTCAGTCGCAATAAAACACACTAAGAAGTGACACGTATTTTAATTTCCGCCATCTACAAAAGGCCTGACTTGAAGTAAAGTTAATTTAATAGCGTATTATTTAATTCTACTTAATTCATAATAACCCTGTAAGTACTAACAATTGTTTACTTACTTCTGATTCTTTCCCTCTCTTGCCAGTGTTGTGCACGGTAATGGTAAATGATGTTACATCTGGTGGGACGTCACTGAAAATTTAATACCACGATAATTCAAAGAATTGGGCGTAATTTGCCAAGTTTCATAATACAATTATAAAAACGATAATATTATTTTTTTTTATATTACCTGATATGTTTAAAGCATATTATGCCACGTAACTTTAAAAGCCATTTAAAATCCCAATCCAAAAATTAAAATAAACAAAAGCAATTGAACAATCACTGACTGATTTACTGAATACTGAAGTTATAATAAAATAACTTTGCTGTAATCTGCGTTTAAGAGAATACATGCAATGCAAAGTGTGCAAATTGGTGTTGGCGGCGTCTTGTGATACGTGTGGCGGCTTGTCCTGCATGTATGTTGTATGTGATTGTTGAATGTTTTATACGCTTAGCATTGCATGTATTCTCTTATCAAACGCGGATTACAGCAAAGTAATCTATACTAATATATAAAGCTGAAGAGTTTGTTTGTTTGTTTGAACACGCTAATCTCAGGAACTACTGGACCGATTTGAAAATTTATTTCAGTGTAAGATAGTCCATTTATTCAGGAAGGCTACAGGCTATATCACGCTAGGATGAATAGGAGAAGAGCAGCAATAAAAATAGTACGAAAACGAAAAATTTAAAAGTTTCCTTGCGTGCGCTCAGTAAACGGTAATAGTTAGTCAAAAATCATGTATTACAAAATTGTTCCCCTCTAAAAGTTCTAAATAAAAGTCCGCGACAGCATATGTCTAACTTTTAAGGTTGACAGACTTTAACTTTTTTTATGATTATCAAAAGACTATTACGGTTTTAGTCTTTCCACGCGGTCCGAGCAGCTAGCGATTGCTAGTTTTATTATAACTTCTGTACTATGGAGTGCCGCAAAGTAACGCCTGCTTCTATAAATCATTTACTGAATACTCACTCGAACACAAACTCATCATCCCAGTGCGGGTCCGGGGACGGTTTCGCTCGGGTCCTCGCCACGGGCGCTGCGCCCAAGGCCAATCGCAGATGCGGTCTGGGTGCTAAGCGCGCGGGCAAACGATGCGCTGTGACGCACCGCACGCGTAACGCCCGCAACCATACTACGCGGGCTACCTGTTACAACGATTGAAACATATTGTCATTTTGTTTTTTCATAATTCATTGCCATATATTATACTTGTAGTACCTGTGACTTTGTACGCACAAATTTAATCTTTAAAGTAACCTAATTAATGCTATATATTTTTACCTTGTTCCTGAAAGAAAAAAGGATTTTTCTATTCTACATGTTACTCCGGTGTGTAGAATAGTCCGGAACAGAAGCTGACCACCCGTATACCGCTAGACGTCTCCGAGATTAGATACCTCGGTGCGTAAACTTTAATGATTGATTGATTTTTGATTGATTTTTGATACAGGTTTACAGAGCGTGACTTAACAAATGTTAGTACATGTACTAATGTCCCTATTAAAAAAATAAGTTGTTTAAACTAGCTAAGCCGACAAAGGAAAAGCCTAATATTATAAATATAGCGCACCAAAACATACAAGGCATTTCCGGCAAATTACATGAAATTGAATTATTTCTGGATAAATATAACATTGACGTTATTTGTTTCACCGAGCACTGGCTCCGAGAATCTGAATTGAGTTTTAATGTTAATAATTATCACATTGGAAGCATTTTTAACAGAAAGCTTCAACATTCATCAGCAAACCTTAACATTCATGGAGGTTCAATGATCCTCATAAAAAATAATATTCAGTACAAAGCAAGGAATGAAATAGAGAAGCTTTCTGTTGAAAGACACGTAGAGCTGTCCAGCATAGAATTAAACAAATACATAATCATCTGTGTATATCGTCCCCCTTCTGGTAACTACAATACTTTTGAAACAACCATGGAGGAAGCACTCAATATTGCGTCTCGTGGGTCCAAACATATTATAGTATGTGGAGACATCAACATAGACTTTTTAATAGAAAGTACTTTAAAAAATAAATTAGTTGTTCTACTTAAAAGCTTTAATTTATCTAATGTACGGGGACGGAATATAGGGGACGAAAGTAAGGCAAAACGTAAAATATTTTGTAGGCGTATATCGCAAAATCAATTAATAAAGTTCAAACATAAAATATCTCTGAGACTGAACACATTGTTGCCTGACCAAGTACCATACGACCTTAACGATCAGTATTGTACTTTGCTTAATACTATAAAGGAAGAATTTAATTTAGCTTTTCCAAATAAATCTATAATTCTTAATAAAAAAAATGGTTTTAGCGAATGGGCTACTAAAGGCATTAGAAAAAGTAGAGATACCCTTTTTAGTTTGTATGAAAAAAAATCTTCCACATTTGACTCCAACTTTGTTGAATATGTAAGAACCTATTCTAAAATATTTAAAAGTGTTTGTCGTCTCGCAAAATCTAATCTAATTCGCAAAAAAGTTATTACGTCATCGAATAAGGCTAAGACAGTTTGGGATATAGTGAATACGGAAACGGGCAAGTCAAAAACTAAAAATAAAAATGATTTGAAACTTAAAATAAATAACAATATAATAGATAAAAATAATGAAATCGCAGATATATTTGAAGAATACTTTACAAATATACCATTGCAAACAACCTCTAACTTAAAATCGTCATTAAATTTGGCTATCAAATACATGAGTGATAATGTCCACTTATGTCCTAGTGAATTTAAATTTCAATGTGTTGATATAGCAACGATAACTAAAGCTTTTAAGTCATTGAACATTAAAAAAACTCAAGACGTAACTGGTATGTCAGTACTCGTTATAAATTCTGTGATAGAAAGTCTGGCACCACATTTAACCGTATTATTTAATAAATGTATCAAGCAAGCCACTTTTCCTGATCTAATGAAAATTAGTCGTCTAGTACCATTATTTAAATCAGGTGATATTGAAGATCCATCATGCTTTAGGCCTATATCTGTTCTACCAGTGCTGAGTAAGGTATTCGAAAAGATTTTGCTAAATCAAATGCTTTCATTTTTTAACAACAGCGGCATTCTTCATAGTCAGCAATTTGGATTCACGAAAGGTAAATGCACTATCGATGCGGGTGTCGTACTGGTCAAGCATATATTGGAAGCATGGGACAGTTATCATGACGTTATTGGTATTTTCTGCGATCTCTCGAAAGCTTTTGATTGTATTGATCATACCATCTTAATTAGCAAGCTCCAATATTATGGTGTTACAAATCATGCACTACAACTAATTGAATCATACCTTTTCAATAGAATTCAAAAAGTCGATATTAATGATGTGCTATCCGAAGGATCCATTGTCAAAATGGGTATACCGCAAGGATCCATTCTAGGCCCATTTTTGTTTCTGATCTATGTCAACGATCTGCCATATATGGTTCAGAAGTTCTCTGACATAATAATGTTTGCTGACGATACCTCTCTTATTTTTAAAATTAAAAGACAAGCCGATAACGTAGGAAAAATTAACTACTCCCTTTCACAAGTCTTAGACTGGTTTACGGCAAACAATTTACTACTAAACTCTAAGAAGACGAAATGTATAAAATTTACTCTTCCTAATGTACGACAAGTTGATACTGATATCTTTTTAAATAATGAAAAAATAGAATTTGTGTGGGATACAGTATTCCTAGGTATAAGTATTGACGCTAGGTTGCAGTGGAGCAGCCATATCAATAATTTGTCGAAAAGATTAAGTTCAGCATCGTATGCCGTGCGGAAAATTCGACAGATTACTGATATTGCTACGGCTAGGATTGTCTATTTTAGTTATTTCCACAGTCTGATGTCTTACGGTATACTGCTATGGGGTGGATCGGCTAATATAAATACGATATTTGTATTGCAAAAACGTGCGATACGTGCTATTTACAACTTAGGACCACGAGACTCTTTAAAAGAAATATTTAAAAATATTAATATAATGACAGTGGCAAGCCAATATATATATGAAAATATAATGTATATTAGGAAAAATAGATTCATAAAAAAATCATTATGCAATAAGGGGTATTATAGTATTGACGATTACATGACAGATAAACATGCATGGACATCATCTAATAATATTTAATTTAATTATAATAGTATTTATTTTTATTACTGTTTGTAATCAACATTACCTATTATTAAATTTTGACGTTCAGAAAGTGTATGTATGTACCAATTTTGAATAAAATGTTTGATTTGATTTGATTTAAGGATTTTATTGCATTGTGTGCTATGTTAGAATTTCTAATAAAGCTTTTGAAATTCCAAAAATCGATTGAATAATTACGGAACCAATATAATAAATAAATGGCTTAGCTTATACAGCAATACAGTCTATAGATAATTGAAGCTATATCTGGTCTATCACTACTTCAACGTGACGGCTTGAACAAGACAGGTTAGTTTAATTTTCTACAGACCTACTAGCATCGACGGTGCATTTGAATTTAATGATTAAAGATCGAATTAGAGTATTATTACTCAAAAATTGATATTTGTAAAACAAAAAATATAGATATAATATTTCGCTTATATGTTTGATTTTTGATTCAATACAGATCAATATGGCCTTTTACAGCATGTAATTTAAATGAACATTTTCGAAGATATCACAGTTTTAAAATCCCGCGAGGAGGCCGCGCTTCGCCCCACAGCACTTCGAATTTAGCAGCGATCGGACACGCAACTAAATGTCGCTCTTTCAAGAGTAACCTCTAAAGAAAACATGTTTTTATAGTATTTCGCATATATTTATGTTTTTATCTTGTACTTCTCCAACAGGATTCTGTTTTGTGTACCCCTTTAAATAAATAAATATATCAGATATTGTAGTATACCTTGCAATGATGTCTCGCCTGTTGAGGAACGCAAAGAGGCCGTAACGCCTCAAGCCAGGCCCGCAACTCGTTCGCCGCGGAAGCCGCAAGAAACGTATGCGTCGATAAACATGGCAATGCGCGCTCTACTAGTTGGAAGCAAAATTCTCGTTCCCATAAAGATTCGTGAACCTGAAATACACGATGAATTCTATAAAAACTAGTAGTAATAGTAATAATTTTTTTTATAAGACTCCAAGCAATATATATAGCTTCTAATTTCAGGGACGCCTTTCGGTGCATGGCGGGTGGTCAGCTCCTATTCCGGACTATCCCACCCAAAATATATAGCTTTAACAATACTTTGTCGTATAATAGTATAACAAACAACGATATTTCTCCTTTATACTTATTCAATAAATTAAAAGCAATTTTCCCAACGTCAACCCCTTTACTCTTTCTCAACAACTCAATGACACATAATCTTTAATCTAAATAATCTTAAATCTAGCTAGGTTTTATGTAAAGAAAGATCGTTTAATCCCTGTTTTTGGGCATTAAAAAATACTAAAATTTATATTGAATTGAATTTTTGCCACAAGTTGTCAAGTCAGCGTAGCTTATTAGGGGTTTTTTTTTAATTTTGAAAAAAATTACCAAGCAAGGTTTGGTCACCCAGATATTGTTTTTTATATTATCGACCAACTATATTAAGGAGGTTGTATCTGAAACATATTGTAACAATATATTCACATATATAATAACTATAACGAAAAAAAAACAAATAAAAAACAAACTTAAGTACCCAGTAAGTAAATTTAAAGTGTGTATGAACGTGCGGTAATGACTGTGAATGTATGTATTCATGCATAATTGTACTTGCTATTTAAAAACCTAAGAAAACTTAAATTTAAGACATACAGACTCAAACTAATTTTGGACAAAAGCCTTTACCAAAATGGAATGGAACTTGATATTTTATAATTTTTATAAGAAAAATCTGTGATGCGATATTTACCTGATATAAATAAGCACAAGAGAGATCAATAAGACCTTTCGGCTTTGTTCGTTTTGGTGAGTCGTAGAAATACAGGTGAGTGTCAGTACCCTCTTGCAACAGCACGAAATACAGAGCTTTCCACTTCTTGGCTCCTTTATCGGATTTCTTGTGCAAATAGCCTTGGTGTTTAATACCCTTCATCTTCTTAAGCCCAATTTGATCCCTACATTCCCTGAGTGTAGCGTAAATTTTCTCAGCGGCCGCTCCTGTTGTATTTTGTTGCGGTTCTATTTGATGGCCTTCTGCGATTAACTGTCAGCGAAAATATAATTAAAAAACTTAAACAAATTCTTTAAATTAAATCAAATCAAAACAATCTTTATTCAAATAAGCTCTTACAAGCACTTTTGAATCGTCAGGATCAATATGATTAATGAAGCTACAACTGGTTCGGAATGTTGCTCTTACCGAGAAGAACCAGTAAGAAACTCGGCGGTCAATCTTTTAAAAAATTTCAATTTTACATTATTAAACCGCAGTCATGTATGAAGATGAAAGGATTTTCAAATCCAGCCTTTTTTATTATCCTAATAATCTTCAATTTTGTAATATTTTACTTTTGTATTATTTTACCTTTCGTAATTTCTTACACTAAAGGAAAGTTAAAGCAGAAGTCTTAAATCCCTAGTATAAGAGATACTAAGGATATATTTATTGATGTATTGAAATGAATTAAATTACTGTTTATTAAAATTAAATATTTTTTACCTTCTCGGTAGAAGCAAATTTCTGAACGTGGAACAGTTCAAAAGAGTTTGTTAAATTGTAAATTTGAATTCAATATATTTAAAAATCGCTTGTTCTTCAAACACACGGGATAATGATTTCATTTATAATTATTTACCGGTTGTCCAAGTGTATGGCCTTCTACAATTTGTTCCTTCCTGTATCGATTAATAACCGCGTCCAAACATTCAAACGTCCTCCCTCCCATCAAATACCGCACTCCTTTCTTTTCAATTCTGAACCTCTGGATTTGATTGTTGATGTGGAAAAACAAGGAATAGTCACCAGGAGAATTATCTGAGGGCCTACAATTAGAAAGAGACCATAATATGTTTGAGTAGATGTTCACATTTGTAGTATTAGTGTACAAATTCAAATTCAAAATATTCTTTATTCAAATAAACTTGTAAACAAGTGCTTTTGAATCGTCAACTCTACTGCTGGTTCGGAAAGCTGTTCCTTCCGGGAAGAGCCAGCAAGAAACTCGGCGGTTGCTCTTTTAAAAATATAATTCTTAATATTATTTACATTAAGTCGTTACTGTCTTGTACAGGTTCAAAGAGAACTATATCCACACATTATTATCTTCTAAATAATCTTCAAGAGCATAGTAGACTTTCTGTATCAGTCTCTTTTTAACAGTCTTTTTAAACTGCTGTAATGGCAAAGCTGAAATTGATTGCGGAATTTTATTATAGAATCTTATACCAAAACCCACAAACGACTTACGCACTTTTTCAAGACGCAAAGCAGGAGCCGCAAGCTTATATCGGTTCCTGCTTTGTCTATTGTATACATCACCTATCGTTTTATAATGCTTTATATTTTTATGTACATAAATTAAATTGCTTAAAATATACATACAAAAACAACTTCTACAATACCTTACTAAAAAGCTGCCAGGACCAGCTTTCACTAGCATATCGACTGCTTCACTCTTGGTGCAATTGGGATGAAACCAGGAGAAGACAGTGTTTGGGTCGATTGCAGGATCCAGATCCTCAACTAGCTCTCTGAAGATCATACCTTGCTCACCCGTTCTGTTGAACAGAAACATTTCATATTTGTAAATGGGACTATCGAGCAAAAAAGACCTTGTAAACACATTTGCATTCTTTTAGCTTTATTTCTCCTCAAATATACTTAAAGATATGAATGCTTGGTGTAAGCTATACTTTGATAGCTATGTATACTATCTAAGTCGCTTATATGAATTATCAAAAAACAATTTTCTCTACAGATTCTAACTTATTTTTGAATTTAAACCATCGTGAGTGGTATTAATAATTAATGTACAGAAACCGGCTATACTCACGTCTAATTATAAGACGTGAGTATAGCCGGTTTCTATACATTAATTATGATTCTAACTTAACTTTTAATTAACGAATAACTGTTTTTCTTTCAATGTTATTTTGAAATAAATAAATAAAACCATTCAAAATTTAATATAGTTTTAAATGTTTATACAGCTGGATTGTCTATTAAGGCCCGATGCTTAAAAAGCTTAACATTTTTCACTGTAGAGATTTAAGCGCATGTTTAAATTGTACCAAGATGAGTTTTAATAAACTACTTTAGGTTCATTTTCATCTTTTATAACGTTAGTTTACATATATACAAAAGAATATTTAAAGTCCTTTCAAATTGCCTTATAAAACTCGATACTATACATTTATTCGTATTCGAAAACATCGAATACGAATAAATGTATAGTAATCGCAAAGGGGACCTTGTAACCACCCTAGCTTGACAGTTCTACTTGACCTGGCACGACCTCATGAATAATTACTAAGGATGTATGTGCAAGTAAAGAACTAGAACATAAAATAACCACAGCGAACAATTTTATTATGTTATAACTTTATGATGTAAAATGCTCTAGATCAAGTTCAATAACTGTGTCATATAATACTTGATTTCTTACAAAAAAGAGCCGTACGTGGCATTTACAATTTAAGACCGCGGGATTCCCTGCGAGAGAAGTTTAAGGAAATAGGTATTCTTACATTTGCTTCACAGTATATTTTAAGTAATTTAATTTTTGTATATAAAAATATAAAAAATTATAAAACAATAGGCGATGTATATAATAGACAAAGTAGGAACCGACATAAGCTTGCGGCTCCTGCTTTGCGCCTTGAAAAAGTACGTAAGTCGTTTGTGGGTTTGGGTATAAGATTCTATAATAAAATTCCGCAATCAATTTTAACTTTGCCGTTACAGCAGTCTAAAAACACTATTAAGGAGAGGCTGATACAGAAAGCCTACTATACTGTTGAGGATTATTTGGACGATAAAAATGCGTGGATATAAATATTGTTCGACCATGTACAAGATAGAAACATTAAATGTAACTAGTATTAAGAATTGTATTTTTTAAAAAGAGCAACCGCCGAGTTTCTTGCTGGCTCTTCTCGGTAGGAACAGCTTTCCGAACCAGCAGTAGAGTTGACGATTCAAAAGCACTTGTTTACAAGTTTATTTGAATAAAGAATATTTTGAATTTGAATTTGAACTTAATTGAAAAAACATTGCAAGCAAACATTTATCGTGATTTTCGTTAAAGTAACCCTTACTTTAATATAAAGAAAAACGTATTTGAAATATAGGAGACGTCAATATAAGGTGTCATCATCATCTTCCTGCCCTTATCCCACTATAAGTGGGATCAGCAAAACATGCTATAAACATGCTGTCAC
The DNA here is from genome assembly GCA_029227775.1 of Morpho helenor. Taxonomy (NCBI): domain Eukaryota; kingdom Metazoa; phylum Arthropoda; class Insecta; order Lepidoptera; family Nymphalidae; genus Morpho; species Morpho helenor. The sequence goes on from JARGCU010000006.1 coordinate 5,610,101, forward strand.
ATGATTTGGCTGCGTTTTTACGACCGGCCACCTGCCTGACGTCAACTTACCTCAGTCGTATTTTACGACACCTCGGTAAGAAAGAGGTTGGTCTATTCTACTAAACCGGATACCACACGGTGGGTCAAGGTCAATATAAGGTGTCTCATAAAAATTTCGTCACAAGATCTCGTACCAATCTTGATGCGTTTATATCCATTTAAAGTCACATATCTTGGGATGGTAGAAACCAATAAATGCATCTTCCGATGCAGAACAGTATCATTGGAGAAAACAGTGTTATCCGATGTTCGACCCGTAATCTATCGCCAATTTATCTTATCAATATCAATTGTAGGGTTTTAGAATTAGGTAGGTAAGGATTTTGTTTCACCTTTTTAATGTCAAATTATTTAAGATTTGCTGAGTGCCGTGTGGTATCCGGCTGAATAGAATAGTACCACCCTCTTTTCTTACCGAGGTGTCGTAAAAGGCGACTAAGGTAAGTCGACCCGCCGTGTGGTATCCGGCTGAGTAGAATAGACCACCCTCATGTCTTACCGAGGTGTCGTAAAAGGCGACTAAGGTAAGTTGACTCACCGTGTGGTATCCGGTTAAGTAGAATAGACCACCCTCTTTCTTATCGAGGTGTCGTAAAATACGACTACGATAAGTTGACGTCAGGCAGGCGGCCGGTCGTAAAATACGTAGCCAAATCATGTGACAACATGTTTCTAACATGTTGTGCCGACCCCACTTAGAGTGGGATAAGGGCAGGAAGATGATGATTTAAGATTTGCTGTATACATTATTTTAAGTTGTCTAAAATTGCAATATCAAAGTAGGTGCTTATATTTTTTTGTAAACGCTTTTCTTAAGGAGTTACGGATTGTTAAATGTTAACAGGAAAAAACAGTTTATATATGAAATATCAAGGATATTGTATTTAAAAGCAGGCAAAATTATATTACTAGAAAATGAACAACACATCACGGTTTATTATTTTAAATTAATAAGTATGTAATAATATAATTATTTAGCAAAATGTTTGCAATAACATTTCCCTTAAAATTTAACTTCACCATTCAATTAAACAGACGAGACAACTCCGAGCTTTGTTTACAAAAGTTCTGTAAAATTAGAAATATTACCAAATTATTCATCGTGCAATATACAATGAAATCCTGTGTAGCATAGGCAATTGTCTATGTAATTTTTATTAAAGCAATATGGTGTAGGATCAATAACCTAATGTTGAACGAACCGATACTTTACAGTCTGATTATGCTACGTTCAATATCTTAATACGCAAAAAAAGCTTTATAGCAAATATTATTCCATACTTAATAATGTCGAACAATGTTTACCATTAACTTTCCAAGTTTTTAGCTGACCAGGAATGTTACACTTGACAAGGTTTTTGATATTTCTATGCACATATGAGTAGAGAATCATTACAACATTGTTTTTGCCTCTATGCTGCATGAGCGTATCGAATTGAAATTTTTACGTGAAGATGTTTTTCCTTCTCCATACGCCGTGTGGTATCCGGCTGATAGAACAGTATCACCCTCTTTGCTAACCAAGGTGTGGTAAAAGGCGACTAAGGTAAGTCGGCCCGCCGTGTGGTATCCGGCTGAGTAGAATAAACCATGTCTTACCGAGGTGTCGTAAAAGGCGACTAAGGTTAGTTGACTCACCGTGTGTTATCCGGTTAAGAGACCACCCTCTTTCTTATCGAGGTGTCGTAACATACGACAAAGATAATTTGACGTCAGGCAGGCCGCCGGTCGTAAAATACGTAGCAAATCATGTGACAACATGTATATGACATATATTGTGCCGAACCACTTACGAGTGGGATAAGGGCAGGAAGATGATGATGTTTTTCTTCTCCATATATCGCACGCTTAATCAAAAAAAGAAATATCTCCAAATTTCAATTTTTTGGGAATGGACGTTTAAAGTTTTACACTTTTCCGGCGTGGTCTTTAAAAATGAATAATAAATAAAATATCTATATAAGAAGATGATGTATAGTTCCAAATTATAGTTTAGTGTACTAGCCTTTGTTAGATAGAATAAAAAGTATAATTTATGGATTATAAATTATTAAATTATGACATTAAAAATATAAGTTCGTACTTACTTCAGTTTATGATTAATAATTCGATTTTATTTCAAATAATTTTCCGTCAGAAAACTTAAAGAAGCAGTTTATTAGAGAAAAGTTATTCAGATGTGGAATCTCAATCCAGTTTAATTCGTTTTATTTTAAATTATATAACTTTATTACAACAATATTTGTACGTATCTCGGATTTTTACAAACCTTGAGAATAAGAATTGGTTATTTCTTGGGTAAGGAAAAAAAATTTACAATAATATACACGTTTATTCGTACTTTCAATGTAAAAAAATATAGTTCTTACCTACTGTCATTTTCAAATTCAAAATATTCTTTATTCAAATAAACTGTTTACTTGCTACCACTGATTCGGAAGTTTGTTTCTACCGAGAAGAAACCATCAAGAAACTCGGCGGAAAATCTTTTCAACAAAAAATAATTACAAATTGATTGGTTATAAGTTATTCGTTGCAGCTTGGTGCGTAGCTGACTGCATTTGACAGGTTGTCATAATTAATTAATGTCAAATCGTCGTCAATTTGCCCGAAATCGCTTTTTTTGGTAAAAGTGGGTGAACTATTGATAGGTTGATTGGCGCAGCTAGATTTTATCTTGTCTCTAAAGAGATGACTAACCGAAACCTGAGGCTGAGATTCATTTTCAAGACTTTGGTCGTTATCAGGTTCCTTAATCGCAAAATTCTTCTTCGTTCCTTAGAAAATTACTGACAATGTTGAGCAGTTTTCTTGGAATTAATAAATTGAATAATGAATAAATAAATATATGGAACACTTACACACGCGGTCGTCCGTCCCCAAAGTAAGTAACTTACTACTTGTATTATGGGTGAGAGACAAGTAGCGAACATATTATACTTATGTTTTTTTCAAATACATACTTAAATACAAATATACACGCAGACTCGAAGACCAATAAACTCATTTATAGAAATTGTTAGCCCTCGGCGGGAATCGAACCCGCGTCCCGCGCAACTGAAGGCAGGGTCACTACCCACTTTCTCTAAAGGCGGTAGTCTCTGCCATGTTGAGAAGTGAAAGAGATTGGAAAGCCGTAGTCTCCTTTTGTGAAACCATCATGGTCAGGAAGGAGACTGCCGAGCGTAACCGCGAAAGGGCTGATCCTTCTCGCAGGCAGAGATGAAGGGGCCGTAGAAACCGCCCTAATTGATAGTCCCGGCCAATGGGACCTCTGGGGTCACGATCGGTCAGAGTGGGGGCTGTGGTCGTTCCTTTCGACCCCGAGAGGAAACGGAGCTTGTGTAACAAGCTCCGTTTCCTCTCGGGGTCGACTATATTTTGTGGAGCACGATGTGCACGGCACTAGAGAGACCTCGGTGCAGTTCGTCAGAGATCCCGGGGTCGCTCTGCTAGTGCGGAGGCTGTCCATCGAGGGGGTTTTAGTGGATAGAAATTCCACATAACCAAATCTCACCCCTAAGAGTTCCGGTATCTTTTTGAAGATTTCCAAGGGTCACTACCCACTGCACCAACGGGCGAGTCAACATAGAAGATGATGACCTATCAGAATCAAGAGACGTACTAGACGTGTATGGGCGTGAAGACGATAGACTAGAAGAAGTATCGTTGACGTGCCGTAAAGTTCCATATTAGCTATTTTATTTTGTACGATATCATTATTCTCATGGATGAAGGAATCGTCACTGTCATCATAAGGCATGAGGCTTGTTTTACATAAACTTATGTTTTACAGAATTGGAATTAAATAAAAAATAGGAAATTAATCGTGAAGGAAATCAATTTAAGTTGAAAACGTTATTACAGTCTTCAACTTAATCTTACTTACTTAATATACTTATTTGGTATATTTTCATCTGCGATTTTATTGTTAAACACAGCTGCTGTTAGGGTAACGGAGTCACATTCTTTAGCCTCTCCATTTCGATTTTGACTAATGGAAGTCAGTACAATTAAATTAAAAATTCGACATGCTCACCACGACCTCATCATGGAAAACAAATGTATTTAATCTGGTTAGAAAACTTTTTTAATAAGACTAAAGTAGTTACGGGGATGTTTTATTTCATTGTAAAAGGAAATAACTTAAAATATCACACTTCTTTTTGTTTTTTTTTTATTCTTAAACCGTAATAAAAATAATTGATATACATCTATCTAATAACCTTTTAATTATAAACTGAAGGTACTCCGATTCTTTCAAACAACTTATAATATTTTTTTAAATAAAGAAGCATAAATAGAATTATTCCGAAATTCCGTGGCATAATTTTAGTAATATAGTGAAATAAGTCTGAATGATATCTTTTCATCAATAATAAAAACAAGAGATTAGACTCACTCTTTAGTAATATAAAGAGTTATTAGGTTTTATATCGCCCTAGAATCTCCTTACTTTCACTACTGCTGGAACATGTCTGAATCTTTCCCTTTAGTGTTATCAAACAGTTCACACGAATTTGTCAAAAAGAGCGAAACTATTATTTATTTTATTCATATAAATCGGAATCGTATGGTTGTCGAAGCAGATCTATTCTTGGGGTTACGTTATAAAGTTTTAAATTGAAAACTCCAAACTGGCAATTTTTGAGTTGTTTCTTTTTTTGATTAAAGGTGCGATATCTACCTTTATAAAACGATGCTTTTTTGCGATCGTATCGAGCACAAGTTTTGAATCGATTACCTGGATTACACTTAGTATTAAAGTGACCGAATTCAAAATTAGTCTCAATTGATTTAGATACATTTTAATACTTATTTCAATACCATCTATGATATTACGCTATTAACTATTAAAAAAGCTAGTTTTCTTGCTCATCCGAGTTAAAAAGTAACGGCCTGTTACTATCCCACTGCTGGGCATAGGCCTCCTCTCTCCATTTTTGGAGAGAAGGGTTGGAGCTAAGACCTACCACGCTGCTCCAATGCGGATTGGTAGGTTACACATATCCCTAGGATTCTCTAGAGATATGCAGGTTTCCTCACGATGTTTTCCTTCACCGAAAAGCGTGTGATAAATTGCAATTATCAATTAGACACATAAGTTTTAATAGAAAAACTCATTGGTGTCTACCCGGGTTTGAATCCATGATCGTCTCTAGAGATTCACACGGTCGCACCGCTAGGCCATCACAGCTTAGTTATCCGAGTTATAGGTCTCTTTAAAAATTTTACTTAGTCTATAAAATTCTTCAACTCGAGTATTGCAAGCGCTAAGTTCGCTCTATTGCAATTTGCCACAAATCAACTTTTTCAACTTATGGTGCTTTAATACTATGTGATCGATATAAACTGTTAATTTTATATATTTAACATTTACTTTAAAAAGACATTGAAGGTCATACCTGTGTGCAGTGACCCATAACCACCCATCGCCCATGTCGTTGTGCACGAAAAATATATCACCTTTCTGGAACGTCAACTCGTCTGTATCTGGCATCTTCGTATAAGGCAAAATAGCCACAACGCGCTAAAAAATAATCGAAACAATGTCAATAGGTGTGAGGTACATATATAACTGTGTATATATGAGGTATATATATATAAGCTGTGGTAGCCCAGCGATAACACTGTGTGACTCTTTCGAGGAGGTCACGGTTCAAACCCCGGCAGACACCAAAGAGTTTTCTGTTAAAACTTATGTGTCTAATTGATAATTGCAATTTATCACACGCTTTTTGGTAAAGGAAAACATCATGAGGAAACCTACATATCTCTAGAGATATCTGGAGATATGTGTAACCTACCAATCCGCACTGGAGCAGTGTTGTAGGTTTTAGCTCCAAACCTTCTCTCCAAAAACAGAGAGAAGAGGCCCATTCTCAGCAGTGGTATAGTAACAGACCACTACTTACTTTTTTTTTAAATATATAATATCTAGAATTTTAAGCAATAAAGGTGTGAATTAAAAATATGGATTGCAAAATTACCTTTTTATCATTTACAGGTTCAGGAGGTGGTACTGGTTCAACTAAACGTTCACGTTTTAAAAGATCAGAGCAGTGACTATAAAAGCCTACCAGTTCTGTTAGGGAATCGAATTGACGTCCTCCAATATAATAATCGCCACATACGGCAGTTATTCTATAAAGAAAGAAAACAATCATATTTCAAAAATAATCATCTATACGCTGTTATTTTAAATACACTTATTGACACGAGACGTTACAGTAATATGGAAAAATTATATAATGCTGAAATAAAATAATGTTACATTAGTCTAAGTACCTGAAATGGTTAATGCCAGTGCGCCCCAAGTAACTCAAAACATATGACCCAGGCTTACGATCACTTTCTCGAACTGTAAAAAAATGTTAAAATATAAACTTACTGGATATTAAACAAAATAATTTTTTTTACATATTTTATGATTATCATCTTCGTGCCCTTATCCACGTGGGGTCGGCACAACATGTTATAAACATGTTACATGATTTGGCTGCGTTTTTACGACCGGCCGCCTGCCTGACGTCAACTTACCTTAGTCGTATTTTACGACACCTCGTTAAGAAAGAGGACGGTCTATTCTACTACACCGGACACCACACGGTGGGTCAATTTACCTTAGTCGCCTTTTACGACACCTCGGTAAGAAATGAGGTTGGTTGATTCTACTCAACCGGATACCACACGGCGGGTCGACTAAACTTAGTCGCTTTTACGACACCTCGGTAAGAAATGAGGGTGGCACTATTCTATTCAGCCGGATACCACACAGCATTTTTTTTACATATTTAATGATATTTTTATTATTTACCATTCATTTCTACATTACCTAAAACTACTATTTTCCATACTAGTTCATTTATTACACTATACCAATAATCATTATCATAGTGTTGTAGAAATATGCAACGTTGTAAAATATTAATATAAGTAGAAATTAACTTGACAACAGAATAAGATAATTTTTTTAATTAAGTCACTTGATTTATAGCATACAAAAAAGACAAAAATTTGTGAGATATCTATTGTTCAGAACATAGTAGATTGTTAACAATAAACAATGACTGAAGGAAAAACTTCTATCATTGTTTTTGATATAAGTGAACAGACAATATACATGATATCATATTTTTTATAGTTATAGTGTATTGCTTAAGTATGGAGTTTATATGCTTAACAAATTATACAATTATAGACATTCTAGTAAGAATTATTATATACTATACTATACTATAGTTTCTAAAACTAGAGTTAGTAAAACAAAATACCCAGATAACTGCCATGTTTCCCAGCAGCCCAAAGTCGTTCTTCTGATGTATACCTGTCAAGCCTTCCATGATACCACTCAGTCTCAGGTGGAGCTAGGACAGCTTGTCTCTCACCTAACAAGGAATTAAAATTTATTTACGAAATTTAAGATACAGTATTTACATTTTCGAATCCACATACATGTATCAACTTCAAGTAAATAAACAGCCTCCCTCCTTTTTAAACTTTGTATGACTATGTACATTTTTGGCACCCTTTTTATATTTTCGAATCCTGGTTTTAATTTTAATTTAACACGCAAAAATCATAAATAAAAACCTAAGAACGAATCAAATGTTACAATTCTATTCAAAAATAGTTTCGAATATGAATCTATATTTAAATTACCGTTAGTACTTGGTCCATCAGCTTCATCTAACTCTAAATCTGCAGTCATTTCTGCTAAATCACCACCGCCATCCTCAGACTCCGTAGATGGAGACCCCAACTTATCCTTTATAGGGGGTCCTATAGGCGCGCCCATAGCACGAATTAAATCAGCCATTATTATCACCTATACTCAAAATCAGTGAAAATTATGTTTTTAAAGTAAAACAAGATGAGTCATACATTATTCACCACATTAGTAATATAATAATTATAAGATATCCTAACGTGTTTACGATAAAAACAAAATAAAATAAAAAATTATTTATGAATCTGAATATTATAATCACAGTGCTTCTCGGTTAGAACAATAGAATTAACTTATCAACCATGAAATTATATTACTTCCGAAGTCCATAATCGTGAAAAAGCTTCAGTAATTTCCTTAGAAAAAAGGTACACTTTAGAGTTTAGACCGATACGCCCGTCCGACAGAATAAATAACAAAAAGACTATTTGACACTTAGTTGCCAGTGTAGCCTTATACCTTTATTATTTATAACCATAGACATACATATATTATTACAATATATATACGTACAGTTAGTGTATATATATATCCATACTGAGATTATGAAATGATGAAGTTTTTCTCTTCTCTAACTCTTACATTTATACAGTTAATTAGCTGGAGAGATATAAATATATACGGGTCTAACATACTAGGATAACACAATAGGAATAGGAAAAAAGAATATGGTACATAATTGAAATAATTTCAACGGTAAAGTCGGTATCCATATTTAATGTATCATTTGTACACAGTCCTAGCCCTACATCCAAACGAAAAATAGAATAGGTGACATACCGATAAAGTTATTATCATTGTATATCACATTATACGATTTAGTCTATTATTTATTTATTTTGACACGAGTACAAAGTTATCGCAAGGAGTTAGGCACAAAATTATTTATATTAATAAAAGGAGACAAATTATACTTATACTTACAGGAAATTTTTGATAAAAGTGCAAATTAAAAATTGAATTTTACTAAATTTTATATAGGTATTCTAAGAAATATGAGAGATATATCAGTATAAGGAAAATACAAGATTTATTTATTTATATGTATATAGAGATAAAACTCATTAATTTTACAATTTCTAAAGAGAAAATATTAATATGCATTTATTAGTAATAATTTTTTTACAGAAAAAAAAACATTGTATAGAAAGCAAAGTTTATTGAAATAATAACTAAAATCACCTTGAAAAAACGTACATTGACTTTTTTAGTTGACACTTTTTTAGTTTTTAGCAGGGCGGTTTTACTACAGGCGCCAACACATGTTATCTCGCATCCCCCTTGCACATGTACGTATTTATGAATGAATCGTATGAAAATAGTCTCAGCTGCATCTCGCTCCACTCCTCCATACATATTTTTACGCACTCATTCTCATTTTGACTGTCTATCATATAACAAGACAACAAGTTGATTTTATTAATGAATGGGCGGTGTATTAAATTTTTAAATTTCCCGTTGTAAAGTTCTAGTACTTTAATTTTTACTAAAATGTATAATTTTGTTTTAATTTAGTTAGCAAAATTCTTGAAACAAATATCACTAGAAGCAAATTAAATGTATCAAGTCTTATTTCACCAGTAGCTGTTGAGATATTTCTTAAAATGAGAAATATAACAACGAAGAAACGTGCAGTTATAAAACAATAAGAAGAGGATTTACTTAGTCATTATATAAATGTAAGTGTTGAGTTTTAATGAATTTTGTGCATCTCAATAATAGTAAGAGCTTTCTTAAAATTTACATTCTCACATCTAAATATAATAACCTAACCTTGCATGGATAGCCTAAAAACTTTAACATGCAGTATAATTTTTATTTCCTATTTGACTTAGTTATCGTTATATAAAAATTATGATATGTACATTAATTTCGATTGATGAATTAGCTATCATTATTATATTAAGGATATGTCTTGCGATTTTATATAGCTTCTAGTGTCTTGTAGTGCAATAAATGATTAATAATGGAACATTAAAGTTAAAGTTTTTTAGAAGTTGTTCTAATTGATCATAAGAGTGTATCTATCTTAGTTATGAATAATTTGGACATAACTTAAATGGTCTACTTAATATTTTTTTTAGAAGTATTTTTTAATTGAAGTTGTATACTTCATTGTATTATATTAGAACTTTAAAAATGATTGTCAAGTTTTTTATAATGAGACTCCGATGAAAAGGGAGTAAATAGCAAAAGAGAGCAAGTTTATTCTGTATAAAGCAATATAGGGTATATTGCTTTATATAACACTATTGTTGATTTTTAATTAAAAAGCAAAAGCAAAATTTAAATTTACGATTGATTTAACGATTGATTGATTAATTGCAGATTCAAGAATCCTCAGATCCAAGATTAAGAGTAATTTTTTATTTTAATATGATTGTCACATGATGTTATTTATAGTTATGATTTGAGATATCTTTACATTTACAGTGCTAATAAAAGATATAATAGTATGTGTAATGTGTAATGTAATGAAAGAATAACAGCAATATTAAAAGACTGTTCTATAAAACTGAAAGTAAATATTTATGTAATTTATAAATCACTTAAAATGTGCAACTGTTTATATCTAACAGAAATTAAATAACAAACAATATTTCTCCTTCATACTTATGCAATAATAAAAAGCAATTTTTCTAAAAGTGAACCCATTTACTCTTTCTTAACAAATCAATGCATAATGACACAAAAAACATTTTTTTTTTTTTATTATAGAACAACTATTCATATAGATTCAAATACAACCTCGTTCATAAGAGGTTCTATTTGAATAGTAACAATTTTTAATTTTTTTAATTTTTTAAAATTATTTTCAGAGATAGAATAGCACTAGACTAAGTGCAACTAAAGAAAGGTAACTAATACTCAAGTGAAGCCTGAATTTATGAAGCTAAGTTAGATTCCCGTAATTTCAGCCACAGATGTAAGCGTGCACTCAAACATCAGTAGCCAAAAGCGACTGGGAAAAGAATTAAGGTTTTACATGTATTGCAGGTGCCAAATACCGGCTCTTTGCCAACCGCAACACATAACCATTACAAGAAAAAAATGTAAAAATTAATGAATTGAATGAAATTAATGGATTAATTTTACAGGAGGGCAGTCCGACAGCTGGCCTCGTGACTCCACGAGCTACGCTGGTCTGGCCTCGCTGCCGCCAATGGAGACGTGCCGCCGCTCCTCACCCCAGGCCGGCCCGTCCGGCTATGCCGCAGCTGCTGTCGCTCCGCCGTCGCCTCGAGCGCTCGAACAGCGCCAGGCCGAACAGTAGCGTCAACCACCAGGACCTCTGTAATTTGAGAAAATGCATTTGAGGTAACTAATACTCAAGTGAAGTCTGAATTTATGAAGCTAAGTTAGATTCCCGTAATTTCAGCCACAGATGTAAGCGTGCACTCAAACATCAGTAGCCAAAAGCGACTGGGAAAAGAATTAAGGTTTTACATGTATTGCAGGTGCCAAATACCGGCTCTTTGCCAACCGCAACACATTACCATTACAAAAAAAAAATGTAAAAATTAATGGATTGAATGAAATTAATGGATTAATTTTACAGGAGGGCAGTCCGACAGCTGGCCTCGTGACTCCACGAGCTACGCTGGTCTGGCCTCGCTGCCGCCAATGGAGACGTGCCGCCGCTCCTCACCCCAGGCCGGCCCGTCCGGCTATGCCGCAGCTGCTGTCGCTCCGCCGTCGCCTCGAGCGCTCGAACAGCGCCAGGCCGAACAGTAGCGTCAACCACCAGGACCTCTGTAATTTGAGAAAATGCATTTGAGGTAACTAATACTCAAGTGAAGTCTGAATTTATGAAGCTAAGTTAGATTCCCGTAATTTCAGCCACAGATGTAAGCGTGCACTCAAACATCAGTAGCCAAAAGCGACTGGGAAAAGAATTAAGGTTTTACATGTATTGCAGGTGCCAAATACCGGCTCTTTGCCAACCGCAACACATAACCATTACAAGAAAAAAATGTAAAAATTAATGAATTGAATGAAATTAATGGATTAATTTTACAGGAGGGCAGTCCGACAGCTGGCCTCGTGACTCCACGAGCTACGCTGGTCTGGCCTCGCTGCCGCCAATGGAGACGTGCCGCCGCCCCTCACCCCAGGCCGGCCCGTCCGGCTATGCCGCAGCTGCTGTCGCTCCGCCGTCGCCTCGAGCGCTCGAACAGCGCCAGGCCGAACAGTAGCGTCAACCACCAGGACCTCTGTAATTTGAGAAAATGCATTTGAGGTAACTAATACTCAAGTGAAGTCTGAATTTATGAAGCTAAGTTAGATTCCCGTAATTTCAGCCACAGATGTAAGCGTGCACTCAAACATCAGTAGCCAAAAGCGACTGGGAAAAGAATTAAGGTTTTACATGTATTGCAGGTGCCAAATACCGGCTCTTTGCCAACCGCAACACATTACCATTACAAAAAAAAAATGTAAAAATTAATGGATTGAATGAAATTAATGGATTAATTTTACAGGAGGGCAGTCCGACAGCTGGCCTCGTGACTCCACGAGCTACGCTGGTCTGGCCTCGCTGCTGCCAATGGAGACGTGCCGCCGCCCCTCACCCCAGGCCGGCCCGTCCGGCTATGCCGCAGCTGCTGTCGCTCCGCCGTCGCCTCGAGCGCTCGAACAGCGCCAGGCCGAACAGTAGCGTCAACCACCTCTGTAATTTGAGAAAATGCATTTGAGGTAACTAATACTCAAGTGAAGTCTGAATTTATGAAGCTAAGTTAGATTCCCGTAATTTTAGCCACAGATGTAAGCGTGCACTCAAACATCAGTAGCCAAAAGCGACTGGGAAAAGAATTAAGGTTTTACATGTATTGCAGGTGCCAAATACCGGCTCTTTGCCAACCGCAACACATAACCATTACAAAAAAAAATGTAAAAATTAATGACGTACGAATTACCAAAACTGCGCAATTTCAGAAATCCGTACGACACCTTTATAATGGCTAGCCCGTTAATAAAACGTCTTACAAAGTAGCGCGCTTTTGAAGCTAATGTTCGACGATACAGAAAACGAACATTACCAACAAAACGCCTACACAGTATGGGAAGAAAGAACACTGCAATGTCCACCTCAACCATACTGTTAAATGAGAAGAAAAAGCCCTGCAGCTTTTACAGGAGGGCAGTCAGACGCTGCTAGTCATTAAATATTAAAGATTACAATGTCTATATTTACCTAAGCTATGATTAAAACAGAGTAATTATGCAAAAGTAATAATAAAATTATTTTGCTATAATCGGCGATGAAGTAAAATAGAAAATGTATATAATGCTAAATGTAGAGTGGACAATTGGTTATCATACCTGATACATGCAGGATTCGTAAAAAACACATGCACAAATCTCCACCACCGCCACCACCATACACAAGCACTATATACATTCACTATCACAAACTCAACAACTCAAATGTTTGAATTTCAACAAACATTCTCGGATAAAATGTGAGTAGTTATCCAAAACTTAATAAAAATAAACTATACTTTTGCACAATTTAATACGAAGAAAATTGAAACGTACTGACTCACCTGAAACGTTCGTTATACGTAATATATAACTGTAATCACTTTTTACTTACGCAAAAATATATAAACCAACAAATGATTTTTAATTAAAATTAGACAATTCCATAAACTTCTTGTTAACGCACACTATATACAATAACACGATATAATAGGAATACCACAATTCCCGTTCCGAGGTGCACTTCTCTTGAATGACGAACAAGGACTGAATGTCACTGAAACGTTTTATCGGTATATATAGTAAGACTCCACCGGAAACAATAACGGCACAGTGTTGCCCCTATTTAATCAAAAAGGGCGCGATTAGGGTTGCCACCTTTTTTTTGAAGAAAAATACTATTTTTCTTTTTAAATCAAAAAAATATAGTACTTTTAGGAAATTCAGGAAAAAAAATAGGACACATCTATTTTCAATCATTATTTATTTTTCCATGATTATTTTTTATTACTTTTCGCTGGATAATGACACGGAGTTAGAGCTACTAACTAACTAAGCCCCGTAAATACATGAATGAGTTTCGTTCCTACATTCCCTATGCAGGGCTGCGGGTGCGTTCCATTCACAGTTAATTAAAAAAAGCACGACAATTGCAATTAGCGATAAAAATATAGTATTTTTCGTGCTATATTCTTTTTCTATAATATATAGTACAATTTAAGATAGTGTTTTTCAATTTAGATATACATTTATTAAAGCAGGGACCTCGAAGCATATAGCATTATAGTATATCCTTAGTGTTTTTATTGAACTGTAATAATATTGGGAAGTTTTATTTTTTAATTTTAAAATATAAGTAAAAATAAAACTAAAATAATAAAAATAAAACTTTTCCTTCTATAGTAATATTTATTGTGTATGCTTTATTGAAGTGTTGTATATCATATGTCATACCCAATATCAGTTATATTCTATGTTTTAGGTGGTTATTTCTGAATAGTTTTTATTCTTTCTGCGACAGACAATATGGATTACAGACATACTTTAATTATTTAACAGAAAGTTATTTGTTCAAGATACTTTAACATACTATCCCATTTAGTTATGCACATTTCAACTAGATTTTTTGTCTGAGTAACTGTGTCTGGTCAAGGCACTGCTACTGTTGTTGCAATGAATTCATTAATATCTGATACAATGGCTGATATTCTTCAAGTGCGTTAAAATGTTTCAAATATAAATCATTTTTGTTTGTAAACACAAAAATTGGCATGTGTATGTTTAAAGTAACGGCCTGTTATCCACCCCAGCAGTGGGAACCATAAGCTTCCTCTATCCGTTTTTTGGAGAGAAGTATTGTAGCAAAGACCTACCATCGCGTTGCTCCAATGCGGATTGGTAGGTTACGCATATCCCTAGAATTCGCTAGAAGTATGCGGATTTCCTTACCATATTTTCCTTCACCGAAAAGCGTGTCATAAATTGCAATTGTCAATTAGACATGTGCCTGCGCGGGGTATAAATCCATGATCGTCTTTACAGAGTCGAACGGCCTCACCGCTGAGCTATCCATAGCTTGTTCCATATTTATTAAAATGTATTTGCAATAATTTTCAGATGAACCTGGTCATAGCCAAAGAGAGTACTCATTGGGATGACGTCTAAGGGCTATATGCTGTTGATGCTTTATGGGATGAAGCACATGATTAGGTCAATTGATTTGACTAGATGAAGGCAAGTAAATATTTGATGTAAAGTATGTCAGTCTGTCCATTTCACTTTCAATTAAAACTGAAGCTTATATGTCTAATGGGCTAACTGCCTAATCCGTTTGAGATATAACAAAAAATGTTTGGTACAATTTTTCCTCTATTATAGTGATGCAAAAAAGTGTGTGATATAAGAATAGCTTAAAAGACATATTAGTGATGATCATTGGAACTTTGTCACATACAATACAGTATTTGGAAAGCATAATATTTTTAGCCTGGTACTGCTAACAGTACAAAATCAAAGATATTTAACATAACACAAAGATTGTCACAGATACCCCTTATATTTTATTATTAAAAAAACAAAATTTATAATTATAGTCTCTATTCTATACTTAAAATATAACTGTAGACAAAGTTATAGACACGAAAAAAATATTTTCCAGACACTATTTAAGACCAGTAGAAGCTAAAAATATATTTTTAAAATTTAAAATCCCTGTTATTTGTCAATGCATCATTCTCCTACCCTTATCCCACTCTAAATGGGGTAGGCACAACATGTTTTAAACATGTTATCACATGATTTGGTATCTTACGACCGGTCGCCTGCCCGACGTCAACTTACCTTAATCGGTTTTCGCGACACCTCGGTAAGAAATGAGGGTGGTCTATTCTACTCAGGGGATATCAATGCCAAGATTGTCTGTAAGACTACCTTTGCAAACTAATGTTCTATCTATACATTATTTAAGAATTACTTATTTATTACAGGTTAAATATGCTGCGAACTCTTCCGCCGGGAAGTGTCCACGAGCCCGATGATGCAGATGAACATATATGAAGAGCTTCAGTTGAATCATAATTATTTAGCCTCATTTATTGACATTAGTAATAACATTTTCACAGCGCGAATGCTTTTATTCACTAACAATTTATTTTGCCGCCTGAACCATTCGGAATTTTGGAATAAGGCTGTAAAAGTCCGCTTCAATGCTAGAGGACTCAAGAGAAGGTTGTGTCTTCAAAATAGTATTCATATTAGTATAATTGACAAACATTATGAAGTTTGAAACTTCTTAACTAGGACCCAATGGATTTTTTCTCAAATCCGTGGATAAGGGGGCTCTAGCACACTAGAACGGATCATAATTTGGTTTCATTGTTTAAAACATTATTGGTTAATATTATTGTTTGATAGTTATAGTACCTTGTATTCCATCAGAAATATTTTCCAGACCCAAGCCATATCATATTACCGGTTCAGTATATTGATATATCGGTCATGTGCAGATATAGCGGTACAACTCAAAAACTTATATTTTGAGATGAATTGGTTTAAAATTTTCATTACTCAGGAAAATGAATAACAATTGCTTAGTTGCTAGTTTAATTGTTAGTTTGCTTAAACGACGGGCTTATAATGAATTATGAGTTCTGCCTGTATTGCTGCTAAAAATTGTGTATTTTAACATTAACACCATTTATTCCTATTCAAAACACGTGTTTTTACTTGTGTAGCAAAACTAAAAACCTGAGCAATCCTGGGAGTAATATATTTTCAAAACAGGATTATTTAAATTGTGAAATTTTTATAATTACGCTATTGTCTAATAAAACTGAAAGATTTGATCTAGTTAAAATTATATTATCCATCACAAAAACTTATATCTTTGGAATGGCATTATATGGCATGTAAAGTGTTAATTAGTCAAAAATGTATATAACTTAAAAAACTATAATTCCTGGTTAACTTGCGTTAATCATAAATTTTATTTGTTAAAAGTTTTTTGCATAATCGTAATCATAATGCGAGTTAGACAACGCTGTATCAATTAAGGAGAACTCACAGTACTGCAGATACTTGGAAAACGATAATGGAAATGGAAAATTTTATCGCAAGTAAAGTTATAGAACTATGATACATGAGGCAAAAGTAACTAACTAATATTACTATTATTAACATTTAAAAATTGATTCAAAATTTTTATTATTTTACTATATATACTCCATAAGTATAGAAACATAACAAGATGTAAACAAACAAAACCATGTGATTCATGAGTGACAAATATGTCATAACAATAATATTATTAACAAATGAAAAAATTGGGATTCAACTGCAGTTGTCAAAAGAATATCTCTAATATTTATAAATGTAATTTTCATAAATTGATTGGTATTTTCTAAAATTAAATATTTATACCTTTAGTATAGCAAAACAGCAATATATAATTTAATAAAATTCAGCAGATACAAATTAGCCAAGTAAACTACCTAAAATGGTAATTGGATTAACCAACGCAACATAATATCAATATTCTACGAGCTTCACTCTGTGATACTTAAATGTGTAGTAATTTAGTGTATTTAATATTATCCATCGTTTTCTTTAAAAATTTTATAATTCTTATTTATTGTTTCAAAGTTTGTAAAAATTATTGATAGCAATCACGCCATAATAAAGTGGTGCGAATACTATCAATAATTTTAAATTCTTTAAAAGAATTAAAAATTATATTAAATGTTAGTATAATGTGTTGTAATAAAAAAGGTACTTTATAGTAGGCAGATAATGCCTACTATAAACTACCTGTTTTGACATGTTTACATTTAGTTAAATACTTAACCCATGGAGTATAGTTCCTCATGATGTTTTCTTTCATCGAAAAGCTTGGTATCAATTGGCACATTAATTATGGAAAAATTTCACAATTTAATTCTTACTTTATATGTATAAATCCGAAGTGTTAACTGGTTTGATGGAAAATATTATACTTAGAGATAAAAACCACTAATATTCTATAAAACTACTACCAATATATCTAAAAAAGACTAATATTTATAATTTACCATCAAGTATGGAGTATACTATTTTAAGTATAATGTTTTTTCCTAAATACTAAAACGGTAAAAACGAAAGCATCTATTGTTTCAAATACTAATCTTGTAAATTTGTTTTCGAGTGAATACTTATAATTAATTATATTTAATAATAATATATAATAATTTAAATTACAATTCCTATATTTTCAAGATACATGATCGCCGATTCTGTTTCCTATTTAAAAATAGTAATCATTTTTGAAGTTGCACTTTTAGCGTGTTTAGGAAAAAACTTTTTTTTTTTAAGAAGCATGCACATAGAAATGTAAAACGGCTGTTGAATATAAATTTTTTTATTACAGTAAAAGTCTATTAAAGAATTTCCTTAAATATTTTGTTTTATTAAAATGTAAAAATCATTATTAATATGTTACAGGAAAACCGGTTATCCAAATAATCGGTAAGAGTAAAATGCGAAAAGATAAAACTTTGACATCACTAGTTACGGTTTTAGCGCACCAAGTACATCACTAATTTTACTACGATTTTAAGTCATACGTTATATATATTAGTACTCCATATGTGAGAAAGAGTCAGAGCTGAGACTAAATCCGTTTTTATGAATGAAACGGGTGAGAGGCAGATAGTTTTTTTATGAATGAGAATGTAAGTAGCTATAGTGCTACTCTGCACCCCCCCATACCACCGAAAATAGGCTCGCGCCAATGTATGAATCCCAACCATCTATTTTATAGTTAATAATCTATGGTTTTTAGTTTACAATCGTAAATGTATGTAGTATACAAAAATATTTCAGAAAAAATTAAATAATGCACCGCCGTACAATATCTCGGCTGAATCTAATGTTCACTGTAATCTATAACTGTAATCTTTTATCTTTGTGGCGAACCCCATTTTAAAGTCTATTTTATGCTTTAAAACTTCGTCAGAGAGTGTTGTTTTTTTTATTTCCAAATCGTATAAAGGACAGATTTAGATTTTAGATATTGTCTTTGAAAAATTTAGACATTGTCTTTGATTCAAAGTATATATATATGACGTACCATTTTATTGATGCGTCATTAAGCATTGCTTTTCGTGAATATTGGTTCGTTGTAGTAAGACTGAGAGATCTCAATTCTACTCCTTTTTAGACAAAGGAACAAGAAATCCTATAATTTGATTAAGATAAGAAAATTTTGACTACTAGAAATAAATTGGTAAGTTTTTACTCTAATAGAATCAATATACTTTTTAAATTGCGCCACTGCGTCATATTCTACGTCGCCATTTTGTTGACGAGATTTTCCTTTGTTCTTAGTCACTAAAATTTCAAATTATATTACTCCGGAATTCATCATATTCAATAGAAACAATAATACCCTTGTTTTCAATTAACTTATCCTGCAATTCTTTGTTCCAGACACCGAAATGCAGATTTTTGTGAAAACTCTTACGGGGAAAACCATCACTTTGGAAGTAGAACCGTCGGACACTATTGAAAATGTTAAGGCAAAGATTCAAGATAAGGAAGGAATCCCACCCGATCAGCAACGCTTGATTTTTGCTGGCAAGCAGCTAGAAGATGGTCGTACCCTGTCAGACTACAATATTCAGAAGGAGTCAACTCTTCACCTCGTGCTCCGTCTCCGAGGTGGCATGCAAATCTTTGTCAAGACACTCACTGGCAAAACCATCACACTGGAAGTTGAGCCATCAGACACCATTGAGAATGTGAAGGCAAAAATCCAGGATAAGGAAGGTATCCCACCAGATCAACAGAGGCTGATCTTTGCTGGCAAGCAGCTAGAAGATGGCCGCACTCTATCAGACTACAATATCCAGAAAGAATCTACCCTTCACCTAGTGCTCCGTCTTCGAGGTGGCATGCAAATCTTTGTCAAGACACTCACTGGCAAAACCATCACACTGGAAGTTGAGCCATCAGACACCATTGAGAATGTGAAGGCAAAAATCCAGGATAAGGAAGGTATCCCACCAGATCAACAGAGGCTGATCTTTGCTGGCAAGCAGCTAGAAGATGGCCGCACTCTATCAGACTACAATATCCAGAAAGAATCTACCCTTCACCTTGTGCTCCGTCTCCGAGGTGGCATGCAAATTTTTGTCAAGACTCTTACTGGCAAAACCATCACACTGGAAGTTGAGCCATCAGACACCATTGAGAATGTGAAGGCAAAAATCCAGGATAAGGAAGGTATCCCACCTGATCAACAGAGGCTGATCTTTGCTGGCAAGCAGCTAGAAGATGGTCGCACTCTATCAGACTACAATATCCAGAAAGAATCTACCCTTCACCTAGTGCTCCGTCTTCGAGGTGGCATGCAAATCTTTGTCAAGACACTCACTGGCAAAACCATCACACTGGAAGTAGAGCCATCAGATACCATTGAGAATGTCAAGGCTAAGATCCAGGATAAGGAAGGTATCCCACCAGATCAGCAGAGGCTTATCTTTGCTGGCAAGCAACTAGAAGATGGTCGTACCCTGTCAGACTACAATATTCAGAAGGAGTCAACCCTTCACCTTGTGCTCCGTCTCCGAGGTGGCATGCAAATCTTTGTCAAAACTCTCACTGGCAAAACGATTACCCTGGAAGTTGAGCCATCAGATACAATTGAGAATGTAAAGGCTAAGATCCAGGACAAAGAGGGAATACCACCTGATCAACAACGTTTGATTTTTGCTGGCAAGCAGTTAGAAGATGGTCGTACTCTATCTGACTACAATATCCAGAAAGAATCTACCCTTCACCTTGTGCTCCGTCTCCGAGGTGGCATGCAAATCTTTGTCAAAACTCTCACTGGCAAAACAATTACCCTGGAAGTTGAGCCATCAGACACCATTGAGAATGTGAAAGCAAAGATCCAGGATAAGGAAGGTATCCCACCAGACCAACAGAGGCTGATCTTTGCTGGCAAGCAGCTAGAAGATGGTCGTACCCTGTCAGACTACAATATTCAGAAGGAGTCAACCCTTCACCTCGTGCTCCGTCTCAGAGGTGGCATGCAAATCTTTGTCAAGACACTCACTGGCAAAACCATCACACTGGAAGTAGAGCCATCGGATACCATTGAGAATGTGAAGGCTAAGATTCAGGATAAGGAAGGTATCCCACCAGATCAACAGAGGCTGATCTTTGCTGGCAAGCAGTTAGAAGATGGTCGTACCTTGTCAGACTACAATATTCAGAAGGAATCAACCCTTCACCTCGTGCTCCGTCTCAGAGGTGGGAATTAACAACATCAACTTACATAACTGCTGCTTGCTGCTTATAGACATCAATATAATAACTGCTTCAATATCAATGTAAAAGCTTTATGTAACCATTCCAATTTCAAATTTCAATAAACCAGTTCAATTTTGTTTACTTTTTTCATTTTTACCTTTAGATAAGTTTTAACTATAAATTTTAGAGTAAGTTATTGTTCAGTATTATTGTGCAGAAATTATACTAATTATTTACGTATTAGAAATCAATTAAATGAGACGAACTTGAGGTTTTTGTTTATAAGGATATAACAATATTATAATAAGAAGTTATTCTATAAACAAGTTAAATTGTTTCTATCATATTTATTTATATACAATGAAAAACGTTAAAAAAAGGCGCCAAGGTTCAAATCAAAGTTTAAAGGATTGATTGCCTGCCGACTTATAAATATTTTATTATGTGCCATTTGGCCTGCTATACCTAATTAACTGCGCTATCTTCCGCGTAATGAATAACAAAAATTGGATAATAAAGAATGAAAAAAGTTTTACCTGTCATATATGTAGTACGACGACAAGGAAAAGATAAGTATAGAGCAAAAATGGTTTACATACGACATTAAATTGTATACTGTATATTATAAGTCATCAATCATATTGCTAAAGAAAGCATACGAAAGAGAATAAGAACGAACTATGTGGTCATCCATTCCAAACACGGTACCATTATATGTGTGTACATATAATGTAATCTTTATTTCCAACATTAACATATTATATGTTATCGTTAATAAATTTCATATTATGTACTCGGTTCGTAGATGTGAGGTCGGTGGCTAAATATTGATTAAAAATATGGAGGAAAACTATTCGGAACAAGTGTTTCGTGTAATATTTAGTTTACCTTTGTGTATACCTAATAAAATTGTACGAAATATTTTGTCAACTTTATTTAGTTTTATCTTATCTTTCATTTTGAACTTATTATATTGTGCAAGAATTATTATTTTTAGATCGTTAACGGGCGAAACGAGCAAGCGCAGAAGTGACGTCCACGGTAGAAATGTAAAGAGTACATACTTAATTAGAGTTTGTAATCGGCATATATCCTAAGTCATGGCTGATTACTTCTTGTGCTCATCAAGCAATGGATAACTTTTATCCATTGCTTTCTTCTACTGCATTTCGATCTTTTATTATTTCAATTCAATTAAGATTTACGTTAAATAAATTCCACATATTCTGTTCGTATAATTTTATAATCTTTAAATTAATTCAAATTCAAAATAAAATTTATTCAAGTAAACTTGTAAACAAGTGCTTTTGAATCGTCAACTCTACTGCTTGTTCGGAAAGCTGTTTCTACCGAGAAGAGACGGCAAGAAAATCGGCGGTTGTTCTTTTAAAAATATAAACGCGCAATTATCTAAATCACCTCTGGAGTTGACCCGATGGTCAATGTGATGTTTGGACGGTTCAATAGAGAATTTAAAAATTATACATAAATGTAGTTCACGAGGAAAAGTCGCGATCAGATGCTATTAAGAAATAAAACTCAATATAATTGTAACATTTTATTAGGAGGCAAAACGAGCAATAATTTCAGGATAAATATTAATATAAATTAATGTGTCACATCTTTGAAAATGTCAATTTATCTATTCAGTTACAGCAGTAAGTATATTTATATTTAAAATTACAGTAACATGAACAAGAATACATTTACCTGGTAAATACATCACACCAATACAGACACGGGCCAAGAGTAACATTGAAAGCAGGTGCCATTATTTGAAGTCTTTCATGTTTTTTTTAATATTAGGTACATATTATGTTTAAATATTTACTGTTGACCGGGAATATTTCAAATTGGAACAATAAACAGACATTTTGCGTTGGCTTGAATGAGTACGCTGTATTAAAAAAAGCAACACTTTATACTTTATTTATATAGCTAGACACCAATAATTTTGAATAAAGATAATAGATGAAATATGAGAATTTTTATTTATTTAATTTCATAAATAAAATACAAAGTCAAGTTAATTTAGAGGGATTTTAATTGAGTTTCAGTGAATACATCGACGTACCCGAAAGATGTGTAGTGCTTTACCTTTTCAGTAACATAATTCGTCCCATCCGGAGTATAAAGTTACATATTCCATGTTTTATATATGTATTATGCATATTACATAGAACATGTAACTTTATTCTTCAGATGGGACGATATCATCACATATATACTTTATACCATTTATAATGTCCTAAACTGTAAAAAAATTGACCCAATCAATATAGGTATAGTGTTGTAACATAAACCTATTTTTACAGTTCGTAATACGAACTATCGTTATTGAAATGAACATTTCAATAGTAAATCAGCTTAATAGGTTATGAAATAACAGTTTGCTATTTTAAACCATTGTAGTTTTTATGTTATAATATTTAAATATTAAATATAGGATTCTTGGTTATTAATAAATTATGTTACAGCACTTTTGTTTTAATCTAGGTCAGTTTTGTTAGCATTATAAGACATTTTATATGGTACAGAGCTAGGACAAGTAGTGAAATTCAGCAACAGGCGTGCATTAACACGGATACACATCAAAATATGACACCCTTGAAACCTCGCTGAAGTTAATTGCTCAAGAACCTTACATATAAGAAACATTTGAAGATAGAACAATTATTAATATATGAACTTACATACAACTAACATTAGATCTAGGTATTGTCTTTTGTATGTCTGAAAGTTATACGACTGGGTATTAATATGACTTTAATGGCGACATTAGAAAAAAATATGAAAAATACTATAACACCGATATAGGATAAAGTGAAATGTGACAATTAAATTTTTTTTTAGTTCAACGTGCATGCATTTATTATGAAAATACATTAACAACTATTAAATAGAGGCCACATAGTAAATATCTACTTGGATATCATTATATTGATAATGTTATTTATAAACTAAATGACTAAAGAATATTATGCTAGCTGATCGAAACACTAATCACTAAAAAGTATAAACTAAATTGTTTAAAAACATGTAAACGTAAAAATGCGAAAAATAAAATACGCTGCACCAACTGTATGATACCTAACATTATCACAATGACTTTATAATATACAATTATGTTGATAAATTAACGAGTTCAGCCAAAAGAGTTTAAAATATACTAATCTATACATATATAAGAAAAGAATAGATATTTCTTATAGACTCCGAATCGGCCTGATCAATTTAAATGAAATTTTCAGACAATCGTTAGATTGACGTTGATTGAGCTGGCAATGAGTTTTTTTGTAAATAAAGCTTTAAAGTTAGCCTGACGAAGCGGACTGGGTTATGCTAAATTTTAAAATGTCACTTTTATTAACGACCATACTACAAAAAATTCAGTAGTTTGTTCTCGGCTATTTAATGCAATGCTACCATCTTATGGTAAATTAGCGCCAGATATAAAATATTGTATTTCTCTTAAGTTTATTAAGAAACTAAAAATAAAACCATACTTTAAATGTTAGCTGAGGTAAAAATTATAAAAGTTTTTAATAAAAAATTTAAAATGAAACTATAAACAAAATTTAAAAAGTTCTTTTAGTCTATAAAAGTGCATTCCAAAGAATGAATTGAAAATTTCAAACTTTTCCAACCTTGGGAATTATTCCTAACAATACATTTGTTTTCAATATAGGTGTTTATCGATTCAACTTGAGAGCCACCACTGAACTAAGTGGGCTCTTCTATTTAAGTTTTAAGTGAGAAATATCTCGACTTCGCCGGTCATGACATAACATGACATGACCTTTTATTAGCGATTTGAACTCGTTAATTCACCAATAAGTATAATCGTATAATTGCCAATAATACATCAAACATCAAAACGCCACAAACACCTGGCAAGATTTAACAAATCTCTACTTCCACCACTTTCGAGTATAACATACCTTATATAGAATGCTTTTATTCATTTAGATGAATTTACTCGCAGACGTAACTATAAAATCTAATCTCGTTATATCTAGCTTACATGACGTAATTAATGCTCCATGTTTTTATTGGAAGGTAAGATCGAGTAAAGTATAAAAAAACTTAACTTCAGACTGGAATATTTGTTTTAAATTAATACCTTTCCATCATCCTTTCGAGCGATGAAAAATGTAGCATCCGTTACATTTAATATATTATATGGAGTGTATGATTACCTTAATCTAACATAACATGAAATCTCATTCGTATGCACCTTCCTCATATACTCTGGTTTCAAAAATACTTGAACATAAGAATATTTTTAATACAAATAAATGGATTGATATAAAAATAAAATTAAGATTTAAATTTAATTAAGTTATTAATGGATATACTTCAATAGGCTCCATTTGCTAATTTATGTATTATGAAAATACAAAAAAAACTCTCGAACTGAACTACCGAATAGCTAGCTTATTCGCTAAATTATTTCTTTAATATTGGCTTTTAGGAAATGGTATAATATATGTTTAAAACTAAACAGTTAGTGGAATAACCGAAATGGAAGACCGCCAAAATTATACAGTAAAACGACGGAAATAGTACACTGGTACCCAATTTATTCGGTAAAGGTCAAGGGGTAAAATATTTTATAACTACAACATTGAGCTTTTGACACTATTACGGATTCGGATTAAATTGTCTATAATACTGCGATACGTAACAATATTTAAATATAGCAACACCACATTATATCCGACCACACACATTAATTAATGGTATTGAAAATGTGGAAACTTTTAATTTAGCATTGTAGAGAGCAAATTACTTAAAGTCTACGTTCGATTCGTGTTTCTCATGTTGTCTACAATAAATTACTCTTTGGTATTTTGATGTAGCGCTAGATGAGTATCAACGCATTTAAGGCCTAAAGGCCTCGTATTTAAGAGGAACTACTGTTTTTATTTTCAATAAATTTATGTATTAAGTCGGTCTGAATGTTGAAAATTGTCAGCTCAGATAACTATTGAATATAATTAGTTATTAAAATTTAATTCTATTGCTCCTGTAAGTTTGTAAATTAAATTAGCTGTAATTCGGCATTGGAAATCATAATCATCTGGCATGATATTGTAATGGAAAAAACTATAAAAGATTATCACCAAACACATCAGAGCTGACAAGTTCGTGGTGTTGCAAAACTGAGGGTGGTTTACATGTTGGGCAGCGGAACATTGACCTGCACGTAGCTGATAGGGAAAAATCCTGACTTGCCATTGACGGAGCCTTCGAACCAGTTCTCGTCTACCTTACTGATAAGCGTGATGACGTCATTTTCCTGAAGCCAAATCTCATATTAGTTTAACCATTCAGTTTTACAGGTATCACTTTAGTTGTAGTAAGTCATCGCGGCTTTATAATCATGTGACACTACGACTATACTGAGTCATTGCTAGGGAGTGACTCTTCAATTTCCTGTGACACCGAACCACGGCTTTGAACGCTGTGTATTGCATTGAATTCAGTTGGCTATGGATCTAACTATCTATGTGATGTTTGAGAAATTAATTGGACAATTTATTATTGAATCGCAGTCTTGTATGAAGCTGAAAGGATTTTCAAATCAAGACGTTTTTATCATCCAAATGTCTACAATTTTGTAATATGCAGCATAACAAATTACCTTGAATCCTAGCTCGCCTTGATTTTCAGGTTCAAAATCGTAGAGCGCAGTGCAGCATGGGCCCTTCGCGGGGACCATTGGCGTCCGTGCGGGAGACTTCACGGGAGAAGGCAGAGGTGATGCTGTGATGTCATTTATAAAATATTATTACTGTAAGCTTTTATCATCGTCCTTGTGAAATGATGGATGTGTATGTAAAATATTCGCACGCTTAGTATTAAAGTGACCGAATTAAAAATTAGGCTCTATTGAGCTCGATACATTGTGATAGTTATTTCAATGTCATCTATGAAATCACGCTACTAAAAAACTACTAAAAACTACTAAAAAAAAACGAGTGTTTTATCGCTCTTCCAAAGTATGTCTCCTTAACACGCACGAGTTATATAGGCGCTGCCCTACACTATATTGCAATTTGCCACAAAACAACTTTTTAAATTAGGTTACTTTAATACTAAGCGTGTAAAATATGAAACTTGATGAGCACGGTATTGACCGGTCAATAGTTATTAAATATCAATATGTCAATAATTAAAAAAAATCAACGTCATAATGATTCCAATATTAGGTACTATTTGTGTTGTGAACAACAAGAAAATTAAATTTTAAAAATATTGATATTCTACCATTTTACCTGGGTGTTGTATATAATTTACTCAATACTAATTTGATAACCACAATACGAAAAAATATAAAAGTTGAAAAAATTATTTTAAATTTTATGCAACACACATACTACATACATTAAGATAGACGTGACAGAAATGTAAATTTATCACGATGTTTATTATTAGCACGATTATTTTAACAGCCACTGTTATACACTTTTACATATATAAAATTACATTAAAATTTTAATACGTATGGTACGTACGAATGGAAATCTTCTACACCCGATTAATATTGTATGATTTTTAACTATTAACTCAGTACTAACATGGATACAAAAAGATAGTCAGTGGTTGTTAAAATTTAAACAACAAAATCTTAAAGAAAAGGGACCGTTCAAGTATTACGTGAGCACTATGGGAGGACGGGGGCTCTTTGCTTTGCTTATTTTGGATGACATGGGGAGTAAGGGAGTCTAGGTGGTGATTACGTCATCGGTAGTTATTTCGTTCTTTTCTTAAAAAGACGAATTAAAAAACTTGTCTGTAATAAAAATTTAAAATTGTTTGTTATGTTCGTAAGGTATAATATTTTTGTCCTTTACTCTATGTTGAATACCGTATCAGTAAAATATGATCTCTATCCTTAATCTCTTTTCTTATTTTTGCAAATTATAATTATAATATTTAAAAAATTTTACATTGATTGACAAATGTTTACGTAAGCAGCGGAGAGGGGGTTAAGAGCTTTGCTTACTTTTGCTGACAAGGGGGATGGGTGGTAAATAATTATAATAAATCTGCTTATGTAATACTTGAACGGCCCCAAATTAAGCGCATACTTTAAAGCAGTATAGCTACAACTAAGCAGCACAGGGTCTAATAATACGAACAAATGAATGGTTGTCGACAGCCTAGGGCTAACAATGTGAAATTACGAAATTGCTTGAAATAAGCTCACATTTTCAGCTTAATAAGCTTTAATGCTTGAATGAATTTCGCTTCTGATAAAGATTTTAAAAAATCGAAACATGCTTTATTAACCATTGCACTATACACTTGATGAATGCCAATGAAGACTAAATTATACATGCAAATGAATTTTGAGAGCCTTTTGAACCTATTATATGATGTGCATATTTGAACATATGAATTTCTTTAATGTCGTATTTTACTATATATATTTTTTGAATTTAAATACCAAACTTATGTTATACATACTTTTTATCGATATTGTATTATTCGTTTAATTCAGAAACATTAATAGCACAGCTCCCTAATAAACGCCCGTGCTTAATTCAAAGCTTCTACTTATTTGGTAAGCGGTCATTACTGTCAGTTTTATGTGACGGTGTTTTATCTACGGTAGCATAAACACGTGTAATTATAGCGAACTTTAATGTTGTTCATATCGAATTGTTTTGTACTATTAAAATCTGGGTGAAACCAAAATGTGTTATTTAGTATCAAAAATCCATACCTTAAATTCAATATCAAACATTTGTATTACTTTTCTGATATTCCTATTGTAAAGTATTTTTTAATTTTTTATTTTTCGATTTGATCTTACGTTTTGATACGTTATTTCAATATTTTGCAATTTAATTGAGTTGATCAAGATTTTAGTCAGTATTTTAATTACTGAGCAAATCAAATTGCAAATTGTGGGTATATTCTACGTCAATAACAAAGAAATTAAAATACGTCTCGAAGTGGAGAGCCCTAACATGGAGATAAGAGTAGTTCCAGAAGAACTGTCTGGTAGTCTTAACAAATGTTTGGTATTGAATCCATAGGTTTACCGTTGTTAGAACGCTGCGTGTTGGAGCCGGCGGGGAAGAGCTCGAGGTTGGAGGGTGGCTTGTGCTCCGGGGAGCCCATGCGGGAGCCTCCTTCTCCACGACGCAAACGAACAATAATCCAAACTCAGTACCGTAATTTCGTTTCGAAAACCATTCAAAATTCTTTTTCTCAACTAGAGTGTAGATCTCGGGAAGAGCTTAATACGGAAATGATCCTATGAAGAGAGTCTATCCATTTAAGAAAACAGCAAACACTTGAACACTGTTCAGCATTTTTGCTTTCGTTTCTAATAGTTGATATTTCTTGCAGAAATCATACAGTTGACAAGCATTATATACAAACTTATGCTTATACTTGCTATGTAGCAAAAGTACTTTTTAGGCATTAAAATCTTGTATCATTGCAATAGGATTTTTTCTAATTCATCTCACTTGGACAAGCACTTGCAGATTTAAAATTTATTGTAGTCTATTTTTTGGCCAGTAGAGTAAGCCTGTTAAAGAAATCAACTGAACTGCAACGCCCTTGAAGCGAAACTATGTATAGATACAAACTTAAATATTTAACTATATTTTTCTGATCTGATTTTACGATCAACAAACGAATTAGACATTTAGTATTTTTGTCGATTTACTTAATATTAACATGGCATAGCATAGGTGTCGGAAATTACAAGAAGATAGGTACGTAGTACTTACGTTACTATAATGTGCATGGTTTGGTCCTCCTTTCTCAAATATGGGCTTTCACAATCTACCTACACACTTAATATCGGGAAAGGTTAGACAACACCGACTGTCTACTGTTTTAAAAGGAAACGACAGAAATAGATAAATACAGAATAACTAACGTATCCAGTAACATTAACAAGTGAAAAAATACAAAATTAAATGCAAAGATAGTCTTACGATAAATTAGATAATTCTCACTTACAATTACCATATTGATCGTTCTTAACATCTTTGCATTTACTTTCATGTTAACATCTTAATAATAAAATGCGATTGGAATGAAAAGAGGGGAAATGATACAGGGAAAGGATTGGAAACAAGTCCGTCCAATCTGAAAAATAAAGTTTGTTACTGTACGAATTTGACCACCTCCCATTTTGTACACGAATGTTTTATTATTAAACCAAAATTTTACCATTACTTATGGATTATAGGTTTCCACAAAATAACGCCTAATTCTATTAAATCAGTTGAATAATTTATGTTAAGTACGAATAGCGATTTTTTTTAATATACAGCGATTTTATTATCCATTCGAGCACACTAAGATCATGGTAATAACAATAATAACTTTCAAAGCCAGCCGCTTATAACACATAACTTATCACAGTCAATGAGCGAAACAATAAATATAAGTGAACGAGTTCCTTCTGGAGTGTAAACCGTGTCTTGTGTAAAACGCCAGTAATGTGTCGTCATAGTAGTAACAAAAGATACGTAAATCATGACATTGAGGAATTACTCTCTAGTGACATGTCAATCAAACCAGCTAGTAATGAATCATACAACCTCGATAGCGTCGAGCAAATCCCAAGAGACAAATCAATTCGGAGAGTAGCGAACTACATGGCACGTTAACTACAAAGGCCGATTTACATCAGATGACAGACAGAAAAGTCCTTCGTTGTTCTTTCTGCGTTCGCAAAGAATCTATGGAAATACATGACAATGTCCGCTTGGTTGATGTAAACGATACTAGAGATTCTTGCATGTTCGGGCGCGCTCGTTTCATGGAGCGGTTCTTTAAACTTTAGAGTATTCGTTCCGCTGATTTGATGCAAAAATTAAAGTTATTGATTGATTCTTGGTTGATATTTTGATGTTAATTTTAAGAACGATGTTTCGTTTACAATAAGTGATCAAGAAATAACGTTGTTCTTCTATGTTTGTTTGGTTTAAACCGGCCTTGCCAGAGGCAAGCCATCTTGGCAGCGAAGCCCTAGCGATGGTTCCAAAATAACACGCTCATATAGTCATTGCGTGTTAAAAAACTAATAAGTGTAGTACCATGTGCACAAATGGATAATCCTATTTGTAATATACAAAAAAAAATTCTCATTAATTTATTAACGTAGTAGAAATTTTTATTTACAGATATAAATGCTTTATTAATCACTTATAAAAAGCAAAAAACTAAATCGTATTATACAATCGGAAACTAAAAGAAAAAAATCAAAGAGAATAGTGAATACGATAAGAATGAGAATGAAATTTACAAGATCAGTTATTTTTGCATACCAAGTATTTAGTAGACTCAAAAAGTAAGGTGTGTTATTTATTTATTTATTATGACAAGCCAATAGCATTTTACACCATACTTATTAATACACATTTTCATACGGTAAGTTCTAGGTAAAACACTTTTTAAGGCGAGTACAGCGTTATCGTAGGTACAAAAGTTATTTATATAACTAAAAGGAGTCAAATTAAGTTATACGTTAAGGAAATTTTTGATAAAAACTATTACTAAAACTTAACAACTTAGTAAGTTATGCTTTTTCTGGGGCTGAATTATTTATTTACTAGCCCATAATAAGGGACTGGTCTAAATGAATACTTTGTGCAGAGAATAAATTAAGAATATAATTATCATTACGAATATTTTAAATTACATTTAATTGGTGATAAAGATGATAATTAGATAGCTTATGTCGTGAAAAGAACTTACGAAGCGAAAAATGCTACTAAGAAATATACTTATGTAAATTATTCAAAAATAGTTCTTTTATGAAAATGACGGTTGTTAATATTATGTAAAACCTAAATGTATTATGATTATGATATATTGAGTTATGAAATTTTAGTTTAAGTAGCAATTTTATATTTTTAATTTGCTATGAATTATTTTAGTATTATATTATATCAATAACATTTACACATTTTATTAGTGACCAGTGACCAAAGCGGTGAAGGTAACTCACAGTTGTGCAGCGCAAATGATGTGTAATTTAAATTAAAGTGTAATTTGGCAATGGACTACTTCAAATCTTTTTAATACAACATTATTTTATATTGATTATTTTTAAAATTTTATTATTTCATTATAAATATTTTGAGGTTTGTAGTACCTGGAGTCGAATATATCTTTATCTTCCATTCTCCGCTATCATTTGTGCTTCTCCTTTTATATGCATATAATTCGATCTCCCTCGTGTCATATATACATCCACATTTAAACTTTCATATTTAAAACTGTTTTGGTCCATGCTTTACAGCTTAACAAGAATTTAAAAAAATGTATTTGTATATGTACAAATATATAATGAACATAAAAAATTTAAACGAAGAATTAACTAATATCTGTACAAGATCTGTCGACAAACTGAAGAGTGTGTGAAAGATTAGTTAATAATATAATCTTTTTTTACAATTGCAACTGGTTTGTTTTAGAAGGATAGAATAATTTAAATAATTAGTAATTAGCTGAGCCCTAAAGACTAATACGTTGCATAATTGTACGTTTGAGAATGTATATTATATACTGTAAATCTCGGTTTTCATTGATAAGGACTTTCAACTAATCTTCGAAGTATAAGTAATAAATATCAGGCTTCACGAAAGGTCGTCGTTTGGTAGAATTTGAAAACACCACATACTGTTAAATCCCATTTAAATGCGATCATATAATGTTCCCGCCACCACATAAAGCCCCAAAGCAATCATTAACTTAAGTATTCACTTTATGCGGGAATGAAATTGAATATTTAACAAAACCTCTCAAGTAATCCAAAGCCAAGTTAACCAAAAATAACCAGCAAATTAAACTAAAATCACCTGTCCAGGGGTCTCTTCCGTTTACTATTCGGGGTGCAGGGTGCGGTTTGAAACCTGGGGCCGGGGCTGGGGCTGGTCTGAGGGTTTCGCGAGGGTTTCGGGGGGTGTCCCAGGCTTTGAGGGGATCGGTGGTGGGGAGGTCGCCCAGAGAGGAGGTGGTTGGGAGGCGCGCGCGGGGGAGGCTCTGCGTGGAGCCGTAGCGCCTACCATGGTTGAGATCGTGAATGCCTTCGATGTTCAGGTCAGCCAGCGTCTTCGGGACAAACTCCAACTTGGGACGGTTCACAGCTTCTTCTTTCCTAATTGCATTGGAAATAGTATATGATTAATTATTAAAAGAACTTATATAACAAATGGCCTTCCTAGCAATTATTATTATACATATATATAGTAGTTGCGTTTTTATTGCCTTCTTGAACAAGGCCGAAGAGTAGCTACATCAACGTATCGTTAATGTAATGCTTAATGGTATAGTAGTATTTCTTCAGTAATTGGTTTTTTAATCTGCTATAACGGCAAAGTGGCTATAGTGGAATTTTGATATAGAATCATATACCAAAACCCACAAAAGACGTACGTACTTTTGTAAGGCGCAATGCAGGAGCCGCAAGTTTATGTCGGTTCCTACTTTGCCTATTAAATATATATAATACAAATACATAGCCATTTTTAGTACAATTCTGTAAGTTTTGCATAAAACTGTATGTAATAAAATTCTGTATATGACAGGTTGCAGGACAATTTATACAACTGGATTTTATTCCTAAGTAATAAATGAGGGGACTTTAAGGATAGACTGAACGATAGAGACCTTTCTATAACAAAATATCTATAGCATTGCGAGATCAAAGATACAATAACATACTTCTCCATCAGTGTCGAGACAAGTCCTTTTAGGATCTCCGTGCACTGTTGGTGGTACTCCAAGAGGCCCTCCGCGAAAAAACTTAGCTGCGCCACTTGTTCCACCTACCATCAGAGAACGCTGTTTTTATTGCAAGTAACTATGTAAAGCACTCATTTGAGATATCTTTCAAATGATGACATTAGATGATCAGCAAATCTGCTACATTGAAATTGTGATTTATATTTTGTTGGCGTACACCTCTGAACTAAAATATATTTTAATTAACTGGTTGGCATTGCTTATACTGATGCTTATAATGTTGTACGGTTATATATATTTTATATTGGTGGTTATAGTATAAAAAACACTGGCACAAAGTTTCGCAAAAATTCAAATCATAGTGTTTTGACTTGCCTTTATAGTATCTTCATTTACTTATTATATTATATTGCCATTATATTTTAATTTTTTATTAATGTTTATAATTATAAGTAAATTCCAATTTTTTTAAATGCAGATTATATCAAAATTATTTTTATCATTATTTTTGTTTTAGTTTAATTTCTTTACTTAAGAATACGTAGTTCAAGTATACTCACATCATTGTCAAGTAGATTAAACATTCCGATCTGAGCCAATGTCAAAGATTCGGCAAATTTGTCCTCGGCCTGTCGTATCTCATCGTCTGGAATGTGAGCACCTGATGTATGCACGAAAAACGCGATACGAAAAAAACAACAAATCCACAAGAAACAATAACAAAATAAAGTTTAAAATTAACAGAGTAAAAATAAAAGCAAATAAAAAGAAAATTTAAATACAGACCAAACGCCGAAAATAAAGCGGGGTGAGAAACGATGGTAAGCGTCGCAGGAACATCGCAGAAGTGACGGAACATCATGTAAGAAATTAGCTTATATTATAATATTTTCTGAATATCTACAGGAGGCTGTATCTATTTAAGCGATCTAATCTAAGAAAAATCCAATTTGAACTCATATACGTATTTTTTTTTAGCTAAAAGGTAATTTATGCGATACTAAGGTAAATTATATAAACAATATTTTGGTTATTCGTCAGTTATAGTAATTGCCGCTCACCAAGTAACGTAAGTATTTATTTAAATAGGTTTATTTAAATAAATACTTAACCTTTAAAAGAACATAAGCATGGACATTTTCTCTTTATACCTCAGACTTTAAGGGATATGATTTGTATTTCTTTTCAATTTAGCCTTAAAATAGTCCCTACAGTTTTTTTTATTTTTTAGCTTAATTTCATAATACAAAATTCTTAGTAAGAAACTAGCATATATAAGACTATGCATTTATATTATTCTGTTCACTTAACAATGAGATGTGAAATCAATATATAATACAGTGACAAATAGCAGATTTCTAGCACAAATTAAACCTATGTTTTATTTAGCTTTTCAAAAATACACTGCCCACATACCCTGCCTCGGAAGCGAACCATGGCTTGGACTCGAATAAGGGCTCTTTAGGATGCCTTTAATATTTACAAAAATTAAAAGATATATAACATAATATTAAAAATGGAGGAAATTAACAATACGATATACAAAAATTATTATTACCTTTAGCCTGTCGTCGCCGTTTACAATCAAAGTCGAGCCTACGTCCCTGCAGTTTCTTGCGGTGATGCTGTAACAATCAGTTTTAGAGATCTTTACACGAATTCCTCGACAATGCAAACTATTTGAGACATAATATTTGAACACTATCTTGACATTTATCATTAATTGTATTAGTTTATACTACAATAAATAAAGTCACAAGTACAATAAAATCATCTATCTATACTTATAATAAATCTGTAGAGAGGTCAATTCTGTAACTGGAATATATTTCCAAAATAACTATCAGGGGGTGATTAGGGATCGATACTGATGCCAAAAATGCAATCAGTAAAATTTTTGTCTGTCTGTCTGTCTGTCTGTCTGTCTGTCTGTCTGTCTGTCTGTCTGTCTGTCTGTCTGTATAACCGTTATAGAAACAAAAACTACTCGACGGATTTTAACGAAACTCGGTACAATTTTTTTTCATACTCCTGGGCTGGTTATAGTATACTTTTCATCACGCTGCAATCAATAGGAGCAGAGCAATGAAGGGAAATGTTGGGAAAACGGGAGAAGTTACTCCATTTTTTAAGCTTCCGTCGCGTGTGCAACCTTGATGGTTAAAGCTACACAGAAATCATGTATGACGGAAATGTTCTCCTTAAAATTATATAAAAAATATCCCATAACAGCATATGTCTATCTTTTATGGTTGACTCACAATAACACGTGTAACTCCCGATAGCTTAGCAGTTCGAAGCTTTCTGGTTATATTTGTCTACTCCTACGTTTATATCACTCTCAGACATCCCTAAATAAAAAAGTGAATAGTATTAACCATTGTATAAAAAAAGAATCATTGGAATCGGTATAGAAACACCAAAGTTATACATGAAATACGCTAATAATAAGCCATCGCGCGTAAATACTGAATCATGCTATACGGATTATCACTACATAGTATAAAACAAAGTCACATTCTTTGTTTGTCCCTATATCCCTATGTATGCTTAAATCTTTAAAACTATGCAACAGATTTTGATGCGTATAGTATATGAAATTAGATATAGCAGGAAATCTTCTTGGTATAGGGAGAGGGGAATTGTTTTTCTTCAAATTTTGCGCTTGCGGGTCGATTTTAATCATTTTTTTCACTGAGTGACATAGGCTATATATTTTATACCCGTGCGAAGCAGGGTAGGCCGCTAGTATAGAATAAACTTTAAATTAGCTACCTCGTTATTTTAAATACGAGAAATTTCATTCGATGTAGCATATGTCTCGTGTGAGATCTGAATTGTTTTGAATAATAACACAAGCCGCAGTGGTCTAATACTTAGAGAATGAGATACTAAGGAAGAACGGGTTTAAACTTCGGGCATACCCCTCTGAGTTCATCTTAAGGTCATATGCACTTAGCTACCATGTATAAACTCAATAGTGAACATAGAAATCTCTCCTAAGGAGAGACGAAACAGGGTGTATTTCCGAAATATAGTGTTGTTATCTCTAAATTATCATTTTTGTCTAAAATCTTTTTGCCTATCGATCCTACAGTCATAAAACTGATTTGTGTTTAAAACCTAGGGATTCTAAGCGAATTTTTTCACAGTGCTCAGTAATTTTTGTATTGCAAATGTGCACGGAAAAAAAGTAATCTCACCATAACTTCCTTGAGATCTTTGGTTTGCAAGTGATGAAGTGGTTCCAGGAAACTTTGCTTAATGTTGTCATCTAGCGAATATTTAACATCCGCCATTTGTTTTAGTGCCTCTCCCATTTCGATCAAACATTGTGCTGATAAAAAAAGATACATAATTGAGCGTATTTTAAAATCGATGCGCACGAAGAGGGTACTACCATTTCTGTATTAAATAAATATTCATTAGTAAAAAACACTTACAAAACACAGTGTCTTCTCCAAGTTTCTTCCCGTATAGCAACATACAGTCGCCTAACACGCCTTCCGGCTGTGGATAAGTGTTACTCTTCGCCTGCCCGCTCAGTTTACTAATGCCTTTTACCGCAGCCATCTTAGCTCGCGCTGTTGGATTCGGCTGAAGGAATTCTTTGGTTTTCGTTTGTAATTCTTCCACGAGTTCGCATGTTACGTCAGTTTTCTATTACCAAACAAATATTATTTACTTAGAATTCTAAATTAGAAATGATATAGTATAGACCGCTTTGACCAATGAAAGAAGAGAATTAAAAATAAATATATTGTGCTACACCCATTAAAGAAGAAACGAGTCTTCACCTTATGGCTGAGTGCCCTATGTACTCGCTGGTAAGATGGGAGATACTAGGTAAGGATGAAATTGAAGTTGAGGATCTGACAAATATCTCCTTCAGGGATATTATCAGGTTCGTAAAAGCTACGGGTAGATTAGAGCAGGTGACACTGTCGGGACAGCAGTGAAACCCTTGTCCCAACATGAGGAAATGGGTGGAATAGTCCGGAATAGGAGCTGATCACCCGTCCTGCACCGACAGGCGTCCCCGAAATTAGATAGATAGATACACCCATTAAAGGAATGATTACAATAGTATAGAACACTGTTGTAGTATTTCAAACATACTACAAAAGATATGTATATTATTTATAAGTATTATATAAATAGCGGCGCATTTCAGCATATGATATATATATGATTCTTTCAGTAATATAAACTTGATTGTTTTATCATTTATATATCATTTGAAAAGTTGCTTTCAACTCAAGTTATGAAAATACTAGAAATTAATGTGGGATTTTGTTCTAGTCGTATATTAAATAAATATTTTCGATTTTACTCATAATTTAACTCGATCGCTTTTATCAACCGATTTAAATGGAATACAGTAATTAGAACTAATCATTAAATCTTGCAAACCCATGTTATTTATTTTACCCTAACGAGATAAATACGGTGTGACAATCTCTGAATTATTTCAAGTAATATCACATAACTTATACTTTTATGTCGCTTCATCATTTATAGATAGGATCAGACAGACCAGAAACCAGATTAGGTGTAACCATACAATTGCCGCCGTAAGGTAATCCAAGCTAATCCTTTTAGCAAAAGACATTAAAAATATTTCTTAAGATCAATAACATATGAATTGCATTGTAGAAATCACTAAGAATCAAGAATTTGATTACATAAACGATAACATTTCTGCAACATATCAGTCTCCTATCTACTGATAATAATGGAAACAAGATGTATGAAATGTTGTGTTAAATAATTGTTTTTGAACTAATTCGATTAACATTATCAGTTGTAAAAAAAAATTAAGTATTGACTAATATTTCCTAGAGAAAAATATGCATACTGATCATAGATTTTTTCTTTGTCCCACAGAAAAAAGGACCTTATTTATAGCGTAACAAGGAGGTATTATATAAAGTGTCAACAGTGTTACCAGATTACCATCTTTTAGTTAAACAAAAGTGATATAACCATGAAGCAAAAGTGATATAACCATGGTCATAAAGGCACAGACAAGAGAACGCCACCTAAGTTTGCATGATAACTTTCAATCAGGTGTACTATAAAGCGTTAACGTCTTGGATCCCATAGAATAACAAGGTCTTCGTCTCTAAGAACTTTAGTTATTTGTAATTCTATAAGTACAGGTACTAACAAATCGATCATAACTAACTGATATAAAAATTTTATCAAGGTATATCATTTTACTTACTCTTTCCATTTCCACGAAATCCAAATCAAGTTTTGTGCCTTCGGCACCACCCATCTTTTCTGTGACATACTGAAATAGAAGAGTGAAGCATTAAAAAATAAGTATAAATACAAACTTGTTTGGTGGCTTATATGCGAATCAATATATATCAAATAACATATATATTTATCATGTTATGAAATGATATCAAAAAGTATTGTTTTAAATTAAATAAATATTAAAAATAATTAGATAGTTGAGGCTATTTGACAATCATTGATTTACACATATTTCAACAGGGTATTTACACGCCGAACAGTCCGATAAGTTTGGTATAAA
Source organism: Morpho helenor (assembly GCA_029227775.1). Lineage (NCBI taxonomy): Eukaryota > Metazoa > Arthropoda > Insecta > Lepidoptera > Nymphalidae > Morpho > Morpho helenor. The sequence continues at coordinate 5,649,414 of JARGCU010000006.1, forward strand.
ACGAGTTCACTTATAGAAAGTTTTTAAAGATCTATTTGGTTTACTTCTTGAATCCTAAAATTTACGACTGAGGTATAAAAAATAAAGAATTTTAAACGTTTTTATAATACTAGCTGTAAATGCGACAACATTGTATGGCACGCGTTTAAAAAAAATCCCTAATAAATCTATGTATGATCGTAGAGATTGTGGTAGTGAGTGTATGTTGTGCTTGTGTGGAGTGTTGGTATTGGCAGCATTTTGTGACATGTGTGGTGACTTGTCCTGCATGTTTAAGGTATGTGAATGATCCCCGCTTCATACACTTGGCATTACATAGATTTGCGATTAACAAACGACGAAATTACATCAAATTCTATCGTTACTTCTGTGCTATGGAATTCCGCAAAGTAACGCCTGCTTATATAAATCAGAATATGTTATCCCAAATAATGATTTACTTGAGAAATGTTCCCAATATCGAGAATATGCAGAAACGTTTAACTCACTTATAGTGGTAGTTTTCATAAATGTTGTTGTAGAACCTTTTGTTCGCCCAAAGCATTTGAAAGCAATTATTACGTTTAAAGAGGAGAATTATCGAATCTTTCAGTTCATCACAAAAGCTTAGGTCGGGGTCTAGCCTTGACCGAGTTGAGTAAAGTTGCACCTACACGAGATTAAAACTGCACAGCTACGTTTTGCGATTCAATGGCTCCAATTAGTATTGCCATATCAATATTGGAATGCAGAATTTATACCATTCGTTATATTGGTGAAGCCATCAAGAAATATAAAATATTCACGGCACTGCTGTTTCTGTATTCATATTCATGAACGTTTGTTAAAATTTTTAAAGCTATGCAAGGTTATTTCATAATTAATTGGAGATGCTGTCACTTGCCAAAGCTAGACGAAATCTTTTCGTAAGATTACTACCAAAATAACTTATTAAACTTTTGGGCTCGTCTCACCATTTAAACGTAAATTTAGACGTGTAATCACTCAATTTTTATAGGGAAATTGACATAAAGACGTTCATGAAATTTGGTCCAATCTTCCAATGGCGGAGTATAAGCTTAACTGTTTGTCATGGAGACCAAAATGTACGCCTTGTTGTAACTTGACATAGTATCAAGTTCATATAATAAAGTCTAAAAATTCATGTTTTAAAAAGTGTGCAAAAATAATTTGATCTCTTTCTTATAATGTCTTTTAAACGTTTCAAACCTCGACACTGTAAATATTTTTTGTATATAATTGGTAAATTATATCGAAACTTATTTTTGTTTGCTTAGGCTCGCTTATTTAAGCATTTCTGTTCTTTTGTTTCGGGTTTTAAAAATCATAGCAAAATATATTTGTGATATTTGAAAAGATTCAAACATCACAAACATTGAGTGATTTTTTTCTATGATCTCAGATTCTTACATAAAGACGTAACATTGCTCTTTGCTGCAATACCATCCATAAAGTTAATCGGAATGTGATGATTAAATACCTTTTGATTTATGTGCTGAATAATCATATATTGAAATATTTTCACCTAGCATATACCTCTGCATACCTGAGTATTGTTAATTAATTAATTAACATGAATTTAACTTTCGATAAATTCTGTCGGTTTACGCCTCCATAATTTGGTTACCTAGAAAAGTATTTTATACTGTTCCATTGTCACTTTATTATACCAGGACTCAGTTGCGATGAAGGCCATCATAATTAGGCCATTGTCAATATAGGACACGGAGGGGCTGGGTCAGGGTCGCTCAGACCCCTTCTACCCCCGTTACAAAACCAAATGGTTTCAATAATCAAATATATTTTTTGGCTTCCAGATATTTGTTGATTGCATTTTTTTTGTCACTATAATATAAATTCATATAGAGTTTATCTATTCTTACATTCATTTTTATTAGTTGCATGTGTCTGCAATAGCTGTATATATGTCATAGACTCACCCGAAAATTTGTTTATACTAATTGCTATGGACCTTATTAAAAACCAATTATGATGAATATATATGATAGCCCAACAATGAGACCGTACTATAGGGTCACGTTTTCAAATTCCAGGCAGACAAAAATGAGTTTTTCTGTTAAACTTATATATCTAATTGATATCTACAATTTATTACACGCTTTTCGGTGAAGGAAAACATCGTGAGGTAACCTGCATATATGTATAGAATTCTGGGGATATGTGCAACATACCAATCCAATTATGATGAATTAAGTAACGGCCTGCCTTTCATACGTTTCATTATAAGAACGATAACTCCAGGGTCATCCGTCCTTTGGTGCGAAATGACTTTGTTTTATTGATCACGTCCACTATCCGGAAATTATGTAACATCTGAATTCACGCCCTGGATATTTTGTTTAAATGGAAATTGTATGAAAATTTAATGTTTAAAGCTTATTGTTAAAAAAAATGAATCTGTGAGTTTATTTGATTAATCTTTTTGATATTTTTTTTTTTGTAGAACAATCAACTATATCCTAAAAATAGCCGAATGAAAATGTACGAAGATATTTGAGCTATCTTTCTCCAAATAAAATATCTCAATAACAATGGAACACATTCATTACTTTTCAATGTTTTCCGATGTTCGGGCTTGTATTTATCTTATACGTGTTTTATCTTTTATCAAATTAAGGCAAATAATGGATGATGTTATTAATTACAGTGATAACATTATTTACTTACTAAAAACTTGAAATACATTGGCCGATTATACGACTTTTGCAAAATAAGGCATATCTTTTAAATTAATTTTTATTTCCCTAAAAATGTTATTACATTTTGTCATATTAGAAGCATAAGAGTGTATTGATAACACGAGTAGTATTACTTCTAGATGATGGCCATGCGGCAGCCTCATTATTATGCCATCAATCAAAACCTCATATGCCCGCTCTACGCCCGATGCACTAGGTTAAGGATATATTAAAAAAATATATGAAGCTTTTAGTGGCAGTATATTACTTTATTATAAACAAAATTTATAGTTAAAATAAAAATCAATTTCAAAATTAAGAATCTTAAAGAGTAAATACCACTTGGCAAAAGATTTACACTACATCTACTCGTATAGACAGTTAAATAACTGACCAAATTGGTATGCTGCAACATAAGAAATCAATCCTCTGATTGTCTATTGGCCGATTTGTGGTTTATTTTGCTTTATTACCTAATTTACATTGCATTATTATGTAAATAGTGATCCAGTTTAAGGAGTCATATAAATATTTTAGATTTAAATTGTGTCAAGAATTTTCATTAAACATTAATCGATTCCGTATGTACGAAACTTGGCTGCTGATTATCAGTCTTATAAAAATACTCAGATAGATATTTCATAATATATTATCTAATGAAAGTAAATTAAGTTGGGTATGAAAGATATATCTATAATATTTTATTTATTTATATGTAGTAATTTAATATAAGAGGTCGTTTGAAAGTTGCGCCCAAGACGAGAAGACCAAGATTAAGATTGTACGAGTATGGACATATAATAAAATTATGTATGTAACCAAACAAGTGTTAAATATGAATGTGGAGTGTGAATTCGTGGAATGTATATGAACTTAACAGTGAGTCTTACCTGATTGGCTTTGTTGATTTGTTTCTTGAGTCCAGCAAATGCCATGGTTATGCCGTCAGCTTCTTTATCTTTCGTCAATCTGTAAATAAATTTATATCAAATAAGTGGTAGTACATCAAGTGGAAGTATATGTACGAGGTACATCCTTAAAAATCTAAATCTAGCCATATGAGTCCTTATCACAAGTTCCTATACCATAAAACGAACGATACATTGTAAATTTAATTGAAGCATTTTTTTTTAAATCTTGGATGTACGAGTATGTATTCAATAGCGGCCTTGTCAATTTGACAAAAATCTACTTCAAACCATCTGAATTTGTGGCAATAAATTAGAATTTTTCTATCGAGTAACTTTGAGAAAAACAGAATCGTTAAACATTTAACACCGCTCTTTCGGGTTTAAAAGTTTTAAATGAAACCAACAAACTTTTAAGTAAATCATAAACCACTTACTAATGACTAGATGTGAAAGCAGCTTCGCCTGCATGGAAATTAATGTGTCGCAAATTTTTCCCGAATTGAAATTTTGAACATGAAATTAGTTATCGTGAGTTCATTATAAGAGATTTTTGAATAACATTCACCGTTTACTTAGCGCAAGCAAGGAAAGCTTTAAATTTTGACGTTGTCGCAATATTTTTTATTGCTGCTCCTCTCCTATTATGAATTCTATAGCGATATTATATATTCTATAGCCTTCCTCGATAAATGGACTACCTTACACTCAAAGATTTTTTTAAATCAGTCCAGTAATTTCTGAGTATTAGAGCGTTCAAAGAAAACAAACAAACTCTTCATCTTTATATATTAGTATAGAAAAATAAACAATCAATCGTATCTATATCTTTATCTAACACAGTTTTTGACTCAACACTTTTACGCAAATTGGACGTATACAACGGTCGAACGGTAGTAGCGCTGACCCAAAAAACGATATGAATCCGTTGGTGTAAGATCCGCAAGCTGCGAAGGCACGGATATTAACAAAGGCTAACTTCTAGCACGGCAGAGCGTAGACGAGTTTGTTATTGGCATGGAGCCATGCGGGTGGATCGATACGCGAGAAGTAACATTATGTAATACTGCCGGGTTAACAATAATGTTGGAATTAGAAAAGTGAGACGCTCCGATGCCTCCATTTTCCTTTGTATAACGCTGCATAGGTTTGACTGTAATATTCATATTTTTAATTCATCATCTTCCTGCCCTTATCCAATTTTAAGTGGGGTCAGAATAACATGTTATAAACATGCTGTCACATAATTTGGCTGCGTTTTAACGACCGGCCGCCTGCCTGACGCCAACTTACCTTAGTCGCCTTTTACGACACCTCGGTAAGAAATGAGGGTGGTAATATTCTACTCAGCCGGTAAGAAATGAGGGTGGTAATATTCTACTCAATATACCACACGGCTAATTTATATTTTCAATTGAAGCAAATAATATAAGGAAATAAACAATAACTTTAACTAAGTAGCGTGTATTAGTATAGGTTTATTATTAAATTATACTACGTATAATTTTATTAAAAGATTAGGCATATATACACTATATACACTATTAGTTATATTAGAAATGGTTATGTGGATGCACTGTAACCCTGTAAATATTCTAAAGCTGGGCAAAGATCTCATCTTTCCTTGGAGAGAGGGATTGAAGCTTAGATCCTGTTAGGTTGTCACGGCTAATCAGGTGGACCAATATTGATAAACTTTAGTACAATTAAAACTTATACATCTTACTGGTTATTATATAATAAAAAATCCCGTATTTCCTTCAGGAACAGGCCAAAAAATAATACATAATTAAGGGTATTTTAACCATGGAGTTATAGTGTAAGGTAGCCTAAAATGTGTCCATCGACAATAAGAAGAAAGCAAATGAGATATGAATTAGCTCTGAGAATTATCGGTCTCTCTTTTTTATGTGTGATTAGACAAAGATAAGTATATGAGTTTATCTTCCCTCACATTATTTGTTGCGGCATTTCCGCTTACACTGCCTATGACTCCGAAATTCGACGATTAAAAAAAATATAACTTCGCTACTAGCTCGAAAATGAATATATTGTTATTTAGTTTGAATCTGAACTTCTAACAATGATCTATCTATCAGGTGTAACAAGGTTATCCTTTCTTTACGGGACACCTTTATCTTTAATATTTAAATGAGTTAATCTTGTATGTATATATATATATATATATATATATATATATATATATATATATATATATATATATATATATATTAAGAATCTCGGATACGGCTCTAACAATTTTCTTGAAATTCAGCATGTAGGGAGTTTTGGGGGAGAAAAATTTATTAAAAAAAATCGGTTTATCAATTCGGTTTTGGGCATAAAAAAAAGTTTATTTTTAATTTATTAAATATATACAACACAATTTTCGCCGTAAAATGTCAAGTCAGCGTAGCTTATTCGGCAAACGGGTGGTGGCGCGAAATGAAAATACCTAGGATCGAGCCCCACCTACCCTATTATTTTTTATTTATTTTTTTGAAGTACCTTTTTTATTTTGTAAAAAAATACCGAGCAAGACTCGGTCAAAGTGGTACTATGTACATATAAGAGGTTTAAATATATATATATATATATAACAAAATTAAATTATAACTTCGTTTGTATAATTTATTTGTCAATTACTCTCCAAGTATGGATCAGGAAATTAGTAAAGTCATTTAACGCTGAAAATAGCGAAAATCCTAAATACCGGCAACGTGGGTGATTATTGTTTACTGAACAATTTTCAATCACAAAACCCTATATAATTTGTATGAGGCTAAATGTTTTTTCCGCAGCTTATATTTTTAAAACCTCTATTATTTGAGTACGCTAAAGTGTTTGGAAGAAACACAATGCTAGTGAAAACGGTGCAATTGTTTTTGACCTACATTATGTTAACGGCGGGCGTTAGAAGTACTGTGTTAATACCGACTAATGAAATAAAAACTTTTCCGCCGTGTAGTATCCGGCTGAGTAGACTAGACCACCATCATTTCTTACCGAGGTGTCCAAAAGGCGACTATAGTAAGTTAACCCGATGTGTGGTATCTGGCTAAGTATACATCACCTTCTTTTCTTTCTGAGATGTCGTTAAAGATACTACGGTAAGTTGATATCACGCAGGCGGCCGATCGTAAGATATCTAGCCAAATGACAACATGTTTAAAACATATTGTGGCGACCCCATTTAGAGTGCATAAGGGCAGGAGAATGATGATATAACAACTTTTATGGTGTTTCAATACAAGTTATTAAAGGGTTAAATTAAAGGGTTTTAAGTAAAAAACGTATATGAAGCTATAAAATCCAAACTAAATCTAAAACATTCGGTCCACTGCGGTGCAGGTTTAAGTTTGGATAACGAAAATTTGGTTAATATATTTACGTCGGCTACTATAATTTTTATTTCACTATCCTTGATCTCAAGTCGATTGTGATAAAATGAAATATGTATGTAACATATCTTTAGAAATTAAGGTATTAATGCGGCTTAGATATTTTGTTTTTTTTTCTATCACGATAATCTTTGGGGTATGTTAATGAAGTTTGTTACCGGTGAACTATATCAAATAATATTTTGTGGCCCCTAATTATGTGATGATATAAACAATATTCAACTGGCTTGTTGGCTCCGCGGGTCGCGGGTTCGATTCCCGCCGAAGGCCAACAGTTTCTATAAATGAACTTTTTGGTCTTTGAGTCTGGGTGTATATATGTATTTAAAAATTATATAAATATACTTTCACCAGTTGTCTGTCTACTATAACACAAGTATTAAGTTATTAAATGCCTTCGAAATATATTTAAAAGTCCTCTAATATTAATATAATATACATACTATTATACTAAGTCTCTACCGACTTTTTTTAGTTACAATATAAACAGGATTCTAATTAGTCAGTTATAATATATCGCAATCATGCAGTCGAAGAAAAACAATATTGAAACGATTGTCCTTTATTGTATTGATATAACCGTAGCAACATTCGATCCATTTTTTTAAATTTATCTTATGCATCTCAGTAAAACAGAATCTAAAAACTCGGAATGAAATTCCGCAGTCAATATTTCTAAAAAATATTCTTTATTATAGTGAAATCGCTAAAATCTAAAAATAAAGAATACTGAAATTTCAAAGAAAAGATTTGAAGGCTCTAGACGTTAAGTAGCCCTTTGCAACAACGCTTAAGTACATCCGCATCATATGTTATTTTGAAAAACTTTTATGCATACAAGTAGAACGGAAAAACAGCAAAATTTAGAAGCCAAACCATAGACTTACTATACATATTACATACATTTAAACAATTTAATTTTCGTACATAAAAAAGAATTATAAAACGATAGGTGATGTGTATAATAGACACAGTAGAAACCGACATAAGCTTGCGGCTCCTGCTTTGCGCCTTGCAAAAGTACGTAAATCGTTTGTGGGTCTGGGTATAAGATTCTATAATAAAACTCCGCAATCAATTTTAGCTTTGCCATTACATCAGTTTTAAAACACTATTAAAAAGAGGATGATCCAGAAAGCCTACTATACTGTTGAGGATTACTTAGAAGATAAGAATGTGTGGATATAGCTCGCTTAGACACTGTACAAGACAGTAATGACTAAATGTAACTAGTTATAAGAATTTATATTTTAAAAGAGCAACCACCTAGTTTCTTGCTGGCTCTTTACGGTATGAAGAGCTTTCCGAACCAGCAGCAGAGTTCTTGTTACAAGTTTATTTGAATAAAGAATATTTTGAATTTGAATTTGAATAGAGTAGGAGAGCCATAGGCGGGACTGTGTGCATGTCTAACAATAAGAGAGGAAAGATAAGAGACCCATACTTATCTTTGCCTAATCACACATAAAAAGAGATAGGTCATCATCATCAAGCCTCATTTGCTTTCTCTTTTTTCCATCGACATATTTGAGGCTGCCTCTCCCACTCTATTATAAAAGCTCTATAGCTAAGACTAAGTATCCATTTTTGTTATGAAAAAGAGATGACAGATGAAAGAGGTTAAGTATGCCTCAGCCGCCATAATGGGTTGCTTAACCTACTAAAGTGTATTTAAACTGGGCTTATCGTCCCAAATATATTCTATATATTTTGGGTTAAGCCGAGATAGTTATCATTTTATTATATCATTAATTATCTGTAATATAAACGACTTCAAAGCTTCTGTGACAGGCAGATATGACGAACTTTGTGAATAAATAGACCTCACTTAAATTGATGCGTAAGAACAAAGATCAAGTAACAAGATTGGAATAAATCAAGAATAATACGTAAATTTAGTTGTAAAATTATCTAATATATTTAAATGACCTAATTTTATATATATGTGTATATAATCTGAATTTCAGAAACGGCTTCAACGATTTTCATGAAAATTAGTATGTAAATTTCGGGGGCGATAAATCGATTTAAGTAGGTTAATTAATAGTTATACAAAAATGACATTTTATCCCTGTTTTCAGGCACTCAAAAACCGCTACAATATTATAAGAAAACAAAGGATAATTACGCTGTTATTTACAAAGTCATGATAGCTCAATTGGGAACAACCGGTCTCGAAATAGAATACACGGATCGAGTCCAGATAACATCAATTCACTTATCTTTTTCTATTTTTTTTGGAATGGATCCTTTTTTTTATATCATCTAAAAAAACCGAGCTCGGTCTAATTATGCGTCTATTTTACTCCGTATTTATACTTTGCAATACAGTATCGTTAAACATAACTAACTGCATACAGCCGGTTCTTTCTTTGTTTGAGGATATTAAAACCTTAAATTTCATATAGTACCTAATTTGAGGTATTCAATTTCCCCGACATTCTTAACAGAATGTTTTTATAAATAAGAGTCACGATATTAACACTGGTAACTGAACTTAAACTAAACAAAATGGACCTTTTCAATTTCTTTGTATTACAAAGCGCATAATTTCTACATAATTTTTATAACAACATTGTAAATAAACAGTAGAAAAAAATTCAATCAACGAGCAAAACAGGCGAATTTTTGAGATTTGGGTCAAAGTATGACAATATACGTATTTGATACTAACACTAGAATGTTCAGTTAAAACAAACATTCACTACGTTAAGAAACAAACAGTAACATACATATCATAATCAGAATACATTATTCCGACTAAATATCGTAAAGTCATATCAAAATGTTTAAAGCAAATTTATTGTACTGAATAGCACAGAAGTAAATTGTACGCTAATAATTAACATTTCGTCTATATATTACCTTGGCGTGAAAATATTCACATTTCAATTAAAATTAGATCAATATCAAAGTAGGCAGTTACGAAGAAACGTGTCATACCCACGCGTTTTATACTGAATCCCTAAAATTAAATTCTGGGTATAATCGAGCCTGACCTTTATTTATACTAAATATAGCGAGCGGATCCGTTACATTATAAATAGCCTATTTACATAATATCATACTAATTATATCAAACCTATAAACATCTGAATCAGAACACAAGAGACAATAGAAAGGATATCATTTTCTAGAATATGTCTTTCAATAAATAATTGTAATTGTTATTTATCTGTTATATATAAATGACAGTTATTTCTTTAATACCTAATAAATTTACTAGACGGAACATACCTTTCTTTTTGATCTCCTTTCGTCACAATACAAAGCCACTATAAATTGCTACGGTGCTACGTCGACATACGTAGCGGTTATACGTAGCTTGTAGCGTGGGAGCGACTGAGGAGGTCGTAACGGCATGCAACTGCGCACGCAGCCTCGCCCCCTCACTACATAGTCCCGATATCAATCCACGGATTCTATTTAGAAATTATTTAGATATATTCCAATTTAAAATGTTTAGACATAAGTACTATTTTTGGTTATAAAATAATTACGTTCAAGAACGCCGCCTTAATTTGTATAAAATTATTGTAGAAAAGTAGACTAATTCAATATATAAGTTTCAATAATCTAATTATAGCAAGATGTTCCTTACAGTTATTTTCGCATGCTTGGCTAGATATTTTGTACATAATATTCTTATAATATTATTACGTTTACAAGTTGTAGGAGAGTTCTTTTGCTATCAAATGGTCATTCGTGACACCGGTCACAAGAGAATCAATGTTAGTTATAAATTTTAATTTCTCTAGCACGTATTCAATTCGTAACATATTTTATAGTATTGATCGTTAATCCTATTTCAAGCAGAGCCTATTCTGCGATTTTCAATCCACGGTTAATTTCTGAAAGCAAATCATATTTCAGATCATGTAATCGGCATGTCATATTGCCGTCAGAGCATTTTCTCTTTCACTTTTATTTTATCACTAACAGATAATTTACAATTTCTTTTGTTTTCATTTATTTTCACCGACTATAATAACTCTACGATTATTTTTTTTATTTACAGCAAAAATGTACAAGTTATATCTATCTCAAAATCATATGGCTACGTATTTTACCATAATATACGTACCGGCGGCCTGTCAACTTATCTTAGTCGTATTTTACGACACCTTGGTAAGAAATGAGGGTGGTCTAATCTACTCAACCGGACACCACAGGGCGTGTCGACTTACCTTAGTCGCCTTTATGACACCTCGGTAAGAAATTAGGGTGGTTTATTCTACTCAGTCGGATACCACACGGCTAAGTAATAGGTTTTTACCAGGCAACATTTAAGCTTTTCTGGTTTACCCAATTTTTACCCAAAATCCCGAGTTCACGAGAAATCAAACTGTTTTTCTTAAAACTTGTTACAAGTTTTTGTTATAATAATCACCAATTAACTACCGCCCTAAAAGAATTACAGTAAAATAAATACAAATATATTTAATTATTACTGGGTGCGATATTTGGTTACGTTAGGAATATTTTGACATTACTCGAAGTTAGCTTCGTAGTTATTAAATTCCAACACCAGCTTAGGATGCTTGGAGCCTCAAACCACGTCCGATATACGTCAGGTCTTTATATAATAATCCGCCCCGAAATGACGCCGAAATATTATTTTTATAACGCATGGAGATATATTATTAAAAACATAAAAAAACATTGTCTTATACTCAGAATCAAAAAATCAAAATGGAGTACACGGATTAAAAAGTGAAGATATCTGTAGAATACATAAAAAGTGAAGAAACATTCGGGACAGCATTAAATTTTAATTAATTAATTTATACTTATATACTTTGGTCGTTGTGAAATATTGCAAACACAATATATCGTCAAATAAAAAAATTGATGGAGTTAGTTTTTAAGTTTTAAGTTTAAACGTAATAGCTACTGATTAGGAACAAATCTGTTTTCTTAATAAACATAAAAAGAGATTTAATGCGGATTTCGCGGAGAGTTCGCGCTATAGTTATGAGGTTTTGGGCAGTTGTGTTAATAGATGGCAACAGGTAATTACAAATTCATTTTTTATTCACAAACAAAACGCTTATTATCTATTTTTTCATATAAAACGGCCAACTATTAGTACATGATCAATTACTAGAGCCCTTACCTTATATATTTAACTATCATGATGGGTGTTTAAAATGGCGTTTCAAGGAAAGTCACTTTTTCAGGGAAAACTTTGCCTTATTCCTTAGAGATATAACAAACACAAATGTATATTGAGATTATTCCTCTTTTAAGGGTCTATAAAAAAGAAAATTATAGAAACTCAACTGCACTTTTAAGTCAAGCTTACTATTCTCATTACAACTTTTAAAAGAATATTCCCGTAAAATGCGGTTATTGGAAAGCAATTAAGTATTAATCATAATCAATTTAACTACGTTAGAATTTAAATACGTTAGTTAATGGTCATTTAGACCATTTAATTTAAATTAATGTCTTAAAAATTATCGCGAAATAAAACCAAGGCACGCTAAAATATTAGGAGAGTGGAAGACGGAAGACGAGGGGATTCTCTAATGACTTATTTTGATGAAACAATTTATATTATGAAAGGTAGGAAGGTTCATTCATTAGCAAGATACAGCATATCTGACGATCCTCACTCAGCGAGTGACCATCGTTCGTTTCAATGAATGCGGATCGAAGTAAAATGCGCGCGCATACTTCAACGGCAATATCTGGTGAGTAAACTTAAATCCTCTCCATAGAGACTAGCGGCAAAAAAATAGACAGAAAAAGACATTTCTTTAATATTGTGTCAAGGATTTTCTCATATCTTGTTTCGAGATTATATTTAGTTTGTGATTGCGAAAAAGACTGATATTTTCAGAAATACACTTGGCGTAGTGGTGCTCGTCGTTAATTCATCTATAATAGGGAAAGCTAGGTTAATTGGCCAATTGAATTTCAACAAAATAATTTGCAAATCTCCTCGAAAATATAACACTATCAAAGAGAAAATCATATTGCACAACAATATATGTCTCCTTATTGTTATTTCAAATGAAAAGTGCATTTCGTTTTCTGTGCGGATATTTCATAAAAATAACTCTTTTTCAGAAGCAATTAACATAAATGTTATATGTCTCAAAATATCGAAAAGTAACAGACAGATTTTCTAGATTCCAGGACTACTGTCCACGCGGACGAAATCACGGGCAAAGGATAGTTTATAATAATTGTAACAATACCACTTATGTAGTCATACAGCGATCGTGAACAATAAAGTTCTATTCAGAGTTTAAGAGTTTAATAGAGGCATTCAAGTCTGCTTGACGAGCTTTGTGGCGCAGATTTCTTTGTGCCGCGTAATACTGGAGGTCTCGGATTTGATTTTCAATGTAAATTTTGTGCAAACAATGTATATTTTTCATACTCTCACGTAAAGCTTGGACAGGTGAAAAACACTCTTCACTAGTGAATAGAGAACTATAAAGAAATCTTTCCCTTCTAGGTTTACGCACTTCCCTCATAGACTATATCACTTACCGGCGGTTGAGATAACAATCAATTGTAAATCCTGTAACCAATATAAATAAAAGCAACGTTAACAAAAAATCTACACCTTCGTATTCATTTTCATTCACGCTAATGGTAGAGTCTTCCACTGATAAGCGTATTTATGTGTGTACACCTAGAGTTACCAACTCCATCTGCATACGTTTCTGAAGTGGGACGAATCTCAATTGGTTTTAAATTATGATAAATGCAAATTCTCTACATACTTAAAATATTTTTTAAATTACTCTTACACACTCATACAAACGGGCATACACATACACACACAAACATAAACGCGTGCCCTCGCATACACACGTTATTTTCTTGTGTTTCTCCAGAAAAAATAATAATACACATGCTAAATAATTAAGAGTATTTTTAATTGACGTGTACGATGTTGCGGGCACAGCTTATAAATACAAAAAATGTATATATGGTCTTCTTGTCATATTATTGTTATGAATATGAATATAATTAAATGTTTAAGAATGTTAAACTTATTAAAGAAGCGTATCGCGTTTTACCAATGTTTCAAAAAAAATAAAAGAACAAAATGGCCCACTTCTCGTAAGAAATCATATATCACTTCATCCATAATTTAAAGAAAAACGACGATAAAATAAGGTTCATAGTAAAACATTTTATGGACGCACTTCGCTTCAAATTAGAAAGAAGCCTTAGGAATAAGCTTGAATAATATTTTTGCGCTCGCGATAAGTGCTCAGGGTATGACTCTCTTGTGGTGTATATCTGCAACTTAAGCTTGATAAAACCAACTTAATCGCATTTATCATCCTCCTGCTCTTATCCCACTCTAAGTGGGGCACAACATGTTGTCACATGATTTGGCTACATATTTTACGACCGGCCGCCTGCCTGACTTCAACTTTCCGCAGTCATATTTTACGACACCTCGCTTAACCGGATTTATCAACCTGTTGATACCTGGTCTTACCTGTCTTGGTCAATACCGATAGAAATATTTTTTTAATGTAGATTACGCCAAAACCTATTGTATTTAATAACAATGACTTTGTAAGAAGATTAGTGGAAATTTAATTTTGCTAATTACATAAAGCTATGTTATTATTATCGAGTTTTTGATTATCTTTCGTAAGTGACCTGTAATACCTATTCTTACTAGTACAATTAAATTTTATTGAACATTCATTTTACGTTCTCTGATCTGACTAAAAATATTATTCAAAATTTATACATTTCTAGCTGTGCCAACAGCTTCGCCCGCGTGGAAGTCAGTCACAAATTTTTCCCGAACTGAAATTTTGAACATAAAAATAATTATCGTGAGTTAATTATAAGAGATTTTTGAATAAATTTCATCGCTACTTCGCGCACGCACGAATAGCTTTAAATTTTGCCGTTTGCGTAATATTTATTTTGTTGCTGCTCCTGTCCTATTATCTTAGCGTGATGTTATATATAATAAATGGACTAATAAATATGAATATATAACTAATAAATACAGATCATAATAGATAAAATAAATGGACTATCTTACACTCGAAAGAATTTTTCAAATCGGTCCAGTAGTTCCTGAAATTAGCGCGTTCAAACAAACAAACTCTTCAGCTTTATATATTAGTAAGTACGGATTAAAAATCACTGTATTAAGAAAGGAAAACAACTGAAATTATGCAATATTACGGACATTTGCAGCACCGCCGGAACTACCAACTCGTTGATGACCTTTAAGGAAAGGTTTTATGTACATCGATTAAACTAGTCAAACCACATCAATACTTGGTAACTTTAAGTAGCAAATTAATGTGTACAAAATCAAAACACACAAACGTGTTATCTATACATATAAAAGAAAAACGTTATAGACTTTAAAACGGCTAGACACGGTTGTAATGAAATTATTCTTTAATCTAATTTTAAAAAAATCGTTTTATCGTCCCCGTTTTGGGCATTAAAAATATGGTATAATGTAGAATTAAAAGCAAAGGATTTTTTTAGCTGTCAAACGTAATAACGGTAACGGGCGGACCGAAAGTGTTAATACCCGGGTTCGAATCCCACGTCATCGGCTCCTCCTTCTTTTTTATTTTTTTTAAATATTTTTTTATTATCTTTATAAAAATTACCGAGCAAGGCTCGGTCACCCAAGTACTAAGGCTTTAATTATGCTAAATTTCATTAATATTGGACCAGCGAATAAGCCGTGAAAGTTTTTCCGACATATAGACAGACAGACTTTCGCATTTACAATATTAATATGGTTATAATTAAAGATTTTATCTATTTTCGGTCTTTTACCAGATTAGAAATCTCAGCTGTCCGCCATACTTTCTGAAACTTCACCCCCGCCCATTTTCCACCCCATCTCCGTAATCCCCGCCCCGACCTTCATTGATTTAAAGGGATTAACATTCAATAAATTTAGACCTCGATATTATGACTTTGAAAAGTATAATGTCTAATAATATAATATTATTTTTCTTACACGAGCTTACTTAGCTCTTTACACGATGTTATCGCGGTGGGAACTGATATATGGGTTCGAAACTAGACGGGCTAACCGATAGAATAAGACGTGAGTATAGCCGGTTCTATACATTAACTATGAATACTACTCACGATAGTTTAAATTTAAAAATTACTAACCTTTACGGCGCGGATTATATTAAATAATACTTTCATTACTTTTGTATTACGGACCTCGGCAAAGTCTTACTCTATTAACCATCTAAATAAATTTGATCTATTTTCTGGATTGTAACAAAAACTCAGAATACTAAAGTAAATTTATGTTAGGGCCACCTTATTATGCAAATACATTAGATGAAAATATATTTGCATAAATTATTGCATAAACTAATCAGATATTATATAATCACAATTGTCATTTAAAATGTACAGTGACACATCGTAAATGTTATCACAGTAATCTCACAAAACATTACCATGTTATGTCGAAATATGACTAATTATTATAGTATCAGTTACACTGCTAACATTCTGCTTTATAGAAATTTCATTTCAATTTTTTTAAGGAAATGGTGTCCTCATTGATTTAGTATAAATCAAACCTGATCGAATTTCCTCCAGCCATTAGCAATAAAATTTAAAAAAAAATTGCGACATTTACACACACATTCATGCGTCCCCAAGGTAAGTAATTTAATACTTGTGTTATGGGTGACAGACTGCTGGCAAATTTGTACATATATATCTATACTAAATATATAAATCTGAAGAGTTTATTTGATTGTTTGAACGCGCTATTCTCAGGAACTACTAGAGCGATTCGATTCTTTAAGTGTAAGATAGTCCATTTATCGAGGACGGCTATAGGCTATATAACCTCACGATAAGATGAATAGGAGAGGAGTAGCAATAAAAAATATTACGAAAACGGCATAATTTAAAGCTTTCCTGTTTGCGCTAAGTAAACGGTGAAAGTTATTCAAAAATTATGTATTACAAAATTGTTCCCCTCTCATCTTCCTGCCCTTATCCCACTCTAAGTGGGGTCGGCACAACAAACATGTTGTCACATGATTTGGCTACGTATTTTACGACCGGCCGCCTGCCTGACGTCAACTTATCTTAGTCGTATTTTACGACACCTCGATAAGAAAGAGGCTGGTCTATTCTACTTAACCAGGTACCAAACGGTGAGAATTAAATAAAAATTCTAAACTATATTCAACACAATTGGCATTCGGGCAGTAACTTGGAACTTATTCATAACATCAATCAAAGTAAAAGCAGCTAAAATACAAGTCCGCGCTGAATCTTGGGCGTGACACCATAACAACGGCTCCCGACTGTCTGCCGTCTTGTTCAGATCAATGGTTTATGGCTACATACAACTATACGAAATATATATCGTCTCGATGCTATCGAAATATCTATAAGATCGAAAATCGATGCTATTTTTATAACTATATGGAATGGGTAACCGAAATTGCTCGTTGTGTAATTACATACTTTGTTAAACGAGAATACTAAGCTCGAAGACATATTTTAAATAATCATCCTCTTGCCCTTATCCCACTCTAAGTGTGGTCGGCATAACATGTTACAAACATGTTGTCATATGATTTGGCTACGTATTTTACGACCGGCCGCCTGCCTGATGTCAAGTTACCTTAGTCGTATTTTAAGACTCCTCGGTCAGAAAGAGGGTGGTCTATTTTACTCAACCGGATACCACACGGTGGGTCAACTTACCTTAGTCGCCTTTTACGACACCTCGGTAAGAAATGAGGTTGGTCTATTCTACTCAGCCAGATACCACACGGCGGGTTGACTTACCTTAGTCGCCTTTTACAACACCTCGGATAGAAATGAGGGTGGTACTATTCTATTCAGCCGGATACCACACGGCGTTAAAATACATATTTTAAATAAACGTATTTTATATCGTGTTTCAGTTTGTTCAATCACAAGGGAGATATGAATTTCGCATTGTGACTGTTGATAAAGTTACAGTTGTCTAATTTATTGAAGTAATGCTAAATTAACACGTAATTATTTTCCGCAATCGCTTAAAGATGTTAGAATTAACATCCGTCTGTTTTCCGGCTGAGTAGAATAGACCACATTCATTTCTTACCTAGGTGTCGTAAAAGGCGACTAAGGTAAGTGGACCCGCCGTGTGGTATCTGGTTGAATAGAATAGACCACCCTATTTCTTATCGAGGTGTCGTAAAATACGACTAAGATAAATTGACGTCAGGCAAAATACGTAGCCAAAACATGTGACAACATGTTATTATCATATAACATGTTGTGCCGACCCCACTTAGAGTGGGATAAGGGCAGGAGGATGATGATAATTAACTTAATTATATTTTTTACTTAAGTACATACCATAGAAAGTATCTATTGCAGTAAAAACTCAAAAATCTTATAGTTTGAGTAAAAAAACTATGATAACTAAATTTCTAAAAATTCATATTAGTTTTCCTGTTAATTAACAATATAAGATAACTTAGAAAATTAATTCATAATAATAAATACAAAAAGCACTAAAGTAATGATTATTTTATTTCCTATAATTCGAGAAATACAGGAAATAACATATACTTGTGTACATGTAGGACACCACTTAAAATAGACGAGGGGTGTACAGTCAATAATAACATATTTCACCTATCTAACGTGACCTTTAACTTTCTTGTTAGATACTATGAAGGCAATAAGTGTCTCTTAGTGGAAAGACTTGCGGCGTAGGATGCGAGGCTTTTAGTATAGGTTAAAGCATTTTTATCGTAATTGTCTATAAATATTTTGTAATATTATTTAACTCATATTATATTGATTGTAATTATGAACAAAGAACACTAAATGTAAAAGTTATTTACTTTCAACAGAAACAATTTAATAATATCTTTTATAAATAAAACCAATATGTATATTACGTAACGTAGCATTAGCAAACAGTAGCCAAAAATTTGGCACGCACAAGTATATGAAAAATGCGGCGGCGAGTTCCAAAAAAAGTATATATTCATGTAAATGTTCATAGATAGAAATTCAGACATTACGAGATAATATGAACGACATATATGTCGTTTTAATAGCATAGTTTTTTGTTCCCATAACCTCTTTCTACCGAGCGTATACTTAATTTCAGTTAGGGCCTGTTTCACAAATTACCAATATACTGCCAGTTACCTTATTCGGAACATATCTCGGAATTTTACGTATATGAGGTTTCTAAAGTCCCTAATAAGTTGTTATTTTGTTTATCTGCTGGATAGCAAATACCTACGTCAAAATGGCCGCGAATTTATTTTTTTAATTTTGTACTTTTAAAGTCTCTTTTAAGAGACATTTATCTGTTACTTAGTTTATTTGTCGATTAACTATGCGACACTTTATCAGTAGCTTGTTAACCCATATAACTTTATATTTCGGTTTTAATATTCACTAGATCATTCTATTTAAAAAACACGTAAAAAAATTTGTAAGCTGCTATCCCTTAGCATAAGGTTTTATAAGTCCTTTAACGTTCGTGTAAAATAGGGCAAAGTGCTTCACAGATTGTTACTCCACATATGGGTTCTTCAAATTTAAAATTCCAAGCCTTGATATCTACTGCTAAATAATATTCGTTTGCATAGAACTGAATATAGGTAGGTATACTAGCCTTTACCCGCAACTTCGTTCGCGTGGACTGTTGCCGCGTGAAAGGTTGATAATAAAGGGCGCATTTCAATGTCTTCAATGTCGATGTTATGTTCAAGAATTAACAGGATTTCTATAGCACATGTGTTATTTCGGTGTATAAGGAATAACTGTGCCAAATTTCATCGATATTGGTTCAGCGGATTCGCCGTAAAAGAGTAACAAACATACATTCATGCTCACAAACTTTCGCATTTATAATATTAGTAGTAAGGATAGGATAGGACTAGTAGGAGATATGGCTATATTTTTTAACGTGTATTTATTTACAAATATGAAGTTATACCATATGCTGACTATAAAATAGCCAGGAGCGAGAGTAAAACACGCTAATTGAAGGGCTCGGAAGAATGTTCTATAAATAGGCCAGACCCCCGCGTCGGATGACGATCTAACTGCACTTTGACTGTGTTGCCTTTGCATTTATAAAAGACTAGTGATATCTGCGATGTTGTTCACGCCAACTTAACTGTTGTACATACTTTCGTACATGTACGTTGTACATACGTTGTAAATACTTTCAAGAATGCAATAGGGTTTTGTCTCTGTTCTCAAAAGAAAAACGGGTATTTATATCCTTATGTTATCACGGTCTATAAGCTTTAATTGTATCAAATTTCAATAATATTGGTTCCTTGGTTTATTATTATTTACAGTTGAATATATGGCATAAACATTAGTAACTAAGATAGATAAGAAATTATTTTTAAATCTGCTCATTTACCTCATAACAATATTCCATTAAACATAATGCCATTGAACTAAGCAAATTTTACAAGTTTTGCTATTATAACAGTAATCAATGGTAAATAATGGCATTTTCTGGACATTATCTTGTGTTTCCCTGCTTGAGCCAAAAAACATATCTTCTATTTTTAGTGTTTCGTATCTATCTATAAAAAGAATCTTTGTACTATTTGCAAAATTTGGCAACTTGAATTCATTACCAAATTATTTTATCTGGATCATTCTCCAATATGTATAGAGTCGTAAAGAAACATTCTGACTGTGTAGCTGGGTGAAGCTCAGTAGGGGGATCGAGTAGTCTTTACCAAGTATTAATTTAAGTAGCATTTAGATAGGCCAACTATTGAGAATGGATTGAAACATCTATGCAGATTTGCAATTAGTACAGTCATACTGTGGTTATTAAATAAGTATATAAACAATAATTCACCATAATCTTATCATTATCATTTTAAACTTATCAAATACTTTAAAATATAATTTTTATTTAGAGTGATTTCATCCACCTGCCCTTATCCCACTCTAAGTGGGGTCAGCACAACATGTTACAAACATGTTGTCATATGATTTAGCTACGTATTTTACGACCGTCTGCCTGACGTCAACTTACCTTAGTTGTATTTTATAACTCCTCGGTAAGAAAGAGGGTGGTCTATTTTACTCAACCGGATACCACACGGTGGGTCTACTTAGCTTAGTCGTCTTTTACGACACCTCGGTAAGAAATGAGGGTGGTACTATTCTATTCAGCCAGATAGAGTGATTTATCTTTCTTGTTTTTGCAACCATTTATAATTATAGTTAAATAAATGGAGTGAATGAATTTTTAAAAAGAAAATGATATCTATGTATTTAAGATAAGGCTAGTGAATAATGTCAAAAAACCACTGTACACATATACCATATCTATTGTGTGTTAAAAGATTAAGATAACACATTAATGACCTTGTCAAGGCGCCTAAAAAAAAATAGCATGATCTTAAAAGGCATTGTTACAATATAATAGGTATTATCTGAAACTTATTTCTATGTATATAAGGTTGGAAATGGCATGGCAAATTATGGGACAGTAAATTTGATGGTATACATCTGTATAGTCAGTTATTAGCCTCAATTAGGAGCACAAGTGTTTGTTCAAAAATAAAACTTCATTCATTGCTAGCAGGAAGTAAAGGCCAGTGATTCCAGTTTTATCATATCAGTAAAAAATTGATACTGGCTGAATGATTCATAGATATAAAATGTGTTATGTTAATACAATGAATGAAAATAAATAAACATACATTCATTAGAAATCCAGATGTTTATGTATATAAATTGTGCACCTATTTCTATAATGTACAGTAAAAAGACTGTTACAATTTATTTAAAAAATTTAAAATTTATAAAATTTGGTAGATTTTAAAATATATTTTTTGTTTCAAAACAGTAATTATATATTACTTGTAAATTTAAAACACACTTTATATATAAAACTTGCCTAAACTTAATTAGTGATATAAAAAATTCAGTTCTATCTATTTCTGTTAGGCTGTTTTCATAACTATCAAAAAAGCTTCCCTGATTTGCAAATATTATCCTACTATCTTAGTTACCAAAGTCCTTATTAGGCTGATACAGAGGCTGATATTATTTAGAAGATAAGAATGTGTGGATATAGCTCTCTTTGAACCTGTACAAGACAGTAACGACTTAATGTAAATAGTATTAAAAAGTATATAGTATTAATAAGTAAATAGTATTAAAATAATATGTAAAAGAGCAACCACCGAGTTTCTTGCTGGCTCTTCTCGGTAGGAACAGCTTTCCGAACCAGCAGTAGAGTTGACAATTCAAAAGCACTTGTTTACAAGTTTATTTGAATAAAGAATACTTTGAATTTGAATTAAATTACACTACGAAATTATTGCTAAATTTAGCTTCTTTACTAAAACAAATAATATGTATTAAATTACCTACAAACTCAAATACTTTCTGTGCTTTATTATCACAAATAAAACAACAATGTACACATATTCCTAGTCTTAGAAGTTCTAGTAAATAAGCATCCATAACACATTGAGTACTTAGAATATCTTGTAATAGATATAAGATGCTTTAAGGTGATGATTATTAGTAATAATTATGTAGTTTTAATTTAGAATATAATTGTGTAAAAAGACAAAAATACTTTATTTTTAAATTAAATTAAAATACTTAATAAAATAATAATAAATATTAGATTAAATTAAAGTACTTGAGTAACCCTTAAACATCATTAAATATTACAAACTATATAAGTAATTGAAGTTGTAAGAGAAAGTAATTGAAATGTATAAACAACAAAATATTAACAGAAAAATAAATATATTAATTTATACATATATTACTTAAGATAGTGAATGAACATCACATGTGAGAGCTAATTTAGGTGTGTATTCAAGCAACACTGGTGATCTTAACTCATAAACCAATAAACATTCACATAAACACATATTTATTAAATTTTCAAACATTTCATTACGCTAAGTTTTTATACCTTTCTGTTGGTTATGTTTTGAAACTAAATAAAATAGTTAAAAATTACAAAAAATACACTACAGAACTATTTAAATTCAGAGTAAATGCATGTAATACTTACATTTCTTTTTTTTAGATTAATAACACATCAATGCTAATCAATACACAAAAACAATTCGTTTATAATTATCATAGACTACTAACTAAAATAAGATCATCATGAGTCAAACTCAATTTGACAGAAGCCAAACGTTTTCAGATTGATATTTTTTAACATGTTATTTTATCGCATGTTTACAAGATTTTTGGACCTATAAACAGCATTGCCAACTTAATTTTACCCATGTACATTCAATATACATGTCTATATTTTGTTAAATATACATAAAATACTGCGATGGAATATGATCCGAGACTTTGTTCTGACTATGACTATCATAAAAAGATTAGACCCTGAAGGGCCGAGATAAAATTAGCTATACCTACATGATTTACATGATCGATAAAAAAAAATAGAATTGGAAGGGTTACGACTTCAAAAGAAGGTAACACACTGGGAAATATAATTTTCACGGACCACTACTAGGAGATAAACTATCTAAAAACAATCGCTCATAACCGTTATATCCAAGTGCCTCATGAATGTACAGTGTAGAAATTCTAGATGAGGTCTCCAGTACAGTTCATCTATTCGCAGCAAAAGCAAAAGGAAAAAAATCAAATTAATTGGTAAATAAAACTACAAATAATATCACTTAGGCTAATCATTTAACAATTTATGTATTTTTCAGGCGTAACATTGCGGAGGCACATAATGCAAAGTAATGAAAATATTATTTTGCTATAATCCACGATAAACAAAATATATGTAATGCCAAATTTAGATTGTACTGATACATGCAGAGTAATTGTAAAGACACAGGCACTCTCCACCACCAGTAACACTACAATACACAGGCACTGTACATATTCACTACCACAGTTTTAACGGTCATTTCACCCCGTAACAGAATCACATCCATCCAAAAACCCATCGTCAGGACATAGACTCTACGACAACACTGCAAGCCGATGCGTTACCCAAGCAAGTAGAGATATGTAGTAATAAGTTTAACCCCCATCGTTTATTTTGCCTTCGAATACGTAGTGAACTGAAACTAGTAACGTTTATCTGTTTGTTAATTAATGTGCCATTGTGTTTCATTATATTATCTAAAGTATTTTTAAAGCTCTAAAGTACATAATAAGTCTTAGTCATTTGGCACAGGTGTGCAAAATTTTGAAGCAATGATCGACAGATATTTTGTGACCGCATTCTAAGAAATGTTTAAATAAATCTGAATTTTTTTATTACACCATATATTTTTAAGAGTTGTTTGTCATTTTTGTTAACTTACCTTAGTTACCTTATACGACACCTCGGTAAGAAATGAGGGTGATCTATAGTACTCCGCTGGATTCCGCACGGCATATATACGTTCTGACAATGTTCCAAAATAGGTTTTTTTCTTAATTATTTAACCTCTGAATTTGATTATTACAACTTCTTGGTACTGAAAAGTAAGTATGTAAATATTAACTTTTATATTTTTATCATTACCTTCATCGCACGACCTGTACTGATTTCTTCAGTAATAAAAGTAATTGATATTAATAAATTGATTAACAATTATTTTAAATTAAAAGTAACACAAATTTTAATGAAATAGAATAAATAAATATTAATTAATAATATAAATTATTAATTATTTATAAGTTATTATAAAAAGGAGTAATACAGTACATTTTACTTTCATTCAAATGTGATGTAGATTTGACCTAAATTCTAAAAGTTAAGTGATCTTAAGATTATTAAGTTTTGGATAGTTGGCTACGCTGCACCAATATAAAAATTGAACCTAAAATTTTATTTAATACAAAATTTTATTTACATAAAAATATTTTTCTTTGTCTCGTTAGTATTGTTACTAATTCGTTATAATTGTCATATTTAAAATAAAAACTAAAACTAGAATGTCATGTTGTGAATAATTATATTGTCTAGAAAATACTCAGAATAACTATTAAAATACTTAGTGGCGAAGTACAATTTATAAACTACAAAGATTTATTTCACAATTTAAATTTCTTTAATCATTTCATTCTCATATATTAAAAAAAATAAATAATTAAGATAATATGAAATTGAACTATATCATATTCTATTATAAACAAAATTAAGTTATCTAAGAATACTAAAGGGTAACGTTTTAAAATACCTACTACCTAGTACCTACCATAATGTCAACTATCACCTTATTTTTATCTCTTTCGCTCATTACATACGTCATTCTCTCACGTTCGATGTGTGGTGTCATAGAGAAATATTCGTGATCGTACAACTTAAAGAAAAACTATTCGAAATGTTGCTCTTTTTTTTGTTATATTAACTATGTATTACTTTTAGAAAATATGTCGGTATTATACTGTAACTTGGTACGATTTTAGCAAAAAAAAATTAGTTTTAATAGCTCATTATGAACTGTCATCAAGTACTTAGTGGTGCCTGCAATTCAGGGGATCAATGTTTTGCTGTAGGATCAGTTGAAGGAATACCATTTACAGTAAGCAATTTGATCAATAATTAACTCTATTTAGGACCTAAGTGTCATAACCAGAGGATTCGGCCTTTGCGAGTAGTAATTGAGGACTAAGAGGCTGTTAACAGAATATTTAAGTCTGTAATTGTGGCTTATACATTAAGAATAAAGTATCTTAGTCTTAATATAAATATTAACTTACACTACTAAACTACATAAAGACGACATCTTTTTAATAAATGAAGTTGGAGCATTGTTATATTATATGAGTTTCCTTGAATACTAATTTGCGCCAGTATTTAAATTCTATTATTATAAACGTATTGTTTACCTTGGTCATGCTACATATTCCATTGTATGTTTGCAGACCTTATTATTTAAAATAACTTACATAATTTTAGAATAATTAAAAATATCTTCGTATAGAATGTATAACATGATATACAGTACCTGCTAGTGCTGCTTTCTAAATGTTTCTTGTTATATAAACATGGAACTCACTAGGATTACCAATGTCTAAATTTCTCTTTTAATATGAAATTTGTAAAAAATATATTTTTTAGGCATATGCAGCAGGATGTAACATTGTGATCTTAGCATCAAATTTTGAACGAGTTCAAATTATTCCTGGTGCAATCCATGGCTATATCCGCATTAGTTCTCTGGATTGCAGTACTGATACAGGGAAAATTGCTGCTGCATATGGTGCAGAAGTGTGTATTTTTGAACCAACACCCTTGATTCATACAGCTGCTACCACTCATGTAAGTAATTTTAAAACTCTTCTTTTACTGTAGTTTTACATTGTCTAATCTAATAGAAATGTAGTTTGAGGCAATTTTTCCCAACATAGGGCCCATACACCACAGGGGAGAAATTTGACTGTCTAGGATGATAGTTTGAAGATGGACTTGACACAATATTAAAACTTTGATCCATATCTTGATTACACTTTTGAAGCAATGCTAGATTTCAGTGTGAAATTCTTCTTAAAACCTATTATTTAAGCTTCCCAAGTAAATAATTAAATTTTTAAAAGTAAAATAATGTATAATTCTTAAGCACCGAATGTAAAACAGATTCATTAGGAGAGTAAGAATTTTAAGAATTTTAATTTGAATTTTAATGAGTAAGAAGAAAGGCTAAGGTGGGGCATGGCACGAAAAAGGTTGGGAGACACTGGTCTAATATGCCAATTTTAAAAGAAACGTTTGTTAAATATCAAGGAGCAATTGGAAAAAAATTATTATATACACCTATTTCTCAGTTTTGATATTGTGGTTAACCTAACTGAAGGTTGTACAATGTTATGGTATATATTAGGTTTCCTTAACAGATTGTGTGTTTCTTATAATCTAGTGCTACTTGAGTAAAATAAAATATTTAGGATTTGTAGATTATAAACAAGACCAATATTTATAGCAAAAATAATATATTTATAGCAAAAAAATATAATATATTTATAGCAAAAATTAATCAAATAAATTGTCGTAAATTATGGTTAAAAATACAACACAATATATGCTATATACATATATACTTTCTATATTTTATTATTAATTTCTTTTCCTATAATTTTTATTTTTTATCATACTCCATCATCCATTTGCCCTTATCCCACTCGTAAGTGGGGTCTGCACAACATGTTACAAACATGTTGTAACATGATTTAGCTACGAATTTTACGACCGGTCGCCTGCCTGATATCAACTTACCTTGGTAGTATTTTACAACACCTCGGTAAGAAAGAGGGTTGTCTATTTTACTCAACCGGATACCACTCGGTCGGTCAACTTACCTTAGTCGCCTTTTATGACACCTCGGTAAGAAGTGAGGGTGGTCTATTGTGGGTATGGTGGTGGAAAAAATCTTATATTATAATATTATGCGTAGTAATTTAAATTTATTATTTAAAAGTAATATATTAGCGTCCATTCATGTTCCCACTTTACAAACCATACTTTGATTAGTACTAATAATAACTATACTCTGTTAATTTTAAGAAAACATCGTGTACCGTTATCACCGACATAATTCGTTCGTAGATAAACAGGAATAAAGTAATTGAAGTATCCTCATTGACTGGTTACCAAAATTGCGCTGTAACGTGCCTGCGCCATTATATTTATCAAATTGAATTCCAAAAGCGCGCACAAGTGTTACCTTGACACTAAATAATCAAATGTATATTTTCTACTCAATTACACGTTAAGACTGCGTGATGCTTGTGGTTTTAAATTAGAATAAAAGCTTAATTACTATTACAAACGTCCAACATTTGAAATACTTTAAGCCGTGTTTGTAAGGTATTCAGTGTTTTGGGTGTTAGGACTGGAGACAGCTTTACTCAGCCCGCAGCTTCGCCCGCGTGGAAATTAGTGTGTCAGATAAGGTTTTCAGCGTAAATCTCTGCGGAAATTCTAGTATAAATATTGGCATATATGTTGGTACCCAAACGTCACCATCTTTCCGGGAAAGTCTTTACAAAATCTTTTAGCTAAAACCGAACTAAAATCCGTTCCGTAGATTTTGAGAAAATCGATCACTTTTCGACTCGACTTTGTTTATAATAGGTATTGGAAAAAGGGATATATGTAATTTTAATTGAATAAAATGTTTAACTGTTATCCGATAAAAGGTGTACTAGATGAGTACTTGAGTATAAGCTATGTGAAAGCAAATGCCTATTGGCTAGATGAAGCGAAGATTAAAGAATATTCGCGAAGAAAATTAGTGTACGTAAAGGCGAAGCAATACTAAAAATCTTGACTTCTTTCTGTTCTAAAATTTGGACCATCATTTTTATTTTATATACTTATTTATGCTACTAACTGGGCTCTTATTGAGATCAACATACGCAGTCCAAGTGTGCAAATTTCTGAATAAACCTGTTGCATGTTGCAATATGTTTATTTAGATACACTACGCACGTACGATATAATCCTCATTGATTTGAAATGGAAGATATATAAAACGTATTACGTCGAAAATAAATACTCAATTTTTTTTCGATACTGCAATGCATTAAATAACAAACTTGTATTTCGTGAAAATTAAATCGCAATTCTTGTGCTGTTATTAATATATACAGTCCATACTTAATATTATAAATACGCAAGCGTTTTTTCTTTCTGTCTGCTTGTTCTTCTTTCGTATACGATCCAACCTATGTGGAGATAGTAGTATGAGAGTAATAGGCTATATTTCATAGGCTAAAGTAAAGCCCATGTGGACGTAGTCGTGGGAAGAAGACAGATTATTTCATTATGTTAGACGCTTAGTTCTAGCTCTGTACGGATAAGTTCTTTATAATTTTGGTTTTCCCTTAATTTTAGTAATGGTATTGATATGCAAACATAGACAAAAAACTTTGTTTTTGCTCTGTTGCATTGTATTCATTACATTTTTGGAAGTTCGCAATTAAGATGTCTACATTTGTTTATTTCCTTTAATTATGTCATGAGTCAGTAAGTAACAAGTCAACCAATTATTAAGCATGCTAAATAATTGGTTAAATTTATACGTCTGAATACGTCGTTTGCTATTTTAGCGCGATTAAACGGGTTATTATCGATTTGTTTGATCTCTGTGACAGAGTTTTATGGTTCTCGCATCATTAGCAACTTTGCTTTATTAGTTAACTGTCTTCTTAAATAGGAATTGTAGCAGGATTATAGACCTGCCTTTTATTTATTTAATTCTTTTATGCAGTGTTATAGAACTCTTTTGAATTAAATTAAACACACTATAGCGTGTATTATCGTTTAATAGTTTACAACAACATTTGAACAATGACAATAAACAAAAGACACAGACAAGAGAAATACAAAAATTAACAAAGTAGAAACAGATAAAAAACCATAAATTACATAACTAATCTAAAACTACAAAATATTATATGATCTAAATGAATCTATATTATGTTTATTGAACAGGAATGAATAAATTTTTTAATGTCCTGGCTAAATTGTAGTTAGGTACATTCTTTAAAGAAATTCAGATGACAGATAGATTACTACTATATTGCTTGCAATCGAGGGCGTTACCATTTTAGAATATATCCATTTCCATCATTTCAGATGCGCGATCAAATGCACACTTGAAAACAACAAAAGTAATATTCATTCGAATCGATACTGTAGCTAATAAATTTCAATTCTTTTTCATTTAATTTTTTAATATACCTACATAATATCATAATTACGCCGTGTGGTAGAGTGAGTAGAGTGTGGCTGAGTAGAATATACCAGCCTTATTTCTTACCGAGTTGTCGTAAAAGACGACTAAGGTAAGTTTACTCGCCCTGTGGTATCCGGTTATGTAGAAAACATCACCCTCTTTCTTACCGAGGTGTCGTAACATACGGCTAAGGTACGTTGACGTTAGGTAGGCAGCCGGTTGTTAAATACGCAGTCAAATCATGTGACAACATGTTTGTAACATGTTGTGCCGACCCCACTTAGAGCGGGATAAGGGCTGGAGAATGATGATATACAAATGGAAAACAAATTCATAAATTGTAAAAGCTTTATATATAAAAATTTATATGTAATGTAGAGTACCGTAGCGAAACAACAGCACTATGTAAATATAGTTAAAATAGATTGTTGTATTCAATTCGTTCAACGCTCTCGCCAGTCACATGATGTGCAATTGTATATTAAATTGCTCTTCATAATAATGCATCGTAATCGTACTCACTCCGCAGTTACATCACGAGTATATTGCTACTAAAATGCATACTATCTTACTAATAATATAAATGCGAAATTTGTGAGTATGGATGTATGTTTGTTACTCTTTCACGGCGAATCCGCTGAACCAATATCGATGAAATTTGGCACAAATACTCCTTATACACCGGGATAACATATAGGCTATATAAATCCTGTTAATTCTACAGGATAAGGATGAGATGAAAAAACGCTATCTATTATCAACCTATCACACGACAACAGCCCACGCGAACGAAGTCGCGGGTAAAAGCTAGTGCGTAATATAAGGAACTACAAATTTGAGACCATTTTGTGTGAGAGATCTCTCTACCATAATAAAATTAAACAGTTGTTGTTTTTTATCTATAAAAGAGAAAGTATGTACGTATTTTCCTTATAGGTTCCAAAACGTCTGGACCGTTTTTAATGAAATTTTCCGTCTACATTTAAATTGAACGGATAATCCTGTAAAGTTTGGTGGCGATCGTAGCATTTTTTGAACTGTTAATTACATTTTTTTTCCCCTCGAATGAAACCAGATTGGGCCACAGGAACGCGTGGCTGGACCGCTGGTTTGTCATAAATACTACTTCAGTTGGCTTACGGGTTCTAATAATTAGTCATCATTATTATCATCATCATCCTTCTGCCTTTAGACCACTCTAAATGGGATCCACAACATGTTTCAAACACATTGTCACATGACTTGGCTACGTATTTTATGACACCTCGGTAAGAAGAGGGTGGTCTATTCTACTCAACAGCATACCACAAGGTGTTGTAACAATTAGTATTTAAAAAAATTATCAACCTAAATATTTATTAAAGTTTTTGTGTATAGTACAAAAATGAGTTTGCGGTCAGTAAGCGCATTGATCTTACAAACTAAACAAGAGCTGGCGTTGTGTTTGTAAAAGGTATTAAAATGTCTAGATAATCACCTTCACCTCATCAATTAATTTTATATTTACATGTAAAGATAACTGTAAAAATAGAGACGCCAATAGCGAGCGAAGGCTATCGTAAGTAGTGATTTCTTCCAGACTATGTATAGTATCGTACGCGAATTAAATTATGTCTGTGCACCGCGCAAGACTTGTTTAAAGTATAACATTTCAAAACTCATGAGTTCATTTCAAACATAATCTTGTTACTCGTTTCTGTCCGCGACTTCGTCTGTACCTACTTACGAGTAGATATAAATAGCATATATTAAAACTCTCCAACTACACCCGAAATCACATCGATCCAGTACTCCATTAGGAAGTAAAAGAATAACGAAACTTTCACATTAATAATATACTAGTGGTACCCGTGACTTTAGTCGTGCCAACTTTGGCGATTAAGTATCCTCATTAATACAAAATGTATTATATCTCTCTATTTCCGAAAGATAAACGGGATTTTTGTATCGTGTATATTACTCTAGTGTGTAAGCTTTATTTGTAGCAAAATTCATTAACAGTGGCCAAATTGATTAGTCTTGAAAGTTTCAGACTTTCGCATTTCGAAGTAAGATTATTTGTTGTATAACTCTGTTTTTTATATCCTATAAATTTGCTAATAGTAAAAAACTTTTTTTTACTTAGTGTTTATAAAGTTAAAGAAGATAGAGTTCAGCCTGCGTTTGCAACGTAAGCGGAAAAAATGTAATTATTTACGAAACTTAGAAACCTCAAAAATTACAGTACCTATTTCTCTACTCCATATTGAATTGTATTAGACATATAAACCTTCCTCTTTAATCACTCTATCTATTAACCTGCATCAAAATCGGTTGCGTAGTTTTAAAGATTTAAGCATACATAGGTATATAGGGACATGAGGACAGACACAGAAAGCGACTTTGTTTGATACTATGTAGTGATTGATTTTTATATTTTTTCTTATAAAATTACCCACTCAGGTACTTAACTCTTAAATTGAGTATAATAAAATATGTCTTCAACAGGGCCTGGAGTACCGTTGGGTGCAAACTGGCAAGTTGGTAGCCGACGGTCCTATTACTGCTTTATCGTGGAATCTTGAAGGCACTCGGCTCTTGACCGGCGGGAAGATCCTACAGCTATGGCACCAAGCATCACTTTATCAGGACGACAGCCAACGTAAGAAACTAATGCCTAAATCTAACTAGGTAAAAGTAAAATAAATAAATACGTGGGGCAACTACACACAATGTCATCCGGCTCCAAAGTAAGTAACCAATTTTTATTATTGGTACAACCGTTAAATATAGACATATATAATCTAAAAGAAATACACCAAGACTCGAAAAAATATACAATGTTTTTAGAAAATGACCGCGGTGTGAATCGAACCACTTCAGAACTGAAGGCACGGTCAATGTTACCTACGTTACCAGTCTATACAGAATAATGCTTGAATTTTGTGTTCAATAATTGCTGGCGAAAACTTGCTGACAGTAAATCCTCTAAAATAATCTTAATATATTCCCGTGGATGTCTAGCGAAGTTCAAACTGCAGATATTTTAGTAATAATTGTATTTTTCTTTAATTCAAAAACACGATCTTTTACTGCGTCTCTGATATACGAAAAGCATGGCTAGAGGCAAAAGGTACCACCGTCAGGTATCACCGTCTGGGTGGGTCATTATTGGTATTTTCGCATAGTTAATCGATGAAATATAAGCCATTGTTATAAGCATGTTTTCTCTATCTATGCTTTCTTTAAGAGATTAATGTAACTGGGGCCGTCCCGGTTGAACCACAAATTACTAGTGGCTGTAATTGATAATTATCAAAAATAAATGTTTGGGAAAACTAAATTTTCTTTTTTCTCTCTTTGACTACTTAAATAGTAAATTAAAGATATAAAATTTATTTTAACAAAAGTAATGAGAATATTATTTTGATATAATCTGCGATAAATAGCAAAATAATATTCTCATTCCTTTTGTATTATGGACTTCCGCAAAGTAACGCCTAATTCTATAAATTATTTAAAATTTACTTTAATTAATAATTGAAGTTAATATTAGTTTACATTAACTTATAAAGTGTTTTCCATATTATCTCAATTTTATTGTACAATAGAGGTCTGACAAAATGTTTACATAAGCCGATAGCGGCTCCAGCCATCAGCCAAAAAGCCATATCATGAATAAAACCCCATGCTGGCAGGCTTCCAGTAAGTTTTCTGGTAACAGTTTTATTGATTCTCTCGTACTCCGTCGCATTAAATTGTCTCGAGTACTTAGTGCAATATTTCTGTAGATTTACAGTATCATGGTATATAAATAGTGGAGTTGCCGCTATTATTCTGTCGCTGGGTAAAAGTTTCTTCTAGCGTTGTGCAGAAGAATTTGTACAGAGGAATTAATGTCTTAGCCGCCGGAGTGATTGCTGTGCGATTGGTGGCTAGCACATCACCTACATATTACCTTTATGAGGGAATCATGGGTTTAAATCCCAAGCATTATGCCTGCTTGGGAAAAACTGATTTTATATACTTATATTTATTATAAACACTCATACTAAACTCATGCAAACTTACTCATTTTATAATATTAATAAATTTATTGTTAAGTATCTGTGTTGCCATTGTATAGATGCATATGTATACTTCGTGTAATAAATTTAGTTTATTTTATTTCAATTATGCGTCTGACTGCTCATTCGGTAATAATGACGATCGGCTGAGTTTCTTTGAATTCACAGATTATTGAATATTAAGGTGCTTAATTTTATACTCGCATTTAATTTTTTGATTGACGGTATATTGACGGATATTGAAGATACTTATGTCTTGGTACATGTTACATTCAAAAGTATACCTGTAATGTTAATTTTTGACCATTTATCCGGTAATTGACTATTGCTTAGTTTTTTTTTCATTTATATATAGGAAACAACAAGTCCGTCATAATTCTGATATTTCTATCCCAAAATAACTTCGAATTGATGCGGGTTTCCTCATACTATTTGTCATTACTATATTATAATATGTAATTAATTTACTATTAATGTAAAACGTGTCTCCAATTTAACACCTAATTGATTAAGGAAAACTTTAACAGACGACTTTAAATATGCTATCGCTCTAAGATGTTGACAAGTGTTAATAGAGCTTAATTCGCACCTTCCGAAGAACAATTATAATATAATATAATTAGGTCAAAATAGTCCATTTAACCGGCTTATGAACACTTATATCGCACTTAATTCCCATGATATAGACATCTTTCACGACCTTCTATTCAAATATAAAAATAAACTTGCTTGTCTGCTTTAAGTTGTTAAATTTTAGTAATAGTTTTTATCAAAATTTTCCTTAAAGTATAACTTAATTTGACTCCTTTTAGTTATATAAATAACTTTTGTACCTACGATAACGCTGTACTCGCCTTAAAAAGTGTTTTACCTAGAACTTACAGTATGAAAATGTGTATTAATAAGTACGTGTAAAATGCTATTGGCTTTTCAGAATAAATAAATAAACTAAACAAATTTAAATTTCGTACTATGTATATAACATAGGACATGTAACCTTATTCTTTGAATATGGCAATATGCATCACATAGTTGATAATAGATAAATTTGGACCACGACCTCCTAATTTATAGAAAAAATAGGATCATATTTTATTAGGTTTTATTAGGTTACAAGTATTTTCATTTAAAATTGGTATTCGGCTGAGTAGAATAGCCCAATTACCGATGTTACTTAAAAGGCGACTAAGATAAGATGACATCATGTTACATGTTGTGCCGACCACACTTAGAGTGGCATAAGGGCAGGAGAATGATGATATTTTTATTTTAAATTAGTCAATCTACTTTTAATAAAAAAAATATATATTTTCAAATCTTTCCATTTTTTATTCGTCCATTGTAATAATGCAAGTTTGAAATAATACCTGCATTATGTTAAATAAGATTCCGAAACATGAAAAAAGTAAAACGTGTTTCTTAATGAACTTCATATATATTTTAGGTTACATTTTAAGTATAAAAACTTAATAAAATATATATTGACCATTATATCATAAAATAGATGATCTGAATATTAATGTCGAACATTGTCTTCCCAATGCGCATGCTGCATTGATTTTTAAGCTCTGCATAACGCTGCAGATGGCATCTCTTCAATATATGAGTCAGCTTTCGATCTCTGAATTACTTATTGCACTATCAAATACATTCACATTTTTAATAACAAATTCAATTAGTTTTATTATTAGATTCAGATTCAGGCTTTACGTATTATTTGCAATATTATTATAATTAATGAATCTGAGTATAAGAAATTACTAATGGTAAAAAAAACATATAAGAGAGCATAATACAGAAGACTTAATTGCATTAATTATAAATGAAATCACAACCAAGATTTGAGCGACATTCTTGAAAAGGGTACATAGTATTCCTTTATATAAACATAGACCTAGTTGAGTTAAAAACTATAACAATATTTTTAATATACAATCAAGTGAATCAAATAAATCCTATAATGAATAAAATCTAGTTTGAATATTATTTGAAGCACTTGTTTTATAAATAGTGAAGACTTTTTAGATATAAAAGATTTTATCAATTTAACATCTGCTTTTTTAAATATCTTGACATCAGTTTAGATGTTTAAAAAAGGGAAACTAAATGACTATGAAATTAAAATCCCAAAAAATAAGTACTATTCGTAGTATAATTTAAAATCGCACACACAATCCTAAAAATGTTTAAAAATAATTGGAATTTTGACTCGCAGTGATTAATTGATTTTTGATATGATTAGGTATTATCAATTTATTAATTGTCTCATAGCTAATCTCTTTTAAATATAGTATTATCAGTTGCTCCGCCCGCGTTGTTAACTAGATAAAACTAGGTAAAAATTATATGTGCCGTTATCCAACATTTACAAATTTGGGACCACTAAGCTGGAACAGCGGTATAAAAATGACTTTTTCTCGAATTATGTTTAACTAGGCAAATTTATTGAAATGGACTTTTAAATTTATTCCCTATTTATTAAACATTTTGCTATTAACCCATATTCCCGCCGTGTGGTATCCGGCTGAGTAGAATAGACCAACCTCATTTCTTACCGAGGTGTCGTAAAAGGCGACTAAGGTAAGTCGACCCGCCGTTTGGTATCCGGCTGAGTAGAATAGACCAACCTCATTTCTTACCGAGGTGTCGTAAAAGGCGACTAAGGTAAGTTGACCCACCGTGTGGTATCCGGTTTAGTAGAATAGACCACCCTCTTTCTTACCGAGGTGTCGTAAAATACGACTTAGGTAAGTTGATGTCAGGCAGGCGGCCGGTCGTAAAAACGCAGCCAAATCATGTGACGGCATGTTTATAACATGTTGTGCCGACCCCACTTAGAGTGGACTAAGGGCAGGAATATGATGCTATTAACCCATATTGTTTGGAAAACATGTTAACGACGTAACGTCGATGATTATCCATACTAATATTATAAATGCAAAAGTCCGTTTGTCACGCTTTCACAGCTAATACGATGAAGTAATGTAGATGAAATGTGGCACAATACAAGCTTGTATACGTGGCTAACATATAGCATAAAAATCCAGTTTTTTAATTATTGAAGGTATTCAAACATTAAAATCGATGTGAACTAAGTCCCCAACAAAAAGCGGATAAATAGCCGAATGATTATCAAATTTCTGTCGTAGTTACAAAATTGGGTCATCGTTGCAAAAACAACAACAAACATATTATAGATACGCGTTGTCGGAACTAGGCAGTAAATTCGCATTGTTCATATGAGCAATTTATTGTTCGCGTAAATAAATAAAGATTAGACTACTGTTGTAAGCAGTGACACTATCTATTTATCTTGTTTTTTTTATTCGACTCAATATTTCCTTTTTTGTTCTAACGATAAACGTATAATAGTGATAAATGTATTAACGATTCAGTATTTGGTTATATTTTTCTTGGACTGTAAATATGATATGTATGTTTGTAGGATATTTTCGTGTATAAGAGTCCATAGAATTATGTCATTTTATCATATAACAGGTACTATCATAAATTGTGATAGACCAGCAGTGAGACCGTACATTTCTTGTATATAGGCCATAGGTTCAAACCCAGGCACCAATTAGTTTTTTATACGCATTGCGGTGAATGAAAATATCCTGAGGAAACTGCATATTTCTAGAGAATTCTGTGGATATGTGTCACCTACCAATCCGCATTGGATACCACATACCGCAGCGTGGTAGGTCTCAGGTCCAACCCTTTTCTCCAAAAATAGAGATGAGGCCTGTGCCCAGTCATGGGATACCAACAGGCTAATATATAGAACCGGCTATACTCTCGTCTTATTCTATCGGGTTAGCCCGACTCGTTTCGAACCCATCCGGGGCACTTACACATGAGCTCTTTATACGACGTTATCGCGGCGGGAACCCGATAGAATAAGACGTGAGTATAGCCGGTTCTATACATTAACTATGTATACTACTCACGATAGTTTAAATTTAAAAATTACCAACAGGGTGTTATTTAATCGGAAATATGTTAATTGAAGGTGAATAAACTATTATATTTTGTCTTCCAGCAAGTTCCGGAGTCACATTCCAAATAGGCGGCGACAAAGAGGAAAAATCGAAGCCGCCAGACGACGAAGAACCTGTAAGTGTTATGATCAAATTTAAATGTTATTAGATAAGATAAACCGTGCATCTCGCTGATATCATTGTTTGAGTCTAACGCGTATATTTATAAGTGTTATCAACAGTTTACTAAATGATCTCAATTTCAATGACGGATTACTTCGTTTGGATTACGTCCTACTGTCACCGTAATATGGATCCAGTTTTATTCGAGAATGATTAAAGCAGATACTCAAATGTCCTTCAGAACCGTTCGTTAGATGAGGAAGAAAGTACTTCTTTCTTCTTTAAGTGCCTCTTGAACTAGTGAGGGTTGGCAGTCAGCTCTGCATGTTTCTTCCTGTTCTTGGTTAGATGGAAGAGTTCGGTAGCGCTTTTAGCTGCCGTTCATTCCCGGATGTTCCGTATCCAAAATCTCCATCTAGAAACAGGTCTCATCCTATACAGGAAGTACATTATCGATCTATTGTGAATCTGTTTTAGTTTTAACACATTCACTAAAACCCGATTTGTGACTATAAGCGAACTTCCTTTTCACAGCAATTTAATTATGTGAAAGATCCTATCTTGCGATTAGAACAAGTACTTATTTATATTTTCTTTTCATTGTTATTTACTCTGTGCTGAATTCTTAAGCAGCGTGTTACCCATCAATACGATGCGATGCCACTTTGTAATCAACGACGAGTTAATTTGGTCGCACAAACTAAGTGAACTCCATCTTGTGAACTTTGCCTCAACCACCGATTACTCGAAAATCCGACAGTCCTTTCGATTTTCATGAATACTATATTTCCTTCAAGCACGCACTATACTAGCTTTTTTTAAGTCTTCAACTTCCCAGATTTCTGTTCCTTTCACATGAATAAGAACATTGAGCAGATATTGTAAAATTACCTTCGGTTATTCCGTGGGTCTCTTTACAGATATTGTAAAAATGCTCGATCAAATATTGTAAACTGTTATTTTGTTGACAGGGATGGCTTTGCGTGTGGCAATGTCACACGGCAACACCGGCGCACCATCTTGCGTTTTCACCGGACGGAGTGCTGTTTGCCACTTCGGGTGTCAATGACAGGCTTGTCAAAATATGGTATCAAAATAAAGGTATTTAAACTTTAATTTATGAGTAAAAAATACTTGAAAAATCATCAAAAATATTAAAAAAAAATATCTGTATTGAATCATTGTCATGCTTTTCTTGTTCAAATACTATACATAAACTGAAGAAACTATCTTGATTGATACATTCAAGCAATTTTTTCTATTTATATCTAAACTTTCACTGTGGATGACAGAAGTGACTGCACTTCTGTTTGCTAGTATGTTTAAATTTAAAAATTAAGTTTAAATAATCGCGAGGTTTGTTATTGTTTTTCTTAAAGGTTTTCTGATCTATAAAAGTATATATATTTAAGTTTGAGTTATGTCCACAGTATTAGTGCAGGCACACGGCGAACACTCACCGCCAGAGCTCAATTACACATTTATCTATGTGGCCCATCCACGAGCTGTGACGCACCTCTCATGGCGGAAGACGAGCAAATACATGCCGAAGTAAGTAAAGCCTTATAATAAATAATAAAAAATATAATAATATTATTACTCTATTATATAAATATATATGGGTCAATTACGAGTACATACTCGGTCGAATCAAATCAATATAAACTTTATTGAAATAAGCTTTTTACAAGCACTTTTGAATCGTTTAGGATCAATTAGATTTAATCAAGCTACAACTGGTTCGGAATGTTCTTCGTCTCGAGAGAAACCAGCAAGAAACTCGGCGGTCACTTTTTAACATTTAAAATTTATATTATTTAACCGCAGTCTTGTTTGAAGCTGAAAGGATATTTTAATTATACTCGTTCTATTATATATGTAATGTGTTATTATAATAGACAATTCCAGTGTGCAATAAATTCCATACATGCAGGATGGTTGTAGACGCATCCAATAGAGGAAGCCGCCATCCTAACTTTGACTTTTGCCACATTGTTATCGGTTTTCAGCAGTGTTCGGACAATAAAAGATTAAGAGTCACTTGACTTTGACTGACTAGTTGGCGCAGTGGTTAGTGACCCTTTCTTCGGCTTCACGGGTTGCAGGTTCGCCATTCCCGCTGAGGGCCAACATTTTCTTTTAATGAATTTGTTGGTCTTTGAGCCTGGGTATATATATATATAATGTTTATTATATAAGTATATATTCACCAGTTGTCTGTCACCCATAACACAAGTATTAAGTTACTTTGGGGACATAACACAAGTATTAAGTTAATTATTTACTTAAAATATGGGAAAATTGGGTGCCTTTACTTTCAATATATTTGTTTATCTTTTAGAGGCAGCGTAGGCAATGTACTGGTGACGTCATGCGTGGACAATATATGCCGCGTGTGGGCGGAGACGTTACTGCCCGAGGACGAGTGGGGCGGCGGATGCGTTTCCGCGCACTCACGCTCCCCGCCTCGACGACAGCGCGCTACCCACAGGCATAAACATCGTTTTATGCAGCGCTTAAAGCATATGAAGTGAGTGGTTTATCAACTATTTTTTTCACATTTTGTGAGATATAAAGGCATTCACTAAATCTGATTTGATTAATAAAGCCCGCCTTCGGCCTGTTGAGAGGACCCTTTGTCGTCAAAGAAATAAAAAAAAGGCATATGATGGGTTTTTTAAGTTCTCCATTTATATAATTTTGATTTATTTCTGAATATGAGAAATTTACTAAAATTAATAACTTTATCGTAAGTATTCTTTTACTTTGAGCATTCATTTTTCGCAATTTTATATACATATAGCCATGAAGTACGTAGAACCGATGGGCGTTGGGGTCTTAAGGTGCTGGAATGGCGACCCCGCTCAGGAAAGCGTAACGTTGGTAGACCCCCAATGAGGTGGACTGACCACCTCAAAAAGGTCGCGGGGAGCCGCTGGTTCCAAACGGCACAAAATCGTGGGGTTGTGGCGATCCCTTAAGGAGATGTTATGTTCAGCAGTGCACGTTGATAAAGGTTGAGAAAGAAGAAGAAGATAGCCACTGTCTTTTGACTTCAGAAATGTTTTGTACCTTAGCATCATTAATTTCATATTTTAATGGGTTTAGGGGAGTTTATACTGAAGAATAACCATGTTAACTTTTCAGAACTTGTTTCCACATTCGGAGGAACGCGCAGTCGTCCAAGCAACCAGGTGCACCCATCCCCACTCTCCCGTCCACGTATAGTGCTCACGATTTCCACAACCCCTACCATTCTACATCTTACACTGGAGGTAAGTTATTTATTATATAAATATAACTGTTAAGAAGCAGTCCTTTCTTTTTGTTATTAAAAACACGTTTAAAACTAGGAACATGAGTTGTTTTTCGATTATCGAATAAAGATCATCTTTATGATTTAGGGACTACATAAGCTTACTTACTTAACAACTGCCTCCATAGTCCCTAAAAGAAGGAAAAAAAAAAACAATTTATAAGGCTTGGTATATTGGAGTACAAAGATTAATAATTTTTCATATTATAAAATGTAATGTATTATTGATGACATTATTTGAAGCATATGCAAAGACAATCTTTCGACACGAGCTATGCATATGCGAAGAATTATCGTAAAGGCATAAAGATCTGCGAGCGGCCTATATTCTAAACATTTGTTTGTCATAATGATTTATAGAATTAGGCGTTACTTTGCTCAGGTCCATAATACAAAACTAATGAGAATATTATTTTACTATTATCTATGATAAAGGAAAATGTATTAGGTATGAGAACGAATAGTATACTCTTCATTTAGATATACATTACATATATTTTCTTTTATCGCTGATTATAGCAAAATAATATTCAAATAAGTTTTGAATCATAATGATTCTCGAGAACTCAGGGGATTTTTGTAACCTACCAATCGGCATTGGAGTAGCTTAATGGGTCTTAGGTCCAATCCTTTTCCAAAAAACGGAGAGAGGTACCTATGCCCAGAAGTGGGATAGCAACAGGCTATTATTTTAATTTTATTACAGCTGTAAGTTGTATTAACATATTACATTGTTTAGCCGTGTGGTATCCGGCTAAGTAGAATAGTACCACCCTCATTTCTTACCGAGGTGTCGTAAAAGGCGCCTAAGGTAAGTTGAGCCGCCGTGTGGTATCCGGCTGAGTAGAATAGACCACCCTCATTTCTTACCGTGGTATCGTAAAAGGCGACTAAGGTAAGTTGACCCACCGTGTGGTATCCGGTTTAGTAGAATAGAACACCCTCCTTCTTACCGAGGTGTCGTAAAAAACGACTTAGGTAAGTTGACGCCAGGCAGGCGGCCGGTCGTAAAAACGCAGCCAAATCATGTGACAGCATGTTTATAACATGTTGTGCCGACCCCACTTAGAGTGGGATAAGGGCAGGAAAATGATGGTGAGAGTTACATATGCCCAGAAGTGGGATAGTAAAATGCCGTAACTTTAATTACGACATAATCCGACTATAATAAGCCCGACTAGTTTCGAACCCATCCGGGGTACTTATTCATGAGCTCTTTACACGACGTAATTGCGGCGGGAAAATGAATAAGTGCCCCGAATGGGTTCGAAACTAGTCGGGCTAACCCGATAGAATAAGACGTGAGTATAGCCGGTTCTATACATTAACTTAGTCTAAATTAAAAAATCAATAATTCCGTTCCCAGGTCTACATTTCCATTTGGCGGCATCCATAAACGCCGAGACAGATATCCCGCTGGTGCCGTCTTTGGCTGGCGGCGGACGTTTCATCCTCCACTGGCTGCACAATAAAGAAATGCACTTCACAAGCCAAGCCGAAGCAATATTACACGATCTCACTAAGAAAGTATGTTTGTTTGAATCTCACGGAATGGCATAATATCACATCATGAATCTTTTATAATGTAATGTTATTATTTCGACTTCAAAAAATGAGATTAATTAATACTACGAACAAGTAACGAATAGACATATCGTATATTTTAGAGTTTAATAAATCTAATTTAAAACAAAATGTTTCGTATGCATTTTCGGTTTTAAAATAATACTTCATTTCTAAAATGTGGGAATTGTAAATAGGGAAGAAGAAAATTCTGCTCAACAAAAACTATGACGTAGTTAAAGCCATGTGGTATCCGGCTGAGTAGAATAGACCATTCTTATTTTTTACCAAGGTGTTGTAAAATACTACTAAGGTAAGTGGTCTTCAGGCAGGCGGCCGGTCGTCAACCTTCGCCGGTCGCCCTTATCCATGTTGTCAAATGTGACAACATGGATAAGGGCAGTCATGATGATGTAGTTATGATACACGTTAGGCAATATGATACACGTTAGACCCTTTCTGTTTTCTTAGATATTAGATAAGAAAGAACGAACAACAACTTCGTTTGTTTCGTAATTGTTCTGAATATATTGCAAGAAATTATAATACTTTTTCATTTTTCTTAGATATTAGATAAGGAAGAAACAGACGAAGGAGGCTCTGGTTCAGAACACACCACACATCCGGACGGAGAGAATGAAACAAGTATGTATGAACTACTCATAAGTTATTTCAGTATTATAAGTGTTTTCTACTACTTTTCGTATCATGGTTAACATTCTATGTCGTTGATGTACGTAATACGAAGTTTGACCAATGAAAACCTAGCATAATAAAATTA
This sequence comes from Morpho helenor, assembly GCA_029227775.1. Taxonomy (NCBI): domain Eukaryota; kingdom Metazoa; phylum Arthropoda; class Insecta; order Lepidoptera; family Nymphalidae; genus Morpho; species Morpho helenor. The sequence goes on from JARGCU010000006.1 coordinate 5,692,913, forward strand.
TTATCCATGTTTTGAGTTACCTTACATCTATGAAAATTAAATTATATAAAACTAGTAATATCCTGCGGTTCCACCCGCGTACATACCGATCTCATGGCAGTGGAAAGTCTAATACATTTATTTTTGTTAAATATATCATCAATAGTTTCCGCAGCGCATGCGATGACAGATTTTTATGACCAATTTTTTATACCTTATTACGGATCCCTATTTTTTTAATGTAACCCATGTTGCTCAGTAAAGATGCAGCTTTCCAATGGTGAAAGAATTTTTGAAATCGGTCCAGGAAAACATTACAAACATACATACAAATTTTTCCTCTTTATAATATTGTATAGAAATTGTGCTTAATAATATCGATCGATTTATATCGCATAACATTAAATTAAAGTGTTATCATTATTGATAGAAAGAAAACTTTTGCGTAGCTTCAGCATTATATAGCGGTAAAATGCTTAAGCACATAATATGAAAGCTTTTGACATTGTGCTTGAATGCTTATTTCATGCTGCTATGTAGGACATAGACGACCGAGCCATCATTTAACTAAAGCTCAGTCTGAGGATAACAGCAATAGCGATGAACAACCAGGTAATCTTTCTAACGTATTCTTAAAATTATATACCATATAGCACGCTTAGTAATAAGTTACCTAATTTAAAATTAGGCTTTAACCGTTTTGGCGTCTTATGATGTTCGCTCGCCGAAGAGGGGACTAGATTCATAGTAATCCTTATCTTCAATATAAAAAAACTAGTGTTTTCTAGCTCTTTCTCGTTATGCGTCTCTTTACCATTTACAAGTTTTGTAGGTGCTACGCTTCGTTGCAATTTTCCAGAAACAACTTTTTTGCGAACTAAGCGTGCGAAACGTTTTTATAATAACATTATAACACAAATTCGAATTAAATTAAAAACTTATTAATTTACTGTAAATTGTTTTATTTAAATAATTTATAGAAGTCGCCTGCCTCTTATTTTGGGAAATTCCATAGAAAATAAATAATGGTAGAATTATTGCTATTAGTCGCGTTTCAATTCTCCGCAGTCCGCAATCGTGAACAAACGCGGTTTATAGAAATATAATTTTACTATTACTTTGTGCTATGCTTTAGTAACTTACGCTACGCTGCAGTGTGATTCAAATAGAATTTGTGTCAACAAAGACTTTATGCCTAGTAAACGTCCATGTATAATGGATATATGAATAGAGGAAGTCCGAAAAAGAGATGGTTGGATTATGTGAAGTACGACATGTATATGAACGGAGTAGCGCCAGAGTTGACGAATGATAGGAGAGAATGGATGTGAGACACATGTTGTGCCGACGTTACTTAGAGTGGGATAAGGACAGAAGAATGATTTACTAGGCTATAGTAAATGTCTTTTAGCGGTCCTTAAGCTTAGCTGATAAGGGCGAAAGTACGTTAAGACAATCGGCTGCGAGACGCGCTTCGATAGCGAATCACTCGTAGTTCCAAGCAAATTTTTCTCTTTGTTTTAATTATTGTACGTTGATATTAATAAATTAAAGCTTCTTACTGTGAAGGCTCTATTATTAAATCCACGAATGATAGGACGTTGTAAACAATCCAATTACATGGTACAGAGTTAAAATCAACGTTATATTAAGACCATTGTATAGGTAGCGGGAACCACAGTCATCCAAGCCTATCGAACACCACGTCGATAAACTCTATAGCCACCGACGTCACCTGCACGCACTTGCCGGACTCACTCGACGCAAAGATCGAGGGCTTACTGCGCGATTGGCATCAGAGCCCTGATCTATTGTTCTCGATACATCCTGTCGATGGCAGTTTTCTTATATGGTAAGAATCTTTGAAACATACTAAAAGGCTTTACTTTGGCATATTTCTAAAATTAAACAGGTCTTTCTTATATAACGATTTTCGTCTTAGTTGTTAAAAACGTGTTTTACAGACACAACACACATATTTTCAGTTTCAAGTCTAAGAAAACGATATTCTTACAAGGAACAAACTACAGCGTCAGTTTACTTTATAAAATTATATTCTAAATTAGTGTACATTATAAAAAAAAGCTGTGGTAGCCCAGCGGTAACACCGCGCGCCTCTTTCGAGGAGGTCTAGGGTTCAAACCCCGGGCAGGCACCAATGAGTTTTCTACTAAAGCTTATGTGTCTAATTGATAATTGCAATTTATCACACGCTTTTCGGTGAAGGAAAACATCGTGAGGAAACCTGCATATCTCTAGAGAATTCTGGGGATATGTGTAACCTACCAATCCGCATTGGAGCAGCGTGGTAGGTCTCAGCTCAAATCCTTCTCTCCAAAAAACGGAGAGAAGAGGCTTATGCCCAGCAGTGGGATAGTAACAGGCCGGTACTTAGTACATTATAAATTGAATATAAAAAAATCTAATAATTTATGTTAAATAAATTACTGGATTATTGCGTTATGGGTCGTTATAAATAACTTTTACCGTGTGACTAATTGACGCATTGACTTATTTCTGTTCTAAAATGTACGCTAATATGTATTAGTAGTATCAGACATAAAACTTTTCCTAATTAGCGTATATCTTCAAATAGCTAAAGGTTCGGTTAGTTTTGACTGTTAATATTTATATGTAAATGTTTAAATCTATATTTAATACTAATATTTCACCAATACCAAGGGTATGCGAATGGCTGGACGAGTTACAAGCAGGCGCAATTCGGCAAGCGCAAGTATCATTCTCGGCGCGTATTCCCTCCGCGTTTCCGCTGGGAGATGCCACAACAATGTGCACGCCGGCGGCTCTTTACCACGCAGCCGCTCAACCCTTATACGTGCGGCATCGCACCAAGCCTGTTTCACCGGGTACGTATAGTAATATGGAAATTGCGTTTCTTGACAACATAACGCAATGCGATCTAAATAAATTTGTTATGTAATATTACGAGAAAGCATAGTAGGATCTAAATCTCCTTTACTAATTTTTCACAAAATAAATAATCACTGTGTGAGTTTTTATACATATGTTATTGACATTGTACGTATTCGTATAAAGCATGTAGTTTCTTTGTTTCTACTACACAACACTAAGGTTTCTGTCTTTTCTACCACCACATGTCATGTTTAAGAACTTAAGAACCTTTAGACTTATATTCAAATTTGAAGTTTACATATTTTAATTTATAAACTGATCTTTAGAAAAGTAATTTTAAAATAAAAAGCTCATAAAATGCCCATGAAAGAAGAGAAATTAAAGCTATCCTTTTTATTCACATGTAGGTAATGTTACTAGTAAGAGGAATTTTCAATGTAGGTTGATATGTATTTAAAAATATATATGTGTAGGATTAAATAAAAACATGTTTACAGACGAATGAATGTAGTATGTAAGATGATAATGTTTTTGAACGAAAGCGTGTGCGAGTGAGAGAAGCGGTGTGAAAGCGAGATATGAGGGTATGTGCAAGATGGCGTTCTCTTAAGCCGGCGCACCTAACATAGTAAGACGCAAATTAAAGTTATTTTTTGTTCAAGACGTTTGAAGATTTTTATTTCGCAAAACACCAATCCTCCATATATACATTTTTTTATTTCATAACTAGGACAAAATCAACAAGGAGAAACCGTGACAACACCACTTGCGAGTGTACAGGAAGAGAAGGAAGAAACAGAATGGCCGCAAAATGACGAACAATCGGCACAACAAGAAAATGGTATGTTAGACCCATATAACATATTTTCATTTTTAACTCGTTGCTGAAGATTGGGTCTCATTTCTTTATACAATCTAAAATAACATCAACGTTAACTATTTTAAAATTAGTCAATATTATAATTGTTTAGATAATCTAACAAATTTGGGTATTTATAATTTGTTGTTGTTTAAATTTTTTGGAATTTTCAGTTGTTTTTTAGATTAGTTTAGATAAGGTTAGTTACAGAATTAATTATAAGTTTGAAATTATGTTTAATTTAATTATGTTTTTAATTATGAGTTTCCAAATATTCCCACGAAACCGGTGGGTTCTAAGATCGTTATATCTTGCTTGGCTTGGAAATTCCTTAAGGAGAATTGAGTAGTCTTAGAAAAGTGAAAATAGTATAAAATACAAAATAAAATAATAAAATTGGAGTTATGACAGTAGATAGAAATAAAGTGTTATTTCAATTCATAGCTCGTTCCAGATTTACATTTTTAAGTTTGTGAATATCTCAGATTAACTAAACTTATTAGTATCGCTAGAAGGATAGTTGCGGTAAGTTAAAGATAAAAACTAAAAGTTATTGTTCACAAACTGTTTTAGGGCAACGTGAGGAGAACAATAACGAAATGAAAAGAAAAACGAGTATTGTGACGGAGGATCTTGGAGAAAATCAAGATGGAGATGTATTAGAGTCTGCACCTGTCATATCCATGGTCACTAATCACACCAATGGAACACTTAACTTGTGGCAGTTGACGTTTGACGATAAATCTAAATTTTCTCAGGTACTTAGTTTGTTAACTCCGTTATATTTTGAATATTTTTGTGGAATATAAAAAAAATAGATAAAACATAAAAATAAACGAAACTCAAACCATCGGATTTTTTTACAAAAGAGTTATATCAGTAGAGAAAAGTTGGAGCTTATACCCTCACCAAAAAGTCTCCAGAGATATGTAGGGTTACTCACGGTCTTTTCCGAAAAGTTTGTGGTATATTGCAAATAAGTAAAAGGCACATATTATGTTTTACTAGAAAAAGTCACCGGGCCTGCCAAAGGGCCCATAGGAACCCATAACCTCTGGAGAGAGGCAAATTATTCCACCTTCGTCTATCGCAGCTAAAAATTTTGCAGCATTGGATGTACAAATAATTAGAAAACACTGCTAATTTTATGATTAAAAGTGACGTGTATTCCTTTTGGCAGGTATTATCAATCGGGCACGCTTCTAGGGCGTCCGGCCATAGGTTTAGAGTAAATGACATCACATGCCATCCAGTATTACCCTTGTTACTTACAACTAGCCATCACAATATTTCAGGTCAGTATGTCGCTAACCGTAGCAATATTTTTGTGATATAAAGTCATCAAAATGGCCCGTAGAGTGTATTATTATTAATCGATAGTAATATTATAAATGGTGTGTCCAGACAGACTCTTTCGTATCTATACCTGTTATAAAACAAAGTCCCCAAACAATGTCTGTCTGTATGTGATCGATTTTCTAAAATCTACTGCACTGATTTTTGTACGGTTTTTACTAAAATGTAGGGCAATTCCCGGAAAGTTTAAGGTAATTTAACGTTTAATAATATTTAAGGTAAAAAAAAATTAAGTTAGTAGTTTATTACGGTTTTATGTAAATTGTGTTAAAGAGGTCTTGATTTGTAAAAAAACTCGCCTGTCTGCCTCACCGCTTTAGTCGCGTGCGCCGCGTAAACCAAAACCAGATACATTAAAGTAATATACCAGAGAATTTTAGATCTACAAAAAAATCCGCGACAGCATGTCGCTATCTCTTATGGTTAAATCATAATAAATACTTTTATCTTCAAAATTTTAATTCTGGGAAAAGTTAGTGACAAACTGATATCCAAGCAGGGTGAAGCCGGTGGCACAATAAGTTTCTAATATTATAAAATATTTAATTATATACGCCGTGTGGTATCCGGCTGAATATAATAGTACCACCGTTGTTTCTTACCGAGGTGTCGTAAAAGACGACTAAGGTAAGTGGACCCATCGTGTGGTGTCCGGTTAAGTAGAATAGTACCACCCTCTTTTTTACCGAGGTGTCGTAAAAGACAACTAAGTTAAGTTGACGACAGGCAGGTGGTTTGTCGTAAAGTATGTGGCCAAATCATGTGACAACATGTTTATAACATGTTGTGCCGACCCCACTTAGAGTGGGATAAGGGCAGGAAAAAGAAGAGAATATTTAATTGTATAGATCACGAGCGAGAGGTGACAAACGTAGACGAAGACGCTGCTGCGGGCGGACTGTGCTCTGAGCTGATAATGTGGCGCGTGGAGTGCGTCGGCCCGCTCGGCAAGTCCGGTGGCGTGTCCGAGCTCGCGCGCGTCAACTCACCGCACCTTTCCGCGTTCAGTAACGTAGCTTGGTTGCCCACTCTATTGCCCAGGTATGTATGGGCTTGTTGAGGTAAATGTTCTTTCCGGTCAACTTGGGGAGTATTTGAGAGGATTTTGAGGTATGGAAGTTGAGAGGAAGATATTAAAGTTAGTGAAGAGAGAGAGAGAGAGTTACGTTTCGTATATTATTATAATAATGTTTATTTCTGTTCATGCTTAAAATTAATTACAGGGTATTGAGACCTTTTAGTAAGCATGACAATGCCTATATCAGTAGAATCCATGTAACCTTATAACTAATGTTATAAGCTTACATGGATTTTTTTGTTACTATTTATATAACATATATATTTATATATCTATCTATATTTATCTATATATATCTATCTTTATTATATATAATTATTGTTGTATTTAGTTGGGTGTGTGTGTGTGTGTATGGTGTGTGTGTGTTTATGTGTGCGTGAGCACGCGTGTGGTATAAGTGCAATGTAAGAGTATAATTATTGTAAGTTGCATGTGTAATATATAAAGAAAAAAAGAGAGGTGCGAGCACACATTTTCTTCCTCACATTCCCTCATAGCCAGTTACGTTGCGTATATCTAAAACACAGTGCAGGCATGTTGTCTGTATCGCACTGTGGGATAAAGAGAAAGAGAGAGCCGTGCGTGCGCAGATTTTCTTCTCAGTAATCTTTCTTGTCTAATAAGACATCTTACTCAAAAAAAATTGTTATTTTTTATTGGAAAATAGACCATTATTCGATTTCATAAATTTTGTTTCTGTCAGTTTTTCGTATAGATCTCAAATATAATTAAATTGACATTTCTAAATTTTGAAATATTGTATTAAAAAAGTCTGTTCGTGTATATTATATTAACGCTAAACTAATTTATAAAGAGAAGTATTTTATCAACAAATATTTCATTGTATTAAAGAATGGTTTTATTTTCAGTACAACCTTAGGAAATTTATCAAATTCACCATCTGCTTGTTTCGTGGCGAGCGATGGAGAGAGCTTACGACTGTTTCAAGCAGTTATCGATGCACGGACATTATTAGCTGAAATTGCCACATCGGAAAGGCGACATAAAGATGTACAGGTAATTATTTTTACTCAGACGTTTAGGGAAGCGGAAAAGCACGGTACACATATGAATAAAAAAATAAAGACCGTGTGGGAGGTAGAGAACCCGTATCGGATGACGTAGTATCGTTAGACCCCTATACTGAAGGGAGAGATCTCAAAAAGGTCAAACTTGTTGGAGTCTAGTAACATAGATTAGAATGGAAATCAATTGAAAAATCAATCAACGTCCAACATTGGACGTTTGTCGATTGATTAGAAATAAGTTTTTGCTAAATCTTCATATTACGATTTATAGCATTACCTGCTTTATAACCAATTTTCAGCTAAGCCATTTGAATTATCTAATAAGGTTTCAGGTGAACTCACATGTATAATGTTTCATTAGATTTTTGAATTTATATATGTAATCAAAATTAAAACTTAAGGTTTAAGTTAAACTTTCTCCAATACTGCACATTCGCGTAGGCGACGCTTCAAATTCATTGCTGATAATTAATTATTTAATAATAATTTCTAGATTAAGGCGTTTCTTTGTGCGGTTCCATAACAATAGTATCTTGTTCTGATAAATATTTAAAGGTTCAATGCCTGCAATTTGAAATGACGGATCATGGATATCTGTAGACTCATGGTTCAATTCAATATTCTTTAACGAGCTTTCATTTTAAATTTACTTATTTGTTAAAAGAACTATGTAAAAAAAAAAATGGAATAATTTTAGCGGTAATGTTTTAAAATGTTAAGGTTAAGTCGGGTCTTTTTTGTTTGTTGTTCTAAATTTATATTACATTATTTTGATAAGTAGTGCTGTAGGAATATGTATATCAAAATAATGTTAACTCATCACACACAGTAACGTCCTCTAGTGATAAGAATATGTACTATGATATTAGTGAACCATAGATAGAGGAAGTAATAAATTTGTCTATTCTCAACTGCAACGCATTCGTTTTATTATATTTTAGCACCACGATACGATGTCGCTGTCGTCGGACTCCACGATGGAGGAAGGCGGTGTGCCTCTTCACGATCGCATCAAGATAGTGTCGCAGCAGTCGACGGCGCGGCCCGGGGCGATCATACAGTTGTACGCAATAGCTGATGCAACACACGATTGGCATAACACTCAGTTGCTACACGTTTTCCAGGAACAGTTGATTACTGGTTAGCTCAAGTATCTAATCATCTCAAATTTTATACATATTGGCTAAATATTTGGCTAATATTTTTTACTATAAAGTTTATCAAATCAACGTGTATCAATCCATAATACTATATTTTCTAGGACCATCTATTTTATTTGTTAATTGTCAGTTGTATTTTAGAGTTAAACGTAAACAAACTTAAGTTACACACTGTATTTCAAGATTTCAGAGATTTTTTACAATTATAAATATTCCTTTCCTAAATTATTTAATCAACACACGTACAGTTAACAGCCTACCTAAAATTTATAAATACTTATCTTTAATATACATCTTAAATTAATCCTAGAAATATAATAGAAATTTACATATGTTTAATCATAGATTTAATAAAATCACTAGCTTTCTAACTAGGTCATATAGTCACATACTCAGGAACATCAGTTTAAAATCTACAACTGTAAGTGAAATTGACCTGTGTCAAACTACTGTGATAGAATTACTCAATAATGTTTTTCAAACTCTGATTTTGTCAGTTTTCTGTACTTATGATAGATATTTTACACTGTACAGTCTATATACCGCGAACTGACATTGCAAATTTGGTGACTTATTTCGAACGTTTCGGCGATCTACTTTGTGAAAAACGTTAGTTATTTATGGCGCGATGAAATCACAAGTAAACTCCAAATAGTCAGATATTTAACGGTCATCATACTTAAAGGTGAACGTACATCAAGCGATACAGAAAGCGCTGACTCAGGCGTGGAAGGTTCAGAAGTGAATACCATAACAGAAGCCGGTCTAGAAGCAATAGTGGACTTACGGAAAGCAGCAGTGTTCAATGAACCGTTCTACATCGTGGTGTTGGAGAGAACTGACGGCGGCTCCACAGTCCATATGTGGAGGTTGACGGTCTCCTCTGAAGCAGATCCTTCAGGTATATTACTTAAGCGTTTAGTACCTTCATTAATACAATATGATTTTTTCCTTATCTCGAAAAAAAGGGAGATTTTCAGCCCATATGTTATAAAATTTATCAATTTATCCTGCGTATTAGCTGTGGAAGTGTTATAAACACAGAATTTCGTATTTATGGATTTCATTCCTGTATTTATTATTATTGTTCTTTGCTAGTACCGAAGGGTAGACGCAAACTGTAGGATATATCTACATAATATCGCTATGCGTCAATATACTTGTTGGTGATCACGATTCTGAAAATATCGCAATCTAATACTCGTTCTAATCGGTATCAGCTAATAGTGTTTTAATAATTAGTTTTATCACAATAAGTCTAATTTTAAATGTCTGGGCCGAGGTGCTCTTACAGTTAAAAGTTTTAAATAGTTAATTTTAATTCTGTTTAAATTACGTCATTCAAATTTAAAATATTCTTTATTCAAGTAAACTCGTAATAAATAGTTTTGAACCGTCAACTTTCTCGTCAACTCAAAAGGCTTTCTGTATCAGTCTCCGGCCAATAGTTATTTTTATGATCGCATACCAATATAATCATTTCAGATGACTTCACGAATAGTATGATGTACGTACCGGACAGTGCTCTGGTGCAAGAAGATGAGGGAGAGTCCAGAAAGAATTCAGTTTCCGTGGACGCTGATCGACCACCGCCGTCACCAGCACACTCGCATCTCTCAATTTCTACGAAGAAGGTATAATTAGTAAAAAGTGAAGCAAAGGCCTGTTGCTATCCCTATGGCTGTGTATAGGCCTCTCCACTTTTGGAGAGAGGGGTTGGAGCTAAGACCTTATTACTCATTAAAGATTGGTAGGACATATACGAGTATATCGCCAGAATTTTCCGGAGATATGCAAGCTTACTCACGATGTGTTGATAGTTAGACATAAGTTTTAACAGAAGAAGTTATTAATGCCTAGTCGGGGTGTGAAACAGTGACTTTTTTAAAAACTTTCCTAACTTCTAGGTGTGTGAGTGTCCATTATCGCTGCCAGACGGTGTTGACGTGATACATGCAACACCAGCAGCGGGCCATTTAAGTTCTGCTTCAATATATCCAGCCTGTTTGGCGCCTTACATATTGGCTACGGCTTGCTCTGACAGTACTTTAAGGTATCTAATATACATATATGTTACCTAATTTAATCATACAAAAGTAATGACAAATTATTGAAATACAATCTTATGATAAAAATAACTCGAAATAATGTAAATTGAATGCCGTCGTTGACGTTTTAGTACCTATAGTATAGTTTTAGTCCTAAAAAGGAGATATATTCCCATCGCCCATTTTTTTGTTTCTTAATTCGATTCGTTTAATTAGAAACTTTTAGGCTGTCATGTTTTAACTAATATATACAAAACCTTAACTAATTAAACCTTTGTTGTTACTCATTATATATATTGGTGAAAACTGCATGAAAATCAGTTTAATAATAGTTTTGCGTTTATTGCAAACTAAGTGACGCTCAGACAGACTGACGCGGCGGAGACTTAGTTGTGTAATATAAAATTGATACTATTTAGTAACTCTGAATATATAAGGTAGGAGAGCCCAAGATACGCCATACATGCAGCATTTCATACGTTTGCTTCAATAGCATATTGTGGTGATTTAATTTGTCATTACCTATTTGTAAATTTTTCGTTATACCGTTTTAACAATTTAAGGTTTTGGAAATGTAACGTTACCAAAAAAGACAATGATGAGTTTGACTATGCATGGAAGGAGTGGGAAATGATGAACAAGGATCAAGAATCTACTATAGACATTCCAGGTAAGAATATGATATAAATAAATAAGTTAATTGTTTAGAGATTTCATTCTAATATACACTACATTTATGTTTTATGCTACATATGACATACTAGCAGTGCTAGTAAGCGATACAATTTTAATTGGTTTTTTAGCCAATTATATACACTAAAAGTATGATATCTATTTCAATATATAGTTTTAAAATTAAATAATTGTTAAATTTTATTAAAAATTGAATTTATTAGGTTAGACCAAGTGGCCATTTATTGTAAAGTTATATAAATTTAAAAAATGACCTTTAAGCGACACGCGCAATGATGTCTGATTTATGACCGTGGAGAAGGAGAAATGATATTGCTCCCATACGTAGAATGGTATTTGAAAACAAAAAGATTCCATTGTGTCACAGCATGCTGGAGTTGTATGTAGTCTGTAATTAATATAATGACTATAATTAAATTTTGGATTAGGTCAACCCCTTCATATAAGCGCTGCGTATTCTGGACGAATCGCATGCGCATACAAGTGTGGGAGATCTTTCACACGACCTAAGGCCGGTCTTACCAGTAACAACTCCAGCTCGGACGCCCGGTTCGTGAACCTTAGCGTTTGCGTATACGAGTGTGAGAGCACCGGCGGCGCTGAGTGGCTGCTAGAAGATACGATACCGCTGAGAAACGTCAGCTTGCCGAGAGTCGGAGTATGTGCTGATACGCAGATAGATCTGTCGTACCTTCACGATACTTCGTTCATGCAGAAGAAACAAAGGTTGACACAGGTATGTCAATTGAAGGTCTGTTACTCTACCTAATGTATGGCATAGATAGATCCTAGATTTCTGATGTCGGTTGGTCGTGGCTTCTTGCCGCCCTTCCTGCGTAGTAATGACTAATTAAAGTCATACTATCAGCCCTCCACTACACGTCGGCCTAAGCCGTGGGCCGGCTTCATAGCAGGCACCCTAGGATACGTTAGTAGATGTTCTGCACACTACTCTCCTTATTTCGCAACCTCGGTGATGCTTCTGCGCTCGCCCGTCCCGCCTGGTGACGCAGTAAAAGCCGTTAGGGCTAACAGCGTACAGTCAATTCGAAAAAAAATGGCATAAACGTGTCCTCTTTCCTTGAAGAAAGGTTTTTATTTTACATATGATTCTAATACAAATTGTACACATATACATGTTTCATTTCAATTCACGTCATTAGGTTAGTTTTTCTAGAAGACTTAAGGGTGCCCAGAACTTGAACGTGCAACAACCTTGGGCTCGCGTGCTGTAAACGTTAGGTTTTCTCGCTTTCACCTAGCGAAACTAATAATTGTAATTATAGTTATACTTTATATTATACAGCAAATTTTTAGTATTTACCCAAATTAGTATAGGTAACAATATATTGATTAAAATAAGATCACTGGAATACAAAAATCATACAATATTTAAAATACGATAGGTTTGGGACTCAAAGTAACTCACGTTTATTCTAATGTTCTCTCGTCCTTAGCGTTTTTTTCCTTCTTCTTACTAGCATACACGTACATGCTCAAAAGATTTAAAGCATTTTAAGCAACATGCTTTAGCTGAATGATGTGTCAACTTTTATTGGCAATTTATGTTCAAGGTTTGTGCGAAGACGTAGTAATATTACAAAATTGAATAGACAGGACCATGACTTTATTCAGCATTTATAAACGCTAGGTCGCCAGAATATTGAGATGTGAACATAAATATTATGGCAATTATAGGTTTTACAGACTCTTTCATCGGATGAAACTCGCAACAATCGAAACGGTGAAGGCGACACAGGCAAATCCGCGGGGCTTTTAGCAGTGCCGTCGTTCAGTACTCTGCAGTCGTTGCGCAAAAGCATCATGGAGAACGGGAACACATGCCCGCTCACACAGAAACATCTTGTACAATTGGACTGGGTGTCTAAAGAAGATGGCTCTCATATATTGACTGTTGCTGTTGGTTCGAGGGTATTATTGTTCACACCGGTGTCAAGTGATTTGGCGCAAGCTAATTTGAAGGTATAAACTAAATTCTATGCGCAAACATGTGAACAGTCAACTTCTTTTTTAAATATTTACGCTCTGTGTTCTTTCAATTACCATTGGTTATTAAAAGAATCGAAGCTTATACTTCACGAATAATCATAAATAAAGTAGCTGTCCCCAGAAATAATTAATTTGTTCTAATCAATGCTGTACCGCATTGAAGGTTGCGTTTAACATTTTCTTGACAACCCCTTTGTTTGATTCGTCAACTGTATTACTTGTTCGGCTAAGAAAATGCAAATAACAAACCCGGTGGCAATTTCAAAATTTTATGTATAGTTTGTTACTATCGTCATTACTGTCTATTGCAAGGTCAGAATACAAATAAATATGCGCATTTTAATCATTTATATAATTCTCGTTTTTTATTATTTTACATTATATACGAGTAATTAATTAATGAAAAAATTATATACGTTAAAAATGTCGTTTTCACGGACGTGTAACTTCATTATATTTGACACTGAGTATATTTTCTAGGCAATGAAGGAATCAATAAACAACAATCGTCCGATATTGCGGAAAGCGTCTTCTCTCGCCGCACCTTTGTTCGTAGAGGAAATACGTTGGATGCAACTACGGCGCATTCAATTAAAAACAGCAGATGGCCTACCGCCATTGCCAATGCAAATATCATGGGTTCGAGACGGAATTTTGGTTGTTGGAATGGACTCTGAAATGCATGTATACTCACAATGGAAGCCGGAAACACCGCAGATAACATCCGGACAAGCTGCTACTCAAGTGAGTTCATACATATAGCATTGCACTTAAATCATATGTCAACCTTATTCACAGATGCATCGGGTAAATTTATTATGAAATTCATTTGCTGCAAAGCATTACTAAAAGCCATTCTCTGTACCCATTAATATTTAACATACGTTTCATTGAATAATATATAATATAATAAGTAATATATACTAATATATCGCTTAATTGCAACCAATTTTTGTTTTATATTTATTATTGTTTGTTTTATATTTTTTATTCCGTGTATAATAAAGATGATGCTATCTATCTACTAGAACCAAAATAAAAATGTATATATTTTAATTGTTATAAGGAGCAGGAAGAAGGAGGCGAATCTCGAGCACTACGCGACTCAGATCTACGTGTATCAGCGCCCCACTTACAGCGTGTATCATCAATAAACTTGCAATTATTAGAACGTGATGCCAGAAGACGAAATAAAACGCAACCTGACCAACCTCAAGTATGTTAAATATAACGCAACAATCGTTCACTAACGACCTCATGCAGTCCAATATTACCATGTTAATCTTAACGTTATGTAATGCATTACGGTATTGTTCATGGAGTCTATCCTCCTGATGATGCTTCGGTTTTGGGGCGAATCGAAAGTGGAGGTTGTGGTAGTGTGTGTGTGTTGTGCTTCTGTGGAATGTTGGTGTTGGACTTGTCCTGTATGTATGGAATATGTGATTGTTGCCTGCTTGATACACTTAGCATTACATATATTCTCTGAACAAATGCGGATTCCAGCGAAATAATTTTATTGTAACTTCTGAAGAATATTACTTCTATAATAATCTATAAAATCATGTATAGAAAGATACGAATAACTCAGAAGAGGTAGGGGGTAACTTAAGAAGGCATTTCACTACGCTGCAGGAGGAAGGGTGCTCTGTCTAGCTAGGCCACTGGCTCAACCATGAGGTTAAACTTAGGTTACCTAAATAGGATTAAATGAATTATATGAGTGATGATAATTTATAGAATTAGACGTTACTTTGCGGAGATCCAAGTAATAATGCCATTACTTTGCTAAAATCCTCTATATATATTATCAGTCTTATAGCAAAATTAATTTTATTTTAACTTTTGTATATACGTGATGCTATTTTTTGTAAATATTAACGAAATTTCGAATTTTAAATTCTAATGTATTAAGTACTTTTTCAGCCACTTTTAGATTACATGCCAGATTTTGGATTATTCGAAGCATCACAAATGGCATGTCCAGTATTACCACAATACCATCCCAAACAATTGATGGAGTTACTCAACAGCGGCAAAATCCGATGGGTTAAAGCCATCCTTGCCCATTTGGTCAGGTAAATTAAAGAAACAAAAGTGTTAATAGCTTCACCAGTATGATAATTAAGATACAAAATAAAGCCATTATTTACTACAGATGTATCGGAGGAAGCTATACGAGTCGAAGCTCGCAGGGCGATGAAGATAACGTGTCGAGACAGGTATGAAAAACTTGTGTATATGTATATTTTAGAGCAAATTACGTTTGATGTGTTGCTTAAACGCTATTTTATATTATTGTCACTAGAACGCCTTTATAGAAAAATCACATTTTATTATTATGTAGTAATTCGGAATTGTTTCATATGAGGTAATTTATGTGCTCTTGGAATTGTTATAACCATTCTCCTGCAATTATCCCACTCTAAGTGAAGTCCACACAACATGTTTAAACATTTTGTTAGATTTGACTGGTTATTTTGCGACCGGCCGCCTGTCTGATGTCAACTTACCATAGTCGCCTTTTACGACACTTCGGTAAGAAATGAGGGTGGTCTATTCTAATCAGCTTGATACCACACGGCGGGAAATTAATGTAATATTTTTTTCTATGGAATAGTTCGAGTCCAAATGGCACAAGATCCGTCAAATATATATTTTTTTCGTACTCAATTCAGAATATTAAGCATTGTGAGATTCATGTTTCGTTGCATACATATGCTTACGTACTGTATTGAAACAAATCTTTTATAGAACAGTTTCAAGAAGAGGCAAATGAATTATATCGATACTAGTTTCTACCCGCAACTTTATTACAGAGGATATCACAGAAATACTTTTGATCATATATATATTAAAAACAAATAATTGTAAATATCAGTTAGTCGTAGGTTTTTATAGAAATCTTTGTGTGGGTCACGTGACCGCGCGAGTTTGCTCTAGGTTTAATGTTTGATATCATTACAACGTAAATGTACCTCGAACACTAATTACTGATATTAGTATAGTAAATGCACTATGTAGTATACACAAGTGTGAAAATTTTATATACATATAGTATACATAAAGTAGTAAAAAATATTCTTAATATAAAACAAATAACGTGTGGTGTTTAAAATCGCGGTTCTTACCATTCACGGTCATTAAATTCAAAGTTTCATCATCGCTGTGTGCTAAATTTATATACATACTGGTTTCGCCCTGGCAGTGATAATGTGTTGTATATAATGTATGATGTGTGGGTTTTTGTCTATTACCGGCGTTGCTTTCTACGGAGCAGATTTTTAATGGAAAACATAGAAAATCAATAAGTTCTTATTCCAATTTACCTTTCAACCATTAAAGAACGCCTAAAATAATATTTTTGTCCAGTTTATATAATATGTCTAATGTTAAATTTTCACACATAATATAATGTATATAGTTTAATATCTTTAGCGAATAAACACGAAATAAATGTATACACTGTTTATGTAAATTATTGTTTATTTGAGAATATGTTCAGCAAGGGGATAAATATTGATTTTCAAAATACGTTAATATCAATAGTTAAATGGTTAAATCGCTTCTGCAAAGATACTACACGCCAAAGTACGTACATAAGACGTTACCGGCGTCGCTTACACAATGCTATCACGGGCATAGGCGTCAAAACAATAGTCACAGACGTCGCTTATGTATGGCTCGGCGCGCGTTGCATGTGTGACGTGGTGAGGTGTGACGTGCACGTGTGTTACAGCGCGGCTGGTCGCGGTCGCGCACGCTGTCCGTATCGTTCGCCGCGGGCGCCGCATCGCCGCTTGACGGCGTCGCACAGGTATGCCTAAGCTTTATGTTTTGTCTCCGCCAACATATCACTATCAATTTTTCTCTCTTATTACACCAAATCACTTTTTTAGCACGATAAAATAGATAAGTATCACAACAAATAACAAGGTAAGTGTTAAAAACAACACAAAGGAGGCTTAATCCAACTTACGTCCGACAGAAGTTGCTCTATCCTTGTGCTTTCCAAGCAACCGTTATAGAGAAAAAAGTTGTTAAAGAGATATTGTTGCTCTAACAAAAGGATATTAATGAAGATCGATTTAGAAAACCAAATATTGGCGATATATAATTTGTACATTTGTATATAAACATCTATTCTATTCTAAAATAAAATAACATCGTAATAGTAAGTAATAGTATTGATAGGACACAAAAAATATTAATATTATAACAACATTTTTAATACGTAATTTACAATGTATAAAGTAACCATTATCAATGTAATGATATATATAAAATTACTGCCCCTTCTTATGATTATAAAATTGAAATAAAAACATGTTTTTAACTCAATAAAATTCAAAATATAAAAGTAATACTGGCTTAAGAAAGAGGTCCCATTAAAGCCATTGATGCTTCAGCATGACTTTGTGAATTCTCAGATTTCATTATAGTCATAGTAATATTAATTAATTATTATTATCTTATCTATATAAACTTTTATTATTGTGGCAATAGATAACAGAAGACGTCCAGCTTGATTATGCAGAACTGACTTCAGTGCCACCATTACCTCTCTGGACGTTATTAGTCGCAGACAAGGAATCTGCACATCATCCGTCCACTATACAGGAAGCTAAGGTACGAACCGAATTAAATCATTGGGACGCTGGTACGTTTTATTTACCGCTCGTTTCTGTAGCATTATTCTATAAGCAATTATAATAAAGCAAAAGTCTTACAAAGCTAAATGTAATTAAATATGTGTAAATATATATTTTTAGGACTATAACGAACTCTTTGAAGGAACAATGGAGGTAGAAGACCTGGATGCTCTCCTGCTAGGTGATGAAGAAGGTATCGACCGTCGCCCTTCTATGCCAGAAAGGCAACCGCTTTCACATTTCGGACCTAGACAAGGTAAATTACAATAACATTTAGCATTTTAGTACATATTTAAACTACAGCCATCTTAATGTTAACATCATTATTTACATTGAAAGTAAATTTTCAAATGTAATCTATCTAATAAAGTCTAAGATTAAATAACGAGTTAAATCAGAATTGATGTTTTTTTACTTTTTTAGTGTCTATATAATCAATGTTGTCAAGTCCCATAATTATTTTCCTTTCCACTAGGTCGCATTCTCTCTAGGTTATTGACTCACACACACCTTCCCGGGCTGAGTTCATTGGACCAAATGCACTTGTTGGCGTTAGCTGACACTGTATCAACTTGTGATGCTGATTTTGCTGAACGTCTCGCGACTAACGCGCGAGTTGACATTAATCAAGGAACAGGACAAGAAATACTACCAGGTAAGCGAGAGTTATGTAACTTATATCGCCCCATCCGAAGAATAAAGTAATATTTCCTATGTTTATACATGGGACATGTAACTTTATTTTTCGAATGGGGCGATATAAAGCATTGAACATAGTTGTGAAGGACTGATGGGTTGAGACTTTTTAGGTTTTTAAATCGTGACAAAAGTTGCTCTGTTGGTTGAAGACTATTAACGGGTCGCAGAGCCTCTAAATTTAAGCAGTTGATTAAAATGATGATGTAAATTAAAGACCACTTGGGGTGAGAATCCCATTCACTAGGGGTGGAGGTTCATTAGTTAAAATTGAACCAAAATTTTTTTACTATAAGTAAATGTATTAGTTTTAACTGATTTAGGAATACTTTACACAAATACATATTTCAATTTTAAATATATGTCGTTTAAAGTATTTTGTTAGTAATATTGATTTGGGTTCTTTTCAGATTCTTTAGACGATTGTGGACTCCGGTTCTTGTTAGCTATGAAGCATTATGGTTATCTATTGCGATGCCTCCCACTCGCACAACGCGCTTCTTTGCAGCGAACAGGCGTCGGCACCTGTAACCTCGTATGGGCCTTCCATTCTGAAACTCACGAACAACTCCTTAATCTTGTTCCGGGATACGCTAAGGGTCAACCCAAGTGGTCGACCATGCGAGAACTAGGTAAATATAATTATCCTCACATAATCCATTCTATTATCTAGTACAATGAGAACTTAGATTAACAATATAAGAGATTATCCAGTTTTTTCTTCGACAACAGGAAAAAACGCATACTTGAATTAAAAACATACTTGAGCTCATCATTAAGGTTATTTTAAGAATTTGACAGTGTTGAAATCTCGTACAATTTAAATTAAAACTAAAATTTGGTGTAAAATACCCTCGTATAAAAGATGAAAAGCTTTAACTTTAAAAGTGTTTAGCTATTATTAAACACGTGATACTCAAGAAAAAGGTTTTTCTCTTATAGCTACTATGTTAGGGACAAACTATATTTCTATCTATGGTATCTATATACCATTTCCATTTGTAGCATATCGTTCATTCTTTATACTGTTTTCAATGAATATAACAAGGCAATGAAAATAAGGGCATGTTTTGTAGTTTTTCTAAAGTTAAGTTTGTTGCTGGTTCGAAAACAACATTCCGAACTAGTAATAGCTACATTAATCCTTAACGATTCAAAAAATGTTCAAAACTTACCAATAATGATTATTTTAATTTGATTTTAAAAAAAGTTAAACGAGTTTTGTCTGCCTTGACTAAGGTATCAGTTATGTATATACTTTGTTTAAAATGTACTAGTTTCTACTTCCTCAAGGTGTTGGTTGGTGGATTCGTGGTGATCTTCTGCGCACGTGTGTGGAACGTTTGGCACGAGCGTCGTACATGGCGAAACAAGATCCAATGGACGCCGCGCTTTACTATCTCGCTATGAAGAAAAAGACTCTCTTGTGGGGCTTATTTAGATCCAACCGCGACGACAAAATGACCGGAGTATGATATTTTTATCAATAATATTGTTACTGTAACTAATTTAGTACAGGTTTACTGTAACTAATTTAGTACGGGAATCGAATATATCGGGCATAATTGTTTTCCCATCAATTATATGCTATTTAAAAGTGCTATAGTGTCAAATAAAGAGCCTAGTTATGATTCACCATTAATTTTTGCTTAACGCACTTTTTTCGAAAAAAGAAAATATCTCGAAATTATTGTGTATTAGTAGTAACTGGAGTCATATGGAGTCTGTAGATCATTACGGTCAAGTAATAATAACCATTTTTTATGGAGTAGGGAAAATAAAATTGTTATAAAAATTGAAAATGGATTATTATAAAAAAATATTTATTTTTTAATTACAGTTCTTTGCAAACGATTTCGCTGAGGACAGATGGCGTAAAGCAGCACTGAAAAATGCATTCGTTCTATTAGGAAAACAACGCTTCGAACATGCAGCCGCTTTCTTCTTGCTAGGCGGCGCTCTGAAAGACGCTCTGGAGGTTTCTATATTGTTTAAAATTAATAATGATAGTTTATTGCATATCCTCTCAAAAAAAAAGAAAAGGTTTTGTAAATGGAAATCACGGAAAAAGTTGACACAGCAAACCACGGCAAAATTATTGTTTTCATGACATCCAAGAACTCATATAATGTTTTTATATTTTCAGGTTCTTATAACTAGATTAGGAGACCTCCAACTAGCTATGGTGGTTGCGCGTTTGTACGAATCGGATAGCACTTTGCCGAACAGTTTGAAAAAACTACTCATGGATGAAATATTGGGGTAAGTGATAATTGATAAATTGTTTGTATATTTTATTTTATATAATCTACAGCTATTTAAATATATATAATATAAATATATATATATATATATGTATATTTTTATATATATATATATATATATATATATATATATATATATTTTTATAAAAAAAAAAATATATATATATATAAATATATATATAAATTAATCTATAAATAAGGCCAAACTGATTATATAGTTTTACATAAATTAAATTTTGCTTAACAGAATTTAGTAAAGAAAGTACGAAAGCTGCAATAACGACGTGATGTGTGTGTTTGTGTGTGTATGTGTGTGTGTGCGTGCGTGCTTGCGTGCGTGCGTGCGTGCGTGGGTGCATGCGTGTGCGTGTGTTTGTGTATCTATGTATGTTTAATACTTTTTAATTTTATTGTTGTTTACGACTGTGTTCAATTAACTCACGTTTAAATTGTGCTTTGGATAAATGAAATATATCTATTTTTGAATATTGCTTGTTGCATGATCGTGCTAGCCGTGGTACTATAGAATTTTGAGAATAATTGGTATGGCACCTGGGAACGTTAATAAGACGTGTGTGGCGTATTCTTAATGAAGGAACTATCAATGAAAACGCAGCGAGTAGACTAGCGAGTATAAATAGTATAGAAATAAAAAATAATAATTCGTATCATTCAAGACTATCTAAAAACTTTTCCATAGTAGAGTTCATTCGTAACTTCAAACGGAGCGGATTAAGAAATATCTGTAACTTCTAAAGAGTATCTATTTATATTAATTGAGAATTGATTTCACTTTATTTATTTATTTATCAGTGGTGAAACTGAAGACGGAGAAGTAGATTTGGAGCACGCGCATCCCGATCCGTTTGTCAGGTCAATGGCGTTATGGGAACTGAAACGTTATGGAGAGGCGTTGGATACGCTGTTGAGCCCCGCGGGACGTTTACACGCGGCGCGCGACAACGAACCTATGCCTAGCGTGTTCAACTTCTACGTATATTTACGTACGCATCCTCGTCTAAAACGCCACAACATGCCCAGTCAGGTAAGTTATGGTGACATATAGGTGCGACTGATAGCCCAATTTGCAGAAATTCAGTAACTAAAGTGGACACTCCATCTCACGTCATGTTGCATTGCACGGAGGCGGCCGAACATAGAGCTAGCATACTTGGCTCGCCGATATCGTAAAAAGAAGCCTTGAGCAAATCCGTGTAAGGTTCTTTGCTTTTGGGAAGAGCACTATTGACTGGAGTAAACTCACGAACAATGTGACTATAAACGCTGAAAATATTGTTGAAAATGAAAATATTGAAAAAAGTTAATAATGTAGCTTTTATTTTTTAACTTTTTTATATGGTTGTGTAGTGTGTTAGTGTTGTATATTAAATAATGCGTATTGTTTATTTGATTAATTATTGCTGGTATGTTTGCAAGGCTATATGTGTTGATTGGCGAAAATAAAAGTAAGTAAAGTAAGTAGCGGCCTGTTACTATCCCATTGCTGAGAATAGGCCTCTTCTCTCCGTTTTTTGGACAGAAGGTTTGGAGCTAAGACCTTCCACGCTGCACCAGTGCGGATTGGTAGGTTACATATATCTCCAGAATTCTCAGAGATATAAAGGTTTCCTCACGATGTTTTCCTACACCGAAAAGCGTGTCATAAATTGCAATTATCAACTAGACACATAAGTTTTAACAGAAAAACTCATTGGTATCAGTCCGGGTTTTAACCCGTGACCTCCTCGAAAGAGTCGCACGATGTTACCGCTTGACCACCACAGCTTATAGTGGCGAAAATATATTTAAGTAACTGAAAGGTACCTTATATAGATTATTTTATAACTTATAGGGCACTTTTATTGTGATGTATAAACAATATACGTACATTTAACAATCTTTCCAAAAACTTTACATATTAAACATTTTCTTTAGGGTGGCACTTTAGCACTTCTACAGCAAGAAACAGAGGAAGGCATTACAAGACTAGAGCGTCGTCTGTACTTCCAAACAGCGCATGGTCACTTTAAAGCCGGCTGCCCAGCGCTGGCGTTAGAGGTTCTCTCAAAGCTGCCCGCAAGAGTTCGGGATGAGAAAGTTCGTCAAGCACCCGTCGCCGCTCCTTCTATAGATGAGACTGTCATCCATACCGGACAACTAAATGAAGACACGATAGTCAAAAGTACGACACATTCTCGTCCGTTTGTACGTCGCTGTATCTTTATTTGCTTTGGTTTTTTTTTAATTTTGCTTTACTGTTTCTGATGTGTTTTTGACTAAACTTTTTTAATTTATAAAGAACAAGCTCTACCCTCAGCTTGCGTTAGCCAAGTGTTGACATACCCTTACTGCATTTTCAATTGATTCTCGAAGGAAAAACAGGATATGTTAGCCCGGTATATAAGCTTCAATTGTACCAAGTGCTATTAATATTGTTCCAGTGGATTAGCTGTGAAGGCGTAATAGACAGAAGTTCGCGTTTTTAAGTTTAGCTTGGAATACTTATACTTAAAAATTCCATATTTATATTTCCCTTGTTTTTACTGCCGCTCCTTACTAATTATAGGTAAATAATGGCTCGACTTAAACTGACGGAGTGAAGGGAGCTGCCAAATTTCAAAGCTGCCATAAAATATTTATATTTATGGTGTTGCTAAACTATGAATGAATGAATCGAAATGAGTTTAAGCTTTTCGCGCCGGGCCATTTAAGTTTAATGCTAGATTTCGGTGCCAAACTTAACAAAAAAAGCAGTTTTTCTTCCTAAAACCTATTATTTATGTTCCTTAAGTGTACAATTCAATTTTTTATATTAAAATTTATGTATGTATTTAAGGGGACAAAATAATTTTTAACGCGGGGCATACACACCAAAAAAGGTCAAGAAAGATTTAGGGTGACTGAATATATAGTCATTATGTCTATCTACACCCATTTAAATATAAATTGTGAGTAAGACAATACACAGAGTCAGTCAATACACAGAATGTAAGCTTCCAACTTAATTTACAATATCAAATTATCCAAATATATTTATCTTTTGGATTTCAAAATAATTAATAACAAAATTTGACTGAAACTAGTGACATAAAAGTGTGAATTATTGTAATTACTGGTGTATTTAAATTTTAATATTTTGTTGACGATTAAAATTTCTCACTAACAGAAGAAGAAGATATGGCTTGGAACTCATCTTCAATAGACTGGGGGGCGCCCGTCAGTACTGTTAAAAACGATGAACTTGTTCTCAGTTGGGACGATGATGAAGACGAAGATAAGTGAGTAAAGCTATATTTAGAGTAATTTTGATATTCTTTGAATAAAAGAACAACCTTAGAATATTCCTACGGATCACTATAACAACTAAAGTTTAGTTTTAATAAGTGCTTTCGCAAATGCAGAAGGTTTTACCACACTATATCCTTTAAGATAGGGAATATATTAAAACATGCATGCATGCACTACTTCATTACAAGTTGTTTTTGTGAAATTTTCTGTTATAAGATCATCAACGTTTCTATAAAAATTTTAAACATTAACTATCAATAAAATAGAGAATTGTATGTCTTCATGTGTGTTATTTTCAGTTAAATGACAATAATAAATATAAAAAAGTAAGGAATTAATTGCTTTTAATTTTCTATAGTGAATAAATAGTAGAATAAGTAAATAATGGCCTGTTACAATCCCACTGTTGGGCATAGGCCATCTCACCGTTTCTGTAGAGAAAGGTTGCAGCTAAGACCTACCACGCCGATCCAACGCGGATTGGTAGTTTACACATATCCCCAGATTTATCTAGAGATATGCAGATTTTGTCACGATTTTTTCCTTTGTCGAAAAGCGTGTGATAAATTGCAATTATTAACTGAACAAAAATTCGTGACAACCTCGAAAGAGTCGAACGGTTTCATTTAACTTATAATGAATCCTAATAATAGTTAAATTATATAAATTCAGATCGTCTGGCTCTGGGGCTTCTACGCCTCCGTTAGAAATGAAAATGGACAAATCATCAGAGCCTGCTGCGGAAAGTGTGCCTAAGAGTGAAAAAGAAGAAGACGAGGGTCCTACTGTAGATATAATGGCGCAACAATTGAAGTTTGTGGCCTGTTTGAAGATACTGATGGAGGAACTCAGCACTTTAGCTACTGGTTTTGAAGTTGACGGTATATTACTTGGCTTATATTGCAACTAGTTGTAACCACGACTTTTTAATATTGCAATACGTATTCTTTCACTGTTCGTAGAAGAAAATTGTGAATTTTTCATCCTTTATGCTACCCTATATATGAAGATATATTCATCTTCTAGGCAAGCGCGCTCCATCTTAGACTGCATCATCGCTTACCATTAGGCATGATTGCAGTCAAGCGCTCGCCTATACTGCAAGAATTTTTTTTTAATAACCTAGCGTATAAGCTCTAATTATCCCAACTTTCTTCAATATTGGTCTACCGTATTAGCTGTAAAAGCTTAACAGACACACTTCCGCATTTATGATATATATATATCAGTACAAATAAATACGACAAGAAATTGAATAGATTTGTGTAAGAGTTCTATACGAATCATAATAACCCATTAAAAAATAATACAGAGAGTAGTGGAGCAATAGGCAGGCCTATGAGTTGGAGTGTTCAACAATTCATAAGTAAGGGAATATGAGCGACACCTATCTTTCTCTAATCACACATAAGAAAGAGTGACAGATAAATAGTCAACATTTTACACATTTTAGGCTGGCTCCCTTACTCAGTATAATAACTGTAATTCTCTCAGGTGGACATCTCAGATATCAGCTATACATATGGTTGGAACGCGAAGTTGAAGCCCTCCGACGTCTGTGCGGATACGTGTCAGCGTCGGGCGCGGCGTCTGGAGGGGAACTGATATGCGCTGATGGCGAACCTCCTCCACTACCGGAGAAACCTACACTACATCAGTTGCTTATAAGGGAGAAGGCTGATTTTGAAGCCAAAGTGCAGAGGGCGGTGCGCAGAAAGAAATGGTTAAAAGGTATTATAAGTTTAAAACATATAATTAAACTAGTAATGCCCGTTTCTGCGTGAGGGCGAACAAATCTGTGAGAAAAAAGACAAATATTTCAAAAAAATTCAAACAGACGGATAATTTTCGTTAGTTGTACTTCTGAAGTTAAAACAGTGAGAGAATAAAATTGTTTAACTGAATTATGCTTGTTAAATATTTATTATTTAAAATTGTTATTTGTTATTATTAAAATGTTTGTTATTTACGGTTCTCAATCTACAATAACCTATTCTGGAACGAACAAAATCTTAAATTACTTTGTCTTAAACAAGTGACTGTGATCAAGCTTTATAAATCGAATGAAAGTTTTAATAGAAAAGGTTAATCGCATCTACAAGTAGAAGATAACGCACCACACAAAAACACCTGTATGGAAGGTATATGCCGATATGGTTAGTATAAAGTTTATACTAACTTAACTTTTTACAATTTTAAGAGTTACTTTACTAATATTTTAAATTTTTTTAGGGTATAAGTCAGCAGTGTGGAAATATTTCACAAGAACCAAAAATCCTACTTACGCGAAATGTTTGCTGTGTTCAAAAATTATTTCATGCAGAAGCTCAAGCACTAGTGGCCTAATGCGACATCTTGAAAAAATTCATAATATCGACACCAAACAATGTCGATGTCAATCATATAAAATACAAAATTCTAAATAAATAAAAACCACTTTCACTATTACTATTAAAATAGTTTTATTTTCAAGTATTGTACATCTGAATGTTCAAGTATAATAAATTATAGTGTCAATGTAAATGCATGACTTTATTTCACTGATTACTTTATTATTTCTTAAGTATATTCTTACGTAAAGCTGTAACTAAAAAAATTGTAATATTTTTTGGTTACTAAAGTTATGGCTGTAATTAAAATCCCGGATCTCTTTAGAAGAACTTTGTCAATATCTAAACTGTTACGTTGAAACTTTTCGAATGTAGATAATACTTATTGTCCACTTATTTAAAACTAATTTAAGACAGTTATTTTTCTAATCAGACACTTCATATAAGGGTAATGTTTTTTTAACTTTTAATTTAGCAAACGAGACGCTTCTTCGAACACTGCTATCCTACTGCTCGTTGCACGGCGCAGGAGGAGGAGGCCTGGCCTCTGTTCGTATGGAGCTGATACTGCTGCTTCAGGAATTGGGTCAGGATAAGCAGCATCAACAGTTGCTGTCCCCACTTCCATTCCCAACCACCCTGCCTTTGCTCGCTGCGGCAGTAGCTACCAATAACACAGTCGTAGCGGATCCCGTGAGACATCTGCAGGTAATATTTTGATAATTACCTTCCTGATTACTTTATTATGAAAACTTTCGCTAAGAAAAGTCTAAACCTTTATTTATCCGATTAAAAGCCACGTTAGAATGTTTCTTAAGGACTTTAAAGATGACTCGTTTTACGCACAATGAACGAGTTTAATGGTTCACATTACGGAATTGAAGCCAAACGAGTGTTAAATATAAATGTGGATGAATATGTGTCCAGAGGGAAGTAGAGATGGATGAATTGTGTGACATGAATGTAATAGGAGTAGGAATAGAGTTGACGTAAGAATGGAATAGAAAAACATGTTGAGCCGATTTCGCATAGAATGGGAAAAGGGCAGGAGAACGATGAATACAGAAACGCAGTCAACATTAAACTGAATTTATCACATCGTTAATATGATTGGTACCTAATACCTTTTTAACTAGGATAAGTTCACATATTTCGATAAAAATAAATAAATATATGGGACACTTATACACTGGGTCGTCTGTCCCCAAATTAAGTAATTTAATACTTGTGTTATGGGTGAGAGACAACTGGTGAATATGTACATATATAATTTTTAAATACATACTTAAATACAAATATACACCCAGGCTCGAAGATCCAACAAATTCTTTTTATATTAGGCCCTTGGCGGTGAGAAGGCAGGATCACTGCCCACTGCGCCAACGGGCCGTTCAAATAAACTGAATCAGATGGATTATTTATAACTGGCACTTTATCTTTTTGATTTCAGTCAGTAGCTCACGATATGCTAGGCACGTTGAGCGAACTTGGAATACCTGGAGGTTCTGCTACTCGTTTATTGCACACGCTGCGAGAGCTAGCGGTAGCTCTATCCGCTTGCATATACCAGAGCCTCTGTGACTCCGACACGTTCAGTTTGAAACACGCGCAATATCATGATGGGTATGATACTGAAATGAAATAAAATTAAATTTATTATAAGAACTATACAACTATACTATAAATAATATGAGAAATATTTGACAATATCTTTTAAACTGTACCAAAATATATATTCAAGTTCACATTTATAAACATTTTATTGAACTTTTAAAAGGGAAGTTCTAGAAGTATTGCAGTTACTCTTTTGCACTAAATATATATTTCCAGCGATAGAGAGGAAGGACTTTTGTGGTAAACTGGAAATGGAACAGGCGTAGGCTTCAATTATCATATTATATTAGGTAAATTAGCCTAACTCTGAAGATATAACCCGCGAATCTTGATAGAACCAGCTTGGTGGTGTTAAGTGGATTAATATTTATACTAATATATAAAGCTGAAGAGTTTGATTGATTGATTGTTTGTTTGTTTGAACGCGCTAATCTTAAAAACTATTGGATCGATTTGAAAAGTTATTTCAGTGTAAGATAGTCCATTTATTGAAGAATGCTATAGGCTATTTAACATCACGCTACGATGAATAGGAGAGGAGCAGCAATAAAAAATAGTTCGAAAATGGCTTAATTTAAAGCTTTCCTTGCGTGCGCTGAGTGGTCATAGTTATTCAAAAATCATGTATTACAAAATTATTCCCCTCTAAAAGTCCAAAATAAAAGTCCGGGACAGTGTCTAGCTTTTAAGGTTGACCCACTTTAACCGCTTTTATGGTTATCAAAAGACTATATTAAGGTTTTAATCTTTCCTCGCGGACGGAGCCGCTGGCGATTGCTAGTCATATAATAAAAAGCTCGACTCCTCTCCTGTAATAAGGGTATAGGCTTTAGCCTAATAGTGGTATAGTAAATGGCCGCTACTCACTTAACTTATGTTTTTAACGTTAATTAAGATCCACAAGCGATATTTAAACCATATTTAGTATCTTATTATTTATTAACTTTTCAACAAAATAGAAATCGTTCTAAAATTCAAATGTTATTACAACGAGTGCGTTACGCAGAGCAATAATTACAGATTCGTATGTCTTAAGACTAATATGTTGTATTGATATACAAAAACCATCTATTTTCCGCGGTTAGTGTTTTGAACAAAGAAAACTAATTTACAGAGCTATCGCCGAAACTCCGGGAACAGCAAATCTGCTTATAAGACCACGAAGATATTCAACCGAAGAACTAAGTGTATCTACTCCACCCAACAAATGGCCTGGTATGTCTATGTCATAATCGGAATATTTATCATTGGAAATATTCATTTTATAAAGGTTTCTAGGTAATCACGTTTCATTCTACGTACCATTCAAACTTATAATTTGCAAAACGCTCCCTAAGGGGCATTATCTTACCATCTTCAAACATTAAAAAAAATAGGTTCATTTAATAAACATGTAAACCTGATCAATTTTTAATAATGTTTTTCTTTTCAATACATTTGTTACAATACAGTTGTCTATAAACAATAATAGATTTAGGCTTGACACTGCGGAGATCCATAATACAAATATAATGATAATATTATTCTATGAAGGCACCTAACCTAACCATTAGCACTGCATAAATTCATTACAACAATCTGATGGTCAGGTATAAAAACGGATAGCACAATTCACATTTAGCATCACATACATTTTCCTTCGAAGCTGTGGTAGCCCAGCGGTAACACCATGCGACTCTTTCGAGGAGGTCACAGGTTCGAACCCGGGCAGACACCAATGAGTTTTTCTGTTAAAACTTATGTGTCTAATTGATAATTGCAATTTATCACACGCTTTTCGGTGAAGGAAAACATCGTGAGGAAACCTGCATATCTCTAGAGAATTCTGGAGATATGTGTAACCTACCAATCCGCATTGGAGCAGCTTTGTAGGGCTTTTTTAGCTATATTCCTTCTCTTCAAAAACGGAAAAAGAGGCCTATTCTTAGCAGTGGGATAGTAACAGGCCGCTACTTACTTTACTTACTACATTTTCCTTTATCGTGTATTATAAATAATCATCATTATATTTGATTGTCTTCTTTTTCTTCTTCCTGCCCTTATCCCACTTTAAGTGGGGTCGGCACAACATGTTGTCACATGATTTGGCCACATACTTTACGACAAACCACCTGCCTGTCATCAATTTAACTTAGTTGTCTTTTACGACACCTCGGTAAAAAAGAGGGTGGTACTATTCTACTTAACCGGACACCACACGGTGGGTCAAGTTACCTTAGTCGCCTTTTACGACACCTCTGTAAGAAATGAGGTTAGTCTATTCTACTCAGCCGGACACCACACGGCGGGTCGACTTACCTTAGTTACCTTTTACGACACCTCGGTAAGAAATGAGGGTGGTAGTATTCTATTCCGCCGGATACCACACGGCGTATTATTATATTTGATTTTACTCATATTGCTAGGTGTGTCAGCGTTACGAGGATTAGCACTTCGTGCCGCGGAAGAAGAGGACACGCCCAGACTGCCCGTACTTCTAGCGGAGGCGTTCTGCGCTGTTTACTTAGCGTTAATGGGTTGGGCGTTAGCAGCGAGAGACGCGCACTTGTTGTACAGACTGTCCGCGCATACTACTGATAATAGGGCTCATTCGAAACTGTTCGGTGGCGGCGTCAGGAGATTACTGACTACAGCGCCCGCACAGCCACAGGTATGTCCCATTAATAGTTTGAATATACGAGAGGCATAATTCAAAGGTATTTTATTGGAAGCAACAAAGGTTCATAATGTTTGTAACAGACTTATTAAACTATGTTTGGATATTTATTATAATATGGTCAAAGTATAATTTTTTCATTTTGAGAGTAAATTTTGAGAATGTTTCAGCGTGCTTAGTGCGAGTTTCTTCAACCTACTCGATCGCGGTAGCTTAACGCCGTTTTGTATGACGCTGCAACAGCGACATCTAGTGACCGCCGTTCCAGCGCCATACATTTTGCCGCTAAGCTAAAGCGATTGAGTAGGTTAAAAATACTCGCACTAACCACACAGGTACATTTTCCGTTTGGTTGACATATCGACCTATCCCAAAAATAAAGTCACATATCCCATGTATAAACATAGGAAGTGTGACTTTATTCTTCGGATAGAATGGTTTAAATATTATTTACGATTTGACAGATATTATAATTATGATATCATATTACCAAAAGGCAAATATGAATCTTAAAAAACAATATTTTGCCTGTCTTGATAATTTAAAAAAATTAATCCCAATCAGCCTCAATGTATACAATCAATCATATGTAAATAGAATCCCGGAATCATCTGGCAAGATCCAAAGTATAGTGTTTCTTTTATACCTACAATTAAATATGTCATTTTAAATATGTAATCCGAAGAACAATAATATTTTATTATAATCTAATATGTTGTTACAACGATTTTACTAATTAAATGTATTTAATTAACAGCCGAAATTGGTAGAGCGAACAGAAGGCACATCTGTTTGGTCATCGCTACGAGAGAAAAGAGCGTTACTGCATATGCGATTATTAGGCTTGGGCCCTACAGCGCCTCACAAGAACATTCAGGAAGGTCGACCCACTTACAGGGAACAGTTTGTTCCACCACACTGCAGCATATTGACCTTCTTGTTAACCAAGGTAAGCTTATAAATTTAATCTCTTGTGTAAAATATAAATTATTTGAACAGTTTTTGGCATAATACTGGTATAGGTAGAAGACTGAACGGACGTAATCTTTCAAGTTAGTGCTAGTGATAGTGTAATATAGTGCTTAGTGCGACTTAAAAAGACCACAATATCAAACTGTCTCATAATATTAAAGATTAAGATAATTAATTGGACCTGCTGTTTAGATATAAGTTAATTTATAAATTAAGGTTAGTGTTAAATGGCTGATTGCTAGATCTTAACTTCAATAAAGTATTTCCATTGTATCCATTGTAGTTGTACTTTAGAAAAGTAAAAAAAATATATGATGCAGGAGCTCGAAGCAAAAGTGCCGAAAGATATATTTATTTGTTTTAAATTTATGAATATTAATTTTTCTGACAAACTGCTACAGAAATTCTTTACATCTCAGATGGTATCTACTAATTCCCGTTAGTAAAAGTATCCAAGAAACTTCGATCCGTTCCAAGATTAATTTTATTGCTTATCTTGAATGTTTGTTAAAAATTAAAGACATATTTTCAATAATTTGTGCTTGAATTGAAAATTACTAAACTTTAAATAGACCACATTTATTTAAGTTTAAACCTAAAATGTAATGTAAAAAATCCGTAATGCTACTCTGTTTAGCCAACGCCGGAACAAGATCCGGAAAATAACGATTACGATTCAGCGGAGTCTGGCGCTGAGGATGCTGAGGAAAGTGGAAGCGAAGCTGATGACGACGATGACATCTTTGATACTTCAGCCACAAAGTATGTTATTGTTGTTATATTTTAATTATTATATACACATACGGGTACATAGATATGAATCAGTAAGTTACATTGAATTTTTTAAAGCCATTGCAACTGCCGCTTAAAAGAATCCTTGGTAGGTGCTCTCCTAGTTTGTTCGCGCAGAGCATTCCAGTTCCAAATAGTTTCCACGAATCAATGAAAAGAATGACCAAATAGTATCTATGTTCTAGAAAGGAATTGAGACTAAGACTAGATCGCATGGCTTTCTGGATGTGATTAGGTTTAAATAAAAACTATGAAATTATAAATCAGTATTTAGTAAATTTGTGTACTAAATTTAGATATTGTTTTCTTTTTTCATAATTTATTTTAATTATTTGATAACGAAGAGAGATAAATATAAAATTTAAATAAACAAATATAAATATCTGCTATAGGACGGAAAAACGCCGTAAAGGTGCCAATACCGAGCACTCGGAAGCGGACTCCTACTCCTGGTACGTGATGCGGGTGGCTGTTCTGCGTCTCGCGCAACACAAGTTACAACACTTCTTGCAGCTCTGTGGCATTGAAATGTCAGGTAAGTGTATAAGACCTCGTGAACGCATTATTATACTAAATTACAGGAGCCAGCCTGAAATGTGTCCATCGAAAACAAAAGCAAATGTTTTAGCGTGCAAACTTAGTAACTTTTAATTAGTGCGCAAACGCAGCGTGTTCGTCCCGAACGTTTTCAGCAATCAAGTGCCGCCCTCTCTCGGCGATCCGCGTGCGGTGATAAGTAAGCGTATGTGTGATAAGTAAGTGTATGATAGGGAAAGCGGTAACAGTAAGCTTAGATTACTCATCATCCACCTGCCCTTATCCTACTCTACGTAGGGTCGGCACAACATGTTATAAACATGCTGTCACATGATTTGGCTGCGTTTTTACGACCGGCCGTCTGCGTAACGTTAACCTACCTTAGTCGTATTTTACGACAGCTCGGTAAGATAGAGGGTGTTGTATTCTACTCAACTGGATACCGCAAGGTGGGTCAACTTACCTTAGACGCGTTTTACGACGTCTCGGTAAGAAATGAGGGTAATCTATTCAACACAGCCGGATACCACACGGCGGGTCTACTTACCTTAGTCGACTTTTGCGACACCTCGGTAATGTCATGTAAGCTTAGACTACTGCCACATAAAAATAAATATGATTGGCTCCATTTAACCCAATGTGTATGGTAAAAAGAATTACGGAAGTATTTAGTTGCAAAAACCTTTAATGTATGTCTAATTCCGTTATAATATTTACTAATAACTAATTACATAAATCATATTATTGTTATTACATAACCTTTATTCGAACACTGTCTACTGCTGTTAATAGCTATATATTTATTGTTAGAATTAGCAACAACGAGTCCTACGATACACGCAGCATTGCGTCGCGTCGAACAATGGCAGCAACAACTTACTGAAACGTTGGAATCGCGTGCGCCACCCTCTAATTACATTCCTGGCTGTTTCCCTGAGCAGCAGACATCTGGGCCACCTATTAATAAATACAGGTACATATTTACATCTTTACGTATGAAAAGTAAGTACTTATGTAGTAAGATAGAAAGTCTAACCAGTGTATTCGAAATTCAGCTATTTTCTATTATTTACTGCATAATTTAGTACGCAATATCTTAAAACGTACGTCGTTATATCTTGTACTATTACTTTCAAATGCCGTAAACTTAGAATGATCGTTTCGTTGACATATCGTTTTGTAACTCTAAATAACCACTGTAAAGTATAGATATTATATATGCTATAAGAAGTAATGCCACTGTTCGTTCAATTGAAATATTATATCAATATTCTGTTTTGTACGATATAATATTCAGTTAGCATTACAAGATATGTATTCTTGCTACTAAAAGTCAAACGGTTCGATTTAGACACTTAAAATATATTTTAAGTATTTTTATCATATATTTAAAAGACATTTTAAGTATTTTCCTGTTATTAAAAAAATATTTGAACAACACATTGTATTTATTTTCAGATGTTTGTTAGAAAAACATAATACGCCGTTCAATTCAGCTTTATACAGTACTGCACCAGCTAGACGTTTGTGGAACTTCTTGGTTCGGCAGGAGTTGGTTCAGGTAAGGAAATTAAGAGAGATCTTTGCAGGAACTCATTAATGAAGGATTCCTTCTGATTATTATACTTAGCGTTTCCGTGTGGTATCCGGCTGAATAGAATAGTACTCATTTCTTAACGAGGTGTCGTAAAAGGCGACTAAGGTAAGTCGACCCGCCGTGTTGTATCCGGCTGAGTAGAATAGACCAACCTCATTTGTTACCGAGGTGTCGTAAAAGGCGACTAAGGTATGTCGACCCGCCGTGTTGTATCCGGCTGAGTAGAATAGACCAACCTCATTTGTTACCGAGGTGTCGTAAAAGGCGACTAAGGTAAGTTGACCCACCGTTTAGTATCCGGTTGAGTAAAATAGACAACCCTCTTCCTTACCGAGGACTAAGGTAAGTTGACGCCAGGTAGGCGACTGGTCGTAAAATACGCAGCCAAATCATATGACAACATGTTTGTAACATGTTGTGCCGACCCCACTTAGAGTGGGATAAGGGCAGGAAGATGATGATATTATACATAGCGTTTCTTTGCAGGAAGTATTCATCCGAGCAGTATTTTCTCGTCGGCGAACACAATCCGTGACTGCGGAGATTCACACTGTGGACGGACGTGCCAATAGCATTCCACAAACACGCATACAGGATGACGAAATGCATAGTCCTGTCAGAATCATCCATAAGGAACAAGATTCTATTGCCGCTTTCTGCCTTAACAGAGTAAGTGTTTGTAACGACTTTAATACTTGTCTTAAATAAACTAATATACATACATAATTAATTGTGTAGCATATAAGTTTGAAGTTGTCGCATTATAAATAGCAAAAACTACTTAAAATTCGAACTTATTTTAACTTAATTAGTTCAATTTATTAGATTAATTAATTAGATAGAGTTTTTCGCGTGGACGAGCGCACAAAGCAGACGTGTTACAAAATTTTTAAAGAATACCTAGTTACTTAGTGAAACCAATCTCAGCTTAATTTCGAAGTGCTTAAGTTTGACATTTGTTTGTTAATTATTGTGCTGGACTATTCCTATTTTAATTTATTTAAGTTATTGGAAGTGGCGTCAGATACCCCTCACCCCCTCGAGTAAAAAAGACAGACTCTGATATTTTATCCTTCACCGACAACGAAGCGCTATTGTCAAGAAAAAGTAAACAGGTGAATCATAGAACGACATGGATGTACTACGCCCAAATACTGGAAGTGCCACGAACATTGAACGTAGTGGATCTCAGCCCAATTTGTCCACCACAGCACCATCTTCGGCCGCTCCTGATTTGTCAGGTATAACCTTCCGTAGCAAGCGTAAACATGGTGATTATGACGTCAGCATTCAGTTAACAGATATACAGAAGCAAATGGCAGATATGATGACGTTAATGACAACATCTATTAACACTCAAAATGAGACTGCGATGAAGATAAAAAGTGATATTTCGTCCATAAAAGAAGAAATATTAGAAATAAAAATTGGAATGGGTCTAACTGAGCAAAAATTGAAAATTCTAACAAACGAACAGGAGAAAATTAAAACTGACGTACAAAACATTACCACCTCTACTAACAATATAAATATGAAGCTAGCATCCTTAGAGTTAGATATACAAAAATCTAAATTGACCTCGTCAGAATCACAGATGAGTGGTAAAACTACATATGGCGAGATGCTCGCAGAACTCAGTGACCAGACATGGAGAAAAAAGAATATATTAATAATGGGTATACCCGAATCTCAATTAATTAATCACGCAGAACGTTCTAATCTGGATAGGAATGAAGTACTCAAAATCTTTAAAACTATATTAGATAACTGTCCGGAACCTACAAAAGTGATTCGAGTTGGAAAGTACAAGGAAAATGAAAATCGACCCATTAAAGTAAGCTTTAAAACAGATGAAACACCAAAGATATTACTCCAAAATAAAAACAAATTAATGAATAAAACTATAAAAATATTTTCTGATCAAACGCCTTTTCAGCAAAGTCAATTTAAAATCCTCAAAAACGAACTTGACTCTAGAATTGCCAAGGGAGAGGATAACCTACAAATTAAGTATATTAGAGGCATGCCTAAAATAGTTAAAGTCCCAAAAAACTTAAGGCTATAAAAAAACAAATAAATAATAGCAACACCTATCAAGTACTCAATAGTTTTGATAACCTAATAACTATTAAAAATTCATTAAAATTCCTGTACGCAAATGCAAGGAGCATTGTCAAACCTGGTAAATTTGATGAATTACGATGTATTGTAAAATGCTTACCATCAGAAATACACTTGGTAATCTTAACCGAAACTTGGATTAAATCTCATGAAGAAGCCAAAAAATTTCAAATACCAGGCTTCAAGCACTATTACCATTTCAGGCAAAATACGATTGGTGGTGGTGTCTCGATTTTTGTCAATAACAGTATAAAACATAATTTGATTGAAGAATTCTCCCAAGATGACAATCACTTCCTATGGATATCTTTGGCAAAATTCTCTTTAGAAATTGGTGTTGTGTATAAACCTGGTCGAACCAATGTTCAACATTTCTTAGACACCTTCTCGGCTCAGCTGAACAAAAGAAAAAGAGCATTAGTCTTTGGAGATTTTAACTTTGACTTATTGAATTCCGATAACCCGATAGAATATTATAAAAACACATTAAAAGAAAATGGATACACCATTGTTAATAAGATCCACCCAAATTTCTGCACCCGGGAAATAAACAACAAAAGGAGTTTATTAGACCACGTTTTTAACAAATATAAAAGATAACCAATTCCATTTAGCTATTATAGAATCCTCAATATCGGACCATAAACAGATCTACTTCGAAGTGAAAAAGTATCAACCAAAATGTAAACAGAAAATAGAATATGAAGCCCTAGATTACGCGAAACTCAGTAAAATTATAACGGAGGTGGAAGTAGATAAGGATAATGATGATTACGTTGTATTTGAAAATAAATTATTAAAAAGCCTAGAAATGTGTAAGATTAAAAAAGTTAAAATTTTGAACCCACCAAGACAAGACTGGATAAATAAAACAATATTACATGAAATAAATAAAAAGAATGTTCTTTGGCATAAATATAAAAGAAATCCACAAAATATAGATATAGAAAAAGACTTTATAAAGCAGAGAAATATGGTCACGGAAGAGATACAAAGAATGAAAAAGGAGTATTATTTTAAACACTTCTTTCAAAGCAAAAACAGGCCAAGAAAAATGTGGAAGCTAATAGACAACCTAACTCACAATAGGGTAAAGGAAAGTGTGATCCCAGTTAAATTACAAAAAGGCGATAGTATAATAACTGACGAAAAGGATATCTGCGAATATTTCAATGAATTTTTTTCAACTATTGGATTAAAACTTGCTCAGGCAATACCTCTAAAGTATCATAAAGACAAAATCTACACGGCTGCACAAGTTGATGCTAATCAAAGTAACTTCGGTTTAAACACACTAAAACTAGCTACAACTGATGAAATAAGCAAAATTATCAGTAAATTGGACTCACATTCTAGTTCAGGCATTGATAACATAAATACTAAATCAATAAAATGCATAAAACATTCGATAGTTGATGAGCTTACCCGATGTATAAACGCTTCCCTGAAGCGAGGTCAATTTCCCGCAAGTTTCAAAATTGCTAAGGTTACTCCTATATATAAATCAGGTAATAGATGTGATCCTAACAACTATCGTCCTATATCTGTGCTTCCTGTAATGTCCAAAATATTTGAACGAACTGTATACAATCGTCTTGAGGCATACTTAAATTCTATTAACTTTATTTATTCGAAACAATACGGCTTTAGACCTAAATCTAACTCTCTATCTGCAACTGTAGACTTAGTATCTAAAATAAAAAATAATATTGATGAAAAAAAAATTGTTCTCGGCATATTTGTAGACTTAAAAAAAGCCTTTGATACAGTAAGTCACGAAATACTATTATGCAAACTAAAGGACATTGGCATATCAGGAACTGCTTACAATATTTTTGAATCATACTTAAAAAATCGTTACCAAATAGTCAAGACTAAAGAATACCAAAGTTGCCCGCAATCAATAACTTACGGAGTTCCCCAAGGGTCCATTCTTGGATCAATATTATTTCTAATATATATTAATGGTATTAGTAAACTTGACCTGAAAGGAGAATTATCACTGTATGCCGATGACACTAGTTTATTCTATTTTGGCCATAAATTAGAATCAATAGTACAGGATGCACAAGACGACCTAAACATACTTAATATCTGGTTTCAATGTAATCTATTAACACTTAATATCGACAAAACACACTACGTAATATTTGCAGCTAAAAACAAAAATATTCCAAATTTACAACCACTACAGATTAATAAAACAGCAATAACCAGATCATATTCCGAAAAATATCTAGGCCTTATTTTAGACAACAAACTTTCATGGAAGCCACACATAAATAAAATACAGTTAAAATTGATCTCGCTTACAGGAGCACTTCGAAATATAGTCCGTTTTCTACCACAACGTGTACGTTATCTTATATATAACTCATTAATTAAACCCCATATTGACTACCTAATCGAAATCTGGGGATCAGCCGCTAAAACTAACCTTAATAAAATACAAATAGCCCAAAACAAATTACTAAAAATATTATTTCACTATGATTATTTAACACCGACAATAAAACTATATAAAGAAACTAAACTAATGGACATATCAAAAACATTTAAATATTACACATCTATTCTAATCAGGAAGATACTAACAAAACAAATACATACAAATATAACATTTTCTACTAAAAACGAGTATACACACCTAAGAAGGCTTAGAAGCTCGAGTAATATAATACTCCGAGCACCAAGGACCAATTATGGAAAACATAATATAACATTTCAAAGCGCTCAACTTTATAATAAATTACCGAAATATATCAAAGAAGCTAAAAATATATATACATATAAAAAATTGCTGAAAAGACATTTTTTACAATGAGAAAAAAAAAAAAAAAAATTAAAAAAAAAAAAAAAAAAAAAACATACATATACGTATACTAATAAAATATACATACATATACTAATAAAATACACATACATTTACATATAATAATAAAATATACATAATAATAATAAAATAAAATACATCCTAAATCTGGCAAATCAACTAATTATTAGCAAAAGATTTGGCTTCAATCAAAATATTTACGATTATAAAAAGGATAATAGCTGAGTTTATATTAGTACGATAAAGCCACATCTAGCGACTTTAAATCGCTAGCAAAACATATCATACGTTTTATTTTGTTTTCACCCACAAATTTATTATCTTTTTTTTTTTTTTTTTTTTTCTCTTAGAGATGTTTATTTGTGATATTTTGTATTAAGTTATGTTATTTTTTTTTGTTTAGCACGCTCCTACATGCAAAAAATTGTACTTAGTTAAGTTTTAGTTTTAAGTTCTCATTTAAGTGAATGTAAATTCTTATGGGAATAAAATTTTCTTAAACCGTAAACCGTAGATTAATTTCTTAACTTAATTAGATCTTATTCCTTAACACTTGTATGTATAATATGTATTAAGTATGTATGTATATGTTTATGTATATTATATAAACATCACAAAGTACCTTAATTGTTATTCTAGTCTACAATAGAATTAGAAAACTAAATTTGAATGTCCTTGTATTGAATTTCTTAGCTTTATATGATTTGGTCTTTCCTTCAAGGTTTTTTTTATTTTTATACTTTGTCAACTGTAATGCTCATGTCGTCACCATCTGTAATTGACGATACATTTAGCTAAAAACTGTTTATATTAATAATGCGTTTATTTAATGTGTATGATGTATTTGTCGTTGATGGTCTTACAAAATAAATAAATAAATAAACTTGTGGCTTACTACATTTTCACGTCCGCAGAGACAAATTAGATAACTAAAAATTAAGGACTGATATTTATTAATGATTCTTAATTTACTATTTACTCTCATAAGCTTAATTGTGACTTGGTAAATAATATGATACAATTTTTTTGCAATTATTTTATTCACTTATATAAGGAAGTCTGAAAGTTGCGCCTATTACTTAGTACTACTTACTATATAGAATAGATGAGAGGTGCAAGATGCTATGAACATGTAATGAGGAGGGGTGAAAATCATGTGAACAAAACGCGTGTTAAATGCGAGTGTGGATGGATTTGAGACTAGAGGAAGACGGAAAGGCGATGGTTGGATTGCGTGAGGTGCGAAAAGCAAAGAAAAAGTAACGCTAGAGTTGAAGAATGAAAGGAGAGTTTGGAAGCGAAAAACATGTTGTGACGACCCCACTGAGAGTGGGATAAAGGCAGGAGAATGATGCATGATTTTAATCGTTTATATTTAAAACTTTACTTAGTTTATAAGTATTCTACATTTGTGTTATAACACTCCTCTATACATTACCTCTTCCATAATAATAATTACTACCTCATTTATTAAACCTTTTTACTAAAACCTTTAAATAGATACATTTTCATACTGTTCTTTTTATATTCCATGAAAGTACTTGCACATCAGAATACAGGCTCAGATGTTTACAAACAATTTGTTAAGCATGCATGTAGATGAAGACATAATATCATTAGTAATATCATTCTGTGTGAACAGAATTTGTATGGTAATAGAATGAGTGTTGTGAAAATTTTATAATGAGAAAAGTATTCATATAATATTTTCTCAATTTAGGTAGGAGGTGGCCTTTTAGCAGTTGCAACAGCTCGGGAAGTGCAAGAGATGG
The DNA here is from genome assembly GCA_029227775.1 of Morpho helenor. Taxonomy (NCBI): domain Eukaryota; kingdom Metazoa; phylum Arthropoda; class Insecta; order Lepidoptera; family Nymphalidae; genus Morpho; species Morpho helenor. The sequence continues at coordinate 5,734,122 of JARGCU010000006.1, forward strand.
ACGTGTCGTTATTACTCAAAGGTGGTGCGTGTTGGGCAGAAGACGAATGCGAAGTGGACTTACTTGCTCTGTCGGCTGATCCCGCATCTTTACCGGACACTGGTTTTCTTCTTATTCAACATCATGACAAGTTAGTATGTTACATTCTACAAAAGGTACATACGCCGTGTGGTATCCGGCTGAATAGAATAGTACCACCCTCATTTCTTACCGAGGTGTCGTAAAAGGTGACTAAGGTAAGTCGACCAGCCGTGTGGTATCCGGCTGAGTAGAATAGACCACCCTCCTTCTTACCGAGGTGTCGTAAAAGGCGACTAAGGTAAGTTGACCCACCGTGTGGTATTCGGTTAAGTAGAGTAGACCACCCTCTTTCTTACCGAGGTGTCGTAAAATACGACTAAGGTAAGTTGATGTCAGGCAGGCGGCCGGTCGTAAAACACGTAGCCAAATCATGTAACAACATGTTTAAAACATGTTGTGCAGACCCCACTTAGAGTGGGATAAGGGCAGGAAGATGATGATTCTACAAAAGGCACAACAAAATATGCCCAACTTTATCCGTCCTATTGAACTACTAGACTGGCTGCCTGTTCATAGAAACGGAGCGAGGCTGCAGAGCGGAGAAACAAAGAATTATTAACCAATAGGATTGCACAAAATGTCCACTCCTCTTCAATGGACAAAAAAACGAGCTAATAATTTAAAATTCATACAAAATCGGAAGCGGAGGAAACGGAACGGGGTACGGAGCAGGGTAGCGAGTTTTTAGTGCAGGCCAGAGCGCGCGTCTTAAGGCAATCGCCGGTCACCGAGAACTTAAAATGACTCGTTGTGTGCTGGCAGCCTAGCTCCACATATTCGCAACTCCGCTCCGCATTACTTTCTCGCTCCACTCCGCCTCCTCACTCCGCTCCACTCCGCCTCCTCACTCCGCTCCACTCCGCCTCCTCACTCCGCTCCGGTGGACAGATACATTAAGCAACTCTGCTTCTGCTCCACATTACTCTCTCGCTCGACTCTGCTGCCTCGCTTCGCTGCAGCGGACAGGCAGCCCTAATGTTGTTAATTAGTAGAGCTAATTATACCTGAGTCCGTGTATTTTGAGTATCATTATTGGTAATTGGTTTTAGGCCAAACGGAGGATCTGTTCCGGGCACCGGCAACAGTTCTCCGCTTAATCCCAACGCACCTCAGGCACCAGTAGGCATGGCCGGACAGACAGGACGTGGTGCCAGCGTTGTACGTATTATTTTGTCTCATGTATCCTTAAGGCAAATTAAAATTAAATAAAAAAATTAATAAAAATGATAAATATGTTTATATTTATCATTTTTATTAATTTAATTTACAGGTTTATATACAAATTGTTAATGAAGAATACTATAATGGTATAATTATATAAAGATGCTTGAAAACGATGTTTTGAGATACGACAAGATTTTTTTCTAGAGTCCAAGTTATTTAAATAAGTTTAGATTAAAAGATAAACGCTAAAGATCACTTGGATATTTAAAATCATTATTACATATAAACATTTTCGTCAATTCAGCGAATTCAGCGTGTACAGCTGTAGTAACTACGAGTATGGTGTACGAAATTTTTTGGTTATTGTTTTTATACAAATAATGTGTAGCTATATATACTATACTAATATTTTAATTCAAATATACTAATCTAGGTGATATTGTATCATAGTTTTTCCGATATAACGGCATTGAGCGACTCTTAAGTGATAGTATGGTTTTCTATAGCCTGCTTTTAATTTTCTATGGCGCTCACATGTTGCACCGCAATTGTTTGTTTAGACTTCCTGCCAATAAGTTGGAATAATACATTTATTTTACTAATATTATCACCTAATTTAACTAATAACTCAACTTTACTAATTTCTAAAATTATAATAGCCGTAAATGCTGTATAAAACTAAAATACAATGTAATTTTTTAAATATTTAAGTTGGTAATATGCAACTTAAAATTGAAAAAGAACGTAGAATACATAAAGAGTTATTATACATAGAGTACGGGAGCCATAGGCAAGCCTTTGAGTGCGAGTATTCAACAAATAATTAAAGAGGGAAGATGCTTATCTATTTAAGACCCATGCTTATCTTTGTCTAGCCACACATAAAAAAGAGTCAGATTGGTAGCTTCATTTGCTTTTTTTTAAGATGGATATATTTTAGGCTGGATCCCCTACTCTAGTATAATAACTCTATGAGAATACAGAAAAAGAATTTCAAGTAATGAAATGGTCCACAGCACGAGCGGCGGGCAAGCCAATCAAAGCCAACTGGCCACGAAGCGTACGTTACCATAGTACGTGCACGAAATTCACTAACGATTATTGCTTTGCTGAATGAGAGAATTATAGTTCGCATACTATGAAATGATATAACATATTTTATATCGTTACATCTTTGTCATTTAAAATACATTTAGCGTTATTAAAATATGTAAGAATTCTCTCATTTAGTAGGTGACGGGTATCCGAAATGGTGTGGGATTTTTGTCTTTGAAATTATGTTGTTACGTGCCGCCTAAACGCTTCGCTTATATCTCTATAATATTTCTAACCTACTAAAATTTGTGGTCAGCTATCTGTACATATATTATTCTTATAACATGTATTGATAAACAATTGAATTGTTTTTTTTATTTATATATTTTAGGCTGTTCAAACTTTTAGGTCACTGTCATGCCGGAAAATTCCGTTATGTTAATTAGGAGACTATGAAAGTGTGAATGTATGATGAATGTCTGTAACCGAACGTTGGCTGCAGGTCAAGGGCCTGCAGTTTCCGGGCTGCCACGACGCCAAATACTGTCGCCTGGTGCTGCATCGCTCAAAGCTTCTAATGAAACCGGTCAGTGATTGTCGTTGTGCCCTCCCTGTTCAACCCTATCCTTGAAATTAGAGCCATATTTCCTAACGCACCTTTATAATTTACGATTTGTTTTCTCTATTATGCGATGCGCACCTTATTGTTTCGAATTCGCAGTGCAGTTGTCTTCATTGAAGTTAATTTTCTTTTTTATTTTGTCGTGTTTCAATCACTTTTTTTCGTTGATTAGTCAGTATCATCTTTCGGTTTCTTTACCTTATTTTGGTTTCCATCATTCTTGTTTTATTTTCACATCGAACATACATCTCATTGTAGATATTAGGTTCTTTAAAAATATTTTTTTTTTCGATTGTTATTAATACACAAAATTCATAAAGCGAATGGTACACAATTTTTTGTCTTTTATTTTGCTTGCTATTTTGTCTATGTTATGCTAAGTAGATCTTCATGTTCTTCAAAATATAAATGTTGTATAATGTATTTAAAAACATATATTTAAAATGTTATTTTATAGCTTGTGTTATAATTGACTGATGCAATTTGTTTACAATTTATACATGTTATTACATTTATGAAATCTATGAAGCGTGCCAATACAATAATTGTTTTATTCAGGTACTCAAACACAAAATTGACAATATTAAGAGAATGGCTGCCCATCCATCACAACCACTGTGTAAGTGTATACGGTTAAAAATGTAAGACAGGGGTGTGATAAGCTAACTTGACCTAAATAAACAATGCTTAACTTTAGGTGGACCAAAAAAAATAAAATTTCCACGGAAACAAATATTTTATTTTGATTAGTATATTGTAAAAAACATATATACTTAAAGTTAAATCATTGAAATCAACCATAAAGTTTACAAATAAAGTATTGTATATTAATTAATTAAATGCTGTTTTAAATGCTGATTTCGTTTTGAATTAACGGATATATTAATTGGGCCGCAAAAATTTTCATCTCAGGCCGCGATTTTAACACCCCTGATGTTAGGTAATCAATGTTTATTGTCACTTTTCTGTTGAGAAATGTGTAATTTTCCATTATTTGGGATTCCTTATTATGATCAGATCTAACGGGAGGTGCGGATGGATCCGTTCAACTCTGGGAGTGGGGCCATGGGTCATGTGTGTGGTCGCCACGCGCACCCGGTGCCTTCGCCAAAGTGACGCGAGTGAGATTCTCGGACTACGGTAACAAGTTCGCCGCATCTGACGCCGATGGGAACCTGGCACTTTGGCAACTGCACCCCTCGGCTGCTAGTGGGAACCAACCTCACGCTTCGCCACGACCCTTCTTTGTAAGTCCTACTGTCTTCTTTCATTATCCAAATCTATACAAGCAACAATAAGGCTATTTTATCATTTTATCCATAGCATATTTTAAATGCAAAAGTCTGTCTGTTGCGCTTTCACGGCTATTTCTTGTCTAAAATTGATGAAATTAAGCAGAATTAAAGCTTATTCGCTGAGGTAACATAGATGAAATCATTACCTTTTTTCTTTCGGGAACATGGAAAAAACATGCATTATCGATTATTTTAATTTATTTTTTTTAATTCTAACCCCTTAAATTTTTAAATATTTCTAATTATAAAAACAAAATAATTAAAAAAACATTTAAAAATATAATAAATTTTTGTCCGTCGGGAGCGGGGTAATATCCCGAGTTACCGGTGGTTAGGGAGGGATCCAGAGTGAGGAACTTCCTCACAATACACGCCGTTTCAAGCAATACTGCCTTTTGCATCGAGCTCTTGATCCAACTGTTATTGATTTGTTATTATTATACCATACTATTATGCAGATTGGTTCGTAGTTAAAAATCAACATAGTTATCAAGCATATTTGAATTTGGATGACAGATAAAGCATAACATTCTATAATTTTTTTTTTAATTTTAGTTTTATGTAGTAACTCTATTCATCCTTTTGGAAAGAAGTCCAACTAAGCAACATAGTATTTTCAGTATGTCTTAACTGAGTTGTAATAAATATAAATTGTTTTGTTTCAGACTCATCAGTGTCACAGTAAAGGCATAAGCGACTTCGTATTTTTGGGTTCTTGTAGTTTAGTTGCCACAGGTAATGATTTCTTGTAATAGGATACATAACTGTAACATTTTTTATTTAACTTATAAATTGTTTGTTATAGCTGGTCACAGTTCCGAGAGTAAGAATGTTGCAATTTGGGATACGCTCATGCCAATAAAGAAGGCTTTAGTGGTTTGTAAGTAGCATTTTCTTTCACATTTTTTTTTGAAGGCTTCTTTAACCTTAGCTTGTAATTCAGAAAAGTTGTTTTGAGGCAAATTGCAATACAGCGTAGGTTTACGCCTACAAAACTCGTGAGTGTTAAAGAAACCTATAACTTGGTCTTTCAAGTTATAGGTCGCAAGAAAAAACTATCTTTTTTAATAGTTCGTTGCGTGATGACACAGATGGGATTGAAATAAGGATCACAATGATCTCCTCTCTTTATCCCACTCTAAATGAGGTCGGCACAACGTGTTACAAACATGTTGTCACAAGATTTGACTACGTATTTTACGACCGGCCGCCTGCCTGACGTCAACTTACTTTAGTTGTATTTTACGAAACCTCGGTAAGAAAGAGGGTGATTTATTCCGCTCTGCTGGATACCACACGGCGAGTCAACTTACCTTAGTCGCCTTTTAACAAAAAAACAGTAAAGTAGCTGTCATTATCCTTCCCTTATCCCACTCTAAACAGGGTCGGCACATCATGTTATAAAAATGTTGTTGCATTATTTACCTACGTATTTTACGACCGTCCGCCTGCCTGACATCAACTTATCTTAGTTGCCTTTTACGACACCTGGGTAAGAAATAAGTGTGCTCCTTTTTACTCAGTCGAATAAGTAAGTAAGTAGTAAGTAACGGCCTGTTACTATCCCACTGCTGGGCATAGGCCCCCTCTCTCCATTTTTGGAGAGAAGGGTTGGAGCTAAGACCTACCACGCTGCTCCAATGCGGATTGGTAGGTTACACATATCCCCGGAATTCTCTAGAGATATGCAGGTTTCCTCACGATGTTTTCCTTCACCGAAAAGCGTGTGATAAATTGCAATTATCAATTAGACACATAAGTTTTAATAGAAAAACTCATTGGTGTCTGCCCGGGTTTGAACCCGTGAGCGTCTCTAGAGATTGACACGGTCGCACCGCTAGGCCATCACAGCTTACACATACGCTAGGCCATCACAGTCGAATGCCACACGGCAATTGTTTTATATTCAAATTCAAATTCAAAATATTCTTTATTCAAGTGGACTGTTTACAGTACTTTTGAATCGTCAAATGTTTTAAAGAAGCTACCACTGATTTGGAAGTTTGCTCCTACCGAGAAGAATCAGCAAGAAACTCGGCGGCTAGTCTTTTAAAAAATTATTACAATTTGATGGTTACAAGATAATCGTTGCAGCTGGATGCGTAGCTGACTGCAGTTAAGATAAGCTATCACTCAAATAATCCTCAATAGTATAGTAAGCTTTATATAGCAACATCGTTTTGAGATAATTTCTAAACTTATGTAAAGGCAAGTCTAGATAATGTTGAGGAATTTTGTTATAAAAACGTGTACCGAGACCGACAAATGATTTTCCGACCTTTTGGAGGCGTAATCTAGGCGTCATTATTTTATGTCTGTTTCTTGTATGTCGGTCATACCTATCACTATTTTTACTATACAAGTGAATATTTTTACGTACAAATAGTATATATGTAGTGATGTTGATATTGTGTTACGAAGCATGGACTTGCCACGAGGGAGGCGCGGCGTGCGTGGCGTGGGCGGGGCAAGCGGGCGTGCTCGTGTCGTGCGGGCGACGCGGGGACGTGCTAGTCTGGGACTTGCGCGCTCGCGCCCCTCGACACAAGCTTCACGCACATCACGCGCCCATCAAGTGCGTTTCGTTGTCTCCAAGGGAAGACTACTACGCTATTGGTGCTGCTGACGGAGATATTAAGGTATTAAACCAGTTTACTACACTTTTTACGGCTCCCTTACGTACTTATCTAACGCTTATAGGAAGCATGATACAATATATTTCCAACTAATGTTTATAAGACATAATTTACGAGTTAATTAGTCATTAATTAAGAAGAGTGCATGCAAATGAGCTGCGAATGCTATGGTGGATATGTGAGGTGAAAATTCTGGATAAAGTAAATGAGAATTTTAATAAATAAAATTAGTATATAAGTCTGAAAGTAGCGCCCATTGTAGAAATGACATTGTAGGTATGGACATATATGAGGAGGGATAAAAGTCATGTGACCAAACGAGTGTTAAATATAAATGTTGATGGATATGTATAGACAGAAACCTAAATAGAGATGGTTGGATTGTGTGAATTATAACATGCATATGAAAGGAGTAGCGCCAGAGTTGACGAATGAGAGGTTGGAAGAGAAAAAACATGTTGTGCCAATCCCACTTAGAGTAAGATAAGAACATGAGAATGATGGTTTATAAGACAATAATTTTATCTGCTTCAAAAATAAATTTAATCAATCAATTTATTTATGTCTACTGGTGGTACTCGAGACTTAGTTCGCACCAACTTCCAACTTTAGCGTTTAAACACCTTCAATACTGGAATGTATATCTTCTCCCAGGTTTGCAAAGAAAAAAAATGTAAGAATGGCCCTATTTTTACCTCGGTGTTTAAACTTTAATTGTGCCAATCTATATATCGGTCCAAAGGGTTCGAGGTGAAAATTAATAACATTAGTTTGTCTACTCTCTTTTACTGTCTAGTCTCTCTTAAAATTTCAAGTAGATGAAAAGTGAGTTACACTCTCGCTCGACGAAGACTATTGAACTTACTTTAATTGTATTAAAAAAATAATATAAGAAATAGGCGAAACAATTATAATGCGATTATTTTTAATAGGTGTTTTCATTGGCCACCCATCAACTATTGCATACATTCGCTGGAGAGCACGCTAGGAGTTCTTTCTTCAAACATATTGGGCAAGGGGTCACCCAAATTCACATAGGTATGTAATTATATTAATTATTTAATTTATTTATTTATGTACCATAAAAGAAAACATCCAACTGGAAAACAAGTACAAAGGATAACCTATCTCTATAAGAGATCTCTGCCAGCGACCCTTGGTGCTTGGATAACTAAAAGAAACGTAGTATAGGTACATTAAAATAAATAAATAACAACAACAAGACACTATAAAACAAAATAATAAACTTGATATAAAAAATTGATAAATATATAAACATAATAAAAAAATTATACAAAATAAAAAAATTGATAAATATATAAATAAACTTACATTCTAATAATAATAAAATAAATATATGTAATACAAGATAAGTTATGACAGCGAGGAAAGATAGTATTGCTACATGTAATTAAAACATCATGAAACTAAGAAGTTTGCACAAGTAAGCGACTAAGGTGAGATGACGTCAGGCAGGCGGCCGGTCGTAAAATACCTAGCCGTATCATGTGACGACATGTTTAGAACATGTTGTGCCGACTCCACCTAGAGTGGGATAATGGTAGGAGGGTGATGATAATTTAGATAGTGAGCTAATGTGTGGTCATAGCGTGTGTCTTTTTCCAAACATCCAAAATAGATTGCGCTATCGCCACAAAATTATCAGTGCGTTATATTATTACTAGCGAACCGCGTTGGCTTCGCCCGCGTGTAAATCAGTATAGCCCACAGTTTTAGCCGCGTAAATCCCGACCTCGCGGGAATTTAACCATAATGTACTCACCTAAACATAAATAACAATTTATTCTAGTAAAAACCGTATAAAAACCAGTTCAGTACTTTTTGAGAAAATCGATCACATACAAATAAATAGTTTTGGGATATTTTGTTTTATAATATCATATTATTATTTCTATTCCATTTACATTGTAGACGCTGCTGGGCGCGTGTTCTCGTGCGGCGCGGACGGTACCATGAAAGTGCGGAAGCTGCCCGACCGCGACCATCCGCACCACTACTCCACATAGTAAGTTCTGTTACCTCATCATTAAACTTTACGTAATTTTAGCCTCCCTCCTGGCGTCGTAATCCTCAATGCTGAGGGTCATTTATGTGAAATTTTATTAAGACTATTTTTCGCCACTTGGCGATCCTCTGCGGCGTGGATGGCGTCACTATTACTGGAGTCGAGTGTTGAGTAAATATGGTTGGTCCAACGCCTGTTCCCTGGGTCTCTTTCCTTACACTTTCCCGTGACAAGCAACTTTCAAGGTTGTCGCCACTCTTTCTCGCAACGTGCCCAAAGAACTCAAAAATCCTGCGGAGACATATGGTAGAAAGTCTGGTCTTGATTTGGAGTTCCTTAATTTTCGATGCGTTGGTCCGTTAAAACGGTTAAATTGGCGGAAAATAAATCGAGGACACGACTAGTTTTAGTGTAAAAAAATGTGTTTGCTTTCAATTTAATATAAAGCTTTTTGGAATCATATTTTTTTAGCTGATGTGATTACCTATGATAAGCTGTGATAGTACAGCGATGAGACCGTGCGACTCTTTGAAGTGTCACGGGTTCAAACCCTGGGCAAGAATCTGTGAGTTTTTTCTATTAAACATATGTGTGATACTTGTCTTTTAACACACACTTTTTTATGAGGGAAACATTGTGAGGAAACCTGTATATCTCTAGAGAATTCTATAGATATGTGTAACCTATCAATCCGCATTCATCCTGTACAAGACAGTAATGACTAAATGTAACTAGTAATAAGAATCATATTTTTAAGAGAACAACCGGCGAGTTTCTTGCTGGCTCCTCTAGGTATGAACAGTTTTCCGAACCGGCAGTAGAGTTGACGATTCAAAATCGCTTGTTTACAAGTTTATTTGAATAAAGAATATTTTAAATTTGAATTGAAGCAGCGTAGCGTAGCTCCGATCCTTCTCTCTAAAAACGAGAGAGGAGACCTATGCCCAGCTGTGGGATAGTATCAGACCGTTACTTTACTTTTCAAATTTTCTTAAAAGTTCAAAATTTATTCCAGGAAAGTTCCTGTGTTAGCTGAGCGAATAATGTACCGTGGGCGGTAACTGGCCCTACGTCCCGATGTGATCTATTTTATTGTTGCTGTTTGTTGTACGATAAGGAATTATACGCCGTTAGACTAGTCACTGAGTAGGCGATGTTGTAACTATAGTGTATTACAAATGTTTATGGATCTTTAGTTATTTCTAGTAAGATATATTCACTATTTTTATCTTAATCTATTGTATTAGAGACCGATTTATTTATTGGAAGGCGCCACTAGCCAGTAGTAGAGAGGGATGAAGCGAGGTATAACTTTTTTTAATTTAAACTATCGTGAGTAGTAATCATAGTTTGGGGCCGTTCAAGTATTACGTAAGCAGATTTATTATAATTATTTACCCCCCCCCCCCATCCCCCTTGTTAGCAAAAGTAAGCAAATCTCTTACCCCCTGCCCATGCTTACGTAAACATTTGTCAATTAATACCTATATTGTTTTTTTTTTCATATTATAATTATAATTTGAAAAATAGATTTAGGATAGAGATGATATTTTACTGATACGGTATTCAACATAGAGTAAAGGATAAAAATATTATATCTTACTTACATACAACAAATTAAAATTTGTTGTATGTTAGTAAGATATAACAAACAAACAATTTAAAAATTTTGGTACACATATTAAATTCAAATTAACAGTCTTCAGTCCATGAAACCCCAAACCATTATTCTAAATTTTTATTGCGTTTCTTTTTAAACAAAGACAATGTGTGGGTTGCCATTGGTGTCAAAAAGTAAATAACTACCGATGACGTAATCACCATATAGACTCCCCTACCCCCTCATGCCATCCAAAATAAGCAAAGCAAAGACACCCCCCCCCGTCCCCCCATAGTGCTCACGTAATACTTGAACGGTCCCTTTATGTATAGAAACCGGATATACTCACGTCTTATTCTATCATTTTAAGCCAATCCGTGGCCCTTATGACGTTTTCGCGGAACTGTTCCGGATATAATGAGACAAGTATAGCCGGTTTCTATACACGAAGTATGAGGTGTAACTTTTCAAGTGCAATAACTTATGAATACGACCAACGGTCGAAGCCTTTAATCTTGTTAACAGATAACCTTTCAAGATATTCAGCTTATATGAGTGCACTTAATCTTAATACGTGTAACTTGTTGACGCATAATAAATAATTTAAATATAATTATATATTAATATTTACCATATATTTGTTGTCGTTGTGGCTTGAAATAATGTAATGTTAAAGTGTATTCTCTATATAATCATATTTAATAACACGAATCATCATTCGGAGACCGAACATTCATTCATTAACAATTACATCGGTAATGTCCTTTTAGAAAATTCCTCACTATACTATTAGTTATAAGTGTTTATCTACTCTGATACTATAATACAAAGATTATAAAACTGAAACCAAAATTCTTATGACATACATTACGTATAGACCAAAAATAAAAAATTAAATAGTTTTATTAAGATACAGGTCTTGTATGGACACCTGTATCATAATATAACTTTTTAATCATAACGATACATCTATAAAACGTCCAGTTGGACCAAGGAGGTTGAACCTCTACCTTAAAAAAAAGGTTTCAATGAACGAGTCCGCGGCGACGCAACACGCATGCGCAATCGATGTTTGCGCTTTCATTTGACATTTAAAAAATCTTTTCAATATTTAAACAAAGTTTGGTTTTTACTAATATTATTTTACGTATTATAGTATGAGAGTAGATAAAGTAGTGTATGACACTGTACATAACTTGATCTTATAACAATCGTGTGATACTATAAAAAAACTTGCCTGCGGCTCGTTTTTTTAAAACATACTCGTGTTATAAGAACCCTTATTATGCAACAGTATCATAATCTACTATTATTCTATTTAATCTACTATGTAATGGGATGTATTAAAAATAACACGTCCATTTTCTTTTCTAAAAGCAATATGTTCTCTAAAATTATAATATAATAAAGCAATAAGCAACTTAAGTAATTACTTTAACCGGGTATCAGTATTAATGATCGCAGAATGAACGCTGAAATGTTTTTAAATCAACCGCTTTAGCTGTAGCACAATATAGATTATGACGTTGAAATATGTATCAAAGTTTATCTTAAATTTAAATATATTCTGCATTGTAATAATTATATGGGACACTTACACACATGGTTGTCCGTCCCCAAAGTAAGTAACTTAAATACTTGTGTTATGGTAGACAGAAAACTGGTGAATAAATACTTATATATTTTTTAAATACATACTTAGATAAAAATATACATGCAGACTCTAAGGCCAACAAATTAATTTATAGAAAATGTCAGTCAGGTAAAAGATTTGCACTTTCTTTCTGTATAGAGGGTACAGTTGAGCCACTTTCCACCATACTGCCGGCACCTATGTCTACTATATCATTTGTTATCTATGTGGATTAATATCGATACAAAGCCAGTGCCACATGCTGTAGTGCTTTAACAGAGGATAATAAATTCTAAAGAGACGATAAATATTGCATCATTGCATAAATGCAGTAGTTGATTACATGTCTGTAACTATGTGATAGGTTGCATTTTATTCCAACAGAGTTAGATTCATTTATTTATACTTTGGAAATCGTTTATTTATATGCTAATCAATTACGCCTTAGTAAAATACAATTTTGTGCATAGCTTATATTTTTCGTAATTTATATGATTTATATATTAACAATTGCAAATTATTTTAATTTGAACATTGGTTGTTTTGAATATATTAACGCTCTTTACAATATAAAAGACGACAGTAACGATCGCCGAATTCACATGTATGTACATAGGCCATCTTTCTACTGTCAAAAGACATTTTCTTTAGAAAAGTTTCGTTATTTATATTCGGTTAACTATTTGTAATATTTAGGTTAATATTATTTACTCGCCAAAGTTGTGTACAGCTAGTACCTTTAAATTCAATAAAAAAAAAGTTACCAAAATTTTAGGTCTTATTGTTTTAAATTCATAATAGAAAGCCCTTTGTTTATGTTACCTAATACAAATTTACGAAAATAATAAAATGCACAATTCGTCATTTTGTTAAAATGACATATATAATTAAGGTCATTAGTCCAATTATTCATAAAAAATTACATTTCATAATACCTAAATCAGAATTCATTTCATATGAATTCAACATGTTAATGATATTGTGGGCAAACTAAATTTATATAACATGCAGTAATTTACATGATCTGCGCGTTAAATATATATTTGTTAATTAACCAGTTTAATTCAAAATAACATTTAACTCTTTATTTTCAGAAATTACTACTTTAAGAAAATATTTGTGACCGTTTGTAGAAATCATCTTTAAAATAGGTTATCTTTTATTATATATCGAAAATTTGGTAACCAAATCTTTAGTTCTATTCAGGCGATTAATATTTTGGTTGTATTTTCACCATGTACGTTTTACTAAGTAGCCATGATACCTTAATATCGCTCGTTATTTTTATATTAATCACTGATTAGTATTTTCTTTATTTTTATAGTTTTTTCTGCGCAAACAACTTATTTTATTATTAAAAAACAATATTAACCTAATCATCATGAAATAGCATCTTAACCCCTATTCTAACAAAATCTATAGTAAAGGAGTATTTTATCTATAATTGATAAGCGATGAGACAAAATAAATTTCAGCTCTAGAGTTTTATACATAATCAATTTTTAGTGTCTATGCTAGTTCATATTGAAAATATTTACTTTTTCTTGTTTGGTGTTAATTTACTTTAATTAGTATTGTTTCACTGGTACCAACTAAACAATATCTTTAAAGGAATGAAGAATTAAAGCTTTAAAGTATTACAATATTTATAATCAGCCAAGCCAAAACGTATTTGTATCTAGATCAATTTGTGTGATTATTACAATATTAAATAATGTAAATCTACATGCTGCATCTGTGTTAATATAATTGTGTACGATGTTCATATTAATTAAAGCTTATTTTGTTTTATTTATGAAAAAAACGTTTAAAATAAAGGTTAATTTAAAACAGTGTTTTATTTTATGTCTTTGAATTCGGCGACGTGTATCGTGCAAAAATGGTACTACCACAAATTAACATGTAGATCGCGATCGGCACCTTATAATTACATATGCTACCTATCAATACATTATGAAACATCTAGCTTTCGCAACTTCGCGTGGACTGTTGTAGCGTGATAGGTTTATAATAGATGGCGCTTTTCAATGTCATCCTATTCCTGTAGAATTAACAGGATTTCTATATGTTACTTCGGTGGATAATGAATAATTGTGCCAAATTTCATCGCTATTGATTCAGAGGATTCTCCGACACTCACAAACTTTCGGATTTATAATATTAGTCGCATTCCTTTTTAGCGGATACAACTAGAACCAACAAAAATAACTGTATAGTGAATTAGGTTTAACAACTGCATTATTCAAAACTTTAAAAATATGTTATTTAATCCTGGATTTTTTTTATTGATATGCAAAAAGAACTAGCACAAAAAACTAAGAATATTCAAATCATTATGTGATCTATAGGAGTTATTTGTTTTTACTACAAGATTATTTATTCAAATAAAAATGAACACTTCAAAAAGATTATTTATTCAAATAAATTAAACTGCTGATTATTAGACGCTGTAGCAGATAAATCTAGTCTTACACCATTGACTAGTAAAAGCAATATTTTCAGACCAAAATCGCAGTACTGTTTCTGTCTTTGATAAACATTGGTATTCTTTAACGTTTAGCTTTTTCGTAATATAATGTAATTCAGAAGTCCTTGGTACTTGGTTTAAACAAAAATGAAAAACCTGGCATGACTTGTTTGAATACAAATGTTACATTTTTGTTGTATTAAGAATTACCACTCTCGCTTTCAACAATCCATGTCAGATAGTTTTGTATTAACAAATTTAAAAAAAGTTTATATCTAATCTAAATGAATGAAATCTTCTTTTAAATTATTTCATAAAAAATATTTTGAATTCTGGAAATATAACCAATGTTTCAATTAGGACGTAAATCGGCCAACTAATTTTTTTTTAAAGTCAGACGATTGATTGATAATTTGTAAAATCTTTCAATGCCAGTATTCACTTTAAAAGTTTCATAACATCATTATCAGTTAGCTTTATGCCTGAACAATCATGTACGAATGCTGCGACTTTATCAGTCTTTATTGTTACATTGCCTAGTGGATTTTCTAGGAAAAGTGTGGCAGTCTTTGAGCCATTAGCAATGTTCACATACTTACAAAATGGGCTAACTTGAAAATCAATATCTTTAGGTTTTGTGGATGAAACCACAATACTTTTTGCATTTAAATCAGGAACATTTTTTACTTCAACACCATCACACCATAAAGTAAATTTCATTCCATAAAGACCAAAAAGAATCTCTATCTCCTTATATAAAGTATCAAGATTTAAATATTTATCCTTATTTTTAAGAATAATACTTCCCTGATTTGTCTTCACCCCAAATCGCGGAGTTATATTTTGTAGAATAATGTTAGCCCAAGGAATATTCGGCGTTTCCATCTCTTTTCTCCATGTGATCACTAATTTCAACTGTGATCCTTTTAGCTCCTGTGATTCTTCTATTATATGTGGTTTCGAGGGGTTTAATTCATCAATACATTTCAAAGGCGCCTTTACCGTGCTCTCGATAAAATCACGATGTGTATTTATTATACGTAAAATATCGCTTTGTTTGGAGACTGAAAAATAGACATCGACTTCATCGGTTGGCACTAAATGGGCCTTTTTTCTGAGTTTTTGTAGTCTGTTTATGATTTCTCTAGCGAAACCTTCATCAAGCATCGTCTGATCAGGCGTAACGTTAAGCAAAATTAAAACATCATTGTCACTATGCGCTTCATATTTGTCATTACCTTGAGCTTGAAATATTACCCTCACTTCAGAGACATCAACTCGCTGACCAATAAGTTCAACAAAACCATCTGCAATAAGTTTCTCACACTGATCATTATTGAGATCTTTCAATGCTTGTGTTACTGCTTTAAAATCGCCTTTTAATCGAGCTCCAAGTATTTTATGATCGGGTTCTACTCTTAATGTTATGCCAAATTTCTGTTTATCACTGGAAAGCTCCACTTTCTTTACGTTCATTTCTTCTAACACATAATTAAGTAAAGAGTTAATGTCATTTAAGTAATTCTGATCCTGGTGTATTACAATCATTTCAGGTAGTGGATATTTAATAGGAATTGTTTTCCTATCTCTCAAAACTCTTCCAAGTTCGATTACAGACTGCATCCTGTGAACTGCTCTTTCAATATTTGTATCTACCAGACTTAGCTTAGCTTCTGGTATGAGGTTAAAGTGAACACTGTCTAATGAACTTCCAGGTAAAAGCTGTCGTAAGGTCTTGTACATGAGTTCCGTCAAGAAAGGAGTAAATGGTGCCATGACTCTGACCATATCAAATAGCACACCAAACAATGTATCTAATGCCACCTGGCAATCCTCTATTCCATTTTCACCTTTTAATCTCCTTCTATTCATTCTGACGTACCAGTTGGTGAGATGATCTATAAATTTTGTCAGTCTTGGCACAACAGTATAAAGTCTGTAAGCTGCCATTTCAGTTGTGACAAATTGAATTAAAGATTGTGTGAAGGAAGTTATCCATTTGTCCATTACATTTTCTCTCTCTGTTTTTTCATTGAATCTATAGTCTACTTTATCCTCCTGTACAATTCTTTCAACATTTTGCATCAAAAATCTAAAAGCATTATACCAAGGTAGGAACACATCCTTTATTACGTCTCTAACACCATCCTCTTTGAATCTAAGACTCTCAGCTTTCACAACTGGAGAATTGACAAGATAAAGTCTTAATGCATCTGCACCATATTTTGTTACAACCTCCATTGGATCTGGATAATTTTTTTTTCTCTTTGACATTTTTTGTCCATCCGAAGCCAATATCAATCCATTTGCAATTAAATTTTTAAATGGTGCTTTGTTAAACAAAGCAGTGGAGAGCACAATCAGAGTATAAAACCAACCTCTTGTTTGATCTATTCCTTCAGCAATGAAGTTTGCTGGAAAAATGTCCTCAAATTCTTTTTTATTTTCGAATGGGTAGTGGAACTGAGCATAAGGCATAGAGCCTGATTCAAACCAGCAGTCAAATACTTCTGGCACTCTTTTCAAAGGCGGGTGTCCATTTCTGGCAGAGGGAATTTCCAGATGATCAATGTTTTCTCTATGAATGTCTGTGATTTGTTTACCAGTCAATGCACTCAGCTCTTCAATACTGCCCACACACACAACTTCTTGCTTATCACTTGAAACCCATAAAGGAATTGGTGTTCCCCAATATCTGTTTCTACTTACAGCCCAATCTCTGGCTTCTTTTAACCAATTTCCAAAACGTTTTTCTTTCACATATTCTGGGACCCAATATGTCTCTTCACTAGACTTTAATAAATCTTGACTCATTTGTTCAACTCTTATAAACCAAGAAGGCACAGCCTTATAAATGAGAGGAGTTTCAGAACGCCAACAGTAAGGATAGCTATGTTTTACTTGTCCTAGCTGTACAAGCCTGTTGCGTGATTTTATATTTGCAATAATATTTTTATCCGCATCTTTAACATACTGTCCTAAAAAGTCCTTAACAGGTTTAACAAATTTACCGCTGGCATCGACAGGGCAAATAATGTCTTGATCTCTAGTTATAATACCTGCAGCTAAACAAACTCTGTAATCATCTTCACCAAAATATGGTGCCTGATGAACAACACCTGTACCTGAATCATTAGTAACATATCCATCAGTAAGTACTTGAAAGGCATTTGCACATTTATCAACAAAGTAGTCAAAAAGAGGTGTGTATTTTTTTCCTTTTAATTTTGAACCCAAAAACTTGTCAAGTACCACAAAATCCTCAACATTTTTAAAAATAATAGGAAATCTATCTTCTTGTAACACATAGCAAGTGCCTGTAGCTTTCTCTTCTATTTTGATATAGTTTAATTTAGGATTTACACAAAGGGCTAAATTGCTAGGAAGAGTCCAAGGTGTGGTAGTCCAAGCGAGTAGAGAAAATCCTTCATCGGTAGGAAATGAAACAACAACAGCAGGATCCACTACATCCTTATAGTTTTGCCCGGCTTCAAAATTTGAGAGTGGTGTTGAACATGTTGTAGAGTAAGGCATTACTTTAACACCTTGATAGACCAAGCCTTTATTATAGAGTTCTTTAAATACCCACCAAACAGATTCCATAAACCATGGGTATAATGTTTTATAATCATTTTTAAAATCTGTAAAATAAATAAAAAATAAGAGATTATATAAACTATTTTGAAAGTCAAAGATCTAATATGGTAAATTTACCTATCCATCGACCCATGCGTGTAATAATAGTCTCCCATTCAGTTGCATACTTCATTACAATTTTTCTACATTCAGCATTATATTTATCTATCCCTAACTTTTCCACATCTTCAGGACCTTTAATGCCTAAGGTTTTATCTATTTCGAATTCCACTGGCAGCCCATGACAATCCCAACCAAACCTTCTTTCAACATGATAGCCCTGTGAAAAAATAAGTTGATTATTTTATACTTTACAAGTTTTTTTGTCATACTGTAAACATTTTTTTTTTTCTAAATTAAAATTGTGAGTATAGTATTATAATTTCTCTTTCAGTTTAAAATGATAATATGAATATGACAGCATAGATTTCTTATTATCTATTATAAGAATACAAATCTTAAAAATTTGCACCTATGATAATGTTGAGATGTGCTTCAGTTTACCATAAAAGTGCACTGAGTTAATTCACTGCCTTTCATGATTCACTAGGTTTCAAAATTGAACAATTATTACCTTTTGATGTGCATATCTTGTAACAACATCTTTAATAGTCCCAGCTAGGATGTGTCCGTAATGAGGCAATCCAGTTGCAAATGGGGGTCCATCATAAAAGGAATATCTATAAAAAAAGTTTTTATCTGTTCATAAACCAATAAAAATTATCTTGCCAATTTCATGTGTATATTTTCACTCAATATTTTGGTATAACCATTCTTACAAGTTTTTTTGTGAATGAAAGGTGGTAAAGAATTGCTTTTGAAATGTTCAATTCAATCCTCATATATTTGATATCCTGAATTCCAAGCAGAACCACGATGTTAAAGAATACTAGATAATACTATATTGTGTTATAAACAATCCCGATAACTGTAGTTTCAAAAATTATATGTTCAATGTGTGGCCAAAAACTACAAATTGAATCAACTATAATATAACTCCTAAATTCTTATCTAAATAAATCAAATTTCATTCCTACTGAAATTACAAATTAATGTTTATATATACCAGGAAAAGGAAATTGATGGATGATAGCTACAAATTTTTTTTTCTTATTTAAATTTCAAAATTAATTTGTAATACACATTATTAACTTGTTTTAAAATAAAGTATGGAAGAAAATCATAAATTTCAGGTTAGGAAAATCTCACCTAGGTTTATTTTTTGATTGCTTTAGACATGATTGAAAAGCATCAATATCTTTCCAGAAGGATAAAACTTTTTCTTCTTCTTTCGGAAAATTTATACTTTCAGGCACTCTTTCGACTTTAAACGACATGATGAAATATCATATCGTGTTTTAAAAATTTCCACATTAAAAAAACTTCCACGCAGGAAATTGTTTTAAGATTTTAGTCAGTAGTAGGGATGTAAAATCAATCGATTTTTTAAGTAATCGATCACACATTGTTTCTGTTCGTTTTCTTCATAGAGTACGTTTTCTAGAGATGTGACTTGGAGTTTAAAAATCGATTACCTTTTTTACTTCCTTAGCTATAAAGATAATTTATTTGTTTACTTTGTCAAAATTGTCACAGTAATGAGTAAGTAGATTTTTACGAATGTGGAAAAGTATTCAATCATGGATTGTACATGGTTAAAAACATCGCCAAGGTACGGTCACTTAGGTAAAGAAAAATTACGATTTAAGAAAGTGTTTGTCTTTGTAAACAATAAATAATTTGATGTCTAGATAGAGAATATGTCAGCATATAATTTGGGAATTGTAGAAATTAATTAGTTTGTATTCTTGTAGTATTAGCTACTCGTAACACAAAGTCACATTAATTATCTAGATTCAGTGTAGTGTTATAAATTTTATTCTGGATTTTTGTTTCCTAATGTTCCATACAGAATTTTTTTAGTAATTTTTTTGTATTGAGTGTAGCAATTGTGTGTTGATTTGATATAGTTAATTACGTTTATTATTTGTTAGTATTAATAAGTTTATTGTAACATTTTGATTTGATATGACAGTAAATGATTTGACAATTTTATTTTAAGTTGTGCATTTTTATATGGTGTTAACCTAACCTAACCTTATTTTCTTTTAGCTTAAAGAAGGGTGTCGAAATTATAAACCAACTAGATGAAAATAGATTTGAACAATTTCTTAGAAGAATTGTAACCAAATTTAAACTTCAAGACACAGAGATATTTACAGAAGAAGAGAAACTCAAATTAAAAAGAATCTTTCAAATATCTGATGAACATTTGCTGATAGCAATTAGATCAATTTTATATATATTTAAAAGGATACTCAAATTTATCTTTATGCCAATAAATTTAAGAAATGATTTATTAAACATTGGTTTCAATAATGAAAAGACTAATTTTCTTATCAAAGTTTGGTCTACAGAAACAAGTATGATGCTAAATGATATGTCATCAAGCACTAGTGACAAATATCAAGATGACCCTATAATTCAGTGGAAATTAAAAGCAGAATTAAGTTCAGAATATCAAAAAAGATGTAAAATACCTAAAGTTTATATTTCCCTGTTAAAAGAAAATAGTGAAATTGAATTAGAACTGACCCGTCAAGATCTGAATTGTATGTTTCTACAAATAGAAGCTATTCAAAATGAACTGGATAATGTATTTTAATGTTTATTATATGGATGTGTGTTCTATGTTTGTTATGATAAAATATATTTAATCAGTGTAAGTTTTTCCTTATATTAACACTTGGCAGAAATGACACCTTCCTGTCCTAGTACCTACCTGTTGGTCTTCTCTACCCCTCCCAAGTTTTGGGAGGGGTTGGAGCTTAGGCCCAATCCATGAATTATTAGGTTAGACATAATCCCAGAATTTTCTAGAAATATGCAGATTTCCCATGACTCTTTCCTTCCCTGAAAACTATAAATAGCAAATAACAATTACGCAGATAAGTTGTAGAAGAAAAACTATGTGTCTGTAACTGTCTCACCACTCTGTAATCATAGGTACTTGATGTATTAATAGTGAATTTTGCATCTCTGATAAATAATAGAATATAAATAAATCAGTGAATTTTAGTATAAATGAAATGCTGTGTACCAATTTGTCATTGCAACAACTTACGATGTAAAGGGGCATAAAATTCTTAACAAAATGGTATGTAGTAGTGTTGTATTGCATGTACTATTTACAGCCTGTTCAGAAAGCGTGCAGACTGAATTGAACAAAAAATAACTAAATTTTTATTACCTTTTTATTTTTTGTTAAAGGCAAATAATAGCATCTTCATAACAACAGTGATCTTTTAAAATGATAAAAAAATCAAAATATATAATAAACATTCTGATTATTTAAACAAAATGTAATGATTTTTTTGTTTAATAATTTATATTAGGTACCTATATTGTTTATTACATAGTATAAAACAAAGTTCTCGTCCATGTCAGTCTGTCTGTTCGCGATAAACTCAAAACCAGGGCGGTTTTACTACAGGCGCCAAGTTGCCAACACATGTTATCTCGCATCCCTCTTGCACATGTACGTATTTATGAATGAATCGTATGAAAATAGTCTCAGCTGCATCTCGCTCCACTCCTACATACATATTTTTACGCACTCATTCTCATTTTGACTATTTATCATATAACAAGACAACAAGTTGATTTTATAATGAATGGGCGGTGTATTAAATTTTTAAATTTCCCGTTGTAAAGTTCTAGTACTTTAATTTTTACTAAAATGTATAATTTTGTTTTAATTTAGTTAGCAAAATTCTTGAAACAAATATCACTAGAAGCAAATTAAATGTATCAAGTCTTATTTCACCAGTAGCTGTTGAGATATTTCTTAAAATGAGAAATATAACAACGAAGAAACGTGCAGTTATAAAACAATAAGAAGAGGATTTACTTAATCATTATTATTATATAAATGTAAGTGTTGAGTTTTAATGAATTTTGTGCATCTCAATAATAGTAAGAGCTTTCTTAAAATTTACATTCTCACATCTAAATATAATAACCTAACCTTGCATGGATAGCCTAAAACCTTTAACATGCAGTATAATTTTTATTTCCTATTTGACTTAGTTATCGTTATATAAAAATTATGATATGTACATTAATTTCGATTGATGAATTAGCTATATTCATTATTATATTAAGGATATGTTTTGCGATTTTATATAGCTTCTAGTGTCTTGTAGTGCAATAAATGATTAATAATGGAACATTAAAGTTAAAGTTTTTTAGAAGTTGTTCTAATTGATCATAAGTGTGTATCTATCTTAGTTATGAATAATTTGGACATAACTTAAATGGTCTACTTAATATTTTTTTTTAGAAGTATTTTCAATTGAAGTTGTATACTTCATTGTATTATATTAGAACTTTAAAAATGATTGTCAAGTTTTTTATAATGAGATTCGGATGAAAAGGGAGTAAATAGCAAAAGAGAGCAAGTTTCTTCTGTATAAAGCAATATAGGGTATATTGCTTTATATAACACTATTGTTGATTTTTAATTAAAAAGCAAAAGCAAAATTTAAATTTACGATTGATTAAACGATTGATTGATTAATTGCAGATTCAAGAATCCTCAGATCCAAGATTAAGAGTAATTTTTTATTTTAATATGATTGTCACATGATGTTATTTATAGTTATGATTTGAGATATCTTTACATTTACAGTGCTAATAAAAGATATAATAGTATGTGTAATGAATGAAAGAATAACAGCAATATTAAAAGACTGTTCTATATAACTGAAAGTAAATATTTATGTAATTTATAAATCACTAAAAATGTGCAACTGTTTATATCTAACAGAAATTAAATAACAAACAATATTTCTCCTTGATACTTATGCAATAATAAAAAGCAATTTTTCTAAAAGTGAACCCATTTACTCTTTCTTAACAAATCAATGCATAATGACACAAAAAACATTTTTTTTTTTTATTATAGAACAACTATTCATATAGATTCAAATACAATCTCGTTCATAAGAGGTTCTATTTGAATAGTAACAATTTTTAATTTTTTTAATTTTTTAAAATTATTTTCAGAGATGGAATAGCACTAGACTAAGTGCAACTAAAGAAAGGTAACTAATACTCAAGTGAAGCCTGAATTTATGAAGCTAAGTTAGATTCCCGTAATTTCAGCCACAGATGTAAGCGTGCACTCAAACATCAGTAGCCAAAAGCGACTGGGAAAAGAATTAAGGTTTTACATGTATTGCAGGTGCCAAATACCGGCTCTTTGCCAACCGCAACACATAACCATTACAAGAAAAAAATGTAAAAATTAATGGATTTAATGAAATTAATGGATTAATTTTACAGGAGGGCAGTCCGACAGCTGGCCTCGTGACTCCACGAGCTACGCTGGTCTGGCCTCGCTGCCGCCAATGGAGACGTGCCGCCGCCCCTCACCCCAGGCCGGCCCGTCCGGCTATGCCGCAGCTGCTGTCGCTCCGCCGTCGCCTCGAGCGCTCGAACAGCGCCAGGCCGAACAGTAGCGTCAACCACCAGGACCTCTGTAATTTGAGAAAATGCATTTGAGGTAACTAATACTCAAGTGAAGTCTGAATTTATGAAGCTAAGTTAGATTCCCGTAATTTCAGCCACAGATGTAAGCGTGCACTCAAACATCAGTAGCCAAAAGCGACTGGGAAAAGAATTAAGGTTTTACATGTATTGCAGGTGCCAAATACCGGCTCTTTGCCAACCGCAACACATAACCATTACAAGAAAAAAATGTAAAAATTAATGGATTGAATGAAATTAATGGATTAATTTTACAGGAGGGCAGTCCGACAGCTGGCCTCGTGACTCCACGAGCTACGCTGGTCTGGCCTCGCTGCCGCCAATGGAGACGTGCCGCCGCCCCTCACCCCAGGCCGGCCCGTCCGGCTATGCCGCAGCTGCTGTCGCTCCGCCGTCGCCTCGAGCGCTCGAACAGCGCCAGGCCGAACAGTAGCGTCAACCACCAGGACCTCTGTAATTTGAGAAAATGCATTTGAGGTAACTAATACTCAAGTGAAGTCTGAATTTATGAAGCTAAGTTAGATTCCCGTAATTTCAGCCACAGATGTAAGCGTGCACTCAAACATCAGTAGCCAAAAGCGACTGGGAAAAGAATTAAGGTTTTACATGTATTGCAGGTGCCAAATACCGGCTCTTTGCCAACCGCAACACATTACCATTACAAAAAAAAAATGTAAAAATTAATGGATTGAATGAAATTAATGGATTAATTTTACAGGAGGGCAGTCCGACAGCTGGCCTCGTGACTCCACGAGCTACGCTGGTCTGGCCTCGCTGCTGCCAATGGAGACGTGCCGCCGCCCCTCACCCCAGGCCGGCCCGTCCGGCTATGCCGCAGCTGCTGTCGCTCCGCCGTCGCCTCGAGCGCTCGAACAGCGCCAGGCCGAACAGTAGCGTCAACCACCAGGACCTCTGTAATTTGAGAAAATGCATTTGAGGTAACTAATACTCAAGTGAAGTCTGAATTTATGAAGCTAAGTTAGATTCCCGTAATTTCAGCCACAGATGTAAGCGTGCACTCAAACATCAGTAGCCAAAAGCGACTGGGAAAAGAATTAAGGTTTTACATGTATTGCAGGTGCCAAATACCGGCTCTTTGCCAACCGCAACACATAACCATTACAAGAAAAAAATGTAAAAATTAATGGATTGAATGAAATTAATGGATTAATTTTACAGGAGGGCAGTCCGACAGCTGGCCTCGTGACTCCACGAGCTACGCTGGTCTGGCCTCGCTGCCGCGAATGGAGACGTGCCGCCGCCCCTCACCCCAGGCCGGCCCGTCCGGCTATGCCGCAGCTGCTGTCGCTCCGCCGTCGCCTCGAGCGCTCGAACAGCGCCAGGCCGAACAGTAGCGTCAACCACCAGGACCTCTGTAATTTGAGAAAATGCATTTGAGGTAACTAATACTCAAGTGAAGTCTGAATTTATGAAGCTAAGTTAGATTCCCGTAATTTCAGCCACAGATGTAAGCGTGCACTCAAACATCAGTAGCCAAAAGCGACTGGGAAAAGAATTAAGGTTTTACATGTATTGCAGGTGCCAAATACCGGCTCTTTGCCAACCGCAACACATTACCATTACAAAAAAAAAATGTAAAAATTAATGGATTGAATGAAATTAATGGATTAATTTTACAGGAGGGCAGTCCGACAGCTGGCCTCGTGACTCCACGAGCTACGCTGGTCTGGCCTCGCTGCTGCCAATGGAGACGTGCCGCCGCCCCTCACCCCAGGCCGGCCCATCCGGCTATGCCGCAGCTGCTGTCGCTCCGCCGTCGCCTCGAGCACTCGAACAGCGCCAGGCCGAACAGTAGCGTCAACCACCAGGACCTCTGTAATTTGAGAAAATGCATTTGAGGTAACTAATACTCAAGTGAAGTCTGAATTTATGAAGCTAAGTTAGATTCCCGTAATTTCAGCCACAGATGTAAGCGTGCACTCAAACATCAGTAGCCAAAAGCGACTGGGAAAAGAATTAAGGTTTTACATGTATTGCAGGTGCCAAATACCGGCTCTTTGCCAACCGCAACACATAACCATTACAACAAAAAAATGTAAAAATTAATGGATTTAATGAAATTAATGGATTAATTTTACAGGAGGGCAGTCCGACAGCTGGCCTCGTGACTCCACGAGCTACGCTGGTCTGGCCTCGCTGCCGCCAATGGAGACGTGCCGCCGCCCCTCACCCCAGGCCGGCCCGTCCGGCTATGCCGCAGCTGCTGTCGCTCCGCCGTCGCCTCGAGCGCTCGAACAGCGCCAGGCCGAACAGTAGCGTCAACCACCAGGACCTCTGTAATTTGAGAAAATGCATTTGAGGTAACTAATACTCAAGTGAAGTCTGAATTTATGAAGCTAAGTTAGATTCCCGTAATTTCAGCCACAGATGTAAGCGTGCACTCAAACATCAGTAGCCAAAAGCGACTGGGAAAAGAATTAAGGTTTTACATGTATTGCAGGTGCCAAATACCGGCTCTTTGCCAACCGCAACACATAACCATTACAAGAAAAAAATGTAAAAATTAATGGATTGAATGAAATTAATGGATGTATTTTACAGGAGGGCAGTCCGACAGCTGGCCTCGTGACTCCACGAGCTACGCTGGTCTGGCCTCGCTGCCGCCAATGGAGACGTGCCGCCGCCCCTCACCCCAGGCCGGCCCGTCCGGCTATGCCGCAGCTGCTGTCGCTCCGCCGTCGCCTCGAGCGCTCGAACAGCGCCAGGCCGAACAGTAGCGTCAACCACCAGGACCTCTGTAATTTGAGAAAATGCATTTGAGGTAACTAATACTCAAGTGAAGTCTGAATTTATGAAGCTAAGTTAGATTCCCGTAATTTCAGCCACAGATGTAAGCGTGCACTCAAACATCAGTAGCCAAAAGCGACTGGGAAAAGAATTAAGGTTTTACATGTATTGCAGGTGCCAAATACCGGCTCTTTGCCAACCGCAACACATTACCATTACAAAAAAAAAATGTAAAAATTAATGGATTGAATGAAATTAATGGATTAATTTTACAGGAGGGCAGTCCGACAGCTGGCCTCGTGACTCCACGAGCTACGCTGGTCTGGCCTCGCTGCTGCCAATGGAGACGTGCCGCCGCCCCTCACCCCAGGCCGGCCCGTCCGGCTATGCCGCAGCTGCTGTCGCTCCGCCGTCGCCTCGAGCGCTCGAACAGCGCCAGGCCGAACAGTAGCGTCAACCACCAGGACCTCTGTAATTTGAGAAAATGCATTTGAGGTAACTAATACTCAAGTGAAGTCTGAATTTATGAAGCTAAGTTAGATTCCCGTAATTTCAGCCACAGATGTAAGCGTGCACTCAAACATCAGTAGCCAAAAGCGACTGGGAAAAGAATTAAGGTTTTACATGTATTGCAGGTGCCAAATACCGGCTCTTTGCCAACCGCAACACATAACCATTACAAGAAAAAAATGTAAAAATTAATGGATTGAATGAAATTAATGGATGTATTTTACAGGAGGGCAGTCCGACAGCTGGCCTCGTGACTCCACGAGCTACGCTGGTCTGGCCTCGCTGCTGCCAATGGAGACGTGCCGCCGCCCCTCACCGCAGGCCGGCCCGTCCGGCTATGCCGCAGCTGCTGTCGCTCCGCCGTCGCCTCGAGCACTCGAACAGCGCCAGGCCGAACAGTAGCGTCAACCACCAGGACCTCTGTAATTTGAGAAAATGCATTTGAGGTAACTAATACTCAAGTGAAGTCTGAATTTATGAAGCTAAGTTAGATTCCCGTAATTTCAGCCACAGATGTAAGCGTGCACTCAAACATCAGTAGCCAAAAGCGACTGGGAAAAGAATTAAGGTTTTACATGTATTGCAGGTGCCAAATACCGGCTCTTTGCCAACCGCAACACATAACCATTACAAGAAAAAAATGTAAAAATTAATGGATTGAATGAAATTAATGGATTAATTTTACAGGAGGGCAGTCCGACAGCTGGCCTCGTGACTTCACAAGCTACGCTGGTCTGGCCTCGCTGCCGCCAATGGAGACGTGCCGCCGCCCCTCACCCCAGGCCGGCCCGTCCGGCTATGCCGCAGCTGCTGTCGCTCCGCCGTCGCCTCGAGCGCTCGAACAGCGCCAGGCCGAACAGTAGCGTCAACCACCAGGACCTCTGTAATTTGAGAAAATGCATTTGAGGTAACTAATACTCAAGTGAAGTCTGAATTTATGAAGCTAAGTTAGATTCCCGTAATTTCAGCCACAGATGTAAGCGTGCACTCAAACATCAGTAGCCAAAAGCGACTGGGAAAAGAATTAAGGTTTTACATGTATTGCAGGTGCCAAATACCGGATCTTTGCCAACCGCAACACATAACCATTACAAAAAAAATGTAAAAATTAATGACGTACGAATTACCAAAACTGCGCAATTTCAGAAATCAGTACGACACCTTTATAATGGCTAGCCCGTTAATAAAACGTCTTACAAAGTAGCGCGCTTTTGAAGCTAATGTTCGACGATACAGAAAACGAACATTACCAACAAAACGCCTACACAGTATGGGAAGAAAGAACACTGCAGTGTCCACCTCAACCATACTGTTAAATGAGAAGAAAAAGCCCTGCAGCTTTTACAGGAGGACAGCCAGACGCTGCTAGTCATTAAATATTAAAGATTACAATGTCTATATTTACCTAAGCTATGATTAAAACAGAGTAATTATGCAAAAGTAATAATAAAATTATTTTGCTATAATCGGCGATGAAGTAAAATAGAAAATGTATATAATGCTAAATGTAGAGTGGACAATTGGTTATCATACCTGATACATGCAGGATTCGTAAAAAACACATGCACAAACCTCCACCACCGCCACCACCATAC
Source organism: Morpho helenor (assembly GCA_029227775.1). Classification (NCBI taxonomy): domain Eukaryota; kingdom Metazoa; phylum Arthropoda; class Insecta; order Lepidoptera; family Nymphalidae; genus Morpho; species Morpho helenor. The sequence goes on from JARGCU010000006.1 coordinate 5,762,720, forward strand.
ACAAGCACTATATACATTCACTATCACAAACTCAACAACTCAAATGTTTGAATTTCAACAAACATTCTCGGATAAAATGTGAGTAGTTATCCAAAACTTAATAACAAATAAACTATACTTTTGCACAATTTAATACGAAGAAAATTGAAACGTACTGACTCACCTGAAACGTTCGTTATACGTAATATATAACTGTAATCACTTTTTACTTACGCAAAAATATATAAACCAACAAATGATTTTTAATTAAAATTAGACAATTCCATAAACTTCTTGTTAACGCACACTATATACAATAACACGATATAATAGGAATACCACAATTCCCGTTCCGAGATGCACTTCTCTTGAATGACGAACAAGGACTGAATGTCACTGAAACGTTTTATCAAATGGAAGACTCCCCACTCCAGTCCCCACCGAAAACAATAACGGCACAGTGTTGCCCCTATTTAATCAAAAAGGGCGCGATTAGGGTTGCCACCTTTTTTTTGAAGAAAAATACTATTTTTCTTTTTAAATCAAAAAAATATAGTACTTTTAGGAAATTCAGGAAAAAAAATAGGACACATCTATTTTCAATCATTATTTATTTTTCCATGATTATTTTTTATTACTTTTCGCTGGATAATGACACGGAGTTAGAGCTACTAACTAACTAAGCCCCGTAAATACATGAATGAGTTTCGTTCCTACATTCCCTATGCAGGGCTGCGGGTGCGTTCCATTCACAGTTAATTAAAAAAAGCACGACAATTGCAATTAGCGATAAAAATATAGTATTTTTCGTGCTATATTCTTTTTCTATAATATATAGTACAATTTAAGCTAGTGTTTTTCAATTTATATATACATTTATTAAAGCAGGGACCTCGAAGCATATAGCATTATAGTATATCCTTAGTGTTTTTATTGAACTGTAATAATATTGGGAAGTTTTATTTTTTAATTTTAAAATATAAGTAAAAATAAAACTAAAATAATAAAAATAAAACTTTTCCTTCTATAGTAATATTTATTGTGTATGCTTTATTGAAGTGTTGTATATCATATGTCATACCCAATATCAGTTATATTCTATGTTTTAGGTGGTTATTTCTGAATAGTTTTTATTCTTACTGCGACAGACAATATGGATTACAGACATACTTTAATTATTTAACAGAAAGTTATTTGTTCAAGATACTTTAACATACTATCCCATTTAGTAATGCACATTTCAACTAGATTTTTTGTCTGAGTAACTGTGTCTGGTCAAGGCACTGCTACTGTTGTTGCAATGAATTCATTAATATCTGATACAATGGCTGATATTCTTCAAGTGAGTTAAAATGTTTCAAATATAAATCATTTTTGTTTGTAAACACAAAAATTGGCATGTGTATGTTTAAAGTAACGGCCTGTTATCCACCCCAGCAGTGGGAACCATAAGCTTCCTCTATCCGTTTTTTGGAGAGAAGTATTGTAGCAAAGACCTACCATCGCGTTGCTCCAATGCGGTAGGTTACGCATATCCCTAGAATTCGCTAGAAGTGTGCGGATTTCTTTACCATATTTTCCTTCACCGAAAAGCGTGTCATAAATTGCAATTGTCAATTAGACATGTGCCAGCGCGGGGTATAAACCCATGATCGTCTTTACAGAGTCGCACGGCCTCACCGCTGAGCTATTACAGCTTGTCCCATATTTATTAAAATGTTTTTGCAATAATTTTCAGATGAACCTGGTCATTGCCAAAGAGAGTACTCATTGGGATGACGTCTGAGGGCTATATGCTGTTGATGCTTTATGGGATGAAGCACATGATTAGGTCAATTGATTTGACTAGATGAAGGCAAGTAAATATTTGATGTAAAGTATGTCAGTCTGTCCATTTCACTTTCAATTAAAACTGAAGCTTATATGTCTAATGGGCTAACTGCCTAATCCGTTTGAGATATAACAAAAAATGTTTGGTACAATTTTTCCTCTATTATAGTGATGCAAAAAAGTGTGTGATATAAGAATAGCTTAAAAGACATATTAGTGATGATCATTGGAACTTTGTCACATATGCTTCTTAATTGTCACATACAATTCAGTATTTGGAAAGCATAATATTTTAGCCTGGTACTGCTAACGGTACAAAATCAAAGATATTTAACATAACACAAAGATTGTCACAGATACCCCTTATATTTTATTATTAAAAAAAAATATTATTTATAATTATAGTCTCTATTCTATACTTAAAATATAACTGTAGACAAAGTTATAGACACGTAAAAAATATTTTCCAGACACTATTTAAGACCAGTAGAAGCTAAAAATATATTTTTTAAATTTAAAATCTCTGTTATTTGTCAATGCATCATTCTCCTACCCTTATCCCACTCTAAATGGGGTAGGCACAACATGTTTTAAACATGTTATCACATGATTTGGTATCTTACGACCGGTCGCCTGCCCGACGTCAACTTACCTTAATCGGTTTTCACGACACCTCGGTAAGAAATGAGGGTGGTCTATTCTACTCAGGGAATATCAATGCCAAGATTGTCTGTAAGACTACCTTTGCAAACTAATGTTCTATCTATACATTATTAAAGAATAACTTATTTATTACAGGTTAAATATGCTGCGAACTCTTCCGCCGGGAAGTGTCCACGAGCCCGATGATGCAGATGAACATATATGAAGAGCTTCAGTCGAATCATAATTATTTAGCCTCATTTATTGACATTAGTAATAACATTTTCACAGCGCGAATGCTTTTATTCACTAACAATTTATTTTGCCGCCTGAACCATTCGGAATTTTGGAATAAGGCTGTAAAAGTCCGCTTCAATGCTAGAGGACTCAAGAGAAGGTTGTGTCTTCAAAATAGTATTCATATTAGTATGAAACTTCTTAACTAGGACCCAATGGATTTTTTCTCAAATCCGTGGATAAGGGGGCTCTAGCACACTAGAACGGATCATAATTTGGTTTCATTGTTTAAAACATGATTGGTTAATATTATTGTTTGATAGTTATAGTACCTTGTATTCCATCAGAAATATTTTCCAGACCCAAGCCATATCATATTACCGGTTCAGTATATTGATATATCGGTCATGTGCAGCAATAGCGGTACAACTCAAAAACTTATATTTTGAGATGAATGGGTTTAAAATTTTCATTACTCAGGAAAATGAATAACAATTGCTTAGTTGCTAGTTTAATTGTTAGTTTGCTTAAACGACGGGCTTATAATGAATTATGAGTTCTGCCTGTATTGCTGCTAAAAATTGTGTATGTAAATGTTTAACATTAACACCATTTATTCCTATTCAAAACACGTGTTTTTACTTGTGTAGCAAAACTAAAAACCTGAGCAATCCTGGGAGTAATATATTTTCAAAACAGGATTATTTAATTTGTGAAATTTTTATAATTACGCTATTGTCTAATAAAACTGAAAGATTTGATCTAGTTAATATTATATTATCCATCACAAAAACTTATATCTTTGGAATGGCATTATATGGCATGTAAAGTGTTAATTAGTCAAAAATGTATATAACTTAAAAAACTATAATTCCTGGTTAACTTGCGTTAATCATAAATTTGATTTGTTAAAAGTTTTTTGCATAATCGTAATCATAATGCGAGTTAGACAACGGTGTATCAATTAAGGAGAATTCACAGTACTACAGATACTTGGAAAACGATAATGGAAATGGAAAATTTTATCGCAAGTAAAGTATAGAACTATGATACATGAGGCAAAAGTAACTAACTAATATTACTATTATTAACATTTAAAAAGTGATTCAAAATTTTTATTATTTTACTATATATACTCCATAAGTATAGAAACATAACAAGATGTAAACAAACAAAACCATGTGATTCAGGAGTGACAAATATGTCATAACAATAATATTATTAACAAATGAAAAAATTGGGATTCAACTGCAGTTGTCAAAAGAATATCTCTAATATTTATAAATGTAATTTTCATAAATTGATTGTTATTTTCTAAAATTAAATATTTATACCTTTAGTATAGCAAAACAGCAATATATAATTTAATAAAATTCGGCAGATACAAATTAGCCAAGTAAACTACCTAAAATGGTAATTAGATTAACCAACGCAACATAATATCAATATTCTACGAGCTTCACTCTGTGATACTTAAATGTGTAGTAATTTAGTGTATTTAATATTATCCATCGTTTTCTTTAAAAATTTTATAATTCTTATTTATTGTTTCAAAGTTTGTAAAAATTATTGATAGCAATCACGCCATAATAAAGTGGTGCGAATACTATCAATAATTTTAAATTCTTTAAAAGAATTAAAAATTATATTAAATGTTAGTATAATGTGTTGTAATAAAAAAGGTACTTTATAGTAGGCAGATAATGCCTACTATAAACTACCTGTTTTGACATGTTTACATTTAGTTAAATATTTAACCCATGGAGTATAGTTCCTCATGATGTTTTCTTTCATCGAAAAGCTTGGTATCAATTGGCACACTAATTATGGCAAAATTTCACAATTTAATTCTTACTTTATATGTATAAATCCGAAGTGTTAACTGGTTTGATGGAAAATATTATACTTAGAGATAAAAACCACTAATATCACTGGTCAACACTGTTTTTGTCACATGAACTTAGTGGTCATTTTTGTTTAGGTTGGCAACTCTTTATTAAAAAAAATCTATAGTTTCGTTCCAGTCACGTCCAGTTTTTTTGTGACAGCTATAAATGCATTTCTAACGACTCTAAAAGAGTCACTACATAAAGAAAGTGTGGCCAACACGTGAATTACTTACAGGCCATAAAAATGTTAAAAATGATCCTTTAGTGAACCCTGATGACATATTTTTACCACCGATGCATTTAAAACTTGGCTTAATGAAAATTTTTGTAAAGGTTATGATGCCTAAAGACGGCAATGGATTTTAATATCTAAAACAAAAAAATCCCTAACTCAGCGAGACAAAACTAACTTCTTGTAACTTTTATATTTTGGAAATTATATAATAATATACAATTTAATTATACGGAAACTGATAAAGGATAAAGATTTTGAAGAGAAATTGAATTATCCAGAAAAAGTTGCCTGGAAAAGTTTTGTGAACGTTGTCCAAATTTTTTAGGAAACTATAGAGTGAAAAATTACTTAAAGATTTAATAAATGAAATTCTAATGTCATATAAAGCTTTAGGATGTGACATGTCCTTAAAAATACACATGCTTCACTCTCATTTGTATTTCTTTTCTGCAAACTTGGGAACTGTGAGCGATGAACAAGGCGAGAAGTTTCATCATGACATTTAGTTAAAGGAGAAGCGCTACCAAGGGAAACGGAGTACACGAATCCTAGCAAATTGTTGTTGGAATCTTAAAAGAGATCTACCAGAAGCTAAATATTTCCTAAAATTTAATTTATCTATTGTACATTAAACAATAACTTCTTTAAGAGTGGCTAATTTTTTATTTACATGTACAAAAATAATAAATTTGTCTATCACTATCATAAGGATACCTGACGTGTCATTTTTTTTTTCTTGATATATTATTGCTTAAAGACCCTAATGTATTTAAAATTTGACATCAGTTTTCGTGTGACAAAAAAAAATTAAATTTTGTCGACCAGTGTATTCTATAAAACTACTACCCATATATCTAGAAAAGACTAATATTTATAATTTACCATCAAGTATACTCCTTTTAAGTATAATGTTTTTTCCTAAATACTAAAACGGTAAAAACGAAAGCATCTATTGTTTCAAATACTAATCTTGTAAATTTGTTTTCGAGTGAATACTTATAATTAATTATATTTAATAATAATATATAATAATTTAAATTACAATTCCTATATTTTCAAGATACATGATCGCCGATTCTGTTTCCTATTTAAAAATAGTAATCATTTTTGAAGTTGCACTTTTAGCGTGTTTAGGAAAAAACTTTTTTTTTTAAGAAGCATGCACATAGAAATGTAAAACGGCTGTTGAATATAAATTTTTTTATTACAGTAAAAGTCTATTAAAGAATTTCCTTAAATATTTTGTTTTATTAAAATCTAAAAATCATTATTAATATGTTACAGGAAAACCGGTTATCCAAATAATCGGTAAGAGTAAAATGCGAATCGATAAAACTTTGACATCACTAGTTACGGTTTTAGCGCACCAAGTACATCACTAATTTTACTACGATTTTACGTCATACGTTATATATATTACTACTCCATATGTGAGAAAGAGTCAGAGCTGAGACTAAATCCGTTTTTATGAATGAAACGGGTGAGAGGCAGATAGTTTTTTATGAATGAGAATGTAAGTAGCTATAGTGCTACTCTGCACCCCCCATACTACCGAAAATAGGCTCGCGCCAATTCAAATTCAAATTCAAAATATTCTTTATTCAAGTGGACTGTTTACAGTACTTTTGAATCGTCAAATGTTTTAAAGAAGCTACCACTGATTCGGAAGTTTGCTCCTACCGAGAAGAATCAGCAAGAAACTCGGCGGCTAATCTTTTAAAAATTATTACAATTTGATGGTAACAGATAATCGTTGCAGCTGGATGCGTAGCTGACTGCAGTTAAGATAAGCTATCACTCAATGTATGAATCTCAACCATCTATTTTATAGTTAGTAATCTATGCTTATAAGGATCATCATACCAATAGACCAATTTTTACCTATAGATAGAGGAATGCTTCATAAGGAAAGTTTCAATGTAATTCATTATGGTTTCATGTAAATCTCTTGGAATATGACGATCATTAACGATATCTTAGAATCTTAAATCGATATTAAGATATCGATTTATCACAGAAATTTAAACGCGCGCTGAAATAAATGCATAGAGTCGAAGACTAAGACTAGGGATGTAAAAAATAATCGATTTTTATTAATCGATTGTTTTAAATTTCCTCTTTTTTATTCTTTTTCTTGATTCTAAGATTACATATGCATTTTTGGACGAAACCAATGTAGTCAAACTACACATTTTAATTGAATTTCACAAACAGAGCACCTTTGATTATTTCTTGGTAGTTGTCCACTTTATTGTAATTAATTGTTAATATTATAAAAGGTAACTTTTCAAATAGCAAAAAAATGATTTTTTGCTAAATCACTTATTTCGTATCAAAATAGTCGTTTTTTTTTAAATCGATTTATTTTATAGAGGATTATTTATTAATCGATTTTTCTACTCCATGTCACAACCCTAAGGGAGACCAGCATCGTTTAGTCGGGTTCGCCAGTTTAATATAAAATATAATTCCCTAAGTCCCAATTTAAAAATAAAATCATGAATATTCAATTTTTTTTTTATCATGACTTATCTACCTGATTTTTCTATATACTAATATAGTGAATAATTCATCCATTAATGCAGTACAACATCAAATATAACTAATATAGATGCACAGATGTTATAAAACATAAACAATGAATGTTACAGAGTAGTGACTTAAATTATAGTCAACTGCATCTTTTGTCTGTGATAAATACGTCAGAGGTTTTGGCAGCCCGTGGGTGAACTATTTTCTTCTTTGTTGACCTTTCCTAAATCTTAGGTGTAATTATTTCATCATTAGGAGTATTCAGACTGTATCATAATAATCTAGTTAATAATTTATTTATCTCGACGATGGACTCTGAAGATGACACAAAGGACGATGTGGATTCTGGTAACGAGTCCAGTGGAGATGATGTCGATTTTGTCATGGACGAGACTCACAGTACAAGGGAACGGCAAACAGAACTCGAAGAGTACCCTTACGAAGTGTTATCTACGGAGGAAATCGTACAGCACATGGTTGATTGCATAAAAGAAGTGAATACAGTAGTTGAGGTCAGTATGTTAGTAGTAAACAATGGGTAGCTTGAATGAGGTTACGTTGCTTTACTTCTATTTATATTTTCTACTGTTGGTAATGTCATTGAAAATTGTATTAATTAAGTCCTAGAAGAGAGGCTTAAAATGCAATAAGACTTTTCTCTAATTGGATTAATAATAAGAAGTTGTTGCTAACCAATTAAACCAAATAAATAATAATTTTAATGAGTCATACAGTGACAGTAGTATCCTTGTACTTTTTAACTAAACAATAAAGTCAACAAATTTTCTATCATTAAATAATAATTAATGATATTTGTTAATATTAAAAATTGCCTTTTCAATAAGTAATAGTAAATTTAATGTTTCTTAAAGAGAATACCTCTAGAATTTATAACTGTTTCCATTTATAAAATTTTAACTGAAGTTACATCCTCATTTTCCATTATGTTGGACTATGAACATATATGATGTTTAATAGTAAATGTCTTTGTCCAATAGTTTGTTCATACATAAATAGTGTAACTTATTGTGTACCTTACATAGACTTCACATAATTAATAAATATAATATTCACAAATATTTCAATACTTAAGCTGTATATAGTACACTAGAATGAAGAAGTACAACACTTACATTACACCCTAATGCAGACTCATGTTGCAGTCCAAAATGTGTCAAGCAAATATCAAAAATACAATTTGTTTTTTCTTAAATTGTTAATTGTAATGATAGAAATGGGATTGTTTAATGTGATAACTGCTTTAGACATCCACTACATTGTCATTTTAAGTCAGCCTTGTTTGAAATTGGATTTGAGTGGACTATAAGATGTGCTGCATTTAGGTTGTGTTGGTTCATTTTGTATAGACAACACTGGCTTTATGGATTGTTACTGGTTGATATTAGTGCTATTATAATATGCTGTTTGGGTAGAGCTTTGCCTATCCACATTATATCCATTAATGAAGAAAAGAATATTACACAACACAACATTACATTTTTAATTTTTGAATTTAAGCTATCGTGAGTGGTATTCATAATTAATGTTAAGATTCCGGCTATACTCACGTTATTTTATCGGATGAGCCTGACTAGTTTCAAGCCCATACAGGGCTCTTATTCATGAGCTCTTTACGCTGCGTTATCGTGGCGGGAACTCAGTTCCCGCTGCGATAAGTATAGCCGGAATCTTAACATTAATTATTACATTTTTAAAGTTTCAAATATTGTAATTACTGTAATACATAAACAAATAAAATTAATCATCATCTTACTGCCGTTATCCCACTCTAAATGGGGTCGGCATAATATGTTATAAACATGTTGTCACATGATTTGGCTACGTATTTTACGACCGGCCGCCTGCCTGACGTCAACTTATCTTAGTCGTATTTTACGACACCTCGGTAAGACATAAGGGTGGTCTATTCTACTCAGCTGGATACCACATGGCAGAATTGTAAAATTAATCAAAAACTGTAAAATTAACTTTACAAATGTGATATTTAATTATTATGAGAATGATATACAGAATTTTATTTAAAAAAGAAATGTATAATATTTCTGTTATTTTTAATTTTAGATACCTGCCACCACAACTCGCATACTTTTGAATCACTTTAAATGGGATAAAGAGAAGCTTATGGAAAGATTCTATGATGGTGATCAGGACCAACTGTTTGCTGAGGCTAGAGTTATTAATCCATTTAGAAAACCTGTTATACAAAGGCCAAAGGTATATTGTTCTTTAAGACATTTTAATAAAATATATTTTTTTAAATTTATTTTCTTAGAAAAAGTGAATTATTTAAATCTGCAAATGAATTAATTGAATTTTTAAATTTATCATAGATGTGATCTGATAATGTTAAATATAATTATGCCAATGATATTAAAAGAAATATGTGTAAGGAATATTTCTTGTTTATAAAACTAAACAATAGAACCAAAAGTGACCAATTCAAAAGGTCTGTTTTATAAACTAGCGTACACCTGGAAAATTAGAGTTATTATGTGTGTATGGCTATGGGGAGGCCGAAAAAAAGATGGATGGATTTTGTGAAAAATGATATGCATGTTAAAAGAGTGGCACCAGAGTTGACGAATGTTAGAGGAAGACATATTGTGCTGACCCCACTTAGAGTGGGATAAGGTTAAGAGAATGATGATGTAGTGACTAAAAAGTAATCATTAATGCAGACTATTAACTTCATCTTCTTTATTATTATCATTACACTAGTAAAAAGTAGTAAAGTGATGGTCTATTACTATCCCACTGCTAGGCATAGGCCTCCTCTCTCTGTTTTTTGAGAGAAGAGTTGGAGCTAAGACCTACAACGCTGCTCAAATGTGGATTGGTAGTTGACACATATTCCTAGAATAATCTAGAGATATGCAGGTTTCCTCACAACGATTTCCTTCGCCGAAAGCATCTGATAAATTGCAATTATCATTACACCAGATTAATTATTTATTGTCTGAGATGAGATGTGTAAAGTTTGTATTTTATACTTTTTTGTTAGCTGCCCAGAAGGATATCAACATCAGGAACAGAGGAATGTGAAATATGCTTTACAATTCTTCCAAGTTCAGTAAGTAAAATTTTTATAAAGTTAAATTAGTCTATAGTGAAAATGTATAGTAATACTTTCTTGTTTTTTTTTGATTTATCAATTAGGTTTTTGAAGTTTTAATACGATTTTGCGGTTTTAGAGGCAAGCTTGTTAACTGCAAAAGTAATTGCTGAATAATTGTTAAAAGTGTAATAACCGATAATATAAAAATAAAATGTATTTAATTTGTACCAAATTTCATCGATATTGGTCCAGTGCATTAGCCGTAAAAGTGTAACAGATAGATAGAAGGACAGACTTACAGAACATATATATTCTAAGCTACCACCTTTTCGTAAGAATAATCCAAGCTCAGCAGCCACTAAGTTAAAGATAAAGAATTTTTAACCCTTAATTATTTTGAAAATATATGTAATGCTAAATGTAGTGTCTCATACCTGGTACATGCAGAATTTATCGTTCAACACCACAAATTCAACAAACTCACACCACCTGTTGAAATTGTGGTGGTGAATGTGTGCAGTGCTTGTGTATTGTTGTCTTATCGGTGTCGGGTTGTGCATGAGTTCTTACAAATTCTGCATGTATCAGGTATGAAAACGAATAGTACACTCTACATTAAGCATTACATATGTTTTCTTTTATCGTGGATTATAGCAAAATAATATTCTCATTACTTTTGTTTTATGGAACTCCGCAAAGAAACGCCTAATTCTATAAATCATTAATTATTTGTTTTGTTTCAACGTTACAGATTATGACAGGTTTGGAGTGTGGTCACAGATTTTGCACACAATGTTGGTGTGAATACTTGACAACTAAAATAATGGAAGAAGGCTTAGTAAGTATCGCTTTTTTTTGTAATCCTGTATATTTTAAAATATTATGAAATGTAAGAATACCTATTTTCTAAAACTACTTGCGTGAGGAATTAAGCAGGCCTAAGTTGAAAATGCTATTCGATGCTCTTGAAAATGCTTTTTGTGCAATTGAATTTTTTCCAATATTCATTTAACCCTAAGTATGACTAAGTATGACTTTTTAGGCAATTATCATCTTTATTTTTATTAATATTTTATACTTATATTTTTTGACATATAGGATAATTTATAGTTTTAAAATTTTTTGACATATGTATTTTCAGAAAGAACTAACAAAAAACAATACTGAATACACCTGTAAATGATAATGATATTGGAACTAGAATTAATATAAGGATTTATTGTTAATGTATCTATAATATATTGTTGGTGTATCAAATAAATAAATAAATAAACCCATTAAACTAAACTAAACTCTAGCACTCACACCTGCTACAAAAATAAACTCTAGTCTGATTTGAATTTTCCTTTGAATTAAAGTTCTCACATCTCAACATTATAAAAATCGGCCCGACCGGAATGCAACTTATATTCTATCGACCCACACGACTTCTTCTCTCTCTCTTTCCCCAAAAATCTTATTCGTCATCACAAATTAAAAAATTTCATATTTTCCGGTATATAGAAGAAGATTCTTTATTACACACATCATTACATACTAAAGAAACAAATAATTAAAATAAAATATGTAAGGGCGACCCACTGATCTCTAATAGGCAACCCATATGGCTAAGGACATCATCATAATGAAGTGTATATATTCTCCTATTTTTAAAAACCCATGTCAATGTTGTCATATTTTCTTCTTTTTATACCAAACATTATACAAATTTAGGGTCAAACAATAGCGTGCGCGGCGCACGCGTGTGATATCCTGGTAGACGACGCGACCGTCATGCGGCTCGTCCGGGACCCGCGCGTCAAGCTTAAATACCAGCACATTATCACTAATAGTTTTATTGAGGTAAGTACTTTATGTCCGCAGCCACCGGGGATATATGATTTATTGTTCCCTTATAGTATATGAAATTTATATTTATGTACCACAATAAAAAATAAGAAAAACATTATTAATAAAAAAAATGTACAATGATCAATATATCCTATAGACAGAGATATCTACATGACCTACGAGGTAAAAAAACTTATATTTAAGCAGTATTAGTAGGCTAATATAAAAAATTATAAGGTTTAATTATACTTACTAATAATAAATTTATATGAAAAATCTGAAAAAATATATATATTTGAAAACTCGAAATCTTACTGTTCGTGATCCTTAACATTCAAACTGGCAAACACTCGAAAAACTAGTGTGCTTCCTAAAATAATTCACAGGTAACATTTAATTTAAAAAAAGTAAGTAACGGCCTGTTACTATCCCACTGCTGGGCATAGGCTTCCTCTCTCCGTTTTTGGAGAGAAGGACTGGAGCTACGACCTACCGCGCTGCTCCAATGCGGATTGGTAGGTTTCACATATCCTTCGGATTCTCTAGAGATATGCAGGTTTCCTCACGATATTTTTCTTCACCGATAAGCGTGTGATAAATTGCAATTATCAATTAGACACATAAGTTTTAACAGAAAAACTTATTGGTGTCTTCGCGGGTTTGAGCCCATCATCGTCTATAGAGATTCGCACAGTCGCACTGGGCTATCTAAGCTTCAGGTAACATTAATATGCCCAGAGAACTCCTCGACTATTTGTAGCCCTGTTAATTCGCAATAAAACGGCATTTGAGTGTAACTCATATGCCAAGGTGTTTATTAATTGTGCAGGTCACTGTTTATCTAAGTGTCTTTATATGTTACTAGTGTATCAGTGACGTAATTTGGTGTGTTTAGTGCAACAGATTGCTCCGCTGGTGTCCGTCGCCGGACTGCAGCAATGCAATAAAGGTTGCGTACGTGGAAGCGGCGCCGGTCACCTGTCGCTGCGGGCACACGTTCTGCTACGCGTGCGGCGAGAACTGGCACGACCCCGTACGGTGCTGCCTGCTCAAGAAGTGGATAAAGGTAAAAAAAATTAAGTAGCGGCGTATTATTCTCCCTCTGCTGGGAATAGGCCTACAGTCACTAGGGTATGACACTATATGTATATACTGATCTCAGTTAAGCTCGGGTACATGAACTTTACGGAGCACACCGAATCTTCATTCAATAGTACTGGCTATATTCTGTTATCATTTTCCAAATAGTAGCTAATTCCACAAAAAGCAATCATCTATTTTATATTCCAATAGTTATCTCAGCAACTTCACCTGGCTGGAAATTAGTATGTCACGGATCCCATGGATAAAGTAGCCTGTTACTCTCCTACTGCTAGGAATAGGCCTCTTCACTCCGTTTTTGGAGAGAAGGTTTGGAGCTAAGACCTACCACGCTGCTCCAATGCGGATTGATAGGTTACACATATCTCCAGAATTCTTTAGAGATATGCAGGTTTCCTCACGATGTTTTCATTAACCGAAAAGCGTGTGATAAATTGCAATTATCAATTAGACACAAGTTTTAACAGAAAAACTCATTGGTGTCTGCCCGGGTTTGAACCCTCGAAAGAGTCGCACGGTGTTACCGCTGGACTGTCACAGTTTGGATAAAGGTAATTAAATACAATTGAATTTATATAGGGGCGATATATTAACCAGTGGCGTAAAGTACATCCTCGCATTCTGGGTAAGAGAGGGTTGCACGTCAAGGGGCGCTACCCGGGGTGATGAAAAGTAAAGAAATGTTTAGTATAATTACAGCATAAGTACAGTCTGATCTCACCAAATTTCTTTTATATATTTTTTCATATTAATGATCTATAAAACTATATCTAGTAAAGATAGGAGTAGGTCAAAAGAGGTGAGAGGGGGAGGTTATTGGAACAGTCAGGTAGGGCGCATTTCACTGCACCGCATGGCAGGGGAGGGGTGCCACTCGCCACTCTGTAATGGTAAGATGCCGGGTAGAAGATGATAACATGAAAGAAGAAGGCGCAGTTAAAGCAAGTAAGCAAAAACAAAGTTAAATGATGTGTTCCAAGTTTAATGTATCACAGGTATTGCATCAAAAATTTTGACTTTGTGATTATTAGGAAAATAGTACAAGAGTTAAAATATGATTTAAGGTAAGTTGACGTCAGGCAGGCGGCCGGTCGTAAAACACGTAGCCAAATCATGTGACAACATGTTTATAACATGTTCTGCCTACTCCACTTAGAGTGGGATAAGGGCAAGAAGATGAGTAAATGGTTTTTATCAACTCAGAACTGTCTATTTAATACTCAAAAGTAAAATTAGCAATGTTTCAACTACACGCGTAATTTATTGTTTCGCGTGTCTTGGCTTAAAAGTCTTAGAATTTAAAGAAGATTTCTATCCACGAGACTTACTAACTATTGAGGAACTTATAATCTTTATGTGTTTAAAATCGATTATAAACATTCAGCAAACGAACGAGGAAGATATAATAAGATAAGGTAAATCAATAGAAAAGTGGTAAAAATCCATACGCATCATTTATTTTGCTGTTTTATTTATAACAGAAATGTGACGATGATTCGGAAACGTCGAACTGGATAGCGGCGAACACGAAGGAGTGTCCGAAGTGTAATGTAACGATAGAAAAGGACGGCGGCTGCAACCACATGGTTTGCAAAAACCAAAACTGCAAGGCGGACTTCTGTTGGGTCTGCCTGGGGCCCTGGGAGCCGCACGGTAGCAGCTGGTATAACTGTAACCGGTATGCACCCTTTACATGCTATTACTTTTAATTTAATATTTAAATAAGTTAATCTTGTAAAAATTTCTACAATTTTATGAGAAAGGAAAAGTTAATTGCGCTGTCAATTTCAAAGTCACGACAGCTTATTTGGGTAACGGGCGGTCTCAAATTCAGAATACCAGGATCGATTCCAGATAAAATTTCCTTTTTTTATTGTTTTTTCTTATATATTTAAAAAAAGTTACCGAGCTAAGCGCGGTTACCGAGATTGTAGTAAAGTTAAACAATAGCTGCCCACGGTGCCATAAAATATCTGCGCGCTAGGGACAGGGTCTTGGGTCACTTATTTACAACTACTTATCATTTGAAGAACTCAAAGAATATTATTAATTTCAACCAAGTTGTAAACTTGATGCCAAGATTATTGGAGACAGTTTAAAAACTGATGAATACATCAGGTAGGTACTAATGAAGGCCCAATCATTTTATTATAACGGAAAGTATCCTTTCATTAAACAGGTCTTATAAAAAGCTAATGAAAGCAACAATAGACTAAAATGCACTCATAGATCTATGCGTAATATATTGATCGTATCTTTTTAATATAATAAACATCTACATGTCAGTGTTGCGTCACTATACCTGCCGTAAGGCCTCTAAGTGCGACAGAGAGTGCAACCGAGGGCGTCATGTTTCCACACTTTATTATCCCGCGGGCAGCGAGTCTTTGATACCAGTACAGTCTGTTTATATAAATGTTTAAAAATAAATAAAAAATTAACATGTTATTTCATCTCATTCATTTCATTTCATTTTCATATCCAGGTACGACGAAGATGAGGCGAAAGCGGCTCGTGATGCGCAAGAGCGGTCGCGAGCGGCGTTGCAACGCTACCTGTTCTACTGCAACCGCTATATGAATCATATGCAATCACTACGTTTCGAGTCCAAACTGTACGCCTCTGTTAAGGAGAAGATGGAAGAGATGCAACAACACAACATGAGTTGGATTGAGGTAAGTCAGGAAATGAAAGAAATTCAAGCAATCTCTGAAAGGGATATGTCCTTCGTTTTACAATATGTAGTAATTTTTAAATAATTCATAGAATTAGGCGTTACTTTGGGGAGATCCATAATACAAAAGTTATAATAAATAATAAAGCCTGTAAGTGAGAGTGTATCAATAAATAATGTGAGGGAAGTTGAAACTATATGTATACTTATCTTTGTCTAATCACATATAAAAAAGAGAGACAGAAAGATACACTCTCATTTGATTTCTCTTTATTTTAATAGGGCATATTTTAGGCTGGCTTTCCTACTTTAGTATAATAACTCTATGGTAATATGCCACTTTATAACAGACAACGTTAAGGTAACTGTTATATTAGCGATAGCGATAATACAAATAAGTATACAATAGTAATACAAAAAATGTATATAAAATATATAGGAATGTGCGACACCTTTGAGGCGACCAACTTGTCTACAAATTTTCATGTTCAATACTTATTAGCTAGGATAGAATTTAGTTAGGATAGATTGGCAGAGAATAGAAGAAGAAAGAATAGGTTGGCCTTGTTTTCCTTTTTAGGTGCAATTCCTAAAGAAGGCGGTGGACATTTTGTGCCAGTGCCGACAAACCCTTATGTACACGTACGTATTCGCGTACTACTTACGGAAAAACAATCAATCTGTGATCTTCGAAGACAACCAGCGTGATCTTGAATCTGCCACCGAAACTCTCTCCGAGTACCTCGAGCGCGACATCACTAGCGAAAATCTTGCTGACATTAAGCAAAAAGTACAGGATAAATATAGGTACGTTATATGTGCTCAATACAAATATATACATTCTTCAATTTAAAATACAATTAAATCTGTTCTCAATTTATAATAATATATAAAGCTGAAGAGTTAGTTAGTTTGTTTGTTTGTTTGTTTGTTTGAACGCGCTAATCTCAGGAACTACTGAGTCCAGTAGTTCCTGAGATTAGCAAATCAGTCGATTTGAAAAATTATTTGAGTGTCCATTTAGAGAGGAAGGCTATATAACATCACGCTAAAATGAATAGGAATGAAGCAGCAATATTACGAAAACGGTAAAATTTAAAGCTTTGCTTGCGTTCGCTTATAAACGGGTAAAGCTATTCAAAAATCATGTATTACAAAATTGTTCCCCTCTAAAAGTTCTAAATAAAAGTTCGCAACAGCATATGTCTAGCTTTTAAGGTTAACCCACTTTAACCATTTTAATGATTATCAAATACTATATTACGGTTTTAATCTTTCCACGCGGGCGGAGCCGCTGGCGATTGCTAGTATCAATATAATTTTAAAGATGCTATCGAAATCCTAATATTTCTCAACTTTATTTGTGAAAACAATGAGGAGATAAGTGTGAATTGTTTCTGCTTGTTTTATTGTTACTTTATTATAATTTACAAAATAAGACCGTTTTTCAACAAAACATATAATTTTATCAAAGTATTAAAAATTACAAATACATTTATTATGTAAATTTCGCGATTAAACGAGAAATTCACTTGCTCTCTCCCTTTTTCCATCTGTGTGTGCGTTTGTGGTGCATCCGTGCGTGCGTGCGTTCGTGGTGCATCCGTGCGTACGTACGTGCGTGCGTTCGTGGTGCATCCGTGCGTACGTGCGTGCATGCGTTCGTGGTGCATCCGCGCGTTCGTGTGTGCGTGCATTCGTTTTGCATCCGTTCGTACGTGCGCGCGTGCGTTCGTGTGCATCCGTGCGTATGTGCGTGCGTGTGTTCATTGTGCATCCGTTATAGTTTTTTTTATAACTAATATAATACGAAATCGTAATATAATAAAGCGAACGATGATCTTATTTCCAGATATTGCGACAGCCGGCGCAAAGTCTTACTAGAGCACGTACACGAAGGCTACGAGAAGGATTGCTGGGACTACACAGAGTAAACATCTCCCTTCTTTGTTTGACATACCGCCACATCTAGCTATCTCTCGCACCGCTCATGACTGCACGCTGACACTATGACATAAGCATAATATGCCAAACAAATGTCAACTGTATATATGAGCCGGCAGGTTATACAAAAGTATTCTTTTTTATTGCCACTAAATTTTATTAAGAGGGATATTATATACTCAAAAAGCCTTGACATAAAATATATTATATATTTTCGTGTATTAGTATAATTTTACGTTTGTATAGGTTTTTTTTAGGAAAATTATAAGTCGACTCTATAGAATTCATAATGTTTATACGTCCTTAGTGATAACAAGACCACAGTATTGATATACTTGCGTTAGTGAAAATATAGTATCGACACACATGACGAATGAATTTTGTTTCAAATTTGCCATTGTTAGTACTTAAAAAATCTAACCATTGAAGATTTTAAATAAAGTTTTTAGAACTAAAGAGTAATGAGTAACTTTCATTGTCAGTCTTAGTATTTCGTAATTATTAATAAACTTATTGAATACAGTAGGGAAACCATACACAGGCACTGTGATTGCGAGTGTCCAACAAATAATAAGAGAGGGAAGATAAGAGACTTATACTTATCTTTGTCTGATCACATAATAAAGGCAGCCTCTTTGCTTTCTCTTTTTTTCGATAGATTTGTTTTACGCTGGCTCCCTTGGTATAATAACTCAATGACTTATTTACCTGGGCATTCTCTTTACACATGACTAATTTTATCTTGCCTTCGTGGACTATAATAAAAAAAAACATCATATAGAACTTGTCTAATTTAAATGACGCGCCCCTTTACGTAACTAGTTGATATAAATGTGTGAGTGTTAATGTTTATAATTACATTTTGTCTATGGTGAGAACTATAAACTCTTGCGTGATTTACGAACTGTTAGCGAACGTCATGGTCGACAAGTCGCGTGATAAAATGACAATGGTCTATATGAAGTAGCGCTGGCTTATTGTATGAAACAGGACGTAGTCTTGTCGCGCATTAAAATTAAACTAGTTGAACAACAAATTCAAGAACAACCGTTCCTTAGCAAGCATCTTGTCCCTACCAACTTATACCGACACATGTGTTTTTCTTACATAGTTTAAATTTGTTTGAGTGGGTAAATACAAGAGTGGGGCGCGTCATTTTAGCTTAGACAGGCTAGTCTGGCAATTTTGTTAACAAATGTTAAAAGTTGGTAATATTATTTCCTAATGTTTAATATAACAATTTTAGTCATCGATAGTAAAGTAGCAATTTCTGTCAAAAACAAATATAAAGTATATACACAATGCCAAATATAGAGTGGAACAACGCCATGTTCTACAAATCTCCACCCCCACCACCACAATACTTAAGAACTACACACATTCACTATCACAAACTCAACTATCGTTTCGCCCGCCACCGAAGAATCCGAAATTCACGACAAATTCACAAACAAAAAAATGTGTGTTATATTATATTATCAAGGCAAGACCATAGACTTTCAAGGTAAATTTTCCAGACAATGATATTTTTTATTTATGTACCCATGAAAAACGTTAGATAAACATTAAAAATAAAAATAAAAGTCTACCAAGGTCAACTTATCCTTTGATTATTTTATTTTTGACGCTTATAATTGAGTTGTACCTACGGTATAATGTTTTGATATGTTCGTCGACCATACAAATATTTAAATTTATCTGGTCGACAAAGAATATCGGAACTGCATCTTATAAAAAACAAAGGTACTTGCTATTTCAGATTTTATAGATTATTTTATAGTGTGGCTTAAATTATGTTATATTTCTCATCACTCAAATCTTTCTCCTATTCATATCTCACTCTAAATTACAATGGACGCAACTTTCAGACATCCCCAGTATATACAATGATAAATAGTGAAGTATATGATGTAAATAATACATAGCGACTGATAGCATTGTATTGAAACTAAATTTGTAAACTCTTTAACGATAATATTTCATTACTTTTGATCAAAACGAATAACCAGAATATGGATAAGAAAATTATTAAATTTTATACCCCAAAATATTTTATTTATTTTGTAAACTAATTTTCGTGTATAGAGAAAAAGTTCTGAAGATTTTCGACATGGTTGACCATTTTAATATAATATTAATAGTTTGTCTGATTTTTAATAAGTGAGGCTTTGTAAAAAATAAATGAAGTATAATCACTTTAATATGAGCATGAGAAAACAACATCGCACTTTTAGCGTTTTTGATGAGATTTCTTTTAAACGATGATAAAAAATTACAACTTGTCAGCGGCAACAGTTATGCTGTTATGTTTGTGAGAAAGCTATAAGAACTTATATTACTTTTATTGCCCATTAATTAATTTATTTAGTGAAAATTATGATATAGATCTCCGATCTCTCTAAGCGTAGAATGCATTCATTGTATCAAATCATTTTAGAATTTGTATTATAATTTTAATTAGTTTCAATGTTTTGAGATCTTGTCAAGTATATTTTTTTTATTATAACTGAAATTGTTATCTGTCTTGATGTGATCGAGAACAATGATAAAATAAAAAAAAAACAAGTTTTTTGTACTAATTTAGGTAATCATTTCATTTATTATGAATATTTGAGATTGACTTGGATGACAAATTCGAGATAAATAAAATAAATATTTTGTTACGATGCTTGTCGTGTTAAAATGATTTTTGTTGTGACCTATCAGATATTGTCATTTAAGTTAAGCGGAGAGATGCGGAAATGATATCTAATTGGTATTCAAAACCCATCTCCTCCCCTCTCCGCTTTAATGGATACCGGGCCTAAGGCTAAAGATGGGCTTGAAACTAGTCGGGCTCGTGTAAAATAAGACGTGAGTATAGCCGGTTTCTACTCATTGGTTATGAAATACTTTTCTTCATAGAGGAATGTTAACTTGTGGACTATTTCGTTGAGAGTATATTCATCGTATCGTAAACATAGAGTTATTATATTTAGAGTAGGATAGTCGCAGTCAGAGCTGTAAGTGAGAGTGTAACAAAAAATAATGAAGGAAGAATGAGGGAAGATGAAGGTCGTATACTTCATCATTGTCTAAACACACATAAAAAAGAGAAGATAGATCAATCACCCTCATTTCCTACTCTAAGTATAGACAACTTTATGATTGTAAATTGTCAAAGGGGAGTTGACGATTCAAAATCACTTGTTTACAAGTTTACTTGAATAAAGAATTTGTAACATAAAATTCACAGCCACCCATTGTTTTACCGTCAATGTCATTTAATTTTAGTCCATTCGTAACCTCATTTGTTTGTCGTGTAAAGTATTGCGTGTAGCTTTTAATAATGTTGGCTTTATTTGGTTACTGTTTTCAATTTAACAATCAAATTAAATGGTGGCACAATATAATTAATAAATATCGGTTTAAGTGAAAATGAAAATAAAAATATTTTTTACCAAAAATCCTATTTTTGTTATTAGAATACTGTTTACCGATTATAAACATTAAGCTAAGCATTAGTTCATGATATAGTGTGTGTTTATTCTGTGATCTAATTTTTTTTGATGCCTCGAAGGCTGAACTAATTTTAAATGATGGCAGAATTTCCGTCGAAAACGCAATACTGGTGTAAAAAAATTAATTGTAAAATAATTGTAAAATCGGTTGTTGACTATAGTATAATTGGCTCTAAAAATATATTACAGATTTCGATTAGAAATATGTTTGACAAATTTTAAATGTATTTGTAACATAAAGGTAATATTTTCACGCATTATTTTGGGTAATTAAAAATGTCGTACCTCTGCTTGGTTGTATAATTCTTACACTACATATCTACATTGGATTATGTAATTTTAGGCGGTACGAAATGTGCATAGGTCGCACTGCCAATAAACGGTAAGTTGTTATAATTGGAAGCTTGTGTTCACTTAGTGAACTCCTAGTGTAGACGGTCCTCCTTCACACCGCAGTGACTTCCATAACTCTTGTAAGCTCACGGTGTGAAAAGGGGACGACAATCAACACACATACATTGTACATATAGATGCTGTATAAACAATTATACTGATATTCACTATTATGTATTTTCGGGCATCTTGTATGTGTCGTGCTAAGGACACATTCATTTGTCTTAATATTAAGACGGAAATAAAAATAGTAACATCGAAAAGAGTATATTTTTTTCTAACACCTACAATAACCTACGTATATCCTTTATCCTATCTTAATTTGAAGTGTATGAGATTATCTTGTTACATAAAAAAGGAGAATAGAAATTATATGGAACATAAGTCTACTATGCAGCATGGTTCTGAATTGTATTTCATTTATATGTAATTTTTGACGGAATTAAAAATAAGTAGTAATAAATGTAATATTCTAATAAATTTTATTTGCCGTAGGGATGCGCTGGCGCCTTCTTCCACGAGATCTAGTAAAGCTTAATGTTATTGGTTGGTATAATTTGTTATATAAAATATAAAAAAATAATTAGCGGAAATCACATCTTAAATGACGTAGCTGTTATTGAACAATTACATTCATTAGACCGATCTAGTAGTGAGTGCCAGTCTCTAATCAGTAACTCTAATTATTTAAAGCAAATATCTAAAGGCATGGCAGCTGATTTCATAATTTCTCAGCTCTATTAGTAAATTAAAATTAAATTTAAAATTCAAATTAAATTCAAATTCAAATTCAAATAATTCTTCATTCAAATTTATTCGCTTTTACAAGTACTTTTGAATTGTCAAATTACAATGAAGCTACGTCTCGTAACTGGTTCGGAAAGGTGCTTTTACCGACAAGAACTAGCCAGAAATTCGGCGGTAACTCTTTTCAAAAATTAAATATTTCAATAATGTATCTGTAATTGTTGATAAATCAAAATTAACAATAGGTATGTAGTATCAACTTCACGACTAAACAAAGCGCGTCGGCTTATGAGGCTAATAATGTTATTTTAAAATAATGTCACGATTAAATTTAAATCTTTAGCTCAGCTTAACAATTAACTTCAAAAGTACCTAACTCGACTAACGAATGTTTTCTCAATTGAAGTATAGCAAAATGTGAGGTAAGAACGCGCAAACACCTAAGTAAAATAATGAAAAAGGCAACTTATTGCCGGAACAGAACCTCCAGTGTCTTTATATCGCTGGTGATCGTGATTACATTTTATTACCGTTTTTTTACTAAGCCGTGTGGAAATCGGCCGAGTAGAATAGACCACCCTCATTTGCTACCGAGGTTTCATAAGAGGCGACAAAGGTAAGCTGACCCGTCGTGTTGTGTTCGGCTGAGTAGAATAGACCATCCTCATTCCTTACTGAGGTATCGTAAAAGGCGACTAAGGTAAGTTGACCCACCGTGTGGTATCCGGTTGAGTAAAATAGACCACCCTTTTTCTTACCGAGTTGTCGTAAAATACGACTGAGGTAAATTGACGTCAGGCAGGCGGCCGGTAAAATACGAGGCCAAATCATGTAACAACATGTTTATAACGTTGTGCAGACCCTTTAGAGTGGGATAAGGGCAGGAGGAAGAAGTACTGTTTTTTTATTTACTTAATTACATGTACTTACCTTACATACTATAACCGCACCTTAAAATCGACCTCGTTTTGGTATATAACGATAACTGGCACAGAAATTTACCATGATTTGCAAATAAAAATGACCGGCTAAAACTTTGTCGCAATTTACAACAAAATTAGCAAAAAATAAAAGTAAACAACCAAAATTTTTCGTAATTTTTATTTTTCTATCTTAATTTTTCAGACCCTGGAACGAAAATGATCATGTCTCAAAAATTTAACAAGTGCCTAAAGACTAAATATGTACTATATGAAGACCATATTATGTAACGACAATCTCGGTAAATATAGTTAAATAAAATATATAAATAAAACCAACATAAAAATAGAGATTGATGTTTAATTTGTTTAAGAAGTTGTAAAGTATATGAAAAATTGTAAAATATAACGAAAACGGTATAATTAAAAGCTTTCCTTGCGTGCTCTAAGTAAACGGTGAAAGTTAGTCGAAAATCATGTATTACAAAATTGCTCCCCTCTAAATGTTCTAAATAAAGTCCGCGACAGCATATGTCTAGTTTTTAAGATGAACTCACTTTGACCATTATTTATGGTTATCAAAATGCTATATTACGGTTTTAATATTCCAACATATAAGAAGATAGTTTAGATACACTCTCATATATTTTCTTTTTATTGTAATAGGGCACATTTTACGCTGACTTCCCTACTCTACAATAATAACTCTATGTGTAAATCATAATTCTCCTGCCCTTATCCCACTCTAAGTGGGGTTTGCGTAAATGTTATAAATATGTTGTAACATGATTTGGCTAGCTATTTTACGACCGGCCGCCTGCTTGACGACAACAACAAACAAGACAACTTAACCTAGTCGCCTTATACGACACCTCGGTAAGAAATGAGAGTCATCTATTCTATTCAGCCGGATACCACACGGCGAGTTAACTTACCTTAGTCGCCTTTACGACACCTCGGTAAGAATTGAGGGTGGTCCATTCTACTCAGCCGGATAATACACAGCCTTTCCATTACAGCAGTTCATAATTAACTATAAAAGAAGTCTAATACAGAAAGCTACTCTTAGACCTTGCACAAGGTGGCTATGACAAAATTTTACTAACTATACGAATTGTATTTTAAAAAGAGAATGGGACAAGGGCAAGAGAGTGATGATGTAATGGCAAGGCATAATAAGGCTTAAGGCTTAAATAGATTGTAAAATTTAATTATAGAATGAACCGCTGGATTAGCGGTCACTAGATGTCGCTGTTGAAGCGTCATACAAGTTGGCGTTACGCTAAGGTTAAGGTTAAAAAACTCACAATAAGCTCACTGAATGCTCCTTTCGGTTTCTACTTTGTCTATTAGGTATAAACATGGCCAATTTATTAATAATGTATATTTTTATGCACTGTTCGGTGTCACCTTACACATAACAGCATAAATACGGACGCGCGGCGCCACCGCAATTATTTTGCATTTGTCTACAAGCACCGCAAACAACGCGCGCCCCCCATTTATAGTTTTAGTAGCATTAGTTTATAGTAGCATAGCATTAGAAACTTTATTTTATTTATTTATATTTAGTATAACTATTTATCCTTAGTATTATTATAAGTTTTGAGTAGAAAACAATTCTTCTCGTGACATGCACTATAAGTATATTGCTAAAAATATTCTTTCAAGCTAATGTTAGAATTACTATTTCCTCAAACTTCTCCCGTAGGGAATCGCGGACGTAAATTGTACTGCCTAATGCTTATAAATATCAACTGGACTATGTACTGATTAATTGCATATGAGCAAAAGAACTTTTTATTTAAATAAAACAGAACAATAAAGCAGTCAAGTTCTATATTTATCATTTACTTAATTTATTTTGTACAAAGTTCAACAATATATATATAATAAATACTCAATTAAATCTCTATCATTCAGCAAACTGAACTCACTTTTTGTCATAAGTTTATTTAAAGAAATAACACAATGATATTGTAACTTATTGTCTAAACTTAATTAAACACAACTTTTTTGTGCCAATATGCCTAATACATAAAATATTTGGTTTTACCAAAACAATAACTTGTATACCGTAATATAACAAAAACTTAGTTTCAAGCGCCACGGTGCGGTTCAATCTATCTTGTCCGATGCCTTTTTGATGTACCAATTCAATGTAGATATAGGTTATAATTTGCAGAAAAAACTGGATTTATTTAGAACAAATTTAATCTAAGTTTTAGTAATCAACGTTAACAGTGATCCTGTTACAATGTGCTAGATTCGTTAATAGATCTAAGAGAAGTGTACTGTGAGGCATGTTTAAGAAGAATTGAACCGCATCATGTCCGCTCTCTGCAGCCTGGACACTGGCTGGTCATGTGGCGATGTCAACTGAAATATCCGAGTGCGGTTAGAGGCGCTTGCGTCGGCGACGGGGAAGATCGCCGACGCATCCACCACCCTTTGCCAAACAGTTATAAAAGTATCTACGTATTTATTTTCCGCAACCGTAACTATTATTGCAAAAAAGGTGCAAAACGTCAAGCGTCTCTTAGTTTAAAATACACCGATTTTTTTAAATTTTGCAATGATTAGATTGTCTTGCACTTTCAAATATTCACATTCCATCAACAAAAAATTGAAAGAAACAACCAACACACAACAGTTCAGTGACGAGATCCATAATAAAAAGCGAAACTCGAGCACACGTTAACGTTATTGCTTTAAGCTTATTCGTATCGCTGCGCGACTCGCTGACTGGTTATCATACAACAATGCAACGTGCGATTCGGGTCCACCCGACCGTAAGCTCTGATTATGTACAGAGAATTAGAAAATTGACCACTTCCAAAGGTTATTTACAAAATTTTATGATTCATATATTTTGTGCTATAAAAACAATACCGATGCAGCACAAGTTCGATCGAGTCGTAGCTCGGCGTGGAGACCGCCGATCGTTCGATCGCGCCATCGACTTCACAAATGCGCTACTTCCATTATCTAGAGAGATGTCAATCGAAAAATAAAACATTTTAATAATATCTACCTTACTCGGTAAGGGACGTTCGATCTCTTAGTTATTTAATAAATCTTATTGCTAATTTTATGTCTCGGATAGCTCAATCGGTACGCTCGCTAGGGATTACAATAAGGGTTGCACATACAGCGCGATAGTTCATACAGTATTGTACTCGACATTGTTAAAATGACGTGCAAGAGTATATAAACGAAGCGGTGCCAGCCCGCTGGCAGCATTCGAGGGACCGGGCGGCGGAGCGGCCGGCCGCCCGCCATAGCTAATGTAATTCAGGGGAAGGCAATTACATTAACTACGAGAAGGTGCGCATTACGTAAAATGGCTCGATTCCTATGATGCGTACTGAATTAGGACGGAAGTGAACTCTGGTACCAATTTCACTGCTGAATTGATTCAATGCTAAGCTTACATAGACAATTTTGTGGCTCCTTTTCGTTACGATAAAACCAACCTTGGGGCAGATTTTGTTTCGACACGGTAAGAAGCTTAATAATCGGATTATTCAACTATAACGGACAAAATTGATATGAATTAGCGTAGCCATTGCTTCCTTAAGCGTTTTTGTATATCGATGTATTCGCTGTATTATCGTTCTTTCTACACAATATTTAACCAACTTATAGGGACATATGCGATTATGACCAATTGATTTATATAACTTGAAATTGATGAATAGAGCGCGGTGTCTGTCAGCCGGCATGAACGTCCGTGTGAGGAAGAAATCTGCAAGCCAACGTCGCTCTGCGTCGCTGTCCGGCGCTCGGTGCTACCGTTAGACACCATTTTGGGGAAAAGAAAATGATGTCTCACGGTCGATGTACATTAAGATAATTTTAGATATCACGGCGGTCTGCTTTTGAACTTTTACACAGGAAGAGTGTCAATCGTCGAATACAAAAATAAGCATATAATGTTTCTTCAATTTTATCCGATATCTTAAATCACTAGTGACAAAAACCGCGTGCTCGCTAAAACGATCTTCCTCGTATGATACACGATTCATTCACGAGAACCAAACGACGCGTTAAAGTAAATCACTCAAAATATAAACTCGATAACCGCGAACATCAGTCGCAAAACAAATCGTCTCGCAAGCATCGGCCGCGCGAATACAATACACTCCGATGAACGCTCACTTCTCCACTCGCGCAAGGCTATCGTCCGCGAGAGGGCGCGGCGTGGAAGTCCGCGCCTACTCGAGTCGCTTCGCTCGCCCGCTGACACTACGTCGAAACATCTAGCGTAAAAAAATTATTAAGTGCGCTTGGGTGGGCTCAAGAGCTCGGGCAGCGGTGCGGGCAGCGGCAGCGGCGTGTCGTCGACGAGCGCGGGCAGCAGCGCGAGCGCCAGCGCGGGTCAGACGGGCGCGGGCGGCGGCGCCGGCTCGGGCGGACGCGGCGCCGCGCCTGCCGCCTGCAGCACCACGCGGTGCGCGCCCGCGCCGCCCGCCCCGCCCGCCGCGTCCAGCAGCACGGCCGTCGGCGCGCCCTCGGCGCCGCCCGCGCTCTCCACCTCGCCCGCCGCGCTGCCGCCGCCCGGCGAGTGCGCGCGCCGGTGCCGCCGCCAGGCGTGCTGGATCAGCCTCGCACAGTACTCCTCGCGCTGTCGCCATAGTGTCGACGAAACCGGCTCGTACCCGACCTCGTCGGGTCGCCCGACCTCCACGGGCTCTTCTATGGGGTTTCCTTTCCGCGCGAAGAAGTCCTTCGTCAGCGCGTCCAGAATATCCACACAGAACATCATGTCGCCACGACATATAGGAATGTCCATGGATATAATCTTGTACTTATTGGGTTTGTGAATTTGTAGAGGTGGTTCTAGGACATCTAAGAAGTCGGACAGCTGATCGTATCTGATGTATTGCGTCCCTTCAGGATCGAACCGCTGCCATATTTCGTAATACATGTCATAGTCGTCGTCGGTTAGACCTTCTTGAACGTCTTCAGTAGCCTGAAAATTAAAAATTATATTATGGTTTTTTTTTTTGTTTATTGGTCTTTATTTATTATAGTTCTATATGATCTAGTATGTAGTGAGTTGTACCTGTGAGTAATTTTCGAGGATGACGGCAATATACATGTTTATCACGATAAGGAAGGAGATCACTAGATAGGAGAGCAAGTAAGTAATGCCGATGGTTGCGGAGCCGCAGTTGCCTGGCGATCCGCGCTCGTTATCTGGCAAATCGCATTCTTCCTCATTTATTATTCCATCTAAAACTCCATCCCACCCAGCCGAAGTTGACATCTGTATCAAATATTGTTTTATATATAAAATATAATCCAAAGGTAAAATTGAATGTATTTTGTATTTGAGATATGTCTTTATATACAATATAAAATTATTCTTAACGATAGTAATCCAAAATTATTAATAATTACATTATATAATGAATGAGAAAGTTTTTCAAAAATAATTTCAACTTCATTAAGGCAATTTAGAAACAATTCAGCCTTACCTGAAATAACAAGATCATGCTTTGGACGAACGTTTTGAAGTTGTACACATCGTCCAGTCCACCTTTATCTTTAACATGCATGAAAAACGACATTCCAAATATTGCGAATATAAACATTACAAGGAACAATAATAGGCATATATTGAAAAGAGCTGGCAGTGACATGGCCAAAGCGAATAATAGTGTCCGGATGCCTTTTGCTCCTTTTACCAGTCGCAGTACTCTACCAACTTTTGCAACTCTGACTACTCTTAGTAGAGTCGGTGATACAAAATATTTTTCGATAATATCACTCAACACCAAACCTGTTAACAAAAAGTAAATTAGTAAAGTAGTTGTCATCATCCTTCCCTTACCCCATTCTAAATGGGGTCGGCACAACATGTTATAAAAATGTTGTTGCATTATTTGGCTACGTATTTTACGACCGGCCGCCTGCCTGACATCAAATTACCTTAGTTGCCTTTTACGACACCTCGGTAAGAAATGAGGGTAGTATTAATTAAAATAGTTGTATGATATATTAAATGAATAAAAAATATGAAGTAAAACTTACTTAATATAGAAAACATGACAACAACGAAATCGAAAAGATTCCATGGTTCCACAAAGTAATGATATCGTAAAGCGAAAATTTTTAACAGGCACTCCGAACTGAATATTACTATGAATATCATATTAAGATAGTCCAGGACTTGGCTGAATGTTTCTGATTGCTGGTAGTGATCTAGTGTCATTGTCAACATGTTCAAGCCAATAAACAGCATAATAATCATGTCAAATTTCTTGTCGGTTACAATTTCGAATACTATTGCTTGTGGTCGCCACTGAAAAAAAAAGGAATAAAGGTTTGTGTTTTGTTTTGAATATGACGAATTATAATCAAATACATTCTAGATAAGGTAATTTTCAATGTTTACTATTGGATATACTTAATTAATACTAATGACAGTAGTTAAAATATTAAAATTTTACACCTAGTGAATTTTTTAATATTCATAATTGTTTTTATAAATACCACTATGAAAAACTAGCAAATCTGTCTTCAATTATTAATCAATAATTCAAAGATTTTACTGAGCTACTAGTTATGGTTTTGCATTTTAAAATACATGCATCATGTAATTCAAGTCATTCATATGAAATAAGGATTATGGTTAAGTAATACTTTACTTACTCTCGGTCTTGGGATGGCCTTTAAAGGTTTTTTTGATCCCATTTTTTTCATTGCATTGTAATACTTTTTCTGATCTTCTGTCATGAACATTTCAAGGCTTCCTCCAGCTTTTTTCTTTTGCTCATTAAAGTTATCGATAATCACACCGATGAACAGGTTCAAAGTGAAAAAAGATCCAAATATAATAAAAAACACAAAATATAAATACATGTAAATGTTAGTCTCTCGGATGGGCTGTCTACCAACCTAAAAAATACAATTAAACGTTAAGTATGAATGTGAGAATATTTCAAAATGGTATATATGAATCACAAATACCTCTCGGGAGTCGATAGCGTCATTCATAATCTGTATCCAGCCTTTAAACGTTGCAACTTGAAACAAACATAAATAAGCTTTGCCTACATGGTCAAAGTTCATAGGAGAATTTTCCCAGGTGTAATTTTCTAAAATACATGCATTTCTGTCTGGTATTATTTCATGGCTAAGAGTTGTATGATTCATATCGACACACTGTAAGAAAGATATTTATCCATCATTATAAAAAAATATTTTTCTTCGTATTTATATTTGTAAGCCATTTTAAGCGAAATTTCTAAACAAAGTTTAATGTTATATGTATATAACACTTTTTTTAGAATAGCTCCAATATTATATTTGAATAAATGCTACACTGGCCTTAAAATATTTTCCAGCGAAGAGTTGCACACCCATAATAGCAAAGATAAGCCAGAATATCAGACACACGAGCAGCACGTTGAAGATGGATGGGATTGCTTGCACCAGAGCATTCACTACCACCTAGAATTGATAGCATACGTAAGTTTCACGTAACGACTAAAAGTAACAATATGAACGATAAAT
This sequence comes from Morpho helenor, assembly GCA_029227775.1. Taxonomy (NCBI): domain Eukaryota; kingdom Metazoa; phylum Arthropoda; class Insecta; order Lepidoptera; family Nymphalidae; genus Morpho; species Morpho helenor. Next base: position 5,793,773 of record JARGCU010000006.1, read on the forward strand.
TATTATTCTAATTACCAACACAAACTTTAAAGGACTAATTGCAAATATCAAGCTGATCCTATAATATCAACAAATGATTCTGTGGGATTTTGTGTTTTAATCATTTTGAAATTATTGTTTTAGAACACAGCAAAAAGTTGATTATAATCAAAGTAAATGTACTGGTTATTGCAATCGATATTATGTAAATTATTTTGATAAACAACATTATTATATTTGGTATAAAATTAAATTGAAAATACTTACTATTATGATTTGTCGCGCAACATGCAAAACATAAAAGCAACATTGGAATATGACATGAAAAACTTTAAGCATAGCTAACTTACCCTTAATGTTAGATATGATATTAAATCCAGTTTAAAATATGTGAATGGAACTAATATCTACCACATGCACGCAGAAAATTCTTCAAAAGACGTTGCCCATTGAATGCAAGAAGTAAATTTAATGTGCTATCTAAAATTAGTTGAGATAACTATAATAAATATCTACACTAAAAATACAGAATCGAAGACAAAATAAAAAAACAATAGTATCGAATACATGATAGTGATATAGACGACTTGAATCCAACTATTTTAAGAGGTTGTGACGAGCCATGGTGATACTAAGCCATTCAGGGGTGCCATCGAAGACTTTAGAATGTATATTATTCGATACATGACTACTCGCCAATAAAATTAATGAATTTTTTACAATTCAGAAGTATTGTACTATACATGAGTGATTCCAAAAATGGTCTAGATTGACGTGATTGGTACGAGTTTTAAAAATACTTGTGTACGTGTTGTTTCGTCAGTATGAATTTGAAACAATATAAGTGTTAATGTCGGTAAGGCAGTGTGGTGAAAGGTGGTTATTTAGTTACAAGAGAGTGTTATAGAGCCCGCGAGGCAGAGGTACATACCCTCATGCCCTGCATGCGGCTCATAGCTCTGAGCGGCCGAAGGGCTCGGAGTGTGCGCATCGTTTTGAACGCCTGAATACCACCGGCACCACAAAGCGCTGCTACGAAGTTTATTAGCGAGACCTGATGAAATCAACAGTAGTACTTAACACAAACACACTTTTACACTTCGCTTTTAAAAGTAACGATTACACTGTGGCCACCAATGGAACACAATGCTACCTACACCTGTGGAAAAAATGGAAAGAATTCATGTGACGATGCCTGAAGACTTACAACCCAAATAACAATTGTGAGAATATAATAATTTAAGAAGATGAAAGTCTATCACAATCCTACTAGATACAATTTGTAATGTTAATATTTTAACAAATTCGTAGACTTCAACGATTAAAAATTTACAGTAGAGGTCTCAGGTCACATTCAGGAAATATACAAAGCATGAGATGTCAAAGAAATCAAACAACCTTTCTTTGATCTCTCATTTTATTTACATTCATAGTAAATGCTTGTTATGCTTAGATTAATCACTATACTTATTGCGTTTTATGACATTGACAGCATATAAAAGAGGAAGTGTGCCATTTTTATTTGGAGTATCATTAGTTTATTGTATTTTAAATAGTAATTTGTTTCATTTTACATTTAAAAAACGGCACAGAGGAGGCATTAGTATAGGTACATTACCATTACATGCACTTTGTTATTGTTGAAGTTAGGTTTCTATTTTTTGAGTAATCGAGTCACGGGTAAGACACAAGCAAATCCACAAACAAATAACAGTACGACATCGAGAGCTGGTGTTAGCGAGCCGGTGGTCGTTACCGCAGTGGTTGACACTGAACAGTCAAAGCGCACGCTTTCACATCGCACTGCCTGTGTTATGAGAAATACGAACTCAATTTATTATTTGTAATCATTCATATTTACTTTCAAATCACAGATCTTAAAATTATGCGATACGGCATAAGTTATTTCTAACAGGCAGTACGACTTAACCATTTGCTGCGCAACCAATTATTGACGTTGACTTCGCGTTACTCACGCGCATGCCCTCCCATCTGGAGACCGCGCGAAGTGGCCGTAAGGCGCGCAAAGTACGCATCGAACGGAATGCTGGGATGTCGTCCGCACCAGCCATCACGGCTCCGTGGTTTACAAGAGACAACTAATAATACCATTAGTCATTTATACTACATTTGAATAATAAATATTTTCTATGATACAACTTTATAAATGAACATACTTCTTTAATATTTCATAATATATTATTAGAAAAAAATCTGGCCACTGATATTATGCTTCGTTTTCTAAATTGAAAATCACTGTAAACTATCGACAGTTTTCAATTATGGGATATTGATAGCATTCTTATAGTTTTTTATTTATTTTATCAACATCAACATAACAAGAAAAAAGAGAGAAAAGTAATATCTTTTACCATCACAATGATGAAATCGAGCCAACACCAAGCGTTCGTAAAATATTTTTGAAATCCAAGAGCTAGCCACTTTATCAACATCTCGATGAAAAATATAACAGTAAATATACGGTCCATATAATACAATATATCTTGGAGGATTGGTCGATGCGGTAGATGGACATCTTCTAAAGCCTGGAAATGTTTACTTTTGTTAGAAATTAATTCAGCCTAATTGTATGGTATGGTGGTGGTACGTATAAATATGGTAAATATAGATAAGCTCTTACCAAAGCCAAACTACTGAGTAAGATCATCGTTATCACAGCCGTTTCAAAGTAAGTATTTTCGATAAGTCTGAAAGTTTTCAGTCTTAACATCGCCCAGCCTTGCCAAAAAGGTGATTCATCATCGCCAGCCAGAAAGGGAAACTTCTGATAGCACGGTTCCACACAACAATCTGCTGGACCTTCGTCTCCATTAACATCACCTTCTACAGCCTTTATGTCTGTTTTAGGAATACCATCCATTTTATCATCTTCTTCTTGAATCATTTCTGAAATAATGATGTCTCTTGTCAAAATAGTTTTAACTTACAACGCAAATAAATATTCAGTGTCTGCCTTCATGTTCAAGTTAAAAAGTATTGGCAATTATCTAAACTAGGGTTTACCTTCTTCAAGTCCTAAATCCTCTTTACTGGCATCTTTCTTTTCTTCACCATCTATCGTATCTGCTGATACTTTGTGGCTGTCGTCTTTGAACGATCTTATTTTATGGCTTCCATATGACTTCTGGCTTATCGTATCGTCATCCTATATTTATTGCAAGGAATTATAAATTAATAATAATAATTGCTTATTGCTGATAGTTAATAAAGAAATTCAAGCGCCGGCGAACATAATATTACCTGAATAGGATATCCATGATGATTTAGTTCGCAGTTCATTCTGTTATCATTATGATTGTCAGTTATTGCATTAATATTGTTCATTAATATTTTACCCTTCTTATATTTATTGTCACCTAAAAATTATATTATTATTGCACGATAATTATATTTGAGTACAGCGTATTCCACGAGTAAGTCATTGATATTAAAATAATTTACCCGGTATTGTAAATTCCATTCCGTCTCCGATTGCTACTTCTACTTGATCTTTAAGTTTCTTATCTTTGTAAAGCCCCCCATCGTCAAGGTCTACGCTTAGCTCCAAGTCGTTGTCCACCCGTTCTGAAGAGACACAGCGGCCACATAAAGCCGCCTTTAAGCCTACATGTTGCGCGTCATTTGCCGACCGCGCGAAGCCGCAGCACCCAAGCATAGAAATCAGACCGGGGCGAATCGCTTAGTTAATAACATTGGACAATATATTGAAAAAAAAACTCCCGGAAAGTAAAAATGGATTTGACGTTAAAAAATGTGGTGATAATATTTTGGTATTATAATATTACTTAATTTAATAATAATATTTCGTAATATTTAATCTTTTAATACAATTTTTTATTTGAAACATAGAATAGAACGAACGAGAACATGCATAACACATAAAGCGGTCCAAATGAAGCAATGATATACATAAAAGAAAACCAAATGTACTCACACATAAACAAAACACAAACACTTTAAAAAAGAAATATTAAATCAATATTTCATTAAAACCGAGAAACACAAATACACTTTCTTCGAATCTAACACACGACAGGTCTGCAACTCTACACTTGAATGCTAGGGGACAAGCAACGTTAAACACAATATACATATGGAATTTACTTAAATACAATATACACACAATTATCATGCTCTATATATTAAAATATTAATTCAAATGTATCTTGTAAATACATGCCACAACATCAAAATTTAATAACAATTATATTGTAGATTATAATAATATGGTTTATATAAATGTTCGATTCGCAATCGCAATTTCAAATTCTACGAATCGGCACATGTTTCGTAAATCCTATTTTGTTAATTTAAAAACAGACATTTACGAAAAGCTATGATAAAAGTTACACTTTTTTATGTAACGATATTTTTGCGGCCATTTTTTTAATGTATAGACTAAAACATGCAATAGAATTTCCATTTAAGCAGTCTTAAACACATCTTACCGGGAGCATGTATAGCTATTTGATTTGTAAGTTTATTTTTAACCAGCTTTAAAATATCGGCTGCACTTCTTTTTATCCAGTCGATAAATCTAGATATCCTATTAAAGGCTTCAGCTATTTTATTTGTGTCTTGATCTGCTGTTGGTGATGATAAATTCGATGACCCGAAATTTGACAGTAACAGAGCCAAGAAGAGGTTGAGTACCTAAAAAATAAAAGTGCACAATTGAAAAATCGACACTTAGTTTGCGTGGACTGTAGTCTTGGAATAAACAGTAGCTTCTGTCACTCTTCAACCTTGAAAATATTTCCACCACAAAAAATCAGATCGACCGGGAAGACTGAAAGAAATTTATCTTTTTCTTAAGAGTGCAGTTTAATTATTTTAGTAAATATATAAAATGTATATTTTTTTAATAATTAACACTTTCGGCGTAAACCAAACAACGTATATATCTCCTTCTTTAATTTACAGTTTTGACTTGACTTTTATAAGGAATAACTGTACCAAATTTCGATATTGGTTTGGATTGACGGTGACAACGTTACAGACAAGTAGATTAGTAAAGATTATTCTTTATATGTTTATAAATTTTTAGTTTTCTTACCACAAGATTACCAATGACCACAGTAGCAAGGAAAAAGGGGATGCAGGAAACGTCTCCAACAAGCATACAATCCCACATGCTCTCTATCCATTCTCCACATAGTACTCGGAAGACGATCATGAAACTGTGCATAAAGTCCGTGAAGTTCCACCGCGGAAGATCTCCATCAGGAAAACGATCAACGTAGTCTGTGACATAATTAAAATATAGGATTAAATTATGGATTACATAGTTATTATCAAACATATACAATGGAGAAAAAAGTGTACAAGCATTTCACTTTTAATCAATGCTATTACGACAAAAGCGTGTGATACTATATACATCTAAATCCTTGCCTTTACTTTTTAGAAGATTAAAATGTATAGGAAAGATAAACATAATTTCGATCAACAATAAAGATGTGCAAAAATTTAAAGTTATTCTTTTGATTGCTCAATTCAAACTTTATAAGATACTTTCTAAAGATGAGAAATATGCATAAAACGAGGCAGAGCTTTCGTGTTCGGACATTTTTAATATCCTATTACTAAATGAGTTCCTAAAAAGTCCAGGCTACTCTTAAGGGGCTATGTAAAATTTCCATAAAATAAGATACATTATATTTGTTATTTACTGATTTTCATCATCATTATCTTGCATATTATAGTCTTCATGAAAAATGAACAAAGCTCTGCTTAATTTACAAAACGATGTAAATCACCGCAATTTTTAAGGAAATTATTAGTTTTTCAACTCGAAATCTCTGTCTAATCAGTATTGTTATAAAATGGGTTTCTTATTATAATAGTGAAGAAATATCCATGCATAAAAAAATTGCAAGGATTTTCTGTTGACTGTATAGCCCGTATGTTTCTAGAATACATGCAAAATGTAAAATTCTACTTAGCACATTGTTATTTTATAATTGAATGTGTACTCAGGAACTATATTTTAGCTTGATGACTTTGATAAAATTTGAAGAATAAAATGCAAATAGTAAGTTTGCTAAAAGTTGTAAAGATCAGAAAAGCAGGAAATGAATGTCTCACAAGTGAGGCGCCTTCGCTGGGGGTTTTCAAGGTAAATAGACAACATTAGAAAATACAAGCTTACTTGGAAGGATTACACCGATTCTTGCCAATCGCCTAACAAAAGAGCACAAGAGTGTGACGCACATCAACACAATAGTTACAATCAACCGTGACCAGAGCCCGAATTAAAGTGTGGAGTCGAACATGCCACCAGAGAGATACTACCCCGACTCTATGACGCTATCCACACTTTAACAAACAACTTGACCATCAATGAATCTATTTCAATTGCTATAATAGCTAATTGGCCAATGACTATGGACTGCTTAAAGTAACACGACTAACTATTTCACTAATATTATACATACTCACACTCTCTTTGAGCACTAATCAGTTTTTGAAGTAGATTCACTGGCAAGTTAAGCGGGCAATTGCGTCACCGACTTTAAACATACACCAACGAACATGCAAGACTCCCACCAATTCGACTTACCCACATAATTTTTTCCGAATAGTTGCATACCCATCACGGCAAATATGAAAATAATGATGCACAATACGAAGGTCAGGTTGCCCAAGGCACCCATCGTCCTACCCATTATAGAGATGAGTAAATTAAGTGTCGGCCATGACTTTGCCAATTTGAATACTCGAAGCTGCAAGTACAAATTGTGAAACAAGGCGTCACACAAGCTCGCTTACCGGCGCTTCACCTATGCTACTGCAGCACCTTTCTGACGACCTACAATCACTCCAGTCGTTTTAAAAATCTATGTTACATTTATATTGCTCAAATCTAAAATTACCGATGAGTGATTATAGATCTAATTAAACTATATTAGCAAATGTGTGCTTGAGTAACCTATTAAAAATGTGCGTTGATTTATACCTGTATGAGTGGGATATATGTAATTCTATAATTTTACTAATTGTTTGTGAGAGCTTTTCGATTCTTATATTTCTTTTACATGTGACTTAAGTATTTTTACTTTTATTTACCAAAGCCACAGTCTTTATAACCTAATACTATTGACATAGATCCCATCAGTTAACGACCTGATGCATCGAAATTCCCTCGGGAAGCGAAGCTGCATGTTTGATCTATATTACTTGATGCAAAGCTTTAACTTATAATCACAAGCTGCGTGGAATAGCTTTATAACGTGTTCTATTTTAGTTCCATCCTTGATGGAGCTAGAGTTCCGTGTTATAAAGCCACTGCTGGAGCCGAATGGTCCCAGTATGAAAATAATGGTCAATCAAGCCCTGTGTGAAATACTGGGGAGTGTGAAGCTGAATAATTAATAATCAAGCCTAAATTCTTTAGAGATGCTAAATTGTTGTTTAAACAGAACCTGTATAGTTTTTCCCAAACAACTGCATTCCCATCACCGCAAATATGAATATAATGATGCAAAGTACAAAGGTCAAGTTCCCTAAAGCTCCCACTGTCCTACCCATTATGGATATAATAAGGTTTAGCGCCGGCCAAGACTTAGCCAGTTTAAATACACGCAGCTGAAAATATTTTATTATATATAAATACATATATGTTATTAAATTGGTGTGTTGTGATTGTGAGGCAACTGTGAAAACTTGTGGTAAAATGCTCTGTGATCACATTGAACTTTCAGTAATATTATTTGAAGAAAAACGAGATACATTATAGTACCTGTTTTCATTAGTTTATTCTTTTTCTCGTGTTTTTGTATTTTATAATAAGTTGCATATTTTCATAAAATTGTAATAGAACTTACCAAACGAAACGAACGCAATACTGACAAACCCTGTACACCTTCCAGACCCAACTCTAGCAATGACAAGGCCACGATAATGAAATCAAAAACGTTCCAACCTTCTTGAAAATAGTATTTTGGACTCATAGCTATTAACTTCAACATAGCTTCGATGCCAAAAGTTGCTGTGAAAAACTGCAATAAAGATGTAATGTAACTAATGTTATTACTCAAGTATATTTATGATTGCTCAATCGATAGATCACTCTTAAAGTTTTCTAATTATCATAAAACTGATCTTAAATAATAATAATGAATTGTTTGGTTCGGTCTAATAGCAAAGAGCCTAGACCAACATCACGTCACTGGACGACAAATAATATAATGCATTAGAGAATTACGAATCTAAATAAATTATTGATAGCGTTTTGACAGTTTGAATGATTCGTTAATAAACGTTCATTATAAAAACAGACGAACTTACATAATTGCCACTCTTCAGTGCTCTTTCCATGTCTTTGTCCATATCGTGATGGTCGAGGGCCATGAACAGCGTGTTGACCACGATACACAAGGTGATGAACAATTCTACAAACGGGTCAAACACCAGCAGAGCCACGTATTTCTGGAACTCCAACCACAACCAACAGCAATCCCATACACAGAAGAAATCGATGCCTTTCATTAAGCACTCGAGAAGTCTCTCCTTGAAGGTGGGCCCGTCTTCATCATCTTCCGCTGTTGGGAAGTAGTACACTGACACTGTTGTGTCCCGGTTACCGGAGTGCATGTGTTTTGTGTGTTAAAGAGAAAGAAACAAGTATGTTAGTATTCGCTCATTATTTCTTTTATTAAATTGATTAAACTGAACTTCCCATAAAATAATAAAATAGACGAACTTCAGGAAGTTTCAATTCCTATTATCTTACATACTAATATTCATATTTTTTGAATTTTTTTGGCTGTCATTTATTACAACAATAAATATGCCGAAGCGACGATTTAATTTCTCGTCCATATCTGTTATAGGCAACCCAACAAACCTTCTCAACAAATGTGTGCATATTACAGTGATGTCCACATTCTATTTTCTTTAAAGCGACTTCTCAATTGATTTTACGAATCAAAGCTTTTGCATCTACATAATGACAATGGAGGCAAAGTCTATAAGATACATTTACTATATACGTCTGTGCTATTTTCAAAATTCAATTACCAAAAAATATGAATATCGTGATTTTAACGCCAGGCGTCAATAAAATTAAAAAGGATAATTATAATACTACTTTCGCGATTAAATAAAGTAGGCAGAGAATATCTTAATCAATGCATTTTTGACTAATACAAAAATTTTGTGTTGAACATGCCACCAAAATGTTGTGACAACAGTCAATTCGCTAGCCGTAATTTTTCAAAAAACTATACTATCAATCATCTATACTACATGCGTTTTTATTCAAAGCAATACATTTTGTATACATTATGTACGGAAACTATGACCATTTCAAAGTTAATCCATGTAAAGAGCATTTTTAATACAGATCTATAATTGCTAATAAAAAATATATAAGGAAGGAATCTAGAAAGATATTTTAAATAATAGACTTGCGTGAAAAGCTTCACAAATGAGCAATGCAAATAAAGTAACTAATAACTAATATATTGCTAAATTATCATTTTATCATTATTTGTTATGTTTCGAGTAGAATAATAATATAAGAGTATATATAGTAAGCAAACAAGACGTGTTTTTGTGCAAGAGCCTTACAAGGTTGTTTGTGCTAAGTACTTGTGTTCAGGATAAATAAATGACACCCACAATGGTTTATTTTGCCAATTATGCTTTTTGCATAATGAGCAAATACCTTTGTGTATTGATTGGTAGTTTTGTGTATGTGAGTTATGTTATAATTTTATCATATGAATATGTATTTATAATAAATATTTTTTAAGAAATATAAGTAATTTAAATATTTTTTTTAAAGACAAGCGATATTATCAGTTGTGTAACACATGACATTAAAAAAATATCTACAAAATTATAAATATAAATAGATAGAATAATGACGATATTTTATAATATCTATTCATTCAACACTTATAATCTTACCGTTTTGATCGCTTGCTCTACTTTGCCTGCCAGCTTGTTCAATAATTTCGTTTAAAACCATTACATCTGAAAATTAACATTTTTAATTTTTTTCTGTTTTCTCTCTGTAAAATGTTTCATGTCAATGAAGATGCAGTTGGTAAGACACTAACGAGTGTAAAGACGTATATCTTAATGTAAATCTTATATCTTGTCTAAGTAAAACCCAATATACATTATTGTTACTATGTATTATTTTATTACTGTATGTATTACGTGACTATAAACTGTTTTATTTATTCGTTAAGCATGTTATAAATTAAGGTGAAATATATTTTACCTCTCATGTCGACGACGTTGGGCTGCTGCGATGACTCTATGAAGGGATTGTCGTTGGACTGTTTTAACACTTTACCAGCTTCGTCTGTACTAATTTCCTAAAATGTTCGTCATTTTAATACCACTATCTAATATCATACTATCAGCCATAGATATTATAAATTAAATATTTAAATTCTGATTTAAATTATATTATAAAATTTAAATTATATATATAATAGACTAATTAGAACCTCTTTAATCTCTCATTATATTATGAAGAATACCTGTTTTTCGATTATTTTTTTTTTTATCTTATTTTTAGTACACATATTTTTATGTAAGTAACACATAAGTTTATTTTACTAATTGCATGTGTTTATCTAAAAAGCTATATACGATTTCGTTGTGGTTTAAATTGATAAGTACGTATTTTAATGTTTTTAAAACACAACATTGAAACTCTATAAGAAGCGTTAATTTTTTTCAATAAAATATTCGTAGCGAAGTATCGCTGTAAGGGATTTCAAAAAGAAGAATTTACTAACATATTCTCTAAGGGGCCGGGGCGCGAGCGAAGATTCTTGTCTTGTTAGTGCATAGCCGTGCGGCTGCGATGTCACGCTGTGATTCCTCGAGGCGGATCGACCCCGAAGTCTTGCTTCTTTAGTTTGTTGTTTACCGCCTAGCAGATCCCCGTGAGAAGTATACGATAACCGAGATTGATGTGACGTATACGATGAATGCCTTGAACCTATAACAGACAATGCTAAAATTCGAAGTTAATTAAGTTAATGAATAATTCTTTACTTGGCATATTTTTTTGTTACACAAATTGAAAAAATTTATCGACTATTAAAAAATTCAAATGTCAGATATATTGTTAAAAATAGGAAATAGTTTATTTTAGTATTCTGTACATAAAAAAGTTATGGTGAACTCGAAACTCTCACTCTAGGATTATAGTTGCAAATAGTTAGAATTCCAAAGTGAATTACCTACTCAATACTGTCAGCAGTGTCCTACGATTAATTCAACAACTAAGCGGTATCTTTTAAGATGTTAGTTAAAGGGTCTATTAGACCATTGTCTAAAAACCAAAACCCCAAAACAACAAGCCGAAAAGAAAACAGCAACAAATCAATATCGGTTACCTCTTTAACATGTAGCAAGGTCTTTGATGAGGTTATTTGGTAGGTAAGAAAAAACAATCACAAACGTATAACGGTTTTAACTTGTAAGTACCCTTGTTAATATCATATATATGTTTAAGAAAGGTCATACTTAATTGGGACACAGTTTGAATATAAAATAACTACAGTTTGATTAATATTAAAATGGCTTTGTTGAGTTACTAATAATACCAACATACTAACCTAAATTAGCATAGTACACCGGAATGATAATAGCACCGTTTTCTTCCGACATAGGCGTTACAGCATTTGAATCATCTGCATACGGTAAATGTTCTTGAGCATCCAAATATGTAGATAGAACAAGTGGTTTCCGATCGGCTCCTGGTGGATAACGGTTCCTTCCGTTTGGCCTGAGAGCCATCTGATGTGATCCACGTGATCCTCGGCGCAAATTAAACGGTGATCCAGGTAGTGACAAGGAAGCCTGGAGCATTTCACATCTTAAAATAGCTCGAAATAATAAAAAAAATTAAAAGAGATGATTTTTATATGCATATAAATACTCGTTATTTTGCAAATTTAATTTAAGCAGTATTACTTTAAATGTTTAGCTTTATTTGGATTCGAGAAATACTAAAGCTATCTTTGATTTATTTTAATGTTATGTTCCTCAATTCAGATCGAGTATGAAAAATGTTTAATGTATATGTCATTTACGTACAGAGGCTTTAATTAGTAAAGCGTTTTTGTTGCAGTATTCTATCAAAATATTGTATTAGGATGTCTTAAAATTTACTTTCATGTGCCGATAAACAAGTAATAAGTAAAACTTTCAGTTAAAACAAATAAAAAAAATTAAGTGCTTTAAGCTTAATTGCATCAATACATGACGTAAGTAACTCACTGAGTAATTATGGAATAGGCGCTATTTACAATTAATGTAAATTTCATGAATTGCTGCAATATAAGGAAAACCTAAATCTAACAAATGAAATAAATCTTAGTAAAGGGAAGATACAATGAAAGCAGTCACTTAAATTTTAAAGGAAAAGGAAGGGGAACACAAACACCAATGTGGCTAGAAGGACAAACCTGCGAGCCTTCGCGCAGTGGCCCATATGACAACTGTCCGTATTTATTTATGCGTTCAGGATGGGGAACCTTTAATACACAAAAAAGTGAAATTACAATCATCCTCGAGAACTTAACTATCCAATAAAGAGGACAAGGGATATTAAAATTGGAAGAAGGAAATATCCAAAAAGTTACACAAAACATTAATAGTGCTCTGAAATACATAAAATAAAGCTACAAAAATTCTAATAGAAGTCGAAGGAAGTACATAATGAATGTATATTAATGTTACAATAAGATTTTGTAGAGCTCAAAGAGTGAGTTTAAATGACTATTTGGTATTTTTGTATCTTCTACAAGATTCTTATTGTTACAATATATTTATAATGTAAGTTAGTTAACGAAGAACAGAAAACAAGCAATGATAATGAAATAAAGCATCAGTTAGTCAAGTAACTTTGTTTATAAACACATGAAGTAATGTGGGGTTAATTTTCATGCATTTTTGCATATGACTATTTCCTACCATAGCTAAATTATTTTACGTCTACATCTATAGTCATGAGAACTGTTCTTTAATAGTCCAATAGATTAGCCTCGACTTTTTACTCATCAAAATTGAGGAATTTCTAAATTATTATATCTATAATCTTAACTATATAATTATATAGACCGAACCTACCTCTCCACCGTTGATATGTTCAGTCTCAGCTCAGCCCGTTCGTACGTTCACATTACCAAAGAAACAATCTAACATGACAATAGACTCATTTTCTCCAATAGTATTAGTTCTTATTTTTAAAATAAATATACATTAACAGTTACAAGAAATTTACAAATCCCGAGACTTGAATAACAAAAAATGATTGAAGACGTTAAAAATATTATTGGAGATCGAGATTCATAAAACGAAATAAACTAGTTAGAGTGCAATAAATTCAAACTTCAGAAACTAAATTGACACCATCGTTCTCTAAACCATGCAAACTTGCTCTTTCTTTCTCTAAATGAATGAGTGAATATATGAAGATGAAAATATTCAATGATGTCATGAAAAATATGGAACACAATTATTAATTCACAGTACAGCCCGACAAAAAAGTAATGCAAATAGAAATTAGGACTAGCTGCACGGAAGAAAATTTGAAAATGAAAGTGACAGTAGAGATGGTAGGTTCAATTAATAGCATGCCTCGAAGTCCAAGGAAAAAAATAATAATTTGTGTTAAAAGTAAAGGTTAATTAATGAGGAAAAAATAAATAACTTTCATATATTTAGACATAAAGGATTGCTTCGAAATGTTTTAAACTATTTGTAAATTTTAAATTATTTGTGATACTACAAACTATATATGTAGTATTGATAACTAGCATTTTTTAGAATCTCAATATGTCTGAATAGTTGTGAAACAGCAAATCCTCAGAAAGGAATAAGTGTAAGCTTATATGAAATGAAATACAATATAAATAATTAAACTTTTTTTTCAACTTGAATTATAAGTGGTTTAGTGAATGAGTTATACAGTGATACTGAAAAATGATACTTCTAGTATTGTGTCAAAGATATTTATTTAAGCGTGAACTCTTAATAATATCAAGTTGAAAAAATTCGTCCTCTGCCAATAGTTCTATCTTTCTGAAGTTGTACAATTAAATTAAACACTTGGTATTTTTGATGTGGTACAAATTCTTTAGAACGTCCTGTAAAACAGATGATTAAGTAAGTAAAAAGTTATCTGTAATAAAAATAAACACAATATTGGTTAATTTTAAAATCGCAAAACATTTAAAAGTTTCAAACGTCATCAAAATGAAAATTACAATCCAATAATTACAGTCCAATTTTTTTTCATAATTTTCATATATTATCTCAAGTATAAGGATTTCCAAATTATAAAACATTATTAAACATTCAGTCATAATCATTATTGAACCATTGGCAGGGAGATGTGGACGCGAGCGGCGCATACTCACCATACTGACTTTCCTTTGCCGGCGTGCCGGTTCGTGGTGCGAGTCGTTGGCGGTTGGCTTGTGCGTTGGCTGAGTGCTCACCGAGTCCTGGAAGGGATCGCTACGGAGGGACATGCGCTCGCGTGTATTGTCGTCCTGGTTGCCGCGTTCCTGGTTCACAAATAGCTCGTAGCTCTGTGAGGACTCGCTTGGCGATTTCGCAGGGTGCGCTTCGGCGTACGCGGCCGCCTCTGCTGCTGCTGCCTGTTCACGTGCGTGCGCTTCTCTCGCTTCCTGCTTGTCGGCTCTCGCTGCGGCTTTCTGTTCAGCTTCCTATAATTGAAGGTATTTTTTCATTATTAAACATTGGTGATATTTTAAAGAATGTGTTTGATGTGTTTTCTAAAATTTTAATAGTGTATAAACTGGAAATGGACTGTATATACTCGTAGTAGGTATAAATCGGGTTAAGCAAAATGTATCAATACTAAATAATACCCTAAGAGCTTCCTCTTCCGCTTGTTCCTCTTCTTCTGCTTTCTTTTGTAATTCGTCGTAAGACATAGCGACGATAGCCAAGATCAAATTGACTAGATAAAACGAACCCAAGAATATAATTACTACGAAGAACAAAACGTGCCATGAGCCTGCCGATCTCAGAACCTGAAAGAAAATGTAGTTTTTTTGTAAACAAATTATTTTCCATATAAATAATCAATATGCATTATAAATATTCTGGGAAAAATGTTTATTAATATTACCAATTGGTATAAATTTTCCCAATAATCCTGGGTCATGAGTCTAAAAGCTGATAAGAAGGCCCAACCGAATGTATCGAAACTCGTATAGCCATAGTTCGGGTTCGGACCAAACCCTTGCAAACATATGTAACCCGGTTCGCATTGTCTAAAAATTAAAAAAAGAGTTAATTTGACATGATGTTGAAATAGTTAATTATGTTCATTATAGCGCTATCAACTAACCCAGCGCCTGACGAGTTTCCACATAGAGGATAGTCACCATCTTCGCCATACCAATTTGCTAGAATATAAAACTTAGTTAAAATTTGCTTTTGTTACTCACTATAATTTTCGTATATTTATATTTTTAACTTACTTTCATTTTTACAAAATCTATCCCAGTTTTCGTCAGTAAGATTTCCCCAACTCCCGTCCTCAGGGAAGACCTTTACACATTTTTGGGTTAAAACACCCATATAAATTTGCAAACCCATTAGCGCGAACACAGATAGTGAGAACATCGTCAATATGATTACATCCCGTAGATTCTTCACCGACTCTATTACCGCACCCACGATAGTCTTCAAGCCTGCGGGTCGCAATCATAATTATTATCATTCCTTAATTGACACTCGTAAATTCTGTTGTCTATGTGTAAAAAATTGCACTCAACACTGTTTGCAAAAACTCATTAATATAACAAACACTCATACTTACTCCTCTTAATTCTTTTCAATTGAAAACATTGGCCTTTCCCTACTATTAAATTACAGATTTCGTACTTCTACTATTAAGCTCGTTTTACTGCCTACTTATAACAGCTATACATTAATTTACTGCTTATTTATTTGTATAATCTTAATAATACTAAATATATAATTGGATAAATAAATTTACCCGGTACGATGGCCACAGTCTTCAAAGCTCGGAGAACTCTGAAGGTTCTTAGAGCGGCCAAGTTGCCGAGATCTATGCCCATCGTCACATAACTGCAACACACACCCACAACCACAACATCTACATTAATAATGTCTAACTACACAATACTATTATTTCACTAAAATATTATATCGTAACTCGAAACAACTTCCAGGAGAGAAGTTTTTCATTATTGACATTCCACATCTTGATTAATTGAATATAATTTATTCATATAAAACATTCATTTCTCTAATTTATATTCCTCTATAAAAAAAAAAAAAACTAGAAAAGATATATTTGAGTAGAAACAAAATGAAAATCTACAATTTAACGCTTGTAACATCTTGCTACATAAATATATTAAAATTGTCTACTACTCACGCTAAAGCTATAACTACGAAGTCAAGCCAATTCCATGCATCTCTAAGGTATGTGAATGGCTGTAGTATGAAACCCCTGGCCATTACTTTCACCGCCGATTCAAAGGTGTAGATGCCGGTAAAGATAACTCTGTAAAAATTCACCTCCATTGTGGAACGCCGCTCAAAAAGTAGACAATACGTCACAGTAAAACAATTCTATTACTTCCAAATCAAATAAACCATCTAGTTAAATCCATGAAGGGTAAACAGCAATAACAATACGGTTAACTAAATACACCTAAAGAACTAAATGAAATTGAAAAAATTGAAACATACCTATGCGTTTACAATTTTATGGTTGTAATTAGTAGGTAGTGCCGAAAATTGTTAAAAATAGATGGGTTTCTAGTTTGTTAAGGTCGCATCACAGTGTGATATATGATGTGTTATATTTTCTACACTCTTTGGAACACGATTGCTTTAAAACACGCCAAAATCCTTAATGAAAATTGTAATTAATGCAAAATGAGGTAATCAGAAATGTACTTGAAAATGTGAAGGAAACGCTATTTTCTGTATAATTGTGAAATAGTGAAAGATTTTGATTGCGGCCAAAAAACTAATTTTGTTAATAACCTTCTGCCCAGCTAAGAAAGAATACAAGTATATTGTTTTAAATTTACTAGGTCTAATTTCAAGGAGATGTAATCAAAATATTACTATGTAAATTGGCTTAACTGACTGATATAATAAACTAGCCATATAGTTATCTAATAATAGGTATAACAATATTTTATCTCGATTACCTAAATCTAAAGTTATTTAGATAAATCGAAAACTAGTTGAATACTAAAAATTTTTGAAACTAACGTGCACTCTACTAATGGTAAGATGATTTAAGATTGTATTTCTTTTAATAATTCATTTCGAATTGTCCACTAACATTTTATTAAATTCAATATCAATACTTACTCAGTACTTTCGACTGTTGGTGTAGTAGGCATTATCATAAGTATACAGTTCACAAGAATAGTAGTGATGATGAACAGAGAGAACAGAGGATGCACTAATATATAAATAGCAACCCTTCTTATAGGATTAAATGGATCCAGTATCCATAAGGCATTCGTTGCCGAAAATCTGAAGATATCTTTACCCTTGCTTATAACTACGAATGTCTGAAACAAATACAGTCAATCATTTATACAAACGAATAGTATATTTAACTAAGGTAGATATATAAGAAATAAAAATAGGTAAATTTTATCTATATTTTTAAGAAATTAATCATTAAATTGTAAAGTTTTACTAGTTACTTTTTGCCAAGTTTGAAGCGAATGTTGAATATTTTGACTGCCTTGGTACTCGTAGTTACTTTAGTTTATGTTAATATTTTGTAATTAGTCTGGGCAATCTAGAAATTGTGATAGGACCATGCGACTCTTTCGAGTAGTCACGGGTTCAAACTCTGGGCAGGCACCAATGTGTTTTTTGATAAAAACTTATGTGTCTTATTATCAATGGATAATTGCAATTTTCACACGTTTTTAGTGAAGGAAAACATCGTGAGGAAACCTGCATATCTGTAGAGAATTCTGTGTATATGTGTAACCTAGCAATCAGCATTAGAGCAGCGTGGTAGGTCTTAGCTACAATCCTTCTCTCAAAAAACGGATCCCCTGCGGTGGGATTGTAACAGGCCGTAACTTTGCTGGGCAATTAACAGTTATAATAATATATTCATACTCACAAACTTTCGCATTTATAATATTAGCAGGATAGGATATCAAACTGTAGATTCCATCTTTATATCCAGTATTAACTTAAATGAAACTTACGGTTTGATTTTGATAGAAAGGATCGATATCCTCGAGGGGTGTGGATGCAAGTTCGAGAGGAAAGGTGCCTTGCATGCGCACTGGCAATGGCAGGCCCTGTTCCAACGTGGCGTCCGGCTGTGGGCCCTCGTCTTCGTCTTCGTCATCGTACCGCACCTACAGATATTGTATCCAAATTTCATATTTATCGAGGAAACGCGAAAGCGTGTACTGACGATTTAACACTCCACTATAATAAATTAAACTTCTCATATGATCGATGAATTATTATTATGTTACGTTAGAAAAAATCCTTAGCTTGGTACAGCATTAAACATAACGCAATTTTAGCATCTGCCAGTACACGCCTAACATCAGCATTTTAGTATTTAATATGTATACAGATGTGTTTTGATATTTCTTTTTCGTTTTTCATGTGGATTATTCTAATTATATCATACTAATCAAGTCAAGGCATTGTGTAACAATACTGTCGGATATTTTGTAGCATTATTCTCTAAGAGGCTAACAATTTTAATAAATATAGTAAGAGAATTTTTAGAGAATGATACTTTTGTCGCTCACAACTAGTATTATTACGGTGTTAGAACATTGCTCGTGAGCGCAATAAGCTTCTTGCTTTTTGTGGTGCTGCTGTCCGTGTTACCATGTGATGCATTTTCGGCAAACTAGAAGCGATTTTTGAACGAATCCCTCTATTGTGTTACCGTTTTAACTTTCTTTATCTTATGTAGAAGATGACATCCAAGTGTCTGTAAATAACAAAATGGATCAAGGAATCAAGGCTGATTTAAAATAATGCCAGGATATGTTTGCGAGGGGATATAATTATTAATGAAGCGCCTTTGTTGGCAAGGAAATAAATTGTCTACTTATTTAATTGGAAAGACAAAATGAGTAATAAATGGCATCAATATAGGGGGTCGTTCATAACTTGCACTAAACTAGCTAGGTGATATCACCATGCTAGACCTTGATGACAGCAGCCGATGATTTGCAAATATGAGCCAATCGTGTGCAATGCATGATAATGGTAAATGTTATGTGCTATAGTGTATTTCCTTTGTCTATTATTCGGTAAAGATATTCAGTCATTATTTCAGTAAAGATAATCACAGATAGTAATTACAATTATAGGAAAATATTAGCTGTCTCATTGATTAAGATTATTTTGTAGACAAATAAACCAGGCTCATCCTGTAACAACGTTACTCTTTTCTTTATCGAAATATCAAGAATCTTATATATATGTTTAAAATGTTTGTATATTATAAGTCCTTTTTGTATAAGAGGTTTTACATCTATTTCATTAAATCGTTCGGAAACATCTTCATATTATATAATGCAAATAAACGAATTAAGCTATCATATTAAACTACTGAAAGTATACCTTTAAAAGTTTGCTAAATGATTTAAACAGCTAAGCTTCAGGATAATCTCATACATTAACGATTTTGTTGACGAAGCGATGTGTTTTAAATGCTATTGTTATGCACAAATCTGAATGCAAGTTATCGCATCGACTACTGTCATGCCAATTTTCGTCAAATCTTCGACATTCTTTAAAAGTTTAATTTGGAACCAGCGATAACTTGCTCATTAGTTGTCTAAAAACGAGCCGTAAAAATGTAAAAAGGGGCAAGCAAGCAATCTTACTTCTTTTTTCTTTTTCGTCCGCCCCAAATCGGTCTGGAATAATTTAAATAAAAATTATCCGTCAGAGCTATTATTTTCAGTACTCTTTCAATTTAATTCATAACTTAAGTAATTGTTAAGTTCGTCTGTGTTGGTATATTTTGATTTTTTTAAATGTGTTATAGGTCTACAAATTTGTAAATATATAGCCGTTTGTTTAGTGGTTTCTGTGGCCAGCATTTAACACTCCTGTGACGTAAAGCACACAGAAAAAACTAAGATTCGGAGTCATGTCTCACCTCGCCTTCCGCTCGTTTTTTCTCGAGTTCTTTTTGTTTAGCATGCTCCTCAGCTATGCGGGCTTCGATAGTGGCCAATGACTCTCGGGTGAAGGGTCGGAACAAACTTCGTTCTTCCTCGCTGATCGAGTCCAAGTCCTCGGACATTGTCTATCGAACTCCCCCCGAGTAAACTGCCTACTGTAAATATACATTAAATTATCAAAACGCACATCATTTCAGAAACATTGTATTCAAATGTTAATTATTATTTTATTCTGATTTTCTTCCTAATTTTAAAAGATCATTCAGATTACCTGCGCTTTTTTTGTTACGTTTACATGGTAACGTCATAAGTAGTATTTTTGATATATTTGGTGTATAATTGGCTTGATTGATTACCTTTAAATTTTCCTGTTTTAGACTGGGAAATTTAAAGTAGTATTTGTTTTATAGCTATTTTAGAGAACACATTACGAAGTTTGATATAAAAACGAATATTCATGCATTGGACATGGAGCTTTGAGAAAATAGGAAAAAAAGCCACAAAGGAAGGGACGATTTTGAAAAAGGGCATAATTGCATTTTGGGACAAGGAAGAGAATGAGGTTTTTATAAAAAGAGAGTAGATGAGATGGATAGAGTACGAGCAGCATCTAGTTCGGATAGATTCAAAATAAGGATATGTAAAAGACAATATTGATGTTCTAGGAAAATACAAACAATAATGTAAAGTGTGACTATCATTTTCTAATCGGGAATGTATGCTAGATTTCCTTACAGTTAGAGTAGTCAATATGAAAATTTTGAATTATATATACCTGCTAACAGTTAATGGGCGGGTGTGTGTGGTAGGGAAAGCGCGCGCGGCAGTACACTCTGCGCCCGCGTTCTCCCGCCGACCACCTACGGGCGAGGCGCCCCTCTGTAACCCGGAAAAATAAGGAACTCTTTCAAAGGAGCATAACTTACAAGGCTTATTTTATCGGGTCCCAACGACTCAATCTCTCAAGTGGAACAAACCACACTGATCTTAACTAATTAAAATGTGGTTTTTGTACTAAACCTGTAAACCAATAGAATCAATTAACTCTGATTCCCAAAAAAAATTAGTTTCGGAGTTTCAGGTTGGAATACAATACAATACAAACCTCAAATTTTACAAAATAAGTTGTACAGTTTAACCATCAAAACGCGTTAAATTGAATGTTAGTGTAACAAACGAAGTACTTTATTATTAACAGAACGGTTTAATATTTAGAAATATTTTGAACGGATCGTTGGAACGGAAATCGTCGAACAAGATTGAAATGCTGATATAGATATAATTCAAGTTACTTATATGGATTAGGCAGGTAGGTTGATTAACAGTTTTTTTAATTAAAACTATCCTGAGTGGTATTCATAATAAATGTATAGAAATCGGCTATACTCACGTCTTATTTCGAGTCGCGCCCTGCGAGCTATTACACGCAGTTAGTAGAGCTCATGAATAAGAGCCCCGTATGGGCTTGAAACTAGTCGTGGTCATCCGATAAAATAAGACGTGAGTATAGCCGGTTTCTATACATTAATTAATAATAGTTATATTTAAAATATGCTTGTTACCTGTCGTCCACGAGAGCAGTGTGGTCGCGGCTACGAGAGAGATGATAGTCACCACGTACTCGCTGATAGGGACAGCCAGCAAAGGAGCGAGATTTTTCATGTCCGACCTGAAACAATGTTTCATAAAGTCATATTAAATTATTCTATTTGAACATATCGTTCTTTAACGTTTTAAACCTAGTATCAGTATACTACACTCGGAAATAACGAGATCCGTAGAAGAACCAAAGCTACAGATTAAGCTGAGCGTTTCGCGAAGCTGAAGTGACGATGGGCGCGGCACATACTCGTAGTACGGAAATCGATAGGCGTTGGGATCTAAAGATTCTTGAATTGCAACCCCACACTGAGCACCGCAGCTTTCGTAGACCTTCTACGAGATCGACTCACGACCTTAAAAAGGTTGCAAGGAGCCGCAGGATCCAAGTGGCAGAAGATCGTATTTTGTGGAGATCCCGTGAAGCGACAAATGTCCAGCAGTGGACTTCTATCGGTTGATGATAAAGAAAAAGAAGATATTGATTTTCTTTTTATAAAGTGTACGAGATTTGATTAAGGCTTAATTATACAAATAATCTTAATCTATATGATGAGTTTGTTTATTTATGTATGTTTGAAGAGATAAATGTTTAATTTTAACAAATGTTTCTAATTAATTAATTGGTAAAATTGTTAGAAATGGACGCATTGACATAATATTATGCAAGGAATATCGCTTGAGTGTTAAAATATGTTATTATATAGCAAAACATTCATTTTAGGTAAAATATATTCAAGTTATAAGTACCAAAAAGACGTTCAACGTTTTCGGGTAAGGAAGTCTTACTGACTACGAATACAATAAAATAAAGAATTCTAATATCAATGTCTATAAAGACCAAGAAATTTAAAGAAAATGATTAATTTTAACCATTTGTAATACAAATTCTGCCAGCCAACTTGTTCATAACAAAGTTTCGCTAATTCGTAAACGGTCCACTTACAATTGGGTTAAATGAAATCACCGGTTAATCTTATTTGCGTCGTTTGTCATTATTACTGGACTACGAGGAAACAGCAAATTGTGTCTGAAATGCGTGCGAAAATGTCTGTGTGGATAAAAAACTTATTTTAAATGCATAGTTAGAGACGTACGCAGCAGGTAATGGCTAGACACAAATTTGGGATTATGTTCTGCAACTAGTATTATATAACAGAAGAATAGTATAGGATTATATAAGTACACAAAATGTGTCTAGACCTATTTTAAAATATAATCTACGCTTGTAATTTATTAATACGTTAAATTAAGAGTTTCCTTTTTAAACAAACTGCGGAAAAGAAGTGTAGTATAACAATATTTAGTTTATAAGTCGCTCATGAGCTGCAATAGCGGCACAACTCAAAAGACACGTTTTTTGGACTAAGAATACGTGTAAATGTTAAATAACACATTATTTGCAGCAATACCGGCAGAACTCATAATTCAATATTAGGTCGTTCGTTTAAGCAAACTAAAGCATGTTAATGCAATTTAATCTTAGCTATTAAAATTTTCAATAGAACATCTCGAAACATGATTTTTTGAGTTATGCCACTATTACAGCCCATAAGCGATATATTAAGTAATTATTTTATAACTTTAAAATTTGTATTAAGTACTTGCTTGTACTAACATATTTTCCAAATAAATCATTTACTTAAACTAGTTAAATCTGATATACTAATGCTGAATTAAGTGTAACAGGGCGTTCTATTGACACCGATCTATATGTAATTCCATTGTCGATTATGCTATTTGTCTTATACGGCTTCAATAGCCGATTATGTTATTGTAAATGGTGTTGGTTTATACAATTTTTCATTACAATATATGTCACGATGTTACGGTTGAATTGATTATTTAAATATTTACAAGCGTGATTTTAAAAGACTGTATGATATCATAAATTAAATACATACATATAGAAACTGTACCATTTATGAATCTTCAGTCCACATCCGCCACTGAGTCACAGCCTAATTAACAATGTTCTTTAAACCTAAATAATTTCCTTTACTACGAAATATATATATGTACCATGATTTGTAAATAAATAGATTGCAAGAACTTAGTTCAACAACACATATATCAATATAATAATTATTTTAGACAAAAAAGTGTAATAAAATATTCTGATAAAATATCTCAGCCAAGAAGCAGTTTTTCAGTCAACATATTACTAATACTGCTGCTAACACAAATATATCTATATATCTACATAGAGATATACAAGGGGTGCAAGGGGGTGCAATCGCACCCCACTGTGTAAAAATATTTTAAAATTTATATATGAAATAAAAATAAAATATTGCATAGCAAAATTACATATTTTTTACCAAACTGAACTAACAGGAGATTAACGTTTTCACCTCCCTGACAAAAATCCTGACGGCGCCCATGTAAATAGTAATCAAAAACAATTTATATACTGCTTCTATTAAGAATGATGTTCAGATCCATATAAATATGCAGAGTATAGTAACTGCCAGAGGAATTGGTAAAAATGAACACCTTCCTGATATGGTCTGGTAAGTCTGGAGTTTTGCAAATACTTAGATACTTACCGTATAATGAAACAGTGTTGTGTCTAGAGGGCGCGCCGGGTGATGGCCGCGTCGCGTGCAGGCCGCGCGCGCTCCTGTCTTGCAATGAGACGCGCGCGCAACATCTGCGATACAACTTTAACTGCGCCTGTAAGTATAAAATTACACTTAAGCGGTTTTTGTTTGGTTATTTTTTTTTTGGTTATTTAAAGACGTGCCTTTGACCGGTTAGGCATGTAATGCCAAAGTGACATGCGATACGTCGAACAATGGATAAGTAAGGGATTATTCAAATTCAAAAAAATCTTTATTCAAATAAACTTGTTAACAAGTTCTTCTGAATCGTCAACTCTACTGCTGGTACGGAAAGCTGTTCCTAACGAAAAGAGCCAGCAAGAAACTCGGCGGTTGTTTTTTTAAAAATATAATTCTTATGACTACTTACATTTAGTCATTACTGTCTTGTACTGGGTCTAAGCGAGCTATATCCACACATTCTTATCTTCTTAGTAATCCTCAACAGTATAGTAGGCTTTCTGGATCAGCCTCTTTTTAACAGTGTAGTGTAGTGTGTATTAAAAAATGAACCACATCAAACGTCTCGTACTTCCGCGGCAACTAATAAGATCACAATATTTAAATCGAAGCGTATAGCTTTCATTCAAATATTGTCTATATTATGCGCACAGTACGTAGAAATCTTGGAGATCCCAGATTTCATTCATCTATTTTGTTCCGTTATGAAAGGAGAAAACCTTTCATAAAGCGATGTTGGCGACGACAAGTCTGTATTTTCCGTCTTCGGCAAAATGAAACGTCTATTATTACGGCAACGTGACGTCAATACTACCATCTAACAATTGACTGGAAACTAACAGCAATTTTACACTTAGTTCGCACATCGTACGTCGTGGACATAGATAATAATCGTGAATAATATGTAAAGTATAATATTTTATAGCATGTAATGCTTTCAGTTAACTTGAAAAGTAAATTTAAAGAATACTGTTTATTTGTACTCATCATCTTCCTGCCCTTATCCCACTCTAAGTGGGGTCGGCACAACATGTTATAAAACTTGCTGTCACATGATTTGGCTGCGTTTTTACGACCGGCCGCCTGCCTGACGTCAACTTACCTTTGTCGTATTTTACGACACCTCAGTAAGAAAGAGGGTGGTCTATTCTACTAAACCGGATACCACACGGTGGGTCAACTTACTTTAGTCGCCTTTTACGACACCTCGGTAAGAAAAGAGGGTGGTACTATTCTATTCAGCCGGATACCACACGCCGTAAATCTGTTTGTTTGTACTGTAAGGTTAAATAGAAAAATAAAATAATATACCGACTATTGATACGGGTTACAAAAATAATTGATAATATCGCGAAAAAGACTAATAATTGGAATTAGGGCAAGGAAGAGAGTTGTGTAGGTGAATGGAGCAACGTGTATTGCGGATAGATTCTCAATAAAGGGATTTTAAGCTAATAATAAATTCAAAGGGAAATATAAGAAATAACATGAATTGTGAGTTTCATTTTCTTATCGTATTCAAATGCTTGAGTTTGTTACAGTTCGTAGGCTTCAATAAATTTTAATAAGACTTCATACGCTCTTTGAGTTGAATAATTTTACCCACGAAGTCAACAACCCAATTATTTCTTGTTTTACATTTGGCACATTTTGAAGTTTTGTGAAGTTAATCTTATGGTTGAGTATTTGTGCTTAAGACAGCATTTGGGGCTAATGGCTACAGTGTTTCTAAGATCTTTGTACTACTTATTAAGTAAAGGTGAGTCTGGATGTAAATAGCTAACGCAAAGTAACTAAATGCGTCACCGAACTTAGATGGTCCCGTTGAATTATTACGTCGTTTTAAGACCCTACCTTTATATATCAAGCCGTTGGTACCATTTGTTGTCATTAAGATCTCCGTCATAATAGGACGGTTTGAGCATTATTTACTTGCTCATTAATTAACTCTATCGTGGAAATAAAAATCTCTAATTATATAGTATTATCTTTAGCTGCGATTTTGATCGCGTTTACTTTTGGTGTACAGTTTTATTGAAATATGATCTGAGTTTTTCGCTGCGTTAAAATACTTTCCTTTATTGACTACTAGCAGTGGCCGCGGCTTTGGCCGCGTGGACATCATTGTGTCACAACCACGTATTTCAGTCACTTTACATAAAATTAAAATTATTTTAGACCTTCCTTAAGAAATGCTCTCTGATGTTTCTCATAAGAATCTTCTCCTGCGATGAAAAACAAAAGAATTAGGAAAATTGTTTCATCCGTTTACCCGTGATGTCATGGCTAAGGAAAATACAGATTTATTTTATAAATATATAAGTTAGTGGATCATATTAGTCGCGCATACGTTTCAATGTTTTACATGAGATATCATTATTACAAGCAAAACTTCTTTTAATTTCACCTAAAAATGTAGATAAGAAAAAGTAAATATGTCTTTGAAATGAGGAGCAGTAAGTGTTTATTAAAAATTAAAAAACGTTCACGAGCGTGCTTACTACGACATACATCACGTAGCTTAAACTGGGTCACGGAAAGCTAAAAGCTCTACTTACCATTTTTGTTAAGTAAACGACCATTAACATTATTTGAATATAATAAATCTAAATAAATGTTAGAATCAAATTTAAGCTTACGAAATAAAAGTACATACTTAGCTAAGCGAAGAAAACAATCGATATTGTATAATACTTGTTTGTTGAATAATTATATTCGTAGCTAACCTACGAAAAGGTAGGCTGGCAGAGATCTCTGTCATAGGGAGAAGTTGTACACGTATAAATAATTGATTGATGATATAATGAAATGAAATGAAATGAAATTTATTCGGAACAATAAAAATGCACTTATACAATGGCAACGAAGACACTGCAAAAGTATAAACTGCGCTGCAGGTGTCAACGCCCGCCTCGTTACAATTTAACAATAAACAGTGTTCCAAATGATAACTAAACTAAATTATATTAATGTTAAGAATATTTAAATATTTAATAAATGTTATAAGTAAGTTTATATTATAAGTAACATGTGTGTGTGTGTGAGTTCGTGAGTGCGCGTGTGTGTGTGTGTAAGAGAGTAAATGGTTAGTGTGCAATTGTCAATAGTTTTTCGGTCTCATCATAAGATAGTGACTGCAGCCATGCTTGGCATTTAGATTTGCATGTAGATGTAGCCAAAGAATAGATATTAAGAATTTTATTTACTCTATTGTAAAGAAGGGAATGAATGAAGAAGAATGACTATAAAAGATTCTATCTTATTATAATTATAATATTATAAAAGCGTTTGTGAGTATGAATGTATGTTTTTTACTTTATCACGACGAATCCGCTGAACCAATATCGATAAAATTTGGCACAATTATTCCTTATACACCAGGGTAATATATATGCTATAGAAATCCTGTTAATTTTACAGGACTAGGATGACATTAAAAGCCGCCATCTATTATCAACCTATCACGCGACAACAGTCCACGCAAACGAAGTTGCGAGTAAAAGCTAGTTAAAATATAAATAAAGAAATGTAAAAAAAATATACTTGTAAATTAACCTTTTTTATTTTATTCGTTCCTTTCAATAAAGCTAAATGAAATAATAATGTGATATTTGCGTTAACGAGTTCCTATTATTTTCCAATCTTTGAGGGCTTGAGAAAACCAGGTCAATTAAAGAAAACAAAATATGGAAATTAAAGAAAGTATTTTGAGGAAAGAAGCCTTCTACGGCTTCTATGTTTTTATGAATATATTCAGGAATGTTAATTAAAGTAGAATACTTACGAATGTTTCGTATTATATCGGTCATTGATGTGCACATTTTCTATGTATAAAAATTAAGATGTTCGGTATACTCCGTTGTCAATCGTTATTTTGCATGAAACATAGCTTGTTATACATAGATAGCATAGAAGTTTTCCTTAAACAGATATATTTTAAGATTTTTCACCGTATGGTACTCTTTCTTACCGAGGTGTCGTAAAATACGACTAAGGTAAGTTGACGTGAGGCCGGCGTCCAGCACTACTACTATGGTAAGTTGACGGTCGTAAAATACGTAGTCAAATCATGTGACAACATGTTTGTAACATGTTGTACACATAGTAACAGTGGCTTCTACTTACTAATTAGGTCAATCCACCTAAATTATAAGCGTCCAAGACGCCTCTTATACGACTTTAAAAATCAAATTACCTTCGCAAACACCTACACAGAGCGTTTATTACTTTTGTCCTACAGGATTTTTTTATTTATTTATAAAATAACATTTAATAATAAAATATAATATAAATAAATAAATGAATATATGTGACGCACATACGGTCGTCCGTCCGTCCCCAAAGTAAGTAACTTAATACATGTGTTGTGGTAGACAGACAACTGGTGAATATATACTTATATAATTTTTAAACACATACTTAAATACAAATATACACCCAGACTCGAAGACCAACAAGTTCAATTATAGTAAATGTTGGCTCTCGGCGGGAATCGAACCCGCGACCCGCGGAGCTGAAAGCAGGGACACTACCCACAGCGCAACCGGGCCAGCCGTTTTATCATGATGGCATAGTTTCATAAAATGTAACTAGTCTGGCTAACCCGATAGAATAAGTCGTGAGTATAGCCGGTTTCATACATTAACTACAATATATTTAATAGTTACTATTACTCCTTACTGTTTATTAAAAAAATGTTTATAACGATAAAATTAATAAAATATGTATGTAGTCTACACAACACGTAGAAAATTAAATGTGGTACAGTCGTCTTACAGACGAAAGCTGGCTTAAATCGTTTTGTAGTTCGAAAGTAAGCTTTCAAAGCTTTCAATAGTTTATCGGCCGCCGTCGTCCGCCGCAGCGCTGGCCCGCAGTCGTTGTTATTGACAGCGCATGCGCGGACATGTCTACCGACAGCTTTTATGTAACATTTTTTTAATATGATATTAATCATGAATGCTTTTATTACTGTCTGGCATAATGCATAAATAAGGTGTTGCGGCTCAAGAAATCGCCTTACAACATTGAATGTCTTTAATTACATTTTAAAAATCAGCCTCAATTAAGGAAACATTTGTGAACGGATTGTGCTTTTGATCATTATCTTTTCATCATCAGTATCGTCTTTTATTACTATGCGCCTACTATTTGTAAATTATTTTTAATCTGTATAAAAGTTTAAAATACGCTTTTTAAGGAGGTTGTAGTGTCTAAAGCCTTCAACATCCATTGAACCGACTAAGGATCGATCCTAAGCAACTATAGACTAAGCCTCTAAAGTTTACCTTGAAGCGTAGTAAAACATGTTGAATTATGTGTATCCTAAATTCCTTGCTCGATATTATCTATGAATTTTTTTCTTCTTACAACTTCAAAATAAAGTCGATATCAAAAATAAGGGGATCCATTAAGGATTCAGTGAGCACACAGTAATCTTAAGAAACGAGGTAAGAAAAAAAATGGTTCCAAAAAGAAGACCCTACACATTGGAAGACGAAATGTTAGACTTAGTGTAGATCCTATATTAGCCGGATGAATAACATTGTTAAAAGGTCGCTGGAAGCTGCAAAAAATGTGTGGTTTGGATTTCTCTTATCCTAATTCTAGCAGTACAAGTTAGATAAGGAACACCTTTAAAATTTTAGTTCTTGCCAAATGAGATTATTCATATAAAATTTATGCATTTCTATTATCATAATACGGATTAAGATTACATGTTTCAAATACAACCATCTTCATATAGTGGGTTAATAATATAAAAAAAACCATGGTCGCCGTTAATGTCAGATTGACTTATGGAAAAAGAATAAATGGGTTGACTTTGGAGAAAATTGCTTCTTTATATTGAATATATTTCCTTTACAACCAACGATATATTTCCTTTACTAGTGTAAAGGAAATATATCGTTGGTATAGTAGGTTTCATGAAAATGAATAATGTTATAATATATTCAAGCACCTTTGTTAATTGCCTCTTAAGATCAGAAGAGGGCTGGCTCCTTTTTCTAAATTTTTGGGTGCAATCCACGTGGGCGTAATTTGTATAGTACTAGCATATAAGTAATTTAAGATAGAAATAACTTGTATATTTCCTTTCTAGATAAACAATAGCATTTGTGTGTGTAAAAAGAATCTTTGATAATATAAAATAAATTTAGTTCTTCCGGGCCAATGTACCAGAATACGAACTTGGCTACGCAACATACTACAATACTCCATAGGCGATATGAATAAACCTATTTAAAGATTGTAACGTACACAGCCAGAGAGACGATTTGTCTAGAGAAGTGTTGCCAAGTCCTTTCCAGACAGATCGGCGGCGGTCGCCTGTAGTGGCGCCACGTCGTGATACATTATTTAAGTTTACCAGCTTCATGTGTTCTATTTTAATGTTATAATTTTTCAGTTCTTACGTTTGCTTCAAGTTAATTTTTTGTTGTACATTTGACTTGAATTTACAAAGCACTGATCAAATATAGAGCTCTTGCTATGTTACTTGAATGTTGTTAACATAATGAAAATGATGAATGAAGTTGTTTTGCAGGTGTAACCTCAGGTTTTTTTGTCAGGAAAACTCATTATGGGTACTCAGCGCCCGACGGATACGAGCGGCGTGTATGACTCACATCGACTAAAAACCTGACTGACAGTGCTCCACCACACTGCTGGTGGCGGGGACAGGGTACCGTTGTACATATTGCCCTCATCCCTGTCAGCAGCAACTCTGAACCCCAGAGTGCGCCACCTCTAGGTCGGGCTCTCTAAAAGTGGCCCCTCTCTCCGCTAATCGATGCATCGCGAGCACCAAATGCATCGACCGCCTCGGGGACCTTTTCACTCTTTAGGAGAGAAAATCAGAAGATCACAGCTACCAAGCTGCAATGGAACAAGAAAGCTCTATGGAACTCGATAGATTTATTAGATTAGACTTTTCATCTTATAAAATTTATAATCTACCTAATAATTGTAATTGACCATGATGTTTACTAATAATTTAAGTGGAGTAAGTTATCTTTATCTGTCGTAAATAACAAAGGAGCTTCGTTACAATAAGTGCACCAAAATTGTGTTTACCACGATCGAAAGGCGTGGGATGTGCTACACCTACGTCTTTATATGGTATAGAGTAGATACGGACCATGGCACGTTTGCTTGTAGTAAAAATAGTAGCAAAGCTCTATAAATAAAGGAAAAAAATGAGGGTTGTCAATTCTACTCAGCTATAACACACGGCAGGTTTACCTATCGTAGTCGCCTTTTACTCATTAAGATATGAGGGTGTTCTATTATATTCAACCGCGGCAGATTAACTTAATACAAAAGTAATAATAAAACTATTTTGTTATTATCCGCGAAGAAGTAAAATAGAAAATATATATAATGCTAAATGTAGAGTGGACAATCGGTTATCATACCTGATACATGCAGGATTCGTAAAAACACGTGCACAAACCTCCATCACCGCCACCACAATACACAAGCACTATATACGTTCACTATCACAAACTCACAATCGTTTCGCCCCGCAACCGAAGCATCATCAGGAGATAGACTCCACGACCAAAATCGCAAAGCGAAGCAATACCCAAATAAGCTTAGTTATAATATACTAATCGGTTCAACCCCACCAATTCAAGCAAACTTTTACTTTTTCGGCAGGAGATAAGGATGGTTTATTCTACTCAGCTGGATACCACACGGCGGAATATGCATTTAACACTTACATAATTTGCAACAAATATTTTATTCTTAAAATGTTCGTCGTCCTCTAAATTTTATTCTATTCTATCCTGATAACGGAATTATAGAAACGACTACCTATTAAGTACCTATACATATTATAAAAAAGTCCCTAAAAGCTGTCTGTCTGTATGTGACTGATACCCAAATGTACTGAACACATTTTTGTACAGTTTTTTACTAAATGATAGTGCAATTCTAGAAGTTTAAGTTTAAGTTAATAGTATATTCTTCGAAAACAGATTTTTATGAGACTTTCATTGGAAGATAGAGGAGTATGTGGAGTAATATATAGACTACTTTTTATCCTAGATCTCCCGCAGAGTTACGATTGACGCGAAGACAACTTAGTGACGCACTGATTTCCACGCGGGCGAACTCGCAGGTAGATAAATTATATTTTTGACTACCTACTACACTTTAAACTTGTCATACAGCCTTAATTCCATTAAATATTAGTACCTGGGTGATCGAGCAAGGCTCGGCAATTTTTTTAAAGATAGAAAAAAAATATTTAAAAAAAATAAGAAAGAAGGCGCCGATGACATGTGGGATTCGATCCCAGTTTTTGAACATTTTCGTTTACCCCCGTTACCCATCGACTATCGCAACATTACGTTTGACAGCTAAAAAATCCTTTGCTTTCAATTCTATATTATACCATATTTTTAATGCCCAAAAACGGAAAAACCCTTTTTTTTAAATAAAACCTAGCTAGGTCGATTTTTCTCCCCCAAAACCCCCTACGTGCTGAATTTCAGGAGAATCGTTGGAGCCGTTTCCGACAATCAGAAAATATATTTATATATATAGGTACAGACAGGATTAACTCAATTAAGTATTGAATATACCCTTCATTACTTTGTTATGCTAAGCCTGCTATTACAATGTTTTCATATAATATTATATGTCGTATTGTCGCTTAATATTATATGTCGTAATGTTTCGATTACTAAAGAGGCCAAAGTTCATCAAAACTTTTGCTTTGAAAAAATTTATTCTTGCATAAATAATATTAACAATCTTAGTCCTTTATATTTAATAACTTATAATATTTCTTAAGTCCAATAAAGAATGTGTTATAATACCAGTTCTTAAGCAAGCGTAAGAGGATTGACGTCTAAGCAAAAAAGCCCGCGACTTACTATATACCTTCTAAGTTGCACAATAAAGATTAACCAGATTATGTGCTCTTACCTTGGCTGCAGTTCATTCGGAATCTCTACTAGGTATGTTTAGCTCTTACATAATAATATACTGGCAGACAAGATTAACAAGCTTAAGAGAGAAAATTCTACACTTAAACATAATATCGCGCGTTCCTGCGCTTAAGACTCACAAGATTTATATATAATTATATATACTATTATAAATAAAATTCTCCATAACAATTTAAGCTTTAGGTTTTTGCTAATTTCATTAAATCAATTTCAATATATGCAACTTTGTGACTCACAAATATATTAAATTGCCTAAATCATCATTTATATCGATTAGTTTAATAAATACAGTATTTTGACTACTTACAATCAACATAAGTTTACTCGTAGTCATAGTTACATTACCGACGAACCACAACATTCACTCACTTTGTACAAAAACACAACCTTTTGAAGTATAGCAATGAACTTTGACATTAAAGTTCTTATACAATACACGCTATGTTAATATCACTATCATAAGCGATAATAACTGCTTGGGAAATGCGTAGTAAGATAAGTAAAATGTATAAAATAAATATTTGAAATCGATATTTTTAAAGGTACTGTCGTCCTTTTAATTGATGAATATACCACTGTACCACTGTACCTGTGGATTTTGTTCTTGGTGTTTCTGAGCTTACTCAAAGTAAAAATTTCGAAAATGCTTAAAGAGATAAAGAGTAATAGTGGGGAAGTCGAAGTCTGTATGGAGGACTCGATGGGGATCATACCATAGATACCAAAACTGAAACGTTTTTTAGTTGCGAAAGTTTAGCTTTTTCCAAAGTAGATAGAGGCAACTAAATGAGTGACCAATCCTTTTCCAGTTAGCTGAGATAATTATATATAAAATGCTCGTATCACAATGTTAGTAACTACTACTATACTCCTCCGAAATTGCTTGACTGATTTTTATTAAATTTTATATGCATATTCAGTAGGTCTGAGAATCGGTTACTATCTACTTTTCATACCCTTAAGTGATAAGGGATGACCACTCCTAACATTTGTTTTCAGACATAGATTATTATTTTATAATGTACACTAGAAAATCCCCAGAAATAATTTATATGGACAACAAAGTTTTCCCGGGTCAGCTAGTAATAGCTTTAGTACAATATAATAGAAGTATAATATAAAAGAATTCTTTTTTTACGTATGTATATTAGTTATTTTTTGTACAGTAAAATACCAAACTCTTAAGAAGAATTCGATATTTGATCTCGAGACGTGAAAGCTATTGTAGTAAACAAGTATTATAATTTATTGAGTTCTACATAAGCGATGATTTTAAATTTAATTTGAAGTTTTACGTTCCTATCTATGTTATATTATTTGATGGGAACTACAGTAAAACAATATTAAAGTGTTTTACTTTGAACTAAAAGCTTTTAGCGACAACTTTTATTATTTATATTTCCACGCCCGTACCATTTCTAGTAAAGTAATGATGTACGGGTTTAAATTTTTCTCTTAATATCATCTCATATACAGTATTTAATGTGATTGTTTGGAGCGTGATTGTGAAGCCCTTATTCAAAAAATCCTTAAAAAACCTTTGCAAATAACGCAGTGATAGAACAGTGCGCAAAAATATTGCATTTCTCCATACTTGCTTCAGATTACCTCTTACAATCTTTTTGTTTGTTACGGATGTATGAACTTCGGATGTATGAGTCTTCTTGCCTCCTACTGGAAGCTCTGCTAACAGTGATTTCACTTATAAGGCAAAATTGTGGTGTATCTGACACAACGAGCCTTGGGCAACAGACTTAACAAAGCATGTGGAAATTTCATCTCCATAATTCAATTTCAGTTTAGGTTAAGCACTTGTAAGACACTCCAATTCCGTTATTAATAATATATTCAGTTAACCTCAAAATATATATACCTTCCACACCACAGAAATAAAATAAAAAATTGTTATATAAGTAAAAAATTGTTTTAAAATCCTGCAATATATATTATATTACAGGATTTTAAATGCTTATGAATGTTATCATCTTCCGTTAAAAATATCTGCGTTTGTTACGATGGTAATTGTATGTATTTTTTCTAGAACAATAAAGCTTATAGTATTTTAATATATCAAAAATACTTAATAGTGAATAATAATGTAGTTCAATGCCATTTTAATATTAAAATTTTTAATTTACGTTGTCCAAGCCAAATTACTGTTTTTGAGAAGTAGGACAGTGAGTCGTGCTCAAGTGCTCAAAATATTATCTTGTTAACACATTTTAGTATACTTATACACTTTTATAATTGAAGTATTATAAGCTCAATACAAAAAAGTTTATGTAATGTTTGAATTATACTATAAACATTAATTTTTTGCTTTTTTCTGTGTTACTGCACGTAAATTATTAATACTAAGCATATGGTAAATTCAATAATGCAAGAAAATTCGCATCGCGTCTATTTTACATAAAGTGCCTAGATTCTTTAACTTCTAAACAAAGCTCTTTTATTTCGAAATGCTTCAAAGATGATAATCGAATATCTATTTTTGAGCCAATATGAATTTAAAACTTTAATTTTATTTGAGTTCGCATACCTACAGGCTACATGCCTGTTGCTGACTTCGTTAAAATTGGTTCATTTAAAAGCCAAGAAAGTATTATCAGCAAACAGCATCAGCAAAACATAATATCGCAAATATTTATTTCTCATTATACCTCAACGTCTTAACAAAAAGTAATTTGATTCATGATACATTTCACTAAAACATTTGAATATTTTTCTATAAATAAAGTGTCAAGACATGTAACGTTTGTCTTTGACCCATATTTGCACGTTCGTAATTAGTGCACGCCATACAATGTTTGATGAAGGAAACACCCCTGTCAATAAACTGGTAACATCACTGCAAACATTATGACTAGCTGTAGGCATATCACTTATACAAATTAATACAAGCATTTTCACTACATAGAATTACTGCAACAAATGCTTAGTAGACATAAAAAAAATAACAAAACCAAGTTTTATAGAGTATGTAAATTACTAATATTTAATTATAAATATATATATTTTCTGAATCTCGGAAACGTCTCCAACGATTTTCCTGAAATTCAGCATTCAGGGTTTTGGTAGAGAAAAATCGATCTAGATAAATTAAAAAAAAGTCTGTTTTCGGGCTCTAAAACTTTTTTGAAATTTACCTTGAATACAATCACAATTTTTCGCTGTAAAATGTAAAGTCATGGTAGTTCGTTTGGGGAAAGAGCGGTCTAGAAAAGTGAAAATACCTAGAATTGAGCCCCAACTGCCATTATTATTGTTTCATATCTCTTTCCAATTTTTTTTTAAATTTTTTACATCATTTTAAATATTACCGTGCAAGGCTCGGTCACCCAGGTACTACATAATTATAAAACAAAGTTCTCAAAAGCTGCCTGTCTGTATGTGGCTGATTTTTTCAAAATCTACTGAACTGAATTTTGTACCAGTTTTACTAAAAGGTAGTGCAATTTTTGAGGAAGGTTTAGGTAAATTCTCCGAAACGGGACTTTCACTGGACGATAGAGGAAGTTGTGGAGTACCATATAAGCAATTTTTTATACTAGAATTTCCGCAGTGTCGAGATTTAAGCGGAAAAACATTTGTGATACTGAATTCCACGGCGAAGCGGACATAGCTAGTTATATTGTATATAAATTATTGTTTATATATTATTGTTATTATACGGTTGATTAGTTGATCAATTAGAGGATAGCTCTAATTGATCAACTACTCAACCGTTTGTGCATGAATTAACTACGATACTCTGACGAGCAATGCTATTCATTATACTAGTTGACGCAAGTACCACTGATCGATAACGGGCAGGAATGCTATTTTGTAATAAGGTTAGGTTGATCAACGATCAATGCGAATAATATTAAAAACTTTCATGCTTAACAAACAGTCGTGAAATACATTAGCTTAGCAGCAATTAAATATTTTTATTAATTACTTATTAATTAAGAAAAAAATTAATTATGAAAAAAAAATTGTAATAGGGGACATTATAGGCTTGCTTTCCTACTTTAGTATAATAACTCTATGAGAATAGCGCTAAACTTAAGATTTATACTTTTAAAATACAAGATAAAGCAGTACAGTACTGTACTAATTCATTTGTGTCATTGTCACTTACAGGCTCACCTAATTTAAGTATAATAGATAACTCTATGCAAATTGTACAAAAAGCCAAAGATACAACGTACTTGTAAATTACATGTACAGTTGAATTTAACGTCAATTTTCAAGAAAAATATTATCATATCAAATAAAAAAAATCATCTCTTCATCATCAATCAATCATCATCATTGTTTTTAGAGGTGTCAGACAATACAATTCTAACTTGAAATTTGTGTAACATATATTTTTGGTAAATCGAATTAACCAATTGTCGCAATTGCTCCTTTATATAATTTTATGATAGCCATAACTCAAAGTTCGTCATAATGTTTTTACATTACACATTGGAAAATTTGCAAAAGTGAAAAGGGTATTTTACTATTTCCGTACGAATAACAAAAGTATTGGTATTTAAGGAATGATGGGTACATCCCTACTTATTGACACTTAGAGTGGCAACACTAATATGCTTGGCATTTTATACCAGCATAACTAGTTTACACAACAAGGCACGATCGGCGGGTCGAGCGATCGATTTCGCCGACCCGGTCAACGGTAGATAACCCGCCATATGACCCTAGAATTCTCGGGTTGCTTTTACAATCGATAACAACTGTTCCTGTACGGAATACTTAGTCAGTATGTTAATTACACAAAGTACTTGTAACGGAATCTAACATTAACTCGTAATACTGAAGTGATTAATATTTATCTACTGTTGTATAATTAATTTCTTAAAAAAACATCACATTGCATGACAAAATAAAACTATATGTTTTGTTTCTTTATTATGAGAAAGCAAATCTTTACTTTAACGCAGATATAAAAGTGAGCTAATAAAAAGAATACTGGCAAAATCAGATTTGTTTAAGATATGATTATAAGTTTAGTTCATTACACAAAATTTTTAACATTTTTAAATTAAAACTAATTAGATTTATGTCTGTGCAGTTAAATCTGCCTTTTTAACAATTAAAAAAATCAATATGAAAATTTATAAATTAAAACACGGTAAACACGTAAATTTTCAGGAAATATCACCGTACAGATTTTGCTTATGCATAAATATCATTACGAAATTTCCAAAATTTCCAAAGTAAGTTTCTGATTCAAATTTGTATTCAACGCAGTCGTCTTGGGTATTAAGACTATAAAGAACCCTCGTTTCATGCTATCTCCCAACGTATTGTGGCTCATTGCAATAAATTTTGCAAGACGTACGAGTACATTGCGTGTCGTTGACCTTTCTATTTTGCGACTACTGAAATTTCCATTGTTTTCAGTGAAAACAAGACATTAAAAAATGTAATGTTTTAAAAGTTGATATTCTAAACGCAGTTGTTTAGCTTTATCACACGCTGTAGCAAAAATATTATAAATCCATCTTTTCGAATAGCAATTGCAAAATTGTTCAACCAGGTCTTATAGATAAAGTCAATTTTAGCTGTGTGTCATTTAATTAGATAATGACATGAGTTGTAGTCTATGACTTAAACAATCTTAACATTCAATTGAATCTGAGTGTTTCAACTAAGATTGCTGGAATCTTTCAATCCTTTTGCCAAGAACATGCTCTAGGCAAAAGGCAAAAAACTGAAGATATATGTACATCAATGCTGCTTATTATGTCATATTTATAAAATCCTTCATGCATGTTTCGCTTACCTATTGCAAAATCCTTTTGATACAAACATTTTTTTTCAAACTATTTGTCACATATTCATTCTGTCAGAATAACTATAATATCTTATTCTTTATAGATTCTTCATTGTTTGCGCCTAGTGCGGACGGCTAACAGACTTTGACAGATATCTTTGGAAGATATGCGAATTTTTAAACTACGGAAGATAAACGTACACCTTTTTGACAATCGCTAGACAGTCAACAACCTGCAATCAACAAAAACCTGCAATCTTACAAATAAAGTAGTGTTATCGCACTCTTTCTACAACAACACTATATAAAAGAACACCACTACTCCCGCTGCGAGATACACTTCGAACTTGAATGACGAACAAAGTTAGCAATATATAGGAAGACTCCACCGGAAACAACAGTGTTACCACAATTTCAGTCAAAAGGGCGCAATACTCGTTTCATGACGGTGTTGCTATAAAATACAAAACGAAAGTCATTGGTGACATCAGCTAAAAGAATATTCTTTTTCTTCTATCATCGAATTTATGTTCGAAATATCAAACATTCATATAAAATGTTTTCTAGAACTTTCTTAATAATCTTTCTTAGAAACTATCAGCCTTCTCTCAGTGTGAGACGTATCAAAGTCTTTTTTAAAATAGAGACCTGACTGCAGTAACGCGGTAAGTAAACAGAGTTTGCATCGCTGCGCACATGTAATGAGGGTGTCGGGCTTTTCAAACTGCGATACCCTTTTATTGCGAACACACTTTTTGTACATGTACGAGTATTCGGAAATACGTGACTTCGTGTGAAATTTAAATGAAAATACATTAAATATTTGCACAAATCTTACCTGAATGATAGTTTTACAGGGTTCAATTGCTTTTTTCTTTCTATAAATATACACTTAGCCGAATTCCTTGAATTGAATTGAATGTCATTATTGATCGCTCTTTTGTAACGTGTGAGGCACTGAATATAAACGGTGCGACTTCTTCTGCGAGTT
The DNA here is from genome assembly GCA_029227775.1 of Morpho helenor. Classification (NCBI taxonomy): domain Eukaryota; kingdom Metazoa; phylum Arthropoda; class Insecta; order Lepidoptera; family Nymphalidae; genus Morpho; species Morpho helenor. The sequence continues at coordinate 5,833,849 of JARGCU010000006.1, forward strand.
CATCAGACATCGGTTAGCTAGCCATAGGTGGCTCGCTCAATTCCTACACGTAACACTCTAACGGATTCTTCTGGACGTCTGAACGAGCGCCTACAATAGAGATAGGCCCGCTAAACGATTTGTTACTCCTGATGGATTGAATAACGGAGATGTAAGCGGCCCTGTCACGGATTTATTTCGAATTGACTGAATTCTGTTAGCCCTAACGGCTTTTAAAGCGTCACCGGGCGGGACGAGCGCGCGCAGAAGCATCGTCGAGGTTGCGAAATGCGGGGAGTAGAGCGCAGAAGCTCTACTAGCGTCGGGGAACGTCGTCCTAAGGGTGCCTCCTGTGCGGCCGGACCACGGCTTAGGGCGACGTGTAGTGGAGGGTTGATGACTTTGATTAGTCAATACGACGACGGAAGGGGGCCCTGTCACGAAGGAGCTCCGAATTCTAGAGACGTCGCTAGTTAGTTTGGGTAAATATACGTACAGCGGTAATGTGCGCTACCACCAGCAGTTATAGTAAAGTCGGGACCCCACTATGGTAGTTATAAAGGGTTATCGGACTTAAAAGAAAGTACCTGGGTGACCGAGCCTTGTCCGGGAATAAAAAAAATGCAATAAAAGGAAAAAAGTGCTGGTGACATCTGGGACTTGATCCCGGGTATTTTAATTTCTCTAGTCCACCCGTTACCCACTTAGCTTTAAAGCTTTACATGACAGCAAAATTAACCTTTGCATTCCATTCTATATTTTAGCATACGGGGATAAAACGACATTTTTTAAATGATACTTAGATCCCTAGAGCCCGAAACCCTCTACATACTAAGTTTCATGAAAATCATACATGAAAAATCGTTGGAGCTTGTCCCTCATATCCAATTAGCATAACTATTGTCATAAATGCTTTGAAAAACATTTGACTTGAATAATATTCTACAAAATTTTGAATGTTGTGTTTTTTCACTTTGTTTCTATATTTCAAATGAAAAATGTTTTATATAAAATCCAAAAGAGATATTCATTTTTCTTTCATTTCTGTGAAATGCGCCGCCCATGTCCCACATTCTGTCACCTAGAATTATAAAGCTCACTGTAATAACGTTGTGGTACTGTTGGCTACTAGGCAGAAATATGCTAGAGCTTTATTAAAAGTTAAAATTGAAAGTTATTAAAGCTACACTGTTTTGTTGATTTAAAAGTGTAGCTTTGTTAATATGTAGTTCGTACCTTAGCTGTGCTGCATATTGAAAATAATTAATACATTTGTGAAGATAATATTTTGAGTAAATAGATTTCCTTTTATAAACCACAAATGAACTATTACCGCGACTTCGACCGTAGCTTAAAAGTTTAAATCCCCCTCTTGTATGTACTTATGTGTGTTTACTGTTTCGGGATTTTTATACTATATGCTAGCCCGGTATATAATGATCAATAAATAGTACAAAACTTCATTAATATTGCTTTAGCGGATTAGCTGTAAAAGCATAAGAGACAGACAGAATTTCGCGGTAGTTTGGATGTTTAATTGTTTTAACAATTGAACATCCGATTGTAAAATATCAATAAAATCATATATAGACAGTAGTATACAAGTTCTTATACTAATGCTAACTGTGACAGGAATAAATATTGAAGAAGATATTGTTTCATTAACTAATTGCTCAAGCGATCCCAGAGCACAAGCGATCGATACATTATATTGCGTTCTATTGGTAGAAGTGGTAGACAAAAGAAAGTACTATGCGAATATGCAATTAATATATGAAAACCCAAAGTTATACAACCAGGAATATCGATATTTCAAAAACTAACAGGGAAATCTACATTTAAAAACAAGAGGGGGGATGAGGTTTGTAGGGTAGTTATTAGAATACAAAAGCGATTGTATGCGAGCATATGTTGAAATCAATCGGGCCTTTAAAAGCAGTGAACTAGGTTTTTTGTCAAGAAATGGGTACTTACATAAGTTTCGCTTCTCTTTAAAGAACGAATCGAATGGATAGATTTCTAATGATTTTAACTTCAATAGAACCTGGATTGTGTCCTTTAGGTATTTGGGCATTTTATCTATCTGCAGCAGTATGTTGTATTGCAGTAAACGCGGTGGAAACGATTTTCAGGAATATTTTGCTTTATTTATATTCATAACGAACCGCTCGGTTCTAAGTGAAAATATTATAAGATAATACTTTTTAGCAAATCTTGCTTAGATATGTAATGACGAAATATCGTCGAAATCCTTTCAATATCGATATTTCGATCAATTGCTGCTGCTACGGCTTGAACAACAAAATTGAGCAAAACTATTTTAGACGATTAATCAAGATTTCTAATGAAAGTGAAAATTGTTTATATTGCAATAATTCTTTTGTGGTTATGATACGAAAAAAAAAATTAAAGCGTCACCAAACTGAAAATAAATAACAATGCAATTAAATGTATCAAATTAATTGACCTAATAAGAACCATTACCAAGTATATAAAAGTTAGCTGATCCTTGTAATTTCCATTGTAAAAAAAATCTTTTTTCAAGCTTTCTAACATTTTTATAATATAACAATGAAAATAATTCCCAACAAGCAACGAATATTCTTTGGATTACAGCAAGTTTTTTATTTTTAAATTATGTTATAAAAACCTGAGGTGGTTTTACTAGAGTGTTATTTTAGTTTGATCGTAAAAAATATACGTAGATACAGAAAGGTACTAATCTCGCTCCTCATTCACCAATGGTCGCCTACATCAGTGACCTACTTACGAACCACGCTATCGCCAGTCAACGTTGCCGCAAAGTAGAAAAATTCCTGGCAATCGGTGGTTTTTTTTAATCAATGCACACGAAGTCTATGCCAATTAATCGCATGGATAGAAAATTTACTGTTCCAAACGAGGCACCTACTTATGCCTTAAAATTTTGGTTGATATTTTTGTTTTGTGGATTGTTAGTTTTATGACACAGATTTATTAAGAGGACGCTATGTTAGTTATTACGTTTATTTAAATATTAAAATACAGAATTTATTTATATCTATGAAGAAAATATAACTCAATATTTTTTTTATATATGCTCTATAATATGAAAATGTGCTATAAAATATACATCTCAAATTAAACTTTGTTAAGAAATTTTGCAGTAAACTATGTCACAATCATGATAATAACGATTTTTATATTATACTAGTGGCCCGCTCCGGCTTCGCACGGGTATAAAACGGGTATAGCACTATAATAGAGTGTCACTTGTGAAAAAAATTATTAAAATCTATTCAGTAGTTTTGTTTTATTCATTATTGCCCGTGGCCCGCACGCGTAAAATTTGGAGTAAAACAATACCCCTTTCCCTATACCATGAAGATTTCCTGCTATCTTTGGCATATCTAAATTCATACATTTCTACTTATTTACTTTTACACTTTTTCTATGTATTTTATTTTTACAATTAATTACAGAAAGTCTTTATATACAACATTCACAGCTTTCTTGTCATTACACAATAGAAACATGTTTTCTTTAGATGTTACTCTTGAAAGAGCGACATATAGTTGGCCATGTAAAAAACCACGCAGGTGAAGCAACTGACATAACTATTGGAATATAAAAAAGATGGTTGCTGTTTGTGGAATTAGCTACTATTTGGAAAATGATAACAGAATATAGCCAGTACTATTGAAATGAAGATTCTTTGTGCTCTGTAAAGTTCTTCTACCCGAGCTTAACTGAGCTTAGTATATAAACTACACATAGAGTCATACTCTAGTGACTGTATAAATATGATAAAAATGATGATAAGACGTCGTTTGCGAATATATAAAGCTTAAGAGTTTGTTTGTTTGTTTGAACGTGCTTATCTCAGGACCTACTGGGCTGATTTGAAAAATTTGTTTTGTGTAACATAGTCCATTTATAAATTGATCACCTCTAAAAGTTCTAAATAAAAGTCCGCGACAGCATATACCTAGCTTTTAAGATTAACCCATTTTAACCATGTTTAGGGTTATAAAAATACTATATTACGGTTTTAATCTTTTCACGCGGGCGGAGCCGCTGGCGATTGCTAATATAAAAATAATTATAAATAGCGTTACATTAGTTGGACGTTAGACTGATAAAGGAAACAAATAAGTTTTTGGAGGCCGCAGCGGGTGGAGTAGGAGGCGTCAAGTGAAGTGAGAAGGGGACGGTACGGGGTCGGTTCAAGGTTCCAGTTTCAGGCGCCACTGCGGGTCTATGCGTACATGTAAATGTATAACCCAACCAAATTAAAGTTCAACGCATCTCCGTTCTCTCAATTGCAGCCTATACCCGTTTGCCATTAATTTTTATGCGCACTATATTATTATTAAATAGAGCATGCGACTGCGGCGTATTTAAATTAACTGGAATTAGCTAGTCGTATTTAGACACGCTAATATTTATGTGGGAACGGTGGTATGATGTGCGTGCGTGACAAGTGCTAAAGCAAATATTTATTCTAATGTTCTTTAAATAATAAAGAGGTACGCTTCTTTATTATTTAGAGAACGCCCGACATCAATTTTAAGCGTACTTTAGCAACAAAAAAATAGGTCAATTTCTTTTTGTTTTAACATCGTCTATAAAATTTCATTGAACTACAAAATTAATGCTTATTCTTATAAAAACAGGCTTTCACCTTTTGTAACGAATAATGTCTAAAGTAACAGCCTGTTACTGACTGCTGGTTCAATCATCAAGCCCATTATACTAAATAAGTTTTGAGGGTTAGGTGTTCCGAACGGGGTTTATCGGACGCCTATCTAAAAAGGTCCCGAGACGGTCGATGCATCTGCTGCTCTCGATACATCGTCTAGCGATGGGAGGGGCCACTTTTAGAAAGGCCCCGACCCAGAGGTGGCGCTCCATGGGGTTCAGAGTTGCTGCTAACGGAGATGGGGGCAATGGAGCATTTAGGTTGTTTTAGTCGGTGCGAGTCCGACATACCCGCCTCTCACCCTGTCTGGCGGCGGTAAAGATTAGGGGTGTTTTCCTGATAAAAAATATTGGATTACATAGATTACGTTTGTGTGTCTTACTAAAATTTGAACTAAAAATAAAGGCCGAAATAAATTTATGTTATATCTTTTATGTATTTTATTTTAAAAAAAGGCCTACAAGCTTGTCGGCTCAACAACGCAAATTGAAGAGCGAAGTTTAGTTTTCCGATACCTTACACTAATCATACGTCTCAGCTACGTAGTGTCTTTTGCTTGCATTTCTTTCTTTTTTACGTGCCTTTAACGTGCAAATATGGTATCAGTAAATACGTTGACGTTACTCCAATTTTTTTTAACATTAGTAATTTTAAAACACACTGCCTTTATATCTAAAACATGAATGCATTAAAGATACAAAAGTAATGAGAATATTATTTTTCTATAATCCGCGATAATTTTTTTTATCGCGCTTAATTATAAATTATGCATTAAAGATCATAAGAATTAGATCCTGTAGGCAATAAAAGATTTTCTAATACTCTTTTACGTTCAGGATATACTCAATGCGACTGGCATTTAGTTAGGTTTATTTGAATACCTACCTCTGTAACATAATCATGCTGTGTGCGCTTTTATAAAATTCGACAATTCTTTGAGAGCTTCGGTATACACTTTTATAATGAAATTCCACAATCTGCCTTTGGCCTTTACACAAGTTCAAAAGCACTTAAAGAACACTTCTTCACAAATCTTATTATACTATTGAAGATTATGTAAATGATAAGAAAGCTTTGATATGAATTGCAACTGCCTACGCACAGATGAAATAAAATTTTATGGTGATTTGAAGTGTATTTTTTTAAAAGAGAGTTGAAATATTATTTATTTAAATTTGAATAAATAATATTTTCAATTTCGACTTTATATTTTACTAGCGGCCTGCCCCTGCTTCGCACGGGTATAAAATATATATCCCATGTCACTCAGTGTAAAAAAATGATTAAAATGGATCCAGTAGTTTTGATTTATTCATTACTGCTCGTGGCCCGCAAGCGTTAAATTTGGGGAAAAACAATTTCCTCTCCCTATACCAAGAAGGTTTCCTGCTATCTTTGGAATATCTAAATTCATATAGTACATTTTTACTTATTTACTTTTACACTTTCCCTATGTATTTTTACAATTAATTACAGAATGTCTTTATAAACAACGTTCACAGCTTTAAACAAACTGTTGAGAGAACGACACATCACTACATATTATAAAACAAAGTCGCATTCTTTGTTTGTCCATATATCCCTATGTATGCATAAAACTTTAAAACCACGCAACAGATTATGATGCGGTTTTTTTAATAGATAGAGTGATTCCAGAGGAAGGTTCCTACGTATAATAACATTCAATACGGAGTAGAGAAATACTGTAATTTTTGAGGTTTCTGTAAATATTTACATTTTTTTCCGCTTACATTGCAAACGCAGGCTAAACCCTACGAGATTTATCACAATAATGTACTAAGTATTTGTACATCTTGAAAAGGTCTACAGAAAAGTCCGTGATGGTATATGTCTATCTCTTATGGATAACCCACTATAGCATTTTTTGTCATTTACTTTTTACGAAAAATAATGCCTTATTTTTGAAGCAATTTGAACAACAACAATTGATGTAGCTCTTCAAGACCTACAGATGACAGCTCGCGGTACAGATGAGAGATAAGGGCTCGATCGATAGACACGCCCTAAGGGCGAGACAATATTAGTATCATTTTCGATAATTAAAAAAAACTATTGTGAATGCATCGTTAAATTAAAAAAAAAATATATTGTGAATGCATCGTTAAATTTAAAGGATAAAGAGAATTTCCTACCAAAAAGTAACTACCAATAAGTTTCTAATCATCAATATTCAATCTAATTAACATGATTGTTTAAATATATAACAATTTAGTCTTGTTTATCAGTCGAAAATATAGCATTAAAAAGGATTTTTAATTTTTCCATATACGCATTGGCTATGACTTTGCACTACGTAATTCTACGGAGGAGGTTGGATAAAAAGGTGTGACTTAAATGGCTTGGTTTTGCTACCTTAATCCAAAATTTTATACTAATATAATCAAACTCGAAAGCATTCATTGGATTGTCTAAGTTCCAACTTAAATCGTACTTTATTGAAATGAACTTTAACAAGTTTTTTGAATCATAATCTTGACTGCTGGTTCGCCGAATCGTTTCAACTGAGTATAATACTAACTAGAAAGAAATTTGGCAGTTACTCATTATATAAATCTTATGTGATCTAAATCTTATGACTGTGATTTTGTTTCGTCATTTTGCGCAAGGGGATATGAAATTCACGCACTTTTATCATTTACTAGCTGTGCCAGTAGCTTCGCCCGCATGGAAATCAGCGTGTCATAATTTTATCCCCGAAATACAATTTTGAATAAAAGTAGTTATCGTTAGTTAATATTAAGAATTTTTTGAATAACTTTCACCGTTTACTTAGCGCACGCAAGAAAATTAAATTTTGCTGTCTTCGAAATATTTATTATTGGTACTCCTCTGCTATTCATCTTAGTGTGATGTTATATAATCAATAAATTCCTCAATAAATGGACTATCTTACACTGAAAGAATTTTTCAATTCGGTCCATTAGTTCCTGAGATTAGCGCGTTGAAACAATCAAGCTTACACACGAACTCTTCAGCTTTATATATTAGTATAAATGCCACGCTCTAGAAAAAAACGTACTACAGCAATAGACTCAGGTTACGGCTATTCGTACCAGCTGATTCAAATACGACTGACTATTAAATAAATGCACTTAATTAAAAATAGCATTAACATCAATATAATTATTTCTTTGCAATGCAATCACGCCACAATTGGACGCAATATTAACGTGAAGCATTTACTTTACAACGGGTAAAAATGTAGATTTTTTACTTTAACCACCACAAGGCTAACTTTGCCGCAATATGTAATTTAAAAAAATAAGAAAAAAAAATTAATATGTCAAATACAATTTTTCTAATTCAGACACGTTCAAATACACCATTTTTTGTAAACTCGTGTATTAAAATGCATAATTATATGTAAATGAAAAACTATTTGTTTCTATTTAACTTTTAGTAATAAAGTTCTTTCACGTTAAAAAACCTTAACATTTACTATTTACGATTGATTTTCCTTATTGAAATTTTATTAGGATATGATTATTCAATACAAAATGTAGGAACATGTCTTGCTTAAATTATTATATACAACGTCTACCTTTAATTTTAATATAGTCATGCTGCGGCGGGAATGGCCGAATCCGGCAAACGGCGGAAGTATCCATCTCTCATCGAGACATATATTATTTGTGCCGTTTGCAGTTGAGACCCTAGGGCCATGGGGTCAAAGTGTGAAAAAAATTTTATCCGTTTTAACACCCCGGTTAATTGCCCCTTCAGGTGACAAGAGAACTGGCTCCTTTTTCGCACAAAGAATCAGCTTAGCGATTCAGCGCGGAAACGCTGCCAGTATTCTTGGGATCATTCCACGTGGGCGTGATTTGTATAGTCTAGGACTATACAAATCACGTGTACGTAATTTAAGATAGATATAACTTGTACATTTTTATTGTAAATAAATAAAATGTAGTCATTGAAAGATATTTTGTTAAAACGATTTCGTATTGAGGTACCAAATATAACAACAACTTAAACACTTTAGAAAGAAATAGAAATAAATAGCAGCGTAGGCTGGCAACAACTCAATCTCTTGCTCTACTCAAGCAACTATTTAGCTTATATCTAAGTAGTGGGATATTTGAATAAAAATAGTAAGCTATTCCCAAGCTACAAGAAAATTTAATCAACAGTGACACTTACCTAACGTGACTAAAGCTGCAGTATGCATGTGTCATGTAACGCTTTCCGCATAGTATGGCGGTTTCAACGTGACAACTTTCACTATTTATAAGGACTGAATCCTATTTATTAGCTCTTTACATTATTCTTTGTGGACTTAATTAATCGAGTGCGAGTCGAGTTTAATAATGAATAAAAGATAAAAAATAAAGATCGAGTCCAGCAGAATCGTTTGTGTGAATCATTTTGTGCGAAGTTTCTAGTATCTATGCCTTGGTGTTGAATGTGTGAATATTCATTTAAAGGGCAAATGCACTGATCTTACTTTTTAGATTTCAAATTTGGTATTAGTATATAATGTTGTATGTTCAAGGGAGGCTGATATATAAAGCTTACTATACTGTTGAAGATTACATAGATGAAAATAATTCGTGGATATATGTAGCTAACATTTGAGGTTGTACAAGATAGTAATGCCTATATGTAACTCGTTATGAGAATTATTTTGAAAGAGCAACCGCCGAGTTTATTGCTAGCTTTCCGAACCAGCAGTAGAGTTGACGATTCAAAAGCACTTGTTTACTAGTTTACTTGAATAAAGTTTATTTTTAATTTGAACACTCATGTATTTTAGAACATGTATTATAACAGGAAAAAGTTTCCAAGTTAGGTGTAAGTTAAAAGGATAAAATAATTTAAATATTAGGCGTTACTTTGTCATGCCTATATTAAAAAGTAACGCTATAATCCGCGATTAAAATAATCTATGTTATAAAAAAATAAATGTAAAAAGTTGAGTGTTAAAGTGGTATAAACAAAGACACTCAAACCCTTTAAAACCTTTATTATATTAGTGGTATACTTAGAGCGTAATCCATTTACTAAATCAGTAAAGGGTATTGCCTGTTAGATCAACTGAGACAAGCCTAGCTTAAGTGCTAATTTATATGCCTCTAAGCTATGGAGTAGTGGGAAAGATTTTACGGTAATTTTGAAATTTTAAGGCTCAGTGTGCCTGACAGAGGCTGATAGATTGATAAATTAAATATTCAATTTAATTGATTAAATGGAGTCACACATTCCAATTTTAATAATTAAATAGCTTTAGCAGTTGACGCTCTAAGTATAGTTTTGATAAGTGTTTGGAGTTTACTTCATACAAACCAGTTGTTTCAAAGAAAAGATGAAATATCTGGATGCGTGATTTGCACTACTGTCCTCTAAATGAAAATATAATAGTAAGGTTGAAAATGATTGGACTACAAGCTTAGAATGTAATTCGCTACATAAACTTAATTTTCTTTTGAGTCTCCTCACTTACTTATTTAGTTACTTCCACTTACTTACTTATATAGAAAACTAAAGAGTTTGTTTGATTGATTGATTGTTTGGACGCGCTAATCTCAGGAACTACTCGATCGATTTTAAAAATTCTTTCAGTATAAGATAGTCCATTTATTGAAAAAGGCTATAAGCTATATGACATCATGCGAAGACGAATAGGAGAGGAGCAGCAATAAAAAATAGCACGAAAATGGCAAAATTTAAAGCTTTCCTTGCGTGCGCTGTGTAAACGGTAATAGTTATTCAAAAATCATGTATTACAAAATTGTTCCCCTCTAAAAGTTCTAAATAAAAGTCCGCGACAGCATATGGCTAGCTTTTAAGCCTGATCCACTTAAACCATTTTTATGGTTATCAAAATACTATATTACGGTTTTAACCTTTCCACGCGAGCGGAGCCCGGAGCCCGGAGCTAATATGCAGTGAGTGGGGGATTAGAGGAATGCTTTATTTATGAAAAAACTCATTCATGTTTCATTTGTTGTAATCTGTATCGTCACAGATCCCAAAACTCAAGAAATTAACTAAAATAACGATGTGCTAACTGTAAGGTTTTATTTCTATACTAAAATCATAAACGCGATAATATGTTTGTTTGTCTTTTTTTTACCTCTGAAAGGAGCAACGCATTTAATGTTTTTGTATGGAGGTAGATGTAGTGTTGATGAGTACATCTAGACGAAGTCGCCGTAATTTATAACTTATATAATCAAAAGTATTTCCAATTATTTTTAAATAAGAAAGTAACAAATATCTAATTGTTACGCCCACGTTTAATTTTTCAAAATCTCGACAGATCTTTTTATTAACTGAAATAATAAAATAAATCAAGAGCAAATGACGAAAAGAACACAGAATGAATTGCTACGCAGCAAGAAACTGCTACGTTATTGCTACGAGAAAGCTACAGTATCACAATTTAAAAGCAAAACGAGTATACATACATAGTACATAATAATTATTTTTTAAGTTTTACAAGCATTTTTGAACCTAGTTACGTAATAAATAAAAGGATCGATATTAAATTTTACGACATCAATGTTACTGAATGTTCATGGTGAACATTACGAGTACATTTTGTACAGAACAGAATTATTTTATTGATTATTATACTAATTGTTATATAAATACATCGTCTGTAATCGACAGATATCTGTTGAAAAAGTTTGCAATAAATGGTGTTAAAATATAACAACATAAATTACCCTTTAGTTTTGGTCGCAGTTTGACAAAATTTCTGATACATATAATCTTAAATAAGGGTTATATAGAAAACTGTATGCAATATAAATGTAAAATAATTCTTATTAAATTTCTTGCAAATGTAAAAGATCTACTAAGTGATGAATAAGCATAATAGAGGCTTAAGCCAGTAATTAGGGTTACCAGATGACTCACGATCACCGTATTCGCTTCAACGCTTATGCATGTTACGAGTATAACTCGTAAACAGAACAATTATAAGAACTACGGTAGCAAATGTCAGAAGAACTATTAAGGAAAAGGCAATGTGTTTGTTTATCGATTTTTATCCAAATATTTCACAAGATCTGTCATGTGGTTAGTGAATATTTTAGTGGGTAAAATACCAGAAGTTATTGAGAAGAGATATGAATGGTAACCCTACGCGTGATAAGGACAGCCCGTACAGCGGCAGCGGCGCGGCGTTACCGCAGCCAGCGCGGCGTCCTTGTGGCGGTAATAGCGCCAGGCACGCGAGCAGGGTCGATACCGCCTCCTAACCGACAGCCTCCGCCTCAATTATTCACCACGCCACCACCGCTACCGTCACCACGCGCCCGGACAAAGAACGCGCACTGCGACACCTACCGGCCCACCGTCGGCCCGCCGCTCCGTCTGTTCCAAAAAAGCCAGAAGCGAAAGCCAAAACGAAGCACAATTATCTTGTAACACTTCAAACCTTTTCTGAGGGTGTCGATGAGTCGCGTTAGCGCGCGGTGATCGCGCGTTACGTAAAGGGCGCGACGTAGCGCGTGTTTGCGCGTGTGACGCGCTCGCGGGCGCTCGGAGCGGAATCGCGCGCGGAGTGCCGTCGCACGGTTATGCAATGCGCCGCCACCGTCGCCCGGACGGGAAAATCGAACGCGAGGGGCGCGGGAGCCTGCGCGCGCACCCGCATCGATACCCCCACAGCTACGATACGAGCGCCGCGAGCCTCATGCCGCAGGTAGCCGACCTCGGTTACCGCGGTTCTACGAATCCGTATCGCGAGCCATTATCGCTAGGCTACGTTTACACTGTAATGTCAGCGGAGGAAAATTGGATATATGAAAATGTCGTATAACTACATATTATACAAATATAACTTAATAATATGGAAAAGCATCTCGAAACATCCAATGTACATTGAAAAAAATGAGTTATATAAATACATTTTAATGCAATATTCGTAATTTCAAAGAAAAACTTAACGTTATCTTATACTACATTAAGCAAGTGAGATTACAAAGAAATGTTTCAATTTTTTAAATTAAATTAATTATAATATCATTTAGGAATAGAGAGCGACTTTTTTGAAATAATAATTGACGTGTGATATTGTGCACATCCCTTCACAGAACTGTTGTGTGGGAATTTTCTAAATGCAACGTCTTTAAAAAATCTACAATATTTCTAAATATAAAACACGGAGAAGTATAATTGTGTTAGAATCATAAAATATTTTTTCCAGAGTTCTTGTCAAAAAATGCCTGAAAGAGTCGTTATGTACGAATACCTTCCGAAACCGTAGTCTTGTTGAACGACGCTCAACGAACTACGCGCTATGCCCATCTCACTCTATCCGCAAAAGCGGTAGTTTCAGACAATAAAGTTGGTGAATGCATGTCGCCCCGCCCGATGGCGCCTGTCGCGGCCGCACCGCGTTAAATATCCTCATATACCATGACGTGCCAATTGACGTTCCTCTACACACGATCAAGACGGAAGCTCAAATAAACAAAAAGAAGTTGTTTAATGCCTTTCTATATTGTATGCACGTGTCTTAGTTCTAGGAATAATGAGCCTTATTTAAATGTTAAAAAACTTCCACAATACGACTCAATTAAATTCAAATAGGCTTAGTTTGTTATCAGTATTGTGGATCTGTGTGCGTCAAATAACACCCTTTAATGTTTCAGTGTTGTTTGTATGGTTCAGCGAAGTTGATTTAATCTATATCTTTGAATAAAGATTCTCATATTACGTTTTACACGAGTTTATTTCCTACCTTGTTTTTGGATATTATATTCACCATATTTTGAGTATTTATCAAAAGTTATTTCCTATAATGGCTTAATGATTAATAAACGTAGTTTTTACTAAGGATTAGTAGGAAGAGTCATATCCAAGGACCTTGGTGAACTTTAAGAAGAGCTTAGTGTGAAGTGTAGGAAAACATCCTCAGGAAACGTTGACTAATCATAGTCACCATCTCATCATCTTCCTGCCCTTATCCCTGCTCTAAGTGGGGCCGGCACAATATGTAATAAACATGCTGTCACATGATTTGGCAGCGTTTTAACGACCGGCCGTTTGCCTGACGTCAACTTACCTTAGTCGTATTTTACGACACCTCGTTAAGAAATGAGGGTGATCTATTCTACTCAGCCGGATAGCACACGGCGGGTCGACTTACCTTAGTCGCCTTTTACGACACCTCGGTAAGAAATGAGGGTGGTACTATTCTATTCAGACGGATACCACACGGCGTGTTGACTAATCATAGTGTCCGTATATATGAGTAGTACCGGACAACACACAATGAAGCAGCGTGTTGGTATTAGATTCATATCCATTCCTCCTAAATGGGGTTTAGATCTCATTATGTTTTATACGCATCTCTAATGTACAACATCCCTCGTTTAGGCCCATAACCTTACAGCTAGAATTACTAGAAATCTACCCAGTAATTTTCTCTTTATGTTATCAATTAGGTATATTATTAAAAATCGCAATAAAAATTAGAATTTTATTTCCGCATTTCACTATCTAAAAATATGAAATATCCATTTCACTTTGGTTTTTTTTCACATACATTAGAGCTACATACATATACCGAGGCAGGTTAACGAATTTGATATTAAATGTCAATTTAAATATCAATCAGAGAATTGTTGTTGTCTCAAAATATATTTTTCAATGAGAAACAATATAAAAAAAATAAATTCATTTACATTACATTGCAAATGGTGTATAGAAAAATTGTGTTTATTAAACATTTGATTAAGGTATTTCAAATTTCTGCTCTTAAGCGCATTAATTAAATTAACAGATCAAACTTGACACAAAGCATTTATAAATCGTTTTGTAATAAAATTGTTCTATTCTTAAGCTTAATTAAATAAGATCATATTTAATTTTTTGGCTGTATATTTTGTGTCCCAATAATTTTCGCTGAAATAAAGAAAATAGGCTACTTAAAATCGCATGCACTAAATAATTATGTAAAATAATATGTTGCGTGCCCCAGTTCTAATTTCATTGGCGTTTAAAAAACGTAAATCCGCTGAAGGCCGTATCTTTATCTTAACCTCATATTAAAAATATGTCTAGAATGAAGGTTACTGTTGAGCAGAGAATCTTTTATCACAAAAACCTTTGTGGAACTCAAGGTCTACTCCGACGCCTTACGTAAGCTATGTTTTAAACAATTTTTTTAATATTGTAATTTATTAATTAACTTTTTTATTTTATTATAATAATTTTATCATATATATTATAATATTCATATAGTTGGTCAGTAATATAAAAACATTATGGCCGTCATTATGTGTCATTGAGTTGTTGAGAAACTAGAAATATCGTTGTGGTTATAATATTAAATAGCCGTATGGTAGCCAGCTGAGGAATAGACCACCCTCATATCTTATCGAGTTGTCATAAAAGGCGACTAAGGTGAGTTGACCCACCGTGTGGTATCCGGTTGAGTAGAATACACCACCCTCT
The DNA here is from genome assembly GCA_029227775.1 of Morpho helenor. Taxonomy (NCBI): domain Eukaryota; kingdom Metazoa; phylum Arthropoda; class Insecta; order Lepidoptera; family Nymphalidae; genus Morpho; species Morpho helenor. The sequence continues at coordinate 5,848,943 of JARGCU010000006.1, forward strand.
TTCTTACCGTGTCGTTAAATACGACTAAGGTAAGTTTACGTCCGGCAGGGGGCACGTCGTAAAACACATAGCCAAATCATGTGACGTGTTTATAACATGTTGTGCCGACTCCACTTAGAGTGAGATAAGGGCAGGAGGATGTATGATATATAATATAACACTTTAATTAGATATTAAAAGGATTTTTTGAATATTTTAGGTTTCCAGGTTTTAACAGACAGGTTATAACTGTTATAATATATAAAGTAGCGCAGTTAACATTTGCGACGTTGTCACAATTTCTGTTACCCTCCCTAAAATATTACGCGACATTAACTAATACCTTCCCACCTCCTAAATATGATAAATTTCAATTAATAGTGTGCAAATTTAGGGAATTTAAAGATATAATCATATATAAATATGATTATATCTTTAATCTGTGCTGTGGTAGGAAGCTGTGGTAGCCCAGCGGTGACACCGTGCGAATCTTTCGAGGAGGTCACGGGTTCAAACCCGGGCAGACACCAATGAGTTTTTCTATTAAAACGTGTCTTATTGATAATTGCAATTTATCACACGCTTTTCGGTGAAGGAAAACATCGTGAGGAAACCTGCATATCTCTAGAGAATTCTGGAGATATGTGTAAACTACCAATCCGCATTGGAGCAGCGTAGTAGGTCTTAGCTCCAACCCTTCTCTCCAAAAATGGAGAGAGGAGGCCTATGGCCAGCAGTGGGATAGTAAAAGGCTTTTACTACTTACTATATCTTTAATATTTAAATGAGTTGTTAATCTTGTATGTATATATATAAATATATTTTCTGAATCTCGGAAACGGCTCCAACGAATTTACCTAAAATTCAACATGAAGAGGGTTTTGGGGGAGAAAAATCGATCTAGCTAGGTTTTATTAAAAAAAATCGTTTTATATCTGTTTTTAAGCATTAAAAAATGTTAAAACATGTTTTAAATACAACCTCCTTCATATAGTTGCTCGATAATATGAAAAACATTGTGAATGTCATTGTGTCATTGAGTTATAAGAATAAATGAGTTGACTTTGGGAAAATTGCTTTTTATTTATTGAATAAGTATAAAGGAGAAATATCCTTGTTTAATAAAAAAATAGTAAACTTTACTATTGACAGCAAAGGATTTTGTTAGTTGTCAAACGTAATGTTGCGATTGAATATATTCCGATCGATTGACTGAATATGTTCAAAACCCGGGTTCGAATTCAATGTCATCGGCGCTTTTTCTTTTTTTTTAATATTTAAAAAAAATTATCGAGCAAAGCTCGGTCACCCAGGTTATTATAATAATATTTATTTATTTATTTATTTATTTATATATACATATTTATGCTATATTTGCAAGGATGGCATTGCGATAGTATAAAACTGTGTGCATATGCCATCCTTACAGTCAAAATTATTAAAAGAACATTAGATATTAATTTAAAAAAATTATATAATATACATTTAAAATAAGTAAAAGTTATTTAATATTCCAATAAATCAATAAAAACGTTTTATAGCGATCAAATATCAAAACAATCTACTTCATCATGATCTATCCATTCCGCATTCTCCGTACCAGTACTTTCATCTCCTATTATACATAACAGCGCTCAAGCTCGCCAAACAGCGATGCAAATTGGTTCTACATACCAAAATACTACTTCTTTCTTTTCCGTTTTGGATGTCAATTTTTCAATGCTATAGTAATGTTTTATTAGACGAATGATAAACACATTCTTAGCATGTTCTGACATGTCATCATTCTCTTACCCTTATCCCACTCTAAGTTGGGTCGGCACAATACGTCTTCTTTTTCCATTCTCCGCTATCATTCGTCAACTCTGGTGCCACTCCTTTATCATGCATATCATTCTTTACACAATCCATCCATCTCTTTTTCGGCCTCCCCCTAGCCATACATCCATCCACATTCATATTTAAAACTCTTTTGGTCACATGATTTTCATCCCTCCTCACATTACATGACCATACCAACTTAGTCTCGCACTTCTCATCTTTTCCGTAATGGGCTCATCTTTTCCAACTTTCAGACTTCCCCTAATATATATTCTGACATATTATTTTTCAATATTTTAATTAACGGCGAAAGTCACCTTACCGGTGACCCCCGTCAACCCGTCGTCACGAAACCACGCATCATTGTATAATCATTGTCATCATTATAATCGTTGTAAGCATTTGGAACAAATAAAAATACATAAGTGATAGTTTCTTTATTAAGCAGTGCAGAGTGAATTAAGTAATAACTACATTCACAGTCACATCGCGATAAAATCGATTAACCTTTGTTTAAAAGAGACCTTACATGGATTGTACGGTTCAAATGCGGGTAGAAAAAAATTATAAATTCGGGAACAAAGACATCGCGGCGCTTCAGTCAGTTCGTGGCCACCAAGGACTACAGTGTACATATGGAAATGTGGCCTCGATGGATGCAACTCTGCTGAAACGTCGAACCTTACATAAAGGGAACTCAATTTTATCGCGATGTGACCCGTATGTTTATAAAATCATATCGCCCTATCCGAAGAATAAAGTTACATGTATAAGTATAGAAAATGTGACTTTATTCTTTAGATAGGTCGATGTGTATAAATTGTAAAATTTTAAAATCTACTAACTACATTTGAATTGTTAAATGAGGGGGTTAGAATCAAACCTAGACCTATATCCAAAATAATAAAAATTGAGTTAAAGGAAAATTTTGTTTTATGTGTTTAATTCTTGGAGTTTCGACAAATAAAAAATATTAAACACAGATTCAATCACTGTGAATTTATTGTAATATCTTACGTTTCCTGCAAACTGTGATACATAGTATGTATTTAAAATTAGCTGAATTTGATTGTGACTTTAGGATTTACCTATTTTCGATTCTAACCCCCTCAAATAATTAAAATCCTGTAAGATGTGATGAAATCAAAAGTGTTATGTTTGATAATATTTCTAAGGATGCCTTAAATAGAATAGTTCCTAACCTAAGGTAATAAATTATTAACGTAATAAACGCTTGACAAATTGTCACTAAAATTATAATACATTGTCACATTATCATCTTCCGGCTTTTATAATCTTACACCCCACTCTAAGTGGGGTCGGCACAACATGACATTATTATGTTGTCACATGATTTGGCTACGTATTTTACGACCGGCCGCCTATCTGACGTCAACTTACCTTGGTCGTATTTTACGACACCTCGGTAAGAAAGAGGGTGGTCTTTTCTACTTTACCGGCTATCACACGGTGGGTCAATTTACCTTAGTCGCCTTTTACGACACCTCGGTAAGAAATGAGGAAGGTCTATTCTACTCATCCGGACACAACACGGCGGGTCGACTTACCTTAATCGCCTTTTACAGCACCTCGGTAAAAAATGAGGGTGGTACTATTTTATTCAACCGGATACCACATTGCTTTATTCAGCTACTCAACAGTTTAGTTCAAACCTCTTTGGTTTTAGGTTTGTATTTTTTGTTATAATTGTGTTTCTTCTGTGTAAATAAAAAAAAATACTATAATCCCATCCTATCAAAATAACTAAATATATTGTCTATGTCTTTTTACATATCAGCCTTTACTTAGGTTGTAAAGAAATCAAATTAAAATGCATAATAAAATTTGCATGTCATTTATATGACTAAACATGTAGTTACTATAATATCCGTACCAGTTGTGAATAACTTAAGGAGTCCAAAACGTACACTTTTCAGGGGAGCCATAAATAGGATTACGTTTAGTTTACGTTTAAGAGACTTATTTAAATGTTCACAAGCTTGTATGTGCGATATAAAAGACTTACGAATAACAATGCCTATTAATGCCTACGAAGTAATCCGTCAGAGAACTAGGGCCACCGACATAGCTCAGCGTATAAACAAGCTGAAGTGGCAAAATTGGCCGGCCATATCTGTCGTAGAACCGATGACCGTTGGGGTAGACGTGTTCTGGAGTGGAGACCGCTAATCGGGAAACATAGTGTAGGACACCCTGAGACTAGATGGAGTGACGATATACGTAGAACAGCGGGCAGTGGATGGAAGCAGAAAGCCCAGGATCAGGCTAAGTGGCGAATAATTGGAGGCCTATGTTCAGCAGTGGACTAAAGTGGGCTGATAATGATGAATAACAATGGCTATTACGAATAAACATATAAAAGGACGACTAAGTAAGTTGACTTATCAACACATTCACGCTTGGTATGGTATATATTGTAACACCTTTTGTTACTATATTTTCTGTAAATAAACTATTTGAGTTTTGAGCTTATGTTTTTGTATCTACTGAACCTACCTTATACCTTTAATCTTGTTATTCATATTCTACAACATCTTATAAATAGTGTAAGATTTACAATATAATACTTATCATTAATAGTGAACCAATACTGTTATGTAAATATTTTACACAAAATAAATATTATTATTTTTTATCTACTCTACTTAAATGACTTGTACTGAAACATTAAATCAGCATGTAACATACACAAATGCTTTAGATTCTGATTATTTTTAATTGTCAACTCTACTGTGGTTTCTTAAAACGAAGAGCTTGAAAGAACCTCAAAGGTGGGTGTTTCAATCTGCATGCATTTTTATCACATACATAATTCTTAATATTAATAAACTTTCTGTAGCAGCCTCCTTAGATAATATAAATTAATTTAATCCAAACCAACATAATGATATTTACACTTTATTATATTTACTTTTATAAATATATTGTTGTATTTATTATTATATTATCATTTTTATTATATTCATAGGTATATTATAATATTATTTCAAATTATTAAAAGATCCATTTTCTGTTTGTTATTATTGGTTAAGTTTAAGTTATTTTTAAATTAATTCACTGTACCAAAATTTACCTCTTTTTTAATTTTACACTGGTTGGCGGGAAGAGATTCCGATTCCAGAATAAGCCCGCCATTGCAAAATATGTTGTATTATTTTATTATTTTTGTTTGAATTAATGCAATAAAGTCATTACCAAGAAAATTAAAACTGAAATCAAACCCAATTCACTCTTAACTCTAACATAATCTTAACACATATATATACGATATAATATATATTTTCTGAGCCATCACCTCAACCCCCACCACGTATTTATTTAACATAATTCGAGCAATTAACTTTACCAACCAAATGGAATAGACCCAATGGAATATATAAACGTATCTGAAGAAAGAAAGTCACATCTCTCATATATAAGCATAGGAAATACGACTTTATTCTTCAGATAGGGCTGTATGTTAACAAAGATCATAAACAAGGTATTAATAACATCAATGTATTCAGCTGTGCCTCTAAAGAATCTCCATCCTTTCCATTATCTAAAACAGCATCCCATTTATCATAATCATCCAAATCACATTCTGAAGCAACATCATCCACACCTTCTTGAAACTTAAAACCTCGTTCTCTTCTAGTGTCTTCATCAGCTATTAATCTTATTATCTTTATAAGTTTTCCATATTTTTCTTTGAACCATTGCACATCCGTCTTACGCCGTATGTCGCTGACAATCCATACTGGTTTCTCTACGGCTGAAAACATATTAGACAAAACTCAATTTCAAGGCCAATACCTCCTCTGCCTATCTAAAGAACTTTAACACAAACCAATGAAACTTTTTAAAGACTTGCAAGACTTGCAAGACCTTGCCTTACATAAACAGGTACATATTTTTTTTTTAATATAAGGTGTTGATTAGAACTATCAAAATATAATAAATAGTATTACTGAGAAAAAAACCATATTTAATATCTTTTATATATTAAATATGGTTTTTTCCTATACACAAATGTAATGCAAAAGTAATGAGAATATTATTTTGCTATAATCCGTGATAAAAGGAAATATATGTAATGCTAAATGTAGAGTGTACTATTCGTTCTCATATGATACATGCAGAATTTGTAAGAACTCATGCACTACCCGACACGGATGGCACAACAATACACAAGCACTGCACACATTCACCACTACAATCTCAACAATTTTTTCGCCCCGTAACTAAAGCAAGCTTTTAAATCATCAACTCAACTGTTGGTTCGGAAAGCTGCTCCTACTGCAAAAATGCCAGCAAGAAACTCAGCAGTTACTCTTTTCAAAATATAATTCTTATAACTAGTTACATATAGAAATTGCTTCTCTAAAAAATCTTGTAGTTGACTTGAAGAGTAGCTATATCAGCACATTCTAATCATTTATAAAAGGTCCAAAAGTATAGTAGGCTATCTGTATGTATGATGGATGGAAAAGTCCAAAATAGGATGAAAAAATTATAACTATAACTTATAACACAATACTAAAAGTAAGAATCATAATGTATTTACCATTTTCACAAGCCAATCTACAGAAGTATCCATAATCCTTTTGTCTCATTTCATCACTCCATTTGATCATATTCAAACGGTATAGCTCTTTATAATCATTGTCTTTCAGTAACTCATTCAAATTTAAATTATTCTCTTTGGCCCAATGGCTTTTGATAGGCAGAGATATTTTAATTATTTCACATTGTTCTCCTAGTCTAAAAAATAGCTTATGATAATGAACAGTTTAATAATATCAGTGATAAAAATGCAATCAACGACTCCATGTTATAAACATGTCATGACATGATTTGTCTTCGTATTTTACAAATTTTCGCCTGCCTGATGTCAACTTATCTTAGTAGTATTTTACAACACCTCGGTAAGAAATGAGATGGTCTACTCTACTCAGCTGAATATCAAACAGCGGGTCAACTTATCTTAATATTATACTAATCTTTACTTCATAAATACATAGTAGACCCAGTCAAACACTGCTATGGCTCAGACAGCTGGCACCACATTAAAATCTGTTCAGTAAATTTTAAGTTTTTGCCAACAGACAGACAGACAGCAAAAATTTTTTTTATTATACATATTGATATTTATCCTTTTACTTTCTTTATGAAGCAAGTTCAGAGTTTATTATTGGCTATAGGTTTTTTAACCGAATGTACTTATTAAATGTATATTAGTTACTTTTCTCGAATATGTAATGATTTTTGAGAACTAATTCAAAACAATATAAAAAATAGCAAAAGATTAAGTAATTAAATATTAACTACTAAATTTTATACTCATTTTTTAGTTCAGTGTCTTTTGGGTGTGACATAGGATATTATCCCTCCATATAGCATCAAAGAATACTCACTTCTCTTTTAACCGATCAGTCAAAAAATCTTTCCCACATTTTCTCTTACCACTGAATAATAAAATCACTTGCAGAGGCATTTTACTCAAAAATATAAAATATGTATCATTATTGTTCTTCTTCTTATTGTGTTATTGGCCTCGATATATCCCTTCAGGGCACGATATATTCCGCCAATATCGCGTAGAATGGAGAAGACACGCTGGAGATTTATGTAAAACTTACAGTTAGCCGGTAATTAGTGCATGTATTTTGATGTACTTGTTATGTTGTTGATATTTGTCAGAAATTTCTGCAAAATGAAACATTTGAGTGAGTGTTAACTGTGTAAAAATTATTTGACAGCAGCAACATAAAATACAAAAATATTTTTACTAGAAGTAGAATAAAATTTTAAATTAAATTTAGAAATATGAAAACAATTAAAATTATTTTTTATAGACAAATCTATTCTATTTTAAAGCAATCGACTTTACTGCCATCTATTAAATATATCCTAAACTACTATCTTATTTACTCGCAAAGTTTATGAAAGAAGGACACCACACAGCTTGCATTTTCTTTTCTTGCAAAGAATATAGATGGCGCTAAGAGATAACTTATCTTTACGTTTACTTAGTAAATACCTGAACTTTGTCTTTAGAATATATCAAGTTTTTATATGATGTTCTCAACTAAATATCATAAATTCATTGTGATGATGATTATGATGTGGTGTGACAAATTACTAATTTAAAAATCAATGTTTAAATAACCTGATTCGTAATATATAGTAACTAGGTACATAAACTAATCATATAAAAATAATAAAAAAAAACAATTTTTCTATTCTATTTAACATTAACTCTTTTTTTATGTTCAGGGATTTATTATATCGCCCACGCTGTTTTATTATATTCACCATAACACCATAACTATAAATAAAATCGTGCCGACACGAAAAAAATGGCGTTATTTGAATGCCGGACGATAATTTAAATGTAGCAACAACCGCTTTTAGCTTACAACCTTAATTGACTTAAAAATGCTTATCAATATCCTATAACTATAAAACTACAAGATATTAAAGTTTTTGTTCGATATTTAACTGTAAACTAATAAACGTTAGGTGCATTTTTAAACTTCACGTGAACAATCATACTCCCTTTTGAAATAGAATGTAAGTTCGAAGCACGATGCACGCTCACGACTTTCTGAACGACTCCGGACATGACATTCCAAGTTTCGTTGTAGATTAGAATGGGATGGATAGCGAGCCACCCGCCGAAAAAAACGAGACAAGTAACCACGGAGCAGTCCACGTGGACTGCTTAATATCAACACAGGAGCAACGACCAATGGAAAACGGTACCACTAATGTATTTCTCACCTCCGCACTCACACCCAGGTCGCATACTATTTCTAAATTATTTATACGATTCTCAACTTTACGTCACTCGCTGAGGGTTTACGTCTCGCAGCGGGCTGTTAGCCCGTCGTTTTCAAAATGACTTATGGTATCCTGCCGGTGTCATTTTCATTCGTAGTTCTTGTAAATAAGGCAGATTGTCGCTCAGAAAGTAGTCTGCGGTTCTTGAATTTAAAACGATTCCCAAGAACACGGGTGCAAGTTGGTGAAGGTTGGAAGAGGCCGCGGTGCAAACTGCATCGTCTCGTCACAACGACTCCAGTCCCCCCGATACCTCGCACCACCCCTTAGGCTCCTGGTTTTATTGTAGAAGTTCAGTGTATAGTGTGCCTGTGTATGTATGACTGTTCCGAGTCAACTGTGCCGGCTGTCGAATGCCGAGGCACGTAGTTTTCATAGTTCTGCGAGGCGCATGCTACGAATGGCCCCGGCATACTTGATATTTGCAATATTTTGCCGTCGCAATGTTCAAGTTTTGTTTATTTAACGTAGGTGTCTTACCGAACATTGTGGAAATAAACATTGATCAACTGCTATCAATATCAAGAACTTCATTTATTAATGCCGTGTTAATATTAGGTGTTATACATACACATCAACATTTGTAGGTATCAGTTACACCAACTGCGTGAAATTTATACGACACAACAGCATTAGATATTTTATTGGTTTGACGTATTCTTATCCTACAGTTTAGATGAAGCAATCCTCGATATCTAATAAATTAAGCTTAAATTATTGTTGAATAGAGATGAAATCTTTTTTGTAATTATCTTGTAACAGGTACATAGTAAATAGGAACAGGTGTTCATACAGATTTTTATAAAATTTATGTGTCTCATCAAATGACTCTTTTATGAACACTTAGCAAATATATTTAAAATGATAATATTATCACTTATCGGGTTCTTTAATATGTGCATAAATAATATACTCATATCAAATTAATAATAAATACAACAGGGTAAAAACCGTAGCGTATTCATTCTCAAAACAATTTACTTTACAGAGTAAAAATAGCGAGAAAACTGTAATAAAGTGGGCCCTTCAAAACAAGTCTACTATCGCCCTCGTGATTATAGGTATCTACCTATTTTGATTCAATGAAAGGGATCGCAGGACCGGATATATTAGGGGTTGCGTGACATGTTGGCAAAGGGCTAGTCGTGACGCTTCGAGCAATGCTTACTAAACTTGTTAAATGACAGGTTTCCAGACACGACTACAGTCTCAAGTACTTTTTAGTTGAGTGTAGACAATTAGAACGAAATATATCCATAGAGTTAAACATAACTCGTATATGTCAAAGATAACACATTTGAAAGTGCCAAAATGGAAATGACAATAATATAAACACAGACAAAAATAAGGAAGATGGTGGAACAGTTAACTTAGAAAATAGATTTTTTTATCCTGTATGGTACCCCGGTGTATAAACTTTAGATGTAGCAAATTAAATCACAGACAGAATTTTGCATTTAAAAATATTAGTATAGATGCATAAATTTGCAAAATTCAATATCTCGAACAAAAGTAACGATTTCCGAAGCGTTTATTAACCATGTACCTATTATTAATAACAAAGTAATTTTTTTTATTACTTGGTGCCAAGGTACATCTGACTTAATTAAACAAACGTGCGTGCCAGTAATCCCCATTATTTGTCCAAGCAAAGCAAAAATATACGAAGGGCGACTTGTTTGAACACATGTGGAAGCCGCGCTCGTTCTACTGTAAATTCTCCTCGTATTATCTGACCCTTGCACAAAAATAAAATGAGCTTAGTAAGAAAGATAAACCAAACAATAATTTATTGTATTACGAACCACAGTCGAATATTTATAGTGTTTTGGACATTAACTAACCAGATCGATTTTAGATAAGGTGTCGATAGACAAGAAAATGTATGGCAAGTTAAATACACAATAAGTAATTACTAATAAATCAAATTTGTTTATGAAAAGGTATAGTAATCTCTTTTGATGTTCATCCAGGTTCTGATTATTCAAAGTAAAGTAAAGGCCTGTCCCACTGCATAAGGCATATCCGTTTTTGGACAGAAGCATTGGAGCTGTGACCTACCACGCTGCTTGGTAGATTACCCTATCCCTAGAATTCGCTAGAGATATACAGGCATCTTCACGATGTTTTCCTTCACCGAAAACCGTGTGATAAATTGCAATTATCAATTAGACACAAATTTTAACAGAAAAGATCATTGGTGCCTGATCGGGGTTTGAACCCGTGACCCCTAGAAAGAGTCGCACGGTCGCACGACTTTTGCTATCACAGTTGACTAAAGTAGCAATACCCCATGCATCTTATAGGTTTTTGTTCAGAGTAAAACATTGTGTAAATATCAAAAAGAACAATAGTTTTTATAAAAAAAACAGCCATAACTTAAAAGATTTGTAGGTATATTTAAAGTTAAGACATCCTAACGGAACTGACTACTCACTTACCTACTTTAATATAATTTGACGCGAAGTGAAACGATGTTAATGGTATCTGGGAATTTGATCCTATGAAGGGCGAATAAATGAGAAAAATCAGGACACGCAACCCTCGGCGAGGGCGCGCTGAATAGGGGCGCTCCAATACGCAAACTAATGAACTTTATTTATTATTTAAATCCAGGATTTCAATACCGTATCTACGTATCAGGGGTTGCAGGTTCAAATCTCGGACATGCATCTGTGACGTATTGTAACGTGCGAGAGTGGGGGTATCGCACGGGGGGGACGCCGGTTAGAGGGGGGCTGTGGAGTCAGTCGTAGTGAGGCAGTCGTAGTTAGATCACCGATCGCTACGGACGTGCGTTACTATTAGAAAGGGCATTTGGAAACGATTCCTAGTGGAAAGTGGAGGACACCACACGTGGCGACGAGGTCTCATGTAAGTAAAAAAAAAAAAAAAAGAATATATATATATATATTTTCGCGGTGTGTCCTAAAAAAAAAAAAAAAAAAATTGGAGAGGAAGATGAAGAACCCACACTTACAATAAGGCTACCTTGAATATTAACAAGCAAACGATTTAGTAGTCGTTAACCTCATTATAATATTTAAAAAATTTCTCTATTTTTAAATGTTTTGTTGAAAATTAAAAAATAATTAAATATATATATATATATTCTAAAATTGGAATAAAACCTAATGAAGGTTAAATGGTCCCAAGGAGGACAAATGGTCCCAAGGAGGACAAATGGTCCCAAGGAGGACAAATGGTCCCAAGGAGGACAAAAGCATTATAGAATGCTGGATTGGTAATCCGTAACCTAATGAAGGTTAAATGGTCCCAAGGAGGACAAATGGTCCCAAGGAGGACAAAAGCATTATAGAATGCTGGATTGGTAATCCGTAACCTAATGAAGGTTTAATGGTCCCAAGGAGAACAAAAGCATTATAAAATGCTGGATTGGTAATCCGTAACCTTATGAAGGTTAAATAGTCCCAAGGAGGACAAAAGTATAATATTTCCGAGGGGAATCAAAGGTGCCAAGGGGCACAAGGGTGTAATATTGCCAAGGCGCAAGTAAAAAGAGATACATATCTATTTTACTTACTATTTTATTTTAATGGAAGAGTATATACAATACAAAAAAAAAAGAAACTCATTGTGTGAAGAACGCAATGTGTATATCTGTGTTGACTCATAGTATAAATAATACTATAAGTAAATCAGAACGTTGAAATACACATCGTGGTGATCTAAGTTTAAAGTAAAAATCATGATCACATATTTAGGTATATTTATAAATAAAATGATTACGTAATAGAATTGATATGTTTGATATATTTATCAAACATATCAATGTTAAGTTATTGACCAGACAGTATCATCTCTTCTTCTTCTTCTTCAACTTAGCGCCATCCCGGCTAAGGCCCGGGGTCCGCTTTTCTACTCATTTGCCTTCACTTTACCCGATCTTGAACATCCGACTTGTGTAAATTGTTGGCTCTCATGTCAGCAACCAAAATATCCAGCCAACGCTTTTTTGGACGACCGCGGGGTCTAGATCCATCTAGTATCATATTAAGCTATATTTCTTATTATTATATTATATTTATGGCATTATAATAGAAAGTGTATCAGAGAATTGAAGTAATCAATCTGCATTTATAATTAATTGTTGTTCTATAGGTTATTTGGTTTGGTTTAGGTTATTTGAGTTTACTCGGCGAAGCTTAAGCAATCCCCGTTCTTCTGGTGCCGATGCCAAAGCCATTAGGGCATACAGCATTAGTCAATTCGAAAAAGAGTGAGTGTTTTACCTGATAATAAGATTTAGGAAAAACATAGATAACCGATAACATAATAATATGACGAGGGAAATAATCACATCATGATATATGTATATTAAACCTATTGACTGACACAAACTATGAACACCCCACCCGAGTGCACCAAGGGTGCAAGATACAAAGGCTGAAATGTGATTCCATTGAATTAAAAAAGAAAACGTTGACACTATGCGACACAGTCACATTAGACAAGGTCATAGTAGAAGATAACACTATAAATAAAATGCTAATACAGAAAGTCTACTGTGCTGATGAGGAATACTTAAATGATAATAATGCATGGACGTAGCTACTCTTCGACCCTGTACAAGACGATAATAACTGTTTAGAACTAGCAATAAGAATCATATTTTTTCAATCAAAGAGCAACCGCCAAGTTTCTTGCCGGCTCTTCTCGGTAGGAACGGCTTTCCAAACCAGGAGTAGAGTTGATGATTCAAGGGCACCTTTTTACAAGTTTATTTGAATAAAGAATGTTTTGAATTTGAATTTGATGGAACCTTTGACTGTAATGACCAACAAACCCTTCCAGTGATTAAAATTCAGTGATAAAAGACTCGCCCGTTGGCGCAGTAGGTAGTGGCCCTGCCTTCAGCTCCGCGGGTCGTGGGTTCGATTCCCGCCAACGGTGAACGTTTTCTATAAATGAGTTTGTTGGTCTTTGAGCCTGGGTATATATATATATATTTGTATTTAAATTGGAACCGTGAATGTTATGAGAATAAGAGCTGCTCCCGCTGTGGTAGGGGTATACCCAAGGAGGACTAAATAAAGCCTGTCCAGCTAGATATAAGAAATGTTCAAATTATGGCTATGTTTACTTTATGGCAAGATGCAAGACAAGATCTATGAAACGTAAATCTAATTACATAATAGATCTAAGTTACCCATACCTAATTAAACGTGGACCATCTTATTATTTAATTAAATTGTCAAAAACCAATGAATTAGAAGAAAGGTCTAGTACATCGACGTCATCCAATGGGAAATACATATACTACCTGGGAGAGACGAAAAGATACACTGTACTCTGGCTGGAGTCACTGGTCTCTAGTTACTGAGTGAGGAGTGAGTGAATTTTCGGAGTGATTCTAACAAACAAACATGGAATCTTAAAAAAAAAAAAAAAAAAAGGAAATCTGGCGGAGATATTCGTCCCTCTATAGATATGAGAGCAGCTAACAATAGATACTCCGGGAAAAATACCACCCTTCCATAACGGATAAACTTCTTCCAAAGTTCTGAAAAGCTAAAGTTTTCTCAAAAATAGACATGCATTTCATCAGATGAAGACAGTCCTTAAATTACAACCTTTGTTTCCTCTAGAGGTCTTTTCCGCTACAAAAGGGTAACGTCTGGTATCTCTTGTATACTGAAATATATTCAAAAAAAAATAGTATGACCCTGTGAATATTAAATGGAAACCCTGTGAATATTAATTAACTTTATTGACAACATGATAGTTTTAGTCATATATAGATAACCCGAGCATGATAGTCGATTAAATCGCGTGCTTGAAATCAGTTGAAAGACAAAAAAGGTAACATCGGAGGAAACTTATCTTTAATGCCACAGTCGTGCAATTCCTGGGTCATAAGCTCTCAGTGGAGGGAAATCAAACCATTAAGTTCCTATATCCTATAACAATTAAAGAAATCCAGAGTTTCCTATGACTCTTGAATTATGTGAATAAATGGATACCTAATCTATCAACATTAGCAGAAGGGATGTTAATTGTGGAAGTTATGAACTCTCAAGGTTGGTCGGAAGGTGGATAGGAGGATCAGGGTATTGGAAACTGGAACAAAAGATAGAATTTGATAACCTTAAAATTAGTCAAGAAAATGTTCTAACACTAGGATATTACGATCCCGAAGCTAAAACGCCAGTCCTGTTGGCCTAAAGCCAATTCTAGTACAAATTGATAACAGAGGACCCTGAATAATAACGTTGCGAATAGCAGCCCTTTTGACGATGAAAAACGTCATTTGTGCAAACTGTAGAGAACTTTCACATCTACCTTTACGGTAGAATATTGTTTGATCTGGTCACAGACTCCAGGATTGAGCGTTGTTTTTGCGGTTGCTACCTTACTACTTTAAGGTTGTGTATCGGCCTGGAAAAGCCAACATTTCTGATCCATTTTCTCGATTGTACCGACCAACCAAAGTAAAACCCACTGAAGATAAATACCACATAAACCAACATGTGTAATATATTAAACCGATAATTATGCAGAATTTGATTGAAGCCTCTAAATCAAATGAAAAAATTAGACTAATCAAGAAAGCTTTGAATACAAAAGTTCATGATGATATCCTTTTTAGAGGTAATAAGATTGTTAGATTTGAGGAAGCAAGTATTGGATGCAGCCACGTAGGTCATCCAGAGATTGAGACGATGAAAGGTCGATTGCGCACAAAAGTTTGGTGGCCTTAGATGGATAAAGATAAAGGCCTAAGTTAAGAGTTGCCGAGAATACACGCTTGTCTCGGCAGGCAATTTCCCCTTAACCTTATAAAGACGAATCTTACTGGATCAATCTTAGCAAGATGTGGCAATGGACTTTCAAGGCCCTTTTCTCTCAGAACCTTATCTGTTGTTGGTTATTGAAAACTACAATAGATACAAAGAAATAATACCATGAAATCAATAATCACCAATGACGCAATAAAAACCTTGAAAGAAATGTTTCTAGACTTCGCATCCCATTATCGATCACCACGGATAACGGCAACAGTTTACTAGTCTTGATTTCAAAGATTCTTGTCGAGACTAGCCAACAAAATATTTAGCATAACACCATATTGTCCTCGAGAAGACGGTGAAGCTGAGCGACAAAATCGAGACATTCTAAAAAGGCTACGGATAATTCAGAGTATGAAATCGGACTTTCAGTACAATATTTTAGACTACCTGGCAATATATCATAGTACTTCATGCAGTATTACGGATGAAACATCGGGTTCTTTTGCAGAAAATTTAGAAACAAGATGCCATCTATACTTGAAAATAGGAGAAAAAATGGATTGCGAAGCTAATGATAGAGATAAATAAATAAAAAAGGAGGGAAACATATAGAGATCGAAAACGAGAAGCAACTTATTATGTGAAAGGAGAAAAAGTGTACGTAAAAAAATAAATAAATAAATTGATAATTAGAATACTTAAGTATTATATTAGCAAATTAAATTAAATGTTTATTATTATGTTTATAATGTAAATTAAATTAAATGTTTATGATGTTTGATTATAATTAAGAAGGATTATAATTAGTTTTTAACTTAAGGTAATAAGTATGATTCTAAATATTTTGTAAAGGAAGAGGTGTGACGTATTGTAACGTGCGAGAGTGGGGGTATCGCACGGGGGGGACGCCGGTTAGAGGGGGGCTGTGGAGTCAGTCGTAGTGAGGCAGTCGTAGTTAGATCACCGATCGCTACGAACGTGCGTTACTATTAGAAAGGGCATTTGGAAACGATTCCTAGTGGAAAGTGGAGGACACCACAGCATCTATGATTATTAAATAAACATACGGGTCACATCGCGTTATAATCGATTACCTTAGTATAAGGTTCTACGTTTCGGCAGAGTTGCATCCATCCATCCAAGTGCGGGTAGATGAACAAAATAATGACTGTAGTACTCGGGAACGAAGACGCCGCGGCGCTCCAGTCAGTTCGTGACCACGGTGGATGCAACTCTGCCGAAACGTAGAACCTTATACTAAGGTAATCGATTATAACGCGATGTGACCCGTATGTTTATTTAATAATCAGTATGAATCGCGAAAGTTTAAAATCTACTATGCATCTATGAGTTTTTATAAAAACCTATTTGCTTAATTGATGAATTATGTGTTATGAATATTGTGCTTAATTAATAATTAATGCTTTTCCTTATGAAATTTAAGTAACGGTATATATGTTAATACCGTTAATTTTAAATTAACAGATAGATGTTATTGGACATTTTTTAAAAATTAATTCGAGAAAAATTGTAAATCTTTTATAGGGATATGTTAAGTGATACACCATATGTTATTTGAATTTTTTTTATGTCACTTCTTTTTAAAGTTTTGTATTATATTTAAATGATTAACTAGTCTACTCTCAATAGTTTTAAGAAATTTGTGGAAACTTTGCTAGTTTATGTATTATTTTTTTGTAACTTAATTTTTATAATTTATTTTACTATTTGTTTCCCTTATATAAATAAAATAAAAATAAAATTCTTCATGCCCTGTATTAAAAATTCCCTATACTAAAAAACTGAGATTTCTATGAATATTAAATAATAATAAGAAAAGTTCAGGCAGTAAAAAAATAACAATTCATTGTTATAACTGTAATTGTTATAGGCTTCTTAGTCAATTTTTTTCTATAAGTAAATCTAAAGGAGAAATAAAAAGAGGTAACTATTCAATGCTTATTAAAAACTTGTACCAACCACGACTCATTCGCACCAACTTAGTGAATAAGTACCCTCAATAATCAATTTCGGATTTTTTAATCCTATATGTGAACCTAAAATGTGGTATCGTTATACTAGCAGTGCTCGCGGCTTCACGCGCATTGAAATAAGTGCCACAATTTTTTTCCCGCGTAAATACTACCGCGCGGGAATTCTAAAATAAAAACATGCCACCTATATATTGCTACACATCCTCCTTAATCTTCAACGTCCCAATAGTAAACGTCTCATCAAAATCAGTTTAGCCGTTCCGTTCCGAAATATGCGCCTCAACCTTCCAAAAGATTTTTATTAGAAAAAATGATATACAAACAGACAGCTTTTAGAGACTTTGTTTTATAATATGTATAGATATTTCATTCATGGCAATCAGCAGCAATTTATCGAAACCTGTATGTTTCACCACCTCATATTTCTTACGGAATATTACTTAAAACAAATCAACGTATAAATTCATTCGTTGTTATGTTAATTTTATTACATCCGCCATAATCCCGGTGGCGGCCGAACATCTCGTGTCGTGATAACATACACGGCTATCAATACGCTCCCATCCGTCACGCGGCCGCCGCACGCTCGGCTCGCATTATTCAACACAAACAAAAAGGGAATAAATGCTTGAATAAAATACTTTTAATTTCCCCGGGCGCCGCTAATCGGGCAGCGATGGAGGGCGCCCAATCGCCCTTTTTATTTCACTGTATCGAATAGGGTAACTGTCTTTTCTCTTTTATTTAACACGTTCTGGTTTTACAAGATTGGTACGCAAAATAGTACCACCCTAATTTCTTACCGAGGTGTCGTAAAAGGCGACTAAGGTAAGTCGAACCCTCGCGGCCATGTGGTATTCGGCTGAGTAGAATAGACCACACTCATTTCTTACCGAGGTGTCGTAAAAGGCGACTAAGATAAGTTGATCCGCCGTGTGGTATCCGGTAGAGTAAAATAGACCACCGTCTTTCTTACCGAGGTGTCGAAAAATACGACTAAGGTAAGTTAATGTCAGGCAGGTGGCTGGTCGTTAAATACGTAGCTAAATCATGTGACAGCATGTTTGAAACATGTGCCCACCACATTTAGAGTGAGATAAGAGCAGGAGAATGATGATATGATTTTTAGTTTTAAATAGCTATTTTTCTTTTTTTTTTAATAATAATTGATGGAAATAGTAATTACAATATAGAAGGTAGTAGAAATCAAAGCCATAAAGGCGTCACAATCGTTATTGCCGTAAAAAAAAACTTGATCTCACAGTTGTATCTGATTTTTTTTGTATAGAAACTTTAGTATACTCGTTTCATTAATGGTAATATTTCATAACCCGGACAGCAGTAAATAGCACGTCCCACCCAACGTGGGAAATAGCTGACATTTTCATAGATCATCAATTCAGCCGGATATCACACGGCGTAAAACTAAAAATCATATACAACCATCATCTTCCTGGCCTTATCCCACTCTAATTGGGGACGGCACAACATGTTATAAACATGCTGTCACATGATTTTGGCTGCGTTTTTACGACCGGCCGCCTGCCTCACGCCAACTTACCTCTGTCGTATTTTACGACACCTCGGTAAGAAGGAGGGTGGTCTATTCTACTAAACCGGAAACCACACGGTAGGTCAACTTACCTTAGTCGATCTTTTACGACACCTGGGTAAGAAACGAGGGTGGTCTATTTTACTCTACCGGATACAACACGGTGGGTCAACTTATCTTAGTCGATCTTTTACGACACCTCGGTTAGAAAGAGGGTGGTCTATTCTACTCAGCCGGATACCACACGGTGGGTCAACTTACATTAGTCGCCTTTTACGACACCTTGGTAAGAAATGAGGTTGGTCTATTCTACTCAGCCGGATACCACACGGCGGGTCGACTTACCTTAGTCGCCTTTTACGATACCTCGGTAAGATATGAGGGTGGTACTATACTCTTCAGCCGGATACCACACGGCGTAAAACTAAAAATCATTAAATCAATAATTTTGATGTCCTATTTTTCAAAACGTGCAAGTGGTTATCTAGTAGAGAAGCAAATCTGGCGGGAAAACGGCGCGGGCCAGAACAGGGACGGGCGGCGGGGTGCGGTCACACGCTTGGAATTAGCACTCCCCGCCCGCCGCACTTGACCCAAGCGAGGTGTCACCGAGCACGTTACCTACCCGCAAAAAATGGGGGGTGAGCCGTGTGCTCTGACGCCCTCGCCGCTCTACTACGGGGAGCACAGATTTTGTTTTGTATTTACGATTGTTTCGATAATCATAGGCTGAGAGACGACTGAAACTATTTAAAAATAGCCAAGCCCCACGGTAAGACAGAGTAAGAAACAGACATAAGAAACAAAACCAAACTCACACACATTCTCCACCGTATCGACCAACTAAAATGGAGATGGACTGGTCATATGCTTCGTTGTACTGAAGATAAATGGAGCAAGACGGTGACAGTCTGGTACCCCAGAGATGGCATTAGGAGCAGAGGTCGCAAAGCGAAAAGATGGGAGGACGACCTAAAGAAGACCCTGGGTCCTCTTTGGCTAAGAGTGGCGGGGGACCGAAAGCAATGGAAAAAGATATATATACATACAAGATTAAGTCATTTAAATATTAAAGATAAACAAAAGATCTTGTAACGCCAGGGGGTATCACTCGAACGAATAGTGCTGCCCTTGATATTGCAAGACACGGATGATTTTTTAATGTGTTTCAATTAATAAATTAAAACAAAATAATATTTACCTATGTGCTTTAATATTATTAACCTTTATTTCGTTGCTGTTTTTTGAATATGTATCTAATTATTGATGCTTATCTTAATCTATAACCGCAAAAATCCACAAACTCTGATTAAATAAATAACGTTTAAAAACAATCATAATTAAATAAAGATATATCTATTTAATAAAATATAAATTATTTAAAAAATATACGATTTTAGTACATACTAATAATAATAATTCATATCATAGGTAGAATAAAAATATGTAATACGGTAAATATTAGTATTACTTATTATGAAAAATGCATTAGTTAGTGCCATCTTTTAGTATATCGAGCACCATTTGACCCAAATATTCACTTACCTGGTGACTATTGCAATAAATTCGATACATATTTTATTATTAAATACAATATAATAGTTCTATTTAACCTTCGCATAATCTCAAACGTGTTTCCGGTAGGCGTGCATTTATTAAACGTTGGCTACTAATTGACACGCAAAACAAACCATGCAGACCGCAGATATAGATATTGTAACTAGCTTCTGAACTCAAACAATTATTCGTTATTAGTATTGTTATTTATTTCATTTTTATAATTATTATGTTATTATTATGTTAATATTCGTTATGGTATAGGTGTATACGTGTAAAACGAAAGACATCATCCAAAAATATTTGTAGGTACTGTTGTACCTAAACTAAGTAAATATCTATGTTTAAACTATGAATATTATATATCTAATTGTTAAGAAAATATTCTTTTTCAAAAAGAAACTTGCACTTTTTGTAGTAAAGCAACATAAAATTTCATATTCAATGATCTCGATCGAGATAATTTTCATATATAATTTGTATTACGTTTCAAATACAATTTCCATAAAATAGTTAAGTCAATAATATAAATAAACATTGTCGCCAATAATATGTGACAAGTTGTTGTAAAAGAATAAAATGTGTTCACTATTGAGAAAATTGCTTCTTATGTATTGAATAAGTGTGAGCGAAAAATATCGTTTTTATAAATTACAATACAAATATATTTTTTCATTAGCGAACGTCATGGTACGAAAGTTAAAATGTCATACTTTATAAGTAAGTACTTTATAAGTAGCGGTATATTTTGATTGCAAGTAATAGCATAGTATAGTAATAATTTAAAGATTTACATATTTATTATGATATACATTTTATTTTATGATGCTAAATATGGATATGAAATTTATTGTAAATCCTTTGAAAAGCACCCGAACTAAATATTTACACTACCTATCAGGATAGAATAGGATAGTAGACGGATAGCAGCAAGTTTTATTGGTAAAGTAAATCATTTCTCCTCGAACAAGCTGAGTCGACGGAACGTAGTTTTGCTGTAACTTAAGACTTCTCGAAGCTATTACTCACCAAGTGCATACTCTACAAACAGACGTCGGTTTGTTATTGCCAACAGTATTTTCATGTTAAAGCGCGTGATGGATATTTGTTTGAGTGAGACTTACATGGAAAATCGATCAGTGGTATTAATTAATTTTATTTCATTTCCATTAACTTTGCTAATAAAATATATACCATAGACTTACTTGATGCTAATTGATGAATCGGACAGTCTACATCAAAAAATCAAAGTCGTGCAAGGCTACGAAATTGAGATGTGTCAGTTAAATTTCTATTCTAGTTTTTAAGGGACATGTACGGCAAAATTGTCTTCTCTCAAAATATCATGTAGGCCGTAGCGGTTTACAAGAAAACTAAACTATGCTCTAAGACGCTTCCTGGAATGGTTAGAATTAAAATGGATTAATCAACGTTCACACTAATTGCAATAAAACCCATAAGAGGCCGATTATTGGTTACTAAACGTTGATTCGAAATTCAAACTAAGGTTTGTACAATCTATTTTAAATAATAAAAAAGTACGTACATTAAATATAGAAATAAATAACGATGGCGTGACTACTTTATGCGTTTAGACTCAGTATTCTGAAGTTTTACGAGAGCGATTAAGTCTGTTATTCGTGAGTTACTGTGAATGTTTATGGCTCTCGTAACAAGTATAAAGTGCTCTATGCGTCATTAGACGTACGAAGCCGAATGCTTTGTTAAGTAGTCGCCTTTATAAATTGAACAAACAGCTCAATTGTTGCCCCGACGACCCGCCGCTTGTCAGCGGCCGAGACAATAACGCGCAGGCGACAATTGCGTACAATTGACACAGTTGCACGCCCATACTTCCCTCTTGTCTATACTACCTACGAGTACGTAGCTCGTGAAATAATATGCGGGTGTCAGTATATGTTTTATTAATTTTTTCGTATTTTGTAAAATAATACAAAATATAAAAATAATAAAAACTAGTACTACTTACTAATAGCGGCTTGCTACTTTTTCACTGCCAGGAAGAGGCTTTCTTCGGAAATATTCCATTTTCAAACGACGTTTTCAACCTCTTCGATAAGCATATAATGAATTCTAAATATCGAATAGATGCATGTAACTTTAGCAAATTCGTAGGTTGCTGGAATTAGAGTACGTATGGCCACATTGGATCGACTAACAGGTGATATTTAGCTTTGTATTAAAGTTTTGACATGGTATAAATTTTTCTTCATGACTCTCTGTAGGTTCGAAAAACAGCTTTTGTTTTCTTCTCTTTAGTTAATTCTATTTTCTGTTGTTATTAACTATTATGGTTGGCATAGCTTTCAAAATCCTAACTTACTACAAAAAATCATGGGACCAGGGAAAAAAGTTCACTTAAGTTGATGTGAATGAAGTCATCAATAAAACATGTATGTTTAGAGCAATATTACAACAAAATTTCTCTATTCTCCACAGATTTAGAATGTTGTAATGGGACATAATTGAACAGAAACATGACATGTTGACCAGTCGTTACAACCTCCTATAGTTAAACATAAAAAGTTTACAGTGTTTTTATTAATAGCACTCAAAAAGATTTCATAGCTCTACCCACTGAAATTCCTGTCTATCTAACATATTGAATTGCTATTGCTTTTGTTAGGAGGGTTATTATCGATTAAGCCGTAAACTTAATCTAGCGGTAGATTGCCTAGCTCGGAACAGCAATAAAAATGTGCTTACATTTATTAACTGCTCAGCAAAGTAATTTTGATAATGTTTTAATATTAATTCGAACATGTAAAACTTGATTTAAAAATTAGTTAACAATTATCGGATGATGTCTACGTTTAGAACGTGACTAAATAAATTTAGAGGAACTCTTATTCACTTAAAAACCCCACATCCGACATGTTTGTATAAACTGTATAAGTTTACTGTTTGTCATTATTCTCATCATCCTCCTGCCTTATCCCACTCTAAGTGGGGTCGGCACAACATGTTACACACATGTTCCCAAATCGTTGACAATCTGAAACCCTCTTCTCTGTTAAACGTGTGATGCTTTTTGATCTCAACAGTTTCTCGCGCCACTCTTGCATAATGCAACTCTGTCGAAACGTTGAACCTTATACAAAGGAAATTCGATTAAAACGCGCTGTGACCCGTCTGTTTATACAATAATTACATTTGAAAAGAATGACCGTCGACTTTGTTGCTGCTTCCTCTCGATAAGAGCACCTTTTCCGATTTAGGAAACTCAATGTCAATACTTTCATATAAACCTATGTTATTCTTAGTTGAATACATTAAATAAAATATAATCAAAAGATAACATGTAAAATGTTAATTAAATTTTTTTGTTTGTTTTTTATTTGTACTTCAACATTACATCGACGTCTCAATTTCCGTCTCAGTAAAGACGAGGAAGCTAGCAATCAATTTCGATGCCAAAACATTGTTGATAGGTGTCAAATATCTCCATACCATGAAATATAATGACATGGAGCCTTTGTGGTCAGGTATGGGAAACAGTTTCATGAGTTATCCCAAGTGAAGACATGTTCAAACCCGATAGCCACTTGGGTTCCCCATGCTTTCGCTATACGAACACGGAAACTTACGTTTAGAGTTACCATGCATATTATAGTTTATACCAGGACATGTCTAGTAGTAGTCTTAGTTTACTTTAAAATATTCGTTTACTCGCCAAATTATTTAAAAAAAAGTTTTATGAAATTATTTATATTTACGATATTATTAAGTTACTTGCTTTTAACATGAAAAAAGCAATACTCGGAATCAATTTAGAGAAACCCTTCTTCATTTGCATTTTATGATTGTTATTACAATTTAGGTATAAATTTTTTTAAACCTTTCGCTATACAGATAATATACTTATGTTTACTTTCGAATCGTAACCTTAGTTGGATATGCTTAAGTTAGTTTAATCGCAATATGATAAACCAAGTAAAAGCTTAAATAAAAATTTAAAAAAGTACTGCATTCTAAGAACAATAAAATCCAAAGCTTACCTAAAGTAAATAATATACTCCAATATTTTGTGAATTCTATAATGATATTGTTAAAAAAAGTTTACGCATCATTCAATAAAACGCATTCATTCTATCAGATTTTCTTAATTCTGAGAACATGAAACTACTTTTTGCTTTTTAAATAGGGCTCATCATCATTTGCAAAATTATAGTAAATTATATTAAAATTAAACTAAATTTGCTGGCGTATAATTCTAGGTACATAAAAGCTTATCAATATAAAGTTAAAACGATATACAAAAACGGAAATCCTGAAAATTTATGAAGATTTGGTTACCTTAGTCCTATTACACACTTTACAGACGACCACAAACACATGTAGCTCTTATGTTTTATGTTATATGGAGCAATTTACTGTACGTGATGGTACATCGTGTTCGTTATTGCTTCTATCAAGTGTTGCGGGCAATTTACCTGCCTGTGCTCTCGTACATACTAAAATGCGTCTTATTATCTACCCTTTACATATACGAGTAATCAGGATTCCTAAGCAAGGTAATACTTGTAGATCTTATTAAACTTTATTTTATTTACCACTGCACACTTTCCTGTCCGTCCTCCGTCCTATGTCATTCCTGTCTTCTCGCTCCTTCTCACTCACACACTCACCTACATTCCATTCCATGCATTTCCGTAACGTTCCATTCCCTCATAAACATTTATTATAAATATATGTATATATACACGTAAATTACTTATTATCAAGACAAAAATAAAATGGTTAAATATCAATATTTTGCAATAGGTCAAAGTTATAAAAATAAACACCCAGATAAATTTAATGAGCTATTGTTATAGGCTGCAGAAAAAATACACTCTATACATCGAAACTTGAATAATTGTGCAAAAAAGAAAATTTTATGATTCGTCATTAATACGGAGCAGATTAACAAAAACATTTTTTATTATCGAAACAGTGAACTAAAAAACGCTTTACGTAAGTACGTAAATAAGTCAATAAAAAACGGTAGTATGTGAAATTCTGATTATAATTTATTCAGCTATTAACTAATCTAAACGGAAACGGATCTGCGGATAAAATAAAACGCATACTGTTATAAAATTCCATGCATTGAAAGCAACACTTAATTAATATATTTTCTTAATTAGGTACATCCTCAATATAACTTGTATTGAACATTCATTTTACCGCTCGTTATGGCTTTTTAAAGCTTGTTTCTTGAGTGTGGAAGTGCGTATGTAATTGAGGAACACTTCGTAATAAATTACTTTTATTTATATATAATGATTTATAAAGAAGTGTAATATTTTAGTAGTAATTAGTTATAATCCAGTGGCCATAACTTGAGAAAAATATAGTGATGCACTCATTTTATACGCTATGATATCTCAGTGAGACTCATAGGTTCAAACTCGAGGCACCAATGAATTTTTCTATTTAAACTTACGTGCCTAATTGCTATTTGCGTACCATCGTGAGGAAACCTGCATATCTCTGGATTTATTTCTGTGATATGTGTAACCTACCGATCCTCATTAGAACAGCCTGGTGGGTTAAACTCCAACCCTTCTCTCTTAATAAGGAGAGAGGTGGTCTATGCTTAGCAGTGGGAGAGTAACAGGCCGTTACTTTACTTCTATTTTACTACTCATCTCATTCTGTCGAGGAGAAACAAAAATGATTGCTGGCGGCGATTACCTTTTTTTTAAATACATATGTTTATGGTTCTGATATGCGCATTGTAATATAAATTTGGGGCTTCTTGCTTTTCGAGCTCTGTGGTTTGCATTAATTCGTAAAAAAAACCAGGCTAGTCAAGTCTGCTTTGCACAATAAAATCAGGAAATTTTAATTGAGCGCGGATTAAGTATTCCAATCTCATCCAATCATTTTGCTCGTTCGAGTATTGTTTTTTTTATGAGACAGGTTTTGTCGTTTGATATGATAGATAAATCTTAGCGATTATACTATAAATTATTGATTTCACGAGTCATATTTCGATTTTTTTGAAGATTACTTGGCGTTTCAGCAAAGTTATATTTGCTGTGGTCACGAATAAGATTTTGAGCGATACCGTTAACGATTTTGAAACACAGAGACTCAACTAGTGTGGATGAAAGTCGTTCTAAGATGTTATAAATCGAAAAATTCATATTATTTGAGCGTAGCTTTATTTTGGATGGATCGAAATAGTGATAAAAAAGCCTCCTGCCAGAATTACTAAAGGAACGGAATAATTCATGTGGAATGTTTATATAGCAGCCTGGGAATGTCACAAAATGTCTAACAGTGGCATTTTTTTGTTCACGTAGCCTGGTTTCTATTCAGTTCCCAATAAAAAAGCGTGCAGGTATCGCCAGTCCTCAAACGTGAGGAGGGAACGATAAATAACTCAGTTTGCGGTTGGGTTAGGGTTGCTAACAAGACTTCTGACAATAGTTTTACTATCTGCATACAGACTATTCTTTTATAAAATTCAAAATATATAAGTATATATTAACCAATTGTCTGTCACCCATAACATAAGTATTAAGTTATTACTTTGGGGACGGACGACCGTGTGTGTGTCTCATATATTTATTTATATATTTTTAGATAATTTGAGAATAAAATTATTGGTTCGAAAGCAAATAAGTTTAAAAACTTTATCACATACTTTGGTTTTCAGATTGAGTTCATGCTATGTAGAGCTTATAACAAAATTATCAATACACTTAGACTTTTTTTGCAGTGATAATATCTTATCCTTACCTGTCTCTTATCTTTATTTAATGTAGGGGTTGTCTGTAAGAGATCACTTTTAGTGATAAGACCGCCCTTGCACTCTTAAATGTTCTTATTTCTCTTGTTTATGTTTATTATTTACTTGGTGTGCAATAAAGAGTTATTCATTCATTAATTCGTCTTTTTAGCCCTAACTGCAGCAAGAGCAGCAACGAACAGAAAAAAAAGTAGTTAGTAAAAAATTTGTTCTAATTACAGAAGTTATGATAAAATTATATTGCTATAATCCGTGTTTGTTAAGATAATCTATGTAATGCTAAGAGTAGGAAGACAAAGTTCACAGAACAAGATACCACACAAGCACTACACACATTCTCTATGACAATCACTACAATTGTTTCGCCCCGTAACCGAAGCATCAACAGGAGAATAAGCTCCACGAGAAAATCGTAATGTGGTAACTGGTACCGCATGTATAACGTAGGTGAACGTGAAGGTGTCTGCTTCTTACACTTATCGTTACATAGATTTCCTCACAAACACGGATTATAGTAAAATAATAATATAATATTATAAAGAGGAAAAATTTGTATGTATGTTTGTAATGTTTTCACATAAAGAATACTGGAACGATTTCAAAAATTCTTTCATCATTGGAAAGCTGCCTTACTGAGCAACATAGGCTATATTATATTTTCAAAAAAATAGGGATCCGTTATGAAAATGTAATAAGGTGTAAAGAAATGAAAATTACGCAGGTGAAACCGCGGGATATTACTAATAGTAAAATAATTATATCATAATTTTGTACTATGGAATTCCGCAAATTAACGCCTGCTTTTATAAATAGTTGTATTTGTTACATTAACGGTAAGTTACATTCATAATTGGAGATGTAGACATATTGTCAGCCCTACGTGAGGTAATGCCTTATTTGTAGGGTTCGCATGTGAGTTATTCGTGGGTTCACGCGCGCTGTTTGCCCGCCGTCTACTGAAGTGCGCAGAGTGCCGACCCTTGTTAATGAAATTTCATATCGACAAAGCCATTGTTGTACGAAGATGTGACCAACATGATAGTGTAAAGTTAAGCTTATTACGGTCGCAGTGTTAAGTAAAATTTTCCTTCACTGTTGGTTTTATACAAAACTCCATATAGTTTTTTTTCGAACTAATAATATCTGTTAACTTTTACAGCTCCACCCAGTGGCATAGGTAGTCGTTTTAGTATCGGGAATGTCCTCCTCTTAAATCGGAAATCAACTTAAAATGACGCTTATTGACAGGCCGTTGATGTCGGTAATAGTCGAATAATCTTGCATGTATATAAAAGTGGATATTGCACATTGATTCTGGATTTCAAACTATAGAGATTTGATTTTCTTCTCTGAGATATTCTCTCACGTCTTAGACTCACTCCGTCTCGAATGGAATGGTGGATTACACATATCTCAGATATGTTTTGCATAATTATTACGTATTGCATCTCATGGTAAGTTTGAAAATGAAAACCCTTAAATGGAAGAGATATACGTGTGGTATCTAATTCTATATGTATTCGAGAAGTACGTTCATTCGTTAATTTCAGAGGTCTTCTTTTAAATCCCGATTGTAACAATAACGTTATTTTGTTGACCGATGTACTGAACGCGAATCCATTCTAGATTTTTTTCATTAAGAAAGTAAAGACATTAAAGTCCAATCGCTCTAACCACTAGGCCACCACAGCCTTAAGTTACACGATTAGAGTAGGAAATTAAGTGCGCAACATAATACTATTATCGTTGATAGGAATAGTCGTAAAACTCGTAAGCATGTGGTTTAAAATAAAGCCGCAGATATTACGATTAGTAGATATAAGTATCGTGGATAAACACAAACAGCAATATGAAGTGCGGAGTAATGAGTGGGTAAATAGTAAACACACTAGACAATGAGAAAAATGCGAGACAATGAATAGGGTGACGTCCTCCGTGCGACGGACGGCAGACAATGACGCGGGACTATGTAACAGTTGACACAGTTGTTCGGGCCCAATGTGTGTAAGTGCACAATAGCTTTAATTGTTACGCTTAAAACACTATTATAAAGCCAAATAAAAATTAGTCGTTTCGTTCGTTCGTAACTTCTTTATCGTGGTAACTCTAGCCATTATCTCACGTTATGAAATATAAGAGAATATAAAAAAACCTAATATAAATTGGGATGCAATTTATATTAGGTTTTATATATTCTTTTCGCATTCTTTGTCGCAAGATACAGTTACAGACAAGATAATTTTCGCAGCGCAGGCCGTCTAAAATCTATATATTAGAGTATAATCGCCAAAAGTTGTCGGTCTGTAAATTAACGATTTTTTTAAATCTACTGAATAGATTTTTGTGCGGTTTTTACTAAAATATAGTGCAGTTCTTGAATCTTGAAGGTATAGGTAACCTAACTGATGAACTGAAGGTGTAACCATTAAGTTAATTCTCCGTAATGGCTAAACCGGTTTTGAGGTTGTGGAGCAACATATAAACAACTTTTTTTCCCAGATAACCTGCGGGGTGGAGATTTATGTGCGCAAAACTTTGTGAAACTCTTTTTCCATGCTGACATGGTTTGTCCGCTAGCACACTCAGTATCAATATACTCTCAACTACATTTTAAATAAGTTTAATTCATAAATAGGAAACATAATGCTAAGTAACAAAACACCGCTGAATCTCCTGAAGATAGAACCACGAAAGTTTACGAAGAATTAAGTGGAAACATTGAAGTAACAGTAGAGCTTCTAAAAAAATTTTTTTTGTCAACTTCAATGGATAACCATTTACTATTCATCCAAACTGCTGAGTATGTCCAACGGATATTTGCGGTGTCACTATGATGAACTTGTTAAAAAGGTCGTGTCAAGTTTCTGTCCGAAACAACTCCTTTGAAAGTGCCGAACGAATAATGATTGTACTTTAATTATCATTAATATCAATCTCTAATCGAAATCCTAGGGCCATGGAGTCAAAGTGCAAAAAATTCTTATCAGTTTTAACACCTCGGTTAATTGCCTCTTCAGGTGACATGAGGGCTTGTTTATTTTTCACACAAAGAATCAGCTTAGCGATTCAACGCGGAAACGCTGCCAGCATTCTTAGGACCATTGCAAGTGGCACGATTTGTATAGTACTAGCATGTGTGTAAAGTAATGAAAGATTTTTGTTGTAAATAAAACACAACTAATTGTCTCTCATGTAAAAACAATTTAATTTAGTCCGTGTTAGAAAGCGGTTAGGATTTTTCAATTCAAAACGAGTGCGACCAACTCTTTTTAGTATAGGAAACTCTTTTTATAATGTTACACACAAAAGAAATGCTATAAAATGCAAACATTAAGATCGTTCGATTGTGTATTTCTTCATAATATATTGTAGGGCAAAAAATATAACGACTGAATTCAAAATTATTCTTGATTGAGTTAGATACATTGAAATCCTTATTTCAATATCATCTATCACATCACGCTACGAAATATTAAAAAACTAGTGGTTTTTTTGCTTTTCAAAGTTATTGGTTTATTTAACAATCACGTGTTCTAAAGATGCTACGTTTCGCTTTATTGCAATTTGCCACAAAACTATATTTTTAAATTCGGTCACTTTAATACTAAGCGTGTGACAATTTTCTTAACTTTTAATCTACGATAAAATTCTTATGTAACGGCTTCATTTCTGGGTGAAGTTTAATATGCAAGCTGAGAAGTTCCTTAGAATTTTCCTTCATACTCGGCGACTGTGTAAATAAAAGAAGGTAAAGTTTTTACAATCAAGTCGTGGAACATAATATTATGTTTTTTTGTTATTAGAAAAAGCTTAAGTACTAAGATGAACTGCTATGAAAAAATAATACTTTTAGCTTAGAAAATTGGTTCATATGATTTTTTTACAAATCTATACTAATATATAAAGCTAAAGAGTTCGTTTGTTTGTTTGTTTGTTTGTTTGTTTGTTTGTTTGTTTGATTGATTGTTTGAACGCACTAATCTCAGGAACTACTCGACTGATTTGAAAAATTCTTTCAGTGTAAGATAGTCCATTTATCGCGGAAGGCATATAGTCTATATAACATCACCCTAAGATGAATAGTAGAGGAGCAGCAATAAAAAATATTACGAAAACGGCAAAGTTTAAAGCTTTCCTTGCATGCGCTGAGTAAACGGTGAAAGTTATTCAAAAATCATGTATATATCAAATAAAAAAATGAAAGTTCTAAATAAAAGTCCGCGACAGCATATATCTAGCTTATAAGGTTCATCCATTTTAACCATTTTTATGGTTATTAAAAGACTATGTTACGGTTTTAACCTTTCCACACGGGCGGAGCCGCTGGCGATTGCTACTTTTATATAACAACAACATATAACCCATTTTTTTAATTTTTGGCCCCTTAGTTAAGAAGCGTGCCCCGTTTTATTATTTGCTGCTATAGAGTGTTAAAATGGTGCCCGTCAAACCTTTGATTTGATATTACATTTTTAGAAGCAGCGACACTTGTGACTTGATCAGGTTTGTAAAAATTGCATGTAAAGCGATCAGTATAAACCATTTATGTTAGTTATTATGTAACTGCAAATAGTGGGGTTTTACAAAGCAAGAATTCAATGGTTAATAGGTACACCGTACAATTATAGGGACCGCTAATTGCGACTAAAACATGCTTCACTCAGCTATCGGTATTTTAAAAACTAACAATAATTAATCACAGTATTTTTATACTCTAAACATTTTAAGGTTCAGTCAGGTAGTGGACACATAGATCGAGTAGCAGTTAGGAGAAATTTAATCATTTTCTCACATATATATTTTAATGTAAATTTCTATTATGAACAAACATTCGTCTATAGAAACTAGAATGTGCTTACATAATGAAATTAACGTATTGCAGGAGAATTTCTGCTATGTACATACACCGCAAATCTACGTTTGCAGCATCTTGGTTAGTTTTAGACTAATGTATAACTCATATAAAAGCCTTTGGAGTGAATCAAAATTTATTGCTTACTTGTAGCTGATATTACAAATGAAACATTGTTTGTATTACGACTGCGTAACGAAATCACCATTTTATGTCTCCACTAAGATAAATCAGTTATTCATATCCCACTAAAGGGCACCACAGACTTGTAAAATATATTGTTTGAAATAAATACGTATATAAAAAATAATAAAATTATAATTAGGTGTATACGTCATTCTCCTGCCCTTATCTCATTTTAAGTGGGGTCGGCACAACATGTTTTAACCATGCTGTGATGTGATTTGGCTAGGTATTTTATTACTAGCCGTCAAGCTTACCTTAGTCGCCTTTTACGAGACCTCGGCAAGAAATGACGGTAGACTATTCTATTCAATCGCATACCACACGGCGGGAACAATTTAACTCCTATTATACAAAATAATTATATCAAAAAAAGCTGTGGTAACCTAGCGGTAAAAAATTAAACCTGGGACAACATCTATAAAATCTAATCTGCTTCATCTGTATTTGAAATACCAACACATAAACTTTATGGTAAATGGAAACGTCATGTGCAAACCTGGATATCTTATGTCAATGTGGATACCATCATGTGACCCACTATCTGAATAATCATGATGATTATTAAAGATAAAGCATTATCTTTAACCTTTGTACTTACATAATGCACAGCATCAAATCATTATTGTTCCGTTGGTGTAAGTAGCGATCCTACATTCAACTCCGCGGGTCGTGGGTTCGATTCCCAGAATTTAGTAGAAAATTTTTTTTTTTTGGTTCTTCTAGTCTGTGTATTTATGTATTTAAACATTATATATGTATCTGCCAGTTGTCTGTCACCAAAAACGCAAGTATTAAGTTACGTTGGAGACGGATCGCCGTGTCTATATTTTTTTATTTTACTTTTTATTATATGTCTGTACAATTTTATATAAAAAATAAACGTTACGATTATATCTAAACAATTTAGCGATCTCTTCATGAAATCTATTGATTATTGTTTAATTAAATGCAAAAAAATACAGAAAGGTAAAAATTAAAAATGTTTTCGAACATTTTACTTTTACAACAAACATTATAGAAAATCATCTTTTGACGCAAGGATATTTGTCAGGTAGTATGCTACCTCATACAAATAGAAGGTCAAATATTCATCGAGTAAATATAAAGTAAGCTGTGGTAGCCCAGCGGTATCACCGTGCGCCTCTTTCGAGAAGATCTAGGGTTCAAACCCCGGGCAGGCACCAATGAGTTTTCTAGTAAACTCATGTGTCTAATTGATAATTGCAATTTATCACACGCTTTTCGGTGAAGGAAAACATCGTGAGGAAACCTGCATATCGCTAGAGAATTCTGGAGATATGTGAAACCTACCAATCCGCATTGGAGCAGCGTGGTAGGTCTTAGCTCCAATCCTTCTCTCCAAAAAAAAAAAACGGAGAGAAGAGGCCTATGCCCAGCAGTGGGATAGTAACAGGCCGTTACTTACATACTTTTTAAATATAAAGTAGCCTCTTTCACATTACAACTAAATTATAAAAAATCTGAAAGCTTATAGATTTAAATAATGTAAGAACGTTCAAATGTTGAAATTAATATGCAACAATTACTCGCAATTGTGCTTCGTATTATTATGCCTTTTGGAGAGCCTATAAACTTTCTCCCAGTTCTGCGGACCGTTTAGGTTTAATATGCGGCTTACGAGTTTATACTGTATCTTTTTTGTTAAATATTAGTATTAGAAACCAACGCCGTGTGGTATCCGGCTGAGTAGAATAGACCAACCTCATTTCTTACCGAGGTGTCGTAAAGGGCGACTAAGGTAAGTTGACCCACCGTGTGGTATCCGGTTGAGTAGAATAGACCAACCTCATTTCTTACCGAGGTGTCGTAAAGGGCGACTAAAGTTAGTTGACCCACCGTGTGGTATCCGGTTTAGTAGAATAGACCACCCTTTTTCTTACCGAGGAGTCGTAAAATACGAAAAAGGTTAATTGACGTCAAGCAGGCGGCCGTTCGTAAAATACGTAGCCAAATCATATGACATGTTTGTAACATGTTGTGCTGACCCCACTTAGAGTGGGATAAGGGCAGGAGGCTGATTAGTATTAGGAACCAAGCATTGTACATTGCACATAATTAAATTTTTATTACTTCATCAGGAATAAATTGACAGATTTTAAATTAACATCTTGAGGGTAATAGCAGTGTTTACTTTGGATAGTTAATAATTCGCTAATAGGTATATCACAAATTAGGCAAGTATATAGAAATGAATAAATATATATATGAGATAGACATTCTTGCTTAATTTGTATTTTGCATTAGTTCTCTGTAATGACAGAGAACTAATGCTAAACACATTCAATTTGGGTTAGCGGGTAATACAAAAGCTACAATTCTTATAAAAACCCTAGCTATGAAAAACCCTTACAACGATAGGTGTAATTTGTCAAAAAATACATAGAACGATAAGAATCTAATAACCTAATTCTACGAAAAAATTTGAGACATATTTAAAAAAATAAGCAGATAAAAAACATTTTTGCGTCTTCAGAAATACATAAAATTATCTTCAATTTTATTGTGACTTTTTAAATAGTTTAGTTTTTCATATGATCGCTAGTTTCAAACACATAGCCTAGATGGCGTTAGCTGTTCGTGAAAGTGAGAGCTTGTTTCATAAAATAATATAATACAATCCAAGAATAATTGCGATCTGTATTATTCAACCTCTTGATTTAATTTCGAGTAGAATTTTTTGTCTTTGTTTCAGAATTTTTATATGAAGTTGCTACGATATAAATAAAATTGCTCCTTGATATAAATAAAAATAATGAACATTGTAAAATGTAATATAGGAACATACTTGTTACTGTAATAATAAACCAGATACCTCTGTATAAGTTTATAGCCATTTTATTAATAAGCCATGTAAATATGACATACCTAATTTATTTGGATATAGTATGTATCAGACAAAAAAAACATCGAATGGTATTACCTGATTTTTATCTGCTACTTGTTTTTGTTTTGTATAGTTATTTATCTACGAGTATGTTCTTATTAGGTATTGTGGTTCGCATATAAAAGTAGCCTGGTAGGTACTATCCCATTGATTACTAAGTTCAAGTTATAGCTTAGGTATTTAATAATAAGTAACTAATAAGATATGCGAAGGTTTCCGTCACCGTATTCCTTCCTTCAGTTTTTTTAAATCTCATTCGTGTTTAATCCAGGGTTTGAACCAGTTGCCCTGTAAAAGCCAAATGGTTGCACTAAAAGACTGTCACAGCTTCAATTCGGAATTTATAACTAGGTAATAATTATTCTAGTATTATGGCAATTCTCGACCTTTCTTAACTTAAAACTTTCAGTAAAACTTCTTTTATTGCTAAAATACCTACATGTTATAAATATATACCTACTAAGTAGGTACACCGAGGAAGCCGATATCTAGCAGATCAGTTTACTTTATAAAAATGCATGCCTCACTTAACAGCGAGTTATAAAAACTTGTCGTAGGTATGTCGTTCGTTTTCTCCTCAGAGCACCTTCAATAGGTGGTGCTAAGTTGGCGCGTTAAAATGCATAGAGCGGTCGGAACTCGGCACCGGACACGGACCCAGTCGGTAGCGTTGGTCGGTCTCGGTGATTGCAATTCAATTTGCGCGGATGTAGCCGCGGCCGCGGCGTTTTGTTTACATTACGAGTCGTGTCTCACCGCCACGCCGTGGTTCGATTAAGGACGAATCAATAAGGCAGTCGATAGCGAGCGAGTTTAATAGAGTGAGCGAGCGGAGTAGAGCGCCCTCATTACCCCCGCAATTAGCGCACGGCGCGCTCCCGTCGCCGACGCACCCCGCGCGAAAAACGAATAAAAAGAGCTGCCCTCAAAATGGCCGCCGCCTCTCCCCCCGACCGCCCGCCGACCCCCGAGCCGCTTCGTGATTGCATCCCCGCAGCTCTTATAAATATGGCCGTATTCCTCCCGCCTTTACTGATTGCCCGTATACCCCCCGGTCTCCCCCCGCGACCGCGCCGCCGGCGTCTGAATAGATAAACGAGTCCACGTGGACTGCCGCGCTTATAAAAATCACCTCCTCCAATTGCGATCGCTCCGTACCCGGTCCTAGCCAATAGTGATGCAGAATTGCGTGTAACTCCGCCTTTAATAAGCGATCGACGCGTTTCATCCAATCGGCTTGCTGGATTTGCCGGATTCCGTTCGACGACGACGTAGCGGTCCACGTGGACTCACTCACACATGTATACGAGTATAATGCCTCGAGTGGAAATAGCTATGACGGCGAAATGTGCGACAGCGAAAAAATAAAATGCGGTCGGTCGGTGCGGCGGCGGATCGAGCGAGCGAGTGGGTGTAAACAGGGGATATTTTGGTGTGGCTCGTTCATTATTATTGAATGCGCGGCGCTAATGGCACGTCACAGGTCGCGGGTCGCGCCTCGCGCGCTCGCCTCGCTTCCTGCTTCTTCGAACGTTGTTTGACGGCTCACATTAAATAATTCACCATCATTACATTATTTTTAAAGTCCGGACTGAAAATTCGTAAATTTGCTAGTAACTACATAAATCGTCTGTTAATCTTGTGTTATACTATCTCAATCTGAACAACACTTACCGAACACATTCTCGTAAGAAAAAGGCTGAGGTAAAACCTGTCTAAAATAAAACGAGCGCGGTGGCGGTCGAACGCAACTCACAGCTCGCAAGTGAAGTGATAGCTATCGACGTAGGCGTATTGTGTCGACCGGCCGATAAAGTATGCTTGTCCGGTAGCAATCGCTATTCAACACACAAGCGTCTTGTCTAAAAAATTAATGATACCTACCGTAAGAGCACCAGTCGTACGGGCATATTTTAGTAAGATACAGTTGGTATGAATTTCGATATGAGCCTTGAAACATATGTAGCACATACCTAGTATTTATATTAATACCGACCTGTAATCTCAATATGAAATTAGATTCTTTAGTTATGTGAAGTACTTTTATGGAGTGCTAGATTTCTAAATTGTTAGTAATCAAGGACTGCAAAGTGCTTGCCTGAAGGAATTTTAGCTTAGCCATATCTTTCAAGGGCTTCTTTCTAGACGATACGCCCTAATATAAATATTGAAAAATCAAAATCTCATTTTTAATAAATCAGTACACAATTTTTTGGTACATTTTAACAATACTTTTTCTACTCTACATAAATAGATGTTACATAACTTCTTCTGGATAATTTTAGTTCTTAATTAAGTTTATTGATTATACGGAAATTAAATTAAAAAAAAGATTCGTTTCAAACATGGAAAAATAAACCAGTGCTACATTTTTAAAACAGTTAGATAGATAGATTAGATATAATAAACATATCACAGAAGAATTTATTCAGAAATGTTACACTACTCAATATATAAGGAAATTCGCTTTATAAAGAAATATATCTACATAGTCACTTACAGCTATTATCCATTAATAAACTCCTATTCGGTACATTCAATATTAATAGCAAATTACATTCAACAGAGGTGTGTCACGACGCGACAAATCATAAATCAATCTCGAGACAACTTTACTGTAGCGGGAGATAAGCGCGTGAAGGAACAATCGCCTAGTTAAGAGAAGCTCGAATAGTCGGCAGTAGTGTTGCCATGTGCGTCGGTTTTGTCGGAATGTTGTGAGAACTTTCATCATCCTCCTGCCCTTATCCCACTCTAAGTGGGGTCGGCACAACATGTTATAAACATGCTGCCACATGATTTGGCTGCGTTTAAACGACCGGCCGCCTGCCTGACGTCAACTTACGTTAGTCGTATTTTACGACACCTCGGTAAGAAGAAGGGTGGTCTATTCTACTCAACCGAATACCATACAGTGGGTCAACTTACCTTAGTCGCTTTTTACGACACCTCGGTAAGAACTGAGGGTGATCTATTCTACTCGGCTGGATACCACACGGCGGGTTGACTTACCTTAGTCGCCTTTTACCACACCTCGGTAAGAAGGTGGTACTATTCTATTTAGCCGGATACCACACACCAATTTTTAAATTGACTGATTGAATTAATTTCTTACATTACATTCTTAATTAAGCAAAAAATAGATACACACGCGTAAACACATACTCAAACCCACACACGCATACATAGCCACACACTCAGCCACTCACATGCATGAACCAAAAACGTGCTCATTCTATTAATTTCAATTTTTCCTCCTTAACTTCTGGTAACTCTAGCAGGCAACTCTTAAACTATATGACGCACGCTTCCCGTCCGAACAATGCTGCGGTCATTAAAATAGCATTCCTTCACGAACATTATTATATACTCGCCACTAGAGATCGATATGTTTACTCTAGTTAAATAGCCTGATACTTCCTCCGAGCTTGTTAATGACGTGCTAATGAAGCTGAGAACATCTTCATTTTTCACCATAATGTAAGGTATCAAAGTGGTTCTGAAAACCGTAAAAAGCAATATAATCATAACTGAAGTGGCTAAGATTTTAAAATTTTGCTTAAAAATCTTTTGATAAGTTAACGATATAACAAAACATAATAAAAACATGTAACGAATTTATTTGCTAAACTAAAGTTGTAACATGCTGTGCGAATATCAATAAATAGAATATTATTTATCATCGAAAACAGGAAACGTGGCTTGTCCAGATATTTGTATTTAAATAATGCTATGGAAAACAAAATCCTTTGAGGTAAAAGATAAGGAATTAAATATTTTTCTTGTGGTTATTTCTATGATAAGTAAATGTTAATTTGAATTTATAATGGTCTACAAATAAAGAAAATAATGGCCGATTATTATTTACGACACTATTTATTTTGTTATTGAACTTGTAAAGTAAAAATATTGAACAGTTGCCAGCGTGCACCAGTTTTAAATATTTAGTTAAAAAATT
Source organism: Morpho helenor (assembly GCA_029227775.1). Classification (NCBI taxonomy): domain Eukaryota; kingdom Metazoa; phylum Arthropoda; class Insecta; order Lepidoptera; family Nymphalidae; genus Morpho; species Morpho helenor. Next base: position 5,888,108 of record JARGCU010000006.1, read on the forward strand.
TTTTAACAAACTCAATAGGTTATGGTTAATTCTTAAAAAAATAGGGATTGAGTTAATACTCACCTCCTTTGGCTGGTTTCAAATTAAGGCTCTAGTCGCTTTACAAAAAATTTAAATGTTATATAATAGGTATATATTCAATTTATTTTATTCTATTTCAAAAGTTGTATCCATCATTTATATTTATATACATTAATTATTTCTTAGCTGTTTTCTAATTTTTTTCTGCAATATTCAGCAACAATAGAATTAATAAAGCTAGCTATATTGTCACCCTTGTATTGTTATATCGTTTATAAATTCGCCTACATAATTACAAAGCAATAACTTGTTATTATCTATTAGGTGTAGTTAGATATAGATAAATCGTCAATTTTTATTAGGCAATGAAGCATATGATGTTCGTGATCATCTTCCATTATCTAGTTAAGCTAATATTAAGTTAAGATAATGGGATGTTAATAAATTATTTGTACAACGAAATTTTTTTAAAACATAGTGTCGATATTTATTAGTTCCGAATAGTACACAGATATAAATCGAAGTAATTTTTAAAGTTTCAACTTATCTTTTAAGCCATTAACTTCAAACCCTATTGTAAAAGAAAAAATATTAAACGGAATCGAACGGAATGTGTGCCTTCTGGGAAGCGTGGAGAGTTTTTCAAAAGCTCATCGGTGGCACAATAGCGGAGTTATACAACTAATTGTTCACGCCGGTTAATAATAAAGTACGTTTTGCTTGTGATAATATTAATTCTAGCGATACGGGACCGATACGATATATATTGCAGTATTTCGCACAAAGAATCAGCTTAGCGATTCAGCGCTGAAACGCTGCCAGCATTCTTGGGACCATTCCACGTGGGCATGATTTGTATAGTCCTAGCGTGTAAGTAATTTAAGAAAGATATAACTTGTACATTTTTGCTGTAAATAAAATATTGTTTTGCAGTAAATTTTAATATTATATCACAAATATACCTTAATGTAAAAAGTCATTTACGTGTAGAATATTCGTACGTTAGTTGATAAGCGATCTTACTACATGTATTAAATTACTCTAATTTTATAATTATACGTAGTCAATATAAAAAATATATATATATTTGAGTCACCACATAAAATGATTTTATCTTAAGCTTCTACTTCACTCGAGTTTATTCTGCACCACTGATTGTACCAAATGTAATTGTAATAAATACGTGCCATTACTTCCAAGTTTCTTTTTCACTCTTACAATAATGTGTAATGTATTTTTTTTGCTTTGAATAATAATTTTAAATCAAATAGATTTTTATAAAAAAGCAATCATTTAAGTTATGTTTTTAAATGTTTGACTTCGATGTATGTGCGAGTAGCCCTTTCTCAAATTTCGTCGTTATAATATAATAGACTGGAGCACTAAATTGCCCATCATGTTAGATGAGATTGTAAACCAAATGTGTAATTGCTGTAATTGTTGTTGCCATAGTCGTATTATGTAAAATTTGCGTTCGTTAAAGCGGCGCGAGTTGACACGTCGCGTCGAGTCGGGCGAGATATCTCGCTTCTCCCACGTGTGTTTACTGACCGCCTTGCCAATTAATCGCGTGTTTATATTATCCTAATGAACCGACTGATCTTTGATCACCGCAGATAATATTGACTTTATGTTGCTTTTGCCTCGTTTTTTGACTTTTTGTTTATCTTAGGTTATCATCTATTTTGGAACTTTATGTGCTGTTTTATAATTAAATATAGATATTTTAAAATAAACGCCGTGCGGTATCCGGCTGAATAGAATAGTACCACCCGCAATTCTTACTGAGGTGTCATAAAAGGCGACTAAGGTAAGTCGACCCGCCGTGTGGTATTCGGCTGAGTAGAATTGACCAACCTCAGTTCTTACTGAGGTGTCGTAAAAGGCGACTAAGGTAAGTTGACCCACCGTGTGGTATCCGGTTTAGTAGAATAGACCACCCTTTTTCTTACCGAGGTGTCGTAAAATACGACTGAGGTAAGTTGACGTCAGGCAGGCAGCCGGTCGTAAAAACGCAGCCAAATCATGTGACAACATGTTTATAACATATTGTCCCCACCCCACTTAGAGTGGGATAAGGGCAGGAAGATGATGATTTTAAAATAAAGAATATAATATTTTTTATTGAACACATTCATATCCTCTAGACGTTTTACATAAAAGACTTAAGATAGAAAATTAATGAGGGATGTGTAAATAAATAAAACATATAAAACATGTGTATAGTATAATAAATAAATAAACAGAAATGTTAAAGTAAATATATCACTGCAATAGAATAAATAATAAAGAAAGTTTAAATGACAAATTGTGTAGACATGTAGAATTGCTTTAAGAATGTACTTTATTTTTGGAATGTTTACTATATTAAAGGAAGTATTACCATAGCAGTATTAGAGTTGACATAAACCATAGTTAGCCAGTGTCAACAAACTGACTGGAAAGTTAATTGCGTGTAGCACTGAAAACCGCTTTATAATTTTTTTAAATATATTTATACTAGTTTGGCTTAATTAATTAATGACCTAAAGGTTGTACGTTTAAAGATAACCTTTGCATTTTAAGTAAGCTCTTACGCTGTCTTTAAATGCCTTGCTTTTTACTGTCATATTTTCTGTCTTCCCCTTCAAGTAAAGGTCATCCTGCTGAAGAAAAGTGTCTTTAAGGGTCTTTGACTTTAATTTTTACGACACACGATCTTCTGTCACTTAGATTTAGCGGCTCTTTGCATGAATTCCATCAAGTTCCGTCAAGGTCTACCAAGAGTGTATGATCAATGATGATGACGAATTTATACGTATACATAAAGCTGAAGAGTTTGTTTCTTTAATTGTTTGAATTCTTGAGTATAAGATGGTCCATTTATCGAGGAAGGCTATATGCTATATAACATCACGCTAAGATGAATTGGCAAGGAGCAGCAATAAAAATAATTACGGGAACGGCAAAATTTAAAGCTTGCCTTGCGTTAAGTAAACGATAAAAGTTATTCAAAAATCATGTACTACAAAATTGTTCGCCTCTAAAAGTTCTAAATAAAAGTCCGCAACAGCATATGTCTAGCTTTTAAGGTTAAGCCACTTTAACCATTTTTATGGATATGAAAAGACTATTTAAGGTTTTAATCTTTCCACGCGGGCGGTGCCGCTGGCGATTACTAGTTAGATATAACATATATTTTCAGGCGTAGTTATCGACTAAGTTAATGTATGCATTTATATTTATTCGCTTAAAAAAAGTAATTATAAGACAGTATGATAAAATAGTGCAGAAGGGACCTCGTGACATCTCCACAAAACGCTGTATATATGTTATCGGCCAATAATGATGTGCGTTCGCTGATGCTCGAAGTTCGTCCGGGGAACCATAAAGTTGAGCTCAGAGCACTATATCTGGATCACCACCACAACGAAAACAAATGGTTTATAATCCAAATGAACTGCCTCTCTTATAGATAAATAAATAAATAAACATATGAGACATTTATACACACGGTCTTCCGTCCCCAAAGTAATTCAAATTCAAAATATTCTTTATTCAAATAAACTTGTAAACAAGTGCTTTTGAATCGTCAACTCTACTGCTGGTTCGGAAAGCTGTTCCTACCGAGAAGAGCCAGCAAGAAACTCGGCGGTTGCTCTTTTAAAAAAAATATAATTCTTAATATTATTTACATTAAGTCGTTACTGTCTTGTACAGGTTCAAAGTAAGTAACTTAATACTTGTGTAATGGGTGACAGAAAACTGGTGATACAAATATACACCCACGCTCAAAGGCCAACAAATTCATTTATAGAAAATGTTGGCCCTCGGCGGGAATCGAACCCGCGTCCCGCGGAGCTGAAGGCAGCTACCCACTGCGCTAACAGGCCAGTCTAACTAAGATGTGTGATCGGTTGAAAGTAGGCTACAACTCTCCCACTTACAATCAATGCCCACGAAGGTAATGATCCTAGTTCGCAACAAACCTCGAGCCCACACAAGTTTAGGCTTCTCTCTATAGATCATTTGGAAGGGATACTTTTCCATAGAGTTACAACGTGTGGTATCCGGCTGAGTAGAATAGACCACCCTCATTTCTTACCGAGGTGTCGTAAAAGGCGACTAAGGGAAGTTGACTCACCGTGTGGTATTCGGCTGAGTAGAATAGACCACCCTCATTTCTTACCGAGGTGTCGTAAAAGGAGATTAAGGTAAGTTGACCCACCGTGTGGTATCCGGTTAAGTAGAATAGACAACCCTCTTTTTTACAGAGGTGTCGTAAAAGACAACTAAGGTAAGTTGACGACAGGCAGGCGGCTGGTCTTAAAGTACGTAGCCAAATCATGTGACAACATGTTTATAACATTTTGTGCCGACCCCACTTTGAGTGCAGGAAGATAATCAATTTTATTTAAGGATAATCAATTTTACATACAGTTATTATACTGGAGTACGGGATTGGGAAACTAAACACATAAATGATTTGGACAATTTGAACCTATGAATTATGATCAAAAGCGTGCAAGTTTTCGTCCAACCCACTCGCTTAGGGAAGTATCTAGACCAGACTCGCGCTCGTGTTGAAAGGTAGAGTTCAACAAATACAGTATAGCCGTATATGGCATTTAGGAATACGTAACTTAATCTTAAGGTCATAATTATAATGGTAAGATGAAATTTAGAGACACTCATAATAGTCATAATTACAATGGTTAGATGAAACTTAGAGACACTCAAAATAAATCATATGCATAATTTTTTACAACAGAAAAAAATTAAATACGTAAAAATTACCAAATGGAGTAGATAAATTCCTTGATATATTTTATTATTATGAAACTACAGTCAAACTTTTGAAATATCTCAATCTATGTCCGAAATATTTAAAAATAATATAAGACTAAAATATTAATTAAACGAGAAATAGAAATTGTTTTTAAAAGAAGATTAGGACAAAACAATAAGGTCTGCCACTTGTGGGCGCAACATATTGTGGCTTTTGACCAAAAAGGAAAGAATTAATAACAATAAAAAAAATGGACCGAGATTTAAACGCAGCTGTTTTTTTTGGTGGTGTCTCGTTTCTTCCCGAGCTCATGTCGTCCTTAATTTACGTCGCATACAGTATAACGAAAATTATAGTGTAGGTAGTAAGTATTACGAATGCGTAGGTACTTATTTGTAATGGAATAATGGATTAGGGAACGTTCAAGAATGCAAAATGGGAACTGGTTAAGTCATGTTGAAAAAGGACAGTCGTGGAATAATGTTTATATAATACGTACGTGGAAGTTAACAGTAAAACTACTGTATATTTATCAAATTACTATTAAACAGTTACTTAAGGCAACGAATGTAGACAAATTTGATGAAGATCATACTAATATTACTGTGAAGTGCATACATCAAAAACCTGCGTTCTTCGTGTACATAACCATAGTAGACCGTTCTCTGATATTAAACCAAAGTCAGCTTATGTTTCTAAATTTGATACTACGCTACAAGTTCCAACACGAAGAAATTAAGGAAACTATCACATTGATCATATTTACTAAAATCACGACTAAACGAGGTTAACGAAATTCTCTTTAGTTATAATAAAACCTTGTACAAAAAATCCGGATGTCATTGGTACAAATTACGCTGACATTCAGCATACATTGCAAAAATTGATTCGTTTAAGTATTTATTTGTTATTCGATGAATTTAAATATTACGTAAATTTTCCTGTAGCAACAAATCGTCATATTATCTGCCTTATTCCGACAACTCTGAGTTTGGCAATAAAGTAAACGTAAGCTCGAAGGTTATAAGGCTTTGAAAGTATATTTACTATGTTCTTTCTTAGCGAGAAAACAGCAAATTGTAAATATAAAAATCTGATAAACTTGTTGCCTATAAATAAAATAGTTTTAATAAAGTAGCATCAATTACTACGATGAACCAATATATCTAACCTTTTAAGAAAACGGGCTATTATTCAAGTTTGAATCTGCATTAACGAACTATGCAAGCTTTGTTAGCTAAGCAATCCGTATTGAGCCACTCAAATATGCTTTACTATTAATACGTAGATTGACGCGGCTAAAGAGCTGTCATATAAATATTACCCAATACACGTATTCTCTAGGGTTGCCTATTGTAACGTCAATTAAATACTTATAACTTTGCAAATTATACACCGCCGAAAGCTGCATCAAGACTATGATAAAATTTATATAGTCTTTTCTGTGACATTTTGTAAGTTCGTTTCGTTACACATACATTAATTCAGCATTTAGGGAATACTACTAGTGCAACTTACAATTATCTCAGCTATAATATTTTGTACTATTAGTATTATACTATCTCAGATATTATTATCATAATAAGCTCAGTGTTAATAAATAATTGATAATTATTGTAATATTTTAACGAAGCAAAAGGGTGACAAAAACAAATTGATTAAGTTTCCTTAAAAAGTGTTGGTATATATGTATACCTTCAATTATATTTGCCTTTACAGATCACTTAATGAAGTAGCTAGTAGCTAGCTATCTGAGAAGTCGTAGTTGTAAGTGCGCAAGTGTGTTTGCTGGTCCTCTTCTCACATACGAACGTAGCAACGATGTGATATTTTGTATTATGATAATTGGTAAGTGACATAGAATCCGTGTATTATGTCGGTGCGTGATGATGATGTCCTTCTTGACGTATTTCGCCAACGGCAAACCTTGCAACTTCGAAGATATGCGCGACTACGACTGGCAAATCCAAATATTGTTTTAAAAGACACAAGGTGCACACCTTGCAATAGGTCTTTATAGTACCTATAGTAAGTAAGTAACGGCCTGTTACTATCCCACTGCTGGGCATAGGCCTCCTCTCTCCGTTTTTGGAGAGAAGGGTTGGAGCTAAGACCTACCACGCTGCTCCAATGCGGATTGGTAGGTTACACATATCCCTAGGATTCTCTAGAGATATGCAGGTTTCCTCACGATGTTTTCCTTCACCGAAAAGCGTGTGATAAATTGCAATTATCAATTAGACACATAAGTTTTAATAGAAAAACTCATTGGTGCCTGCCCGGGTTTGAACCCATGATCGTCTCTACAGATTTACACGGTCGCACCGCTAGGCCATCACAGCTTCATATAGTATAGTATATAGTATTTATAGTATAGTATATTTCGGTACGTAAGCCAATCCCTCAAAATCGCTGGCAGCTAGTAAGAATTATATTTTCAGCTTTGTATTTATATTTTCCACTTTCATTTTAATTAGGCGTGTGACACCCCTATTTACAAATAAGACTGAGTTGATTATTCAACGTAACATATTACTCATCTCGCGGTTTGTATATGATTGCCTATTGTAAGTTAAGGTCCTAAGTATTCACCTACTGACATTTGTGTGTACAGAAGCTTAATATGAATCGATTAAGAATTAAATTTCATTTTTTTTCGTAGGTTTGAGTTTATAATGCCTAATCTTAGCTACGGCCTTTGTAGCGCCTTTTTAGTTAATAATAATGCTAGAATAGTTTTCTTCACAATATTGTTTAAGATTTGGTTTCAATAGCAATCTATGCTCAAATACACGTTCACGTGACAAGCTTTTTCATATGCAGCATCGTACCAGTTAGTAATAATATGTTAATTGTATGATAATGTGAAATATACAAATGAATAAGTTGTCAGTTGCTGTTATATTATTAATAACAAAGTATTGGTATTTTTAGAGATGGAAGAGATATCTAAAAAAGTGTTGCGTGTTATGCTATTGAGTAATGAAATAATATAAACAGCGAGGTGTGATTTGAGAATACCAGTCTCAGGCATGATATGAAATGCTTTGACAAGTAGATTGTAAGATCAGGAACAGTTTGTCTTGGTTAGCCAAATATATGCCTTTACTGAAGTAAATTTTTAAATAATTTAGATAGGGCCCTAGCGTCTTTTTGCTTCTCGGCCTTTTATTACCTAGCCACGTCTCTGATAACGTTCACTGACATTTTGACAGTAATTTTGTAAAAAGCTGTAAAATAATCGAATCGTGAAGGCAAGTATCGAATCGTGAAGCTATAAAGAACTTGTATTATATCGTAAATATATTTTTAATGATTACAACAATAATAAAATACAGTGAAACAAATTAATAAAAAGGACGTATTTTAATGTGGCTCATACTATTGTCCTAAATACAAAAAGAAACAATGTTAAAGAGACAAATTAAAATACTAGGAAAAATAATACTACAACTCCGAAGTAGATTTCCAGTCTTAAGTTTCTCTTAAGTCTAGCGACATATTTCAGCCGTGCGCGTAATCTTAAACTGTCCCACTAACTCAACCACACTCGGTTTTCTTTTCCCTTTCAACTACACCCGAACACAAATTGGGCCATTATTTAACTTCGCTGAAAACAATAAAGCTAATTAGGCGTGTACCTGTTTCTCAGGTAGGTACCTATCTATTCTAAACTTTCACCAAAGTACATATCTGTCAAACTTTGTCGTCCTCCGGGCGCTGCCGAGTGCCGAGTCATCTATTCCGATGTAAGTTTACTGCGTGACTTGAAACAAAAGGAGATAAGGGAGATATCAATCTCGTTGTTCCATGCTGTATACCGAACACCCAAATATAACTAAGCCAAGCCATAACCCACTAAGCTGATTTTTTTTGTCGTATGGCAGTTATGTCAAATATCAGGTTCGCTATTATGAGAACGATAATATCACTATATATAGTGAATACGTTGCTCTAGTACAACTGAAACCCTCCTAATGCTTATAAAAACCTTAAATAATACCGATCTATTAGAGCATAATATATCTTCTATTCGCCTAAGTATTCCTCAAATATAAAAGATAGTCGACGAAAAATTCGAGTTGAGAAAATATGTATGGCAACGGCATGCGAAGGGTGGTCGAGGAGGTGGGGAATCGGGGGAAGGTGAGGCGGTCCCCCCGCCTGCGTTAGTTCACTTGCAGCGTTTGTGCGTTGTGGTTGTGTAACGGATTGCTACTTTTATAATCGCGTGTGACTTGCCGCGGGTGTTTACGCGCGTATCCAGTGTTGATCTAGTGGCTTTTGTGGAGTGTGTGCTGTGCCCTGTATTTTTTTTTGGAGTGTGTTACAGACCATGACCGTGTGTGTTTGACGTGGGGATGTATCCTAGCGCGGGCGCGATGAACGCCGCCGCAGCCGCTGCTGCCGTGGCGGCCGCCAGGCATCCGGTGAGACGCACACACTTTACATAAATCATCTTCAAGATAATCAACTTGTCTCCCATTATCGTGTTGCATTGTTGTGATAAATTGTGTATGGTGTGAAAGTATGGAGAAAGCAGTGCCGTTTTGGTGTCATTTAGGATTAAGGTTTTCATTTATTTGTATTTTCTTATACTTTAATGTTTCCAATCATACCTAAGATCGTTTAAATATTATTAGACAGTGTATATATTATAATGTTCCGTCCCACGTTTTTACAGAACGCCAAGCAAACGAAACATTACTTACGATTCAAAAACGTTTTTTTGTCGTATTAACCGTTCGAAGGTTTAACAATAAAGAAAAAGCAGGGGTATACAAACGCGCCCCCCCGCAGAGACGAACCCCGTCTCGCTGTCGGAATGATGTCGGACACACTCAATTACCTGTGAAATTGCTTCTAAAGTTTCAGTAATAATACCTCATAACTAATTATAATAATATTTACCCTAAAAATCATGTAATATAAAATGCCATTTGTTGTTATATTGTTGTGGCAAATAAAGTTTTCACTCTATGTCGTTAGTACTAAAGTTCACGTTCAGTTATCCTCCATTCATAACCGATTATACATCTGTCGTTACTCCCGTCGGAACTCGTAAGCCAATTTATAATCATTTAACATTTTCTTTGCGAATCTTGAAAAGTTCAGAAACCGTTGTTGTTATAAATTGTGACTGAATTAATGAATTTATTTTTATTCTATTCTATGTAATTTAGTAACACATTTTACTAATTTTTTTATGTTTAAAACGTGGAAATTAGTATCGGTGTGTTAAGTAATAGGTAATTACATTAGCAACAAGACGATGTTTAATTAACTACTATGCTTGCGTAGAGAAACTCGCTAGTCTACAATCAATTTAAAATTGTTATTAGAGAAGCTCATGAATCAATTATATTTGAATAAAGAATAATTATACCAACCGCATTATTAATGTCCCACATTATTGAAAAAAAAACCTAAATAGATTATTGTTGTATTTGAATGCGGAGTGACTTAACAAAATATAAAAAAGTAAAAACTATTATTTTTTACATATTTATTTCCGTAATATTAAGAAACTAGAGTACTAGTACAGTACACAACAATAAATCTTTTACAACGTATTTATTTTTTAATTTATACGATTCTCCAACTCCATAACATATTATTTAACCCAAAAATATCCGAATAGTCGTAAATTAATTATGTAGTACCAATTACAGGAAATTACATCGTTCTTAGTAAAAATGTTACAATTATAAATTAAAAAAAAAACAAAAACAAAAAAACAAAGAGAATAATGAAAACATAAAAAAATACAACACTAAGGATTAAACTCTGTACTTAAAATTTATGATGATGATGAACGTATGATTATATATAAGTAAAATTTAATTAAACGCTTTTATTTATAGCTATGGTCTATGCTGTATGTATTATACCAGTATCTTACTTACAAGAAATATATGCCAATATTAGGCTAACCTTTAAACAGTATATTGGTATATACTTTGTACAAACAGCTAAACTTCTGTTCGATTTGCTATGCAATGGAGCATTTAGTCGTAGAAAATTTAACAGCAATGTTCCTTTCAGACTTGTGGAGTGTTAACCGTATTACGTATGACAGAAGGCTTTTACTCCGCTCTTTTACGACGCCGGCTCTCGCTTTTACGACTAGCATAGTGAGTTTTGAAGGAAGGAGAAGGGGGCGGGTGTTAATGTAAAGTATTTGTGTGTTTGCTCAAAATCCGTGTCGCGTCCTAGGCACTCTGTTCTCGGTCAATATTTGACTGATGGAATTACCGCTAGGTACGACAAATGAGATGGCGTTTGCGTTCACGTTTCTTTACAAACAAGTCGCACTTCATTTTCTTGAACCACAAAGTGAAACGGCCGTTTGTTTAAGTATTTGTTAATTGAAATAGGTACCTGTCCAATAATTTAAAGTGTTTTTCCTTATGTTTACAAATAGTTAATTAACCGAGTCATCTATGTAATTGATATGTAATTAAGCAAGTGGATTTTTTCTTGAGATTGTTTATGATTTTTTATGGTCGTATATTAGTCTATAAAACACATATTTTCGTTTATGATGATCATAAGATTCTATAAGTTTTTAGTATCGAGGTAATTAAATATTTACTCTCAAACATACTTTGAGTCATGAATATTTTTTTCAACATTACTAATGTCACTGAAGTAAGTGTACTTATTCCAAAAATTTCAATACTAGAGAAAACAGCCAAAATCAGACAGCCTTGATGGTGGGTTTGCAAAATATATTTCACACACTTTATCATGTACATGAAAATGAAAACTGTCTGATCAAGCCGTATAAGACCTAATTTCAAGCTACTAATTAAGAAAGACAAAATTTTGAAAATCTGTTTTGATGATTCAACCACTTAACTGATGGGAAATAAATTTCATCAATCACGATGGAATATTGCATGCAGATCTACGTGATCTAAACCTGGCTTACTTTTTATTCCGGTAAAATCCATGGTCCTAAATAAATAAATAAAAACCTATAACTATATTGATTTTTTTATAAACTTTATACCACGAGTGCAACCGCGAGGCACAGTTAGCTAGTTGGAATAAAATGATAGTCTGCAACAAAATTATAAAATTAAATAAATATATGGGACACTTACACACACCGTCCGTCCCCAAAGTAAGTAACTTATTACTTGTATTATGGTAGGCAGACAACTGGTGAATATATACTTATATATTTTGAAATACATACTTAAATACTAATATACACCCAGGCTCAAAGACCAACAAATTCATTTGTAGAATATGTTGGCCCTCGGCGGGAATCGAACCCGCGACCCGCGGAGCTGAAGGCAGGGCCACTACCCACTGCGCCAACGGGCCAGTCAAACTCGATATAAACGGAAATGTATTAAATGAATGAGGATTACGTTCATGGCTGGCGCGATAACAGCGCCTTGAGTCAATGTTCGTCCAAAATAATTCCCTACATTTGTACTGATAACGCTTATCACAGCAAACACGGCATTTGGAGTATGCTAACAAGTCGCCGGTATTATCAACACACCATCAATTTGTCCGGCGACACTTGTCTATGTTTCTTGTTCGACGTTTAGACTTGTTGATAATGCGATGATTGAACTGGTTTGGCACGGATTGTAAATCTCTTATATATATTCATATAAAATATACGAGTACATGTAACTGAGTTACCGTTTAGTTAACTTCACCACGTTGATCGTTCAATAATCTTAATTAATCGGCGATGAATCTATTTCAATATTACGCCGTGTGGTATCCGGCTGAATAGAATAGTACCACCCTCATTTCTTACTGAGGTGTCGTAAAGGGCGACTAAGGTAAGACGACCCGCCGTGTGGTATCCGGTTAAGTAGAATATACCACCCACTTTCTTACCGAGGTATCGTCAAATACGACTAAGGTAAGTTGATGTCAAGTAGGCGGCCGGTTATAAAATACGTAGATAAATCATGTGATAGCATGTTTATAACATGTTGTGCCGACCCAACTTAGAGTCGGATAAAGCAGTTATCCGACTCGTAAGTAGGGTCTGGACAACAGTTTATAAACATGTTCTCACATACATGGTTTGGCTACGACGTATTTTACGACCGGCCGCCTGCCTGATATCACCTAACCTTAGTCGTAATTAATTAATTTCTAATTAATTACGACTAAGGTTAAGGTCGTAATTAATTAACTAATTTACGACACCTCGTTAAGAAAGAGGCTGATCTATTCTATTCAACCGGATACCACACGGCTGGTTGACTTACCTTAGTGACCTTTAACGACACCTCGGTAACCACTACATTTTTTATAGTAAATATTGGCTCTCGACGGGAATTGAACCCGAGAGCAGTGGTTAAAAATTTTAAACGGATTGCAATGCAATATAGACTTTCTTCGAACTCTGAATTACCTAATATGTGGACGCTACTTTACAGCAAGTTAGCTACTGAATTTGATGACTCTACCTTTTCCGATAGATAAAAAATTTAACATTGGTTTTGTTTAAAATGGGTTGATGATAAAACCAATCTGTAAACAAATGAAACAAAACTAAAGTGTCACAACTGTCGAGATTTATCACAGTTTATCAAAATTTAACACATTATTCAAGGTTATATTTAGATAAATCATACTTAAAGGGCGTTGAGATTGTGTGACCCTAATCTTGATAAAGAATCAACAAAATAAGTTAATAAACAAATAAGAATATTTAAAAAATAGTTGAAATGAAAAAATAATGCTGTAAACGAAGATAACGACCACAAGTAGTGAGTAATGAAATAATCCGTTTCTTAGAATACATATAAGCTTTAATTTAATACAGTCTTGTACCGTTATTATTTAATATATTTTATTCTTATAATGGAAAGATTTACGGTCAAGAAATAGCATAAAAGTATTGTTTTTGTATTAGCACACATCAGTGATACATTTAGGAAAGATGTTAACTGGTGTATATAAATAACGGTTATTATTTAAACTACTAAGTTTTTTGATTTAATAGCCTCGGACATGACAAAATGAAAGCCGTGTGTATCCGACTGAGTAGCAAAGACAACACAAATTTTTTACCGAGGTGTCGTAAAAAGCGACTAAGGAAAGTCGACCCGCCATGTTGTATCCAGCTGAGTAAAATAGACCACCCGAATTTCTTACCCATGTTTCGTAGGTTGTGAAGGCGAGTAAGGTTAGTTGACGTCAGGCAGGCGGCCGGTCATTAAATAACTAGCCAAAACATGTTGTGTTAACCCCACTTAGAGTGGGATAAGGGCAGTAGAACAATGACGGACATGACAAAAACAATGTTTCACGGTATTCACGGAATACTGGACGTTAAATCTGACAAATACAGTTACTTTATTTATTATCCTACCCAATGGGCGTCGACGTGATTCTTGGAAAGTAAGAGTAAAATCACCGTTCCGACCCCTGCGCTACCATATTAGTTTTACTAGCATTTTTATACTTCAACAACAGTCAACCATAAACTGATATTCAAGAGCCTTTTTTATGATCTCTAAAACTATCAACAGTAAGCTTAAAATAGCCTGACCAATACGGCGTGCTATTACGTTTCGAAACCGGACTCTGTAATTTAAATATTTGTCTATGCCTGTTTGGATTGTAAGTGCGAATGGTGTTTAATGTTTGATGTTCTGCAGAACTTATGTATGCTTTTTGAACCTAGGTTCTAATATCATAAATAATAAACACTTGACATCGATCTATTTTCCTGCTTCGTAGAATCCGGAGATTGCTTCGTGACAGCAATAATAAGTCTCAAGCAGGTTCGTCGCGTGACTGTTGCAATCAATAGGGATTATGTAAATTCTTGATGAAATGTTCATGTTTAAATAAGACACAATAGATGAATAAAAAAAGAGCTGTTTTCATGTTAAAATTTAATTGTGTTTTATTTCAATTGGTAATTTTTTAGGCTAATTACATTAATCGATTTATTAATAACTCATTATGTTTTAAGTCTAGTGATTATAATGGTGCAGGTGTTTTTAAATTATTTTACGGTCGTTTGGGCAAAAAAGATCTCTCAACAAATTTTTACGTATAAAATTTCGCTTGAATTCATTCAGTTCATACGAAATTCAAATTCCAACAAAAGAAGTCCTTTCGCCGAGTGAACAGGTAGACGTGGGCAGACAGACGTATTCAATAATTTGAAATAAGAACACGTATTTCTTTTTATATCCGTTTAAACGCATTCTGTTTAGTTTTGTTTTTGTGAGCGGTCGTCGTTGGATGCGGGCCTTTCATCCGGGCCCTCCACACAATACTGCCACTCAAAAACTGTTCATTGTATTTTAATTTGACCTTTTCGGCGATAATTTATGGGAATCGTTTTTCTTGAGGGAACGTTTACTCAGTCTATTATTGTCAGATTTTTTTTGTGATCAATTTAAAGTTGGGGCTATCGAATTTAGGGATCATTAAAATCATTGTGATGCTGGGTATGATTTCTTCTCGGTAATTTTACAAATGAAATACCAATGAAAAGCCGTGTGGTATCCGGCTGAATAGAATAGTACCACCCTCATTTCTTACCGAGGTGTCGTAAAAGGCGACTAAGGTAAGTCGACCCGCCGTGTGGTATCCGGCTGAGTAGAATAGACCAACCTCAATTCTTACCGAGGTGTCGTAAAAGGCGACTAAGGTAAGTTGACTTACCGTGTGGCATCCGGTTTAGTAGAATAGACCATCCTCTTTCTTACCGAGGTGTCGTAAAATACGACTGAGGTAAGTTGACGTCAGGCAGGCGGCCGGTCGTAAAAACGCAGCCAAATCATGTGACAGCATGTTTATGGCATGTCGTGCCGACCCACTTAGAGTGGGATAAGGGCAGGAAGATGATGAAATACTTAAATAAAAATTTAATTTATAAACATTGTTTACACATATGGCTTATTCGTTGTTTGGCTAAATAACTTTTTTAATTAACGAACATCCAAACTAACCAACTGCAACGTAAATATAATAGAACTAGAAATAAAAATTAGGGTTTAATAATTATATTACTCTAAATTTCAATTAGTGATATTGTATTTCAGATTATTTAATTGCGGGCGATATTATTGTGGCTGACCATTGTACATTTAGTATAGCGATAATTATATTTGTAACTTCATTCAGCTTTTATTTAAACCTATTAATATGCCAATATTAAATAGTCATCACATTAAATTAATAGGTAACGATAAAAGCAAATATAAGCTATAAGTAGAATTAATTTTTATTTTATTCAACAATATTTGAATATTACTCTTGTCGGTCGTTCTCATTTCGTTCGGCTTTGTTGCTGAAACTCGTGATAACATTAGACCCTAGAGTGATTCAATTTCTTCCAAAAGCTCCTATCAGAGTTGCTCATGTAGTTCATGATAGGTTATTAGCAATATATATATCATTATCGCCATAAATGTTCAGAATTGATGCAGACTAAGCAAAGGCTTTGATTTAGAGTGGATAGTTATTAGATAAGTCTAATGTGGTGGACAGACCAAATCCGCACCACCCTTGACAGTAAAATTACCATTCACGTAGCGAACAACTGATACCGTGGATGCAACATAGTTCGCATAAAAATGATCCGTGGTTGGGGTCACGTCCCTCAGCATTGAGGAAGACTACTCTAGGAGGAGTTAATAGATAAATAAAACAATTAATTTAATAAATTAATCGCAGCTGAATAAAAGTAGTAGGAATAGTTTTTCAGCGCACCGTTATTAAACGTTTATCATTTGGCGATAAGGCTTTACTAATAGAGCGATACGCCAGAGGACCAGTCCTAGATAAATATTTTGGTAAAAATGATTCTAAATATCTGGAGATAGAAACCATCGTGCAACATAAGTCGTTAAAGAATTTGATAAAAGGAAATAAACAATAACAGAGACAATGGCAAGAAAAGTTGATTTTAATGCAGAAGCAATCTCTTAACAGACAGATTTTGGCTAAAGAAAAATTTCCTGTCTGAAAAATGTTAAAATAAATAGAAGTTACGCCTCGATGTGAATAGATAGCACAAGGCGGATGTGCTACACTTTATTCAGGAATATTCAAAGGGATGTGAAGGTTCTGTTATGATGTTTTTGAGATTGAAAACACGTGATAAATTATATCTTTTAATCAACAACAAGTGTTTATAAAAACTCTAGAGTCTAGCATTCTAATCGTAAAGGCGGCAAATATTATCCATAGATAAAGCTAAATGCGAAAGATCAAACGAAAGATTTTATACCACATAAATAATATGTATAATATGCACTTTTTAAAATGTCTAACGAGGTGTAGCTTAAAGCCTTTGACGTTATGCTCGTCGTGATTGCATTTAAATACCAAGCATGCCGTTGTTGGTACTAAACAATGTACAAAGAGGAGAGCCGCCATGCATCATACGTGTCGTTCGAATCCGCGTGCCTCTGGATTGGCTACTGATACAAACAATTGTTTTTTTGTATGAACGCTTAACGGGCTACGGCGCATATTTGCAACGCGTAACTTTTTATGGGCTTTGCAAATATGTTTACAGTTTTTGTTGAATGATTAAAGCAGGCTTTGCAAGTAACAGAATTTTTTTTTGGCACTTTTTAAAATTTATTACAAAACAATTAAAACTTTTTAAAATTTATTACAACAACAAATTTATTACAAATTATAATAACTGGTGTTACATTTCGTGATCCTAATCAAACAAATTTAAATGTTTTTGAGAAATTATCTCCAAATATTTTTATTGAAGAAACTTTTTTAGAGTATAAAAGTTTTATTTAGTCAAGCAGCTAAATAAAAAGAACTGTTTGAGAGATAAACGTGCACACACGTCTATCTTCTTCTTGACATATTAATATGAATGGAAGACAAAAGTCCAGTAACATACTTGTGCACCATTGTACGAGCACTAATCACTGAAGTCGATGTAATAAACCTTGCTGTCAGTGGATTATCTTGCGGTCGCGGCAGTATTTCGTTATTACGTGCGATCGCCCGCTGCACGCTGAGACGGCGGCGTGGCGGGCTCGCCCGGCGACCGCAGCCCATCTCAGCGGTTCACATTCACTGAATTCCGGGCCGCATTTTTCTCGGGCCCGATTGTCCGTAGCTCCATTTACAACGTCTACACGCCAGTTCCTTTTACGCTTTTATTTACGCTCCTTTTATTATTTTTAAAGTTCGTTTGTTCCTCGCGCGCCGGCGAGCGACGGTTATTTATTTTTTACCGCCTGCCCTCCCGGCGACCGTGTGTTGTTGTGTCCCTCGCTTTATTTTTATTTTCCTGCTTCTTATTATGGAGTTGGTTTTTTATTTTTACTTTATTATTAGGTGCCTGCGTGTTGTTGCTTTATTTTTATGTTAAGAGGCGCGCAGTCGGCGTTGTTATTTTTTTCATTAATCGAGCCTCACACCGAATTATGGTCATTAAAGGATAATTTGTATTATGGTAATTTAGGACGCGTGTAATTTTTGTTTCGTGATAGGAATGTTTTTGCGCCGAGCTTCGGATTGATGACTTGTGTATTCTGTTGAATTATGTATTGCAAAAAGATTCCTATTTTAAATGTGCATACAATAAACATATTTCATTCATGTTTTTTAGTTTTAGGGAATTAGTTTCGGTACTGATATTTAATATTATTCCTTTGTGTGTAGGAAGGTTTTTCTACAGTTTGTTATCATTGTATATGGAATAAATTTAAGTGTTCATAGAAATACTTTATTATTTAAGATAAATTTAAAACTTTTATATTGTTCAAATAAAAATATTTTTTATTAGATTTAAACTAGTATTTTTTTTGTTTCAGGGCCCACCGCAGCCCGGTCAGCCTATAAAATTTACAGTTGGCGAATCTTGCGACAGAATAAAAGAGGAATTTAATTTTCTTCAAGCCCAATATCACAAGTGAGTACACTTTTACTCTACATAAAACTTTTTAACAGGACAAACAGATTTTTGCATTTATGATATGAGTATGGATTTATGTGCTTACAATAATTAAGTAAGCTGTAATAGCCTAGTGGTGAGACCTAGCGACTATGTCACGGGTTTAAACCCCGGGCAGGTACCAATGAGTTTTTCTGTTAAAACATGTGTCTAATTTATAATTATAATTTATCACACGCTTTTTAGTGAAGGATATCATCATTAGGAAACCTCTTCTCTCTAGAGAGTTCTAGGGCTATTTGTAACCTACCAATCCGCATTGGAGCAGCGTGGTAGGTCTTAGCTCCAATCGTTCTCTTCAAAAACATACATAGTAAGTAACAGGCCGTTACTTTACTTTAGTAACAATATATATACAGTATAGATTCTTTGCTTTGTAACTTACGTTCAAGTGGTATTTGTAAATATGACAATTACTATATTACAAAAAAATGCCCTCGACAAAATACCAACTGAAACAAGTATAAAAAAAGAACAAAATGTAAATCAGCTACAAAGAGCTCAACCGGGATTTAGCCGTCGCCGGGTATCAGTTGAATCATCCCCTATCTGCCCTTTGTCGACTAAGTAGTCCTTTTTTCCATCCATTTTGTGACCCTTTACTGCTAACTTAAAAACTCTGTCACAGGTAGAAACAGGAGTTTACTTTCCCTTTTTTGTTCACAACATGCGATATAATAATTAAAATAGAAAAATAAAAACAAAAATAAACTTATTTGTCAAGACAATCGTAATAAAAATAGCTTTAATAATATACTACTTTGGTTAATCAAATCATTTTAAGAGAGCAATTTTTTACATTACTTATATCATTATTATATACATAATATATAAATAAATGGGACACTTACACACACGGTCATCCGTCCCCAATGTAAGTAACTTAATAGTTGTGTTATGGTAGACAGACAACTGGTGAATATATACTTATATATTTTTTAAATACATACTTAAATATAAATATACACCCAGGCTCAAAGACCAACATTTATTTATAGAAAATTTTGGCCCTCGGCGTGATCGAACCCGCGACCCGCGGAGCTGAAGGCAGAATCACTACCCACTGCGCGAACGGGCCAGTCAAATTATACCAAATTTCATTAATATCAAGCACATACAGCAGATTAGTCGTGAAAGCGGCACAGACAAACAGACTTTAGCATTTGTAATATTGGTATAAATTATTATAAAAAACTTATTTTTGTATGATTTGTAATTTAAAAAAAAGGTAAAAAACATATTGGTTTATAGTTACATATAAATTCAAATATAATTACATATTCTTTAAAAAGATCATTAAATTTAACTCCGTGTTCTTGAATTTTATTATCAAATGAAGTAGACTCGTAAAATGTTGATAACCAGTTACAGGGTTGACCCCTTCGCGGGCGATATCGGCAATAAAAAAGCTATTCGGTTAAAGCTACGCTATCTTATATGCTAAGGGGAGCTCGTTAACAATGTCTTATTAAATGGAAATTTACTGATAAACTTTCATTGCATGCTAGGCGTACACGCAACTTTTGCTTTAACTTATCTATACTAATATATAAAGCTGAAGAGTTTGTTTGTTTGCTTAAACGCGCTAATTTCAGGAACTACTGGACCGATTTGAAAAATTCTTTGAGTCTAAGATAGTCCATTTATCCAGAGATATATAGCATCACGCTAAGATGAATAGGAGAGGAGCAGCAACAAAATATATTCGAAAACGGCAAAATTTAAAGCTTTCCTTGCGTGCTAAGTAAACGGTGAAAGTTATTAAAAAATCATGTATAAGTAAACGGTGAAAGGTATTCAAAAATTTACAAGATTGTTATCCGCTAAAAGTTCTAAATAAAAGTACGAGACAGCATATGTGTAACTTTTAAGGTTAACCCACTTTAACCATTTTTATGGTTATCAAAATACTATATTACGGGTTTAATCTTTCCACGCGGGCGGAGCCGCTGGCAATTGCTAGTGCTTTATAAAATCCTCGCTGGCGCAGGTGACAGGTGACTCTGCCTGTTCGAGGCCAACATTTTCTAAAAACAATTTGTTGGTATTTTCGAATCTACATGTTTTTTTTTGTATTTATGTATTTATTAAATATATATATAGCCAAATTATGCGACAACATATTGTGCCAACACCACTAAAAATGGGATAAGGGATTTAAATTCTTACCGATTGTCTGTCAGCCACAACACAATCATAAAGTTACTTATTTTGGGGACGGATGACGTGTCTGTATTTGTCCCATATATATTTTATTATTAATATTTATTATTATGTTCTTGTAGAAAAACGAGAATTATGATATATGAGCTTCAATAGTACTAAATTTCATGAAAATTTCTTCAGCGGATTTGCTGTGAAAGCGTAAGAGACAAACAGGCAAACTTTTTAATTTATAAAGATAGTATAGATTTATAAATTCTAAATCATGAATATAACAAGTCTCTTTCTGGTTAAGTACCGTTCTATTTACTACTTTGAAACAAAAATTTAAGGCACAAATCCTAATGAATTATTGAATGTTCTATTAAGATTCCAGAGGCTGTCAATATTTAAATTCTGACCTACAATCGAGTAAATTTCTGGAGCTTATGAAAGTTTAAATATAGATGAACTACTATCGTTCAGTTTTATAATTTCTTTATCTTGTTATTTAAGATATAGAAAACGACTATTTTAATTTTTTTATTGTTTCAGTTTAAAATTAGAATGCGAGAAACTGGCTAGTGAAAAAATAGAAATACAAAGGC
The DNA here is from genome assembly GCA_029227775.1 of Morpho helenor. Lineage (NCBI taxonomy): Eukaryota > Metazoa > Arthropoda > Insecta > Lepidoptera > Nymphalidae > Morpho > Morpho helenor. Next base: position 5,909,586 of record JARGCU010000006.1, read on the forward strand.
ATTACGTTATGGTGAGTGACATGAAATTCTTATACGTCTTTTTTTTCACAATAAATATTAATTAAATGTTAACACAGAACATTGTCATTTAAAATTCCAGCATTGTTAACATTCACTGATAGTATTAAAATTGTTTTATAAGCAAGTTGAAATAGATATAATCTTAGATAACATTATTTAAAACATGCTTCACATTAAAGAATAGTGTTGTAGTGTAATAAAAGGTGCTTGTTCCGTCCGGTTGATAGATGATTATCGTTTAATGTGTACGTACAATCAATCAATAGAGTGTATCTTTTGTTCGACGCCCGCATATCAACAATCGTCCATTGAACAGGCGTACCATTTGCCCCCAGTTATTTAGAGATAATCATTGACGTTAATGTACGTATGTTTGTTGGCGTGACAAGTGGACCGGCTGTTATGATCAATTACACACCTTGTATATCATTACGCAAACATAAATATTCGTTAGGAGAGCATTTTACACCTAATGATTCGCTATTTAAAATGAGGTGATGACTATATAACATAGTGGTGATGACTATATAACAGAGTAAATAAAAGTAAAATGTCGCTTTATTGTACATACGATTAAATGATTCATGTTTAAGTTTTCAATTTTGCTAACAATAATGTAAAAGAATTTTTACTAAGACTGTACAATTTATTAACAATGTAATGTTGCATTTGTTTACTTGTGTTATGTACAAATTGGATTGAAATAGACCCGTCATATCAATGTTGTAAACAAGCCAATTACCAGCAAAATGTTGGTCACCTAAAAACATTTGACGATAGCACGAAAAATATGCCAACGTCGTTATTATACAATTCACACACGATGACGTACAAAAAATAAAGTGGCAACATTTTTTAGGCAACCGAATAGATATTTGGCAGTCCCTAATCCCCCCGTGGTCGTTCCGGCCCGATATGAATCACGATTAAGTGTTGCCAAATCGCTTGCAATTTATTTTAATACGCTCTAGAGGAAATTTTCGCGAGCGGTTTTTATGTCGCCCTCATAGTACGAAAGTGCCACAACTCAAAATATAATCATTTTATTAAAGTTAGATTATTTTAATGGGGATATAACTGATGTAAGTTTTATTTGTGTTTCAATTTTTATATTCTCCCAAAATCATTGTTTTTTCCCCCAAATAAAAATAAATTATGTGTTTGATGAAATCAAAAGTAAAATATTTATCTTAATTTAAGCGATTATTTGAGTATTGAAAAATGAAAGTAAATATAATAAAAAATAAATTTGATATCTTTGTAACATAATTTCTTTTTTTTTGTTAAAGATCTGTAAATAATATATTTTGAGTTGTATCTGTTCGCAACATGTGCGCCAGTTGTCGGAAACACTTCTGGCTATAGTCCAGAGCCATTGCGGATGTTTAGTCACTCGCCTCAAATGATTTGAGGAAGCTAATGGCTGCCAAGAGCTTTCTATGTCGCTTTACATTGTTTCATCCGTCTGCTGTAATTTACCCGATTAATTTGTATTTATGTTTCAGTACTATGAAATGTCGTACGGCCTCAATGTGGAAATGCACAAACAGGTAAGTTAATTTTTACTACAAATTTTGATATTTATATTATTAATACAACAAATTTAATCGGACATTACCATCTGTAACATCATTTCAAAATCTTGCCTTCGTAACCCGTTAGTTTAGAACAAATCAAATTTATGCTAGCTAATCGAAGTGACAATAGACATAAATACGTATAAATAAATCAAAATTTGAGTAGCATTAAAGTTCATTGTATTAATTAATATATTTCGGATCTCTTGTTAGTAAAGTGATCTAATTAAAGAAAGTTGTTTTGTGACAAATTGTAATAAAGTGTAGCGTAGCGCCTGAAACGTGAGTGAGAGACCCATAACTTGGAAGAGAAAGACAACACTAACTTTTTTAATAGTTTATAGCGTGATGTCATAGATCGCATCGAAATAAGGATTATTACAACATCTAACTTAATTAAGACTAATTTTGAATTAGGTCACTTTAATACTAATCGTGCGATTTTTATCTGAATATAGTGTCGTTAATTTATGTCTTCTTGTTTTGTCTCGATTTATAATAGCCCACACAATTAATTTTGATTAAACTTTTTTTTTTTTCACTCGTCTGTGTCTAAAACTGACTTTCGCACGCTACGTTAACTTACCATGTTTAAAGCATGTGTTAATTTACCATTACCATTAGGCAGCAACTCTGTGATCGAAAGTTTATAACGGATAAAAAGTTTTTAAATATCCTACCGACAGACGTTCTCTCGCACCGGATAAATTTATATCGCTTTGCTCAACAACTGCGGCTCGACTTGCATATATGCATTTCCGAAATTTTCTCAAATCATACGGGTTTCCTCATCGTATTTTTCTATTTAAGGATAAACGTATTTGCTTAAAATTTGAGCTCGATAATTTTGAGAAACAACCACGTGGCCGTGGAATTACTCGTATCGCGGTTACATTCATGAAGTTTTAGATCGAATGCGTTGCCAAAATTTAGGTATCATCTTTCCAAAACTCGAAACAAAAGGTATAGAGCAATTCAACCAGAGAATTAGTGTTTGTGTTGTAAATTGGTATTTACCGTAGGCGAATGGTAATGACTCACTGAGTATTGGTAGCCGCCAGTTTAATTTGACCGAATAAAGCATCGAGCTAGATTATACCGCCTGTACACACAAAAGTAATTTTGTATAAGTAGCCGTCACTTTTTGAAGTAATGGTTCAATTATCTTTAATATGGGGGTACAAAAAAATGGATGCAATGCTAAATGCATAATTTACTTTAGGTTCTCAAGTCTTTTAAGTACTCTAAAATGTTACCACTATACATATAAATTATAGTAAAACAATGCTATTTACATTTACACATTATGATCAAATTATGGTCGACATAAAATATTTACACAATATGATTACTAATTAAATCACTCTAACAGCTCTGATAATAAGTTATTTTCATGTTATTTTACTAAAATAACACGTGCACTCCGATTACACAACGATCTACTCATTAATCACGTTTACATTTTAAGCTTTAGCAAAATATAGGCGTGCAAATTTTAAAAATATGTATGTAATACTATACTCAATATTTAATTAAAATATTTGAATATTAATTAGGTAATTTAAAAAAGCAACAATTGATTATTATATTTTATATAAGTTAAATATTGAATTAATAAACTTTTTAAAATTTATGAAAGCTATTTACTTGCACGTATTCCAAATTTAATAATTCAGTATTTAGTTGCAGTCCCACATATGTATAACTTCACATACTGTGCCAAAGTAAATGTTAATGTTGCATGTATAAAAAAAATCATCAATCAATCAATCATCATCAATTATCATTACGCTTGTAATGTGATGTGTCATGTAATTATATAATAATTACATAAATTCGTGATTATCAGCTTATTAGTTCCAAGGGTTCGCGGGTATAAACCGCACATTTAAGAGGTTTCTATGTGCTTAGATAAAAGTGAGTTTACAATGTATCATGCGGTTTAGGGCGAACGAGAGAACTAGTTGCCTATAGACATTTCCGAGGATTTGCGAAATTAATCCGTACTAGTACAGCGTGGTCAGTCTAAGCTCCAATCATCTCCAAGGAGATAAGAGGCAATGTAAAAGTAAATTTAGCAACAACCTCTTGCAGTGTTACGATAACTTCTGTCATATTGTTAATCTATATAAAAATGAAGGTTTGTCTGTATCTGTATGTCCCTTATAGACTTCTAAACGCCTGGACAGATTTTTAACCGAAATTTCCAAATAACTTTTAAATTTATCCGGCGTGGTGGAAATCGATTTTTTTTAAATAGAATACTTTTGTGTCGTGGGGATTTGAAACTAGATAGACAGCAAATTCATGACCGTACAGCTAGGATGAAATAATAATGCAAATAACCTTATCTGTATTGCATTGATATTTAAAACATGATGAAGGTGAAAAATAGCGATATTTTATTAGCTGTAGAGCAAAGTGGCGCAAGGGGAAAATGGATGTTGTAAAATTGTACAAAAAAGCGTTATTGCGCTTCGCTCGTTTTGTGGATAAATGTTGTTTGACGGCGCCCGCAGCGTGAGGGGGCCGGCGCACGGAGGGAGGGCTAGGGGTCGCCGTAGTATGGTCAAGCCATTTGTTTACACTTCACTTTTGTTTATAATGTTTTTTTACGATGTGTTGATCTAAGATTTACTTGTATATTGGTTGCTGTAAACTTAGAGCAAAATAATTGCGATTGTCCTTCTGCGCATTGTTGTAACCCCTTAGTTCCCAAATTGGTCCAGCCGGACTCCTAGGGGTCCATGGTAGACTCGGCGGGAGTCTATTTTAGCGTGACAAAAAAATGGGGGTTCACAATTCGTTTATTTTTTTAAAGTGGTCTATGAATTTCTTTCTGGTACCAGTCGAAGAATTCACTTTGTATTTGGTGATTTTACATATGTAACAACTCAAATAAAATTAAACGCATATTTAAAAAAAACGATCTGAAATAATGTGTTTAACAAAATTGTTTACAATTTAATTAGCATGTAAGATCGTAAGATTAAAAATAAATATCTGCTTTTAATTTCCTAATAGACTGAGTTCTGCATAAACTTTATAATGTGTGTATTCCCTTAAGTGATTTCTCGTTGGTAAACCACTTGTAATTCCTTTGCTAAAGACTTTCAAATATATTATTAACTAGGTGTGTTAGCAGCTTCGCCTGCATGGAAATCAGTGTGTTACAATTTTTTTTTAGAATTGAAATTTTGAAGATACAAGTCGTTATCGTCAGTTAATTATAAGAGATTTTTTAATAACTTTTACCGTTTACTTAGCGCACGTGAGGAAAGCTTTTATTTTTTAGCCGTTTACCCGTTTTCGCTATATTTTTTATTGCGACTCCTTATCTATTCATCTTAGCGTGATGTTATATACCGTTCCTCGATAAATGGACTATATTACATTCAAAGAATTTTTCAAATCTGTCCAGTAATACCTGAGATTAGCGCGTTCAAACAAACAAACTCTTTAGCTTTATATATTAGTATAGCTGACAACATCCTAAATATTTAATAGGTAAAATAATTAATTAGGTAAAACTTAATACGATACCTCTGTTTAACTAATTTATCAATCACTCTTAAATACAATTGTTACAGATTTTTACTGAAATCATTGATCAATATACTCAAAAAATAAATCTTACAATAGACTTAAAATAAAAATTGTAGACAAAACATCACAACTATATTTGCAATAATTCATAATCAGATAGCCCGTTTGCATTACAGCCTTATACTTGTTTAATTGCGTTAGACATTTACTGTACTGCTAATTATCCCACAATAAAGTTCATAACAGATATAGATTTTTAAAATGATAAATAATGTTCAAAGCCATGCCACCTCAGGCAACGGAGACTTTGCCCTGATGGTTTACAACATTGATATTCTGATTATTGGGGGAGCGCACGGTCCCCTAATGTTTGTGATTGAAACCCAGATAATATATCATATATTTAGTGACGCTTAGTCATTTCGATGAAGTGAGGAAATTTAATAATTAAGTTTTAATTTTTAAGCGGGAACGCATTTAATATTTAAATTTAGAAATTGTAAAAACAGGACTTAGCTTTAGCTGCGTAGTGAAAATTCCGATACTCATTTTTTTATATGTTTAATTTCAAAACATTAAAGTTAACAGAGTATGTAGGAGAAGAGAAATAAAAAAAAAATACTAAAATACTGCAAAAAATATTTTTTTTTATATAAAAGTAACGATAATATTGTTTAGTTATAATCTGAGATTAATCGAGAGTAATCTCGCATTATAGCAAAACAATATTATTATTACTTATTAGTGATGACAACCACAAAGTAACGCCTAATTGTATAAATTATTGAAATATTTAATCTTATTTTGAATATTATTACTTAATTTTAACAAAAGAATTGAAAAGCACTAATAGATGGTATAAACTTGAATTCATAAATATAACCTTTTATAGTGTACTTGACAACCCTAACCGCAGGGCATCAATAGCTATAGTAACGAATAGTTATTACTCGTACGCAGGGGTGGTATAAGAAGGGTTGATCGCAGGGGTTCTGTAGTAATCTGTTGATTTTACGCTCCGACCCCACTGTCAGATGGTATGCTCAATCCCCTATTTTTATTAATAATAGCTTTGCCTTAACACGTACTTTAAACGGAAACAAAATCAATTTATGACGGTCTGAAGTTTCGTTTTGAGCAATACTGATATTCCCACGATGATCGGTGTAATGTTGAACTGTCGAACTGTACACCAGATTCGTTGTTATTACTACATAGAGAATATATCTTCAAACATCCATTATATGATAAATACAAATGAAACATGTATGTAGTTTAATCATATTCCTTCCATGAAATATGAAAAGATTTTTTTCATACCTCATTATGGAACTATAATTAGTGTTTATATGTAAATTAATTCTTGTGAAAAGTATAGCGGCACTTGTAATGTATGTCGGTTGAGAAGTGTAATTCTTACCTTATATATTTATATACCAAACACACACATATAATACATACATGACCATACTATTACAGAGACATACTATTACTAGAGTACATAGGAAACCTTACACTGTTTCAAGCGTACCACGTCAGTAGCATCAGAGCCTTACGCGAGAGTGGATGTACAGTACCATTCTATTAGGGTGTGTTTGAGACTACTAAACTCATAAAATAAATTACACTATAAGTAAACTCTTACACCACAGCACCATTTAATTAAAAAAAAAACACATTTGTAACTTGAGTACTTAATAGGCATTAAGATCTATAACTGAAAAATGTTTTTATCCTGTTTTACTTACTCTATCCGAACGAGAATGTCAATATAGTGTTTATAAAAGTAAAGTACATGGTTGAATTATAAATCCGTCGATGTAAACAAAATAGACAACAAAATAAGTTTCTTCATAAATGGTCCAAACTTGGTATGGAACTATGTTTGTTTAGGGTCTGGCAAACTAGCAACGAGGGTGATTTAGAAGGGTCGTATTGTTTGCCGCTGCGGCGGACAGATGGCTCCGCTGCCTCAATGCTTGAATGCGCTATTTAGCGTACTGCAGCGCTTCATTGTTATGGATTATTACATTAACACTTAACACGCTCGGTCGAGCGGCAAGCAGAATATACCCCTTTAACTATATTCAGATTTAAATTGCATGATAGTGTTAGAATAACAAGTAATGTTTTTAAAAGTTTTTTGTGCTTCACGCTTGTTTTTATATTCAACGTTGCGTGACGGCTAACCGCTCAATAAGCGGAGATTAATGTCTTGGAATTTTCAATTCGTAACATTCAAATGCATTATCGATCACGCCTACGAATAATTTTATTACTGAACGTTCAAGGTCATCCCGTTTGATTTCATACTGTGCTAATATAAGAAATAGGAGCGTCAATAAAGTCGAAATCGTTTGTCGCGGTTGCGTCGTGACCGCGACGCGTCGGCTGCCGTGACCGCGTCTAACGCGTGTTTTCCGCTCTTTCTGGCGGCGACTAATTGCTTAGATTTTCTTTTGTTAGTCGCGGGGCCGGACCGTAGTCAGACCGTGCCGAATCACACCTACTTACGTCTTGAATTGATTGTTTCGTCTTTGTGTGGCTGTATCGACACGGAGTCTTATTGTTCTGTTCCTCTACCCATTATTCACGCTTGAACCGGCTTTACGTTGTCGATTATTATAATGATTTCCGTATACATATTTAATCGGTGACTATATAAGGCTTACGTATGTATTGTATTGTACTTAAATAATAACAACCTATTTGAAACCATTGTGCACTAATAAATAAAACAAGAATGACTACAATAAGAATTGAGTGTGTAGTGAAAAATTAATATATTTCGCGTTGATAGATCGGTATGAATGGAAGTCAATAGTTGAAGAGCGATAAATTCATAACGCTAGAGCGATTTCATGAAGTGTCACGAGTGTCGACAGCGAAACAATAGGGCTGCGAGCGCAAGCTTCTCAACGCTCGACGGGATATCGATAAAATACTATGTCGTGTTTTACGAGCGGGGACACCCCTACACTGCGCTCCAGTGCACAAGTTCTCCCATCGCCTATTCGTTTGTTGTGAAATATCTGTGCCGCGTCGCATCGTGAGCAACTTGCTGAATTGGAAACAAACGTAGAGATAACATTTCTCTTTGCGCTCATCGTAATTACTCTTTTGAAACGATGAATGTTGTAGAGTATCATCAGTGATCGTTATAATTAGAATATATATTGTATTGTTACGAATATTACGTGTTTTTATTTGTTGATTGATTAACCATCAATTAACGTTACTGTAACTATGAACTTGAATCATGTGTAGAATATGGTATGGTAGTGGTTGACTTTATATATATTAGGCTTATTCTTCCTGCCTCCCAGTCGCAATGATGCACACGGTCAGAGTGTACTTAATCACATAATGTGGACGCCATATTCAATTGTCATTTTCAAGAAATTTTAAAATAAAGCTAGTTAAAAGCAGTACAATCGCGAAACACTAGAGACTTTTAAGTTCCTAATGTCCATTTTGGTCCTTAATTCGATGGTTTTAATGAAGCCAATTTGTTAATTAGCAATCTGTCATTTGCTAATCAAATCTGTAGTCTTCGTGCTTTACTTACATATACTTATGTATAAATATTTTGATTCCTATTTAATGTCGGCCGCCTTTGCACGGCTTAAATATTAGAAACCTCTAGTATTCATTATCTGCTATATTTCTATTATATAATTGGAATGTACAATAATTTCCTAACTCTGTCAATTGCTGAAATTTTAATCCGTTAAAATCGGTGTCGTAAGCGACTAAGATAAGTTGACGTCAGGCAGGCGGCCTGTCATAAAATACCTAGCCAAAACATCATGTTTATAACATGTTGTGCCGACCCCATTTACAGTGGGATAAGGGCTGGAGAATGATGACATTATATATGGCAGTGTTTTGCGAAATTCCATAGTACAGTAATATCTATAATACTAAAAGAAAAAACAAAATTGTTGTCAAATCCAGATATAACGGACAACCGATTGTATCTATGTAACCGATTTATTAATGTACGACAAGGACAGTCGTCCGAAAAATAAAGGAAAAATTGCATACGTAGGCATAATTTAATAATGTACGCTATATTGCGATTTCACCGCTTGGGTCCCCTACACACGGAATTATTCATATGCGGGGCGGAGGATTGTTTACCCTTGCATTAGGGTGAGTACACACGGTTGATAAAAACATTGCACGTGCGCTATCCGCTTAGCTACTATTTATAATGAAACGCACGGGGGCGCTCTACGTCCCCAATCCTATTTGTTTTTTAATGGATCTTCTACTAAAAAAATTACTTATAGTGCATTTCAAGTTTATGTAACTTAATTATTTGGATTGAAAAATTAATCACTGAGTTATACAACTTATCCTACCTATTCTATCCTTTAATTTATGATGATGACCCAGATATTAACATTATGAGGCACTGTGTAAAGATACCAATAGAAAACTCTCCAAAGAATATTTTAGACTTAGGTATAGCTTGTGTCTAAATGTGAATAAAAATGTATCGCAAAAATCTTATCTACTATTAAACTTAGCTACTATTTATAATGAAACGCACGGGGGCGCTCTACGTCCCTAATCCTATTTGTTTTTTAATGGATCTTCTACTAAAAAAATTACTTATAGTGCATTTCAAGTTCATGTAACTTAATTATTTGGATTGAAAAATTAATCACTAAGTTATACAACTTATCCTACCTATTCTATCCTTTAATTTATGATGATGACCCCAGATATTAACATTATGAGGCACTGTGTAAAGATACCAATAGAAAACTCTCCAAAGAATATTTTTGACTTAGGTATAGCTTGTATTAATGTGAATAAAAATGTGTCGCAAAAATCGCATTAAGAAGAACCGTTTAGCCTTAATAAAAATGAAACTTAAAATTTAAAATAAAACTCGTCTCTATTTACCTCTAATCAACATATTTTCCTTTAAAACGAAAAGTTTAGTACCTAATGTTAATCGATGATAATATTATTCTACTTAATTTATTTCAATTCATACATTAGAATAAAGACAATGTAAATTTATTTAAAATTATTTCAAAATAACATTTATGTGTACAAAGTTGCAAGTAAATTCGTGTGCGTGGAATTTTAACACAAGAAAAAGAGTAGCCCATGACTAACTAGCCCTTCGGCTATCTCAATACAAATTTTTGATCGATCCGTGCGGCATTCATATGTGAAAAAAGGCAAACAGATAAAATTTCGTATTTAAGTAAGGATCGTAGGATACAGGATGACAGGTGGAGGCGTCGTTTTCCTGTGTAATGTACCGTTTGGTGTGTCTATCAAATTACAGTCAGTTGGCGCATAAAGGTAGTCGTTAAGGTTCCCGTATAATGGGTGCGCACTATCGCAACATCTACGAGCGGTAACGCGTTGTGAATTGTCTAAATGAATGCAACAACTCGCACTGAGCGCTTCGTCGCCCCTCACTCTAAAAACGAAATTATCTCCTTTATCTATAGAATGTGCTGTTTATATATACTACCACTAAGGTGGCCAAGTTAACGGAATTTTAATAACAGTCCTGTAATTTTTACTTATTTTAATACTTTTATTAATATTTTTTTATTTTATGTCAATTTTTATTGTTCACAATTTAAAATTAATATTGATTTTATACACAATACAAAAAGGGTTACATAATAATTTATATTACGCTACGTGCCTGTAATAAGAATATGGGCATACACAGATGCGGTAAGCTGTCTGTTTTGTGTTTTTAACATTATTTAATTTACGGTATTTGTAAACATTAACTAAGTAAATCTTTAAAATTCTTCACATCTGGGACTAGTACGGTAACCTCTTGGCCATTACTATTACTACTACTACAATTACTCTATCATCAATACAATAGCATCGTTGAGGTTGGTAAGATGTAATTATTTCGTCCGTGTATTTTCGGTAAAGACAAATAATACTTATTATTTGCAACATATTACCGCCTTGTTGTATTATCTATACAAAAAAAATTGTTCATTAAAACTAAAATAGCACAAAAGTCCTATAACAATCCGTATAATCCTTGGCAACCCTAATCGTAGAGCGCGGCAGATGGCGCTTGCAATAAAACCACTAAACGCGATATCGTTCGCCCGCTGCCCCTTGCTTTATTATTTGATAGGGGAGCCAAATTAAAGGATTTGCCGTAACCCCTCGCTGCAACCCTCGCCTGACAACAATCACCTCTGTATTAAGTCTAATTGTGTTTTCAAATTCGGACCCTATAATGACACCAGGGATGGGTGCCATGTGAAAAAATGGGGCGTACACATCCCTCGGGCTTTATTAAATTCATTAGTACAGCTTGCTCCTATTTAATTGCTAGTATTGGATAGGCACAATAGAGGGTAATAAAAATTATACAAACAATCAAAAATATTTAAATGAATGTCACATAACTTTGCCTTAAAATAAATTCTTGTTTTTTAGCATTTTATTCGTCAATCTGCATATTGAGGTTGACTGGTTCGTCGGAAAATTATACTATTTCTATGCATAGTTAATAAAAATAACAATTAAGATAGATATTCATTCTTCTTTATATATATTTCCATTAATCTCTGCCTATTTTATGGAGATCTTAAAAAAAATATCATTTAGGAAACGGATTCCATTTTTTGGTAAATTATTTTAGGTGCACACATCGGTAAATTCTAGTTTCGTTTTCCCCTTTCATTTAGTGTCCCTTATCAGCAACGACGGCGCGAAACTAATTACACCGAATACGGCTTCCACTTCAAGCTCCGGCCGCCTTAATTGCACTGATTGAGACACGGATATTGATTTCGAAACAGTTTGCCTCGACGCCAGCTCCTTCGCTGCGGCCTGTGGTCGGGCGTGAAACGGCACTCATGAATAATGGACGCCTTGTTAGCTCCTTGACTCTTCATTTAAAACAGACGATTTCTATTCCACTCGTAAAGCATACGCCCGTGACTCACTCATTTACCATTCAACGTGATACTTCGTAAAAATGCAGCTCGAGCTCAGTAAGAATTTTAAGATCGTAGACATTTATAGCTTTGCATGCTTAAATAGAATTTATGCGTAAGACGGCGGACCGGTTACTAATGTTCTGTAAAGTTATTAAACGTCATTAACATATAGTGAGAACGGTGTTAGTTGGGTCTCGATCGGACCGAATAGTCTTTACGAATAGTGAAACAATTCTAAATAGGGGAAGGGGCGTACAAATAGATAGGGTGGTAGTAGCTATTGACGGCTGAATCCCGCACAATCTGAACCTTGTATTACAACACGCTTTTACACGGTCGGGGGCGAAGTGTAATTACGAGGGAAATAGAGTTTTAAATTCAATATAACAATTTCTTTAAATTAACGAGGGTGAAGCTTAGTAATTATTTAGACATTTACCGTGTATTATTTTATTAAAGAAACCTATTTTAAAAGGCTCAAGTGTCCATTTACAATGTAATTATTGGTACAGGATATATATTTATTTAACAGCAGTTGCGTGCGAGTCATGAATTATTAATCGCTTTCCGATGTGGCTCACGATAATTATACAATTAAAAATACTGTCGGAATAATAACGGTGCTCCAAGTAAGTTGGATTGTAAGTGCAAACGACATATTCAAGATTATATATTTATGAATACGATTAAAGCGACCGTGTCGTGTCTATAGAATAAATTAATAATATATTAAATGATTGGTTGCGGTACAAAGTAGTTTGTCATATGTCGTAAAATGTTAATGTACTCGTAATAAATGAGGCAGACTGCCTTTAATTCAACTGTTCTTAGCTATAATATATATTTTTTTCACGTTTATTAAAATACATAAATATTTATGGACTACAATCTCAATGTCCAGATGATCTCAAGGCCGAATAAGAGATGGTTGGATTCTATTATGTACAGTCATGTAAAAGGAGTAGCGCTAGAGTTGACGAATGAAAGGAGAGAATGGAAGCGCAAACATGTTGGTCCAACCACAGATAGAGTGGGATAAGGCCAGGAGAATGATGAATCTTAATGTTCTCGTGTCTTAAGACAATTTATATAATATCATTTAGAAAGACGCATTAAATTTAAAAAAAAGTATTGAAAGGAAATTCACAACGCAATAAGGAAGGAGATGGTAATGACATACCTCGTAACGATTATTGCCTATTTAGCGTTTCTAATTCATAACATTATTTCTGAGAGATAAATATTATGTACACAAAAGTGCCTTTTGAGAGTGTAATTATAATTGGTTGCGTTCGGTCATTTTTAAAAGTCGGATGTCCACTACTGGATTTTTCTCCTACGCATATTTATCGATCGTTCAAGTTGATGACAGCCATCATGCACTTGGGAAGCTGCGTTGTGATATTGTTAGATGTTAAACTATTTTTATGTGGCTATATCTTCAGTCAATCGCATAAGACTTTGGGACAGCAAGGTATCTTGCGATCAAATAAAGTTGGGAATAGGAAGGAAGGGTAATACCAATATTATTCGACTGATACGCATAACGGACATGCGTATGCATGTCCGTTATGCGGATAACATGGATTGGTACACATCTTAAGAAAAATAAATTAAAAACATCCATATCATTTAAATGTATCATTTATGTCACACAAATTCATTTTATCTTTTTATTATACACATATTTAGGATTTTTATGTCGCTAAAAAACAATGACCAAATAGTTGTATAATTTGGCGAGTATTTTTCCTATATTAAATTTTCAATTTAAAAATAACTTATTAACATCTGATATATATGTTCATTAAAGATATTAAATTTCGAAAGTTAATATAAATTTATGGTTGTATATGTAGGTTAAGATATATGTAGTTAGGAACGGATATCACACACTCTAGCGTATCACGTCACGGGACACGTATAAGGTCCTATTAACCATAAAAGTTAGTGTGCGATACATTTAAATTTAGCAAATACTCGATCAAATTCAAATTCAATATATTCTTTATTTAAATAAACTTGTAAACAAGTGCTTTTGAATCGTCAACTCTACTGCTGGTTCGGAAAGCTGTTCCTACCGTGAAGAGCCAGCAAGAAACTCGGCGGTTGCTCTTATAAAAATATAATTCTTAATACTATTTACATTTAGTCATTACTGTCCTGTACAGGATCTAAGCAATCTATATCCACACATTCTTGTCTTCTAAGTAATCCTCAACAGTATAGTAAGCTTTACAGCAGTAGGCAGTATAGTAGAGTCATTAAAACTATCATATTTTTCGGATTAGGGGCTGTTTAATACCGCTCCTTGACGTAGAAGCTGTTCTTAACTTTTTTTTTTATTAAAATCATTTTCAAAATAAATGTCTTCTAAGTTTATGTTACCTATATGCACAAACAACAGTTATATAGTCACTCCGTAAAGCAGGTGTTGTTTACGTTTATGTATGCGTCAATTTACAGGTAATTACGTCCTATCAAACAAGTTATCAACAAGCCATGCCATCTATAACAAATATGCACATTGAAGTGTGTCGTGGGAATATAAAGTATATACTTGCAAAGTGCTGACATATGTATGCATTTGAATTTAACCAACCGCGTGAAAGTGTCTCGAGTGTACTTCCGGAGTCTTAGTCATATCCTTTCATTTCAGTGAGCAAATTCTATGTATTTATTACAATTATATTCGTAGCAAGCTTATGTTGTGAACGCAGCCACAACAAACTTTTTATATCTGTCCATCAATCACCAATTCAAATTTGACAACTACTTCTTGTAACGGACTGACTTACTTACTGCCTTACTACTACACGGACTTGCTACCTTTTACCAAAACTGACGAATAAAACTGAGAAAAGAAGACTTCATTGTATCATTACCAGCGCCTAAATATCTTCACAACATCTAAGAAGAAACACTTATGTTTGGTGTTTATTGTAATATCCATCTTATCTTACATATGATTTGAAATCAGCTGGGCTGCTATTTAAATTAAGGTTAGAAAGTTAATAAAGTTTCGCCTACATTTAATATTGTTGTCGACTAAAGTCTAAGTACTAGTTTAAGTATGCAATCATAACATCAGTTAATAGACCTTAGTGATAAACCACAATAATGAATACATGTTAGGTACATGTATTTATTATTGTGGTTTATCTATATTAATTGTATAAATGCAAAAATCTGTCTGTCTATTAGGCTCTTTTGACTAATCTTCTGGACTGATGAAATAATAATTTAAAACAGTTAAAGCTTATAAACATGGATCTTATCCCTTTGACAAAAACCATATTTTCTGACGAGAAGTAACACATATTGCATTATAGACGGTACCTTAACGCTTAAGTTGGCGCCAACGAAATTGCGGGTACCCACTAGTACGTTATACATTTACGTAGAAGTGCGTGTTAACAAACTTTAATAGTCGTCGCCACGCTACGTTGGCAATAGCTCATTACACATTGCCACGATATTAGCTGTCAAAAGCAATGCAAGCTGTACTTGATCTTTTTTCTAAACAACTTCAAGTGGACTCGGCACATTAAACATTACTGTTAAATCGTGCTAGATTGTTAATAACTCATTAGCGTGCCGCGCTTTATTTTTATGTTTAGGTCACGCGAACAGTATTCTATAAACTTTGGTGGTTATATTTGATTCATAGGAATTATAACGTAATAGGAATATATCATGATCATTCCTTAAAATTGTTTGTATTTTATATATAATAATCATCATCATTCTCTTACCCTTATCCCACTCTAAGTGGTTGACACAATAGGTATGTTTATTTCTTCTATTCTCCTCTATCATTCGTCAACTCTATTGCCACTCCTTATTTATATATAATAATTATTATATTAAATTATTTTATGTATTTAATAAAAATGTATATTAATTCCAATAAATAATAAACCAGTCCAATAAATATGAAAACTACAGTCCCAAAGAAATTAAAATAAACTAAATATACTCTATTATTGTGATCATATAAAAACACTATGCAACATAAAAATATATTTCAATAATTTTTTTTACAAAGTATAGCACGTATTCCTTATTAACTCCGGGCTCCTGAGTTTGTATAATGGACTTCGCCTTATTGATTTTTTGATTTAATAATACATTATACGATGAGAAATACAATTGTGATGATACCTGTGTATCCCTAGAGATTTTATAGAATGTGTAAAATCTCTCAATGTGCATTGGAGCAGCGTAGTGGGTTTAGATATAACAGTAAAATTAGAGAGGACGCCTTTGAACAACAAATCAACCGGCAGTTCCTATAAAACATTATAAAAGCCTATCATGTTTATTAATAAAACGGTACGGTATGTTTAAATAAATTATGTAATTCAGATTAGAATAAAATATCGATTAATAATTTGTTCCTATTTAATAATGATAAATAAGCGGACCAAACCTGTTAATATACGTGTTATTATTGATCATGTGAAAAGGATTATTAGCGCTCTTGCTGTTGTTTCCATTTATTTGAATTATCATAACTCGATATATTATAACTTCAACGATGTCACCCGCTTAATCATTATATATTATCAAGGATTAATAAAATCGCTTTACATAAAAGAATATTAATTTATTGCTCAATAAACGGTATAATCATCATTTTATAGTTCACAGTTCAAGCAATGAAATATGCTGTCTATTTTTAAACTTTATTAACCTGAAATGATACAGTTAGTGTAATCTTCAAATACAATGTGTATACGAAATTGTATTGCAACAAGAAATCGTTGGATTATATATGGATTTGTCAATAAAGTCGTAACTAGCCCCGGTAAAAGTCTTCTTAAATGATCTCTCATCACTCGCTTGTGTGTGCCCTGAGGCATAAATAATTAACTTTTTTCAAAAAACATTACGTTTTTCTTATTTATGTCGACATTTGTAAAACCCAGTGAAAAGTTGATAAAAAAATTATTTCACAATAGACACACGTTATTTAAAAGTATTATTGAAATCCATCCATATAAATATATAATTAAATGAAAAAAACCTATAAAATCTATAGCCATGAGGAGAGTAGGGTGTATAAGACCACATTGTTGTCCGGGGTATTGTGGTTGCGGTTTCGGTCACGAAACGCTTGCGCTTGTTCTCATTTAAAATGTACCGCACGAGTTTTTGTTTTGTATTTGTATATTTTATATACAATTAAGTAAATAAGATTATTACGATAAGGTTGCTTACTATATTTTTCTTGCTCAACTGAAAGACGTTAGCTGCTAGATATGTTTTAATTCTAGGAATTGCCACGATACTCGATATTGAGCCGCTTGTATCCAGCGGCTCCACGGGAACTTTTTGTAGTAGTCTGTTCAGCTGATAGAGTGTTAATGTGTCGACTGATTTTATTATAGCGTGATATCTAGCGTCTGTCGTGACACTTTGGAACCCCGTGTATAGTTTGGTTATATATGTGTCCCACTTATCGCCAATTTCAACATTGTGACAAAAAAAGCTATATTAATCACTTTGATTCTTCTATAAATCTCCTCATTTTGGATTAAAAGTATAGTACAGTAGCACATACACTCCAAACTCTACTTACTTTGTTACTAGTTTGATGGGACAAGGTCATGAAGTACTTGAGCAAATTCTCCGAAATATATCCTGTAGAAAACCGATAGACAGGCTACCCTGTGCCGAAGTTGCAAACTGTGCAATTTGTCATTGGTTAGGCAAATTGTTAATAAACAATTTTTTGTTAATATCACCCTCAACTTGTAATATTGTAATTGGAACAATGAGGTACTCCATTAACCAGTTTCTATAATGGTGTAAAGTTTGAATTTGCCTGTCACTGTCAAAAATAATCCATCGTTTTTAAAATAGATCGGGGAACCTTTAAGCGATCCTTAAAAAAAAGTTCGCATTAGTCATCCAAGAGAAGATTACTCAAATGAATTATAGTTATATAAGAATTAGACCATATGATAGAATCAAAACATAACTTCAGATTTTAAGATCTCCAAATGAACGCCCTTATTATTTTGACCTATAATCCATTTATTATGGAAATAGTTACTCAAAATTTAATATATCTCATTACATATTATTATATCGAAAGTACTATTAACTTACAAAATTTTAAAACAAAAATATACCAAATGTCGTTAGATAATTTACGTAAACAAAACGTAGTAAGGACGTGTTTGGCTTAAAGGGGGGAAGTTGGGGTGGGAACGACCGCGTGGCTGTCCGCAGCACTGTGGTTGCGGTCTCGGTCGCCCAATCCGCGCCGCTTCCAACCAATACTGCTTTGTACTCTACATTTGTAAATCGCGTGAATATATTTATTTAATAGTGAAAAGTATTTATATAATTATAATACTATAATTTAAGATGCAATAAATCGTATGTATTTTTTGGTGTGTTGATATTCACTACTACTTATTATGCCTTTCTCTGCCTCATTGAAAAATACCGATAACCTATGAAATAAATCAAGATCAGAGTCATGCTATAGTAGACTGTCCTTTTTCATACCTCTCACATCTATAACAAGTAAACAGCACCCACTACATTTAACGAACTACATTCACTAAGCTAGAATGAGAGCTAAGTTTTTGTGCCCTGGCACTGCACACATTGAATAAGAAAATTTCATAGTTTATTTCGTCTTTTAACCGAAGCATTATCAAGGTAGACTCCTGAAAAAGTTATGAAAATGCAAAACCCAATAACCTTTGGTTTTGTTGTAAGACTTATTTTTGTTTGCTACGCAATTAAATATGTTAATATTAAGTATTAACAAAATCAAACACATAATTAAATATAAATATTGCATATGTCATGGTATGTAAATTAGCTCACTGATAGTGATACAATAATTAATACGTGTGAAAACACCGACATTTCAAAATTAACATAATTATTAGCATTAAACAGATGCGTAGTAGAGGTAGAGAGGTGGTTGGTAGGTGTTAACAAAATTGATCTTTCTAGTGCAGAGCATTAACGCAAGATTTTTCGTTTACTATTAAGAATTTATCTACTGCTTTTATAAAAAAAAATATTCATAATAATGAAACATGTGTGTTATACTGTACTTAGAAATTTAAATGTGATGCAAAATAATTTACACCAATTTTTTTGTGATAATTTATGAGGTCAGTAAAATATCTTAAATATGTCTGTCTACAGCGGTGTGGTATTTCTGAAAACTATCATTATTTTTTATTTTAAAGGAGCATATTTACCAAGTTTAGAAAAAACTTAAATGAAAGTAAATAATAT
Organism: Morpho helenor; assembly: GCA_029227775.1. Lineage (NCBI taxonomy): Eukaryota > Metazoa > Arthropoda > Insecta > Lepidoptera > Nymphalidae > Morpho > Morpho helenor. Next base: position 5,928,958 of record JARGCU010000006.1, read on the forward strand.
ATCTAATGTGTGGTTAGTAAACATTGCAAATCAGACTTATTCCATTTTCTTGTTCTATGTGCTTGTTGAATTGAATAAATAATTTCGAGCGCAGGTCGTGGCGCACAATAAGCATAACCGAGAGTCCAAACAAGCTGCGCAAACACACTGAGTAAATTTGACGACTCACCCTACCCTCCTCTATCCGCCCTCTTGCCTTTAGATACCATATAATCTCCAAACGCTGCTTATATTTCCAACTCCTATCCATCTGTGTTCTTTAGAGATCGAGCTTGTACTGATAATACACGACCAGTATATCACTTCATAATTTTATCATGTTTTAACCGGTTATTGAATTATATGATTTCTGTTTGTTCAAAAATCTTTGGAGGATGGCATCCTACTGTAGGCCACGAAACGTGAACGTTTATATAATTATTTCGCTTACACAGTTTTTTTTATGCACAGTAATTAAGTAGGTGATACCAAATTGTTTTTACACTGAATTTTAATATTCACCCCTCAATAAAACTATAAAGTGAATTATTAAAAAAGACAGGTAACTAAGTCTTCAGTAACTATTATCGTAAAAAATCTAGATAACAAAGCAATTATATTAACATAATTATATAAATTTGAGATGTAGCGAAATAAAATATGAATAATTAATTCAAACATTATTGCCTAACATCCGTTGCATATTTGATCTCAAATGAAGATAATATCTTAATGGACATAATTAGATTTATTTTAAAAACAAATGAAAAACTGTGTGTGTGCTTTAAATATTACATTAATATTTATTATTTTATCGTTTTAATAGTTCTTCTGTGAAATTTTTTGCGCTTAACTATGTGTTCGTTTGCTGCGATCAAAATTTTCAATGTCATTTTTTTCATACAACTTTTAATTTGAATTGCATTCTGACATACTAAATTAACAATTCCTATTTGTTATGAGGGTCCGTGCAGCCGTGTAGTTTAGGTATTTGCGCTGGCTGTATACAACGAGCTTGCAAACAACACAGCAACTCTAAATAAACAAGTCTCAATCTCTCGCTATGGAGGCTTATCTAGGGCTGCCGATGATACTTTGTAAAACTATTTTAATTTGCAAGTTGTATCTGTAACTGGAGTGGGTGTGTAAAGTATTGTTGGATTGCGTACGCGGTGAATGTAGTGTTTACGTTCGCTGTAAACTAGTAGGTAACAAACAACGCTATATCATCTATTAACCGTAACTAAACATGGCTAAATTCGCTCGCCGTAGATACATTGAAAATCAATAATATTACTACATTGAACACATTTCAATAATATTACATGTATATTATTGCTTTTTCGGAATGTGCTAATATTATATTTATTCTGTAAAGTTAGCGTAGAAGATATTGGATGAATGTATTTTAGTGGGTAACGAGTTAAAGAAACTTGTTGAACTTCTTTTTAATGCAAGTGAATTTCGATTTACGGTTTAATCTATTTCAGGCAGAAACTAAGAGAATTCTATTATCAACGAACACCGTCCGAAACCAAAATTGAGACGTCTATATCAATCATATTTTGAATATGTATATTATGTCCACAAAAATCGCGATTAAAGAGCGATCGCAAAATATATTATCATACTATTACGGTTTGTTGACAATAGAGTCTAAAGTATGTTACTTTTAGCTATACCAACAATATATTTAAAAACAAAAAAACTTTAAACCACAATTCTAAATGTTATCGGTCATTATTTATACACTAGTGACCCGATAAACCTGATATTATAGGAAACGACATAAGTTGCACTTGCGACCTACTTAGATTGCAAACCATTTTTTATTTAAGAGATATAGAGCATTAATTTCATTTGGCTTTTTGCTTAATATGGAAGTAGGTTTCGTTTTTGTCATCGCAGCCACTAATATCTCTTTAACAAAATTTCCTACTGTAAAAAAATATTATCATAGACTACAGATCTTGAACTCAAAGTATAGTTTACTATATTCGAACCAGCTGCATCCGCCGTGTGGTATCCGGCTGAATAGAATAGTACCACCCTCATTTTTTACCGAGGTGTCGTAAAAGGCGACTAAGGTAAGTCGACCCGCCGTGTGGTATCCGGTTTAGTAGAATAGACCACCCTCTTTCTTACCGAGGTGGCGCAAAATACGACTGAGGTAAGTTGACCTCAGGCCAGCGGCCGGTCGTAAAATACGAAGCCAAAACATGTGACAGCATTTTTATAACATGTTGTGCCGACCCCACTTAGAGTGGGATAAGGGCAGGAGGATGAAGATTCAAACCAGCTGCATCACATAGCAACAATAGGTTTTACTCCTAGTAGTTGACTAGTTTCGAACCTATCCGAAGCTCTTAGTCATGAGCTATTCTTGCAGCATTGTAGCGTCGGGAGCCATTACGTTTCTTATGATTACAGTAGCAGTATTCTCGTGTAACGTACTGTTTGCGTTTGCTTTATACAGCGAACTAGTAAACAACATTGCAACCCGTGTACATAAACACGCTTCAATTTCTCTCCATGGACGTTCACCTAGGGATGTCGATTCTTAACGTACAACTATTATAATTTATAGTTTCACTGTGGAAACAACTTTATGCTAATCCATATTGTCGCGTGCAATTTAAGTACTGTTTACGTTGGCTGCGTACGAGCTGGCAGACAACACTGTCAACTCTCCTTAAACAAACATGCCTCAATCTGCTCTTTGTGTATACATTTAGGGTTATCGGTGATGCCAAAAAAAGGTACAACTAGTGAATTCGTTTTTACAAAAGTACTTCAGATGTTGCTAAAAGTTTTTTTTAATACTCGTATCATTCCATCACACACAACTGTTTTTATATGACTTTTTGATCGAAATGATTAAGCGCGCTACAGGAATATACATAGCAGAAATATATTTTTATTTATTTATTAATATGTCTACATTTATTATAATAATACTAAGGACAAAGAGCTTAAACTGGTACGGGCATAGTGAATATTATAAGTTGTTCGTACGTATGTAATTCTAAGTAGAACTGTACATATTAGAATTACATAAATACTTATATATGTATATATTTCCCGGTTACATTCTTAGTTAGATGAATTGAAGTTATACAATATATCAATAATATTGAATAAGATGGTGGCAACCCTACGTTGCATGGACAAACCAACTATCGTTTTAAATTTAAATCTATCACTGAAGTATCTCGCATATCGGTGAAAATACCTTTCTAGTTTAACTTATGTTCACTTGCAGCTTCGAGATGAGTCGGTGTTATTTGTTAAACATGTTTGCATAATTGGGTTAGCTTTTGTAAATAAGTAATAAGTATAATATATATCGTGGATGTAATATTTTACACTGTAATATTACAATACAAATATGTGATTGATTTTTGTACTTAATACTCGAAAACTATCAAATAGTGTCAAAAGTACGTTATAAGGTTTGATTTTGCTACACGATTTTTCAATATTGTTGTTATTTCTATGTTTAAATATTTTAAATATTATCTTGGGTGTATAGATATTGATGGTTCAAATACTAAATAAATTCCAGATTTTTAGAATTGCTGGTGGTGCAAATAATAAAAGAATAATATTATTTATCTTCTTTTATGTCACCTTAATAATTAGTCTTTTATAAAAAAATAGTTAACGAAAAAAGAAGCCGGATGTGCATTTAGTACATTTCCGTCCCACGCATTGAATTATAATAGGTTCGATAGAAGTATTTATATTTCGAGCTTATCGTAAGTCAACACGCCGTTATCGGGCACTTTATCATTCATACACTGATCGCATAATACCGTGTGTATCATATTTATTTATCACACGAAATTGTTACGATTTACTGTAATCAATCCAATCAATTTTGGGCTAAATCTCCGATAACGACACTATCTCGACATGCAGACAGTGCGAGGAAATCTCAAGATAGCGGCTCATATTACTATCAAAATAATGTTAATGTGCTACCATGTTACTCAAATGTATATTTTATCCTTAATTTTAATGCTGATAAATAAAACCTGACATAATCCGCTTAGCTGCGACTTTCCAAATTCATTAGAATTCTTCGACGGGCATAAACATAATACATACTCATTTACATAGAAAGCGGCTGAGCGTTGAATGATTGTATAACTTAAACTTCGTATTAACAACACTAATTGCCAGTACAGTACTACCAAAATAGACTTGTAGTATTGTTACGGCGCTCCATTGTGTCTTGCACAATATTCTCACAAGGCGGGCGATAGGAGCAAGTCATTAGTCGAGGCGGCTCGTTGCAGACGACAAAAAAGTTCCGCGTACTCTCCAATGATTGATTTGTCTATGGAACCGGTCGTTATCTCTGGTGTTAGCAAATTGTTCGATTCCGGAGTGCATTGAAACGAGTTCTTATGTAACATTCAGTGCACGACTACTGCATAAACCCACTTTGTGTTTTTATCTGATGAAAGTCAGATAATGTTTTTATAATTGTTAGGTAGCTTTTGTACCTACCAATTATCTGGATATTAATATAATCTCATATATTAATAGATAGTAATCAGTCATGACTAATTTATAATTATTGAATGTAATTGCTACGTCATCGGGAGAATTCATTATAAGTGATTAGGATTTAAAATGTTAGTTTTGGCTTATTTTAATATATATTTTGTTTTTTTTTTGTTACTAAATAAGCGTTGCTCCAGCTACAAGTAAAAGTCTATGATTTAAGAATAAAGGAAGAAGTATTTTATAATGCATGGTTTTTTTTTTCATGTACATGCCTATTCAAGTTTTTTCGATTTAATTATACCGTATTTATTAAGAATAAGGTATTTAATTAATAAAGCGGATCTCGAGTTAACAATTCACACTCGTTTATAATCGCTCTTGTAAAAAGAGCCGAGTCAAAAAGGCTTCACGCTTTAGCGGGAAGATACACAAAGGGCAGTAAACGTTCGGTATAGAGTATGGACCTAAACAAACAGGGGTAGCTAGGAAGCTGGGCGCTTTGTTTGAACAGAAACATACGATTCAACAAACTGTACCTCCACATGGCCTTACAGACTATTGTGAACATCGTCATATTAGCCTCCAATCGATATTTCTATTAAAGCGTTAAAATGGGGTCGTACTAATCGTACAAACGATATTTGAAATAATACGGATGACATTTTAATAGAATTTCTGTAGATAAGGACTATCATTGCCTATTCAATTAATATAAATATTAGAATACATTTAAGCTGTTTCTTCTTATTTGAATATAAAAAATAGTGATCATGAAAACAATAATAATTTAATTGGAAAAATACATTTGTCATTTTTTTGATAGTTTAAATTTGCGCCCACTGCATACCGAAAAACTTTTAGAAATTATTTATAAGTCAGAGCTCTTTTCAATAAATGTATGGTGACATTTATATATTATATAATGTTTTTCACCTGTCTGATAACGCTATGGCGTATATGTAAAAACTGTAGTGAGAACTTTAGTAACATAAATTTAGTAGTACCTAAGTACAGATAAAGATTCTAGTACTCTCTCAGCTATCCATTTATTTCCATACCAAATATCACATTGATCCCTTGTTCCGTTCGGATCTGGAGGACAGACAAACACTGTATTTACAATAGTATAATAAATATAAAAATTTTGGATTAATACTCGATACTTGATATTCGAGATAACGATGATTCCTGCGCTCACCCACTCGACGCGTCTATTGGACTTGTTCTCGCCGTATAATTATATTATCCATTTGTCTGTAATAAATATTAATGTCACGACTCGCGCCTCGCCCACTACGATTAGATATTTTTATAATATGGATACCGAGAAATTGTATCGGATTAGAAAAACAATTATATTATTAGGGTTCTTTGCTCTTAAAGTTTCTTTATTATTGCCGCTCGTTTTGTAATTTTAATTAGAATTAGAATTATGTTACAATTAAAAATACATAAATTAAATTTAAACAAGATTGAAAATATATGAATTAAACAGCCGTAAAATAAGTAGCAAAATAATTTCATCATTTTTTACTGAAATTCTACAAATTAATCACTTCTTCAATAAATTCTTTGTTACGCTATGAACATAAAAAAATAATTTATTGTACGAAATTTCCGTACACTAATAAAACTTTTTCTCAAAGCTTTATATTAAGTATTTTCTTATTACTATTAGAATGTTAACAGGGTTTTAAATTGTAGTAACGGCCTGTTACTATCCCATTGCTGGGCATAGGCCGTTTTTTTTGGAGAGAAGGATTGGAGCTTAGACCTACCACGCTGCTACAATGCGGATTGGTAGGTTACACATATCCCCAGAATTCTCTAGAGATATGCAGGTTTCCTCACGATGTTTTCCTTCACCAAAAACGTGTGATAAATGTGTGATTGATAATTGCAAATCAATTAGACACATAAGTTTTACTAGAAAACTCATTGGTGCCTGCCCGGGGTTTGAACCCTATACCTCCTCGAAAGAGGCGCACGGTGTTACCGCTGGGCTACCACAGCTTCGGTTTCAAATTAAATTAGTAAAAACATTATGTTTATAAATAACTTTGTGTTTTCAATTTGAAATATTAACGTGTTTGAGATAGATCTAAGTCAATTTAGCGCCAGGACCTCGTTAAGCAAGATGGACAGGCTTAGTGTCGATCGTGGAAGGATTGCATTATCGAGAGGCCAGCCACTAACGTTCTACGGCAGGCTATGTTTAAACAATTATTGCTCGACGCAATCCGAATCGACGATAATGTTGGGTTCAGTTTGTTGCAATAATAGTGTCGTTAATCGATTCGGCTTCTATTTCAGGAGAATAATTCATCACTCGTCTTACACTTTCAATAGAACAAGACCGGGTTGTGTGCACAAAATGTTCCTGTAAAGTTTAATGGCACTCAGAGCATTTTAACTGTAATTCATATATCTTATATGAATTATCATATAAGCTCTGCGAAGTAGGCATACAAGTTTTTAATAAAAACTTAAAGAATGCAAAATTGAGATTAAAGTAACATAGAAAACATAATATAACCAAACAAGTGCTAACGAAGCACAGAGAAAAAACTATGCAGAGGAAATTAGCGTTGAACAAACTAATAGAACCCACGACCATGTTGACGCAATGCCATGCGTAATTCTGGTCCCAAAATAAAAAAAAAAACTCAATCTAAAGCTAAGCTTGAAAATTTTCTAGTTGCACTGCTGGTGTAGATTTCAAACCTTACCTATTATCTTATATTATAAATGCAGAAGTTTGTAAGTATACTCTTTCACGGCGATTACGCAGAACCATTGTCGATGAAATTTGGCACAATTACTCCTCATACACGGGGGGTCACATAAAGGCTATAGAAATCCTGTTATTTCTACAGGAATAGGATGACATTGAAAAGCGCCATCTATTATCAACCTATCACGCGACAACAGTCCACGCAAACGAAGTTGCAGGTAAAAGCTAGTACCTAGCTTAATAACTTCACTTTCAGTATGCAAAATATAAATTGTTGAACGCATATATACAATCTATATCATTTACACCCGTTTACGTTCTATTGCCGGATGTTGATACTGTGAGAAAGTCTCCATTTCGCTATCTCTTCTACCGGTATTACGTCGGGATTTCTATCTGCATTTATTTTAATCAAACAAAATAAATACCACATAATTTCTATGTCCTGTATATTATACGAATTATATTTTTTTAAAAAGACGTGTCGTCATTCTCCTGTCCTCATCCCACTCTAAGTGTTGTCGCATGACTTGACTAGGTGTTTTACGACCGGCCTCCTGCAACAACTTACCTTAGTTGCCTTATACGACACCTCGGTAAGAAATGAGGGTGGTCTGTTCTACTCAGCCGGATACCACACGGCGGGTTGACTTACCTTAGTTGCCTTTTACGACATCTCTGTGAGAAATGAGGGTGATATATTCTTCTCAGCCGTAATCATTCGGCATTTTCTTAAAAAGAAGAGTATTTTTGTTTAATTTTAATTAAGAAGTCAATTCAAGCCACTTTTAAAGTTACTCTATAAAAATCCTTATCCTTTTTAATTTTGTTTAATAAAGCAAAAACTTCGCAAGAGCTGCGGCAAGATAAGCTGCGGTATGCATAAATAATTCATAAAAGAGCTGGCAGCCATTAATGAAGATCGAAACCGCAGCAGAAGCGTCCGTGTCCGCTTGGTTTATTTCGCGAACACGATCATGGTAAAAGTACGTCACATAGAGTGCTTGGGAGAGCGGGAAATTATCAATAAATTCTACTATTATACATTGGTAATCGTTTATGATTATTAATTGACCGTTAAGACGGTTCTGAGCCAAAATTATATTGAAAATTATAATTATACTGAATCTCCGCATTGTATTGCAATAATTCTACAAGCACTATTTGGTAGAATATAATTCAAAATACTCAAACTCTTTAAAATATAATTAATAACTGTCGAACTTTTACTAGAGGAATCGACTTCCTTAGACATGTAAAATATAAAACATGTGTGTCGAATGGAAAAAAAACACTTGCTCCACTCGAATGCTATCACGCAATTGAGGTTGTATTTAAGTTAATATTTAAACAGTCGGTTTGTTGTTTTTGAGTCTCTAATAAATTTTACGTCTTTAGTTTTATTCGTAAGTACGTGCGTAAGTAAGTACGTAAGTATATGTTTTCTTATTATTAACATACTTGTTCCACTGTGAGTAGCCTAATTACATCCTCATCTTCCTTATTTCCATTTTAAGTGGGGTCGGCACAACATGTTATAAACATGCTGTCACATGATTTGGCTGCGTTTTTTACGACCGGCCGCCTGCCTGACGTCAACTTACCTTAGTCGTATTTTAAGACACCTCGGTTAGAAATGAGGGTGGCTTATTCTACTCAGCCGGGTAGACTTACCTTAGTTGCCTTTTACGACACCTCAGTAAGAAATAAGGGTGGTACTATTCAGCCGGATATCACACGGAGTAGTCTAATTTCATATTTCCTTTTTAAATCTACACTCGTTGCGACTACCTTAATTTTAGCTTTTAGCTGTTCTAGTTGTCGACTACTATTTCTATTAAAGAAAACCATCGTAATGCTGTCACTAATACACAAAAGATAAAAAAAACAGATATTAATAAAAGGCCACCCGCTGCCGCTTAAGCTACAAAGTGCTCTCCTTCAGGCGTGAGTGTTCAGAGAGACAATAAATTGCGGTGTGCAACCACGAACGCGAGTCGCGACCCGCATCTAGGTCACCACCGTGCCCTAGCCTAGCGTTAACGTATTAACACACGAGACTATGTAAAATGACAAAACAAACGTATTTTTAGTAACGATTTGAACAATAAATACAAATTATTTACTGTTTTGTAGATGTAGATGACTAGTTGTGCCGCAATTTAGTTTGCGACAACTATAGCGCTGATATATCCTCAATATTATGCACCATGAGGTTTTTCATTGTTCCCGAAAGAAGAAAGAGTACTTTTTTATTTTATATATTTGCCCATATTAGCTTCTATAGCACCAAATTTAAATTCAATACTGGTCCAGCTGATTATCCGTAAAAGACATACAGACAAGCAGAGAGACAAACAGATTTTCGCATTTATAATATTAGTATGGTATAACTAAAAATTGCTATTTCTACTATTAATGTATCTCCTTTTAGCATTAAGCCAAAACCAAAAAGGCTCCTCAACAATCCATACTAATATTATAAATGGGAAAGGATGTTTATGTGTGTGTGCGTGTGTATGTGTGTGTCCTTTACGTTTCTCGTTGGAAAAATCCATGCTTTTCCCACGGAAAATATCTAAGTATTTTTTTTAAGTTTACGAGGACGAAGTTTATTGTGTGACCTTGACTTTGTCGGTGTAGCCAAGTATATAAGTAACCAACGACATTCTCCCGCTCTTTAACTATTTCCTTATCAAAAACCGTGAATTGCTTTTGTATCGTGTACGTTCCGTGTGATGGAATCTTAATGTCTGTTTCTCTCACACCCCACTGGCTCACTGTTGACAATGTGCACAAATTGCGCTACGGATCCGAGGCAACCCTCTTCTCACCGCTTACTGCTTTATTTTTACAAATACAAAACTTTAAAGATTTCTATGTTATTATTTTCTCATATAGACATATTTTTTCTTCTTATCACCTTAAATATTACTTGTTTTTTTTCAGTACTGTTTTTGTAATATAAAAGCTTGTTTGTTAGTTTGTTGATAGTAATACAGAAAATATGTACATATTTATAATTGCAGCAGATAATCTCAATATTATGATTACGAGACGAATCATAAGATTAATACTTATGTTACACTTATGCTATTTAATTATAATATGTATCGCTCAATTTAAAATTTTAAATAGGTATTCCAGAAGCAAAAACGGGACTTTTTATGCTATGTTAGCCCGTTATATAAATTTTAAATGTACTAAAGTTTATCAATATTGCTCCTTTAGATTGACCTCGAAAGCGTAACAGACTGATAGACGGATTTTTGCAATATAATATTATAAAAATATGCTAACGTTATTATATTTAAGGTTCTTCTTTTTAACTGATAGATTTCAACTACTGGGTACTATTTTCTAGGAAATTCCATGAAGTAGTTCGATGGCGACCTATTTTTGACTACATCGTCTTCTGGCATCTGAAAATTTGAATATATTTTCATAAAATATTTATTTAAATAGCACTCTTCAATATTTTAAGTCAAGTAAACTTCTGTATTACTTTAGACAAATACAGCACCGTTAGAATTTTCCAAAAACGATATTTGTTTTCTTAAACATTGCATTGAAAATTTCATTGTTTAACATCCCATTTGCTATATCATAACCGAATCCAACTATTAATGACAGTCTCTACATAATGTGCAGAAAATAGATTCGCGAACAAATGGAGCGTCACCGCAAGATGCAACTCGAGATTAAAAGCTCGACCGACTAAACCACGTGAAAATCGTGCAAAAAGAGAAGTCACCCGCGGCATTAGCGGATGAGTGTCGGAGCCATTAGTGCGCCACCCACTCGCCTCCCCAGCCACCCTCCGCTCGACGTACCTCTTTTATTTCTCGCGCGGGGATGAACTCCTTAATGACAAACCTTACTATATCTTTTGTGAAGAGCCCGCAAAAGTACGTATTTTGCGGCCCTCTTGTACGATCTTTTTTATCCTCGAGTTTTTCACAGCTTTTATACGTGTATAAGAGAAAGATATATGTATATAAAGCGTTTCGTTGTCGGAACAACGTTATGTCGATTTGAATTAATATTACGGTTTATGGTACATATTTGTAGATACTGTAATTAAAACTGTTATTAAAAGTATGCATATTTTATAGTGTAGCTAATCCACTCCGTACAGGCAGATGTGATTAAATACAATAAAAAAATGTTATCTACACTCATCAGAATACTTTAGCATTGTGAAATTATTAAATTATACACTTTTACCTTGCCAAATTTAAGCAATTATAAATAAGTCTTAAAATTTTTGCGAACCTGTTTTGGTTGCAGAACAAAAATAATATCAATTAAATAAAACGTAAGTTATTAAAAAAGCAAAAAGTGTTGCAACTTCCCTCTCCGTTTTTATAATTTTGTAATGTGCAATTTGGTATGGCAACATTTTTTATTTTATTAAAACTGCGTTTTAGCACGCTCCGCCAAAGATTTTTGTTATGAGTAATTTAAACGGCCTAGCAATTTGTAGCCAAATATATAACCTGACAAAATATTCGTTTATTAAACTTTTAAGATTTATGTTCGATTTATACTATAACACAGTTACCATTTGTCTATAGAAATTTTAGTAAGTGATTTAGAAATTTATTTATTTTTTCTACGTTTTATATTTGACTATCAAAAATGTGGTCAGTAAAATACAACATCTTTACATATATACAATGTTGATTATTTATTTTCTTGAACTACTATATTTTTGGAGGCATTACTTTTTTGATATACTAAAACTAAAGTAGAAGCTGTTTAATATATATTTATACAAGATTTCATGCATGGACTCGGTGACAGGAAAAAATGAATCGATTGTTATATCAAAACGATATTTAATTATGTATTTATTCAAAGAATTAACAACAACGCGCGAGATGGAGAGCTATAATGTAATTTGTGCCTTGCGGTGAATTAGTTCGTAGATTGTTCGCCTCACTAATTGCCTCTGACCTCTACAACCGACTACATTTATTTACTCTTGCGGTAAATAACTATTTTAAAACTTTGTTGCATGAATTTCGTATAAAGTTTCATCATTATATGCAAATTTTCTGTAGCTTTTGTAATAACATGAGTGATGAACATTAACTGAAGCTCGTTTTAATTACATACTCGATTAATAATAAAGATTTGCCGATATATGACGTACTGGCTCGATAGCGTAGGTGGCAGTGACTGCCTTTAACTCCACGGGTCGCGGGTTCGATTTCCGCCGAGAACCATCAGTTTCTAAATCCAATTTGCTGGTTCTTTGAATCTTTGTGTATTAATATATATTTATTTAAGAGTTAATTATACTTATTCAATTATATATATTACATTTATATATTACATATTACATATATTACATTCACATATTATTATATATTACATTCAATTATATATATTACTAGTCCGTCACTTGCAACACAAGTTTTACTTACTTTGAGTACGGACGACCGTGTGTGTAATTCTCTCATATATATTTATTTCAATGAAAATTTTTGACAGACTTACAATTTTTTTATTTATGTGACGTGTTATGTATTGTTGTAGATTAACAAGTACACCATTGGTTACCGGCGGACTGTAGTTTTTACAGAAATCTCTATTTTACGCGATATTGGCGGAATATATCGTTCTCTAAAAACACAGATCGAGGCTATAAACACAACGAAAAATAATTACCAACGACAAGTGAAAACAATTTTATAAAATAAATGCTGGTTACTCTGTTAATTATGAGGGATAGATTGAAATAGAAGATAAATAGAAAACACTTCGAATTCATATTTTATTTTGTCGCTATTAATAAAATTCACACCGCGGCGCAATGTCTGATAATGTAATTTGTGGTGTTCCGACACGTCACGGGTTACCCGTGTCACTTGCCGCTACGGTACATGCGATACTATCGATAAAACATTTGTTTGTTTTGTACTATCTATGAAACTATGGGTATTTGATTGATTATTCTTTAGTGTGGAAATAACTCTACCTTCAGCTCCACGGGTTGGGGGTTCGATTCCTAGCGACGCCAACATTTCCTAATTACAATTTGTTGCTTGTTTGTGTTTGGATACTTCGAGTCTAATATGTATTTAAATATATCCCTCTTTAAAATTATATACGTTAAAATTTATAATTTGACTGGACTGGGTAAGTTTGGTAGTGAATTTATCCTTAGGGATCGTGGGTTCGGTTCCTGGAAAGCGTTATAATTTTCTAAAAATATCTAAATGTTTCTTCTATTTGTTGTTCTATTTGTCTAGGCTTATTTATTTACGAATTTAAGTATTTATTTAAAATATATCTTTTTATTTTTTCCCATAAAATTTGTATTAAGTTAATTACTTTTGGGACGGCCGTGCCCCATTTAAATACAGTTCTTTTAAGTTTATCTTTGATCCTGAATAATATTTCGTTGATTTCCATTGCCAGATAGTAAATTCAAAGATCTGCCACTAAAGAATTATTACTTTGCAATATTATTTTGTTTACAAGTTATAAAAAATGTTTTATTCTATAGGTTTTTGAATGAATTTTAATTAGCATACTCCACTTACATATGTTTGACTCAAAAATACATTTCTTTCTACAAAGTCTCTTTATGCTTATTAAGAATTATGACTTTCAAACCAAAGACTAGTGATGTAATTTAATTATTCTGTAATATTATTTACATTGATAAATGTTAATATTTACTTTAAGATTAATATGATTAAATTGATTGGTATATTATCTTCTATTATATTATCAAGTAGTGTATACTATTAATATAATACGTACGCAAGATATTGGTCATCATTCTTCCTACCCTTATCGCATTCTAAGTGGGGTCGACACCACGTGGTATAAATTTGGTGGTATTTTGGCGGCCGCTTGCCTGACGTTAATTTACCTTAGTCGACTTTTGCGACACATCGGTAAGAAAAAGGATGCTTGGTTTTTCTATTAAGCCGAATACCACACGTCGAGTCAACGTACCTTAGTCGCCTTTTACGACACCTAGGTAAGAAATGAGGGTGGTCTATTCTACTCAACCGCATACCACACGACGGGATTGCAAGACATTAGTATGTTATGTAAAGATTGTATAATAATCAAATTAAGGATAAGTAATTAAGTCATTTTATCTTAGACAAAATAAAATTCCAATATCACGGTTCGCAAAACAAACTGTCCATTCAGTATGTAATGAAAGTATAATTTGCGGCGGCGTGGTTGCGCTATGATTCCGCGATCGCCGCATACCCACACTGCGGCTTACATACATATTTTACAAGCAGAAAACCGTGTGCATTATTAATAAATAACGATAAAAAAATAAAAAATAGCCGTGTGGTATCCGGCCGAGTAGAAAAAACCAACCCTCCTTTCTTGCCGAGGTGTCGTAAAAGGCGACTAAGGTAAGTCGACCCGCTGTGTGGTATCCGGCTGAGTAAAATAGACCATCCTCATTCCTTACCGAGGTGTAGTAAAAGGCGACTAAGGTAAGTTGACCCGCCGTATGGTATCCGGTTGAGTAGAATAGACCACCTAATTGTTTACCGCGGTGTCGTAAAATTAAAATTAGTAAATTGACGTCAAGCAGGCGGTCGGTCTTAAAATACGTAGTCAAATCATGTGACAACATGTTTATAACATTTTGTGCTGTGCACTTAGAGTGGGATAAGGGCAGAAGAATGATGATATATAGGATACCTTTAAATTCATAGAACTTTTAATCTGAAAATTATTAGCTTTTATAATTAAAGAAGTCATTTACGTAATTCCTAGGCCTTGATAAAAAAAAGTTATTGGCAAAACCTTACACAACACAGCCATAAGTTTTTTAATAAAAATGTAAATATCAACATTAATATAAGGTGTCATGTTGTAAAACCACTTCGGTGAAATCAACACACCGATATAAGCGCTTGATATTCAAAAGGCTCATTATGTTAATTCGTTCTCGATTCACTGCAAATCTGTGAATAAAATTAATGTGCGTTTAAACGGAAAATACGAACAAAGCCAATAAATGCGAGTAGCTCGAACACGCCGATTTATCATTTCATTTGACCGCATGCATATTGTTTATCGTGTTAATTTTATTTGTTACTGAACTTGCCGACTGCAATTATAAAATGATATTATTGAATCGAACGCGACTGGCATCGGCAATTAGTAGATTCGCCATTCATATGATTACCAAATTGAAATGAAAACATGAGTTTTGTTGTGTTTTCAGCCTTTAATACTTACCCACTATAATTTATTTTATTTAGCTTCTAGTAGAATTATAATTTATTTATTTAGTAGTAATAATGCAGCCGCAAATTTATTTAGTAGTAAATGTGACAGCATGTTTATAACATGTTGTGCCGACCCTACTTAGAGTGGGATAAGGGCAGGTGGATGACGAGCAGTAAGAGCTTCTATTTGAATTATATTGGCTTCATAGTATATTGCAGGCAATTTAATTTTTGTGCATAAGAATATACATAAATGAATAAATCCTTACAGAAGATCTCCGACTGGGGTAAACTAAATTTAGTACAATTTAACCCCCAGAAGACACAAGTTTGCGCGTTAACTGCTAAGACATCGCCATTTGTCGCGTCACCGTCTTTCGAAAATACTCTTTTAGGTGTCTCGAGTAATATCGAAATACTGGGACTCGACATCTCCAATAGTTGCAAGTATCGCGATCACTTGGAAAGGAAGGCTAAGTTGGCCTCCAAAAAATTGGGTGTCATCAATAGAGCGAGACAATACTTCAAGCCGGCCCATAGACTTGCGCTGTATAAAGCACAAGTCCGGCCTCACATGGAGTACTGTTCTCATCTCTGGGCTGGTGCACCCCAGTACCAACTTACGCCATTCGATCGCATACAGCGCAGAGCAACTCGTATTATTGGGGACAAGGTGATTAGCAAACAGCTGGACTCTTTAGCGATGCGTAGAAACGTGTCATCGCTGTGCGTTTTCTACCGCATCTTTCACGGAGAGTGTTCCATTGAACTACATGACCTGATTCCAGCCGCTAAATTCCACAACCGCACTGTACGTCACAGGTTAAAATATCATCCTCACCATCTGGATGCGTGGCGATCCACGACAGTGCGGTTTTCAAATAATTTCATTCCGCGTACCACCATTTTATGGAACGATCTCCCATTGGCGGCGTTCCCGGATCGGTACGATATAGGTACCTTCAAAAAGCGCGTTTTCCACCTTTTTAAAGGACAGCAACACCCTCGCTCTGCGAGAGGTCGTGGGCGGCGGTGATTACTTGAGGTGCACCGCATGCTCGTTTGCTCTCCTATTCCATAAAAAAAAAAAAAAAAAATGTACATAATTGTAAATAAACCAATGTACTTATGTATAGTGCAATAAGAATGAATAAATAAATAATTATTAAAATATTGGCGGTGTATATAATACACAAAGTAGGAACCGACATGGATAAATAAATAAATAAATAAATAAATTCTATAATTTATAAAATACAAGAATTATAAAGAAGATTATAAAATACAAGATTCTATTGTGGATTTAGAGTGGATTAAAATGAGTGTTAAGGATATATTAGTCAATGTCACTACAGCTGGATATAGAAACAGGAAAAAAAAAACACTTTCAGATTTACTTATAATTTTCGTATGAACTTTTCTACACTTAGGAAAATGATCTTCATGAAATGAATGAAATGATGAATGCCTACAATGCCTTTAATATAATAAACAAGTCAATATTGTATTGAAATAAAAATTGTGAAACATAAAAGATTTGAGAATTATAATACAACGGAAAATTCAATGATAATTGTACGATAAAATATCATCAGGGATTTTTTGAAAGGGTCTAATGACAAGGAGCTTGTTAATAAAAACTATTTATTTTAGACATTGTTTCGTTCACATTAAATCGATACATATAATAAAATCGTACTTAATAAAACTTTTTTCACACGCGGCATTAAAAGTAATGGCGTGTCCGCGCTGTATACCATCAGAGTAATCCATGGGGATTATAAAGCATTTCATTCCATCATAATATTTGCATATGAAAAGAATTTAATTTCGATTTTAATAAGTAGTAAAATATGCTCTTTATTTCATTATAAATTTTATTGCTTAGTTTCGAATGGCTTTTACATGAATGAATAAGCTTCATCAGTTTGATTGAACGTTGTTACTATTTATTTGTAATCTTCGTTAGGTATTTATCATCCCTTATTTTTTTTGTATATTAGGTACTTACGTATGTACCATCTGTAAACAATATTGCTGCGTATGTTGTTTGTTGTCATTGACTTTATTTTTAATACATGTTCTTCTCGGTTACGAAGTCAAGAGAACGTTCGACTAATAGATGGTTAATTTTTTTTTGAATGAGGTTATGAATAAAAATACCTAGAATAGAGTAATGCTTTTCAAAACATTTTTTACATACATAAGCATGAAATTGAATAGCTTAAGTAACTTAAGCTATTAAACTGTGTGCTTCTTATTGTTGGCAAAATTTTATATAGACTTCAGCAATAAAGAAATCAGATTTTATTAATATTATGCAACTTATAATAATGAATAATGATTTATTTTATTAAGGCATGAGTGTCAGATAGCTTATCTTAGTTAATAAATATACAGAAAATGTTGAAAAAATTTGTCATCCTTTGAGTTCTCCATTATTGAATAGTAATGAGACAGTTTGTATATCTTACTTTATGTTTTTAGACCGAAATCGCCAAGAGACTAAACGCCATCATCGCGCAAATCCTGCCATTTCTATCACAAGAACATCAACAGCAAGTCGCCTCAGCGGTGGAGAGAGCGAAACAGGTCACCATGACTGAACTGAACGCAATAATAGGGGTAAGCGTTAATAAAAAGTATTTATCTCTATATCTTTAATATTTAAATGAGTTAATATTGTATGTGTGTGTGTGTGTGTATATATATATATATTTATATATATATATATAAATATATATATATATATATATATATATATTCGGAATCTCGGAGACGGCTCCAGCGATTGTCCTGAAATTCAGCATGCATGAGGTTTGGTCGAGAAAAATCGATCTAGCTAGGTTTTATTTAAAAAAAAAGTTTTATCCCTGTTTTTGGGCATTAAAAAAATATTTACATTGAATATATAAAACACTATTTTTGCCGTTAAATATCGTCAGCGTAGCTTATTAGGGGAACGGGTGGTCGGCGCGAGAAATGAAAATACCTAAGATCAAGCCCCACCTAACCTATTATTTTTTTTTAAGTTTTATTTTATTTTGTAAAAAATTACCGAGCAAGGCCAACCAGTTACTTTCAATATATTTATAACATAAAGTATGTATGCATGTTCCTTATAGACTCCTAAAACGACTGGATCGATTTTAATAAAATCTTTAGATCGGCCCAGCGGATAATCTTGTAAAGTTTTGTGGTGTTGGTAATATTTTTTTTAACTGTCAATAACATCTGTGTTTCATAAGGAAGACGAAACCAGACAGAGTCACGTAGCGTTATTTTACTCATAAATCTGAAGCTTTATAATACAGAAAGTAATTTCATGCATTTCAGTACATTCGTATTTAACAGTGTTTACATATTAGTGTAATGTTCGCCTTTTAGCGCATTATCATAAATTTTTGTTGCAAAATGAAATATGGATATAGGAATTAAACACTGCAAATTTTGTTACATTAACATTTATTATATTGTTCTGTTAATGTAATTACATCTTCATCAGTTCTAGTACTTTTTTTTAAAAAGTTACTCGCAATTTGGGTTACAAATTACTACTAAACTTGTTATTTAACCCCTTCAGCTAAGCTAAATACTTGTGTTAGAAGTGGGTTCACATCGGTAGTATAATGGCCGGGATTCGAACCCAAGACCTCTCGATCGCAAGTCCGTTACTCTAACCATTTCGCTACCGCCGCTTCACACAAATTCACATTGTAGTTTAATGCATTTAATTTAAGAGATATATGCAGTATGTTAATTTATTTATTTTATATAATCCAATATATGTAAATTTGTCATTAAATTTAAAATACATCGTCATAATCTCTGCATCTACAATACACCAGTCTTAATTATGTTGAGTATATATAAAACACTTGAGAGAAAATATTTAGTAACTTAACAAATTTAATAAATAATTCTTTAAAAGACATATTCCTACCTAGTAAATTTATCTCCAAAAAAATTCCGTACATATAATTAAATAAGTCAATGTGTGTAACCTTGTGTTTATAGTATTTAAGAGCAGCCTTGTTATTCAGTTTAGATAACTCAAATAAAAGTTTATTCTTGTTGGCGTTTTAATACAATATGTACTTAACTAATGACTTTGACATTTCGAAAGAAATGCTGGTGTATTTAGAACGATTTCTTTCTTTATTGTATTAGAGTATTATTAGATATTATTGCAAAGGTCGTATTGGCTAGTTACAGGACCGTTTAATTAATCTATCGTATTTAAAGTACATTTTGTTTTAGCCTTCCTTTAGACATAAGATATATAAGATAAAAACTTACAGAGATACTATTAAGCTTTCTTTAACTCAGCCTTGAATAATTGTCACAGTAAAATCACACATTAAGTTCATATTTATATTAAAAATGTGATAGTTTGTCTGTTTATCTGTTACGCTTTCAATGCTAATCCGCTCAACAAATATTGATAATATTTGATACAATTAAACTTAGATATCTATGTATAAAATTGTATTTTCGATAATATTTAATACAATTAAACTTAGATATCTATGTAACAAATTGTATTTTCGGGAGCAAGGTAAAACACTTATTGCATTACTGAGAGTACCTAAAACCTTAAGTTGGCGCATACAAAGTTACGGGTATCAATAGTATAACAATAGCTCCATTTATTTTAAAAATAAAAACCACATTTGTGAACCGTCATTAGCGCCGCAGGTTTAATACGCATCATATTTTGTGTGAATCGTTTCGGGCAACGAAATTAATAACTAACATTTCGTGCAAATCAGATTTGAAATACACATGTAAACATTATAACCTACATAGTTATAATGTGGTATAATGATGTCTCGTATGTCACGAAATATTTAACAATTCCGTCAATTCCCGGCATCGATGGCATCTGTCCAAATAACATTCTTTCTATAGCTTATCATCACTTACTGTGTCTTTCGTGTTCAACATTTTAGAAATACCATTCAATAAAATTCATGTTAGTGTTTGAATAGTATTATATATCAATTGAATTTACAGTTTGATACGAGTTTTTTTTGTTCTATAAATTAAAGAATGCTACTTTTAGATTCACTCTACACACAAATAGACCACTATCTTTCTTACCGAGGTGTCGTAAAAGGCGTCTAAGGTAAGGTGACCCGCCGTGTGGTATCCGGCTGAGTAGAATAGACCACCCTCATTTCTTACCGAGGTATCGTATTAGATGACTAAGTTAAGTTGATCCGCCATGTGGTATCCGGCTGACTAAAACAGACCACCCTCTTTCTTACTGAGCTGTGTAAAAGGCTACTAAGGTACGTTGACGTCAGGCAGGCGGCCGGTCGTAAAATACCTAGCCGAATCATGTGACAACATATTTATAACATGTTGTGTCGATCCCACTCAGAGTGGGATAAAGGCAGGAGGATGATGTCTTTTAGATTCGCTCTATGTTTTTCTGTCCGTCTTACTCGTATTAAAAAAATCTATTAAACTGCCTTATATACTTCATTTAATTTTCAAACCTAGAAACAGTCGAGGAAGTTGATTTATTTTTATTGGCGCAAAGCTATATAAAACGGTGATATGATAAATATCTGTTAAATAATGATATGAAACTACTGCTTGATGCATTGGTATTGACGTTAAATATTGATATTTATCAAAAGTAAAATCTGTGAAACAATTATGATAATATATCTAAGTATAATTAAACAGTTACTACAGAAAAATGTTAATTTTATTAAAAGAGAGACACTCTTTTAGATTTAAAAATAAAATTATTAATACTCTTCAATAGCTTAAAAGCAGAATTAAATACAAAATGAAGTTTTACAATAAGGCAATAGATATAGTCATCACAAGTTTACAAAGTACATGCGATATAACTTTATTAGTTAAAACGTGCAAGTAGGTGTAAAGTAAGTTCATTTTATAAAGGCAAGCGGCTTTCAACAGGTCGAAAGTTCGACGCTCGTTAATTAAACGATCTAAGCCGCGTTACTCCACTTGGCTGCTCGCCAACCTCACCGAATTAATAAAATTGCCACCGACTCAAATATAAAATTTTACAGTATCATGCAATAAAATTATATTTTATTAAATGAGACTTCTATAGGTATTTTAGACGTAAGTCGTACATAGTAGACATATAAAACTTTTAATAATAATAATAACACTATTTTTATTGAAAGGCATTAAAACCCAATATACAAGCAAATTTAATAACTTACACAAGGAAATTAAATATCTTATATTGCTAACTGCTAATAAAATATTCCTAGGCGTCCTAACAATTATTTGCTATTGTTACTACGATGAACAGATAGCCAATATTTTAAAATAGCACTAGGCATCCTATTTTGCCTAATATTCACGGATATTCAAATAATAGAAATTTGTACTTGCAAAGATCACGCTAATTAACTCTACCTTTGTTGATTTGCTCTATTTTCTACATTATAAAAAAAGAACTCAAAAATTAGACCGTTTTATAAATATATCTAATATCAAAACGTTCTAATAGTATTTTTAGTCGCACCATACAAATCCGGACTGCGGCTGATTATTATTTCAGTAAGCATTTTCGCAGCTGGATGCCAAACCATTAGAGCGACCTAATCCCGCGCGTAATCTGAGAGCGACGAGCAGAAGGTTTACGACGCGACGAGTTCCAAAATAAATCACTTCAAAGATAATGAGTTCGAAAATAAAGCGGTGAAACTCCCTCGTCTCTCATCAGTGTGCGGACGATAGACTCTTGTTAATCTCGAGTGCCGGGCGTCGAGCCAATTCGATTAGTATCTACTCTTACCACTCACACACTGGCGACTGTCCACCTTCCTACCTTTGTTCACAACTGATTTATAGAAAACACTGTCTTAAACATCACGCGCTCATTGAGACTCGTTTTATTATTATTAGTCAAATAGTTTGCTAAAATATTACTATTCAAGATTATCAATATTAGCACTTCAATGTGATTTGTATCTTTTGGCCGTGAATCAACAATCTCATGAATTATTTAACACGGTCCCAAGAACTTGAGTCGTGTTAATAATATACACTAATTGTATGTCTTGTGATGCAAAACATTTTAGTTTGCCACAATCCAAATTTATCTCTATTAGATAAATCCTACATGCTTTACTGTACGAATAAACTGCTTAACAACATTGCAATTAAATGATTATAGGGTGGATTTTTAAAAAGTAATTGCTTTTGGGTTTAGAATGTATCATCTACATCTGTATATATAGATTATCAAACAGCCCCCGAGAAACCGGCAAAACGCAATATAGCTCTCCCTCTATAAAACACTCTAATTTAAATAAAAAAGCGGCGCCACCTTCCGTATGTCGGTCCTTTTTTATTACGAACCTTTTTTATTTTCGGGTCAGCTAGGGATCAAAGGAGCTCTCCCTTGAGAGCGTCCGCCCGCACACCCGTTTCGCCCTCTTCGTCTGATTTGCGACCATTCCGCCGAGCGCCGATTTGTGAAGAGGGAATCCTTCCCAAATTGGGGACTGTTTGCTCGCCTATTAAAATCACTTACCGCTCCAAGTGCTCTGTCAGAACGTCTCGTTTTTGTCGTTGTGACATTTACGATTGTTTTTATATCACTTTCCGAAGTTCAGACAAATTTGAGTAGCTTTACATTCACGTGTCTCCCCTTTTAAACATTTTAAGATTTTCAGATATATACATACAGATGTAAAAGAGAGTAGCGTCAAATAAAGTGTTAATACGAGTATCTGTAAATTCCCTAACAATAGAGTCAAACGTGTCTTTGTCGGTACACTTGGAGGGTACATCAATTCTTGTTCCGATTTTATTCCGCGTCGTCGAACCGAAGGGGTGGGTATCGCCTCCGACATAATAGCTTTCCGATACAATCTCCTTCTCATGTTCATCTATGACACAATTGCTTACATTGAAACAATGTTCACGTAACTGACAGTTCGGAGAGACGTGCGACCTCGTGTCACCGATACGCGTATCGAATCCGATAAGTTTCATTAAAGTTGGTATGTAAACAATCCGCAATGCTTATATTGTTCGTAATTGAAAAGCCACATCGTTGACATAAGTATGTGGAATAAACAAGTGTATTATGCAATATTATCTGAAGAGATATGTGAACAAACGCGTTCGTATAAGTAGACTATATTTGCTTCCCATTGATGGCTTTATAAACAAGCGAGTCGTGAAAATATTTCTATTTAGTTTGCGTCGGGTCTTGCGCTCTCTGATAAAAATTACGTTGGGAATAAATCAGGGTGCGGTGGAGCTGAGCGGTGGGGTAGATGGGGAAACATGAATTTGTCATTTTTTCCTAGGCACGTTCATAGCCGAGTGATAAATATTGCATTGCAACTTTCGACGTTTCTTACTCCCATTAACTTTGCGCCAGCGACCGCTTTCAATTTACTTTGTTACCGGACTTTTATTTACGAAATCCTTAATAATTTTGGTAGGCAGTAAATTGTGAAAGTGTTGTTGCTAATGAAATTACTAAGTATACATTTACCTTGGTAAATAACCTTCGCTTAGATTTTTTGTTTTTAATACAAGTAGACGTATTACTTAATGAATCTTGCTGTATCATCGTTAAACGGTAGTAAAGCTTCGCCGAATAATAACATATGTAATGACCCAAAGTTTAAATCCATTAACTTGAATACATGGTAGCAATAAAATGGATATGTGTAGAACATAATGTCATAACAAACCTTATACACCGATAAAGCTATTAACGACTGCACCGGTTGTCTTAAACTGAAACATCGAATCAAAAGCTAATAGCAGAACCAAAAATATATCCCGAATTAAAGTACTCCGATAATGTTTCCATCCATTGAATAGCGTTATAAAATTAATGTTATCGACGAGTAATAAATACGTGTAATTATTTTAAACGAACATTAAACCGGGTCATAGTCACTAATCCATTAACCGCGATAGGGAATGTGATGCTTCTGATTTATATGATCTCGGTTTGGTACGTATACCTATATGATTAGAAGCAATTATGTTGAAAGCTGATGTTGTAACAAGTGTTGGCGTCGCGTGTCGGTGCCCCAGGGCTCTGTGTCTAATGGTGCGTGCTCACCCCGCGTCCCTGTAACTTGCTCACCCACTCGCCCTACTCATCTCACCCTCTGTAGCTAACACCGTCCTCTAAGCGAATACAACGCTCTATAATTTGATCACGTCAATACAGAGCCCACTAAGTTACGACTTCTTTAATTCGATTTATTAAAGTAATGCGATCTTAAATTTGATTTGCTCTCCACCGTTCTGTTAAGTGAGTACGTATTTATTCAGTTTAAACCTCTTATATTTTTTATTCTGCTACTCTTAAAGTACTTTTTTTATTATGAATGTATATTGTTCGTATTCGGAAATTCGGAATGGCGGATTGATGTAATTTTTTTATTATAAATTTTATTAGCTGGCGAGCTTCTTACTGACACCATCTTTAGCTCAGTTTGGGAAAAAAGTGTTGTTTTCCCTTTTTGTTATTGCAGTCTGTCTAAGCATTCGTCGGAGCTTAAAAAATTTAAAAAAATAATTAAACTGTTCTCAAGTTCTGCGCTTAACTAAAGTATTCATTTTACCAAAAAACTATTGGCTCATCGGACGTCTCATGTTACATAAAACTGTAACAGATGTATCTTTAACACAAGTTTATTTAAATAACTTGTAAATAAACGCCACTAACTTTTATCGCACAGCTCTTAATTTATTTTAGAGTGTTACAGAACTTTCCTCTCAGCGGTTGCCATTAAAACTAACTAATAGTTGGTTAATCTTAATGATTATTATGAGACACTTGTTTTCGGGTATCAGCTTAGTAATTGCTTAAGAAATTAACATCTGTTACGTGTAATCTATCGTTTTCGAGTCTGACCTTTTAGGTTATTTTTATATCTATTAATATTCTTATATTTATATATTTAATATGTTGTATAATGCTTTATAAACCTTACATGTTTAACCTTTTAATGTCTCGTATTGTATATATTAAGAATATCTATACCTAAAAATAAGGTTATTCGTAAAACAAAATAATGTCAGTCAGGACTTGCCAAATATTAAGAGTTTCTTTATCTAGTCTGTTCGAAATTATTTTTAATATTCTTAAGTACATTTATTACAAACCAAACTCTACCTTAAATACCTGAGGAGTGAGAACCATCAAATATATTTCGACATTCTCTGTGTTCTGTGAATCTCAATGTATAGAACATTTTAATATATACTATGTAGGTATACATAGTATATATTAAAATGTTTGCAGCGAAAAATTTCAGCTGAGGTTGACGCAACGGAAATATTTAGCGTAAAAATCCGCACTCGGCTCGGCATCCCATTTATAAATGGAGAATTATCCGCGGGCGTATAGACAGTGGTAAATGTGGCGTGAAAACCCAAATGCGGAGGAACATTTTTCTCGTGACAAAGGCTTTTCCACGCAGTGCGTTTTCTGCAATACATACATTATGTTGATATGATTTTAATAACAACCATTACAGCTTAATTATTTACTAGCGGTTATAAAAATATTTAATGTCTAAAAAAAGCTCATATTGTAGATATTCAAATTTAAATGTGAATTTTGTGACAAGCATATATACATAAATATCTCCAAGATCAAATCTTTTTATTTTGAGTAAACGTACCTAGATAACAAAAATTAATTCTGAATGTCCAATCAAATTTCCCGGAGTTCTGATTTATTAAAAACCCTCAAGCCGTCGCAAATTTTATTATCTCAAAATTTATTGAAAAATAACCACGACACTTCTCCCCTTGTTTTCATAACTGAAGTTAAAGAAAACTTTAATTTCGAAATGGTATAAACACCAGAGTTGTAATAAAGGAGATGCAAAGCAGTTAGGTAACGAGATTCGATCTCAAGTATACGGGCGTTATTTAGTCACCTCTGAAGTAAATGCACTTGGAAAAAAATAATGCGGTACGAACGCCACATTATTGTCATTCATAATAACAAGAGGGGGGTGGCTTAGGGGTGGTGGGAGGGCGAGAGTAGCGTGAGGCGCGGGTCTCAATAGCTCGGGTCGTGTCATGCCAGCCGTTTCGACGCGCCTCGGCTTTGTTTAGATTCCTCTGGTTTCCCACCCGGCTTTTCAAAAGCAACACCTTTAAACTTGGAGTGGATGTTTCTGCTTGGGTTATACTGATTACATCAACTTTGCGTTTCAGGTGGTATTATGTTTACTCGAATATATTTTTATAAATTGGATTTGAATTAATGTAACATAAACGAAAATATTTACTAAGTGCCACCAATTTTCTCTAGAGATAATTCAATTTAGGAACGCGTCGCTAAAAAGGCTCCCACGTTAAGTGGCGCTCGCCACCTTTTGACACACAATAAATCACAAGCATGAACGGCCAATAAAAAATATGTTCCACCCTCGGTGAAAAACCAATTAATTTTCGACGGCTAAATAAAAACTCGTGCTCATTCGAGTGAGAAAAATATATGATGTTTTACAAATTTAAGTTAAAGTTTTCTTCTTGAAAAAATAACAAATTTAAAACCAAAAAATGGTGGTTTGAATTATAATCCACAATTGGCTTACGTATGTAGTATAGTAAAATAAAATAAAAAAATGTTATCTAAGTCAACTGGTGGACTCTGGTCGATGTAAGAAATTCAATAATATGGTCAATTCGTCTTTCATTCTTAAATAATTTCACCTGAATTTAAAAAATAGTTAATATTTAATTTTCCAGGAATAAGAAAATCTTAATCATTCTTATTCTTAGAAAACTTTGCAATCAACAAATTCCAATTGCAATCGAAATTCTCAATTTTTTTGTTTGTTTTTAATCCCAAATATTATTCATTTCAAGTTCGTAAACCAGTAGCGACGACTTGGTCTCATCGAATAATAATAAAGTTAAACGCGACGAGATAGAAACGGGAAGCGCGGGAAAACGAGGCAAGTGGAAAAAGGGGAATAATGGAGAAAGAGTAATCAATTTCGCACAGTCGTCGCCGGCGGCGGTGGAGCTCTCATTTAAATTTTAAAACGCGCGGTGTGGGCTCGGGGGTCCGTGGAGGACTTTTTAATTTGGCCCGGCTCTGTTTTAAAAATGCACGCCGTTCTGCGGTGACACATCAATTCACTTTGACCGTCGACACTCGGGCTAAAATGTGGCACTTTATTCACCTACCTTTTGAGGCTAAATAAATAATTGATACGTGGAAATGTGGTTTATTGTGAATTGCTTGAATCGAGAAGAAATAATAAATTTGTTTAAAGACATTTTTATTTCCAAGAAAAAATAAGTCAATGACGGAGCACGGATCCTATATGTTTTCGATAAAAATTTCAATGAAATCAAAGTTCTCTGAAAATTCCTAGCGTACAAAATAATATTTCACATATTTAAAACGTTTGTTTTTGTAAAAAAAAATTAGATTGCAGCGATCTAAAATTAAAACAAAGAAAGCTACGCTTTTACAGGTTATCTGCTGGACCAAAGTTATATAATGGGCTAATACTTCGTGAACTGGAAAATACATAATTGAGGGTATTTTAAAACTTAAGTTGACATGAACGTAGTCCTAGGTACAGCTTGGTAATTATAAATTTTGTATTTAACACTGCTCAGCACACTCTAATTTATAGTTCATTCCACAGCAACAAAGGCCAGACCTGCCGAGGTTACTGCAACAGATGCATGCAGCTCATCTGCCAGCGCACGGAGCGCCGCCTCTACCGCTACTGGGCCAAGGAGCCCTGCCGCCAGCGGGCCTCCTGGGCCTCGGCGTGCCTCACCATCCCCTCTCCGTGCTAGCAAAACCTCCGGACATCCATCGACCGGATGACAAAGGCAACGGTACAATCAACAATTATTATAAACTTTAGCTAAATACTAAAATCTTCTCTCTTTTACCTTATTTAAGTTATTATAATATTTTGTTTGCTTTTACACTTTATATTTCGCTTTAAAAAAGATATGAACTTGTTTCGACAGTAAAAAATCACTTGCACGTCTTATATGTTAACTCTTGCGAAGGATCGCATCAGTCGTTTAGATATACAAAATTACACTCACTTGGAAATTTTATTTTAATTTTTTTATAAATCCATTAAAAACTAAAACTTTATGAAACGATAAGAAATCTAGATCATAATTATTAGCTGGCACTAGGAACCGGAAATACCGTTAAACAATATAATATAAATTAAACAATATTCTATTCGAAAGTTCGGTTTCGTTTCATATCATCAACGTTAAAACACGTCAGTTATTGTAATTTAAATTATAGCGACAGACTTTTACATCTCGTATATTAACTCCCTTCAATATTATGTTCGAAAAATATTCAAGCATCGTTGGACAATGTATAAAACACACTCTGGTTTTTATTAGAGTCGCGTACTTTGCAGAAAAAGTTGAAGTATTATATCAAACCGGATCAATACATAAGATGAATATTTTAAGAGCTGTCGTATGTTTGTGTTCTCGTCTTGTTTGCCATGCGCCACTCACCGAAGACTATTAGAGCCCCCTCCTCCCGATCTCCAACCCCACGCTACCACGGCAGACGTCTTCGATCCCACTTCTATTTCAATATTTACCACCTCCGAGGGGCTTTTTGAACCCGCTGTTTGCGTGTTTTCGGATCGCTAACGTTGATGGTTCTCCCGATATTGCTTTGAGAGTATGAATAAGTGACTTCTACAAACTCATGCGTACCTATGTCGTGTTTGGAGAGGCCGTGTAAACAGACATTTCGAATATATATTGACAAGGCAACGTTTGGCATCACCGCCGCTTTGAACTCGGCTTCGAATAAATATATCGGACAATCGCAAATAAATGTGGAAACTAGGTTCCAACGTTAAACGAATAATCGCACAAGCCGGGTACAAGAGCGCGCCACAAATGAAAATGTAACACAGAAATGGATTTGGAAGCCGCCCGTCGCTCCGGTTAATTACAAAAGCAAGCGGTAATCTGCGCTCTGGGATGTTCCGGCTTAGTGCCCCCTGCCACCCCCGGGCCGGCTCCTCCGCCTGCCACTTCCCTGGCTAATTTGTGCCATTATCGGTGTACTGATGTAAGAGTTACCGTGCAGATGGCCCCCTCGCCCCGCCCGCACCTTGCCCGCGCCCAATTAATTATTCGTCGCTGGTGTGAGTGTCGCGTGTTTTAGTCAATTAGTAACGTAATTTTGCGGGTGACTTGAGTGTACGCCTGTGTCGACTGCCTCCAACGATACGTTTTAAATACTTACCAGCTCGCAATGCTTCCGGTATTGTATTTATTATAAGTATGTGGTAAAATGGTATTACATTATTTAGTCTTTCGAAATATTTCTCTTTGTGAAATATAAACTACGTATACCCAATTTACTATTTATATGATAAAAAGAATTTCGTAACTCAGAACTTTTCAAAAAAGCAATAATCATCACTAAAGTTACCTATTGTACGGAGGAAGGTATCGAGATTATTTTGTCTTCGATTGCCACATTTGCAAATAATTTGTTCCCTTTCGACATTCTCCAAAGTTAAACGCAAATAAATAAATTGAAATACATACCAAGTAATACAAGTCGTAAATTTAGCTATTTCATCCCCTTTCTACATCGAGGAGAGCGTTAAGCTCGGAGTTACCGAAACTAACATGAAAGCGAATGAAAATCTACTTAAATTATCATAATTTTCGTAGGATTCATTATAATATATTTCTAACAAATTTGAACATACCTAAGTTCCTTTTAAGAACTTCATTAACTACAACTACTTTAAAAATTCGCTAACATTAAGAACTTACTAAAAAATACAGACCTTTAAAATGTTTGAAAAATTCGATATTTCATACTATCATATGCTTGCTTCGCATATTTTATGGTTCACAATAACAATGAATATTGTGTCAAACGATAAATTCCACGTGTAATTATTTGGCTGACTAATATTGTTGCGGCATGTTTCAGTGAACATAGCCGGAATTTGCGTGCGTCCATAGATAGCGAGTATAGTCCGGTATATGGCCAATAATTGAGGCGATTGCATTTAAATTAATTGAATGTATGCACTGCCGCGCCCTCTGCTATGTTAATACATAACGGAATATGCATGCAATATATGAACGTAATCACGGACATATTCGAGAGGATATTGCTCAAACTTGGGGCGAATTAATCGATAGATGATAATGCCTTTGATGTTCAATAGGTACTATCGTTTGCTCATCGCTTTGTGCTTGTGAATGTATACGTACATAAACTACTGTTACTGGCTTAGATAGGAATAGAATTGTTACTTTATAAACTTACGTAAAACAAAACCATTATTTTCGGTTTTCCTTGGAATATAAATGGAAAATCAGTGTAAAAAAATAAGTGAAGTTGTTGAATTAAATGTGTCGCGGTCTTACCGCTGAGCTATCACAGTTTCAAGCTTAATTTAAAATAATCAAGTATAACTGCTACTAAATATTATAAACCGATTGAGCAGCGCAGTCCTTCTCACTTTGAAAATTTCACGACCGGAAAGTTTTGGTGAAAACTCTTGCAACATCTGACATAAATAACACTGCCTTATAAAGAGCGGCATTATCGATCGATAGGGTCAACATTGTTATTACCAACCAGACTCTCAAGGGAAGTAATTATTAGCAAGCCCCTTTATGCATACAAACATTCTTGGAAGACCTATTTTCTTATGTTAACGTTGATCGGTTGAGTTAATCATACATTACATTATTTCTCATGTTACATTTAATTTAAAAAAAAAAAACTTACTATTAGGTAAAGACATTTTGCCTTTCTTGGATTTA
This sequence comes from Morpho helenor, assembly GCA_029227775.1. Taxonomy (NCBI): domain Eukaryota; kingdom Metazoa; phylum Arthropoda; class Insecta; order Lepidoptera; family Nymphalidae; genus Morpho; species Morpho helenor. Next base: position 5,960,224 of record JARGCU010000006.1, read on the forward strand.
AGTATAGAAGAATATTTAAGAGCTTGCACCCACCGCGCTTCTAATAAGTAAGTTACACACATCCGAAATACTCTAGGAAATGTGAGTGTTCCGATTTCACGATGACGTTAAGCGCATGATGAATACTAAATATCAATCAAGCATGTAAGTTTTCGTAAAGAACTCATAGATAGCAAACTCGGGCTTAAATCCACGTAACGATGATAGAAATCACGCGATGAAACAGGCTATCTCGCCTTTATCTTAGTGATAATATTTTAATATTACAATTTTATTACTCGTTAAAATAAAATAAAATATTTAATACACATTTATGTGTATAAACGTTCCATGTATTTTATTCAAAGGTCAATTCAATAGTATTTTATATTCTTCGATTTCCGTCATGTAAATTTATTCATTCGTAATCATGCATATTTATCGTGTAGATCGGCTCTGCGTGTTAAACGTTTAGTCGTAAAAACTGGTTGTCTGTCATGCAAGTTAAAACACCTTTAATTTCGTATGAATTCATAAAAACATCTATTTAATATTTATAGGCACAAGAGAGAGAGTATACCTTCGTTATATTTAAAGATCTACTTAATTTGACAGCAATATTCATAGCAAAGTACAATAAATTACCGATAGCAGAGGGCCAAGACTAATTTGCCTAGTCGTGCAAGTTTGGTTGCAATGTATGGCCAGGCTTAGTGCTAAATTATTGTGACTGCTGCATAATCTCACCGTATGTCCGTGAACAATGTTATCACGTGACATTGCAATTGCTATTGTACGCATTACCATATTATTCATCCCCACGTGAATACATTTTCATTACGGTACGCTGTCTATTCCCAAAGCAATATTCTAATAAAAATCAACCACTAGTCAAAGGTACAAAGAAAACGTGAGGTCTATATTTTCAAGTACCTCACGGTTGAAAAATATATTCGTTAATTGTGTTTCTGATATTTTTATGCCTCTCTTATGGTTATATGAAATATATAGATTCCGTTTCACTTCTTTATTTATACGTTATCTATTGAAAAAAATTGTATAGATAGAGTATCAGTAAGAATGTCTAACTTTTAACAAACTATTTTTGCTATGTTTGATTATTTGTTTTTCATTTAGTTTTTTACGTAATATAATACTGAAAAAACAAAACAACGGTAGGAGTAAATAAAATCTCGACAAAGAAAGTGACTGAAAAAAATCTTCTGGCTGTTTGACATTTGTCTGTCAATTGTAATTATGTTAGGAGGCTATTTTTTTGTGTTAAATTTTAATGTAGTTACATAAATTCACACAGTTTTAATATTCGTATTACGACAGAACTAAAAGTTGTACGTTTTCCCTGACACAACATTCCTTGTTCACAGGTATCAGCTCAGCAGAGGAGCGACATGTGAGTACCAACAGAATTCCAATTTAGCAAAGTTGAAGTTGTTAAAATTTCCAACGGCAAAATTTCGCTTTGAAAAATTCCCGGCGAGGTGTACTCCATGTTCTGCTTTTTTCCATTTGGGAATGCGAACGTGGAGTGTTGTGCTCGAACGCGTTGATTTCATAACACGGCCCTGACTGAAACAAGTGGGTGGTGCAAGTGGCGCACCCCGCTTAGGGCTGTCGTTCATATTACATCTACAAAATATCACATTTGTTTATATACATTTTCATATCAATATAAATTGTTCGCTAACTCGTTTTTTAAGATTATTATTTTCAATATAACTGTGAAGGTTAATTCTATGTAGCTATGAAATCATACGGCCAAACAATTGAATTACTTGGAGTACCGAAACCGAACCAAAATGAGATCTGAAAATCCATGTAACAATAAATCTAAACATATTTGAATTAAAGAAAACTTATACTTTTTAGTAATTTAATATAAATTATGTGTTAGGCAGGTATGAAATACGAATATTGTTGACAATTATTTGTACATATTTGTATTAAAATAAAGATGTTAAAATGTTTATTTATTATTTTCATTGCAATGTACAAGCCCTACGTTAAGGAGAGCTCGCAACCGAGTGCGTCGTTCGCGAGGTGTTGCGAATGTCGGCTATCGTGCTAGCGCGGTGGCTGTGGCGAGGGTGTCGGGTGGGCGCTTAGGGTTACCACCACACAAGATCTATATAATAAAAAAAGAATTTAAAAAATACGATTCTTTATTAGGGTAAAAACGATTTTCAAGGCTTATTGCGTCAACCTTTTGTATCTTTGACTACGTTTTGATGACTATTATTGTCATGGAAAATCCATATAGTCTTCTTATTTAAAATTTTGAAATAAAAACGTTAAGAAACCAAAAATATGGAAACTTTCGTTGACGTTTGACATAGACGATTACTTCCATTCAAGCAACTATGATGTTTCAACGTTAAATTTGAACAGTTATTAAAAAAAAAATTTTTTTTCAAAAAGATGCTACATACAAAATGGAAAGTTTTTAAAATATATCTTTCATTAATCTTGAGTGTTTAACTTTACCTTTTTATAAAGTATTGTAAATGTTAAATCTATATGACTTATTGAGTTCTATTACAAATCGTAACCCTGAACTTTTATTCAATATCCGCGGTATATTTTCCTACGTTCAGAACTGTGAAGACAAGAACTTTGGAGGACTTTCACGTAAAACATTCACAAAAGTTTCCAACTGCCAACCCTATCAACATCTCTCCCAGCGTTCGCTGTACGCGGCACACCGCACAGATGTGCATTCAGTTCCAGTGGCGATGCCTCTATATGGCCAGGGCTGTCAAATGACGTACTATTTCTATAAAACCGGTTATTTAAAAGAAACTCCTAATAACTTCTTCTATGGTCATCTTATACGGATAATCATAACACATATACGCCAACACACACACCCACGCCTACTTTCATATACACATACACACAAGCACACAGTTTAAACTTATTTAAATTATTTAGATTTAAATTATTTAATTTAGATTATAATTAATTATTGTCGAAAATAATACATTTGGCTATGGTCATCCGTAGACCTTAGCGAGAATATTTTTAATACTTACTAGAAGCACTCAATATCTGTCTATAGGTACCAAACCTAATGATTTTTTAAGAGGAAATAAACATTTTTGTATTTTGTATTTATATTAATTTTTCATTTTTTCTAGAACATACTCTTATGGATTATAAAGTTACTTATGGGTTACTCATGTACTTTCACTGATTGGCGTGAGATATTTTGTTTGTTTTGCCGATCAATCATTCTAGTTTGCAATATAGGCTGAGTTCGATCTATTCGACCTGATATATTGACTTGCCTTAATGGTATTAAGCTAGTAAGCTCTAATGGTCATGTTGGTCATTAGATATTATATTTTGATTATATGACAAATGTGTTAGGCAAAAAAGATTCTTATCCTACCTCTGATCTATATTCCAGTGTAATCCACAGAATGATAAAGATACGCCTTATCCATTCCATACAAGCGAAATTCATGCATATCGATATGAAGCTTCTGTTCATAACATTGTCTTTGTGACATAACCTATTTCCAGTCAGAACGGAATCCGAGAAATAGAAATTTCACGTATTCTGTTCTGACATATCAATATATTACTATTTTACTAAAAGACAAATACAATACAGCTGCGCTTTGAAGTTAGAATAACATAAAAGTGCTTGTTATCGATGTTTCTATATACATATATATAGAATTTATAGCATAGAATATATGTACTATAAAAGTTAAGAAAAAAAATAATTCAAATTAGGCGAGTTATAATAAAAACGTAATTATTGTAATTTGGCTAGATAATTAAATAATATTATCATTATTTTTATAGCAATTCAGTTATTATTATAATATATCTTTTTATGTCCGTCTGTATTATAATATAATATCATATTTAGAATAAAATCATTTTGACGGCGTATTGTCATACTGAAACGGCGTGTGGGTTCATCAAAATAATATATAAAATTAATTGTGAAGAAAACGTATTTTTTCCCACGCGGATACTAAACTTAATTAATCGGACACGATACACATACTGATAAAATGTTACACAACAGCGATCATCGGAGTTTATTATTTCAAACATAAACTTAGAGTAATATTGCGGAAATTATATAAATTTTATATAACTATTTAAATTTTAATATTATACATTTCGGTTAATGTTTGAAGAGGTCGTCTTTAATAAGTAATAATTACCACGCTAAACGTCTCTCTAAAATTATGCAGCGAATAATATTGCTATTATAAGCTCCGTACATACCTATAGTGGAAGTCTCACAGAGCCGTTGATCTGAGCAAACACGCGGCTTGAGTAATGCACTGCCGCGTCTTACAATTCGTAGCGAAAGAGCCCGGGGGGTCGTGGGGAGATGCACGCCTTAATAAAGTTTACATAAACCGTCTTGCCGAGGCACAGCGAGGGGGCGTCAGGTTACACTCCTTGTTCGTGCCTCGCTAGTTTGTCCGGCGAGTGTTTTTACTGCAAATCACGGAGGCGCTACAATGTTGTAACAGCGTTGTATGTTTACAAATATCACATACCTACCGCGCTTTAACTCTTAGCCATAAAAATCCGCAATTTATTTAAACATATTGAAAATTATTTCTTTGAACTGCTTAAGTGCCCACTTCGTAAAGTTACAAAATTAAAATTTCATTCCACGACGCCGTGTTTCGTATTTGCATATTTAAACCCACACTAATTACGGGGAGTCGCAACCTCCAAGATGGTGCTTAAATTTTGTCGAAATAACCGGGATTATGACTGCCAATTTACACCAACATGAAATTGAACGGCGGCCGCTTTCTCGAACAGGCCTTTTCACGATCTCATTTAGGTAACATAATAACTTTGGATTTATTTCTGCCGCTCGCTCGTTCGCAGTTGAATCGCGCCTAATATTCAATTTAGCGCACAAACCACACAAAAACTGCTCGAAGCCGGTTCATTACGCCGCGCATCTCGCCTCTTCATCCTCCGTACCTTATCTAAGATACTCTGAATAACGCCCCCGTGACCCCCCATCCCTCCCGGCGCTCGCTCACCACTTCAAGTGGAAAACTCGCAGGACGAGGGCCGCTCAACCTTGTTTAGCATTCTCCTCCACTTCTTTATTTAATAGATGCCCGAAAAATTTTGATCAGAATAAATTTGCGTTTGTTCAACGATATGCTTCGAGTTCGTATTTTATAGCATCTCCGTTTCTAATTAAGCGGTGTGTGCGAACGCGGCTTATTTACAACGGTAGGGTACGAGCACTTCATTAAACCATTAAAGCGAAATTATGTAGAGGTGTTTTTGCGACGGCGTGCGGTTGCAACCTTGGTACGGTGTGTTTACGCGCGGTCGGTACTTGTGCTCGTACAGTGCGCGCCGCCCGTGACAACCCTCGCAATTTATCGCTCGAGACTTTTCTTAATTGGAAAGAATGGCCACTTGTAATTATTAAGACGCCCTAAAGTGAAACAGATTGCGCGATACTCCCCGTCGGCTTGTGGTTTTATTTTTCTTCTGAGGAATAAAAGTAAAGAGCATTTTATGTCTTCATAAATGTAAATTACCTTTGCTTATATGTTGTTTGTAAAAAACAATGTGAGAGAGGTCAAACTTTAATGTTTCTAATTTATAGTATGTTAAAATTGATGTTACCTTTACACATTCTATCGATAAAAGTGTCAATCAATCGGTAGCGTAAGGTGAGCTTCTTTTATTGAGTGTTATCTAGGTATGTTCGATCGATCTTTCTCTGTCAATCAGGCCTATCAAAACGGACGCTTATAACTCGAAGTTAGATCTAAAATTATATTATCTGAAAGACCGTTCGCAATTTGCTAAATAAGCTATATACACAAGCGAATCTGCGTCAGAGTTAGATTTATAGATACTGTCTAATTTATTATTGATATCATCTGCATTTTTAATTATGTATTCATAGTAATTTAAACTTAATCATATTAAAAATATGAAAGTTTGGCTGTTTGGTTGACTGTTATTCAATGATGCAAAACGATTGAACTGATATCGAATTAATATGACAGAGTATATTAACTAAAATTGATACTGGAATAACTGGTATTCCAGTACTAAAATTCCAGCAGATCAAATGACGAAGAGAAACTTGTTGTATAAAAAAATTGTAACCAGAAAAAACCAATACTGACGTATTGGTTTTTTCTTTTATTAAATTTTTATTAAGTTACCTTAATCACCAACTTTGTAAAAAAATATCAATATATTTTGTTTATGAAATATCTATACATAGTATTGTGTCGTATTACAACAGCTTTGTATTGTTTACTTATACATTCAACAAACATGTTGAGTAATTATTCCGAGTAAATCGATATTATACATAAAATTTAATATTCAATGGAGAAACACGAACTTTTGTTCTGTTATCGTACAAATCGCGTCGTATTATACGCGATCGAGCCGCATTTGTTTTATTGGAAATTCAAGAGGTTTCAAAGAGAGTTCGAGTATTGCAATACCTGCAAAATGTGTAAAGGTAGAGAGGTATGCGATAGAGGTATTGCTCGTCTGCGGCTTTGTTCTGATCCGGCGTATCACATCGATTTATGCAAGCGCGATGGAAGTAGGGTGGCCACATTTTGAATTATATTATTTTGATATTTGAGGAATATATTTATTTATTATGACAAGCCAAAAGCATTTTACACATACTTATTAATACACTTTTTGATTAGGCAAGATCCAGGTATAACACTTATATTATTTAACAATATATAATTTAAACAAAAGATCTTTCAGAATTGTTTGTTATTAATTCTGAGGCGATGACAAAACTTTCCGATTATATCTAATACGTTTCCTCAACTTAAAAACTCAATGTTTACATAATTTATATATCATTCAAACCTAAAGACCAATGCTTTCGGGCATTGCGTGTTGCTAGTGATGACGTATAAATCCGGAACTTCGGGCTTTTGAAGAGGCACAAAATAGTGGAAACCCTTTTACGTGACTGGAGACCTACGAGTATATCTACGATATATATCTATCTACAAGTATATATACGAGTATATATGAAGATGCAGTGTTCTTTAATATTTATCCTATGTATCACTAACTGGTTCACTTAACTAATAGGTTGATATTTCTCGACATACACTAGTGACTGTTTCATTGTAATATGGTTCAATGATCTACAGCTAGACTTTCAATAGACGGAACTATTCAAATATTTAAATGGCCTGGTAACCCTAAACAGCACCCTCCGCCGCCCACCCTTATAACAATAGCTACCTGCTTGCACTTACGTGACAAAATTGAATATTGCATTCTCGTTCACCTTCGTTACTTACACGTGGATAAATAGCGACTCAGTTACGAAAGGATTTTCATAGAGCTAGAAGGACGTAACCTGCTGAACTGTTAATTTACACTGTAACAAATTTTTGATTTTACCATCTACCAAATAATCATTGTTTAGCAAACGAAAAGTTAAAATAGCATGTGACTGATCCCTATAAAGGCAAAGGCGTTCTCTCTGTTTGGAGAGAAGATCATGTAGCTTATACCCACCTTGGATTTTACTGCAGGTTAAAATTATATACGAGTTCTTTTGATATATCTAGGTATGTTTTACGGGGTATGTAAATAAAACTACATTTTAAACATTATCACTATGATTTCTTTTTGTTCAATCCAAACAAATCCAAATAATAAATTAAGTGAAACAAAGTGAGTCCCACAATTATGATATAATCATAAGCATTCAATGCTAACAAAACTTTTCTAGCAAATTCTCTTTTCTTCCTGTAATAGTGTTTAAAATTCTATATACACACCTTTCAGTTGAAGTAATTTAAATTAAAACATCTTAAATCTAGGCAATATTTGAACTATGAGAAGTATAGGTATTGAAAGATTAACAAATTTGTTGTTTCAAATATGACATTTAACCGACGGAAGAATATACTAGTCAATATATACACATAGCCCACATACACTTTGGAGCTTGTTTTTTAAATTTACATAGGTACTCTTTGACTTAAGATTTGTTTTGGATACTTTTTTCCTTAAAAAACAAAATAAATTAAACGTCTCTTCTAGCTACTGTGACTGTTATTAATTTGTCAATAGGTAAATATGAAGTTATATATAAGCCGAATCCATCGGTTGTTTCATTTTTAATGTATGCAACGGAAATAATAAAGAATACTGTTGAATTGTATTCCGTTATTTTACATTGTACAAAATTTAATCGCTTTAACGTATTAAAGAATGAAAATCAATGCAATACCGAATAAATGAAACACGTGTAATTGAAAGCACGCTGCAGCTGACCTTTCGCACTAAAATCCCATTTGTGAAAGCAATCATGGCTTATCAATTCATTGTAATACGAATGGCGGACCGAAATATACGTATCGACACCCGCGCTCACACCCACCTATCGAACTGAAACATTCAATATCCATCTATTCATTGATAAAATCGAAAATTCTTGTCTTGTTACTGACATACTCGTACGTTTCTATTTTTATTATTATACATTTATAAAAACATATCATATATTAAGAAAACGGCTTTACTCCTGTCATATAATAACGTAATAGCTAGTTTGTTAACGCATCGTGGTTCATGATCTTATTACGGTAATAAGACCTGCTTATAATATTAGTGGTACTAACTCAAAAAATTTTTTTAGGAAATAACAAAATTATTTATATCTTAAAATGTATTTAAAATATATGTAAACTAAAAAACTTTTGTTAATTTCTTTGAGATTAAATTAAAGCAGTTATAACTTAACACATTATTTGATGGAAACGAGAAAACTCGTCATAACCTTCTTTATAGTAAAAGGCGGAAGACGAGTTAATCGTTCTGTTGCGCGAAGTGGTAAGGCGTAGGAAGCTTTTAAACAAGCTCTCAGAAGTGTGGCGTCCTGCGTTATCTATTATCGATATCTATAGTATCTGATCTATCTATCGATACATTTATTAAAATATGGAGTTAAAAATACAATGGAAGACCTCTCTGGATAAGCAGCTGACCGCAAGTGTAAAGAGCGAGCAATCAAGCTTAGACGATATGTGGATACTGCGTGTTGTGGCCTTGCGGTTGCAGCCATATGTCGCTACGTGTGAGGTCCAACCAAATGCATGATCATGAACACTTAACTTAGAACAAAACTTAACTTGCATATACTAAATTCCTAATTAAACTTACTTCCAATATGGTCACATGTTTTGAAAGCCGACAAATGAATCGTAAAGTACATTCTTTGGATACAAAAAAGGCATATTATCTTAAGTGCAACACAAAATTTGCTTAATAAGAAAACATTCGGTATATTGCTGATTAAAATCAGTGAAGTATCTCAAATCACGCATATTCCACTTAAAATTTTATTGTTATTTTAATAGAAGAGAGAAAAAAGTAAAGGAATAAATATAATTTATAAATAACATTTGAATCCTAAACACATGTAATTTAAATTATTAATAACAGGTATACGAACTTGAATTTTTGTTTTACAATTTTTTTTAGTAAGTGCAATAAATAGATAATCATAAATAATATCAGCATTAAAATGAATAATTATAAAAAAAAAACAAGGTATCGTAGATAGATAAATGACGGGTTCAAATTAACTGTAATCATTTTTAAAGCACTTGTAATTTGTGTCAATTTGATAGATAGTTTGATAAACTTGATCATCCATTAAGATTAATTGTGATTGTAATTTAGGCGAATACAGAATGTAGGTTTCTATTAGCTGTGCTTGCAGCTTCGCCCGTGTGGAAATCAGTGAAATTTTGAACAGTAAAAGCAGTTATTATGAGTTAACTATAAGAGATCGGGACATGCTGGCGCTGACTTTTTTTAGTATTTTTGATCTACAATTCTCTATGTTTCTAAAATAACAAAGAAATGTTTATACATAGTACGGTACATAAGTTTTAATTGCACCAAACTTCATCAATATAAATAAATAATAAATAAATAAATAAATATATGGGACACTTACACACACGATCGTCCGTCCCCAAAGTGAGTAACTTAATACTTGTGTTATGGTAAACAGACAACTGGTGAATACATACTTATATATTTTGTAATACATACTTAAATACAAATATACACCCAAGCTCAAAAATCAACAAATTCATTTAAAGAAAATGTTGGCCCTCGGCGGTAATCGAATTCGCGACCCGTGGAGCCTAAGGCAGGGTTACTACCCACTGCGCCAACGAGTCAGTCAAAATATTACTCCGTCGAATTAACTTCTATTGCTACAGACTTGCTTTCACATTTGTTATATTAGATAGGATTAGAGTAAGATAAAAATTATTTGTCGAAGATACATTTCATAAATATAATTGAAAGCTTCACTAGATACGAATATTCTTGATTTCACGTCGCCAGATTGGCTTTCGAAAGCCCTTAAATAAACAACCCTCCGGCCATACAACTCGCTCCATTACAGACGCTCGCAATAACCAGTATTCCATCTACAAATAAACACGACGGAGACAGATAATTGAAATCGCTGCAAGTAATTAGCAGTTAGGCGGGCGCGATAGCTCTCCGCTCGGCTCACGTCTTCATAATTTATCTCAATTAGTTGGCAGCGTAATGGGCGGAAGGGCGGTCGCTCCTGTGCTTACAGTTTATGCACTGTTGCGCGACCTAGCTATGCATTCGCCATAATAACGACGACTAGACAGTGTATATATTTTTATAACAGTCATAATATCGCACGCTTAATATTAAAATGACCTAATGCAAAATTAGGCCTCATCTTCCTGCCCTTATCCCACTCTAATTGGGGTCGGCACAACACGTTATAAACATGCTGTAACATTTGGCTGCGTTTTTACGGCCGGCCGCCTGCCTGACGTCAACTTACCGTAGTCGTATTTTACGACACCTCTGTAAGAGAGGGGTGGACTATTCTACTAAACCGGATACCACACTGTTAACTCACCTATTTCAAAATTAGGCCTAATTGCGTTAAATACATTGAAATCCTTAATGGCATCTATGACATCACGCTGCGAATTACTAAAAAAAATCTAGTTTTTTCTTGCTTTTCCAATTTATGGATCTTCTTAAAACTCACGAGTTTCGTATGTGTTGATACGCTAAGCTTTATTGCAATTTGCCACAAAACAACTTTTTTTAAATAGGTCACTTTAATACTAAGCGTGTGATATATGGGTTACAATTTTTTAATAAGGGTAGGCCTGTAGTTTAGTAAGATAAGCAACGATTTAGCTTTTTAGAAAGCCAGCCCCTGCAGAGACTTTAGCGAGTATTAGATGCCTCGATATCTGGGTCATGTGCTAAATTTATGTGGGATGTGGGCGATGGAATATATTTTGCCCAGCCAAATAGATACCGCCATTTTCAAAAATTTCCAAATTTCCATATGACAAGTTGTAATAAATTATTTAAATTTCTAATTATAGTTCCACAACCTACCAATACACTTTTGCACAGCATGCGTCTAAGCTTCAAACCTTATATCTTACAGGCCTTTGCCCAGCATTGGAATAGTAAAAAGTTTAAAAGCTTTACAGCGAAAAAAAAAACACCGAGAAGAATCCTTTATACCGTTGATAATTCTGTAGATATATTATGGTAGATATCTGCTAATTCGCCTTTTAGCAGCGTAATGTATCTAAGATTGAATTATTCTTTCCCAGTTCTAGTTAATAACAGACTTACGGAAACCGGTTTAAATTATCATGAAGATATTTTTTTTTGCTAAAAAATCTCTGTTATTATTCATAAAACAGACAATAGTTTACAGACAACAATTTTAAATTCTATGTCTTACTTAGTAATAATGGTAGAGAGTAGAGCTTTCTATTTATTAAAATGTGCTCCGCTTCTTGCTCCCATAGAATTGTAGCTCACATTTACCCTATGATACGGGCGATAGATTTAAAATAGTTAAATATAGCGGTATATGCAAGTGTGCAATGCTGCGGTCGTCAGAGGCATGTTTAACAATGTGGCGAGTGTGCGGCAGCGCGGGCGACTGCGGCTTGTCCCCATATTGCCTCGACAAGTCTCGCTCGTGTACCTCGAACACGCTCTCATCGCTCGCCTCCTATGCACGCCGCGTCCTTCCCTTTGTGCTTATCACACATTTACATATGCTCCGCCTGCCTTCACCGTGTTCGAGCATTGAAAATGTTTCATGAATAAATTTGTAATCCAATTCCATGCTTAACTTTTTAAGCGATCGACACGAAATGTCAACATCGATCGCTAATAAAAGCAACTTTACACTCGTCAATACAAATAAACGATAGTCGGTCGTTCGATTCGTCATAAAAAGATTGTCAGTCGTAGCCCTTTTTCGAGTTTCCTCGTTACGGGCTAAGACGAGAATCATTAGGAATTAAATTTCCCCTTTCATTAGTCCCTCAACCCTCGTATAATTCCGGACGCGGAGCAATAACAATATAAATCCCCCGTCGCGCCGAGCGGGGGATTAAGGCTTGTCTCGACCCTAATTTAGGGCTGCCCCCGCCCCGGATTAACGAAGTGGCGGAATCCGCTAGGGTTGTCGCTGCGCATAAACTTGTTACGTGTTTAATGTTTTATTGACGGGTAGCGAGGGAGCTCTCATTTAAATAACAGAGCGGTACACGCGTCCTCTAACGATCACCTCTCATCCGTTCGAGCTTGACCTCCCATGCCCTTAACTTTAACAATCTTGCGATTGTCGCTAGTTTAAGCGCTAGTGAATAATTAATACAATTTAATTATTCTAAATAAAATATCGGTTTCATACAAATAGTATTATTTCTTGTACAAGTGTTTAGAATAAGATAGAAATAATACTCAAAATTGCATATTCAAAATCGTAAAAGAAATGCCAAAAAAGTAATTGCTAAAAAAAGTGCTAAATGGAATACGGTTGGTTATATATAGTTATATAGTATTACTTTCGTAATTTTAACGGTCGTTCACCCTGACAAATTAATTTTTCGATCTATTATATTGTGGAGGCGAATCGTTGTGAGGTGGAACGAATTGTTTATCCCCGGTATTAAGTCGTAGCGAGAGTGTCGACGCACATATTGCAGGCGAAGGAATCTCAGAGGGCTCAATGCGCCCTTCCCTTTAAGGGATCACGGTTGAACGAGCTGCCATTTGTCAACACATCGCGCGTCAAGGATCCGATATACCGACAAAGTGATAACGTATATTAAAAAGACTATCTGAAATAAATTCCTGAAAGACTATCCAATAAACTTGACGTTGCTTTGTGGAATTAAATGAAGTAGTAGTTTATCCTTAGAATCCTTGTTAGGTTTTATTGACTGTATATTGACGAATTTGTATCATTGGCATAGTTTGGGGCGTTTGTGTTGTACTGTTATAGATTATTTATTCTTTATGATGTCATCTTAAAGAGTTAAGTTATGCGAGATAATTAATGTATGGTACTCTAAATTCGTAACCGTTTATTTTTATGTTTTATCGCACACTAAAATAATTAAACCTATTATATATTTTTACAATGTAAGGATTCAGGGACTCCTAATTTAAAAGTCAAGAACTTGTATCGTCAATTAATAGGTTAATAGTGATTCACTGCTGTAAAAAAAGCTGGAAAACTATAAAGAAAATATGATGTTCTATAGCGCTGTGCTAGTGCACAGTATTACATACGATGGGCTCAAGGATTACATAGGATGTAGCTCCATGTTAACTCCGTAAGATGTTTCATTCATTATAAAAGGTATCATTGTACTCTTACGCATATGCAGAGTAGATGTACGATTTTCGATGATATGTAAAATCTTATCTAAAATAATATAACTAAGTAATACTTTCTAGAATGTTTACATATGTAACAAGTGCATACAGTGAATTAAAGCAGTAATTTAAGCATACCTAATATTTAAATGATTTATTCCTTTAGTGTCAATTTTCTGAACGAGTAACCTCGCAACACAGCGGCGTAACTCGATTCGGTGTAATTTATTTAAGCAATTTTAACAAAGTGGGACCGCGTACACCGTATTAAAATTTGCCTCGCGACCGCAAAGTAGACGCTAACACAAAATTAAAGTCGTCGACACTTAAGGGTTTCGTAGTTCGAGGGGAGTTCCATGAAATTTCTCTTGGAATTTCGAAATGGCGGATGAGTTTCGCAAGTCAACTCAATTATCGTTTTAATTAAGGCGCTGCCTCGCCACGTGACGTTTGTTTGCGTGCGTGAAAGCGATCGCTCCCCGCGGCCCTGCCTGCTCTCCTGTTAATTGTGCTAATTACTTCTGAAATGGTATAAGGGTAGAGTGAGATTACTTATCGACGGCTCCCAACGAATTTATTTTGTATCCATTTATTATAAGTGTTTAATTAAGCCTGTGTTATACTCTTTGATCAAACAAAGTTGGTTATACCTGTAAGTAAGGTAATTACTTACAGGTTACGATATTTGCGTTATGTTTGCCTAATCTTAATTACTACTTATTTATATTATCATTGATAACAGCTTTAACCACTAAAGATTAGTGCGGCACTATTTAAACTAAAAAACTAACAATGCTCAAAAAAGGCAATAATTTCTTCACAGTATTCATAGCATATATTACCGCACGATTAATAGGACACTAAAGAATGCGTCACATTTAGTGATGTATATTAAATTATAATTTCTATCTTATAATAAAATATTTATATCAAGTGCTATAGTTATGACCTATTGCATCTTTAAATACTAGATACTCTTTTGACATAAATATTTAGGCACCAGCGCTTGTGCTGGTATTCGGTATTGGCCCTTGCTTTTTCTTCTTCTTTTACACTTATTTTTTGAACGCTCGGCGGTGTTATTTTAAGTATTTGAAATAGTTTTATCGTAATCAATAACAAAAACTGGACACATGTTATGGTTGAATGGAAATAATAAATTTATTTAAACCTAGTGTACACGTAGCCGTACTAATTTTATGATACCGAACAAATAGCGAACATATAGTTTTATTGGGCAAGTGTCCAAACGCTGGATTCGCTGCGTCGCCTGTATAAGCTCGGGCGATCAGCGAGTACAATGAGCACTCATAGAGCAGCTTGTAGTAAAGCAGATGGAATGGGTGCGCACTTGTCGCTCACCGCTTATACTACAAGAGTAAATCGTAACATTTCGAATGATTATTATTTTGAGAATTTTTTTTTCTCTTAGGTGTTTTAAAATATTTTATTCAAGATTATTTTTTGCTGTACGCGGCAAAATGTGTTTAATGTTTCAATAATTATTATTAATAATTTAATATACGAGTTACGTTGTAGTCGCTCCTTAGAACATATAACATTCTTAACCTAGGATTATTCGTAGGTTGCAAGGCGAGGCAGTAGTGTGGGTGGCGAGTGTGACCGCGAAACACGTCAGCTAGCTCGACAACGAGCATCAGGCAATTTGGTTATTTGGGGTCGGCCGTAAACCGATAGCGAGCGCAGTAAACGCAATCCGCCACTCGCGACTATAAACTTTACGAGTCACGTAAAAACACGTTCGAAATGCCGACTCGCTACCATAAATTTATGCTAATGTATTCTTTATAGGAGTTTAATGTGTATTCAGAAATTCCTTCATTATTTATGTATACGAATGAACCGGTAAAGTTAATTTTAAAGTCTCGCTGCGCTCTGCTGTTAACGCGATTCTTGCGATTAATTTTTTGTAACGGTCTTTTGAAAAACGCTTCCCATTTACCTACTTGTCTACCTCATTACTTTCATTACTCCTTTACCTTCAAATACCTTATCAATAAAACTTCGTGCCACGAAAGCCATTCGAGTTACAGAAGATTACTTCTTAATGTTGCCAATTCTTAAAAATGTATTGGCAAATGTCAAATTCCAAAAACATATAAAAGTTAATAGCATATGACAGAAGTTTCGATGACGGCCTCGTAAAATCGAATTGTTTGTATTCGGCAATCGCGATAAAAGTTAAAAGCGTGTCGTGTAAATCACGCAACTTTTCAAAACTATTATTCCTGAAATATAGTCCGAACTCAATCCGTACATTTCCGAGCTGTGGGCGGTCTATTTATCTATTTCCCCCGCTTCCGCCCCCAAGCGTCCGGTTAACCGCCCCCCTTCCGGTTAACCGGGCGGCAGCGCGGCGTACGCGGCTAAACGGCTCGTCGCGTGACCGCAGACAATAAGCCCGGGCGGCGTTAACAGCGCGCCTGTGTGTTGCCACTTTATATGTTACGTCAGAGCGCCTCGCGACCTCTCACCCCTTACCCCCGCGCACACCACTGTGCGCTAAATATGTATGTTATACGTAGCGAGTAGCGACACGGCATTAAGGACAACCTTTTTGGCGCGAACGGTAGCCCATGGCAGTGTTCTAAAAACTCGAGTTTTCTTTGGCGCAACAATGTTGTCGCCCCCGCCTCCGAATCTCCAAACAATCTAACCGACTCAATTAGCTTTTTCTAGAGGTCCCCGTGTAATAGGATAATATACATGTTACCTCTCCGTTTGCTAAAGAGAATAAAAAAGGCTTTCAAGTACCTTAATTTATATAACAACTTGTTTCTAAAATGTCAAATTTAACATTATCGGTTTTCAGAACTTATTATTCTGTTATTAGGAGAAGAATAACTACTTTCAACATTAATTAATATAATAATTAGTATTTGTAATCACGATGAGCACATGGGTAAGCAACAAAAAATACTCTTATAATATGTATGATTCTATATACTTGACAAAATTAACCATCACAACTTGTACTCAATTATTATAATCTAAAAAGTTAAACGATGTATTAAAAACTAACAGCCACAAGTATAATCTCAAACGAACAATTCATAAGGGTAGAATAAAATTCCCTCAATCGAAGCCGACACGTCACTTTATGGCGCGCACCGTGGGTCTCTCGAAATAGCACTAGGTACTTGAAATTCGATATCCGACGCCGCCAAGTTCGGATACTCGTAAAATTAGGGTTTCGGGTACACACGCACATACTAATAAATGCCAACCGTGAGCCTATGTTTTCCTTTGTTTTATTTACGAGTGTATCAAGCTTTATATTCCTACGAGCCTTTATCTCATCGAATAACCAATAATATTGGCCCTATAAACTGCATCCACTTTGGCTATAAACTTATGAAGACAACGTATTTACTTGCCTATCTTAATGTAGTTTTCTTGTGTATAATAATGAAATGCCTCAACTAATATTGTTCAGGCAGCAATAAAACGAGCTTCTTTCGTGACGTGATTCGTACCCATTACTGAGGCATACCCGCAAATAAACTTTAATCGGAATATAAAATATTGTCTGTTCGCGAGAGGGCGTGCTGTAAGTCACAGCGGGCGGCGACAGGCTGACGGCGTACGGAGCAAATTAACAGCTTGCCACTAGCCTCTAACTTAGTGCCTCGTAAAATTAGGCCTCTCTAAGTCTTTCAGAACTAAACTTATATGCTTGTCGAAGATATTTGGATAAAAGTCGAGTAATTTCTTACTCGATATCTCTTATGCCATTGCAACGAAATGCAACAAGTTATGACTTAACTTACAAATTCTCCAGTACACTGGCAAAGCAAAATGTAACTAAATAAAAATTATATGCCATTTGTATTCTATACAGCACCTATATTATAATCTTAACCATGATAATTCCACTCACAACCACATGTACACAAACATTATCCATCTACACAAATCGCCGTGAGCTCTCAACTGAATATTGATAATCCGAATAATTGATGCGCGAAACCATACTGAGAGGTTGAAGTGTGCTTGTGCACATCGGCGAATATATTTCGTATCGCAATGTCAACACGAGCTGAATCAGTAAGCGCGGCGGTCGGCCAACACGTATATGATTATTTCATTAGTTCGTATTTGCGCGCTCATTCGAATGTAGCATCCGCCCTTCCCCTTGCCCCCCCGTAGTAAACCAGGGGGGCGATGACCACTCCCGGAGCTAATCATGCGGTCAGTTTGTTCTGCCTCAGCGTGTTTTGATATTGATATTGACTAGCTCTCGCATCGCTGCGTGTCGATTTATTTGCGAACAATGATCGATTGATTGCTATACGTTCGTAAGCCTGTAAACGTTTTGATTATGTTTACCGACTCTTATTTGCTACGCCAACAAGCCGGATACCGCATACATTTTAAACTAAATGTGATATAGTTTTTATTAATAGACAAATATATCTTGTTGCAGAGAAATTCAATATCACCGGGTGAGAGAGAAAAATATCGAACAAGAAGTCCTGCAGAACCAGATCACAAGAAACTGAAAAAGGAAGAAAAGGATATGGGTCATGTAAGTACATTATAACATTGTATTATACAAAAGATATAGGGAAAACACAGATAACATTAGTAAATTTATCGTATTTCCGAGTCTTATACGATTAATGATAGAATAAATAGATCATGTTTCTTGGCAAACAACCGCCTTTTTCTTGTTTTTTCTATGGGATGAAAGTTGTAATAGGAAATCTGGTGTGTTTTTATTTATGGTAAAGATTTTTATTATGTGATACTTTATGATGATATAAATACTAGTATGTAGTATTTTCATTGAGGGAAGTCCATTAAAAGACACGAATATGCTCGTATATACAAACATTGATTATATCACAATGTAACGACTGCAACCTAAATTTTCTGTATTATTATTATATAATATCTCATAATTATATATAAACATCTTGGTATGTAAATATCTTAATTTTTATTTACAAATATTTTTAGGAGTTGGTAGTAGATGACGCGAGCGAAGAACCGACGTCACCACACAATGGAGCGCCTTCACCGCGAGAAAATGGACTGGACAAACTACAGCCTAAGAAAGAACACCCACCACACAGCCCTAGGTACAAATTATATTTTATTAAAGTACACACTTAACGTCACTTACCATAAAACAAGTTTTGAAGTTGTATAATAAAATTATTTTGCTATAATCCGCGGTGAAGTAAAATAGAAAATATATATAATGCTAAATGTAGAGTGGACAATCCGTTTTCATACCTTATACATGCAGAATTCGTAAAAACACATGCACAAACCTCCACCGCCGCCACCACAATACACAAGTACTACATACGTTTTTACTTTTCGTACTTTTGTTACGTTCGGACTTTTGTATTATGGATCTCGGCAAAGTTACGCCTAATCGTATAAAACAATATTATTAAAGATTCTATATTCTGACTGAATTCCAAGCTGACTATTTTAGTTTAAACTTAACCCATTCATTAAGAACCGCAATGCACTAATTTAATAAATTTGTCTCAACAATCAATAACAATAAAAAGTTAAAAATAAATATAGTTTAATAAATACGCATTTATAGCATAACGATATAAAAAAGTAAAAAGCATTTCTTAATTTACAATTTTAAGTAAAATAAAAATAATGAACGAAAATATTATGATTATTGTAAAATAAAAATGGGGCGCTTTGTGACATATTTTCTTATATAGAGTGAGCACCCAATAGATACAACATTAAATATTTGGATATATTATGTTTTCAAAGTCGCTACGAAACATTGACGACATCGGAATAACATGTATTGGGGTCAGCCGCGTCTTATACTCCAATGTGATACGCGATAAATTCATGATAATCGCTACATCCATTTAAGGGAAGCCCTAGTTTGTAAACTATCCGTTACATCTGTTGGAAGGTCATCGTATCTACAAATATTGATCAGCCGAAAGATAATCTAGTTCTCTGAATCAATTACGAGCGTTAGTCCTGTTACGACAATAAGATTAGACACGGCTTGATGGATAACCGATGATAATCTTCACGCAAATTTATGGTTACGCTTACCAGCGTCTAACCTCGTGGGAGCCATTACAGTGTACCCCAATTACTACGCCTTATACAAACAGTTTAATGAACTAATCCAACAGAAGGAGCTAATTTGAAATGTTAAGTTACCAAATTGTGAAGTTAATTTTTGTTATCGCTTTTCTTCCGGTTTGGATATCTACCAGAGGCTACCAGATAAATATATTAAGGTGTCATGAAAATTTTGATAGCGTTTGTTGTTTTACACACTCCGTGCGTTAATGTGTACTTTAAAAGCTTGGTATTAAGTAAAATGTTTCAAATTTATTAATTTAAATTTATTTTAATAATTAAGTCGTGAAAAAGGGTGCTTCGGAATTCTAAATATTGCTTCGCATCATGACCTGAATACGTTATTAATTTAGCATAACATTCAAGATACGCATATCACAGATGCTTCAAAGTTTTTCAGCAGTGGTTTCGCAAAATGCTCTATATAAATGTTAAATAAATCAAACGAAATGTTTATATTTTAAAATGAATATTATCTTTTAATACTAATATTAAATATACATATTTTATACTTTTTTTTATAAAGAGATATAAATAATATTGTTCGATTTTTATTGATTTTCAATCCGATGTAAAATTCAAAATATGTAATACTCAAACAGATTCTACTGGCATTTTAGAATCGAAGAAGGTTTTCTTAGAAACTTATAGTTAAAAGACTGGTGTCTGATGTGATAATATTGGTAGAGCAGACAAATGCTTGAAAACACAGAAGAACGTGTAAAATCGATTTGAATAAAACATTTTAAATTTAAATACAAAGCCAGCAAGCTCAATGAAGTTGACCTTTTTTAACATGCTAATTTTTGGCCTTTGTAGATCAGGAACGTCAAGTAATGCGTCTACGCCGTCAGCAAAGAAATTGGACGAAAAGCCAAGTACGCCAATATCAAAACCTGTCACCCCAACGTCAGGCGCTAGTGGTGTGGGCGCGCCCGGTGCGCCGCTAAAAGCTGCGGTCAAACCTCCAGCACTTCAATACCCTTATCTAGGAAATGGAGCGCACGATGCATATGGACTTGCCGGTTATTCGGCAAGAGCCGCGCTGGCGTATGAACCGTTGCGTCCGCCAATTGGACCGGCTGCACTCGCGCCGATACCTGGCGGCAAACCGTAAGTTTTACTTCATATATTTATGGAATGCTTAGCTTACAAAGAGTGTAAGGTTCTAGTCAAAATAAATATTATTACATAAAACAATTGTGTGGGGTATTTTTTCATACTTATGTTGTAAATGGAAAAGACTGTCTGACTTACTATCTTCTATGCTTTCACGGAATAATCGTTATACCGATATTGAGGAAATTCGGTACAATTGAAGCTTATATACTGAGCTTACATGTAGGACATAAAAAAACCGTTTCTCCTTGAGAAACGGGAAAAACACAGTACATAGTTAACTATTTAAACACTAAAGTTGTCGCGGCTACATTTAGTATTATTATATGTAGAACCTCAACAAACTATGTAAATATCGGCTGTTGCAATTTTTCGAACTCATCCAGGTGTTTAGTCATGTACTGACGCTGCCGGTTCAGAAATTATGGTGCGAAAAAATCTCGCAAATAAAAACTCTGATACAGTCAAGTTAGTCGTATTTTACGACACCTCGGTAAGAAAGAAGGTGGTCTATTCTACTCAACCGGTTACCCAACGGTTGGTCACCTTACCGTAGTCGCCTTTTACGACACCTCGCTAAGAAATGAGGGTGGTCTATTCTACTCAGCCGGATACCCTACGGCGTTTATTTAACTTTACATCTGAAAGTAGTAAGAATATTAAGCACCCTAAGGTATTTTTAACATTCTGTTCTTAATGTCAATAACGAAACAAAACATGCAAGCTAGTAAATGTTAATCAAGCAAGTTATTATTATTGTGTTAAATCATAGAAAAATGTAATATGCGTTCTAACAATTTACATATAAATTGTATTCTGTTAATATGAAAGGGTGAGAGTGGTTCTCCTTCACACAGATTGTAAAAAATCTAGGAAGGGAGCCAGTTCTTGGTTAAAAATCGGTTCTGATTAATATTAAAAAGAAGTTTTAATGTCAAGCCTTATTTTATATGCCATCTTTGTTTACTTGATTAAGGGCCTGTTTCACAAGTTACTGATAAAGTGTCGAATAGTTAACCGACAAATAAACTAAGTAGCATATAAATGTCTCTAAAAAAACACTAAAAAGTGGAAAAATAAAATCATGGCCATTTTGCCATTTTAGGTATTTGATATCCAGCAGATAAACAGAATAACAGCCACATGAACCTGTTAACTTATAAGGGACTTTAAGTGGTGAATAAGCCTATCAGAAACCTGATAAACGCAAATGTTCGAGATATGTGTCAGATATAGCTGTATATGTCAGTTTATTATTGGTAACTTGTGGAACAGGCCCTAAATAAATTTTATTTTGATTTGAACACTAATACGACCCATCCAAATATAAATTATGTATAATTATCCTCAGAGCCTACTCATTCCACGTTTCGGCGGAGGGCCAGATGCAACCGGTGCCGTTTCCGCCTGACGCGCTGATGGGGCCGGGCATCCCCCGTCACGCGCGTCAAGTCTCAGCTCTTGCCCACGGCGAGGTGGTCTGCGCGGTCACCGTATCGTCGCCCACTAAATACGTGTACACGGGAGGGAAAGGCTGCGTCAAAGTATGGGACATCAGCCAGCCGAGCAAAGCACCAGTCAGCCAGCTGGATTGTTTGGTGAGTGGGTAACTGTCAGCGTTCACATATTTATGTTATTCGGTCTCTATTAACTGAGAAAGTTGCAGAATGGCGACCACAGAAAATCTAGGTGAATTAGAGGTGTTTGGTGTACTTAGTGCGAGTTTCAGAACTTTGTATGATGCTGCAACAGCTACATCTAGTGACAACTGAAAAAAACTTGCACTAAGCACACTGATCTCAAATTCGAAGAGAAACCCAGTAGTTATCCGTCTTTTGACGACACACCACGCTTTTGTAAAGAATTTAGTTTTCTTTTGTCTGTAATAACTAACGGGTGTACGTCATAAAAAGTTTATAAAATACAGTTTTATAAGTCATAAAGTTTTTCTTTCTTCCTTACTTAATGTTAGTTTAGTTAGTAACTGTAAGCAAGTGGACTTAAGCGAGTGTTAGACAACTAATATCTTGACGACCGAGGAATTATCAACTTATTCAGCGGTCCACAGTATATTGACATAAGATATAATTCATTGCTGGGTTTTACAAGGGGCTTTGTTCGGTTTTGTCTGAGTTTTGACCGTTTAGGTTTAAAGAAGTGGCTCGTAGATATTAAAATTAAACCTATGAATAATTCTTTTACTATGGTTCCTATTTTAAATGTATGTTATCTATTTACAGCAAAGGGACAATTACATAAGATCAGTGAAGCTATTGCCGGATGGACGCACGCTGATCGTCGGCGGGGAAGCGTCAAATCTCTCCATCTGGGACTTGGCATCGCCCACGCCTCGAATCAAGGCTGAATTAACTTCATCCGCACCCGCTTGCTACGCACTCGCCATTAGCCCAGACTCCAAGGTGTGTTTAATTTAACAATTTTAATGTGGATACAAGCTAATGCAATACATGTACATATATAACAAGCTCCGATGAATTGGATAACTTTTCCCAAGCTTAAAATCACGAAATGTTGCATTCTTCGGTCACGTACTAAGGTACCGTTACTGAGTTTTTTCAATTAAAATCGACACGGCAAAGTTCCTGTAAAGAGACCTACTTGTATGAGTAAATCTTGATCACGGAACATACTGGAATAGACGGGAATTTGAGGATTTGTAGAACTCTTCCTAAAGTTATTAAAATATGCGTAAAAAGATGTTTTTGTCCGAAACTAAAAATCTAATTAAATAATTAAGATTAATTTTAATTAACACAGTTAAAAGTTTGTTAATTTTTCGACATGGAAGAATCTCCTTCATGAAATATTATTATAAATAAGAATATTTCATGTAGGCAATGCTGCTATAGTTACTTAATATCAGTTAATACTCTCGGTTTCAAAGTATATTCCACGTATTGCATGATATTGTCTAAGCTACATCGTCTCAGATCGCCAACAGTATATACTATCCTAGATTCATTAATTCCACTTCAAATATTAGCTGCAAAATATGCAAGATTACTTCAAATGACCTTTTTTTAGTAATAAAACCATGTAAACAGCTTGTACGAGTATAATTAGTTTGATCCAATCTATATACTAGAAGTCACAAACCACTAATACATTAGTTTCCGATATACCAAAAGGCTTTAAAACTAATGTGGCAGTATGATTGCTGCAGGTATGTTTTAGCTGCTGCTCAGACGGCAACATTGCAGTATGGGATCTTCATAACCAGACACTAGTTCGACAATTCCAAGGACATACGGACGGCGCCTCCTGTATTGACATCTCCGCTGATGGCACCAAGCTATGGACAGGCGGATTAGATAACACTGTCAGGTACTAATTCATCAAACTTAAACACCTCTTAGTAAATAATAATGTTAAATTTCTTAATAGTTATGTCTATTTTCGTTGAACTTCAATCGTCCATCGTGCGATACGGACGTCGATATATGTGATTTTTGATATGGATATAAGATGTAGTTGAAGATAAGAAAAAGCCAGTCATAACAATATAGGAAACTATAACTGAATATTATTAGTCTATAAATAAAGTATCCCACGGAATATAGACGCTTAATTATGTATAAATTCAATTTGCATCCGTCTCGTTATAAATATTTTAAATTTATGCATTTTATTTAAAAGCGTATAAATTTTTTAGATCTCTCTCAGTTTCATTTCCTGCGTATAATGTAAAATCACGAATAGTTTTTTTTAAACACATATAAATTATTAATACATGCCATGATAGGTATGATACATATAGGTCACGAGGTCCAATTTTCTTAACATTGCCTGTATATGTATATAGGTCTATGAAAAATCACTTCAAACAAACTGTTCAAAAACAGTTTTATAATAAATAAGTTGTCTATATCATCATCATTCCCTTATTCCACTTTAAGTGGGGTCGGCGCAATGTCTTCATCTTCGATTCTCTTCAATCATTCGTCAAGTGTAGTTCTACTCCTTTTATACCTATGCATTATTCGTATTTAAAACTTTTGGTAACATGATTTGATTTTATAATATGGTAAGTTGTCTATGTGAATAATGCTCAGACATGGGTAAACTAATATTTTTTATTTGTTTTAGATCATGGGACTTAAGAGAAGGCAGACAATTGCAGCAGCATGACTTCAGTTCACAGATATTCTCTCTAGGATACTGCCCTACAGGTAAAGTGGCTAACAAGCCAATGTCTTTATAGTAAAATAATATGGCTTTTGTAGCATTTGTTGTTACTTTCACTTAGAGATTTTTGTATTGTGATGCGTGTAATAACTGAAAATCAAGGATTTATAGAATTTTGGTCTCGCGATACAACATGCTTCTTCTGCTTTTTACGTACTTTATTTGAAAGAAAGAAAAAAAAAGAAAAAACATTTATTTCAACTTACTGTGCTACACAGCACACTTATACAGTAACTTATACTATAATAATACCTAAACACTTAATAATACTTATAACTATAATAATACCAAACCTAATATATGTATATATATATATACACATACATAAATATATATACTGGATACATAAATATATATATTTAAGTTCCATTGTATGTTTCATAATAATGTAAAACGTGAAAGTAGTCATAAATTTCAATTCATTTTTTCGATATATTAACAAACTCTAAGAACTTGTAAACATATCACAGGAATTTTATAGAGGTTTCTCACGATGTTTGTACTCACCTTAAAAATAGAAAATTTCAATTATCAATTTTAAAAAAAAAGTCTAGTGATTGTTCGTGTGGTGAATCCGCGAACACATTACCAATAATATAATCTTTGGAACACTTGAATCTTGGTGGTACGCTCCCAAAGGCAAAACGGCCGTAACTCCCCATCGACAGAATACAGTTACATATTCTATTCTCTTACTAGAAACATGTAACTTTATTCGGTTGGAACGATATAATAATATGAATAATGTATAATATATAATAACTAGTAAATTAGGAATTCTTATTACGAAATAACACAATTTAAAATTCCAACATATTGCATAGTCCAAAAATAACATGATCTAGTCGGTACCTTATATCAAGGTGAACAATATTGATTTTAAATGCTTTAATTATGATAATCATTTATATTAGCATTTTAAATAAAACTATAACTTTTCTTAAATTATCACTTAATGGCCATAAAATTATTTGATACATAATATTATTTTATCACAAGAAAAATAACTCATTGTAATTTATAATCAACCGGAGTATCATATTTTATTATTTTAAAATGTCATTAACATACGAGTATGTTTTATTAGTGACATACTAGAATAGTATTTTGTACTGAATATATTAATATATACATTTGCCTCGTCAGATGGTTGTCTTATAAGCAGACTTGACCTTGCAACTATTAGTGCTAATTAGGATAGGCTATGAACTACATTTTAAACTTTTCAATTCATACTTATCTATGAACAAAAGTATCACAGTGATGTATCATAAGCATTGGCAGATTCGCCAATCCAACATCTGGAGTTCCTAACGTGCTTCAAGTTCTTAGACTATGGGTCTTGCTAAAAGCTATGTTTTATAATTTCATATTGTGTATTATCGGTAACTCTGATATTATAACAAATCGCCCTATCCAAAAAAAAATACATTTTCTTTGCATATATCCAAATCATATCAAATCAAAATAATCTTTATTCAAATAAGCTCTTTCAAGCACTTTTGAATCGTCAAGTATTAATATGATTAATGAAATTCGGAATGTTGCTCATACCGAGAAGAACCAGAAAGAAACTCGGCGGTCAATCTTTTAAACATTTTCAAATATATACATGGAATATGTAACTTTATTCTTCGGATGGGGCGAAATGTTCTTATTTGTGATAAGATCACGCAGAGATACAACGAAGCATAGCTATTACTGTAACAGATTATGACGATATATTTATATCGGATACAGCGTAGAGCAGCTCGAATAATTGGGGACAAGGTGATCAGCAAACAGCTTGACTCGTTGGCGATGCGTAGAGACGTAACATCACTATGCGTTTTCTACCGCATCTTTCACGGAGAGTGTTCCACCGAACTACATGACCTGATGCCTGCTGCTAAATTCCATAACCGCACTGTACGTCACAGGTTAAAATATCATCCCTACCATCTGGATGCGTGGCGATCTACTACAGTGCAGTTTATTTAATATTCAAATTATTTCATTTCGCACACCACAGTTTCATGGAACAATCTCCCTTTTGCAGCGTTTCCATATCGGTACAACATGAGCACCTTCAAAAAACGTATTTTCCACCTTTTTAAAGAACGGCAACGCGGCGGTAATTACTTGATTGGTGAACCGCATGCTCGTTTGCCATCCTATCCTATAAAAAAAAATCGGTACTTAGGTAAAATACTTATGTTTACTATTTCAATTTTGTTTCCAGGCGAATGGTTAGCCGTGGGCATGGAGAACAGCAACGTAGAAGTATTGCACGCTGTGAAACCGGACAAATATCAGCTACACTTGCACGAGTCGTGCGTTCTGTCGTTGCGTTTTGCCTCTTGCGGCAAGTGGTTCGTCTCCACTGGCAAGGACAACCTGCTTAATGCCTGGCGCACGCCCTACGGCGCCAGTATATTCCAGGTGGGTTTTGAATACATATTAGCAATAGAAACAGTCAAATATTTGTTTCTTTACAAAATTCGAAAAGGATAATTTGCTTATCTAGCAAATTTATACTTACATAGCTGATGTTACAGTTTTACAAATTAGGATCAACACTATGGGTTAATTTTTGAGATATTTTAACCCTGGCTTTTCGCCACTTTGATTATAAAAACTCTAAGTAGTGTAATTTACCAAAATGATCCTGCGCGGGACCATTTAACTGTACAATGAAATATGTTTTTTTTACATTTTGTGCATTTCCTTTTCTGCTGATTGCATGACTGTTTATAAAGAGATCTTTTACACGTATTAAATACTAGCTTTTACCCGCGCAACTTCGTTCGCGTGGACTGTAGTCCTTGAAATTAGGAGTGGCTTCTGTCACCATCCAAACCTTCAAATATCACCATCACAAAAATCAAATCGATCCCGGTATATAAACATTAATTTTGCCAAATTTCATCTATATTGATTCAGCGAATTGACCATGAAAACGTTACAAACAGACTTTCGCATTTATAATATTATTAGTTTATTTATTTTACTAAATAACCCGTATTACTTATATTAATAATCCATTTTTATTACAATGTTAAATTTTCTCAGTTAAATATGTCCAGTAAACGAATAAAATAAAATAAAATATAAATACTCTTTAAAGATAACTCTTTTGACGTAAGCTGAAAAACTTGGAATCTAAATACTTCGTAAATACAGATTTGACTTGATTTTGACACATCGTAAATAAAAATTAGTTCCATAGGTTTATTATAGATGGCGTTTTGAATGTCATCGTATTTAATTCCTCCTGAATTTAATTCCTGTTGAATTAACAGGATTTATATAGCCTATATGTTACCCCGGTATGTAAGGAATATTTATGCCAAATTTCATCGATATTGGTTCAGCGGATTGGCCGTGAAAACGGAACCGACAGACAGACAGACTTTCCCATTTATAATATTAGTAAGGATGTCAGTGTATTGTTATATACGGCTGAATAAAATAGATCACCCTCATTTCTTAATAAGGTGTTGTAAAAAGCGAATAACGTAAGATGACCCACCGTGTGGTATCCAGTAGAGTAGAATAGACCTCCCGGCCGGTCGTAAGATAGTAGCCCAATAGTGACAACATGCATTCTAGCTTTATAACGTATTTCGCAACTTGTATTTTTAAAGGAAAGAGCGAGATAATCATTTTAACATAATTTATAATGCTACAATTCAAGAAAGTCTTTTTTTTTTTGCTCTTTATACTATTGCATATATCGCCCTATCCGAAGAATAAAGTCACATTTCCTATGCTTATACATGGGAGATGTAACTTTATTCATCGGATAGGGCGATGTGATAGTGTGTCAATTATCCTCTCTAACCATAATTATATATATTGTTGCAGTCAAAGGAATCATCATCGGTGCTCAGTTGCGACATATCGTCGGACGACAAATACATAGTGACAGGCTCAGGCGACAAGAAGGCCACAGTGTACGAAGTGATCTACTAAGTGCGGGTCACGGGACCCTAACAATCGAACAAACGCGATCAAAGTGACGTGACGTGACTCGTGCGGGACGTTCCGCGAACGTAGCGTGGCAAGTGGTGATATAGCTTTAGTGTATAGTATATTGGGAAGCCTGTATGTACTTATGCGACTTGTTTATATAGATTAGTGTGCGCGGTTTATGTTTATTTGTTGAGCGCCCGTAGTGTATGTTGGCAGCAGATCTCAAAATGATGATTTCGTTTCAATATTGTTGTAAAATGCTCATATTAAAGAAAAGATATGCGCGAATTATATGTAATCTTTTATTTTTATACCTTTTATATTATATTGCATAGTACACCATGTAGAATGCTGAATAGAATAGTACCACCCTCATTTCTTACCGAGGTGTCGTAAAAGGCAACTAAGGTAAGTTGACCCACAGTATGGTATCCGGTTGAGTAAAATAGACCACCCTCTTTCTTACCGAGGAATCGTAAAATACGACTACGGTAAGTTGACGTCAGGCAGGCGGCCGGTCGTAAAAACGCAGCCAAATCATGTAATAACATGTTTATAACATGTTGTGCCCCACCCCACTTAGAGTGGGATAAGGGCAGGATGATGATGATTATATTACATAGTATGTAATATAATCATACCCTAGTAAAGTATAATACCCTAAAAGGTAAGGGAAAATTTATAAAATGGTCATTACATTTGTCGCACTGCATGAATTTCTGATTCATGCATTTTCATGTTGGACATTAAAAAGATGGATGAAAGAAGAGTGTATGGAAGACTAATATGAAATGAGTGTATAAGGGGAAGTCTTAAAGTTACGCCCATTATAGAAAAGACAAAAGGTGCAAGATTAATATGTATGGACATATAATGAGGAGAAATAAAAATCATATAACGAAACTAACGTTAAATATATAAGTAAATGAATCGAAACTTGAGTAAGGTGAAAAAGAGATAGTTGGATTGTATGAAGTGAGACATGCATATTAAAGGAGTAGCGCCAAAGTTTACGAATGATAGGTATGAAAACGAAAAACATTTAAGTACAATTTGAAAAAATTACGCTACATTTTTATATGGCTGAATGTGGTAACCTTTATTACTTGGAAATCTTCAAATATTTGGTTACGTGGCAAATTCAAAAGCTACTAAACGGATCTGTGTGAACCTCAACAATAGACTGAGTGATCCATAATGAAGATTTGAATCTATACAACAAGTAACGGCCTGTTACTATCCCACTGCTGGGCACAGACCTTCTCTCTCCGTTTTTGGAGTGTAGGGTTAGAGCTAAGAACTACTACGCTGCTCAAATGCGGATTAGTAAGTTCCACATATCCCTAGAATTCTCTAGAGGTATGCAGGTTTCCTCACGATGTTTTCCTTCACCGAAAAGAGTGTGATAAATTGCAATTATTAATTAGATACATAGGTAAGTTTTAACAGAAAAACTCATTCGTGCCTGCCAGGGTTTGAACCCGTGACCCCTCGAAAGAGTCGCACGGTCTCACCGTGCTATCACAGTTTTTAATCTATAATTTTATAAAATTTCGTGTAAATTATGACACATAAATTATGATTATATTAAAATGTGACGATAACTGTTGAAAATATTTTTAAAAAATCAAGCCGCCTCGGAGACTTCATCGAAAACACTGCCTATAATTGCTTTGAGATATAAGAAAAAATTTATGTTTTATAACTATTCTATTGCCCATATTTATTTTATTCTTCTTCTATTTCCAATTTTTGAGGTCGCGTACAACGCGGTTAATGGAAAGCTATTTAGACGGATATTATTAATCCTTATCTAATTAAATAGATACGTATATATTTTATGTATTTCATGCTTAACATTCTGATTGTTGTTTAGAAGGCTAATTGAAATTAAAATCTTAAGTCGCTTATTGAAATCAAAGACGCGCGAAAATTAATCAATAGCGGTAAGACCCGCATAGTGTATGTTATGTTTTACAACCCGCGAAAAGCAATGGTCGGCTAGCAGATATGAAATGGAAAATATAAGAAATGTAAGTGAATCCATAAATTAATCGAACCTTCGACACAAACACGTAGAAGCTGAATTTATAGTAGGTTTATGTAATAAACAAACGCAACATATCTTTAATTCAGTAGAAATCACCTTTTTGGAATCAGCGAGAATCCAGTTTTATTACTGTTATTAGCTGGTAATGACGTGTCACTGTTGCATTAGAGTCACTAGATAAATATCAATCAGTTATTTCTAGTAACCGAAACGCGATGCCAACTTTATCAATACATTTCGCAGTAAATAAAAAAAAATACTAATGATAGTTTTATCTGACGCACGACGGACAAACAACAATTTACGCTTAATTTTACTTATCTCTTGGCCGGCATTCCCCAGGGCTTGAAAGTTTTGTCAATGAATCGTATCAGACCGCCCTCCGCGTATGTAACAGTCATTTTTGTTAATAAACATGACCTTTAAACAATTACAAAATCGAATTTTTGCGAATGGAACCGTGTAATTTTCTACTCAATTGATTGACACTCAGAGAACAGCTCAGCAGTCTTTTTCAGATATTTTAGAAGAAACTAACAAATAACCAAAAAAAAACAGAAAAAAAATTATATTTAGGTTAAAAATATTATTATTGACTGGCCCGTTCGCGCAGCGACTCCCGCCGAGGGCCAACATTTCTATAAAAAAAATTGTTGGTTTCTTCGAGTCTGAGTGTATTTTTGTATTTAAGTATGTATTTAAAAATTGTATACCTATGTATATATTCACTACTTGTCTCTCACCCATAACACAAGTATTAAATTACTTATTACATACATGTACTTGCGTTATATAGATTAATATCATCATCCTCCTGTCTTATCCCACTTTAAGTGGGGTCGGCACAGGTTATAAACATGTCATATGATTTGGATACTTATTCTACAACCGGCCCTACCTGACGTCAACCCACCTAAATCGTATTTTAGGGCACCTCGGTAAGAAAGAGGGTGGTCAACTACTCAACCGGATACCACGCGGCGGGTCGACATACCTTAGTCGCTTTTTACGACACCTCGGTAAGAAATGAGAGTGGTCTATTTTACTCAGCCGTGCATCACACAGCTTGTTACATATATTAATATATCAATAAATAAATCATGGTCAACATAACGGTGTTCTGAACGCCAGTACGTAACAGATCCATCCGACAGACGCTGGCACCACCAGCCACCGAACGCTATTATCGCCGCGTTGCCTGTACATACTCCAGTGAGGCTACACTAATATGCGCACATACTTACCTATATATGCAAATATAGCACGCGGCATATTTAATTACGCAACTCGCATCACATCTCAGAATCGTGACGTTAGAAATTATTACTTATGCATGCCATTGAACACTTGTTTTAAATTATATGGGAGATATCGATCAAAGTTTCGAGATTGAATTTCCATTATTTATTAAAAGCTCATGAAATTGATACTAAAGAAGTCACGATGGTTAGCCGTTGTGTTGCCTTGTAACCAACCTTAACTGTATGTCCAGGGTGTAAGTCTGAACTCCTATCCTAAAAATATGTTAATGCGAAAGAGTTTGGATGTATGTTTGTTACTCTTTCACGGCGAATCCGTTAAAACAATATCGATGAAATTTGGTACAATTATTACTTACGCCAGGGTAATACCTATGTAGGCTATAGAAATACAGTTAATTCTACAGGGATAGGATGACATTGAAACGCGCCATCTATTATCAACTTATCAAGCGACAATAGTCCACGTAAAAGATGTTGCGGGTAAAAGCTTAAATAAAATATTCTTTCATATATTATTTCTAATTAGCTTTTTTAACCCTTCGTAGACGACTCCCTCAGTTGTGTTTCCGCCTAATAACTGATTCACCCTTAGGACGACATTTTCCGCATTTCGCTTCTGTGCTCGCTCAAATAACGCTGTAAAATATTTAGGGAATACTTAAGGCATATTTAAGTTCGAAAAAATTGGTTATTATCAATTAGCATACTATGGTAGAGTAGTTATAATGGAATAATCTATGGTGGTCTTTAGCTGACATTTATATAATTCTGAAATATAATTAAAAAAATATATATATTTCTATATTCTATTACACTTATACCTTCACATAAAATATTGCCATGCCATACAGAAGATAGTCTTGTGTATAATATGGAAATTGTAAAATAATCTTAAGATATTCCAATTCATTTGGAGAAAATTTCATTATTAATATATTTCGTAAACATCTAAATGAATATTCCTGAAATCCCTATCAAAAAACTAACATTATTAACAGTAAACAGTAGATAACAACCGAATTAGATCTTTAAAACCGATCCAATGCGTAACTTGAGAAGATATATGTACGCGTACCTCGCACCAGACGCCGGCAGTGCCAGCCTCCGGCAAGAGATAGCGCCCACGCTAGCGTCACCCCACTGCGCAGGATTCTTTAATTTAGTTAGAATATATTATATTTATAGACCTACGGCTGCGAAACGTGGGCACTCACAAAACATGACCTTACTAAGATTATTGCTTGTCAAAGGTCAATTTACTTGCCCGTTGGCGCAAGGGGGTAGTGATCCTGCCTTCAGCTCTTCAGGTCGCGGGTTCGATTCCCGCCGAAGGCCAACATTTTCTATAAAATTTGTCGGTTCTTCGAGCCTGGGTGTATTTAAGTATGTATTTAAAAATTATATAAGTATATATTCATCAGTTGTCTGTCTACCATAACACAAGTTACTTACCGAACACTGATACACTAAAGTAAGGTAGTAGAGAATTTCAGATCTAAAGGCCTATGGAACGAAGCATGTTTATTTAAGATTAATAGACAAAGTAAAATCTAAAGAAATAAGGAAAAGAATTTGTTCTTAAACGTAATAGATGTAATTGTTCTTGAAAGTAATAGATGTAGTGAAAAAAATAAGCCAACAAAAATGGAGGTGGACTGGGCACATGCTAAGACAACAAAAAGACACTTGGACAAAACAAATCACGGAATGGTACCCCAGAAACAGCAAAAGGAAGCAAGGAAGACCTACTAAGAGTTGAGAAGACGATTTTAGATTCACAGCGGGACCAGTATGGATGAGAATAGCGAAGGATAGAGATGCCTGGAAAGGGTTGGAGGAGGCCTTTGTCGAAAGACAGCAGTCACACAAAAAATAAATATGTATTTGACGGAAGCATTTTAAATTGACTGGTAAATGTATATAAAATTAACTGACATTTCTTAATAATTAATATGATGACTAATGTAATGTATTTAGATGTGACTGCAAAATAAAGGCTATTTTTATTTTTATTTATATTATATATCTAAGTGCTCAATGTCTAGGTTCTAAGCCGTAATGGCGTTACGATTAGAACGCTGAAATCGCAAGGATATGTAGCTTCAAATCCATGGCAGTCCTAAAAGTGTTTTCGAATGTGTTATTTATTTTGCAATATAGCATGTATGTGCTGACGGAAAACAGCGAAGAATGAAAAATTTTAACAGTATTATTTGATATAATATGTTACCTAAAAACCCCCATTATAGCATCGTGTCTTTCTCTCGACAGAAAATTACTGAGTAGTGTAATAATCAAACGAAAATATAAATACCTAAAACTTAAAGCCTGTGGGTCAAACCCCAATCATCCATCCTTTTATTCAGACTTTTTGTTATTATGTTATATGCCGATACAACATATGTTTACGATTGAATATTAAGTGGCACTGTTTAATGCACAAACATAACAAAACTTGTTCGATTGTTCATCACTTCCGATCGCTATCACAAATTATCAAGGGATGTAAGCATTGCAAAAATTACTATCAATTCCGCTCCGATCGGAATTTCCGCTTTGTAAGTTTACATGGTTTCTAAAGTCCAGCATAACAAATGAAATGGATGGAGGACAGAATGAAGAACTGTATAATGATATATGATGATTGTAATGCTAACAAAGACTGCACTTTTTACTTTTAGAGAATACTGTTCTTTTCCGTCTCCTACCCTTATCCAACTCTACGTCGCGTCGGTACAGCGTCTTTTTTTCTCTATCCTCTCCTATAATTTGTTAACTCTAGCGCTCTTCTTCTCCTTTTATGTACATGTCATACTCTACACAATCCAACCATCTTTTAAGGCCTCCCTCTAGTTACATATCCATCCACATCCACATTTAAATTGAATTTTTAATACTCCATTGGTTACATGGTTTTCATCCCTCCTCATTACATGTCCATACCATACCAATCTTGCACCTCTAAACCTTTCCATGATGGACGCAACTTTCAGATTTCCCCTTATATATTCATTTTGTATATTATCCAGTCTTGTTAAACCACACCTTAACATTCTCATCTCATTTGCATAAACTCTTCTTTCATCCGTCTTTTTCATTGCCCAACATTCTGATCTATACATTACGATAGGTCTAATGAAGGTTTTTAGTGTATGCTATCCATAGTAGTAATGGCTTATCTACTATGAATGAAATTTGGTCAATTATAGCTTATATACCCGGGTAAAATATAAGAAAAAAATATCTCCTACTTATTTTGGGAACAGGGAACCGACGGACAGACCTTCGCTTTTATTATATAGGTAAGTAAGTTTTCCTTACTCAGGAAGTTAAAAAATTAAATTTTCGCTTTTCTTTACATGGTACGCCTTAGTTTTATATTAAATTAGGAGCGTCATGATATTTTGGAATAATTTATATATAAGTTTACATAAAAGTAATAAAACTTAATACTTATTTTTTAACCACAACATTAATGTTCATTTTCCACTGTATTTCAATGAAATTAGAATATTACTACATTTTTATCAAATAACAATAAAAAATCAAGTTTTTTTTCGGCAAAATATATTTTTTAAACATTGTTCAAGTACATATTTTTATATCTATCGAAGGTAAATGAACTGTCGTATAGGTCGAGCAAGCAAACGATAACTAAAAGAAATTGAAGTGAATGATCTACATATCATTATTCAATAAACAACTTTTTTTATGATATACCTTATTTAGTGTTCCTAATATAAATACACACTTTTATCTCATACCCATGCAATTGTAAAAGCAATTGACGCGATATTGTAACCGACAGATTATGCGAAGTTAATATACGCCGTGTTATGGTGTTGTTGCGGCGCGTGGCGCTGGCGCATACTGTCCGATAATCAGCGATCGTTGTTATCGCGTCCGTCGCGGTGTCCGGAGCGACTACGACCACTCATTATAACTCCAGAACGTGCCACATGCGGCTGTACGCAAGTTATTTTTTTAAATTTTAATCGAAAGCACTGATATAAAATTAAAGGTAAGACATTTTTTTAAATTTAATATTCGCATATTTTGTTGTGAAAAAACCGTGTCTTTCATTAAATTAATTCAGCAAAATTTATTTTCTCTTTCAGATTCAAAATGTACCGCGAAGACGGCGGTCTGCTTTTAGACGAAGTACTCACGAACGATCAACTCCTGTTTGAATACTCACCGGCAGAAAGTCTCATCAACTTCGAACTACCGTCGAATCTCAGCACCGATTTCAATGACTTCCAACTGAGTGACTTGGACTTTCAGTGTGACGCTTTCATAAACAGTTATAACGATTCAAATAGAGGCTATACAAATTTCAATGGAAGTTCACCCGTACTCTTCGACTTCGATGACCTGGATAAAAACCTGGACGATTACCTCCTTGAAGCTCTAACAAGCGATAAATCAGATATATCTCAGTCGATGACAGATAGTGCTGATAGTGGAAGTGATCCAGATTTAGGCCGCCTTTCGGTACTCGGGATTGACTTGGATTCGACTTGTGTTCAAGACATTCAATATGCGCATACCACCTTAAGTAAAAAGAATGGAAAAGTACGAAATGATGTACAAGAAACAAAAGTCTCCTCTTGGGGAGAGCCGTCGTTCTGCCCGGAACTAGGTGCGTTCCGATGTCCAGTCGAGGAGTGCGGAAAACTTTATGCAAAAGCGTCGCACGTGCGTGCGCACTTACGTCGGCACAGCGGCGAGAAGCCATACCGATGTACGTGGGGAGGATGCAGCTGGCGGTTCGCGAGATCCGACGAATTGGCGCGTCATCGTCGAAGCCATTCAGGAGACAAGCCCTATAGATGTGGCGAGTGCGGCAAGAGATTTGCTCGATCTGATCATCTCGCGAAACACGGCCGCGTACACGCTCGCCGCGCGGCGGCTGCTGCGGCGGCTGCCAAAAGACCAAACTCGCATTCCTACCGTACTCGGAGATTTTTGTAATTAAACCTTGGTATTTTAGTGTTTGTGATTATGTGTCTGGAACCAATAATCGCGCGGGCGCGTTTTAGTGTAAGATCTCTATTCATAGTTAAGTTTTAAGATATGGAAAAGTAATGAGAATATTATTTTGCTATAATCCGCGATAAAATAATATTCCCATTACTTTTGTATTATGGACCTCCGCAAAGTAACGCCTAATTCTATAAATTATTTAAGATATGGCTACAGACATAAAGTACTTATAATAAGATTGGAATGAAGCTTTATAGATAAAACCCTTAATTACCTATAGTTTTGACGCATCGCAAAACTATGGTTTACATACATTACATAAATGTGAATGACTATTGTTAGGTATTCAATCCGAGTGATGCCAATATCGTCGTTTAATATTTAAGATCTTGTAGCCTCATCTAGCGATGATTATATTAAAGCTCCAAAAATAGCCAAAAATGAATATAGTAACTAAAGTTTATAGTATTTTTCTCAATTTTACTATTAAATAACCAAATTTTGTCGTTTATATATTCACTGGTGTTGATCGAAATACATCATTTTTGGATAGCAAATTAATAATTTAGAAGCGGATTAATAATCATTAATGAGAATTTGAGAAATTTCATTATGAATGAATAGAAATCGCAAAAAGATTAAACATATAATTTATTCTTTTATTGAAATTACATTTGAATTAATGTAAGAAACTTATTTTATTTAAAACTTTCCTTTAACTTGGACTTGAGTGCATATAGACTCATAAAGTGCAGAGATAATATAACACTTGTATGTTATTATAAATTTTTATATTAAAAAACTAACAACGCAATAGCTTACTTTGTAAATAATAGAATAATAAGATAGATATAAAAGTTAATAAATGGGTATTTATGATCATACATTGACCCTAAGAATCTCAATTCGTACTTAGCAAAGTCGTTGTATCATTTGTTACACTGCACACACTTGTTAGTTTTATTTATACTTTTGTTATTATATATGAGATATCTTGTACATTGTATGAACTCGTATAGCAAAACAAGAACACGTTATGTTTTGTTAATAACTTTAAAGATAACTAGAAAATAAAATGAGGATACTTTACTATGTGTTTACTTCTTCAGTTGAAAATATTTTAGAAAAATAAATAGTCTACCAATTGTACAAAAAGGTTTCGCAATTTATATCCAGAAACATACTTACATCCTATAAATGAAAGAAAGATAATAAACTATTTTTTGTATCATGGAACTCCACGAAGTAACACCTAATTCGATAAATAACTGGACTCCTGGACTGGAACTCCTTCGGTTTTAGAAGAAAATATTAAATAAAATTATTGGACGGTAGTACTTTAAAGTCTAAATCGTAAAAATCCATCAAAGGTGAATTCAATTGTACGTTCAGAGACTTGGAATTTTTATTCCCTTCAAATAAACCTTCGTGTATATCTCTCTATTTCATCGTATATCCCAAATGGATCGTATAAACCAAATAGTGTTATTTTTCATTTTAAGGTGACATGAGTACGATTTCCTTAGCTGTGACAATCTGATCAGCCGTTTCAAGACAATCAAATCTTTTATAATTGATGAGGTGATAAAGCTACATTCTCTCCATTAATGTTATTATAATTTTTAAATGAATTATGTATAATGAAAGGTAGTGTTACATCTTGATTTTTAAATATTATCAATACATCGATCTAGATGGCGCTTTTAGCATAGTGATGCCAAAGAACGCATCGAGATGACGCTGCAAATTAAAATAAAAAAATACAAAATCACACGCTGTTAGAGATATTTTACTAAAATTCCCACAAAAAACAATATTTATAATTTACTTTTTAATTAAAAGTATAATGTTACAATTGTTCCAAAAAAATTTTTTTGATTGCGAAGAATGGAAGGGTTGTTTATTTAATATATACATAAAACAGCTGAAATTATTCTCTAATGCAAATTATTTTATTTTATGTCTTTGATTAATAAATTTATATAAAAAGATATAATATAACTAATAACTTTACTCAGTCACTATATACTTTAATATTATAATTTAACGTCACTATATTTTGCAGTCTGTTTATGTTATACAATACTAATTTATGTCATATTTATTATATACACAAACAAAAATGCGGAAGTAATTCTTTTTCCTTTCTCATTGCGAGGTCACACGACTAATAAGAGAAATCATTAGTACTTACTTATTCACAGATGTATGTAAGATTAATTAAGATCATACAATTACGTAAAAATAACAACCTATTCTATAAATTGTTTAATAACATGCCAGACAGAAATTTATCAAATCCTAATTTTGTTTCTCTAAGAATACCGATACGATACCAACGCCTTTTTTGTAATACAAAAACTAAAAATTGTCTATAGTAAAAGTAATTCTATACACTATGATTTATAACCAAACCAAAAAAAAAATGCTCCCATCTTGAAACGTTCATATGCATCGGTTGTTGTTTTAACTTTACAGTATTATCAATAGATACACGATTCAATTCAATTCTACATACAAATAAAAATGGTGGTTCATTTTCTATAACATTTTGTACATTGAAATAAATTAGTATTAGCAATAGATATCTATAACACATACTAATTTTTTTTTTATGTTATCCTAATGTAATTGTGCTTTTGGTGCGATTACGTGGTGCGTAAGCGAGAGTTGTATATGACAAATAACAGGTTGTCGAAGACTAAAATCGTTGCGATTTTTTAATGTAGACAGTGTTCTTCAGTTCTCGAATAAAAAGTTATAAAATATTGATAAGAGTGCTCACAGTGAAATACTACGTTATGTATAAAGGATAACCGTAAGTTTGGTGGAAGACAAGCTGGACGAGTTCATTTCAATCAGCATGTGACCCACATCCGAGATTTCTCTTCCTTGTATATTGTAGCTTTTCTATTATTATCAGTCAAATACTTTAGCGACGGTTTTACTGCACTCCAATTATGCCCATAAATGAGCAGAATCGCAGTGGATATGTCATTTTATATACTTGTCACGGTTGACTACAACCTGTGCATCCCAGGGGGGTCGAAAATACGGTACAGAATTTCTACAGACATCGTAAACGAAAGAAATAAAAATACTTTTGAATCGTCGTAAAGATACTCTATAATCATGTTTGAGTTCTCATGGGATTTGTGTTTAGTTAATTGTCAAAGAATTTTTTAAAGTATTCCATGACTCTCATTTGAACATATATTTGTTATGTACGAAAATGAGATTAATATTTCTTCAGATCTAATAAGTCCCAGAATTGTCAAACAATGCAGTAGGAATGGCTCATGCTGAAAATCACAGATATATTGTGCAGGTCAGTAAAAGTAACTATTATTTAGATCCTTACATTTTAATATATGTAATGCATAGAAATTAGAGTTTTCGTGATAATTATATTGATAAGGCTTTGCTGATAAGTATAGTTAGTAGATAAATTGAGTAATATTTTAATGTGCTGAGAATTTGTTCACAATTTAAATGAACTTTTACTGATAGGATAGTTTTAAATTGACCTTTGGTCATATTTTTATCAGCTTTGTAAATATGTAGTACAGTATTTCAAAAAGTTCTATTCTTAGAAATATGTCTCACACAATTTGATCACTCTTAGCCTTAAAATTGATATATTTATAATTTAACAATAACATTAATAGTAGTTCTATTTATTGCAAGTAATATTTATTTCTGTATTAATAAGTACATTTATTATTCAATCATATTTAAATATCAAGTAACTGGGTGACTGAGCATTGCTGGATAATTTTTTAAAAGATAAAAAAAAGAAAAAAGCGCCGGGTGACATGTGGGAATTGAACCTAGGTGTTGATTCTCTTTGGTCTGCACGTTACCATTAGGCTGTCACAGTGTAGCATTTGACAGCTAAAAATTTCAGTTACCTATTCCTATTTTAGAAGTTTTTTTAGTGACCAATAACAGGAATAAACGATATCATTTGACAGATAAAAAAGTAGTAGCATTTGACAGCTAAAAATTTCAGTTACCTATTCTTATTTTAGAAGTTTTTTTAGTGACCAAAAACGGATAAACAATATTTTTTTAAATAAAACCCAGTTAGATAAATTTTTCTCCACCTAAACCCTCTTTCTACATACCGATTTTTAAGAAAATCTTTGAAGCTGTTTCCAAGTTTCAATATCGAAGAGATGTATTTGTATATATACATTAAAGATTAACTCATTTAAATGT
This sequence comes from Morpho helenor, assembly GCA_029227775.1. NCBI lineage: Eukaryota > Metazoa > Arthropoda > Insecta > Lepidoptera > Nymphalidae > Morpho > Morpho helenor. The sequence goes on from JARGCU010000006.1 coordinate 6,001,864, forward strand.
TAATGATTTTGCTGGTTTTATTCAGGTGCAAAACACATCATTAAAAAAATCAAAAATTGTCTTATAACATTTTTATTAAGTTTATAAATTTAGGATTCTGTGTAGGTTATTTATATTTTTATTATTAGTTGTTTATATTGTTGCAGCAGTTTTCCTTTTTTTGTTCATTATTGTTATTCTGTTAAAAAAAACTTGAATGTCAGGTTTTAATAATTTAGACTGTCATCATCCTGCCCTTATCCCACTCTGAGTGGGGTCGGCACAACATGTTATAAACATGCTGTCACATGATTTGGCTGCGTTTTTACGATCGGCCGCCTGCTTGACGTCAACATACCTTAGTCGTATTTTACGACACGTCGGTAAGAAAGAGAGTGGTCTATTCTACTCAGCCGGATACCACACAGTGGGTCAACTTACCTTAATAGCCTTTTACAACACCTCGGTTAGAAATAAGGTTGGTCTATTCTATTCAGCCGGATACCTGTTTGACTCTCATTGGCTCTAAAATGTATTATATTGGTATTGATAATTTAAATATCTAGTAAAAGACTGCTTTACTGGCAAGAAATATGAGCAATATTTTCATTTTATAATTTCATTTTTGTAATACTATTAGGTCTTTGTGGGTGCACTCTCTGCACAGTATGAGGCACTCTCAGTGGAAGCCTCCAAACAAACAAGTTCAGAAGAGATAGTATGTTGCATTGCTGACAAACTCAATTTGAATGATGGATCCGGGGGACCATATGAGTTGGCAGAGGTATAGGAGTTGCATGCTTTGTTTTGTATACATTAATTTAAAGAATTTGGTGTTACTTTTCAGAGGTCCATATTACAAAACTAATGGAATATTATTTTGCTATATCATCTTCCTGCCCTTATCCCTCTCTAAGTGGGGTAAGCACAACATGCTATAAACATGCTGTACGATTTACGACCGGCCGCCTGCCTGACGTCACCTTACTTCAGTCGTATTTTACGACACCTCGGTTAGAAAGAGCGTGGTCTATTCTACTAAACCGGATACCACACAGTGGGTCAACTTACCTTAGTCGCCTTTTACGACACCTCGGTAAGAAATGAGGTTGGTCTATTCTACTCAGCCGGATAACACACGGCGGGTTGACTTACCTTAGTCGCCTTTTACGACACCTCGGTAAGAAATGAGGGTGGTACCATTGCTATTCAGCCGGATATCACACGGCGTGGATTATTATTTTTGCTATAATCCTTGATAAAATCGCTTTGTCGTTAAAATCGTTTGTCGGTATTATCGATTTTAGAATAATGATATTCTCATTCGTTTTGTATACATTAGTTCAATCTTATAGTTGATGTTCGAAAGTGGTGGTATGGTCTAGTAGCAGTAGCAAGACTTAACTGTGTTACAAATAAGTAGACATTTAATATATTATAATCATTGACTACTTTCAACTGCAAACTTTTATATTAAGGCTACTATTTTGTTTGTAAAAGCAACTCGTTTGTTAAAGGCATTGATTCTTCTATGTTTTATACCATAACTACCATGGATAATTAGTAGGTTTGATATAATTGTAACAGCTGATGGAGTGTGATATATTTTTTATAGGAATTAGGACACTTGAAATAGAACTCCAGTGAGCAACATAGCTCATCATGTCCTGATAGTGAAGTAATGTTAGGTGATGCACTTAGTTTATAGAATTAATAACCTTTAGGATCACAAAGTGATTCCTAACAAAACACATTATAAATCAACTAAAACTCAAACTAGATTGAAAGATGACCTCAAAAAGATTGCAGGAACCAGGGTATCAATATAATTAAAAGGTTTATGGTAGTCCATTGGTTGATAAAGAAGATAAAGAAAAATAGACCTGTTAGAGGAAAAACTAAACTGGTTGGCAGGCATTATCTATTTAAATACATTAGAATTTGCAGTATCCACCAATACTCCATAGAATAGCATATCTGCATTAGGAAATGGAGGGAAATATTATAACTGTAAATATTTACTTATATTAATATGTTTTTATACTATCTACAGTTATGAAATGCAAATATACATCGCATTCTTACTATTAAAGTGACCGAATTCAAAATTAGACTAATTAATTTATTTATTTCCATAATTGAGTTAGATACATTGTAATCCTTATTTCAGTGACAGCTATGACATCACGCTACGAACTATTAAAAAAACTAGAGTTATTTTTGCTTTCAAATTTATGGGTCTTTTTAACACTCAAGAATTTTGTATGCGCTACGCTTTTTTTTATTGCAATTTAATTCAATCGAAATTTTTTCGTGATTTGTTTAATAGCTTAGGTAGCCATAAAAGCGTAAAAGATTTTCGGATTTATAATATTACTATTACCCCGCACCGGAAAGCGCAGTGTCTGAAGACCCCCTGCTAGATGGACAGACGACCTCAAAAGGGTTGCGGGGAGCCGCTGGATACAAGCGGCACAAAATCGTGTATTCTGGAGATCCCATGAAGAGACCTATGTCCAGCAGTGGACGTCCATCGGTTGAAGAAGAAGAAGAAGAATATTACTATGAATATTGAGATTTGGATTTCTAACTGGGAAATGTTTCATGATAACTTTTAATTCAATTCTTCAGTTTATGGCTTCTAGGATTGTCATATGACACTATTTACTATGATAACTTTTATCACATATAAGAAATCTCAGTAATTAATTTTGTTTAGGGAAATCAAATGGTTATTTGTTGTTGTTTTGGTCTTAACCATAGGCTGAAATCGCAAATCAACTCTGCATTTAAATTTATTGTGACATTATTAGTTGCGTATTAATAAAACAACGGAATACAAAGTACATGAAAAACGTGTTTTACTACAAACAATAATACCTTAGCGTAAGACGAGATTAGTCACTGGTGATGAATATAGACAATTAATTTTTTGCTTCATTATGTGAGCCTGTGAATTCCACACAGTTGCAACTTCCTAACAGACATTATTAAATAGTGTAACATACATATCTTAAAAGCTGTGGTAGCACAGCGGTAATACCGTACGACTCTTTCGAGGAGGTCATGGGTTCGAACCCGGGCAGATAATTGCAATATATCACACGCTTTTCGGTGAAGAAAAACATCGTGAGGAAACCTGCATATCTCTAGAGAATTGTGGAGATATGTGTAACCTACCAATCCGCATTGGAGCAGCGTGGTAGGTCTTAGCTCCAATCCTTCACTCCAAAAACGGAGAGAAGAGGCCTATTCTCAGCAGTGGGATAGTAACAGGTCGCTACTTACTTACATATCTTGCTGCTAATCTCGTAGCTAGGAAATTGTTGTTTACTTATCCCGGCTCCGGTATTTGATTATTTTCACCGGCCCACGCTTAAACCGTGCCAACTAGTATTAATTCATTTTAATGAGTAATATGAGTCTGTAATCTTTACTTTTTGTTTATAAGTTTGGAATTAATAACTATCTCATATAGTGAAGGATTGATACGTGATTTCAAACAAACCACTACAGAAAAAGTATAGTGACCTATAGCTACAGCGTCAAAAAAATAAAAACAAAACCTATCGTCACAATTCTCCTGCCCTTATCCCACTATAATAACCCCTTATGGGTACCGCCGCCCGACGGGGACAGGCGGCGGATATGTCGGACTCAAATGTTACTGGCAAATTATTAGTTTGTTGTTAGTTGTGTTAAGTATTGTTTCTTAATCTACGTTAGTATTATTAGTATTGGTATATGTTGTGGACCCCTTTTGGGTATAGGCCTCCTCCAGCTGTTGCCACATGGACCTCTTTTTGGCAACGTTTGTCCAATTTTCCCCAGCAGTTTGTTTAATTCCATCGACCCATCGCATTTTAGGTCTTCCTCTTCTTCGCTTTCCGTTTGGTCCGTACCATTTGGTCGCTTCCAGGGTCCAGCAATGATCACTCAGTCTTGCTACGTGACCTGCCCACCGCCATTTTTGTTTTTGAGCATATTGCATATTGCATGCAGTGTCCTTCATTGGCTTCGCAATTTCTATTTTGGATGACTTTTTTTCGGGAAGTGTTATTCCAGAATTGGTCGGTGATGCTAGCAACAGATGGGACTTTTTAGTAGTATTGTAAATCTACAATTTTCTAATACATTACTTAAGTGTATCTTTACTGGTTCTTTGCGGCGCACGCGAGTAAAACTCCTGGCAGGCGAGTTTTTTTACAATCGAACACAATTTACATTAAATGTTAATGTACTATCAACATAAACCTTCCGGAAGAATTGCACTATCTTTTAGTAAAAACCGTACAAATATGCGTTCAGTAGATTTTGAAAAAAGGGATCATACAGACAAACAGCTTTTTGGGACTTTGTTTTATAACAAGTTTACATATAGATAGAGCAGTGGTCTTTCACCCATAATACAGCCGACCCAATATTGTTTAATCTTCTAATCTTAATGTGGAGCTTCTATTTTCTAAATATGCAGTACTTCAGGTAGATAAGTGTTTAAATAATGTGCAGGTGGTGGGAGATATGGTCAGCGGGGAATGCAAGGAAAGGCGATTAGGACCTAACGAGTCGCCCGTCGCCGTCATGATGTTGTGGCCAAATAACAACTCCGGTCAATATTATAGGTAAGCTTATTTTTATTTATTATACGAATTTACAGAAGTAGTCAACGCTTAACAAAATTCCATAGTAAGAAATGTAGTCATAAATCATTTTTCAAAAAGCGTGCCAATTGTGTTTTGAAATTTTTGTCTGATATTTAGTTTTGGTTCAAATTCAACTTCGTACAATCGGTTGTTTGGCTTAGTGCGTGTTATCATACAAGGTAAAATTATATTTAGTTTTTTTTTATGAATTTTATAAATATAGTATAAAGGATACTAATAACAAAGTGTATTGTAGAGTTTTGTTATTCTTCTTGTGAATTCTCTAAAGTTTAAATAATACCTGAAACGTGTACTTCATGCCCATATTTTTTAACTTAGATTAATACATTTTGATTTTTTTGTAATTTATAGAATTTCTTGAAATTGAGCCCCAAAACTTGGCTGATAGCTAATCTTTAAAAATTTTTTAAATAGGATAAAAAATATTTTACCGGGGCATTTTAATTACACGAAGTGGACATAACGTTGATTCGTTTGCAAGTTTTTTTTTGGATTTTAAAGTGAATTGGTCTCCAAATGGATTTGAAATTCTTAGTCATCAAATTTTAGACAAACTAAAAGGCGACTATGAAGCGTTTCAACAAGTACTATTGAAACGAAAATTTTAAAGATTGAAGTTTTCCATTAGAACGCTGTATGCGTGGGCGTGGAAAGCTAGAAATATCTATTAAGCAGTCTTTCATTGTGAATGTTTATATAAATGCTAATTCCTGTGAAAATATTCCACATTGAATAACTGGAGCATCTGCGTTCATATTGGCATTTATTCACAGTCATACTTTGAAAACAAACATAGTGCCAAAGGCGATGACTGACATCGCCTCGTAAGTCGTAAAGAACTGACTAATATTTTTTAAATCGCAAATATGTCAAGATCTTATTCTTATTATTTCTTATTCACGTTTCCTATCGACAATATAGTTGGAATTTGAATGACGTGGTATTCGCTTTGTCAGCAAGAATGCTAGTCATTACACTATCAAAGTTCCTTTTTACCGGAAGAGCACTTCCTAACGAAAAATAGTGATTTGTTAATCGGAATACTGAAATTTCTATGGACACTATCTGCAATGCTCGCAAAAAAAATTTAAAAAAAACTCCCTAAATCTATCAAGTTGGTCAAACTATGAAAAATAGAGCTATTATGTACCATCTTAGATTAAAACCCGACAAAATGTTTTTAATTTAACTAAGGGAGTAACTTCGTCTTATCATACTGTTTTCACTATTTAGAGTTTCTCACCGTTGCTACAAACACAATTTATTTACGGTATAAAAAAATAAGAATTGATTGTCTTTGAATACGAAAATAAAGTAGGGATAGTCTAGCGGTTGATGGATTCCTTCGAGCATGAGATGTCTTTAATTTGATGGATATTTTTGGATGCATTTTACATTAAAAACTTTATGAAAAAATGTGTTAAGAAAAAAAAATCTAGAGAATCTGTGGGATAATATTAACTCAAATAATCTCTATTCGCGTTTTAATTTCCTGCAAAATACATACCAGAATAGGTGTATAATCATTCTCCTGCCCTTATCCCGCTCTAAGTGTGGTCGGCACAACATCTTATAAACATGTTGTCACATGATTTGGATTTGTATTTTACGACAGGCCGCCTGCCTGACGTCAACTTACCTTAGGATGGTCTATTCCACTCAATCGGATACCACAAGGAGAGTCAACTTACCTTAGTCGCCTTTAAAGACACCTCGGTAAGAAAAGAGGGTGGTCTATTCTACTCAGCCGGATATACCACACGGCTTAAAATACCAGTATAGGTTTAATGGTAATATATGTATATTCATAATTTTGTAGCTTCCACTATCTAAACGGCTACTAACATCTGCAATAAACTAAAGATGAGAATATGGGTAATAAATTTAAACAGTTTTACAACGCGCTTAACATTTTTAGAAACAAATAATTTCGTTGTTATTTAAGTACATGTAGGTGTACGCCGAACTAACATCTATTTTTATCATATCGTTAACGGCATTTGCGTTGTAAATTAAAACAATAACCATATTACAAACGAATGGTATTTAATGAATTTATCGACTAGAGAATGTTTTATATTTTTCCTCTAGAACTTAATTAGCGGAATTGCAGTAGCAGGACCACTGCATAATTATCGACGTATAAACGCTACAAATAACCTTGCTAACGTATTTACTTACATTCAGTACAATATATTACCTATTTTACGTATACGATGTATTGCATAACATAGAAGCATTCGATTAGAATGACAAAGATTTACTTGCTTGTGTTATTTATGATATGTTTTTGTGTTGTTTCGATGTTAGAAATATATTTGCTTGCAATTGGGATGGTCCTTTTTTGTGACATGGAATGAAATCCAATGGAATAACTTCTGTAAAAATATATTTTAAGTAGTAACCTAGGCCTTAAAGTCTGAACTAATATAAATAATAATAATAGTAAAAATATCGAGAAAAAGCAGGCTTAGTAATTTTTAAGGTTTGAAAAATTCTACTCTAGCATCTTTTATTCACTCTTGAAATACCTCTACAGCTCTATATTGAAGAAAATGCAATCTTATACGTAGCATATAGAAAACGAGACCAAGAGAGCAGTAATTCCAAAAATTTTTGTTGATCATATTTTAATATAGTATTTACTGCCTTTATTTACTTCTAACAGTCATAATTTATTTAATTTTAACATTTGAAAAATTATCACGATGTTTTGTGAATTTTCGGCTCACAATTTATATATATATTTTGTATGTTTTGACTAAATAAAGTTATTATTATTATTTATTTTTGCGTAGATAAATTTCGTTGTCATTTTAAGAAAACAATTATATACTACGTACTTTCAAATTTTATATGTAACACCTAGTTTGCCGAAAATTGCCAAAATAAATAGTTAGGTCTCTTTCTAGCCTTTCTACCAAAGCAATAATATTATTTCAGTTGAAATAATGTCAAGCTATCAGCCATCAAAAAAAATTTGGATTTTTTATAATGATGATTATTAAAATAATAAAATAAATCCGACCGCCATTAAAAAAATTCAGGATCTCTTAGGAGTAAATATATTGTTTATAACTTAACAGTGTTGTTACGTACGTTTCTGTCTTGGTATAAACTGTTTCATTAAATTATCCTGTCACTGGACAACTATTTGTAGACGACAATGGTTATAATGTTTTTGCCGTGATTCATGCAGTATAATTATTTAGGTTATATAATGATTTTGTGGCAATTTCGTTCGTCGTACCCTTAATATGTTTTTAATATTAGTTTTGAAATGTTGCATCCAGCATATTAGCAGTTTCATCTTGTAGTTATTTGCAATTGTTTTGCAAAGTGCATTTGAAATAAACTTGACTTAATGAAGGGCCGCATTACGACTGGTCGGGGATATAGTTGGCGCGCGTGAGTCACTCTTCCTGCCGCCGCGGTGTGATAACAACCATCCTGCCAATCAAATTCAAACTGCAATTTTGCGTATTAAACATGATTTTCCTCCAAATTTCGAGATTCAATTAATCTGAAATGACTGAAATGTAATTATTTATATGCCAACTTTTCGAATAATATTAACTTCTTCTGTTATAAACAATTGTTTTGTATAATTGCAGATTTTATTTGCGCGAAAAAATCCCTGACGAGCCATGGATGGAAAATTTTTCAGTGGATCCGCAACTGATAAAGGATTACTTCCAGCGATTCCGCTACCAGCCCAAGGACCGAGAGTACCCAGACTTGTGCCAGTTGCCCGAGCTGAACGAGCAAACATTGCTAGACAACCTGAGAGCCCGGTTTGCCGCTGGATACATTTATACGTATGTGGGGTCCATATTGATAGCGCTCAATCCATTCAAGTTTTATCCAATCTACAATCCAAAGTACGTAAAGTTGTATCAGAACAAGCGGATAGGCTCGAGTCTGCCTCCTCACATCTTCGCGGTAGCGGACGCCGCGTATCATTGTATGCTGAGAGAACGAACAAATCAGTGCATCGTAATAAGTGGCGAAAGTGGTTCAGGGAAGACAGAGAGTACAAATTTTCTCCTTCATCATCTCACTGCGCTCAGTCAAAAAGGATCTCATGGAAGTGGTGTGGAACAGACAATATTAAGTGCGGGGCCCGTGCTAGAGGCGTTCGGCAACGCTAAAACCGCCCATAACAACAATTCCAGTCGTTTCGGCAAATTCATACAAGTGAATTATAAGGAAAACGGCATGGTGCATGGTGCTGTCGTTCAAAAATACTTATTGGAAAAGTCTAGAATATGTAGTCAAGGTCGCAACGAGAGGAACTATCATGTGTTCTATTATCTATTAGCCGGTGCTTCAGAGCAAGAAAAGGAGCAGTTGCATTTGCTCAGTGTGGACAAATATAATTACCTGTGTAAGACAGGTTGTAGTGTAGTGCCTGGTGTTGATGAACAATATGAATTTTCACGTTTAAAACAATCTATGGATATGGTTGGTTTTACGCTTGATAAACAGCGGCGTTTGTTTGCTGTTCTCTCTGCTGTATTACTTCTAGGTAAGTCAACTTAATTTTATACATACTCTACTTTCTCTATGCTATATAAGTATAGCAATTTTGTGAATCAAAAAATTGTAGAATATCAGTACTGAAATGATGTATATTTTTTTATCTAAATTGTTTTCCAAATATAATATAAATTGTAATTGTTGATTGATAATCCTTGTCATATGTGAATTGATAAGATATAAGATCTTATCATAAAGTTGATTGACCAGTATAATTTGAATTCTAAGTAATATTCTAATGGTAAAGACTGAAAAGAATTATATAAATATTATCTGTAATGTGCACACTGTGATATATATATTTAATTCTTATAGAATTTTTTTCATAATATATTCATATATATTATAATTTCCATAAATTTATTAATCAATTAATTCTAGTTAAAAAACTACAAAATAAATCAAATAACTGTCATAATTGAGTTATTAAACTGATCAAATATGGCTTAAATTGTGCATTATTAATTTGCTAATCAAATTGTTTACTGGACTTCAATGGTAATAAAGTCCCAGGCCAGTAAAGGCCAGTACTTTAACATTACTGCCTCAAATTGTTTTTTTTGTCACATTTTTGCCTTATTATTAAATTCTATCAATAAACCTGTAAAATAAAATATTTATATACAATTAATACATACTCAAGAACACATTAAATTTTGAGTAGTCCCTTAAAAATGAATTATGTAAGATAAGATATGAATTACCACTAACTTGATATAATCCATTGCTAATTAATTAATTGTCTTACGACCTAGGTTGTGCCATTAACTAAAACTATGGAAAAAAAATTCGTTTCATCCCTGTTTTTGGGCATTAAAAAATACTTAAATTTATATTGAATATAAAACACTACTTTTGCCATTAACTGTCAAGTCAGCGTAGCTTATTCGGAGAACGTGCAGTCGCGAGAAATGTAAATACCTAGGATCGATCCCCAACTATCTAATTATTATTTTTTTAAAGTTTTTTATTTTGTAAAAAATTACTGAGCATGGCTGGGTCAACGAGGTACTATACATTAAAAAAAGAGCTGACGACTTCTTAATAGATATTTCATTGTAGTAATTCATCTGATACATGACCTGTAACTTAACCTGAAGTTGATAATTGAAGTTGAATATTTAAAAATGAAATGATGAATTTAAAAAATGATTTTAATATTTAAAAAATGAAATGATGAATTTAAAAAATGATTTTAATATTTAAAAAATGAAAAATGAATGAATGATGATTTTTTTTTTCATTTTTATGTGGTTATCTGTGGGGATTTTATTTACCACTGGCGAGAAACGCCCAACTTGTGGCCAAACTCGTCATAGGGCAGGGGTGACGACTTCCGCTATTGGATACGTCCACCGCCACCCCGCCTATTTGAATAATGATCTCTGAACTTATTTCTACTATTTACATAAAAAAAATATAATAAATGAATGATGAGTGGTATGCATGTTCCATGAGTAGTTAATAGTTAACGGTATCACATTGCATAAAGAGCTTATTATTAAGAACCTTGTATGAGCTCAAAAGTTACATAAAGTCATCATCATCTTTCTGCCCTTATCCCACTCTAAGTGGGGTCGGCACAACATGTTATGAACATGTTGTCACATGATTTGGCTACGTATTTTACAACAGGCCGCCTGCCTGACGTCATTTTATCTTAGTCGTATTTTACGACACCTCGATAAGAAAGAGAGTGGTCCATTCTACTTAACCGGATACCACACGGTGAGTCACTTACCTTAGTCGCCTTTAACGACACCTCGGTAAGAAATGGGGGTGGTCTATTCTACTCAGCCGAATACCACACGGCGGGTTGACTTACCTTAGTCGCCTTTTACGACACCTCGGTAAGAAAAGAGGGTGGTACTATTCTATTCTGCCTGATACCACACGGCGGAAAAGTTACATAAAGTATTAAAAAAATAAGTCATCACAATAATTCTGATTTGAATTTACTTGCTAGGTAATGTGGAATTCCAACCACAGCGAAAATCTTACCACCATGATGAGGCAGTGGGAGTTCGAAATCCGGAAGTGGTGTCACTTATATCGTCTCTGTTGCGAGTGAAACAAGAAACTTTACTTGCTGCTCTCACATCCAAGCGTGCCAGAGCTTCTGGGGAGACACTTGTTATTAATTATAGGTATTGTATATTTATTTTGAAGTGCATATCGCACGCTTAGTATAAAAGTGACCTAATTGAAAATGTATCATAATCGAGCTAGAAACATTATAACCCTTACTTCAATACCATCAATGACATCGCGCTATGAGCTATTAAAAAATTTATTTATTTATTTTATATTATGGAAACAAACAGTACTATAATAATTATTTACATTATAAACATATAAGCCAAACAAAAACCAAAAACAGTTTCCAAATATTGCATTAACTCATAACAATTTAACATGCAAATGAAGGGATGCTTAATAAAAAATTACAATTCGATAGTACAATAAAATATGTTATAGTAATAATAATAAAATCCTTAATATAATATAGTTAAATATTACATAAGATAAGATTAATATAGATATAATATAGTTAGATAAAAGCTAATGTTTTCTTGCTTTTCCATGTTATAGGTCTCTTTAACACTCATAATTTTTGTAGGCGCTAATTTTTGTGTTACACTTTATTGCAATTTGCCACAAACACTTTTTTGAATTAGGCCACTTTAATACTAAGCCTGTGATATACTCGTGTGGGTTCTGCATACTTAAAAATTAAACGATAAATAAGTAAATGGTAAGAAAGTATTTACTGCTTTTCACACTTATACTCGTACAGTAGTCATGACATTAAAATATCTTCATATGATTAGACAAATTAATGAGGTAATTATATACACAATGGCCATAATTTTTTTTTTTAAGGTGACTAGCAATTTGGGTTACAAATTACTAGTAAACTTGTAACCCCTCCAGCTAAGCTAAATGCATGTGTTAAGAGTGGGTTCACATCGGTAGTATAATGGCCGAGATTCGAAACTATGACCTTTCGATCCAAAGTCCGTTACCCTAACCATTCCGCTATCGCCGCTTATAATCTTGGTTATAATAATTTATAGAATTAGGCGTTACTTTGCGGAGGTCCATAATACAAAAGTAATGAGAATATTATTTTGCTATAATCCGCGATAAAAGAAAATATGTGTAATGCTAAATGTAGAGTGTACTATTCGTTCTCATACCTGACACATGCAGAATTTGTAAGAACTCATGCACTACCCGACACCGATGGCACAACAATACACAAGCACTGCACACATTCACCACCACAATCTCAACAATTGTTTCGCCCCATAACCGAAGCATCGTCAGGAGATAGACTCCACGACAAAATCGTAAAGCTTTACGATTTTGTCGTGGAGTACGTACGATTTTATCTTTATAATCTCAGCGCCCTCTATTATCGACCTATAACAAGACAAGAGTCCACGCGAACGAAGTCGCGCACCAAACTACTGCCGCCCTACATCTACGAGGGGAAGCGGGCGGGGTTTACATAGACCGGGAGCCGGCGACTCTGCAATCGCCAGCAAATGACCCGACAGGCAGGCGGGAGCACCTGCGAAGAAAAAGAAACGTCAATGTCATCCTATTCCTGCCATCTATTATCAACCTATCATGCGACAATAGCCAGGGCTTCTTAAACTTTTTTATATAGCGACCCCCTTCAAGCTTAGGAAATTTTAAACGACCCCCTCCTCCATATAATGAAATATATATTAACCGTAGATATAGATGTAGTATTGCACTATTTTACAATGTAAATAAGTAAATAAGTAGTGTAAGTTTTGCAGTGCCACTTTTTTCAAAAAATAGTTATAATAAAACTACAATAGTATTTTGTATGATTTATATTTGTACGTAGTGTGTATACTAATTTTAAAATTTTATTTATAATTGTTGTAAACTAACCAATCATAAATTTAAATCTATTGAATTAACTTTAATGAAAAGGGGTAATGAAGGAACTTAGGAGGAGAAATATCAATCAGTATCAGATCTTTGCGACGCCCCTCTCAGTAGTCTCGCGACCCCCCTGGGGGTCGCGACTCACAGTTTAAGAAGCCCTGGTCTACGCAAACGAACTTGCGGTAAAAAACTAGTATCTGTATAAATGTATTATATAAAGGTACTATCATATATTTTCAGAATGCCAGAAGCAATCGCGACACGAGACGCGATGGCAAAATGTCTCTACGGTGCTCTATTCGACTGGATAGTGATGCAGGTCAACCACGCTTTACTGTCCAAAAAGGACACGCTCCGGGAACATCAGGGACATAGTATAGGTACTTGCTTGTTTTATTAGTTCCTTTAACAGGCAATATCCATGTTTCAAATTATAACCCATGGATAACGAGTTGTTGGTACTTGCAACCATCCATCTATTATTCATTTAAATTATTGTATGGTATTACCACTTTACGCTGTGATAGCCCAGCAGTAACACCGTGCAACTCTTTCGAGGAGGTCTCGCGTTCGAACCCCGACAGACACCAATGAGTTTTCTGTTAAAACTTATGTGTCTAATTGATAATTGCAATTTATCACACGATTTCGGTGAAGGAAATCATCTTGAGGAAACCTGCATATTTTTAGAGAATTCTGGAGATATGTGTAACCTCCAATCCGCATTGGAGCTGCGTGGTAGGTCTTAGTTCCAATCCTTCTCTCCAAAAACGGAGTAAAGAGGCCTATTCCTAGCAGTAGGATTGTAACAGGCAGGTACTTTACTTTTTTTTACCACCACTGAAAAACAGCTTCTTCTCTTGTTCGAAAGAAGATTTGAAGCTTACAACATTGCTCCGTGTTTGCATATGTGCGCTAGAGATATATATAGAAATGTAGGTTTACAAAAAACTTATGAATATTTAAATAAAATCTCTCAAATGTTTACTAATATAAACCTGCTTACGAGTGCCCTGAAAAGTGTGCGTTTTGGACTTGTTAAGTTCTTCACATCTGATACAGTTATATAATAATTAAACCAATCTTTAAATTTTTGTACGAATTATTTATGTATGTTAACTATATAATTAATCACAAATAATAATGTTTTTAGGAGTTCTTGATATATTTGGGTTCGAAGACTTCGGCCCTAACAATAGCTTCGAACAACTCTGCATTAATTATGCCAACGAGCACCTTCAGTACTACTTCAACCAACATGTGTTCAAGTACGAGCAGGAAGAATACAGGCGAGAAGGCATCCGATGGACAGATATTGGCTTCTCAGATAACACGGGCTGTTTGCAACTTATTGAGGGCAAGCCAGGGGGACTGTTGTGTTTGTTGGACGACCAGTGCAAGTAAGTTTTACAGAAATACTAGTTGTACGCGCTACTTATTTCCCGTCACGTTAATTGTAAAAGTGCCTTCAAATTATTTATTACGCGCTTTTTCCTGTTTCTGAAAGATAACAGTGTATTTTTTATCCTATATGTTAATTTAATATATATAAATCAATTGTACTAAATTTTAATCTATATTACTCAAACCCTTAAAATGTATCAGACAGATAGACTTTCGCATTTATATTATTAGTATGGACTTACTGACCTTGCTGTGTTTTTCTGTGAGTTTCTTTTGTCTCCTTTTGTATTGTCCCCTCTTTTAATATTTTGGCGCGCGTTAATTTTAATTTTGCGATAAATTCTGACATAATAATTTGATGGTGTAAAATATCAAAATATTAAGAGTGAAATGTTAATTAGGATCTCACGTATTCAAGAATTTATACTGTACCCCTCTAAAAAGCTTTCCGAATACCGCATTGTATGTGACCATTTTTTAATAACAAGACCAAGAAGTTAGAATGGGTATATTAAGTTATTTCATATACACCATCACAGACTTTTTATATAGTTGTCTAAGGGAAGAATGTACCTACCATACATTGTTTTGTTATACCTCGAACAGATTTATACAAGTGTATACAATACACTTACGCTGAACTTTTCTGAAAATTTCAACCATTATTGTAATATTTTGTAAGCAGGGAATACAAATTATTGGTACAATTAGATAACCTTTTAACATCGACTTAGAAGTCTTAGATAAACTTAGAAGAATGAAGTTAGAAGTTAGTATTGTTAGTGTTTATTTGTTTATTTATACCCTTTTTTTGTACATAACATTAATTTTGTAACTTTCACTATTCCTTGTTTCAGTTTTCCATGGGCAACGAATGAAACTCTCCTACAGAAGTTTAACTCAGTCCACGAAGACAATCCTTTCTACGAAAAGCCTCAAAGGCGGGAGCCTGCATTCGTTGTACGACATTATGCAGGAAGAGTCAAATATCAGGTATTATCAACAACTATTATATATTTTGATAACGACCTACTACACCTATCATAAATATGTCAACCTTGACTGGCCCGTTGGCGCAGTGGATATTGACCCTGCCATCAGCTCCGCGGGTCGCGAGTTCGATTCTCGCCGAGGGCCAACATTTTCTATAGATGAATTTGTTGGTCTTCGAGTCTGGGTGTATATTTGTATTTAAGTATGTATTTAAAAATTATATAAGTATATATTCACCAGTTGTCTGTCTACTATAACACAAGTATTAAGTTACTTACTTTGGGGATGGACGACCGTGTGTGTAAGTGTCCCAATATTTATTATTATTACCTATCATAAATATGTCAACCTATCATAATGACAAATAATAAATTAATCAAGTGACATATACACAAAGTAAATATCCAGCTAAAACCTATATCCCGCAAATTTGGGATGTACGTATTTAGTTCTTATCTACTTTGGAAAGGAGCATAGTGGGTCTAAGCTCCAATCTTCGTCTCCATAAAGAAAAAGGGGTCTTTGCGTAGCCCTGGTCTCTGCTTGACTTATACAATATACCGGTTTACTTCAGTCCCTTTGTATTTGAATTATTTTTTTTTAGGTAACGGCGATGAGGGAAAAGAACTTGGATTTAATGCGACAGGACATTGTAAGCGTGTTGAAAAACTCATCGCTAGCATTTGTGAGAGAGCTTGTCGGTGTTGACCCCGTCGCTGTGTTCCGGTGGGCCATTGTGCGGGCATTCTTTAGGTAATTATTGTACTAAACCATATTATATTTTAATCGGTAACTTATATGGGTAATTATGGTACATCGGTAGTGTTAGCAAGGAGTTATCTATGGTAACTGATTAGTGCTGCCATCTAGGCATAGGAAAAACTCCGACATTATATAAATTTAAAAAAAAGTTTTGTAGGTATGGTTTTTTTGGGAATATGTTGAGCACTCAATATTTATTGATTTCTTTATTGTGTATACAGATTGTTAGAAAAGAGAAAGAAATAGAATAATAGCACATAATCTATACTTATTATAAAACAAAGTCCCCAAAACTGTCTGTCTGTCTGTGGTATGTGATCGATTTTATCAAATCTGCTGAAGCTATTTTTGTACGGTTTTTACTAAAAGGTAGTGCAATGCTTCCGATTTAAATTAGTCCATAGCGGTTTTCACGTAAACTGCGCAGGTCGCGCAATTGTAAGAAAACTCTCCTATTGGGAGCTTTAGTCGCATGCGCCGCGTAATCCAACACACACACACAGATACACTTAAGTTATATCATAGAAAATTTGTAGATCTATAAAAATACTACAAAAAACAGCAGCATGTCTCTATCTCTTATGTTAACTGACAATACCTACTTTTATGTTCAAAATTTCAAATAAACACTCTGATTTCCATGCGGGCGAAGCCGCAGTTCTTACATTATATAATAGATGCAGAGAAAAGAACTTTATCGTCGAAATCGCTATTAATTTAATGATCGTTGCGTTTTACAGAGGATACTTTGCCTTCTTAGAAGCTGGTAGACGCCATCGAGGGAATAGAGTCGACGGTGGGTCACGTGGGCCGCGGGCGTCCTTACACGCCCCCAACGACAATATTATCAGGTAAAAACGAGTGCTAAAGAAAATTATACCTTATTTTTAACACAATTGTGTCCAAATTGCATGGACAATGCAGTAATACGCTTTTGTATTTGTTAACTTTTACAGAGGCCGTATTGAAATTTAAGTTATAGGAAATAATTGTCCTATGCAGTAGTAAATATGCAATGGGATTTTTTTTTACCACTTAACTATAGATGTAAAAAATAGTTTAGCAAAAAAAAACTACGAAAATTATTCTGTCACTGATTTATTATTATAACTTAGGACTGGATATATAATAAAGTGTCTTCCAGTTAATTAGAAAATCTTTATATGTTAAATATTCATCACAAATTTCAGTTATAATATATTATACATCAATAATAAAATATTTTCTTTCTGCAACTTATTTTTACTAATAGAATAATCTACGTACTTCAGGTAGCAATGGGCCATGTTTAAGGCATGTTATACATCGCGGACTGATTTTTTTTTGTATAATGTAGGTTACGGCATTTAAAATTTCGGTTTTTTTGAAAATGATGCTGAATCGTAGAAGAACCAAAAATTCTAATGTAACGTATTTTTTGTATGTGAGTTTGCTTCGATATATATCGACACGTGCTAATCTAACGTTATTCACATATATGTTTTGGAATAAAGTATCATGGTTGAGCACTCGCTCACAGAAGTCAGTAAATAGATGGCCCGATGTGTTTTTTATTTCGTAATCTCATTTATCTCTCTTTTTTACTTCGGAACACGCAAATCTTACGTCTCAGGTTTAAAAGTTTGGTGTAATTTATTTTAATGGAGTACGACCTAATATAACAAACTGACGTTGTCATAAATTACTCGTAGTTATAATAATGATTAGCTGTTTATGGTTCAATTGTTGAAATTTAGTAGTGATGTGAAGCGAATTGAAACTGAAATTGTCATGCACTGAGTTTATTCCGTCCCGTTACATCTATTTTTTACCCGACGCACACACATACTCAGTCTTTAATACATACAAAATAGTTAGTAATTATAATCGAGGTGTAAGAATAATTTCAATAAACAAACATAGATTGTTAATATTTATTAAAATTAAGACGTGCATTCTCGGTTGAATTCTTAAAAAAATATCGCTCACACCTATTTTTTAAACAGACAGCACTAGGCAATAGGCAAAAAATTCGAACGGAAAACATATTATGTGCTCTCGTCAGTGTTTAAATTGCCTAATCTTACAGTATTGTGTCGATAATGTTAGTAATCCATAAGTATATTTGATGCATTACCTAATGTATCACTATTGTATATTATCTGCAACATACGCGCCTCCAAGAATGCAGCCTTAGTGTCATGATGCGCCTTATTAACATTTCCAAGGCATGTAATTGTACGTTTTTTATGTACCAATGATGAGATATACTAAAAGTTATAATACTTTACTTGTTACTACTAATGTTTATATTGATACGAATTCTATTTATTATTAAAATGTCTACAGTTCTTATAATAAGGCAAAGAAAAATGTTTATGCATTATATTTTTTGTGCATAATAATTTCAATAAATTCCAAAATAAATCTTTTTTTAAATTTCTACTTGTAAATATAAACAATAGTCTAGAGAGGTTTGTTATTGAAATATTTCTGATATCTTAGCTTTACGCTTCACTATTATGTGGGTAGGGGATTCTTAAAAATACCTCCTCTTCTAAACTTACAGAAAAATACTTTAAAAATAAATAAAGTTAAAATATAAATGCAATTTTATGAAGTAATGATAATTATAGTTTGGATTAACTATGCGATTGAAAAATTAAAAAGAGAAAATAAAATATTCTTTACTCCCTTTCGAGTATTATTATATAGTACATAGTATATATATTTTTACTTATGAATAGAAAATCTCGAATAGTGTCCATCATAGTCTGTATTAAATGTATCAATATGAACATTGTCTACAACATATATGATATATTTTCGTATGTAAGCTTGGCTAATACCGTAATGTGACTCAATGAAATGTCTTTGCTCAGCCAACTGGTGACAGTATCGTCAATCAATCTCGCAATCAACCGCATTGCGTAAGTCACCGTTTATGGCATGCTTTACGTTTCTGTGCACTGAGCATGAATATTGATGTTTTTCCTTGATCTTGATCATCTTTTAGCGTTACAGTTCTAATGGGCTGTGTTTAGGTGTTATGTATGAAGAGAAAATTATAACTAGAAATACTATACCGATACTCCGCTTTATAGAAGTTATGTGATACATGTTTTTTTTATGATGGACATTGTTAAATTCGATGAAACCTAATGGCCACTGCTTCCAGCGTATAATTTTAGACAATATTTATTGTATACGAAGTTTGTTAATCGTATAAAACAGTAGCTATATTTTTATATGTACGATCTACTTGTTATATTAAAAGTGTATCGACTCATTATATGGATAAAATGGAAAGACACATCCCCAAAAATACTATCTTTAGACGCCGAATTCATGTCACTAAATATAATATTTTACAGTTGATTTTCATTAGGTTCACAAAACAGTTCATGAGATAAACAAAACAGAATATACAGTCATCCAGTTGACGATTCAAAAGAAATTGTTTACAAGTTTATTTGAATAAAAAATATTTTGAATTTGAATTAAAATGAAATACTTAAACACAGCCTAATTATTATACATGAACATCTCATTGTTAGATAACTAGCACGTCACCCTCAACTGTAACCGTAATATCGCACTCTGTCATCACGGCACAGTCTCGCATGCGTACCGGCGGCACCTAATCGACTGGTTTTATTTTGTTCCTTTTAATTTTGTTTTCGTTCCATTAATTCGAATATTATGCCTTGTTTGCCGACCCGGGTAGAACGCCTCGCGCGGCGACCAAGACTCGGGTCGGCGATAGTAAACAGCGGGGCGAGGCGGCGGGGCGCGGGCGCGGGGGAGGGAAAAATTACAGGATCGCTGAGACGCGCACGCGCCGCCTCGAGCGCGAGCGCGACGAGCGGTTCGACGACGCCGACGTGCTCCAGCGCGCCAGCCTCATTGTCATGTACGTGCGCACCGCTTGCCGCTTGCGCGCGTCGTCTGCCGCAGTGCAGTGCCGCTTTTACGCACTCTTATGTCTTTCTTCCTCTGCCTAAGCCTCTGTCTGTCTCCTGCGATCCGTTCATCAAACAAATAGTTCTTTCATTCAACGGTGCGGCTAAAGAATTTTATGCAATTATTATTTACGTTATGCCTATTGCGGTTTCATGTCATAATAATCATCATCGGGATCACATATACGCATGTTACGATACTATATTACTGTATCAGGTATCTCAAAATAAATAGTTATATATACATATATATTTTTAATTTTCTTTTGTGTTTTGAAATGATTGTATAATGAGTTTGTTTGATGAATTTTCTTTTTTCTTTGGATTTTTTTAATTTATGTTGAATTGGGTTTTTATTCTATTGCGGTGATGGTAACATGTCTATAATTTTCAAAACGTTCTTTTGTGTTAATATATTGGATATATGGTTTTTTATTTTTTATTATATTGGGCACATCAAATAATTATAACATAAACAAAAGTAGATTGTAACTAATAGGTCACGGCTTTAACCATCAGTGAGTATCAGTTGTATCTTGAATATGTTTGTAAATCAGCATACAAGTAAATGTACTAGCGCATGAACGTATATCATCAATATTCGGTGGCCGGTATCGGAGTTTACGAGGCCATAATTTTAAAAGTGTTTGTGAATTAACAGGAAAAACAAATCATTCAGACCCAGAGAGCGGGCAAAAAAAGGCTTGAAAAACTTGCAAAGTGTGAAGACTTTAGCAGGGCGTACAGCTGCTCCAGCTGGAAAAAGAAAACAGCCTTTAACGGTGGCTGCACAGTTCCAACACTCGCTTGCAGCACTTATGGAGACTTTGAACCAGGCCAATCCATTTTTTATAAGGTTAGTTTACTTTACACCTACATAAGGACTTATACTTTGTTTTTGAGGTAGAAAGTGGGAAGGTGGGTTTGTTCTGGGCTTTAATATTTATGACATTAGGTTTTATTTAACATTTTTGCGAGTCGGAAATCAGTTCTTTTTTGTTTTCTATATGGTATCATAGTAAATCGTATGATAAGATGGTAACTTATATGTATATCTGTACTTACATTATATAATTATTTCTAATTGTAAAGAACGATAGACGTCATCTATCGGAGATTACAGTGTCTTTTTAATTTAGCTTTTTGTTTTTTTGAGGCCTTCTGGTCTATTGACTACCTAGATGCCACCAACACTGGATATTCTGGTGCGAGATCGCAATATGTTTTAAACTATTATTTTTTTTATTTTGTTAAAATAAATAAATTAATAAATATATACTTACACACACGGTCATCCGTCTCCAAAGTAAGTAACTTAATACTTGTGTCATGGTAGACAGACAACTGGTAAAAATATACTTATATATTTTTAAATACATACTTAAATACAAATATACACCCAGACTCAAAGGCCAACAACTTCATTTATAGAATATGGTGGTCCTCGGCGAGAATCGAACCCGCGACCCGTGGAGCTGAAGGCAGGGTCACTACCAACTGCGCCAACAAGCCAGTCTTAGCTTATAAGTCGAAAATGTACTTATACAAAATATCTAATTCCCATTTGCAGATGTATAAAGTCAAACAGTGATAAAGTACCAAATGTGTTCGACGAGGAAACAGTGCAAAGACAACTACGGTACACGGGCATGCTAGAAACGGTGCGGATAAGGCAGGCGGGATACAACGTGCGCCTCACCTATGAAGAGTTCATCCAGCTGTACCGTATTCTTCTGCCGAAAGGTCTACTCAGCTCTCAGACTGATGTACGGCATTTCCTCGCCACTTTAAATTTGGACAGAGACAATTATCAGCTCGGTAAGTTTGTCATTTCAAAATATAATTTATTTTATTCTATTGTATATCGTAATCTATGCAATGTCTGTCTATGTTCGGTGCATATTAGCACCTTACACATAACCTCCTCCCCTATAGTTTTAGTAGCATTAGTTTATAGTAGCATAGTTTAAGTAATCATTTATCATTATTTTTTTAATTGTTTGGAGTAGACAATAAATCTTCTCCTTACAGTCTATGTATAAAAGGAAATATATTTTAAATCCATGTAATGAATTTCAAAATACAAAGGCCAGTAAGCAAAAAAGCTAAGTGTTTCGTATCTACTTGATTCGATAACATAACCTCACATCACATCAGGTTTAAATCAGTTCGTATTTATTAGGATTTTTAAATATTTGTGTTTTTTATCTTATTAAAAAAACCCCTTTGCAAAAGATCACTCAAACAATAATGTAGTTTAAGCAAATATAAATATATATTTATATTTTACTGTTAAGGTCCAATTTTTGAAATTTTCATATTTTAAAGAAGTTTTCTTGTTTCGTT
This sequence comes from Morpho helenor, assembly GCA_029227775.1. Classification (NCBI taxonomy): domain Eukaryota; kingdom Metazoa; phylum Arthropoda; class Insecta; order Lepidoptera; family Nymphalidae; genus Morpho; species Morpho helenor. The sequence continues at coordinate 6,024,419 of JARGCU010000006.1, forward strand.
GTATCACTTTTTCATCACGCAACTTTTAAAAAAAAAATTGCAGACACAACAAAGTACTTTTAATAAAGCCATCATACCATGTATGAATTGTGCCTTCATTATATGTAAAAGGATAATAAGTATAAAATAATCTTGTAAAAATTGTTATTTAATAAAAGCACTGCTAATTTCACTAATATATAAGTACTGAATAATATGTGCTATGTTGAAGAATACAAATGGTTCTATACTAGAGAATACTTTTAGCCGATGTTCACATGGGGCCAAAGTAATCTCTAGATTTAAGTTTTTCCTTCTACAGGAGCAACCAAAATCTTCATGCGCGAGAGTGAGCAAACAAAACTAGAATACCGTTTGCACCAACAAATCATGGCTTCCATCATAACGATACAACGCTGGTTCCGAGCCGTGCTCGAACGGCGTCGGTTTCTATCAATGCGCCGGGCTTCCCTCATCATACAAGGATACTGCAGGTAGAAATACAAACAAATATAACAAGAAAAGGCGTCCGACTCCACTTTCTAACGTTTAGACTTTTCTACAAGTCTGATTTTGTCTACTACGCTTTTAACCGAGGTTTGAGCTCACAAGTTGGTACTCTTAAAACAACGCTTCTAGGATGCTGCGAGTCTCTATTCTCACGTTCAAATCTCAGCGATACCTTTGCGTTCGCTGATTCAATTGGTGAAACAAGACTGATAAGAACAACACAAAACATCTGCATGTGCATTTAATAGTCACATCGAGTATGCTTTCAGAACTACTGATTTTCACATCAATGTCAAGCAAACTCAGTTAAAGCCCCATTAAAGTCGCTTCTGTTTTATATTAATGTATATGTGGGTGCATAGATTAAAAAATGTACACTCCGTTAGTGGTTTTACTTACTATGTAATGTAATGTAGCGGCCTATTACTATCCCACTGCTGGGCGTAGGCCTCCTCTCTCCGTTCTTGGAGAGAAGGATTGGAGCTAAAACCTACCACGCTACTCCAATGCGGATTGGAAGGTTACACATATCTCAATAATTCTCTAGAGATATGCAGGTTTTCTCACAATGTTTTCCTTACCGAAAAGCAAGTTATAAATTGCAATTGAAAACTCATTGGTGCCTCTAGAGTCGCAAGGTGTTATCCCTGGACTATCCCAGCTTATATACTAACCATGCTTTGACGTAATGACATACTAAACTAAAATCTGATTTGAATTTTATATTTTTTTATTCTAATATTTATTAAAAATAAAGTTTGTAAATTATTTGTAAGTGTTACTTTATTTGCAGCCCGCTAAAGTTTTAAAATGTAAATTGGACCGTTGATTAAAAAGGTTACTTTCCCCTGCTTTAGAGGCGTAGCCCTGAAAGCGTTACACAGACACACTTCGCATTTTAAATATTAGTATGGATGTATATATGTCTGTACAGGCAGTGGTTAGTGCTTCGGCACGAGGCGGCAATACGGGTGCAGTCGTGGTTCAGAGGCAGTCGCGTGCGGCGATGGTACTCGAGACTGCGGGACGGTCTGATTATGTTCCAAGCTGCTGCCAGGGGCTTTATACTCAGGAAGGCCCTCCCGGATATCAGGAAAAGGATAACACCTTCAAAAACCAAGGTCAGTCAAACATACTCTAATATATTTGTTAACAGTGTGTGAAGTTTCTTTATTAGCATGCAATGTTATAGATAATAAAATAATATTACACTTAACAGTATTGCAAATTGTCTACTGAGAATACATTGGTATCTGATGTAATAGATTTTGAATCAGTTTCCTCTCATATTAATTCAATTAAATATCCGATTTGTTCATGCAGCATCTTTGTCATATGATATTATAAAATATACCTATTTTGAAAGAATACAACAAGAACTTTAAGTAGATATACCAGTGTCTCCCAACCTTTATTGTGCCAGGACCCTTACCTTCGCCTTAGCCTTTCTACCCTTCGTAGCCTTACCCAATTATAACCCCTTAACATACATAACCTTTAATGACAAAAAAATTAATTGTTCACTTATGAGACTTAATAATAGACTTCGCCCAGAGCGAAAGGGTTAATATCGTATCAAATTCCATTTTCGAATTCAACCATTATTAGATTGCCCTCCCCCCATAATCAGATTGCCCCCTAAGGGGCGTGCGCCAACGTTGGGAAACACGGTTAGATCAATTATGTAAATAACAAAATGATTGTTTTTTTTATCTTTTGCTCGGCTTTAAGATATTCCCAATTTCGAAGAAATCGCTGTAGTACACAGTATATGATACACAAAAATGTGTTAACTGAACTAATAATTTCATATTTATTCGTTCTAATCACACCATAAAAATAAAAACAAAGTGTTGATGAACACACAACTGTACAAATCATACACCAAACTGTGTTGACAGCATGAAAGTAAAGCGCCACTCGCGGCCGACGGTGACGTGTTCAAGACCAGGCCGCCCAGTATCGAACAGTTGAAGAATATTATTGATAAACAACTGTAAGTTATTGTCATATGAAAGCTATAACTTTTTTTCCAGATTTTACGTGACAAGTATCCTAGAATATCCAGTCTATCGCTTTAATTTTAATATACAGGGTGTCACGTACATCAGGGTGTCACATGTATTCACGACTCAATCAAAAAATATATGTTTTTGAAATGTAAGTTGTGATAGACGATCATGGGTTCAAACCCGGGCAGACTCCAATGAGTTTTTCTATTAAAACTTATGTGTCTAATTGATAATTGCAATTTATCACACGCTTTTCGGTGAAGGAAAACATCGTGAGGAAACCTGCATATCTCTAGAGAATCCTAGGGATATGTGTAACCTACCAATCCGCATTGGAGCAGCGTGGTAGGTCTCAGCTCCAATCCTTCTCTCCAAAATCAGAGAGAGGAGGCCTATGCCCAGCAGTGCGATAGTAACAGACCGTTACTTACTTTACCCATGTTATGGATGTCTTATTTAACTTCAAATTTCTTTACTTTACTTTGCGTTTCTGTTTACCACAGTTACAAATAAGTAAAATTCGTAGGTTTTTAGTACTATAAGTTTACTTGCTTTACATTTGGTTATTATATATAACGTATAACGTATCGGATGCATCTCATATATAGCTTGTATTATGTAAATTTAGATTAGAGAATTACTTGATACATCACATAGGAAAATGGACAAATTTGTGTTGGCAGCAGTCTTAGTCATAAGACGTAGACTGAAAAAGAGCTTCTCAGCTAAGTCTACGACCATTTCCTCAGCATACGTTTATATATGTTTATAAAAATGTTGAAAATATTCTCTGTTGATTTTGTTGAAATGTATTTATTTATTTTTATTTATGATAACTTTATTGTATACACTGCTTATTTAGACAATGTTTTATTAAACTAAATAAAAACAAAGGGCGGCCTTATCACTTAAAGTGATCTCTTCGAGGCAGCCATAACATTAAGAAAATAAAAACGAATGTATGTTACATTTGTTTTTTTTTTTTTTTAAATAATGTTGAATAAAGTTCTTTATTTATTTATTTATTTATAGTCGATAACTACAGTGTGGTTGAAGAATTTTACCGTTAAGCTTGCTATCCTTAGTTGATCTCTAAGCCCTTTTTGAGTGACATCAAAAAATATTAATATCGTGTTAAAAGTTACAAATATTTTACAGAAACATGCTAATACAAGAAGAGGCTGAGAAAACAAGGCAACTTCGAGCGACACAGTCCCTGCCGCTAGCGAGGTACAATATTCAAATTTTAGCTATTTTTGATATCAATTTTTATGTGTACAAAAATCCCTTTTTGTTACAGTATAGAAAAAAAGCGCGATAACCTCATAGAGAGTTCGACTCCTCAAACATATATTAAAAAGAGAGTGTCTAAAACCCAGAACATAACAGAGTTACCATTGAAACAATCCAATCCGAGGTAAGTTCGTGTAATAACTACTCTGTAAATAATAAGTAAAGTAATGATTTAATTTTATTTTTTTATACATATTCGTATATTTTACTGATGATCCATTAGTGCCACTGTATTCGGCCTACAGAAATAAAATGAATTTGTACTTAAAAATACTACTATTATTATTATTATTTATCTCATTAGTTTTTTTAATAATCAATTGAATCACAAAACATATAAACTGTATTCTAAATTAATATATAGAATCATAGACGCAGATAATATAGAATCAGAAACAGCGTAATATCCGTCTTAGTCTATTCTGCTTTTATCGCGGCGCACCACACTTTGCTTCGTCAAGTCTGATATTATTCAAAAGTAATTTAATAAAGCAATTTCATCGCGGATTATAGCAAAATAATTTTATTATTACTTTTGTATTATGGATCTCCGCAAAGTAACGCCTAATTCTATAAATTATTCTGGTATTATTATTTTTATATGCATATCATTGTTCACACAATCTATCTACCATTTTTTTACCTCTCTCTTGCTCATTTATTACTCTTCAACTGTACGAATGAGTATATAAAAATAGTATCAATGTTTATATATATATAAAACTAGCAATCGCCAGCGGCTCCGCCCGCGCCGGAAGATTAAAACCATAATATAGTACTTTGCTAACCATAAAAATGGTTAATCCTAAAAGCTAAACATATGCTGTAGCGGACTTTAATTTAAAAGTTTACTCAGGGCAGGCAAGGAAAGCTTTAAATTTTCGTTTTCGTAATATTTTTTGTTGCCGCTCCCCTCCTATTCATCTTAGCGTTATTTAATACCCTATAGCCTTCCGCGATAAATGGACTACCTTACATTGAAAGACTTTTTCAATTCGGTCCAGTACTTCCTGAGATAAGCGCGTTCAAACAATCAAATAAACTCTTCAGTTTTATATATTAGTAAAGATTTGAATAATCACGAGTAAACATTTGTAGTTCAATTCACCAAGAAACAAACGAATCATCCCCCGACGAGAGTTGGAATGTCAACACCAACAAGTACCCGCAAGGCATCGTGGCGTGGCCCAACAAGATCACGGCTGAGGACCTCGCCAACGAGCTGCTCTGGCTCAGAATCGATCAGAACTACCTTATGGCCGAAAAGAATAAGGTGAAGCATATTATATTTATAGATGTGCGAGTTGCATAATTAAATATGCCGCGTACTACGATTTGCACATATAGGTAAGTATGTGCGCATATTAGTACGCCGTGTGGTATCCGACTGAATAGAATAGTACCACCCTCATTTCTTACCAAGCTGTCGTAAAATACGTAGGTAAGTCGACCCGCCGTGTGGTATCCGGCTGAGTAGAATAGACCAATCTCTTTTCTTACCGAGGTGTCGTAAAAGGCGACTAAGGTAAGTTGACTCACAGAGTTTTATCCGGTTTAGTAGAATAGACCACCCTCTTTCTTACCAAGCTGTCGTAAAATACGTCTGAGGTAAGTTGACGTCAGGCAGGCGGCCGGTCGTAAATACGCAGCCAAATCATGTGACAGCATGTTTATGGCATGTTGTGCCGACCCCACTTAGAGTGGGATAAAGGCAGGAAGATGATGCTGTGCGCATATTAGTGTAGCCTCACTGGAGTATGTATAGGCAACGCGGCGATAACGTTCGGTGGCTGGTGGTGCCAGCGTCTGTCGGATGGATCTGTTACGTACTGGCGTTCAGAACACCTTTTTTTTCGGACCCTAACTAAGGCTGTTAGCCATGAAGGCTTTGACAGCGTCACCGGGAGAGTGGGCGAGCGCAGAAACATCGCCGGGGGTGATGTGCTAGGAGAGCGGGTCTCGAAAAGAGGCCCGCAGCATCCTGGGAGCGTCGCCTTAAGGGTGCCTCCCGTGAGGCCGAACCTCGGCTTAAAGCGACGCGCTGTGGAGGACTATTATCAGACTGTGGAAGAGTCCTAGTGTCATAACGGACGGGGTTGGACGCCCCGGCCGCTAGACGTGAGAAATCGGAGACCTCGTCTTCGCCGGCGAAGACGCTGTGTGTGAATGTGTGTGAAGTGTTTGGCGTTAGCGATCGTAAGATGATCGTCAGGGTCATATAGAACGCTTCTAGGACGCCTATAGTTTTTAGCTCTGAACTTATTGTCATAGCATCGGTATTGTAATCGGGTTCAGAACACCGTTATGTTGACCATCATTTATTTATTGATATAATTATCTATGTAACATGCCGTGTGATGCACGGCTGAATAGAATAGACCACCCTCATAACTTACCGAGGTTTTTACGACACCTCGGTAAAGTAAGTCGACCCGCCGGGTGGCATCCGGTTAAGTAGAATAGACCACCCTCATTTCTTACCGAGGTATAGTAAAAAGTGACTAAGGTTAGTCGACCCGCTGCGTGGTATCCGGCTGAGTAGAATAGACCATCCTCATTTCTCACCGAGGTGTCGTAAAATACGACTAACGTAAGTTGACGCCAGGCAGGCGGCCGGTCGTAAAATACAGCAAAATCATGTGACAACATGTTTATAACATGTTGTACCCACCCCACTTAGAGTGGGATAAGGGCAGGAGGATAACTTTATATTTTAAGCTTTGGTATATTTTTCACCTAATTTTTACTATAGTTTTGTATGTTAATGAAAAAATAGACAGCAGTGGTATCCGGTACTTAAGCATTTAAGTACTTCAGATAGTGCGATATGTATTATCGTTTCCCGATCCTGAAGGAAAAACTGAAGTTTTTATCCTTTATGTAAAAGTATTATTTATTGTGACAAATTTTCGTGATATTGAATTTATTTATTTATTAATCAAGAATACGCAACGGACAGATTTAAGTATTAACAATTTACTCTTCTTTATAGAAATCTAAAACATTATATTCGCAAAAATAAGAAGATTCAGCTAAATTGTGCTATTTTGTAAAATAGCATAATTATAATTTATGCAAATTAACAATTTGCCTTTTAGATTCGAGAGCGTGAATTAGCCGAATCAATAGCGAGCAGTAGTGAAGAGTACCTCCGACAGGTCGGCGACTGGAGCCCGGCAGATAGCTCAGACACCACTAAAAGTAGTTCCAGGTATAAATAAACATTATTAAAAAGCAAAATTATTATTATTATATAAATAAACATTATTAAAAAGCAAAATTATTATTATTATATAAATAAACATTATTAAAAAGCAAAATTATTATTTCAAACACATTCAATCAAATTCCGGCTGAATTCTATAGACCAGCGTCTTCCTGCCTTTTTTAGTCCACGGACCCTTACGAAATCAAGCACAGTTTTCACCGACCTCCTTATTAATATAAACAGCAAAAAAAAACGAAGGAGGTGTTTATTTTTTTTTAATTTTTTAAAATATCGTGTGCTTAGATCATATTTTTCTAATAAAACTGGTTTGCTGATATTTCGTTTTGCGGCCCTTTTACGTTTAATGAGCGATTTATGTATGGTCCAGAGATAACACCGCGCGTCTATAGACCACCCTCATTTCTTACCAATGTGTAAAAGGCGACTAAGGTAAGTTGACCCGCCGTGTGGTATCCGATTGAGTAGAATAGACCACACTCTTTCTTACCGAGGTATGGTAAAATACAACTAAAGAAAGTTGACGTCAGGTATGGGGCCGGTCGCAAAATGCGTAGCCAAATCATGTGACAACATGTTTATAAAATGTGCCGTTGCCACTTAGAGTGGGATAAGGGCAGTAATTATTAAATCAACCACATGTTTCAGCGTATTTCAAAATATTAATAGTATGTTGACTGGCTGCCCTGCCTTAATCTCCGCAGATCGCGGGCTCTATTTTGTTAAAAACGATTATTTATTTCTCCGAGTTTGGGTGTGTTTATGCAACCCATAACACAAGTATTTACTTACTTTGGTATCCGACGACCGTAAGTGTAATTATTCCACATATATGACTGGCCCGTTGGCCCTTCAGCTCTGCGGGTCACGGATTCGATTCCCGCCGAGGGCCAATATTTTCTATAAATGAATTTGTTGGTCTTTGAGTCTGGGTGTATATTTGTGTTTAAGTATGTATTTAAAAATTATATAAGTATATATGCACCAGTTGTATATCTACCATAACACAAGTATTAAGTTACTTACTTTGGGGACGGAAGAACGTGTGTGTAAGGGTCCTATATATTTATTTATTTAATTATTATTATATATTTGTTTATTTATACATATGCATCGAATATATTTCAGACGTACATCGCCTCAAGTGTACCAACGCAGTTTATCCAGTACCACGATAGAGCCTCCAGCGCGGGCATTGCACAGTTTACCGCCAGTCAGGCGTGACCCCCGAGACCAAAGGGAGTCCCGAGACCAGAGGGACTCTCATAGAATTGAAAACAACACGGAAACAGGTATATGACATAATCTATGCCAAAAATTATTCATATAATGATATTCTTGCGCCATTGTGTTATTGGTTTGAAAAAGGTTGAAAAAAAATGTTGATTTTATAGATGTTTGGTATTTGAAGCTTCTATTTTATAACTTGAGCTCTCTTGAGTCTTGAATCATCAATTCTGTATTAAACTATACTAATATGCATTTATATGCAAAAGTCTGTTTTTTGCTTTCACGGCTAATTCGCTAGACCAATGTTGATAAAATTAGGCAAAATTAAAGCTTATACATCAAGGTAATATGCAGGATAAAATATTTCTCTTTTTCTTTCGGGAACTGGGCAAAAAATTGTATTATTGAGGATACTTACATGCTTAAGTTGCGCGAATGAAGAGAAAGTTGAAATTATGGCAACATTGCGTTTTCCAGTAAGATTTCGTGAGTCCTTACCTTAACGCCTACAAAAATACTTGTTTATTTTCCTTAAAATGCATAAAATAATATTTCAAACATTTTATATAAAATAAAGCTGATAAATCAGATGACGAACGAAAATTTTCTAATCTCTAATGATTGTGTATATTTATTTTAAGATACCCGTATAACTATTGTTGCCTTATCTATTAACATCTCATACAGTAAAGGATGCCTAATGGGCTAACATAATTTGAGTTAAAGCAAGTGTACTATAACTTTCTCTGAAGTCCAAATGTAATTATATACATTAGGATATTTACAATGGTCCTAACTAAAGACGTATTGTAATAATGTTAACTCGCGCAAATTACGTTTTAATACTTCAATATTTATAAAATAGTTCATGATCTAACAAGATGTGTGTTTCACATACAATTTTAATTACAAACTTAAATAAAAATGACATTTACTCTGGTATTCTTTTTATAATGATTTTCGGAGTTTGTGCGTGTCTTTTATTAATGGGATATTACAATGTGTTACTTGGATTATTATATTATTACAATGGTGAGTTTAAAACATTAAAAAATGTCTAACAGTTATCAGATATCAAGTAATCTGATTAAAACTTCAATAATAAATAGGTCATAGATATAAGTTGTAGTAGATAATATTGAAATTGTTTATCCATACTAATATTATGTATTCAAAAGTCTATCTGGCTTTAAGGTTAATCCGCTGGTCCAATATTGACGAAATTTGGCACGATTACAGATTAAAAGTTGCCGATTTTCTCTCAGTAGCTGGGAACACACAATGCATTAGCCGCGACGTTCGCATCGATTTTAAATTTCCGTAAATTATGTTTCTATATTGTATTTTCCTTTTCCCGAAGGAAAAATGAGAACTTATTTTATCCTATTTTTTAGTATTCCTCAAGCTGATTAGCCGTGAAAGCGTAGATATGACAGATGAATAGATTTGGTACGCACAAATGAATTCCTGGGTACAACTATAACGCCATGTGGTATCCGACTGAATAGAATAGTACCACCCTCATTTCTTACCGAAATGTCGTAAAAGGCGACTAAGGTAAGTCGACCCGCCGTGTGGCATCCGGCTGAGTAGAATAGACCAGTCTCAATTCTTACCGAGGTGTCGTAAAAGGCGACTAAGGTAAGTTGACCCACCGTGTAGTATCCGGTTTAGTAGAATAGACCACCCTCTTTCTTACCGAGGTGTCGTAAAATACGACTGAGGGAAGTTGACGTCAGGTAGGCGGCCGGTCCTAAAACAGCCAAATCATGTGACAGCATGTTTATGGCATGTTGTGCCGACCCCACTTAGAGTAGGATAAGGGCAGGAGGATATATATGTTTCTATATTGTATTTTCTTTTTCCCAAAGGAAAACGCGGACTTCTTTTATGTTATTTGTTAGTATTCCTCAAGCTTATAAGCCGTAAAAGCGTAGATATGACAGATGAATAGATTTGGTATGCACAAATGAAAAAAAAATTTCTGGATACAACTAGTTTACCTATAGTTTTGGATGCTTGCAGTAAGCGTACCGCACGGCCGCACGGAAGGACCTCCCGCGCCACCCGTGCGTGCCGCGCGTCGCTCTCCGCGGCGCGTGCCGCCCGACCGCACTGACAACGAACCGCCCCCGCTGGTCATACCGCGACAATCGGAACATCTCGATATAAAACGGTAATATGACGTCTTATTATTTTAAAGATTGACACATTTTCCAAATATATTGTTACAACATGTTTTTAATACAACCACCTTCATAGAGTTGGTCATTAATATGAAAAAGCATTGTGGCTGTCATTATGTGTCATTGAGTTGTTGAGAGAGAGTAAATGGGTTGACTTTGGGAAAATTGCTTTTTATTTATTGAATAAGTATAAAGGAGAAATATCGTCGTTTTTTATAATATATGACAACTGCATACTATTTTCAGAAAACTACCTAATTTTTTTTAGTGTTTTTTATTAGTATTTTTTACCATAAATAATAGTAAAAAGAATTACAGATAGAAGTGTGCAAAAAGAAAATCATGGTAAACATATCTATCTAACATAATAGAGGCGTTATACCTGAAATAAAACGCTTATTAAATACTTACCTTATTAGATGCTTACTTATTTAAGCTGCTAATAACGATCAAGCATTTAATAGAGTCGTTTTACCTGAAACGACACGCTTATTGAATACTTACCTTATTAGAAGCTTACTTATTTAAGCTTCTAATAACGGTCAAGCATTTAATAGAGGTGTTTTACCTGAAACAAAACGCTTATTAAATACTTACCTTATTAGTAGCTTACTTTTTATCCCTGCCTGATGCATAATGATCCACAAAGAGCTGCTGACTGGCTTGCGCCTTCCACCATGTTCGATGAAAAGGGGGGAAAGGAAGGAGACACAGATATTTGGGTAGAATATGACCCAAATATATGTGTCTGATAATTGGGTAGAATAGGTAAAATATGACGGAAAACGGAGGAGCCTATCTCATTATTTAAGCTTCTAATAACTGTCAAGCATTTAATAAACCATTTAATAATAAAAGGTGACAAATACTCATACCCACAACATAAATATACATAAATAATTAAATACATAAATAATTGGTTATCAACCACCCTCAGTGCGGCATCAGAAGTATCGGTGGTAGGAAGCGAGACTTTGCGGAGACGCAACTCGGACCCCGCGCCCGACCCGCGAGCCCCCGTCCGCTCCACGCCCGACTACATCGGACACACCGGAAACGGATTGTTCGGCATCGCCGGCCACAGGTATCTCAAATGTGACATACAATGACAAATGTAGGCGACAACATTTGCGGCAAATACATGTCTCTATTATTGTACAAGTGAAAAACTTAGGCGGCTAAAAGATACCTCGATATCCCGCCCTTATTCAGTATTGATATACAAATTTACAATTTAACATACATACGTATGTCATCATCATCATCATTCTCTTACCCTTATCCCACTCTAAGTGGGGTCGGCACAACGGTCTTCTTTCATTCTCCTCTATCATTCGTCAACTCTGGTACCACTTCTTTAACATGCAAATCATTTTTCACACTATCCATCCATCTTTTTTCGGCCTCTTCCTAGCCATACATCCATCCACATTCATATTTAAAACTCTTTTGGCCACATGATTTTCATCCCTCCTCATTACATGACCATACCAACTTAGTCTCGCGCTTCTCATCTTTTCTGTAATGGGCGCAACTTTCAGACTTCCCCTGATATACTCATTGCGTATTCTATCAAGTTTTGTCACACCACACATCCACCTTACCATTTTCATCTCATTCACATGCACATTTCTTTCATCCTTTCCTTTTATTGCCCTACATACATACTTATGTATACTGTATTAATTTCCAGGTTTCGTAAAAGTACCAGATTTGCAAAGGGTGACAAATGTGTATATTGCCATCAAGCGATCGATGCATTTATCACGCAAGGCCAAAGATGTATCGATTGTAAACAGCTGTACCACACTAAATGCATTCAGAATAAAGGTGTCTTCACAATGCCCTGTCCGACTCCTGTCACGACGGCATCTAGAAGCAGATACAAAAATAGGAAACGGATTATGTTAAACAAAGACTCACCGTGTAATTTAACAACAGAACAAGCGAAAGGTCCCGTTAGTTCGAACTTTAATTTAACGGGTACGTCCGAGTTTATGGACAGGACGGACAAAATAATATCGGACGCCACAGAACTACAAGCGATGCAAAATTTCATCACAAAGAAAATTTATCTCATAGAATCATCGGAAAAAGAAAAACAGTCAGAAGTAAGTAGTAACCTAAAAGTGTTTCGGTATCGTTGCTCATTATTATTTCAAACAATTGTAGTTGTTCAGAATAATACAATGATGACCTATTCATTCTTGATAACCACATACTGTGTTTTAAATTTTCAAATTCATATTTTTCGTACGGTACTCGCGTCTATAACGTCATTTCATTCTGTCAATTAGTTAATAGCATACCGGAATTTAAAAAAACGAATATTTGTCTAATATCAATTTTTTTGTCATAACAAAAGGTAGACAGGGTATTCAAGCATGCGCTAAGGGAGTTCAAAGACAATTTAGTGGCAACCTATAGCGTGGTGGAAACGCGAGGGTCGGCGCTCAAGTACAAAGATTTGATTGGCAACTTCCTCCATGTGATGGAGACTGTTTGTGCCAGAGAGGGGTCCACTTTATCAATCACGATGGGAGTGAACGCCTTCAGGGGGTTTATGGATGAGTTCATGAGCCAACATGACACGGATAAGGCGAGGACAAAGAGAAAAAAGGATAAAAAGAGAAAAGTAAGTATCAATCTCAATTTCATATATGTCCTCGGCATAAATTGAATTCATTTTTATTAATTGATGTCTGATATGTTTTTGTACTTTTTTACTGCACTTGTTTTGCATATTTTTTGAAATTTTGCAATTTTCATATATTTTTGAAGATTGAAAAGAAAGAAAATTTTGTTGGCTCGATTATTCAGAAAATTCATGGATACATGGATATAAGAGCTATCATATATGTGTCTATAATGTTAACTGCTATTATTTTATATATGTCAATAATTAAATCTGTCATTATTTCTTTAACCAGAAGCTTATACTATCGAATTTGCCAACACTGTGATTTACTCAAATATGAGTTTTATCTACTTATATAAATGTGTAGGATTTTATTAATATTGCACTTTGCCACAAATAATTGTGGAAAAAATGATGTCTTTCATTATACAACAGAATAAGTGTACCCCTTTTTATAAGTTTGATTACAATAGGCTAACGTTTTTTATGTTTTAATTTTTTATAATTTTTGTCAGATTGTATTTTTTGTCTTTAAGCAAATGATGCTCTATCAGCCCATCAATTAAAGAACACAGTATGCAAAGTTTTTATCCCATCTATTGCTAAGTATACATAATTTAATACAAGCACCACTTGATTACTATGCCTCTAATATATCTAATATATCTCCTCACCAGTGCATGCCATACTTATTCGTCTGGTTAGTTGTCCCTCCGTTTCCAGGTGGACGACCCCATCCAGTACAAAGGACATATGTTCATCCTCACCATGATCAACATACCCACGGAGTGTGAGATCTGCAAGACCTTCTTTATGTGGCCTATTGAACGATCCCTGATTTGTCAAACCTGCAAGTTGGCTTCCCATAAGAAATGTTATATGAAGGTAAGTTAATAAGTTTTACGTAAGATTTCATATAAAGTTTTGTTATATATTTAATGAAAGATATATAAAATTTATAGAGTGAATTATTTATAGTAAATTTAATAATTTCGAAATCTAAATCAATTTTATAATTGTATGATATGGTTAGGTTAGGTTAGACTTTTAATTATTTACTAAAGAAAAAATTCTTCATGGAGAACAAAGATTTCACAAAGATTAGTGTCGCATAAAAAATGTATACTTAAAACAAATGTGAATTACAAACTTTAAATATTGTTAAAACATCTAAAAATTTGTAAGCAAAAAATTAGAAGCAGCTATTATAATAATTTGTTGTACGAGATGTAAGAGAGCAATTTTTGTCTATTATGCATTTAGGCCATCAAAATTGCAGTTTAAAATTGACATCAAATGATTGGAAAATTGATGCCTACTATCTTATAACTGTAATTGTATTTAGAGAAAGATGTTCATCATCAGGTAATTATAAAATAGAGATTTTATTATTGTACTATTTATATTCATCGTTATTTTACATTACCTTATACATATAATATAAAATATCATACTGAAATTATTTTATATTGGGTATCTGTAGGTCAGTACGCTATGCCGGTCTGACTCGGCGACGCGGTCCGCAGCCATCGTGGGTGCAGTGGACGCCGGTGGTCGAGAACAGTTTGGAGTCGTCAAACGCGGAAAGGTAGCACGACCTAAAATCTAATTAATACTTTAAATATATAAATACGAAGGTACTTCTCTATTTTTGTCATCCCTTCCCTTCACTCGTCTGTTTCTTTCTCCACTCAATCAATTAATGTCGATTAACAGACATAGATGTTTTCAAAAGACTTTCACACCACATGATTCTGTCCAGCGACACCAGTCGCCCTTTTTAAGGTCGTTTTGAGGTCTCAATTCAAAACATCGGGCAACCCCGGAAGCCTACCTGGGAATCGCCAACAAATCCTAACTTTAACCTGATAAACTCTACATTAACATAATAGTTATTTTGTTATCAAACAAAAAGTTTGGTCTTAGTAATGTGTGGATACATTCCTCAGTTTTGGTCCTGAGCGGTAACCAACTAGTACTAAACTAGATTGTAGTTAAACACAGTCTGTCAGAAAATAAGTAAAGACTTTAACAATGTGTTGTTTAAGGTGTTTGGCATACCCTTAAGTGAACTACCAACTGGCGAAGGCAATATACCGATCGTCGTGGACAGGCTCATCACAACCATTGAGATGATTGGATTGTACACCGAAGGGCTCTACAGGAAAAGTGGACTCAGTTCCAAAGTAAGTTCGGATACATCCCTTTACACCATAGATACAAATTATAATTTAATAACATTCCATTTTAATTAAAATAATAAATAAATTTGACAGTTTATCTGTTATGCATTAATATATGATTTTAATGCATAGGTAAAGGGCCAAAATGTTCCTTTTAAAAATCGTTTTGTATTAAAAAGTGGTTGTCTATCTTAATCTTAAGGTAATTATTTAATGTGATTGATTCAGTAAAGTCTTTGTGTTTAATTTTTTTTATAAATAATAGGATTAGGGGTTACTTTGCGGAAATGTATGTACAAAAGTAATGATAGTAATATTTTGCTTTAATCCGCCAGTAGAGATAATTTACGTAATAATACACTCCACTTACTAAAAGTAAGTGGAGTTATTCATTTTTACATCTTATGCATGCAGAATTCGATAATTTATAAAAAAGAAATTTGTGGGCCTATGATTATTTTAAAATTATATTTAAAATTTTAAATCATTATTTTTTTCAAAATTTGAGTTTCAACATTCGTTTCTATAGTAATATTTAGCTCTATTATACACATGCTTTATATATTTTAGACCTGATTTATATTATTCCGCGTTAGACCTGGTTTCAAAGTCGGAGCTGAATGCAGGGTCACTATCCACTGCGCCAACGGATCAGTCAAATAGTCATGTTATATACATGTTGTTATATGATTTGGCTACGTATTTTACGACCGGTCGCCTGCCTGACGTCAACACTGGTTTTGACTGGCCCGTTGGAGCAGGGGGTAGTGACCCTGCCTTCAGCTCCACGGGTCGCGGTTTCGATTCCCGCCGAGAGCCAACATTTTCTATAAATGAATTTGTTGGTCTTTGAGCCTGGGTGTATATTTGTATTTAAGTATCTATTTAAAAATTATATAAGTATATATTCACCAGTTGTCTGTCACCCATAACACAAGTATTAAATTACTTACTTTGGGGACGGACAACCGTGTGTGTAAATGTCCCATATATTTATTTATATACGATGGTTCAACTGATCTTAGTCGCCTTTTACGACACCTACGAAGAGTGGGATAAGGGCAGGAGAATGATGACTTATAGTTTTTAATAGAATTGGTCATGTTTCGCGTAGGTGCGGGAGTTGCGGCGGCTACTGGACGAGCGGCCCGAGGAAGGCATAGACCGGCTGGACGCGTACGCGGTCCACGTGCGCGCGTCCGTGCTCAAATCCTTCTTCCGCGAACTCCCAGAACCTTTACTCACTTTTGATCTCTACGACGACTTCATTCTCGCCGCTGAGATATCCGACCCGCAGGTACTTTATCTTTACACCTACCAAGAAAATAATACAATACAACTTCATGTTTGGCTTTACACTGCCTTGTGCTTTTTCAAGAAACGATACCGCGTAAAAACACGATGCGTAACAGGTTACAAGCATTAATTTTTTCTAGCCTTATAAAGAAAAAATAAGTAAGTAAGTAGCGGCCTGTTACTCTCCCACTGCTGGGAATAGACCTCGGATTGGTAAGTTACACATATCTCCAGAATTTTCGAGAGATATGCAGGTTTCCTCACGATGTTTTCCTTCACCGAAAAGCGTGTGATAAATTGTAATTATCAACTAGACATATAAGTTTTAACGGAAAAAGTCATTAGTGTCTGCCCGGGTTTGAACCCTCGACCTTCTCAGAAGAGCTGTGAAGAGAGCTTCACAGCTCTTAAATGTAGCTAATAAGCATCTTGATAAATTTAACAGTAATAGAAGAAACACTAATGATAATACTGTAGTGATAGGTACAATTTATAAAAATAGGAACAGATATAGAATTCCTATGTTGTGACGGATAAAAAGAATTAACAGAAATTAAACAGCTATTAAATAAAAATCTCTGAAACATGTCTGAAAAATAGAAGGTATCCTTATAACTTAGCGACTTTTTATAAACAGCTTTACATTAAAACTTATGTTTTTTATTATACTCATATTTTCCATATTAATTTGCCTATTTAATATATCATTTTTAATTTTACTTCCTCAGGAGCGGGTGTCAAGTATTTTTACAATATTGAAGAAATTACCGAAACCAAATTACGATTTAGTTGAAAGACTGATATTTCACCTCGCAAGGGTGGCATTAGTTGAAGATCATAACAGGTAATTAATTGTTAATTAAGAAAGTATAATAGTCTTTCTTAATTTAACAAAAAGTATTGGAATAATTCTAAACTAGATTTGATTATCTTGAATCTAATTGAAATGCTATTGATGAGATTGAGGTCATCATCTATACATGATAATGCTATATTAAACCAGTATTATCGCGGTTACATGACTTTGCCAATTTTATTTGACTGGCCCGTTGGCGTAGTGGGTAGTGATCCTGCCTTCAGCTCCGCGGGTCGCGGGTTCGATTCCCGCCGAGGGCCAACATTTTCAATAAATGAATTTGTTGGCCTTTGAGCCTGGGTGTATATTTGTATTTAAGTATGTATTTAAAAAATATATAACTATATATTCACCATTTTTCTGTCTACCATAACACAAGTATTAAGTTACTTACTTTGGGGATGGACGACCGTGTGTGTAAGTGTCCCATATATTTATTAATTTATTTATTTGATCAGACGTCAATAAATTCTTTAAAAATCTCATTCGTATATATTACGATACGATTCACATACGCGAGCCAAGCAAGTCCTATTATGGGCGCCGTAAAAAAGCATTTTTTACAATATACCCCAACTTTTAATATTAAGTTCAATAAATTTTTCGTATTATTTTAAATCTCTGGGATTCAAAAAACTTGTATCCAAAATGTAATATTCCGACTCTAAACTTTTAACAAATTAATACTACTTGAGCACTAGCGCCTAAACTAGGCGAGGCCTGTATCTTAGACACTAGTCTTCCAACAACACTAACTTAATTTGCTCGAAAAATTTATACGTAGGTACTTTGTAATAACATACGGACATACTGACTGATGTTTACCCACATCCACATTATAAAAATGGTTACACCACTAAAATTGTGATGAATATTACTAATGAATAGTATGAATTTGACTGGCATATTGAATTTGATGAATAATTTTGTAGGATGGGCCCGAACGCGCTTGCCATAGTGTTCGCTCCGTGTATTCTACGCACGCACAAGGTGCAGCCCGCGCAGGACTCGCTGCACGACATAGCGCGGCAGACCGCCTGCCTCGAGGCGATCCTGGTCGACAAGATGAGCAACGTGAGTACAATCATGGCTAAAGCAGTTACGTATGTTCATATTTAATTTAAATAAAAAACAACCTGGCAGTGATAGTTTTAAGCGATTCCCTGCGAGAAAAGTTTTAGGAAATAAATGTTCTTACATTACAGCTTTACAGTAGATATTTAGCAATATAATATATTTGTGCATAAAAATATATAGTTAGAGAAAAATTATAGATGTATATAATGGACTAGCTTTCGCCAGCGGCTCCGCCCGCGTCAAGAGATTAAAACCGTAATATATAATTTATAAAAGTAAGTAAGTAATAACCATAAAAGTGGTTAAATTGGGTTAACCCCAAAAGCTAGACATATGCTGTCGCGGACTTTTATTTAGAACATTTAGAGGGGAAAATTTTTGTAGTACATGATTTTTGAATAACTTTCACCGTTTAGTCCGCGCACAAAAGGAAAGCTTTAAGTTATGCCGTTGGCGTTCATATCGGTTTACGTGTCATAACATACATGATTTTTAACAGACGCGCGGCACTCTCGAAGACATCGCTACGCTGGACAAAGCGTGCGCAACAGCCTCCGACCGGCTCGACATAATCCGCGCTCACAGTCTGCGGCCGCGGCCCGAGGAGCAAATCCTCGAGGGCCACATCCACGAGATAGAAAAAGAGAAAGCTATACTCACCTCCAATCTGCCCACGCTTATTAGGTACTTATATATATATATATATATATATATATATATCCTCCTGCCCTTTTCCCACTCTAAGTGAGATCGGCACAACATGTTATAAGCATGTTGTAACATGATTTGGCTGCATCGCTTACCTTAGTCGTATTTTACGACACCCCCGGTAAGAAGGGTGGTCCATTCTACTAAATCAGATACCACACGGTGGGTCGACTTACCTTAGTCGCCTTTTACGATACCTCGGTAAAAAATGAGGGTGGTACTATTCTACTTAGCCGGATACAACACGGCTAGCTTATTAGATACTTATATCTATCTATAATTTTTAAATGAGTTAATCTTATATATGTATATTAATCTGATTTTGGTAACGGCTCCAACGATTTTCATGAAATTCAGCGTTTAGGGGGTTTTGGGAGTGAAAAATTGATCTAGCTAGGTTTTATTAAAAATAATGTTTTATCCCTGTTTTTGGGGCACTGAATAAAACTGCTATAATTCTATGAGAAACTTAAGGATAATTACTTACGCTGTCAATTGCAAAATCATGCATGGTAGCTCAATTAGGTAACCTTTTTTTATACTTTTAATTGCATTTTTAGTTTTTTTTTAAATTACTGAGCAATGCTCGGCCACCCAGGTACTAGTTATTAATTAAATTATACATACACGAATTTAATTTTTTTTATATATTTATTTATAGCAATGCATTAAGTTACTAACTGTTACATAGTTTGAGAATATTTTAAATTAAAATATCAGTTTTAGACGTAAATCATTTCTCTGGCTTCTTTTTTCTTTAACAAAATATTACACAATAAAGCATTATTATATTTTACTTTATAATTAATCGTTAAAATTTAACTCAATCTTTTAATTCCTAAATGGATATTTTGTCTTTGAAGTATTCAATCCCTTATAACATTTTTTTTGAGTAATTTATTTTTAAAATAATTAAATTATATTTTTTATGAATTAATCTATAAAACATTTTTTATAGGTTAACTCATAGTGTTACATTCCCAATTCTAAATACCATAAATTTATATTTAACATGTCTGTCGAACATTATCATAACATTTAGTAGCCATTAACAATCAGTAAAGGTAGCAAGCTGTGCTGGCTACAACACGCAATATTTGACAATCCAGGGCGACATCAGACGACGATTTACTATCAACCACAGACCACGACGGCGAGTTCGGCAGCACAGATGACCTGAGCACGGGCGCCTCGTCTCTACGGTCCCAGCGTCTGCTGCATCGACAGCTTTCATCCGACGACCCCATCATGGTGTAGATCCGCCTTAAACCTTTGCCTCGGATCAAACTATGTAAAACCTAAAAGTAAATGGCGCCTAATCTGCGAAGAAATTTGGTATAACTTACCACCAGGCCTTTCCGAGGTAAATATAAGCTAACCGTAAATGTAGTTCGATATCGTCGCTTTTAATGTATTTGTTTGTGTACCTAGAAAGCTTGAAAACAGATATTTCATATTTTTGATGGAAATTTATCCCTATTATCAATCTGTATTTATTCCGTATTTACAGAGCATGTGATACAAATAATATAATGGGCATATTTTCACATAAATAGCATTAATGGAGGCGATATAGAGTTCATAAATAAAATTTTAATAAAAAATTTATATTCTTTTTAAAATTTAAAATTACAAATATGATATCTTTTATACTTAAAAACATCTTTTACTTACAATACTCTTCAATGATATAAGAATAAGAAAATACAAGTTATATATTTTTTATAACTCTGGGTTTCAAGTAACAATGAAACCTTCCACTAAGTTAAATCTTGAACTTTGAACTATTTTGTATGCATATATGGAGCATATACTACATTTGGTGTAAAGAATTATCATGTTTGTCAGAAAATTTAGCATTGAAACCATTTAACTTTAATTTTTCTTCAGAATTTATTTATTTATACCTTGAAATATATGTCTCGCCTTACTTAAAGTGGAGGCAATATGTATTAATTTTTGTATAAATTATATTATTTCAGTGAATATTACCAATTTTAACACTTTTAAATTTAGAATCAAACCATACATTTATTAACTAGTTATATTTTTTTTAACTGTTCATATATAATTTAAAAAACGAGTACAATATTTTTTATAAATTCCAACATTTAAGCTGAAAATTTTTAAATTTTAATATCGATTTGCATTACTCAGGAATTTATTGTCTGTTAGTAAGATCAATTGCAGTAAAGGCTATTACAATTCTAACCCTCACGAGTAAAAAAAAATTTGTTTATAGTAAAAAAAATAATTAAGTTTCCTGTTTTATTGAAATAGAAATTATTATCGGTCTAGCTTAATCATTTTTATGCATATATATGAAACTGTTACTTAAAACAATACTATAAAAAGTTCACATGTTCAATTATGTGAATTATTTTATTACTTGTGCATTTGCAAGTTTTTTTTGTATAAAATATTTACTGCCATAACTTAATTTAGTAAGAACGAGCATATTTATACTTGAATAATTTGGTTCTTACATTAACCAGCCAAAACTAACAGGCCTTTGCGATAAATGTTATAAATTTATTTAAACAAAATATTTATCGCACACTCCATTTCTATTCAGATCTAAAACAGATTTGTTTTTATAAAATGAGTATTGAATAAATATGATAAATACAGTGACTAACATGTTAAACTTATATACATTTGTTTATATTGTACAATGGAATGTTACAAACATTAATTGTTTTATATCGCATGTATATACTGATTGTACCTTGCTTGTTTTATATTCATTTCAAAATCTAAAAGACTGTCTATTGTTAAGCTATTGAATTATAATTAAGTCACAAACGTTTTGTCTGCTTTTAATTAGTTTTTATTTTTAAAATTCAAACAACGATTATCTCTGTGACATGTAATTTTATAAACTAGGAAATATTTTTAGCAATAAGTTACTACTTGATATTTGTGATTTGCAAACTCACTTTATATACAATATTACTAGTTAGACTACATTTTTATATCGCGTTTTTTTATTATTTGTTTGAATCTCAGTTTTGTTATATGTTCAACTATATACAAATTTATAAAAACAGCTTACCTACCTTATTCCTAATTAATATGTATCTGATACACTGAGATATGCAATATATTTTAGAACATGTTAGACATATTAAATTCAAAAGAAGTTTTCATTGGGGGTTGTGTCACAGTAATGTACTGTACTTTCTGTGCCTTCAAATTTTTTGCTTTCAAAAAAGCAGCAGTTTATATAAATATTTAGATACTGTTGTCTTTTACTAAATATTAAGTCTCTAATTGTATGTGAATTATCGATTTTTAAATATCAAAGTATTTGTTAGCAGTGTATAACTAAAATCTCTTTAAAAACAATATTTTATATAGAGTGTACCTTGAAAATGTTTTTATTTTATACCCATATATGGATTATTGCTTTATAGTAACATATTGTAGGTTTTTGATAAATGTTCAATGTGGCTCCATCTTAGTGTTAAAAAGTAATAAATCTTTGTAGATAAAAAAAATCTTGTAAAGTTTTGTAAATAGCTAGAAGTCTTACAATGTAGGTAATACTGTTAATTTGATTTAAATTTAGGTAATTTTATGAAGTTTTATTTTTTAACTGGTGCCTGATGTTTAGTTCAACAATTTTAGTTTTCTGAACTTATCAATCATGTTGTTAAAACTACTTTGGAATTATAGATGTGATTTTTTTTAAATGTAGTTTAATCTTTTAAAAAGCTAACTGATATCAAGAATAATTTGATATTCAACAGTTTGGTAAATAATATGGATGAGTGGAGCAATGAATTACACAAACAATTTGTAAGTTTTAAAAATAATTGTTTCAAAATTGATTTTGTTCAAATTTCATGGTAACAAGTTTCTTCCACTCCAATTATTTGTAATATACTAATATGTATTAATCAACTCTACTTTTAGAAGTCCTATAATGTGTCAATATAATAATTATTATAAAATGTAACCAAAATATTATACTGTATACAAATTATGATAAAAAAAATAAACAATTGCTGTGGATAACAGATTTTAATTGCTTCTTTCACATCACTCTGTTTCCATAGGCTGAACAGATAAATGTGTCCAAGGCAGCTGTCCTATGGGGCATGTAGACCACTCATGATTTTTAGAAGAAATTTGCCATATACCAAACCTTTGTTTAGATTCCCTCTCATGATTATTTTTAATTTTGTCTTCCTGAACCTCAATAATTTCTATATCTTCATCATGATTAGATTGAGGAATATCTTCTGATTTATTCACTGCCTCTAAATCTTCTGCTGTATAAATTTTTGTAGACACAACTGGGAACTTTTCGGGAGATGCAATAACCGCTGCTAGTTGACATATTTTTGTAATAACAGATATAGGTAGGTGTGGTCTTACTAAATATAAAAGATCACCCATAAAAAATATAAGATAAGGATTGAAGGTTGATATTATTGGTTGTATAAAATTGATGTTTGTGAACTCTTTTGGCACTGGCTTATCCAGGTCTAACAGTAATGTTCTATGTTTATCATTAGGATACCAATGATAATATAAGTTTTTAAGTGTTTTCTTATCCTTTGACTTTATATCAATATCAGTCCTGTAATGAATAAAACACACATTAACAAAATGTTTTAAATAAATATAATTATTTCTAGGAAAGTAAAATAATGAAACTATAACTGTGTGACTCAATAATTAATATTGTAATCTTGGAGCAATATTTAATTTGGATCCACCACTCTGCTCCGATACATATAGACAGAAAAGTAATAGTAAGTATACTTTTGTATTATGGATCTCCGCAAAGTAACGCCTAATTCTATAAATTACATATAGACAGATTATACATATATCAGATATTTTTAATCAGATTTGCTATTTAATGAAAAAATAATTTATGTTTCTAAAACTCCTAAATTTTGTAGAAACTTAACTGTTTACATCATTACCTACTAAATTTAGAATGTGTATTGAAAATCTCATTTCAATTCTAGATGTTTAAATTAGAATTAGTAATTCCTTTTATTTATTTATATACTATTTTCTGAAGATTTTATAGGATAAAATAACAGCTCGTGTTAAAATATTGCAATCAAAAATAGGAAATATTGAATATATTTTATATTATCCTTAGAAACTCTATTTCCGTAATTACAAAATGAGAAACAATTAATGACTTAATTTCTGTGAGAAAAGTTACTCACACTAGTGTTTAGTGTTTAACATAATTAATTAAATAGATAAAAAAATATTCTATGCTGAAATATAAATATATATGCATAAATACAATACATCCATAGAATTAAATAATGTCAAAATAATAATTGAATAAATATTTATAATGTTTTGTGGTTAATTATAAGATGGTTATATCATTATGATATTAATGATAACACTTACTTATTTATCTTTTCCAAAAACTGTTGATTTTTACTTAAAGCTTTTAATATAGCAGACACCCATTTTGCTGCAAGTTTGCATTTCTTCAAATTCTCATTTTTCAATTGTGTTATTTTTATTAATTCCAACACAAAGTCTCTTAACAAATCATGTGTGAATAGAAAACTCAACAGTACATCAAAACATTGCATATAAGTTCTACTTAGGTGTTTATTACTACGAGAACCATAAAAATCCAGGTGCTCGTAAAGTTCTAGAGACATGAACACAGAGTCTTCTGAGAGAAGTGCTTTATTTATAAAAATTGCATGAAAATCATTATTCAGCACTTTCTTTGCTTTACTATCAATGGCCTGTTTCAGAACGCTTATAGAAATAATTTTTAAATTGGACATATCAAGAGAATCTTCTAAAAATTCCTTGGCATCAGACACTACACATTCTCTAATATTATCATCTGTAATTTCAGCTAAATTCTTTATATTACATTTACGGTGTGAGCAAATACTTAATGATACACAAAAGTTCATTAGTGCTGTCAATCTATTCTCAATTTTAGTTTGATTGTGTTGTTTACCAACAACAAAGTCACAAATACATTGTTTATGCTTATCCCAATAATTTTTCTGTAACCATTTTAAACTAATAATAGATGCTTCTCTAAACGACTCAAGCAGAGGGAGTATGTTGCTATGTGCAGTGTCGTGGCGCAATTCTATGATCCATTCTGGAACACCCAAAGTTTTTGCAACTTGATACAAGCTTTGTCCTTTGGCGGTGTCCTTATCAAACATATGATTTACGAACCGCATTAAAGCGGAGGAATACGCTAAGCGAAGTAAATGCTCCTTACTCAATTCATCACAATTTTCTTGATCTTGGATGTGTACATACAGCAGACTTAGAGAAGATTCAATACCGGAAGGTAATGACGGACACCTGGCTTTCCAAATTATTAATTGATTAAGTGCTTTTTTTCTGGTGCTGAGAGTTGCTGTTTCCGAATAAATATTGTCATATACATCGAACCATTCTTTTGCGTCATACCAAGGAGTTATTTGAGAGATTTCAGTCATTATTTAACGGTGAAAGGATTCGTAAAAGTGACATTTACAGAATAGAAACGTGAAATGGAAATTTGAAACATGAAAATAACCTCTAAACTAAAGACTCGAGTCTAAATTTGACTAGACACCATTGACAAATGACAATAGTTAAAGACGGCAATCAGATGTCTGATGAGATAATATACTATATGTCTTTGATCCACATACAGGTTAGGGGTGTCCCTTGGTATGGAAAAAATCGATTTTTCTGTTTAAAAGCTTAAATTGCTATTTAAAATTAACTTTTATTATAATATATATTAAGAACTCAGAATAATTAAAGTGGACGACTACAAATAAAAAAATAGTAGATGAGCTGTTGAAGAAATCCGATTAAAATGTGTTGTTTAACTCTTTTTTTCTTGTTTTTTAAGATAACATATGCATTGTTGAATAAAACCAATGTAGCCAAACTACACATTTTAATCGAATTCACAAACAGTGCATCTGTTATTATTTAGTCACAAATACACTACATAATACAAAGTAGCTGTTCACTTTAATTAGCCTTTATTGTAATTAATTATTAGGTAATATTAAAAAGGCAACTTTTCTAATAGAAAAAATGATTAATATTCCAATCTAATTTAATTAAATTATAATCCATGATTTTAATACACTAATCGATTTTGTTTCAATTGATTTATTTTAAAAGGATATAAATCGATTTTTTTCTGCCCCAAGTTGCATCCCTACTTGTGTACGACAGCAGCTGGCTTATAGATCATAGACGACTTTTAGTCATGGTGGCTTTTTTTTAGTTAGTTATCTATGGTAGTTTTGACGGGGCGGCGTTGCAGAAGTAGATTTCTCTGTATTTATTTTTCTTATATTGTAGTGTATTATCTATGTTTATTTTGTCAATTTGTAAAAACTAAAATGATTTGAAATAGATATTCGAATTTTCATTTATGTAAAATGCATAAATACAAATGTCATTTGTATTTATGAGTTTAATTATTATAAATATTTTATTGTGACCCGATAATAGAGATCTGAATCCATATCACATTACACATCATACATACATAATAACATATAATGGCACGGCTTTAACTCATGCTCCGGCTTGCATTCCGTTGATTATTCAATTAGATTATTCAATCTGGTTAGTAACTTTTTACAAGAATGCATTTTATAACGCATGTTATATTTTTGGTTATCCACTGAAGTTATTTGATTTCCGATTTCAGGTTGCAAATTAAAATTAAAAAAAAAAATTAAGAGAGTAGTTTTTTTTATTAAAAATTTGATACCAAAGCAAATGATATGTATTATATGCATATATAAATAAAGACATAGCTCGTTTGTAATTATTTACTTATATTCCTGACACTTATAAACAGAAAAAAATATTTAGATATATATTTTATTTACTTTTCAATTTTTATATGACTCATTTAAAACAAAATAATGGTATATTTTCAAATATAACGAGCATCACTCTTTAAATATGATTATAATTGTCTTTATTTTAATTGCATATAACACTAACATATCTTTAAATGCACATTTTACTAAGGTCTTCGACACAAGACGACAATTAAAAAGCATATAAAAAACATTAAGCTCATAAGTGGTATAACAAACCAAATCGGAATTAAGAAAATGACAAGTTTTAGTTTCGCATCATAAGAACGAAACGAACAATGGTGTCGGTAACTAAGTATAACATTTTGTTACTACGTCGTTTAATTAAAAAAAACCTAATCGATGGGTCGCGGTCGCGGAACGGAACTACGTCGCCTACACATACAAAGGAACATCGGGAGATAACTACGCTGTCCGATATAAAAGAGTAATCTTAGTACGTACCGTAATAAATATCTATCAATATATACTCTCGATCAACAAATATAATTTAATATAGGCAATAATATAATACGAATTTTTAAATCTATCAACATTATCACAATACGAGTTGCGACGACATTATGCCGTCTAATAAAAAATTACGGGTCGTTTGTAACTCCATTATTATTTACAAACATTACTTTCGATCTTATACTGTATATTTTACGTCTTTTATAAGAAAAGAACACTATCGCTAGAGGAGGCGGCGTCGCGTCTACGGGACGCGGCCTCGTTCTCGCGGTCGGGCCGGACGGCGGCCGCAACGAGCCCGCTAGGCTCATAAGTCTACCGAGTCGAGGTCCTGTTTGGGCGCGCGGGGCGACGGCGGAGACGGCGGCGACGGGGGGGAGGGCGGAGGCGTCGACGAGCGCGGGTGGAACTTGCCGGGCAGCGAGGCCAGCGCCGACAGCGCCGCGTCCGCGTGCGGGATGCGTCGCATGATCTTCCCGGACGTGATGAGCCGCCCGAAGCCCTCCTGGTGCGCGAACGCGTAGCCCGACCGCACGGAGCGCCGCGCGCGTCTCGCGGACGGAGTGCGCGGCGCGGGCGCGGCGGCCGCTCGCCTCCACCTGGTGCGTGCGCGGAGCCGCTCCGCGAGCGTGGGCCGGCGCCGCGAGCACGCCAGCCGCCACGACACCACCGGCACCATCAGTATCATCATCTAAAGAAAAAGGTTTTAGTGTTACACTATTACAAGTATTACAACATGTTTTAAATACAACCTTTTTCATAAAGTTGGTCGATTATATAAAAAAAACATTGTGGCTGTCGTTATGTGTCATTGAGTTGTTGAGAAAGAGTAAATGGGTTGACTTTGAGAAAATTGATTTTTATTTATTGAATAAGTATAAAGGAGAAATATCGTTGTTTTTATACAATTATATACTGATAAATCGCACAGCTAAACGGTTGAAATTATTTTTTTTTAATTTAATTAATGGTTCACAATAATGTGATAAATATAATGTTGAAATGCCTATGATAAGTATACATATAGTATTATAATTATTATATTAAATGCCCGCTTTCATTATATTTTAATGGAAATATACATTTTAAATTGCGAGTGTTTCATAGCTTAAATGATGAAGCAAACATAAAATGGTTTTAAATCGTTAAAAATTACAATTTGCAAGTTATTAACTACTTCAATAAAAAAAAAAATAGTTACTACTGTAGTCAATTGGAATCGCTAGTCCAAAGTGATACTTTGATGAAAAACGTATTTTTATATGACAGTTCCGCCATCTACTGCCGCTTATTAATCGAATTGACTGAAACATAAGAGTTGTATCTTTGTAAAATACGTCTACAAAGGGGTACTAACGGTAAGTACAGCAGTGAACCAAAACGTCGCTTGCGTGAGCGCGACCGTTAGCGAGCCCACGTACGGCCCGCCGATCACGTAGTTGTAGAAATAGTCCAACACGAAATACGACACCAACGAGCCCCAGATAGTGATATGATTGAAAACCGTCCAATATGTCGTATCTAACGCGATCTGAAACATATTAAACGTTTAAGACTTATTCTCCGTCACTTCATCTGATTTTCATCCTTTCTCGACTTGACGTTGGCGCAGCTCCGTGGGTCGCGGATTCGATTCCCACCGAAGGCCCAATTTTTCTTTAAACAATTTATTGGTTCTTCGAGCCTATGTATATTTGTATTTAAGTATGTATTTTAAAATTATATATGTACGCCCCGTATATTTATTATTCATCTAATATAATAAGAGAATTAAAAAAGGGTCGCAAATTGCAAATTCCACATTAAATATACACTCTTTTGGTGGTATGATTTTTATTCCTCTTTATTAAAAATTATACCCATCAATTAATCTTGCACTTCTCGCCTTGTCTATATTGGGCGTAATCTACAGACTTCCTCTTTCATACTTATGTCATATTTTATCCAATTTTATCATATGCTTAATTTATATTTTCAATTTATAAGGTTAGAGAAAACACCGAATAACACCAGTATATCCCTGGAGAATCAGTGGATAGTATGTTTGTACAATGCAGATTGTATTGCATTAGCATGTTGAATCTCCTATCATTCGCTTCAAAGGAAAAAGACAAGGACTTTTCCCAATAGTACCAAACCGGTATCAATATATTCAGCCTAGTTACTACTAAATATACATTATACAGTATTCTATATATTAGGTACCTGCGTTGTATTGTCAATAATTAAGATTGTGGCGACCACACTCCCTAATAACATGTGGTCAGACAATATTTTGCCGTCGGGCGCTAACCCGTCTTTGTAAGTACCTGTGAACAATAAATAATAATTTAATGAGTAAAATCGTTTCTTATATTTATAAATTATCAGTAAACTTTGTCTAATGTTCTACTAATTTCATACTTAACGACCTATAATAAGATGTTCGGCATATGCATATAAAATATTAAGTATAAATCGCGAAAGTTTAAAATCTATTTATATCTTGGAAGGTAAAACACCAAAAAATTTATTTGTAGGCGTGGTATACAGAAATTTAAATAAAAAATAAAAGTTACAACTAGTTCTAATTGTTATATTCGTGTGGTGGCTTTTTGTTGAAACAGCATTAAGATTGACTTTCTTTATTAACTTGTACAGATTTAGAACCATTCAGGACGACGTGCGAGGACAGAAGAGAGAACTAAAGACATTAAAATAGACAAGACGTACATTGACATATAACATTATAATATGACACTAATTTTGGAAAATATCTTGGGTTTAACTTGGGTTGGAAAATATCTTGGGTTGGTTTTAACTGATTCAGCAGCATCTAATCTCAAGGTTATTTGTTACTTTCTGGATACTCTGTATATAGTACAAATACAAATTATTTTTGTGTCCACCGTGTGGTATCCGGTTAAATAGAATAGACCACCCTCTTTCTTACCGAGGAGTCGTAAAATACGACTAAGGCAAGTTCACGTCAGGCAGGCGGCCGGTCGTAAAATACGCAGCCAAATCATGTGACAACATGTTTAAAACATGTTGTGCCGCCCCACTTAGAGTGGGATAAGGGCAAGAAGAAGAAGAAGCCAAATTATTTCTGTGTAGTATACATACCATATGGGATAAGGAATAGGACTAGCGACGTGAAACAGCCGTGGAGGGTGGACTTTATGAATTCAGTCTTGTTGAACAGCTGGCTCGTGTGGCCCGGCGTGTACAGCTTGGGAAACTGCAGCGAGGTGGCGTCCGACACGTCCTGCTCGAACACGCCCAGCGCCAGCACGGGCAACGACGTGTAGAACAGGTTGTATACAGAGATGAACATCTCGTCGAACACCGTCTGAAATTCAATTCAATTCAAATTCAAAATATTCTTTATTCAAATAAACTTGTAAACAAGTGCTTTTGAATCTCAACTGCTGGTTCAGAAATCTGTTCCTACCGAGAAGAGCCAGCGAGAAACTCGGCGGTTGCTCTTTTAAAAATATTATTCCTAATACTATTTATTTTAATTAATTACATTAAGTCGTAACTGTCTTGTACAGATTCAAAGAGAGCTATATCCACACATTCTTATCTTCTAAATAATCTTCATTAGTATAGTAGGCTTTTTGTATCAGCCTCTTTTTAAGTGTTTTTAAACTACTGTAATGGCAAAGCTGAAATTGATTGCGGAATTTGAAATGGGAATGATCTATGCATTTTGTTATTAATTCATATGTTTGTAGATCTATCGCAATTATTTTCAACTAACGTAACGTGAATGCTTTTTTAATGTTATTTTCAAAATCAAATTTGATTTTTTTTATTATGATTTATTCCATTGAATATAATTAGCTCTTTGGCTCATCTTTTCTTATGGGTACTGCCAAAGTATGAAATTCCTTTTCTGCGTCTATTATGAGCTCTACAACCTACAGAACTTTAAGACAAGAAAGCGGGATCCACTTTAAGCTGCATCATTCGCTTTCTATCAGGCTTGATCGTAGCAAAATATGTAAGAAAAAAAAAATGATAACGTTATTCGCATTTTTTCATAATTTTTCACTTTTTAGTTTTTTGAACTCTTACTTTCACGTATAGTAAGATTAATTTTGAATTGTTTTTTTTAAGTTTTCATTTTATTTATTTGACATTATTTTCATCGTTTCTTGATAAGTGTATAGAGTTTGTCTAGGCAAAGTGGGTCAAATACAGCTTCAACGAAGTCGGTTAGCATACATTCAGGTGAATCTAATATGAAGCTCGAAAAATATATGTGTATATAAACTCACTTGGGCACTAAATCCACAGAAAAACGCGAACCAAAAGTGGCAGACGGTAAACGCGAAATTCTTATAGAAGAAATATCGCAGGAACTTGCACATTCTAAAGTACGACCAGCGGCCGTGCACCAGCAGTAGACGTTGTAAGAACCGAAACTGCGCTATCGAGTAATCGGACGCCAGCACTGCCTGCATGCCCTCTTGACCCGATATTCCGACTCCTATATGTGCAGCTGAAATCAAATTATTATTTTATTTTATTTTATAAGGAAAACTTACAGCTATTACATTAGAATAGAAACTAAAATAGATTACAAAATAAGGCCAATTAAAAGTTTTCACTGATAGAAGATAAATATATACATATGCTAGCATGGATACAGATATAATATGTATCACTACATATTATAAAACCAAGTCGCATTCATTTCTTGTACGCATAACTTTAAAACTACGCAACAGATTTTGATGCGGTTTTTTTTAATAGATAGAGTGATTCAAGAGAAAGGTTTGTACGTATAATAACATTCAATACGGAGTAGAGAAATACTGTAATTTTTGAGGTTTCTGTAAATAATTACATTTTTTTCCGCTTACATTGCAAACGCAGGCTAAAACCTACGAGATTTATCAAAATGATGTACTAAGTATTTGTACACCTTGAAAAGGTCTACAGAAAAGTCCGCGATGGTATATGTCTATCTCTTATGAATAACCCACAATAGCATTTTTTGTCATGTACTTTTTACGAAAAATAATGCCTTATTTTTGAAGCAATTTTTATACACTACAGCATTAATCCTTATCCAATTAAGTACCTTAAATAAATTGTTGATTTAATATAGATCAATATGGCCGTTTACAGCATGTAATTTAAGTGAACATTTTCGGAGATATAACAGATTTAAAATGCCGTGAGGACGCCGCGCTTCGTCCTATAGCACTTCGAATCTAGCAGCTATAATATGTCGCTCTTTCAAGAGTTTGTTAAAAGACATTCTGTAATTCATTGTAAAAATAAAATACATAGGGAAAATGTAAAAGTAAATAAATAAAAATGTACTATATGAATTTAGATATTCCAAAGATAGCAGGAAATCTTCTTGGTATAGGGAGAGGAAATTGTTTTTTTCCAAATTTAACGCTTGCGGGCCACGGGCAGTAATGAATAAATCAAAACTACTGGATCGATTTTAATCATTTTTTTTACACTGACTGACATGGGATATATTTTTTACCCGTGCGAAGCAGGGGCAGGCCGCTAGTTTAAAATAAAAACAAATCAAAATAATCTTTATTCAAATAAGCTCTTACAAGTACTTTTAATTTTTTTTTAATTTTCAAGAATCAATATCATTAATGAAGCTACTTTAAATTATACACCTGACACGATTAGAAAAACACGTGTGAATAACAAAGAATTATATAATATAACAATACAATTAATTCTATAAAATTAATTAATAAAATAATTCCTAAATATATAAAATACCATAGAGTTAATATACTGAAGTGGGGGAGTCATAGCCATAGTAAATGAAAGTGTCGCAACAAACAATAAGAGAGAGATGAAACTCATATACTTATCTCTCTCTAAACACACATAAAAAAGAGAGACAGATAGTTTGTTTTTCTTTATTTACGATGGACACATTTTTGGCTCGCTCTCCTACTTTAGTATAATAGTAACTCTTTCAAATACTCAAATCATATATTAAAAAATATAATACTTAATATATTAAATAATTAATATTTAATAATAATAAAATTCATAATTGTAATTCCATTAGCGTACCTTTAATCATCGAAACATCATTGGCACCGTCTCCTATAGCGAGCGTAACCGCTTTCCTACTTTTCTTTATTAACTCCACTACCATCGCTTTTTGTAACGGCGTCACTCTACAGCAGATCACAGACCGACACTGCAGTACTACATCTAGGAACCTGCGAATAAATATAAAATACATTTTTCTAAAAAGCTGCGGTAGCCCAGCGGTAACACCGCGCGACTCTTTCGAGGAGGTCACGGGTTCGAACCCGGGCAGACACCAATGAGTTTTTCTGTTAAAACTTATGTGTCTAATTGATAATTACAATTTATCACACGCTTTTCGGTGAAGGAAAACATCGTGAAGAAACCTGCATATCTCTAGAGAATTCCGGAGATATGTGTAACCTACCAATCCGCATTGGAGCAGCGTGGTAGGTCTTAGCTCCAACCCTTCTCTCCAAAACGGATAGAAGAGGCCTATTCCCAGCAGTGGGATAATAACAGGCCGTTACTTACTTACTTACATTTTTTTCTTACTCTTGTACCTATTTCATTAAGAATAAGGTCGATGTGCTATCACTAAGGTACATAACACAAATTATAAGTTACTAGGTGTACCCATCATGACTAGCGATAAGCGACCTTAAATTATGAACTATGTTTTTTCGTATTCCCGAAAGAAACAGGAATTATTTTATCCTATAACATATATAGTATTATATTATTTTGTTATGATAGATTTTATTTTACCTTACGCCGTGTGGTATTCGGCTCAATTGAATAGACCATCCTCATTTTTTACCGAGGTGTCGTAAAGGGCGACTATGTTAAGTTGCCCCACCGTGTGCTATCAGGTTAAGTAGAATAGATAACCCTCTTTCTTCCCGAGGTGTCGTAAAATAATACTAAGGTAAGTTGACATCAGGCAGGCGGCCAGTCTTAAAATACCTAGCCAAATCATGTGACATGTTTATAACATGTTGTGCCGACTCCACTTAGAGTGGAATAAGGACAGGAGAATGTAATCGACTTCTTTATAATTTAAAATATTTAACTATTACAAAAATAAAACTGTTAAAGATTACTTCTTATTATTATTTCATAATTTTATTGAAATATTGGATATATGGCTTGGGGGAGGCCGAAAAAAAGATTGATGGATTGTGTGGAAAATGATATGCATTTTAAAGGAGTGGCACCAGAGTTGACGAATGATAGAGGACAATGGAAGAAGAAGACATATTGTGCGGACCACACTTAGAGTGGGATAAGGGTAAGAGAATAGTGAATTTTATTGAAATATTCATGTAAACAACGGCTTCTTATATTTTAAACTATATTTTATTATTATTTTAATCGATAAACTATTTTGTTTATCAATTGTCTATTTCAATTTCCATATTCAAAATTGTGCTAATTTTTTTTGAGTTGAAAGACAAAAATATAGCGCTTTTTTTCAAGCCATACCTGGACCTACTACAATTGAACCCAGAAGTTCCAATCTTCTTTACCACATTAAACTATTTTTACTGATAAACGAAAAACCAGATAAACTTACTTCTCCTCCAACTTGGGGTGCAGGCAGTGCACGAGCGAGTGTCCGTTGACGACGATGGCGAACCCGTTGGTGTCGTCGGCGTTGTGCTCGTGCGAGTCCGCCGAGTAGGGCCCGCCGCCCGACACGTACTCGTTGCTGTAATGCGTCTTACACGGGTGACGTTATGACTACATTTACACATAACATAGAACATATAGAACATAACATTCTTTATATACTCTGATACTATAATACAAAGATTATAAAACTGAAACCAAAATTCTTATGGCAAACATTACGTACAGGCCAAAAATAAGAAATTAAAAAGTTTTTAATCTTTAAAACTTTTTAATCATAACGATACACCTATACAACCTCCAGCTGGACCAAGGAGGTTGAATCTCTAAGTTTAAAAAAAAGTTTTCTATGAATTACTCCGCGGCGTATGTTTGCCCTTTGGCGCTAACATTTGACATAATCTTTTCAATATTTAAACAAAGTTTGGTTTTTAGTAATATTGTTTTACGTATTATAGTATGAGAGTAGATAAAGTAGTGTATGACACTGTACATAACTTGGTCTTATAACACTCGTGTGATACTATAAAAACACGCTCGTGTTATAAGAACCTTTATTATGCAACAGTATCATAATCTTCTATTAATGCACCACATAAAATTACAATATACATTTTAAGAAAACGATATAATCTTAATGCAGATACAATAAGGCGGCCTTATCGCTAACTAGCGATTTCTTCCAGACAACCTTCGGGCTAGAGCCATTAAATTTAGGGTAATAAGGTAGGTGTTGCAATACGCCGTATGGCGGCTGAGTAGAATAGACCACCCTCATTTCTTACCGAGGTGTCGTAAAAGGTGACCAAGTAAGTGGACCCACCGTGTGGTATCCGGCTGAGTAGAATAGACCAATCTCATTTCTTACCGAGGTGTCATAAAAGGCGACTACCGAACATATAGGAGACATAATTATAGTTTATAACTTTAATAATTATACCCGCAACTTCGTTTGCCTCAACTTTAATATTAATATACCCGCAATTATGTTCTATATTTAATGTTACTCTTCCCGAAGGTTATATAAGAATCAATGTTGCCCAATATATAAGAATCAATGGCACCAAATTTCATCAATTTGCTACAGCAGATTAGCCGTGAAAACTTATCAGACAGACAGATTTTCGCATATATTAGTGTAGATTGTATACTATTGTCCCGCTCCAGCTTTACACAAGTAGTGGCTCATATACCCACATATTTTCCATGTTGTAGGGTCGTATCTATCCCTTATAATAACTGAAGCTATTTTCTATTTTGAAACTAAGCTAAACTAAAATTAAAATATAATTAATATATTTTTCATTCACATATATGTTATTGTAGACAAACAACAAATACTCCAAGCAAACTCGCAAAAAACTGATACAATGCTTTTAAAACCATTAGTATGAAAAATTGCATCTGTATTTTTTCCGAGTGTACACAAAATAACTATACTACAGAAGATATTATTAGAATTTATTTAAAATTAATCAAGGTGTGACAGGTGTAGGTTTGTTTATATCGAAATTCAGTCAGATAGGTAAGCAACGATCAAACAGTGAACAGTTCAACACAGTGTAAATGTATTAATGCACGCAAAAGACCAGTTAACTCTGTGGATATACCATACAACAAATAATTTTATATATTATTATAATTATTTTAGGATGTTCTAATAGACGTTCACAAACCAAGCCAACATTAAAGCGGAAATAAAAAGACAACGAATATTCATAGCTGAACACACGAGAACATGAGAACACGGCATAAATGAGACAGCATTGGTAGCTTTATTATAAGATTTCCGTAACGATATGAAACAGTTTCTATGGGATTGGGAATTAAGATTTTAAAAACACCAATTAATTTATCAAATTTTACAGATTACCAATTATTACGTACTAATTTATAGTACCATTAATCTGGTACAACAAAATCAGTACTGTAAAAGTTTGAAATAAAAATATATTTTTCACAATCAATTAAAAACAAATAAACATTTTATTGGGTATAAAATAATCACATATATGGTTATATATAGTAATAACGTATAAATTATAAGGTCTATTAGATTTTATGAAGAGAAGAAGTACACAAAAAGACAGAGCCAGAAGAGGTGTCACACAAAGTCTATGCTGCGACATTGGGCTCGCAAAATTACTAACTAACTAAGACCAATATCTAAGTATACTCACATGAATCTATTTTAATATTAGTTTTAAAGTATCATTTTTTTCAAAACAGTACTAAGTATCTGCCGATTCTTCAATACAATCATAAATTGTGAACATAGAAATAATACAGAACGCGCTTCGAAGTAATAAAGCTAAGAATTCATCGATAAAAAATAAACTTACTCTATATCCGCTCGTTTCTAACATAGTGCAACTAAGTTAGAAACTTATTGGTTCTGAGGATAAATATATTTAGCCTGGAATAAATCACTATGGCAGGCGAATTTAAATATGGATATATTCGTTCCGTAATATCTGTGGTCATGGTATTGTTTGATTGTTTTTGGTAAGTTTATACTTAACTATCTTGATCCCGTGAGTCGCAGCATATCGTAAAATAAAAGTCTTTGGATTGCAGGCTATAGTCTAACCACAGTATGTGAATGCGTGGCATGAGGTGGCAAGGCGGTGAGTATAAGTGTAGCTGTTGGTTTCTACCTGTCGTGTGCTATTGTGTTAAGTTCCCACCTAAATGTAACGACGGAGACGGCTGGCGCGTTCAGTTTCACGTTGGCAGCTCGTCCGGGGGACGGCCGTGATACCGATCCACCGCCATTTGCAGTCTCTGTACCTGAATTCTTGGCCTCTGATGTACCTAAATATACATTTATATTATTAGACCATCGTACTCTCGCCCTCATACCACTCGCAATTGGGGTCGGCATAATATGTTAAAGTAATGAGAATATTATTTTGCTATAATCCGCGATAAAATATCGATATAATCCGCGATAAATATCGCGGATTATAGCAAAATAATATTCTCATTACTTTTGTATTATGGACCTCCGCAAAGTAACGCCTAATTCTATAAATTATAATATGTTAATATCTTTCATTTTCTCCTAGTTTTTTGTTCCTGACATTAAATCAACTAAATATTAAGCAAATAATTTTGATTCTGTTAACATAAATTAAACATTATGAAATTGGAAAAGTATTAAATCATCATTCTCCTGCCTTTATCCCATTCATAAGTGTGGTCGGCACAACATGTTATAAACATGTTGTCACATGATTTGGCTAGGTACTTTAATAACCACCATAAATTTTCAATTTCACGATAGCTAGATAAAATATCCGAAAAAGATAAAAATATCCATTAATCGTAAACTATGGCTGTTCTTTGATATATTTTGTTCCATGTTCAATGCACATGATAAAGATTTCGGAGATTTTGTCAACAGTTGGATATATTGATTATTCAGCGAAACGCAATTTAAAACATGTTTTAATATTACATTAGAATGATCTTCAGACAAAAATACAAATTCATGTAGATCTCAATAACGAATACAGAACTGTACTTACAAAAGATGTTATTGATCTCAGAGACAAATAGAGACTTGAGATTAACTGAGCTTTCAATAGAGAATTCAATTATTTAACTTTTAAAGAAAATTAAAGAAAAGATTTTTAAGTAGTTTTAACGTAAGTAAGTAAATAACGGCCTGTTACTGTCCCACTGCTGGGCATAGGCCTCTTCTCTCCGTTTTTTTTGGAGAGAAGGATTAGAGCTAAGACCTACCACGCAGCTCCAATGCGGATTGGTAGGTTACACATATCCCCAGAATTTTCTAAAGATATGCAGGTTTCCTCACGATGTTTTCCTTCACCGAAAAGCGTGTGATAAATTGCAATTATCAATTAGACACATAAGTTTTACTAGAAAACTCATTGGTGCCTGCCCGGGGCTTGAACCCTAGACCTCCTCGAAAGAGGCGCACGGTGATACCGCTAGGCTACTACAGCTTACTAGTTTTAACGTAACCAAACTAGTTTTAACGTATTTAGAATCAACTTTTACAGAGGACCAGTTAGCATAGCGGAGATCAATTCAGTATAATCACCGTGAGGTAGAAATGTGTTCACTACACGGATGGAGTCGCGACACTTAGCGAGCTGGCGATCCACGTCGTCGTACGCCGCGCCGTCAATCACAAACACCTCCGCCATGTCGTCCGTTAGCAGTTGGCACGAATATCCAATGTTGATGGCTGTCTCTGTAAAAAGTAACAAACTTATAACGTTACAACCATTAACTGTCAAGTCAGCGTAGCTTATTCGGGGAACGAGCAGCCTCGAGAAACGTAAATACCTAGGATCGATCTCAAACTAAATTATAATTTTTTTTCTCTTTTTTAAGTTTTTTTTTTTGAAAAAAATTACCTAAGGTCTATCTAAGGCTCGGTGACACAGATATTTTTATTTATTATATAACAGTTTCCGACCCTTGTAGACGATTTGTATAAAACAAATGTATTTAGACAGACTGAACTTGATAAATGGGACAATATATTAAAAATTGCTATTGTCTTTACATTAAATAATTATTATTGTTGAAAAAAGGATATATTTTGTTATAAACACATTTTATTATTAACTTTTATTTTATTTTTGAGATCAGTACATATTGCCTTAACTTCATTTACAAACCGGATACAACATAATACTTGTTATTCTCTTTTTGACAATTGACAAGACCAAAGACATACAGATTATAAATTTATATAATTACAACAATTATGTTACAGATAATA
Source organism: Morpho helenor (assembly GCA_029227775.1). Classification (NCBI taxonomy): domain Eukaryota; kingdom Metazoa; phylum Arthropoda; class Insecta; order Lepidoptera; family Nymphalidae; genus Morpho; species Morpho helenor. Next base: position 6,064,337 of record JARGCU010000006.1, read on the forward strand.
TAGAGTAATATATTATAAATGTCGTCTAAACATGTATCACTTAACAATTAAAACTTACTTTGGCTAACATATTGGATAAAAGAAACCCCGTTATTCTATTGAGAACAAGCTCAAACTTTATATAATTTATATTTATATTTAGATATTTTAAGACTTAAATGATAGTAAAAAAGTCAATAGAACATGTATTAGACATCACTTATGTCAAAATAGAAATTATAAATAATGTTGCAATTTCTAATGAATAAAACAATTTACTGAAGAAAATTAAAAACATTTCATAAATTGCATATATAATTTTAATTAAGAATAACAATATTTACCCTGTTTGTCTCCCGTTAAAACCCATATCTTCATTCCGGCCAAACTCAAATTTGCTATTGTCTCCGGAACTCCGTCTTGTAATTTATCTTCTATTGCTGTTACACCTAGAGATAATACATTCTTAAGTTTACAGTTTGAGTTTGGTACTTTCAGTTATTTGTGCCGTATCGCCGTATTAGGTAATACTCTGTGATGGTACTCACCCATCAGGATGAGGTCAGTCTCTATCTCCTCGTATATGGCATCCAAGCGCTCGTCGCGGTCCCGGAGGGCGAGCGCAGCAGCTTGATGCCGTCGCTTCCACTCAGCGAAACCACGCTCCTCCAGCGGCCGCCACGCGAGTGCAAGTGTACGCAAACCTTCGCCCGCGAATTTCTAAGTTGATAGATACATATTTAAACATCTGTAGTGCACAACATTCCACTACAGATAAAAAAAAACAGAAAAATTTAAAACTAATAACACGGTTAAACATGCTTAGCCGTGTGGTATGCGGCTGAGTACAATAGACCGCCCTCACTTCTTACCGAAATGTCGTAAAAGGCGACTAAGGTAAGACGACCCGCTGTGTGGTATCCGACTTAGTAGAATAGAACAATCTCATTTCTTACCAAGGTGTCGTAAAATACGATTAAGGTAAGTTGACGTCAGGCAGGCGGCCGGTCTTTAAAACGCAGCCAAATGATGTGACCGCATGTTTATAACATGTTGTGCCGACCCTGCTTAGAGTGGGATAAGGGCAGGAAGATGATGAATAAATTAAAACATGCAAAGGGCGGTGTTATCACTGATTTGTGACCTTCTCCAAACAACTCTTTTAAGCAGAATCTTCTACATAACATAAATAATAAAAAGAGTAGCGCTAAAGTTGACGAATAGGATAGAATAGAAGCGAAAAACATGTTGCGCCGACCCCCACTTAGAGTGGGATAAGGAGAATAATTAATTTTATACAAACATAGTGTAGTGTTAGTTTATCAAAAACGAGAAACGCAAAAACAAAAGAAAGAGATTTAAGTATGCTTAAATCTCTTTTTTTTTGTTGCGTTTCTCTTTATTATGATTCACAATTAGGACTGCTCCGAATGGTACTATTAACGTTTAGATATAGGAAGTAATGAAAGCTGGCAAAGATAATTAGGGAAAGGATTCCACAATTGCTGCGATAGAGTAAATTATAAAAATAATAGACAATAGTAAAATGTATAACGCCAGTATGACCAATATTCTAGATTTTTTGTTGATAGACTGACAGTCTAACAACAAAAAATCTAACGCCAGTAATGTCATACTTACATTTAAATGCTCTTGCGTTTTTAATCTCACTTCTTCTTGGCTGCTACGTTTTAATCTGTCGTATATTACATTATCAGCACCTTTAGTATATAACCTAATTTCACCATCCTTTTTTAGTATCACGGACATTCTTTTCCTAACATTATTAAAATCTAATATACATAACAACTCATACACCTAGAACAAAAAAGAAAATGTGATTACTCTTCAACAAAATAATTGAGACTCAATAAATAAAGTAAATAAATATTGATACCTCTGTTTTACCCATAACTTCTATTGTAATAGTATTAGGCGAGCGTTCTCTGAACACAAAACCAAAATTTCGAGCTGCTGACACAAGCGCTGATTCATCGGGCGATTGAGCCTAAAATTTAATATCCAATTTAATATTGTATAACTATTTAATTTAATACCGAAACATCGTTAAAAAAATCGCTAAAATTTAAAGACAAAAAACATCATAGTAAAATTACCGCACTAGCCATACCGGCACTCAAAGCGACCATTTTTTACTTGGAAATAGATTTGAAAAAGTTGTTAAAAATTACAAAGAATCGAGAATAGTAAAAGTACAGTACTGGCCATAAATTATACTCAAGGCGATCATTGTTAACTCGGGAAGAGATTTTTAAAAAGGTGTTAAAAATTAAAGAGAAAAGAGCATAGAAAAAGTACAGCACTGGCCTTACCTGGTATTCAAGTAGACCGTTCTTTTCGGAAGAGAAAAGAGCATTGTAAAATTACAGCACTGGCCACACGTGGTACTCAAGGCGACTATTTTTTAATTGGGAAAATATTTTTAATAATTTGCTCCAAACGAGGGAGAAAAAAAAAGCATAGATAAATTACCGCTCTGGCCATACCTGGTATTCAAGGCAACAATTCTTTTGCTCAGGAATGATATTTTAAAGTCTTTAAAATGAAAGGAGAAACGAGCTTAATAAAATTACCCAACAGGCCATACGTAGTACTCAAAGCGACTATTTTTTAATCAGGAAAAGATTTTGAAAAAAGTGTTAAAATTTCAAGAGAAAAGAGCATAGGAAAAGTACAGCACTGGCCTTACCTGGTACTCAAGGCGACCGTTCTTTTGCTCGGGCATAACAGTGTGGCAAAGCGCGAGCAGACGGAAGAAATCGAATACATGACGGTCGCCTTGTTTCACCGCTTTCAGCAACTTCGAGTCAAAGAATTTAAACTCTGGCTCATACTCCGGATTATCCGAGAAGTCCAAAGGTTCCGTACTCTGTGAAGCGTACAAATGTTAAATTAAAAGCTTTAGACACAATATGTGCTTTTCAAATTAGTAACTGACCGTAACCAAAATTGAAAATCATAGCAGACCATAATTAAATGTAATTTTTTTATCATATATAAGTTATTAATACACATCAAGTTATGTTTTTCTTAACGAAAGAATCTAAACTTACAAAAATCACAAAGTAATTTTTAATGAGATACAAATATATTTTCTTCATTTTCCACAGAAATAATATTAAAACAACATTTTAATTAATAAGGAACATGCTACGGTCACTAAATTTATCTTCATAATAATGTTCACAAGAAATATAAGCTTGATATTTGTTATTATTTACACTTCAAATAATTTTCACTATAATGTTAGATGAAATATAACGTTTAACAACACTCACACATGCAATACCAAGATATACAATAAATATGCGAAAAGCACACAACACCGTGCAAATGAAGTGTAAAAATAGTATAGTTAATATAATAGTATAAGCAGAAGAAATTAAAATAAAACATGCAAAATCATTTATGTACATATTAGCCACAGTATTTGGACACGTGGGTAGTTGCATCAGGGACAAAAAGTTTAAACGGTTATGTGAAGTCTGGAATGACCATAGAGTTTTTATGTTAGAGTAAGGGAGTTAAGGCAAGCCTGTAAATGAAAATCTTAATCTTTGTCTGATCATACATAAAAAAAACAGAGAGTAGGCTTCAATTGCTTTCTTTTTGACTATGCACACATTTTAGGCTGGCTTCCCGACTCTAGTAAAAAAACTCTATGGGAATGAGTTAATCTAAAGTATAGAACATTATCAAAATTAGACACTTTTAAGTATTTATTTTTATGTTTAAAGATATGCTAAACTTTTATATATGATTAAATTCAAGGAGATTCTAAATTTCGTGAATAAAGTGTGGTTACATCATATTTACTAAAGTAAAGAATTGTGTTTTAGGTTATTAGCGCTAGCGAGAATAAGAGTTGTAGGGTGTTACTTTTTATTATACCTCCGAAAGTTAATATTGCTACGAGAAGACTAAGCGAGATTATTTCTGCCTTAAATTGTACGAAATTGTTTTAATAGAATTCTTTTCTATATATAAATTGTACTATATTTGGGACCATTTTATCTTAATATTAAAATTGAATTATAAAACCTTTGAAATATTAATTAATATTTCTTCTTTATTAAGACGATATCATAAAATTAACAATAGAATTTCGTATTATTTAAGGCATATTACATGCTCGCGAGCGTACTAGACCCGTATACATTGCGACCGTTTGAATAGCTAACTTTGAATTTTTACGAACAAATTGAACTTATTCAGACTCCAGTAAAACAAATTATACAAGTTGTAACGCAAGCCTATGATTATTATTGTGCCAAATTTCATAAATATCGGATCAACTGTAAAAAGGTCACAGACAGATAAACTTTGACATAACATTAGTATGGATAATATCTTCTGGTAAGAATTTTTTTAACGCCCATCAACAAAAAATCCAAAAATATACGCTTACCCACCTCGACGGCGACTTAGAGCGACATGAAGACGACAGTAGTATTGAGTTGTAAATTGGTATGAATTAAAAGAAACGGTCCTCAATCCTTTTTAGATTATTTTGGGCTGGGCATATTAATTACGGGATCGTTAAATTAGATACGGTGGCAATGAATAAAGGTCGGTATAGTGCGTGTGGTGTCGTACGTGCGCTTGCGCTTGGGACGTAGCGCCGGGCGTGCTCCGTCCTTGCTCGTGCTCGGTGTCCAGCAGGCGGGCGCGTGCTCCGTTCGCGCCGGCGGCCGTCACGGCGACGGTGGCCCCGGCGGCGCCGGCCGGGCCGCCCTTGCCGCGCCGCTTGCCTCGCTGCGCGACACACGCGTCACTCACTGCCCTACCACCCCCACATTGTACCACCACGCAACTCGCGGTTGCAATTCGCATATCTACCTCCTATTACATTCTAAATTCTTCGTGAATAAAGTGTTTTGTGTTCTATATATTTACAGTTCTATCAGCACTAAGAGTCATTTGCAAATCCATTTAATTGACATACAGCAACTACTACAGTTTTATTAATGTATTAAACAAAATATGTTTATTTGACAAATAACTGTATGTATGTATGTAAAAAGTAACATTTCATTACAAACTGAATTGCAACCTTATGCACATGCAAACTATGGCCTTTATAAAACTATGCTAATAAAATATATGGGTGGCAGACTTGTGCGTAAGAATATTACTGTAGGACGATGTACATATAAACAAAACGATTAATAACGTTGAACATTTGAACAAACAATATTATGGCATGATGTCATTCAAACACGCATTGACTTTGATGAGAATGGAAGGAAACATATATCCAAAGATGTTTTTGACCAAGTCATCCCAAATTTAAAAACACTTATCAATAGTATGGACCTCATGAAAAATCAACACAAATTCCAAGCTTAGTAGACAAATAATAATATATGGACACTCAAATATTTATACAGTATCGCAAAAAAGACAAAACATGCAAAAAAATTTAACCTTAGTCGTGCTATCTTTAAAATTTCGCATGTACAAAACAAACACATGGTGCTCTTCATCGTAAAGAATGGTCTACATGCAAGTTGCTGATACTTCTAGAAAATTGAGTGACTATCTACTTATGTGTAATTATTAAACAGTAAGCTTAAAAACTATAACTTACGTCAGTTAACTCTATAATTTCCCCTGTGTTTTCATCAATAATATCTCCGTAGCACACGCCAGCTATCGAACATTTATTGAACGTCATTATGTTTTGAGTCAGAGTGCCAGTTTTATCGGAAAATATATATTGAATCTGACCTGAAAGTGTTAAATTATGTATTTTAATTCTTGTATAAAAATGATTTATAAAAATACAATGCTAGAAACAGCTAACGTAAAAATTAAAATATAGAACTTATAGAAATTTCGTTCTTTTCAATAAACACGCAGAAATACTATTCGAGGTTTTGTTTTGGATTGCTTTGGAATGGATGGAGGCTATTTAAGCTATATATGGGATATACGTATAGCCTTAATTACACGTACATCTATTTCACATACCCTGTTATTTATAATGCGGATACTGAATATCAGTGCTCAAGTTTGCGTTTTAAACAAAGATGAGTAATTATACCCATGTTGTCACACCATATTATAATTAATTAGGTACTATTAGTATATGTATTTATAATATATTATGTTTTGTAGCTTGGCTTTGTGGCTAATTTTTTTAAATAATATTATTCATCTTGCTTCAATTTACGTCATATATAGTATGTCAGTTGTTTTTCTTTTTTTCAACTCCTAAAGTTTAGAAATGTTATATGATTTTTTTTATATTACACAAAACATATTAAATATATGTATGATAGATATAACAGAACAGGAATAATTATGCAGTTTAATTAAAATATTGTATTCAAACATGTAAGAACTTTAAAATAAATATTTAATTTAAATATATTCAGGCATATATATACATTACATATACTGAATATAACTGTCATAAAAGTCTACTAAAACATACCTAGTTCCTCATTCAACGTCGTAGTACGCGCTTTAGCCGCCGTTCCAGTCTTTTCATAATACATTTTTTCGTCCCAATTTATTAGGAAACTCTGTGCAAACCTAATTACCTGTAACATAACGAAGCTCTGAAATAACTAAATCATCAATCTTAAGACCCTGTAATGCTATTTCAGTGAGCTAATTTGAAGTTACGTCATAAACCTTGGTCTGACTTTAGGATCCCTGCTAAATAATTAGCCATGAGAGGAATAATTAGATATGTTGATTGTACGATTTATTTACGGCTACGTGTATTTTTTCCGCATTAACAGATTCCGAATATTAATCAATTAATTTTTAAGTAGCAAATAAATTATATAAATTAGTAAAAAAAAAATTTAAAGTAATATTTTGTAATTTCGTTCTAATATATCGCAACTATGGCCTTTTGAGGCCTTTTTTGAGTTTCAACTAAAGGGGCTAGAATTTTAAAGTTTTCTACAAAATCTTATTTACTAATCTAGTTAGTATTTTAGATTTGTTCATCATGCACTTTATGGTAGAAAATATCGCGGTCACCAATAATCTTTATTATACCTAGAAAATTACTGAATTATGTGCATACGAGAGAATAAAGATCCAAATATTTCACCCTTACATCAAAGGAACTTGATTTCAGTCACTTTATAATCTGTATATATTTTTAATTCGTATACGTAATTTAACAGAATTAATAGATAGGCGCAATTGAAAATTCGCAGGTTAGAATTTTCAATTGCGCCTATCTATTAATTCTGTTAAATTAATGGTATTTCTATAAGAACTTTAATTTTTACTTTAATAATTCAAGTATCGCATACGGTGACGCACCTCGACGGAGACGTAGAGCGAAATAGGCACGACAGTATTCATGACGATCGCATAAGAGAAGAACACCAGGAGGGCGATCACGATGGCGCCCGAAGCTGGCTCGGCGGGCACCAGCGTGTCCCACGGCAGGAAGGCCTGGAAGTAGCGGCCCACCAGCCACTCCCACACCCCACACGCCACCGTGCAAAACACGCACATCGACAACAGGAACAGCACTATCTGGGAATGGCAACATTACACTTCTAGCTACATTTAATTTTTTTACAGTTGTTGATTACCATAGAGTTCGTACATTTTAATCTTTCGCGATTCATACTAATTAATATATTAAAAAAACGGGTCACATCGTGGTCACGAACTGACTCTATGACTCTAGTCAGTTCGTGACCACGGTAGATGCAACTCTGCCGAAACGTCGAATCTTATACAAAGGTAACTCGAGGTAATCGCGATGTGAGCCGTTTGTTAATATGTAAATTACCATAGAGTTATTATAACTAGAGAAGGGCTTTTTTGAATTCAAACTATCCTAGCGGTATTCATGGTTAGTGTATAGAAACCGACTATAAGAGTTCACGCCGCGATAAGCCCTTTAGGGAGCTCATGAATAAAGGCTCCGGATGGGCTTAAAACTAGTCGGGTTCAACCGATAGAATAAGACGCGAGTATAGTTTCTATACATTAACTAGACTAGACACCAGCTCCAATTAGTATCTGGGATCGGTCTACGTAAAAATTTAATAGTTTTTAGCAATCACCGCTGTCATTGGAGAAATGCAAAACAATCTTAAGTATAAGTACATGTCGGAGCTGGAAATATCACATGGCATTTGTAGGTAATTTCGTTATACTGAAAGTTTTAAGGCACAAATGGCGCTTGTTAGTGAGTAGATCAAGCAGTGGCATAACTACCGGAGGGCTAGACGGAGCAGTGCCCGGATGCCCCCAGAGCTTGGAGGCCCTTCTGACTCTAAGTACACATTAAAAATGAAATTTTCTCCTACATTCGGAATATAAATAAGTTCCGGTTTCCATGAAGTCAGTTAATAACAAATTCACATTACAATTTGTATTTGGCTTTTGAATTTTACAGTCTTACAGTCTTTTGAAGATTACAGAGTCGACTGTATTACGACAAATCTGGAGTACTAGTAACACGAGGAATACGAAACAAATGATTTTAATTAGTATAGTCGGGACCCTAGCTTCATTTTTTTCCCAGGGCATTTGGTTACCTAGCTACGCCACTGCTCTCTAGCCTCTCAGTTATCTCCAAGCCATAGAAAAGTCAAATCAATCCGTTGCTCATTTGAACGTGAAAGAAGCAGGGACTATACATACTCATTCTTTAAATATTTATTTAGACAATGAATATGTTTTTTTCTCTACACGATTATTCTTTAAATAAGCCGTGTGCGTTCCAGCTAAATAGAATAGTACCATCCTCATTTCTTATCGAGGTGTCGTAAAAGGCGACTACGGTAAGTCGACCTGCCGTATCGTATCCGGCTGAGTAGAATAGACCAACCTCATTTCTTACCGAGGTGTCGTAAAAGGCGACTACGGTAAGTCGACCCGCCGTATCGTATCCGGCTGAGTAGAATAGACCAACCTCATTTCTTACCGAGGTGTCGTAAAAGGCGACTACGGTAAGTCGACCCGCCGTAGGGTATTCGGCTGAGTAGAATAGACCAACCTCGTTTCTTACCGAGGTGTCGTAAAAGGCGACTAAGGTAAGTTGACCCACCGTGTGGTATCCGGTTTAGTAGAATTGAGCACCTTCTTTCTTACCGAGGTGTCGTAAAATACGACTAAGGTAACTTGAAGTCAGGCAGGCGGCCGGTCGTAAAAACGCAGCCAAATCATGTGACAGCATGTTTATAACATGTTATGCAGACCCCACTTGGAGTGGGATAAGGGCAGGAGAATGATGATTATTCCCTAAATATCGACGTTCAGATGTACATTAATGTCCCACTTACCCCTATAATTAGAAAATTAAGTAGCCTATCTATACTGGTGCGCTTGAACTTGGTCTTGCCGGAGTTCTGCATCAGCTTGGTGTCCTTGCCGGCGAACACTACCACGCCGTAGCACCACGACGTGTTGCGCAGAACACATCCGCGGAGGAGAATCTTATCGTTGTCCAACGAGAAGTGCTGATCGCGCCAACTTAATGTGCCTGCAGAACAATAATTTATAGAATTAGGCGTTACTTTGCAGAGGTCCATAATACAAAAGTACTGAGAATATTAAATTTTATCGCGGATTCTTAAGTTTCCCTTTTATTCAAATAGCACAATATTTTATTAATTTCTCATATTTTAAATTGATTCAGAATGCCGTGTGGTAACCGGCTGATTAGACCAAATTTTTCACCGAGGTATCGCAAAAGGCATCGCAACATGGTTAAAATATTTTTTGTTTATTTACGTTCCATAAAAAATGTTGGAAAAACATTATTAATAAAAAGAGAGTACAAGGGTCAACTTATCCCTAAGACAGAGATCTCTGCCAACTAACCTACGAAGTGAGGAAATTTATAGATAAATATGTAGTGCCGATCCCTATTAGAGTAGGATAAGGACAAGAGAATGATTTAAATTGATTTAGAATAGAATGAATTAATAGTATGTATTTGAAATGTATGTATTTTGGGACGGAAGACCGTGTGTGTATTTATCTCATATATTTATTTACTTTCGATTATTATTTGCGCTAACGCTATGACATGACAAGAGCATTACTACATAAGCACGTGTCGTAATCCATCCTATAACTATAATAGCGAGGAAACGATGCAGCAATAAGTGGAACCAAGTTATTCACGAAGTAATTACAGAGCCGTCAATTACATTCTAATTCCGCAGCCAACGATTGCTTAGCTACGAAACCGCAGATTGCAGTGATCGAAAATTTTCTTCAATGTTGTATCTATGTAATATTGTAATAGGATGCAAATAAAACTTTAATATTTAAATGAGTTAATCTTGTATGTATATATATATAAATATATTTTCCAGATCTCGGAAACGGCTCCAACGATTTTCATGATAATGAGCATTTAGGGCAGTGTTTCCCGACCTTTTTTGGTCCATGCCCCACGTTAAAAATTATTTTGCCCCCCTAAGTAACATACAAAAATTTTAATATTAAAAATTGAATTGTCCACTTAAAGAACATAAATATTAGGTTTTAGGAAGAAAAATTGCTTTTTTTTGTTTAATTTGGCACTGAAATCTAGCATTGCACTTAAATGGCCCAGAGCGAAAGGCTAAAGGGAAACACTTGTCGAGTTGCCCCCCCTTAACCATCAAATTGCCCCCCTGTGGGTCGTAGGCCCCACGTTGGGAAACACTGATTTAGGGGGTTTTAGTGGAGAAAAATTGATCTAGCTAGGTATTATTAAAAAAAAATCGTTTTATCCCTGTTTTTGGGCATTAAAAAAATACTAATATTTACTTTTAATTTATTGAATATATAAAACACAATTTTGGCTGTTAAATGTCAAGTCAGCGTAGCTTATTCAGGGAACGGGTGGTCGCGAGAAATGAAAATACCTAGGATCCTACCTACCTCCCTTATTATTTTTTTGAAGTTTTTTTTTATTTTGTAAAAAATTACCGAGCAAGGCTCGGTCAACCAGGTACTAGTATATTATTTGTGTAAATAAATTCCCTAGCATTGAGTCATTTCGAATAATCAAAGCTAATATAGAGATATAATTTTATTAATGTATTGTAAATATGTATGTATGTTATTATAAAAGGAAATTGTTTGTCATTGCAGAATTTTTTAAGACATTTTTTATTCCGCATTTTATCTTTTATACTAAAATCGGTTCTGGTATTAACTGTCATATTATTGATTTATCTTTAGATTTCTTTGATCGAAAACGATTTATTCAATTTCCTCGAAAGGAATTTACTCTTTTAAAGTCGTTGTTTTACAGAAATATACAAGTTCGATAAATAAAATAACTTATACCTTAGTCACGTTTTAATGAGTAACGATTTTATCTATAGAAGGACAACTATGAAATTCGCTATGAGCTAACTACAGCGTATAACATTTTTGTAACAAGATTAACATAAAAAACTGTACATATTAAATTCAATACTACAGACATAGACATTTAAAAGTGTGTTTTCAATATTATAATTTTCTTCAAATCTTTTGAAATGTGACGAGTTCGCAAAATAAATTATAAATATAGATTTTAAGTTTGTATTTTTTTTAGATAATTAATTAGATTAAATACAAGGAAACATGTTACGTGTTTCTTTGACAACAGAAAATCAAAAAATAAATTATTGCTATACAAAGAGTTTGGTACACTTGGCGGCTTTCGATAACAATAATTTCCTCATACAAGTGTGATATAACGCAAACCAAGGAATAAACAGGATGTTTACTAACCAAGTACATTCAAACCCAAGGCATACATCTCAAGGCTTATACATCGATATCCTTTTCCTTAAGTAGCTATGTGGCGTAAAGCCCATAATGAAAATGCTAACACTCATCGTGGTGGTTATTCTATATTTGATATGTAACAGAAACAGCAACATAAACACTATTGCACAATTTATAATGTTATTTACGTTACAATCGTACAAAATTAAATTAGCCTATATAAACTATATAATAGAACAAAACAATTTCAATATGATCATATCGTCTACACAATTCACATTTACTAATTTCAGAATTTATCTTTTTTGTATAGTTATATTTTCGTTTTTATATTCCAGCTGCGCTAAAAATTTTAGTGATCGCAAAATTAACTTAAAATTTTCTTAGCATATAAAACCGAAACGTTGATAGAAAAACAATGTGAAAAAGGGAAGCGTTACCCTTTAGCCCTCCATGGCGGGAAGACCCATGGAAGGTTCCTACAAAAACTTAAGTCATTAATTGATACTTACACTTTTTCATGGGCTTCTTGGTAAGGAATTGAAAAGGGATATTCATAACTGCCAATTTTCATTAAACCAGTGTGCTTAGTCTACGTTAGAGGATCAAATCTTATCTTAAAAGGAGACTGAAGGCCTTCACCCAGTCACTTTTTTTGTAAAAATAATTATTATGCTTCACATTCGGTTACAGTTATGTTTACGCTACCTTCAAACTTATTGAGTAAGTTGTTAGGCGTTTCACAGACGATTTCGCCATCGAACGCGCCCAGTTGTGCATCGTCTTGGCTCATAGCAGCCGTCTCCAAAAGGCACTGACGACATTTTAAATTCGTCTCCCTGTAACATAACACAAGATATCGTTAACAAGTGTAATAACTGATCAATCAATTGATGATTAGGGAGCGCCATTCTTTATTAGTATAATGAAATAGATTTCTTATACTATTTATTCCCAAAATTAAAAAATCAATAATTAATTTTTGCAAGAACATTCTGTTTTTGTATAAACATGTTATTACCGACTTGATTTATGAAGTTCCCATGGCGAATTTTAAGCTTTCGAGTAATTCAAGAGTTCTCATCAAAGACTAATATTATAATATCAGGAGGTAAGAGAAAATATATAAAATAAACGTAATATATGCAAATATTACCCATCCAACTCAGCAGTCTCTATGTAGCAGAGCCCGTTGGGCTCCGAGCTGCTGAGCAGCAGGATGTCGGCCGCAACGAATTGGTCGTTCTCCAGCCGGATGACGTCTCCCACCTGAACAGACGCCCACTTCTCCTCCACGAGCTTGCCATTGCGAAGGGTTTTCGCTCTTCTGTGGTTCACTTGAGAATCGTTTTGGTGACGTTGCTGTATTGCATAATATCTTTTGTTTTACATATTGCATTATTGAGGATAGGTAAATAATTCTTAAGTAACCAAGTAGTGTGCACAACTTATATTTTTAAATATTCCAAAGTAACAAGCCAAAGTAATTTTAAATGTTGACAGTGCCCTATAACAATTTGACCTGCGATTAAGATAATCAGTAAGACGCAGTAAGTAAGATAATCAGAAATGTAATTTGGTTGGATATCTTAATGTTAACTACACTGTAAAAGTTATATTTTGTAAATGAAACGGTACCCAGAATCCTTCAGTTTTAGATTGTAAAAAACGTTATGTAAGAGGAAACAGAATAAGGTGATAATAATTGGCAGTAAATTTCTTAGTCATAATTGTATCACTTTATTTTCTTATCTTTTGTCTTACTTGATCTTAAATAATTCTCATATACTTAGATAGCTGTATGACTCAGGCAAACAATAATATTTACTAATATTAATTTGTAACGGTATTTAAATTGGATAAATATTCCCCAGTATAAATAACTATTACTCATATTATTATGATTCCCTGCCTACATCCGTTAAGTGTACTATTTACAGTGTAAACATGATTTCATTAGGACTATTAAAACTAGCGCTTATTTATAAGTACCTTTGTATAAAATATGTATATGTACATCGACTATAATTTTAATTTAGACTCAGTTTCTTAACGTGGGACTACGCCCCACATACAGGGATTTGATTGTCAAGGGGAGATTCGAAAATGGACTCGACACGAGTTGATCTCTTTCGATCCATTTAAATGCAATGCTAGATTTCGTTGCTAAAATTAACGAATTAAGCAAATTCTTCTTCCTAAAAGCTATCATTTAAGTTTCTTAAGTGAACAATTCAATTTTGTAAAATTAATATTTATGCATGTTACATACAGAAGCAAAAGAATTTTTAAGACGGGAAAAGGTGGCCAACACTGATTCTGACTCCCCGCGTTGAAGTTTCTTTACATATATTTTTTTAGCTTAGAAAATATTAGTATTTTATAACGACAGCTTAAAATAGAATATGATTAAATCTCTAATTTATAAATATTATATAGAATATACACACAGTTTTGTTTATAAAGTCATACTGCTTTATTTCGACACAGATGGGTACTTAATATTACACAATACAAAATACCTTTTGAAAATTGTGTATTTTTATTATTTATTTAGGGACTATTAAATATTTTATTTTGCATCTACCTTACACAGCCAAAAAATTTAACAGTGGAATAAATTAAGTCACTTTCGTCCTTATAGTCGAAAACTTTTACTTTATAGATGAGAGGCATAAAATGGAATAACAATTACAAGTACAACTCAAGCTAAAGTATTGCTATGAGCATTCTGTATTATCAGCATAGAGTAATTAATACTAGACTAGGGCAGCCAGCCTAATGTGTCCCTAAAAAAACAGACGGCAATTGTTCATTATTAGCTGTCTGTTTTTTTATACTACCACTTTTTAATGTGTAATTAGACAACGATATGGATATCTCATCTTCATTCTCCTATTATTTCAAAAGTAATAATAAAATTATTTTGCTATAATCCGCGATGAAGTAAAATAGAAAATATATACAACACTAAATGTAGAGTGGACAATTCGTTTTCATACCTGATACATGCAGGATTAGTATAAACACACGCACAAACCTCCACCACCGCCACCATACAAGCACTACATACGTTCACTACCTAACTCAACAATCGTTTCGCCCTGCAACCGATTTGCGGAATAATTTTATTATTACTTTTGTATTATGGATCTCCGCAAAGTAACGCCTTATTCTATTAATTACTCTGATTATTTGTTGGACACTTGCACTCACAGCCCAGCCTTTGTGTTCCCCACTCTATGTATACTAACTCTATTATTATCAGTCAATAATGAGATACTTACAAAATCGTCGTAAGCGTCTTTAACGGCAGTGAGCGCGAGCACACCAATCAGAGGTATCGCTGTCGTGATGGGGGTGAGCGACGAAATGGCCGGTATCAGCTGTAGCACTAACAGACACAGGAAGTAGAAGTTCGCCAGCCGTTGGAACTGCTCCAAGAGGTTCAATGGCAGGAACGTTATGATTGAGTACTTCGACGTCTTGATATAGTTGTTCTAAAACCACAACACATGCATCAATTCAATATTCACTACAATGGAAAGTCATATATGTACGCTCTAACAGTGTGGAAAGTATACTATGAACAGTAACAGCTCAGATTAATAATATTGTTATATATAAATAAAACGTTTATCCTTTCATATTATTAATATTATTCATAGGTTCTGATATTTGCGTACCTCAATTGCTTTTCTATAAATTATCTCATTTTGAAGTTTAGCTGGCAGAGATCTCTATTAAAGGGATAAGTTGACCTTTGTAAATTTGTTTTTTATTAATAATGTTTTTGTAACGTTTTTCATTTTACATAAACAATAAAAATAAAAAAAACATCCGAAGATATAGTTGGGTAGGTAATTTTAACCAATTTACAACTGTAATTGGTTAAAATTTGATGATAATTGTTGAAAATATCCAAAAAAAAAGTCAAGCTACTTGGAAGTTGTCATTGAAAACGCACTTATTCGTATGAAATAAAACAAAGCAACAAGTATAACACAGATATTTTAAATCGTGAACAGCAATAAAAATATTGAATATTTATTATAATTTCCATGATAATTAATTCTTCTACAAACCGTTTCAGTTTTAATATGTCACAACAGAATAATTATATATAATTTGCAACATTATACCTGTCATCATCCTCCTGTTCTTATCCCACTTTGAGTGGGGTCGGCACAACATGCTAAAAACATGTTACATTATTGTGCTACGTATTGTACGACCGGCCGCCTACCTAACGTCAACTTATCTTAGGGCCCTTACGCACTAGCGGTTGGCCGCTAGGCGGTAGACTCGAGCGGTCCAACCGCTTAACGCGGTTTCTTCGCGGTTGGCCGCCATAGCGGTCAGCCGCGATGAAACCGCGTTAAGCGGTTGGACCGCTCGAAGGCGCGTGGCCCATAAATAAAATGGACGCCGTCGAGATAGCTTGTGTTATTTATTTTTACTCCCGAAAACAACGAAAGAAATATAAAAAAAGATACTGGATTCATCCTTTACTAGAAACACGCAACGAATTCGGCCAGTTCGCAAGTTGTTTTCAAGAACTGAAGAAGCACCAAGATAAATTTTTCGGCTATGTTAGAATGAGTGTTTCGTCATTTGAAGAACTACAAACAGTTTTATATGACACCATCAAAGGACAAGATACTAAATTTCGTGATTGTATCCAACCCGAAGAGAAATTAGTAATAACATTAAGGTAAGTATGATAAAAATAAAAAAAGTTTTAGTAGTTATTATGTTTTAATTTTAATCGCAATGTGGGTTTATAATTGAATAAAAAAAGTAGTAAACTATAACTATTACTGAGAATTATTATCATTAAAAAGATCTAGATAATCAGATTCTTGAGATATCTGTGAATATGTTGATTCAGGAGACATTACAGATTGTTCTTGATTACATGTTCCACGGTGTGTAGGTGGAACTGAGGGCGGTGGTGGTGGGTTATTATTTCTAGCAAATGATGGTGTCTGATATCCTTGGGATGGCCCTTGGTTGTAGTTAAATGGTCGTACGTAATCCCAAGTAGAGTTACAGTAGTTGTATCCAGACGTTTGGGCTTCAGTAATGACTTGCATTATTTGAGATTTTGTACGTAGGCGTATATGTTCAGGCACTTTTTTTATTTCACTAACCAACGACAAAAAGAAAAGTCTATCTTCATCTTCTTCCGCCTTTTTCAACTCTACATTCTTATTTAAGACGTTAATCAATTCAACTCCTATATCATCTTCTTTATTTTTCTTTTTTTTTCGTTTTGGCGGTGGTACTACGACTGGGTCAGCTACGTTTTCTGTTTCATTTCTTTCATTTTCTTGCCTTTGCATGCTTGAATCAGTTTCATTGATAGATACTGTGTCCTTCAAAAACATTAAATTATTGTAAAATATGTATTGAGTCTTTTTCTTAGCCGCTGACCCACTCCTGGTAACATTGTCCTTTAGAGCTTTCACGAAATTATCCCTAATGTTCTTCCATTTCTTTTGTAATTCTTTTCCTAGAACAATACAACAAACAAGTTAATGATTTAGTCATAAAGTAATAGATTTGTTGTAATTCGTGTGACATGTGCAATAAAGAATATACATAGGTCATTGAATTCAATAAAACATGTAATAATAATAAAATGTTTGTTTCAGATATTTTGCAACAGGTTGTACATTCACGGAACTACATTATACATTCAAAATTGGAGTAAGCACTGTAGCAGAAATCGTACGAGAAGTTTGTTTTGCAATTTGGTTTTGTCTGAAAGATATTTGTTTGCCTGAACCAAACAAAGACGCTTGGAAAAAAATTGCCAATGATTTTTTTCAAAGAGCAAATTTTCCTAACTGCTTAGGTGCTGTTGACGGCAAGCACATACGATGCATTGCACCTAATAACAGTGGCTCGATGTGTTTTAATTATAAAAGTTTTTTCTCTTTGGTTTTATTAGCAATATGCGACAGTAATTATAAATTTGTTATGGTTGATATTGGAGCTTTTGGTAAATTCAGTGACTCGTCAATATTTCAAAATTCGGTTTTCTATGAAAAAATGCAAAAAAACCAATTGGATATTCCAGAGCCACAACCGATTTCACAAAGCAGCGAGACATGTATCCCATACGTATTTGTAGGCGACGAGGCATTTGCGTTATCTACGAATTTAATGCGCCCATACGCAAAAAAAGATTTGGATGAAACCAAAAGAACGTTCAATTACAGGCTTTCTAGAGCAAGAAGATATGTAGAATGCAGTTTTGGAATTTATGCAAACAAGTGGCGTATATTTCATAGACCTCTAAATGTTCAATTCACTCTAGCAAAAGATATCATAAAAGCTACTTGTGTCTTACATAATTTTGTAAGAGATCGAGATGGCTATTGTTTCGACGACTCACTCAGTTGCCCTTTGCCAGAAAATGTAACACAGGAAGGGTTAAGAAGGAACAATAAAACTGCGTTGAGATACAGAGAATTGTTTGCCGAATATTTTATGACTGATGGGAAATTAGAATGGCAAAGAAATATGATTTAACTGAAAATAGACCTATTTATTATGTTCTAAGATGTTTAAAGTATGTTTAGTTTCGTTTAAAAATATGTAACAATAATAATAAATACTTACCAAGACTTTTTTTTGCCTCTGTTGTCATCTCTTCTTTTCCAAAAATATCTACTAATTCTTCCCACTGTTTCCGTTTTAAATCTCTATTCTTATAAACTGCTCCTTCACAATTCCAAATAGCTTCTCGTTGTTGAATTTCAACAATGAATTTCTCTGTGTCGAAGTTCATGGCTGCGCAACTCAAAACACGTGCATACTTCACCGGCGGCTCGCCGCAAACTAACCGCCAGTGCGTATACACAAGATGGCGGCTAGCCGCGAAGCGGGCCGCGGCCCTCCATTCAACCGCCGCGGTTGAAATTTTGTGGCGGTTTAGTGCGTACGATCATAAGCGGTTGCATATTAAACTGGAAAAGCGGCTAGCCGCGCGGTTAGCCGCCCCCGCGGTTAGCCGCTAGTGCGTAAACGACATTAGTCCTATTTTACGACACCTCAGTAAGAAAGAGGCTGGTCTATGTCATTGAACTTAAAAACTACAACCCCAATAGCGCAAGTATGGGGGTTGCTCAATTATAAATGTTGTTACAAATAAGCTTTAAAAATAGATCTTCTTTTCAAAAATATAGGCATGCTAGCACCGTTCACTGTATTGTGATTTCATTGATCAATTCCTTGAAACTATTGAAGAAATTGTAACACTGCCAAATAAATATATACAATACCCTAAACGACAATGGTTGAAGTGACTCAACAGTTTATTTTTAGTGAGTAATAATTATTTATTGAAGCGGTTAATTTAGACTTTTTATATCAAAATGTACTGTTCTCTTTTATAACATAGTAGCTTTTCCCGCGACTTCGCGTGTACTGTTGTCGTGTGATAGGTCGTACTTATCCCTAAAAGGGACCTCTTCCAGTCAACCTTTGAGTAACTAAAGTGACAAGACAAGAAGTGAAATACAGGTACTATAGAAAGAAAGAAATAGAAAAATAACGCAACTATATTTATATTACAATATTTATTTGCACTCGAAATATCATAAAAGATATATTTTTTTTAAATGATGCCATACTTCTTTAAGACTTCTTTTTTAATGAATAGAAGGTATTTAGGCCATATTGTCTGAACAATATATAAAACACACGTACATATGTAAGACGCAGTTAGTATCTATGCAATTTTACGTTAATGTCGCATTTTGGTAAATATGAGACAATATATATATAATACATGTACACATTTACTGTTTGAATTAACTTTGTCTGTATTTAAATTGGAGAACCAAGTAAAAGTTAAAAAGCTTTAACTTACAGCATAGCGGAACTGCGCGTTGTATTCTCTGTTGTTGGCTTTGATTCTCCGTTCATTTTCTGTAACAAAGAACAATTCAAACTCAAGTGATTGTCGCTTTATAGAAGTTGAATCAACCTTATAGTTAATACAATAATAAAACGAAGTTTTTTTTATGGGTTGGAAAAACACTATGCGTCATTACTGACTTTTATGATACGAAGCCTGTCTCGAGGATCTGGAAAGACTCTATCTAGGATAATAAATCAAGCGATTTGAACATGGAACCATAGCGGTCTTATGTAAAACATAAGTTCTTTTAGGAATAGCCACATAAACTGAGCGTGTGCTGATCGAATTGTAGAATCTTACGGCTCGTTAAAGGTACAGTATGTATTAGTGCCATGGACTATTCTAAAAATGTGGCTCACTCATATAAATAAACTTTAATTTCCGTGGGGAGCCACCCATTTCTCATATAATTATGCACTTCATGCAAAATTATAATATTATCTTACACAAGTGCGCTCAGTGCTATTTCTTGTAAACAATACATCTATGTTTTTACGCCAATGTTTACATCGCTGGCTTGGCAAATAAGTAGGTACACTAATATGTTGCTTCGGACTTTGTTAATTCGAGAATTGAAATTCAGTTAAAATATTTGTTATGGTTTGCAGTATCTTTCCTCCAGCCCTTATCCCACTCAAGTACAAGTGAGGTCGGCACAACATGTTAGAAACATGTTGTCACATGATTTGGCTACATATTTTACGACCGGCCGCCTGCCTGACGTCAACTTACCCTAGTCGGCTTTTACGACACCTCGGTAAGAAATAAGGGTGGTCTATTCTATTCAGCCGGATACCACATGGCGGATGGTGTGCAATATCATTAATTCTTTTTCTTTTTTTTATATAACTAGAATATTAATGTTATATTTCATATTGTGGTAATCCAGAGCATCCATATTATTTAACAAAGTATGGCAAAAAAATCAAGCCTTCAAGAATTAATGATGAAAGAATTTTATTCATTTAATTATGTCACATAAAAAACCTTAGTAAAACAGTAAGGAGTTCTCCAACTTCAACGCCCAAATTATTATTTTTTTATAGTACCATCTTGCACAAGTGAGTTACAGAATAATATTGTAAGTAAAAAAATAAAATAATAAATCCTCCAGGAGCTTTAGATCGTACGCAGAAAGTGTAAGCCTACGGCTAATTGCTATCGGATAACAAAACAAAAAGTATTTTATGTAAAATAGTGTACGATATATTTATACTGAAAATCAATAGTCTGGGTAAGTCTGGATTATTTGTAAACGGGGCCAGCAAAAGCGGCCAAACTTAGGCCTCCTGGATAGTTTTATATATTACATATATAAAATACGTTTATACGTTTTATATATTATATACAATATTTATATTTGCATCAAAAATAACCTTTAGCACTCACTTTTATTGCATTCATTTGATAACGTATAAAAACCATCCAGACCATAACACAACTTGTTTTAATTATTTCTATCTATAGATTTATATAAATCAACGAGACCCACAGACCGCTTTACAGATTTAGACGATAACCTCATCGTTCAAAAACACAAGTTTATCTTTTAAGTACAACTAAAACCAAAATAGCAAAATTTTCATAACATTAAATCGTTTCAGGGATATTGAATACTTGAGAATCTCGCTGACTTCGACCGGGTGTAAATCAGTATGTCCCACAGTTTCACCCGCATATGACCCCGCGCGAATTTAACCATAATATTATAGTGACCTAAATCTTATTCAAGAATTACACTATCTTTTAGTAAAAACCGTACAAAAATCCGTTTCATACTTTTTGAGAAATCGGTCACATACAGACATACAGCTTTTGGGTACGTTGTTTTATAATATGTATAGATTGACATTAAAAGAACATCGTCATATGGAGGGAGTTATATCGCCCCATTAAATCGTCGAAGATCAAATCACATTTCTTATACTAATATGTATAAGCATGGACTGTAACTTTATTATACACCATAAGTATAAACGTATACCCAAAAATATAAACGAGATTAATATAAACTCCGAAAGTTATGCAAATTCTTTTAAAGTGTCACGTGTCCAGCCATACAATATCCACTAAATTAGAAAATAAGAGTAGTATTATCATCTTCGTATGAAGTAAATAATTCGTCTTTTGATACATTTTAAGTGCAATTCATTGGTTAAGTAGACATCCCTAAGTGAGTAAAAGCGTGAGATTTCAATTACGGAATGACTGGTTATACCCGGAACTTCGTCCGCGTCAACTTTTATGTTTTAGTCTTCAATTCAATTATTTATTATGTTATTTCATGTTCCTGTACCTGAAAAAAACATAGACAAAGAAACAAACTTGACTGGTCCGTTGGCGCAGTGGGTAGTGATCCTGCCTTCAGCTCTACAGGTCGCGGGTTCGATTCCCGCCGAGAACCAACATTTTCTATAAAAGAATTTGTTGGTTCTTCGAGCCTGGGTGTATATTTCTATTTAAGTATGTATTTAAAAATAATATATATGTATATATTCACCTATTGTCTCTCACCCATAACACAAGTATTAAGTATACTTTGGGGATGAACGACCGTGTGTGTTATAAAAAAAAACTCAAAAACAAGAGGTATCAAAGCGTTTTCTGTCAGCAGATTTGATAGTATATCACACGAAGAAGCATACAGTAAAATGATTAACGCCAGTGTGCGTACTAGGATGATTTAGGTATTTCGAGAAATATTGCGGTCTCATCACTTTTTCTGCAGCTTAGTCAATGCCGACTTTGCCATGCCAATGCATCTTCGGATTTCTAACTCTGAGGAGCCATTGTTTGTGATGCTAGAGCATAGATAAATTAAATTTTCGACCTGTTCGAGGTAATTAATACTACTCACAATAGTACCTCTAAATGATCCAATTTATTTTATAACCAATTGATCATTTCATAATGGTATTACGAATGAATGCATGTTGTATAAAATCAAATAACAGAACAGTGTTTAGAAACAAACTCGTAGCGTTTTACAAGTGCATACCCAGCGCATGGGAATGTAATTTTTTTATGTTAGTTTACAAAGTTATTATATGGTTTCGTACTGACACACACCGTGCTTATGAACTAATATCCAGATGCCTGATCCTATTACGTAACTTATCAACGTTGGGTCACAAAACCCAATAAAAATGAATAAATATATAAAACACTAATGACAACTGCAACTTATTTGCGTCAAGTTTAGTCTAAAAGACCCTGACCCTTTATAAAAAAACTACGAGTTTCTACCAGTTACTGACGAAAAAACGGGAATTTTCATATTCAGTTGTTCCAAATTTCGCGCATGATGATCCAAAATTTTAAACGTGGAAGTGAAACACACAGACAGACTTTTGCATTTACAATATTAGCATGGATAACATCATTATTTAAGTCTATAATGACGTCACGATTACGGTGTGTATCAGCGGTTGCTCGTTCTAAATATTGTGCACACAACTATTAGTTCTCTATAAAATCTCATGTACAATTAAGTACTGATTGCTATAAGATACTTGCTAAAAATACTCTCGCAAATATCTGGATTTTGTATAACTTCCCTTTATATTAGTATTGGTTTTAAGCTCCAAATCCATCTCTACAAGTAGGGACTTTTAACCGTTAATATCGGACTGTATCTTTGACAAAATCACACACTGCGGATATCTATGCATATTATAAAACAAAGTTCTTAAAAGCTGTCTGTCTTTATGCGATCGATTTTCTCAAAATCTATAAAACGGATTACTGTACACTGTACTGTTTTTTCTAAAGGTACAATTCTCGAGGAAGTAAACCGTCCATTACATAAATTTTAGTTTATACTTCATTCTCCGGAACAGCTTAAACGATCTTGATGAAATTTTGACTGAATAGAGCTGTTGTGGAGCAACGTATATGCGTTTTATCTTTAAACTGCCAGAGTCAGAATTTACGCGGGAAAAACTTTGTACTTATTTCTATGAGGGCGAAGCCGCGAGCATAACTAGTTGTTGATATACTTGAGGAGCATATACTACACTACAAGGGTGAAATTTGAAGTGTGTGTAACAGAGGTCTATGTATTCAAGCAGGGCGGGCGCCATAGAGACGCGAATCGATTTACTCTCCACTTGATGGGTAATAACGCTTTCATGGGCGTTTACCATAGAGTTGTGCTAGAGTAGAGGAGCCATAGACAGGCCTTTAATGTGTCACACTAACGATTGAGAGGGAAGATAAAACTCGTATACTTATTTTGGTCTAATCACACATAAACAAGAGAGAGATAAATACAGTCTCATTAGCTTTCTTTTTATTAAAATCTCTTTATTGTAATAGGGCACGTTCTAGACTGGCTCCCTTACTCTATTATAATAATTCTATACGTTTCACTCAGTTTGTTTCAACTATCTCTCATACATACCAAAATACCAGTGGTTTCTTCTCATTCACAGCTTAAAGTGAACGTATAAAGAATGGGCTGCGCTATTTAACTACTCCCACACAATTACGAATGTGAGGAATTGAATCAATAGTCGCTTGCGTTGTTAGCCGCAAATATCATACATGAATGTATATTATAACCACTGCTTAACAAACTCACAGTGCGTGAAGAATTACGTCATTCGAAACGCCTAGCTAATCCTTCTTTTGCAAACAATAAAATGTGTCACTAAGCAACAATGTTTATTTTAAAGAATTAATTATCGTATGTTGAAGTATTCAGATGTTGTCTTTATAAAGAAAACAACGTGAAAAAACACATTAAAACTTTTGGTTTTCACCTATAAAAGTAAAAGCTTAATATCGCCACTTCTGGGCATAGGCCTCCTGTCTCATTTTTTGGAGATAAGTATTGGAACCAACCCACCACACATATCCCCAGAATTATCTAGAGATATACAGATTTCCGCACAATATATTCCTTCACCGAAACGCATGTGATAAATTGCAAATTGCAAGGATATTAAAAACATATTTTATTGAACAAATAGTTCAACTATGGATACTAACAATGGGTCTCATAAGAAATCTCAGAGTCGCTCAGCGGGCAATGGCTTTCCATCAATGCTATGCTCGTCGGAGCTTTTCTGTGTGATCAAATATACATAGCTCAACGAGTCGCGAACTGAAATGGCAATGGGCGAGACACATAGTTCGAAGAATCGATGGACATTGGGGTCGGAAGGTGCTAGAGTGGCGACCCCATACAAGAAAACGCAATGTAGGTAGAGCTTGCCATAGGTGGATAGACGATTACAAAATGGTCGCGAAGAGCGGCTGGATTCAGGCACAAGATCGTGTATCGTGGAAGTCCTTAGAGAGACCTATGTCCGTGAACGAATGTATAGTGAACGTTTAATGGTTGACGGGCGAAAGAGAGTTCAATTATATGCATTTAATATATATAATACAGCTTCATCGTATTAATGTATAGCGACCTGCCGATAATCTTGATAATCTGCACTTTGTCGGCTTTATGCATGTATGTAGAATAACTGTAGGTGACGGTGAAGGGAGTGCAAATATTTAAATAGATGAATAATATGCACAATTTATTTGTTATTTAATGGTACCTTATAATATGTAAATGCTCTTGTAACTAAAACGTCTAACTGAGGACACATTTGGTTTGACAGATAACAAGTATCTGTTGTTAAATAGTTGTATGTAAAGGCGGATGTAAACCACGACCATAGGGCTAGAATAAGAGCATTCTTTCTCGATCTTTTAGTGTACCTGTTTTTACGCGTTTACACCATAATATCAACGAGCAATAATGAAAATCAAGAACTAAAATTGTTGGATAAGATCAGCCGAACGAATGACTTGAAGAGACCGCTCCAAGAAACAAGCGCTTCCATCATCTTTCTGTCCTTATCTCACTTTAAGTGGCGTTGGCACAACATGTTATAAACATGTTGTTACATGATTTGGATACGTATTTTACGACCGGCCGCATACCCGACGTCAACTTACCTAAATCGTATTTTACGACACCTCGGTAAGAAAGAAGGTGGTCTATTATACTCAGCCGGATACCACACGGCGGGGTAGGTAAATTATTATTATTCGCATTTATAATCGGTATATTTGCGGCGGCAACTTAACAGAAAAAATTTGAGTTAACAAGAATTAACTTTAAATTTTAAAACAACGTTGCATTTTTACATAAGTATTTACAAAATTGTTGTTGCAGAAAATTCAACGTATTACACCTTGTAAACAAATATACGAAATATAATAATACGAAAATAAATATTTATTCAAAGTCTGAAAATATTAAAATTAACTAAAAAATCGTACCAATATAATGAATTATTAAATGTTTGTTTATGATGAATTATTTAAGATGTATCATGTATGGCTTCTCTTAGGTTATGCTAACAATAATAAAAGTTCTTTATATTGAAAATGGTTTCTGCATTTAACTAGTTAGAGCTAACAATAGGAAGAATGCGTTTGTAGCTTGATTACAAATCATCGCATAAAACGAATTGAATATGCATGAGTCGGGTTTAGAACACGCCGTGTGGTATCCGGCTGAATAGAATAGTACCACCCTCTTTTCTTACCGAGGTGTCGTAAAAGGCGACTAAGGTAAGTTGACCCGCCGTGTGGTATCCGGCTGAGTAGAATAGACCAACCTCATTTCTTACCGAGGTGTCGTAAAAGGCGACTAAGGTAAGTTGACTCACCGTGTGGTATCCGGTTTAGTAGAATAGACCACCCTCTTTCTTACCGAGGTGTCGTAAAATACGACAGAGGTAAGTTGATGTCAGGCAGGCGGCCGGTCGTAAAAACGCAGCCAAATCATGTGACAGCATGTTTATAACATGTTGTGCCGACCCCACTTAGAGTGGGATAAGGGCAGGAAGATGATGATGATGAGTCGGGTTTAGAACAAAAAAAATTAGCGATATATAGTTTGATGTATACTAAAATACATAACATAGATTTTCTAAAAAAAAAAGGAATTTAGACCAAAAATAAATTATCTAAAAGTTTGTAAAGCGCCACAAAATCTTGCATAAGGAAGTGTAATGTATTGTAAACCCATAATATAAAAAAAATTCATATAATATTGATGATATTGCAGATTTTACATAAGTTAAACTTTAGTTGTTAATTTATATAAGAGCAACAGGTATAATAAATTAGAACTCTTCATTTTTATACATGTTATAAATTAACTCTAATAACAATCACCTAGCACCTGTCACTATCACTGCAATGGTAATAAATTAACTTCAGTGTTTATGCTAATTTTCTTAGCAATTAAGGCAATGTCGATTTATCTAGCCTTAACATTTCGTATTATGGCATATCATTTAAACTAAGGTAAATGAAGACAAAACACGAAATTAAAGGGTGTGTTTTCTTATTTAGGGAAAAGAAGATTCCAAAAAGCTTAGATTTCATAAACTGTTCAAATAATGTTTTACCTTGCCCTGTGATGCGTTTAAGAAGTAGCACAAACGACTACTAAGACAATGCCAATTAAAAAATATAAGAGAATATTTTGGTGTTGAAGAACGACTATGTTATACTCGTACATAAATTGCTTAGTACATTTCAAACTAATAAGGTTTTATATTTACGCGTGAATTTACTACTAATTGTACTAACATCATTATTTTGGATCTCAAAATAATAGTGTTTAATCTATTCTTAGCCAAGTTATGGTTTCATTGATGTTTGGAAGAATAAACCACAACGGTATGTGGGTAAATCAAATAAATATTTGTGTAACAAACCCGTCATCACTATTTGCAATCGGATAAATTAGTCCTGAAATCTTTAAGAGAAGCAAAATATTGACAGATAATCAATAACAAGTGAGCACGCGGGGTCGTACTAGAAGCTTTACGGCGCCGCCGCCCCGGCCGTTGACCGTGCGAGGGCGGCCGACTAAGACCTTGCTGATCGTCGAATCTTGCCGGGAAATTAATTTAATATCATAGCAATACCAGCGACTAACAATCAACTTAATGCCTAACCTTGTCCGACATTCTGAAATTAAATAACTTCCACCAGCCGAACACGTTTGTTTATATTATGGTATGGTAGAAATTACGCAAAGCAACAAAATACGGACCGCAGGATACGAAGGTACGGAAGCGATGGTTATGCCTGGTGCGGCGGCGCGGCGCGGCAGGCTGATCCCGTCGCACCAATTTGCCGAGCAGCTCGAGAAGTGAGAGGCGCAATGGGCGCGGCGGCACGCGAGCCTCGCCGCCCTCCGCGCCCAGCACTTCCAGCTCGACCGCCTCCGAGCGCGCGCACATCCGCGCCGCTACCGCCGCGCCATGCCGCGGGACACTCCGCGCGGCCACACCGACTCCAGCGAGTTAGACCGACAGACCGCGCGCCTGGCGTGCAGCGACGCGTTTCACACGCGCGACTCGACACAACGCGGATCCGATACTCTCTGGTAGACGCTAGCGCCATGGCAGCTGCGCGCGCATTCACATCTTAGTGTTGCCTTTCTCAATTCAGTGTTATCAATTACAACAGAAAATAATAATAACAATGATTATAAGTTAAACTAACATAATTAAATATTAATTATAAGTTAAACTGATAAAGTGGGAAACAATAAGATGTTTTACAACTAAGTGTTGATTTACACTTTGTTTTTTTTTTGTTAACAACCAGCCTCTAACGAATTAACTTACGATTATTCGACTTTTTTTAAGTAATAGTTGATGCAAACAAAAGTATCATATTCTATTATAAATATTGCAAATGTTCTTTTCAAAGGTTTTTGTTTAACTTCATCCGTGTGTAGGTGTACTTTTGTATTCAGATTGGCATATATTTTTGAATTACTTTTTTGCGACCAATTGATCTGAGTTTACTTATGGGACTTCGATGAAAATCTAATAATGAAATACGACGGTGCTGATCTTGAAATTAAACAAAATAGGATGCCGAAGAAGAGAAGGACTTCGGTTCTAGAAATTTTGAAATTTAAGAAAATCATATGAAAATGTCTCTTTCTGTTTCGCTCATTGTATTTGTGTTGTAAAAGTATGTACTGCAATTATAAGTAGAGATAAGAGACTAACAGTTGAAACGGTTCCAGTAATAACATCGAAACAAGATAGCCCCATCGTATTCTAGCTTCTTAGATTCATCACATCAAATACTAATGGCCAAATATCAAATCTTTTCAAAATTGTTCATCTTTCTTTTACGATGTTCTAATAGATAGGCGAAATAGTGGAAAAATATAACTAGTAGAAAAAGAATAGTAAGATATTTTTCTGTGTCATGCTTTAATCGGCGTTATACAACTCTACTTCCTTTTCCATCCAGGCTAGCTACGTACATTTCGCTTTGATTGCTGTTTTCCTACATTTTTGTATCGATGAATAGGCAACAATAGGCCAGACTCAAGATATACGACGAGGCATTATTTGTTTTAAAAATAGGCGCTAGCAATAAAAATAAATATCATTTTAGAACGTAAGCATAAATGTAATCTAAAACATAATCAATAAAAATAATTCATAAAATTAGGCGTCACTTTTCGGAATTCTATGGTACAAAGGTAATAATAGAATCATTACTTTTGCAATACTGAAAATATCACGATCTCAAATGCCGTTTAGACACCGACTAATTGAACTTAGTTTTATATTATAATTAAAGGACGAAAATAAAGGAACTAGACTCCTTACTCCAACAAAATACTTGAATCATTTTAGAAGCATAACATACAAAAATAGGACTTACAGAAATTGAAATGTTTAAAGTAAATGTAAAACACCAAGAAATTAAGGTTATGTCGCACTTCAAACTACTGTCACCAAAAAAATAAGGCAATAAGGCATTAAGCAAAATTTTAATTAGTCTATTGTGATTTGCATCGAAATAAATAAACTCAAGTTTGACCATCATGAAAACTTGGCACCTTTCTATTATACATATTTTGTACAGAATGATTAAAGCCACAGCTACAATAGTGTCAAAATAACGGCCACAACTCCTTGAAGTACTTTAGTACTTGTTATACAGAACACATTTTATACGATACTAGCGGCCTGCCCCTGCTTCGCACGGGTATAAAATATATATCCCATGTCACTCAGTGTAAAAAAAATGATTAAAATCGATCAAGTAGTTTTGATTTATTCATTACTGCCCGTGGCCCGCACGCGTTAAATTTGGAGAAAAACAATTTCCTTTCCCTTTACCAGGAAGATTTCCTGCTATCTTTGAAATATCTAAATTCATATAGTACATTTTTACTTATTTACTTTTACATTTTCCCTATGTATTTTATTTTTACAATTAATTACAGAATGTCTTTATATACAACACAGCTTCCTTGTCGTTAAACAAACTCTTGAAAAAGCGACATATAGCTGCTAGATTCGAAGTGCTATAGGGCGAAGCGCGGCGTCCTCGAGGCATTTTAAATCTGTAACATCTCCGAAAATGTTCACTTAAATTACATGCTGTAATTTAAGTGAACATTTTGATCTATATTAAATCAACAATTTATTTAAGGTACTTAATTGGATAAGGATTAATGCTGTATTGTATAAAAATTGCTTCAAAAATAAGGCATTGTTTTTCGTAAAAAGTAAATGACAAAAAATGCTATTGTGGGTTATCCATAAGAGATAGACATATATCATCGCGGACTTTTCTGTAGACCTTTTCAAGGTGTACAAATACTTAGTACATCATTTTGATAAAGTTCGTAGGGTTTAGCCTGCGTTTGCAATGTAAGCGGAAAAAAATGTAATTATTTACAGAAACCTCAAAAATTACAGTATTTCTCTACTCCGTATTGAATTATACATACAAACCTTCCTCTTGAATCACTCTATCTATTAAAAAAAAACCACATCAAAATCTGTTGCGTAGTTTTAAAGTTTTATGCACACATATATCCCATATGGACAAACCAAGAAAGCGACTTTGTTTTATAATATGTAGTGATTATAAAATACTTTTAAAAAATCAGGAAAACTTTATAATCAATATCTCGTTCAAGAATAATGGAGGTATTAAAAAATATGTGGAGTAATACGTTATAGTTGTAAATATAACACAATTATATCTACTACACCATACAATACAATTGAGAAATTGATGTTCAGAATTTTTTTGAATATCAAAACGTTTTTACCAGTTAAGCACTGATACGATATGCTGATAAAGTACAACAAAATGTGTTGTCTCAAAGCCGTACCTGAATGAATAAGTGAAGAAAGCGATAA
Source organism: Morpho helenor (assembly GCA_029227775.1). Taxonomy (NCBI): domain Eukaryota; kingdom Metazoa; phylum Arthropoda; class Insecta; order Lepidoptera; family Nymphalidae; genus Morpho; species Morpho helenor. The sequence goes on from JARGCU010000006.1 coordinate 6,095,192, forward strand.
AATAATGTATTTTTATTATATCACTACATATGAACAATACGACAGGTAACATGAACAGATTATATAAAATTTAAAAATGTATATAAGTATAAATAATTCATAGAATTCAACCTCAAAGAGCTACATTCCAAACGTACATATGTACATAAAACATGCATACACATATGGTCCGATGGCGTGAGTGGCAGTCACCCCGCCTTCGGTTCCTCGGGTCACGGGTTCGATTTCCTCAGAGAATATAAACATTTTGTTGCTTTTTCTAGTTTGGTTGTCTGATAAATATGTATTTAAATATGTACATATTTGTCAGTTTTCTGTCAACCATAATAAAAGTATTAAGTAACTTACTTTCTCGACGGCAGACCGTGTGTGTAATTGTCACGTATATGAATTAACTATTTTTTTATATTTAAGAACTACATGTGTATAAAGTAGTATTCAAAAGTAGCCTTTAGGTAGACAATATTCTGAAATAGAATATAAGTAAAACTCACCTTGGCCATGTGTTCTCGCCGAGGACTTTCCCATGTCGGCCGCACCATCGACACACATATAAACTTACACTCGCGCGCGACACTTAACACTAAACACTGTGTACTTAAATTTATTAGGTCGGTGTAAAAGAGGCGTACAAAATTCACACTTTAAAATAAGCTAAGGCCACTTAAGGTTTGAGATCGGTCTCTTATGGAGTCGCAGGCGGTAGGGCGGTATTAGGACGTGCGGAGGGCCGCGCGGTGCGATCGGCATCCTGCGGACTATTGGTGCACTTTACTTTCCTGTGAAAAAAAAGAAACCTATTAATGTCTTCGTCACTAATTTCTAATCGAAAAATGTGATTTTTGAGAAGAACATTGATGTACGAATAAGAAACATAGCAGGTTTAGTTTATAGCCAGGGATTTGGAATGAAAGTCTAAAATACCAGTATTTCTTTAGAAATAAATCAGAATTGTAAACCCGATCATTTGAAATTAGCATGAACTAATAATAAGAGAACATGTTCAATTATCTAGCACTACTGAGGTGTCCGCAAAGCTTCCCATTTATTTTATCACTTATCAATTGATTTTTCCTCCACTTGACTTGATTCGATGTTGCATGACCAAATCATCAGTTTGTTATTGAAATTACTGACTGATATAAATAAAACATAATTGTGGGTCATAATTAGTAAAAATAAGTACATAATTATTTCATTTGTATTTATTTTAGTTACAGACAAACGATTTGTAGAAAATTGCACCCATATAAAAGTAGCTCAATCAGTCAATTAATTCTTATTGTTAATTTATATTAGTCTAAGATTGCATAATTACTTTGAGATTTCATAAATCGGGCGTGACGTGTACAGAAATATGAGTTCTCATTCCGTTAAAACTTATATGTATAGGACATATAAGTTTTGAGTAAAAACCGCATCCATGAGATCTAACCAATTATCACATCGTAATTATGCTTTAAGCATAGTTTAATTGTTTGGAAATGGAAAATTTTCGGTAACGACTTTAAGATAATTGAAAATCGATTTTCTCATAGTCGATTGATTACAGCATCAGACGACTGTGAAAAGGAACTAAGGAAGGATGATTTTTTTTCAAACATTCATAATAGTGGAAATGTTACTAAGCACTTTTTTTGTTTTATGTACATATTTCTGAAAGTAAATTATGCTTTACGAAAACTTTTGGTCGTTACTACGATAGAATCTTACTTTAATTATAGAAATATATTTCAAGAAGAAATATATCTTAAGGTATTTATGTCAAATTATGAAAAAAAACAAACCAAGAAATGAAAGGCAATTTAAAAGAAACTAAAATGTCAAATTATAGGCATTAATAATTGTGACCAAGATCGCCTTTTCCGGACATCTATAGAGAGTATTAAGAGACTACCTATTTTCTAAGTTTTTCCAATTTAGATTTTTTTTTTTAACATATTTAGAAAGAAATATGTACAGTAAATTAGTACTCAACGTTTTAAATGGCTCGATAATATATGAGAGTGAATCCGGCTGAAAGATGGTACACAAACGGAATAGTTTTCTCCTGAGTAGTTCTCCAGTTGAGTCGGCTGTCTGAGTAAAATTTTAACATATATACAGTTCCTGTAAACGGAGCTTATAATAAGGATTTTGTTGTATATATTTGATAAACCCAAAAGGAAAACATACCAATATATAAAATACACAATTAAGCATACTACAGACTTTTTACGTTCGAAACGTTTACACTAATCGAGCCTAATGACTTAACTGCATTAAATGACAAATGTTAAAAGTAGATGTATTCCATTACCACAAAACTAAAGAGAATAACAAAATATCCATGGATTCAATAGAACTGACGACGAGCGAGCCGTAAATTAAAGTAGGTAAGCAATGGCCTCATCCTAATGAGACAATTTAAGTTGATTGGCAGAATTGAGATGCGTTGCTTGATATTGTCGCTGTCGCACGGGCGATAAGTGCTCTTCGGAAAATAACGACGTAACAACTACAATCAGCACACATGATTGATGGATTGAAAGCGAAACAATAAAGAATTCAAGTTAACAGATTAAATCACTATTTGCCGTGTGGTATAAGACTGATTAGAACAGACCACCCTAATTTGACTGTCTGTTGGCGCAGCGGGTAGTGACCCTGCCTTCAGCTCGGCGGGCCGCGGGTTTGATTTCCGCCGAGGGCCAACATTTTCTATAAATGAATTTGTTGGTCTTCGAGTCTGGGTGTATATTTATATTTAAGTGTATTTAAAAATTATATCAGTATATATTCACCAGTTGTCTGTGTACCATAACACAAGCATTATGTTACTTACTTTGGGGACGGACGACCGTATGTGTAAGTGTCCCATATATTTAACAAAATTTAACAATTTCTTACCGAGGTGTCGTAAAAGGCGACTAAGGCAAGTCGACTCACCGTGTGGTTTCCGGCTGAGTAGATTTTTTGGATTTTGTATAACATGTTAACAGCAACAAATAATCTCAGATATTTACACATTCAGGTGTAAAACCGTAGATACCCACAGTCATTATTGAACCACTTTATGCCCGATTAAGTTTTACACCTTTGCAAACATTACTAACATCTTTTATGTGACGCTTTATGGCATCAGTGTAATCAGAGGGCTTTAATCTAAACTGTGATTTCACCACTACGTAACATGTTTATTGGATTAAGTAGCGGTTTAAAAAACTAGGGGAAAAAATTGTAATTGACAGGTTTTTTTTATTTGAACTTGACTGTTATATCACCTACTCGAGACTGGGTACATTCGTTCACGGTTTCTACAAAATATCGTACAGAAATAATTTATAGAATTAGGCGTTACTTTGCGGAGATCTATAATACAAAAGTAATAATAAAATTATTACTTTTATATTATGGATTAAATTATTACACACGTTCACATCAGAAACTCAACAATCGTTTCGCCCCGTAACCGAAGCATCATCAGGAGACAGACTCCACGACAAAATCGCAATTGCTTTCGTCTGTAAACTTCAATGAACCGAAATAGGAGTTTATTTTTTATTGAAGAAACTCATAATTTATATTGATCATCCATCAGTTAAAACGTATTATCTTTCATTATCTGTAAGTAGGTCTAGGTGAAGTTCATATACGAGGACATTACATAGTAGTCCAACTGTTTGGGAACAAGGAACCTCTGTTTTCAATGACATCATGATACTTTGATCTACAATAAGTGAATGAGGTTTTACAACTGCATAATAAAAAATTTATTTGCTTCTTAGATATTTCTGAATATATATATAATTAATGTATAGAAACCGGCTATACTCACGTGTTATTTTCGGTTATGCCGGTTTCTATACATTAATTATGAATTCCACTCACGATAGATTAAATTCAAAAATATATATACTTAAGAAATTTTACACTAACAAATATGTGACTAGAACAGGCCAAATGGTATGGATAGATTGTGTGAAGAATACACTTAGAATAGGATTAGGGTCAATAATGTCATTTTGCAATTCATACATTACTATAACTCTTTTGTTTTCTAAACAGAATTACGTTACATAAGCGATTAATGTAATTTACTTGAGCAAATTGACTTACTTGAGCTTATTTTTACTTGAGCTTATTGGATTTTTTATGTCTTCATTAAAACAACAGGAGTAAAATAACTATTATCACTACATACTGTAAAATAAATGCACTTCAGCAATCTCTTTGCAATAAACGCAAAACCTAGTTAAAATAGATTTTTACTAATAAAGTGTAATTTCTTTAGGTTTCATTGAAAAAGGCTTAAAATACGAAATTTTTTAAAATGGTTAATGAAAATGTTTAAATACGTTAAAAAAGTTGAAAATTCAAGTTTCCTTTTTCCTTTCACGAGAAACGCTACCTATATCTCTTTGAGATATAACAAAACAGTATAAGTCACTTGCAAGAAGGGTTATTTTTTCAATTTTAAAGTATAAGCAGTTACAGTAGGGAAGCCAGGACAAAAAGTGGCCTATTAAAATTAAGAAAAAGTTTATGAGACTGTCTCTATTTTTTATGTGTGATTAGACATACGAGTTTCATCTTTTCTTCTAATTATTTATGTTGACACTTTTACTTTCAGACCTGCCTGTAGCTACCCTACTCTAGTATAATAACTCTTTGGCGATAACGTGCACATAATATATGTAAATGGAATACGATTTTCTTTTTAAAGTAAATAAAGCTACTTAAAGATATGGTTACCCTAAAAACCAGGGTATAGTATAAAATATCAGGGTATAGCGTCTAAAATTATTTTAATAAGGGTTTCGATTTATACTAACAAAATAGGTATAATAAATCACAATATTATCAAACTTAAATTCGCCGTGTAGTATCCAGCTGAGTAGAATAGACCGACCTCCTTACCGAGGTGTTGTAAAAGGAGACTAAGGTAAACTAAAAAAATGTTTTAACTGTTATGTAATGAGTTCGTAGTTAATAATAATAAATTGACATGTCCAACTAAAGATGTTCGTCATCAAGTCATCTGATGTTCCAATAAATAGCTCTCATAAAAACAAGCATCTACTTGACCTTGTTGATTGTGTCTATTGTATGTAATCATTACTGTGAGCTAAATAAGTAAGACATGCAAGCACACGCTATATAATATAGCGCTATATACACTATAGAATATAGCAACAAATCGAATACGAAAAGTGTGTTAACTATTTCAAAGAAAATTTTACTAAACAGTCGTGATTGTAGAACGGTGAAACCGTGTGATTCTTAAGACGGCGTTATCCTGTGGCCCACTTCCTGACCCAATGTCCTACAGTTTGCCCGATCTTCATCCGGTCTATGTCTACGGTAAATTATAGGCTCTGATATCTTTCTTCTACAGCCATCGCTTATCTGGGCTCTATATTAAGAGATCTGTTTCTGACTACATGGCCATACCATCGAAGTGTGTTCGTTGCCTCTTATTTCCGGTGACACAGACGCTAAGTCTACTTCGGATGTCATTGTTACTATCAGTTATTGTGACTACACATCCATCGTACCATACTGCACTAAGGCTGGCCTTATATAATCCAGTTCCTTACAAAAGTATCGTTTGGTTGATGCTATAAATATTTAATATAACTTTTGTATGTGGCGTGCTTTTTGGTAAAGAAAATTATTCTGGAGAAACCTGCATATCTCTAGAAATGTTGTAGGCTACACAGATATCAATCCGCATTGGAGCAGCGTGGTATGTTCAACTCTTACCCTCAATCCAAAAAGGAAACATAAAATAATAACAAGCTGCTACTGAAATACTTGTATAACCTTGTAGTAATCTATATGTGACACTTATAGATGATTTCCTCTAATTATCCAAATCTATGCATCAAAGTTATAAAAAAATTACCCCATCTAATATTTAGAGTAAGATTACGTCAGGCAACAAGGCCCGACACATTTAAGCCGTGAATAGATCACGTCAGAGATTTTTGCAGACACTATCACAAGCTAATAACTAATAACTCTGTAACTTTAGGAAATGAAGAAACAAGGCCATTCGAATATAATCAGGATAAGAGACAATATTGTATATTAATAGAGGCATTTGGTTTGATTTATTGTTTAATCATCTTAAATACGCTTCTTAAGTGTCATTGGCTCGGAAACGCAGTTCGAAGAACCCACGATATTGGGGCCCGAAGTTTTTGAAGTTGTAACATTGCATCGGAAGAAGCGACCACTAGAGGAAGAGAGGGGATGACTAAGCCACCTAACATATTTCACTTGAAAAGGATTATTATTGTATCCATCTAAATAACTATCAAATTATTACATTATAAGCACTCTATTTAGGGTACTGAGAATGTTTATATTCTTAAAAGTAAGGTTTGCGATAAGTCCTATATGGCTACTTTTTCGTGGAGCGAATAAAGAGGAAGAGTCCCGTTATAATTATTTTTTATATGTCAATGAATTAAGCTTCGATGAAAGCTCACAGGCAGCTTAACATATTCTGAAAATTTAAACAATTATCTTCATATTTATACCACTTTTAAGAAAATTTTAACAAAGTATAAACCTAACACTTTCTCATGAATCATTCTGTCTATGAGTCCGTCTGGTGAAAACCGGTATGAAAATCCAGACATCAGTTTATCGCATACGAACAGACGCGGTGTTGGACTTTGTTTTATAATATCTAGCCATCTTGACTTTGTGGAACGTAGGTCACCATATGGTCGGATTCGCTATTAAAAGCTAATTAGTATCTTAATAAAGCATTCAATTTTCCACATGTCTACATGCGCATTGTATTCCGAAAACTACGAATATTACTACGGAACCAATGGGGACCCATACTACGGAATTATGGAAAATATAAAACTTTTATAGTTGTATATCATTTATATTATGGAATCTTTTATCACAATTACCTTAAACGGTTTTATTGTTATGCGGAAATACTTAATAAGTAACATGGGCAAATTTGTTTACCTACTTCGAGCAACATTATAATGCCCTGTGATTAGTGTAATATCTGAACCTGCTTGTATTTATGTTGCAAACAGATTAACGGAAATATTTCATTGATATCCTATGTAACCACCGAGCGAAGGGAAATTCTAAATTTCCTATGAAAAATGTAAACTTATAAAACAACAGTAGTAAATCTCATTATTTGAACGATAATTTGATTAGCTATTTTACTTTTATAGAATGAAAATTGAATTAAAAATTTACAGCCTGGCGTATTGCAATGCTTACACTATTTAAAGCTGCTTAAAGGCCATTGATACAACTAACGACCACTGCACTTACAGACACGAGAAATTAAGTATTTTCACTATATTAAATTTCCGATTGAAATAAGTTTGATAGATATAACAGGATAACATTTTTTGTATCTCTCAAGGCTAACCACTTGCTTAACGTAACTAAGCTAAGCGTTCGAAAAGCGTGCACATTAAAATGCCATATGCTTTAACCTTCGTATGTAAACAGAATATTCTATTAAATAAATAAATATACTTTCATGAATAAGTAACGCACTATAAGAACTAACATCGTTTAATAAATAATTTGTTAAATTACAATTACACAACAATAACATTGGCAATAACAATTTAAGTCCGCGTGATTCCCTGCGAGAGAAGTTTAAGGAAATAAATTTTCTTACATTTGCTTCACAGTATATTTTAAGTACTCGTAATTTAATTTTTGTACATAAAAATATGAAGAATAATAAAACGATAGGCATTGATATACAATCTCTCTTATATCAATTACGATAGGTGATGTATACAATAGACAAAGTAGGAACCGACATAAGCTTGCGGCTCCTGCTTTGCGCCTTGCTTAAGATACGTACGAGTAAGTCGTTTGTGGGTTTGGGTATAAGATTCTATAATAAAATTCCGCAATCAATTTTAGCTTTTCCATTACAGCACTTTTAAAAATCTGTTAAAGGGAAGTTGATACAAAAAGCCTACTATGTTACTGTAAATATGTCAAGGATTATTTTAATCATAAGAATGCGCGGATATAGCTACTGTCCAACCCTGTACAAGTTAGTAATGACATAATGTAACTAGTTATAAGTATTATTTTAAAACGAATAACAGCCGAGTTTCTTGCTGGTACTTCTTGGTAGGAACAGCTTTCAACAAGCAGCACAATTGACGATTCAAAAGCAGTTGTTTACAAGTTTATTTACATAAAGAAAAATTTGAATTTGAAATAATTTGTACCAATCTTAAAAAAACGTTGGCCTGAACTTCGCTGATATGAAAATATGCAGTTCGGTTTGCCTTTGAGCCACAGAATGTGCGAGTGAATTACTAGTCATATACTATTACAAAATTGGTAGTATTCTTTACCATAAGATAATGCGATCAGTAATTCCCAGCGGATAACTTTGAGTAATTGGCAATAGATATTTCTAGTCTACCATTATTACTTCCGATACCATAATAATAATATATTTTTTTATATATTAAAATGTGTTTTTTGTAGGTATTTTTATATATAGATAATATTTTAAAATAATGTAAATTTCTATATAAATAAATAAAAGAAGTAGAAAAAAATATCTAATAAACAAATAATAGGTCAAAGGTAGAACTTTATAGAATTGAGAAACCAATACACAAAACAAAGTAACAACTTGGTAATATTATACTTAGTAAAAGCTATTAGTAGTGGAAATGGGAGTTTGAATTTATCACTTATAATTGATGCTAACATGACACATAACTAAAAAATTCCTAGAACATATGAACGATTTTATTCGTTGTGAAGCATAGATCAATTGTAAAAATTAAAATATTTTAACTTATTAATAAAAAAATATTCAAGGAACTTCCTTTTCCTGGCTCCTCTTTTTTCCTGGTTTTTTTAGTGTACATAATATTAACTTTATATACAACGTAATTAATTCAATATAAGATTTGCTAAATGTGCAAAAACTGGTTATGCATTAGATATTCAATCCATTTAGTTTCCTGCTCAAAATAGATATTTTTTGCAGTATTGTAATTGTTACGTACATTTGAATGTTACGAGTTGTGAATGTTAGTATAAAACATTGTTTCGACAGCGTTATTCATTAACCCAATGAATGGTAATTTAGTAAATGAGATAAAAAAGTAACAGCAATGAGTAGGCTGTCTGCCTTTATTTATCTTCAAACATAAAAAATTAAGGTTAACCTAAAATTAATGAGCACTCACATCATATATCTAGATATATCAATAAATCCAAGGAAATTCACATTCACGGAAGAAAAGAGGTTTTTTCAACGAATTAAATAAAAATTTATCACATTCAAGGCACTTAACTTGATTGAAATATTCGCGTAGTTCTATTACAAAATATAAATTGGCCCGACGAGCGTGCTTCTAGCACCGTTGTCCTAGACGCACTGTTTTGATAGTAGTGTAATTTAGCGTAGCACGTTATAGCAAACCCCAAGGTGAGTGAGTGTTCTATAGCGGCCACGACGCACGCTCCCACTTTCAATATAAAGCTTTGCTAAATTTCTTTATACACTGCAAAGGTTATGATTGAATTATTTTGCTTTAATCCTCGTTTGTTAAGTCCGCCTATTGGGGCGACTTGCGATTTTATCGGGAAGCCTATGTCTTGATGATGCTTCGATTACAGGGGAAACGATCGTAGATTGTCGTATTGAATGTGTGTAATGCTTGTGTAGTGTGATGTTGGTGGCGGTGTTTTGTGATACATAACTAATTCTACATATATAAGGTTGAAGAACCGTTTTGCTTCCTACACTTAACATTACATAGATTTTCTTAACAAACGCGGAATATACCAAAAAAAAATTATCATAACTTTTGTACTATGGAATTGCCCAAAGTAACGCCTACTACTATAAATTATTAAAAACTGCTGGGCATCTCCTCTCTCCGCAATACGGCTTCGGAGGTTACACATATCCCCAGTATTCTCGTGTATCAAATAAAAATTGCTTATTGGTATGTTAATTGAAATGACATATTCCATGATTCTGACATATACTAAAATTATTGAATGTGAGAAAGTGTTTCTTTGTGTTTTCTTAAAAAGTCTATTTTAGGGTAACCTATTTGCAAGTTCCTTTTTGTGTGTGATATGTTTAGTATTAAGATTTGGTCGTATCTATTTCCTAAGTCCATCCTATTTATGTTATGCAATGTAATATTTAACAATAGGGGTTAAGTCATTTTCGACAGTTCGAGGGGTACTTTTCTTAATTTTTTTATACGGAACAAAATGACAGTACCTATCAATATTAATGTTATAGACATATACATAACTTTATCAAGGTTTAGGTATCTATTGTTTTACAGTGTTTAATAATTTATTTGAGCCGCGTGGCAGTATAAAAACAGCTGATCTTGCAAAGAACAATTGCACAAGCATGACTTGCAGTTAACAGATTTATTTTATTCATTTACCATACCTAAAGACTAGCGTAATCAGAAGGTGTAACAATAAAAAATATTGCGAAAACGGCAAAATTTTAAGCTTTTGCGTGCGCTAAGTAAACGGTGAAAGTTATTCAAAAATCTCTTTTAATTAACTCACGATAACTACTTTTATGTTCAAAATTTCCTTCGGGGGATAAAATTGGTGACACACTGATTACCATGCGGGCGAAGCTGCTGATACAGCTAGTATAGTTATATTAGCATCAAAGTCACTTTTGACATAAAAATTATCATTTTTGGTCTAATACTCTTAAACATACAACGTTAAAAAGAGAGTAGGATATATACCTAAAATTTTGTTGTAAGAATTAGACGTGATTTTCCATATAGAAATGTTCGTTATTAGTGCCAACATAGTACTAATAGTGACGTAATGTATTTATGGCAATCGAATTTCCGTACCAATGACGACATCACGCCGGCCGCTATCAATGCGATATGAGTACATGTGTACTTAGAGTAAGTGCAAAGTGGGTGTGATGACTCTTGCGCAAGTTCACTCAGTTGGCTCAACTTAAACATGCAATAATGGTCTTAATACGCAGCGAATTGCTAATGTAACCTGTTTAATGTTGCGCTGTGAAAAGGTCAGGCCAAAAAATTTAAATTTATATATACTAAACTTGTTTTTGATGCAACATAATTACAAATAATTTTTATTTAAGCTATTTTAGTTTCACATTGTCGAAAACTATTAATAAAAAAATATTAGATATAAATATTATTATTATTAAAAAATAGGAATAAATTATTTTCTCAAGCTCTCCCTTATTTAAAACTTGAGGTATATAGAAACAAGTATTACAGACAGATTTTCGCATTTATAATATTAATACAAATACAATAATTTACAAAAAATAATATGATCATGTTAACATATTTTATAATTGATTAACAATTTATGAATATGTTTTTAAATAAGTAATAAGCCCAAATTAATTTGTCTTTTTAAATAGAATCTGTAAATTTATGATTTATTTAAAAAATTAATATGTCATCTCTAAATATTTCAAAAAATCAAATAAAATTTAGCCCACGTAAAATTTTTATATGAAAAATTATATTGTAAAAAAAAAATTAAAATCCCGATACAAATCACACAAAAAAACAGAGTATAAAATTGTAATATATCCTTATTTTTTATAAATGTGTTAAATATGAATGTGGATGGATACGTGACGTATGGAGGCCTAAAAAGAGATGGTTGGATTGTTTGAAGTATGACATATAAAAGGAGTAGCGCTAGAGTTTTATTTGACGCGTGTGTTATCTATCTCTCTTTTGTATCGTTGTGAAAGAAGAACAAATCACACCATTTAATACAAAAAAAAACAGATCGGATTCCATCGCCGATGAACGTACAGACTTACACATACGAGTACATATATAATAGATTTTCAATCATACCAAAAATCATTGTTACTTGGCGTACTTTGTAGAAATAAAGCTCGTATTAATAAAACTCGCGAGTAAAGTGCTGTCGGGAGAATATACGACAAAGAGATAAGAACAGTATTCTAAGAAAAATAGTAAAGATCAGACGACAGTAAGCACAAATATAAATATTTTGTTAAAGTTTCTTCATAAAGTTTTCGAAACATAAACAAATCTAAGACAACAATAATTTATTACAAACAAAATCGCGACCATGACTTCAATCTTGTAACGTGTGCACCTATAAACAATTTAAGAACTTTTACATGATTAGACTTTTACGATTTACATGTAAGTTGTAACATTATTTGTGTACACAATTAAAGTTTGCAATACATTATTATTCTTTTGCCCAACCTCTTGGATTTAACTACATTGACTGAGGCATTGTTATTAAAAAATAAGATATTTAAGGTTACAAATGACTGAGAGGGCCTTCTTGCACTTTATGTAGAGAAAGTTATAATATAATTTATAATAGAAAACCCATTGGTATGTGCCTACGTTCGTACTCGGATCCCATCCTATAAGGTCACGACGTCTATTTTGTAAGCCTATAAGTTAATATTGATCATAACATTAGCGACGTTTCTCTTTTAGTATACTATAAATCAAACTAAGTAACAATGACCCCTTTACACAGTTTTGCCGTCCCACTTTCAGGAACATTAACGTAGTCCCGATCGTGATTGAGTTAGGTGTGGCACCCATACGACTATGCGGTCATTCTGCCAATATAACCTGGCCATAACTCTCAGGGAAAATGAGGGTAAACGGCCCGTGGTGATAGGGTGATGGGTTTAGTCAACACCCATAATGGGTTATCCGATTTATTTTTGGATCCACCACTGAAGTACATTTACCAAATGAATGAAAACTTTTTGGTTTATGTGGTCTCACACCTATTTATATTGACAGGTTTAGCGACTTATTTGCGGTTACGAATCGATAATACATTGATAGTTGTAATGTTTACACTTACGGGTCTCCATTTGATTGAAATGTTAGATACCCTTCAATATTTGTTTTGAAATAATTATACTTAAAATACTACAATTACTAATTCTATTAAAAAAAGATTTGATAAATTTAAAATAACGAAAACTACTGAACTATAACTTCATTATACAATGGAGGATATGTTAATTCGTTAATAAATCGCTACATACATAAACACGTATCGTACACACATAAACTAACTACGAGTACGACGTTTGCGAGAAAACGATTAAGATTAATATTAAGTACTACTATGCCCAGCCCGCTTTGCCGTGCTTAATTTAAATGTATATATTTTTTTAAATGCTCATTTTAAAGATTGTCCGATTATTTCAATAAAATCGTTTCGGAGTCTATGGAGGACAATAAACATTCTATATATTTTAAAAAGACGAAGTGTGGTAGAAATAGGCCGTTACTTTACCAACGATATTATACCTTGTTTAAACGAATCAGTATAAAAACTGCATCCAAATCGGATCAGCGGTTTTTGAAATTAGCGAGAATAAACGCACAGAGATTTGACAGCTCTACGATTTTATTATATGTATATATAGAATAGATAGAATAGAAGAATAGATAGATGAACACAATTTTTAAATAAAAAAAAACTTTCTCAAGTCCATAATAAGTATAGGCTACTCAAAATTATAACTAAATGCAGGTAAAGTGACGAGTATTAGCGATTTATGTAGTACCACGAAAGATATTTAAGAGTTAATATACTGACCCAAAGCAGCTATAGAAAATGTCGCGTAGACAACAAATTATCCCATACTGCTTCCATTGTGACTACCTGTAAACAAAATATTACTTTAGAAAGGAAAATCAAAATTAATGTAGTGACCTGACGTATGACCGCAATTCAACTTGCGTGCGCTCCATACTTGGTCCCATTTTAACAAAGATTGGTAACGCAATGTAACCGTGAGTAGAATTTAATATGTATAGAAATTAGTACATTATTTATAATTTTATTTTAAAGACAAAGTGTCCAAACCAATGAGTTTTTTCTTATTAAAACTTATGTGTCTAATTGAAAATTACAATTTATCACTCACTTTTCTGTACAGGAAAACGTCGTAAGGAAAACATATGTCTAGAGAATTCTGGGGATATGTGTAACCTACCAACCAATCCGCATTAGAGCAGCATGGTAGGCCTTAGCTCTAATCCTTCTCTCCAAAAAAAGCGAAGAGAATATTAATATGCTTCAATCCTTACTTAGTCGTTACTTTTTTAAGACAATTTTTCTAATAAGTATCTGGTAAAGGTTACCTGGAATCGTTAGTTAGCGATAAGGCCGCTTTATTACCTTACTTAGATTATATTGTTTCCCTTATATTGTATATTGTAATTTTATGTGGTGCAATAAAGAATGTTCTATTCTATTCTCTTTCCAACATATAATATTTGCGGACTTTAAAAATACGAAGACAAAACTAAACCTACTTGTTATTGACATTTGAATAAGCTAATGTCGCAAAAATATGTAGTGCTGGTATTTTACTGTAATGCCACATTCAAAGTTCATAAAAATTTATGGTTGTAAGACGCGGTTGCAGATTCTGCAAATGCCATGACAAAATACTTCGCATGTTAATTATTGTTATAAAATTATTTTTAAAGGTATATTCAATACTATTTATAATGGAAGCTTATATTATGAAGTACCCCCATGTGTCTATCTTTCTGTCTAGTCGCAATAAACTCAAAAACGAATTAAAGGATATCATGGAGTTTTCACCAATACACATACTAACTTACGAGGAAGGTATTATATAGTGTTATGAGTTGTTAAACTAGGTTTTGCGTAAATTAGTAAAAAAGGTTTGACTGCCTAATCCGTTTATGATATAACAAAACGCCACAAAAGTAATTTATTTATACTATAATTTTATGTGCTTACACCTGAATATAATTTTTGAGTGCATTTATAGTTAAAATAGGAATCTAATACGTAAGAATTTACATATTAATTATAACTGAACATCTACTACTTCTTTAATATATAAATGTAACATAAGACCTGTCGTCTGTCTTTAATTCTCGACGTGTAGTTTTATTGTAACTAAAAAATAAAAAATATTAAAATGGTATTTTTCCATGAAAGTTCAATAAAGTACACAATTGTAATCCACTAAATCGATAAGTACAACGACAGGTCGCAATCTTAAAACGTTAAGGCTACAGATTAAAAGCTAAAATAAAAGAATTGGGTCGTTCCTCAGCGGGTGCCATGGGGGTAAATTTGAACAACCCTGTCATGACAGAGATTAGGGTGGGCTAGGGAGTGGCGGTACCATGAAATGTCGCGCCATTTTAGTTTTACCGCACAATGACGTTACGGGCCACTCCTGACATTTGGGCTGTAGCAAAAAAGCAGCCCTACCTTCCCTTACCGCTGATAACTGAAAAACCTTAGCTTGAAGCTTGATTTGCACACGGCCGCTCGCAATTTTACCGCCCTTTCTCCTTGACATTTACAAATAGTTCAGTTCCGAATTTGGGTAGAACAAAAAGGTAATATTACAGTAGATTATTAATGTACGAGTTCGTAAAGTTGTTCGTAGACAATACCTATATAAAATTCTAGACATTATATTTATATACAATCAATACAAAAAAATCTTCAATAAAGCCGTGTTCAAGGAGATATGACCGAGGGGTCACCGTAGTGGGCGCTGGCCCATAAATGTTAAATAGTCAAGGTAAATTACATTCATTAAATCATATACGTAACGGAGTAGCCTAATTTGAAAGGTCTATCCGTATACATGTAGGTAGGTAGTAGTACTTTAAAAGAGTAACAAATAACAACAATAATCAAATCAAATCAAATCAAAAATCTTTTATTTACACAAAAATCACATTAAACTACGTACAAGGAGAGAGAAAAAAAAAAAACAATACATAAAACGCAGGATTAAAAAAATAAAATTATACAAAAACAATAAAGAAATAAAAAAAATAAATAAAGGTACGCAGAGAAATGTGACCCTGTAAAAAGGAACACCACTCAGCGTAATTTGAGGGGATACCTCAACGCTGGTTTTCAGTGGCGACCTCTTACTACTACTAATAATACACCCAGAACGTCAGCGACAGTGTTACATATATCAACTTATAAATTTGAGAAAATATGTGAAAATAAATATATAAAAGTAATAATATAAAGTTTGAAAAATAAACAACAACAAAAAAATTGCAGTCATGTGCCTTTAAGAAATTGTTAACATTATTATATATATTATACATAAAAAAAATAAAAAATAAAAAATAAAAACCTCCGGACATCTAGTGAGCCACTGGCACTCCACAACAGCAACAAACAGCATATGTTGGTCACTATTGAAATGATCACGACATTAACTGCAAGTTTAGTAAAAGTAATTTGTATGCACGTTTAAAACTATGGATAGTGCTTAATTTCCACAAAGGTGGTGGGATACTATTCCAGCAGTTCGTTGCTGCATATTTGAAGCTGCCGTGGAATGCAGCGGTATGATGACGCGGCATATACAAAATATGTAAAGAGGCGCGAGTATTATTAACTGGGATTCGATCATTTGGCCAACTGAATTTGGTGTACAAATATGTAGGCAACTTGTACTTTGCTATACCAAATAGTAAACTAGCGAAGTGTAGTTGTCGTCTATAGCACATCTTCAATATCTTGGCACTGTTTAAAAATGGTGTCACATGAGAGCGTGGTGGAACTTTAAAGCAGAAACGTGCACAGGCGTTCTGCACACGTTGTATTACGTTCTTAGTTCTCGCCAGTAGTCGCGGTCCTATAACCGCATCGGCGTAGTTAAATTTCGACAAAATTAGCGCTTCACAAAGATTTATTCGCACATTAGTGTTCAAAAAGTTCCTGATGTGATAGATTAATTTCAGCCTGTAAAAGCAACTTTTCACGGTATTAAGGATATGTTTTTCGAAACGCAAATTCTCATCAAGCAAGACGCCTAAGTTTTTTGCCTCACTGACTCTCTTTATTGTTTTATTTTGTACGCAAATATTCAAATTCATGGCAGATATCTTACTGACTTGTGCTCTTGTTCCTATTATCATATACTTAGTTTTATCCGGGTTAAGTTGTAGATTATTTGCATCAGACCACATTGCTAACCGACTTAAGTCCTCATTTAATTTAGCGGTAGCTGTAAGAGCATCATTTGGACTGAAAGATATATATAACTGAATATCATCGGCAAAAATATGATATCGACAGTTCTTAATGGTTTTTATTATATCAGCACAATACAATATATATAACAAAGGACCCAAAATAGACCCTTGGGGAACACCTCGAGTAACTGGGCTACTTTGAGAAATACTTTTGGACCCATCTTCATTTAATACCTCTACAACTTGAGATCTATTGTTGAGATAACTGTGAAACCACTTAATTGCTTCTGGACTAAATCCATAATAGTGAAGTTTAGCCAAAAGTAAGGATAAGTTAATGGTGTCAAAGGCCCTAGAGTAATCCAATAGTACTAAGATAGTTCCCGCACCCTTATCTTGAGCACTTAGAATATTGTCTATTACATCAAGTAACGCCGTTGTAGTACTTCTGCGCTTCCTGAAGCCTGACTGAACGCTAGGTAAGATGTTATTTTTTTCCAAATATTCTGATACTTGCAAATAAACAATTCTTTCTAAAATCTTGGAGAGACAAGGTAGGATACTTATCGGCCGCAAATCACTGTAAAGAACAGGGTTTTCAATCTTAGGGATTGGTTTTACCACTGCGTTTCGCCATATTCTGGGAAACACACTGGTTTTTATAGATGTGTTTACAATTACACTTATTATATTAATTATGTGTGTAAAACTGGATTTCAACATTTCTAATGAAATTCCATCCGAACCAATAGCATTTGATTTTAGACTGCGAAATGCTTTAATTATAGCGAATTCATCAACAGTTTTTAAGGAAAAAGTACTACTTCCGTGTCTGTTTAATAAGTAGTAACTTAATTCTCCAGGCAAGGCAAGACTCCTACCAGGAATATTTAGAAAGTAGTTATTAATTATGTGGGGATCATTTAAAGTATTTGGTAAAATACAGTGTTTAGAATTTTTATATTTAACAGTTCGTCTTAAATTTTTCCAAAGGAGTGAAGGGTTCCTAACATTATTGTTTATAAACGTAGAATAATATGCAGTTTTCTCATTTTTAAGCGCGTTTTTCACATCAGTTTTCAACATCTTATAGTAGTCGTAATGCGTATCCAGTTTAGTTTTACGCGCTTTTAAGTAAGCTTGGTCACGAGTTCGCATCATCAATTTAATATTATATGTAATCCACGGATACTGAAAGTCTTTAAGGAAAGTGGCCTTTATGGGTGCCAGGGTGTCGAAGACAAAAAGAAGGTTTGAATTTAGTTCTGATACCATGACATTGACATCTTCAGCATCTTTAAGGTGATCCCAGTTTACAGAGTTCAAGTAAAAACTAAGCATATTCGAGTCAATATCTTTTATTTTTCGGTAGTATTTTAATTTAGTTTTAGGCTTAGTTTTCGTAATTTTTAACTCGCATGCTACAAATGCATGCCTACTAAGATCACTTACATGATCTATCCAAATTTTGCTAAGGCTTTTATCCGAACAAATTACATCGATAAGCGTTTCGCTGTGACTAGTAACATGCGTTGGCTCATTAACATATTGGCTCATATTGGTATAAGTTAAAAATTCGTTAAGCATTTTTGTGTTAATATGATTAGAATCCATGTAGTTTATATTGAAGTCTCCTAGTAAAACAATCTGATCAGCTCGTGCGAAAGAGCCGTATGATTCAGTTAATGCGTTTAAGAATGTACGTGTATTTAACCATGGCGGTCTATACGCAGTACCGATGATAACCGTTTTACCGCAGAAGCACACACTGAGCCACATCTGCTCAACCATGGAAACTTCTGGATGAGAAAGTATTTTGACTGAGATGCCAGATTTAATGTAGAACCCAACACCGCCCCCTCGAGACCTAACCCGTGCTGAACGCGGCTTGTGACTAAGGCGATAACCAGGCACAAAAGGGGCGCGCCCTGTCTCTCCCTGTCGTAGCCACGTTTCGTTTAAGCCCATAATATCCACCTGATGTCGTGCCATGGCTACAAGAAATTCATCATGCCTACTTCCAAGCGATCCTGGGTTCAAGAAACCAATTTTAAGTTTCCGTTTGTTTAACATTGTAATAAAATAACTATAATTATTAATATATATAATAAGCGGTATGACAGATGAAGGAAGTTATTCAAAAATAGTAAATGATTGCTATAGGTCACATTTCTCTTACAAAAAAAATACAATTCACAAAACATGTTATCATTTAAAAAATAATGCCAGATAAACAGTATTAAAAAAAATAATGCCAGATAAGCTTTTAGGAAAAATATTGTTATAATTAAGTACCGTAAACTATAATAAAAAAGACTCAAAATATCCACTAATAAAGTGAATGAAATGCGTAAAACTCTATAACCATAACTGTTAATTTTTATATCTGTTAAATACGTTACGCTCCAAAAACCTTCGTAATATCCGATTCATTTAGGATACGGTGTACCTCGGTTTCCATGTTACGACGGGCAAAGATCCGCCCTGCCTTGGTCCATATGAAACGCCATGCTTTATTCCGACCCTCTTCCCGCGTTTTATAAAAGAGACGTCTATTCGCTGCAGTTAATCGCTCGTTTAAATAAAACCGCCGCGGCTCGCCTTCCACGATACCGGAAGAGTCAATAACGCGACGTACGCGCGCAGCATGCAGCATATCGTCGCGCACAACCCGCCGCGCCAGCCGCACTACGACCGGTCGCGGCCGCTCGCGCTCGCCGCCATCCGCTGTATTCCGACGTCCCCTTCTCTCTGCACTAACGATGTCTCTTTCGTCAAAATTAAGACCAATTTTTTTTGCCACAAGTTGAACAATGTGTGTGAGGTTTTCCTGCGGTTTTTCCGGCAAACAAGCTATTTCGACGTCATTTAGAAGATATTCTTGTTCACGTAGGTTTAGCTCAGCTCGCAGTAATGTTATGGTTTCCGAGGAGTTCGTAGACCCAGATGTCTCTTGGACGTTCTCCAAGGCCACCAATCTATTTTCCATAAGATCGACGCGCTTGACGCAGTCCGACAATGATATATTCAACTGAGATAGTTCTTCTCTAAAATCTGCTACTTCCCACCTCATCGAGAGAATTTCGGATCGTAGTAATCTAATTTCGTGGACAATCGAACTTATGGGAATATCTTCATTTAAGATGGCATCGCTGTGAGTGTCCATCTCATCATTTACGGACTCTTGCGATGCTGCTGCGCTTACGGGGGTACACATTTTAGGTGGCGCATCGCATTTTGGTTTGCAGCGCCCGCACAGCGCTGCTTAATAATAATATTATTATTATTGTTGCAATAATAATATTATTATTAATTAAAAGTAGGAAAGGATAAATTAACGATCGAACATGTTGCGGCTGAACCTGAACGCCATTCGCTCGCGGACTATGTTTGATATGTGTAGCGCGCTATACATCGCACTATTATTTATAATTAACTATCTTTTACCCGCGACTTCGTTCGCGTGGACTGTTGTCGTGTGATGATTCGCTAGTATTTAGCGCTTTTAATATCATCCTATTCCTGTGGAATTAAAAGGATTTCTATAGCCTATATGTTATTCCAATTTATAAGAAATAATTGTGCCAAATTTCATCGATATTGATTCAGCTGATTCGCCGTGAAAGAGTAACAAACGTACATCTATACTCACAAATATTCGCATTTATAATATTAGTTGGATGTTGATTTATAGCGTATTTATTATTGGTTTGTTTAGAACGATTGCTAGCATATCGAACTTTTAGCGCTCCGAAGAAATCCGTCTTCCGACATGAAGGAAGGCAAATTAACAAACAGACTTTCGTATTTATATTGTCAATATAAAATGTCTTCGTAAAAAAAAAACTGTGAATAGTAATTTGTGTAAAGTAGTAATATGTTCTTCATAACTTCTAGACACAAAGTTGTGCAAAATAAAGTTCAAGGTGTACATCATAGACGACATTGAGGTATTAAATAATTCAAACATCTAATTGATTTGAATCCTGAGAGTGTTGCCACCTGTATGTTGTGTGTGATACATTCCTTATTTTAAGGTCTGTTACTTACATGAAACTATAGTGATATAGGCATAATAGATTACAGATATTTATTAATTAGAGCAAAGATTACTTTCCAGCCTCAACTCAAAAAGAGCTGTATTATAGGTTTGACAGGTTTGTTTTGCTCCGAAACAAAGCACTGATGAGGTATTTTTGATGAGATATTATTGTGTAATTATGTAAAAATTAACATCAATAATATTTTTAATTCTAATTCCACAATATGACTCACAATTTAAGGTGAAGCAGAATAAAGTGATTCTAATATTGTAGGAAACAGGGGCTTGTGAGTGACCAGGCTAGTTGTGGTTAATCCCATTCTGAACATCACTTTATTATGAGGATAAAGATAGCTCATCCAACCTGTACCAGACAGTAATGACTAAATGTAACTATTTTAAGCATTATATTTTTAAAAGAGCAAACACCAATTTTCTTGCTGGCTCTTCTCAGTAGGAACAGCTTTCCCAACAAGCAGTAGAGTTGACGATTCAAAAGCACTTGTTTATAAGTTATTTGAATAAACAATAATCAAATTATTGTTTGACTATTAGATGTACTAGGTTGTGCAATGAGGTGTTAATATTTATCTAGCTTAAACCAGCACTGTCTCATTCAAAATGTTTGTTAGTAGTAATAATGTTGTTATATTTCTAGCCTGTTATACTGAGTGGATAATAGCATGCTGGACTGGTGTTAAAATAAATCTGGTCAATTTTTTTGTAAATTAATTAGGCCTCAACCTATTTATGGCAGTTCACAATTCATGAACCCAAAAAAGTCTAATAGTGAGCTCTGTCTCAATTTACAATACATGAACATTTCATATGTTGTGGAAAAAGGTGAATATAACAAACGAAACAAAAATTTATATATCTCCAATATTCAATTCAAACAATCAAAGTAGTTAGTTACTGTTACCTACATGACAAATCACTGAACACACACCTACAGTACAAGTCTTACATATAAATTAAGAAAAAAATCCTGTTATTCAAAGAATTACTATACTAATGATAAAAAATTATAATAATATTTTCATGATGATATATAATTTTAATATATGATAGATAAAAAAAACAAAACTTTTATAAGCAAGAAATAAAAAATGATTTTTATTTATTTGTTTAACTTATGAAAATTATTTTTATGTATTGTTACTATAAATTGATGCCAGAACTTTATTCTATTTCCTTTTAATAAATATGAAACTTCTATATTTTAAACCAACTTGGTAAATATATCTTTTATTAAACATAAAAAAATGAATCTATGCTGTAAATAAATATTTTATGCTGGATATAAATAAATTGTTAAGTAATAATATATTTTATAATTTTTTTTGTTCTTTATCTGTAGTAATTATCCGTTGCCTGTATAGGTAGGTTAAATTTTATCATAGAAGTCTTAGTAAAAATATATAAGGTCATAACATAAAAAATTTATAGCTTGGGATTCAAAGAATTTGTCAAGAAATTGAACTATGCAAGTATTTTTAAAAATAGTTAACTTCAGGGTATCCTAAGATAAACAGAAGAACGCAACATTAAATATAAGAATTTAGTGAAATGTCGAAACTCTGGTTTACCCGGTTACAACAGGTTGGCTATATTTTGGCAAACTAAAAATAGATGTACCATCGTAAATACTTGAATAGTAAAAAACTCTTAGCTGCAACAAGGAGTGATTTACGTTAATGATATGATCACGTATACCACTTTTGAGAACAGTAACTTCTTACGCTGAAAAGTGAAAGTAAAAGCAAGAATTGACAACTGTTTAGTAAAAACAATGTTAGGTTGCAGGCATTACACTAAAACTGATGAATAATACCTACTTTTATGGTTTCCTAAACTGTAAACGAAAATCATGAACTATATAAGTTTGTACCAACACTGAATAAACTTTTCGATTCAATATAATTGAGAAAGTTATAAAAATCACAAGCACTATTTGCAACACAGAGCACAGACGACAAACCCGAACTACCAAAGACTACATAGCACTACTCTGTGATAATTCATAATACTCAAATGGTCCTATAGCAGGGCGGTTTTACTACAGGCGCCAACACATGTTATCTCGCATCCCTCTTGCACATGTACGTATTTATGAATGAATCGTATGAAAATAGTCTCAGCTGCATCTCGCTCCACTCCTACATACATATTTTTACGCACTCATTCTCATTTTGACTGTCTATCATATAACAAGACAACAAGTTGATTTTATTAATGAATGGGCGGTGTATTAAATTTTTAAATTTCCCGTTGTAAAGTTCTAGTACTTTAATTTTTACTAAAATGTATAATTTTGTTTTAATTTAGTTAGCAAAATTCTTGAAACAAATATCACTAGAAGCAAATTAAATGTATCAAGTCTTATTTCACCAGTAGCTGTTGAGATATTTCTTAAAATGAGAAATATAACAACGAAGAAACGTGCAGTTATAAAACAATAAGAAGAGGATTTACTTAATCATTATATAAATGTAAGTGTTGAGTTTTAATGAATTTTGTGCATCTCAATAATAGTAAGAGCTTTCTTAAAATTTACATTCTCACATCTAAATATAATAACCTAACCTTGCATGGATAGCCTAAAACCTTTAACATGCAGTATAATTTTTATTTCCTATTTGACTTAGTTATCGTTATATAAAAATTATGATATGTACATTAATTTCGATTGATGAATTAGCTATATTCATTATTATATTAAGGATATGTCTTGCGATTTTATATAGCTTCTAGTGTCTTGTAGTGCAATAAATGATTAATAATGGAACATTAAAGTTAAAGTTTTTTAGAAGTTGTTCTAATTGATCATAAGTGTGTATCTATCTTAGTTATGAATAATTTGGACATAACTTAAATGGTCTGCTTAATATTTTTTTTTAGAAGTATTTTCAATTGAAGTTGTATACTTCATTGTATTATATTAGAACTTTAAAAATGATTGTCAAGTTTATTATAATGAGACTCGGATGAAAAGGGAGTAAATAGCAAAAGAGAGCAAGTTTATTCTGTATAAAGCAATATAGGGTATATTGCTTTATATAACACTATTGTTGATTTTTAATTAAAAAGCAAAATTTAAATTTACGATTGATTAAACGATTGATTGATTAATTGCAGATTCAAGAATCCTCAGATCCAAGATTAAGAGTAATTTTTTATTTTAATATGATTGTCACATGATGTTATTTATAGTTATGATTTGAGATATCTTTACATTTACAGTGCTAATAAAAGATATAATAGTATGTGTAATGAATGAAAGAATAACAGCAATATTAAAAGACTGTTCTATAAAACTGAAAGTAAATATTTATGTAATTTATAAATCACTTAAAATGTGCAACTGTTTATATCTAACAGAAATTAAATAACAAACAATATTTCTCCTTCATACTTATGCAATAATAAAAAGCAATTTTTCTAAAAGTGAACCCATTTACTCTTTCTTAACAAATCAATGCATAATGACACAAAAAACATTTTTTTATTTTATTATAGAACAACTATTCATATAGATTCAAATACAACCTCGTTCATAAGAGGTTCTATTTGAATAGTAACAATTATTTTCAGAGATTTTCAGAGATGGACTAAGTGCAACTAAAGAAAGGTAACTAATACTCAAGTGAAGCCTGAATTTATGAAGCTAAGTTAGATTCTCGTAATTTCAGCCACAGATGTAAGCGTGCACTCAAACATCAGTAGCCAAAAGCGACTGGGAAAAGAATTAAGGTTTTACATGTATTGCAGGTGCCAAATACCGGCTCTTTGCCAACCGCAATACATTACCATTACAAAAAAAAAAAATGTAAAAATTAATGGATTGAATGAAATTAATGGATTAATTTTACAGGAGGGCAGTCCGACAGCTGGCCTCGTGACTCCACGAGCTACGCTGGTCTGGCCTCGCTGCTGCCAATGGAGACGTGCCGCCGCCCCTCACCCCAGGCCGGCCCGTCCGGCTATGCCGCAGCTGCTGTCGCTCCGCCGTCGCCTCGAGCGCTCGAACAGCGCCAGGCCGAACAGTAGCGTCAACCACCAGGACCTCTGTAATTTGAGAAAATGCATTTGAGGTAACTAATACTCAAGTGAAGTCTGAATTTATGAAGCTAAGTTAGATTCCCGTAATTTCAGCCACAGATGTAAGCGTGCACTCAAACATCAGTAGCCAAAAGCGACTGGGAAAAGAATTAAGGTTTTACATGTATTGCAGGTGCCAAATACCGGCTCTTTGCCAACCGCAACACATAACCATTACAACAAAAAAATGTAAAAATTAATGGATTGAATGAAATTAATGGATTAATTTTACAGGAGGGCAGTCCGACAGCTGGCCTTGTGACTCCACGAGCTACGCTGGTCTGGCCTCGCTGCTGCCAATGGAGACGTGCCGCCGCCCCTCACCCCAGGCCGGCCCGTCCGGCTATGCCGCAGCTGCTGTCGCTCCGCCGTCGCTTCGAGCGCTCGAACAGCGCCAGGCCGAACAGTAGCGTCAACCACCAGGACCTCTGTAATTTGAGAAAATGCATTTGAGGTAACTAATACTCAAGTGAAGTCTGAATTTATGAAGCTAAGTTAGATTCCCGTAATTTCAGCCACAGATGTAAGCGTGCACTCAAACATCAGTAGCCAAAAGCGACTGGGAAAAGAATTAAGGTTTTACATGTATTGCAGGTGCCAAATACCGGCTCTTTGCCAACCGCAATACATTACCATTACAAAAAAAAAAAATGTAAAAATTAATGGATTGAATGAAATTAATGGATTAATTTTACAGGAGGGCAGTCCGACAGCTGGCCTCGTGACTCCACGAGCTAAGCTGGTCTGGCCTCGCTGCTGCCAATGGAGACGTGCCGCCGCCCCTCACCCCAGGCCGGCCCGTCCGGCTATGCCGCAGCTGCTGTCGCTCCGCCGTCGCCTCGAGCGCTCGAACAGCGCCAGGCCGAACAGTAGCGTCAACCACCAGGACCTCTGTAATTTGAGAAAATGCATTTGAGGTAACTAATACTCAAGTGAAGTCTGAATTTATGAAGCTAAGTTAGATTCCCGTAATTTCAGCCACAGATGTAAGCGTGCACTCAAACATCAGTAGCCAAAAGCGACTGGGAAAAGAATTAAGGTTTTACATGTATTGCAGGTGCCAAATACCGGCTCTTTGCCAACCGCAACACATAACCATTACAACAAAAAAATGTAAAAATTAATGGATTGAATGAAATTAATGGATTAATTTTACAGGAGGGCAGTCCGACAGCTGGCCTTGTGACTCCACGAGCTACGCTGGTCTGGCCTCGCTGCTGCCAATGGAGACGTGCCGCCGCCCCTCACCCCAGGCCGGCCCGTCCGGCTATGCCGCAGCTGCTGTCGCTCCGCCGTCGCTTCGAGCGCTCGAACAGCGCCAGGCCGAACAGTAGCGTCAACCACCAGGACCTCTGTAATTTGAGAAAATGCATTTGAGGTAACTAATACTCAAGTAAAGTCTGAATTTATGAAGCTAAGTTAGATTCCCGTAATTTCAGCCACAGATGTAAGCGTGCACTCAAACATCAGTAGCCAAAAGCGACTGGGAAAAGAATTAAGGTTTTACATGTATTGCAGGTGCCAAATACCGGCTCTTTGCCAACCGCAACACATAACCATTACAACAAAAAAATGTAAAAATTAATGGATTGAATGAAATTAATGGATTAATTTTACAGGAGGGCAGTCCGACAGCTGGCCTTGTGACTCCACGAGCTACGCTGGTCTGGCCTCGCTGCTGCCAATGGAGACGTGCCGCCGCCCCTCACCCCAGGCCGGCCCGTCCGGCTATGCCGCAGCTGCTGTCGCTCCGCCGTCGCTTCGAGCGCTCGAACAGCGCCAGGCCGAACAGTAGCGTCAACCACCAGGACCTCTGTAATTTGAGAAAATGCATTTGAGGTAACTAATACTCAAGTGAAGTCTGAATTTATGAAGCTAAGTTAGATTCCCGTAATTTCAGCCACAGATGTAAGCGTGCACTCAAACATCAGTAGCCAAAAGCGACTGGGAAAAGAATTAAGGTTTTACATGTATTGCAGGTGCCAAATACCGGCTCTTTGCCAACCGCAATACATTACCATTACAAAAAAAAAAAATGTAAAAATTAATGGATTGAATGAAATTAATGGATTAATTTTACAGGAGGGCAGTCCGACAGCTGGCCTCGTGACTCCACGAGCTACGCTGGTCTGGCCTCGCTGCTGCCAATGGAGACGTGCCGCCGCCCCTCACCCCAGGCCGGCCCGTCCGGCTATGCCGCAGCTGCTGTCGCTCCGCCGTCGCCTCGAGCGCTCGAACAGCGCCAGGCCGAACAGTAGCGTCAACCACCAGGACCTCTGTAATTTGAGAAAATGCATTTGAGGTAACTAATACTCAAGTGAAGTCTGAATTTATGAAGCTAAGTTAGATTCCCGTAATTTCAGCCACAGATGTAAGCGTGCACTCAAACATCAGTAGCCAAAAGCGACTGGGAAAAGAATTAAGGTTTTACATGTATTGCAGGTGCCAAATACCGGCTCTTTGCCAACCGCAACACATTACCATTACAAAAAAAAATGTAAAAATTAATGGATTGAATGAAATTAATGGATTAATTTTACAGGAGGGCAGTCCGACAGCTGGCCTCGTGACTCCACGAGCTACGCTGGTCTGGCCTCGCTGCTGCCAATGGAGACGTGCCGCCGCCCCTCACCCCAGGCCGGCCCGTCCGGCTATGCCGCAGCTGCTGTCGCTCCGCCGTCGCCTCGAGCGCTCGAACAGCGCCAGGCCGAACAGTAGCGTCAACCACCAGGACCTCTGTAATTTGAGAAAATGCATTTGAGGTAACTAATACTCAAGTGAAGTCTGAATTTATGAAGCTAAGTTAGATTCCCGTAATTTTAGCCACAGATGTAAGCGTGCACTCAAACATCAGTAGCCAAAAGCGACTGGGAAAAGAATTAAGGTTTTACATGTATTGCAGGTGCCAAATACCGGCTCTTTGCCAACCGCAACACATAACCATTACAAAAAAAATTGTAAAAATTAATGACGTACGTATTACCA
Source organism: Morpho helenor (assembly GCA_029227775.1). Taxonomy (NCBI): domain Eukaryota; kingdom Metazoa; phylum Arthropoda; class Insecta; order Lepidoptera; family Nymphalidae; genus Morpho; species Morpho helenor. Next base: position 6,123,356 of record JARGCU010000006.1, read on the forward strand.
AAACTGCGCAATTTCAGAAATCAGTACGACACCTTTTCGTATTCGTTTCGGATTCGTAAAAAACACATGCACAAACCTCCACCACCGCCACCACCATACACAAGCACTATATACATTCACTATCACAAACTCAACAACTCAAATGTTTGAATTTCAACAAACATTCTCGGATAAAATGTGAGTAGTTATCCAAAACTTAATAACAAATAAACTATACTTTTGCACTATTTAATACGAAGAAAATTGAAACGTTCTGACTCACCTGAAACGTTCGTTATACGTAATATATAACTGTAATCACTTTTTACTTACGCAAAAATATATAAACCAACAAATGATTTTTAATTTAAATTAGACACTTCCATAAACTTCTTGTTAACGCACACTATATACAATAACACGATATAATAGGAATACGACAATTCCCGTTCCGAGATGCACTTCTCTTGAACGACGAACAAGTACTGAATGTCACTGAAACGTTTTATCGGTATATATAGTAAGACTCCACCGGAAACAATAACGGCACAGTGTTGCCCCTATTTAATCAAAAAGGGCGCGATTAGGGTTGCCACCTTTTTTTTGAAGAAAAATACTATTTTTCTTTTTAAATCAAAAAAATATAGTACTTTTAGGAAATTCAGGAAAAAAAAAGGACACATCTATTTTCAATCATTATTTATTTTTCCATGATTATTTTTTATTACTTTTCGCTGGATAATGACACGGAGTTAGAGCTACTAACTAACTAAGCCCCGTAAATACATGAATGAGTTTCGTTCCTACATTCCCTATGCAGGGCTGCGGGTGCGTTCCATTCACAGTTAATTAAAAAAAGCACGACAATTGCAATTAGCGATAAAAATATTTTTAGGAACTCAATCCAAATTAAATTAAAAAAAAAGATCAAAACACTTAACTTATAATTTTCTTTATTTAACATTAGTTTTTGATAACTTAATTTACATAACAGCATACAAGGAGAAAAATAAACGACAATGCTTACTGAATCACGCCGATCACCTTAACACTGTACACTAACACTTTTTCACCACGAAGTCAAACAGCGGAATGCGCGTCCACTTACCGGACAGCACTATTTATACTTCATGGATGACGTATTATCTGCATCCCCTCCTTACTCAGTGTTTCATATCTTACACGGCCTCTCCTGACAGTGCTTCGTCCTCGACAGCAACCTGGATCTCATTATTATCCCCGGCACCACGTGGCTGCTCAGCGGGTTGAATTGAACCGCTGCCTCTCACCTCATTGAACGTTTTATCCGTAAAGACGTCTATCTCTGCGGACTGCCCCTCACACTGTTGCCCAGACGGACCTGCCTCAGAGTCCTCAATTTCATCATCTAAAATTGCACATGAATTAAATACATAGACATTACATACATTTCACATACATACATTTCCATCTTCCTTCGCCACCTTTCATAAATTTCACAATTCTCATACACTGAAAAACATACAAACATACATCATCTGCCTATGAGACGTCTCATTAACACTCTCACACAGTTAATCTCATTATCTTTTCTGACAATAACTCGCACACACGACTTAACACACCATTCCTAGTATGGAACACACGCAGCGTCCATTAACATATCCCCGTGAGACACACGCAGCGCTCACTATGGAACACACGCAGCGTCCATTATAATAACCCAGTGAGACACACGCAGCGCTCACTATGGAACACACGCAGCGTCCATTATGATAACCCCGTGAGACACACGCAGCGCTCACTATGGAACACACGCAGCGTCCATAAGATAACCCCGTGAGACACACGCAGCGCTCACTATGGAACACACGCAGCGTCCATAAGATAACCCCGTGAGACACACGCAGCGCTCACTATGGAACACATACATGGAATACATGCAGCGTCCATTTTAAAATCACTGTGAGACACACTTAATGCTCACTGTGATAAAAGCAGCCAACTGAAACAAGTCAATGCTTATTAACTTACATTCAAAGAAATCAGCACATGTTTCAGGACACCACTCTCCTCTCCACGGCACCATATATTCGGCTGCCGCTTGCGTGGTCTTCCCATAAGAACCACTTAGTAATTGCAGCTTGTACCGGCCACTCGGTAAAGCCTGCAATACTTTGTACGGACCTCGCATACATGGATCAAGTTTCCCAGTGGCCTGAGAATTCTTGATAACGAAAACAAACTCGTTTACTTTAAAAACGCGAGCTCGTCTTCTATGCTCGTTCACAGTTTTGTCCTGTCGTGCCTGATTTTCTTTTAGAAGATCAGCAGCTCTACTCCTGCAAATTTCTCGCCAGGCTTGACGGTTTGGTCGGGCATCTTGCACTGACAAATCTCTAATTAAAGCTCGGATTACAGGAGTCGTGCCATCGATACCAATTAACAGTTGTAAAGCTGAAGCTTGAGTTGTTTTGTGCTTTGTAACATTTATCACCAACTGCAACTTTTCCAAAACGTCAGACCAAGATGCATTGTTATGATTTGCCTCGATACGTATCATGTTCAAAACTGTTCGTATATATCGCTCCGCTTGACCATTGGAGTGGTGCATCTCTGGTGTAATATGATGAACATCACATCCTTGCTCTTTGACCCAGTTTACAAAATTTGCGGATTCGAACATACGTCCGCGGTCAGTTATAAGTTGCTTTGGTGCACCGAATAACGAAAAAGCGTTGCCCATTATTTTTTTTAACTCGTCCGCGTCCTGTCTACACATAGGATATAGCAAACAGTACTTTGTAAATGCATCCACTAGTACAAGTACAAATTTATAGCCCTGAGACACTGGCAATGGTCCCAAAGCGTCGACGTGAATACTATTAAAGGGAATATCCGATTTTTCCCAAGACGTTATGAATTGATGAGGAGCTCTAGGAACCCTTTTCTTTGAAATACAAATTAAACAGTGTGCTACATATTTACTAACAAACTGTCTAAGACCCGGGAACCAAAAATGTTTTAATATGAGGTCCAATGTTTTTGCACAACTGATATGCTCATGCTCATCGTGAAATATCCTTAATAGACTTAAGCGATGACCCTTGGGAATGTAAATTAACAAACGCGATTCTTCGCCTGTAGGTGCATATCGATAATAAAGGAGATCATTCTTATAGACGTACCGTCTAGAATCTAATTCACCGTCTTGTAGTTTTTGGACGAGATTTTGAGTCTCATTATCAGCGGCTTGTGCGATATGTGCCCAATTACGAGGGTGGATTTGGTTAACTACTTTGGTCAATACAGGATTACGACTGAGATAGTCAGCGTGAGACATACTGACACCCTTTCTATATTCGATGGTAAACGTAAAATCTTGCAAATACATCCACCAACGTGCAACACGGGGCAGAATATCTTTTTTACGTTCAGTTGCTTTAAGAGCATTACAGTCCGTCATTATCTTAAAATCAATTCCCACTAAATAATGCCGAAAATGTTGTAATGCTTTGACAACCGCCAAGGTCTCAAGTTCATACGAGTGATATCTAGACTCGGCACCTTGAGTCACTTTACTGTAGTATCCTACTACCCGCTTTATGTTATTAGAATGAATTTGGAATAAGATGGCCCCGTACCCAACACTGCTAGCATCACTGTGCAGTTCAGTTGGTAACTTTGGATCGAATATTGCAAGAATTGGGTCATTAGTCAAACAAGTAATAACGTACTGTCGAGCCTGTTCTTGTTGTTCTCCCCATTCAAACTTTTCACCTATTTTAGTTAATCTTGCAATGGAAGCGGTCTTGGAGGAGTAACCTTCTATATATCGCCTGAAATACCCAGCCAAACCTAGGAATTGACGCACCTGTTTTACATTTATAGGGATGGGTGCATTAATTAGAGCTTCAACTTTACGAGGGCTCGGCTTGACCTGACCTTCACTAACTAATCTACCGAGATATTCCACCTCAGTGGTTAGAAATGAACATTTCTTGAGATTTATAGAAAAGCCTGCCTTAGTAAGAGTTTGTAAGACACCGCGCAAAAGCGTTATGCCTTCAGGCACCGAAGAACTCATAAGAAGCACATCGTCAATATAAACAAGAACATTACCAGCCTCTATATGATGACGCAATGTGTTATTTATAATACGCTGGTAAACAATCGGGGCATTAGCAAGACCGTATGGCATTTTAACGTACTCGTAATGACCCTCTGGGGTAACGAACCCAGTTTTACTTATAGACAACTCATCTAAAGGTATCTGGTGAAAACCAGTGGCCATGTCCAAACTAGAAAAATACTTGAATCCGCCAAGTCTATCTACGTGGTCGTCTATTAAAGGGAGAGGGTAGCGATCTTTCACCGTCACCCTGTTTAACGCGCGAAAATCTACACACAGCCTATCCGATCCGTCCCGTTTTTTAACCAAAATGATCGGGCTAGAATATTCCGATATTGATTCTCTAATTATGCCTTTATTCAATAAATCACTGATTATTTCCCGGACCCTCAGTTTTTCCTGATGCGATAATTTATATGGACGATACGCGATTGGAGATTCATCTTTTAATGTAATCGTCATTTTACCCGAAGTGACTGTAGTCGTAGCAGTGCCAGATATTAAAAACTCTAAAAACTCATTTACAACATGTTTTAAACATTCAAATGATTCACCACGAATTGTAGTGTTAATTTCTGGTATTTCAGACTGTTTAACCTCGCACGCCTGTATTATATTTTTACAAGTATTCGTTAAATACTGCTCATGTTTAGTACGCACGTACGTTATTCCATCACGATTTAGAACATCTGTTCCTATAATTATCGGTGTACTCATACACGCAGAAGGAACAACCATTAAATCTACTTCGATGGAAATTTGACTAAATTCAATAGTAAGAGTTACGTAATACCTACAAGTAATTTCATGATCGCTAATTCCCTTCAATTTACATAACGTCGGCTTTTTCTGACAAGAGAAGTATTTTAAAACATTATCCGAAATCAGAGATACATTAAGAGCACCACTATCAATGAGTACATCTACTGGGATGCCGTCGATTACAGCCGTAGTTATATCGCTATTTTTTGAAACCGCTTTAAAATACTCGCGACATAGGTTAACGTTACGTTTGTTACGCGATTGCGATCTGTCTTTCGCAAAACAAGTGTCTTCCGTATGTCCCGGTTTTTTGCAAAACTCACATATTTTACGATTACCTACTACTTTTGAGGCTGGCTCTGGTTTTGGTTCTACGCTTTCAGTTTTCATTCTTTTAGAACATTGGTAACTCTTATGGCCCGTTTTATTGCAAACAAAACACTTTAGAATAGAACGAGGCGGATGTGACCGTTTGTTATGTTGTATGGAGTGACGTGTGTCTTGCCTGGGTTGACTAGGTTTCGTATAGTTTTGTAAAAAGGGCACAATTTTATTAGGTGATAGATCTGCATTAATGCACGCCGCCCGTATTTGAGGGTCCGTTATACCTCTGATTACTATTAATGTCATTAACTCTTCACTCAATCCCTTCACGATTCGTAAACGTAATACTACGCGACGAGCATACTCAGCATAAGTAAGAAATTTATCGGACGTAGTATTCATTACTTCGTATAGAATATTGGCATAATCTAACCTTCGCGGGCAAAGAGGTTTAAATTCTGTTTTAAAATTAGTCCACGTTCTATCTCTAGTAACCCATTCGTGAAGCCACGTTTTAGCATCGCCCTTTAAACATGACGCAACACGCGATAAACATTCATGGTCAGTCCAACCGTTTGCAACTAAGGCCCTGTCAACTTCTTCGCACCAGAGATCTATGTCATGTATAGATGGATCAAAATTCGATACAAAATAACTTTGATTGCGGACCGGATTAAATGATTTAATCGCTTCTACCAGAGTCTGTACAGAGGTACCCGGAATACTTTCATTATTCACTGTATGGTTCTCCGCAGTAACCGAGGGCGAATTAACATCTGCGTCATTACAATTAGACTGAACAGTTTCTACCGTCGAATTATTATCATGGAGTAAAACATTGGAATTATTATTAACAATTTCATCTGTATTCGCGTTTATACCCGATGAAATTACCGTTTTACTGTTGGAAGTAACGATACTAGACTCTGTTGAAGTTATGTGATTATTTTCAAGCTTTTCTAAACGATTAAGAATAGCACCTAATTTTTCATTTATCGAACTACTCGCACAATCACCGGATGGCGACCTATGCTTCGAGGAACGTGATCGCGAACGCGGGCGCGAAGGTGTTTGTGTATGGTGTCGGCGTGATTTTTTACGAGATCTTTCCGGAGATCTACCGCCCATTTTGGAATTAATCACAAAACACAAAATAAAATTGAAATACTCTCAAAGATGCTGCTTTGTAAATTATCAAAAACAAAAACTACAAGATAATGGATGCCGAAGCAGGATAGGCCTAGGGTAGACCGATCCCCTCTTCTGATTTTAGGAACTCAATCCAAATTAAATTAAAAAAAAAGATCAAAACACTTAACTTATAATTTTCTTTATTTAACATTAGTTTTTGATAACTTAATTTACATAACAGCATACAAGGAGAAAAATAAACGACAATGCTTACTGAATCACGCCGATCACCTTAACACTGTACACTAACACTTTTTCACCACGAAGTCAAACAGCGGAATGCGCGTCCACTTACCGGACAGCACTATTTATACTTCATGGATGACGTATTATCTGCATCCCCTCCTTACTCAGTGTTTCATATCTTACAATATAGTATTTTTCGTGCTATATTCTTTTTCTATAATATATAGTACAATTTAAGCTAGTGTTTTTCAATTTATATATACATTTATTAAAGCAGGGACCTCGAAGCATATAGCATTATAGTATATCCTTAGTGTTTTTATTGAACTGTGATAATATAGGGAAGTTTTATTTTTTAATTTTAAAATATAAGTAAAAATAAAACTAAAATAATAAAAATAAAACTTTTCCTTCTATAGTAATATTTATTGTGTATGCTTTATTGAAGTGTTGTATATCATATGTCATACACAATATCAGTTATATTCTATGTTTTAGGTGGTTATTTCTGAATAGTTTTTATTCTTTCTGCGACAGACAATATGGATTACAGACATACTTTAATTATTTAACAGAAAGTTATTTGTTCAAGATACTTTAACATACTATCCCATTTAGTTGTGCACATTTCAACTAGATTTTTTGTCTGAGTAACTGTGTCTGGTCAAGGCACTGCTACTGTTGTTGCAATGAATTCATTAATATCTGATACAATGGCTGATATTCTTCAAGTGAGTTAAAATGTTTCAAATATAAATCATTTTTGTTTGTAAACACAAAAATTGGCATGTGTATGTTTAAAGTAACGGCCTGTTATCCACCCCAGCAGTGGGAACCATAAGCTTCCTCTATCCGTTTTTTGGGGAGAAGTATTGTAGCAAAGACCTACCATCGCGTTGCTCCAATGCGGATTGGTAGGTTACGCATATCCCTAGAATTCGCTAGAAGTATGCGGATTTCCTTACCATATTTTCCTTCACCGAAAAGCATGTCATAAATTGCAATTGTCAATTAGACATGTGCCTGCGCGGGGTATAAACCCATGATCGTCTTTACAGAGTCGAACGGCCTCACCGCTGAGCTATCCATAGCTTGTTCCATATTTATTAAAATGTATTTGCAATAATTTTCAGATGAACCTGGTCATAGCCAAAGAGAGTAGGTACTCATTGGGATGACGTCTAAGGGCTATATGCTGTTGATGCTTTATGGGATGAAGCACATGATTAGGTCAATTGATTTGACTAGATGAAGGCAAGTAAATATTTGATGTAAAGTATGTCAGTCTGTCCATTTCACTTTCTATTAAAACTGAAGCTTATATGTCTAATGGGCTAACTGCCTAATCCGTTTGAGATATAACAAAAAATGTTTGGTACAATTTTTCCTCTATTATAGTGATGCAAAAAAGTGTGTGATATAAGAATAGCTTAAAAGACATATTAGTGATGATCATTGGAACTTTGTCACATACAATACAGTATTTGGAAAGCGTAATATTTTTAGCCTGGTACTGCTAACAGTACAAAATCAAAGATATTTAACATAACACAAAGATTGTCACAGATACCCCTTATATTTTATTATTAAAAAAACAAAATTTATAATTATAGTCTCTATTCTATACTTAAAATATAACTGTAGACAAAGTTATAGACACGAAAAAAATATTTTCCAGACACTATTTAAGACCAGTAGAAGCTAAAAATATATTTTTAAAATTTAAAATCTCTGTTATTTGTCAATGCATCATTCTCCTACCCTTATCCCACTCTAAATGGGGTAGGCACAACATGTTTTAAACATGTTATCACATGATTTGGTATCTTACGACCGGTCGCCTGCCCGACGTCAACTCGACTTACCTTAATCGGTTTTCGCGACACCTCGGTAAGAAATGAGGGTGGTCTATTCTACTCAGGGGATATCAATGCCAAGATTGTCTGTAAGACTACCTTTGCAAACTAATGTTCTATCTATACATTATTAAAGAATTACTTATTTATAACAGGTTAAATATGCTGCGAACTCTTCCGCCGGGAAGTGTCTACGAGCCCGATGATGCAGATGAACATATATGAAGAGCTTCAGTCGAATCATAATTATTTAGCCTCATTTATTGACATTAGTAATAACATTTTCACAGCGCGAATGCTTTTATTCACTAACAATTTATTTTGCCGCCTGAACCATTCGGAATTTTGGAATAAGGCTGTAAAAGTCCGCTTCAATGCTAGAGGACTCAAGAAAAGGTTGTGTCTTCAAAATAGTATTCATATTAGTATAATTGACAAACATTATGAAGTTTGAAACTTCTTAACTAGGACCCAATGGATTTTTTCTCAAATCCGTGGATAAGGGGGCTCTAGCACACTAGAACGGATCATAATTTGGTTTCATTGTTTAAAACATGATTGGTTAATGTTATTGTTTGATAGTTATAGTACCTTGTATTCCATCAGAAATATTTTCCAGACCCAAGCCATATCATATTACCGGTTCAGTATATTGATATATCGGTCATGTGCAGCAATAGCGGTACAACTCAAAAACTTATATTTTGAGATGAATGGGTTTAAAATTTTCATTACTCAGGAAAATGAATAACAATTGCTTAGTTGCTAGTTTAATTGTTAGTTTGCTTAAACGACGGGCTTATAATGAATTATGAGTTCTGCCTGTATTGCTGCTAAAAATTGTGTATTTTAACATTAACACCATTTATTCCTATTCAAAACACGTGTTTTTACTTGTGTAGCAAAACTAAAAACCTGAGCAATCCTGGGAGTAATATATTTTCAAAACAGGATTATTTAAATTGTGAAATTTTTATAATTACGCTATTGTCTAATAAAACTGAAAGATTTGATCTAGTTAAAATTATATTATCCATCACAAAAACTTATATCTTTGGAATGGCATTATATGGCATGTAAAGTGTTAATTAGTCGAAAATGTATATAACTTAAAAAACTATAATTCCTGGTTAACTTGCGTTAATCATAAATATGATTTGTTAAAAGTTTTTTGCATAATCGTAATCATAATGCGAGTTAGACAACGGTGTATCAATTAAGGAGAATTCACAGTACTGCAGATACTTGGAAAACGATAATGGAAATGGAAAATTTTATCGCAAGTAAAGTTATAGAACTATGATACATGAGGCAAAAGTAACTAACTAATATTACTATTATTAACATTTAAAAAGTGATTCAAAATTTTTATTATTTTACTATATATACTCCATAAGTATAGAAACATAACAAGATGTAAACAAACAAAACCATGTGATTCAGGAGTGACAAATATGTCATAACAATAATATTATTAACAAATGAAAAAATTGGGATTCAACTGCAGTTGTCAAAAGAATATCTCTAATATTTATAAATGTAATTTTCATAAATTGATTGGTATTTTCTAAAATTAAATATTTATACCTTTAGTATAGCAAAACAGCAATATATAATTTAATAAAATTCAGCAGATACAAATTAGCCAAGTAAACTACCTAAAATGGTAATTGGATTAACCAACGCAACATAATATCAATATTCTACGAGCTTCACTCTGTGATACTTAAATGTGTAGTAATTTAGTGTATTTAATATTATCCATCGTTTTCTTTAAAAAATTTATAATTCTTATTTATTGTTTCAAAGTTTGTAAAAATTATTGATAGCAATCACGCCATAATAAAGTGGTGCGAATACTATCAATAATTTTAAATTCTTTAAAAGAATTAAAAATTATATTAAATGTTAGTATAATGTGTTGTAATAAAAAAGGTACTTTATAGTAGGCAGATAATGCCTACTATAAACTACCTGTTTTGACATGTTTACATTTAGTTAAATACTTAACCCATGGAGTATAGTTCCTCATGATGTTTTCTTTCATCGAAAAGCTTGGTATCAATTGGCACATTAATTATGGCAAAATTTCACAATTTAATTCTTACTTTATATGTATAAATCCGAAGTGTTAACTGGTTTGATGGAAATATATATATAATATAATATATCTAAAAAAGACTAATATTTATAATTTACCATCAAGTATACTCCTTTTAAGTATAATGTTTTTTCCTAAATACTAAAACGGTAAAAACGAAAGCATCTATTGTTTCAAATACTAATCTTGTAAATTTGTTTTCGAGTGAATACTTATAATTAATTATATTTAATAATAATATATAATAATTTAAATTACAATTCCTATATTTTCAAGATACATGATCGCCGATTCTGTTTCCTATTTAAAAATAGTAATCATTTTTGAAGTTGCACTTTTAGCGTGTTTAGGAAAAAACTTTTTTTTTTTAAGAAGCATGCACATAGAAATGTAAAACGGCTGTTGAATATAAATTTTTTTATTACAGTAAAAGTCTATTAAAGAATTTCCTTAAATATTTTGTTTTATTAAAATCTAAAAATCATTATTAATATGTTACAGGAAAACCGGTTATCCAAATAATCGGTAAGAGTAAAATGCGAATCGATAAAACTTTGACATCACTAGTTACGGTTTTAGCGCACCAAGAACATCACTAATTTTACTACGATTTTACGTCATACGTTATATATATTACCACTCCATATGTGAGAAAGAGTCAGAGCTGAGACTAAATCCGTTTTTATGAATGAAACGGGTGAGAGGCAGATAGTTTTTTATGAATGAGAATGTAAGTAGCTATAGTGCTACTCTGCACCCCCCATACCACCGAAAATAGGCTCGCGCCAATGTATGCATCTCAACCATCTATTTTATAGTTAATAATCTATGGTACTGAGTACCTGCAATTTGCTGTAAAAGTTATAGAAGGTATATAGGCATTAGGCTCTAGGACTAAAGTATATTATGTTATTATATGTCATGAACACGGAATTATTTTGCAGAGGATGAAAAGGAAAACATCGTCCTTTTGGAATTCTAAGTTTTTAATTTGTTATTATAGTTTACATTAACGTTACTGCGTACGTTTTTTTGTTTGCGAAATGAAATTTTTTATAATTATAAAATCTTCTACATCTAATATTATTCGAATGCAAATTCAATTTTTTTTTATTCAAGTAAACTTGTAAACAAGTGCTTCTGAATTTTCAAGTCTACTACGACACTGTCTGACTGCTCTACTCTACTCTCAACTTACTCTTTTGTCTTATTAAATTGTTACCAGAGCGGTTTTACTACAGGCGCCAACACATGTTATCTCGCATCCCTCTTGCACATGTACGTATTTATGAATGAATCGTATGAAAATAGTCTCAGCTGCATCTCGCTCCACTCCTACATACATATTTTTACGCACTCATTCTCATTTTGACTGTCTATCATATAACAAGACAACAAGTTGATTTTATTAATGAATGGGCGGTGTATTAAATTTTTAAATTTCCCGTTGTAAAGTTCTAGTACTTTAATTTTTACTAAAATGTATAATTTTGTTTTAATTTAGTTAGCAAAATTCTTGAAACAAATATCACTAGAAGCAAATTAAATGTATCAAGTCTTATTTCACCAGTAGCTGTTGAGATATTTCTTAAAATGAGAAATATAACAACGAAGAAACGTGCAGTTATAAAACAATAAGAAGAGGATTTACTTAATCATTATATAAATGTAAGTGTTGAGTTTTAATGAATTTTGTGCATCTCAATAATAGTAAGAGCTTTCTTAAAATTTACATTCTCACATCTAAATATAATAACCTAACCTTGCATGGATAGCCTAAAACCTTTAACATGCAGTATAATTTTTATTTCATATTTGACTTAGTTATCGTTATATAAAAATTATGATATGTACATTAATTTCGATTGATGAATTAGCTATATTCATTATTATATTAAGGATATGTCTTGCGATTTTATATAGCTTCTAGTGTCTTGTAGTGCAATAAATGATTAATAATGGAACATTAAAGTGAAAGTTTTCTAGAAGTTGTTCTAATTGATCATAAGTGTGTATCTATCTTAGTTATGAATAATTTGGACATAACTTAAATGGTCTACTTAATATTTTTTATTTTTTAGAAGTATTTTTTAATTGAAGTTGTATACTTCATTGTATTATATTAGAACTTTAAAAATGATTGTCAAGTTTTTTATAATGAGACTCCGATGAAAAGGGAGTAAATAGCAAAAGAGAGCAAGTTTATTCTGTATAAAGCAATATAGGGTATATTGCTTTATATAACACTATTGTTGATTTTTAATTAAAAAGCAAAATTTAAATTTACGATTGATTAAACGATTGATTGATTAATTGCAGATTCAAGAATCCTCAGATCCAAGATTAAGAGTAATTTTTTATTTTAATATGATTGTCACATGATGTTATTTATAGTTATGATTTGAGATATCTTTACATTTACAGTGCTAATAAAAGATATAATAGTATGTGTAAGGAATGAAAGAATAACAGCAATATTAAAAGACTGTTCTATAAAACTGAAAGTAAATATTTATGTAATTTATAAATCACTTAAAATGTGCAACTGTTTATATCTAACAGAAATTAAATAACAAACAATATTTCTCCTTCATACTTATGCAATAATAAAAAGCAATTTTTCTAAAAGTGAACCCATTTACTCTTTCTTAACAAATCAATGCATAATGACACAGACAACATTTTTTTTATATTATAGAACAAATATTCATATAGATTCAAATACAACCTTGTTCATAAGAGGTTCTATTTGAATAGCAACAATTTTTAATTTTTTTAATTTTTTAAAATTATTTTCAGAGATGGAATAGCACTAGACTAAGTGCAACTAAAGGAAGGTAACTAATACTCAAGTGGAGTCTGAATTTATGAAGCTAAGTTAGATTCCCGTAATTTCAGCCACAGATATAAGCGTGCACTCAAACATCAGTAGCCAAAAGCGACTGGGAAAAGAATTAAGGTTTTACATGTATTGCAGGTGCCAAATACCGGCTCTTTGCCAACCGCAACACATAACCATTACAAAAAAAAAAAATGTAAAAATTAATGGATTGAATGAAATTAATGGATTAATTTTACAGGAGGGCAGTCCGACAGCTGGCCTCGTGACTCCACGAGCTACGCTGGTCTGGCCTCGCTGCTGCCAATGGAGACGTGCCGCCGCCCCTCACCCCAGGCCGGCCCGTCCGGCTATGCCGCAGCTGCTGTCGCTCCGCCGTCGCCTCGAGCGCTCGAACAGCGCCAGGCCGAACAGTAGCGTCAACCACCAGGACCTCTGTAATTTGAGAAAATGCATTTGAGGTAACTAATACTCAAGTGAAGTCTGAATTTATGAAGCTAAGTTAGATTCCCGTAATTTCAGCCACAGATGTAAGCGTGCACTCAAACATCAGTAGCCAAAAGCGACTGGGAAAAGAATTAAGGTTTTACATGTATTGCAGGTGCCAAATACCGGCTCTTTGCCAACCGCAACACATTACCATTACAAAAAAAAATGTAAAAATTAATGGATTGAATGAAATTAATGGATTAATTTTACAGGAGGGCAGTCCGACAGCTGGCCTCGTGACTCCACGAGCTACGCTGGTCTGGCCTCGCTGCTGCCAATGGAGACGTGCCGCCGCCCCTCACCCCAGGCCGGCCCGTCCGGCTATGCCTCAGCTGCTGTCGCTCCGCCGTCGCCTCGAGCGCTCGAACAGCGCCAGGCCGAACAGTAGCGTCAACCACCAGGACCTCTGTAATTTGAGAAAATGCATTTGAGGTAACTAATACTCAAGTGAAGTCTGAATTTATGAAGCTAAGTTAGATTCCCGTAATTTCAGCCACAGATGTAAGCGTGCACTCAAACATCAGTAGCCAAAAGCGACTGGGAAAAGAATTAAGGTTTTACATGTATTGCAGGTGCCAAATACCGGCTCTTTGCCAACCGCAATACATTACCATTACAAAAAAAAAATGTAAAAATTAATGGATTGAATGAAATTAATGGATTAATTTTACAGGAGGGCAGTCCGACAGCTGGCCTCGTGACAACACGAGCTACGCTGGTCTGGCCTCGCTGCTGCCAATGGAGACGTGCCGCCGCCCCTCACCCCAGGCCGGCCCGTCCGGCTATGCCGCAGCTGCTGTCGCTCCGCCGTCGCCTCGAGCGCTCGAACAGCGCCAGGCCGAACAGTAGCGTCAACCACCAGGACCTCTGTAATTTGAGAAAATGCATTTGAGGTAACTAATACTCAAGTGAAGTCTGAATTTATGAAGCTAAGTTAGATTCCCGTAATTTCAGCCACAGATGTAAGCGTGCACTCAAACATCAGTAGCCAAAAGCGACTGGGAAAAGAATTAAGGTTTTACATGTATTGCAGGTGCCAAATACCGGCTCTTTGCCAACCGCAATACATTACCATTACAAAAAAAAAAATGTAAAAATTAATGGATTGAATGAAATTAATGGATTAATTTTACAGGAGGGCAGTCCGACAGCTGGCCTCGTGACTCCACGAGCTACGCTGGTCTGGCCTCGCTGCTGCCAATGGAGACGTGCCGCCGCCCCTCACCCCAGGCCGGCCCGTCCGGCTATGCCGCAGCTGCTGTCGCTCCGCCGTCGCCTCGAGCGCTCGAACAGCGCCAGGCCGAACAGTAGCGTCAACCACCAGGACCTCTGTAATTTGAGAAAATGCATTTGAGGTAACTAATACTCAAGTGAAGTCTGAATTTATGAAGCTAAGTTAGATTCCCGTAATTTTAGCCACAGATGTAAGCGTGCACTCAAACATCAGTAGCCAAAAGCGACTGGGAAAAGAATTAAGGTTTTACATGTATTGCAGGTGCCAAATACCGGCTCTTTGCCAACCGCAACACATAACCATTACAAAAAAAATTGTAAAAATTAATGACGTACGAATTACCAAAACTGCGCAATTTCAGAAATCAGTACGACACCTTTATAATGGCTAGCCCGTTAATAAAACGTCTTACAAATTACCGCGCTTTTGAAGCTAATGTATATTTACTATACTATAATCTATATTTACCTAAGCCGTGATTAAAACAGAGTAATTATGCAAAAGTAATAATAAAATTATTTTGCTATAATCGGCGATGAAGTAAAATAGAAAATGTATATAATGCTAAATGTAGAGTGGACAATTGGTTATCATACCTGATACATGCAGGATTCGTAAAAAACACATGCACAAACCTCCACCACCGCCACCACCATACACAAGCACTATATACATTCACTATCACAAACTCAACAACTCAAATGTTTGAATTTCAACAAACATTCTCGGATAAAATGTGAGTAGTTATCCAAAACTTAATAACAAATAAACTATACTTTTGCACTATTTAATACGAAGAAAATTGAAACGTACTGACTCACCTGAAACGTTCGTTATACGTAATATATAACTGTAATCACTTTTTACTTACGCAAAAATATATAAACCAACAAATGATTTTTAATTTAAATTAGACACTTCCATAAACTTCTTGTTAACGCACACTATATACAATAACACGATATAATAGGAATACGACAATTCCCGTTCCGAGATGCACTTCTCTTGAATGACGAACAAGGACTGAATGTCACTGAAACGTTTTATCGGTATATATAGTAAGACTCCACCGGAAACAATAACGGCACAGTGTTGCCCCTATTTAATCAAAAAGGGCGCGATTAGGGTTGCCACCTTTTTTTGAAGAAAAATACTATTTTTCTTTTTAAATCAAAAAAATATAGTACTTTTAGGAAATTCAGGAAAAAAAATAGGACACATCTATTTTCAATCATTATTTATTTTTCTGTGATACTTAAATGTGTAGTAATTTAGTGTATTTAATATTATCCATCGTTTTCTTTAAAAAATTTATAATTCTTATTTATTGTTTCAAAGTTTGTAAAAATTGTAAATATATTAAATGTTAGTATAATGTGTTGTAATAAAAAAGGTACTTTATAGTAGGCAGATAATGCCTACTATAAACTACCTGTTTTGACATGTTTACATTTAGTTAAATACTTAAGCCATGGAGTATAGTTCCTCATGATGTTTTCTTTCATCGAAAAGCTTGGTATCAATTGGCACATTAATTATGGCAAAATTTCACAATTTAATTCTTACTTTATATGTATAAATCCGAAGTGTTAACTGGCGCGATTAGGGTTGCCACCTTTTTTTTGAAGAAAAATACTATTTTTCTTTTTAAATCAAAAAAATATAGTACTTTTAGGAAATTCAGGAAAAAAAATAGGACACATCTATTTTCAATCATTATTTATTTTTCCATGATTATTTTTTATTACTTTTCGCTGGATAATGACACGGAGTTAGAGCTACTAACTAACTAAGCCCCGTAAATACATGAATGAGTTTCGTTCCTACATTCCCTATGCAGGGCTGCGGGTGCGTTCCATTCACAGTTAATTAAAAAAAGCACGACAATTGCAATTAGCGATAAAAATATAGTATTTTTCGTGCTATATTCTTTTTCTATAATATATAGTACAATTTAAGCTAGTGTTTTTCAATTTATATATACATTTATTAAAGCAGGGACCTCGAAGCATATAGCATTATAGTATATCCTTAGTGTTTTTATTGAACTGTGATAATATAGGGAAGTTTTATTTTTTAATTTTAAAATATAAGTAAAAATAAAACTAAAATAATAAAAATAAAACTTTTCCTTCTATAGTAATATTTATTGTGTATGCTTTATTGAAGTGTTGTATATCATATGTCATACACAATATCAGTTATATTCTATGTTTTAGGTGGTTATTTCTGAATAGTTTTTATTCTTTCTGCGACAGACAATATGGATTACAGACATACTTTAATTATTTAACAGAAAGTTATTTGTTCAAGATACTTTAACATACTATCCCATTTAGTTGTGCACATTTCAACTAGATTTTTTGTCTGAGTAACTGTGTCTGGTCAAGGCACTGCTACTGTTGTTGCAATGAATTCATTAATATCTGATACAATGGCTGATATTCTTCAAGTGAGTTAAAATGTTTCAAATATAAATCATTTTTGTTTGTAAACACAAAAATTGGCATGTGTATGTTTAAAGTAACGGCCTGTTATCCACCCCAGCAGTGGGAACCATAAGCTTCCTCTATCCGTTTTTTGGAGAGAAGTATTGTAGCAAAGACCTACCATCGCGTTGCTCCAATGCGGATTGGTAGGTTACGCATATCCCTAGAATTCGCTAGAAGTATGCGGATTTCCTTACCATATTTTCCTTCACCGAAAAGCGTGTCATAAATTGCAATTGTCAATTAGACATGTGCCTGCGCGGGGTATAAACCCATGATCGTCTTTACAGAGTCGAACGGCCTCACCGCTGAGCTATCCATAGCTTGTTCCATATTTATTAAAATGTATTTGCAATAATTTTCAGATGAACCTGGTCATAGCCAAAGAGAGTACTCATTGGGATGACGTCTAAGGGCTATATGCTGTTGATGCTTTATGGGATGAAGCACATGATTAGGTCAATTGATTTGACTAGATGAAGGCAAGTAAATATTTGATGTAAAGTATGTCAGTCTGTCCATTTCACTTTCTATTAAAACTGAAGCTTATATGTCTAATGGGCTAACTGCCTAATCCGTTTGAGATATAACAAAAAATGTTTGGTACAATTTTTCCTCTATTATAGTGATGCAAAAAAGTGTGTGATATAAGAATAGCTTAAAAGACATATTAGTGATGATCATTGGAACTTTGTCACATACAATACAGTATTTGGAAAGCGTAATATTTTTAGCCTGGTACTGCTAACAGTACAAAATCAAAGATATTTAACATAACACAAAGATTGTCACAGATACCCCTTATATTTTATTATTAAAAAAACAAAATTTATAATTATAGTCTCTATTCTATACTTAAAATATAACTGTAGACAAAGTTATAGACACGAAAAAAATATTTTCCAGACACTATTTAAGACCAGTAGAAGCTAAAAATATATTTTTAAAATTTAAAATCTCTGTTATTTGTCAATGCATCATTCTCCTACCCTTATCCCACTCTAAATGGGGTAGGCACAACATGTTTTAAACATGTTATCACATGATTTGGTATCTTACGACCGGTCGCCTGCCCGACGTCAACTCGACTTACCTTAATCGGTTTTCGCGACACCTCGGTAAGAAATGAGGGTGGTCTATTCTACTCAGGGGATATCAATGCCAAGATTGTCTGTAAGACTACCTTTGCAAACTAATGTTCTATCTATACATTATTAAAGAATTACTTATTTATAACAGGTTAAATATGCTGCGAACTCTTCCGCCGGGAAGTGTCCACGAGCCCGATGATGCAGATGAACATATATGAAGAGCTTCAGTCGAATCATAATTATTTAGCCTCATTTATTGACATTAGTAATAACATTTTCACAGCGCGAATGCTTTTATTCACTAACAATTTATTTTGCCGCCTGAACCATTCGGAATTTTGGAATAAGGCTGTAAAAGTCCGCTTCAATGCTAGAGGACTCAAGAAAAGGTTGTGTCTTCAAAATAGTATTCATATTAGTATAATTGACAAACATTATGAAGTTTGAAACTTCTTAACTAGGACCCAATGGATTTTTTCTCAAATCCGTGGATAAGGGGGCTCTAGCACACTAGAACGGATCATAATTTGGTTTCATTGTTTAAAACATGATTGGTTAATGTTATTGTTTGATAGTTATAGTACCTTGTATTCCATCAGAAATATTTTCCAGACCCAAGCCATATCATATTACCGGTTCAGTATATTGATATATCGGTCATGTGCAGCAATAGCGGTACAACTCAAAAACTTATATTTTGAGATGAATGGGTTTAAAATTTTCATTACTCAGGAAAATGAATAACAATTGCTTAGTTGCTAGTTTAATTGTTAGTTTGCTTAAACGACGGGCTTATAATGAATTATGAGTTCTGCCTGTATTGCTGCTAAAAATTGTGTATTTTAACATTAACACCATTTATTCCTATTCAAAACACGTGTTTTTACTTGTGTAGCAAAACTAAAAACCTGAGCAATCCTGGGAGTAATATATTTTCAAAACAGGATTATTTAAATTGTGAAATTTTTATAATTACGCTATTGTCTAATAAAACTGAAAGATTTGATCTAGTTAAAATTATATTATCCATCACAAAAACTTATATCTTTGGAATGGCATTATATGGCATAAGTAACGGCCTGTTACTATCCCACTGCTGGACATAGGCCTCCTCTCTCCATTTTTGGAGAGAAGGGTTGGAGCTAAGACCTACCACGCTGCTCCAATGCGGATTGGTAGGTTTTATATGGCATGTAAAGTGTTAATTAGTCGAAAATTTATATAACTTAAAAAACTATAATTCCTGGTTAACTTGCGTTAATCATAAATATGATTTGTTAAAAGTTTTTTGCATAATCGTAATCATAATGCGAGTTAGACAACGGTGTATCAATTAAGGAGAATTCACAGTACTGCAGATACTTGGAAAACGATAATGGAAATGGAAAATTTTATCGCAAGTAAAGTTATAGAACTATGATACATGAGGCAAAAGTAACTAACTAATATTACTATTATTAACATTTAAAAAGTGATTCAAAATTTTTATTATTTTACTATATATACTCCATAAGTATAGAAACATAACAAGATGTAAACAAACAAAACCATGTGATTCAGGAGTGACAAATATGTCATAACAATAATATTATTAACAAATGAAAAAATTGGGATTCAACTGCAGTTGTCAAAAGAATATCTCTAATATTTATAAATGTAATTTTCATAAATTGATTGGTATTTTCTAAAATTAAATATTTATACCTTTAGTATAGCAAAACAGCAATATATAATTTAATAAAATTCAGCAGATACAAATTAGCCAAGTAAACTACCTAAAATGGTAATTGGATTAACCAACGCAACATAATATCAATATTCTACGAGCTTCACTCTGTGATACTTAAATGTGTAGTAATTTAGTGTATTTAATATTATCCATCGTTTTCTTTAAAAAATTTATAATTCTTATTTATTGTTTCAAAGTTTGTAAAAATTATTGATAGCAATCACGCCATAATAAAGTGGTGCGAATACTATCAATAATTTTAAATTCTTTAAAAGAATTAAAAATTATATTAAATGTTAGTATAATGTGTTGTAATAAAAAAGGTACTTTATAGTAGGCAGATAATGCCTACTATAAACTACCTGTTTTGACATGTTTACATTTAGTTAAATACTTAACCCATGGAGTATAGTTCCTCATGATGTTTTCTTTCATCGAAAAGCTTGGTATCAATTGGCACATTAATTATGGCAAAATTTCACAATTTAATTCTTACTTTATATGTATAAATCCGAAGTGTTAACTGGTTTGATGGAAATATATATATAATATAATATATCTAAAAAAGACTAATATTTATAATTTACCATCAAGTATACTCCTTTTAAGTATAATGTTTTTTCCTAAATACTAAAACGGTAAAAACGAAAGCATCTATTGTTTCAAATACTAATCTTGTAAATTTGTTTTCGAGTGAATACTTATAATTAATTATATTTAATAATAATATATAATAATTTAAATTACAATTCCTATATTTTCAAGATACATGATCGCCGATTCTGTTTCCTATTTAAAAATAGTAATCATTTTTGAAGTTGCACTTTTAGCGTGTTTAGGAAAAAACTTTTTTTTTTTAAGAAGCATGCACATAGAAATGTAAAACGGCTGTTGAATATAAATTTTTTTATTACAGTAAAAGTCTATTAAAGAATTTCCTTAAATATTTTGTTTTATTAAAATCTAAAAATCATTATTAATATGTTACAGGAAAACCGGTTATCCAAATAATCGGTAAGAGTAAAATGCGAATCGATAAAACTTTGACATCACTAGTTACGGTTTTAGCGCACCAAGAACATCACTAATTTTACGACGATTTTACGTCATACGTTATATATATTACTACTCCATATGTGAGAAAGAGTCAGAGCTGAGACTAAATCCGTTTTTATGAATGAAACGGGTGAGAGGCAGATAGTTTTTTATGAATGAGAATGTAAGTAGCTATAGTGCTACTCTGCACCCCCCCATACCACCGAAAATAGGCTCGCGCCAATGTATGAATCTCAACCATCTATTTTATAGTTAATAATCTATGGTCCTATAGAGTGTATAGACTAATGTGATGAATCAAGAGACTACTTGGGTTTTTTTTTCTATGAAAGGTAACAATCAAACAATCATTGAATGATAATTGATTTATGTTTTTTTAATGACATGCCTTAAAAAATTAGGCGGTGCATTTTAGTGCATTTGATTTCGTCATGGACGTAGTATATACGTGTACGTAAGTACGTGTATTCTTTATCCAAGGATTTCGTCTTACTTTTGGCGTATTTTTAATGTGTTGCACAGATAAGATATGTATTATATATCTAACTAGTAGGGCTTTAAAAAAAAACGATTATTTTTCACCAAAATTATTTTAACTATCTCTGTTTTTCTTGTTATTTAAGTTTATGTGCATTGTTGGATGAAACCAATGTTGTTAAACTACACATTTTAATTGAAATTCACAAACTTACAAAGTGTTATTATTTCATGATAGTTAACCACTTTATTTAGCATTTATTGTAATTAATTATTAATAATAAATAAAATCTAAAGGACTAGAAAATCGATTTTTTTGCCATCCCTACTGTTCGATGTGATGACTGACGTACGTTGTTTTTGTTATTCTTGTTCTTTTCTGTACTTTTTATTAGAATCAAAAATCAAAATATATTATTGAAGTTAAAAGTTAAAATATTTTTGAAATATTAGTTGTATGTATTATTGATAATGTCTCCGAATTGCGTGTCATGTATTTGTTTTACCACCGTTTTTTTCGAATTACATATACTTCTGTATTCTAGCTTCTGTATTCTTCAATAACTCATTTATGTCACACAGGCTGTCAGACTCAGAATGCTTTAACCTCAGTTAGCGTTTTACGTACATATCTAGAATAAAACAGATACAATTTATCACAAAACATAAATTGAAGGATAAGAAGTTTATTCGAGGCAAAGAATCATCGAGCGTGATGTGAAGATCACCCCGAGGGAGCGCACATGTCCGATATTCAAGTGAAAGGCCAGGGGGCCATGTTAGAACCACGAAGGTCTTTTTTTTATCCAGATAGCAGTAGCGATACAGAAGAATATAGAAGAGACGCTGATGAGCGTCGCAAGCGCCTCTCTAAACGAATTGGCCCAAGTTTAAGACGAGTTCCATCCAATATGCCCCCAAAAATTCAAGCTACGAGTGCGCCTATCCCTTCTACATCGACACAAGAGTTACAGAAAAATGGGCACAAGAATTTATTGTGTGATGATAGGATTACTTTGGTGGTTGACAACACACGATTTGTAGTGGATCCGGCACAGTTTACAGCACACTCTAACACTATGCTTGGCAGAATGTTCAGTTCTGGTAAGTTCTAAATTTATTATATGTTTGTTTATGACTACATACAAAACACACTCCCCCATTGTTTCTGTCTATATTGCTATAAACTCAAAATCTGTTAAATAGATCTCATGTATAATTCATTAAATAATAATAATAATTTTTATTGAACACACAAAGGTAAATCAATACATATCCTATTATTCTAAGACCTGCTTAACACTAAGTTACGTTAGGATTATCTATATATATATATAGGTTATATAAATGTGTATGGTATACCCATTATAAACTAGGCTTGTCCAAAACAATAATTGGAAAGTTCTGTAGATATAGACATCATTATCTATTCATGGTTTATCATTTATAGTCCATTAGATATAATTTAAATTTAGAAAGAATTTAGAAGAAGTTATATATAAGATCTAAAAGTTATTAAAAAAATAAATTAAAGCATTGATACCACAAGGCAGTAACATAAATGTATTCCAATATTTTATTTCAACTTATAGGCATATTTTTCCTGTTTCAGAAGGAAAAAACTAGATTTTTTAAATTCTATAGAATATAATTCTATATGTTTATATAGAATATAATTCTATATGTTTATATGGAATATAAAAAATCCAGTTTTTTCCTTCTGAAACAGGAACAATAAAAGTTTTTTTATTGTACCAAATTTTATCAATACTGCTCTAGTGGATCAGGCGTGAAAGCATAATAGACCAGCATACTTTTTCTTTCGCATTTATAAAACTAATGTATATAAAAATTTTCCACAGGTATAGAGTTCACACATACGAATGAACGAGGGGAGTACGAAGTAGCTGAAGGTATCTCAGCTACAGTTTTCCGCGCCATTCTGGAATACTATCGTGGGGGCACAATCCGGTGCCCACCCACAGTGTCTGTGCAGGAGCTACGGGAGGCATGCGACTACTTACTCGTGCCATTTGATGCAAACACCGTTCGATGTCAGGTAGAATATATTATATCTTAATATCTATAATAAAAAATCTTCTATATATTATCTGACTACTTTTAAGAACACAAACAAAATATATACAAGAAAAAGATGGAAAATATTAAATATATAATAATAAAAAAACACAGAGTGACTGGCCAGAATTGCACATTATAATGGTTTATTTTGCTCTAATCTGCATCTTATGAATATATTTTATGTGTAATAGAAAAATATAATATAAATAAAATTTCGCATTTTTCTTTTTGGAACTGGAATAAATACATCCTTATATCAACGGGAATCGAGCATTTCTTGTTTGTGTGTGTGCACATACAAACAAGAAAAGAAACACTGAACAGACACAAACTCTTATTACAAAACTAAAATTAACTATGCTTTCAGTTGCATAGCTAATTATAACTGGAATATTCAATATCCTTTCAAAAATTCCAGTGTGGTGTCCCTGTCTATGGATTTATTAACCTATGTTTTCAACCTAGTACCATTTTTGCATCACACCTTGTATGTAATGTTTAATTTTTTAGAATCTACGTGGCCTTCTACACGAACTGTCAAATGAAGGTGCTCGTCGCCAGTTCGAATGTTTCCTTGAGAGGCTTATCCTGCCCCTGATGGTTGAATCCGCGCAGCGTGGCGACCGAGAGTGCCACGTGGTTGTGCTTTTGGACGACGACTCGGTAGAGTGGGATGAGGAATACCCCCCACAAATGGGTGACGAGTATAGTCAGACGGTTTTGTCCACTCCACTCTACCGGTTCTTCAAGTACATCGAAAATAGGTAGACTTGGCTCATGTGCAATCAGAACTCTGCTAATTTTATCCTCTTCTATTTACTCACATCACTTCAAAATACGATTCATTATGTATTGTGTGTATATGAACACAAACAATCATGGCGAAAATAAACCCATTAATAAAATTTAAAAAAAAGTTTAGAAAAATAAGTGTTAAAGTTTATATTTAAACACTTGATATTAATTATTATATTTACTTCTATTTTTTATCTATAACTCACCTCCTAAGTAACATCAGTCTTTCTTGCTTTGCCCAATATATCATCTAATTCTTCTCGAATTTACTCACCACTGTTTCCATATTCTCTGCTTCAATTTCTTCACACCATCAAATATAAGGAAAACATTTCATTTTAGGGATGTCGCAAAACAAGTGATGAAGGAACGCGGCCTCAAGAAAATACGTCTTGGGGTAGAAGGATACCCCACATACAAAGAGAAAGTCCGCGAACGCCCTGGAGGTCGCGCAGAAGTCATCTATAACTATGTCCAAAGGCCGTTCATACACATGTCCTGGGAAAAGGAGGAGGCGAAAAGCAGACACGTGGACTTTCAGTGCTTCAAGTCCAAGTCTGTCACCAACCTTGCTGAAGCCACTGCTGACCCCGCTATCGAACTGGAGCCCGTCAGACCCAGGGAAGATGTAGAGGTGAGGAGACAGTTATATACCTGCCTTCAGCTCCGCGGGTCGCGGATTCGATTCCCGCCGAGGGCCAACATTTTCTGTAATTGAATTTGTTGGTCTTCGAGTCTGGGTGTATTTGTATATAAGTATGTATTTCAAAATTGTATAAGTATATATTTGCCAATTGTCTGTCACCCATAACACAAGTATTAAGTTACTTACTTTGGGGATTAACGACCATGTGTGTAAGTGTCCCATATATTTATTTATATGATTCAGTAGAGCACAGTAGCAAAATACCTTAGTTATTCTAAGTCAGAGTTATTTATCCGAACACTTTTATATGATTTTGTATTAATCCATACAAATAATGCAAAAATCTGCTGTCTGTTTGTTACTGTTATTTCCAGGCAAATCCACTGTACCAATATAGATTAAGTGCAATTGTAGCTCATATACTGGGCAAAACTATAGGATAAAATATATTTTCCTTTAGGAACAAGAGAAAAACAATTAGGAGTATTTTCATAGTATCAAGTATGACCTCATCATAGCTTGTGTTATATATATTACAAATTTATACTGGAAATATAGATGTAGTCAGTATAACTTGTTCAGATGATACTAAACAAATACATAGTTGAAAAAATGAAAAACCATCAATGTCACTTGAATGTAAATTTTGATTTATATTCTTAGGTACAAGATCCAGGCGAGGTCCAGGAAGAGGAGCAGTGACTGTAAATCTATTTCTTATAATCTTTTAATTAAAATTTTATTAGCAGTCTAGTCTGTTAGCAGTCAGTTCTAAGAACAGTGAAGTTCATGTGTTAACTCATTTTGTTAAAATTATACCTTTATTCAATTATCATCAAATAGTACTATGCTTTAAAAACAATATGCAATGTTATATTTCTTAAATCAAATTTCACCAAATTAATTATTTTTTTTTTTTTTACAAAATGCCATAGCTAAACTATTATTATATACATTGTTATCTGTTTTTTCTATATGTTTTTTTTTCTGTTAATGAAAGCATCACAGCATATTGACTATTAAGTATTTGAATTGTATTAAATTTTTCATATTATATTTATTATGTAGAAAGGTAATTTTTTTAATTTTTTACGTTTTTATACTTTTCTTGTTTCGAGATGACTGACGAAAGAAAAAACTGTTACTAAGTAAACTATATTTTGACCATTGGGATATTTTGAATATAAATTTTAGAGCTTGAGGTGGAATGTTATGGTATGACTACTATTAATAGTAAACGTATTATTGTGAATTTTATAAATGATAAGAATGCGCTAATTTAGCTACTCTTTAACCTTTTACAAGGAAGCATTGACGAAAAGTAACTAGTTATAAGAATTATGTTTTGAAAAGAGAAACTCGCGTTTCTAGTTGGCGCTTCATGGTAAGCTAATTTCCGAACCAGCAGTTGAGGTGACGATTCAAAAGCACACTATTTTAAATTTGTTTTTATACAAAAAATTTAAATTCCGTTCCGCCTCTATACAATTGCTTAAAATCATAAGACTGGGTCGAAAGGCCAACTTGGGTAGTTGTAATTGTTGGATACAATAGGTACCTATTAAGTATCGAATCATAAAATATTGGTAGCGAAAGGAAACGTACTCGATAGTCGATACCACAAAGATCGATACTTTTTTGGAGTCCCTAACAATGACTAACAACTAGGAATGTGACTTAGAGTAGAAATAATCGATTTTTTCCCATTCAAGAAAATAGAGTTATAAAAAATCGATTCATTTGTCCCAAAATAATCGATCAATTTCTGACTCTTTGAAAAGCTGCATTTTTTAATATTATTAATTAATTAGAATAAAGGCTAACTATAATATACAACTTTACCTAGAAATACCAATACGACTACTAATAAATAATAACAGATGAGCTGTTTGTGAAATTCAATTAAAATGTGTAGTTTGGCTACATTGGTTTCATCCAACAATGCATATCTAATCTTAAAAAACAAGTAAAAAGAGAAATAAAAGATTATAAAAATCGATAATTTTTCATATCGCACTAAGTACCATAGATTACCCAAGTACTAACAACCATACAACAGTCAAGTTGTCAACAACTGTTATTTTAGTTAGTAATCTATGGTCAACAATATTAATAACTTAAAACCATAGATTACTAACTAAAATATTTAAACTAAAATAGGCTTTCTTTATTGGTAAAAGAATTAACAGATTAATTTCTAATTATTCATAAAATTCGTTAACTTGTTAGTCTACTTTTGATTGCGTTTTGTCTCTTTGATTACAGTTAATTCTTTCATTCCCGGATGAAAATATAAATCCATATTATTCTCCTTTGCTGCTGGAGTTAGATTTTTCAAGATGAATATATCAATTGAAAAAAAAAGAAGCGACTGTGCAGCTTTGCCAAAAGGTTGGCAAAGAGAGGAGGTGATAAGAAAATCTGGACTCTCAGCTGGGAAAGTTGATGTTTATTACTATAGGTAAAGTCATATTCTTTTTTACTTTTAAATATTTTTTTATTTATAAATATATATATTAATTTTTAATTTGATATGATATTAATTTTTACACATTGACATTAGAAAATAGGTAATGATATCAAAAATAATTTTTGTACAATATTGTAAAATACTTTGACGACCATTGAACATTTGGGATATTGGAATTATGCAATGTTTGTAATATCAGGATAATTAACCTAAATAATTGAATGGTGAATTGTTTGAATCATGCATTAAATAAAACTTCAATTTAATCATCCTTAAATTCTATTATTTATTGCCAGTCACTTATTTGGCTAAGCATCCCTACATTCATTGCTAAATAATTAACATGACTAACTATAACAAAGCTGTTCATAGCTAACAAGTCTTTGGTGACAATGAATTTTTGTGTAGTCCTACAGGTAAAAAGTTTCGCAGTAAACCTGAGCTAGTTCGTTATCTGGGTGATAATGTGGACTTGTCATGTTTCGACTTCCAACAGGGTCAAATAAACACTATGCTGCTGTGCAAGGCCAAGAAAGCTCGAGCGCAGTTTGACTACAGGTTCCCACATTAGTGTCATAACTTCTCTCACTTGTGTTGTGTTCATTAGTGCAGTCCTGCTTTGTGTTACATTTGTATATGCTTATGTCAGAGTGCTCTAGAAACTTTTTGTTCTCACAACCCACATATTGTAGGTATAGGTGCATTTGTAGGATTTTTTTTAATAGATTCACTTACAAAAGCTTATAAAATTATCCCCACACTTAAATGTTTAGTTTTCTATGCTCACACCCTCACGATGCTTACTTTCTGTGCAAGCTTCATCTTTTAATAACTTTTAAGAATAAATGCTTGCTTAAGGTCCAAGGTATAGAATACAAGATACATGATAATAATGATTATTTATGAAAGAAGTCTAAGATATCAAAACATTTTTAGTGAATCTCCAACCTTGTGATTTGTTGATTGATTTGTTAGGGTTCTTTATAATTGTTTTATACAAAAAATGTATTGTTTGCTTACATATATTATATTCTTATAGATATTTTCATAAATTTTTTTTGAATTTAATAAACAATGAGTATAAATAACATAAATTTAAGTTCACCTACATAATGTTCAAGAAATACACATAATAATGAAAAAATTTGTAGGAATGCAAAAAAGTGTTTATGGTGGATCAAAATATTTATTTAATTTATACATGTATACATTAATCCTTTAAGTTACAAAAATTGAAAACAACTGTTCAGGTAATGGAATCAGTAGTCTAAAATTTCAAATGTTTCTTTCAAAACCAAAAATATTTTTTGCAGGAATGCTAAAATTTTGCTTCAAATTGAATTCCTTTTTTTCATTTAAACGCTTAGGTTCTGTGTTATTTGTAATAATCTACTTCAAATGCCTCTTCAAACTCTTAAAGTGCTTTTAGACTTTGATTTTTTTTCATTTGTTGTGTGATATTGTGTATTAAATGAAGAACTCTCAAATTTGGTTAATGTATAGAACCGGCTTTACTCACGTCTTATTCTATCGGGTTAGCACGACTAGTTTCGAACCCATCCGGGGCACTTATTCATGAGCTCTTTACACGACGTTATTGCGGCGGGAACTGGAGAAAAAAAAACTCAAATTATAAGGCCTGGAGTAGTTTTCGATATTTTTCATCTGAGCTTACTGTATGGATAGTTTAAAGGCTTTAAAATAAGTGTGCTGGCTGACTCACCATATTGATGACATATCTTACATACATCAGTAGGTCTATATATCTATGAAAATTAAGTTTCTCTTCTTTAAATTTAAATTAAAAACTTCAGTTACATTTAGTACCAATGTTTGTAACCCAATCTCAATATTATTCAAATTTAAAAGAACTTTAACTGCAACAGCCAATTTTTTTTAAACTTTAATAAATCTTTTTTAAATAAATTACTTATTATTAAATTTTCCCCTTTATTTCATCAAACACTTACTGAGAGAAGTTTTAATAATGCCAGACTGTTTTACTAAGGTGAATTCACTAAAATAAATTAAACTTTTTACATTCTTTAAATTTGTGCATCAGTTAACATTCTTCAAAGAGAACAGAATTCCCGAAGTACAATGTTAAAAAATTAGGAAATGTGAGACCAACAACAATATTGGTACAATGTTGGTCAACTTATGTCTCTAATATGCAAAAGTAATAATATAATTATTTTACTATAATCCGCGATGACTCATCGTATGATGAATGATAATTAATGTTATTATTACTTTTGTTATATGGATCTCCGTAAAGTAACGCCTAATTCTATAAATTCTCTAATATGCCATTATATATTGCAAGCTTAGTATCAAAGTGACCAAATTCAAAAAAGTTGTTTTGTAGCAAATTGCAATAAAGCGTAGTCCAGTAGTAGTAGTATTAGTAGTAGCGGCTACAACAAATTTGAGTATTAAAGAGAAACATAATTTTGAGGGACACTAGCTTTTTAGTAGTTCGTAGCGTAATGTCATAAATGGCATTGAAATGTAACTCAAGCCTCAGTCACTTTAATTCTAAGCGTGCAAATATATACTTTGTGTATAAAAATAAAGGGAGACAACCTGGTTTATTCATACCCAATGTGTGTAACAAATGCCTAGTTTTCATAAAGCATGACTAATAATGCATGATAGGATTTCATGTTGTACCATTAGTTTGTGTTTTGTACAGTTTTATTGTATAACATTTAAATAGATTAGTCTGTAAGCTTCTGTATTACTACTGTATACTTTTATATTTGTATTCAGACCTCTCGGGTCTAAACAAAAATATGTAGAAAAATGGATACAATTGAATACATAATTTTTATAGATACTTTTTTTGACAAAGAGGGAGAATATTTTAAAATAAATATTTAAATGATTATATATTAAACATAATCATAAAAAAAATTTAAGTAAAGATATAAGTATTTTTTATTGTTTTCGTTACTCTTAAAAAAGCATCTTAGCATTCATTTAGATGTGCATATAGTATATATAATTTATAAAAATGCAAAACAACTTTATAACAACAACATTACGTTTACCAAGGTCTATCTATATTTACTTCTAAATTGTTAGTGTCATATTAATATGTAGATGATTTTAAATTAATATTTCTATTCTAATTTACTAGGGGCGTTCGGTCTGATGCTTCCCTTGTTCCGCCAATTCGCCAAACGGCTTCGATATTTAAGCAGCCAGTCACTGTATATAAAACTCAGGAGAGTAAAGTTAAAACTGACTTGAAACACGGCACTCAAGAAAAACCTAAACAATTGTTTTGGGAAAAACGTTTAGAGGTAATGTTTTATTTCTAATGATACCAATTTGTGTTTAAGTTTTTAACACGTTCCTAAATACACCAGCCGCTCCGTGGGGCGGGCTGTATTTCTTGGTATTATCCCATCGGGCGCGCCGTGTGGTATCCGACTGAGTAGAATAGTACCACCTTATTTCTTACCGAGGTGTCGTAAAAGGAGACTAAAGTAAGTTGACCCGCCGTGTGGTATCCGGCTGAGTAGAATAGACCAACCTCTTGTCTTACCGAGATGTCGTAAAATACGACTAAGGTAAGTTGACGTCAGGCAGGCGGTCGGTCGTTAAACGCAGCCAAATCATGTGACAGCATGTTTATAACATGTTGTGCCGACCCTACTTAAGAGTGGGATAAGGGCAGGAGGATGATGATCCCATCGGGCGCGCTGAGCCTCCAGTGGTACTTGAATTACCCAACATTATAACAATTGAAATGATTTTAACAGAACTGTATCTCTATGTGTTTCGACCGTAAGGTTGCGCTGTTTTTCGCATTTTATCCCATCTGGCGGCGATGTTTTGATGGGACAATCCTGCATGTACCACCGGTGGCTCATCAAGTCCCATGAGACAAATACGGACCACTCCGTCGCGAACGTTTTAAATTATTATATACTAGTAATATCTCGCGGTTTTATCCGCTTACATACCGATGGCAGTGGAAAGTCTACTAAGCCGGACTATAGAGTTATTTTTGTTAAACATATCATCAATAGTTTTCGCAACGTATGCTATGACAGATTTTTGTGACAAACTTTTTATATCTCATTACATTTTATTACAGATCCCAATTTTTTTTTTGTTATGCCATATAGCCTATGTTGCTAAGTAAAGATGCAGCTTTCTAATGGTGAAAGAATTGTTGAAATCAGTCCAGTAGTTTTTTTGTGAAAACATTACAAATATACATACAATTTTTTTCTATTTATAACATTAGTATTCGTGTGGGTTAGCAGCCTAATCTTTGAACGGTTCGTGTTGTCAGTGACTTATGGATCTGAAATTTGGTCACTCACTATAGGCTTCAAAATCGCTCAACGGACGTTGGAAACAGCTATGGTCTGGAGTGTCTGGGCGTGATCAAATTGTTATACGTAAAAAATCTAAAGCGTCTGACAGCCTAACGGTTTGCAACGGGCACATATTCTGAATAACTGGCCGGTTCAGGTTTATAGGTGTTTGAATGGCGAATCCACACAGCAAAACGTAATGTTGGCAGACCCTCTCTGAATAGATAAACAACTTCAATAGTCGCAGCCCCTTGTTAATCAGACTATTAGATATTGTAACTAAAATGAGTCTGTCCCACATTTAAATGTTTGCATATTCAAAAAGCACAATTTTTTCTACAATTATACAATTATTAATTAAATTGACTTATTAAAATGTCATCGAAATATTACATGCAACATGATTTCTTACAGGGCTTAACCGCTTGTGATGCAAACGGAGTCATTGGAACGACCTCTTTGCCTAAGTACATCAAGTCTTTAGGACCATACACTTCAGATGCTACCACGATACAGTCACTAGCAACAGCATTACATGTTTCATCACAACCTATAACAGGTATAACTCCAAAAGCAACAGTAATTATAGCTACCACAGAAGCATAAGGGCTAAGGTCGATGTATTTATGTTTACGTTATTAGATTCTGATTAGTAAAGCTGTGGTAGTTCAGCGGTAATACCGTGCGACTCTTTCGAGGAGGTCACGGGTTCGAACCCGGGTAAACTCCAATGAGTTTTTCTGTTAAAACTTATGTGTCTTATTGTTAATTGCAATTATCACACGCTTTTCGGTGAAGGAAAACATCTTGAGGAAACCTGCATATCTCTAGAGAATTTTGGAGAATATGTGTAACCTACCAATCCGCACTGGAGCAGCGTGGTAGCTCCAAACCTTCTGTCTTAAAACGGAGAGAAGAGGCCTATTCTCAGCAGTGGGATAGTAACAGGCCGCTACTTACTTACTATTAGATTCTACTCTTTACGGTTCCTACACCTTACAGCGTTACCTACAACCTATAGCCTGCGATAAAAAATTTCAGTAGTTTCACCTTTAAGCGTTTGAAAAATTGTATTTCCAATGAAAACAAAATTAAAACTGGTAGTTGCCTGCTCGGGGCTTGGATCCTTTGATTCCTGAAAAGGATGACGTGCTGGAAACACGTATAGTTTACCCTAGCTTTATAGGAGTTTCGATAAAATATTTCTATATAAAATGTTTTCAGGCCAAACGGGGTCCAAACAAACCATAATGGAAAGTCCGGGGGTTTTTTTAAACCCTGATCAACCTTTGATCGCAGCAGTCACTATAACTAAAGATGATTTGCGTCGTCAAGAGGAACGTGTGAAGCGAGCGAGGCTTAGATTGCAAGACGCATTGGCAGCGGCATAGGGCCACGCCGGCGACGGGGAAGCGCCGTCCGCCGCCGACTGCCGGGACGACGGCCCCGTCGAACATGTGCTGCCGGATTCCACTGCTGAATCACCTAAACCGTCTATTTGTGAAAGTATTATAGACAGTACCAGCTAGTTTTATATTGGATTGAAAACAGTTGGATAGTTGCTCTGAGGTATGTAATGAAGTCATTGTTGCTGTTATTTTTTAGCGTTTTACGTATTATTTTAACTAAGAATATTTCATTTAAATTTAAAGAATATTTCCTTAAAACGCTGAAATAACTAAACTCATATATATATCATTTGATATAAGTTTAGTTATTTTACAACAATACTTGCATATTTCCCTTAAAAAATAAAAAAATTATACAACCGTTTAATACTGTAGTATATATTATGATGACAGTAACACTAGGTACAAACCTCTGTGGTTTTTTATAGTGTTAAGTAACATTTGTTAATAAATTGTTTAAATTGTTAAATAAATGAAAAAAAAGTAGCAACCAATAGGATTGAAATTTGGAAAATTTCAAAAAATTATGAAATTAAAGAAATTTTTCTATATAGAAAATCTATGTAACACTTAGTTTTATTTTTTTAATACTTAACCTGTATTATGGAAATGCATAAAGTAAAGTCTAAATCTTGCAGGTTGCAAAAATTGTTTCATTTCGTCAATTGTATCTCTGTGTAATAAGTATTTAAATAAAAATTATTCATAAAAATGTTTTTTATTGTAGTCGCAAATAGAAAAAACTAAGAAAACTGAGACGTTTGGAACTTTTTTAATATATACATGTGTTATGGTGTTAGAGAAAAGATTTATAAAAAGACGGTATAAAAAAAGACTTGCATACATTGTTTTTTTATCTGTATCAATACAGGCAGTTTATTATTTATGAAATGTTAAGCTGGTAAATTTTTCAATTTTTGTTCCATACACTCCTATCTTATGTCTGAGGATATTATAGTAAAAGAAATGTCATTCAAAAAAATTTATTGTATATTTACTAGTGATATAACAGTAAATTTCAGTAAGCAATAGCTTATGCTGTTGTGAACGCAGCAGAAAGATGAAATCACAACCATTATACTGACATTAGTTAATTGAAGTTGAAAGTATTTAAAGAATTGATAATTAACAATAGTTACTACCACATATTATGAAAGAAAGAGTTCCAAAATCCTGTAATTAATATAAAAATGTTATTTAAAATTCAAGCACAGCTAAAAGTTAAAAACATGACTACTGCATATATTAACATAATGGTCTATTTTGTGAACGTGAAGTCAAGCATGACAAATTATCCTAGTCTAAAATTTGTTGTATTAAAATGCCAAATTTGTTTTAAACCTATCTATAAGCAATTTATATTTACTAAGACCAGTTGGTCAAATTGTATAATGGACTTGTTTTGAAAAGGCCCCATGCATTATTAAACACTAAGCGAGAAATATTATTTTTAAAGGCTAAATTACTTAATATTATAAAAATCTCCAGCTAATAGATTGACTAGATTTGGTCATAAAATTGTACATTATAAATTTAAAAACAATGCATATGATATGTTACAAGAGTTTAAAAGGGGAATGCTAAAACATGATATGTTATGAAACCTATCTAATTTCATCAGATGATATGATTAAGTCCAAGGATAGAAATTACAGAATAAAATTGTACCAACAATAAGATAACCAAGAAAATAACACTGTATCATCTGGGATTGAACATCTGGCATTCTTCTAGATATTATAAAGGTTTTCCATTTACTATACATATTATCAACTCCTTCCAAATTAGCTATGGACAAATAGTGTGACGGTATTCTTTTACCCACACCAATGCGACGGAAATGCTCATTTATTGTGTTTTGGTCAGACGTTGGTGTAGGGCCAACATTAATTTTACTGGAACAAATCCAGTATAATACTGGACTAGCTGAAGCTAGAAGTCTTGTTCCTACTTGAATATGGACAAATACAATGCAAAAAATTGTAATTGCTGTTATGTGTACAACATACACAAAGAAAGCAGGATCATTAGCTCCAAAACTTTTAGAATATTGTTTTTGTCTGTATATAATTTTGCTTGAATAACCATAATTGAATATATTTTCCTTTAATCCAAGTCTGAAACACAATTTTAAATTGTTTATAATAAAACATACACAATTATGTAAAATTAAGAAAATGATGGGAGAAGCAAGGAGAAAATTTGGTATCTGTTTTAGCTGGTAATACTTAAACAAACCTACATCCCAATAGTGATTTTGTACATAAGAATATGACAATGGTAATGAACTATTACACCATGGGCTTTCTGCTGTTCCTGGTAGTATGTACTCTGAATTAGATAAAAATTCAGGCAGATTATGATCACTGTGAATACAAAATTTAAAGTAATTATATGTTTGTACTAAAACAAATGGAATGACAGCTACTATCACAGTCATAAATAGAGCTACACTAGAAATAAAAAATGGCAAAAGTAGAAATGGAAGTATTATTCTATTTTTAAGGGTCTTATATTTGTACACAATTTCAGGTAAAGTTCTTTCTATCATATTTTTCAAAGCAGCATAAAAAATGAAACCTAAATTAACAATTCCATTTGATCTGGATATCATGGAAAAGCCAGCAGGTAATGCACTTGTAATATCTATATTAGAAAATCTTAGGGTCTCATTTTCTGTACATTTTAACATTGTATAAAAAGACATAAATGCAAATAAAGACTCTGAATAAGGCGCTGAAAAAAATATACTTGCAGGATTAACACAAAATAATATAACAGACTTGTATGCTCTGCTTTCACTTCTTAGTATTCTTATGCTAAGTTTATGTAAGATATCAGCAGACTTAATAAAAAACAGTAAATTAATAATTGCTGAAGATATCAACAGTGAACTATGGAAATTAATGAATGAGCCCAAAACACTATTTATTATATATGCCACGTATCTTATAATTAATGGAAACAAAGGGAAGAATGCTAAACAGTTTTCATATGTGTAGCCATACTGTGCTACATGTATAAAATATTGAGAATCCCACCGTTTCATACCACCTAATACTACGTCAATTATTCCGTCAAGTTTGCTTTTAGGTAAGGTCGGGTCTTCTGGACTAATAAATACATTTGCATTGTGATCTGGTATGATAAAATTGGCTAGAGCTTGCAAAAACAGGACAAAAATTCTTGTACTAAATGCAAACCAAAGTATTTTCTGACGTGGAGAATACATATTCTGAAACAATATCTATTTATAGTTAAATGATAGTAAAACTTCTAATAGTTACGTTCCATAACTTTAAAAATATTGATTAAGAACTAACCTTAAAACTAGATAATGTTAAATCAAACTCGTAAAATATGGATTAATGTTGTTAAACATTATGTGTACAATTTTTACTTAAATAAATTGTTTTACTTAAACATTTTTGTTTGATATTCAAAATCGTTAATAATACAGTAATTGCAAAAGTTCCTTCATAGTTCATATTTCATAATCAAACAATTGATTTGACGCAAATGCCATAGACAACCTGAACCGGGTCCGTAGTAGGGATGTAAAAAAATAATCAATATTTATTTTTATCGGTTATTTTACCACCATAATCTTTTATTTATTAATAGATTTTTTTCACTCCAAGTAAAGACTAGTCGAGTACCTACATTTTCGGATTGACCACCCCTCAATAATTAAATTATCTCCCTCAGAGATGTGGGCCTCACGTTGGGAAATACTACTATATATTATTATTCCAAGCGTGCTCACCTTTTAACACTACAGTATTATATACAGTATTTTAGGTGTGCAATTCAATTAGCATACTATGAATAACAATTGTCAAAATATTAAAATAGGTATGTGTTAGGTCTAAGTTCCAAAGGGAGGGAGGAGGTTCAGCAATGGAATAGGAACACGCGGATACTTTTACTATACTAAAATATTAGTTTTCTAATACGTTGAGAACATTCCAGGATTCTCAGCCGAGCCATTCAAAATGCGTCCTCCGCGGGCCACACTATGGCACGTGAGCATAGAATTCACTAGTAGAGCTTCCGCGCTCTACTCTCTGCATTTCGCAACTTCTGCGCTCGCCCGTCCCGCCCGGTGACGCTGTAAAAGCCGTTAGGGCTAACAGCATATAGTCAAATCGAAAAAAAAGAAGAGCATAGAATTGAGCAGGCCTGTTTGTTTGTAATCTCTTTATTGCACAAATAAATATATACAAAAAAACGATTGCCTGTAAAGTCGGTTTTACGGGCAAAGATTTTACGTGACGTCTTTTTCTCAGTGGAATATTTTAGTATGACATAACCTATAACTCAGTTTCTCAACTTTTGTGTCAATCTAACAATTAATCTATCAATCATAGTTTACGATAATGAAATATCAGTGTACAATTATTTACCTTTATTGTTGTAGTTGTTGTAAATTACAAATCTAAGCACTCTACATTTTCACTACAGACACAGCTGAAGATACTTTAACCACACGTGTGAACTTGTATTAAGACGCTTTCTTGTTTTTCAAACGCCAAGAACGCTCGAGGAAGACAGAGACACAAGCACGCACCGATTCAACGCGCCTAATTCTCTAGTGCTGCGCGCGTGGCGGACCAATCATGTTTTAGTGGGAGAGAGACGCAAGGCATTCGCCAGTCCGGCGGGCCTCTTACGTTCGGTGACTCATTGTAACAGACGTGAGCGGGCGTTACACTTTTTCATGAGTGACTCCAAGCCGCAACCTAATTTAAGACGTTGTCACGTCAAAAAACAACATAATGTGTCCACCACCAGTCTTAAATTAAAAAATAAATAAATATTAAGTATAATGAATTAAAATGAAAAGTATTTAATAATAACAAACAAAAATGAAATTTATAGTAATATGAAATAATAAAATATTATAGCATACAATAAATATTATTATATAATTTATAGAATTAGGCGTTACTTTGCGGAGGTCCAAAATATAAAAGTAGGTAATGAGAATATTATTTTGCTATAATATATTTATAAATTATAGCAAAATAATATTCTCATTACTTTTGAAATATTATTATATAATAAATACCTACAATAATCCAGGAAAGGTGAGTGTTTCTTTCTATGGTGTACCAATGAGTTAATAGTAATATTAAAACTTATAGGCCTTATTAATATTTACAATTTATCGCACGCTTTTCCGTAAAGGAAACCATCATATTATATGCATGTCTCTAGCGAATTCTGGGTAACTTACCCATCCGCTTTGAAGCAGCGTGGTGGATCACATTCCAACCCTTTTTCCAAAAATGAGAGAAGACTTATATTTAAAACACTACTTATAATTTAATTCAGGTTAATGATGATTTTTATTAAAACGCTAATGATTAAAAAAATAGGTTTAACTATTTTATTGAAAAAAAGGTTTTTATTAAAACAAGAATAAGCAACGTCTAAGCGTTTTCAAACTTTATTGATTAGTGTTTTGTAGTCAATATTTTTATATAATCCTTGGAAATTTAACGAAACCTGTAACAAAACTGAGCAACTGTTATAGGTTTTGTTTAACTTAATATAATTTTCTACACATAATGATAAAACACAATATTGCTTTCCTTAGTACAAAGGTTCTACCACCGAAGAAAATACAAAGTATAAATTAACAAAGTATCTTTGAACCATGCCTTTTTTAATTTAATACCACTAAAGACCTATTATTATTTTCCTATTCCTTCAGGAAGCATACCATTATCGAGTGACATTAAATTTAAAATTCGTTATTAACAAATTGTAACAGAGGAACTGAAAAAACTACGCTTTGGAAATGTTACATAAAACTGATAATAATCTATATGGATTGCATATTCATAAACAGAAAAAAATTCTTTAAGAATTTTTAAATTTGTTTGGCTGAAAATTGATGAAATTAATTAACGAAAACTAAAAATAAGCACATTTTAATTTTTTTAGAGTCAAACCAGATTTTCCACACACATTTTTAAAGCATAACTATTTACATAAAACTACATTCATTTACCTAAATTGCAAAAAAAAACATATTGTCATAAATGGGATTGCATTCCATAGAAAAAAATATTTGTTATAATAGTAATATATTATTTTTATTATAGCAAACAAGTAAAACGTTTACATCATAACTGATACATTTGATTTATTTCTAAAAAGAAACAATTTTATAATACCTTAAATAAGAAGGAATGAATTTTATTTATTAAAGGAAACCGGGACTTTTGGGCCCAATTGTAATAAGCTGAGGTATGGCTTGAAAAAAGCGGTACATTTTTATTACAAATTATAAAAAAAATTATCACAATCAATAATGTAGAAATTTTGAAATCTTTAAAAATGTTTACACAAAGTAAGCAAAATATATAAGAGATGGCCTTGATTACATGAGTATTTTAATAAAAAAAATTATTAAATAATACTATAAAATAATCTTTTACAGTTTAAATGTTTTATTGATAAATATTTAAGATAATAAAGCAATTGAAGTTAAAGTTCAGAAATCGATTAATTGTTTATGTGTTTGTGCTTGTCTATGCTGCTTTATCAATGCCAAAAATATGTCACACTTCAAAAATAATCTGTATAACATATACATATAAGAAGTTCATAACCTTTCTTTTACTAAATCTTTCATAACTCTGATTTTAGATTGAGAAAATCAGACAAATTTGAATAATAGTTAACTAATTAAAAGACTATTAATTAGCCCCATTTTCATCATTATACATCTTGGACCCAAAATTGTATGAAAGTATATCAGTTTCCTTTAAAAACCTATGTAATTTTATAGAGTTTTGATGCGCGAATTTCTATGAAGAGTCTAGCTCATGAAATTGTTTGTAATAATATTATTAAAACTTACTTGCACAACACGATTGAACAAACAATATTACGTATTTTCTATAAATTGTCAGACAACAAAGAAAAAATGATGATTCCAAAAATGATTAAATTAATGGAATTGTAAACATAACAAATGTTGATTACGGGTCACTGATGTGCTCAAAGTTGTGGTGCAAGCAAGAGTCGCTGATGAACGCCGCGCGGATGTTAGCTCATGGACAGCTGACCGAGAGCCAGTAGCCTCTCCACGGCCGCGTTGACGTCACCGAATGTTGCAATAAGGGCTGGAATAAAGAAATGATTTATATAATACTAGCGGTCCTCTCCGGCTTCGCACGAGTATAAAATATATAGCCTATGTCACTCATTGAAAAAAAATATTAAATCGATCCAGTAGTTTTTATTTATTCATTACTGTCTGTGGCCCGCACGCGTTAAATTTAGAGTAAAACAAAAACCGCTATGCCCCTGCATTTTGAATCTGTAATATCTTCGAAAATGTTCATTTAAATTACATGCTGTAAACGGCCATATTGTAGGAAAGTATACCTTGCAGATTGGCTTCCCTGTTGAGGAATCCCATAGCAGCGAGCTGTTCCAGCTGCTGTGAGTAGCGCTGCTCCGGCGGCTGCTGATTGTTACTCTGATTGTTTGACATGGCCGCTACCATCCGCTGCATGAACTAGAATATGGCATTATTAATAAGCATTATTACTTATCGAACTTTATAAAGGTAGTTATAATAATAAATAACTAATGCCTGGGTGACAGATCCGTGCTCGATAATTTTTTA
Organism: Morpho helenor; assembly: GCA_029227775.1. NCBI lineage: Eukaryota > Metazoa > Arthropoda > Insecta > Lepidoptera > Nymphalidae > Morpho > Morpho helenor. The sequence goes on from JARGCU010000006.1 coordinate 6,164,654, forward strand.
AAATATATAAAAAAAATGCAATATTTTTTTTTTTATCTGGAATCGATCCTGGTGTACAAAATTTGCACAATCAACTATCATGACTTAACAATTGACAGCGTAATTATCCTTGCTCATAAAATTGTACAAGTAGTTTATAGTGCCCAAAAACAGGGATAAAACAACATATTTTTTTTAAATAACACCAAGAAGGTTTTAGGAAGAGTCGATCTAGCTAAGATCGACTCTTCCTAAAACCCCCTACATGCTGAATGTCACGAAAATCGTTGGAGCAGTTTTTCAAACTTAAGAAAAATTTATATATACAAGATTAACTCATTTAAATATTAAAGATATATTTGAGACAGTTAAACACAGTCATCCATACACAAAGTTATAACTGTTATGAGTGACAGACATCTAGAAAATAAACTTCTTATATAATTTTTAATACACTTCGATAATAAATAGACTCAGACTGGATTAACCCCTATTTGTTTTTTTGGCACATGTTGTTCCTTGGTGGGAGTTGAATCACCCCAGAAATACATAGACACACCCAGATTTGAAGTACCAATTGTTTATTTATTTTAGAAAATGGCAGTTTGGATCGACCTGCGGCTTCTGAGGCTAAAGGCCATGTCACTGCGACCTCCGCAAACGGAGCATTTATAGAAAAAATTAAATCGAAGTAACTGAAATCTGAACTCACTTGAGTGAAGAGTTCGGAATTTTGTGTCTGGCGTCCTGATTGGTTGTTCTGTGGTGGGTTAGGAGGGGTAGGGGCAGCGGGGGTGGAGGTAGGGGTAGTGGCCGTAGCGGTGGCCGCTCCGAACCCTAAGTTGTTGACGAGGCTCGGAGCTGCCGCTCGTAGCTGTTCCATTCCCTGTTGGATCTGCAGCAGCGCGTTCAACGCCTACAATATAAAAATTCGTCGTACAATTACTAAGGCTAGAAAAATCCCGTTTTTACTTATGGAACAGCACTGAAGCAACATATTACGTGCTGATTGCGGATATTAATAATTAAATCGATGTGACCGAAAAATCATTACTGAAGGTACCTGTGGATTGGACATCATTTGTTGCATTTCAGGATTCTGTAGCTGAGCAATCATCTGTGGCATCATGGTGCGAATTTGGTCCTGCAGTTGTGGGTTGTTAGCGAACATGGGATTCTGAAACAAATGTCATTAGATATTAATCACAATATAAGAAATTCCTGTGATATATGTAATCAATCACAATCGAGAAGCCTAGTGTATGTAAGCTTCAACTCTCTAGGAGAGGTCTTTTCTTAATTTGACCATGAAAGACTGCCATGGAACATTCAAAGTTAACTTCGCGATCGCAAAGCCATTGGAATAATCTTTAAAGAATAATAACCCAATGATATTTTGGCAGCAAAGTTTGATTACACCCATATGTTTCATATATTTCTTATATTTATTATCTATCTAGTAAATTGTTCTACGTCTTCTATCGCAGTGTGTAGGTATGAAAAGTAAATGTCTACCTATAGGTAGTCATAGACAACAATTGTTTTTTTTTGGTTTTCACTGAAATTAAAGACAGGTATTTGTTATTCCAGACTTAGGCTTATCTTTCTAGAAAAAGTTCATTTAAATACAGTGTAACTGCCGGAGTGCTAAAGTGTTACAAATACACACACAAACTGTTGCCTTTTTTTATATTAGGGGAACTTAATTGACAATATTACCTATTACTTTAGTGAGTACTCTTGAACCATCCTTTTAAAACCGATTCCATTCTTGAAATCCCTCAAGCTTTAATACAAAACCACATATCATTGTCATTCCTGCTACATGACTGCTACTTTTTGAAGCTTTTCTTTTATAATTGCTACCAATTACTACTACTACTAGCAGTACTACTGTTACGTTAATACTCACACCAAACTGTGTCTGATATTTTTAAACATTAATTAATTAATTCATTGACGTGTTTACATCAAATAATCTAATCTAAGTAAACTTTGTTGTGTTATAAAATGTGAGTTTTTTTTTCTTTTAACTGTCCTACCTGAATTCGGTAACTTTTTTAAATTATAGAAAAAGGAAAAATAAAAGAACCAGAAAAAGGTTGGTAAAAACAGGGGGGCTTGATCACGGGTATATTCACTTCTTTAGTCCACGTATCTATCCCAACTTTATAAACGACAATTAAAATATCATTTGTATTCTATTCTACATTTAAGCATTTTTTCAGTGTTATAAACATATTGTCACATGATTTGGCTGCGTTTTTACGATCGGCCGCCTGCCTGACGTCAACTTACCTGTCGTATTTTACGACACCTCGGTAAGAAATAAGGTTGGTCAATTTTACTCAGCCGGATACCACACGGCGGGTCGACTTACCTTAGTCGCCTTTTACGACACTTTAGTAAGAGATGAGGTTGGTACTATGCTATTCAGCCGGATACCACACGGCGTTCCAAACTCATTTAAGTATTAAAGATTCATTTAATATACCTGATTTATGAGTTGAGACGCCATTTCTGGATCAGCGGCTAAGGCCTGGAGCATATTGTTGGTGTAGGGCGCGGACAGCATCGACTGCACCAGGCGTGGGTTCTCGGACATCTGCTGCAGCAGCGACTGCATGCCCGGCGTGTTGATGAGGCCGGGGCCCGCGCCGCCGCTCGGGGTGCTCCCGCCACCGCCTCCTCCACGGCTCCACGGGTTCGGCAGTGGCTGCCTGTTTTCAGCGCCTTGCTGTGGGTTTGTACCATCTGGAAATAATGTAACAAATATACAAATAATTGAATTACAAATAATTTTATCTGCAATATCGATGGCGGCGAAAAAAAAATAGTTAAAAATATAGAAGAAATACACAATTATCATACACTCAAAAGGACCAAAGTTTAAATTATAGTATGTAATTTAAAATTGATGACGCAATGAGGACTGCGTTTATAAGCTACTAAATTATTATAGAATTATTTTGCTTTAATCCGCGTTTGTTGATATGTAATGCTAAGTGTAAGTAGCAAAAACGGTTCTCATACTCATATGCAGAATAAGTTACAGCACATATCACAAAACACCACCACCAACAACACACTATACAAATTCACTACGACAATCTCAACAATCGTATCGCCACGTAACTGAAGCATCATTGGGAAATAGGCTGAAGGAGATAAGAGAAGGAGAGATCTTAACAAACGCGGATTATAGCAAAATAATTCTATCATAACTTTTGTACTATAGAATTTGCAAAGTAAGGCCTAATTCTATAAATTAATATAAATAAATAAATATATAAATAAATGTATGGTACACTTACACACACGGTCGTCCGTCCCCAAAGTAAGTAAATTAATACTTGTGTTATGGTAGACAGACAACTGGTGAATATATACTTATATATTTTTTTAATACATGCTTAAATACAAATATAAACCAAGACTCGAAGACCAACAAATTCATTTAAAGAAAATGTTGGCTCTCGGCGGGAATCGAACCCGCGACCCGCGGCGCTGAAGGCAGGGTCACTACCCACTGCATCAATGGGCCAGTCAAAGTAATATAAGATTAGCCATGACAAAATACAGACAGACTTTTGCATTTATGATATTAGTATGAATGGAAATATAATTTCTTTAATAAACACTTTTGGTAAGGGATAAATTAATATATATATATATTATAAGATAAAACTTATCGGTATATACACACAGATATATTGTATGTCCGTAATGTTATACAATACGATATTGCGTCATAATCGTAACTGGGAAATAAAGTTTATAGGTTAACATAATATATGTTAATACTGGCTATTGGGTTAGTTTGGAAAAAAAAACTTTCTCGAATAAAACCGCGCATAGTAAAAATGTTACCAATTGTTCATGAACGTGAATACAATTAATTTATTTAACTGAATTATATGAATATTTTGTATGAATGTTAAGAAGGTTACGGAATGTTAGTAGGAAAATTTCGCTACCCAGTACTGCATATTGAGGTTAAAAAAATATATTTTGTTGGAATTTTGAACAAAAACTCAAAATCTTAGTATTTTGAAACCACTACTCAGGTTCCTGAAAAAAAAAATATTTCTAAAAATTTGGTCTTGGTTTCGAAAAACATCATAAGGGTGTCAATATCCAAAGAATTTCAAAATTATTTTTATTTAAATAAAAACTGATATTGCAGGGGTATCTTCTGTTGCTGTTTTATCAATGCATTTGGGACACCCTGTATATTTTTTGTTTTGGTCATAGGTTTGAGCTTGACAGGAGAAGCCCGCAAATGTGGAAAGGCTCAAGTCCTTCCACTTTGTCTATTGGGTGGTTGTAGCTATAGCTAGATTGGACTAGAGGTGACAATTTAGAGAATATAAATTGCATCTCCTATGTAGAATCAGCATTGATACAAAACACGGTTAAACGGACAAAAACTAGTCACTAATATACTTATTCAAATTCAAAATATTCTTTATTTAAATAAACTTGTAAACCAGTGCTTTTGAATCGTCAACTCTACTGCTGGTTCGGAAAGCTGTTCCTACCGAGAAGAGCCAGCAAAAAACTCGGCTGTTGGTCTTTTAACAATATAATTCTTATGACTAGTTACATTTAGTCATTACTGTCTTGTACAGGGTCTAAGCGAGCTATTTCCACACATTCTTATCTTCTAAGTAATCCTCAACAGTATAGTAGGCTTTTTGGATCAGCCTCTTTTTAAGTGTTTTTAAACTGATGTAATGCCAAAGCTAAAATTGGTTGCGGAATTTTATTATAGAATCTTAAACCCAGACCCACAAACGATTTACGTATTTTTGTATGGCGCAAAGCAGGAGCTTATGTCGGTTCCTACTTTGTCTATTATACACATCACCTATCGTTTTATAATTCTTTATATTTTTATGTACGAAAATTAAATTGCTTAAAATGTATGTATTCTCACCTGAGTTATCTACTAGTCCCGAGAAAGGATTCCCTGCCATGCTGCTGGCCACGTTCAACATCGGCTCCTGGATGTCGCGATACATACGTTGTAACGCGTTATAACCACCTATAAATATATCAATTGAAAATGGGACGACAGGTTAATATAGTTATACAGGTTAATACAGTAATGCCCGGTTCACATTATTCCAGTCCAATAATCCAGCGATTCAATCCAGTCCAGTGCTGGACTGGATTATATCGTTTACATTATTCCAGTCATTAAAGTAAAGCTGTCGCATCTGTACCAATAGAACTCCACAAATAAAACAATACGTGTTCAATGTTTAGCGTGGTAGTCAAGCACTGGATTCAACTGGATTGGCCGTTCACACTATTCCAGTGGCAATGGAATGGGCGAGCTGGAATGAAAAATAGAACGCCAATCCAGTCGACTGGACTGGATTGATCACTGGATTGGTACGTTCCAGTGCAGGTTCACATTATTCCAGCATCATTCCAGCGCTGGACTAATGCGCTCGACTGGAATAATGTGAACCGGGCATTAAGGTTAACACAAAATACTTATGTTTTTTTCTTCATTTTAGCTACATTGAGACTGAATGTATCATAAAATTAAATTTTTATAGCAAGTATAGCAGAAGTGCTTTAATATATATGTAGACTACAAGAAACACATCTCTGCTACCTCAAATACAAATTATTCTTTACTAGCTTTTACCCGCAACTTTGTTTGCGAAGACTGTTGTCGCGTGATAGGTTGATAATAAATGGTGCTTTTCAATGTCATCCTATTCCTGTAGGATTAACAGGATTTGTATGTTATACTTATATGTTGCAGAAAAAACAAGTCTTCACCTTATGGCTGAGTGTCCTATGTACTCGCTGGTAAGATGGGAGATACTAGGTAAGGATGAAATTGAAGTTGAGGACCTAACAAATATCCCCTTCAAGGATATTATCAGGTTTGTAAAAGCAACAGGTAGGTTTAAGCAGGTGACACTGTCGGGACAGCAGTGAAACCCGTGTCCCAACATGGGGAAATGGATTGAATAGTCCAAAGTAGGAGCTGACCACTCGTCCTGCAACGACGGGCGTCCCCGCAAATAGATAGATATGTTACACCGGTGTATAAGAAATAATTGTTCCAAATTTCATCGATATTGGTTCAGCGGATTCACCGTAAAAGAGAAACAAACACACATCCATACTCAGGAACTTTCGTATTTATAATATTAGTAGGATTAAAGTTGGCTTGTACAAGCTCTTTTGAATTTTCAATTTATCATAAAGCTATCACGATCGAGAAGGACCAACAAAAAACTTAGAGGTTACTCTTGTTTCAAATTATTATTCAAATAATGAATAATCAAACAACAAATCAAAATAGTTTACAATCTAATATAGCACTTAGATGGTTGCGACTTTCCAAATGCCATCTTTCTTATCTATTGTATTATAATCTTTAATAGTATAATAATCTTTATTAAAAAGAGTTTAATACATGTCAGATCATATAAACATAACATTTACACTAATATTATAAAGAGGTAAAATTTGTATGTTTGTAATGTTCACACAAAAACTACTGGGCCGATTTCATAAATTATTTCACCGTTGGAAAGCTGCATCTTTATTGAGCAACATAAGCTTTATTACATCATCCTCCTGCCCTTATCCTACTCTAAGTGGGGTCGGCACAACATGTTACAAACATGTTGTCATATGATTTGGCCACGTATTTTACGACCGGCCGCCTGGCTGACGTCAACTTACCTTAGTCGTATTTTACGACTCCTCGGTAAGAAAAAGGGTGGGCTATTTTACTCAACCGGATACCATACGGTGGGTCAACTTACCTTAGTCGTCTTATACGACACCTCGGTAAGAAATGAAGTTGGTCTGTTCTACTCAGCCGGATAGCATAGACTATATTACATTTTCAAAAAAAAATAGGAATCCATTATAAAAATGTTATAAGTTAAGTTAAAAGTTAAATAAAACATACGCGGGTGAAACCGCGGGATATTACTAGTTTTCTATAAAAATATAAGTGTATTTATTTACAACCTACTAAACTCGTAAGTTACATTATATTTCCTGTTAACTGCTAACTTTGCATTTTGATTGAGTCGATGCTGACTCTGGCAAAAGTGTGTGTGGTCTACAAGTAGTATTATTTCATAACAACTAATCCTCATATCACTTTACAAATGACGTTATTGTAATATGAAACTTAGGTGTTGTTATCATAGATGTGTGTTATTATTTACATAATCTATTAGATGTAATACATTTTAATAATTTTAATTGTTTCCACAATACTCTTTAATTACCTACAATTTATTGAATATGGTGGTTCATAAAATCATAACTTTTATTCATCTAATACTATCATTATTTTTCTATTTAAGGAAATGCCAAATAAATTCTTAATAGTTATCAATAAGGCTCGTCATCAGCATATCCTCCTGCACTCATCCCACTCTAAGTGGGATATCTAAATCATGTGACAACATGTCTGCCTTTAACCCACTCTAAGTGGGTCTAAGTGGGGTCGGCACAACATGTTATAAACATGCTGTCACATGATTTGGCTGCGTTTTTACGACCGGCCGCCTGCCTGACGTCAACTTACCTGTGTATTTTACGACACCTCGGTAAGAAAGAGGGTGGTCTATTCTAATAAACCGGATACCATTCAGTGGGTCAACTTACCTTAGTCGCCTTTTACGACACCTCGGTAAGAAATGATGTTGGTCTATTCTACTCAGCCGGATACCACACGGCGTAAATGATTAATTAGAATGTGTAATAAAAAAAACCACACCACAGTGGTTTACATTCTAAAAAGAAACTATATGTACCTGGTATGCTCTCAAGGTTGGTAAGGGCTCTATCATGGGACCGCATCAGTTCTTGCAACATGGCAGGGTTTCGTGCCAATTCCATTGTTTGGCGAAGTAGTTCAGGATTGTTCAGCATATGGCTAATTTCTGGATTTCTCTACCAATTAAAAATAATGACGAGTGAATTTATTTCTTACTTTTTATACATAGTGAATTTCTTACTTTTTAGATATAGTGAGCCCCATTGGTGCAGTGTGGTGGTTCTAAATTCCAACTGTTCGCTTAAAAAAAAAAGAAAAAAAAAAAAAAAAAAAAACGAGAGTGAGGACGCCTAAGCCTAGCAGTGGGATAGCAACAAATGGGACTTTATACAAAGGCATATATATGTGGACTACAAGACACATTCTGCTACCTCAAATACAAATTAATCTTTACTAGCTTTTACCCGCAACTTCATTTGCGTGGACTATTGTTGTGTGATAGGTTGATAATAAATGGTACTTTTCAATGTCATCCTATTTGTGCAGAATTAAGAGGATTTCTATAGCCTATATGTTACACCGTGTATAAGGAATAATTTGTGTCAAATTTCATCGATATTGTTTTGATAAGTTAACACTTTTCAGTAAATTAACATTGTCAGGAAACATACATGTCTTTAGACAATTCTGGAAATATATGTGATAGAGTGATCAACATTGGTGCAGTGTGGTATGTCTAAATTCCAACCATTTGCCTTAAAAAAAAATAAAAAAATGAGAGAAAGGAGGCCTAAGCCAAGCAGTGGGATAGCAACAAATGGGACTTTATAGATAGCTGAACAATACACATCACACACCACATGTTTAAAATTGTATCTTATAAGAAAACTAATCATTTATGAACTTAACAACATTGTTCTGATCAGAAAATTGACTTACCGCCATTAAATCTTGCATTTGTGGATTAGATGTAATGAGCGAACGCATATTTTCTGGATCATTCATCATTTGTTGTACCAATGGATTGTCTAAAACTTGTCTTAACATATCTGGGTTTGATAACAGCTCCTGCTGCATACGTGCCTAGAAATTTTAAGTGAATATTAACAATGTAATAAATCATGCAATTTATAAAATCTCATACATTGATTTATTAATTAATCAAAAATAGTATTGTCCTGACTTTTTGTATTACTCAAAAAATGTGCACTGCTTTCTAAGTCATTATTATTGTCAATTATTATAGGTTACAAAGATCATATTTCAATCAATAGCAATATATAAATTATTTTTTAATTCAAAAGTAATGAGAATATTATTTTGCTATAATCCGCAATAAAGGATTATAGCAAATTAATATTCTCATTACTTTTGTATTATGGACCTCCGCAAAGTAACACCTAATTCTATAAATTATTTTTTAATTATTATATCATGCGACTAAACGAGTGTTAAATAAAGATATGGATGGATATGTAAATAGAGAGAGGCCTAAAAAGAAATGGTTGGATTGTGTTAAGTATAACATGCATATAAAAGGTGTAGTGCCAGAGTTGAAAAATGATAGGAGAGAATCGAAGAGAAAAACATGTTGTACAAGGATGTTGAGGTTAGATAACAGAGGCCAGGAGAATCATGAATGAAAATTACATCGAATGCTTCACGAATATGTTTTCTTTATAAAACATTGAATGATTATCCAGAGATAGAAAAGAGTTAATTTCTACAATACGCAAAACAGAATAAATATTAATTTTAATATTTACCTGAAGGTCCATAAAAGTGCTTTGACCAAGGCCTAAGCTTTCAAGCCCAGCAAGTCCACCAAGTGAATTCAATCCAAATGGTGTAGCACCAACATCAGCTAAAAGGGATAAGGGATATTAACATCATAGCCACTTGAAAGAAGTATACAATGATGAATAAAATTTATTATAAAATATTTATATTCTGTTACTAACATTCATATTCCTATGTTTAAAATCATAAATAAATCTAAAAAGATTCTATACAGTAACAAAAAAAATTCACTCTAGTAAAAATCATACCATCAAATTAGTGTATTGAATTTATATGTAATGCAAACTAAAACATACATATTTCATAAGACTGACATTTCTTTACATTAAAGCAATTCTACAATGTTCTACCATTAAAACAAGTACAAGTAAAATAAATCTATTTAGTTTCCTTTTTATTATAATTTATAATGAAATATATATGTAATTATTTCTAGATTATATTATAGACAAATAGATGTAATTTTTTAAATCTTTGTACCACACATTCTCAGAATTCTTCGTAGATTAGTCTATCCTGCAATTATGAGTAGTAAACTAATTTGCTCTATTGTAACAAGTCAATAATAATTTATTTGTTTTTGATATATCATAATAGGTTACCCAATGCATTTACACATTTAATGAATCCACTTTTATTGAGTTGCAGTTTTAATTCGGCCCAGGATATTTTATCAACTTCTTCAGTCAATATGTTTAAACTTAATTGAAAACATTAAGTGCCACACATGAATTAACTATTTTTACCTGGGGGGCGACGAGTTGCACCTTCAGGCTCCGGTCGTGGAGGAGTTTTGATAACAAGATGAACTGTCAACCCATCTTTAATGTTATGCTGCTTCAGAGTGTCGGCATCATTCATTATTTTCCCAGCAAAAATGAGACACAGTTGCTCTGGTTCTGCATTAAACTTGGGAGACAATACTTCCTTAAGCTAAAATCAGATATCATACATTAAATTTGTTGCCGAATTATTACAGATATGTCAATGCTGATTGCGTATGCAATAACTATGTTATTACGCCATGAATAAGAAGTCTAGCGACGCTGTACTTACTTTTTTGATATCGGAGTCTTCTTCAATCTCAACTTGTTGTTTCTCTTTTGGTGTTTTAACAGTAATTGTAATCTTTTTAGGTTCATCTTGGCCTTCTGCCATTTTATCAATTCTAGATGACTCTGTACTTTGGCTGCTTTGGCGGACTAGCAAGTAGCAACTCAAGAATTTGACGAATGACGAACTACGCCACCATAGACTATTATCAGAAAAGTCAAATAATAATTAGATATTTGAGTTTGATTAATACAGATTTCGCTGCTGTTTCATTGATTTATAATAATTTATGGATATGAGAGAATCCATAGTAATATTAAAAACAAAACTCAGTTTCAGTCAGTCTGCTATACTTGAAATCCCAACTAGGAACTAAGCATAAATAAAATTAACCTGCCTGGTTAATGTTAATTATATTTGTTAGGTACAATTTAAGTTTTTATATATATTATTACTAGCAATTCCAGGCGGCTTCACTCGCGGTTTCGTGGAATTTGGTCTGCTATCAAGAAAGCACCTGAGGTCAGATTATTTTACGACTTTATTGCTATGTATCGTTATATTACGACGAAAATGAAATGAAATCATTACATTTTGTAACCTATATGTTAATCTGACGTATAACTTATATTATAGTAAAGTTTCATCGAAATCAGTCCTATAGTTTATCATGTAAGAGTGACAAACATACTCACAAACTTTCATTTATAATATTAGTAGAATTGTGAAAAAATAGACGGGGGAATGGTGGGAGGCTTGTATACTAATATATATAACATGTACATGCACGATATATTGTATTTACGAAAAAGACAGTAGAAAACGCAAAATAAACAATTTCTATATTTCGTAAACAATTAAATGAAACAACTATTGAACAATTAAATTAAACAACCATTGAACACAACACAATGAAACAAATGTAAATATTAACTTTTTTACTCAATTCAATTTCAATTCTTGGATTTATGACTTTTGGGAGTGACACAAATTTTTACTCTTTGGAATGTTCGGTTTGACTTGTTACACCACATGACATATCATACTTTTCTTGTCAAAGTTGTCATAGCAACATATGGAACGACTGACGTGAACAAAAACAAAAAACAGTGTTCCATAATGTTCCTAGAAAATTTTTCATGAAAATTGTCCAAACAAAGTATTGTATGTTTTTTACATAGCATTTTTTACATGTACGATATACTACTTAATGTAAGATTCTTTAAAGAATGTAAAAAATCTTTTTCAGTGCACCATTTGGTCGTACATTAGGCCTCCGCTGTTCTTTTCATAAAGCATTTAACTTTTATAATCGAGGGAGAATGCCTAGTGCCACGATTATTAATCTTTGATTTAATTTATGATAGTGTATATATATCTATAGTCAATGGAGGTAAGATTTAGTAGATCAACTTTATAAATTTTTGTTAACTTGCCTGACGGTAAAATTTTTATAAACATATGATTTTTGTTTTAATTATGTTAAGGTAGGTATATAATGATATCATACCTAAGTGTATATAGTGAACTCATAAGGTTTCTACCAAAATGTATAGCAAAACATCATAATGTATATAATATATACCTATGTTATAGTTGGAATTACATGAGACTTTCTTAAACGATGAAGATCAACAATCATTTCATAGTCCAAAATATATACATACTGTGTCAGCAAAACGGAAATCCGAAAAACCAGCAGGTAATAGCAACCTTTTTTGTACTATCTGTTGTGAAAAATTAGCATAGTTATTAATTTCCTATTAAATGAAAAATCTTGAAATAATTTTAGACCCACCTTACAAGTATAGGGTTATCTTATGCCAGACTTAAAATTACTGTTTGTAGAAATAGGCTAATATTTACTACTGATCTTAAATTACAATAACATAAAATAAATAAATTCTTTATTGTTAAACTCATAAATTTTAACAAAATATAACTATGAATTCCACACTAAGCATGCTCATATTGTGGAATTTGTTCTATTATGTTACCACATAATAGTATTTATCGGTTTTTGTGGATATATTGAACACCTTAATATAGAATAAAATAGGTCAGACAAGGCAAGTTTTCATCTTTTTTTTCTCTCTTTCTTAATTAACTAATATATATAAATATAAATTAATAAAATAAAAATATGTTTATATAAAGATTGCTTCTGTAATACAATCAGATTTCCAGTTTCTTGATAATTTAGATTAAGTAAGAATGACATGGTTTTTCCTTAATCTGACGTGTTGTGGCATTTTTAAAGGAGCATAATTAAGCAATTCTATTGTATAAGAAGATTGAGAGATTCGGATGATGAGGCAACTAACATTCTATTAATTCTGAAAACTCTATTGTTAAGCAAGGTATGATAATTTGGTAAGGCTATAACTGCTCGCTGGATACTAAGGAGAATCCTGTGGTTAAAAAGTAGACACACTTGTAAGACTAAATTCCTTGTAAATTAAATTGATCGGGAAGGCATAAGGTCTATTTAAAATGGTTTTTATAACTGATCGTTGTGCTATTATACATTGAAATAAGTTTTTCTGTTATTAATTTTATAACATAAAATCATAGTTGACCAACTCTCCAAAGAGGAGACAGCAGAGAACATAGCATCAATATTGTTACGAAATTACGATTGCAAACTTTACGGCGAAGATGACACTTCACAGCCAACTTCTCGTACTGCTCCTATCATACCTATTGAGGCCACACGCAAGAAAAAGAAAAGAAAGAGGTATTAATTTGATATAATAAATCAAAAATTATGTGAAAAGAATAGTTTTGGTCTCTACTAGTTGAACTTATAGCGTCATTTCATTAATACAACGTAAAAAATTGGCATAAAATTTGAACTTGTTTCTGAGTTAAGTGATTTGTTGTATGTTTAGTAAAGTAAAGTAGCGGCCTGTTACTATCCCACTGATGAGAATAGGCCTCTTCTCTCCGTTTTTTGGAGGATTGGAGCTAAGAACTACCACGCTGCTCCAATGCGGATTGGTAGGTTACGCATATCTCCAGAATTTGCTAGAGATATGCAGGTTTCCTCACGATGTTTTCCTTCACTGAAAAGCGTGTGATAAATTGCAATTATCAATTAGACACATAAATTTTAACAGAAAAACTCATTGGTTTCTGCCCGGGTTTGAACCCGAAACTTTGAACTCCTCGAAAGAGTCGCACGGTGTTACCGCTGGGCTACCACAGCTTCTTGTTCTTGTATCTTTAGTTTGTATAAAAACCATAAAAGAAAAGGTAAACTAATGGCCAGTCACTTTCCCACTGTTGGGCATAGTTCTCCTCCCTCTTTTTTCGAGACAGGGGTTAGAGCTTAGACCCACCATGCTGCTCGCTTGGCTCAGCTATCACAGTTGGCATAAATCCATCCTTACTTATTTTAACAATTTCTTAAAGTAAGTGATTATTGTGATAGTGAAATGGTGATTAGCTGTCAAAATTTGGGTGGCCTTTTATTTGGCTATAAAGTTGGTATAAAATTAATTAGTGGCCTGTTAGTATTACTGACGGAAAAAGGCCTCTTCTCAAATCTAGAGAGGAACTAAAAACCACTACGCTGTTCCAATGTGGATTTGCAGATTTCATATATGTATGTGTGTTTTGCTGTGGTAGCCCAGCGGTAACACCGTGTGACTCTTTCGAGGAGATCATGGGTTCAAACCTGGCCAGACACCAATGAGTTTTTCTGTTACAACTTATGTGTCTAATTGATAATTGCAATTTATCACACGCTTTTCGGTAAAGGAAAACATCGTGAGGAAACCTGCATATCTCTATAGAATTCTGGATATGTGTAACCTACCAATCCGTATTGGAGCAGCGTGGTAGGTCTTAGCTCCAAACCTTCTTTCCAAAAAACGGAGAGAAGAGGCCTATTCTCAACAATGGGATAGTAACAGGTCGCTACTTACTATAAGTGTTTTATAAATATTTCCTACTCCTGCCGGGGTGTGGTTTGTATATTTTAGATCTCAAATTTCAATATGCCTGACCAACTGTCGCTATGAGTCAATCCGCAAAGTAGCAAGTGCTTTTGGCATGCGCGAAGTTTCAGAAGAGGAAGCCTGGAATTTCTACTGGACCGACATGAGTGTGTCTGTGGAGAGAGCGAAGGAAATGAAAAGGTTTCAACGCATCAACCATTACCCTGGAATGTTAGAAATTTGCAGGTAAAAACTAAACTATGACTGAAATCAAAATAAGTATTCTCTTATTTTGTACATAAAAAAATTGTCAGTATTCTAATCTATAAAAGACATGTTTTATACCGATTTGCGCACGATTCAAAAGTCATAATACAAACTATACAGTGTATCAGTATTAACATTCGCTCAAATTTATTCTATACTAATATATAAAGCTGAGGAGTTTGTTTCTTTGTTTGATTGTTTGAACGCGCTAATCTCAAGAACTACTAGACCAATTTGAATAATTCTTTCAGTGTAAGATAATCCATTTATCGAGGAAGGCTATAGGCTATCTATCATAACATAACATAACATAACATCACGCTTCGTTGCATAGGAGGGGAGCAGCAATAAACAAAAACGGCAAAATTTAAAGCTTTCCTTGCGTGTGCTGAGTAAACGGTAATAGTTATTAAAAAATCATGTATTACAAAATTGTTCCCCTGTAAAACTTCTAAATAAAAGTTCGCGACAGCATATGTCTAGCGTTTAAGGTTTAACCATTTTAATGGTTATTAAAATACTATATTACGGTTTTAATCTTTCCACGCGGGTAAAGCAGCTGGCGATTGCTTGTAAACAATGCAGCTCAATCGGATGTAACGTTACCGTAAGCTTACTTTGCTTTTGCCAAATGCATATATACAAACACTCACACAACGCCTTTCAAACACCTTGTCTCAAGTCTTGTTGTCATTGAAGACGAAGTCTTGGTTTACCACAGTTTGGTCTTGACCACAGTTATACCGTTAGATTACCGTGAGTACTTCATAACGCGTTGTACTAAGCAGTCCGGAATCCACGACGAGCATAGAGTTTGCGCTCTACTCTGCATGTTTCTTACGATAAATGAGTTTTCACTTTTACTAAATAACTTAGACACGTCTTAGAGAAAAAAAACATCTCTCTATTAGACTTATCTTATAACTAGTTTCGCAGAGAGTCGTGAAATTAGTTTTACATGTATACTTATATTAATTTCGAACTCGTTATGCAGTAAATAATGAACATATACATCTTTGATTGCAGAAAGGATTTGCTTGCGAGAAATTTAAACAGAATGCAAAAAATCTATCCCAAAGAATATAATTTCTTTCCAAAAACTTGGTGTTTGCCTGCTGAGTAAGTTGAGATTTCTTAGGGGGGTTGCTAATAATATTTTTTATTTAAGTTCTGGTCATATTAATAAATTTTTAAATTCATAGGCAGTTATATTAGACAATAAAAAAAAATATTTCGCTACAATCGATGCAGAAAAGAATATACCTACATAAAATATATTTTAATACTAGATACTACTTACTACTAGATAATACTAGATACTTCTCACTACTAGATTCCGTTTTTAAACAACGAACTTAACTAAAATGGTAACATTATAACGACCATATAAAGGTTTTTCGAGCTCACAGTGATATTTCCCTGTGAGCTCGAGAAAGTGATTAACAAATAATTCTATTGAAATATTTGTTAATCACTTTCTCAACCTTAACAACTGACTTCAAATCACTTATAAAAGTCTTCAAAACCTCAAGCTCAAGATACTCAGGCACGAAAGACTTCAGAGTCCCATATATTCACAATTAAATCCGAGATCAATAAAAGGATCAATAAATTAGTCGTGATATTTTAAAAAACGATGGTAAGGGCGTATAGTTACGCCGTGTAGTAACTATACGCCCGGCTGAATAGAATAGTATAGAATAGTACCACCCTCTTTTCTTACCGAGATGTCGTAAAAGGCGACTAAGGTTAGTCGACCCGCCGTGTGGTATCCGGCTGAGTTGAATAGACCAACCTCTTTTCTTACCGAGGTGTCGCAAAATACGACTGAGGTAAGTTGATGTCAGGCAGGCGGCCGGTCGTAAAAACGCAGCCAAATCATGTGACATCATGTTTATAACATGTTGTGCCGACCCCACTTAGAGTGGGATAAGGGCAGGAAGATGATGATGATATGACTACTTGTACGACCCTTCCCCTTTCTTTTATATTTTTTATATAAAATAATGTAAAATGTTCATCGTTTTTTTACAATATTCGGTACAGTTATAAAAGAGTATTTTGTTTGCTTAGTTTTGGTGAGGCCCTGAACTACAGTAAATCGCGAAAAAACAAAACGTTTATTATAAAGCCGGAGTGCGGAAGCCAAGGTCGTGGAATCTATCTCACAAAATCACTCAAAGACATCAAGCCTACTGACAAACTTATTTGTCAGGTATTTATAATGACAATCACAATCACTACATATTAATGTTTTTTTTTTAACCGAACAGTTAGTCTCAGTGACACTTATCAAGTTCGATCGATATTTACAATTTACCACACGATTGTCTGTGAAGGAAAACATCGTCAGGAAACGTGCATTTTCCGGAGAATTCCTAATGATATACAGAACCTACCAATACGCAATTGAGATAGCAGCTGGGCTTTAAATCCAATTTAACTATTGGCAATATTAGTTGCATATTTTTTAAGCAATGTAAACCGATCACATTGTTTTTACAAAAACTAGTACCTATTTCATGTTATCGTACTTTTTATATTCAAGTTATATTTTGATTTTTAGGTATATTTGTCAAAACCATATCTCGTGGATGGATATAAATTTGATATAAGAGTATATACACTTATTACGTCGTGTGATCCTCTTAGGATCTTCGTTTATAACGAAGGCCTGGTCAGGTTCGTTACATGCCGTTAAATATTTATCTCCGAATTAAAATGCCCCCAAACATTTCGTAGTTTTACGTAATGATTACTTAAGCTAATCAGCATAATACAGCCCCATCAGTTATTTTTAAATAATATAAAATTGTAAACATTAAAGAGGTTACAATTCCTTATGTCCGTGGCGATGATTTTTCGAGTTGTATTTATTATATTTATCTATTTAAGCCTTAAAGGTATTAGCGACATTTTTAGGTAACTATTGGACTAAGAGCCCGTGAACCCTAAGACCTTAGTCATTTTATAAAAGCTGAAACTTTGTCAGTGCATGCTCCCAACACAGGTAAGAACGATGGTACATTATGAAATTTGGGAGATAAACGGTACTCAAGGTTGCAAAATACCGATCTAATTAGTCAAATTATAAAGTGCAATGGTTGACTCCCAGAGGCCTAATAGCTGAAATTCCTTTATCTCTATAGTAAAGGTTTTAAATATTTCCTTGCAATGCCGAAGCCTTTAAGAGTCGCCGTACAATACAGAGGTATGCCTCAAAACCTTGCGGAAATTGTGATGGAGAAAAATCAAATATATACCATTTTGTTTAATAAAAATCAAATATATTTTTTCAAAATGAATTGACCGGTTTAAATTTGATACCAGGTTCGCTACAAGCAGATACGCTGATCCTAACGTAAACAATACAACCAATGTGTTCATGCATCTCACCAATTATGCGCTCAATAAGCATAGCCGCACCTACGTTTACGACTCCGAAGCGGGCAGCAAGCGGTACGCTAGAAATAAATAAATTAAATTTTAATTTTTAATAACACTGATTATGATAGGTGATAAAAGTACTTACACACGCTTATTTTTATTTTATTTCTTTATAAAATAAAAAATGGACATTCTACTCTATAAAAACTTATATTATGTCATCACATCCTACGATCAACGTGTAAAAAATTTAGATTTAAAATTAAGAAATCTTTATAGGTTCCTTGATGGCTACCTATTACTAAAATTATTTATACCCACTTAGAATAGTCCTAAGAATGCTGACTGCGTTTCTGCGTCAAATCGCTAAACTTATTCGTATAATCATTAATTATCATCATGAAATCATTGACACGACTTCATGGGTTATTACAGATTTACTTATAACAGAACTAGTAATATCCCGCGTAATTTTAAATTTTTTACACCTTATTACATTTTTATTACGGATCCCTATTTATTGAAAATGTTATATAGCCTATATTGCTCAGTAAAGATGCAGCTTTCCAATGGTGAAAGAATTTTTGAAATCGGTCCAGTAGTTTTTGTGTGAAAACATTACAAACATGAGAGGAAAAATTTATATGTACAAATTTTTCCTCTTTATAATATTAGTATAGATAAATATAGTTCCACGCTATTATACAGTGTGAAAGTGTATTTTAATAATATTTAATCAATCAGAAAGATATCGACGTTGAACAAGATCCTACTATCCCAAGGGGTGGACCTAGATAGACTATGGCACTCCATTGATCAAGTGATTGTGAAGACTATTATTTCTGCCTGGCCTATCCTCAAGCACAGCTACCACGCATGTTTTCCTTCGCATGATATGGTGCTTACGAATTCTTGTATATCTTCTATGTAATAAATAAGTTGTAATTTTAGAGTAGTATTTCATAAATCGCTTTTTTATATTCGAAAGCTTTTTTTAGAAATCATTATCTAAATTGATATATTCCAACACATGTCCACTCTCTATTTTGAATTCACAGGTTCACGCGTGTTTTGAGATACTCGGGTTCGATATACTTCTAGATCATAAACTCCATCCGTATATTTTAGAGGTGAGTTTTTGATTTTTCTTAAGTTCCAATTTTGGAATGTATTAAAAATGAAACGGATTCCGATATTTCTATCTGACAGAATTTTTTTTTTATTATTTAGAACACATCTTCTAATCACACAATTAGTGCACGTATAACGAATTTTAAGAGGACAAAAAATTATTACGAATGTCATAATCAACCTCACTCACCAAAGTCGTATATCCTTCCATCTTTCATCGTCCATCCTTCATATCTGCATCGTAAGAAAACATGCGGCATACGAATCATTCCAAGAAGCCAAACAAAATCGAGTCCACTCAGAATGAAGGATATTTGTAGTACTTACGGAATCTAAAATACGTTCAACAATTATTTGTGATTTGTAAGTAATAATCGGTTATCATTAATTGGTAAAAGGTGAACCACTCTCCAAGTTTTCACACGGACACTCAGCTCGACCGCGAGGTAAAGGAGGGCTTATTGACTGACACCTTTACGATGCTCAACATCTGGCAGTGCGACAAGAAACGCGTGCTTGAAGAAGATAGGAAGCGAATACGGGATCGGCTGTTACAAACTAACAAGTAAGTTTTTTTAAATAGGCACCCTAACCAATACTGAGAGGCACCCATAGGTCGACATTCCCCAAAGCTAGTAAAGCTTCTGCACTTCTTCTTATTAAATTGAAATTACATATTAGATAAGATAATTCAGAGTACTTTGCGGAATTCCATAGTATATAATTTATGATACAATTATTTTGCTATAAGAAAATCTATATAATGCTAAGTGTAGAAAGCAAAAAACGTTCTCATACCTTATACATGCATGATAAGTTATCATAAAACATCACACAATCGTTTCAACCTATAACCTAAGCATCATCAGGAAATAGGCTCCACCACAAAATCGCAAAACAAAAGTTTAGTATCAAAATATAATTTCAATTATTGCAGATTTGCGGAATATACTCCAACTGAAGAAAAGGAACCCGAAAAAAGCCCATGGCAAACGCAAATACAATGGGAGGAGACGCATCTTGGAAATTACAGGCAATTTTATTTATAACATTTTAAGTACGGTGTTACAATTCACCTATCAAAATACGTAGTTTGTACTTTATATTGTTGAAGTTAAGAGTTCGTGTACCTATACCACCACTACACGTTATTATATTTAATTTCATTATTTTCAAATATACATTGACGACTTTGTTTTGTTTTGTTGTTGTTTTTGTGAAGTGAAAAATCCCTTAAACGAGAACTATTGTATTATAAATTGCATTTTTTATAACTTCCAAAAAAGCTAAGCTAAGGTGACACACACCTTAGATCAGAGTACAAGCGCACACGAAAGGTGGTTCTTGATGTTTGTGTTTTAGATATTCCTACAGGAAATGATCTTACGTAGAAAGAAAAATTGCAAATATAGAAATGACATCATTTATACTGCGTCCATCATATTATCAGTCTTTTGACAGCTCACGCTCATTAAGTTTTGTATTGCTTACGTACAAATATCATACAAATAATATTTGTACTTTATGGATGGGTACCGCCCACTTAGTGATGTCACACATAATGGTTACTATAACGATTATGCCACAGATTAAAAATAATCGGTAGAAATCGATGTTACGAGTATTAAAAGACATTTAATAACATTATATAAAGTTTTACTTTCTTCTTAGTTAATACATGAATACAAATAAAACAATCAGGATATTTTAATTTATTTTATTAGCACGAGTCGTCGGAATGATAATCAACACTAGACTCCTCCGATGAGGAGTCTTCAGTAGCAGTTATTATTAGCTCTTGTGTAGATAATATATTATCAAACGCAATATCACGTTCCCAATCAGAGAATATTACTCTTTTAGTTCTTTCCACCACACTTGCCCAGTTCTCGGCCGTTACGTGGGTGCAAGCATTTTTTAGCAATTGCAACATTTTATTCGCTGTGAATGGGGGGCTTGTATTGCATCTCGCAGCATGCCCTTTTACTTGTGCCCATATAAGTTCTATTGCGTTGTACTGGCAGTGGTATGGAGGAATCCGAAGAACAGTATGGCCATATTCTGCTGCCATTTCATTGATTACATAGCGTTTTGCTCTCTTTTTGGTTTTTAATATTTTTATTAATTCAACTTTTAACATTGAGTCGTCCACATTTTCTCCATTGTCCCGAAGCCAATTAATTATTTCATGCTTTTTATTAGCCTGTGTTGGCATTTTGTCAATTTGACGGGAGTGGTAGGGCGCATTATCAATAAAAATTATTGATGGTTCTTCCAATGAAATGAGCATTTTTTTGAACCACTCTTCATACACATTTGCATTCATCTCTTCGTGGTAGTCATTTGATTTCTTCGATTTAAATGCCAACAGTGCGTCTTGTACAAATCCTTTTGCTGTACCTGCATGGCAAATGATTAGGCGCTCACCTTTTCCCATTGGTACTGAGGAAGTGGAATCAGCAGTATCATCAGTCCAGAAACGAGATAGTGTGTGGTTAGCGTTGAGCCATGTTTCATCCGTGAAAACAATATTTGCCCAATCTTGTATTTTCTTTGCCTCTCTTAAAAAATCACAACGTGCTATAGCTATATCTGTGCGTTCCATTAATAATTTTCTTTTATTTAACTTTTTATATGAAAAGCCAATTGTGTTCAAAACTTTGACCAAAGAAGATTTTTCACCATGAAATAGACCACTTCTTTTCAAAGAAACAATAAGTTTTCTCAAAGTTGGAATTTCTTTTCTCAAGTAGTAATCTAGTTTACGTAGGTTATCATTAATCGAATTACTTAGGTACGTAATTCGATTAATGATAGTAGGTACTATAATCGGAATGGTATCGCATACGAGAATCTTTAGGACATCACTATCGTCAATCTGTCAAAAGATGGTTAATATAATGGACAGTGTATAGTTTAATATGTAATGGTCGTAGGCGCGTGTACCCCGTGGGCGAGCAGTACGCCAGTTTGTTCCAGCAGCCGTCGGGCTCGCTGTATACGGGCACAGCGTCGTCGCGCGCGCGCGGTGACTGCACCCGCATACAACGAGAGGAGTTTCAGGTGGGGAAAATTGTTGTGTTGTGAAGTATAATTTAATTAATGTTGTAAATAATTTATAGAATTAGGCGTTACTTTGAGGAGATCCATAATACAAAAGTAATAATAAAATTATTTTGCTATAATCCGCGATGAAGTAAAATAGAAAATATATATAATGCTAAATGTAGAGTGGACAATCGGTTATCATACCTGATACATGCAGGATTCGTAAAAACACATGCACAAACCTCCACCACCGCCACCACTCCATGATAGACTCCACGACCAAAATCGCAAAGCAGCTTTGCGATTTTGGTCGTGGAGTCTATCTCATGTTGTAAAATTGGTATAAACTATTTTAATATTTATCTTGTGATTTTAATTATTTAAATAGGTGGCACGGGCAGTAAAAAATATAATGCCAAAGTATAATGCGAAAGTAACCCGGTTCTAATTAACTGTTGCGAGCGTTAGTTTTCATTTTGAGATATTATAATTCTTAAAGATATTAATTTAAATTTTATGGTGAAAGAGAACATGATGTTCAGCATGATATGCTTACAGTAACTAACTTATTTAAGTAGATAAGCATTAAACAGTGTGCCCATCTAAATAGATTTACAATTACCGCATTTCATTTTCTTAGACATCTTGACCTTTCCAAAATATTGGACTATTTTCGTCATATTTCAACCAATTTACACATAGCTTAACGAATTATTCACTAATACGTTCCGCGTGGATCAATGTGCCTATTAGTGAAAATCACATATAAATTCAGTAGTTTTTCCAATCAATCTTTATTATATTTAACCTGTAAAATAATAGCCTGTAATATTATTTTACCTTGCGGTATATAATTCAAATTAGGTTTACAATTAGTAGGTATTTAATTATTTCAGCAAACCAAGGCAAAAGCTGAAGCTCTAAAAAAACCATCACAAGCTAAGCCCAAAGAGGGTGAAAAAAAAGGTGAAGAGGAGGCAACCTTGACATCGGCTAGCGTCACCAGTGAAAAGTCACGACCGAAACCGCGTGATCCAAAACGGAAGGATGATAAAACTAAATTGACTTCTAAACCCTCACTGGCACAGCAACCGGTAAGTGTTTTTGTAGGACTCTTGTTTATTTGACTTAATATAAAAAAATTGGTGTGTGAAGAATTCTTGTGCAAGATTTCTTAGTGTATTGCGTGAAAAATTTTTGGCTCTGATAACAGCTCTATTGGGCTCGGTAAAATACACTATTATCACACGACCTAGACATCAGAGCATTTAATAATGCATAAATAGTCTCTTAAGTAATGACAGTTTACCAAAAAGGTTTGTAGATTTATTCTGTACCTTCAACATTATTGTGCTAATAATTATAATGCAAAATAATTTCATTATTACTTTTGTATTATGGATCTCCGCAACGTGACGCCTAATTTTATAGATCACTAGCAATCGCCAGTGGCTCCGCCCGCGTGGAAGGATTAGAAGCGTAATATTATAGTCTTTTGATAACTATAAGAAATGGTTAAAGTGGGTTAACCTTAAAAGCTAGACATATGCTATCGCGGACTTTTATTAAGAACTTTTAGAACAATTTTGTAATACATGATTGTTTAATAACTAGGTATTACTGTTTAATCAGCGCACGCAAGGAAAGCGTGATGTTATATAGCCTATAGCCTTCCTCGATAAATGGAATATCTTACATTGAAAGAGTTTTTCAAATCGGTCCAGTAGTTCCTGAGATTAGCGCGTACAAACAATTAAACATATAAACTCTTCAGCTTTATATATTAGTATAGATTGAAATTTACAGCCATGTATCATCAAATTCATCAAATCATGATTAACCAACTAAATCTTATGACTAAAATAGAGTCTTATATCCACTGATTCTACGTACATACGGACATGTCGAAAATCGAGGTTTTCTGGAGAGCCTAATTTGTCTTCAATTGTTAAAATGTCTCTTATACGATTTGTAGATCGCGTAAATACATAACGTTATGTACATTTTCAAATGTACATTTGAAAATAAATATTTACATATATAAAAATATGGAGAATCTAAAGCCAATAAGCAAATAAAAAAATTCTATTTTCGACATTTCTTTATGAACGTAGCGACCGTCGATATAGTTCTGACTCATTACAAACTCTTTTTTACGTTATACAGGTTCCACAAACGGAAGTGAAAGAGAAAGATCCGAAACCAGCCTACGTGCTATGCTCGTATGAACCGGATCCAATCGTGGAAAAGGAAGAGCGCGAGCGCGTCAATTTGTTGGCACAACGAGATTTCCTTATCCGGAGTTACGGCATGCTTGAACAGGTAGACACTTCATAATATACAGAATATATGAGTAATATATAGAATTAGGCGTTACTTTGCGGAGATCCATAATACAAAAGTAATAATAAAATTATTTTGCTATAATCCGCGATGAAGTAAAATATAAAATATATATAATGCTAAATGTAGAATGGGCAATCCGTTTTTATACCTGATACACGCAGGATTCGTAAAAACACATGCACAAACCTCCACCACCGCCACCCCAATACACAAGCACTACATACGTTCACAATCACAAACTCAACAATGGTTTCGCCCCGCAACTGAAGCATCATCAGGAGATAGATTCCACAACAAAATCGCAAAGCTATGGCATAGCTATGATATAGCATATATGATATAGCTTTATTACATTAGTGATAAGCAGTGATAGCCAGCAGTGAGACCTTGCGACTCTTTTGAGAGTATACCGGGTTCAGACCCGGCCAGGCACCAATGTGTTTTTCAGTTAATTTGTAATTTATTGTTTTATTAATTAATTTATCTCACGCTTTTCAGTGAAGAAAAACATCGTGAGGAAACCTGCATATCTCTGTAGATTTCTTGAGATATATGTAAATTACCAATCCGTATTGGAGCGTCGTGGTCGGTAATATCGGAGAGTGGAAGTCTATGTCCAATAGTAGGATAGTAATAACCTATAATTACTCTATATTTTCGCCTTCATTGGCGCCTGAATATACACTCAATTATTTACCATATGTTTTTTTCAAAGAAAATAATTCTAAAATATAAATTACAGATTTACCTAGTAATGAAAAAAATGGGTACATTGCGGCCTGAAGACGAAAGGAAGTACGGCGTGTATGGACGTCTTTCGATTGTGTCTAACTCGCCTAAGGTACACCATATTTTCTAGTTATGAAATTTCCGTGATAGACACGGAAGCTATTCTCCCAATTTTAGTGTATGCATTAAGTTAAAAATTATGTCTCAAGGTCACCGTAAAGGCGTTACATAATGAACTGAAGAACCGCCATGTCGTGAGACATGAAACATTGGTTTTAAATGTAATTTGTAATACAAATTGTACATAAATATATAAATAATGATTAAATTTACCATAACTGTTACTTAACAGTTCATGAATGTAGAACATACCTACCTATTTTTTTATAATTGTAATACCAAAAAACGCAGGAATTTCACTTATTTGTAGCTGTGGTAAACAAAAACGCAAAGTAGTGTGAAAAATTCGCCCTATCAAAAAAAAATCATAACTTGAGTCGTGAATACATCCACTAGCAGGCGTTTCAAGATTATCTATTTATTACGGGACAGTATACTAGAATTTAAAAAAAATAATTGTATTTTCATCTAACGGTATGCGGTACCTTATGTTAAAATAGATTCACTACATAGGATCAATATGTTTGCCTACAGAAAGTGTAAATGTTAACCCCAGCAATTACAATAAAAATTAAAAAAAGTAAAAAGAAATACAGAGAAGAATAGATAAAATTTTGTGTGCAGATAAAAATAAAGAAGAGCAAAGAAAAAACAGATAAACGGAGCAATTTTAAAAATCTACTGGATGATGGTACGTTGTAGATGGTTACAAAACAAAATTGAGAATTATAATATTTGCTTAATTTTGATCATATCATTTTTGATGCAACTAGTAATATTCTAAACAAGTTTGAAGTTGTAAATATTATTTATACGTAAGTATGGAAACGATGGTAACACCGGTACCCACGGGTAACACCGTGCGACTCTTTTGAGAAGGTCACGGGTTCGAATCCGGGCAGACACCAGAGTTTGAGTTTTTCTGTTAAAACTTATGTGTCTAATTGATAACTGCAATTTGTCACACGCTTTTCGGTGAAGGTAAACATCGTGAGGAAACCTGCATATCTCTAGAGAATTCTGGAGATATGTGTAACCTACCAATCCGCATTGGAGCAGCGTGGTAGGTCTTAGCTCCAAACCTTCTCTCCAAAAACGGAGAGAGAAGGCCTATTCTCAGCAGTGGGATAGTAACATGCCGATACTTACTATAAAACCAAATATGTCAAGTGAATTTCTGTGATGTGAAACCATAGAGATATTAATAAGAGTAGAGTAGAGGGAAGCTATTTACGTAAAGCGTATTTACCCTCGTCATTAAGATGATAGAGAAAGTATAAGTACGGTTTGTGAGATGTAAAGGACAGATTAACTCATTAACTCTAGGTTTACTTGTTTTTGTTACACTTTAAATTTGTTCAGAGATGCGAGTGCAGTGTTACGACGTAGTTTTGAACGAGCGGACAACTAGGACGCATTCACGCAAAAGTATATTGAAGTCGCTTATTTCCTATGAAAGATGAACTAGTGAGTGAATAATCCAGTAATGAAAATTTTGTCATAATTTGTTTATATATTGAATACATTTCGTTACTATTTAATATGTCATATATATAGGGTATTTTTTTAATATTGTTGCCAGATAAAATAATTTACCTACCAAATAATGGTAAGCAACGTTAAATGCTTTTAATCGAAATTGTTAAATACTTATATAATCTGAAAATGAGTAATGTGTAACTTTATGAATCAGAATCATATTATAGATAAAATATAAACCAAAAAGACATTGTTTACTCAGTACAAAAATAGGACATTGTGTTTAGTGCTGTTCTTGTGGTCGCGAAGCCTTAACACTAGAGGCATATATCTAGTGATTGTCAAAAATACCGCAATTGTATACTATAAAAATGTGCTTAACTTATACATTGTATGTTTCCACCTTTTGTACCTAAGACCACAAATATTCACGTTAAATATATATTTGTAATTTTAATAAAGGACATTTCAATACAATAAAAGATATTTTTGTTATCAAATATATATTTCATTTCAATCCTTACATTCTAAAATCTATCTTATTGTACGTAGTCGACTGGATGCTTAAAGCCAGCTTTACATTTACCATCCATTCAAATAATGCACAAAACATAATTAATTGTCTTTAATTGATCTACATTAACAGCTTACAAATTGCACATCTGTCTTAGGCCCGGTTTCCACCAAAGCGGAGAGAGAGGAGTTAGAGGTGAGGAGATGCGCTTTAAATACCAATCAGATATCGTCATTTCCACATCTCTCTGCTTTGGGTAAAACCGGGCCTTACTCCTTGTGGCAGTGTTCACAATTTATAATTATTTACTTATATAGATATTTCTATTGATCTCAAATAAAATCAATAAAATTTTAACTAACTAAAATTGAAGTTTTTTTGGAAGTGAAATTACTTCACCATTGTCAAGTAGTTTCCTTTTCAATGATGGCTTTTCTGTGTCCAGTTTTAATATATTTGCAGGCATTGGTAGTTTGGCACCTACAGTAGGAGCTGGTTTGTTGCTGGAAACAAATTTTTAATTGATTAAAACTACATATTAATAATTATACATGGGTCCAGTTACCTACTATTGAATTCAGAATTAAAATTAATATTAATTTATTGAATTAGGCGTTACTTTGCGGTAGGTCCATAATACAAAAGTAATGAGAATATTATTTTGCTATTTTCATTACTTTTGTATGCAGTCAACAACACATATGGACAGAGATTAAAAAAAGTGAAGATAGATATGCAGGTTAGCATAAAAATTGTAAGATATTCACCTCTATATTATATTTATTATATATTATTGCAAAAGAGTAATTAAAAAAATTAATTACCTGAAGTATGGCATCTGTAATGCCTGTGTACAATCACATCTACGAGGTGGATAAAGGGCAAGTAAACTTTCCAATAACTGCAATAAGTCATCAGATGCAGCACTGAATATGTGTCGAAGTTGTTGTGCTGGGATATGCTTGAACTGGACATAAGCTATTAGAGTCTTCATACCCTGAACATTAATATTTTATTATAAGGTGCAATCTAGTTAGACTTTTTGAAATAAAGAACTTAAAGTTAGTGGCTTGCTTAAATCATACAATCATCATAAGGCAATATAACAATAATTATATCAGTAAGTATACAGAAAATGATCATGCTCTACTGGGACCAATCTATCATCACTCACAGGTATATTGCCATCAATAAACCTGATATAGTTTAAGTAGATCAGCATGTTGAACGACTATTTTTTCTTTTTTGATTGTGAGACAATCAAACCTTAATTATTTAGGATAAGCCCAAAATTAACCTACAAACAATAATTATCACTCATTGATTTACTTATTACATAAAAATCGTTTGAAGAAATTACTTTGAAAATTTGTATATAAAACAAATTTTTCTATTAAAAATATTGAAGAATTTGGAATTCACTGGACGAGAAAGGTTCTAAGCTGTGTTATTGTGTTATACAACTGATATGTTCTAAAAAACAGTGTATGAAACAATTTAAATTTGTAGTAATTATATTGTTGAAAAATTGCCTTCAAATCAATATAGTAATTTCCTTATTCTTGCCAGAGACATAATTATAACATGGAAAGTTTTAAAAAGAACATTTGTGGAGAATAAAAAGAATTAGTAACATAATGTATTAAAAGTTTCTTACAGGCCACGTTTCTTCAGTTGGTGTACCGAAAACTTGGAATATACGTGACAACTGATCAAGATCTGTCTCTCCTGGTAAAAAAGGGACTCTCAACAACAACTCTGCTAATATACAGCCCACTGCCCACATGTCAACTCCAGTTCCATATTGACTTGCACCAAATAATAGCTCAGGTGATCTAAAAATTGATAAAAAAAAAGATGAATCCTCAAAGAGATGATTTACTTATTACTAGATTACAAGAAAATTATTTACTTTTGAATCTTTTACTCAGATTTACTGTTTAGTCTACAACTTCATCTGTTATTAAAAGAAATTTTTTTTCACACTAACTGATTTAAAAAAAAATATTAATGATATATGGAAAGAGTAATGAAATACAGAAAAGTTATTCAACATTTTTACCAGATGTAAAAAGTGTGAGCAAGTTTTAATACCATCAGTATACAAATATCTTACCTATACCATCTTGTTACTACTTGATGAGTATTTATTCTTGTTGGTGACCCAAAAGCTTTAGCCAAACCAAAATCACCAATCTTCAAGATTCCTTCAACATTTATAAGCAGATTATTTGGCTTCAAATCTCTATGTAATATCCAATTTTGATGAAGATATTCCAACCCTGGTAAACAAAGGTTCATAATTTAACTATATTTGTGCGGGACAGTATAGTTTATGTGCGGACAATATAGTTTTAATTAGATATATAGTTTATATAAGTTCATAGTAATAAGATAATAGGCTAAGAATAATTGTAAATTGTATAGAAAAACATTAATTATATAGTATACAGTAAATAGAAAACGTTTAGGAGGTCGCGCAATTAGTTATCATAATATTTAATTGTAATAGATTTTTCACTCGTTAGCGGCGCGGCTCTCCCTACGGTATAGCCCGAGTTTTAAAGACCCGTTAGGGTGCGGCTCTCCTTACGGTATGACCGGAATCATAAAGACCCCCGTAATTATATGGAGAGAAAGTTGTATAAATACGGGCCATTTTGGCCCGAATAGTCAGTCTACATTCGGCGGCCGGCAGAAGCAGTAATAAATAGTAAGCTTGAAGAAATTGTAAGTGTTTTTAAGTTTAATTATTTTATAGTAGACAATAGACAGTAGTGACTTATTTGTGTATTAGACTATAGTGAAGTGAGTGTAATAAACAGTGTATATTGACTGTGACTCTTTGTGTAACCTCCCCTCGCCCCTCGCACCCCGCGCAAGAATTCCACGAATCTCACGTGTGCAGCTCGCATACGTCAGAGTTTTCCGGTGCCGAAGAGTGACCGGCATAGTGTAAATGTGACATAGCGCACATTGGATGGTCCTTCGAGCCGGATCACCTGATTATCTGGAAAACTCAGCGAGCCTGGAAGAACTTCGCGAACGATCTGCGAGTCATCGTCGAGGCATAGAAAACTCATCGAGCATAGAGTCGTCGTGTATATAGAAGATCGGGGAACTCTGGAAGATTCTGGGACGGCCCGTGAACTTTCTTCTGGTCAATAGTGTGCTTCGGGAACAATAGAAGACGGAAGAGACTCCGTGAAACACCACCAATAGGGTGTTTAAGTTCTTCGAAGACGTTCGAGTATCAGAAGAATGCCCATTACACGAGGACAAGAGAGTAAGAAATCTTCAAGCACATCAGAAGCTGCGACTACATCTGCAACAAGCGGCGGCAGCAACTCTACAGCAGCGGGTACCACCACCACGGAATCAACAGAAAATAATAGGGGTTCCGAGATGTCTGCGCCCGCTACTGCGCCGCCTGCTATAGTAAAGCCGAAGACTCAAGCCGACCGAACCTCGGTGACCGCTTCTGCCGCGCCGACGCTGCCAGCCGACGCGACGCGGACGATGCCCCTCGCCGCATCAGTAATAGAAAGGGGACATCGGGATATAGAAACATCGGGAAATCGGGATACAGAAACATCGACGGTGAAAAGGAAGGCCGTCAACCAACAGGAGCCGAGACAGACAACTCGCGCCCCCGGCAAGAGGGGGGAGGGGAGTCAATCATCGTATAGCAAGTCAAAGGCTCATAGAATAGCAAAGGCAAAAGAAAAACTGCTACGACTTCAAGTGGAATTAGCTGCAGCGCGTCTCGCCACCATAGAAACAGAAGACCTCACGGATGAGGAAATAGAAGATCAAGACTCCGTTCATAGCAGAACAGAAATAAATGAACGAGTCGACAGCTGGTTGGATAATCAACAGCCACGCCCCTTGTTGGCCATCACCGATGCACCACAGAATAGAATAGAAGCACCGGTGGATCAAGACTCGGGACAACAGATCCAGCCAGAAGATAGAAGATCACCGGCGGGAGTGCAAGCAGGAATAGTGGAGCTAGCAGAGGCCATTACGAAAGCAGTCAAGGCAGCTCAAGGACCCAAGTACATAGAGCTACCTTACTTCGGTGGATCACAGAACGAATGGTTACCTTTCCGTGCCGCGTACTATGAAACGGAAGGTATGTTCACGGCGGTGGAGAATAATAACCGTCTGAGAAGAAACCTTAAGGGAAGAGCAAAGGAAGCCGTGGAGAGATTGTTGATTACCAGTGCATCGCCTACAGAAATAATGAAGACCCTGGAATCAAGATTTGGAAGACCTGAAGCAATAGCAATAGCAGAAATGGACTCGTTGCGTGCCCTGCCGCGCCTAACAGAAACGGCTCGTGACGTGTGCATATTTTCGACGAAGGTCTCCAACATCGTGGCAACATTGAAGTCTCTCAACTGCGGGAACTATTTATACAACCCTGAGGCATCAAGGACTGTCGTGGAGAAGCTCACACCGACGCTGCGGTATAGGTATTATGACTTCACAGAAACACAGCCCAAGGAGGATCCAGAACTCGTGAAGCTAGAGAAGTTTCTGAGGAAAACGGCGGAACTCTGCGGACCGTACGCGCAGCCCGAGCAGGTGTCTACAGCGCCACCAGTCACTCAACATAGTAAGCCACAACAGAAGATAAATAACGTCGCCGAGAATAATGATACAGAGAAGACGTTGATAGAGAAGTGTCCTGTATGCACAGCAGAACACATCGCAACAGAATGTAAACAGTTCAAGGGCTTGGATGTGAATAGAAGATGGGAACTCGCCAAGTCCAAGCACTTGTGCTTTCGGTGTCTTCAGCACAGAAATAGAACACATACATGTAAAGCAAGGGTGTGTGGTATAGATAGTTGTACGAAAGTCCACCACCGCATGTTACACTATGTTAAGGAAAAGAAACAGGAAGACAACGAAGCAACAGAAGTAATCAACTCAGCGTGGACTGCCCAGAAGAAGCATTCGTTCCTGAAGATCATACCAGTACAGATTAAAGGACCTAAAGGACGAGTCAACACCTTCGCATTGCTGGATGATGGATCAACAGTCACTCTAATAGATAGCGGTGTGGCTGACCGTATAGGAGCGACAGGACCTATCGACCCGCTGAGAATAGAAACAATCAATGATATGAAGACTTCAGAAACAGCATCGAAAAGAGTCAACATCAAGCTGAAAGGTCTCAATAGACATGAAGAGCAAATACAGGCCCGAACAGTGAAGAACCTTCAGGTGTCGTCGCAACGTGTTCCTAAGAAAATAGTTGAGGAATGCAAGCACCTAGAAGACATTAAAGATTCCCTGGTATACGCTTACGTCAAACCAAGAGTATTGATAGGTCAGGACAATTGGCACCTTCTATTAACTACAGAAGTGAGGAGAGGAAATAGACAACAGCCAGTAGCATCTCTCACGCCGCTCGGGTGGGTGTTGCATGGAAGCCGAACTAGGACGATCGGTCGCAGCATCGACTTCGTGTCACATGTCGTGGAAGGAGAAAAGGATAAACTCGAAATAATGGTGAAACAATACTTTGAGATGGACACGCTCGGTATACAGCCAAGAAGGCCGAGAACAGATCCTGAGGAAAAAGCACTGCGTATACTTGAAGATAGAACAAGAAAGTTAGAAGATGGGAATTATGAAACGGGACTCCTCTGGTGCAAGGAGGAAATCACGTTTCCAGATAACTACAGCAATTCATTGAAGCGGCTCTTCAACATAGAGAAGAAAATAGATCGAGACCCTCAGTTGAAACAGAAGTATATAGAACAGACGGAAGCCCTCATCAGTAAAGGATACGCTGAGCTGGCTCCGGCACAGAAAACCGAAAATATAGAAGATGCCGTGAGTAGCGTCAGAGAAGTACACTCCAAGGCGAACTTCGAATTAAAACAGTGGAAGTCGAACTTGACAGCGCTACTGGAAGCTCTAGGAGAACAGGCACCAGTAGAAGATATGGAGTTGGGCAAGACAGAAGACAGAACAGAACGGGTGTTAGGTGTCAATTGGAACCTCAACACTGACGAATTTACGTTTCACCTCAATCTAGAACATGGGTTGGAGTTACAGGCAGCGGTTATGGGAACGAGACTCGCCGACACAGTTATAGAAGAACACGAGAGGAAACCGAATTGCAAGTTTTTCTGGACGGACAGCAAGACGGTGTTCACATGGATAAGAAATGGGTCACGCTCTTATAAACCGTATGTAGCACATCGACTGGCAGCTATAGAAGAATCTTCGAAGGTGAACGAATGGCATTGGGTTCCGACCAAGTTGAACGTGGTAGACGACGCTACGCGGGACGTCCCGGCAACATTCGGTAGGGATCACCGGTGGTATAGGGGACCTGAATTCCTACTTGAAGACGAAGAAAATTGGCCAGTCGAAGATGCCCCAATAGAACAGCAAGAACCTTCTGGAGAAGAACGAGTGCACCACGTCACCAGAAGCAAGATACAGACTTTCGCAACAGCCCTACCTGATGTCTCTCGATTCTCAAATTGGGAGAGGCTCCGGTATACAACAGCTCGCGTTTTACAGTTTATAGATCTTTGCAGGTTACATAGGCAAAAGGTACACTACAGAAGAA
Source organism: Morpho helenor (assembly GCA_029227775.1). Lineage (NCBI taxonomy): Eukaryota > Metazoa > Arthropoda > Insecta > Lepidoptera > Nymphalidae > Morpho > Morpho helenor. The sequence goes on from JARGCU010000006.1 coordinate 6,198,817, forward strand.
CGCGAAAGAACAAAGAAGACGACCCGAGTTGGAAGAGGACGAGCAATCCCGTGGCGTCACCGCAACAGAGGAAGCAGAAGACCACGTCACCGGGCACCAGGTTCATCGCAGTCTCCGCGGAGCAGTTGAGGCGAGCGGAGGAACTCCTGATGCGCTCGTTCCAAGAAGAATCCTTCGGCAGGGAGCTGCAGGACCTGAAGGAGGGTAACAGTACCAACAGGGAGAGTCGATTACATCAGCTAAGTATAGAATATGTAAATGATACCATTAGGCTTCTGAGCAGAATCGGAGCAATAGAAAATATAGCTGACAGTATAAAGAGCCCTATAGTAATAGACGGCGAACACCCTACGACTAGATTATGGATATCAGCCGTACACCGTCAGCTACATCATGCTGGCGTTGAGGCAACAGTCAACGAGTGCAGACAGCATTATTGGATACTTCGCCTGCGACCGATAACTAGAATAATTATACGAAGGTGCTTATATTGCAGGATGAAGTCACAGACCCCACCGCATCCCAGAACAGGAAATCTGCCCGCGTGTCGTCTAGGCCACCACAGACGACCATTTACATTTACGGGAGTGGATTACTTCGGTCCGCTCTCGGTGGCCGTAGGTAGAACGCGGCAGAAGAGGTACGTGGCCATATTTACGTGCCTCACAATGCGAGCGGTGCATTTAGAAATAGCTGGCTCACTTAGTGCCGATTCAGCGATAATGGCACTAAGAAGAATGATAGCACGTCGTGGGTGTCCGTCGGAAATTTGGTCTGACAATGGGACCAATCTGAAAGGGGCTGATAGAGAACTCAGAAAAGCAATAGATGACTCCACAGCAGAAGAGGCAGCCAAGAAGACAATAGCTTGGCGCTATATACCGCCAGGAGCACCGTTCATGGGTGGTGCATGGGAAAGACTCGTGCGATCAGTCAAGACCGCACTGGCAGCCACTCTGCATGAACGGCATCCAACAGAAGAAGTGCTGTCTACTCTGCTGGCGGAGGTCGAATTTACAGTAAATAATCGTCCGCTGACACATGTTTCAGTTAGCCCAGAGGATCCGGAGGCGCTGACTCCCAACCACTTCTTGCCCGGCGGCCCGGGACGAGTACCACTCCCGGGGACCTTCAACGAACGGGACGAGGTCTCCAGGGCGTCGTGGCGCTCGGCTCAGCGGCTGGCCGACATCTTCTGGTCGCGTTGGGTGAAGGAGTACCTCCCGGAGTTGCAACACCGGCGGGAGGCGCATGGACGAGGCCCCCCAATAGACGTCAACGACCTCGTGCAAATAGTCGACGCTAACCTACCCCGAAACATGTGGCTGCGAGGAAGAGTCATCGCAACGTACCCAGGACCTGACGGCATCGTGCGCACCGTGGACATCCAGACCAGAGGCGGAGTGCTGCGGCGGCCGGTGAGGAAGCTGGTGGTCCTGCCCGTGACAGTCGACGAGCCCGCACCGACATAGTATTCGACGAGGTCGAACGGCGGGAGAGATGTGCGGGACAGTATAGTTTATGTGCGGACAATATAGTTTTAATTAGATATATAGTTTATATAAGTTCATAGTAATAAGATAATAGGCTAAGAATAATTGTAAATTGTATAGAAAAACATTAATTATATAGTATACAGTAAATAGAAAACGTTTAGGAGGTCGCGCAATTAGTTATCATAATATTTAATTGTAATAGATTTTTCACTCGTTAGCGGCGCGGCTCTCCCTACGGTATAGCCCGAGTTTTAAAGACCCGTTAGGGTGCGGCTCTCCTTACGGTATGACCGGAATCATAAAGACCCCCGTAATTATATGGAGAGAAAGTTGTATAAATACGGGCCATTTTGGCCCGAATAGTCAGTCTACATTCGGCGGCCGGCAGAAGCAGTAATAAATAGTAAGCTTGAAGAAATTGTAAGTGTTTTTAAGTTTAATTATTTTATAGTAGACAATAGACAGTAGTGACTTATTTGTGTATTAGACTATAGTGAAGTGAGTGTAATAAACAGTGTATATTGACTGTGACTCTTTGTGTAACCTCCCCTCGCCCCTCGCACCCCGCGCAAGAATTCCACGAATCTCACGTGTGCAGCTCGCATACGTCAGAGTTTTCCGGTGCCGAAGAGTGACCGGCATAGTGTAAATGTGACATAGCACACAATATTCAAATATTCTTTATTCAAATAAACTTGTAAATCAACTTTTGAATCGTCAACTTTACTGCTATGTCTGAAAGCTGTTCCTACCAAGAAAAGCCAGCAAGAAACTCAGCAGTTGCTATTTAAAAATATAACTCTTAATACTAATTTCATTTAGTTATCCTGTCTGTACAGGTTCAAAGAGAGCTATTTCCACACATTTGTGTCATCTAAGTAATCCTCAACAGTATAATAAGCTTTCTGTATTAGCCTCTTTTTAACAGTGTATTTAAACTGCTGTCACAATAATAATCGTCATTCATTAGCCCTCCACTATACATCGCCCAAGCCTCACAGGAGGCACCTTTAGGACAACATTCCCCAAATGCCAGTCCTCCCAGGAGACGCTGTAAAAGCAGTTAGGGTTAACAGCATTTAATTGATTCGAAAAAAAACTGCTGTCATGGCGAAGCTAAATTTGATAGCAGAATTTTATTGTACAATCTTATACCTACAAACGACTTACAAACATTTCAACATACAATTTTTTTTTTTTAATATATTTTACGTACAAATCATAAGATAGCAATACGAGTTATGGGATGTGTAATCAATTACTTGCCTCTTAGAGTCATGATCATATAAGCCTTAACATTTCCTGGTGTAAGTACAATATTATTGTCCTTAACAATTATTTCTAAGTCAGTATCCATAAAATCAAAAACTAATGATACATTTGATTTTTGTCCAAACACATCTGAAATAGGAAAATGTATGCTTAAAAATCTATTACTTGATATACATAGAATAAATGCTACTAACTGTGCCTACATCATCTTCCTGCCCTTATCCCACTCTAAGTGGGGTCGGCACAACATGTTATAAACCTGCTGTCACATTATTTGGCTGCATTTTTACGACCGGCCGCCTGCCTGACGTCAACTTACCTCAGTCGTATTTTACGACACCTCGGTAAGAAAGAGGGTGGTCTATTCTACTAAACCAGATACCACACGGCGGGTCGACTTACCTTAGTCGCCTTTTACGACACCTCGGTAAGAAATGGGGGTAGTACTATTCTATTCAGCCAGATACCACACTAACTGTGTCTAAATATTTAACATTAATGTATACATATACACAAATCTCAAAATTAAATATGGTATCAACGAAACAACGTTTAAAGGTTAACAAAAAAGATAATAGAAGAAGTTCATATTTTGAAAACATTAAACAACATTCTTATGTTATTTGAGAATACACAATACACAAACCTAGAAGTCCAATAAGGTTTAAATGCTGCATCTCTTGCAATAATTTAATTTCTCTGAGAGCTGTCCGATTTATTCCATCTTGAGCTTCCATTCTGGATCCAATTTTAATTTTTTTAACAGCTACTATTTTATTTGTTTTCACATCTCGAGCTTTGTATACTGTTGCAAACTAAAAAAAAAAGTAATTAAATATATAATGAAGCTAATTTTAATGGTAATTTTTAATAATTTTAATACATAATGTAACTTTTTTGTTCGTAATATATAGTGCCTTATTAAAATTACCTGACCCTCTCCTAGGAAGTCAATTTTTTCGTAACGTAATGTTCGTTCGTCCATTATTTCGTGTCCTTTTCAAGTTAGAGAATAAGATTATCTCATTAGAGAACTTAAAGTTTAATCATATCACACAATTAATTATTTGAGCTAATTTATATACACGTTTTAATCATTTTTACAAAAAGTTGACGAAAATTATCACGAACCACATGAAATTCAAAATTTGACGTTACATTACCTTAGACGAGCAACAACACTAGGGATGTAAAAAATAATTGATTTTTATATTAATCGATTATTTAATTTTAAAAATCAATCTTTTTACATTACACGGTACATCTCTAATTCTAAGCAGCAAAAATGTTTTAAATAAACTAAAATAGTTATTGATTATAATTCCAAATAAAAAGCCTTATTCTTTTAGAACTGAAGATTTTAGAGTTTATACCCACCACGCAGGTCCAATGCTGGTTGATAGGTTTCACGTCCCAATAATTCTTTTAAGGCAGGCAAGTATTTTTCTTCATAAAAAAGGCGCGTTATAAATTTTATACATCAATTAGACACAAGTGACAATAAGAAAAAGCTAGCCGGTACATATGATAATATGAAAATTAAATAAATGTACCGAAAATTACATTATATATTGGTCAATTAAATTGGAGAATTACATTATACGTCGGTTGTTTGTAAACGAAATATATTTATTAACGATGAAAACGAAATGTTAGCAGTATGCTAACCGCGTAAAATAATAGGAAAATGACTTGAGATAAATAATTCAATATAGCGCGGTTTCAGTCACGTTGTTAAAGTTAAGAAATATAATTATTTTAATCAACAACCGATAAACATTTAATTGGTTTATTAATCTGCACTTTGTTTTCATACACAAGTAGACTACATATCAGTTAGTAATCTATGCTACATTTTATTTAGGGATGGACTTTGAATAGATAAAATCAGTTAAAACATAATCGATTCTTCTTCTTTCAAAATAAATCTATTTGTTAAAAAAATGTTCGTTCGAAACCAAAAATTCGATTATTATATAAACATTTTTTTCTGAATATTTGAAAGTAGCCTTTTAGAATCCTAATATCTAATTAGAATAAAGACTAATTAAAGTGGAAGTACGAATAAAAATGAACAAATAACAGAATAAAAAATAACAGATGCTGTTTAGCTACATTGGTTTTATCCAACAATGCCTATTCTTAAAAGAAAAAGGGTATTTTATATTTCATGTTAATTATAATAATAAAACAATTGATTGATATAAAAATTGGTTATTTTTAACATCACTAATTGTAATATACACTGTCCATTATATTAACCATCTTTTGACAGATTGACGATAGTGATGTCCTAAAGATTCTCGTATGCGATACCATTCCGATTATAGTACCTACTATCATTAATCGAATTACGTACCTAAGTAATTCGATTAATGATAACCTACGTAAACTAGATTACTACTTGAGAAAAGAAATTCCAACTTTGAGAAAACTTATTGTTTCTTTGAAAAGAAGTGGTCTATTTCATGGTGAAAAATCTTCTTTGGTCAAAGTTTTGAACACAATTGGCTTTTCATATAAAAAGTTAAATAAAAGAAAATTATTAATGGAACGCACAGATATAGCTATAGCACGTTGTGATTTTTTAAGAGAGGCAAAGAAAATACAAGATTGGGCAAATATTGTTTTCACGGATGAAACATGGCTCAACGCTAACCACACACTATCTCGTTTCTGGACTGATGATACTGCTGATTCCACTTCCTCAGTACCAATGGGAAAAGGTGAGCGCCTAATCATTTGCCATGCAGGTACAGCAAAAGGATTTGTACAAGACGCACTGTTGGCATTTAAATCGAAGAAATCAAATGACTACCACGAAGAGATGAATGCAAATGTGTATGAAGAGTGGTTTAAAAAAAATGCTCATTTCATTGGAAGAACCATCAATAATTTTTATTGATAATGCGCCCTACCACTCCCGTCAAATTGACAAAATGCCAACACAGGCTAATAAAAAGCATGAAATAATTAATTGGCTTCGGGACAATGGAGAAAATGTGGACGACTCAATGTTAAAAGTTGAATTAATAAAAATATTAAAAACCAAAAAGAGAGCAAAACGCTATGTAATCAATGAAATGGCAGCAGAATATGGCCATACTGTTCTTCGGATTCCTCCATACCACTGCCAGTACAACGCAATAGAACTTATATGGGCACAAGTAAAAGGGCATGCTGCGAGATGCAATACAAGCCCCCCATTCACAGCGAATAAAATGTTGCAATTGCTAAAAAATGCTTGCACCCACGTAACGGCCGAGAACTGGGCAAGTGTGGTGGAAAGAACTAAAAGAGTAATATTCTCTGATTGGGAACGTGATATTGCGTTTGATAATATATTATCTACACAAGAGCTAATAATAACTGCTACTGAAGACTCCTCATCGGAGGAGTCTAGTGTTGATTATCATTCCGACGACTCGTGCTAATAAAATAAATTAAAATATCCTGATTGTTGTATTTGTATTCATGTATTAACTAAGAAGAAAGTAAAACTTTATATAATGTTATTAAATGTCTTTTAATACTCGTAACATCGATTTCTACCGATTATTTTTAATCTGTGGCATAATCGTAGTAACCCATTATGTGTGACATCACTAAGTGGGCGGTACCCATCCATAAAGTACAAATATTATTTGTATGATATTTGTACGTAAGCAATACAAAACTTAATGAGCGTGAGCTGTCAAAAGACTGATAATATGATGGACGCAGTATAGGTACTATTTGTCTTCGTTTGTTTTAGAAAGTTTGTTTAGGGATATGTATAAAATTTATGAAATAACAAATGATAACAGAAATACTTTGATAAATAGCATAAAATTTTGATTTTGAGATGAACCACGACTTTTTAAAATGAGTACAAGCGGTCAAAATGTATACTACGAAGATATTCCAGCTCTTAATGAAGATGAATTCTTTTGCACTGAAAAGATAGTTCCTCGGAAAATAAAACCACAAAACATAGTTTTAAGGCTAATAGATCGTGAGATATACGGGTCCCGTAAACCAGGATCACATTTTCATGTCGTTCGTGAATTCTATCAGAATGTCTTTCCCAATTTGACCATAGTAAACGTGGAAAAACCACCATGTTTCTTAAGAAAATTTAGTCCTGACGGGAAACATTTTATAGCATTTTCGGCAGATCAAACTTCACTGGAGGTAGCATACTTTATTCTTATCAACATAGCCTTAACGACATTCTATATACACAGCTCATTATGTAAAATGTTTTGTTATAATTACAAAAGAATCTGTAACGCTTTTAGATTTATGAGTATAGAGGGGCGGCAGCAGCTGGTGATCTTGTTGCTGGTTATCCGTCTGATTTGTTAAATGCTGATGCAGATGCACATCACCGAATTCGAACACACATATTTTACAGATTTTTTAAGGTATTTTATGATGTTTATATAAATTAAATGAGAAGATTTTAGGGAGACACTATTAAGCAGCACATGATTTTGTAGGTAGATAATTATTAGTGGTTTATAACAAAAAGAGAATGACTAACCTTGAATTGGAAAGAAGGATGGGCTGTGGTACAATACAACAAGAATAATATGATGATACGACACACTGTTTTCCTTCACTGAAAAGCATGTGATAAATTGCTAATATTAGGCACATAAGTTTTAATAGAAAAACTCTTTAGTGTCCGGGGTTTGAACTCACTACCTCCTGAAAGAGTCACATCCTCGCACCATTTGGCTTTCACAGCATACTAATTACAAAATATTTTTTTATTTTAATGTCAATCTTCTAAGGACTAGAAATTGTTTTTTCTTATATTGATGCTGCTAAATGTTGATATTGTTTTGATTTTTAATAAAAAATTAAATTTATAAATCTCAAATTGATCACAAGTAATAATTTGATTCTCTTTATATTCTATCAAGCATTCATGAATAGAAAATCCGGACTTGTTGAAATAATTTCAGCCAAAATATACAGTAAATGTATGCCAACAAAGACAAGTATCAAGATCAGAACGCAATTCAGCACATTTACCCTTTATGGAGCAACAGTTAAACAGGGAGTGTAGTCTATTTACTGAAGATGGCCGCTATGTTATTGTTGGCTCTGCTGCACACATACCTGATGACTTTAGACCTCACTTCTATCATATACATAGCAACAATGAAGCGGTAACACCAACAATTAGGTAAATGTATTATGTTCGAACTGTTTGGCTGTCTGAAGTTCGATTTTTTGTTACATTGTTCCTTTTAATAGTAAGGTGGTTAAATTGAAATCAGTCTCTTTCTAACTCAGAATATATATAAACTATTAGATGCTCCAGCATATGGATATATGTAAATAGTGATTCATATCAAACAAAACTGTCTTGTAGTTATCTGTTATGGTAATATTGGTGGTTGGGTATATCCTTAAACCATTAAATTAAAATGCTCAGTAAATTCGTTTTGTTATATTAGGCAGCTGAAGTTGGTGCAGCCTTTTACTGGAACTTATTCTTTCCATTTAAATAACACCAGATTCTTACATATTATACATTTTTTTATGTAGTGCTTATGCAACTCGAATTTAATTGTTAATATTGCTTCATATAGAGTATTAAAAATTGGGCACTTCTGTTGAAGTGTTAATATTTCCAAGGCAAACTGTTGTTTTGAAATATGTATGTTTTATGCCCCCAATATCATGTTTTGTAGGTCGGCACTTGAGGATTATTCTCTTCATTTGGTTGACCTGCACCATGGAAAATTATGTGATACAAAACATTTTAGAACTGACAAAATCTATCTCTCACATAACCAAGGCATCTATCTATACAAAGAGGTGTTGGCTGTTTTGTCTGTACAGCATCAAACAATACATTTATTTCAAATTGTAGAGGGAATGTTAATAGAAATAAGAAAAATAGGAAGATTCTGTTATGACGATGATCCATTCATTGTCAGCTCAGTGTTTGCTCCGGTGATGAATGAGCGGCCATACTGCGAGGAGACTATAAATAGTTTGAAACATAGGTTACTAGTATTCCTTTTTAAACGGGCAAAAACAATAAGCGACGAATCAAAGGATCCTCTGGAATTGAGAAAATTTTATAAATACTTTGACATGTTCAAAAGCTTGCGAATGTGGAAAATGCAATTGTTAGACGAAGACCACCTATTTATAAAGTATGCAAGTGAAGAAGTGGTTACGCTAAGGGTGGCAGAACCGAACAGTCAATCGTCATTTTTCGTAATATACAACATAAGCGAGAGCAAAATACTAGAAGTGTACGAAAATACTTCAGAAGGATTGTTGCAATTGTTCGAAAATTATTGCGACTGCTTTAGAAATGCCAGACTGTGTGCTGATTCCCAGTTCACGTGCTCGCCTTCGAACAATTTGTATGCGAGGTTGACTCAGCAGAGGTTCAAGCAGACCATAGTACGGGCCATATACGGCGGCCGCACGGAGGCCACAAAGAGAATCCTGGCACAGCTACCGATAAGCGCGCAGTCGTACAGTGGATCGCCGTACTTAGATTTAGGACTGTTCAGCTACGACGATAAATGGGTATCTGTTATGGAAAGACCGAAAGCATATGGAGAGTACCCAATAAGGTATGTGAGATCAAGAACGTTTTACATAGTTAAAAATCTATGTTTTCCTAGTAATGCCAGCAAAGTCCCATATATATATATATGTCTATGACTAGATTTCCATATGTCCTCTTACTTTTTAAAAGCTTTTATTCAACTTGCAATGTTTGTGTTTGAAGGCAGAATCAATGTTTGTGTTTGAAGGCAGAATCTTTCTAATTAAATTTCGACCCATTTCTTGGGGTTGAGCTCCCATTTGAGCTGAAATTTTATAAATTATCAAGCATGACCTGATGCTGCCAGAATTGAATCCAGGCGAGGGAAGTCCTCAACAGTAGGGACATGAAATTTTGTTAAAAGATTTTTTTTAAATAATCTGTTACATTAACTTTCTATAATGAAACACTTGATAGAATACGCAATGAGTATATTAGGGGAAGTCTGAAGGTTGCGCCCATTACAGAAAAGATGAGAAGTGCGAGACTAAGTTGGTATGGTCATGTAATGAGGAGGGATGAAAATCATTTGACCAAAAGAGTTTTAAATATGAATGTGGATGGATGTATGGCTAGGGGGAGGCCGAAAAAATGATGGATGGATTGTGTGAAAAATGATATGCATGTTAAAGGAGTGGCACCAGAGTTGACGAATGATAGAGGAAGATGGAAGAAGACATATTGTGCCGACGCCACTTAGAGTGGGATAAGGGTAAGAGAATGATGATGAATGAAACACAGCATGTACATTATTCATAAATTAATATTTACCTCAGTTCTTTTAAATCAAACAATGATCTATATCTAGATACGCCGTGTGGTATCCGGCTGAATAGAATAGTACCGCCCTTATTTCTTACCGAGGTGTCGTAAAATGCGACTAAGGTATTTCGACCAGCCGTGTGGTATCCGGCTGAGTAGAATTGACCAACCTTATTTCTTACCGAGGTGTCGTAAAAGGCGACTAAGGTAAGTTGACCCATCGTGTGGTATCCGGTTTATAAAAATAGACCACCCTCTTTCTTACCGAGGTGTTGTAAAATACGACTAAAGTAAGTTGACGTCAGGCAGGCGGCCGGTCGTAAAACGCAGCCAAATAATGTGACAGCATGTTTTAACATGTGCCGACCCCACTTAGAGTGGGATAAGGGCAGGAGGATATATAGATATAAAAAGTAAAGTAAAATAGCGGCCTGTTATTATCCCACTGCTGGGAATAGGCCTCTTCTCTCCGTTATAAGAGAGAAGGATTGGAGCTAAGACCTACCACGCTGCTCCAATGCGGATTGGTAGGTTACACATATCTCCAGAATTCTCTAGAGATATGCAGGTTTCCTCACGATGTTTTCATTCACCGAAAAGCGTGTGATAAATTGCAATTATCAATTAGACACATAAGTTTTAATAGAAAAACTCATTGGTGTCTGCCCGGGTTTGAACCCATGATCGTCTGTAGAGATTCACACGGTCGCACCGCTAGGCCATCACAGCTTATATAGATATATATTGATCTATATCTAGATATTTCAAATAAAAATTCTGTGACTTTCAGATTCTACGCTCGAGATTCGGGATTATTAAAATTCAAAATTTACGCGGGTGTACTGGGACAGTCCGTGCCGGCGAGCGCGCGCCGCCTCGTCGCCTTCACCTTCCATCCTACTGATCCCTTCGCCATTAGCGTTCAGAGAACGAACTCTGAATATATTGTAAATTTTCATATAAGAAACGCGGTCTTTAGTTGACATTATTTGTTTTTCAACTGTGATCTTGTATAGATAAATATATACAAATATATATTTTTGACATTTATACGTTTTTTTTAATAATTCGCATCAAATAGGCACCATGCTGAATACTTTTAAAAGACAGTAAGACTAGTCATAGTTAATACACTATAATATGAGTTTTATCAATTTAGTTATATCATAATCTTAACAAAATATTATCTTTCTTTATAGACTGCCATAAAGAAAGATAAATTTTTTTGACAGGGTAAATTAGGTTTATGTAAAAAAAACTTGTTCAATTTTTTTTACCTACATATACTACTATCGAGCAGAGGCTGAAGTTAAAGTTCTCCTAACCTAATCTCTTAACCTAAATAAATAGACCTATAAAAATAATAATCATCCTTGACACAAATCCGAATAAAACAGTCAATTTAAGCTGCTTAAACCAACCATCGGTTCATCATAATATAATTGAAAAAAAAACACTCTTTGTTTTTTTACCCACTTTAGCAATTTTGGTTTAATGTTTTTAAAATTAACAGTAATTTCTATTTTAATATAAGCTGTGATGGCCTAGCGGTGCGACCGTGTGAATCTCTAGAGACGATCATGGGTTCAAACCCGGGCAGACACCAATGAGTTTTTCTATTAAAACTTATGTGTCTAATTGATAATTGCAATTTATCACACGCTTTTCGGTGAAGGAAAACATCGTGAGGAAACCTGCATATATTAAGAAAATTCTAGGGATATGTGTAACCTACCAATCCGCATTGGAGCAGCGTGGTAGGTCTTAGCTCCAACCCTTCTCTCCAAAAATGGAGAGAGGAGGCCTATGCCCAGCAGTGGTATAGTAACAGGCCGTTACTTACGTACTTACTCTATTTTAACAGAGATGGGCTTAAAAAAGTAATCTATGGCGTCGGATACAGTGTACCTATATGCAACTGCAGCCTTATAGACTAGAAAATTGTATAGATAGTCGAGAAATTATAATTATTTATATATTACTTAAAAAAATAGATAATATCGTCCTATTCAAACTACTTGCTACACTTTATCCTAGAACACCATAGATTACTAACTATAAAATAGATGGTTGAGATTCATACATTGGCGCGAGCCTATTTTCGGTGGTATGGGGGGGTGCAGAGTAGCACTATAGCTACTTACATTCTCATTCATAAAAAAACTATCTGCCTCTCACCCGTTTCATTCATAAAAACGGATTTAGTCTCAGCTCTGACTCTTTCTCACATATGGAGTAGTAATATATATAACGTATGACGTAAGATCGTCGTAAAATTAGTGATGTTCTTGGTGCGCTAAAACCGTAACTAGTGATGTCAAAGTTTTATCGATTCGCATTTTACTCTTACCGATTATTTAGATAACCGGTTTTCCTGTAACATATTAATAGTGATTTTTAGATTTTAATAAAACAAAATATTTAAGGAAATTCTTTAATAGACTTTTACTGTAATAAAAAAATTTATATTCAACAGCCGTTTTACATTTCTATGTGCATGCTTCTTAAAAAAAAAAGTTTTTTCCTAAACACGCTAAAAGTGCAACTTCAAAAATGATTACTATTTTTAAATAGGAAACAGAATCGGCGATCATGTATCTTGAAAATATAGGAATTGTAATTTAAATTATTATATATTATTATTAAATATAATTAATTATAAGTATTCACTCGAAAACAAATTTACAAGATTAGTATTTGAAACAATAGATGCTTTCGTTTTTACCGTTTTAGTATTTAGGAAAAAACATTATACTTAAAAGGAGTATACTTGATGGTAAATTATAAATATTAGTCTTTTTTAGATATATTGGTAGTAGTTTTATAGAATATTAGTGGTTTTTATCTCTAAGTATAATATTTTCCATCAAACCAGTTAACACTTCGGATTTATACATATAAAGTAAGAATTAAATTGTGAAATTTTGCCATAATTAATGTGCCAATTGATACCAAGCTTTTCGATGAAAGAAAACATCATGAGGAACTATACTCCATGGGTTAATTATTTAACTAAATGTAAACATGTCAAAACAGGTACTTTATAGTAGGCATTATCTGCCTACTATAAAGTACCTTTTTTATTACAACACATTATACTAACATTTAATATAATTTTTAATTCTTTTAAAGAATTTAAAATTATTGATAGTATTCGCACCACTTTATTATGGCGTGATTGCTATCAATAATTTTTACAAACTTTGAAACAATAAATAAGAATTATAAAATTTTTAAAGAAAACGATGGATAATATTAAATACACTAAATTACTACACATTTAAGTATCACAGAGTGAAGCTCGTAGAATATTGATATTATGTTGCGTTGGTTAATCTAATTACCATTTTAGGTAGTTTACTTGGCTAATTTGTATCTGCTGAATTTTATTAAATTATATATTGCTGTTTTGCTATACTAAAGGTATAAATATTTAATTTTAGAAAATAACAATCAATTTATAAAAATTACATTTATAAATATTAGAGATATTCTTTTGACAACTGCAGTTGAATCACAATTTATTCATTTGTTAATAATATTATTGTAATGACATATTTGTCACTCCTGAATCACATGGTTTTGTTTGTTTACATCTTGTTATGTTTCTATACTTATGGAGTATGTATAGTAAAATAATAAAAATTTTGAATCACTTTTTAAATGTTAATAATAGTAATATTAGTTAGTGACTTTTGCCTCATGTATCATAGTTCTATAACTTTACTTGCGATAAAATTTTCCATTTCCATTATCGTTTTCCAAGTATCTGCAGTACTGTGAATTCTCCTTAATTGATACACCGTTGTCTAACTCGCATTATGATTACGATTATGCAAAAAACTTTTAACAAATCATATTTATGATTAATGCAAGTTAACCAGGAATTATAGTTTTTTAAGTTATATACATTTTTGACTAATTAACACTTTACATGCCATATAATGCCATTCCAAAGATATAAGTTTTTGTGATGGATAATATAATTTTAACTAGATCAAATCTTTCAGTTTTATTAGACAATAGCGTAATTATAAAAATTTCACAATTTAAATAATCCTGTTTTGAAAATATATTACTCCCAGGATTGCTCAGGTTTTTAGTTTTGCTACACAAGTAAAAACACGTGTTTTGAATAGGAATAAATGGTGTTAATGTTAAAATACACAATTTTTAGCAGCAATACAGGCAGAACTCATATTTCATTATAAGCCCGTCGTTTAAGCAAACTAACAATTAAACTAGCAACTAAGCAATTGTTATTCATTTTCCTTAGTAATGAAAATTTTAAACCCATTCATCTCAAAATATAAGTTTTTGAGTTGTACCGCTATTGCTGCACATGACCGATATATCAATATACTGAACCGGTAATATGATATGGCTTGGGTCTGGAAAATATTTCTGATGGAATACAAGGTACTATAACTATCAAACAATAATATTAACCAATCATATTTTAAACAATGAAACCAAATTATGATCCGTTCTAGTGTGCTAGAGCCCCCTTATCCACGGATTTGAGAAAAAATCCATTGGGTCCTAGTTAAGAAGTTTGAAACTTCATAATGTTTGTCAATTATACTAATATGAATACTATTTTGAAGACACAACCTTCTCTTGAGTCTCTAGCATTGTAGCGGACTTTTACAGCCTTATTCCAAAATTCCGAATAGTTCAGGCGGCAAAATAAATTGTTAGTGAATAAAAGCATTCGCGCTGTGAAAATGTTATTACTAATGTCAACATATGAGGCTAAATAATTATATTCGACTGAAGCTCTTCATATATCTTCATCTGCATCATCGGGCTCGTGGACACTTCCCGGCGGAAGAGTTCGCAGCATATTTAACCTGTAATAAATAAGTAATTCTTAAATAATGTATAGATAGAACATTAGTTTGCAAAGGTAGTCTTACAGACAATCTTGGCATTGATATCCCCTGAGTAGAATAGACCACCCTCATTTCTTACCGAGGTGTCGCGAAAACCGATTAAGGTAAGTTGACGTCGGGCAGGCGGCCGGTCGTGGTGACATGTTGTGCCTACCCAATTTAGAGTGGGATAAGGGTAGGAGAATGATGCATTGACAAATAACAGAGATTTTAAATTTTAAAAATATATTTTTAGCTTCTACTGGTCTTGAATAGTGTCTGGAAAATATTTTTTTCGTGTCTATAACTTTGTCTACAGTTATATTTTAAGTATAGAATAGAGACTATAATTATAAATAATTTTTTTTTTTAATAATAAAATATAAGGGGTATCCGTGACAATCTTTGTGTTATGTTAAATATCTTTGATTTTGTACTGTTAGCAGTACCAGGCTAATAATATTATGCTTTCCAAATACTGAATTGTATGTGACAATTAAGAAGCATATGTGACAAAGTTCCAATGATCATCACTAATATGTATTTTAAGCTATTCTTATATCACACACTTTTTTGCATCACTATAATAGAGGAAAAATTGTACCAAACATTTTTTGTTATATCTCAGTTAGCCCATTAGACATATAAGCTTCAGTTTTAATTTAAAGTGAAATGGACAGACTGACATACTTTACATCAAATATTTACTTGCCTTCATCTAGTTAAATCAATTGACCTAATCATGTGCTTCATCCCATAAAGCATCAACAGCATATAGCCCTTAGACGTCATCCCAATGACTACTCTCTTTGGCAATGACCAGGTTCATCTGAAAATTATTGCAAAAACATTTTAATAAATATGGAACAAGCTGTGATAGCTCAGCGGTGAGGCCGTTCGACTCTGTAAAGACGATCATGGGTTTATACCCCGCGCTGGCACATGTCTAATTGTCAATTGCAATTTATGACACGCTTTTCGGTGAAGGAAAATATAGTAAGGAAATCCGCATACTTCTAGCGAATTCTAGGGATATGCGTAACCTACCGCATTGGAGCAACGCGATGGTAGGTCTTTGCTACAATACTTCTCTCCAAAAAACGGATAGAGGAAGCTTATGGTTCCCACTGCTGGGGTGGATAACAGGCCGTTACTTTAAACATACACATGCCAATTTTTGTGTTTACAAACAAAAATGATTTATATTTGAAACATTTTAACTCACTTGAAGAATATCAGCCATTGTATCAGATATTAAAGAATTCATTGCAACAACAGTAGCAGTGCCTTGACCAGACACAGTTACTCAGACAAAAAATCTAGTTGAAATGTGCATAACTAAATGGGATAGTATGTTAAAGTATCTTGAACAAATAACTTTCTGTTAAATAATTAAAGTATGTCTGTAATCCATATTGTCTGTCGCAGAAAGAATAAAAACTATTCAGAAATAACCACCTAAAACATAGAATATAACTGATATTGGGTATGACATATGATATACAACACTTCAATAAAGCATATACAATAAATATTACTATAGAAGGAAAAGTTTTATTTTTATTATTTTAGTTTTATTTTTACTTATATTTTAAAATTAAAAAATAAAACTTCCCTATATTATCACAGTTCAATAAAAACACTAAGGATATACTATAATGCTATATGCTTCGAGGTCCCTGCTTTAATAAATGTATATATAAATTGAAAAACACTAGCTAAAATTGTACTATATATTATAGAAAAAGAATATAGCACGAAAAATACTATATTTTTATCGCTAATTGCAATTGTCGTGCTTTTTTTAATTAACTGTGAATGGAACGCACCCGCAGCCCTGCATAGGGAATGTAGGAACGAAACTCATTCATGTATTTACGGGGCTTAGTTAGTTAGTAGCTCTAACTCCGTGTCATTATCCAGCGAAAAGTAATAAAAAATAATCATGGAAAAATAAATAATGATTGAAAATAGATGTGTCCTATTTTTTTTCCTGAATTTCCTAAAAGTACTATATTTTTTGATTTAAAAAGAAAAATAGTATTTTTCTTCAAAAAAAAGGTGGCAACCCTAATCGCGCCCTTTTTGATTAAATAGGGGCAACACTGTGCCGTTATTGTTTCCGGTGGAGTCTTACTATATATACCGATAAAACGTTTCAGTGACATTCAGTCCTTGTTCGTCATTCAAGAGAAGTGCATCTCGGAACGGAACGGGAATTGTGGTATTCCTATTATATCGTGTTATTGTATATAGTGTGCGTTAACAAGAAGTTTATGGAATTGTCTAATTTTAATTAAAAATCATTTGTTGGTTTATATATTTTTGCGTAAGTAAAAAGTGATTACAGTTATATATTACGTATAACGAACGTTTCAGGTGAGTCAGTACGTTTCAATTTTCTTCGTATTAAATAGTGCAAAAGTATAGTTTATTTGTTATTAAGTTTTGGATAACTACTCACATTTTATCCGAGAATGTTTGTTGAAATTCAAAAATTTGAGTTGTTGAGTTTGTGATAGTGAATGTATATAGTGCTTGTGTATGGTGGTGGAGGTTTGTGCATGTGTTTTTTACGAATCCTGCATGTATCAGGTATGATAACCAATTATCCACTCTACATTTAGCATTATATACATTTTCTATTTTACTTCATCGCCGATTATAGCAAAATATATTTATTATTACTTTTGCATAATTACTCTGTTTTAATCATAGCTTAGGTAAATATAGATTATAGTATAGTAAATATACATTAGCTTCAAAAGCGCGCTACTTTGTAAGACGTTTTATTAACGGGCTAGCCATTATAAAGGTGTCGTACTGATTTCTGAAATTGCGCAGTTTTGGTAATTCGTACGTCATTAATTTTTACAATTTTTTTTGTAATGGTTATGTGTTGCGGTTGGCAAAGAGCCGGTATTTGGCACCTGCAATACATGTAAAACCTTAATTCTTTTCCCAGTCGCTTTTGGCTACTGATGTTTGAGTGCACGCTTACATCTGTGGCTAAAATTACGGGAATCTAACTTAGCTTCATAAATTCAGACTTCACTTGAGTATTAATTACCTCAAATGCATTTTCTCAATTTACAGAGGTCCTGGTGGTTGACGCTACTGTTCGGCCTGGCGCTGTTCGAGCGCTCGAGGCGACGGCGGAGCGACAGCAGCTGCGGCATAGCCGGACGGGCCGGCCTGGGGTGAGGGGCGGCGGCACGTCTCCATTGGCAGCAGCGAGGCCAGACCAGCGTAGCTCGTGGAGTCACGAGGCCAGCTGTCGGACTGCCCTCCTGTAAAATTAATCCATTAATTTCATTCAATCCATTAATTTTTACATTTTTTTTTGTAATGGTAATGTGTTGCGGTTGGCAAAGAGCCGGTATTTGGCACCTGCAATACATGTAAAACCTTAATTCTTTTCCCAGTCGCTTTTGGCTACTGATGTTTGAGTGCAAGCTTACATCTGTGGCTGAAATTACGGGAATCTAACTTAGCTTCATAAATTCAGACTTCACTTGAGTATTAGTTACCTCAAATGCATTTTCTCAAATTACAGAGGTCCTGGTGGTTGACGCTACTGTTCGACCTGGCGCTGTTCGAGCGCTCGAGGCGACGGCGGAGCGACAGCAGCTGCGGCATAGCCGGACGGGCCGGCCTGGGGTGAGGGGCGGCGGCACGTCTCCATTGGCAGCAGCGAGGCCAGACCAGCGTAGCTCGTGGAGTCACGAGGCCAGCTGTCGGACTGCCCTCCTGTAAAATTAATCCATTAATTTCATTCAATCCATTAATTTTTACATTTTTTTTTTGTAATGGTAATGTGTTGCGGTTGACAAAGAGCCGGTATTTGGCACCTGCAATACATGTAAAACCTTAATTCTTTTCCCAGTCGCTTTTGGCTACTGATGTTTGAGTGCACGCTTACATCTGTGGCTGAAATAACGGGAATCTAACTTAGCTTCATAAATTCAGACTTCACTTGAGTATTAATTACCTCAAATGCATTTTCTCAATTTACAGAGGTCCTGGTGGTTGACGCTACTGTTCGAGCGCTCGAGGCGACGGCGGAGCGACAGCAGCTGCGGCATAGCCGGACGGGCCGGCCTGGGGTGAGGGGCGGCGGCACGTCTCCATTGGCAGCAGCGAGGCCAGACCAGCGTAGCTCGTGGAGTCACGAGGCCAGCTGTCGGACTGCCCTCCTGTAAAATTAATCCATTAATTTCATTCAATCCATTAATTTTTACATTTTTTTTTTGTAATGGTAATGTGTTGCGGTTGGCAAAGAGCCGGTATTTGGCACCTGCAATACATGTAAAACCTTAATTCTTTTCCCAGTCGCTTTTGGCTACTGATGTTTGAGTGCACGCTTACATCTGTGGCTGAAATTACGGGAAGCTAACTTAGCTTCATAAATTCAGACTTCACTTGAGTATTAGTTACCTCAAATGCATTTTCTCAAATTACAGAGGTCCTGGTGGTTGACGCTACTGTTCGGCCTGGCGCTGTTCGAGCGCTCGAGGCGACGGCGGAGCGACAGCAGCTGCGGCATAGCCGGACGGGCCGGCCTGGGGTGAGGGGCGGCGGCACGTGTCCATTGGCAGCAGCGAGGCCAGACCAGCGTAGCTCGTGGAGTCACGAGGCCAGCTGTCGGACTGCCCTCCTGTAAAATTAATCCATTAATTTCATTCAATCCATTAATTTTTACATTTTTTTTTGTAATGGTAATGTGTTGCGGTTGGCAAAGAGCCGGTATTTGGCACCTGCAATACATGTAAAACCTTAATCCTTTTCCCAGTCGCTTTTGGCTACTGATGTTTGAGTGCACGCTTACATCTGTGGCTGAAATTACGGGAATCTAACTTAGCTTCATAAATTCAGACTTCACTTGAGTATTAGTTACCTCAAATGCATTTTCTCAAATTACAGAGGTCCTGGTGGTTGACGCTACGTTCGGCCTGGCGCTGTTCGAGCGCTCAAGGCGACGGCGGAGCGACAGCAGCTGCGGCATAGCCAGACGGGCCGGCCTGGGGTGAGGGGCGGCGGCACGTCTCCATTGGCAGCAGCGAGGCCAGACCAGCGTAGCTCGTGGAGTCACGAGGCCAGCTGTCGGACTCCCGCGTCGCACTAGCAGCGTCTGACTGCCCTCCTGTAAAAGCTGCAGGGCTTTTTCTTCTCATTTAACAGTAAGTATGGTTGAGGTGGACACTGCAGTGTTCTTTCTTCCCATACTGTGTAGGCGTTTTGTGGGTAATGTTCGTTTTCTGTATCGTCGAACATTAGCTTCAAAAGCGCGCTACTTTGTTAGACGTTATATTAACGGGCTAGCCATTATAAAGGTGTCGTACTGATTTCTGAAATTGCGCAGTTTTGGTAATTCGTACGTCATTAACTTTTACATTTTTTTTATAATGGTAATGTGTTGCGGTTGGCAAAGAGCCGGTATTTGGCACCTGCAATACATGTAAAACCTTAATTCTTTTCCCAGTCACTTTTGGCTACTGATGTTTGAGTGCACGCTTACATCTGTGGCTGAAATTACGGGAATCTAACTTAGCTTCATAAATTCAGACTTCACTTGAATATTAGTTACCTCAAATGCATTTTCTCAAATTACAGAGGTCCTGGTGGTTGACGCTACTGTTCGGCCTGGCGCTGTTCGAGCGCTCGAGGCGACGGCGGAGCGACAGCAGCTGCGGCATAGCCGGTCTCCATTGGCGGCAGCGAGGCCAGACCAGCGTAGCTCGTGGAGTCACGAGGCCAGCTGTCGGACTCCCGCGTCGCACTAGCAGCGTCTGACTGCCCTCCTGTAAAAGCTGCAGGGCTTTTTCTTCTCATTTAACAGTATAGTTGAGGTGGACACTGCAGTGTTCTTTCTTCCCATACTGTGTAGGCGTTTTGTTGGTAATGTTCGTTTTCTGTATCGTCGAACATTAGCTTCAAAAGCGCGCTACTTTGTTAGACGTTTTATTAACGGGCGAGCCATTATAAAGGTGTCGTACTGATTTCTGAAATTGCGCAGTTTTGGTAATTCGTACGTCATTAACTTTTACATTTTTTTTATAATGGTAATGTGTTGCGGTTGGCAAAGAGCCGGTATTTGGCACCTGCAATACATGTAAAACCTTAATTCTTTTCCCAGTCGCTTTTGGCTACTGATGTATGAGTGCACGCTTACATCTGTGGCTGAAATTACGGGAATCTAACTTAGCTTCATAAATTCAGACTTCACTTGAGTATTAGTTACCTTCCTTTAGTTGCACTTAGTCTAGTGCTATTCAATCTCTGAAAATAATTTTAAAAAATTAAAAAAATTAAAAATTGTTACTATTCAAATACAACCTCTTATGAAAGAGGTTGTATTTGAATCTATATGAATAGTTGTTCTATAATATAAAAAAAATGTTGTCTGTGTCATTATGCATTGATTTGTTAAGAAAGAGTAAATGGGTTCACTTTTAGAAAAATTGCTTTTTATTATTGCATAAGTATGAAGGAGAAATATTGTGTTATTTAATTTCTGTTAGATATAAACAGTTGCACATTTTAAGTGATTTATAAATTACATAAATATTTACTTTCAGTTTTATAGAACAGTCTTTTAATATTGCTATTATTCTTTCATTCATTACACATACTATTATATCTTTTATTAGCACTGTAAATGTAAAGATATCTCAAATCATAACTATAAATAACATCATGTGACAATCATATTAAAATGAAAAATTACTATTAATCTTGGATCTGAGGATTCTTGAATCTGCAATTAATCAATCAATCGTTTAATCAATCGTAAATTTAAATTTTGCTTTTGCTTTTTAATTAAAAATCAACAATAGTGTTATATAAAGCAATATACCCTATATTGCTTTATACAGAATAAACTTGCTCTCTTTTGCTATTTACTCCCTTTTCATCCGAGTCTCATTATAAAAAACTTGACAATCATTTTTAAGTTTTAATATAATACAATGAAGTATACAACTTCAATTGAAAATACTTCTAAAAAAAATATTAAGTAGACCATTTAAGTTATGTCCAAATTATTCATAACTAAGATAGATCAATTAGAACAACTTCTAAAAAACTTTAACTTTAATGTTCCATTATTAATCATTTATTGCACTACAAGACACTAGAAGCTATATAAAATCGCAAGACATATCCTTAATATAATAATGAATATAGCTAACTCATCAATGTTAATTAATGTACATATCATAATTTTTATATAACGATAACTAAGTCAAATAGGAAATAAAAATTATACTGCATGTTAAAGGTTTTAGGTTATCCATGCAAGGTTAGGTTATTATATTTAGAATGTGAGAATGTAAATTTTAAGAAAGCTCTTACTATTATTGAGATGCACAAAATTCATTAAAACTCAACACTTACATTTATATAATGATTAAGTAAATCCTCTTCTTATTGTTTTATGACTGCACGTTTCTTCGTTGTTATATTTCTCATTTTAAGAAATATCTCAACAGCTACTGGTGAAATAAGACTTTATACATTTAATTTGCTTCTAGTGATATTTGTTTCAAGAATTTTGCTAACTAAATTAAAACAAAATTATACATTTTAGTAAAAATTAAAGTACTAGAACTTTACAACGGGAAATTTAAAAATTTAATACACCGCCCATTCATTATAAAATCAACTTGTTGTCTTGTTATATGATAGATAGTCAAAATGAGAATGAGTGCGTTAAAATATGTATGTAGGAGTGGAGCGAGATGCAGCTGAGACTATTTTCATACGATTCATTCATAAATACGTACATGTGCAAGAGGGATGCGAGATAGCATGTGTTGGCGCCTGTAGTAAAACCGCCCTGCTAGAACACTACAGACCATGGACGTAGTGTATTATTTTTCCAAGCTACAGACAAGCTAGAATAGACAAGATTTGCTACATCACGTCAATGAAACTACAATTCATAGATAATACACTATATAGGATAATTATTAACGTACATCAATAATGGATCCAATATAGAACAAAATTCTGAATAAGAAAATAAAAATATGTCCCCACATACAATGACTATTTGAGATGTAAATAAAATACAAATTCATTTGGAAATGCAGTGGAATCAGCCGCCTGGGAATGCCTATGGCTTTCAGAGTTATCCCAGAACAGGTCCTTTCCTATTTTTGCTTTTTAGTTACTTATCTTTTTATTTTTGCCTCGTCTTTCTTTAATAAAGATAATAATTGCTAAAAACAAAAATGTCCTACTATAGTTAGTCATATTAAGGTGCTATAGTTAGTCATATTAAGGATGTTATGTAACATTTAATTTAAATGAATAAGATTAATTACTACGCCGTGTGGTATCCGGCTGAATATAATAGTACCACCCTCCTTTCTTACCGAGGTGTTGTAAAAGGCGACTAAGGTAAGTTGACCCACCGTGTGGTATCCGGTTTAGTAGAATAGACCACCCTCTTTCTTACCGAGGTGTCGTAAAATACGACTGAGATAATTTGATGTCAGGCCAGCGGCCGATCGACTAACGATCGAAAAACCGAACCGAAACGTGGGATAAGGGCAGGAAGATGATGAGAAAGATTAATTACTTTTCAAATAGTTCGTTAGACCTTAATAAAAATATTAAAATAAATGTAAATGTACTATTAGGAAACGTGTAAGCTATCGTTATTGTGTAATGAAATAAGAATATAATTTTAGTGTTAACAAACCCGAAAATAATAGGCGAAGGAGATGTAGCAGCAATAACATTACCCGATGGCACCATGCAGTTTTATTTTGTCCCTACCGTCAGGCATAATCAATCACCATATTACAGTCATATGAAGTTTCCGTGGAGTAACCTTTTGCTTTCGGAGATTTGGTATATACGAAGCATAATACATGCACAAGCTAATGCTAATACTTTGTAAGTCGATATTTCTTAAATACATCGCAAAATAACAATACAGTTCGTAAGATTTTAATCTAATATATGGTTTTCAAGTTGAAGTCCGTTACTATTCCATTGCCAGGCTAAGGCCTCCAATGTCCATGTTAGTGCATCAATTTTTCTCCAATGTCCATGCCTACCTATGCTATATCCCACGCTTTCTCTATACATTATTTATTAAAATGTTTTCATTTACTTTAAAGCTCATGATGAATGGTAAATATAAATGAAACATATAAGTTTTTGAAGAAAACTCACTGGGGACTTCCCAGTTTTAAACCAGTGAACCGTAAGTTTTGCGTTTTAAAATTAAGTGACAAGGCATTTTTAAATGTTATTAATTTTAATAACAATGCAGGATCTATGTTGTACCTTACTCGATATTATAATAAGAGATTAATGTTTTTAAAGCGTGTTAAGAATTTTGTCTTGGGATATATTTATAAATAAAAACTGGTATTACTTTTGCTATATGTAGAAATTAATTTGAAATACTCACCTAAATAATTTAAAGAATTAGGCGTTATGTTGCGGATGCCAATAATACAAAATTATAGATAGTATTATTTTTCTATTATCCACGATTAGTGATTCTAATCGCGAATAATAGATAAATAATTGTAGCAAAATAATACAGTATTACTTTTAAAATACCTAGTTAAAAATTGATGCAATAATTACAAATGGGTACCGACGTTTATTTTTAGAATCCCAACCGGTTATTTTAATAATCAACTACCAAAATCATTTGGAGAGTGTCCCGCATCGGCGCCATCATTTACTTCGAACTACGCATTGCCTACATTTACCGAATATTATCAAAAGGTAAAACTTTATTTAGTTCTTGTCCAAAGTTTGAAAATAGTACATAAAGTCTGATTTTTTACCTCTCCTTGCTTTGAATAGTCTATAAATATTATATCGTATTGTTGCTCATCATCATCCTCCTGCCCTTATCCCACTCTAAGTAGGGTCGGCACAACATGTTGTCACATGATTTAGCTACGTATTTTACGATCGGCCGCCACCCTGACATCAACTTACCTAATTCGTATTTTCCGACATCTCGGTAAGGAAGAGGGTTGTCTATTCTAATTAACCAGATACCACACGATGGGTCAACTTAACTTAGTCGCCTTTTACGACACCTCGGTAAGAAATGACGGTGGTCTATTCTACTCAGCCGGTTACCACACGGCATAGTATTGCTATCGTTTTGAAAGATGCAAATGTATAAACATCATATAAATTTTTTTTGAGTGATTATTCCATCCATTCATTATAACGCCATCTTCCCTTGTCATGATATCGAGGGTTACACAGCTAGAGAGCAACTGACATTATACTGCGTCCATCATATTATCAGTCTTTTGACAGCTCACGCTCATTAAGTTTTGTATTGCTTACGTACAAATATCATACAAATAATATTTGTACTTTATGGATGGGTACCGCCCACTTAGTGATGTCACACATAATGGGTTACTACGATTATGCCACAGATTAAAAATAATCGGTAGAAATCGATGTTACGAGTATTAAAAGACATTTAATAACATTATATAAAGTTTTACTTTCTTCTTAGTTAATACATGAATACAAATAAAACAATCAGGATATTTTAATTTATTTTATTAGCACGAGTCGTCGGAATGATAATCAACACTAGACTCCTCCGATGAGGAGTCT
The DNA here is from genome assembly GCA_029227775.1 of Morpho helenor. NCBI lineage: Eukaryota > Metazoa > Arthropoda > Insecta > Lepidoptera > Nymphalidae > Morpho > Morpho helenor. The sequence goes on from JARGCU010000006.1 coordinate 6,224,403, forward strand.
TCAGTAGCAGTTATTATTAGCTCTTGTGTAGATAATATATTATCAAACGCAATATCACGTTCCCAATCAGAGAATATTACTCTTTTAGTTCTTTCCACCACACTTGCCCAGTTCTCGGCCGTTACGTGGGTGCAAGCATTTTTTAGCAATTGCAACATTTTATTCGCTGTGAATGGGGGGCTTGTATTGCATCTCGCAGCATGCCCTTTTACTTGTGCCCATATAAGTTCTATTGCGTTGTACTGGCAGTGGTATGGAGGAATCCGAAGAACAGTATGGCCATATTCTGCTGCCATTTCATTGATTACATAGCGTTTTGCTCTCTTTTTGGTTTTTAATATTTTTATTAATTCAACTTTTAACATTGAGTCGTCCACATTTTCTCCATTGTCCCGAAGCCAATTAATTATTTCATGCTTTTTATTAGCCTGTGTTGGCATTTTGTCAATTTGACGGGAGTGGTAGGGCGCATTATCAATAAAAATTATTGATGGTTCTTCCAATGAAATGAGCATTTTTTTGAACCACTCTTCATACACATTTGCATTCATCTCTTCGTGGTAGTCATTTGATTTCTTCGATTTAAATGCCAACAGTGCGTCTTGTACAAATCCTTTTGCTGTACCTGCATGGCAAATGATTAGGCGCTCACCTTTTCCCATTGGTACTGAGGAAGTGGAATCAGCAGTATCATCAGTCCAGAAACGAGATAGTGTGTGGTTAGCGTTGAGCCATGTTTCATCCGTGAAAACAATATTTGCCCAATCTTGTATTTTCTTTGCCTCTCTTAAAAAATCACAACGTGCTATAGCTATATCTGTGCGTTCCATTAATAATTTTCTTTTATTTAACTTTTTATATGAAAAGCCAATTGTGTTCAAAACTTTGACCAAAGAAGATTTTTCACCATGAAATAGACCACTTCTTTTCAAAGAAACAATAAGTTTTCTCAAAGTTGGAATTTCTTTTCTCAAGTAGTAATCATATACATGACGACGAATAGCGTCAGCGTCAAAGTCATCAACAGCTGTCACCTTATGAGCCCGGCGCTTTCTTTTTGGTGTAGATGGTTTGTTTTGCTCCAAGCCGCTCCTGCCGTAGGCATCAGTAGTGATTTTAGTCACAGTTGATAGACTGATCCCCAACGCGGCTGCAACACGGTTTCGGACTTGCGTGATAGGTATAAGAGGTCCGCCATTTTGATTTTCTTGCTCAAAATACTCATGAAGTTTTAACACTAACTGTCTCGATTGTGCTTTCAACACACGTCCTTTCGGCATTTTCACGATCAATTAATATAAGTTTCACAAAAGTTTTTCCGAGGAATAAAGCTGTTAAGTAGCTTTATTCCTCGGAAAAACTCAAGGTGTAACAGATGCGAGAGAACACTCAGCGAACGTAAATGCGTGTGACTATCACGGGCGTTTCGTTGAGAGTGACAGATCACGTCAAAATGGCGGCCGAGCGGAAGGTCTGTTGATGTTGCCAGTTGATGTATAATATATTTTTTATGATTATAATAAATACACACGGATTAACATTTATTTTCAAAAAACTAAGGCAATATTAAATCAAAATGTTGATTTCTATATCTGTTATTAGTTTACGTAGGTTATCATTAATCGAATTACTTAGGTACGTAATTCGATTAATGATAGTAGTACCTACTGTATAATCGGAATGGTATCGCATACGAGAATCTTTAGGACATCACTAAATATGTAAATCGTCAATCTGTCAAATAATTGAGTTAGATACATTGTAATCCTTCTCGATTAATCTAGATACTTTCAATGCCATCTATGACATCACGATACGAACTATTAAAAAAGCTAGTGTTTTCTTCCTCTTCAAAGTTCGGATCTCTTTAACAGTCATGAGTTTTGTACGCTACGTTTTATTGCAATTTGCCATAAAACGTTTTTTTTTAAATTAGGTCACTTTAATACTAAGCGTAGGTCACTTTAATACTATACGACAGGCGTCACCGAAATTAGATAGAAACGTGCGTTATACTCTTTACTCTATTTGTAGTTCCATAACGATGCCTGGACCTCAACAACAGACATTCATTACTTTTATCCCAGTTTGCGGCGAGACAAATGTATCCAATACTGTACTGAAACGCAAACGGATATAGCTTTTCAAAACAATGTATGCAACAAGCCCTGCCTTTGTAAATCGAGCTCTCGATTAAGAGAAAAAAAGTCTGTGGATATTGAATGTACATGCCATCCAGAAGCTCATACTGATTCTAGTGATAGTTGTATGTCTATTGACAGCATTAAAAGCGAAACAAAGCAACAAAAAAGTACGAGACATAAAAGAAGGCCGACGAAAAATAAGAAAATATCTAAAAGAAACCATACGTGCGAATGCAAGTTAAATAAAAAGGACACATCAAACAAATTTGTAACAACATTTACAGATCAGGCCAGTGGTCACATACCAAAAAATGGTCGAGAAACCCAGACAAATAACAGTTCGAAAAAGAAAAATAACAAAACTGAGATTTGGGGGCCTTTTAAATTCAAAGCTCCAAAATCTCATTCAACACTCATTGGATCATGTGAAAGTTGTTGTCACTCAAGAATTTGCACCTGCAGAAGTACATCCGATACTGAATATGGATAAATAAAACTAGACCTTTTTATAGTTACTTATAATACATTTATTTCTTATTGTTACATGTATTTACACTTACAAATAATACAATAATAAACAAAAAACAAAACGAGATTTTTATTTTTCACCATCAAAATATACATCACGGAATCACATTTAGCTGCATACTTTAGTCGTTACGGTTAAACAAACAAACTTCAGACTAGTGTGCAGTGTATGTGGCATATTTATCTAAAATGTTTCGTATTACAATAAAAAAGGAAGACTGAAAATAATGTATACTTTCGCTAACTGCAATTACCTTTGGTAAAAAAATAATCTGTGCTATGTATTCACTAGTTAACATTTCTTGCCGTACTCTGGAAAATTGAAGATTGGCATACTTTATTAGATTTGTCTGAATGTCACCATGGGTTAATAAATTTGGATGTTGCAAATGATGTGTTAATTTATTTTCCATCTAGTAAAGATGTATAAAATACATTTTTTTTATTAGTTTATTAAAGAACTGGAATCGAGTCCTTTAATTCTTTAGGTGCAAAATACTTAAATTCAATAGATCCTTTTTTAGTAAATGTTTTTAAATTTAGTCTCTCGAAGATATTATTCACTAGTGAGTACAAGGCTTTACTTGAAATCGGAGGGATCTATCAGCGAGTGCATAATTAAAGTTAATATTGCATCAACTACCTACATTTCCCATGATAAATATTTAATATTGTGTAACATGCAGTCTTATACATTTTTTCATAAGCAATTTCATAGTAATGTGGCTCGGAAGTTGAAATTAAGTTATTTTTACATTATATACTTCTAATTTTATAGGAAAATTTTACTAACCATTTATTTAACTAACATATTTCTCAAAGTTAAGATAAAGGTATACAATTTCTACATAGCGACCCGCCAATAGACCGTATACGCCTCGGATTACTAACCAATTTTTATAAAGAACTTTATAAATAAATCGTTTAAAAAACAATGTAACACTTACAACTAATATTGCATAAGGGAAAAGAACGGGTACATCGTTGGTGTCGGTTCTAATCCAAATAATGTTATTAAAATATCAAATAGATGGTAATTTTGAACTAAATCAAATTTTTGTATTGATTTTTTTTATGTACAATACAAATATTTCAATATTATTTATTCAGAGTACAAGCATAGTATATTTCTAATAACACTCACATTATAATTGATTTCAAAGTTTGTACACAATCACACTTGAGATTCATAAAAATTTTGCTTGTCATGTCAATTTACATTATGAATATTTTATATAATATTATCCGCATGACAATTTTAAACTACCTTCGGCAATTACAAAATTCTAGCACACAACCTGTAAGTTGGTTTTAACAACTTTATTTCTTAGACTAAACACTCCATATCAAGTCTAAAAACAATTATAGCACTAATAGCAACCTCGAAATCACAAACACCGAATTGATTGAGATGCATAACCTAATTACTATAGAATTCAACGCCAATAATTTAAAGGAATGAATGATGTAAATTGTTTTCCCACAGCATGTATAGAATATAAATAAAAAAATCCCAAAACCAAAACGTTTAATGTTATGATAGATTTCTTTTTTTAATTAGAGTATTTTTAAATGTTTCTTTTGTACTATGAAATTCTGCAAAGTAATGCTTACTTCTATAATATATTTGCGGTTCTTTGCGCACCGACATGTGATGCGGCCCCATTAAAGTTATCAATATTTTTGTTATACTAGCATTGTCGTGTGACGTTTCACTATATGGCTCCTCCTCATAATCGTCTATGATCGCCTATAGCTCGGGAATTAATGTTTTCGGACATGCATTAAAGATTGTATGTATTGTATCGTGTATACTGTAATACGGACGATCGTGTATTATTGCGAAATGTGTGTATTATCGTCGATAGTGAAGAGCACTATGTTTATATGATTAGTAGATTCACAATTTGATTATTATTGGGTTCATCCGATCTTCTTTCTGATCACTTCCCATTCGCACCGTTACGTAACAGTTCATGATTTAGAACTAGGCATATATTATTAATCGTTGGCTATACATATATTTACTCACAAAAAATCTTAATTCTCACGATATGATTTAAATAAATGGAAAATAATATGATACAAACAAACTACAAATGTTATTTGACTAGACAGTACCATAGTACCGACATACGGTCACGTAGTTACATGGTGGCCATGTTGCACAAAACTGTTTTATAATATTAGGCCATAAAATCGGAAAAAGGGCTTTTAGTGCAAATGCTTATTATTTAATAGCTAAAAGTGAAGTATGGTCACATTTATACGTCAAAAATAAATAGCAATCGAACTGGAGATGTCCTACTTAGTAATATTATTACAAATATTTTTGAGAATACTTAGTGTTTGGTTTTTCGAAGATTTCATTAAAATTTGCTAACTGCCCTAAATATTGTGCATTTAAAATTTTGTGCTTAGTAATGTTCGTAGCATAAGTATATTATAACACATAAGCAAATCGTTTTTATAAATAAAATCATTGAAGCTATCACTAAAAGCCCCACTAGAGCATTAATACATAAACTTGATAAACATCTATACACAAAAATTTTACTCTATTCTAGGGTTACTTCTTTAGTGAGGAAATGTCTTTAAAGTTTATCAAAATAATTTAGGACTTACATAAGACATTAAAATTGTTTATAGTAAAATACAGTTTGCATCTTCATATTGCCCATTAGACGTAAATATATAGTCTAATAAATTTAGTTCCGCCATATTTGTAGTGCGATATTCACTGTAACAAAATATAATACAATTTTACTAAAATAAATATTTTAATTTATTATGGAGGCCTATGAATTTGAAAAATATTCTAGGTAAGAATAGTCAGGCATGCACGCTAATATTTATAAAAATTAACAGTCTGTCTGTCGGTTACGCTTTCCCGGCGAATTTACAGAACCAGTATTGATAAAATTTTGCAAAAATAAACCTTATGTCATCATCATCTTCCTGCCCTTATCCCACTCTAAGTGGGGTCGGCACAACATGTTATAAACACGCTGTCACATGATTTGGCTGCGTTTTTACGACCGGCCGCCTGCCTGACGTCAACTTACCTCTGTCGTATTTTACGACACCTCGGTAAGAAGGAGGGTGGTCTATTCTACTAAACCGGATACCACACGGTGGGTCAACTTACCTTAGTCGCCTTTTACGACACCTCGGTAAAAAATGAGGTTGGTCTATTCTACTCAGCCGGATACCACACGGCGGGTCAACTTACCTTAGTCGCCTTTTACGACACCTCGGTAAGAAAAGAGGGTGGTACTATTCTATTCAGCCGGATACCACACGGCTAAAAAATAAACCTTATGTATTGACTAATATATTGGATCGGTAAAAATACACATAGATCATAAGATAGGGTACTTTAACACTACCTAAGTGAACTCCAGTGGAGCAAACCTAGTCTCGGATACAATTAGTATAATATATATTTTTATACTAAATTAATATATACAAATTCATCTATAAAAAATGTTGGGCCTCGGCGGGAATCGAACCCATGACCCGCGTAGCTGAAGGCGGGTTCACTACCCACTGCGCCAACGGACCAGTCAATAATGTAATAATAAACAATAAAATACTGTTTCTAACGGCAACCTTACTGGCAACTGTTAGCGAAAGAGCAATCGTACCTGGAGTGCGTGCGCGGCGTCGCGTATGGCCGCGAGGCGCAACCGCGTGTGCGCGAAGGTGGGACGTTGCGCGGGGTCCGCGTGCCAGGCGGCGCGCATCACTTCGTAAGGGCCCGCGGGACAGCCCTCCGGCGCCTCCATGCGATACCCGCGCTCCACGTGCCGGACCACCTCGGCCAGCGGCTACAACACAATTGCCCGTGTTAAAATAGTAACAATAATGCTATACAGTGGTGTTGTAATAAATAATGTGTCCACGTCGGATATTTACATCGCCGGCCCGTGGGAACATTTATTAAACGTCGGTGTAACTAGATCAGAGTACGCCATCGCCGTGCGGTAAGTCATTGTAATAGGATACGTTGCCGCCGGCCCTTAGGAATAGTTAGTTATTAAATTCAACATTCTCTCCTAAGCATCGAGCTATGATAGACGTTTTTAATTTGTAATTAGCTCGTAATTTTTATATAGAAATAAATTAGTTGTAAGTAATTTTGGGCTTTTATGAGTTCTCCGACGGCGACTTCTGTAATTCCCGTCAACAATAGACGTAAATCTATTGTTGACACAATCTACTCTCTTAACTTAACATTCTTATTTGATCTGCGTAGTGGTTGACACCTTTCCAAGATAGAGGCAGAGAGAGGCTTTGAATTAACATTTATGTCACATTATTGCATTTTGGTTATATAAGAGTCAGAATAGTAAGCAGAAGTTTGTAAGTATAGAACAAGTATTTTGTGACCTAACAATTTACCACTATATTATAAACTGTTAAGTGCTAGTAAATAATTTTGAACAAACAACAATTATATTTGTAAAGCAATTGAAAATTCTATTTCCAAAAATTGTATAAATATCATGTAATGTTTATGATTAATATGTGATCACCTACAAATTGCAAATACATATTTTTGATAAATTGTATGGTGTATACTTGTATGGTGCAAGCAAGTGTGAGATTAAAAAATTGTAGCAAATACTTTTATAGGAAGTTTTTTTAACAAGCAAGTTTGATTCAAATTCCTGTTGGTTATAAAGTGTACACACTCATAAAATTTAAACTAGAATATATTTTAAAAGCAAATACTTACGATTCTGGGATATGGCACTCTTCCGAAAGAATATATTTCCCAGAGAAGAATACCGAAGCTCCACATATCAGACTTGTTTGAAAATTTCTGTAAAAGCAGTAAACACTTATTTTATTATAATACACTTTAACGTGAGAAAAGAATGTATTATTTATTCACATCGATGTTCGATTGATAAAAGTAGTAAAGGGGCCGCAAGCTTATGTCGGTTCCTACTTTGTCTATTATATACATCACCTATTGTTTTATAATTGTTTATATTTATGTACAAAAATTAAATTACTTAAAATATACTGTGAAGCAAATGTAAGAAAACCTATTTCCTGAAACTTTCTCAGGGAATCACGCGTATTTAAATTGTAAATGCCACGTACGGCTCTTTCGTAATACAAAGATTTTTTCATTATCCACGCATTTACCCCATAGCAATATTCATAAACAAGCAACAATACCAATAACAAAGCAACAATGTTAGCCCTGACAATAGCATAACAATAGTTCTATTAAGAAGTCTATGTAACTAAGGAGTGAATACAGTGGCGTAGCAAGGGGGTGGCGAGAGGGGCGGTCGCCCCAGGGCACCACAGGCAAGGGTGCCCCCCTTGCCTGTGGTGCCCTGGGGCGACCAAACTTGATAATATATTTTTTTTTTGATGAATAATGAAATCATTTCAGAAAAAGTTGAATAAGACTCTTATTCAACTTTTAGCACGATGATTTTGTATGATTATATTGTCTACAATAAACACAAAAAAGTTTCTTAGCTGTAGAGCTCAATGACGAAACAACAGACTTTGCCACTCAAAAAGTGAGGAAAGTTTAAATTTTATCATAATCTAATGTTATTTTATATATAGTTATTATCATTTTGAACCAATTTAAATTTTTATATTAAAGTCATTGCGTTCTGAAATCTAAAATTATTTAGACTCTTTAGAAGGGAGGGGGGGGGGGGGCACCAGGTGACAATTGACCCCGGGCCCCAAATATACTAGCTACGCCACTGAGTGAATATAAACAAACGGTGCTCACGTTGTACTTGAGCGCTTCCGGCGCGGTCCACTTTATGGGCAGCTTGGCCTGCACGCGCAGCGCGTCCGCGGGGTCGTCGGGCGCGGCGTCCGTGCGCGCCAGCCCGAAGTCCGCCACCTTGGCCGTGCCCTCCGCGGAGATGAGCACGTTCCGCGCCGCCAGGTCGCGATGCACCACGCGTTGCCTCTCCAGGTACTCCATACCACAGCATGCGTCGCTGTCAAACAATTTATATTTATTTACAAACCGCTGGATTCAAGCAGCAAAATATTTTCTAAAGTGGAAAGCTTTATTTATTTATTTTAACGTGGAAAGCTTGTTACACTTGTTTGCAGGCAAAATAAAATAAATGGTTAGGTTGAACCGATTAGTATATAACTAAGCTTATTTGGGTATTGCTTCGCTTTGCGAAGCCTATCTCCTGATGATGCTTCGGTTGCGGGGCGAAACGATTGTTGAGTTTGTGATAGTGAACGTATGTAGTGCTTATGTATTGTGATGGCGGTGGTGGAGGTTTGTGCATGTGTTTTTACGAATCCTGCATGTATCAGGTATGATAACCGATTGGCCACTCTACATTTAGCATTATATATATTTTCGATTTTATTTCACCGCAGATTATAGCAAAATATTTTTTTTATTACTTTTGCTTTATTTATTTATTTTTATGCATATATTTAGAAAAGAGAAAGAAAAATTAAAAAAAACACATGTATAAAGGCAGACTTATCCCTAAAAGGGATCTCTTCCAGTCAAACTTTGAGTAAAAGAAGGAAAAGGACAAGAATTGAAGAAGAAAGAGAGTACGAGTCATATAGAGAAAAAGAAAAAGTTACTATAAATTTAACTATTTTATCTATTAATTAATTTTGGTAAAATATATAGATGAAAAGATTCTAAATATATATAATTACTTAAGATAAATATTTTCTAGTCTGTAACTTAAATAGCTTAGCTTTTGAGGAGTTATATTCAACTTAGGATTTATTTTGGCGTCACAGTAAATATATTTTACAGATAAAAAAGATGTCTAAATATTTAAATATCATGTAACTCTTAAGTATGAAAGTTGCGCCTAGTATAGGAAAGACGAGAACTGCGTGATTCAGATTGTATGGATTATTATGTGACCAACAAAAAATGAATGTAGATAGATATGTTACTAGAAGGAGATCATAAAAAGAGATGGAAGGAGCAGGAATTGGCAAATGACAAGGGATAATGTAAGTAAAAAACCGGCCACACTTAGGAGTGGGATAAGTGTAGGAGAATTAATAAATGTAGATCTTTTAAGGCAGCCAATTATAGAATAGACGAGTGTTAAATATGAATGTGGATGGATATGTAATAAGGGCAGGAGAATGATGTAGTAGATCTCATCAGTTGTGTGCGTAGTGTGTACTCACTAGGCGAAGTTAATCTGATTCAGTTGCGTTACGTAGTGCCGGCCACGGCTCCGCAGGTAGTCCAGCAGCGAGCCCTGAGCGCAGTGCTCCGTCACGATGCACGTGCTGCCGTTCGAGCTGAAAACCACGCACCCAAGTAGCCTGACCAAGTTCTCGTGCTTCAATGAACTGTAAAAAAAACATCAGTTTAGTCACCAGTTGTGATATAAACTGTACATTAAGGGCCTGTTTTACAACTTACCAATAAACTGTCGGTTAGGTTATTCGGAACATATCTGGCACATATATCAGACTTGTGCGTTTCTCAGGTTTCTGATAGGCTTATTCAGCACTTAAAGTCCCTAATAAGTAAATATGTAGTACTGTTATTTTGTTTATCTGCTGGATAGCCAATGTCTATTTCAGAATGGCCGCGATTTTATATTTTTTTAATTTTTCACTTTTTAGAGACATTTATCTGCTACTTAGTTTATTTGTCGGTTAACTATCCGACACTTTACCAGTAACTTGTGAAACAGGCCCTAAGCCTTGGACATACATACAAGTTTTACAGTCTTTACAGTGACTAGAAACATTAAAAAACATCACAATTCAAGAAATGAGTTACCCCATAGTAGTACCAATTTCTTCAATTCAATCTCTCTATTTATTATTTTTGAGTACATAGAATATGACTCGTTGCTGCCTTTAGCAAGTAAACTAAGTCGATTCAAATTAAATAAATAATAAATCTGTGATTCAACAAATAGAACAAGCTACAATAAACAATTTTCAACAAATATTTTCAACTTCTAATTTAAAAATTTCAACAATATCTACAACAAATATTTTAATAATACAAACTAATTTTCGTTTTGATCCTAGTACTTTGAGGAAATTTAAAACAATACGAACAATAAATATAATGTAAAATACTAAGAATTCAGTAAACATTGTCACTTACGCCATAACGCTTGCTTCCGCACGAAACTTGCTCGCCGCCTCCCGATCTTTTAGTATTTTAACAGCTACTTTTTGAGTGCCATTTAAAATGCCCAACATCACATCACCGAACTCGCCCTTGCCTATGTTTTCCCGGATTTCTAGATCCCGTTCTGCTATTATCCAACCTAACAATGAACAAAAAAGCCGCGTGTAATTATATTATTTGTTATAATTAATATATATATACATTTTCTGATTAACACCTTGTTCTAAGTAAAAATAAATAATATTTTAAGCTTATGCTTTCTCGACAGACACTCTAACTAATGCTCTAACATCGGTAAATAATAGTTAGCCTAAGTTATTATTTGTTCTATCCTGCGAATAAGTGCATACACTTGTATGTATCTTAAAGTTGCAATATGAATCTTATAGGATACATGAAGATATATGAATCATGTAACGGGAGTTTGGTAATTCTTAGAAGAATATTATTGTAAGCATAATTAATGTATAGAAACCGGCTATACTCATCGTATTTTATCGGATGAGCCCGACTAGTTTCAAGCCCTCAGAAACTCAGAACTCAGTTCCCGCCGCGATAACACCTTGTAAAGAGCTCATGACTAAGAGCCCCGTATAGGCTTGAAACTAGTCGGGCTCATCCGATAAAATAAGACGTGAGTATAGCCGGTTGCTGTTCATTAATTATAAATACCACTCACGATAGTTTAAATTCAAAAATATTATGAGCCGCATAAAATAATCAAAATTTCGACTCACGTGCGTCAACGAATTTCTGCGCCCCATCGGGTTGATCGGCGGAGAGGTGCGCAAACGCGTGCTGGAAGTGGCCTGAGCTTAGGGCGCTGGATACGCTCGGCGTGGGCGGGTAAGGCGGTGGTTGCTATAAACAGACATTTATTTATTTAATCTTTTATTGTACCACATGTAAAAACAGGTAAGACAAGAGAAATATACTAGATAAGAGGTAGTTATACTATCTGACTGTCTTATATACGTAGCGATCTCTTCCAGACAACCAGGTTGACTTAAAGACAGTTTCGGGTATTCTACTTAATTTGAGTATACTACTTAATATAATTAAAGAGGAAGAAGTAAGGTATTGCTGCGCTTTGCGATTTTGTCATGGAGTCTATCTCTTGATGATGCTTCGGTTGTGGGGCGAAACAATTGTTGAGTTTATGATAGTGAACGTATGTAGTGTTTGTGTATTGTTGTGGCGGTGGTGGAGGTTTGTGCATGTGTTTTTACGAATCTTGTATGTATCAGGTATGAAAACGAGTCCACTCTACATTTAGCATTTTCTATTTTCTTAATCGCGGATTATAGCAAAATATTTTTATTATTATTTTTGTATTATGGATCCCCGCAAAGTAACGCCTTTTTTCCTTTCCATAATTAACCTTTCCATAATTATAACCTGATTCATTGCAATGCTTTTATGGGTATAAAAGTAAGGCTCTATTTACCCAGCCAGGACCAGGCTATTGTATTGGATGTATGTATCATGTATTGCAACTATTAAGACTATGATAATGTAACTATAAGACCGATTGTTACACTAGCGTGTATAGATTTCATGAGTTTTACTACAAAAACTAGGCAACATCGTGATACTGGTAGAACATGGTAATATGGCGGTCCATCCTGAATGTTTCAAGCTGTCCGTTCTCGGTTTTATGTTTTGCTTAATCGATTTATAACAGTTATCATTTTGTGTAACTAGATTTTGTTAGATAATCTATTACACTTTAAAGTACACTTTTTTCAGGGCACTAAAAGTGTTATCAAAGATAATAAATAATAGAAAATAATAAGTAATTTTTTTTACAAATAACTGAATATTATCGATTTTATTTCACTTTTAATATTTTAGTTTTTTACCTGTGGAAGGGGCGAGAAAGGTTGCAGGACGTTATTATTGTTGGCACCATTGGGTGAAGCTTTGGGGAGCCATCGCTCTAACTTTGTACATAAACCATCTGCATCTTTTAAATAATGCTGAAAAGAAAAAATAACTTTTAATATTGTAACTACAAGCACTAAAATTATTAATGACTCGTAATATTTCGCGGTTTCACCCGCGTACATACCGATTTCATGGCAGTGGAAAGTACCTACTAAGTCGGACTATAGATTTATTTTTGTCAAATATATCATCAATAGTTTTCGCAGCGAATGCGATGACAGATTTTTATGACTAATTTTTTAAACATTATTAAATTTTTATTACGGACCCTTTTTTTAAATATAATATAGCCTATGTTGCTCAGTAAATATGCTCCTTTCCAATGGTGAAGAATTATTAATAAGAATTTTTGAAATCGGTCCAGTAGTTTTTGTTTCAAAACATTACAAACATTCATACAAATTTTTCCTCTTTATAATATAAATATCATTTTGCTATCATGAAAGTAAAAATAACTTACTTATAATTATATGTAGAAATTACATACGAGTGTTAAAAAAAATACTCAGATATACTGTTTGGAAGACTGTTGAACCAATTTATTGCCTTATTTGGAATATTTTTTGGTAAATTTATTTGTATAATGATCTTAAGGTCTAAAATATATCGAATTGTCCAAAAAGGTAAAATAAATAAAACTATTTAGTATTTTATTTTATTTTACCTGGATTAAATCCATCATATTGTCAAAGTATTCTTCATCGTCTATTGTGAGACGTTGATTTTGGCTATCCGGTGCCGTCGCCCATTTTACTCTGCGAATGTAATTGATTTGTTATGTTAAACGATGATGAATGAATTAAAATATAGTTCTGTATGTTTATAGGGTTATAGTCTGAGCAGCCTGATTAGTCTTTTCACAAGAAAGGATTAATATATTAAATGATTAAATCAAACAATAATTATTTGCAAAATATCCGAGAAAAGTTAACCGAGTTTTGTTGTGTGTTTTTTATACTGACTAGTATAGTCAGTCCCAAAAATAGTTTTAGCACCAGATTTAGCATCTCAATACAATCCTATTGTTTCCTATTGTTGTCTTATTGTATCCTATTGTTATACAGCAACCGTTAATAATAGTTTTTATATCTCTACCAGATTAACGTGTCTCCTACTTATACTGCATTATCATAGAGACAAATAATAAGTAAGTAAGATATAACGTCCTCTTCTTCCGAACTGATAGACGTCCCGCTTCTAGGTTCAGTGCCCTTAACGCCACACAATTTAGTGCCGCTTCGATCTAGCATATTCAGGCGACATTTTGAGGTCGTCAGTCTACCTTGTCAGGAGGTCTACTGCGTTTTGCGGTGTGGAATCGATATTCTCACATCTTAAAACCCTAACGGACATAGATACATAGTCCAATTCAGCTTTGCGACACGCTGATTTATATCGGTAACTTTGGTTCTTTTACGGATCTCCTCATTTCTAGTTTTCGTGAGTAGCAGCCTGTTACTATCCCACTGCTGAGAATAGGCCTCGTATCTCCGTTTTTGGAGAGAAGGTTTGGAGCTAAGACCTACCACGCTGCTCCAATGCGGATTGGTAGGATTCACATATCTCCAGAAGTCTCTACAGATATGCAGGTTTCCTCACGATGTTTTCCTTCACCGAAAAACGTGTGATAAATTGCAATTATCAATTAGACATAAATTAACAGAAAAACTCATTGGTGTCTGCCCGGGTTTGAGCCCGTGACCTCCTCGAAAGAGTCGCACGGTGTTAATGCTGGGCTACCACAGCTTAGCTTTCTTTTTCTTTCTTTCTTTTCTAGTTTTCGTAGCTGGAGCTAATGAAACAGTGTCAGTAGTAGTACCGGTAGTGCTCGACGCGTCCCCTGAACCGCACGCACAGCGTGTGGTCGCCCGGGAAGTTGGTGCTCTCGCGGACCAGGAACACGCCATCCGACGAGCCCGATAACAAGGCCTCGGCGCGCTCCCGCGATATGGCGCCGTGGTGCCATCTGTGAAGATACACCGTATTGAGGCTTAAAATTATTCCATATACTTACTAAATAATAAATGCAAATGTCTGTCTGTATATCTGATACGTTTTCACAACAAATCTGTTGGAGCATTATTGATTAATTTTACCACTGTTAAAGGTTATACTGTGGGATATACATACATATATGTTATAGGGTAAAAATTCCGTTTTTCTTTCGGGGAACACATAAAAATTGCATTATTGCATTGAATTTATTTAAATACTGTTAATACTATTAAAATTACACTTCGCTAACAATGATTTAAATAAACAACTCTTTATTTCACAACTAGCAATTGCCAGCGGCTCCGCCCGCATGGAAAGATTAAAACCGTAATATAGTCTTTTGATAACTATAAAAATGGTTAGAGTGGGTTAACCTTAAAAGCAAGACATGCTGCCGCGGACTATTATATAGAACTTTTAGAGGGAAACAATTTTGTAATACATGATTTTTAATAACCATTATCGTTTACTCAGCGTACGCAAGAAAAGCTTTCAACTTTTTAATGCTGCTCCTGTCCTATTCATCTTAGCGTGATGTGATATAGCCTATAGCCTTTCTCGATAAATGGACTATCTTACACTGAAAGAATTTTTAAAATCGGTCCAGCAGTTTCTGAGATTAGCGCTTTCAAACAATCAAACAAACAAACAAACTCTTCAGCTTCATATATTAGTATAAATTTGATCTGTAGGTAGTCCTATTGGAAAGTCGTGTGATCTCTAGTTACCGTCCGTAGATTGTTATTTACTTTATTACAGAGTGATGTAAACGTAGGGGTAGACAAATATAACCAGAAAGCTTCGAACTGTTAAGCTATCTTTAGTTACACGTGTTATTGTGAGTCAACCATAAAAGATAGACATATGCTGTCGTGGGATAGTTTTTATATAATTTTAAGGAGAACATTTCCGTCATACATGATTTCTGTGTAGCTTTAACCATCAAGGTTGCACACGCGATGGAAGCTTAAAAAATGGAGTAACTTCTCCCGTTTTCCCAACATTTCCCTTCACTGCTCTGCTCCTATTGATTGCAGCATGATGAAAAGTATACTATAACCAGCCCAGGAGTATGAAAAAAAATTGTACCGAGTTTCGTTAAAATCCGTCGAGTAGTTTTTGTTTCTATAACGGTTATACAGACAGACAGACAGACAGACAGACAGACAGACAGACAGACAGACAGACAGACAGACAAAAATTTTTCTGATTGCATTTTTGGCATCAGTATCGATCCCTAATCACCCCCTGATAGTTATTTTGGAAATATATTTCAGTTACAGAATTGACCTTTCTACAGATTTATTATAAGTATAGATAGATAACAAATCAACAGTATTTTACGTTAATCTAGTTAGTCTTAGTTAGTCAACTTTCTGAGTCAACTGGAATTTTTATAGAAATAAATGGTTTGTTGATTGTAATTTTTTGCTCATCTATACTTATAATAAATCTGTAGAGAGGTCAATTCTGTAACTGGAATATATTTCCAAAATAACTATCAGGGGGTGATTAGGGATCGATACTGATGCCAAAAATGCAATCAGTAAAAATTTTGTCTGTCTGTCTGTCTGTCTGTCTGTCTGTCTGTCTGTCTGTCTGTCTGTCTGTCTGTATAACCGTTATAGAAACAAAAACTACTCGACGGATTTCAACGAAACTCGGTACAATTATTTTTCATACTCCTGGGCTGGTTATAGTATACTTTTCATCACGCTACAATTAATAGGAGCAGAGCAGTGAACGAAAATGTCGGGAAAACGGGAGAAGTTACTCCATTTTTAAAGCTTCCGTCGCGTGTGCAACCTTGATGGTTAAAGCTACACAGAAATCATGTATGACGGAAATGTTCTCCTTAAAATTATATAAAAAATATCCCACGACAGCATATGTCTATCTTTTATGGTTGACTCACAATAACACGTGTAACTCCCGATAGCTTAGCAGTTCGAAGCTTTCTGGTTATATTTGTCTACTCCTACGTTTATATCACTCTCAGTCATCCCTAAATAAAAAAGTAAATAGTATTAACCATTGTATAAAAAAAGAATCATTGAAATCGGTATAGAAACACCAAAGTTATATATGAAATACGCTAATAATAAGCCATCGCGCGTGAATATTGAATCATGCTATAGGGATTATCACTACATAGTATAAAACAAAGTCACATTCTTTGTTTGTCCCTATATCCCTATGACTGCTTAAATCTTTAAAACTACGCAACAGATTTTGATGCGGTTTTTTTAATAGATAGAGTGATTCAAGAGGAATGTATAATAATATTCAATATGGAGTAGAGAAATACTGTAATTTTTGACGTTTCTTATGTGATGTCGTAAATAATTACTTTTTTTTTCGCTTACATTGCAAACGCAGGCTAAACCCTACGAGATTTATCAAAATGATGTACTAAGTATTTGTACACATTGAAAAAGTCTACAGAAAAGTCCGCTATGGTATATGTCTATCTCTTATGGATAACCCACAATAGCATTTTTTGTCATTAACTTTTATACGAAAAATAATGCCTTATTTTCGAAGCAATTTTTATACAATATAGCATTAATTCTTATCCAATTAAGTACGTTAAATACATTGTTGATTTAAAATAGATCAATATGGCCGTTTACAGCATGTAATTTAAATGAACATTTTCGAAGATATCACAGATTTAAAATCCCGCGAGGAGGCCGCGCTTCGCCCTATAGCACTTCGAATTTAGCAGCGATCGGACGCGCAACTAAATGTCGCTCTTTTAAGAGTAACCTCTAAAGAAAACATGTTTGTATTGGTCTAATGATAACAAAGCTATGAATGTTGTATATAAAGACATTCTGTAATTAATTTTAAACATAAAATATATAGGGAAAAATGTAAATATGTAGTATATGAATTTAGACATTCCAAAGATAGCAGGAAATCTTTTTGGTATAGGAAGAGAGAATTGTTTTTATACAAATTTAACGCTTGCGGGCCACGGGCAGTAATGAATAAATCAAAACTACTGGATCGATTTTAATCATTTTTTTCACTGAGTGACATAGGCTATATATTTTATACCCGTGCGAAGCAGGGTAGGCCGCTAGTTTAAAAATAAAACAAAAAAACGAGTGAATAAAGACTTTACACAAAATAAAGTGATTATTAACAGTCAAGCGTGGTCATATGATTTAAAGATTTAAAATGTTCGTAAATTAAATTCGTAAAGGGAATTACGTTATTAAATTTTTTTAATTTTTGTAGTTTCCAACTTAAGATGTACTTGATGAAGATACAAAATGAAACTTTAACATTTACTCAGGCTACTATGTCGTAATAGATCTCCCATAAAAATTTTTATTTAAACAGAAAGTACATCTCGAATAACGATAGCGTGAATTGTAAATCTGTAAATTCATCTCACGGAAATATCTCCTATTCTAAAACTATAACTGAATCCGGTACTTTTTAAACTTTTCGATCACAATAAAAATAAAATGCCTAAAAATCGGAAAATAGGGCAAAAAGTAATTCATTTTTATAAATAATTAAACGAATCGCCTGACAGGTAGCGGATATCAGTTTATTGCAATACACAGAAAGAAATACCTTACAAAACAAATTCAATAGTACTATTGTGCAAACCTCCGTAATTAATTATTCGTTACAAAATAATCATATTTCTATTTCATAATAATAAAATCACAACTCAAACAAAACAAACATTGTAACATAACTAGAAACTTTAGAAATATCATCAATACTACAATACATAAACATGGCACAGCAATTTAAATAATTACTTCTCATCACAACTTATTTGTGGGACGTCGAATGTGACTTTTTCACAAGTATCGCAGTTCGGAGACTCAATGTCCGGCTCCATAACTCTCGTATATCAACCTAAATTAATAAACCAACTACGATAAGCACTATCTTATCGAAGTAAAACACTTTTGGTGTTCTCATCTGTGAATGTCAGACGATTATCGTAAATTGATTAAAAAAACATTAAAAACAAGCAATAGGATTATTGTGATCGGCTGAAATTCTTTCCATGTAAGACATATGTAATGTTACGCTCAAGGACAAAGGCCCCGGATGATCTTGAAACCTGTCAGGCTCACCCGATAGTATAAGATGTGAGTATAGCCGGTCTCTATACATACACTATAAATACCACTCACTATGAAAAAAACTATAACTTTATTTGAGTTTTTGGTATTTATAACTTCAAATTTTTATATTTTAAGTAGCCCACATATCTACGAGCATGCTGCTGAACCTGAGTAAATGTGAATACTCTAACGTCATTATTAATAATAAATTTTCGATTGAGTCAAAATATTAATTTAACACAAAATGTGCTACAACAGTAAACTATCCATTTAGATTTAATGTCCAATATCAAATCATACAGTTATTTTTTTCCATATAATACTATCTATCTTGGATTATTTATGTTTTTTTTTTTTTTTTTATGGAATAGGAGAGCAAACGAGCATGCGGTGCACCTCAAGTGATCACCGCCGCCCACGACCTCTCGCAGAGCGAGTGTGTTGCTGTCCTTTAAAAAGGTGGAAAATACGCTTTTTGAAGGTACTTATATTGTACCGATCCGGGAACACCGCTAAAGGGAGATCGTTCCATAAAATGGTGGTACGCGGAATGAAATTATTTGAAAACCGCACTGTGGTGGATCGCCACGCATCCAGATGGTGAGGATGATATTTTAATCTGTGACGTACAGTGCGGTTGTGGAATTTAGCGGCAGGAATCAGGTCATGTAGTTCAATGGAACACTCTGCGTGAAAGATGCGGTAGAAAACGCACAGTGATGACACGTTTCTACGCATCGCTAAAGAGTCCAACTGTTTGCTAATCACCTTGTCCCCAATAATACGAGCTGCTCTGCGCTGTATGCGATCAAATGGCTTAAGTTGGTACTGGGGTGCACCAGGTTTTATGTCTATCTTAACGAGCCTAACTATGGTGTTGGAACTTCGCAACTTATAAATCTACTTTAAAAAGTCATGTCCATCGTAAGCAAGGTAGATTTCAGAGACCTAAGTTATAATTAGCGACCAAGTCATCGTGTTTAGAGATAAATGGGCTTAAAATTTTCATTGCTAAGGAAAATGCATAAAAAATGCTTAGGTTTTCTTGAACGGCTTATTATTAAATTAAGAGTTCTGCCGATATAACTGCTGAAAAGAATGTGTATTTTAACATTTAACACTTATTCTAAAACGTGTTTTTTGAGTTGTGCTACTACTGCAGCCCATGAACGATACGTTCACATTCATATTTAGTAGTTATAAACTAATGTTGTACAGTAACAAAGAATTTCAAAATAATACAACAGAAAACTTTTAATTTTAACATTATATTTATTACTATAGATAAAATAAAAAATAACAATAGTATGTATTAATAATAATAATTTTGCGACGCAGTAGTAAGATAATTCGTCACAGTCATGGTTTTGATTATTCTATGAGCAAATGATCTTGAAATTCTCTCAGCACATTTGTAAAACTGTTTGCCCTAAAATTTACCATTCTCGTGCAATTGTTTTACCAGTTTTTCACTAGTCCATTTGCCCGTGAAAAACCCTTAGATGCCAAAATCTGAGGGCATATTTTGCAGATGATCAAGTTACGTTAAAATCTCTTTTACGTTCACCGTAATTCCATCTTAGTTTATATTAACTACCACTTCACGTCAGATTAGATACAGCGTATTTCTGACTTGTAATATTACGTAATAATATTATATAAGAAGTCTAACTTACGGCCATTGCGCTTTGTTGACGAGTCTAGTAGCAGCGGGTGGCGGGTTTTGAGCGGATGAATTTACCAGCACATCACTGGATCCTTTGGAAGCAACTGAAAATGAAATTGAACCGTTTTAAATAGTTGCAGTATTAGGTCCTTAAAAATTAATATCCTCTTCTTCACGACAGGCTACCGGATGGGCAACCAATTCCCCCTAACAATCTAAGATCTTCGCTGCAGAGACGGTGGCGACGATGAAGACAATCGAAGCAAAGTGCATTTAACAATATCGCAAAGATTTAACGCCCTATGGGCAATTCCGGATTAAACTATGAAAATCCGGCAAGACAACAGCTAGTTTACAAAGTACGTTTTCTGACTACCAACGAGCTTAGAAAACGAAGAAATTTATCTGGGCTTGAAATGCGCTCATGAGTACTAGTTCGGGTGAGGAAGTCAAGCCTCGAGGTCCACATTCCAATTGCCCAAAGACAATTGAGATGGCCAACACTACTACACAATAACGCTGCTATGCTTATTATGCTGTTACTTTGATGATGTAAAATATTATCGGTTTTAGAATTTTATTATTAGTATTTAATGACGATATCCTAAAACTTACTTGATGATCCAGGCTAGCCATATTAAACAATATTCTTTGTATTTATTAAATACAAAGAATATTATTAAATACTAGCGGCCTACCCTGCTTCGCACGGGTATAAAATATATAGCCTATGTCACTCAGTGAAAAAAATGATTAAAATCGATCCAGTAGTTTTGATTTATTCATTACTGCCCGTGGCCCGCAAGCGTTAAATTTGTATAAAAACAATTCTCTCTTCCTATACCAAAAAGATTTCCTGCTATCTTTGGAATGTCTAAATTCATATACTACATATTTACATTTTTCCCTATATATTTTATGTTTAAAATTAATTACAGAATGTCTTTATATACAACATTCATAGCTTTGTTATCATTAGACCAATACAAACATGTTTTCTTTAGAGGTTACTCTTAAAAGAGCGACATTTAGTTGCGCGTCTGATCGCTGCTAAATTCGAAGTGCTATAGGGCGAAGCGCGGCCTCCTCGCGGGATTTTAAATCTGTGATATCTTCGAAAATGTTCATTTAAATTACATGCTGTAAACGGCCATATTGATCTATTTTAAATCAACAATGTATTTAACGTACTTAATTGGATAAGAATTAATGCTATATTGTATAAAAATTGCTTCGAAAATAAGGCATTATTTTTCGTATAAAAGTTAATGACAAAAAATGCTATTGTGGGTTATCCATAAGAGATAGACATATACCATAGCGGACTTTTCTGTAGACTTTTTCAATGTGTACAAATACTTAGTACATCATTTTGATAAATCTCGTAGGGTTTAGCCTGCGTTTGCAATGTAAGCGAAAAAAAAAGTAATTATTTACGACATCACATAAGAAACGTCAAAAATTACAGTATTTCTCTACTCCATATTGAATATTATTATACATTCCTCTTGAATCACTCTATCTATTAAAAAAACCGCATCAAAATCTGTTGCGTAGTTTTAAAGATTTAAGCAGTCATAGGGATATAGGGACAAACAAAGAATGTGACTTTGTTTTATACTATGTAGTGATAATCCCTATAGCATGATTCAATATTCACGCGCGATGGCTTATTATTAGCGTATTTCATATATAACTTTGGTGTTTCTATACCGATTTCAATGATTCTTTTTTTATACAATGGTTAATACTATTTACTTTTTTATTTAGGGATGACTGAGAGTGATATAAACGTAGGAGTAGACAAATATAACCAGAAAGCTTCGAACTGCTAAGCTATCGGGAGTTACACGTGTTATTGTGAGTCAACCATAAAAGATAGACATATGCTGTCGTGGGATATTTTTTATATAATTTTAAGGAGAACATTTCCGTCATACATGATTTCTGTGTAGCTTTAACCATCAAGGTTGCACACGCGACGGAAGCTTTAAAAATGGAGTAACTTCTCCCGTTTTCCCGACATTTTCGTTCACTGCTCTGCTCCTATTAATTGTAGCGTGATGAAAAGTATACTATAACCAGCCCAGGAGTATGAAAAATAATTGTACCGAGTTTCGTTGAAATCCGTCGAGTAGTTTTTGTTTCTATAACGGTTATACAGACAGACAGACAGACAGACAGACAGACAGACAGACAGACAGACAGACAGACAGACAAAATTTTTACTGATTGCATTTTTGGCATCAGTATCGATCCCTAATCACCCCCTGATAGTTATTTTGGAAATATATTCCAGTTACAGAATTGACCTCTCTACAGATTTATTATAAGTATAGATATAGATGACTATATATTGCCTCTTTATAATATATGTTTTTAAAATGCAAACTAATTATAATATCATCAACAACTGATCAATTAAGCAGCAATAAGTAAATATTAATTATGAATAACAAGTTATTAACTAGTAGTACTGTCTAGTTAACGCAATAATATAGTTATATTTTTAGTAATAAATTTATGAAATTATACTCAATTTATTGATGCTGTTACCTCGTACACAGCTAACCGCGATGCGATACGTAAACAAACAATTATACTGTGCAATTAAGGTCAAAATTCAACTACATATATAAAAGTTAGTTAACATTATAAATACATAGACGACCTAATCACCTAAATGGTATTGTGGTATTTGTATTTATAGCAACTGTCATATATTTATTCTACTTTCAGTAAAAATAATCGTTGAAAGTACGTTTAGTACGCGCAATTTTATATTCCAATTGTAACTTGGCTTATTTAACGCAAAAGAGGATAACTCTAAAGTTTTGACAAGATAAATATCGTTACAAGATGCAATAACAAACCCGGCAGAGTATTTATACCTCTTGCAAACACTTTTTGCGTATAAAAAACCATCTGGGATGACATTATTTTACATTTAAAATAGATAAATATGAAATAATTTTTGCTTTATTTTTTCTATTTTAGGTTTTTGTCTAGATATTTAAGAAAAAATTGAGCGATATAAAGCAAACATCATTGACAAATTATATCGAAAACTCCTCCATCAAGGTACACAAACCGGCAGACGCTAACACGCGGGAAACTACGACCTGATTACTGCAATAAACGAAGATAAATGTTACGCTGTAATTATTGTGCTCTCTAATGATTATAATGCTGGTATTAGTCAATGCCAGAATATTATAAAATCTACAGGTAATTCATGTTCGAACTGTCACCATCCTCCTGCCCTTATCCCACTCTAAGTGGGGTCGGCACAACATGTTATGAACATGCTGTCACATGATTAGGCTGCGTTTTTACGACTGGCCGCCTGCCTGACGTCAACTTACCTTAGACGTATTTTACGACACCTCGGTAAGAAAGAGGATGGTCTATTCTACTAAACCGGATACCATACGGTGGGTCAACTTACCTTAGTCGCCTTTTACGACACCTCGGTAAGAAATGAGTGTGGTCATGTTTGAACTGTAGAAATATTAATAAAAACAACTGATACATTATATACAATATCCATCTATTTCCTTGCTCCCACGACCCCACAGTACTGTTGTGTTGAGCGATTTTTAGTTAACCGATAGTCAAAGGGTTGAAAAGTAACCAAGAGTTTTTTTTATTCTCAGTACTGTATGTAGTCCACGTAAATAAATACGCAGGTAAGAACCTGTTTAATAACAGGTTCTTACCTGCGTATTTTTTGGTGTAATCACCAAAAAATAATTAATGTAAATTTAAAATTTTTAAACGATTTGTCAAGTTTCTTGCTAGTTCTTTGAAGTAAGGGAAACGTTCTGAACCAACGGTAGCTTCATTAATCATATTGATCGTTGACGGTTCAAAAATGACTGAAAAAGCTTATTTGAATAAAGATTAATTTGATTTGAGTTATGGGAAACTTTTAAAAAACCCCGTGTAAAAAGATATGGTAATTTTTAATCGTGTAGGACACCCATACAATATATGTGTAGGCTCAAAAATTGTAATTTTTTATATTCACTTTGACAACAGTCTAGAAATAGATATAGCATTAATTTATATTTAGAGCTTAATAATTACAATAAGTATTTAAAATTATAGCAGTAATAATATTCTTTTGTAAACCTAAACAAATAATATATAATATAAATTTGTAAATTTCGTAATTCAAACTCGCATTTTAATTTGTAATTAGCATGATATTAATAGTCAAAATATGTTAATATTTTCTGTATTATGTGTATAAGTACAACGCGCAAATAAAATTATATGATTTAATTAAAATCATGTTTAGAATTTTTTTTTAATAACAATTATTTTAAGGAGTTGATCTATGATTGTATTTATGACATAAATTTGGCCTTAACAAAAGATTATCTAGCCATATTAATGTTAATCCTCTTTAGAAGACTACATAAAAGATGTACATTTAATAGTCAATACCTACTTTTTCTATAAAAGAGTCGCAGACTCATCTAATGACGCGACCCATTTGACTCATTTAAAATAAACACATCACGGCACTTCTTATGCAAACTAACTTCATAGAATTTTAAACTCGCGTATAATGCGAAATATAAGTCATATTTGCAAACAACATTTGTTTTGTTTTAGATAAAATAGCTACTCATAACATAAACAATTTATATAATCACTAACTCTTTACTCGCAACTTCTATTTTTTGAACTTAGGTAGACGATTGAAATATATCGAAATTAAAAACGATATATGTGCCCAAATACATCCAAATCTGTTCAGCCGTTTTTACGTAATAGAAAACAAATAAGCATAATTTTCGCATTAAAAACATATATACAGTATAATAAAGTACGTCACTAAATCAGACATATAGTCACAGAAAATCGACATATTATTGATTTATCAAACGATCAAAAACAGAATTAGACATATACCACACCAACAATAAAATCAGTATTTCTGTGTAATGAAATTTTGAAACCTACACAACAACCTAATATAACTATTAAAAAAAAAATTAACCTAATATATGTTAATCCTCGACTACATCTTTGGGGAGATATAAGGAAGCACGCTTTTTTTAATCATACGTGATAGAAAAGGATGATTTTGACCTTTTACACATTCACTTTTCAAGCAATCGCCGCCTAGAATTCAAATAAATGTTTTAAGTTACTTTCGCACTATACGTAATGAATAATACGACAAATGAATATCCTGATAATTTTACAGTTTAATATTTAAGATTTCAATAAATTTCTATTAATCTTTGAAACGGTTATTTATATAAGTACACAATCACATGAATCACGATAAGATATTATAAGTGTTACTAAAAACGCGTCCACCTGGATATACTTCGATTTTAATTTCTGCGTATAATTCGGATTCTTATGGAATTTACATTAATTAACGATTTATTGATGAATGTGAACAGAAGAAAATGCCAATATGTACCTATTAATTGATAAAGTAAATAGCCAAATCAAATATTCTTGAAATAAAATCTTAAAAATTTGATAACCGGTTCAGTTTTGTCATCGCTATTCAATCTCAATGTAATTAAATATTACGGAACTACCCACGTCAATAATTTGCACATATATCCTAAACGCAATGTAAAGCAGAATAATTTTGTAAAAAAAAACAACTTATATTAATTACTAGTAATTGCCAGTGGCTCGGCCCACGTGGTAAGATTAGAACCGTAATATAGTATTTTGATAAGCATAAAAATGGACTTTTATTTAGAACTTTTAGAGGGGAACAATTTTGTGATACATGATTTTTCACCGTTTACTAGCGCACGCAAAGAAAGCGTTAAATTTTGCCCTTTTCGTAATATTTTTTATTGCTGCTCCTCTCCTATTTATTTTGTCGTGATGTTATATAGCCTATTATAGCCTTCCTCGATAAATAGACTATCTTACATTCAAATAATTTTTCAAATCGGTCTAGTAGTTCCTAAGATTAACGCTTTTAAACAAACAAACAAACAAACAAACTAACAAACTCTTTAGCTTTATATATAAGTATAGATAATGAATTAAGATAGCTCCAGATAATTTTGAGGATATACTCACCGGCGGTAGTCTGAGAAGTATGCATGGCGGGCGTGTTGGCAGTGGGCGCTGCCGCGCGCACTGATGACGACATTACGTTCTGGGACACAATAAAGTATTTGATTTTAATAATAATCAAAATATGCTTTACTAGCATCAAGCGATACGGGATTTTTACCCCGTGTTACAATACACAACTGACCTTATAAATGTCATTAATATGATTGTAGAGGCCACCGCATCATCTCTTCTTTAAAATAGCCTCATCTCTTGATCCGACAATCGAGAATACAATTTACATTTAATAATGTAATGTTTTTTCTCTAATGAGAAAAATCTTTAAATTCATTATAATTAAGTTCTTGTATTCTTTATATGTTAAAAAAATGACAATTTTCTACAAGCCAATTAAACTCTTAGTCTTTGTTTATAAGAAGAAACATATTTGCAATCTAAAGCGTCTCAAACCTACAATTGAATTTTGATATTCTGAATAAATTTTGTTTTAAATCTACAAGTCATAGAACGCATATAGTAGCTTATTTTTTCGTTTTCAACATATTTTATTCAATAGTTAGATTGACGTGAATCTTGAGGTCAGATATACATAATAACGACTTGGACAAATCTTATTTGATATTCCAGAGTTTTAAAATTCAAAGACGTTCAAATATACTTTACCAAAAAAATTACACGTCTTTAAAGTGTATATACAAGGTACATTTATAAACTTACGTTATGTACAACAGAATTCTGGAGTGCAGTCGGCGAAAGAGGCGCATGAGGACCATTGCTTCCGCTGACTCCCCCACTCGACTACAAAATAATACGGTTAAAAAGAATCCTTTCTCTTTTATTTTTTAAATACTATAAAAAGTATGGAATGTCTTCAAAATAATACTATTTCTCAAAGTACAATCATACTTTTTATTAAACTAATATGCATGAAAAACGATCTAATCCAATTAATGAATATTTCTATCGTTACAAAATCCAATAATATTATTAACAGAATATAAATGGCAGAGATCTCTGTCATAGGGATAAGTTGACCTTCGTACACTTTTTTTTACCAATAATGTTTCCAACATTTTTTTTGGTGCATAAATAAATAAATAAATTCAAATTATTCAAGTAAAATGTTTTCAGTACTTTAAAATCGTCATAATTTTAAAAGCTACTACTGATTCGGAAGTCAATTCTTCATTCTTGTAGAATATACATCAGCGATAATTATATTGATTAAGCTTAAAAACTCTTCAAAATAATAATATTTAGATATTCTTTTGCACCATTTTTTATAATAATTACCTACACCAAAGGTTGTCTGTATAAGCTTGCAAAAAAATAAGACCGCCATTTCCATACTGTGTGCTTAGTTGAAATTAACTTTGTAACATTCATTGATATATTCTGTGTGCAATAAAGTATTAGATAAAAAAAAATATTACAAAAAGTACCTGGGTACGGTTACCCAGATCTTTAAAAAAAATAAAAATGAAAAAACAATCAAAATAGTTGAGGCGATGAGGCTCGAACCCCTCTAGACAAACCATTCCTCAAAATAATCTATCGTGACTTGACGTTTAATGGCGAATATTATCTTTTGAATTTAACATAGATTTTAGCATTTTCCCGAAAACAGGGATAAAATGTCATTTTTTCTAAATGAATTAATCCTAGCGAGATCGATTTTTCTCCCCCAAAACTCCCTACATGCTGAATTTCATGATAATCGTTGGAGCCGTTTCCGAGATTCGGAAAATATATATATACATACAAGATTAACTCATTTAAATATTAAAGATATATGTCTTGGATTACATAATATACTAACGGGTAGCTGAAGCAAAGGTGGGGCTCTTTTTAAACGAGCAGGCGCTGTAGGCGCAGGTGCGGCCGACGCCGAGTACCAGCCGCAGGGACCTACACTCTGCGCCCCGTGCACGCTGTGCTGCAAACATACCAAACCGATAATAATGTGAAACCATAGGATGTATTGACTTAGATGGATCAGCTAAATAATGTCAAACCGTAGGATTAACTTGGATAGATTAGCTTAGCTAAGCAAAAGATAATTACCTGATAAATGTTATGCAATATTCAAGTATTTTATGATGTCATCATTCTCCTGCCCTTATCCCAATCTAAGGGGATGTGATTTAGCTAGGTATTTTGCGACCGGCCTGACCTGATGTCAACTTACTTAGTCGCCTTTTAAGACACCTTGGTAAGAAATGAGGGTGACCTTTTTACTCAGTCGGATACCTCTAATATTTAATTAGTTAACAGAATAAAAATAAAGACCACTAATTAAATGACACGTTAGATACGAGTATATAAAAGTCGAAAGTATATATTGGTGACCAACGATGTGGTACCCGCTACTTTCGATTTAAGCGTTTAAATACCCTGAACAACACAATAGGTTTATTTTCCCTGTTCCCGAAAACGGGAATTTTTTGCTTTAATTGGGCTATTTTCCAGTAATATAAATTATGGATTAGATAGCAGTAACAAAATTCCAAGCATAACTTAGAAGTGACTATCGTTATCAACTTCTTATGAGATATTATCTTGAACATGGAGTATTCACACTAAAGCCATGATTTGTTAAAATATATAGGTATAATACTATATTAAGCCAGCAGGACCAGTCGATACATGACGACGGTAATTTTAGGGGGGGAAAATAGGTCAAGGTAATATTCGGTCCACCTGACACGTGGTAGTCTACCGAATACGAGTTAGAACATATCCTCCATAGTACACCTTAACCTTTCGGTTTCAGTACTGGGCCTTTTCTTAGATATAAGTTAATTTATAAGTTTAGGTTCATATAAAGACTTATTAGCTTTATAGCTAGATCGTGACTTCAATAAAGTACTTTCATTCTGATTGTACTTTATAATAGTAAAAAATCTATTGTCGCTGCTCCGTGAATGACAATAGATGCGCATCCATGCCTACCGTATATGAAATGCAAATTGCTGATGAGGCTGATTGATGAATGATGCCGAGTTTTTAAATGTTAGATCATAGTTTAAAATTTTAAACACGATTCTCTTCGATTCATAGCGCCATCATTTTATAGAAGTTTTCATTCGTAATATTTTTGCATTTTAGCCCAGTTTAACGACGGGATTTAATAAAATCGTCATACCAACACAATTTTCTTGCTTTGTGTTATTTATTTATATTTATTACGAATATATCTTTATTAAAGGTTACACATTAATACACATACATATTAATATTTTATACATATCTATAAATTCTTAATATCTTGTGTTTAGTAGTAACATTAAGTTAATTTGCATGAATTATTTCTAGTGTTCAGTAAATACTGTGCATAATTGTAATTTAGAAACATGATTAATTGGTTTTTTAGTAAGTGGTTCAGTCTGTTAGCGGGTATGATTTCTTTTTAATATGCATTTTTATAATAAATCATATAATAAACATAAAATAAAAACGATACTCAATAAAAAAATTATGGTACTAACTACAGTTAAATGCTGTAAATGAAGAACTACAAATTAATATAACACAAATTAGAAATAATTGCGAAAAAATACAATACATAATTGCGGGCATTTTAACACTGAAGTTGACACGAATGTAGTCGTAGGTAGGTTTGTATTATCTATAGTCTATACTAATATATAAAGCTGAAGAGTTTGTTTGTTTAAACGCGCTAATTTTAGGGAACTACTGGACCGATTTATTAAATTCTTTGAATGATAGATAGTCCATTTATCGAGGAAGCCTATAGGCTGTATAAAATAGAGCTAAGATGAATAGGAGAGGAGCAGCAATAAAAAATGTTACCGAAATGGCATAATTTAAAGCTTTCCTTGCGTGCGCTAAGTAAACGGCGAAAGTTATTTAAAAAATTATGTGTTACAAAATTGTTCTCTTTTAAACGTTCTAAATAAAAGTCCGCGACAGCATATGTCTAGCTTTTAAGGTTAACCCACCTTAACCATTTTTATGGTAATCAAAATACTATATTACGGTTTTAATATTTCTATGCGGTTGAAGCCGCTGGCGATTGCTAGTACAATATAAATGCAAAAGTTGGCCTGGTTGTCTGTTAAGGTTTTATAGATGTAAAACCTTAACATACGCTGGACCGATATTGATGAAATTCGGCTTATGTACTAAACTAACATATAGACTATAAAATATTTTCTTTAAAAGGTAACTTGAATAACTAATTGATTAAAAGCGTAACTTAAGTAATCGCGAACGGAGTCGCGCGTACATGTAGTGTAGTTTTAATAATAGTTACCTGTGCTAGTGGCGGATGAGCCTGATGACGGTGTACGTCCGAATTCATCCCGGGCGACAACGACCTCAGCCCTTCAAGTGCACCGCATTATCTATAGACAAAAAAAATATTATGAACGCTAGAGAAAGTTCAGAAAGATCATTTATAGAATTAGGCATTACTTTGAGGTCCAGAGTACAAAGTAATGAAAATATTGTACTGCTATAATCCGCGATAAAAGAAAATATATGTAATGTTAAATGCGGAGTGTATTATTACGGAACAGTTGAGGACTCTACATTAAGCATTACTTGTATTTTATCGTATAGCAGATTATAGCAAAATAATGTTTTCAATACTTTTCAGTTAGATAAGTTAGATAAAAAATTGTTTGTCAGTAATGACGCAAATAAATAACTCTTAGTTTTACTCTCAAAAACAAGATTTTGAAATGAGCATTTATCATGATATTATTGTTTGTGTAAATCGAAACTTATATTACTCAAACATCTAGAAATCAAACATTTTGTTTAGCTAGTTTATCCTTACCACATGAGTAATTTAATCCTATTTCACATGATACAACAAAAACTAATAATACTAATACTACATAGCGGAAGACTATCACGTTACGTTCGCTAAGTCTAGACTTAACTGTATCTATGTACAGAAAGTATATCAGTTTAACTCCAGTCATAATATAATTTGATATGGATTTTGTTATATTACTTGTGCATAATGTTAGACCGGCAAATCAGTGGTCTATATTAGAACTAGAAAGTGGTGTAGAGTTATTTAAATTCTTTAGATAAAAACTATTTTTTGCGAGTAAAGAAAATGCACACTTTATTTATCCAAATATTTAATTTTAGACATTTTTATCATAAGAAAATAGGTAACCAGTTTTTTAATTATAGACGAGTGAAACAATAAATACAAATATTGAATTATAGAATATAGAATTTTAAATTCAAATAGAACTTAGAATTAAAATTAACAGCCCATGTACAAGTAGGTAAGTTATTAATTACACAATAAATTAAAATTTTAAAATATTTTGATTAAACTATCAACAAATAAAAAAAAATTATAATATTATAATATGTCATAAAAATGTCAAATCTTAAGCCGTGTGGTATCCGGCTGAGTAGAATAGACCAACCTCATTTCTTACCGAGGTGTCGTAAAAGGCAAGTTGACGTCAGGCAGGCGGCCGGTCGTAAAATCGCAGCCAAATCATGTGACAGCATGTTTATAATATGTTGTGCCGACCCCACTTACAGTGGGATAAAGGCCAGGATGATGATAAAAATGTCAAATCTTACTCATTAAATACTTTATTATGATAAAGTTAGTCCATAGCGGACAGTGACTCACGCTTAACAAGCAAAGCAAATATACCTGGATATAATCCGTCACTAATGAACAAAGTTAAATGCGAGCATTAGTATGCGTGTTGTGTGGGAGTGCCCCCGCTGATTCACTCTCATTCTCCCGCCGATTATATAGAACATGCGAATAATAAACCAAGCGAGGCGTGTCGGTTATCGTGACTCCTATTTTATTACGCCTTTATGAAGTAATTTATGTAAACACTTGCAGGAAAACCGCTGTAGCTTGTTATGAAAACAAAACCTCATTTAGAGCCAGAAATTTACCTTATGTATATTTATTATATACATCCGCTTATGAAACATTAGCTCTTAGATCAACAGAACGAAAAACAACAAATACATCAAAGCTGTCGAAGTTACACTGCCGCGGAATATGATCTCCGCAATGGAACTGAGTTGACTATTTAGGAGCGATTAGAGTATTATATGTAACTTTACACTGTCATAACGCGTAGAAAGGAAAACGTATTATGTACCTACTTTGCTGACTACATAAATGTAAATCAAACGCAAGAATTTAATTTTTTTATGCTGAAATCGTCAAAACGTTAATATCGCTTTTGAAAGGTTCTCTATAGTTTGGAACTTATTTCGCTTCATTCGATTTATTTTATGAATATTTTAATAACTCTCTTAAAAGTACACCTCTTTTTATAGCTGAACTGAAAAGTGTGCGTTTCAGACTTGTTTAGTTATTCACGCCTAGTCCGGATATATTATAGTTATTTCTTTATATCTCATATAGGTATGTATTAATTAAACCACATTTTTCTAAGCGCAATATATATTAATGTTGACGTCGATTGATGTGGTTAATGTGGCGAACATCATTTTCTATAAAGTCATACCACTCACTGCTTTCTATTCATTTGATGCCGCTGTCACATCAAAGGAAAAATTACTCACTGAATACACCTAATGTAGGTAAATGTTGCAATGACCTGACAGGAATGACCGGATTTCTTGCTAATCTGTCACTTATGTAAATTTAAATATCAGAAGAGCGGATATGGTACTTAATTAGATGTCCTCAATTGAGTTAGCTCGTATATTACTGTTTACATCATCATCCTCCTGCCCTTATCCCACTCTAAGTGGGGTCGGCACAACAAGTTACAAACATTTAGTCACATGATTTGGCTACATATTTTACGACCGACGTCTACTTACCTTAATCGTATTTTACGACAACTCGGTAAAAAAGAGGGTGGTCTATTCTACTCAACCGGATACCACACGGCGGGTCAACTTACCTTATTCGTCTTTTACGACACCTCGGTAAGAAATGAGGGCGGTCTACTCTACACAACCGGATACCACACGGCGGGTCAACTTACCTTATTCGTATTTCACGACACCTCGGTAGGAAAGAGGGTGGACTATTTTACTCAACCGAATACCACACGGTGGGTCGACTCACCTTAGTCGCCTTTTTCGACACCACGGTAAGAAATAAGGGTGGTCTATTCTACTCAGCCGGATATCACACGGCGGGTCAACTTACCTTAGTCGCCTTTCACAACACCTCGGTAAGAAATGAGGGCGGTACTATTACATTCAGCCAGATAACAGACGGCGTGTATGCTACCGTTTACATGTGGTTGCATAATCGCACACTCCGGTGATTTATCCACGGTTTGCGACGTGCGTGGCTGCCTGCGCAGGCGCATGGGCACAACGGCGCGGCTTGCTATCTAATGCAACGTTTTCCACATACCAAAACGATAACTTGTTTTTATCACGCTATTAAAGCGACACCTCATGGTCAAATGTAGTCATAATTATTATGATAAAACGCTCTTTCCATTAGTTGTGTACATTTATTCTTGTTTTGTAACCATAAAAATATATGAAATCGTAAAATAAATTAGTTTGAGACAACCATTAAGCGGGTTATGAATATAAGGATAATGCATATATCCATATAATATATGTGTAGTATATCTATAATAATGCGAGGAGGAGATGGCAATCTGGAAAAGCTGGCCATTGTTGGGAACACAGAAGGCAAAAAGCCACGAGGCCGGTCGCCAACACGATGGTCTGACCAAGTGAAAGAAGCCACCCCCTCGTCCAAATTCTATCAGACGGTGAGGGCTACTTTGGATGGAAAAGGCTTCAAATTACCACGATCCTCAGTAATGAAGGGCCGATTGAAGAAGAAGATTTGTCGAAGGAAGCAGTAAAGGATCATACATTTAGATAGATAGATTCAGATACTCGTACATATAATAAATAAACATATAATAAAATTCTGAAATGAATGAATTCTGAAAGAAGTAAAGGTTAAGGCGGCATTTGGCGGTTATCTGCATCTACCTTACCCATCTGCAAATACCTTAACTCATGAAGGTAATATAAACTTAAAACAAACTCTTG
Organism: Morpho helenor; assembly: GCA_029227775.1. Classification (NCBI taxonomy): domain Eukaryota; kingdom Metazoa; phylum Arthropoda; class Insecta; order Lepidoptera; family Nymphalidae; genus Morpho; species Morpho helenor. The sequence goes on from JARGCU010000006.1 coordinate 6,259,029, forward strand.
GAAGCATTCAGATCTACTTCATGTTGTTATCTGATTTAGAAGCCGCATTTATAATTTTGCAAGTCTATTATTTGCATTGGTCGAGACTAATTATTGGTAATCTAAAAAAAGTTCTGCGTATTAAAAAAAATTAGTAGCAACATCGGATCTATGAAATATTTTTTTTAATTCTACGGAATTTCATTCTTATGCTTTTTTTTACTTATCTATACGTATTTTAAAACAAAATCCCCAAAAGCTGTCTGTATGTATGTGACCGGTTTTTAAAAAAAATTCTGAACGGATTTTGGTACAGTTCTTATTAAAAGATAGAAGATAGAGTATTTTCTTGATGAAGGTTTAGGTTAGTAGTACATTACAGTTTATGTAAGTTAACTGAAACACAAATTCGTGACACACTGATTTCCACGCGTGCGAAGCCACGGGTCCAGATAGTTTATTTATAAAGGAAACTTGTCTTACTTTATTTCATACTTAGGTAATTTAGGTAGCTAACTACTAGCACTATATTGAAGTACAACATTTAATGATAAATAATATTACATATAACCGGAGTATATAGGGAATCTTAATTTGTTAAAATTTACATATAATCTTCATTACCAGCAAGTTATAATCGAATTGGAATGTTTAATTGCTATATTATTTAATAATGACTACTATCGTCGAATAAAAACTTTATTAAGAAGTAGGTTAATCTACGACTCACTAAAAACAAATATATGTAATATTTATCATCATTTTCCTGCCCTTATCCCACTCTAAGTGGGGTCGGCACAACATGTTATTAACATGCTGTCACATGATTTGGCTGCGTTTTTACAACCGGCCGCCTGCCTGACCTCAACTTACCTCAGTCGTATTTTACGACACCTCGGTAAGAAAGAGGGCGGTATATTCTACTAAACCGGATACCACACGGTAGGTCAACTTACCTTAGTCGCCTTTTACGACACCTCGGTAAAAAATGAGGCTGGTCTATTCTACTCAGCCGGATACCACACGGCGGGTCGACTTACCTTAAGTCGCCTTTTACGACACTTCGTTAAGAAATGAGGGTGGTACTATTCTATTCAGCCGGATACCACACGGCGTGACTATTATCGTCAAATAAAAACTTTTTTAAGAAGTAGGTTAATCTACGAGTCACTAAGGACTATATCTAATATTCATATTATTTAAAAATCAAGTTGACTAAGAAGCTCTATAAGTGTCAGCAATGTAAAATCGCCTTAACCGCTCTGTGTACTTGCAGAAATCGCTAGGAGCAAACGCGCCGCCGCAGCCCGGCGGGGATGTAGACGCGTGCCGAGTTGAACGACCACTCCACGCACGTTTCACTTTCATTTCATCCTCTCTACATACCTACTGCTATCGACGGCTGAACACCCCACTGCGTCGAGTGCCAATTTCATTATTTACTCACGATATGTTACTTCCTAATAAAAAACTTTAATATTTAAATGAGTTTATCTTGTATGTATACGAGTATATGTATATTTTCGGAATCTCGGAAACGGCTCTAACGATTTTCCTGAAATACAGCAGTAGGGGGTTTTGTGGGAGAACAATCGATCTAGATAAGTTTTATTTTAAAAAAAGTCGTTTTATCCATGTTTTAGGGCTCTTGTATCAAATTTACGTTGAATACAATCAAATTTTTCTACTGTCAAACGAAGTCATGGCAGTACATTTGGGGAACGAGGGGTCTAGAGCGGTGAAAATATCTAGGATCGAGCCCCACCTGCTCTATTATTTGATCATTTTTTTTACATCATTTTAAAAATTACCGAGCAACGCTCGGTTACCCAGGTACTAACTATTTAAGAACCACAATATTATATTTTATATTTAATTAATTAAGGTATGATACAAAGGTTAAGGTTAAGTTATGACACAGCACGTATATTTAATAGCGTTTCTTCGAACTGGAATCCTAATCACTTGGAACTTGGATTATTACGCTACTTTTTGTGTACTTATATAAATTCATAGTTATATAATAAACGCAGATTTCTAACGGCTGATTTCTGTCTGTCTATCACATTTTCACGACTAATCCGCTGATGCAATATCGATGAAAATCTGTACTATTGACGTTTACCTATAGATCAGAATAAGATATAGGAAAAAGTCGGTTTATCCCTTGGGAACATGAAAAAGCATGTGATAGATAACTTAGGGTATTTGGACACTATAATTGATACGATTGAGGTCGCAAGTACAACTAGTAGGTATATTATAAATATTAATAAATGAATATATTGGGATTTTAATATATTATGCAGGTTCTGTCAATAGTATTGCTTTCATTATTCACCTGCCTTTATCCCACTCTAAGTATGTGGGCACAACATGTTATAAACATGTTGTCCTATGATTTGGCTAGGTATTTTACAATCTACCTGCCTGACGTCAACTTACTTTAGTCGCCTTTTGCGACACCTCGGTAGGATATGAGGGTGGTCACACATTCACTAACACGTTCTCAACAATTAATTCACCCCGTAACCGAAATTTCGTTAGGAGATAGACTCCACGATAAAAGTAAAGCCTATAGTTCTATAAATTATGCATTGACAAAATCAAGTAGCGACTGTCGGTCGAAAATATGCTGCAGCTCGTGAAATACTAATGTAACGTGTCTATTTTTAAATCACCGGGTATATCACGTTTTTACTTATTTCGTATGTATGTATGCAATAGTCGCCGGTAAATTGTCAAAACTTTCGCATTAGCTAACGAGGTCAATTAAATTGCAGTTATAACATATTCTTATACACTTTCCTTTTTGTTTCCTTCGTTGGTCATCAATGTCAGGAAAATTTAAACGGATTCAATTAAACGGCGATAGTATTGCAATTGGAGTTATACCTTATTTTATTTCTCGATGAGTAAGAGTGTAAGTTAGCCCTATAGTATCCGGCTGAGTAGAATACACCACACTTATTTCTTACCGAGGTGTCGTAAAAGGCGACTAAGGTAAGTTGACCCTTGTGTGGTCTCCGGCTGAGTAGAAAAGACCACCCTAATTTCTTACCGAGGTGTCGTGAAATTCGACTAAGATAAGTTGACGTCAGCCAGGCGGCCGGTCGTAAAATACCTAGCCAAATCATGTGACAGCATGTTTATAAAATGTCCTCAAAATGACCTCACTTAGAATGGAATAAGGGCATGAGAATGATGAGTGTAAGTTAATAGTCGTATCCGCGTTTCCGTCAACTCCCACTTAAGTGTTTAAGTATCTTCTACAGCTCAATCTGTGTTTTTCCTATTACCGAAGGAAAAACTGAAATATTTATTTATTTTGTACATAATATTTTTGTCCTACACGTTATTCCAATATACGCTTTCATTGTGCCGAATTTCATCAAAAATGGTTTAGCGACTAAGCATCGCAAGCGTAACAGACAATCAGACAGATAGACTTTTATAATATTGTGGTATCGATTACTATGGGTATGAGCACGATGAGATAAGCAAAATTTTAAAGGCACACAACACGTAAAAAGGTGTAAGGGTAAAGTATTATAGTCAGAGAAATTGTCCTAAATTAAACTAAAGATATACGATTCCGCAATTGACGAAGATTTCCTTGAAACAAGGTATTTGAACCGGTTATCCTCGACCCATATCAGGCAGCTGATATCAAAAACGTGTATCGTTCTTGGCAGTAAACAAATCCGGTAAGAACAACAAGAAAATGAATGAAATTTATTCGATCTATGTTGTAAAAAATGAAATGCAATGAAAATGAAATGAAAATTTTTATTCCACAACAGTGCTGACAGGACATAAACAAATGTAAGAAATTAAACTAAAACTAAATAAATATTAATAAATAAATAAATGTCCGTAGCACAATGCGGAAAGTGCAAATAAAATTTTTATTTTCTTCTATATGGCGACTAAGTTATTTGCATCAGATACCGAATTTTAGTGATTGATATTTATATACGAAAGTAAAAAGATGGTTAAATTACTTGTACAATTTCTTTTCTAGTTAACATTTTCAGCCGTTTGTACCATACTAACAAAGCCGTATGACAAAGCAATTCAAAATTACACAGCATTATAAAAATCCAGGTCTACGAGTTTTAAGTTTCCTTCATCACTTCTCATTAGATGTGGCTGTGTAAATGCGCAGTTCTTGCTTTCAATAAAAAAAAGTGTGAGTCAATTTTATTATAGTACGCGTATGCTACTGCCTTCCGTAATAATGACCGCAAAGCGTATTTAACCGAGAGGCGTTTGGTCTACTACAGAACCGGTCTTAATGTAAACAAAAACGGCAGAAAAATTAGCACATCTGGCACTATACCGAAGATTTATGTAGAGACGCGAAGTTAATCTATCATTCGAATCAGAATATACGAATTAAATGGTATCAAGTTTTCTACTAGAATAAATGCATTCGTTTTTTTTTAAAGTATAGCTTAAGTAAGCACGCTTCGCGGTTTGACTATTAATAATACCTACTTCTAATTATTTAACAAAATAATACAGAACACAATAAAAATTATCTTTACTAATATATAAAGCTGAAGAGTTTGTTTTTTTGATTGTTTGAACGCGCTAATCTCAGGAACTAATTTGACCGAAAAAAATCTTTTCAGTGTAAGATAGTCGATTTATGGAGGAAAGCTGTAGGCTATATAACATCAAGCTAAGCTGAATAGGAGAGGAGCAGCAGTAAAAAATATTACGAAAACGGCACAATTTAAAACTTTCCTTGCCTGCGCTAAGTAAACAGTGAAAGTAATACAAAAATCATGTATTACAAAATTGTTCCCCTCTAAAAGTTCTAAATTTAAATCCGCGGCAGTCTAGCTTTCAACTTAACTAAATTAAACCATTTTAATGGTAATCAAAATATTATATTAAGATTTTAATCTTACCACGCAGGCGGAGCCGCTGACGATTGCTAGTATTAAATATATTATATGAAACACATGGACGAAACAAAAGTATAAATAATTCAAATTGAAGAATAGCCTCGATGTTGAAAACTTACTCAACCTAAAAATCAAATTGAGGGAAATTGTGAAACTATCACTGGCGTCTATTGAAAACTTATAGCACTTTGAAGTAAATTAGAGCAACAAAAGAAAAAACTTTAAATTCGGAAAAAGTAAGATTATGAATCGAGATACAAATTATCCTTTCCTTTAAGTTGGATCAAAATGTAACTTACCAAAAAAAATTCATTGAAATCTCTATTCAGTAGTTTTGAATATTAGCATAAACGCACCTCATGGCACAGGATTTTTAAAAATTAATTTTTCATTCAAATTCATTACAAAAATATTTCATTGCTTCCAAAATGAGATTATCACTGTGAGAATAACTAACATTGACGTAAAAATGCGATTTAAAAGAACCATATTAAATTAAAACAAAGAGACCTAATAATAAGTTTTAATTTAAAATTAAATATTCAATCTCTTATCTATTTTGCAATAATGTAGATCTTGCTGTCATTTGTGGGCGTACAACCTACAGTTACATTTATATAATGTTATATCACTTGTATACAAAAAAAAACTTTTTAATAAAAACATCTTGATCTTTACTTATAGTATCTGGTCAGTAAGACGTGTCAGTTTCGATTGGTAAGACTGCATTGCCTATTATAGTGACGAACCGATCAAGTTACGTTAGCGTGTTACATCACTATTTGTAATTAAAACGCTGTAAGTTTCTTAAGTAACACAAAAGTATAGTAGAATTTAAAGTAACTGTCTGTAGGTATTTCATTGCTGTGCAAAAGCTATATTCCTTAGAAACAAGAATTGGAGCTTTGTTCCTCCATGCTGTTTCTATGGAGATTCATTGGCTATAGATATAAGTTGTGATAGCCCAGCAGAGAGACCGTGCGAATCTTACGAGGGGCTACGGCGTTATTGGTGGTGGTATTTCTACATAATTTAAGGGTGTAACCTACCAATCCGCATTGGAGTAGCGTGGTAGGTCTTCGCCCCAATCCTTCCCGCTAAAAACGGGCCCTGCCCAGCAGTGTGATAGTGACGTTACTTTAATTTTTACATAACCCCGAGATTCTCTACGGATATGCACGTTTCATAATGATGTTTGTTGATAGTGATGGTAAAGTGCATGATGAATGAACCGCATAAGTTATTATAGAATACGATTTTGGGATTCAGTTTTTTGGTATTGGTCGCGTGCTTTACTAGTTTGTCCATTACAATAAAGCAACTGTATATAAATTTTAATTAGTTCTACTTATACAATTTTATGTGAGAACAGTGAGTTAATTCTTTATTTTGTATTTGAAGACGACTCTGAATAATTTATAGAATTAGACGGCACTCTACGGAGATCCACAATAAAAAAGTAATAAATAATCACATAAGGTATCACAAAAAGCTAAGCTGTTTGAGTTTTGAAAATCGAAGATGAAGACAAAATCACATTGCTACAACAGTAAGATTTTAAGTAGTTAAACACATGATATTTTCCTATCCATTTCTAGGTCACACAGACTTAGTAATCACATTACGATACAATTTGGCTTAGTCCAATTTTATGTTATCAATATAGAACAAAGCAGGTCACTGAGTTATGTACACTTTAAAGTACAAAGGCGAAACATTCGAATACCTTGGTATGTCACAGACCTTAAAATAAATGAGGAAACAGTAAAAAATTGCAAATTATAATATTTTTTTGGTCCAAATTCACAATTTATTAAAAATATTCACTTAATGATGTTGATGGCATTAATTTAAGACTTAAAGAGCTAGCATGCCCATAATGGATACTAATATTTTAAATGCGAAATTCATTTGTCTCATTCGATGGACCAATATTGATGAAGTTTGGGACGATTATATTTTAAAGACCGGGTTGACATATAGTACAAAAATCTCGTTTTTCTTTCGTGAACAAGAAAAAAATACAATATTGAGGGTAATTAAACGCCTAAGTTGGCGAGAATGAAAAGCTTATTTTAAGATTTGTCTTCTTAAACAAATAAAAAAATACTCGGGAGAATGAAAGAATGGGCAGCAGTAATTGAATTATAGACAGCACACTATAGGGCATTAACACATTTATGAGCAAGTCCAGGAGACCGCTGTTTATGTTAACCGATATATGTTTACAGTTGAATTTTATTTCAGTAGACCATACCCGGAACTTGTATTTATTTAATCTACATATACATGAACATAGGAAGCAATTCTTAGTGCTTTTATATAAACCTTATACTGCGAATATATTGAGCATAAACCCACCAATGCGAATTGTTAAGTTAGACAATTCAGATGTTTTCCCACCCCGAGATAAATTATATATATATTTTCTTACCAAACAATAACAATTTTGAAAATCGTTTTATAAGCGCTAAACCTGGTTTTACGAACACACAGAATTATGGAGTAAATTGAACTGACCTTAATGAAACAGCTTCCTTCCCTTCATGGCCATAGTTATAAAAGGAAAATACAACTCTTAACACTTCCTATTTATTTATTAAATAAGGATATCAATATGCTATTTTCACTCGTAAAAAGAGATTCGTGACTACTTAATTATAAATTTGATAGTAGACACTAAGTGCATTATTACACGTGCATTAATATTCACGTAGTTACAATATACAGACGTAAAGAGTTTCTGTTGCAGAGAAATACATACAAATATAATTTCCAAAACTCACTCCCACAAGTTAAACCCGGCTTTCTCACGATGTATCAATTAATCACGCAATTTAGTTACCATCAAAGCGTTACTATATGCACAATAGTTTTGCTAAATAAAAATAGTTGCATAACTAAAACTGGAATTCGTTAGCCCTTGAAAAATATTCATTTAACTAGTAAGCGAAAGTTTACTTATTTCAAACACGCACATGTTTTTCTGCTTTGTAACACATTCAAGCAAATTAAATAGATAAGATATTACAAATATACTAACGAATAAAAACAATTATTGTTTTTAAGCGTCTTCTATAAAGTATCAAAAATGTCGGCTGCAATTAACCAAAGTATATTGATACCCTTTTGTTTGCTTCTTTTAAGTATAACTCGTGGAATCGGTAATGGGGTGATTCACAAAACCCACGTACAATGTTTTGGCCTTGTACGTTTAAATTGTGACGATATGTATCTACAAATCGGTGCACGAAGATCAACATTTCCAATTTACATAATGGATAGAGTGAGCGAACGTGCCATTGTAGCAAACATATCGAGTATATCGCCATACTTTCTTTTAGACGGTTAATATATTTTGTAAGAATAAATTTTAATATTGAATTAATTAATATACGCCGTGTGGTATCCGGCTGAATAGAATAGTACCACTCTCATTTCTTACCGAGGTGTCGTAAAAGTCGACTAAGGTAAATCGACCCGCCGTGTGGTATCCGGCTGAGTAGAATAGACCAACCTCATTTCTTACTAACGTGTCGTAAAAGGCGACTAAGATAGGTTGACCCACCGTGTGGTATCCGGTTTAGTAGGATAGACCACCCTCTTTCTTACCGAGGTGTCGTAAAATACGACTGAGGTAAGATGATGTCAGGCAGGCGGCCGGTCGTAAAAGCGCATCCAAATCATGTTACAGCATGTTTATAACATGTTGTGCCGACCCCACTTAGAGTGGGATAAGGGCAGGAAGAAGAATTAATTAATATACATATGGACATGTAATGAAGAGGGATGAAAATCATAATATTACAAAACAAGTGTTAAATATATGTCGATCGATATGTGACTAGAGGGCCGAGAAAGACACGGATGGATTATGTGAACTATGATATGCATATAAACGAAGTAGCGCAAGAGTTGAAGAATGACAGGAGAGAATACACGTCAAAAATATGTTTTTTTTTATGTCAGGAAAACCCATTATGGGTCATCACCGCCCGACGGGGACGAGCGGCGGGTATGTCGGACTCGCACCGACTAAAAACCTGACAGTGCTCCACGCTGCTGGTGGCGGGGACAGGGTTTACCTATGTAAACATTGCCCCCCATCCCCGGCAGCAGCAACTCTAAACCCCAGAGTGCGCCACCTCTGGGTCGGGGCCTCTCTAATAGTGGCCCCTTCCTCCGCTAATCGATGCATCGGGAGCACCAGATGCATCGACCGCCTCGGGGACCTAACTCCAGCGAGCGTCCGATAAAACCCCGTTCGGATCGCTCGGAGGTCCCAAAAATATGTCGCTCGTCAAAAATATGTTGTGTCGACCCCACTTGAAGTAGGATAAAGGATGGATGATAATTTAAAAGAAATTTATACAATAAGAAAAAATCGTACTATACCGGTTTGTACACGACTACTTCATCTGCATATAATAAATGGTTTAGGTGGTATGTCCTTCTCCAAGGTCCAATCTATCTCTATACTAGAATTCCTCAAACTGGTTCGCTGGGCGTGAAAACTTATAAAGTGACAGAGTTACTTTGAATATTTAATACGGAACAATGCAATAATAATGGGAAAAATAATTTGATATAATCAGCGATTAAGATCGCATGGAGGTGGTATTGCATGCGTTTTACTAATGTTGAAGCTATGAAAAGGAAAAGTATACTCTATATCTCGCATTACATAGCAATGTTTTCTCTCCTCCTGCCCTTATCCCACTCTAAGTGGGGTCGGCACAAAATATTATAAACATGCTGTCAAATGATTTGGCTGCGTTTTTACGGCCGGCCGCCTGCCTGACGTCAACTTACCTCTGTCGTATTTTACGACACCTCGGTAAGAAAGAGGGTGGTCTATTCTACTAAACCGGATACCACACGGTGGGTCAACTTACCTTAGTCGCCTTTTACGACACCTCGGTAAGAAATGAGGGTGGTACTATTCTATTCAGCCGGATACCACACGGCGCATAGCAATGTTTTCTCTCATAGCAGATAAAAGAAAATCTTGGTAAACTGTTTGGAATATTGCTTTATATCAATAAAAGCACTGAATCTGTAAATTTTAACACCCATTACGTACAGTAATATATACGTATACATCATCTTCCTGGACTTCCCACTCTAACACAAACGGCACAACATGTTATAAACACGTTGTCATATGATTTGACTACGTATTTTACGACCGGCCGCCTGCCTGACAACAACTTACCTAAGTCGTATTTTACGATACCTCGGTAATAAAGAGGGTGGTCTATTTTACTTAGCCGGATACCTCACGGCGGGTCGACTTACCTTATTCGCCTTTTACGACACCTCGGTAAGAAATGAGGGTGGTACTATTCTATTCATCCGGATACCACATGGCGTAGTATTATATACGTAAATAAACTCAGTAGAACAATAAGAATAAGTAAATTATGCTTTTTCGTCTCCGGTATCCATTTAGTAAAAATATTTATATACATTTTCGATAGTATAAGTAACAGTCGATCTGTGTTATCGTAAATAGCCATTATACAAAAGAACGCTTAGCAGTTTTAATAAGAACTAAGTTAACAACAGTCAGAAGTAGATTATAATTGCATTTATTAAGCGCTTAATGCTTCCTCTGTAAATAATTGACGCTGATCACATAAATATATATAATTTTCCTTCTAATTATTCTTCAGTAGTCGTTGATTTCAATAACTTATATTTTCCTGTGATAATATTGCTAACAACAATTGAAATAACAATCGTATCTATAGTACTTGAAACGATTGCTATCCTTGAATTTAAATAGCTCTTTAGAAATGGTTTTTCTCGTCAAAGACATTCTATCGAACCTGGTAGTAGATAACATAAGTTCTGTATCAAATCAAAAAATAAGTATTTTAAATACAAATTATGTGTTAACTCTAGAACGCCGTGTGGTATCCGGCTGAATATAATAGTACTACCCTCATTTCTTACTGAGGTGTCGTAAAAGGCGACTAAGGTAAGTTGACCCCCCGTGTGGTGTCCTGCTGAGTAGAATAGACCAACCTCATTTCTTACCGAGGTGTCGTAAAATGCGACTAAGGTAAGTTGACCCACCGTGTTGTATCCGGTTTAGTAAAATAGACCACCCTCTTTCTTATCGAGGTGTGTAAAATACGACTAAGGTAAGTTGACGTCAGGCAGGCGGACGGTCTTAAAAACGCAGCCAAATCATGTGACAGCATGTTTATAACATGTTGTGCCGACCCCACTTAGAGTGGGATAAGGGCAGGAGGATGATGATGAAGGTGTTAAGTCTAGAAATACGAACGTATCTATTGAAACATTAAAATATGCTTTTTTATCTATATATTACTTCGTATTTTAACGATTAAAAAAGGTACGGTAAAAAGAGGTTTTTAAAAATATTTGTAATGAATATTCAAATATTGTAATTTAATTACAATTATGAGGATACATAATAAATGCACATAAAGATTTTAGCTCATATGGGCATACTGTTTACTTGCATTTTTAAGAGCTTCTAGAGAAGAATCGTTTTTTTTTTGCTGAGCTGCACATATAGAAAAGTACAATATAAACAAATTTTGTTTTTACATGCTCAAAACTCAGACAATATTTGGTTTGCGAAATACGTATCAAAAGTTAAAAATATGTAACATGTAATGAAATAGAAAAATAATAAGATTTTACGTTAGTAAAGACAAAACAAACATTAAATGTTTTTGTTAGATAGGATAACAAAAGAATGTATATATTATAAATACTTTGTACATATATGTACATATAACGAAACCTAGACTGTACCCTGGTAAGCTAGACAGCCATATGGTTTATTTTAAGCATTAGGGGCGTGGAACGTTTTAACTTTAAAACAGGAGTATCGATTTATGACAAAAATAGCTCTATTTGATGCTTTTAATAAAACATTTTAAGAAAAATTAAAGGCATTACTGCATACCGTGTTTTGGCAATCCATAAAATAAATCCTTGTTGTTAATTTTATTAAGAACACTATACACACGCGGAACACAAAAAATACTATTAACTCTTGTGTATTAAAATGATAAGACTGAATTCAAATATGCGTTAACAATAAACAATATTGTGAATATGAAAGTATAGAGATCCACTTTGTTGTCTTGTACACACATTGAACAATGTTAAGGAGTGAGTCAACTACGCGCGGGAGGCTCCTTTGTTTATTTACATCGACCAAGTGACAAGTGGTGCCGCGGAAGACGACGAAGCCTCGTAATTATTGCGAAGGCCATGAAAGTGTAAATTATTCGCTACAGGCAACGTGCAACCGAGGCGATCGTCAATCACTAACTGTCGGAGGGGCCGTTTTGTACGAGATCGCAGTTTCGTACACGTGATCAAATTGCTTGGTTAAGTTTACCTAATTAGCGTGTTACATACAAGTTGTTTCCTTCTATAACCGATGGATTTTGTCATGGCTACGAAATCTTTACCTAATCTTTCTTAAAAATCTACTGTACCTTAATATATGTATGTATGACGTTCTTTATTACATCAAACACATTCACGGTGATTGCATGCATGTATTTTGTCATTAGAAAAATTGGAATAAATGGGTAGATTGCTGTCTTTATATCCATTGCTGCGGAAAAATCATTTATGTTTTTATTTATCAATGGAAAATTATAAAGCAGTATTATTTTTCTTGACAAGCCGGTATTGGGCGAGTATTGGGCGGATTATTAAAGCTGAAGATTTTGTGTGAAAGGGCTAATCTCAGGAACTACTGGACCGATATGAAAAATTCTTTGAGTTTAAGATAGTCTATTTATCAAAGCAGGCTATATAACACGCTAAGATAAATAGGAGAGGAGCAGCAATAAAAAATACTGCTTACGTGCGCTTATAAACGGTGAGAGTTATCTAAAAATCTCTTAGAATTAACTCACGATAACTATGTTATGTTCAAGATTTCATTTCGGGAAAAAATTTGTGATACTCATTTCCATGCGGGCGGAGCTACTCGTATTATATATAACGTGTTGGCTAAATAATTACATAAGAGGTTTAAAATATATCACATTCTGTAAACCTCAAAAAACTTGTCATCATCCTCCTGCCCTTATCCCACTCTAAGTGGGGTCGGCACAACATGTTATAAACATGTTGTCACATGATTTGGCTGCGTTTTTATGACCGGCCGCCTGCCTGACATCAACTTACCTTAGTCGTATTTTACGACACCTCGGTAAGAGAGGGTGGTCTATTCTACTAAACCGGATACCACACGGTGGGTCAACTTACCTTAGTCGCCTTTTACGACACCTCGGTAAGAAATGAGGTTGGTCTATTCTACTCAGCCGGATACCACACGGCGGGTCGTCTTACCTTAGTCGCCTTTTACGACACCTCGGTAAGAAAAGAGGGTGGTACTATTCTATTCAGCCGGATACCACACGGCGGAAACCTCAAAAAACTTGTGATCAGCAAAATGCAGTAGCGTTAACATGACAATAACTCTACATCCGCGCAGTGTAAAAACGCAACACAATAAGTGGTATTTGTGACAACTGGAGCGTGAGAGGAATCCGGCGTACGGTAGTGTTCACTGTTCACGTCGCAATGCCCCATCCGTGCCGTGACCGACTCCACGGGGCTGACTTAATGCCCCCCCATAAAAACAGGCGTTGCTTGTTTATTGTTATACAATGAATCTATTAACATACTTATCTATACGAATAAATTTATAGACTGCCAATATATTTTAAACATATCCTTATAAATATTTAGTACCGGGGTGACCTTGCTTCATCATTCTCCTGCCCTTATCCCACTCTAAGTGGGGTCGGCACAACATGTTATAAACATGCTGTAACATGATTTGGCTACGTTTTTACGACCGGCCGCGTGCCTGATGTCAACTTACCTCAGTCGTACTTCACGACACCTCGGTAAGAAAGAGGGTGGTCTATTCTACTAAACCGGATACCACACGGTGGGTCAACTTACCTTAGTCGCCTTTTACGACACCCCGGTAAGAAGTGAGGTTGGTCAATTCTACTCAGCCGGATATCACACGGCGGGTCGACTTACCTTAGTCGCCTTTTACGACACCTCAGTAAGAAATGAGGGTGGTACTATACTATTCAGCCGGATACCACACGGCGTCTGGGTGACCGAGCTTAGTTCGTTATTTTTATAGGAGGATTTTTATAGGATACTAGCGGCCTGCCCTTGCTTCGCACGGGTATAAAATATGTATCCCATGTCAGTCAGTGTAAAAAAAATGATTAAAATTGATCCAGTAGTTTTGATATGGCGTTGTATTTAAAAAATGATTTTCCCTATTTTCCCGCTTTTCTATTGAAATTTTTCCTAGATTTTCGTTGCTATAAACCTCACGGAGCCCGAGACCTTTCCAACGAATGCAAAACCGTGGAAATCGGTTCGTGCGTTCTGGAGTTATATCGTCAGGAAGGAAAACCCGACTTATTTTTATATAGTAGATAAAAGAGATGAAACTTGAAAAAAAAAGAAAAAATAAAACCGAAACCCTCTATATACTAAGTTTCATGAAAATCGTTGGAGCCGCTTCTGAAATTCAGATTCTTTATATATACACACAAATTAAAGATATCTTTGTTTGCGGCAGGGATGGCAAACCAATGGCACGCAAAACAATATTTTAGGTACGTGAAATCATGAAATTCATAATGCACTAAAAGCAAATAGAAGAAAAATTTAAGTAGGTTTAAGTGATTCAAAGAGAGAGAATAAAAAAAATTATGGTACCTTCTGACCTCATAAAACGCCGTGTGCTATCCGGCTGAATAGAATAGGCCACCCTCATTTCTTACCGAGGTGTCGCAAAAGGCGAATAAGGTAAGTTGACCCACCGTGTGGTATCCGGTTAGGTAGAATAGGCCACCCTATTTCTTACCGAGGTGTCGTAAAATACGACTAAGGTAAGTTGATGCCAGGCAGGCGGCTGTCGTCCAATACGTAACCAAATCATGTTTATAACATGTTGTGCTGATCTCACTTTGAGTGTGATAAGGGCAGGAAGATGATGCTTACGACTTCATAAAACAATTTGTTTAAAAAAATGGCAGGTTGATGCATAAAGGTTAGCGTACGTAATACGTAATGTGACAGTTATTGCAGACATTGATAGACATTTGGTAGTCTGTCTGTTACGCTTTGATCAAATTTGGTACATACCGTACATACAAGCTTATATACCGGAATAGCATACAGGATAAAAAATATCCATTTTTCTTTCGGAAACCGGATAAAATATAAACATGAGCAAACTTTCTAATCAGTTTCAAATTAGCTTTTTAACAACATTTGTCAATTTAAAATTGTACTTGAAACAGTCTTTTTGAGTAAATCTTGAATTTGAACTGGAATTTGAATGTGCACAATTTTAAATTAACAGAAGACGTTTATATATCGATTAACGCACTTTTATTCACACATTGCGATTGTATTTACAAAATGCAACGTCAACATACTACAATATAATAATACGTCAGTTCACGAAAATTTTAAGACCCATAATATAGGAAGTTATCTCAGAAAATGTAACGTAATTTATTCGCCTTATAAATCTATGGACTTCCACTGTTGGACAAAGGGATGCCAACCCTCAGATCTTGTCCTGCTTGAATCCAACGTCCATTTGCAATGTTTATAACATCCGCTGTGGAAGTACAACCAATATTAAGTCCTCCGACGTGGCGTCGCCATTCAAACAGCTTGGGGAGCAATATCTATCGTTTGTTGGAACTACGCGTCTTGTCGTTGTCAACTTCGTGACACATCCATGCGCAAGCAAGTAAGCAATGAAGTAAGGTACATTTGAGGCTTCTATATAGGATAAAACAATCCAGTACATAATTATTTCTTTTCCAAAAGTTTTAATATTTTTTTCTGACAGATGGTGTGAATGTTAACAATCGTTTTGAGTAGTAAATAAACAGAAAACGGACAAAAAAATTACACAATTCGCAATCTAAGTAAGAGATTTACCATGTGGCTGAATAATTACTGTGTGGTAGCAAATGTGGTCATCGTATTAAGTACGCAAACAGTCACGGCGACTGAAGACGGCGACGGCGATGATGTCATCGGACGCGCAGCCGTCGCTCCGGCCCGTACATCAACATAAGACATACTTTGTAACAGCTACTGTATGAGGTCTTTAAGCATAACACGCTATTAACATCTTACTGAGTAAATTTCAAACATGTATCAATTAAATTATAATGAAACCTTAGACACTTATTGCTTTTTTAAAACAGGTCAATTTAAGTATATATCCAACCGTTATTGATTAATATAATATTTGTCATGATATAATCTAAAGTTTTTTCTTTTTAATTGGTACTATTTATAATAGTAGTTCCAATTGTGACTGGCAAACCCTGGTTAACTGGATTTGTAGTTCAAATAAGAAAATAAAGTTTTATATTTTTTGCTATATTTAAACTGTAAAAGTGATAAATAAATTATTATTAAATAACTGTTCTTGCCTTATGCGACGCCAAAACTTTAATAACGTCATCCAAATATTTTTTTTGAATTGAATTTGCTATTTCACTTTCTATTAACAGAATATCCAGAGATGATAATATCACTTGGCTAACAGATGATCGCAATTTTTTATGATTAGTTTACAACGCGAAACTACGTTCTGCTAAAGCCACGGTCACTTGCGTCATTAACATAATTTGTAATGAAATTAAGGTGGAACATTAAATTTTTCATATGGTCATGAGACCTGGCAATAAAAGAAAAGGATGAAAGAAAGGTGCATGCAAATGAGATGAGAATGTTAAGGTGGATGTATGACAAAATTTGATACAATACGAAATAAGTATATTGGAGCAAGTCTGAAAGTTGCGCCCATTATAGAAAAGTTGAGAAGTGAGAGTTTAAGTTTGTATGGTCATGTAATGAAGAGAGATGAAAATCATGTGACCAAAAGAGTTTTAAATATAAATGGATGGATATATGACTAGAGAGAGGCTGAAAAAAGATAGATGGATTGTGTGAAGAATTATATGCATATAAAATGAGTGACACCAGAGTTGACGAATAACAGAGTAGGTTGGAAGACCCAGTCATATTGTGCCGACCCCACTTAGAGTGGTATAAGGGTAAGAGAATGATGATGATTAAAGTTTTCATAGACCACAGGGCCTGGTTCCAGTGAAAGCGCTGAACCTTGCTTGCAAGACCTCTGCATTAAATGACAACCACTGGATCAATATACAAAAAATTTTATGTAACATATCTATCATAGTTGTTTTGTCAAAACAACTTTAAGCCCAAGGTAGATATATTCTGACACAATTTTGAGTGGTATTTGATAGGGGCGCATATAAAAAGACTGAGAAACTATATTGAAGCATATATACGTTTATAAGTATATAGTATATATGTTTATAAGTTGACTTACTTCTTTTTATATGTTTAAACATAATAGGTATTATGATTGCCTAATTTACATGGTGAACATTTTAGTGAAGTCGATAAGTCTTTTATATTGCACATACAAACTTGTGAATAGTTTAATAGCTCTCCTAGACATATACTAAACGTAAAACCTATTCATGGCTATCCTAAAAAGTGTGAATTTTGGACTTAAGTTATACACACCTGACAAAACACACTGTATAAATGGCCCTATCCAAAGAATAAAGTCACATTCCTATGCTTATACATTGAATATGTAACCTTAATCTTCAGAAGGACGATTTATATATATTCCGATTAGAAAGCACATCAACCTTATCCAAGAATCCTTCCTAATCCAATTACAAGAAATAACAAACTAATAAAATAATTTATAGAATTAGGTGTTACTTTGCTATAATCCACGATAAAAACTATTAAAACACTGTTAAAAATAGAATAAGTGACTTATTATAAATAACAGGACACTAAATAAATAAAAATAAGTGAATAGACATATTCTCAACAAAAATAAAGTGAATATGATAAAAGACAATCTGAAATTTAAAATAAACTTAAAGTGACTCGAATATTTAAGGCTTAAGAATATTACTTTTTCAAAATGGAAATAATAATAATAGGTATAGGTTTCGTGTGTAACTTTTAGTTAATTAATCAGTGCTTAAAGGAAAACTGTCTTTAAATAATCTAGAACTTAAGTGTTTGAAATCTTCAAAAATTGGCTGAATATTAGTCCTTGAAATACTGGAGCTTACGGTCGTCAGAATAATATTTTATTTATTAATGTGTTTATAAACAAAATCAATTGGTTGCCACTTCACGTAGGTGTAATTAAGAAAATTATGACAAGGAAAATGAAAACGATTGAAATTACTATGTGTCATATAATGGTTTTGAGAACAATCTTTTATGTAGTTATAGTTTTATGATATATCTTTATTCTGCAGATGCTTTACATCGTCGTACGCCTACAATAAACTACAATCTACAGTGCCGTAACAGTAATACCATGTCAAACAGGGGATCTACAATTAGGCAAGTACACAAAAGATGTACTTACCAGTAGTTGTGGCAAAAATAATCCTTAGAAGTTCTTAGTTTATTATTCGTTCACAGCACTTTATCAAGACGATGTACAATTTATCGAAAAATTATAAACACAACACATACGTCACTTGCAAATATCCGCCATATTATAAAATTATTTTTGGTCTTTGACTCTGCGTTGTCTATGTAATGTCAATAAATGAGTATTATGAAAAAATACAAGATTTGAGGTTTTCAGTATTGTAAATACTAAATTTCTTTTGAACTAAATAGTTTAGTGACCAAGATATTTATTTCTCTACGAACTATAAATTTTGGAATCCATATCACTAAGTTAAATCGCCATAGACCATATACGCTTCGGCAGATAAACCAGAAAACCGAAAGGTTGGGCTTCGAGAAAGCCGTTAATTCGATTGAAACATCGGCTGTCTTAAAAGTCACCTATCCGATAATCGGAACATCCATTTGTTGAAATTCACTAAAATAACACATTTTTTTTCGCCATAGATAATGTTTTGTTGGCCAGAGAATTACAGCGATATTCAGTTGTGGAAACTGGAAAGGAGCGCAGCACTCAGGGCCATATAACTTAACCGCTTAAGAAATAAAGAGAAAGCAAATAGTAAAGATCAGTATACAAGTTTCATCGATATATCGATATTGCTTGTAAGTTGTAACACTCTCACTTACAGGCTTCCTGTTTCCATACATACTCTAGTATAATAACTCTATGGAATTTCTTCACATATTGACACCATAGACAACATTGACACGTGCCGAAGTATGGAAATATCTGTATTATATCTAAGTCTATGTTAATGTCAATATTCTACATTATATAATCCATTAACCAATGCTGAATCCATAGACTACTAATAAAACTAATCTACAAAACAAAATAATCAACAATAAAATTTATATTATTAGCTCTAAGTTCTAACAACTAATTAGTATAACATTATTAATAGTAGGCGTAGTTATTTAAGTATATTTAAAGTATGAACACGTAAATTTAGCTCAAAATGACTTCACAAGTAGATAAAAGTTCACGATTGGAATATTTACAAAATATATGGAAAATATATAAAAAACGAAAATCTATTAAATATGGATTACCATTTTTACTCTTCATGGTTGGAGGATCGTTTGCCCTCAAAGAATGGACACAAGTGAGGTATGAAATTCATTACTTCTTAGAAACCTTTTTATGAACAATACATTTCTAGAAATGTTTGTATACTTTTATAACATAAGTAAAATTTCTTAACAGGTATCAATTTTCAAAAGTGAAAGGAGTAACTAATGAAGAGGCAGAAAAAATGGGTCTTCACAGAAATAAAAAAGTAACTTTAGAGGGAGTTTATGATGAAATAAAAACACTGGATATAGACAATTGGGAAAATAAACGCGGTCCCCGTCCTTGGGAGAGTACAGACCAAATGACAAAATAAAATTTAATAATATTTAAACACATTTAGAAATTGTAATTACCTTAATATAATAATAGAAATTACTCAAATCACAGGTCTTGTAAATAGTTCAATAAAATTTCCTGCAAGAGTCAATCTAACCTTCAAAAGATTTATATTCATTGAAAACTGAGGTTCAGTTATTTAATTTTATAGCAAGCTTAAAAAGAGGTTCAGAAAAGAAAATAAATGATATATTATAGCTATAAAAAATAATTTTGAGATTTTCATTAATATTGCAAGCTGGAGGAGCTGTGTTTGACATAGCAGTAACATGAGCTGTGTTTTATGACATGCAGATGGACAGCAATACTAATAAGTTATAACTGCCCTGAATAATGTGGAACAGCAATGCTATAATATATCTTAATTTGAGAAGATAATTATCAGTCAACCAGCAGGACTGGGATATATTGATGCATATTATTTAATATAAACACAAACAACTAGTGTTTCTTTGGATCTTCCTCAAATTAGCAACCAGCCTGTAATAGTAAAATAATTTACTGTTAACTGTTTTAACCAGTATTATACAATATAAACAGCTAAATTATACCATTTACCTACCTACTATTTTTTCAACGTGTCTGTATTTGTGACCCTTCACACTCATTTCTTACTGAGGTGTCGTAGAAGGCGACTAAGGTACGTTGATCCACTGTGTAGTACCCGTCTGGGTGGAATAGACCACTCTCATTTCTTACCGAGGTGTTGTAAAAGGCGACTAAGGTAAGTTGACCTGCCATGTGGTATCCAGCTTGCTGAGTAGAATAGACCACTTTCTTGCCGAGGTGTCGTAAAATATAATTAAGGTAAATTGACGTCAGGCAGGCGACCGGTCGATAAGGCCAGGAGAATGATGATGAATATTTGTGAGCCTTTCTACAGTATCACTGGCTGCAAAGGGTGAGGGTAAAAAGTTAAATATGGAGAAGGTATAGTAGCATCGGAGAACTTCGCCATCACTATGGGAGATAATTTCCCACAGCACTTGGTGGTTGGTTGTGTCAGAATGAAACAATTAGTCTTGTACAATAGACTAAGTATGGCAAAAGACACGACATAAAAGAAGGAGCTCGTCGTCACAGGCGAAATCGCTGTATGTTGTGTTATGTATGGTGCTAAGAGTTGTGTAATGTGCGATCTTAATTTGATCATCGGATTCCTATGCAACACTCATCGGACATTTATTTTTCATGGGTCGACATAACTAGAATGTAGTTGCCATATATTTAAGAAGGTTCGGCTGTTAATATCTTAGACAAAGCTAGACCAACCTCCTGTTTGTCTCGTTGCAAAGTTTAATTAGGTATCATTTAGACGTAGTTTCGTATTATCTCAATTACATTATATGCAAAGATTACAATGTACATAAGATTAGATTATATGGCAATTCCATCAATCCACCATTGTTCGAAATTAAGTTAAAAATATTACAAAAGTAATGAGAATATTATTTTGCTATAATCCGCAATAAAAGAAAATATATGTAATGCTAAATGTAGAGTG
Source organism: Morpho helenor (assembly GCA_029227775.1). NCBI lineage: Eukaryota > Metazoa > Arthropoda > Insecta > Lepidoptera > Nymphalidae > Morpho > Morpho helenor. Next base: position 6,280,402 of record JARGCU010000006.1, read on the forward strand.
TACTATTCGTTCTCATACCTGATACATGCAGAATTTGTAAGAACTCATGCACTACCCGACACCGATGGCACAACAATACACAAGCACTGCACACATTCACCACCACAATCTCAACAATTTTGTCTTAGCGATTTTGTCGTGGAGTCTATCTCCTGACGATGCTTCGGTTACGGGGCGAAACAATTGTTGAGATTGTTGTGGTGAATGTGTGCAGTGCTTGTGTATTGTTGTGCCATCGGTGTCGGGTAGTGCATGAGTTCTTACAAATTCTGCATGTATCAGATATGAGAACGAATAGTACACTCTACATTTAGCATTACATATATTTTCTTTTATCGCGGATTAAAGCAAAATAATATTCTCATTACTTTTGTATTATGGACCTCCGCAAAGTAACGCCTAATTCTATAAATTATTTAAAAATATTATTTTTTTTTGGCCCTACTCAATTTTATTATAGAAACTTATGCTGAAACTATTTCATATTTATAACACTGTTTGATATTTTCTTAGAACACATACTATCGTAGGTAATGTAATGCAATCGTCGAAATAATTCGAATCCGAGAATTAGGCACTACAAACTTTTAATAAAATAAAGAAGGTTTTACCTATAATCCTTAAGATTTTTAAAAATTCTTTATGTTAGTGTAGCGCACTGTATAAGATTTCATAAAAATATGCTTTTACATCTCGCTCAATTCGAAGAATAAATTTTATATCTTCTATGTATAATATATAGAACATGTAACTTTATTCTTCGGATGGGATTAATTTCTGTATGTTCATACGAAAATTTTAATATTTTCCCTAATTTTTTTTCGTTTAGGAGAAATAAAATTTTAATTTAGGGCCATTTATTTGTCACCATGGATTGCACCATATTTCATCACATATAGACTTAATGGACGATTTTCTCCTGACTATTGTATTGTAATATATTAAAAATTTTCTTCTACTGGTTCTACATTATCAGAAATTAGGTACCTGTTTCTTATAACGTACAGAATTTACTTTATTTACTACATGTATATATTAAAAATCATTATTAATTTAAAACACTTTCCTTGAATACAAATATAAAATAAAATTCACAACTAATATTGTGAATGCGAAAGTCTGTCTGTTACACTTTTACGCGTAAACAATATTGTTCTAATTTCGTGTGATCAACGCTTTTACACCGGGCTAACACAAGTATAATAAAAAAAATACCTTTATTTGTTCGGGTACAGGCTATTAATTATTAGGTACCTACTAATTTTTGCTGCCGTTCTATATCCTAAGCCGATATTGCTATATCGACGATGTTAAGGATTATTTGGAAGATCATTTCTTCTGATCTTTATTTATTTAACCTATTTATTCTTTTTCTCTCTAGTCAAGGTCATTAAAGGCATTTTAATGAAATCCTTAAATGCATATTAAGTTCTTCATAACCTTAAAATAATGCGTATTTTAAATAATAACATATTTATTGAACCTTCGTTGAACTTACCGATATTTAAATAGTCGAGAGTTGGTTAGTACCTACCTACTAATAGTAGCATAATTGTGAAACAAGGTCCCCCCCGCTCGTATTTTTTTATTGTCTTCATCGAAAGACAAAGTTATGCCAAAAGTGTATAATTTCACAGGGCCTTATTATATTATTAACGTTGCATTATAAGAATTATGAGTTATTCGATTCAGTTAACTTAAAGCCCCCCGAAGATATTTAATTAAAAACGCTGCCCATTTTAATATGAGAGCGCTTGAAATCCATACTAATATTATAAATGCGAAAGGCTATCGGTCTGTCTGTTTGTCATACCTACGTTTTAAAGGCTAATCCGCTCTACTCATAAATTGCATCATAATTAATTAGCTAAAAATTCTGACTCATCAATAGTCAATAGAAAAGATTGTATCGATTTCGATTTTCGATGTTATGTACACAGTACAGTGTACTGTTTACCTACTCTAAGAAGTTGTGCCAGTGTCGACGTCACAAAGAAATACTTCGCAGTTCGGTCACTTTCCAGAAAATACTCCATTATTTCATATTTCTAATTCATGTTATACTAAGAAGAAGAAAGAGACAAACAATAATGTCGGTGCACTTCGTAGCAAATCGTAATGCGCTACTTTATTGATCGACGCAAACGAGGCAGTCTATATAAAGAATCGAATGATAATCTGCGCATTCATTTGAAGAGCGCAACGGAACAGAAAAGACGTAGAGAATTGTGATTAAACTGTGACTAATCAGAACAAAAGAAGTCCTATTTATATATTTATTGGAATTGGAATAAAAGTGGTAAGATACATCTATTTTATCGCAATATAACTTTAAATTGTAGAACACAGTTTTGGATATGGTAATATGAAATGTGAGGTCATCAATTCTTTCTTTCACAATTCTATATTCGGCCATCTTGTTTGTGTTTCATTTCCTTTTATTGTTATATGTTTACTCCTTTGTTATAGAAAGGCAGAAATTCAGTAAAAAGATTTTATGTTCATTATTACTTATTTAAAAGTTCTAATTATTAAAGACCAATGTAAAACTTGTTAATGATGTCGTAAGGTTTTCATATCGATTATGGGCTGTGTCACAACTTAGAAAATAGTTTGAGATGGATATGTTGAGATAGTTTTTATTGTTAAAGTATGCGCATAAAAAATGCGTTTGCTCAACTATGATAACTAATTCTAGTCTAAAACGCTTATCAGAACGAATCAAAGATTACAGTGTTCAAAATGCAATAACTAGTTTATGATGCCATTTTGAACTACTCAAATGTACATATACCGTTTTATTTTCAGATAAACATGCAAATTTTTGTGAAGACTCTTACTGGTAAAACAATTACATTAGAAGTAGAACCTTCTGATACCATCGAAAATGTAAAGGCGAAAATTCAGGACAAAGAAGGCATCCCTCCTGACCAGCAAAGACTCATCTTTGCTGGCAAGCAACTGGAAGATGGCCGTACTCTCTCTGATTATAACATTCAGAAAGAGTCAACCTTGCATTTGGTGCTCCGTTTGCGAGGTGGCATGCAGATTTTCGTCAAGACCTTGACTGGCAAAACTATCACCCTGGAAGTAGAGCCCTCGGACACAATAGAAAATGTAAAGGCCAAAATTCAGGACAAAGAAGGCATCCCTCCTGACCAGCAAAGACTGATCTTTGCTGGCAAGCAGCTGGAAGATGGGCGCACTCTCTCTGATTACAACATTCAGAAAGAATCTACCTTGCATTTGGTCCTCCGTTTGCGAGGTGGCATGCAGATTTTCGTCAAGACCTTGACTGGCAAAACTATCACCCTAGAAGTAGAGCCCTCGGACACAATAGAAAATGTAAAGGCAAAAATTCAGGACAAGGAAGGCATTCCTCCTGACCAGCAAAGACTTATCTTTGCTGGCAAGCAGCTGGAAGATGGGCGCACTCTCTCTGATTACAACATTCAGAAAGAATCTACCTTGCATTTGGTGCTCCGTTTGCGAGGTGGCATGCAGATTTTCGTCAAGACCTTGACTGGCAAGACTATCACCCTAGAAGTAGAGCCCTCTGACACAATAGAAAATGTAAAGGCAAAAATTCAGGACAAGGAAGGCATTCCTCCTGACCAGCAAAGACTTATCTTTGCTGGCAAGCAGCTGGAAGATGGGCGCACTCTCTCTGATTACAACATTCAGAAAGAATCTACCTTACATTTGGTCCTCCGTTTGCGAGGTGGCATGCAGATTTTCGTCAAGACCTTGACTGGCAAGACTATCACCCTAGAAGTAGAGCCCTCTGACACGATAGAAAATGTAAAGGCAAAAATTCAGGACAAGGAAGGCATCCCTCCTGACCAGCAAAGACTTATCTTTGCTGGCAAGCAGCTGGAAGATGGGCGCACTCTCTCTGATTACAACATTCAGAAAGAATCTACCTTGCATTTGGTGCTCCGTTTGCGAGGTGGCATGCAGATTTTCGTCAAGACCTTGACTGGCAAGACTATCACCCTAGAAGTAGAGCCCTCTGACACAATAGAAAATGTAAAGGCCAAAATTCAGGACAAAGAAGGCATCCCTCCTGACCAGCAAAGGCTTATCTTTGCTGGCAAGCAACTGGAAGATGGGCGCACTCTTTCTGATTATAACATTCAGAAAGAGTCAACCTTGCATTTAGTGCTCCGTTTGCGAGGTGGCATGCAGATTTTCGTCAAGACCTTGACTGGCAAAACTATCACCCTAGAAGTAGAGCCCTCTGACACAATAGAAAATGTAAAGGCCAAAATTCAGGACAAGGAAGGCATTCCTCCTGACCAGCAAAGACTTATCTTTGCTGGCAAGCAGCTGGAAGATGGGCGCACTCTCTCTGATTACAACATTCAGAAAGAATCTACCTTGCATTTGGTGCTCCGTTTGCGAGGTGGCATGCAGATTTTTGTCAAGACCTTGACTGGCAAGACTATCACCCTAGAAGTAGAGCCCTCTGACACAATAGAAAATGTAAAGGCAAAAATTCAGGACAAGGAAGGCATCCCTCCTGACCAGCAAAGACTTATCTTTGCTGGCAAGCAGCTGGAAGATGGGCGCACTCTCTCTGATTACAACATTCAGAAAGAATCTACCTTGCATTTGGTGCTCCGTTTGCGAGGTGGCATGCAGATTTTTGTCAAGACCTTGACTGGCAAGACTATCACCCTAGAAGTAGAGCCCTCTGACACAATAGAAAATGTAAAGGCAAAAATTCAGGACAAGGAAGGCATCCCTCCTGACCAGCAAAGACTTATCTTTGCTGGCAAGCAGCTGGAAGATGGGCGCACTCTTTCTGATTACAACATTCAGAAAGAATCTACCTTGCATTTGGTCCTCCGTTTGCGAGGTGGCATGCAGATTTTCGTCAAGACCTTGACTGGCAAAACTATCACCCTAGAAGTAGAGCCCTCTGATACAATAGAAAATGTTAAGGCAAAAATTCAGGACAAAGAAGGTATCCCTCCAGACCAGCAAAGGCTCATCTTTGCAGGCAAGCAATTGGAAGATGGACGTACACTTTCTGATTACAACATACAAAAAGAGTCTACTTTACATCTTGTCCTTAGATTAAGAGGTGGAATGTAATGTCAATTGTAAAAGAGCAAAATAAAGCACCTGCATTTAAATTGTTTTGAATCTTTTTATGTATACCTATAACTATTATAAATAGTTAAAGCAAATACTTCATAAAAAAATGAAACCAGTTTTACTTTATATCTTGATAAATTCAAAATCTAATTTTTTTCTGCAACTAGAGAGTTTTCCTTTTGTAAATATTTTATTTTAATAAATCCCTACGTATTTGTGTATAAAATTATTGTATTATCAATGTAATCAATAATAGAATAAAAAAAAATCATTACTTATGGAATATGGAACTTGATAAATCTTTAAATTATAACATTTATAAAACGACGCCGGCTGTTCCTTACGAACAGAAAAGGCATATTCAGTATTGCACAGGTAAACCATAAAATACCTACAGAACTAATAAAATTATTTTGCTATAATCCGCTTAGCTTAGTTATTAGATATATACTAATCGTTTCAAGCCCGCCATTTATATATTCATTTATTATTATTTGCCTACGAGCACGTGTTTAACAAGCTTGAACTAGAAACATGTATCTGTTTAGTAGTATGTCTGTAGTATACAACTAAGCTTGTTTGGGTAATTCTTCGATTTGCGATTTTGTCATGGAGTCTTATATTTTATTGACGAATACGAATCCTGCATGTATTAGGTATGAAAACGGATACTCCACTCCACATTTAGCATTACCTATATATATTTTCTATTTTACTTTATCGCGGATTATAGCAATATAATGTTATTATTACTTTTATATAATGGATCTCCGCAAACTTGCAAAGTGACGTCTAAATTCTAATTCTATAAATTAAGTAAAATAACACTCTATTCGGCTTCGTACAGAAATTAGTAATTATAAATTACTGGTATATAAAAAAATGATCGATTTATATAATAATCGATTATTTAAAAAAAATATCGATATTTAATCATCAATTTTTAGGGAAATAAAATAAGTTAAATAATAATAAAATAAAATAGTTTTTTTTAAATCGATTAATCATCCTCTTTTTCTTTATCACTCTTTCTCTTGTTTTTTAAGGTAACATATACATTGTTGATTGAAACCAATGTAGCCAAACTAGACATTTTAATAGTGAAAAAATAGATGTTTTTATTGGGCTAATTAAAGTGGACAACTACCAAGAAAAAATAACAGATGCGCTGTATGTGAAATTTGACATAAATGTGTAATTTGGCTACATTGATTTTATCCAACAATACATATCTAATATTAAAAAACAAGAAAAAGAGTTAAAAATTAAAAGAGGATAATTAAAATAATCTATTTAAAAAAAAATAGATTTTTAATGAAAAAGTAATCGATTATTAAAAAAATATTTTTTCAAAATAATCGATGACATTTTTGACATCCCTAGTATGGCCTAAAAATCTGATTTCTGAGTCATAGATAATACACTATATAGGATATAGATGAGCAACTCTGTCATTTTATTGGAGTAATGAAAGGAACTGTATTCGCTGATCTGGCAGAGATGTCGCTGTAACGTTATCATAATAACCTACTAGATGGCGCTGTACTACATTCATATAGTGACCCTTATATAAAAATAGCATTTACAAAAAAATAGTTTGGCGCTATACCACTTCAATTTGAACGGACTTGGCATCTCCAAATTCCAGTTCAAATCAAAGACAAAGATTACAGTGTACATAATGAAATAGATGGGTAACTCGCAGTCATTTTTTGTGATCCGTAATAGCGCCATCTAGAGATCAGTTTCTGTACTAAAAAGGTCAAAAGGGTCATATATATCTATATATACTATATATATATATAATATTTTTGCAGTAGGGCGTGGTATAAATACAAAAGAAATGAAAAAACAAAATTATTGAAAAGTTATCTATTTTGTATAAATAATACATACGTTTTAACAATAAATTACTTTTGATTTGAATTTAACGAAAATTACAATTACTTTAGTATTGCAGGCTTATAAATATATATGCGAATATAATTTATAATATAAAGCTCATTATATTATTTATGTACAAAATAAACAAGAAATATCTACAAATTATAAATTTAAGTTATAAATACAAATCAAGCCATTATAAATATAAATAAATATATGGGACACTTACACACACGGTCGTACGTCCCCAATGTAAGTAAACTTAATTTTAATACTTGTGTTATGGGTGACAGACAACTGGTGACTATATTCTTATATAATTTTAAATACAAATATACACCCAGGCTCAAATACCAACAACTTCATTAATAGAAAATGTTTGCCCTCGGCGGAAATCGAACCTGCGACCCACGGAGCCACGGGCCAGTCCAGTTAATAATAAAGTATGTACTTTAAACATTAACAAAAGAACGTCATACGTAAATTATCTGATATTATATCGTTTATTACACCTAGAAGCAATGATGCATATAGAAAAGTCTTGGCTTTACTACTTGCCTTGTGTATTAAATAACTCACCAAAACAACATTAACAATTAACAAATCGAACAAATTAAAATGAAATGGAAAAATTTTAAGGAAATAAAAACGGATATATGTAAACACGTTTGCGCCAAAACACGTCGGTTTCTGAACACGTTATCTGCTTCCAAATTATTATATTTAGCGGACCTCCAATCCTCCGTACCCAAGTTTGGAATATATCCATGTTCTATCTGCAACAATTATTTTAAGCAGATATAAATTAATACTATTCGATAATCTAAGCATAAACGTCATTGCCATAGACGCGGCAGGAGTTTTGATTAATTTAATAATAAGCACTCACCTTTACCAAAGACTGTTGGACAAAAAACATTTTGCGACATTTTTTTCTACGTAACATACAAAAACTAATAATATTCAAATCAAAGTCCATATATTACATATATTCATCGTAATTTTTCAAATTTAACAGATATCTGTCAAGCACTCACTATAGTGTATTATCTATGGTCAAAGACAAGTTTAGCTATAGTTTTTTTATGTAGAAAAATTATTCTATTTAAATTATATAAAATATTACTTATTCTTGTTAAATTATTTAATTAAAACAACATAACATTAAAAAAATAATTACAAATATAAAATTTATAAATTTTTATTTTTTTAATATGTTAACACTACACTCTTTAATTAAAAATATGTAAACACTGTTGCATAGTTTCAAAAACTGAACTCTTGATGTCGCTGAAAACCGAATCAGGACCTTTAGTTCTAAGATAACATACCATGATCAAAGAGTAGCACCAAACTATTATTCTAAATTCTAAAAAACACTTGAAAAATACTTTTAAAACATTTAAAAAAATATCAAGCGTATACAAATAATAAATGTTCATCAGTTTACACGTTTATTTGTTGAAAACAACTAACTTTGCATACGTACTACACTCTGTAATTAGTTTTCATAATCATAATCTTCATTTGCTGTAAACCTGAAATCACACATTTGAATTTTTGTAGCTATAGTCTAAATCAGACCAAATATTTAAAATGTATACCAAAATAATGTAACCGAAAGTGTTAAAATATAATATTTATTACGAATAACCACATATTTTTTTCTAAAAAACAAAGTTGAAGGTATTGTGGCACTTATAATAATTTTATTTAGTACATTTCAGCGAAATGGCTGCTTTAACCCTTGTTGCAAACTCATTTTAATATTGTTTGTATTATTTGTCGTGAATTTTTACTCCGATATGCTGTATGTCTTATTATTCACCGTGTGGTATAGAATAGACCAACCTTATGTCTTATCAAGGTGTCGTGAAGGGCGACTAAGGTAAGTTGACGTCAGGCAGGCGGGTGCTCGTAAAATAACTAACATGCAACAAATTGTTTAAAACTCTACTTAGAATGGGTTAAGGAGGAGCAAACTTGTTCCTATTTTATTCTTAGTATATTACTTTTTGAATCGTGTAAATATTATTTCTCGTTTGGTTTTAATTGCATAAGAATGTACATAAATAAAATTTAAAAAATTCGGCTGGTTATTCTCGTGTAAGCATTTCCTTTTCGCTAGGCACTAAAAGGGTTAAAAATTAAATTTCTGCAGTAAAAATTTCTATTGTTAGGAAAAGGTATTAAATGGTTTCAAAAACATTATAGTAGTTACTTACCAACGTTTTCACATCCAAAATAACACATAAAATAATTTTTGGACGGCGTAATTTCCAATATAGACCTTTAAATAAGCAGTGATGCGTTTTTGGCAGAAAATTTTGAAAATTTATGACATACTTATATATATTACAGTGTATCATTTGCGACATCTAGTGAATAATGATATAAAACTAATTTTTGTTGTCCAGTACTTTCTGTGAGATGACGCTCTCGGCGACCAAAAGAGTGCTTCTTAGAGAGTTTCACCCCCCTGGGCTGATTCACATCTTTATTATTTATTGTTAATTTTTTTCGTAGTTACTAGTAGTTACAATCAGGGCGGTTTTACTACAGGCGCCAACACATGTTATCTCGCATCCCTCTTGCACATGTACGTATTTATGAATGAATCGTATGAAAATAGTCTCAGCTGCATCTCGCTCCACTCCAACATACATATTTTTACGCACTCATTCTCATTTTGACTATCTATCATATAACAAGACAACAAGTTGATTTTATTAATGAATGGGCGGTGTATTAAATTTTTAAATTTCCCGTTGTAAAGTTCTAGTACTTTAATTTTTACTAAAATGTATAATTTTGTTTTAATTTAGTTAGCAAAATTCTTGAAACAAATATCACTAGAAGCAAATTAAATGTATCAAGTCTTATTTCACCAGTAGCTGTTGAGATATTTCTTAAAATGAGAAATATAACAACGAAGAAACGTGCAGTTATAAAACAATAAGAAGAGGATTTACTTAATCATTATATAAATGTAAGTGTTGAGTTTTAATGAATTTTGTCCATCTCAATAATAGTAAGAGCTTTCTTAAAATTTACATTCTCACATCTAAATATAATAACCTAACCTTGCATGGATAGCCTAAAACCTTTAACATGCAGTATAATTTTTATTTCATATTTGACTTAGTTATCGTTATATAAAAATTATGATATGTACATTAATTTCGATTGATGAATTAGCTATATTCATTATTATATTAAGGATATGTCTTGCGATTTTATATAGCTTCTAGTGTCTTGTAGTGCAATAAATGATTAATAATGGAACATTAAAGTGAAAGTTTTTTAGAAGTTGTTCTAATTGATCATAAGTGTGTATCTATCTTAGTTATGAATAATTTGGACATAACTTAAATGGTCTACTTAATATTTTTTTTTAGAAGTACTTTTTAATTGAAGTTGTATACTTCATTGTATTATATTAGAACTTTAAAAATGATTGTCAAGTTTTTTATAATGAGACTCGGATGAAAAGGGAGTAAATAGCAAAAGAGAGCAAGTTTATTCTGTATAAAGCAATATAGGGTATATTGCTTTATATAACACTATTGTTGATTTTTAATTAAAAAGCAAAAGCAAAATTTAAATTTACGATTGATTAAACGATTGATTGATTAATTGCAGATTCAAGAATCCTCAGATCCAAGATTAAGAGTAATTTTTTATTTTAATATGATTGTCACATGATGTTATTTATAGTTATGATTTGAGATATCTTTACATTTACAGTGCTAATAAAAGATATAATAGTATGTGTAATGAATGAAAGAATAACAGCAATATTAAAAGACTGTTCTATAAAACTGAAAGTAAATATTTATGTAATTTATCAATCACTTAAAATGTGCAACTGTTTATATCTAACAGAAATTAAATAACAAACAATATTTCTCCTTCATACTTATGCAATAATAAAAAGCAATTTTTCTAAAAGTGAACCCATTTACTCTTTCTTAACAAATCAATGCGTAATGACACAGACAACATTTTTTTTATATTATAGAACAACTATTCATATAGATTCAAATACAACCTTGTTCAAAAGAGGTTCTATTTGAATAGTGACAATTTTTAATTTTTTAAAATTATTTTCAGAGATGGAATAGCACTAGACTAAGTGCAACTAAAGGAAGGTAACTAATACTCAAGTGAAGTCTGAATTTATGAAGCTAAGTTAGATTCCCGTAATTTCAGCCACAGATGTAAGCGTGCACTCAAACATCAGTAGTCAAAAGCGACTGGGAAAAGAATTAAGGTTTTACATGTATTGCAGGTGCCAAATACCGGCTCTTTGCCAACCGCAACACATTACCATTACAAAAAAAAATGTAAAAATTAATGGATTGAATGAAATTAATGGATTAATTTTACAGGAGGGCAGTCCGACAGCTGGCCTCGTGACTCCACGAGCTACGCTGGTCTGGCCTCGCTGCTGCCAATGGAGACGTGCCGCCGCCCCTCACCCCAGGCCGGCCCGTCCGGCTATGCCGCAGCTGCTGTCGCTCCGCCGTCGCCTCGAGCGCTCCAACAGCGCCAGGCCGAACAGTAGTGTCAACCACCAGGACCTCTGTAATTTGAGAAAATGCATTTGAGGTAACTAATACTCAAGTGAAGTCTGAATTTATGAAGCTAAGTTAGATTCCCGTTATTTCAGCCACAGATGTAAGCGTGCACTCAAACATCAGTAGCCAAAAGCGACTGGGAAAAGAATTAAGGTTTTACATGTATTGCAGGTGCCAAATACCGGCTCTTTGCCAACCGCAACACGTTACCATTACAAAAAAAAAATGTAAAAATTAATGGATTGAATGAAATTAATGGATTAATTTTACAGGAGGGCAGTCCGACAGCTGGCCTCGTGACTCCACGAGCTACGCTGGTCTGGCCTCGCTGCTGCCAATGGAGACGTGCCGCCGCCCCTCACACCAGGCCGGCCCGTCCGGCTATGCCGCAGCTGCTGTCGCTCCGCCGTCGCCTCGAGCGCTCGAACAGCGCCAGGCCGAACAGTAGCGTCAACCACCAGGACCTCTGTAATTTGAGAAAATGCATTTGAGGTAACTAATACTCAAGTGAAGTCTGAATTTATGAAGCTAAGTTAGATTCCCGTAATTTCAGCCACAGATGTAAGCGTGCACTCAAACATCAGTAGCCAAAAGCGACTGGGAAAAGAATTAAGGTTTTACATGTATTGCAGGTGCCAAATACCGGCTCTTTGCCAACCGCAACACATTACCATTACAAAAAAAAAATGTAAAAATTAATGGATTGAATGAAATTAATGGATTAATTTTACAGGAAGGCAGTCCGACAGCTGGCCTCGTGACTCCACGAGCTACGCTGGTCTGGCCTCGCTGCTGCCAATGGACACGTGCCGCCGCCCCTCACCCCAGGCCGGCCCGTCCGGCTATGCCGCAGCTGCTGTCGCTCCGCCGTCGCCTCGAGCGCTCGAACAGCGCCAGGCCGAACAGTAGCGTCAACCACCAGGACCTCTGTAATTTGAGAAAATGCATTTGAGGTAACTAATACTCAAGTGAAGTCTGAATTTATGAAGCTAAGTTAGATTCCCGTAATTTCAGCCACAGATGTAAGCGTGCACTCAAACATCAGTAGCCAAAAGCGACTGGGAAAAGAATTAAGGTTTTACATGTATTGCAGGTGCCAAATACCGGCTCTTTGCCAACCGCAACACATTACCATTACAAAAAAAAAATGTAAAAATTAATGGATTGAATGAAATTAATGGATTAATTTTACAGGAGGGCAGTCCGACAGCTGGCCTCGTGACTCCACGAGCTACGCTGGTCTGGCCTCGCTGCTGCCAATGGAGACGTGCCGCCACCCCTCACCCCAGGCCGGCCTCGAGCGCTCGAACAGCGCCAGGCCGAACAGTAGCGTCAACCACCAGGACCTCTGTAATTTGAGAAAATGCATTTGAGGTAACTAATACTCAAGTGAAGTCTGAATTTATGAAGCTAAGTTAGATTCCCGTAATTCAGCCACAGATGTAAGCGTGCACTCAAACATCAGTAGCCAAAAGCGACTGGGAAAAGAATTAAGGTTTTACATGTATTGCAGGTGCCAAATACCGGCTCTTTGCCAACCGCAACACATTACCATTACAAAAAAAAATATAAAAATTAATGGATTGAATGAAATTAATGGATTAATTTTACAGGAGGGCAGTCCGACAGCTGGCCTCGTGACTCCACGAGCTACGCTGGTCTGGCCTCGCTGCTGCCAATGGAGACGTGCCGCCGGCCCTCACCCCAGGCCGGCCCGTCCGGCTATGCCGCAGCTGCTGTCGCTCCGCCGTCGCCTCGAGCGCTCGAACAGCGCCAGGCCGAACAGTAGCGTCAACCACCAGGACCTCTGTAATTTGAGAAAATGCATTTGAGGTAACTAATACTCAAGTGAAGTCTGAATTTATGAAGCTAAGTTAGATTCCCGTAATTTCAGCCACAGATGTAAGCGTGCACTCAAACATCAGTAGCCAAAAGCGACTGGGAAAAGAATTAAGGTTTTACATGTATTGCAGGTGCCAAATACCGGCTCTTTGCCAACCGCAACACATTACCATTACAAAAAAAAAATGTAAAAATTAATGGATTGAATGAAATTAATGGATTAATTTTACAGGAGGGCAGTCCGACAGCTGGCCTCGTGACTCCACGAGCTACGCTGGTCTGGCCTCGCTGCTGCCAATGGAGACGTGCCGCCACCCCTCACCCCAGGCCGGCCCGTCCGGCTATGCCGCAGCTGCTGTCGCTCCGCCGTCGCCTCGAGCGCTCGAACAGCGCCAGGCCGAACAGTAGCGTCAACCACCAGGACCTCTGTAATTTGAGAAAATGCATTTGAGGTAACTAATACTCAAGTGAAGTCTGAATTTATGAAGCTAAGTTAGATTCCCGTAATTTCAGCCACAGATGTAAGCGTGCACTCAAACATCAGTAGCCAAAAGCGACTGGGAAAAGAATTAAGGTTTTACATGTATTGCAGGTGCCAAATACCGGCTCTTTGCCAACCGCAACACATTACCATTACAAAAAAAAAATGTAAAAATTAATGGATTGAATGAAATTAATGGATTAATTTTACAGGAGGGCAGTCCGACAGCTGGCCTCGTGACTCCACGAGCTACGCTGGTCTGGCCTCGCTGCTGCCAATGGAGACGTGCCGCCGCCCCTCACCCCAGGCCGGCCCGTCCGGCTATGCCGCAGCTGCTGTCGCTCCGCCGTCGCCTCGAGCGCTCGAACAGCGCCAGGCCGAACAGTAGCGTCAACCACCAGGACCTCTGTAATTTGAGAAAATGCATTTGAGGTAACTAATACTCAAGTGAAGTCTGAATTTATGAAGCTAAGTTAGATTCCCGTAATTTCAGCCACAGATGTAAGCGTGCACTCAAACATCAGTAGCCAAAAGCGACTGGGAAAAGAATTAAGGTTTTACATGTATTGCAGGTGCCAAATACCGGCTCTTTGCCAACCGCAACACATTACCATTACAAAAAAAAAATGTAAAAATTAATGGATTGAATGAAATTAATGGATTAATTTTACAGGAGGACAGTCCGACAGCTGGCCTCGTGACTCCACGAGCTACGCTGGTCTGGCCTCGCTGCTGCCAATGGAGACGTGCCGCCGCCCCTCACCCCAGGCCGGCCCGTCCGGCTATGCCGCAGCTGCTGTCGCTCCGCCGTCGCCTCGAGCGCTCGAACAGCGCCAGGCCGAACAGTAGCGTCAACCACCAGGACCTCTGTAATTTGAGAAAATGCATTTGAGGTAACTAATACTCAAGTGAAGTCTGAATTTATGAAGCTAAGTTAGATTCCCGTAATTTCAGCCACAGATGTAAGCGTGCACTCAAACATCAGTAGCCAAAAGCGACTGGGAAAAGAATTAAGGTTTTACATGTATTGCAGGTGCCAAATACCGGCTCTTTGCCAACCGCAACACATCACCATATTAAAAAAAAATGTAAATGTAATAATATAAATTAATGTGGAATTAATGGGATAAATTAATGTGTAAATGTAAATTAATGTGGACAATCGGTTATCATACCTGATACATGCAGGATTCGTAAAAAACACATGCACAAACCTCCACCATACACAAGCACTATATACATTCACTATCACAAACTCAAGAACTCAAATAAATATAAAATATAAATAAATATATGGGACACTAACTATACTTTTGCACTATTTAATACGAAGAAAATTGAAACGTATTGACTCACCAGAAACGTCGAGATGCACTTCTCTTGAATGACCAACAAGGACTGAATGTCACTGAAACGTTTTATCGGTATATATAGTAAGACTCCACCGGAAACATTAACGGCACAGTGTTGCCCCTATTTAATCAAAAAGGGCGCGATTAGGGTTGCCACCTTTTTTTTGAAGAAAAATAGTATTTTTCTTTTTAAATAAAAAAAATATATTACGGAAGAGGTGCACGTCGCGATGATTTTTAAAAAGTGTGACGTCAGTATCGCTGACGTCACGAGCAGGGTTATGCCCCATAATTGGTGATCAATATAAAAAAGGTGATCCACTGGATATCGCAAACTATCGACCAATAAGTTTACTTTCAACCATGTACAAACTATTTATGTCAATTTTGTGCGACAGAGTTTGTACAAAAATTTACGTAGGACAACCAAGAGAACAGGCCGGTTTTCGTCCGGGATTCTCAACAATAGACCACATACAAACAGTGGAACAAATTATAGAGAAATACCTGGAATTTAATAGAAATTTGTACATTGCATTTATTGATTACGCAAAGGCCTTTGATAGTATAACTCATGAATCCATTTGGGATGCACTAAATAAATTTCAAATAGAAGAGACATACATATCACTGTTAAAAGCCATATACGAAAATAATAACAGCAGAGTAAAGCTTGAGAGAATAGGAGAAGAATTTCAAATTAAACGAGGAACTCGTCAAGGCGACCCTTTATCGCCTATAATATTTATAGCAGTTTTAGAAAATGTCATAAGCAATTTAAAGTGGTCAAAACAAGGAATAAAAATACATAATCAATATCTAAGCCATCTGAGATTTGCTGACGACATAGTACTTTTTGCAGAAAGCAATAAGAAGCTAGAATCGATGATTCATGCTCTAAATGAAGAAAGCGTAAAAGTAGGACTACAAATGAATATCCACAAGACTAAAGTTATGACTAACGGCTCAAAATGTCCAATATACCTCAACAAAACTAAAATAGAATACGTCAACAGTTATATTTACCTTGGAAAGCAAATATCATTTAGCGAATTAAATAATGAGGATGAAATAAACAGAAGAATTTCAATTACATGGAATAAATTCTGGGCATATAAGGAAATATTGAAAGGTCCTTTCAATATGCACACCAAAAAAAATATACTCGATACCTGCATACTACCCTGTCTTACATACGGATGCCAATCATGGATATACACTAAAAAAGTGAAAAATAAAATAGTTTCGTGCCAAAGAGCTATGGAGAGGAGTATACTCAATATACGAAAAATAAATAAAGTAAGAAGTGACAAAATAAGGAAAGACACACAAATAGTAGATGCTCTTCGATACGCTCTAAAACAAAAATGGCGGTGGGCAGGTCACGTTGCAAGACTGAGTGATAATCGCTGGACCCTGGAAGCGACCAAATGGTACGGACCAAACGGAAAGCGAAGAAGAGGGAGACCTAAAATGCGATGGGTCGATGAAATCAAACAAACTGCTGGGGAAGATTGGACAAACGTTGCCAAAAATAGGTCCATGTGGCAACAGCTGGAAGAGGCCTATACCCGAAAGGGGTCCACAACATGTACATATACTAATAATACTAACGTAGATTAAGAAAATATACTAACACAACTAAGAACAAACTCATAAAAACTTGTAAATTGTGGAATGAATAAAGGCTTTATTATTATTATTATTATAAACAGCCAAGATAATTTTGACAAACTTTTATTTCCAATAGTTCCGTACGCTACGGCGGTCCGAGACAGAATACTCTCACGAGCTGGCGTGCGCTCGGCTTTTATAGAAAAACTGGGTGTGTCATTCGATTGAACAAACTACCCACTTTTCAACTAAAACTATTCTTTACATACAAAGAAATGTTCTTAATTTTAAAATGAAATGTTTAAATTTATTACAATGTAACTTGTAAATATTAATTCTGAAGTCTGAACACGTGGTAAAAATATTAACCACGTGTTTTTATTTTAGTAATGAAGGTATTTATCGACAAATTAAACATCATAGTAACAATCTAAATCAAATGGCGTGATGTTGATATTCAAAGTACGGCTACCCGCCGACATATAGTACTTTTAGGAAATCCACGAAAAAAAAAATAGTACACATCTATTTTCAATCATTATTTATTTTTCCATGATTATTTTTTATTACTTTTTGCTGGATAATGACACGGAGTTAGAGTTACTAACTAACTAAGCCCCGTAAATACATGAATGAGTTTCGTTCAAACATTCCCTATGCAGTGCTGCGGGTGCGTTCCATTCACAGTTAATTAAAAAAAGCACGACAATTGCAATTAGCGATAAAAATATAGTATTTTTCGTGCTATATTCTTTTTCTATAATATATAGTACAATTTAAGCTAGTGTTTTTCAATTTATATATACATTTATTAAAGCAGGGACCTCGAAGCATATAGCATTATAGTATATCCTTAGTGTTTTTATTGAACTGTAATAATATTGGGAAGTTTTATTTTTTAATTTTAAAATATAAGTAAAAATAAAACTAAAATAATAAAAATAAAACTTTTCCTTCTATAGTGATATTTATTGTGTATGCTTTATTGAAGTGTTGTATATCATATGTCATACCCAATATCAGTTATATTCTATGTTTTAGGTGGTTATTTCTGAATAGTTTTTATTCTTTCTGCGACAGACAATATGGATTATAGACATACTTTAATTATTTAACAGAAAGTTATTTGTTCAAGATACTTTAACATACTATCCCATTTAGTTATGCACATTTCAACTAGATTTTTTGTCTGAGTAACTGTGTCTGGTCAAGGCACTGCTACTGTTGTTGCAATGAATTCATTAATATCTGATACAATGGCTGATATTCTTCAAGTAAGTTAAAATGTTTCAAATATAAATCATTTTTGTTTGTAAACACTAAAATTGGCATGTGTATGTTTAAAGTAACGGGCTGTTATCCACCCCAGCAGTGGGAACCATAAGCTTCCTCTATCCATTTTTTGGAGAGAAGTATTGTAGCAAAGACCTACCATCGCGTTGCTCCAATGTGGATTGGTAGGTTACGCATATCCCTAGAATTCGCTAGAAGTATGCGGATTTCCTTACCATATTTTCCTTCACCGAAAAGCGTGTCATAAATTGCAATTGTCAATTAGACATGTGCCTGCGCGGGGTATAAACCCATGATCGTCTTTACAGAGTCGAACGGCCTCACCGCTGAGCTATCACAGCTTGTTCCATATTTATTCAAATGTATTTGCAATAATTTTCAGATGAACCTGGTCATAGCCAAAGAGAGTACTCATTGGGATGACGTCTAAGGGCTATATGCTGTTGATGCTTTATGGGATGAAGCACATGATTAGGTCAATTGATTTAACTAGATGAAGGCAAGTAAATATTTGATGTAAAGTATGTCAGTCTGTCCATTTCACTTTCAATTAAAACTGAAGCTTATATGTCTAATGGGCTAACTGAGATATAACAAAAAATGTTTGGTACAATTTTTCCTCTATTATAGTGATGCAAAAAAGTGTGTGATATAAGAATAGCTTAAAAGACATATTAGTGATGATCATTGGAACTTTGTCACATATGCTTCTTAATTGTCACATACAATTCAGTATTTGGAAAGCATAATATTATTAGCCTGGTACTGCTAACAGTACAAAATCAAAGATATTTAACATAACACAAAGATTGTCACAGATACCCCTTATATTTTATTATAAAAAAAAACAAAATTTATAATTATAGTCTCTATTCTATACTTAAAATATAACTGTAGACAAAGTTATAGACACGTAAAAAATATTTTCCAGACACTATTTAAGACCAGTAGAAGATAATAACATATTTTTAAAATTTAAAATCTCTGTTATTTGTCAATGCATCATTCTCCTACCCTTATCCCACTTTAAGTGGGGTAGGCACAACATGTTTTAAACATGTTATTACATGATTTGGTATCTTACGACCGGCCGCCTGCCCGACGTCAACTTACCTTAATCGGTTTTCGCGACACCTCGGTAAGAAATGAGGGTGGTCTATTTTACTCAGGGGATATCAATGCCAAGATTGTCTGTAAGACTACCTTTGCAAACTAATGTTCTATCTATACATTATTTAAGAATTACTTATTTATTACAGGTTAAATATGCTGCGAACTCTTCTGCCGGGAAGTGTCCACGAGCCCGATGATGCAGATGAACATATATGAAGAGCTTCAGTCGAATCATAATTATTTAGCCTCATTTATTGACATTAGTAATAACATTTTCACAGCGCGAATGCTTTTATTCACTAACAATTTATTTTGCCGCCTGAACCATTCGGAATTTTGGAATAAGGCTGTAAAAGGAATTTTGGAATAAGGCGCTTCAATGCTAGAGGACTCAAGAGAAGGTTGTGTCTTCAAAATAGTATTCATATTAGTATAATTGACAAACATTATGAAGTTTGAAACTTCTTAACTAGGACCCAATGGATTTTTTCTCAAATCCGTGGATAAGGGGGCTCTAGCACACTAGAACGGATCATAATTTGGTTTCATTGTTTAAAACATGATTGGTTAATATTATTGTTTGATAGTTATAGTACCTTGTATTCCATCAGAAATATTTTCCAGACCCAAGCCATATCATATTACCGGTTCAGTATATTGATATATCGGTCATGTGCAGCAATAGCGGTACAACTCAAAAACTTATATTTTGAGATGAATGGGTTTAAAATTTTCATTACTCAGGAAAATGAATAACAATTGCTTAGTTGCTAGTTTAATTGTTAGTTTGCTTAAACGACGGGCTTATAATGAATTATGAGTTCTGCCTGTATTGCTGCTAAAAATTGTGTATTTTAACATTAACACCATTTATTCCTATTCAAAACACGTGTTTTTACTTGTGTAGCAAAACTAAAAACCTGAGCAATCCTGGGAGTAATATATTTTCAAAACAGGATTATTTAAATTGTGAAATTTTTATAATTACGCTATTGTCTAATAAAACTGAAAGATTTGATCTAGTTAAAATTATATTATCCATCACAAAAACTTATATCTTTGGAATGGCATTATATGGCATGTAAAGTGTTAATTAGTCGAAAATGTATATAACTTAAAAAACTATGATTCCTGGTTAACTTGCGTTAATCATAAATATGATTTGTTAAAAGTTTTTTGCATAATCGTAATCATAATGCGAGTTAGACAACGGTGTATCAATTAAAGAGAATTCACAGTACTACAGATACTTGGAAAACGATAATGGAAATGGAAAATTTTATCGCAAGTAAAGTTATAGAACTATGATACATGAGGCAAAAGTAACTAACTAATATTACTATTATTAACATTTAAAAAGTGATTCAAAATTTTTATTATTTTACTATATATACTCCATAAGTATAGAAACATAACAAGATGTAAACAAACAAAACCATGTGATTCAGGAGTGACAAATATGTCATAACAATAATATTATTAACAAATGAAAAAATTGGGATTCAATTGCAGTTGTCAAAAGAATATCTCTAATATTTATAAATGTAATTTTCATAAATTGATTGTTATTTTCTAAAATTAAATATTTATACCTTTAGTATAGCAAAACAGCAATATATAATTTAATAAAATTCAGCAGATACAAATTAGCCAAGTAAACTACCTAAAATGGTAATTATATTAAACAACGCAACATAATATCAATATTCTACGAGCTTCACTCTGTGATACTTAAATGTGTAGTAATTTAGTGTATTTAATATTATCCATCGTTTTCTTTAAAAATTTTAAAATTCTTATTTATTGTTTCAAAGTTTGTAAAAATTATTGATAGCAATCACGCCATAATAAAGTGGTGCGAATACTATCAATAATTTTAAATTCTTTAAAAGAATTAAAAATTATATTAAATGTTAGTATAATGTGTTGTAATAAAAAAGGTACTTTATAGTAGGCAGATAATGCCTACTATAAACTACCTGTTTTGACATGTTTACATTTAGTTAAATACTTAACCCATGGAGTATAGTTCCTCATGATGTTTTCTTTCATCGAAAAGCTTGGTATCAATTGGCACATTAATTATGGCAAAATTTCACAATTTAATTCTTACTTTATATGTATAAATCCGAAGTGTTAACTGGTTTGATGGAAAATATTATACTTAGAGATAAAAACCACTTATATTCTATAAAACTACTACCAATATATCTAAAAAAGACTAATATTTATAATTTACCATCAAGTATACTCCTTTTAAGTATAATGTTTTTTCCTAAATACTAAAACGGTAAAAACGAAAGCATCTATTGTTTCAAATACTAATCTTGTAAATTTGTTTTCGAGTGAATACTTATAATTAATTATATTTAATAATAATATATAATAATTTAAATTACAATTCCTATATTTTCAAGATACATGATCGCCGATTCTGTTTCCTATTTAAAAATAGTAATCATTTTTGAAGTTGCACTTTTAGCGTGTTTAGGAAAAAACTTTTTTTTTTAAGAAGCATGCACATAGAAATGTAAAACGGCTGTTGAATATAAATTTTTTTATTACAGTAAAAGTCTATTAAAGAATTTCCTTAAATATTTTGTTTTATTAAAATCTAAAAATCATTATTAATATGTTACAGGAAAACCGGTTATCCAAATAATCGGTAAGAGTAAAATGTGAATCGATAAAACTTTGACATCACTAGTTACGGTTTTAGCGCACCAAGTACATCACTAATTTTACTACGATTTTACGTCATACGTTATATATATATTACTACTCCATATGTGAGAAAGAGTCAGAGCTGAGACTAAATCCGTTTTTATGAATGAAACGGGTGAGAGGCAGATAGTTTTTTTATGAATGAGAATGTAAGTAGCTATAGTGCTACTCTGCACCCCCCCCATACCACCGAAAATAGGCTCGCGCCAATGTATGAATCTCAACCATCTATTTTATAGTTAATAATCTATGGTTACAATGTTCTTGACTGGATAGTTGAATGATAATTAATTAATAAGATTTAGTGTTATACTGCAGTATAATTCAAATTATTCATACTTTATTGTAGTAAGAACAATATGAGACGAAAATTTGTATTTACTTTTGTTGTCAATGTTTTTTCCTACTTTGTTGGTTGTAAGTACTATACATTTTCTCTTATTTTGTACATTCATGGGCAAATATTTTGATTTTACATTGGCTGTTCTTATTTACAACAGGCTGACATTACGAATAATGTCTAAAGTTTTTGTATGTAGTAATTCTACAACGTTAAATGAAAATGTATTGAAAGAGATAAATTGTTTCACATTTTATTTAGATACCTACCAACATTTAAATCTTATATTTCAGGCTCAATACACCATAGTTTAAAATATTACGAGACATTGCATGCTTCGGAATTTACACACCATATCGTTAAACGAGGTGCCAAATTATCCAAACATCCTTTTAATACAATAAAAGAGTTGCAGTTTCAAACACTCGGCAAGAATTTTAGGCTTATTCTTCACCCTCACAACTCAGTATTACACTCTAATTTTAAAGCATACTCTGTTGATGCTGATGGGAACAAAACTGTTATTCACATTGGTGAGTACTTATTAATCATTCCGAACAAGTTGCATTCTGAAGAAGTTGTCTTTTATTTTATTAAAAAGATTAACTTTTTAATATAATAAAAGACATTAGCTTTAGGTAGAGGTTCAAATGTGTAAATTACAAATATAATCGATGATATATTGTATGTTTCCTTTTATTCTTGTGTTTATATATTTTGAAATTGTCATATATACTCGTAACATATACAAGTACTTCACTACATAGTATAAAACAAAGTCGCATTCTTTGTTTGTCCATATATCCCTATGTATGCTTAAATCTTTAAAACTATGCAACAGATTTTGATGCGGTTTTTTTAAAAGATAGAGTGATTCAAGAGGAAGGTTTATATATATAATAACATTGAATACGGAGTAGAGAAATACTGTAATTTTTGAGATTTTGTAAATAATTACATTTTTTTCTGTTTACATTGCAAACGCAGGATTGGTCGAACCCTACGATATTTATCAAAATGATGTACTAAGTATTTGTACACCTTGAAAAGGTCTACAGAAAAGTCCGGGATGGTGTATGTCTATCTCTTATGGATAACCCACAATAGCCCTTTTTGTCATTTACTTTTTATGAAAAAGAATGCCTTATGTTCAAAGCAATTTTTATAGAATACAGCATTATTCCTTAAGTACCTTAAATAAATTGTTGATTTAATATAGATCAATATGGCCGTTTACAGCATGTAATTTAAGTGAATGTTTTCGAAGATATTACAGATTTATAATACATTGAGGAGGCAGCGCTTCACCCTATAGCACTTTGCATTTAACAGCTGTATGTCGTTCTTTCAGGAGTTTGTTTAATGACAAGAAAGCTGTGAATGTTGTATATAAAGACATTCTGTAATTAATTGTAAAAATGTAATACATAGGGAAAAATGTAAAAATACATAAGCAAATATGTACTATATGAATTTAGATATTCCAAAGATAGCGGGAAATCTTGATATAGGGAGAGGGAAATTGTTTTTCTCCAAATTTAATGCTTGCGGGCCACGGGCAGTAATGTATAAATCAAAACTACTGGATCTATTTTATTCATTTTTTTCACTGAGTTACAAACTATATATTTTATATAGCCCGTGCGAAGCAGGGGCAGGCCGCTAGTATAATAATAAACAATAAAAATTTGATAGGTCTGTCTGTTATGTTAACACAGTGGGCTAGCTAGCTGATCCACCAGAGCAATATTCATAAAATATAATGAATAAAAAAAGATTCTCTGGGATATTTAAAAATCACATTTATATAACTACCTTTTACCCGCAAATTCGTTCGCGTGATCGGTTGTAGTGTCATAGGTCAATAATAGACGGACCACACTTTTTAGTGCTATATTATTTAATGCAATAGGATGCTATTCCTGTAGAATTAACAGGATAGCCTATATGTTAATCCGATGTATAAAGAATAATTTTGCCAAATTTCATCTTTATTTGTTCAGCAGATTCGCCATGAAAGAGTAACAAATATACATCCATAATCACAAACTTTCGCATTTATAATATAAGTAGGATTTAAATTGAAGTATAGCAGTTTATATAAGTAAAAAGTATATTTAATTTCAGATCATGAAGATTACTATACAGGCAGAGTTTTTGGTGAAGTAACTTCATATGTACGGCTCCATATTGATGATGGTGTCATCACTGGCATTATCCATACTCCTGATGAAACTTACCATATTGAGGTCAGAAGAGTTTTATGCATATATAATTTTTTATTTCTATCTGTGTATGAGGGCAAGTCTGAAAGTTGCGCCCATTATAGAAAACATGAGAAGTGCGAGACTAAGTTGGTATGATCATGTAATGATGAGGGATGAAAATCATGTGACCAAAAGAGTTTTAAATGTGAATGTGGATGGATGTATGGCGAGGGGGAGGCCGAAAAAAACATGGATGGATTGTGTGAAAAATGATGTGCATTATAAAGGAGTGGCACCAGAGTTGACGGATGATAGAGGATAATGGTAGAAGAAGACATATTGTGCTAACCCCACCTAGAGTGGGATAAGGGTAAGAGAATGATGATGATGATGATCTGTGTATGAGGATGCCTGTCAGTGTAGGACAGGTGGTCAGCTATCAGACTATTCCGCCCATTATTTTTTATTTAGTCAATAGTCTTTTTAATATTGTGTAAGAGCAGTACAGCACTGTGTAAATTAATGACAATTTGAAACTTCAATGTTGTCCAGCTTTTAAGGGTGATGCTACATGCATTTTTAGATTTTGCAGCAATCCTATAAATTTTGACTTGCACAAGTTTGAATACTAATCCACATGTACCAGGTTACTCCATTCGTTACAGCAGCACTTGATATTTGTAAATCGACACATAAAAAATATATTTAAGTAGTTGTTGAAATGGTTGCACTAAACATTGAAAATTGTTTTGGTTTACTTTATTTTTACATTTTTGTATGAATATATTTACTGGTACCTAAGTTATTAGTTTTCCATTTACACACGGATTAAAAATAAATATTATCTGTTAATCCATACTAATATAAATTCGTAAAATCTGTTAATGTGTCTGTCTTTCACTCTTTCATGACTGGATTATTACGGGATTATATTAATATACTTTGACTCATTTAATTCTTATACACTGGAGTTACATGTAGGATGAAAAAAATCCTGTTGTTCTTTTCAGGAATAGGATAAAAAACACATTGCATTATTGAGGGTATCTAAACAATTAAGTTGGCGCAAAGGAAATCGCTCGCAAAAGATATACAATATAATTCATTTTAATCTGTTACTTTTATACTTATCAAATCTAAATTATTTTTTTCTCATTCTTTCAGCCGTCATGGCGTCATTTGCCAAATCTTGGTACGAAAATTATGATAACTTATCGCACGTCAGATATAAAGTTTGGTGTTACTGGTCCCGGCAGTCCTCGTGTCTGTGGCTATGTCAAGGAAGGGGTGGGTGAGTATACATTTTTGTAATTTACTTATTGTTTAAATTTCAAAAACAATATAGAACATAATTCCTATATATTATAATATTCCTATATATTAAAATATTATACAATACAAACTAAATTATTACACATAAATATATAATTCTCTGTCTTTCTATCCGTCTTTTTATCCCTGTTTTCAGGCATTGAAAAATTGCTAAAATATAAATTGAATACAATAATTTTGCTGTCATTTGTAAAGTTGTAATACCTTAGTGGGGACTGAAATACCCTAGATCAAGTCCCAGATGTCACCTAACTTTTCTTTCTTTTTTTGCTTTTATTGCATTCTTTTATATCTTAAAAAAAATTATCAAGCAAGGCGCAGTCACCCAGATACATTGTTTTAATTGATCCTATTACTCCTTAACATAGATTATTCTATAATATATCTAACAGCATCCCCTCCCCCTATTGGTACTTGTACAACCTATTTTCTATATTCAATATTAATCTACAGATAAAATCTTGTTATTTTATTTAATACAGAACTGGATGACGATGAGGACAAGTATAATAAAGACTTGGAATCTAAGCATGAGCAATCAGAGAAGGATAAATATAAATATTCAGACAGAAAATTAGAAGATTTACATAATTCTATGAAAATATCTGATTCGTCTAATGTTAAGGATTTTGTTAATGGCAAAAGAGTTAAAAGGCAGAGTGATTATGAGTATACGCCCACCAAAACACGGTGTCCATTGTTGCTTGTGGCTGATTATAGATTCTTTCAAGAAATGGGCTCTAGTAACACTAAAAGCACCATTAGTTATTTGGTATGTATATACATTAACGACATCATCATCCTCCTGTCCTTATCCCACTCTAAGTGGGGTCGGCACAACATGTTATAAACATACTCTCATATGATTTGGCTGCGTTTTCACGGCCGGCCGCCTGCCTGACGTCAATTTACCTTAGTCGTAATTTACGACGCCTCGGTAAGAAAGAGGGTGGTCTATTCTACTAAACCGGATACCACAAGGTGGGTCAACTTACATTAGTCGCCTTTTACGACACCTCGGTAAGAAATAAGGGTGGTCTATTCTACTCAGCCGGATACCACACGGCGGGTCGTCTTACCTTAGTCGCTTTTTACGACACCTCGGTAAGAAATGAGGGTGGTACTAGTCTTGGTTTGGTAATTTTTTTAAAGATATAAAAGAATGCAATAAAAGCAAAAAAACAAAGAAAAGTTATGTGACATCTGGGACTTGATCTGGGGTATTTCAGTCCCAACTAAGGTATTACAATATAATATTTAGCCAAATACCACCAATTATGATAAAATAAGAAAGCTCGGTGTTACTCAGCGGGCGATGGAGCGAGCTATGCTTAGTGTATCTCTACGCGATCAAATCAGGAAAGAGGAGATCCGTAGAGGAACCAGAGTAACCGACATAGCTCATCGTTTCGCGAAGCTGAAGTGGCAATGGGCGGGGCACGTAGTACGTAGAACCGATGGGCGTTGGGGTCCTAAGGTGCTGGAATGGCGACCTCGCACAGGAAAGCGCAGCGTCGGTAGACTCCCGACGAGTAAGACTGACGACCTCAAAAAGTTCGCGGGGAACAAATCGTGGGGTGTGGAGATCCCTTAAGGAGACCTATATCGAGCAGTGGAAGTCTATCAGTTGAGAAAGATGATAAAATTAATTATTAAAACTTAGATATTTCTTGCCCTCTACAGAAAATAACTTTTTCTCTTTCCTCACCTTCTTGTTTTTCGGCTTGATTTTTACGAAAATATAACGTTAGCAAAATATGCACAAAAAACTTTGTTGTGAATACTTTGACATGAACTTAAACGCATACAGATTAATGTTAATACCCATGACATCATAGATTGCAGCAAGATACTATTCCTTTTTGAAATAATTCTGAGAAATTTATGTCGCTATGTATATTGCTTATACTTATAATTTATATTGCTTATAATATTGTTTCAAATTACAGATAAGCCTGATTGACAGAGTCCATAAAATATACAATGATACAGTTTGGCAAGATCGTCAGGTAAGTGATTTTTTTTTAATGAATGAATAATGTTGTCCTTAAAATATTTCTTTTATAAAAATAATTGTTAGCCTTAAGTTGTTACTTACTTAAATGACACTTGAATTTCATTATATTATGTATATTGAGGTAGCACGAAATGTAATTAAATATGATCTCATCCACTATTTTAATTTTTGTTTATCATACATCATCCTTTTAAAGTAGGCATAAATAAAAGTAAAGTAACGGCCTGATACTATCCCACTTCTGAGCGTAGGACTTCTCTCCGTTTTTTATAAATATATGAGAATTTTTTAAATATATATCAATAAATATATGAGACAAATACACTGTTGTCCGCTGCTAAGGTCAGTAACTTAATGTGTTTATGGGTGACATACAAATGGTAAATATAATTTTAAATATTGTACATACTTAAATACACCCAGACTTTAAGCACCAAGAAATTGTTTATAGAAAATGTTAGCCCTCGGCAGGAATCAAACCCACGAGAAGGGATAGAAGGATTGGAGCTGAAACCTTCCACGCTGACCTAATGCGGATTGGTAGAATTTTCTAGAGATATACAAGTTACCTCAAGATATATTTACCTTTACCGAAAAAAAGGGGCATAGGCCTCCTCTCTGCGTTCCTGGAGAGAAGGGTTGGAGCTAAGACCTACCACGCTGCCCCAATGCGGATTGGTAGGTTACACATATCCCCAGATTTCTCTAGAGATATGCAGGTTTCCTTACAATGTTTTCTTCACCGAAAAGCATGTGATAAATTGCAATTATCAATTAGACACATAAGTTTAAATAGAAAAACTCATTGGTGCCTGCTGGGGTTTGAACTCGTGACCCTCCCGAAAGAGTCGCACGGTCACACAGCTTTTATCACAGCTCTTTATTTTAACCTAAAAGCGTGTGATAAATTGCAACTATCACTTATGCACATTAGTTTATCTCTTAAAAACTCACTGGTGCCTTTTCTTAACTTTTTCTTTTATGAAATTATTTTTCAGGACGCGGACGGGTTTAAAGGCATGGGTTTTGTGATCAAGAAGATATTGGTGCACTCGGAACCGACCCGGGTTCGAGGCGGCGAGGCGCACTACAACATGGTGCGGGAGAAATGGGACGTTCGTAATTTGCTAGAGGTTAGTGTTGAAACATCTAAACTCTCATATGAAGCAGTGAGTGATAATATTTATGCGATTTTTCCCTGGATATTGGAGTCAAACACAGCCTACCTCGTGATGATGCTTCGGGACGAAACGATTGTAGAAATTGTCGTAGTAAATATGTGCAGTGTGTAGTGTGTTGTTGGTGGCGGTGTCTTGTAATACGTGCGGTAACTAATCCTGCATGTATAAGGTATGAGAACGGTTTTTTTTCTACATTTAGAATTACATAGATTTAGTAAGTAGTAGTTAATATGTGCAGTGTGTAGTGTGTTGTTGGTGGCGGTGTCTTGTAATACGTGCGATTACTAATCCTGCATGTGTAAGGTATGAGAACGATTTTTGCTTTCTACATTTAACATGTTTTTCTCAACAAACGCGGATTATACTAAAATAATTCTATCATAACTTTTGTGCTATAGATTTCCGCAAAGTGACGCCTACATCTATAAATGATTGTACGTCTCATTGTAAGTAGATAATCGTATTTTATACCACGTCATATGTACAGGTATTCAGTCGAGAGTACTCCCATAAAGACTTCTGCCTGGCGCACTTGTTCACGGACCTCAAGTTCGAAGGAGGTATACTTGGTCTCGCTTACGTCGGCTCACCTCGGCGGAATTCTGTGGGCGGTATTTGCACACCCGGTAAGTTGTACACCTCATTAGCTAGAATAATTAAGACACAGTTTTTAATATTTAAGAACGCAACGGGTTGACTGGCCCGACTGGCCCGTTGGCGCAGTGGACAGTGACCCTGCTTACAGCTCCGCGGGTCGCGAGTTCGATTCCCGCCGAGGGCCAACATTTTATATAAATGAATTTGTTTGTCTTCGAGTCTGAGTGTATATCTGTATTTAAGTATGTATTTAAAAATATATATATGTATATATTCACCAGTCGTCTGTCAGCCATAACACAAGTATTAAGTTACTTTGGGGACGGACGACCGTGTGTGTAAGTGTCCCATATATTTATAAAATGTTTCTATACCTAAATATTTGTCATTTTTTAAACTCGAAAATATGAATGTGGTATGTTATTTCTATTTATTGATACATAGATAAAAACTTCGGTAAAATATAATAATTAGTATTGATTGCAATCACTTAAATATGCAATCAGTAATTTACCTTAATTGCTCAAGCTCAATTCTAGACTATGGATTTATGCGGACATTTCCGCTATTGTCACGAAATACGTCATAAATATTAATTTGTCACGATTCGCAACTTAACAAAATTACTTTACTGTTTCTTAAAATATTAAAGTAATACTTTTTACCCGCGACTTTGTTCGCGTGGACTGTTGTCGTGTGATAAGTCGATAATAGATGGCGCTTTTCAATGTCATCCTATTCCTGTAGAATTAACACTATTTCTGTAGCCTATATGTTATTCCAGTGTATAAGGAATAATTTTGCAAAATTTATTCAATATTGGTTCAGTGGATTCGCCGTGAAAGAGTTATAAAGATACATCGATACTCACGAACTTTCGAATTTATAATATTATTAGTATATATAACATCCATCGGAGCATAATTAAAATTTCTCAGTTATAATGAACCTGTTACTAGTGGTTTAAAAAAAGGTTTAGTATGTATATGTTGCATGTTCCCAGCCTTTATGATACAAGCTTAATATCTTTATTTTTATTGAGCATTCAAAAACTTTATTTATACACGTTTTTAGCAGAATATTTTAGTTCTATTTTTTTATTGTTTCCAGCAGTTTCGGTGCAAAATGTGAGTGTTTGTTTTTGTGTTATTTTTGTTCGCTTTGCATGTCCATTGGTTCTTCGTTATTATTTATCTTTTCACTAATATCACTATATAATTCCATGGGCCATTGCATGTAATATATTGAACATTTTGAACTAATTTTCAGTTTCATTAAATATTCATCGTACTGTCTTTTCTTTTTGCTTCGTTTAATATCGCAACATTTCCTTAATGTCTTTCATTACATTTGCTTTCTACACATACGCTGGGATACGGCTATAAGACTTAACAAAATAAATGTTTTCGTTTAAAGCGGTACAGAAACGAACTTTTATAATGTTAACAATTATTATTCTGATATATATTCGTATATCAAAACTTTCTTCACCCTTTAAGCTATCTTAATTATTTCACACTGTTCATATCCTGTGTATTAAAACTTTAAATGATATGTATCACTACATAGTATAAAACAAAGTCACATTCTTTGTTTGTCCCTATATCCTTATGTATGTTTAATCTTTAAAACTACGCAACAGATTTTGATGCGGTTTTTTTTAATAGATAGAGTGATTGAAGAGGAAGGTTTATATGTATAATAACATTCAACATGGAGTAGAGAAATACTGTAATTTTTGAGGTTTCTAATGTGACGTCGTAAATAATTGCATTTTTTCCCGCTTACATTGCAAACGCAGGCTAAACCCTACAAGATTTATCAAAATGATGGACTAAGTATTTGTACACTTTGAAAAGGTCTACAGAAAAGTCCGCGATGGTCTATCTCTTATGGATAACCCACAATAGCATTTTATGTCATTTACTCTTTACGAAAAATAATGCAATTTTTGAAGCAATTTTTATACAATACAGCATTAATTCTTATCCAAATATAATTAGTACCTTAAATACATTGTTGATTTAGTATAGATCAATATGACCCTTTACAGCATGTAATTTAAATGAACATTTTTGAAGATATCACAGATTTAAAATCTGCGAGATCGCGCTTCGCCCTATAGCACTTCGAATTTAGCAGCGATCGGATACGCAACTAAATGTCGCTCTTTCAAGAGTAACCTCTAAAGAAAACATGTTTATATTGTCTAATGATAAGAAATATGTATGTTATGAATGTTGTATATAAAGACATTCTGTAATTAATTTTAAAAATAAAATACATAGGGAAAAATGTAAATATGTAGTATACGAATTCAGATATTAGATATAGCAGGAATTCTTGGTATAGGAAGAGGGGAATTGTTTTTCTCCAATTTAACGCGTGCGGGCCACGGGCAGTAATGAATAAATCAAAACTACTGGATCGATTTTAATCATTTTTTTCACTGAGTGACATAGGCTATATATTTTATACCCCTGCGAAGCAGGGGCAAGCTGCTAGTATTACAACAAAGAGAAATCAAATAAGAGGGTGAACTATATTATGTCTCTGTCATTAATATGTGATTAGACAATGATGAAGTATACAAGTGTCTCTTACCTGTCATTATTTATTGCGACTCTCTCTTACAGGCCTGTCTATAGCTTTCCTATTCATAAGTATAATAGATCGATCGAGAATCTTGTTACACGTGTGTAATATGTTAGATTCTCCAAATGGAGTTTCCAACTTAATCTAAGTATATTTGTAACTGTGTCACGCGCACAGAGTACTTTAAGAACGGATACACGCTGTACCTGAACT
Organism: Morpho helenor; assembly: GCA_029227775.1. Lineage (NCBI taxonomy): Eukaryota > Metazoa > Arthropoda > Insecta > Lepidoptera > Nymphalidae > Morpho > Morpho helenor. The sequence goes on from JARGCU010000006.1 coordinate 6,312,870, forward strand.
CGGGGCTGTCGTCGTCGCGCAACCACTACGGGCAGCGCGTGATCACGCGCGAGGCGGACCTGGTGACGGCGCACGAGTTCGGCCACAACTGGGGCTCCGAGCACGACCCCGACGTGGCCGAGTGCTCGCCGGCCGCCAGCCACGGCGGCTCCTACCTCATGTACACCTACAGCGTGAGCGGGTACGACGTCAACAACAAGGTAATTGACTATTATCTCAAATCAAATCAAATCAAAATAATCTTTATTCAAATAAGCTCTTTCAAGCACCTTTGAATCGTCAAGGATCAATATGATTAATGAAGAAGAATGAATTTACGTACTGGGTTCGTGGGTTCTGAAGAAAACACCTGATGACTCATTTAGAAAATTTATTGGTTTTTCAGTATTTCAAGTAATTTCAATGCTTACAATAACATAACAAGTCCAGTAACGTAGCGGAGGTCACTATTGCATCATATGCTATTCAAAAACTGAATCCCCTAGACGTTCGGTACGCCCCCTTGTATAGTAAATTAAACGATCCAGAATGTTCTATTTCTCAATTATCCCGAGACGTTATTACATAGGTTGGGTTAAGGAACAATTTCAATTTGCAAAAATCCCCACACACACACAAAAATCTCCGTTTTTCTTTCGGGGATTGGAAAAAAAAATATTGGATTATTAAGGGTGAGATTACCAAAAAGATTGAGTTGGCGTGAATGAAGCTAAGGGTATTTATTATTAATAGCTTATAATATTAGTATGAATAATGGTTTTGTTTGTACTGTGAGAAAAAAAAATGTTTACTCGTTACAGCGATTTTCCCCGTGCAGTTTGCGCTCGATCCGCAAGGTGCTGCAGGCGAAGTCGGGCCGCTGCTTCTCGGAGCCCGAGGAGAGCTTCTGCGGGAACCTGCGCGTCGAGGGCGGGGAGGAGTGCGACGCTGGCTTGCTAGGTTGGCTACACTACAAGTCTTTGACTACATAGTTTTTACCATATCTCAGAGCCTTTAGTACGATTACTTGCATTTTTATACATATAGTTTTTACCATATCTCAGAGCCTTTAGTACGATTACTTGCATTTTTATACATTGGTCTATCTAATGTAGTCATAATGGACATTCGGTCAAATACAGGGTCGAACTAAGAGAGGGGCTTTCTTTGCTAAAAAATATTTCTTCAAGTAAAGGGCGTACTTGAGTGGTTTTTAAACTTTTATTCGCGGTTTTACAATATTATACCGAGACGTATTTACAGCGTTGCGAAAAGTATAGTGTATCTGTCTAATTTTAATTTGAATATTTTGAAACTGGCGGTTCGACGTCCCGTTTCATCTTAGGACGCAGAATTGCTTCAACAATATTCTTTATTGAAAATAACAATTTATCATACATTTTATGCTAGAGGAAACCACGATAAAATCTACTGTAACAATTTGACTATGTCATTTGAACACTTAAAGTAAATAAGGCAGTACTAAGAAAAAAAACAAATTGCATACTTAGTTCGAATTTTAATTTTTAGGTACTTAGTAGTGACTTATTTACTTCAAGTGTTCATTTGTTCATCATTGTTTAGGTAATAACTATTCATAACTTTTCTCTCATTTATAGGCACGGAAGACAATGACATGTGCTGCGACAAAAATTGTAAACTACGTAAAAATCAAGGGGCGGTTTGCAGGTTAGTAGCTTATCTCCTTCTTCTAGTATTAGCCTTGATTTTATCATTAAAGAACCATTTAAACCCAAGTAGGGCACTACTTTGGGTAAGCAAGCGTTAAAAATTTATATGATTATTTATTACGGTCTACATAATGATACTAGCATTAGTCTGGATTCTAGTAATCCAGACTTAGTGTTCATAGAGTCATTTTGATTGTCAATTAGACGCTCGTTTATATATCTTTTAACACTAGTGCTTTCTTCTTGTTGTATAAGATTGTTACATAGAATGTTAATCTATAGAATAAGTTACTTTGCGGAGGTCCATAATACAAAACTAATGAGAATATTATTTTGCCATAATCCGCAATAAAAGAAAATATATATAATTATGAATGTAGACTGCTATGCGTTCACATACCTGATATATGCAGAATTTGTAAAAACTCATGCACTACCCGACACCGATAACACAACAATACACAAGCACTGCTCACATTCACCACCACAATCTCAACAATTGTTTCGCTCTGTAACCAAAGCATCGTTGGGAGATAGACTTCACGACAAAGCGAAGCTTTACCCAAACAAGCAGGCAAGCACCACTCAAGTTAACTAAATAATAGGGGGTTTAACTCGTTAGTATATAACTCTATCTCCTATATCGCGGATTATAGCAAAATAATATTCTCATTACTTTTGTTTTACATACAATGTTCATAACTTTAGCTTGACCTGACTTCATGTTGTTAGGGATTTTTAGCTAACAGATAACAAAATAGATAGAAGACCACATGTTAGAGGTCGTAGATGTAATTTATTAGTCAGTTAGAATCTGTAACCCGTTATATCTCGTGGTTTAACAGCGACAAGAACTCCCCGTGCTGCGCGGGCTGCGTGTTCGCGGCGCCGGGCGTGGTGTGTCGCGAGGCGGCGCACTCGGCCTGCGAGGGCGAGGCCACGTGCAACGGGGCCTCCGCCGACTGTCCCAAGGTTAGGATTGATTCTTTTTTTTACAAGAAATAAAGTATATTTATATAGATTACATACCGATCTCATGGCAGTGAAAAGTCTACTAAGTTGGACTATGGATTGATTTTTGTTAAATATATCATCAGTAATTTTCGCAGCGCAGCGCAGCATGTGATGACAGATTTTTTACACCTTATTACATTTTTATTACGGATCCCTATTCTTTTTAATGTTATATAGCCTATGTTGCTCAGTAAAGATGCAGCTTTCTAATGGTGAAGGAATTTTTGAAATCAATCCAGTAATTTTTGTGTGAAAACATTACAAACATATATTCAAATTTTTCGTCTTTATAATATTAGCATAGATAACAGTAAACAAAAAAATATGTTTATATAGATTATAACAGTAAAAAAAGTTCCCATCGTGATAACGACGCATAAACAGTCCATAAATAAGAGTCCCGTATAGACTTGAAACTAGTCGGGATCACTCAATAGAATAAGACGTGAGTATAGCCGGTTTCTATACATTAACTATGAATAGCACTCACGATAATCTAAATTTAAAAAAAAGTAACACCTGGGCATAGGCCTCCTCTCTTCTTTTGGAGAGAAAGATTGGAGCTTCGACCTAGCTGCTCCAATGCGGATTGGTAGATTACACATATCCTCAAGAATCTCTAGAGATTTAAGCTTTCCTTCACGATGTTTTCCAAAAGTGTATGATAAATTGCAAATATCAATTAGACATATAAGTTTTCATAGAAAACTAGTTTTATTTTTGTATGCAGTTCATATTGTAATTATTTCTTACTAATTCTTTTACTTCTTAAGGTATTTTAAGTAAAGGTAAATAAATAAGTATATGGGATAATTACACACCCGGCTGTCCTTCCCTAAAGTCTGTGATTTAATACTCGTGTTATGGGTGACACAAGATAAATATAGACATATGTATCTAATTTTAAATAGATAATACACCCAGACTCGGGGAACCCATAATTAAAAAAATAAAATTAAAATTAAAAAATGTTGAGCTGTGCAGGGTCTCTGTCAGGAATAAGTCCGCCTTTATATAAAAGATTCCATTCGTTATAAGAGTATATAAGTAGTATATATAAGGCATAAGGCAGAGTATATATAAGGCAGTTCAATGATTGGTTGTGTTGTGCAGGCGCCCGCCATCGCCGACGAGCACGAGTGCGCGGAGCGCGGCCGCTGCCGGAACGGGTCGTGCGTGCCGTACTGCGAGACGCAGGGCCTGCACAGCTGCATGTGCGACATCGGTAAGTGGTTCATGGGGGTTTAGGGGAGGGGGCAATATGTGTTGTCTCCTTGTTCTCGAAATAAAAACAGGAATTTGTACGTGATGTATTTTTAATATAGCGGTGCGACCGTGTGAATCTCTAAAGACGATCAAGGGTTCAAACCCAGGCAGACACCAATGAGGTTTTCTATTAAAACTTATGTGTCTAATTGATAATTGCAATTTATCACACGATTTTCGGTGATGGAAAACTGCATATCTCTAGAGAATACTAGGGATATGTGAAACCTACCAATCCGCATTGGAGCAGCGTGGTGGGTCTTAGCTCCAAACCTTCTCTCCAAAAACAGAGAGAGGAGGCCTATGCCCAGCAGTGAAATAATAACAGGCCGTTACTTACTTACTTATTTTTAATTTGCCAAATTTTATTAATATTCGTATTATAATCGTATTAGTATGGATTTTGAAAAATGTTTAGGATTTTGAAAAATGTCGAGGTTTCCATGAGGGACTCTCCGCATAGACTGCAACTTTGTAAAGAGTCACTGTGTCTTCTATTCTTGCTTAACATTATATATAGTAAAAATTTCATCACTATTATGAGATATTTTTTTAATAAGAAGAATTTTTTTTTAAAGACAATTTATTTGTTATTGCAGTTGCGGATGCCTGCAAACGTTGTTGTCGCAAAAGTTTGAATAAAACCTGCTTTCCGGTGGCGCACAACGATATATTGCCTGACGGGACTCCGTGTATTCAAGGCTTTTGTAATAAGGTAAGTAAATATTGTACGTTTGTTAGAATACCTTCTCCTTGTAGGAGGATATGAATCGGCCCTTTATTATAATTTCTAATAGTAACCGTTAGCGGTAACTATAGAGTTAAACTATACTCGAAAATGTATTATAATGTTTTTTCTTGATACCTAAGGAAAAGCGGACAGACATACATTTTTAGTATGGTTATTTAATTATTTATTTTAATAATTATTTAATTTTTATTCAATTAAACCTTCATCCTTTCCATCTGAAGCGATCAGCTTCTTGCTTTAAGGTCGGGATCATCTTGGCTCTGAAGCTAATCTTGTCGCGGAGGGCTTTTAAATTTGGCCTAGTAATTTTATGTACCTATGCACCATCTTTAATGTTAATTTTTAATATTACTGTTTTTATTTTTGATTATTTGCCCCACATTTTATTGTTAAAGTAGACTAGTATGTATTTTTAATTTTATTTATTGTAATAACTTTTTTCTTCCTTTTACTATTTTTTTTGCAGCGCTAGGAACGATACCTTACCGATACGCTAAAGGTTTTTTACCTTTTCTCTAAAACAACTTGGTGGACACAATTTTTGATACTTAAGTTATTATGATGGCTTTTGTTCCTTGATTCGGGCAGTAATCTACATACCTACGGTCTTATTCATAAAAGTTATAACATGCTTATAGACTCGTTATAGTACGTTTTACAAAAAGTGTTATTCATAAACGCATTTTAGCACTAAACCATTCTACAAGTCTACTATAACTTTATAGAGCCCAGAACCCTACTATAACAGTGCTATAAGGTAAAAGATGGCCGACTTTCTTTAGCTGATTATTACGAAAACAACATTTGACGTATTTACGGATTGAAATTGAAGTGTGTCAGTTGTCGTTTGTTTTATCAGGGATGTGAAAAGTTCGATTTTTTACATTAATCGATAATTTCAGTAAAATGATCGATTTTTAATAATCGTTTTTTTTCCTTATAAATCAATTTAAAAAAGAACCATTCTTTTAATTATATATTATTATATCTTCTTATTTAAGTCTTTTTTTTAATTTTTTAAGATAAGATTTGCATTAATGGATCAAAACAATTTAGCCAAATGTAGACATTTTAATTGAATTTCACAAACAGTGCATCTGTTATTATTTATTGGTAGTTGTCCACTTTAATTAGCCTTTATTCTTATTAATTATTAATATTAAAAAAGACAACTTTTCAAATATTCAGAAAAAATCGATTATTTTGATACGAATATATTAAATTAAAGGGGAAAACTGATTATTTATTAATCGATTTTTCCACTCCAAGTTACATCCCTATGTGAAAGGCGACCCCGTGACGTAGACAATAAAATATTTTTAAATCCGTAATAATGTCTATGGTTATACTTATTCGGTATGTAGACGCATATTATCTGTGGCGAATTCGGTGTGATCGGCCAATCGGAAGCCAGTATTCCTTACAATGGCAACATTCGGATTTATAACCGCATTTTAGTTATAGATCAGTTATAGAAGGTTTATGAATAAACAATTTTATGGAACGTCCTATAAGCTTATAGAGCATTTTAACTAAAACGTCTCTAAAACCTTCTATAAGCTGTTTTTATGAATAAGACCGCTATTATAAATGTTTACAAAATTATAAAGTTAAATATAAATTTCTTTACAGGGTGTTTGTGAGAAGACGATACAGGACGTGGTGGAGCGTTTCTGGGACATAATTGAAGATATCAATATCAACAATGTACTGGGTTTCCTGCGTGATAACATCGTTGGAGTTGTAGTCCTCGGGACTGCCTTCGTCTGGATCCCTGCCAGCTGTGTGGTGAGGCCAACTTTGTATTAACTTTAGTGTTAAAACACCCTCAACTTCATTGTTTATTCCTCGTCACAAAGAAAACACGAATATTCTACTTTAGCCCGGTAATAAGTATTAATTGCACCAAAATTTGTCAATATATTCTTAATTTAATTGAAAACCCATTCTATATTAATAATCAGTGTAAATCAAAGGTTTAGTATACGTACAGAAAAAAAGTTGTGTTTCAGAATAGATTTTGTATTACGTTGGAGAAGGTTTACCGGATCGGTTACATTTTATATAAATATAGACGACCAGTATAGCACAGCTTGAATTGTTGATTTGGAGTCTACTTAAATTAAGGATAATGTGCTCGTAACTTTCCATTTTGCTATAATAACTCAGTCCTTATTGGAGATCCTTCATAAATGCAACTTTATAGACTTGTTCCTTCTGTAGATAAGTTACGTGGACCGGCGCCGGCAGCGGCAGCACCAGAAGTGGATGGAATGGGAACGGCAGCGGGACACCTTCGTACATCCCTCGTCTCCGCGGAAAATTATTCACACTCGGTAAGGGCACGTTTACATGTTTTCAAGACATAAGTTTCTGTAAAAACGTATGCACAGAAGCCGGTGGAAACAAATTATCTTATCCACTCGAGCATAAAATTTAGTCAGGTCCACGATCTTCAGTAACGAAGTTACGACTAGAGAGAGAGAGACAGAGTGTTCTATAATATTCATTATAGAACACTCTTGTCTCTCTCTATAAGATATGAGGGGATATGGACTGATAGTGACACAACTCATAAGACCTGAGTTTTAAGAGTATGTGTAAATTTACACATTCTTTTTAGGAGCAATACCGGTAGAACTCATAATTCAATATTAGACCGTACGTTTAAGCAAACTAAACCAAGTTTTATATATTTTTCTTAGAAATGAAAACTTTAAACCCATTCATTTCAAACATGATTTTTTGAGTTGTGCCTACTATCGCAGCCCATGACTGATAAGTATATTGTTACATGTTTTTAATACAACCTCCTTCATAGAGTTGGTCATTAATATGAAAAAACATTGTGGCCGTCATTGTGTCATTGAGTTATTGCGAAAGAGTAAAAGAGTCGACTTTGGGAAAATTGCTTTTTATTTATTGAATAAAAGAATAAAGTAAAATATCGTCGTTAGTTATAATATTTCATGTAGTTCTAAAGGTCTACTCTTCTGTTCACACAATAAAATAATATAATTTTAACGGTAGACCAGTTTCTTAACATGGGGCCGACGCCCCCTCACGGGGCAATTTAATTGTTAATGGGTGGGAAATTCGAAAATGGACTCGACACGAGTTTAACTCTCGCTCCGGGCCAATTAAATGTTAACGCTAAATATTGGTGTCAAATTTAACGAAAAAAAGCAAATTTTTAAATAATTACAGTAAATATTTATTACATATAATATTAATTGAATTGCTATTGGAATAAAATGCTTTCTCTAACACTTAGTAACATTTGCAGTACGAGTATAACGACATGTATAAGGAAAAATCCATCCGTAAGGAATCCATAGGTCGCTGGTTCATCCGGCTCGAAGGACCACAAAGATGTACGGGCTGCTACTACCCTGTACGCTCTTTGGTTGATAGAATGATAATTTGATAGTAATTGATAGATTGCGGCGCTTAATATTGATAGATTTTTTTTTTATAATGATAATGATAATGTGATATGATATTAATTTGCTACGTTGAGCACGCGCGGCCGCTAACGTCGTACTGATTTATAATTTCTTTGATATTAAAGATATGGCGTAAATGCCGATGTTGCAAATGTACGTGCTAGCCCGTACACTTTGTACCGAGTTATATATCGAAAATAATATATCTACTATTTGATATGTAACTTGGTACGGTTTTCCTTGGAATTTATTTCATTTCTTATTAAAAATAATTATTTGTTACAGATTACCAAAGCAGAAACCACCAGGGATGAAAACTGTAATTCAAGGAACTAGTCAAATTTAAACTATTCATCATCTTCCTGTTCTTATCCCACTCTAAGTGGGGTCGGCACAACATGTTACAAACATGCTGTCACATGATTTGGCTGCGTTTTTACGAACGGCCGCCTGCCTGACGTCAACTTACCTCTGTCGTATTTTACGACACCTCGGTAAGAAAGAGGGTGGTCTATTCTACTAAACCGGATACCACACGGTGGGTCGACTTACCTTAGTCGCCTTTTACGACACCTCGGTAAGAAAGAGGGTGGTCTATTCTACTAAACCGGATACCACACGGCGGGTCGACTCACCTTTGTCGCCTTTTACGACACCTCGGTAAGAAAGAGGGTGGTCTATTCTACTAAACCGGATACCACACGGTGGTCAAATTTAAACTATTATAAGTAGTAATATAGTCAAAAATAAAATCCAATGATTTAATACTGTTTTTATTTCAATAAATGTAGCTGTTATCTTTTGTTATATGTCCAATATCCCTTATGTCGCTATTGGAGTCATTATACGTTAACAAAGGTTTTCAACGCCAACAACGTTTTCCTAGAATTAAGAAAGGTTTTTTTACCATGTGTAGGGAAATGTTCCCTAATTAAAAGGAACCTGGTCCTGGTAATGCATAATTTATCACGGATAATAAGTAACAACTTAGCACCACCCACCATTCGATGCCTTTGTACTGCCACCATGCACTGGAACGTTCGAAGTCGATATGCGCCGGCGGTCGGCCGTTTCTTGTGAAGTTACTCGAACGAACAGTAACACTATTACGAGTCCGAAACTCGAAACGACACTTTAAATTTAGGCGCTGCACTTAATATTGTAAGTCACAGATAAATTGTTAAATGTTTTACTATGAATTTATGCGAATTATGTATAGCGATGGAGCGGCCATTAGCGAAGGTTCCGCGCTCACGTAGACACTCGCACGGCGACAGGCTACAGACGATCCGATCGGCGAGTGGCGTTTTCATTGCTACCCACATATCGGTGAATAAAAATATGACAATTGCCCAGAGACAAAAAGTAATAGGAACTAAATAAAATTATGACATATCAAAAATCAAAAATCAAAAATGTTTTATTTCATTAACAAGCATAGTACATTCTTACAAATTGTTATAAATGAGATCTCCTTTTGAGCATGTAAATGCTTGTGTTAGGAGATCCCCCTCTTCCTAGACTAAGTTTTTACATAGTACTATTAATCAATACATACTTTATATTTATATCTAATATTTGCTATTGTGTGTGTATGACTGTGTTCGTTGTGTATATGTGTGGATGAGTGTGTGCGTGTGTGTGTGTGTGTGTGTTTGTGTGTTATATGATTTTTATGGTATATAAAAGCTTTATTGAAGTGGTTTATATAATAGGTTTATAAGTGAGTAAAAAATTTCTAATAATTATAAATAAGTATTAAATTTTAATCTTCTGTAATAATGCTTCAGTCTCTTCGTAATTCTTAGTTTTAAGCCATTCTATTAGTGTCACTTTGCATTGTTTTAGGGGCATGGGGTAAATATTGATATTTTTGTTAATGATATTGTATAAGTAAGAAGACTGACTAGAATATTGTCTCTCAGCAAAGAGGGTTTTAGTTCGAACTATAGGGGCTGCCAAACGCTTTATTCTTTTAGTGCTTTCGTCTGGGTTAAATACTAAACACTTGTGAAGTTTAAGAACAACTTTTAATATATATAATTTTCGTACTGTCAATATGTCGGATTGCTGGTAAAGACTCTCAGTATGGAATTTAAACGGTTTAAAAAACATTATTTTTAATAAATATCTCTGCGCTCTTTCTACTTCTAAAAATTTCATTTTAGAAGCGCCACCCCAAACTGGTATACAGTATGCTAATACAGATTGAGCTAAGGAAATGTAGATTTGTTTTAAGAGAGATTTAGTAGCTATATTACGCAATGACTTGAATATCTAAACTAATTTTCTAGTTCTATTCATGAGAAGTTCTATATGCGAATGCCAGGTTAGCCGTTGGTCCATCATTACACCTAGATATTTGATTTTATCTAGCCTACTGATTGATTTACAAGAGCATTTAGTAATGGGATTAGTGATACATGTATGGATTTTGATTTCGAAATCCGGCTTTGGTTGTGTAGTAATGTAATTAGTGAAACATATATAGTGAGTCTTATCGGTATTCAAAGTGAGCAAATTAATATTCAACCAAACCGCAATTTTAGCCAAACCCTGCTCTGCTATTTCTTTTACTTCTTCCCAAGTATCAGCTGTAAAAACAACGGCTGTGTCATCTGCATAAGTGTAGAAGCGCCCTCCGCAGAGTTCCATGTCACAAAGGTTGTTGATATAAATAAGGAACAAAGTTGGACCCAACACACTTCCTTGAGGAACTCCATACGTAAGACAAACTTCATCACTTATACGATCACCGATTTTAACTCGTTGGATTCGGTCACTGAGATAACTTTGAAATAAAGCAAGTTGGGTACCTCGTATTCCTATGCTTTCGAGCTTCCGCAAAAGGATGGGGACAGAGACAGTATCAAAGGCTTTTTTTAAATCTAAGTATACTGTTAAGCATTTCTTTCTTTTGTCTACTTGCTCAACAATAAGAGATGTTAATGCTATCACAGCATCTTCGGTCGACATCCCTTGCCTAAAGCCGTATTGTGATTTAGAAAGTAATTCAAATGCATTTAAATATTTAACGAGTCGATTATTTAGCAATTTTTCAATAATTTTAGAAATAGCAGGTAAAACGGATATTGGTCTATAATTACAAATACTGCCTCCATCTCCACCCTTATGTACTGGTGTAATGACTGCTTGTTTTAGTGACGGCGGAAATATACCTTGATTAAAGCATAGGTTAGTTAAGTGTGTTATGATGGGTGTAACTTGTTTGTGTGCACGTTTTAAGAACTTTGTTGATATATTATCTAAGCCAGGGGCGCTTTCCGACTTAAGGCTACACAATACAGAATAAACCTCTTCAGGGTCGGTCGCCATAAGTGCAAAAGAACAAAGTTGTGAGTCTCTGGATATAAATGAATTATCGCTTTGTGGCACAGATGAGCTAAGCAAAATTTCTTCTGCTAATGTTTTACCAACATTGGCAAAGTAGTTGTTTACAAAATTTACAGACTCGGTTTCTGTAGGTTTAATGTCAAGTAATTGCAAATTAGTACCAGTATTTTGCTTACGATTCGTTACGATATTTATTATATTATAAATTGATTTGATATCGTTTTTCGCTAAGCGTAATTTCTTTCTATCATAATTTTGTTTAGACTTTCTAATCACATGAGAGCAAAAGTTTCTGTATCGTCTGTATGTAATTTTTAGAATTATATTCTCAGGGTCGGCTCGTAGCCTTTTCTGCATGCAGTTTCTATTCCTAATGCAACGGAGGATTCCTGAGGTTATCCAAGGTTTCAATATGCGGTTTTTACTGGAAATGGTTTTAGTTTGAGTATATTTCAACAAAATATTTTTTAATCTATTTATTAACAATTCAGCTACATTAGTAGGGTTATTTATTAAAAGTAGATCCATAAGATTAGCGGTGTTTAGGTCACATATAGCTCTTTCAAAATCAGTAGTTGTTATAGTTTTAGTGCAGTTGTTTTGGTTTGCAACATTGGATAACCTCAAAAAAAATCATTCGATGGTCAGTAATTGTAGTGTTGAGTACAGTAATTATAGGAATTTCCTTACTCTTTGTTATTTTCAACATAAAATGGTCAAGACAGTTATGTTCTCTTGTAGGCAATAAATGCCCTGGCAATATTCCATGCATGGCTAGCATATCTAAGTACTTTAATCTATTTCTACGTTCATATGAGTTTTCTAAATTATTTAGTGTAATATTAATATTTATGTCCCCAGTCACTACTATATTTTTACGCGTTTTTACTGTATTTAAGTGTGCATTTAGAGAGTCAATAAAGCATTCAGCGTTAATATTAGAGGGGGAACGATAGATACCTAGGATGGTGTAATTAAGTATTGATATTTGTAAACATGAGGCATGTTCAAGTATGACTTCTTTTACTCTACAGTTGAAATGATTTCTAATATAGACTACTACACCATCACATTGATTGAGGTGTTTAGTTGTAGAATACGATGTATAGTTATTTAATTGCGGTATAGGTTTATTTGGGTTTAGTCTACATTCTGTTAAGACTACTAAGTCTATCTCGGTATTTAATTGTACTAGAGTTACTTCAAGATCATGCATGTTTTTATAAACACTGACAATATTTTGTGATATAATAGAGAAACCCCTGTTATGTCCAGTAAACGGAAGTGAAAACTGTTCTATATCACAAATACTAGATTCTGCAATTTTTATATTATCTATTATGTTTAGAGTAGATAGCGAACTATCCATGTAAATACGTTGATGAAAGTATCAGTTTCGTTGCTGGACAAAAATAACACGTATTATATTCTTTTATCCCTATATATACAGAATGACACGTAATATATACTATTATCCCTATATATGCATATTGAATATTCAGTAATTTCATATATCTACTTAAAATGCCTATTACCAATACTGTAATACTCGTGAGTAATGAAGTTCTATATAATTGACATATATATATATGATGTATGCTTCTTTAATGTTATTAGTTAATATAAATAACATAATTTTTAAATTGAAATAAGTAATACTGAGATTTTTGTAGAGTTCGAGTGTATATATGTAGTGAATTAGCTTGAATAATTTAGAAATTAATGATCTAACAAAAAAGTGAAAAGTAGTATAAGCACAGATACCAATAGCAAAAGTGTGGGAAGTGTATGACTTAATTTTTATTTTAAAGATAATCCTGATTTTGAGAAGTATAGAGATTATTACAAAAATTATTACATAGCAAATTTTACCATTTATATTTTGAATAGTAAATAGTCATATTTCTTGTATTAGTCTTTGTACTTGGGCCTCACTTTTTATTAGAATGATAGGTGAATTTTCACATTTTCTTATATAAACACGACCATAAGCTGTCCAGCAGTATTTGTAAGCCTTTGCCCTAGCTAAATCGCGTGTAACAAAATATAGGCGCGAGCCTTTTGGAGTTAAGTGTTCTGTAACATAAACCGGATTTTCTTCATTTCTTTTAAGTCCCAAATGTTTAGCACGAAGTTTTTCCTTGTTTTTAATATTGAACGTTTTACAAGACTTTAGAAGATCCGTTTTCATGATAGTAGAGGATGTTTCAATAATAATGGGCGAGTTTCCCTTTCCATCCTTCTTCTCCTTCACTCTATATATATCTCTAATATCCGATTTGTCTATTTTACAGTTAATCGTTTTCGATAAGCATAAAGCCATATTAATAAGGTCTTCTTTGGTTTCATTAGTATTTTTGGGAACATTTTTTATCTCTATATTTGTTTTCCGGCTCCCGCGCAGCATTTCTTCAAATTTTTCTTCAAGTATTAAGATATATTCCTTATCCTTTTTAGCTTGGTTCTCCAATTGCTCCACCTTTTTTATCAATTCCTCGTTTTGAGCTGCGAGGAAAGTCACAGACTTTTCGATGTTGGTATTTGTCTGCTTGATTTCAGTTAGTGTTGGCGTGATTTTTTTCAGTTCTTTTTCCTGTGTAGACATAAAGCCCTGAATCATAATTTTTATTTTGTCCTTAAAATGACTGAAATCCAGGTCGTCATTTTCTCTCCTTCTCCTTTTGCTTCGTTGAGAGACATACAGCGGGGAAGTAAGTTCAATGTTTATATTGGAGTCCGACATCGATCTATTCATTGAGTTTTCATCCATATCGTAGGATTATGTGGTCGAAAAAGTTCTTCAAATATAAATTGAAATATTACTGTGTAGCGGAGCAAATTAATTTGCGGAATGGATAGAAAATAGTTCCAGTTGATCTGATTACCAACTAGGTACACTAGCTGCTATATACAGTTGTAATTCAAATAAAAATCTATCTTCCAGGTGACTAAAAGTAGTGATTTTGATAATTCCTTGAGCGTCTATATTTATTTATTTGCTCGGTAGAAAGATTTTTTTTTTATTTTTTTATATATATATAATCAGACAGACAAAATTTTACTTATGTAGATAGATATTTTACGATTGCACTAAGGCAACAGAACTCGCACACACGTGTGAACAACGGTTGGTATAAGTACGTCCAAGTAGAAATAAATAACCCTCTTCTTTCTTTGTCGGTTATTGTAAGCGTCTTACAAGTTCTACCAGGAGAACAAACCCCACATGGAAGTTATAATGGCAACATAATGTCTTCAATAAAATTATTATTAGTGCAATTGAAATAAATAAATTTTTTCCTCTATCAATTGTACTAGGGAATCATATCTCGTGCAGAGGATTTTTTAGCCTTCAGTAAGTAACTAAGTAAACTCAGTAAAATAATTTCCAAATTCTATTTCTACGTTCGAGCAACTACATTCAATTGTACTAGGGCACCAGAACTAGAAAAGAGGTTGATTAATTTGCTTTCTATGCGTCTTTTATAATAAAACTTTTTTTACTTAAATACCAATTATAATTTTTTTATTAAGTAAAATTTTCTAATAATTTCAACGTTTAGCATTAAAATGCCTCACCAATTGTACCAGGACAACATAATTCTCACAGAGGCGTTTTGCGGTCTTGACACTTTAACAGTTTACTTCTGCTCAAGTTATGCACTCCTATTTTTTATTCTTGATTTATTACGAGAAATAACTTTGTTTTAATTTATTTTGCAAAATGAGATTAATTAATAAATAGTACTGAACGTTTACACACAGCGGTGGTCCGGGGGGAAGAGGACATATTTACGAACACCATGAAAAAATAAGACTAGAAATGTAATTTATATTCATATTTTATTGTGCTATTAAATATATGCTTAAATCATACACGAGTGAAAGGATTTTAATAAAAAATTACATTATTTAGTGCAAGATAATAAATACGCTAAGCGTAAACAATACACAACTAATGAAAACATAAGTTAGTTTTAATTTCAATAAGAACTTTATTATTAAGAAGAATATACTATATTATTAAAAAACAATACCTGATTTCATCTTAGTATGACATTCTGGGTTGAGTGTGGATCATATATAAAATATTAATTAAAATAAAATGAGGCTGTTGTCTATTATAGAAGATTTTACTGTAAAAATTCATAATGTCTGTATTATTTATTTTAACTTTTTGGGTACTATTAAATAGATAAAAGACGTTATAATTTGATTAAATTCTGGTTATTATGTTTACATTAGCTGTGAGGGTGGTGCGACCTACTAGTGGGTTTATTTTTAAGGCTGTTAATCGCTAGGGCTCAGTTGAGTGCAGTGGAGGTGAGCAGCGCGACGCCGCGCTCGTAGAATGCGTGCGGCTCCTGGCCGGCAGCGATGGGCAGCCGCACCGTGAACAGGAGCTCCGAGCGAGCGCTGTTCAGGTACACGGGCAGCGTCAGCGTCTGCCCGGCACTTGCCGGCTCCGCGCCCCTGTTTTTATTTTATTTATAATATACCGTATATAAATCGCGAGCGAATTTTGTTTGTTTCTATTATTCGTGGCCGTACACCGTCTCGTCGGAATTATACTATGATGTAAAAATCGTGAATCGTATGGGCTATGGCTTCAAGCTCGCAATAAAAACTTCGATGACGAGTTTGTTGTTGCTTAAGTCAATTACACTGTGATTGCCCATTTAGTTAATAAAAAATTGCATACCAACAGACTACTGTATATGCAAATTTTAGGAAGTATTTATAGTGACCCTACTATAAGGCTGGCTTGCAATCCACCGATCTAGCGTTTAAAATTTAAGTTTATTTTTTACTAATAACAATCAGTAACAATTAAACTCAAATTTTAGATGCTCGATTTAAACATTGCAATTGTCTAAAAAAGATCAGAAAAAAAAAGATTGTAAATATATCAACTAAAACTAATCATGTTTTTTGTAAACGAATATTTCGGGTTTATTCAACTTAATCTCAATTTTTTATGACATCTGACATTGAATCTAAAATAAATTTAATAAGACTTTTACTTAAATTTCAAACATCATGGGTTTGTCATTAGGTCTTATTCTTTTTGTACATAAACGAAATATTTATAAATATACGAACTCTCACATCTAAAATAAATATTACTTACCTAATCCAAGTAAGCACGGTCAACGGCAAATCTACCATGATGGTATTAGTGAGCAGCAAGCGGTTGCCTTTAACGGTAGCGCCCTGGAGCTTCAGGCCAGTCACTGAGAATGACCATTCCGTCTGCGAGTTATCGCCCGGTGTGCCGGGGTCCGGAATCGTCACCTGTAATAATTACGACATAAAATAATATTGACTTTTCTATTAGGCGGAATAGATGGTAGAATAACTAAACCTTGGGATTACAAAGCCTTAGCAACTAGCAACAAAAGGTGCTAGCAAAAAAAACATCATTACTCTCTTGTGAATAAAATTAATTTAATTTTTTGTTATTGTATCAATAAAATTGTAAATTTAGGTATAATTTGTGAAAACAGGAAAACTTTGAAATTTAAAATTTAAATTTTCAACAAAATGTTGCATTTCTATATTAGGTATTAGTACATGTGTAAACTTTTTATTCCTATGTCTGCTGCGAAGCTTTGTTAGGATTAGCTACTGTTCAATAATGTATTTTACCTGCAAGTTCAATTCTTCGAGCGACCAGGAGTTGGCTTGGGCGACGCATTGCCGTGTTGCAGTAATGTAGGCTTCTGGGTTCAGTAGACCGCCGAGCCACACGGGAATACTCTAATAATGGAAAATTATGGACTTTAGACCTTATAAACATTTTTTATCATTTTCACAGTACTAAAAAGTTAGGTTAAAGTCAATTTTTTAAATATAAATAACGATTATCAGCAAAATTAATTATCATGAACAGTTAGTATTGAAATATAACGAATCTATAACACTGATGTTTACTAGTTTAAGCGCGCTGGCTTAATAAAAGTAGCAATTCATTTAATCTCGATTTGGTCTTTTATTCCTTAACAAAATAATATAAGTTGAGCTGAACATTACTGATTTATTACTGGCGAGGAATATAAAATATTAATCACGAGCAAAGTAAATTAATTATGCAGAAAGTATTTGGTCTGAGGGCCGTAGGATGTCTGATAAATTTTTCTGTTTTAGATTTTCAAGTCAATGCCCACTAACCGGAGAAAGTATTTGGTGTGATGGCCGTAGGATATGTCTGGGAATTTTTATCTGTTTTGGATTTTCAAGTTTTTGCCCACTAACCTGTAGCCGCTTAGCTCCCTGGTCGGCCACGGTGCGTGAAACATGTGCTAGCTGGCCCACACGTCGCGCAAAGTCGTCCACCCACTGCTGGACCGTGCAGCCGCGAGCCACCGCGTACCGCCGCCAGTTGGCCGGCAGCATGCCCCGCACCAGAGCACCCACCATTGATCGAGTCTCATTGGTCTGTTTCATGGAGCCCTGCCAAATTATAATAATAATAATTTATTTAAATTAAAAGAGATTAAATCCATTGTCAGTAGACATTAAAAATAAAATATATGAACTTATAGGCTATGTTAGTATTAGAACTGTTATAATGAACAGAATGTACCTTTATCATTCCAAATAGAGACCAGTGAAATGATAATGAACGGAATTTATCTTTACCATACAAAAACTAAGTTGAAATGAAATGAAATTTATTTATTCATGGAACATTTACAGATTGTACTTGTACAATGGTAGCGATGATACTGCAAATTTAAAACTAAGTTGCAGATAACAACGCCCGCCTCAGATATTTAATTACAAAGTTCTAGACAAAAGAAACTACTAAATACAAACAAAATAAACTATAGTTAAATATTCATACAATTTGTCGCGAGAGTGTATGAGACTGTGAATGAATATGTGTGTGAGAGTGTATGTGTGTATGTCTGTATGTATGCGTATATGTGGGGAGTTTTCCAACTAAGCGTGTTACAACTAAAATCACAAGCTGTTTGATCACTGCATGACCAAAATCTCGTGTTCAATAACTATAAGTAACCTAATTATTACCTTACTAAAATACCTTCGAGTGTTTCTATGTGATCAAATCAAGAAATAATAAGATCTAGAGGTACAACGGGTAGAATTTACTATTATTAATCGGCCAAAGAATTCTAAAGAGCTGCACGAGTAAAAATGGTGGTAGGTGGAGATTGATTTAAAGGATAAAAATCAGGATAGCGATGCGTTCCAAAATGTAGGGATTAACAAAATAAGTAAAAAGAAAATATAAATGGTGAAATTACTTATCTATGAGTTCCAATGACAAAGCACTTACCTGGCAAATAGCGAGTACACTGCGCAGATCGTGAAGAACTTGTTGCAGTAACGAAGCACCGGCAGCCACTTCGCGCTCGAAGAAACGATACAGTGGATCTTTTATGTTCTCAACCGTACGACGTAGAGTCTAAAATAATGCAAAAAATACATTTATGTTTTTTTTATTATAAAACCACATTATATCACCATATAATGTTATTAATTTAAGGCGTGTCACACAATACCTAGCTAGATCGATTTTTCCCCCTCAAAAACCTCCTGCATGCTGAATTTCAGGATAATCGTTGGAGCCGTTTCAGAAATTCAAAATATATATATATATATATATATATATATATATATATATATACAAGATTAATTCATTTAAATATTAAAGATATTTATCCGGTTCGAAGGAGCTAAGGATAGGACATAAAATGATTAATGTAGTAAAATGTATTGCCACATATGAGATGTAAAAATAAATTATTATACTAATAACTAACTATGAAGTTATTTTTTAATTAAAGATTCATGTGTACTTATGACTTTTGTAATATATATAATCGATATACTACTAACTGGCAATTCCTGAGGTAGCAATTGTAACCAACTGGTAGCAGTTTGGTGCAACGTTTTCATCCAAGCTGGGCGTCCATCGCCTTCGACTACCGCTGAATCTGTTAAAAAAAATATTTAATTTAATGTTTTTTACAAAATGTTCAATTTATTGAAAACTTTATATAATTACATTATGATGGTATTAAATTTCAAGTCTTACTTGGATCATGGTCTTGAGTTGCCGCATTATATGCCAGTTCCTCTTCATCCTCGAGCTGTTGCATCTTCAGAAGCTTCGATACCAAATCACTTCCTTGGGTTGTTAGCAGTACCTAAAAGAAAAGTAGAAAACAAATAATATTGTTCAATTAATTAAATAAGAGAAATGGTAAAGAGAAAAAATATTTATACAAGACACGTAAACTAATAATTATTGCTAGCTTACTGTGAGAGTGCTATAACTATGTAATTGATACTAATCTTTTAATAGTATAAAACAAAGTCGCTTTTTCTGTCTGTCCCTATGTATGCTTAAATCTTTAAAACTACGCAACAGATTTTGATAATAGATAGAGTGATTGAAAAGGAAGGTTTATATGTATAATAACATTCAATATGGAGTAGAGAAATACTGTAATTTTTGAGGTTTGTAATGTGATGTCGTAAATAATTACATTTTTTTCCGCTTACATTGCAAACGCAGGCTGAACCCTACGAGATTTATCAAAATAATGTACTAAGTATTTGTTCACCTTGAAAAGGTCTACAGAAAACTCCGCGATGGTATATGTCTATCTCTTATGGTTAACCCACAATAGCATCTGTATTGTCATTTGCTTTTTACAAAAACTGATACTTTATAAAACTACTGGATCGATTTTAATCATTTTTTTCACTGAGTGACATAGACTATATATTTTATACCCGTGCGAAGCCGGAGCGGGCCGCTAGTGAAATAAAAAGGGCTTGACCTATGTTGAATTATTAAGCTATGTTAAAGAAGATTAAGTTACCTTTTCAGCATTATTGGGTAGTCCTAGCCACGATGGCGTCTGCCTGTCCGACAAGTCCTCGATCCACTTGAGGAAGTGGTCGCGGCGATTCCCATCCGGCATAGTGATGTGCCGCTGATTACCAGAAGCCTGGAACATATGAACCATAAAGTTAAGAAGCTAATTCTAAAGCTAACAATCGACGAAATTAATAATTCAGTACCTGGTTGACCGAGCCTTGTTCGGCAATTTTATACTTTTTAAGAAACTTAAAAAAAATAAAAAAATGATTAGGTAGTTGGGATCGATCCTAGGTATTTACATTTCTCGAGTCTGCTCCTTCCTCGAATAATATACGCTGAGTTGACAGTTTATGGCAAAATAATATTCAATATAAATTGTAATATTTTTAATGCCCAAAAACAGGGATAATACGATTTTTTTTACATAAAACCTAACTAGATCGATTTTTCTCCCCCCAAAACCCCTACATGCTGAATTTCAGGAAAACCGTTGGAGCCGTTTACGAGATTCCGAAAATATATATACATACATACAATATTAACTCATTTAAATATTAAAGATTTAACACATTTCTTGTATTAATTTACTAATCTTGGATTGGATATTGAATGTTAAAGAAATTTGAAAATCTTATATCTCTATTAGCTAAAATCATAATTTAGAAACATCTTACCCCGTCTACGTTAGCGACAAGTGCAAAATCAGCTTCAAATGATCTGGGAGTGAACAGCTTGCACAGGAAAGAGTGCAGTAATCTTTGATCAAACAAATTATCAATTTTGCCTCCATAGATGCACTGTGACAGTAAAGTTACAAGCGCCTCCCATGGGACCTTTTCAGGGGGCAAATTAGTACGTCCCTGCGAAACAAATATAAAAACAATGTCATGTATTTCAATACAAGATGGAGGTAAGTGGATTTACTGAAATATTTCGTTATTCATAATGTTGAAAAAGTCCAAAAATAAATATAACCTATTATAAAAAACTAGTAATATTCCGCGGCTTCACCCGCGTACATACAGATCTCATAGTGCAAAGTCTACTAAGTCAGACTATAGATTGTTTTTTTGTGAACATAAAAGTTTTATTTTTTATTTAATTAAAATTTTATTTCTATTTAATTACACTAACATTCATAATCCAATGAACAAACAGACAATTTTTTTACACCTTATTACATTTTATTACGGATCCCTATTCTTTTGAAAATGTAATATAGCCTATGTCGCTCAGTAAAGATACACCTTTCCAATAGTGAAAGAATTTTTGAAATCGGTCCAGTAGTTTTTGTGTGAAAACATTATAAACATATATACAAATTTTTCCTCTTTATAATATTAGTATAGATGAGAATTATATTTATTCAATTGACTTATATTGAAGATAAAATTTAATAAATACTGTGAGTGAATGTTTGTACCATAGCTGTGGCATCAATCCAGGTATCGAGCGTGTCGCAAGCCACACGTAAGTCAGATTCATTGAATTCGTAATATTTAGCCCAACCCAATGGAACGTAGCGCAATCGTTCTTGCACGATTCCTAGAAAAAACAAGGATTTAAAATATTTCAACACAAATACAACAAAATGTTTTATTTTGTACGCATTATGATTCTTCAGACTTTAGCCGTGTGGTATCCGGCTAAGTAGAATAGTATTACCCTCATTTCTTACCGAGGTGTCGTACAAGGCGACTAAAGTAAGTCGACACGCCGTGTGGTATCCGGCTGAGTAGAATAGACCACCATCATTACTTACCGAGGTATCGTAAATGGCGACTAAGGTAAGTTGACCCACCATGTGGTATCCGGTTTAGTAGATTAGACCACCCTCCTTCTTATCGAGGTGTCGTGAAATACGACTAAGGTAAGTTGATGTCAGGCAGGCGGCCGGTCGTAAAAACAGCCAAATCATGTTACAACATGTTTATAACATGTTTGCCGACCCCACTTAGAGTGGGATAAGGACAGGAGGATACATATGATTCTTCAGACTTCATATTTTCTTCTTTTTTTTCTCCTACTTTTGGTTATAATAGTTATTGTACGTTTGTTAGCTTTTAAGCACGCTGTGACTACCTTTAATTAGATTTATATGTTATTAGCAACTCTAGGAAATATACCCATGTAAATTTAGTTACAAAAATTATGTTTGCGACAGCCGAAGGACTTAAAAAAACCCAAAAACTTTAAAGTACTTTATTACCAATTAGGGTGCACATATAACACACATGTAATTCTGTTGGTGGAATAAATAAATAAATTCCATAGATTGATAAAAAAAAATTATCTCACCATGGAACCAAGCTAGTAAGAAGTACAGTCTTGCACGTTCTGACGGTTGTTTCATCATTCTGGCTGCTGGTACCTAAAAGACAAAAGACAATGCCAATCAATAATACAAGTATTTCATCATTCTCTTGCCCTTATCCCACTCTAAGTGGGGTCGTCCAGACATGTTATAAATATGTCAAATGATTTGGCTAATTATTTTACAACCGGCCACCTGCCTGACATCAACTTACCCTAATCGCCTTTTACAACACTTCGATAAGAAACAGGGTGGTCTATTCTACTCAGCCGGATACAACATGGCGAGTCAACTTACCTTAGTCGCCTTTTTCGACACCTCGGTAAAAAATGAGGGTGGTCTATTCTACTCAACCGGATATCAAATGGCTAGCCTATCAATAATAAATACTTATCCTATATCATCATTATCAATTAGAATATATCTATTTACTATAATTTTTTATTCTACATGTTAAGATAAAAATTTGAAACTTAAGAGTTTCAAGCACTTCAGAATCTATGTATATGATAACAAAAAAAAGAGCATACAGTAAAGTATAATAGTGCAGAGACGTTGGATTATGGCAATAAACTCACTGTAGCAAAAGTACGAAGAAGGTTGGCACGAATGCCAGGTGGTGGCTCGAATACTAGCACGCGGCCAGCACGGAGCAAGTTGACTGGCAGCTTGGGACTGATTTCGGTGGTGAGGAAGAGGCGGAAGTTCGGATGCGGTTGAAGCGAGTGTAGCTTTTTCTCCAACTGCACCAACCATACAGGCGCCAAGTGCACATTCTTCAGCATCACCCATCTGACAATTATTTAAGAGTTAGCCATCTATAATAATAAATAAATAAATATATGGGACACTTACACACACGGTCGTCCGTCCCCAAAGTTATACTTGTGTTATGGGTGAGAGACAACTGGTGAATATATACTTATATATTTTTTAAATACATACTTAAATATAAATATACACCTAGGCTCAAAGACCAACAAATTCATTCACTGCCCATTGTGCGAACGGGCCAGTCAAAATCTATTATGAACTATGTGTGCTACTCATCCGTAAAATTCGTAAAAGATCGTACGCATTAATTATAAAACGGCCATTTTTGTAATTAACACATTACGCATGCATGAAAAGCTCATTAAATTTTCGTGTATGAAAAGCGCATTAATTAAAGATATATCGAATTTAAAGACTTAGTCAACAAATATCTCTATAAATGTCTATAAATTCTTCCATCATGTGGATATTACAAATATGTTATAAAAATATTACAATTTAGTTTAGTACATACCTTCCAGTTTTACATGCTGTATTTATTGCACGTTCTGCTTGATTAAAACCTTCCGCGGAACCGATTGCGATACTAGATAACGACTTGTTCAACTCGGTTGCCATATCATCCACGCGACCTAAAAATATAATAAAAATCTATTAAATTATTACATCTACTATTTATGAAATAATCACTTCTAGACATATCATCAGAAATCCAGAGTATTGTAAGAATTATATGTATTATACTATTACGAATTTTTTAATCTACGAAACAAATGATAAAATAATATAAACTATGAATAATTTAAATTGGATTAGTTCTTTATTCTCTTACCACTGGCATCATATCCTGGCACGGAACACAAAAGTGCTGGCGTGGTAGCATTCAGTTGATTTTCCGTAATACTGGACAAATCTAACTCGGTTTCAGCTTTAGCCATAAAGCTGGGTCCCAGTACTGATGCTACAAGTTGAGTAGCTGCTGCTATCACGCGGTCAGGTCTGAAGGCCTGATGACAGAATACGGTATTATTAGAGAATTTCAGTCTTTATTTAAGCAAAGTAGTCATTGTTAATATAGTTATTTTAACTACAAGGGATATGCTACACACTGATTGTCGATGAGTAAACTCTGAATATGTACAAATGTAACAAAATGTCTGAAAAGTGTGGATTTCTGCGCTGCAGTTTCGTAAAATCGCGTCCCTCTTACCCTTACGTTTTTAACATCGTTTAAGAATAAGAATAAGAAATGTTTATTAACTGAAACTGAATTAACAACTTAATTAAAGTTACAATGTTTATATTTACCATAACTATGATTTAAAAAACAAGTAATTGTGGTCTCCACACTAGGTCTAGCCTGTATCGTGGAGGCCAGCTAAAACTAGTTTCCAGATTACGTTAAATATGCGCTGTTAAAGACGTTATTCTAATGCTCTAGCTTTAAGAAAAACATAAATACGAATTTTAAATAAATCAGATTAGACAATTTAGAAAAATTTAGTTTAGTCACCTAGTGAGAGTCTATCAATGATGCGATTTCTGGTACGAGCTTTAGCGCAACTGTTGTGTACTGTCAATGATGCAAAGGTTTAAATAACATACTTGTATGAGCAGCAGACGGTGCATAGCGAGTGTATGCGGTTTGGCCGAAGGCTCGCCATCCCATAGAGTCGGTACGCATTGTTCTGGCGCGGCTTGAGCCAGCCAAGCCGACAGCTCGGGTAGAGATGCTGCTTTCTCTAGTAGGCGCCGGAATGACACCAGTCTGGCAAAAATTGGTAAATTTTAATAATATTTTAATAATAAATGTGTAGATTACACATAATGAAGTTTAAATAGAGACACTTCTAAGTCTATCGTTCTTAACGTAATGTAATTATTGTGAACTTTGACAACGATGATTCAATTCCTTTAATCAACTTTTAGTGGATTAAGATTATTTACTTTTGGGGTATGTATATGTTCTATAACGGATTTCCACTAAAAAAGATAATTTTTTTATAGACCAAGATTGTTGTTGTTAATATTAAAAAAAATTATTTTCCTTCTTTAGTTACTCACTTGCCCCTTTCCACTTTTGCTTTTAAAACCATCAATCATATTATGAGCATAACTGACTGCAATTCTTCTTCCTGCCCTTATCCCACTCTAAGTGGGGTCGGCATAACATTTTATAAACATGTTGCCATATATGGCAACGTATTTTACGACCGGCCGCCTGCCTGACATCAACTTACCGTAGTCGTATTTTAGGACACCTCGGTAAGAACGAGGTGGTCTTTTTTACTTAACCGGATACCACACGGTGGGTTAACTTACCTTAGTCGCCTTTTACGACACCACGGTAAGAAATGAGGGTGCTCTATTCTACTCAGCCGGATACCACACGGCGGGTCGACTAACCTTAGTCGCCTTTTAAGACACCTCGGTAAGAAATGAGGGTGGTACTATTTTATTCAGCCGGATACCACGCGGCGCCATAACTGATTGCAATTCAACCACTTAAAATATTAAAATATTAATTTTAACTGTGATACAGCTGCTGTTATTTTAAAAATACTATTAACTATCTGACGTACCTGGAGCTAAGCCTTGCAGCTGCCTCATGTTGCTGCTGAGTTAATGATTCAAGTTGTGGAGTATGTGCCACGTGACCCTCACGACCTCGTAGGAATACGCCGAATTGCTGGTCTAAAGTATCTTCTGCGCCCGTGCCCTTGAGTTGAATTCGGCACAGCAGTAATGCAAAAGTCAATCGGTCCGTGTGCAGCATACCACGTGCGACCCGTTCGTATACCGCCTGATAAAACAAAAATATTATAGTGTGATTCTATAGTCCTAAACTACAACTCTTTTGTATTCACGAGACAATACTATTTTTTGTTATAGACTTCAAACGATCTCAATTTTACACATTCATTTGGATGGGAAAGAGATTACTTATTGTGAAACTCACTAAAGAAACGCTTAAACCAAGACAGAGTAATGCCATATGTGTCAAAAGCGTCGCTTAATTTTAAGCAGGATGTAAAGTCTACTTGAGTTAAAATTTAAGTCATCGACATATTAAGATAGTTGAGAGATCAATATATCATATAAAATGCTGTCAATAACTGTTTTCTCATATAATTTTTTTGCTTTGTTGATTTTTTGAGTTCATTTGCCTTGCAGTATATGAGATGTTTTAAGACAAGACAAGAGCCGTGTAGATATAATTCAAATAAGCTCAAATAAAATCAAAATAATCTTTATACAAATAAGCTCTTTCAAGCAGTTTTGAATCGTCAAGTATCAATATTAATCAAGTTACAACTGGTTCGGAATGTTGTTCTTACCGAGAAGAACCAGAAAGAAACTCGACGGTCAAACTTTTAAATATTTTCAATTTTACATTATTAAAGCACAGTCTAGTATGAAGCTGAAAGGATTTTAAAATCCAGGCTTTTTTATAATCTAAATAATCTTCAATTTAGTAATATCATATAATTTTAATTAGCATATAACATTTTTACACCATTATTAGATAAAAAGAGGTACTCGTACTTGAATATTGCATAAGTAAAACTCCGACTTACAGTAAACAATTCTTCTGTGATAGTCATCAATCTGGCAGTATAATCTGTGACGCCAGTCAGCCCTGGGCAGACTAGAACAGTGCTGAAGATGTCGAGGAACATCTTAAGAGAGTACTGATATAGGAAGTGCACTTGGTGTAAAGCTTCCATTGTAAAATAGATACTACTACAAGCCTGAAAGCAAAAAGACAGCATATTTTTATAAAATATTTCATTTTAATCTATAGTCTGTTTAATTGATTTTAGAATCCATCAAGAGCTTTATAACAAATAAAAGCATTGTAAGTAAAGGTGCTTATTCTTGGAAAATTCATGGGATATGTGTTATTTATAAATAAATATATATAAATAGCGTGATGGCTTCCTGGATGAAACTCCTAGTCTTCTTACCAAAATATACCCTTGTTAGGCAAAGACTTTCGGCAATGGTATATTAAACGGCTGTTATTCTTACTTATTAGACGAATTTTTTATATCAAAAAGATAAACTTACTTGAGATAACGGAAGATATTGTTGACTGACAGTTTCTATTTCACCAATCACTTTATCTGTCTCTTCAACCTATTAAAACAAATGAAAATATTAATATATATCACGTTTTTATTTTATAGCCATTGTATGAGTTAACAGTATAATGTCTTCAAATAACTTCACATACTTTTAGTCCAATATCGTCCGCTTCTTTCTTAAGTGTTTCCAGTGTTGCAATGACGGAATCGTCGTCGAGGATTTTCCCTTTGGCATCGTTTAATGCTTGAAGCAGTGATTTCTCAAGCTGGCGTAGACGAAGATGGAATTCACCTGTAGGAAAACATCACAATTTAGCATTGCAATAAAAAAATGACAAAAAATGTTAGTTATTTACTAAAGATTTGTCTGAATTTAACGTTGAAATTATTTAAATAATAAGTGAGAGCGGATGACTGTTTTTACTAAGGGTTCGATCCCAGATAGGCACAAGTAAATGGCAGCGGGTTTAATATTTCTATTTAACTTCTGTGTTTTATTATAAACATTATAAAACAAGTTTTCTAACTTTCGTTTAGATTTAATAGTTCATTTAATGATGTAATAACGTATTTTTTTGTAACTTCTTAATTAATTTACCTTGGAGTTTGAGTAAATCGGAACGTTTAGTGTCTATGTCGGGTCTTTCTGCCTTTAGCACACGATGAAGGCACTGAGACTGGAGGGATGAGCGTGTCACCGTAAAGTTAACAAATGTCACTCGGGAACACATGTCCGGTGGAAACTCGACAGTAGGATCCCTAAAATTATAAATAAATTAGATCAAAATCAAGAATGCATTACATACTAAAGTTTCCTAATTTTATATGAATTTGGATGAAAGTCAATACGAAACTGAGACGCCGAAAGTATAAGAATTTACGCCAAAATGGTAAAGGTGTGATAGCTCGGCGGTGAGATGATACGACTCTTTCCAGGTCACGGGTTCAAGCCCCGGAAAAGCTCAAATAAGTTTTCTGTTTACACTTTTGTCTGATAATACAATTTATCAGACGTTTATCGTTGAAGGAAAACATCACGAAGAAGCCTGCATATCTTTAGACCAAGAGTGGTGGGTGTTAGCTCCAACTCTTCTCTTTAAAAACGGAGAGGAGAGGTATCGGGCCCAGTCGTGGGATAATAACAGGCAGTTATTTTAGTTTTTCACAAAAAAATGGACTTTAATTGCATTGTTTTTAAATTTTATTAATAATTTAAATAAGCTACCTTGTGCTTAGGAAAATCACAAACGAGGGACTGAGATCAATATCCTGATCTCCAAGTGTAATGAGCACTCGGCCACCAGTACGACGCAACTCTCTATTTAGAACTGGGTTCAAAATTGGATCATAATTTTCAACATCCTGTAATTACAAAAAAAAATATGGTGTAATTTTGCATTAATTTTAATGTAAATCTAATTTGATGCACGATTTTACACACCTGGACCAATAATGGATTACCGAAACGTAGGGCGGACTCCAAATTCTTGCGGAATGAGTCGTCAAGGAAGGAAGTCTTGGTTATCTTGCGCTCCTTGAATTCACGCATAATAAACTCGGTGGCTTGGCCTGATGGATCGATAATTAGTGGGTACCGGTTGAATCTCTGTAAAAACAAACTCTTGTTTAGTACGAAAATTATTAACGAAGGTAACAGAATAAAATAAACAGCTTTACTATTACATTTTGAATTGATGTTAACATTTAATATTTTTTACACTGCTTTGGTGTATAAGTTGTGAAGTGAGGATTGGAGACCGTATATTTTGCTTGGGCAACTATATGTCCCATTACTTAAATATAGTATAAAAATTTGTGTTTACATCTAAGTTGTTATTTAACTTTATAATTGAACAAATATTTACATACCTTCAACATGATAGCATTTTCGACACACAGCTCATCCGTTGGCAGCGCGTTGGCTTGCCATCTTAACCTTTCATCAGGGTTGCTGAGATACTCCGTCCGGGCGATGTCAGCGCGGAACTTGATATTGGCAGCCGCCAAGTGATTCGTCCATGTAGAAAACAGATTTTGCCGATACTGTAAATAATGATTGAATTAATTTTTATTAGTTCGATCATGAGTATCTTTTCTATAAACTATTTCATGACTTTTTATTGTAAATAACGACTGCAAGCCATGCCAAGAACAAGACTCGATCTTGCCTTAAATCAAGAAAAAAGATGCTTTGAGTTTTAACAAAATGTACTTGGTTAATAAAAAAAGTGTTTTATTTTCAGTAGTTAAAACTAAAAATACTTAAATCTGTAATACATACATGCTGATCGAAGTATCCACCATAAGCTATAAACGCAGCAGAAAGTAACACATCTCCTACTATTGTACTCATTTGCGAGCGGAATGCTTCTGAACTTGCTTCCCATCGTTCACGTTCAATGACCAAACTCTTCAATAAGGCTATAGATCTGTCAACCTATAAGTAATTGCTCATTTAAAACAAAGCATTCAACTTTAACATTTGTAAAAACCAAATGTATTTAAAGTACCTTAGCCTGAACGTTTTCAAGATCTGTCTTGATAGCCTGTGCTTGACTAATAAGTTGTGCATATTCCTCTTTGTACGAAGCGATAGACTTTTCCAATTGGGCTATAAGATCGCGCACCTCATTACCGGCTGTGACATTGCTTTGAGCTTGATCTTCCAAAGCCTTGAGTTCATTACGAAGAGGTTCAACGCGTTTTAACATATCAGCATATTCGATCTATGAAGGAAAGAATCATTTCACACTAGATTCAAATAGATTAAGTATTAGACAAATTTAGTGTTAAATTTTACTTAATTACCTGAGCAATAGCCCATTTGACCATAGGTCCACAGGCCATGCTTGCCCTATTCACTTTCTCGAAGTTGTAATCCGGGTTACTGAGATAACGGGTCTTCATTTTCTCACGTACGTCGTCGCTAATACATAAAAGTGGTTAATATGCAATTCATTTAAGTATATTCCTGTAGTGCTTTATGTGAAACCAATGTACCAAACCATGTCATACTGAATAATCTTTGACCTTTTGATACATGCACATTCGTTTTCCGTTAACCTTTTTTGCTTTAATTTAGCCTGGATGATATGAAATGAACATCACTTACCAACATAGCAAACAAAAAATTAATGCCTCTCAGCACTGTTGAAAAACATTATAGATAGCAAACAAACGAAAATATAAATGATGAAAAAGAAAAACAGGTCACTTCACGGCCGTTAGTGATTTTCAACAGCTGAGGCCACTTATGGACGGACATTATTTATTGGCAAATACATTCATGCAACTCGAAGATCTGTATGTAATTTGTACCTGGACCATCTGGAATATGAGAATAGATGCATAATTTTTTTTGAATACTTCCCAAAATCTTAACAGTATCATCACAATGTTTTGTGGTCAACTGTAATAATGGATAGTATGTTTCATGATAGCAGATACTAATGTCTCTGTCATGTGTACGTGCCGTATCAAATCGTTACAAGTTTCCTGTTTACCCTATTATATTATATGAGTGAACCAAGAAAACCCAAGGTACATACATGCCAAATACAGATGCATAACGAATTGTCTTTGATTAATCATATATTTACGGGTTATTATTAATAAGGCTGCAACATAATATCAGGTAAAGTGCGTTTAGTTTCTAGTTGGTATATATTGTTTGTATTTCTATAAATATTATTGAAAGGGTCGTTTATGAATCGCTAATAATAAATCTACTAGTTTTTGAAAATTCGTTGTGCAGCACAATAACAAAAAAATGCAGACATTCACCATGCAGAAGCAAGCCCAAAGCGACTAAAATTTTTGTGCCTTAAAATGAACTCCACCGGTCACCCAGTAACACAACTCACTTACCACTCTCATATTTAACTGAACATCGTCGGCATACATAATTTTTAAATTTATATTAACACTCAATACCGCTACAGTTAAATAAAATAACTCAAAATAGATAGACACTTAGTAATTTGTATCTTCTTTAAATGAAAACATTTTTAAAGTTACATGACTCGACCATGCCAGTTTCAACATGAGTAGTGATATTGGTGTCATTGCACCATCACCACAAAAACAAACCGAGGTCGAAGAGAGGAAGGCGGGTATCGGGGCCAGGAGGGTCGGTGTAAGCGTAGAGGCGGTGCTCACGTGATGTCCTCGGTGGAGAAGTTGGAGACGATGCTATTGATGAAGTTCTCGCGCATGATGACCGCTCGGATCGCCTTCCAGTCGGTGGCGTTCTCACCGAGTAGCAGGCAGATGGACTCGAGCGCCACCTTGACGATAGCGGGCGGGTTGCCCATGGAGCGCACCTCCACCAGGTGTTGCTTCTTAATGGATTTCACCGCTGTATATCGTCCGCGCGCCGCGTCCGCCACCCACGAAGCGAGAGCGACAGAGTACAAAAAGAGAGAAACAAAAAAGGCCTTTAGCTGAGGTGCCACATGCGGCTGGCGCTGTTATCGTACGACTGGGCCGGCCCGCTGAAAGAGAACGTTGGTTAATCGGTTCCGGCGACCGGTCGCGACGATGCGCAGCGGGTTAGTCACATTACGCTGTCGGGTTATTAGTGTGCCGCACATAGATGCCGATTCAATTTAATAGTGTTGTTATGTTATTTGGATCACATTAATAACAACAGTCACATATGCGAGCAAGCTTAGCATATTTACAATATTAACCATCTAATAATATTTCAAAATATCATTCACAGTCAAAATAATACTAATCTTATATCGAAGTACGTACATTGCTAAAAGTAAAATACATGGTTACAAAAAATAGTAATATCACAATGTTCGATGCACTAAATACACTAAAATGTTTTTGCCAATAAATATCGGACTGAGAAAAAACTATTAGACCTACACTTGCTATCTACTTATACATTAATGGGAAATGATTTATGTATTTGTTCCATTGACTTTACATGTTTCACTATTATTATTTGTGATTGGAAAGATAGTACGTCATTTTTTAAATAATCCAAACAAGCCCTAGGTATTGTTTGCGAACTTTGGAAAAGCTGAGCATATGTGTTGATTTAAATTGATAACCGATGTATAAATAACGAAAGGACGTACAATCTTTCCCAACATAAACTGAACGGCACTAACGTGATATTCTCAGTCTCGAAGTTAACTATAGTCGATATGAAGTTGTCCTTCATAACAACAGAGCGGATGCCCTTCCACGTGTCCCCCTTCTCGCCGAGCAACGTGCAGATGGATTCGAGCGCCATCTTCACCACGGATGGCGGGTTGGCCATAGACCGCACTTCAACCAATTGCTGCTTCTTGATCGAACGCACCGCTGTATTTGGGGATTATCTTCAGCCGTAAAGCTAAGCGCAAATTTCGAACGGCGGCATCGCAATATAAAACACACGTGTCATCGGTTTCATGCATTTCTCGTAATGTAAGGACTAATTCTTAAGTTCAAATAATTGTGTATAAAATATTAAGGTTAAGAAGAATTCAACATACAACTAACACGTTATCTTTGTCTACCAGTACAAATTTACGATACGAACAGTACAAATTTACGATTCCAAACAATTAAGGTATTCGATTAGAAAGTTATATGAACAATATATTTTTGTATTATTGGCTTTAATGTCTATTTCTATTCAATAATATACACATATTGAACCATTATATATTGGATTTGTTAAGCCATGGTATAGATTGAATTACGAATAAATTATTTGTTGTAAATTTATATATTGTTACTAGCGAAATAAGTTAAAATGATAACCTCATGTATGAAACTGATTTCAAGTGTTTTTTGCAGTGCGAGACCAATAAAGGTATTACAGCCCGCTACAAGGCCGTTATTCGAGCCGTACTAATAATTCAAATTTTTTATCTATTTATAGAATTGGCTTACGACTAATGCTAAGCTTTATGTGACAATATTATTGCTTTCTAAATAGCGGGAAATGGATATAACAACAGTTAATTAAACTATGACCCATCCACAAAAATGAATTTTAACGCTTGATTTTTCTTCCCCTGTATACTTTAAGTAATGTAATTTGTATTAAATTTATATTATATATGATAACATATATTGTCAAAATATGTATTATCTATGATATTTAAAATTAATCTACGATATTTCTATGTATGGTACTTAATACTAAAAATTACCCCAAAAATCAAACTGCAAGCGATTTCTCATTTATGTAGATAGGCTTTTCTAATCAAGCTCTCACGCTTTATCACATTAAAAGACATGTAGAAACATATAAGAAGAAATGAATCAAACCGTTTTGAGCCTCGATGACAGCCGGTTCGACTTGTGCTAAGTCCGCCATTACATCCTTGCGTTTAGCTTCTATTTCCTTAGTTTGCTGTTCTAGAGCAACCTGTTTATTTTAACATAAGAATTTTCGTTAGTATGTTTTTAATATTTTCAATTGGTCTATTCAATAAAGTTGGCATCCAAACCTGGATCTCTTGACTTTCGACTTTTTTCTTTTCAGCCTCCTGTTGGTCTTTAACCATTTGACGTAATTTTGCGTTAGCAGCTTCGTTCTTTGCTTGTAATTCCTACAACATTGGCGAAAGTCTTAAGTTTAATCAAAATCAAAAGGAACAAAGTTGATACTAATTCATAAAATTTTACCAGATTGGAAAAGGCTCTATAACTGTTAACAAACTTTTACTGCAATTAAACTTATTTAATAAAATCTTATAAGTAAGTTTTATATTTAAGTTTGCATGACATATTTAATTTGGTTAAGTTCACGTTGAGACGTCATATATAAACAGGCAAGAGAAAGGCAAGATCTTAAAATAAAAAATAAAAGATTTTAGCTCATCTCGTTATGAAGAAAATTTAAATACATAGTTTGAATTTTGTTACAAACCTGGGATTTAACAGCAAGACTTTTTTGCATTTCTTCGACTTGTTCCACAGTTTCAGCTATTTTTCCGAGACCAACGTTCAAGTGCAGCTGCTGTTCTTCAAGGTCCGCACGTTTCTCCGAGTACAGTTTCACCATTTGTTGTATAAAATCTAGATAGTGTCTGAAATGACATAAAAACATATATCAACGATAAAGCAGTTTCTCTCGGAAATCTTCATACCATGACTTGACTTCTTGTTTCGAAAAGGCTTTTAACGTTTAAACTTCACTAAACATTACTTTCCTGAACAAAGATTTGAATTAAGTATAAGAAATACAAAGCTTGTATGCAAAGCATATTATACAGTAGACTATATAAATGGTAAACATGCTTGGATTTGAAAATTCTTTTACTTTCGTACGAGACTTCTTAAGCTTAGTCGTAGCTTCATTAATTTTATTAAACATTGAATATAAAAAAGTACTTAAACCGGTTCAATAAAGTTTATTTGATTTGTTATCTTTTAACTACTGCGAACTATCTGTGAAAAATGCATGATATGAACCACTCTCAGGCGTGTACGCGGCACGTCTATGATACACAGCATATACGTAACATTTATCATTATATGTTTAAAACATGTTGTACATTCGCTATTCAAAATGTAACACTACGTACATCCAAGTAGCTTCTATTATCAAGGCTTTTCATAATAAAAACAGAGCCTACTATAAATGCTAAACGCAAGCGAAATCACCTACGATTCTGTAATCAGTTGACTTTAGGTTAACATCTTTTTCTATTGGGAAAAGCCTATGTTTTATTGTGGTCGCATTGTATTAATGTTAAAGAACTAGCAATCGCCAGCGGCTCCGCCAGCGTGGAAAGATTAAAACCGTAATAGTCTTTTGATAACCATAATAAATGATTAAAGTAGATAAACCTTAAAAGCTAGATATATGCTGTCGCGGACTTTTATTTAGAACTTTTAGAGGGGAACAATTTTGTAAAACATGATTTTTGAATAACTATCACCGTTAACTGAGCGCACGTAAGGGAAAATTTAAATTTTGCCGTTTTCGTAATATTTTTTATTGCTGCTCCTCTCCTATTCATTTTAGCGTGATGCTATAAAGCCTATACCGTGATGCTATATAGCCTAGCCTTACTCGATAAATGGACTATCTTATACTGAAATAATTTTTTAAATTGGTCTAATAGTACCTGAGATTAGCGCGTTCAAACAATCAAACAAACTCTTCAGCTTTATATATTAGTATAGATATCAATATATTATACCTTGGAGTAATGGCCATAGTCCTGTTGGCTCGTTTGGCGAGTCGTGCGTTAGCTTGGTGCAACGTCTGGTGCACGTACACGCACGCGTTGACGACGGCCGCGCGGTGAGCGGGCCGCGCGCCCACCTCGCCGCACGCAGCGGGGAACTCTTCCGGCGGCACGTACTCCGACCAATCAAGGTCCATGCGAGTTGTGAACTCTTTGCCCACCTAATAATTGCATTGAGTCAAAAACCTAACAATTTCTAATGAAATATTTGTAATACGTATAAACAAAACATTGCAAAAGCAAACCGTTAAAAAGAGCAAAATGTTTCATTTTTTTTACTTCCATTGATCATGTAATTTATTAAAGAAATACAAGAAAAAACATTAAGTATATCGTGGATTAATCAAAACTGGGATAAAAGTAAAGTATCGGCAATTACTATCCCACTGGGCAAGGGCCTTCTCTCTCCATTTTTGTAGAGAACGATTGAAGCTTAAAACCACTACGCTGCTCCAATGCGAATTGATAGAAAGAGTTCACTAGAAATGCAGGTTTTCTCAAGATGTTTTTTTATACCGAAAATTGTGTGATGAATTAAAATGATTAATTGGATAAATAAGTTTTAACAGAAAAACTCATTGGTGTGAAATCAATGAAATATAAAAGCTAATAATTACTGACTTGGTAAAGTGCGCCATCGCTCCAATCTCCGAACCAATTGAGTACACATCGGTTGAATAAGGCGGGTGAGGTGGCAGCGCGGTCCTTCAGTCCTTCGGACGACGGGTTCATGGTGAAGACTACGTGTAGGTTGCGCATCACTTGGCCGGTGAACCTAAATAAAAACAGTTTTTCATGAAAACAGCGGTTAAAGCAGTTTAAAATAACTATTAAAAAGAGGCTGTATCAGGAAGCCTACTATACAAAAATGATATTGCGTGCAACTAGCTACTCTTTCACCTTTTACAATAAATAAATCACGAACAGTAATAGTTAGGCAACCGCCTAATTTCTCGCTGGCTTTCCTCGGTAGAAGAAAATTTTCAAACATGCAGTAGAGTTGACGATTCGAAAGCACTTTTTTACAAGTTTATTAGAGTGAAGTGAATTTTGAATCTGGTAATATAAATAATAATTGAAAGAATTTTAACGCGTACGAAGTCAATAGTACCACTAGTTCTTTTAACTTCTAAATTTTGCTTATGAAGTAGAATCGAATACTAACATTTAGTATTGTCAATAAGATATGGAAAATTCATATATTGTTAAAATTCAAATAAACCATTTTAAATAGTTATGATGATGTCAACATATTTATACATTATATAAAGTTTTGGATTTAACGAAATGAAAAAAAAAATTACCACTTGTATAACTCGTCATTAGAATCCAACATAAGGCCCTCTCTCTGAGCACCTTCCTTACACTGAGTCATAAGAGCTGCGAATTCATCACCTTCAAACAATCCCGGTACCTATAAGTGAAAACAAACATATGAAACAAAATGCTCATATCTCGATTCAGGATCAGAGGCCTTTTAGAACATTTTAGTATTCATAATTAAGAGTCACAAGTGGCTAAGGAGTCTATGTAAATAAGGTTCAAAGTTACCTCTCCGTTGGCAAGAAGCGTATTCATTCGTTCTAAAAATCCACTATCGAGTACATTGGACTCGTCCAGAATGAAGGCCACCTTCTCATCGCGACACCCAGCGCGTCGTAGTACGGACCTCAAGTCCTCGTCAAAATCTGCGCCCGTATATTTATTGTGAACCTGAAATAATTACAAATTTTAATATAAGCTGTCTTATTTTGAGATTGTGTGGAAAAATTAGAAGACTAATTTTTGAATCTTACCTGTTAAACCTTTAACAGGTAAGGTTCAACAATTCGTTAATAAAGTAGTATGTTCAATAACATTTCATTTTTAAATTTTAGACTTTATAAAAGTAGAAAACAAGAGTGTTGTTTTATAATAATTAACGATACGATATTGTAGTAGGCACTGTAAACTATATCGACACTTAAGATCTACAAATATTGCTAGCAAATTATTGATATTAATACTCATGATTCTAAATGACGATACATATACGGTTGACATTATATCATAAATATGTAAAATTATTTTATTAGTTGCCCCTTATTAATACAACAGCGCCAGGTTTATTTTTTGATATTATATATAATTACGAGTCAAGGTATTATAACACATTTTTAATACATTCAATGTTACGTTTAATAATTGCAAAAATATTATTTTACTTTTATACTACATACTTTGATTTGAAAGATGCTGAGTCCATTCATCCAGGCAACGAAGCGGCTGAGAGTCGTCTTTCCTGCGCCTGACACTCCTATGAGCAACAGATGTCCTTGCGGTTGACGGAAGATTCGATCAATTCGTAGCACATGTTCCAGCACTTCATCAAATAGTACCAGCGGTACATCCAGTTCTTCTTCGTAGAACACCTGAGGTATACAAATTACTTATATTTTAAAGGTTTATTATGAAGGAACTGTACCCATCTATCTATATATCAAGACAAAGGAACAACCAAATTCTCCAAAAATCTTATTTTACTTTTAAAGTTGGTATAATATGAGAATAAAATATGTAATTGTTTATCACATTAATTAGCAGTATTTGTACATGTATTACAGTTTTTATTTTTACTTAGCCAGTTTAAAAAACTTATTTTAATAAAGTAGTTAGTTCATGATTAAAAACTATTAGTTGATTGAAAAAATTTCAGAGACAATAAAAATAACAAATATTACATAAATAAAAAATATAATAAAAATTGAACAAAAATATAAAGATATAAAAAATAAAACAAAAATAAAAAATATAATAAAAATAAAAGTACAATAAAAAATATTACTTATAGTTCACAGCAAAATATATTACCTTTAATCTAGCTTTGACATATTCTCGTAGTTGATCTCTCTGAACTGGCACGTAGTCTTTGCTCAACCAATTACTGTAGAGGATAGGTCGGGCTAGCGCCTGTTCTCTGTTGATGCCTACATAAAAGTAGAATAATATAATATACTTTTTTTTAGTGTTATTCAATAGTATCTCATTAAAATAAAATTCAACAATCCACACTAGACCAGTCTAGAGAAAGGTTTAAATTAAGTATAAGAAATATAATATAATACACATAAAGCATATTACAAAATTGAAGATTATTTGGATGATAAAAAAGCCTGGATTTAAAAATCCTTTCAGCTTCATACAAGACTGCGGTTTAATAATGTAAAATTGAAAATGTTTAAAAGATTGACCACAAGAATGAGTTTCTTTCTGGTTTTTCTCGCTGAGAGCGACATTCCG
The DNA here is from genome assembly GCA_029227775.1 of Morpho helenor. NCBI lineage: Eukaryota > Metazoa > Arthropoda > Insecta > Lepidoptera > Nymphalidae > Morpho > Morpho helenor. The sequence goes on from JARGCU010000006.1 coordinate 6,351,896, forward strand.
AACCAGTTGTAGCTTCATTAATCATATTGATACTTGACGATTCAAAAGTGCTTCAAAGAACTTATTTTGACTTGATTTGATTTGAACATAAGATAAAAGTTTAAAATAGATCTTTACAATTGCAAAGGCATGAAAATTTAATCATGGCCAAATAATGAGATCTCAACTTGTTGAAGAGTGGAAATCATATACATAGAATCTTATGCAACAGGTTGGGTACAAAAAACAAAACTTAGATTTTTAACTTTGTAGAAAGAATTATTGATAGTTGAGAATATGAACGATAAATATTTTCTAGTTTCTTGTTAGAGGGATTTTTGAACGCTCACCTGGGAAAAATCTCATAGCTACATTATCAATGTTTTCGTCAGTCCATTGTCTCTCGGCGTCTTCAACCAAACGATCTTGGAACAAACGCAACGCTTCGTGGGCCCACAGTCTCACTAAGCCTTCTATATTCAGATTGTCTAAAGGCCTGATAAAAGAAATGATAAAATTAAAAAGGATTAATAATAAACTCTCAAATATGATAATACGTGTCGTGACGTAGCTTTTTAATCTGTGTGTAATGTTGGAATGCCATCATATATCATAAAATTATTTTTCTTTGATTTGTAGTTCAAGATAAATTATTGTATATTTTTACTGCCTTTTATTTAGTATTACCATTCCTTTATGACCCTAGCTTATTGGTATTTATTTTAGATTGTTCGAGTCACATTATTGAATAGATATTCCTCAAATATGTAAAAAGTAGTGGTTATAACCAGTTCTTGTGTCACTAGCTGATGTTTGCGCTTAAATGCCTTCCTTTTGGGAGTTTTATATGACAACTTGTTATTTTGTAAGTTGAGTTTCGAATATTTTTATTTAGTAATAAAGCCACTGCAGAACCAGAATAAATAAGATATAATCTTTTATATCTTAAACTGAGGACAACATAACACCTGTAGTATTGGCATATTTCACTGCCATATTATGATGATTATCATTCGTAAACAGTTATTGTGATATACATACCTGATAGCCTCACAAATGCCTCGAACCCATCTAGTCATTTCTCTTGGCGAGTACACATAATGCGGCTGCATGTCTTGTGTAAAGCGCTCCTGGGAAGCGAGGTATAGTTTAACCATCGCTTGTGTGAGAGGTTCTGCGTAGCCGCGGAGGGCAGGCTGCATGCGGAGCATTGCGCGAGTGAACGTACCATAAATCTGGAAATTATGAAGAATAATATAAATATGAAAAACTAGAAACGACTTCATAAGTTTACTGTTAAAATACGCACAATTATTGTACGCTTTCACGGCTAAATCTCTGGACACATATTGTTCATCAATATAATAACTGGTACAATTAAAACTTTTTTTTTTAAACTTTAAAATTTATTTATTTATTCAATTAAAACTTATACACCGAGCTAACAGATAGGTTAAATCTTGTTATTCCATAAGGAGCAGGATTAAAACAAAGTAATAATTGAAGATATTTTAAAATATAAATTAACGAGCACGACAAGTAAGATAATAAGAAATTATTATTATAAATTCAGTTATTTTTAAATGATGAATTTAATATTTCAGGAACTGCGAAGTTTTCTTGTGCATAAGTTTCGAGTTCAAGCATTTTTATCATTTGAATAATCTTCAATTGTGCAATCTGTATGTAATGTTTTCACACAAAAACTACTGGACGAATTTCAAAAAATCTTTCACCATTGGAAAGCTGCATCTTCACTGAGCTACATAGCCTATATTACATTAAACAAGATAGGAATCCGTAATAAAAATGTAATTAGGTATAAAAAATTAGTCATTAAAATTCTGACATCGCATGCGTTTGCGGAAACTTGATCATTTATTTAACAAAAATAACTCAAAAGTCCGACTTAATAGACTTTCCACTGCCATGAGATCAGTATGCACGCGGGTGAAACCGCGGGATATTACTAGTATTATAAGTATGTATATCAAATACTAATAATAATAATATATCATCTTCAGCATATTCATTTACCTACACACTTTTATAATCATCACTGTCTATGGTTTGATTATAAAATTACCTGCTCCAACGAAGTCTCCCCTGGGTAGTCGACATAAATGACGGGCACATGTCGCAGCAGCCGATGCGACAGCGGCTTGCGGCCCGGGTCGGTGGGCGGGTTGCACGCACCGACGAACTGGATACGCTCCAAGTGAACCCAGGAATGATCTGTATATCAATTCACCGAAATTCAATTACATAAAAACATATACATATTATAAATGTAGAAGTCTCTCATGCTGAAATTCGAAACAATAGATGCCTATACCGGGTTACTCGGATATACCCGGGAAACATGTAGCATAAAAAACCCGTTTTCCCGTTGAAAATAGGAAAATACATTATACACTGTCCATTATATTAACCATCTTTTGACAGATTGACGATAGTGATGTCCTAAAGATTCTCGTATGCGATACCATTCCGATTATAGTACCTACTATCATTAATCGAATTACGTACCTAAGTAATTCGATTAATGATAACCTACGTAAACTAGATTACTACTTGAGAAAAGAAATTCCAACTTTGAGAAAACTTATTGTTTCTTTGAAAAGAAGTGGTCTATTTCATGGTGAAAAATCTTCTTTGGTCAAAGTTTTGAACACAATTGGCTTTTCATATAAAAAGTTAAATAAAAGAAAATTATTAATGGAACGCACAGATATAGCTATAGCACGTTGTGATTTTTTAAGAGAGGCAAAGAAAATACAAGATTGGGCAAATATTGTTTTCACGGATGAAATATGGCTCAACGCTAACCACACACTATCTCGTTTCTGGACTGATGATACTGCTGATTCCACTTCCTCAGTACCAATGGGAAAAGGTGAGCGCCTAATCATTTGCCATGCAGGTACAGCAAAAGGATTTGTACAAGACGCACTGTTGGCATTTAAATCGAAGTAATCAAATGACTACCACGAAGAGATGAATGCAAATGTGTATGAAGAGTGGTTCAAAAAAATGCTCATTTCATTGGAAGAACCATCAATAATTTTTATTGATAATGCGCCCTACCACTCCCGTCAAATTGACAAAATGCCAACACAGGCTAATAAAAAGCATGAAATAATTAATTGGCTTCGGGACAATGGAGAAAATGTGGACGACTCAATGTTAAAAGTTGAATTAATAAAAATATTAAAAACCAAAAAGAGAGCAAAACGCTATGTAATCAATGAAATGGCAGCAGAATATGGCCATACTGTTCTTCGGATTCCTCCATACCACTGCCAGTACAACGCAATAGAACTTATATGGGCACAAGTAAAAGGGCATGCTGCGAGATGCAATACAAGCCCCCCATTCACAGCGAATAAAATGTTGCAATTGCTAAAAAATGCTTGCACCCACGTAACGGCCGAGAACTGGGCAAGTGTGGTGGAAAGAACTAAAAGAGTAATATTCTCTGATTGAGAACGTGATATTGCGTTTGATAATATATTATCTACACAAGAGCTAATAATAACTGCTACTGAAGACTCCTCATCGGAGGAGTCTAGTGTTGATTATCATTCCGACGACTCGTGCTAATAAAATAAATTAAAATATCCTGATTGTTTTATTTGTATTCATGTATTAACTAAGAAGAAAGTAAAACTTTATATAATGTTATTAAATGTCTTTTAATACTCGTAACATCGATTTCTACCGATTATTTTTAATCTGTGGCATAATCGTAGTAACCCATTATGTGTGACATCACTAAGTGGGCGGTACCCATCCATAAAGTACAAATATTATTTGTATGATATTTGTACGTAAGCAATACAAAACTTAATGAGCGTGAGCTGTCAAAAGACTGATAATATGATGGACGCAGTATAGAGTGCGTATTTTGAGTGGGTACTTTTGAAACAAGAAGTTGACGCGAACGAAGTAGGATGTACTACTAAATACCCTAAAAAGTCCCTAGTAAATTGTGCAGTTCCAAAAAGTAAAAAATAAAATTATTGTGCGACTTTCTATTCTTTAGACATGCCAAAGTTTAAAACAACTTTTATAAAATTACATCAAATTTTAAATTCGCACGAATACTAATGATTGAATATTATTGTACTTAATAAATTAAATAAATTATGTACATATTTTATTCTTTAGCAAACTATGTATTGTTTTGGGAATTAAAACAACAATCTCTTTCCTCTTAGGAAAACTTAAAACTATTTTTTAAGAACTTTTGCTTTAAAATTTAACACGTAATTTTCAATATAAATGATAGTAAATATAATTGTTACAATAACTAGTAAAAGTATATTCGCTCACCGCTCGCTCTGTAGAAGCCTTTATGTTCGAGAAGTTGCCGCAAGAACGAGATTACACGTTGCGTGCCATATTGATCCATATCGGGCAGGTTGATTTCGTCGCAGAACAACACTAGCCATTTACCGAGCTTAAACAAATATTTATAAACATTAGTTAGTAATCTAGTGATTCAAAAATATTTTTACATGATACAAAGGTGTTAATGGTGATTAACGATAATGTTAGTGTAAGGAGAGCCACCACAAGAGATAGCCAAAAGACGAGATAGTCATATATATGAGACAATTATAAAAATATCATACCTGCACGGGCGCAAGAACAACTCCGTTTGGTGTTTTACGATATTCACAGTAGTGGTCAAAGGTTTTAAGCAGGAGCTCCGGTGTGGTGGCCGATGAGAAATTCAAGCCAACAACCTCCATATCTGGCAAGGCACGTAGCGCAGAGAACAATGTCATAGTTTTACCAGACCCGGGCGGACCGCAAAGCACTGAAAAACAAAGAAGAAAGCAGTTGCTGATGATACTTTTGGCTATTGAATAAAGCTTATTTATGTGCCTTAAATTAAAAAGAAAAATATATTTAAAAAAGTACTTTAACTTATCTCTAAAAGAGATCTTAACAACAACTCTTGGTGTTTAGTAAATTTGTAGTAGCATATTACAAAGGGTACAAATGAGTACTTAAAATAAAATAATTCCAAAAATGAAATATATGAAAAATACAAAAGCTCTGAAATATATAAATTTCAAAACGTAACGTATAAATTTCGAAACGCAAATTGGCCTTGTAGGAAAGCTTAGTCACTAAGAGAGCGAGGTAATAACCTTCGCTTGGAGATCTGAGATGTAGCTGAGGCAACAATGTAAATGCAATAAGGAACAGCTTTCTGAACAGCAGTAGAATTGACGACTCAAAAGCACTTGTTAGAAGTTTTTTTCTTAAAGTCTTACAAGTTTAGTTGAATAAATAATATTTTGAATGAGCGGGGCGTGTAGTACGTAGAACCGATGAGCGTTGGTGTCCTAATGTACTGAAATAGCGTCTTCACATCCGAAAACGCAGCGTTGACAGACCCGCTGGTGGGGGACGGACTGATGACTTTATAAAGTTCAGGGGCAGGGGCAGGGGCAACACAATCGTGTGTTGTAGATCAAAAGAGCCCTAAGTCCATTAGTGGACGTCTATCGGTTAAAAAAGAAGAAGGAATTTTGTTACATACCTAGTGGTTTGTGTTCGGCGAGCCAGGTATAAAGAAGAGCTTCGTGTCGAACTGTGTCTAACGTAGGCACCACGATATCGGGAGCCGCCACTTTGTGCGTTTCCACCTCGATCTGTGGTACTTTTGCGGACCAAGGCACCCATTCGCCGGTTATTGACACCTGTTGTATAATACAATTTACTAATAAACCAAAGTTTTAATATCTACAGTAATATAGTGATAAAAAATAGTATAAAAAAAATTGTGGTTGAATATGTATAAATGTAGAAAGTTTCTAAAGCAATCTAAGGAGCGAGCATTGATTGATAAAAAAATTTCGACTTTTACTAGGACGGTATAGTGGATATGTTAGACAAGACAGTGATAGGCTGTTTGGACTGTTGCCTTCATTTCATTTCTTCCCTCTCATGACATTATAATTAGAAATGTATGGAGAGTATTATCAGATTGATCAGCAGAGATAGTCTTTTATGACTTTGAAAAGATTTGTTAGAGAGTCTTTTTACCTACGTTAATTATTGATTATATAATAACAAAGATTTTTACTAACCTCAAAATCAATAATGTGTTGATTCGCTCCACAGTTAGGTAATTGCATAGTACTCGCGGATCTTATAAAATCTCCTAATTCGTTACGGTCCTGAAAAAAAAATAGATACAACATTATACCAACAAAATTCATATATTCCGATAATAGAAAAGTGGTGGATTAACCTGATATAGAATTTAATTAAAGAACGCATCGGGTAAGTTACTATTTCAGTAACCTAATATTTGAACTTTACTCATAAGTAACGGCCACCGTTTTTATAAATCGCTCCATTAAATTGTTTTTTTGCCATAATCCGTTGTTTCAAATAATTACCAAATGTCACCAGTATTAATCCTTTTGTACATTAGATTAAATTACCCTGTTTTTAAAAAAACAGGGTAATTTTTTTTAATTATAATATTTTTGAAGGGCATTGCTATGGAAGACAACATGTAATTTAGATTATTTTAAAATACCCATAGAAGAACCCAGTCACATACAAATTACTTATAGCACAATTCACTTACTATTAATACATCATAAGTTTCTTACCCCTATCCCACTCTAAGTGGGGTCGGCACAATGTCTTCTTCTTCCATTCTCCTCTATCATTCGTCTACTCTGGTGCCACTCCTCTAACATGCATATCATTTTTCACACAATCCATCCATCTTTTTTTCGGCCTCCCCCTAGCCATACATCCATCCACATTCATATTTAAAACTCTTAAACTTACTATTAATACATATAAAGAAAATATAATTTAATTAAATATCATTTACCTTGAGTTTGGCATCACCAGCAAATGACCAAAGCAAAGAATAGACCAACCATTTCGGTACATAGGCTTCAAGTTGTTCATTGGTGATTGGAAAATCAGGATGTTGTCGATTGTAACCAAGAATGTTTCTAGAAAATATTAATTTATTTCGTTATGTTACTGATTTTTTATGATGACCTTTATAGAAATTTGACTGAACGTTACCTGACACCACGGTTAAGCATAGAGTGTAGAGAAGATAGAGCCCTGTGTCGAGTGAAGTCCATAATATGGTCGAGAGACGCAGCGCGTTCCAAGCATTTAACGACCAATCCGTCGCCGTAGAACAAGGGCTGTAGGAATGCTGCTACGTCACGTTGCGTCTAAAAACAACATTATTTATAAAAATCTTTAATTCATTCATCTGAAAAAAAAACTAACTTTTTCCAGAACTAGGACTTTAAGATTATGCCATATTCTCTATGACTCTTTGAATAGGATAAAAAGATAGGTTTAAATAAACGGAATTTTTTATGTTCCTGTGTTTATTTTTAGGTTCTTAATTGTAGCATTATAATTAAAAATGATGTGATCTCCTTTAATTGGTACTACATGACTAATTTATAACTATATCAGATATTTGTTTGATTGTTTAATATGTAATGCTGTGGGGGATCCGAATAAATAAATAAATAAATAATAGGATTATGAAAATAATAATGCAGTTACGTGGAAGACAGTGAATTTGAGTAGTATTTTGTACTCTCTTAGTTTATTAACCTTCTATTTTATATCATAAAACTTAATTGCTCACTTTTACACTAGTCCCAACAAAACATTTACCAACCCCACGATAAATAATCGAATCATATAACACATCTTCATATTTAAATATAAATATTATGTATCTGCGAATTGAGTTATAAAAATACCTGTAACGCTGGCGACAGAATATTTTCAGTAGCATTTTGGTCTCCACCCGCAGTAGGTGCCGCCATTACGATACTAAACGAGTCCTCTTCGCCATCTTCTAAAGGAATATTTCTTAGTCTGAAAGGAAGTTATAGTCATTGATTATTTTTATTACTTTAGATTGATTATAACCACCCACAATTCGTGGTAATTTTTTTATTTTTGTGTTAAATAAACACAATATTTTATTCCAACCTATTAACAGATTTTGAGGAAACTGCACTCATTTTACTGCATCATTGTTGTGTATCTCAGTAAGTAACCATTGCATGCATGAATAATAAATATTTCATGTTAAACTCAAGTAGTATGAAAGCGAAGATGAAATTACATAAAGTTTTATATGTTTTGTAAAAATGTTTACATATATAATACTTAATATACTATTAGCATTTTACCTAAGCAGGTAGTTTTCAAAGATCATTTCAGTAGTGAGCACATCTTGTGAGAACCACACCATGCCGCACCGAGAAACCGTAGCAAGTGTTGCGTATTTTAAATCTTGTACCTGAAATAAGAAAAATAAATCAATTGTTAAACAAAATCTCGTATTATTATTTAACTTTCATATTTAAATAATAATGAACATATTTTGAATTGAACACACTAACTTATTAATCAAAATATATCTTTATGAAATAAAACAATGCAATTTTTTAAATCTTATATATTGAATTGAACACACTGTAACTTATTAATCAGAATATATTTTTATGAAATAAAACAATACAATTTTTAAATCTCAGAACACTTGACATTTTACCTATCTTGTATTTGATCGTATTATTTAGAATAGCAACCTGAAACTACTGTTGTCAAAATTAATATATTTGAATCACATTCAACGTCAATACACAGTAATTAGTGTGGTGAGCGTTTAAAAAGTTGTGTGCTTTTAAATAACAAAAAGTATGTATGCATGTTTCTTGTGGACTCCGGAAAGGCTGCACCGATTTAATGAAATTTTCAGAAAATCTTTAGATTGTCCCAACGGGTAATCTAGTAAAGTTTGGTGGCGATCGAAATTTTTTTAAAACTGTAATTAATATATCTTAAAATTAGGACTGGCGAAGTGGGTTGGGTTTGTTAATAGGTAAATAATAAACTACATACCTCAAACATAACGCGCACATTAGGCGGTAACGAAAGACGTTCGCCGTTAGGAAGGGTTAGAAGCTTGTTGTCATCGAGCACGGAGTTCAAGTTTTCTACCCATTCAGGGTCGACATCACCGTCGAAGATGATCCATTGACGTTTGTTGATCTCTCCACGAACATTATCGATGATTTTCCTAATAAAATAATAGAAGAATAACCACATTGACTTAATGATAATATGACATAAATTTCGCGTCATATTCGTTTCAATTGATCATTTTATAGGATACAGAAGTCCAAAAATAAATAGGTGTGTTTCAGGTGTGTTTTTAGCCAATTTTAGATATTTGTCTGTTTGTATATATGTATATTTATGGGAGTGTACATCTTGGCAAAAACTTTCTACTCATTTCTGTGACTTTATTGTTGTGTTTTTGTGTGTTTTCTATTATTATGTGATTGTCAGTTATCTATAGCAAAGAGGAGAAATTTATTCCTTGCGCTTCACTCAGAATAGTGACGCGCTATTTACTTATTCACATTTATTTTTAATTATAGTAGTGCTATAATAACTTTTTTAAGAATATTCTACTTTACTTATTTTATTGTCAAAACAATAAAATCAAGCCTACAATAATTAGACCTAGTGCGTAATGCTGACCTTAGTATATGCGTAAACAATCCATCTGTCCATTCACGTGTATTAGGATCTAAAACACCATACAATGTTTCTTTTGACATCGCCTTTGGATCTATGACATGTGCCACGCCCTCAACACCTTCGTATCTGTTGACAAATGTAAGGGGGTTATTATAATAGTTTCGTACATATTATTTTATCAACACTGAAAACTAAGTAAAACGGTAAAAACATTGGTTATGTAGATGAAAACACACTATAATAGTGATAAGCGAGTAACTTAAAAAAATTTCGTTTCATCTCCTGTTTCCAGGCACTGGAAAACTGCTATAATATTATTAGAAAACATCAAATTTAAGGTTAATCACGCTGCAAAGCTATAATAGCTCAGTTGGGAAAGGGCGGTATGAAGAAGTGGAAATATTCCGGTTTAAGTTCAGATTTCTTGATCTAGAAGAGATACGTAATCGATATTTCCAAATAATCCTCTAAATATAAAATTTTTAATATCCCAACTGATTAATAAGATAAACATTTTTAATATATAACAAAACCTTTACAAGATAGTTCTTTGATTATGTAGTTCTAATTTTCTCTCGGTATTCCATGTTATAAGCAATTGTACTTAAAAAAATGACTCGCTGATCAAAGGTTACTTTGATAGCAACCATCAACCTACTTTATATTATGTTGTATGCCATCATCAAAAAGATCTAGCGACACTTGTCGCCTAAGCAAAAACTTATGCTTTCAGATCATGCAAAGTTTGTATATAATCTTACCGTTCCAAAGCCTTAAGTAATACACGCCAGGCAGTAGACTTCCCGCTTCCAGACGGACCGACCATCATTAGACCATGGTTCAATTTGCATATTTGGTACAGTTGGAGAACCTAAGCATACAAACATAGGTAACATGGATATACTGTCACATAAGATAAGTCATATCAAAAAGATAATAAAGTTGGAAGCGCTTAGCAGTCTCAAGGGGATAAAAGAATAAAAAAAACTATTGAAAGGAGCATAGCTCTTGTATGTAATTATCACATAGATCTAGCGACACTAGTCTATTAAGCAAAAGCTTACAGAATTCCATTTTATAGTGTTGTATTGGTTTATAACTATTGTTGAAGAATTAGCGTGTCAGAGTAATGAATTGGCGAGGTGCACATGCCATACGCTTAATTAAAAAAAAACTATGTATTAATGAAAAAGAGTATTCTAAAAAAAGCATTCAAATCTTTACATAATAACGAATAAATTTAACCTATTTACATGCTAAATTTTGATTCGATATAATCTATATTTATATATAGGATGTATGTATGATTCTTATAGACTGGCTGATTTTAATGAAAATTTTCAGAAAATCTTAAGAGTGATCTAGGGGATAACTCTGTTAAGTTTCTAGCGTTTGGTGCATTTTTTTGAACTGTCAATAACAGTATTTTTATTAATGATATGCTATCCTAAAGATAGCTTAGATTAAGCTCCGCTAAGCGAGCTGAGTATGGTAGTATTAGATAAAGAACAATGCGATAGCGTGATAAAAATAATGTATTAGACAAAAATATAGTAGTTTAACACGTCGTAGGTATGTAGCTCTATTGCGTGACAACAGAGTGTTAGAGACAGTGAAGGTTGTGGGACAGACACACAGACACACCGGCACCGCGACTGACCTTCTCGATCCACGTGCTGTGTTGGGCGCGCGAGGCCGCACTGCGCCTCTACGTGCCGGGTTAGCATGGAAACCATATGCATTCACACTCACGGTCTATACGATGTCTCGGCGGACCGTACGCATGCCGACACTGTGCTTTATACCTTCTAGTTTGATAACTTTTATCTTATGTATTATAAAACAATGTCCCAAAAAGCTGTCTAGTCTGTCTGTATGTAATCGATTTGCTCAAAATTGACTAAACTGTTTTTTACGGTTTTAACTAAAAGACTTTCGACGAAGGTCTACGCTAGGAACGGCTAAATCCTTTGATGGAATTTTCATTGGAAGACAGACGTTGTGGAGCAACATATAGACACGTTTTGTTTTATCTAGCGATGTCGGGATTTACACGGGATAAACTACATGACACATTAATTTTCACCCGGGCACATCTAGTTTAAGATATTTATAAAGTTTAATGAAAGTATATTTAAAGTGACGATTTTTGTGTGCAAATTTGATATAATTATGTCATGGGAACAGAAACTTAGCGCACTATATAAATATTTTTATATAAAAATTTATGTCTGATATTTTTTAAACTTGTCGATAGATACTTAAAACCACACTCAAAAGGCATCTTGCTATTAATTGCAAAATCTCATAAAAGAGAATATACAATCTTCGTTTTTTTTATTTAAGAACGTTTATATATGTCTTAAGTAATCAGTATATAAAACACAGTGCCGCTAAAAATATAAATGACCTTAACAATAATGAAGCAGATATTATTGTTATTTTCCATTTATTAAATTATTAATGTTAATGCATGTTAGAATATTTTATTAGAATAACGTTTGATACCGTCACCAATTACATTCAATTCTGATTAATATTCGTTATTATTGATTAAAATTATTTAACAAATAATGCTATTAAGAATATTTAATGTATATGATAAAATTATTAATAATTATTGTGCTGTTTGAATCGTATGAACGATCACGAATGGCAATGAATGAAAATATTTGACACACTTTAGCAAATAAATGTTTATAAAATTATTTCCTTTACCAAATTAGTATATAATTTCGTATTAAAAGTACTCACAATGTCCACAAAAGAACGCAAAGTCAAAGTTATGTTTATTAATATAATTTTACACACCTTTTCCATCCAAGTGTTGCCATGTTCGTCTCCTTCTCCGCAAACTAAGAATTCTTCAGCGCAAACTGCTCTAATTTCATTTTTCAAACCTAATAAGTACAAAATAATTTATGAAATACAGAATTATAAGCTATGATGATCGTAAAGTTCGGTAATCTTGACTAGGCTTCTCGGGTTTAGACCCCATACAGGCACCTATCAAGTTTCCAAACAAACAAAATGAAACAAATAACGCAAGAAAGAAGGGAAGAAAAAATTATGATGAAACCTAGTTCTTTGGATATATATATATTTTGTAAATTTGCATTGGAGCAGCGTAAAAATCGAATGGTTAATTTTTTAGGTATGATAAAAATTAAATAATTAAGTTCCCTTTTTGCGTAATGAATGATATGAGAAAGAAAGTTAATTGAAGTATTTATGAATGGTCTATATAAAGCGACATAGTCGAGTAAGCAATAAAAAAAAGGTAAAACAGATAGCTTGAAAGAATGAAATGAATTTTAATTTTTTTTTTAAAATGCCATCATTTATTATTGCAAAAAGCCTACTATACTGTTGAGGATTATTTTGGAAGATAACAATGCTTGGATATAGCTGCTGTCCGACCCTGTACAAGATAGTAAATACTTAATGTCTAGTTATAAGTATTATGTTGAAAAGAGCAACCGCCGAGTTTCTTGGTGCCTCTTCTCGGTAGGAACAGCTTTCCGAACCAGCAGTAGAATTGACGATTCAAAAGCACTTATTTATAAGTTTATTTGAATATATAATTTATTCTTGAATTGAATTGGAAGAAAAAATCTTAACTATCAAGATTTACCAGTCATTTCAGCTCTAGTGTAGCCCACGTTCGGGAAGACGTCATTAAGAAGCGAGAACAAAAGTGGAATATCCTCTGCTACCAGTTTGGGAACCATTGTTTCGCACACAGATTGAATTAGGATGTCTTGTTCGGGAAGAGATTCAGCGATTGAAGCCTCATCAGGGACTTCGGTACCGCGCTCGATTAGATTTTCCTACGAAACAAAATAACAATTTCTGAGCTTGTAAGCTTTTAATAAAAGAAAATACAATACAATTTCGCCTCAATGTTAGTTATTAATTTATTTAAAGGGTACACAAAACAGAGTCCTGTCTGAGAAGCACAAGATAAAAACATAAATATATATAAACTTGAGACTAAACAGTTATCCAAAATATGTGTACACATCATGATTTACTATAAACTTATTACTTTAAAAAAATATATGTATATATAAATTAAACAGAAACTATTTTTAGGTGTGCTTTAAACTTTAAACGTTATAAGAATGATATAGGATATATCTTTAAAAAAGGCTGAGATATGGTCCTTATATAAATTATAATTTAAGATATATTACTGTTTATCGTAACGTTAAGTGTGCAAAAAAATTCACATTTTTCTTTTTCTTTCTTTCTATATTACCCGTATTTCACTTCTTGTTCTTTTCCTTCTGTTACTCAAAGGTTGACTGGAAGAGATCCCTTTAGGGATAAGTCTGCTTTTGTACACATACTATTTTACTTTTTCTTTTCTAACAATATCTATGTATAATAAATAAACGTTTTATATTGTACCATAATATGTTTAATTAAAACTGTAGATACATTAATGGAAAATAGGCTGAAGTCAGAATAGCAATAATTTACCTTAATCTTCTGGATTCTATCACGCTTGACGTTACCAGCAGAAACCAATACAGATTTGAGGGCACGCAGACCAAAGTCGTAATGAGATTGGTTGGACAACTGTTCATCACATAGCCTGAAAAACAATATATGTAAATATAAATATATGGGACAATCACACAATCGGTTTTCCTTCGTGAGGTTAAAATAAATACTTTTATTATGGTTGACAGACAACTGGTAAATTAGTACATATATAATTTTAAATAAATACTTAAATACGTATTATACACCCAGATTTGAATAACCAAAAAAATCATCATCCTCCTGCCCTTATCCCACAGTATAAACATGTTATTCTATATACATGCTGTCACATGATTTGGCTGCATTTTCACGACCAGCCACCTGCCTGACGTCAACTTACCTTAGTCGTATTTTACGACACCTCGGTAAGAAAGAGGATGGTTTATTCTACTAAACCGGATACCATGCGGCGGGTCAACTTACTTAAGTCGCCTTTCACGACACCTCGGTACGAAATGAGGATGGTCTATTCTACTCCCCCCTCATTGAAGAACCAACAAATTGATTGTAGAAAATGTTGGCTCTCTCGGCTGTAATCGAAACCGCGAACCGCGAAGTTGAAAGCGGAGTCTGCACCAACGGACCAGTCAAGAGAAAATACAATGAAATTGTTTTTGTGAGCTACCATAGAAATGTGTATTTTGGATGACGTACGGAATAATAGTATATCCGCAACGAACTGTCCTTAATATTAGGGTAAATTATTCACACACCATATTAAAAATATATATTATCAGGTACTTACTTGAAGAAGGGTACAATCTTGCAGGCTAATTTCTCCGCAGTCCTGAACCCTTGGCTGAACAACATCACCTCTGCAATAAGCTGCCTATCCGGTGTGGTCATTGCCAGACTACGGAAAAGTTTCTTGAGATTGTCTGGCAGGTTCGAACGACCAGCGTAGCCTGGATTCATAGTTATGAAGATCGCCATATCTTGGCTTACGCGTACTTGCTTGCCTACTAATTCTACTGTTATAGATTTACCTGAAACAATAACAGTTAATAGAAAAGTTGTTTTGATTACAATACATTCAGTACTTTTATAAATAATAAAACAAATATCCGGCTGAGTTGAATAGATCACTCTCATTTCTTACCGAGGTGTTGTAAAAGGCGACTAAGGGTAAGTTGACCCGCCGAGTGGTATCCGGCTGACTTCAAAAGACCACTCTCATTTCGGCGGCTAAAGTAAGTCGACGTCAGGCAGGCGACCGGTTGTAAAAAATGAGCCAATCATGTTACAACGTGTTGTTTACAAAATTTAACTAAGAACGCCTTGTCTTTGCTTGTGCAAAGAGGCTTGCCTATTAAATCTAACTATATAAGTTTCCTGAAACAATTACGCATCTAATTGTAAACATTTCAAATGTACTGTTAAGTATTAAATGAGTTTCAAGTTAATTGATACTTACTATTCTTTACTTTCATTTCATTTAATTTTAATGATAAAGTTAAAACTTTTGATGGCATGCCCTATGACCTAATCAAACATTTGTTAAAAAAAAATAGTATGTTGATACATAAAGGTTTTCCTACCCTGTAAGTTATGGAATACAATAAGAATAGTACTTTACCAGTGTTGTCGACTTCTTGGTGACTCTTGAGGGCTTCTTGTATGGTCTGTACCTGTTGAGACACTGCCGAAAGCATTCTTTCTTCGAGACGATTGAATTCATCGAAGCAACCCCATGCTCCGACCTAACGAATTGAAACAGAACCAATTTATATATACATACTTTTAATATAAACCCTGTTTGTTAGACTTTCATAAATAAATATTAAATAAAACACTCATACCTGACAGAGCCCGACAAAGATTCTTCCCATGGCTTGGAAGTCGAAAGTTTCGTCGCAATTAAAAACCAAAACGAAACGACCAAGTTGGTTGCCTAGAGCTTTAACAGATTCCGTTTTACCCGTACCAGCGGGACCTGAACATAAACAAACATTGAATGAGCTACGAATAAATAATTGTCAATCAATATTAACAATATAATTGACGATCCCATATGAAAAGATTTTAATAGAGTGAACAAAGTAAAAAAATATTTACTAAATTCTATTATTAAATTCATATAAATAACCAGTACAAAAAGGTGCAATTTGATGAAAGAAATTCAATAGCACCTATATGCATCCTGGATGATTTCAATACGGAAAAAACGGATTTAACACCAATTTTTAATAAATTTAGTATATCTAACCAAATGGTGATCCTCCGAGTCTCGCCTCCAAAGCCTGAGTCATGGTGAGATAACAGCGATCCGTCAAAGGGGTTTGTACCAGACGATCTTGTACGCCCAAATATTCGAAACCGTAGAGGAATTTGGCATTCGCCATATGGATAGTTAGTTGTTGTAATACCTAAAACAGAACGTAAAAATCAAATATCTATAATCTATTGTTAAGTATTACTTTATGACTTCTTCTTTATGATATTGAGATTGACATCATATATGATATATTATTGACATAATTATTGAACTCGAATTAATACGAATGACGTGATAACTTTTAATTAATAGAGCATTTACAATGAGATTTGACTAATATAATTTAAGGAATTAAAATGTATCTATTGTTAGTTGTCTAATAAATAAATAAATAAAATAAATAATGTATGAGTTACTACAGGAAATATCATCCTAATTGAGGGGATCAGAATCAAAAATAGTTAAATCCTAAAGTCACAATCAAATTCAGCTAATTTTAAATATTTGTATTACAGTTTGCAGGAAACGTAAAGATTGATATTACTTAAATTCACAGCGATTAAATCATTGTTTAAAAAATTTTATTTGTCGAAACTCCAAGAATTAGAAATTTAAAACAAAATTATCATTTTACTCAATTTTGATTATTTTGGATATAGCTAGGTTTGATTCTAACCCCCTCAATAAATAAAATCGCTGAGATATTAGCTATTATAATTTTTTTTTAATTAAAATGATACGACCGGCCCAATGGTGCTGGTGTCAATTTGGTGTAAGTGCCCACAGCTAAGGGCCATGTATATAAATGTCCCATGTATTTAAAAAAAAGGGTAAATCACCCTATTGTAGATAGTAGGGTAGTCAGTATTTTATTTAATAAAATGATTTAATATTTAAAAAAGTAAAATATTTTTATTATCAATAAAATGTTGATTAATATCAACCAAGAGTTATACTTACATCATTGTTTCTGGGATCGAAGTAGAAACGCATCTCGCACAGCCATTCGAACGATCGTGGACTATTCACGTCCGATGCAATGAGACGTCTTGTCACTGTACGCTTATGGACGAACTCGTTGATCTACAAAAAAATATAAATTACTCGCTAGTAGTAACCATCTAAGGTAGATGGTTACCACTCATTACAGATTTCAAGGATTCAGTCATTGTCCTTAATTAAAATCAAATTTATTTCGCGATGTTCTGAAATTATCCTGTGGGTCTAAGGTAACCACTAGTGATACACTAATATAAGAAATAGAATTTTACATAGCAGATAGACTTTACTATTTACAAGACAAATTTTTTATGAGATATCAGGACTAAAAAACGTAAAGAAAAAAAATTAGTTCGCTAGACTTATTTATTAGAATGATTAGTGAATGATTTTATATGAAAATATAAATTTAGTCATTACAAATTTTTTTTTACGTTTAAGTGATATTTACATGAAAGACTTGAAATAATTTTGAATAATAAATCTTAATTTTTGAATATATTTTTTAAAAGTTTTACTTTATTTTGCATATTAGATCACTAAATAGAATTGAGTATATTTCTATTTAATTCAATTATAAATTGTTGATTGCTAAGTTTGATTTTCAAATTTTGTGTGAAAACTCACGAGATGTTCCAGTTTCCTCCTTCTCAGAGCTGGTTGTTCTTGCAGCACTGAGTCGGCTAAGATGTTAAGCATATGCTCCACGTGTTGGAGCACACGACCCAGGGCATCTCCGCCACCGCCTACCAATGCGGCTTCAACATCCTCCGACCATAAAATTTGAACCGCTAGTACTACGATTTGCGCCTGTAAGAAATTTCACTTTAAAATCTAGTTTTCATAATTTAATAAATAAATAAAAATAAATATTTGGGACACTTACACGGCCGTCCGTCCCCAAAGTAAGTAACTCAATACTTGTGTTATGGTAAACAGACAACTGGTGAATATCAAATTATATAATTTTGAAATACATACTTAAATACAAATTTGTGCCCAGTTTGAAAGTAATAAGATACAACAGGAATAGAATTGAGTTGTTGCATTAGCAACCTTAAATACTAAGTTTGTGAAAAAAACAGAGTTAAAATCTTTATTAGATAAATTAGACTTTAAAGGATTGCCTTTAATTTCTACTTTAACTTCTTTATTTATTTATTATAAAGCGTGAATTGGAAAACTAGAAGAATATAGTATTAATCCTTACCAATTTCAATTATTTTAGTTCTCTAAGAATTTAAGTGATTTACATATAATTTAAGTCAATATATTATAAGTTGTCATAAAATAAAAACACATGTGACAATTTTATTAAGGGCGGAGCTCACTCAAAGTATAATATGATCTGTTACTCATGCTGAACCATGGGTCGCGTCGCGAATAAGATATAATTCATATGAATCTAGAATTTGGAACCAAGTCTTGTCATCAATCATCATCAAGTCATGTGCTTTTAATGCTCCATGGTACCAATATTGAAAGAAAAAAATTATAAAATTATTTAAAAAAAATACCTGGTATTTATCACACCAGTCAATAAACTTTTGCGGGTCGACATCCCCGTCTTTAAATTGTTTCACATCGCCGACCGCGTCTTTCAGCCGACAAGCTAGTGTAACGCGCATTTCTCGTTCGACCATAGACAGCCACGAGTTGATCTTTGGATTCTCTACCGTTGAAACAGGTGACGTGAAATAAACCTAAAAATACAGAATTCGAAATATTAATGTTATTGAAATCGTTTACACAACTCTCGAACTGCTAAAATCTTTTGAAAAACTTTTATCTGAAAAAAGAAAGTCGATCGATTTATAAAACCAGATACCTGTAGAGCAAGTAATTTTAGTAGAGTGTGTAAGCACTAATATAGAATTGAAATTAGTAATAATATTTTCTTTGTATCTTTCTGTGTATGTTCGGTATGCTTTTGGGTAGATAAGTTTATTATTATTAAAGAAAAAAGGAACAATTTTTCTTGTTATCTTTAGCAAATACTCAAAGTTCTAGAAGAGGTATAATTCAAACAGTTTAAAAATAAAAATACAACAATTGGCCTTACTTCTTCACCCTCACGAGACGCTATACCATTGATGATAGTGTTATCTTCATTAAGAATAATAGCTGCCACACCAGCAAACATTTTTTTAAAGTGTTTCTGGAGACGAGCAATGTTTTTGCTGTTACCGATAATTTCCAAAAGATCTTCATCACCCACGAAGTAGAAACTGTTGACATAATAGTTGTATTAAAGAAGAAAGTATAATCATAATAACAAAATGTACAAGTTATATTGTTTAACGTAACATGGACAAGTCTTAAGCATGGATAAGTCCATGCCTAAAACGGGCAAAGTATATTGTGCAAATGTTACTTAATCGTAATTTTTTTTGTTACGCTTTATAACAAAACACGGGCTGTTTAAAAAAGGAAACTCTTAATAATATTGTAAATTTAGTTTATAGAGATTATATACATTGATAAAAATATTATTCTAATATTAGTAAGCAACAGAAGCTTTGATGATGTTTATGAGAAGAGTTAATGTTTGTTATGCAAATGGTCACTTACCGAGGAAAGCTGCTCCTCTCCCTTTCAAGGTATTCTCCGAGTGCTTTTTGTATTTTACCCAACAGATCGGCTAATCGTTCCAGGGAACGCTGAACTCCCGGAATGTTAAGAACATCCATTACCATTGGAGATTTGCTGACTTTTTTCATCAGTCCCAAAAATTCCGAGCTAGAAATAATAAAGCGTGTTTTTTTTAAGGAATAAACACCACGATAAAGGGACGTCGAACTTTTGGGAATCATTAAATAAATCAATGCCTAGAAAATGTTGATTAAGCAAAAGAATCTTAGATTATTCTTATACAGTTCTTGCAAGTTATGACGCAACGACTCAATAGAAGAATAATATTGAGAAAGTATTATCAAAAATTATCTTCAACAATTTTCTAACTTAACTGCAAAGGTTGAATGTAAAAGATCGCTACAGCAATAAGACCGCCTTTTCGCGCTTGACATGCTTTTATTTCTTATGCAGCAATGTTTTTAGTGCTATAATAAGAAAAAACGACTTGTTTCTTGACGCCATAGAACTTTCTATGTACGATTTTATATGTACCTTATGCTTTGGAACCGGCTTGTCTCAACTGGCAGTAAGGTTTTGATATCAGCAGAGCCACTAAAGATGCCTTCGAGGTACACCCAACGACGCTGTACGTCAATCCATACATCGAATAATGCGTTGATACGGTTCAATTTCTCTTCCCACGTTAATGCCTCTTCTTCGAATACCTAAATTAAATTGTAAAAACATCTTTAAGCTGGATACATAATTAATCCATCAATAGTGTAATAAAATAGCTCTAAACTGGCAATTAAAAAAACATGTAAATTGATTGTTAGGGCCCTAAAATTAATGCTTTGCATTAATGTCTAAAGCTTTAAAATAAATAAACTTTTCAGTGTTTATATTTTTGAAAACTGATTTTTTGATTTTATATGACACATTGAAGCACAAAACTTAATGTTAGCTATTTTATTATAGAACCTGGAAAAAGTCAAATTATACCAATAATTATGATAACAGTGTACTTGTATTGTACTCTACCTTATAATAAGGCGAAAGTTTCATGGCAGCAACACTGTTTATATGTTCTTTGACTTTGTTGAAGAGGTCATCCCAACCTCTGATTATCTTGCACTTGTTCTGATAATTAATAAGGTCTAGTTCGTAGCTTTGCCAGGATTCACGAACCTGTAATATTCAATAGATTTAACTTATTAATAAACAACTTCTAATTATGACAGTACAATGTATAAAAATGGCACTTTACGATAATAAATGTTGGATATGGTATAAATATTCCATCTGCTTGATGTCTAATTTATTTGAAATCAACTTATTTGAATTTAATATATTATGTCATGTAGTTTTATAATGATTTTATATCTTTATAATGAATCAGTTAAATAGAAAACATGGTCATGAAAAGAATATAGAAACAATTTTTAAAACACCATTGTTTGTGTTTGATATGATTAAAAAAATACATACGTATATAATTTTACCTGTTTTAAGAACTCTTCAAGCGCCATTTCTCCCTGAGCGACGGATACCACATCCTTAACTGTATGTTCATTATGTAACAAGTCAGCATCCCATACTTGTCCAAGAGTTAACTCGGAAAGCGACCAGTCTACTTTCAGAGCACGGCACAGTTGGCGCCAATGACGCTCCTTTAGAGCATCGGATTTCAGCTCAACGATAAGCATGTTGACCTAAGAATACATAATTTCTTATTTAACTGGGAATAATTGTAACAAATTAGATAGCATTTGTAGAAATGTTCAGTTTTAAATGTATGTGATCTATTCAGGTAAAAATCTTAAGTTTTGTTTGCCTATATTTTAAAATCAGGATCAATGAATCGGGGCTATTGAAGTTTAGGTGTCACAATTTGACCATAAATTATAAGACATAGTCATATCCTACTGTTATTATAAATACGAAAGTTTGGGAGTATGTATGTATGTTTGTTACTCTTTCACAGCGAATTCAAGGAACCAATATCGATAAAATTTGATACAATTATTCCTTATACACCGAAATAACATATAGGCTATAGAAATCCTAGTAATTCTACAGGAATAGGGATGTCATTGGAAAGCGGATTTATTATCCACCTACCACACGACAACAGTTCACGCGAACGAAGTCGCGGGTAAAAGCTTGTCCGGTTATAACTCAAGGATATAAAAATACAAGCATAGGGGCAAAATACACACAGAATTCATTAATTTCATATTACTGTGCATACCTTAGTATAAGATTGAAGTAGTTTCCGGACATATTCGTAACTGTCATACATTCGTAGCCGGGCTGGTAGCTCTTTCAGTTCATTTAACATCGCTTCCAGCTGTTGCCTACAAAGTACAAAAATACGTATTAAGTACTCTGATAAACTGTGTGATAGTTAAAGCCTTTTGCATGCATCATGTACCCAATTTGGTCAATTTTTAATAATTTTGCCATACATGGAGTTTATATCTATCTGATTTGAAAAATAATGAACAAGTACTGACTATTCTATGTATTACATATACATATTATAGTGTATAAATTTTACGGCAATTTTTTAATAGTTTCGTGCATATTGAAATACTGAATTTTCCAAACAATACCAATTTACCTTAGTTTTCTAGGCTGTACGGAGAGCCATGGTTTTTCCCTGATATCATCAATCTGGGTCCAGATCTTACTGAGTGAGGACCACACTCCGCGTAAATCTTGAAGTTCTTCCAGTGCTACTGTCATTCGCTCATTGTTGACTGAGCTACCTATGATGCAATAATCAATCAATCATCACTCTTTTCGATGAACGGATATATAGAATTTGTTTTCAGATAATACTCAAACTTTAAAGTAACACATCGGTAAAATAAAAATAACATGGAATAATACGAAGTGTAATAAAATAATAATGAGAGAGAATGTACAGAAATGAGATGAAACAAATTAGTACACCACTGTGATTAAGTTGAAGTTTTTCTCAACTCTGGTTTTCAGTTGCGACTGTTGCGAATTGGTGGTCCAAAAAGAACCCCGCATCAAACAAAGCGTGAAAAAATACCTGTATCGTGCAGTTCAAGCGCTTCTTTAGCTTTAGCAACGTTATCCCTTTCATCCTTGAGGCGCGTGTACCGCGTCTCCATAGTCTGTAGTCTCGTCAATGCGTCCTCTGGTCTCGTCGAGCCATCAGTAGGCTTACTGCGTTCCCATTCGGCAAGGAATTCAAGGGTACGGGCTTCGACTGCTTTATCTTCGGCAACGATCTTTTGCTGAAGAGATGCAACCTGAAAATAAACAGTGTTATTTGCCACTGACAATAAGGTATACATTCAAACGGAAAACCAAAGTTAAGTGTTACCTTCATCACTCAATGAACTAATAGAATTAAAATAAACATCGATTTACTGAATATAATGGAGGGGGAAAAAATTCTAAGACTGTTGTAACGTTTTTAAACAAACTTGAATATAATAGCATTCGAAAATTATTAAAGGTTTTTTTTGTTTAATTTAATACGTCATGGCAATAACGTTATAACTTTAGTCGTACCTGAGTTTGAATGGAAGAATCTTTCCTGCGCATAATTTCATTGAAAGCGCTCCATTCGCCTTCAATATTGTCCACGTGAAGCCATTGCGCTGGGAATTGGAATCTACAAAATTGGCACATTATAATGTTCAGTAGGTCTGCTATAGATAAAATATATTTTTGAATATTGAATATCTTATAAATACCTCTGTCTTTCTAGAATTCTTTGGGCCTCCCTGTAGATATCGACTTGTTTTTCCCAAGCCAACACTTCCCTCTTAAGTTGTTGCACGTAAGTGATTAGGGACACCGCATCGCTAGTAGAAGCAGCCTCTGTAATTAATTAATAGTAAGTAACCAGGAATGGGATATGCATGGAAATAGTATTATGTTCATTTGAGTAGGGCTAATTTGTATATAAAAATCATGTACCAATGGTTTGTTGTTCAAGTTGCCCCCTGGATTTCGCAAGTCTTCCGTGGAACTGCACCATTTCTCCTCCGAGTAAGGCTCCAAATTTGCCAAGCACCTCTTTGTGCCAAGCGTCGTATTTCAACGCAACCTTGCTCTGCACTCGAGCGAAATCGATCACGACAGGTCCATATTCACGACGGGTGTCTGATGTATCGAATGTTGTACGAGATTTCCTTGTAACATACATTGAAATTATTAACGCCTTTTAATAATATAAAGGGTTTTAAATCAACGGTAAAATATGTTATAGCATAAAACATGTTTGTCTTTATACAAGAGTTCCATACTCATGCAGTGAGACGAAAAATAATTGAGTTTTGTAAAACGTTGAACTTTAGTAAAATTATTTTAAGCCAGATTTATTTTAAAAATATACTTTATACTTTTAAAATAAATCTGGCAGAGAATTTTTTTTTAGTCAAGTAATCATGCATCAATTAAAAACAAAAACAGGCTATTTGTTTATAAGGTTATAAGGTTTATAAGGTGAATAAGGTTGTACTTGGTAGCTCTGAAATGATACAGTGCTTGAACACACTATATACGAAACAAGGGGATAAACAGTTGCAGATATAAAAATAAAATCTCCATAATATAATAATATTTTTGTTATTTTAAGCTTACTTAATATCATTAAGGCATTTGATCCATAACGTGATGTCTTCCCCAAGACGACCATATAAACTCTCTGGTTGAAGATCCCATAATGCTTGATAACTGTAAAAATATAAACGAACGCTTAGAACATATTACAAACAATATTCTTAAATAATAGTTTCTGTCAATAGGGTGGTCAAACTATAAGTCGAAGTCATAACTTACCGAAGCCATTCGTCAACGTATTCACGAACTTGTGATATCTTCTGTTCGATGGCGTCATATGCATTTTCAAGCGGAGAAGATCCTCCAGGTAACTTTGTTAGCAAGTTTCTGTAGGTAGCAGTCTGAGCACGCGCCACGCCTACTTGATATCTGTTCATATAACGAAACAAGTCAATATCTTAGCATAGTCCATTCTACGAGAAATGTTATTAAAAGTGAATACCCGAAAAATGAATGAAATTATGTATAACATACGCAACAAAAAAATACACAGTACAAGTTGGGGCAACAAACTTACATTCATAGTCAAGAGAGGTACTATTTTTCCCGATCGACCATAGATGGTCTTTTAAAGCAATAATTTAGTGATGAAAAAGTTACTATTAAGGTTACTGTTCAGTGGAACTGCTGGGTATAGACCTCCTTTTTCCTTTTTTGCAGAGAAGGGTTGGAATAAACCCAGACTGCTCCAAGGCGGATTCGTAAGTGACACATATTTCTAGAATTCTATAGCGATATGCAGCTTTTCATACTATATTTTCCTCCCCTAAAATAAGGTGATAAATTTTAAATATTTATTAGGTACAAACGTTTTACCTCGTGACACCCTCGAAAGTTTCACACGTTGTCACCGTTCGGCTATTACAGGGTATATAAGTAATTTTAGAGAATGGCGATAGTTGAATGTTACCTGGTGCTCTGCAGGCGGTGCTGGCTGGTTACAACGGCCTGCCAGGCGAACATCTGACGCATGAGTTGGAAGCGCGCTTCTTCCAGCGACGGAAACAGATACATCTGCTGGTTCGTGATTCGTACTTCGTGCACCACACGGGCGATCTAAGGAAACGTTTGTCTTGGTATTATTTAAATGAATTCTGTAGATTGTATGTTAAATAATGCCGCGTGGTATCCGGCTGAATAGAATAGTACTACCCTCATTTCTTACAGAGGTGTCGAAAAAGGCGCCTAAGGGAACTTGACCCGCCGAGCGGTACTCGGCTGAGTAGAATAGACCACCCTCTTTTCTTACCGAGGTGTAAAAGGCGACTAAGATAATTTTACCCACCGTGTGGTATCCGGTTAAGTAGAATAGGTCACTCTCGTTCTTACCGAGGTGTCTTAAAATACGACTAAGGTAAGTTGATGTCAGACAGGCGACCGGTCGTAAAATACGTAGCTAAATCATATGACATGTTTATAACATGTTGTGCTGACTCCACTAAGAGTGGGATAAGGGCAGGAGGATGATAAGATGATAAAATAAGCAGTTTTTGTTGTTGATGGACTCTTGCAATAGATAAACAGGCTGGATTCAATCAACTACAAAACCATAACCACTACTAATATAGCACTGAGAATATTCTCTAGCCAATTTCAACAATCAAACGATTGCTTGATTGTTGAGGTTGGTTGGCCAGTAAACTAAAGCATCATCAGGAGTTAGATTCACATGATATAATCATATATCATTCGCAAATGATTTTGTGTTGTAATACATTGCGTTTTTCTAAATTCTGCATTAGATATGAAAACAATTGTACACTTTTAGAATTATAGATATTAAATTTTATCGCAGATTACAGCAAAATAATATTATCATTATTTCTGTATTATAGACCTCCGTAAATTAGGCCTAATCATATAAATTCTTCAGAAAATAGTAGGTACCTGAGGTTCTCCGCCGGGTTTATGTGTAGGTTCAGCGGGTGAGTATGTGTCCATGGACAGATCGAGTTCATTAGTCTTGCCGAGCAACGCTCCAGTCCAAGCTTCGATACCGGCCTGTAGCCGAGCAGCAAGGCTCTTCTCAACCTGCAGAATTATGCATTATATTGTAAGAAACAAAGCATTAACGGTGATTTTATATCATACCAAAAAAAAAAAATAACGTCACGTATGTATCAAGCTTATCGCTGTCGAACATAGCACTTACGAGTACCTAAATAACTTTGTAAAATATGTATGGAAAAAATTGAGTTATTATTTAATCTCAAGATAATCATAATAAAAGTATGAAAAATCAATCGTTTCTTTAAATTAAGCTTCGTCACCTCTTCATCCAGGCGCTGGACCCATAGATGTAAGTTGCTGTACTGGCGCAAGGAGAGATCATCAATAGCGCGTTGAAGTCGGCTCAAAATGTCCGCCAAACTTTGAGCAGAGTACGGACAAGTCTCCAGTGAACGAGCATCCACTGATATCTGCTCTTCTACAGCTAGAAGGTCTTCAACCTGTTGATTGATGATTAAATGTTTTAAGATGAATGAATTAAAAGATTAATTTCTTTTTAACAAAACTATATTACAAATAAATTTTGAAACAACAAATGTAAAAATGTGGGAGGCAATAATTTACTGATAATACTATAATCGTTTTTTCAAATAATTGATGCCATTTATATAACTTCTTATTATCAGTTACACATTTTCAGTATTTTTTTTTACCTTTTCTTGGAAGATGAGGACGACCTCACTTAGTCTTTGTACATAAGGGTCCAATTTATATGACTCCCAAACAAGAGCCATACCCTCTGACACTTGACATAGTACATCACGTCGAAGCCCTGCTACTAGTGGTATTATCGATGCCTTGTCACGAATCTGGAATATTCTTTTTTTAAGTCACTGTTCATTATGATAGACATCCATCAACCAACAAACGTTTGCATTCATGCTTGATAAATCAAGTACTAACCCAATCAAAATGTCTTGTCAATTTTTTTTAACCCTACTAATAAATAATATAAATGGGAAGGTCTGTGCTTGTTATAATTTCACAGCCAATCTATTGGATAAATATTGATAAAATATGGTACAAGTGAAACTTATATATCTGACTTAAATATAGGTTAAAAAGTCTCATTTTTCTTTTTGAAAAGGGAAAATACATAAAGTATATATTTGGAGTACATATGTTAACATGTAAGTTGTAGCGCACGAAGTTGCAAGTGAAATATAGAAAAAAATAGAATATCAATAAAGGGAAAGCTTTATTGAAAAAAATAGAACATCTATATACATGGAAGCTTTGTTTTAATTTAATTCATCTGGACAGGCAACCTATGAAAAAATTACAGACCCATTCAGTGTTTGATTCATCAAATTAAATATTATATGATGGTGTTCTAATTATTTAGGATGATATGTTGATTCCATTCCAGAGTAATTGATGCTAAAATAATTCAAAGGAATTGGAATTAAATAATTGAAACATTAGAATCTTGTTGCATTGTATCAATTTATAATTATGTATGGAGATATAAATGGAAATTTGATTAAGCACAGGTATACAATGGATTGTATGACTATTACAACTATCTCCAACCACTGTTTAACTACAGTTTACATACAACCTATTTAAATAAACCAAACAATAAAAAGCAATTTTATTTGAATATATTTTTCCTTATGCAAGTCGATAAGTTTTTTCCACTATAAAGCTATTTTACGCATTTTTCGCCAAATTAATATAAAGCATAGTGCACAGTAACAAAATCTATATAAATTACTTATGATATGTTATTTTAAATTTATGAGTACAATTAATTTGCTACACATAATTAAACTCTAAAAGCATTATCTGTGTTAAGCTCTAGGAGCATCAGTATTAATATCATGCAGCCTATAAGTAAACTACCTTCGTATGATTCCTATTATTTAGCTGCACAAATTAAAATGTACGTGTTAGTGATGTTCATATAAAATATTTCGATATATGTGTGTTTTCTGGTTTCTTAAGATAGTAGACAGAAATTTTATTGAGCTACAGTTATTTTTTTTCATGGTGCCCTTGCACTGTGAATATTTGTCTGTGGTTTGTGAAATCTACATACCTTTTCAAGGGTGCGTTCATAAGTGCGTACGCTTTCAATAAGGGATATGGCGAACGGATAGAGTTGATTTGCTTGATGCGCTTTATTGACGATCGCGAGAGGCACTCTATAAGAAAATAATAATTTTAAAATAAAAAAATTAATATATGTATTTATTCTCATATTTTCTATTAATGACTAAGGCAAATTCAAATAATAAATATTACATCTCTCATAGTACTAAAGAACAATAAAAAGTAAGTATGGAAATTCTGGATGCAAAAGTAAAACTTTCCGAGAATTGCTTCTTCCTCAACCAATCCGTTGCTGGACATAAAGCTTTTTAAGGGGTCTCCGCACCATACAATATTGTGCCGCTTGGATGCGGCTCCTTGCGTCCTTTTTGGTACTTTAGTTTATCAATATGGGGCCATTCCAACACCTAGAGACCTCAACGCCCATCGGTTATCCACACTAAGTGCCCTGAAGCTTTGCTATACGAAGGAAAAGTTTTATGAAAATATACTTGTAGGTATTGTATACTATGTATATTTTTTTACAATTAATAAAAGAAAAGTGTGGTTTATGAGTTTTATAATATTTTCAAGAAATCTATAACTTACTTCTTTAAGTAAAATTAATGTTTTAAAAATCATACCTGAATCCCAAGTTTTTAAGGTTACGAACTTCTTTATACAAAGTAATGATTTCTGGTAAAAAGTTGACTTTCAATTTCAGCACTGTGCCTGTTTTGCTCGAGCGAGCGCGCACGGATTCGATAGCAAAGATACGTCCCGATACGCCTAAGTTCCTTTGTTGTACCTAAAATATTCCACGTGTAAATCATTAAAGCTTAAAAGTGCTCTTCTATATATTTCTTATCTATATAGTAAAAAAATATGTTAAAGCTACATTAAAATTACTTACCTTACGGGCCCAGTCATCGAAAACCTCTTGGGTATTTAGTTTCTGACGGAAGCTGTCCCCATCAGCTTTTAGTTTTTGCCCTTCAATATGATTTTCCCATCCTTTACCTATGAATAAAAGTTGCAGATTTTAAGAAGACAGACCATTGGATTGTAAATATGTATTAAAATTTTACAAACTCACGGTACGAATTACTATGAAACGGGAGATTTATTTGTGGCATAACTAAATTTCTACACCTTAATATTTTTAAGTTGTATGTCAAGTATTGAAGTCAAATTACACATTATTTATGTATTTTAATCTTACCAAGTACGTCTTCAACACGTTTCAAGTAAGCAGTGAGTTGGTGATCGATTTGCTTCGCCCAAATTATAGATCCAGCAACTGGAGGAAGGTCGCGTACTAATGAGAGACGACTGCACTTAGATTGCGGGTATTGTACCTTCGAAGAAAAGTAACATGTAAAATAAAAGTCACATTCTAAACAATAATACCTATCGTTAACTAAACATTGTTTTAATGTTTTCTCAAATTTCATTCTGCCATAATATAATTCAATGATGTCAAGTATTTAAGTAATAATCATCGCACATTGATTTTGGGTTGATGTACAATTATAGTTTCTATTTATTAGAATTTATGTTTATATATCGATCTTAAGTTATGTAAAAATAGAAAAAAAATGTATATTGTTCCATCCCAAGAATAAATGTATGTAACATAGGACATACATTTATTAAACTTTAACTTTATTCCTCTGGTAAGGCGATATCAAGTTTATACTATTATTAAAACTGAAACAAGACACCAACATTTTGCGTGGTATTTTGGGTGCATTTTGGCATCACCACTATGCTAGGAAAGGAGGTTATAAAAAACAAAAAAAAAATGAAACGAAAATAATATTACAAATTCCGTTAAATATGAAAAAAGGTAGTAATATGTACGTATGTGTATATATATATATATATATATATATATATATATACATATATATACATATATATATATATATATATATATATATATATATATATATATATATACATATATAACTTTCTATGTTAAATCTAATTACTAAAGCACAAAATAAAGGAGAAAAAAATCCAATGAATCCAAATGAATAAATACCTTGAATTTTTCATGTAAGGCTTCGATATCGTCTTTCACTCGCTGGATGAGTTGCGTTTGATACTCGCGTATTGCGCCGCGGATATGCGGGCGGACGAACAGTGCGTTGAAACGGGAGAAAATGCGAAACATTTCATTAGCATTTTTAGCCGTGCCGAGTTGATCACGGAGGTGAGCTGTTATTCGGGTTTCTACGCGATCTGTTTGGCAAAAATTAGGACAGTATAGTAGATTATGATCCTGTTGCATAATAAGGGTTCGGTCTTATAACACTCGTGTTATAAGACCAAGTTATGTACAGTGTCATACACTACTTTATCTACTCTTATTTTAAATGTGTGAATATTAAGAATCTTTAATTCTATTTACAAAAGTTTTAGTTTATCAACTAATCCGTAAAAATTCTATATTTTTTTGTTATATTACGAGAAACAGTTACACATAACAGTTACACAAAGGTATATGAGACACTTTATTTGATTTGACTATATCATTGATTGATATTTCATCATTGTTACGTAGTGCATTTGAACTAAATTTTTACTCTATAAAATTAATATGTAATAAATACAAATACAAAAATCTATTCATACCGATTCTGTCTTCGTATCGTCGTACGGCTGCTTCCCAGGCATCACAACCTTCACGGGATATGTCCAAACAGTCAACTTCTTTCACATTTTCATATGCTAAGTTGACCTGAAAAACAAAGGCTATTATTACAAACTATTTTGCTTATAATCAGCGCTATATCGAACACAAAATAGTAACAAGAAAAATTACAGAACAAAAAATAAATAAATGTAAAACAAACAACTTTTATGGTGAATGTACTGCAGACTATTTAATTCCAAGATTGATAAATGATTTACCATCATCATCATCATCTTCCTGCCCTTATCCCACTCTAAGTGGGGTCGGCACAACATGTTATAAACATGGTGTCACATGATTTGTCTGCGTTTTTACGTCCGGCCGCCTGCCTGACATCAACTTACCTCAGTCATATTGTACGACACATCGGTATGAAAGAGGGTGGTCTATTCTACTCAGCCGGATACCACACGGCGGGTTGACTTACCTTAGTCGACAAAACTAAAATCAATTATTAAATACATGTCAGAATCAACCTGTATCACTTGTCGTGATCCTTATCTCCAACATTATTTTTCTGTTTTGCTCGCAGTTATTGTAAAAAAATCTACCCGCACTACATATAATAGATTCAACTTATCTCATATGTATTTGTATGATTGTTATAACTAAATATATGGGATACTTACATACACGGTCGTCCGTCCCCAAAGTAAGTAACTTAATACTTGTTATGGTAGAGATAACTAGTGAATTTATACTTATATATTTTTTAAATACATACTTAAATACAAATATACATCCAGGTTCAAAGACCAACAATTTCACTTATAGAAAATGTTGGCACTCGGCGGGAATCGAACCCGCGACCCGCGGAGCTGAAGGCAGGGTCACTACCCACTGTACCAACGGGCTAGTTATATACAGAGTTTTTTGTTTTCAAAGGACAAGCGGGATTTTATTATGAAGTGAATACCCCACCTCGGCGATTGCATTCGCGTCTGCAGCGTCCATAGTGAGCGAATGTGGCTGAGCCGGCTCGCCAGCTGCACCGGTCTCGGTAGTTGCTGCAGCACGCGGACGTAGCACCTTGACATAGACATAGCAATTGATATAAACTAGTTTTTATATCTCAGAGCTGTGATACATCGCCCGGAAAGACGGTCATAACCAGGAGCAGCTCTTGGTCACCGGCAAAGTAGTTGGAAAACGGCAAAGAGGCCGGACCCCGATCAGATGGTCTGACCAGATCCGTGCCACGCTGGACTAACCTACCAACCCGCATTAGAGCAGTGTGGTAGGTCTTAGCTCCAATCCTTCTCTCCAAAAACGGAGAGAGGAGGCCTATGCCCAGTAGTGGGATAGTAATAGGCCGTTACTTACTTACTTATCTTTAATTTGCCAAATTTTATCAATATTCGTATTATAATCGTATTAGTATGGATTTTGAAGTGTTTAGAGTGTGCTCGTCGAGGTTTCCATGAGGGACTTTCTGCATAGACTGTAACTTTGAAAAAAGTCACTGTGTCTTCTATTCTTGCTTAACATTATATATAGTAAAAATTTATCTTTAAATAGCACTAGTAGGCAATCATCATTCTCCTGCCTTTATCCCACTTAAAGTAAGCTCGCCACAACATGTTATAAATGTTGTCACATGATTGGGCTGGGTATTTTACGACCGGCCACCTGCCTGACTTCAACTTAGCGATGTGAAAAAATAATCGATTTTTAATAATCGATTATTTTTTCATCAAAAATCTATTTTTTAAAGGTCGATTATTTTTGGGAACCCTTTTTGTTTTTTACTCTTTCTTGTTTTTAAAGATTAGATTAGATATCCAACAATGGTTGGATGAAATAAATTTAGCCAACTACACATTTTAATCCAATTTCACAAACAGCGCATCTGATATTATTTCTTGGTAGTTATCCACTTTAATTAGCCTTTATTGTAATTCATTATTAATATTAAAAAAGACAACTTTTGAAATAGTCACAAAAATATCGATTATTTCATAACAAAATAATCGATTTTTTAAAAATCGAGAAAAAGGGGTGAGATTTGATGGTGGTCTATTCTACTCAGCCGGATACCATGGTGGGTCAACTTAACTTAGTCGCCTTTTACAACACCTCGGTAAGAAATGAGAGTGGTCTATTCTACTCAGCCGGATACCATACGACGTTAAATTATTTTTTTGTTTGTGTCTAATTTTATTATAGGTAAGTTTTATATGTAGCAACTACTGGATGTCCAAATAAATAAATAAATTTGTTTATCTATCTCTTTATATAGCATCACATAATCAAATAAAACGATTTAAAACATTTTTGTTTGAACAATTTAATTTGTTCCATTTAAAACGTTGATAATTGTTTTTATATACATACTCTGCTAATAAGTTCATACTTAACCATGTACACGATGGTTACCGGAGCTATCGGACTAGAATAATGCCTTTCAATTTGGTCTTCCACGTTACACACTCTATATTCTGTGATTTTTAGCTTTAAATAAATTGAATAATGATATTTTGAAAAATAATAATAATTACCCTTAGCATTACGGTGCGAAGTTGCTCGTGGTGCCGACGGAAGCGGCGCATATGTTCCATACGCGCTTGTAGACGCTTGTGTGAAGGCGAAACGCGCCAAACCATCTTAAGGTGCTCATCACGCTTTTTCTTTACGATATCTCTGTTGATCAATAACGATATCATTCATTCTCCTGCCCTTATTCCGCTCTAAGTGAGGGCGGCACATGTTATAAACATGTTGTCACATGATTTGGCTTCGTATTTTACGAACGGCCGCCTGCCTGATGTCAACTTACCTTAGTCGTATTTTACGACACCTCAGTAAGAATAAGGGTGGTCTATTCTACTCAACCGTATGCCACACGGTGGGCCAACTTACCTTAATCGCCTTTTACAACACCTCGGTAAGGAATGAGGATGGTCTATTCTACTAAGTCGGATAATGACGATAAGTTGAAAAATTCTTTGTTGTTTAATTTTGACTTGAAATTAGAAATTTATGTTAATCGTTTCCACCCTCGACTTTTTCGGTATGCACTTTAGCATTGAGATTAAACGTAGCAAATGTCAGTCTTTGACAATTTAACCGTATATTTACTAAATCCACATCGATCCGTTGCTTTATTTAAACGTGAAAGAAGAAATTTTGTATTTCTAACAAATGCAACGAATATTTTTTATAATAGTTCTCTCGCTACTTGCGATTTTGTTGTGAAGTCTATCTCCTAATGATGCTTCGGTTACGGGGCGAAACGATTGGTAAGTATCGGGTAGTCAATGTGTGCAGTGCTAATGTATTGTGGTGGTGGTAATTCGTAATGCATGCGTTTTTAAGAATCTTGCATGTATCAGATACGAAAACGGATAGTACACTCTAAATTTACCATAACATACATTTCTTTCATCACAGATTTTTAAATTTATTACATAATTGAACGTTAATTCCTGAAGATATGTTAGAACTAAATAGTCATTAATAGTTATATGTGATAAATACAGTAATAATTTATGATCGACTTACCTCAAAAGACCCTGAAGTTTCTCATACTCGTCGTCCCAGCAAGAGAAAACTTCGAAGCATTGTGTCATAACACGTTCAAAGTCTTCAAATGGAATGTGCATCAAACGACGCGTTCCGAGTACCTTAAGTTACAATTTCTAATGTAATTCCGAATTTAAAAAAAAAACTGATATTTTTATATATATGTGTTAATTCTCTATTTGTTGAAATTAAAAAAAATATATAACTTGCTCTGGCCGAAGGCCGATTTTAGCTCTATACTATCATGCGATAACCGATTTCGCGTAGAGAGTGTTAAGATTTATGGCCTAACTATATCAATGAAATATTTGAATTCAATTTCGCCTAAGATTTTACCGTCTAATAATGTTTGCATGTAATATTTTATGAAATTTGCCTTACCTTTAATAACTGTTGACCCAAATCTCTGGATATAGCTTCAACAAGTCTAAGACCACGCTGTATGGGATACTTAGTTGACCGAATTTTACGGAGATGTGAAAATATTTGTTGCACAGCCAGTCTAGAACAGTTAGATACATTAATAAAAGAAATAAGTACTTCAATTATTTAATTATAAACACAGTTTTACCTAATTCTTTCAAGTTCAGTTGCACTAAGCAAATCATTGATGGGAAAATCTTTCATCAGTGGATTGTAATCAGAAACAGTTGCTAGGGCTTGTTTGAGGCCAGTATCCGTGTCGAAAGATACTATTGGATGGAACCTTTTGCCATACTTGAGAATGTCCAATGTTAGGGCAACCTGGAAAGTAAAACAAATGAAAAGCAGGAACTCAAATAAGTTAAGGGTTAATATCGAATTTCAACTAAATCCTTGGACAATTGTAACATTTAATCCCTTTAAGAAATAATTTGTGATAGACCAGTGAAACCTTTTCAGTCTTTCGAGGTGCTCGCGAATGAGTTTTTCTATTAAAACTTATGTCTAATTGCTATTTGCAATTTATCACATGCTTTTTGGACAAAAAAACATCGTCCGGAAACCAACCTACACAACCAACCAATGAACAGAGTGGTGGGACTTAGATCTAACCTTACTCAATAATAACGGAGAGAAGAGCTCTATGCTATAGAGGTATAGTAACATGCCGTTATTTAAGAGATGATAGCATAGTTCCGAAATATAGGGAAGAACTAGACACTTATTATATGATACCTTATGTATATATGCTTTTTTGGTTTAGAGCCTACATTATTAAACATAGAACAACCAAGAAACAAAATTAAATCAAATCAAAACAATCTTTATTTAAATAAGCTCTTTCAAGCACTTTTGAATCGTCCAAATTTTATCATCGAAATTAATCAGTACTTTACATACCTCAATGCTTTCTCTCTTTTCCTGGATGCGATGAAGTGCTCTTTCAAGGTTCAACCAAAATGAAATTTCTTGAAGAGCAGTACCATTTGATGGATCTCTGTCTAATTTAGTAACCTGTAAATAAATAAAATAAATAAATGTGTTGAAATTTTTCTTTGAAATGTTAATTATTTCTTTCAAACTGAAATGTTAATTTTTATCTCATATACACAGTAAGGCATTACTTTTTTTACATTTTATTAAAAGAGGTTCGATCTAAGAGGTCTTATGAAAAATACCATATGTCAAAATATTTTATTTAAAAATTTATAGTCACAAACAGAATTTCTTTTCATAAAACATAGATATTTGTCAAATTCACATTATTTGATATGCTCATAAATAAATAACTTTATGTAAAACGATAAATGTAACATACATGGCATTATTATAGTTTATCTTAGTTCAACATTTTTTATTTAATGCATATGTTGTTGGTTAATGTTGGTTAATAATATCTATGTCATTTTTTGGTGGCCATGTTTTATGTGTTTTGTGATACATACAAGCTGCATGTACAGGTTCTGCATGTATGAATAACATATGAGAAAGTTGCCTGCTTCCTACGCTTAGCATTACATTACAACTTCTGTACTATGGAATTCCGCAAAGTAATGCCTGCTTCTATAAATTTAGGTATTTGATGAATATTTCTTAAATCTAAACAAATTCAGCAATTAAATATATACCTTTTGAATTTCTTTAGTCCAACGGTTCACACCATTTTGGAGTTGGTTGAGGAATGTAGAATCTTCTACTTTATCACCAAAATCAGCCACGCGCGGTTTACGACCTTCATCAGCGGCTCTTTAATTGATTTCAATCACACAAAAATATAATTTAATACTTATATAAAAAACACAAACATTTTTGATAATGTCATGGATACTTAAATGCTTATATTGCGAATGAAATCGCAGGTATCACAAGTATTATTATATATCTAAGAAAAATATAATAATAAATTAATTTAACCAAACCCTGTAAGACTAAAACTATTAAATTATAAAAACCATCCATTACAAACCTTTTGATAACAGCTGCAACTGAGGGGTGAACTGGTAGTGTTATCTCAGGAATATCAATATTCTGCTGCAGGTGTAACAAACCCATCTCTAGCTCAGCTATTTTCTTTTCCACTGATGGCGCCATTTTATCACCATCCCTAATAGAAAACATACAATTAATGATTAAAAGAAGTATCTATTTAAGACTATATAATGCTTAAAAACAAAGTGAAAAGCCTAGAAGTCCAAACTGTGAAATATTCTTTCTTATGCCTATAATAATAACAATTTTTATGTTAAGGTGTTATTTGTATTCTATGTATATTCAAGATAGCAGATTAAAACAATTCATACACATTACATAACAGAATAAGAATGTATCAAATAATAAAAATATATATATGGGCCACTTACACACACAGTTGTTCATCCCCAAAGTAAGTAACTTAATACTTGTGTTATGGTAGACAGACATCGGGTGAATATATACTTAAATAATTTTTAAATTCATACTTAAATACCAATATACACTAAGGCTCAAAGACCAACAAACGCCTCAACAAGGCCCTCGGCGGGAATCGAACCCACGACCCGCGGAGCAGAAGGCAGGGTCTCTGCCCACTGCACCAACGGGCCAGTCAAAGGCAGAATATAGATATAAGGCACTTATATTTATATTCTGTTCTTTCTAATAGGATCTGTTCTAATTGGATATATCGCACATATATCTAAGTAGATATGAACATTCTGAAATGTTGGCAGCTTAGACATTCTGATACATTTCAATACTTCAATAATTCAATAATAGTAGTATATCTATGTAGTATAATCTCTTACTCACTAAAAGATCAATTAACCAATGAATGTTGACTTATTGAGGTAAACTACAGTAAAGAAGTAAGTAGGCCCCTTACTAGGTCAAGGACTTCAGAAAGATTAGAAGAAGCTACTAGAGATGTCTATAAAGAGATATGTCCAACAGGGTATTTTGCAATAATGTGTAAAACTTTTAAGTATGCCGTGTGGTATCCAGCTGAATAGAATAGTCCCACCCTAACTAGTACCACCGACTAAGGTAAGTTGACGTCAGGCAGGCGGCCGGTTGGAAAAACGCAGCCAAATCATGTGACAGCATGTTTATAACATGCTGTGCCGACACCACTTAGAGAGGGATAAAGGCAGGAGGATGATGTGTAAAACTTTTAAGTCTATTAGTGCTGAATAACATAGTAATTAACACACCTGTCAGCCCTACCACTTTCCTTGACGTAGCTTTTAAAGAATGGTGCCATGGTTTTGCTGATGAATGCATGCAAAGTTTCATATGGAGAGCCATCAGATAGATTGATGAGGCGCAGTTGGCTGTGAATAGACTTGTCAGCTTCTATGACAGCACCACGCTTGATGCACACAAATGCAGCAACATGAGGCGATGTAAAGTGTACCTGGGGAAGAAATTAAGAATACTTTAAGAAGGGTTATCATGGCTCTCAACATGATGACAAAAGATGCAGAAAAATGTGTTCATAAATGTTATTTATAATTTTAATAATGAACAAAGCATAAAAAGAGCTGGTGCAAATGTTTTATAGA
Organism: Morpho helenor; assembly: GCA_029227775.1. Classification (NCBI taxonomy): domain Eukaryota; kingdom Metazoa; phylum Arthropoda; class Insecta; order Lepidoptera; family Nymphalidae; genus Morpho; species Morpho helenor. The sequence goes on from JARGCU010000006.1 coordinate 6,390,630, forward strand.
ATTCATTCTGATATATAATTAACACTTTTAGCATGACAAAATAAAAGAAAAATATAACAGCACTTTCTGATAATTACCTCACTAAACCACATTAAAGATTGAGATATACTAAGGCAAATTTTTACTAGATGTTATATCTAGTATTTGCAGTAATCTTATAGAACTATAAATAGCATACAAACCTCATTTGTAATCTGGTATGAAACAGCTTCTTTTTCTTCTTCACCCTCAGTAGGTTGTTCACTTTCATCTTCTGTATAAAAAAGCATATATAGTTAACATTGAGTTCTCTCGAGTTAAGTTTTTTGCTAATGTTTGTTTAAAATTTATTTTTTTAAAAGTATATGTATATTTAATAAAAGTTGCAATCAAATTCTTTTTGTTTGATCAAAATCTTTTGAGTAAGACTTGTAATTTCATGTAATTATAAATGTATGAAGATATGCTAAATAGTGATTACTGATAGTTAAATCTATATAACAATATAACTATGAGTAATCGTCAAATGGTAGGACAATTTAATTTGCATAATGCGTCAATGCAGAACGGCATAACGCATGCGACGACTTTCTCAACATTCATACCTTTAAGTGAAAATCTTTGGACGTACAACGAGGACACTTGCGGATCTGATATGAATTTCTTAATGCAATCTTGATTCACTTTATCATCAAGTGCAGTGTTCAATGCCGGTGGAACGATGTCATCTTCGGGCAAAAGTACCGTTGCAGCTCGACGCAAGTAGTTTGCAAAATCTTGAAAATCAACTACAACTACGTTTTGTGCCTCCGGGGCATTTTCACTCCCATCAAGGGAGTCTCCCATGATGTTAGGGGATAATTACAGCTTTATAATTTAACTGAAGCGATAAAACTTCTTCACAATGAATTCTTTTTGACAGTCGATCGAAGGGTGCCGCTAGCATAGATTATTAACTATAAAATAGATGGTTGAGATTCATACATTGGCGCGAGCCTATTTTCGGTGGTATGGGGGGGTGCAGAGTAGCACTATAGCTACTTACATTCTCATTCCTAAAAAACTATCTGCCTCTCACCCGTTTCATTCATAAAAACGGATTTAGTCTCAGCTCTGACTCTTTCTCACATATGGAGTAGTAATATATATAACGTATGACGTAAAATCGTAGTAAAATTAGTGATGTACTTGGTGCGCTAAAACCGTAACTAGTGATGTCAAAGTTTTATCGATTCGCATTTTACTCTTACCGATTATTTGGATAACCGGTTTTCCTGTAACATATTAATAATGATTTTTAGATTTTAATAAAACAAAATATTTAAGGAAATTCTTTAATAGACTTTTACTGTAATAAAAAAATTTATATTCAACAGCCGTTTTACATTTCTATGTGCATGCTTCTTAAAAAAAAAGTTTTTTCCTAAACACGCTAAAAGTGCAACTTCAAAAATGATTACTATTTTTAAATAGGAAACAGAATCGGCGATCATGTATCTTGAAAATATAGGAATTGTAATTTAAATTATTATATATTATTATTAAATATAATTAATTATAAGTATTCACTCGAAAACAAATTTACAAGATTAGTATTTGAAACAATAGATGCTTTCGTTTTTACCGTTTTAGTATTTAGGAAAAAACATTATACTTAAAAGGAGTATACTTGATGGTAAATTATAAATATTAGTCTTTTTTAGATATATTGGTAGTATTTTTATAGAATATTAGTGGTTTTTATCTCTAAGTATAATATTTTCCATCAAACCAGTTAACACTTTGGATTTATACATATAAAATAAGAATTAAATTGTGAAATTTTGCCATAATTAATGTGCCAATTGATACCAAGCTCTTCGATGAAAGAAAACATCATGAAGAACTATACTCCATGGGTTAAGTATTTAACTAAATGTAAACATGTCAAAACAGGTAGTTTATAGTAGGCATTATCTGCCTACTATAAAGTACCTTTTTTATTACAACACATTATACTAACATTTAATATAATTTTTAATTCTTTTAAAGAATTTAAAATTATTGATAGTATTCGCACCACTTTATTATGGCGTGATTGCTATCAATAATTTTTACAAACTTTGAAACAATAAATAAGAATTATAAAATTTTTAAAGAAAACGATGGATAATATTAAATACACTAAATTACTACACATTTAAGTATCACAGAGTGAAGCTCGTAGAATATTGATATTATGTTGCGTTGGTTAATCCAATTACCATTTTAGGTAGTTTACTTGGCTAATTTGTATCTGCTGAATTTTATTAAATTATATATTGCTGTTTTGCTATACTAAAGGTATAAATATTTAATCTTAGAAAATAACAATCAATTTATGAAAATTACATTTATAAATATTAGAGATATTCTTTTGACAACTGCAGTTGAATCCCAATTTTTTCATTTGTTAATAATATTATTGTTATGACATATTTGTCACTCCTGAATCACATGGTTTTGTTTGTTTACATCTTGTTATGTTTCTATACGTATGGAGTATATATAGTAAAATAATAAAAATTTTGAATCAATTTTTAAAAGTTAATAATAGTAATATTAGTTAGTTACTTTTGCCTCATGTATCATAGTTCTATAACTTTACTTGCGATAAAATTTTCCATTTCCATTATCGTTTTCCAAGTATCTGCAGTACTATGAATTCTCCTTAATTGATACACCGTTGTCTAACTCGCATTATGATTACGATTATGCAAAAAACTTTTAACAAATCATATTTATGATTAATGCAAGTTAACCAGGAATTATAGTTTTTTAAGTTATATACATTTTTGACTAATTAACACTTTACATGCCATATAATGCCATTCCAAAGATATAAGTTTTTGTGATGGATAATATAATTTTAACTAGATCAAATCTTTCAGTTTTATTAGACAATAGCGTAATTATAATATATAATAATTTCACAATTTAAATAATCCTGTTTTGAAAATATATTACTCCCAGGATTGCGCAGGTTTTTAGTTTTGCTACACAAGTAAAAACACGTGTTTTGAATAGGAATAAATGGTGTTAATGTTAAAATACACAATTTTTAGCAGCAATACAGGCAGAACTCATAATTCATTATAAGCCCGTCGTTTAAGCAAACTAACAATTAAACTAGCAACTAAGCAATTGTTATTCATTTTCCTGAGTAATGAAAATTTTAAACCCATTCATCTCAAAATATAAGTTTTTGAGTTGTACCGCTATTGCTGCACATGACCGATATATCAATATACTGAACCGGTAATATGATATGGCTTGGGTCTGGAAAATATTTCTGATGGAATACAAGGTACTATAACTATCAAACAATAATATTAACCAATCATGTTTTAAACAATGAAACCAAATTATGATCCGTTCTAGTGTGCTAGAGCCCCCTTATCCACGGATTTGAGAAAAAATCCATTGGGTCCTAGTTAAGAAGTTTCAAACTTCATAATGTTTGTCAATTATACTAATATGAATACTATTTTGAAGACACAACCTTCTCTTGAGTCCTCTAGCATTGAAGCGGACTTTTACAGCCTTATTCCAAAATTCCGAATGGTTCAGGCGGCAAAATAAATTGTTAGTGAATAAAAGCATTCGCGCTGTGAAAATGTTATTACTAATGTCAATAAATGAGGCTAAATAATTATGATTCGGCTGAAGCTCTTCATATATGTTCATCTGCATCATCGGGCTCGTGGACACTTCCCGGCGGAAGAGTTCGCAGCATATTTAACCTGTAATAAATAAGTTATTCTTTAATAATGTATAGATAGAACATTAGTTTGCAAAGGTAGTCTTACAGACAATCTTGGCATTGATATCCCCTAAATAGAATAGACCACCCTCATTTCTTACCGAGGTGTCGCGAAAACCGATTAAGGTAAGTTGACGTCGGGCAGGCGACCGGTCGTAAGATACCAAATCATGTGATAACATGTTTAAAACATGTTGTGCCTACCCCATTTAGAGTGGGATAAGGGTAGGAGAATGATGCATTGACAAATAACAGAGATTTTAAATTTTAAAAATATATTTTTAGCTTCTACTGGTCTTAAATAGTGTCTGGAAAATATTTTTTTCGTGTCTATAACTTTGTCTACAGTTATATTTTAAGTATAGAATAGAGACTATAATTAAAAATTTTGTTTTTTTAATAATAAAATATAAGGGGTATCTGTGACAATCTTTGTGTTATGTTAAATATCTTTGATTTTGTACTGTTAGCAGTACCAGGCTAAAAATATTATGCTTTCCAAATACTGTATTGTATGTGACAAAGTTCCAATGATCATTACTAATATGTCTTTTAAGCTATTCTTATATCACACACTTTTTTGCATCACTATAATAGAGGAAAAATTGTACCAAACATTTTTTGTTATATCTCAAACGGATTAGGCAGTTAGCCCATTAGACATATAAGCTTCAGTTTTAATAGAAAGTGAAATGGACAGACTGACATACTTTACATCAAATATTTACTTGCCTTCATCTAGTCAAATCAATTGACCTAATCATGTGCTTCATCCCATAAAGCATCAACAGCATATAGCCCTTAGACGTCATCCCAATGAGTACTCTCTTTGGCTATGACCAGGTTCATCTGAAAATTATTGCAAATACATTTTAATAAATATGGAACAAGCTATGGATAGCTCAGCGGTGAGGCCGTTCGACTCTGTAAAGATGATCATGGGTTTATACCCCGCGCAGGCACATGTCTAATTGACAATTGCAATTTATGACACGCTTTTCGGTGAAGGAAAATATGGTAAGGAAATCCGCATACTTCTAGCGAATTCTAGGGATATGCGTAACCTACCAATCCGCATTGCAGCAACGCGATGGTAGGTCTTTGCTACAATACTTCTCTCCAAAAAACGGATAGAGGAAGCTTATGGTTCCCACTGCTGGGGTGGATAACAGGCCGTTACTTTAAACATACACATGCCAATTTTTGTGTTTACAAACAAAAATGATTTATATTTGAAACATTTTAACTCACTTGAAGAATATCAGCCATTGTATCAGATATTAATGAATTCATTGCAACAACAGTAGCAGTGCCTTGACCAGACACAGTTACTCAGACAAAAAATCTAGTTGAAATGTGTATAACTAAATGGGATAGTATGTTAAAGTATCTTGAACAAATAACTTTCTGTTAAATAATTAAAGTATGTCTGTAATCCATATTGTCTGTCGCAGAAAGAATAAAAACTATTCAGAAATAACCACCTAAAACATAGAATATAACTGATATTGGGTATGACATATGATATACAACACTTCAATAAAGCATACACAATAAATATTACTATAGAAGGAAAAGTTTTATTTTTATTATTTTAGTTTTATTTTTACTTATATTTTAAAATTAAAAAATAAAACTTCCCAATAATATTACAGTTCAATAAAAACACTAAGGATATACTATAATGCTATATGCTTCGAGGTCCCTGCTTTAATAAATGTATATATAAATTGAAAAACACTAGCTTAAATTGTACTATATATTATAGAAAAAGAATATAGCACGAAAAATACTATATTTTTATCGCTAATTGCAATTGTCGTGCTTTTTTTAATTAACTGTGAATGGAACGCACCCGCAGCCCTGCATAGGGAATGTAGGAACGAAACTCATTCATGTATTTACGGGGCTTAGTTAGTTAGTAGCTCTAACTCCGTGTCACATTATCCAGCGAAAAGTAATAAAAAATAATCATGGAAAAATAAATAATGATTGAAAATAGATGTGTCCTATTTTTTTTCCTGAATTTCCTAAAAGTACTATATTTTTTTGATTTAAAAAGAAAAATAGTATTTTTCTTCAAAAAAAAGGTGGCAACCCTAATCGCGCCCTTTTTGATTAAATAGGGGCAACACTGTGCCGTTATTGTTTCCGGTGGAGTCTTACTATATATACCGATAAAACGTTTCAGTGACATTCAGTCTTTGTTCGTCATTCAAGAGAAGTGCATCTCGGAACGGGAATTGTGGTATTCCTATTATATCGTGTTATTGTATATAGTGTGCGTTAACAAGAAGTTTATGGAAGTGTCTAATTTTAATTAAAAATCATTTGTTGGTTTATATATTTTTGCGTAAGTAAAAAGTGATTACAGTTATATATTACGTATAACGAACGTTTCAGGTGAGTCAGTACGTTTCAATTTTCTTCGTATTAAATTGTGCAAAAGTATAGTTTATTTGTTATTAAGTTTTGGATAACTACTCACATTTTATCCGAGAATGTTTGTTGAAATTCAAACATTTGAGTTGTTGAGTTTGTGATAGTGAATGTATATAGTGCTTGTGTATGGTGGTGGCGGTGGTGGAGATTTGTGCATGTGTTTTTTACGAATCCTGCATGTATGATAACCAATTGTCCACTCTACATTTAGCATTATATACATTTTCTATTTTACTTCATCGCCGATTATAGCAAAATAATTTTATTATTACTTTTGCATAATTACTCTGTTTTAATCATAGCTTAGGTAAATATAGACATTGTAATCTTTAATATTTAATGACTAGCAGCGTCTGACTGCCCTCCTGTAAAAGCTGCAGGGCTTTTTCTTCTCATTTAACAGTATGGTTGAGGTGGACACTGCAGTGTTCTTTCTGCTCATACTGTGTAGGCGTTTTGTTGGTAATGTTTGTTTTCTGTATCGTCGAACATTAGCTTCAAAAGCGCGTTACTTTGTAAGACGTTTTATTAACGGGCTAGCCATTATAAAGGTGTCGTACTGATTTCTGAAATTGCGCAGTTTTGGTAATTCGTACGTCATTAATTTTTAATTTTTTTTTGTAATGGTTATGTGTTGCGGTTGGCAAAGAGCCGGTATTTGGCACCTGCAATACATTTAAAACCTTAATTCTTTTCCCAGTCGCTTTTGGCTACTGATGTTTGAGTGCACGCTTACATCTGTGGCTGAAATTACGGGAATCTAACTTAGCTTCATAAATTCAGACTTCACTTGAGTATTAGTTACCTCAAATGTATTTTCTCAAATTACAGAGGTCCTGGTGGTTGACGCTACTGTTCGGCCTGGCGCTGTTCGAGCGCTCGAGGCGACGGCGGAGCGACAGCAGCTACGGCATAGCCGGACGGGCCGGCCTGGGGTGAGGGGCGGCGGCACGTCTCCATTGGCGGCAGCGAGGCCAGACCAGCGTAGCTCGTGGAGTCACGAGGCCAGCTGTCGGACTGCCATCCTGTAAAATTAATCCATTAATTTCATTCAATCCATTAATTTTTACATTTTTTTTTTGTAATGGTAATGTGTTGCGGTTGGCAAAGAGCCGGTATTTGGCACCTGCAATACATGTAAAACCTTAATTCTTTTCCCAGTCGCTTTTGGCTACTGATGTTTGAGTGCACGCTTACATCTGTGGCTGAAATTACGGGAATCTAACTTAGCTTCATAAATTCAGACTTCACTTGAGTATTAGTTACCTCAAATGCATTTTCTCAAATTACAGAGGTCCTGGTGGTTGACACTACTGTTCGGCCTGGCGTTGTTCGAGCGCTCGAGGCGACGGCGGAGCGACAGCAGCTGCGGCATAGCAGGACGGGCCGGCCTGCTCGTGGAGTCACGAGGCCAGCTGTCGGACTGCCCTCCTGTAAAATTAATCCATTAATTTCATTCAATCCATTAATTTTTACATTTTTTTTTTGTAATGGTAATGTGTTGCGGTTGGCAAAGAGCCGGTATTTGGCACCTGCAATACATGTAAAACCTTAATTCTTTTCCCAGTCGCTTTTGGCTACTGATGTTTGAGTGCACGCTTACATCTGTGGCTGAAATTACGGGAATCTTACTTAGCTTCATAAATTCAGACTTCACTTGAGTATTAGTTACCTCAAATGCATTTTCTCAAATTACAGAGGTCCTGGTGGTTGACGCTACTGTTCGGCCTGGCGCTGTTCGAGCGCTCGAGGCGACGGCGGAGCGACAGCAGCTGCGGCATAGCCAGACGGGCCGGCCTGGGGTGAGGGGCGGCGGCACGTCTCCATTGGCGGCAGCGAGGCCAGACCAGCGTAGCTCGTGGAGTCACGAGGCCAGCTGTCGGACTGCCCTCCTGTAAAATTAATCCATTAATTTCATTCAATCCATTAATTTTTACATTTTTTTTTTGTAATGGTAATGTGTTGCGGTTGGCAAAGAGCCGGTATTTGGCACCTGCAATACATGTAAAACCTTAATTCTTTTCCCAGTCGCTTTTGGCTACTGATGTTTGAGTGCACGCTTACATCTGTGGCTGAAATTACGGGAATCTTACTTAGCTTCATAAATTCAGACTTCACTTGAGTATTAGTTACCTCAAATGCATTTTCTCAAATTACAGAGGTCCTGGTGGTTGACGCTACTGTTCGGCCTGGCGCTGTTCGAGCGCTCGAGGCGACGGAGGAGCGACAGCAGCTGCGGCATAGCAGGACGGGCCGGCATGCTCGTGGAGTCACGAGGCCAGCTGTCGGACTGCCTTCCTGTAAAATTAATCCATTAATTTCTTTCAATCCATTAATTTTTACATTTTTTTTTTGTAATGGTAATGTGTTGCGGTTGGCAAAGAGCCGGTATTTGGCACCTGCAATACATGTAAAACCTTAATTCTTTTCCCAGTCGCTTTTGGCTACTGATGTTTGAGTGCACGCTTACATCTGTGGCTGAAATTACGGGAATCTAACTTAGCTTCATAAATTCAGACTTCACTTGAGTATTAGTTACCTCAAATGCATTTTCTCAAATTACAGAGGTCCTGGTGGTTGACGCTACTGTTCGGCCTGGCGCTGTTCGAGCGCTCGAGGCGACGGCGGAGCGACAGCAGCTGCGGCATAGCAGGACGGGCCGGCCTGCTCGTGGAGTCACGAGGCCAGCTGTCGGACTGCCCTCCTGTAAAATTAATCCATTAATTTCATTCAATCCATTAATTTTTACATTTTTTTTTTGTAATGGTAATGTGTTGCGGTTGGCAAAGAGCCGGTATTTGGCACCTGCAATACATGTAAAACCTTAATTCTTTTCCCAGTCGCTTTTGGCTACTGATGTTTGAGTGCACGCTTACATCTGTGGCTGAAATTACGGGAATCTAACTTAGCTTCATAAATTCAGACTTCACTTGAGTATTAGTTACCTCAAATGCATTTTCTCAAATTACAGAGGTCCTGGTGGTTGACGCTACTGTTCGGCCTGGCGCTGTTCGAGCGCTCGAGGCGACGGCGGAGCGACAGCAGCTGCGGCATAGCCGGACGGGCCGGCCTGGGGTGAGGGGCGGCGGCACGTCTCCATTGGCGGCAGCGAGGCCAGACCAGCGTAGCTCGTGGAGTCACGAGGCCAGCTGTCGGACTGCCCTCCTGTAAAATTAATCCATTAATTTCATTCAATCCATTAATTTTTACATTTTTTTTTTGTAATGGTAATGTGTTGCGGTTGGCAAAGAGCCGGTATTTGGCACCTGCAATACATGTAAAACCTTAATTCTTTTCCCAGTCGCTTTTGGCTACTGATGTTTGAGTGCACGCTTACATCTGTGGCTGAAATTACGGGAATCTAACTTAGCTTCATAAATTCAGACTTCACTTGAGTATTAGTTACCTCAAATGCATTTTCTCAAATTACAGAGGTCCTGGTGGTTGACGCTACTGTTCGGCCTGGCGCTGTTCGAGCGCTCGAGGCGACGGAGGAGCGACAGCAGCTGCGGCATAGCAGGACGGGCCGGCATGCTCGTGGAGTCACGAGGCCAGCTGTCGGACTGCCTTCCTGTAAAATTAATCCATTTATTTCATTCAATCCATTAATTTTTACATTTTTTTTTTGTAATGGTAATGTGTTGCGGTTGGCAAAGAGCCGGTATTTGGCACCTGCAATACATGTAAAACCTTAATTCTTTTCCCAGTCGCTTTGGCTACTGATGTTTGAGTGCACGCTTACATCTGTGGCTGAAATTACGGGAATCTAACTTAGCTTCATAAATTCAGACTTCACTTGAGTATTAGTTACCTCAAATGCATTTTCTCAAATTACAGAGGTCCTGGTGGTTGACGCTACTGTTCGGCCTGGCGCTGTTCGAGCGCTCGAGGCGACGGCGGAGCGACAGCAGCTGCGGCATAGCCGGACGGGCCGGCCTGGGGTGAGGGGCGGCGGCACGTCTCCATTGGCGGCAGCGAGGCCAGACCAGCGTAGCTCGTGGAGTCACGAGGCCAGCTGTCGGACTGCCCTCCTGTAAAATTAATCCATTAATTTCATTCAATCCATTAATTTTTACATTTTTTTTTGTAATGGTTATGTGTTGCGGTTGGCAAAGAGCCGGTATTTGGCACCTGCAATACATGTAAAACCTTAATTCTTTTCCCAGTCCCTTTTGGCTACTGATGTTTGAGTGCACGCTTACATCTGTGGCTGAAATTACGGGAATCTAACTTAGCTTCATAAATTCAGACTTCACTTGAGTATTAGTTACCTCAAATGCATTTTCTCAAATTACAGAGGTCCTGGTGGTTGACGCTACTGTTCGGCCTGGCGCTGTTCGAGCGCTCGAGGCGACGGCGGAGCGACAGCAGCTGCGGCATAGCCGGACGGGCCGGCCTGGGGTGAGGGGCGGCGGCACGTCTCCATTGGCAGCAGCGAGGCCAGAACAGCGTAGCTCGTGGAGTCACGAGGCCAGTTGTCGGACTGCCCTCCTGTAAAATTAATCCATTAATTTCATTCAATCCATTAATTTTTACATTTTTTTTTTGTAATGGTAATGTGTTGCGGTTGGCAAAGAGCCGGTATTTGGCACCTGCAATACATGTAAAACCTTAATTCTTTTCCCAGTCGCTTTTGGCTACTGATGTTTGAGTGCACGCTTACATCTGTGGCTGAAATTACGGGAATCTAACTTAGCTTCATAAATTCAGACTTCACTTGAGTATTAGTTACCTTCCTTTAGTTGCACTTAGTCTAGTGCTATTCCATCTCTGAAAATAATTTTAAAAAATTAAAAAAAATTAAAAATTGTTACTATTCAAATAGAACCTCTTATGAACAAGGTTGTATTTGAATCTATATGAATAGTTGTTCTATAATATAAAAAAAATGTTGTCTGTGTCATTATGCATTGATTTGTTAAGAAAGAGTAAAAAATGGGTTCACTTTTAGAAAAATTGCTTTTTATTATTGCATAAGTATGAAGGAGAAATATTGTTTGTTATTTAATTTCTGTTAGATATAAACAGTTGCACATTTTAAGTGATTTATAAATTACATAAATATTTACTTTCAGTTTTATAGAACAGTCTTTTAATATTGCTGTTATTCTTTCATTCACTACACATACTATTATATCTTTTATTAGCACTGTAAATGTAAAGATATCTCAAATCATAACTATAAATAACATCATGTGACAATCATATTAAAATAAAAAATTACTCTTAATCTTGGATCTGAGGATTCTTGAATCTGCAATTAATCAATCAATCGTTTAATCAATCGTAAATTTAAATTTTGCTTTTGCTTTTTAATTAAAAATCAACAATAGTGTTATATAAAGCAATATACCCTATATTGCTTTATACAGAATAAACTTGCTCTCTTTTGCTATTTACTCCCTTTTCATCCGAGTCTCATTATAAAAAACTTGACAATCATTTTTAAAGTTCTAATATAATACAATGAAGTATACAACTTCAATTATAAAGTACTTCTAAAAAAAAATATTAAGTAGACCATTTAAGTTATGTCCAAATTATTCATAACTAAGATAGATCAATTAGAACAACTTCTAAAAAACTTTCACTTTAATGTTCCATTATTAATCATTTATTGCACTACAAGACACTAGAAGCTATATAAAATCGCAAGACATATCCTTAACATAATAATGAATATAGCTAATTCATCAATCGAAATTATATATCATAATTTTTATATAACGATAACTAAGTCAAATATGAAATAAAAATTATACTGCATGTTAAAGGTTTTAGGCTATCCATGCAAGGTTAGGTTATTATATTTAGATGTGAGAATGTAAATTTTAAGAAAGCTCTTACTATTATTGAGATGCACAAAATTCATTAAAACTCAACACTTACATTTATATAATGATTAAGTAAATCCTCTTCTTATTGTTTTATAACTGCACGTTTCTTCGTTGTTATATTTCTCATTTTAAGAAATATCTCAACAGCTACTGGTGAAATAAGACTTGATACATTTAATTTGCTTCTAGTGATATTTGTTTCAAGAATTTTGCTAACTAAATTAAAACAAAATTATACATTTTAGTAAAAATTAAAGTACTAGAACTTTACAACGGGAAATTTAAAAATTTAATACACCGCCCATTCATTAATAAAATCAACTTGTTGTCTTGTTATATGATAGACAGTCTAAATGAGAATGAGTTGCGTAAAAATATGTATGTAGGAGTGGAGCGAGATGCAGCTGAGACTATTTTCATACGATTCATTCATAAATACGTACATGTGCAAGAGGGATGCGAGATAACATGTGTTGGCGCCTGTAGTAAAACCGCCCTGGCCGCTAGCAGCTGGCAAAAAGATGACACACTCTTCAGTGTTGCCCGAACAAAAAACTTTTTATTTCGATATTGATTAAACGCACAGACTAATTTCGAGATTAAATTACCAATTTTTATTTTATTCTTTGTTTGCAATAAAAATTATATATACTTCAACTAAGATAAGGATATATAAATATGATATAAATAAAATAAAATAAAATTATATTTAATACATAGGCCGTACTAAATATTTGCGTACGAAATGCAATAAATGTTCTCCCACACATACCAACCGCGGTTCTAATTGACGATTCATAATATGGTGTTAAAGATTTCAACAATATTAATTATTCGCTAACTATATCGTGTACAATGCCAGGAAGATATTTCTCTGCAGAAGCCTGTTCTTGGAGTACCTTTTTCAGTTTTTGCATAAATTAATATATAGAAAAATATTTATTTATTTATTACATATTTAGTATTAGGTTTTACTTTGCGGCGGCATTTTTCGCTATATCTAGTATAATTAGCTAAGTGCAAAATCATTTATATTATTTTATTACAGAATATGTATCGTCTTGATTATAATGCATCTTATAGTCAATTATATGTCAGTTAAATTTCATAATTAATTAATTATTTTCTATGTACACAATAATTTACTTGGTTTGGTTACATATTAAAAAAATTTAAGAACATTATTTTTGTATCGTAAAGTACAGATTAAACTCAGCTTAAAGCTACTCTAGAGTATGCTTAGTGTGAGTTCTTTAGCCAACGTCAATTTGTACGGCGCTGGAACGCGGTCACTAGATGTCACTGCTGCAATTGTTATTACGATAACGCGATCGAGTAGGTTAAAGAAATTCGCACTAAGCATACAACAGTTTCTACGCTTTACACAACGTTTTTACTTATCAATTTAATTTTTATTACCTTATTAAGAAACCTTATTTTTGTATTTTCTTAATTATATATGCACTTATTTCTTGCTAAGCTTTTCGTGAAAATATATTTAATATTATACGATTTACGTAACTCACGTCGAGATTTACTTTCCAGTCACGTCGGTTAAATGTGTAAAGATGTGAAATCCTCGAATTTTCGTGATAGCCATCATCAGTCTATGAGATAGCGTCTTCTCTTGTTATATTATACTAGCATTTATTCTATATTTTCACAGGTTATTGAATACTTAACGTAAAAGAAGATTCTTAGAAGGCTTATATATTAAAATTAAGTATTAAATAACAAGCTAGCAAATTCGCAGGAGTAATAATAAGTAAATAATACTTAAGTATTAAAATACCTACCCTCAATTATGTATTGTACATGTATACATGGCTTAGTATATAAGCTTTAGTTATTTCAAATGTCTTATTGCTTAGGACAGTTAGATGTGAAAGCGGAACATACAGACAGACTTTTGCATAATAGTAGCATAAATGTAGGTATGTTTTCCATTGTGCATTATGGTATGTAACTTTGTTTCTTTATAATGATGAAGTTTTATGGAAATATAGATAGAAATATATGTTTTAAGGAAATATAGCTATAGTCGTTCTACTTTTAACATGTTTAATTAATTACTGTTAGTTTAGATTGCAAATCCATTAACATTGTTAATAACTAGCCTACATACAAATCATAGATCACTAGAGACTTTGGTTTCCAAACTTCATCAATCATTCATATACCATTAGCAGTTTAATTATAGTAATCTCAAGAGTGCAGTGTTAAAAATTTTTCAAGCTGATTAAAAAACTATATAAATTATAAATGTAGTCTTTATGTTTTATTGTTACCTATGTTAAAATATCATTTTCGCATCTTTTAACTTTGAATTTATCTATTTAAATCGACATTCATTGCTGCGAGTGTATCCGAAAAGTATTAAATATTTTTTTACTAACATAAATAGCTTCAAGAACTTTGAGAAGTTCAAATATGTTAAATTTGACTACGATAAACTCTGCGTTTAAAAAAAATGGAATATGGAGAGCTTATTTCTGTCAAATACTAAGTCGATCTAGATTTTATTAAAAAAATGTCGGTTTATTCTGTCCTATATATCTTCAGATACTGAAAAAACTGATAAAATAGAAAAGATTCCAAAGCTTATACTTGCCAAGTTTTTTGAAGTTGTAATAGTTTAATGCCAAACATGCTTCTCATCTTTTTTTTATTTTTTTATTGCTTTTTTTTATATCTTTTAATCAAATTACCTCTAAGGCTCGGTGACCCAGGTAATATTGTTTTATATCTCACGCCGAAATGAGTCGAATAACGAACACAATAAAAAAGATTGCTCATTATGTTGTAGTTCATTAAGTTATGCAAGTTTTTAGTTTTAGTGCATTTTGATAAAGATTAATTCGATTATAACTATCATTAAAAAAATGTAGATCCTGAATTTTTATTTTAACTGGGATTATTTTGCAGCCAAATCTTTCAGTGTGCCACAATTGAAAGTCAAACGACTATGGCACCAACAAAACCTATGAAATGGTTGGTGCAGATGTCGAATCGCAAATTGTTTATGGTAATGGCTCGCTCGGTTATATGTGAAATGTTCGCGTTTTATTAGCATTGTCGGTTTCACAAATTGATACTTTATATTCTGCAATGACTTGGTACTCCAAATTTACAGTATTGCAAATGTCCTAATTCGTAAAATTCGATGTATACATCCGTAAGTTTCCTCGTATTATTAACGTTTAATGAGTATCAGCATTTTGCAACATACAAGTATATTCAATTCAATTCAAAATTTTCTTTATTCAAATAAACTTGTAAACAAGTACTTTTGAATCGTCAATTCTACTGCTGGTTCAGAAAGCTGTTCCTAGCGAGAAGAGGTATCAATAAACTCAGCGGTTGCTTTTTTCAACATAATACTTATAACTAGTTACATTAAGTCATTACTATCTTGTACAGGGTCGGACAGTAGCTATACCCACGCATTCTTATCGTCCAAATAATCCTCAACAGTATAGTAGGCTTTTTGTATCAGCCTCTTTTTAATAGAGTTTTTAAACTGCTGTAATGGCAAAGCTAAAACTATATAGCAATGAACTTTGTTCTATATGTTGCTATATAGCAACATATAGAACAAAGAGGGTAAAGTAGAACAGTGGGTAATTGGTAAACATCACATCATTCCTATTTCCCCCACCCTATTCCATCTCTTCCAATTTATCAGCACTAGTGGACCATGACACGGAAAGCGATACGTCAACAAAACAATCACGTATCCACTTAGAGCTAAACAAATGAACTGCCTCTGCTTCTAATATAATAAAAGAGCGAGATATTAGATCGAGTGAAGTTTACTTAGTGAATAGAGTTATATACTGATTAGTCATTATAGATTTATGTTTTTCCTCTATTCTGTGGACATTTATAATAAAAAAAAAGATCCTGGGAAAAAATGAAGCATGTGAACATCATGATTTTAAATTCGAATTTTTAGTTTGATTATAATTTTGTATACATTTTGGGATGAATACAAAACATCTCGAAGAGTCCCCTTGACTACTCAGCTATTCCTATTCTACTCAGCCAGAGGGTTTACTTATCTAAGTCGCTTTTTACGTCACCTCGGTAAAAAATGAGGGTGGTCTACTCTACCCAGCCGGACACCACAAGGCGGGGTGAAGAGCATGTTTGGCTAATAATTTATTAGTCGAAAATGGTCTTTATAAATATTATATATAAAATAAAGAATACTTTATTTAAATTAGTGCGTATTATATTAACGAAAACATAAATAATTCAATGGTAGTCGTAATAGTGAGAAATACATACGAAACTTCTCTCTTTCTCAAACTAAAAGTAATTTAACTTATAAAAGTGCTATTTGCTAAACTAGTGTGTTTTACCGAGCCGTGTGCTACTAATAAAACATTTACTTATTCGCGTTGAACTTTTACAGTTTTGATATCATTGACGTTTTGACGTGGCCGTTTAGGAATGGGGCAAAAATAATAAAACCTTTGGTTGATGTAACTAGGAATGCAGATTCAAATTTTATTATTTCTTCGTAGGAACCTAGTATTACAACTATATAAAGATTAAAGTCGGTAGACTCCCTACAAGTTGGACTGATGATCATCACGCTTTTATAATAGTTTGATATTTTCTTATTTTATAAATGGCTTTTGATGAATTAAATTTTTATAACCTTATAGTTTTTTGTAATAATTTTAATACTTATTCTCAGCATTTTTACAATACAACTACAGAACACGTCAAACAAATTTAATATCCCTTCCACAATTGACACCATGAAATAACTGTTAAATTACAACTTTACCCATTAGATCTACTATTACGAACTTAAACGTTCAAATATATATTCAAACAATAGTGTTAGGCGAGACACATTGCTTTGTTAACATATAAAAATGAGGAATTATCTGATATTGAAATTTTTTAGTAAATGTATATACTTTGTAGGTTCAGGAAATTTTTGGCACGAAGAACCATCAAGGGATGATAATAGTATTATTTATAAATTATTCAGTCGCACCTTATTTATGATTTATGGATCGGTGACTTTGTTAGAAATATTGGCCGCCCTAATTGGTGATTTTCCAAAGGATGAAAAAAGTGATTCAATAACGTTTGCAGTGAGCCATACAATTGTAATGATGAAAATATTTTCTGTAATATCTAATAAGGATTTGGTGAAAAAGTTAATTCGCGATCTTGTGAGAGTTTGTGAATTACACGAGGAGGATTCATTGATGGCCGAAAAATATAGCATTATGAAGATAAATGTCGTTGCTTATTTTATAATCGTCTACGGCTCGGCGGCATGTTTTGTATTTGAAGGCCTGCGTAAAATGTATGCTGGTAATAGTGATTTGATATTTACGTACACACCTTTACATTAAATCTCGGAGTAATCTCGACTTCGTTCACACTAACTTAACTGTTTCAGTACTTTTAATCATGAAATGTATATTTTTCCCCTGTTTTCCTAAAATTGATGACACGTTTTTTTCGTTTCAGTTTTTCACGTTTATAATATAAGTATGAATTTATGACGTTTTATTTCAGGGTCACATTTTGTAACCGTTGTAACGTATTACCCAGCGTATGCAGATGATTCGATGTTAGCGATTATTACCAGAATTCTTACAACAATTGTTCTTTTAGTTATGTTGTTAACAATGATTATATCAGTGGATTGCTTTACCTTGGCCAACTTAATAATCTTTAAATACAAGTTTATCTCGCTTAGAAATTATTTTGAACAACTTCGTAAGGATTGTGATAAGTTACTTGATACAGGCAATTATAGAATTGCGACGGAGAAGTTGGCGCAAGGTCTTAAAGAAGGTATTATAATGCATGGAAAATTAATAAAGTGAGTATTTTTTTACTATTTGTAGATGCCAAAGAAGTTTTCTATACTTATTTATTATTTTTATTGCTGCTCCTCTCCTATTCATCTTAGCGTGATGTTATTATATAGCCTATAGCCTTCCTTGATAAATGGACTATCTTATACTCAAAGAATTTTTCAAATTCGTCCAGTAGTTCCTGAGATTAGCGCCTTCAAACAAAAAAACTCTTCAGATTTATATATTAGTTTAGATTTCCGAAAGTAATAATACTGCTTCGCTATAATCGATAGAGCAAATAGCAGAGAATTGTAATGCTAATTAATGTAGAGTGTGCTACTAGGTACAACTAATACATGAATACATTCCACCTATATGTTGTAATAGCGGTCCAGCCACGCGTTGCTGTGACTCAGTCTGATTTCGATTTCGCCTCAATGATAAAACTGTCATTGACATTTGAAAAAAATGATCCGATCACCACCAAAATTTACAGGATTATCCGTTGGGTCAATCTAAAGATTGTCTGAAAATCTCAAAACAATCGGTCTAGCCGTATAAAACTTAGTTTCTCTTCTATATATATTTCCTTATTGCATATTATATAGCACGATTACATTACTTTTGTATTGATTGATTTTGTATTGTATTTTATTAATTTTGGTAAACTTACACCTAATTCTATTAATTATTCTTTTCCATTTTCTTTTATTATATTTTTTTAACTACGCATTTATTTTTGTATATTTGTAATAAATATTTTTTGAGTGATAAATATGTATTTTTAGGATAGCAAAGGATATCGACAAGGCATTTGGAACAGTGTTGGCTTTACAGTTGTGTCAAAGTTCCGGGTCCGCTGTGTCGCTACTGCTGCAGATTGCGGTTACTGCAACATCTTAATTTTTAATTATTAATTTTCATACATAATTAAACGTGTATTTCATATTCAGCTTTCAGATAACTTAACATTGGTCGCCCGAATGAAAATACTATTTTTTGTCATCGCTTTATTTTTCTTGTTGGGACTATTTCTCTGCAATACGGGCGATATCACTTATCAGGTAATTTATACAAGTTATTGTAGAATTCCAAAGTACAAAAGTTACGATATAATGATTTTGCTATAATCCGCGTTTATTAAGAAAATCTATGTAATGCTAAGTATAGGAAGCAAAACCGTTCTCATACCTTATACATGCAAGATTAGACCACGCGTACCACAAGACATCACCACTAACACTACTCTACACCAGTAGTACAAACATTCATTACGACAATCTAAACGATAGTTTCGCCCCGTAACCGAAGCATCGTCAGGAGATAGGCTAAACGACAACATCACAAATTTCAGAAACTTTGTGGTACTAATTCTACCCGTATAAGGTATGAGAACGGTTTTGCTTCCTACACTTAGCATAACTTAGATTTTCTTAACAACCGCGGATTATAGCATAACAATTCTATCATAACTTTTGTATGTACTTATAAGGTACGTAATTTTGAGATCATCGATTTGTTTTTTTTTTCGTTTATTCATTTAAATTAAAATTTTTTCAGGCATCTCGACTATCGGACGCCATTTTTTATTGCGGATGGCATTTGTGCTCTTTATCGTCTCCACGACAAATGCGGCGCAAAGTCGGCCAACTTGTATTGCTAGCATGTGCACAGTCAAACCGTGCTATAGTCATGAAGGCTTTTAACATGCTAGAACTTACATATGGAACATTTCTCTTGGTATGATTATCATTTGACGATTTTCAACTTAAGTTATAGAATAAGGCGTTACTTTGCGCCTGATCTATAATACAAATAATAAAATTATTTTGCTATAATCCGCGATAAAGTGAGTAGAAAATATATATTAAGCTTAATGATAAGTGGACTATCTGTTTTCATACCCGATTCACGAGAATTCGTAAAAACACATGCACAAACCTCCACCATAATACACAAGCACTACAAATATTCGTTATTACAAACTCAACAATCGTTTCCGCAACCGAAGCATCATTAGGAGATAAACTCCACGACAAAATCGCAAAGGAATCGATTTTCAATTTTTTTTTCGAGCGGTTTCTATTATTCGCAACACACAACATAAAATTGTTACAATGACAGTCTAAATATGCAAATGCGGAAATTCTGCGCAGTAAAGGGCTTTACACATGTTCTATTATTTCCAGAACGTTCGAATGTTAAATCCATTTAAATCGACCACTATGATATGCATGTTGTACATTATTTTACATAAATGTCTAATGCAATTTAGTTTCAAATTATACAACTACATTGCATTAGGTACCTTCTACTGGGAAATTAGGGCACTAACAAATTTAATGTATGTTTTGAGACATTTACAATTTGATAAACAATATCCTAAATATAGTAGAATGACTTGTTAAAACTCAGTAAAAGTACTATAAGAACTATTATCATTTTCTTGCTGTAAATCGGGGATATTTGAAAGATTGGAGCACGTAAGCTTTTACAAAAAATTTGACAGTTAAACTGGCTCGGCACATTATTTTCTTAAAACAATTTATATCATAACATATATCTTAGGCAAGAAAAACATTCTGTCAAGACCTCCCATATACTTCAATATTTGCCACCTAAGAGAAGTGCGTTATTAAATACAAGTTTCATGTCGGTATTAATTACAGTAAATCAATATTTTTGTTTTCCAGGTCGTGAGAGGAACATATTCAGTGTTTGCTTTATTTTATGCTCAAAATCAATAAATTACACGACTTCAATATATTATGTAACTTAAATGTTCCAAAATTTCGGGTACTTATACTTTTGATAAGCGTTGAGCGGCTTTCAAAATGGTCTGTAGACCAGTAAGTTCATAGTTTACTCATTATTTAATATGCTATATATGGAATAAGTTATTTATATTTTTAAATAAATGAGTAAGTACAGCTATAACAATAGTTAGGAAATCGATGTTAATTGAAATATTAATTAATGCTTACTTATTATTTTCAACCTATTTATCAAATAAAGTGAACTACAGTATTGTAATCTAGAATGTAAAAATATTTAAGTAAAAATGTTTGTTTAATGGACTTAAAAATATGGAAAGAATAAAAAAAATTGTAGTTTATTAATTTCAATCAATAAAATCTAAAATGTTTCTAAAATGTGTCTAAGGTGTTCAACAGATCAAAGATCAAATCTTTTGCAACATTTTATTTTGGTTTCAGAGAACATAATTTGTTTGTTATGATCGCATTACAAACGAAATATTAATGATACTTATAATCACTGTTTTTTTTTATTTTCTTAGTAGCGCTAAATGTTAGTAATAATCTTAATATTTTTCCATCAAGACGGCACTCATTTCACCATTTCCTTAGATTCGTGATAAACTTTCTGCCATACAAGTTTTCCCAATTTATGTACGACTTTCAATCTCTCTCAAGTATGTTACGGAAGTCAGGCCGACCCCGATTACTTTTTGCCCTCGTCTAGTGAATTGGATTTCAAGAAACAAAACTCTTTTGATAAGGTTTCCTATATGTCAGCAAATAAAATAATTAATGTGAATTCGCATAATATTCTAAATGGTCATAGCTGTATAATCTCATCTTTTATTTTAAAAGTAGCATAGTAAAATTGTCTACTGTTACTTGTCTGCGAAAATTTGGATTTGAATACAAGTTGAGTAGCTCTCACTAATATAAGAAGTTTAATCATAAATCATATTAAGTTAGAGTTTATCTTGACATATAAATATATTCATAGAATAAATATACAGTA
This sequence comes from Morpho helenor, assembly GCA_029227775.1. NCBI lineage: Eukaryota > Metazoa > Arthropoda > Insecta > Lepidoptera > Nymphalidae > Morpho > Morpho helenor. Next base: position 6,412,274 of record JARGCU010000006.1, read on the forward strand.
TCATTAATCCGTTGCTATTAACGAACATCGGTCTTCACGATATCCGAATAAATATTTCATTAATACAGTTAGAGACATTGACTATTATAATGAAGCAAAGTGAACATTGTCTAAGAGCTCTTTGCATTGCGGTCAAGTTGATTGTTGGTTCGCTATGATTGAAGGATCATTGAGTAGGTATATCTTCGATCTATGGTTGACTCGCAATATTAAGTAACTTGAACAATGTGTTTATGAATTTAATTACAATTATTGAAGTGTCGTTATTGTACAGCCTTACACCCTTATGTATCGTAATATATTATGAAACAAAGTCGCTACCATTTCTGTGTCTCTGAGTCCGTTCATGTGTTATTGGAGTTTGTTTCGTGAAGGCGTTCAGTACGGAAATTATAAAAGTGAAATTAACACAGGTGTTGTTATAAAACTTGACTAAAAAGTGTCTTATCTAACTTACAGATTAAAAAAAAAGAAAGATGATATAATATAAAAACGTTATCTTCTCACTAATACAAAGAATGGATAATTACATATCACAATGATGGTATAATTCGCCTTAAATAAACAGAATTTATATTGCAATATAATTAAAGCAAATACGATTACGTTAATTTGTATTTGCCATCTTTGCGTGTAGTATAATTAAAGAAAATTGTAGCTAAGGATTACATTTCAATAGTGCAAAGGAATAGATATACCGTGTGGTATCCGGCTGAATAGAATAGTACCACCCTATTTTCTTACCGAGGTGTCGTAAAAGGCGACTAAGATAAGACGACCCGCCGTGTGGTATCCGGCAGGGTAGAATAGACCAACCTCATTTCTTACCGAGGTTTCGTAAAAGGCGACTGAGGTAAGTTGACCAACCGTGTGGTATCCGGTTTAGTAGAATAGACCACCCTCTCTTACCGAGGTGTCGTAAAATACGACTAAGGTAAGTTGATGTCTGGCAGGCGGCCGGTCGTTAAGACGCAGCCAAATCATATAACAACATGTTTATAACATGTTGTGCCGACCCCCCTTAGAGTGGGATAAGGGCAGGAGGATGATGATGAGTGCAGAGGAATAGATACACACATTATTTTTCTCATAAATTTAATTATGTATAAATGAATCTCTATTTCCCTTGTACATTGCATTACGCGGAAAAGTATATAACAGTTTCGCTTATTATTTTTATGCTGTGTCACGAAAACGCTTAGCGGAGTATTAGAAAATTTAAAAAAAACGTGATTTTTCTTTATAATACTACTACATAGGAAATGTAGTACATTTCCTTCTTATGCATAATGCCCAATAACTACCTAACAATTTGTTGGGGGCGGTAACGCGAAGCGCAGCTCATAAATAAAAGTTATATTAAAATAATAAATTTAAATTCAAAATAATTAAAAAAAGTGGTAAAAGAAATATTCATTAACATAATTAATAGAATAGGTATATAATTAAGTTGTTTGGTTCCTTCTGTTTACACGTTCAGAACTCACGAATCCTAAATCCAATGTTGTCACACACATATTGTTAGTAAACGGGGTACGGAAAGAGCTGTGCAAATATTTACGCGAATAACGATACGAGCTGACAGTGGGCGACCTACTTCTATATAGAATTTAATTCAATCTGGTAACTGTTATGATTCTTTTTATAGAAGATATATTAGTAACTTTAATAACTTAATACATTAAATAACTAAAACACTTCTTATAGATAAGGGAGAATGCATATGTTCAGCATATTTCAAAATAATATATTTAATGGAAAAAGTGTTTATGTGTTGTAAAACGTGTGGTATCCGGCTGAATAGAGTATTACCACCCTCTTTTCTTACCGAGGTGTCGTAAAAGGCGACTAAGGTAAGTCGATCCGCCGTGTGGTATCCGGCTGAGTAGAATAGACCACCCTCATTTTTTACCGAGGTGTCGTAAAAGACGACTAAGGTAAGTGACTCACCGTGTGGTATCCGGTTCAGTAGAATAGACCAGCCTTTTTCTTATCGAGGTGTCGTAAAATACGACTAAGATAAGTTGACGTCAGGCAGGCGGCCGGTCGTAAAATACGTAGCCAAATCATGTGACATAATGTTTATAACATGTTGTGCCGATCCCACTTAGAGTAGGATAAGGGCAGGGAGATGATGAGAGTTTATGTATGTATGCTTATGCATAATCTCTCAGACACAAATACAATTTTTCACAATAATTATTACTTCGTTTTGTCTTAATTTTTTTAACTTTTTGTCTTCTATTTATTACCAATATGTCGTTCTTTTATATAATAAATGCATTTTTAAATATCCAATTTTGTAGTGTAGTGTATTGTAGTAATTGTTGTATTTTCTACACAAATGTAAAATATAATGTTGTAAGTTTAATACATATGTACTAATTTTTAAATGCGATAACATAAATTATACATCAAAGGAAGGTAATGTATGAATGATATGAAAATAATGAATAATATGAATTTGCAAACATGTATGAAGCAAATAACTATCTCTCAAGATCACTGGTCTACGTCAATGGCTTGTCTTTGACAATATAGCTTAGGTTATGCAATTAAGTAATGTAAGTAAATAAATAACAAAGCAGACTTTCCGTAGTTAGTTCATTTATTCCAATTTTTTCTATACTAAATTCAAAATTGATTAACGCACGTGCTCGCCATTTTACGTCATGATATTTGCAGAAAGTTTTGACCTTAATTTGGGCTGAACAGGTCATAAAGGAACATTATAATAATACAGCATTGTCGGAACAAAGGTTTATTATATTATACAATTTTTAGTATCGATTTAAGACGAATGTACCAATTGAATGTTCAAAATGTTTTAATCGCTCCTTTCTTTCTTGTTTTTCTATAATTCGCGTAAATATTTTTTATTTTTTTTTATATTAATTAAAAAATTAATTTAAATTAACAAATTAATTTAAACATATATATTAAATAATATTGAGAAAACTGAACAATCTGCATCAATACAAGAAAATTATACAACAAATTATAAAATTTATTTTTACGTCTACAGTTACTTAGTGATCATGATCTATTAGAGGGATATAAATATCTTTAGTGATCTTAAGCAAATATCTACGTCTCGTGTCCTCAAAGTACTCTTATAGTATAATATTACATGTATTATAGTCCTAGCGAGTAAGTAATATAAGATAGATTATAACTTGTACATATGTATATAAATTTATAATATAGTTTTATTTACGTTGACAACAGCATCAATAAAAGCATACTAAATATTTTGCAGGAGATAAAATCACGCCATTACCTAAGTAAATTACTTGATATAAATTCTAATTTGACCGTTGCAGGCAATTAGCATGACTTAAAAGTTTCTGAAAGAGCAGACATTAATTTACGAGCGGAAAATGAAAAATCTGGAAAGTGGCACGTTTTTTCCCAGATACCCAAACGAGAGTTAACATTTTATTCGTCTATAGTAATTTGTATTCCGCAAAAATTCTTTCTCGTTAAAGTCGTTCCGGCAACGAGTACTTGGCGTAATTACCACGTTCACCGTGAAAAGCTGATGACCATTAACCGACGCTTTTTGAGTAACTGTTTTAATTTTAAGATAAGCTGTTGTGAAATTTTCATAAATATTTATTCTATTTAATTTATGATTATTTTTCATTATTTCGCTATGATTGCACGCCATGGATGCAATTACTTATTAATATTATCCAAAATAATGTTTTTAACCTTCAGTGAATTTTCAACAAAATTATTGCAAGTATAAAGTTACTTACTTTGGGGACGAAGGACCGTGTGTGTAAGTGTCCCATATATTTATTTATTTTAATTTTTTCACTTATGATTTGCTTAGCCTATTAAGCTGCATCAAGAGAACAAGCTTATTTTGTAAACGTATTGGTTGAGATTATGTATAATCTTTTTGAATTAATCTATGTGTTGTATTTTTGTTCTATGCGAAATATTTGACAGAATGACTTAGTGTAATACATTCTTTATTTAAAAATCTCCGAGCCTTTAAAGGTACGAGAACGACAACATGTTATAATTAAAAACTGAAATAATCGTAGCAGCTCATTATGGTTCATTTCACAAGTGAATTTAAATATATTATGCAAAGCGACAAGAAGTGACTCGGTTACGTAATGGTAAGCATAATACGCTCGTAGCAACGTAGCAGGTGCTACGTAATGAGACTTATTTAAAACTTTTCTTTAACGGTAACCAACCTCTGAATTTAAATATCATAATAGTATTCGTGCGGCTCACCATTAGTTTTTAGACATTAATTAAGAATTTTTAGTTAAGTGCGCTGTAAAAGTTTTCTTTGTGCGCTTTATTAATATTTACATTTCATGTTGCACTTTAGAGGCAAAATGTGAAGTAAACCTGTACATGAATATAATATATTTCCACTTTCCAGGCCACGTGTAAGCTTTTCGCATTGCCCTTCTATGAAAATGATGTCTTTTGTCAAACCGAGACAATTTTATAATGTATTTTTGCTGTTTGTTTTACTATAACAGCTTGCAATTTACAAAAGTAAAAATTAACTTCATTTTTAATTATGTATTATGGATCTCCGCAAAGTAACGCCTAATTCTGTAAAGTAGTTTTTTAGTGCAATTTTTTTACGTTTTTTGGACTAATAAATGCAAACAGTAATTAGCGAATTTAAAATAACCAAAGTCAAAGCCATTTTTAAACTAGGTATGTCATAATAATTTTATTCCCTTAGCCTGTAAACACAGTTTTCAGAAAGATTTAGTAGCAAATAATGCAAACGAGCAGTTTGTTCATACAAAAAATCATTCACACAGTCTCTCTTACTCACACGCACGCATACACTCTCGTACACAAACACATACAACACACACAAAAATACATAAAAGTAGGAGCACGCGCACATTCAATCAAGCACATTCATCCTCTCATACGTGAAATGTATAGCATAGATAATAATATGATGGAAAAGCGGAGTCCTCTGGCTCAAGTATATCCATGCTTAAAAGAAGGCTCCAACCTTACTTTGAAGTTTTTTTAAATCTGTTTAAAAGATTTTTATTTATTAATTTCAAAAATTTAAATCTTTTAAAGGGCTGCATGACTGGGCATAGGGCTCTGATAGCTTTGGCTGACCTTGGTATTGAAGGCACATAGAAAGTCGCAACCACATTCTAGTACACAAAATAAATAAAAAAGAGTATCATCTAATATTACAAAACGACGATACGATTATATACAAAGAATATTTTTACAATATTTACCTTCGGAATGCAACTCTTGTAATTGATGTTATGTAAATTTAATCAAAACGAATTCTGATTGAAATTTATAAGAGTACAATGTTTTCGAAGGTAAGGGCACCAAGACTCGATATCGGCGACCCATATAAATGGATCATAATGAAAATGTATTGTGGCTCCTATCTTCATAAATTATTGTTGAGTGGAATGATATTTAAATAAATATTACGTCTAAACGGTATCTTTACAGGAGACACCGAGGTATTATATTACACAATATACCTGTATCATACATAATAGAGGTAGTTTAACGTTTATTTCTATAACATTTATTTTGTTCCTGACAAATAGAATAGAATAGAAAAAATATTTATTTACTCATCCATAGAGGTTACATTAAGTTAACAAAATAATAAGTTTATATTTTAATTATATTTGAAACACAGATTATATCTACTTTGTTGATGATTCTTAAATTATTACATTAGAATTACTATAGAAGGAGACTGACGCCTAAACTATGATTTCCTGTATTTCAGGTCGCCAAACACGTAAGGTCTCTCACACACTACAATGATACTATCTGCAGATAATATAGCTTGCAACAAATTCTTTCGCAAGTTGTGTTTATTAATCAAATGTTGCTCGCAATCAATGCAATTAGAATTTTATTTTAATACAAATAAAACCGGCGAACTCGACTTAATAAGCGTGGTGCTCCAATTTTCATTCCAAATGAGAGATAAGGCCTTTGAATAATGATATAACTGAAAATGAATTAACAGAAATAAATTGCTACGTTTATTTAATACTTACCAATAAAAGCTATTGCTTTTATATTTTAAAAACTATTATAAAGAAATCCAAACAGTAGCTAAAAGTGTAAAAGGATGAAGTTTTGAGAAAATCGTATTAAAGTTCGCGCAGTTCCATATTTCAAGTAAAACAAGAAAGCGAGGATTCAACCTCAATATGTGTTCAAGGTGTAGGCATTCAGTGAAGCGAAGTTAAAGGGGCCAACTTTGCAAACCTCCCCCGAGGCCGATCCAACTTCGTTGATGCAATAAATAAGGATTTTAGCGACAAATTACCACCCGAAAGTGCCCGAAAGTGTTTCCTCTTACTAGAGAAGTTTGTAACTACTGAAAATGGAATATGTAACATATATTAGTTTTGATGAAAATAAATTTAAGTTGCCGATATTGTTAGTATGCAAGCGAATAAATTAGCATAAAAACCTATAATTTACACTACTGCACAAGTTGCTGTGTACCGTTTGATGCAAGACAAGTGGCCAGAGGACTGACTGAAAAATTTTCTCCGATAAAAAAATGTTAGGTTTCGAATTTCTGCCTGAACTTAACAGGCCTTAGTCCAGAGTGGGATATACCGCTACTTAAATAGTACTTTTAAGTCCTGAAAACAAAATACCGAAAATGTCACAGTAGCTTTCCTAAGTAGATTTCTTTATAATCGAAGAAATAAAAAAAAAACATTTCAGATTAGTTATTTTCACATAATCTCTTTTGTGAAGACTGGAAATGGTTACCCTATTAATCTCGTCCTAAGTGGTAGAATAACTAGTAATTGCGTAGAGCTACAACGGTACACCCTATTCGATTAGATGTTTTCGAGGCTGGTGCGCAACCGTGATTAGCTGGTGAAATTTGTGTTCAAAATACGACGGGTTACTAATAACGTTCGGCAGAGTTTACGATTTGTAATTTTAATTGGTATCAGTTTTCAATTAGTGTATCTATATTTACAAACTTATCGCTACTTAAAGTAAGATGCTTTCTAGGAAGTTCCGTAAAAACTATGACTCAGATTGTGTTAAATATTCTCCATAGTAACAGTAAATATTTTAGTAGTAGTTTTTATCAAAATTTCCTGTAAGTACTATAATTTTCTCTTTTTATTAATATAAATAATTTTGTACCTAACTTCTTATGATAACGCTGTACTCGCCTTAAAAAGTGTTTTTTACCTAGAACTTGTCTTATGTATTAATAAGTATATGTAAAATGCTATTGGATTGTCATAATAAGAAAATAAATGAATAAATTAAGAAACGTGTTCTGTAAAATTGACAATTAAATCCTAAGGCATTTTTAAGGCGTTAAGGCAAGCGTAATTAGCCTTTGTTTTTAATAATATTGTACGAGTTTTCAGTGCTTCAAAACAGGGATTAAACAAATTTGTTTTAAAAATGAAATCTAGGCAGAGCGATTTACCGCCCTCGAAACCTACTACATATTAGACTAGATAGAAGACCTCGAAATGGTTCCAGGTATCAAAAAATTAACCATTGTGAATTTGTGTATCATGTAAAAAAACCTATTTGCACGTGAAGACTAAATAAGATGTAATCTTACAACAGTTTTTATATTCCATGTAACAGATTCTTGATGTTGAGTTTCTATTATGATATAGAAGTTATGCTCGTGTTAAAGAACTCTTTGAAGTACTAGTAACTGTATTGCAGCTTTAAAAATCTTTCAACGGGTTTTAGTGATGGAATCGCAAAATAAAGTATGGACGTCGAAATCCATCGAGACTGATAAGAAAATTCCACGCTACACGCGAAGGAATGCCTGAAGCTAGCCGTGTATGCCACTGTGGGGCTTTATATTTGCTTTACATTTAACAATTCTAAACTAGAATTTGCCAAAATATACTGCCACGATATATTTTGGCTTAAGTTTAAGAAGGAGAGTCATAAAACATAATCATAACAAAAATATTAATTACGAAGTTGTAACAGCTAGTAAAAGCATAACATTGTGCGAGTAAAATTCAAGATATATTTGCAATCTATATATGCCCATCTAACTATATATAACCAAATTAGTAAGTATATAACAAAATTACAAACACGTCGTAAGTAGTATTAAATAATCATGTTGCATATTACATATATATTACATCCTTGAGATTATTTGGTTGTTTAATAAATATTGGCTATTGACTTTAGATCTGAAATCCGGTTGAGGACAACAAAATCTGTTTTCATTCTTTCATTTCCTTACTTTAAAATTTTTATTCCATTATTAAAATAATACTTTCTCACTTTTATATCATTTAGTTATTATAATATAATGGTGTAGTTTAGTGGTATAGTTTACCGTGAATAAAATGAATTTGACCTCGCATTGAAGTACCCTCAACATTATTTACAAGATTCTACTGACGCTCCTCCTATTAGGAAGTTCAGTTCAATACTCATACATTGACATGTTTTTGTGGACGTCTGTGTTTGGAATAGCATTAAAATAAATTTTATCAATAAAACAAAAACTTTTAAAAACAGACAACTAAACAAATGTAAAGCAATGTTAAAAAGTATTGACAAAACAAAAAAATACTGTTTATCAATGTTAAAAGTATTGGCAAAACAAAATAATTGTAATAATGATTTTATTCTAATTAGTAGTATTAAATTAAATGTTATAGTTAATAATAATATGCCACTAGACGTTTTAAGAGTTATTACTTTGAATATTGAAATATTCCAAAGGTGAACCTTAGGACCTACTATAAATATTAACTATATTATTATTTCTTTCTATATTACCCATTTTATACGTCTTGTGATTTTCCTTCTAATACTTAAAGGTTGTCTGGAAGAGATCCCTTTCAGGGATAAGTCCGCCTCTGTACATGGGCTATTTTTTTATTACTCTTTTCTAACAATATGTATGTACTAAAAAAAACGATATAAAATAAAATAAATAATAAATAAGAATAGTAAAAAAATGTTATTTATTTGCTTATTTTTTATATTTTGATAATTTAAACAAAGTGAATAAATAGTCATATAGATTATTAGTAATTAACTTTTAACGTTTTATTTCTTTTATCCCCTTACAATTAATAAATTATTTATCGACGAATTTCATATTGCCTAAAACATTACCAGGAAAAGATTTTTGATATCTATATAGAAAAAGTGTCATATCCGTCGGGGATTTTAACCTATTTATCTTCCAATGCGATCTGATGTGAACGTCGAAAGCGACCTTCTTATCTGTAACACAAATAATGCGCGTCATTCGTCTTCGCCCACGAAGCCTCATCATTCTGTCCAATCATATTCTTCTTCATTTATCAGTATCATTAAGAAAAACGAGCTCAATAAAATATTTCAGCCTGCTTTCACGGAAAAATGTGGTGATAAGTTTTACTTTGGACATTTGATTTGGTAAACAACTTAATATATACAAGAGCTATTGCTATTCGACTTACCTAATTATATTTTTATGAACTTAGATGGTTAAAAGTAAATAATATCGGTAAAGCGATATAGCTCATTACTAATTAGGTGCAATTACGATTTCCCGAAAATAAATTAAGAGAATCTTTTTTAAAATTTTGTTACAACTGAAGGCGGAAGGATTTAACTAATAAACCCTAGCATAATATTTTATACTGTTATTTTATTCCTTTGGAGGTCACAGCATATTGTTAGATTATCTTAATACATGCAATCGAATCGGACAACGTTTAAGCATAAAATAGCTACACTGAATATATAAAAGTGCGTTCAACCCCTAGAAACTCCTTACCATTGGATGAAATTGTTAAGCTGTTGACAATAAAAAAAAATACTACCATGATCTTTTTTCCTGTCAGTTTCTTTTGTTAATATTAAATCTTTTACCTATTATTTAAATAGTACTGTCATAATATAGCAATATATAATAGCGGATATTTTTCTTTCATCACAGAAAAACTTTGATGTTTTCATTAGTTTGTTCGTGTAATTTCTGAATAATTATATACACCTAGATATGAACATTATTATTTAGATCTAATCCCTTAAGTACATGGAGATATTATGTCTGTTTTATGCAAAATAAGGAAACTCACATTCGCGTGTTGGCAAAACACAAGTCAGTGGCAGCCGTCAGCGGTTCTGCATCAAGCGCTATCAAACAAACGCCCACAACGAGCCACTAATAGCAACTCCGGATACGGACTCTGCTATAACAAGTGGTCGCGGAAATGTCTGGCTTTAAAATGTTTACGGAAATGGCTGGCTTTCTACTTTCTATATGGTTACAGTAATAAACATTTAAAAACAAAATAATGACAAACATTGATGTTTATAAAAATAAATCGAGGCACTAAATATTAGTACAAAACGAGGTACGAAATTACAGCTGTGATAGTACAACGGTTAGTGCGGTTAATCTTTGCCAAGGGGTTTACAAGAGTATTCTATATAAACTAATACGTTTAATGATTGTTTGCTAACATGCATTTTTTCTTCTTTTTCAGACAAAGCACGTACCCTGCCGTCTCTATAACCAATGCCGCTATATGCCCAACTACTGATTTGTGATATACTGAGCTGTAAAGGTAATTCAGGTTATTTTCTACGGATCTTATTAATCTTGGTCTGATCACGTAGCGTAGCGTCAATAGCGTTAAAAGCATAGTTCTCTGCATAGCCCAGCTGAGTGTCTGTGACCATGTGACCAGCCAAGTTCCGTATATATGGACCAGCAGAAAGGATTGTTTACGGACAAAAAGACGTCGAGTAACTTTCGCAAGTCTATGCGAGTTGGATTAGGCGAATGTTGTCTATGTATGTACCGTGTACACTATCGATTGCTGAGTTCTCAATGATAATTGAATGTGTTGGACTTCCGATGAACAGGTGAATTAGACTTGATTTTTGTCTGGCTGATTTTCAATTTATGTTGAATTTTCTTTTGAGTTGATCGAATAATGTATTAAGTTTCATCAGAGCTTATGCCATACCGACTATATCTTCGGTAAATCTAAGCTAAGTGATACATATACCGTTATTGTTATTGTTGTATCCATTTCAATCCGCAAAGTTTAATGACTTAGTAGTACACAGATTCGGGACGATGATATCTTGTGAATTTGTCTAGTAAGTTTGTTTTGCATTGGGATAAGCATAGTGACTTTTCTTATTGATACCTAAATTCACCAGAATCTGCATATGGCTAGAGAGCTCCTGAATGTGGTTCATACAAAAAGTGAAATAAAAACAATGAAAGGGTAAAAGCATTCTTAATATTTGTCTCTTATTTCAGTGGAACTCGACGGCAAACGACAAATATAAACTTTAGAAAACAATTCGCTTGAAAGAATTAGTGTAGATAGATTGAACGCAGTCCGTCTTTAGAAACTCTTTATGACGCAGTAGACTGGTATTAATCGTGTCTAATCGTGTCCCACATTCGAAAGTAACGTCTCTATAATAAATAGAGATAATATTTTTGTCTATTTTGCCAAATTAAATTATACATAAAAATATTATATTACGATACCTTCTTCACCTTACATATTATCTAGAAAATATTCTGCACGCGTACATTATCAAGTATAAATAGGTTAGGACATCATTTATTCATGAAGCGGCATAATATTGAAATATTTATTTGCATATAACACTGACATTTAACCTCAAAGGTTTTCGTATATCGAGACCGATGATTTTGTATGCATATAAGGTTTCCTGAACCTATCTATTTTATAGTTTTATCAGCCAGCTACTTGCTATTAATATTCTGCTATTGAATTACGAGTAATATCAACTTCAAGGAAGTTTCACACCAAACGGTCTTGTTTTATAAATCTAACTGTTCCCTGCTAATATTTTGCGGTTGTCTGTCTGTTGTGATATGAACGAAAGAAAAATTATGGACATAAGAAAGGAACTCACTAAAAGTATTGACTGTTTTAATTTTAGTCCGCTTTTTGCTATCGAGACATAATATATTTATTCTATATTCCTACTCGTACATATTATAAAATTAAATTTCTCTTAAAGAATACGAATTACTAAACGACTTTTAATGCGATTTTTTTCAATAAATAGAATGGTTCACGACGAAGATTTGAGAGTATGAATTATTAAGGTTTCTTGTACAGTAGTGAAACTATGCCGATAGTAATTGAAAATTTCCAAAGAAGTCATGCTGTCTGGGAGCTTTTATCGAAAACGCTGCCAATCCGTTTGAGATTTGCCCTCTAGGCCAATGGAGGTAAGACAGTGAATGATGCGGTCCTAATTACTTAGTTCGAAATAGACCACGCTACAAATATGTAACGTTTATAATATGCATTATTTTAAGAATGTATTGTAATAATTAATGACCAAAATAATAATATGACATCTAATAATTAATACTAACTATAAATAAATTATTTAATTAGTATAATTTATGAATTTATCAGATTAGTATTTGTCATCTTATTGAACTCTTAATTTTTTATAAATTATATAAAAAAATTAAATAGTTAAAATATTAGCCATAAATTGATAGGAAATTATCCTATCTATTAAAATTTCGAAACACGATAGTTAAATATTTTCCCAAGTATTTTGCAAACATTGTGGGTGTCACGTAATCCGGATTTTCTGAATAATTTAACCCCTTTTCGAACTTTGGGGTGTTTATCCAAAATATTGTTGGATAAAATATTAGCTTAATGGACACCTAGAGATAAATTATAAATATATATTGAAAATTGGCAACAAAAGAATGTATAGGATAGTAATTCAAGTGCAGTAGTTTTGTAATTTACGTATTTTAACTTTTGGTTCTTGAAGAGGCTTCTTTGAGAGAGAAAATCTCTTCAAAGAATTAACAAATAATTATTTCAACTTATAAACTGAAAAAATCATAATTTTTTCCGGATTCATATCATCTAATTATATCTCTATTTAAAACAGTATATCGGAATTTATACTGTATGTTGTCTTTTCAGTATAATTTAATATTATTTTTTTATTGTCATTAAAAAATAAAAAAGGACTGATAGTTTTATTGCATTATTTGTTAAAAGTTAAAACCTTCGCTCTACAAATTGTGCGAATATTAATCAAAATATTCCAGAGATTTCCTGTAATAAACTCAAGCGCGGCTTAGCTCACTGCAAACATTTTTAATCCGCAGCGCGTCTCATAAATTTCACACTGCGGGAAACACGCTTTTGTTTTGTTCAAGAAAATACACTCTTTAATAAATTTCGTCAGCTCACTCACACAGACCGTAGTCTTTTGGCAGGTAAAGTTTTTAGGTCTTCCAAGTTTTTTGAAATTGACTTATTTAGGAAAAGTAGATGCTTATTGAGACCAAGTTCGCACGAAGCAAATACCGTCAACATGTTGCATATGGCGTAGTCGGTACCAAGTTAATAAAGTTTGATTGTTCGTTACCAACATTAGCTAATTAAAGACGTTATAAAGTAAAAGAATGCTTAGTAATTGCTATTTAAAATAAGGAAGGTTGTTTTGATGTGTTCACGTAATAGAACCTGATTGGAATTGAAATCGTTAAGTGGGTTTCTTTCTTAACTTTACATATCTTAAAGATTTGTGCATTTTATTTGACAAAATATTTTAAACAAATTATTCTTCAAAGTATTCTTTAAATATCATCGGTCGGTCGGGGTCGGCACATTTTTTAACCATACCACAACGCATACCACACGGCAGTAATAGTTACAAATATTAAGTAATTAAATTCATGATACACAATTTAAGCAGGCCACAATTGGAAAATAAAAAGGTATAGTTCTAATCTTCACGTGTGTTTGTGAATGCATAATTGATTTTAATAGTAAAGTTATCAGACGTTATCCAACGAGGAAGCGGAGTACCTACTCATTGCTGAATATAAAGCACCAATTTGCGGGACGACATCGCTAATAAAACGCGAACATTTCACATATCGCCGAGCGGCCCATTACCATAAACAATTTACGATTCGGCATTCGCACCAAGCGTTCCATCGGTTTTTGTTCAGTGATTCTGCGGCAATTTGATTTTTATTTTCAGTTTCTCAGTTATTGATAGGCTTAGTTGCGAGTTCAGTTAGTAGATCATTGTTAAAGTATTAGGTAGTGCAGGTAACATTGTAAGAATCGGATTCAAATTCATGTTTTGTCAATTAATTTATTCTTAACTTCTGGGCTTAAACTAACTAATATATTAATATATTAATAATATACTAATATATTAAATAATAATATAACTAATATAAAATTAATAAAGAAAAACGCCTCGCTAATCGGAATACCTACTCCAAAAAAATCCCAAAATACTGCGATTGGAAAATATTTTTTGACCGAAAAATATTTTGACAGTTATTTTGTCAATTGTCATTTGAAGTGAATTTATTTGTCAGTCATTTATTTTTGCATATTGCTAATGTAACTGCTTATTATGTAGTAAAAATATGGCAGTGTAACTCTTGCTTAATGGTAAAACATTTCATTCTATTATTTAATAACATCAATAACTTAAGACATGGAATTATATCTATTAAGATTGAGTGGAGGGTCGCTGATTGTACCTATTCTTACACTCGATTACCCAACCAATGCAGACAATCTCCAATAGTGGAAAGGTCTCAGTGTCCCATAACATTTGTAACATATTGGGTAATTTTACTCAAGCTCTTTGCGAATGCTTACGATTGCGAGTAGGTTTTAGTGAAAACACCCAATGTATTGAATATAATAACAACTTTGTATGTTCCGCTATTTAATAAAGTTTAAGTTAATAAAGGGATACAGGTAAGTAATTGTGAGCTTACTTATTCAGAAACATGTGGTCAAATTAACATGCTTTTTGGGTAAAGCCATTCTATAAATGTCAATGGTTAAAGCCATTGTATTTGTGCATAATAAAATTTAATGAAAAAAACAAAATTATATTAAAGGCTAATCTGGTGAACTAATTTTACTTAAAAAAAGAAATATAGTTTTATGATTTAAATTCTATAATAGAATTAATACGTTCATATATAACACACCAATACAAATGGCTGCTTTATTTAACACAAGCTTTACCAAGCGATTGTGTTCTACTTAAATGTTACAATACGCTCATTAGGTACTATATGATTGTCATGTTTCTGAAGGAAAAATGGGATTTTTTATTCAATATAAACTAACGGGCTTACATATTTTTATATCAGGTACACTCTAAGCAAATTTCGTCAAAATTGTTCCAGTGCATAAGCTGAGAAAGGAAGACAGATATACTTTTGCATTTATAATATTAGTATGGTATGTTAGAGCATAAAGCATGCCCATTTTAGTCACGTTTGTGTTGTTAAAGAAAATGAAAGTGTTCTAGATATCAATTAAAGAAAACAATTATTTTTTTTCGATTGTTACTAAAAGACCTTTTGCCTGGTAACTGTTAACAAAAGCACGGAGAAATAATTGACACTTAACTTTAAGATAATTATTTCATGAAGATCTCTGATGTTAATAAAGTAATAATATAATATAATATTTACTCACAGGTTCTCATAGGTTAGCTGGGAGGAATCTCTATTGAAGGGATAAGTTGACCTTTGTACATTTTTTAATTAGGTAATTGTGTTTTTTACTGGTTATTATGCTACATAAATCATAACAAAATAAATAAATATACTATCATCAGTGGTCTTCAGCAATCTGAAAACTAAATTACGATATTAGTAAATTTTACTTAATTTATATGTGACATTTATGATGCCCATGATAAAAAATTTAAGTAATTCAATATACTTTTAGTAGAGTGGAATAAAAATTTTGTGTGTCACTTTAATTTTCTCACCAGGATACATAAACGGTACGAAACAGTTTGCTCGCCTTTAGTAATTTGTATTCTACGAAAATTCCTTCTCGTTAAAGTCTTTTCTGTACAGAACAGACGTGTAATGGCCAAGTTTACGTCGACGAGCTGACGTCCATTAACCGAAGTCTTTTTTAGTAGCCTTTTCACCTTAAATGTAAGGTAATATTTATATAAGATATTGTCAAAAGTCATGAGTATAAGCAATAAAATACCTTAATATTCAGCTTATAATTACAATTTTAAATGTGAAAACTTGCTATTAAAAATATTTATCATTACCTTTACTAAAATATAAACAAACTAGCTTTTACCCGCGACTCCGTTTGCGTGGACTGTGTAATAGGTCGATAATAGATGGTGCTTTTCAATGTCATCTTATTTCCGTAGAATTAACAGGATTTCTTTAGCCTATAGGTATGTTATTCCGATGTATATTGAATAAT
This sequence comes from Morpho helenor, assembly GCA_029227775.1. NCBI lineage: Eukaryota > Metazoa > Arthropoda > Insecta > Lepidoptera > Nymphalidae > Morpho > Morpho helenor. The sequence continues at coordinate 6,428,563 of JARGCU010000006.1, forward strand.
TTTCCCAAATTACATCGATATTGTTTCAGCTGATTCGCCGTAAAATAGTAGCAAACATACATCCATACTCACAAACTTTCGCATTTTAGTAGGAAGTAATATAGTAGGATGACGATATTCTTGTTTGATCGATATATTTGCATTGCAATTAATAATGATAGTCATGATTAATGAAATGAAATCGCTTTTTCCACGTTTTTTTTGTTGGGAAATTATTAATCATTAGGATTTTCATGTTAAATTCACAATTGTAAAATTTATAGGAAATAGAAATAACAAGGAATAATTATATCAAGAGAGGCTTGTGCGGACAATATGTTGTAAGCCTGTAAATATTTACGTAATTCTTCAGCATATCTTGACTATAGAGTTGAGTATTATACTCCGTAAACACATATTGTATTTAATCTTCAATTGAGATCACTTACCCACTCCATTAAGTCAACATAGCAATCAACTAAATGACACGCTATTGTATGCTAGGCACATTCCAACCTATATCGCGACCTCATCACAGTGATTAAAGGTACAGTGGAGTTGGTGTTTTGAGTGTAGTGTGGCCTAGATGGTATATCCGACATTCCTGGTTATCAAAGTTTTTATTTGCTGTAGTCATTCATATTTAAAGTTGTGATTAACTAACGGTCAGGTCGCGCTATCTCTACGAAAAGTTCGTGGCTGGAAGACGGTTTTCTATTAAAAACTATGTGTATATGTTTACATATCGTGACGAAAACATTGTGATGAAACTTGCGATATGCATTTCTTTCACTCCAAGAATAAAGGAGACTTTGCTAAGAAATAGTTCGTGTTCGTTTTTAGTACAATAAATTTATTATTTTATTATTGTCTATGGTGATTTTTATTCAATATGTTAAGTATATGATTGGAAATATACATCCTTGCAGAAATTATCTGTTCAAAAAGATATAAAATAAACTTATAGTCAATCCTCAAACTTGTAAGTATTTAAATATTAATTTTATTTATTTAAGAGATATAATCTAAAAATTTATATAATACACAATTTTTTGCTTTAATTTACTTGTACTAAGAGGTTGTGTTAAGATTTTCATGAAACTTCGGTGTCTCTACAAAACGTTTTATTACTTAACATTTACATATTGCTAAGCGTTCTTCGGTAAAAGAAAATATCAAGAGCAAATCTGGATATATTAGATGAAATTCTGGGATATGTTTATTTCGTTAATCCGATTGAAGCGGCAAGATGAGCTGAAATCTCCAATGAGAAAAGAGGCATTTATATAAGAATTTCTTAAACGTATAAATATAAAATAGTAGCAAATGTGTACGATTTTTTCTTTCTTCTCGGAAACGACTCCAACGACTTTCATGAAATTCAGCATGTAGTCTGATGGTAACGAGCGCATCAAAAGTTCGACCAGCCAGAAACCAGCGCTTTCTTACTTCTTTATTTAAAAAAAAAATCAAAAAATATTTATTTCCATAACAAATTCTCACAAATCATAAACAGAATCTGGGACCATCCTAGTAAGTTACTAGTATTTCTACTAGTACTTGTGACAGGAGGCCCCGCTCTTCCATACCATTACATACATAAGGGGAAATATGTTGGTAAGTCCGTGCGTGTGTTAGAGCTTGTGGATGTGTGTAGTGTGTGTGAGTGTGATGTGTACTGAAGTGTTTGCGAGTGTAGTGTTGCGTATGATTACGTGTGTGTGAGTGTGTGTATGCATGTGTGTGTATGGGAATGGGTGCATGAATGGGTGAATGAGATTTATATTAATGCTTCTGTCTCATCATAATTTAAATCAAGTAGCCATTTTGACAAGAGTTCTTTACAGCTTACGGGATATATATTTAATATTTTACGCGATTGTAGATGTGTTTAGATAGTACTGAGAATTGACAGGATGCAAACTTCGTTTTTATATTTGCATTTTTTATATCTTAAAAAAAATTACCGAGCAAGGCTCGATCACTCAGGTACTATATGTGAAGTATAAACCACTGCAAAACAACTCATGTTATGGTTCGAACGAGTTTTAGTATGTAGATATATAGAGATTTGACCCATATAACTTCCCATGTCCCATGTTAGGGTAAAAATATTCGATTTAGCAGAGAAGCTGTTAAATAAAATGTGTTCCGCAAATCTAACGATACTCGTAAGGAAATTCCATGCTTCGGGTGGTGGAATGTGTTTAATTTAAAGCCCCCTGTGACACAGGGTTGGGTGTAAGTATTCGATTTACTCACTAGTAGAAATGCAAAGATTTCGATATATTTTATTGAGAAACCACATATCGTTTCTTTTTATATACGATTTAACGAAGTAGCTGTGGATGAACAAGATAATTCTGTTATTTTTTAAAACATGAATGATTTGCCTGAATGTCTAGCAATGAGATGAAAAATATATTATGCTTATGACGGTAGTGGGGTTAAAAAAATAGATAATAGTATAAAATAGTCGCTGACGAAATAATGGTTGTAGTGTTTGATTACACTTTAGTTTAACTGATTTTTAAACTCAGAATTACATTCTACCTACGATAACTAGTGCGTGGCAAACTTTTATTACTTTAACTATGTACACTAAAAGTCATATCGTTTCTCCGCTCGGACATAAAAGAAATACCCTTTTGCTTTTTATCTACCTATGTAAAATAACGTAACACGGTTTACCCTTGCATTTTCTTCACTGAAACAACAGATGGCGCCACTAGTATTTCACTCCACACTATAGTGGTGTTTTTATTATATAAGAAGTCCCCAAACAAAATGTTCATTGATCGGTCCCGCCATAAGTTCCTATAGTTTGAAAGTGCATCCTTCTAATACACTACGCTTTAGCGAAAATGTAAACTGTACATTTTCAAGTATATGCATATTTGGAATTTGGTACTCTCCGTATAAGTGACTGTAACATTTATTATCCTGTCATATATTCTTTCCTCTGACCGTACGTCCGTCCGGGTCAACGCGTTACATCTATAGTATATAATCAATGTCATAAGTATCTGCACAGGAATGTTATTACCAAATTTTATAAAAAAAAGAAAAGATCATGAAATATGAAAAACATATAAAATTTTTATTAAACCTTCATTAAAAAGTTTTATATTCCGTAACTAAAAATTTATCATATTCCTCGGTTTTGCATTTAGTATACGAATTGGAAGCGGTTTGAATCTTATCGTTTGGGCAAATGTTCAAGCTAATAATTAAAAGAGATAGGAATGAAATAGTGTATGCAGTTGAATGAAAATTTACTGAGCTTGAAATTAAATTGTCTACTACCCATTTTTTATATAATACGTGTTACATTAATAATTGACAAAAACGGAACACTTCATTTAGACGATTAATTATGTCTAATCTTAAAGGTATTTAAAAAAATGTTTATTTTTTTTATATATGAATTTTTATATATTTTTTATATATTTTATTTTTATTTTTATATGAATTAGGTGGAGCTCTTCGGTTGGGAATTATTCGTTAAAACCCAATAGGTAATATCAGCAGTGCGAGACAACTCTTTTTCTAAATTTAAAACCTGATAATTTGATGTCGGGTATATAGGCTAATACTTTAAGAGCACTTTCTATTATTCAATAACAGTCCAATATATTTCGTTATTTTAGTTACTACCAAATGGGACAATGGCCACATATTTCACTGTTAAAAATATTAAGAAAATTAAACTCATCTGAAATTGCTGAAAAATTTTCGTGTTGTTCGCAGTCACGGTCACGGATGGAAAAGAGAAAAATAAAGAAGTCAATATAATATCTTGAAATTTGTTACAATATAAAAAGTAGGATTGTTATTCATACTGAACAAAACTAAAAGGTTAAAAACTTAACAAAACTTAAAAAAGTTATCAAAAACTCGTATTTAAGGTGACGCTAAATACACAAATAACAATAATCGTTGCATTGAAACTTTATCTACATTTTTTTGCCCTTTTTTCGCCATTTCAAGCCTTGGTTTCTAACAAAAAGCCATTCTACAAAAAGTTTTTTCTGTTCAGCGTGATTTAGTTTTTTAATTAATAGCACACTCTAAAAACGTCGAACTAAATAAAACAGAATTGAAGTTTGTATTAGGTTGCAAAAACTGATGCCAACTAGAAGTGAGCAAAATAGGATTTATTGATTGATGGTACAGTTTTAAAATAGAACAGATTAAATTTTATCACATAAAATATTCAAGGGTATATATCGTCATAATTAATCTTTTGATATTAAATCTTTGCAGCAAAACACTTTTATAAATGTTATTATATTTTATAGTATGCATAAACAAGAAAAACCTCAGTATTTCCCTGTACCCTAAACGACGAAAAGACGAATGCAACTCTGCTTTATTACATCGTTTGCTACAAATTATGAGTTTAATTTACAATGTTTCAAAGATATCATTCCAAGCTAGCCACTATACTAACTATTTTTTTTTAAAACGGCGGAAACCAACATGCGTTCTTCTTGCATTCGTCTTTTAATTGAACTTTAACTTAATTAGAATTATTATAGTAGAGTAGAGGAGACATAGGCAGGTCTATAAGTGAGAGTGTCACAATAAAGAACGAAAGGGAAGATTAGATTCGTATCCTTATTACACGTTTGTCTAATTACACATGCGCAAAGAAATATTCATAGCGTGTCCTTAATTTAAAAAATACTTAGAACATTGAGAGTTGAGGGTTTGGTTTGGTTTTTTTATCTAGCTCGATGGACCTTGCGGCGGTACCAGAAAAGTGCTTTTTACAGAGCTTCACCCCCCTGGGCATGATGGTCTACATTATGCATTTCGCAAATTTAAACATTTCAAAACGAGTAAAATTAGGTAAATGTCTATATTAATTCAGCTAACGAGCTGAGATTTTTGAACAAATTTACATGTTACCTCGACAATGCTGTTGGGATGTCGTACCACAGATGTGTATTCACACGGTGTTCGGTAGCTTCCTCTAATTATACAGCATGCAAACTATAATTAGGTGACATTATACACAATTTCTGTCTTATCACTATTCAACATTTTGAGATGCATGAATTGAATACTCATACAAGCGCGATGAGCATTGAATTTAAAGACAATACTCAGCACAAAATTTGGCTACTATATATGCGCAATTATCAACATTAATAACTGTTTTATGCATTAAAATTAAAGTTTTTCTAATATTAAGCATTTTAGTAAAGTATGTAAAGCTGTAGTGATTTTTTTAATCTTTTTGTTTTAGTAGAATCATTCTTCAATCTTGACAATTGGGCAGTACTTATGCCGATAAACCCCCTGTTCATCTATGAAATCCACATCTCTCAGTACATCAGTTCCTACCCAGAATAGGAATTTATATCACTTAAATTTCATTGAGACAGATCGAGAGTTAAGTTACATGTACATATACATAGAACATTTAACTTTAGTCTTCGGACTGGGCGCTATATTTCATAGCTATCTAGAAATCTAAAAATCATATTGTCAGCTCACAGTACAGGGATCAGATATTTTTATATGTTTGGAAATATATGATATAATGATATTAACAAAACGTCAATATTCGAAAAAAATACTTTATCTTTCTCATCAGACATCGTCATCATTAATTAAGCTTAGAAAAAAATTCATTAGAACATTTATTAAATAATACCTACACTTCTAACGTGGAATGCTACTCAGTGGCATAAATTTAATATCGTGACCGAGAGCCATCCAATGGAACTTTTGTAACAAATTTCATTTATCTCTACTCTCCGAGGAATTTCATAAAATCGATCATTATCAAAATGATTTAATGTCAGCTGGCCTTAAATGGAATTATGAATTTATATACAGAAAGAAAGCACTTGATTTAAAGTACACATACAGCTTATATGACAGTGTCTAATAAATTCTTATTTTAATTTTATTCCGATTTACAATATTTAAATAATTATAACATAAAAAGATAACATCCAAAATTATTGTGAACGAACTATACACGCGGCTTCGCCCGGGTGGAAATCGGTGTTCAGTATGTAGTAATTCTTCGAATCTCGGCAGGAGGTTGACTCTCGATACCCTACACCACTTTTTATACCTACTTATTCCTCCCTCTAAACTACAATCGACACCCGCACTATTTTTTTTTGTAAAACGACCTCTTCAATTCAATTTACATACCTCATTATAAGGTTGTGATAGCCCAGCGGTGCGACCGTGTTAATCTCTAGAGACGATCAGGGGTTCAAGCCCGGGCAGACACCTATGAGTTTTTCTATTAAAGTTATGTGTCTAATTGATAATTACAATTTATCACACGCTTTTCGGTGAAGGAAAACATCGTGAGGAAACCTGCATATCTCTTGTGAAATCTAGGGATATGTGAAACCTACCAATCTGCATTGGAACAGCGTGGTAGGTCTTAGCTCCAATCCTTCTCTCCAAAAACGGAGAGAGGAGGCCAATGCCCAGCAGTGGGATAGTAACAGCCCGTTACTTACTTACTTACTTTACCCCATTATGTACTATTAACCTAAACGTTTCGGAGGAATTGCACTACTTTTAAATAAAACCCGTACAAATATCCGTTTAGTAGATTTAGAGAAACTCCATCAATACAGACAGACAGCTTTGGGGACTTTGTTTTATGATAAGTATAGATATAAATATTTTGTTATTTCAAACGACATAGCTATGCTTAATGTCTGTTTATTTTGTGCTAAATAAATGTAATAATAGAGTGTTATAGACACTAGGGATCGGTTTCCATATCATAAATCTTGGTCGTAATTAATCATAAGCTCGACTCTAATGGGGGTACCGACATCCCTAAGACAATATTTTTGTATCGCGGCGCGCCCGTGGCTTTTGTTTTCCCTTAAAGAAAGGTTTTCTCCCATTATTTCATCGCAAAGGAAGTAAAATTTTTAACTAAAAATTCGAACGATAAAAGTGAAGATAAAAAATTCTTAATGATGTATACAAGTTTGTTGCATAAATTTTCGCAGGTGGTGAATATGACTGCGGTTTTTCTTAATGGTTTTGCAATTTGAAATAGTATTGATCTAAATGAATAAATGAGACAACGTTAGGACGAGTACCTACTTAACCTTAATGAATTACAATAATACTAATAAAGAATAAATTAAGGTTAAGAATAAATTATAGAATTAAGCGTTACTTCACGGACGTCCATAATAAAAAAATAATGAAAATAATAGACAAAAACAGAAAGCCTATTATACTGTTGAGTATTACTTAGATGAGAAGTATGCGTGGACATAACTACTCTTCGATCCTGTACAAGACAGTAATGACTAAATGTAACTAGTAAAAAGAATTATATTTTGAAAAAAGCAAACGCTGAATTTCTTGCTGGCTCTTCTCGGTAAGAACAGCTTTCCGAACCAGCAGTAGAGTTGAGGATTCAAAAGTATTTGTTGTGAATTTGAATATTTTCATTACTTTTGTTTTGTTTAGTAAAGAATTTATTTTAGCTCCGTCATGCGGCTTTACCCACGGCGCAAAGTTTTATAATAAGTAAGATTTTAGTCAAAAATCGAATATTATTTTGGTTATCCATTGAACCATACATTTACTGGGCTCAAAAGTTCCCAAGTACCTCCGTTAATCTGTTGAATTATTAAAGCGGTACAAATATATACACACTCTTTCACCTGTATAATATAAAATAATTTTATCTTAGAATTTACATATACTGTAAATGCCATTCCAATAGATTTCCACTTAATGCTTCGGGCGACGGTGTCTAGTGCAGGAATTGAAAGAAGTTAGTCGGTTGTTCCAAACTTCGGTAAGACTCTGCTGTAAATTTGCGCGCGGCTCACGTCCCATTTATATTGTTTTATGGTTTCTTTCCTTCCCACTGAGAATTCGACTCGGCTAGAAAATATGGATCCACTTCTTCGTATCGGTTTTGTTATCTTGGGAAAACATCCACGAAGAAATTGTGATTGAGATAGACACGTCATTTATTTTATAAGAAACAGCGCTGTTATGTACTTTATAGTTTTTGCTTTATGCGTAGATAGTTAGAACTATTGAGTGTTGGTAAAATACATTTAAGTAAAAAAGAAGCGATCTATTTTTATACCACAACTGGTTATAAGTCTGCTCCTTGCAGAAGATTTAGAGATTTAACTCACTATGTTGCTTCAATGCAGATAACATATTAGATCCTAAGAAATGTTAAAGAAAACGAAGGTTTTTACACGATTCTTTCTACACCTTCACGTAAGTAATATTGTATTGATATTTTGTACTTCGTCCATTGAGAAAATAGACCGGAATGATTTTCATTTGTATCTCCTGGGGATATTTGGATTGCGAAGTAATAAAAATTAAAGAATTGAAGCGATTTTTAGTACAACATTATCTTTACTGGCTTAAAGATAAAGAGTAATAAATATTACTTTTTAATCTTACTTACATGTAAGCCAGTAAGCAGTTATGAGTAGCGCTTTTTGTAACCTATATTCAATACTACAATATTTTATTACAGATTATAGCAAAGTAAGTAAACTAGTTTTTGTTGTGTTATCATCCAAGCTGCATCATAACTTAACTTACATTCTCCAACAATAATATAAATTGTGCGCTTTAATTACAGAATTTTGGTTAACGATTATAGGGATTCTTCTGGTAATGCTGTGAATCCCTTACAGTTAAAAGTACATTGAATATTCTGAAAAAAACATCAACTTTACTTTCTAGTTATTACGTAAATATAAGTAAAATAAAAAACCCGTGTACCTAAGCAGAGCCCAGTCATTTATTACTGAGTATAAGTAAAGTATGTTGTATAAAACCTACTTAATCCCATAATACGAAATTGGTAGCGACACATACAAGAGGCCATGCGAAGGCACGTTCAGCCAACGCGGCGTGAAAGCGGAGCCGTTTAATACATCCGAGCTTAGCTGTCGGGATTTAATTAAAATTGATTCTTTGTTGAACAGACTGCAAAACGCCTTTTAGTTGCATCCAATATAATAATTCAGTACCTGGTTAACCGAGTAGTTTTTTTTCAAAATAAAAAAAAAGAATCTTCGAAAAAATAGAAAAAGAAAAAATAATTGGGTGGGGCTTGATCGATATGTATTTTCATTTCTCTAGACCGCCCGTTTCCCGAATAAGCTACGCTGACTTGACAGTTTATGACAAAAATTGTGTTCGATATATTCATATAAATTTTAGTATTTTTTTAATGCCCAAAAACAGAACGAATTTTTTTTTTAATAAAACCTAGCAAGATTGTTTTTTCTCAACCAAAACCTCCTGAATGCTGAATTTCAGGAAAATCGTTGGAGCCGTTTCCGAGATTCCGAAAAATAAACAAAAAATACACCTACATACATACATATATACATACATACAAGATTAACTTATTTAAATATTGATGATTTGGAGGAAACTATAAATATAATTGTTTACATATGCCGTTTGATATCCGGCTAGTATGGTAAGTTGGCGTCAGGCACGTGGCTGGACGTAAAATACCCAGCCGAATCATGTGATAACATGTTTATAACATTTTGAATCGTCCCTCCCATCTAAAGGGTTAAGGGCAGGAGAATGATGATCACCATGTTATTGAATACTTATAATTTTTTGGAAATTCGAACAAATGAATTAAACATTTTTGCAAGCTTTTAACTTACTTCGGCTGTTTGTTCCAGTCAGTAGTTCCTATTGAAAACTCGTAATCTTTGAAACAATTGCCTATATAAAACAAACTAATACATCAAATAATGTACTACTGAGCTGATTTGAAGGACCTCGATATCAGTACTAAATGTAACAACCAAATAAAATAGTGACCCCATTTTAGGCACATTTTAATATATCTAAATCATTAAGTCTTAGTTAAAGTTTAAATACGATAAAAGAAGATGAATTCTTGTTACGGGAATTGCAATAAGTGCTTCAACTAGAAAAATAGTTTTCCTACAAACTGCGTGGCCAAATAGAGTTACGAAAGTCGTCTCAAAGCAATCCATTATTTGAAAGTTGAATTGATTTTATATCTTAAGTATTCCAAACTCACGTTAAAGTTAAAGCTTACGTGCACTTCGAAAAATCAGACTGAATATATTTTTGATCGGAATTGGCCTAGCTTAAAGATTTATATGTAAGAATCTACCACTCAGATTTATTTCTTTTTTACCAACAAATACGATTAATGTATTGTATAGTAATATAATTGTGACAATGATTGTATCAATGATTTTAGACCAATTCAAAGGTAAATTTATTTGTGTAAGAATAATAAATACATAATTGGATTTCGTTTCTTTGTCTCGTCGAATGCATAATATGTTCATGATTACACTTTGTCTTCCGTCCTAATAGATGATTTTTAAATTTGAAGCACCAAGGTCATAAAATTTTAATCACTTGTGTCAATAAAGTGTACATACATACTCGCTTAGGGGAAGTAGTTAATATGTTTATCCTCAGATCCACAAACCAAAACTATTATTGATACATGCAATACTTAATATGACGGGAAACAAGCTCTTAACAAAATTGTATGTCCCTACTTTTAACCGTTGAAGAGTTTCCTCGTCTGGAGCCAATATTGGCAGCAGGATCATGTCATGCTATCATGAACATGCATTGTCATCGAGAATGGACTAATATGCAACGATACGAATTCAACTCAATCGGACACCAATAAGTGGGTCAAATTTAAATTGCAATATTCAACCTTCATATACAAACATACATACATACAAGTCAAGTTAAATAAAAGCTTTTAAAAATGGAAAGCTAGAGAAACTTTTGAATGCTGTGAAAGCCGATTTGACTCGATGGTTGATTTTTAAAACTCTCGTAGAAGTTTATGCAAACTTGTGGGCACCAACTAACTTTTACGGATATGTTGGAAACAGCTATTGAATGGATTTTTTGCTAGTAAGTTGGCTATTGACGTGAAATATAACTTATGACGATATTATTTGTTTTATTAGATACTTGTTATAGTTTTAAAGAGCTGTTAAGAGCCCAGCGGTGAGACCGTGCGACTCTCTCAAGGTAGTGATGGGTTCAAATCCAGGGTAGACACAAATGAGTTTTCTGTTAAAACCTATATGTCTAATTGATAATTGTAAATTTATAATGCGCTAATATATTTTTTTTGTATATATCACTGAAAAGGTGAAGGAAAACATTGTGAGGAAACCTGCATATCTCTAGAGAATTGTGGAGCTTCTCGTATGTGTAACCTATCAATCCGCATTGGAGCAGCGTGGTAGGTCATAGCTCCAACCCTTCTCTCCAAAAACGGAGAGAGAAGGCCTATGCCCAGCAGTGAGATAATAAGACCTACTTTTGATACCGCAAATCTTAATAAAAATCTTAATTCCCAATGTCAATGGGACATTAACAATGTTTGTTAATGCGAGATTGAGAATTAATATATACAGAGTATTGAATAAAATATGTTTCACTTTTGATTTTACGCAAAGATATCCAAATAAAAAGAATCCTTTTAGCCCTTGTTACTTTAATAAAATATTTCTCTTTGTCTTTAGGTCTTTGCGCCCATGTGTGAAGTGAACCATAAATCAGATGCCTCTCAATAAATCTTTGCTTACTTCGCGAGCGCGTAATATTGTGAAGCCCTAATATACTAAATGTTTTTCATATATAACAGTGAAATATAAGTAAGCAATATACCACTATCTCACAGCTGGGGAAAGTCCTTCAAACTCCTTCCTCAGGTAGATTAAAGCCTAGAGCCCACAACGTTATCTTGAGATTGTAAGGATACCCATATCATAGGAATTTTTCTATTAGACCCATATCATAAGACGATATAGAGTTATTTTACTGGTCCGGATTGCCGCAGACATGGGTAGATTAATACGACAAAAATGATCAGGAAGTTGGATATCAATTATTTTTAAATTATGCGAATGATCTGTCGGTGGTAAAGAGGGACTATTAAAATGTTACGGTTGGCTTTAAGCCAAATCGATTTGTAACGGCTGCACAAAAAGCAATAAATGTTAAACGTACATACATGATAGCGAAGGGAAAATAAATGCAATCGTCACAATGAATTGCTTGTTTGATAATTTATATATTGTTGTCGTATGTTTTAGCTTGTGTTTTTAATGAGCAAAACCTTGTCCTATATTTTTTCGCTTATCTCTATCGAAAAGTCCTCTCTGCTATAAATTATAAAATGCATTACGTTTTTTGCGTGGTTTACCACGACTGCGATTTCTTTTATCGGAAGCTAATAAAATTTTTCCATGATGCAATTTTTTCTGTTGTTGTTTCTGAAGCATATTGCTGTTTTGTCATTGTTATATTTTTAATTTATCGTACTTATTTTATAACACGTCATAATATAAAATATATATATTATTTTATTGCTCGTGATTAAAGGTTCATAAACATTTAAAATTTGGGGTAATTTTTAATCAGCTCGCATTACCATGTTGCAGTTGATGAATTATTTATCCAGTATACAACACGTGCTTTTATATGTTCATTTTAAAAAACTAATGGAAGGAACCACCCTCTTTCTTACTGAGGTGTGGTAAAAGGCCACTAATGTAAGTGACCCGCCATGTGGTATCCGGCTAAGTAGAATAGACCACCCACTTTCTTATTGAGGTGTGCGAATAAAGTATTCATTTCAAGCAGGCGGCTGGTCGTAAAATACCTAGCCGAATCATGTGACATATTATATACGACAAATTAAATTTTTACGGAAGATCTTAAGCATTATTTGATAACTTAACTCTCATGATATGTCACAAATCAAAGTAATAAAACAAATAAAACAATTCAGTGGTGCAACGTTGAACTTGTATTACATTTTATGAGGCAGTTACAAATCTATTTGGATTTAAGCCAATATTATTTTAATAGTACCTTTTTACTACTAAATTTATTACTGTGTAGAGACTGAGTTTCGACTACACAACCGTACATGAAAACCTAACCGGGAGCTCTAGACAAACGTCTGAAAAAACATAGAGTTATTAATACTAGAGTATGGGAGCTATTCGCTGGGCTACAAGTTATAGTGACACCATAAATGATGACAGGGAAGATGAAACTAGTATACTTCATCTTTGTCTAATCACACATAAAAAAGAGAGACATTTGCTTTCTCTTTGTTTATCTTTATTGCAAAATAGCATTTTAGGCTGGCCCACTCTAGTATAATACCTCTATGGAAAAACAAATATAGCATTATCCCAGTCTTAGACGCTAGAGCAATACAGTGTATTCTTAAATAGTACAGAGTTGACGTTCAGACGAAACTCCGCTATTTAAAGCATACTACTGACCAGCAGTCATAGTCCAGCGGTATAACACCGTGCGACTCTTTCGAGGAGGTCGCATGTTCAAACCCAGGGCGGGCACCAATGAATTTCTATTAAAAACTTGTGTCTAATTTATCATACGCTTTTCGGTAAAGGAAAACATCGCGAGAACACCTACATATCTCTAGAGAATTCTCGGGATATGTGTAACCTACCAATCCGCATTGAAGCAGCGTGGTAGGTCTTAGCTCCAATCCTTCACTAAAAAAACGGAGAGAAGAGGCCTATGCCCAGCAGTGGGATAGTAACAGGCCGTTACTTTACTTTACTTTAACGTATTGTACTCGTATTAGTGAGCAACAAAAGTTCCTTAAAATTTCATAAGAAATATCTTGGCATAATATAATCTTTGATAACAATATTTATATGTTGGAACTGTTTGGCATATGTAGGAAATGGAAATTTTGTTATAAAAAACCATACTATTGGATATAACATAAGAGAATGAGCGAAACCGGTTTAAAGAGAGAGTATAAAAAATTTCATAAGCGCTAATTTAATGTTCGATTTTATTGGTTATTAACGCAGTATTCACTTCATGGCTCAAATATTGCGCTATATTTTTTCCTTTAAACATACAGTAATGTGCTTTAGTCGGGAAGAAAATGTAAGGAAGGATCCAATAAGCGAATAAATGGAGCTCGTTTACTTTATCAATTCTCTTCATCGGCATAATTGGGAAGTGTTATTGGGTGCAAGCGGAAAACTTTCATATATCCTCTTTAATGTTTATTATCTATTATTAATATGATTAAGTATCTATGGAACTATAGTAGCTCGGTTTATAGCAAGCAATACATTTTGCTTACTCTTTATGTTCGTTCTGTTCGAACTTTTCATATTGGTTTAGTTATATTATAATAAATTATTCTGGTACATATAGAAAATATCGAAAATTATTTTACAAAATTATAACAGCTTTATATAATATATTTGTTTTATTTATTAAGTTTTATTATTTATTTGTTTTATTTATTTTATTTTATTTTTTTTATTTTATTTTTTTTTACTTTTTATTTTTTATTTTTTTATTTTTTTTTGAAAAAATTTAATGCCGTTTAGACATATACCCAATGACGTTTTTAAACTCAAAAAGACCAAGAAAGATACGTTTGTTATGAAAACGGTACGAAAATCCTTTCAATAGTTTTCGAGTTTATCGCAAACTGACAGACGCGGCCGGGGACTTAGTTTTAAGATATGTAAAGATTTAATTATCGCGTATCAGAGTAAAGTCAAGTTATTTTATACAAATAGGGCTTATACCTTTATTATAGTCAAATATAATCTTCAACTGCGAAGTAGTCAGATACGTTGGTTTATTAAAAAAATAAGCGCACGGCCTAATCATGTCTGTTTATTGTAGTTCTTAAAATACTCGGTTCTGTAAACATTTTTTTTTATATGATGTTAAGCAAATTAAAGTAAGCCTCAGGACACACACGCAATTCAAAAGGTTTTTTATGCTAATTGAAACGGTGCTGTTCGAAAAAAATACGCTATAAAATGTGTTTATTATTTTTGTCCTGTACCTTTTACATTATACAACAGTATAAAAAAATGCGGAGCTTTTAACTGACACAAGTAGTAAAATTAACACAATTATTATGGTACAATTTTATTTATATTTTGAGTAAAGCCATGATGGTTGAAGTATTCGTTTGTAATGCTACGTTAAATGTAAGTTGTCAATAAAAATAGAACAAATCTCCCCACCCACATATGATACTAACAATAGCAAAAGTATCGCAAACATTTTACATTTGCAACGATTTTTTCACTACGTGACCAAAATGTGTGAGGTATTAACACTTCACGTCAGAGTCGGAAAGCAATGCAGCATACAAGCACAGATATTTGTATATCATTAGTTTAATCAACGTAAATTTCTCCTACCACTAAAGAAAATTTTAGTACCAAGCTTAAACCTAAATGAAATAAAACGTATAGAATTGCAGGTATAGAATAAGGTTTTATACTTTATATTTTGTACGCAATTATTATATAGCGGTTGGTGAAGATTTTACTAAAAATTAGGACTCCAGCTTTGTTTCATCTCGTTGTTTTATATTAATGGATGACAATCGACCAATCGGCCTTGTCTTGCTTGCCTCACAAAAACTTAAATAATTAAAGGAACTTATTCTTACATGAATATTAGTGAATACCCTTTCACATGCTATCAACCAAAGAGTTTATCTCAGATAGTAATATTTACCAAAATATAAAATCAATGATAAAAAATCTTTGAAATACCAATCTCAGAATATCGGATTTCAATATCCTCAAAGCCTTCATTGTAGCGGGTAAAGTAGTTGCCAGGAGAGGTTTAATTAAAAATTCAACTCGTATCTCAAGTGCCTTCAAATTAAACCTGCTTTCATGGAACTTCGGAAAGTATTTCAAGATAGAAAGTCTTTGGCAATAAAGTTTTATACTTTTAATATGAATATAGTAGATGAGATGAAAATAATCAGTTAAGCTATTTAGTTTGTATGGCACGGGAGACCCAAAAAAGCTTACCCAAACATGCAGTAGGTAAAAAAAAATATTATTGTTATAATTCGTACATATAAATGTTTTAACAAAATGCACCATAGACATGAGACATTTTGCTAAAAATGTATATACCCTTTAATATATGTTATTAATTAATGGCATGCGTGTAGGTTAGGTTAGGTGAGGTATGTCTAACATAAATAACAATATCTCCCGAAACAACAATTACCCAAAAATGTTGTATATGATTCTGGTTATAAATCTTTCAATCACCAATACAAATATACGCACGAGTATAACATGCGAGAAACATCATCGTTCGCGATGGCGTGATTTTCGCAGATGGAAACATACGGCAGTCAAATTGTAATACGTAAAGATTTTTGTATAACTTATTTCATATTAGTTTACTCATTTTAAACTATAAAACTAGAACAAAGGTTTCAGGAATAAAGTGCACGTGCGAAAAGAACATTAATTATAGTCCGTAATATTTCAAACTACCCGCTGCAGCACGATAAAATCGCTGAAACGATAGTGAAACAACCATTCACCGTTGTAAACGCGGGAAGACAAAGGGTTCTAGTTAACATTTTAATCAGTGTGTTGATAACTCTAATAGTAGACTGCGAGTGATGCATAGAGCACTGTTACGTATTGAATGGTTCAGCGGATTCGTCCGAATTATTGCATGCTTATGTACTTGCTAAATAAGGTTGGTATCCAAATCCACGAAAAATATTGGTAGTATAAGACAAACAAATTGCTTCGCGATTGCTTGTAGAATTTTGTGTTAAACACAATCACGCTGATAAACGTTGAACTTAGGGGTAATTTTTCACAACTATTTCTTCTTCATCTTTCGCTCGGTGTTTCCGAGAACAGCCTGATATTTTACTATCTTCGAAATAATTATTCACCGTAGTTAAGATTTAACAATTTTATCATAGTTAAAAGGTCGATGAAAGATATGTATGAGTGCATCGCATAGAAAATTTAGATAGGTGTTAATTTCGGTAACATAGAAAGATAGTATTGAAAGATAATTTGGTTTAATGATGACTTTGTACAATTGAGTAAATAGGCGTTGCCTGAAATTAATATATATGTGTATATATGTATATTTAAATTTTATCAAGCATCTTGTCCAATTGTTTTAATCTTATTATCTCCCTGTCCTTATCCCACTCTAAGTGGGGTCGGCACAATATGTTTTTCTCTTCCATTCTGTCCTATCATTCGTCAACTCTGGCGCCACTCCTTTTATATGCATGTCATACTTCACACAATCCAACCATCTCTTTTTAGGCCTCCCTCTAGGCATATATCCATCCACATTCAAATTTAACACTCGTTTGGTCACATGATTTTCATCCCTCCTCATTACATGTCTATACCATCTCAATCTTGCACTTCTCGTCTCTTCTATAATGGGCGCAACTTTCAGACTTCCCCTTATATACTCGTTTCGTATTTTATTCAGTTTTGTCACACCACACATCTTATGACACTTATAATAATAGCAAAATAGGATTAGTATAACATTCTATTATATTTAGATATTAATTAAGCATTTTATATCCTTGTAGTAAAATTAAAATTATAACTCAACAAGTTATCGGCATTGGCGAATGAAAGCGTGGAATAATTTTGCATAATAGAGTTCGTGAGTGTGCGGTTGGCAGGTGAGGCAAAGGCCGACCGACTTGATGAATAGTTGAGAACGTGCTTTGGAAGGAAACTATTGCAACCATAGGTATGGACTGAAATATTCCTAAAATCAATCAATTAACAGCAAGTCAACATCATCATCTTCTGTCCTTATCCCACTCTAAATGGGGTTGGCACCACATGTTATAAACATGTCACATGATTTGACTACGTATTTTACGACCGGCTGCCTGCCTGACGTCGACTTATCTTAGTCGTATTTTACGACACCTCGATAAGAAAGAAGGTGGTCTATTCTTCTTAACCGGATATCACACGGTGAGTCAACTTACCTTAGACGCCTTTTACGACACCTTGGTAAAACATGAGGGCGGTCTATTCTACTCAACCGGATACTACACGGTAGGTCGACTTATCATAGGCGCCTTTTACGAAACCTCAGTAATAAATGAGGGTGATCTATTCTATTCAGCCGGATACCACATGGAAAGATTCCTAAAATCAATCAACCAACAGCAAGTCAACAATTAATAGGAATTCTAGCGATACCCGCGAATGTTCGCGCCATCTTAGGCGTTTCAGTACCCTTAATGTAATATACATATGTTTTTTTCTGTTCTCTAGAGAAAAATGAAATCATATATGTTACTACGGTCTTAATAAGCTTTAATTAAGCCGCAATTCATCAATATTACACAAACGACTTTTCGTTCCATTACAATTTCAGTATGGATTTGCAACCCTAAGTTTTATTTTCCAGAAATCTCTTATAGTACAATGATGTACGAGCATGTTAGATATCATTATGCAAGGGGTAATGCCTTTAGAGAGTAAAATAAGATCTTATACCCATAACGCCGTTCCGATGGGGATAAGAAAATTTTATATAATATGCCGGAAATACTCTAGAGAATTGCAGATTTACTAACGTTAATTTCGTATACATCACAGTACATAATGACTTGTACAAATTATTTGTAATGAATTGTACATACATTTTTATAGAGCTTTAATAAATGCTTGCAGGGATTTGAAGACGTGAACCCTAGTAAGGATCAAATGCCCACATCGTACTACCTTCATAGTTTTATTTAAACGTGTTTAAGATTATAAGATTATTGTATTATCAAAGATTAGCTTATTAGTTAACGATTAATTCATAGAAATGGGCGTTACTTTGTGGATTCCATAGTACAAAAGTTATGATATAATTATTTAACTATAATCCGCGTTTGTTAAGAAAATTTGTGTATTGCTTGCTCGCAATATTATTTTGCGATTTTGTCTTCCGTGTAGTCTGCCTGCATATATAAGGTATGAGAACGGTTTGCTTCCTACACTTAGCATTACATAGATTTTCTTAACAAACACAGATTGTAGCAAAATATTATAATTCTATCAAAATGTTGTATTATTAAAGGTTGAATGTAAATAAAAAGCGATCGGAGAAATTACATCGTAAATTCAAGAAATTATTGCTTGTCTTAAATAGGCAAAATTGCTAGCGTGCAGGTGGCAGGCCGGTAATGAGCGACAGACTCGATAAATAACCCAGAACGTGTTCAGCATACAAACAGGGTCATCGATTCTATAGTCCCTTGAATTTGGCGATCACTCCTTGTATTGTATGATTTATTTTTGGTGGCAATGAGGGACATCGATATGTAATTTAATTAATATGATAACGAAAATTCGAACACACGGTTCCCGTTTCACATAAAATATGCGAAATATTCTTAAGCAGTTTTGTTAGCCGAATGGAGTAATCTTTTTTAAGGTTTCGCGAGTTCAAACCCTTTAGTAGTATTAGTAGGGAGTAAGTAGACGTGTTCTGGAGTGGAGACCGCGAATCGGGAAACGTAGTGTAGGACACCCTGAGACTCGATGGAGTGACGATATACGTAGGACAGCGGGCAGTGCATAAAGCAGAAAGCCCAGGATCGGGCTAAGTAACGAATAATTAGAGAGGCCTCTCCAGCAGTGGACTAAAGTGGGCTGATAATGATGAGTTGTAAGTAATCATCATTCTCCTGCCTTATCCCACTTTAAGTGGGATCAGCACAACACGAATTAACTATGTTGCTAAATTATTTGGCTAGTCTGAGTACTAGTATTTTACGATCGGCCCCTGGCTGATGTCAACTTACCTTTCATCGCAAACCGTTTTCATCGGATACCACACGTCACAATTAGTAGTAAGTGATGTTGTTAGAAAATCCATAATATATGCGGTTCGAAAGGTAAAAAAGGAGCAGCGTGGTAAGTAAAGTAAAATCCTTTTCTTATTAGTAATAAGAATTGTAGTTCACTTCTCTTCTTGTTCTTCTTGGAAGAACAGAGAATGACACCTTATCCAGTTGTGCGTTTGTAAACATTTTGTTTATCACTTTACAATTCTGATAAGAAGTCTGATTGTTATTATAAAGACAATTATGAGGTAAATTATGTTTACCTTGATTATTTCAGTATATATAAATTTGCAATAAATATTAGCATTAACAAAATGTTTGATTGACGTGAACAAAGCCCGGAATAATCTTTCATAATATATTTGGGGAACGTCCAAATGTCGGAGGCGGTAATGGCAGGCCGATTTGATAAATAGCCGAAAACGAAGTTAAATCTTCTAAAACTGTATCGTCCTACAGCCACGGTGTAATATAAAATCGCTAGAACATCATCATCAATGCTTTACTTTGTAAAAGATTCATGGAATAAGGAATTTAATTGGAATCATTTATATCTATGCCTTTATTCCAATTTAAAAACGTTATTTTTTTACTTTAACTTCTATGTGAGCATCCTTTTCTTCTTTTCAACATTTCCACCACCCGGGTACCCAAATTTATACTAGTTTCATTTACTTTTTCATGTACCGTGTTATTACACGTAGTAACCTATATAATATAATAAGTAGTGAGATGAAATAAAGCAGTATCATCTGAGCGTTCGTGATGGTTTTATTTACTTGCTTCTAGGCGCAATATTATATTCAGTTAAGATATGAACCGGATCGCTATAAATCGATTTTATTTAATTAATTAAACATAATTGAAAATAGAATGTGCTACATGCACGTTTAATACAAATTGACGTATTAAAAAAATCGAAACAACGATATCACTTAAAAGGTATATTATTAAAGGTAATTTTCTTTAGGTAACTACCTAGTTACCTAAAGAACTAGAAAATTAGAGAAAATAATTACATAAATATAAATAATACTGAATATATAGATTTCAAAACCATTACACTGGGAAGTTTCATAAAAAATTGTAGTTTTAGACAAAAATTAAGATTTATTTTTTAAAGCAGTAACTTAAGAGAGAGTTCAAAATAAGATTGGCGTGATTGAAAGCTTTGAATCATTCTAAGTTTAGTTGAGAAACGTGCACATGGCGGATGCGGTAATGGTATACCGATTTGATAAATAGCCGAAATCGTATCCGAGGAGTAAACTACGCCGTTCTACAGCCTTAGTGAAATATGGTGTAAAATCGGCCGATTAACATCGTCAATACGTTTACAAATGGTTTCAATTGCCATAGATTAAGCAAATTTGGATTTCAATTGTAATAAACTTAATTTTGAACTTTAATTCTAGTAATTATAAATATTAGTATATATCCCAATTAAATAGAAGGATATACTGTATTTCAATAATATGTTTGTGAAAGAATACCTACTTTCACGGCGAACCAGTTTTGGGTAAAAGCTAGTACGTTTATATTTAAAGTTAGCCATATTGCAAAAGTAATAATAAAATTATTTTTCTATAATCCGCGAAGAAATAATTCTTCGCGGATTATAGATATAGCAAAATAATTTTATTGTTACTTTTGTATTATGGATCTCCGCAAAGTAACGCCTAATTCTATAAATTATTTAGCCATATTGCTTTGAACCATATTAGAAGAATTAATATAAATTTAACTACAAAAGTAATGTTAATATTATTTTGCTTTATATCCGCGATTAGAGACAATCTAATATTTGTTACGAGTATGATAAATGTAGTTTACTACTCGTGTTCATACCATATGCATCTATTCCTAAACCGCATGCACTATAAATCAGTTATGTCGGTGTTGGTGTCGATGCTGGCACCAGAAGGACAAACATACAGATAGACAGACTTTTGCTTTTAAAATATTAGTACGGAATATGAATGACATATGAATGAATATGAATGAATGACAGTTGAGTAACTGACCCGTTGGGGCAGCTGGCAGTTACCCTGACATCAGCTCCACGGGGCGCCGAGGGTTAACATTTACTAAATAGAATTTGCTGGTTTTTTAATTCTGGATGTATTTATGTATGTTTTTAAGATTATATATGTAGTACCTGGTTGACCGAGCCTTGCTCGGTACTTTTTACAAAAAAAAAAAAAAAAATTATGTACTTGGGGATCGATCCTAGGTATTTTTATTTCTCGCGACCACCCGTTCCTCGAATAATCTACGCTGACTTGACAGTTTATGGCAAAAATTCAATTCAATATAAATTTTAGTATTTTTTAATGTCCAAAAACAGGAATAAAACGATTTTTTTTACATATAACCTAGCTAGATCGATTTTTCTCCCCGAAAACCCTCTACAGCGATTTCAGGAAAATCGTTGGAGAAGTTTCGAGATTCCGAAAATATACATACAAGATTAACTCATTTAAATATTAAAGATATGTTTACATCTTGTCTGTTTAACTCATTTACTTTGAGGACGAATGACCGTGTGAGTTGTCCCTTATTATATGTATATTTAATTTATTATATATTTATTTATCATATTTAATACCATCGAATGTGTATTACACATGCAGATTAATTTTGCATGGCTTGAAAAAAATCTTTAGTCCACTTATTTAGATTTAAGCCGAATAAATCTTTAATAATATATCCTCCTGCCCTTATCCCACTCTAAGTGGGGTTGGCACATGTTATAAACAAGTTGTAACATGATTTGGCTGCGTTTTACTACCGACCGCCTGCCTGACGTCAACTTACCTTTGTCCTATTTTACGACACCTCGGTAAGAAGGAGGATGGTCTATTCTACTAAACCGTGACCGTCAACTTACGTTAGTCGCCTTTTAAGACATCTCAGTAAGAAATGAGGGTGGTCTATTCTACTCAGCCGGATACCACACGGCCGGTCGACTTACCTTAGTCGCCTTTTACGACACCTCGGTAAGAAATGAAGGTGGTACTATTCTACTTAGCCGGATACCACACGGCTACGAATAAATCTTTAATAATATCTTTAAAATATACAAGCCCAATATAACATTACTTAGATGTCTCGTGGGTGTTAATGTCTGCTTTAACGCCCATGCCCATGATTAATTGAGATCTAGATTTATGACGTGGAAAGCGTTCGCTCGCGTAGATAACACCGTCCTAAACGAAAAATATTAATTGAACATAGGTTGTTCTACTAACGAGAAAATTGAGTTGTGATAGCCTGACAGATACAGGATGGTGATCTAAATAGTAGAGCGCTGGTTACGACAGGGCCGAGTTTAAAAGGTATCTATATTATAAAAAAGAGAAAGTATGTATGTACAGTGTAGACTCCGAAACGGCGGATTTTAATGAAGTATTCAGACAATTGCTAGATTGATCTCAGATTCTGTAAAGTTTGTTGTCAATCGGAGCATTTTTTTAAAATGTCAATGACCGTTTTGTTTCGAGGGGATATCGAAACCAGACTGAATCACAGCAACGCGTGGTCTGACTGCTAGTTGTCTATAAAACCAATTAACTAATTTACATACTACTAAAATTATGCCGTGTGATATCCGGCTGAATAGAATAGACTACTCTCTTTCTTACCGTGAAAAGGCGATTAAGGTAAGTTTACGTCAAATACTTGCCGTTTGTAAAATACTTGGCCAAATCATGTGACAGCATGTTTATAACATGTTGTGCCGACCATATACTTAGAGTGGGTTAAGGGCAGGAGAATGATAACATACTACTGAAGTTGTAGAAAGAGGAGGCCTTTCCACAGTTTTGGCAGTGTATTAGGCTGTTAATTTTTTCATCTTGGAACTTACAAGGGCTCGGAATTATATCAAATTTATTGGTTCGTTTTTAAGACGTACAGTAATCGAAAGTGGCCATTGGGCTCTCAAAGGAAATTGTGCAATATGTTAGAAACGTTTCGGGATACTGAAAGCTTTTCGCTATTATGGGAATGGCTGCATTGGAATTCAAAATAGGGTTAACATAACCGTAGACTGACTTTTTTACTACATTATTTGAGGCTTGGCATTTTATATTAGTTGTTAAAATTGACGTTAATGATATTCAATAGTCTCTTACTATGTAACGTAAAAAGCGATCAAAGACTTTAAGCATTTTACGACAAAATTAATTCCTTCCTTTGACTTAAAACTTAGTTTCATCATCAATGTTAAACTACTTGTAATACTCGGATTAATTAAGAGAGGATAAGTTCTAGGTACTTTAATTTGTAAACAAATTTTTATTTAATAAATCATATGTTTAAATTATATGCTTAATTTATTAAATCATATGTTTAATTAATTAAATCATATATCAATAACATTTTATTCATGGTGTTATGTGATGTAACAAGCCAACGCTATTAGGAATCTAGTATCTTATTATTTGAGAGTAATCATGACATGTTTGATAACACTCCAGAAATTGTTACAGACCAAATAATAGTTTTTTCTTGTATAATAAATTGAAACAGCAAAATTTTAGGTTTGGCTTTTAGTAACTAATAAGATGTAAATAAAACACATATTTTAAATTAGGAACGAAATTAATTATGATTTGTAATTGCCCGTTCAAAAATCATCATTCCTCTGCCCTTTTCCCACTTTAAGTGGGGTCGGCATGGTACATTTTTTGGCTGATTATTTTACGACCGGCCGTCTGCCTGACGTAAACTTACCTTTGTCGCCTTTGACGACACCTCGGTACGAAATGAGGGTGGTCTATTCTACTCAGCCGGATACCACACGGTGAGTCAACTTACCTTACTCGCCTTTTACGACACCTCGGTAAGGAATGAGGGTGGTCTATTTTACCTAGCCGGATACCACACGGCGATCCCACGTTACCAAAATACAAGGAAATATCTAATAAAATATATACAAATATTATTTTTAGTTTCTATTTACAGAATAAATTTTATCCTACGCTAAAACTTCTAGTATATCATAAAGCAAATACATTTGCTTTGAGGCGAAGTTAAACGCATAAAAGCGTAGTAAATTGAGCAATAGCGTGGTCTTGAGTGTGCAAAGCATAAATTGCCCTCTATCTGGTTATCGCCTGACCCTTAATGGCCTGAGGGCAGGACAGATCGAAATCTTGATAGTAGGAGTTTAGTTCCACTTTCGTCGATACAAAAATTTGCTTGCTACTGAAAGCGTGACCAATTCTTTTTGGTTTAATCACAGCTAAACTTTCAAGATATGTATAAAAGTGTTCAATCATTACTTTTTTTTACTATTTTTTCTTAAATACAATAATAATTTACATCATCCCCCTGCCCTTATCCCACTCTATGTGGAGATAGCACAACATGCTATAAACACGTTGTCAATTTGGCTAGGGTGGTCTATTCTACTCAGCCGGGTACCATACGGCGGATCGACTTACCTTAGTCGCCTTTTACGAAACCTCGGTAAGAAATGAGGGTGGTTTATTTTTCTCAAAGTCGTATAAACAGATTTATGAACGGCTTTTTCTAAAACATACTGCAATAGAGGAAGAGAGGAAGGTTTAGGTTAATAGTAGTACATCACGCTTTTATGTCAATTGAATGCTAGTCACGATAGTTTAAATTTAAAAAAAATCAATTGAATGAATTACATATTTGCGACAAAGTGATTTCCACGAGGACTTAATCGCTAACTAGTAAAATTTAAAACAAGTCATTTATTTTATGTAAAAAAGTTACTTAACATGTAATAAATGTTGTATGACTTATATTTATGACAAAACTTTCATGGACATACCACTATGAAACTGTATAAAATTTATAAAGTAACGGAAAATTTTGCATGCAATAGGTTTTATTGAACGAAAATTATTGAAAATATTCAAATAATTTGGGATGCGGAATGTCGTGATACTATATATTTCGTAAAACGAGCAATGGTGAAAATAAATTTTCTTCGGTGATAAAATTATTGTCATAAGTGGTAAGCTTGCACTGAAGTAAAATTTGAAATGTTTAATGCATTTTTAATTTAGTACGATTCAGTGACCGTTTTAGACGTGGTTAGTGCGGCTATCCAATTCTCGTAGCATTTTAATCATTATTTAAATCGAAATAAATCTTGATATATAAATATGAATGTTTGTCTGTATGTCCTTCCTTTATAGCCTCCGAAACTATAGGACTAATTTTTATGCAATTTTTAGACAATCTTTAGAAAGACCCAGCGGATAATCCGTTTGGTAGCGATCGGAGCATTTTATTTAGCTATTTAGTTCTCTTTTGAGGGGAATACGAAACCAGACTGAGCCATAGCAACGCGTGTCCAGACAGCTAGTAGATAAATACATTTTTGACTAAAACTTTTTAAATTTGCCTGAAATATCGGTTATTTAATATTAAGGCTGATTGGACGAATTGAATTTGAATTGTTTCTTTTTTTATTACTTAATTTAGAATTTATTTAAGAAAAAACCAGATATTCTTATTGAATAAAAACTCGACAATAAGGAAAATTTAACAGTCAACTGAATATCAATGCGCCTTAACTGAACAGTGGAAAATTAGCGCAAAATCTTTTTCCTAACAAAAACAATAGCGACTTCATTCGTGGCCTGAAATTAATGAGATGCGCCGCGGATTTAAAAGTGTTTGCCGTGCCCTCAGGCGTTCGCTGGCTTCATTATTTCAGGAATACTCTGATTTATATTTACCATTCTTGTTTGTTTTATATCAATATTCGTTTGTTATTTAATATAGATAATTAGCTTTTGTACGTTTATCGTTTTTCATATTTTAACATTAGACGTAATTAGATTCATAGGATTTGCAATCGGACCCTGATCGTGTGGCAGATTTTGTTAGACGAAAACTGCATTTTTTTTCATCCAATTAAAACAATATTTTTTTACGCCGTGTGGTGTCCAGCTGAATAGAATAGGACGACCTTCATTTCATCACCGAGGTGTGGTAAGAGGCGACGAAGGTAATGTGACGTCAGGTAGGCGGCCGATCGTAAAATACGTAGCCAAATCATGTGACAACATGTTTGTAACATGTTGTGCTTATCCCACTTAGAGTGGGATAAGGGCAGGGTGATGATTGAATCTAAACGAACCTGTATTATGAGTGATAAGTCATTATAATAAATAAGAAAATGTAAATTTAAATACAAATTTTAAGATTTTAATGTTATAAATGGCATTTTTTGCAAACCAGTTAGTCGTTTTATTTAAATCATAAAATGTAAACTTGTATTTTTTTTTAAAGGTTCAGGTTCAAGCAATTTAAATGCAATTTGGCACAATTAAATCTTATACACCGGGGTAACATGTAGAATGAAAAACCCGTTTTTTTTTCGGGAAAACTTAATTAAACACTTGAGTTCGCTCGAACTAAGTCCCGGTTATCTTTACTAATATATAAAGCTGAAAAGTTTGTTTGTTTCATCGCGCTAATCTTAGGAACTATTGAAACAATTTTAAAAAATAATAATAAATAAAATACAATAATAAAATTAAAAAACGGCTAACTTAAAAGGTTTCCTTGCGTGCGCTAAGTAAACGGCAAAAGTTTATCAAAAATCTCTTATAATTAAGTCACGATAACTACCTATACCTATGTAGAAAATTTCAACTTGTGAATAAAATTGTGACACACAGATTTTTAAGCCGGCGAAGCTGCTGGCACAGCTAGCTACTAATAGAGTTATAAAAATGTTTGTAGAATAATATTTTGAAATTATTTGATGCGAAACGTGTGCAAAGCGAAACGTCTTCGTAGTAATCGTTTGTCAGGGACTTACAATAAAGCCACGTAAATCTCTCCGCCCGCTCTCTTCCGTACCCTAACAACCGGATCCGTACTTATTCTGATTGTTCGCAATATGCAAATAGACTTGCCTCTCCGAAATAGAAAGGTCGGTTAATAATCTTAAAATAGCGCCTAAAGTACTTTCGCCTTGTTATAATTGAAAATATCTCTGCCCTTTGTAGCCATATTTTATATATAAACTTCGAGTCCGCAATAGCAACACTTCTATAAAGTACTCAAAGAAATAATGATTTTCGAAAATATAATTGAAACTATTATTAATTTGAAGTTTACCCGTTTTCCGATTTTCTTATCAGACCGACATACCTACAAAAGTTTTGCGGGTGTAATTATTAAATGCGTTAACAAAATAGCTTTATATTTTATCTCTGTCACACATTCTAAAAATAAAAAGGCTAAATAAAAAGCTTATATTTTATCAGTGTCACACAAAAAAAAGAGATAGATTTTAAGATAAGTGAACTATTAAAGTTCTTTTAATTTGCAGCGTGACATCTCCCACGTCTAAGCATAGGAAATGTGACTTTATTCTTCGGATAGGGCGAGGGCGATATATCTTATGACAGGCGATTTTTTCCCCATTAGCTTTGAACATTTAACAATTAACAATAACTATAAGATTTTTAAAATTAAAATATATATTTTTTAATAATGCTACTAACTCTATACGAGCGACCACATAAATGTAATCCTATTCTATCATATCATCATTAGACATATCCTTTAATCTCGGCATACCATTTGGATCTATTAGTGCGCTAAAGAAAGATTAATGGTATTTATATAACCATAGACTTTATTGACAATTCAAGCGTGTATTTGTAGAGATCGCCAAGGCAATTATATACAATTAATCAAAACTCTAACAACTAGAAATCGAATCCTTGGGTATTCTAGTAATCTATTTATGTATGACTTTCTAAGAGTACATACGTAGTTTTTAAACTGATCGCTATGGGACACTATAAAACTTGTCTAGGGTCATAATGTGAGAGTTTGCAGAACAAAGTAGACAATATAACTGTGTATCCGTTGTTTATGTGAAATGTCAACATCCATTAAGACCTCGTTCTTTTCATTATAGTTTCTCTCTTAAAGTGCAAAGTACTTCAATAAAACTAGGGTACTTTCGAAACCAACAAAATAAGTAACATACCTTTAACTATAAGATTTTCCTTCCCAAAAAATATAAACACACGAAAAGCTTTCAATATAACCCAGTCGTTTAAACACAGCCGAGGAACTTTTAGGACGATGCTAATCGTATTAATTCTTATCCTTCCAATTTATATTATGTCTATATGTTCTTCACAATCTTTTTCACTTTTTAAATAAGGTTAACGAACGTCTAAAGCCATCTTTCAGGGAATCCTATAACCAAGTCAATTGACAAAAAAAACAAAAAATTATAGCAATGTGCCTGACCGATTGAAGTAGAAAATATTTTCATTTATATGGAAAATACACGAAAACTTTTACGCAGAGGAATTCAATCATACACAAAACTAATAGAGGGATTCGAATAGAACTATCAGTTTGACACTTCAGATTTATTGTGACTTGGATTTCGTTTAATTTCACGGCTGAGAAGATTGATTTATTCGAATATTGAGTATAGTTAAAGTTTTCTTAGATATCAGATCGATAAATGTGATTTATATTGGTATAAGAAAGCTTGATATATAGGACTAGTATAGTATAGTACAAGCAGATGTGTAAGTCAATACAGTAGCAATATTTTTTAAGTATTATTTTAAAGGAAATTTCAAGTATTATGAGCTGTGATACCCCTTTCCTTATAGTATCCGGCTGAGTAGAATAGAAAAATCTCATTTCTTATCAAGGTCTCGTAAAATGTGACTAAGGTAAGTCGACCCAAAGTGCCGTGTTTATAACAAATTTTAATATCGTATAAATTATATAACATTGTATCTAAATTTTAATATTTATCTCTTTATGTCGCTACTGAGTATTGGTAATATTTTCGAGATTTAAATTGTATTTCGCAAAACCGATAAAGCCTCCAATTGGCAAACATCCCACAACTCTATCTATTTATCAGAATCAGTGGGCAATGGCGCGGTAAGTCATTTGTTAGTTATAGAATCCGTAGGTATCCTCCTAGAAGCTTACCAAATAATTGTAAAAAAAATCTTTCGAATCATATCACAAAGTATTATTGAGAGATATTTAAGCCTGAAAGTTATACGTAATCACCGACGATAGCGTGATATGTCAATTTAATATTGGTAATAATTATTGACGTGACAAACTGTTTGATACAATTTAGCTTTCTCGTCTCTGTGTTATATGAATATTAATGAGTTTTAAAAAAATATATATACTATGGTAGTAAAAGTTGAGACAGATACATATTGTATCTGTCTCTAGTGGGTTTTGTAATAATTATTGATATAAGTCTATTAAATTAAAGTAAAAAATTAGGATAGAAAAGACGTAGAAATTGCGCTTGTAGTCATCGCCTGACTTTTAATAGCCACGACATGCGACAGATTTTATCGTGGAAATGGTAATTCTACGGTTGCTTTTTTGAAACTTAGAAATGTTGCTCTAGTCACTATACAGTATCGGTTTAAAAGAGTACCTAAATAAAAACTGTTGCGTGTACTATTGGGTCTAAAATAGAAGACCCTATATTGTTAAAAATAAGGAAAGCTTATTAAAGTCGTTGTAAAGTAATTATAAATTTTGTTAATAGGTTACCGACTGAGTAGAATAGACCACCCTCTGTCTTACCGAGGTGTCATAAAAGATGACTAGGGTAACTTGACGGCAGAGTTTAACCGTTATTCACTTTTTTAACCACTAATTGGCTTAACATTTAATTATCGAACTTTCACATGACATTTGCCTAGTTAAATTAATTAATTAGCAAGTACGAGTATTAACCTCAAATAATTAAGTCATAAAATATATTTATATGTTATATTAGACATATCATATTATTAAAAACAAAACCAAATTGGTATTTTTTATGTTTACCAAATGAAACGAATTTTATAAATGAAGTTTCTGAAATTGTATATACACTGCGTATATGTATATTTTATTTATCACGTAAAAAATCTTTGTAACGTAACATCGGTTCTAAATCTTTTCAGCCATCAACAAATCGCTGACACGTGCTCCGAGTCCCGAACTACAATGCCTTACCCGTAGCTACAGTATTAGGACATTTTAATAAATGTCGTTCACTAAAATATATTTATGTAGCTACACAATAACAGCTTAAACTTGCAAGAATTAATAAAACTAAAGTAATAAAAATATATTATTTCTATAATCAGCGATAAAATAAAAGTGATGCTACCTATCATATACCTGATACATGCGGAGTTCATAAAACGTCATGTATTTGATGAATCTAGTCGCATATTGCGAACCTTGCAAACTTTAGTGTATTGCGTTTTCCAGTGCCAGGTTGTTAATTTGACATCTTTGGACTAAAACGTCCATCAATCTTATTATGTGCGTTAAGTTACTTCTACAGAACTTCTCACTTCAAGCAGAGATACTCCTAACTTCGATCCTTCCATTGCCTGCTGAGCAGTCTCGAGCATTCTTCCAAAGGTATCGGCTAAACTCCAGATTCATGTGCAATACTGGTCAAGAACAATCTTGTTAATATTTATAAAAACAATTTATTCGTGATCAGTTTTGTTCTATTTTTTATTTTTTCATTGACTGAATTTTTTCATTCAATTCACTGGATGAGGGAAAAAGTAATCTCACGGGTCGGGTCGGTACTCGGGACACGCTACAGAGGGATTGGAAGTCATAGACGCCGAATTGGAACGAACTCATACACTTTTATGGCTCAGAAAGTTTTTATTCACGCCTAAAGAAAAGATTTGCAATCTTCGCCGTCCCTCGAATATATGAAGGACTACTAAATGGTTGCACCATAATAATCTTTAAAAACATCCACGAAAAGAGCGAGATTAGTTTGTACAATAAACGTTGTGAAGCATCCCACTTTACCACTTAACTAGATATTCCTTTATTATTAATCAAAATCCCTTATACATTTAGTTAGCAAGAATTTAACGCTCTAATGAAACTTCAAAGTACATATTAAATTTAAATGATTTAGACATAAATTTAACCTTAAAGTAAAAAAAAAGTAAACAGGTAAAGAAAGAATAGAATAGTTTTATTAGTTTATTAATATAATTTTAGCGATTAAAATTATATCAAATCTAAAATCTGTCGTTGTGTACTTAAAGGGTGTAATAAAAAGTTGTGTACTTTTGTATTAGCCTTTAAAAATGCAGGTATACGATAAACTGTCAGACGGAAAGACTTCGACTTTCTACAATATTAATAAATTTATGCTGTAGAACATTTAAAACAAAATTTTGTTTTGCCTGTCGTAGTCGTTTTCATCGACGGAGTTGTCAAGGTTCGCCGTTGACGAAGAAGTCAAGTTTATACATATTTTCTTACTTTGTTAGTAAGTATGGATACATATAAAGATTTCTTTACAATTCAAATTCGAAATTTAAAATCGATCGCGAAGCGCGTAATACCATGTAAATGAGACGACGGACTTCTGAAAACACGATGTTTTATTATATTTTATTCATGCGTATTGCATAATTTTTTTGCCCGTATATTTGTTTTTAGATAAGATGTATAAGTTAACAGTTTTACTTTAAAAGATAAAACCTTCTCTAAAGTAAAAAGTTTCAGGTGAAACGTTGTCTCAGAAATTTTGTTCAAACCGCATTTTTCCTCTATCTTCTTTACGAAATTGGATTCCTTTTTATGTTTAAGTAGGTTTTACTTTGTCAAACTTTTTTGTTTTATGTTCTTATCTAGTTCATTTTTATGCAAGAGTTCTTGCTTAGTCTGAGAAATTGTAACTTTATAGCGAGTGTACTGACAGTCAATTTATTCTGCTATAACTAATTAGGTTTATTCTGTAAGATTTTACATCTAGCGGGTCGGCGATTCTATCACGCATTTAGATACTTATTTTCTAAAGTAATAAGTTTCTCTGCTATCCAACATTTTGGATTTTTATTTTGTACTTCAAATTTATTTGATAATATACTTCTTAATTAGAAAATACCTCTTAGGCCACTCAATTATTGTGATATAATCTTCACTCGATATCTGTATTTTGCTTGACGTTTCAACGTTTGTGAAAGCTTCACTGATACTTCTCTTAGTGGATTTGCTGATAATGTTGCTGCAAATAATATTAATACAATTTACACACGTAATAGTTTCTTGGACTTTAATAACTTTAAGTGTAAAACTATTATGTTATGATTCAATTATCATCAAAATTAATTATGGAAAACAAAGCGGATCTCACCCAAAAATTAAATCCGTAAACTCAATAAATGTATCGCTATAATATCTAAGAACACTACTTTTTTTAATCAACACTCATTAGACATCGTTTTCAATTAAAGCTCTAACGTATAACACTTTAATAAGTTATACACTTAAATCTTTTTTTTGTATATCACTATCTATTGCAATCCATCCAAAGACACAGAAAAGCAGCCAGACAGAGGCAGAAGAACTTTATTATAAAGAATATTATTATATTGTGCTTCTTTTACGATGCTTTGGTAATAACTAATAATAATTATGTACAGTCAAATATAAATGTGTGTATACGTCTTTATCGCTGAGGGTTTGTTCCTACGAACAAAAATCACGCGCCTCAATGTTGTTCTGCTTTAGTTTTAACGTTTTATAAATTATTTATTTGTGGTATAGTTGCACTCTTAAGTTTAAACTAATCTGTGATATGAAACATCTTGTATAGATTTTATATAATCAAGCAAATAAGAGAAGGCGATATTCACTTAATTTTCATTTATTATCATAAAATAGAAATCAATGGCTGGAGCTTTAAAAAAATCGCATAAACTGCTGCGTTTTCTAGGATTCAGCTACGTTTATAATAGAATGATAAGTTAAAAAACTTTATTTCAAACTCTGAGATATCTAATAGTAAACAGAAAAGACGGCCATGTACCTTTACGCAACATAATCTAATATCATGCGCATAGAAGAGAATTTAGTTAGGTTAACGATTATTATCAAGTTAACGTGATAGCGAAGGCTTAACGTCTTCCAGGGGGCACGGAGGGAAGTTAAATAGGCAGATTGTTATAAAATAAAACACCCCAATATATTACACCTCTCCAGTTATTATCTTCATTAAAGTATTATCAGAAAATTAATCATATAATCATCAGAGAAACAAACATCAGACGGCATATTGCAACTATGCCGTAGCTTTCCTAAAGGCGAACGATAATATGTGATGGAAATTATTGAAAAATACAGATTAGGTTTAAAAAAATCCTCAAAGTTTACAACTAAAAACTTAAAGTTGAAATTCGTTCAAAACTGCATGTAGTCTTGTTTTATTTCATGAGGCCTAACGCTACTGTTTTTGTAAAGCCAGAAGTTCGGAAAGGAGTTTGTTAAAGTTGTAAAATTATTACGTAGTATTTAAGAAAACATGGCTCATTAACCTAATTAACTTGTAATACAAAAAGTTAAAGCAAATCTTTTAGTAAGATTAAAGAGATTTCTTAACTTAGCTTAAATAAATTTGAAACTTAAGTGAATTAAGAATTTGTAATTTTGCTTTGAACAATCAAATTACTAATAAAGATTTTGTTTTAGAGAGTCAGAATAGAGTTAACAAGAAATAAGCGAAAAGCTTAACTCATATAGTTCATTTCTATTTACATAAACAAGGGTAAAAGTTCGGCCATAGAAATCTCTTGTTGGAAAATATTCACCATTGATCTATTTTTCCGCCATCCTCAAGACCACCACTCTTGGGGATGGTAGAATACCTTAGAGGGAAAAAGGACAAAAAAAAACATAAATGTATTAATTATAAATAGTTTCCCGTCAAGTCCCGGCAATTTTCTATTAAAAACTTCTACGTTCTTAGAGTGGCTGTATTTAAGTCATTATACATCATCCTCCTGCCCTTATCCCGTGGTGTGTATAGTGTGGTATCCGGGTGTGTATAACAGACCACTCTCGTTTCTTACTTAGGTGATGTAAAAGGCAACATAGGTAAGTTGACGTCAAGCAGGCGGCCGGTCGTAAAAACTAGCCAAATTACAAACAACGTTCTTAAAACATGTTATGCCGACCCCATTTGGAGTGGGATAAGGGCAGAATAATTATGATATCTAATAATAATCTGATATTTCATTACTATGAACAAATATTTGTCGTAAGTCCTACCCGATATCTATTCATTGTTTACATATCCAACATAATACGATTACGTGTTTAAACGACAAGCACAAATACGATCGATATGAGCCAATTTCAAGGCAAATAACGTCGCAGTTTATTTCACATGCACCGATAATTGTTTAGCATTCGCGTATCTATGGTGGTAACACAAGCTTGTTGGTCGGTTTATTATCTTTAATACAACTACTGCATACAAGTCACAGTTAAAGCTGCGTTATTAGTTAGGTGTAACGAAGTGAAAGCTAGAAATTGCGTTTACAGGGAACCGATTAAATATATATAAAAATTATATAATAAAAGGAAAACAGAAATATTTTTGTTCTATATACTACACCAGTATAGTATAAAATTAAATTTTGCCAAATTTTATCAATATTTGCCGTGAGGAATAGCCGTGAAAGCGAAACATATATATGTTTCGCTTTTCTGTCTTCTTCACGGTATTTCTGTATTCTGTCTATACCGAGAGATAAACTCACTAACAATTATAATATATATTTTAGCACAATTATTCTGAATACATACTCGTAAGTAAACAAGTCTGTTTGTATGTTTGTCTGTTACGCTATCATAGCTAAACCACTAGACCAATATTGGGGAGATAAAGGTTAGGCCTATAAAGAAATCACATATTATACATTTTCCTTGAGGTACATTAAAGAACGGAGTAAATAATTTGCTAGTATCTTTATTTTTAAGAGTTTACTACAGTTCACTATATATGATGGTAAGTGAATACTCATGAAAACTTTTTTAACACTTTTTTAGTGAAAATTTGTAAATTTCTTATTTGGCATGTATAAAAATTAGTTATATTTAAATTAATAGAAATTTAAAATATTGTAGAGAAAAAAGTATATTTTTTACTATCTTCCATATTTTACCACAGTAAATCGTAGTTACTAGTTAACCCAAGTTCTGCAACGTTGCATTAATAGCGTACTATCTTACAAAGGTTTTAGCACTTGACGATGTAACGAGGCCCCTAAGTGTTCCGTTAGCCGGCGAAAATGTACGAGAAACTAAAATTGCCGGAAGAAATATTTGCACAGCTAAATATACTGTTGCAGTACAAATTTTTCGTAGAAAATAGTTAAGGTTTATATATTGTTTTCTGTACAAAACTAATAATTATAAATATTTATAAAAGTAGAAAATAGATATATTAGGTCCTTACATATGAAATTGGCGTTTTGTCGTACTGGCCACTTTGATCTCAAATATTACCTTTATGGTTAGGAATATCAAATTCAAATTCATACAGCTATTTACTCATGCATTTGTGTTTCAAACCCCCTAATTCATTTGTTTTTTCTTCTTTTGTTTTTTTCTTTGTGTCACTCTGTTTACAAAACGGAAAACATGAAATATCGCGTTATTTACGAGTATGAGTTCCACCGTGGCACCAGTGCTGCAGAAACGGCTCGAAGGATTAATGATGTGTATGGTGACGGTGTCGCAAAAGAAAACACAGTGCGTTTTTGGTTCCAACGTTTTCGTTCTGGGAATTTCAACCTGCAGAACAAGCCTTGTGGACGGCCGGAGACCAAAGTTGATAATGAAGAATTAAAGGCTATTGTGGAAGCGGATCCATCGCAAACCACGTCCGAGTTAGCTGCAGGCTCCGGTGTTAGTGATAAAACTATTCCAATCCACTTGAAGCAAATTGGGAAGGTGAAAAAGCTTGAAAGGTGGGTACCTCATGAATTGAGTGAAGCAAACCGAAAAACGCGCGTCGACTGCTGCGTTACGTTACTCAACCGGCACAATAATAAAGGAATTTTAAATCGAATCATTACCTGTGATGAAAAGTGGATCCTCTACGATAATCGGAAGCGCTCATCGCAATGGCTGAACCCTGGCGAACCAGCCAAATCCTGCCCTAAGCGAAAATTGACTAAAAAAAAGTTGCTTGTAAGTGTTTGGTGGACTAGTGCCGGTGTCGTTCACTACAGCTTTCTTAAATCTGGCCAGACGATTACGGCAGATATCTATTGTCAGCAACTGCAAACCATGATGGAAAAGCTAGCTGCTAAACAACCGAGGCTGGTCAATCGCTCTAGGCCACTGCTTCAGGACAACGCTAGACCACACACTGCACAACAGACGGCTACCAAATCAGAGGAGCTTCAATTAGAATGTCTTAGACATCCACCGTACTCTCCGGACCTTGCTCCAACAGATTACCATTTTTTTCGCAATTTGGATAACTACTTGCAAGGAAAAAAATTCAACTCCGATGGGGCAGTCCAAACCGCCTTCAAAGATTTTATTGATTCCCGCCTGAATGGTTTTTTTAGTAAGGGGATCAATGAACTACCTATGAGATGGCAAAAGTGCATACATAGCAATGGTACATACTTTGATTAATTAAATATATTTCATTAAAAAAAAACGACTTTATGTTCCTCCCATAGAAAACGCCAATTTCATATGTAAGGACCTAATATATAGTTTAAAATTAATTTTATTGAAAAAGACCTATGACGGAGGTTTGCAGGCGAAAAATACCGGAATCTATCTCTTGTATTTTAATATATTCTATGGCGTATTGCAAAAAAAATATTTGCTATTGATGAAAAATATTAAATCGTATCCATTTTCGATATATGAGTTTCAACTTAACATAATTTCCAAAAGTCTCTGTATATGTTTAAACATTTTTACTTCCTTTGAAGTTTTTTAACAAGGGCATTTGGGAAAAAATGGGGAAATTACATAATATGAAGAAATATGTAATTTCCCAAACCTTGTTAAAAAGCCAAAGCTAAGAAACTTGTAAATTTCGTATAACAAGCATTAATGTAATGAATCAAAGTATCGGAGGAACTCGTTTCAATTCAGACCAGGGGTTAAGGCCTTAGGACTTTTTGATTTCATGGTTTGCTCTTGTTGTTCCAGTGCAAAGAAATAAGCTTTTATTTTTGCTTTAAGGAATATATTAATGTTATCAGAAGTTACTCTTGTTGTCGCCATTGACTTCCGCTTTGTATTTTATAGCAACAAAGTCATGAAACAAGAGTATTGGGCCCTTTTTGATTTAAACAGTGGCAGCACTGTGCCGTTGTTGTTTCCGGTTTAGTCTTTCTATTGGTAAAACGTTTCAGTGACATTCAGTCAGTCATTCAGTTCGTCATTCAAGAGAAGTGCATCTCGGAACGGGAATTGTGGTATTCCTATTATATCGTGTTATTGTATATAGTGTGCGCTAACACTCTTTAGAGTGGGGAGTTGATGACGTTTAGTAAACTATTATATTTTTCTTAAGTGTTAAGACATTTTCTTCTAATGTATTGTGATTTCAATGCAGAATAAAATGATCATTGGTCATTATGTATTATAATAAATGTCATCCACCGCGTTTTTCTGTCTATCTGTTTGCGATAATCTCAAAAATTTGACTAATTTTATGATTCTCATATGGATTTCGCCTCTACATAGAGCAGTAGATAAAGGACTAGGTGTATATTTTTTAGTTATACAGATTTATGGAAATTATTTGAATTATAATGACAGTTGTTATAAATGTCCGAAAAAGTTAAGCCGTGTTTAAAATATTTTTCGCTATATAGCTCTTTTAAAATTCCAGTAAGATACTATATTCATTCTAAGTTCGAAAGAACTATTAATTGGACATGTATTCATAATTATAAATATTTAAAAAAAATAGTTAATGCTCAATTAACGTCTAAAAAGTTAGCAGCAAATAGTCTGTAAAGTGAAAAAAAAATCGATTTGTTTTCAGTTTAGAGTAAGGAAATAGAATTTCTCAGATATATTTAACTTTCCACGGAACATCCATCATATGCGTAAATGATTAATCGGCATTTCTGAATATCGAATGATCAATAGATAATTGTGTTGCCGCGTTAGCAGTTTTGCTTACGATATATAATTAGTCTCAATCGTGTTGGAAACGTGTTTGCAAACCTCATCGTTATTAGCTGTCGTAATTATTTGATAGCATGTAATTTGTACAGTTATCATACTAGAGTCCGGAATTAGAAGTGGGGAAGTGTTGCGTGAATAACAAGAAAGGGAAGATGAAACTAATATACTTATCTTTATCTAATCACACATAAAAAAGAGAGACAGATAATTGCTTTGTCCTTGATAACTCTCAGAATGCACTATGGTACAGTGCCAAATTCTGTTTTTCTTTAAATCCATTATTGACATATTTAGCCTCCTGAAAGTACATAAGTAACTCAGGGCAAGATAGTTTTATAATTTACAAAAAATATTGCAACTTTTGTATAATTAGTTTTATATACTAAATCTCTGTGCAAAAGTATAAATAATGTGGAAGTATTTATTGCCCTGTGGTTTTGATGTTACCATCCAAATGGCTATTTACACGGCGTTAGCGAGCAGAATGTAATTACCCAGAACGTACTCCAAAATAGCTTTTAAAATTCTGCACACAAATGTGAACTTTATATATGTATAGTTAAGTTAGATATTTTATATGAGCATACTTGTTTTTATGATACTATAATAGTTCCTCAATCACCATTAAACTCTATTTGAGAAGAAAAGGAAATAACATAATTTATGTAGTAATGGCGAAATGATTATACGTAAATACTAAGGGAAAATCATTAGATTTTCAACGACTATGAGTGATGAACTAAGTAATTCAACATTGTTCTGTTTTAGCATCAACTTCAATCGCAGCCGATGTAGGCTTATTTTCTATCTTTATTGTATTATATTATAATGTTTTATCTATGGTAAGTATATATAATTGTATCTGTGAGAATATTGTGCTTTTTGGTTCCTAATTAAGCAATAAATAATGTAAAGTAGTGGCAGTAAATCGAAGACAGTATTTGTTATTAAAAATATTGTGTCAGGTGTGAATTAAGTTGGAAATTTATGGTTTGAAATAAAATGATAATTTAGTTCTAAAGTTGGATGAAATATTTTTAATTCTGAGATGGCATTGCTTCAATTACTAATTAAGCGTAAACTGTAGTAATCAAGGTATTTTATGTAATATTTTGAGAAAACAATTATTTTGAAATCCACGGCATACAAGATAATCTTTATGTAATTGATAAGACAATCTTTCACAAATAAAATAATTCTGTAATATATCAATTTTATCATACGTTATAATAAAAGTATATATACCTACATTTCACAAATTTAGAAATACGTAATATACTGGATAAGATATAAATGTACAAAGCTATGACAGAAGTTATAACGCAACTTTGCTAACATCATAACATATTACAAAATCTGGAATGTAACATTTTACAATACCTCAAAATGTTTCTTTTAACACACCAACGTATAAAATATTTTTCAATAGATATCTTTATAAAATTCTCTCATACGATTCTTTTAGGTGAAATTTTTCGCAGCGAACTGGCGGCTGTCTAAAATGAATCTATCGCAATATTCTATGAATGAAAAGATTTTCTACTGGATATGACGTTATGGAGTAACCGTTTGACTACTGTTAAATCTAATTCAATTTCACATATAAAGTTTTGAAGAAATGATTTTGGTATATTTTATTGACTTTTTGACTTGTCCGTTGGCGCAGTGGGTAGTGTAACTAACTCCACTTTACTCGACTATAAAATATTATTTAATATATTATAACTACGCTAGAGCGCTCGCACCCTAGCATAGAAATGCATAAAAACGCGCCGAAGGCGCTAGCACTCTTAATATATATTGGCTCGTGATTCGTCTAAGTGGCTAGGACCCGTACTACGTTGTGATTTGTAATAACTCAAATTCTTTTAGAGCGTCAGAGGCTATGTGTCCGTCAATCCAAAAGAGTCAAATAAAACCTTAAATAGAATAAAATAATGTGATAATAATCACATTATAGTATAATAATATTTCAATATATCATATTCTTTAATATAGAACGAGCCGTCAGGCCCTACATTCGTAGTTTGTATCGCTTTGCTCAACAGAGAGGTTCATTATCAAATATCATTTGTTATAATAAAAAACAGTTGTTTGTCATCAGTTTAGAGGCGTAAGGCAGGCATAAATTAATATAAATTATTGAATATAGTGTACGATTCACGAACAGGTTTTATATTTATCTAATACAAGAACAGATTTTACATGTACTCTACATGAACAGACTTTGTATGTCCAACAGATATATATTCGTTACACGATCAGATTCTTATATGGTCAATACATGAACGGGTTACTATAAAATTTGATAAAAAAATGCGAGACATTCAGATAATTGAATGTCTCGCGGATGTCTTATGTTACTTCATAGGATATGTTATAGCCAACAGAAAGATCACTCACTTGATCTAAATACCTAACCCTTAAACAACTCCGTAGAGAAGTTTAATCAATGTGGTATCTCTCTCCCATCTATTATATTCTTCCGATTTGGAAAAATATAAAAAGAGAGTGATAGTCAGTAGCTCCGCACCCGCTACCAACGGTGAGCTCCGTCCATAGGATATGAGCCCCCCCCCCCCAAGGGGTACCTGTTTATAGTGCGCCTGCGGCGTATGATTATGGGATAAACCCATTATTGTCGGGAGTCAACAAAACCACAGTTGACATATTAGGCATGAGTGCCTTGGTGTATAATAGAGGACCGAAGCCCAAATAATAAATAGCCGGAGCTATAAAATATGGCATTAGCCAAAGGCACAAGGCCTCGTAACATTGATAATAAATTACCAATTCTTATATTCAGTAAGGCGCATGTCGCCTGCACACGTCGTAACGGTGCGTTCTATGGTAAAAACCACATACAGTATAATACGTATAATACGTATAAAGTCCGTATAGCTAGCGTGTCGCAAAGTTGAAGTGGCCATGGGCGGGGCACTAAGATCACCCAGAGCGTTGGTTTATCTATACTAATATATAAAGCTGAAGAGTTTGTTTGATTGTTTGCACGAGCTAATCTCAGGAACTAGTGGACCGATTTGAAAAATTCTTTCAGTGTAAGATAGTCCATTTATGGAGAAAGGCTATAGTTTATATAACGTCGCGCTGAGATGAATAGGAGAGGAGCAGCAATATTTTTTTTTTGCTAAAACGGCAAAATTTAAAGCTTTCCTTGCGTGCGCTAAGTGAAAAGTTATTCAAACACATCTTATAACTAACTCTCGATGACTACTTTTATGTTCAAAACTTCAATTCCGGAATTTTTCTTGTGACACACTCATTTCGCTGCGAGCGAAGCTGCTGGCACAGCTAATTAAGGTATACGTGAGAACCCTGCACCGAAAAACATTGCATACAAAATTTGCCAGACCCCATGCGAGGATTCATATGTCCAGTTCCAAGAAAAGTACGTGATTAATATAAATAGAAATGCCGTCCCGTAAAGCACGTGATTAATATCAATAGAAATTAGGCATATAGCTTAGGTCATATTTTATAGAAAACGCACGTAATTTAACTAAACACTACTACTCGTTAGTGCCGCAAAAATTCCCATTCAAAGTAAATAAATAAATAATATAATATAAGCACTAAAAACTGGAAAAAAGAACTCAACACTACTTAAATTAGGGAGTAGGTCTTTTACGGGAACCGGATGCTGATTACAATGTTAATGAGATAGCTGTGTTGTGCTTAATTTCGTACTTTTTTTTAATAATATTATATTACTAGTACAAACAAGTAAAGTAAAAAAGCTTTCAAAGAAGCTTTCAACAAAATTTTATATCCCTACTGTTATCCGTTGAGCAGTTCCCTCGTCTAGATCCAATCCTGGCAGTAGCATCACGTCATGCTTATCATCAGCATTGTCATCGAGACTGGACCAGTATGTTAAATTTTAAATGTTTTTTTTTATTATTTTATGTAATTAAATTTTAATCGGACACCGGGAATAAATGAAAGCTTTTAAAAATAATGACAAACCATAACTAGAAATGTTACGATATTTTCGTAAATTAGTTTACACATAAAAATTGTGTTATAAATTTCTTATATTAAAATAAAACTGTGACCTTATCGATACAAGGCGGAGTAAATTTGTAGGAATTTATATTGACATCGAAGAAAATTTTCGCATCATAAATCTTTTTACTAATTAATCATGGATCTGACCGTGATGTCGAGCGCCGACAATCCCCAGACAATATTTTTTCAGCCGCTTGGGGATTTTTCAGAAAAAGTAGATACTTTTTAATTAATATTATGGTTAAAATAAAAAAGATAACATTAATTATTCTATATACAGAGTGGTACCAACGATACGACATTGAATGAATCCACTGATCATTTAAATGTATTAGATAATTTTGGCATAATTCAATCATCTTTAAAATCGTTGGAAAAAAATATTTACTAACAAAATAAATATAATTTAATTTGGCTAACAAGTTATGGTTGACTGTCCTGGCTACTGTTCTTCAAAGAACAGGATAAAACAATAACATTATAGTTTTGTCTTCCTCGCACTTGTATGTAGTCTCTCATTCAAGGTGATGCATTACATAAGAAATGGAGTTGAATGGGGACGGTCATTCACCCTTTCATATCATGTATCTTTTATTCAAAACGTAAAATAATTCCTAAATTCCTTCTAAATTAAATCACTAAATTAACTGATTTTTTAATGTAGGCTGCTAAGGTGTTATTTATATATTTTGCTCATATTTAGTTAGCTCTGAGTATAGTTGTGTGATATCCACCGACCCCTATTAGTGACCATTCTTGCTATATTATAAAATTCGAATTGAAAAATTGCATTTATACGGTAAGAAGTAACATTAAAGAAGTTTTTCATTGTCTCTACTATGCATGGATACGGACAGTTAGTGCTCATAAGAGTAACTACTAACTTTTAATTGATATTTAACACTCCAACACCCAGTTCACTGGTACATCGTAAAATTGCCGGGTACACGAATTGAACGAAGTTAGTCGGTTAACTTTGGTAAGACTGCTGTAGATTGTACGGACAAAGTCCCATTTATACCATTTTATGGTTTCTTTCTTTTCGATTGAGTGTTAATGTTTCTAGAAAGCGGGATTTCACAGTTTTCTAATTTTGTATTGATTTTTAATTTATATTATACTATTGGTACCCGCGATTAATTTTTTCGTGTTTTTTTAAATTTAATATAACTTTAAATGTTGCAAATTTGTTGTTAATTGTTCTTTATTAAAACCATTCTGCTAAGTATGAAATAATACAATCTAGTGACAACATTTAAGCAGTTAATTGAACATGATTTTCAAATATCTTGCCAAGAGTTAATAATACAGAAATGGGTCTAATAGATATTAGGATTAATATTGCTATATTTTATTAGATCACAAGAGATTTCTTAATTTAAAACTAGAACATCCCAATAAATTCAATAATAATGTTGTGTATCGTTCTTACTAAAATATTAAACTAAATTAATTATTAATTAGCTTACAATGCATTGTTTTGGAGGTTTTTAGAA
The DNA here is from genome assembly GCA_029227775.1 of Morpho helenor. Taxonomy (NCBI): domain Eukaryota; kingdom Metazoa; phylum Arthropoda; class Insecta; order Lepidoptera; family Nymphalidae; genus Morpho; species Morpho helenor. The sequence continues at coordinate 6,472,798 of JARGCU010000006.1, forward strand.
TATCACACGGCGTTAAAGATATCAGTGCACTCGAAGGAAATGCTACTTAGTCGATTTTAACCTTCTGTCGACGAGGAGTTTATATCGTAAAAAAATAAATCGTACAGTCAGTAGGAACCAAAGCGACTCTTCCCACAAAGAATTTAATGCATATACTTAAACTTATAATTAAAAATGCGTAATATAGTTTAGTTAGCGTATATTTTTAAATAGACTGAATTAAGGGAAGAGCATAGTGCTTGTGCTTGACTTAGCAACTATCATGAAATTTTTTATAAGATTTTATACGTTTACTGCACTCGTACATCTCTCTTATATCACTCTGGTTTTAAAGCGATAATCTAATGAAATAATTACACATAACATAGTTCTTAAACTTTAAATTGATAATAGTGGGAATAATCCCCAATTCTCTGTTCAAATAATCCTGGGAAAGCAAAGTTAGAGGGAACCGCCGGGAACTAGCGAATCACAATTACCAGGGAAATATGGAGTCAAACTCCATGGGAGTAAGTGGAAATTGTTGCGAGTTTATATTGTAGTATTGATTATTTAATATTGTGAGGCAAATTAAAGTTCATGTATTGCATTAGAACATTATCTTACTTGATAGGAATTATTAGAATGCAAACTATAAATATTTTTTTAATAAAATAATTTTTTATTATAAAGTAAGTTATAATAATTAAAATAATTATAAAAGAAATTGTGTATAAAATAATTGTTTAGCTAAGCTACAGCCTCTAATTCCGACGATCGGTTTTATCGCTTTTGTGGTAAGGTGATAGTTATTACATATGTCTTAAAACAAAGTTTCGATAGCCAGTTTGGTCAATTGAAAAAAACATTTTTTTTAACATAGCCGGCTTAGTAAGGCTTTAGTTATTGCGAGAGATATGAATTATATCGCGATGAATCATCTCAGGGGAAAAGTCATATAACTATCTAGAAAGCGATGGGTTGTATTGAAAAGTATTCGTGTTAGTGTAAATTTAATAATAATCAAAGCCGCAACCTTTCTGAAAGAAACTGCAGAATAAAAGATTTCTTTTCAAAGATTGTTCATTATAAATGTTTAGGTGTAATTATTTTTTTGTAAAAGTAACAGAAAGTTTAAAATAAAGTATTGTTATGCTAATTAATTTTGTATACGGCTTATACGAGTATGCAGCAACAATTTGTTGAGGTTAGTTTTATTAAGAAACTTGTTAAAATTGCACCGAACACTAATTAGAAAAGTTGGCGTACGGAACTGAACCATTTCTGTTTAAATTAATTCATAGATATCAAATTTCTGTATTCAAACGAAGCCGTAAGCACAGAAGTTAAATGTCTAATCATGGAAATATCCGAATAACAACCAATTCCAACACCTCTTATAAGAATTTTAGCTTCGATCAAGAACCATCTACTAGCAAGTAATGGTTATGATGAATAACTTAACTAACTTATTTAATGAATAATTAAGCAACTAATCCTAACTAAAGTTACATACTAATTCATTACGAATATTCATTATTAGCTTTTTTACGTTTCAAATTAGTTTGGACTAAAACCCAAACTATTTTTAATAGTAATTTATTCCTCGATCTGCTCACGATATTTATCCAAACAGCTTATTATTAAAGTCCACAATGTGAAACACGATTCTTAATTTCACGACGATTGATCCCTCCCCCTGATCATATGCCCATCTAAACCCCCACAATTGAGCAATGTAGAATACAAATTACATACACAAGTTAGACAAAATTACAAAAAATAATTTCTATTTACTAGTAGTTACATTTATCTTTTATTTTTATTTCTTTATGAGAAACTGTTCTTTATTTTTTACAATAATCCAAACAAATTTAAATCCTCTCTTTAAATTTCAATTGTTGTAAGTACTAAGACATAATTACTTAAGCTTTCATTCCAATAATCTCAAAGCAGTTAAAGTGATGAGTTAGCTAAAATAAATTCCTTATTTCAACGAATTTGCCTACCATTAAATTTAAGGTCCTAATTACATAGCAGCTTTATCTATTCAGTCAAAATTACTCTGTTATATAATTTAATTGAAAGTGCTTTAAAATTTCGAGGTGAAATTATGTAAATGTGACTTTCAAGTTTAATCATTAAAAATATGAAAACGATGGTCGTTATCATCATTCTCCTGCCCTTATCCCACTCTAAGCGAGGTCGGCGGAACATGTTATAAACATGCTGTTACTTGATTTGGCTAGGTGATTTACGATCGCCGTCTGCCTAACGTCAACTTACCTTATTCGCCTTTTAAGACACTTCGGTAAGAAATGAGGGTGGTCTATTCTATTCAGCCGGATACCAAACGACGGGTCAACTTAACTAAGTCGCCTTTAAGATACCTCGGTAAGAAGTGAGAGTGGTGTATTCCACTCAGCCGAATATCATAAAAGTAAAAAAACAACACCTCGGTAAAAAGTAAGGGTGGGTTATGCTAGTCAGCCGGATACCACACGGCGGACGATAAGTATAGTCATTAAGGTCTATCCTAAATGGATTTGCTCTTTGCCTTCTTATTGGAAAAGGATGGTTTCTTTCCCAGATACTTTTATAAGAAGACGTGTAAGCCGCGTACACTACCACAGTTCTTTGAGGATTTTAACCGTGTAAAAAATTTACAAGAACACGCTGTATGTATAGGACAATTTAGAAATAGAAAAAATGTCCAACTTTTTTTATACGTTAACGACAAACAAGAAAAATGTGAAGATCTATGTAGTCTATAGATAAAGGAGATTAAAGTAACATTTGGGTGGATTTATTTGTTTGCGTCGCGGTTGGTAAACTAAGAGAACCTCTTAATGCAGCAGATTCTGTATTTTACATCTCATTTACCCACAAATAGCCTCTGGTGCTTGTTTTTATTGCTTAGCGCGATTAATGTAATTTAATTAGTGAGAAATTGTTCTTTGAATTACTAAGGTATTCTAATAATGTTTATAATATTCATCATCATCATCATCTTCCTGCCCTTATTCCACTCTAAAACGGGGCCAGCACAACATGTTATAAACATGCTGTCACATGATTTGGCTGTGTTTTTACGACCGGCCGCCTGCCTGACGTCAACTTACCTTTGTTGTATTTTACGATACCTCGGTAAGAAAGAGGGTGGTCTATTCTACTAAACCGGATACCACACGGTGAGTCAACTTACCTTAGTCGCCTTTTACGACACCTCGGTAAGAAATGAGGGTGGTCTATTATACTTAATCGGATACCACACGGTGGCTCAACTTACCTTAGTCGCCTTTTACGACACTTCGGTAAGAAATGACGGTGGTACTATTCTACTCAGCCGGGTACCACACGGTGAGTCAACTTACCTTAGTCGCCTTTTACGACACCTCTGTAAGAAATGAGGTTGGTCTATTCTATTCAGCCGGATACCACACGGCGTAATAATGTTTATATTATTAAGTACAATTATTTTCAAAAATTATAAAGTTTGGTTAGTTTGATGTATGAATTCTCAAGTGAATTCAATTCAAAATTTATCAGCGAAGTAAAAAAGAGTTTAAAAAGTAAAAAAAAAACAGTTATTACGGTGAAAATAATATACAAACATAAAGATATTGTCTTACGTAATATGAATAAATTAAATACACTAAACAACAACTAACACACGTGTTTCAAAATACTATTTACATAATTGCTTTGACGTTGGAGCAAATAATATTAATATTCAGTGATATATTTCAAATGAAAATATATCCATTATTCAGTATTATGACTCTTTATGGCAAAAATTATAACTGAAAATTATATGGACAACAAGGTTAGTAAATACATTTTCTAAATTCCCAAATTAATCATGCGTTTAACGAATATAGTCATTCGAGGCTGTCCATTACTTAATTAAAGTTTGCCATACATACAGTTTATGACTAAAATAATTCTCAGATAACTGATAAAATGTTACTGTATAACTTTAATGTTAAATGATATCTATATGAAGCACTGACATAATATTAACATCCTCCTGTCTTTATCGTACTTTAAGTTGGGTCGGCATAACATGTTATAAACATGTCCTCACATGATTTAGCTACGTATTTTACGACCACCCGCCTGCCTGACGTCAACTTACCTAAGTCGCCTTTTACGACACCTCGGTAAGAAATGATAATATGATAACAAATAATGGTCTAATTAATATGATAAAAGTGCAACCTTAACAATCCATACTTATTATAAAACCCAAAAAGCCCTCAAAAGCTGTACGTGATCGATTTGCTCAAAATATATTAAACCGATTACGTCATCAATGTCGACTTCAATACTAACATTAATAGTAGCGGATGCTGCTATCTACTCTTTAATTATCACCATACTAAAAGTTGTTCTATTCGAATCTGAAGAAAGGAGAAACAAACATACTTCTGTCTCTATAATATTACTATGGATGTACGACTATATGATAATCCAACTTTTTAAAATTTAATTAAAATCTATTTGTATTAAATGTTTTCACTCTATTATTGGTATTGTAAAATGGGAAACGATTATTTGATAGAAAAGCAATATGTGTTGCAATTTGAATCGAAATTGAAACACTCCAATTGAGAGAGACATTTGCTACGCGTTATCCATTGGATAAAGTCGTATAAACGAGGCAGTTAAATTCAGCATAATTTTTTATTTGCGGTAGAAAAAAAATACGAGTGCATTTCATATTGTTTCATAGATCAAAAAGACATATTAAACAAGAAATGGTTATAAAATCCTATTAATATTATAAATGCGAAAGTTTGTGAGTATAGATGTTTGTTAGTCTTTCACGGCGAATCCGCTAAACCAATATTGATGAAATTTGGCACAACTATTCCGTATACACCGGGGTAACATATAGGTTAAGAAATCCTGTTAATTAAACAAGAATAGGAATAGAATAATTTTATTATTAAACTACTACCCGACTACAGCCCACTCAAACGAAGTTGTGGGTAAAAGATAGTTTCTTTATAGTCTATGGTTAATTCATTATTGCTAGTTTTGTTGTAACAATACAATTTTAGTATTTTAGTTTCTTTTTTGTTGTTGTGAAGGGTTGTTTATTATACTAGTAGTTTTGGTTTTTTGCTGATACGAAAAGCTATGAGTTCATCATCAAAACATTGTTAGTTGAGAAGTCTTAGTAAATAATGATAATTTTTTTATTCTGTGTAATTCTATAGTTAATTTGATATGATAAGACAGTTCCGACATTTAGAATATCAACGCTATGCCTAAAACCCACCGTGTGATATCCGGCTGAGTAGAATAGACCACCCTCATTTCTACCGGGGTTTCGTAAAAGGCGACTAAGGTAAGTTGACCCTCCGTGTGGTATCCGGCTGAATAAAATAGACCACACTCCTTTCTTACCGAGGTGCCGTAAAAAGCGACGAAGAAATTGAGTCAGGTAGGCGGCCGGTTGTAAAATAACTTATCAAATCATGTAACAATATGTTTAAAACATGTTTGCCGACGCCACTTAGAATGGGATAAGGCCAGGAGAATGATGATGTAAGCCTACGCAAAACTATCCCTTTGATAGTCAATAGATAAGAATATAGTTTAAATTCTCTTACTATATTGTGCAAAACTGGTAAAGTACTTGTCGCCGAACGTCCTACAAAGTTCAATCCGGGCGGATAATCCTCTATATCCGGATTGTCATACCCACAATGTACGCGGTAATGCCTCGGGAAAATATTTGCTCATTTTGTGTTCAGTTCAAACTGATTTAACTATCACTTTACGAGTTTTTATGCTTTTAAAAGTTGTTTGAAGTGGGTCATGTATTTATGTGAAACGTGATTATCTTTTTGCTTTTATGTAATACTAGCTTTTACCCGCAACTTCGTTCGCGCGGACTATAGTCTTAGAATAAACAGTTGCTTCTGTCACACTTCAACCCTGCTATTAACTCATCCTCCTGCCCTTAACCAACTCTAAGTGGGGTCGGCACAACATGTTATAAACATGCTGTCACATGATTTGGCTGCGTTTTTACGACCAGCCGCCTGCCTGTCGTCAACTTACCTTTGTCGTATTTTACGACACCGCGGTAAGAAAGAGGGTGGTCTATTTTACTAAGAGATTTATCGTTTATTCGAGAGCATAATTTGGTCGGATTCGCTATGAAAATGTAACAGAGAGATAGACAGACAAACTTTCGTATTTATAATATCGGTAAAGATTATGTAAAATGTTGTCATCGACATTTTTAATCGTTGAATGTACATCGCTTAAAGACTTCGTTACCCACTAGCATATTACTGGAGGGTATGACGGACATTCGTATCCACATATCCACATTCCACATATCCCGGAACTTCCTTGAGAAATGATTTTCACAGATTTTCCCTTCGTGTTAAGACGCATGATTACACTTTATACTTCAATTCATTACAACGTTTCAATGGATACACTTTTTATAAAAAACATTGTATCCGGCTGAGTAAAATAGACTACCCTTATTTCTTACCGAGATGTCGTAAAAGGCAACTAAGGTAAATTGACTCGCCGTGTGGTATCCGACTGAGGGGAATAGAACATACTTTTTTCTTACCGAGGTACTGTAAAAGACGACTAAGATAAGTTAACGTCAGGCAGGCGGCCGCTCTTAAAATACCTAGCCAAACCATGTGACAACATTTTTAAAACAAGTTGTGCCGACTCCACTTAGAATGGGATAAAGGCAGGAGAATGATGACGATGATAACATTTTTTATAGAAAACTCAAATGTGTCATCTCAAATTTGAAACTTGCGAAAATAGGCCCATCGGCAAAGACAGTTTTTATAGATAAATAATAACCTATTTAATGAAAATTGTATAACATTTTTGTTTATTATCAATATTTTCGTATAATATCAAAGCTGCTATTTGTAACATATTTTTATTATTTTAGCTTAAAATTAATTAATTATGTATATTATAAATTAATGTATATTAATTTATAAATAATAAATCAATGAATATTCACCTCTATACAGCTCTGAAGATGGACTTGTATAAAAAAAATATTCACGGATATTTTTCTATTTAAATTAATGAAAAAGTCCAACATATTCAGCATTGTATATGAAATAACGAAGTCTAAAATGATAAAATCCAGTTAAATTTTTATTGCATTTCATTATCCAAAATACTTTTTCCAGTCATTCAGTAGTTTATTTAAAAATACTTCATGTATTTTCAGTAAAAATTTCTTTAGGCTGTAAATATTTATACTGCTATAAATATCGTTTGTATTGTTATTTATCCTTAAAAAAAATTAATACATGTAAATATGTGAATACAACACAGGTCACGCAGTGCATATAAAAAACGTTATCGCGGATCTCGATAACCCACAACAGCTTATCGGGTTAGATTTCTGTACCACATGCAAATACTGAATATTTCAATATTACGCATCGCGTGCGTATAGACTGCTTCATGAATAAATGATGTTCTAACCTAAGAGGTATGATATACGCGGGCAGAATTACTTTATGATGTTTAGGAATAAAAGTAGACAGGGAAATTTCCATATAAGTATACCAGCCCGTATATTTACGTAAATTGTGATGCGATCGCTTCGATAGTCGTAATCATTGTTATTGGAAAAATGTATATTCTTAGGTAGTTGTATAAATTACTATTGCGTTAATAATGAATTGTTTAAATTACAACCATTGTTTACAAAGTGTTTTCTTCATCGTTCACTTACCCTTACTCCAATCTAAGTGGGGTGAGAACAATATGTATTCATCTTCTGTTCTCCTCTATCATTCGTCTACTCTGGGCCCACTCCGTTTATACATAAACATCTTTTTTCAGCTTCCCTCTAGTCATACATCTATCTACATTCATATTTAAAACTTTTTGGTCATATAATTGTCATCCCTCCTCAGTACATGACCATACCAACATAATCTCGCACTTTTTATCTTTTCTATAATGGGCGCTTCTTTCAGGTTTCCCCTAATAATTTCGTGACAAATTTCTTATTTCTTAATTATATTCACTGAAATATTTTGATAGTGGTTCTTACGGTTTTGTTCAATTTTAAATTAATTTTCTTTTAATTAATTTTGTTCAATTGTAAATTAATCTCAATTATATACTGTATGATTTTTGTACATGATTATATGAATATTTTTCCTGATAGTATAGATTTAGAATTAAAGAAATGTTCCTTGGTTGAGTGAAGAACAATAAAAAATCTGTCTAAGTATACCTTAAAGTGAAGTGTCCCTTTAGCACACGTTTAATTGTAACTTTTGAAATAGAATTAGATTTGTTTAATTAATTAATTTATTTTTTCAGTTCTCCAATGCCATTACATATTAAATGATCCAACAAATATTCTATATATTTTTAAATTAATTAGTTTGTATCAATTATGGGAGATCATGTCATTTTTAGTTATAGTGTTACAATTAATTAATAACGATTTTCAGAATGAAAATAAACAGAAGATAAAAATGTAAACATAAAAAACCACATTTACTCAAATATTGCAACTCTGAAATTAGACATTTAATGAGGTAATTTTTTAAGCAATCATCGACTTCCTTAGAACCTACGAAACCTACCTTACGAATTTTAGTCTATCCTATGTGTATTTAAAAAAGTAATTAATGTGAGTTTCCTTAATAATCCTAAAACGTTTCAACCCTTCGGAATTATGTTTGCGACTTGAACGTTAGTTTGGTAATACAGGTTGCGGTAATTGCTCCGGTAAATACGGCGTATAACCGTGTACAGAAACTTACAGTTATGATTAAACTTCCGCTTGCTAACATATGACGGCAACGGGTTCCATTTGCTTTATATGCGGTTCGTACGGGTCCGATATTGAGTTTCTGGGTAAATACATTTCCTTATAAGCTGTACTGAGTGGGAGTATTGTGTCGGAGGAATATAACCGCGAACAAAACTAATTTGTTAATTTTAACTTTATTGTACCACTACACTATACTACAAATATAAAATTATTTAATTTGAAAATACTTTTCGCTGTGTTGAGTAGATAATATCCATGTCTTCAGAAGACAAGAGTTTGAAGGAGGTTACGATTAATGATTCTTCTTTCTGTTGCATTTTATTTCTATTGTATATTTAACTTCTAAATAAAACATAATACGCTGTTCAGTTACGGGGCGAAACGTTTGTTGAGATTGCAGTAGTGAATGTGTGCAGTGCTTGACTATTGTTGTTGTGTTATTGGTAGTTGGTAGTAAATGACCTTTTACGAATCTACATGTATCAGGTATGAGAACGTATAGTACACTCTATATTTAACATTACATATATTTTATTTTATCGCGGATTATAGCAAAATAATATTTATTTTATGTATAATCTTTAAACAAATTTACAGTTGAAAAAAGTTACCAGTTACAGAAAAGAATTACCAATGGAGAGCAGAATGCATAAGGAATATTACATTTATAGTATATTTCTTTACCACTGCAAATTTATATATTAGAAAACTATAGCTAAAAAAGAAATAAAACTGGGTTTACAATGGACCCTATCTGCCTGACCTGGCAGATGTTATAACGGCCGATAACAGTTCTGCAAAGGACAAACAAACATAATAAAAGAAATCCAATCTTGTGAATAAGCGAGAGGAAAAATACGATTTCAACAAATTTCTTTCACCAGCATTTGAACTGGAACTTTATCCTCAAGATATGTTTTATCTTAAAAGAAAAAGCGGTAACCTTTTCTTAGAGTGTCGGCGAAAAGTTTTGCAAAATACAGACAAAGCTCGTTGATTTTATCTTTTACGTATTGACGTTTGATTCAGTGTGTATCGAATATCTATGTTATTTTTGTTTTATCTGATGCAAAATAGTGCTACTTCATTGTATCTGGAAAAAGTGACTTTGGTATTTAAAGATTAAAATATATACGACTTTTTTTTCCAATCAGTTTAGTCAATGGTACAACCTTCTCTTTAAGTATTATTTGATTAAAATATATAGGACATTCTATTTCAATAATGCACACAGCTACGAGTATGAATGGCACACATATCTGTAATTGACCTGCAATTAATATTCTTTTAACAATATAAGTTTAAATCCTATCCTACTAATATTATAAATGTGAAAGTTCGTGAGTATAGATGTATGTATGTTACAATTTCACGGCGAATATACTGAATAAATATCGATGAAATTTGGCACAATTGAGTTAACTTAATAAGTTTCAATAGCCATTGAAAAACTTATATTATTAGACATAGATTTGGGGAAATAATGCGAATTCCACACCTTCATATAAACACTGCGTCTCGACCCTCGAAAGGTGTTTTTATATATTTTTTTATTATGTCTCATTATATTGGATAATAAATTTAAAAAATATATATATCCCTTATAAACCGGGGTAACATATAGGCTATAGAAATCCTGTTCATTGTACAGGAATTGAAAAACATTGAAAAGCGCAATCTATTATCACACGACAACAGTCCACGCAGACGAAGTTGCGGATAAACGCTTGTACATAAATAATACATAAGTACACTCCACTTTAAAATTAGCTGGTAAGAAAGGATATACCATCATTACTTAATTATCGAGATACATTATTTCGCTAAAATGAGGAATCGCTCGGTAAAATCGGAAATTGAAATTGGGTTAATCGTCATTACAAACTTTCTATAAGGGGTACCCATAAGTAATCAATTATTTTCACAAGATACAATTTCCCATTAGTCCTGCGACAACCAGACAAGTGTAAGCATAATTTTTTTTTTGTGTTATTCTTCAACCAGTGTGTTAGTAATTTATTCCCAACAATATATATATTTTTTGTAGCCCTGTAACAAAATGGCGGACTTTTTACCTTCTGAGAGCCATATTCATAATTGGGTACTTTTCCAATTTATCGCCAATTTAAATGCCACGGAAACAACAAGCAAAATTTGCGAATTATATAGAGATGTGTTGAAGGTCAACGAGTGTCAAAGTCGGTTCAGAAGATTTCCTGCAAGTGATTAAGACCTATCAGATAAGCATCAAACTAGACGCCCAGGTCAATTCGATAATGACGCCCTAAAATCTCTAGAGTAGTCTGATCCAAGGTTAACTATACAGGAACTATGAAGAAGCTTTGGGTCTACCTGGTCCACCATACAAAGACATTTAAAAGAAATTGGCAAGGTACATAGACAAGGTAAATGGATTGCACACCTGTTATCTGAGGCCGATAACGATCTTTGGCGAACAATTTGTAATTCCATGCTCATCAGACTAAGCAGAGATCCATTTTTGGCTTGGATCGTAACTGGAGATGAAAAATGGTTCCTTTATAACATAAAGCGATCGAAACAATGGCTGTCCGCAAACTAGATACCTCTTCCACCCACTAAACCAACCCTATCCCTGATTAAGGTGTTATTGTGTATTTGTTGGGATTGTTTAGGTATTGTGTATTAAAAATTATTGTTACTAAGGGGACAGTTACTGCTGACCTGTATTGTCAACAATAACAACGGTTACAGGGCGCACTCATAAAAAAAAGGCCAGCTTTAGTCAATAGAAAAGGTGTGATACTCTAACAAGATAATGCCCGTCCTCATGCCGCGATGATTACTCTATAAAAAACTAAGTAGTTAGTTTGGGAACTTCTACCGCTCTCTCCATACTCTCCAGACCTAGCACTGTCGGACTACCACCAGGTACAGGTCACTGGAGCATTCGTTTCGAAAAAAAAATTGAATTTCCTATCCGATGTCCAAACGTACCTTGCGTTATATTTTGAGTCACGTCCTCCCCACTTGTTCAAGAGGGGGGTTGAACTTTTGCAGGAACGATGGCAACAAGTCATCGCAAATTATGGTTATTACATAAACGATTAGAAAATAAAAATGTCATTTCAAAAAATATTTTATCTATGAACGCAAAATAATTGATTACTTATGGGTCCCCCTAATATTTACAACACGTAGTGGTAACTTTTACAATATTTTGTTATCATTGCCTTCATTATTTTAGATCATCTTCGGTTATATTTTCTATCATGTTTAATACTATACTACCCTTACTTAGCCAGGACGCTTAATCTTTTTTAAAAGCTTTTATTTAACTTGCTGCGTAATGTATGTGAAGGTGGAATCTGGAAGCAAGTTATTATTGACCACTTCATGGTGCTCACTTGAGCTGAAATTTTACATACTGGTTCAGTCCCGATGATAATGAATATCAATAAAAAGCGTGCCCTGATGATGCTGGCAGGATTGGCTCCAAACGAAGGAACTCCTCAACGTTTATTTTTAGGGACATAAACTTTTGGTAAAAGTGTTTTACTTGTTCACATTTTCAACACATGTAGTTTAAATAATTTATAGAATAATTTTTACTTTAAAATACACGTTACTTTGCCGATCATATCATAGAAATAACAATAATATTTTATAATTGTATCAGACAACTGTAATAAGATCGGAATTAACTTGACGGTTGAAAACGCTCATAGGTAGAAAGTATTGTTTATTCGAAATAGCAATGCGCCATAAGGAACAGGTATGCCCCTTTCGCTAAACATAAATTACTTTCTCTATGGCTTGACATGAGACATTTAAACACACATTCACGCGTATAAAAAACATGTAAATTTAAGATTAAAAGAGGCGCTCATACTAAAAGGTTTTAAGGTTAAGAGGAATCTACTCGGTATGATGTGAATGTGCTAATTACATCACAAACTAAACGAAGGGGTTCCCTCGTTTGCATTTAGGTAAATCTCGAGAAAATTATATAGTTATATAAGTAATTTTTGTATCTACGATAACGCTGTACTCGCCTTAAAAAGTGTTTGACCTAGAACTTGCCTTATGAAAATTTGTATTAATAAGTATGTGTAAAATGCTATTGGCTTGTCATAATAAATAAATAAATAAATAAACTCGTTCTAACTAATGCTCATTATTATTTTTTTTAATAATTCTTGACTTTTGCGTATAGAACTTTGAATACGCGATTGAAACTTTTTATTTCCGCATATGAGGTTTATTCAAATATTGCGCCGACTTTCAATCTTCTTGTGACATGTCTCAAGTGCCTACCCCAGGAGATTACATTTCTCTCATCCGGTAAATTGAATTTAAATGAAAAACAAACGGAGAAAGAAACAGCGCGTGAAAAATTTTTCGGGAGGTTTAATGTCAGCATATACTTTGCAGAGTTGGAGATTACAAAAGACTTATTTAGAGCTTTATAACATAGATTAACACAGTAAGTTTACAAATACAATAAAAGCTTATATCTGAGTACTTGGTGTGTTTATAGTTACTGTAATACCCCGAGATATATAAACAAAGCATACTAGGTACTTACAAGCAAACTATACTAAGTAAAATATAATTCTTATTTATTAAAAAATGTATGTAGATTTTGTATGATAATTAAATATACTATTTAGTTTGAACTTATTAATGAAAATTTAATAGAAAGCTAAAATACCACAGTTGTTATATCCCGCTTCTAAATAAAACCGATCAGAGATAATATGTTTAAATGAATAGCCATAGATTTATTATACTAGAAGAGGAGCGACAGCCTAAAATGTGAAAGTAACTGAGACTTATTATCTCTTTATTATGTGTGATTAGACAAAGAGATATAGAATATTTAAGAGTTACATCTTCCCTCTCCCATGATTTTTCAACAAATCATGGGAGAGGGAAGATGTAACTCTTAAATATTCTATATCTCTTTGTCACTCTCATTTACAGGCCTGTCTATGGTTCTAAGTTCTAATAACTCTATAATACCATGTTGCAGATAATTAAAAATTGAGTGATTGTTTACCAAATTTTTTTTTTACTATTATGTAACTAAATTACAATATTATTTATAATAGTTTTGTTAGTCTATCAAAAACTTCTTTCATTAAGGTTTATTCAAATTATTTTTATTCATTAAGAATATTATAGGATTGTAGTCTCGTAACGTATTGTCGAGCAAAAATATTCATATTTTGAAAGGGGGAAGTGGAAATAACGTCCAGTATTTGCTCTAAATTATAATATCGATTTAAACATACTAACCCACTTTTTCTTCAGACTTTCTCAGAAGTATGCATATTTCACTGGATATTTTCCAGATCAAGAAACAAGTCATAAAGTTAAAGGTAAGTGTTATTTACTCTCATTCGCTTTCAAATTAGACTTAGAAGTGCTCTTTAGGGGTTTGAACTCTTAAAGTCTTGTTAAAATGATCTTTGAATGTGCGTTATGATCGAGGCTTCTGTATTGCGTCCCTCGTTTTTTATCTTTTTTCTATGTTTTCACTTTATGTATCAAATACAAAATCAAAGCTTTGCGATTTTGTCTTGGAGTCTATCTCCTGATGATGCTTCGGTTGCGAGGCGAAACGATTGTTGAGTTTGAGATAGTGAACGTATGTAGTGCTTGTGTATTGTTATGGCGGTGGTGGAGGTTTGTGCATGTCTTTTTACGAATCATATATCAGGTATGAAAACGGATTGTCCACTCTACATTTAGCATTATATATATTTTCTATTTTACTTTATCGCGGTTTATAGTAAAATAATGTTAATATTACTTTTGTGTTATGTAGCTCAGTGTAAATTTTTAGTAAGGGAAAATGAATTAATATATATTGACTTTATGAATATTTTATGATTGAAGGAGTATTAAGAGATACATCTTAAAGAAGGATTAACTTAAATAGGATTCGAAGTGAAACTTAAGTTTGCAATTAAATTAATTAAGTATTATGCTATAGGAAAGCTGTGATAGCCGAACGGTGAGACATTGTTACCCAAAAGAGAGATGTATTGGGTCACAAGTTCAAACCCCAGGCAGGCAGTAATGAGTATCTCTGTTTTTTTCAGATATATGTAACTTATCAATTTGCGTTAGAGCAAAGTGGTAATTTTAAGCTCCAATCCCTCTCTCCAAAAAGAAGAAAAGTGAGAGTTCAGCAGTGGGATAGTAGCAGGCCTTTTTCGCGTTTTCTAGGTCTAAAGCCCGAGTAGGCTCTTTCAGGTTCTTTATCTGTTTTTGTAATTTGTTAAAACTTTAGTGTTATTATAAAAAACTTGACATAATGTACTAACTCGTTTTTCATCATCGTCATGCCCTTATCCCTCTTTAAGTGGGGTCGGCACAACATGTTATAAACATGATTTGGCTACGTATTTTACGACCGGCCGCATACCTAACGTCAACTTACCTCAGTCGTTTGTTGAGTCAGTAAGTCAGTAGGTTAAGAATCACTTTAAACTTAGGCTCAACAAAATAATTTAGCGTCAAAAATTTATCAAAAGGCTGTACAAATTGAATTAAGGCATAGACTATTTTCCCTTCGACTTACCTTAGTCGCCTTTTACGACTCCTCTGTAAGAAATGAGGGTGGTACTATTCTATTCAGCCGGATACCACACGACGTGTACTAACTCGTTTTTATTAATAATAAATGAGAATAAAATAGAAGAATTTCAGCCTGCACATCCCTTGTGCAGGCAGGTGAATAATTGCCCGGTAATTTAGCTTAAAATTCACAAAATGTCAGCCAGCCTGGCTTAATTAGAACTGCTGTAACCTTAAGTTATCGTCCTCCGTTGGGACATGTATTAAGGGTGGCCTAGTTAAAAGGTTCTTTTAAATCTTTATTCGTTTATTTTATAAAAGTAAAAAAATGCACTAAATGAATACTTGCAGTTTAGTAAAAGCAATATTCAACATCTCCTATATTAGTCGTTTTTTACAACACTTCGCTAAGAAGAAAGGGTGGTCTATTCTACTCAGTCGGATACCACACGGCGGGTCGACTTATCTTAGTCCCCATTTACACCTCGGTAAGAAATGAAGGTGGTCTATATTACTCAACCAGATACCACACCATGAGTCAAGTTATCTTAGTCGTTTTTTACGACACCTCGGTAAGAAATGAGGATGGTCTATTCTTCTCAACCGGATACCACACGGTGAGTCAACTTACCTTAGTCACCTTTTACGACACCACGGTAAGAAATGAGAGTGGTCTACTCTACTCAGCCTGATACCACTCGGCAAACTCTAAAAGCTATAGCGACTTCAATATTAGTTTAGACAACTAGCATGTAGTTTAATGAACTTCATATCACGTAAACGTTAGATAGATTTATTAACTTACCAAAGTTCACTACAACTCAACCCTCTGTAATTTGAAATTGAAATTCCTATTTTAAGCTGTTATTTTAAACAAACTATGACATTTGACGTAAAATAAAACGGTATCTAATATGTTTTTATTACACACAATTTACTCGATTGCTTTACGTCTTATTACATTAGGCAATCATTGATAAAGCCTCAAATTCCCATCAAGATTAATTAACAAATGTTATATTTAAAAAAACTAATGGCTTAATACCTTATTTTGTTTATAATAAAGACATTTTTATATAATTGACCTAAGTCAAATACTCAACTTATAAACAATTCCATTTCCACTTCCGATTCCAAAGTAAATGATAGACAGATCACCCTGATTTCGTACCGAGGTGTCGTAAAAGGTGACTAAGGTAATTTAACCCGCTGTGTGGTATCCGGCTGAGTAGAATAAACCAATACCAACCTAATTTCTTACCGAGGTGTCGTAAAAGACCACTAATGTAAGTTGACCCGCTATGTGGTATCCGGCTGAATAGAATAGACTGCTCTCCTTTCTCAACGTGGTGTTGTAAATGGCAACCAAAGTAAGTTGACCCGCCGTGGGGTATCCGGCTGAGTAGAATAGAGCAGCCTCATTACTTACCGAGAAGTCGTAAAAGGTGACTAATTTGAGTTGACGTCAGGCAAGCGGTCGGTCGTAAAATAACTAGCCAAAACATGTTGCGCTGACCCCACCTAGAGTGTGATAAGTGCAGGAGAATGGCGGTTTCTTATACATTATTTGTGCAAAAGTTCATTTTAACTATTTATAAATTACGGGATTTTTTTAACGGGAATATCTTGCTAGATAAAATTCTAAAGCTAGAATAGCTAGCTATAAAACTCAAACTTAATAGATTTTGATCATATATGACTTCAATTTATTGCTGAGTGTAAATTAATACTATGTAATGATTAGTCAACTATTTATCAGTTTTCATTTAATGGAACACGAGCAAACTCGAAGGTTGCTTTACTAGGATTGTTAGCAGTCGATTTCTTGTAAGAGCTTTGTAAATATTTGGTGGTATAACGATGCACGCTGACACAAGAGAGCTATCAGAGAACAATATAACGTAAATATTATGAAAAATTGGTATGTATGTTAGACTGAGTGTCAAATTATAATGTATGTATTTACACCAGGTACCTAAATATATTTCGTATTACTAACACAATTCCTTCAATATATTTTTTATTTTTTTACCCCTCTCTTCCACCGTGTGGTATCCGGTTGAGTGCAATAAGCCATCCTCATTTCTTACCGAGTTGTTGTCAGGTAAGTTGACCCGCCGTGTGGGATTCCGCTTAGTAGAAGAGACCACCCTCATTTCGTACGGAGGTTTCGTAAAAGGTGACCAAGGTAAGTTGACTAGGCAAAACAAGTAACAACATGTTTAAAACCTGTTTTGCTGACCTCACTTAGAGTGGGATAAGGGCAGGAGAATGATGATGTTTATCACTCTCTTGCCCTTATTGCTAAGTGGTATCGGAACAACATGTTTTTCTTTTCCACTCTCTCCTATCATTCGTGAACTCTGGCGCTACTCCTTTTATATGCATTTCATACTTCACACAATCCAAGCATCTCTTTTTAGGCCTTCTACGTACATATCAATCCGCATTTATATTTATCACTCGTTTTATTTTGTTTTCATATGTGCGAAATGTACATACATTTCGCACATATGAAAATGATTCTCATAATTTTTTCATGTATTTTAAAGTAAAAGTAACGGCCTGTTACAATCCCACTGCTGGGCATAGGCCTCTTCTCTCCGTTCCTGGAGAGAAGGGTTGCATCTAAGACCTACCACGCTGCTCCAATGCGGATTGGTAGGTTACTTTTTTTTTACATATCCCCAGATTTCTCTAGATATAGATATGCAGGTTTCCTCACGATGTTTTCCTTCACCGTGTGCATGTGATAAATTGCAATTATCAATTAGACACATAAGTTTTAATAGAAAAACTCATTGGTGCCTGCCGGGGTCTGAACTCGTGAGTCGCACAGTCACACCGCTGGGTTATCACAGTTCATGCTGCCATGTATTTTATCCATGCCATGTATTTTTGCCATGTTTTTTATTTATTTTATCACAGTTTAATCTAACAGGCTAAAATAAGATAAAGAAAACATCTTTATTTTAGTTATCACTACATTGAAATTAAACGAGTAGTTTAGAGCAGTTACAGTAGAGCGTTGAAGTTATCAAGGAACATTTATCAAAATAATGTTCCTTGCGCCAACTACCCTGAAAGTGTGCCCGAGAGTCTACGCAAAGACAAAGTTCTTCCCAATTGTATTAAAATATTCGCCGCAGGTACCATATTTCAACATAACAAGAAAACGAGCATTCGACCTCAATATGTGCTCAAGGCGTAGTGAAGCGGACTAAACGGTAAACTTTGCGAATTTTCTCCCGGGACCGATCCAACTTCTCTTATGTAATAAATAAGGATTTTAGCGACAAATTATGACACGAAAATATTTTATGTATTATTTTATGGTACCTGGGTTACAGAGCCTTGATCGGTAATTTTTGAAATGATGTAAAAAAAATAAAAAT
Organism: Morpho helenor; assembly: GCA_029227775.1. Taxonomy (NCBI): domain Eukaryota; kingdom Metazoa; phylum Arthropoda; class Insecta; order Lepidoptera; family Nymphalidae; genus Morpho; species Morpho helenor. The sequence goes on from JARGCU010000006.1 coordinate 6,491,548, forward strand.
TAAAAAAAAGTGAAGAAGAAAAATGAAAAATAATAGAGCAGGTGGCGCTCGATCCTAGGTATTTTCACCTCTCTAGACCGCCCGTTCCTCAAATGAACTACCATGACTTTACATTTGACGCCCGACGGGGTCAGGCGACAGTTATGTAGGACTCGCACCGACTAAAACGACCTGTGTGCTCCGCCACGCTGCCGATGGCAAGGACAGGGTATCGTTGTTCACATTGCCCCCATCCCCGCCGACAGCTCTGATCCCAGAGAACACCTCCTCCGGGTAGGGACCACTCGAAAGAGAAGTCCTCCTCCGCTAACCGGTGCATCGAGAGCACCAGATGCACCGAGCGCCTCGGGGACCTGTAAGCCAGACGTCCGATATATCCCGTCCGGAAAGTCCGAAGGTCCCCTGACAGGAAGTCGCTACCACCTGGACTTGCCTGCAGCAGATTGGATCCAGAACAAAAGTTTCGGAATCGCTCCACCGCCCCCCTCCACCCCTCTCCGCAGAGCAGAAGGGGGCCACCGCTGCCATTTTTCCATTTAAAACAACTTTAGTAGCAGCGATAAAGAAATTTTGTTCGTTATCCCTCGTTTTGCTTTTGCGTTACAGGTTCGAATGGCTATCACGGATGATCAAGCATATAATATGAATAATCTTTATGGGTATTATGTATCTGTAGAATAGACTCCTGCAGCCAAATCTCAATCAAACATTACAAACATACAGGCCACTAGACTTTTAACCACTTGTACGTGTAGCTCATCGGTTTATTAACGTAATTATTTGACTTATGCTCTCAAAACCTATTAGTGATATTTCTTAGTGATATTTCCTAGTGATATTTCTTTTTGTATGTCTCATAAAAAACAATAAACTAAACAAAGCAGCAAATGAATGTCTGCTAACTATATAATATCAAACTAATAGACTAACTTAATTTAGGTACTGTGTGGTCGCCAGTACACAGTTATTTGCTATTTCAGGTACGCTCTGAGGCTGCTTGGGACCCAATCAGAGTTTGTGTTTGAAATTCCAATTTACATAAAACTAACTTGGAACCCGATAATATCGGGTAACTAACTAAATAATTATCTTTTACAGTATTTCAGATGTTTCATTATTTTTTTTGTTTATGTTATATATAAATTCGTATTCGTATTTGTTATCTTTTTAATAGGTTTGATCGATTTTAATGATTTGGTTCGTTTTTAATGGTTCTTAGTTACAAATAGAGCTGTTATAAAAATTCTGAATATTATCCAATTTTGGTAAAAATTGACAAAAGTACGTCTGCAAAGGCGTTGAATTGTGCATACAGGATAACATAAGTTTAAGTTATACGTGCTTATATTTTTTTCACAATCAAATATAAAAAACTTAATTTACTATAATGGTGTAATAGCGGAATCTCGTCATTTTTACCAAAAACCATAAGAAGCTTACAGTACGTTGAACGAAAAAAACCATTAGGTGTTCAAAAAATTATAAATATGGCAGTCACAAACACTGGCCTCTTTTAAAATGGTTAGAGAGTCAGGTTTAGTTACTCCGAAGAGATAGTTACAATTCACATAAAGAAAGGCAAAGCATTTTCGAAAAGAGTTATATGTGGTTTATTTCATACAATTCATTATGCTTTTTATGGTGAAGGAAAATATCGTGAAAAAACTGCATAATACGAATACAAGCGACCCGCAATAATAATAAAGAAAATGGTAAGAATTTTTTGTTTTCAAATACTATAGAATTCCTGTATTTGTATAGAGGTACAAATAGCTCTAAGGAAGTAAAGACGGTTCCGCTCCAGCCCGGGAGTTCTATTGTTCACGACGAAACAATATTTTATTTGAAAGCGTGTAATTTATATTTTTATATTAGGTATAATTTTTCAATTCTGTAATTTATTACATAATTTGTGGGTTGGTTCACACAGCTTTTATTCGAATTCAAATTATACTTTATTTCAATATGATTTTTTTAAGTGCTTCTGAATCGTCTGAATTATAATTATGCTACTGGTTCAGAAAGGTGTACTTAAGAATACGAACTAGGAAATATTCGGCGGTTCACTTTTTTCGAATATATAGCTACCTAATGTTGATGCTTTAGTAATTAGTATATAGCTTTTATTGGACTCTTTATTTTTAGCTCAATTAAAAGTTAAATAATATACTAGTTCCAGCTTTCACAAGGTTTTTCAAATTAAAAATATGGTGATTTCGAGCTATCTATATGCTGCTAGTCCTAACTGATTTTGTAGTGACACCGAGTGGGTTAGGCGAGCGCAGAAACATCGTCGAGGATGCGAAATGCGGAGAGTAAAAGCTCTACTAGCAAGCAGGAACGTAGTTATAAGGATGCCTCGTGAAAGTCTAATTTGCTTTTAGACCTTACAGTATTACGGCGGGACGGCTGGGCACAGAAGCATTACAAGTATTAAGTAAAAGTAAAATTATTATGTAGTAATTAAGGATTGAAATTTGTTCTTGAATTTCACTATATACCACGATGACCTTGAATCCTCTACACCAATGAAAGCTAAAAGAGAAAGCAGGCTGATACTTTACCGTTAATAGAGTTCACTTCATGCTTGCGGATGAGAATGTGAGAGTATTTAGATATTCGTGCAATTTCAATTTTCGCATCGTGCATCATCGTCAAAAAATTTTTAATAGTTAAAATTGTTTGAAAGTTAAGCAGAAATTGAAAGTATATTCATTAAAACTAAAGATTGTGTGTAACCATATCTAATAAAAGGAAAGTTTCTTTTATACGTAACTGTGACTTTTCTTTTACAAATTCATGTTTCACACACTTCACGGTGTAATATTTGTACCAACTCTGAAATCGTACCGAAGTCGACGAGTGGGAACGATGCAAAATTAATATGAACACTTGAATAATTTCAGCCTTATACGATTTAATGAGAATATTCTGTGAGCTTCGGGAAAATAAATAATATCACCGAACAACTCGTATTTATTTGGTAAAATATAAACATTTTTAATATTCAGACCTTCGCTTATTCATAAAATATATTAATTAAAACCTTCTCTTCCACATATTAAAACTTAAATTTGATGAATGCAATTCATTAGCAAATATTCTGTACGATACCGATCGAATGAATGTTTATTAATGAAGTTCATACGTATCATCGGGATAACCTTAATACGGAATTGGAGTTTTTAGTATTATTTAAAAGAATCTGTTCTTTATCGAAATATAGTAATGTTAACATCTGCGATATCCAGATCATCTTGACTTGATTGAAATTAAAGTTAAAACTAAACTATTAAGAACTTATAATGGCTACAAATAAGTATCGTTTTAGAATTTTTTTATGGCATTTAAATTGTTGGAGTTCTATTCTTTATAACGAAATGATTTGTTAACGGTTTCTCTAGAGACGTTGATAGAGAATCTTTTGAGTTTTCAAAATAGCTTGCTCGGAAATAAAGTGAAAATAATCTGTATATGGACACTTATGAATGACTTGAATTAATGTATTTGGCTATGTGGTCATGGACATATTTTAAGCAGTTAATTTATTTTAATCAATTAATTTTGAATATTGCATATGCAATCATAATTCTCCTCTCCTTATCCTACTCTAAGTGGGGTCAGCATATATTTTCTCTTACGTTCTCGTCTATCATTTGTCAACTCCAGCGCTACTCCTTTTATATGCATTTCATACTTCGACAAATCCTATTATCTCTTTTTAGACCTTTTTCTAGTTAGATATTCACATTCATATTCTACACCTCTTTGGATTTTCCGTCAATATGTATATATGAGTTTAAAAATTAACAGACATTTTAAAAGAGAATAACTTTATTGAAAAGGGGGAGATAATAAAAGTACGTTCATTTTTTATTTCAATTTGATGTTTTTAGAAAAGTTTTGTAAAAAAATGTCTTTTAAGTATATTCTAAAGTTGCTTTCTCCTTAAATAATAATGATAATATTAAAACTCAACTCCTAACCTAGTAAATAATGAGCAAGTTTTACGATAACGTTAAGTCGTATAAAAGCGATGGCCAGGGCCATTAAAACGTTGTAACTCAGTCAGCTTTACGACTTAATTTGAACTCGTAATCAGTTAAGAGGAACTTCTCGGCGCGTCGCGGATTACTCCGCCGGAACAAATATCTGGAGCAGCCTAAAGTCTAACATACTGCCACGTTAGCTCTGTTTTTCAATTTGTACAACGTATAACTCTCCTAAATTCCTCGAATTCCACTGAGAGTGCTTTATTGTAACGAGTTTTTCAATCATGGAAGGAATTTAAGCCGCCGGCAATTATGTTCGTGCCTACCTGTTGATAACTTTATTGTTTTTTAAATAAATTTACTGGATCCATATCAGACCAAGAAAACAAAAGATGAAGTCATTCCGAAGAATCGAATGAAGTATTTTTATTACATTTCAATGGATGTAAATAACAATAGCTTTAACTTAGTGATGACTTGTTTTATATAAAGTCGAACAATAAACCCAAATGTTTATTCGATTAAAACAATGAAAAATAAAATTTCAAAAAAAAATGTTTTTTTTTTGTAGCCACTTAGCTATTTTTTAAATGTTTGGTGAATCACATTAACATTATTATTGTGAAAATACATAGTTGATAATGACAATATTTTACTAAATAAATAGTCATCATTTTCAACGTAACAACACAGTAGGTTTGCTTTAAAGTAAACAAAAACATTTTCTGATCATCTTGTATTAAATTTAATTAATCTGCTATGGTTTCATATTTAAATTTATAAGTTAAAACACATTAATATTATATCAATATAAATTGTTGTTAATTAACAGACAAATTGTCCGTAGTAGGTTCTGTAATATAATGTCAGACAATTTGACTGTAACAAATTTATTGTAACGAAAAGAAAAGGAGGAGGGCGGAAGTTGTAGCATATAGAGACGTGAAGTTAGCTTTGGCGAGGTTCAATGACGGGTGGAGAGGTGCGGTGCGGTGCGGAGAAGAGAGTAGTGGCGCCATTTGACGTAGTCGTTATTTGTGCGCGGAATTGACTAGTTGTTGAAAAATAATAAATTGGCTGACTTTTGAGAAAATTTCTTCTTATTAATTGAATAAGTGTGAAGGAAAAATACCATTTTTATATGATATTATATTAGGTTTCATTGGTATTCACTGGTAGTCTTTTAAATTGTATTTTTGAGAAAATTTTCGAGTTTTAACTTTTAAAAAGCAACCGTGGGCTAGAACTGCGTACTAAAAATTAATTTTGGATGTTATTCGTCTCGTACTACGTAATTATGTATGTTTCACTAAAATTCGACATTAGTTATTAATCCTCGAACGCAATTAATTTACGATTAGGCGGGCTCTAATTTACGTATTCGGTTACTACGACAAAGCGGAAAGCATTATGTTACGTTTATTTAGCTTAATTTTATCGAACTATATTAATAATAATTGCTCTCAGTGAAATCTGTAACGTACTGGTTTGAATTTATATTTGTTTCGGGATGCAGAATGGATTAAGTGGCGACATGTCTCAGAAACAATCTGTGACACCCGAATTTTCGTTAATCTTAAGAGAAAATTTATTAAACCATAATTAGAACTGTTGTAATATATGGATCATGAATCATGAATCATAATTAATATATAAACATAATAAATTAGATCATGAATTTTGGGCAATAGAAGAAAATGATGAAAGAAAGGTGCATGCAAATGAGATGTTAAGATTATGGATGGATATGTGGTATGAAAAAATTTGATAGAATACTGAATGAGTATATTAGAGAAATGAAAGTTGCGCCCATTATAGAAAAGATGAGATGTGCAAGATTAAGTTGGTATGGTCATGTAATTGGGGAGGGATGTTAATCATGTGACCAAAAGAGTTTTAAATATGATTGTAGACGGATGAATGACTAGGGGAGGCAAAGGCAAGAATAAAAAAAGTTAGATGGATTGAGTGAAGAATGATATGCTTATAAACAGACTGGCACCAGAGTTGACGTATGACAGAGGAGGATTGAAGACGCAGACATATTGTTCCGTACCCACTTAGAGTGAGATAAGGGTAAGAGAATGATGATGCTTTATATTAGTTTCAGCGGTATATGTAGGGATTAATCTAAACGACTTATTTGAACTCAATTTTAACAAACTTCTAGCGGACCGATTTAATTCAAACTTTGTACACACATCTATTGATGAGTGTACAAAGATATTAGTAAGGATTAAGTAAGGATTTTATTATAAAAATAAAATCCTTACTAATATTATAAATGCGAAAGTCAGACAAACAGACGGACGTTTGTCTGTTACGTTTTCATGGCCAATCCGCTGAACCAATATCACTGAAATTTTGCACAGTTAATCATTATACACCGGGGTAACATATAGGCTATAAAATCCTGTTAATTCTACAGGAACAGGGTGACATTGAAAAGTGCCATCAATTATTAACCTATCACGCCACAACAGTCCAAGCGAACAAAGTTGCGGGTAAGAACTAGTATAAAGATTATTATTAGTAGGTATATATTTTTAAATGAGATGGTTATGTATACATATAAATGTAAATCGAGAATCACGATTGTTATCGCATCGCATCAAGCTATTTCGCTAATTGATTGCAGCTGCGTGTTAGGTTCTGACTTCAATCCTTCTCTTCAAAGGTGAAAGGAGGCCTTTATGGATTTGTGGAATTAGAACTGGCTCCTATTGTATAGTGCTATTACGATGATTGATTTAGAACAACGATTTCCATGTCCGTCGTGTATGATATTATTAGAGAAATAAGATTTTATATTTCGTTTCCATATTTTAAAATTAAGATTATAAATATCATTATTCTCCTGCCCTTATCCCACTCGGGGTCGGCACAACATATTATAGGCTTGATGTCACACGATTTAGCTACGAATTTTACGAACGGGCGCCTGCCTGACACAACCGGATACTACACGCCGGTTCAACTTACATTAGTCCTCTTTTACGACACCTTAGCAAGAAATCAGGGTGGTCTACTCTACTCAGATGGATATCATACGGCACCATTAGAGTAATAAGTCTATATTAAAAAAAATGAAAAAATATAAATTTAAATAATACCTAGTATTAAAAATACCTAGTAGATATTTGTAGAAACCAAGATGATGTCTCGGTAGAGTTTTTACACGACACGTGGCAACACTATTACATTTTCGAACAAATTTGTATTCATAAGACATGAACACCGTAACTTTATCAGGAGCGTAAATATTTGTATGTTAATAAACCAGAATGACGAACTCGAAATTGTTTCATCTCGCTGTATAACATATTACAGCGGAAACAAAGGAAATATGTAGAAACTTTAAATTGGAGGAAGAGCTGTTATAGTATTTCTGATACAATAGTGTCCTAATTCTGTATTATATAAACGTGATTTTACTTCTCAATAATTTATTCAGTTCTTGATCCCTATGGCATTCATCACTTTAGCAATTTAACCACTTTATTGATGGAAAGTTTATTTTTTTTATGATATTATATAGATATGATTTAGATTATGATACTGTTGCATAATAAGGTTTATTTTTTATAGTATCACACGAGTGTTATAAGACCAAGTTATGTACAGTGTCATACACTACCTTATCTACCCTCATACTATAATACTTTAAACAATATTAATAAAAACCAAACTGATTAAATATTGAAAAGATTTTTTAATACGTAATGTTTATCATAAGAATTTTGGGTTCAGTTTTGTAATCTTTGTATTATAGTATCAGAGTAGATAAAATCTATTTATTACACCAACAACTTACATACAATTTTGTCTAATTAGCATTATAGAATAAGTTTCATATGTAAGTCCATTACAGGCATTAATATAAGTCATAAATAATTTCAAGACTAACTTAATTTAAAAACTATGTATATCGTGACACAGCAACAGAAATAATAGGAAAGCAAGAAATTTATAAAATAATTACCTTAAGAAAAAAACATTAAAATAATAAGCTATAAGAAAATAAAATCAACAATTATTTTTGAATTTTCAAATTAGTAGTAAACAAATAAATAATAAGACGTTTATAATGATCGCTGATGAGACTGTTGTAACATCAGACGTTTCTTAAAAATTGGGTGATTTAAAAAAAAATATATCTAGATTACATGCACCCGTTATGTATGTAGTTTATGTATTTATGTAACATATATATTGTTTGTTTCTGTTAAAATTATATTTTATATTCATGAAAGTATAAAGAAAGTTATGGGAAGTTATTGGATGACGTAGGATCATTTTTGGTGGAGTCTATAGTAAGGGCCAGCAGACGTTCACAGGCTGATGATGATGATGAAAATATGAAAAACTTTATTCTCGAACTTTTCTTTTTACTTAACAAAAATAGTTGAAACTTTATAAATATGGTTTAACATTATACAAAAATTAAAGCCTTGTGTTTATTGCCATATCTCTAAATTTAATCAATTTAAGTAAAAACTTTTCACTTTTATTTCAGACTAATAAGAAATTAAACGCAATAAAATAATAACACTAAGCTTTTATCGTATAGAAATACTTAAGTCTCATAATTGCATTAGTTTTATGATACCTTTATTTTTATATTGTTCTATTTTATGTTTATGTGCGTAGTTTTAAAGCAGTTATAAAAATTTTGATCATAAAGATAATTATATTTTGTTTCAGTGCAATTTACAATAAAAACTTACTTTCTCAAATTAAGCTTTTGAAATCCATTATAATAAAATTTATCTAAAGATAAAGAAATATTTTTGATACTATACTGATTATTCATAAGAACAAACTCCACGTTTATACTATTTTCACTGACTAACCAGGTATTTGCTGCTTATTATTCTAAGCCACACACTTCTTATTATTCCCATCTACATTTAATACGCTAAGGTTTTCTACGTGGAGCGTTTGCGGTCTGATCTCTACCTTAATATACGTGCCTATAAAATCTACTTTTATATTAAGTTGGAAAACCCGTTGTGGGTAGAATATATATATCATATATACTACCATAGAACTCCAATATATCATAGAATGCATGAGGGGGTACCACGGACCCTAAGAGAGGAACTGGAATATGTCAAACAGCCACCAGTTAAATTTTTATTGTCTCCAAATTTGTAGCCGCTGCATGGTAACGCTGTACGTGTGTGTTGTCCCATTTATTAAAAGAAGCAGCTGTGTATGCCAGAGACCTCTACTTCCAGGACGCGATATTCTCTAGGTTGACAATCTCGGGGAAGTACTTTCACATTTTGGATGGGACGCACATCACATTAGAGAGGCGCATACACCCATGCGCATGCTTGCTTGCTGTGAATCGCGTCCAAAAACTCGGCTTTTTGAACTCTACCCCTTTCGCTCTATTGCTACTTATATTGGTTAAAACATGTTAATAAAAGACATTTTTTTTAAGAATTTTAATTTTTTCCTATTTTCTCATAAGTGTCAACTGTCGTACTTTAATATTCAAGAACTTTCTTTTCAAATTGTTATCATGCTGTTAGCCCTTATGGCTTTTACAGCTTTGTTTCTTTTGTTGGCAAAAGTAGATAAAAATGTATAAACTAAAAGTTATCTAAATTTTGCTTACGCTTACCTTAATAGAGGACCATACTATTTCAGTTTGCTTGGCATATTTACTACAGGTTTGGGACTTACAGCGACATTATAGTGCAAATTATGGTAAAATTACGTAATTTGTTTTGGGTGTAAAATGTGACAAAGTTAATCGGTTTTTGAATGTATGACTGTTTACTTATCAGCAAAAATAATACTTATATACAATTATATTGCATCGCTTCATTCTTCAGATATAATAACAAGGTAGTCCCTCTAACCTACAAGGCAGCGTTCGCAATTTTTTAGAGATGGTAACATTTAATATGTTAAGCCCCACTATAGCTTACCCCCACTCACCTAGCCCCCACTCCCCGCTTCTGTCGTCCGTCGTTTGTGTTTGGCACTCATTCCTTTTTCTTGCGAGGCAGCGTAAAGTCGTCAAATAGTTCATTACAACGTTATAATGCCTAAACGTAGTGCGGAAGAACAAATAGAACGATACGAAAGAAAACTGAGAAAACTTCATAAAAAAGTGACAAAAGTTTCGGAAACCAGTAGTGGTAAGTGTGTAATACCTTTATTATTAAAAGAATTGATATTTATATAATTTATACCTGGGGGTAGGCTCTGTCCTACACGAAGGTAATGAAGAATTTTGTGTTTTACCTGGGGGTTGGCTTTGTCCGACACGATGGTGCATTTTTTAACCTTTATACCTGGGGGTAGGTTTTGTCCTACACAAAGGTGACTCTTTGTTTTACGCCTGGGGATGGATTACATTCCATACAATGGCTGACTTTAAATTCTTTTGTTTTGTATCAGATGGAGATCAACCTCCAGACTTTGAATCACCGATGGCTCTTGAGTTAAATCCAATTGAGTCACCGGGACCGTCAAACCTGGAAATTGAGCAAATCCCAGAAGTCGAAGAACCGATGACTGAGCAATCGGAGTTAGATCCTGAGATGATAGATGCACTAGGAGTAGACACTTTAGATACCCCAGAATATGGTGAAAAGATTCACGATGACCTGGTAAAGCGTTGGCTACCGTTAATTAAGAAAGGTTTGCCAAAAGACATTAAAGAAAAATTAGTGAAGGAATATTTAGTTCCTGATAACTTCAAGCTTCTTCGAGCGCCGGACTTGAATGTCGAATTGACATCCGCTTTGACGGAAACAGTAAAGTCCCGCGATAAAAAACTAAAAACAAACCAACAACAATTAAGTACAGGAATCACTGCTGCAAATAAAGCACTGAACTTGTTACTATCTAATGGGGACAAAGTAGAGGCAGTAAAACACCTTAGTAACTGCTGCCGGGTTTTACTGGATTTACACTCCCTAGAAACAAAATGGCGGAGAATTTTGATTACCATGTCACTCGAAAAATCGTTCCAACAGGTCGTTCAGGACTCTGAACGCGACGACACATTATTTGGAAATAACTTATTTGAAAAAATTAAAAATATAAAAGCTCTGAAAGATTAGGTTTACATTTCAGAAAGAATCAGCCAAGTAGAAACACTCCACAGACACTAAACATTCCCAGAACAATTAACGGTCAGGGAAACTGTTTCAGACCTCGCTCTTTACCAAGCAGGGGGGGGCGAGGGAGTCATCAAAGGACAACTCCTGCTCCACACCGACAACCGTCGACGACGCGAACCACGTACCAGAACCCGAACAGGGGACGTGCTCCGACGCGGCGTTGATGCAGGTACATGCAGGTCGCATTCAACATTTTTATAATTGTTGGTGTAATATAACTAATAACCGTGAAGTCCTAAAATGGATTAAACACGGTTATCAAATTCCTTTTTCCACAAAAATATCACAGTCCAATACCCCTCGTAAAATAATTTTAACGTTCGAAGAAAGACTTAATATGGAAAAATCAATATTAAATTTGCTAAATTTAGGAGCCATTTCACAGTGTAGTTACCATAAAGATCAATTTTTATCTAATATATTTTTGGCTCCTAAGCCCAATGGAGAAAAAAGATTTATACTCAATCTTAAACCCCTTAATCATTTTGTATTGAATAGTCACTTTAAAATGGAGGACTATCGGACTGCATCAAAACTGATGTGTAAGAATGATTATTTAGCGACCATTGATTTGAAGGAAGCGTATTTATTGATTCCTATTCATGAAGCGCATAGAAAATATTTAAGATTCCAATTTAAAAATAGTCTCGGTCATTCGTTACTATACGAATTCAATGCATTGCCTTTGGTTTATGTACAGCTCCGCGAGTTTTTACAAAGATAATGAGAGAAGTTATGGCTAAATTAAGAGAACGAGGATTTAAGTCCGTACTTTATCTAGACGATATTTGTTGCATTGGAACCAATCGTGATGATTGCCATAAAAATGTAGCTGAAACTATTAAATTGTTATCTTGTTTGGGATTTATAATTAACTATAGTAAAAGCTCGCTAGAACCCAAACAAACCTGCAAATTTCTCGGATTCATTTATAACACTGTTGATATGTCTTTGTCATTACCCACAGAAAAACGCGAGAAAATTCATAAACTCGTTAAAAAATATTATAATCTTCCCACATGCTCCATAAGAGACTTCGCTAAACTAATAGGAGTGTTAACAGCCGCGTGTCCAGCAGCAAAATATGGCTGGGTTTATACAAAATTGTTAGAAAGGCAAAAATATCTCCTTCTTAATCAGTATAAGTCTTTTGAAGTAAAAGTTAAATTACCCACCATAATACAAAATGATTTAAAATGGTGGATCGAGAATATTAACTTTACTTGTAACAATAATTTAGGAATCCCAAGTTATAAATTAGAAATTTTCACCGATGCTTCAAGAACGGGTTGGGGTGCATTTTGTAATAAAAACCGAGTGAACGGGGGTTGGATGGCTAAAGAAAAAAAATATCATATAAATTATCTAGAATTACTTGCTGTGTTTCTTGCATTAAAGTGCTTTGCAAAATCTTGTGTTAAGTGCACGATACTTTTACGTATTGATAACACCACAGCCATCAGTTATATCAATCGCATGGGAAGTATTCAACATCCACACTTAAATAATTTGGCCAGGACTATATGGCAGTGGTGCGAGAAACGAAATATATGGCTCCACGCATCTTATATTAATACCAAAGATAATAAAGAAGCCGATCAGGAGTCTAGAAAGATAAACCCAGACACCGAATGGGAATTATCTGATGAAGCTTTCCAACAAATTATTAATAACTTTGGAAAACCTAAAATTGATTTATTCGCAACCCGTGCCAATGCCAAATGCAAAAAGTACGTTTCCTGGAAACAAGATCCTGATGCTCTGGCTGTGGATGCATTTACATTAAATTGGCAAAAAGAATATTTCTACGCTTTCCCTCCATTTTCGTTAATATTAAAATGCCTTCAAAAAATTTTGAAGGATAAGGCGACAGGGATATTAGTTTTTCCTTACTGGCCTTCCCAGGCATGGTTCCCTTTGTTACAAAACATGACAATTACAGAGCCTATTATGTTAAAATCAGATAATCAACTTTTGTTTTCCTGTTATAGAGAGACCCACCCTTTACACCGGAAACTTATCCTGGCTGCAGCGAGGCTCTCAGGATGAGGTATCTACGGCAGAACATACCCACCGAGTCTGTGGATTTGATACTGACTTCGATAAGCAAGAGCACTCAAAAACAGTACAACGTCTGTTACAAACTTTGGTGGCAATTCTGCAAAGCAGGTAATATTTGCCCATTAGAGGCGCCGGTTACTGAAGTATTAAAATTTCTCACTCGACAATTTCAAAATGGATCTTCGTATGGCACATTAAACAGTCATCGATCAGCATTATCATTATTATTAGGAAATAACATAGGCTCTAATGAATACGTAAAACGCTTATTAAAAGGCATATATAAACAGAAACCCACTAAACCAAAATATTCAACCACCTGGGATCCCCAGGTAGTGTTAAATTTCTTAGCGAAGTGGTTTCCAAATAATGATTTACCACGCGATGCTTTAAGTCAAAAGCTAGTTACCTTGCTCGCGTTATGCACAGCACAACGAGTACAAACATTGTCATTAATAAAATTAAGCAACATTATTATACAACCTGATGGCATAAAAATTTTAATAACCGATTGTATTAAAACATCTGCACCGAATAAAGAACAACCAATACTTTGGCTTCCATTCTTTACAAATAATGTTTCTATATGCCCTGCTACTACTCTTAATGATTACATATCTGTAACTAGAGAGTACCGAAATAATATCAAGTGTGATAATTTAATTATAACATTAAAAAAACCATATAAAGCTGCTTCATCTCAGACCATTAGCCGCTGGATAAAGCAGGTTCTTTCCAAAAGCGGCATTAACATATCAATGTTTGGAGCTCACAGCACTCGGCACGCGTCAACCTCAGCAGCTAACGCTGCGGGAGTAGCCATTGACACAATTAGGAAAGCCGCTTGCTGGTCAGCCAATTCCCAGATGTTTGCAAAGTTTTACCTAAGACCTATTAATAATAATGATAATGATTTCGCGCGATCAGTTTGTCATGAAACCTAATTGTATTTATGATATAATTACAACATATTATTATAAGCTTTAATTATTAAAATAAATTACGATTATAAGTAATGATTACAATTGCTATAAAATAAATAAAGAATTCAGTGCAAATGTAATGTTTTATTACAAAACTTTTCCTCTCTAAACAACTACCTTGTTATTATATCTGAAGAATGAAGCGATGCAATATAATATATGATCAAACGAACTTACCTAAAGTGAAGTTCGATCATTATTATATGAATCGCTTCATTCGAAGATATAATCTCCCGCCCACCAACAACCCGAAAATAAATGAAAAGTTTTGCTAAATCTCTAAAATTAATGAGTGCCAAACACAAACGACGGACGACAGAAGCGGGGAGTGGGGGCTAGGTGAGTGGGGGTAAGCTATAGTGGGGCTTAACATATTAAATGTTACCATCTCTAAAAAATTGCGAACGCTGCCTTGTAGGTTAGAGGGACTACCTTGTTATTATATCTTCGAATGAAGCGATTCATATAATAATGATCGAACTTCACTTTAGGTAAGTTCGTTTGATCATATATAATACAAATTTTTAAACAGAAGTTCGATTATCTTTTTGTCATTTCACAACTCTTTATTTATCTGATTAACAAAAATCAACTGTCAAACTGTCATTTAGAGGTGAAAGGACAAAAGTTTTGCGTACGTCTTTTTTAAAATAATTTCAGATTTATAGATTACAGGTAAAGATAATGAAAAAAAAAACTCAGAATCACTCAGGATTATTTCGGATCTTTGCAAAGTAAAGTCTAATTCTATAAATTATCGATCAGAATGATGAATGAATCTTGCCCAAATAGTTTTCTGAAATATGCGGTATATGAACCATAAAGTACATTTCCATACGCCATGCGTTGTTTACTGTGAAATGTGTGAACAAGAAATGTGCAAATATAGTCTGAATATTCATGCATGTTAATATTCACAGCCACGGCGGCTCTCGTTTGGATAAGTATAAGTATGGACAGCGGAAATTTCTAGACCTTAAGTTTAAGCTTATGCAGACAAACACGTTCAGTAAGGGATTTGAGGTATACTTCTTTTATTTCGTAGTTACTAATAAACATATCTATCTATATTATTACAGAGTACTGTTTGTTATTTTGATAATTATATGTAGCTGACTTTCGGTATATTAAAAGGAGGTTGATACAGAAAGCCTGAGGATTAGATGAGGGATAAGAATGCGCGGATACTCTTCGACCCTGTACGAGATAGTAATGCCTAACTGTAACTACTTATAACAATTATATTTTGAAAAGAGCAACCACTGAGTTTCTTGCTGGTTCTTCTCTGTAGGAACACCTTTACGAACCAGCAGTAGAGTTGACGATTAAACAGCACTTGTTTACAAATTTACTTGAATTTAGAATTTGAATTGAAAACGAGTACATTCTTGTGCAAAAATTTCTTGGGTATTCTTGATATAAAATATACTCGTATAGTGTTGCTTTTGATTATCTTGTTAATTTTATTTAATATAATTAAACACAATATTGCATTTTATTTATTTCTTGTATTTCACAATATTGTATTAATCTATACTAATATATAAAGCTGAAGAGTTGGTTTGTTTCTTTGATTATTTGAACGCGCCAATCTCAGGAACTACTGACCGATTTGAAAAATTCTTTCAGTGTAAGATAGTTCATTTATCGAGGAAGGCTCTATAACATCGCGCTAAGACGAGTAGGAGAGGAGCAGTAATAAAAAATAGTACGAAAACGGCAAAATTTAAAGCTTTCCTTGCGTGCGATAAGTGAAACGGTGAAAGCTATTCAAAAATCATGTATTACAAAATTGCTTCCCTCTAAAAGGTCTAGATAAAAATCCGCGACAGCATATGTCTAGCTCTTAAGGTTAACCCACTACAGCCATTTTTATGATTATCAAAAGAATATATTACGGTTTTAATTTTCCAAGTGGGCGGAGACGCTGGCGATTGCTAGTATTATATATAATTACTTAAAGTTTTAGAAAAGACTGAAAAAATTGTTTGCGGGGCATAATATATTTACATTTTAAGTAATTTACGTGTTTATATAACTTAAACAGACATACAGATAATGTAAATAGAATAGGATGGCTATTTGTTGTTTTATTACTTGCAGTATCAGGCAATATAATTAATGTAATATAATCCCTGTTTGAATGCAACCTTAATTTATTTGTCATATAATTTCTAAATTTAGCACAATGATTTTATCATTTTCTTTAACTAATGTTTTAATAAAAACAGTATGCGCTTTAATTTAATTTCATTTATATTTCACTAATGTACCCAAGCGGTTTGTTTTCTCATTTCTGATATTTCAGAGTGCAATTTTATTTATATTCATTTTATCTGCATTTACTTTAAATACAATTAGATGTAACAATAATTCGATCCTTTAATCGTGACATCTTCTCTACGTATTCAGTACATTTGCGGTATTTGACTGGTTTAGCTTACATGTGATAGTTTTTAGACGGACAAGCATCTATTTTCGGTTAATTGTTGTTGGTCCGGTACGGTTAATGATGTCAGTATTTTTTTTAATCACAAGGCTCAAGAAAGGTTCCAATGGAGAGACACAATGAATATTCCCTTTGATATTTCCCATACAAACTGAACATTGCTAAATATTAGAAATGTTTCAAGACTAGTACAAAGATCAACTGATCTTTCGTAAAAATTTCAGTATCGCATTGTTATGTTATCTTGAATTATTAGATTTAAACAGAATTCATAAATAATAAATATAATAAATTCAGTGTGATAGGAAAATTACAAAACTCTATTGAACCAGGGAAATAGCATCTAAACTTTTGCTGAATAACTGTGTGTAGGAGTGGCATGGCAGAATTTGTGATACAATGAAACTTTTGGAATTGTGCCGTTGCGCTTGGCACACAATTTCGATGTAGTTACTCTTATTTCCGGCCACTACCGCCCGACTTACATTCGTGGCGTTTCTTCGTTTCCTATTCACTTTTAACGGAATATGAAGTCGAGATTTATAAAAATAGTAAAGCTTTTACCCGCAACTTCGTTTGCGTGGACGCGTGATGGGTGGATAATAAATGCCTCTTGAATGTCATCCTATTCGTGTAGAATTACCAGGATTTCTATGACCTATATGTTTTTCCGGTATATAAGGAACAATTGTGCCAAATTTCACCGATACTGATTCAGCGGATCCGCTGTGTAACAAACATACATCCATAAACACAAACTTTCGCATTTATAATATTAGTAGGATTAGTAGGATGGGATTAAAAAGTTAATTTTACGGCACGTCAATGTGTAATTAGTGTTTCTTCCTATACTCGTATATAATGCAAATATAAAAATTATGTCAAAACTATGTTGCACATTTTAGTGACTTTGAGTGGAATTTTTATGTCAATTTATCGGTATGTTGCGTGGAATGGATCTATCAACACATATACACAAAACATGAAGACATTTAAGAGCAGTACAGTTTATTGATTCTACTGGCCCGTCGCCGTTGCCTTCTGCTCCACGGGTCGTGGATCGATCCCGCCGATGTCCAAAATTTACTATTAAACAATTTGGTTTTTCGAGTCTTGGTGTATTTACGTATGTATTTTAAATTATATATGTATATATTCACCGGTTGTCTGTCACACATGGCACAAGTATTATGTTACTTACTTTGTCAGGACGAACAGCCGTGTGTGTAAGTGTTCCATACATTTATTATAGGGGCCATTTTTAATCTATGTAGTACTGAAGTTCACGTAACCAAGGCCCAGACAAACACTAGTATAAAATATAATAACGCCATACTAAGGTACATAAAAGCAATTCATGTACCTTACATTGACATTTCTTAAGTTTGATAAAGATCACTTCACTACGTGGGTGTGAAAGCTAAGTGTAGGTGTTGTGTTTTGTAAATTAGTTTCTCAAAATTTGTACATTAAATGAACATTTGAGTTGACTCTTCTGCGTACAATTTGGAATTGACTAAGAAAACAAGGCGAAACTAATCCTGTTTTCGTAAACAAAGTCGATTCTATAACAGATAGTACAAACAGATATGATGATCTTGGTTTGGTAGAGATATTATCTGTCTCCAAGTTAGTTCCAAGTAAATTGGAAACCTAAATACAAAGTCTGATTGCGACGAAGTGCTAAATAAGCAATATCATAATCAACAGTCGCTAGTCTGCTATGTATAAGGTTATTTACCTCTTGAAACAACAATGTTCGTGTAACCGAAAGTTATTATTTAATTTTTCCCTATTATAACAGAATTCAACATCCCGGGTTTGAGTTCCACATGTTATCGGCGCTTTCTTTCTTTTAATTTTTTTTTGTTTTTAATATTTCTTTTATATCGTTTAAAAAATTGCTGAGCAAGGCTCGGTTACCCTGGTGCTAAGATATAAACTGTTAATATAATTTGTAAGTATATGGAAGCTTTAAGTTGCTTATTAACCCCTTATCTAGATCGTAACTTCTATAAAGAGAATAGAGAGTATTCTATAGAGAGTATAAAGAGTATATAAGGGGAAGTCTGTAAGCTGCGCCCATTATAGAAAAGAAGAGAGGTACAAGATTGGGATGGTACGGACATGTGATGACAAGCCCTGAAAATCATGTGACCAAACGAGTGTTAAATATGAATGTGGATGAATATGTGACTAGAGGACTAGAGGAATACAGGACTAGAGGAGGCCTAAAAAAAGGTGGTTGGATTGTGTGAAGAATGACAAGCATATAAAATGAGTAGTGCCAGAATTAACGAATGATAGGAGAGAATGGGTGAGAAAAACATGTTGTGTCAAACCCCACTCAGGGTGGAATAAGGGTAGGATAAAGAAGAAATGACATAAATTTGAACACAAATGAAATGTAAAGGAAAGCAAAATACTTTTGGCAGGCCAGTGTAATTATAATCAATAAAGAAATTTTAATTAAAATTTGATTAATTTTTTAAATATGTTAGAACCATTTTTAATTTTCGTTAATTCGCTAATTGCTAACGTGCTCGCAAAACGATAATTTTTACGTATTAAAATTACTAATATCTTAACAATAAATATGATATTGTATATTTAAATACATCATAATATGATAACATAAAAATGCAGACTACACAAGGGCAATTAGGTTGGCAGTTCAAAAGAATTTATGGAGCATAATAAGTGCAAGGTTGATTTTAATAAAGAGTTTCATATAACAAAGCCGTACGCTCCCATTGTAACTTTAGTTTGTAAGAGCGTAGAAGGGTTTTGTATTTTTACAGAATGTAAAAAAAAACAAATATTACGGAAATGTATGCAATTACAATAAATCCATATTCAGCTAATATAATAGCGAAAGTCTATTTGTCTGTCACTAACGCTTTCGCGTCTAATTAGTTTGCGCGATATTTATGAAACTTAGTAAAATTAAAAGCTCTACCGGGTTCACATTTGGAAAAAAAACCTGTTTTCAATGAGGGAACAAAAAAAATACAGTAAGTAATTGAGAGTATTTATACACTAAATGTTAACTAATTTTACTAATTGTAGGGAACATCCTGTATTATAATAAAACCTGTACTACTGTAATTATGATATTTACAATTTAAGACCGCGGGATTCCCTGCGAGAGAAGGTTAAGGAAATAGGTATTCTTACATTTGCTTCACAGTATATTTTAAGTAATTTAATTTTTGTATATAAAAATATAAAAAATTATAAAACAATAGGCGATGTATATAATAGACAAAGTAGGAACCGACATAAGCTTGCGGCTCCTGCTTTGCGCCTTGAAAAAGTACGTAAGTCGTTTGTGGGTTTGGGTATAAGATTCTATAATAAAATTCCGCAATCAATTTTAACTTTGCCGTTACAGCAGTTTAAAAACACTATTAAGGAAAGACTGATACAGAAAGCCTACTGTTGAGGATTATTTGGACGATAAAAATGCGTGGATATAAATATTGTTCGACCCTGTACAAGATAGAAACATTAAATGTAACTAGTATTAAGAATTGTATTTTTTAAAAAAAGAGCAACCGCCGAGTTTCTTGCTGGCTCTTCTCGGTAGGAACAGCTTTCCGAACCAGCAGTAGAGTTGACGATTCAAAAGCACTTGTTTACAAGTTTATTTGAATAAAGAATATTTTGAATTTGAATTTGAATATGATTTACCAAACACATACTGAAATTATTTTTTGTTCAGGTTGGATTTAACAACATTTATCGTCTCGTTTAATATAAATGAAACTACCCCTGGTGCGGAAAGGTTTTTTATACAGGAAAAACTTCTTATGGATACCTTATATCGGACTCACACCGACTAAAGCGACCTGTGTGCTCCACCACGCTGCTGGTGGCGGGGACAGGGTACCGTTGTACAAAGATACCTCCTCCGGGTAGTAACCTCTTAAAAGAGAAGTCCCCCTTTGCATTGGGTCACCCCGTCGCTCATTAATCTGTCAACCAAAGCCACTTATTAAATCTACTTCTAAGGTACACGCTACTTTAATTTGTTTCTATATTGTACCCCCATCAAAATTTGTTGCAACATTAGCTTAGGTAATATAAATTTCACTATAAAACAGATTGTTTATATAATTTAAAGGATAAAATTCACGTTGTGTATAATCAAAGGTTCAATCCTAAGTAAATTTTAAAGCCCGCCAAGACAACATTAATGTACATTTAATAAACATTAAAATACAAGAATTTCACGTGTTTTGTGCTTGTACGTAACGCTACAAAGCGTAATGGAAAGGAAACATCACTTAGACGAGAATTAAAAATTTGTGATATATTTTATATATTTAAGCTTAAGTGGATACAGGAGTACCGTTTGCTAAAAAGTAATAGAAATATGCGATGTGAACATTACGATTATCGCAACCCCTGAAATTTACTTTCTATTGCCTATTCTATTTTAGACTGCGCTGGCTTTGTCCGCGTGTAACCCAGTGTATACCAAAGTTTTACTCACGTAAATCCTGACTCCGCGGAAATTTAACTATATTTACTTAAACCTTCCTCAGGAATCTTTTAGTAAAAACTTACAAAAATCTGTTTCGTACATTTTGAGAAAATTGATCACATACAGGCAGAAAGCTCATCCATCTCATCCCCATCATTACTTCCGTTACAAATATAAACTAAAATTATAATAGGTATACCTTCATAAAATATCAGAAATGTGCTCGGTTGATTTGTGTGACCCACACCGTATCCCCTTTTCCATCAAAGTTAAGCTTCCATTACCGAAACACGTTTCATTAATTATTTTGTAAATACAATTACATTAAAGTGGTGTTATGAACTATTAACTCGATCCATTAATGAAACAGAATTGTTATCTAACAAATAGTTATTCTATGGATACAGTTTTATCGCAGGGTCGATGTTTAGTAATTATTATTGTTTTCGGATATTTGTGTTTAAATAAATTAAAAATATATCCTAAAAACTAATGAGTAAAGTTAACATCCTCTAAAAATAACAACATTATTCGGACGGCAAGAAGCAATTTTTTTTGTTAAAATATTGATCATCATTCTCCTGCCTTATATTCCACTCTACGTGTAGTCGGCACAACATGTTATAATAATGGTGTATCATTTGACTAGGTATCTGACGTCAACTTATCTTAGTTGCCTTTTACGACACGTCGTAAGGAATGAGGGTGGTCTATTCTACTCAGACGGATACTACACGACGTAAAACTATTGATCTGTAAACTAAAAAAGTAAAGTAGTAAAGAGTATGCCTATGTTAGTATCCGTAATGAGTATACGTATGTAACGCCTTCGGACGTGATCACCGACGCTAGTTCATTTACTTTGAAACAAAATTTTATAAATAGGGCAAAAAACGAGGGATAATTGAATAACGGCAAATATCCGAAGTTCAAAACGAAAAGGGAAACTTAATTTATATAACTCCATTATGTTTTATTAGGCTCCAAGTGAAAAATATCAACATTTGTAAAGTAATCTTACCCTCATTAAATCCTATGCTTGCAATTAAGAGAAGGGTGCTCGCGTAGGGCGGCTGTTAGCTGATTATGCTTAAAATAAAGCGATAACGCGCAGTACGAGTATTATCACCCACATTTAAATAAATAAATAAATGAAAATTTAATTTTATGATTCAAGTTCATTTTGGCTATTACACAATTTTAAGGCGTATTTTAATGTAATTTTACTTTGAAATTATCTGAAAGTTATTCTAGAAGTCTCGAATTTATCGCGTAGAATGACAACATAGTTGACGTCTTGGGACTTAACCTAAGAAACCACAATATCACGAGCATATGGCATATTCAGCGTTCATTTTTTTTCCTATTTTACAACACTTGCCGTTATTTATAAAGTACAAAACCGGACTACGCATCAGTATTCTCCATTTTTATAACACACTAGCAATTGCCAGCGTGGAAAGATTAAAACTGTAATAAAGTATTTTGATAACCATAAAAATGGTTAAAGTGAGTTAACCTTAAAAGCTAGACATATGCTGTCGCAGACTTTTTTAGGGGAGAACTTTTATAGGGGAACAATTTTGTAATACATGATTTTTGAATAACTTTCATCGTTTACTTAGCACAAGGAAAGCATTAAATTTTGCCGTTTTCATAATATTTTTTATTGCTGCTCCTCTAATTATCTTAGCGTGATGTTAAATAGTTTATAACCTTCCTCGATAAGTGGAGTATCTTACACCTAAAGAATTTTTCAAATTGTTTCAGTAGAGTTAGCGAGTTCAAACAACCAAACAATAAAACAAACAAACTCACCGACCTCACTTAGAGTGGGATAAGGGTAGGAGAATTATGATTGGTATGTTGTTAGAAGCATTACGGACTTTTTACCTTAAGTCAAATAAAACTCACCGCCATTAAAATAATATTGCTGTAAATGATTTTTATGAGTATTTGCCTGCTTACGGCATTATTGTATTCTTACGAAATTTAAAAAATGTTTTTGTATTCTAAACTCAGTGCGCTTGATATTTGTTTTCGCAGAGTAATCTGCTGCGAACCGAGGTGCTTCGCTAAACTGATTACGGGCTCAAATGAAGTCGTAAATTTGTCTGAGTTATGTTACATTAATGTAGCCCATCGCTTTTTAGAGGGCTTAATTTTAGAGTAAAAGCAAATTAGAAAATATAATAATGTAAGGTTCTTTTGTGTAACGCGTAACTCTCATTTAATTCTACATAAAAATCATGAAACGTTGTCTGAAGAATTTGGCATTAATCTTTTGTTTTAATTGCTGCTGCTGATCTTATTTGATATTGGACCATTTTAATTCAATGCCGGCTTTACCTTACATTCCAACTTCTATTGAGCTGTCGCGTTGTTTTGCTAAACTTTGAATAGGATTAAAAATACTGTCTTAGAGTGATTCTTGTGCTTAATATGAAAAACATAACTGAGGTCTTAATAATATTTCAAAATTTATATTTGAATGGTTTTATGACAATTGACACCAAATAACGAAACTAAAATGTCTGATTCTATCTATATTTCTTCATTTTTGAGCATTACTAGAAGAAAGCAAAAGTTTTTTCTATATAATGTTTAAATATCTGAGTGACCGAGCTTTGCTCGTAATTTTTTACAAAAAAAAAAGAAAAAAATAATTATTTAGTTGGGATCGATCCTAGGTATTTACATTTCTCGAAACTGCCCTTTCCCGAATAAGCTTCGCTGACTTGACAGTTTGTGGCATATATATACATACAAGATTAACTCATTTAAATATTAAATATATTATTTTTTATGGTAAATAATGAGCTTATTTACCGTATAATAACAATATTGCGATAATACCTTCTAAGGTAGTGTGCATAACTCAAGGATTTTGGTTTTATCACAAAGGCGAAGAGTGTAATTTTGTTGCTCCATTGTACATCGAGTGCAATTCATACACACACTTCATACGGTACAGTCAAAGCACTCCTTGAGTTGTGATGACGCTACCTTCGAGTTATCTCCATAAGCTTACAAAGATATGGCGAAAGATTTTTATAGATAATGTTATATACTAACGTGAACACTAAGCTATTTATATACAATCTTTTTTTTTAATTACTCGAATAATAAAATCGTTTTTTTGCTAGAAATCTTGGAAATCTTCTTACCAAGTGTTAATTGATTTTACTGGGCTAAAATAGGAAAAGAATTGATTGGAAAATTAAGTTAAATGATAACGTAGATTACGGCCATACCTACTTAAATACTATTAGACCCTTTTTATACAGTTTTATCAAGCAGAAGATGAGATGGGTCACCTGATAGTAAGTAATAACCGTTACTCGTAAACCTTTGCAGCGCTAAAAGAGCTGTTAATGCCATGGCCCCTTAAAAGGGGCCTTGTCAGTTAACTACATACCGAAATACATCGAGCTTTATCTACAATCATCTATCATGGCTACATTAATAAAGAGGGATGAAAATTTTCAATATTACATAGTAAGTAGCAGTGTCATTTATATTTGCAAATAATCACAGGTTTTTGTTCTTATAAAACTTTTGTAACGAGCTGCTAAGAGATGGCGCTGCTGTGGTGGCAGCCGGCAAATGAAGGCGCACTATTGCAATGTCAGCCAATGGGATCGCTCTACTGCGATGTCAGCTAGCCAAATTTAAATTTCGTACCGATCGGAGTGGGGGATATGTTTGTTACCGCCAGCCAGCCACCCATTCTTTCTGTCCGTTCTTTGCGATTAAAGTAAACGTTGCTTGGCTGTGTGGTATATGGGTCAGTAGAATAGAACACCCTCATTTATTACCGAGGAGTCGTAAAAGACGACTACGGTAAGTTGATCCATCGAGTGGTATTCGATTGAGTAGAATAGGCCACCCTCATTTCTTACCTAGGTGTCATAAAAGACGACTAAGTTTATCCACCGTGTGGTATCCGGCTGAGTGAAATAGATCACTCCCATTCTTACCAAGGTGTCCTAAAATACGACTAGTCCTAGGTAAGTAAACGTCAGGCCGGTACTAAAATACGAAGCCAAATCATGTGATAACATGTTTATAACATGTAATGCCAACCTTACTTAGAGTGGGATAAGGTCAGGAGGATGATGATAATGTTGCTAGCTAACATTTTGTGTCATTTTAGTAACTACTGCGTTCCTTTGGCGTTACATATGTTTGAAATAAGTCACCAAAACTTTCTTTTGACCAAGTCCAAATAGCGAGTAAACATTAGTTTAAAATAAACGAGTAATGAAATAAAAGCCAGCAACTGGTTTTATTTGAATACTGCGAGAATATAAAGAAAAAGTTATAGCAAGTGGTAAACTCGCGACCCTTTTGCCTTAGCTTTGATGTTTACAGTTGAAAAAACCGTTGGACAAGTATATCTTGACTTTTCAACCTACGCATTAATCTCTACTCTGGCGATATATTTTGCTATATTTTTAATTTCTTACAAATTCCATTACAAAAAGACTTTACAGTGAAACGTTCAAAGGAATTTTACATCAAAGCTGTTGATTTTCTTTACATTTATCTTTTCATGTTATATAATACTAGCATAGAACGGTTATGAATTGATGATTTATATAAAGCGCATCTTTAAAATTAGCTTACAGTTTTCTCATTTTTGAAAATCAGGTTAAATGTTTCGTTGGACTCTCGTCTGATGAAAAGGCATTCATCTTCATCTTCCTGCCCTTATCCCACTCTAAGTGGGGTAGGCACAACATGTTATAAACATGCTGTCACACGATTTGGCTGCTTTTTTACGACCGGCCGCCTACCTGACGTCAACTTATCGCAGTCGTATTTTACGACACCTCGGTAAGAAAGAGGTGGTCTATTCTACTTAACCGGGTACGACACGGCGGTTCAGCTTACCTAAGCCGCCTTTTACGACACCTCGGTAAGAAAGAGGGTGATCTATTCTACTCAGCCGGATACCACACGGCGGGTTGACTTATCTTAGTCGCCTTTTACGACACCTCGGTAAGAAATGAGGGTGGTACTATTCTATTCAGCCGGATACCACACGGCGTGTCTGATGTAAAGGCATTATTAGTGTTAAATAATATTATAAAAAAGAACGTGTAAATAGGGTCGACTAAAATCCATTTAAAATAAAGTACACATTTTCTTCGAGATACTTTTTAAACGACTTTAAAGAGAATAAATTTCTTGATTCAGTTGTATGTTTTTTTCTGTTTGTTACCAGATTTTTGTGAAATAAATTAGTTTTTATTTACACATTATCGGTTGACAGTAAACCCTTTTTTCGTTTTACACATATATTTTACCGCGTGTAGTTTCAAATTATATAAGAAAAGGAGTATATCTGGTTAAATATAGTTAAAGTCATGCCTTCATTGCCTGAAAATACTACTGAGCTTGTTGCGCTAGAAACAAATTTTATTTTTCCGGTACAATATTGGGAGTTACAAAACAGCATGTTTATTGTGTCGTTAAGAGAGCGGCAAATGGCTGTAATGTGCAAACCGCGGGATTTGCGCCTGTGAGATTTGCGAGTGGATTGCAGCACTGGGAAAACAAATAATTTTTAAAGCAGGTCACTAAGTACATTGTTTTACACGGTTTTAAACGCGATGAAATTAGCAACATTTTTACATTTATTTTTAACACAAATCATAAGTTACATATTCTCCCCTTTATAAAGGAGACTTTATAAACTAAAACATGATATCAATAAGAAAAAAAGTTACGGTCTGCTACGATCCCATTACAGGGCAAAGCCCTCCTCTCATCGTTTTGGATAAATGGTTAGAGGTAAGACATACCTCCTTAATCATATCTCCAGAAACCTCTAGAAATATTCAGGTTTCGTCACGATGTTTTCCTTCACTGATAAGCTTGTGATAAATTGCATGCCTGGGGCTTCAACCCGTAACCCTTTCAAACGAGTCGCACGTTCACACCACTGGACTATAACAAACAAAATAAGAAATATCATAATGTTATTCGAGGGCTTAATAATAAAAGTACTCTCAAAATCGTATATATAAAGAGGTTAAGTAAAGCTTTTTGATGTGAGAGGAACTGTATACCTACTATAAATTCTGATGTTAAAGGTAAAATGTTGAACTGAAAGCTGAAATACGTAATTAGTCGGATTATCTTCAAATAATCTGACTAATTGACGTACATGCTATGGCTGAATTTCGAAAATAAAATTAGTGCGATAATTATAACGTGTGTCCATTGAATTTATAGCTTTAAAACTTTTTGTTTCTAAATTTAATTTCCCTTTACTACGATTCGTGTATCTCAAATATTCATAACAATTTAATGTAAGGTAAAAAATAGGCTCCATGGCATACGGCTGAATAAACCACCCTAATTTCTTACCGAGGTGTCTTAAAAGATGACTTGTTTTATCCCACTGAGTAGAACAGAGTCATTTCTTACCGAGGTGTCGCACAAGGCGACTAAGGTAAGTTAACCTCAGGCAGGCAGCCGGACGTTAAATTAGGCAAATCATGTAGCAATATGTTTAAAATATGTTGTGCCGACCCCAATTAGAGTGGGAAAATGGGAAGAGGATGGTAATATTATGTTAATGCGTCAAAAAGATAAGTAAAAATAAGTAAAGAATAGAGTCTATATTATGCAAAAAGAGAAATATTTTAACAAAAACATTTCTATAAATATTTTTTACCGGTTGTTACAAATGTAAAGTAGTTAAATTTAATAATAAACGTCCCCAATAGAGCTATAATACTAAGCAGATTGGTAAACGTGACGAGACAGTAAAGTTATAAATAGGTGTTAAACATCTTGTTGAATTTCCTTCAACGCCCTACTTACTTATCAAATAGATAATATAATTTCGGTTTCCGTCGGCTTTATCATCTACAGAAGGGACACCAACGTTTTATTTAAGTGGAAATTTATGAGATATAGTTAAAATGAAGACGACTATTTGCTGTGGGAACATAATCTTCGTTTTTACAACATCTAAAATCTTATAATTTATAACTTTTATATAAAAAAATAAGTGTTTGTAAATTTATATCAAAACTGGCGGTACCGATTCATGATTATAAGTAACAAGCGTTTTGAGAATGCTGAAAAAAGTTTTATTAAAGTATTTTACTAAAACAATACTGTTTTATGTCCTTTAATGACTGCGTGTATTCTTAATATATTTATAATCAGCTTATATGAAACTAAATTTTATAACCAAACCGAACTGAGGGTTAGGTTGACCTTTGTACATTTTTCTATAATGTTTTAATGGTGCATAAATAATTATAAATAAATTAATTAGTTTTGCAACAACTGCCGTCTTATTTTCTTAAGCCGTTAGCAATAAATCATTGGTTTTAGATTATTTTGGAAAATTTATTATTTACGAAGCTTTGATAGCCCAGCGGCGTGACCGCGTGACTCTTTCGAGTCATTTCGGGTTCCAATCCCGGCAGGCATCAATAAGTTTTTCTAACTTATATGTTTAATTCTTAATTGGAATTTATCACATGCTTTTCGTTGAAGAAAAACATCGTGAGGAAACCTGCATATCTTTAGAGAATTCTTGGAATATGTGTAGCCTGCCAATCGGCATTGGAGCAGCGTGGTAGGTTTTACCTCCAATCCTTCCCTCCAAAAACGAAGAAAAGGAGGCCATTGCTCAGCAGTAGGAGAGTAACAGTACATCACTTTTTTGACTAATACCATCGGAATTGACTCCTGAAAAGAGAAATGTCTGTGTTGTTTAATTTAATTCAACGTATTGATAGAAGAGCTTTAGTTTCTATCGGTCTTAACAGATATCCTATATATATTAAATCTTACGCTATCGTTTTTGCAAATATATTAATGTTATCAAGGGACTCAAAAATACGCAAATTTTAGATTACATTATTGCTAGCTTTGGAAAATCTCTACACGGACCCATGTTACCCGTGCGAGATCGGCTAATTTTCTCATTATTTATAATGTTTCGTCCCTGTCTAATTTGCAAACACGGTACCGTTTATAATTAATAAGATCAGGATTTATAGTCAAATTATTTATATATTTTAATTTAATCACAAAATTAATTAGATCGATTTTAATTTTTAGTGCATTGAAATTTAAGTAAAATATAAAGCTAGAATTTTATAAACCTACACTAAGCTTCATATTACTTTTTGGTTGATGATTTCGGCCGCAATACTTGTAAAAGTGTGATTTCTATGAATTTCTATATTTAATTTATTGGATTGGACTCCCAAAATGAAAAATCTTCACCGAACCATAAGAATCTCAAAGTAACTTATAATTGCAATGTTTTGGCTAAGTTCAAAAACATTAAATTTTATTTCCTTATACACGAAGCTACTGCAATTTTTAAACCAGTCAAGAACTAGAGATTATTTTTCTTTCAGTCTACATTCTATTTATTCATTACTAGCTGTGGCAGCGTCTTCGCGTGGAAATAATTGTGACAAAAATTGAAATTTTAAAAGTAGTTATGGTGAGTTAACCATACGAGATAGAGACACGTTGTCGGGGACTTTGAAGTACCATTTTTTGTAGATCAACAATTCTGTAGTACATTAATTTGTGTATCTCTATTGTATAATGCAGCGCACGCGCCTAAAGTTCCCAGCAGGCTACACTTTTTACAACTGCGCGATCTCTTGAACAAAATTTACATAAAACCGTAATACACTATTAACCTAAGCCTTCCAGAAGAATTGTTCTACAGTTTAGATAAAACGGTACAAAATCCATTCAGTAGATTTTGAGAAAATCGATCATATAGACATCGATCACAGACAAACAGCTTTTGGGAACTTTGTTTATAATAAGTTTTCTTTTTTTTATGTACCCAAAAAAAAATTAAAATTTAATTAAGATTTAATTTTAAAGCAACGGTGCCAACTTGGCACAAAGAAATACTATTTTTTCACATCTAAAAGATACATTTGTACATTTATGCTAAGCTCAAAAGGAATTTTACATAAAATATGAGAAAATAAGAAAAGAAGAAGGGGGTAATACGAGGCGAAGAGGCGGCGTCGTGGCAAGGGAACTGTAAAGTTACTCAAGTTTCGTTTACGTAGCTAAAGAGAGCAAGGGGCTCCTTATAAAGCAGTTTCATGAATATTTATACGGATTTGAAGATAGCGTAGTGTGGCTGTGTAAACGGCAGCCTTTGAGTGTGGTTTTGAATTTAAACCGTTGATTTTGGCCTCCAGTATTATTAATATGATTTTTTGTTGCATTTGAGTCATACATAACATGGCCTTGTAATTATTTTTGGGTTATCTGGGCAATGTTTGAAGTCCGTAACAATTTTGGAGGGCTCAGAGGTGCATGAAGTGGATCGGAGACCCCAAGTATGTTTTAACTATTAAGTCTTATATTTTATATATATTCTCCTATTGACGGTTAATAATTATATACTTATAAAAATGATTCTTTGGTATTTAAAATTAAAATGATTAGTTAAACTTAATGGGCTTAATTTTCAAGGTTAAAAAACACCAACTTTTTATGAGCTATTAAGCCAATAGTTGCTTTTAACAACACCATTACTAGTTTATTATGCAACACACTTAAAATCGATAAGTATATTAATAATATCGTAGAGAAGTTTTGTTCACTTTGTTACCAATTCATTTCTACTTGAGAAAACTATGAGAAACTGGAGCGAACTACATTTAGCTGAAATATATAAACAAAATTACAAGACACAAAGGTACTTTGAACATAATGACTGGAGAACGAATTATTTTAATTTTTTCAGTCTCATTGCATACTACACAATATTTAAATCATATTACTAAATGTTTTAACTTCAATTACACAAAATGTTGCCTGGGTTGAACCTCATAGTTCCATTGTTCTCCGAAGCGAAAATATTTACCAATAACCGAAAATAAGTTACGTACAAAGTATAAATTCTGTACAAAGATTACCGACATTGTCCGATGATGAAGGGGAAGACTCTATTGTATCGGGCTCCTTTATGCGACATCTCGCTTGTCTCAACACTTTGAGTAAAAGCGAAAAAACTTTATGAGTAAGGGTTTTGTCATTTTTGTCACAAGAATTTGTTACAAATATTTTCTTTGAGGCATAAAATGACAACGAAAATATTTGGTTCTAGCAAGTAGCCATATATACACTTTCTTTGTATTTAAAAATTATTAAAGATATTTATTGGGATATTTTGAATAATCTTAGGATATGATGTAGCATAAATCCTCGTTTATTATGTAAATAAATATCCTATTTTTTACTTTCTTTAGTAGCAAAAGCAACTTGGTTTGTAAATGTAATTAATGTGTAGCTTTTATGCTAAAGGTCGAACTCACTAAATCGAAGTTACACTGTGATTGCATCTTCAAGCTGTTTACAAAATTTCGGTATTCGAAGTTAAAAATAAAATAAAAAAATAAAGCGATTTCTGATGATTTTTACAAATTAGGGTACAACATCTAAAAATTATGAATTAAATAATTATTTTATAAATAAAAACCATCAGAAATTTAAAGCAAGGACGTTTACAAACGCCAAGTAAACATTTTCTGAACTTACTATAAATAAGCTTAAATATGTTTGCGAAATTTCTATTTACAAACAAATGTCTGATTTAATAACTGGAAATGGACCCTTGTTCACCCTTTATGTTTTACGGATTGATATGGTCTAATGGATGTACCAGCCCCAGTCGGTCACCATCACAGCTATGGAGGTAGAGGTAAAATCCAGTTGCACCGGGGGCACGTGAATTTCATAATTCTGAAGACAATATTGGGTAGAGTACCCCATGTAGGTATATACAGGAAAATCTACTTAATTCATCATTCATTCTCTTGCCCTTATTCCGCTCTACCAGCACAGCAGGGTTTAAACATGTTGGTACATGATTTGGCTAGCTATTTTACAACCGGCCGTCTACCAATCGTCAACTTACCTTAATCCCCTTTTACAACCTCGGTAAGAAATAAGAGTAGTTTATTCTACTTAGCCGGATTCCACGGCAAATCAACTTACCTTAATTGCCTTTTACGACACCTCGATGATAAATGAGGATGGTCTATTCTACTCAGCCAAATACCATACTTTGAAGGAAAATCTACTTAATTATAACCTTATTATATTAAATCCGACATCAGTAATATAATTATGATAGATATTTGTCTTATAGACCGTTGAATGCTCCAACAATTAATATAATGATAGATTTACGGCTTATTGGCCGCAATATCTAGAGTAACATCTTAATTGTTATTGAGCTAAAATGTAATAAAGAGGGCGTGGTATTATCTTTGGTTACACAACATCATGATACAATAATACGAGAGTAAATTATTTTGCTACGAGTATATAACTATTTACAATAACCATAGACTAACAGCATTGCAGTCGAAGCAAAATTTGAAATTACTTAAAAGTTTTTAGAGAGTAAATAAGTAATTACTAAAATGTTATCGTAATCCACATTAACTTTTCTCAGAACTTTGCATCCATAATTGGAAAACCACATAACCATAAAACCGCAAGGTCTAACTCTGTTATTTTGTCGTCGAGTATTCTGGTGATGCGTCGGTTATGGGGCAAAACAATTGTTAATATTTTTTATGAATGTATGTTGGGCTGTAGTAGGTTTTTGGTACGTATTTTTTAGAAATCTTACATGTTTAAGGTATAATGAGAATGTATAATGCATCGCAATAATAATTACACCATTATTTTTCTACTATTAAATTTTGACAACTTCTATAAATCATTACTAGAGAATCATCATTCTCCTGCCCTTATTGCTCTCTAAGTGGGGTCGGCACAAAATGTTTTAACCATGTTATGATTTGATTTGGCTACGTATTTTACGACCGGCCGCTTGCCTGACGTCAACTTACCTTTAGTCACCTTTTACGTCACCTCGGTAAGAAATGAGGGTGGTCTAATCTACTCAGCCAAATACCACACGGCACAAATTATTACTAGAGAATATTTATTCTTCGCTAGTAATCTTCTTTATTTATATTTTTACTATGAAGATAGTTCAAAGGCTAGGGAGATTCATAGACTATTTTAATCTCGCTACTGAAGTCTATCTGGACTAGTAAAGATTATATTATATACAAAGGTACGAACGCCTATATTCAGGAGATAAAAAATTAGATACAAAATGAAATAACTTTCGTTTCCAACATTAAAATTTATTTTGCATGGCAAGCTAAAGAAAATAAAGGAAGTAGCCGCAAAATCAATTGTGAATTCAACTTTGAAGTAAGTTAGCTCAATAAAATATTCAATTTTCTGTTGGTTTGAACATTAATAAGAAATTCTTTAAGCTTGTTTCGCTGCAATTGTTTATTTAATTCTCCCTTCCGTTTCATTATCATTTGTCGCAAGAAGAGTTATGACAGATATAACTTATATTTATACAATAACACATTTTAAACGTACAATTTATTTTTCTGCAGTACACTTTATCTTTTCATTATGCCAAATCTTGTGATTTGTTTATTTATGCAATAAAATACATGAATTTTTATATGTGTTAAACAGATGTTATTTAGATATACGTCACATATACACGTATATTATTTAGATGGAACATATTGAATCTTTGTAAATCGCCATGTGGTATCCGGCTAAAAAGAATAGACCAATCTTATTTCTTTGTAAAAGGCGACTAAGGTAAGTTGACTCGCTGTGTAGTAAATTAATGAGCAGAATATCTTCTTTGCTACGAAGTGTCGTAAAACACGACTAAGGTAAGTTGACATTAAGCAGAGCAGCCGGTCGTAAATTACGTAGTCAAAGCATGTGACAACATGTTTATAACATGTTGTGCCGACCCTACTTAGAGTGGGATAAGGGCAGGAGGATGATATAGAATCTTTGTGCTTTAAAGGTTATTTAAGCTTAACTTTGTGACACGCTAACTTGAAAATACAGGATCTCTTTAAAAGCGTATTATTACTTTGGAAAGAAACGCTTCGAATGAAATAAAGTTTGTCGAGTTCATAAGACGGCTTTATTGAACCATTGGCAGGTGTGAGACGGCTGCTGTTCAGATATTAATATTACTTACGAATATCAAAAATCTTTTGAAATAAATTAATCGGATTTATATGTATATGTAAATATTATTGGTAATATATCATTGTTGTTGCGGGGAACAGAAGTAGTCAAATATCTTCTCTTTAGTTTTAATACCGGATGTACTGAAAACGCGATAATCACGTAATAGATAGAGAGGTAGTTTGTGGCTGCTATAAATCGCTGAGTTTATCATGGCGACCATTGCGTTCTTTCTGATGCATTATTTTGTAGCCTTTTGTCTAAGTTCTCGTTAAAATCATAAGTTGAATTCTGACATCGCTAATATATATCGCTAATATATAGTATTTTTATTTAGTTGTCCTTTAACTTAGTTAATATTTAAATCTGTTATTTTTTTAAAGTTTTAACTTGATCAGCTGATAATTCTTCAATTCAATTATCACACCGAATTGTATTTTAATAAAAAACAATCATTGCGTTATCTTAACCACAATTTTCTTTTAATTAACACAAAGTTGGTTACAAATTTCGCTAACGACAGTTTTAAATTATAATTGAATAAAATTGTGGTTTAAATATCAGTCAGAGTTCAAAAGGAATTAGACCAAGTGGAATTAACTTGCCTTGGCGCCTAATGAGGCCCTTTGTGCTAGTCTAAATTTTGGTGAGAGGTAATCTTCCGGTAAAATGAGCTTCAATAACGCTAGTTAGAGGTGAATTGAGCTAATGCTGAGATTTACCTTTGTATGTATAAAAGAAATAATATACCTGCTAAACTACTACTAATGCTATCCTCATTTTTTAACTTATCTTGCCTGTGATAATTGCATATATCAAACACAGTAGGTTAGCCGTGTGGTATCCGACTGGGCTGAATAGACCACCCTCATTTCTTACTGAGGTGTCGTAAGAGGCGGCTAAGGTAAGTCGATCCGCCCTGTGGCATCCGGCTGAATAGAATAGACCATCCTTATTCGTTACCGAAGTGTCGCAAAAGGCGACTAAGTTGTTGCAAAGTCGTTTTAGTAAAGTTGACCCACCATGCGGTTGAGTAGAATAGACCCCTCTTTCTTACCGAGGTGTCGTAAAATATGAAGCCAAAACATGTGTCAACATGTTTGTAATATGTTGCGCCGACCCCACTTAGAGCGGGATAAGGGCAGGAGAATGATGATCCCAGGCAAGTAGGTGATACAGGACTTAAACTTGTGATCAAAAGATCGCAAATTCAATCCTTGAAAGGCACGTATGTTTTTTTTAATAAAAATTTATAAGCTTTATTCGTATTACTTATATTTACAATTCATCGTGCGATTTTCAGCAATGTAATATGTTGTGTGGAAACTTTCATTACTCGAAACAATACCCAGGGCATTTATAACTCCACACTAGAGGAGCAAGGTGGGTCTTTACTTCAATCCATATATTTAGACGACGACCTTTGTCCAGCATTTTAATTATGAGGGCCACTTTTTTACTAAATGTCACGACACGAGCCTACATTTTGTGTATTCGCTATCTATTCTAATATATGAAGTTGGAGAGTTCGTTTGTTTGAATGCGTTAATCTCAGGAACTACCGGACCGATTTAAAAAATTCTTTGTTTGTCAGATAGGTTACTTATCGAGGAAGCATACTATAAGATCACGCTAAGATGAATAGGACAGGAGCAGCAATAAAAAATATTGCGAAAATGGAATATTGGAAATATTGGAAAAATTTAAAGCCATCCTTGCGTGCGCTAAGTAAACGGTGAAAGA
The DNA here is from genome assembly GCA_029227775.1 of Morpho helenor. Lineage (NCBI taxonomy): Eukaryota > Metazoa > Arthropoda > Insecta > Lepidoptera > Nymphalidae > Morpho > Morpho helenor. Next base: position 6,527,469 of record JARGCU010000006.1, read on the forward strand.
TATTCAAAAATCTCTTATAATGAACTCACGATAACTACTTTTGTTTTATGTATTTTTAAAATTCGTGACACACTGATTTCCATGCAGGCAAAGCTGCTGGGTCAGCCAGTCATAAATAAAATAATGCAAAAATATAATTACCAATTACTGTTTTCAAGTACATACGTAGCCTACAAAAGAGGAGTCAATATACAAAGACAGCCAGAAAGCCAGGTATCGCAAAGTTAATGTGTAGGAAAAGATTCCGCATAAGGTAATATGCAATAAGACAGAAATATAAATAATGGAATGAATAAAATAGAAATATTGGAAAATAACTTTGAAGTTGATAAACTTTTTAGTTATTATATAATGGTTTAATAAATTTGAATTTTCACTTCACTACATATTATAAAACAAAGTCCATATTTCCGTATGTACGCATAAAACTTTAAAACTACGCAACCGATTTTGATGCGGTTTTTTTTCATAGATAGAGTGATTCCAGAGGAAGGCTTGTACGTATAATAACATTCAATACGAAGTACGATCAATCAATCGATCAACCAATCGACCAACCAATCGACCAATCAATCGACCAACCCATCGACCTACCCGTCGACCAACCCGTCGACCAACCCGTCGACCAACCCGTCGACCAACCCGTCGACCAGCCCGTCGACCAGCCCGTCGACCAGCCCGTCGACCAACCCGTCGACCAACCGGTCGACGGGTTGGCCGACGGGTTGGTCTGGTCTGGTCTGGTCTGGTCTGGTCTGGTCTGGCCTGGCCTGGCCTGGCCAGTCCTGGCCTGGCCTGGCCTGGCCTGGTCTGGTCTGGTCTGGTCTGGTCTGGTCTGGTCTGGTCTGGTCTGGGTTGGTCGACGGGTTGGTCAACGGGTTGGTCGACGGGTTGGTCGACGCGACGGGTTGGTCGACTGGTTGGTCGACGGGTTGGTCGACTGGTTGGCCGACGGGTTGGCCGACGGGTTGGCCGCCGGGTTGGCCGACGGGTTGGCCGACGGGCTGGCCGACGGGTTGGCCGACGGGCTGGTCGACGGGCTGGTCGACGGGTTGGTCGCCGGGTTGGCCGACGGGTTGGTCGCCGGGTTGGCCGACGGGTTGGTCGACGGGTTGGTCGACGGGTTGGCCGACGGGTTGGCCGACGGGTTGGCCGACGGGTTGGCCGACGGGTTGGCCGACGGGTTGGCCGACGGGTTGGTCGACGGGTTGGTCGACGGGTTGGTCGACTGGTTGGTCGACGGGTTGGCCGACGGGTTGGCCGACGGGTTGGCCGACGGGTTGGTCGACGGGTTGGCCGACGGGTTGGTCGACGGGTTGGTCGACTGGTTGGTCGACGGGTTGGTCGACGGGTTGGTCGACTGGTTGGTCGACGGGTTGGCCAACGGGTTGGCCGACGGGTTGGCCGACGGGTTGGCCGACGGGTTGGTCTGGTCTGGTCTGGTCTGGTCTGGTCTGGTCTGGTCTGGGTTGGTCGACGGGTTGGTCAACGGGTTGGTCGAAGGGTTGGTCGACGCGACGGGTTGGTCGACTGGTTGGTCGACGGGTTGGTCGACGGGTTGGCCGACGGGTTGGTCGCCGGGTTGGCCGACGGGATGGTCGACGGGTTCGTCGACGGGTTGGTCGACGGGATGGTCGACGGGTTGGTCGACGGGTTGGTCGACGGGTAGGTCGACGGGTTGGTCGACGGGTTGGTCGACGGGCTGGTCGACCGGTTGGTCGACCGGTTGGTCGACCGGTTGGTCGAAGGGTTGGTCGACCGGTTGGTCGACGGGTTGGTCGACGGGCTGGTCGACGGGCTGGTCGACGGGTTGGTCGACGGGCTGGTCGACGGGCTGGTCGACGGGCTGGTCGACGGGCTGGTCGACCGGTTGGTCGACCGGTTGGTCGAAGGGTTGGTCGACCGGTTGGTCGACGGGTTGGTCGACGGGCTGGTCGACGGGCTGGTCGACGGGTTGGTCGACGGGCTGGTCGACGGGCTGGTCGACGGGCTGGTCGACGGGTTGGTCGACGCGTTGGTCGACGCGTTGGTCGACGGGTTGGTCGACGGGTTGGTCGACGGGTTGGTCGACGGGTTGGTCGACGGGTTGGTCGACTGGTTGGTCGACGGGTTGGTCGACTGGTAGGTCGACTGGTTGGTCGACGGGTTGGTCGACTGGTTGGCCGACGGGTTGGCCGACGGTTTGGCCGACGGGTTGGTCGACGGGTTGGTCGACGGGTTGGTCGACGGGTTGGTCGACGGGTTGGTCGACGGGTTGGTCGACTGGTTGGTCGACGGGTTGGTCGACTGGTAGGTCGACTGGTTGGTCGACGGGTTGGTCGACTGGTTGGCCGACGGGTTGGCCGACGGTTTTGCCGACGGGTTGGTCGACGGGTTGGTCGACTGGTTGGTCGACTGGTTGGTCGACGGGTTGGTCGACGGGTTGGTCGACGGGTTGGTCGACTGGTTGGTCGACGGGTTGGTCGACTGGTAGGTCGACTGGTTGGTCGACGGGTTGGTCGACTGGTTGGCCGACGGGTTGGCCGACGGTTTGGCCGACGGGTTGGTCGACGGGTTGGTCGACTGGTTGGTCGACTGGTTGGTCGACGGGTTGGTCGACTGGTTGGCCGACGGGTTGGCCGACGGGTTGGTCGACGGGTTGGCCGACGGGTTGGTCGACGGGTTGGTCGACTGATTGGTCGATGGGTTGGTCGACGGGTTGGTCGACTGGTTGGTCGACGGGTTGGTCGACTGGTTGGTCGACGGGTTGGCCGACGGGTTGGCCGACGGGTTGGCCGACGGGTTGGCCGACGGGTTGGTCGACGGGTTGGCCGACGGGTTGGTCGCCGGGTTGGCCGACGGGTTGGCCGACGGGTTGGCCGACGGCTTGGTCGACGGGATGGTCGACGGGTTCGTCGACGGGTTGGTCGATGGCTTGGTCGACGGGATGGTCGACGGGTTGGTCGACGGGTTGGTCGACGGGTAGGTCGACGGGTTGGTCGACGGGTTGGTCGACGGGCTGGTCGACGGGCTGGTCGACCGGTTGGTCGACCGGTTGGTCGACGGGTTGATCGACGGGCTGGTCGACGGGTTGGTCGACGGGCTGGTCGACGGGCTGGTCGACGGGTTGGTCGACGGGCTGGTCGACGGGCTGGTCGACGGGCTGGTCGACGGGCTGGTCGACGGGTTGGTCGACGGGTTGGTCGACGGGTTGGTCGACGGGTTGGTCGACGGGTTGGTCGACGGGTTGGTCGACTGGTTGGTCGACGGGTTGGTCGACTGGTAGGTCGACTGGTTGGTCGACGGGTTGGTCGACTGGTTGGCCGACGGGTTGGCCGACGGTTTGTCCGACGGGTTGGTCGACGGGTAGGTCGACTGGTTGGTCGACGGGTTGGTCGACGGGTTGGTCGACTGGTTGGTCGACGGGTTAAGCGACGGGCTGGTCGACGGGTTGGCCGACGGGCTGGTCGACGGGTTGGCCGACGGGTTGGTCGACGGGTTGGTCGACGGGTTGGTCGACGGGTTAGTCGACGGGTTGGTCGACTGGTTGGTCGACGGGTTGGTCGACTGGTTGGTCGACTGGTTGGTCGACGGGTTGGTCGACTGGTTGGCCGACGGGTTGGCCGACGGGTTGGTCGACGGGTTGGTCGACGGGTTGGTCGATGGGTTGGTCGATTGATTGGTCGATTGGTTGGTCGATTGGTTGATCGATTGATTGATCGTACTTCGTATTGAATGTTATTATACGTACAAACCTTCCTCTGGAATCAATCTATCTGTGAAAAAAAACCGCATCAAAATCGGTTGCGTAGTTTTAAAGTTTTATGCGTACATACGGAAATATGGACTTTGTTTTATAATATGTAGTGATGATGCTGAGTTGGACTGGATGGCGAATTGTTAAAGAATCAGTTTACAATGCAATGATTTTAAAATAACGAGAATTATACATAAATATGTCATTATTCTCTTATCCTACTGTATGTGGGGTCCGCTCATTATGTCATACTGCCTCACATGAATTATACGTATGTATTATAAAAAAATTCTATAAGTTTTCCAGTGACTAGGCACGCTGACTTAACGTATTTCAATATTAAATCAACGTTGCGCGTATTTGTGAGAAGAATAAATTGTGACAAGTCTTTAGCATTTACGCCGTGTGGTATCCGGCTGAATAGAATAGTACCTCCCTCATTTCTTACCGAGGTGTCGTAAAAGGCGACTAAGGTAAGTCGACGTCAGGCAGGCGGCCGGTCGTAAAATACGTAGCCAAATCATATGACAACATATTTGTAACATGTTGTGCCGACCCCACTTAGAGTGGGATAAGGGCAGGAGGATGATGAAGTCGTTAGCATTTGTTCAGAGATGGATCATTTTATGGTCCTATTTTTTAGAAATAATGCAAAACTCAAAATGAAGTCGTAGTAGTAAAAAAATCTTATTATATACGAGAATGAAATAATATTTTTTGATGATTATACGGAGTCAACTCCCAAACTCTGTATTTTAGTTTGAGTAATGACGTCAACAATTACCATTATTTAAGCCGTGTCGTATCCGGCTGCGTCGAATACACCACCCTATATCTCACCGAGGTGTTGTAAAATACGAATAAGGTAAGTTGACGTTAGGCAGGCGGCCGGTCGTAAAGTACTAAGCCAAATCATGTGACAACAAATTTATAAAACGTTTACAATTACTGTTATTTATCCATTAATTCGATACTATATGTGTAATTTCCGAAAAAAACGGTTCAATGATTTATATAAAAAACTTTTTAATTCGTTAATATCATCACTACATATTATAAAACAAAGTCCATATTTCCGTATGTACGCATAAAACTTTGAAAATACGCAACCGATTTTGATGCGGTTTTTTTTCATAGATAGAGTGATTCCAGAGGAAGGTTTGTACGTATAATAACATTCAATACGAAGTAGAGAAATAATGTAATTATTGAGGTTTCTGTAAATAATTACATTTTTTTCCGCTTACAGTGCAAACGCAGGCTAAACCCTACGAGATTTATCAAAATGATGTACTAAGTATTTGTACACCTTAAAAAGGTCTACGGAAAAGTCCGCGATGGTATATATCTATCTCTTATGGATAACCCACAATAGCAGTTTTTTTTATTTACTTTTTACGAAAAATGATGCCTTATGTTCAAAGCAATTTTTATACAATACAGCATTAATCCTTATCCAATTGAGTACCTTAAATAAATTGTTGATTTAATATAGATCAATATTGCCGTTTACAGCATGTAATTTAAGTGAGCATTTTCGGAGATATTGCAGATTTAAAATCCCGCGAGGAAGCCGCGCTTAGACCTATAAGCACTTCGAATTTAGCAGCAACCGGAGGCGCAACTATTTGTCCTTCTTTCAAGTTTATATTGTCTAATGATAAGAAAGCTATGAATGTTGTATGTAAAGACTTTGTCTAATCAATTGTAAAAATAAATAATATCACTACATAGTATTAAACAAAGTCGCATTCTCTGTCTGTCCCTATGTCCGTATATCCCTATGTATGCTTCAATCTTTAAAACTATGCAACAGATTTTGATGCGGTTTTTTTTTTAATAGATAGAGTGATTTTAGAGGAAGGTTTACATGTTTAATAACATTCAATATGGATTAGAGAAATACTGTAATTTTTGAGGTTTCTAATGTGATGTCGTAAATAATTACATTTTTTTCCGCTTGCATTGCAAACGCAGGCTAAACCCTACGAGATTTATCAAAATGATGTACTAAGTATTTGTACACCATGAAAAGGTCTACAGAAAAGTCCGCGATAGTATATGTATATCTCTTATGAATAACCCACAATAGCAGTTTTTGTCATTTACTTTTTACGAAAAATGATGCCTTATGTTCAAAGCAATTTTTATACAATACAGCATTAATCCTTATCCAATTAAGAACCTTAAATATATTGTTTATTTAATATTGATCAATATGACCCTTTACAGCATGTCATTTAAATAAACAGTTTCGAAGATATTACAGATTTAAAATGCAGGGGCCGCGCCGCGAGCCTATAAATAGCGCGTCGGAGGTCGCGGTTCGCCTCTCGGCGATGCTTCCGCGCTCGCCCGTCTTATCGGTGACGCTGTCAAAGCCAGTAGGGCTAACAGCATTAGTCAAATTCGAAAAAAAAAACGTGGTTCGCCCTTTAACCATTTGAATTTAGCAGCGATCGGACGCATTTATGATCGGAGCTCTCTAGCGAGGAAAATAATAATCACTACATATTATAAAACAAAGTCCATATTTCCCTATGTATGCATAAAACTTTAAAATTATGCAACAGATTTTGATGCGGTTTTTTTTAATAGATAGAGTGATTCCAGAGGAAGGTTTGTACGTATAATAACATTCAATACGGAGTAGAGAAATACTGTAATTTTTGAGGTTTCTGTAAATAATTAAACTGTAAACCCTACGAGATTTATCAAAATAATGTACTAAGTATTGGTACATCTTGAAAAGGTCTACAGAAAAGTCCGCGATGGTATATGTCTAATTTTTATGGATAACCCACTAAAGCATTTTTTGTCGTTCACTTTTTACGAAAAATAATGCCTTATTTTTGAAGCGATTCTTATACAATACAGCATTAATCCTTATCCAATTGAGTACCTTAAATAAATTGTTGATTTAATATAGATCAATATAGCCGTTTACAGCATGTAATTTAAGTGAACATTTTCGGAGATATTACAGATTTAAAATGCCGTGAGGAGGCCGCGCTTCGCCCTATAACACTTCGACTTTAGCAGCGATGTCGCTCTTTCAAGAGTTTGTTTAAAGACATTCTGTAATTAATTGTAAAAATAAAATACAAAGGTAAAATATAAAAGTAAATAAGTAATAATGTACTATATGAATTTAGATATTCCAAAGATAGCAGGAAATCTTCTTGGTATAGGGAAAGGAAATTGTTTTTCACCAAATTTAACGCTACGGCCACGGGCAGTAATAAATAAATCAAAACAACTGGATCGATTTTAATCATTTTTTTTACACTGACTGACATGGGATATATATTTTATACCCGTGCGAAGCAGGGGCAGGCCGCTAGTATTTAATAAATTAGTGAATATAAAAATATAATATTGAAGCTTGAGAAGTTCTTTGATGTCAGATGTCAGAACCGTTGAGTGTATAAGAGTGCTCTCAAGTGAATCTTGTACGGTTGGCTGTATCGTACGCAATTAAACCTTGCACTGCTCAAAGATTGTCGGAAGTTCTCGAACTGAGTCGGTCTGCGTGAACTTGTTCGTTTGAAATCAAGAGGAAATCTTTTGAGAGTAAAATTAATGAAATTAGATAACATGAAATATAAACACTTGCCAATTTTATTTATACAATACTAGTAATATCCCGCGGTTTCACTCACGTACATACCGATCTCATAGCAGTGCAGTGCAAGTCAACTATAGATTTATTTTTGTTAACATAAGTTTTATTTCTTATTTAATTTAGTAACATTCATAATCTAATGAATATACAGATTTTTATGACTAATTTTTTAACTTATTACATTTTTATTAGGTCATTACGGATCCCTATTTTTTTTGAAAATGTATAGCCTATGTTGCGCCTATGTGTTAAGAATTTTTGAAATCGATCCAGTAGTTTTTGTGTGAAAACATTACAAACATACATATAAATATTTCCTCTGTATTATATTAGTATAGATTTCAATTTGATTTCGTAAAAAGCGATTAAAGTAAGTTGACCCGCCGCGTGGTGTCCGGCTGAGTAGAATAGGCCACCCTCATTTATTACCGAGGTGTCATGAAAGGCGAGTAAAGTTACAGTTGACTAATTACAAGAAAAATAAGCTATGAAATAAAGTTGATGAGATTGATATACTATAACAAATCTGACGTTGTCCGAAGTTTGCTATGAAGTGTTCGAAAGTGGTTTTAAATTAACAAAGTTTATATACAGAAGTTATTTAAAAGATAACAAAATGTAAGGCGATGTTTTAGTAATGTTTGATGTTGTATTAGTGTTTATGTGACAATGTAGATATTCCTTTTAGGGATAAGTCCGTCTTTATACATGTGCCTTTTTACTTTTTCTTTCTTTTCTAACTATATGTATAAAAAGAAAAAAAGAAATAAATAAATGTAGGTACCATGTTTAAGACTGCGCAGGTTTAGCCTAAATAAAGTAGTAAAGAGTTGTGATGAAGTAACGTTTGATTAGCGTTTATAGTGATACTAAGCTATCCTCAATTATGTTTTCATTTCATTCATTCATATTTATTAGCCTTTTATAAGCCGGTATATTAAACAAGAAAGATAGACATTAGAATTTATAATATTAGTATGGATATTGTAAATACTATTTTTATTAAAAACGAGAGATGCGAAAATAATTTAGCACGGAATAAACTGCATAGCCTCAAAGCCAATTGAAACTTTATTTTCAAAGTAAGTTGGCGCAATAAAATATTCCATTTCCCATCATTCTTACAACTGTGATTAAAGCCTTTGATTCTGCGCTTCATTAAGCTTCAATCTTTTATTTAAGTTTTAGCAGCTGCGATGTAATATTTGGTTCGGAGTTTTTCACATGAGTTATTTCATAATTATTTATCTCGATTCAGCGTTCAAATTAGCGATAAATATATTTGATGAATACTTCTAACTCTAAAATATTACAAATCCGGCTTTGTTTGAGAAAGAAACCAAAATAAAATGAAAGATGTTGTGGCCACCAGCATTGCACGAGATAAAATACCATCTTTCTCTCTGCGTTTTCATCGTAAATCACTTATTTGTGGTTCGCTTATTTTTAAATTCAGTCATTGCTGTAAGTTTTTTTTTTTTTTTATGGAATAGGAGAGCAAACGAGCATGCGGTGCACCTCAAGTGATCACCGCCGCCCACGACCTCTCGCAGAGCGAGTGTGTTGCTGTCCTTTAAAAAGGTGGAAAATACGCTTTTTGAAGGTACTTATATCGTACCGATCCGGGAAAACCGCTAAAGGGAGATCGTTCCATAAAATGGTGGTGCGCGGAAAGAAATTATTAGAAAACCGCACTGTGGTGGATCGCCACGCATCCAGATGGTGAGGATGATATTTTAATCTGTGACGTACAGTGCGGTTGTGGAATTTAGCGGCAGGAATCAGGTCATGTAGTTCAATGGAACACTCTCCGTGAAAGATGCGGTAGAAAACGCACAGTGATGACACGTTTCTACGCATCGCTAACGAGTCCAACTGTTTGCTAATCACCTTGTCCCCAATAATACGAGCTGCTCTGCGCTGTATGCGATCAAATGGCTTAAGTTGGTACTGGGGTGCACCAGCCCAGAGATGAGAACAGTACTCCATGTGAGGCCGGACTTGCGCTTTATACAGCGCTAGTCTATGGGACGGCTTGAAGTACTGTCTCGCTCTATTGATAACACCCAATTTTTTGGAGGCCAACTTAGCCTTCCTTTCCAAGTGATCGCGATACTTGCAGCTATTGGAGATGTCGAGACCCAGTATTTCGATACTACTCGAGTGACCTAAAAGAGTATTCTCGAAAGACGGTGACGCAACAAATGGTGATGTTTTTGCGGTTAACGCGCAAACTTGTGTCTTCTGGGGGTTAAATTGTACTAAGTTAAGTTTACCCCAGTCGGAAATCTTCCGTAAGGTGGTTTCAACGGAAGACACAAGATTTATTCGGCACTCATCGACCTTTTCCCAAGAAAGGCTTGCGCTACCGGTGTATGTGGCATCCACTGTGCTGTCATCTGCATAGCAGTGAATGTTAGGATCATCTAACATGTCATTGATATGCAGAAGAAACAGTGTAGGGGATATCACGCAACCTTGGGGAACCCCAGCATTCACTGGCTTAAGATTCGAGCAGAAACCATCGACAACGACACGTATGCTACGTCCAGTGAGAAAGCTGGAGATCCAAAAGCGCAGACTTTCCGGGAGCCCATAGGAAGCTAGCTTCGAAAGAAGTGCCCTATGCCATACACGATCGAAGGCTTTCGCCATATCCAGACTAACTGCGAGACCTTCTCCCTTGCTTTCTATTGCCGCCGCCCAACGGTGAGTCAGGTAAACCAGAAGATCACCAGCTGATCGACTGTGTCGAAAACCGTATTGACGGTCGTTGATCAGCTCATGATCCTCAAGGTAAGACAGAAGCTGACGGTTTATAATCATCTCCATAACTTTGGAGATAAGGGAGGTAATAGCAATAGGCCTGTAGTTAGCCGGATCTGAAGCATCGCCTTTTTTAGGGATCGGATGTATCAGGGCTGACTTCCATATATTCGGGACTATGCCTTGTGAGTAGGAGAGCCAAAATAGACGCGTTAGCACAGGAGTTAACTCGGGAGCGCACATTCGAAGCACAATTGGAGAGATACCGTCAGGCCCACTCGACTTATGAATATCTAAGGAGCACAGAGCTCGCCGAACAGCTTTTTGGCTGAACTTAATATCTGGCATTGAGCTCTGACATCGCGGGATAGTAGGCGGTGGGTTTCCTTGATCATCCATAGTCGAGTTAGAGGCAAAGAAATTCCCTAAAAGATCGGCTTTCTCCTTTGCTGTATGAGCCAGTGCGTTGTTCTCTGTGCGCAACGGTGGAAGTGACGGTTGGTCAAAATTACCAAGCGCCGCTTTGGAGAGTACCCAGAACCGACGCGTTCCAGATGGGTATTGCTCAAGCTTCTTGCCGATTTTGCCAATATACTTAAACTTCGCTCTGGCAACTTCCCTCTTAAAGAACCTGGAGGCGCGGTTATAATTTCTCTTGAGTAATGTCGAGTTCAGGTTCCTTGTAGCCATCGCTTTAGCCCAAGCCCGATAAGCCACTCGTTTGCTATCAGCTGCTGCCTTGCAAGACTCACTAAACCATGGCTGCGATCTACCACCGATTGGAATTACGGAGCTAGGTATATAAGTTACTTTAGCATATTCTTTTTCTGATAATAAATTTATTTTACAATGTGTTTATTATGCCAAACCCATTGCATGATTAGCTTTTTTGTATTTAAACTATAGTAAGTAGTATTCATAGTTAATGTATAGAATTATTACTGACTATACGACCGACTATACTCACGTCTTATTCTATTGGGCACTTATTCATGAACTCTTTACACGACGTTATCGCGGTAAAAATTAATGAGGTTCCGGTTTTTGAATCTACGGACGAAGTTTTATTTCTTTGAATTTAAATCTTTAAGAAGTACTTTCTTTAATTAGTAGAAAAATTCATGTCTAATGAAAGTATTTATATACTTTAATTAATATACACGCCACTTATAATTTTAAATATTTTAATGCATGTCATTGATGAAATTACTTTATAGTGGTTAATTTATATGTACCTGGGTGACCGAATTTTTAAAATGATGTGAAACAAAACAAAATTTAAAAAAAATTAAAAAGAAAAATTAAAAAATAATAGGGCAGGTGGGGCTGGATCCTAGGTATTTTCACCTCTCTAGACCGCCCGTTCCTTAAATGAACTACTATGACGTAACGTTTGACAGCGAAAAATTGTGATTGTATTCAACGTTAATTTCAAAAAAAATTTAGAGCCCGAAAACATGGATAAAACGATTTTTTTTTTCCCCCAAAACCATCTACATGCTGAATTTCAGGGAAATCGTTAGAGCCGTTTCCGAGATTCCGACAAAAAAAATTATATATATATATATATATATATATATATATATATACACACAAGATTAACTCATTTAAATATTAAAGATATTGCACTTTATCTCTTTCATTACAATCTTAACGCCACTTCGTTTTTAAATATTTAAGCAAGTTTCATATAATATTCTACTCCTTGTGCGATTTCAGACTCAATAAGTCAATACGTACAGTAGGATCGTTTTCAAGGGCTTTTAGCCTACCTTTGAGATTCCGATGCGTTGTTCAATTGCGTTCAATATAGCTGTATTGATTCTATAGTACTCCACTTAAGGGCTCACTCATATGGTGTTTGACATCAAAGTATTAAATTTTAGCAATGTTTTAACAAATGATATTAAGATTAGGGTTTGCACTTCCAACAACAGCATCTACTCACCATTGATATTGAAATATTAAATGTTTAAAAATTTACACACGAATTGATAATAATTGTACACAGTGAAGGCACAATAAAGCTATTATGCGTGCGACATGATATAGAAGACCCCTACAATTATATAATAAAGATATATAGTAAAGAATTAACGAAAGATAGTTCGAAACTTAACAAAACCATTAGCTAGGACCAATTGGTGGTCACGCCACGTAGCCACTAATCTTTTTAATGGCACACCTTTGTCTAAATCCGTTTATTTTGGGTCATTGCTTCTCGGTTTTGGAGCCCTAAAACATCATTCAAGTACAGACTAATATACGAACTTAGTAGAAACTTTTAATTATTTAACCAAACAAATAATGATAAATTATACTAGGTACCAATTATAGTAAGAGTAAATTTATAGTTAAATATAATAATAATTTAATTTAATCACAAAATTATAATTGCATTTGTAATATTAAGACATAATAAACAGCTAATTTCCACTTTATCCTACTTATTGTAAATAATAGTGACCTGGGTGACCGAGCTTTGATTGGTATTTTTTTTGAAGATATAAAACAGATGCAACACTAAAAAATGAAAAGAAGAAAGAAAAAAAATGATGGTAATTTCTGGGACTTGATCCGGATCGTTTTCACTTCTTAAGGCCGCCCGTTCCCTACTGAGCTATTATAACTTTGCAAAGTGACAGCGTACTTAACCTTTGTTTTTTAATAATATTGTAACAGTCTTTCAGTGCCTGAAAACAAGGATGAAACGAATTTTTTTTAAATCAAACCTATTTAGATCTATTTATTGCCCCCCGAAACCTCTTAGATACTGTTTCGTTGGGTCATTTTCAAAAATTCAGATTATACATAAATACAAAATTATCTCATTTAAAGATTATAGATTTGTCCACACTTGTTACAAGTTGTTGTATACTAATGTTCGCAAAGTCTTATTATGTTAAAAAATTACCAGTACGTAAATGGGAACAATGAGATGATTTGTTGGTTAGGCAATCTAGTCACGTTCACCACCAATCTGCTTAGTGAGACACCTCTGTACTGACCCTTCTATTTGGGTCTCAATTCCCTCAGGCACACGCAAACAGATTTTCAGATAAGCATTTATTATCGAAGCAGTCGACGTTGGTCAGGCTATTTTGTAGAAAAAATATGCTTAGCTCGAATTACATTTTCGTTATTCTATTTATTTCGTTGATCGTATCATAATAAAGTATAATTTTATGTTATTTTTTTACTATTTATTCTGCATTTTAATTAAAAAATGTAATTACTTCTTGTTTACTTTGGTAATTAAAAAGCCTTGTATAGTTTAAGTACGTGCAATATATCATGAGACTGTTGTAAAGTTTTAATTTTAGTAATTAACTGTTTCAAATGTTACTTTTTTACTGTTAACATTTCATTACTCTTTTAATTGGCTAAAATCCGTTAAAATTCTGATGAAGATATTTTTTAAAGACACCCCATAGGAATTTTGTATTTATATTAATTTATAGGAAATTGGTTTTTAGATATGATGAATGTAATATTCACTCATTCATCTGCAACAACTGACAGATCTCCAGTGCATAATATATATAGTGCATAAGTGTTATCGGATAAATTTTGTACTGGTGGTCTGATGTGCGAGCATCTTTAAGATTGTTATATATGTATTTCTATATAATTATAGGTCAATGATATTTGATCTGACGGTAGTCTGCTAAGGTTGAACCGAGGGCGGGTAACTTCGATCACTTCGGTGTTTTTAGGGACTAAGAAGAATCCATCTCCCCCTTAGTTTTGATTTCTAATGAAATGACACACTATTGCCTGTGACGAAAACTTAAACTTATCTACTAGTAAAAATTAAGATTTGTTGGAAATTTTACCGTTCTCCGTTATCGAGTTTTAGTAGTCGAATACGCCGACGTCATCGTCCAGTCTTTTAAACTATTGAGGGATAGATCAAACGAAAAAGGAGCTTCCATTGAGACAACATTATAGTTTTAACAGTTTATTACTACGTAATGGGATTTGGGGTGAAGAAATGCGCCCATTATAATGAGATATTAATATTAAGGTGCCAGCTGCGTCACGCTCGGGACTGAGTTAATAAATTCTTAGAATTTCTTCAAAGTAACTCTGTCTTCGAACAGGTTTCCTTTTTAAAATTCTCTCAATTAACTGACAAATTATTTAATCAAAGAGGAAAGTATTAATTAATTAAGTATTTAGGAAAGTATTAATTAATAAATTCATTTCTATACAGATTGTATAAACTATTTCAGATGATGATGAGTGTAAATTTATACAATTTTGTTTTTCTCAGAACGCTACATGAAACTATGGTTAAGTTTAACTTTATATTACTTCTTGTAGTATATTAATTATTCTCAATATTTATTAAGATGCTTTTAACATTATGTAACGGAAAGAAAAGAAAGAGAGCGGAATTTGTAGAAAAGAGACGTGAAGATAGCTATGGTGAGGTTTGGTGATGGGTGGAGAGGTGCGGTGCGGAGAGGAGAGTTGTAGCGCCATTTGATGTAGTCGTAATTTGTGCGCGGATTTGTTAGAAAGAATAAATTGATTGAGTTCTGAGAAAATCGTTTTATCGTTATTGAATAGATATAGAGAAAAATTATCGTTGTTATGAGAATTTTCAAAACTTGAAGACTTTTGTTGAATTCGAAAACTTTGGGAACTTTTGTAGGTGCAATTATGAAGTTTTCCAGTTATTTTGAAATGTTGTTTTGGTTTTAAATATTGTTTATTGTATACTAACAACATCATCATCCTCCTGTTCTTATCCCACTCTAAGTGGGGTCGGCACAACATGTTATAAACATGCTGTCACATGATTTGGCTGTGTTTTTACGTGTTTATTATAAACTAACAATTTATCCTTATTGATTGATTTAATATGCGTAATGTGCGTAATGTATGTAAAACAAAAAAAAACGCGCTTTATAATCAAATTGTATAAAAGTACTTTTTGTTTCAAGCCGATGATTTATGCAATGATGCTTATCGTGTTACTTGCCTGTTGTGGCACCCCACGTCGCTTTCACAATCCTGTCACATAAATCAAGATTTACTTGTAAAAGTTACTTTGATGCACGCGATTAATAAATCTATAAAGCTATGGAGTTATGAGTATTGGCAGGTTACATAAAATGATATGCAGATTTCTCCGCGGTGTTTTCATTGGTGTTTTTATTTAACATTAACGTGTATGAATTGTAAATATTTATAAGCACATATATATGACTGGCCCGTTGGAGCAGTGAGTAGTGACCCTGCCTTCAGCTCCGCGGGTCGCGGGTTCGATTCCCGTCGAGGGCCTACATTTTCTATAAATGAATTTGTTGGTCTTCGAGCCTGGGTGTATATTTGTATTTAAGTATCATGTATTTCCGCCATTGCCGGTCCCAAGCCCGGATGAAAAAGGAGGAGGGTTGGTTAGGAAGTGACAAAGACCAACCGTAAAACAGTCAACGCCGAGCATCAGGCGGCGGGAAATAACCTGTTACTTCGCAACCATCGATGTATGCGAGAGGCCTTCAGTAACCCTGAGGTACTAAATCACCTCAAAAAGACTGACGCAGAAGGATCTGGGAACCCACTGCGTGTATTTTCCCAAGAAAACCTCCACATGGAAAACGTAGACATGGATATTAGTATGTTATGCGATCCGACTAACGCTGTGCGCCGCTCAGTTGCCAGGCTGGGCGATGTGAAATTGGTTACTGGTACTCCTGAAGGGGACAGCCACCAGGACCCTGATGGCAATCATGCTACTGGTGTGATAAATACAGACCTTAAACAAAATAAGATCTCAATACGAGCAAAACATCGTATTGCCACCTGGAATATCAGGGGAGCTCTAAAACCAGGGAAGTTGAGCATTGTAGAACGAGAGATGACTAACCTTAATATCACCATACTGGGCATCAGTGAGACTCATCTACGTGGAAACGGACACTTCAGGACCGCTTCTGGCAACAATTTGTACTTCTCTGGCACTGAAGACTCTAGTCATCATGGAGTAGGAATACTTGTACCAGCTGCCATCAATAAATTTGTGCTTGGTTATGAGCCAGTCTCAGAAAGGATTATCACCATGCGACTCAACACCAAACCCTGTATCTTGAACATCATCCAAATATATGCCCCGACACTGCAATCATCAGAGGAGGAAATTGACAGTTTCTACGTCACTCTTGAATCTGTCTTGGACAAAATCTCTAATCGGGAAATCTCAATGATACTTGGTGACTGGAACGCAAAAGTCGGTGAAACAACTGCAGATGACCACATCCGAGAAGTCGTAGGGAAATACGGCCTTGGTGTCCGAAATGAACGTGGCTCTAGACTCATCGACTTTTGCATCAGTAGGAAAATGACTTTATTGAATACCTGCTTCCAACATCACCAGAGACGACTCTATACTTGGAGATCGCCAGGCGATAGACACCGCAACCAAATAGACTATATCATCATTGACACCCGCTGGCGATCTTCGGTAACGAACACTAAAACCTTTCCCGGTGCAGAATGCGGATCCGACCACAATCTCCTTCTTTCTAACTTCAAGATCAAGCTGAAAGCGCCAAAAAAGTCTAACTTACAAAAACCACGATACTTGGAACCCCAAGAGAGAGAGGTTTTCAAGAGCCTACTAGAGAATAAGCTGAGTGCCACACCGCTCCCGGATAATACAGACCCAAACGCCCAGTGGGAATATCTCAAGAACAACATAAATGTGACCTTAGACACTATAAAGCAGTCACGCCAAAACAGCCGAAAGAAAAGCATGTGGATCTCAGAAGAAACCTGGAAACTGGTAGAGTACAGTAAAATAGTCAAAGCGCAGGGCAAACAAGACACATATGCGAACATCTGCAAAGACATCCAGAAAAAATGCCGCCAGGACAAGAACAGTTTTATAACATCCATATGCGCTGAGATCGAAAAGCACGCCTTAAAGCTACAGACATCGGATCTTTTTAAAAAGGTTCATCTACTATCTAGAAAGTTCAATCCTAAAACCTGGGTGATAGACGATGATAACGGACAAGCACTAAATGACCTGATCGAGATCGCGGAAAGGTGGCGTAAATACTGCGAACAATTGTACGCGAACAAGAACAGTTCATCGCAACCCATTTGGAACCACATCCATCCAGAGAACGTAAAACGCGAACCATCAATATTAAGATCTGAAGTCGAAGCAGCTCTGAACAGCCTGAAAACTAAGAAAGCTCCGGGTCCTGACCAAGTAACAGCGGAGATATTAAGGACAATGGGTAATCGTGCCATCGATGTGCTACACAATATTGTCGACAATATTTGGCAAACTGGAGTGTGGCCCAAAGACTGGACTGAATCGGTGATACTCCCACTTCACAAAAAGGGTTCAACGAGAAGGTGTGACAACTACAGAACCCTTGCCTTAATATCCCATGCCAGCAAAGTACTGCTCTATATTTTAAACCACCGCATTCGCAATTATCTGGACTGGCAAATACCGCAAGAGCAGGCGGGTTTTGTAAAGGGTAGGGGAACCCGAGAGCAAATACTCAACGTCAGGCAAGTGACCGAGAAAGCCTACGAACACAACGTACCCGTCATAATGTGTTTTGTGGACTACTCTAAGGCATTCGACTGTGTAAACTGGAACTGGCTTTGGAAAGTCCTTACGGAGCTAGGAGTACCAGAACACCTGGTTTGCCTTATACACAGCCTATACCAAAATAACCAAGGCATAGTTAGAGTAGATAACACCAACTCAGAACCATTCCACTTCAGACAGGGAGTACGTCAAGGCTGCATACTATCTCCCATCTTGTTCAATGCATATGGTGAATACATTATGCGACGCACCTTAGAAGACTGGACAGGTGGCGTAAACATTGGTGGGGTGAAACTCACCAATTTACGATACGCGGATGACACCACACTGTTTACTACGAGCGAAGCTGAGATGTCCGCTTTATTGAACAAGATGGAGTCCATCAGCAAGGAAATGGGCTTATGTATGAACAGGTCAAAAACTAAGATCATGGTGGTTGACAGAGCTCACAAATTGCATCTAACTGGCGTGCTTGACCTCGATCAGGTCGAAAATTTCATTTACCTGGGCTCCAGCATCACAAACAATGGCTCCTCAGAGTTAGAAATCCGAAGACGCATTGGCATGGCAAAGTCGGCAATGTCTCAGCTGCAGAAAATATGGCGGGACCGCAACATTTCACGAAAAACCAAAATCCTCCTGGTTCGCACACTCGTGTTCTCCATTTTTCTGTATGCTTCTGTGACGATCTCGACCTTACTTGCATATATTGGTAGAGTTATGTACTGAAGTGATAGTATGTTAAGGAAGGTATATAAATAAAAATATTTGTTTGTCATTTAATATGGTTTTTCGTAATGAGTATTTGATACTCATTACATATGTGTAGATTTTTCATTAAAATATTTTTATCAAAATTTTCCCATACATTTTGAATTTTCCACGCTTAGCGCCGAACGTCACGCCGGCAGTCTGACATAGGTGGCGGGAGTCTGGCGGACGTTGCCGGGAGCGCTCGCGGCCTGGTACCGCGAGCCGAAGGCTTACGTTTACATGTACTTGGGGCGATACATGGTAGCGCTATGATCCCTGAACCATTGATCAAAGCTTCGGCTTGTCATAACTGTGTGGTGAGAGACTTCGGTCTACTAGCTCACTAATAAAATGTAATTTCATTACATGTGACAAATTATATATTATTCTCAAACACTTTATAGTGTGAAATGGTTAAAGCTTCGGCTTGGCATAACGGTGTGGTGAGAGACTTCGGTCTTGAGGGACTTCGGTCTCCTAGCTCACTAAACAAATAAAATGTAATTTCATTACATGTGACAAATTATTTATTATTATTCTCGAACGATATAGTGCCTGAGTATAACTTGGTGAGGGTGACTTCGCTGAGTGGTGCTGGGCGCTATACCGAACAGTCTGGTGAGTACTGGTGTCGGATCGATGGTTTCAGGCCTGCAATGATTTCGGTTGTTGTAGTGTAGCCTCGCCTCGATCTGCTCCAGGCTGTGAATATCAGGATGGGTTTCCGTCTTGGTACAGAGCAGCCAGAGCTACTTGGTGAGTTTTGGGTGATACGGATTGGATTTTAGGCCGGTATTGATCTTCGATCTTACTGTGTAGCCTTGTTTGATCTTTGGACGCCTAGGACTCTAAAAGTAAACTGTTCACCTCACGGAGTCTTGCGGGGTAAACCTGCACTAGCCGTGTTACAGTCCTTCTCAGGGCTTCCCCATAGCTATACACAAACGACATTATAGCATGTCGTAGGGCCGCTGGTCGGGTCTTTATTAACAAGATTGCGGACTAGCGTTAGAAAGTGTTGCCTGCCCAAAACTCTATCTTACGTAGCTTGCTACGCGTAACAACTATATAAATAACTAATTCTTATATGCCGATCGTGGAATCAGCCAAAAGGACGCATTGAAGGCGTGCGTTAGTGATGGACACATCACGTTATAAACTTACATATTTAGCACAATAGTGCTAGCACAACAAACATATATTATTGAATTATCAACACATAATGCGAGCGCTTTGCGTTCTTAACTCTTCGGAGTAAACTTTTGCCACTACGCGTGGAAAGAAGAAACACAAAACCTGCTATTACGTGATCTCTGCGGAGTCATGTGCAAATCTACGATATCTGTCACTACGTGTGGTAGCAACGATTACAACTTTACTGTTATGTGATATCCGAGGAGTCATGTACAGTATTAGCTTTATGCTATTATATTTTCCACTATATGTGGTTACAACAACGAATGCGGCACGCACCGCTTGAAATGCTTGCTATTGGCAAGATGCGCTATCTTATTATAAGAATTGGATATTTATATCAACCAAACCAGGCTTTGTGCCTCATCGACACAATCATGGCTAACGCCAACTCACAGCTACGGCTGAAATGATATTTGGACTTAGGTCCTAGCACTACATCCGGGCACTTGTGCCTTATCTTGGACTTCGGTCCTTACCTGGGACTACGGTCCTTATTTAATTACCCTAAATCTCTTTAAGAGCATTGACGGGTGTTTATAAAACATAATATAAATAACCTGGCTCGAGGGCGCAGGCACACTATAAATTGCATACCCTAACCCTACGGGGGGGGGCTCATATCCTATGGACGGAGCTCACCGTTGGTAGCGGGTGCGGAGCTACTGACTATACCGCTCCCTTTATATTTTTCCAAATCGGAAGAATGTAATAGATGGGAGAGGTATACCACATCGCTAAACTTCTCTACGGAGTTGTTTAAGGGCTAGGTATTAAGATCGAGTGAGTGATCTTTCTGTTGGCTATAACATTTCCAATTTAAATATTAATATCTTAGAACTTCCCATTCGGGATGGTTTAAATTACGATCTAACGATCGAGCGACCCTTCTGTTTGGCTTTGAAAAGTCTTATTCCGCTTATATTGACATAGTTTTACGTCCCGTGTTAATGGCAAACAAATATTATAGTAATTATAATATATATAAACTAAAACCCTTTCTGATGGCTAAGTCTATGAAGTAATAACATAAGAGACATTCAACCTTCTGAATGTCTCGCATTTTTTACTAAATTTTATAGTAACCCGTTCGTGTATTAGCTATAATTGGAACCTGTTGGTGCAATGAATATGTATCTATAGGACTTATAGGAATCTGTTCGTGTAATTAACATATGTATTGAATAAATAACCTGTTCATGTATCGTGCACTTATTTTAAAACAAATAAATTATATTAATTTAAGCTTGCTTTACGCCACCAATCTGATGAATCTGTGGTCTCTGACGCTCTAAAAGGATTTGAGTTATTACATACACAACGTTACATGGGTCCTAACCAACTAGACGAATCACGAGCCAATTATATTTTAAAGTGCTAGCGCTCTTGCGCTAGTTTTATGCAGCTTGGTGGTAGAGCGCGAGCGCTCTAGCTGCATTCTACTTATATAATTTATATTAATATTATAAATTTGGAGATGAATATTTGTCAGTGAGAAGAAAACCGTTACACTTCTGAGACATGGACTATCAAGTCTGCTGACAGGAAACGCATTGACGCCTTCGAGATGTGGTGCTGGCGTAAAATGCTGGGCGTATCTTGGACTGAGCACCGGACCAATGTGGAGAGGTTGGTGATCACTGGTTCGGTGGAAGGGAAAAGAGGCAGAGGCCGCAGTCCAACGCGATGGTCCGACCAGGTAACCAAGTCGCTTTCTTTAAAAGTCCACGAAGCCCTACAAGTCGCAGGAGATCGCAAGACTTGGAGATCAATTATCCATTAGAAAGTGATCCGTGGAAAAGGTCACGACCCTCAGCACTGAGGAGAACGACGCAAGGAGGAGATCATGTATTTAAAAATTATATAAGTATATATTCACCAGTTGTCTGTCTACCATAACACAAGTATTAAGTCACTTACTTTGGAAACGGATGACCGTGTGTGTAAGTGTCCCATATATTTATTATTTATTTATTATTATTTATAATCTGTATAGAAAATAGTGTGTAACTCAGTAGAATATATAAAAATATAATACTGGAATAAAAAATATATTCATATTATAAAAGAAAGTCCAAAAGCTGTGTTGTAAGCGGCTGTAAAGAATTTCTCAAAATCTACTGAACAGATTTTCGTACGGTTTTTACTTAAAGGTATAAGTTCAGTACATTCTCCGGGACGGAAACCGATTTTGATGAGACTTTTACTGGAGAAGGTAGCGGAGCAACTTGTAAGCTTTTATCATAAAATTCTTATGGGGTCAGGAATTACGCGGGAAACATTATGTGACACTGTTTTCCATATGTTACGAAGCCGCGCTTCTGTAGAAACGCAAAAATATTGATGTCAATATATTGTACTGACATAGAATATAACCATTTTCGTTTCTTGTATTATCATCATTCTCCTGCCCTTATCCCACTTTAAGTGGGATCGGCACAACAAGCTGTAAACATCTTATCACATTATTTGGCTGGGTATTTTACGACCAGCCGCCTGCTTGACTTCAACTAAGTCGCCTTTAACGACACCTAGGTAAGAAAGAGAGTGGTCTATTCTACTCAGCCGGACACCACAGAGCGGTTTCTTGTATTGAAAAGTGTGAAATTCGTAAGCAGTCAAAACACTGTAATTTCATAGAAGCTTATAGAGGACGATAGCTGGCGTGAGAGCGCTTATCTTGTTACAGGGCTGTCGCTGTCACACCATGTCGCCTTAAGGCTTCCGCCGGCTAAGACTGAGCTTTGTTTGTAAATTGTGCTCTGACATTACAAATAGTATCATGTGTTCGTGTGTAATTTAAAAATATAATAGCCGACATATTATAACAATGTCTTTTTTAGTATTTGCACAATCTGTATGTACAAAATAGAAAGAATATATCGCATGCTTAAGATTAAAGTGACCGAATTCGAAAAAGTAGTTTTATTATATGCAACTTCGTTTGCGTGAACTGTTGTAGCGTGATAGGTTGGATGGTGCATTTCAATGTCATCCTATTCCTGTAAAATTAACAGGATTTCTAAAGCCTATATGTTATTTTGGCGTATAAGAAATAATTGTGACAATTTTCATCAATATTGGTTCAGCAGATTCGCCGTGAAAGAGTAACAAACATACATCCAATATTAGTCAGAAAGACTTAATCTGTAATAAAAGTAAATGTATATATTATAAACCACAGTTTACCTTCTCCTACCCTAATAATTAGCATTAGAATAATTAAAGGGTCAACATTTTAAGACAATATAGATGATTGTTATAAAATTAATAATAATAATAAGTTTGTAGTTTATTTTATATTACATTCCGTTAAATAATGTCTGCTTCTATAAAGTCATTAAAAGCAAAATACTATCCTTATTAGTTTTATATGGAATTACGTAAAATACCTCGTTAGGAATTTTACGTAATTCCATGGTTTAGGCAACTATGGAGATTTTCTGCTTCTCTAGCACAATTTTAAATTAACATCCCAATTTGCAATTGGAAATGGTATAATAAATGTTACCTATTACTAAATAGGTTTTAGTTTTTTATGGTGTTAGAGAATAATATCACCATTGAAGCTGATAATGGACAAAGGATCGCGTGAGGACTTTCTTGCTACCCGTCCACCTCTGTCACGCCATTTCGCCGTAAGTTTTCCGTTTACTAAAACCAACTTGATTTATAACAGGCGCTCCGGCATTGTAAATTAGTTTTATTTATCTGGTGAAGCTTCCTATTGCATCTACATATATAATGTGTTTTCCCGGTGATTGGAATTAACCTTCTAACATATACCATCGCGGACTTTTCTGTAGACCTTTTCAAGGTGTACAAATACTTTTGATAAATCTCGTAGGGTTTAGCCTGCGTTTGCAATGTAAGCGGAAAAAATGGAATTATTTACAGAAACCTCAAAAATTACAGTATTTCTTTACTCCGTATTGAATGTTATTATACGTATAAACCTTCCTCTGGAATCACTCTATCTATTATAAAAACCGCATCAAAATCTGTTGCGTAGGTTTAAAGTTTTATGCGTACATAGGGATATATGGACAAAGAATGCGACTTTGTTTTATAATATGTAGTGATGAGACGTGAAACATTTCAATTATGGACGATCATATATTTTCGTTGTCTGGTCTTGTCTTATATTAACATACATATATAAGTAGTGTATGAAAAGTCTAACCTCTATGAGTTCTATGAGTACTTACTGTAACCTTTATGGTTTTTATACCGAATAGTACTGAATTTCTAACTAAATGCGGCGATATGTATGCAGATAGGTCGTAAATTAGTCACGATCTGGCCTCAAATATCGTTTTTTGGGGATAGAGACTTATGAAACAATACTTGTGAAAAATGTTCATTATTAACCGAACCTGAATATTGATTACAATATAATTCCATTTTGATAAACCAGGAATATCATCCAAAACTTTCTTGGGAAGCAAATAATTACGTAATGGCGCCACTGAGGTCGGCAAAGCTTAAATATTCATGGTGAGCAAACGCGGTAAGGCCTTTAGGTGGCTACTTTTCAGGAACCTTCAAACACTAAAATAAGCTTAAACCGTAGTAAATAAATACAAATAAAGTAGAGGCCCTTCGCTCAATCAGGGGTTGCAATATATTTCATAACGCATGGAGTTTAGAAATGAATATAAATAAAATGAGCTAGCAGTTTTATTGCTAAGGCTCGAACAATTATCAAATTCGTATTACAGCTACGAATTGTAAGGGATGTGTAATGAAGTCTGGTTAATTTTTGCCTGCCACAAAATAGATGCCATCGTTGGCATTAAATCTATACTAATATATAAAGCTGAAGAGTTTGTTTGAACGAACTAATCTCAGGAATTACCTATTTAAAATAAATAGTGTAAGGTAGTCCATTTATCGAGGAAGGCTATAGACTATATAACATCACGCTAAGATGAATAGGAGAGGAGTAGCAATAAAAAATATTAGGATAACGGCAAAATTTAAAGCTTTCCTTGCGTGCGCTAAGTAAACGGTGAAAGTTATTCAAAAATTATGTATTACAAAATGGTTCCCTTCTAAAAGTTCTAAATAACAGTTTGCAACAGCATATGTCTAGCTTTTAAGGTTAACTTACTTTAACCATTTTTATGGTTATCCAAATACTATATTACGGTTTTAATCTTTCCACACGGAGCCGCTGGCTATTGCTAGTTATGAATTATGCATAAGTTAAAAGCAATTCAACCGTAGATAAGGATATTGATATAATATTGCAATGGAGTTAAGTAAATCATAGTCATAACCAGTCCAAAATTTACTTGCCATAACATATGTAAATACCAAGGAGTTCATTTCCTTTCTAGTTCTAGCAGTTCAACAAAAGACTGAATCCAAATGCGGTTAATGGACGAGTTAACGTAATAGCCAAAAGCACTCAATGCTTACAAAGTTCTGTCGGTCGCTTTACGGGAACACTAACTGTTAATTTCCTACTCTGTGCCGAAGGAAATTCGTCTCTAACGAAAATATTGCCCAGTTCCTACAAACCATTGTTTTATTTGTTCACGCTTGAATCCTGTAGTACTTTACTTGCTTTTGTAGTCGGTTTGTTGCGTCATTGCGTATTATTGTGTTGAGTAAAATAATAAAATATTGTTTAAAGAGAATGTTTTCCTTGTTTTTCTACGATATCAAAAGCCCTTACATTTTCGTTAAAGATTTCTTTTAGAGGCCTGTCTACCTACTGGAGACATTTAATCATAAATGGTTTTATTTTTCGCTTACGGAGGCGAGCTTTATATCGTTTATAAATATCTAATATAATATAAATTATTTTTTACACTTGTATAGTTTAACTTTTTCATGCTTTTATTTATATAGGGTAAGCTAACCTATTCTTGACACCTATCCAATTAATTGACACCCTAGCAATTTTCTTCCAAAAATAAGAAAATAACAACCCTAAATAGTTCCATTTGTACCAATTTTATTAGATATTATCATAATTTCTTAGTTTGGCATCATTAAGTTGCAATGAATATAATATGGCGACTAAACAGCTGAATGAAAAGTGCACATAATTAATTAAGTAATAATTTATTCATTAAAATATTAGTTTTCTTAAAAATTAAATTGTTTTAGACATGTAATCGTTTCTTTTAATACATAAAAACTTAAATAAGGTACCCATCTGCGTGCTTTACTTAGTTTTTGAATACTGATGAAAACTGAAGAGTGTCAATAAACTGGAATTTGAATTGCCGATAATAGGGAATTATGTGTCAATATTTGGGTAAACCATTGCAATTCGATAAATATCATAATTTCAATAACAAATAATATCCTAGTTAGAATTTAATTTTACTGGCAACATCTTAAAATATTTGTCTATATTTACCAAAATCGTTATTTGGAAACACTGCGGAAAAGAAATAAATATAAGATTTATTTCTTTTTATACGCTCGTTCTAAAAGTGTCAATAATTGGGCACTTTACCCTGTTTTCTTAGAATCATTGTTAGTTTTCAAAATAAAAATAAAATAAATAAAAACAGTCGTTGACAGCTCTATGTGGCATTTATAACTTTCAAATATTTAATTTCGTTTATTAGATAGAACTATAAATACAACGCACATTGTTTATGTCAATTAATCTTAGCGGTCTATATGTTTGATTAAGCCTAAAAATGCAATAACGTATTTGTTATTTATTCTTCTTCGACGGCCGAACGATACAACGGATCGATATGATTTTTGGTGACGACATGGTTGACGAATGGACATAGTCTAAGTCAGTATACAAATTTTAAATACACTGCTGAAACATGCGCTGACATGAAGGCGTGGAAAAGCTATTAATACATTGAGTCTTTGTACTATACAAATAGACAAAGGAATAGGTTATCATTATTCTCCTGCCCCTACTCCACTCTACGTGGGGTCGGCATACCGTGTTATAAACAATTTTTCACATAATTAAGCTATCTATTTACGACCGGCCGCCTGCCTGACATCAACCTTAGTCGCCTTTTACGACACCTCGGTAAGAAATGAGGGTACTCTATTCTACTCAGCCCGATTCCACACGGTGGGTCAACTTACCTTGGTAGCCTTTTGAGACACCTCGGTTAGAAATGAGGGTAGTCTATCCTACTCACCAGATACCACACGACATAGAGCTAAAGAGAGGTCACTGACACCCAAAAACAATAACACAAAAATACTATGGCGCTGTCTATAGATGTCTGCTAGATGTAAAACATTCTAATGACAATGTATATTACCATAGACACAATATATCACGGTTGCACCAATTCGAACAATGTGTATAATCTAGAAATGCAAATATTTTTACTCCGGAATACACAAATATTTTTTATTCCGGAAATGAAGTCTTCTCAGCCGATATTATACGCCGAAAGCTAGAATGTGTATAAAAGCGAAATATTATTCACTCTTTAAATTTAACAGGATTTCTTACCGAATGTAAATATTGGCTAAGAAAAGGGTTATTAAAATTTATCCTTTGGAAAGATGAAAGAGGGCTTTAATATTTTAATGCTTTTCAGTTTGAAGTTATGTATAAACGACGTATATTGAATATTTAAATAAAGACTTTTCAACAATTTCACTTATTGTAAGTGGCGATGAAAATATTTATTTGTTTTAGCTGACGCGTTAGTTAAGTTTCAAATAGGAATTAAATAAATTATTCTTAGTACCTGGGTGACCAAGCCTTGCTCGGTAATTTTATTAAAAGATTTAAAAAAAATGCATTTAAAAAATGTAATTATACATATTTCATCCGCCCGTTAACCATTGCGCTATTACAACTTGACAAATAATAGCAAAAAGCTTTAGCATCTAACAGGGGTAAAACAATTTTTTTTTAAATATAGCTAGATTGATTTTTCCCCCAAAATTCCCTACATGCCGAATTTCATGAAAATCGAAAAATATATATATAGACAAGATTTACTCATTTAAATATTTAAGATAATATTTAAGATATTTAATAAAAACTTAATTTTATACGTGCACTTTTATTTATTTTCTATTCTATTTTATTATATATGCAACTGAGTGCAAAGTTCGGGCATATAAAGTTTGCGACTAATCGGCAAATTTTAACTTAGATAACATATATATATATATATAAATGTTTTTATTAAAAAGTTATTATAGAACTTACTTATTTCTAGATTTTCGAAATATTTTTAAGGACTACTATTTAGAATGATTCCCGACAAGATAATGTTGACAATTCACGCACTATAAAATATTTTTCTTCTGATACCACAAGCCGTCCTTCGTAACCCCGGGCGGTCTTTACTTACTTTTTTCCCAACTGCAGGTTAAATTAAAATGATAACCTATTACAAATCTGAAATGGTTATTTTTCGTTTTATTATTATTTAAGTTTACGCAACTCCTAATTTCATTGGTTTTAGTAATTTTTCTATGATAGAATAAACGGTAATAGCTTATACGTCTATGAATACACACTAGATTAACTTATCATTAAATTAAATATTCTTGTTAATATGTTAAAATGATTAAATTACTTTTTACACATGTTCTACACAAGGTATAGAGTTATAAGTATATATGTATTATAAACAATCAAATATGATTTCCACGTAAAGGAATATTTTCGTATACGGTATTTGGTTTGATCTTTTTTATCCACATGATCAATCCTACGTGCTAACTGATAGCAACATTATTTTAAATGAAAATATACTAAAATTTTATTTTATATTTATAGTTTACACAAAATATATACTGACTCATGATAGTAATTTTGTGAGATTTTTTAAACTTCATTTAACGTTTATAAAAATGGAAATAATAAGTATATCATAAATCTGTTCTTATGGTAAGATGATTCTACTTTATGAAAAAAATAAATTAAAATGAAATGCCGCTTAGGTAATATAATATAATTATATTAATATCGGTCTCACGAGCGCCACCATGAAAAATACTGTTTCATGGATTATGACTTCGAATTTATTAAGTCAAGAAACAAAATAGCGAGTGGAACGCGTTTCGGA
Source organism: Morpho helenor (assembly GCA_029227775.1). Taxonomy (NCBI): domain Eukaryota; kingdom Metazoa; phylum Arthropoda; class Insecta; order Lepidoptera; family Nymphalidae; genus Morpho; species Morpho helenor. The sequence goes on from JARGCU010000006.1 coordinate 6,556,160, forward strand.
GCGTTCAGCAAATTGGTTAATAAATTAAAACCGGCAGTCTCAGCTCTGTCGCCGACAGATGGCGCCTGAAATACGACAGGTATTTAGCATGTTGCAACACCGGCCGCCTCGATTCACGTTTTAATTTTATGCTTTACGAGCAATTTCTGTATCAATTTTTTCCTGACGTACTTTGCATAATTCAAGAGTAGGTCCTGACTGTTCATTTCTCGAGCTCGATGGAGCAATTTTCGGTAAAATATTGCGTACTCCCGTAGGCGTATACGAATTGTTGAATGGTATGAAATTAAATGTAAATTTTATCTTGGCTTGTTTGTTTAAAAAGACTATTTCCGAAGACTATTGTGTATTCTAATAACCAAGCATAAGACAACTACAAAGGTTGCAATATTTGCTACATTTTCGTACAATTTCTCATGATATTGTAAATAACCTCTTTGTTTCCTGCGACTCCACAAAATATACATATGCTGGCTTTATAAACTGAAATTTCGTTCAATTTAAGAATGCATACATATGTCGCAACATACATCGTACATTCTTTGCATTTTACCTACCCAGGCTGAGAATCTAAAATATGCGGAGTATAGCAGATGGTTTCACTTATTACAAACTTGGACGGACCTTTCTCGTAACAAGGTGGTTTCGTAAGACTTGTAGCTCCTTAAGCTTATAATTAGTGGATGAAGAAACCTACAAAGGAAAGGAATTAGTCAAGCTTACCACTTAATCAAGTTCCGAGGCGTTTTCGTACGAAAACAATTTGGCCTGTTAATGACAAGGGAACTGGGTGAAAATACGGCTCTTATTTTATGTAACGGAAATTATGTATTTATTTAAAGAAAATTTTACAAAGATCCGCCATATGGTATCAGGCTGAATAGTATAGACCCTCATTTATTACCAAAGTGTCGTTGAAGGCGATTAAGGTAAGTTGGCCCGCCGTGTGTTATCCGACTAAGTAGAATAGACCACTCTCATTTCTTACCGAGGTGTCTCAATTGGCGACTAAGGGAAGTTGACGTAAGACAGGCGGCAGATCGTAAAATAACGAGCCAAAATATGTAACAACACGCTTAAAACATGTTGATCTGATATTGAACTGCCTTTTAAATTGATTTTAACTGATTTTTAATAACGTAACCACTATATATTATATAAATATAAAACAAATAAAACTTATAGTTTTATGTGTGATTAGGGCCGAAGAATCTTTGGTAATCAAGTGGTCTAAGCATTTAAGTGTTATAATTTTTCTCTATTGTGATTATTAATACGATTTGTTGTTGCGCGAAATACGTAAAACCAAATAATATCGCGGTAATAACGTGGTTGGAAGGTAAAGTTACCGGCTATTTATATAAAATGGGAACGTCAATGGAAAATTACAATTTATGTGGAATAAGCGCAAGCCGATTTATGAGTTTTCCGTAACGACATACGATCAGATCGTAAACAGTTTTGAGTTGATAAAATGTTATGGGCTCGCAATCTTTACATGCTATCGGTATTCATGTTCAAGGATTGGGGTTTTGGTGATATAAAAGAAAATTTTTAGCATGCATACCAAGAATCGATAAAGCAAATTGTCACGTGATATTCTACATATTGTTACTCGTACATGACGATATTTTTTATTTAAAACTAAGTAAGGGCCTGTTTGTAGGTACTGAAGCTGTGGTAGCCCAGCGGTAACACCGTGCGCCTCTTTCGACGAGGTCTAGGGTTCAAACCCCGGGCAGACACCAATGAGTTTTCTAGTAAAACTTATGTGTCTAATTGATAATTGCAATTTATCACACGCTTTTCGGTAAAGGAAAACATCGTGAGGAAACCTGCATATCTTTCTATAATTCTGGGGATATGTGTAACCTACCAATCCGCATTGGAGCAGCGTGGTAGGTCTTAGCTCCAATCCTTCTCTCCAAAAAAAAAAAAACGGAGAGAAGAGGCCTATGCCCAGCAGTGGGATAGTAAGAGGCCGTTACTTACTTTCTTACTTACTTAAGGGCCTGTTTATTTACAACTGCTTGGTAAACTTGGTTTAGAGACAAGAACGAAAGGGAAAAAGGCTTGCAGCCATCGCGCTGCTCCAATGTAACCAATAAGATTACATATTTTGTTATAACTTGTTTTAAGTTTATGCTATGTATGGAATATTGTAATATCATTTAAGATTTTATCATCTTCCTGTCATTATCCCACTCTAAGTTGAGTCGGCACAACATGTTATAAACATGTTGTCACATGATTTGGCTACGTATTTTACGACCGACCGCCTTCCTGACACTAAATTACCTTAGTCGTTTTTTAAGACAGCTCGGTAAGAAAGAGGGTGGTATATTATACTTAGCCGGTTATCACCGGATACCGGCCGACTTACCTTAGTGGCCATTTCCGACACCTCGGTAAGAAATGAGGGTGGTACTATTTCTATTCAACCGGATAGATACCACACGGCGTATCATTTAAGATTTTATGTTATAAATAAAAAAATATATATCCAAGAATTCACCAGCCATATGCAGGTTTTCTCGGAAAAGGTGCCTTGGCCCCAATCCCACGACTTTTTGGTGAGGGTCACAATTTCTTACTGTCAAATTGCAATCTGCCACTCGAGGCGGGGAGGACGTATCTGTTGTATTGTGTGTCTACTCACTGAAATTAAAGTTTTTTAATTAAATCCCGAAAGTCAAGATTGTGGACATCACACTTACCATTCAGAGGTCGCAGCTTTTTTTCTAATTTTTAATAATAATAAATTGATATTATTCAGGTGAAATATAAATATATCTAAACATTTCATAAAACAAATTTCCCATAAGCTGTCTGTCTATATGTGAAGGATTATATGTATAAGCCAGATTTTGTACAGTTTATAGTTAATGATAGTGTAATTCTTGAGGACGGTTTAGGCTACTTATTAAGGTGTAAGTAGTATGTAAATTGACTGAAGCGGATGAAGTCGCAGGCAGTTAGTTTTAGATATACTACGAGATTCACGTCAACTTTAATAGTTTTCTTTTCATTCACACGACTGCGCAATTTGCGGTAGGTGATTAATTAAAACATTAGTCTATATTAGTGGTAGTCAGTGCCAGGTACTGAAATAGCAGCTATTCGTTATAAGAATGCTTTCATAGCACTTTTTGTAAAATATTTAAACAGTAAATTTTATAGTGTATAACTATTATCTACTCATTTTGCATAAGTAAGTTATGCATAAGCCAGATGCGACAGAGATAGTAACAGGTCATTACACGGGAGAAAAACACTCAGCGATCGTGGTTAAGCCTGACTCTATGTTGCAAATCATGAATCTTCAGCATTCGTTAGGATTCTGGCGATCTAGCTTTTTTGAAGCATCAAATTGGTGCTTAGCAAATCTGTCCTACAAATGCAGTAGTACTCCATACACGCTCGGAACTGGGCCAAGTGTGCGCAGTTCTGATTCGATATATTGCTTGACTTAGTAGACGATTTTTGGTTCAAGTGTAGTCACATTACTTAGCTAAAATTGCGTAAACCTCTATAAATCTGTAATTGAAATGATAACTGATGAGTTATTTGTTTTATATATAATATATCGTAACCATGTGACTGTTTTTCTGTACATGAAGGTTTTTTTGCAAGACGTTTTTAACGGAATTGTATACTTCTTAAATTAAAATGTATCATTAAAATGTATCATGTAGTCACATTACTTAGCTAAAATTGCGTAAACCTCTATAAATCTGTAATTGAAATGATAACTGATGAGTTATTTGTTTTATATATAATATATCGTAACCATGTGACTGTTTTTCTGTACATGAAGGTTTTTTTGCAAGACGTTTTTAACGGAATTGTATACTTCTTAAATTAAAATGTATCATAATTCTCCTGCCCTTATCCTACTCTAAGTGGGGTCGGCACAAAATGTTTTCAACATGTTGTTCATAGATTTGGCTAGTTATTTTACGATCGTCCGTCTGCCTGACTTCAATTTACCTTAGTCGCCTTTTACAACACCTCGGTAAAAAATGGTCTATTCTACTTAGCCGGATACCAAACGGCGGTTTTAATAGTAACGTACAATTAAGTCATTACGAAAAATTGAAGTAACTACTAATATTGAACTGTACTACTGTAATTGAAATTTCAGTTGAAGCCTTATGTTACAGTGTGAAATATATTACGATTGTCCCTTACAATTTCTGAAATGGACGACTCTAAGTATCTAGGGAGATATAAAAGGAAATGAAGCTAAGCCCTTCGGAAATCTCAGAAATTGGTTCTTTTTCTCCAAGTGCGTGTGGGGACAATGGGTCGGCTCTAACCAATGAAACAGAGTTACTGTCGCCGCTCCGGGGAGCAGTTTTTATGCCGTACAGTTAGATTTATACCATAATAGAGTTCGATTTTTCGCGTTTATAGACAAAAATTATGTATCTATTGACTGGCCTGGTGGCGCAGTAGGCAGTGGCCCTGTCTTCAGCTTCACGAGTCGCGGGTTCGATTTCCACCGTGGGCCAACATTTTCAACAACAATTTGTATGAGTGAATGTGATTTCACTTTACAATAAGTTTAAATAATTAATTATGTTTTCATAGATACATTGAGCATTATTTAAAATATTATAGAAAATATAAATGCTTTATTGGTGTAAAGGATATACAATACCTTGATAGTAACGGTCTTAACAAATTAAACATTAGAATATAACTTATTACTAATGTTATACACATTGTTATTTATCATCTTTATATTAATTAATGCAATAAAGAGATAATAAACTAATTAAAAACCACAATTAGTTCGTACTTATTTCTAATGCGATACTATGAAAAATAATACAGTGAAAAAGTATGAATGAAGAAAAATATCTAGGTAGAAAAATATCTACCTATTAGATAATAATATAATACAATCAACAATATTTTAAGGTTTACTGGGCTCATTTAAGAAGGTGAAATATTTGTTCTTATTATATATCACCGTTTGTGTGCACACTTGATTACAGAGAGTTGAATGAATGGCCGCGCCGCGTACATTGTTTGTTATTACCTATCTACCTACATAACACCTCCACCCTTATTCTAAACTTACAACTAACAGGATAAACTTAATTAGTAACTAAATTAATAACAATAACTAGTAATAGTACTCATCCAATCCGTAACGAATTGGTCTTTTTATGTGTGGTCTATACGGTGCCCTTCGTACACGTTGAACGTTAGGACCAAGCTCTATGCTACTAGCCCCCCATGAAGTATCTGATTCTTGGGTGGTTGTGTTCCCTGGTGACGAATTGTAAGTCTCATTTAACTCACTTAATACCGATGCCGAACGTTCTAACTGCCGAGATGGACCCGCCGTTGGTATTGGTTGATAACCCGTGTTGTTATTTTTAAAAGATACATTATTTTCAGAGCTTGGTGGGCTACAACCTAAAAGTCTTAACTTTAATTGATCAATATGTTTGTGTAATATTTTACCTTGTAATGTTTTAATATTATAATCAGTTTTGCCGAGTCTTTGAACTATTTCCCCCTCAGCCCACTTCCTATAATCGTTTATCTGTCTGTACCAAATTTTGCTACCAATGTCTAGTTCCCGGTTTACTCCTTTAATTTTATCAAATTGCTTTTTTTGTTTTGTTTTGATTTGTTTTTCCCTGTCCGGTTTTAAACAGTCTAACCTCATACGCGTCGAATGCCCCAGTAATAGTTGAGCGGGACTTTCGCCTGTGGTTTCGTGCCTAGTGTTTCGATACATTAATAAAAATCTTGTTATTGCCGTTTCCACGTCTTTTTTTTCTAATATAGATTTTTTTATTGCTCTTTTACACAATTTTACTGCGTTCTCAGCAGCCCCATTCGAAGAAGGATGTGCTTTGCACGCGTGGGTTCGGATCCCATCCTCGTCGCCAATATTATATATCACCGTTTGTGTGCACACTTGATTACAGAGAGTTGAATGAATGGCCGCGCCGCGTACATTGTTTGTTATTACCTATCTACCTACATAACAGTTCTCTATCTAACAGTCTAGTCACTCAGTGGTCAGTAGTAGTCAGTTGTCTATACCGGAAATAAAGTCATATACTGAGATTTTATTGATATTACCGTACAATAAGAATTTTTTGTTTAAAAAATTACGTTCACTTCCGTACTTGGAAGAAAACACTTCTCATACAGATGAAAAGGATAAAAAACCTTTTAGAATTCTTAAATATCTCATTTCGGTATTCAAATCAAATAAAATCTGCCTTTTCATGTAGATTCGCCAGAGCAGCATTTACCTATTACAGGGTATTCGTCTCCCGCCTCGAGTTCAAAATAAGGTTATCTCTAATTTTATGAACGCTCGCAAAGGATAAATTTTAAATGAATTGGCTAAATACTTAATCGGCGTAATCAGTCATGCTTATATGAAATATATATAAGACAATTAAAAGTAAATTTTGGGAACGGCAAATAAAATTGTGTTGCTCTGGAAACAAACAAAAGACAATCAATCTTTATTTTAATTTCCGATTCCTTTTTTACATTATTTTTATAACAATAAAAATATGATAAATAAATTTTACAATATTCCTTTTCACAGATATTATTTTCTTTATTTAAACTATCTCTATGGATCATAGAGATATTCGAAATTAAGTAATTCATATTTTTTACATATATACTCGTATTATACACCATACTACGAGAATAATCGTAATGAAGTATCAAGCTAAAAATAAACCTTTATTATTTAGACTTATCTCACGCAAAAAGCAAAGGTAATGTTGTTTCGTAAAATCATAAAACGTTAAAGACAAATTGTAAGTCAAAAAGATTACGCTCTAATTTAGTTAAACTATATTTACATATAATTCAACTTTCAGCTTTTGGTTTATCCCTAGTGAAGTTTAAGTCCCCTAGGTAAATAAAATACAAAATATTTTATTTTAATCTATCTTATTTAATAAAAATGTAGTTTTCAATTTTATATTATTAACGTGAGAAAGTTCGATGAAACAAAATTTAAAGTCGCTTTTACTTTTTTTTTTCCCAACTTTCACTTTTAGAATTACATATAAAATATAATGGTTGGCAAAAGGTGTTTACTGATGGTTCAAAAACTAATTACGGTTCTGGAGCAGCTTATTTCGATCAAAGTTAATATTACAATGTCAATTGTCTCTAGAAGTTTTTCTAAAATTTTAGAGGCCTTAAAATATATTCGTTCAATAAAACAAACTAATATTGTTATATTTACGGACAGTCGAAGCGCCATACAGACTATAGCTAAATGTGCCTCTGGAAACAGAGGTGTATCGTTAGCTTACACTATTCTCAGTAAGTTGAATGAACTACAAAATATAAAGATACAATGGATCCCATCGCATATAGGTCTTTTTGGTAGCGAGCAAGTGGACATTTTAGCAAAAAAGGCCATCTTAGAAGGGTAGGAGATTTTAGTTAACCCATCTTTTTCGGATATATTACCTAAATTGAAACTTAAAATTTGTAAACTTTGGGAAAATAGTTTCAGAGATAGCTCTTTAAATAAAGGAATATGGTACTAAAGTATCCAAGACATGCCTCACAGTAAACCTTGGCTGCGACAACACGAATGCGCCGTGCGTACTTAGTGATGGCCTCTAGATTAAGATCTGGACATATTCCATTAAGAAAATTTGGATATCTTATGAAAAAAGTAGACTCACCCAACAGTTTATCGTGTGGAGTATGTGAAGATATCCAACACTTCTTAATGGAATGTGTTCAAAATGGTCAGATGAGGATGGAAACCTTTGATAAGCTTGAAGTAAATTATATGGATATTGGCTTTATAAATAGCATTTTAGCTGATCCCAATTCTGATCGAGCTAAAATGCTATATATTTTTGCTATAAATAGTTTAGTTCATTTTTGGATATAGATAATTTAAATAATATGAAAATTTGTATAGAAATAAGTAAAAGGGTACTATAGGACTGACATGTACAAATGTATAAAAGTCCTTAAAAATAAAGATTAAAAAAAAACTTTTACTTTTAGTTAAACTTCCATTTCTGTGATGAAAGCTATTAAAATACTTTCGCAAAATCTCTAAGAATTCAAAAAATAATTAAAAATTAGGGTCTAAATTACCACAATAGCAAGTTTTGTGATTTAGTCATATTTAAATTTTATTGTTTTAAATGTACATATTGTTTGGGTCATAATATATATCGCTCGATACGCAAAAGAAGATACTTCTTTTCTTCTTCTTCGACCTGCCGCGTGGTATCCGGCTGAGTAGAAGAGGCTACCTTTATTTCTTACCGAGGAATCATTAAAGCCAACTAAGGTAAGTAGATCACCTAACAAGATGTTTAAAACATGTTGTTCCGATCCCACTTAGTGGGATTAGGGCAGGTACGTAATAGGTAAAATTTGAAGTTATGTTCAGAGCCATTCAAGCTAACATAAAGTAATAAATAAATTACATTAATTTAAAAACAAAATATCACTATGATGACATAGCTTTCTTGAAATCACGCTCCTTGATATACTGTTTAAAAATTCCTCGAGATAGCCTTAGGAAGTACGTGATACTTTCAGCATAAAGATATTATAATGCGAGGTATGTTAAACATACAAATTCTTGCTAATGTAAAGCTTTTTATGTATACAACATGGTTTATATTTGCATGAGTTATGCAGAGAAAAATTATAATAAAATGTATATTTACGATTTTATGAATTTTTACGTCGAGCTGAATGTAAGACGCTATTTATTCTGCTAAAGGGATTTTGCTATGTATAAAACTTTAAAGGTGAATTTAAGGAAACAGTAGGATAAAATAAGGAGAAATTTAATAGACCACCCTCGTTTCTTACCGAAATGTCATAAAAGGCGACAAAGGTAAGCTAACGTCAGGCAGGCGGCCGGTCGTATAATAACTAGCCAAATCGTATAACGTCATGTTTGAAACATGCTGTGCTGACCTCACTTAGAGTGGATAAAAGAAGGAGAATGCATACGGTTTCTTGGTGATACGGTTTCTAAGCGTTAAAAGTAAATAAGACGAACCAATCGCTACCCATCGCGTTTCTATCGCTACCCACATATCAACTAATCAAATGAAAAACAAGAAATAAAAGATGCTATAAAGAAATTGAAATATTAACCTTATATGTTTCTTTTGTCATATAAGTACCTACGAAAAACGTTTTATACATAGAACCTGGCATAAATCTTAATAGACCTAAATAAATCGTGAAATGAATCTGTAGACGCGTGGCGTGAAAAGTGTTTTGTCACGTTCCTACATCGACCGTTCGACGTGACGTCACGTATCCGGTTGATATATGAAATAAGATGAAAGTCTCGTTTGACCGGTTGCAAAAAAGCGCTATATATTTGAATAATTTAGAACCTATATGAACCCAATTTTATTTTGGATCCAGAGTGAAATAGCACTGTCACGTTTCAACCGAGTTACTTTGACCTTTCGGAGTGATGTCACGTTCGGCTTAGATTTATTATAGAATCTAAATCGAAATAAATGTTGAGATTATATTACAGATGATTTCTTATAACATGTGATGGGCGATAAACATTAGGGAATCTGCAATTACTAAGTTGCATTTGCGTATTACCGATTAGTACCTGAGTAACTGATGAAAAACAGGAATAAAACATTTTTTTTAATAAAACCTAGCTAGATCGATTTCAATCAAATCAGTCCAGCCGCTACAGAATACACACAAAAAATTATTTTTATGTGCATACGAATATATACAGCTGAAGAGTTTGGTTGGTCGTTTGTTTGTTTGTTTGTTTGTTTGTTTGTTTGTTTGTTTGTTTGTTGGAACGCGCTTATCTCAGAAACTACTGGAACGATTTGAAAAATTCTTTGAGTGTACAACATATGTCTAGCTTTTAAGGTTAACAGACTTTAACCATTTTTATGGTTATCATACTATATTAAGGTCTTAATATTTCCATGCGGACGGAGTGGCTGGCAATTGCTAATATAAAATAAGACCACGCATCTCAGGCATTTTGTTTATTGTATTTTGTATAGTACCTACTCTTACAATAAATACTCTTAATATAAAATTTAAAATTAGATGATTCGAATCTCGAATAAGCACCCTGTTGAATAAGAAATCTCTATTTACAAATAAACTTAATTAGGGAAGCGAAGTCGATATAACTTGTCCAATTAGCTGGTATATTCAGTTACAAATTTGCTTTTAATTAAAGCTGCCGATGCTGTAGTCTATACTAATGTTAGGACCCTTATTTGCGTTATATATTTAACACGCTGAAAAGTTTAAAAACTATAATGTTTATTGATTTAAATTGGGTAATATTTTCATTACTACTCTGTTCTTCTCCGTATCTTTGTTATATAATGAGCATACCTTTAATTATTCTATATACTTTCAAAAATAGAATAACTTGTGGGGTTATGTATTGGAACTAAACAGGCGAACTGGATATTTACGACCTTAGTATAAGGGGCCTAATGCGCTGGACCAATGTTGATGAAATTCGGTATAATTGAAGCTTATGTACCAGGCTAACAAATAGAATAAAATATTATCCTCCTGCCCTTATCCCACTCTAAGTAGGGTCGGCACAACATGTTATAAACATGATGTCACATGATTTGGCTGCGTTTTTACAACCGGCCGCCTGCCTGATTTCAGCTTACCTCAGTCGTATTTTACGACAACTCAGTAAGAAAGAGGGTGATCTATTCTACTATACCGGATACCACACGGTGGGTCAACTAGTCGCCTTTTACGATACCTAGGTAAGAAATAAGGTTGGTCTATTTTACTCAGCTAAATACCACACGGCGGTAACAAATAGAATAAAACAATTCCAATTTTCCCATTGGGAATAGGAAAAACAATATAGTATTTAAAAGTTTACGCGAATAAAATAATACCACTAGTATTTAATAAATATGGGAACTCCCTACCAAAATTTCCTATTATGCTATTTATGTATTAATTATTATAACATTGAGTCCACGTCTCCGCTCGCGTGGAAATCAGTGTGTCACCAAGTTTTAATTTATATAAACCTTTCAGTAAAAACCTAACAAAAATCCCTTTAGTAGATTTTTACAGACAGGCAAATTCGGAGCACTTTGTTTTATAATATGTATATAGGTATATACATTCATATAATGAAAACGCACACATTACGTGCATCTACATACATATCCAAATAATATTTAGACGTTTTATTCAAATAAGGTTGTGCGAATAAACACGTTTCTCTTAATAAATATTATTACAGCGGCCCGCGAGGCAACGTTTTGTAAATCCCACGCCGACTAAATAGCCCATTGCGGAGCGACTGCGGATTTCTGTAGAATTAACCTAATAGAAATCTACTTCTTTAATTCACTTTTAATGAGCTTTTCGTATTGTTGTTCATTTTAAATGCCTTTTCATTTCATATATAACAAAATATATAGTTAATTGAATTGCTCTTGTTGTACACAAGAGATCATAAGAACTTTCATCTACATTTAGTATATAGCATGTATTTTATATTATTTATTTATTTATGTACCCTAAAAATGTAGGAAAAAACATTATTGGTAAAAAAGTGTACAAAGGTCAACTTATCCCTATGACAGAGATCTCTGCCACCTAACCATTGCCATTGTAGTATAAAATCATCATCCTCATGCCCTTATCCCACTCTAAGTGGGGACGGCACAACATGTAATAAACATGCTGTCACATGATTTGGCTGCGTTTTTACGACCGGCCTCCTGCCTGACGTCAACTTACCTTAGTCGTATTTTACGACACGTCAGTAAGAAATAGGGTGGTCTATTTTACTAAACCGGATACCACACGGTGAGTCAACTTACCTTAGTCGCCTTTTACAAAACCTCGGTAAGAAATGAGGTTGGTCTATTCTACTCAGCCGGATACCACACGGCGGGTTGGCTTACCTTAGTCGCCTTTTACGTCACCTCGGTAAGAAAAGTGGGTGGTACTATTCAGACGGATACCACACGGCGTTGCCATTGTAGTATAAAATAAATACAATAAATACATGTCGGTTAAATGAAACTAACACGTTAATAAATCGTATAAGGGCAAGGGACTTTAGTCAATTTTATTTTATTTTTTTTGAACCAATCAAGCATTTATTTATTCAACCAAGAACAATAAATGAACACTTACTTAATTCTAAATTTTTTTTCTCATTATTAACTTGCTAACTTTTACCCGCAACTTTGTTCGCGTGGACTGTAGTCTTGAAATTAAGAGTAGCTTCTGTCACTCTCCAACACTGCAAATATCTCCATAACAAAAATCAGATCGATCCAGGAAGACTCAGAGGGATTTATCATTTTATCAGGAACATAATTCGATAATTTTAGTAAATAATCCGTACTTACATGAAATATATGTATATTAAAATAGCTCAGTAAAACGAGTACAAAAACTCCTTATACATCATAAATATAAATTGCTCTTATTTACTTAATTGTTAATACATATGTTGTTAACCTGAAAGTAACTAATATTATCGAACTGTATTATCGTTCAGTGGTTCTTTCTAGAAGAGGTTGTTGCTGGTTTCTAGCTGAAACCATCCTTCACGAACCAACTTAATAGTTGAGGTTATCTTCAACTTTGACCAAGTTAAAACAGAAGGTGTTGGCTTGTACTATAAAAGTTAAACGATGTAAAACGAATTGCACACAAATTACAATATAACGCGAAGCGAGGGTTAATTTATTGTATCATCATGCGGTTTAATATTGGGATCAAGTGGTGGGGGAGTGAAAACTCTTGCGTATACGGGGCTTGTAATTTACATTTTAAGTTAACAGTTTGAAGTTCAAGAGGCTAAAACGACGAACAGATTATGAGTGGCATAATGATCAAAGCGTTTTCTCGGTTAAAGTAACTACGAAGTTTAACCTAAACTAGTAGTATTCGTAATTTTGCTTTCGCCAACTTGAGCGTTTAAGTAGCCTCAATAATAAAATATGTGGTTTTTTCCCCGTTCTCAATATGCGTCCAGCGGATTAAAAGTGACGCGTAACAGAGGGACAAAAAGAATATTGCATATATATAGGCAACAGGAAAAATGAAAGGATATTAAATATTGCACAAGATAAGTTTTGCTTACTTCTGGACTTCTAATAATTCTTTTATAAACACTGCAATGTTTTTTAAAGTATAAAATTTGGACATCAGAATATAAATTAAATTAATAATTTTAATCAAAAATTTTGATATTCGCTTACCAAAACTGCTTTACTATAAATTATCTCACTTTGTAGGTTAACTGGCAGAGATCTCTTTCAAAGAGATTAGTTGATATTTGTACACTTTTTTATTAATAATGCTTTTCGAACGTTTGTTGTGGTACATAAATAAATAAATAAATAAACTTTTTATAAGCTAAGCAGAAAACACAATGCACGCAAATTACGATATAATGCGTACCGCGATGAAATTTATAGCTGGAGCGTGAGGCTTAATATTAAAGTCCTGTGTATCAAACTGCGGGTCTATAAACTTTGTTGCCTGTGGTGGTAACTATTATGATTTTTATTTTCTTTAAGAAAAAAAATAGTTTGAGCTTATTTATACCAAGACGTCGTAGCCCAGCCAGTAGCCTCCCTTGCCGTACCTTGCTATGCCCATGTATTTGGATCTTAATTTATAGTGGACTAGCTTTTATCCACAACTTCGTTTGCGTGGGCTGTTCTCGCGTGATAGTTTGATAATATATGGCACTTTCCAATGTCATCCTATTCCTGTAGAATTAACAGAATTTCTGTAGCCTATATGTTATGTTCCGGTGTATATGGAATAATTGTGCCAAATTTCATTGATATTGGTTAAGCGGATTCGCCTTGAAAGAGTAACAAACATATATCCATATTCACAAACTTTCGCATTTATAACATTAGTAGGATATAAAAAGCATATATTTTCCAATACAGGGACCTCTTTAACATATTATAATTCCAGTTCCCACCGGTAACGTCCTAATTGTTTGCTGGGTCATGTATTTCATAGTTTTGTTTGATTTCATCAAGCAACTAAGAGTATGTAAATCTATTGAGTATAAAAGTTCAAGGTCAACTTTTATACTAATAAATCATTCTCTTAATATAGCAAAAATCATTTATTGTAGAATAGTAAGTAATTAATTGGCCTGGACTTTATTAATATCTGATTAAGTTATCGGAAGTTTGCTTATGATGACTCACTAGATTGCGGAACCACGATACAATATGATGTAGTGGGTTAACCTTCTCACTACTCTAACCTTCACCCTAATAGTAATCGCACCAGAATCTCAACAGACCGCGGAAATTGTGGACAGTATTATGTTTCATAATAAACATGCCCTTTATCTATCCTGTTCAGAGAACACGTCAAGCTATGGGTTCTGTTTTTATCATTAACTTCTTACCCTATGTGAAATATTTGCAATTTTCATACAACTTGTTTAACCTTCATCGTTTTGCTTCATAGATGGACATTACTTACCGGCTCCCTAAAAGATTTCGACGTCTATGTGTTGTTTAAGGTTATCTGTGTGTTAGACCGGACCTTGTATAGTATATTGTAAGCACTTTTCATGACTTCTTTCTTTAAACTTTTGTCACAGAGTTTTAAAAATAGTTGTTTTATGGCGAAACTAGCAGGTTAGAATTTGGCGCCACTTGGCAAAATACCAGGAATATATAAGTCAAGTTTGGTTAGATATGAACAAATAAATAAAACTGAATTCCTGAACAAATATTCAAACTAAAATTGGACTAAATTCCGTATAATGCATCAGTGATTCCCGACAATGGCACAGGAAAGCAAGTGCCTTCCGGCTAAAAATTGAATAAGTGGAAAACAATATAAGCCACTTTACTTGAATATTTTGCTGTAATAAAAAAATGAAAGAGGAATTGAAGGTTCGTTTTCATCAAGTGGTTAAAAAACAAAATATTATAAAATTATAAGTGAGAAGCGTCTCTTGCCTTAATATATAATCATACTCCTGTATTTATGCCACCCTAAATGAGGTCACGCCACTACATGATTTCCACTTTCACACATTCCTACCATTCGTCATTTCTAGTGCTTCTCTATTCTATATCATACTTTACACACTCCAACACTCTCTATTTATATGAATGTCTTTTCGGCCTCTCTCTAGTCACATATACATCCACATTCATATTTAACACTCGTTTGGTCACATGATTTTCATACCTCCTCATTGTATGTTCGTACCATCTTAATCTTGCAGTTCTCGTCTTTTCTATAATAGCGCATCTTTTAGGATTTCCGTATAAATAAATATATGGGACACTTATATACACATTTTGTTCAGGTTTGTCACACCGCACATCCACCTTAACATTCTTATCTCATTTGGATGCACTCTCATCCATCTCTAAATCCGTATAATTTCAAATAATACCAAATTAATAAAATGCCACATCTAGAAAGTAATTTATAGTTTATGTCATTGCGCTGGGCTGACATACCTACTTTAAGCTGCTTTGGATGTCTAATCTGCCAATCAAAGAATTTATTTTCCATTGAAATAAATGAAATCGTGCCCTCTTTGACACTCTAAGGAATTGAAAGTAAATTATGTTCGTCGTGTTCCGGCTGTCCCTGACAATTTTTATTATTGCCTGGATGAATTTAGTACCTAGGGAGACATGAGAGGAAATGAAGCCGAGCCCTTCGGAAATCTCAGAAATTGAGTTTTTCTCTGAATGTATGAGGATAATGATAAAGCGCTAAACGAACGAAGTACAGTCACTTTTATCACACTGATATAAGATATTTTTTGACGATAGCTATGTCATTTACATTACAACAGTAAACTCTGGTCTAAATGATCGATACAAACCTATACCGATATACCTCAGAATATTAACCGTAGTGTTTTTTAATAATGAAGAGTAGTATATAGTAGATCGCATTTGGTGTCCAGCCGAAAATAGAGCATCCTCATTTCTAACCGAAATGTCGTAACAGGCAATTAAGGTAAATTGCCCCGCCGTGTGGTATCTGGGTAGGAAGAATAAACCACCCTCATTTCCTACTGAGATGACGTAAAAGGCGACTAAGTAAAGTTGACGTCAGGCAGGCGATCGTAAAATACTTAGCCAAACCGACCTCACTTAGAGTGGGATAAGGGCACGAGAAAGATGAATGAAGAATAATACATATACTACATGTACAGACACAAGTTATAAAAATAAGGAAATGTGAAAATTTTCTAGATTTATTAAAGTTTAGTCTAATCTTTAATTCTATAAGAGTACATTGCTTATCTGAAGAGGAGCAGTGTAATAAGTAGGAACTGGTATCCCCTTATCCCGTGAGGGTAACCAAAGTGTAATAGTTACACTTGAACTGTTTTAATCTTATAACTACTAGTAATACAAATCCTTAACTAATGTTCCTAAAGTTTGTACAATATCCGTCATCTATATAATAGCTCCTCTTCGACAAGTTACGGTCGGACCAAACAAATAACTGCTGCCTACGGCGGGATATTAAATCAAAGTGTTTTAATTAAGGCGCACCTATAAATTTCAACACTAGGCGTCATAATGGAAGTGTTATAACCACTTTATTTTATGTTCATCTTTACATTTCTTGAAAGATTTATATTATCTATACTAATATACTAGCAATCGCCAGCGTCTCCGCCCGCATAGAGAGATTAAAACCGTAATATAGTATTTAGATAACCATAAAAATGTTTACAGTGCGTTAACCTTAAAAGCTAGACATATGCTGTCGCGAACTCTTATTTAGAACTTTTAGAGGGGAACAATTTTGTAGTAGGTACATGATTTTTGAATAACTATAACTGTTTACTCAGCGCACGCAAGGAAAGCTTTAAATTTTGCCGTTTCCGTACTATTTTTTATTGCTGCTCCTCTCCTATCCATCTTAGCGTGATGTTATATATCCTATAGCCTTTTGTAGATAAATGAACTATCTTACACTGAAATATTTTTTTAAATCAGTCTATTAGTTCCTGAGATTGCCGCGTTCAAATATAAAAAAGAGAGAGAAGTAAGTCTCATTTGCTTTCTGTTCATAGTCGATGGATACATTAACTCGTAGTCTAGCGCCCCTTCTCTAGTATAATAACTCTATGCATAAAAGACAAATAGAATATCAAGTGTGACGACTATACTAAAAACAGCAATTTTTTAATAAAATTTCATATGCAAAAGATTTCATAATGAAGGTAGTAGCGATTCAAATTCAAAATATTCTTAATCAAATAAACTTGTAAACAAGTGCTTTTGAATCGTCAACTCTACTGCTGCTTCGGAAAGCTGTTCCTACCAAGAAGAGCCAGCAAGAAACTCGGCGGTTGCTCTTTTTAAAAAAACTACAATTCTTAATGCTAGTTACATTTGATCGTTTCTATCTTGTACAGGGTCGAACAATATCTATATCCACGCATCTTTATCGTCAAAATAATCCTCAACAGTATAGTAGGCTTTCTGTATCAGTCTTTCCTTAATAGTGTTTTTAAACTGCTGTAATGGCAAAGTTAAAATTGATTGTGGAATTTTATTATAGAATCTTATACCCAAACCCACAAACGACTTACGTACTTTTTCAAGGCGCAAAGCAGGGGCCGCAAGGTCGGTTCCTACTTTGTCTATTATATACATCGCCTATTGTTTTATAATTCTTTATATTTTTATATACAAAAATTAAATTACTTAAATTATTACACGTCGATTACACGTCCACTCCGGTTAATCAGTTAGATAGTAACTGATGTAAGTCTTGCGATTTTTTAAAGCGACTTCTTTATTATAATATGTTTATACAAATATACTTTAATAATTTTTATGCTATACTTGTACAACCAGCCCGTTTCAGCTTAATTTAAAGATATATTAATTACAGTTAAAATAATACTTCGATATTTTTAAATGATTATCCGCTAGATCAATCTAAAGATTGTTTGAAAATTTCATCTAACATTCATTTATATTCCTATTTCATGTATTAAGATTGTCTTTAACAGCTTAACTAAATAAATTTAATAATAATCTGAATCCCATATTGGGTTGTCGTCTTAAACATTAAGGTTTTTTAAAAGTTACTTTTTTATGCCGTGTGGTATCCGGCTGAGGTACCGGCTTACCGAGGTATCGTAAATGTATTAGAGCTATTATATTAAATACTTGATAGTCGAATTTATTTGTCCAATTTGTAGTTTGGCGAATTTATTATTTATTGAAAACTTAATAAAACTTAAAAGCATCTTACATAAATTTCGAACGTATTTTTCCATTTTGCTCAAACGAGAGCAACAATATACGGTATAATTATATATTCAAGCAGCGGGAGGCAATTAACATGAGAATTCTCATTAGCACTTCGCAAAGGGAAACTTTTGATGTTAAGCAGAAAGAAAAAAAATCAAGACCGAGTCCGAGGCTCATTAACGTGCCTTTAATAATAGTGAAATGCTTCCGGGCAATAGCTGCTAGAGCATTCAAAATTGCTTTCAGTTTTATATTACTGTAATCAGTGGTTATGGATCAGTTTATTTATGGAAGACTATTTCAGTATTATTTCTTGATGACAATGATATTAAGATAATGTTATTATACAATCTGAATATATAGTGTACCAATAATGTAATTAGCATTTAAAATTAGGAATGAGTCAGACTTCAGACGACTTTAATATACTAATATTAATTCTATTGTCAACGCCGTGTAGTATTATAAACATAATAAACATATAAACGTAATAACATGTTATAAACACGTTATTACGCCGTGTTATAAACATGTTGTCATATGTTTTGGCTACGTATTTTACGCCCGCCTGCCTGACATCAACTTAACTTAGTCGTATTTTAGGACACCTCGGTAAGAAAGAGGGTGGTCTATTCTACTTAACCGGATACCACATGGTGGGTCACCTTACCTTAGTCGCCTTTTACGACACCTCGGTAAGAATTGAGGGTGCTACTATTCTATTCAGCCGGATACCACACGGCGTTCTAGGATCTTTTAAATTATCGATCTTTAAAAGAATTAAATTTATGCGTTTCATTTTTAATATTTCATAAACGAAACTCAACTTATTTTCTAAAAGCCATGACAAACGCAAAATTGGTTACCCCCAGAAAGGGTTATGAACAATTTTAGAATTGCATTGCCATATCAAATATTCACAAAAGTTTGAATATGGCAAACTTTCAACATAGGATATAGAACCGTTAAAATTTAATATCGTCGAAACTGAAGCAGACTTTAAAAAATGTAGTTGCAACGAAACTTATATTTGTTGTTGTACAGTATTTTTATTATAAATTTCGATATGCTCGATGATTCGATAGTCTCAACGATTTTTATGGCGTTAATAATGTTAAATAAGTTGTACAGGCAAACACAGAGGCATCTTCAATAATTCAAAATACGGAAAGTAGAGCGCAGATGGTAAACAAGCATCGTTGTCATTAGACTTAACACTTAAGTTCTTAGTTAGCCCTAACGAATAGGGCGACGACTGTACTACGGTCTGAGGAACCGTTGACTTCGGTTGTGTACCGAAAAGTCACAATTGACCAAAACTTGAATTTGTGACCTCAATCTGTACTCAGAACTACAATAGAGAGACTTAGACGCTGTTTGTATAAAGTAACTCACGGATAGTATTTTGTGACCGAAAATACTTTTAAAACAATTTCCTCGTTTAAATAAACACTCTTCTAGCAATCCGTTTTCATGTAGAAACAATTTTCGTGGAACTCATATTTTCTTAGTAACATAAAGAAAATGGACATTCAGGAAAATGCAGTTAAAATTCTTGGAACATGCACATAGGTCACTAAAGAATGTTTCAGAAGAATATTTCTCGGAGATATAATCATTAATCAAACATACGTTCACATTACATATTAGTTGAGTATTTTACGATTTTAAGATTGCGTTAATTACTATTTAACCAGGTCGGTTACGTAATAAGTAATTGTTTCTTTCATATTCATATCTCATTTCTTAGAGTAAGGTCCTAAATCTGAAATCCAGGATCTGGGATTTCAGATTTAGGTTATGAGCTTGTGACGTTCGTCAGTTATATTTGAAACTCCCTACAAATGGAGATAGCGAAAGTCGAGGTCTTAGTGAGTACTAATACCGGATAACGGGAAATCTCTGGGAAGTCTAGTATCTTTCGATCACTTTCCCCACTTTATAATAGACAAGTAAACATAGTTTGAATTCTTGAAAGATTCTAGTAACGAATTGAATATATAGGATTTTACAGAATATGCTTGAAAAATGTGAAGTACTTAATCATATATTCGACACCATATTAACCTAGTAATTCCTGTATGTAGAATTTCCGAACGTTTGCTGCATTAAAAAAAGAATGAAATAATTTTGATATAAACTTAATCATATTTATCGTGTGTTTAACAAAGTATATGAAAGCATTATGAGTTAGCTACGGCCAAGGCTTTTTCAAATATTTAACCCACCACTTAAGTTAATTAATAATAATGTATCTGCTGAGTTTCTTGCTGTATTTACCCCATAGGGGTGAACATCCGAAAGTGGTACGAGTTGCATATTGTTTAAAAACATTTGACGTTACGATAATACTATAAGCTTCATACTACTTAAACAAAGAATATTTTGAATTTGAATTTGTGTCGCAGTTTCACTTGAAATAGCATTATAAGAACAAAATATTTTATGTTTAAAGTTAACATATCGTATTTCTGAAGTGTTCGCGTACTTCATATAGCTGTCTAGACGTATCTCCAACAAAAGGAGATACGTGATATCATGATTAGTGGTGAATTCTGTTATTACGCTATGTCTTTGTTTCTCCTATTTCAAAAGTTCGAACGTGTTCATACATAACGAAGTGAGCCAGCAAAGAGTAACTAACAAATATAATAAGTTTACCAACTTCGTTTAGATTTGTGCAAGACGGTTGAGTCATTTCTTACGAAAGTTCAGTAAATAATATTATGAAATTTGTTTCTTTATGTTTCGTGCTATAAATATTAAAGATCTTGCCCTTTGGTGAATTAAATAAAAAAGTAAAGTTACGGCCTGTTACTATCTCAATGCTAGCACAGGCTCTAATACTTTTCTTCATTTTTTGTAGAGATGAATTGGAGCAAAGACCTACCATGTTGCTCTAATGCGGGTTATTAGGTTAAACATATCCCTAAAATTCTCTATATACACGCAGGTTTCCTAACGAGGTTTTCCTTTACCAAAAAGGGTGTGATAAAATTGCAATTAACAATTAGACATAAGTTTTAATATACAAACTCATAGGAACCTGCCTGATATTTGAACCACATAAAATAGTTGTACTGCGTCACCGTTGGGCTATCACAGCTTGAAAAAATATAAGCTTTATTAAATTGCTCTTATTGTATAAAATAATTCGTGAATTAATTTAATAAATCGATAACTATGGTCTGCGAAAAAACTATAACGGTCTGGTTCTTTTAGATAAAAGGAGTTTTGTAGAACTAAATTGACTAATATAGACTAAATGCGGGGCATATTGGTTAGAGAACAGAAAGATGTTAGGATCTCATGATGTTAGATTCAGGGTTAATATATTTTAAAATAGGTAGACAAATGATTTCAACAAGGTCACAGGGGACCACTGGATTTAAGTAGTACAAGATCTATGTGGAAATCGATGCTGGTCGTAGAACTTTTACCATGTTCCGCCAGCGTCCATCAAATATGGATGAAGGTAGAGAAGAAGAATTAGTATGTCCATCAGTCTTTTAATCTATCTGTCTATTTGTCTGTTACACTTTAACGGCTAACCCACTCGACCAATATCGATAAAATTTGGCACAATTATAGCTTAACCATATAGGATATAAAATCCCGTTTATCTCTCGGGACTAGGGTAAAAACATAGATTGCATTTATGAGGGTACTTAAACGCTTAAGTTGGCATTTCAATAATCATACGGAAATGAGCATGAATTTTATAAAGCAGTCTAGACACTTAACGTCCAATCCTACTAAAGAACTGTAGACAAAGCTTTTACGAGGTGCCAGAATGATTACGCTAACAAGCTGCTGCATCATTAACTGGCTTCTAATGAGACACTTACTGCGTAATAAGCAATTATACTTACAAGGGCTAATACTTTTGTACGCCTATGATAAGTTTGTTTCTGCCGGTAATGTATTGTATGACATTACAAACAAAATTGTTTTAATTGAAATTTTGGCGTGTGTTTATAACTTAGTCACACAACAGTATTGAGAATTATGAAATCTTGAAGCTCAACATTCCCTTGTAGAACATATTATTACGTACTCTATATTATTAAATGTAATCGTTACTGAAATTGGTAATAGCGGAATCTTTTAATAAAAAAATAATAATAATCAATTGAAACACTACCTGGCGTCAAGAATTTTATATTAAACACCTATCAACGAAATGAGCACAATATTAAATCAAGCCGATTGCCGTATTATTCAATTTATATCACTTCAAATTTATATTAATGTCACTTAAATTAATGTGTGCATTTAAATTAATAACAAATGCCTTACGAGGTGGACTGACGACGTAAAAAGGTGGAGAGCCGCTTGATCTAAGCGGGACAAGATCGTGTGGTGTGAGATCCCTTAAAGAGTGGTGGAAGTCAAATAATTGAAGAAGAAGACAATGGTCCGAAGGTGTTCGAAAGATGACACTTATCCATCGGGGAACTAGATATCTGGGTGCTAGGTTCTGGCTACGTAGCTATATCTTGAAGAGTTATGGTCGTTGATTACTTAATAATCCTGCTAGTTCATTGCGTTACAATATTAAATACGAACTATCGATTTTTATTATTACAATTAATATAACAACAGCTTCTCTCAATATGTTTTTTTTTATTGTTATGAGTGACCGACAACTGGTAAATACATACATTAATAATTTTAATTAATACTATAATTATAGTTCTAATACATATATACATCCAGATATGATGAAATAACAAATTGATTTAAGAAAATTTTGGCATTCAAAGGCAGAGTCACTACCACATGCGCCAAAGGCCAGTCAAATATAAGTAAAATCGTGTATTTATTTAAATAAAATGATATTAAAAGTGAGTTTTACATCGCTAAAAATGTCATATGTAAATTATCTACATATCTTTAAGGAGCTTTTTCGATATGTTCTAGCTCTTTCTTTCTTTCTCCTGTTCTTTATACCACTCTAAGTGGGTTCGGCACAGTACCTTATAATCATGTTGTGATGTGATCTGGCTAGGTATTTTACAACCGAGTGCCTGCCTGATATCAACTTACCTTACTAGCATATTACGGCATCTTGGTAAGGATTGAGGGTGGTCTATTCTACTTAGTCGGTTACAACAACTTAACTAAGTAGCCTTTTACAACATCTCGAGACAAAATAAGTGTTTGGAAATTATTTTACTAACGGAGAGTTTTACGTGCGCTATCTACTCTACCAATGCCTAAGCTCAAATTGTGTAGGTTGTTTACAACTAAGTAATAGCGCTTTCCTATGTAGCACCTATAACAATGCAATCTGTTTGAACCAGAAGTGTAATTCATTCTACCCAAGTATTTGCAGTTAGCAGTTCCTTACTGCATTAAAGTTCTCTTCCGCCTCGATATAAGCTGAGATATTCTCAATTCCAATTTGCGAAGTAATTTTAAACCTCTATAATTATTATAAAACAAAGTTCCCAAACGGTGTCTGTCTGTATGTGACTGATTTTTGCAAAATGTACAGGTCAAATTTTTGTACTTTTTTCTTCTAAAATGCAATTCTTCAGAAAGGTTTAATTAATAGTGCATGACATTATTCCTGCGGGGTCGATAAATTGTGTGGAAGAGCTCGTAAATTGTAAGAAAATCGCCTACTCGGAGCTTAGTTAAGTACGCCGCGTAACTAAAATAGATAAACTAAAGAATTGTAGAAATCCGCGAATGTCGAAGTCCGCGACAGTATGTGTCTCTGGTTAACTCACAATAATACTTTTATGTAGAGTTTGTTTGTTTGTTTGTTTGTTTGTTTGAACGCGCTAATCTCAGGAACTACTGGACCGATTTAAAAAATTCTTTCAGTGTAAGATAGTCCATTTATTGAGAAAGGCTATAAACGGTATAGCATTGCGCTAAGATGAATAGAAGAGCAGCAGCATAAAAAATAGTACGAAAACGGCAAAATAAATTTAAAGCTTTCCTTGCGAAGCTAAGTAAACGGTAATAGTTATTCAAAAATCATGTATTACAAAGGTGTTCCCATCTAAAAGTTCTAAATAAAAGTCCTCGACAGCATATGTCTAGCTTTTAAGGTTGACCCACTTTGACCATTTTTATGGTTATCAAAAGACTATTTTACGGTTTTAATCAGTCAACGCGGGCGGAGCCGCTGGCGATTACTAGTGTTCAATATTTCAATTAAGTACTCGAATATCCACGCGGGCAAATCAGCAAACACAGCTGTTTATAGATACAAGTTAAAGGTACAATTATTATGATCGAAATAAATAATTATTTAATTAGTTACGTAAAGCTAACAATTAGTGGTTAAAATACAATTGTCTTCCTCCCCTTATTTAGCAGGTGTAAAACGCAATTAGAATCTATTTATTCGCACAAGTAAATTAGGCGTGTCGCAATTAGCACATGTGATTTATCTATTCCCGTCTATCTACTCTTTAGTTACGTTTGATCAGTTTATCGGACAAATGTGTTAAAAGTACATTTAAAGCCCATGAAAAAAATATCTTAATGTTCTTTTGAGTGTGTATCTGATAACTTAACAAATCGACAACCTCTATAATAAAATCGTTCTGAAGCTTTACTAAAGTTGATTGTAAATAATGCATCGCAAACACCTAAAATAAGTAAACTTGTTTTCTTGGTTATAGTTATATTCGTGCAATGTTAGTGCAGTGCAAATTTTAGGGCAAGAATCATCCTAATCCTCCTGCCCTAATCCCGTTAAGTGGGGTCTGCACAACGTGTTATAAACATTTTGTCATATGATTTGGGTACGTATTTTACGACCGACCGCCTGCCGCACGTCAACTCACTTTAGTCATATTTTACGACAACTCGGTAAGAAAAAGGATGGTCTATTCTACTCAACTGGATACCATACGGTGGGTCAAATTACCTTTGTCGCCTTTTACGATACCTCAGTATTAAGGATGGTGGTATATTCTACTCAACAGTATAGCACACGGTAGGTCAAATTACTTAAGTCGCCTTTTAGTGCAAAAAAACCTGAAAAATTATAAAAAAATATTGTACTACGAGTATGCAACCATACCATAATGCAAAAGAAAATTACCAATATAATAATAATATGTAAAAATTTTGCAATTCCTAACAATTACGATTATGTGATAGAAACCTCTCGAGAAAATAGGTAAAAGTAATCAAGAAATAGATCCATATGTATCGCCTATTCATATAAAGTTATAAAGGTGGGATTCAGAAAACTTCATTCAAGGAAAAACTCTTTGCAGAATCATTGAATGCAATAAAATTTTCTTTACAATTGAAACCATTAAAGACCATCGCCAGCGCTCGGCTGAATGTTAATCACGGTATAGTGTGAATGGAACAATCTCACTGTAGAAAATCTACCTTTTTCGATTCTGTTCGAAACAAAGACTTCGTAAGATTTTAAAGTTATTTAAAAAGAAACTATATTTGTTTGAAATTTATACGATAAAGATTTTGTGATATTTTTAAATTCATTCATTTTGTAATTGCATTGATTTGAAAATCTGTTCATTATTTATGGTTTTTTTTTTTCTATTTCATATTAATCTAAAGATTTTCGCTGTAGATAAAAGACAGTAAAAGTAAAATAACGACATGTTACTATACCACTGCTGGGCAAAGGCCTCCTCTCTCCGTTTTTGGTGAGAAGGATTGGTCCAATGCGGATTAAGTTACACATATCTAACACATTATACTTATACTTATCTATACTTACGATGTTTTCCTTCATCGAAAACCGTGTGATAAATTGTAATAGAAAAACTCATTGGTGTCTGCCCGGGTTTGAACCCTTGACCTCTTCGAAAGAATTGTACGGTTTCACCGCTGGGCTATTACAGCTTTTTGTAGAAAAATAGATTGAGAGATATTTAAGGAATTTCTATGCCCAGTATTGCTCGAACCCTGTGATTCCCGTATGAGGTCTTCATGATGTCACTGGTTTTGGCCAAAAAAGGAAATTTTCCCATAATATATCTATCTTACGTTGAATCACAAACTATCTTTTTTCTATTTATATTTCTTTGAAATTACATAAAAACCTTCCTTGACAAAGTATTTTAAGATATTTCAGTAAAGTCTTTTCTGTTTAAAACAATGGTAGTTGTCGTAAAAAGGAATTTGTTTTATGTCGAAAAGGCTTATACTGACAGGAGCGTTCCCAGAAAGTGTCACGCTCGACGCGGATTTGAGGGATTTCGCTATTTCCTAATACCATCACTTTATTTTCCTTCTTGTAAATTTAGCCAAAGTTAAGTTAGACATAAAAAAAATCATTGCCAACACCTATTAAATTATTAAGTTTAAATTATAAAAACGATTTATATTTGCTTCCTCTAGAAAAAAAGCCTTAGAATTTGAATAACTTAACTTTACTCTGAGACTTTTGAGGGGCATAATTAAAACACAATAAAAGACACAAAAAAGCACTATTGGCTTGAATCATGTGTAAAGCCGGATACATCTGTCATGGATGAGGGGTGAAGGCTAACGACCTTTGTGTTTACGGTTTCAGATCTTTGATAGGCATCTTTGTTTTTGTTCTAAAAAAATCTATGGACCTTATTTATATTTACGATTCTTCATGTGCTCTTCTGCAAATATCGCGAGAAAATCTACGTATATCTAAAAAAATCCTTTGATACTTACTGATTCGATTGGATTGAATACTTTAGAGAAGTTTTTTTACTCGTATTCTAAAAGAATGGACTGTATCAGACTGCTACGTTTCATCACAATTTCCAGCCGCCTGCCTGACGTCAATTTACATAAGTCGCCTTTTACGACACGTAAGTAAGAAATGAGGGTGGTCTATTCTACCACCGGATACCACACGGCGAAATACAAAATAATAGTCAAACCGGCAATAATTTGACAACTGAATAACTAAATAAATTTAAGAACCATTACATCCGATCAAGATCTTTTTATTTAGTAAGAACTAATCTGTTGTGAACAAATAAAACATTGATATAAAGGAAACTGACATTTCCTTTAAAAACGAATTTCCTTTGGCTCGAGATAGAAACTTAGTGTCCTGATAAAGCGACCAATACGACTTTGTAAGCATTGAGTGCTTTCAGCTATTACGTTAACTCGATCATTACACTGTATTTGAAATCGAAATCTTGGTTTACTAAAATCCGAAAAGCCAACGCTGTGGGAGATCTGACAAAAACACGAAATAAAGCTCTATAATGTACTATGGAATTCCTGATACACAAGCTAAAATTTTCTTAGTATTTTTAAACTTTTTAATTGCATTTTACTCAAAATTGCACAGTGATCTTATTAAATAATAGTACCTGGGTGACCGAGCCTTGCTCGGTAATTTTTTTTTAGAAAAATTAAAAAAAAGAAAAAAGGCGCCGTTGGCATGTGAGATTCGAATCCGGGGTTTGAACATTTTCGGTCCGCCAGTTACCCATCGTCAACATTACGTTTTGACAGCTAAAAATAACATTTGGTTTCAATTCTACATTAAACCATATTTTTAATGCCCAAAAACAGGAATAAAAATATACTTTTTTAAATAAATCTTAGCTAGATCGATTATTCTCCCCCAAAACCCCTTACATGCTGAATTTCAGGAAAATCGTTGGAGCCGTTACCGAGATTCAGAAAATATATTTATATGTTTTCTTAATTCAATATACATTCAAAATTAACACATTAAAATATTAAAGAAAGAAAAGATACATACAATATAAGACTCCGGGTAATGTAATGCATGCAATATTTGAATGATTAGATCACGTGACTATAATCCGGGTTTCACAGGTTCAAAATATGGGCCTACCTAGGAGATTCTTCCTATTCGATTCCATAATCAATATCTATATTAAACTTTCCAGTGCAGATATCATGCACAGAATCTAAACAAAGTAATCTATTTTCCAAAATTTATTTTTGAAAAACATCTGGGTCAGGATGAACTCTGCTGATATATTTGAAATTCCTGAATACAAAACCCCTGCGATTGTTGTTCTCAGCACGACGGACAGATCGTATAAAAGAGGCCGAAAAAATCCATGCATCGAGGTATAGTATCTGTCATGTACATCATAGACGAATATTTTTTTCTATTAATAAACAAATAAGTTGAGTTTGATTAGGGATATAGTATTGATATAATACATGTTAAAAGCTTTATCTTAATTAAAAGTAATAATAAAATTATTTTTTATAATAATTATAGAATATTGAGCTTAGATAAACTAAGCTCAATTGGGCATGAATGACACTGAAAATATCTAAAGAATAATGAGTTCTTAAATCCATTATTTTCTAGATTTTTTAAATTTTGCAATATAGTCTCAGTAAAATAAAAGTGTGAGAATACATAATAAATATCCTAATATACAATTTAAAAGTAGGCATAAGTAATAATAAAATTATTTTGCTGTAAACCGCGATGAAGTAAAATAGAAAATATATATAATGCTAAATGTAGAGTGGATAATCCGTTACTTTATTAAAACTTTTGTATTTTGGATCTCCGCAAAGCAACGCCTACTTCTATAAATTATTTAAAAGTAGGCTTAAAGTTACTTATTGTAACATCAAAACGTTTTTTTGCAAAATTAGTTTCCGAAATAATAGATTTAGTCTCAAAACTTTTCCAGCAAAATATATTTTCATTTAATCTATTTCCGAAGCAGACAACCATTGCAAAAGTACAAACTAGAGTGCAGCAAATATTTGGATGCCAACAGATTTAACACTCCTTCACATATTTAGAGATCTGAAGCCAGTGGAAACGCCGGCGGCGTATAAATAAAGCTATGCAGAGTTATTCTTTTATATATACTTTTCTTTGCTTGTTAGAAATTACGTTTCAAACATTATTATTTTTCTTGATTTAAGAACTCTATAACGTTTAACTTTTCTTGACATTTAAAATAGTTTTATTAAGTTTTATGTACCTAAAGTTTATTTCATTCGATATCTATTTTCTTTCAGTCATATAGATATACCAATTAATTTAATAGACAACTTATAATTGAGATTGTTAAGGAGAATATAAGCAGTGCTAGTTGTAGTGTGGTAATGTTTGTTATTCGTTGTCGTTGTAAATTGTGTAAAGAGATGTCAAAATTCCGGAATATGGTTAAAGAAACGTACACCGAGACCTGCAAACGGATTTTAGACATTCATCCGTGACGAAACAAGCCCTTTCTTTGTTTCTTGTCTTTTATGTATTATGATATTATTAATATTATACAGATGTATATTTTCGCAATATTTTTATTAAGACGTAGGATGACTATATCAGTTTAAACTATATTCAACGGACATACGTGTTTTTATGCTATAAATACCACTAGCAGCCTTTGTTTTTGTGTATGTAAGACAATACAAAAACCTACATACAAAAAAAGGCTAATGTAAAAAAGAATGAGAAATTTTGTTATAAAAAACTCATATTGGAACCCACAAATAACTTATCGACGTTTAGAAGATAAAAGGCGTCTTCGATATATTGTCTATTTGTGGTATATGTCTTCGGTATTTAATCGACACTATCACACTAACACGCATTCATTCACACACACGCATCTATCTATATCTTGGTGCAACTTATTAGTACCTACATATACCTTGCAAGTTTTTACATGGGTAGTACATTCATAAATGATATGATTTTTTCGGTAAATGAATTTTATAATCCAAGAAATACCACTACCACTTGAACTTTACTGCCACTTTTTACAATTGACCAATTGAAATACTCTTTGAAATATCACAGGGATTTAACGTGCAAAGAACACTAAGCGTTCTGGCTATCTCAGTTAAATACGAACAACGGAGCGAAAGCTTTTTACGAGGTGCCGGTGTAAGTGCGCTAACAAGCTGCTGCATCATTAACCAGATCTTAATGAGCACTGCTGATGACAATGATAGTACAAAGTCTTTTGGATGTTTTTAGGTAACCCAATTTGTCTTTTTCCTTTTTTTTATTGAAAAATAAGTACGAATAATATTCTTTTTTTGATTAATTGATAAAGTATATTTGTTTAAAAATTAGTTTTCGTATTGGTATACTTATTATAAAACTAAATCTCCAAAAGCTGTATGTCTGTATGTGATCGATTCTCTCAAAATTTTGTGAAAGAACTTTCGTACGGTTTTTACTAAACGATAGTGCAATTCTTCCGGAAGGTTTAGATAAATAGCACATTAATAATTCATGTAAATTGTGTTAAAGAGATTGCGTTGTTGTTAAAAAAACTCCACTGCTTTACTCGCGTGCGCCGAGTAAACCAAAATAAAAAGTAAGAGTAAAAGCAGAGAAACAGTAAAACAGTTTGCAGAGAATTATAGATCTACTAAAACACTACAAAAAGTCCGCGACAGCATCTTTTATGGTTAACTCACAATAAGTACTTTTAGATTTAAAATTTCAATTCGGGAAAAATTTTGTGACACTGATTTCCACGCGGGTGAAAACGCTGGCACGTAGAAAGTTTTACTCTAAAAGTAATTTTTTTTTTTAAAACCATTGTTAATCTATGATTACTTTTGTGACTATTTAGAACGATCCTTTTAACAGAAGAGAGAGCATTAGATACTTAAACGTAGTCTGGCTAACAAGCCATTGTCCGTCCATTAAAATCGTGTCCACCCTTCTAACTATAATTACAAAAACTTACCTATTGAACTAATGTTACGTAAAATTCACTTTTGTTTGACTCTAGTTAGACCTTGAACAGAAAGGGAAAATGTTTCAGATTAAATTTAATTAAACCTAATGTTTAGGGTCGCCGCTTATTTAGTTTATTAAAAATTTGTAAGCCTTTATTGCAAACTTTATGATCCATAAAAATGGAATATAGATGATTAAAAGCAAAAGTAAAATAAATTCTTTTATATTTTTTGATGTAGATAATTTTTTTATAAGTTTCAGTACCTTAGCTTACATAAGTAATAATGTTAATTATTAAATTTATTTTCAACATGAATAGTAATAAATCGATGTTCTTGTTAGGCAATATTAATCTATTTTCATTAAATTATATAAGTATAAGAAATGTTGGTTTTGATTTATTCTATAACATTATGAATATTGGCCTTAAAACATGTCGTCTAGTCAATATCTGATTTCATTAATTAAGATTATATTTCAAAAAAATTAAATCGATTGTGGCTTAAGCTACGACATTAAATAATAATATCCTTTTTTAAATGTTCTTTTTGTACCGTTAAAACCAAAAATTGCCATTGTTAATTGATTAATATCTAAACGTTATAGAAATTCTAAATTTCCAAATAGTTTGATTTGAAATCTGTTACATCAAAGCACGAAGTAATCCAAGCTTCACATAAATAATAATACTTCTCTAACTGTAAGCTAGACTTCGGACGTATTTCACAGCTACGTCAAAATGTACTAAAATAGAGAGAACTTTGCTCATAATTTATATTAACTACTAATATAATAAATGCAAAATCTTGAATCTTTTGTATTTGATATGATATATAGATCAAAAGAATCAGATACCATTTAATGGCTTAATTTTAAATTTTACTGACTGTAATTCAAATTCAAATTCAAAATATTCTTTATTTAAATAAACTTGTAAACAAGTGCTTTTGAATCGTCAACTCTACTAACTAAACTAATAAGTATAAACTCTAAACTAATAAGTATAGTATTGAAAATTGGTTTTAGATTGTATAATTATGATTATAATCAATTTAAAATTAATTCTGTATGGTATCATTAATGTCTTATTGAGTTGTCGTAGAAGGCGACTAAGGTAAGGAAACCCACCGTGTGGTATCCGGCTGAGTAGAATACACCACCCTAATTTCTTAAAAGTTATTAAGAGGCGGCTAAGGTAAGTCGACAACAGGCAAGCGGCTGGTCGTAATATACCTAGCCAAACAATGTTACAGCATGTTTATAATATGTTGTGCCGATGTTAATTAGAGCCAAGGAATTATGATATTTACTACTAATATAATAAATGCAGAAGCGGAAATGTTTTAATGTATGTCTTTCTTTTGTATTTGATTTATAGGTATATCCTATAGATCAAAAGAAGTAGGATAACATTTGATGGCTTTATTTAATTTTAAACTTTACTGACTATAATAAGTATAGAACAATGGGTGTGAGATTTAATAATTATGATTATGATAAATTCAGAATTAATTTTAATAAAAGTCTAGAGTACTCAATATAAATCTTTAACGGTTTCTAGTTTCCGTTCAATTCTATAAGTTCGAGAGTATAAAAAGACTTTGTAGAACGAATTTATTTGTGTTTAGTTCGATACGAGATTGCGCCGTGTTGGAGTGTTGTATTTTCTTTGACGGTCTTAAGATTATGCAACTCAACGTATATTTACCATTTCTACATTAAAAAATTTCCGATTTTCCATACTGAATTCAGAAATTTTATTTTAGGTTAAATAAACTGTTGTATGCAGAAACTATATAATTTTAAGTCTGTTTTTTAATTGTCTGTCGGCTTCGTTTTCAAAGCTATAAGCAAGCTAAATATATAATCCGCTAGAACAATATTAATGTAATTCGATATAAACAAAATCTCTATACCGCCTTAGCATATATAAAAATTACCACTTTACCGTAAGTTGGCGACAGGTTATAAAATACCTAACCGAATCATATGATAACATGTTAATAATATGTTATGTCGACCCCACGTAGAGTGGGATAAGGGCAGGAGGATGATGATACCTCTTAGAGGTCACTTGAGGTCACTCTTAGAGGTTATTTAATCTTTCTCTAATAAAGAGGAGGCTTTTGTCCAGCAGTGGGATTGTTACAGCTAATTTAGTTCATAGTAATATATTTTTAAATAAGTTATTATTTATTTCAATAAGACTACCTTTCTTTAGATAGCAAGAAATTCCACAGTTTTATTACTTTGCGTACTCGTAAAGCTTTCCTATTTATGATTATTGATGCGAAATAATAACGGATATTCACAATATCTAGTCGTTGTAACGAGTAATAAAATTGTTATTGCGAAGGATCGGGTTGGGGGCGGTGGTTGCTATTTTCATTAGAGCATTAAGTCAAGCTTCTCGGAGGCGGCATTAATCTGTTTACGATGTATCAAGGTTATGTAATCGGCTTACCTGTATTTACTATGTAGATGCTTTCCATTACCTGTAAGTAAATAAAGTTAATGGTTATTGTTGTTTAATTTTTTGGTATGCTGAGTAGAATAGACCACCTTCATTTCTCACCGAGGTATCGTAAATGGTAACTAAAGTAAGTTGATGTCAGGTAGGCGGCCGGTCGAAAAATATCTAGCCTAATCAACTAACATACATAAACATGTTTTAAAGAGGAATATTTTGCTATAATCTGGAAAATCTATGCAATTCCTAAAATAGTATCAGTAGTAAGTACACGAATTAATATTCGAGTACTTACTACCGATACGGGTATCCAAGTATTTTACACCTTATGGATGCAACCAATATACACAAACCCATTCTCGTGAATCACTGTGTACCTATATTGACAAATCGCTTGAAAATCCGTTCAACATCAATTTTTGAATCTATAGCGGACAGACAGACGATTTTGTCTTATATTTTCTAAGTATATATAGGCTGCAAAGTAACAAAAGTAGAGAATATATTTAAAAGCATGTAAGCAAATTACACGTTCAAACACCTAGCCGGGTGAGCACGTTGTCCAAAATTTATTTCAGGGTATCATTTTTTCTAAATTATTTAATTAGGGCCTAATTAAAGTCGGAGGCTTTTGCTGTTTAACGATAACCTTTCTAGCATAATCAATATTGTGAAATAAAAACCGTTGATAATGAAACTCTGTTGAAAGATTTAACTAAATTGTGTGTGGTTTTAAATCGGCAGCTATCGACGACTAAATATTTAAATGTTTTTCCCCAACGTGCGATAAATTTTCACCTTTAACTAATGCCGTGAATAATACATTTGCGTCATTGCTTTTATTTTTTGGAATTCCACGATTCATAGTAATTTAATTGTGGATACTGTTATTTAAAGAGCTTATAGAAAACAGAACAGAAAGCATTTCGTCCACTTATTATTAATTAATGCAGAACCGGCTTTTACAAAATACATATTGAATTCCAATATTAAAGTCGATACAATAAGGAAATGAAAACTATGACGCACGGGTACACTTTAATTTTAGTAAGTCTCCCGTCTTGTTTTTTATATTTTTCTCTATTCTTATAAAAATATATTAGCACAGAATAACCAGGCCCATAAAACACCAGCGCGAGTACTAGAAGGTCTACTAAGCTATACTCGCAAATCATAGTTCATGGGCGTCAACAAACTGGGAATTATCTGTTTTCGGACACGCATCAAAAGGAATCGCTTGGTGATCCTATTATATGTATGGTAATTGTATGTATCGTGATAATACAGACGATCGTGTAAACACTTCTACGATGATCGTGCTGATTATAAATAATCACACATTTGAAGATCATCGCCGATAGTGAGTGCAGGCATTACGTTCCGTTGAGTAATCAGTAATTGATTGGAGCAGCGCGGTAACTGCCGCGTATCGCAGATAGCTTCTGCTATTCTCATTTCCACAAAATACGCACATTGGGGCAGTATGTTGACTGCCACGTATCGCATTCAGCTTCTGTTATTCTCAATTCCGCACAATATAAAAATATATAGGATCCTTTGCACCCCACAAAAGCCTACGCTTATGCATTATAAACTAGGCTCCCATAAATGATATCTCTTGGAACATATTTCTATAATAAAGTTGGAGGAAGTCGTAAAGTGTGAACTCATATTTTCTTAAGTGAAGTATACAATTTTTAGGATTCATAAAAGTTGCTAAAATTACGATGAGGTACTTTATAATTTTTATTTAGTGAAAGCGTGTTGGAGAATATCTCTTTATCTTTTCTATTTTGTATATATACGCAGGATATAAATTTAATATTAAATTTTATATTTATAAATAAAAATATATTTTAATATTTAAATTAAGTATATATAAATATAATATTTAAATATACTTAATTTAAATATTAAAATATATTTTTATTTATAATGAAACTAGCTGTCTGGCTACGCATTGTTGTGGCTCAGTCTGGCTTCAAATTCTCCTATAAACAGAACAGCTAAAAAACTTTTTCAATCGCCATCTTTAAAGGATCATCCGCTGGGTTATTCTAGAGTTTGACTGAAAATTTCATTAAAATCAGTCCAGCCGTTTCGGAGTCTATAAAGGACATACAGACAAACATTAATTTATATATATAAGATAATTGAATAAGTCCCTTATTCAATCTTTTCGAATAGTAGTGTCATGGCATTCATCATAAAAGGAAAATTATATATTGAAGTAACAAATAGTGAATGAATGGATGTTAAAATTTAAAAACAAAAGTACATAGAAACTGGTATTTAGTAATTTTCAGTACAATATGTAAAATAATATTAATAAAGCTTTTAAATAAAGCGAAAAAAAAACAAGTATTTTTTTTAAACGTTTATAAATATTAATACAAGATTATTCTCGTCATATTTTATTAGGAGATGTATCCGAGTAAAAAATAGTAACAATTGTCAAAATAAAGTTAAAAGCAACAGAGTAAAAGGTTTTAGAATAAGGGACACAATAGTAAAAAATAAATACATGTATTCGGTGAAAACATTTTATAAAAGTTTTCAACAAAGCTGACGTTCACAGTCGTCTTTTTCCGTTTCCACTCGTACCACGTATTATCAGAAATGTTTGCTGAATTTTCATTTTTCCACGCTTTGGATTGCTCTGTATATTTATAAATCAATAAAATAAATGTCTGTGTTGAATTTATAAATCTATAAAGGTTTAATATAAATGTCCTTATCGCGATATCTTTAATATTTAAATGAGTTAACGATTTTCCTGAAATTTAGCATGTAGGGGTTTTGGGGAGAAAAATTGATCTAGATAAGTTTTAATTAAAAAAAATTCATTTATCCCTGTTTTTAGGATCTAAAATTTTTTTGAAATTTACGTTGAATACAATCACAATTTTCGACAAACGTAGTCGTGGTAGTTCATTTGGGCAACGGGCGGTCTAGTTAGGTGAAAATACCTAGGATCGAGCCCCACCTGCCCTATTATTTTTTAATTTTTTTTTATTTGAATTTTTTTTACATTATTTTAAAAATTACCGAGTAAGGCTCGGTCACCCAGGTACTATTTATTAGATTCAGAGAGTGATATCTCAAAAACAATTTTGACAAAATAACTTATTTAATCTCTTTGTAGACTGTTAGAACGCATGGTTCGTTCTTATTACAAATAGAATAAGTTATATAGAGCCAACGTTTTTGTGGTCGGCTACGTGGTCTATGGCCGGAAACAGGCATGTTGTGACCCACATAGTTCTGGTGGCGTCGTAGCACATGACCAAACCAGCGAAGACGAGCTTCTACGATTTTGTCGACAATATCTTTTACGCCAAAAATATATACATAAACATAAGTCCTTTTAAGCGCGGAGGAACCTTTGGATTACAGTTCGCAGCTAAAATTTTTCAAAGTTAAAATTATAAAATCAAATAGTCGTGCTAACTTGTATATTTGAATTTTTTTTTAAATAATAATTACAATTAGTATTCTAAACTTCCACGTTATTGATATAAGTGTAATAAGTATATGTAAAATATAAATGTATGTAATAATTATATAAAGGTAAACCCAAGCACAGAATTTGCTGAGAAGGTAATATAAAAGGTATGTAACTGGGCATTAATAAATACATACTATATATCCCTAAATAGCCGCCAGGGACGGCGATTTCAAAGGAGGATAAAAGCAAACAGGTACGTGCAAAATTTGTCCTCGGGGTCCAGATTAAAACAAAATTCGGTGTTGTTTGGAATAATGGTTTATCGAATATTCTTTTGTATCTCTCTTTAAAACAAGGCAAAAGAACTTCGTTAAATTATTTAACCATACCATGGTTATTATTCTACTAGACGCAATTCAGTCTTAAAATTTTTTCTTTAATTATTCATCATAGGTAGCTTTACTGCAAAATAAAATAACAAAATTTACAGACGAACCTAAATTTCAAGCCATCATTTTAATCTGAGCTGTACCCAAGTCCATTTACTTATACTCATCTAACATTACCACCAAAAATACTAAATTCTAAATACGATTGGAGTTCGATTCCTGCCGAGGGCCAACATTTTCTATAAATGAATTTCTTGGTTTTCGAGTCTGGGTGTATTTGTATTTAAGTATGTATTTAAAAAAATATATGAGTATATATTCAGCAGTTGTCTGCTTACCATAACACAAGTATTAAGTTACTTACTTTGGGGACGGACGACTGTGTGTGTAACTGTCCCATATATTTATTTATTTATTTAAATAATCATCACCTTAATCATCATCAACAACCCTGTCTACAAATCACGTTTTCCAACACAATCACAGGTACTGTATGTTCACAACGTTCTCACAATCGAAGACGAAGTTTTCATTTTTGACATCACTCGGCCATGGGTTATCACTGGGATAGGCTTTAGATAAATTCTGGCACGTAGTTAGTTTATAGTTTGAATTGAGATAACCGTTTCTATGTATTGCCTCACTAACGTCTATGTACATAAAGCCACAAGCAGAAGTTAGTATTAATATAAAAATATACTCTCCTAAAATTTTAAATATACTTTAGGTACCTATACAAAATCACGAGTTAATTGAGATAGAAGTACATCCAAAGTATGCAATTTAAACGGCTATCATTTGTTCCGAGGTAATTTTATGATAATTTTATGTAGGAAAGTGTAGGATTTGATTTCTTACTACTAATTACTAGTATCAAGAACTGGGATTTGATTTTTTATAACTAGTTGTATCGTAACGACCATAGTCGCTATTGAAATTGAGGTGTATTATACGTCTAGTTATTGTAGTTTCATTTAGTGGTACCCCCAACTAACTTCCCGCACCGTAACCGTTTAAGAAAAGCGTTAATTTTAATAAAATATTGGCCCTCGGCGGGTATCAAACCCATAACCTACGGAACTGAAAGCAGATTTCACTGTCACCTGCTCGAAGGGGCTAGTCGAAAATTTGTTTATAAATTAAAAATATGAATCAATTTCAGCATTGCCATTACAGCAGTTTAAAAACACTGTTAAAAAGAGACTGATACAGAAAGCCTACTATACTCTCGAAGATTATTTAGAAGATAAGAATGTGTGGATATAGCTCTCTTTGAACCTGTACAAGACAGTAACGACTTAATGTGAATAGTATTAAGAATTGTATTTTTAAAAGAGCAACCGCCAGGTTTCTTGCTGGCTCTACTCGGTAGGAACAGCTTTCCGAACCAGCAGTAGAGTTGACGATTCAAAAGCACTAGTTTACAAGTTTATTTGAATAAAAAATATTTTGAATTTGAATTTGAAGTTATTAAGAAAAATATAGTTGTTCTTATGAATCTAATATGTAACAAAAGCAGAAACAAATCAAGAAATAAATTGTAAGGAGAGTACGGTATGCCGAAAAATATATTACCAACCAATGCGGGAACGCTTACAGCGGCGAACTTCACAATGGGGCTTAAGCTAAAGGATTGTAAGTGCGCATGTTCGGGGAGCGCTACGTCGCCCGTTGCCTACGCCGCTCCAGTCCGAGCGTAACACCGGGACGTGCTGCATTGACGAGCGCGGCGTTCTCTACCGCGTTGTAAACATTTCAAATCGCCACCTTTCAAAAGTGTCAGATTTATGTGTAAGAGTGAATAAAGTTTTAAGTAAACTTTTTTAAACTATAAGTGCAGTGGCATAAATGAGCTCGATGTCAAAATAAATTGAAGTTTGTTAAGTGCGTTAATTAGACAGGGTGCAAAACTTCTTATTTAACATTTCTCCATAATTTGAAAGTTTCCCAACAAATACTTTAAAGATGTTTACCCTTAAATATATATTTTATCTTTCTTTCTACAAAACAAGCTCGGGTACCAAAAAATGCTGATAAATTGATA
Organism: Morpho helenor; assembly: GCA_029227775.1. Lineage (NCBI taxonomy): Eukaryota > Metazoa > Arthropoda > Insecta > Lepidoptera > Nymphalidae > Morpho > Morpho helenor. Next base: position 6,595,453 of record JARGCU010000006.1, read on the forward strand.
ACAGTGACATAATTACGTAGTATTTAAAACGAAAAGTTTTGTATTAAAAGTCATAAACTATTTAGTACCTAAGTATAGTTTTTATATAAACTTATAGAGTTTTGAAACTATATACAGATTTTAAATTTATTACAAATCAAAGATACTTAAACAGGTTCAACATGATAAAAGAAATAATTATTTATAACTTTCGAATGACATATAACAATTCAATTATTTAAATTAAAAAATTGCGCTATATTTAAACAAATTAAACAACCGTAGTTTATTACTTAATACTACAAAAATCAAAAAAAACAAACATAAAATACAAAATTCAGAAATTTGCACATTTTTAGTCTAAACTCCAGGCTTATCCTGATTTCGTATAATTTATAAACTAATATTATAAATTTGTATTTGTATATCCCTTTCAAGTCCGAAAGAAGAAAAGCGGCGATGTGATTTTTTGCTACGAAGATTTTATAGGCAGAATGATGCAAGGTACTTCAATCTCGACACTGAAGTCTAGACGAAGTCGAGAGCAAAAATTAGTATGTTGATTTGGGAACCGGCTATATTTAAGCTCCTTTTACTCAAGTTCGCTCGAATAGTCGAGCTCGCCTGGGATTTACACAATAAGGTTACTTTATGCTGATGCGTAGTCTAGATTTTGGTAAATAATTAAAAACAAAGTGACCGCTCCCATAGGCTGACTTAAATTCTACAGACGTAACACGAAATGCAGCGTAAGTATGCATATTTCTTGCTACGGTTAGCAAACCATCTGTGAAGTCCATTCTGGTATATTTTAATATTCTTAGCCTATGTTAATAAGAGGGATACAAAAAGGTTGCATATTAATTAACTTTTTTCTTACAGTCAGTATAAATCTAAAAAAAGTAATAATTATAAATATTATGATCCTCTTGCTTGCTTTTATTATTTTAAAAGATGATTTGTTATTGAATGGTAATATTTAATATTATTTCCATATTCAACGGCATGCTAACGTGTATATTTTAACAGGGATAGTTAGGAGACTTATGTTCAAGGTAAAGTAAAGAAAAGTAATAGCCTGTTATTATTCCTGCTGGGCATAGGCCTCCTTTCTCTGTTTATTTGGAGAGGAGGCCAAGATCCTCTATGCTGCTCCAATGCGGAATGATAGGTATATGCCCAGAATTCTCTAGAGATATGCAGGTTTCCTCACGATGTTTCTCTTTTCCGAAAAAGTGTTATAAATCCCAAATATCAATTAGACACAAGTTTTATTAAGAGAAAACTCATACTCGATAATCGACGGTAAGGATACTTTATTCAAATTGTATATTGTACAATGACCAGAGTTCCATGTAATTAAAAGTACATAATACTAGTAAAAAAATACACGATAAAAAAGTGATAAGCTATTTGCTCCAAACCATATTTATATCTACATTACATACATTGCTTTATTACTACACACATTCATAGCTAGCGGCAAAAGTTTACTCCAGTTTGATTTGATCCCAATCAAACTACACAGAAATATGATAGACGTTGATAGGAATAACACAAATATAGGCCTTTATTTGTTGACTTATTTTATTTGTAAAAACATCTAATAGCTTATATGATTCCATTTAAATAACATTTATTAAATACTTTCCCTATTAATGCGTATCAGTATAGTTTGTAAAATCGTAGTTGCATGTTTAACAGTTTTTATCTCATGACCTTGTTCCTCTATCGCCATTTTGTTATTACACCACTACGTGCAGAGAGACATTCTATTCCTACATCGAATACATATTGCTTAATGTAGCATTATTTTCATTTTATGATACGTAATCGATTTTTAGCCGTGTGGTATCTGGCTGAGTAGAATAGACCACACTCATTTTTTACCGAGGTGCCGTAAGTTACGACTGAGGTAAGTCGACCCGCCGTGTGGTATCCGGCTGAGTAGAAGAGCTCACTCACTCATTCGGTTATTATTTATCGGTACTTATTAGCTAGCTCATTCGGTTTGTAGATTGTGTGATTCGAAGCGAAACGGTTTATGATTTAGTGCAGACTGCCTCATTCATATTGTACTTGACTTATGAAGAGAAAACCAAAAATTTTGGTATTTATTTATAACTACCTATATTGTAAGGATAACAGTTCAAAATCTTCCACAAATAAAATTTTGTGTGGTATCCGACTGAGTAGAACAGACCATCCTCATTCCTTACCGAGGTGTCGTAAAAGGTGACTAAGGTAAGTTGACACATCGTGTGGTGTCCGGTTGAATAGACAAGACCACCCTCTTTTTTACCGAGGTGTTATAAAATACGACTAATGTAAGTCGACTAGTCTACTTACGAGTTACTTTTAACGTTCTTAAGCCGTTTGAATTCTGTGGCTCTCTTTCTGATCTTCTTGATCATTTTGAGGTGAGATCTATTGACTAACAGTTCATCTTTCGGTGTTTGTCATTTTACTGTCAATCAATCGGTTCTTTGGACTTAAAAAAAGATGTCTGGCCTCGTTACTGTTTAACCGGCTGTGACTTCAGAAGAGCAAGAAATTAAGGTCTTAAGGTTAAACTGTTAAAGTTTTAAAGCAAGGAGGATCTGTAATAAAACCTCAGCATCCCTATTGACACGTTTCACCCATTCATGACCACGATGCTCTTATGTTAATATAGGTTTTATGCTTTCTTTTGTGTGCGTGTAACTATCAGACGTATATATATGAATAGCACATTGTCTAGACAGGCAGTATCCCCTGCTCTTATTAAAGGCCCTTCATAAGCAATTTGAAAATTTAACGTAAAGGCTTAACTATTCAAAATTAGTGTCCATAGCCTTAGACTTCCCAGCTGTGGGATAATTATATTCAGTAGAATTATAAAGTGGTATGGCGTCCCGGAATCCACTCTTTGTAGGTCTTAAAACTCACTAGTGACTAAAAATAATAATAAAAATTCCACCCTAAGGGCCGCTCATTTCTATTTGCTAGTGTGACTATTTCGGTAGGTTTCTTCTGGTTAAACGTTTCAAATCAAAACAAATGAAAATAATCTTTTTTGGGTTATATTAAACCATGAAGTAGCAATATTCTTGATGTTGATCATCTGTCCAATCCTCATATGACTTTACTTAGAGATTTTAAGTAAGCTTGCTTACTTTTTTAAGATAAAAGATAACGTAACGTTTAAGCTAATTTAATAAGCTAAAAATACTTTTACATCAGCTATGATGGAAGAATTGAAAGCAAGTTCAAAAACCGGACGGTCACGGTTTGAATTTCATCATGCGTTTTACGCTGTAATTATCGCTGTTATTATATAAATATTAATATAAAAAATAGCTTTATTGATATTTACAACGTGTGCTTTATGGTAAAGAAATGAACCCTGCAAGCTGTAAAACTATATTGGAGCGTGTTTCGAGATAGCTCACCCTTGAATCAAGGAGATCAATAGTAACTATTTGAGAAAAGAAGTCAACCGTGTAACGTATTAGGGTAGCAGTCATAAAACAACATTTTTGTCATTTTGTCATTCCTTCGTTTTTTAAAACTAAAAAACCGATGTTCAAAAGTGAGGTGATCTACATAACGTTCAGCGTCACTGATGAAACTCATTTCACGTTGAAGCTTTGTGGTAATGGGAAGGTCACATGGTACGACAAGCTAACGCAGTATTAGGACAGCACTCTGTTAGATGAAAACACGAAATCAAACGCGAACCTCTGCTTTTAAATGACATGACCGTGTAGCTCAAAAATCTCTTATAAAGATGTGTTGGTTGAGCCAAAATATTTAGACATCATCCTCCCGACCATTACTCTAAGTATCACTCTAAGTAAGTAAGTATCACTCTAAGTGGGGTCGGCACATGTTTTATACATGTTGTTACATGATTTGGACTTATTTTACGACCGGCCGCCTGCCTAACGTAAACTTACCTTAGTCGCCTTTTACAACATCTCACTAAGAAATAAGGTTGTCTATTCTATTCACCGAATACCACATAGCGGCTAAAATATTTATACATGAATATTAATTTATTATATTAAGAAATATAATTTCTTTTGTTTTATTATTCTGCCACAAACTTGTGAGAAATATTGCTTGTACCATAACGTTATAAACAAACTAGGTTTTACCCGCAACTTGCATGGACTGTTGTCGCGTGAAGGGTCTTCTCGTTTACTCCCCGGATGGGGGCAAACGGGGTGCGGGCCTCGAGTTGTCGCGTAATAGATTGACAATATGAGTAGATGGCGCTCTTCAATGTCATTATATTCCTGTTGAATTAAGAGAATGTATATAACCTATATGTTACCCTGGTGTATAGGGAATTATTGTACCAAATTTCATCGATATTGGTTCAGTGGATTCGCCGTGAAAGAGGAAACATATATCCATACTCACAAACTTTCGCATTTATAATATTAGGAGGAAGTAGGATAGGATACATAAAAAAATACAAGCACATCTCGCTTGAGACTAATGTTAAACAAATTGTTCAGGGGCATATTTATAAAATAACTTTGTAGAGGGTACAAGTATAACGCACAATAAACGAAGTTTGTTTACAGACGGGTTATGTCGATAAAAACAAAATATTCAAACTCGATAAAAACGAGGGTGCTTCTACGTTAAAAGCCTCTCGTTCTCTTGGGAGGATGGATCCGAGTGCTATTTTTTATATAAACCGGCGGATCGTTGGTTTTTTACTTTCTATCGAAAGTATTTTATCGATGTTGTTAGGAGTAAAGTAGTAGCCTGTCACCTACTCCTGGGAAAAGATCTCATGACTCCTTCAGAGAGCAGGATGTTAAACAACAACATTTTACCGATTCGGATTGGATTACACGTATATAAGGAGTTTGACAGATATATGTATGTTTCCTTGCGATTTTACCGCTTGATTGATAATTTTTTTTGATTGAAGGTGATGATTTGAAGAAGTAGATTATCTGTAAAGGGATGTACAATTCTCAAACTCTAGGCAATGATGACTTGTAACTACGTAGAGGTATAATTAAAGTTAGAAATTGAAATAAGAAGAATAGAAATAAGATAATCTTACGAAACAATTAATTCTCTAAGTCCAAACAAATCAAACCAGTTCATTTCAAAAACTTACTGAGTTGAATATAAATCTGACACTAATCGCTTTAACTAATTTGTCGTCATAACTTTTAAAACATAATCTGTAACTTTGTTTCAATTTCATTCACCATTAATTTTTTACATGCCTATCATTCAATCTTTTTGGAGCCATTTCATATATCGCTTTATAAAAGCCCCTTTATAGTCCTTTAGAGGCAGTTGCCGGTACTTTTCAATTATCGAACCTGACAGAAACACGAAGAGTTTAATAAAAACCTTTTTATTTTTACCATTATTCGTGGTGATATTACAAACTCATTACAGATCCTATCTATGAAATGATCGATAATTTTTCAAAATTAATACCTTTCACTAATTGGTTTTCCGTGAACCAGTTTGCCATTACTGCGTATATAAAAAAAGTTAACACTCATTAATTGCTTTACGAAATTTCCAATAACAACAATAGATTATAGAAAATTTAACGAACCAAGATAATTTAAAATAAAGGTAATGAAGTAATTTATATGAAAATTAATCCAATAAAATATTGTTGGATATGTTCCTTATAATATTTTATTTGTAATCAACTCCTATTTTCCTAGTATTTGTTTCTGTTATGTTTGTTTTCTTTTATTTTTTCATTTTTATTGTCTCCTTTTAATAAGTATTTTAACAATCGATCACAATAAAATGTGGAAAATAAATCATAATTCTGCCGCCCTTATTCCTCACAACACCAGTGGGGGTCGACACAACATGTTTTAACCATGTGGTGATGTGATTTGACTAGGTATTTTACGACTATCCTGCCTGGCGTCAACTTACCTTAGTCGCCTTTTATGGCACCGCGGTAAGAAATGAGGGTGATCTCTGCTAAAAAGTGGTATCCGACTGATGCTGCTCAAAGTTATAGATACAAATAGGCAGAGATAAAAATAGTGAAAAAACACGCTTTTATAGCGCACCCTTTTATTGCTTCGTGCCATCGTTTTCGTATATATATTAGTATATATATCGAGCACTCCACGCTTTTTTCACAATTATACTAATATTATTCATTTATTTTAACTTTTAGTTCGATGTGCTACAAAAGCGCGTTTGTTTAGTTTTTTTAAACTATAGTTTTTTGGTTCTACAAGGGAACATTGTCTTTGGTTTTTACTGGTATAACGACATTCATGATAAATATATACATCCATTGCAAGTTGAATAAAATAATAATAATAATAAATATAAATATATGGGACACTTACACACACGGTCGTCCGGCCCCAAAGTAAGTAACTTAATACTTGTGTTATGGGTGACAGACAACTGGTGAATATATACTTATTTATTTTTAAATACATACTTAAATACAAATATACACCCAGGCTCAAAGGCCAACAAATTCATTTATAGAAAATGTTAGCCCTCGGCGGGAATCGAGCCCGCGACCCGCGGAGATGAAGGCAGGGTCACTACCCACTGCTCCAACGGGCCAGTCCTTTAAAAGCTTTTAATCAGTGAATGATAAATTGTTTAAGTACCTTCTTCTCCTTGTTAGGATAAGTCCGAGGGCTGATGATGTAATGCAGTTTCCTTGAAAAATGTGCGTACAGGGTAGCGGCAAAGTTAAAATCCTGCAGACAAACAACATTATACGTCTTTCATCGTATTTATCTCAACTAAGTTCCAGTGGCCAAAAATTACCAGAAACTGCCAAAGATTATCAACTTCACTGGATATAGTAAAATATCTCTCTTGGAAAGAATTGGATTGACTCTAACTATAAAAACTATTACAAAATATCTCTACAAAATATCCCATCGAGAAATTAACTTATACCGAAAAACTAAATATTCATAACATAACATGTGTTACTTAATATTTTAAGGCAGTGATATAATTAATGTGACAAGGATTCATGTCACGTGTATGTCATGTGTCCCCATAATACTCAAGCATGCGTACAATATTATATTGAACATATGTTCATTTCACAGGATAAAGTATTCAAATTACCTATAAAGGAAATGTCCCTTTAGTTTTGAGGCATAAATAACTTATAAACAGTTGTGTACTTAATCAACTAAGGCTAAAGGCACCTAAACCAGAATAACGACAATTTATTAAAAAAAAAGACTTATATATAACAACTAAAAGGAGTAGTTTAAATTTGATATAAATTGAACAACATAATAAATATTAATAGCTTTAAAAGTTTAAAATATACTACAAAAAAGAATGTTTTTTAAGAATAAATATTTTATTACAGCTTCAAAATTATACATAGTGTTTAAATACCAGTACCTAATATAAAATGAGTAAAAGGAACATCTAAAAATATGCGAAGCTTAAGTGGGTGGTGTTACAGTGAAGTAGTATTTATTAGAGTGGACAAAATGTGAAAAGCTTTCGAGATGTGGGCGGCAGAGTTGAGCTGTATTTTTATATTATTTGGTGAGTATAATTGAGATATTCTTATATTGATATACTTTTATTGGAACGGTGCTCAAATATCGTGACGAGTAAATTGTTTTTGGAATTTTGTTGTTTATTTATGATAATATTACAATGGTTGACAGATTTTTCCCCGAGTTTTATTACTGATTTATATAAATAATTATTTATTCATTCATAACTCAAGATTTGTATTCGACCTATTAATATTTCTTTATTTAAAGTTTAGTACCTAGGTGACCAAGTCTTGATCGGTAATTTTTTTAAAGAATAAAATTCCAAAGTATACTGTTAGGCAGAATTTACGGAAGGAAAGGAAAGGAAACTTAAGGAATAAAAGCAAAAATACTGATGCTATTATATACACTAGCAATCTACCTACACTAATAACTAACAATTTGACTATACTAAGACTGATATAACTAAATATTAAAATTATCTATATATCATCGAATCGTTTGTAATAAATTTACCAATTCTCAATAACTTCCAAAAGCACTTTGCTAGTTTAAACTTATTTAATGAAGTTTTCACTGTCGTTTAGTCAATCAGTGTAAAGAATGGTATGTGTTCGGAATGATACTCAACCTGGTTACCCAGTTTTCGCTTATTACAGTACAACAAAATAGTAGTGAAAAGTAATTTCCTAGCTAAACCATCTCTCGTACGAAAGCAATGTAACCCTCCGGGTAGATACAAATAAACTTTTACTATTAGAAGATAAAGGCTTTTGTAAACGCTACTGCAAAGAGGATAATAACGATTCTACCCTTAAAAGCCGACGCTTTGTCGAAACCTAATAGTGGCTTGGAGAATCCGATATCTATTTTTGTTCTGTACCCACAACACGAAATTCTCAATTGAAAAAAATTGATGAAGTTTTATATAAACCCTATTTGTACTTCCGGATATAATTTTTGCAATATAAAAGATATTGAAAGCAAAAATTATGCTGTTTAATATTTGTCAGTAATTCGTATATCTTATTACGAATTACATATATTAGGAAAAAATCACTTAAAAACAAAGACATAAAGACAAGATACGAGTATACCGATTATCACTATTTCCAGGTTATGTTATAAATGGAAAAAAAACCCGTTGTGTGGTATTCGGGTGTGTATAATAGATCACCCTCATTTCTTAACAAGGTATCGTAAAATACGACTAAGGTAAGGTAAGTAAGGTAAGTTGATGTCCGGCAGGCGGCCGGTCGCAAAATACGTAGCCAAATCGTGACAACATGTTTATAACTGTTGTGCCGACCCCACTTAGAGTGGGATTAGAGCAGGAGGATGATGTTATAAATGAAAATTTTGCTATCATATTTCTTTATATGACAATTTTCGTATAAAGAAATATGATTTTGTATTTTTTGTCTGTAATTGTTTCTGATAAAAACAATTACAGACTAAAAATACAAAGAAAATTATGTAATAAATATAAAATAATAGAATAGAATAATAAACAACAGATTTATATTTGAATATAACTTTAAATTTATTACTGTAAACATAAAATGCTTTGGCTAAATAAAATGAAATGAATTGTGGTTTCATTTCCCATATCCGAAGTAAAGGAAATAAAACCACAATTCGGTTAAAATATCTAAAATAGATTTATGTTCCGCGAGCCGACATACGATACTATTAATATTCGTACATTTTATTTCGCTCACTTGTCACACATATTTTATACTAGTTGCATCCTGAACTTCGTCTGCGTTAACTTTAGTTCTAAAATAAACTCAATTATGTAGTATGAGTTAAGTTCCTACAGTTACGGAGCTCTAAATTTCAACTAGACTTTCAACCATGTGCCTACAACGAGTCCTTGAGCATTTGGGAAAATTGCTCTTACGAATGACGCCAGCTTTGAAATCACCAGCAAGATCCAGCAATTGGCAGTGACCCTGCTTTTAGCTCCGCGGGTCGCCAACATTTCCTAATAACAATTCGTTGGTTCTTCGAGTCTTGGTGTATATTTGTATTTAAATATGTACATACTGTTACATAAGTATATATTTACCAGTTGTCTGTCACTCATAACCCAAGTGTTAAATTACTTACTTTGGGAACGGACGACCGTGTGTGTATTTTTTTATAGTTAGCTCGAAAATAAGAAAATGTTAAAATTAGGAGTGTAAATATAACAAGAGATTTGCAAGACAGGCCATGTTTATCAAAGATTCAAAGATTGTTAGAGCTATAAAGTTAGCGAGGACATATCAAAAAATCCACAGTGTCGAATATTAAACTAGTCTTTTTGTTTAGATTTCGTTTCTTTATTAAAAAATAATGCTTACTTCATCTCTTTTTAATTTTCTTTTTAACATTGATTTTTTCTTATTACAATTAGATATTTACATCCATTCAAGGATGTTCATATCTGTGTCGTGCCCAGTTTCGTGTTATAACATGACACTTGGCTTTAAAAACACTTTATACAAGGTTCTTTTTTAACCTATAGCTTATAAAACTGAAAAAGAAGTTTTTATTGTTACTTATTACGTATTCAGTTCACGTAAATTATGGTTTGTGCATTAAAATGAGTCCTTTAGTTTTCTAATGTTATTAACTCTAGTCGAAAATAACAAGGTACATTGTAAGTAAGTTACGATCGTATGACGCCTGGGTTAGTGTTTCAAACGGGAATGCCATAAATCACTTGTGTAATTCATGTTAGTTTCAAAGTTATAGTTTCCCTATATTTCTACTATAAAGTATGACTTTAATACGATTAAATTAATGTTAAGGTTGTGATCCGCAGTTTTATCAGCGGCGCAAAGGTTATTTGAAAAAAAGATAACAAAGTAGGTATTTAGTTATACCAGTGATAAAATAACTAATAATCGTAATAACAATCGTATAATGAAATATTTTAAATCTGAAATGTTATACAACTATAGAATAAAAATGTAATAGGGAATTAAATTAGTGATAGAATTATTATGCTATAATATAGAATAGAATAGAAATACATATTCTATTCTTCTATAAATTACATAATACGCAATTATTACTTTTTATTTCTCTGGTCACTAATAAATCGTGTTCTATAAAATAATCGCATTAAATAAGCTGACTGAGTCATTTGGATTATGATTATTATTATATTGTAACGTTATGGTTAAGCAAAATTGATTCTTATCTTTAAAATTATGATCTTTAATTTGCTTTTAGTAATATCAGTTTTCTATTGTTGAAGGTGTAACAGCCGGCGGCGGAGGTTGGGAGCCTCTTGGGCAACCATACTTCGACAACAGCACGAAACGCGAAGCCACCGCCGCCGTGGGCCAGCCTGCATATCTTCACTGCAGAGTCAGGAATTTAGCTGATAGAGCGGTCAGTAACTAATCATCATCTTCCTGCCCTTATCCCAGCACAACATGTTATAAACATGTTGTCACATGATTTGGCTACGTATTTTACGACCGGCCGCCTGCCTGACGTCAACTTATCTTAGTCGTATTTTACAACAACTCGGTAAGAAATGAGGATAGTCTATTCTACTCAGCCGGATACCACACGGCGGGTTGACTTACCTTAGTCGCCTTTTACGACACCTCGGTAAGAAAAGAGGGTGGTACTATTCTATTCAGCCGGATATCACACGGCGTCGGTCAGTAACTAATACTATTGCTTATAACTCCACATAAACTCAAATACATACATTACATATTCTGTCAGCTTAATAGAATACGAACGATTTAAAACCACCGATCTTCTCTCCCCAGTGCCATTTATTTTCACACAATTTATACTCTTCCATAAATTTTCGCATATCTTTTGACAGTTAGACATCGATGTAAAAAAATTCTTATCTACTTTAAACTTTGTAAACGGTATTTAGGTTTTTATAAAAAAAAAAAAACATTCGTTATATTTAATTCGAAATGACGGGTTTAATCTAATTTTAAAACAATGTAAATTTTTTTAGAATTGATTCCTAAATCATGATAAGACAACGATATTCATCATGACAGTTATACTTGTTGCTCCATAGCCATCTTAAAATGTAGGTATAAAAAACTCCACAATACAATAAAGAATGTTATTTTTCTGTGGACTATTTACTATGCTCGAGTTATTAGTTTTCGACTTCATCTTGATGTTTTGATAAGAAAATAATATGAAAGATACCGTAAACATTATTACTTCGTGTGTACATTCTAAACATTAAATATATTGAATAACTAATAACTTTTATATCTATCTAAAGATATGTTATTGTAAATGAAATACAATATATCAGTAATTTACTAATCATCATTAGTTGGATTTAACAAAATGTTTTTATTTTATAGAAACAATCAGCAGAAAGCCTGTAAATTTGTTGTGCGAAAAAAGTTTATTCTAATCGCGATTATCAACAAAACATCAAATACTGAGCTAACCGCCGAAAGTCACGATTTCAACTTATGTAAGAGTTCAAAATAGATTTAACAGTAACATGAAAAACATAATACAGCTTTGTAATTGTGCCTATTACACGTCCAGATAAAGAAACTAATTGAAAAAAATTGTATTGTCGCAACAGCCCTAAGCCCGTTGATTAACATAGACGATTATGGTAATTAAACTGAATTAATTTAATACTTTGAGTGGGCATTGACACGTGTTAAATTTGAGTAATGACTGATACGACTATACTTAATTCAAAACTTTCGGTCCTTCCTCTATTTCCTCTGTTCTTAAATTAGTTTTACGCAACTAAACAAGGACATAGGACTAGGGGATATCCGTCCAATTTGGGGAGACAAGCGTCTATATCTACAAAACGATCGATGCGACTCGTACCCTCGATGAATCGACTAGCGGAGAGAAACGCTCTTATGAACAGTCCCTAATCAGACGGATCTACGATATCTACATAGCTACTGTTAGTGGGGTAACATTTTTTAATCGTTATATATTCGTTGTAACAACTTTTTAAGTCAAGCTTTTAAAGCTGAACAAAAAAACTTTATAAGCATGGGAATAAAAGTAAAATCTTCAATTAACAAAGTTTAGTTTTACTAAAAAGGTAAAACTATGCTCAGGCTAATATTACTCTTCCTAAATTAAGGTAACTAACAGAAATGAGGTTGTCTGCACAAAATGTTCATTACTATAACTAGACTGAGGCTTTGCTAAAGTGTGAAAATATATATATTTATACATATACTAGTTCCAAAAAAGGTTATTAAAGTTGGTTATTTATTTTAAAATATACGTATTTTGGGCCCCTTTGACGACCCACACTTATTGTTACGATAAATGCTGGTTTCTTAAATAAAACACTTCTAATAAAAATTCACTTGCCCCGGATAACCAATACGAGAGTGGAACCTATACAGGTGCGCGTTATTGCGATGAAGCGAACAGTATTTAATCATAGGAAAGACTTGGACCAATTTTCCTTGTTAAAAATTAAGAATAACAAGTACAAGTATAGGGTTTATAACGAGAAAAAATATATTTTAATATCGAGCGACGTCGCAATGATTTGATTACTTGCTTGACTGATTGATTACTTGCTTGACTGATTGCTTGACTGTTTTGTTTTGATAACAGGTTTTGATAACAGGCCAGGCCTGTAAGTGAATGTCATATTGATTAGTCATTTCGTCATTTTTGTTAACCCTTTTAAACTCAACTACGGTACATATTTTTTTTTAATATAAGTGAACTTCCTGATATGTATTATTCAGGGTCCGTGAAAATAATGACAATAATAATTAGCTTATTTCATGCTACACTGATAATTAAGCTAATTATAATTAAATTTAAATTAAAAACATGGGTAATTAAACTGAAAGAAGTAAGTTTATTTATATAATAGAGTTCTAAAATTAAATTAATAACGGGTAGGAGTAATAAGTATTATTTGACTGAATTGGTATTTTGTTATTGACAGAGTATTGACATTATTTATTACTATGGGGTACCGTCCGAATGATACATATGCAGAATTCGGTAAACTTAAGTCCTGAACGTGTATCACTTAACTGTGAGCTCCAGGAGAAGGTGAAGATTTTTTTTATCTAAATTAAATTCGAGCTGCAGCTTTTTAGCGCCAAAGCGCGGGCATTCGTTTAAGATGAGCTCAACTGTTCAAGAATATTCAGGTCCATTATGGCGCTTGAAACTATAAAAGTAATAGGCCCACCCGTACGGTACGGTATGGTACATATCTGAACATGGAATACTTTAACCTACAATTTTTCGAAATGTGGGCAAGCCACAATAAGAAAATCTAACATAGTAAGATTCATTTAATTTGCAATTTTATTTTCCCAATTTCAATTTTCAATGAACACTAAACATGGGCTCTAAAAGTCGATTAATTCGATATGGTACTGGTTACGAAGTTAAGTTTTTTCATGTGTATAAAAATCAATATACAAATTATTTTCGTATTTAATGTGACGATATAAAATATTATTTTATCGGTGTGTCTCTACACTCATCATGAGAACCGCAAAGTAGTAACCGATGTAATTTAACGAGTCTAGAAGCTAAATTTACGATACATATAGGACCTCTAACAGTGAGATCCTTATGTTGTGAACAGCTGGAATTAATGATTATGCAACATATGTCCATGGAGTCCAAAAAAGTCGTGTATCTACATTAAAACAGCTGCTGTAATGTCAAATTATTCAATGATAAAAGCGTGTTATGTCTGAATTACGTATTATATTTGGAACATAAGCACATATACATGGTTACATTATAAATATGTAGACGGATTACGCTCGTTTCATGCATTTTACGGGGCCTTTGTAAAAGGCTTAGATGGAATTATATAGCTTTGCTCTCCAGCGAATAGATCCATTTTCTACTAAAGAAAGTATTTTATCAATTTATATATCTCTATTTAGTATATTTTAGTTTTAAAAAATATATACATAATATCCATTATAAATAAATAAATATATGGAACACTTAGACACACGGTCATCTGTCCACAAAGAAAGTAAATGAATACCTGTGTTAGGGGTGAAAGACAACTGGTAAATATATAAATATATCATTTACATATTTACTTAAATACATATATATACACATTATGCAATATATACTACTATTTTGAATGCAAGGATGTTTATTTGAGTTCTATTCACCATTAAGTACAGCAACGGATGATTTTTGAGTCATAAAAAAGGGGCTATGGCTGGTATAATTACCCCTTAAAAATTCATGTTACTTTCGATTGACAAATATATTGTAATTATTTCTCACAACTATAATATTTGGTATAGAAGTTTTGCTACATTTGGTTCAAATTGCCTCTGTTGTTTTCTAGAAAGATATATACTTTTCATTTTTAGTGAACTGTTAGGGGGTTTCTGATTATTGTCTTTCTTTGATAAGTGTTAGTGGCTTAGCGTTTAACGGGGCAAAAATATATTTAGTCGAATGGATAATAACTTTGTTTTTTTTTATTTGTTGGTTATCTTTTAAATAGGTAACCACTATTTGTAATTGTTTCACGTTGTTCATTAATTTTGAAATGTTGTGTCGGCCTGTAAGTAGTGTGACATACTGTATTAGAAATAACACTATGTTGTCGCCACTGACTTCCTCTTTGTATTTTATAGCAACAAAGTCATGAAACAAGAGTATCGCGCCCTTTTTGATTAAAACAGTGGCAGCACTGTGCCGTTGTTGTTACCGGTTTAGTCTTCTTATTGATAAAACGTTTCAGTCACAGTCAGTCATTGTTCGTCATTCAAGAGAAGTGCATCTCGGAACGGGAATTGTGGTATTCCTATTATATCGTGTTATTGTATATAGTGTGCGTTATCAACTATTATTATGCTAAGTATTTTTATGTACATGCTGTTGGCTTTACCTTATAAAAATAAATAAATAACTAACATGTTTACATGTTACCGTAGTTGAACGTAGTGACGGCGAGTGAATGTTAGACAAATTTGTCTATTGAAGGGCTTTAACGGGCTGACTCAGTCGGTTTGTAGATTGTGTGATTCAAAGCGAATCGGTTTATGATTTTGTGCAGACTGCCTTATTCATATCATAGCCTGACTTATGAAAAGAAAACCAAAAATTTTTGTATTTAACTTATTACTATCTATATTGTAAGGATAACAGTTCAGAATCTTCCACAAAAAAAATTTTGATCTTTTTACCAGAATATACTATAGCCGACTATATACATACGACAAAGGTAATTTGACATAGGCAGGCGGCCGGTCGTATTATGCATAGGCAAATCCTGTTGCAACATGTTTATAACATGTTGTTCCAATCCCACTTAGAGTGGGATAAGGGCAGGAGGATGTATTTGCCAGAACATACTATTTTAAATAGTATGTTCTGTAAGTAACACCGTTACAATAATAATAAATATACACACCGTCACAATATTGGTCGTTTCAAGGTGGCGCAACAAGTAGCCTCTGACGGATATTACGTGGGTTCAAATCCTATCCATCGAAGTGTTGTCCTGACAACCTTACAATAATCAAATTGTTATATATTTGTCTCCTAACATTCTGACGGATGGACGTGGGATGGGCACAACTGCCTAAGCAACATTTAGCACAACAAAAGTCAAGTTGGTTTTTTTGTCTTACAATATGTACGTTGGCACGGTATATAGAAACATTTATATAAAAACATTTATATTTTACGTAAAAATAGAAGTATAGGGAAATTAGTAAATAACAATCTTTTTCCACTCAATGATAAAGAAAATTGGTTAACTTTGAGCTTTAACAGCGTCTACTTGTGCGTTATTATTAAAAACGATTATTTACGGAGAATAAATATGTTGACAGTATAAAGAGAACAGTCAAATACTGTGCAGTTTTATTCTCTTTAATATGTATAACGTCTATTACTTTGATATTAACATTCCATTAATATCAAACTAATACATAGGTACATCCATACATTTTGATTGATCCAAAAAACTGATGTATTCTTTCTTTTTAACTGCGCCGGATATTTTATTCCATGGCTGAAGGTATCATACGATAAATTAATATGTGTATCGAATAGTGATTTTTGCCTTGCCTTTAATTTTTTTATAGGGTAATGACATGATATTTATTTTAGACCAAAGTCGGCTATTTAGTAATCGCACTGCACGTCAAAAGACTTATCATACAACTCGTACAAACAATATCGTACAACTCATGAGTTACAAATAATATTGATAACCCGGACTTCGGAACTAAGAATTCTTGATAAGGATTGCGTTTATCACTTGGCTTTTATAGTCATGCCATAATAACTTCAAATTTTAACTTTAATTTTACGTCGCGAATTTCAAAAGTTCTTAAAAAAACAAAGATCGTGGTGAAATGTCATCTTATCCCCTAAGAGCGGAGTGTAGCAAGAATTTGTATAGTCGAAAACATTATATTATGATGATGATATATACTTAAATCAAGTTTTTTTTTAATTAATAAAACTTATATGTCGTTCCAGGTTTAGACCAACAAGTACGGAAAAATTTGTACAAATCCGTTAAGCCGATAGAGCGTTAAAGCCGTATAATCACACCTACAAACTTTCGCCTTTACAATATTAGTAGGATGATATAAAAAATCCCAAAAAAGCTCTGGTCCATGAATTTTTAAAATACTGAGCACTGAAACCTGAACTATGAATTTTCCATAAAAACTTTTGTGCTTATAGATATTTCAGTTTATATTCAAGGTCACCTCCATCATAATATCTTTCTTTGTACCTCGACAATTGGAACAGCTTGGGGAGTCTAAGACAGTCAGGAGATGTAAAATATATCCAGCCGTGTAATATTATCATGTAACACTACTTAATTCACAAAGTTTCACATATTGCAAGAATCAAAATAACAATTTCCCTTTTTTCCATAACAAAGAGCTTAAAAAAGAACATCTATAAAAAAGAGGGCTACAAAATAAAACTGCGAAATAAGATGCAATAAAACGCCGTCACCATCGCCTCTTTTTCGCTTTTTTCATAGCGAGTTTAATGTCACTTGATCCGGGCTTGACCCATAAAAACTTTAACACGGAGCGAAAGAATAGTTTCTGAATATGCAGTTATACATAGTTCAATTCCGTCGCCACGAAGCTTTTAAACGCGGTGCAAAGAAAGTTTTAAAACCGCGAGACGAAACTTACCGAATACAAATTCGAATGGAATTCCCAATAGCGCTGTAGCGTAGACGTTCTCACAGACTTGGAGAGAAAATTGGTATTATACTAAGATTTTTGTGTACGGTCGAGAAGTACACTTTTATATGTCTTCATAAACAAAGACAAGAACAATATTTTTTTTATATAATTTTATGCAAAGGTGTTAGACCACGCAAAGTATAACGTCACGCAATTGAAAGTTTTATTTTATGTAACAATATGACTTAACAAATCTTACGGTTTTATCTTGTTCTATTTTTAAAAAAAAAAGAATTTATAACGTTTTTCATGAAATAGGTTACTATTTTTCATTCAAAACGTTCAAATCTATTTACATCGCGGTGCGTACTAAGCGTGAAAAATTTAAATTACGAGGTAAATACACATGGATCGCTTGCTAAAAATTTAGGCTTTCTGACCAATTTCATTCGTTAGCGCGAATGTCACATTTTTTTATCTATAGTAGATACAAAAGTTATTCCGTGCTATGTAATATTTAATGAAATATATGACAGTGCCGTGTTAATAATTCTCGCGTTTTTGTTTACCAAATAATTCGTTTCCGACCTAATGCAACACAACAAATATGCAAAAATTAAGACGTATGTCCAGACGTATGTCCAACCATGGACATCCATGGGTTGAACGAGAATTTCTGTATGATTTCATAACAAACATTAAGTTAATCTTACATAAGATTTCCACATTTAAAATATAATACGTCCATAATAACTGTTACAGTAAGATATCTGATATACCACATTTATTCACTGTTTCGCTGATAAGCTTTTCAACGCATGACTGGTCTATATTTTCAATTTAGACACATTTCTTATATGTATTTCTTCTATTGCGAATCAATCATGCTTATTCCATGTAATCCTTTTACACAATTGAGTGAACAGAACGAGCGCAGTTTTGGCACGGATACAAATTTACCTAAGCTAGGTATTGATTAAGAGTATGTGATGTCTTTTGGTTGATTTATATAATAAGTTGTTATGAAATTATAATGGAAATTAAAACATTGGGAACCGAATTATTATTTTCTTCAGTCAATTAAAAAAAGTGAATGTAATGGCGCGTGCTTTCCTTAACCGTGATCACCGTCAGGCTGACCAGTTGGACGATATGTCTTTATCAGTTTCTATTACTTATCATGAGGACAAAGTAAGGTATTTTTGACACATAATCTGTGGGCAGTAGTAGATAAACGGAACTATTGGTTTTGTTGGACATTCCTTATTACGAATTTTCTATATATTTTTCTTCGCATTGATGGATGAATGAATAATTATATATACCGAATTAAATTCACGATGTGTGATTTAAGAATATGCTGAAGTCTATAAAGAATATGTAGAATATTTTTAAATTTAAAAAATATAATATTTTTTTGCGTACAAATATAAGGCTATACATCTATCCATGAGATATGCACTACATTTACTTATAATCCCTATGATTACTCTAAGCAACAAAGCCACTGTTTCAATTCTTTTAACATATACCATTTCAATTCTTGTGAGGTATATGAAATTATTTTTTTATGTATCTATATGTATACAATATTAAGTAGCGCACATAATGAAGAAAATTACGAAATAAGTTTTAGAAAATTGTACTCTAATAAATTAAACTTAAAAGAGTGATTTGCGTTACATAGATTATTTTAAGAATGGAAAATATATTTTCAGAGATACGAAATTGAATTAAGATGGAACTGAAAGCTATCCTTCGTTATTGACGGAAGTAATCACTTCTTATTAAGCGATCAAGTTACCTATCTTATTTATATAAAATATCTAATATCTAACAAGTTTCCAATTAAGCTGCCTGGTTCAGCTGTTTTCCTATCAATTTCGTTTTATCGGATTTTATCCAATTAAAACATTTAGAAATCTCTTTATCGTTTCACAGGAAAGTTTCATTTCGAGGACTAATTCCATTGTATGCTATCTAACTCTTATCTTAAATGCTACAGATTTTAAAGGTGCTTTTAGAATGTACACGATTTTAAATAACTTAACAATTACGGCTAATTGGTTCTTAGCCTAACTTCCAGTAATCTAAGATCTTTTTTATTCTGTAAATGTTCCGTTTAAATTCTTGTATAAAGAATACAAGAATCTAAAGAATTAATTATTTAATTCCTGTGGTTTTAATGGTGAATATTTGACGCGTATCTAAGCTTTAGATGTATTTACTATTTCTGTTCTTATATTGCACATGCGTGTAAAATAGCCAACAGTTAGTTTTTTTAGTCTATGTCTCAAGTAGTAAGTTTAAGTTTAATTCAATTTACTAATAAATTCAACGTCACTCAATTGAGATTCTCTTAGTACTAGCGGATTTTTCAAACACAATAGACAATTAAAGATAAAATCACAGAGTTCTATGTATTGAGTCACAATTCTATTTTTCATGCCTGCACAGATTTTTTGGTCCTACGAACCGGATGTCTTTCATGTTTTGAATTATTTATACAAACCATAGCCGTGTGGCATCCGGCTGAGTAGCATAGATCACTCTCATTTCTTACCGAGGTGTCGTAAAAGGCGACTAAGGTAAGTCTACCCGCCGTGTGGTGTCCGGCTTAGTAGAAAAGACCAACCTAATTTTTACTGAGGTGTCGTAAAAGACGACTAAGGTAAATTGACCCACCATGTGGTATCCGGTTTTGTAGAATAGACCACCCTCTTTCTTACCGAGGTGTTCTAAGGTACGACTAAGGTAATTTGACGTCAGGCAGGCGGCCGATCGTAAAAACGCAGCTAAATCATGTGACAGCATGTTTATAACATATTGTGCCGACCAACTTAGAGTGGGATAAGGGCAGGAGGATATTGATGATCTTTTATACAAACCAAGTAAAACAATCAACTGTGAACTCGACGCGAACGAAGTGGCTGGTACCTTTAGAGAATATGTTGTTTTTTAATAAATAAATATATGGGACACTTACACACGGTCGTACGTCCCCAAAGTAAGTAATTTAATACTTGTGTTATGGTAGAGAAACAACTGGTGAATATATACTTATATATTTTTTAAATATATACTTAAATAAATACATAAATACAAATATACACCTCGACTCAAAGACCAACAAAATCATTTATAGAAAATGTTCGCTCTCGGCGGGAATCGAACCCGCGACCCGCGGAGCTAAAGGCAGGATCACTACCGACTGCGCCAACGGGCCAGCCATATTTCAACGCACGCTTACGATGATATAAAGTTACGTTGTAGAAAAGAACAAATAAATACAGTGTTATTTTACTTTTAGGTATCCTGGATCCGTAAACGAGACTTGCACATACTGACAGTGGGGGTGCACACATACAGCAGCGACGCGCGGTTTGCGGCTCTCCACGCGGACGGATCAGACGAGTGGACGCTGCGGGTTGCACCCGCACAACCACGGGACTCGGGGGTTTACGAATGCCAAGTGTCTACAGAGCCCAAGATTAGTTTGTCGTTCCGGCTCACTGTTGTTGGTTAGTATTGGTTTGATTTACATTTACGTATAAATATTTCTGTATATCGATACTATTATTAGGAACTAGTGGTCTAATAATTCGTTTGCCTTAAGTTAAGTGTTAAATGAACTTAAATTATGTATTTTATGTTTTTTCCTGTTCCCAAAATGAATGATGAAATGAATAAATATTGCTCATTTTATTATTTTAATTTTACCATTCCTTTTATTAAATGCCTCCAGTCAATGCCGCTACAAAAAACTTTGGTTACTAGTTACGTCAGTTTATTTTTTGAACGTCTTTTAGACAGGTTTGGAAATTCATTCCCGTTTTCAATGTTGCAATTTCCTTGTGTTTTATACGTAAAAAGGATTTCTAATTTACAAGTTACTTTGAAATTAACAATATTTATCTTCTTAAAAAAACTTAATAAAAATTGTTTGGGAGTTGTTACATAGTAAAATCAATTTATAAAGAAAAGCGCGGATATTACTTATTCTGTATGTAGCTGTTACAGTTCGTATAAACTCTAATAGAACTTTTTTTATGAAGTTCTATTCTATTTTTTATAAACTTCATAAAAGCTCTTATTGGACGAGTACTTCAAAAATACCTATGACACCTTTTTTATACGTATTACCTTTGACTAAGCATATATACAATGCTTTATAAAAATGCATGTATATGCATGCACTATTTAGTAATTTAAAAAATTAAACTTACTATAAATTGCAAAATTTGCACAAACAATTTAACGAATTAATTAAATTATATATGCATTTTTAAATTGGACTAATATACATTTTCAGTGTACTTTCGTTATATGTTTAATGTAATCTTGTTAACTCCGAGGCCTAAACTGAATTCAAATTGATCAATATTGACTCTTAAATTAGCATTTCAACTATATTGAAATTCTATATTGTTCAGCACAATAGAGGACGACTATTATTAACCAGTATTGAGCCATTGATACTATGTTATTATTAATTGCTAACATAGCAATTTCAAGTTAACTACTGAATATTATTGTTAAGATCTATATGATTTATTACAAGCTTTTCATACTAAATGAATTCGGTGGATTTTGTACTTTTTAAAGCCTTTTGATAAAGTCAGTGTAATATTTTTTTATGGGACAATTATAGTCAAGGTCGTCTGTCCCAAAACTAAGTAACAGACAACTGGTAAATATAAATATATTTATATAATTTTTACATGAAAAAAATTTATAAACATACCTAGATTCGATGCACACATAAATTATCATCGTCCTGTCTACTTGTTATAAACATGTTGTCACATGATTTGGCTACGTTTTTTATGACCGGCTGCCTGCCTCACGTTACCTTAACTTGGTCGTATTTTACGACACCTTGAAATGATGAGGTTGGTCTATTCTACTCAGCCGAATACCACACAGCAACTCAACTTACCTTTGTTGGCTTTTACGACACCTCGAAAGAAATGAGGGTGGTCTATTCTACTCAGCCGGATACCATACGGTAAAACCAATGAACTAATAAATTGTCTTTAAAAAATGTTAGCTCTCAGCGAATCCCATACCCACGAACCTGAAGGCGGCAAAACAAACAAACTAAAACTTTCAGTATTTACAGGATTACTGTTAACGATTATACTTACTAGCAGAATGAGGAAAACAATGCCCAATATCTCTTCTCACCTAATATATCACAACTGTTACAATATAATCACGTTAGACAAAGATATATCATAAGACCGCCTCCACCACGACTCATGCTACTATAAAATTTGATGTATCATGAATACATCATATCATGATATCATAGCTTCATATCATAGCTAAGTTAAATATAATTCATTCCCAGGCTAGCAGGTTTCAAAATCAGAATGCATTATCATGTAACTGCTGATCGGTGAATGATTTCTTATTAAAATCTTTAATATAGGACACGTTTACCCTTTTAAAGAATCTGCTCGCTCTTAGTACAACGAAGTAGAGGTAGGTAGTTTATATCAATAAAGTGTGTTACTGTCAACAGTGTCGAAGGCTGAAATTTTATCCGGGCCGGAGTTGTTCGTACGAGCGGGGTCGGATATCAATCTCACTTGCGTCGCGAAGCACGCCCCGGACCCGCCGAGGTGAGTATAGATTTCATTTATTTAAGAGCATAAACGCGTACTATACTTTTCCATTACGATGATGAAGTAGTAGAAAATTTAGCTGCACACCAATGTTGTATGTTAAATTTTAATGTTGACTCGTAAACGTTTTCTTATTATTTCATTGACCATGAGACGTTCACCATTATTTTATTTTTTGGTATGAATCGTTATAAAGCTTCTTTTCAAAATATTGTGTTAAACCATAATCAACGTATCTTACATAAACCATGATTTTTAAAAACTGCCACTATATATATTTGGGAATTGGGGGAATTGACGACAATCCAATAACTTTCCATCTAAAATATATTGTAATAAAAACCAAATCGAACAAAACTTTTGAAAGAAACGTAAATAACCAATTAGAAAAGACGTAAATACATAATACAAAGTCCCCTAAAAGTTGTCTCTCTATACAGAGAGTTGTCTATCATATACATGATCGTATTTCTCAAAATCTACTGAACGGGTTCTTGGAAGGTTTTTACCATAAAATAATGTAATTTACGAGGAAGGATGCATGTAAAAATTGAAATAGGGTAAACTGAGACACACTGATTTCAACACTGGTGATGCCGCGAACACGGGTAGTTGAAACATTATTACTTAACTTAGACTTTCTTATTTTTAATCTTAGCCTTCAGCGTGCAATAAATAAACAAAATTCTTCTTTTTTCTTGACTTTTACATGCACATATAATACAAGTAGCACCTGGGTGACCGACCCTTGTTCGGTAATTTTTAAAATGATGTAAAAAAAAATAAAAAAAAATTGAAAAGAAAAATTAAAAAATAATAGGGCCGGTGGGGCTCGATCCTAGGTATTTACACATCTTTAGACCGCTCGTTCCCCAAATGAACTACCATGACTTTACGTTTGACAGCGAAAAATTGTGATTGTCTTCAACGTAAATTTCAATAATATTAAAGATGTCTAGGGCTGGAGGGTAACAATCTATTTTTTATCTCCAGATAAATTATTTTTCGAGTTTATCTCGAGAGACTCTACATAAACGAATAAACTAGTAATAAATTAATATACAGCGACGTCAAATTAAATTAAAATTATTCATGTATAAAGTAACGCCAATATCCATTAATTCGCACTTACGCGCTAGGTTTGAAATAAAATATTCTCATACTCACTTATTGGATTACATATCGGTGAGTTGAATTATCTCATCACTCTAAAAGGGTACGTCTGCATCAAATAGAGCTTTCGCGTAATGAAAGGACGATACAGATACGGGTTGAGACCGACTTTCAATGAAGTATTGCCTCTGGGAGCATCTTTAGTAGGACTTGAAAAATGTGTTAAACAAAATTTTTTTAGAGAAAAAATGTGCCTTTAAGACCACACGAAATGAGACTATTATGTAACATAACAGAGTAAGTAAATTACTGTGTTACTTATTGTTTTTTTTTGGGAAGAAGTAGTTTACTGAACATATAAATGAGTTTTCGAAAGAAAATTTGTTTTAAAAATATATTACAAATAAGTGAGTGTGTAGGAATATTTCATTAATTTCAGTTATACTCGTTGACGTGAATATTAGCTAGATATTGAAGGAAAATAATCATACACCAGAACAAAGTATTTTTTTTATTTTACCTTTTTGCGCTGTTGTTTTCGGATATGAATAATTAACCACTAGGTTCACTTCCTATTGGTTAGTACATTTCCGATAAAAAAATGATTATTGCTTGCAGCGACGGAGCGGTGAGATTATAGGAGAGTTCTGTCTTCCGAAAAAAAAAAGTTACTCACTAACCATAGGCCTGAATATACCAATCATTCTCCTACCCTTATCCCACTCTAGGTGGGGTCAGTACAATATGTAGAACATGTTGTGACATGTTTTAGCTAGTTATTTTACCACTGGCCGCCTGATGACGTCAACTTACCTTAGTCGGCTTTAACGATACCGCGGTCAGAAAGAGGGTGGTCTATTCTACTTAGCCGGATACCACACAACAGAGGCCTGAATATACCAAATGATCAAAAATAATAAATATATATTATAATGTAAAACCTTTTTAGCAAAAGTATAGAAATTATAGTCGTTAATAAATGTTCAAATATTTTACGTAACGAGGATTCGACATAGCTTTTGTATATGAAATATTTTACTTTGCCAAAATGTCCCTTTGCTCTGTGATAAAATAAATCGTATTCACCATCAATAACGTGAACAGTTTCATTTTCCTAAAACCCAATATATTTTTTTCACGCAACCTATTTATTCCCACATCCATAAACATGATAAGCTTATTTTCTGATAAAAGGGTCGGTCGAGGTCCCTAAGTGAGGCATTCTTTGCCTATCAGCATTTAATGGTACCATGTGCGGAGATCTTTCAGCCAAGGGACCTTCAATTTGAATATTGATGGAGTGATACGTTTCGCGAGAATCCCGCATTTTTTATTTATTTCAGATGTTTCGTTACCAATATACTTAACTCCAAATTATAAAATTTGACTATTTTACAGCTGGCAATCTTCAAATTCAAAGACTAGGAGTTTTTTCACTCTTTTAACAAGAAACAACTTCTTAAGGCGAGAAACATTATTAGGCAGCATATGTGAATTTACACCTAAACGAAGAAGATTAAGAATATAGAAATTATGTTATTAATAAAAGGAATATAGTGAAACATACATATACAATATAGAACTTATGTAATTAATAAAAGAACTACAGTATATTGGCTTGCATGAATTTTGATTACGCTCTTTTCTTACAAGCCTTCCTTTAAGTCAACGTATGATAAACCAAGATCTAAATGTTTTCAGTTTTTCATCTTCAAAGAATTCTAAATAACATAGAACTATAGATAGTTCAATAATTTAAATAAAAAAATAAGTCTTGCATCCATTATGTAATCAGCTGTTGAAGATAACTTCCTAAAGATCTCAGAAATCATTTAGGTCTAGTTTTTCACCTCGAAGTTATGCCACGTACTGGTTATATCACTTGTAGTTATAACAAAGCTTCCCAATTTTTAATTTTAGTAGCAATTAAATGACTAAATAATTTTCACGCTATTCTGAACCTAAAACTAATCAGTATTCAGGTTAATATGATTTTTAAAAATACCAGCTTAATTAATAATAAAATATTTGTGAACATTGATGACACAATGATCCAATAAATAAAACCGCCATGTTGTTTCACGTGATTGCATCTGATGTTTTAATATAAATTAATGAGAAATTCCATAGAGGCTTGTTGATCCAAATAAAGTGCATATCTCAGTATATTTATCTGATGTTACCAAACTGATAAATTTATTGGTAATATATCGTTACATTTTGCATATTGCATATCGGACGATGTGATTTATTATTTAATATTGAGTTTTTTGAATATAAAGTAATTTTATTAAGACTGTTTAATAGTGGGGGCTCTCGATCTTAATTAATTTTAATGCAAAAACTGTTGTCTTCGTTATAAAATACATGTAACGGAAAATAGAACCGAGAGGAAGTAAAAATCGATATCGTCACACAACAGCAAACGCAAATAGATGGCGTTATAGCGCAAATATATGGCGCAAATAGTTGCGATCTCTGACACAAGAAAGACTACTTTAAGAAATAAAAGACGTTATTTAGCAAATGTATATATTAGTTGATAAAATTTTGATTTTACTACATAAATACATTACAAATTTATTTATATTACATACTTTTTTTATATTACAAACTTCTGAATTGACGAACGGACAATATTATAGACTGATTCAAAAAGCACACATTTTATCACAGCATAGTTTGAATATAAAGTACCTATAGAATGAAGTAAATCTTATAAAAACAGAAGTCCTATTTTTCATTTACATATTTGAAATGAGGTTAAACGTATGTATAGGCAAATGAGTAGTATGGCTTTAGACAAAGAAGTTTCATATGAATGAGATTATGCGAGTGCTTCAACTAGAGCGGTTTTCCATGCCTCATTGTCTTTTCAAATTAAACTTTGAACCGGTATTCGAGTATAATATTCTGCATGACGTATACACGTATATTTCAACGAATGGACTTATTCATTTTATTCAAACGGAGTTGTTTAGTTTTTGCCATTGACAATTACATTTGTTTCTTGTAATAATGCATGATATGTGTATAAAAGTATATTAAAAGTTTGCATCATAGAAATAAATCATTAATTTCTATATATCAAAAATAAATAAATAACCCGTGAAATATCAACTAATATAGATTAGCACGATCAATACATTTTACCCATATCTTATGTTCAATAATTCTCCTTAAAATATTTTTAAGAGTGTAAGGTTTTCTTGCATCTAACAGGGATCGTTTCTAAAAATAAATATATAAAAATAAGCTTATAACACAATTAAATAATTTTTGAATGATAAAAATGCTTGGATTTGAAAATTCTTTCAGTTTCAAACAAAACTGATGTTTAATAATGTTAAAATTTAAAACCTTTAAAAGATTGACTGCCGAGTTTCTTGTTGATTCTTCTCGGTAAGAGCAACATTCCGAACAGTTGTAGCGTCATTAATATAATTGATCCTTGACGATTCAAAAATGTTCGTAAAAAAGCTTACTTAAGTGAAGTTTTTTTTTTTAAATCAGCTCTGTAAGGATACTGAAAATGATAATATGTAGTACTTTTAAATACCTATGCGGGTGAGATATAGTAAGACTTTCCATCAGAGTAATCTCTATCATTTAGGCGTTTTACTACAAAACCCACTTTACGGTTGAAATTTTGATGATGACCAGGTAAATTACGGTTAGTCTGCTCAATTAAATTTTGTCAGGCAAATCGCTGTAATCATACCTATTTGAAATATTAGTTTATATTATTCTATCTATACTAATATATAAAGCTGAAGTTTGTTTGTTTAAACGATCTAATCTCAGGAACTACTGAACTGGCTATATAACCCGTTAAGATGAATAGGAGAGGAGCAGCAATAAAAAAAGTGCGAAAACGGCAAAATTTAAAGCTTTCCTTGCGTGCGCTGAGTAAATGGTGATAGTTATTCAAAAATCATGTCTTACAAATTTGTTTCCCTCTAAAAGTCCACGCAAGCCTAGCTTCTAAGGTTAACCCACTTTAGCCATTTTTATGGTTATAAAAAGACTATAATACGGTTTTAATATTTCAACGCGGGCGGAGCCGGAGATTACTAGTTTAATATAATTACTAAACTAAATGCACGGATGCATTTTCTTATTTGTTAATTTATTATATTATTTTTATATTATATTATATTTATATATTTAAAAATATAAAAGAATTAACAATTGTTGTTGTAGCTGGACAGAGTTTTTCATGTGACCAGATGCAATGTCCATTAAAGAAAATTACTTTGTATTGTGTTACGTCGACAATCTCGGACCAGTGTTCAGTTAGGCGAGATTGGTTAAATTTTAAAAATTATATTATCTAGAGCTATTAGAATATGTAATAAATGATAATGAAACTTATTTTAATTTTTTCAATAATTTTACCTTTATTAAGACAATTATTTTAGAAGTATTAATCAAAACTTTTTTGACGCTTAAAATCTGAAATAGAACGAGAATTTTTATACATTTCAAACACAAAATCAAATTACTTTAAATATACTTACAGGAAATATAGCGCAATGGCAATGCGGTGACAATGAGCCTGCCCAGGCCCAACATTTATTCTATTTATAATTTGTTGGTTTTTCGATCCTAAGTGTAGTTATGTATTTAAAATTATATATGTATTTACCATTTGTCTGGTCACACATAACACAAATAAAAAGATACTTTGTGGACGGACTATCGTGTAATTGTCCCATATATTTATTTTTTAATTAATATGAACATATTTACAGCTTTATATATTGGTACCGAGGTGAGCAAGTAGTCAACTATGCTCAACGAGGGGGAATCAGCGTAGAAACTGAGCAGCGAACAAGAACGAGTAGACTGCTCATAGCGCGCGCTGCTCCGCATGATTCCGGAAACTATACTTGTGCACCAAGCAGTTCCGGTAAGTTCAAGACGCTTATTATTTTACATAATACACATCAAAGTCACTATAAATATAAATTGTTAAAGATATCTCTAGATAGAAAATAGAAATAGATTCGTGTGCAGAAGTCGTAGTCATATGGCATTATAATAAAATAAAACTGTTTCAAATTACCTTAATTTGATTTGTATGTTGTTGAATAAAAGTGTTATTATTTGTTTATTAACTAACACACTATTATATTATGTACTTTTAAGTATTAGAAATGAAGATATTAGCGTATCCATATGTGGCAGTCACCAAGATGTAAACAAACACTAGATACCTGCTGCTGAAAACGGACTTAATAGATGTAGGAAAAGTTCCTTAATTTAAAGGAACCTGGTCCCTGAACCCTAGTTCGCTGGTTGGTGGTTCAAGTGGACGGTATAGGGGGGTTCAGGGCTTTGACTATTTTCTATCTTTCTGGGCAATGCATAATTATCACCGATAAGAAGTAACAACTTAGCACCACCCACCTTTCGATGCCGTTGTACTGCCACCATGCACTGGAAGGTTCGAAGTCCTCGATATGCGTCGGCGGCCGGCCGTTTCTTGTGACGCCAGGGGATTGTTACTCGAACGAACAATAACACTATTACGAGTCCGAAACTCGACACGACACTTTAAAGATAGGCACTGCACTTAATATTGCAAGTCCTAGACGAATTGTTCAATGTTTTATAATGAATTTGATGCGAATTATTTATAGCGATCGACCGGCCATTAGCAAAGGTTCCGCGCTCACGTGACACTCGCACGGCGACAGACGAACCGATCGGCGAGTGACGTTTTCATTGCTACCCACATATCGGTGAATAAAAAACGACAATTGCCCAAAGACAAAAGAAATATATTACAAAATAAATAAAATTATGAAATATTTACGAACAATACATGTAAAATACTTCTGTAGAGTCTACCTTACTACTTGTTGATTTAGGGTAATTGGCTACTCACTCGCTCGATCAGAGTTTCGTGCGTAGCTGGATACGCCTCGTCCCTTTTTTTTTTTTGAATATGACTAATGCTGTTAGCCCTAATGGCTTTGACAGCGTCACCGATAAGACGGGCGAGCGCTGAAGCATCGCCGAGAAGAAATGGATGATACATGCGGGTGCATTACAAGCACCCGCGCTACAGGGGGCGTCGCCTTAAGGGTGTCTCCTGCGAGACCGAACCTCGGCTTAAGGCGGCGCGTTTTTGGAGGGCTGCATCTAATAAATGACTTGGAAGAAGTCTGCGTCACGGCGGCCGCGGCAGAGGGCTGCGGCCGCTTGACACAAGCAAGCGGGGACCTCGTCTTCGCCGGCGAAGACGCTGTTTGTGTAAATGTAATGTGTGTATCTTGTTGGATGCCGTGATAGCATCGTCGGGGTCGTTAAGGACGCTCTTCGGGCGCCTGTGAATCTTATTGGGGTGCCTGAACACCTTATAGTTGGACGCGGCCACTATAAGGGGGTTTGGGTGGATGGACGCTTTCTCGAAGTAAGTCGTCGAGAATCGTCTGAAAAGATCGGCTATCGTGGGTAGGTCGAGATCTCTATGGAGGTTCACGTTGCGCACGAACCACGGACAGCCAGTGGCTGTACGCATGAATCGATTTTGAAGTGTCTGCAACGGACACAGTCGTGATTTCGGAACGTGCGCGAACGCGACGCTCGCATAGGTCATAATGGGTCTGATGCAAGTTTTGTAAAGTGTCACTTTGTTGCGAAGTGACAGTTTACTTGCCTTGCACAGTATCGGATTGAGGCGTCCCATGGCGAACGCTGCCCGGTTACGGACAACGCGGATGTGTCGGATAAAGGATAGGGTCGGTTGGAGGATTACACCTAAGTATTTGACTTCCTTTTGCCAATCTATGTATTTGTTGTAAATAGAGACTCTAGGAGGCGTCCGGATGAAGTCCATGGCTCTCTTAGATCTCGCAAAGAACATTGCTGCGCTTTTATCGGGATTTATTTCGATTCTCCACCGGCGGAACCAGCTTCCGAGCTGGTTGGTTGCTCTTTGGAGCCTATCATTAATAGTTATGGGATCTCTACAGGTGGTATAGATTGCGGTATCGTCCGCGAACATGGCTATGTGGGTGACTGCACTAGTTTTAGTGGAGAATCGTGGGATGTCGCTCGTGTAGAGCGAATAAAGGAACGGTGCGAGTACCGAACCTTGGGGGACTCCGGCGCGTAAGGTGCGTCTTGAGGAGAGCGCACCATCAATACGATATCTAAATGAGCGATTTGTAAGATAATCGCGAATGATAAGAACGAGTCTATCGGGGATTCCTAGGTTCGCGAGTTTGTATATTAAACCCGCATGCCATACCTTATCGAAGGCTTTGGCGACATCGAAGAAGACAGTACCGGTATATCGTTTTTTGGCGAAGCCATTGAGGACGGCTTCGGTAAGTCGGTGTACTTGTTGTACCGCGGTGTGTTTAGCGCGGAAGCCGAATTGCTCATCCGGTATGAGCTTCATCGACTCCATGAACGTTTTGAGTCTAGCGAGGATTACTCGCTCGTAGACTTTCCCTAAGCTGTTGAGCAGACTGATGGGTCGATAGCTGCTCGGGAGATTACTGGGTTTTCCCGGTTTACGAATACCTATTACTATTGCTTCCTTCCATTCGTCGGGGAAGGAGCAACCTAACAGGAGGGCATTGAAAATCAATACTAATAGGTTTATGAGTTGGTCGGGGAGGCACTTGAGTGCTTTGTTGGATATGGAGTCGGGTCCTGGGGACTTGCGGGTCTTGAGGTTTTGGATAATGGAACGGACTTCCTCTCCGGTAGTGGGAGTGAGCGGCTCGCTTTCGGGAGCCTTCGCGGATATCCTAGCCGCCGCCATTTCCACTTCCGAGTGGAATTCGGCGTGTTCGGGATGACTGGGATTGTTTGTACATTGTCCCTCAAGACTGTCAGCCAAGCATTCGGCCTTATCGATGTCGTCAAAAGCGACCGGACGGTTTAAACGTAACAATGGAGGTGTAGCTGCACACTGGTCTCCTCTCAGGGATTTCGCCAGTTTCCAGAAAGCCAGGTGACTCGGCGAGATCTCTGAGAGTTTGTTGTCCCAGGTGGACTGACGGTTGAGGCTGAGCTTTTCTCTAACCTCTCTTTGAAGTCGCCGGAGTGTTCTCCGGTTATCGTCTGTCGGGTATGCGTCATGGGCCCTAGTGGCGGCACGTTTACGTCTAAGTAGGTCGCGCAGGTCGTCCGGTAGTCTCCCACGACCGCGGTCGTCGGGGACTTCCTTGGAGCAGCGCTCGAGTGAGTCTGTTATATGTGCCTCGTCTTTGGGCGTCAGTTATATTTATTCTTACATCTGTTTTTGTTTCTAAATACATAAGTATAGAAATATTGGTACTTGTTAAAGATAAATCAAGAAAAATGTTTTTTTTTTCTTTTTATTCCGATATTATCCTCCTAAATCTCATAAACCTCAATCTTAAAGGGCTTAAAACGCTGAATAACTTGACGCAACGTAACCAATAAGCTATCGTGTTTAAATATATAAGAAGAACCATCATAATAACATACAATTTATTTTGTAATATGACTATTCAAATTTGTAGTAGGATTAAAATTTTGATCTATTGTAGTAACGGCCAGCCATCCTTTTGTAAAAGCAAACTATTCATTTCTAGTAAGCACTGTCCGAATTGCAACAGTGAGGCAATATTATACAGAGAATCTATTTTATACTAACAAAGTCACACTATGGTTAGAAATAAGTACGTGCGGGCATACTCATAATGAGTTGCTCGCTATGAATGCCCAACTAGCTGCCATAGTCAGGTTGTAAAGTTAACCAAACTTGCTCCCTGCACGTTGTATCTGCAATGCGTTCCAAGGTTTCAATTTACTAACAGAATAGGTCAGTGTACCGTCAGATGCAAATTGCGCACTCAAATGGCGTTAGGATGTGATCATCACTAGTATTATTGTTTCAATTCAAAATATTATTAATTCAAACTTGTTAACCAGTACTCTTAAATCATTAACTCTACTTTCGATACGGAAAGCTGTTCCTACCGAGAAGTGCCACCGAGAAACAAGAAAACTTTTCAAAATATTAAAGATACTCGTCGTCAGCTATCTTGTACAGGATCATAGAGTAACAATATCCTCCGCACATTTTAGTAGACTTTCTTTATCAGCCTTCTTTTAATAGTTATTTTGAAATGCGTTAATGGCAAAGCTAAAATAGATCGCGGAAATTTATTATAGAATCTTAGTCCCAAACCAACAAAAGACTTACATAACTTTGTAAGGCGCGAAGCAGGAGCCACAAGTAGCAACACAGAACAATTTGACTTAGCATCAACATAAATTTGTTACTATTTCGGATAAAATGTCATAATGGATTTTTGTAATCAGTTCAATCAATCAGTTTAGTATATGAGATGTTCACTAAGGAAAATCACATTCGTCAGTAATTATATTCACTACAGAGCCCTTGGCGGAGATGGCAGTGACCTCTTAATTCTCGGGGTCTCAGGTTCGATTTCCGCCCAGTGCCAAAATTTCTACAACAATTCGTTGATTTTTTGAGTATGGGTGTATTTATGTATTTCAGTGTTTAATATATATTTATATTTACCAGTTCTCTGTTACCCATAACATGAGTATTAAATTACTGCGGGAACAGACTACCGTGTGTATAATTGTCCCGTATGTTGATATATTTACTTTATACGTTACCCGCAAAGAGTTAACACCGTATATCCAACGAGTAACGATACTAGAAAATTTCCATTCACATCAGTATTCCCAAATATCGTAGAAACAGGAGTACAAAGATCGAATAGTTCCCAGTATTGAATGATGAACTAAACGTATTTGACTAACGTTTTCAGGTGTTATTGATTTTAGCTTGTTCTATTTCGTTCGCCAAAGCTAAGCTGAAACTCACTTTGTGAAGCGCTTGTAGACTAATGACTTATACATGGAATGGAATAAATTAATAATAAACTCAATTTTACAATACTTTATTATCGTACATTACTTTATACATCAAGATCTTCAATTTTACATACATTTAATATATGGCATATATATTAAGCTTCCAAGTGTTTTGCTATAGACATTAAAGTAACAGCGCTTATGGTAAAGGTGATCCCTTTTATAAATTTTTAAGAAATCTTTGTGGACTTCAGTATGATAAAAGGAATCTATGTCACTGTCATACTTGTTGCTTTATATCGAAAATCTTATTGAACTTATCTTATCTTATGTATCTTTCAAGTACAATTACATAAAAACAAAGCATATTGCAAGCGGGGCAAGATATGGGTGAAGGTTGTTATAAATAAGTGTGAAGTCAATAATTACCGAATTAGCTATTGTATTTCTTTGACCACCAACTTATTTTATTGACCCCTTATGTCGCATACTTCTGTTATGCGGTTTAAGTATAAAGTACATGGGTGACCGAGCTTTGCTCGGTAATTTTTAAAATGATGTAAAAAAAAGGAAACATTGAAAAGAAAAATGAAAAAATAATTGAGCAGGTGGGGCTCGATCCTAGGTATTTTCACCTCTCTAGACCGCCCGTTCCCCAAATGAACTACCATGACTTTACGTTTGACAGCGAAAAATTGTGATTGTATTCAACGTTAATTTAAAAAAAAATTAGAGCCCGATAATATGGATAAAACGACATTTTTTTAAAATAAAACTTACCTATATCGATTTTTCTCCCCTAAAACCCCCTACATGCTGAATTTCAGGAAAATCGTTCGAGCCGTTTCCGAGATTCTGAAAATATATGTATATACATACAAGAGTAACTCATTTAAATATTAAAGAAACATTTATATAGGTGACCTATTTCATTGGGCATTCTGCAGATCTCAGTATCTCCTAGATATTGTTTAATTATTGTATTGTTAATTATTCAATTACTATCCGTTTTCTAGTGTCATAAATTTAAAAAGGCTTTTTAAATTCTATAAAATACAATTTCCCAATTCCGTTTAGTAACGTTCATTATCTTGGTGTAAAAACAAATTATATTCTGATACAATTTATGCTTGCCATAACGAAAATTTTGCAGGTAATGTACTCTATTATCAACGACCACAATAATTATTGTTTAGATACTAACACAATACTCGACCTCTACATCCTAATACAACCATAACTCAACGTCAAAGGGTAATATCAAGAAATAGACAACACAAGTAACATTCTATGTATAAAATACCCTTAAGCATTATATATTGTATAGGATGAGATTAGCTTAGATTCGATGATAAAAATAATAGGATGAATTTCTAACTTAACACTATGAGCGGAGCATACTATCGTCTTCACTATCCTGCCCCTATCCGATTCTAAGTGGGGTCGGCACAACATGTTATAAACATGTTGTCACATGATTTGGCTACGTATTTTACGACCGGCCGCCTACCTGACGTCAACTTACCTTAGTCGTATTTTATGACACCTCAGTAAGAAAGAGGGTGGCGTATTCTAATTAACCGGATACCACACGGTGGGTCTACTTACCTTAGTCGCCTTTTACGACACCTCGGTAAGGAATGAGGCTGGTCTATTCTACTCAACCGGATACTACGCGGCGGGTCGACTTACCTTAGTCGCCTCTTACGACACCTCGGTAAGAAATCAGGGTGGTCTAGTCTATTCAGCCGGATACCACACTGCTACAATTTTTTGTGTCAATTGAAAAATTATAATAGCGCAATGGTAAACAGGGGGACTAAATATGAGAAAATATCTGGGTTCAAATCCCATATGTCTACCCGGCTCGTTCTTCTTTATTTTTTTAATTGCATTTTTTTCTTTCTTATTTATTTTTTTAACTGCATTTTTTATATATTTTTATAAAATTACTAAACAAGTCTCGGTCGCCCAGGTGCTTAGAATTATTAGTCTTAACAGAAAAACTCGAGAGAGTCGCACATTTTCATCACTGGGCTATTACAGCTTTTATTTAGTGAATGCGACGTATCCCCTTTTCCATTATCAGTATATTGATTAATATTGTTTAGTCATCAATGTTGTTGTTTTAATTATGTCAGTAACGCATTGCAGATAACGAAAATCAAATTCGGTAAAATTGACTATCCCAATTGAGCATTTACAGAGAGAAATTTGTTATGAGTATGCCCGCACGTGCTTTTTAGTTACCGCAGTATAGCTGCAGCAGAATTTCCTTACCTAAAATAAGCCTGCTTGGTGTGCAGAATTTTTAAGAATTTCTGATGCCAAAATCAATTTACTTTTTTATTGATACCAACTTTACTATAGATTTTAATTCCTACAACATAATTCAATAACAATTTAAGTAATATTTATTTTTATATAACTTTAGCGCGCTTTAACTAAACTACATGGCATACATGATTTGTTCAGATCTCTTTATGAAATTGAAATTAAAGATAAAATGCACTTTATTGTAACTATCAACTTACTTACTCCCGCCGTGTGGTATCCGGCTGAGGTAAATAGACCACCCTCATTTTTTAACGCAGTTGTATAAAAGCAACTACGGTAAGTTGTTGTCACGGAGGCGGCGGTCGTAAAATAAGTACCCTAAACATGTAACAACATGTTTAAAACATGTTGAGCTGATCCGACTTAGACTGGGACAATGGCATGAGAAAGTTGATGATCAACTTATTTACTAGAATTTAAGAGAATTTAATAGTGTAACCATAGTTATAATAATCAGTGAAGTAACAACTAGCAAAGACTAAAATTATTAACTAAAAATAAAGTATCAAATATTGATTAAAATAAAAAAACCATGTTTTTGAATTCAGATATAAACGAATAATAAAGAAATGAAATAAGGAATGAGCAGTTTTATAAGAATTTTATAAATTATGCGGATAATTTTTTTTTTAAATAGGGTGGTTAATAATATATTTGGGTTGGTGGACGTAATTTCAAAAAAGCGGAAAAAAGTTGACTAAAAATTTAGACCTTTCTGAGATACCTGCCATGTGGAATGTTGATTCAACAATAATAATTGTTCTTATTGTTGTTTCGGTTAGTGCTCTAATTGCGAAGCCTCGACCAACATCTTCAGAGGCTTTCGCTTAACAGTTGGATCAAGAGTAGGAAGTCAGGAAGGAAGGCAGTGTTGCTAGAGACAGCTTTGTGAGAATGTTCCTCACTCTGTTATCCTAACCGCCGGGAGCTTGGGTCCTTGATCTGCTCTCCGTAGATGAACTTTTTTTTTTATTTATAAATGTTTTTTTTCTTTTGAAAATATTTAAAAATGTAATGGAATTTATAAATAGATGTATGAGTAATTTTCATAATTCAAGTGAAACGCAGTACAATTTATCATCCCAATAAGGGTATTGTAGTAAGTAAGAGCGCACGTAAGAAGCTTACGTGCCGTATCTCGTTGAAGGCATCAGTGCTTGAGACTCTTGAGACTCAATATAGTCTTACACATTGTACTAAGAGATATTCTGAGTGAATACTGCTTTAATAATCTTGTTTATGATAAAATATATTATTGCAAGATATGCTAACAAATAAATGCAAAATAATTTTGGCATTCTTTCACGTCTACAGACGTGACAGACCAAAAATCACACCGATCACTTTTGTCATACATGACATAAGTGATCGATGTGATTTTTGGTCGAGTTAAAGGGCTTGACAGGATTGTTTTTTACATTCTAAAGTCAACGAAGTTGAAGTTGCAGGAATTAAAAATTCGTCGGAGTCGGCACAACATGTTATAAACATCACATGATTTGCTTTGGTATTTTACGTCCGGCCACGTGTCTGACGTCACCTTACCATAGTCGCCTTATACGACACCTTGTTAAGAAAGAGGTTGGTCTATTCTACTCAACCAGATACCACACAGTGGCTCAACTTACCTTAGTCGCCTTTTACAACATCTCGGTAAGAAATGAGGGTTGTCTATTCTAGTCAGCCGGATACCACACGCCGGCGAGAAAATATAAGCAACTATTAGGTCATAATACCTTTAAAGTGTAATGGGAATTTTTAAAATATAATTTTCCGTTTTCTCATAGTGAAGATAGTTGCAAGGGAGAAAAACAAGTAGAAAATATATCTCTGTCAGTATTTAGTCTCAAAAGAATTCGTCTTACGCAGGTGTAGCGTTCGCGAGCATTTCATGGGTCCATCAAATTTGTTAGAGTGGCTAAGGTAAAGTAATAAAAAAGTAGAAACTTGAGCACCTGAGGTCTTAACGCATTCAGACATCAAATTTAAGATGAACGGGATGTCTTAATGTACACTTTTTAGAATACGTTTTAATAGCTTTTAAGTTTAAAGTTTTAAGTTTTAAGTTTTTGTAGAATTATTATTACTTTATTATATTATAGAGTCCATCATTTTTTATACAAAAAACTAAAGGTATATCTTCAAACTTAGTACAAAGATGATTGATTCAATAAGGTCACAGATTAGTAATTAGTATTACTGCTCCAATTGATAAATAATGTACAGAATTAAATTGCCCGTACAACTCAAGTCTTATGGCAGCAGGTTCATCATCTTCCTGCCCTTGTCCCACTCCAAGTGGGGTCGGCACAACATGTTATATACATGTTGTCAAATGATTAGACTACGTTTTTTACGACCGCCCGCCTGCCTGACATCAACTTACCTTAGTCGTATTTTACGACACCTCAATAAGAAAGAGGGTGGTCTGTTCTACTCAACCAAATACCACACTTGTCAACTTAGGTACCTTAGTCGCCTTTTCAACACCTCGGTAAGAAATGCTCCATCTCCAAGGCTGGTCCATTTTACTCAGCAGGACATCACACGGCGGGTTTCGACAGCAGGTTATATTTATAATATTGATGTTGCTATTAACTAAGTGTAAGAGTATAATCTGGGTGAGCTGGGTGAGCCTAACTTGGTTTTTTTTTTTCAAAAAAAAAACAAAGGAAGAAAAAATAGCAATTTAGTTGGGATCGATCCTAGGTATTTACGTTTCTTGAAGATGCTCGTTCCCCGAAGAATTTACGCCGGCTTGACAGTTAATGGCGAAAATTCATTTATATATAAATGTTAGTTTTTTTTAAATGTCTAAAACAGGGATGAAACAATATTTTTTTTACAGAAAACCCAGCTAGATTGATCTTTCTCCCCCAAAATCCATGCTGAATTTCAGAAAAATCGTTGGAGCCGTTTCCGAAATTCCTAAAATATATATACAAGATTAACTT
Organism: Morpho helenor; assembly: GCA_029227775.1. Classification (NCBI taxonomy): domain Eukaryota; kingdom Metazoa; phylum Arthropoda; class Insecta; order Lepidoptera; family Nymphalidae; genus Morpho; species Morpho helenor. Next base: position 6,634,959 of record JARGCU010000006.1, read on the forward strand.
ATTTAAATATTAAAGATATATACTTAGTATATAAACTTACTTTAATGTAAGTAAATTAACATCTAGAAATGTTAATATATGAATTAAGTTTAAGCACTACTGCGCAAATCCTATATAAGATGGCAGAGGACTAACAGGTTATATTAGAATTTTAACGTTAAAAATATTTCCACAGAGTCTGCGTCGGTCATCGTCCATGTATTGAGCGGGGAACGACCCGCTGCTATGCAAAGCTCCAGCCCGCCCCCTATACGGTTCAACCCGACGGCTGTGGCAACTCTCGTGTCTGTCTCCACAATCCAACAACGTCGTAGCTGGCTCAACCTGAGTACTTCATTTATTTACTTCGTAGTATCATTTTACATTACATGCGGTGTCATGTACGTTTTTACAGTAATCGTCGATGTCTTCAATAGGTACGTTGACATCACAGACTTGCTGTTTTGGAGATGACCAACTGGTGTTTAAATCTTGGTTCTATTCAAAGTGTAATAATAGTTTTACTTTAAGCCGCTTTATATATAGTTCGACTGGACTGTTCGAGGTGTATCCTTTTTGTGATATGTGTTTGAAATACAACGATAAAATTTTTAGTAAAATTAACCTATAAGAGATAGTAAAATTGTACGTAAATATGTTCTTAAACCGTTATTTGTCTTTAATATAATTTCCTTAAAATCACCAATTTCCAAAACGAAAGGCTTTTGAACATCGCTTAATTGAATTTTCTAATAGCGCAATAAGCGGCTTATAAAAAAAAGCTTAAGATATTCATTTTGATAATAAGTGTCTTTAAGAAGATTAACTGTGCGCATTTACTTCGGCGGCTTAAAATCTTTAGGCGATTATTCGCCGCTTATTCGCTTTCATTTTTCAAGCTATCTACTCCCATATTTATTTTGGAGCAAGATTAACGGAAAATCAATTCCTATATTCAATCTCGTATGAGCTTAGATTCAATAAGAAGCTTACTCTATGTGCTACGTATTTAAGACTTCATTTAGCTCCTTCCCACGTTATTTACCTTTCCATCAAGTTAGAGTAAATAACACTGACGCCTAAAAACTGAGTGGGCATAATACCACAATGAAACAAACATAGTTCGGAATGATCTCGTTTTATTTGTGACGTTGTTCAGTTGAGATTAATTACAGTTGTTTATATTTATTTTTAAAACTATTATTTAAAAGTATAAAGGCTGGGTTTAGCTTAAGTATGCAATCTGTAATTTATGTAAGGTTTATCAAAACCCTTAACCGATCTTCTGCAGTTCCTGAACGTAAGTTGCTTGTCCAGGATGATGTCGACACTTCTAGACGATCTTTTTAAAACTATGCTATTATATATGTTGCGAAAAGACTACACCATAATCTTTTGAAAAATAAAACCCTCAATTTGGTAGTCTTGTGAAAAGAATGATTAGAGCTTGGCATTTTCATTGGCAGGTTGAATATATATGGGGAGTATCTCAAGAGATTTCGTCACTATGTTTTTCTTCACCGTGAAAAAATTTCAATAACCTAATTTTCATTTAATCAACGCAATAGCATTCATTCTTATAAATCAAAGCAAAGTTTTCAAAAAGATAGGTAGAGCACAGTTCATTCAAACGTAAGCAAAGTGAATATGCAGGTCATGAGTGCTCAGTAAAGATACACATGGTATCTTCATTGAATCGGTTATTCAGAAATTCACTCAAGTCGAGCGCTCTCGTTTGATTTCTTTTATTTGCCCTCTTCTTTTGCTATCGTTGAGAAATGACGTCGCTATGTAAACGACTTATATAAACAAAACTATATTTAAAAATCATAGGTAAAGTAAAGTATCAGCCTGTTACCATGCCACTACTGGACATAGGCCTCCTCTCTCCGTTTTTGGAGAGAAGGATCGGAACCTACCATACTTCTCCAATGCGGAATGGTAGGTTACACATATCCCCAAAATTCTCTTGAGTATGCCGATTTCCTCACAATATTTTGCTTCATCGAAAAGCGTGTGATAAATTGCAATTATAAATTAGACACATAAGTTTTAACAGAAAAAATCATTGGCGCCTGCCCGGGGTTTGAACCCCTAACTCTTCGAAGAGTCGCATGGTCTCACCTCTGGTCTATCACAGTTACTTAATCATAGCTAGTTTATAAAAAATGTATTTAATTGTCTCTTACTCGAGCAGCCCCGTTTTAATTTGTAAATTTTTACTTTTTTTTCATCCCGCTTTTCAAATACGCTTGATGAATAATTAAATAAAAGGAGATCCTTTCGTATATTTTTAACTCTGTTTTTATAAAAGGATCAAAATACTAAGGGTATGTGTAATTATAAAAATACGTATTGAATGTGGCACTCAATTGGTATTTATTGACAAAATATAAACAAGACAAATTGTTTCTGATATGTAATTTACTAGTTTCCTAATTTTAGCTGCAAACAATCGATTACGACACCACTATGCAAGATAATAAACTTTGAGTATTACATCTAAACAATAAAGAAATGGGGAATTCTTTTGCAAAGTATTGGGTCAGTAAAATTGATATTATGCTATTTACTGATTGCATTGTTTCTAATATGCTAACATACATTTTTCCAAGCAACTTAAATAAAAAACATCATTCAATTTACGAATACACTCGCTGTATTATAATTGTAAAATTATCGAAAAACCCCACGATAGTTTTATGAAAGTACTTATAATAATTGCTTTCTATTTTTAAATGTAAATTTGCGTTTTAAAAGACAGGTTACGACTGTTTGTGAAGGAGTCGAAAAGTTGTTAAGATTCAGTATGGTGAATGTTGGATTGTCAAAGACAATAGTATTCGTATTTTATTTAATAACAAATATTTATTGTCTATTGTAACAAATAAATAGAAAAATTGTGAATAGTTTTAAATATAATCTTTAATGTAATTGTAGATTACGTTCAATGTAAATAATTTGATGGTAAGATATGTAAATATTAAGTTGTAAATAAGCTTAAAATTATAATTTTATTATTTTGGACAGCTAATAGACGTATATAATCTTGTTTGAAAATATTATATAATACCTTAAGGCTAGTGTACACACAGGCGTTTTCATAAACTAATAACAATACTGTCAGATATTCCAAATAAATGAAATTGTTTTTCCGAAATTAATATGTGTTCTGTTTTGTTATTTATGTACATAAAAAGCAATGTAATTCAAAGAAAGAACGTTTGTACAATTGGATTTTACATGTATATTTTACTTTTGAATCTGAGCTCTGAAGTTTTACCTGCGAGGCATGTGACGCTGTGTTTGGATTAGCCTTAACATTGTTCAATGTTGAAATAACGCTGTCTGTAATAAAAGTAGAAAAAAGGGTTGTGTAATAAACTATCGAGTGTAGGTGTATTTAACTATGTTACTTATTGTTTCTAAATATTGATAGTAATAAATTATTAATAATAAATGGTTTGTTTTGTTTTTATAGAAATGAAAAACCAAAAGGACTTTGTTATAAAATACTCTCATATTTTATAAAAAGGTCCTTTTCTGGTATAAGTAAATCATCAGTCTGTTATCATCCTATTGCTGTGTATAGGTCTTCCCTGTCCTCTTTGGAGGGAAGACTTGAAGCTTAGACACCAGTAGAGTTATGTACCCAGTAGAGTTATCTACCCAGATACCAGACGCAGACCCACCGTTAGAGCAGAGGCTTTAATTTGTATTGATAAGATTACAGATACTCTCAGAATTGTCTAGAGATATATAGGTTTCTCCACATGTTTTCTTCAGTGAAAAGCATGTGACAAATTTGCAAATGTTTATTGAAAAATTAAGAACAAAAGTTTTAACAGCAAAACCCATTAGCCCGGGATTTTAACCAATAAACTTTCTTGACGTGACCATTTCAGCATAATTTTAAATACAATTAATTCCTTTAATTCGGTTAGTCCACTGACAAAAAAACAAGTTTTTGTATTTAAACTATCGTGAGTGGTATTCATAATTAATGTATAGAAACCGGCTATACCCACATATTATTTTATCGGATGAGCCCGACTAGGGCATTATTCGGCGGGAACTAATAACGCCGCGATAAGGCCGCGTAAAGAACTCATGAATAAGAGCCCCGTTTTTGGGCTTGAAACTAATCGGGCTCATCCGATAAAATAAGACTTGAGTGTAGCCGGTTTCTATACATTAATTAAAGAACAAGTTAATTTAAAAAATCTATGTCTCTATTGTTAACCGTCTAGAAGTTCCCTGTCTGGAGCCAATCATGGCAGCATCTTCAAGTCATGCTTATCATAAACATACATTGTCACCAGGCCTGGACCGTATTTAAATCTCAGCTCAATCGGACTCTAGGACGTGCCTCAAATTTAACTTCCAAGATTCCACCTTCACATACATATATTGCAAGTTAAATAAAAGCTTTTAATAATTGTCATTTTTCTACACATTAGACATCTAGACATGTAGCTATGGGCATCATAAAACTCTGAGGGTCACTCGGCGGGTGATGGAAAGGCCTATACTTGGAGTATCTCTGCGTGATCAAATCAGAAATGAGGAGGTCAGATGCACCAAAGTGATGGACTATCGCAACGGCTCGCCAAGTAGAAATTGTAATGGGTGGGACACATAAAGCGGTATGAAAGAGTGTGGTCTATTTTACTCAGCCGGATACCACACGGCGGGTCAACTAACTTAAACGACACCTTGTTTAGAAATGGGGGTGGTCTATTATAACCAGACGAATACCACACGGCGATATATGCTATGTTAATTATGCCAAGATTAATGTTAATATAATAATACTACATTTTATTTACAATGTAGAAAAATAAAGCAAAATTAAGGTCGTCTGATATAATTAAATTGAGTAGGGACTAAAGTTTCATATCTGTGACACCACCCCACCTAGCTTAATGACAGTTTTTAACTAACCTAAACTAAATAATTTTATGCCTTTTGTTCGGCAGTGACCTTAAACTTTCAAATTAAACATAATGTCCTTTCCATTAAACTAATTTAACAATATATTATCAGATATATAGTAATAAATTAATAAGTTATACTAAAGATAAAAATGATTCATTATTATCTTGCCCCTATCCCACTCTAAGTGGGGTCGACACAGCATGTTTTAAACACGTTGTTACCTGTTCTGCCTAGATATTTAAAAAACCGGTTCCCCATCGCGGTATCAACGAGGCAACGCGACAACAAGCAATAACGTTAGATTGAATATTCTCTAAGGCATGCAATGTAAAATGTAATAGCCAGTCTATAATTAAATCAATTTACATCCCGGGAAACCAGGCTTAAGTTACACCCGTACACCCAAATTGCTAAAACAACAAATACACTATACACTGTTACAACCAAGTCATTCCAGACCATATTGTTTTAAGTAATTAAAATATATTGTATGAAAAACCCCATTATCATTGTAATTGATTAGTCGTTGAAACAATGAAATTTTTCTTTTGTTTTAATTCCATTCCGCTCCACCGATAAACTTTTTTACTTTTTTCCATACAAGGGTAGCTAATGTAAATCTGTTTTAAAAATAAATTATATGTTTTACCTTTTATTTTAAATAAATTTTAGTTTCAAATGTAATAAAGGGAATGAATATCATTACAAAGAACAAAAATTATCGATACATCGTGTCATACTCATCCTGACAGCAAGCAGGAAAAGCATTAAACGGGGTAAAATATGCGTGTTAGGATATCGGTGATATAGTAGTTATCCTATATTTGAAAACGCAGTATTGGTAGAAGCCCTACTAGACAGGCGACTGCAACTACGTCTCTAGGTCAAGCACCATAAGATCCTGTGCTGAAAGCAACCGTCAATATTTTAACAAGGCGTATAAATGATCTATACACGTATTACATTTCACTATTGGATAAGTACTAAATCATCACCTTTGGGTTGGATTCGTATCAGACCTTTTAACTTTCCTGATTGGTCGTCCAAGTACTTTCAAGATGGCTGTGAATAAAAATATAACGTTTAATTTAATTAATCTTTTAAATTTGGAACAAATGTAAGTTACAAAATTTTTTGGACCGTTTCAATAGCACTTCCGAATAAACCCATCAAAATTAATCAAAAGCACATATTTGTCAACAGATGAAATGATAATTACATACACTGTGCGGAAAGCCGGAACATATAATGAAATAAGGTATCAAAGCAAGTAAAGATTCACATGATATACCGTACATAAAGGTGTCTCTTAACCTTATTAAGACCTTCATAGAGGCTAATGAGGGTCGATGAAAAGGTGCTCATTACCGGAAATCCAATTAATACTGGCGGGTCTTAGTTTGTGAAAATCGTGGGCTTGAAGAAAATAGTACTTTTTATTTTGAATCTGTTCATAACAGCGTAGTAGATGCCTTATTAAAATGTTATTCAACAATTCTTTTTAATATTACTGCATTTAATAAAAGAAAAGAATAAAATATAGTTTTATAAATAGAGGTAATCAATATGATTTCGATTACTGTTTTTTTTCTAGTTATGTTTTATTTTTCAAATTTATCAGTTATTTAAACCTCTTTTATGTTTGTCATATTTTCGATTATACCAATGAGCATTATGCAATTAAGGTAAATAATACTTAATATTGTTTTTTTCATTCCTATATCTTACAAAGTTATATCTTAATATATTCGAGATATTACCATGTCAGCATGATAAAGCACATATATGTAAACAAACCATTGTAAGTGTATTATTTAAAGTAATACAAAGAGAAAACGAAATCATTATATCAATATGGCGAAAGTAAAAAAATTAGAAATAAATTGTGGGCATTAAAGAAATCGAACCGTATCTGAATAAAAGCGGTAAAGGAAATTGTATATCCCGGCTTTAGCCCGAGAATAAAAAATGTATTGAAGGTAACACTTAACGTGATATGTGAGAGGGTCTATAGTCGATACAACTTCGCTATATGTATAGAATAGGATAGAATAAATAACTAATAACTTTGATTTAATTATTTTTGAGATTTATGTGTCATTCTTAATAATAAAAGCTGTTATGCCCGCGTAGTAAGAATTAGAAATTGCAACAAAAGATCACATATTTAAACTAAGTACTTCAAAGTAAGACAATACTTAATCATGTACAAAAAAACTTACTTAAATACTTTCATCTAACCGAAAAACAACTTTAGTCTTAAAATATCAAATCAAAGTTTAAATTTTAAATCGTTAATTATTAAAAACTAACCGAAGTGGAGAAAGAAAAATATATTAAGCAAATTTCCGTAAAGAGAACTATTGAAGTACCATAATAACAATATCCGTCATCTTAAATAAAAATCTTAATTAAAGGTGTTTATAACACCTTCACTTTATTAATTTGTTAAATAACTGCACGATAACCTAAAGTCTAACTATAAATAGGTATAACGTTGGAAATGAGCATGCTTACTGAATAAACGTATTTAAATATGAGGAATATGTACGTAAATTTTCTCTTTAGTAACCTTTCAACGCCTAACTAGCTCTCTTCACGGAAGCCTTTTCGTTTACCTGTTTTGTTCATACCTACATGTTCCACTTTATGTTTTAGCGAACAATGCGAAGTCAAAGTGAAAATGAACACGCAAACTAGCATTATATATTTTATATTCTAGCCTTCCTAAATAATAAATTGTCAAAACTGTTGGTTAGTTAAATTTAAGTCAGCATTTATACCTATCTTTAATACGAAAACTAAACTTAGTTTGAAAAAAAACGTCAATATCATAGAGTCACGAAACCTATCGGGATTGAAATCTCGCTGAAACTTTTGGGCTCTCACAAAATGGTAACCACAGATATATAGAGTATATTCCAGAGCCCAATATAATATAACTTGTTTGACGCCAAATAATTTAATTTGTTATATTTAATTGTTTAAACGTAGAACTAAAAATGCTTAAAAAATCAAGCAGCCCCTGACGTAATAATTGACATAGTTTATGATAACAAAATCTGAATGAATGTTTACTTAAATGTTTTGCATTACATGGAATTACAAGGGCACGCAAATATAATTAAATAGTAACAGTAAATAACATAATCATAAGATAGGGTAACCTATGATTAGAATAAATAATTCATTCTGCTTTCTAAAGTGAATTAACAAGATATATATGATATATTATACAAAAAGTATAATACTATATTATTAACGTTCTAAACGTACTGGTCGAAAAGTGTTAGCGCATTAATCTTACCAAAATTGACTATAGGATGGCACCTATGAATTTTTTCACAAAACCGTCATATGCTTGATCGGATGTACAATGTTCTTTGGTGAAAGAAAATATAGTGATGAAACAACCATTTTTCTTAAGTATGCTTGAGATATACACCTTGAGATATATACCTTCTTTCTTGCCGAGGTGTCGTAAAATACGTCTAAGATAAGTTGACATCAGGCAGGCGGCCGGTCTTAAAATAATCATCTGACAACATGTTTATAGCATGTTGTGCCGACCTCACTTACGAGTGGGATCAGGTCAGGAGAATAATGACTAGTTCATAGGTTAAGAATGTCTAACGCTATGAAAACCATTTACTCCTGCGAACGAAATCTAAAGTATATTCCGTAATTATCTCTAATACTGTAAGCGTTTTCCGATATGTTATGAATGTAACGTAATGAAAATGAAATACCATCAGAGTTTCGTAGGTTTTTTTGTAAAAAACGTTTGGCAATTTGGAAAATAAGGTCCATATTGTCACAAATGGATAGTAAAAAATCTTTTCCCATATACAAACGTAACTCGCTTTTCCCCAGGGTGTTACCCGCCCCCGGACGTGATAAATATAAACACAAATGCTATTCCAAATCGGAACTCTAAATATTGCTCTGATAAAGCATAAAATTTATTACTTTTTGCTTTCGGTCTTTTGTTTTAAATACTGTATATATTTTAGGAAAATTTCTTTTTTAAAGATAACTTATTTGACCTTCAAGTACCTGATCTGGCTCGATATTGCTACTTAAAATTTAAAATGTATCTAAAACATAAGTTTCCTCGTCCTCCTTATTAGCGACTAAGGTAAGTTGAAGTCAGGCAGGCAGCCGTTTGTAAAATACTTAAGCAAATCACATCACAACATGGTTAAAACATGTTGTTATTTGATTTCATTTGTGACCCTACTTAGGGTGGGATAAGGGCAGGAGAATGATGATGTCCTTCTGATAATAAAAAAGGTCAAATTTTGGAAAATCGTCAGCAGCTCAAATCGGCTAGTTGCATTTGTTACTTGAGATCTGTTAGTCTGAAATTCCTTTAAGATCATTACCTTCGTGTGCATATCGCCACAAATGGGTAGGAAACATGGATGATTAAAGATCTCATAAAAGTGTAGATCCGTAGAGGACGCTGTAGCGTGCTACGCTTGGCAGATCGTTGTATAAATAGTAATGAAAATAATATTTTGCTATAATACGCGATAAAAGAAAATATATGTAATTTTAAATGTACTCGTTATCGTGGAGTTTAACTCCCGACGATGCTAAGCTTACGGGGTGAAACGATTGTTGAGATTGTGTTAGTGACTGTGTGCAGACTGTGTCCTTGTATATTGTTGTGTTATTGGTGGCTGGTAATGCATAAGTTTGAGTCACGAACTCCGCATCTATCAGGTATAAGAACGGTTAGTACGCTCTATATTTAATTATATTATATAATAGTAACATATATTTTCTTTTATTGCGGATTATAGCAAAATAGTATTTTCATTATTTTTTGTATTATGGACCTCCGCAAAGTAATGCCTAATTCTATTTATATCTATCATTTATCTATTTCCATCGATTTTCGATTTCTTGATTAGATCATTGTATATCAAAACAAGGAAATGTGTAGAAAAAATAATAGTTTCAACATAGTACCGGGTCGTGACGCGAAAAAAATAGGAGGAATTTAAACGGCAAACAATTGTAAAGCGAGGAATTCAAAAAGACCATGTCCAAAAGAGGATGTGCATAGGTTAAACTACAGCACGAAAAAGACTACATATAAATAATTGATGTTTGACAGCAGATGCTGGAAAAGTAATTTACAGCACACTCGCGCATATACGTGAAATTTTAATTTCCTATTGAGCTTAATTAAACGCCATAAACAGAAACGAACCCATAATTTTGATAATAAATTCACATTAATAAGCAAGTGCTTGACTATAAATCAAAGTGCGCTACAACTTAAAGCATTCATTTTTAAATTAAAGTAGTTATATAGGCAATAAATTTATTTATTACGCGTTTTTCAAAATTATTGTACTTTTTATGTTGTTTTGTTTGTATGTGTCAATTGTGAGTATGTTTCAATTTTTTTTAATTTAAGTGAACGACATAATGTTAACTAAGTGAAAAAGGGAGACACTCGTCCAAAAAATAATATTTACTACAACAAGCACATATTTCAATATAGATTGTTTCAATATATTGCAACTTCGGTATATATCTTTTTCTATCCGGTTATATTCGGTATATCTTATATTAATCTAGCTAATCTATTCTACTCACCGGATACCATACGGCACTTACCTTAGTCGCCTTTTACGACACCTCGGTAAGAAATGAGGGTGGTCTATTCTACTTATCCGGATACCGCACGGAACTTTATTATATATCCTTTTTATAAAACTATAGAAAGGAGTTTAATGAAGTGAGACGAGACACCGATCCGGAATGATGCGTGAATAATCACTGACCTATTTTCCGCATAGAGATATCCAGGAAAAATACCCTTTTTTCGTTACATTTCTATCTATTTTGTCAAATTAATATCATGTCAATTTATCACCCTTACTTTTTCATACATAGCCAAAAATGTTAGCTAATATTAACATTATATATCGGAATAGTTCTTTGTCTCTATTTATTTCGTTTTTTAAATTGTCTATTATATAAATTATATAGCATATTATATAGCTATAGGATAGGATTTCATTTTTAAATTTTTATTGATTAAGGCGAAGTAGACCCTTACTGAACAGACAAAAACTGTTAACAGTAAAATTTATATTCATCGAAAATAAATATGATGCTGTAATCGGAAAGCTGTAAAAACAGATACAGAATTAAACTTTAATCTTTAACATTTCTAGCTTAAAATTATGATACATTATAGTACTTGGGTGGAAGAGCTTTACTCGGTATTTTTTTAAGATATGAAAAAGATGCAATATTAAAAAAAGGGATATGAGGTACGAACTGGGGACTTATAATTTTCTGAACCGCCCGATTACCCACTGAGCTAGTACCCTACAACATCTATTTTTTCATATAATATTATAGCAGTTTTCTAGTGCCTGAAAACAGGGATAAAACAACTTTTTTTTTTTAATAAAAACCTAGCTAGATCCATTTATCGCCCCCGAAACTTTCTACATACTAAGTTTGACTTCACTAAGTTTATGCTTTGTAATATATATACTGTATTTAGTTATTTATTGTTTAGTTCTTTAAAATAATATATGATAACTTGCCTATACTGAAATATTTTATTAGTTTTTACAGAATGTTGCGTATGAATATCTAATTAGGAGCTGCAACGCTATCTGCAATTCCGTGCACGCTCAATGCTAACTTAACAGTGTTCTCTTTGTTTTAAAGCCTTTGTACGCGGAACAATTAGCTATTTTGCAGCGGTTTTCGAAATTTAGTACAAGGCACAACTGTATTAACAATGCTTTTTTTCTGTAGGTGCTTTTGCATATCTCATGCAAGTGAATTTATTTCCCCCTATAGTTTTATTTTTACGAAGTAAACTAAATATACTTTAAATAAAGTTATTGTTGATTATTATGTAAAGACGTGCAAGGTTTAAACGATATAGACAAATAATGAGCAGCAATAATGAGCATGATGAAAATCATCTGACCAAACGAGTGTTAAATATAAATCAAGGTGGATATATAACTAAAAGGAAGCCTAAAAAGAAATAGTTGGATTATGTGGATTATGTGCAGCATAGAAGAGAAAAACATATAGTGCCGGTACGGTAATTGATAAGGGCAGGAGAATAATGATGAGTAATTGTTGATTGTTATCATAATTCTATTAGCAACGTTTTTTTTTACTTTAAGCTACATCTTGGTCAACCAATGGATGGACGTCCATTGCCGGACATAGGTCTCTTCACGGGATCTCCACATCACACGATTTTATGCCGCTTGGATCAAGTGGGTCCCCGTAACCTTTTTGTGGTCTGACGACCACATTTTAGGGGCTCTACAGACACTTCGTTTTTTGGTATTTTATATCCGATATTTTACGTTAAATATTTATATTATTTGCTGTTTAATGGCTATAAAACAAAATCCATATATATTTTTATCTAAGACAAATGCACCTGCAATTTATCTTAAATAAAAATATGTATGGATTTTGCAATGTTATGGAATTAGAATAAATAATCCAAAGAGCCTTAAAATCCCAATAATCTAAAGGAGATAAAAAAAATTATATTCTACAATTAATCTCATTAATTTGGGTGCATTAAAGTGATAAATGACACTGGATAAAAGCGGCATAAGGCCTTATGGTACAGACATCTTTTAAACAGACCTATATAATAATGTGAAAGCACAAACAATATAATGCATATACTCTTTTCTACGTTTATGTATTCATGTAAATGTATATATATCGCACGCTTAGAATTTAAGTGACCGACTTGAAAATTAGCCCTAATTAAGTAAGATACATACTTATTTCAACGTCGCCTATGAAATCACGCAACGAACTATTAAACAAGCTAGTGTTTTCTTATTCTTCCAAGTTATAGGTCTTTTTGATGCTTACAAGTTTTGTAAGCGCTACGCTTTATAGCAATTTGCCACAAAACAACTTTTTTGAATTCGGTCATTTTAATACTAAGTGTACAATACGCATTCTTTATAACCTCTATGTGCATATATCTAACATTAAATCGAACACAATATTCTTTGTTTAAGTATATTTCATTTACCCTGTAAATGTCATATGAAAGCATAAAGTTTTTATAAACGTAGGTCAAGTTGTCAGTACTGAATATGCTTTCAAAAAGAAAAAATATAAAGGAATTTCCAGTAGATTTAAGCACAATAACGCTTTCAACGTAAATCAACCTTGATGTTCGTTTGTATGTATATCATTATCTCATAGGTCACAGTTGATAAATTTATGAACAAGCTAAGCTTTCAAAACGCTATCAAAAACAGGACTCAGATCTAACTTTTGAGTAACTCAGCCAGACCTCAAAATCTTTATAATACTAAAATTCCACTAATCCACTCTAGTTAGTATAGCGTAGAGTATAAAGATTGTTGAAAATTATTGTGGTGGTAAGAAACTATTTAAAAAAAAAACTAAGAAAATTACGGTTTTTCTATCATAATATTACCCATTTTATAAAGAGTAGGTCCTGGTGTTATAATTAGTTATTGTTAAATGTGGCATATTGAAATCTATGACCGAAAACATTATTTATTTCTAACCAAAAATATTATTTTTAAAAGGTATTGCTTTATAAAATTTTACATAGTAGAAGAATAATAGTTTTTTTTAGAAACTAGCTGTGTTTGCGGCTTCGCCCACAACGAAATCAGTGTATCATTAAATTTTTCCGCATAAATCCCGACTTCGCCGGATTTGTAAGATGTACTATTAATCTTAACCTTCTCCAATAACTTTCTTAACTATAACTTCAGTAATATCTTTTAGTGAAAACCTTACAAAATTCGTTCAGTAGATACTAGGAAAAAAGATCACATACCGACAGACAACTTTTGGGGATTTGTTTTATAATAATATACATATAGATATGTGAAGTATGGTAAAGTTTAATTTACTGAAAGCGTGCATTGATTGATTTTTAAACGTACATTGTGATTAAATACTTAACAATGCATTAAGTCCGTCTATTGTGCAATATTCTTTCGTGCTACAATACAAAACCAAAGGCTGAAGTTGTATTATTTTCTGTACCCAGTAGTTCTTTTTTGTATCGACAAGATAAGCTTGTTTTTAACGTTTTCCTTCCGTTTTACTTTCCGATCAAGTCTTTGAAATTTGAGTACAATTAGTTCTAACTACCATTTATCCTTTGGAAGGCTTATTGGCTACAAATTGTGGAAAACATTCCGCAAATTTACTTTTAAATAAGAAATATCATGTCTAATATCTATCATTTCGTTGACGACTTAATATTGTCTAAAAGGTTGTATTATTGACTAGCAGGTTATGCTTATTCATTAGTTGGAAATATGAAAAAAAATCGTTAAGGTAAAACTATATATCTCCATGTTCCACCAAACATTCGCATCAGTTAGTATAAATCTTTTGTGAAAAATGGAGCAGGGAAAGGTAATAAAGAGATTATTATAATGCCTACATTTGCTGGGGTTTTGGTACTCGCTAATATAGTCAAGTAAATTGCTATTTATGACATAAATGAAAAGGTTAGCCTGAAAATATATATTTACTAAATATATTAGCTATTCAGCGCTCAAATGATTAAATTTATACCACACGGCGGAAGATGTATGTAATGTTATGTACGTAAGTAAAAAAACGGACTTTTGTTATCCCACTGGGCAGGAAATAAGTCTCTTCTTTCAGGTTTCGGAGGTTGGGTTGGAGCTAAGACCCCCATGCTGCTTCATACGTAGTTGCGTGGGCTACACATATCTCTAGAATACTAACTAGGGATATATAGGTTTCCTCATGTTCTTTCCTTTACCAAAATTATGTGATAAATTTAAAATTTCAATTAGATACATAAATTTTAACCAAAGAATTCATTGGTGTGTGTGTGGAATCTGTGCGCCCTTTGGCAGTATTAAATACATGTTACAATTCACGTTTGGAAAGCACATTTTCTAGAACAACACGAATACTCTCTCACCGCTTATCCAGTTGTCAATTTCACGTGAAGGAGACATTTCAACATCCTTTCTATTATTAACACATCCATTATATCCTAGTAACATCAAGCAAGTATAGCATTCAACATTCCTTTCTTTTATTTTTAAAATACAATAATATTATGTATGTTAATGAAATTTAAACTAATACCACAATCATCTAAATAACTTTAATTTAAATAATTTTAATAGTAATTATATTAAATTTATCTGGTATTTAAAATTAATTATTAATTTATTAATTATAACCTATGTATACAAAAATACACGATATATGAATTTATATATACCTATGTATTTATAATATAATATTTCGTGAACGGGCTGCCAATCCAACCAACATTCATAGTCTTAAGGATATAAAGCCAAAATATATTACTTTCTTTGCTTTATTCCATTTTTTTTTTCATTCTTTGTAAGCTTAAATGTTCACATTTCGCTTATAAGATTATTGAGACTAATATACATTTTTACGAACTACTATATCCTTTACTCCATTATGATTTAGGTTTTTAACAACGTCTTACATCTGTAAGAAAATAATACTAAAGCAACAAGAGATAACGCTCATATTATCATGTATTTTCTATGATAAATAGAAACCCTTTTTGGTTTTTGCAGGCAAAACGTTCAGTCCTGTCTCCTTTATGTCTATGTCTCCTATCCTTATAAAACAAAAAATAATATACGCAATATTAACTTATGCTACAGAACAAGAAATTCTAGTACAGTCGGTTATTCTGTAGAGCTGCTCCTAAAAAATACCTCTTTTTGTCTTTCCTCATTAAAATCTACTTACTAAATAACCTTAAAATCTCGGAACAACATTTTAAGTCCAGCTTATACAACTTGTACGAAGTAAAAACTAAGTTTTCTGAATTCGAGCGTCAAATTTTAATTACTGTTAATTAAGAGTTGCTGTTTAAGTTATTATAAAAAAAAATCCTAACTTTAAAATATTCGTAGCATTTCTTGTCCTCTTACCACTCTTTCATCATGAATGGTTGGTAGACATAAATTGACAATAAGTTTATATATAGTCATATCGCTGACTGTAAGCATCATAAGAAGCTTAAAGTCGTTCAACAGGTGATGAAGCGGGCTATGCTTGGAGTATCTCTACGTTATTAAATCAGAAATGAACAGCTCCATAGAAGAACCAAAGTCACCGATATAGCTCCGCGTGTCGCGAAATTGAAGTGGCAATGAAGGGGCACATAGTGCGAAGAACCGATGGGTGTTGGGGTCTCGAGGTGTTGGAAAACTTCAGATCCAGATTAAACTTGATTATGGCATTAGCTAGTTATCACACTAAGTAGGCGCCGTTACTCAAGTTATTATGGGTTTTATCATTATGGCCTTTGAAAATCGTTAATCCATTACTTAACCCTGTACTTAATAACTAGTAAGGTTCGAGTATGTATAATGTATGATAGTATGTATAAAAACTACTTAAATTTACAGAAAATATTCATTATAAAACTAAATAAAGGCTAATTTATTTTGGACAAGCTGTAGCTAAAACATCGTCGGATTAAGGTAAACATTACAAAACGTTGAGCGACGTATCTAACGGATGACAAATGACTTTCCGCCACACGTCCGCTGGCTATCCCACAGAGAAATAACCATACAGTATTTGTTTCACGAAATGTTGAAGTAAAATCAGTTCTATTTCTGCTGGCAAACCTGAATTTGTGTTGGAATAAATTTCATATAACGTAATTTGCCTAATTTTAAGAGCACCGTATTATAATGGTTTTTTTTTCTTTATTTAAGAGCTTAGTCGTGCCCGTCTATAATGTTCTGTTTAGGCCGCTTACAAATCAGTAAATTTATCCACTTATATCTAACCTATACCTTATACCTAATGCTTCATTATATAATGTAACTAAAATATTTGCAGTGGTTGAAAGTAGCACTTTATGATTACTTAATAGTTTACATCTCAATACGCGGTTTCGGTCACATTCCATTAAAATATAGATAACGTCTTCTACGACATTACAGATGTTACAATTATTATAATGTTATTAAATAAAATTTAGTAATTTTTAAATATCGTTAAGATATTTCACTTGAAACAAAACACTATTTATGCTACTGAAATCATCATAAGAATTATATAGCGTAATAAGGTGTATGGAAGAGAACTTGTACAATCTGTTCCCTTCTGAACTGTCTACACTTTGTAAACTTTACAATGAACTGATGAAGATTTAGCGATAAACTAGTGACAGATATCATACTCACGTGAACAATCTACCACTGACGAGAACGGGCACAGCATTATTAGTGCTATAGTTTAAGTCTAAAGCCTAGAAGCAGATTTGGGCATACTTCACATATTAAATAATACCACATAGCAAACATTACTAGATATTAAGCGACAATCTAGATATGTCGCTCAATACTGTTACTCACGCTCATACATGTGACGTTTTGCCACACGCCAGTTCACGCGTCGTTGATATACCGCAGACAAATGACCATATGTCTGTTTTTGTACTACAGTCAGTTCTAGAAACAGTTATCAGAATTTAACAAAGTATAATTAGTAACAACTATTTTTAAATATAATTTTTGAATAATTTATAGAATTAGTCGTTACTTTGCGGAGGTCAAAAACAATAAAAAAAGATTTACTTAGCGGTCATCATCCTTCTGCCCATATTCTATTCCAAGTGAGGTCGGCATAACATGTTATAAACATGCTGTCACATGATTTGGCTACGTATTTTATGATTAGCCGCCTGCCTGACGTCAATTTATCTTAGTCGTATCCTACGACACCTCGGTAAGAAAGAGGATGGTCTATTCTACTCAACCGTTTGCCACATGGTGGGTCAACTTAACTTAGTCGCCTTTTACGACACCTCAGTAATAAATGAGGGTGGTCTATTCTACTCAGCCGAATATCACACGGCGGGTAGACTTACTTTAGTCGCCTTTTACGACACGACACAAGTGTTACTTAGCGGTGAGATACTAAAATACTATATCTTCTACATTATCTACTTCATTTATTTCATCATCACCTGCTTTTCCACTTTCAACTGTTCCTTGCTTAAAAGAATAAGAGCTTTTACTCCTTCATCCTTCTTCTTTTGCTTTCTCATTATTTTTTTACTTTTACACATCCTCCTCCTTATCTTCTTTTTTATCATCGAGTACAAAATCATTGACAACGTAACCGCTAAATTAACGCGTGTTTTGAATGTTCAAGTTTTTTTAATTAGGTATTTTTTTGTATTACGTTAGAATAAAAAGTAAATAAAGCATTCTAAATAAAGTACAAATATTATCCGCGTAAAACGATTCAATATACTGGATGCATTTTTGCGTAAAATCGATAAAGAAATTATCTGTAAGAAAAACGAAGCATGCATCTTTTTATTCGTTAACGCGACCGTGTTTAAGGCGAGTAACATTTTTGTCTTATTTTTTACCTCTAAAATCAGATCTGTTAGAGAATTCCGTTGTTTAGGACCTTTGGGAACGACTGAATCATTGCGAAAGTTTAAGAGACACCTGGCACACAAAACAAAGTTTAAATGTTAACGTTGAAAATATTTTATTACGTAAGGGACAGTGGACCTTGGTGATCGATGGCTATACTTCGTTGTACCCTTTATCGTTTTAAGAGAAAATCCAATGTTTTATATTTTCTATACGATATTCTTAAAAAAAAGCAACAATTCGAATATAGGTTCTGTAAATGATAATTCGATAGGTATACGATGTCTTGAAGACATTTTAGAAGATTTTATACTGCCTGCGATATGTTTGAGGTTAAGTCTTTATCTACGGAATCAACCGACACTACGTTTTCAGGTGCATAGTTGCCGCTTTAACATCAAAAACCTATATAGGATAAAAAATTACGGTGTTCTATTTAAACATTACTACTTACTATGTATTTGTACTTTTAATTAATATTTCATTTTTGATCGAAGTGTCACTAATCTTATTATTATCTTTAATATTTAATGAGTTAATCTTGTATATATATATTTTTTT
This sequence comes from Morpho helenor, assembly GCA_029227775.1. NCBI lineage: Eukaryota > Metazoa > Arthropoda > Insecta > Lepidoptera > Nymphalidae > Morpho > Morpho helenor. Next base: position 6,653,894 of record JARGCU010000006.1, read on the forward strand.
CGAAATCTCTGTACCGGCTCCAACAATTTTCCTGAAATTTAGCATGTAGTTTGTAGTAGTTTGGGGTAGAAAAATGGATCTAGCTCGGTTTTATGTAAAAAAAATCAGTTTTACCTCTATTTTCGAGAAAATGATAAAATTTGTGTTGAATTCAGAAGATAATTTTCGCCACTTAACGTCGTCACGGTAGCTCATTAGGGAAACGGGTGGTCTAGAGAGGTGAAAATACCTAGGTTCGAGCCTATGCGTCTCAACTATTTTTTTTATATCTTTTAAAAAAATTACCGTTCAAGGCTCAGTTAGCCAGGTACTTATTATTATTAAAACAATAGATGACCACTCAGGACACTTGTCTTTTCAAAGTATCTCCAAACTTCCACACACACACTTTGATACATTCTTGCGCCACTTGTATACAGCTGCTCCCAGCGACCTTCTTAAAGTCGTCAGTCTACTTAGGAGCAGGATTTTTTAACGCTGCGTTTTCCAGTACAGGTCAACGCCATAAATCAACATCAATTTAAGTCCCCACCGTCCATTAGTTATTCGCACCCGTAGTAAGTACCCCGCCCATCGCCACTTCAGCTTCGCACCAAATAAGCAACAAATTAATGCAAAAATCGGGATTCCTATGTTGCTATGTAGTAGCCATCGAATAACATTATTATCATTCATTCTCTTACCCCGCTTTAGGTGGGGTAGGCACAAAATGTTATAAGCATGTTGTCACATGATTTGGCTACGTATTTTACGACCGGCCGCCTGCCTGGCGTCAACTTACCTTAGTCGTATTTTATGACATCTCGGTAAGACAGAGGGCGGTCTATTCTACTCAACCGGATACGACACGGTGGGTCAACTTACCTTAGTCGCCTTTTACGACACCTCGGTAGGGAATGAGAATGGTCTATTCTACTCAACCAGATATCACACAGTGGGTCAACTTACCTTAGTAGCCTTTTACGACACCTCGGTAAGGTATAATATAAGGTATAAGAACTGAGGGCGGTCTATTCTACTCAACCGGATACCACACGGTTTAAAATTTTAGTAAATACCATTATGTACAATATGCAATATACGAGTTTAAATATATAGATTTCTTCTAAATTTTAAAGTTGTTTAAGAACGCTGCATTTTATATTTCAAAATAGTTACACAGATATAACTTATCGCCACAAAATATGGGTCTCAACAATCAGCATCCGCACAGCAATAAAAGTTTCAAGATAACAATTTGACAAATACCCACCCACTATTGTTTCGCAAACTAAAATTTGAAAGTAATAATTTTGTTTTATATACTCAATTGAGAGGAAAAATAACTTTAATATTTGACAACGTAAATGTGATCAAGAAACAAAATTATGATAGTGACTAAAATATGAGTGTTTAGAGAATAACTAGATTCGGTGTAATAAATCATTCATAACGATTGCTTGTTTATTGCATGTACACCAGTCTTATAAAATAATTTTGGTATTATTGCAATAATAATTATAATATTGTAATTGGAAATATATAAAAATGTAAAAGTTTGTTTTGGGGAAACGATAATAATGTTTTTTAATTGCAACTAGGGCCAATTGTTCCTTGTAAAATTAAAAACCTATAAGTATGAACTAAATATATCTTGTGTCTTTCAATAGAGAGAGAGAATGGAGAGAGTTATGCTTGAAGTGACTCTGCGTCAAATATAAAACGAGAAGAGCCGTAATGAAACTAAATTTACCGACAATGCTTATTGTATCGTGAAGTCGTCGTGTGGTATCCGGCGGAGTAGAATAGACCACCCTCAATTCTTACCGAGGTGTCGTAAAAGGCGGCCTAGGTGAGTTGACTCGCCGTGTGGCATCCGGCTGAGTAGAATAGACCACCCTCATTTCTTACGGAGGTGTCGTAAAAGGCGACTAAGGTGAGTTGACTCGCCGTGTGGTATCCGGCTGAGTAGAATAGACCACCATCTTTTTTAGGTGTCGCAAAAGGCGACTAAGGTAAGTTGACGTCCCGTCGGTCGTAAAATACGTCTTGTGACAACATGTTTAGAACATGTTGTGCCGACCCCATTTAGAGTGGAAGGGCAGGAGGATGCTTATTGTATCGTGAAGATAAAATAGAGATGTGTGGAGTATTTAGTAATAGTGTAGGAATGGCGACCCCGTTTTATAAAACGCATAGTTGATAAATCTTAAACTAGATGAAAGATAAAATCGAAACAGTCATAGGGAGCCAGGAGATCCTAAGATCGTTTTACATATATGACTTTCAAAGTCGTCGTCCATGAGTTGAAGCAAAAGATGAAGAAGTTAAGTCAATAATAATTTTCTCAAATTATACCAATAGGAAATTCGAACAACTAATCGCTATAAATAACTCGTCAGCATGCGATATTAGGTAAAATCGATTACCGGTACCCGAGGCGAACACGTCTGCATATATTGTAGACTAATTAATTACTATGAAGGATATTGGTTTAATTTTCCAATATTCCTACATACGATACGATATAGTAACTAATAAGCTTACTAATGTCGATATGGTTTCGTTAAATATATTTGTGTCTTGAATTCATCATTCTCCTGTCCTCATCCCACTCTAAGTGAGGTCAGCACAACATGTTATAAACATGTTGTTAAAAGTTTTGGCTACGTATTTTAAGACCGGCCACCTGCCTGACTTCAACTTACCTTAGTCAACTTTTACGAAACCTCCGTAATAAATGAGGGTGGTCTATTTTACTCAGCCGGATACCACACGGCGGGTCAACTTACCCTAGGTTAGGTCTTATATATTGTAATGTATTTCATTTACCGGCCTATGTATAAACGTTAATTAATTAATGTACAATTACTTTATTATACAATACTTCGAACCTCATGTTTAATAATATTTTTACATGTAAAACAAACTATACTTATTTGCCTTTTGCTTAACAATATCGTAGAAGTAAAAGTTTGAAACTTTCAAAGGGATTCGTAAAAATTTTTGTCAATAAGGTAATTTTAAACCTGAAAATATCACAGGTTTTATTTCGGAATAGTCCATGTTCCTTGATGAAAATAAATATATCACAAATTCCGTTTTAGCTAAGAAACCATATTAACCTTTGCTACGCGGGTAAAATAGAGGAATGCAATACAATATATAAAAATTATATCTCATTATTATAGCAGAAATCCCTTATAATTACTATTTTACTTTTCATTTATTTAAATTTTTATGACTGCAACTAAATGTACCACTTACTCAAAAAGCAGTCTATCTAAGACCCAATAAGTTTTACATAAATTCATGCTCTGGCTACATATATAGCTATATGTGAAAAACTGTAAGATTTATTAGATACATTGACCTACCTTTTTTAGGGTGTCTTGTATATGAATCCCTTCATGAATATTTATGAGATTCCAGTAGTCATCGGGAAAAATCTAAATAAATCTTATTTCGATATTTGCATTCCTGTTTGCTTATGAATATTTAACGGATGACACGAATTCTGTTGTTGTGGAAGTTATAACGATTTTCGTCAGTGACGAAAAAATATTTTGATTTACAAACAATAACTACAGCTTATAAATTGATGTTGGGTAATACCCATTTATTTAATTAAACCTCTATGAAGTGATCAAATCTACATAAATATTAGTTTTTAATAATTATTATTAATTATTAAATTGTTTATAAAAGCCGTGTGGTATCCGGCTGAGTAGAATAGACCAATTCATTTCTTACCGAGGTGTCGTAAAATACGACTAATATAAGTTGACGTCAGGCAGGCGGCCGGTCGTAAAATACGAAGCCAAATCATGTGACAACATGATCACAGAGTGAGATGAGGGCAGGAGGATAATATAAAAATATTAAATAGTTTGTAAAAAAAAAGTTATGTAAGGGTCTTTATTACGCGCATTGTAACAAAATATTTTATTGTATATTTCTTTTTATAGATTTCTACTAAGTAATTTCAGCGTCTATAAACCTTAAACCCTTAAAAGTGATACACAAAGAAAATGCGGCGCAAATTGTGCGAACCAGCACAATTATAGTGATTTTCTTGTACTGTGCCAGTTTTCATATCCATTATAACTTAATAAAGCAAAGAAAGCTTTCTTCTCTAGCCTCATTTAAGAGCTCTATTCAGCAAATAGGTCAGTGACTTTCAATGGTACAATCTAGACCCGGTCCTCGTTAACAGTTATTACTTACTTTTTTCTCCATATTTATTTGCCGTTTGTAACTCGTGAATGGCTACTCTATCTTGAACTGTTACATGTATTTAAAACTGTTACATAAATAATTGTAATAAACTAGTTTTTTGGCTAGTTTTTAGTTGTTTATCAGTTTCATTCCATTTACAGCTGATGTAAGCGATGATAAAACACCTTTAACTACAAAATTTGATCTTTCTTTAATAATAAGTGTTTTATAATACAGTACCTGGAATGCCGAGCCTTGCTCGGTAATTTTTAAAATAATGTAAAAATTTTTTTTTAAAATAATACGTCACGTCAGAAAAAACAATAGGGCAGCCTGGGCTCGATCCTAGGTATTTTCACCTCTCTAGACCGCCCGTTCCTCAAATGAACCACCGTGACTCTGCGTTTGATAGCGAAAAATTATGATTGTATTCAACGCAAATTTCGACAAACAAAAAACTTAGATATAAGTCGCTAAATTAGTAAAAAAATACGTAAAAAATACTTCTTTTTCAAGTACATGACAAAAAAGCAAAAGCTGTGTCGATTACGTATTATTAATGCTGCATGTTATTAAATGCAACACTGAATAAAATAATCGCTTATAAGTAAATTTCGCTTATAAATATACTAGCAGTGCCAGTGGCTCCGCTCGTGTGGAAATCAGTCTGTCACAAAGTTTTTCGTAAATTAAATTTTGAAAATAAACGTAGTTATTGTGAGTTAACCATAAAAGATAGAGATATGCAATCTTGGCAATTTTTAAAGTATTTTTGTCGATTACAATTCTCTAGTTCTTAACTTTAGTGCTTCTCTGTTGGTTTACGCGGCGCACGCGTGTAAAGCTTCCAGCAGGAGAGTTTTTTTTATCTTCAACACAATTTACATAAAACGATATCGCACTATTAACCTAAAAATTCCGAAAGAATTGTGATGTTTAGTAAAAACAAAAAATCCATTGCGTAAATTATGAGAAAATTGATCACATACAGACAGACAGCTTTTGGGAACTTTGTTTTATAAAAAGCCCTAGCAGAATTATGCACTAAAAACAAAATTTTTAAGCCGTTAAAATACCCTGAACTCTACATATCATTGGAATAAAATAGTACATTTCACAATAAACGGTTTACGTTAAACTACTGAAAGAGTTAAACTGAATTTGAATTTAACTTCCAATGGTCATAACGGAATAATGCCAATGTAATATGTCTATGCCAATGTACTATTTTTATTTAGCTATTACTCAAATTCACAATGTCATTAAATAGTCTTGTCAATATCATGTTAAACTTCCGAACGATGTTATGGAAACTTGATTTTAACCTTGCGATAAATCAACCAAAACTAAACAAGTAAGATCAATAAACCCTTATACTAGATACACAAGAGTTTCGTCATCAAACTAAACATAAACTGGTTAAAAGTTTAGACCCTTAAAATTGTTCGTTAGTACATATCTACCGTCAGACTGTTTTATTTTCACCAATTTAAAGTTATTTTATTGGAGTAATAATATTTAAATTACATATGAAGTCATATGTAATATGCCGTGTGGTATCCGACTGAGTATAATAGACCATCCTCATTCTTAGCGAGTTGATGTAAAAGACGACTAATGTAAGTGGACTTGCTGTGTGGTATCCGGCTGAGTTGAATAGACCACCCTCATTTGTTACCCAGGCGTTATAAAAGGCTACCAACGTAGTTTGACCCACCGTATGGTACCCAGTTGAGTAGAATACACCACCCTCATTTCTTACCGACGTGTCGTAAAAGGCGACTAAGATAAGATAACCCACCGTGGGGTATCCAGTTGAGTAGAGTAGACCAACCTCTGTCTTACGGAGGTCTCGTAAAATACGACTTAAGTTAGTTGACGCCAGGCAGGCGGCCGGTTGTAAAATACGAAGCCATGTTAGTCGGCACATGTTATTAACATGTGAAACATGTTAATAACATGTGCCGACCCCACTTAAAACGGGATAAGGGGAGGAGGATGATGATGATTACGATCCAGAACTAATCTAAATTTATTCAAGAAAACTATTTTTTTTTTATTGATAAGATATCGTTAAATCTGAAAAGTAACGCATCTGTCTATCTACTGATATTTAAGATTAAATATTAATCCTATTTCAGTTATTTTTTGTATAACCGTAGATATTAGATTTTCCTGGATCGCTAAAGTAGCATTTGTCATGTTTGATCGGACAGCTCCCCCGGGAAGCCATGTTACAAGAATGTATTGCCTTGCTTTCACGAATATCATAGGTGCTTTTATTGGATTTCTTTAGAAATAATATCAGTCAATTTGGTTAATCGGTATTCCAAATTTACCGGTTATTTATGGCAAAGCATGAAAATTCTTGAAGTAACTACTGGCTATAAGCCCCTAGATGCGAGGCATCACGAACTCAGGTGTTTTCTTTCATAATAAAAATAAATAAATGAATGAATAAAGCATTCATTTATTCAAACAGTAGTATCAAACACAAAAGGAGTTCAGAAAGATTTTAGGGGAAATACAAGAGTCCAAAGCGGCTTTACATCAACTTTATTGTGAAGTAATCTTTCTCTACTCCACATATAGACGTCCACTGCTGGACTAAGATCTCTTCACCTCCATACAACACGATCCTGCGCTGCTTGAATCCGGAAGCTCTCCGCGACCAATCCGCTCTGTATAAAATAGTCATCAACAATTAAATACATAAAGTGCTCTTAAAGTAACGACATTTTAGTATTTCACAGCTGGGCATAAGCCTCCCCTCTCCGTTTTTGGAAAGAATGATTGGAGCTACCACACTGTTCAGATGCTGATTGATACGTTACACATGTCCCCAGAATTCTCTAGAGATATGCATTTAAGATTAAGTTGAACTTAAGGCAAAAATTCAACCCCCCGGGTTCAAACCCCGGGCAGACACCAATGAGTTCTTCTGTTAAAACTTATGTGTCTAATTGATTTATGCAATTCATCACACGCTTTTCGGTGAAGGAAAACATCGTGAGGAAACATGCATGTCTCTAGAGAATTCTAGAGATATGTGTAACCTACCAATCCGCATTGGAGCAGCGTGGTAGGTCTTAGCTCGATTCCTTCTCTCCAATAACGAAGAGAAGAGGTGTATTCCCAGCAGTGGGATAGTAACAGGCCGTTACTTTTAAGGCAAAAATAATAAAAAACAAAATATTTATGTCATCGAGATAAAATTTTGTCACAAATATGACGTGGATGGCAATACGTACAACGTAATAAGACAAGTGATAAATAACTCGCTCATATCTCCCCGATAATAATCTTGCGAATACACACGTAAATACATCAATGTGATAACTTTTCTTTGGGATAAATGTATTTTCCTTTCAACAGAATTCCTCCAATAAAACAAAGTAGGGCTATAAGAAAATAGTTGTAATGGATGTAAAAGATTTATCTGATGCCTCAGGTAGGTAACATCTATGGGGAAAAAGCAAAGAAGCTTAATGAAAAATAAACATGTTATCTATTTTTTTTAAATGTGTAATTGAAATTCGTTAATGGTCGGCTAATATCGGATTGGGATCGGATTATAATTATTTTAATTATCAGACTTGAAATATGTTATAACTCAGTCTGTTTTCGACGTCCTCAAGTTTGAATTTTGCGATAACTTCTAAGATTTTTATTTAAAACTAGCTGTGCCAGCAGCTTTACCCGCTTGGAAATCGGTGTGTCACAATATTTTTTCCAAAATTGAAATTTTGAACATAAAAGTGGTTAATTATATATTTATAAATAATCTTTATCGTTTACTTAGTGCACGCAAGGAAAGCTGAAGTTTTCCCAAAATTTTTTCAACTCCTATCCTATCCATCTTAGAGTGGTAGCCTTCCTCGATTAATGGACTACTTAAACTAAAAGAATTTTTCAAATCAGTCCAGTAGTTTCTGAGATTAGAGCCTTTAAACAAACAAACAAAGTCTTTAGCTATATATATTAGTATAGATATGAAATAATCGTACCATAGCAGGTGGTATCCGGCTGAGTAGAATAGACCACCCTCATTTCTTATCGAGATATCGTAAAAGGCGACTACGGTTAGTTGATAACTAGTCAAAACATGCAGCATGTTAAAAACATTTTATGCTGACGCCCCTTAAATTGGGATAAGGGCAGGAGAATGATGAATGATCAATCATTCGTGACATTATCTGCTATAAATGTGAATAGCATTATTACATATCTTTTACATTCTATTCTAACAGTTACGAAAAATGTATCTTTTAAGATTGAATCACATAAATCTCCCAAACGACGCAACATCAGTACCTCAAGGAATATACTCGAAACTCTTTGAAGCTGGAATGCATATGATTCAATCCAACGTTGACATATCTCTCGGGGGATATTTTATAAAGTTAAAATGATTTCCATTTCCGTTTCTACCTGTCTCACAAGTATTATTAATTTACAATGAAAAATCACTTATCTATTACCAAATAAAAATAACATATTTTGATAGATCAAAAACCACTCCTCAATAACTATCAACAAACGAAGTCACATTTTTAGAATCATTACAAAAATGTTATTGTTATTTTTTAGCTTTCAGTATAAAATGTACAATTTTTTCTATTATAATCAACTAATAAATTATCAGCAAATTATAAATAATTGGAAAAGTCGTGGAGATCATTGGATGATCCCAAGAATGTTGAATCATTAAACTGTTCTTTTGCGCAAAAATGTAGTACGTAGAATATAATATTATAGTACTATCCTAAAAAGGTAGTATATAGATTCCAGAGACATTTCACGCTAGAGAATTTTATAAATCTCGACTTGTGGGAGTGAGCTGTGATAATTTTCAAAAAAGTTGCAATAAAAGCAAATTTTTTAAGACTGATTTTCGTTGTTTGCTGAAAATGTCTCTACATTAACCATAAAATATCTCTATTTGCAGTATAAATTCATCTACAAGACCATTGCTTATATATCAGTATTTTGCTTTGTTACTTGTAGCTCTCGCGATGTATTCTACAATAGCAATATAAATAAGGAAAATTCTAATGTAACTGATGGCTTCCGAGTTCAAGTGCGTACTAGATGTTTATTTTGTAAACAAACATTGTTAGATAAGTTTTGCTGCGGAAAATTTTTATATAGACAACTCTCTCTACAATTACGTTTAAATTGAGACGAATAAAATATATTTTATTACTTGACAATATTTAATTTTAAATATTTAAAATCTCAGATGCATTCATGTACAAACAATATTTGTGTATAAGATTTTGAGAATCCGTGAATCAGTTCCTAATTATTTAAATCCTAAGATTTAAATTTCCCAAGGAGTAAATTTATGATCGGAACCTGGTACCATAAACATAACAATAATAATAAATGTCTATTACAATCCTGTAACCTTTTAGATACGTTCCAATAATAAGTCTCAGCAATTCCTTCGAGAAAAGCAGCTAATTAAAAATAAAAATTACTCATACTAAAACTAAGTGATGAGTAACATAAACAATATTTCATAAAATTTAAATGTAATATTTTATAACAACGATATTTTTCCTTTATACTTATTCAGTAAATAAGAAGCAATTTTCTTTAAAGTCAACCCATTTATTCTTTTGCAACAACTTGTCACATATTGACGACAACAGTGTTTTTTCTATATTATTGACCGTACTATTTAAAGAAGGTTCTATTTGGAACATGTTGTAACAATTTATGTATATACATTGTGATTGTATATAAATTGTGTACATGAATATAAATTGAGTTTATGTATATAAATTATGACTGATTTTTATTTTCTAGTTTAAATGTTTATTTAAATTGGCTATTGATTATAAATATAAGTAACTGGGTGACCGAACCTTGCTCGGTAATTTTTTAAACGTTATAAAAAATGCAGTTAAAAAAAATAAAAAGAAAGAAAAGGCCAGTGACACGCGGGATTCGATCCCGGGTATTTTAACTTTTTTAGTCCGTCCGTTCCCCATTGAACTATCACAACTTTACAAATGACAGCAAATTTAAGCTTCTGTTTTTTTTGCAGAAAATAGAGATAAAACTTATTAAGTTATATACTTATAAGTTTCACTAAATACTTATTAAGTTTTATGAAAATCGTTAGGGCCGTTTCCAAGATTCAGAAAATATATGTATATACAAGATTAACTCATTTTCATATTAAAGTATTAATTAGAGCCTGAACTCTAAAATAGCAAAATATTATTAATTAATAAAGTCTTACTAGTACCTAATTACTTTTAATGTGTTAAGAAATAAGATCGCAAAATTTAAGTGCAGAAGGAGCAGATATCGTGGCATAATTAAAAGTTTCCAAAGCCCCGTGGCGCGTTTAATTTTATTTTTTCCAATATCAAAAGTTAGAAAGTTTTAAACGAGATTAACTCCAAGAAAGTTTATTCCGCTGAATAGGGCGTTTTAAGCATCATTACGCTGTCGTTGCAACTACATAAATATTGATAGTATTAATAGCTTTATTTTATAACTATGGTATTAAAGTTTCTGATTTTTATGTATTATAATCTCTTTCATCATCTTCCTGCCCTTATGCCACTCTAAGTGGGGTCGGCACAACATGTTATAAACATGCTGTCACATGATTTGGCTGCGTTTTTACGACCGGCCGCCTGCCTGACGTCAACTTACCTCAGACGTATTTAACGACACCTCGGTAAGAAAGAGGGTGGTCTATTCTATTCAGCCGGATGCCACACGGCGAATCAACTCACCTAGGTCGCCTTTTACGACACCTCGGTAAGAAATGAGGTTCGTCTATTCTACTCAGCCGGATACCACACGGCGGGTTGACTTACCTTAATCGCCTTTTACGTATCGCAACAAAGAGTTATTTATATTTATTTATTATTAGGATCTTGCCGTGTAGTATCCGGCTGAGTAGAATAGACCACCCCATTTCACACCAAGGTGTCGAAAAAGGCGATTAAGGTTAGCCGATCCGCCGTGTAGTATCCGGCTCAGTAGAATAGACCCCTCATTTCTTACCGAGGTACCCTAAAAGGCGACTAAAATAAGTTGACCCACCGTGTGGTATCTGGTTGAGTAGAATAGACCAACCTCTTTCTTATCGAGGTGTCTTAAAATACGACTAAGGTAAGTTGACGTCAGGCTGGCGGCCGGGCCAAAAATACACAGCCAAATATGTTTATAATATGTTGGGAAGACACCACTTAGAGTGGGATAAGGGAGGGATGGTGTAATCATTAATTATGATCTCTACTTTAAACCAATACTTACATATATCTCATATACTCACCAGCCATATCAACAAAACAGCCAATATTTTACAAAATTAACTTTCGTGTTCGAAATTTCAGATATTTACCTTCTCACATCATGAAGCTACTATTCTAGTTTAGAATAAAGTACTGAAATAAAGTTACAATTATACTACATCACAGAAGGATTTACAGGCTAAGGCTAAGGCTGTCAATTTATTTTTTTTGCCTTCATATTCTGTTATAACACTCATTTTTGCGACGTGTATTATTAATTATTTTCATCTTCTCAGACTTAACGTAATGGCCGCCCTTAATCTTATTCCATGTAACTTGTCCTTGGCCAGTAAAGTTCATTTTCTGAATTTATATTTTTTCATAAAAACGCGCCATGGTATTTATGTTATACTGCTGGTATCTTCAAATGAAGTGTATAAAATTTTTACTTCTGTATATTTGCGAATACCTTAACCCTGTGTGCTATCCGGCTGAATAAACAGACCACCCTCATTTCTTACCGAGGTGTCGTAAAAGGCGACTAAGGAAAGTTGACCCACCGTGTGGTATCCGCTTGAGTAAAATGGATCAGCTTCTTTCTTACCGAGGTGTCGTAAAATACGACTAAGGTAAGTTGACGTCAGGCGTCAGGTAGTCTGAAAATGGTTATAAATTTAAATAATTATATTATTCCAAACAATTTACAGAAACCGGATTCATTTCAAGCGATTTAGAAAGTTAATAATTGATCAGTTCGAGGTCGGATTTAGTTTTAATTGTAAATGCTATAACTAAACTAAATTACAATTAATAAAGTTGTTATAAGTAAATTAGTTACAATATTGAGTAAATTAATTCAAGCTTTCCCATATTAATATTATGTTAAAATGATTTATTAAAAAAAACTGTTTACAAAAATAGATACCTATATTGGTTATGAATCATAAATAGTACAGATCCACAAAATTATAAGCATATATGGAGAGAAGAAAGAGAGAAAAAGCAGAGGCTTCTCTCCGTATATACTCATACTTATAATTTGTATATACCCCGTATAATACTCCGTTTATAATCTTATCATGAGGACCTATAAGTTATTTTTTTTAAGTAATTCGTTGTTTCACCATGTTGCGAACTTAAAATTTAAAAAGCTAATTTTACCAAAAACTACTAGTGTACATACTATAGTGAAATTCTTTTAATAACATACATATCTTACATATTCAACATCTCATCAAGAGAAATAATAATCAAATTTGTAAGATCTTTACAATGACACGAAACAAAATATCGTAGTAAATCAATTTTTCTGAGCCTCCCGTTGCGGTTATTACTTGGAGTGAAATTACAATATCGGTCCTGCAAATAAGGGATAATACGATGTTTATAAAACTTTTTATTGGTATCGCCAGTGAAGATACTTTTATAGTCTAAGAAGGTAGTACTTAAACTTTGACGGGACACCTATGCTTTCTTATTTTTCTTTTTTTATTAGAACAACTTTTATACACGTAGTACTTTAATGGTATAACGGCCACTGGACACGACAAAAGCGATCTCTCGCAATATTAGTATGGAAGTAAATTTTTAGATAGTTTAATATATTGTATATCATATCAAGAATTGAACCCAGGAACTGGTGTAGGGCATATAATATTGCTTATACTGTTTCTTTCTAATACAATTTAGTCTCTTGATTAACCATACAATTTTTATATTAAATAGTCTATTTCCATATAGCGTTTCCACTTAATGAATTCATATTGATATGAAGGCCATTATATTTATGAGGCTGAAAAAATTTGAAAGGGTTAAACAAATATCTGCAAAACATTTGTACTGTATGAGTTCGCGACGATATTCTAGGATTTCCCGAGCCCATAACTTTTCCAATCACAATAACTCTGCTTCGAACAATACAAGTAAATAGTATACCCACACTGAAACTCAAGGAGAATTTTTTTGAACACTCTTACTCAGTTTTTTTATTTTATTTACAAAGTCAACTCTGGTTTATATTATGCCTATTGTTTCCTAAATACAATACCTTATTACGTTGTTTAAAATGTATCCTCTAAAAACCAAAAATAATAAGGCAGCCCTGATGCAAAGTATTAATCAATAATACGCAAAAATTTGAATAACATTGATAGCCCTGGTTAGATCGCACCAATCTTTTGAGAGGGGGTTCACGGGTTCAAAACAATGAGTTTAGTGTTAAACTTGTGTCTACTTGATAATTATATTTCAGTACAGAAAAACAACGCGAGGAAACTTACATATCACTAGGAATTCTGGAGATATGCATAGTCAATGTACCAATCCACATTGGACAAGCTTGGTAGGTCTTAGCTGCAACCTTTCTGTCAAAAAAATGAAGAAAGGCATAGGCCTCTATGCCCAACTGAGGGAAAGTAACAGGTCGTTATTTTCGTTAATTTTTATCGTAATGAAATTGATATAAAAGCATGCAAGAGATATAAGTTTACTCATCACATACTAAAAGTATTTATACTTTGGCAAATACTTTGTAAAATGGCGAAGATGTTTATTGCGCAACCCGGTCGTGATATCATGATATTGTGAAATCCAATACTTAGTCCCAATTAACTCAATAATAGCGATCTAAAGATAATTGCTGAAACACGATTTTATACGAAATAAATAATACCAACTTTAGAAATGAATCAAAAACCAATTTATCTTTAACTCATCTCAGATAAATGATAGAAAATTGGAATTGTAATTACGTTTCCTCAAAGCAGCTCTTTTGATATTTTAATAATATTCAATACTCAAATAATTAATATTGCAAAAAATCGTCTTACATTTTTTCATATTCTAAATATTATGTAAGACGTAATGACCTAGTTATTTTCTTTGTAAAAAAGTCTTATTGCTTGCTTAATTCGTTTTAAAATGTAGAAACGAGTATAAATGTATGGGAAAACTACTCACTTGACGGTCCATCCCCAAAGTAACTTAATACTTGTGTTAGGAGTGACAGAGAACTGGTAAATATATACAAATATAATTTAAAATACCCACTTGAAAACATGTATGATCACCCAAACTCGAAGAACCAACAAAGGCAGAAAATGTTTGCCACCGGCGGAAATCGAAGCTGCGACCCGAGGAGCTGCAGGCAAGGTGCCAACTGTGCCATCGAGTTATTCAATTTATAAAGTATTTGCAATAATCTTATCTATAAGATCGTTCCACCTGAAATATAGGCCCTCAAAAAACTTCTTAAAGAAACCTAATTATCAAATCGAAATGACCTTTACCGATATACGTACATGCATCGTTCACGAATAAATTGAGGAAGTTTTCTGACAACGATCAATAACGATTAAAAGATAAACGAAGTTAAAAGTTGAATAAAATGACTATGTTCAAATAAAATTTTAACCAAAATTTCGTATTACAATTGATTAATATCTTTGTCTGTTTTTAGACGTATAACACATCATTGATACTAAATTAAATATAAAATTCATATAATTAAATTATATGAATTTTTTAAATTTCTTATAAATGTACGCCTAGTGTTCGAAATTCCGCGGCACCAAAAGAACTGTCGAATAATAGCTCAATTATATTATTACTTGAGTAATATTTTGTAATTTTAATTAATAAATAAATTCAATGTTGTCATCATATATTTCAACTTATGTATCGTTTTATGGTATTTCCAGTATAATTGTAATAAACAAATGTTATTTTGTGTCTAGTTTTTACTTGTTTTAAGATACATACCTAAAATCACAGTTCTGTATCATCAAAGTTGTATACAGTCTTAGTAAAGATCGAGAGTTAAAAAATTTTTGAGTTCGAAATACGCCTCAAAGCATATCCTCAAAGGCTAATTACAGATTTATTCGCTCCCAAATAATAGTTAATGTTACAAGAAAAATATTTTGTAATCTCATAATTACTAATTAGATTTTAACATTTGATTTTAGAAAATTTATTAAAATGTCAAGCAGATAATCTGTTACGTCAACTGAAATTTGTTCAGTAATAAGAAACGAATGACAAATGAACATCGTGACTGAGCGAAAAGTAAAGTAATAAATGTTTTTTGTCGTCCCCCGGGATTTGCGTTTGTGTTGGTGGTCTCTACTATAAACCTCGTGGGACTCCAATATATCTTTCATCCTATTTGATAAATTGACGTTTTGATTAAGTCGATATAATAAAATCCGCTTTTTCCTCTTTGCTCTAAAGTAGATGTTGTAGGTGTGCTTTGTTACTATAGTGTTATATGTACATTAAAAGAAAAAAGAATGAAACTAAATGTAGCGAGTCGTGCTTAATACGTCCCATACAGTCATACATACTGTTTCACGAATAGATCTAGCGTGAAACAAAAATAACTGCATATTTATTTTGACCCCTAACAGATGCATCTTCAGGAGCTACATCATGACCTCATGACAAAATCGCAAAGCAAAGTAGGCCTTGTTCTATAAATTATTTCATTTGGATTCTTATTCTTGTATAATTCCGCCGTGTGGTATCCGGCTGAATAGAATAGTATCACCCTCATTTTTTACCGAGGTTTCGTAAAAGGCGACTAAGGTAAGTCGACTCGCCGTGTGGTTTCCGGCTGAGTAGAATAGACCAACCTCATTTCTTACCGAAGTGTCGTAAAAGACGACTAAGGTAAGCTGACCCACCGTGTGGTATCCGGTTAAGTAGAATACACCACCCTCTTTCTTACCGAGGTGTCGTAAAATACAACAAAGTTAAGTTGATGTCAGGCAGGCGGCCGGTCGTAAAATACGTAGCCAAATCATGTGACAACATATTTATAACATGTTGCACCGACCCCACTTAAAGTGGGATAAGGGCAGGAAGATGATGACTTATTCTTGTATATAATTATATGTTATAAATAAGTAAAGAAAAATATAGGTCAAAATATGCAAATGAAGTTTGTCTGCTGTTGTTGTAGGTTGTTATTATTTACCTAATACTTGTCTGTTTCATTATTCTAATGGATCTTTATCGAATAATATTAGCATAAGACCCTTAGGCATGTTTACATAACCTAATTATATAGAATCTAAAGGAAGCGTTCTTTGAACTTGTATTATATTTTTTCTTTAAAAAGTGTGTGTATGTGTGAGTGTAGTAACGGCCACCAATTATCCCATAACTGGGCAAAGGCCTCTTCACTCACTTTTTGAGGAGAATTGATAGAGTTACGGCCCACCACGATGCTTGATCGTTCATCCGATGCTTGAGCGTACGATAACTTTTTAAATATGAATTTGAATAGAAACCGGCTATGCTCACGTTAAAGAGCTTATAAGTCCCCAGAATGGGCTTCAAACTAGTCGGGCTCACCCAATAGAATAAAACGTGAGTATAGCCAGTTTCAATACATTATCGAGTGATAAACTGGAAATATCCGTTAAACACATAAGTTTTCATCAGGAAAAGTCATTTATGCCTACCCGACTTTACAACACGTGACCACCTTGTATTACACATATTAAGTAACAGATAGATTTAACCGACCCTTTTCTTTATTGTCAACATTGCTTATTGCACTTCAAAACCTTCACATACATACATTGCAAGTTAATTTAATTAAAAATAAGCAGCTTATAAAGCTTTATTTATAAGCACCTACCTACCGTATAAATAATATATATCCCATTTATGTAATCCCAACGTTATATAACAGATATCATGTGTCATACAAACATAATAAAACGGGCCGGTTCTGAAAGAAACATTTTTCATTGGGCAGACCACCTCATTAGGGTTTTATCTTGTTTGCACGTAGCAGTAAACGTGTCGGAATGAGACCAAAATGGCTGTTTGTTTTACTGCTGAAACAAGATGTTATCCTCTCTGTTTAGGTGTTACCAGTAGTATTATTCACTCAGACGTCTTACAAAAAATTTAGATAAAATATTAGATTTTGTTAAATACTATCAATTATGGTATTTGACATAAAAACATTAAAATTAGATTTCATACAACTGTTCCCAAATCACAAGAAACTATATCATCATTCTTGGTCTTACTAATAAACTATTTTTAATTTGTCATGTAGATATTTTATCGTTAATACAAACACATTGTTTTAATCGAAGGAATTTTGATGTTCGTCATGGAATCCAAAATGGTCGTCAAACCAATATTTTACGGGTATGATTAGTTTTCATTTTTTAAGTGCTGAATAATTTTGTAGGATAAGGTCTTGCGTAGCTTCCGAGAAAAGTCAGATTCGATGATTGATCTCAACAATTTCAAGTAATGAGCTCTTAAAGCACGGAGAAGAAAGATGATCCTATCTGGGTTGAATGTCGAAGATACAGTTCTGTAAAATACCCGTCAAATGTATTATACAAAGTTCATTATTAATTATTTTGTTCACTAGAATTAGCAAACTATTTTAAACTTACAATTCGTAAATGTGACGTGTACTCACTGTCGACTGAATTAAGATTACATCTAATTAATGAATAAAATTTGTAACATAAATTAATTACCCTTTCAACGTATCTAAGACGACGTTTAACAATAAAAAGTCTATTTAGTGACGGTAAGTTACTAAGTACCTACAGTTAAAAAATAATGAGGTGTATTTTCATTTACTGTACCTACTTTAAATACTGGGACTTCTCTCCTTTACTTCGTATTTTATATGAAATTATTTATTAGCTTGCTTTGAATATTTCAGATTGAAGATAACTTTAAAATACAAAAAAAGAGCTTTTAGTTTATAAAGTTCTTTTGTCTCATTATTTATAGCTACATTTACTTTTAAGATTTCACAATTCATAACCATAGCCAGACGACCTCACAAAGGTCGCAAGGGTTCGTTGGATTTGACCTGCTCATGATCACATACCTTGGAAATTTTCAGATAAATTTTTCCATCATTGTATGTTCATTGGATAAAAAACGAACATCAAAGCATTCACGTATAGCTCAACATACAATCTACTACATACCTACTACATACCAACGACTACATACCAACGTCATTTATCCCCCTTTCTTGTTACACAATGGTTGATAAGGGTTAATGGAAGATTTTAAAGGGTAGACGATATTAATGTTGCTTTAGCATAGGTTTCATACAATCACTTCAAGTACTACACAATATTAATTGTGATAATAAGCATAATATTAATCGATTAGGTATTTTTTTTAAAGATATAAAAAAATGCAATAAAAAAAGAAGAAAAAAAGCGCCGGAAGACATGTGGGAACTGATCCCAGATTTAGATTTAGCAAAATCGCTGGCGCCGTTTCCGAGATTCAGAAAATATATTTTATACATACAAAATTAACTCATTTAAACATTAAAATAAAGATAGTAGACATTTTTGTGACGTCTGTCTGTCTATACGGTGATAAAACCTTTATATTCCATCGGATATTTAATCTGCCCATCCATATTAGGGCAGCGTGGAGGATCTAAAGTCCCGTTCTTTTTGAAGCCGAAAGAGAAACTATGCCGCACATAAAAAAAATCACAAAAAACCTACCAAAAAATATAAAATTTGCACTTGATTATGTTAAGTAATTACCTACATGAGTAAGCTACGTAAAAGAAATCGAGTTAAGAATGTGTGCCTAAACAAATACGATCTTATCTCTAAAATCTATCGCCAAAAGTACATTCCTATAAAGATCGATGTAGAGAAATTGCCCTTTTTGATGTTCATGTTTCCTGTTCCCCTTTTCTCAAGTAAATGTTTAAGTTAAGTTGTTGTTACCGTTTCAAAGTCGCTCAACACGTTGGACGCTCATAATCTTCGAGAGCGTTGGTATTTTTTCTGTACTTCCAAATGTCATTAGATATGATTATGATATCCGAATTCGGATTGCAGTACGTCTTCTCTTCAAGTTATATATTAATGAATTCGAATTTGAAAATATATTACCACACACACCTTACACATTCTATGCTAAGCATTCGTAAACGACCTAATAATTCTGTATTTAGTATTTTGTCAGGCTATTTGATACGCAAATTGCGTATTGTGTACTTTAAAGAATAAACCAAGGATTCAAATTTTGAACAAGACTTAAATATTAACAGAACTTAAAAAGATTTCCCTGTATAACAAAGCCACCTTACAGTAGATTGATGAATGTTTCCAAGGATTTAAAATGAACCGTATTCCACAAAGCCTTTAATCTCTGATTTACGCACTCGCCGGACTGCGACTAAACAATAAAAAGCAATTTATTTTACCCATAGCACTTTTTTCATTAGAAAACATGAATGACGTGTAAAACAACGCGCGCTGTGACGAGGGTCTCTGTAAATAAACGAAGGGTAGCAATTATCCTGATGTATGTGTGCATAAATTGCAGATAAATGTGATGAAATTGATATTGTACGACTGAATTATGATTTTAATCGATAATAACTTTGTTATATTACAGTATAACAGTGTAAATAGAATGATGTGTAACAGATCTTACGTAGATTGTGCGGTTCAAGTGAGGGTAGATGAACAAAAAAATGATTGTAGTACTCGGGAACGAAGAAGCCGCGGCGCTCCAGTCAGTTCGTGATCACGGTAGATGCAACTCTACCGAATCGTCGAACCTTATACAAAGGTGATTCGATTTTAACGCATATGACCCCTAGGTTTATATAATAATCAGTATGAATCGCGAAAGTTTAAAATCTACTACAGTGTAACAGTCTATCAGAAATAATAAATAAACTGTTGATAATAATATTGCTTAACAGCAGGTATTGTAAGGAGGTTCCTCACTCCGTAATCCCAACCGCCGGAGTCATGGGTCATTTTACCGCTCTCCATGGTTGATATATTTTTTTTATAGTTTTAAAATATTTATTTTTTCTTTTAGAAAATATTTAAAAATGTAATGATATTTGTGAATAATGAAGGAGTGAATAAACGAATCAAAATTTAACAGATTAGACAACTAATAAGATTCAAAATTTTAACGTCATAGACGTCATAGACATAGCAAAACCGTATAGGTCAACTTATACTATTAATAATCTTGGTATATTTTTGCTAAATCAGAACTGCATTCCAAACGAATCTTCCTGTTACTACGATTCTGGAAAACGTTTCCTTGGTTGAAACGGCTAAAAATGAACAAGCTAGTCTTATTTAAGGTGTCCCATAATTCTATTCCTGGATTTTTGAGTTAGTCAGAGATATACTACAAGTATTCTTTTAATACATTCCTTTTATATTCGTTTCATAATATCCCTTTGTATAATGTTTACTTTGATCAATGTATTTACTTTAATTTTAACACACTCAGTCTACACGCGAAAGAAATGTTGTTATATACATGAATTTTATATATAAGACAAAACTTATTTGTAAAAACAACATTTGTTTGTAAAGATTCTTTATTCAGCCGGGTACCACACGGCTTTATAATAACTCTGTGACAATAATACATAACAATGGACTGACAGTTCTACAATTTTTTCTATTCTATACTGACCATAACATTTCTAAGATGAACGATGCCATAAAGTCTATTTTATTTTATTTATTCGGAACAACTAGTGGCAGTTACATTAAAACATTAGAATAAACTAGGATGTCCGCACTTCACAATAGAAAAGGGTTCTGTCACAAAAAAAAATAATCCCAATCAACTAGCAAATTGCGCTACAAGTTTAAGACTTATATAAAAGGAAAGCAGCTGCATTTTAGGCTTTCCTTGAAAAACGTAATGTGCAAAACTTTGACACAGATGCTCTCGCTTGCCTTTTAGTGTTTTGTACCGAAAATCAATTGCATTTTTATTTATATATCGAAATTGGGGTACGCTTTGACTTATACAGATGCTGTACTAGCATATACATACTTGCGATATCTTTAAGGATATAATAATAGAAACTATAGAACTTAGAAACAAAATAGATGTTTTTTTTATACTCGTAGTCATCATTATCCTCCTGCCCGTATACCACTCTTAGTAGGGTGGGCACAACGTGTTATAAACATGTTGTCACAGTATTTGGCTACATACTTTACGTCCGGGCGCCTGTCTGACGTAAACTTACATAAGTCGTATTTTACAACACCTCGGTATGAAAGAGGGTGGTCTATTTTACTCAATTGGATATCACACGGTACGTCAACTTACCTTAGTCACCTTTTACGACGCCTCGGCAAGAAATGAGTATGGTCTATTCTACTTAGTCGGATACCACACGGCGGCCAAATTGAATTAGTATGTAAAATAGTAGGTTTTTTGATAGACCGGTAAAATACACATTTATGTATGTTCAATACGTTGTAATATAAATCGTACGTTCAATTTCAATATTCCCATAATTAATGTGTTTATTTACTATTTCTGATACCACAATTCAGATAATTGCGTTATTAAATTGCAGGTGATCTGTCTCGGTATCTCAATATGGTGAATAATCAATGTAGGTACTATTTATCTTACGTATGTGCTTGGGAAACAATGTTAATTTATGGGGTCCAGTTAAAATAACTATCATAATATAATAGAGAAAACAAACCTTTATACGAAATATGAATTTATGTTTTCATTTTTTTGCAAGCGTTTCACTGATATACGAGTATTTGTAGTAATAAATTTTGTCGAACAACATTGTACTATTTCGAACATCAATTAATTCTCCCGCCCTTACTAAGTGGGGTCGGCACGACGTGTTATCACAAGATTTAGCCGGTTATTTTACGACCGGTCGCCTGCCTGATGTCAATTTACCTTAGTTGCCCTTGGCGGCACCTCGGTCAAAAAGGATGGTGGTCTATTCTACTTAAACGGATACGACGCGGCGGGTCAACTTACCTTAGTCGCCTTTTACGACATCTCGGTAAGAAATGAGAGGGTGGTCTATTCTACTCAACCGAATACCAGACGGCTAACATTGTATTATTTCTATGTCACCAAAAATTTCATTATAAAAGATTATACTGAGTTTTACTTTCAGAAGAATATCGTTTTATTTAAGCATTTTTTTTTGTGGTCGCCAAGAGGCGAGCTAGAATTTATATTCCGCACTGCGACTCATAAATTTGAGTGAATGTCCTGGCGTCGCTAGTTGTTCTACGTGCGCGAACAACGCACCCTGATATAGTTTTTCAAAGTTGTTTACTAAAGCTCAAAACTAAAAAACATTAATTAAAAAATAAAATAACATATAATATGTAGCTCTCGAAACTATATATTCGGTGCATATAACATATTCAAACAAAGAACTTCATTGAACATACGTCAGAAATATTAAATTTCTACGCGTCGAGTATTGAAAGTAAAAAAATAATAATTTTCTCAAAAAAGAAGCCCCCCTCCGCTTACTGATACATCGGGTATACTGGTGCTCCCATTGCATCAGTTAGCGGAGGGGTGCACCAATCGCCTCGGGGACCTGTAAGATAGGCGTCTTATGTACCCCGTTCGTAACGCCCGAAGGTCCCCTATCAGGAGGGCAGACGATGGCCAAGTCACTAACACCTGGACTCGCCAGCAGCAGATTGGATCTACAACCATTCCCGGAACCGCTCCGCAGAGTAAAAGGAGGCCATCTCTGCCCGCAATCGCTCCCTGCCCACCGATTTTCAGATTACCTTTACTAGCTTTGAAACAGAGCAATAATTACGACATTCCTTTTTATGTTTCCACAACAATAACCCCGGTATACATTATGAAATGTTATAAAACAATAACTGTAATCATAGCTTACCTCACAATTCAGAGCATTTAAGATACCATTGTAAGTATTAGTTATTTAATCTTGAAGGTTTGCTTAAATCGAGAAAAATAGAAAGGTAGTCTTGAATAACAAATGAAGAATTATAAACGCTTGATTTGAAATGTGTACGTGCGTAGTGGTTGTGTGTGTTAATTAAACAAGTTTTACGAATTTACAAAACCTTAGCTTAGTTTTCCTATTTATATGGCGACAAAACAAGCACAATTTTACACTAGCACAGCACATATTCACTAACACAATCTCAACAACCGCTTTGCCGCGTAACGGAAGTATCATCAGTGGATAGAATCCACGACGAAGTAGCAAAGCAAAACGCCAAATTCTATAAACTATCCCAATAGTACTTAATTTCTAGTTCCGTGCAAACTATAATTCTTTTAATTATTACAGTGTTAGATAATGCCGTGTGGTATCAAGCGAACAGTACGAGTAGAACAGACTACCCTCACTTCTTACCAAGGTGTCGTAAAAGGCGACTAAGGTAAGTCGACCCGCCGTATGGTATACGGCTGTGTAGAATATACCACCCTCATTTCTAACCGAGATGTCCTAAAAAGCTTCTAAGTTAAGTTGACCCACCATGTGGTATCCGGTTGGATAGAATAGACAACCCTCTTTCTTACCAAGGTGTAAAAATTTACTAAGGTAAGTTTACGTCAGGCAGGCGGCCGGTCGTAAAATACGTAGCCAAATCATGTGATAAATAAAATAAAATAAAAAGCCTTTTATTTCTCACCAAAATTTACAATATAAAATATGCCAAGGATGTCAAATATAAAAATAAAAATACATAGTCATCATAGTCAAAAAAACCAAGTTAATTAATTGGAAAAAAAAAAAAAAAATCATGTGATAACATGTTTATAAAATATTATGCCGACCCACTTAGCGTGGGATAAAAGCAGGAGGAAGATGATATATAACAAAATAATATTTGTAAAGCGTAGTAGCTTACTTAACTTTGATTGTAAAGTAATTGCCAAAGTTGTACGACATCTACGTCAAGACAACTTAAATTAAATATGTAATTCGTATCAAATTAAACTTGAAGAAACAACGTAAATTATTGAACAGATATAATAGAAAATTGTTTTGTCAAGGTAATATAATAAATAGTTCCTTGGCAGCCTGACACAGTGATATAAATTGCTGACGTAAGTACCAACAGAATTTAGGTCGCCGAGTCTTTGGAGGCTTTGTCATACTCGTATATTTACTTGAGAAGCAGCAATGCAATGTATTGCTGTATTCCGGAGTGACACTTTACTCTGCGTAATTTAAAGCCCGAGAGATACATTACTTATGCTCTCGGTATAACCAGATTCAGGTGTATTTTATTTATGGTAAGGTATAGAAAATTACCGTATGTGTATAGTATCTAAATCTAATCATCATCCGCATGTCCTTTTCCTACTCTTAGTGGGTCGGCACACATGTTATAAACATGTTAAAAACACAATGTTGGCAGCATTGATACAAGGCCTGGGCTGAAAAGCAGCTTTAAGCTGAGTTTCACGACCTTTTCATGATATCGTTGTTAAATAAGTAAATTCCGCAAATTCTTTGTAAGGATGTTTCCATGCGCTCGAAACCAATAACAATTTTTTTTATTTAATTCATGAACCCATAGAAGAGTTCAATAGTTCAATATTTTAGTAGAATGACGCAGAATTTTAATTTACTATTTATTTACTTAGATTTAGTTTGCAGCAGCAAAATACTCGTAATAGATTTTTCTGTTATTAGTATTATTGTAACAAACTTGCGGCGTTCGCGATGTGCCAGTATACTCTATGTTTATTTGCCGACCGGCACGCTCCCATATTTTTCCACATAATCAGTGTTATTTTGCAGCGTGATTTTATTATTGGAACAATTTTAAGCTCAAATATGTATTTATGTTGAAATGCAGATTACAAAGGACGCAAACCGCTGAATATAATTTTATTTTATTTCCCTGAAATATAATTGTGGAAATTATCGGTTGTAGTTGTGATGCAGATATATGCAAATATGACGGAATGAAAAGGAGTAGAGCGAAAGTTGTAGCATAAAGACGTGAGGTACGGCGCGTAGAGCAGAGGTGCGGTGAGAAGAGGTGCGGAGAGGAGTGGTAGCGCCAATTGACGTACTCGTAATTTGTGCGCGGAGTTGACTAGTTGTTGAAAAAATTATAAATTTTCAACATTTATCATCATCAAAGATCATCAAACCTCGCACTTAGCTTTTTGCATATTGGTAATAGTCTTAGACAAAAATAAGTAGCAATAGTTATAAGTTTTATCAGTATAAAACAATCGCTGTAGACTAAAATGACATAGAAACCATAATGTGTTTGCTGAACGCTATAATGGTTATAGATAGGACAGCCATGAGTTATGAAATCGAAAGAGGAATTTTATTTTATCCTAAATTTATTGAATTAATGAGACCTATTTAAACCTTAATAAAGAATACTTTAATCCCACGTACTACAAATCACTACCGTTATCACCTTACTAAACCAGAACTGCACACATTCTCTACGATAACTTCAACAATCGCTTTATAAAAGTGGTATTACAAGGAGATCCAAAAACAAAATCTTCAAAATATAGCAACGATTGATTGATGTTATTGACAAACGTCATTTTGTAAACTTCAAAAAAAGGAAACTACACAGTATAAGCTAGCGTAACAAATAAAAATTTGTGTAACAAAGTTATCACTTTTGATATATTTTACCTACATTTTTCTATATTATTTGGTCTGTCACGGACACCGTCTTGATCTTTTTTGATAACATAAAAGCATTTGCTACTTCAGGTTATATAATAATACAAATAATACATAGCAAAATATAAATTCGTTTTATTTTTTAGTTAGAGACAATCGAAGAAGCCGACTAAAGGAAAATATATTTTACGTTGTTGTAAATGTTAATAAAAACAAAAGGCCAGTACAGAACAAACGAAGGCTGTAGCAAACAAAAATGGGATTAATTTTGCCGTACTAAACAAGAACGATCCTAAATAAACCTATAGATAAGGTCGGCCTACTGATGGTGTGCCAACTATTTTTATCTGATTCAATATCAACACAGACGGTTCAGCTAACCCTTGAATGAGCAATTGCGTTATTTCAAAATTATAAACCATTTTTGTATAAAACGGGCATCTATTTAAATTTCTTGTAATGATAAATTTATTCATCGGTCATACTAATTCTGAGTCTTATAATTAATTAGCAATTTATTATCTTAAGTGTTCGTGGCCTTAGTCTTATTACCATTTTACCTTTAAGTGAAAACAATCAATTTGAATACTGAATATTTTCGGTTTTTTAGGAAGAATATCACTAATGTTAGGTTTTTGATAAATACTTTGCCGTATAGATTTATCTTTGCAATGCGGTGGCCAAGTATAAAATGTATTGTTCTTTTTTTATCATTTATGATGATATCCTTCGAGTATATATAGCACGCTTAGTATTAAAGTGACTTAATTCAAAAAAGTTGTTTTGTAGCAAATTGCAATAATACGTAGGATAGCGCTTACAAAACTCGTTTGTTATCATTTCGGTTGTTGAAAACCACTAAAAAGTTATCAAAAAAAAAGTAATATCATAGACAAACAACCCTTTATTTTTCGTTCTCATATAATGACAAAAGACAGCTTTTAAAGACGCCTATATTTATCTGTCAATTATAGTTTTATTAGAAGCTAATTAAAAATCCAATTA
Organism: Morpho helenor; assembly: GCA_029227775.1. NCBI lineage: Eukaryota > Metazoa > Arthropoda > Insecta > Lepidoptera > Nymphalidae > Morpho > Morpho helenor. The sequence goes on from JARGCU010000006.1 coordinate 6,680,810, forward strand.
TCTATGTTTATAACTTCAACAGATAATTGTCATATTCTCTTTTGTCAGATAATGAGGTATATTGCCGAAGTAATTATAATAATTGTTTCTAACAGCATATTTGATTTACCCCTTTTAAAGAGAAACATCATAACGACAAAAAAGCTACTTGTACTTTATTATTATTTTATACTTCAAATAGAATAAAAATGCCTTGTGGTATCCGGCTGAGTAGAATAGAACGCACTCTTTCTTACCGAGGTGTCGTAAAATACGACTAAGGTACGTTGACGTCAGGCAGCCGGACGGTCGTAAAATAGGAATCCAAATCATGTTTATAGCATATTGTGTCGACCTCACTTAGAGTGGAATAAGGAGCAGGAGGACGATGATTTCAAATAGAATAAAACTACCTGATAAATAATTATCCCGAATTATTTTTATATAAAATATATAAAAATTGTACTATTTAGTTAAACTTCTTTGAATCTTCTTAAGATTACACCGATTCTAATAGGAAATTAGAGGATGTATGCATACATGAGCACATTTGGCGGTCTGTTATAACAAAGGTAGTTTATTCAAATGTTCAGGTATCCAAATTAAACCGGATCTTAGTCCCTTGAATTACACTTTCAATTAAAAAATGTTTTAGATAGTTTTTATTTCTTTTTCGATTGTTGTTGTAATCAACTATATACTCAAATTTGTGTTTGCGTGTTTTATATCTTAGTAACGCCTATCTCTATACAGTAAAGTTTTCTGAAATATTTTGTATATTCTACAAAAGCTATGATAGAATTATTTAGCTATTGCGTTTATACAAACGTGGATTATAGCAAAATAATTCATCTCTCCAAATCATAACTTTTGTACTATGGAATTCCGTAAAGTAACGCTCACTTCTATAAATAACTAATCACTTGTATGAAATAATTCAAAAAGTTTTTTATCATACCCCTGTAAATCTAAATAGTTAACTAAATTTTAATATTATGTAAAACGCTTACCCTTAATAGTTTCCTACGTCAATATTTTACCATACCAATAGTCTCTATATTTTGTACGTACAAATACAGATTAATGAGAAGTAACGTGTTCATTTCTAAGCTAGTAGTCACAGTCATATGAAGAAAGATGAGGAATATTTCGAAAATTATACAAACTAGATGTTTTTTCTTGAAATCATACCTTCCATATGGAATGGTAGAATCATGGGAAGATTTGGACCCTCGGTTGTATCATGCGATTCATATTTATTGGCTAAAATTTTACGGAATGTGGTATTATAATTTTATACCAAGCAGTATTATATTCTGGATGCGTTTTTTATACACAGCAGTAGTGATGTCTATTGTATGTTTCCTGCCTGGCATCGGAGAAGTCGTTTATTTACTAAGACGTCGCGAAAATATTGGCAATATTGCAGAAGGGTAATTAAGTTAAATAAAAAATTTCCACGTATATATTTATAAGTTAATTTACTTTATCGTTCAGTTCTCAGATATTAAACTGATCTTTCATACAAGTTGGGTAGTAATGATCAAATATACTTTTCATGGCAATGTTTCTTTTTTATAATTTAATTCGATTATTCTAAAAGAAGTGCAAAAATAGTACAGTAATTACGCGAACCTAATCATAATTTATATTCGCAACGTACTTTTTTTACAGGCTGTACTTATTCCTGAGTGAAATGTACACATATTTTAAAATTGCGGTATTCTGGCTGAATAAAAATAAAATTTTAAACCTTCTGAAATATTTACGTTGTGAAGAATTCAAACCAGAGGAGATAGAGCATAGAGATATTTTGAGAAAAAGTATAAAAACGGCACGTTTCGTAATGACGTACTATTCTACTATGTGTGTCGGAGCAGTTTCAGGTAAACAAAGATTTTTCTTTTTATATTTCACTAAATATTTTTTATAAAATATTCACATAATAAAGAATATTGGTTTATGCATTGGTTAATATATAGAATGGAATGCAATTGTTATTTTATGCAATAACTATGTAACAACTTTTTTTTACTTGTGTGTAACAAATAACCTTTACGAACTACTAAGCAAAATTCTAAGTATTTCGACATAGTTTGGGCTATTTGTTGTATCATTTCAAATTACTTTTCATATAATATGCCTATATATCTATATCTACACTATCTCTCTATACTAATATATAAAGCTGAAGAGTTTGTTTTTTTGTTTGATTGTTTAAACGCGCTAATCTCAGGACCTACTGAACCGATCTGAAAATATTTTTTCAGTGTCTGATAGTCTATTTATATAACATCACGCTAAGATGAATAAGAGTGGAGCTGTAATAAAATATATTACGAAATCGGCAAAATTTAAAGCTTTCATTGCGTGCGCTAAGTAAATTAAGCTAAGTATTCAAAAATTATGTATCAGAAAATTGTTTCCCTCTAAAAGTCCCAAATAAAAGTCGGCGACAGCATATGTCTAGCTTTTAAGGTTAACCCACTTTTACTATTTTTATGGTTATCAAAAGACTATATTTCGGTTTTAATATTTCCAAGCGGGTGGGGCCGCTGGCGATTGGTAGTTGATTATAAACCTAAACGATTTTCCTATCTCGTTGCTGTGACTGAAGTAGCGCCAGTAAAAATTGTTATTACTATTTTTATAATTTTATTTTATTTTATATTTTATAGTTGCTATTGTTTTGCCGTTCACCGAAAACTTTAGAGTCCTGCCTACTAATGTTGAGTACCCGTATCTTGATGTTTACCAGTCGCCTCTATATGGTATTATTTACCTACATCACGTGAGTTTTGTAAATAAATATTCGCAAAATAAGGGATCTTTGTCTTTACAGCGACTTTATTATAATGTTTTTATTTTTTAGATATATTACAAGCCTGCGACCTGCATCATAGATGGCGTTATGGATACTATGCTTGCTGCATTTATAGCTTCTGCCAGTAAGATAAGAGTATTTGTTGCATAATAAATAGTACTTCGGTGACTGAGATAAAAAATTAAAGTAAAAAAGGAAAAGAAAACGTGTTTTCTAGGACTTGATCCGGGGTATTTTCAGTTCTTTAGTCCGTCCTTTTCCAATTGACCTATTACAACTTTACAAATGACAGCAAAATTGTTGTTGTTGTATCACTTTATTGTAAACAATTTTACAAAAAAAATTATACAAACTAGAAAGTAAAAAAACAATATTACTAGCTTATAAAATAGCGCACAAACGCGGACTTATCCCATGAAGGGATCTCTTTCAGTCAACCTTTGAGAGACTGATAGGAGAGTAACATTTTATGAGTAGCGTTTGCAGTATAAACAAGAAACAAATTATGTGTACAAATTAAAATTAACTCTTTATATTTTAATTAAACTTTGTATTTTATCCATATTTTAGCAGTTTTTCCGTACTAAAATAATACTTTCATCTACTGATACTTAAAGTAGTAAGTTCAAAATAAAAGCTACAAAATAGATATAAAAACTAAAAATTGTATTAGATAGATAGAAATTCGGGAGATTTTATGTGTATCAAAATAACAATTATAACATGTTAAAGATTATTAATTATATTAAAATTTTGTCAGTAATACTTTGAGCTATTTTTGTTATATTATAAGATTCGAATCATATTGCATTTAAACATTATCTGTATGTTTTTAAATTTCAGTCGGTCAAATTGAAATATTAGCTTATAATCTACGTAATTTTGAAGTTTTAGCAGAAAAGAAACGTAAAAGAGACATTAGACGACGTCTTTATACTAACATACATTACAGTAAAACTTATTATATTCATTACGTTTTAAAAAAGAATATTCTTCATTATAAAGCCATTATTCGGTAAGTGAAATTACTAATTAAAATAATTCTACTAGCTTGACTCTGAATCTTAGTATATGTAGATATTTGTCAAGAACAAGACAGGACTACGACTTTTAAAGAGCAACCGCCGAGTTTCTTGCTGGCTATACTCGGTAGGAACAACGGAATTCAAAAGCACTTGTTAAAATTTTTGTCTATAAATTCATAGATTGTATTTACATAGTTATTTAATAAAAAATATAAATTAACATTATATATTTTTAATTTCAGATACGTGGCTATGATCGAGAGTGCATTTAGTTTAGCCTCTGTTCTTCAGTTTATGTTAAGTGTCATGGTATTATGTTTAGTGGGAATACAATTTTTATCCGTAAGTGACTTAAGTATATTATAAAATACTAAATAGAGGCCTCTTTTACCCCACAACTGGGCACAGTTCTCCTCTCTTATTTTTAGACCGAAGGGTTAGAGCTAAGACTCTGCTCCAATGCAGATTGGAAATTTTTACGTATCCACGAAATTCTCTAGAATTATGTAGGTTTTCTGACTATGTTTACCTTCACCGAAAAACGCGTGATAAATTTTTAGATATCAATTAGACATAAATTTAAAAAAAAACTTGTTATATTTTCCGACGACGACAAAGGGTCTTCTCGTTTACTCCCCGGATGGGGGTAAACGGGGTGCGGGCCTCGAGGTATTCCTCACTACCCGGGCATCTCCCCGCGGGCACTTAAGCCCGGTACGTGTTTCGGCCGTAGGCCGAGGTCACCTAGGTGACCTAAAGGTGTCGGTATTTGGGCCGTAAGCCCAGGTCACCTAGGTGACCTAATGGATGACTTGTTCGGTGGGGAGGTCTGAGAATGGTAGCTCCCAGACCTCAAAGTCGTCTTCAGGTATGTCTCGGTCTGGTGGTGTCTTGTTCCGTGGTTTTGTCATATCCGGTGTTTCCGCCCTCTCGCCCATCGCGTCGTCCTCGTCGTCGCCGTAAAATTATATTTTCCAACAATTCATTTCAATTTTATAACAAGTTACTAAAAGATGGAGCTGTTGCAATGCTAGCCAGCCAATGAGAGCGCACTATTACCATGCCAGCCACCCAATGCGATCGCACTACTGCGATGCTAGCCAATAAGATTTAGCTGTGACGTCAAATCCTTCTACTAACGTCCAGCCAGCCAGCCATTTTTTAATTTTGTCCCTTGCGATTTTAGTAAACGTTGTAAACTAACACAACGTGTTAGATTCATTTTAGTACCTAACGTGTTCCTTTGTCGTTAAATTAATAAAACACATGTATACAATCTACAAAGAAATATATATGGTTATCACATAATACGTATTTTATAGATTGAAAATCCCAGGAGTCATCCAATGCAAATCGTATGGATGGTCATTTATTTGACGTGTATGTTGATAGAGGTATTCATACTGTGCTGGTTCGGCAACGAACTTATATTGAAGGTAATCAATCTCCTCCATTCATCCTGTTGCAATTTATTTTATTCCCGAACCTGGCTGACAGGCTCTATGTTACATATCGAACCCGAAAAATATATTGTTAGCTATAGATAAAGCGGCTAGTAAAACTTTTGTAACAATTTTGAAGCACATAATCTCTATTACATGTTTATGGTAAAACTTTTTTCGCTCAAAAAAACATGTCATGAATTCATTTAAGTATAATATTTTTCAACATTAAAATGAAATTTAAACTCTCATTTTCCCAAATTATCTCTTGACGTTTTCAGTATTCGACGGACCACAAGTTTAATAATTAATTTAAAAATCAGAATCTATAATTATTTCCATGAAACTTTACTTGAAAATTATTCATGATTACTTATTAATTAATTAACGTAAGTTTAATGAGCCTTCCTGTTCCTCTTCGAGAAAACTCTCGAATATAATTATGAAATACTAATTGTTAAATGAGAACAAAGTCAACACATCGTTGGAAATCTTATAGTAACTTTTCCCGTGGCTCATCTATGTGATTTTAAATTGTCAGTTTTTAAAATGTAATCTGTTTTGTTCTTATGATACTCTCTTGTTTGTTAACTTGAATTATAAACGCCCATAGCCTAAGATACACTCTTATCTGTAGTAATATTATAAATGCGAAACTCTTCCTATCTGTCTGTCTGGCGGTCTCGCTTTTACATCAAATCTGGTGGAAAAGTATTGATGTAATTTGATGAATTGAACCTATATGTTGGGATAAAAATGTTTTTTTCCTTTGGGGATAAGAGAAAAACACAGTACATAATTGAGGATTATTTAACTTAATAGTTGTAACTTATGGATCTTCAATTATGAGTATTTTTAATAATATGTATGATTTTTTTAGAGTCTTGAGCTTCGCCAAGCTGCATTTGATGGACCATGGGTGAAAACCGACCCAAAGACAATAATGTTCATCATAATATTCTTAGAACGTTGCAAGCGTCCTTTGAGAGTAACCGCAGGAAAAATATTCACTTTATCTTTGGATACTTATACTTATGTTAGTTACCTAAAAATTTTTTGAAGATGATGTAGCCTTTAACGTATTGCTTTAACGATAGTGACTTAAAAGAAGTTACAAATTTGAAATAAAAGCTTGTATACGTTTCCACAATTAAAAAATGACGCCAAGGAAAACAAAAACTATCTACAAACTTTACAGACAATTCAAATGAAAGGTTTTAATAAGCTTTTTTGTTTTAACGACCATTTTACTTACGTACATTCATTTCACCATGTTTATCGATTGGCATCATAATTGTATAATGTTATTTTTCACGTTTGTTTACTTAACAACATCATACAAGCATAAATTTTAATGTAAAAGAAAGAAGATCTTTGAAAATAAATTTTCCTCTTGTAGAATTTACTTATCTTAATATTATCTCTCTCTAAACTGCGTTCGTTTTATTCCTTCATAGAATAAATTATCTGTTTCAGCTCATAAACTGGTCATACAAAAGCTTTGCAGTAATGAGAAATATGAAAAAATAATACAACGTAAGCACTTCATGCACAGTAAATATTATTAAACTTTTTATGATTCTGTAGATTTTTTGTTCTATTTCTTTGTAGCTTTATAGCGATAAGAGCACCATTTATGAAAATCTTTCTGTACATATATAGCGGTGTGTTGACAATAAAATTTTGTTTGGTTTTATAAACAATATTGTTCTTTAGTACTGCTCCTTTTCTGTAAAAGGTGTTCAAATATTTGTTCATCTTCCTTTACATACTATGTTATTGAAAGCAATAGGCACAACTCTTTGGCCATCTAAACATATTGAGACAACGACATTACGACATTATTAATGATTTGAGAGCTTCAATATTAACTGAGGATTGCAGATTGTCGAAGCCTAGGTTGGTATATCTGAGTTAATATAAAGAGTTTTGTATTTAGTTTACAGCTATCACTTCCCTTTGAAGAAAATTATCGATAGCAAACGTACGTCTCTAAAGGATTGGATTCTTGGAAGCAATCTAATGATTTTACCTAATTATAGATAGTAGGATATACAACCTAAGATACCATAATACCATTATATTAAAATATGTGGTCACGTTGTAAGAAGATAAAATTACGCATCGAATCTTTAATTATCTCTATTTGCTTATACTTTGTATTGTTGTATTAGTATTGAAAATTCAAAATTAAGGTCAAAGTATTTCAACACTCTATATTGTGAATGAACAAAATAATCAACACAGCTTAGCGTGTCGCATTGTAATTGGCGCGGAATGTTTTGTAATAACAATCTACACCTAAAAACTAAGTTGGTTGGTGAATTAGGTGGACGAACTCAAGAAGATGGTGAGGGGTTTATCCAAGCTGCACGGGATCGTGTGATTTTCAACATCTGTAATGATGTTGGACGACGTTATGGCGGCGGGAACTTGTTGTTGTAGTTGCCGACGCGATAATGTCGTATTAAAAACTCATGAATAAGTTCCCTAGATAGGCTCGAAACTAGTCGGGCTAATCCGATAGAATAAGGCGTGAGTATAGCCGGTTTATATACAGTTTAAATTTTTAAAAGATTTTTGAAGATTTAAGATTATATTGGAATAATATTAGAATATCTGGACGAATTAATATTAGACGTAAATTGGTTAAAAAAGAAGAAATCAAGTGCACTTATAGTGCATACAATTTTCATAGTATCTTTCCTTGTATGATATTTATTGGTATATTTTTTGGCTTAAGGTTCCTAGGGAATGGAATAAATGTTCACAACAATCATGACGCAGATTAATTTGTGTGTAATAATTTTCAAATAAAATAAAGCAATAAATTAATGTTTGAATACTTTATATCTTCAATGACATAAGCTTGTACCATCGCCGCGTATAAAGTGAGTACTTTCAATTCAGCGTTCATATTAATATTTAATGTACATTCAACCTTTTCGAAGACTCCACGTATTTAAACATTACAAACACATTTTGTGAATTCTCTGGAGCTTAGAACCATTTTTTTACCTCCATGTTCTTGGTGAATGCTTACTTAGATTTTGATAAATAAATACACTTTGGGTAAAGACATTTTATAGTGAAATTGATCATTCAAAAAATAAAAAGTACATCTCATACCGTCTCAAGAAGAAAGCTATAGCTTTTGTTGTTGACACAATTGCAAATTACAAAACCAATAAGATATTTAGTCAATGTAGTCCAATACAATTTAAAAATACGGAAACAGTCCTAATGAGTTGGTTATCTACGATTACTTAATCCGTGAGAAGCATATTCAAATTCAAAATATTCTTTATTCAAGTAAACAAATGCTTTTGTTTCAATTCTACTGCTGGTTCGAAAAGCTGTTCCTTCCGCAAAAAGCCCCGAGAAACTCTGTGATTGCTCGTTTCATAATAATTCTTATAAGTAGTCATGTTTAGTCACACTGTCGAATAGTACCTAAATCTACTCATTCTTATCATCTAAGCAATCTTCAACAGTATAAGTAGGCTTTTTGTTTCAGCCCACTTTAACAGTTTTTTTAAACTGCTGTAATAGATCAGAATTGTTAATCTTAAAATATATATTTAAATATCAACAGTCGCAATTGTGTTTTTCGGATGTTTCTTATTATTTCCACAAACGGGAGATGCATGTAGCTATAGCATAAATAGTTCACGTACAATAACTCAGCACATATCATTATTCCTTTTTTACTAGTCGTTCGTTCGTTTCTGTGTCGATCCCAAGAATGCGGGTGCAATATATCAACGAGTCCCGCTTTTAATCTCGCAAGACCTATTTATTCACATTTATTTCGAAGGTATTTTCTTCCCGGAATTTCCCTGTGGAACTTCGAATTTTTTTGGAGTATTACAGATTTGTCTCCTGCTCTTGCATATAGATGGAAATGATTTAGGACACATAATTTATGTTGTGATTAAAAATTAATACATGTTTACACTAATGCATAATGATTTCATTAGTCCATATGGCATATTAAGTTGAAGTACCTGGGTGACCGAGCCTTACTCGGTAATTTTTAAAATGATGTAAAAAAAATTACAATAAATTTAAAAGAAACAATAAAAATGAAAAAATAATAGGGCAGGTGGGGCTCAATCCTAGGTATTTTCACCTCTCTAGACCGTCCGTTCCCCAAATGAACTACCATGACTTTACGTTTGAAAAACTGTGATTGTATTCAACGTAAATATTAAAAAAAAAATTAGAACCCGAAAACAGCGATAAAAAGACATTTTTTTAATAAAACTTTTTTCTCAATCGATTTTTCTCCCCCTAGACCCCTTAAGTATTAAAGATATTGAAATAATAGATATGAACAAGTTAATTTTTAAAAATGTTTTAACAAAGACTTTTGACAAAATTTTATGTCCCTATTGTTAACCAATTCTGGCAGCAGCATCAGGTCATGCTTATCATAAACATCCATTGTCATCGGGATTGGACCGCTAAGTAAAATTCAGCTCAATCGGATACCGAGAAGTGGGTCAAATCATATTCAAAATTCCACCTTCACATACATACAATGCAAGTTATATCAAAGCTTTTAATTATAATAAAGCAGTCTATTTGACAATAATAAATATTATTATACGATATTCAAGACAAGACTACCGAACAATCATTCCACAGAATTAAAATCACAACAAAATGGTTAAAATCACCACAAGGCTAAAAAATAAAAACTTTAGGTTACTAGTAGGGCAAGGTTATTAATTCAATTATGTATCAATTCAATTAAAGCTACTTACATCTATACCGACTAAAAGGTGAAACAGCTACAAATTTATGTAAATTAGAAGAGGAGAAACTATTGCCGAATTGGGCAGCTTAATAGTTTCTTTTTACCTTTAGCTTAATGTAACGAACAAATTTGCGCGCGGTTAGATACATATTACCAATTCTTTCTTCCTTTCGAAATATTCTGTCCCTCTCAAGTCCGCCCTGGAACATCGTATTTTGTTTTAGTTTCACAAACAATTAAATCACCCAAATAGTGTAGCCACTAAACATGGATAAGAGCCATAATGTCTAATACCAGCCTCGCGTTCATTTCATTTCAAAGTCTGATTGCTTACGCTCCAGAAACTACAAAACTGACTTGAGCGGACATTCTAGGGTGTCCATAATTTAGCGAAATTTACCTTACTTCGAGAAAGTCAAAATTCAGCCTACTTCGCCCAAAGAATAACCTAATCTACCTACTAAATTAAAGTGTCCTGTACTATAAAAATAACCTACACGGATATTTTTTTAATATTCCTTTCCTTTACTTTTGTATTATGGATCTCCACAAAGTATTGCCTGTTTAATGTACAGAAACTGCCAATACTCATGTCTTATTATTATGAGCCAGACTGGTTTCAAACCCTTAATCATGAGCTCTTTATGCGGTATTATCGCAGCGGGAACTGAGTACATAAAGAGCTCATGAATAAGGTCCCCACATGGGCTTGAATACTAGTCGAGCTCACCCGATAGAATAAAACGAGCCAGTTTCGATACATCAACTATGAATACAACTCACGATAGTCTAAAGGAAAAAATAATGCGTATTTCTTTAAATTGTTCCCACTACTCTATATAGGCTGCTATTGCATTTCGGAACAGGATGTATTATTGTAGTTAAGAAAATATATTTTGCATTAATCACAAAATATTTTGGTGGACCTTTATTAAATAAATAGCCTATCAATGATAACTGATAACGTATTGACAGCTTATCTAATCTGATGTACTGTTATCCAAAGTAATTAATAAGATCATTTAGACGTAGCAAATGTAAATCTAAAAAGCAATTACGAAAATCTTTGAAAACAAACAAAGTCGTTATTGGAATGGTTAATGGGAAATCGTGACAGAGGGTCTGTTTGTTTTACTTACACAGAATCTCTTTGTGTGGAATAAAGTCAAGTTTGGATTGTTTCAACTTTTAATGAACTTGACTGTGGAATTTAAATTTTAAATATCCATTCGCTGGCCATGTTTTACTTATTCAGATATAAATTGTAATATAATGGACGTTTAGTGACACATTTTGTATGTCCTTTTTTCAGTTAAAACACGTATGCCAACATTTTTAACGACTATTATCAAATTAAAATAATCTTTATACAAATAAGTTGTTTCAAGCACTTTTGAGTCATCAAGGATCAATATGATTAATGAAGCTACAACTGGTACGGAATTATGCTCTTAGCAGGAAATGCCAGCAAGAAACTCATCAATCACTTAAAACATTTTAATTTTATAATATTAAAACACTTTTATTATTATTAGGTCACATCACTGTGATATTGTTGAGTTGTGATTTTCAATAAGCGACATTCCCCGTATCATAATGTAATATTTCTAAGTGTCAATAGAAATTAAAGTCTGCGAATATATAACGAACAATATGTATAAGACTGCTTAAAATACGAAAAGAAAAATATACATTTTTAGGTGGTAGGGGATCCATTATTAAATAAACACCAATCAGAATTGACATCTGTTGATGCATCCAAATTAAATCACTCTATTGACCACTCTTGAAATATAAGAATAACATTGATGGGACGAGAACAACTACACGAGGCTGTAGTCCAAGCACAAGGAGAGCAACCGGCTATTTACTTTATTGAATTTTCCCCGTTCGGTTTTACTATTGTCAAATGGCTAGCGTCTGTCAAACATTCTGCCGGATTTACATTGTTTACAAAAACGACGTGACGTCTACAGCCGACGTATTCAATATTACCACTAGGAACACATTTATGTCATATATATTGAATCAAGGCAACCCGACTACATTACTTGTATATTTTTTTATCCTAAATCCCCCTAAATCTCTGTTGAAGGTTAAACTTCATTTACACAGTAGTTAACAATTCAGTTCATTCGAGATTCGTCATATGCCCAGCGGTTAATCCGTGCGACTCTATTAAAGGGGTCACCAGTTCAAACCTCAGGCAAGTACCAATGAGTTTTTTTATTAAAAACTTATGTGTCTAATCGATCATTGCAATTTATTACACGCTTTTCGATTAAGAAAAACATCGTGAGGAAAACTGCATATCTCTAGAGAAATACATCCATAAATTATGTAATAGATGGTTCAATAGCTAAAAAGCGTATTTCCTAAGTATGATTTCCTAGATTGACCTAAAACGTCATATAATGTAATAAAAAATTTACTCTAGAACCTCTATTACGACATTTTGATATCGTTTCAATGCAAACGGTTTGCCTGCACATCCAATGTTGGAGTTAGGCCAAGTCGCATTACTTAAACCGACAAATTCCTGGTTAAGTATGACTTGGCTCGCACTTGTAGTTCTATTAGCTTTACGTAACGATCAAATAAAGCTTACAGGGAATCTCTAGATCTAATATTTATGCATTAAAAAAGAGTCTTCCTTTGGAGAAGATTTTGCAATTTATACATATGAAAGTTGGGAAAAACATCAATATTTTGCCACTTTTAGCTACTTGCCTGGTGCGTATGTAGTTATAAACATTGTCACGTAAAGTATAGGCGTAGTGTTGTATCCATTAAAAAATATTAAATCGCCTTACAGATCTAGTTTTCGTAAGACAAGATCCTATAAAGTTCTTTTTCCATAGTTATTTCTCCATAACTCCAAAACAAAGCATACAAGCATAAAATATTTCAAAATTCATTTTCCTTACCTTTATTCATTTTAAATAGGCAAACATGTGAAATAATAAATATTAACATTTTAAATAACATTTCTGAATTCGAAACAATAATACATTCTATCATAAATTTAGACTTCATTTTTTATTAATAACGCGTTTATATAATTTGCAAAAGTTTTAGGTCTCTATTGATATTTAGCTAACCAAGTTTGCGACCCGAGGCTTGCCTACTTTTTCTCAACCGAATTAATCTATAAGTAAATAAACTTGACGTAGATTGATGTAGCGTTTAATTACAACCAACTGGAGAGACTTGCGTTAGTCAACTCTGATAGTTAAACCGCACAACTTCGCCGTAATGAATGAAAAGTTCGCCAACTAATTTGCCATCGCACCGCAAGGGCAGCGCGCCTTAAACCCATTAATATTGCTTTTGAGCTGGCAATTGTTACCAACCAGTCTGGCGTGTAATATTGCTAAACAGAGCTTTTCTATAATAAAGCTTGTTCAGTTTTAGCAAATTTGGCCAAACTTTCTAATCTGTTAGTAGTATATAAATAGGGAGTACCTTGATCGGTAATTTTTTTACAAAATAGTCTATGTAGGCCTGCTCACTGCCATTTAGGCCACTCAATTCAAACAGCTACCGCTCTCCTCTCCGCACCTATCCTCTGCACCCGTTACAACAACTCGTACATCTTTACGTCTTTATGCCACAAATTAGTCTCTCCTCCTTTTCCTTCCGTAAGACACTATTGCCTTGATTCCTTACTTCGGAGGTTTATATAAACTTTTATTATCTACACATATGTATAACCAGAAAACAAAAAAACCTCGTCAATCAATCCTGATCAAATTTATAAACTTATAATTTTCATTAAATTTACTGAAAAATTCTATTCATTAGATTAACATAACATTAAATAGAATAGATTAGGATTACAACTATAATATATAAGTACATTTACTATTTTCACACTCTAGCAACTCTTAACCCAAATACCTATATCTGTATAATATTGGATGTGACATCATTATAGCAGTTTATGACGGTATTAACGAGGAATTCCTTCACCTCGTTAACCCTCTTATCTCTACGTCGTAAATTCTCCCGTTACATAATATCTGAACTGGGTAGCACAACATTATTTTTGGAATAATTGGATATAATTTACATCGGATATTGGAAATATATATCCTTCATATTTGGTTAAATGTCTTTGCTGAAGCGGCTTATAAATTAAGGTATTAGGAATAAAAGCCGAATTGTCCACTGCAAAACATTGTACCCATTTAACCTTGATGTAAATATGGATGTAAATATTTGTAAGGTAAGAAAGCAAATAATACATAAACTTTCTTTTAACGATACAATAATGTTACTACTTTCCTTATCCGATTCTAAAAAAAATTACAACGTAGTGGTCATAGTACATATTGTGGTCCAACTTAAAGAATAGGATAGTTTTATCTCGATAAATAATTTAAAATTTTAAGTTTTTTGTTCTAAAAGGCTCTAATTAAAAGTTCTATAAGTTTTCGATAGATGATAAGTGTTATATATATCTTGTCTGTAGTTTTGCTTACTTTGTTGTGGAACAAAATATGTCACGACTTTTTTGTCAATGTCACTTATGATCTAGCTACATGGCTAATAAAGCGTCAGCGCAGAATATTTTATGTTTTATTCAAAACATAAGTAAGTAATAAGTATTAAGATTTTTTAGTCACGATGTGTCAAATTCAAATCGACTCTGTAAGTTAAAGAAGTAGGTTCTATATCACGATAAGAGATATACGAGGTGTGTTCAAAAAGTATCGCGAATTTTGTGTATTTTCAAAAACTATTTATTTATTCGTGAATATTTATTTTGTCCCCTTCAAAGTAGTCCCCCAGGGATATTATACACTTGTGCCAACGTTTTTTCCAATCTTCAAAGCACTTCAAAAAATCATTTTTTTGTATCTTGTTCAGCTCCTCCTTCGATGCCGTCTTTATCTCGTCAGTCGTGGCGTAGCGTCGTCCTTTCATGGGCCTTTTCGATTTCGGGAACAAGAAAAAGTCACAGGGGGCCAGATCTGGGGAATGAGGTGGCTGCGGTATCATTAGTGTGTTGTTTTTGGCCAAGAAGTCGCGTACAAGCAGCGATGTGTGAGCAGGGGCGTTATCGTGGTCCATTTTTTTGAATAAGTAAAAATCGAAGACGAACCAAAACACGTGCAAGCAAAACAGCTGTCAACAATTAACTGAAAATTCAAATAGGCCAAACTTGTCAGCATAAGTGAGGGACAAATGTACCAACATAACGCTACAAAAAAACAAAATTCGAATATACGTAACCCGAGAAAATTCAAAATTCGCGATACTTTTTGAACACACCTCGTATATCGAGCGAGGTTCTTATGAAAAAAAATTGTGTAGCGGAAATTTAAGGAAACTCTCTTATTTAAATAGGTAAGACAGGACAACGTCAGGCAGTCGGTCCATCGTAAAATACGTAGCCAAATCGTGTGACAACATGTTTATAACATGTTTTGCCGACCCCATTTAGAGTGGGATGAGACCATGAGGATGACGATGATATACCTCATAAATGGAAATATTAACTGCTATGTACCAGTACTTTTAGTGTATGAAAAGATTCCATTTTGAATTATGTATTAATAATCAGTGCGTAGGACTCACTCGCAGTATTTTGATCCAATTTATATGACAAAAAAACGTTGTCATGTACGTCAATCTGCGCCAAACATTTCATCAGTAAAGCGGTGAATGCGGCGTGCGTGAAAATTGCTTGTTATAACAAGCGTGATGTGCGCTGGGACATAACTCAGGTATAGCGATACATATCGTACTGCAAAGCCAATAAGACGTTTACATAAAAGATTACTTTTTTTCATGTTTTTTAATTTTTTTTATAATATCACAGCTGTAGCTAACATTGTCGTTAGGTGGTTTACGACAGGGCAAAAGCATTTCGAAATGAAGTAAGAAAGATAAGAAAGATTACAGGAGAAATCATTTTCTTGAGTCCGAAACTGAAGTTATCCTAAAATTATTAATGTGAATCTAGAGTACGTTCGATATTATTGCAAAATCATTTGGTACCTAAAAACACAACATTATAATGAACTTAAAAATTTGGTGTGCTGCGCCATGATATTCTGTCTAATCGTAAAAAATAAAGATTTTTTTTGGTTTTGTTAAGTATAGTCAAATAAGGAACGTTTAGAAGAAAGGCGAGTCGCCTTATGAAAAAGACTTAACGATTTCTATTTAAGGGACGCAAACAATAAATTAGGACCCTTCTCTCACGGGACTGTGAAACAAACATGCAAAACATTTAGATATCTAGACGACCTTGGACCAGGATTTTTTAAAGTATTCACTACAACAGCAGAACACTCTTTCTTGAAACGATATTTATATTGCTAGTTAGCAGTAGTAGCTACTTATTCATCAGAATATTGTTGGTTAACTGGTAACAACTCAACTGTATTTTGTGAGTTAATAATAGAGACAAATAGTATTTGAGACGGACTCCAAAATTTGTATGATAATACCGTCAAAACAGGACTTGATTTCATTAATATATATTTATACTTTTCCATTTCCCAATCACATTTTAGATCGGATTTTGAACAAAGAGAATCGCTTCGCCGTATCGTATCTAATACTTTGTATATATTTTTGCGGATCTTTTTAATATGTAACGTTCCTATAACTTAAATCTATTAACTATATTTC
Source organism: Morpho helenor (assembly GCA_029227775.1). NCBI lineage: Eukaryota > Metazoa > Arthropoda > Insecta > Lepidoptera > Nymphalidae > Morpho > Morpho helenor. Next base: position 6,697,487 of record JARGCU010000006.1, read on the forward strand.
CATATTAACTTACTATTTTTTAAACCATTCATAACCTAGAGAGCATTATAACATGACCAGAATTTTAATAAGCCAAAACGTCAAAGCCAATCTCCAGTACATTAAATAAGAGCATAAATCCGTGGGTTCCCTAATTTCCAAGAAAACTATGAGTTTTTTAAAAGCGAACAACGGTCTTCTTTAACGGCCGAGAACACGTTGGAGAATCCTTTAATACCGCAAACGATCATTATACAATGAAAATAACTCAAGTAGCGCATCCTCTCATTTTCCTGGTATAAACAAAAAAAAACATTTACTCGGAGTCCTTATTTACAATCCAAGTAAGTGAAAATGGCTAAATAAATAAAAGAGAAAAGTTTTCTTTGCAAAACGTGACAAGGAGGCCGTGTGAAATTTTTTAACGTAAAGCCACTGCCTGTGACGGAAAGTCCCTGTGATAAATAGTATGGCGTTTTCCACTTTCACAACTTTCTACGAAAGACTTCATAGGGTCGACTCTTTTCCTTTCAGCCCTTATCCCACTCTAAGTGGGGTCGGCACAACATGTTGTAAACATGTAGTCACATGATTTGGCTACGTATTCTACGACCGGCCGCATGCCTAACATCAACTTACCTTAGTCGCCGTTTACAACACCTGGGTAAGAAATGAGGGTGGTCTATTCTACTCAGCCGGGTACCACACGGCGGGTCGACTTACCTTAGCCGTCCTTCACCACACCTCGGTAAAAAAGAGGTAAACTCTATTCAGTCTGATTCCACACGGCGATTGTCAAAAGAATACATGTAAATGCCTTATTTAATTACGACGCTACATAATACCAATAGGGCTTTATCTTATGAAGCATTAATGTTATATACTTAATGTCTTAATTAAAGGGAATACGTATATTCACAGGTAATACTCCTGTAGCAATTAACGTTACGCGAGTCTTTAAAATGATTTACACGTGTATATGGTATCATAACATACATTTAATTATCTCTGTGTTACCGTATCGAGCGTATTCTGAGTATCGTGAAACTTTGAATAACTTTTCATTACTCTAGATCTGTAATTTTACCGGCGGATGGCAAATAATTCAATTTGCCACTTGTAGTGGGGCAGGCAAATTCCCTTTCAGATTTATTCATAGGGCGTATAAATCTAAATAAATTTCGTAGGTACTATATTATATCTACTTATGCCTTATTTTTTTTATTGTCATGCGACGTATTTAAACGGTTTCCAGCTTACATGATTTTAAATGTATACTTTATTAATGCAAAAGTGAATTCGCTTGTCCCCTTTTCATATGAGAACGTTTTTTGATTTGGAGATTAATTTAGGGCCAGAGAAAGACATAGGCTACCCACTATTCAATTATAGTTTTTTCTTCTTTATCAAATTTTAACATAACAATACGAGTATAAGCGAGAGATCGTGTCACCTGATACAGATAATGTAATTTGCATGAATGAATATAATATAATATAATAAAAATAAGGTAGTAACTATATACGAGTATTACGTATGAAATAAGAGCCAGCATGAAAAATTCAGAAAAAGTACGTCTTTGAATGGTTTTTTAGTCTTTATTGGTTGTGATTGTCCTTATATAAACGGTCCATAATTTCGGGTTCAACATAACAATATAGACAACAAATTGCTGCCAGTACAGATCGCCTTTGACAAAGGGCGAATTGTTCTGCTCTTGACGTTAATAGGATGGGAGCCATTCTTCACATCTTGGCTTTATTGGACCATATATCAGTCATGATTGTTTTACCCACAACCAAATAAACAATATATTGATATAAAAATAATATATGTTTATATGTATGTATGTATGTGTATATACATATATATATATATATATATATATATATATATATATATATATATATATATATATATATATATATATATATATATATATATATATATATATATATGTGTGTGTATATACTAATTCGCTTATTTTTCGTTCTCCATTATATTACACAACATTATTATTAATAAAAGTATCCTACTTCTTAACCAAGATATCTTATTGCCTCTGTGAAATTACATATCTGCAGACTTTTTAATCACTTCCTCATCAAGTCTATGTTTTTTAAATATATTGTTTCGTCTTCTAAAATACCGAATTCGCTGTTCATATGCTAACAATTGCAAGTTCATTAATTTCACATCAAAATCAATTACAATTCCTAAGAAATTCCATCATCTCATATACGTATTTGAAAGTTTTTTAAAATAGTCCGTTCATTAATGATCTGATAAATCGGGTCATAATTCATAATTCTCCTGCCCTTATCCCGCTCTAAGTGAGGTCTGCACAACAAGTTATAAACATGTTGTCACATGATTTGGCTTCGTATTTTACGACCGGCCGCTAGCCTGACGTCAACATACCTTAGTTATATTTTACAACACCTCGGTAAGAGATGAGGGTGGTCTGTTCTACTCGGCCGGATACCACACGGCTACGGGGGTTTTTTTTTAATTTATCTGTATATAAAAATAAGGATGTATTCTCTAGAATCATTCATCATTTTCATTTTTAGGCCTCCCTAGAGGGAGGCCTAAAAAGATGGATGGATTATGTGAAGAATGATATGTATATAAAACGAGTCGAATCAGAGTTGGCGAATTATAGAGGAGAATGGAAGAAGAAGACAGATTGTTCCGAACCCACTTAGAGTCGGAGAAGAATCACTACATAGTATAAAACAAAGTCACATTCTTTGTTTGTCCATATATCCCTATGTATGCTTATTTCTTTAAAACTACGCAACAGATTTTGATGCAGTTTTTTTAAATAGATAGAGTGATTCAAGAGGAAGGTTTATATGTATAATACCACTCAATATAGAGTAGAGAAATACTGTCATTTTTGAGGTTTCTAATAAATATCGTAAATTTTTTTTTTCCGCTTACATTGCAAACGCAGGCTTAAACCTACGAGATTTATCAAAATGATGTACTAAGTATTTGTACACCTTGAAAAGGTCTACAGAAAAGTCCGCGAGGGTATATGTCTATCTCTTATGAATAACCCACAATAGCATTTTTTGTCATTTACTTTTTACGAAAAATAATGCCTTATTTTTAAGGCAATTTTAATACAATACAGCATTAATCCTTATCAAATTAAATACCTTAAATAAATTGTTGATTTAATATAGATCAATATTGCCGTTTCCAGCATGTAATTTAAGTGAACATTTTTGGAGATATTACAGATTTAAAATGTCGTAAGATTTAAAATGCGCTTCGCCCTATAGCAGTTCGAATTTAGCAGCTAATGTCGCTCTTTCAAGAGTTTGTTTAATGACAAGGAAGCTGTGAATGTTGTATATAAAGACATTCTGTAATTAATTGTAAAAATAAAATTCATAGGGAAAAATGTAAAAATAAATAAGTAAATATGTAATATATGAATTTAGATATTCCAAAGATAGCAGGAAATCTTCTTAGTATAGGGAGAGGGGAATGGTTTTTCTCCAAATTTAACGCTTGCGGGCCACGGGCAGTAATGAATAAATCAAAACTACTGGATCGATTTTAATCATTTGTTTTACTGAGTTACAAACTATATATTTTATATAGCCCGTGCGAAGCAGGGGCAGACCTCTAATATAAATATAAAAATAAGCTTTCAATCTGGTAGACTTATGTTAATAATGTACGCAGAGCATCCTGCACGAGACTGCGTGCACTAAATCTCATTATACTATATTCATAAGCTTAGCGTATTCTGTACTAGATGTACCGGGTAATGTAATTCCGGTGTATGAATTGGAAATCCCGCAGCTAAGTGAAATATGATGCACATTAAGTAAACCTCTTGTTCTGGCCTGTTTTTGTCGGCGAAGCGTTTTGTTGAATTGGACGTATATTTCAGCGGGACGTTGAGCACTCGTGAATCGCTCGAACTTTAATTTTATGCACGCATGCAATTTTAATCACTATCAAGTGCACTCTCTTATTTTCATGCGCATAAATTTCTATTTTTATTTATGAATCACGAGTACGTACCAAATAGAGTTCCTAATTCGATTGAATTTTGATTATGATGATGAAAACAAACATAATACATTTTTTTACTGAATCTAATGTGTAGGAATGTGATTATATACTTACATTCTTCATCATCCTTCTGTCCTCATCTCACTCTAAGTGTGGTCGCCAAAACCTGTTACACACGAATTGACTACATATTTTACGACCGGCCGCCTACGTGACGTCAACTTACCTTAGACGCCCTTTACGAAACCTGGGTAAGAAAGAGGGTGATCTATTCTACTAGACCGGATACCACATGGCGACTCAACTTACCTTAGTCGCCTTTTAGGGCAACTCGTTAAGAAATGAGGGTGATCTATTCTACTCGGCCGGATACCACACGGCGACTCAACTTACCTTAGTCGCCTTTAGGACAATTCCGTAAGAAATGAGGGTGGTCTATTCTACTCAGCCGGTTAACATACGCGATATGTTATTTGAAGATTAGTTTTAGAAGTCATGAATGTAATGACAGTTTGATAATTTGTTGATTGACATAATTTGGCCAGTACATAAATTCGTCACGTTTTAATGGTACAAACTGCTAAATTTTGTACTACCATAACTTGTGAAATAATGTTTATTACCATCCATTCAACTACCAATTTAAACGAAAGCTAAAGAAAAATATCGTATATTAATGTGTAAAAAAAAAGATCTATCCCTAATTTTCTCATTGTATCCGTAGTATTGATGTTAAAAAAATATAATGTTTCTAACATGTCAATAAATTTTATACTACCTTTAAATTGTCAAGATATTTCAACCCTCTAAAACAATAGCAGCATTTTTTACTTCGAATTACGATAACTAGGGAAGTTAACATGGTAAAGCAAATATAAGAAAATTTCCATATAGTTAACAAGGGTTTCTACTAAAACATTTTTACTGAGAAATATGTCCAAACGTTTCAAATTTAAATGTGGACCTTTATTTGTAATTGTATTTGTATACTTCTACCACGAGAAAGTTGTGAAAAAGGAAACATTTATTTAAACGTGGTCACGTTGCTTTGTCTGCAATAAATGATATGGTTGAAACAATTAACAAACAACAAATTTAAATGACTCTTTATTCAAATTGGCTTTTAAAAGCACTTTTGAATAGTCAAATTACAATGATGCTACGCCTGGTCCGGAAAGGTGGTTTTACCGAAAAACCAGCAAGAAACTCGCCGGACACTCTTTTGAAAAATAAACAGTTCAATAATATTAACATGTCTGCAAATCAAAAATTACAACATAATATAGTGCGTAGCTGGTCGCTACAAATTCAATATCAATCAAGATGTTTATCTTACTTAAAGCTTGAGTTTATTTGTGACTATTTGTTGTTTGACTAGTTTATTTGTGCTTTTACAGCAATAATAACTTTAATTAGTTTAGGCACACCTTGGATGACAAGCATACGGGCAAGAAGGAAGATAGTGGCGGTGTTGCCACAAGTATAAAAAAAACTCATAAATTACGGGAAACTAACGAACGCGCAGAAGACCGGTAAACCAAATATGAATCGTTTTGTAAAAAAGGCTAAATAGCAATGCAACAGAGGTTTTCAAAGAAAATATATCTTTACATTACATCAAAATTTGTTTTAAGAAATTTCAAACAAAAAGGAAGTCAACGAAAAGGCACTCCTTAGAAAAAGTTGAGCAGAAGTTGATTACTTACTTTCACGGCATTTGGGACGAGACTCTAGTCACTTTTGTGTACTTCTGGCTGGGTATTTATGAATGCAAATGAAAAGGCTTCTGATTTTATGAAGACGCCAAGATGAGCAATTATTTCTTTCAAAGTTTTGCTCAAAAAATATTTAAATTCAATACAGCGTAATTATATCAATCATATAGCACATTTTAAAGATTTTTTAATATACACTCGTTTAATCTTCAACATTAATTCTTAATCTAATTTAAAAGACTATTTTAATTAAACAAAACTAACATTAATTTGTAGTCAACTGAGTTGCCATTCAGTGAGTTTGAGGAGCTATTCACCTACGAATACGCAATTTTACTAGTAAGCCGCAGTCTCACTAACTAAGTAACTAACATACCAGACAAACCTCTTTGGTTTTTGGTTTGTACTTCTTGTGTTAATTGTATTTCTTTGAATTAAATAAATACATTAAAAAAAAATTGGCTTCTAGATTTGAGCAAATTATAATGCATAGTAAAAGCCACGGAAAATTAATTCCCATTGCACTAAAACTAAATTTATTCACAGCACAAATGTATGTACTCAAGTACCTAAGTATTACATTATATAATATCTATATTCAGTATTTGTTTTAGCCTTTTTATTAATGTGATACGACTATTTAGCGATATACAAAAATTTGGAGATTGCAAACTTTAACTGCGTAAAAATTTTTTAATTCTTTAATTCCTCAGTCGATTGATTAATATACAAATTTTATTTTTCATTTTTATAATGTCACCAACATACAATGATAACTTCAAAATTTTATTCGCTTACTAATGTACTAATGTGAACTCAAAATAATTACCATTATTTTATACCAAGTGCTGCTAACCATCCTCAAAGCATAAAAAGAATCATGCATTTAATAAGGAATCATATAAAAGTTATTTACATAAAAGGTAACCAAACTTTTGGAGACAAACTACCACCTAAATAAAAGCTTGCGATAGCCAAGCGGTGCGACCATGTGAATCTCTAGAGACGATCATGGGTTCAAACCCTGGCAGACACCAATGAGTTTTTCTATTAAAACTTATGTGTCTAATTCATAATTACAATTTATCACACGCTTTTCGGTGAAGGAAAACATCGTGAGGAAATCTGCATATCTCTAGAGAATCCTAGGGTTATGTGAAACCTACCAATCGGCAATGGAGCAGCGTGATAAGTTTTGGCTCCAGTCCTCTCCAAAACAGAGAGAGGAGGCCTATGCCCAGCCGTGGGATAGTAACAGGTTACTTACTTACTACTTTTACCCCCCAAATAAAACCTGACTTATTTACAATCACATCATAAATATTTGCCAATTCCAATCAACATCCAATCATGTATTGAACATTCACGAATATTTTGAAGGTACAACAATTGATAACATTTATTCGCAATCAACACATACGATTGCCACGGAATAATTACTGCCCTTCGGTTATTTACAGAAACCCTCGTCATTGCGAGCGTGTTGTTTTACACGTCATTCCTTTTTTGCTAATGATAAACAACGCATGTCAAAGTAAATTGCTTTTTATTGTTCGACCGCAGTTGGATCAGTCCATGAATTAGTATTTAAACCCAAATACTACGATCGACCTTGAATTCACTTTACATTTTGGATTCCAAATAACGACTCAAGAACGTGTAGCGCGATGAGTTAGGAAGTTGTCCAAGTAATATTATTATAATTTATTAGAATTGCCCTACGATAGTTGTACGTACTTTTCGTTCTGTATCTTCTACAAATCTCCTTAATTCAATACCTTAGTGACACTACTACCATAAGTTATTAATGTGATACGATTCTAGACACGGTTTCTGAAACAGTTATATTTGTCTCGTAATATCGTGTAATGTAGGGTACATTAAGCCCTGACTTTAACTAACAAATCGTCATCATCTTCCTGCCCTTATCGCACTCTAAGCGGGGTCGGCACAACATGCTACAAACATGCTGTCACATGATTTGGCTGCGTTTTTACGACCGGCCGCCTGCCTGACGTCACTTTACCTCAGTCGTATTTTACGACACCTCGGTAAGAAAGAGCGTGGTCTATTCTACTAAACCGGATACCACATGGTGGGTCAACTTACCTTAGTCGCCTTTTATGACACCTCGGTAAGAAATGAGGTTGGTCTATTCTACTCAGCCGGATACCACACGGCGTATACTGTGCTTAATTAATATCTACAATTCCCTATGCGCTTTATGAAATATTTATTTGCATTTAAGAAGCCTGTAGAGATAAATCTTCAATCTTTTGAAAAGAGATAAAGCTCCAGTACAGCAGGTAGTAGCAACAGGCCTTTTCATCATATTTTACAATGTAGTAAATAAAACAAAAAAATATGTACTGTAATTCCGATTTATAGCGGATATGTTCTATTCAGTACATCAAAGCTATTTCAAACTCTGCACATGACAAATAACCTAACGGGTCCCAGAGTAAAATAAATGACAAAAGCCATGACTTTATTTAAGATTTTTTTTATTTTAGTGATGACTCTGAATGTTAAAAAAATGTATAAAAGATAATATTATTCTAACCTATACACCGTACGATATATTGAGAAACTCATTTAGTTATAATTCAGTTCAGGAATTATAATTAAGCGTTTCACAGTTAGATAAATTTTTAGTTTAAATATGCATCAGGTGTGTAGTATGCTTCTATTAATTTCAGAATATTTTTTTCAATAAATTGTATTTAACAGAATTTTGCCTTACAAGGCAAATTTCAATGGATGTCAACATCGATGGATTTATTGAACATATATTATTACATATACATATATAAAATTGAATGGACTCAAAGTATGGTTAACGGGCAGAGGACAAGATAATACTCATCGTTATTCCTAAGTGCATTACAGGGTCGTTAGTGCTATTGTTTGAGAAGCAGGCTGGCGAGAAGCACCATAATTTGTCATTCCGACACGCTTCTTGTGTGTGATTTCAATGGACTCAGATCTCCTTCGCCTTGTTTACTGATGGACAATTGCTGAGAATATTGTTTTGTCGAGATATACCTAGTGCGTACCTATACTGAGTATGAACCTAACAGGAGTTACTTTGCTTTCTCTTAAATAAAAATCCTACACAGGTAATTTGGCTACATATTTTACGACCGACCGCCTGCCTAACGTCAACTTACCTTAATCGTATTTTACGACACCACGGCAAAGAAAGAAGGTAGTCAGTTCTACGCAACCGGATACTACACGGTGGGTCGACTTACCTTAGTCGCCTTTTACACTTCGATGAGAAATGGGGGTGGTCTATTCTAATGTTAATTTATTTAATTGTTTATTTTAATGTATTAAAATGTATCAAAATATTCATAAATTAAAAAACAAACTGTTTGATTAACATAAGAAAATGTGGAAACAATATAAATTTTCAGTGTTGCCAAACATTGTAACCTACTAATTTATAAGATATAAGAAACAACACCTACCAATTTTACAATACGAATATCATCTAAGACATAACTTATAATAATTCATTTACCAAATCAGTATATCATATGTTCAGAAATATGTAGTTTGGTTGGGATAACAGAAAAAAACAACATCAACAAGAAAGTCCCAAGGGTTCTCGGGGAGCGTCTATTTCTTTACTTTCCGCACAGTCACGCTGCTCATTTGTCATCCGATCCTTATTATGGAACAAATTTCAGTGACCGCCTCGGCCCACGTATCCATATACACACATAACATAATACTATCCACTTTGTTACTTCCGTTTATTTATTTTTTTACAAGAATCCTGCCTCTGCACGTACAGCGTCTTCAGAATCGAAATGGAGTTTGTGCATTTTAACAAACATTGGACTAGAAGAAGTGACCTTTTTAAATTACATTAATCATAAATCACATGACATGTTATGACCTGATATTATGTTTATATGACTATCATTTTATATATTAAAATAATGTTAAAAATATTAGTATTTTATTCTTTTTTTATAATTATATTTATTAATTTTTTATTATAAATAGACCTCACTCATCACATCAAAATAGAGTCACATCGCAATAAAATAGAGTTACCTTTATATTACGTTCTACATTTGTGCAGAATTGCATCCACCGTGGTCACGAACTGAATGTTCTGGATGAGCCGATGAGGGGCTGAATTCTGTGACTAACTTTAGAAATCCGAATAGTTGCCGCGACTTACTGACTTTTTTACTTAGAATGCAAAATTTTTTTTAATTTATGATGAGGATGCTTTAGGTACAAGGCTTTGCGATTTTGTTGTGGAGTCTATCTCCTAACGATGCTTCGGTTACGGGGCGAAAAAATTGTTGAGATTATGGTGGTGAATGTGTGCAGTGCTTGTGTATTGTTGTGTTATCGGTGTCGGGTAGTGCATGAGTTTTTACAAATTCTGCCTGTATCTGGTATGAGAACGAATAGTACACTCTACATTTAGCATTCGAAAAGTTTATAATGTGTTTGATTACAACATAGGAGAAAAGCGCATTTGATTTTTCCTACATTCCTAATTGGCAGCAATGACATTAACTCTTTAAGTTTAATGCGTGCTATTTTAAGAATATTAAGGGCTTAGTTTTGGTACAAAAAAACTTTCGCCTCATACCCATTTACTAAGTAACACTATAAATGATTCTGTTAATCGCTTTTATCTTTCAGATGTACGTACTTTGTTAAGAACAGATTATAAGGACGCTTAAAGGATTTCGTTAGTCTCATGTCCCACACCGTACTAAGGGCAACATATTGTTTGTATAATTATCTACTAGAGTCTTTAAGGTTTATCTTATTTTCAGTTTGGGTAAAAGATTTATTTTATCTTAAGCTTGGTTTGGTAGAGCTACGAGACAACTTTCCTGAAACTTATGGACTCGTCTAGTAAGGGTACTAAAGAAGCTACTAGATGTAGAAAAGTATCATAATAAATAGGATCCTATAATCGAAATTTAATATATCCAATGAATATCACGCAGTACATATTAATATAATTTAAGAAATAGTAAGAGAGTAAGGAGTAGTAGTAAATGCAAGTAAAAAAATTAAAGTAGGAAGGAAGTAGTTTAGAAACAGGCATTGGTTAGCGAAATTCTGTAAGGCAAAAGTGAATTTTAATAATCTGCTAGTAATGTAAACTAAACTAACTAATACTGCTAGTAAAAAAATATAGTATACATACACTTTACGTTCTACTCTTAAGCTATTCAATTGTACTAGAAAATGGTAATAAAATAATTTTACGAGGTAATTTATAGAATTAGGCGTTACTTTGCGGAGGACCATAAAACAAAAGTAATGAGAATATTATTTTGCTATAATCCGCGATAAAAGAAAATCTATGTAATGCTAAATGTACAGTGTACTATTCGTTCTCATACCTGATACATGCAGAATTTGTAAGAACTCATGCACAACCCGACACCGATGGCACAACAATACACAAGCACTGCACACATTGTGGTGGTGGTGAATGTGGTGTGAATGTGGTGGTGAATGTGTGGTGGTGAGTTGGCATCGCGGATTATAGCAAAATAATATTCTCATTACTTTTTTAATATTACGAGGATCAATAACTTGGACTCTGAAAAAACTAGACCGTAAAAACCAGATAAATAATACAGAAGTCTAAAACGCAAAGACTCGCTGAATCACCAAAAAAATTACTTAAATTATCTTCTCATAATCATCGATATAGACATACAGACCATAACACAAAAAAGTGGTTTAGTTCTGGCAAAATGTTAAATATTAAGTTAGAATGTTGATTATTACATCATACAAACAAGACAAAATCTTGCAGACTGTATTCTAAACTTATCCAAATTATTGTACCTTGCTTGGTAATAAGATGAATGTGTATTGAATTTTTAAAACTAATCAAATAAATTCATGTCAAATGGCAGTTCCGTAGATATTATCCGATATCTTAGCTAAGATTAGAATAATAAGTAGACCCTGATCCTATCGACAACAAATTGAAACATTCGTATTTCTAGAAAGTTCGAACGGAAATTCGATAATCATAATTTAGGCATTTATCGACTGTTGTGATATCAGACCGTAATAAAAATAATTATTTTTAGATGTGTTTTAGGAGAACAACTAAAGATAAGATTCACTATATTCAAAGTTACATAAGTTTCATGTAATTTATTGCTCTTGGTAGTTTATCTTGTAAAGTCTGTAAGATTTATAGCATATGCTGATACCTTTTCCCCGTAAGACTTCACATAGACCTTCATGAATATTAATATTTTCGTCAACATCGTAAACATTGCAACCCCAACATTAAAATATTCCCACTTTTATGAAGAAACACAGATAGTTCCGGATTTGCAAAATATATCACGTGTGAATATTTAATATTTAAAGTGTAACTATATTTAACAACTTTAATGTTTTATATTGTCAATTTTTTTTTAATATGTTTTTTTATTAACTTTAAGGTATATTTTAGTGGTAGTGGTAGAACTAATAGATTTAATTGATGGATGTGAGATTGAACCTTAGCGCAAAGAATACATTGTATATCATAAATATAAATTAAAAATATGGAAAAAGCTTAAGCGTTAGAAATGTCCTAATAATTCGATATACGTGTAAACATTTTTTAGATTCAACTGAGGCACCTGATTACCAATTATCTGATATCTAATTTTGGTTTTGGTAAGCCAAAGAAAGGTGTGTATATCTATATTTGTTGAATATATTAAAAGTGTAGAGTTCAAAATAGCATCTCGTTATAATCGACCATTAATCGATTCATGAATTCATCATTATGCATCATTTTGTTTTTTGTCGTCGCAATGCTAAAGGGAAAATTGTTTGTGGAAATGTGTAACCCAATACGAAAATTACTTTTGACTCTTCTTTCAAGATTCTTTCTGCATTAAGTTGATCACTAATTAAATAAATATAAAAAATAGCCTATATTTATTTATTTATTTATGTACCATTAAATAAAACATACAAAAAATGCAGTTAACTGGAAAACAAGTACAAAGAATAACTTATCTATTTAAGAGATCTCTACCAGCGACCCTCGGTGGATGGATAACTAAAAGAAACATAGCATAGGATATAAAATAAAATTAATAAATAACAATAACACTATTAATATATTATGCTCAGCCTCCAACTATCTTCGAACCAAACATCACATCATTCCGTTGCCTAATTCAATCAAAAACGAAACACAAACTAACTTTCGCATTTAATCATATTAGTATGGGTTTTATAAAATCCAATCCATTATTATAATCTACAATAACGCTGTAAAATTGTGAGTTCATTGGTACCGCTCTTATCTCCTACGTGTTCCCGCTCCGAGGGTTCCCAACATCATGTAAACCGGTTTTTATTTCCCGCCACCCTACATGAATTGTACTCAATGTCCGGTTGCGGGTAATTTACAGTGGCCCAAAATGGGAGTTTCCTGAAACATATTTACTTACTATGAATATTTAATGTATTAAGTAAATATGTTTCAGTAATTAATGTTAGGATAAAAGCTTATTAAAAATTGTAAGTTATAAGTTGACACCATTCTAAATTTCATGTGTATTTTCTTGTCAAAACCTTAACGACTATTTAGTCATTGCTAGGCAATAAATTTGCAATTACTCACAAGTATCAAATTAGATGCGTTTTAGACAAATGTCGTCAGGATTCCACCTTCCCATCATTTGCTCAAAAATTTTTCTCGGCTGATTATTTAGGATCAAGCTTATCTCAGTCTATTTCTTCAACCGCGAACTTTGTATTATTTTGATGCTTCTTATGGATAAGTGACAAAGCAGCGTAATTTAATTTATAATAATCATTTAAATAATATGTAAAATGATGACACAATGTGATAAGTAAATATACATATAAATATGGTAAATGTGTGTTTGTTCGTCCTGCTTTCACATTATATTTCCTATGAAGATAGGTGATATACTGAGTGATATGAGTTAAAGTTTTTTAATACTCGAACGATAAAACAAACAACTTGTTGTTTTCCGTTACCAATATCGTAGCCACCTACTGGAGGACTAGACGGGGCCCCAATCTCAGAGGGCCTCGTGAACGTTACATATATACGTTACGATGTACGTAAAATTCGGAACACAACGAATACGGAACATCATTCACCATGCCGACCGATACGGAACAAACTTTTTTAAATAGTATCGTTGGGGCTCTAATTTATTTTTCAGTCCAGGGCCTTTAGTTTCCTAGCTACCCCACAGACGTCATACAGGTCCGTCTGATCACAACCGTCCGGAAAACATGTCGGTATAAACCGAAAATTTACTTATTCGTTTCTCGAACTCCTCATAAAACATACACCCCTTACGGTAATTAAATAAAAAAATCTACAAATGCTTGTTCGTTCTGTTCTCGAACACAGTAAAAAAGTCGTAAATGAGAACTTTACGACTAGCCAACTACGGGTTGTGTTTATAGAAACATAAAACAACTTTTATTGTGTATGCAATATTGCTATTGATATAATTTATACATACACACATTATACAATTTTTTATTCTTGCCAAGACACGTATAGCTATTGCTAATTTTTTTAATATTTGGCAATAACTGCAAAACTAAATGCAAAACTTCGCAAACAAAGCGATGTGCTATTACTCTGCAAGTAATCGTGTGGTAAAATCGATGTTCCTCATGTCTCGGACACAATTTTTCACACTCGCCAAACACCATTATAGCACTTGCCTATATAAAAAAACTAATTATGCCAGAAGTACTTTTATACCGCATATACCTCACTGCGTATAACTTATTATAAACTTAATAAAAAAATAACTTCCTATATGACTAAATAAAAACAATGTAACTTTCTTACTAACTTTAAAATGTAGCTATATACGAGTAAAACATGCTTACAAGACACAAATACACATACACTTACACACAATCACTACTTAAAAACACTTATTGTTCAAGTCTTTATTTTTATTAACACTTTGTTCTTGGCTTGTGTCTTTGGCTAACGTAAAATAAAATAATCGTAAAATAAAATAACGTAATTTAAAATAAGTTAAAATAATATAAGTTAAAAATAAAGTAATTATAACCCGCCGTGTGGTGTCCGGCTGAATAGAATAGACCACCCTCTTTCTTATCGAGGTGTCGTAAAATACGACTAAGATAAGATGACGTCAGGCAGGCGTCCGGTCCTAAAAACCCAGCCAAATCATGTGACAGCATGTTTAGAACATGTTGTGCCGACCCCACTTAGAGTGGGATAAGGGCAGGAAGATGATGAATTATAGTAATTATAGAATTACTATTATCTACTTATTGGTCATCATCTTCCTGCCCTTATCCCACTCTAAGTGGGGTCGGCACAACATGTTATAAACATGCTGTCACATGATTTGGCTGCGTTTTTACGACCGGCCGCCTGCCTGACATCAACTTACCTCTGTCGTATTTTACGACACCTCGGTAAGAAAGAGGGTGGTCTATTCTACTAAACCGGATACCACACGGTGAGTCAACTTACCTTAGTCGCCTTTTACGACACCTCGGTAAGAAATGAGGTTGGTCTATTCTACTCAGCCGGATACCACACGGCGGGTCGACTTACCTTAGTCGCCTTTTACGACACCTCGGTAAGAAAAGAGGGTGGTACTATTCTATTCAGCCGGATACCACACGGCGTATTATCTACTTATTGGTATTATCAATATAATATTTAAGTTTTTTTTTAAACGTAGCATTACCAATGAATGAATAAATATATTGTTGACGCCATTTTCGCTATTCAGTACTAGATGGTACAGTACCGATTTTACTAAAATAAGTAGCCAATACATTACACAAAGATTGAAAATTCATACTGCTCGTATAATATATTAATCTTGTCGTCGTATGTATAAAATTATTAGATTATATAAATAAACAAACATGTATTCGACGGAGGACTACGTTAGACTTATTAAAGCGGATTATCTTCTTTAAAATATAAAAATAAGTTATCAGTACCGTTTACGTTTAAACCGCTCCCTCAATAGTGAAACAAGTGTACCACTTCACGCGATACGCCGCCATTAATTACGAACAACGCGCGCCGCAGATTGGTATCTGTCAGCGCACACGCGAATGCTTTTTCCGCGCTCAATCGCAACTCAAATAAATAAAAGATACCGTCTTTTAGTTTTGTTTTTTTTTTGTCTTCATTAAAAATCTCACTGGATTTCTACTAAATTTTCAATTCCTTATTTATAAGATCTACTTCAAACACTTTAAAATAAATAGTTTTGTTTGCAAAAATGTAAAATGTTTCATCACTATGAACAACATTTACTATAAAAAATTCATAAAGAAATTATAGATGTAATCGTTACATTGCGAAGTTCCATAATACAAAAGGAAAGGTAATATTATTTTCCTGTAATCTGCAATTATAAAGAATCTTTTAAATGCTAAGTGCAGAGTGTATTCTATTCGTTTGCATATCTTATATAATAGATGCTCGTAGAACACACACACAAACAAAACAACAACAAAACCACCACAGTCAAATCAATCGCTTTGTAATTTATAAGTTAAGTATTTTTTTTGTTTGTATTTGTAAGTAAACCCTAAGGAATTCTATAAAAATATGCAAACAGTAGTAAAGACTTGTTACTCTCCCACAGTTGCTCAAAGCCAAGAAGGCTTCCTGAGGGATCTCCTATGGAAGAAGTGCTTAAGAAAGAAAATATGTAATAAGTCTTTGTTTAAATTTATTTAAGAGCTGAGAGCTAAGAGCTTTAGCTCTAGATTCATTACATTGGTATATGTCGAACAACACATTGACATAATTGAGAGAATGTTAACCATTAATCTTAAACCAAGTCACGGGTTCAGCGTGTATTAAATAAATTAATAACACTATATCTTAAATAATCTTTATAAATTAAGACGTTAAAACTGTTCTTTTCTTTTAAACATTATAAAATAGGATTACCAACTGCCCTTAAAAGGGGGTTTAGTATGTCGCTAGGAGCCATTATTCTAATTACCACAGCAATCTAATTATCCGACAAAAGAAAATGTAGCGTCCTCGAGAGTACGCTTAATTGTATTTTGAAAGAGACTCTCAGAAATTGTAATTATAAGAGTAACACAAATACATTGTACATTTTCTGGGAAAATTCAGTTATCCAGTTTGAAATCAACGTCTTTAAGTTTATTTTATGAAAAAATATTATTTTGGGATTGCGGGAATTCTATTATACTATAAGATACATCCGTGCCAGTCCTTTACATCACACACACAGCCTATCGTAGAGAAAAAGTCAAACTGTCTTAACTTGCCTTTTCCTTTCATCGTATAGAGTTAAAGAGTTAAAATGAAATTGCTGCGTGTTACTCGTCTGTGTAAAATTGTACCTTTGGTCCCGTACTGAGAGCATCCCATGAAAAAAATGCGTATTGTAATGATATCTTCATACATCCGTTTCAGCGCAAATGGCTGCGTGTTACTTGTCTGTGTAATAGTGTGCCTTGGTCCCGTACAGAATTCCACAAAAAAAATAATTATGTTAACATTATCCGTTTCCTTCGAAATACGAAGAAAATGCGCCATGAACTTCTTTGTTTTTATATTATTAGAATTTTTATTTTAATGTTCACTCCACATAAATGTATATAGCTCCAAAAGAAAGCTAAATAGGATCGTCAAATCGAGAGCCCTCAATCTCAGCTATGCGCCGTTAATTAGACATCTATCTACGAGCAATTTTGTTTAATCATAATGTTCAATTACTCGTATATATTACATTCCATCAATAGTGTGTCGTATTATCATTATATTATGTATTACTACAAACATAGCAACGATACCATCGCCATCATTTCTTACGGGTATCCGCCGCTGAGCGAGACAAGTGTGCCATTTCCACGCGATATGCCACCATTAATTAACAACAACGCGCGCGGTAGATCGTCTTTCAGCGAGCACGCGAAAACAAGTTCCGCGCTGTACACATATCAAATAACTGAAACGCAGACAGTTTACACAGTATTTTGCCACTATTAGAAAAAAAGTTGCAACGGTACAATATCAAGTTTACTTATAAATTTAAAATTAGTTGATACTTCGATCCATTGGTATGGTTCGAAGCTCTAATCCTATTACTTTTTTTTACTGTTGTAAACTCTGACGGAACTTTTCTAAATACATGTCATACTTTACACGACTCATCTATTTTAAATATTTAATGAGTTACGAGGCTCCAACGATTTTAATAAAATTCAGCGTGTTGGGGATTTGGAGGAGATAATCGATCTACCTAGGTTTCATTAAAAAAAAGTCGTTTAATCCCTGTTTACATCTTTTTTTTACTTCGAGCAACTCTCGGTCACCCTAGTACTCTCATTTAAATAAGCATAGTATATAAATAATAATATTAGTGTTAGTTCATATTGTAGGCCCAACAGCGGAGTAGACTAGACCACCCTCATGTCCTAACGAGGCGTCATAAAAGGCGACTAAGGTAGGTTGACGTCAGGCAGGCAGCCTTAAAAAACGCGGATTGAAGCAAAATAATTCAATTGTGACTTCTCCTCTACTATAAAATTCCGCAAAGTAACGCCTGCTTTTATAAATTATGTAAATACTTTAATTAGCGATTTGAGATGAGGCTAGTTGTGACCACGGCAAATTATGAAAGTTCGGATTCCAATCAAATTACCACTAAGAGGTAAGCGAAACTAACAATACAGTAAAAAGCCAACATGTGTGGCACGATCACAAGTGCGCGTTAGGCCTTACAAGAACATGTTGGCAACGATCCAAATTTTCAGTACTAGTACTTATTTAAAACAATATTGAAGTTATTGAATCCATTAACACCATTGACACGCAAACCGACGATCTTATGTTGAAATATTTTCCTTTGAACAAAGATTTTGTCAGTGGTTTTTCATGTTTGAAATAAAAGTGTAGAAATATTTTTACAATATGTTACAAATACAACCAGCGAAAAAAAATAAGGTCAATAATATAGACAACATTGTCGTCGTCAATTTGATATTTATGCGTTTTGTCTCTCTCAATTATTCTGGACTAACGAATGCACGGTTGCATTAACTGACCATTTTCAGTAGATTTTCCCAGAGCCAGTCTTTTGTCTCAACAATCATAATCTCGAGCGTCTTAATCAATCAATCAAATCAATCAATTTTGATGTGGTGATGGCGTATGTTTTGCCGAACCAAAATAGATTGCGCCATGGCTACAAAATTTTTGCAGTCGCTGAGTCTCCCCCCGACGAACGGGGTTCGACTCTACGGTGGTTGCGCTTATATGACTTAACTTTATCAAAATTTACTGACTACAGAAACAATTCTTGCAGACAGCAACGATGGTTCATGCAAAAGGTTGACCTCCATAGTGATCACGACCTACTCTGCCCAGTTCATATCTTAAAGTACTTTTCGAAGTCTTACTTCGATGAGGTCAAATGAAGGTTCAACCGAATCTGAGCACCGCCGACCAGTTCAGTCGACGCACCGAAAATATTATCGCCTTGTAATTCATCATCGATCATACTGTGATGATCAAATAACGATCGAAAGTACACACATACATTACATACACAGAGCGACTTCGGCCTGTCGCCCGATGAAGACTATTCCAATTTTTCTGTACGTCAGTCAGCCGTAGTTAATCACAAAACCTACCAAACCTTTAAAAACTAGTGTAAATATAGGGACAAATAGTGGTTTTTTGTGGGAATAGTTTACTTACTGTATAGTTTTTTGTAAAGTACTTGCCGTGTAGTATCCGTCTAGGTGGTGTAGTATAGAGCGACTGAGGTAAGTTGACCCACCGTGTGGTTTCCGGGTTAGTAGAATAGACCACCCTCTTTCTCACCGAGGTGTCGTAAAATACGTTTTATGTAAAGTAAATTTAAAAAAACCTAAACATACAACCATGCCCAAAATCCAAAACTCACTCTGC
The DNA here is from genome assembly GCA_029227775.1 of Morpho helenor. Classification (NCBI taxonomy): domain Eukaryota; kingdom Metazoa; phylum Arthropoda; class Insecta; order Lepidoptera; family Nymphalidae; genus Morpho; species Morpho helenor. The sequence goes on from JARGCU010000006.1 coordinate 6,717,191, forward strand.
AAGAAGAAATTTAAAAATGTTTGTGAAAGTATCAAAGTTCCTGTAAAACTTTGTGTCTCTCAAATCTGAATATTAATTAGAATAAAGAGATAAAACACAGAAATTGCCACATCATCAATCTTCATTACGAGCCAACGACGCGCTCGAGTCGCTCATTATCTGAAAATGTATACGAAGACAACCCAGATAATGATAAATTACACCACGCTTTTTAAGTCAAATGTAAGATTAATTTTAATATTTATGCAAAAAAACATCATAAAACAAATATCATGTATTGTCAATTACTTTATTTTTCCCCGTTATTTCTTCAACGTAATGTAAAAAAAGTTTATTAAATAAATAAAGTTTATGTTTATGTATAAATCACTACATATTATAAAACAAAGTCCATATTTCCGTATGTACGCATAAAACTTTAAAACTACGCAACCGATTTTGATGCGGTTTTTTTTAATAGATAGGGTGATTCCAGAGGAAGGTTTGTACGTATAATAACATACAATACGAAGTAGAGAAATAATGTAATTTTTGAGGTTTCTGTAAATAATCACTACATATTATAAAACAAAGTCCATATTTCCGTATGTACGCATAAAACTTTAAAACTACGCAACCGATTTTGATGCGGTTTTTTTTAATAGATAGGGTGATTCCAGAGGAAGGTTTGTACGTATAATAACATACAATACGAAGTAGAGAAATAATGTAATTTTTGAGGTTTCTGTAAATAATTACATTTTTTTCCGCTTACATTGCAAACGCAGGCTAAACCCTACGAGATTTATCAAAATGATGTACTAAGTATTTGTACACCTTAAAAAGGTCTACAGAAAAATCCGCGATGGTATATATCTATCTCTTATGGATAACCCACAATAGCAGTTTTTTTCATTTATTTTTACGAAAAATGATGCCTTATGTTCAAAGCAATTTTTATACAATACAGCATTAATCCTTATCCAATTGAGTACCTTAAATAAATTGTTGATTTAATATAGATCAATATTGCCGTTTACAGCATGTAATTTAAGTGAACATTTTCGGAGATATTACAGATTTAAAATCCCGCGAGGAGGCCGCGCTTAGACCTATAAGCACTTCGAATTTAGCAGCGACCGGAGGCGCAATTAAATGTCCTTCTTTCAAGTTTATATTGTCTAATGATAAGAAAGCTATGAATGTTGTATGTAAAGACATTGTCTAATCAATTGTAAAAATAAATAATATCACTACATAGTGTAAAACAAAGTCGCATTCTCTGTCTGTCCTTATGTCCGTATATCCCTATGTATGCTTCAATCTTTAAAACTGTGCAACAGATTTTGATGCGGGTTTTTTTTAATAGATAGAGTGATTTTAGAGGAAGGTTTACATGTCTAATAACATTCAATATGGAGTAGAGATACTGTAATTTTTGAGGTTTCTAATGTGATGTCGTAAATAATTACATTTTTTTCCGCTTACATTGCAAACGCAGGCTAAACCCTACGAGATTTATCAAAATGATGTACTAAGTATTTGTACACCATGAAAAGGTCTACAGAAAAGTTCGCGATAGTATATGTCTATCTCTTATGGATAGCCCACAATAGCAGTTTTTGTCATTTACTTTTTACGAAAAATGATGCCTTATGTTCAAAGCAATTTTTATACAATACAGCATTAATATTGATTAATATGACCCTTTACAGCATGTAATTTAAATAAACAGTTTCGAAGATATTACAGATTTAAAATGCAGGGGCCGCGCCGCGAGCCTATAAATAGCGCGTCGGAGGTCGCGGTTCGCCTCTCAGCGATGCTTCCGCGCTCGCCCGTCTTATCGGTGACGCTGTCAAAGCCATTAGGGCTAACAGCATTAGTCAAATTCGAAAAAAAAAAAAAACGCGGTTCGCCCTTTAACCATTTGAATTTAGCAGCGATCGGACGCATTTATGATCGGAGCTCTCTAGCGTGGAAAATAACAATCACTACATATTATAAAACAAAGTCCATATTTCCCTATGTATGCATAAAACCTTAAAACTACGCAACAGATTTTGATGCGGTTTTTTTTAATAGATAGAGTGATTCCAGAGGAAGGTTTGTACGTATAATAACATTCAATACGGAGTAGAGAAATACTGTCATTTTTGAGGTTTCTGTAAATAATTACATTTTTTTCCGCTTACATTGCAAACGCAGGCTAAACCCTACGAGATTTATCAAAATAATGTACTAAGTATTTGTACACATTGAAAAGGTCTACAGAAAAGTCCGCGATGGTATATGTCTATCGCTTATGGATAACCCACTAAAGCATTTTTTGTCGTTTACTTTTTACGAAAAATAATGCCTTATTTTTGAAGCAATTCTTATACAATACAGCATTAATCCTTATCCAATTAAGTACCTTAAATAAATAGTTGATTTAATATAGATCAATATGGCCGTTTACAGCATGTAATTTAAGTGAACATTTTCGGAGATATTACAGATTTAAAATGCCGTGAGGAGGCCGCGCTTCGCCCTATAACACTTCGACTTTAGCAGCGATGTCGCTCTTTCAAGAGTTTGTTTAAAGACATTCTGTAATTAATTGTAAAAATAAAATACATAGGGAAAATATAAAAGTAAATAAGTAATAATGTACTATATGAATTTAGATATTCCAAAGATAGCAGGAAATCTTCTTGGTATAGGGAAAGGAAATTGTTTTTCTCCAAATTTAACGCTACGGCCACGGGCAGTAATGAATAAATCAAAACAACTGGATCAATTTTAATCATTTTTTTACACTGACTGACATGGGATATATATTTTATACCCGTGCGAAGCAGGGGCAGGCCGCTAGTGTGTTATAAATTACGTTTACCAAATTTCCTTCAAATCCATTCAGAATTCAGAAGCTATTCCATTGACTAAAAAAATCAACACATTGAACCGGAAAACTATGACATTTATATTTATCAAAATTGGTTATCTATTACAAAGAGCTGAATGTACTGTATAGATACATTTAAGACGGTACTACTCTCAAGTTATTAATTAAAGGTTCGTACGCGTTCAAAGGCGAAAACGAGTCAAAAAATTCAATAGAAGAATTCTAACTCTATTTTCTGGTTTAGAGCTCGCACTTGACCCGGAAAAAGTATAGACGTCTTTCTGATGTTACAAATAAAATTATTTTTCTTTCTTTCTTTTCTGATGAGAATTATTTTCCTTATATTTTTTAATAGCACGGAATATAACTCGTCTATTCTCATTATTAAAAATAAAGTTATTGCTTAATATGTAATATTTTTACTGTTATTATGACTACTCTAAAGGCCAAATTACATTAAGTTAAATGCACAACGGTAGTCTTTGTTTTTTTTTAAATAAAAATACGATCCTTAGATTACCAATTCGTAATACAAGTGATGAAATTATAGTGAAGTGCCTAATAGTAATGAACATATTACTTAAAATATTTTAACGTATTATATTGTTTACAAACTTAAGGTATTTTAGCAATTTCAAGAAAACGCTGTCGACAATGGGTCATATTTTTTCGTGACAGCGAAAAAATTTAATTCTTTGTCTACATTTGTATTTCTTGACCCTTGTCACTTGAGTATTTTTAAAAGAAATATAAATACTTACTTTTATAGTAAGCGTTATCCATCTTACACTACACGAGTAAGCCTGAAATAAATGTCTTAAAATTCGGGTAAACATTTCGTTTAAGATGTCTTTAATTCAATTTATTATACAATGAAAGACATATGTCTGTCATTGTATAATAAATTGAATAAAAATTTGTTTTTTAATTAAACTATTAAGCTATAGATAAGAAATATTTCCAAAGATTCAGAACTTAAAAGATGATGATGTTCTTTAATTTCAAAAATGTGCCCAATTGACATTTATAATTCATTACCTTCCAATTATTGTACGAAATATGTACTAAACTGCTTATTACTAACTAGACAAGACTTCGTCAACACTGACTAGTACCAAGATTAAGTATGTCTATATCGCTATCTAGTCATACAGTTGCTAAATAAAATGACAGTTCCTGGGTGACCGAGCCTTTCCCGGGTATTTCATAAGGTAAAAAGAAATGCAAAAAAAGAAAGAAAAAATAAGGCAATTATGCGAAAAGCAAGAATGCGCTGGAAGCATGTGGGTCTCGAGCCCGGGGTTTTAAGCTATTTTGGTCCGTAAGGCTGCCACAGCATTACGTTTGATAGCCGAATATATCGATTGCTTTCTTTCCTAATTTACAACAAGGAAAATCCTTGGAACCGTTTCTGAGATTCCGAAAATTTTAATTATATTTACATACAAGATTAATTCATTTCAATATTAAAGATAGATTCATTCGTTCGAACACCAAAGAGTAACAAATAAACGCAAGCAACGCAGCAAAGTAATAAGTTTGATTTTTCAGACTGAAACAATCAGAAAATATGCCACGCAATTGTTAATGCATATTGTATATGAGGTTTCAGTAACTGAATTGTAACAAAGTAATTTATTTATGTACCATAAAAAAATATTACTGATAAAAAAAGTGTACAAAGATCAACTTATCCCTATGTCAGAGATCTCTGCCAGCTAATCTAAAAGTAATGTCAATATTATTTTACTATAATCCGCAAATATAAAGTAAATTTATGTAATGCTAAAATTAGAATGCACCATGTTTAAACCTATGCATGCCGAATTAATAAACCAGCATCGTGAACACAGCCGTACTATACTACTAGCACTGCACATTCATACTACTCCACTACCACAATGTCAACAATCGTTTCGCTCCGTATCCAAAGCATCATCAGCACATAGACTCCAAGATTTTTAAATCATTAAGTATGAACACGAGACGTGCACTCTACTTATAGGCGTTTTACTCTCGGATTATAGAAAAATAATGTTATCATTATTTTTGTATTATGGGCCTCCTCCACAAGGTAACGCCTAATTCGATAAATCAACTGAATTCTCTTAATAATTTATTTTTAGCTCAGCAAATTATAATTTGAACAAACTTTCGCTTTTTTATTATCAGTGTAGTGATAGATTTTTAGTTATTACTACGCATATTTATAGTTTTTATTACCTACTAATAGTAACCATGAGCTGCCATTTTATAACATTTATGACTCGCACTCTTCCAACTGTGGTCTTTATATGGTATAAAAAGGAGTTCTTTGTACTAAAAGGTCACTTTTGTACGAGTGCCTTCATCTTTAAAAGCGTTTTTGTGAAAGGGACTTGAATGGCCTTTATAGCAACCACAACTTGGATGACAGCGCGGTACAAGCTTTTCCGAAACCAATCCCGAAATAGCCGATGTATAAGATTTAGAAATGTAGAAAACTATTGGCTTTATTTTTATAAATAACTAAATTCCAAAATCTAAACGTCCGCTTTAATATTACTGACTTAAGTATTATTTAGACACGTAAAAGAATATTAATAACTAATTTTATATGATTTATTTAACCCTAATGAAAAAATCGAAACTGAGTGTTTATAATTTTTTAATTAATTTCAGTGTTAACATCAAATAGACGTGGGCACGTGGGCGTGATTTATATAGTCCTAGCGTGTAAGTAGTTTAAAATAGATATCATTTGTACATTTATGCTGTAAATAAAAAAATCTGTTATATTAACTATTCAAACAACAACAACAAAAAATTATGAAATTATAGTTTTAACAGTTCTCCTCCTCCTCCTATGAAATTATAGTTTTAACAGTTGCGTCATTATTCTTCTGGAACAGCGGTATGATACGTGTACGTTACACGGTTAGCAACTGTTCACGTGAAATGTACTTTAATAGCGGTCATCTGTTAAAAAAAATAATGTTCTTTTACTTACCGCTTAGCTACTAAACCAGTCCCTGAGGGAGGCTATCATATATCAACCCCGCTTTTAATCTCACAAGACCTATTTGTTCACATTTATTTCTAACATATTTTCCCCTTGGAGTTAGCACCCGTGTTTTTGCTGATTTGTGTTTGTTGTTTATATCTTTAGCGAGCAGCGTATTTTTCCTCTATTTTGCAGTATTTTAGTGATATACTTATTATTCATTCTCTTACCGTCTTATCCTACTCTAAGTGGTATTGGCACAGTACGTCTTCGTCTTCTAATCTCCTCTATCATTCGTCAGCTCTGGTGTCACTCCTTTTATATGCTTAATCTTTTTTTCATCCTCTCTCTAGCCATACAACCATCCACATTCATATTTAAAACTCTTTTGATCACATGATTTTCATCCATGTGATGAGGAGCATCACAAGACCATTCCAACTTAACCTCGCACTTCTCATATTTTCTATAATGGGCGCAGCTTTCAGACTTCCCGTTATATACTTCATTCCATATATATTTATATGAAATGGAAAGAAATAATGTAAAAATCCAAATTCAGTTTAATTCCCAAAAAAATAATTTTGCTATATTCCGCAATGCAACAAAATATATGTAATGTTAAATGTAGAGCGCACTATTCGTTCTCATACCTAAAATATGCAGAATTCGTAATAACGCGTAGACTACAAACCACCTCCACCAACACATTACACTAGCACATTCACTACCACGATCTCAACAACAGTTTGGCCTGTAACCGAAGCAACATCAGAACTTCACGACATTCTATAAATTATTAGATACTAGCAATTTCCAGCGGCTCCGCCCGCGTGGAAAGATCAAAACCGTAATTTAGTATTTTGATAACCATAAAAATGAAAAATGGTTAAAGTAGGTTAACCTTAAAAGCTAGACATATGCTGTAGCGTACTTTTATTTAGAACTTTTAGAGGCGAACAATTTTGTAATACATGATTTTTGAATAACTTTAATCGTTTACTTAGCGCACGCAAGGAAAGCTTTAAATTTCGTGCTATTTTTTATTGCTGCTCGTCTCCTATTCATCTTAGCAAATGTTATATAGCTTATAAGCCTTTCCCGATAAATCTACTATCTAACACTCAAATAATTTTTCAAATCGGTCCAGTAGAACATGCGATTAGCGCGTTCAAACAATCAAACAAACTATCAAATAAAAAATAAAACAAATCAAACAAAAAAGTTTTAATGAAATATTCCATTCCATTCAATCCAACTGGATGATATAATTCAGCAAATTGAACTGAATTTATAAACTGTATTAAACATAGCTTCTTCGCGGTTAATCAATAACAGCTATTTCTATTTCTAACTTCATCATTCCATCTCGCTGAGGGCCTACCCACGCTTTGTTAGCTAATTAATTTCAGATATATATTACGGTAACATTTATCGTTGATCTAGATAATTAGTGAATTTTATATGCCATTGTACGGCCCAGTTATGTCGACTTTAGTCTCTACCGATTGTGGTCATGTGACGTTAACGATGCTTTTCTTTGAATTATTTCTTGCTTTTAATCATTAACACACAAATTACAAGCTTACAGCAGGATAATATGTTCATCCTACTATAAATGTGTTATTTAACTATAATTTTCAACATTTAATCTATACTCATAAGCTATGAAAAGTTACATGGTAATAAAGACATCTTCCATGATCCTTAACTTGCTTAACTATTTACGTTTTGCTAAATTGTGACTGAATATTGAAATAAACCAAATTAAATTGAAATGAATAGTAGTATTGTTTTTTTTTATTACTATAATTTTTCTCTTTTTTATAATCGTATAGTTGTTTTCAAATGTATTTTGCATGGAATAACCTTTATAATAATGTACATTTCTAATATTATGTTACTATAAAGTGAAATATAACAAAAAAGCCAAAATAAAATTCGTGTGTGCCAAATCATCTTTTAGCTTTTCCATATGGGGCGTTTATATTTATAATAAAGTGATTTTCTTCATCTGATCACTAGAACATTGCGAAACTTTTGATATTATAATATAAGAAGCAACAATCAGCTTCACAGATTTAGTACACCAGCCAATAGACGAGCTGCCTTTATTATTCTACTTTACTAAGGTATTTACAAATTGGCTATAACACTAATTGCATCTACATTAACCTTGGCTAATTAGTTAGTGCCTAATGGTGTTAATGATGTAGAGGCGTACCTAATGCCGACACGAATCATATTATATATAAGTACATCATTATATGTCACTGAAGTAAAAACCCAGAATGTGCTGGAACAGACATCGTAATCGGTTGATCGGTCGGACATCAGTTTAAAAGAACCCTTGTAAAAATATAAATATCATTTAATATAATATATTATTCCATTAGTATTGTATACCAACAATCCTTTATTTGTTTATTAATTTCTTTGTTTTACATACATATTGTTAGAAAAGAGATTGAAATAGCACATGCACAAATTCTGAAATAAAAGGCATCACTTACAATCAACCTTTGAGTAACAGAAGGGAAAGGACAAGAAGTGGAATACGGGTAATATTAAATCTTTTTTTCTTAAAAAAAATATAGAAAGAAAGAAAAAGAAAAATAACAAAAAACTATAATATATACATAAATTAATATTTGCACACTTTACACAAAAAATAAAAGATCATTCGTATTGCTAAGTAATGGAAATACTGCAGTGCGAATTTAAGAGACCACAATAGAAACTGTTGAATCAAGCGAAAGACTGACAAAAGATGATCAGATAGACGATTATATTGCCTAATTAAGGAAAGCAATAATATTACACAAAATAATTACTTCAGACTCAATTCTTATAACACCTCCGTTGTTCCAACGATAAATATCGTATTCTATTTTTGTATTTTAGTTAAATATCGTATTCTTGGAAAATATCCACTCTAGAAGGTAAAGACAAGGCTTTTTATTTACCTTCACAAGAGAATTGGCAAGCACATTGTCAGGACAATAAAACCTACTCCAATTATAATATCAAGTACAAAAATTCGGCTCGAGATCATTTTACTTATCTTTAATATTATTATCTATGGAAACAGCTCCAATGATAGGGGAATTCGATCTAGCTACGTTTCATTTAAAAACAATGTCGTTTTATCCCTATTTTCGTGCACTGAAAGAAGGCTAAAATGTAGATGTTGAGTGCAAATCATATATTTGACTGTCAAATTTAAATCTGTGATAGCCTAATGGGTAATGGGCGGATCAAACACGCACACGATAACAATTTCACAATACGGGTTCGAGTTCCACATGTAACCGGTGCGTTCTTTTTTTTATTGCATATTTTTTTATTACCGAGCAATGCTATGTCAGCCAGTAATTATTTAAGTACAGTAATATCTGTGCCTCTTCTAGTAGGGAGTGTGTTCAGTGTATAATGCTCATGTTAGTAGTTAGTCTACGGATACGCATTAATGATGACGTAATAACACTAATTCTTTATTAATGTCGCGTCCACTTATCAAACCACTAAAGCGATTTGTATCATAAAAATTATTAGCTTTTTATTTTGTATAAAATATGAGAAAATTGTTATTTTTTATTACTTACATTTTGATTGTAAACGGAAAATGTAACAAATTAGTAAATATGGTTTTATTAACTACTTGACATTAATATAACTGAGATTCCCATATTGAAATCAGTCTCTTTCTGAATGCTCACATATTGATAACATGTTCCATATATCCTATATATCATAGTCCTACACGTTACAGTATCGTCAAATCGTTACTGACCCCACAAGGTGAGATGCATTAGTCTTGTGTTATCTGTATTATTATCTGGTAGGTCCATACCAAAGGTCCGTACGTACCCAAATTTTCTATGTTCTTTTTCTACGTATGGTCGATGGTCGCTTATCAACGACTGTCAAAGCTAGCTAAAAAAGTCTTTACAGTTAAATTAAGAACAATAATAGAGGAAACAAATTGAACATCCTGCTATCCCTTACCCACACTAAGTGGGGCCGGCACAACAGGTTATACACATGTTGTCACATGACCTGACTACGTATTTAACGACCGGTCCTCTGCCTGACGACAACTTACCTTAGTCGTATTTTACGACACCTCAGTAAGAAATAGGGTGATCTATTCTACTCAGCCGGACACCAGACGGCAAAGTAGAAGAAACACAGTAACCGACAATAACACACAAAATAAATAAATTATTTAAAAACTTTTTAAAAATATTTTTTTTTTATTTACAAAAGAAAAATGTGAGACATAATTTATTGCTGAAATATTTTGTACCTATATATCAAGATTGTTGTAAAATTACGAGTGCGTTGAAAACATTAAAATAAAAGATGTTCTAGAACGAGATAAATTTTATATTGAAATTGCTTTCATGCAATCTGAGAATGAAAAATTACTATTCCAAAGTTGCCTAAGCTTTTTCAGTTTTTGGAGAGATTGATGTTACATATACGCATGTATCATATACATGCGTATACGAATTCAAGAAAGAAGTTGTTCTATTGAACCTAAGAGCAATCAACGGAAGCGTGCCAGAAATTATTAACTATTTGTAGTAACTGAGTTCATCAAATTAGCCTGAGACTTTAATACAAATTCAATAACAGAATGAATTCATTTCTATCAGTAAATTACTGATGTAAATTTCCTATTTAACAGCAATCGATGACCACTGTCTCGGAGTAATTGGCAGAAGGCGTGCCTCACAGTGGGTGTATCTCTAACGTTAATCTAATAACAGGGCATTAGACCGATCGTTCACTATAATGGAGATTGATCGCCTCAATGCGATTACAAGAATTTCTCCAACTATAATTATATAAATATCTATTTGTGGTTATGCATAATTCGCTTCCCAATGTTCCGTGTAATGTTTTTCCACATCAGTTTAACTCAAATACTCGGTTACTACATACACAGAAACCTGTGTTTATTTTTTTGACTATGCCATATTTATTATCTACTAGCTTTTACCTTCGCGTGGACTGTGGTGTGATAGGTCGATAATAGATGGCGCTTTTCAATGTCATTTTAATCCTTTAGAATTAACAGGATTTCTATAGCCTATATGTTATTCTGGTGTACAAGGAATAATTGTGCCAAATTTCATCGATATTAGTAGGAAGTAGGATTATAAATTATCCGTTTACACATGTTATCTGTATACAACAATTTTGATGTTTCATATCACATACACCCTTCCGATGGAAAACATAGCAAGGAAACCTGTATATCTCTAGAGAAGTCTAGGGATATGTGTATACCTACCAATACCTCATTAGATCAGCGTGGTATGCATTATCAATCCAATCTTTGTCTCCAAAACAGAGAGAAGATCTATGCCCAGCAGTGGGATAGTAACAGGCCGTTAATTTCATCGTAAAGCGTGCAATAAATAGCAAATAAGTGATTCGTACCTGCCCGGGATTTGAACCCCTGACCTCCTTTAAAGAGCCACACGGTCTTACCTTTTGGCTGTCACAGCTCTCAAGCATTTACTTAAATACTAAAAATTACAAACGAGTTTTACGCACGCCATCGAGAGATTTTATGATACAATAATGTAATTATTATGAGTGCCACTTAAACCATTAAAATATTGTGTTAATGGATCCAAAAATTTTACTTGTTTTTATATTTCTTTGTACCTGTAGTATATTAATTTATTTGAGCATATGAATATAGTGTTAGCATTTAAAACTTTTACAGTGTCAAATAGCGCGATGGTCAAAAGCAGAAGTATCGTTGAGACTGTTAAATTCAGAGAATAAAGAAGAAATACATAAGAACAGAGAATACTCTTTATTCTCTGTTCTTATGTATTTCTTCTTTAGCCTAGAAGCACCAAAAGATCAAATGCATTTATTCTATTTGAGGTAACAAGATAATCTAAATGATATTTAGTTTTGACACATTTATTTTCACAAGGTCAATAATTAAGCTAATGTTAGATCTAAGAAATTATGAAAGACTAAAGATTGTACAACAAAGATTGTGTCGCAACCTAATAGTTTTATAATTATTAAGAAAAGTTGTTTTAAGGGTCTGGGAAAAAAAATCTTTATTATTCAATCTTTACTACTGGGATTTGGTTTAGCCGTTACACTCCTAATAGAGTCTTAATCTATATTAATATATAAAGCTGAAGAGTTTGTTTGTTTGTTTGTTTGATTGATGGAGTGTTTGATTGTTTGAACGCGGTGATGAAGAACTACTGAAGATAGTTCATTTATTAAGGAAGGCTATAGGCTATATAACATCACGCTAAGGTGAATAGGAGGGGGGAACAGCAATAAAAAATAGTACGGAAACGGCATAATTTAAAGCTTTCCTTGCGTTCGCTGAGTAAACGGTAATAGTTATTCAAAAATCATGTATTACAAAACTGTTCCCCTCTAAAAGTTCTAAATAAAAGTCCGCAACAGCATATGTCTAGCTTTTAAGGTTAACCCACTTTAAACATTTTTATCGTTATCAAAAGACTACCTATATTATGGTAATTTTATCTTTCCACGCGGGCGGAGCCGCTGGCGATTGCTAGTATATTATAAGACTTGCTTAATGATTGCATCATCATCATCATCATCATCGTCTTCCTGCCCTTATCCCACATTAAGTGGGGTCGGCACACATTGTTGTAAACATGATGTCACAAGATTTAACTACGTATTTTATGACCGGACGCCTGCCTGACGTCATCTTATCTTAGTCGTATTTTACGACACCTCGGTAAGAAAGAGGGTGGTCAATTTTAGTCAACTGGGTACCACACGGTGAGTCAACTTACCTTAGTCGCCTTTTACGACACCTGGGTAAGAATTGAGGGTTGTCTATTCTACTCAGCCGGATACCATACGGCTATTGCTAAATGATTGCATCAAAAATCAGATACAAAAGATCGAAAGACAAAATTGTATGAGTGAGTGTTGAAACTGCTCGCTATATAAACGTACCTTAAGATAAATCGATTCTCTTCGTACCTAACGGTCGCGAATTTTAAATTAGATTTAAATTAAATTCTGTTATTTAAAATTTTATTATGCTTTCAAAGTGCTAAATATGTTAAATTAATTATTTTAACATAACAATATAAGAACATGTGTTATTCGTTTATAACAACCTAATTGTGTTACTGTATTTTGCATTTATTTTATTCATTCGGTCATATAACATTATCCAAATAATCGTGTTAACAAGCACTTACATTTTAATCCTGAATCGATTTAATAACCACAACGTTTATGGCATGTTTAATACTCATTAGTTTGCGAACAGTGAATTTTATAATATCGCAGCTTAACAGCAGAATTAAAAGATTATTCTTTGTAATTGTATGTATTTAATCATTGATTTAGTTTCACGTTACTTCGATGAAACTCAATAACCAGGGTGTGTATGCTTATACACATTTAAAAAAACTTCAATCAATAACCCTTTTCTTTTATCCCTTTAGAAATACACAAAACATTTAAGAAATTTCTATAGTCCAAAGAAATTCTATGTATTCGTAAGTAATCTGCTAATCTGCATTGGAGTTGAACTTCTATGAGAAACGAAATATGTACCTAATAGTGTGACCTTAACCGTACCAAAACAGGTTATATGTTGCTATTTTACTTTTTTTATATTTCTGTTTATTCCGATATATAAGATTTGAGAGATTTTAAACAGAGTTCTATATACCTAGGGTTCATCTTTAATTATTAGAGACAACCAATTAGAAACTAGCAAAAAAAAACCAAAGCAAAAGCTATTAAAAAAATTAAAATTCCGTTCTTTCTCAACTTTATGTATTTACTCTTTTAGTAATAGATTTTTTTTTTAATTACCTTCTGCTTCTGATTTAATCTGCATAGATTTCAGTAACAAAATAAAAAGTAACCTTTATCAACCTCCAGGCCCTCAAGTATGATGATCATACCAAAAAACTTAACTATCCATTTTTCCATTAGGACATACAATTAAAGAAGTAAATAATATTATGATGTATGTATATGCCAATGTTGATTAGTATTGCAGGTATTTTTTTTTTATTAAACTTATATAAAAACTTATATAAACTTATTAAGAATATATAAAAGAATCTCTTTACTCCTAGAAAATCTTTATATCTGGAATATGTAACTTAATTAAGCCAAATTTTGAATACGGTCATTTTAATATTAAATTTACGTTAAACCTAAGGCTATTTTCATTTATCTTTTGTAAGGCAGCAAATTAGTTGCCATTTCCTTTTAAATAAAAACTTATTCCTAGATACTATTAACTGAATAACAAAAGATGCTCAGGTAGAATACCAAGAACGCAGTATAAAGAAACAAGGATTTTCTGATACTGCTTAAGTAATGTCTAATTGTTGGAAAAGGGAAATTTACTGAAGCAGTAAGTTTTTATTGCAATTAGATAGCTCGTTAATGCTTTCAATAGCTATCCAAGAACTCGTCAGAAGAAATGTTTTTTTCTGATTATTGTTCTTTAGAAACTAAACAAACATTATCTAATAAACTTTGCGTCTGATTGCATAATTGTAAGAAATATTTTGGAGGGATTTTATTCCCACAGACTTTTAACCAAATATAAGAGCTTAGTGAAAATAGCTGCCAACAATTTTACTGTGTGGTATCCGGCTGAATAGAATAGGTATAACCCTAATTTTTTACCGGGGTGTTGTAAAAGGCGACTAAGGTAAGTTGACCCACCGTGTGGTATCCGGTTAAGAAGAACAGACCACCCTCTTTCTTACCGTGGTGGTGTAAAATACGACAGAGTTAAGTTGATGTCAGACAGGCGGCCAGTCGTAAATTACGTAGTCAAATCATGTGACAAGATATGTTTATAACATATTGTGCCCTACTTAAAGTGGGATAAGAGCAGGAAGATGATGAATTAAGTTAATAGTCACCGGCAACTTCTATAATACTTAACAGCAAATTGGGTTCCCTTAAGAAATTATTTATATCTGTCTGAATCCTATTAATGTGGATTCCGTTTGAATTTTTAAAATAATTGTTTTTGTAAAATGATATCACGCAATTTATTGTAACGAATCCCACGCAAACGGTGATTATGCAAATATACCCGCCCTCTGCACGGATCACATAAATCGTTTGATATTACACATTTTCTCATGATACATTTGTAAGCCAACCATCACTCAAAACCACAGCCAAAAGTGGCTCCTTAAATAAATGAATAGCTTCCTTTGCTCATTTTTCTAAAATAAATAATGACCATAATTTTTCATGGAAAGAAAATAATAACTTTCATAATGGAGCAATTTTAATTCAAATTGCACAGAATTGAAATTTTGGACATGTAATATGCTATGCTTATATAAGTAATGTACTTGGGAAGAGAATAGTTTAATAAAATAATGCAAGAAAATCACTAATTTTCAATTAACATTACCTAACGGTTAGACTGCATGATCATTACCAGGGTATCGTTTTTAGGCACTGAATTTTTCCATAAAACTTATTTACCTAATATTTGCTAAATTGACAATCCACATGGGAGGAGCGTGATGGGCGTGTGCGCCATATTCTTTATAAAGCTTTTACAGAGAAGAGTCTCAAAATTATTTTTTAACGATTAACTTTTCGTTCTTGTAATTTTGTTATTAGGTTGGCAGATCATGCACATGACACCAAAAAAACTTTCAACTCTTTTTTTATTACGTTGTTCGTATAAGAACGCTTTTCTGTTGCAATGAAAACACCTTTTTATAAATAAAAGTTTTGTCCTATGATGTCCTATAATGGCCGCCAAGGATATTCGAATTACGAACAATACGAAGAACCTCAATTGATTACATTCCTATGGAAATCGACGATGCCGCGAAAGCAGTAGCGTGAAGTAGGACACAATAAATTCTCTTCGGTTTTTAATAGAAATTCCCACTGCCAAAGTATTCTGCAAGCAATGCTATAAAACTTTCGTCGGAATCTAAATTTATATGAGATTCTAAGTTAGAAGATTTCAGGCTTAAGTGATTCTTAGTAATAACCACTCAGGTAGCTTGAATATTTTGGCATGGTTGCAAAGGACTTCGAGGCTTTGAGTATATAAATAGATACGGATCATAAATTGAAGGTCTCGACTTATTAGAACAAGACTAAAAGACAATACAGTCAGTAAGTCTATATTATATAACAATAGGGCTTTCAGATGTTACATGAGAATTATAAAACTTAACTTTTTCATGCATCGAGCTCTCTTTCTTCTAAATCTAGCAAATAATTTTTTACATTTACAGTACTTTTATTTCTTAATTTTTAGATTAATGAACAGTAACTATTATATTCGCGATGAAACTTTATTTATAGAGTCAACAATTTTTCTTAGAATAACTATTTACTGTTTGAGAAAATACAAATTTTATTTATATATCGAGATTTTTCACCTCATTAATCTAAATTCGTGTCAGCCCACTTTAAGTGTTATATTAGCGGTAATTATATCGGCACGTCAACGGTTTTACAATAGCAAATAAAAACTAATAAATGAACACTTTCAGTTTATTTTTGTATATAAAGAAAGGCTCATTTATCTATCATTAATAAATTAACTTGATCAAGAAAACAAACAATTCGTTTATTTTTAGAACAACCCACAGCAAACACAAATCAGCGTAACACAGGAAACTCTAGTTCCGTTGGGAAAATATGGTTAAAATAAATGTGAATAAATAGGGCTTCCGAGATTAAAAGTGGGCTGATATATGGCAGTCGCCTCGCGCCCTTGGAGACCGGCCAGTACGAAAGTAATAAGTAAATTATAATAAACAACAGACCTTATCTATTAACTTACTCCTGAAATACGTACTAAAAATTTATATTTCCTAAATTTATTTTCAAAAAATTCTAACAAGACAAAAAATATTGTAATCTAGTTGCAAGAAAAACTAAAAAGCATAAAGTATTTGAATATACAGCGTATGTCGATTGAGATGGGTTCGCCATATATAAACAAAGTAGTGGACAAAGTAAACCAACTAACGTTAAGACCTCACAGTAACTAAAGATAGTTTGATTACACCTGCAACAAATTTGAATCTGCATCTGGTATGCTAATATCGGAACTGCTAAAATATTAACTCCACCAAACAAGCATGAATTTGATATTCTGGATTATCGTAAATAATGCACTGCCTCAGTAATAATTGATGTATGATATTTTGGCTTATGCTTAGCTCAGCATAAATAATAACTAGAAACTAATTAGAAAAGGGTATTAGCTTAGGACGTAATTTGTAACTTTTGTCTCGAGCTGTCATTACTTATTAAAACCTAACGGCCTTTATAGCGTCGTCCATAAATGTAACGGATGAGCGAAAATACATCTCTCAACATGGAATTATGCGGGATTCTTAACCTTTGCATTCTATTTATAATTTAAGCAGTTTTTCAGTCCCCAAAAACATGGAAATAACGACATTTTTTTAAATGAAACCTAGCTTGATTGAATTATCGCGCCCGAAATCCCTTCATACTAAGTTTCATGTAAAACTTTGGGGCGGTTTCCGAAATTCAAATATATATATATACAAGATTCACTCATTTAAATATTAAAGATTAACTCAGATACTTCTCCGTGAACTAAACTAGTCTAGTCTGTTAATACTCAAGCCTAGCTAATACAAACAAGACGGTGTCAAAGAACTCGGGTCACAAACTAGATCGCACTAATGAATGAGCTTTATGGCTGTCACTGTGCAATAGAGCGCGTGCGACTAATGAAATTTCACGACGAAGAGACTGCTTTACTGAACTTGATATAAAGTAATTTAAACTTGAATTTACGATGCTTTGTGCAAGTAAAACAAAATGAACGTTAGTTGTTGAATTTCTAAGATTTATTTTAAGCTTTATTACATTTATGTGTCTGGAAAATTCCTGGCGAATGCATAACGTACCAATCAGCAATAAGGCGCTACAGAGGAAGTAGTCCCGAAGTGGGATAGCAAATTAATTACAAATCCAAACTCTATTTTAGGTCCATCCATAGACCACCTATTTGTAAGATGTTGCGAATATAATTATTCTAATTTGTATATTTTTTCACAAAATAGTATTTCAGAAACTACATTTTTGGATTTTTAATTCACTAACCTTTTTTCCTGGAGTTACAACATTTGTTTTCCAAATCATGATTGCATCAACATTTTCGATTCTAAGTTGTACATGATTTCGCAATTTTTTATTTAAATTCCTTTTACACACTGTCAATTGCTTACGTGCCAATGATGTTAATGGTTTTTGTTTTATACGCACACCATTTCCTACAAGTTGGACTGCCGCCAAAATAGCTCTTGTAAGGTCAATACCCGGTGATCACTTCACGACTATACAACACAGGCGGTGCCTGTCTGCACTTAGCCGTTAACTTAATAAAAGTGTTTTTACCAAAGCAACTAGAAAATCAAAAGTAATATTTAGGTTCTACACTAAATACATTTTTGTGCTCGTAAATTGTTATTTATTTCTTTATACCACTCCATCTTTTTCTTCTTCAAACCTTTATCATGCTAACGATTTGAATAAAGTACACCAAATATTGGCGATAGTTAAAATATAATGAAAAGTACCTGGGTAACCGAGCCATGCTCGCTATTTTTTACAAAGATACAAAAAGTGCAAATAAAAAAAATAAAGAAGCGGGTGGCGATATCTGGGGCTTGATCCCGGATATGTCACTTTCTTAAGTCCGCCCGTTCTCCACTGGGCTATTACAACTTTACAAATGACAGCAAAAATAGTCTTTTTAACTCAATGTCAATTTTATAATTTAATTTTCAATGCCTGAAAACAGGAATAAAACGACCTTTTTTTGACTAAGACGCATAACATATTAGTACCTTAATAGTCATTAAAACAAATGGACATTATTTATGCCATCATCACCCTCCTGCCCTTATCACACTCTAACTGGGACACAACATGTTAAAAACATGTTGTCATATGATTTGGCCACCTATTTTACAACCGGCCGCCTGCCTGACGTCAACTTACGTTAGTTGCCATTAGCGACACGTAGGTAAGAAAGAGGGTGGTCTATTCTACTCAATCGAATACTACACGGTGGGTCAACTTACCTTAGTCGCCTTTTACGACATCTTAGTAAGAAATTAGGGTGGTACTATTCTATTCAGCCGGATATAACACGGCATGGGCATTATTTATGTAAATATTTTAAGACTAAATAGGCTTTGCAAAAATGTCTATTAATGATCTCTGCAATGTAGAGTTGGCGTACGTCCAGAGTCCAGACATAATGGCCGGCTCCGCGATTATTTCAACTAGATAAATTACTTCTTAAATTTACTGACGTGCAAAATACTCACCTTACAGCATTTTGATTGATACATGACAAAATATATTTTGTTACTGACATAAACCTATACTAATATTAATAATAAATAATAAATATATGGGACACTTACACACACGGTCGTCTTTCCCCAAAGTAAGTAATTAATTACTTGTATTATGGGTGAGAGACAACTGGTGAATATATACATATATAATTTCTAAATACACGTATACACTCAGGCTCGAAGATCCAACAAATTGTTTATAATATATAATGGCCCTCGACGAGAACCGAAGCCGCGACCCGAGGAGCTGAAGGCAGGATCACTACCCACTGCGCCAA
The DNA here is from genome assembly GCA_029227775.1 of Morpho helenor. Classification (NCBI taxonomy): domain Eukaryota; kingdom Metazoa; phylum Arthropoda; class Insecta; order Lepidoptera; family Nymphalidae; genus Morpho; species Morpho helenor. The sequence continues at coordinate 6,736,727 of JARGCU010000006.1, forward strand.
CGGGCCAATCATAAAAATACTCTTACTAATATTAAAAATGCAGATGTGACTGTATTACTCTTTGTCCATCTGTCTGTATGTCTTTTACTCTCTTACAGAACAAATGATCAAATTCGGTACAACTGAAGCATAAACTTCATAAATAGCGAGCTAACATCATCATTCTTTTACCTTTGTTACGACACCTCAGTAAGAAAAAGGGTGGTCTATTCTACTCAGCCAGATACCACACGACATTGTATTGGTACTGAGCAAAAATAATACAAAAATAATATTTGTGTGAAAATAATAGAATTGTATTTTTAAAATTACATTTTACATATTTACAACAATTTGTTATTCCATAGAGTCTATATAGATTTTTAATAGATATTCAAATAAAAACAATTTTATTTTCAATTAAATTATTTAGAAAACGAAATGAAACATTATGACCGTACTATTTAGTTAACAAAAAAGAAACAAAAAGGTAACAAACCTTTCAACAGCGCAGGGCAATTAAAAACTGTGTTACACAAAAGACGAATGTATACGTTAATTTTTCATTCATGATTCCCATGTTATGGTGGAACAAAAGAACTAACAAAAAGAATCCTCATCAGAATGACAGCGGCACACTAATTAGGTCAAGCGAAAGCTTCACGAGCCTCCCACTTCCTAATGAATTCCTCTGATGAAACAACTTTTTTTAGCACCATTGCACGGCCTTGAGTGTGAAAGAGCCGTTAATTAATATCGTGACAACTGAGCTGACACGCTTCAGAAGCTAAGTGCTAAGTGTTTAAGAACATTTAAAGTGAGAATTAAATTATTTTTAGTATTTCTGGCAGAAGCGTTGTGACCGTGCGAATCTCTAGAGATGATCATAAGTTCAAACCCCAGGCAGACACCAATAAGTTTTTCTATTAAACTTATGTGTCTAATTGGTAATTGCAATTTATCACACGCTTTTCGGTGAAGGAAAACATCGTGAGGAAGGAAACTTGCATATCTCTAGAGAATTCTGGATATATGTGTAACCTACCAATCTGCATTAGAGCGGCGTGGTAGGTCTTAGCTCTAATCCTTCACTCCAATAAAACGGAGGCCCTTTCCCAGCAGTGGAATAATAAAAGGCTTTACTTTTATTTCTGGCAGTTTAATTGAATATCATGAAAATTATTTAATTTATAGAATTAGGAATTACTTCGCGGAAGTCCAAAATTCGCTATCACAATACATCACGAATCGCTTTACGATTTTGTCGTGGAGTAAACTCCTGACAATGCGTCGGTTACAGGGCGAAATGATTGTTGCGGTGAATGTGTGCTTGTGTATTGTTGTGTTATTGGTGGAGGGTAGTGCATGAATTCTCTAAAAATAGGCGGGTGCATCGCGATGTTTTCCTTTACAGAAAGACGTGTGATAAATTGTAATTATTAATTAAACACATGCGCTGGTGCCTGCCTGGAGTTTGAACCTTAGACATTCCCCAAATTCACACTTTCTGGGCTCTTACAGCTCTATAATCTATCTATACTTTATACTAATATATGAAGCTGAAGAGTTTGTTTATTCGTTTGTTTGAACGCGCTAATCTCAGAAACTAATAGACCGATTTGAGTACAAGATGGACTATCTTTATCGAGGAAGGCTATAGACTATATAACATCACGCTAAGTTGAATATGAGAGGAGCTGCAATAAATAACATTGCGAAAACGGCAAATTTAAAGCTGTCCTTGCGTGCTCTAAGTTTTTTTTTTTTTTTAATTTATTATACAATATACTCAGACATAATATATATAAAAATATACAAACACACCTTTCGAAAACCACGCAGGGTTTATATGAAGGTGTGGAATTCGCATTATTTTTCTATATCTATGTATACATTTTTTTTTTTATAACTTAACTGTGAATAATCAAAAATCTGTTTTAAATAACTCACGATATCTACTTTTATGTTCAAAATTTCATTTTGGGAAAATTTTTGCGACACACTTATTTCCATGCGGGCGAAGCTGCTTGCACTTCTAGTATTAATATTTTACATTTGTACAGATACTTGTTATTATAACAAATTCAAAACACGATATAGACACAAAACTCTAAAAGCGATTCCAATAATTATAGCACCCCGTTACCTGATCTTCACATCATTTACGACAGAGTAACAAATATTGCATGTGCTGCGACATATCGCAATTTATCATTTCTAATTCAGTCCCATATTCATTTCAGATAGTGAAGACCTCGAGTACATCGTTAATGAAGATTAATGATCCCTCAACAAAGTCACAGTTTCTAGTTTTTATCTCTTACCCACTTAATATTCAGAATTATCAATCTAATAGCATTAAGTTTATAATATAAAAGAGTAGCTTATAAGTTTAAAATGAAATCACTAACTCGCTCTACATAATACTATTTAATAATCATTTTATTATTACAAAGTTGTGATAGAGCTATTTTTCTATAATCCGCGTTTATTACGAAAATTTATGTTAGCTAAGTGCGGGAAGCAGAAATCTTTTCCTGATTTCCGAACCAGTTTCTTTTGCCTATACTAAGCATTACAATTTTTTAACAAACGTGAATTAAAGCAAAATAATTCTATCGTAACTTTTGTACCACTTCATATCAGTCTCTGTTAAATTAAAACATCCGATCTTGGATGTCAAAGATCACATTTGATTGGACAATGGCACCCCTTCACACCGCTTCCAACTCGCGAAGCGCAACGTACGCGCAGAAACAGCAATTTTCCAAAAAACCTGTTTTGTGACTAAAATTTATTTAGTGTACAGAGTGTCCAGAATCGAGTCCTGATCCCGATAATCTCTTTATTATTTAATTATAAAAAATCAAGCAAACTTCATATTCAGTTTTATTTTTCTTTGTGACACACAAAATTTTATCCACATAGGTCCCATGCGAGCGTTGATTACTCAAATGTCATTACCCTCTGCGCAGATTACATAAATCGTTTAATATATTACCTACATTCTTACAAAATATACTTTTAAAATACTAGCATCAATCACAATGCAATTAAGAAGCTTACTAATATCAGTTGTTACTTGTTTTCTTTCTCGACATAATTTCTGAGCGAAGCTAATTTTAGAACGGATCAATCTATCACATTCCTGGTTCTTGTCATTTTACCGGAGAATTTATATTAATAAATTTTACTTCAGATAGTAAATTGGTAATTAATTACTGTAAAACGCTAATGTCCGCGTATATATACCAAATGTCATTTAACTCCGTTAAGCAGTTTTTGAGTAATTCAATGGCAAACATTCAAACACTTAATTTTTTTATTATACTACATTCTTACAAATCCATTTTTTTATATTTCTCTTTCTATTTTCTATTTCCTTGTCTGTTTTGTAAACTATGGCTGTTATAATACTTACGATGACCTTTAGTGTCTTGCAATAATCCACACTGACTAATGTTATACCAATATATACCAGTACATTAATTGATGTATGACAGTTTGGTAGCCGCCCGGCTTTGCATAAATGCCAATAACTATATTGACATTTATATAACAGATATGTTAATCTTCATCTGATATCACTGGCAATGATAAATAAACTAAAGCAAATTACTAACATTAACCAAACCAGTAGTTTGCCAATTCTGTGACGCTTTGCTAACAGTAGTCAACACATGACTTGAAGTAAGGTTTGAACTTGTTTAAGTTAAAGTAAATTCTTAACTAAATGACTAAGTCTAAATTAGGTTATCTAATATGAATCATTATTATAAATAATAATTCCATCAATTGCGGTAAATGAAGTCATAGCGAATGAAAGCAAAATGATTTGGTTACTCTTATACTATAAATTTCCTCAAAATCTATGTTGAAATTAATAAACTTTATAACAATATACTGATAGAAAATGCTATAATTTCTATAAGTTTTATGGAATTGGTAATTTGGATAATGTTCAATATTTAAAAATAATTCTATGACACCACAAAAGAGTTTTTAAAAACTCACAGAAACATATGAGGGTGATCTTTCTGTCTCTATTTTTTATGTGTGATTAGACAAAGATGAATCATAAAAGTTTCATATTCCCTCTTATTATTTATTGCGACACTCTCACTTACAGGTCTGTCTATGGCTCACTATGCTTATATTTACTGGCAGTTAAATCAATAATCTAATAGTATCGCCTAACACTAAAGTATTATTACTCGAAGCTCAATTAATTATATGATTTTTAAAAGATTAATCAACTATTTTTGGCTCGCAACAACACCTGTGTGAAGTTTAGTGACGAGATAAAAGCTTGTGTCACTCTCCCTGTCATGTCAACTGTTGCCAGACCAAAGATAGCATCGATTCGTTACTACGTCCGAATGTAAAAACAGAAAAACAAACATTCTTTCTCAATTATAAAGAAATATGGATAATGTAGTACATGTCCTAGCTGGGCTGCTTCTCTCCGTGTTTTGAAAGGGAAGGGTTGGAGCTAAGACCTATCACGCTGCTCCAATGTGGATTGGTAGGTTACAAATATTCCCAGAATTTCCCAGAGATATGTAGGTTCTAACCATTTAAACGAAAAGCATGTGACATATTTCAATTATCAATTTAATATAAATAAGTTTTAATAGAAAACTCATTGGTGCCTGATATATGTTTCTCTAGAAAGAGTAGTTCGGTTTCACCGTTCAGCTATCACTGTTCAAAATAAAATATTTTTCATGAAATTATATAATTGCTCATCGACGTAGGTTATGAAATTCGTATAAAATTTATATTCTTTTACACAAATCCCTGTAATTGAGTCCTTTATTAATATGTAAATGCTCAACTGTTTTATATTATTACTTTTTTTAAATACGAAAAACTTATAATACAGACCGAAAACTAAAATACCTACATAATCCTCCTGCCCTTATCCCACTCTAAGCGGGGTTGGCACAACATGTTATAAACATGCTGTCACATGACGTCAACCTTATACCTTAGTCGTAGGAAAGAGGTTGGCCTATTCTACTAAATCGGATATCACAGGGTGGGTCAACTTACCTCAGTCGTCTTTTACGATATCTCGGTAAGAAATAAGGATGGTCTATTCTACTCAGCCGTATACCACACGGCTAAAAAAAACTCAAATACCTACATCTGCATTATTATATTGTTAATATATGGCATGAAATAGCATCGGCAAGTCACATAAATTAAAAGCTATATTAATTAATTAAATACAAGTCGGATTGTTTAAATTTGCTTCTATAAATGAGAGGTTTACAGTTGTCGCTCAGAAATAGCACTCTCGCGACTAATGAAATTGCTACGAGATGGCTCCGTGCTACGACGCTACGAGACTACGGCAACATTATGTTAATTTCAATGTTATATTTGGTGACTCGATAACGATAAACTAAAACATATTAAAATATGTTCTATAACGGCAACAAGTTCACAGTAAAAAATCGCAGAAATAGTCTATGAAATTTAACATATACATAAACTAGCTGGGATTCGACCACGTAGAATTCAGTTTGTCACAAATTTTTTCCCGAATTTTGAATTGTGTTTAGTTATTGTGAGTTAACTATAAGAGATAGAGATATGCTATTACGGACTTTTTATAGTATATTGGTAGATCTACAATTCTCTAGATCATTACTTTAGTGTATCTCAGCTGGCTTACGCGGCGCAAGCGATTAAAGCTCCCAATAGGCGGGTTTTTTTAAAACCTTGCGACCTCTTCAACATAATTAACATTAACCCTAATGTATTATTAACTTAAACCATCCGGAGTTACTGCGTTTTTTTAGTAAAAACTGTACAGAAATCTGTTCAGTAGATTATGAGAAAATCGGTCACATACAGACAGACAGCTTTTGGGGACTTTGTTTTATAATAAATATAGAAGATGTTAGGCGTATTTGTTATTTTTAAGAAATGAATCTTTAGTATCTCAGAAATCAAGATTCAATTCTTAATTTTATACATTAATGATGGTAATACGAAAAAATTTTGTTCATCCTATTGCCATCACCTTCGCGTTTCCTCTCCTACCGACAATTAATATGTAATAAGATATATTAAAATTAGATACCAGCTTATTTAAAACCTATTTTTAAAGTGGCTTTCATTGTAGTAAAACCTGTAATGTTCAGTTTATAACAGGTATATTCAGTGTAGAAATGAGATACCAATATTGTACGTTCACGATTGACATTTACCAATATAGCGCTTTTGCAAGTAATGAAATTGCCAGACTAAGAGGCTCTATGCTGAAATGGATTGAACTATAATTTCCAAATAACGTTACGTTTAAGAGCATCACGGAATTAACTAATATTATAGTGTGTGTTTGTTCTATACTAAATTATTGGTGTTATGAATAGGCACTATATTTCTTTTACTAATTTATATTTTACTAACCAGACGCTCCAATTTCGCACGAGTAGTAAAATATAAAGAATATAATATAAAGAATTATAAAGCTATAGGTAATGTACATAATAGACAAAGTAGGAACCGACATAGGCTGGCGGCTGCTGCTTTGCGCTTGCAAAAGTACGTAAATCGTTTGTGGCTCTGGGTATAAGTTTCTATTATAAAATTCCGCAATCAATTTTAGCTTTGCCATTACAGCAGTTTAAAAACACCAAAAAAGAGGCTGATACAGACAGCCTACTATACCGTTGAGGACTACTTAGAAGATAGGAATGTGTGGATATAGATACTCTTCGACGCTGTTCAAGAGAGTAATGACTAAACGTAACTAGTAATAAGAGTTATATTTTCAAAAGAGCAACTGCCGAGTTTCTTGCTGGCTCTTCTCGGTAGGAACAGTTACCGAACCGGCACTAGAGTTGACGATTCAAAAGCACTTGTTTATAAGTTTACGTGAATATAGAATATTTTGAATTTGAATTTGTCATGATATATACTACCACATAGCTATATGCAAGAGATATATTCGTTGATTCTACAAACGGCATACACCAGTTTATTTTTCCATTAAAAACTCATATGTCTAAATACATATTATCTCTGGAGTCTTGTAGGTATATGTGTAATACTGATTCATTGTGTAATGCGACTCATAAATTTATGCAAATTTTTACTTTGTTTTTTTAAACTCATTACGATTTTAAGAGTACCTAATAATTTTTATGGTAGTTATTTACATTTGTTAATCTTGGTTGACATATTCTGTCATTTGAAATATAATTTTCAAAGCCGATATCATTGACAGTTTGTAAATTAAATGTCATATGCACACACCCCATTATGGAATCTAATGATATCGTTACAATATTGGAATAAATTTTCTCAAATATTCAGATTTCAATTTTCCAACTCATATTACTACGGCTCAAATTGTAATTATTCTCTTAACATGTACAAAGAATTAGTTCTAGTGTGGTTAGCGTATGACCTGGTCAACAGGAAATGAACAAAAATATTGTGTCATCGAATAACAAGGTATCTCGTAAGATTCATTATATGATATTCCTGTAAATATGATTAAATGAATCTTACAAGATAACGGAAGTTCATTCGCATCCGACGATGACAATTTACCTACTCTTCACTATCGACGGTGATCGTTGACTGTGTAGTGATCTTGCCTTCAGCTCCGTGGGTCGCGGATTCGATTTCCGCCGAGGGCCAACATTATATAAACAATTAGTTGGTTCTTCGACCCCGGGTGTGTATTTGTATTTAAGTATGTATTTAAAAATTATATATGTATATATTCACCAGTTGTCTCTCACCCATAACACTAGTATTAAATTACTTACTTTGGGGACGGACGACTGTGTGTGTAAGTGTCCCATATATTTATTTATTTATTTGTTGTGTATAATGGGCACGCTCATCTTGCAAGTGTCCACACGATCGTTCATACGATGCATATGATCATACGTACCCCCGGTGATACTTTTTGATGCGTATCCGAAAAATCGACAATTCCTTGGTTGTAGGCGATCATAGACGATCGTAGACGATGATTGGCGAGTACAGCCAACTATGCGAGCCCTCTGCGCAATCGCGTTCGCGTTTAATCGTTTGGAATTACCGATTATGAAGATAAGCCATGAAGCTCTAATAGTAAATCGCCTAGTAATCCATACAAGATAACGGGAAGTTAAATGGATTTTTATAATTGTAACTTTGTACTATGAAAGAAAAATGCTTTAGATAGGTATCAGTAGATAAAATTTACTACAGTATAAAATATATTATGATTTTATAATATGCTCACTGAGGACATTTAATATTCATGACACACTTCAATATCATGATAACTGTTTATGAATGATAACGGACTAACACCTCTAGCCACAAATTGATGTTAATACTCGAGATTTATTATAAAACTATATTCAGTAAATATGACTTTACTAAAAAGGAAATTTATAATAACCGTTAAGCCTTTAGTATATTACAAACGTTTAAGTGATTTTTTTTACCCTGTATTTTATCGCGATATATAAACTTTAATTGTGCCAAATTTTCAAAATATTAATCCAATGGATTAGCGTACCGTGCAAGACATACAGTGTGACGGACAGACTTTCGCATTCATAATATTAATATGGATATGATATGTAATAAATTCTAAATCATATTAATATTATTAATTAATTAATTAATTATAAATAATCATATTCCGTACGTACTGTTTTGCATCTACTATCTACTTTGCAAGATTGTATGTCCAATCTAATAAAATGGTTGCCTGGAAGAGATTATCTTCGGAATAAAGGTCGCCAATTGTACAATGTTTTTCTTTGTATCTTATCTATGTTTTGTTTCTTTTCAATTGTTTTATAAGAAATAGAAGTAGTATTTTTTTAACTTATTATTATAATAAAGAATATTAATTTATTTAATATATTAATACCAGTTCAAACTTTTAATTATAAATTTCAGATATTTCTATTAGCATTTAATAGAATACTTTCGCAAAAAGGACAAATAACTCTCCATAAAACAAGCCTACTTGAACATCTTTACCGTGTAATATAATTCTTATCTGGAAACCGATGTGCGCGTACATAAACTCTTAGTAAAAGGGAACCCAACCGAAGAACATCTTTTCCCAATATACACCTGCAGCAATATATCAATGAGCAGCTCCCAAAGGATATACGGCTCGGGTCACGTATGAGAATTGTTTTTCGGTGAACCCAGCATTACCTCTCACTTTGAGGATAAAACTTTTTACCGTATCCCTTACAAAGCCGTTATTTTAGCTGAGTATCCTTAATGGGAAAACGATAATATAAAACTTAAGCCTATACTAAAACTGGGAATAGTATATTTTATAAACAATATATATGGATATATATATTTACTATTTTTTTTACAGTTTATTTTTATATGTATATATATATATATATATTACGTACACCCCTTTTTTGTGATTTCTACCCTCGTCCTTTAAGCTTGGGTTGGCCTGAGTAGACTAAACCCTCCACATTCCTTACACAAGTGACGTAAGAGGCGACTAAGGTCAGATGAGATCAGGTATGATTAGATCAGGACGGCCGATAGAAAAAAAAACCTATTCCAAAACATGATATGCCGACCCAACTTATAGTAGGATAAGGGCAGGAAAATGATGATCATGATGTGTTACAAAATGTTTACCGTAATTAAGAAACTCAAATTATATTATTACTGAATACTACTGAACTGAATTCAAACGTAGCAATGTTGAAACTATTTATAGGTCACCCTATTCCTCATTCGCAGAATATTCCCGAGAAATACTAATTGATTTAAACATTCGTAAATAAAAGTATAAAAATCACTCCTGGAACTTCTTACCAAAAGGCAGTGAACATTTGAAACTGGTGAACTAATTTAACTTCGAAATGGCTTCTTCCTGTTCCACAGAGTGTGCTCGCGGGGAAATGGCTAAAATTTTATTAAAGTTCAGTAATATGTTTATTTACTTACTGAATATAAGATAACGTACATATATTCACTCTCTATTAGATCTTAATATTAAAATAAATTCTTAAATGAAGTTAAATGAAATTGAATTGAAATGAAATGAAATTAAGAAAGGTAGGTAGAAAAGCATATTTTCAAAAGTAAATGAGCGTTTAAGTTAAATGTTTTAATTTGTATATATTACTTGCTAAATGCATTCGAATATTCTTTGTATAATTAATTTTGTATATTCTTATATTTTTATTTGTCTTATGCGTAAGTTATAAATAAAAAGGTCGTGATTACAATTTACATAATAAGTCACTTAATATATTTACTATGAATATCTATTGATTTGTTCAGCATTCATTCTAAATCGAAGAAAGAATAATCCTAAATTCTGACGAGTGTGACGCTTTAAACGAATCATTGACGTTGGAAAAGTCACTGACAAACCAGTCTATGGTGTCAAGTTACTGACGTAAGAGCTATCCACAGTGCAACTGCCTCTAGAGTTGACCTATATCAACTACCAAAACTTTCACTCAAAACTAGGATTCTTGTATTACCACGAGTGAAAGTTGTTGCACTTAAACGCAATTACGTACTGTTTCTTTGTTATTCTCACTGGTTATTGCGTAATTAGTAACTTGACAGAAATCTGTTTAAAAATACATTTAGACATCAAAATTGTACAGCATGAGACAAATTCAAATTCCAATTACAAATAATTCAAATTACATATATTCCAGTAAATTCTCCAGGGATATGCAGGCTACCTCAGAATATTTTTCTTCACTAATTTATGAAACTGCACGTGATGAATTGCAATCTATAATTAGTCATATAAATTGTATATGGGTTTTACTTGAATCCGCGATCCCCTGGAAAAAGTTGCGTGTTCTCACAGTTCGGCTAACACAGCTTTCTATATGGAGAGCAACAACAATGGCTATTATTCAAATACAAGGCTCTTACACTCACTCAGTAAGTTAAGTAAAATAATATAAAATGTATCAAAAAACTGAATTTGTGGTGTATGAAATGTTGGTTTACTTTTTACTAATTGTGCATGTTAAGACTCGCTCACCTTATATTCAATATACATTCAATTTTATCATTAGCTTTGTTATGCAATTCTCATATTGGTCAGTCTTACATTATAATGAATAATAAATACTTCAATATTGCGATGTCTCTAACAACCTTCAAAGTTCACGAAAACTAGTTCGCATTATAATATTAACGAGCTGACAAATAATTATTACTTAGCCAGACATGAAAAGTTTTAGCTACCTAAAATAATATGGCCTAATAAATTAATTTCATTACAATATCACCATCACTTCGCGCTCACTAGCAAAAGTAACAAACGTGTTTATGTCAAAATTTCGCTATACGCAACGATACCTAAAAATACGGATATTATATCAATGATATAGTCAAATAATAATTGTGTAGACAGTTTAATATCTTAAATTTCAAAATGACTAACGGTACGAAACAGTTACTAAAATCCTTTTGCAGATACGTGTATTATGCAGGAGCCGGTAATTTCTGGTACGAAAATATTTATCAGGAATCAAACTTGTACAAAATTTACAGCGTTGTTTCATTTACGATTTACTTCTGTATGATACTTCTCGAGAATTTGGCAGCTTTATTTGGTGACTTTCCTGAAGTGGAAAAACAATCTGCCGTTATGTTCTCTGCTATTCACGATATTATTATCATAAAAGTGTTTTTACTTCTTTATCACAAAAGCTCAATAAAACAATTAAATTATGAAATGGCTTCGGTTATGGAAAGCATCGAAGATGTAAAGGATATGGAAAAACAACAAAGGAAAGTAAATTGGGGAATTTCGTTTTATGTCGTTACAGTCTATTTATCCTTAACTGCTTATGGTGTTGAAAGTCTACGTAAAGCAATTGTTGAAGGTAAAATATAAATAAAAATATTATGTGTCAACTTCCATGAGTAAAATCATAATTTACCTATCGAACACCGGATAAGTCTTTGTTTTTTTGTTTATATACAGTAGGTCATGAACATTTCTTTACTTCTATACCTTCATTTATGTTTACCGAGCGTAGCAAGTATACGGTAAGGTATAGAAATGAAATAATTTAATAAAATTAGTAAGATAATAATTTAGAAAAAAAATATCTTTTGGCACCTGAATATGTATGTCCGTACGATATTTTGTTTTTTACACACAACAGGTTCGATTAACTGAAAATGAAAAAGAATTATGAAATTAAAATTTTAACTATACTTATAACTGTTATTATATATATTCATTTCTAAGACTAGTTGAATGTCTAAACATCTGGATAAATGTTGGACTATCTGAACTTTTGAATTCTTAAACTCAGAGTGTATTTACAGAGTGGCATTATTTAATTTTCAGAAACGCCATTCTATACTGTAGTGACATTCTTTCCATCATATCAAGATCAATCCATAATTGCGAGTATATTTCGTGTCTTTTTCTACATAACTTGGTTATATATGATGTTACCTATGATGGCTACTGATTGTATGCCTATAATACACCTCATCACTATGGCTTATAAGTTTATTACTTTATGTCATCACTTCGACAAAATAAGGCAAGAATTCGACGATAATATATTAGTAATTACAAACAAAAAGGCCGCTAAACTGTTACAATTAGGGTGCTTAGAAGGCATTCGAATGCATCAAAAACTGATGTTGTAAGTATTTAAGTTTTTAAAGTTAACTGTATTTTACTAATTTTATATTGAATTTTTGTAATACACTTATATTTTACTAAGGCAATACCATCTTCTGTAGTGCCTTATGATGTGACATTGTTACAGAGTTTCCTCTACGATGGTTACGAATTGACAAATTGAGTAATTTTCTTCTACCTTCAACTTTGCAGACAACAATTTCAGATTAAGTAAATAATACCAACAATATTGCAAAAATGTTGCTCTCGAGTTAATCGATCGATCGACTGTTCATTGATTGAAACGTCTATTGCGATTTGTTTAGTTCCTTTATGTATTTAAAAAGAAAGACCTTAAAAAGATCAATAAAAAAGACTTAAGCTAATAAAAATGAACTGAAGAATTAATATACGATAGAATTCGAATTATAACTTGTAGCTAGCTAGAAATTAGACTAAAGTAAAGTAAGAAATTTAATCACAATTGAAAATTCTTTAAACGTTAACTCATTTTTTTATTAAATAATATCGATATTAATTAGCATTTTTTTTGTTTACTTGTAATCATTTTGAAGCTTAATGTTAGAGCGATATTTAATTTAACAATAAGAATCATTCAAGCGTGTTCAAAGATTTTATTATATTTCTAAGCCTGCGTTTGTGACTTAGGTGATCTTACTTGTAGTTGGTAAACATATATTATTACGTTCCAGTCTTGCAGAGGAAATACATCGCATATTCGGAATCATAATGTCTCTGCAAGTTTGCGAAAGTTCGGCCGTCGCAGTTTTGCTTTTGCTTCGCTTAGCGGTAAGCACTAACTTTCTTAAGCAACGAAATATTGTTGTTTGCAAAGCACTGAATCATCTTGGTAACTTTCAGCTTTCCCCTCATCTCAACTTGACAAATGCCTTCATGACGTATACTTTTGTTGGATCCCTTTTCTTTTTACTAGCATTGAATCTTTGGAATGCGGGAGAGATTACTTATCAGGTATTTATTTTCATTAAAGATTTAGTAAGCAATTTTAATATATGTACATACTAAAAACTTAAAAAAATTTAAAATTCAATTTCAAACTTCCGACTAACCCATCAGCACAAGTGGCAGTAATCCTGGCTTTAGCATCCCGGGTCGCGGGTCAATTCCCTCTGAGGGCCAACAATTTCTAAGATGCAATTTGTTGGTTCATCTATTATAATTGTATTTATATATGTATTTCTTTACCAGTTGTCTGTCACCTATAACACTCGTTAGTTACAACTTAGTTAAGAATAGTTACTTTGGGAATAGATGGTCGTGCGTATAATTGTCTATTATATTAATATAAAAAAGAAGCTTACTTTCTTTATGTGGTGGGTGGTGGAGGTTTATAGAGCATGCGGTTTATGAATTCTGCATGCATGAGATATGAACTTTTAGCATTACATAGTATTTATTAAAACCTTGATTACAGCAAAATAATTTCAATAGGTAGTGTTTACTTATTGCTAGTTGGGTCGTACTTCATATCTTAGATATTTAACATTCACTGTAACAGGCATCACTATTGGCAAACTCAATTTTCTTTTGCGGCTGGCACCTCTGTAAATTGAATCGACAGTATGACAATGATATTCGACGTTTGGTCCTCATTGGGTGCACCCAAGCGCAGAAACCGCTGATACTTAAGGCATTTGGTATTCAGGATCTGTCTTATAACACTTTTGTTTCGGTAAGTTACATAGTTATATTATATGTATCAATTCATATTACGAAATCTCTCTGTCTGCAATGCTTTCCCCACAAGATCCGTCTATCCGATATCCGCTAGAGCAATTGATTGATTGCAAATTTGTCACGATGTTTTCCTTCATCGAAAAGCGTGTGAATAATTCCAAATATCAATTAGACATAAGTTTACAAAAAAAATCGTCGGAGTTTGAACACGTGACTTCGAAAAAATCACACGATCAAAATCACGCAAAGCTCTCACAGCTTTTAGGGCATGATAAAAGGCCTGTTTTCAATTGATGAGCAATGCTTATTATTATTATACTGTTGATGCTAACAACGTCGCTATTACAGCTAGTGTATAAAAAATTTAAATATACTAAGCTTACTAAACAATAGTTCGAGACACGACAAACATGTTTGTATAAATAACAAAAGCGGAAAAACCCTTTGCACAACTTCTTATCTAAACAAGAAAGCTGCATAAACTGGGAGATAACTTAGTTTCCTTTCAGGTGGCAAGAATGACGTATTCGATTTTCGCTGTATTTTATCAACGCCGAGAATGAAGATAAAATATATTTTATGCTCACAGAATATATCTACATCATGCCTAAATATTCTGCGCAATTTCCTACAAAGGAAAATATTTATTAATTTATCATGTAACGCACAATCTTTTTGGAATTTCTTAAGAAATAAATAGAACAAAATTTAATCTAAAGAAATTAATCTATAAGAATTAAGTTAATCTTAAGAAAGCACAAAAAAATTCTCAACGTTCAGTTTATTGTCTTTACTTATGTATTGGGGACGCTTGAAAATCAGCAAACGAGACAGAAATATACTTCCTAAACAATTTCAAGATTGGTATTTTTTTAAATAGTGCGACAACTTAGATTCTAGCAATAGGTAATTTACTCTATTACAAAATAATTTTGTAATATTTGTATATCATACTGATATAGCATTTTGCAAACAAATTTTCTATATTATTGTAGGAGACATTTATGAAAAATTACTTAATCTAATATTTGATATCAAAAATATCGATTTAATATGAAAATGAAAATTTATTTCGCAAAAGTTATATCACGACCTAGTACGTATTATGTATGAAATTTATATTAATAAAATCGATTATAGAATATTATAATATTCGCTTAGTTTAAATTTTTCATATGTTAATTTAAACATAAAAACAAGTAAGTTTTTCATAAATTTTTTGTCAATGCTGAATAATAATATGATAAACTAAATAAATATTTCAAATAAATTCGATAATTAACTTCCAGCAGCTATGAATTGGGCGTATATTGCAAAATTTAATAACATGTTGCACATAAATTAAGGTTACATAGTGAAAAATGTGTTTAATATTATATAAGTTAAAATATATTATTTAATCGCAAAATGCAGTAATAATTAAAATTTACGTCCCATTTTATCGTAACAAAACACTTAAAAATAATTTATTAATAAGTATACGTATGTGCTCAAAATACTATACCCTAGCTATATTTTAAGCAAATAAAATCATATATATAAAATGAAAGACGAATACCAAAGTGTATGAAAAAACAACAGATTCAACACAAGCAATATTTTACAGTGATGAGATGTTTTTTATCGAAGTCTTCAGTTTGTGAAGTTTGTGAGTATGGATGTATGATTTTTACTCTTTCACGGCGAATTGGCTGAACCAATATCGATAAAATTTGGCAAAATTATTCCTTATACACCGGAATAACATAAAGGTTAGCAATCCTATTAATTCTAAAGGAATAGGATGACATTAAAAAGCACTATCTATTTTCATCCTTTCATGCGACAACAGTCCACGCGAACGAAGTTGAGGTTAAAAGCTAGTATAATATAATTATAATAAAATTATATTGTCGTATTACAGTGTTCAGATATATACGTGATATTGTACCTTTTATGCAAAAAACTTAATGGAAAAGTTATTAAATCACAGAAAGAGACATGAAATTCCATAGTTAAAAATAATAAAATTATTTTATTGTATGTGTTGCTTTGTGGCAAGCCATAGCAAAAAAGTAATGACAAATTTGCTGTAAAATTTTGTTTATTTCTAAATTTGGACAAATTTCTATTGCGATCAAGCTGAAAAATTAATTCCTGATTCACTTAATAAATTATCTCGTGTTATTTTCCGGGGTCCACATCAAAGAGCTTTATGTGTTCATAAAAAATCCAGTCGCTTTAGTCATGTAATGTCTCGTGTACTCCCATGCCCGGAAACTACTAAACTGTAAACTTCACATTCTTGCGCTTCTAATAATATTTTACATGTTGAAAACTTCTTGATCTAATTTTTTAAGTGACGTATTTACATTAAAACCTTAGTATTTCTACTGTAAAGCCTGTTACTATACTACTTGCTAGGCAAAGGTCTCCTCCTATGTGAGTTGGAGGTTAAACCCGCCGCGCAAGTTCAACGAATTTCACGATGATTCTCTTTATCCTAAAGCGTTAAAAGTTGTAAATCCCAACTATCAATTACAAACATAAAATATAACGGAAAAACTAATTGGTGCCTGCCCGAGAAATGAACCCGTGATCTCTTGAAAAGAGTCGCGCAGTCTCGCCGTTCAGGTATCACAGTTTGTTTTTATAATGAAATTTAAGTCTACTTTACAAGTAAAACTACAGTAGGTTCTACTGCAATATTCCGAAGGCTGTGGTGATCAATCTCTATCAATAAAAACCAAACGTTTTCTACTGCTAATGGCTTTTAAATGAATTGAAGAAGAACATCTTACTAGTCTTTTAGCACTGAATGTGTGAAGCGGATTTGTTTCTAATAAGATTATAAGGGTACAATAATACAGAACAAGACAGTGTTCTAATTCTAATGTTGTAACCACCATTGTATATTGTACATACGAGTATTTATATATTATATATAGACATAAATATTAATATGTGTATACCAACCACCACGTACCTATTAACCATAACTATGTAATTACTCCTGGTTTTCTGGAAATTTTTATTATGCTCATTTTGTATATTTTTGTGGTGTACAATAAAAGTATAATTCATGTCAATGTCAAATGGTCAATGATCAAACATACGAATGAATGACAATTCATTCATTCGTATGTTCGAACAATCATTCATTCACCATTCGTGTGATGTTAAAATTAACTAATTCATTATCCATACTCGAGACACTGTAATAATGTAACCGTTGGTGATGTATTAATAACAACAATAAACTCTTAATATTTATAAATTCAAACAACATACTTGATTTGTTCATTAATGGGTAAATTTAAATCATATATTCAGATACGAGTAAGTCGTGCACTGGCTAAAGAATTTTGTTAAGTAATAAGTAATATTACTTCTAAGAACTTTCGTCGGCTGTAACGTAATACGTTTTAAATCACAATATAGTCGTACCAGGTTAATGACTACATTTTCTAGAACACCCAACCTAGTCATTAGCAGTAACCGACAACGTCTCGACAACCGTCACTAAGTAATTACAGAAGATTGATGGACGACCACTCTCACCACATTCTACACCTCACGCCTCCTTAGATCGGATCAAATTGAAACCTTTTATTTTCGCAGACGATAATATACCCTTAAGTTTCTACCACAACACTAGGATACTTATTGCGGCGTTTGTTACATTCATTCTCTTGCTTAATTTTCTTTTACACTTGACGCTAGTGACAAACAGACTTCTAAAAGGTTTTAAGTAGGTAGACTTAAGGAACAAGTCCTCAGTTTAATCATCATTCTCCTGCTTTTAACCGAAAGTGGGGTCGGCACAACATGTTGTCACATGATTTGGCTATGTATTTACGACCGGCCGCCTGCCTGACGTCAACTTAACTTAGTCACCTCTGCAACACCTCGGTAAGGAAGAGGGTGGTCTATTCTACTCAGCCGGATAACACACGGCGTGTCAATTTACTTAAGTCGCCTGTTACAACACCTCGGTAAGAAATGAGGGTGGTTTATGCAGAATGGTACTTATCCATAAAGGGTTATGCCAATAATGCAATGTCGCACTGCCGATCTGCTAGCACTTGAGTCACTACACATTAGTTATGCAGCCATTAATCGGTTGTCAGAGACTCGTTCGTTTATCAGCAGGTTACACCATGAGCAGGTGAGGTTGACACTTGAAGAAATTAAACGGGACGAGCCTCCCCCATACATCCTATGCAGAATGGTATTAGCGCTTAATGCTATATTACCGTTTTGTACATTATAAAAGTGGCAATAATAATAAATCATGCGCTTTTTAAATAAGTATAAAGTATAATACGTCACTCCGCCTTTGCAATGCGGGCGACCTCGTTTAGGTAGCCCCGAGGTGGGAGGTGTAAAAATTGTGATCGATGGTCTTTCTCGTAACGTAATGGAGTGGTAATGGAAGTTATTTTATATTCGATTAGTTTTATAAAAAGGATAAAATACGATTTCCAAAAATGTTTGGTTATCAGCTTTATACGAAAATACTTGAGACAAAAACTAAAGCCGCAACTTTAAAAGGAAGTCACTTAAATTTTTTCGTACCATGGCTTTTCATACACAGCTAAAAACGCTATGATAATACGGAATTCGACCACCTCGTACGACAATTTATTATTATTCTAAAAAATACACCCTTGATGCTACGTTGTTACTATTAAAATAATAATGACCAATTAACTACTATTAAAATACTATTAAACTAGTAATGACTATTAAAATAGTAATGTCAGTTTCTTACTAATATCTATTTACAAATCCATTTTATTCAGTTTTTATTTATATAGTTTTCTCATACTTAGTTTTTAATTTTAAAAATATAATGTCATCGTACATGTTTAAGTTGCATGCTGTGTCTGCAGATAAATGGCATTAGGTGTAAACTTATAAACCTTAAGCTGTGTCTATTTTAATATTTAATTTACACTTAATTCTGTTGGCGGACCTAGTAAAAATAAATAAATAAATAAATAAATAAATAAATTAACCCCTCGAACGTCAAGTGAGCACCATGAGCATAATTTAAATTTTGAAGATGTTTTCGTCACCAACAATAAATGTAAGTTATTATTATAAATTGATTTATTGTATTCAATCCGCCGTGTGGTATTGGGCTGAATAATAATAATAATAATAATAATAACTTTATTTAGCCCAACAATTACAAAAAATACAAAAAAAACAAGATTCAAAAATAGATAATAAATACAAATTCACATTAACAAATATCGTAGACACTCGTACTAAGATAACTTGTGCTACGAGTGTCTACCTCCCTCTGGATCAAAAATAGTGATTTTCTAATCTAATGTAATACATAAACAATTCTACATAAACAAATATTATAACTGACGCGTCTGTTGTGTTTTCATGTTAAGTGTTTTTGTGTGTGTTTGTGTGTGTGTGTGTGAGTGTGTGCGCTCTCTCGTATGCTCGTTAAGAACTATTATTGAAAATAATTACTAATTAAGTTATTATTTTGAATAATAGTTCTGTTTCGTTGTATTTTAGCTCCTTTATCCATGACATGAGCTTTATATTGCACTCGGTTCTGGAAAGTCCAAAAATATTTAGTTTTTTATTAATTTTATTGTACAGTCTCGCACCAAGTATATGCCCACTACGACCTGCAAACGCTGTTCTATGTCGCTTTACGAAATAAACATTTCTTACAGTACGTTTACTCCTCTTTAGCTATATGTCGGGTGGAAATGACTGATGGCAGCGTAATACTGCTTTCAGGATAAAAAGTTGCCTCACAGTTAGCACAGAACATTCCTTATATAGCTGGTTTGTTGCGTATTGCATTGGTTTCTTTGCCATGACTTTTAGGATTGCTCTCTGTGCTCTTTCAAGACGAAGCATAGTTGTGATGCCAGCACCACCCCACACACTGACACCATAGCAGATAATCGATTGTGCAAGTGAAATGTAGGTCATTTTTGTGATGTCACTGTCTGCTACTAGGCGGATTTTTTTAAATACGAAAATTAATTTCCTTAATCTTTGCACCAATTGTTCTATGTGATATTTCCAACACAAAAATCCATCCATAACTATTCCAAGATATTTTGTTTGTGAACTTCTAATAATACGAGGACATGTACAGTCATTAGCCGTAGCATTACATGAATGATTTTTGACGCTGAATAATAGTTGTGTTACTTCACTTACCGAAAAAGTTATAAATATCGTTTTTGAGAGGTTGAGGGTGAGAACGTTTTGTGTTAGCCACCTGTTAACTAATTTTATAGCGTTTTCAGCATGGATGCGGGTTTGTTCCCAGTTATTGCCATATGTAAGAAGTACAGTATCATCTGCATAGGAAACGATTTCAGCACAAGGTATGTTAAGTTCACAGAGATTATTTATGTAAATCAAGATCAACGTGGGACCAAGTACGCTTCCCTGAGGAACTCCATAACTAATTACAGCTTCTGTGCTCTCATGCGGACCAATTTTAACATATTGTGTTCGTTGTGTGAGATATTCCTTAAATATGTCAAGGACATTTCCCCGATGCCGAGTGTTTCTAACCTATCTACAAGAATGGGAATAGAGACGATATCAAATGCTTTAATAAGGTCAATAAAGATACCTATAACTTTACTTTTGGTTTCAATGCTTGAAACAATGTAATCGACTACAGTACTAATTGCATCTTCAGTAGATATACCTTTCCTAAAACCAAATCGTTTCTTAGAAATTGCATTTTGCTTGTTCACGTAACTAATTAATCGATTATTCAAAAAATTTCAACTATTTTAGAAAGCGTGGTTAATATGGATATCGGTCTATAATTAGTGAAGTTATCTCTATCTCCACTCTTATAGATAGGCAGTACAATACCTTTTTTAAAAGCTCTTGGGAATGTACCCTGAGCAAAGCAAAGATTAATTATATGCCTAAGGGGGGGAATAATAGACCTACGTGCCTCCTTTATGATATTGGTTGGTATATCAATCAATTTCAGCTTTGCCATTACAGCAGTTTAAAAACACTGTTAAAAAGAGGCTGATACAGAAAGCCTACTATACTCTTGAAGATTATTTAGAAGATAAGAATGTGTGGATATAGCTCTCTTTGAACGTGTACAAGACAGTAACGACATAATGTAAATAGTATTAAGAATTATATTTTTAAAAGAGCAACCGCCGAGTTTCTTGCTGGCTCTTCTCGGTAGGAACAGCTTTCCGAACCAGCAGTAGAGTTGACGATTCAAAAGCACTTGTTTACAAGTTTATTTGAATAAAGAATATTTTGAATTTGAATTTGAATTTGAATATATTGTCCCAGCCAGCAGTACAATTATTTTTGAGACTCATATAACACCATGGAATTACCACTTACATTTGTAGATGCTTTTACCGAGGTATCGTTAAATACGACTAAGGTAAGTTGACGTCAGGCAGGCGGCCAGTTGTAAAATACATACCCAAATCATATGCCAACATATTTATAACATGTTGTGTCGACACCAGTTAAAGTGGAATAAGTACAAGAGGATGATAATTTAATGTATTCAATGGGGCATTTTATAATAAAGAAAATGGTATACAAATCATATATATAATTATTAAGTAAATATATATATAGTATTATATATATATAGTATTATAGTAAGTAACATGATCTAAAAATGAATGTAATAATTCGTTCACCACCCCTTACTTTGACGGTCAAAGGGTTAATGTAGAACGTGTTTGGTAATCATATGTTTTTATTACAAAACGATAGATAACACGTTCCATTAAAACAAATATTGTGGTAAAAGTAAAGATTTTTTCAACACAAATCTGAACAAAGAGTTGTTCCAACAGGAGATTTATCACGAGCTACAACGACAACGGAAAAGTTGCGAGCAAGCGTCGGGAACAACTGTTGCGATACCTCTGTGTGGTCTTTTTTATATAGAAACCAACTCAATTCAACTCCAAAAGTAAAACTATATAAATAAACTTTAGCTTTAGTTTGTTTTTAGTCGTTACTGAGTGTTAGGGCTATTTGAAAAAGGTTCATCTCTATACATACACACATTTTTACACATTTATCTATTCTATAGTTTTATGCATTCCTAAAAGCACACGCTTTTCGATAAAGGAAAACATCGTGAGGAAACCTGCATATCTCTAGAGAATTTTGGAGATATGTGTAGCCTACCAATTCGCATTGGAGCAGCGTGGTAGGTTTTAGCTCCAATCCTTCTCTCCATTTTTGGAGAAGCCTATTCCCAGCAGTGGGAGAGTAACAGGCCGCTACTTACCTTTATGCATTCCTAAATACTGTTCAACGCATTCCAACAATAAGCTGATCGCCATACCAATTAGAAAAATTACTTAATCCTAATTTTGTAAAACGCTTGTCTGTTTATAATTTTTTTAAATAATGTATTTTTTTTACTTTTGCTATCGCTCTAATAGAGAATCATGTTTTACTTAGTATATACCTAATGAATGTAATAATTATAACAAAGATTCTATTTTTTTTTTAATGTATGTTGGTTATAATTAATTATTTTAAGCTAAATAACAAGGATTTCATGCGAATTATTGCACTCAGTTTCATCATCGCTCAACATAAATTATATTGAAAAAATTAATTAGAATATAGAAGAAAAATTGAAAACGGGCAAGTAAATTTCTGCCGAATATGATTTTAAAGGCGAAATTCTCGCAATGAAATGAGGTCACTATAAAGCCCGAGTTTCTCGGTCAAATCAGATCACTCCCTAAATTAAATGCCTCAATTATGTTCAGACCCTGATTTCACAATGCCGTTCCACAACCGACAATCTTCAATCAGCGATAAATTCCCACACAACAAAAACCTACAAAAATATAAACAAAAACTACATAAAGAGAAAATAGATTCGATACGATAGAACCCATTTTACGCAACACAAAGGCTATTGCGTTAAAGCGATATCGAAGGAGAATTTCAATTCCAAGATTTAGTG
The DNA here is from genome assembly GCA_029227775.1 of Morpho helenor. Taxonomy (NCBI): domain Eukaryota; kingdom Metazoa; phylum Arthropoda; class Insecta; order Lepidoptera; family Nymphalidae; genus Morpho; species Morpho helenor. The sequence continues at coordinate 6,760,027 of JARGCU010000006.1, forward strand.
GTTCCCGACATCTTCAGTTACGGCCTATTCATTGTTGTACGGTAAATCACCAGTACACTGTGAAAGCAGGTTAAATTAAAGATTTATCGATTAACCCACATGTCGTTGTACCGATTGTCTGCGAAATATAACCGGTTTCATGAATTGATAAAAGGGTTGGAGTTATGCCGAGAGCAATGTAACAACGGCAAAATACTTCTACGCATTGTTCGTAACGGTATGTAGAGTTTTAGCTTTAATTGAACCGTTTCAGAATATAATTGACTAAGCTTTTTTTGTTAAATCAAAGTATAATTTTATTAATACATGTATGTAATGTAGTAAATAATTTATATAATTAGGCGTTACTTTGCGGAGATCCATAATACAAAAGTAATAATAAAATTATTTTGGTATAATCCGCAATGAACGCGTCGATTTCCGCGCGATCCGCGTGATTCATCGTGGATTATAGCAAAATAATTTTATTTTTACTTTTGTATTGTAGTAAAATTGAAGCTTATTATTGGGCTAACATATAGGATTCGTTTTTCAAGATTCTGAAAAGTAATTACATAATTGGTGGTATTTTAACATTTACATTAAATTGAACCAAGTCGAAACGAAGTAAAAGTGCATAAAAAAGAAATCGCTTACAACTGCGATAGAAGGAGACGTAAATTCGTGTGTATGATGAGTACCAATTTAACGATTAACCGGGTATACAGATTCGTATGTGAGTATAGACAGACCTAAATCTGGAATCACCATAAAATATTCCAGGATAATAATGGTCATTATAAAACTCGATTTTCATCTATATCTTCGTGTCTATAGGTAAACATTTTTATTTATGACATAACTTTTGCACCATGTGTAAAGCCACGGGTATTAATAAAAAAATATATTGAATAAGTTTAAATAATCTTTGGATAACTTTCGAGATATATTGCCTTTATAATTGCAATTAGAACTAGCATACCATATGGTACAAAAATTTTAGTTAAAACTCCAGCTTTATACACCTTATAGTATATCCTTGTTTCTAAATGGTTCTAAATCTAGGCACTGTTATAGTCGCTATTCGAACATTGCAACCTTATAGTACTTATTATATAGAAATTTGTAGTTTTCAGAAATAATCATATTAATTTACTTACGATAATGTACGAGACAATATAGTATAATTTGGGGGACACTACCAAGTGCAAATATTTCCCACTCCTATATTATATAAGCCAATCATACAAGTATAACTCAAATAATTCAGTCATCCTTCGCTAGTAGCGGTTTTGTTAGTTCACAAAGTCTAAGTTTGACAGAAATTAGTAGCTAAATGTCCTTACGAAACCACAAATTGCTATAGCTATTCAAAACTTCTGTTGGCCCCTTAGATATTGGCATTGAACAATACTCCTTTGTGAAAGCTACCTTTTGATAAAATATTCATATTGACAATAAAACGTTTTTAATATTATATTCTAACATATTATAAAACCTATAGCCTAGCGGTAAGACCGTTCTTTCTCAAAGGGCACGGGTTCAAACCCCGTGCAAACACCAATGAGCTTTTATGTTAAACTTAAGTGTCTAATTGATAAGGCAATTCATCACACTTTTGTGATTTAATATTAACAACTTTAATAATATAAATTGTTAATCTATATATATATAAAAGAAAGTTGGTCTTAGTTACACTATTTATAACTCAAGAACGGATGAACCAATTCAGCTGAAAATTGGTGGAGAGGCTGCTTAGAACCAGGAGACGGACATAGGACTTTTTATCCCGTTCGACCGCATTAATTTTATCCCGTCAAGTCACTATAAAACGTGGTACAACAAAAACGACTATGACATGGAAAAACAACATAAATGACAGCTAAACGTAATTTAGTCTTTGGTAAAAATTTGACAATTATTAAAATAGTAGTAGCTATAAACGTTACCACATAGTATAAAACAAAGTCGCTTTCTCTGTCTGTCCTTATATCTCTATGTTTGCTTAAATCTTTAAAACTACGCAACAGATTTTGATGCGGTTTTTTTTAAATATATAGAGTGATTGAAGAGGAAGGTTTATATGTATAATAAAATTCAATATGGAGTAGAGAAATACTGTGAATATCACTGAGTGACATAGGCTTTATACCCGTGCGAAGCTGGGGCGGGACTCCTAGTATTATATAATACCATCAACCAAAGAGTTTTTAAATTTTTGTACGTTCGAAGTGCTTTCAAACAAACTCGAAACCTCTATATTTTTGTGTGTCTATTGTTACATTTTCTGTATTGTTCTGACCAAGTAATATAAACTTACATTATTCGAATGTGCATACCGTCAAATATTGTAAACTGGACGTGCTCGCGGCTTTGTCCGCGTGGAAATCAAGTTGTCACATAGTTTTTCCTGCGTAAATTCCGACCCCGCGGAAATTTAATCGGAATATACTATAAACTAAAATCTTCCTCAAAAACTACACTATCTTTGAGTTAAAAACATAAGAAAAATTCGTTTAGTAGAACTTGAGAAAAATCGATCGCATACAGACAGACAGCTTTTGAGGACTTTGTTTTATAAAAAGTATAGATGCGATAGTCTATGTGTGTGTTACGCTTTTACAGCTATGTAGAAGCAAAAAAAAATTTGCTACAAAAAAAATGACACAATTGAAGGTACATATAGGTTACAGATTTTCGTTTTTCATTCGATAATTGTATTTTAACATTTACAAGTAAATTATAGTGAAGTCACGAGTACCACAAGTTACTCGTAAGTTTTTTTTACATTTAAAAATCTATCTGTTAAAAGTCTGTCATTATTGTACTTCCGGCTATAAAGAATATAATACATAATTGAGAGCTTTTGAACACTAAAGTCGAAACGCCAAACAAACAAAGCCACAGATACCACTAGTTTTGATATAATTTTGGAAATATCTAAATTTCCGAGTTATGTTTAATTCGAATTGTTTCCACTTTGCTTACTTCTCCGGTTCCCACAAATATCAGTTTATCTTTCAAAGTTCATCAGAAGTAAAAACAAACAAAACCTTACTTTATCTTCGCCAATAAAGTAAGTCTGCGTTAACAATTCAGTCGAAAGAGCTTCAAAATATCGACTTCAGTGAGAACATTTGATTTGCTAGTATAAAAGACCTCGATAAGAAATGTGGGTAGTCTATACTCTACTCAGGTGGGATACTTTATAAACGTGTATTTCGCTCTATCTACGATGAATTATTATAATCATTACTTTTTACTATGTTATTTCGTAAAGTTTTCATTCGCTTGTATAAAACGAAACTTAATTACTATTTCTGAAAAGACAACCATTAAATTCCTTGCTAGTTTTTATCAGTGAATTACAGCATTTTCATCTAATACTAAAATCGTTCTGGCAATTCTATTCTAAAATAATCATTAACCGAGTTCGAATTAAATACAATACCTAATTTACAGAATTAGACGGAGATCCATAATACAAAAGTAATAATAAAATTATTTAGCTATAATTCGTAATAAAGTAAATATAAAATATATAAAATGCTATATGTAGACTGGACTATCTGTTTTCATATCTGCATACATTTTTCATACATGCAGTATTCGTAAAAACATATGCACAAAAATCCACCGTCGCCACCATAGTACAAAAGGACTACGCACGTTCATACTCATTGCTATCACAAACTCGACAGTTGTTTCGCCCCGCAACCGAAGATCGGACCCTCTATATCACCTGATGATGATGTGACGATCTATATATTGAGAGATATTAAAATATGGCCCGGTAATAATACGGGAGTATTAAAGAACGTTTAACCGAAAGATCGATGCCACGAGCAATTCTAGTAAAATCCAAAACAATACGGTTTCTTGAATTAGTAAGAGGGTGCAGACAAATTGCTAGTAAGGAACACGGAACGATCTCCGACTTACTCCGAAAACGATAGTGTTTCGCTAGTTACAATAATAAATAGGAGCTTAACGCCGCCGAATGGCCGATTAGGGCATTCTTGACTCAAACACGCGCGTTCTGGCAAAGTAAGCATTTCTTTGGTACGACCCTCAAGGGTTTATGAACGATGGACAAAGTGGTTTTTGGTAAAACGTACATTCCTATCGTTTGTGGATAGAAAAAGTTATTTAAATATCAAATACTTCGTTCACGTGGGCTATTGTCACGTGATAGGTTGATAATAGATGGTGCTTTTCAATGTCAACCTACTCCTGTAGAATTAACAGGATTTCTATAGCCTAATTGTTATGCCGGTGTATAAGGAATAATTGAGCCAAATTTAATATATATTGGTTGAGCAGATTCGCCGTGATAGAGTAACAAACATACATGCATCATACTCACAAACTTTTGCATTTATAATATTAGTAGGATTAAGTAGGACTAGGGATTTTATTCTATCTAGTCTCGGGGACGCTTGTACACAGTCGGTACAGGAAGCGGTTAACTCTTGTAAAAGACTATTTCACCCATTTCCCCATGTTGGGACATGGGTTTCAATGCTGTCCCGACGGTGTCACCTGCTTTAGCCTACCACTAGTCGCTTTGACAAATCTGATAATATCCCTGAAGGAGATATGTTAGGCCATCAACTTTAATTTCATCCTTACCTAATATCTCCCATCTTGACAGCGAGTAGATGGTCACTCAGACAAAGGCGACGACTCTTTTCTTCCTCTACGGATTCTAATAAGGGATATATAATAAGGGATAATAACTAGGGATACCCGCAATTTTATTTGCACTTTCTTAAGCATTTCGGTACCAAATAGTGCAATATAATATGCTTTTTTCACTATGCCCGAAAGAATATATATAAACAAGGAAGATTCGTAATTGCGGTTTAAAATTAAAAACAGGTTATTTTTCTCGAATTTTACTTACTTTTTTATGTTATCCGCGTAACTTAGCTGACTTATTTTTTGAATAACTGATTGATTTATTAAAATCAAAACAACAAACCGCTTTGAATCAACCGAGTATCTTCATAGCATATGAGATACACCTTTCAACCTCTGTAGTGCTCTAGATACGTTAATAAAAAAAAAACTAAAAACGTTCTTGTCCGCATCATTAACACACTACGTTTAAATGTGAACGACTTTTTGGTTTTTACATATCATATCGCATGTATATCGCGTCAACCAAATTCATAAATGAATAAAACCATAAATAATTAATAACAATGTGGAATTAATTTTATTGATTGTGATAATCGCGACTTTAATTAAGTTTTTACGAATGTACGTGTACTAGTACAATATGTGCATTTTTCTGTTTACCGGAAAGAAAACCCGGAATTTTTCTAACCTTTATAAATTTTGTGAATATTGGTCTTCTGCTGCCTAAATCTACTACATCTAATTCACCTAATTGGTAAACATTTTCATTACTACACCATATTGTTAACCCTGTCTCAATTTTAAAATTTTAAATTGTTTTTTTTTATAATTCAAAACTTTTATAATATAGCAACAACTTCCGAATTTTAAATCCATCCTAAATCCACTTCTTAGCCTGGTGAAGAAGCTAACTTCACTCGTGTTATATCCATGTGATTTTTGGTATGAAGATAGTGTAATGGCTGGAAAGTGATAAACTGCTCAGCAAATATAAGGCTTTTATTTCTCTACTGAAAACTATTCATACGAAGTCGTGGGAAAAAACTAATAGTTCGGATTAGTAAGCTATGAAATTTAAACATACATAACAATAATATATAACACATGCATGTTTGTACGCAAAGTAATTTGTTCAGGCAGTTGTTTGAAAGCACTATATGAGAATCGATAAGTTGCGAGGATCACCCATATAGCTGAATAGCACCCTGAAATTGAAAACGGATAGAAAACACATTATAGTCCGCACGCAAAAGCCTATAACTGGTAAAGCGAGGTTGAGTGTAAAATAGCTTTAAAACTGCAGGCTATATAGAATTTGTAGACCGTGAACGGTCAACTACCAATATAGTTTTGAAAACGAGCAGAAATAGAATAAACCTAATCGGTTTTAATATGTTTATAATAATTAATCGAATTAGGCGTTATTTTGCGGAAGTCCATAGTACAAAAAGTAATGAAAATATTATTTTGCTATAATCATCGCAGATATATCGCGGATTTTCATTACTTTTTTTCAATTTTATAGTAATACTAAATTAGTACACTACATTATTTAAATTTATATACAGGCTATAACTAATAGGAAGAAGATTTGTTATATTTAATATTATATGATTTGAAATAGCTATACACAAATAAATATGGATATTTTCCAATTAAGTATGACTTTTACATATTACATGAGGAAAAAACCTTTTACCTCGTTTTAAGCACATTTCGCGCTTTGCGCGTTTGAAATTTAATACAGTTAAAGTTCATATAAAGGAATATAGAAAAAAATAAAATTTTGTATAACATGTTACAAATACCATGATGATGATATAAAATAAATAAAATTATTTCCTTTGTTTATATTTGTCTTGAAAATTGCAAACTTAACCAAGTTTATTAATACATAAGCACCTTGTCCTATTACGCTAAAATATTAGAGCAGTGGACAAAGAAAGAAGAATACAATTTCAGTAAGAGAATAAATGCCAATTTAAATCTTGTGTCACTCATGAATTTTTTGTCAATGGCGGCATCTATTTGTCTTGAGTCGCGAGTAGTCGCTGGATTCTGGCGGTATAAAATCGTTTGGTGTGGAGATCCCATGAAAAGGCCTATGTCCAGCAGTGGACGTCCATTGGTTGAAGAAGAAGAAAAACATTTGACTTGGAAAGATCTCCACACCACGCTTCAGCTCACCTTTATTCGACCTTATTTTTTTTTAAATATTAAGCTCATAATTCCAAACACTACGACGCACAGACATTTAAAAGCAAATTCAATCCATTGTTTGGCTAAATTTTATTCCTGATCTAAAGTTATAAGTTGCATATGTGACTAAAAATATTTGGTGCCATGCTCAAAATTTCGTGTTGAAATGGCTTCAGCCATTAATTTAAAAGTGCAATAAAAACTCTCTAAAATTATTGAACTAATTTAAAGAGTGCCCACTTGAACGAAATTTACGAGTTGATAGAAACTTATACGACGAAAAATGATTTCAAAACTTGGCTTTTACTAATACTACGATTATACTTATACGTATATAAACAAGTTGGCAGACTAACTGGCGCGACGTTAGTGTTTTCATTTAGGGTTCAAAATACGCGTTATTACAACACGACCCTTAAAATAAATAATTTCATTAGAAGACATCTTCAAAAACCAGTTAATATTTATGATGAGTTACATTGAATTTAAGTCATTTTATTTACGACAGAATAAATTTAACATCTTGATTTACAGCTTATATATTAAATTCATGTTAGTTACCATACTCCTCCGATACAGCTTGACCGATTTTTATGAAATTTTATATGCACATTCAATAGGCCTGTTAGATTCTATCTATTTTTTATACCCCTAAGTGATAAATTTTTTTTTTATATTTTATAATGTACACTAGAAATTCCCTGCCTGGTCTGCTAGTTTACTATAAATTTAATGTGTGCTTTACGGTGAAATTAAAATGAATATCTCATGTAAAGATTTACTGGAGTGTGCGGAACACCTTCAAGTGGCAATGGAAAATTAGTGTTTCCTAAAATTCATATTCAGAGATACAAAGAGGCCATTTAAACTTAATTTTTAAATTCGTAATGTCGGAAATGAAATTGTTCATAAATAAAAGAACGACTTTTAACTTTCAATGAAAAACGGGACAAGCTCTAAGAATGCGTTTGGATTAAACGAGCTGAAAACGTTTTCCATTAATCTTCAGTAATTAGTAAGTAACGGTCGGTGCCGCTAACGACAAGAGAGGCGTTAATAAAAGTCGGTCACTAGAGACTGGGTCACTAAAATTTTATCAATTTAGGCTTTTCTACTTTAACAAAATTCGATTGCATGATCCTTTGTAGACTATTCTTTTTTATTTTATTTTTATTCATTTAACGTTTTTAAGAGTACATAAATAAATTAAACTTAAATATAGCATTAAAAAAACCACTAAGGTTTGTCGCTAACGCTACAATCAATTCACCTGTTGATTGTTCTATATACTTCTCTTCTATATACGATTGTATGAATAAATCTAATATTGAAATATATAATATAGAACTGGCACGTTGGTGCAGTTAGTAGTTGGCCTTCAACTCCGCAGGTCACAGGTTCGATGCCCAAAGAGGGCCAACATATTCTATAAACAATTTGATGGTTCTTCGAATCTTGGTGTATATGTGTGATTAAGTATTTATTTAAAATTATGTATGTATATATTTACCAATAGTCTGTCACCTATAACACAAGTATCAAGTCATCCCATTCGAAAAATAAATTGACAAAACATGTAACTTTAGTCTTTGGATGGGGCGAAGTTATCTACTTTGGGCTATCTATGTGGAATTGTCCCATATGTTTATATATTTATTTATAAAATACTCTATACACGGCCTATCGTAACTTCAGCACGTCTCGTCTACTCGTTAAAGAGATAAAAGAAATAAAGGCTAACAGGATATTGATAATAGAAAATATACAAATAATTCGAAGGTTAAAACTGCACAAATGCACCGATATATTCTCTACCGTAAACGGGTCTCAAAAAGGCCTTTATACGAGCGTTAGGCCATGGCCCCAGAAACCGTAAGCCCGGGTATTGAAGTTAGCTTCGGAACATACCCAACTTGTCCGTTGATTCAATTGAATTCTGCACTAAGTCCATAGCGTTTATGCAATTCATTAGCTTGCCTGACGTCAACTTAACTTAGTTGCCTTGTACGACACATCGGTAAGAAACAAGAGTAGTCTATTCTACTCCGCCGGACACGACACGGCGGGTCAACTTACTCGTACCTTAGGATATTAGACTAAATTAGAAGGATTATATTTACACAAGCTTGTACACAGTATTAAAATCATCATAGTTATTGTACAATTTATGGTTAACCACAATTTTTCGTTATCATACTCGTAGATCAGTGGCTAACCATAAGATATAATCATAGCTATCCGCAAAACGTCCGCAAACTTATAATCGATAAAACAAATTAACGACGCCTCAACTTCCAACAAAATCTCCTGTTATAAGGAGCTGACGGAGTTCGTATCTTTGATGGTTAAGTACAAAACCCACTTATAAGACTTTTCCTCGAGTTAATGCGGTAGTATAAGAACTTTTTACGTCAATGGAACATAAACCTGTATTAAAAATCCACATCTAATGAAAAATCAATAATGGTTAAAAATGGTGGAAAATAATAATGGTTATTTTTAATATGCCAACGAACCAACAAATTTACAACATATTATGTACGTATTTGTATTCCACTTAAAGCAGTTTATAATTAAGCTAAAATCTTTCATTTTAGCCCTTACACCTGACTTATACACATCCTTCCCCAACAATTCTCCACTAGGTGAAAATAAAAATTTCTTAAAATTGCTCCATGTTTCGTTGTTTTGTTTAATTATTGAAATCATCATCATTCTTTTACCCTTAACCCACTCTAAGCAGGATCGGAAAAATCTTTTATTTCTGTCTAAAATCTTTTATAATCATCTTTTATTCTCTCTCCTCTATTATTTGTCAACTCTGATTTCTCAACCATTTATATGCATATCATTATTCACAAATCGCCGTGCGGTATCTGGCTGAATAGAATAGACTTCCCTCATTTCTTAGCGAGGTGTCGTAAAAGGCGACTAAGGTAAGCAGACCCATCGTGTGGTATCCTGTTGAGTACAATAGACCATCCCCTTTCTTACGGAGGTGTCATAAAATACGACTACTGTAATTTGACGTCAGGCAGACTGCCGGTCGTAAAATACATAGCCAAATCATGTGACATGTTTATAACATGTTGTGCCGACCCCATTTAGAGTGGGATAAGGGCAGGAGGATGATGATCATTCTTCACACAATCCATCCATCACTTTTAGGTCTCTATCTAGTCATATATCCATCCACATTCATATTTAAAACTCTTTTGGTCACATGATTTTCATCCCTCCTCATTACATGACCAAACCAACTTAATCCTTGTTTGATTATTCAAGTATAGATAATAAAATGAATAATAAAAAATCTTTTTAAGATTCCAGAAAGACAAACAAATATATGTATACTGTAATCAATTATTCTATGTATTGGTTCAAATGTAGAATTTAATTTATCAACAGCTGTGTGGCAGCTGTCGATCATCTGACACGAATTAGCAAAACCAAATTGAAATCTCCAGGGTCCCAGACACGTCGGTTCATTAATGCTTTACATTTTCAAATTTATAATGTCACATTGTTTTGGTATCAACATTGGTAATATACACTCGAAAAATAATCTATACTTATAATAATATATACTTTACTAGTAGGTATTATGTATCTCTCTCTCTCTCTATCTCATCAACCAATAGCCGTTCACTGTTGGACATAGGTCTATTCCATGGACTTCCACGCTACACGATCTTGTGCCGCCTGGATCCAGCGGCTCCCCGCGACCTTTTTGAGGTCATCTGTTCATCTGGTTGGGAGTCTGCCTACACTGCGTTTTCCGGTACGGGGTCGCCACTCTAGCACCTTGTATTATCTAAATCTATACTTATTATAAGTATAAGCGGCACAAAATCGTGCGTTCTGGAGATCCCATGAAGAGGCCTATGTCCAGCAGTGGACGTCCATCGGTTGAAGAAGAAGATGAAGAAGAAGATACTTATTATAAAACAAAGTCCCCAAAAGCTGTCAGTCTGTATGTGATCGATTTCCTGAAAATCAAATTAATGGATCGTTGTACAGTTTTAAGTAGAAGATAGTGCAATTCTTAAGAAAGGTTGAGGTTAATAGAAAATTACGGTTTTATGTAAATTAACAATGAGATATATATTTGTGCCACACTGATTTTCACGCGTTTGAAGCCGCAGGGACAGCTAGTTATATTATAAAATAAAATCGCCAAAACGCTGTCGGTCTGTATGTGATCGATTTTACCAAAATCTACTGAACGGATTTTTCTAATGTTTTCACTTAAAGGTAGTACAATTCTTCGAAAAGGTTTAGGTTAATAGTATTATTTTATGTAAATTGAAATAGGAAATGTTTTTTGTGACAGACTGATTACCACGCGGGCGAAGTCGCCTGCAAAGCTAGTGTTAAATAATGGTCTGTGCATACTGTTGTTAAAAAAATGTAAATTGAATCATAAATTAATTCCATAGTAGATCATATTGCTATATTCGACAATAAATGAAATACTCAATCTTATAAGCTTTTAACGTTTGAAGGATTAGCTGTAAAAGTTTAACAAACAGACAAACTTTCTCTTTTATATTATTAGTAAAGATAGAAATATACCTTTATTAATTGCCTCTATATATTATGTACTTTATCATATATTTTAACTCGGTAATTCATGATTGGTTTACCATAAATGAACAGCATGAAAAATGTTTTATACAAAAAATATATTTACCTGCATGCTGCTGTATAGTAACCTCTCAATATTGTAAACGACCTCTATAAATATTTTGGACTTCTGCCAACTAACGTTGTCCATTCGACATGCCTACTCCCAGATGACCTAAAATTAGTTATATGAGTATATGGAGGCCTTAACAAGCGAATGCAAGTTGCTGACGCAGCGTTCTAGTACTCAAGGGTAAATAGAATACTAGATAACAACTTTTTTAAATAATTAATGCGGCAATTGTCCCTAACACTCGTTTATTAGACGTTGTTGCATCATTCGCGTAAATCATAATATGGCAAATATAAAGTAACGACCTGTAACTATCCCACAGCTGGGCATAGGCCTCCTTTCTCTGTTTTCGGAAAAAAGGATTACAGCTATATGACCACGCTACTTCAATGCGGAATGGTAGGTTACACATAGCCCCAGAATTTGTTGTAGTGTGTTAAAATGTATTTAATTGGTTTGAGGTACTATTCACCTACAAATACACAAGTTTACTAATAAGCCGCGGTCGCACTAACTATGTCACCGACATACCAGACAAAACTCTTTGGTTTTAGGTTTGTATTTTTTGTTATAACTGCGTTTCATTGGTTTAAAAAAAAAATCTCGATGTTTTCTTTCACCGGAAAGCGTCTGACAAATTGTAATGATTAAATTAGCCACAAGTTTAGCAATAAAATTCATTGATTCATGCCCGGGGGCCTGAACCTGAGAACCACTCGAAAGAATCGCACGATCTCACCGCTGAGCTATCACATGCAAAATTGTATTGCATAAACCTTAACTATATAGCCGTGTGGTATCCAGCTGAGTAGAATAGACCATCCTCATTTCTTACCGAGGTGTCTTAAGAGGCGACTAAGGTAAGTGGACCCGAAGTGTGGTATACGGCTAAGTGGAATAGACTAACCACATTCCTTACCGAGGTGTCATACAAGGCGACTAAGGTAAGTTGAAGTCAGGCAGGCGGCCGGTCGTATAATACGAAGCCAAATCATGTGACAAAATGTGACCCCACTTAGAGCGGGATAAGAGGCGGAGAATAAAACCTTAACTATACCAATAGAAAAATGTCCTTTCCCTTTGACCAGATGGATTAATGCTTATCCCCACCACGTTGCTTCAATGCGATTGGCAGTGGTATTTTACATATATTTCAGGAATTTCTTGGAGATATCTCCATATCTTTCAAGCAACTTGCATTACAATATTTTGCAATCGTAAAATGCATGGTGAATTTTAAATATCAATTAGGCATATCAATTTTTAAAAAGACTCATATTCTAAAATATGCACAAGGCTAAAATGTTATGACAGATTGACTATTGTGGTAGTTTATATTATTGGGATAATATAAACAACCACAGCGCAAAAATAAAGAAGAAAAATTCCACGATGAAATGAAAGAATAAATATTGAATCAATAAAATCTTTAAATTAAATTATAACAAAAATAAATAAGGTGTGATACTAATAACTTTTACGCAGACTAAAAATTTAGGTAAAAAAACATTAGAAAGCGACCTAAATTCGAGAGCTTTTATCCTATTTTACCTCCCTATCATTTTTTGTGCGAATTGCATTTTGTTTATTGTAACCGCAACGATTTACCTCCCCGCCTATGCCATGTTTTCAAAACTAGAGCAACCGCCATACGCTTCAATATTTATTATATAATAATAACCTACATTTTAAAACTAAACTTTCATATAATGTAAAAATTGGCATTGCAAAAACTGTAGGTTTCCAGGTTACATTGTAATTAACCATAACAATTTAATTTTAAGTTATTTTATACAGTTAGTTTAATATTTGTATTTTATTATTATTATAAACTAGCAATTGCCAGCGGCTCCGCCCGCATGGAAAGATTCAAACCGTAATACCTATAGTCTTTTGATAACCATAAAAATGGTTAGAGTAGATTAACCTTAAAAGCAAGACATGCTGCCGCGGACTTTTATATAGAACTTTTAGAGGGGAACAATTTTGTAATACATGATTTTTAATAACCATAATCGTTTACTCAGCGCACGCAAGAAAAGCTTTCAACTTTTTAATGCTGCTCCTGTCCTATTCATCTTAGCGTGATGTGATATAGCCTATATATAGCCTTTCTCGATAAATGGACTATCTTACACTGAAAGAATTTTTAAAATCGGTCCAGCAGTTTCTGAGATTAGCGCGTTCAAACAATCAAACAAACAAACAAACTCTTCAGCTTTATATATTAGTATAGATTTGATCTGTAGGTAGTCCTATTGGAAAGTCGTGTGATCTCTAGTTACCGTCCGTAGATTGTTATTTACTTTATTACAGATGACTGAGAGTGATATAAACTATCGGGAGTTACACGTCTTATTGTGAGTCAACCATAAAAGATAGACATATGCTGTCGTGGGATAGTTTTTATATAATTTTAAGGAGAACATTTCCGTCATATATGATTTCTGTGTAGCTTTAACCATGAAGGTTGCACACGCGACGGAAGCTTAAAAAATGGAGTAACTTCTCCCGTTTTCCCAACATTTCCCTTCACTGCTCTGCTCCTATTGATTGCAGCGTGATGAAAAGTATACTATAACCAGCCCAGGAGTATGAAAAAAAATTGTACCGAGTTTCGTTAAAATCCGTCGAGTAGTTTTTGTTTCTATAACGGTTATACAGACAGACAGACAGACAGACAAAAATTTTACTGATTGTATTTTTGGCATCAGTATCGATCCCTAATCACCCCCTGATAGTTATTTTGGAAATATGTTTCAGTTACAGAATTGACCTTTCTACAGATTTATTATAAGTATAGATGATTTCATTCGATTTGATACAAGACAACTTTCAGGGTTAAAAAATGTACGTGTAAAAAATATTAATATATATTTTAACACAAACATTTATGCAGCTTGTTGGAGCCACCATAATTTTTATTAGATACGAGTATATAGGACACGTCATTTTTTATAAAAAAATGTACATAAATTACCTGTACCAACATATATCTATACTTATAATAAATCTGTAGAGAGGTCAATTCTGTAACTGGAATATATTTCCAAAATAACTATCAGGGGGTGATTAGGGATCGATACTAATGCCAAAAATGCAATCAGTAAAAATTTTGTCTGTCTGTCTGTCTGTCTGTCTGTCTGTCTGTCTGTCTGTATAACCGTTATAGAAACAAAAACTACTCGACGGATTTTAACGAAACTCGGTACAATTTTTTTTCATACTCCTGGGCAGGTTATAGTATACTTTTCATCACGCTACAATCAATAGGAGCAGAGCAGTGAAGGGAAATGTCGGGAAAACGGGAGAAGTTACTCCATTTTTTAAGCTTCCGTCGCGTGTGCAACCTTGATGGTTAAACCTACACAAAAATCATGTATGACGGAAATGTTTTCCTTAAAATTATATAAAAAATATCCCACGACAGCATATGTCTATCTTTTATGGTTGACTCACAATAAGACGTGTAACTCCCGATAGCTTAGCAGTTCGAAGCTTTCTGGTTATATTTGTCTACTCCTACGTTTATATCACTCTCAGTCATCCCTAAATAAAAAAGTGAATAGTATTAACCATTGTATAAAAAAAGAATCATTGAAATCGGTATAGAAACACCAAAGTTATACATGAAATACGCTAATAATAAGCCATCGCGCGTGAATACTGAATCATGCTATAGGGATTATCACTACATACTATAAAACAAAGTCACATTCTTTGTTTGTCCCTATATCCCTATGACTGCTTAAATCTTTAAAACTACGCAACAGATTTTGATGCGGTTTTTTAATAGATAGAGTGATTCAAGAGGAATGTATAATAACATTCAATATGGAGTAGAGAAATACTGTAATGTTTCTAATGTGATGTCGTAAATAATTACTTTTTTTTCTTTATAATTAATAATTACTTTGATGTTAGATATAGCAGGAAATCTTCTTGGTATAGGGAGAGGAGAATTGTTTTTCTTCAAATTTAACGCGTGCGGGCCACGGGCAGTAATGAATAAATTAAAACTACTGGATCGATTTTAATAATTTTTTTCACTGAGTGACATAGGCTATATATTTTATACCCCTGCGAAGCTGGGTAGGCCGCTAGTAGAAAATATAACTAAGGTTTAAACTTATAAAATAATATGTAAAAATATTATGTTCAAAACTTATTTTTATAGTGAAAAGTGTATGAAATAAATATACTCGTAATTATTAATATGTCTTCGATAGTAATATGTTTAATTAATGACATTATAACAGTATTCTAAAAATATGAAAAAATGAATACGTAACATTTTAATTAATAAGTAATATTTTAACTTAATTGGATATTATTAATAGACATTTTCATAATTATTACTTACCTAGCAGAACATTGTAAAATTTTGCAGCGAGATTCGAGTTTACCGTTTTTGTGGTTAATTAAAAACAGCGCTTTAAGCATTTTAAAATTAAACATTCGTTGAAAATTTTAACACTATTTTTTTAATGTAATTCATTTATTGTTTTCATGTCTTAAATTTTAATTTATTTCATAACAGGTTAATTTACTAATAACTTAAATTATTTATTAAGAAAAACCGTGCCTCCAGCTCCATGGGTGGCGGGTTCTATTCCCGCCGAGGGCCAACATTTACTATAAAATATTTGTTGTTTCTTCGACCCTGGTTTTATAATTGTATTTAAGTATGCATTTAAAACTATGTATATATATCTGTTATCCATAACACATGTTTTAAGTACTTTAGGAACGAACGAACGTGTGTGTAAGTGTCCCATACATTTATATTTTTATAAAATATTGAGAATATCATAGAAGTGGTTTCTCATTTAGAATCACAGGTGACCCAAAAATAAATAGACTTTTGGAAGTACTCCAAGTTTGTATCCAATCACGGCATGTCAGTGAGTGCGTCAGTTGATTTAAGTAGGGGAGGTATCTATAAGAATATGTGCGGAGTCAGTCATGTTCTGAATGTTAAATTGATATGATTATTAGATGTTAGATATAGATTACATGATTGTAAAATTTTATGTCTTTCAGTAAAAACAGTCTCTAATACTATTGTCATGAACAAATTTTGTTAGGTAGTAACCTCGAAAACATATACCTAATCATTAAATGTATAATAAAATTTCCTAGAACCCTTTTATTTCTTGAAAAACAGCAATAATACCGAAGGATTAATTTATTTTATGTCCTATTATTCCGCAGCCGTAATATTAGCCTCTACTAAAATTGTAATCTAAATAAAACGTATTACTTCCATAAATACTAATCCTCTTAAGTGAAAATCGTCGAAGCGTATATTTCCTTCTGATTGGAAACCATCGGTGTGCTAACGTACCGTGTACGATGCGTTGTTTTTGCTTCATATTCGTTGTATGAAGCACAGGTATAAATCTGACTATATCTTAGAATTTATCTTTATTTCTCTCATTAAATTACTCACATTTATAAGCTTTATTTCATTTCAAAATTAATCACAATTTAAAAGACAATATCTAAGTTTTTAACAATCTCTGCTATCCTATATAGTGTATCTATGTGCGCAGCGGCGTGATTATTTCTATCGATCATTTGCTTCAAAACTCAAAAGTTTACTGGGCTCAGATTCGGCGGCAGAGTGAGAAATGGAAATATTATCTGTTCTAGTACATCGGTCTATGTTTTCTCGAAGTTTTCGGCCGTGATTATGTCTACAAATAAAATCGTAGGGATAAGCTATTACTCTTCTAGTACTTATTAGATATGTAAAAACCATTAAGCCATATAAGCAGCATACAATTAAATTACTAAATATATATTATGTATATTATGACTATGTAACTGTAATAATATATTACAGTTACATAGTCATCAAGTTTTAACTCATATAAAATATTCCGCACTGAATCGTTAAATCCATTTTAATCCATACAGACACTATAAATGCGAAATGTCTGTCTGGCTATCACGCAAAAAATATAATGATACGGCCTTTGTTATATCTTATGTCATCTGTATATATAAAATAAATTATTTAAGTTCCTTATAGACTCCGAAACGTTTGGACCGATTTTAATGAAATTGTCAATCTTTGGTTGTTGATCGGAGCATTTCTTTGAACTGTCAATGACAGTTTTTTTTATTACTGACATCTTTTAATTAATTCCGACGTAACTCCTATTTAGAAATATGGGTTTTAATTACTTACGTGTCTCTACTTGACCTAAAATAAGAAATTATACCGCAATCAACAACACAGCCTTGAGATTTAAATATAATGGCATCTAAGGGTTAAAGGTACGCGGATTTACATTGGAATTTCGAGATATTGATGTTATCATGCTCCGGAAGGTACAGAGTAGAGAAATAGTCTCTATAAGAGAGAAAAATAGGTTAGATCTTCTTCTACTTCGACCGATGTACGTCTACTTCTACACATGGGTCTAAAGGCCTTCAAGAGTCATCATTCTCCTGCCCTTATCCTACTCTAAGCGGGGTCGGCACAAAATGTTATAAGCATAGTGTCACATGATTTGGCTACGATGGTATTTTTTGACCGGTCGCCTGCCTGGCATCATCTTAGTCGTCTTTTACGACACCTCGGTAAGAAAGTGACTGGTCTATTATAATCAACCGGACACCACACGGTGGGTCAGCTTACCTTAGTCGACTTTTACGACACCTCTGTAAGAAATGGGGGTTGTCTATTCTACGCAGCCGGTTACGACACGGCGGAGTAGCTTAGATAGATAGATAGATAAAAACTTTATTGTACAAACACATAAAACACATAAAAATACATACGGACTTACGTGGGTAACATTAATTTTATCAACTAACCATTATCTAAATATGTATTTATTAATTTAATTACGAAATTAATAAATCATTGAGGCAGGTTAAATCGTTAATAATCTTTTAAGAGGCCATCGTAAATTTTCAAAGACAACAGAAATTTAATATCGGCGGGAAAGATGTAATTTGCGTTAAAGTTTCCGAATAGATAACTCTGCGCATTGAAAACGCTTTCACCCGTAGAGGGAGTTATTGGATGATACTTTCCTTTTAAATCAATAGCCCTTTGGCGTTTAATAAATTTGTTTCCAATCGCCGACTTAATATCATTTCGATTCAATACCTCTATACAATTAAATATATAAATTGTAATGTTAAAAACATTACAATTTATTAATTGTACCGATTACAGACTCTACCGATATCTACGTCACAATGCTTTTAAAATGAATTCGGCGCATCCATAATTATATAATATTATAAATAAAGAATGTCTATCTGTCTATTTGTCTGTTAAGTTACCACAGATAATTTTCTGCTGGCGTAATATTAATGACATTGAGCTTTAAAGTAAATGTCTTAACATTACTTTATAAATTAACTCAGCCAAAAACACTTTATCATCACTATCTATATATAAATACATGAATACTTTGTTTTTTTTTAAATTCACAAGCAATTTTTATCCACTTTGTCTTGACCCGAAATAGACTAATAGATATTTATTATAGTATTTATACTAATATTATCAACTAGCGGCCTGCCCCTGCTTCGCACGGGTATAAAATATATATCTCATGTCAGTCAGTGTAAAAAAATGATTAAAATCGATCGAGTAGTTTTGATTTATTCATTACTGCCCGTGGCCCGCACGCGTTAAATTTGGAGAAAAACAATTTCCTTTCCCTATACCAAGAAGATTTCCTGCTATCTTTGAATATCTAAATTCATATAGTACATTTTTACTTATTTACTTTTACATTTTCCCTATGTATTTTATTTTTACAATTAATTACAGAATGTCTTTAAACAAACTCTTGAAAGAGGGACATAGCTGCTAAAGTCGAAGTGTTATAGGCGAAGCGCGGCGTCCTCACGGCATTTTAAATCTGTAATATCTCTGAAAATGTTCACTTAACTTACATGCTGTAAACGGCCATATTGATCTATATTAAATCAACTATTTATTTAAGGTACTTAATTGGATAAGGATTAATGCTGTATTGTATAAAAATTGCTTCAAAAATATGGCATTATTTTTCGTAAAAAGCAAATGACAAAAAACGCTATAGTGGGTTATCCATGGGTTATAGACATATACCATCGCGGACTCTTCTGTAGACCTTTTCAAGATATACAAATACTTAGTACATTATTTTGATAAATCTCGTAGGGTTTAGCCTGCGTTTGCAATGTAAGCGGAAAAAAATGTAATTGTTTACAGAAACCTCAAAAATTACAGTATTTCTCTACTCCGTATTGAATGTTTTTATACGAACAAACCTTCCTCTGGAATCACTCTATCTATTAAAAAAACCGCATCAAAATCTGTTGCGTAGTTTTAAAGTTTTATGCGTACATAGGGATATAGGGACTTTATTTTATAATATGTAGTGATAGTGATGCGAAAGTCTATCTGTCTGTCTGTTACACTTTTACGACCAATCCGCTAAAACATAGTGATGAAATTTAGCACTTGAAGCTTCTATACCGGGCTATCATAAAGAATAAAAATCCTCTTATTCCACTATAACCATTCATTGAGGGTATTTGAACATCTAAGTTAACGCGTACAAAGTCGCAGGTAGATCTTGTAAAATAAGCCTATTGTTTTATACCTAAATTGTTGAGGCAAAACACAACAATAAATTAATCTGATGGCCATTAACTGGCGGAATATCATCTTTGTCTAAAAGTTCACAATAATTTCTCCCTTTTCGTAATCCTGTGTCGGAAATTTCGAGGCGATTTTATACCGGTGCTTCAATTTGTTTCTAACAGGCTATTCAAAATATAAATAGAATTTAATTTTCTTTTACACTTGACGCTAGTGACAAACAGACTTCTAAAAAATTTTAAGTAGGTAGACTTAAGGAACAAGTCCTCAGTTTAATCTTCATCCTCCTGCTCTTAACCCAAAGTGGAGTCGTCACAACATGTTACAAACATGTCACAAGATTTAGCTACGTATTTTACGACCGGCCAGCTGCCTGACGTCAACTTATCTTAGTCGTATTTTACGAAACCTCGGTAAGAAATAAGGATGGTCTATTTATTCAGCCAGATACGACACGGCATAAATACTGAGTTTAATAACTGAAATACTCGTATGTCACAAATTTAGATTTTTAAGGGGTCCTTGTAAGTCGCCACTTGTAGGGACCTAACGAGAGCAGAGTGCCGCTCACATAGATATGTTCGAGGTCTGTGTTCAAAAATAATTCACAGTATAAGTCAGTTGCAATAGTTATTAGCGCCTTAGATAGCGTGGAACTCATTCAATTGCGGTTGAGTAATGCTTTGATGGTCTATATTCATTCTTCCACCTGTATGAAAGGTTACTAGGTGGCGAGCCTAAAAGTAGAGATAAAGATTCGCCGAAAGGCATACGGGGGTCTAGAACGCGGCGAAAATGTTTCGCGGGAAGGTAAGGCAGTGTATGTATGTTTAGTATAGGTATGTTTTATGGATAAAGGTGACAAAGAATAATGGTGTTGTTACGAATTTAATTTTATTTTTTAGCATTAAAAAGTGATCGCAATAACCGCGAATAAAGTAAGCAATGTATATTCGAAACGAAGACCTCAATACTTCAACGGCATGCTTCATAAATTGTCAAGTGCGCATGAAGAGAGAGTTTAAAGTCCGGAAAGAAAATTTAATGTCTTCCAAACATCTCTATTTCTTTACTTAAAAAGTTAGTCGTTACCGGTGAGTTAGCTAAAGCTGTCGAACTTTGGCACTAGGTAAAACATTACGAGAATATTTTAATAAATACTTATATGAGGCGAATCGTTCATGAAGAAAAATAGCATGGAAACAAGTCAAATCATATATTCAAATAACCTTGCAATTCACACACACGAAAACGAAGAAGAACCTCAACGATGTTGGATTGAATTTTTTTTCACGTCGGTAAGAAAAGAGTAGTCGCGTATAAGCACATTGTACCTATCAAATAACTCAGGCCATTTTTTTTAAATCACTCGAAAAGGACGGAAAAGGTAGGTAACTGAATTTTCAGTAGCCTAATATGTGATAATGATGTATTATCAGATTGGTTTTTAGACAAGTGGGATGTATTTAAAACGTTGCTCGTTAAACAAACCCGTATTGACATAACCTGAAAATGAATGTCATCAATACGAGTCCGAATATAATCATCTTCATCATCATCCTCGGCTTCCTCGCAAGAATCCAAAAGTTCGGGGATTGAAAAATGCGCCTGCTCAAACTCAGCAGAAATTTTTTTATTTGATCGCAGTACGAAAAAAACAAATCGCATTGATTGACATCGATTTTTGCTTGCAATTCGACCTCTAATACTTTATGCGTACGGTTCAAAGCAATAGTTCGTTTTCTACGCAACGAAGGTAAATCTTGGACTGTATTACTATATGTAGCCACATATTATGATTTAGATTTATTCGTCGAAATAAGTTTACCTTTGGATTTAAATGCCATTTCGGTATTTCGATTAAAAAATCGCAAAAATTAAATATATTATTACGTATTTACGAATAATAAAGCTAGCCGGCGCAAGCGAGCGGCCACTGACCGCACAAAAGTGTTAATATTTAATTATTATAATATTCAACTGCTATATGTAAGATAATGCACTCCGTATAACTAAGTAATGTTTAATAACAAATATTTGTGTGTGAACTTGATGAATTAATTAAATCTCGATAAGAAATAATTATATTTCATATTTTTGTATAAGACCGGTAAATTTATAATTACAGTCGATACTGTTATATGAAACATCGCGAAACAAAATAGTTTGTTTTATATAAGATCCGCAATAATAAACGTATGACAATCACTACAGCCAATAAATAGGTACACAAACACCAATAACAAAAATATAAAATATTTTGATTGTTTACGTACCTGATCTGTAGTAATCTGAATTCGATTTATGAAAACATAAAACAGCCACACCCGATAAATACACACAAACACCGATAATTAGAAAAATAAGATTGTTTATATGTGATCTGCAACAATTTTACTATTCCACGGATATGAATTTGCTCGAAATAAATATATTTTGAATTCTTAAATATTTTGAACTGAACAAAAACAACACAATCTGTTAAAGCGTTGACGAACTTCGCGTGATACGAATAGAGTTATAGAACGAATGTAGCTATTAGTGTACAGATAAATAATAAGGGATATAGTTCAGAGTAAAGATTGAAATTAAATTTTTGAATTTTCGAATGAACTAAATAATGAACTTAGTAGCGGAATGGTCGAATGCTTACAGCATAAGTTATGAATGAATGGAAAACGTAATTATTCAAAAAAATGGCGGTTTTTTACTTTTACGTATTTAACAGAAAATGTAAAATTACAAACTCAGTATGATTCAAATTAGTATTATATTATGATTTTAAGATTAGTTTTATTTAGGATTATTTAATTATATACACTGAATAAGTAAATAATATGAATTTAATAGGAAATAATACTATTTTCTTAACGAAAAATACCAGCAATATATTTAGGAATTTGAAAGCCCACAGTGAGGTTATTAGGCACTCCCGGGTTTCGGCACCAGAGCATGTGCGCGAAAAGGCCCTGCCGGGGTCCTGGTGACGACACACTGGGTCAGATCACCTAAAAGATTAACAGTTCCGCCGATGAACGTTCAGTTTCCTATTGCTTTGGCCTTGACAACAACAATTACGACTTACCGCAGCCTCTGGTGTGGAAAATGGGTCTTCTTTCGATAAAGATGGCACGTGGCGGCACCGCCTATGCTAGTATCTCTAAACTTCAGAAACAACACTATTGTCCACTCAAATGAAACACACAACGTCTTTAAAAACCGATGATATAGAAACAAATTAGCGTCCTTTTTCGGGTTTTTTTGCAGTTCACACACAAAAGAGAAGATTTCGAGCGCGAATTGATGCGTGCCCGCTCCCAGCAACAACTAAACTCGGTCCGGGGCCAATGGTAACGCGTTACTGCGTATGCTCACAGCGTTGTTATTGGTCAGACCAAGCGCGCCAGATTTAAAAGTTACGAAGAGATAGCGATAGCATCCATACTTTTAGACACAATATAATTAAATTTAAAAGAAATAATTAAGTTTACAATATTGTTACATTTTGTATTTTATAAATTTATTTTAATATAATATTTTATTTTTATTAATATATTTAAATAATGTACGCGTCCCTATTACATGCCGTGGTAACCTATAATTAAGACTAAATTTAATTGAATAGTTTGTAGAGTATTTTATAGTATTAATAATGTAAGTCTTGTTGGTTATCCTAATAAATAAAAATAAAATAAAGAGTTAACACCCACTTTAACCACTTTTATGGTTAAAGTGGGTTTTATTTTAAATATTGAGTAGTATACAAAACAACGAAATAATTTGTTAAACTATTGGAATTTATATACAGTGAAATATCGATATTGAAATATTTTGAACGATGAATTGGTGTACACCAAACTTTATTATTGGAAAAGTTTTATATTGCTATATTAGTTATGTGAAAAATCAATAGTTAGTTAAAGTATTACTATAGGTATGTGTATATTTTAGTTTGTGCACTTGAAGACTTAGGTAATATTATATTGCCACTTCTTCTGGGGTGTCGATATATTTTAATTTACTACTTACCTATTACATTATTGAATCCAATATTTACTAATAGACGCCATCATCTTCCTGTCCTTATCCCACTCTAGGTGGGATAAACATGTTATAAACATGTTGTCACATGATTTGGCTACGTATTTTATGACCGGCCGCCTGCCTGACATCAACTTACCTTAGTCGTATTTTACGACACCTCGGTAAGAAAAAGGATGGTCTATTCTACTTAACCGGATACCAAACGGTGGGTAAGCTTAGCCGCCTTATATAGCATGTCGTGCCGACCCCACTTAGAGTGAGATAAGGACGGGAGAATAATGATGGTTTTAAATCAAAAAAAAATTCACTTTAATACAAATTTAATACTATTTCATTTTCTTCAAGAGCAGCTGTATCTACAGTCAACATTGAAATGTGATTCGTCGAGGGAACAATTTATTCGCGCTCCATAAAACCCACGAGACTCGTTGCAAACAAAGCTTACTTTATCCGAACGCCCCGCGTTCTAGTCAAGAATGCCCTAATCGACCATTTACCGGCGTTAAACCCTATCTATTATCGTAACGAGTGAACACTATCGTTTCCGAAGCGAGTCTAAGAATATCTTCTTCCTGTTTCTTATTTGTCGTTGGCTTTCGAAGTTCTATCCTGCTTTTGAAAAACGAAAGTTACTTAGAAAATAACGACACGGCTTAATATATTTATGTTGTCGCCAATGACTTCCGCTTTGTATTTTATAGCATCACAGTCATGAAACAAAAGTTTGGCGCCCTTTTTGATTAAAATGGTGGCAACACTGTGCTGTTGTTGTTTCCGGTGGAGTCTTCCTATTGATAAAACGTTTCAGTGACTTGTTGTCCCATTCTAAGTGGAATCGGCACAACATGTTTTAAGAATGTCCTAACTAGTTTTGGCTAGTTATTTAACGACCGGCCGTGTGCCCGACGTCAACTTACCTTAGTCGCATTTTATAACACCTCGGTTAGAAATAAGGGTGGTCTATTCTACTCAACGATACCACACGGTGGGTCAACTTACCTTAGTCGCCAATTACGACACCTCGGTAAGAAATGAGGGTTGTCTATTCTACTCTACCGGATACCACACTGTGCGTCAACTTACCTTAGTCGTCTTTTACTAAAACTCGGTAAGATATGAGGGTGGTCTATTTGACTCAGGCGGATACCACATGGCAACGTAATAAAGAATAATTTCTGTAAATAGTGTTACAGTATATCCCCATATAACGCGGCACATATAAGGGGATTACTGGTAAATGACTATTATTACTTAGTAGGTAACTTGGATTTCTTTCAGTCAAATTCCATTTAATTTTTTAGTCAACAAGTAACCGCTATTTAATAATCAACAGCCAGAAAATATTATTTTAAAGTTTCGTAATATTTATCAGTAGATAATACCGCCTAATACATACAGAACATTTGAGAATACATTAATATTTTTTTCTATTATAATGTATCACCGCCATTATACAAAAGGCTCTATGGTGTCACACAATTGAATTTATCCGGTCCAATTCTAGAATTATTTTACTATTGTGTTACCGAAAATTTAGCCACCATTATTTGTTTAAATATTTATTTATACTATTCGATTATTTCTATACCAAAATTGAAGAATATCACATAGGTGGAATGGACAAGACATTTCAAAAACAAAATTTAAACTTAATTTGGTTGGGGCATTTTTTGTTTTATTCATGTATCGTGTTGTCATCTTTTATAATTATAGATTTTTGTATCAATTGACTACTATCATTTCAGCTTCAAATTGAAATTCAGAATATTATTTTAAATACATCTTAATACATTCTTACCAGCTATAGTCATAACCATGACGCAATCACTCAATATGAAAATGTAAATATTATAAGCATTTGCTTAAATTTATAAAACTATTTTCCTTATGTTTTAATACAGAGTTTTAATTGATATTTATTACAGTTTT
Source organism: Morpho helenor (assembly GCA_029227775.1). NCBI lineage: Eukaryota > Metazoa > Arthropoda > Insecta > Lepidoptera > Nymphalidae > Morpho > Morpho helenor. The sequence continues at coordinate 6,786,141 of JARGCU010000006.1, forward strand.
TAGAGCCCTTATGCACAGAAGCACTCTTGGTGCACGACATTTTAAGAGTGCCACACTATTTAGTAAATCAATCAAGATGCTTTACCAAGAAGTGTTTTAATTTTGAAACAATATTTGGTTATATCTTTTTCAAAAAATTAATTTCTGGGTGACCGAGCCTTGCTCGGTAATTTTTTACAAAATAAAAAAAGGAAACTTTAAAAAAAAGGAAAAAATAATAGGGTAGGTAGGGCTCGATCCTAGGTATTTTTATTTCTCGCGGCCCCCAATAAGCTACGCTGACTTGTGTACGACTTGTGATGTTGTGTACGCCGTATCATATCCGGCTGAGTAGAATAGACCACCCTCATTTCTTACCGAGGTGTCGTAAAAGGCGATTAAGGTTATTTGACCCACCGTGTGATATCCGGTTGAGTAGAATAGACCACCCACCCTCTTTTTTACCGAGGTGTCATAAAATACGACTTAGGTAATTTTACGTCAGGCAGGCGGCCGTTCGTAAAATACGTAGCCAAATCATGTGACATGTTTACAGCATAATGTGTCGAGCCCACTTAAAGTGGGATAAAGGCAGGAGGATGATGACAGGGTGGCACTTAAAAAGTAAAGACTAGGCGCCTCAGTAGACGCCATTAGGCTAGCTTAGCTAAGGTAAATTTTTTCGTTTATTTATACGTAACACAATATACGCGCTTGTCATTGAATCTTTTGTCTGTTATAACGAGAATATAATGAAGCACAAAACTAAATAAAATCAGTTTAGTGTAAAAAATACACGGCACTAGGTTCACTGCGTGGGACAAATATGTCATTAAAAAATAAAATATTATGTTTAACAGACAATAAAAACAAATTTAAGAAAAAAATACGCTTCAAAAGACGTGATAATTATGTCTACCCCTTAAAAGAAAAACTCAGTAACTATATACAAAAAGAGTTTCAAGGTTCAACGACGCATGGGTTATCCTACGTAGTCAATTCTCGCTTACGATGTTTAGAAAAGTACGTGATTAAATTACTTTTGTTTCAAAGTCAAACGTTTATAGTATTTAGATAAACTCTATTTATAAAATTTTCATATACCATTGTACATCGCAAATTATAAGTAACTAACGATCCAGTGCTGTGGCTGTTTTGTTTCTCTTCCCGTCGAAATAAAACTGTCATTGACAGTTCAAAAAATGCTCCGATCGTCATAAAACTTTACAGGATCATCCGCTGGGTCATTCTAAAGATTGTCTGAAGATTTCATTAAAATCGATCTAACCGTTTCGGAGTTTATAACAGACATACAGACACACCGCCCTAACCGAAGAATACAGTTACATCTCCCATGTAAAAGCATCATCTTCCCACCTTTTCCCACTCTAAGTGGGGTCGGGACGACATGTTATAAACATGTTGTCACATGATTTGGCTATGTATTTTACGAACGGCGGCCTGCCTGACGTCAACTTACCTTAGTCGTATTTTACGACGACTAGGCAAGAAAGAGGATGGTCTATTCTACTCAACCGGATACCATACTGTGGGTCATCTTACCTTTGTCGCCTTTTACGACACCTCTGTAAGATATGAGGGTGGTCTATTTTATTCAGCCGGATACCACACGGCGTCATCTCCCATGTATAAGCATGTCACTTTATTTTTCGGATAGGGCGAAACGTTCATTTTTATATATTAAGATTTAATTTTGTAATCATTACGGATAGAGCACCGCACATCTATTATATAGGAGAGCCAGCTTAAAAAGTATCTATCGAAAAAGAGGTAGAGTAAAGCTATATGTCTCTCTTTTTTGTGTGTGATTAAACAAAGATAAGTATGGGTCTCTTATCTTCCTTCTTTGTTGGACACCCACACTAACAAGCCTACCTGTCACTCCTCTACTCTATGTATAATAGCTGTACGAGTATGTAGAACACCTCCGACGTGATTTTTTTATTTGAAGTTTATTGTATTACAGAGTCACTTAGTTCGCTTATGATAATAAAATTCACGCAAAAGATCCGCGCAGAACTTATAGTTATGGTGTATTTATAAAACAGTTTACAAAGAATAAATAGAATCAATAATGAAAGAAAATAGAATTCAACTAATATTTCGATTCATTTTCAGAGCGTATTGGACAATAAATATTGTTATTTGCACAGCAATTATGATTGTATTATTAAACATGCAATATTCAAGATTTGTGGTAAGTGTTAACTTTGCATTTATACATTGCCTATATGGTAAACAAGCTGTACTCGTGTCTTCATTCACGTCAAATTAAACAACAAGTAACAAAAAACGCCCAAGAATGTATTATAAAGTGTTTCTTGTTTCTGAGGGTTAAACGGGTTTTTAATTCTATATTTTAGCCGCAAATGTTAGTATATAAACAATTCTAACACAATCTTATTGTGCTAGATTTCTTTAAAATCAAATAAATAAAACATAAATATTACCTTTTGCATTTATCATATTTGTATCATCTTCCTGCCCTTATCCCACTCTAAGTGGGGTCGGCACAACTCGTTATAAACATGTTTTCACATGATTTGGCTGCGTTTTTAAGACCGGCCGCCTGCCTGACGTCAACTTACCCCAGTCGTATTTTACGACACCTCGGTAAGAAAGAGGGTAGTCTATTCTACTAAACCGGATACTACACGGTGGGTCAACTTACCTTAGTCGCCTTTTACGACACCTCAGTAAGAAATGAGGTTGGTCTATTCTACTCAGCCGGATACCACACGGCGTGCATTTACAATATTTGTATGGAAGTAATAATTTACGTTCAATTGATAGGCTGCACCGACTGTCATGAGTGTAGAAAGAGATTACTTTGATTGGAACATATCGTACCCGGCAATAACGCTTTGTCCCCTTTACAAACCTGATGTTACAAGATTTGGAAAATTCGTCAAGTAAGTTCTCTCTATAACTACTATATCGAGTCTTCAATAATCCAATAATTGTAGTGTTTTTCTCCATTCAGCGACACTTATGACGTAACTGGAATAAACCTCAAAGGCTACATGTGGGCTATTACGCAAGCAGCTTTAGATACTTTAGAATATATGGATTTAAACTCACCGGAAGCTGAAGTAGAGGTAAAATTTACCATCTTTTACTATCCCAGAATATAGCCCTCTTTTGTCTTTTTAGAGAGGATTAAAGCTTAGAATCACCACGTTGCTCGCGTTGCGGTTTGGTAGGTTACATATTCTAGAGGAATTTTCCAGATATATGAAGGTTTCCTCACAATATTTTCTTTCACCAAAATGCAGACGATATATTGCAAATATCAATTAGGCACATAAATTATGATAAATTGCAAATATCAATTAGGTACAAGTCTTAACAGAATTAGTATATTACCATTTGATATTGGTTTATTTAAATTCATTATTAAATTTCAGATAAGCTCGAGGCTGTACTTCATTATTAAGTACCTAGTCGTTTATTTTCTCTATACAGCATGCATTCTCTATTTAACAGTTAATTGATCCAAAAAATTATGCAAGAATCGCAGCTACAATGTTTAGAAGTTTTGAAAATCACTGGCTGGCCAGTAATACGAACTGGATGATTCCTGTGGATGCTGCTATGACGGAAATGGGAATGTGTCATGTGATTAACTCGAACGTTGCAATATTCGACACACCTCTGTTAGTAGAATTTATCTAGCACCTATGCATATACAAATTTTGATTTTTTAATCCCAAGACCAAATTTGATATGAAAAGATTTTTTACCGTTGGTGCGGAGGGCAGTTACACTGCCTTCATGTCCAGGAGTCCAGTCTCCGGGCTTCGTTCCCGCCGAGAGCCAAAATTTTCTAATAACAATACGTTGGTTGGTTGGTTCTTTGGTTCTTGGTGTGTAGTGTATATTAACAATGTTGTATGAATATAGCACAGGCTCAAACACGCACTAACAAGTAACCACATTTCACTTCATGTCCACTCTCACCAAGGGCACCAAGGGCTCTCGTGCTACTAACGTGGTGCATCATGAGACCGTGTATGTTTCTTTGTACATCAGTATTTGTGTGAGTTAGTATGAGTATGTTCATGTATGTATCACATATAATATGTGTCTTGTATATAAATATACAAGGTAAGTTACACATCTCAACCCGCATTCACTACAGGGTGTATTTATGAATTTAAGTGTTTATTTAAAATAAGTAGTAGGTATATTTACTAAAATTAAGTCACTTTGAGGACGGACGATCGTGTGTGTAATTATTTATTTAGATTTATTCTATCAAGTTTTATATTTTTAGTGAGTGGAATAAAACGGCAGAAGTCTACGTCAGAAAAAACATTGAACTTTCTGTATTTGAAGCAGATTTCTTCACTTTGATAACTAATTATTCAGACATATATAAGGTTCGATACTTAATTGTTATTCTATTAAAATAACATTTTTGAATTTAGTGAATTCGAATTAATTTAAAATAGTTTTTACATAGGTATTTATCCATAGCCCTGACGAAGTTACTATGAGTACTGCATCGATGTTTAACTTCGACGTAGAAGGGTTCATTTCCTTCGGTTTATCTGTATGGAGTACAAGAATATCAGAGGAGTTGCGCCACAAACCGCTATGGCAGCGAAAGTGTCGGTAAGAATAATTTCTTTTTAACAATATACCTACTTTGTGTATAAAATATATATATAAAAATTGGCAGCAGAATTCGACATAATCTTGCTGTTCCTGCTTTACGCCTTACTATAAAATCGTATCGATATAAATTCTTTTTTGTTTATGTCATGTCTGAATTAAGCTACTGATCGATGTGATTTTTGTTGTGGAGATGTATGGCTGGAGGTGCACATTGGCTTAGTAAATAAAAAATCTCAAACGAAGTTTTTAAGCTTTCTAATCGTACTATCCGTTTGAGTAATAAATATAAACCATAAACAAACTTTTCTTGCATGTAAGATGTATAAATGTTATATGTAATAAAATATACACAAAAAATATATTTCAGTATGATTCTTACCTCAAGGTATAGTTATAGACAGAAAATTAAATTATGAAATTATTATGAGCATAGATTTATCCGAAACAAAAAGTAGCCATTGTGATATTTCAGCTTCAGAAATGCCCGGACACGGATTTCATTTAACTCCTTTAAGCCTTTGAAGCGTAAATCCCTACAAACGCACATACAATCACAAAATTTATATTAGCCTTTACAATTTTAGTGGAAGTTCTAATTATACAAAAAACGTGTTATATGATACGATATAATAAAATTATGTAACGTTACAGATTTACTCATGAAACTATAAGCGAAAGATACCCTGTTTATTCATTTAATCATTGTATACTGGAATGCAGAATTAAAATGATTAAGCGATTGTGTGGTTGCGTTCCCCACTTCTATAAAACTTTGAGTAAGTATGATTTAAGGTTTAGTGGCTTTTGACAATTTACTTTAATATTAAATTGAAGACCTTTATGTAGATTTTGTCTAGAGTAAAAGTGTATCAGCTTGTAACAATTTTACTGTTGAACAAAAGCCTTCCTCCCTTCCTACCTTCCTCCTACCTACCTACCTTCCTCCCTTCGAGAAAGAGATCGCAGCATACACCCACCACGCTATATTAAAGCGCGCTTGCAAGATATACAGTATATATAAAGGTATCCAGGTTTCCTCACGATGTTTTGTAACCAAAAAACACAAGATGAATGGAAAATAAGTTTCCCATCTCCTTTACTTCCCTAAAACCGCTTAATAATTTTCTTAGCATCTCAATCAGTTTTACTAAACTTACTAATGCGTGCCTGAAGTTCGAATACACGACACGCCTTCTACGTTTCACATGATCGTCAGTTGCAAACTCTTCCACTTTTAGGTCACGAGCGCATCTGTTACATATCGGAGCTGAAATGCGTTTTGCACTATAGAAAAGAAATAGTAACTTTAGAAACCTCCGAAGAAATGTACAAAAAATTTCACAACACCAAAGATCTTCCAAAACTATCACGAGATTGTGGTTGTCTCAGCACTTGTGAACTTGATTTATACTACGAAGATAACGAAGAATTTTTACCCCAAATTGGATTAAAAAAATTAAAAATTAAAATCACTTCATTTCCTAAGGTACGAGTTGTAAGGGATATCATTTTTAGCTTCTATGATATTTTATGTAAGTATTTTTCGTACTTTTTAGTGACATATCTTTTAAATCTAAATTAAATCGATCTTGTAAAAAATGTACGACACTATTATTCATAGTTATTATTAATAGTAATTATGAAATATTATTTATTTCAGTACGAAGTGGAGGCGTAATGAATCTATGCATGGGAAGTTCATTACTTTCTGTAGCAGAATTATTATTAATAATATGTAAGTTAATTATCTATTTTCTATTACAAAGCTATCAATCAATCATGAATCAATTACGCCAAGAAAATTAGGCAAGAAAATAAAAGATGCGAATTAAAGACATGAATTTTATTTTCAATCTTCTCGTGTCGTCTTCAAGAGTCCAAACAGTACCTACCATTACCTGAAATAAAAAAACATATAATATAATTCCCTTCGAATGGTGATACAGTAGTATAAAGTAAAAAACAAGCGCAGCTTAAGATTTGTTTATGTTTACATAAAAAAACACATGACATGCTAAGTTAAAACATCTCATTTTATAGTTCCACAGCATGTTCCTTAATAGCCATATAAGGTAATTGTTGTCGCGGCGGAGGGCCACTATCACCTATAAGTAATTGAGTGGACTGTATTTTTGCGTAATTATATTTAATATGCAGTGTCCACGTAACAAAGGAAAAAATGGCGGCACAAGGAAAAAGACCGGGAACGTGCACGTACCTGATAAACGGCCACTGCTATGAGTCCTGGATCCAGGCACACACACGAACACACACTCGTGGACACTTCGCGAGGTTGATAGCACCAATTCTCACCGGACACAATTTTGGATAGCGGATTAGCGAGAACTTAACCGAAGTTTATGTTCGTTGAAGTAATAAGCGGTATGCGGCGATTAGCGTTTGCGACAAGACTCGACTGACGTGTCTTTTTCTTCGGCCACAGTGCACGTAAGGAAAGGGGAAGGGGTTTTGATTGGTCATTAGAGACACTGCGATATCATTATAATAGAGGACGCGCGTCCACCAATAGATGGCGTTACCATTTCCCCCCGCCCTTAAAGGGTAGCCTTTAAGAAAAAATGCGTTATACATAAATAGCGAGCGGGCGATAAATATACGTATATTGTAATAGGAGCGATATATATACATAGGCGAAACATAATAAAAATTATTTATAATATATACATGAAACATAAATAGCGGATCTTTATGGTTTACCTAATCTAACTTATTCCTAATAAATGCGTATCAACGTTATTGACTAGGCAGCGGGCATAAGCGAACTGCCGGACGTAAGAAGGTCCCCTTAGCCGTTCGGACTGTTACTACGCGGACCACTCCATCTTTGGAAGGATGGATCTTGTCTACAACACCTAACGGCCAAGCTAAAGTAGGAGCGTTATCGGTCATAATAACTACGACAGTACCTACAGCGATGGGAGCAGTTGAGGTGTTCCACTTTTGTCGAACTTGTAAATCATGTAGATACTCGACATTCCATCGCTTCCAGAAAGAGTGCACGATTTTACTTAAAAGCGAATGCATATATAGCAAACTAAGGTCCTTTAATTCTGCGTCTGATGCGGGTATGACGAAATGACGTTGCGTTGAAGCGGTTGGTTCAGCATGAACTGAACTGAGAGCGGTAAGCGGGCGCGATTTAAATAAAATAGAATTGTAAAATTCCTTAAAAGAACGTATCCCGACGAAGTTCCTCCCGTAGCCGGAGTATATACATTCAACCAGAGCTCTTCGTGCGAGAAAGCGTTTTAAAGCAGCTAGAGAACTGTCAGTACTTAAATTTGTAGCGATTTCAATGTGAACTGCGCGAGTGGTATATGAGATCGGACCTGCGTAGTCGCAACCTGTATGTGCGAAAGCTTTAATAGTCTGCGTAACTCTGGCACTTGGCAGATCAGCCATGAGAGGAAACGTAGAACGCGGTTTTAATTTGAAACACGCATTACACTTATTAACTCGACTTCGCATAGATTTACCGGCGGACAGGATCCAAAACCTTTGTCTCAATAAAGACATTAGAAGTTTCGGCCCGGCGTGCAAATACTTCATAAGGCAATAATCATTCAATAAGTTAATTATATGATCACTACGTGGCAAGACAATAGGGTGTCTCTGCGGATAAATTAAGTCGGAGTGTCCTAGACGCCGTCCAACTCGAATAAGCCCATTTCCTAAAAATGGTTTTATTCTTCGTAGCGCGGATAAACAAGGTTTGCTATTATTTAAATATTCGAAATTATCTTTAAAATATTTTAATTGCAAAACTCGAAGCAATTTGTTTTCTGCAAATTCTAGATCACCGGCTGTGACACTAGAAGATTTGCAGCGCGGTAATAATTTTATGAAGCCAAAAACGTAAACAAGCGTGCGTAATAATTTTGTCCATGAGGACATGCGGGTAGCGAGGTCATAAATAATAGGTTCTTCCACAGCAGTTAGTGTTGCATGCGAAAGTACCCTTTGCTCTGGTATATCATCACCAGATATATCACCCAGTTCCTTAATTGGCCACTGGTGAGGTGCGAAAGAAGCCCACTGGGGCCCGTGGAGCCACAGAGGGTGCTCGTGTAATTGCCGAGGCGATAAACCGCGGGAAAGACAATCTGCAGGTTTTTCTGATCCCGAAACATGGTAAAACTTACTAGCAGGTACTCTGTCATTAAACGCGACGACCCTGTTAGCGGAAAATGTTTGCCAGCGGTGCGATGCGCTTTTATTCCAATATAACACGACCTTGGAGTCAGTAAAAACGTATATGTCGATTTTATTTTGCGGGTTATAATTATCAAAAATTATGCGTAATGTAGTTGTGATTTTATCTTCTCGCAGTGAAGAAGAATGCGGAATAATATAAAAAGATGAATGCGGTTTATTATAAATGTAGAAAGCTTCAGCGGATTTGTAATTATTTAGTAAATAGTCGCGAAGTGCGGTGTCATAAGCGATTCTCAACTGGGAGGACGCTTCTAATTTGCGTTTTAAACATAAAAAGTGTTTAAATGTAATTGGGTAAGAATTCGACAGCGTAAGCATATTCTCGCGGAATGGTAATGCGACGGAGTACCTACCACTGACGGTATCTCGTTCAGTAGTAGTGCGTTTAAAATATTCACATTCATTGTCATCGGGACTTTGAATGGGCGGACAGGAAAGCTCCTGGAGCTCCCAAAATTTATTATTAGAGTCATCGATCGCGGCAGTCTTACTATCTTGGATGATGGCGCAACAAGAAGTCGTGACTGTATGAGCGTAAGCGGGCGGCAGCGCGGGCACGTCACCCATGATAATATAACCGAGAACGGTCTGTATAGCGGGCGGCGCCGACGTGTTGCTGTAAACAACACCGGGCAACAATAAATGCGGAAACAACGAAGCCCCAATCAAAATATCAATAGGGTTCGGAGTAGCAAAGGTATCGTCTGCTAGCGGTAAATTATTTAAATGCGTGAACGGGTATTTATCTATAAAAGTCGAAGGCAAGTTGTCCGTAATTTGATTTACAACGAGTGCCGACATATCGAATTTAATATTATTATTATATTTCGAATAAAATTGTAGGGACACCGACCTTTGAATATGTGTCTCTGAGCCTCCGATACCCTTAACAATTGTACGCGATCTTTGGATTGGGCTTATATTTAACCGAGTACAACAATCTGCGGAAATAAAATTACTTTGCGACGCGTTATCAAGTAAACATCGTACTAGACGCGAGTTACCCTCACTATCGTACATTACTACTTGAGCGGTGGCAAGTAAAATCGATGTTAACGCTGTACATTGCTTACTACGTTCACTGGCGTTATTACTACGAATAGAGTGCGGAGCGGCAATGGATGTTGTACATAACGCGATGTCCGTGCGCACTGTAGTCGTATTATCGCTTAGAGCGGTTGGAAGATCGGTGCGCGCGGGCGCAGTACCTTGCGGCGCGGTGCTCGAAATGTCGGGCACATAATTTGAAGTAGCGTGGTTTGAATCAGGCGTATTAAAATGAAGTAAAGTGTGGTGCCGAAGATTACACACCCTGCAGTTTGTATTTGAATTACATAACGATACTTTATGGTTTATGCTAAGACAGTTAACACAAGCGTTGCAGTCTTTAATTAATTTAAATCGTTCCTTTGGCGATACTTGACGAAACTGGGGGCATTTAAATATATGTTGATGCGTTATGTTATTACACAAGCATTTAGCGATAGGTTTATTAACAGCGGCTAAAAATGTATATTTTTGCGGGGAAATATTATTATTATTGCGTCCACGGTCGACAGTCTTTTTAATATTAACTACTGGCTGCGCGCGTTGCATCAACTTAGATTGATCGTTTATAAATTTTATTAAAGACTCGAAGGTAGGAATGGTTGACGCGTCACCTAGCCGCTCGAATGTGCGCGCGGTATCGGAATCTAATTTCTTTAAAGCAACGTGCAATATTATAAAATCCGTTAGGTCGGGAATTTTTAGATTTTTAAGACCTCTAAAAGCGGTGACAAATTTATCCATGAATAAATCAAAATTATTAGCGGACGCGGTGTTGAATGATTTAAATTCAAATAATTGATCGATATATGTAGACGCGAGTAATCGTTTGTCATCATATTTATCTATCAGAGTTTGTAATAATAAATTATAATTTTCTGCGCAAGGTGTGATCCCTGCGCAGGCGGTTTGCGCTTTACCAGTAATTTTACCGAGAAGATAATATAATTTCTCGGAATCTGTAAGCGAAGGATTGTCGTGAATCGTGGATTTAAAACTAGTGTAAAACAATGACCACGAACGAATATCACCGTCAAATGACATTAGTTCGATGGGTGGCAAACTTGGCCTTGTTTTGCGCGGCAAAGTCTCATTAGTGTTTGCCTTAGAATATTTTGAACTAATAAATTTAATGCGGCCATATAAATCATCGAACGAAATTAAACAAGAAAAGTTAGGTGTTGCATCGGGATCAACAGTTAATAAGCGGTCATTATATTGATCTAAAAGTCGTTGAAATTCGTTGCGAAGAGCGTCTAAAGTAACAATTGAACCAAGAAAACCTTCTGTTACATCCTCGTTAGAATGAATGTTTTTCGATGAGTCATAAATTTTTTGAACACGTTCGAAAATAACGTTGCGTTTAGCTTCTAATAATTTTAATTCCTTATCACTTGAAACTGAGGAAGCGGTTCTTTTAGTTCTATCTTGAGACATTATTAAAGAAAAATGAGAAATATAATATATTTACTAAGCTTAACTGCAGGAGAATGTTTGTTAATAATTTTAACTATATTACGGTGCGGTATGAAGTATGGGGAATATTGCGTATAAATTATAAATATATACTTAAATCACTTATAATATATATTTTATTTATTTATTTATATATATTTTAATCACTTATAAGACTACACTTAATAAGGGCGGGTGCGGTATGAAAGCTAAGCAAAATATATGCTCGCTTATCGAAAAATGCGAATGCGAATCGAAACGGACCAACAAAATGTTGCAAATCCGAATCGAAGGACCACATAAAATGTTGCCGCGGCGGAGGGCCACTATCACCTATAAGTAATTGAGTGGACTGTATTTTTGCGTAATTATATTTAATATGCAGTGTCCACGTAACAAAGGAAAAAATGGCGGCACAAGGAAAAAGACCGGGAACGTGCACGTACCTGATAAACGGCCACTGCTATGAGTCCTGGATCCAGGCACACACACGAACACACACTCGTGGACACTTCGCGAGGTTGATAGCACCAATTCTCACCGGACACAATTTTGGATAGCGGATTAGCGAGAACTTAACCGAAGTTTATGTTCGTTGAAGTAATAAGCGGTATGCGGCGATTAGCGTTTGCGACAAGACTCGACTGACGTGTCTTTTTCTTCGGCCACAGTGCACGTAAGGAAAGGGGAAGGGGTTTTGATTGGTCATTAGAGACACTGCGATATCATTATAATAGAGGACGCGCGTCCACCAATAGATGGCGTTACCAGTAATAAATAATATCTAAGCAATATCCTGAAATAATTTTAAACTTAAACCATATTTATATAACGCTTCAAATATGTCATTTAAAGGATTTGTGAATTAACTTTCTAGTCGCAAAATTTAATATTGAAAATAATTATAAATAATTAAAATATCTATATTTACCAAAAATGGAAGCATTGCAGACACTGCACCCCTTATTTCTCCCTTGACGCATTTATAACTCCACATTACAAATTAATGCTTGGGAGATTTTGATACTTGATCCATTCAAGGAATTTTGCTGTTTTCCTTCATACCTAAAACCCATAAACATTAACTTATACATGTTTCATAATATGATAGCATTATAAAGAAATGAAATGCTAAATAACCCAATGAGATACACGAATATGAGATTCATTAAACAGAGTCTAGTCCCGAGAGAAATCTACGCAGGATCTGGATTGATGGATATGAGTAGTGCTTACATCAATAGTGACAGGAATACGATATATCGCAGACCAATCAACCCAAGTTCGGATTAAAGAAACAAGATAAAATCAAGTGATAATTTTGATCTTGCACGTGGATATCTGCATCCGACACCTTTGACCAATTTTAAATTGTAGCACCATACATGCCCAGCCAGACAAGTAAAATATAAACTCCAAATTTGAAGACTTCAGAACTTACCAGTTGACCAAACATTAAGATGACTTGATAATGGAGCCTGGTGTAAGAACGTGCCAAAATTTTTCATCTTCGCAAGTTTCAAAGTCGAGATGAACAACGTCGCCTCGAAGTTGATCCAAAATCGAAACAGTGTTGCGATTCACAAACCATAAAGACTCTAGAATATGGAATACTCAAACACAAGCTTAAATTAAGGAATAAATAAAATGATACCATGTAACTCTATTGCATATTGAGATATGCCCTTAACTTAAGTAGAATATTACCTGACACAGGTTATAACGCCCTTTAATTTGATTCGCAGATTATTCTATACCTACCAATAGAGATTGCCGATAAAAATGCTATTAATTGTAGTACCTGCAGCAACAGTGATATTTACAATGATTATGACGATGGATTTAGTAGTCATCATTATAATCGAAACCTTGACCTAATTCTTCGGGTCATAAGTCAAGTTGCTCTATTGGTATCAAGATATAGTCTCAAAAAGAATGAAAAAATTACACACACATAATTTCAAACTAAAGTTTCGATATTATTTTAAGTGTTAGTTAAACAGTTGGCCAGACAATGGGAATGACAAAATCTTATATGGACAGTTTTTCTTTATCTCTCGCATTAGATCAGCTTATCAATTTTGTGGTAGAGATTGATTAAGATGAATGATGACTTTACAAAAGACTATAAGATTCCAGTTTCTAATTCCAACGTAGCAATAAACCTAAGGAAGTCCATCAACACTAGAAACCGGCCGATGTTGCTTAGAAGTACTATTTATGGAGTATTTGACTAGGATCAACGAAATCATGTAATAAAAACAGTGTTGCTATCAAAACATGACCACGAAATTTTATATTATCCATAATACGTAATGCATCTTGGGTAATTTTTATGTGTGTATCGAGACTATATCATCAGAACCGAAGCTAGCTTTAAATCATAAGACATAAAGCTTTTATAATGCCTTCCGTCAGTGTCATAACTATAAGGTTATTAACAACAGATCTTTCTTTGAATAAACTTCAGAAGGCTCGTCTCAAAATACGATGAACTGTCCACAATGATTTTTGATTAAACACGCAACGCTGAATTGAGTAAAATAACATAAGCTTGTGAATTTTGAACTAATATAGAAAAAGGACTATAAAAAGTTCAAATGCGATAACACAGTTTCATTTTTGATATTAAAAATAGTTATAATTAAACAACATAATGAGAATTAAATAATTTACAAATTTTTCATACATATTAATTTATTAAAATGTTGACAATAGAGACAAGATATTCTAAGACTATTAAAGTCGAAATTACAAGAGAAAATTTTAAACCAGAACTTCCTATTTCATATCATCGTGGAAACAAATTGCTATTACTATTAAAATCCAAAAAAAAAACACACTTTCTAAACAACTATGAATTTATACCTACTCTCGTGAAAGAAATATCTATAACTTTTAATATTATTTTTCGAATCTTTCGTGTACACAAAACATAACTTACGCTAATCTAACCTAATTTTGTATTTGTCAAAAAATTAAAGAGTCAACCGACAGAAAGGAACAATTGCAGCAGACGCCGACAGAAGCAGTTTTCGACCAAGAGATTTCAACTTCAATACCACATTCCTGAAAACACAAAACAATTTATTATACCCACCTTTGTACGCCACATCTTTACATCCTACACAAAAGTACCATAAACCAACTAAAACAACATTGAAGATTTAAATGTGCATGTAAAAGTATAGTCGATTGAAATAATTGTATGATGAGAAAAATAAACGTACCCTAATAAGAAATTTTGGAAAGTTCTAATAGAAGGAAGATTAAATGTATTTGAAAGTGATCAATTCCAAGCGATATTTTTAAAACACAAACATATTCATAATCAAGAATGTCCTGAGACTAAGAAGATCATGCCTACTATATATATCGTCAGTGGCGTAGCTATCGGAAGGCTAGACGGGGCAGTGCCCAGGACCCCAAGCTCTGGGGGCAATTAGGGCAATGGCCCTTCTGAGCTAGCCACCCTGCCGTTGGAGTAAGTCGAATCCGGAATACGAAGAATTCGAAGTAAATAATTTTAAATATTTTAGACGAGGTCCAAATTTTTTTTTTCTTTTATTACCTAGCTACGCCACTGAATAATGTGCAATAATTTTGAAGATGAAGTAAAAACAATTTCGATTTTTATTCGACGGAATATTGACACATTCTTCCACGAATTATAGATGGATGTATAGAGGATGAGAATATTGAAAGGCTCGATTATATTTCCTTTTTTCTGCCAGACCAACTTAAAGTTCTTAATAGACTTGTTGGAGTCATGTTGAACTGAAACATAGCAATCGCTCCACTGCGCGTGTTATTCTTTTTTGTCTCCTATATATCACGTGTTTATGTTTCACCACAATACCAACATGGATAACTCAAGACCTACTCCCGCTTACTCGCAGCCGTAACACAAACCTTTTTTTTCATAGCATAGACAAACCAAGAAGGCAAATAAACCAACGCTATAATAATCCTACTAATAATATAAATGCGAAAGTTTGTGAGTATGGATGTATATTTGTTACTCTTTCACGGCAAATCCGCTGAACCAATATCGATGTAATTTATATATATAAATTTGGCACAAATTTTCCTTATACAACAGAATAACATATAGGCTATAGAAATCCTGTTAATTCTATAGCAATAGGATGACACTAAAAAGCGCCATCTATTATCAACCTATTACGCGACGAAAAATCACGCGAACGAAATGGCGGGTAAAAAGTAGTAAATATATAATACAGTATAATTGGGTCGATACACCGAGAAAACAAAGAAATATACAGCGATGTCTATTTCAATTCTCAATTACTCATCAGACTTCAAGCATTTTCAAAAAAATCAATAACAGAATGAAACTACCAATTATATATTTATCATCGTCAATTCTGAAACATTACCTTTACTAAATGGTCCTACTATTGTCACAGATATACAAATTACCAGTAAAATTTAAAGTAGTCAAAAAGTATATTCTACATTTTCATTAGTAAAAAATATATCAAAATCAAAAAAATATTATTAATTTATATATAAAGTAATAATAAATTAATCACGAGCTTGAATAAAACGCGCGAATCATGGGAATCATAGTGAGAAAAATTGTTTATAACAGAAGAACTTGTACCAAATTACATTGGATCAGTTCGGTGGATCCAAGCTCCAATCCAAGGAGACTTTAAGGAGATAGAAGACCATTGATGGAAGGTCTAGCATTCGAAGAGTAATATTGTTACTTTTTTTGTTAATAATTTACTTACCTGAATAGCTTTTCTTAAAAATAACGAACATCTATTGTCCTGCCGTCAATGCGTGTTCTGTCAAACATTTCTGTACAAAAAGTTAAGGAAAAAATGTTTCGACAAGTTAAACCACTCCAAGGCCTCGAATTACAAAATTTTAATAGACTCACTATTTAATTGTCATCATCCTCCTGCCCTTGTCCCTCTCTAAGTGGGGTCGGCACATGTTATAAACATGTCACATGATTTTACGACCGGTCGCCTGCCTCACATCAACTTACCTTAGTCGTCTTTTACGATACCTAGGTAAGAAAGAGGGTGGTCTATTCGTCTCAACTGGATACCACACGGCGGATCAACTTACCTTAGTTGCCTTTTACGACACCTCGGTAATAAATGAGGGTAGTATATTCTACTCAGCCGGTTACCACACGGCGGGTCGACTTACCTTAGTCGCCTTATACGACACCTCGGTAAGAAATGAGTGTGGTACTACTCAGCCAAATACCACAAGGCGTACTCACAATTTAATTTTGATGATATGATTTGTATGAAAATCATGAATCCGTCTATCATAAGTCTTATTTAAGTAATAAGTCCAAATTCAAATTTATTAGTGGTTACATATTTTTTAATTATCCTGATTTTAAAAGGATACTGACTGCTCTCTCGGCGTCCCATTCTTTCTGGAACCTCACAATGGCGGTATCCGGTGCGGTCATTTCAGCAAATTTTACATCGCCACACTCGCTAAACTTTTCACGGATTAACTGCCAAGTTACAGTTTGAGGGAGCTGAGAAAAATATTTGGGTAATTTTACTCGTAATTATACCATATTGCTTTGGTAAAAATAAAAGTTTTTCAAACAATTGAGTTCTACACAACAAAACCTAAATAATCAAAAGTAAACCTGACTTAGATTAGGACATAGGGGTTTTATTAGAAATCTGTTGTGATTAGTTTTCCTTGCGATGCCCGTCCAGTGGAAAACAATTGACTTAAGATAAAATCATTACACTGTACTTTTGCTTTTATAAGACTAAAAAAACCCGAAACGCTACCTTATTGCTGTAACAAGTAAGGTCTTGAAAAGGTCAAAAAAATCTTAAGAGTTTAGTAATGGTACCTGGGTGACCGAGCCTTGCTCGGTAATATAAAAAATTATGTAAAAAAAAATTATTTACAAAAACAAGAATAAAGGCGCCGATGATATGTGGGGTTCGAATCCGGGTTCACGCACGCACGCACGCACGAAAGCACGAACGCACACACGCACGCACGCGCATGCACGCACACACACGCACAAGATTAACTCATTCAAATATTAAATATTTAAAAGAGTAACGAATATCGGACTGTGTTTTTACTAATTTCTATTAAAGTCGCGCCTCGTGACATGCAGCTTTACCCCCTCCCCCTCCTTCCGCGGGTGTTGCTGCTGTTTTGCACCACTGTATCGCAACATACTTACGTTTGTGATGATGACCATATCGGAAGTCTGTTTGTCTCTGGTATTGCTTTGTTGCACGCTTGATTCACGGCCATATCCCTGCCCCGACACCGAAGCTCCACCTAGTTGACGATTAGTACCTGCGTTAAATTGTCCAGTCAACATTAAAAAGTATCTAAGCTGCCAATGTCCACCCATATCAATATATAATAACCACCACCTTGTTTTTATTCCTGAATCTTCAGTGTTAAATATATTTAAAACATCATGTATTATTTTTAAGCATCTCGGAACTTTCATATTTTTTAAACTTAACAGTTCTTCCTGTTATAACTTACTACACTCAGTCAACTATTAAACTTCATATAAGCTGTCAAGATATAAGTGATAATTACTTTAGTGTGTAGCTACTGAGTTATGTCTAATAATAGATATATTAAATAATAAATATAACTTAATCATAGGTATTCATTCCCAATAACATATTTCACACAAATTAAAATCCTTCTAATATTATAAATAAAAATAAAAATATAAAAATACATATAAAAAATATAAACCTTCAAAGGCAGTTGCTGAATATTTTACCTGAGGCTGACTGTTCCTGTGATGTTAATATGAATTCAAAAACATAAATCCACAAATCTCTTTCCCTATCAATATTTAAATTACAGACTAGAAAATATTTATCTTAAATAATTATCTTAAGTAATTATATATTAGCACCATCTTTTCATCTATTTAATTTACCAAAATTAATTAATAGATTAAATATTGATAAATTTCTCCAAATGCCCTGTACATTTTTCTTCAATTCTTGTCCTTTTCCTTCTATTACTCAAAGGTTGACTGGAAGAGATCCCTTTTAGGGATAAGTCCGCCTTTATGCATGTGCTTTTTTACTATTTATTTCTCTTTTTTAAATATATGTATAAAAAGAAATAAATAAATCCTTGTCAGTAGTATTTTATTAATTATTGGATTTGTATAGAGGCATACTTATGCATACTTATTCTCCATTTAACAATTACACTACACTTAGTTACCTGAGAGTGGTCCACTGCTCATGGTTGTATTAGGTCCTAAGACATTGTTACTGAGATTATTATTGCCAAGGACATTCCCCACATCTGTAGTGCCAAGTCCTAAATTATTTGTATTTGCAGCTTGGGCTTGGGACAAAACCGTGGCAAGGTCATTGGCCGTAAGTCCTTGTTGCAACAACTGGTTTTGTAAAGCTCCTAGACCAGTAAGTCCTAAAGCCTAAAAAAGATTGTATGTATTAATCCTTATTGCCTCTTTTTTAGGTTGCCTATATTTAAACACAAATAACCTAACACCTAGGTTTTAAAATTAGTTTCCAGCATAGGTCTGGAATGCTGGAAAGTACAAGATATTTTACTACAGTTCTAAACAAGATAAAGCCTATATATACTAATTCTAATTCTAGTAAAATTCTATTAGGATTGTCGAAATATTTTAACAGATGTTTATAAATATAACAATAAAAACGAATTCAAAAATCAGTAGCCAAAATAAAAAATATACTGGTTTCGACAAGCAGAATTATCAAATTATAGACTCGATATGTTCAAATTTTTACAGAAAATCATATCTATACTACATACATAAAGCTGAAGAGTTTCTTTGTTTGAGCGCGCTAATCTCTGCAAGTATTGGACCGATTTAAAAAATTCTTTGAGTGGAAGATAGTTCATTTTTCGCGAAGGCTATAGACTATATAACATCGCGCTAAGATGAATAGGTGAGGAGCAGCAATAAAAAATATTACGAAAACGGCAAAATTTAAAGCTTTCCTTGCGTGCCCTAAGTAAACGGTGAATGTTATTCAAGAATCATGTATTACAAAATCGTTCCCCAAAAAGTTCTAAATAAAAGCCCGCGACAGCATTTGTCTAGCACTCAAGGTTAACCCACGTGTAACCATTTTTATGATTATCGAAATACTATATTACGGTTGAGCTATACTATATTACGGAGAGCTGTGGTAGCCCAGCGGTAACACCGTACGACTCTTTCGAGGAGGTCACAGGTTGAACCCGGGTAGACACCAATGACTTTTTCTGTTAATACTTATGTGTCTAATTGATAATTGCAATTTATCACACGCTTTTCGGTGAAGAAAAACATCGTGAGGAAACCTGCATATCTCTAGATAATTCTGGAGATAAGTGTAACCTACCAATCAGCATTGGAGCAGCGTGGTAGGTCTTAGCTTCAATCCTTCTCTCCAAAAACAGAGAGAAGAGGTCCATTCCCAGTAGTGGGAGAGTAATAGGCCGCTACTTTACTTTATTACGGTTTTAATCTATCCCCGCGGGCAGAGCCGCTGGCAATTGCTAGTAAAAACACTAAAAAAGATTTATACCTGCAAACCTAAACTGCTGCTCAATGCCGCATTAGCAGTCAATGTATTAGCCGTTAATCCTGTACCGAGTCCATTCAACGCTACTCCCGCCGAGGGGACTGTGCCCAAAACACCTCCGCCAATAGTAGATCCCGCATTTGTTAAGTTCAAAGTATTAGGAGAAGTGTTCTGAGGCAAATTCCTAGCCACGTCCCGTAACGGTTCCCCATTCGGTCCCAATCCTATACCGATTCCCTTGAGGCCTTCAGGTAATCTTAATTCGGTTTTATCTATCATGCCCCTGTCCATGCGAACTGTCATTCTACGATCGAATAACATTTGTTTGTCAAACATTGATATTGCCTAGAACAAAAAAAATATCACATAAATTAATAAAAAGGTTATTATAAAATAAAATATGTCACAAATTAATTTAACGCCGTGTGGTATCCGGCTGAATAGAATAGTACCACCCTCATTTCTTACTGAGGTGTCATACAAAGCGACTAAGGTAAGTCGACCTGCCGTATGGTATCCGGCTGAGTAGAATTGACCACCCTCTTTCTTACCGAGGTGCCGTAAAATACTAAGGTAAGTTGACGTCAGGCAGGCGGCCGGTCGTTAAAACGCAGCTAAATCATGTGACAGCATGTTTATAACATATTGTGCCGACCCCACTTAGAGTGGGATAAGGGCAGGCGGATGATGTCATAAATTAATTTAATGGACCGAACAAACAATTATAATCTTTTTCGAGATATCGAGAATGAAAATTTAAAGAAAAATGAAACTTAAGATAAAAGACTAAAAAGATTAAAATCAGAGTAAGTGTGGTAAGAATACAAAAAATATTTAATTTTTTTCAATCATGTTCATGTACAAACAAACACATTAATATAATTATTTATGTATAAATTTCATACAATGAATTTACTATCACATTTACATTTTTTATTTTAAACGATGAGTTATCTTGTAATTATTTGGAATAATAATAATGTTCATCATTGACATGTAAATAATTTATAGAATTAGGCGTTACTTTGCAGAGATCCATAGTAGAGATCCATAATACAAATGTAATACTGAAATTATTTTACTATAATTCGTGATAGAGTAAATAGAAAATATATATAATGCTAAATGTAGAGTGGACTATCCTTTTTTATACCCGATACATGTAGGATTCGTAAAACACATGCTCAAACCTCCACCACCGCAACCACAATACACAAGCACTACAAACATTCACTATCAAAAACTCTACAATCGTTTCACCAAGCAAACGGAGCATCATCAGGATATAAACTCCATGACAAAATCGCAAAAGTCTATGCAATTATTATATTATTATTTTTGTATAGATATACAAATTAATAACAAAACGCCGTGTGGTATCCGCCTGAATAGAATTTCTCACCCTCATTTCTTACCGAGGTGTCGTAAAAGGCGACTAAGATAAGTCGACTCGCCGTGTGGTATCCGGTTTAATAAAATAGACCATCCTCTTTCTTACCGAGGTGTCGTAAAAACGCAGCCAAATCATGTGACAGCATTTTTAGAACATGTTGTGCCGACCCCGCTTAGAGTGGGATAAAGGCAGGAGGATGATACAAATTAATAGCAAAATTATTAACCTGTACAGCCTCTACAGGATGGTCATATTCCACCACTGCAAATCCTCGACTATTGCCATCTTTGTCAACAGCCAAGTCAATGTTGCGAACTTTGCCAGCCATTTTGAAAATCTCCTTTATTTTGGAGCGATCCGCTTTATAGTCAAGCTAAAAAAAATCCATTCATGAAAATGAAGTTATAAATATTGATGATTTTGTACTTGACACAGGTTAAAACTGTAGGTTGGATCGAGATTGACATCGAATATTCCATTGTCGATTCTGACCAAAGTTATTTTTTTAATGTTTAATGCTTGTTTAGAATACAATGTTGAAATGAAATTATCCTACTAAAAGCGAAAGTTGTGAGTATGGATGTATGCTTGTTACTCTTTATGCTGAACCAATCAATGAAATTTGGCATAATTATTCATTATATACTGGGGTAAGATAAAGGCTATAAAAATCCTTTTATTTCTACAAGAATAGGATGTCATTGAATAGCGTCATCTTTTATCAGCCTATCAAGCAACAACAATCCACGCGAACGAAGTTGCGGGTAAAAGCTAGTATTAGTAGTATTAGCTATTTTGATTATTATGTCGTAACTTTGGCTGACCGATAAACGATATCTGAGATTTCCCCTCACAAGAAAATTATCTATTTCTAAAAGTTACAATCTGATAAGAAAAAAATATATCAATATGAAAATTAAAAAAACTGCAGATTTCTTCTTATAACCAGATTCTTCTAGATGCGATGAATTCGTGAATGCTAGTAAATGCGAGTAATTCTCCATGTACATGTCACATTTAATTAATTGTTTTTTAACAACAAATAATCAATCTAAATGTTAATAAAAATAATATCAAATCTATTTTTTATACTTACGTTTGCAACAAATACTTTTTTCATTAAAGGTGGTTGTACATTTATGGACTCCAAAAACTGCAGGCTTAGACCATATGTGTTAAAGTTTTCTGGTTCTCTTGATTTATTTGCTCCCCACCTAGTTAGCATCAAATTTTAACTAGAAGTTAATGGTGTAGTGCATTATAAATAAAAATAATGGCCTGTTCGTATTCCACTGCTGGACATAGTTCTCTTCTCCCCGTTTTTGCAGAGAAGGGTTGAAGCTAAGACCCAGTATGTCTGTCTTTAAGAATTCACTTTTCGGACAATAGCAATTGGCTTAATAATAGGATGAAAATAATCTTATAGAAAATAAATAAATTTTTATTTGTTTATTTATCTTACATTAAGTTATGTAATTTCCGGTTTCCGGTAAATTCCGGTTCCGGTGACGCGAGAGTTAAGACGTGTGTTAATGAGCTCTACAAATCATATTTAAAAAATCCATTTAAGAACGTTGATTACTCGCCACAAATCATTTAATCGTAAAGTTAAACAGTGGAAAAGTGTAAACAAATTGTGATTAAAGTGAATAATATGGATAAAACCGAATATATTATCAAATTAAATATGTAAACCAACTGTCAGATTCATGTTAACCTCACATAAACAATTCTGACAGACGCGTTTCTAAAATGGCGGAATACATTACGGAGCTTTTATTAGCTAAATTAGATGAAAAACTACAACAACAAACCTTAATAATAACTGCTTCAGTAACGAAGAATATTACAGAAGCCTTAAATGAAAAGATTGAATACTTAACATTGGAAAATCGAAATTTGAAAAATCATGTTACGATACTTGAGGAAAAGCTTAAGAATATGGACAAAAATAAACGAAAAAATAATCTCGTTTTTTTCGGGATACAAGAAAAAGAGAAAAGCGAATGTGAACTCGTCGACTACATAAAAGAAATAATTGAAGAGACGGACACGCAAATATATAGCCAAGAAATTAGTAATATATATAGAATCGGTGCAAGATCTAGTAGGAATCGCCCTGTAGTAGTCTCGATCACAACTTTATGGAAAAAACACCTCATTTTGAAAAACAAGTCCAAACTACCAACAGGTATTTACATTAAAGAAGACTACTCAAAAGAAATGTTGGAAACACGAAGACAACTACAACCAAAACTTGAGGAAGAAAGAGCAAAGGGAAATATAGCATTTATAAAAGGAGACAAATTAATAGTAAGAAAACCAAGTGATACAACTCAAAAAAGAAAAAGAGAGAAAACTATATCACCTAACAAGTCAACGCAGAAGAAACAATATGCTATACTTACCCCTGATAAACAACTAACAAAAAATCCAAACACACCAGTGTCTAAAAACATTATCAAACCAAACATATTAAACTTCATGCCCCGAGAGCGATCAACTTCGTTGTCAGAAATTCCAAAAAACTAATAACTAATACCTGCAATACCCGGAACCTAAATAAATCAGACCAAACAAATATATTAAAGTTAACTTTTGAAAGATACACCCCAATCCGGCTAGTCACCGAGGGGGAAGAAGACTACTACCCTCCATCTAATAAATCTATAAAAATAAACACCAGAAAGAGTAAGAATAATGTAATTATCAAGACAAAAAATTTACCTCACCCACCACGGCTGGTCCCCATGGGAGCAGAAGACAGATACCCTCCAGGTGTAAAAAATACAACACGTACACCCATCTCCCAAAGCTGTTTATATTTATGTACACTAAATACACGAACTTTGAGAACGCCAGAAAGTTTGCAAGAGCTGGAGCTAGCTATACAAAAGATCAAGTGGGACATTTTAGGTATAAGTGAGATGAGAAGAATAGGAGAAGGAATAGAAGAGAGAAGTAACTATATATTATACTATAAAGGCGAGGTTGCTGGACAACGCGGCGTAGGCTTTCTAGTAAAATCAAACCTTAAAAACAGTATCCTCGGGTTCGAAGGGATATCAGACAGAATAGCGGTGATTCATATTAACTTACCAGAGTACACGAAAAAATGGACAGTAATTCAAGTGTATTCTCCCACAGAACAAGCTAACAAATCCGACATTGAGGCATTCTATGACAAACTAAGCGAAGTTACCCAAAAATACTTGGACAATAATTTAGTAGTCATGGGAGACTTAAACGCTCAAGTAGGTGTTCAATTAGCTGGGGAAGAACATGTTTTAGGGAAATTTGGAACTGGGAAGAGAAGCAAAAATGGCGAAAAACTGGTTGAATTTTTGCTAGAACACAACTTAACACTGCTTAACTCTAAGTTTTACAAGAAACCTTCTGCTAGATGGACCTGGATATCACCAGATGGAAAGGTCAGAAACGAAATAGACTACATTATGACAAATAAAGCAAGGGTCTTTAATGATACGGGTACAATTCACAGTCTAAATTTCAATACTAACCATCGTATGGTACGAAGCTGTCTGGCTAAACATGGTCCAAAAAGGCCTAGGCCGAATGCAATACAAACAAAAAACACACAACAAATACCTACAACTAATGAGGTCTCAGTAGATACCTCAGAAGACTTGTTGACAATTGCTACATCACACAAGAATTTAAATGAAAAATATTCCATTATAGAGAGAAGGCTCAAAGAACATACAAATCTGCAAATAAAAAGAAGTAAAGACCCTTTCATATCAGAAGAAACCCTAAAATTATTAGAAGATAGAAGAAAACTGATACAAAAAAAGAACAAGAAGGAAAATCAGAAAGAAATCTCAAACTTAAGCAAAAAGATTCGGGAACATATGAGGAAAGACAGAAAAAGAAGAAGACTCAAAACGTTAGAGAACTATATTCATAAGTCAGGAGGTACGAAAAAGGCATTGAAGGAACTCAGAGAACAGGGAAAAGAATGGGTACCAAAGCTAAGGGACCTTAAATTAAAAACTACAACTACTACTCGCACTAAGATCCTTAACATAGCAACAGACTACTATCGCTCGTTATATTCAAACCAGTCCAACTTAGCATCGCCTGCTACTGCTCCTAAGTTTGATGATATATCAGGGAATACAGAAGACCTACCAGAAATAAGAGTAATGGAAGTAGAGAGGGCTATAAAAAGCCAAAAGATGGAAAAAGCCCCTGGTCCTGACAGAATACCTACTAATATTATCAGAGGGACAATAGACGAACTTAGTCCAGTATTGACAAAAGTCTTCAATGAGATTTTATATTCAGGCAAAATCCCAAGCCAATGGGCAGAATCACACATCATACTTTTGTACAAGAAGGGACCTAAGGAAGACATCGGAAACTACAGACCAATATCTCTAATTTCAAATGTTTATAAGATCTTTGCGAAAGTCATATTGAATAGAATAGCAAATCACCTTGATGACAATCAACCAGTGGAACAGGCAGGATTTAGAAGGAATTTTAGTACAATCGACCATATACATACAGTGAAACAACTAATACAAAAATACAAAGAATACAATAAACCTATATACCTGGCCTTCATAGACTATTCCAAAGCATTCGACAGCATAAAGCATGAAACTGTATGGCAAAGTCTAAAAGACCAGGGGATCCATAGTACTTATATAAACATCATTAAGAATATTTACAGAGAAAGTAAAGCTAGGATCAGGCTGGAATCTATAGGCGATGGTTTTCCAATCAAAAGAGGAGTCAGGCAAGGAGACCCACTCTCACCCAAGCTGTTTTCAGCGGTGCTCGAACAAATATTTAGGAAATTGGAATGGGACAACCTTGGATTAAACATAGATGGTTCAAAATTAAATCATCTTAGATTCGCCGATGACCTGGTCATACTGGAAGAGAACCCGAAAATACTTGAAATTATGCTACAAACACTAGCAGACATAAGTAGAGAAGCTGGCCTGGAAATCAATCCAAATAAGTCAAAATTGTTAACGAACTCAGTAGAAGTAGACATAACCATTAACGGTCAGAAACTCGAATATGTAAAGGAATATGTATATTTAGGACAGATTATATCACCCTTTGATCAAATGTCCAAAGAAATAAATAAGAGGATTGCTTCTGGATGGAAGCAATTTTGGGCTTTGAAAGAAATCATGAAAAGCAAAGAACTTGGTACAAAGATAAAGAAAAAAACCTTTGATTCCTGCATTCTCCCCTGCATTACATATGGTTGCGAAACTTGGGCGTTGACTGAACACCAAAGAGAAAAACTTGCAAAATGCCAGAGAGCCATGGAGAGGAGTATGCTAGGAATAAAAATAAAAGACAGAGTAAGAAACATAGGTTTCTTACTCTGTCTTTTATTTTTATTCCTAGCATACTCCTCTCCATGGCTCTCTGGCATTTTGCAAGTTTGAATGTCCGTGAGTTTGGTTTTGTTTCTTATGTCTATACATAAGAAACAAAACCAAACTCACGGACATTCTCCACCGTATTGACCAACAAAAATGGAGATGGACTGGTCATATGCTTCGTTGTACTGAAGATAAATGGAGCAAGAAGGTGACAGTCTGGTACCCCAGAGATGGCATCAGGAGCAGAGGTCGCAAAGCAAAAAGATGGGAGGATGACCTAAAAAAGACCCTGGGTCCTCTTTGGCTAAGAGTGGCGGGGGACCGTAAACAATGGAAAGAGATGGAGGAGGCCTTTGCTTTAAGGCACACCGAGCAGCGGGATATTTTGTAGATATTACTGAGCTACATGTAGTAAAGTTATCTATACCTGTTTTCTCGGAATAAAAGGCTATCATCATAATCATCAAGTTATGTAATTTATGATTTCTTTATTTTTTTATTGTTATAATCCAATTTATTATTTTTTCAACTACTTTTTATTATATTCTCATTAAAAATGTAATCTTACCTCCTATGAGTTATTTATATGAAATATTTTTTTTTCACTAATAAAAAAATTAGACCAGCTGTTTTATTTTATTGTAATTGGTGTTAAAATTGTACTAATAAAACGTGATATGACTTAAGATTTTATATATTGTAACGGTTAAAATTGTTTTTATACAAATTTAATTTAATTGGTAATTTAAATAAACAAACTGCTTAAGATTGTACTGTAGAAACTTGTATATGAATATCAGATGCTTCTGTACAAATTTAATGTTTCTAACATTATTTACCCTTTAATTGTAATGTTATTTATTGCATGATTTTAATTCATTATTCGTCTTTAATATTTAAATGAGTTAATCTTGTATGTATATATATATTTCCTGAAATTCAGTATGTAGGGGGTTTTTAGGGGAGAAAAATCGATCTAGCTAGGTTTTATTAAAAAAAAATTGTTTGATCCCTGTTTTTGGGCATTAAAAAAAAATTATATTAAATATAAAACACTATTTTTGTCTTAAATTGTCAAGTCAGCATAGCTTTTCCTGGGAACAAGCGGTCTCCAACGAGAGCCCCACCTACCCAACTATATTTTCTTTTTTTTAAGGTTTCTTTTTTTTTTGTAAAACATTACAGAGCAAGGCTTGGTCACCCAGTTACTTATTATTATAAATATTCTATCATACCAAACTCTTGCTGCTTATTATTTTGGTATTTAAAAGTAACTATTTTAATTAATATGACACTCAAAAGAAAAATTTTAAATACATAATTAAATACTTTTAAATTTCTAAATAATTAAAAATATTTAGTACCCATCTTTTTCATCCCTCATATTTTGTCCACCTCTGCCACCTCCTCCTTGTCTAGAGTTGTTTATTCTGATTCTTTCATTACCTTTAATGAGATAATCACTTATAATTAATCATCTACAGAAAACTTACTAGATTATAGAAGCAAGCATTACTTTGCAGAATTCCATAGTTACAATAAAATTATATTGCTGTAAATTAAAAGAATATATGTAATCCTAAGTGTATGAAGCAGGCAACAATCACCAGTTGTCTGTCTACCATAACACAAGTATTAAGTTACTTACTTTAACGGACGGACAACCATGTTTGTAAGTGTCCTATATATTTATTTATTTAATTTTATATCTTACAAAAAGGATCTTAGATACTTACCTGTTTCCTCTTTTAAAACAAGTTTTCTGCCATTGAGTTCATATCTGTGCATAACAAAAAGAGCTTTTTTCATAGCTTCGGAATTTGTAAATTCAACAACACCACATCCTCTTGGCTTTCCATTTTCGTCATTGAATAACTCAACATAAGCCACATCACCTACCTAAAATTTTTATAAAATTTTAAATTTTTTTTCACATATTAACTTATTAAATAACTAGAATGAGATCAATCATTTTAATACAAAACATTAATTAACTATGTCTAACAATCTACTCAAACATGTGTTCTTTAATGGCAAGAATTATCAGAAACAACAAGTAAACAGAAACCTCATTCGAAAACCTTCCAGGTAGAGAAACATACCTTTTCTTTGAACAAATCCTTAAGCTCAGTCCAACGAAATTCGTATGGTATATTAGAAACAAATAGCCGCTTTCCTTCTGATCTATCGCGGTCCCCTGAACGATCACGTGTAGCGTCAGAAAATCTTGACGGTCTGTCGCCACGTCTGGAGCGATCCCTTTCTTTCTCTCGTTGATTATCCATCTTATCTTTTATAATCTGTTACAAATACACGTATTAAGTATAACACTAAAAAAAAGTAACAGGGTACAAACAAAATAGTTTATAGTACATATATTATTTCTGTATAACAACCGGCGTCATCAATACACAAGATTATTAAAGCAAGTCTAATAGGCAATAAGATTATTTTTTTAAAGTCGCTGAATATGGTAACTAAAATTTACCTCTAGTAAACTTAATCGTATCCTCACAACTGTAATCTTTATTATCCCACACAAACACAACTTAAAACTTTTTGCCTTTAATAAACTTTTGAATTAAGACAAAATGGCGATATTAACCACTAGGGATGTAAAAATAATCGATTTTTACCAATGTAGCAACCAAAAATGGATATGACAGAATTTCGCAAAAAAGCGCATGTGCTATTTTTGATTCGTACTTATCCAATGTAACGGAAGGAACAAAAATCGATTTTTCCCTCCATGGCACATCCCTAGTTGTTGACGCCAAAGATACAACCATAGGTTACTAAATTAGCACAGACTGCTTATATCACTAACTGCATTTAGAAATTCACTGGTGAGAGTGGAAGAGAAGGATCGTAAAAGGCAGAAAAATCTTTCTATTAGTCTTCAACTTTTAAAAATGATGGATAAATGCGCCTAGCGGTTATATGTCGTATTTGCGGTAATACATAGTTTATTATCTGCAATGCACTGCTATTGTAAGAACAAGTCCTCCGCCGTGTCAGTCTATCAGTTTGTTTTTCTGTTTGCGATAAACTCAAAAACTACTGAGCGGATCTTCTTACGGTTTTTCCAATAGACCAATATGTCTATTTATAATGATTTATAGGTTTAAGTGTATTATTCGTTGAGTTTCATGCAACTCGATTGAAATATGTCAAAAATTGTTGAAAATATTGGAGAAATTTAAACCGCCGTTGCTGGGAGCATTCACCGAAAACCCTTCAACCCTTTAAAATAGAGTGAAATAATGTATGGTGTATGTACTCCTTTCTATTAGGTCTACGAAAAAAACTGCGACGACATATATCTATCTTTTAATGTTGTTGCGGTAAAAGCTGATTACATGTATTCTTATCAACTTAAATGCATTTGTTACGTTCATCATTTTACACCACATAATATAAATTGATATCTTGAGAGTTATCGCAATAGGATCACTAACACGCGCAAAAACTATTTAATGGCAGATTTTACTTTGGCTATATGTTCTACTGCCGAAACTGGGGTGAGTTGGTTATTAAAATAATAAATCTACGTATAGTAATTATATTTTGAATAGATATATCATTCCACAAAAAAAAAAAATATATATTATATTGTTAGTATATCTGCAAATTCGTTGAATAAGTAAGGATCATTATTAGTATTAACAAAAGATAACTTTTATGAAATTGCATATTTCAATAAAACAGAAAAGTTTCTGTTCCTTTCTAATAAGAATTTATAGAAATTTAAATTAATTTAAAGTATGGCAATAAGTTTTGGATTACAAAACTCAACCTAAATTACTTTGTACCATATTAAATATGGCGTCAGTCATTGCACGCACACACACACTTAAACGTAACTTAAAATATTTTTACACAATATATTATCTGTGATTGTATTGCTTATGTATATTTTTCGCCTACGATAGCCATGCAGGCGAATTCTGTTATATTTTTATTTAATTAAATAGTTTACAAATATACGAAATATGGAACAGAGTAAGGCTAATACACCTAAGCTTTTTGTGTGCACCGCTATAGAAAACAAGGATGAAATAGAAGAGGTAGTGTGTATAATTTCGCAGTTTCCAACAAAGAATAATTTGGTCAGCCATGTAAAATCATATTTTCGTATTGTGACGGTGGCGGCGCTGGTGTATCATGGCGCGAAAATTTAATTTATGGACTTTTATGAAACTTTTAAGTTACTTTGTGAATTTTAATTCATTCGTTTTTTATTGATTTCAGAGATACGAAAGAGCTTATAACTTTTTTCAATCTCTTGTGGCTGACTGTAGTGAAAAGGAAGCTCACGACGCGCTAAATAATGCTGTATGCAAGAATCATGAAGACGTGTCACTTGGAATGGTCATGTCCATACTTACAGAGCCTCACAATGCCACAAAGTGCTATAGAGATCTCACTCTAATTACAAGAGATGGACTAACAGGTGTACTTAATAATTTGTCCAATCTAATTCTCGAAAGATATTTGAAATTTCAGGATACAACCCGCAACCAACTGTTGTGGCTTGTTAAAGAAATGATAAAGAATGCAGTGACTGGTGTTGATAGTGTTTGCTGGAATTTAATGCGTTATGCATCCGGAGGGGATATCACACAAAAAAATATTTTCTTAGTAGAATCTCTGTTAGATATTTACATTGATAATCGAATATGGTTAGATAAATTCCCTGTTCTAGTATGTATGGTAGTTTACACATACCTGAGGTTAATTGAAGATCATAATATTCCTCAGCTAATAGCACTAAGGCAGAAGGAAGTCAATTTTGTAATTGCTTTGATAAGAGAACATTTTAATGAAGTTTTAACTCTAGGTAGAGACTTAGTAAGATTGTTACAAAATGTTGCTCGTATACCAGAATTTAATCAACTGTGGCAAGACATATTACTTAACCCTAAAACCTTATCTCCCACATTTACTAATGTAATGCAACTTCTACAAACAAGAACATCACGAAGATATCTGCAATCCAGATTGACTCCTGATATGGAGAGAAAATTAGTTTTCCTGACATCCCAAGTAAGGTTTGGCCATCACAAAAAGTACCAAGAATGGTTTCAAAGACAGTACCTTGCTACACCTGAATCTCAGTCACTTCGAAGTGATATGATTAGATTCATTGTGGGTGTCATACATCCTACAAATGAATTACTTTGTTCAGATATAATTCCAAGATGGGCTGTTATTGGTTGGCTACTAACAACTTGTACATCAAATGTTGCAGCATCAAATGCAAAATTAGCTCTATTCTATGATTGGCTCTTTTATGACTCTGAAAAAGATAATATTATGAATATAGAACCTGCCATTCTTGTGATGCACCATTCTATGAGATCACATCCTGCTGTTACAGCTACTTTATTAGATTTCCTATGTCGTATAATACCAAACTTTTATCCACCCTTCGCTGATAAAGTTAAGCAGGGTATATTTAACTCTCTTCAGCAAATAATTGAGAAAAGGGTGCTACCCAATTTACAACCATTATTTGACTCTCCAAAATTAGATAGAGAATTAAGGACAACAGTGAGAGAAACATTCAAAGAATTTTGCACTAACGGTAATGGAGAGGGTGCTTCTGGTAACCGTGAGGATGGAAGCGATGATGTTCCAAGAGGAGGTCCTGATGAACCAGCATTTTCAGATGATGAAGAGGATCCTCCCCCAAACATTACAGAAGACACTGATGATGACGATTTGCCTTTGTCAGAAGTACGTGCAAGAGAAAGACCTGAGTTGGCAGCGGCCTTACCTTTACTATTGCGTCCGTTTGCTGAGACGTTATTAGATGAACGCTCAGGAGTAGCAGCTACTGCTTTGCTAGATGCATGCGGCAGTCCAATGCCATCCTCAGCTGCGCTCGCAGATTTATTTGTTGCGATATTACAAGAAGCACCACCATTGAAAATGAATCGTAACCCTACACCAGCTGAACTCGAGTCTATACTGAATTCACCTGTATTTTCCTTGTTTCATTTTATTGTACCCGGCAATAGTACTGAAGGGAGACGTAAGCTTGTATTGGAAACTATAAAAGAAATACATTTACAAAATTCAGTTCAGAGTATAGGGTACTGTTTACTGTTTTATTTAAAAGTTTGTTATGAAAGGGAAAAGCGTGTAGAGCGAGATCCAGTTAAAAAGAGGAATGTAAAATTTAAAGCGGATGTGTACAAAGAGTACTGTAGTTGGATAGAATTAAAACTAGCGGACAGTTTAGCGGATGATTTTGAGAAGTGCCAGGAATGTGATCCGAATATATTGGTATGGTTAATACCGGATGTGTACAGAGAGTATAAAGATCAAGTTCAAAATCACATAAAGTTACTGCACATAATAGTTTCAACGTTAGACGCAGGCCAATTACAACGTCTTGTATGTCTGACATTCCAAGGGTCTTTGATGATGTTCAAATCTGATGACATAACAACTATGCTGTCTACGAGCCTCAGTTGGGAGACCTTCGAGCAGTACTGCCTCTGGCAACTTCTAACAGCACATGAAATATCTGTGGAAGATGTATTACCTATTATACCTAAATTGTCATATAAGGATCACGCTGAAGCGTTAACCTCAGTACTTCTAATGTTGAAACAAGAACGTCCCACTGCTGATGTTGTGAGACAAATGTTTTGTAGAACACTCGATGAAGAGGATACATTTGTTGTATCAACTGTAATGTATTGGTGCCAAGACTATGAGGACAAAGTTGCTGATCTCCTTGCAGTATTGTTAAGCACAAGATATCCAGGCACTAGTCCAAATAAAAGAAAACGTCCTGGAAAGCACAATATTCCCCCTAACGCACCACCTTCTGCAGAACTAGTAAGTAAAATGACTTTTACATATATTACTAGCAGAACCGGCGACGTTTTGAAATATAAATTATTGCTGCTCCTCTCCTATTCATCTTAGCTTGATAGCCTTCCTCGATAAATGGACTATCTTACACTCAAAGAATTTTTCAAATCAGTCCAGTAGTAGCTGAGATTAGCGCGTTCAAACAATCATACAAACAAACTCTTCAGCTTTATATACTAGTATAGATAATTAGTAAACTTTTTCTTTAATTGAAAATAAAAAAAATATTTTATATTCATAGGGCAGTCATAGGAAAACAGGCACAGATATAGCATCAGACTCAAAATCCATTATTTTTTTCGCTGTTCCTGAACTGATATTTTCATCGTATATGTTATCCTTATATCTAAGCTTTAATTGTGCCAAATTTCATCATTATTTCCCCATCGGATTAGTCGTAGAAGTATATAATCATACAGACAGACTCGCATTTATAATATCAGTATGAACAACATCCTACTTCCTATCTTACTAATATTATAAATTTGAAAGTTCGTGATGGATGTATGTTTGTTACTCTTTTTTAATCTGCTGAACCAATATCGATGAAATTTGGTACAATTATTCCTTATACACCGGAATAACATAAAGGCTATAGAAATCCTGTTAATTCTACAGGAGTAGGATGACATTGAAAAGCGCCATCTATTATTGACCTATCACACGACAACAGTCCACTCGAACGCAGTCGCGGGTAAAAGCTATTAATATATAATGTAAGAAATTCAAATAACCATTTGGGTAACCACCCATAAATACCTAGTTATAGAAAACAAAATTTTTTCTATGGGGCTATGTATTTTACCGGAGTAATTAAAAAAAAATAAAAATAGGTAGCTTATTTGTACAGAATTACAAATTTTACTCTTTTTTTAATTTTACTTTAATCAGATTTACTCTTAGCTCAATTTTTTTATAACTATAAATAAATATCATATTTTTGATATAACCTTTGCATCTCAGCTATTAGTAATATAAAATTACAAGCCCTTTCGTTTCCCTGTGTGAACCTTTTGTCGAAATCATAATCCAGAACTTTCAGGTTTATCGCATAAAAATATATGTGTCGTAAAAGGCGACTAAGGTAAGTCGACCCGCCGTGTGGTAACCAGTGTGAGATCCATAATACAAAAGTAATAATAAAATTATTTTGCTATAATCCGCGATGAAGTAAAATAGAAAAATATATAATGTTAAATGTAGAGTGGAGTATCCGTTTCCTTTTTTACATATTTCGTTAATAAAGCTCTAATATTTTTCTTCCCAGGTTTTAGGTCATTTAGAACAAATAAGAGTATGCTGTGTTGAACAAGATGATATGTCAATTTTTAATTTGGAGTGCTTACAAAAAGCATTACAACAATCACAGTCGAATAGTAGTGAAAGTCTTAAGGTTAGTACCACAAAAGGTTTATTTTAAGTCAGTATAAAATTTAGACTAGATTTTCTATTTAGATTCTAAATATACTGTGTTCATATTTTCTAACTAGCAATCACTCCGCTCGCATGGAAAGATTAAAACCGTAATATAGTGCTTTGATATCCATAAAATTGGTTAGTGGGTTAACCTTAAAAGCTAGACATATGCTGTCGCGGACTTTTATTTATAACTTTTAGAGGGGAACAATTTTACAATACATGATTTTTGAATAACTTACACCGTTTAACTGTTAATATTTTTACCTTAACTGTTTAAATACTATAAGTAAGAATGCTTTTCTATTGATTCAATCTAGTATCGAAGTAATCTATTTTAATATATCCAGTAATGTTATGATAAAATTAAAAAATCGGAGTTCAATGTAGCCTCAAAGCATGTCCATAGAGCTTTATTGTTACCAAGACTTATACAAATGCGGGCAACTAGCTGTAAATTTTTGAATTAATGTATAGAAACCGGCTATACTCACTTCGGGCTTATCCGATAAAATAACACGTGAATATAGCCGGTTTCTGTACATTAATTATAGCTGTAAATTGTCTATGAAAATTTGTGCTTGTAAAGTAATGTACTGGCCTGTTACTATACTAGGCTGGGCATACGCCTCTTTCTATTTTTTGAGAGATGAGTTTGAGCTTAGTACCACCACGATCCATGCGGATTTGCAGGTTACACATATCCCTAGAATTCTCCAGAGAGCTGCAGGTTTTCTCATGATATTTTCCTTCATTGACAAGCGTGGGATATATTGCAATGATCAATTAGACAAGATCTAACAGAAAAACTAATTGGTTTCTGCCCGGGATTTGAATCCGTGACTGCGGCAGAGTCGCGAGTTCTAACCGATGGTCTCACAGGTCAATTTGTGCTTAATTGTTAACTATGCATTTTACGGTTAAGGAAAACGAATTTTTAGAATTAGGCATTGCTTTGCGATATTCCATAATACAAAGAAATAATTTCATTATATACTCTTGTGAAGGAAAACATTTTTGAGGAAATATACCTATTTCTAGAAAACGTGTAACTTGCCTATTCCCAAAGAGAGACTGCCGAGTATCTTGTTATTTCTTCTCTATAAGAGTACCTTTCTGAACCAGTGGCAGCTTTTAAAAGTCAACTTGAATAAATAATTAAGAATAATTTAAATGTTTGCAATATTCAAAATATGTATCATAACAATTAATTCGTGTTTTAGAGACAATATAGCGCATTATTCTCACTGGCCTGGGAAGACGAGTTGCCTATATCGCGGCGAGCCAGAAAACTAGCGTCAAATTCGTTACCGATCAATCCAAACTTACATTCATCAAATGAAGATAGTGAGGTAAAATATTCACTTTATTTGTTTTATATTATTACTAGCTTTTACCCGGAACTTCGTTCGTGTTAACTGTAGTCTTGGAATTAACTGTAGCTTCTGTCACTCTACAACCCTGCAAATATCTACATCACAAAAAATTTAATTGATCCGGGAAGAATAAGGAGATTTATCGTTTTATCAAGAGTATTATTTGATAAATTTAGTAAATAACCCGTACTTACATGAAATACTCGTATATATTAAATAAGATCAGTAAAAAGAGACTTTCAAAATTGGGCTTAACTGTTACAAAACCATATACATACATTATTATTTTTGTTTTGGTATTAAATATCACTATAAATATAGTTGAGATACACAATGCAGTTTGTATACCAACCATACGATATAATTATTTTTTTTATAAAATTAATTTTAATTTTTCAACCTAAACATAAAATATAAACATAATAACATAAAATAAAACAGTTAATTCAGTGACATATTTTAGCTAGAGGAACTATTTTACGTTTTATAAAAATTAAAACGAGATCAATGACCGTTACCTAACACACCTGCCTTTTGGTCAAGGTTAACCTTGACCAAAAACTAAATAGCACAGGCGGAAGAGAGATAAAACAATTATGTTATTATTGTTCTCTCCTGCTTTTTAAACAAGCGCACCGCGCTAGATCAGTCCACCAGTACTAACAAAGCCAGATCTCAATATTATCCTCCTGCCTCTATCCCACTCTTAAGTGGGGTCGGCAGAACATGTTATAAACATGTGGTCACATGATTTGGCTACGTATTTTACGACCGGCGGCCTGCCTGACGTCAGCTTACCTCTGTAAGAAAGAGGGAGGGTCTATTCTACCACACGGTGAGTCAACTTACCTTAGTCGCCTTTTACGACACCTCGGTTAGAAATGAGGGTGGTCTATTCTGTGCCGCCGGACACCACGCGGCGATACGTTTTCAACTTCTATTCTCCTCTATCATTTATCAACTTTTTAAGAACTTTTTTTTGTTTATTTACAGGAAGAAGAAATCGTAAAACCCAAACAAGCAAAACGTCGGAAGAAAGCAATATCAGACAGCGATTAACATATCTCATCGAAATAATATGGTAATTTTAAACACCAAAGTGCAACTGAACAATACAATAAATATTAATATGTGGATTAAATACATGACGTTTGTTCGTTACCTATATTGTTCACAGAGGTGCAATTCTAGGTATATGCCCTAGATCAGGGATCGGCAACCTACCGTCTCTTTCGGTGTAAAGTCGCGGTTCTCCATTTACATAGGAATAAACAAAATATATTATATAAACCTTTCTAATTATTTATAGAATTACGCGTGACTTTGCGAGGTTCCGTAATAAAAAAAAAAAATTTAATTTGCTATATTAAAGTAGCGTGAACTCATTTCTTACTTTATCGCATGCATCTGAATATTAACGAATATTACTCTCTATTTTTAGTATTACATAAATTTTTGAAAACCCTTTTTTTAAAAGAAAAATAAGAGTCAATGGTCCCATTGATACAATAATGCTAGAACATATTTTAAAATAAATATGTTTGTATATTTTTATATGAATATTATTTTGTACATTTATTTGCATTTAGAATACAAAATCAGAGTTATATACGCCAAAACTATAAAAAAATTGGCTTTTTAAAAACTGGATTTATTTTTAAAGTGTTGTTTGTGCCTCTTTAGTCTTAAAAGGTTGCTGACCCCTGCCCTAGATAATTCTGATTGTTTCGGTTTGAATATTCTTAAACTAATTCGTAATATTACTGTGTAATATTATTATTATTCTTGGAATATTTTACTGTAATGGGGGATACTCATGCCATTGAAATCATGACAAACTTTAAGGCGCGTACAGACATCGGCGAGTCGTGAGTTGCGAATGGTTCGGTTCGCATGCCTCGAGCTGTGTGGACGTTTGTGTTCATAGTGAGAATTCGCGCTATCGTTGCGAACGCTGCTTCAGTAGGGATGTGACTTGGAGATAATTAATAATCGATTTTTATCCCTTTAAAAATAATCGATTTTATTTTTAGAAAATCGATTATTTTTTTACCAAATAATCGATTTCTTAAAAATCTTTTTTTCGGACTATTTCAAAAGTTGACTTTTTTAATATTAATAATTACAATAAAGGCTAATTAAAGTGGACAACAAGCAAGAAATAATATCAGTTGCGCTGTTTGTTAAATTGGATTAAAATGTGTAATTTGGCTAAATTGGTTTCTTCCATCAATATCTAATCTTAAAAAACAAGAAAAAGAGTAAAAAAGAAAAAGGGATACCTAAAATAATCGATTATTTTGAAAAAATAACTGATACCGAACCGTGCGCTCCGCGTAGTCGGAAGTTTTATTTGAATTGCACGCTTATGAGTCATGGAGCCGATTACTACCGAATACCTATGTATTCCCATAGTGTCATCGTTTTATTCACTAGCGTCATCTCTTCTTTTTTATATATTTTATAAATTACTATATAGGTCGCAGCTGCAATGTGCACGTCTCGCCTTGCCGGAGCCATTTTTCTTCTGACGAATACCGTACGTGATTATTTGTATGCTCTCAGCTTGAGCATGTATCATTCGGGACATGTGTATAAATGTACCGTTGTATGCCTTGGGTTGAGGCAAGCGTGACGAACTATTCGCGACGAACGCCTCGCAATGTCTCTACGCGGCTTTATAGATATAAGGGATAGTTTTTTTCTAATAAGCAATGGGATCTCGTTTAAAGTGGCGTAGCTATCGCAGGGCAGTACAAGAGGGCCCTCGGAGTCTGACTCTAAATTATAAATTTCACTAGTGAACATTTGTTGTTTTCAATGAGTTTATCTACTCTGATACTATAATACAAAGATTATAAAACTGAAAACAAAATTCTTATGACAAACATTACGTAGGTACAGGCCAGAAATTAAAAAAAAAGTTTTATTACGATACAGGTCTTGTTTGGACACCTGTATCATAATATAACTTTTTAATCATAACGATACACCATACAACCTCCAGCTGGACCAAGGAGGTCGAACCTCCTTAAGAAAAAGGTTTCAATGAACGATTCCGCGGCGACGCAACACGCATGCGCAATCGATGTTTGCGCCTTGGCGCTAACATTTGACATTTAAAAAATCCTTTCAATATTTAAACAAAGGTTTTTATTAATATTGCTTTACGGATTACAGTATGAGAGTAGATAAAGTAGTGTATGACACTGTATATAACTTGGTCTTATAACACTCGTGTGATACTATAAAAAACACACTCGTGTTTTAAGAACCCTTATTATGCAACAGTATCATAATCTACTTTAACTGTATTACGAAGTAGCTAGAATAAAAAGGATTTGGAGTACGTTGAATTCAGCATACGACAAATACGTAACGAACAATTTTAAACAGTCGGGGCCTTAGTTTTTTTTTTGCCTAAGAACTTTACATAGCTACGCCACAACCTGTTGTGTGTTCACTTAGTACAGATAATAAATTTAAATCTTTTAAATTGTATGTGGTACTTGAGCGTAATTCCATTATACATGCGAATTTAGTAAATAATTATAATAAATTAATAATTACCATTCTCCGTACTTATACTTTGTTTTAAACAATTTTCATACTATAATTCCATTGTTTTTCTATTTTTTTAATGAAAATTAAAAAAGTCAATTTTTAAAAACGTTTTAATAAGTTGATTTATAGTAAATTGTAAATAAAATTGCTTAAAGTATTCATCACCTTTAAACCATATAGTAATACGGTATATATTTAGATAGATATAAATTATTTATTGCACACACATTACATTACGCAACAATAAAGAAACTTAACTAAATAAACATAAGGCGTGCAAAGGCGGTTTTATTTCTAAAAGCTACTACCAGATAACTTTTGGAGAAAGAATAAATCATAACATAAAAATGAGATAGATGCATCAACATGAATAGGTATAATGGTTATGAATTTCAATACATACATACGTACATATTTCAGGTTTAACATCCACTGATTTATATTCGGCTAAATACCGAAAACACAAATAATTGAATATTTTTTTTAATTATATTTTTTTTCTAAAGCAGTTACATATAATCGTCATTTCATTAAATTTAATATTTTTAACAAAAGGTATCAAGTTTTTAAATAAATCGATTATTTCAATTATATATTTCTTTTTAGTTTTGTATATTAGTATCATCTTTTTCCAGGAAGTGTTTAATGGACGTTTTAAGTATCACATATTCTAATAATTGTGTTCCCCATACTTTATTTTGATTGACATGCGTATACCCCATTAAGTGTTATGTAAATTAAATTTATAGATATATTATATATACATTTTAGTTGCAGCCGATGTTTAATGTTACAACGAATGCATTGTTGTATAAAAACCTTGTGACGTCACCAAGGCGGAATGCACAACTATAAATTGCTTTGGTGATGGTCAAATTTAGTCTTTTATTGTTTTCAATGTAAATTTTGTCTGTAGTAATTATTGTAAAAATACCATATTGTTATATTTTTTTTATTCGTAAATACTAAGTTGGACTTATTTTAATTGTAAGGTATGAGACCAAGAATTATATTTGAAAAGATATATTGTATTGATGCAATTTTCGAAATACATTTTACACTAGGATCAATAAAGTATTTCCCCAACTGAAACTTTCATTTGAAAATTACAAATACCCGAATTACTAAATGTTCCATGATTTATGATGAATAGTTATATTTTGCACTAGTATAGCCAGCTCGCTTCGTTAGCCGTGTGGTATCCGGCTGAGTAGAATAGACAAAAGTCATTTCTTACCGAGGTGTCGTAAAAGGCGACTTAGGTAAGTTGACCCACCGTGTGGTATCCGGTTTAGCAGAATAGACCACCGTCTTTATTACAGAGGTATCGTAAAATACGACTGAGGTAAGTTGACGTCAGGCAGGCGGCCAGTCGTCCAACGCAGCCAAATCATGTGACATGTTCATAACATGTTGTGCCGACCCCATTAAAAGCGGGATAAGCGCAGGAGGATGATGATACCCAGCTCGCTTCGCTTAATTTAAATAGGTATATATTATTAACAATTCATAGAGAATGGAGCGATAACCACCAAACTTTATAAGATTATCGGCTAGGTTAATCTAAAGATACCTAGCATATAAAAATTTCATTAACATTCATCTAGCCGTTTGGGAATCTAAAAAAAACATTACAGACATACTTTCTCTTTTATAAATACACAGTAGCTGTCACTCTCTAATGCAATTGGAAGCGGCGGTAGCGGAATGGTTAGAATAACGGACTTGCGATCGAGAGGTCGTGGGTTCGAATCCCGACCATTATACTAGCGACGTGAACCCTGGGTTAGGATTTTATAAAAAAACGACAATATATATACCATTTGTCTAAAAATTAAAATCGTTCGTTTAATCATTTATAAAAACAATACTTATTTTTTATAAAAAAAAATCCGCGTCTGTTCACGATAAATCGAAACAGATTTTCATGTAGATTTCTATGTAAGAGAAAATAATTCATAAGAAAAATTTGAATTATTATTTGAACCGAAGTCGTCTACAGAGACTCATATAGGTAAAAATACGTGTGCTAATTTAACGTTAGCTAACAAAACAGAAACCAAAATATACAGAAACTTTTTCGACGTAAGGCAAACATCGTGATATAAAAACTATTCTTTTAACTTACAGTATTTTTGTGTAAAAATTTTATTGATTTTGGTTCAGCGGATTAGCCGTGAAAATTATAGTCTTTTTCATTTATAAAATTAATAGTTTATTTTTTTAGTAAACAACCCGTTATGCTTACAATAATTATACCTTGTAATATCTCACTTAAATTAATCCAGTAAACAGAAACCAAAATATATGAAAACTTTCTTAAAATAACTCGACGTGAGCCATACAACATGTAATAGAAATTTATTTAAATTATAGATTTGACATTTCTTTGACATATCATGAATAAAAAACTTTGATAGCTTGGTAATAGATGGAGTTTTTAAATGTCATCCGATTCCTGTTGTATTCACAGGATTTCTATAGCCTATATGTTACACCGGTGTATAAGGAATAATTGTGCCAAATTTCATAAATATTGGTTCAGCGGACTGGCCGTAAAAACGTAACAGACAGACTTTTGCATTTGTAATATTAGTAAGGATATTAGATTAGTCCACTTAAAATAATACTAATTTTATTGTCGTAATGTTCTTTAATAGAATTAAGTGTTGAAATATGTCTTTTGAAAAACAAAAAATTCTTAGAGCTAAAGTATCAAATTATACAAATGTACATGGAATAAAAATTGTAGATGTCAAATGTTTCAAAATCTCAATACACAAACTGTTTTTATAAAATAATTTCCCCAATTACCATAACATTATCTTAAAACTATTCAAATGATACAGTAAAAATAAAAGTTTACTATAATAGCCTAATTATCTCCATAACCTAATAATGAAAATGGAAGGAATATAAGTTTGGTTAAATGGGTGTTCTGGGATTTTGAAAAAATGGGGTATTAATAGGAAGGAACAAGGTTTCATTGGATTGTACGAAATTCTTTTAGATATTTGTGTGTAACTTTTAAGATTTGTAGAATAAATATTGTGATGATTGTTATAAACACATTTTGAATACACTATTTAAAATGTTTTGGAAAGAGATTTGACTCTTTAATATAATTTTCTATTATAGGCAGAAATCTATTATAAACAGAATAGTACCACCCTCATTTCTTACCGAGGTGTCGTAAAAGGCGACTAAGGTAAGTTGACCCACCGTGTGGTATCCGGTTTAGTAGACTAGACAACCCTCTTTGTTACCGAGGTGTCGTAAAATACGACTAAGGTAAGTTGACGTCAGGCACGCGGCCGGTCGTAAAAACGCCAAATCATGTAACAACATGTTTATAACATGTTGTGCCAACCCCACTTAGAGTGGGATAAGGGCAGGAGGATGATGAATATCATTTTCTATAATATGTTGAACATGTACATTGTACATTATTATAATATACATACAGCTCTATAACACCATTTATACCACCACACCACCCAGTGGCAGCACCCACGAACCTATTTCTTTTACATTGTTATCATTTAAGCTTCAAACATAGCTATAAATTGTACATTTTTATTCTTCATAGTTCATACTGTAAAAAAAATTACAATTCTCTGCTAAGCATGAATTTAAAACATTCTTTACAAAGTGAATTGTAAATTATTTTTTTCTCTTATTAGATACTATTTATAAATATATATAACAACCAATAACTTCTTAACAGCACCAGAATGTTGAGTTTTTTTTGGTATTACGTCACTCGAAAGTTTACCATAAAGCACTCTAAATGTGAAATGGAGA
Organism: Morpho helenor; assembly: GCA_029227775.1. Taxonomy (NCBI): domain Eukaryota; kingdom Metazoa; phylum Arthropoda; class Insecta; order Lepidoptera; family Nymphalidae; genus Morpho; species Morpho helenor. The sequence continues at coordinate 6,829,891 of JARGCU010000006.1, forward strand.
CTAAAGTTTTCCCTGCTTGTACCTTTGCCTTGCCTGTGCTTTACTATACTTTGTCTTTTTTTCAGGAATAGTGTTTTCTTGTTCGCCTGTATCATTCGTAACTGAAAGCATTAATAAAATTTCAATGTTACATAAATATGTGTAAGTAACACTTACACTTTTTACACTTGTTTTACATTTCATTAGTAAGTCTATCAGTATCTATCAGTATTGTAGTAAAGCTGCCTTACCCACAAAATATTACCAAATTTTATTAGTAATAGCAATGCCCATATCTATATATTTATATACATTTATATAATATTATATTAGCATACAATATCAAAGATGACCTCTAGTTTTTATTGCGATAGTAAATGGAGAGTAATAAAGCTCTAACTATGAAAAAACTTGAAACAGATTGCACCCAACCACTGGATTCAAGTACCAATAATTTTATTAAAGTTTTCTTTGCAAGAGATAATGTCCAACAGTTTACAAATCAGTTCAGATAATTAAAGTATACAAAATTATTTTATACTAGCAATCGCCAGCGGCTCCACCCGCGTGGAAAGATTTTCACCGTTTAGTTAGCACACACAAGGAAAGCTTAAAATTTTGCAGTTTTTGTAATATTTTTTATACTGCTCCTCTCCTATTTATCTTAGCGTGATGTTATCAACAGCCTTCCACAATAAATGGACTATCTTACACTCAAAGAAATTTTCAAATTGCTCCAGTAGTTCTTGAGATTAGGGTGTTCAACAAACAAACTCTTCAGCTTTATATATTAGCATAGATATAAATCTTAAGATATAATAAAACACAAACATTACCTAGATCTGGTGGAGGTTGTAAAGATTTTCCTGCACTACAAGCACTCATAAATGTTGATGTTTTCCCCACAGCCCATCCTAGTCCAGCTAGTGCTATAGAAAAGGCTACCATGCTAAATGGATGCTGGAAAATTCAGAAATAACTTCATTAAACCACCCTAATATTATAAATGGAGAAGTGTGTTAAAAGGACAAATATCTATGTTCGGGCAATATTTTCCACCGAGGGTAATCGGGGCTTACTGCACCTGAGGTGTAGGTAGGTGGCAAATTAATGTCACACACAAAGAGAAGATCGGTCGGCCGCGCAACTCGGTGCACGGGCCTCTCAAGTGAATAACAATAAATATCGGTGTTCGGTGGATTAATATATACAAAATAAAAAGGATAATTTGGTGCTTGTGTGTTTAAACTGTATTACGGAACAATTTAATTGGTGATTCCACAAATATAGCTGGATTCATTTTTTGTGGTTATACTCCGGCCGGAGCGACGTGGACGCCACAAATTAAGAAGAAGCCTCTAAGTCAAAGGTCAGTACTCCTTGATTGTTCGGGGTGGAGAAATTGCCGGTTGTCTGCCTATCCTACCTATGCTCACCAACTGCAGCTATCGAAGGCACGCAGTAAGCGCGAACAATCTATGCTTTTATTTTATATAGTATGTCTTACATAAAATTTATCTCATTTATTAGTTTTTCTATTTCAAACTATATATACATTTTAAGGTAGGGCTGAGCTATAAGCCACTACTGTGGTCCATAGGTGGCTGATCATGGAAATGGATCAGCTTGCAGATATCTTTGCTAACTGCATTGCAGTCCTCAACCATTTAGCGACAAGGAACAAGGATGCAGTAGTGATTCCTTAGAAAAGAATTGCTTATACAATGCTTCAATATCCGGAGACATTTCTTGTGACCTGACGAATTGTGCTGCCAGTAAATAAGCACTCCTTTGCTACGGGCAGCTGTGTATCAGTGCTTTTAGAAGAGGAAGCCTAGTTGGCTAGGCTGAATTGTTTTGAAAAATAAAGGTATTGGCGGAGATGGTGTACATCAGTACAGCAATATTACAGCATATGGAAGGCCATGAGAAGCCACCACATATGTTTCCCCAGGATGATCATTATGGCTGAAAACAATATAAAAATGGCCCTCAGTCCCAGGCATACTTATAATGGTCAGAGGGTGCGAAGAATCTCCAGGTCAGCCATGACGATAGTTACATGGAATGTTAAGAGCATGTACCACTCCCACAAACTGGTGAATATCGAACGGGAGATGCTGAGACTCAAAATTGATATTCTTGGAGTGAGTGAATCTAGGAGCAGGTGTCTTGTTGAGAAAGGACACAGTAGTTTAAAAAGGAGTGTGGGCTGACAAAGGATATCTTAGCTAAAGTTAAAATTGCCTTAATGATTGCTGAAATTCTCGAGACAATGGCATTTTAAGAAGTAGATATATTTTTAATTTAACATATAACAATTGCTTTAATGTTAATTAGCTTATTGCTTATTATAAAAAAAATAAAAAATAAATAAAGGCTATTGATATTTACAAAAGAACTTGTCTATTTACAAAGTTGCATTATACATATAAATATACTTAAATTTCAAAAATCCACTTACATTAAGTGTTGGCTTTGAAGTCAAGGTATAATCCAATATGACAACACCTATACCAGTTATTAATCCCAAACAAGTGCAGATCCAAATAATATTTTGATGACCTAAAAATATTCAGCATATCAAACATTTCAATAAACTAACTTAAGAAGTTCTTCTTTTAATTGATTAATGGCACTTTTACTGCTTTTGATGTTAGCAGTAATTCCGCCAATGTCAATGTAGCGGAAAAAACAACATGAATGAGTTAAAATATCTTTTCATGGCAACTTTTTGGAAAGATAGTTCGGTGAAATCATTGAAGCTACATGACAAACACAAATATATGTTAGATACATTTAAGTAGTTAATAAATTATTTATTTTAATTACCTGTCAACTTCTTATTTTGTTTTTCTGTAATATTTTTAATAGAATCCATTAATGAAACATTATTTGGGTCTAACTGTAAGGCTCTAGTATACGAAATAATTGCTTCATCATATAATTCACTTGCTGCTTCAACTTCCGCACGCCGAAAATAACCCTACAATAACATTACTTTTTAAACACCTATACACCGTTTATTTATAAATAATATCGAATTAATTATACAACTGTAAACTGTTACCTTGGCCCATTGTGGTTGCAATCTAACAGTTTCATTTGCATCCTGAAGAGATAGATAATGTTGGTCTAACTTCAAGAAAGCAAACGATCTATTACTGTACAAAATATAATTGTTTGGATCCATCTTAATCGCCTGAGTATAATGTAATACAGCTTCAATGAATTTTCCATCTTTTACACAGTCATTACCTTTAATCCTAAGTTCTTCGACACTAATGGGCTGAGAGCTTTTTTTAGGCTCTTCCATTTCGGTTAGTTATTGTGTATAAAATAAAGTGAGTATTTTGTCAATTTTCTGATTTCTTTAAATGTTTTGAAACTAAACGTTTGGAGGTTGTATTATACCATAGACAATACAAAATACAAATCTATATAGGATATAGATGAGACACTCCTTCGTTTTAGTCGAGTAATGATAAGGAGCTGTTTTACTTGCCGTCCCAGAGATGCCGCTGCAACGTTATCGTAATAATTCACTAGAGGGCGCTTTACTGCATTCAAATAGTGACCCTTATATAAAAATTAAAAAAATACATATGTAGCATTTATAAAAAAGTAGTTTGGCGCTATACCACTACAATTTGAACGGACTTGGCAGTTGGCATCAGGGCGGTTTTACTACAGGCGCCAACACATGTTATCTCGCATCCCTCTTGCACATGTACGTATTTATGAATGAATCGTATAAAAATAGTCTCAGCTGCATCTCGCTCCACTCCTACATACATATTTTTACGCACTCATTCTCATTTTGACTGTCTATCATATAACAAGACAACAAGTTGATTTTATTAATGAATGGGCGGTGTATTAAATTTTTAAATTTCCCGTTGTAAAGTTCTAGTACTTTAATTTTTACTAAAATGTATAATTTTGTTTTAATTTAGTTAGCAAAATTCTTGAAACAAATATCACTAGAAGCAAATTAAATGTATCAAGTCTTATTTCACCAGTAGCTGTTGAGATATTTCTTAAAATGAGAAATATAACAACGAAGAAACGTGCAGTTATAAAACAATAAGAAGAGGATTTACTTAATCATTATATAAATGTAAGTGTTGAGTTTTAATGAATTTTGTGCATCTCAATAATAGTAAGAGCTTTCTTAAAATTTACATTCTCACATCTAAATATAATAACCTAACCTTGCATGGATAGCCTAAAACCTTTAACATGCAGTATAATTTTTATTTCCTATTTGACTTAGTTATCGTTATATAAAAATTATGATATGTACATTAATTTCGATTGATGAATTAGCTATATTCATTATTATATTAAGGATATGTCTTGCGATTTTATATAGCTTCTAGTGTCTTGTAGTGCAATAAATGATTAATAATGGAACATTAAAGTTAAAGTTTTTTAGAAGTTGTTCTAATTGATCATAAGTGTGTATCTATCTTAGTTATGAATAATTTGGACATAACTTAAATGGTCTACTTAATATTTTTTTTTAGAAGTATTTTCAATTGAAGTTGTATACTTCATTGTATTATATTAGAACTTTAAAAATGATTGTCAAGTTTTTTATAATGAGACTCGGATGAAAAGGGAGTAAATAGCAAAAGAGAGCAAGTTTATTCTGTATAAAGCAATATAGGGTATATTGCTTTATATAACACTATTGTTGATTTTTAATTAAAAAGCAAAAGCAAAATTTAAATTTACGATTGATTAAACGATTGATTGATTAATTGCAGATTCAAGAATCCTCAGATCCAAGATTAAGAGTAATTTTTTATTTTAAAATGATTGTCACATGATGTTATTTATAGTTATGATTTGAGATATCTTTACATTTACAGTGCTAATACAAGATATAATAGTATGTGTAATGAATGAAAGAATAACAGCAATATTAAAAGACTGTTCTATAAAACTGAAAGTAAATATTTATGTAATTTATAAATCACTTAAAATGTGCAACTGTTTATATCTAACAGAAATTAAATAACAAACAATATTTCTCCTTCATACTTATGCAATAATAAAAAGCAATTTTTCTAAAAGTCAACCCATTTACTCTTTCTTAACAAATCAATGCATAATGACACAAAAAACATATTTTTTTTTATTATAGAACAACTATTCATATAGATTCAAATATAACCTCGTTCATAAGAGGTTCTATTTGAATAGTAACAATTTTTAATTTTTTTAATTTTTTAAAATTATTTTCAGAGATGGAATAGCACTAGACTAAGTGCAACTAAAGAAAGGTAACTAATACTCAAGTGAAGCCTGAATTTATGAAGCTAAGTTAGATTCCCGTAATTTCAGCCACAGATGTAAGCGTGCACTCAAACATCAGTAGCCAAAAGCGACTGGGAAAAGAATTAATGTTTTACATGTATTGCAGGTGCCAAATACCGGCTCTTTGCCAACCGCAACACATTACCATTACAAAAAAAAAATGTAAAAATTAATGGATTTAATGAAATTAATGGATTAATTTTACAGGAGGGCAGTCCGACAGCTGGCCTCGTGACTCCACGAGCTACGCTGGTCTGGCCTCGCTGCTGCCAATGGAGACGTGCCGCCGCCCCTCACCCCAGGCCGGCCCGTCCGGCTATGCCGCAGCTGCTGTCGCTCCGCCGTCGCCTCGAGCGCTCGAACAGCGCCAGGCCGAACAGTAGCGTCAACCACCAGGACCTCTGTAATTTGAGAAAATGCATTTGAGGTAACTAATACTCAAGTGAAGTCTGAATTTATGAAGCTAAGTTAGATTCCCGTAATTTCAGCCACAGATGTAAGCGTGCACTCAAACATCAGTAGCCAAAAGCGACTGGGAAAAGAATTAAGGTTTTACATGTATTGCAGGTGCCAAATACCGGCTCTTTGCCAACCGCAACACATTACCATTACAAAAAAAAATGTAAAAATTAATGGATTGAATGAAATTAATGGATTAATTTTACAGGAGGGCAGTCCGACAGCTGGCCTCGTGACTCCACGAGCAGGCCGGCCCGTCCGGCTATGCCGCAGCTGCTGTCGCTCCGCCGTCGCCTCGAGCGCTCGAACAGCGCCAGGCCGAACAGTAGCGTCAACCACCAGGACCTCTGTAATTTGAGAAAATGTATTTGAGGTAACTAATACTCAAGTGAAGTCTGAATTTATGAAGCTAAGTTAGATTCCCGTAATTTCAGCCACAGATGTAAGCGTGCACTCAAACATCAGTAGCCAAAAGCGACTGGGAAAAGAATTAAGGTTTTACATGTATTGCAGGTGCCAAATACCGGCTCTTTGCCAACCGCAACACATTACCATTACAAAAAAAAATGTAAAAATTAATGGATTGAATGAAATTAATGGATTAATTTTACAGGAGGGCAGTCCGACAGCTGGCCTCGTGACTCCACGAGCAGGCCGGCCCGTCCGGCTATGCCGCAGCTGCTGTCGCTCCGCCGTCGCCTCGAGCGCTCGAACAGCGCCAGGCCGAACAGTAGCGTCAACCACCAGGACCTCTGTAATTTGAGAAAATGTATTTGAGGTAACTAATACTCAAGTGAAGTCTGAATTTATGAAGCTAAGTTAGATTCCCGTAATTTCAGCCACAGATGTAAGCGTGCACTCAAACATCAGTAGCCAAAAGCGACTGGGAAAAGAATTAAGGTTTTACATGTATTGCAGGTGCCAAATACCGGCTCTTTGCCAACCGCAACACATTACCATTACAAAAAAAAATGTAAAAATTAATGGATTGAATGAAATTAATGGATTAATTTTACAGGAGGGCAGTCCGACAGCTGGCCTCGTGACTCCACGAGCTACGCTGGTCTGGCCTCGCTGCTGCCAATGGAGACGTGCCGCCGCCCCTCACCCCAGGCCGGCCCGTCCGGCTATGCCGCAGCTGCTGTCGCTCCGCCGTCGCCTCGAGCGCTCGAACAGCGCCAGGCCGAACAGTAGCGTCAACCACCAGGACCTCTGTAATTTGAGAAAATGCATTTGAGGTAACTAATAATCAAGTGAAGTCTGAATTTATGAAGCTAAGTTAGATTCCCGTAATTTCAGCCACAGATGTAAGCGTGCACTCAAACATCAGTAGCCAAAAGCGACTGGGAAAAGAATTAAGGTTTTACATGTATTGCAGGTGCCAAATACCGGCTCTTTGCCAACCGCAACACATTACCATTACAAAAAAATGTAAAAATTAATGGATTTAATGAAATTAATGGATTAATTTTACAGGAGGGCAGTCCGACAGCTGGCCTCGTGACTCCACGAGCAGGCCGGCCCGTCCGACTATGCCGCAGCTGCTGTCGCTCCGCCGTCGCCTCGAGCGCTCGAACAGCGCCAGGCCGAACAGTAGCGTCAACCACCAGGACCTCTGTAATTTGAGAAAATGTATTTGAGGTAACTAATACTCAAGTGAAGTCTGAATTTATGAAGCTAAGTTAGATTCCCGTAATTTCAGCCACAGATGTAAGCGTGCACTCAAACATCAGTAGCCAAAAGCGACTGGGAAAAGAATTAAGGTTTTACATGTATTGCAGGTGCCAAATACCGGCTCTTTGCCAACCGCAACACATTACCATTACAAAAAAAAAATGTAAAAATTAATGGATTGAATGAAATTAATGGATTAATTTTACAGGAGGGCAGTCCGACAGCTGGCCTCGTGACTCCACGAGCAGGCCGGCCCGTCCGGCTATGCCGCAGCTGCTGTCGCTCCGCCGTCGCCTCGAGCGCTCGAACAGCGCCAGGCCGAACAGTAGCGTCAACCACCAGGACCTCTGTAATTTGAGAAAATGTATTTGAGGTAACTAATACTCAAGTGAAGTCTGAATTTATGAAGCTAAGTTAGATTCCCGTAATTTCAGCTACAGATGTAAGCGTGCACTCAAACATCAGTAGCCAAAAGCGACTGGGAAAAGAATTAAGGTTTTACATGTATTGCAGGTGCCAAATACCGGCTCTTTGCCAACCGCAACACATTACCATTACAAAAAAAAATGTAAAAATTAATGGATTGAATGAAATTAATGGATTAATTTTACAGGAGGGCAGTCCGACAGCAGGCCTCGTGACTCCACGAGCTACGCTGGTCTGGCCTCGCTGCTGCCAATGGAGACGTGCCGCCGCCCCTCACCCCAGGCCGACCCGTCCGGCTATGCCGCAGCTGCTGTCGCTCCGCCGTCGCCTCGAGCGCTCGAACAGCGCCAGGCCGAACAGTAGCGTCAACCACCAGGACCTCTGTAATTTGAGAAAATGCATTTGAGGTAAATAATACTCAAGTGAAGTCTGAATTTATGAAGCTTAGTTAGATTCCCGTAATTTCAGCCACAGATGTAAGCGTGCACTCAAACATCAGTAGCCAAAAGCGACTGGGAAAAGAATTAAGGTTTTACATGTATTGCAGGTGCCAAATACCGGCTCTTTGCCAACCGCAACACATTACCATTACAAAAAAATGTAAAAGTAAATGACTTACGAATTACCAAAACTGCGCAATTTCAGAAATCAGTACGACACCTTTATAATGGCTAGCCCGTTTATAAAACGTCTAACAATGTAGCGCGCTTTTGAAGCTAATGTTCGACGATACAGAAAACGTACATTACCAACACGAGCTACGCTGGTCTGGCCTCGCTGCCGCCAATGGAGACGTGCCGCCGCCCCTCACCCCAGGCCGGCCCGTCCGGCTATGCCGCAGCTGCTGTCGCTCCGCCGTCGCCTCGAGCGCTCGAACAGCGCCAGGCCGAACAGTAGCGTCAACCACCAGGACCTCTGTAATTTGAGAAAATGCATTTGAGGTAACTAATACTCAAGTGAAGTCTGAATTTATGAAGCTAAGTTAGATTCCCGTAATTTCAGCCACAGATGTAAGCGTGCACTCAAACATCAGTAGCCAAAAGCGACTGGGAAAAGAATTAAGGTTTTACATGTATTGCAGGTGCCAAATACCGGCTCTTTGCCAACCGCAACACATCACCATTACAACAAAAAAATGTAAATGTAATAATATAAATTAATGTGGAATTAATGGGATAAATTAATGTGTAAATGTAAATTAATGTGGACAATCGGTTATCATACCTGATACATGCAGGATTCGTAAAAAACACATGCACAAACCTCCACCATACACAAGCACTATATACATTCACTATCACAAACTCAAGAACTCAAATAAATATAAAATATAAATAAATATATGGGACACTAACTATACTTTTGCACTATTTAATACGAAGAAAATTGAAACGTATTGACTCACCAGAAACGTCGAGATGCACTTCTCTTGAATGACCAACAAGGACTGAATGTCACTGAAACGTTTTATCGGTATTTATAGTAAGACTCCACCGGAAACAATAACGGCACAGTGTTGCCCCTATTTAATCAAAAAGGGCGCGATTAGGGTTGCCACCTTTTTTTTGAAGAAAAATACTATTTTTCTTTTTAAATCAAAAAAATATAGTACTTTTAGGAAATTCAGGAAAAAAAATAGGACACATCTATTTTCAATCATTATTTATTTTTCCATGATTATTTTTTATTACTTTTCGCTGGATAATGACACGGAGTTAGAGCTACTAACTAACTAAGCCCCGTAAATACATGAATGAGTTTCGTTCCTACATTCCCTATGCAGGGCTGCGGGTGCGTTCCATTCCAGTTAATTAAAAAAAGCACGACAATTGCAATTAGCGATAAAAATATAGTATTTTTCGTGCTATATTCTTTTTCTATAATATATAGTACAATTTAAGCTAGTGTTTTTCAATTTATATATACATTTAATAAAGCAGGGACCTCGAAGCATATAGCATTATAGTATATCCTTAGTGTTTTTATTGAACTGTGATAATATAGGGAAGTTTTATTTTTTAATTTTAAAATATAAGTAAAAATAAAACTAAAATAATAAAAATAAAACTTTTCCTTCTATAGTAATATTTATTGTGTATGCTTTATTGAAGTGTTGTATATCATATGTCATACCCAATATCAGTTATATTCTATGTTTTAGGTGGTTATTTCTGAATAGTTTTTATTCTTTCTGCGACAGACAATATGGATTACAGACATACTTTAATTATTTAACAGAAAGTTATTTGTTCAAGATACTTTAACATACTATCCCATTTAGTTATGCACATTTCAACTAGATTTTTTGTCTGAGTAACTGTGTCTGGTCAAGGCACTGCTACTGTTGTTGCAATGAATTCATTAATATCTGATACAATGGCTGATATTCTTCAAGTGAGTTAAAATGTTTCAAATATAAATCATTTTTGTTTGTAAACACAAAAATTGGCATGTGTATGTTTAAAGTAACGGCCTGTTATCCACCCCAGCAGTGGGAACCATAAGCTTCCTCTATCCGTTTTTTGGAGAGAAGTATTGTAGCAAAGACCTACCATCGCGTTGCTGCAATGCGGATTGGTAGGTTACGCATATCCCTAGAATTCGCTAGAAGTATGCGGATTTCCTTACCATATTTTCCTTCACCGAAAAGCGTGTCATAAATTGCAATTGTCAATTAGACATGTGCCAGCGCGGGGTATAAACCCATGATCGTCTTTACAGAGTCGAACGGCCTCACCGCTGAGCTATCCATAGCTTGTTCCATATTTATTAAAATGTATTTGCAATAATTTTCAGATGAACCTGGTCATAGCCAAAGAGAGTACTCATTGGGATGATGTCTAAGGGCTATATGCTGTTGATGCTTTATGGGATGAAGCACATGATTAGGTCAATTGATTTGACTAGATGAAGGCAAGTAAATATTTGATGTAAAGTATGTCAGTCTGTCCATTTCACTTTCTATTAAAACTGAAGCTTATATGTCTAATGGGCTAACTGCCTAATCCGTTTGAGATATAACAAAAAATGTTTGGTACAATTTTTCCTCTATTATAGTGATGCAAAAAAGTGTGTGATATAAGAATAGCTTAAAAGACATATTAGTGATGATCATTGGAACTTTGTCACATACAATACAGTATTTGGAAAGCATAATATTTTTAGCCTGGTACTGCTAACAGTACAAAATCAAAGATATTTAACATAACACAAAGATTGTCACAGATACCCCTTATATTTTATTATTAAAAAAACAAAATTTATAATTATAGTCTCTATTCTATACTTAAAATATAACTGTAGACAAAGTTATAGACACGAAAAAAATATTTTCCAGACACTATTTAAGACCAGTAGAAGCTAAAAATATATTTTTAAAATTTAAAATCTCTGTTATTTGTCAATGCATCATTCTCCTACCCTTATCCCACTCTAAATGGGGTAGGCACAACATGTTTTAAACATGTTATCACATGATTTGGTATCTTACGACCGGTCGCCTGCCCGACGTCAACTTACCTTAATCGGTTTTCGCGACACCTCGGTAAGAAATGAGGGTGGTCTATTCTACTCAGGGGATATCAATGCCAAGATTGTCTGTAAGACTACCTTTGCAAACTAATGTTCTATCTATACATTATTAAAGAATAACTTATTTATTACAGGTTAAATATGCTGCGAACTCTTCCGCCGGAAAGTGTCCACGAGCCCGATGATGCAGATGAACATATATGAAGAGCTTCAGTCACAGTATTTTCACAGCGCGAATATTTTGCCGCCTGAACCATTCGGAATTTTGGAATAAGGCTGTAAAAGTCCGCTTCAATGCTAGAGGACTCAAGAGAAGGTTGTGTCTTCAAAATAGTATTCATATTAGTATAATTGACAAACATTATGAAGTTTGAAACTTCTTAACTAGGACCCAATGGATTTTTTCTCAAATCCGTGGATAAGGGGGCTCTAGCACACTAGAACGGATCATAATTTGGTTTCATTGTTTAAAACATGATTGGTTAATATTATTGTTTGATAGTTATAGTACCTTGTATTCCATCAGAAATATTTTCCAGACCCAAGCCATATCATATTACCGGTTCAGTATATTGATATATCGGTCATGTGCAGCAATAGCGGTACAACTCAAAAACTTATATTTTGAGATGAATGGGTTTAAAATTTTCATTACTCAGGAAAATGAATAACAATTGCTTAGTTGCTAGTTTAATTGTTAGTTTGCTTAAACGACGGGCTTATAATGAAATATGAGTTCTGCCTGTATTGCTGCTAAAAATTGTGTATTTTAACATTAACACCATTTATTCCTATTCAAAACACGTGTTTTTACTTGTGTAGCAAAACTAAAAACCTGAGCAATCCTGGGAGTAATATATTTTCAAAACAGGATTATTTAAATTGTGAAATTTTTATAATTACGCTATTGTCTAATAAAACTGAAAGATTTGATCTAGTTAAAATTATATTATCCATCACAAAAACTTATATCTTTGGAATGGCATTATATGGCATGTAAAGTGTTAATTAGTCAAAAATGTATATAACTTAAAAAACTATAATTCCTGGTTAACTTGCATTAATCATAAATATGATTTGTTAAAAGTTTTTTGCATAATCGTAATCATAATGCGAGTTAGACAACGGTGTATCAATTAAGGAGAATTCACAGTACTGCAGATACTTGGAAAACGATAATGGAAATGGAAAATTTTATCGCAAGTAAAGTTATAGAACTATGATACATGAGGCAAAAGTAACTAACTAATATTACTATTATTAACATTTAAAAATTGATTCAAAATTTTTATTATTTTACTATATATACTCCATAAGTATAGAAACAACAAGATGTAAACAAACAAAACCATGTGATTCAGGAGTGACAAATATGTCATAACAATAATATTATTAACAAATGAAAAAATTGGGATTCAACTGCAGTTGTCAAAAGAAATTTCTCTAATATTTATAAATGTAATTTTCATAAATTGATTGGTATTTTCTAAAATTAAATATTTATACCTTTAGTATAGCAAAACAGCAATATATAATTTAATAAAATTCAGCAGATACAAATTAGCCAAGTAAACTACCTAAAATGGTAATTGGATTAACCAACGCAACATAATATCAATATTCTACGAGCTTCACTCTGTGATACTTAAATGTGTAGTAATTTAGTGTATTTAATATTATCCATCGTTTTCTTTAAAAATTTTATAATTCTTATTTATTGTTTCAAAGTTTGTAAAAATTATTGATAGCAATCACGCCATAATAAAGTGGTGCGAATACTATCAATAATTTTAAATTCTTTAAAAGAATTAAAAATTATATTAAATGTTAGTATAATGTGTTGTAATAAAAAAGGTACTTTATAGTTGGCAGATAATGCCTACTATAAACTACCTGTTTTGACATGTTTACATTTAGTTAAATACTTAACCCATGGAGTATAGTTCCTCATGATGTTTTCTTTCATCGAAAAGCTTGGTATCAATTGGCACATTAATTATGGCAAAATTTCACAATTTAATTCTTACTTTATATGTATAAATCCGAAGTGTTAACTGGTTTGATGGAAAATATTATACTTAGAGATAAAAACCACTAATATTCTATAAAACTACTACCAATATATCTAAAAAAGACTAATATTTATAATTTACCATCAAGTATACTCCTTTTAAGTATAATGTTTTTTCCTAAATACTAAAACGGTAAAAACGAAAGCATCTATTGTTTCAAATACTAATCTTGTAAATTTGTTTTCGAGTGAATACTTATAATTAATTATATTTAATAATAATATATAATAATTTAAATTACAATTCCTATATTTTCAAGATACATGATCGCCGATTCTGTTTCCTATTTAAAAATAGTAATCATTTTTGAAGTTGCACTTTTAGCGTGTTTAGGGAAAACTTTTTTTTTTAAGAAGCATGCACATAGAAATGTAAAACGGCTGTTGAATATAAATTTTTTTATTACAGTAAAAGTCTATTAAAGAATTTCCTTAAATATTTTGTTTTATTAAAATCTAAAAATCATTATTAATATGTTACAGGAAAACCGGTTATCCAAATAATCGGTAAGAGTAAAATGCGAATCGATAAAACTTTGACATCACTAGTTACGGTTTTAGCGCACCAAGTACATCACTAATTTTACTACGATTTTACGTCATACGTTATATATATTACTACTCCATATGTGAGAAAGAGTCAGAGCTGAGACTAAATCCGTTTTTATGAATGAAACGGGTGAGAGGCAGATAGTTTTTTATGAATGAGAATGTAAGTAGCTATAGTGCTACTCTGCACCCCCCCATACCACCGAAAATAGGCTCGCGCCAATGTATGAATCTCAACCATCTATTTTATAGTTAATAATCTATGGTTGGCATCAAAGATTACAGTGTACATAATGAAAGTTGGCATCTCCAAATTTAGATTCAAATCAAAGGGTAGCCAACCAATCAAACTACTCTTCTAATAAAAGGATAACGAATAAAAGATTAAAGCTATGTAATATTTAATAATTTTTATTTTTTACATCTTTTGAAATAGTATGTTAATTCGGGAAACACTTTTCAATTACTTTTAAAACATTTATAAATAAACAAACGTATACAAATAATAAATGTCCATCAGTTTACAAGTAAATTTCGTAACACTTAGATACAATTTTCAAAGTATTGTGTGGTAGATCAATAAATTTCGGTTTCTAAAACGGAGACCGTATTCATTATGTACACTGTAATCTTTGACCGTATATTCGATCTCGACGTGCGATACGTCAAAGAAATCGTTGCAAAAGTTTTTTTGGTGATATAAATTTGTTATAATTTGCAAAAAAATTAAGGAAATTATACGGAAAAATAAAAAAAATGGCTAGGTACCGCGAAACGCGGGCGAACCTCTGATTACATCCGGAAAACTAATAAAGTGTGAAAATTTAAAGTGAAATGTGACTAATGAATACTTCGGTCACGAGGCAAAACCAACGTTGAGATTGTAGTAGCGAATGTGTGCAGTGTTTGTTAAAAAACGCCTTTTATTGCAAAATAATTAGGTATATCATTAGTTTTGTACTGTGGAATTCCGCGATGTAACGTCTACATCTACCTAATTTTACTTTTTATTGCATTATAAAAAAGTTTAATAAGAAAATGAAATTCCTAAATTACCTATTATTTTTTTACCTCACTTTAAAATATTATTTATATCATTAATAAAACTAGAGGATTTGTGTGAGTAACTTATTTGGAGAAGTAAATAAAACCATGATTAATACTATGCAGTCCAATATATATTCAGCATACAATCAATTTAAGATAATCGCAACTAACCATTTATCACAGTGTCATATTACTAAAAAAAAATCTATTTAGTTTTAAATAAATTAACTAAAAATTATATAATCAATCCCTTCTGTAAGGTTTAATGATTTGAGATTCTTCTCAAAGACTCCTTTAGTCAGATCTAATTTAACGCATATTAAAATAGGAGGTTTAGCATTTCCAAAGTGGATTACAGGAAGTTTTGCAATTACTTTTCGTTTTAATGGACAGTATAGTTCAATGACACGACCAATTTTTTTTTTATCTACATCACAGAATTGTTTAATTTTTTCAACATAGTCAGGGTTCAACATTCTTACAAATCTTCTACCGGCTTTACCAGCATTCCAAACAGTAATATGTTTCCAATTTGGTATGACATATTTCTCAAGTCTCTTTAATTGAATTTGTTGAATATTATTTCTCGTAATTGAAAAAGTAGCAGAATTTTCATGATATTTATAAATGACAAGTTCTTTGTCTACTCTGTATACATCACCACCAGCATCAATATGGTTATAGAAAAATATAAGATCTTCTGGTGTACCACAGCCAGTTTCATCAAAACCTCCAACTTTGTCAAATACTGAGCGATGGCAAAACCAGGTGGGCATTAAAATTGTAGGTCCGTAGGACAAATATATCTGAATTTTCATTTGAGACTGTTCTATATTGTTAGCCCATCGGACCAAACGAGGTGTTGAATTAGGTGGGTCTCTAGTTATTTTACAACCTATAAGAGAATTATGATTCAGTTTTGCAACTTCCCACTGTATTAAGATCCTATCCTTTTGCATTACATCATCAATATCTTGAAAACAAAGATACTGCCCTGAGCTAGCATATACTGCAGCATTCTTAGCTGCTCCTACACCTTTAGACTGTGATGCCCCAACTTGTACAAAATGTATATTGCGAGCATGGAAGTAATTGGCCCAATGCTCAAGAATTTGGACTGATTTATCAGTGCTTCCATCATTGTATACAACAATTTCCACTTCTATTTCAGTATCAAAAATACTTTGGTTTGCAATAGAATCCATGCAATTATTTATCCATGTTTCACCATTATAAACTGGAATGATCACAGAAATTTGTATCATTTTTTCACATTTCTGAAAATATGTATGCTCACGACCGCTAGTATCTATTAAGGAACGAATCTCAACGAATTCATGTTTCTTACTGTAACAATAAGACCGTCACCTATACACATAAACATTATTTATTCCAGCTTATGGAAAAGCTTTTACTATCAATTTAGTATATTTTTCAGTATATGTTCATATAGAATAAAATTGATTATTCCGTTTCCAAAATACATTATAAGGAAATAAAAAGGATTACAGTGTGATAAGAATCATAGATTATTAACTATAAAAGAATATGATAAGAATTAAGAAATAAGAATTGAAATTGATTTTATCAACTTTTTATGACCATAGACTTTTTATGACATTTTATTTGTCTAAAATCTCAGTCAAATAAGGATCAAGGATGTAAAATAATCGATTTTTATGTTAAATAATAAATTTTCTTAACATTAAAAAATATTAAAAAAATCGGTTATGTTAATTATATACCTTTTTATTTCTTGTTAGTAAGTGAGAAAAGAGGATATTTTCAATAATCGATTTTTTATTAAAAAATAATCGATTATTCTAAAAATAGATTATTTTACATCCCTGGTTGTAGTTTATGCTTATGGTTAGCAAAAAGTGTTTTTGTGTTACAATAAATTTTATTTATTGAGAAGATTGTATGTAATTCGTTGGTTTTAGGTAAATATATCATAATGGGTATTAAAGAAGCTACTATATATTTGGACAACCAGTGGAATACGTATTATGCTGGTCAGACCGTAAACGGAAGAATAGAATATGTTTTCGATAACCCAAAAAAAGTTAGAGGTGAGCTAATAGCGCCTATATAAAAATTATTATTGCATTCTATGAGTCATAGTATAGTGTGTTCTTTAAGCTTGGCTAGACACTGATTAGTAAATACTAGTCATCGAACTTTTAGTTTTAGTTAATTGCTGAATTTTTTTAACATATTTGAATTTGTTTAGGCGTTCATGTTAAGTTTAAAGGTGAAGCTCATACTGAATGGAGTGAAAGTAAACAAGAGGAGGATTCCCAAGGCAAAACACAATCTACTGATACAATTCACCAAGGAAATGAGGAATATTTTCAAATATCGTATTATTTACTCGGAAGTAGTTCTGGTAAGTTAGTGATAAAAGATTTATTAAGCCATGATTGTCGTCAAATAAAAGCTCTTGCCGATTCAAATCCAGGTTATATATCAGGTACCTATGGATATGCTATAAATAGTTATGTGCTTAATTGATATTTACATTTACAGGGAAGAAAATAATGGAGTAATAGTAATATCCCCAGAGAATTTTGACATATGTGTGAACTATATTTCATTGCTTTTTTTTGTCACAACTTTGTTTAAGTTGAGAAATAAAATTTGAAAAATTTCTGAACCTGGATAAAAAGTTTTTAATAGTTGCAATTTTATTTAAGCTCCCCCTCCCCCCTTACGTTTTGACACACATTAATTTTAATTTTGATAACTTCTAAGATATTAATTTATATTAATGGGAATAAAAACAGAAAATTGCCATTTTTCTCATTATTTAGGTTTAATATGTGTATGCGCCACCTGGCGGGTGGCTCATTAGTAGCTAGACAGCGCGCCTGAGTGCTGGATCTCAGCAGTTCTCAGGTGTTATTGAGCCAACAAGTGCGATGGACCCTGTCAGTCCACTCTGAGACTAGTTCATGTATAGAAGCAAGCTAGGTATCTTATGTATAACTTGTATGTAAATCTTCAGACCCTTAATAAATGATACAAGTTCACTACTAATTTATTTAGTCACCCTTCAGTGGTTTATAATTACAAATAAACATATTGTATAAGCATATATCTTTTTTTTTATAGGTAATGAGATTGAGATACCTGCAGGTAAACAAGTTTACAACTTCACATGTGCTTTACCTCCAGTTCTGCCTTCTTCATTTGAAGGACAATATGGTTATGTCAGATATACTGTTAAAATAACTCTTGACAGACCATGGAAGTTTGATCAGGAAACTAAGATGGCTTTTACTGTTATTAATGCACTGGATCTGAATCTAAACCCATCTTATAGAGTAAGCAATCATAGCATTTTACCAATTGAATAATGTGAACTTGACCTTAAATCTTTTTACTTTTATTTTGTATTGTTTATGGTGTCAATATGTACTAGCCATGTGGTATACTGAGTAGAATAGATCACCTTGTAGTATCCGGCCGAGTAGAATAGACCACTTATTTATTACTGAGGTGTCGTAAAAGGCGATTAAGGTAAGTTGATCAACTGCATGGTATCCGGTTGAGTAAAATAGACCACCCTCTTTCTTACCGAGGTGTCGTTAAATACAACTAGGGTAAGTTGACATCAGGCAGGCGGCCGGTTGTAAAATAAGTAGCCAAAACATGTGATAACATGTTTGTAACATGTTGTGCCGACCTGACTTAGAGTGGGATAAGGGCAGGAGGATGATATTAAAATCCTCTTATCAGAAAGTACTTTTAACGAATTTTTTAACAATCAAGCCTGTTGCTTTTTAAGGAACCAATACATTTTCAAATGGAAAAAACTTTCTGCTGTTTCTGCTGCGCTTCACCACCTTTGTCTGTGGATGTGAGAGCCCCTGTTTCTGGATACTGCCCAGGCCAAGTTATACCACTGACCATAGATATAGAGAATAAAAGCAATGTCCAATTGCACCTTGTCAAAGTGTTCCTTCGTAAGGTAAGTAAGAAAGTAAATAATTAACATCAATAACCCTTTATTCTTGTCTTTGGAATGAATAAAGGTGTAATCTTGTATATATATATTTTCTAAATCTCAGAAATGGCTCCAACAATAGTCATGAAATTTAAGAGTTTTTTTTGGGGGAAGAAATCGAAAGCCTGTTTTCAAGCATTAATGCTTAATTGTAGAATTGAATGCAAATGATATTTGAGCTGTTAAACATCACAGCTGTGATAGCCTAATGGTAATGCGTGGACCAAAAAGTTCCAAAACCAGATACCATTGAGAATAAGAGCAATGTCCAATTGCACCTTGTCAAAGTATTCCTTTGTAAGGTAAGTAAGAAAGTAAATAAATAACATCAATAACCCTTTATTCTTGTCTTTTTAATGAATTATTTGTATTTGATAGTAGATTATTTTATATTGCTGTGTGGCATCTGGCTGAGTAGAATAGACCAACCTCATTTCCTGCCGCAGTCTCGTAAAAGGCGACTTAGGTAAGTTGACGTCAGGCAGGCAGCCGGTCGTAAAAACGCAGCCAAATCATGTGACAGCATGTTTATAACATGTGCCGACCCCACTTAGAGTGGGATAAGGGCAGGAGGATGATGATGATCTGTGCTATTTTAGTGATGAATTTGTCAACTTTACCAAACATAAATTTACACTTTATCAAAGATAATATCATAGCTGATATAAGAGAGTCAGAGAACAAAAACAGGATAATAATAAATTTCATTAGAATAAATACATTTACCTTAAAAAGTCATTTACTTTTACGTATAATATATGTATTTTTTGTGTAGGTGGTCACTTATAGAGCCACATCTCCAAGCACAGTGACAAAAAAATCTAAGGATATAATCATAACCATGCAAGAAGGCCCTGCACCCGCTGGTAGTACCAAACATTGGAATTTGAATATGGATATTCCACCAATACCTCCTTCAAACTTGGTCAACTGTAACATCATTGATTTGGATTATGATTTAAAGGTATACCATTCTTTATTCACTGACTGGCCCGTTGGCGCAGTGTGTAGTGACCCTGCCTTCAGCTCCGCGGGTCGCGGGTTCGGGTTCGAGTCCCGCCGAGGACCAACATTTTCTATAAATGAATTCGTTGGTCTTTGAGCCTGGGTGTATATTTGTATTTAAGTATGTATTTAAAAATATATAGGTTACTCTACTGCTGGTTCGGAAAGTTGTTCCTACCAAGAAGAACTAGCAAGAAACTCGGCGGTTGCTCTTTTAAATATATAATTCTTGTTACTAGTTACATTCAGTAATTACTGTCATGTTCGAAGAGTATCACTATCACTACATATTATAAAACAAAGTTTGTCGCATTTCTTGTACGCATAAAACTTTAAAACTACGCAACAGATTTTGATGCGGTTTCTTTTAATAGATAGAGTGATTCTAGAGAAAGGTTTGTACGTATGTACGTACGTACATTCAATACGGAATAGAGAAATACTGTAATTTTTGAGGTTTCTGTAAATAATTAAATTTTTTTCCGCTTACATTGCAAACGCAGGCTTAACCCAACGAGATTTATCAAAATAATGTACTAAGTATTTGTACACATTGAAAAGGTCTACAGAAAAGTCCGCGATGGTATATGTCTATCTCGTATGGATAACCCACTATAGCATTTTTTGTCATTTACTTTTTACGAAAAATAATGCCTTATTTTTGAAGCAATTTTTATACAATACAGCATTAATCCTTATCCAATTAGGTACCTTAAATAAATAGTTGATTTAATATAGATTAATATGGCCGTTTACAGCATGTAATTTAAGTGAACATTTTCGGAGATATTACAGATTTAAAATGCCGTGAGGACGCCGCGCTTCGCCCTATAACACTTCGAATCCAGCAGCTATATCGTTCTTTCAAGAGTTTGTTTAACGACAAGGAAGCTGTGAATGTTGTACATAAAGACATTCTGTACTTAATTGTAAAAATTAAATACATAGGGAAAATGTAAAAGTAAATAAGTAAAAATGTACTATATGAATTTAGATATTCCAAAGATAGCAGAAAATCTTCTTGGTATAGGGAAAGAAAATTGTTTTTCTCCAAATTTAACGCTTGCGGGCCACGGGCAGTAATGAATAAATCAAAACTACTGGATCGATTTTAATCATTTTTTTTACACTGAATGACATGGGATATATATTTTATACCCGTGCGAAGCAGGGGCAGGCCGCTAGTAAGGTATAATAGCATTATTTTCACTTGTAATATCCCGCCGTTTCACCCGCGTAATTTTTATTTTTTTACACCTTATCACATTTTTATAACAGATCCCTATATTTTTTTGAAAACGCCATATAGCTTATGTTGCTCAGTAAAGATGCAACTTTCCAATGGTGGAAGAATTTTGGAAATCAGTCCAGTAGTTTTTGTGTGAAAACGTTACAAACATACATACAAATTTTTCTTCTTTATAACATTAGTAGCTGTAGTAAACTGTGGTAGACCAGCGGTAACACCGTGCGTTTCTTTCAAGAAGGTCACGGGTTCAATCCTGGGCAGACACCAATGAATTTTTCTGTTAAAAACTAATGTGTCTAATTGATATTTGTAATTTATCACACGCTTTTCTGTGAAGAAAAACATCTTGAGTAAACCTGCATATCTCTAGAGAATTCTGGAGATATGTGTAACCTACCAATCCGCACTGGAGCAGCGTGGTAGGTCTTAGCTCCAAACCTTCTCTCCAGAAACAGAGAGAAGAGGTCTATTCTCAGTAGTGGGATAGTAACAGGCCGCTACTTCTTTTACTTATAACATTAGTATAGATTTATCAGCGTAGATTATAACAATACCTTTTATTTTAAGGTTGAGTGTGCAGTATCGGGCATGCATTTGAACTTGAAAGATCGCAAGTACATAACAATAGGAACAGTACCGCTAGTGGGTGTTCCCGGTCAAGCATCGCCGTCACCCTCAGCCCCTGCACAGCCGAGTTCTCCCAGCCAACCTGCAGTCCTGCCAGTGGCTCCGGGTCAGCCAGCACAACCTGGCACTGTAAGTAACTCAAATATCCAATTATATATCCTCCTGCCCTTATGTTATAAACATACTGTAACATGATTTGGCTGCGTTTTTACGACCGGCCGCCTTCCTTACGTTAACTAACCTTAGTCGTATTTTACGATACCTCGGTAAGAAGAATGGTCTATTCTACTAAACCGAATACTATACTAATTAATTGTAAAAATAAAATACATAGGGAAAAATGTAAAAATAAATAAGTAAAAATGTAGTATACGAATTTAGATATTCCAAAGATAGCAGGAAATCTTCATGGTATAGGGAAAGGATAATTGTTTTACTCCAAATTTAACACGTGCGGGCCACGGGCAGTAATGAATAAATCAAAACTACTGGATAAATTAAATATATATACACATATTAATAAGCTGTGGTAGCCCAGCGGTATCGCCGTGCGCCTCTCTCAAGGAGGTCTAGGGTTCAAACCCCGGGCAGGCACCAATGAGTTTTCTAGTAAAACTTATGTGTCTAGTTGATAATTGCAATTTATCACACGCTTTTCGGTGAAGCAAAACATCGTGAGGAAACCTGCACATCTGTAGAGAATTCTAGGGATATGTGTAACCTACCAATCTGCATTGGATCAGAGTGGTAGGTCTTAGCTCCAATCCTTCTCTCCAAAAACGGAGAGAAGAGGCCTCTATCCAGCAGTGGGAGAGTAGCAGGTCTTTACTTAATTTTGAAGTTTTCGCGAAGGGACTCACTTTGCTTCATATTATAGATTTATTTTATTTATACGTATTGCACAAAAAAAGGCACATTGCTACTTTGTACACGTCTGAATTTCGAAAACGGCTCCAACGATTTTCATGAAACTTAGTATGTTAGGCGTTTCTGAGGGTGATAAATTGTTCTAGCTAGGTTTTATTTTTTAAAAGTCTCGTTTTATCCCTGTTTTCAGGCAATACAAAATACCTTTTTTGATGTCATTTATAATATGATAAAGTTGTAATAGCTCATTGGGGAACGGGCGGACTAAAAAAGTTAAAATACCCGGAATCTCAAGCCCCAGTTATCACCAGCTTTTTCTTTCTTTATTGATTATATATTAAAAAAAAAAACTCGACGCTGCCTGTCGCGTGCTTTTTCCTTTTTGAACGGTTGGCCGGGGATGATAGAGAAGAAAATGATTTATAGAATTAGGTACTTTCTGGAGGTCCCACTAAAAATTGTAAATGCCAACACAACAATACATTGTCCTTCATCAGATACTCAAAAAAAGCCAGGATAAAAATCCTATCAGGGGGCAAAAATGAATGATCAGGAGAAAAAAATCGCTATGCGATATCACTCACGCAAGCATAGTTATATGGTAGTTAATGCATATATTTTGCCTCTGAACACGTGTAAAAGCTGGATAGTTCTATCTTGTTAAAACCAATTTGTGAGTTCATTAATGAGATAATTTTGGAATAGGTATCTGGTGGAGACACGATGCCGGGTGGTTGGACGGTACCAGGAGCCCCACAACCACAAGCGCCCCACCAGTCACTGTACCCTACTCTGAGTAAGTTTTTCATTACACCTTTACAACATTTAAATATCAACTTTCGCTGAACTTAGTTCAGCGGCCTACGCAGTAAGATTAGACAGTATTTGGATGTTGAAACATTAATACTTCTTTATTTTGCTTACTTCCACTGTTATGGGGAATACACGGATATTGGAAAACAAAACCATATGTGAAAATTACAAGTACACAATTTACACAAAACCTCTTATGGATAATGCTTTATTATGAACAATATCCGCTCTTTCTGTACTTTCTACTTAGTTTTCTGCTCATACCAAAGATTGTCAGAGATCGCTAAAGCGATAAGACCGCCTATGATTGGTTACGGGGCGAAACAATTGTTGAGGTTACGGTAGTGAATGTGTGCAGTGCTTGTGTATTGTTGTGTTATTGGTGTCGGGTAGTGCATGAGTTCTTACAAATTCTGCATGTATCAGGTATGAGAACGAATAGTACACTCTATACATACAATACTACATTTAACATTACATATATTTTCTTTTAACCCGAAGTATAGCCAAATAATATTGTCATTAAGTTACACCATGTGGTATCCGGCTATATAGAATAGTACCACCCTCATTTCTTACCGAGATCTCGTAAAAGGCGACTAAGGTAAGTTGACCCACCGTGTGGTATCCGGCTGAGTAGAATAGATCAACGTCATTTCTTACCGAGGTGTCGTAAAAGGCGACTAAGGTAAGTTGACCCGCCGTGTGGTATCCGGTTGAGTAAAATAGATCACCCTCTTTCTTACCGAGGCGCGTAAAATACGACTAAGGTAAGTTGACGTCAGGCAGGCGGCCGGTCGTAAAATACGTAACCAAATCATATGGCAACATGTTTGTAACATCTTGTGCCGACCCCACTTAGAGTGGGATAAGGGCAGGAGGATGATGATGATGAATATTCTCATTAGTTTTGAAAGATTATTTTGATTTCATTTGAAATAAATTGATATTATATGTGCTGTTTTATTTTCCTGTAAAAAAACTGTGATGGCCTAGCGGTGCGACCGTGTGAATCTCTAGAGATGATCACGGGTTCAAACCCGGGCAGACACCAATGAGTTTTTCTATTAAAACTTATGTGTCTAATTGATAATTGTAATTTATCACACGCTTTTCGGTGAAGGAAAACATCGTGAGGAAACCTGCATATCTCTAGAGAATCCTAGGGATATGTGTAACCTACCAATCCGCATTGGAGCAGCGTGGTAGGTCTTAGCTCCAACCCTTCTCTCCAAAAATGGAGAGAGGAGGCCTATGCCCAGCAGTGGGATAGTAACAGGCCGTTACTTACTTTATATTCCAGCTGAGCCAGTCTACAAGGAGTCTCCGTACTCCGCCCGTACTATCCAAGACCGCGGTGACAGTAACCACATGTCCATAACTGGGCCGGCGAGATTCGCCCCATACTACCCTACGTATGCTGCAGTACTACCACCGCCATTGCCCCAGTGAACTGTATACACTCGTGAATATAATCAACCAGATAATTTATAGAATTAGGCGTTACTTTGCGGAGATCCATAATACAAAAGTAATAATAAAATTATTATGCTATTACTTTTGTATTATGGATCTCCGCAAAGAATTCCTAGATAGAAGAAAGATATTTTATTCGCGGATTATAGCAAAATAATTTTATTATTACTTTTGTATAATCAACCAGCTTTGTTAACGTGCTTATGTACTAACTGAATGGTTAACATAATTTATATAATCAGGCGTTACTTTGCGGAATTCCATAATATAAATATTATGACAGAATTATCCTATCCTACTAATATTATAAATGCGAAAGTTTGAGAGTATTGATGTATGTTTGATACAATTTCACGGCGAATCCGCTGAAGCAATATCGATGGAATTTGGCACAATTATTTCTTATACAAATTCAAAATATTTTCTATTTAAGTGGACTGTTTACAGTACTTTTGAATCGTCAAATGTTTTAAAGAAGCTACCACTGATTCGGAAGTTTGCTCCTACCGAGAAGAACCAGCAAGAAACTCGGTGGCTAATCTTTGAAAAAAAATATTATAATTTGATTGATGGTTATAAAATAATCGTTGCAGCTGGATGCGTAAGGTAGACCGAGGTAACCATATAGGCTATAGAAATCCTGTTAATTCTACAGGAATAAGATGTCATTGAAAAGCGCCATCTACAATCAACCTATCACGCGCCAACAGTCCACGCGAACGAAGTTGCGGATATAAGCTAGTTTTGCTATAATCCGCATTTGTTAAAAAAATCTATGTAATTTTGTCATGGAGCCTATCTTTTGACGATGTTTCGGTTACGGGGCAAAATTCCTTCCTATATGGTGATTTCACTAAACCTTTAAATAAGCGTGCTTTCAAATGAATATTATTTTGGGGCTAACCTGTATTGTATTAGATAATATATTGAATGAATGTGCCAGTGCCTAAATGTAAAATAAGGCTATATTTGTACCTTATTTTAGCTAGTACAGTCACAACAAGACCAGTTAAATACTTTTAATTACATATACCTATTTATACAATGATGTGAATGAAGCGGAAATTAGAGCTTGATGAACCATTCGCAACGCACGCCTCGCGATGTCTGTACGCACCTTTAAGTCCATGCTAAGAAACCCGAAGGTGATTTACACTTTTAGCCAATGAATATATCCAAATAATTTATAGAATTAGGCGTTACTTTGCGGAGATCCATAATACAAAAGTAATAATAAAATTGTTATGCTACAATCCGCGAAGTAAAATAGAAAATATATATAATGCTAAATGTAGAGTGGACAAACCGTTTTCATACCTGATACATGCAGGATTCGTAAAAACACATGCACAAACCTCCACCACCGCCACCACAATACACAAGCATTCCACGACCAGAATCGCAAAGCGACTTTGCAATGTTGGTCGTGAAGGCTCCTGATGATGCTTCGGTTGCGGGGCGCAACGATTGTTGAGTTTGTGATAGTGAACGTATGTAGTGCTTGTGTATTGTAGTGGCGAAGGTGGAGGTTTGTGCATGTGTTTTTACGAATCCTGCATCAGCATTATATACATTTTCTATATTACTTTATCGCGGATTATATCAATATAATTTTATTATTACTTTTGAATATATCCAAGAAATAATAAACTTCATTTTCATGTGCCATAGACAATAGTAAATTACAATAATTTTATTTTTAATCTATACAATTTGATCTTGATGATTTTTTAATCATGATTATTAAAGATATGCATTACATAATCGCATCACGGAATGAATCTGATTTATTATAATTAATACTCTTCAGTATGTATTTTTTTAATTATCGTTTTTTAACTTCAATGATACTGTGGGAACTTCACATAAAATAAGTCTGTACTTTTGAATCACTAATATAAAATTCCTACACATTCTGTTGTGATTGAACTAGTGTTGTAGTGATGTTAAGAATTTGTGTAATATATAATCTGCTTTTGTATTTTTAACATTTTTGATATATTTTTTTTACCTTTTGGTAATATTTAAACTTTTATTTAGATTTTAATATTTAAAATATTTAAATACTTGAGCTGCAGCGTACAATTTCTATATAACAATAAAGTTAAGTTTTGTTATAACTCTGGGTATGGGTGCACGTTATGTTTAAAACATATATTTTATCTTTAATGAATTTAACATAACGTATATAATACTGTTGCGTTAATTTTTGTTGGAAACGATAAATTAGAGTGAGATGTAATATTAACGAAACATTTATTTGTTGTTTTTGTTTATATTTTGTTTGAAAATTCAATGTTATGAGGATCAACATATTATGTAAATGAATTTAATCTCATAATGACATAATTTGTTAAAAATCAGGTGACGAAGTCTAAGATAAACTGAAAGTACATAGTTTATTTGGTATGATATATAGCGGATTTTTGATATAAGCTATAGCTAACTAAAAACTATAGGCTACACTTCTGTCTCGCGAATTAAGGAATATTCTCTCCTATTTACTATTATAAACGAGCTTAGTAATTATTAAACAACAAGCTTTACATATATGAAATAAATTATAAGCAGGTGTTTATATTCGATTTTTTAATTGTGTAATTTATGAATTTACTTTTATGCATAAAAGTATCTAATTGAATTTTATTATTTAATCCAATAAGCAATATTCATCTAATCCATGATGTCAACATATAAAAAAAAATTAATACCCTAATGAGGATTGAATATTCAAGTTTTTTCTTGTTTTAATATTGTGATAGTACAATTTTTATTTTAAAAGTAATCTCAATTAACAAATCTCAAATTTTGTATAAATTATTCAATGCTTCAGTATTAGCAGGTTTTATATACATTTTATCTGTATGTTATCTTTTAATAAATTATTATAGTAAATTGTTTTTTATTCCCTCCAAACTGAAGACAGATAGGCAATAATTACTTAAATAATCTGTGATGGCGAAATGGAACGTTTACGTTGTATTTGCCTAGTCAATGTTAAAAAAAGTGTAAAATATCTTGAGGACACAGGCATATTTTTCAAGAATTTCTGGGATATGTGTATCGAACTAATATGTATTGAAACAGTGAGTTAGGTTCAACTTAATATTTAATTAGAACAAAGGCTAATTAAAGTGGACAACTACAAATAAATAATAACAGATGCGCTGTTTGTGAAATCAGATCAAAATGTGTAGTTTGGCTACACAAGTTTTACCCAACAGTGCATGTTATTTTAAAAAACAAGAAAAAAAGAGTGAAAAATAAAGAGGATATAATTAAAATAATCGATTATTTAAAAAAAATTATCAATTATAAAAAACGACTATTTTGTCACATATCTACTATTGAGTCACATTAAAGGTCGATCGCTTTTCGTTTGATTAAAACAACTGTATGATGAAAGAATCTTTATTTTTCCTTCACAAAATAAAACAGACGGATTGAGCACTTTCAATATAAAGATAAATACATATAAACACCTTATATTACATTACACGACAACCTTTTGTACATCAATTATTAAATCAGTTTTTAACTTTTACATTTCATAAGTATCTAGAGTACTGTAAAATTTGTAAATGACGAAATGATACTTATAATAATACATAATTTTTGCAACACATTGTTTTTAAACCAATAAAATATCGTAATCAAAAGAAGATATTTTATCTTACACACAATTGAACCCGGCATCTCACGTATGGATTATATTATAAAACTAAACTATGGAATATTATGCAATCAATTTTTTAACAGATATACGCCATGATGTGTTTTGTAAAAATCTACAAATAATTATATTGATTTATAATAAAACAAAACTAAATAAGTTGTTTCGGCCAATTAGATGTTATTTAGGATTTTCAGCATTGTCTTCTGTAGTCAAATATGTTTTAGCCAAGTCTGTCTTAAGCAAAACAGGTGCCCGGGTGTATGCACTGCTCTGGCGCCCAAAATCCATTTCCCATTACTAAAAGGTTTGGAAAGTATTATATGTTTATATTTGAAAAAATACAGCGATGCAAAAACATACAAAATCATAGAGATAAAATTACAACAATTTTAGGGCGCCTCACCGATGTAATCGAT
Source organism: Morpho helenor (assembly GCA_029227775.1). Taxonomy (NCBI): domain Eukaryota; kingdom Metazoa; phylum Arthropoda; class Insecta; order Lepidoptera; family Nymphalidae; genus Morpho; species Morpho helenor. The sequence continues at coordinate 6,859,090 of JARGCU010000006.1, forward strand.
CAGTACAAGATTTAACAACATAGACGCGGCGTCTGGATGTATTGCACTCCCTGCACTATGGATCAAGACAGGCCTAGTCTTTCAGATTATTATGCCATGTAAATTGACTTGTAATACAAAAACTACACTAGACTAAGATATACTAAAAACGCCAGATTTTTTGTTTCCTTGGTTACATATGTTGGTATGTCATGTTTTATAGTGGACTAATGTTATAATATTATACATAACTAGTTGTAATTCAAATAATCAGATACAACAAATAATATAATGATGATGACTTTGTTTTTTTTTTTGTAAAATATTTTAAATCCCTGTACATTTGATATTGCAATCTAGTTTCATAGTGGTTTTGTATAAAAATGAATTTGAAAAAGGCAAAATTTAATCTAAAAAGGAATTCTCATTTTTTCTTCTCTTTATAAGTTCAGCTCGATACGTTTAAAATAATTTTATGAAGGAAAAATAATGAAGTTATTATTGCTGACATATTGTCTAATATTTGATTTTAATGATTGCTTACATCGAATGATAAATGGAAACAAAACCATAATAATGAATACTGCCCTAGACAATTAAGAGTTCTACTGTACTAAGTTTTTTAATGTTATGTTAAAAAGAAATAAATCACTAAAAGGCGAACTATTAACGAATTAGTACCTTAGGTTTCAGTCGGTACTTTTGAGGTTCATACACATTTAAGTGTGGAATAATAAAGTTTAAACGTGAATTTTGTGCTTAATGGTCTTAAAAATGACTGTAATAATAAGGGAGACGGTAAAATTTATCGGTGCCACCCTAACGAGTTACGAGCCGGTGTACTGTTATCCCCGAATCTTTCTCAATTCGAAAGTCACTAGTTATATTCCTGTAATTAATGTTTAAGTTTCCCCTCGCACACCGGAGTCTATCTACCGCGCGGTTCGACGGCTGCCGTGAGGGTCGAGCCGTTCGGAGCGGCCGCTCGGTGAGGGCGAGAGGCGAGGGTCTAGAGGTCGCGGTCGGATCCCGCCGCCGGCGCACTGACGTCCCGGCGCACGGACTCTCTTCTACTCCCGCGGCCGAAACGCGCTCAATGGTGGTCGGTGCGCGTCGGCATCTCTCGTCAGTACCGTGTCTTCCTCCCCGGAGGAGTGAGTGAGGTGCGGCGCGGCCCGCGGCGGTCCGCCCGCTGCTCTCAGTACTGGCTGCAGCGCGCGCGGAACCCGCCCTGGTACGTGGAGTCCTGCGACAGCAGTCCGTCCGGCTGCGACGGGCAGTCCGGCGCCGCCGACTCCTGGCTGAAGTCCGGCTGCGACGCGCCCTGCGACAGCGACAGCGGCGGCTGCTGCGACAGGGGCTCCTGCGACAGTCGCGGCGGGCGGCGCCGTCCGCTGCGCTGGGTGCCGTTCATCTGCGGCCGCTGCAGCCCGCGGTGCGCGGAGAACGCGGCGGGCGGCACCGGCGCGTGCAGCATGGCCGCGCGCTCCGGGCCCACGTACGCGAGAGGGTCCCGCAGCGGGCGCGCGCGGTCGTACACCGAACCGGGCACCATCGCCTCGCGGGCGTCGAACATAGACGTCGACATAAAGTGCGAACCGGGGTTCTGGGCATTGACCAACTTTTTAGGTTTCGCGAATTGAATCGCAGATTCTTTCAAATTAGACAGCGGCCCCTCGGTGAGCACGCGACGCTCCTTGTAAAACGCGAGCAGGTGATTCCAGAGAGGCTGCTTGCTCAGCACTTTTGGGTTGCCCACGACGATAAGACCGTACTTGGCACGAGTCAGTGCGACGTTCAATCGGCGAGGGTCGCTCAGAAATCCGATTCCCTGGTGCTCGTTGGATCGAACGCACGACATTATAATAATATCTTTTTCCCTGCCCTGGAAGGCGTCCACGCTGGCTACCTCGATTTCCTGATAAAGTTTGGCGTGCAGGCTCCCTTGATATTGCATGTGCTGCACGAGATACGACCGCTGTCCTTCATAAGGGGTTATGATACCGATTTGTTCGGGACGAACGCCAGCTTTTAAGAAACGAGTTGTCAGTTTTTCTACATTAGCCGCTTCGGTCCGATTCAAGTAAGATGTTCCGGATCCCGCGATTTCTTCCTGTCCCTGAGTAACATAGAAGAACATCGGCCTGTCTGGTCGAGGCCAGGGAAAATCAATTTTATGCAGACGTCGCTCTTCTGCGCTCACTCCATTCTGAAGGGATCCTTCATAAAAGAAATCGGACGGGAAACGCGAAAGCTCCGGATGCATCCGATATTGTACTTCTAATCTGAAAGGACGAATCCCAAGGACCACGAGACGCTCAAACAGGCTCTGACTGAGTCCGGCTTTGGCTGCTTTCTTGCACATTACTACCGGACCAAGTTGACAATGATCGCCGACCAGAATCAGTTGCCGTGCGCCAAGAACGACCGGAACCATGCATTCTGGTTCAGTAGACTGCATGCCTTCGTCTATAAGGATGGATTGGAAACGCATACGGGCGACTCTCGGGTCTCCCGCACCAACACACGTGGTACAAACGACATCGGCAGCGTCTAGAAGACGTCTCTCTGCAGCTCGGCGGAGCGCTCGGTACCGTCTTTCGTCTGCCGCAGACAATTCACCCGCTTCTTCCTTCAAACGGGTCAGTTTACGGAGTTCGCTATCAGCGGAACCGAGTGCACGAGCTTGTTCGTGTAATGCTAAGAAAGAAACAGAAGATTCCATTGCTTCACGTGATTTGGCGCAAAGTCTGACCACCTTCAGTCCTGTGCGATGTATTTTCTCAGTTAATTGGTCCACAGCTGTATTAGACGGTGCGCATACTAGAACCGGTCCGCCGTTTTGTCGAACTAGTTGATACACGATTGTTGCGGAGGTAACAGTTTTACCTGTACCTGGCGGACCTTGGATCAAGGACAGGGGCCGTTGCAGAGCATGCTTAACTGCATATACCTGTAATCGTAATTAATAGAATTTGTAACTTCTGCATGGTAATTATAAGTTTATATAGTTACACACACATGTAACAACCTTTTTTCATGATTAGTTCAGTAGAGCAGTGAAGATCTACGAGTTCTAATTAGTTGACAATATTTTTTAAATTTTACTTAGTCTGTGAGAACAATCTAATAGCATGGTAAATTTGGTATCGTGACAGTATCTCGAAGAATAACCACTATATCTCATTAACTCCACGAGCGAGTTTATCGCAACTATATTAACGCCGTACCGCGTTATGTGAACGTGTTCAAACCATAGAGTAGTTATACTAAGAGTAAAGAAGCCATAAGTGTGAGACCTAGTAGAAACATCTGACAAAATTGTGCCCTATTACAATAAAGAAAAAGCAAATGAGAATGCATTTAACTATCTCTGTTTTTTATTATGACACTTACAGGCCTGCCTATTGCTCCCCTGTTCTTGTATAATAGCTCTATGGTTCCTATAATAACTCTATGGTTTTTACCTGAGATCTATTGAGATCTGGAAGATTAGGAGCACTAAAATGTTTGGGCAGGTGAACCCGAAACAGCACCTCCTCCACCTCGTGGCCCAGCAGCCGCCGGTAGATGTAGCCCGATACAGAGGAGTCGTCCACTGCAAATTTACGTAACGCCAATTGCATTCTGAAATGTTTAAATATAGTTTTGAATTAAGCATTTTTATTTATCAAATTCAACATCCTCTTGCCCTTATCCCACTCTAAGTGGGGTCGGCGCAACATGTTTTCCTCTCCCATTCTCTCCTATTATTCATCAACTCTGGCACTAATTCTCTTTTATGCATGTCGTATCTTAAATCTCTTTTTAGGCCTCCCTCTAGTTGATTGATATTTGATATCATATATTGATTGATATAAACAAAATGTAATTTGCTAATCACACAATTTGTGATAATACAGAAATAGGGAGATCTTAGGTTCAAATACTGGCCCAATGAGTTTTTCTGTTATAAAACTCATGTGCCTAAGTGATAGTTCCTATTTGTCCTGACAAATTGCGAATGCACGCAATGCAAGACACTTGTTGAAAAATTGTGAAAAAACCCATGCCCACAGTAAGATATAAACAGCTATCTCACCTGTCAAAAGATGTGCTCTTCCATATGAAATCCACAACGAAGTTGGAGGTGCAGTCAAGAGGTGCTCCCATCCCACTCTTCAGCTCCAGTCCAATGTCATCACCGTAGTTATCCGGTACCTTGATCACGTGACCAACGCCTGACCAGGCTTTGTGCAGCTCGCCGACATATCTGAAATTAGCCATATTAATACTATTTATTTGTACCGCGACGTCAGCATCTATCTCCATCTGCATTACTTTGATTTCGCTCGACAATAGAGAAGTCCACACAAGCAAACAACATCAGCACACTGGACACGAAAATGACTTCTCCAGCGAATATGGTGGAAATAGCAGACCTGACAAAGGTAACTTTTCCTTCCTACAAAGTAATGCAAATGGAGATATATTTATTATGATACGTCTTACAAGTTTGCGTATTTATTAGCGACTGAATATTGAGTAACAAATTACTTCTAATGCTGACATTCGAGATACGCTGACGTCGCGGTACAATTAATCACAGTTATTTTCTCCGTTTTTGGAGAGTGAGGTTAGAGCTTAGATCCAGCATGCTGCTTCGATACGGATAGGTTGGTTACACATATCCCCAGAATCCTTTAAAGATACGCGGGTTTCCTCATGATCCTTTCCTTCATCGAAAAGCGTGTTACAATTTGCTATTATCAATTAGATATAAAAATTTTAACAGAAAAAGTCAGTGGTGTCTACCCAAGGTTTGAACCAGTAAATGTCTCAAAAGAATCGCGCGGTTTCACAGCTGGGCTATGAAAGCTTATATGCCAGTATACTCATATTATACTAGCAATCGCCAGCAGCTCCACCCGCGTGAAAAGATTAAAACCATAATATAGTATTTTGATAACCATAAAAATGGTTAAAGTGGGTTAGCCTTAAAAGCTAGAAATATGCTGTCGCGGACTTTTATTTTGTACTTTTAGAGGAATACAATTTTGTAATATATGATTATTGAATACTTGCACCGTTTACTTAACGCACGCAATGAAAGCTTTAAATTTTGCTGTTTCCGTTCTATTTTTTATTGTTGCTCCTCTCCTATTCATTTAAGCGTGATGTTATATAGCTTATGTCCTTCCTCGACAAATGGACTATCTTAAACTCAACGGATTTTTCAAATCTGCTCAGAAATTCCTGAAATTAGCGCGTTCAAACAAACAATCTAACTCTTCAGCTTTATATATTAGTATAGATACCTTAGTCTTAATTCATCTCCATGCATAAGTTTCATGTCACTATCAGTTTTGGCCAGTGTAAAATAGGCAATTGTTTTCTTGTTAAGGCCAACGTCCCAACGGACTTCTATCCCTTCTTGAGTTTGGGACTCCTTGAGTCTTTTATCATAATCAGCTTCTAACTTTACAAGTGGACCAAATATATTCTGATACTGATAACCATCTTCATATCTGTAAGGTAAAATATAGAAATAATATATTTATAATACTTTTTTTTATAAGGTAATTCCATAAATTACCTTATAAAAATTAATTAGGTGTGGCTTTGCAAAATTGCATAATACGAGTAATTTTTTATAATTATATAATATGTGATCATAAAACTAGTATACTATCCATGTTTATATCTTATGCAAGCAGAATTCGTTAGACTTTATGCACTATAAAAGTCCACAACCACCACACTACACTACTAGTACTGCACACATTCACTACCACAATCTCAACAATTGTTTCACCCCATTACCAAGACATCATCATGACTCGGCGACAGAATTGCAGAGAGCACACTCTACTTGTAGTAGATTGTCCTGTCTTTAACATTTACAAAGATTCTCTCTATGTTTTTTAACATCAATTTCATACTTTAAAAGGATTCTATTTCATCAATAACACAAACTCTGGTTGACTTTACATATCAATAGTGATGAGATAAAATGCATCCTTTACTTAATTAATTACAATTAAATAATTACTTAATTTAATAATTAATTAATTACATAGTGACATCAGAATTTTTTAAATTCCCATTTTTTATTTAAAGTTCCCAGTCTAACAAACTCATAAACATATTTTGTATCATTAATGTTTAATTTTTTTTACCTCAATAGAACTTGATGAGGTTCCTCATCCACACCTGGTTTTTCTAAATCCTGGAAGGTAGCATCGACATTGTCACGCCATAGTTCTTCTAGGCGTCCAATTTGCTGAGGAGTAACCTATAATAGTTACAAAAAATTTAAAAGATGATCTAATCTAATCTGATCTGATAAGTAGTGAGTGTCTATTTCCAAAGTAATATTACAAATGCTTTTAAGAAACACAAGAACAATATTGATCAAATTTTGTACAATTGAAGCTTATATACTATGCTAGCATATAGGATAAACAAATTCGACAAAACACAAAAAAAGATTCAGCAGGATAAGGAAAAACTTATAGTATTTAATTGAATTGTTAAAATTGTAAATTTAACAGTCAATGTCAAAATTTTGGATACCACAAGTACGTAATAAAACTAAAAAGGATCATGTCACATACAGAACAAATTAATTGAGGTTATATAATATCAACACAATGTTTAAAGAAAAAAAATATTATTTCAATAAATAAACATACCTGACGAGCTCTCATTTGCTCTGCCTCTGATGGTACCTTTACAAGCCATGATAGAAATGCACGATCAGCTGAAAATAATACATTTTATAAATAAAGAATAAAAAAAAATATATTATATATCTATACCAATGTATAAAGCTAAAGAGTTTGTTTGATTGCCTGAACACTCTAATCTCGGGAACTACTGAACTGATTTGAAAAATTCTTTGAGTGTAAGATAGTCCATATATCAAGGAAGACTATGGGCTATATAACATCACAGTTAGATGTATAGAGGAAGAACAGTTAAAAATGTGACGAAAACGGCAAAATTTTAAAGCATTCCTTGCATGCGCTAAGTAATTGGTGAAAGTTATTCAAAAATACATGAGTATTACAAAATTGTTTCCCTCTAAAAGTTCTAAATAAAAGTCCACTACAGCATATGTTCTAGCTTTTAAGGGGAACCCACTTTAACCATATTTATGGTTATCAAAAATATTACGGTTTTAATCTTTACACGCGGGCGGAGCCGCTGGTGATTTCTAGTATGTAATAATATAAACTTACAAATCAACGGCTTCCATTGTTCTTGATCCCAGTTCATATCCTTGAGAGAACTTTGAGCAGCACATGGCTGACTGAAAACAATTAAAACAAATAATTTTATCTTGTTGATTATTCATTCTAATTAACAGATTGCTAGTAATTTTAAGACAATTTATATATTATACCATGCTATAAATAAATGGCATAAGAGTTATTTTCCTGTATTAGTATCTAGGATATCAACTATATTTAAGAAACGATAAATTAGTCTGACCTCTGTAATCTGTTAGGCTTAGCCATTAAAAGTAAGGAAATATGGATAAAATATACTTTCCATTATCAGTTGTAAACTTAATTCATAATAACAAAGATGTTATTAGTCACATTGCACTAGTTGTATGTAATGTAGATTGGATACGACACTTTTTTTTTGTATGATTTCCATATCAGATCAAATCAAATCAAAATCTTTATTCAAATAAGCTCTTTCAAGCACTTTTAAATCATCAAGGATTAACATAATTAATGAAAAGCTTTAAGTAATGCATTCAATAAAGAAGCCTGTTCTTATAATTAAATTAAAATGTAAAAATATAATGTATATCTGAATTGACAGATTTAAATATAAAGTTTAAGGTACTTAAAAAATTAATATAATTCACAGAGCTTACCGACAAAGAAGAACCACCACCGAATCAGCTTTTGCTGGTATAAATCCAAGAACAAAAACATTCCGAGCCCCACAAGAGTAACATTCAAGCAGAGTTTCTCCTAATGGTCCATCACGATGTAGAGCTGCTTCCTTGTGTTTAGCTCTTACTAAGTGATTAATTATATGAGACCCAGAGGTGTTTCCCCGCCCATTACAAAACCTGTAAGAAGAACAATACACTGTAATGCAGATAGATAATAACAAATAACAAACAATATAAAGTACCTGGTAGACCAAGCCTTGCTCGGTAATTTTTTACAAAATAGAAAAAACCTAAGAAAAAGAAGAAAAAAAACTGGGTAGGTGGGGCTTGATCCTAGGTATGTTCATTTCTAGAGACCACCCATTCCCCCGAATAAGCTACGCTGACTTGACAAAATTGAAAATTTTTAGAGCCTGCCAATAATAACTAAATTAAACTTATAAGAAAAATACCTTCACTATAGGACTACATTATTTCAAAACCTCTTTATTATTATATATTAAATATATTATTGAATTAAAGTCTAAAATTTAATCAATAGAAGGAGGTTATTTGCTTTATAGTCATAAGGAAATCCTATTTCATTATGATTCATTAGAATTTATAATCTTAAATTACCTTATATTTAGTAAGTTACCCTTTTAAAAAGATGCATTACATAGCAACTATTTTGTTATCAACCTTTTATGTTTTATACTAATTAATATAGTATTTATTACATTATATTGCACATTATTACATATATTGTTAACAAGTAACCAGTTTAGTGAGTTTTAAACCATTTAAATATTAAGTATATTATAATCCTAGTCATAGGATTTGCAGTAAAATAGAAATTTACTTCAATTTTTAAAAAATTAAATATACTTACCATTTATTGCAGATATTGCACATAACAACAGTGGCAGGATCGTGTATGCCACAGTACTTGCAAGCATGGTCAGGCAGTTCTTTGCTGCTGTAAAGAGCTTCATCTTCTTCCTCAAACTGTAACTCTGCTATAGCATTGGCAACGCTTGTGACTTTGGAATTTAAGTCACTCCTCCCTAGACCATTAACCTATAAAATTAGGATAAAACTGACAAGAATCAAGACGTTAACAAAGTTCTAAATAGGTTATGCAAATAGTAAACGTTTTTTACCTGGTTTGATGTAGCTAAGCCATGATCATGTTGGGACGCTTGCGTTTGACTCTGGGATGGAAGGGTGAAATCGGTGAATTCAAACTCAGAGCCCTGGGTGTCAGCACCGATCAGATCAGCCTCTTCAGTGTCAAGAAAAGTAAGTGTTTGAGAGCTCGGCCCATACGCATCGACACTCATGTTGATACAGTAACACTTAACGATAAAGAAACCGATGAATATAAGTCAAAAAGTAAATAGCACTGTGTAGTAAATGGTAATCCCATAACAATCGCACGTCAATAGAACGATTTGCTATAAATGATGTTGATGAACAAGAAAATTCGCCATGTTAGCACATGGTTTGTTTCCGTTTACAAGATTAATTTTATTGGAAAATCAAAACATTAATGCCACGAGAACCAATTAAATCTCTCGATTAATTTCTACTACCAATAACGTGTTAGAAAATGGATACTATAGACAATCGTCGCCAAGGATATAATAAAGTACTGAGGAGTGAGGACAAAGACCGTGGTTTATCTTTTGTCTTTGGATTTGAGTCAATCCAAAGACGAATAGTACGAAACCATTGTTGGAGACTATCAAATACATAACTCCATTATCAAATGTGACGTGAACCATTACAAATTTTAATAAAGAGATTATGATTAACTTTTATAATATCCATCCTATTTTGAAAATATTTTAAACATTAACAAATATATAGAATGACATTTTGTAATGTCTTTCTAAATTTAAAATAGTTGCCCAAACTCTGAAACAGGGACAGTTCACTTGTTTTAAAAAATTAATCAATTGTTTAGTAATCGCGGTTTTAACGAAATTCCACTCGAAACTTAAGTAATGTGCAAAATGAATTTATAATAGAATTGATAACAACTTTCAATTTAACACTGAGGCTCCTGAAAAAGAAAAATTATTTCGAGAGGTAGTACCTTCCCTTACTAATTAAAACATAATTATTTGGTATTTACAGAAATTAAATGACAAACTCATATATTCAACTTCATGAAAATGAACAATGTATTTGAACATTAATACAATTAAAAGTTTTTTAAGCGTTCAACGCCTAACTAATTGAGATAGCAAAAATATTCTGCTCCCAGTTTAATCTTGCAGGCGCGTTTAAATAATTGAGGAACGAATTCTAACAAATACCCGGCGACGCTTCTCTGTGGATCAGTTTTCCAAAGTGGAAATTTTCCTTTCTATTAGGCGTCTGTTTAGAAGTACAAAGTGCATTGTGTCATTATGGGTATTTTTTTTATTTGTGTCAATAACCTTTGAGTTTCACACTCAACTTACAACGAAGGTCAACTTTAGGTACTCAGTAAAGCTTTTCTTTTATAATCATTATAAAATCAGATAAAAGGTTGTATGTAACAATATTTAACTAATCAATCTATCAATCAAGGCAATTTAAACGTACCTGCATATACATATACGCATGTGCGTGTTTTTTTTAAACCTGAAGCCATTAACACTATATTAATATAACAAATACATAAGTGAGTACCTCTCTATCTTTCTCTGTTTTCATGTTATTTAATCCATAAATAATTATATAAACAGAAATTATAAATATCATACTGTAAATTATATTAACACCTATTTTTTATTGCAATTTTTCATAAAATTGCTTTAAAAAAAAAATTGTGCAAGTACTCTTTCGTGTAAACACGCTAAATAGAATAAAACACCAGCAAAAAACGCAAGTAATTTAATGATAGGTAGTGTAGGAAACTGTAAACGTGACTTCGTTCACATTAAATTACGCGACAAAAGACAATCATTTTATATCCTTCTAATAAAAAAAAACTTATCTTATATTTTAGTCCGGTAAATAAGCTAAATTTTATCCCAATTTCATAATGTCAGTGGATTAATCCTTAAAGCTTTACAGACAGACAATAAAAAGACAGACTTTCCTATTTACATTTTACTAGCTTTTACAGCCGCAACTTCGTTTGGGTGGACTGTTGTCGCGTGATAGGTTATTAATAGATGACCTGTAGAATTAACAGGATTTTTATAGCCTGTATGTTATTCCGGTGTATAAGGAATAATCGTTCCAAATTTCATCGATATTGTTTCAGCTAATTCGCCGTAAGAAAGAGTAACAAACGTACATCCATACTCACAAACTTTCGCACTTATAATATTAGTAGGATAGGATATGGGCATATATTTTATTTGCCGTATGGTATCCGGCTGAGTACAATAGATCATCCTAATTTCTTACCGAAGTGTCGTAAAAGCCGACTAAGGTAAGTTGACCCACCGTGTAGTTTCCGGTTGAGTAGAATAGACCAATCTCTTTCTTACCGAGGTGTCGTGAGATGCGACTAAGTTGAAGTCGGGCAGGCGGCCCGTCGTAAAATACCCCTATTAGAGCAGGATAAGGGCATGAAGATGATGATAAACATATATTTTATGTACCAATAACTTTACCTTGCTTTACCACACTTTGCTATTAATATATACAAACAAACCGGATCGAGCAATATTAGTGAAAACCACATTGACCTATTTAATAAAGTTAGATCCTTCGAAACAGTGTACCTACAACGTACGTGCATCTAAAATAACATTTTCGCAAACTATATTTGTAAATGTTTAACGTTTTATATCGGGTTTTAATAGTTTTATTTTGCATTATTTGCTACACATTATGTGTCTTTACACCCAAATGCTGTCCAAACTGTTTAGTTGCGGTTGATTGCCCTCCCTCATTTCATTTCTTCTCAATTAATTGGATACAATCTTATATATATATAGGATCTGCGTGACTAAATTTTAGTTTTATGGGACATTACTTTTGAAAAAATTTGTTAGGCATTACTTAGGAACGTTAAACGCATCACAGTAGTTTGTTTTTGTAATTTATTTTCGAAATGTTTCCATTAATTCAAATACCTGTGTTTAAGATTTTCATTTAATAAATAATATTACAAGGTAGTTGCACATTTTACTACTAATATTATATTCCGGAAAATTCTATGGTCTGAGTTCAAAACAAGAAATACTTGACTTTCCTCTATAACGAATCGAATTCGTTTAATATATTTTCGCGATTAAGGTACCCTAATTTTTTTTAGTAATATCACTTGGCACAACCAGGTATAATATCAATCGATGTATCATGACTTTACTCATTAAAATTTAAAGAAAAAAGTAATCAACATTGCAATTACAAAAAGCCATCAATCAGTACTAATTAACTTAAAAATGCAGTGCCCAATCTATTATTGAATACAATTGAAAAACATTCCGGGAGTAAAATCTACAGTATATATTCACGATTTATAACGAAGCTTTATTTCTGGAAATAAAAAGAAAAGAATTTGGCAAAAGTTTTGCGTGAGACTATTTTTGATCGCATTGTTAAGTCTTGTGTAGTCAAGAAAGCTCACTTTACAATGGAAAGTTGCAGTTAGCACAAGGGGAAATTTAGTTGAGCTATGTAAGCGACTTCATCTGCGTAGACTTCGTTAAAATCTATAAATATTAATATATCGTATTCAGCCAGTCCTAGAACCCGACGAAAATATGTATTTTGTATCGTTAGGAAGTAGAGATTTAGTCATTTTCAGAGATATACATATATCTAGTCATTGTATTAATTAATTTATTTCTTACATCCAGGAAGTAAAACCGAGCTGTTATAGCCCAACGGTGAGACCGTGCGGCTCTTTCAAGGGGGTCACGAATTCAAACCCCAAGCAGGCAACGGTGAGTTTTTCTGTTAAAAATTATGTGTCTAATTGATAATTGCAATTTTTCACACGCTTTTCGGCGAAGGAAAACATCGTGAGGAAACTTGGATATCTCTAGAGAATTCAGGGGATATATGTAACCCATCAATCCGCATTGGAGCAGCGTTGTGGGTCAGAGCTCCAACCCTTCTCACAAAAATGGAGTAAAATGGAATGGAATGGAAAAAAAATGGAATGGAATAAAACCGCGTAACAAAAACACCGTTGGTCGGTTGGCGAGCTGTAGTATCTCGGTATCCCTTTGCCTTTGATCCGACGTCATTATTATTTATTTATTTATTTTATTTAATTCTTTTTATACATATATTTAGAAATGAGAAAGAAAAATTAAAAAAGCATATGTATAAAAGCGGACTTATACCTAAAAGGGATCTCTTCCAGTCAACCTTATTATTTACTCTACAATCAAAATAAAGCAAATCTCATGTGTTAGCCGAAGCTCAAACTTATATATGTATTAGTTAAAAAAGAATATCGGATTAGCGGCCCGGAGATAACTGCGCATAATCACACAGACAGAAAGTTACATTTTTAATTCTGTGATCTCTAGGTTTAGAAGCGTTTCTCAAGATTGTAACTATTCTTGAAAGTAGGTACTAAAAGTAATAAAGCTTGGGAATTTTTTAATTAGAATTAAAGGATAAAGGAGGAAGGAGTCAGAGGCGAAAGCAGAGTCCGTTTAGATATGTAGAAACTGTTACTAACTGTTGTAACTCTGAGATATGTAGACCGCCCTCATTCCTTACCGAGGTATCGTAAAAGGCAACTAAGGTAAGTTGACCCACCGTGTGGTATCCGGCTAAGTAGAATAGACCACCCTCTTTTTTACCGAGGTGTCGTAAAATACGTCTAAGGTAAGTCCGTAAAGTAAGTCCGGTCGTAAAATACGTAGCCAAATCATTTGACAACACTTTCATAACATGTTGTGCTGACCCCATTATGACCCACCCATTAGTGTCTGGTCTGACCCCACTTAGAGTGGGATAAGGAAAGAGGATTAAAAGTTACATGTCCCATGTATATATATATATAGCATAGTAAACGTGACTTTATTCTGCGGATCGGGCGATATAATCCAAATATTTCACACCACATGCAATAAATTTGATTTCAAACTTGCACTATCTCATAGAACTGACCTAAACTGACCAAAATGCGGAAGCCACATCAAATATCAAATAAATTCACGATTTCTGTTTTTCCAATCGCGGCTACTGGGGCATTGGCAATCTTGACGACTCAGTTATTTTCGTTCCATCCGAAAAGTTGGCACTGATTTTAGAATATGGGTCGTCTATCGACACTGTAACAGTGTAATAGGTATATTGAATCGGTGTAAATTTTACAAGTCAATTAAATACAAGCCATTAAATATATTTTATGTTTTTTGTTGTTGTAAAAACATTTTAAATTCTATATTCGAACGAAAACATAATTTACACATTAATTAATGTGTAAATTTAGTCTCAAAATTTTAATTTATACAGGATATAAATTTATATTTGCTGATGAGATTTGTTGATTGTTGATAATATCTTTTATTTTATGGTTGTCCTTCCTTATAGAAATCGGTAAAAGTTTTAACAAAAGCAAGTGCGGTCTTTTTATGAATAAGAATATTTTGGTATATAATTTAGAGTTATATTTACACACTTATTTATAAACTTTCTACCTCTTTTAAGATTCGGAACAAGTGTTTCAGTTTCTACGAATATACTACATTTTCCTATAATTTTTATAGCAAATTGTTTGGCAGTCTGCCAGAGTTTAATATAAACCGATATAGTACGGTATACGCGATACTACAAATATCATCGAAGATTTAGTTGGATTACCAACCATTAAAATGCATTTTAGCTGGTACAATTTACTTTCATGACCCAAGCTATAATTGGAATTTTATTCTACTTTAGTAGATGATTTATCCCTTTTATTTATTACCACATATTTTAAATATCTTGAGTCACATGCGAGGTTTGAGATTCTTTCTGTAATGTTATAACTTTCCTTAAGTCTAAGTTTAGTAGTTTTATTTAAGTTGTTTATTTATAGTAAACGTTGACATGTATTTACGAGTAGTTTCTTTATAAGGTATTAAATTAACTCAGAATAAGTTCTTGCAATTGTTCGTAGTTAAGTAATATTATATAATTAATATAATTTTTGTGATATAAATATGAAAATTAAATAAAAAGATTATTAATATTTTCATAAAGATCTCTGGACTTTGAGTTTGAGGATTCTGCTTTGTAGCTTGAGAAAGACGACCGATGCACTGGTAATTTCAAATAGGTCCAAAATACAAAGGGATATAATTTATTTTGGCGTTAATAAAAAACTAGGAGAAGAATAAAAGTCCTGTATTTTTTGCTTTATCGGTTTAATGTGACTATAGAAGCAAACATTGACATAATAAATTATCAATGCAATCATATTCCTTCGACTAATTAAGGTTTAGCGAGACAGTAGTACAATAAGGTATGTATCAAATTTCGTTGCATTTGACTCGTTCCTAATTGATGTGAATGCATCGTCTGATGAGCGCGATGTCCTTTCGACAGATGTTTTATTTGTTTTCTTAGAAACGATTTCTGGCCTCCCGATGATATGCAAAACGAAAAGATTTATTGCTAGCTGACTGCGGATTAAGTGCATAATTTATTTATTGGCCAGACGTGGTCCTTCTTTTGGTTACGCGTAAGCTGAGGGAACTCTTGTATATAAATAACTACGATGTTATTTTCTGTTTGTTAAACTAGAAGCTTTATAAATTCTTGTTAGATTGTAAAGTTCTATGATAGTGGTGTCTATGGACTGTCGGATTAAACATTTTTTTGTGGTCATTTATCACTATCGCCCCTTAACTTCTGTGATGCCACAATGATTACCAAGAGTTTTGGGTACTTTGTTTATATTCACAAATCACGATGCTCTTTACGCTGAAGAAAAAGAATGTAAGGAAACCATTATATCTCTAGAAAAATCCTGAGATGTGTGTAAACTGCCAATTCGCATTGGAGTAGTGTGGAGCATCTAAGCTCCAAACCTTCTCTCCAAAAACGGAGAAAAGAGGCCTATTCTCAGCAGTGGGATAGTAACAGGCCGCTAATTACTTTTTACGAAAAATAATGCCTTATTTTTTAAGCAATTTTTATACAATACAGCATTAATCCTTATCCAATTAAGTACCTTAAATAAATTGTTGATTTAATATAGATCAATATGGCCGTTCACAGCATGTAATTTAAGTGAACATTTTCGGAGATATTACAGATTTAAAATGCCGTGAGGACGCCGCGCATCGCCCTATAGCACTTCGATTCTAGCAGCTATATTTCGCTCTTTCAAGAGTTTGTTTAAAGACATTCTGTAATTAATTGTAAAAATAAAATACATAGGGAAAATGTAAAAGTAAATAAGTAAAAATGTACTATATGAATTTAGATATTCCAAAGATAGCAGGAAATCTTCTGGGTATAGGGAAGGGAAATTGTTTTTCTCCAAATTTAACGCGTGCGGACCACGGTCAGTAATCAATAAATCAAAACTACTGGATCGATTTAAATCATTTTTTTACACTGACTGACATGGGATATATATTTTATACCCGTGCGAAGCAGGGGCAGGCCGCTAGTCTCAATATAAAATGAATCATAACCTTTCAATCAATTTTTTTATATTTTTTGATCGTAGTAGCCATAATTAAATATTATACTGCAAACTGTGGCATTCGCAATGTGATTTCTGTCATTTGTTTTTCATCCTTCGCATTTCAAAGTCAAACTTCGAGCAATGATTGATTATGGTGGTCGGTCACAGTACTTTTATTACGCCTTTTTGAATTCAATCATATGATGGTTTTGGTATCCAAGTGTGTCAAGGTTTTTAATATGGTGTTTTATTCTGTTAATATGGTGTTTTATATGTTATTTTTTAAACAGTATAGTATTTTTTATACGCAGTTTGTTAGAAATACTCGTTGGTACCTGCCCGGGGTTTGAACCCGTGACCGTCTCGAGAGGTGACAGGGTCTCACCCCTGGGGATATGTATGAATAATCCTAGTATACCTATATTAATACTAGCTTCTACCCGCAACTTCATTTGCTTGGACTGTCGCGTGATAGGTTGATAATAGATGGCGCTTTTTAATGTCATCCTATTTTTGTAGAATTAACCGGATTTCTATAGTCTATATGTTATTCCGGTGCATAAGGAATAATTGTGCCAAATTTAATTGATATTGGTTCGCGGATTCGCCGTGAAAGAGTAACAAACATACATCCAACAACACTCACAAATTTTCGCATTTATAATACATATTTTATTAGAATAGGATTTAAATTGACGTGAGCTAAGTAGCACTATTTAAACGATATGACGATATTTATACGAGATTTACGAATAAACTGATAAAGTTTTTTTGATAATTATGTAAACGTAAGGACTTATTTAATATGACGTTGACTTAGTAATATAATTAGTAACTAATTTAATTAAGTAGGTAGTGCGTTGGATGTACTGCGCTGGGCAGAAGACAATTGCTGGCAATTGGTCCGGAGCGGCGCCAGTTGTGATGTCACCATGACTGGTTATTAGGGTAGATAGAAATTCGTCTTTTCTGAGACATAACTTTTGATTTGTTTTATTTAATGTTTTGTATGTCTAAAGTGCTAAATAATTATTAATACAATATGTGTAAAATCTTTAATATTATATGGATAATATATATATATATATATATATATATATATATATATATATATGTATTCTGAATCTCGGAAACGGCCTCAACGATTTTCCTGAAATTCAGCATGTAGGAGGTTTTAGGGGAAAAATCGATCTATGGTTTTATTAAAAAAAAAAAAACATTTTTCCCTGTAGGTATTTGGGAATTAAAAAATACCAAAATTTAGAATTGAAACAAAAGGATAATTTTAGCTGTCAAACGTAATGCTGCGATAGCCGATGGGTAACGAGCGGACCGAAAATGTACTAAACTCGGGTTCGAATCCCACATGTCATCGGCGCCTTATTATTTTTTTTTTTTTAATATTTTTTATATCTTTTAAAACATTACCGAGCAAGGCTCGATCACCCAGGTACTAGTTTAATTAAATTTAGTTAATGTATTTTTGAATTTAGACTATCGTGAGTGGTATTCTGAGTTAATGTCTAAAAACAGGCTATACTCATGTCTTATTCTATCGGGCAACTCAGACTAATTTCAAGCCCATACAGAGGCTTGTTCATGTGCTTGAGTGCTTTGTACGGCGTCATCGCGGCGGGAACTCATTTCAAGTAATATAGTAAGGTAGATTAAAAAATATTAGAATTTAATATTTTCTTATAGGATTATTTTGATTTCCTATTCAATTCTATTGAATCCTTATTTACTATTAACTTCTGGCCTTACCTACATAGAGTATATAAACTAATCTTCAGTATCCAGCCCTTAACCTACTCTAAGTGGGGTCGGCACGACATGTTATAAACATGTTGTTACATGATTTGGTTAGGTATTTTACGACTGGCCGCCTACTTGACGTCAACTTATCTCAGTCGCCTTTTACGACACCTAAGTAATAAATGAGAGTAGTTCATTTTAGTCAGCCGGATACCACGTGCCTGAGAGCATATAAACTGATGAGATTAAAAAAGTATATATTTTAACAGGTAATTGGAATTCACATAAATCAAGTGTGTCATGTCTATAATTCTAAGGTTGTGAATAATGAAAAATGTCTTAAGGGAATCGCTATAAACAAAAGACATCTGAAATAATGTATTTATGTTCTTCGATTGATAGTTCTTCGTAATGGAATTTTTCCTGTCCATGGCGTCACATAAGTATAACTTCGTTTACATGTTTATGATATTTTATGCCAACCCCACTTGAAGTGGGATAAGGGCAGGATGTAATGTGACGTCTAAAAGTACGACATAAAAAAGAGTAGGTAGATTTACTCACTAATTTATATGTAAACTACACAACTAAACAATTTGGTCTGCCTCCAAAAAAGCACCTGAGACCTATTATTTTACGACTTTATCGACATGTATATTACGACCAAAATTACATAAAATCATTACAAATTGTAGCCTATATGTTAGTCCAATGTATAACCTATATTTTTGTAAAGTTCCATCATCCAAATCCGTCCAATAGTTTTTCATGAACGAGTAACAGACATACATCCATACTCACAAACTTTCGCATTTATAATATTAGTAGGATAGGATATAAATTAAATACTTCTTTACTATAGCGAAAAATAAAAGCAAAAATAAAAAATGTTGTTGTTGGTATTTATTTTTTCTCATCTCGATGTGCGGTACCTGCACATTTTCGAATCTCATGTTCGTATCGGACGCGTGATCTAACGTACCTTACCTTCTCGGAACCGAAATCTTGGAACCGAATTTTGTGTTCATCTCAGACAGCGATATAGCACGGTCGGTTGGATTTTACGAATCGAACATTATAAATTGAACATCGGTATTTCAGCTTAGGTATTTGCCGTTTATTTCGCGACGGCCTTCCAAAGTATTTTAATGGGATGAGTCTTAAAGTGACACGTGAACTGATAATTAGACATGCATGGTGTCGTTGGCGCCACTTCTCATCGGGATTCAAGGCGTGTCATATTTACATATTAACGCGAGGGCATAGATTGGCAATAGCATTTACGAGGGACGTCCTCATGTTGTTCACACGCCTTAGTGAACTAGGTAAATCAATAATTGATCTAATTTATCTTTAGCAAAGACTAATCACAACGGTTACATTCTCCTATGTACTCCGTTATATACACATTAATTATTCTATTATAGCACGCCTACATGCACATTCATTTTATTCACTCCTGAAGGTTGGCTGGGAGATAATACTTAAAACATTAAGTGTGCCTTTTGTACAAATATTTGTGTGTACATGTAGTATATGTACCTATTGTACAATAAAGTTTATAAATAACAAAAATAATTTCCTAACGTTAACTAAACTAGCTCTGGTTGTTTTTATTGAATTAAGAATCTCTTACATAAGCTACGTCTATTATCATATAAAACATTTAACGAAATAAATCAAACAAAGTAAATGAAACGTCATCTACGTTTGAATATAGAGCGAAAGTAAAACTTTTTGTCCTCGTAGGATTTAATGAAAATTATTTAAATATATACACAATTGTATGTATATAATCGTATAAATTGCAGTAAAAACGTCTTTTACAGGTATTATCTTTATCGTTATAAGAAAAATAGCCGTTATTGATTATTGGTAATTACCTCAGGTGGTCATAATGGTTATATTGTAAGTCGGTCGCTCGTGACTCATCAGTACGTCGGTCGAACCCTGTTAGGTAAGATTTGTAATTGGGTTGTTAGATTAATTGGTACGAGCTTTCTCTTCAAATGTTTGAAAAACGCAACATATGTTAGCTGTATGATTTCATAAAGAAAGTTTATTTGATAGCAAAAAAACTTAAGTTCTATCAAGGAGGCATTGTTAAATTCTCTCTAACAGTGTTAACGATTTTTAGTAGGACCGTCTAGACCACCTAATATTTACCTACGCTAAATTGAGAACAATTTACGAGATGCCAGTTTTATGTTTGTCGACAATTTAGTTCACGGCTCATTGCACACTATGATTTTCTTTAACTGGTAGAATTAGCATCGGTTTATCTTTACTCAGATCAAGCCTTATGGTTAGGTTTGTTAAATATTTTGATGGCTATTTCGATTAATTTTATTGCTCTTTAAATTTATTGACTAGATTAAAAATCTCGCTAGCTTTTATTTTATACTGGTAATATTTAATCAAAGCACTGGTTATGTTTATATATTAAAATTTGTACTTTGTGATTAGTTACTAAGTTATCTTTTTGCAATCTCAACAATTCTCTTCTATAAGTTTTTTATTTAGAGATGAATAAGTAGAAAACAAATAGATTATAATTTTTATTTGTATACTAATTTAAATAAAATGCATAAAACTTAGGGCAAGAAAAAAAACATTTAATACAAAGCATTCTGGATGAATAATTCGGCGACAGACTTTGGGCATAGTTGCTCAACTGCCATACATATTTTTGTATTGTTACACCAATATTATATTTACCTATATATATATATATATTTTAGAGGTTCTTTTTCCCTACAATGAAAAAGAACTCTTTCGTCGTCCAAACATCGTTTTGGGCTTTTCAAAGTTCACACTTCCTTTTATGTAATCAGCGAATATTCGTAACCATATCCTAATAACTCAAAATTTGTCTGTTCTATTTTTTTGACAAGTACAAAATACATTTGCATAGGCTCCAATTTAGGGCAAGGTTTTTGGTTAATAGAATGATTTATTATCTTACTAGATAGTAGATTCAATAAA
The DNA here is from genome assembly GCA_029227775.1 of Morpho helenor. Lineage (NCBI taxonomy): Eukaryota > Metazoa > Arthropoda > Insecta > Lepidoptera > Nymphalidae > Morpho > Morpho helenor. Next base: position 6,880,278 of record JARGCU010000006.1, read on the forward strand.
CCAGGCAATATTAAAACAAATAGGCGTCTACATTTAAGGTTAGCTGGCATTAAATTATTTTGCACTTTATACGATACATAAACAACATCTATATAATACTATTTATTCAGGTGCAAAAGATTATGATATATTTATTAGGATAACTAATTTTTAGACAAACATTTTATGCAGTTTCTAATTACATGAAAAACTAATCATACATAATATAAGGAAATAACATTAAATATGAGTGTGTGTTTTTGATTGTTAGGCTTGGTTATTACAAAGTCAAAGACATTGACCTTAATTTCGTTGCATCTGATCTTGACAACAGAATTGAACTTCCACTCATCCGGAACAGCTTCATAGATGGGTGTGCCTTTAGTCTTATTTATAGGATTATTTATCTGTTTGTAATTAATATAATATTATAACAGTATTTAACTAAGGAGTAAGTAAGGGTGTTTATATTATTTTTACTTATTATAAAATAAAGTCCCCAAAAGTTGTGTGTCTGTAGGTGATGTGTTTCTTTTACTAAAGGGTAGTGCAATTTTTCAAGAAGGTTTAAGTTGACGGTACATTATGGTTTTATGTAAATTGTAACGAAGAGGTCGCGCAAATGTAAAAAACTCGCCTGGGAGCTTAGTCGCGTGCATCGTGTAAACCAACAGAGAAACACTAAAGTAATGTACTAAAAAATTGTAGATCTACAAAAATACTACAAAAAAGTCCGCGACAGCATGTCTCTATCTATTATGGTTAACTCACAATAATAACATTTGTGTCTATTGTGGCACTCTGATTTCCACGCGGGCGAAGATGCAAGCACAGTTTGTAATTAATAATGAGAACCATAATTGACCATAACGCATGTAATTTGTTTATCATTAATAATAAATTAAGTGTGACCCTAGATTCAAACAGCAACTGGAGTAGTAAAAAACATGACAACTTTCGCAAGTTTAGGTCATGTTCAGGTATCGGTCTGGTTCGCGAAATTACAAATTTAATTCATACAGAAACGCTAAAGCTTGATTCTTTTGTTAACTTCCATACTTATTCCATTATGTCTTATGGAATATTTTTTAATTTATTATTTTTTATTTGAAACATAAAGAAGTAGGAAGGAAGCAAAGCAGTTTATGCAAGTTTTGTAGAGTGACAATATGGGATTCAGAAAATATAAATAGTTTTATAGCAAAAAACTAAGCAAGTTATATATTATATATGTTATATGCATATAAACCACTCCAAACATTCCCTAGTAACAATCAAGTACTACATTCGTACTGTCTATTATTATAAAATTTGAATAGAGTACCTATAAACTATTGACGTTTCAACTCATCAAGGTCTACTATTCTATGCATGGCCACCGGAATATTAAGTTAGTGCGCTCAATACATGGAACGAAATACTATTGAATGTTAATAAGACAGCAATTTTTTTTGTCTAATATCATTATGATAAGTATTGCTCTTAAAATTTATAAGGCATTTGTATTCAGTTATTATTCTTCATATACATATATAGAAAAAAATTAGTAGTAAAACCTTTATATGTTTAATCTTAATGATAAGTAGCTTTTTGTAATTTTAATACAGGTTCCCGGGAATGACAAATGTGTATCTGTTAAGTTTTTCATTACTTCTTCTGATTATATTTTATATTCCCATTCCGCTTTGTTTACTTTGGCATTATTTATGCATTGCAATGCTAGGAAGAATAAGAGAGTAATTAATCATTAAGTCTCGGTTATTTTATACTGAGATTATCCAGTATAATTTGAACTAGCCAGAGAAAATTATGTGAAGAAATTATTGTTACAGGTCTACGATATAAATTAGCACTAGGCACGTGCATAGCTACTTCCCTTCTGCGCAATTAATCGCAATAAATGATTTTAAGTGAACATTAATGTTTTTTTTAAATCTAGTACTTAACGTATGCTAACTCATCCCCACTCACTCCAGCCACGAGGGCCGTTGTTGAAATCGAAATTTTGATGACGGAAGCGATACAACGCATCGTGTGGTTTCTATGGATTTAGATTTTTCCATGGATACCATAAAACGATATCAAAGGCAAATATTAGGAAGGGGAAAATAATTGTGTAACTCACTTCCATAATAACTTAAACTACTTAATTGAAATTTTTGATATACACGACACATAAACGACTTTTATTACAGTATTTATAGCTTCGTTAAAATTATAAAAACAGATATTTCACCATGACTGAGGTCTTAGCACATTTTTCTCGCCCAACAGTCGTTAGTCTTGCTTAACCGTATTAGGACTAGCATGGTCCTTTTCTGTCAAACAAGGCCTCGTTTTTCCTTAAAGGATTAATTGTAATTGTGAGTACCATTATTAAAGTATGACGTGTGAATAGTCCAAATTTATACTTATGACGTAGTTGGTTTTTATTTGGATAGATACAGTTTTAGCCTAAATATAATTTAGAGGACAATCGTATAAAATCATTATATCTGCTTAATAGACACTTGCATAATGTTATTGCAGTGAGTGTATTATTGTTGAAATCCGTGTTTTATAAGAGTTCAAGGTTCTAAATTTGTTATAAACAGTTTTAGAGACAAGTTGCAATTGAGAATTGGCAAAATATTTAGTAAGATGTAATTAAGCAATGTAGTCAGTTTACAATAAAGTTTAGCAGTATAAATCCAAAATTTTCCGACTACTCATAAAATTATCTGATCCCCACGGCTTTATGAAAACCTTTGATACTGTCAATTCACACCAAACATAAATCTCCATCTAAACCACGAACTTCCAGTCATAACTTATCTCTTACCAATCCACAATCTTAAAGTTCGATAAATTGGAGACATATATTGGTCACACAGAGGAGTATAGCTTTTACCTAAGAGGACACTACATAATGCTGATTGAATTACCGAAAATATAGTGACTGCAATCTTATATGATGCTGCCGATCAAAACATCCATGGTTATCTTTGCCGGTCCATAAGAGATATCATCCGTTGAATACAGTCTTAAGACAACGTTATGTTTTTCAACAGCAAGTCAGTTTACAGATACTGATAGAACAGAAATAGAGCACAGGCTATATTTTAAACGTATGCTTAACGATGCTTCTGCGCTCACCTACTTTAGAAGTACTATGGCTGTTACTATGGTAAAAGCCATTAGAGTTAACGGCATATTGACAATTAGAAAAATAGTACAACGTTTATTTGCTCTATAAAAAAGGTCATAATTGGTTACGAAGAAGGTCAATACAATTCTAGGTATGACCATTTTTAAATATATAGATTTCCTGGAGCTTTAGCAGTAAATAACTTTACGAGGTCGAATTAGGGTTGTTTGAAGGTAAGTCTAGGCGTTTTGTAGGTCGATTATACATGTCAAACACACATTAAAGTTTTTATTACTACAAATAATATTAGGATTTTAATGTATTTAATATAAAATTAAGAGTTAATGTAAGCATAGTTGTCTGGGAAGAGACACAAGAGATTTTAACCTTATTTTCTAAAAGGAAAGAGGAGGCCTCCGCCTTAATATTTAAATAGTAACATGTCGTTATGACTTAGATGCTTTAATACTAGAAGCTGCATGAGATAAGTCTTGTAAAATTATTTTGGCAAATATGTTTTAAACTGTTTTTTTTAAGTATACGAGTATAGTTTAAGAAGGAATACAAATTGGACGTTATTTTAATGAATGGAAGTTGTATTGCTTATTAAATCGGAACGTATACAGAATTTATTAAAGTCTTTATGGGGAAAGCATTTTTTTAATGGCATTATTGGTTTTTTTTATTCAATATCAAGGTATTTCCGGCACGATTTCGAATCGTCATCGTCACCTGCGATGCGCTTGCTCTGGCCTTCACCGTACGCGATCGGTCGTTCACGCACCTTCCAAGCTAATTATAGAACAGTGAATGACTAGCGACACATTTTCGTTCAGTATTTTTTTAAAGACATGTCTTTTTAAATGGATTTTCACTGTTGGACCTAGGGATCTTCAATCTTTTTCAAGCTATAGGATGTTATTCTTCTTGGATCCAACAGCTCTTTGTGACCTTCTTTTGGGAGTCTTTCCATTATAGCATTCCATTCGGGGATCTAACATTGATTAACGTTTTCCGGCGCAGGGTTGCCATTCCAATATTTCGAGATCCCAACATCGGTTCTTTAAATGTATTTTTATAGGGTCCAACGGCTCTATACTATGTCTTTTTGGTTATCTTGTCATCCTGTGGGTACTAACACTATATTTTCTGGTGCGCTGTTACCATTCCAATACTTTGAAATTCCAACACGCATTGGTTGTTTAATCTTTTTTTATTTATTCCAACGACTTTTTGCGAGTTTTTTTTGGTCGTTTTCATCCAGTGGAATGTACCTACACTACGTATTCCATGGCAGGGTTTGTATTTCAAAATTTGAGATCCCAATGTCCATGACTTCCGCGGTCATATTATTCATAAGTTAACTAAATTGTTTATGTTTCCAGCGAATCCAAAATCAGTTTCAATACTTGGAGCTTTTGCATAATACTCGTAATTTATGTTTAATTCATTTATTCGGTCTCCATTTATTTCCATCCTAGTTCTACATCCATATTCCTTCTGGTAGTTATATAAAATTTTAAAGTAATAAACAGTTTATCACTTTAATTAGAATCTTTTGTAATATTAATATGATTTGATCCAAATGGTGATTCTAGAGATTAATCCGCAGCCGCAGCTCAAATGTTAGTGTATTTATTTAGAAGGATATTTTTTTTCTCACGAATACAAAAACGGATTTCCTTGATGCGTATATCTTTAGTTTATACATAAGTAATATGCGAGATGGTAACTAGATAGTCAACTAAGTATTCTGATTTCAACATGACACATATTCATTCGCTATAGCCGCGTGGTATCCGGCCGAGTAGAATAGACCACCCTCAATTCTTATCGAGGTGTCGTAAAAGGCAACTAAGATAAGTCGAGCCGCCGTGTGCTAACCGGCTGAGTAGAATAGACCAACCTCATTTCTTACCGAGTTGTCGTAAAAGGCGACTGAGGTAAGTTAACCCAACGCGTGGTATACGGTTGAGTATTATAGACCACCCTCTTTCAACGAGGTGTCGTAAAATACGACTAATTTTTAATATTATCACTTAACATTTTTTATCTTTCGTTTACTAACATTCGTTGCTTTTGTTTGACACTTAATTTTGATGCGAAGAGTAAGGTTGAATGAGTACTGCAGATTGATATCACGGTACATGATGGGCCTCGTCCTTTTACCATTTTCCTCCAAGGTTTTGTTTTATTGTACTATTTTTTATTGTGAAGTTTAATTGTTTAATGTTAATTGATTTCTTTCGATTTTGATTTTTTTTATTTGAACTCCTTTTAGAGATAAGATTAGAGCTTTTTCTATAGTTGTCGTTACATTAGATCGTCTAATCGTTATTTATAAATAAATAAATTGTAAAACTTGAATATTGAAATGAGTTAATCTTGTATGTATACATATAAATATATTTTCCGTATCTCGGAAACGGCTTCAACGATTTTCCTGAAATTCAGCATGTAGCCCCCTACAGGGAAAAATCGATCTTGCTAGGTTTTATTTGAAAAAAAAATCATTTTATCCCTGTTTTTGGGCATTAAAAAAATACTAAAATGTAGAATTGAAATAAAAGGTTAATTTTAGCTGTCAAACATAATGGTGCGATAGCCGATGGGTAACGCGCGGAACAAAAAAAACAGGCGAAGTTATTTTACAACCGCTACCTCCTCTAACTCTGTATCTCTGTCTAACCTCTACAACACAATTTACATACAACCGTAATGTACTATTAACCTAAACCTTTGGGACGAATTACGCCATCTTTAGGTAAAAACGGTATAAAAATCCGTTGAGAAGATATTGAGAAAATCGATTACATACAGACAGACATGTTTTTGGGGATTTAAAAAAAATAAGTATACATATAGATGTTAAGTCATCTTATTTTTAACTAGCATCACTTATTTACATTTCACAACTTCTAATTTGCAATAACTACATTTACTCCAAATCATAAGAAAATCGTTCATCCAACTGTTGTGTATTTATTTTATTTTATTTATTCGAAACAACCAGTAGCAGTTACATTAAAACATTAGATTAAACTAAATACACCACAAAAGGCATTAAATGCACTACCTTTAGGTGCCACAGCATGCACATATCTAAGGACAACAATTAATTAAAATAAATTAAATGTAACACTAAGGCTCCAATGTCTGGAGCTTAAGAATAATTTTTTAAACTTAATAAATGTATTAAAAGTTATTACGATTAATTTTTATCCGTATACGGAATAAATAAGTATTGGACTCCATTATTGCATAGATGCAGTCATTTAATCTCCAGCTATCACACGATATAACATGTGTCAGCATAATTAGACATGATTCAAACTCATTATCTACCGGTTTTGAATAATCGTATGACAAATAACACAAACTTTGCTTGTATGTATCTTCCTAACAAGATTAAACTTTAGTTGAATCATGGACTGCAATTGTGGTCATCCATAAAGTTTTCTAACAGTTTGATCACTCTCTAAATGGCCTTCCTTTTACGATAACTGAATGATCATGAGCTATGATTAATTAAATATATTAAAAAAGTAATAAAAACTTCGGAGGAACATGCTTTTACAGGAAGTCTATTTAACTCTGGTACAAGCTGTTGGGTTTGATTTGGTACCCTTTGGCACAAGCATTGCACACATGCACTACCACACAACCGCAAAGGCCTCCTCCTCTCGATCTCCTGACGATGCTTCGGTTACGGAGCGAAACAATTGTTGAGTTTGTGGAGGTAAATGTGTGCAGTGCTTGTGTATTGTTGTGTTATCGGTGGCGTGTGGGAGTTTTTACAAATTCTGAATTTATCAGGTATGAGAACGAATATTACACTCTACATTTAGCATTACATATATTTTCTTTTGTCGCGGATTATAGCAAAATAATATTTTCATTAGTTTTGTTTTAAATTGTCTTGTTTATGTTCTAAAAATAAAAATATTGATATCATATTTCTTTATAACTCAAACTCCAATATTCATACGCATTCCCCATCATGTTCAATGGAGTATGTCATGTTGCGGAGCAGTTGTTGCTGTCTCGGCCCACGCCCAATGATACAGCCATTACATGCCCCATTACCTTTAAATTACATCTACTTTGAAGTCCCATGTCCCAGCATCGAATTTAGATCACTTATTTAAAAGATCTCTCTATAAATAACATTTAAAAACATTTTAAAAAACATGACTGGCTCGTTCTTGTAGATGGTAGTGACCCTGCCTTCAGCTCCGCGGGTCGTGGGTTCGATTTCCACCGAGGGTCAACATTTTCTAACAAAAATTTGTTGGAGCCTGTTTTATTTCGAGCCTGGGTGTATATTTGTATTTAAGTATATATTTAAAATTATATAAGTATGTATTTACCAGTTGCCTGTCACCCATAACACAAGTATTAAGTTATTAACTTAGAGGACAGACGACCGTGTGTGTAAGTGTCCCATATATTTATTTATTTCATTTATGTTGAATGCTAGTAGCAAATATAAAGAAACATATTTAAAGAGTTTATTTAACAAATTTGTACACATTTCTCTGCTTTCGTCTTTGACATTTCTTAGGCTTTTTTTTTAAATAAAGGATAATATTCTCAAAATTCTTATCTTCTCTTTCTTTGAAATAGTGATCGTACAACTTGCAGCAAAGCTTCAGGAAGGTAAAACATAGGTTAGAGCATTGTCTCCCGACCTTTAACGCTAATGCTTTAACGCTAAGGCGTAACAATTGTTGATATTGTGGTGGTGAATGTGTGCAGTGCCTGTGTGTTGTTGTGTTGTTGGTGGCCGGTAGTGTATGAGTTTTTACAAATTCTGCATGTATCATGAACTATTCATTCACTCGTTCGTACACTCTACGTCTAGCATTACATATATTTTGTTATGACGCGGATTATAACAAAATAATATTTTAATTAATTTTGTATATTTAATTTATTGAAAACAATTATTCAAATAAGATGCGCATTCCATAGTAACAGAAGAATTGCCTATAGGAAGAAGTCCTTGCAGAGCATTTGCATACAGTTATGCAATTCCTTGAACGACTAAGTTGCATCACACTGGTACGCCACTGATTCCTACATTTGCATGGATACAATAAGAACTTTAAATTGAAGCCTTTTAAATGCACATGTTTTAATACAAAAAGATTATGTATAATATTCGTTTGTTTCGAAACCAAATTGCCGATATAATGATATTCGTTCAACTGCAGTCCTGTTCATTTAACTTTAAAATTAATAATATATGTAGAGACATAAGCATTGTTTCGCCGGCATCTCCATTTCGTTGGGACGATATTGCTTTTTAAAACAATGACACAATATCGGAGCATTTAATTTGGGGTACTTACTATAACAATTTGAATATTTTTATTTTGAAATCAACATTAATCCATATTAAGATTAGTAACTAGGTGACCGAGACTTGCTCAGTGATTTTTAAAATGATGTAAAAACTAAATTTAAAAAACATTGAAAAGTAAAAAGAAATAAAATAATAGCTTATTTTTATTTATTTTATATAAGAAATAAAATAAATAAAAGTAATAATAGGATCGAGCCCCACCTGCCGAGGTGGGGCTCGATCCTAGGTATTTTCACCTCTTATTTTCACCGCCCGTTACCCATATGTGCTACCATGACTTTAATAATATAATAATATATTTATTAGCAAAGAAACGTTGGACAGCGAAAAATTGTGATTGTATTCAACGTAAATTTCAAAAAAATTTGAGATCCCGAAAACAGGGACAAAACGACATTTTTTTTTAAATAAAACTTATCGAGATCGATTTTTCTCCCCCAAAATCCCCTACATGCTGAATTCCAGGAATTGCAATGATTCCGCTACTCGAAACGTCAATATTAAATTTGGTTTTATTTATGGCACTACTGCTAATCAGCAAAGACATGTATTTGTACTAAAAAGCAAAATTTATTAAACCTCTTGTCGTGATCAGCAGCATCTTTCGCTATATCTGTTAATGTGTGATTTATAAAAAACATGACAGTAAAGATTCCGAAGCCCCTTAACATTTATTTAATACAGATGTTTTCAAAGTTCTGTATTTGAATAAAGAATCTTTTTATTCGCAATCTGAATTTCAAGTGTGGGTGTCGAAAATATGTTCTCACAATAAGTATCACAAATAGTGAATGGCGCATTTTCTAAAAAGGCTGCACACATCGTAAGCGATTGTTTCAAATGTCAATCACAGAATTAATTTGAAGTACAATGAAATGATTGACATATCGCACTTTTATATCTGCGTGATAAGTACAATTACGAATTCTGGCCAGTTTTCCAGTGGGTGTTAGTACGCCGCACTAGGTCGCGTTGGCTAAGTCAGGGGAAGCTGACTCACACATGAAATTATTCTAAGTCATACATTTTAATATAGGATCCTTCTTAGTATTCCCGCGAGATAGCAGACGTAATGTATTGCGGAAGCACTTCCACAGGAAGGTACTGTCTTAGGTCTGTTAAATTTAAAATTCTGTAAACATATTCAAACACTCAACTTCCTAAAAACTGTTGCAAACATTGTATGATTTTTGGTGTTATATTCTGAGAATTTATACTGTATTTCGACCTTTAATGTTACGTGTTTATCATTCAAATCCAAATTTAAAATACTCTTGAAGTTAACTTGTTAACAACTGCATTTGAATCGTCATTACTGCTGGTTCGGACCACCGAGAATGTTCAGCAAGAAACTCCACGGTTGCTCTTTTCCATAATATAATTCTTGTAAATTTGGTCATTACTATCTTGAACATTGATTCTTATTAACTTCATGACAAATTAAATTCAAATATTACTGTTTAATATTCTTCTGTTATCTTCAATTTATGTACCAATTGTAACGTTAGCAAATTGTCTATGGAAAAATCTCTAAACTAATGAGTAAATAGCAAAGTATTATTACGGAAATAAAAGTTCATCCTTTCTTTTTGATATAAAAGTTCACTTATTCCAGAGCGGTAAAATTATCGAGACGCGCGTGTTTTGCAGATTACTCTTAATGACTGTTCATTTAATATTTATATGTTATCTGCGAACATCAAATCGCTGTCTAAAATTAAAATTTAAAACTAATTTTAAATATACAATAAATCAGTTGTTCATCGGTATTTTACAACGTTATTTTTTCAATTTGATTTTTATAAATTTATTAACGTAAGATTACTGGTCACTAATTTTTTCTACATTTAATATAGTAGGATATGCAAAATTATTCCGACACCCACAGTGAATTCATTTTTAAAATATCACACCTATTTAAGTACTGGATTAATGAAAGCTTTAATTATAATTATGTATTTATAATTGATTTTTGTATTTCATAAAATTACGTTTACTTTTATGTCATAGCTATAATAGAATGACATTTCTGGGTCAATAATTGCTTAATGAAAAAATTGAATAGATTCATGATCAGAATCAGAAGTTGAATTATACAGCAACACTGTAAAAAGGTCAAACTAGATTGTACTGCAAACAGTAGAGCTGGTAGTACTATAGACTCCATAACAATCGCGTGGATGAACTAAATTAATTATTAGTTAATTTATAGAATTAGGCGTTACTTTGCGGACATCCATACAAAACTAATGAAAATATTATTTTGCTATAATTCCCGATTTAAGAAAATATATGCAATGCTAAATGCGGAAATCGAACTCACGACCTCAGGAGATGTAGTCAGGGTCACTACCCTCTGCACCAAGGCGCCAGTCAATATTAAATGACTCAATATTAACATTACTGGTTGAATGCTTCTGATTTACATGATGGGAATCGCAATATGCAGAGAAAAGAAAAAGAAAGGATTTGTTTCTGTTATGATTGCAGTTCTATATTCGTTATCTTGATTCCGATTCGTGTAATTAGGTATATCGTTAAATCGCTGTAGCCCGTCATATTTATATTTATACTAACACATGTTAAACGTGCAATGCTTGATGAAATTCTGAGAACGTTTAAACAGTGTGTCTTGTTTTAGTTACAGTACCGTAAGCTTCAACGTATTTTCTCAGTAAATTTTCCGAACTTGACCTTTTACAACTATCTATATCTATACTTATTATAAAACAAAGTCCCCAAAAGCTGTCGGTCTGTATTTGATCAATTTTCTCACGGTTTTTTGTACGGTTTTTCTAAAAGATAGTGCAATTTTTTCGGAAGGTTCTAGTTACTAGTACATTAGGTTTTATGTAAATTGTGTTGAAAAGGTCGCATCGGTTGTAAAAATACTCGCCAGCTGCGACATTTACTCGAATGCGCCACGAAAACCAGCAGAGATACACTAATATGTGAAGCAGCGATTTCTTGCCGTGGGCACAGCTAAAATTATTTAAATTAGATTTTTTTGTTTAGTAATTCTATTATAGAAACAAAGACGAGAAGTGTAAGATTAGATAGATATTAGATGGTATGGACAACTCATGAGGAGGAATGAAATTCATGTGGTCAAACGAGTGGTTTATATGAATGTGGATGGATATGTGACAAGAGGGAGACCGAAAAAGAGATGGATGGATTGTGTTAAGTATGACTTGCATATAAAAGGCGTAGTTCCAGTGTTAAAGAATTCACAGAGACACACTTACAGCGTCTTCGCTGGCTAAGACGAGACTCGTTCGCGACTCACTCTACACTTCTTAGCACCCGACGATGCTTCGGCGCTCGTTCGTAGTCCCAGTAACGCTGTAAAAGCCGTTAGGGCTAATTGCATTAGTTAGTGTCCGAAAAAAAATCAACGAATGATGAGATTGGAAGAGAAAAACATGTTGTGCCGACCCCACTTAGAGTGGGTAAAGTAAATGAATGAGTGAGAATGGATAGTTTAGTGATTCCTAATATATGACGAATTTTATTAATATTCCATGAAGAATTTTATATTTTCATATTGGTTTATGATCATTATTTTACTTTATTGTTTTATTTTATTCAGTTTCATTTTCTCTCTTTGTGGTTTAGTTGAAATTATGTATATTTTTTGCTATGTTATGTGTTTAATTAGTGTAAGTGGATCATATCCGTTCTAATTATATAAATAATAATAAATAAATAAACGTCTTATATAATTTGTTGAAAAAAGAAATTAAGATGCAAATACTTTATTAGTATTTTCGTAAAGCTGAGCTGAGCTGAGTTACTTACCGCGACTATCAAATGTTATTTATATCTACGCGCTTAATTAAATTATCAATAATCTCTTCAAAGTTCCCGTAATATATTTTATATAAGATATGTCAGTTGGCAATAACTGCTATAAAAATTTTAAATGCTGATCTCGATCAACAATAAACGTGTACAAACAAATTAGATTTTTTTCTCCTGCCGGAATTTATTATTTTTATTTCATTTTGCATACCAGTATTTGGCTATCATGTCATGGCTAATTACTATAAGTTGTTTGATTTGACAGCTTGCATAGATTACAGATAAGGAATTACTAAATCGAATCTTACTTTATTAGTACGTATACTCTGTTGCAAACATTATCTGAGCAAACATAGATGTTGCTGAGCCCTCTGACCCGCAATCGTGCTTGGATTTCTCTATTTCGTTAAATGTAATCTAATCAACATCAATATTTTAATGTTAATTGCCTGTAAATTGAGTAATTTGTTAAGTATTCGATGTTACAATAATGGCACTACAGTTACGAGAAAGTGCTTGTGGTATCGGGCTGAGTAGAATAGACCACCCTCATTTCTTACTGAGGTGTCGTAACAGGCGACTAAAGGAAGTTGACGTTAGACAGGCGGCCGGTCGTTAAATAACTAGCCAAATCATATGTAATAACATGTTTAAAACATGTTGTGCCGACCCCACTAAGAATTGGATAGCGGCAGGAGAATGATGATATTAGGTATATCACCGTAAAACCGTATAAACAATGCAAAAATTCCACACTCTATACTGTTAGCGCACACTTTCTACAATAACACGATATAAAAGAATACAATATTATATCGTGATTAGTAGTAGTATTAGATTAGATTGGGAATAGTGATTCCCGCTGCGAGATGCACTTCTATTGAATAACGAATAATGACTGAATGTCACTGAAACATTTTATCGACAGAAGGACTTCACTGGAAACAATAACCATTGCTATTATTTTAATCCAAAAGCGCGCGATACTCTTGTATCATGACTGTGTTGCTATAATATACTAAGCAGAAGTCACTGGCGACAACAATACATGATGAAAGTGAAAGCTTTTTCTACCGATATAATATCAATAGACGTTTTCTTTCGAAAAGTTATTTTGTAATAAATTCTGGATGATTTGTATATGTAAACATAGCAGGGCGCACTGATGTTCACGTCATCCTTACAATATTGTTTACGCGAAGTTTATTAAAAGTTCGCTTGTTTACACAAGAAGCACGCAGCGCACGCATACAAATGTGTTAGTAAGTTTGTAGATCGCTGCTTTACGAGAATCGACACAACTATTATGTATGCGACAGATATACATGTGGTATATGTGTTAATGGCGAACGTTTAAATACACATAGCAATGAATTAAAACCAAACGTGGTCACGTCAATATAGCTGACGTTAACTTACCTTAGTCGCCTCTTAAAATACATAGGTAAAAAAAGGATCTATTCTACTCAACCGGATACCACACGGCGGGTCAACTGTTCTTAGTCGCCTTTTACTACACCTCAGTAAGAATTGAGGGTGGTCTATTCTACTCAGCTGGATTCCACATATCGGTGATATAATATGTCGTTATATATTCGTAACGATAAAAATGGTAAAGGGATTTCTTTAATACGTTAAGTATCTCTTTTTGTCGTTACTCGAGATCATAGTTAGTTCAAACAATAAATATCACGTTTCGGTTTTTTTAGAAACGCATTGTAATTTGGCATCGTGATGTACGAATGATATAATGAGTGAATAATATTATCTCATTATATTCATAATTGACATTATATCCGGTTGTATTCTCGTCATAAATACCCAACCTGATAATTTGACTGCCTTTTCTATATATATTTCATCGACAAATTCTATGTGTAAAGTTTAGCTATTGTCTTATTATCAATCTCGGATATTGATTAATATTTATATATGCTATATCTATACATAGTCTGTATTTTACGTTTTCCCATCTAATCCGCTAAAGCTATATGTACTTTGGTAAAATTGAATTTTCATTCGGTAACATAAAAATAAATAATTGAAGGTGTTTCAACACTCAAAATGACGCGATTCATTCGTTATACTGCATAAAATGCAGGGGTAACAATATCGAAAGGTGAAAAAATTAAATTAAAAAAAATTAATTACTATTAAAAAAAATCCGCGACCACGGTTCATGCAACTCTGCCGAAACGTCTATCGAAATAGTATTTTATATAAAGGTACCTCGGATTTTCGCTATGTTACCAGTAGGTTTGAGTAATAATAGTAAAAATAATTATGGAAGCTTCATTGGTAGCTAAAAAGTACGTATCGAGGCCCGTTGAATTAAAGCGATAGGCCAACCTACGGTAATTAAATGGATTTGTAAATTAATGGTTATACCGAAGCTGATTTATGGCCCCATATTCTGATGACCGTTTACACGCCTAGTCACATGCTATACGATCTTTCTGAAGATAAAACATCGATGTAACCTTTATAGCTTTGATGAATGCCGGGAATAACCTTTTAGAATAACAGCAATAGAATAGCAAAATAGAAGTCAACGTGGAAGGCAAGATACCAAAGGAGCGCAAGGAGGTAGCAGGTATTGGCAAGAAGGTAGAGACAAATGGCGGATAATAGTCGAAAATAAAGTAATAAAGGACCACGACCCTTAGCATGGAGCATTACGACACCAGAAGGAGCAAAATAACAGTTGAATTGATATGACTTCTTGATTGCTACGAAGGTAGTGTAATCGAAATCAGTGCTTTATTAGTAGTTTATTAGTCATACTATATTAATCATAGCATAAGTTCTCCGGGCAATGCTTTGCTCATCACTCTAGGTTCCCAACACAATGACCTGAATAATTGGAAATTAGTTGTCTGTGAAACTCCTGGTTGCTACATCATCTAGATGTACACATAAGATTTCTTGTTAGGTTCACAGTCGGTAACCAAATTCAGTGTTCGAAAAAAATTGTCTTAAAATAAAGAGCAATTAAGGACGGAAGGATCTCATATAATTTCCCAAATACTACTCATAAAAAAGCTTATAACATGTGCGGGTAAGGAACGAAGACATTGATAAATTGGTTAAGTATAATTTTATTTGATTTCATACATTGGATATCTAAAATGCAATCAGGTATACGAGCTGGTATTTTAACAGCTGAAGAATGGCGCTGTTGGTATCGTTGTTTCAGACAAATTAGCAGTAATTGCTAATGAAAAAGAGATAACTACGAAGAACAGATTGTATAATATATGTACGAATATGTATGTACAATAAAGAAATAAACAAATAAGAAAACAGACACTGTTAATAAAGAAGATAAATAAATAGTGTAGTTCACACAACGAACTCCCAGGTGGACCTAGATCGTTATAGAGGTACAAGTATAACGAAAGTTTTGAGTTTTGTATGGTGAAACCTGCTCTAAGTTGATATTATCCTGGATAAGGCTCCCAGTCCTTTATATATATATTTGTAAACAAAAATATTTCATTAACATAAATAAACAATGACTAATAAAGCTAAAGAAGAAGAGCACCAAAAATATTATAATACATTTCCCTTGACGAAAATATGAAACGACCAACTTCATATTAGCGTCAAAATTTACCTAGTCATTGCTGTAATGCATACTTATGATAATATTGAGATGAATATTCCTACTCCTACTGTTCTATCTTTAGACCTATTCAAAGTCGCTTGTAATTCTAATTAGAAGTGTCGCTTTCATTACCGAAGTAACTTGCAAGGCAAACCTATCCTCATTTCGTTATTGAGCACCTTCTCGTAACTGAGATTGCTTTGTAACAATGAAAAGCATTGCAATGCAAATTACCTTGTACGAGACGCATAAAGCTTTCCTTGTAACATCCTGCGAGTCTTAACCGAGAATACAACTCGTATGTTCAATATCTTTTTATTTACAATATACCGAAAGTTATAATGTAGAAAGAAAATTTGTGGGTTAATAATTATCTATACTAATATATAAAGCTGAAGAATTTGTTCGTTTGAACGCGCTAATACCAGGAATTAATGGACCTATTTCAAAAAATTCTTTAAGTGTAAGATAGTTCATTTATCTTGGAAGTCTATAGGCTATATAACATCATGCTAAGATGAATAGGAGATTAGCAGCAATAATTTATATGGCAAAATGTTTGCCGGTTCAGCTAGTTAACGACAAAATTTTAAAAATCTTTTAAAAACTCTATTATCGTATTTCTAAAGGATAGTAGAGATCGAAGTTGAATTTATTATTGAGTTTACTTCTTCTATGTAATTAAATATCTATTTAATTTAATGTAAGCGGTATTACTTTGCGGGATGTTTAATACAAAATAAATGGTTAATTATTTTAAATATGTATGTACACCATAATGGAAACGTAACATAATCTTATACACTACCGGGCAATTCCATATTAAAGATACACTATTAACTGAATACCTATATGATATATGATATCTATGATGATATATATGATATCTCATCTGATGTTTACAATACAGGTAGAATATATAGGGTCAATCGAGTATAAATTGAGAGAAATGCCAGCAATATAAAAATATATTCAATATAACTCTACACTCGTAAAATGTTTTGATTTTTTAATTAATCATAAAATATTCTTCATATTCAAAATATTAATCATAAAAACTAAATGTCTTTTATATATTATTCAAAAGCAAGTTTTAAAGTGGTATTAGATAGTTATTTAAAATAAAATAACGGGAACACAAAGTTCTTAGGAGATTTAAAAAATACAATGAAGTAGAAATTTCACCGTAAAAAAGTCGTTGCTGAAGGTTTAGTGCCTTTTTTATAAATTTTATTGACAAATTTTCGTAGTCATATTAGAGTAACTTATAATATATGGACGTGGCATAGTACATAAATGATGTCAGCCAATAATTAAAAAAAACCTAAGCTCATTGTATACTTCACAGTTTTCATTTATAGAGAACTTAACGCTGTCAATTTATTGTTTTATACTTATAACTGTGTAATTTCTTGCACTTCAGTCGATGTAATATTCATTAAGATATTGTAACACATCCTACAGTTGAGAGCAAACTGTTCTACTGATGGTGTCTGGTGATCTGGTCTATTATAACTTCATCATACTATCATTTCAGTTTAACAGTCATTCGGCTATGGATCTAGTCAATTGACCCATAAAAAAGTAAGCACTAATAAAACATAAATGATAATAAGTACTAGCCTACTTTCGTATTATCATAATTTACATGTAATCGATACTCAAAAAGTTCTTTTGTTCATATAGTACCTATTGAACAATTTTATGAAGTGTGAACCTCATGATATCACTGCCAACGTTCTAATTCCGACAATTAGGAAGATTAACGTAATTGGCACTATTGTGCCGCACACTGAGAAAGAGTGCACGTTGCTATAAACTAAGATGAACGATCGTAAGGCGTGATTGCACGGTCTTTATTACTTAAGATTATACTTGTGCAATATACTAGATAGAGGTGACGATTAGCTATATGGCTGCATGGAATAAATAAATAAAACCCCTCAGGTATAACCAGATAAGATATTTAGCCTGCTCGTGATTTTGCCCATTAAAGTAGGAAGAGAAACGAATAAAAGCCGTGTTATATGTCGACGTGAGCTCTCCTTAATAAGACCTTAACTAATCTAGAACTCTTGGCCAAGGCACGACTGAGTCTAGTTGAAGGATTTCAAATCAATGTGTTACCTAAACTAGAGTAGAACGTCTAGTTTCGCTTGAGAAAGCGTTCCATAAACAAATTCAATTGGTCTAAACGAGTGAATTTTTATTCTTGGACGATGAGATCATTAGGTGAATGGCCGTGGCGGCAGCAGATTCGGTGGAAATGGGTCGCTGGGACTCCGTTGTGACATTGGATTGATTGATGCTTGTGAATACGTTAATACGCATATAATGTGTTATGACTTTGTGTTTTCGAAACACTGTGCTTGCTTTCAGTGTCTTAAGTTCAATTATCGTTAATGTAAAACAGATTGGAAGACTAGACAGTTAAGAACCTAATCGAAATCACCGGTCACTGGAAATCATTCTGTTATTAATCATAGTGGCACTAAAGAGAGTGAAATTAGGTTTCAAATACATTATCATAAAAGTTGAAGATTTTTACGGTTATTCACTTATATTTACAACATTGAACTCAGAAACTATTATTATACAAGTTTTGTCCACATGGAATAGTCCCAAGAATCGTGGGCATCGTTTCTGCGTTAATTAGTTAGTGATTTTTCGTTCGAAATACGAGTCAACAACCCTATCACATGATGAAAAATTTGCACTGGAGTTAAATCTGATTTTCTTAGCACTTGATGCAATTTTTGATAAATTTCCGATGAGCAAGATTAAACTATTGTACTGCTGTGAGTTTAACCCACTGTAGTATTTGGTTGACATGGAATGTATCCCTAAGTATTATCCCTAACTTTTATTATTTTTATACGATTCACAATACCGAAATTTCTATAATAGAAATTTTATCATCCAACTCGTATTTCATTTTCTAGAGGAAAATACACGGAAATTACTATAATTAAAGTAGTTATACCACATTGTATAAGTTATTTTTCTATTTATTATTATTAAAATTGTTGTTCTGTATGAATAATCAAGCCAAATCTCATACTATTCCGAGTGAGCTATTCGCTAAAAAAGGGGTAAAAATTAATTAAGCACATTAGTTTCTAACTTTTTTAAATCATATCGACCTGCGCAGGCGACTAAGGTAAGCCAACCTGCTGAGTGGTATCGGGCTGAGTAGAATAGATCACCCTCATTCCTTACCGAGGTGTCGTAAAAGGCTAAGGTAAGTTGACGACAGGCAGGCGGCCGGTCGTAAAATACGAAGGCAAATCATGTGACAACATGTTAAGAACATGTGTGCCGACCCCACTTAGAGTGGGATAAGGGCAGGCAGAATGCATTACTTTACTATTACTGTGTTATATACACAGTAAAAAAGCAGACAGAGAAATTATTTGTACCAAATTATTATTGCAACAAAATCTCATAAAATCAGTTAATAATGGCTTATAATTTATAGTGTAGTTAAGATATTTAAATATATTAAATAAAATTATAATAAACCTCGTGTAGGTGATATAAATTTAAATATTAATGAATGAATACACACCTACATAACGGTACAAGAATACGTTTATTCAATTAACTAAGTGTGGGTGAGTCTCATAAACATCGACTATCACAAATGGACTAGCATTTTATGACAAAAATTTTAAATTAATGTCGAACATCAAACGTATTCTATTTCAATATAGATAATAGCATAAGATATTTTAAGCATTAAATATTAATCTCTGGTAGGTGTTAATAAAATCTCGCCGAACCAGACTGTAATTATTAACACAATACAGAATAAAATGGGCTACTCGTTTACTGTTTCAAATAATATGCATGGAATTAATAAAAAAATATAACAAAAAGCAATTTTATGAGTAGCTAACTAATCTTTTTAATTCATCAAGCTTTTAACGGTGACTGACAAGAAGTATAAAAGAAAAAAAATTGTAATACAATATGTGAAATGCTATTATTATCAAGTATCCATTATCTTTTCTTTATAAAGTCCTGGTATGGCCCTGGTCCTCGCAAGGGCCACTAATAACGGACTTGTCAAAGTGTTGCTGTTGTTTTCGGTTTTTTTTTTAATTTTTAACGGATGATAAAATATACACTACTTATTTTTTCGATTTGACTATATGCTGGTAACCCTACGGCTACCTACGTAACGGCTTTTACAGCGTCACCGGGTGGGACAGGCGAGCGCAGAAGCATCGTCGAAGTTGCGAATTGCGGAGAGTAGAGCGCAGAAGCTCTATTAGCGTCGGGGAACGTCGTTCTAAGGGTGAAATATGCACTGCATGGTAAAAACAAAATACTGTAAGATATCGTTATATAGGACGGACAATTTTATGCTAAAATTAAGCTACTTATTATATGTTTAAAATAAGATTATTAGCGAGAAAATTGTTCAATTTTAATTCTGAAAACAATCGCTATCGGGAGTCCTGTCAACCATTTCTATATTATTGCATTCATATACTTTCTTTATGCATCTTTTTTTAGGAATAGAAAACAATAATATTAGAAAATTTAAGCTTTTCGTCGAGTGGTATCCGTTTAAATAGAATTGACTAGCCTCTTACATACCGAGATGTCGTAAAATGCGACTAAGGTAAGTTGATGTCAGGCAGGCGTCCGGTCGTACGTAACCAAATCATGTGACAATATGTTTATATTATGCTGTGCCGACACCACTTAGATAAGGGCAGAAAGATGCTGTTTTATAATAAGTATAGATATAGATACCTGTATTTTTTTTCTGTATATGAGTGTATATGTATATTATCGGTTGAGGATGCATAACAGATAAGATCATACTGCAATATCTCTGCTGTAATCTTACGACCTCTTCGTCGTAGCGAAAATAATTTTATTAACGCTTTGACATCGACGGTTCACAGGCAATAAACATTATAGCTGTTGTAAAGAGAGTTTTAATGGCAATTCTTGATATTTTCCGCGTATGTTTTTCTTTTGGTTTTCACTTAACACTCTTGTTAACTCATTTTCTTTTTTAATGCTAATGGTGTTATTTTAATTTGAGTAAATATTCAAGTGGGTTTCAACGAACGCTTTTTGATCTGACCGCATTTCGTAACTGTATTTACCATAGAGTTATACTAGAGTATTAAAGTCATGTGCAGGCCTGGAAGTGAGAATGTCACAATAAATAATGAGAGGGAAGATTAAATTCGTATACTTATCTTTGTTTATTCACACATGTGCAGAGTAACATTTTTAGTCATCAACATCATCATCATTCTCCTGCTCTAATCCCACTCTAAGTAGGATCGGCACAACATGTTGTAAGCATGTTGTTTAATGATTTAGCTAGTTATTTCACGACCGGCCGCCTGTATGACGTCAATTTACCTTAGTCGCCTTTTACCTCGGTAAGTAATGAGGGTGGAATAGTCCACCCTCATTACTTACCGAAGTAGAATAGTCTACTCAGCCGAATACGATGTGGCGATTTGAACATTTTTAGTACACCTTCGTACTGATATTCGCGCACGCGCAAAAAAGAGTTAGATAATTAACCTCATTTGCTTTCTCTTTTTTCAAATTTTAAATGCAAAATATTCTTTATATAAATAGACTGTTTTCAGTACTTTTGAATCCTCAAATACCGGGACGAACCAGCAAGAGCTTCGGCGGATAATCTTTTTGAAAAAAAATACAATTTGATAGATGGTTACGTTAAGTTAATCGTTGCAGCTTGGTGCGTAGCTTAGTGCAGTTAAGATATGCTTCTATCACTTGAATAATCTTCAATTGTATAGTAAGCTTTATGTAGCGCATCGTTTTAAGATAATTTCTAAACTTGTGTAAAGGCAAGTCTAGATCTAGGCTTAATTGTAATACGGCACATTTTGAGCTGTCTTTGCTATTCTAGTATTAATACATCTATGGTATTTACCCTAGAAAAAGCGAGAAATCATAATATTCAAAAGTGACATGACAAGTGGAGCCCGAGACCCTGTTGATAGACGTCACGGCCGTCATTCCGTTCATTGTTAAAATTGGTAGGCGCCGTCTGCTCTCCATTACAAATGCACCCCGAATACATAACTAGTTTTGAATTCTAATGGTGACTCATATCGGAATACGCTATGTGAATCAATAACTTTTCAATAGCGAGTGAGTTTTTATTGTTATACTAGCTGTGCTTGCGACTTCGGCCGCGTGAAAACCAGTGTATTTAATTGAAATTTTGAACATAAAAGTAGTTGTTTTGAGTTAATTATAAGAGATAGAAACATGTTGCCGCGGATTTTATTGTAGTATATTTGTCCGTCTACAATTCTTCTATACATTACTTTAGTGTATCTCCTAATCAGGCGACTTTTTTTACAACTGCGCGACTTCTTCAACACATTATTAAACATAGAACCGTAATGCACTATTAACCTAAACCTTCCGGAATAATTCCACCATCATTGAGTTGCAAATGTACCAAAATCTGTTTAGTAGATTTTGAAAAAAATCGATCACATACAGATTCGACTGATTTTTATCCGTTTTAACACCTCGGTTAATTGCCTCTTCACGTGACAAGAGGGCTGGCTCCTTTTTCGCACAAAGAATCAGCTTAGCGATTTAGCGCGGAAACGCTGCCAGCATTATTGAGACCATTCCACGTGGGCATGATTTGTATAGTCCTAGCGTGTAATTAATTTAAGATAGGTATAACTTGTATATTTTTGTTTTAATTAAAAAAATAGACATGAAAACGTGGTGACTTTTGGAAATCATAATGCATTACTTACATATTTAGATAAAGGGATTATATAATATAATATATAAGAAGTCTCTGTGAATATCAAAGAATATAATGTTTTTGAGATTCTTGATGCGAATTATTAGTTATGCGACATTAACGCGTTGGTAACATTATATTGTTCGACAGACTGTGACTGTGTGCGGAAATGAGCGCACAAAGTTGTAGAGGAACTGTAGGTTACAGATAATTTAGATTAGAATTTAATATTTATTATATATAATGTATAATATAAATTTTTGAAAAATGAAACAGGTAAAATAATCCAAATATACACACTTGCCAAGAATATATTATTCAACTCGAAAGTGGTTCCCGCCTAGTTGTGGTTTATGAGAGTGGCGCCTGACGCGGTCTAACCACTGTTCACTAAATCATATAATTTGGCTTTGCGCCGGACAAAGAATAAATAACTGGCAGATAATTGAGTGCAAGGCGCGAGAGCTGATTTCGAAGCTTTGTCTCGAATTTAAAATAAAACATTAAAATATCATTGTGGTTGTAAGTTATTTTATTTGCCACTAAAAATACGTCTCAAAAAATAACGCGACTTGCTTTTGTTATTTCTTTGTTAACTTTTTAAAATTATAAAATAATGCATTTTAAAATTTAAAACTTTATGTATTGTTGGGTTAAACATGTTTGAGTCCAAATATTGATGATTTCCTGTATTGTAATTATTCAGATGCGTCTTCTGTTTTAATCTACGCTAAAAATAAAAGCAAAATTTCTGTCGCGACGATGTGTACGGTAATATTTCAAGCACTTAGTTGTACTATTTATAAACGTTATTTTACGTTTATGTAGTATCTTGTAAATATACACGACGTAGGCTCCCTATAATTTTTATTAAACCACTAGTTTATAAAATAATCAGATTTGTTCAGAAAAAAATGGTTCTTCAACAAATCTTAATGAGCTTGGTTATCAATAACTTTTTGTCCACCGATTTATGTTCACCTTTTATATATGACCATACTGGCTGTAGACTAGATTATAATACAAAAAACTTTGTAAAGTGTGGTCCAATGCACTTTTTTTATAAATGTGTTTTATACATGTACCTGTGGTAGGCCCCTTCCAAATAAGACAAGAATATATGAGAAATGTACGAGTATGTAAGTTCCAATAGAAGAGAGGAGACATTTCCTCAGTAGTGGGGTAGTAACCGGCCACCATTTAAGACTATCCCAGGAGAAAATTCCTTCAATGACTGACTGGCCCGTTGGCGCAGTGGGTAGTGACCCTGCTTTCAGCTCCGCAGGTCGCGGGTTTGATTCCCGCCGAGGGTCAACATTTTCTATAAATAAATTTGTTGGTCTTCTAGCTTGGTTGTATGTTTGTATTTAAGTATGTATTATTATTACCTATTATTATTTATAATACGACTTTCTGAGCTATTTGACAGTGATGGCAAGAACACTAATAATAAACATGTTTGGTACGCTAAACTAAATACTGTTATTTTCATAATAATAAACGAGTGAGAAAAAATTAGGTTCATTCAAATCCTCAGTTACCGTACATACGGCTATTTAATACATATAAAGTAACCCACGTCTAAAGAAAAGTTGAAAGGAAACGATCTCTTATACCTTATTATATAGAGACACTGCTTAGTCGAGTTGGTGGTAGTGTTGCTCGATATCATATATATTATAGTGTCATAAACAATGGTCACCATTAACAAGGTCCTGAAAGCCGCTGGGTCCCCCGCGGCTAGGTGACGTTAGTCAATGACGAAACACTAAGTAAGATGTGTGCGTACAATATACTAATACAAGAAATGTATTTGTAGACAGTAAAATAAGGTAATATTATCAATGAAATTACGGCATTTAGGGCCTGTTTCACAAGTTAAAAATAAACTGTCAGTCAGCCTATTCAGAACATATCTGACACATATCTCGGAATTATGCGTTTCTCAGGTTTCTGATAGGCTTATTCAGCACTTAAAGTCCCTAATAAGTTAACAGGTAGGTCATGTT
Organism: Morpho helenor; assembly: GCA_029227775.1. Taxonomy (NCBI): domain Eukaryota; kingdom Metazoa; phylum Arthropoda; class Insecta; order Lepidoptera; family Nymphalidae; genus Morpho; species Morpho helenor. The sequence goes on from JARGCU010000006.1 coordinate 6,904,950, forward strand.
ATTTTGTTTATCTGCTGGATAGCAAATACCAATTTCAAAATGGCCGCGATCTTGTTTTTTTTTTTTAATTTTAAGTGTCCCATGTATTTAATTATTTTAATTTTTCACTTTTTAGAGTCTCTTTTTAGAGACATTTATTTGATACTTAGTTTATTTGTCGGTTAACTATCCGACACTTTATCAGTTACTTGTGAAACAGGCCCTTAAGCTTCCATGATCCCGTTTTGACGCTTGCAAGTATGGTAGTCCTAAATTTTGTAATTTGTTATCTATTTGATTGGCTTTATTAGGCGCACAACTGGAGTGGACGATAAATAATTGCTTATTGAGTACAGTTTTCGATTTGATGACTAGGATACTGGCTATGCGGATTCAAAATCTATTTATGAAATCAAACTGTTTAACAAATGCTTTGGAACGCTTAACTGTGATGTTTATGTTGGTCCCGGATTAGGATGCTGAGACAGTTTGACTGTTCTATTTGAATTAACAATATACGCTTCCATTTGGTGTTGCCACATTAATCTCCTGATTGTTAATGAGCCAAATCAGCAGGATTTCTGATTTATTTATTAATTAATGTTATATATTTTTTTCTAATATTTTCAATTTGCAAAGTCAAGTCAAGTTAAAAATGATTTAAAAAAAGGTTTTAACATTAACAATTTTTATGTTTCTAGTGTTAATCGAGCAGTTCCCTCGTCTGAACCCAATTCTGACAGCAGGATCAGGTCATTCGTATCATAAACATGCATTGTCATTGGAACTGCACCAGTATGTAAAATTTCATGTTCCTTTTTTCCAATTTCATGTTGAGCAGATCCCTCGTCTGGATCATCAGGTCATGCTTATCAGAAACATGCGTTGTCATTGAGACCAATATATAAAATTTCAGCTCAATCAGAACCCGGGAAGTGGATGGTCATTTGCAAGAGTCCACCTTCAGATACATAAATTGCAACTTGAATTAAACCTTTTAAAAATACTAATCAATCAACAGATATGACGCGGCCGAGACAGTCATCGTTTTGCTATGATGACGTCTAAATGACTTTCAATTACGCACTTAATTTATTGTTAGACCATGCATTTGGGCACGAATAGGAACAACCAAAAAGTCATTTACACTACTAATTCTATAAAATTTTATGTTTAGGGTTTACTCCTCTCAAATAATTGGCTTAATGGATTGTTAAAAGTCTGGCACTCTTTGCCAGACTCGACTTGATAATCGAAAATATTATTAAAAATGCGAAAATCGGTCTGTCTGTCTACTTCGCTTTCACGGCTAATTTGCTGAAGCATTGTAAAAGTGACGTTTACATAAAATTTTATTATAAAGCTGTGACAGCGTAGCGTTGAGGCTATGTGACTTTTTCGAGGGGATTTTGTGACTTTTTCGAGGGGTTCAATGGGGTTCAGACAGGCATAAATGAGTTTTTAGTTGAAATTTGTGTCTAATCGATATTTGCAATTTATTACACGCTTTTCAGTAAAGGAAAACATTAACATACAATGAAGGTACACCGAGAGTTGGGGATTTGTGTTACCCACCAATCTACATTGGATTGGAGCATTGTGGTGGGGTCTTCGTTTCAACCCTTGTCTCTTAGAAAAATGTAGAAAAAGGTCTATGCCCAGCTGTGCGAGTCATAATATATTGCAATGAAATCGCCCATGAAAGAAGCTATCATAGTTAAGGAATCTCCATCCAGGATGTATATGTATGGAAGAAGCATTCAATCTTTGTTTAGAGCAGCAGTTTCTAAAATTAAAATCGCCCTAATGATTGCCAACCTCCGTTATTAGATTTAAATAGATCGTAAAATATTTAGTTTATCTGAAAGGAACAAAATTTATAAATCCTTATGAGTTAAGAGTATATATTTTTGTCGATAACGGCCTACTCGTTGCGTTGAGGTTTGTTTGAAGTGGCTTCAGGGGCGCAAATGGGTCGACGGGATGTTATGATGGACTGTGATGTTCGTGTACCAGATATATATTTTGCAAATTATTTAAAATAACTGGCAAATTTATTATGTATTGAAATACGATGAATGAATAACTTGTAAACATGTGATGATGTACGATAACGCATATGATTTATTTTAAAATTTAAATGCTATTATAAAAATATTCATGACATTATAGACTTTGATATGTGGTGATTGAATTCCGAGAACTGTCTAGAAAAAAAAAATTGGTTTTACGATAAAAAAATGTTCAAATTATGCCTGAAACTCAATTTCATCAAAATTTCAATCGTTTCTTCGTTTAATTTAAAATTGAAAATGTTTAAAAGATTGACCGCCGAGTTTCTTTCTGGTTCTTCTCGGTAAGAGCAACATTCCGTACCAGTTGTTCATTACTCATATTGATCCTTGACGATTCAAAAGTGCTTGAAAGAGCTTATTTGAATAAAGATTATTTTGATTTGATTTAATTTGATGCTATATTATAAGCATTGATTTGTTTTGTTACTAACCATCCAAGAGCCATTTATAAAGAAACTTTTATATGGTATCTGAATTTTAGAATTTCTACTGTGTACTGTTGATATGTCCTGATAAATAAATCAGTTGAATTTTTTTTGAAATTATATTCCTTGTTATATTGTATCAAGGATCATTTTTTATGTAACAACACTAATTTAAAGCATAGTTAAGAAACGAACAGTGTTATTTCAAAGTTTGCCATGTTCGAATCATTATTACAATTTTCGTTTTTAAAGAAAACTTAGATGCCCAGAGTATAGAAACTTACAACCCTTTAAAAATATTACGCGCTCTGCCATCATAAAATCTGTATGAGGCCATCACAGCACGAGGTAATTTTGACATATACTTCGCAAAATCATATAAAAATTTCTTTAATTTTTTCATTAAGAATCACTGTGTGACAAAATATTAGTAGCACATTTAAACCTTCTATATATTTTGAATCTTTATCCATGTGGTATGTAAAATATAGAATTTTGTATTTATAAATTTGTATTATGTATCACATACAACATTAACACAGGTTCGTTTAAGCTATATACTTACAAGCTTATTGCATACTCCTCTCATGACAGAAGCTTTTCAACATATAAAAAGAAATTTGAGTATCTCCGAAACGATTTAAAGGTCACAAACAATGAATAAAATTTACCTAAAGTAGGTAAAATAAATACTGTAAATGCAAAAATATTCTTTATTTGCTACATCAAATATCATACAAGGCATCATTACCGGTAAGCGAAGAGTTGCTTCTGGACAACCTTCAGGCACTGTTTATTTAAATTCTTAAATAAATATAGTAAATATGTTTACATATTGCATACAAAAAATACATTGCGGAACTATAAATTATAATATTTTGGTGTACACGAAGTACGTGTTCTACACAAAATAAATGCATTTATTTTGATAAGTAAAATATTTGTGTTTGAAATGTTTGATGTGATAACACTCTATTTTATTATAAGCTGGTATCTGAGTAGACAAGTAGTACAGTAGAAAATAAAATTTTAATAACTGTACAAAGTAGAAGTCTCTACTAGAAATCGTGTTTGGGTTAATCTTGGGACCATTCCACGTGGGCATGATTTATATAGTACAAGTGAGTAACTAGACATAGACATAACTTGTACATTTTGTGGTAAATACAAAAAGGTTAAGGTAATATTATTTACTCAATGAGTAACCAATAAAGTTAAAAAAGCTTTAAGCAAAATTTTATGAACCTATTAACAGATGAGGAGATCCCTCGTCTAAAATCAATCTTGGCAACAGCATCAGGTCATGGTTTTTATAGTTAACTCACAGTAACTATTTTTATGTTAAAATTTTAATGAAATTCACTTTTAAATTACTTAAATTAAATTCACTTATAGTACTTAATATCCACGCGGGAGAAGCCGCTGTTGCGATAGTAAGTGCTAAAATTTAAATATTTTTATCTATAAACCAGTTACCAAAATAAAGAGAATTATTAATTTGGAAATTCCCAGACACAGACCAGCTCATTATGGTAGATTTCTAAGAAATGGGTAAGACAATTAATTCGAACCGGACACACATTATGCTTCCCCATATCTATAGAGAACTCGAAAATTATAAAAACATCGCAATATTTTTTTTTACATATTATTAATTCGTTAAAATGGTTTTACTAATCATAAGTTACGTATAGTTTTGTGGAATGACATTTAATTTTTATATTATTAGTCCTACTAATATTATAAATGCGAAAGTTTGTGAGTATGTAATATATGTAACAACTGTAAAAGTAACAACTCTTTCACGATGACTCCGCTGAACCAATATTGTTAAAATTTGGCACAATGATTCCTTATGCACCGCAATAACATATAGGCTATAGAAATCCTGTTAATTCTACAGGAATAGGATGACATTGACTTTTCAATTATCGACCAATCACACAACAACAATCCACGCGAACAATTCGCGATTAAAAGCTAGTTGATCATATTGCTTTATAGTGAAAAAAATATCGTGATTGAACCAACATATGGCACGTTCAGTATTAAAGTGACCGAATTTAAAATTAGATATAATTGAGTTAGAGACATTTTAATCCTTAATTCAATACCATCTGAATTCACAGTACGAAATATTAAAAAAGTAGGGTTTTCTTGCTCTTCCAAGTTAAGGGTCTATTTAACAGTATACTGTTGCTTTGTTGTAATTTGCAATAAAACATTTTTTTCAATTCGGTCTTTATACTAAACGTGCGATACCACTAAAACACTAAAAAATTCCTGGGATATTTGTAGTCTACCAATCCGCATCTTTCCTAAACGAAAGTAACAGTGTGCTTAGTGCGAGTTTTTCTAACCTAATCGAGCGCGTTAGCGTAACGCAATTTAAAAAAAATATTTCAATTTTAAGTGCTTCACGGCTATTTCGGATGAGCACTGCAGAGAAACGCCAACACCGTGGGCAAACTCAGCTTAGGAAGGGGTAGTGGCTACGCTATTGTATACGTCCACCACCACCCCACCTGTAATGGATTATATATACACTGTTGTGCTTCCTAAGTATAGAAAGGGGTAGGGTAGTGAAGAGGAGAGGAAAAGGTGTGGGGAGGACCACAGAGGAGGTCTGCGCAAGCACGCAAGCAAGTAACGCAAATTTGTATATCACTGCAATAGCGACATCTAGTGACCGCTGTTCCAGCCCCATACAAAATGGCGTTACGCTAACACGATCGAGTAGGTTAAAAAAACTCACACGAGCACACAGGTCTCTTCTATATTTTACTACATTTAATTTCAACGATTCCAAAGTATATAATATTCTTCCGGCGATTGGATTGATTGTGAAGGGTCCCACAATATTGCGTGGGGCTCTAATCCTGTCAAGTGGTGTCGATAAATTAGTCGCCATCTGATTGGTGACATCATCGTTGTGGTTGACCTTATATTTAATAGCATTATATATTTTCGTTGTACGATGTTCAACAGACAAACTGTTTATACTACAACTTGACGATATATGGCATTTAAAATTAACACATAAAACGATCGCTATGTACTCTATAGAAAGCCTATACAAATTTGCTGGAAAGTATTTGAAAACTTCAACAAATTTTTCGATTTAATTAAAGTTATTGGACATTATCTGTGAAATCAAGCGTAAAGTAGAGCATAGATTTTGTGTTTGAGTTGTGGCATTTATATTTTACTCATAAAATTTATAATCTTTAATATCTAATGGATGTGCAAAGATTGTCTTAGATTTCCTTAATGACAACAGAAACCTGTACACTACTGTAGTCTGTAGAACTCAGCTACACATCCTTTTCAAGGTTCTGTGTATGTGGTACTGAAATCAAGTCAAACTATCAAAAATATAGAAAAATAAAATCTGAAATTTGATCTGAAGATAAACAAGATAGTCTGAAGATAAATAAGATCTGAATAAGATGTGAAGCGCTTGGCAAATCATTTTTTTTCAACACTGTAAAAAAATCATTAAAAAACCTTCACCACTATCAAGATTTTTCCTATGATTACCTATGATAAAAATGAATGAATGTTTGTCTGTATGTCCTTTATAGACTCCGAAATGGCTGGTCTGTTTTTAATGTGATCTTTAGAATGACTCGGCGAATGATCGTGTAAAGTTTGGTCGCGATCAGAGCATTTTTTAAACAGTTGAGTTCTGTTTCGAGGAGAATTTGAAACCAGACTGAACCACAGCTACGCGTAGCCGGACAGCTAGTAATAAAATTAATATGACAAAATTATTTTAATGTTTATAGTTTGGATGATATTGTAATATTTTAAGTTGTTAAAATTTATTTATCACGATAAACTGAAATACAAATATTCCAACTGACCAAAGCTTGTATTAGCCAGAACGTTACATTGATTATAATCAAATAGGATCAAATCAGGGATAGTTTAGTCCAGTGGGCAGTGGAGCGTACAGAGAAGTTGCGATTTGATAGAGACTATTCATACCCTGACCATTTAAATATTAAGAGTCGAGGAGCGACGCCGACAGCAAACGGGTGCGCGGGCGCACATTCAGTGGCCCGCAAGTCGCCGTGTCGAGCGCTCCACTCTTCGAGCCGTTCCAATCACGCTATCGTTATCGCACACGACTTTCCGAACGCATTCACGATTCGCTTTAAACCCTCCAATTAATTTTCTTACACACTGAACAATTTTCAATCTGTTTAGTTTTAATATTTTAAATAGGTAAAATGAACATTTGTTACTAAGGCATCAAATTTCATATTATCAAACACGTGTTTATATATATAGTTACCGCGGACAAAACGCGGTATCGCCTGATCCACGTTTTTCACTGCGAGTGAATAAATTAGCAGCCGGAGCGCCGCCGGTCGCGCGAAATTTCACTTTTTACCGGCAAGGACTATCTCACCATGTCTACAAGTCTAGCATGCCACATCAAATGGATCATTCATTCAAGTGAGTACGCACTTTTTACGCTACACTCTTTACTGAATTATAAAAGGAACACTTGAACAAATATTCTTTCTGTCTATGCAGTTCAGTTTTCCACTTTACGTATAAACATTTTGTACATTTACCTACCTATTTAATTTAATACGCTATACCTAGCATGTGATATTTATAATTACTTGCAACTTCCTCTCTACCTACAGAGGTATTTACATAAAAACCTTTGTTGTGTAAATTTAAATCATTTTGTTATAAAAGCTAGTATGTTTTATATGTAAATGAAGAGCACGCAACTGACATTTAATAAAGACAATTAATACTAGGATCTACTTTTTAATATCTTTTATAATAAAATATATATTTTACAATTACTAGAGAAAAGTTATGTTAAGAATCGCAGTATTGCTAGGCGTATAGAGAAGCAAGTGGGCGTACTATTACAAAAGTAATAATGAAATTATTTTGCTATAATCCGCGATTAAATAAATAGAAAATATAGATGATGCTAAATGTAGAGTGGGCTATACGTTTTCATACCCGATACATGCAGGATTCGTTAAAACACATGCACAAACCTCCACCACCACAATGCACAAGCACTACCCACGTTCACTACCAGAAACTCAACAATCGTTTCGCCCCGCAACCGAAGCATCATCAGTAGACTCCACGACAAAATCGCAAACCTTTGCGATTGCGAAATTGCGATTTTGTCGTGGAAAATAGCGAAGCAAAATAATTTCATTAATACTTTTGTATTATAGATCTCCACAAAGTAACGCCTAATTCTATAAATTATTTAGGCGTATTATTATTAATGTAATTTTATTAATATTATAAGCAGTGTCGCTAAGAGTAATTAGATATATGATATTTGTATCGCTTACAGTGGTACTGCGGTAAAAGGCATCACTTGAACAAACTGACCTCCCGCTGTGGGTACTTTTTTTATTTGCATGATGATCATTTTAGTTTTATATGAACACCGGAAAATTTTTCTTTAAAATTTAACGTCAAGCGAATATTTAAAGTTAATATGCGAATTAAAATATAAGAATTTAATGAAAATTTGTGTGTATCACGTCTAGCTTTTTTATAATAAGAACGTTAAAACATTGTTTTGTTAAAAACTTTGTTTATAATTATATACATATGATCAATTTGTATTTCTACTTGTAAGATCTACGATACTAAATAATCATTTCTTACCTTACCGACTGACAGCATTTTCTTACAAAAAATTCATACCTACTTAACTGCTGGTTACAGTTCAGATATGTACATATTTTTTCGGAACTTTAGAATAAATATAAATTATATACTTAATGTGGAAACTTTATATAATTCCAGTTTTCTATTTTCATACGTGTTGTAATTTTAACTACGATATGAATGAGTTGAATAAGAATAAAATCTTTTAGTTCCCAGACCTTTGAATTTTTTTCAAACATATGAGATTTTTTTATTGTCTAAGTTTTATCTTTGCTTAGGTGAATAAATGTAGTAACGCGGTCATGACCATAGAGTTATTATACTAGAAAAGGGAAGCCAGTCTAAAATGTGCCATATTACAATAGAAAGTAAATGATTGTGTATCTATCTGTCTCCTTTTTATGTGTGATTAGACAAGGATGAAGTACACGAGTGTCATCTTGCTTCCCATTATTTATTGCGACACTCTCACTTCCAGGTCTGCCTACGGCTCACCTCATGAGCGTAGCCAGAATTTTATACTTGGGTCAAAAAATCCAACCCATATGGTCTTGCTTTAGTAGATTTAATATTATATATTATTTTAATCAGAAGATTTTGACACATGAGTATGTCTTACTATTAGGAGAAGACAGGTAAAACTTATAAAGTGTCACTTTGTTGCAAGTTGTGAGTTTGTGTATCACGCTACTCCTTCCCTACTCTACAATATTAACTCTATAGTCATAACTCAATTATCTTACATAGGTATCTATGTGTCAAACGTTTATCCATAGTCCATTGATAATAATTTTCCTCCATTCAAGACAATTTGCACTTGAACTGAACTCTGATATCTATAGTAATATATTAGATAACTACTGTTGCCAAGATCATGTTTGCCTGTTTTATTAATGTAACTAGCTTTTACCCGCAACTTCGTTTGCGTGACCTATTATAGCGTGATAGTTTGATAATAGATAGCGCTTTTTAGTGTAATCCTATTACTGTAGAATTAACAGGATTTCTATAGCCTATGTTATTCCGGTGTATAAGGAATAATTGTGCCAAATTTCATCGATATTGGTTCAGCGGATTCGCCGTGAAAGAGTATCAAACATACATCCATACACACAAATTATACAAATTACACAATATAAGTAGGATTAGTATAACTAATAATGTATCCAAGATATCATTTTTTTTACTATTATCTTGGTAAGAAATGAGGGTGGTCTATTCTTCTCAGCCGGATATAGCACGGCGGCTCGACCTCAACTTAGTCGCCTTCTACGATACCTCGGTAAGAAATGAAGGTGGTCTATTGTATTTAGCCGGATTCCACACGGCGTTAGGTTAGGTGAACAAAAGTACATCCTAAAATATCTTACAAGTTCAAGGCACAATGAAATTAAAGACATTTATTTCAGTGAATCTGTCGGTTAATTATCAAATATAATTTATATTCCTACGTTAAACCCATAAATGGACCAGCGGAAGCTCTCGCCTTTTGGAGAGAAGGAATGAAGCTTAGACTCATTAAGCTGCTCCAATGCGGTCACACGTATCCCAGGAATTCGCTAGAAATATGTAGGTTTCTTCATATTTTGCTTTACCTAAAAGCGAATGATAAGCTATAACAACAGTAACAGATATAATTAATTAGGCACAAGCACTGATGCTTGTCCGGGGTCAGGACGCGTGTCACCCTGGTTAGCGTGACGCGGTCACATCGTTCGATTATCAAAATTTGTATGTATCCCACATACATATAATTTGTATGTATTTAACCCTGAATGTGGGACCATAAAATAAAATTGGTTCTATTGTTGTGTCGGTTAACGGTCTGATTGCGAAGAGCCTCGACCAACATCTTCAGAGGCTTTTGCTTAATAGTTGGATCAAGTGTTGGATGCAGAAGGCATTATTGCTTGAAACGGCATTACTCACTTTGGATCAATAACCACCGGCAGCTCGGGTTATTGCCCCGCTCCCGGCGTACGGCAATTTTTTATATTTTTAAATGTTTTTGTAATTATTTTGTTCTTTATAATTAGGAATATTTAAACATGTAAGAGGTTAGGATGAAGAAAAATAAATGAATAATAATATCGAATAATAAGCCTTGTATTCCAAAAAATAATGTCAGATTCTAATTAGTTGCTATTTTTATTTATGATTTATAATTTGGACGCTCATAATTGGGCTAAAGCCTCCTCCATGTCCTTCTATTTTTCCCTGTTTTGGGCTGTCCTAGGCCATGATACTCCGGCTATGTTTATTATGTCGTCGTCCCAACGTGTGGTTGGTCGTCCTCGAGATCTTATCCCGTCTCTGGGGTACCAATTTAAAATCTTCTTTATCCATCGTCCGTCCGTGGTTCTTGCGATATCACCTGCCCATTTCCATTTTAGTCGACATACTGTTGCTATAATATTGATACTTGTGTTTCTTTCCTTATGTCTTCTGCTCTTATTCAGTCTTTAAGTTTAAGGCCAAGCATAGATCTTTCTTTAGCTCTTTAGTATGTTCTTAATTTTAGCACTATCGTTTTAGTTAATGGCTAAGCAGCCATGTGTTACTGCGGGCAAAATTGTACTGTCCATGAGTTTTTTTTTAAATTTTAATAGCATATTACTTTTAAAAATCTCTTCCGTCCGTCTCCAAAGTACTTAATACTTGCGTTATGGGTGTCAGACAACTGGTAAATATATACACATATAGTTTTAAATACATACTTAAATACAAATACATATCCAGGCTCGAAGAAACCCACATTTTTTTATACAAAATGTTGGTCCTCGGCGGGAATAGAACCCGCGCCCCATGAAGCTGAAGGCAGGGTTACTGCCCACTGCGCCAACTGGCCAGTCATGTGACGCTATATGGAGTCAGTATGGATGTGAAGTTTATGAAAAAAATAACGCATAACTCTAAAATAAACCTTTTAGTGCGCTTACTTATTATGGGTGAATGACTTATGTTTCGTATGCGCTAATTTTCGCTTTTGTCACTGTTTAGCGGAATCTACATATTTCGTTATTAGTTAATAGACCTTGTGGAGCCGATGTGTGAATTGCTTCAGCTCGTACATCAATATGAAAAACTCTGTAATATTTTAGTCTCGAGCCAGTGGTTTCATAGAATAAAAGTTGGTAGAAAACGCAACTTAAGATGCAAAATTATTGGGATGTGATTTTTACTTATAATCCTCCTGCCCTTATCCCGCTCTAAGTGGTGTCGGTACAACATGTTATAAAGATATTGTCACATGATTTGGCTACGCATTTTACAACCGGCCGCTTGCCTGTCATCAGCATACTTTAGTCGTATTTTACGACAATTCGGTAAGAAGAGGGTGGTCTATTTTACTCAGCCGGATACAACACGTTGGGTCAATTTATCTTAGTCGCCTTTTACGACACCTCAGTAAGTAAGAGTGTGATCTATTCTATTAAGCCAAATACCACACGGCGGAGCAATATAGCTTAGTCGCCTTTTGCGACACCTCGGCAAGAAAGAGGGTAGTATAAGGGTAATCTTATGTCGGATAAGGGCAGGAGGATAATGATGTTTTTCTCCAGTTCGTGAAGGAAAAAGGGACTTTTTTCTATCCTATCAATATGTTAATCATTATAACATGAACCGTCCTATTAACGGACTGATAGAATCATCCATAAAAATTAGTCATATCATCTGACAGTGGGGTTAAGGGGTCATCAATATGGGCCATGGGATGTTGTTCTCGCATATTATCCTAGCCATTCATAACAATTAAGGCGCCGTTGTTAATTTTCGCAACACTTTCGTGAGAAATATCAACCCGTTTGAGACTATTAATGGTTTCCTTCAATCATAAGACAACTAAAATAATTGAACACTATGACTAAATCCACTTTAATTAAAACTAACAGCGTCGTATATTAGTGCCCTCGTAATTGTTATGTCACTATTGCGCCAATAAATATTAGATGCAATTTTAGTATTCTATATTAATCAATACTTACGTCACAACTTAAATTATGGATAGGTTAGGTACTTGCTCTACACCCAGAATGCTATATTTAATTGAATAATCAAAAGTATTTTATTTAAGCTTTCATAACTTATTGCATTTACTTTATCTAATATTTGACATTGATGAATGAGACTGTTATTATGCCAGCCTCAAATCAAACTCGATTTAATATTTTAAGTCCAAATATATAAATATTGGTTTGTGTAAATTGACGCAAAGATTGATTAATATCACTTATTAAAATTTGATCTACGCAATTGCTGTTCATCTTTTATAGTATAAAAAATATATAATTAAGTAGGTAACTCATTGATATTGTTTACAAATAAAATTCAATAGAATTCCTTATAGAGGTGTATAAAAGTTATGCCAAATTAATTTAAGCTAAATTCATTATAAAATCCATTATCAAGAACCCTAAGGCCAAATTTATGGTTTAAAGAAATTGCAATTCATATATCAATCATAAGCGTCTGTTACCTACCTCAGCAACGAGCGATAAAAGCAGCTGGATTACGTCAACGAAATGGGTTAAATGGATTGTAGTAATAAAAGTAGCCCTCGCCATGAACTCGAGCAGTAGTGAATCCGCGGCCCCCGTGAAGGCCACACAACAATATCGCGAGCACTCACCATAAAGGCGGTTCCACACTGACTTTAAAAAGATTATATCGCACGCTTAGTATTAGTAAACTGACTGAATTCAAAGTTAGGCTTATTTGAGTTAGATATATTGTAATCAAATAATTTATAGAATTAGGTGTTACTTTGCGGAAATCCATTATACGAAAGTAACAATAAAATTATTTTTATATAATCCGCGATAATCGCGGATCTTTATCGCGGATTATAGCAAAATAATTTTATTATTACTTTAGAGCATTGTAATTCTTATTTCAATGCCATCCGTGACATCACTAACGAACTATTAAAAAAACTATTGTTTCATTGCTTTTCCAAGTTATGGGTATCTTTTTACACTTGCGAGTTGTGAAAATGCCACGCTTCGCTTTATTGCGACTTGACATAAAACAACTTTTTGGGATTCGGTCACTTTAATACAAAGCGTGCGATTTTTCGTTTTATAAACCAATAATAAAACCTCTTCTTCTTCTTTGGGTGATTCTTTGACTAGGTTAGGATTCAGCTTCCCATTTCCCATCCCATCCTTCGCTAGCTGGAAAAATTCGGCGGTTCTCACGACCCCCATCCATTCCATAACAATGCGTTATGGAATGAATTGGATATGGATGCAACAAGTCAGGATTTCTTTCTGCGTCTCACACCTCTTTTTCGGAAACCTTTCCCATCAAGATGAGTTCCATATCTGTCGCGCCTGAGCACATGGTCTGTATATACGACTTTTCTCATGTTAATGGTCTGCAAAAGTTCATATTTTAGATGGACACCTCGCACGACAAATAATGAAACTACCAAAATATAATTCCAAAAAAATTTACTATTAAATTAAATTTCTTCCAATAATAAAACAAGGAGTTAACTTTAAATCTATCTATACTTATAATAAATCTGTAGAGAGGTCAATTCTGTAACTGGAATATATTTCCAAAATAACTATCAGGGGGTGATTAGGGATCGATACTGATGCCAAAAATGCAATCAGTAAAAATTTTGTCTGTCTGTCTGTCTGTCTGTCTGTCTGTCTGTCTGTATAACCGTTATAGAAACAAAAACTACTCGACGGATTTTAACGAAACTCGGTACAATTTTTTTTCATACTCCTGAGCTGGTTATAGTATACTTTTCATCACGCTACAATCAATAAGAGCAGAGCAGTGAAGGGAAATGTCGGGAAAACGGGAGAAGTTACTCCATTTTTTAAGCTTCCGTCACGTGTGCAACCTTGATGGTTAAAGCTACACAAAAATCATGTATGACGGAAATGTTTTCCTTAAAATTATATAAAAAATATCCCACGACAGCATATGTCTATCTTTTATGGTTGACTCACAATAACACGTGTAACTCCCGATAGCTTAGCAGTTCGAAGATTTCTGGTTATATTTGTCTACTCCTACGTTTATATCACTCTCAGTCATCCCTCAATAAAAAAGTGAATAGTATTAACCATTGTATAAAAAAAGAATCATTGAAATCGGTATAGAAACACCAAAGTTATACATGAAATACGCTAATAATAAGCCATCGCGCATGAATACTGAATCATGCTATAGGGATTATCACTACATAGTATAAAACAAAGTCACATTCTTTGTTTGTCCCTATATCCCTATGACTGCTTAAATCTTTAAAACTACGCAACAGATTTTGATGCGGTTTTTTTTATAGATAGAGTGATTCAAGAGGAATGTATAATAACATTCAATATGGAGTAGAGAAATATTGTAATTTTTGAGGTTTCTAATGTGATGTCGTAAATAATTAATTTTTCCGCTTACATTGCAAACGCAGGCTAAACCCTACGAGATTTATCAAAATGATGTACTAAGTATTTGTACACATTGAAAAAGTCTATAGAAAAGTCCGCGAAGGTATATGTCTATCTCTTATGGATAACCCACAATAGCAGTTTTTGTCATTTACTTTTATACGAAAAATAATGCCTTATCCTCGAAGCAATTTTTATACAATATAGCATTAAGTCTTATCCAATTAAGTACGTTAAATACAATGTTGATTTAATATAGATCAATATGGCCGTTTACAGCATGTAATTTATAGAACATTTTCGAAGATATCACAGATTTAAAATCCCGCGAGGAGACCGCGCTTCGTCCTATAGCACTTCGAATTTAGCAGCGATCGGACGCGCAACTAAATGTCGCTCTTTTAAGAGTAACCTCTAAAGAAAACATGTTTCTATTGTCTAATGATAACAAAGCTATTAATGTTGTATATAAAGATATTCTGTAATTAATTTTAAACATAAAATATATAGGGAAAAATGTATAATGTAAATATGTAGTATATGAATTTAGACATTCCAAAGATAGCAGGAAATCTTCTTGGTATAGGGAGAGGGAATTGTTTTTATCCAAATTTAACGCTTGCGGGCCACGGGCAGTAATGAATAAATCAAAACTACTGGATCGATTTTAATCATTTTTTTCACTGAGTGACATAGGCTATATATTTTATACCCGTGCGAAGCAGGGTAGGCCGCTAGTATCTTAATAAAAAAATGAAATATTGAATCGATTTAGGTTCGATTAGCGAGTTGATAAAGGACACGTAATGTTATTGCTATTATAAGTATAACACGAAACAAGGTTTTTGTATGGTTCTATTATATCATCAAGCTATTAAATACAATATATTATTATTTGTGTGAAACGCCATTAAGTTTCCACTTTCGTTTAAATTTAAATAACAATCACTTACAAAATCAAACAAAAAACGAAATAAAAAGAAAAAGCACTAAGAAAGGTATACTTGTAGTCTATTTGTGTATCAATGCAAGTCAATTTCACCATTTCTAAGTGCCGGAGAGTACACAATAAAATTCTATGCATAAATAAAATATACACAATTTTGTAAATAACTACTAACTTGTACAATTTGTAGATGTTTGATAGAGATCTAGTTTATTCCCGTCAAAGTAAAGTAACGAACTGTTTCTATCTCACATCTGGGCAAAGGCTTCCTCTCTCCTTATGAGTAGGGAAGAATTAAAGCTAAGACCCACTACGCTCCTCCAATGTGGTCATATTTACCACGAACTCTCCAGAAATATGCAGGTTTCCTCACGATGTTTTCCTTCACCTAAAAGCGTGTGATAAATTGCAAATATCGATTTGGGATATAAGTTTAAATAGAAAAACTCATTGATGTCTGACTGGGACTTGAACCCAGAACTCTATCGAGAGAAGCACGCAGTCTCAACGTTTGGCTTAAAAAAACTATCCCTATTATCAACATGAAAATGGCTAATGTATAGAAACCGGCTACACTGTTTTATTATATCAAGTGAGCCCGAATTATTTCAAGTCCATCCGGGGCCTTTATTTGTGAGCATTTTTTCGGCGGTACGGTGTCAGGAATCATTTTCGCCGCTCCATATGGTATTGATAAACTAGTCATAGTGAGTACAGCCGATTTCTATACATTAATTGTGATAACCACTCATTATAGTTTAAATTCATCGAAATAGCTATTCTAGATCAAATCAATATTAAGAATTATATTTGTAATAAACCTTTGTAATGTTTTGAATGCATGAATAGTAATGATAAGAGCGGTCGATGAACGTGCGATCGTGAACTTGGCTTCGTAGCCTTCGGTCAGTCATACACATATTTTATTGTTAACGTGGTAGAGGTTATTTAGAGTTAATGTTTCAACTAATGCTTTACTTTTAATATTAAACACATAATTCTTCTGCACTGTAAGTTTGGGTAGGTACAAGATGTTTTTCGTTCCATTCTCTCCTATCATTGCACCACCTACCTTATTATCCTAAATTAATGTCTCTATCTCAAAGTTGCATGGAAGAAATCGCTAAGGCCGTCTTATTGTATCACTAAGATTATGTCGTTTTATTTACATTGTATATTGTAATATTATGTGGTGCAATAAAGAATGTTCTATTTTATCCTCTTCTATCATTTGTCAAATTTGCGGGCAGTCCGTTTATATGTATGTCATACTTCACATTATCCAAACATCTCTTTTTCGGCTTCCCTCCATTCACATATATATCCACATTCATATTTAACACTTGTTTGATCACATGACTTTCAGGGCTCGTCGCTAAATGTCCTTACCAATTTAATCTTGCACTTCTCGTCTTTTTAAATAATAGTAAAGTAGAAATAAATATCTGAAAGAGTTATCAGAAAATTAAAATGTGTATGTATTGTACCATGTGAGATTGTTCTATGCTTTATTTAAAATAGCTTTTGTCTAATTTATAAATTCATATATTACATTTTCGCTACAAGTAGAGCTGTATTTTTCATTGATATAATAATATAATATAGGAGACGCTTACGCGGTCATCCATCCCCAAAGTAAGTATATTAATACTTGCGTTAAGGGTGAGAGACAACTGGTAAATATATACATATATAATTTTAAAAATACATACTTAAATAAAAATGTAGGCTTTGTATGTATTCAGGCTCTAAAAACTAACAAATTATTTTTAGTAAATGTTGGCCCTCGGCGGGAATTGAACCCACGACCCGCGGAGCTGAAGACAGGGTCAGTACCCACTGCACCAACGGACCAGTCGATATTAATGTAATAATATGAATAGGCGTTACAAAAAGGAAAACTAGTTATCTAATCTTTATTCAATACCACATGTGATGAATGCAGAACACATCATACACGATCTGCTTTCCTAGATTATATATATAACTAATGATAACCGCGACTTTGTTCGCGAAAAACTGGTTTTTATCCCTCCTTATGTTACCCTGTTGTTAGATTCCTCCTGCCCTGTTCTAATTTAAGTGGGGTTGGCACAGTATGTTTTACACATTTTCTTACATGTTTTGGCTAGTTATTTTACGACACCTCGTTTAAAAAATGAGGGTGTTCTATTCTGGCAGACATCACACGGCGGGTCAACTTACCTTAGTCGCCGTTTACGATACCTCGGTAAGATATGAGGTTGGTGTATTCAGCGTACCATATATTTTATTGTTACCGCGAGTACAGTAATACGTGAAAGTTATTGTTTTGATGTAACATAATCCCACAACAGCTGTTTCTATTGACTAAGTATTTAATTTGTCTAAACAACAATTTCATAAAATAATAGATATAGATATGATAATAATAGATATAATAATAGAGATATAAAAAAACAAAAAAGAAAGAAAGGCCGTGTGGGTCTTGATACCGCGTATTTTCACTTTTATAGTCCGCCCCTTGCCCATTGAGCTATTACAACTTATAATTATAAGATTATTATAATAATTGTATCAAAAATTAATCTTACTATTCTTTAATTTTTTTATAATTTTCTATTTCAGTAGTTTTTTAGTGGCTGAAAACAGGGATAAAACGATTTCTTTTTAAATGAGACCTATCTAGATCGATTTATGGCCCCCGAAACTACGTTTACTACATACTAAGTTTCATGAAAATCTTTTGAGCCGTTTCCGAAATTTTTTATTTTTATTTTATTTTATTTTTTAATTTTATTTATATATCTTTCTTTATAAATAAACAGTTTATGTTTCCCAAACAATTCAGATTCTATATACAAGATTAAATCATTTAAATATTAAAGAATTTAGCTACCTAAGTACATATTATCATTATAGTATTTTCATTATCATATGTAATGTAACAGTTTGTAATATCGTGAAATTTGAAATGAAGAAATAACCTAAAGTGGAAATTAAATAAATATTATAAAGATGTGGCTATCACATAAGGTAATTTCTAATGAACACCTTACACGGTGTGAAACTAGATCCTAAGCATAGAGAAAGGCGCGCAAGTTTTGAGACTAACAAGCAAAAAACCATGAATATATTAATTGATATATTGCATAATATAAGACCTATAATGGCAGAAAACATGTGCCCTCGCTGTGTGAGAGCACAGCATCCGGAAGTTCTCTAATAGAAACAGTAGATGCATCCGTCCATATGTTGCATGAGTTAATGCCATTTGTTTATCTTCAAGTGAATTATAGTATAATCATTCATTACTCAAGTCTTGAGAACCCATAAAGCAGTTTTATTGTACGAGTTTTTAAAAAAACGTACAAAAATGATAAGGTAAAACGTCAAAGAAATTCAAATGTTAATTGAGGAAATTGTATGTTAATCTTTCCTGCTTGTGCGAGTTTTTTTAATACCTTTTTTCACAATAGTATATTAATTGTGCCGTACGTTTTAAAGTCATGAATCGGTCATACATCCCACTTCCTACTAAAATACGTAAGCAAAAAAAAGTTTGTAGGTGAATGTGTGTTTGTATCACTTTAAAGCGCCGATAGTATATCGGTTAACCCGATCGAATAAGACGTGAGATAGCCGATTTGTATGCATAAACTAGTATACCTATATAAAAAATATATTCTGTATAATGTTACTGATAATTATCTAGGAACTAGGAAATCAAACTGACCTATTATTTTTGTGATCCAATTTCTTAAGGAACTGAAATAGAACAAGCCGTAAAAAATACGATGTCGGAGCTTCCTTAATACTTGTCTGCATGTCAATACTATAAAACAAAACTGTAATACGACACTGGAAAGTTACTAATTCTGTTTACGACGCTCTTCCGTGTTAAACCTTATCTCGTAAAGTAAAAATTGATGTTTTAAAGACTTTTTTAACTTAATTTAATTCGTTAAAACCTTATAATAGTATTTACTTATTTTATGATTACATTAATATAGTTATGATGTATACAGTTGTATATATAATATAAATAAAAACTCTAAAAATATTAATCTTTAAATATTATAAAAACAAAGTCCCCAAAACCCTCATCGATGTAATCGATTTTCTCAAAATCTACTGAACGGATTTTTGTATGGTTTTTACTAAAAGATAATGCGATTCTTGGGTAAGGATTCATTCTCTTGAACGGTTAAACTGATATTGATGGGACTTTCACTAGAAGATACAGGTTTTGGAGCACCATATACTCCTATACACTATTTTTTATCCTAGAATCCCGCGAGGTCGGGATTTAAGCGAGATAAACTTTGTGACACATTGATTATCACGAAGTCGAAACTGCGGGCATAGCAAAATTATTCCAACCATTACATTCATAATTTCACATTTATTCATTAAGAGCTAGTTTTTCAATGGATACAAAGTTAGTTATATAAAACAGGTTTTCCTAGACAGCGAATACATAATTTAACTTTATAATTATGTGCTTTAATTTATATGTTAATAAAGTGTCAGGTAATAAAGTAAAAACGTCTCACTCTAAAGTTAAAACAATTTCTATAACATTTAGTTTCAATCTAGCCGAGACGATGTTCTAAAATATATTAAAGTATTGAGCTAGACTTTTTCTGCAAATTGTATATTTTATTGAGCGCGATCCCGATTGTATGAGTAACAAGAAACCGGGCATAAATAGAACTTTTTAGATTTAGGTACGAAAATATCTGGACCATTAATAACTGCAGTTTTCTTGTAACGCAGCAGCTCTTTATGTTTTGTATTATGGATTGTTTTTTTAGTTTATAATATTTAAATCCAAACTGAACAATGTGTAACAGTTAATTCGATTTATTCTTAATCTTATACATCGCTAACATTCTCGGGAGAAACCATAAAATCCTAAATGGTCCTAGAACCCGTTTTGAAATTAAATTAAATAATTTCCTGCGCTATTATTAGCGCATTCACTCTTTTATTGAAATTGAAAGCTTTGTAGATAACATGCATGGCTAATATGCATAAAAATGAAGTTTGTAACATTAAATCTCTGAAATGAAGTATTTTTTCTAAAATTATATGTATACCTAAATATCATTTTTATATACAATGTATATTATCCATAATTTTATAGTGAATCCATTACTTTTAAAAAAAAATAATTAACAAATAATTGTAAATGGCAACTTGCTCTATCTTGTTTTAAATTTCTTTAATGTTTAAATATAATTCTTAACTTTCGACAATATCTTGGTAAATAATAAATAAAAAATTAAAATTTACAATTAGTGACCTCTTCAAAACAATTTACATAAAATCGTAATATACTATTAATTTATAACTTGCGGAAGAATTACATTGCGTTTTATGAAAAACCGTACAAAAATCTGCTTTTGGGGACTTTGTTTTATGACAAGAAGCAATTACCGAGCCCAGCTCAGTAATTTTTTTAAAATGATATAACAAAATGTTATTAAAAAAATTCAATTATAAAATAGGGCCAGTGAACTGTGGGACTTGATCCCGGGAACTAAATTTTTTTAGTCCGCCCGTTACCCATTGACCTTTCACAACTTTACAATTGATAGGAAATTTAAGCTTCTCTTTCTATGTCTATTAAAGCTATTAAACGACTAACGATAAACGACTTTTTTTAATGAAACCTAGCGAGATCAATTTTTTACCCCTGAAACCATCAAAAAAACCTAAATATCATGAAAATCGTTGGAGACGTTTCCGAAATTCAGAAAATATAGATATATACAAGATTATCTTATTTAAATATTAAATATAGATGAACACAGAATGTAAAGGGTATGTAGTCTTTTTAAAGATATTTTGCCGTGGGAATTACCAGCAATAAAACCTTCTAAGAAAGACTATAATATCCAACTCTGTCAAAGAGTAAATTAATAAATAAAGAAGGACCTATAACATCGGTATTCATATTGAATATAAATCACGGTTATTAACATCATAATCATTAATCATAAATATTGTTATCGAGGTAATTAAAGTATGTACGTTATAAGTTTGAAAGTTGAACATTTATTTACGATTATTTTTCTTCTACAATAATTTCAGTTGATATTGTTAATCTTCTCTTCATTTTTCCCGAGTATTTTGGAGACTCAGGATTTCAAAAACACTAAACAAGACTATCACAAAACTCCGCCAACTAATACCCCCACAGAAGCACTACACACACTCACTACCACAATCTCTACAATCGTTTCACATCGAAACCGAAGGATCATCAGGAGGATAGGCTCCACGACAAAGACATTACGATTACGGAATTACGACTTTGTCGTGGATTTGGTCGTATCATTGGCGGTGTTTTGTGAATGTTATATGAATGTTGTCTGCTTCATGCATTTAGCGTTGCATAGATTCTCTTAACAAGCGCGGATAACAGCAAAATAATTATTAAAAAGAAAAAGGAAAAAAGAATAGTGCAGGTGGGGCTCGATCCTAGGTATTTTCACCTCTCTAGACTGCCCGTTCCCCAAATGACTACGTTTGACAGCGAAAAATTGTAATTGTATTCAACGTAAATATAAAAAAAATTTAGAACCCGAAAACAGGGATAAAACGATTTTTTAAAAATAAAACTTATCTAGTTCGACTTTTCTCCCTCAAAACCCCCTACATGCTGAACTTCAGGAAAATCATTGGAGCCGTTTCCGAGATTCTGAAAATATATATATATACATACAAGATTAACTCATTTAAATATTAAAGATAATACAAAAAAAACGAAACGTGGTAACTGAGGATTCATTCGATAACGTTATTTACTTCATTAAAAGCTTAAATATTCACACATTAATTTCGCTACCTTAATGAATCTAGATGTATTATATGAAAGGGTAAAGTTTATTCACTAATTTCCTAACTTTTACGACTCATTACATGAAAACATAGTGTGTTGTAAAATTTATCAATTTTGTCAAATTTATTAGGCAATCCACGAGCGCTCACGTTGAAAGAGGTGTGCAAGAGTCGTAAATAAGTTTTACGAAGATATTTGCAATATGACGTCTAATTGGTGAACAAGCATGTCGTCATACGTGTTTAATGGTGTAGTACACCTTCACTATAAGCTGTGATAGTCAAACGGCGAGGCTGTGTGCTTTAAATTCAAATTCAACATTTTCTTTATTCAAGTAAACTTGTAAATAAGTGTTTATGAATCGTCAATTCTACTGTTGAGAAGACCCAGCAAGAAATTCGGTGGTTGCTCTTTTCAAAATAATACTTTTAACTAGTTACATTAAGTCATTACTATCTTGTACAGGGTCATACAGTAGCTATATCCACGCATTCTTATCCTCTAAATAATTCTCAAGAGTAAAGTAGGTTTTTGTATCAGCCTCCCTTTAATTGTTCTGCTGTAAATGCAAAGCTAAAATTGATTGCGGAATTATATTATAGAATCTTATACAATCGCTCCAATGGATTATGTGTTTAACCATCGATGACTTTTTCTATTAAAACATATGTGCCATTTGCATTTATCACACGCTTTTCCGTTAAGCAAAACATCGTGAATTTGTGTGACCTACCAATCCGCATGGAAGCAGCGTGGTGGGCCTAAGCTCCAACTTTTCTCTTCTAGTGATAGTAACAGGCATTTACTTTGATTGATTTTATACGTTCACTATGAAATGCTAACTCTGACGTTAATCTTCTATTTTTAGTCATAACATTTTAATTTATTTTGTTCCTATATGTATATTAAACACAAGCTAATAAATAAATTCGGTGATTTATTTCAACCGCATATATAACTTATAGTTTTTACGATGATGATCTATTAAAAAATACTTATGTTGAACAGTATATAACCGTGTTTTCGAACTCATGATTACTATATGGTTAAATTAAAATTAGGGGCCACGTGACAGTTTCTTATGAAGTTTTTATTAGAGGTTATGGTAGTGACTGTATGTAGTGCTTGTGTGGAGTGTTGGTGCTGGCGGCGTTTTGTGGTACGTATGGTGTCTTATGCTGCATGTATGGGGTATGTGATTGTTGCCTGCTTAATACACTTAGCTTACATACATTCTCTTAACAAACGCGGATTACAGCAAAATAATTTTATCGTATATAAAAGAAGAAGAAAAAGCAAGGTCCAATACTAAACACTAGCTCGGTTAACCTCAGGAACGGAACTCCCTCAGACATGTTGTAACATGACTTGGACACGTGGGTGTTTGATAATCGTACAATGACGTCACAATCCAGCAGCGTTACAGTACGATAACCGTTCTAGTTAAATCTAATAGCAAGACTCCTTCGCTATAGCAAGCTTGGCTATTTTATAGACGATTGTCAAGCCCCTGCCTTGCTTAGTCACGTGATTACAGCGTTTTTGGTATTAAATAACTAAAGAGATGATATTTGACTATTTCCATTTCTAACAACTTTAAGATGGCGCCAAAATCGCTGGCGCCTAAATAATTATGTCAAAAGAATATCTTATTTACTTTTTTAAAGAGGCAATAAGTCATAAATATAGCACTTGATATAAATATTGATTATTAATTATTATACATCACTAGATGTGACATATTCCTTAGTCTCCTATTAATCGTGTGGTAACACGTAACTTCTATTACATTTTATCTATAAATATCTGTTAAAGATGTCATTAGGCGTGGTGACAATATTCTACAACAGTTACCTAGGGCTATGGTAGTAAATTATTCCGCCCGCCCACGTCCTTTCAAGTACTTCCATTGACAGTACTTCGTGCACATTTCGTTTCACTATTTTCTCCTTGCACTCACTGTTAGATTTATTAGGTCCTTTACTCTTCCTACGCGAAACCACTTCGTGCAATGTTATATTCATTATTATCAAAGTTGAAAACTAAGATATTTCCGTATCAAAATTCTTGGTTATACAATGTATATATTTTCAGTCTAAATTAATCAATAATTAATTTCAATATGTTACCTTGTTTTACACCTCGCATTATTTTATTTGGAGGCATTTAGTTTATTTTCATAAACGTTGAATGCTTATTTGCAAAGATCTTCCCTACTCGAACTTTATTAATTTTATTAATCAATAATTGTAATCAGAAAAATTACTATATCAAATACTATGTTGTTGGATCTTGTCATTAAAGATGTATTTCGTTTGTGAGAAGAAAAAAAATCAAAAGAAAAATTATTTATATCCACACAAATAGTGTTCCAAAATTATTAGTGAGAAGCGAAGATATATATTTATATTAGCAAACCAAATATTGCCGTGTGGTATCCGGCTGAATAGAATAGTACCATCATCATTTCTTACCGAGGTGTCGTAAAAGGCGACTAAGGTAAATTGACCCACCGTGTGGTATCCGGTTTAGTAGAATAGACCACCCTCTTTCTTACCGA
Organism: Morpho helenor; assembly: GCA_029227775.1. NCBI lineage: Eukaryota > Metazoa > Arthropoda > Insecta > Lepidoptera > Nymphalidae > Morpho > Morpho helenor. Next base: position 6,929,841 of record JARGCU010000006.1, read on the forward strand.
GGTGTCGTAAAATACGACAGAGGTAAGTTGACGTCAGGCAGGCGGCCGGTCGTAAAAATGCAGCCAAATCATGTCACAGCATGTTTATAACATGTTGTGCAGACCCCACTTAGAGTGGGATAAAGGCAGGAAGATGATGATTATTAAACCAAATACTTGATTCCAGTTATACACATTAAACATAATTAGAATTATAGACAAAATCAAAACAAAAATGGTCCGTCTAAAGTAGCTTAATCATAAGTTACCTACTTGGAGCAGATGTTCGGAAAGTTTGGACAGGTTCTACAGGACATATGAGGTTATTTCTATTAAGATTATTAGATATGTACTTGATGCTTTCAAATTTATCTGCAAATTTGATATCGCCATTAATCCGAACGGCTTTCCTACGTCATGTGTTATTACGTAATCTAGATAAATCATTCCACTCTATCATGTCGTTGACCTTGGTGATGTTGGCTCATGTAGTAAATAATGAGATACGCATTAAACGTATATAAGTCTTAACGCAGATTAGGTTAGTGTAAATCAATTAGTATTGTTTAAATAACCGGTTATTGGAAATGTTTTTATATTGTATCTGAGAATATGGTGTAATTAGAATATAATTAAACTTACCAGCAATTTTATTATTATACTAGTGGCCCGCTGCGGCTTCGCACGGGTATAAAATATATAGCCCATGTCACTCAGTGAAAAAAATGATTAAAATCTATCCAGTAGTTTTGATTTATTCATTACTGCCCGTACGCGTTAAATTTGGAGTAAAACAATTCCCCTTTCCCTATACCATGAAGATTCCCTGCTATCTTTGGAATATCTAAATTCAAAAAATATACTTAACCAAAGACAAAATTACGTTCAGCTGTCATTTATGTTTTGTTATTCCACTTTCGTTATTCCATTTCATAGTCATTTTTGTTATACCACGTTTTATAGTGACTTGGTGGAAACGCGGTCGAACGGGATAAAATGTATCCTATATCCGTCTCCTGGTTCGAAGCAACCTCTCCACCAATTTTCAGCCAAATTGGCTCATCCGTTCTTGAGTTATAAATAGTGCAACAAAGACCAACTTTCTTTTATATATATAGATTAAACGGTATTTCCTTAATTTATGGGTCACTTGGACACACTATGAAATATATATTAACATTATAACTATAATTTATTAGTTACCTGTAAAACCACCTTGTGGTATGCGGCTGGATAGAATAGACTACCCTCAGTTCTTACTTAGTTGTAGTAAAAGGCGACTAAGGTAAGTTGACGTCAGCCAAGCGGTGCTGGTTGTTAAATAACTAGTCAAATCATCTAACAAGATTCTTAAAACATGGCATTTAAATGTGACACAATACTTTTGTACACATTCAAAATTATTTCTTAGCCGAGAATTTACTTAGCCATACTTTATGATAAAATATTGTTACGCGTTTGAGAAAAAATTCTAAGTATTGTTGAAAACTTTTATTCGACTATTGTTCGAATTCCGGCAAATATATATATATTATATATATAGTATATATAAAGTGACCGAATTGAAATAAGTTGTATTAAGTTGTCAAATTGCAATAAAGCGTATTGTTAAAGAGAGTCATAACTTAGTAGAGCAACGAAACACGAGTTTTTTCATTATTAGTTGGATTACAGTGCATCTAACTCGATTAACCTAATTTTGAATTTGGTCATTTTAATTCTAAGCGTGCAATATGTTTGTAATTGGATAGCGACGTACAGACACACAAACACATATAAATTTTTATCACACAAATTATTATTGTTTTTTTTACCATTATACGTACACTATGTGCCAATAATTTATTCATTGATACTAACATAAATGTAATATTTATTGCCATTAATTATGTTAATTTAGCATTTATATCCTGTTTATTCTCAATAAAACAAACCTTCGTATATAAAACTTTTAAATCGTTCACATTTTAAATTATCATTTTGTAAGACATAATGGAGTTGAATCTTTTGTTTTAGAGCTTTGCTAACGTACATTTCTTAATTCCGATTATATTTGAGTTCAGGGTATACCTAAAATACGATTAATATAATTGTCAAGTTCGCAGGAATATCATTTAAGAGCATATTGATAATTGGTGCAAGCTGGTGCAACCCCTGATTCCGTGGGAATTCTAGAGTAAAATGTATAGGCTTTGTATGAAGCTTCAAAACCTTCTTTATCTTACAGTGCAAGTTCCATCAAAATCTGGTAAGCCGTTCGGGAGAATGTAGTAACTTCAACCTTTCTAAAAAATTACAAAAATCGTACAAAAATCCGTTCAGTGTATTTTGAGAAAATCATCAATTTGTGACAAGTTGTTGTAAAATAATAAATGGCATGACTTTTAAGAAAATTGCTTCTTATTTATTGAATAAGGGAAAAATATCGTTGTTATAATATGGTAGGTTTTCTGAAGTTTTAATTTTTATAATTCTCAAGAACTAGGAAAAAGTATATTAGATGTAATAAAAATAAAAAAAATTATGTGAAATGCGGATGCGTAAAGTAGTTGGCCTTTCTTAACAAAACAAGATGTGGGATTGTTTACAGTCGCTATAATACAAATAATATTTAGCAGACCAATAATTTAAACTTCATAAATTTTAATAATTATAAAGTGTTATGTATTAACCTGATTTTATATAAAAATTTATGTACCCAATTAATATCATCATGCATTATACGAAAACGTCGTGATGAAACGCGTATCTCCAGAGAATTTCTGGGATATATTTAACCTGTTGTCACCGCAGTCTGGCGTGTTGAGTTCAGCAGTGAGATATTTACCGTACATATGCCGTTTTTGAATGTTTTGTGTAGCTATTGTAGAGCTATGAATTTAACTTAAATAAAAATATTGTATTTTTATTTTGTACCCACTAATCTAAAAAAAAACTCATTTTATTTACGGCTTAAACGTTAGGCGATTTTTAGTGAAACTTGGCTCCATCGAAACTTATATTAGATAAAATAACCTTTCCTTCGGGAAATAGATAAAACACATTTAGAACTTAAGTTGACGGGAACGATATATTCGTGGTATGACTATGTAATAGAAATATTTGCGATTGTGTTCCTTTGTAGAATTCTTCCTAAAAATAGTTTACTGATTGATTACTTTTTCCGTGCATAGTTGTTTGTCTTTTACTGTTTTGAACTAAATGTAATGTATGTAAATAAATAAATCAAATCATTTAACAGACGATGTCAAAATTTAAATATATACAGATTGAAAAGTTTTTGTCATTGATGTAGTAAAAATAAAGAACATGCTCAAATTTGACCTATTTGACATTTGTTGCCTACATATCACATTACATCTAGACATCTGTTTGACAGGTTTCCACTTGACCACATTTCATCTAGTTGTAAATAATAATAGTGGTCTGATAACTAATAATCCATAATTATATTATAAATGCGAAAGTGTGTTGGTTTGTCCTTCTTTCAAGTCCTAACTAAGCCACAGCCCGATGTGTTTGTGGACATTACTGAAGTGCTGGATGTGAACATTATTGAAGTGCCGGGTTTTATGTACATGAAGTCATAGACTATAGAGTAGTTTGTGATTTCAATCAAAACATTGAATTTTTCATGATTAGTGAAAGGTGAGCTTTATATTTTTAGAGATTATGAAATTCTATGAGGATTAACCGGGAACGTTAAATTATAATAAAAAAATTTAGCGCCCAACTTTTTTGATTGGAAGCTTTTGGAAAACTGTGAAAAATCTTTCCCATAAATTCTTAATGTCTAAAACGATGAGTTTACATCAGCGTTTATTCTTACTGCGAAGATTTTGTAATAGTTACAGTTAGAAGAACCTTTTTGAATTTGGTATTTGAACACGCTTTTATTAAATCCTCAGTCCATTAGAGGAACTAAATAAAATGCAGCTGGGTTCAGAAGTCAGTATAATATTAATGATTTGACATCATCATCATCTTCCCTTTCAAGTGGGGTCGGCACAACATGCTATAAACATATTATGTGATTTACCTAGGTATTTTGCGACCGCCCGCCTGCCAGACGTCAACTTGCCTTAGTCGCGTTTTGCAACACCTTGGTAAGAACAAGGGTGGTCCATTTTACTCAGCCGGATACACACGGCGGGTCAACTTACCTTAGTGGCCTTTTACAACACCTCGGTAAGATATTAGGGTGGTCTATTCTACTCAACCGTTATACTACACGGCGGGTTAACTTTGTCGTCTTCTACGACACCTCGGCAAGAAATGAGGGTGGTCTATTCTATTCAGTGGATACCACACGACCATTTGATGATTTGATGTATCGACATCACTTAAAAAAAACCCTTGTCTAGAAGTTAATGTGTACCGGTTACAACGGGATGATAGCGAAATTCAAATCACGTAAGAATATCGCTGTGCATATATAATATCATTAAGTAGGCAAAACATCAAAATTTACGAACAATACTCGTAGTACAACAGTAAGACCCACATTTTTCGGTTTATTAGCATTCTTGGTGAGGAAACCGGTATATGGGGTTCTAATCCGTTTATGGTGACATCCTTGACATACCTAATTAATTATACCGCTTTATAATATATTTGATGTTAACTGCTTGCTGACAAACTCCGGGTAATTATTGTAAATCATCTTAACAACTATTTTATACACAAATTTAAATACATAAAAAAATTTACATGCCAAACAGACAGTGTTTTAGTTTATCTTTTACAATTGACTGGACCGTTAGCGCAGTTAGCAGCGACTCTGTCTTCCTTTCCGCGGATTGTGGGGTTCCATTCCTGCCGATGGCAAAAATTTGTAGCAACGATTTGTAGGTTCTCCAAGTCCGGTGTATATATGTGTTTATTTAAAATTATATAAATATGTATATGTATATATTTACCAGTTGTCTGTCACCTATAATACAAATATTAAGTTAAGCTTTGGAGATTGACGAACGTGTGTTTAGGCGTCCAATATATATTTTATAAAAGTAAGCAAGTAGTGGCCTGTTACTATCCCACTGCTGACAATAGGCCTCTTCTCTCCATTTTTGGAGAGAAGGTTTGGGGCTAAGACCTACCACGATGCTCCAATGCGGATTGCTAGGTTACACATATCTCTAGAGATATATAGGTTTCCTCACGATGTTCTCCTTTACCGAAAAGGGTGTGATAAATTGCAATTATCAATTAGACACATAAGCTTTAACAGAAAAACTCATTGGTGTCTGCCCGGGTTTGAACCCGTGACCTCCTCGAAAGAGTCACACGGTGTTACCGCTGGGCTACCACAGCTTATATTTTTTTTTTAATTATTTATACAGTAGGTTTTTTTAAGGCATCCATTTTTAAACCATTATATAAATTGTGTTGTGTTATAGTATTAAGAGGGAAAAAAATTAATTTATACGACCAATGTATTTAAATTTTTTATAAAATATAAATATTTGTCTTACAGTTAAGAAAAGAAAATACCACTAAAACGTAGCTAAACAGTTATGTCTATTTATGAATGAAATATAATGCTGTAATCTACATACGTACAATGAAGTATTTGTATTGTCACTGATCTAACGGATATGCAAAAACGTATTGTTCCGATACTCCCAATATTCATAAGTAATTTCTAGAATTCTCGTGAACTTTTTTAAAAGTACTTCAATATCTTCACTTTCACTTTATCTGTTGTTTTTTTTCGACTTTTTTGTTGTCTATGACTAGCTTCATGTACCCGAAAAAATCGATGAATAATTAAACGATCCACCATAAATATATTAATTATTATTAACTTATGTAAATATTTCAATATTCTATTTTTAAAAACGGTTCCCACATTTTTTTCTTGAAACTGTTCATATACATAAAAATTGCCTATCCTTGCGGATCAATTTAAATCAATTAAAAAATTATTAAACCCATAATTAATTTTACATTGAATTTAAACGTTGATATTGTTTTTATTTTTATTATAATCGTATAAATATTCATTTATATTAATTGCCGTATGGTATCCGGCTGAATAGAATTAACCACCCTTATCTGTCATAAGAGGCGACTAACATAAGTTGACGTCAAGCAGGCGGCTGGTTGTAAAACAACTAGTCAAAATATGTAACAACATGTTTAAAACATGCTGTGCTGATCTCGCTTAGAGTGGGATAAGGGCATGGCAATGAATGAATAAATTGTATTAATATTAAAATGAAAATCTTCGAAATTCGCTATGGTGAGTCTAGACTCCAATCCGTCTGTGTAATGTTGAGAAGGAGATATTTGCCTTGTTATGGTATATTAACGGGCGACTTAGTATTGATATTACCAAATTGTCGTAATGTTATTTGAAGCATGTACAGTAACAGTTATAGTGAAACAGTTACTCCCTCTGAGATTGGAATACAGCATTATACTTGTACCCATCAAAATACTCGTCAAATGACACACATCACGAGTATGTATACACCTATTCCGATAAATCAGACAGCGACAGTGATTTTGTATGTAGGTACGAATGAGAACGACATTGGCATGCAATCTTAACTAGCTATTCCGCGAAATCGATAGGTGACGGTGGAAACTACATTGAAGGTGTCATCAAAATCATGTTTGCACGACTTAGGTTTCATTGATCCTTGTGACGTTTCAGTGTTAGACATAAATTTTTCGTGTAAGCGGATTTCATAGCAATTTATCATTGTCATTGAACTTCCAATTATTACGGTAATAGTATGTTACTGGGAATTTAACGTACAATACTTAGAAATAATGACTAGCCGTGTGGTATCCGGCTTAGTAGAATAGACCACCCTCATTACTTACCGAGGTGTCGTAAAAGGCGACTAAGGTAAGTCGACCCGCCGTGTGGTAACCGGCTGAGTAGAATAGACCAACCTTATTTCTTACCGAGGTGTCGTAAAAGGCGACTAAGGTGAGTTGACCCACCGTGTGGTATCCGGTTTAGTAGAATAGACCACCCTCTTTCTTATCGAGGTGTCGTAAAATACGACTAAGGTAAGTTGACATCAGGCAGGCGGTCGGTCGTAAAAACGCAGTCAAATCATGTGACAACATGTTTTATAACATGTTGTGCCGACCCCACTTAGAATGGGATAAGGGCAGGAGAATGATGTCTTAGAAATAATGACAATGTTATCTCACAGTTAGTTCATAAAAATTAAAGTGAAAAAATATGATCTAAATCGACGAAAACAAACAAATAGTCGAAGTATTACGAACCCTAGTGGCTAATATAGCTAGTATAGAAAGTTTATATTTGTTACAGATCATGTCTAATTCCCACAATTACAATGCTGGTGAAACTACAGCCAAAAGGTCATGTCTTATATAGGTCACATTGGGCATGTTAGCAACTATATGTGATATTTCACTTACATCGCTAGACGCTGGCTACATAATCTCATATTGTCGGGCACGGTCAATATTTACTAAGTACTTTTTATTTGCTATATTCTGCTATATTTTTAATGTTACCTATTTTTATACAAAATTACCTACTAGTAGTAAATGTATGGGTAGAATCTCTCTATTAGTTAATGAGTATGACGTTATTGACATAATTTATATGACATAATTTGTTTGACATATGTATGACATAATTTGTTTCTTGTTTATAGTGCAATCGCTACTCATAAAATGTTACTCTCTTTTCAGTCTCTCAAAGGTTGACTGGAAGAGATCCCTTTATTGGATAAGTCCGCCTTTGTACGCTTTTTTATAAGCTAGTAATATTGATTTTTTACTCTGTATTAATTTTTTGTAAAATTGTGTACAATAAAGAGCAATAAATACAACAACGTTTTTCACTAAGTTAAATTCGAGACACTTTTTCTAATTAAATTTTGTAATTAAAATGTTAATGGATATATGATAGAGGAATGTCGAAAAAGAGTTGGTTCATTGCGTGAATTATGACATGTATATAAAATTTGCTGAATTGCCAGAGTTGATGAATGACAGGAACGAAGAATGTAAGTGCAAAACATGTTATGCCGACCCCACTTAGATTGGTATAGAGGCAGAAGAATGATGATGATGAAAACTACGCAACAGATTTTGATGCGGTTTTTTTAATAGATAGGGTGATTAAAGAGAAAGGTTTATATGTATAATAACATTCAATATGGAGTAGAGATATTTCTCTACTCCACAGTATTCTGTAATTTTTGAGGTTTCTAATGTGATGTCGTAAATAATTACATTTTTTCTCGATTCCATTGCAAACAGGCTGAACCTTACAAATAATATACTAAGTATTTGTACACCTTGAAAAAGTCTACAGAAAAATTCGCGATGGTATATGTCTATCTCCTATGGATAACCCACAATAGCATTTTTTTGTCATTTTCTTTTTACGAAAAATAATGCCTTATTATCGAAGCAATTTTAAACAGTACAGCATTAATCCTTATACACTTAAGTACCTTAAATACATCGTTGATTTAATATAGATCAATGTGGTCGTTTACAGCATATAATTTAAATGAACATTTTCGAAGATATTACAGATTTAAAATGCCGCGAGGAGGGCATTGAGTGACTGAGTTCACGGAGTGACATGGGCTATATATTTTGTACCCGTGCAAAGCCGGAGCGGTCCGCTAGTAGAGTATATACTAGAGTAGGAGCCACTCTCCTAGTCCTTGTCATGTCCATGTCACTTTATAGTGTTTATTTGTAAACTTAAAACGAAAGTAGGTTTTAATTTTCAAACTGGCACGTGTACTCTGCGCCTTAAAAACGGAGTCGTAACAGGCGTCATCTAATAAAAAGAAGTGAAACCGGTTACTTTAGTGTACTAGGTCTTTAGAATAATAATTCTTAATTTATTCCGTAACAGTTTAATTTATCAGTTTCGTAAAATTAGTATAATGAATATGTATTTTTATTATCAGTCTACGTATTTCTATAAACTATGGAACGGAGTATTCGTAATTCTTTTGTGAATTAATAGTTTTTGTTTATAGTAAAATGTACATAAAATTTTCGTTTTAGTTGTAGTTAAGTTGTACTAATGCATTTTTATATATCAAACCCAGTATCATATGTTACCAGTAAAATATGAACGAATATTTATAGAAGGTATAAAATATATTGAAATTAATTGCTACTGAAACATGTTTGAGGCAGTCTTTGGCCAATTGAAATAAAAATACTTGCTCAGCTTGAAATAAATTTTATTAATTTTTATTTAATGTAATGTTTTCTTTGGTATTAAATCGAATGGATTACTTGAGTTTTAGAACATGGAGAATAAACTAAATTGAAATTTAGAAATTTTTGATATTATCCCACAGGCAAAATTATATTAGTTATATAACTTAATTAGGTATATTAAATTTCACAATATCATTTTGAATATGGTTAGCTTCGTATAAAAGGTAAGTTTTTTTTTACAGACATTAAAATTAATTGAATTAAATTATACTTAAGAGATCATTATGCTTACATTACTCGGGTACCTAAATTAATGAACTAACCCAGGTATATTTTAATTTCGAACCTAAAAAATATGGCAAAAACGAAAACAAATGGTACCTATTAAAATTAATAAAACCTTTACACAGAGTATAATTTAACTTTTGCAAATGAACGAGTTTTTGTCTAGGTTTGTATGTAAAGAATGAAGATACGAGAGGAATCGTTGGGAGCAAAACTTGGCGCCGCCACTCTATAATGACTGCAGACATTAAAAAAGTACGGGCGTGCGGCGAGTCTTATCGCTGTCTGTATTTAGTTAAAATTAGAAAATACCATCAAAATGGGTCTCAGTTATATCCAACAAGATGTACCTGCGATTCCTTTCAAGTTTGGATGTTCAGATACTTTCAATTATTGTTTTTCGATTAACTCATTTTCCCAGATTTTTTTTTAACCTATATTTAACCCGGTATATAAGCTTAGTTATTAAAAAAGTAATGATGTGACTTGTTTTTTCATTGTCAAATGAAATACAGTTAACAGTACAGTACAGTAATACAGTAAAAATATATTGTAGTATATATTGTTAAAGACACGTAAAAATGTTTTTGAACGACAAATTCTAACATTGGCAACACTGCATTAAAAGTCTTGAAACCTTTTACGCAATGCACGAACGCAGTCAATCAGTAGCTTCTTTAAAAACATTGATGGTTCGAAACTACTGAATAACAGTCTATTTGAAATAAAGTATATTTAAATTAGAATTTGAATACATACAATAAACTTTTATAAAATTATACAAACAAATACAAATATATTCTACATAAGCTAATAAACAGTCTAAGATGCCGTAAATATATTTACCTAAAACAAAACATAAAGGTATGGAGCACATCACACTGTATATTTTATGAAATCCTCAAAAGGATGTAAGTTACTTTTTGTTGATTATTATATGTTGTTTTGCTGTGTATGTTGCTTAGGATACTTATTATTATATATTCTTGAAAGGAATCGAAGAAAAAGCGGTTTATACCATATGGGACAAGTCGCCTCCTAATACATCGACGATCGTGAGACTCGTTAGCAAAGTCCATGCGGTGTATACCCAATGGCGCCAACCTGCGTGAATTCTTGATTTGCAAAAAATCTTGAAATAATTCGGTTGATAATTAAAAGTAATATATTTTCAGGACTAATTTATCTCATATCTATATTTAACTAATTCATACAGAAACAGAATTTATAGGTATACTAACTTTTACCCGCGACTTCATTCGCGTGAACTGTTGTCGCGTGATAGGTTGATAATAGATGGCGCTTTTCAGTGTGATCCTATTCCTGTAGAATTAACAGGATTTCTATAGCCTATATATTAATCTGGTGTATAAAGAATAATTGCGCCAAATTTCATCGATATTGGTTTAGCGGATACGCTGTAAAAGAGTAACAAACATACATCCATACTCACAAACTTTCGCATTTGTGAAAGTTTGTGAGTATGGATGAGTAATGATGTTATCATCATTATAATGATGATAATAAACTTTATTAACTATCGTATTAAACAAACCTAAAATTTATAAAATTAAATTATCTCAAAGATCTCTTTCTAAAAGTTATTGTATTTATGTAAATATGATAGTACATTTTTTTTTTTATAATAAAAGTACCAAATGAGGCAATTTATACCTACACACATACACATAAGTACATTCATTTAAAATTGTTGTTAATTTCACGATAACTATAAAACATATAATTTTATTTTGAGGTCCTTCAGGTTATCACTAATTATTTTGCTACTTGTAGAAGAAATGTTTGAATTGGAACAATAACATTTAACATATCGCTTCTTGAGTCATAACCGCTCTTTTAAAATATTCACTTACAAAACTTATAATTGCGATTAATCGCGAATTATAGGAAATGTCACTATTACTTTTGTTTTATTGATCTCCGCAAAGTAATGCTTCTTCTAAAGTAATTCTATAAATTAATCGCCAGTTAGTTATTTCTGTGTTAAAAGTAGATTAAAGACTAATGCAATTCGGGAACTTTTTGTAAGAAACAAAAAAAAAGTAAATAAACCTGTAAGTATTTAGTTAAAATTACCCAAAGTATTATAAAAACTACACTTTGTCCTACTTCCTACTGATATTATAGAGGCGAAAGTTTGTGAGTATGGATGTAGGTTTGTGCTTGTTGCTTTTACGGTGAATCCGCTGAACCAATATCGATGAAATGTGGCACAATTATTCGTTATACACCGGGTTAACATATAGGTTATAGAAATTCTCTTAATTCTACGGGAATAGGATGACATTGAAATGCGCTATTTATTATCAACCTATCACGCGACAGACCACGAAAACGGAGTTGCGGGTAAAAGCACATATATTAATATTACACATATATTAGTACATATATTAAACATTTAAAATAATGCAAGATCCATCTACTTAGTACGTACGTATATTTACACAGGACAAAGAGCACAAGATTCTGAAAAGCAGTTTTGCCGTTGATTAAATATACGAGTAGTGTGTACATTATAGCAAACACAAATACTATACAAAAACGTTTATTTAGCATAAAGGGACATATAATAACACAATATGAAAGCCATGGCAATGAAAAATATTTAAGACAGAAAATTAGGTACAACAATCGATTCACATTTTCATATATTTACTTTTTCAATATCGTTCAATTACTAAAAGGGTTTTTTAAATATTTTATATTTATTTTATCATCTTTTAATTAAGTACTTAAAGGTTAAACAATCACGAATTCCCTAAAAATAGTAAAATAAAAATGATTCAATAATAATTTTATACGACCTTTTCAAAATTGTGACCTAAATGAATGCTTGCTTACGCTAAATCACCTTTATCTCTGTTTGACATAGATTGGTAGGAAGAGTTTGAGTCTAGGTCGTACGTCATTATTAGTCTAGACACAAATCGGGTCAGCAGCAAGATTAAACGTTGTAAACACAATGATATCTTTGTTTCTGATAACATGATACTACGTGATACCGCGAAATCAGAAAGTTGTAAAGATTAAATGATCAAATATAGTGAGATGATATTATGCTGCGTTATTGAAATATATGTTTACAATTACACTTGTTAAATATCATTTTGCAATGTCTTTATTCTTTGAGACCATAATGTGTATGACTAATGATACTTTATTTAAGCTTATATTTGTGGAAATTATGTGATTCTCATATTTGAATTTGTTACACAAAGTTAATAAGTTATATAGTGAGGTAAAGGTTGTTGACAATTTTGTTTAAAGGTGTTTTTTATTCATATTACTCTGAGTACTTAAACGCTTAAGTTGGTGAAAACAAAGTCGCGAGTACTCCCAGTAAATAACATTTCTACGTTTATTATATATTTTTACTCAGTAAGAAAGAGGGTGGTCTATTCTACTTAACCGGATACCACACGGTTGGTCAAACTTATTATATTCACCTTTTACGACACCTCGGTAATAAATGAGGCTGGTCTATTCTAAAATGAATGGCCCGTTGGCGTAGTGGGTAGTGACCCTGCCTTCAGCTCCACAGGTCGCAGGTTCGATTCCCGCCGAGGCCAACATTTTCTATAAATGAATTTGTTGGTCTTCGAGTCTGGGTGTATATTTGTATTTAAGTATGTATTTAAAAAAATATATAAGTATATATTCACCAGTTATCTGTCTACCATAACACAAGTATTAAGTTACTAACTTTGGGGACGGACGACCGTGTATGTAAGTGTCCCATATATTTATTATTCTATTCAACCGAATAAAATGAAAAATACATTAGGAAGTAATATTGATCCTGTGTTCTGATTAGGTATAAGCAATACATCACGCTATTGTCTTTAACGCCTTATCGTGTTTAAGATTTGTATAAGTGTGCGAAAAAAATTGATATGCTAAAATTGTTATTATATTACTGAATGTATTCAATGCAGCTGTCGGTACGTGGCAACCGCACGCAAATACAATATCTATGCTTACACAGATGTAAAAAATTGTGCTTGGTAACTAAATAAGTATATACATTTTTTCAATATAAGTTTTCTTGGCTGGCCTGGTAGGGTTAATGGTGGCAGTAATCCTTCAGGTCTATGGGTCGCGGGCTCGATTCCCATCATTTTCTAAAAACAAATGAGTTGTTTCTTCGAGTCTGGATGTATTTATTTAAGTTATATAAGTAGTATATTAATCGTCTTACTTTGGAGTCGACTGTGTGTAATTTGCCCCATATCTTTAAATGAGTTAATCTTGTATGTATACATATATATATATACATATATATATATATATATATATATATATATATATATATATATATATATATATATATATGTATATGTATATATATATATATATATATATATATATATATATATATATATATATATATATACGGAATCTCGGAAACGGTTCTAACGATTTTCCTGAAATTCAGCATGTAGAGGCTTTTGGGGGAGAAAAATCGATCTAGCTAGGTTTTATGTAAAAAAAATTGTTTTATCCCCAACTAAATAATTATATTATCTTATACTAGCATATACAAATTAAGTAAATTAAATCCTGCTAAATAAATAACCAGAAATTATAAAGTAGATATATACTGATTGGTATGAAGTAAGTAATTTCTCTAATAATGTCAGAGTGACCTTTTAAACCCTTACCTCAAGTTATTATTATTTAAAAAAAAACGTAACTTACTATACCGTAAAACTCTATTTGTGATAAGTAAAAAATATTAAAATTTTCTATTTCCAAAATTTTATCCTATAGCATTTTGTACTACATACACACTATACACATATGCATTTAAAAATAGGTACTTCGCAATAACTCGCACTTATTGCAATCGGTCTAATTATAAATAAGCTAGCATTTGAGGCAATTATACCACTCGTAATACTTAACTCAGCCCTTAATTGCATCGGCATAACATTTTAACGTGGTTGAATGTAGTTCTTTATTTTCAAACAGTGAAATAATGATAGATTCCTGAAAGTAAATTCTTTACATACTCGTAGACAATAAATTTTATGTCTATTAAAACATAAGGTTGATGTATGGACACGCACATATTTTTAAAATACTGTAATTAAATGATGACAGCATTATATTACACAAAATATTGAAGTACCTACTATTGAAAATTAATGGTAAAAGATATAGTCCTTGGGCTATTTCAATAACTTGAATATCCTTAAATCTTTAACGTTTTATCGTCAAATGATGTTTTAGTGATGCTAATGTTAAGGTAATTTTTTAAAGATTTTTATCTAAAATGTTATACAATCAAGAAGTCTCATAAAATAAGTATAATAGTCTTGTGTATATTGTTTAAAATATATCAAAAATTGTAAAAAGACAGCAGCAAAATATAACACAACTCTAAATATAACAATTGCTGGCGGCGCCCCCGGAACGTGCGCTCATCGTTTCTGAAAAAAATAAACAAAAACAAAGTGAAATTTCGAAGGAGCCACGTTGCCTGGCGCCTGTCTTATCGCTTGGCACGTGGAGTTTACCTTTAGCCCTTTCGTTTATTTTTGTTCCTAGAATACGTTCTTAGAATTTTTAAGGAGTATTGTTGTCAAGGTTTTTTTTATTATATTACTAGCGGCCTACCCTGCTTCGCACGGGTATAAAATATATAGCCTATGTCACTCAGTGAAAAAAAATATTAAAATCGATCCAGTAGTTTTAATTTATTCATTATTGCCCGTGGCCCGCACGCGTTAAAATTGAAGAAAAACAATTCCCCTCTCCCTATACCAAGAAGATTTCCTGCTATGTCTAACATCAAAGTAATTATTAATTATAAAGAAAAAAAAGTAATTATTTACGACATCACATTAGAAACATTACAGTATTTCTCTACTCCATATTGAATGTTATTATACATTCCTCTTGAATCACTCTATTAAAAAAACCGCATCAAAATCTGTTGCGTACTTTTAAAGATTTAAGCAGTCATAGGGATATAGGGACAAACAAAGAATGTGACTTTGTTTTATACTATGTAGTGATAATCCTTATAGCATGATTCAGTATTCACGCGCGATGGCTTATTATTAGCGTATTTCATGTATAACTTTGGTGTTTCTATACCGATTTCAATGATTCTTTTTTATACAATGGTTAATACTATTCACTTTTTTATTTAGGAATGACTGAGAGTGATATAAACGTAGGAGTAGACAAATATAACCAGAAAGCTTCGAACTGCTAAGCTATCGGGAGTTACACGTCTTATTGTGAGTCAACCATAAAAGATAGACATATGGTGTCGTGGGATATTTTTATATAATTTTAAGGAAAACATTTCCGTCATACATGATTTCTGTGTAGCTTTAACCATCAAGGTTGCACACGCGAAGGAAGCTTAAAAAATGGAGTAACTTCTCCCGTTTTCCCGACATTTCCCTTCACTGCTCTGCTCCTATTGATTGTAGCGTGATGAAAAGTATACTATAACCAGCTCAGGAGTATGAAAAAGAATTGTACCGAGTTTCGTTAAAATCCGTCGAGTAGTTTTTGTTTCTATAACGGTTATACAGACAGACAGACAGACAGACAAAATTTTTACTGATTGCATTTTTGGCATCAGTATCGATCCCTAATCACCCCCTGATAGTTATTTTGGAAATATATTCCAGTTACAGAATTGACCTCTCTACAGATTTATTATAAGTATAGATAAATAAGTTGTTAATCTCTACGATTTTAATATTAACTAGCAGCTGAGTTTTTTTACTACTGCGTGACCTCTTCAATACAATTTACAAACGTAATCTACTATTAACCTAAACCTGAACCTTTTGGAATTAATGCATTACCTTCTAGTAAAAACTGTACAAACATCCGTCGAGTACCTTTGGAGAAAATCGATCACATACAGCTTTTGGGGCCCTTGTTTTATAATATTACGAGTATATAATATTAATTTTGTAATGAGCTAAATAAAATAGGATTTCAAAAACCTACGAAAAACTGAGAAATTAAAAACTAAATATATATTTTTTTATTTTAATCTTACTTAAAAAAAATATCTCAGATAGTCAGGCAGTACTTAGAGATCTATATTATATTAGTGAAGTTAACTATATAAAAAGTTAAGTATAAAAAATGTCAATTTTCCAGTTCAATCTTAATAAACTGAAATGTACTTAAGTAACAGAATGTTTTAATTTATTTAAATAAACAGTATTTTGTAAGGTTTTGTGATAAGTTCTTAAAATGCATAACACACTTCGAATTTCGTAATAGGCACAATTTTCGTAATAAAAATTCTTTGACCTTTATAAATAAATAACGGATGACTTCTGTAAACGTTTTATTTTATGGTAAAACATGCACGTCTGTCAATCAATCCCATTTTGGTTGTCGACTATCGAAATCTTTTCCATCTTTAGATATAAAAGAGAGCCCCCGAATTTTTTTAATCGATGCAATCAATGTCATATTGATGCAAGTGATTTATTGAAGTTTGTCTTCATCGCGTCTTTTTAAGCACAATTCACGCCATTTTCATTTTTCGTCTTTATTTAACCGAGCTAATTATGGGTTTATTTATAATGTTACATCATGTAGGATTGTCTTGTCTTGTTTTCTGAGATTATAAGTAAGCATATATGGGTGAAGTAGGAGATAAAATTATCTACCTAATAACGAAAAATTATGTAACATATGGTACCACTCGAGAGATAGCACCTTGAGTCAGCGGGCGGTTAACTCGTCGCGATAATATCTTGTCACGTTGCTCTTAATATTCGGACAACTGATTTAAATAATACATTGACTAAAATTAAAAAATATTGTGTTAAAGTGTTTTAAATAGCTTATTTTTATATTAAAGTATTACTATAATTTACAGTGTTTTATCTATTTATAAGAACAATATTAGAATTAGTCAAAAAGGACGACCTAATGGAAATATGATTTTTAAATAGGGTAACGTTTTGTTTGTCACCTGAATTTTTTTCGATGTGGTTTTAATATTGTGTTCATGTGTGTGACTGATGTTGTTAATATTAATTTTTCATCTTTACAGGTAAATTATAATGAAAGTGCACCACAACAAAGGACAAATAATAGCGATATCGAATTATAAACATAAAATATAATAAGCATATTTTAAACTCAGACACAATCTACATTTAGTAGCATGTCGAATCCATAGCCAGATATAAAGAGTTGAGGCAGCATTGGTACAAAACATGCGTGCTGGTGGCTGCCGAGGATTCAGAAAAATGGATTTGCAGTGTCATATATTACAACTTCTATTATTTCAAATGGTGATTGTACGGTGTACTGCAAAACACCTTCCAGTGAATATGCCCAGAGTGGAGTTAGCTGATGATTTGCAGGAGGACGTCCAGAGTAGCATTAGAAGCCTTGTGCATACCGGTAAGATATTTTTATTATGCTCCAAAAGTTGCTAGTTTTAAGGTTTTATATTTATTTAAATTTTATTAGTCTGTCGTAATAAGATTATTTTTAAATTTACATTACATGTTTAACTCACCTTTGATCTACCTGTGATGGGGAAGTATGGCATACATGGCACAAGTTACCATTTAAGACAACATAACATCCGGCGTCTTTTTTTATTAATTCGAAATTTAAGTTTTATAAATTAGGTAATAAAGAATAAAGAAGTTGCGCAATACATTTGTACTGGTATAATATGGAAATGTCAATCTAAATAGTTTTAAGTAATCAGACGATTTTGTGTTTCAAGTAATATTTCCGTATTAACGAGACAATGGTTTTAAATCAACTATTCTCATATTATCAAAATCTTGTAATTAATAAACGTGCAAAATTTGACCATACTATTTAGATGACATAAATCAGTAATAATCAATTTTAATTCATACAAATGCAGTAATAATTGTTTATGTGAAGTGAAGTTTAGTTTATAAATACAATCTTAAACACAGTAAGCAATTAAAATTGACATATGAGAAGATAATGCGAAAATATATAACCCGTAAACCTAATCTTGCAAGTTGTTTTGTGAGTGTCCCGAGTTTGAAATGCTGATAATTGGATTCGAGGCGCAAGAGACGTCCCGAGATTGCCTTTGAAGGATTATCTCTCCCGTGTCTGTCGTTTTAGGACAGAGTTGTGTTTGTTTTTGTATACGCTTTTAACCTGTAACATGATTTATAAATCGTTTTAAATATTCGGTAAAATACCGTCTACAACCGACTTCGTCTGCGAGATTCGAGTGTTGAGTTAAAAATAAATTCCATCCATCATTTTCCATTGATTCCATTGATATGGTTTTGATTTATACAAATGCTGCGATAACTCAGCGATGACACCGTGCGATTTTTTTGTGGAAGTCACGGGTTCAAACCCCAGGCAGGCATCAATAAATTTTTCTACGAAAACATACGTGTCTAATTGATAATTTCAATTTATCATACGCTTTTCGGTGAAGGAAAACATCTTGAGGATACCTGCATATCTCTAGAGAATTCTAGGGTTATGTGTATGCCATCAAACCGCATTGAAACAGCGCGGTAGGTCTTAGCTGCAATCCTTGTCTCCAAAAATGGAGGCCTATATCCAACTGTGGGATAGTAACAGGCCGTTACTTATACAAAACTTTTGCTGGTTTCTTTATTAGGTTTTAGTTAAGATAGATGATACACGAGAAAAATACTTAAGGTATTGTTATGCGATAACTGTTCTTAAATTTCGGCTTAATTGCTGATGTTAAGGAAAGCTTTTTATTATTAAGCCGTTAAAGCCAAATGGATAGCCCGTGAGGACATTATCATCGAGAGGTCAAATTTCGGTCAGGAATCACCGAGTTTGAAATAAATCTTATATGCCTTATTGACATTTACAATTTTTATAGTTTAGAAGACTGCATATCTTCTTAGCCATTCTGGGATAGGTGAACTTGCCAATTAGATTAGGAGTAAAGTGATATATCTAAACTCTTATGCTTCTCTCTAAATGAGAGTCGAGCTTTGCTCATCTGTAGCATGGTCAAAGGTAGCCACTATTCAGTTGTTAATATTATAATTTGGCACAAATCATGGTCTATTAGGACTATATTATGCAAAATAACGAAGTTGCAAGTCTCAGGCTTGGCTCTTCAATTTATGTATAGCGTAATATATACTTACTATACTATTCTAGAAAAAAAAATTGGTATTTATATTGATATTGTGTACGTACACACAATATACTAGAATGAATCGGCAGACAATTTATCCGTACGCCCAAACCGGTTGACCTAGAGAATTAATATTTTGCATAGTGGCTTCTCAAGTAACGCAAATGGCCGCTTAGAAGTATTTTTTAAGGGACAATGATATTAATGAATAATAATAATCAATTCATAAATAGTTGTTGGTAAGGCGTTAGTCAAGTATTTTAGATTCTGAAGATTTAAGATTGTTCTGTTGTACGCAATATTCTCTGGTGAAACGTAAACTTGTTTTTATCACATATTTCTGATAGTCTATTTGAAGTACGTTCTAGGTGTAAGGGTTTTACTCGTCTTAGTGTATTTCCACAATTTATTACCTATCAGTGAATCTACGAGACCCTGGCGACAGACAAATTGCATTCATACCAGCCCAACTGTTATTAGATAAAATCTCCGATCTCCAACTTATTGTTGAGTATGATAATAATTGTCACTAGGCTATATAAATATTAAATATCCATAGAATAGAATCTCCAACGTTTTAAAGAAAGATTACGAGTTTATTCAAAATAAAATGTTACAGTATTAAATCGTAACAATTTGTATCTAACGAATACAAAACAGTTATTTTATGTTCCAAAACGTATGTTATTATAGATAACATATGAATTCATCTATAACGAAAAACTAAAAATTGTACCTGAAAAAATTAATTGTGTATCAAAATTAATTAAGTAATCTATCAAATTCCGAAAAACAAAAAGTTTATTCTGAGGCCCAATAACATCTCGTAAATAGACCATGGATAGTACGGCGCATGCCAAGCCGAAACCAAGCTCAAATGAGGCATGTGCGTAATGAAACAGCACCATAAAACCATTCGCTGGCGTGTTTTAGAAAACATAATTATGCAAGAATACGTGTGTCTGGTCGTTGAACTTACACAATGAAATTATTATTGACAATATCCAGTTATCCATTTGTTACGTAGAAGTTCGACAGTTTGCTATTGACCTCTCAGCTGTGGTAATAACTAACAAGTATGACCGGATTCGTTTTCGTTCCGATCAAATTTAGATTCTAATTCAAAATGTTATTCAATCCAATAGCCTGGATTTTTACGCGCACTTCCTAAATGACAAATGTTTGTGAAATAATAGTGAAGTAACTTCGGAAAGGTCTATTGCCGAAATGAACATCAAGAATGTCGACTATCTTTATGAAATGGGCGTTTGAGATCGAAAAGCTGACCCTATAGTATTAATAACGCTACTTCTAGCTCTTCATTATTTTGGGTAACAGATATGAATAAACTATCAGTTCAATCTTCACTGAACGGTTGATTATCGGAGAGACAAATCAGTGCAAAGTTTGATCATTACACCCTAGAATATCTACATTAATTTATTTTAAGATAAAGTCTTATTACTATTTTCCGTAAAAAAGTCTAAACTTAGTATTTAGAAATAGTCATTTTTTACCGGTGGTCCAATATTGCATAATGATATAAAAGTTAATATTTCACTACTTAAACCATCTCATAAATAATGAATCAACATCTCTTTGACACAGTAAGCCTCATCCGAAGGTTAAGCTAATACGAGTAAAAGATATATCTTTATACACATATGCAGTTTGTGATAAAAGCCAAAATTGTAAAGTGTAACGATCTGTTCCTTATCTTTCTTTGCTTTTGCTTTATCAGTATTAGTAGAGTACATCTTATCAGTAGAGCAGAAAAGTGCAAATCTTATTCAGTGACGCGTAGTGTGACGTAAGGCTGTCACGTATCATGGCGAAGATACGGTCTTTACCTAGGAACAAGAATAAATATGCTTGTTTCTAGACTTTTAAATTACGAGATATACGTACCTACGTACGTAGAAACCAAAGACAAAGTTTTCGATCAATACATTTTGATAGTGTTAACATTTAGATTCAGTGATTTAAATAGCGGCCTGTTACTATCCCACTGCTGGGCAAAGGCCTCCTCTCTCCGTTTTTTTTTTTTGGAGAGAAGGATTGGAGCTAAGACCTACCACGCTGCTCCAATGCGGATTGGTAGGTTAAACATATCTCCAGAATTCTCTAGAGATATGCAGGTTTCCTCACGATGTTTTCCTTCACCGATACAGTGATTTGATCATTAGTAATATAACAGTTACTTCGCTGTTGAAAAGCCATGATAAGGATAAAGAAATGAAAGAAGATAAGAAAGTAGTCACTGACAAATCAAGGGGTAAAATCACTAAGCACAAGTCACTGGAAGACGTTGTATCTAAAACCCCCACTAGTTTGAAAAACGACCTCAAAAAAGTGGTCGCAAATACTTAGACCACTACGACGTTGACGATTCAAAATCACTTGTTTACAACTTTATTTGAATAAAGAATAATTTGAATTTGGAGTTCCAGCAAGACTAAGCACCATATTTTTTATGTCCAAAAGAAGAAATCTGCCCACTATAAAGCAACCTGAACATATTCTAACATGCGCTAATTTAACGAGTGTTTAGAATGATAATTATCGTGTGTGGAATTAGTGAATTAATTTAATTAAATAAGGTTTTTTCAGTATCTAACATTTGAATAAATTTCTAGTTATAATTTAAAAGTATAGTTTTTTTATTTCACAAACAAATGATAAAGCGTGTATAAAATGTGTGGTCCCGGAACATCACTTTTTTGTGCTTAGTAACACGTTAATTAAACACGTACAATACAACGTACCATATTTAATTGTTTTCCTTACACAATTTTTTTTTTATAAGAATTTAATATATACTATATGTCTGTAAAGGCTGTATATTTTCAACAAAACAGTCGTCCGGAAGAGATCACACAGAGATAAGACTGCCAAATGTACAAGTATTTATTTTAAAAATCACTGCATTATACGGAGTGCGGTAAAAGTATATTTACCAATTCATTCCTAGAAATATTGTCATACTACTATGTGTTACCTTATTTACAGCCATATTATAAAAAGGTTTAGGATACGTCAAATTAATACTAATTTTATAAATGCGGAAGGTGTATGTCTGTCTGTTGGTTATGATTTCATGGCTAATCCTCTGGACCAATATTGAAGAAATGAAATTTGAGCTTGTATTGCTTAGTATATTGCATTATTGAAGGTAATATAATACGTAATGGCTCTTCAAAATCGACGATTACAAACGATTAAGCGCTAACACGTTCGTGTAGAGGACATATTCGGCTTTACTCACCAATCATCGTCTATGATCGCCTACGATCTGATTTATCGGCCACGCATCAAAGGGAATCGCTGAGTGTTTGTGTGTTGATCGAAAGTATCGTATGAAGACGATCGTGTACACACTTTCACGATGATCGTGCCGATTATAACGATCACACGATCAGCGATCATCGCCGACAGTAAAGGCTTAAGTTTACTTACTCCGATTATTATATACTTTAAAGCATGATGTAACTATTCTTATTATCACCTGATATACTCGTAAAGTTTATCCCTTGACGCTAGTTTTCTAACTGGGCGTATTTAAAATTAAATATGTCAGAAAAAATTTAGAAACTAATAAAAAGTACAAAGTTATCGTAAAAAATAACTAACCCGAGATATTCTATATTAAAATAATGACAGCAAACAATGTGTTCATAATTAATTTTTTAAATATTACTTAGCAGAAGCGGTACCGAATTCTCCTTAACGTCATATTTAACAGATTATTTATATATGATAATAATGTAGCCTCATTACATTATCAAGAAGTACGCCTCCAGATCTGTTCAAGATATAATTCCGATTCTTCTACGGAACTCGTTTATTTCTGATATCTTTCGTTCTGATTTCTGACCATCTTGCTAACAATGGGCTAGTTTATGGGAACCATGGTATGTAAACAGGTTTCGTTGCATCACTAGCAACATTTATCGTTTGGTGACTGTCCGATTATATAGTCTTCAGGCACAAAACGTATTTAAGACAAAAATATATCTTACTTTCCAAATGACGCCCATCTAATTTATCAGACGAATTTTATGTTTCTCAATGAATTCAGACAAGAAAAGTATATCAATTACAGCAAGGTTTTTAGTTTTGTATATGTTAAAATAAACAAAATATCGACCAATATTTCTTCTTAAACAATGGAAAGGTTATCCAAAGTCGCCCATATTTCTTGCTCATAACGAACATCTTAACACATTATCTATACCTACGCAATAACGAAATAGAGCATTGTGCCAAATCTTTGTTCGTAGTGGTTTGTGATGTACTTCATTCTTTGTTTTCTTTATAAATGTCCACCCACACGAGGCGCTGAGGTCGGCGCTCTGTTGACTCGAGCGTGTCGTCCGGTAAGGGGCGGGCACCCAGGGTAATAGACAATAATTGCCGCCAAGCCCCTAGCATAACACGCTTGTCAACATTCGTCTACCCACGCAAACAACCACAAAAACCTACACCGACATACATTCAATATTAACTTACTACTAAATTTAAAGGCAATTCATCTTGAGAATATCAATCTTATTTTTATCTTTAACTAAAATTTATTAGGTTATAAATAAAAAAATATAAGCATATTTTAATAATATTACTTCTCTTCGTACCAACTAAATAATATGTAGTTATAACTATATATTGTTGATACCCTAATTAAGATGAATTCAATATGGTCGTGTTATATGTGGTGTATCAGATTAGCACACTTATACGTACAGTCTCGCCTACGGCTCTGATGCTACTGACGTGGTGCGCTTGAACCAGATAATAATGTATGTATGATATGTTGTAAATGACCACACATACACTACATTATACATATTTTTACAGTAATAACATAATACCTTATACATTTCATTTCTTTATATATACATATATTTATTTATAGTAACTATGATAGTCTAGAAATACGTGGTGTTTATAAACGCTGGATTGACCCGTTTGAGCTTTCTTAAGTCCTTATATGCCTACTTGACATTTATCATGAGCTTTATCGAAAATAATCGTAAAGAAGGATGAGCTAAACTCCATATTATTATATTCATTAAATATACTAGGATATTTATAGGCTATTAGTTAATTGTTATCGTCATTTATTACGAATATCTATGCCCAACTTAAATTGCTGGATTTTATAATTCGTACGAGATAAATATTGTGTAATTAGTAATTGATAACCTTTCCTGTGTGACTTTATTTTTAACCCGTACCGTCAAAAACGAAGATAAAATTACAATATAATAAAATATTAATGTTTGTATTAATATTAAAATTGATGTTATCTTTGAACAACTTTGTTTTTATTTCTCTATGTAATCGCAGAGATAAATTAGGGTTAATGAAAACATGCTCCTTACTGAAGGAAATAGAGATAAAAAGAATTAAAAAATAATGATAATATTATTTTACTTCAATGCGCGATTAGAGAAAATCTATGTAATCCTAAAGGTAGAGTGCGCTACCCGCAGGATTCGTCGTTCATACATCATTCATTCGTTCTCCAAAGTAACTTAATACTTGTGTTATGAGTGACAGTGAATTATAATTCATAAAAAAATAAACAAAAATTTAATTATCTTTTTTAATATTTTCATTATTCTCTTGTTTTTTTTCTGTTTATTTTTAGGTTTTTAATTGTAAAATTGTTACTAAGAATGATGTGATTCCTGTAATTGGTACTGCATAATTAATTGAAGATTATTTGGATATTTTTGTGGTTATATAATATATTATGCTGTTTGAGATAAATATAAATAAAAAAATAAAGAGTTTCTTGAGCTAAAAAATTAATATAATTGTAAATTCCAACAAAATTCACCTATCCATCACTGATCAAAGGATTGTTACACCATTAACGTAAATTCGCATAAACAACTCTGTGCAGATCAAGTTATTCGATTAAAATAATATTTTTTTTATTTACCAATAGAAAGACAAGTATGAAACTTAACCTAGAAAGTTCTAATTACCTAAAACTTTTAATTTATTATGTTGCTATGTTCTATATTGAGTGGGAAAATATTTGCAAGTGAAACCTGTGTGGCCTCACTAGTGACTGAGTATCGAGTAACTTGCGTTCCGCTATGCTGACTACGCGAACCTATTTCTTAGGAAACTGCTCGTATGATCACCAACGAAGTTTAGGGACCTTGATATGTGCAATGTAAAATACATTTCAAACATTTAATTTTTCTGGCGCCAATTAAAAGCATCGGATATGCCACGTGCTTTAGAAGCTAAATATTACAATGGTTATGCCACTAAATGTGATTTTTAATTACCTTAATAATATATATCATTTTATTTTTATAAACTAGCTCTGTCCGCGGTTGATAATAAGTGTGTTACAAATTTATTCCCGCGTAAATCCCTACCCTGCGGGAATTTAACCGTAATGTACTATTAACCTAAAACTTCCTTAACAATTGCGCTATCTTTTAGTAAAAACTGTACAAAATTTAGTTTAGTAGATTTTGAGATAATCGATCACATACAGACAGACAGCTTTTGACGATTATGTTTTATAATATGTTAATACGAGTATGTTTAGACAAAGTAACGCCTAATTCTATTAATTATTTAAATTGTTAATATTAAAAATATAAGAGGAATATAAAAAAATAATACATTGGACAATAAGACACACGGTTATCCGTCCCAAAAGTAAATAACTTAACATTTGTGTTATGGGTGACAGACAACTCGTAAATATACAATATATAATTTTAAATAAATACTTTAATATATATACCAGCTTACATATATTTTTTTATCTCGCATTATAGCAAAATAATATTTTACTGTATTCTGAGATCTGTGTTTAGAATATTAAACGTAAAAATAATCTAACGAGCGATGCGTTTAAGTGGGTCATGAAAAGAGCACTTCAACGGAGCTATGACGTTTATTTTCTTTTAATCTTGACTTGTAAACATAAAAGTTGATTGATATTATGAAATTTGAATGTAATGTGTATTTGAGAAATAAATTTATATATTTTCAAGACTAAAACATTCGAGTTTGAGAGTGCTCGATAGATATCGCTATTGATTATATGAGCGTAAAATTTATTCAGCAAATCTTTTGCCGCGGGTTCGATTCCCGCCGAGAGCCAATATTTTCTTTACATAATTTGTTGGTTCTTGAACCAAACGACCGAGATGTCGTTAAACGCGACTAAGTAAGTTGACCCGCCGTGTGGTATGCGGCTGAGAATAAATCACCCTCATTTCTTACCAAGTCGTCGTAAAAGGCGACTAAGGTAAATTAACCTCAAGCAGGCGGCCAGTCGTAAAATAACGAGCTAAAACATGTAACAACATGTTTAAAAACGTTGTACTGACCCCAGTTAGAGTGGGATAAGGGCAGAAGTATTGAGTGCTAATAAAATTATATTTTTTTAAACTATATTTAATATATTTGACTGGCCCGTTGGCGCAGTGGGTAGTGATTCTGCCTTCAGCTACGCGGGTCGAGTGTTCGATTACTGCCGAGGGCAAACATTTTCTAAAAAATGAATTTGTTGGTCTTTGAGTCTGGGTGTATATTTATATTTAAGTATGTATTTAAAAAATATATAAGTATATATTTACCAGTTGTCTGTCTACCATAACACAAGTAGGTATTTAGTTACTTACTTTAGGGACTGTGTGTACACACACGGTCGTCTTTTCCCAAAGTTCCATATATTTATTTATTTATTTATTTAATAAGATTGAATTATGCCAAAATTTTATTATACGTTTAAGTGATCGGTGAATTCATTTAGGTAATGTCCTGTCGTTGGTACCACACTGTGCTTATACTCGTATAGTAGTTAAAGACTCGCAAGCAACTTTCGGGGACCGGGTAGAACTGTGTACAAGTAGTTAACAAAACATTTGTACACCGATATGCATACGTCGTAGAGCGGTAAACTTTATTCAAACGATTTCGCATCACTCGCACCACTAGAATTCGCAGTTTCCAATTCGTTCTATATTCTAAGATAGAAAATCAAATATAGATTCAAGGAATTGTGCAAGAAATTGTTATGCTAATACACCGATAGACAGATATGATCAGTATTGTGCAGTTTAAATAAATATGATTGTACAATCAAAAGTTACGTCTGAAAACGCCTAGTAGCGTCATATTACCGATGTGGTGCGATAACTTGCATAATCAGTTACAAACACGCGCCAAATGTAAACGCAAGAGGTTATTTGTACGATCAGTACTATTTTATTTTGATAGTTTCCGTTTTACCAGGAAAGCATAGTCATCTAAAAATGTTTGACATCAATTTCCCTTCGTCACGTCTTAATTTAGAGCGTCTTTGTAAAAAAAACAAGATTATTTCTTGTATGCAATCGTTTAAACGAATATTGATTTAAGTTTACAAAAATATTTTAGTGAATACATAAACGCAGTTAAAAAATAATCTTTTATAAAAAAAGATAGCTTGACGGATCATGTCTACTTTTTTAAACTTTTTAATGAGATAAATGATTAACCTAAAAACTTAAAGACCATTAAAATAATTATAAAGTAGCAAATGGCATTCTCTAACAAAATAAATATTCAATATTCGATTCAATTAAAAATATGATATTCCAAAATAATTACGTAAACTACATTTTGGAAAATATATTGCTGCATGACTGACAGCATAGTGATCGTCTTCATAGTCTTTTTCTTCTATGTGTTTAGTTATTTTTTTATTGATTTAATATATATTTTATACATCATTAAAAAAACTATCATTCTGGATTTTTCCTCTATATAAACTATAGCAGTGCCAAATTTCGCAATCCTCCGTCTACGTAATTTTCGTGCAAAATATTTCCTTCACGTGTTAATATATAGTTGCTGATGACTTGGAATTCAAATATTTGTTTTTTTCAGGTATCTACTCTCATCGAGATCTGGACTCGTCACAAGTTCAAATTGTGACTCCTCTGAAAGTGACTCGCGAAGGCGAGTTGGTCTCGCACAAGTTAGACCACGCGCACGCACACGGGCATGCGCGTGCTCGCCGTGACCTACACGAGACGGAGCACGAGCTACCTCACTCGTTACATTACAATCTTACGGTCGACGGACGACACCTCAGGCTGGACCTGAGGTAAGTACATTAAAAAAACTGCCTAGCTCATTACAAAATCAACTTAGGCCAAGTTCACATGATAAGCGCTTAACGCGCGTTATACGCGAGTAAAATTTTACTATAGCATTCACATGGTGTTTGCTTCCTAAATCTTAAGTTCTTGTTTGAATAAACGCTAATTGTAATATTCCATAGCGCAGGACGTTTCTATATTTAATCTATAAACAATTCGGTATTAAAAACTTCGTTTTCCATTTTGGAAGTTTCTAGATGAACTGAGCAAATCCCAAAATAACGTCTACCCGCGTCAAAATCGCGCGCTTATATGAACATTATCATAGAAAACCAATGACAATAGTCGCGCGCAGTTAACATGTGTACGGTCTGAATAAAATGTATGTAGTTGTTAACGCGCTTCGTCAAAACGCGCGTTAGCGCTTGCCATGTGAACCTAGCCTTATTTATATTTTCTGATAATCGAAACCCGTGATTTCGTTAACGCCAATTAAAGCTTTTGCGTACCTTCAATAAAGTATGTCTTCAGCTCTGCGGGCGGGTTCGATCTCGCCGATGACCAACATTATCTAAATACAATTTTTAGCTTTTCATTTCAAAATTGTAAAAAATTACATCTTAAAAAATTAAATCTCTTAACAAAAAAAAATATTTTCATATTCAATTTTACAATTACACAATATAATAATTCAGTCTTCAAGTAACCAATAATCTAGCACGCGATGATAATATACTGGCTTAGATCGCGCCAATTCAATATCGCGCCACTCAACATTATCTACTGTACAGATATGTGTCAATTTCGCACATACTCAAAACTCAAAAGATCAGTGACCGTCACTGTATCTCAGATCTCGTACTACATAAATGCTCCGGGTCTACCGTAACAATATCGCTGATAATTATCAAGGTCTTGGAAAACAGCTTGAGATAATACAACAGTCACTATAAATATTTTTTATAAAATGTCATAAATCATTCGTATCCGCTCTACATATTAAGATTGTTTAATCTGTGATATACTACGTGTGGAAAGTAATGTTTTAAGATAATTAAAAACTTATTTCACAATATTTCACCTCTTTCGATTCAAAAATCTGGAATCACGATTTTCTATCACAATTGACAGAAAATATTGTAAAAGAAAAATTATAACATTCTTTTTTTATATTGAACGCCCTCAATTGTTTACATACCAGTTGTGTACATAGAGTTACTATACTATAATAGGGATGCCAGCCTAAAATGTGCCTGTCTCTCTTTTTTATGTGCATTTAGATAAAGATAAGTTACGAGTAAGATACGAGTTTCATTATTTATTGTTATACTCTCACTTACTCTATGGTTCTTTATCGATGGCCATATTTACATAAAATCATAGACAAACTTAGTAAATTGTCGAAAAAGGAAAACCCTGCAGTTTACAAGAGATCAAAAAAGCATGAAAAAATATTATTTTTTACAAAATACGTCAAAATAAATTCATCACAAGCATTCTCTAGCGCAGAATGATTATGTCTGAATCATTTCCCTGACAGTTTACTTTGTTCTTATCACTAGCGACCTTCACATGTATTTGAACTTGCTCTCACTATATTTACTTACATGTATTTATTTCGAGAAATATACATTTATAGCGTTGACACGATTGTATGTTCGGTTTGTTAATAAAAAAAAGGGATTTATAAATCCCCATTGACAATGAAATTATATCAAATATTGATTTCTGTCTTTTCCGACAAAAAAAAGCTTTTAACAAAATTTCATGTCCCTACTGTTAACTGTTGACGAGTTCTTTTTTTTTCCTCGTCATGCTCATCATTGTCATCGGGGCTGCAGTAGTATGTAAAATTTCAGCTCAATCGGACCCCGGAAAGTGGGTCAAAATTAACTTGCAAAATTCCACCTTCACATAAAAATATAAACATACAAGGCAAACTCAAGAGCATTATACCCGTAACTATAATTAAACGCGCTAGCTTGAAAGAAGCCATCGTGCAGTAGTTGTACTAAATATTTATTCTATCTTGACGTCTAGACTATATCTCAAGTAATTCAATCAATAATTAAGATAATTTATATTCGACTTGCACTATAAGAATACGTACACGTGCTTAAAACTATCATCTCTTAAACTCACACAAAAGAGATTAGCACTTGAGACGACTGGATCGCATACTAATTAAGCTATCAACGTGATCAGAACATGTAAGAGAAATACAGACTTTCGCATTCATATTACTGATGTGGATTTATAAAAATCTCATCGTCATTTTAAATATTTTTGTATATTAAATTAAATCACTACATATTATAAAACAAAGTCCATATTTCCGTATGTACGCATACAACTTTAAAACTACGCAACCGATTTTGATGCGGTTTTTTTTCATAGATAGAGTGATTCCAGAGAAAGGTTTGTACGTATAATAACATTCAATACGAAGTACGATCAATCAATCGATCAACCAATCGACCAACCAATCGACCAATCAATCGACCAACCCATCGACCAACCCGTCGACCAACCCGTCGACCAACCCGTCGACCAACCCGTCGACCAGCCCGTCGACCAGCCCGTCGACCAGCCCGTCGACCAACCCGTCGACCAACCCGTCGACCAACCCGTCGACCAACCGGTCGACCAACCGGTCGACCAATCCGTCGACCAACCCGTCGACCAACCCATCGACCAACCGGTCGACGAACCCATCGACCAACCCATCGACCTACCCGTCGACCAACCCGTCGACCAACCCGTCGACCATCCCGTCGACCAAGCCATCGACCAACCCGTCGACCAACCCGTCGGCCAACCCGTCGGCCAACCCGTCGGCCAACCCGTCGGCCAACCCGTCGGCCAACCCGTCGGCCAACCCGTCGGCCAACCCGTCGGCCAACCAGTCGGCCAACCCGTCGGCCAACCCGTCGACCAACCCGTCGACCAACCCGTCGACCAACCCGTCGACCAACCCGTCGGCCAACCAGTCGGCCAACCCGTCGACCAACCCGTCGACCAACCCGTCGACCAACCCGTCGACCAACCCGTCGACCAACCCGTCGACCAACCCGTCGACCAACCCGTCGACCAACCCGTCGACCAACCCGTCGACCAACCCGTCGACCAACCCGTCGACCAACCCGTCGACCAACCCGTCGACCAACCCGTCGACCAACCCGTCGACCAACCCGTCGACCAACCCGTCGACCAACCCGTCGACCAACCCGTCGAGCAACCCGTCGACCAACCCGTCGACCAACCCGTCGAGCAACCCGTCGTTCGTACTTCGTTAGTTAGTAACATAACAAGAACTGAAATACATCGTTATTCGGCTGAGTAGAATAGACCACCCTCATTTCTTACCCAAGTGCCGTAAAATATGACTAAGGTAAGTTGACGTCAGGGAGGCGGCCGGTCGTAAATACCTAGCCAAATCACGTGGCATGTTTAAAACATACCGTTGCCGTTGCCGTCGCCGTTATCCCCACTTAGAGTGGGAACAGGGCAGGAGGATGATGAGTTAGTTCTTAGAAGTAAAATCTTTAGAACCTATCGACTTGAATCAGTGACTTGAAAAAAAAAAGGCATTGTCTAAATATCACTACATATTATAAAACAAAGTCCATATTTCCGTATGTACGCATAAAACTTTAAAACTACGCAACCGATTTTGATGCGGTTTTTTTTTCATAGATAGAGTGATTCCAGAGGAAGGTTTGTACGTATAATAACATTCAATACGAAGTACGATCAATCAATCGATCAACCAATCGACCAACCAATCGACCAATCAATCGACCAACCCATCGACCAACCCGTCGACCAACCCGTCGACCAACCCGTCGACCAGCCCGTCGACCAGCCCGTCGACCAGCCCGTCGACCAGCCCGTCGACCAACCCGTCGACCAACCCGTCGACCAACCGGTCGACCAACCGGTCGACCAACCGGTCGACCAACCCGTCGACCAACCCGTCGACCAACCCATCGACCAACCGGTCGACGAACCCAACGACCAACCCATCGACCAACCCATCGACCTACCCGTCGACCAACCCGTCGACCAACCCGTCGACCATCCCGTCGACCAAGCCATCGACCAAGCCGTTGACCAACCCGTCGGCCAACCCGTCGGCCAACCCGTCGGCCAACCCGTCGGCCAACCCGTCGGCCAACCCGTCGGCCAACCCGTCGGCCAACCAGTCGACCAACCCGTCGACCAACCCGTCGACCAACCCGTCGACCAACCCGTCGACCAACCCGTCGACCAACCCGTCGACCAACCCGTCGACCAACCCGTCGACCAACCCGTCGACCAACCCGTCGACCAACCCGTCGACCAACCCGTCGACCAACCCGTCGAGCAACCCGTCGACCAACCCGTCGTTCGTACTTCGTTAGTTAGTAACATAACAAGAACTGAAATACATCGTTATTCGGCTGAGTAGAATAGACCACCCTCATTTCTTACCCAAGTGCCGTAAAATATGACTAAGGTAAGTTGACGTCAGGGAGGCGGCCGGTCGTAAATACCTAGCCAAATCACGTGGCATGTTTAAAACATACCGTTGCCGTTGCCGTCGCCGTTATCCCCACTTAGAGTGGGAACAGGGCAGGAGGATGATGAGTTAGTTCTTAGAAGTAAAATCTTTAGAACCTATCGACTTGAATCAGTGACTTGAAAAAAAAGGCATTGTCTAAATATCACTACATATTATAAAACAAAGTCCATATTTCCGTATGTACGCATAAAACTTTAAAACTACGCAATCGATTTTGATGCGGTTTTTTTTCATAGATAGACTGATTCCAGAGGAAGGTTTGTACGTATAATAACATTCAATACGAAGTACGATCAACCAATCGACCAACCAATCGACCAATCAATCGACCAACCCATCGACCAACCCGTCGACCAACCCGTCGACCAACCCGTCGACCAACCCGTCGACCAGCCCGTCGACCAGCCCGTCGACCAGCCCGTCGACCAACCCGTCGACCAACCCGTCGACCAACCCGTCGACCAACCGGTCGACCAACCCGTCGACCAACCGGTCGACCAACCGGTCGACCAACCCGTCGACCAACCCGTCAACCAACCCATCGACCAACCGGTCGACGAACCCATCGACCAACCCATCGACCTACCCGTCGACCAACCCGTCGACCAACCCGTCGACCATCCCGTCGACCAAGCCATCGACCAACCCGTCGACCAGCCCGTCGACCAGCCCGTCGACCAGCCCGTCGACCAGCCCGTCGACCAGCCCGTCGACCAGCCCGTCGACCAGCCCGTCGACCAGCTCGTCGAACAGCCCGTCGACCAGCCCGTCGACCAACCGGTCGACCAACCCGTCTGCCAACCGGTCGACCAACCCGTCGACCAACCCGTCGACCAACCCGTCGACCAGCCCATCGACCAGCCCGTCGACCAGCCCGTCGACCAGCCCGTCGACCAGCCCGTCGACCAGCCCGTCGACCAGCCCGTCGACCAACCCGTCGACCAGCCCGTCGACCAGCCCGTCGACCAACTGGTCGACCAACCCGTCGGCCAACCCGTCGACCAACCCGTCGACCAACCGGTCGACCGGTTGGTCGATTGGTTGGTCGATTGGTTGATCGATTGATTGATCGTACTTCGTATTGAATGTTATTATACGACCAACCCGTCGACCAACCGGTCGACCAACCGGTCGACCAACCGGTCGACAAACCCGTCGACCAACCCGTCGACAAACCCGTCGACCAACCGGTCGACGAACCCGTCGACCAACCCGTCGACGAACCCGTCGACCAACCCGTCGACGAACCCGTCGACCAACCCGTCGGCAAACCCGTCGACCAACCCGTCGGCAAACCCGTCGACCAACCCGTCGGCCAGCCCGTCGGCCAGCCCGTCGGCCAACCCGTCGGCCAGCCCGTCGGCCAACCCGTCGGCCAACCCGTCGGCCAGCCCGTCGGCCGACCCGTCGGCCAGCCCGTCGGCCAGCCCGTCGGCCAGCCCGTCGGCCAGCCCGTCGGCCAGCCCGTCGGCCAACCCGTCGGCCAGCCCGTCGGCCAACCCGTCGGCCAGCCCGTCGGCCAACCCGTCGGCCAGCCCGTCGGCCAACCCGTCGGCCAACCCGTCGACCAACCCGTCTAAACCCTACGAGATTTATCAAAATGATGTACTAAGTATTTGTACACCATGAAAAGGTCTACAGAAAAGTCCGCGATAGTATATGTATATCTCTTATGGATAACCCACAATAGCAGTTTTTGTCATTTACTTTTTACGAAAAATGATGCTTTATGTTCAAAGCAATTTTTATACAATACAGCAT
This sequence comes from Morpho helenor, assembly GCA_029227775.1. NCBI lineage: Eukaryota > Metazoa > Arthropoda > Insecta > Lepidoptera > Nymphalidae > Morpho > Morpho helenor. The sequence continues at coordinate 6,964,894 of JARGCU010000006.1, forward strand.
TAATCCTTATTTAGTCCAATTAAGAACCTTAAATATATTGTTTATTTAATATTGATCAATATGACCCTTTACAGCATGTCATTTAAATAAACAGTTTCGAAGATATTACAGATTTAAAATGCAGGGGCCGCGCCGCGAGCCTATAAATAGCGCGTCGGAGGTCGCGGTTCGCCTCTCGGCGATGCTTCCGCGCTCGCCCGTCTTATCGGTGACGCTGTCAAAGCCAGTAGGGCTAACAGCATTAGTCAAATTCGAAAAAAAAAACGTGGTTCGCCCTTTAACCATTTGAATTTAGCAGCGATCGGACGCATTTATGATCGGAGCTCTCTAGCGAGGAAAATAACAATCACTACATATTATAAAACAAAGTCCATATTTCCCTATGTATGCATAAAATTTTAAAATTATGCAACAGATTTTGATGCGGTTTTTTTTAATAGATAGAGTGATTCCAGAGGAAGGTTTGTACGTATAATAACATTCAATACGGAGTAGAGAAATACTGTAATTTTTGAGGTTTCTGTAAATAATTAAACTGTAAACCCTACGAGATTTATCAAAATAATGTACTAAGTATTGGTACATCTTGAAAAGGTCTACAGAAAAGTCCGCGATGGTATATGTCTAATTTTTATGGATAAGCCACTAAAGCATTTTTTGTCGTTCACTTTTTACGAAAAATAATGCCTTATTTTTGAAGCGATTCTTATACAATACAGCATTAATCCTTATCCAATTGAGTACCTTAAATAAATTGTTGATTTAATATAGATCAATATAGCCGTTTACAGCATGTAATTTAAGTGAACATTTTCGGAGATATTACAGATTTAAAATGCCGTGAGGAGGCCGCGCTTCGCCCTATAACACTTCGACTTTAGCAGCGATGTCGCTCTTTCAAGAGTTTGTTTAAAGACATTCTGTAATTAATTGTAAAAATAAAATACAAAGGTAAAATATAAAAGTAAATAAGTAATAATGTACTATATGAATTTAGATATTCCAAAGATAGCAGGAAATCTTCTTGGTATAGGGAAAGGAAATTGTTTTCCACCAAATTTAACGCTACGGCCACGGGCAGTAATAAATAAATCAAAACAACTGGATCGATTTTAATCATTTTTTTTACACTGACTGACATGGGATATATATTTTATACCCGTGCGAAGCAGGGGCAGGCCGCTAGTATTTTTATAAATGACTAAATTTTAATACTTTTTGTAAATTAATTAATTAATTTAGTAAAAGTATTTAACTCATTTCTTACCGAGGTTTCGTAAAAGACAACTAAGGCAAGTTGACTCGCCGTGTGGTATACGGTTGAGTAGACACCCTCTTTCTTACCGAGGCGTCGTAAATAGTTTATATATCGCCATTGATGCTAAAATATTGATAGTCCATAATATGGTTACTTATCTTTAATATTTAAATGAGTTAATCTTGTATGTATATATGTATATATATTATCGGAATCTCGTAAACGGCTCCAACGATTTTCCTGAAATTCAGCATGTAGGGGGTTTTGGGGGAGAAAAATCGATCTAGCTAAGTTTTATTTAAAAAAAATCCTATTTTTTCCCTGCTTTTGGGCATTAAAAATACTAAAATTTACATTGGATTGAATTTTTGCGATTAACTGTCAAGTCAGCGTAGCGTATTCGGGGGACGGGTGGTATCGAGAAATGAAAATACCTAGAATCGAGCCCCACTTAACCCTATTATTTTTCCTTTTTTTGTAATAGTTTCTTTTTTTATTACCAAGCACGCTCGGTCACCCAAATATTAGCACTTATATATCAAAACAAATATATCGCGGTCTATAGAACAGCAGTACAAACTATATCACAGGGTACAGTACTACAATCGGTTTGTATAATAACCGTCCGTCGTATTTGAACTTGTATTGACTCTGTTATCTACACTTTAGTGAGGCTGCTACGTTATCATATAGCACAGTGAGGCTAATACGTCTGATTAAGTAGGAAAAATGCTAAAATTCTTATATAAAAAAGCTATAAGTCTGTATTACTATTATACATACTAATTCTATTTGGCCGCCTTTTACGACATATCGGTAAGAAATAAGGGTGTTCTTACCGAGATGTCGTAAAAGGTAACTAAGGTTAGTGGAATGCGCCTTGTGGTATCCGGCTAAGTAGAATATTTTTTTGATTTATTGAACCATAAAATAAAATTTTACAATACTTTTTTTATCCTAGATCCCTAATCTAGGAAAACCCGTATGGGACAGTACTTTTCCAAAACTTATCAAATATTAATATTTAACTCATTCTTATCAATTCAATAATTTTTTATATAACTACGTATATGTACTATACAAACTTAATACTACAGTAATGATAAAATTTTAATTTGTGTGTAAAAGCGACTTAAGGGAAATTGACCCGCCGTAAATTATCCGTTTCGAGTAGAGTAGACCAGCCTCATTTCTACCAAGTAAGTTGTCGTCAGGCAGGCGGCCGGTTGTAAAATAACTAGCCAAAACATGCAAGAACATGTTGTGCCGACCCTAGTTAGAGAGGGATAAGGGCAAGAAGATGAGAATGATACTAACTCTATTTCGTACATTGCTTTTTGTCTCTTCTAATCTTAACCTACCATAAAAGATTATAAAGCACTATCTCACCTCACACATACGTCGCTTAACAATCAAGGTTACAAAAATTTCGATTATAATTTTGTATTTAAATGATATACCATGAATATTCATTTACTCTGCATATCATTTTATCTTTATTATATTGAAATTTTATTGATAATAAATATTTTGTTTAAAATCCCTAAAATAATTACATTGCGATGGCTTCTTATGACATCTAAAACTTTATAAATTATTAGATTTTACCCGCGACTTTATTCGCGTTGTTGTCGTGTGATAGGTCGTTCATAGATAGCGCTTTTTAATTACATCGTATGCCTGTAGAGTTAACAGGATTTTTATAGGCTATATGTTATTCCGGTGTATAATAAATAATTGTGCAAAATTGCATCGGTATTAGTTCAGTGGATGCGCCGTGAAAGAGTAACAAACATACATCCATACTCACAAACTTTCGCATTTATAATATTAAGTAGGATAGGATAGGATTACATATTCAAAGGAAAAATGTAATTTTTTATAAGAACTATCAAACAATCATTAAAATCAAAGGTTTTTTGCACAATATTTGTTTCGTGACGTTATAAGTAGATATAACTGGTGTTTAACTTCTAATCTTGGGTTCACAAAACAACACTATTTATTTATTATTCTAATTATACTTTTATATTATGTTATCTTTATGACTACTAACAATGTCTGCGACGTGTAATCGCATGAGGCCATTCCTTAATACTATTTCAGATTCGGTATTTTCAAAACCATATCTGAATTAAAGTATTGCTTGGCAGGATTGGTAGATGCCTTAACTTTTTCCAAAATTATCATTATATTTCAAACAATAAATTATCTCTAAACACCCGCCCTGTGGTATCCGGCTGAGTAGAATAGACCAACCTCATTTCCAACCGAAGTGTCGTCAAAGGCGACTAAGGTAAATTGACCCACCGTATGGTGTCCGGTTTAGTAGAATAGACCACCCTTTTTCTTACCGAGGTGTCGTAAAATACGACTAAGGTAAGTTGACGTCAGGCAGGCGGTCATTTGCCTAATCTTGTGCCGACCCCACTTAGAGTGGGATAAGGGCAGGGTTTTTAAAGGCTACCACTGATTCGTTTGCTCCTATCGAAAATATTCAGAAAAAACTTGGTGAATAATCTTTTTAAAAATATTTATACAATTTGATTAATTGATTACATGTTAATCGTTGCAGCCTGGTATGTAGCTGACTGCAGTTAAAATATGCTATATTCAATTTTATAGCAGCTTTATTTAGCAGCATCGTTTTAAGATAATTTCTAAACTTGTGTAAAGGCAACTACAGATAATGAAGTATGAGTACTAATTTCACAAGTATGAGGTTATTTATAAAATAAAATAAACACTTCTAAATATATTTAGCTCGTATACATACGGTCTACGGAAATATCGCGTCATCACTGAATATAGCAATATATTAAATTGGTCCCAATAAGGCTGAAAAGGAATTGTTATATCTTATCTTTTCAATTTATATTATTAAATTCACACGCTCCCATATCTTTCTGCACATTTTCGATTTCTATCAGAAGCCAGTTCTCAGTTTAAAATCCAGTAACAATAACCTTTCCCTAGTCATCTCGACATGCGTATCGCGAACGCGTGCCAAACCTCTTCACAAACTGTATAGTTAACCAATATCAACGTAATATTGGAAAAAACGTACAAAAACAAAGTAATGTAAATTCTATTATAACATGCGTTTTATTATTATATCATACGTATATTTTATATCAAACATCTATTTAATACGTTATATGTTATTTGGCCTGCAATTTTCAACGTTAAAACTACACAAATAAACATGATATACAATTTCACTTAATACTAATATCTATTCGTAAGTTAGTTTTCTATTGTATAGCCCGCTTAAAGTATAGTTTAGAAGATGCATAAAAAACAGCATGCATAAAAAAGCTAAATCACATTGTATTACTATATAACAAAAGCAATAAGAAAAGATATAGAGGAAAAAAATAAAACAAAACTATCATATTCGCCTTTTCTAAGATATTGTCGCGTTATGTATTGTTATAGTGATTTCAAAAAATTACAACTAATATTTACATTAAAGCCTCGCCAATTAATCTTAACAAGTCCTGTGTTTTTAAATTCGCACGTTCACTATCATTTTAATATGAATTCATCGTACAAACAAACTCTAATTGATAAAATAAAACAAGATTAATGATATCTCGATTACGTGATTCTATTTAGTCAGAGTAAGTAAGCGACTGGACGCCCGAAATTGAAAGTGAAATTGCTTCAACTTTTATAGTGACGGGTAGATAATTGACAATAGTTATAGATAATTCGCAATTTTAGTTTTTTGTTACTATTACACTACAATAATTTATTTTATTATTTAGTTATATTTAAAAATAAACCATGAGCATAGTTTTTAGGAGTTTAAATACCTATATATAACAGTATCTTTTTCCAAGCATCTATATCCATCTCAATCAATCTATACTTATTACGAGTATAAAAAAATCCTCAAAGTTGTCTGTCTGTATGTAATCGATTTTCTCAATATCTACTAAACGGATTTTTGTATGGTAAAAACCATTAGGTAAAAACCTAAATGTAGTGCAATTCTTCCGAAAGGTTTAGGTTAATAATACCGTTTAAAATGTAAATTGTGTTAAAACGGTCGTGCAGTTGTAAAAAAACTCGCATGCACAAAAGCAAAGCAATTATAGTCATATTTTACGACACCTCAATAAGAAAGAGGGTGGTCTATTCTACTCAGCCGAATACCACACGGCACCTGAAATTATAATTCCGAAAATATTTCTTACAAATTTTCTTCTTATAATATTTTTAGTAAGAAAAAAAAGATTTTTCTACATTTTTCTTGTATTACACTACATAGTATCAAATATGTGTATCAAATATAGGTATAAATAACCTAATTGATATTTAACATTTATTATGTTCTGGCAAGGTAAAGTAAAACAGCGTTAGAAAAATTTCGTATGGTTATAAAATATAATGTTTAAAATATATAGGATCTATAGTGAAACCAATAGTTTGAAGAAGGGAGGTCTTAAAAGAATTTTCAAATATAGGTCAATCATCCAAACATTGCCGCGTTTTTCTATCCCTCATTTATAACTTATTTTTAACCATGTTGTGATTCTAAATTGAAATTAACTAGATTCCACTGCTATATTTATTTGTTAAATCAATGTGGGAGGATATCAAAGTCATAATAAGTCAATTAGCGCGTCTATTATAACGTCTATTTATCACACAAGTTTATTTTAACCAAAAACATACAATGTACCTATGTTTATTATTATAAAATAATGAAAAATGTTGTTTCTTACGATGAAACAATATTTCTATTCAGTTGCAATTTTAATGATGCAAATTTTTTTCCTTATTAATTTATTACATCGATTTACCGGTTACAAGATAACAAATACCAAGCAATTTGTTTCATTAGGCATCACTGCGATAACTTCCCGAATTTGACTCAGCGCCGTCTGCTAATGAGACGAACAAAACACTTAAATTAACACTTGAGCGATAGTTTGACATTAATAATGTAGCAACAATGCCTCTATTAATCTTATAATTACATGAATATATATTTTTTCTGAGTCATTTTAATACAATGACCTCAGATTCGGTAGATATTCCAAACTAAACTGGTCAGACAGGCTACTGTAGCTTTTATAATGGCTATTTATTCATAAATGAAATTATATTTCTTTCATTCACAAGTTAATAATGCTTTTATCGGCTTATAAAAGTATTAAGTCATTATATATTTTTAAGTAACGCTAAAAAATTTCCCTTTTTGTTTCGCGCGAACGACAAAGATTGCCATCACAAATCATCATCATGTTATTTTACAATTTGTAAATTAAATCATAGTATTAAAACAAAAATTTCATAGAGAATATCAAATCTTCGGAATAAATTAACGTCAAGTTTTCATTATTTTCTTGAGTTTATTTTTCGGTTCTGAGGTTTTTTATTGTTACTACATAATTAATTTAAGATATTTTTTTGATTATTTAACATATAATCCTGTGAAGATCCGAATAAATAAATAAACTATTAACTACTAGGATAAGGATTTAACCCCGCGAACTTTTGGTAAGGATCGCGTGCTTTATCCGTTTGCCATCATTGCTATATTAACTCACATTGGTTAAAAATATTCGACCTCGAGCCGGCCATCTCGTATAAGACATTTCCAAGGAATACACATAAATCTTCATAAAACCGTCTGTCGTTATCTTCGGGGAGATACTTTGTATAGTTATGTTATAAATATTTATGAACGTTTGTATTATAGCAATAATTTGCCAAAGACAACATTTTAGTTAAAAAATTGTTAATTTTTTGACCGAAAGATTTCTACAATCCACTGAGTCGAACAAGTCTACTCATGTGTTTTCAAAAATCGAAAATAAAATAGCGACTCTGCAATTTTTTTGAGATTATCATTCCAGTTGGGGTATAGCGAGGTCTTACTAATACCAGGTCGTGTCCATCGTACTTCTTTGTCCTATATTCCTCAACCATTAACATAAATTTTTGTTCAATTCAAAAATTTTTGTTAAATTCATAATAATCTCCCCTTTCGGATTGAATGACAAGCAAATCTATCTTCCGCTTATACTGAACGAAATATAAGATACTAATTGTGCCAGCAGCTTCGCTCGCATAGAAATCAGTGTCACAATTTTTTTCCCGAATTGCAATTTTGAAAATAAGGGATTTTTGAATAACTTTCCCCGTTTACTTAGCGCACGCAAGGGAAGCTTTAAATTTTCGCTATGCCTATAACCTTCCTTGATAAATGGACTATCTTACAACAATAATTTTTCAAATCGGTCCAGTAGTACCTGAGATTAGCGCGTTCAAACAATCAAACAAATAAAACATTGCTTCTGCGTTATATATTAGTACCTATAGATAAGAAAACAAAAAAAGAAAAGAAAAAGTAATAAACTTGAAAAGGATTTTAGTATCAGTGCACGTGAACTGTCAAGTCTTTACTTTAAAAGCTGTAAGTTGGTTTCGTCGATCTCGTAAGTTCATATAAAGGTTCGGGACGTTCTTTAATTCTCCTCCGAATTTAAGCATTGTATTGAGTCATTTGCATACCAACAATGAAACGTAAATAACGCATAATGTATCTTAAATTTAAAGTTCGTTTTATCGTATAATAGGCAGATGATAAAACGTATTATGTAAATCGGAGACACGAGCGGAATAATGATGCGGCGCCAATTAGATTTTCCTACTCAAATGAGATGTTTTATTTATCTCCCTTATATCGAAAACTGTAATCATCGTCATCCTCCTGCTCTTATCCCACTCTAAGTGGGGTCGACACAACATGTTACAAACATATTGTCACATGATGACATGATTTACGACCGGCTGCCTGCCTGACGTCAACTTACCTTAGACGTATTTTACGACACCTTGGTAAGAAAGATGGTGGTCTTTTACTCAACTGATTTTACTCAGTAACGGTTCTGATTTTTCTTAACCGGATACCACACGGTAGGATTAAATTACTTATTAATAAATAATATCCGTTTATCAATAAAGGCTTTTGTCTTAAATATTTTTTTTCTTCGTTTTTATATTGTCAGAAGCCGTAATGGTAATTATGCTTTCTTGTACAAAAGACAAGATAAACCCTAGGACAAGCATCTTTAGTTTTCTTTAAAATAATCATGATTTTAATTAAGATTTACAATATACTAGCAGACTCTGCCACGCGTTGTCAAGCACGCGCACGTACGCTTGTGTATTGTAGTGGAAGTGGTGGAGGTTTTTAGAACATGTGTTTTTGGGAACCCTGCATCTGTCAGGTATGATAACGGATAGTCCACTCTACATTTAGCAATATATATATTCTTTTTACTTTATCGGATTATAGTTAAATAATTTTATTACTACTTTTGTATTATGGATCTCCGCAAAGTAACACCTAATTCTATAAATTATTTTAGCTGTAGATAAATATAACAATTCTAATAAATAAGATATATACATATAATACAAAATTTAACTCTTGCTATCAACTAAAAGTCGCAGCATTTATGTAGTAGGTAATCGAATCGCTTTCTCAATCGACTTCTATCAGGGTTCAGCTTTTATTGAACGCACGTTACATTTTACCAGAAGCCATCATAAAAATTTAAAAGGCAACTGACGAAAAGTTCAAGATGGTGCACTGTCTAATGTGTATGGAAATTATTGCAATAAATTCATGTATATGTAGTAGTAGATATAGAACTTGATCTGTTTTATAAGTGCTTCTACGAATAAAACTATAATCGATATCTATATCTATACTTAATTTAAAATAGAATCTGTATAAGTTGTCAGGTCTTTATGTGATCGATTTTCTCAATAGCTACTGGACGCATTTTTGTACGTGTGTAATGTTTTCACTTAAAGGTTGTTCAATTCTTCATGAAAGTTTTAGTTAATAACATTATGGTTTAATGTAAATTGTGTTAAAGAGGTCATGTTACAACAATTTTTAGTGAGGGTTAAAACAAACTTATAAAGTAGTGGGCCTGTAAAAACTTTATCTCTCTATGGAGATAAGGACTGAAACCCGGAAAAATGCCTGTACTTCGCTATTGGCGATAATTAATAAATAAAATAAATAAATAAGTAATCGTTGGTCGTAGGATCGTCTATAATGATCATCGTGCAAGTGACAACATGGTCATCCGTTTTATCATACAATACATACGTATCACCTATTACCTTTCATACGTGTCCGAAAAACCGTTAATTCCCGGTTTGTAGGCGATCGTAGGCGATCATAAACGATCGTAATTCACAAAGCTCCGGATTATATATGTATATATATATGCAAGTTTCCACAAGAAGCTCTGTCACGGTAAAGCGTAATGAATTGTCAATATCAACTAAGCACAAAGTTTTTACAGAAAGCTCGGAGCTTAAACTCAGAAATCCTTGATAAAGGTCACGTGCTCACGTCGATCACGCGATGCTGATAAAATTAAACACTAATAATACTTCCGTTGATAATTTAAATTGCGTTTATTTTTCTAAATACTAAGTGGGTCTCGAAGTTTATTACTTGTGGACCTCAATTAACACACTGAATTGTATTATAATGAGTGTTCTTAATTTAATAATTCTAAAGAACAAAGGAATTGTGACCCTAAAATATTTTAAACATGTTTTAAAACATTTAAACAATGTGTAAACGTGAATTGAAAATTGGCAGTACCCTAATGCGCTTTATTTTAATGTAAAGATAAAATGTGAAGCTTTTTATTTGTATATTACTTTCTTTAAAAAAAACCTAAGGACAAGATCGCTGAAATAGAATTTGTTTTACCTGTTTCCTTAGGTAAGATTAATATTTATTTAAATTTAAATATGCTAAGCTAGCTGTTATAGCCCAGAGGTGAGATCGTGCAACTCTTTCGAGGGGATCACTGGTTCAAAACCCGTGCAGGTATCAATGAATTTTTTTGTTAAAACTTATATGTCTAATTAGTATTTGTTGTCAGTTTATCACACGCTTTTTACAAGCACAGTTTATCACACTTTATGTATAAACTGCCAATACGCATCGATCTATAGTCTGCCTATGGCAGACTTCTATCTATGTCTGTCTATGCCTATGGCTAACTTCCTTGCAAGCCGTTACTTTAGCCTAGAAAAATAAACAATACATAAAAACAACAACAAATAACTAATGAAGCCGGCAGTTAGTGTTTTGATCCCTTCTTCAAAGAACGAGCGAGTAATCCTGTATTATAAATAATCATGTCACCAGCTAACTAATTTAAATTTCATATCGACACCCGATAAAAATATATTACCACCTGGACTGTTAAGATTTCAAAATAGTGTAACTTGATATATTGTTCACCGTATCCATATTTTTATTTAACATGACCTTAAGTTATTGACCAACAAAATAATATAGAGCAAAACAAAAGCGTACAACATGTTTCATTATTTGTTTTGGATACGCGTATATATTAATTTTGTACAAGCTGTTGGCCAAGCGCCTAATACACCGCACGCACTACTTACTAGAGCCGGGGCAATAAATTCCCTCGGCTATTTCCGTGCATTTTTTTAAACCAGAACTTATCAAAACTCTTGTTCCAGAACGCTAGTTTTAACCGTGATTGACGACTTGTTAGCCGCTTCAAAAATCAAACAAGTTAAAACTACTAGACAAATATACCCGGTTCATAAAAACTAAATAAAGCATACGTTCTCCTTTCTCCCTGGAGAGAGGCATATGTATATAGCTTAAAGCTTTAGTTATACTAAACAATTTCTTCATAGAGAGTTGTACAGGTGATACACATTTATAAAATTCCCGTTTGATTAATGAACCCCTTAACAAATAAAGATGATTTGATTATTTTAACCCATCTTATTAATAACTGAAAATTGCTATGGCTCAGTGTAGTCATAATGTAACACAAACACACACACACACATGAACATACACAAATATACACACGCACACAAACACATAAATACAAACTCAAACATATACACACTCATTTATTCTTTATTGTTATGGTACACGAGTATACCTGACTTATTCACTAGAAGGTTCCTTTATATAGTAATGCAGAATTCTGGTAATGAATAAATGAATTTTGAATTTTTTGAATGTGTAATTTCCTGGTGACGTAGAGAATAGTACATTTCATCGCGACCTATGGATCTGACTCTTTACCGTTGGGTATAAGCTTTAAATAAGCAAAAAAGGTCTAAGTCACTCTGAAGAACAGGCTGATGGTGAAAGACCATGAGGCACCAGAATACCCAGTGTTGGTTGACTTCTTACTTCGTGCATAAGTGAAAAAATTCTCAGAGTTGCATCCGCATTAAAAATCCTTTCGCATTGATTCAAGATCATAAAAATATGTATTTAAAACTGACACCTACTAAATTTATTTGATCCTAAGTCAATTTTAAATGCTGTAGTTAGGGAACTACAACAAGCAAAGTTACACAATTTCGCTAATACAGCTTAAGTTCTTATCTAGGCTTAGATATAATGAATTCCTATTCTGGTTCCGAACAGCATTCTTGTTGCCAATAATGCAATAAATGAAAAGATAAAATCGACGTTATCTAGTTAAGATTAGAATAGCGTTCCTTAAGTTATTTAAATACTTAAACACTCCCGGGAACATTGTTATTTGTACAGAAAATGTTTACTGCAAAGTTACGAGTACTTAACTATACTTAATATAACTCCCTGTCTGTATGTGTTTTTCTCAAAATCTACTTAACTTTGGTTTTGACTAAAAGGCAATGCGTTATGTCCGGAAGGTTTAGATTAATAGTGCATTTCGGTTTTATATAAATTGTGTTGAAGAGGTCGCGCACTTGTAAAAAAACTTGTCTGCAGAGAGCTTTCGTTGCGTGCGCCGCGTAAACCAATCGAGATACACTAAAGTAATGTAGTAGAAAATTGTGGATCTACAAAAATACTACAAAAAGTTTGCGACAGCATGTCTCTATCTCTTATGATTAACAATAACCACTTTTTTATCCAAAAATTTTATTAAAGACACGCGGGCGGATCCGCAGCACAGGTAGTTTTAAATAAAAATAAACCAAAAAAGAATTAAAGAAAATAAATTAATGCTATTTTTTTAGTTTAATTAATTTATTCGAATGATTAGAAATTCCGCGAGTTCAATAAGAGACGATACCAATAAGAGATTCCAATATGAGACAATAAACTTTGTCGTCTAGTTACGCCTCCCACAACAGCTTGTCATAGATTCTCGGCGTTTCATTTTTAGACGATATGATCATTCGCGATTGGTTTAAATATTTGTAATATAATGCAAACCCGTTGTAGACATTGTAAACCTGTTAATTAATCAAATTCATCAAGCCTACATTTTTTAAACGACAATGTCAACATAAGTAATTCCTAAATAAACCTTAAAGACAACTAATACAACCAGAAGCATTATCTACCGAGCTATTGCTATATTAAATTAAAACAATTTATATATAGATATTCGTATCATTTATTCTTTATTCTCAGTATTTTATGTTACAATAAATAAAAGAGGCATATAATAAAAATACATGATTTAAGTGTACTATCATATATAAATGTCAATGTGCAGCATCAACTTTAGTTACATAAAAACAGGCCGTAATATAAAATTATTATTTTTTTACTCTTAGTAAAATTCGTGAAATAATATACGTTTTATACGTTTGGTATCAACTTTCAAACTACCTCAGTCATGGCTGTTTGAAGGTACATAAGAGCGAATACACAAATGATTGATGAAAGGATTTATTAAATCTCGGACACTTGCCATTCCCCCGACTTTGTTTACATTATTATCCTGCCTTTATCTCAGCACAATAATCGGCACTACATGTTTTAAGCATGTTATTACTTGTTACATGATTTGGTTAGTTATTTTATGACCGGCTACCTGCCTGAAGTAATTTTACCTTAATCGTATTTTACGACACCTCGGTAAGAAATGAGGGTGGTACTATTCTATTTAATTTAATACCATAAGGCGTTCTTTGCAATGTATAATATTAAAATGATAAGAATTTGTATAGTAATTTCAATGTCTATTTTATTTTTACGTAATTTTGGTATTCGTTAAATTTACAAATCTATGAGTGAAAACTGAAATAACAGTCTTTTAGCCTAATTTCAAAAAAGAATAAAACAACATCGTTCGATTGAATCTACGGTCTATTTATTGGGTTAGTATCAGTAATTCATCGAAGAACTCGTGAACAGTTTATATACCTCCGATTTCATGTCCATATATGAAAAGCGTATTTATTTTCTATCCGTTTTGTCCCGTCTTAGGTCAACGTTGGGTATTTTCCGATAAAGGAAACTTACTATACAGTGCGGTCTACATTGAAATCTGATCGATAGACCTTTTCAAATATGGTATAAGGTCTTGTTAAATGGAATCATCGAGTTCATAAACGCTAAAAGCGTGGTCGTCTACAACGCGTTCCAGTAACATATTCTCTCTAATTGGCCGTTGAAAGGTGATAATATAATCCCGGACGTAAATTCGGGTCATTGAATACAATAATGAATAAATGCATATTTAATCACCTTAACGCCTTACTTTTAATATAATGTTAATGAATATCGAAAGCGTTGGTTGCTGATTTTATAGATAGCGCCTACTCTCATGGAGGCAATATTTATGTTTATTATATTTCAGTTGAAAGTATCAAAAGGTGTCATTTTATTTATTTATTATTCAAATAACGGAAATTAGCATTAATACATATTAATAATATCCTTACTTAATAGTATGTAGGTATATGCAAATTCAAAATATTCTTTGTTCAAGTAAAATAATTAGTAAGTAAATTCTGTCGTCAACTGTGTTGCTGGTAGAAAATTAATTTTACTGAGAACAATTTGAAGTTTATAAAATATAATTTGTTAACTGGTTCGGTCATAGCGATCTTTTTAACGTTAATGGTAGTTATTATATGGTTATTTCTATTTATACTATCAACATTTTAAACTGCTGTGTATCGTAAATTTTCAATTGTTATCAGAATGAATAAGTCCGTAACAAATGTACTCAACATCGATATTGGTGACCTACATTCTCTGAAACTTAATCCGTCTCAACACAGGCTAATTAGCTCGTCTGAGGACCCAGTTTAGATAACGCTTTGTAACAGTTTATATTAAGGCTAAATCATCGAGCGAGTGCAAGGGATCAAAGCGAAGGCACCGCGGAAGCGTCGCAATCCATGCAATCATTTCTCAGAAAGGCTATCATTCGTACTTCGAGTCGTGTGACCAGCACGCAATGCTCGAGCAATGCAACAAGAAGCTGCTCGTACAGTTTTTTTACGCAAAAAAATGCAGTGATTACACTTTCTATATCATAAAATAGTTTTAATTGAGGCCTTAAAATTTTTGACCCGAATGTAGATTGATAGGTTCTTATATTGTGTTTACAGCTTTAGCACTTGTCTGTTATCTTACCTGATGGTAAGTAAAATGCAAACCTAGATAAAACTCTTTAGCGCATTCTAATCAGCAATCTACCGAAACACTAAATCGTGTGGCAGTACGGTTTTCCTGATAGTGTGAACTTGCTATACTAATTACCGACAAGATCTTTTTTTTATGGAATAGGATGGTAAACTAGATCAGACTACAGACTATTTGGATAACATAAATACTAATCCAACCCAGGACCTGTATTAATAAGGCGGTGAAGCTACTATTGCGCTTTTGTCGCCGAGTACATTATGGTTTCCTATATATCTAATCACCATAGTCTACGACCATAGTCTTGACGATTTTCTTTTATAGAACAGTTACCAAGACACAGTCAAATTATTTGATTTATGATGATTAAAAATATTATATCATTCAGACAGGAATACAAATTCCTAACCCCCCCGTGGACGCGACGTTGACCATAAAGTCTTCAAAAATTCATAAATTAAATATCGTAATTAATATGGTAAATGAGTAAATTTAAAAACTTGAGAGAAATACGGAAAAGGAAATAAATAATATTACTGACCGTAGATCGATGCGTTATGATTAACATTTTAATTTATTCCCACAAGAAACATCTTCGAACTTGAAAGGAGCATGTCGTACCTATGACCTCGTTAAATATCTACATATGCGGAGGAAACCGATGCAATACTCATGCATTTTTAATGGCAGCGCAGTAAAAACTTGATAGTTTGAAAGTCTTTGTATGGTCTGCGGAGATCGATTCATACATATTTAAACAGCAATTATTGCAATTCAATGAACGATTGCGGTGAAATTAACATTGCACAATTTTGCGGCCATCAAGATCGTTTATGCGCTGAATTTAACTGTTATAGTTTAAAAGCTCATTGCCTTAGCTTTTTATTTTAAGACACAGTCACAGTGATTTTTTTTGTTTTAAAATTTACAGTAAAGTTCGACAACGTACAAACACAAGGTCAATGTCAAACTTGTTTATGCATTCATCGGCGCGACGTCAAATGCGTCGTGTGCTTTGTGTAATAAATTTCTAACAGGCCCAGGCAGACGGCTTCATTTAAATAAATTTAAAAACAAAGAAATGAAACGGAATCTAATAATGATTCAGATGATGGGTACATTGTTACCATTGAAGATCATTTTTCGCATTTCATATATTGACCATGTCCATTCTTTTATTGTTATTGTTTAATTATTACTTACATATTTGTGCAGCTCTACTCTTTCTCTCTCTCTCTGTCTTTTTCTTGCACGTATTGCACGCACAAGTTCACACACATATTTTTTAATAACTGGTTTATAATTTATATCCCTGTTTGTTTATTACACTTTCCTTGTTTTGCCTTCCAAATTAGAAGATAGGAATTTATTTATTTTTTCTAGGAAAGACAAGATACACTCAAATAAAAACTGTCTATAGCATTGTTTTTATTCTAAATTTCCCAGGTGTCACATTTTTGGCAAGATTATATTTTATTACAAGTACATGCATATCACGGTCATATTTATGGAGTAACTTTATTATCGTAATTATACTTGATCCATCTAATCAAAATAATCAAATTGAATAAGCCTTTCCAAGAACTTTTTGGTTTGGAATGTTGCTCTTACTGAAAAGAATCAGCAAGAAACTCGGCAGACAATCTTTTTACTTTAACATTATTAACGGCAGTTCTGTATGATAGATTGAAAAATGATTTTCAGATCATTTTTATCATTCAAATCATTTTCAATTGTGGAATTTGCTTTAAAAACAAGCATATTTCTTACACTTATCAAAGTTCAAATAGAACTAGTACCTATTGAATAACTGAGAACTCTACGGTACTCTACAATTACAAAATGAAACATAATCCCCATTTAATCTGTGACACTGTTAGAATTAGTTTATGGTTGAGCTAAAAGTTTTAACGAGATAAAATATCCTAAACAAATTGACATATTTACAGTTTAAGTGGCCTTGATCTTTGTGATTCGCCAAAAGACTAAACACCACTTTAATAGATGTGATGAAATCCATGGTATAACGGCCAAAGTATTGCAACATTTTAAAAGTCTATGATTACATAGAGTTTTATATTCAGTACTGAAAATAAGTAAATATTTGTCTGTTCAGCTTTGTCTGTATGTTACGTATTTCAGTAATATTCATAAGTTGGAAAGTAATATTTATGACTATCCAGCTCCTTAAGTAAAATAACGATTCATGGCTCCATATTGTCATATAACTTTTAGAGAATTTTTAGGTCTAACCTCCAATTTTTTTCTCCAAAGACAAGGAAGTTATTTTCCCTGTAATAAAAAATACTTTTTATTGCATTCCGATATATTATTTTTATACTACTTATGTTATTAAAATGATATACGATGGTAAAAAAAGAATTCACTTACCATTTGTATATATGACAAGGTTAAGTGCAAGGGCCTCGTAAAAGACCACGTAATAAAATAAAGGGTTCGCGCTGCAGGGTTTCGAAACTTCTTAGTGATTTATTTTCATCTTCTATACTGTAATAAATATATGATATTATTACGTATTGAATTTCAATGTTTTGTAAGTACCCTATGAATTATACCTAGGACATACCGTGCTCTGTTTTGACATTATTCTCAGAGCTAAAAAAAAAAGTCTAGCTGAACAATCGAATCGTTTTATTTAAAAGATTATTTAAATGTCTATGGTTAACTACAAATATGATATCGTCACTTTTTTGTATTTTTTAATCTATTGTATTTCCTGCTATGCTGTGGTTAAATAAATGGAGTAAAACTATTTTAGAAGTGTTTTAGTAAATGTTGTTTTGTTCGTAGCTGTGGCGTTGAAAATAATAATTTGCTTCTTTTACTGACCGTGCATGTAAAAGGATAGGAGAGCAGAAAATGCAAAAAAGCAAAAAAAAATTTGGTAATTCAAAATAACACTTAACGGAATACGGAGAATTTGGAGTGAAGTACAAATGCAAATAACAAACATCTAATTTATAGTGCAATGATACGATTGGAATAAAATTAGCTTTAAAAAGCCGTTAAATGTAATCCGTTTTTACTTAAAACGGATTAATCGAGCTATCTTCGTAGCTTTTAAATTAACGCCTACACCTCAGACCTTATATTGGATTGGATAATTTAGGAAATTGTTTTGCATCATGAGTAAATATGTAATCTTTTACGCTGTGTGGTATTCGGCTGAATAGAATAGTATCACCCTCATTTCTTACCGAGGTGTCGTAAAAGGCGACTAAGGTAAGTCGATCCGCCGAGTGGTATCCGGCTGAGTAGAATAGACCACCCTCTTTCTTACCGAGGTGTCGTAAAATATGACTAAGGTAAGTTATGTCAAGTAGGCGGCTGGTCGTAAAATACGTAGCCAAATAATGTGACAACATGTTTGTAAACGTTGCGCCGACCCCACTAAGATTTGGATAGGGGCAGGAGGATAATGTATCTTTATATACATATTGTATTGCGTACAACTGGCCGAAAATAATCTTGAGTATCCATAAAAATTATGCTCTTTTTACAACACCACAACAAAGCTCTTGCGAATTCTCAGAACATGATTATACATTGAGTCTGGAGATGTGCCATATAGCAATCGTACCTTTGAATTATCTTTTGAATATCAAAGCTGTTCGTGTCATGATATATACGGAGATACCTCTAATTTATCGCTAAACAGTCCATAGTCACAACATAAACAAAATAATTATGAACAAACATCAACAAACTAAGTATTTAACGTGAGGTAAGTACCAAAAATATTGCTTTACCGAGACATCTGTGAACACCCACAACATCGTTTCTATTAAATATCTAACATGTTAATTATTATTTACCTGCCCTTATCCCACAGTAGGTTGGGTCATGTTAACATGTTTTTACGTGTTTTGGATTGTTATTTTACGACCGGCCGCCTGTCTTAAGTCAACTGATCCTAGTCGCCTTTTACGACTCCTCGGTAAGAAATAAGGATTCTACTCAGCCGGATATCACACGGTGGGATGTAATCTAGATGTACTAGATATTATAATAAGAATAATGTTAGCTAAATTAAAATCCGTTATTGGCTGTATGTACAAAATAAATTAATACTTTGTAAATTATTAGATTAAGAGCTGTGGAATTTGTCAAAATAAATAAATAAATATAAATAATAAATAAATAAAGTTATCATGTTACAGAAGGGAAGCCAGCTTTAAATGTAATGTATTTGTTAGCAATAAAGAGAAAGCAAATAAGGGTGATGAAGTATAAGAGTGTCATATTCCCTCCTATTATATTACGTCATTATCACTTACAACCCTGTCTATGTTTCTGATGACTTCTTATGGCTTTACTGATCACTAGTAATAATAACTCTATGAATGATATACGCAAAGATACCCCTCATTTATCGTTAAACAGTCAATAAGTACGTAAACAAAAGAGTTATGGTCAAACATCGACAAACGAAGTATTTAACGTTAGGTAGGTACCAAAAATATTGCTTTAGCGAGGCATCTGCAAAGACCCATAACACTGTTTTTGGGACAACCGTATTTGCTTCTACTAATTGCGGTAATGAGTCTTATCTGTGTACTCAGTCGCCACTTCAACTGTTTGTCTACCGATCGACAGCTCACCTTACCACAAGCTGAGTGCTTCACGAACATTGCAAATAGTTTACAATGCGATGCGCATTCTAATTAATAGAATAGAATAGAATAGCTTTATTCATTCACACAACACAAAATAAACAATTTACACACAGAGCAATAACAACAAAAAATTATAGAAAAGGTGAATTTAGAGTGTGTCGTGCCAATGAAAAGGTTCTGGCTCAGCTTAGTGTTGGAGGTAAAAAATACCAACAACGCTGATATTCTGCCGGATCCCTGTCGAGGGAAGCCCGTATATTAAGTAGGGTTATGATTATGTTCTCCATATATTTCCTATACAAATCGATAATGTATGCTCCTATTCGCCTAATTATTACATTTTATTTAAATTATAGTAAGTATCAGTATAAATAAATAAATCAGGTCAGGTAAAAGTAAGTAAAAAATATTCCTGGTGTTGAGACACTACTAGAGTGTAAATGCGGATGCATTTAAAGGTCTATTCCCTCTTTTGTGCTTGAAGAATGTGTGTACGAAATACACTTTTAAATGTGTGTTTCGAATTTATTTGACGAAAAGGTTGAGGGATATACTATTCACTTTTCCTATTTAAAAAATACATTCGTAGATGACTTTCGCAAGAACACATATTTCGCTTTTTAATAGATCTCGTCCAAAGAGATCGATATACAAAAAATACACACACACACACACACACACACACACATATCTCTCAAGTCGCTGCCGTAGGTGACGGTGGTAGAGAGCCCTATATTTTATAAATGTATAGGAAATTAATAATATTACCACAATTTCTTACGTGTCATAAAAGACTTAGGTAAGTTGACCCGCCGTGTCGTATCCGGCTGAGTAGAAGAGACAAACCTCATTTCTTACCGAAGTGTCGTACAGGGCGACTGACGTAAATTGACCCACCGTGTGCTAACCGGTTAAGTAGAATAGACCACCCTCTTTTTTACCGAGGTATAGTAAAATACGACTAAGGTAAGTTAACGTCAGGCAGGCGGCCGGTCGTAATAACGCAGCCAAATCATGTGACAGCATGTTTATAACATGTTGCACCGACCCGATTTTGTCGTGAAACCTATCTCCTGATGATGCTTCGGTTAAGAAAAATAATCGAATTAATGTTTCGCGGGATTTTATTTTAAGATTGCACCATTAAAAACCATAATGATTGAACTTATTACTGAATATCCCGATATAGTTTTATGAGTTATAAAAAATGGTACCTATTCGCTTATGACTTTTTTTTATAGCTTTCAATATTTTTATATTTCTCACTATTGCGGCAAAACATTAGCATGAAAGTATGTCTCTTGACTTTAACAAAAAAAAAATGGTATTAAGAAAATCGTGTATGCATAAAGATGTTTTATATATCACAGGAAAAAAATATTCTTATTACACATATTCCTGACGATCAAAGACGATAATATTAAATGAGTTTAATAAAATATGATATCAAAATGTTTATGGATGTATGGCTAGGGGGAGGCCGAAAAATAGATGGATGGATTGTGTGAAAAATGATATGCATGTTAAAGGAGTGGCACCAGAGTTGACGAATGATAGAGGAGAATGGAAGAAGAAGACATATTGTGCCGACCCCACTTAGAGTGGGATAAGGGTAAGAGAATGATGATATCAAAATATTTGTAGAGCTTCAATCTAATACTTTCCAATAAAGTCACTTCTGATTTACACTACGGTATTTTTTCACCGTATTTATAAAACGCGTCTATAATAAACGGCGCAAGCTGGAATTATAAACATCCTGTATAGCTTAGAATTCATTTACTTGGAATGTTTTATACGCCAAACAAGCTTTTAATATTCTACAATGAAAACGTTTTATTATCATAAAAATAAATGCTTCCTATATGGGCTTATACTCGTACATACAATATATTAATGAAAAAATAAATACACTCTTCTAGAATTATTTCCTCGTTCAATATTATATGTATAAGTAATAACTTACATTACATGTTTATTGATGCGATTTCATTAAAAAGTAATATAATATTAATTTACTACTAAGCTATATCGCTAAATCTAAGCAATAAGTAAACAAAGATGAAATCTTGCGAAACAATCGACTATTAAGAAATTAAAACTACTTTTGAACGCGATTTGTAGTGAGAGATATAAAGAGATTAATAAACAGATTAAATATCATTATTATTAATATTAATAATTAATAGGCTCGGATGCAAATCCCAGGCAGGCGCCAATGAGTTAATCTGCTAAAACGTCTGCTAAAATGTTGTGTCTAATTGATATTTGCAATTTATTACACATTTATTACGCTTTTCGGCGAAGAAAAAAATCGTGAGGATACCTGCATATCTCCAGAAAATTCTTCTGTTTAGTATTTTACTGAAATTCAAGCAAAATTGCCTTAAGACGAGAGAGTGAAGACTAAGCCACAAGACTGCCCAATTTTTTAAACTATTTTTCCACAATCCATTTTGGACTTGTCTTTACACAAGTTCAAAAAAAAAGGCACTGCTTCATAAAGCTTATTATACAGTTGAGGACTATGTTGATAATAAGAAAGCTTGGATTTAAATTGCGACCAGCTACGCACTAGATTATATTGTAAATTTTTTAATTTGTTATTTATTAAATATACAAAATTGTAATTCTTGATTTTGAAAAGAGTGACCGCCGAGTTTCCTGCCGGTTCTTCTCGGTAAGAGCACCTTTCCGAACCAGTCGTAGTTTCATTGTAATTTGACGATTCGAAAGTGCTTGTAAAAAAAAGTCAATTCGGATAAAGAATTATTTGAATTTATAAATTGTTCCAGATATAATGCATAAAATAATATTATAATAAAAATTTCACAGGCCATCCGTAACGTTCATCACGCCAGCGTTAGTGGTAGAGCGACATAGCGCGCGCGGGCGCACGCGGGAGCGGCCGCAGGAGGCGGCGACTGCTTGCCACTATACCGGGACCGTCAGAGGACAACCTGGATCAGCCATCGCTCTTTCTGCCTGTGATGGACTCGTAAGTTTATATGAATTACTAACTTAACTAAAATATATATCCTCCCGCCCATATCCCACGCTAATTGGGGTCGGCGCAATATGTTATAAAAATGCAGTCACATGTGACTGCCAAATCATGATTTGGTTGCGTTTTAATGACCAGCCGCCTGCCTGACGACAACTTACGTTAGTCATATTTTACGACTCCCCGGTTAGGAAGAGGGTGATCTATTCTACTCAACCGGATACCACACGGCGGATCGACTTACCTTAGTCGCCTTTTACGACACCTCGGTAAGAAATGAGGGTGGTCTATTCTACTCAGTGGGATACCACACGGCTTAACTAACTTAACTAAAATCAGCTATTTAAATCGTCTAAAAAAAAATTGCAGCTAAATTCCGCTGTAATTGCCTATCCACGTAGGGTGAGTTTTCTTATACAGCATGTTTCAGTGAAGACGCCATTTTACTTTGTACTTCAGCGTCCATGTTCTTTAAGTTTTATACCTTGTCCGTCACAACATAAACATTGGTTTCATCTATAAGACTCATTAGTGTTTGAATTTTTATTCGATAAGTATAAAATTTAGTACAACTATCATTCTTTGAGGTGGTTGCAAGAAGACCATATACGAGTATGGTAGCTACTAGGCTTTGGAACAATTGATTTAATGTTAACATAAATATTTCTAAGTCTTTTTCATTAGAATTTCTTTACTTAAAACTGAAATGGTTTAATATTACTTTAAGTGGCTATAGGACTGCTTCTTTCTCTTAATAATTAAAGTCGAATTGATTTTTTCCCGACAACCTCTTACTGTTGCAAATAGATCACGTACGTTCGAAAGAGTTCGAAGTCCCAATAATTACAAAATAAATTGATTGCATACGGGCTGTAAGAGTATCGCATATCCATATTGTACTGAGTAATCGAACAATCAATATACCTTCCCATTAATCTTGTAAGATGCCAATTGGTACAAAAATACCAACAATCCTAAACCGGCCCTACAGTTGTTACTTGTACCTTCGTGCGTGCGGTCCGTGTAGGTAGAAATCAATAAAATAAAATTTCCAAAAAACCTATACTTTATGTCTACAATTTTGAAGCGTTGTTTCAATTTATCATTACCGCCGTGCGGTATCCGGCTGAGTAGAATAGACCACCTTCATTTTTTACCGAGGTGTCGTTAAAGACGACTGAGCTAAGTTGATCCGCCATGTGGAATTCGGCTGAGTAGAATAGACCACCCTCATTTCTAACTGAGGTGCCGTAAAAAGCAATTAAGGTAAGTTGAGCCGCCGTGCAGTATCCGGCTGAATAGAATAAATAGGCCACCTTCATTCCTTACCGAGGTGTCGTAAAAGGCGACTTATATATGACGACAGGTAGGCGACTGGTCTTAAAATATTTATACAACTCGTGTAACATGTTTTTAACATTTTGAGCTGACCGCACTTAGATAGTGACAGGAAAATGATGATGTTTAAATTTACCATTACTTTTACAATTTTTAAATATACTCAGGATGAACTTTAAGTTTTAGACGGCCGAAGCTAAAATTTCATTAAACTATGTTTATTTCATTAAACTGTGGTTTATGAAATCGTTGATTGTTATTTTGGTAGCTTACTCGTACTTGAATAAAAATTTTATTTGTTAGTATCAACTTTTGTAAGGACTGTTACGCGCTGAATGCGTGTTTTGAATTAATTTTAATGCGCATTTAAGATATATAATAATTTCCTTATTGCGTTTAAATTTTTATAAAACGTTATCAGATAGAAAATTACTACATATTTTTTTGAAATATTTACTTTATATTTTGTTTTTATAATATTGTTTTTGTATTTTGTTACTTTCACAACCTCGTTTACGTATTTAATAGGAATGTGTAAAATGTGATTTTATTGTAAGTACTTACGGATGACATAAATACTATATAATGCTACTTAACTTCGGAAACTCGAGTTTCTATCCAATACCTTACAAATAAAAAAGCGTTTATTGAAACATTCTGTTTAAGCATTCCTATATAAAAACTTAATCCTCCTGCCCTTATCCCACTGTAAGTGGGGCCGACACAACATGTTATAAACATGTTGTCACATGATTTGACTACGTTTTTTACGACTTGAGGACCGGACCGGAATATCAACGGTGGGTTGACTTACTTTAGTCGCCTTTTACGACACCTCGGTAAGAAAGAGTGCGGTCTATTTTACTCAAACGGATACCACACAGCGGGTCAACTTAGCATAATCACCTTTTAATACACCTCGGTAAGAAATAAGGGTGGTCTATTCTGCTCAGCCAGATACCACACGGCGGGTCGACTTACATTAGTAGCCTTTTACGACTCCTAAGAGTCGGTAAGAAATGAAGGTGGTGGTGGACAAACAAATATACGACTATTTTAGACAAGACTACAGTAAACCTATGTGTCCCATATATTTATATTTATAACTGCAACATCACTGCCTTTATAATTTTATAGTATCATTAAATGTTAAACGAGAATAATCCTCTAATCATAAAGAGGTACTGATTTAATAGGCATATAGATATTGTAGAGACGCCTAACTGTCATTAAGGAATCGTTTTGATTTTCTCGTTTTGTACATTTAATATCTTTAGTACATATAAGAATTTAGTACATATAAGAGTAAACGAATACCAGTCAATGTAAGCTTCGATAACATTAACGTAGAACAAGTAATTACTCAAAAATTTTTAGGTATTACTTTTGACAAAAACTGCAACTGGAAGGTGCATACTGATAATATTTGCAAAAAAATAGATCCATTTGTTTATGCATTGAGACACCTAAGAAAAACTACATCAGTAAATACTGCGCTAAGCGCCTATCACGGATATGTATCTTCAGTGCTTTCCTATGGTATAATTCTTTGGGGCAACTCGGTTGATGCTATAAGAGTGTTCAGGGTGCAGAAGAAATGCATTCGGTCAATATGTAATGTCGGACCATTGGATAGTTGTAAAATGTTATTTAAAAAACTGAAAATTTTACCATTGCCTTGTATGTACATAAAAGAAGTGTGTTTATTCGTTAAAAAGTATCCTAACTATTTTAAACGTTATTGCAGTGATAGATCAAGGAGGTTTCCAGACAAATTATGTATACCTAAAGCTACACTGTCACTATATCAGAAAAACATTTTTATATGGCCATTAATATTTACAACAAACTTCCATCTCATATTAAAACATTGCCGTTTCAAATGTTTAGGACGAGTTTAAATGATTTACTGCAAGATAAATGTTATTATGATATTTCGGAATATTTTAAGTAAGATTAATTGACAATATCGGTGTGCTAATTACATATTTTGTACTATTACTAGACATT
The DNA here is from genome assembly GCA_029227775.1 of Morpho helenor. NCBI lineage: Eukaryota > Metazoa > Arthropoda > Insecta > Lepidoptera > Nymphalidae > Morpho > Morpho helenor. The sequence goes on from JARGCU010000006.1 coordinate 6,990,573, forward strand.
TAAAATTGATATTGACTAATTACCTTCTGACGTTCTTATAACTGTATATTTTTTGACATTTTATCGTAGTAACATAAATTTTTATAGTATTGTAAAATTTAAAAATTAATGCTTAATGTTTTAAAAACTTTATTAATTTGACCTTGTTAATGTAAAAAAATAATTTGCATACTATTAAGTTAGTTTAATGTCAGGAACCTAATAATGTTTTACCATCTTATTGTTATGCACCACATTATAGCAAATAAAGATTATTATTATTATTATTATTTCTTGGTATTATTGTTAAGTTTAGCCTCATCTTTGGCCATATCAAATTTAACCTTCGTATAATAGAATTTTGTATCATACTTCTTTGTTGTTTTTTGAAACCTTTCAGTCGTGCGTTAAACGCAATCATGATAAGTTTTTTGTTATTTTTATGATTAAGAATTATGACCGTCTGGGTTGGATATCTCAGTTATTTTTTTATGTATGATTACTAAGATTAATTTGTATATTCTAAAGTTTATAATAATCCTTTCATGTAATTTGGGATGTTTTAATACAGCTGTTTACGTTTTACCATTTCAATTTCATTAATGTACAAAACAATAAATAAATAAACCTAAGTAGTAAACATGATATAACATGATTTGGCTACGTATTTTACGAACGGCCGCTTGCCTGACGTCTACTTACCTTAGTCTTATTCAACGACACCTCGGTAAGATAGGGGGTGGGTCATATTCCTGTACAGAATAAAACAAGAAACATAAAAAAATACTTTTGATAACAAATATGATAATTAAATAAAATTACATTGATTATTAACAAGTCAAGTAACTGATATAAATTGCATTTGATTGATATCTTATATTATTATTCACCAGAAACAAACTACAAAGACATTTTTTTAAATCTTTTTAAACCACAGAAAATCAGTGTAATAAATAATTTATAGAATTAAGCGTTACTTTGCGGAGATCCATATTACAAAAGTAATAATAAAATTATTTTGCACTGTAATAAACTACTCGTATAGGAAAATTTCGTTAGGTAACCAGCATAGCCCTGAGAATTCCTGGGATATTTGAAACCTGCCAGCCCGCATTCCACCAAGAAAGGAGGCTTAGCCCAGTAGTGGAACATTCATACTACACTACACCTAATATGTTACTTACCAAGAGTCTGCGATAATTTGTATTATGCACTAGAAAAGGAAACAAATGAAAGATGCCCTAAACTGGATAAAAAGATAACGATTTAACAATATGTGTGATTTTGTACCTCAAGCTTGTTTTATGATTTATTATAGAGGTTTCCGCCCACGGATTCTTTACAGAGTGTGTGGTTATAACTTTGCATCTATTTTAGTTTTTATTTATGCCAATTACTCATCTATAAATTTTGAAAACATTTTGTTTTTTTACATTAATTGTATTGTAGATAGTTTTATTGTTTACACTAAGTATAAAGTAGTATTCTTAGGAATTGAAAGATAATTAATTACGTATTAATTATTATTGACTTTTTATTTCATTTCGTATATTTATTATTATTTTAGTGTATTACACATCAAGAAGCGGTGACACCGTGCAAATTTGAATTTGAATTCGTCTAATTGATATTTGCAATTTATCACAAGCTTTTTGAGTGAAAGAAAACATCGTAAAGAAACCTGCATATCTCTAGAGAATTCTAGGGATATATGTAACTACCACTCTCTACCAATCTCATTGGTGCAGCGTGGTAAATAGCTCCAATCCATCTCTCAAAAAAAGAGGAGGCCTATTTCCAGCTGTGGGATAATAAGAAACAGTGAATTTTATTCTAGATCGTTACTTTACACTGACTTGATGAGCTTTATTCACAAGGCCGCCTGTGGACCAAGCTTGTTTCTCTTTTATATCTCATCCGTAATTGCGTATGTGATATAAAGTTTTATCTCATCTTATCTTACCAAATGACAGTCTTTCAAGACACCTCAAGCCTTATTTTGTTCTAAACGAATGATTTTAACATAATCCTTTCAAAGCAGAGAGACGAAGTCAACTTAGTTGAATGCACCTTACATCCGTTACACAAGAATTAATAGAAACGTTTTACCCTTTAGTTGTCATACTGTTATTATTAGGAAAATTATAGTATTTCTAATATTATAATAAATATATATTATAGTAAATAGTATTTTGTTAACATTATAGTTTGTGGAGAAATCACCTTAAATTCTCTACTTTATTATTTTTCAAGACAATTTATACATCTATTGTATTATTCTATATCGCTTAGTATACCTATTGTTTCTCGTAGATTAAGGAATGTTACATTATACAAAATATGATTACTATAATTACTTTATTAGTATTTTACTATTTGAAGCAATCAGGGCGCACCTACCATTTTGTGACGCTGTTTACTTATGTAAAGTACCGTAGAAAAATTTGATTGACGTATGAAACTAATAGGCGAAGATGTTAACAGTAATAAAAGTTATTTAATAAATGTTATCTAAATATATTCAAAAGAAAAAGCAACAAATTGCGATCAGTCGCGTCTTTAATGTTCTTTATGGTAATATGAGGTTCGAAAACCTGTTCACGAGATCGGTATAAAGATAACGAATACTTAGTTACGACATAATGTGTGGAGAGAAAGGGTTACCAAAAAGACGGCACCCATTTATAGAAAATTAAATTCATAAGTGCGCACTCAATGGTTCCGAAAATTTTCGATCATTATCGAAATTCCAATCATACTGTTGTTAAGAATTTCTTCGTATTCTTTGTGTTGGTTAGTGAAATATAAACGTTTTATATTTTAAGTTTAACTTTAACTTTTAAATTTTCCTTATTAATCTTGCGATGACCATGCCGTGCAAAAGTGTCTTTTAAAATCTATTATGTGGTCGATATTTATAATATAATATAAAGACGACAAGAACAAGCTATTAGATACCTACGTATAGTGCTGGCAAAATTATAAACTTACATTAGAATAAATACTTTACGATGTGAAAATGTTGAATAATGTTATCAGGTTACTGATAATAACCTGTTTTTGACACCATTGAACAAAAAAATACCAAAACTGTCAGCGAAATAAATTGTTACTTACTACAATGTTAACTATGTTAATTACTTTAAAAAAAAATTAGGAATTTATATGATACTGAACTTTAATTCAGAAAAATAAATTGGTGCTACGAGTAAGTGTATTTAACATTATAAAATGGACGTATAAGAAACCAGTGGTCGTCGCGAATTCATTCCCTATCGACTTCAGTTTTAAATTACCTTACTACTTAAAAATTAGATATTAAATTTTTTGTTCCTATTCAAAATGTTTTTTCTTGTCCTATACTATCTATGCCAGCAGCTACGCAAGTGTAAAAATTATTGTCTTAAATAAAAATTCAAATTGAAATTTTGAACATATAAGTAGTTATTTTTAGTTTAGAATAAGAGATAGAGACAGGCTGGTGTGTACTTTTTGCAGTATTTTTGTAGATCTACAATATCTTGTACTGTACTTTAGTGTATCTCTGTTGGTTTACGCGGCGCACGCAACTAAAACTGCCATCAGGCGAGTTTTTTTACCATTGCGCGACCTTTTAAACACAATTTACATAAAACTCCGGAAGAATAGCACTACCTTTTAGTACAAACCGTTCATAAATCCTCTCAGTATATTTCGAGGAAAACGATCGCATACATACACACAGCTTTTAAGTATTTTGTTTTATAAGTATAGATGGTAGTCCGATATATTAGATTAAATCTTACCAAATTCCATTAACAGCGGATGTTTACTGACGTATTTTTCGCCTTCTTTTGTTTGAGAAATAGAATAATAATAACAGAGTATATTTAAAAATACTAAACTAAGGAGCAAGCCGAGTGCTAGTGGTATCGCGGCGCTCATCCACTCCACTTCCACTTGACCGGGTCTCGGCAACGACACTCGAGTGCTTTTGATTTATACCAACACCTACTTCTGGTATAACTATGTATATCGAATTTATACATACTAATATTTGAAATGCGAATGTGTATGTCGGTGGTGTAGCTAGGTATTGAATGGCCCTGGGCAAAAAGGAATTAGGGCCCTAACTAAACTATTTAAAATTATTTGTTGCGTATTTTCCGTGTTCCGGATTCAATGTACTCTAGAAAGGGGGGGGAGGTGGCAAGCTCTTCGAGAGCTTCACCACTAGTTGTTGTCCATATTTCAAGTCCGAAAGGAGCAACGATGATTTTTTGTTTATACTATCCACTTTTTAATTGAACTAAACAGCCTGTGTCAGGTTGGACTTTTTTTAATACGCCAAGGACTTTTTCCCTTATTAAGCCAAGCATTTGAATACATCATTGGTGGTTCAACGGAAATATAAATCATTATTCTTAAAATGTATAAAAATTCTAATTATTCATTGTGCAGTATGACAGATCATATATTTTATTAATATAGTCGTAAAATGATAAATTTATAGCAGATGTATCCACTCGCTAGACAACATAAGTAAAAATCCTGATTTACAGTAACAAATATATTGTTTATACCGGTTTCCTCGACAAATTGATTTTTGTATTGGATAATTTCCGTTTGGATGCAAGATGTAATAGTCTATTAGTCTTCGAAATAGATTTTCAATTTATTCTGGAAGGTTCTTTAACAAATTATTTTATTTATATCGTCAAAGGATTCTTTCTATACAATGCAACAAGTTAAGCATAGAATTACGTTATCTTTGTAAATGAAACTTGGGCTTTTTTGCCGTAGAGTACATTAAATTTATATTCAATTTTGCAATATAATGTTTGCAGTTGTTATCTCAGATTTGCACTTGCGGTGAAGTTCATTAACATACTTGTTTCACGAAACCAATATGTAAAATTTAATAAAAGAAGCCGCGTTTTTATGACTCGCCTTGTAGTGACAAATATTTACAACCTTACCACAACATAATGAAATCGGTCCATTAGTTAAAGTGTTGTTAAACGACAAATTATTGAACATAAAATAATATAATTATTTTTATATTCGCTTAACTGGAAAACTCTTAAAATAGTTCATTAATATTGATATAATATTGTACGAGTTTTTGTTTTACAATTGATGTAACTTTCACGGCCTTCCAAGGCAAGGCCGGCGACATACAGGCTGGCCGAGTGATCGGCGGCCGCTCAACTTAAGAACGTAGATGAGGGCGATTGATTGTTCCACCTTGAATTTCTCTTACAAATAACCATTACAACCCATTACACATTACTACTAACTAGTTAGTAACTACAACGGTACTTTACAATTAAAAATGTTTACCGGGATGTGAAAATAAAATATAGGCACATAAATTGTCAGATTCCTAAGAACAGGTAGTGTGTCTTTCCAAGTATTTTCTTTGACATTTTTTTGTTCTCATATTCTCTTTTATATTACCACATTTTCTTTTAGTTCTGTCTGGCTATCTATTTTTACTTTATAAATTTATCCATTTTAAATAATTGACTGAAACAAATAATAAAACTTATCTTTAAAGATTTTAATGCACTCTGGAACTATAAAACACTTAATAATTAAGGTTTTTGTAATGCTTCATATCATACATATTATAAAACATTACAAAGAATAAAACAACAGATCAATTTACTTGAGAAAACTTTATCTTTTGTGCAACAGTTAAAGAAATGAAATTTCGTGTTCCGAAAATATGATTTACTTTCATTGCACGGCACGCCTCCATTATTTTCATAATATTCAATTCCCGATAAAAATCTTTGAAAGGCATCCAGTTTGTTTTCTATTTACTTCTTATCAATTATAAATCATACAGCAATCATACGATCACTTTGTACGAGTTATCATCCGAATGAAATAGTTTCTATTAGATTTTGCGCAAAACCGCGTCGGCCTCTTTATCAATCAATTTATCTAACGTACAGCCGCACAGACGCGAGATTTGTTGACCCACTGCCTGTTAAACCGGTTTGACACTCGACAGACGATTCTGTATTTAACGTTACTTTAGAAACTTTTGATTTTGAAAACTTTAATTGTATATTTTACAAAACTGGAAATTTCTGGCCGACCGGTTTCATTCAATTTACTAAGACGTTAAGATTTGTGTAGTACAAGTTGAAAAATAAACTATTATTTAATTATTAATAAATTACTTTTTTCGCCAAAGATATTCGATATTCTGTTTCAGGATATTTTCGCCTTACGGAAAAGTGCTACAACAATATAAGGAATCTTACATATAATTGACTTTGTTAATAACAAAAGATTTTTCTATAGGCAGGTCTCCTACGAACGGAGCATGGTGAATATTGGATAGAACCCTCAAGCCAAACACCCACCGATGATACTTCAGGTCGAGCACATGTTGTATTTAAGAGATCTGCCGTTGATAAAGTAAAGGCATTCCATAGACGAAAAAGAGAAGTTGATGGCAGAACTATCTCGATAACACCTTTAAGTAGAAATAATAACGAAAAAATTGTCTCAGAACAAAAAACAAAACGATATAATAGAAGCCAAAAAGAAGCTATAGATCAACGAAGACGTAATTTTTTAGAAGAGAGACGAAGACGACTTGGTGATATGAGAAGAGATCCTGCTGCTTATAGAAGACATCAAACGAAATTGCGAATGGAGCGAAGAAGGCTGCAGTCTACATCGGGATCCGCATCAATATCAGCATCAAAGAGTATGTCGTTAGAAAGTAGTAAATCGCTCGAGCGGTTTGAAAACTTTAAGAATCACACGCAGTCTAAATACGGACAAACTTCTCGAAAGATGAGAGCGAGACGGAGACGACTGCGGAGATCGAAAAACTGTGCCACAAAGCAACCTCCCTATCAGTGGAAAGTAAAAAATTTCAAAAATGAAGCAGAACATAAAAAATCTAAATACAGCAAAGTAAGTGTAAGGTACACTTATTTTTATAATTTATAATAACCAAATTTAGTAGCATTTGACAGATAAAAATGTTTCAGAGAGCTGTGATAGCCCAATGGTGAGACCATGCGACTTTTTCGAGGCGGCCTTGGTTTCAAAACTGAAGCAGTCTTTCTGTTTAAACTTTTATGTCTAATTGATAATTGCAATTTATCAGACGTTTTTTGGTGAAGGAAAACATCGTGAAAAAATCTGCATATCTCCAAATAATTCTGTAACCTATCAATCCGCATTGGAGCAACGTGGTGGGTTATAGTTATAGCTATAGCTCTATAGTTATAGCTTCAACCCTTCTCACTAAGGGATATGTGTAACCTAACAATCCGCATTGGAGCAGCGGCAAGACCCACCAGTCTTACCTCCAAAAACAGGAGAGGAGGCCTAAGCCCAGCAGTGGAATAAAACCGGCCGTTACTTTACTTTACTTTATTGTTTCAGAAAAACTATAGATATCAACACAAGGAAATCAACAGACGTAACTACGACGCATCCAAACGTTCGACACGGTCTGTAAGCAGACCACGGCACGTTGAAGTCTTACTTGTCGCTGATAAGTCTATGACCGATTTCCACAATCAAGGGAACTTAGAAACTTATCTACTAACAATTATGAACATGGTAGGTAATAGGTACAATAATATAACATTGCTTAAATTTAAGCGTTTAACTATATTATCACATAGTACATACAAGACTGAAAGTTGCGCCCATTATAAAAAAGACGAGAAGTGAACGAATAAGATGGTATGGACATATAATGAGAAGGAACGAAAATCATGTGACTAAACCAGAGCTAAATATGAATGTGGATGGATATGTGACTATACAAACGCCTAAAAAGAGGTTGGATTGTGTGAAGTATGAAATGCATATAAAAGGATTAGCGTCAGAGCTACGAATAATAGGAGAAAATAATAGAGAGAATGGAAGCAAAGAACATGTTGAGCCGACTCCACTTAACGTAATATGAGCAGCAGAATGATTAATGTACATACTAATATTGTTTAGAATTTTCGTTTTTAAGATAAGATTATAAGAACTTAAGTAAGATTATATTACATTTTGTTTAGGTATCGTCACTATACATGGATCCCTCAATTGGAAATTATATCAAAGTGGTCGTAGTTAAAATCGTACTTGTGGAAGAAATTGATGGAGCGCCTGAACTGGACGTAACCACTAATGCAGACTTGACACTAGCATCGTTTTGCCGTTGGCAACACCAGCTTAATCCCAACGATGATAAGGACCCCTATCACCATGATGTGGCTATTTTAGTAACACGTCAAGATATTTGCAGTCAGCACGACACACCTTGTAGGTAAGACATTTGATATTTTAACTCTTAATTTATTGCATTCATTAGTATATCTCTTTTACCTTTTGTTCCTGGTACTTGAAGATCAATTAAGATATTTTCAAAAAGTTATCGTTTTAAAACAAGAAATACTTTACAGTGTAATAATTATATAGTAAACAGTTACTAATTAACGTTCAAAATATATGTGCAGTAAAAAATAATGAATCAACGTAAACATATGTAATAAGATTGAAAAAATCTATATTAGTTAAATTATATTATATTACTTGGACTATATTTTACTGAAAATATGTTTTCGCAACTTTCCACTAGATTTTTAGAATTATTGTGTTACTCATTGCGAGTCTATTAAAAAAAAGTTCTAGATTAAATAAGCTAAATATGGAATCAGACATTTGTTGCGCGCGTCTGTCTGGTTACTATGGTATTTAAACCTTTGTAGTTAATTCTACTAACTAAATGCATACTGTAGTTACGACTCTATCGATCAGCTCCGGCACCCACAGTGCGATTACTGTCAAACTACACTAATGTTAATGTTCAGAACACATTAATCTTAGCTTGAATGATAAGTGGGTGGACGCTCACTTTATTTTAATACCAAACAAATGCAATAGATTGTGCAGAAGTCATTGTTATATTGATTTAATACGTTTTGGGCGTAGCTTCAAAACGGAAGGTTCTACGTTTGATCCTCGTTCCTCTACCTCAAGTAACGTTAAGTTGTATAAAAAAAATAAGCACGTCTCATTGTTCTTTCGTTAGAAAATTTGTTCCGAGTGGGTCAGTTAATGGACTGTTAAAGGCAGTGCAATTAAGAAGCATTTAATACCATAGAATAAAAAAGAGAATATAAATAAACTTTTATTCCTTGAATTGTATGGCGAATATATTGTATCGTTTGGCGGATATGTCCATAAGATATACCTATTCTGGTTCCTGTGCGAAGTTCCAACCAATCAAATACACTTCAGTTAACTTCATCTAAAATAGCGTGTTTTAAATGTAGTCTTTGTCTATATCGTTGCTTAATATCAGAGGACGTATTATCAGATTAAGGGGAAAATTATTAATTAAAACTTAATTTCTTTAACGAATACTTCATCGTTTTATCTTATATTCGAGCAAGCATATTCTCTTTATTTAACCTTCATCTCAATATGCTATCCCTTTCGTGAATCGTTATTAGTTTTTACTCGGGGGCACTGCCTTGGCATAAATTAAGATCCCTTAATACTATTGATAAGTTAAAAAGAGTTTTCTCAAAATTAATTGTAAAAATTATGTCGTTCCATAATCGCAGAAACCTCCAACAGTAATCCTAAAGTCACTTAAAACAAATGTTTACCCGAATGATTAATTATTGAAATAAATCCCAATATCAGCCCATATACCACTTGGATTACTGCTTAAATACGTAGTCTCATTTCCAATCGCTACATTTTCACCTTCATTTCGTTTTGCTTAGTCAAGTGAAATCATTTTATTCGTTACCCGATGATAACGAATTAAAACATTAGAAAACATAAAGATACTATAATCGATAATCGCAATATTTTTTGCGCTCTCGAGACAAGGTCAATGGCAGGAACGGGCGTCTGGTACCGAGTAAATAGAGTGGTGGTGAGTAACTGGCGCCAAAATAGAACACTTTCGGATGTTACGAGCATCATCACCTGGTACCTCGTATGAGCAAATCGCGTTTGCTTGAGTTTCACGATCATAAAATAAGATACATAACTTTTAATTTTTTTGAGAAAATTATGAAGGACTTATCACTTAGCTCTTTTAGGCAATCCTTAAATTGAAGATAAGTATACATAGGTTTATTGTGTAGCGAGATAATGTAGCCAAACAAAGAAATGTAACACGTCATATCGACATTCAAAATAAAAGTCTTTTAGAATATTAAGTGAAATTAGATTGATAAATATTTTAAGAGTACCTTCATCATAAATTAAAAATTAACATCATCATCTAGGACTGATTTATCCAACATCTTTATATTGTCATAAAACTTAATACCTACGAAAAACTATATACAACGAACAACAAATTAATACAAGACAATAAATACCTAAATGTTATTACATCCAATTTATTTATAAAAATATTCCACGTCGAGTTTTTCACATAATTACCGAAATATCCACTGAAGTACCTTCGCATACTTCCATTAATAAGTACGTAGTATATTCTTTTTTTTGCGTATATTTACAAATAGCTAACAACTGGTTGCGGTCAGCGGTCACTTCAAAGTGCTGACATTAAGGCCAAGGATATCGACTATATATAAAATGGGCATTCATGACTTTAACAAAAGCCTATAAGCGTATAAAATAGCGTTACATAATTATAAGCAGTCTCGTTCAGACAGGGCGGTGTTACATAAGACTCACCATCGCCGACGTATCTGTTCAAATAATTCAGCGAGGTGAGTAACAGAAGATATACTTAGTTCTGGTAATTATTTATAGTAAATGCTAAATGTTTTCTACACACAACCTATTTAAAACTCCCGTGGATGCAGTTAACGCGATGTTTCAACAAAACGTTCCCCACAAACCTATAGAAGCGGTAGTTGATGTGAAGCAGACGCATGATATATTTAGAATCTATCCAATACTCAACAAAAACTCTTATAATGTGAAATGTATTGTGATTATTCGAGGTCATGATAACATATTGAACATTTACATTCATCTCCAGAAGAGTAGTTCAAAATACTGATTCAGCGAACATAACTATGCAGTGTCGTTTCTATACGAGACACGTTTTCCACCGAAACTTGTGTATAATGAATGCAATGAGGAAGCCTGATGCCTTCGGAAAACGGTACAAACGAGTAGCCGAGTATTCGTGGAAGGCGGCAATCAAAAGACAATGCGACTGCTGATAACGGTGTCGGGCCCGAGGGCGGCTGTCAGAATCTCAATGCGCCGATGTATCACACACATTGAAAATGCTTAAAATGGCACATTTCACCCATACTCGATTCACAAAAAAGCTTACATACTTTTTGTTACCAATGAAATAAATTAGTATGACTCACGAACCTACAAATTTTATATGCAATCGAACAGAAACTCTAAAGCTAGTAATTTGTCACAAAGGCCAAACTTAAACAGGCTTTCCTAACACTTTTTAGCAGCAATAACCAAACTTTTAGCGACAATAAGCGAACAATAAGACAGTTACTCTTTTCAGACAAGACATGTTTTATTAAGAAAAAAAAAGTATTTGCGGTCAGAGAATCACAATGAGAGTTTAGCTCAAAACTTCTGACCATCGTAAAACAATAAATTTTGTAAGAGCGTTACTCATTTATAATTGATCTCATCAATTATAAATAAGTGCGGTTAATTCTACCTTTTTTTTAATTATTTTAATATCCACACACCAATTAAAACGAAGTGAAAGTCAAAGTTTGCATCTGTGTTGTCTAAAATTTATTTTTTTAAACATTCGTTTACCAAAACTTACTACCTTTTACCAGTTGTTTATACTTAGAGAAATTAAGTTAGATGGTTCATCAAAATATGAGCGTCGCCTGACAGTGTTTATGACTATACCCCAGAAACAACAATTCGAATAATGTATGTAAGCGATTTTTGAACGAAGATAAATATTTAAAAAAAGGATAATTCGTATCGAAACGCGGGTGTTCCATTGCATAAATCGATAATGTTATAACATTATATAGTCATAAAACGCTATGCTCGTATGTATAAAACGTCAATATGAATTGTAAGCGGTGAGTGGTGACGCGGACGTGGACGCCGCGCCGCGCTGTCTGCCTGTCGTTTCGCCCACTTATCTCACCTCTGTATTACGTTCTCACTTCTCGATGAGCCTTTTTTACATAAACTCGCATATTTCAATTATATATACGCATTTAAAAACGAGCTTATCATGCAATTCGAATTAACATATGAAAAGAGCCGTTTTGCAGATGATGTTCTAAAACAGGGTAGAGCAACCTTTTTACAAACTGGCCAATTTAATTTAATTTTAAAATTGTTTGGTGGACCGCACATAAAAATAACACCTTAATATTTTACAAAATAATTTTTTAAATATATATTAAAATAATGTCAAAAACAAATTTAAAAATAATAGTTTACTACCATTTCATTATAATTTTTTATATTAATGAGAGAAAGTCAATAAAATAAATTCAATTTTAGAAATGCTTGACGGACTGTATACAGATATTTAAAGGGCCGCAAGTGGCCCGCGGGCCGCGTGTTGCTCATCTCTGTTCTAAAACATGTTTACAGCACCTTGTCGAATTAGAATTAAACGTAAAGAAGAAATAATATAGAAATATTAAAGTAAGTTTATCAGAAACAGATCGTTACATCAAGTATATACTTACTTTTTAAAAATCGATTGGGGATATAAACAACTCAGGAAGGGCAATTTTATCCCAAATAAATTGCATATGATGCGTGCGCCCACTCGCGAGCGTCCAATTTAAAAAGTAATATTTTATTCACGAATATGCTATCTGATTTTGAAAACATAAATAATTGCTTCGGCATCCCTTATCATCATTTTGGTTTGTTATAGACACTGAGATCTTACATTTAACGCTCGACATTTAACTTTGAACATATTGCTTGTAAACACCAAGTTTAAGTTAATATAAAATATATGTAAAGTAAACATAAAATTAACATGTTTAACATTTAAACAAAAAATATATTAATAAAATTGGTAATCGTCTGTTAGAAATTGATTATTCATTTATTTATACATATTCGCTTGTTTTTCTAATTGCCTTAAGCGCTAACGTTTTAAATTTTGGTATTAAATTTAAAATTCTTAAACTTATATACTTACTTCATGAAATTACTTTATTTATGAATTATTGCATAGCATTTATGGCATTACTATATCTAAACTGATGAAAAAATAAATTATAATAACGATATTTTTCTATACACTAATTCAATAAAATAAGAAGCAATTTTCTCAAAAGTGAACCAATTTTATTGTTTTTCAACAACTTCTCACATTAACGGCGACATTGTTTTTTTATATTATTGATCTAACTATTTGAAGGAGGTTGTATTTGAAATATGTTGTAACAAACTATTATAATTAATTCCAAAATTTCACATATTTATTTTGATAAATCAGGACTGCGTAAAATGGTTTATATTTGTTATCTTTACTTCTATTGCGGTCGCGAAATCAAGAACTGCGAATTGTATTTTTGTATCATCTGCAAAATTTTAATAAATCATGTCACGTCTACATAGGCTTATGTCGACATATTATGTAGGACGTGTATGAGTACGTCGTTTTAACGCGATGTGTTTCGAATTGATTACTTGCATATTTTATTAAAGGAATTTCTAACCTGTTTTAAGGAACGCATACCCTGATATGTAACTTAGCTACTAAGAACCTAAAATGCATTCATCTTTTTTAAATTTAAACTATCGTGAGTAGTATTCATAGTTATTGTATAGAACCGGCTATACTCACGTCTTATTCTATCGGGTTAGCCCGACTAGTTTCGAACCCATCCGGGGCACTTATTTATGAGCTCTTTACACGACGTTATTGCGGCGGGAACTGCGTCCCGCAGCTCGCTGGGCACGTCTCGTGGGTGGCGGGGGTGCGGGGGGACACGGTGGCGGCGGTGGCCGCGCCTCTTCCAAGTGTTCCCTGTCGCTCTGGTCTTCGACGCAGTTCCCGCCGCGATAACGTCGTGTAAAGAGCTCATGAATAAGTGCCCCGGATGGGTTCGAAATTAGTCGGGCTAACCCGATAGAATAAGACGTGAGTATAGCCGGTTCTATACAATAACTATGCACTCATCTTTTTAATTTATAATACGGTAAATACTTTTTCAATATAATAGCTTGGAATGATCTAGCCTAGTGTCTCCCAATCTTTTTTATACCTTGACCGACCATGGCCTTTCTAAAAATTATCCCCCTATGTAACATACATAACTTTTAATATTAAAAAATTTAATTGTTCACGTGAGAAACTAGCATGATAGGTTTTAGGGAGAATTTGAAAAGAATTTGCCTTTATCGTTAAATTTGGCACCAGAATCTAGCATGGCATTTAAATTGCCCGGAGTGAAAGGGTTAATTCGTGTTGAATTCGTTTTCGAATTAACCCTATTAACAACCAAAATAACCCACTTTGGGGCTTGGGCCCGACGACGAGAAGTACTGATCTAGCAAAAAAGTTGATCAATGAGCTGTATATGGTAATAATTAGGTAACCTTACTGTAAAGATTTTAATGATACACCTTTTATTACAACTAAAATTGTAGACAAAATAAATATTTTATTCTCTTTTCTGTTCTTACAACATACAATAAATATTAAGAACTTCCTGTTTAGTAAAAGTAAGCGTGCAAAGCTTCAATTCTATGAATCTGTTACTGTATAAAAAGTCACTTTCCCTTTATTAAAAAAGTGGCATAGAAACACTGGTACAATGTGAAAGAAAGATTTCGATATTTCATTGGCTGTCCCACACCTTATGTAACACAATATTGAATGCAGTTTTTTTCGCCAATAGAGAATCGAAATCAATCCCGACAGAAGCGCAGTCATGCACGATGTAAGACCTCACTCCTAAAAAAATAACACTAAAACACTCGCCAATGGCCGATTATATGTACTTAGCGAGCTATGCGTCCCCGATACTTTCAAAGGTCTAATTGTTCATGCCATAAGACTACAGATTTGCGGACAGTCACTGTTTGTCCGTGGTTCACGTGCTACGTGGTTTGCAGGTGGACATCCAAAGAGACCTCTACCTTTCCACCACATATATTTATATGACCATATCTTCAAGCGCTTCTCGACTTTGCATCCCATCCTATAACACGAGGATCAAATTACGACAGCAAACACAGCCACGTAATACATCTTTACATAAAAGGTTGTCTGGAAGAGATTGCCCCAGGTGATAAGACCCTTTGCACGCTGCTGTATATTCATATGTTACGTACATGTTATTCTCCTTTGTAAAAATGTAGCAGTATAAAGAATAAATAAATAAACAAATCTTCGCCCGCTAAGATAAGATCAGAGGTCCTAGGTGGTCTAACCCACTGCGCCAGTCCTGCATATGCGCCAAATTTTATGAGGTAGTAACAATGGCCACCAACAGCTGCCGAAACCCGGTGGAAACGAATTATCCACTCGAGGATAAAATCTAGGCAGGACCACTACCTTCAGTAATGATGTTAAGACTAGAGAAAGAGAGAATATATAGTTCCCAGTTTTTAATTTGGATCGGTGATTTTGGCCGACTAAACTGTAAGGACTGTAAGGATCACTAAAAAGACTAGTTTGAGTCATACCACCTCTCCTACGTCACCTTAAAGCGACGTTCCCCATGCAAATCGAGCTCTTACGCTCTACTCTTTTCATTTCATACTCCCCGTTGCACCCTGTGCCACTTTCAAAGCCAAAAAGTTCAGTTTAAAGTAAGAAATAAAAAGATTACAAATTTTCCGAGCCAAATCAGATAAGATTATTTATTAAAGTTGCTGTTAGTTTCATGACCAAAATGTGCATGTTCAGTGAACACAATTCTACTTCTTGAGTAATTTAAGTTATTACTAATATATTTTAACCAGGAGGTCATATGCAATTCACGTGCATTAAGTACACCAAAATGTTTATAAAAAAAATATACGGACAAATATTCTGTAGGTCGGTCACACTCAAAGGCTAAGTGGAATTTTTTTAAACCGCCGCCTTATTGAAAATAACATTATTTGATGCTACCGCGCATAGTTTGAACATATTTACACAACTGCGTACAGTGACGCGTCGTTATAATAAATTGGTTTTTAAACGAGTTCCCGCCACACCTTCGACGTCATGATGATTCGTCACATTCAAATCATCAGCCTTCGACTGCACATCACCCTACGTTAAGGCCTAAGCAATTTCATACTTGTAAGATGCTTGTAAACTCTTCTGTCTGATTGGCGCTGTAAAACTCGATCTTGACAATTCGCAAAAATAAGTGAAACTAAACCTTTTTTTCCTTACTTTATCTTAAACTTAATGGCTTAATTAATATGATTAATAAGCTCTTTTTAAAGTGGTCTAAAAGTTATTAATTAAAATATACTATCGAAATCACTATCATTCAATTCAATTTTCAATCATAAGTTTCAAATCTTAATCAGAAAGAACACTTCTGACCGTTGCCTCTTCCACTTGCACTTGGTGCACTTAAAACTAGTGCTACAATCAAACTGACTATATAAGAGTATTTAGTGATGTGCTTTTTTATAATATAAATTATAATATAAAAAGAACGATTGGGAAACTGCGATGTCCATTCAGAAACTCCAGTAAAACAAAAAAATACCTGTATCTTTACAGTTTATCAGTGTGTATATTATTACATGAGCATAGTGCGAGCTTTTACAAAGCCTTGCGCCGCGTCGGTTAACGCTCAATTAAAACTTCACACTCAAAGCCACCGATCATAACTCATTATATTTCGAAATACACTTTTAAGCTAATTCTCACAACAGACCACCTGGGACGAACAAATTTGTTCGCAGTCCGCAAGTTATTCATGACGACATACAAAGTAATCTTAAATCAAAATGTTAAATCATTAAAATATAATTATTATGATTGCATCTTGAAAATTGCGTTTGATTGCTCCTATATGGCACCGGCAAATTACAAGCAACTAAATATGAAGGTGAACGCCAAAATAAATCGCTAATGGCACAACGAATATTTACATTGTATTGAAATATTACAATTTCAATTGTAAACAATTGCTTTAACATGCTTTTAAATAACACCTGTTGGATAGAATAGACATCAACGCGTGCGCCCATTATTTATGACGTGACGATTCGTGTGACGCGCCAGCATGAAAATTGTATCACACTGAGGAATAAATAATGAATTATTTAACAGCTCTACCGTTTCTTAGACGTAAAATGGGAAAAATAATACACATTTCAAATGATTTTATTATCAAGAATACGAACGTGCAACATAAAATATAACAAAATGTATTCTTAGTAAAATTGAAAGAAATCCAGTTTTTTTTTTCAGTAAAATGAAATTACTTGAAACTAAAAGTCGATATTAAAACTGCCTGTTTATGTTGCACAAGTGTATATGGTTTCTGTTATATTACGTTTTGTGTACTGGAGTATATTGAATTTATTAGAAGGAATTTATAGAGCTTTTCGACGGCTTCCGCGTGATTCAGCCCGCGCGTATATTATTAGCCGTCTATTCCCGGCTACGTCTGCGCTGACCACTCAGTACTAACTACTTTAGAACCCATTCACACTAATTTAAAAGAAGAAATAATAAATAAATAAATATTTCGTTTTCGATTAATTATACATTCTACATCACGCAACTGTACAACCATAGCTTTGCATAAATTACTTTTATTTAAATATCAGTTTTGTAAAAATTACGTCAATAAATAAATACGTACGTGATACGAACCACACAAACTTTGTATGAATTTATTATTATTTGTTTCATGGCCTGTACAGCGTAAAATTTAATGCACTTATCATTCAAACATTCTAACCGTGTAGAGTAAAATGGCAAACAGAATTCAAATTTTTAGAGTATTAATTATAAGCCATGACGTAACAATTTTTTTTACTTCAAGTTTTTCTCATTTTAAAATTCAAGTTAAAATTTACTAACTTGCACCTACGCTTGATATATTTTGCATATGAGCATTTTCAGCAACTGAAATTAATGCATTAGTTATAAAATACTATTAGAAGTTAACTACATAGAAATAGCTAGCATTTTGCATATATATTTTACATGATGCAATCAACTGGAGGCTCGTCCGAAGGATGACTATAATAATATATCTAATCTATAATGATTTGTGTCACAAACTAGTTTTAAATTCAGAGTTGACAACGCATAGTCGTGTCCAAGTGTAAACTTCTAAAACGTCACGATTTGCTCGTCGATTGTCGTGGTCAATTGAATTTTCTCTTGTGACTGACATATGTCCAAACACAGTAAATAAAGCAAGCGTCAGGAGATAATATAAAAATAGAAAGATTGTTAAAATATCCATTTCCAAAGCAACGGAGATAATCTTAATGATGATTTAACCTAAAAATTTAATTAAATTATATTACAAAAGTAATAATAAAATTATTTTGCTATAATCCGCCATGATCATTAATTATTCTTCATCGCGGATTATAGCAAAATAATTTTATTATTACTTTTGTATTATGGATCTCCGCAAAGTAACGCCTAATTCTATAAATTATTTAAATTATATTAGCCAATTGATCGAATTCTAAAATATATTTAATAAGAGTACCTATCGAATTTCATAACTGATTCATTACCTATTTCAAAATGTAACTATTTTAGTAAAAGTTCATTAAAATTATTATAAATTAACATATTTCTAAAGACCGCATCATACATCAAATACTTACAACGTTACGGCTGTTTAAAAAGTATTTGTTTCAATTAAATTTAATGGAGTGTGAAACAGCCTTTAAGATATTAGCTATTCACACGGCATGGCCGCCACGCAACTACCACCATAATTAGTACTCCATTAGGTTCTACTACACTTGTTATTCTGTAATAAGCAGCTATAACATTGTTTAAGCAAATTTACATGGAATTTTAATATATTTGCTTAAAAAATCAGCCTAAAGCGACGAACATAATGGCTATAGTATATTATATACCATAGCCCTTACAGGTCAGATAAATCTGCTAGAGTCGATGAGGATATAAATTAGAATAAATCTACAAAATTTAACTGATATGAATAAATGTAATATCATAAATGTAATAATATCAGTTAAAAAGTAATTTTGTTTCTCTTTACATATAATTTATTGTAGTGCTTTTACATAGAAAATAACCTTTTATAGGCTTCTATATGCAACAAATCCTACTTGATTACCGTGCTGTTTCCTTCCTAAGTTTATAAGCGAAATGAGGTAAAGGCCATACATCACCAACATAATTCATATAAGACACCTTTTATACTAATGTTATGTTATCTAATGTTATGTAATGTAAAATTTCAATGATATAGAACCTAACAGAATGTATTTTCGTAAGAATCGTATCGTAATCTTAGCTTAATAGATTTTGTTAGGTTCTATATAATTACAACGTAACACGTTTAAAGATCTCATAATTTGAATCACGAAAATCGGAATCTAAAAATTGTTAAGTTTAAATAATTGAAAGAAGAGTTGGAGCATAGACTCACCTCGCTGCTCCAATGCGGATTGATGGGTTACACATATCCTCAGAATTTTCTAGAGATATGCAGGTTTCCTCTCGATGTATTTTTTCATCGAAAAGCATGTGATAAATGACAAATTTCAGTTAGGCACGTAAGTTTTATTAGTAAGCTCATTGGTGTCTGTTTGGGATGTGAACCTGTGAGCCCCTAGAGAGAGGCACACTGTCGCAACATTTAGCAGTCTCAGCTTATTTCGTTGCTATATTACATCTTATATTACATGTGAGCAACTTTTTTAAAATCAACTGAACGGATTTTTGTACGGTTTTTACTAAAAGATATTGTAATTCTAGAGGAAGGTTTAGGTTAATAGTGAAATTTCCGGTACGGGTAAACCGATTTTGATGGAAAATAGAGGAGATTGTGGAACAACATATAGGCTATTTTTTATTTTAGAGTTCACGCGGACCTTACTCTTTAATCAGGATAAACTTCGAGCCACGTTGATTTCCACGCGAAGCCTCGAGTACAGCTAATAGTATTCTAAATTAAAATATAACTTTACCTATGGATACTGATTGCTTTTAAGGGAGTACTAAAAAGTATGTACGTTCCAGTACCCTAGGCGTGGCGCACGTAGCAGGCATGTGCAAGCCGGACCGCAGCTGCTCCGTCAACGAGGACAACGGCATTATGCTGGCGCACACCATCACTCACGAGCTGGGACACAAGTGAGTATAAAAGATATGCTAATACTGTTTACGTTGATGTCAAAGGCCTACAGCTATAACCATATTAATAAACTAGTATGAAGAGACGCTGACGAAAGTAATAATAACATTATTCTATATATAGTGCTAAATGTAGAGTAGACTATCCGTTTTCATACCTGATACATGCTACGGATTCGTAAAAACATACGCACTAACCTCCACCACCACAATACACAAGCAATACTTGCGTTCACTATCACTAACTCTTTGCGATTTTGTCGTGGAGTCTATCTCCCGATGATGCTTCGGTTGCGAGGCGAAGCGATTGTTGAGTTTATGAGAATCCGCATTGGAGTAGCGTGGTAGGTCTTAGCTCCCAATCCTTCACTCCAAAAATGGAGAGAGGAGGCCTATGCCCAGTAGTGGGTTATAGTAACAGGCCGTTAGTTACTTACTTACTTACCTTGGTAACAGAGCCGTGCTCGGTAATTTTAAATAAGTTGTAAAAAAAATAAAAAAAACATGTTGATAACTAGGGTTTGATACCGGGTTTTTTGACTTTCAAGTCCGCACGTTCTCCACTGAGCTAATACAACTTTACAAATGACAGCCTAAATTAATCTTTGCATTCTATTCTATATTCAAGCATTTTTTCAATACCCTAGAACAGGGATAAAACATTTTTTTTCAGCCTCACTTGATCGATTTATCGCCCCCGAAACACTCTACATACTAAGTTTCGCAAAATTTGTCGGACCATTTGTCACATTGTTTGATGTCAATACCACTAATAGATTATTAATTTATTAATATGAATAAAAATGCATTACCTACCGTATGTTGCGTTCTATTATCAGTGCGCTTTATAAGTGCCATAACCGTTTTACAGTGAACTAGGCGCCATTGAGCGCATAATGCTATTAAGTATTCATAGCAAAATACGTGACTCTACAACAATATAGGTGTTAAGCATTTATTTTATTCTATAGCTACATATTATTTAACAGCATTGCATATAATTTTATCGTATGATGTAATATGATCGTGTGATCAAGGAAATAAAAGTTCTTGTTAATAAATTATAAAAAAAAATTATCTTGTTCATAAACGTGCAAGGTAAAACACTTAGAAGATTATAAAAATCATTAATTCAAACAGCTACTCGTTGCTTGTGGTTCTTACGGAACCACTCTGTGCTCTGTGTTCTTGAAAACACATAGACATAGAGATCCTAATTCTTAAACAGTTTTTAAATTCCTATTAAGACATTTTGAGAAGTCGAGATAAAGGCAAATCCACTTACAAGAATTGTTTCCACTTATACTTTTACGGATCCTACGAAGACTATAGGCATCCCAATACCCTGCCAATTATATAAGTGTCGCTTATACTAAAACAAACAATAAACATAATACAATCAAATAATATTTATTCAAGTTAACTTTTTACAAGCACTTTTGGATCGTCTAGGATCAATTAGATTTAATGAAGCTACATCTGCTTCGAAATGTTGCTTTTATCGCGAACCAGCAAGAAACGCAGCGGTCAATCTCATTTATATACGTAAGTTCCTATTTCTGACTTCAATCGACAATAGTTATGTTGTTCTTCTTCAGTTTCCATCGATACGTGCATCGATCTACATATAGATCTGCTTCTATATTGGCTCTTGCAGTTTATAAATTTGTAAACCCATAGTCTTTAATTTAAAAAATTCTATTCGTTTGCAAAGTATAAAGTGACTTTTCTACTAAATGTTTAGTATTTAATAGATTATGTAATTATGGTATAATAATTTAGTAGTATTAGTAGATTATGGAATCTATTTTGTTTGCTTTCCCGACGGTTTATTTTATCCCTTATCGCAATTTTATTTACTGGTATTGGATATACAAGACGACTCACAAAAAAAACCAATTGCTTATATTGATTACCCCAATGATGCAATTGGAATCTTTATCTAAATTATTGATTTTTATATATTGTCTCAAGGTTTAACTACCGAATGACTTCAAACTAATGACTGGTCTCTATCTAGTATTTCTGATGAGAGGTCGGTTTGATCATTGCTAAGTTACAGTACGTCGAAGTATTATATAGCAGGGCACTATTCAAGTCAATCATTTCTAGAATTTGGTTTGGCCAGCTCTTCATTTTCTTGCCGTTATCCCACACTAAGCGGGGTCTGCACATGTTATAAACATGTTCTCACATGATTGTGCTACGTATTTACACTCACTCACATCTACATACATACACAACATTCACGCATACACAATATAAGTTAATATTATTTTATATTTTGTTTATACACGTTATAAGTACGTATGACAATGGAAGGCACAAATACCCAAGAATACAAGCTAGGCCTAGTTTGGTCGCTAGTGGTGACTATTAGAGTGTAATCAAGATATTAATCTAAGCTTTTGGTAAATAATGTGTATTGGTGTAGTGCATTTTAATAATGTGTAGTGTATTGTTAATGGTAATAAAGTGTTGAGCAAAGAAATAATTTCTAATGTTACGACCTGCCACCTACCTGACGTCAACTTAACTTAGTCGTCTTTTACGACATCTCGGTAAGAAAGAGGGTGGTCTATTTTCCTTAACCGGATACCATACGGTGGATCGACTTCTCGCCTTTCACGACAACTCGGTAAGTAATACGATTATTCGTCTATTCTCCTCGGCCGGATATCACACGGCTATTGGGTATACAGTTAGTTATTATCAGGTAATCCAGCACATTTGTTACAATAACTTATATATTTCTCGATTGCATAAATAAGTAATTTATTATTCCAATCTTATATTCAAAACTTGTATCAGATTTCAACGAGCATAAATCTTTTATTATCTGTCTTAGCATTTAAGAGACATACAATCGCTGTTTAGTAACCACACACTCAACAGTATACCCCCATTATAAGCGAGTGTAAACCCGTTTCACGATTATACCTTTCAAAGTTAATTGAGATTGTATAACATACAACTCCATTATTATAGAGCCGAGAACTAGTGCTCAATCTGCAGTCTTATTGACAACAAAGTCTATAGCAACGGCTGCACTGATTTGAATGTAATTTTCAGACAATCTTTAGATTGATCCAGCGGATGACCCTGTTTGGTGGGGATCGGAGCATTATTTTTTATAACAGGAATTCATATACCTTTGAATTAAACCCTGCAAAGCGGGCTGGACCTTCCACTAATATATAAAATGTTTGTCTGGATATCCTTTATAGACTCCGAAACGCCTGGACAGATTTTAATGAAAATTTGAGACGATGTTTAGAATGAACTAACGTATAATCCTGTAATTGGGGGCGTTTGGGGTGATCGGGGTCTTTTTTTTATTTGTCGAGTTCTGTTTCGATGAGCATACCAAAAGGAAACCAGAATGAGCTTTAATAAAATACGTTGAAATTCGAGTAAACAATAAAATATAATTTATATATTTTTGACGTTGTGACGCAAAACTTGAAAATAGTATTTATAAAAAATTAATTTCTATAAAAGAATGAACACAATTTTTATGCTAAAATTAAACATGTGTGCCACAGCGATGCGTGACTGTTGATGTTTAAAATAAAAATTAATTAAGTTAATACTGTATCATTACCATAGAGCAAGATAATAGTATCAAAAAAATTCATTGAAGTTCTTACGTACATTCTTAATTAAATATTCAATGAGGTAACTTAATATACGCTTCAAACCGTGACGGTAATATAAAACTTATCGCTTGCAAATACAATACGCGCGCTTTGGCTGTAATTAGTGTACTTCGAGTAATATCTCTTGGATGTAGAGTGCTGTAACAATGGGCAATATTAACATTATCTACAGTGTATAACCCACATGTAAAGTTAGATACAGTTGAGGATCTGTTGTAAAATGAATCATTCAAATATCGTTGCATTGTTCTGACTTGTTTAATTTACATGCATTTTGCTTTCAGTGAAATTACTATAATTATAAATAGTTAATTTATAAACTAAATGGCTCAGTCTATTTTCGAATTCCCCTCGAAACAAAATTAAGGTTTTTTTTCTCTTATTTTTATCTGATCCTTAAACCTCTTAGAGATTATGTAACACCCATCGTTACCTAATTATTGCTATTTTACAAATTACTTCGAGACTTCTATACAACAGTTGTGTTTGCTCAGAAGTCGGTATTGCAAGGATAAGTTGTATAGTGCCCGAATGTTTTAGATTAACCTTAAACCGATGACGAAAGAAGATCGCATAACTTTTTTTAAAAATGTTCCGATCGCCACTAAACTTTACAGGATCAACTTTTCATCGATGGTCATTTTAAAGATTGTTTGAAAATTTTATTACAATCGGCCCATTCGTTTCACCTTTAAAGGACAAACAGGCAAACATTTTTTTTTTGTACTAGAAGATAAAGTCTGTAGAAGAAGAACTAAAGAAGTCAGTTATTGAATCAAAATGCCCTTCAGTGTATATTGCTAGTGATGATCTATAGATCATAAATGTTATTGTTAGAAAGATTAGACCGGAAAGCGCTGACGAAGCAAGTAAATTCAAGCTATCAGAAGAATGACGTCAAAATTATATACGATTATATATAAGAGATTTGCGTTTTAGTTAACACAAAACTAACATGACATCAAATCAATAATCTTTTTTCAAATAAACTTTTTCAAGCACTTTAGAATCGTCAAGGATCTATATGGTTAATGGAGCTACAACTGATTGAGAATGTTGCTCTTACCAAGCAAAACCAGCAAGAATCTCGGCGGTCGATGTTTTAAACATTTTCAATTTTACATTATATAAACGCCGTCTTGTATGAAGCTGCAGCGTCAGATCAAATTGAATAAAAATAATCTTTATTAAAATAAGCTCTTTCAAGCACTTTTGAATCGTCAAGGATCAATCTAAAAGTAGCACCAGCAAAAAGATCTTTTGGATATATTTCTAACGGCGCCGTAGCTAAATAGCCTAGATGTACGTAACAAACATGCCTCAAAAATTATCTAGAAAACTACAATATTTCACTTGTCTAAAGCACTTCGGAAATAGTCTAGAACTGAATTCGGCCGTGCCGTGCGCTCCAGTTGAAAACTGACTCATGTTCCTAAGCTCAGATTATCACAAGGACGCTGGTTTCCGAGAAATTTTTATCCACGATAAGTTGTTTATGAAAGCTTTGGTTGTTTCACTCGTTATTTACACAAACTTATGTACATACAATGCTAATACATTGTATGTACATAAGTTTGTGTAAATTATTTAATTATTTTAAATTTTTAAGGTAATTTTGATAACACAATCTTTAAGATTTTTGTTTTGTTTTATTAATCGAGTTTAAAACCGGAATTGAACTCTTCTGTAAAAAAAATTGTTATATGTATAGCTGTTAATTATGGTTGTTAATAATAATTGTACTTGATTGCCCTAATAGTTTATTTTTACATTTTATTTGCATACATTTTAATTCCATTCTGTGTGGTATCCGGTTGAGTAGAATAGTCCACCCTCATTTCTTACCGAGGTGTCGCGAAGGCGACTAAAAAGAAGTCAGGCAGACGGCCGGTCGTAAAATACTTAGTCTCATCATGTGACAACACGTTTATAACATGTTGTGCCAAGCCCACTTAGAGTGGGATAAGGGCAGGAAAATGATGATGGGATTGTTTACATTTACACAGATTTTGACAGCTTCATAGAGCTATGTAGAATATATTATAACAAACGACGATATTTCTCCTTTATACTTATTCAATAAATAAAAAACAGTTTTCCTTGAGTCAACCCATTTACTCTTTCTCAAAAACTCAATGACACATAATGACAGCCTTAATGCTTTTTCATATTAATGACCAACTCTATGAAGGAGGTTGTATTAAAAACATGTTGTAACAATATCATTATAATATTAATTATTGGACATGCACCGCTGAAAATATATCGTTCAGCGGATTCACGTTACTATTATAAGAAAAATTGATTTAGTTACAATGTTAGTATGAAAATATGTAAACAGGTGTTTACACAAGCAGAATTTAACACGCTGTGTACCTCCACGTACACTACGATATCTTACGTTTATTTACACAAAACGGGTTGTTGTTACAGTTTGCATTAGAGGCTCACAATCTTAAACAAACGCAAGTTATGTAAGCGCAAACACAGTACAGCCAATGACCTTCTTTCTAGTAGACATACAAATGCATCACTCGGTACAATGCACCCGGTGCATTGACGCCGCGCTATCGGCCCACACAACTTCATTATTTTCAACTCCTTATCGCAAATGCAGAGTAATGAATGAAGTAATATGATATAAGACTATTTGTGGTCCTATTAGTGGGACACTTCATGTCAGGGTTGTACACTATGTATATTAATAGAAATAGATGACGCTTCGACTATTTTTGAACAATTATTTATAGACATACATACATCAGGGTTCATGCCCTTATCCCACTCTAAGTGGAGTCGGCACAACATGTTACAAATATGTTGTCATATGATTTGACTACGTATTTTACGACTGGCCGCCTGCCTGACGTCAACTTACCTTAGTCGTATTTTACGACTCCTGGGTAAGAAAGAAGACGGTCTATTCTAGTAAACCGGATACCACACGCTGGGTCAACTTACCTTAGTCGCCTTTTACGACACCTCGGTAAGAAATAAGGTTGGTCTATTCTACTCAACCGGATACCACACAGTGGGTCAACTTACCTTAGTCGTATTTTACGACTCCTGGGTAAGAAAGAAGGTGGCCTATTCTAGTAAACCGGATACCACACGCTGGGTCAACTTACCTTAGTCGCCTTTTACGATACCTCCGTAAGAAATAAGGTTGGTCTATTCTACTCAACCGGATACCACACAGTGGGTCAACTTACCTTAGTCGCCTTTTACGACACCTCGGTATGAAATGAGGTTGGTCTATTCTACTCAGCCGGATACCACACGGCGGGTCGACTTACCTTAGTCGCCTTTTACGACACCTCGGTAAGAAATAAGGGTGATACTATTCTATTCAGCCGGATACCACACGGCGTCTCACATGAGGGTTGTCAGCGTTTAGAAAAAGAGGATAATGTTCTATGCTTATATTTAACATTATTCTACTTAGGTACACTATTCATCTATCTTTATATAAAAAATCACATTGATCCGGTTCGGACATGAAAGACAAAAATACTTTCGCATTTATAATATAACTAGCTGTTCCGGCTTTGCTCGCATGGAAATCAGTGTCACAAAGATTATGCCGCGAAAACTCCACTCGTATGATCGGGTTTTAGCGGGAAAAATTTTGACACTAATTCTCATGTAATTTAAACCATCCTCAAAAATTGCAGTGTCTTTTAACCAAAAAGTTAAAATTGTAAAAAAATCCATTTATTATATTTTAAGAAAATCGATCACATACAGACAAACAGGTTTTGATGACTTTGTTTTATTATATCGCCGTATCCGAAGAATAAAGTCACATTTCCTATGCTTATACATGGGGGATGTAACATTGTTTTTTGGATAGGGTGATTTGTATATACTCTTAGATATAAAGTGTGAATTATGTATATTAACAAAAGTGAATTCCCCTGCTTAGATTCCGTTTTGTATAATTACTAGCTGTGCCAGCGACTACGCCCGCGTAGAAATGTGTCACAAAATTATCCCGAATTTTGAACTTATTTTTCGAAATTATGAACATAAAAGTAGTTTTGTGTGTTAACTATAAGATTTAGAGACATGCTATCGCGGATTTTATCTTAGTAATTTGGTAGTTCCATAATTCTCTAGTACATTACTTTAGTTTATCTTTACCTACTGATTAACGTGGCGCACGCAAGTAAAGATCCAAGCAGGTGAATTTTTAACAACTACCTCTTTAACACAAGTTACATTCAGAAGACTGCACTATCTTTTAGTGAAAACCGTTCAAAAATTCGTTCAGTATATTCTGAGAAAATCGAACATACAGACAGACAGCTCTTAGGACTTTGTTTTATAATAAGTATAGATAGAATATTTATAGTGACGGACCTATATAGATTATCGAAATCTATACATTAAAAACACACGCACCTAATGTTAATGTTCAAAAAACATGTACGCTCCCAAAATATTGAACGAGTACGTGCAAATATAAAATAGCACAACAAGCAAATAAAATGTTTTAATCAGCACTAGTGAGTGGCTTGTGTGTATTGAGTCAACAGTAATAAAATTAATTTTTATAGCCTTATTGATTTATTGACTACGTATTACGCGAGGGCAATTGGTCAATGGACGGACCTCCACAACGGAGCCTATGTTATACATTCGTAACTTATAAAACTATATTAACTTATAAGACTGGCCCGTTGGCGCAGTGGGTAGTGACCCTGCCTTCAGCTCCTCGGGTCGCGGGTTCAATTCCCGCCGAGGGCCAACATTTTATATAAATGAATTTGTTGGTTTTCGAGTCTGGGTGTATATTTGTATTTAAGTGTGTATTTAAAAATTATGTAAGTATATATTTACCAGTTATACAACCGGCTGCGTGCCTAACGTCAACTTACCTAAGTCGCCTTTTACGACACCTCGTTAAGAAATGAGGGTGGTTTATTCTACTCAGCCGGATACATTCTTATCATCTTATAAAACTATGAGTATAATTTATTAGACATTAAAAATTAAATAGTAAATAATTAAAATAATAGTAGTTAAATAGTAAAATTGTAAACGATTACACTTTCACCGTTTAAATAAGATATTCTAAAAACTCATCTAAGGAGAGATGGATATGAATCCTTTACCCACCATACTGCTCCAAAGCAGATTGGTAGGTTGCATTAACCTCAGATACATATCGGACGTTATTCTTCACAAAACGTGAATAAAGTATCAGTTAACCGCACAACTAATAAAAAACTCATTGGTAACTGCTCAGTGTTTGAACTTGCGAATCCCTGGTAAAGATCATGCGCTTTAACTATAAGGCTATCATTATTTAACGTAATATTATTTAATTGAAATGTCTACTTGTGTACTTAGTATTACCACCTTTTTGGGTCTTCTTATCACTGCGATAACAATATGTAACGACACTTGTTCCACTTTCAATTGTCTCTGTAAACTGAAAATTTTACTTCCTTAACAAACTTGTTCAATCTACGTTTCGGAGTAATAAATGTTTATATATCCGTTATCCGTTAATATTTTGACTTACGTCCTTTTATATGTTTAATAATAAGCATTAGGATTGCCTTAGGATATTTCAGTAAAGTTGATAAAGTTTTTTATATCGCCACATACTAATACTTTAATAATTCTCTTAAACGTATACTAAACGTAAACTTATTTATGACTTCCTTGAAATGTGTAAGTTTTGGACTTGTTAAGTTCACACCCGGTACGGAGATAATCTCATATCATCATCTTCCTGCCCTAATCCCACTCGGGTGGGGTGTCGGCACAAAGTGGGGTCGGCACAACATGTTATAAACTTGCTGTCACTTGATTTGGCTGCGTTTTTAAGACAGGCCGCCTGCCTGACGTCAACTTACCTCAGTCGTATTTTACGACACCTCGGTAAGAAAGAGGATGGTTTATTCTACTCAGCCGGATACCACACGGCGTGGGAGATAATCTCATATATCAGATATAATCTCAATGGGCAATATAATAGCTTATCAAAATCTTCTTATAGTTTTTCAGTGATTTATAATAACTTTTATATTTAACTATATATTCGTATTAACAGTATAAAATAATATATTTTTTGCAATTATTATAAGTGTAATAAATAAAATTACCCAAAATGAAGTATTCCTATATCAAATAAGAAATTGAAGTAAAATAACAGTCGCATGAGATTTTATCTTTATTATATAGAATTTTAGGATACATTTTATTTAATTTTGATGTTTTTTTTTAAGATTTCAATTTTTAATTTAAACATCAAGAAAATAGAATGTTATGAGTGAACTATGTTAAAAATATTTGCATTTTCTTCAACCCACATTTGAAACTAATGATAATCTGTGGAATATTCTATATAGATCTCTTCCGGTCTTCTTAACGGACCACATAATAGGGGTATGTCTGAGCGGGGTTGCTGCACCAATATGAGTTTTATATATTTACGTATGATATAATTAATTTATGATATTTTTTTAGCTTCGGTTTATACCACGACACTGAGAAAATAGGATGCCACAGACGGGATGGTGCAACACTACATATAATGACACCGATATTCGAAGCAGACACCGTGCAAGTCGCCTGGTCTAGATGTAGCAAGCGGGACGTCACAAACTTTTTAGAGTAAGTTTAAAAATATATATCGCTTAGTATTAAAGTGACCGAATTGAAAATTAGGCTTATTTGAATTAGATACATTATACTCCTTATTATCTGTGACATCACGCTACGAAGTATTAGAAACTAGTGTTCTCTTGCTCTTCCAAATTATGGTTCTCTTTAACACTCACGAGTTTTGTAGGCTACGCTTTATTGCAATTTGCCACGAAACTTTTTTGAATTCCGTCACTTTAATACTAAGCGTGCGATTTATACATTACACCAATTGTTAATATATTTCCACGCTATACAAACATGTGCTACTTGAATGAATTGAAATCTCCAATGTAACACCCTTTAAAACCTCGGCGTCAACTCCGGTTGAAGATGCCGTTTCTTAACTAAAAATATATAATTCGTGTCCGGACTGAATCTATTACCCAATATTTAATAATACTTGAAAGTATAATCAAGTGTCAATGTTACCTATTAATATAAGTCAATATTGAAACAGGAGCAAAAATTGTAAAATTATTAATCCGAAAGAGTATAGCAATACAATTTCTAAGAGAAACAACATTAAGATAAAAATATATATTATTTGATCAGAAAGCCGCAATCGCGACATCGTCCAGACGCATTGGCCCAATTATATTTATGCTCGAAAGAATATTTATCACTGGCCTTTTGAATTGAAATTGACGGGACAATGGAGAGGATGCGTAAAATATTTGCAAAATTATACCAGACTGTTCACTTATATGATTAACTCGTATGGTATCTATATTAATATATAAAGCTGAAAGTTTGTTTGTTTGGAAGTGCTAATATTAGTAACTACTGGACCGATTTGAAAAATTATTTGAGTGTAAGATCCATTTATCGAGGAAGTCTATAGACTAAATAACATCACGCTAAGATGAATAGGAGAGGAACAGATATAAAAAAATATTTCGAAAATGGCAAAAATTTAAGGCTTTTCTTGCGTGCGCTAAGTTTACAGTGAAAGTTTTATTCACCAACCACTTATAATTAACTCACGATAATTACTTTTATATTCAAAATTTTAATTCGGGGAAAAATTTGTAACACACTGATTTCCATGCGGGCGAAGCTGGCACTAGTCAGTTATAAAATACATAAAGAATTGTAGGCTAAGAAATTAACCATACCTGCTTTCTGTCTACTTAAAATAGACAGTTTTATCCAAGCTTCATAAACAATAAACCAGAAGAAGCAGAAATAAAAAATGTATTACCAAAACACATAGACAAACTCGCGCACACTGCTAATGATTTCGTCCTTTACTTATTTGCTTCCGTCAAGCAATTTTTTAAATAATTTACTATCAAACAAACTCGTGTATAACATATAACAATGATATACATCATTTAGTGAAATCTAACTATTAATTAACAATCCGTGTAATATAATTTCTCTTTGGCATGTCTTTATTTATATACGTGGATATCTTATAGCGGTCTCATCTAAAAGAAAAATAATTAATAGCCATAGATAAAAGTCGGGTTTCTATCGGATATCCAAGTATTTCATTTTACATATTTTAATTAATTTAAAAGGCGATAAAATTGAAAGTAGGCCTGCGGGCTTTAGAATTAATACCGTAATTATCCTATAACACCGGACGTCGTTAAACTAGTTCATGCTACTTATACTCAGACAGCAATTCTAGGCTCGTCAATTATAAGTAATTTGTTTATGCGAAATGTTTTTATTGTCAAGACCTTTACAATCTTCTATGTATAAATATTTGCATTGCATATTTACGACCAAGACTTAAACAGTCTGTGGATTTATTTGTTTTTTTTTTGTGGATTTATTTATTTTTTATTTTTTATTATTAGTGCCGGATTGGGAGATTGCTTGAGTGATAGACCATCGCAAGAAGAACCATCATACATCTACCCTGAAGCACCAGCTGGTAAGATTGTAATCACTGAAAACTAATGATTTATGTAGGTATTAAATTACCATTGATGTACATTGAAATAATATAGATCCCTTATTAATCATAAAAATCCAAAATCTTCATTACGTACGTTAGACGAATATTTTAGTTATTTTAAACATTGAAGTACTTCTTCGATGTAGAATTTATTTAAATTTAATTAGTCATTACCTAGAAAAATTACTTTCGGCGTAAGAAGCAGCGCATTAAATATATGAAGCCTTATAATTTGCACAAAAAGACATTATGGTATAACAAAGGGTTATCGTCAATTTGAATTTCTCATTACGAAGTTAACAAAATAAGATAACAAACATTAA
Organism: Morpho helenor; assembly: GCA_029227775.1. Taxonomy (NCBI): domain Eukaryota; kingdom Metazoa; phylum Arthropoda; class Insecta; order Lepidoptera; family Nymphalidae; genus Morpho; species Morpho helenor. The sequence goes on from JARGCU010000006.1 coordinate 7,023,351, forward strand.
TAACATGTATTTATCGTTTAGGCGTGACATTCGACGCGGCCTCACAATGTCACTTACAGTTCGGTGCTGAAGCGGTTGTATGTGCGAAGCCAACGGAATTGTGCGAACATTTATGGTGTCTTGTCAACAACACCTGCAAAACAATGCTGCGCCCTGCAGCGCCCGGCACAACTTGCGGAGAGAATATGGTAACATTTGGTGCTTTTATTGTTTCATACACAAATATCTAACTAACATGTATACAGAAAATAATGGTTTACAAATAACTGGTTAGGGAACAGCTCCATGTCATTATTACCCAAATCATTTAGACCAGCCGTCGCGGAAGGGTGTAAACGCTCTGACGATTACCAACTTTTGATATAGAGAAGACCTTTAAGAAAGCCTTGCTTAATTAAGCATTTGAGTATATTTACATATTAAAAAAATAGCATTAGTAAACAGTAACATTATTTCATTGCCTACAATTTCAGGCTTAAACAAATAATTATTGATAATTTAACATTATTATATATATTTTCATTGTATTTCCATTACAAATTAAGGGAAGATACATGACAAAATCATAGGTAATTTGTTTACCCTACAGTGGTGTCAAAATCTTACATGCGTGGCAAGAACACCATCGCCGATACCTCGCCACGGTGGTTGGGGTTCTTGGAGTGACTGGAGCGAATGCTCTAGATCTTGCGGTGCCGGTGTCTCCACACAATCCAGGGAGTGTAACAACCCAGAACCTCTGAATAATGGAAACTATTGCATCGGCGATAGAAGTCGGTAAGTTACTATTACGGATTTGCTGTAGTCACATACTTCATTTAGACCATTGTTACATCGTTGTTCGTACGTTATGATTGTGAATGAGCAACGCTAAAGTACTGTATATCGCATCTTTCATTAATCTGAAGTGAACTTTTGAATAAAATTCAATTTGAGTATCTAAAAAATTAATTAATAGAAAAAATTGCAATCTAGATTCCACTTGTCCCTACTAAAAACAAAACACAGAAATGCACATAGCTAATTCTCGGCAACTATATACAACCAAAACTTTCATGTTTACGTATAAAACATTATTGATGTTTACGAATTAGAAATTTATCGAAATTACAAGAATACGGTACGAAGTCGTGAATACCGGCTCTAAAAGTTTAAAGTATGATAGCACTGAAATAATCTATAACTTTAATATTTATAAATCTTATGTAGAATTCATCATCATTTTAATATTTTAAAACGTTCAAATATTAAAATGATGATGATTTAATTATAAACATAAGTCACACCTTTTAAAATCCTGGTTTAATTTAAAACCATTACATAATCTCAATTAACATAGAGGCGAAGTTTCATTCTCGACCTGAATTAATCATTGATCTCTTTTTATGATGAACAATTCACTTCATTACGGTACATATAATTAGGTTTATTTCCCTCTTATACCTAATTAGCGAATAATACTAACCTACATCTCCTTTACCAACTTGTAAATGAGATAAGGTAATTTAATAATTACAGATACAAAGTGTGCAACACTGATCCGTGCCCTATCAATGAGCCCACGTTTAGGGAAGTCCAGTGTGCGAAGTTTAACAATATGCCATACAACAATGAAACTATCACGGAATGGATACCCTACATCGATCAAGGTAACTTAGACAATTATACTATTTCAGTTTAATTAACATCAAGACCTTATAATGACCCCATCGTTATTTATTATAAAATTTGCAACAGTACTTGTCTTCAAAATTCACTTTTAAGTTCACGTTTAAGTTAAGATGATTACTTATATATTACATGTATTATATATTATGTGTACATATTACATCCATATGTTATATGTACGTATTATGGTTGTTGATATTATTGCATAGACTAAGCTGTAACGGTTTCATCAGTCTAAAGTTCAAATAAAGTTCAAAGGTTCATAGGTTAGGGATTCCCATAATTTGGATCTATTGACGATTACCTATTATAATTAGTGGATCGCATAAACTTATATGATTCATTTATGAGGCCTGCGTCGGTACACAGCTGACTGAGGTTAGAAATCAAGGCAGGCTGGGACAATTTTACTCTTTTAGCCTTCAGAATGAATAATGTATTAGTAACAAACATTGCTTTTTTGTTTTATTATTTAATTGTATTTTAGTTATTTGTACATGTTTTGTGTATGATTACAATTATCGTAAATATTCCAGATAAACCGTGTGACTTACAATGCGTGCCTCGCAATAGGAACGATTTAGAAATGATCGGAGTGTTTGTAGCCGATGGGACGCCTTGCAGACAGAGTCTCGGTTCTAGAGACATGTGCATTGCTGGTTCGTATATATTATGATAGCGTTTACAATTATAATTAGTGCTTTCATAAATACGTTTCCACGATATTTTTTTGCTTTTGTTTAGATGAAGGAATATCTTTACGTCACTACTTGCGAAAAAAGTTCAACACACAATACGTAACCCAAATTTCGTTCAAATGAGATACGCATTATCTCCCCTAGTAATAATAAGAGGGCTCAGCCGTAACTAGTTAAAATGACCAGTGCAATACAATATACATTTAAACAATTAACAAACTAACAGACCAATTCTTTATATTGTAGACAAAAATTTAAAAGCTGCAGAGCTGGAGAGTGATGTTGGTTGTTCTGATATATAAGAATTTCCATCCCATAACCCTTGTATTAATATATCCCAGGTTCTTCGGTGCAGTTGGTATTGACCATACCTTAAGCTCAGCGGGTTTTTGATGAGTGATTTTGTATTTTTCGTGGGTTTATTGCCCATGCCTTAAGCTCAGCGGGTTTTTTGATGAGTGATTTTGTAATTTTCGCGGGTGATTTTCTAAAAACAATTTGGTGTTTGTGGGTTTAGGTGTTGTAGTGTATATAAACAAATGTTGTATGAATATAGCTCAGGCTCAAACACGCACAAACAAGTAGGTAACCACATGTCACTTCACGACTACTCTCACCAACGGCTCTCGGGTTACTGCCGTGGTGCATTCTGAGATCGTGTATGTTACTTTGTACTAGTGTGAGATATTGTGACTATGTTCATATATGTATTACATATACTCGTATGTGTCTTGTATATAAATATACAAGGTAAGTTACACATCTCTACCCCTATTCCCTACAGGTGAAAAATGATATAAAATACAAGTTTAAAATGATATATTCACCAATTGTTACCCATAACACAAGTATAAAGTTACTTACTTTGTCGACGGACGACCGTGTGTGTAATTGTCCCACATATTTAATTTATCTATTAAAATTGTTCTAGGTGTTTGTTATAAAGTTGGTTGCGACTGGATTGTGGATTCAGACGTTGAAGAAGATGAATGCGGAGTTTGTGGTGGAAATGGATCGGATTGCAAAACTGTGCAAGGAATTTATAATAAAGATACCACTAGGCAGTCAGGATTTAGTGAGGTAAGGCTGAGATAAAAAATATGTTCCCGAAAATAATAATAGAAATATTGTTAAACAATAGTAAAGTAAGGAACATAAAAAAATAAATATTTTTAATTTTGCTAATTTTAAAACAAAATAATAATGTCTACCAAGAAGTGAATAATTAGACCACAAGATTAAAATATTACTATTCTATATTAAAACATAATGTGGCAAAATACCCAGTTAAAAGTTAAATTACAGCAAAAAAGATTAAAGCTATCTTCTCGTCGGCACTTTATTTAGTTATTCTAAATAAATTAGAAGACAAGAAATCGTATATTTTTATAATTAGTCAAACCATTGACACAAAAATTTTGTAAAGCAAAACGAATTGGCGACCCGCCAAAAAACGCAGACCAATAAAATTTGGGATGATAAAGATAGTTTGTTGATTGCCCAAACTCATATAGTTAATGAACGTGTAATTTCTTAGGTTGCCGTTATTCCGGCCGGTTCGAGAAATGTGAAGATTCAAGAGAAAGTTAGTCCAGGGAATTATATTTCGATAGGCAGCGCTAAATCGAGGAAGATATATTTAAACGGAGCACGGTAATATTTTTACTTTTAAACTTAGATTTTTTTTCGTACTTTAATTGTATTGACAGTAGTATTACCACTTTCAGAAATGCTACACTAACGGAATACTTCGTAGCAGGAGCCCAAGCGATCTACGAGCGAGATCGAGATTGGGAAAAAGTTCGTATATCCGGACCTCTCGCGGAAGATATCAAAGTTTATGTAAGTTTAGACATGATTTTAGTACGAAATAATATCCGAATACATATAAGAAACTCTAGCATTCGAACCCGATAAGAAAATGACTCTTATTTTTGTTTTTGTTTTTTTTTTATTGTTTTTTTTCTTTCTAGATACTAGATGGTGCTCTTACTCTATATCTACCCACCAACTTCTCTTTTTCCGAAAATCTCATTGCGTTCCTCGCCCCAAATACCATTTACTCGCATTTTGTTCCTTCTTTTACTCAATTTTTTCCCGATACTGTCCGTTACTTGCCTCTTTTATTTAAACTTCATTTATATCTATGCTAATGCTCTTCTTTTTATATTAAACCGTACAGGTATAACGATTCTCAATCTTTACGTACATATTTTCGAACTAATTTATGCAATCCAAAAAATTATAAAAATTCTCAATTTTTAATATTGGTTGCCTTTATAGTTAATTAAGCCTTAAAAATCTTGATTATTTGACTTTTTTTAAGCTTTGTATGGGAACAAATAGTTATTCTACGCGGGCACCATACGATACATAGTACGATATATGAGCGATATTTCGTTTCTTTATAATATTGTTTGTATCAATAGCAACGGATTTTCCGTGGCAAGCACCGCAACCCTGGCGTCACGTACCAGTACACTGTGGACCAACCGAAGGGTAAACGATACGCATATCGCCTCTCCGATTGGTCTTCATGTTCGGTCAGCTGTGGAACGGGTTTGATGCATCGACACTTCATATGCATTGATGACTATCGACGTGAGTATCTAGTATAATTTACCTATTTACCTATATAAATCGTTTAGACCATCTTTACAACGAAAGACGTATCGAAATCTAAGCGCCTTTGTACTGCTAGTATGTATAGTCTTCTAGTAGGTCTTTGGCTTTTATAATTTCCTTTATTTGTAAAGTAACATTGAGTTATGTAACCAGGAAAGTCGAAACAACTGAATGATTCACAGCTTTGTCTATTCCGTGTCTTATATGACTTGAGTTAATATAGGTATACAATGTTTGCATAGGGCAGTGTGGCAAAATTAACAAAGAAATTTCTAGTATTAATCAATCGAGAGTTTAGTACTGACATATACTTCAAGATTGTTAGGTCTCTTAAAACTTAACGGTATGTGAAACAATTTAAAACTTTTAATTTTGATACTATAATTTATAAAATGTTTATTGTATGTATAAGTTGTATGGTATAAGTAGGTCAGTGGTCGGCATGTGGCTCTTTGCCTCCTTAAGTGTGGCTCTAGCACAAATATCTACGGAGGCGCAATAATATTTTCAAATAAAAAAAAACTTACTCAAACTTTCCAAAGAGATGCAAGCCCATTGTTCGCATTAATTAATATTTATTAAGTTTTATTTTGTGTACTTCTTATTTAGTGTAATTAACGTTTACTTAACAAGCAGATTTGGCTCTCAATTTTTTTTTAAATTGTTGTAATGTTCATATTTGGCTCTTTGGCTAATAAGTTTGCTGACCACTGAAGTGGGTGATAATACATAGAATAAATATTTTTCGTTCTTTTTTTTGTTACAACGTAGAAATACTTGTTGTTAAAATAATTGCAAAGACTGATTAAAAACCAAGAAAATAATGCAGACATTTTTTAATTGTAGGTCAAGTCGATCTATCGCATTGCTACCACATTGAGCAGCCGCGTCACGAGGCGCTTATGCAACAGTGCAGGCAGCCTCCCTGCACGCACTGGTGGGTTGGGCCCTGGAAACCCTGCAAACCATGCCATATGCCGGTATGTATATATTTCTACCACGTGTACTGTCAGTAATTGAGGCGTTGGTAGCTATGCCAACATTTCTACCTGTATTTAAAAGTGTGCCCTGACCTTTGAGCCCTACTTATAGGAACCCGTAAGCTCTATGCTGAAGGTTCTATGCGTCAACGTACCCAACGAATTTCTACAATAACTGAACAGAATAAAGTTCTGCTCATTACATTTTTGTTTCACTTGTGAGTTAAAGGAACGCCAGCAATAAAATATCTTTTATGAACATCGAAAGCAATACATGTTATATAAAAGTCAAATCGGAGACTCCTTTCGAGAGATAGATTCTTTATAAATATTTTTTTAGACTTCCGAAATGAAAAAAAACGATATATTACAGTTCACTCTTGGAAAAATATTCTTCGTTTCGACCTTTGATTCAATAATAAATGACATTGCTTATGACATATGCTGGTTTGCTTAGGTTTTCTTTGGTATTAACATAGAAATTTTGAAAGAAAATTTTTATTATACTGCTTAATACAAATAATTCTTTCTGCATTCCTTATCAAGATCACAATAATCATTAGGACATTATACCTTTGAAATTTACGTAGTAGAGTATTACAATATGGCTTCAAACCTATATATGTTTGACTTGGTGTTTATTTTCAGGGCGAGGAAGCGACTAAGCAGAGGAACATTCACTGCGTGAATAGAATATCTAATAACGTCGTGTATGATTCAGAATGCGATTTAGCCACTAAGCCCAGAAGCACTATCAGATGTCCCGACATACCGGCCTGTTGAAGAAACTTGTACCAACCAAGGGAATCGAGACTGTTTAACAAAGAATAATAACTTCTGAATGCATACGATTAAATTTATTAAGAGCGAGTAGCATCGATTATCAGTTTGTTTGACCTATTGCCCTAAAGAACAATGATAGTATCGTTTGGAATGTTATTTATGTGCACGGCTTTTTAGCGCTGTTGTTGGGTTTTTCGGTTGAGTAACACTTGATACGGGCTGGGTCCAATGTCATCACCTTAATATATTCGACCAAGACAGGCAAAATTGTATCGCAAAGCTGTTAAACCGATATAAAGTATATCGATACACTACATCATTTCCGCGATTTCATCTTCGATTAGATCACGAAAGACATGCTGCCTTGTTACTAATAAAAATCGATCGTATGATGATTTTAAGAGTGGTCAGAGGAATGTATTACCCGGAGCAAATTACCCACAGATGTGTGGAGAAAACTTTATAAGTTGAATGTAATTGAGTAAAACGTATGGGTCATCCAAAACTTAATTTTATCTCGTTTGTAACTAAGTAGCCCATCGAATAAGCATATTCACTTACTTAAGTACTCGAATAGGATCACTTTGTGGAGACGTACGAATCTCGTTAGACGAAGTACATTAAACTGTTTAACATAATGCTCTGCAATTACCACTTACTGCCATATTATTTAAGTAATATCTAGATTTAATATAGTCGTTGCTTAGTTTAACAACTAATGTTTACATAATTCTGTAACAGTATTAAAGTGATGTATGTATTTCATAACACAGACCAACGTGAAAATGTTAGTAGATACTATGACATTCGGACCAAAAATATTTTAGAATTCAAATTCACGTTGCCATAATCATTACTGCCAATATGACACTTGTATATTAAGTATTTTTTAAGATTTTTACTAATAAAATAAAATTCATATTTTTATACAAATAAATGTTTGAATGTTTTGTCATATTAATAACAGTATATTTATGTATCATGAAAGATTAATAAAATCTCTGCATCAAATAGAAATAGCTAGTCAAACACATTTTTATATTTGCTTATAGTATACCAAGTTTGGAATCAGTTACGTAATTTTAAGGTTCAACATTCACTATAAAGGAAATCTAAAAATTACCATGGTGTGTATATTATTAAGGCTTTCGCCCACAATTTATCAAAAACCACAATGGATTTAATAAAATTAAATTACATATATTTTTAATTAATAACTGTAGTTGCAAACAGTGCGACATCACATTTGGATAGTTAGTCTTTAACAAACGGAACCTAGTAATAACTAATAACTAGTAATAATAAGAAGAGCAACAAACTGAAATGAATTGAAATACTGAAAAAATAAACGCTTGTAAAATCAATTTGACATAATTTAAGATAAACTTCGTTGTGACGTAACAACCGAGATATTCTTTCTGTTGGTTTAAAATTTTGAATGTTTTCTCGGTTTTATTTTTCATACAATCTTTTGACTACAAATAAATTATGAATTAATATCTCGTAAAATATGGCCAGATGTCGGTACTGTGACCACGATCAAAATTATAATTAGAATTTGCAACAACTCAAGTGTTAAATTTCTGTCACTCCCGGAATTGTATTCCCATTTTAATGTAAAACCTTATATGTATAAAAATAGTGAACTTGACAATTGCCTATTGTTATTGGAATAAATGCCGATATTTAATATTAACAGCGTTGTTTGTGTCGTTTATATCAAGTGATAAGCATAATTATGATAGCTTAGTATTTTTATTTATCTTATACCTAACTATATATTTAGGTGTAATCTTGTACAGAGTTAACTGATGTTTCGGTTCTAAGATTCGTCAGGTAACAAATTCGTCTATTAATTGATACACAATTTTAATTTCCAATCTCTTCGAACTAACCTCTAGGTACATACGTAAACGTTTTATACACTGGTTTTGTATTTGTTATTACACAGGTGTTATTAATATAATTACAATTGTGTATTTATTTAGAGATGGCAAATAAAATCGTGCATTGTTTTAAATTGTTTTTTAATCAATCCCATTCATATAATTGTAGTAACTATATCCTAATATCATCATTTTACTGTCAAAGATTTGTTATACTTGAGTAGGGAGCTAGCTTAAAATGTGCCCATTGAAAAAGAAGATGATAACGCCGTGTGGTATCCGGCTGAATATAATACCACCCTCATTTCTTACCGAGGTGTCGTAAAAGGCGACTAAGGTAAGTCGACCCGTCGTGTGGTATCCGGCTGAGTAGAATAGACCAATCTAATTTCTTACCGAGGTGTCGTAAAAGGCGACTCAGGTAAGTTGACCCACCGTGTGGTATCCGGTTTAGTAGAATAGACTTCCTTCTTTCTTACCGAGGTGTCGTAAAATACGACTGAGGTAAGTTGACATCAGGCAGGCGGCTGGTCGTAAAAACGCAGCCAAATCATGTGACAGCATGTTTATAACATGTTGTTCCGACCCCACTTAGAGTGGGATAAGGGCAGGAAGATGATGATGAAAAAGGAGATAACAAAGGAGGCTACCTATCTGTCTCTCTTTTTTATGAGTGACAAGACAAAGATAAGATGAGTCTCTACACTCTACTATTATTTGTTAGACACTTGCACTCACTCACTCTGCTATACTCTAGTATCATAACTCTATGACGATGTCACTTTAGACACTTATTCGTCACTTAAGACGACAACAGTTAAAAAATAAAAATATTTTTTATGTTTACGAGTAGATGGAACTTTGAAGCAATAGAAGATTAAATTTAATCTTTTTAACTCTTGGCAGGAAAATTATTGAGTAAATTTTATAAGGATCACCTTAGGTTATTCTATCGATATCTCGTGAAGAGCCAAAATTTTGGTACCAAAGGTGATCCTAGCTAGTCTTTTAGAATTTTCTTTTATAGCCCTTAAATCAAGAATATCCCCAATATATATTGTTTTGTCATATCTGAATCAGATTTGGCAGCATTTCTTATTAAAACTTCCACGTAGTGTGATTTTTCCGAAATGTTTAATAATTATAGTCATATTTCAACTAATTCAAACAATTATACACTAAAATTGTCCTTAATCACTGTTTATTGGAGAAAACCAACATGAAAATCCAACAAACATAAATATTCGTTGCCAGTCGTAATATCCAAGTTCACCATCAGTTCACCTATAGTGCACAGGGTCAAAATCAAGGTGCCAAATTTTAATTTAGTGGGATACTAATAACTAATTAATGGCAAAATTTATAACAGAAAAGATAACATCTTTATTGCGAACAAAGTTAAATAAAAGATTGTAAAAAAAGCATAATTTGGCTGTACGATATAATGAATTAATCAACGTTAGAAACTGTAATGATAGGAACCAAGGGTAATATTCCAAACGCTTTTCATTTAATTTAAATCTTTACTAACTTAATTTTGTGACATTAATCAAATAAATATTATAATCACAGAGCAAGTACAGAGATCTCAAGATTCGAGTACACTTAAGTAGTCTATTAACCACAGAAATCATCAGGAATGTTTCTTTAACACTAGGTTTTATTCAACTTAACAATAGTTCTTACAACATAGAAACTTAAAATCACTAAGGCCGAATATTTTATTACAAAATATTCAGCCTTCGCAATAATATTTGTAATTTATGATTCTTTTAACACGCAACACTGATTGCCATTAAATATTTTGCTTGTAACACTATTCAATCAAAAAAATATATTTATCAATTGTTTTGGAGATAAATATTTGATTTAATGGTTACGTTAATTTAAAAGTATAATTGCAAAATATTTTTTAGTTTTTTCAATGTTAGTTCCATTTCTGTTTTAAATTTAATGAGACGATTTACAAAATATTTAGTTATTCATTTTCTTAATTGAAATGCTACTTGAAAAGTATATTTCAAACATCAGTTTTAAAAAAACTTTTCTCAAATCATATTAACTAAAATTGTAAAATTTTGCCAATCATTTAGCGGCTAGTTTTTTATTTATTGAGGATCATATACGTACTATAGTACATGTATAGGAAGACAACTTTTGTATAAAGTTTCAAAAATAAAACTTGAATGTTTAAAAAAAAAAATTATATAACTCTTCTAAATTTAATACGGACAGAAAATGCTATGTTGTTTAATATCTTCGTTTTGAGCTATCTCTCTAAAAATACAAGTATTTAAACAATAGTGACGAGGTTTCAATTTTTATTTCAACTTTTCATAAATAAATTTGATAACTATTTTTACATTTAAGAAGTTCCGTTATTAGCATCTTTTGACAAGATCGCCTCGGACGAAACATCGAAGCGTATTTTTTTCTTTTTTGTCGGATATCTCTGAAACGATACGGGAAGTCAAAAATAGGTAATACTTTTAAACAACACTTACCTACAAGAGTTTTTAGTATGTGAAAACGTTGGCTCTCAGCGGGAATCAAACCCGTGACCCGCGGAGCTAAAAGCATGGTCACTGCCACTTGCCCCAACGGATCAGTCTAAATATCGATGTTAATGTACTGACTAGACCGTTGGTGCAGTGGGTAGTGACCCTGCCTTGAGCTCCGAGGGTCGCGTGTTCGATCCTGCCGACGGCCAACAATTTGTATAAAAAATATGTTAGTTCTTCGAACCCAGGTGTATATTTGTATTTAAATATGTATTTAAAATTATATATGTGTATATTTACCAGTTACGCCGTATGGTATACGGCTGAATAGAATAGTACCACCCTCATTTCTTACCGAGGTGTCGTAAAAGGCGACTAAGGTAAGTTGACCCACCGTATGGTATCCGGTTTAGTAGAATAGACCACCCTCTTTCTTACCGAGGTGACCTAAAATACGACTGAGGTAAGTTGATGTCAGGCAGGCGGCCGGTCGTAAAAACGCAGCCTGATCATGCGACAGCATGTTTATAACATGTTGTGCCGACCCCACTTAGAGTGGGATAAGGGCAGGAAGATATTCACCAGTTGTCTGTCTAACATAACACAAGTATTAAGTTACTTACTTAAAGGACAAACATCCATGTGTAAGTGTCCCATAAATATATTTATTTATTTATTGAAGGCAAGGTTGAAATACAAAAAATATGTTACCTTGTCTTTGTTTCGAGATTCAGCATTCTTAGACCTCTCTTTCTCCAAGTCGGTGTGCAAGGATGCCAACTCTGCTGTCAGTTCGAGCTGAACTCCGCGTAGCCGCTCTACTTCCATCAATATTTCTGCCTTATCTTTCACTGTAGATTTAAATAGAGAGTCATCATCATCCTCCTGCCCTGACCCCACTCTAAGTGGGGTCGGCACAACATGTTACAAACATGTTGTCATATGATTTGGCTACGTATTTGCGACCCGCCGCCTGCCTGACGTTAACTTACCTTAGTCGTATTTTACGACACCTCGGTAAGAAAGAGGGTGGTCTATTTTACTAAACCGAATACCACACGGTAGGTCAACTTACCTTAGTCGCCTTTTACGACACCTCGGTAAGAAATGAGGGCGGTACTATTTATTCTATTCAGCCGGATACCACACGGCGTAGATTTAAATAGAGAGTATTAAACAATAACTTAGAAGACACAGAAAAGCAAAAATTAAAACTATTAAAATCAGGAAATTATGTGGGAACAAAAAAAAAATGCTAATTATATGAATTGGTGTTCTTGTGTGATAATGTGCTTAAACAAAGACCTTTTGAAGTCAAATTTCTTTGGACACTATAACACAGGCTTTACTTTACAAACTGCAGATTATAGTAAACTAGAATAACTCATTAGTTTTGTTCTTTTGACATATTGTGCATCATCTATATCCCACTCTAAGTGGGGTAGGCACAATATGTCCATCTTCCATTCTGTTCTATTATTTGTCAATTCAAGTGCTTCTACTTTTACATGCATTCACATAATCCAACCATCTTTTTCCATGAAACATCTCTCTATTCATATATCCGTTAGGAGAATTTTTTATACAGTTGAATATACCTAGTATTTAAAAAAATCTTATATAAGATTTTCACTTTTGGATAAAAAAGAAACATCGAATAGAATCGCAAAATCGCATTGCGATCGTAAAGTCTATCTCCTGTTGATGCTTCAGTTGCGGGGCGAAACGATTGTTGAGTTTGTGATAGTGAGCGTATGTCGTGCTTGTGTATTGTGGTGGCGGTGGTGGAGGTTTGTGCATGTGTTTTTAGGAATCCTGCATGTATAAGGTATGAAAACGAATTGTCAACTCTACATTTAGCATTATATATATTTTCTATTTTACTTCATCGCGGATTATAGCAAAATAATTTTATTATTACTTTTGTAAAAAAGAAACGTTGGTTGCTTTACTTACTTTCGCCCTGCCCTAGTATATTACAAAGTTTTTTATTCCTTGACTTCACTGTAAATAGCTCCTCTTTTAAACTTATAATATGTTGTTTCAAAGACGAAATTTCCTTGTCCTTTTGGTCCAAAGCCTCTGTAAACTGTAGCCTTGTAATGACACTCTCTGGCACTGTGTGGTTCTTTACTCTGGTTAACATTTTTTCCTTTATCAGCTCACTTTTGATATCACTTTGAACACTTTCAAAAAATTTTATATCTTTGTCAGGTTGTTTTGGCTCCTCTGCAAGACTTTTATCAGGTGAAACATTTGTAACTGCAAACAAATAATATTTGGACATCTAAATGTGAATAAAATAAACTGTTATGAAAATGTATATAAAAACTTTTGTATTATAGTTAAATTATGGCACTACATTTATTTACGCCGTGTGGTATCCAGCTGAATAGAATAATACCACCCACTTTTCTTACCGTGGTGTCGTAAAAGGCGCAGAGGTAAGTTAGTAAAGTATCCGACAGTAGAATAGACCACCCCCATTTCTTACCAGTCTTGTAGCAGACTACTAAGGTAAGTCGACCCCCCATGTGGTATCTGGTTGAGTAGAATAGACCACCCTCTTTCTTATCGAGTTGTCGTAAAATATGACTAAGATAAGTTGACGTCAGGCAGGCGGCCGGTCGTTAAATACGTAGCCAAATCATGTGACATGTTTATAACATGTTGTGCCGACCCCACTTAGAGTGGGATAAGGGCAGGAAGATGATGATATGGCACTACATTTATTTCAAAAAAATGTTAGTGCCCAAGTTTTTTAAAATTGTCCCCTAATCTGTCAAGTTGCCGAAATCACATGCCCAAAGCACAGACAAATCTATGACGTTCTGGAATCTTACAGTGTGTTAACTAGCCAACCCAAATACCACTGTATCAAACAACAAACAACCAAGTAACAGACAGATTTGCAACAGATTCCCAACAGTTTATAGTTGTCACCGACAAGCTTGATTTCTCTCAGCTGAGACTGCAATAATTTCAATAATTTTCTTATGTAGTTTTTTAACAACTTCCTTCCATAACAGCAGTTTGAAAGAATCAATTAATAACTATATTGTATTGTATGTACATATGGCTATAATCCACATTGTTATATTTATTGTTATTTTACTTGTTTTATATAATATTACCTGTGTGACCAAGCCTTGGTTGGTAATTTTTTTATAAGATATAAAAAAAAGGATTAAAAAAAAATAATAATCGGGCAGATGGGGCTGGATCCTAGGTATTTTCACCTCTCAGACCGCCCGTTCCCCAAATGAGGTACCATGACTTTACATATGAAAGCGAAAAATTGTTTTTGTATACAGCGTATATATAGTGTATACAGCGTTTGTATAGTGTTCTGTCACTATACAGCGTTTGTATAGTGCTCAAAAGCAGGGATAAGATGAAGTTTTTTTTTTAAATAAAACTTATCTAGATCGATTTTTCTCCCCAAAACCCCCTTCACGCTAGATTTCAGGAAAATTATTGGAACTATTTCTAAGATTCAGACAATATATTTAATCATATACATACAAGATTAACTCATTTAAATTTTAATTAAAGATAATCCAAGCAGACGGTTTTTAAATACTTTGGAATTGTCAAAAATTATTAACAATTTGCCTATACCTGGAAGAACTATTAAGAAACTCAGAAAATACTCTTTTAAAAAAAGCATGACGCAAATTGCAGTCTTTACAGTAGTGGTGCATATCTATCTGTGAAATTGTGTTAATATCATGCATATAGTCTTCCAATGTATATTAAGCTTAATGTAGCACGCTTTTAAGATACTTTCTAAACTTGTGTGTGATTCTTGAGAATTTTGCTATAGACTATTGTCTATTATTGACTACTATATATTAAATCTTAATATTTATTATTTTAACAATATTAAAATCTAAATTTTTAAAACTTACTGTTTGGTTCATCACCATTTGAGATCATATCATTAAACTGTTCCAAGCTCATAACATGTTTTTTCTTGTGCTTTTTATTCCCTGGACGAGATTGTTCCGTCAACTTCTTTTCTATGTCTGCATCTTTTTTTAGCTGGTGGTAAATATCCTTTTTCTCTTCATAATCAAGTTTAGATAATAGGATTGCCTGAAAGAAATTGCAATCAGAACAGAATGTATTCTAAGAAGAGTATTAATATATAAGAAGAATATCATTGTCTTTTGGGTGCAATAAAACTATGCAAAGTTTACACCATTTTAACAGTTTTGCATTAACATGATTTCAAGCAATTCACTATAATAGAATATTTTTTTTCTTTGTGTGCACTTCTTTGCAGAATTAATGCTAAAGGTTAACTATTAGCATACAGTAATACATCATGTGATTATTTATGTAGTCAATGGGCCAATTGAAGCTGTGATGGCCTAGCGGTGCGACCATGTGAATCTCTAGAGACTATCATGGGTTCAAACCCGGGCAGACACCAATGAGTTTTTCTATAAAAACTTATGTGTCTAATGGATAATTGCAATTTATCACACGCTTTTCGGTGAAGGAAAACATCGTGAGGAAACCTGCATATCTCTAGAGAATTCTGGAGATATGTGTAACCTACCAATCTGCATTGGAGCAGCATGGTAGGTCTTAGCTTCAATCCTTCTCTCTTATAACAGAGAGAAGAGGCCTATTCCCAGCAGTGGGATAATAACAGGCATAAAGAGTGTGTCTACCTAGGGCAGATGTAACTTTTTAAGCAGTGGGCCAATTTAAATATGAAATTTTTTGGCAGGCCACACACTTATTAATAATTTACAAAACTTTGTACTAAAATAACCATTAACACAATAATTTTAAAAAACTTTAAAATAAAGATTTCAGTTTAGAATGTACTACCATTATATCATAATAAATTTTATAATATGTATATGGGAAAATGTAGATAAAATAAATTCAATTCAAATGTTGCTTGTCTCTGACCTGGAGAGTGTATTTTAGTTTTAAACCCCACATATATGATTTGTATAGAAAATTACTGTTTAACAACCAGCAGGTAATATATCAGGAAGGTAAACACTTTGATAGAAACCGCATAAGTTAAATCATAAACATTTGGATCCATATTTAGAATAAGCAAATAGGAATAGAATTCCTACCTCTTCCAATTGAGACTCGAAGTTACCATCTACTATTTCAGCATCTTTTTGTTTCCACTGCTCCCATTGTTCTGATGTGGCTTCCACTGGCTTCTGTTTTCGTTTTTTAATCACTGGCTAAAAAGTTACCCATATTTTGAGTTTGGTACAAAATGAAACTTAGAATATTATAAATATGACTGTCTGTTATTCTTTACACCATTTGGTATCTGGCTGAATAGAATAGACCAACCTCATTTCTTACCGAGGTGTCGTAAAAGGCGACCAAGGTAAGTTGACCCACCGTGTGGTATCCGGTTAAGTAGAATAGACCATCCTCTTTCTTACAAAGGTGTCGTAAAATACGATTAAGGTAAGTTGACGTCAGGCAGGCGGCCGGTCGTAAAAACGCAGCCAAATCATGTGAAAACATGTTTATAAAATGTTTTGCCGACCCCACTTAGAGTGGGATAAGGGCAGGATGATGATGGTGTCTGTTATTAAGCTACAATGCATCAGTATTGATGAAATTTTGCTAAAAGTTAAACGTGTAAGATAAAAAAAAACCGTCTTTCATAGATAGAAAAAAATAATTCAATAATTCAGGGTATTCGGTCACTTAAGTTGACGCGAATAAAATCATGGGTATAATTCACGTGATTCTGTACTATTTGAGATTATTAAGCTATACATCTATAACTCTATTAAATATGATGTGATTTAACTTCAGATTAAGTGGTTTTTTTAACTATAATAATGTAACACTATCTTTCTATCTACCTCCGCTAAAATCCGAGATTAAAGAATTTCTATTACCTGAGGTTTAGTAATGGATGTTTTAACTTTCTTAGCAGAATCTAACTTCTTAGTGGGATTCTCTTTAGTCTTCTTAGAATCCTGGATCTCATTGACAGGATGGTCATCATCCTCTATTTTAAGACCGGCGAAGCGAGATTGAACTACAAGAGCAGCCATTTTCTGACAAATGCGAACTGCACTATAAAATAAATTTTATATATTATAAAAAATGAACATATAGCTATAAACAATTATATGTTAAAGCTTTAACAAAAACAAAAGATCGCTTCTACAAAGTATTTTCCAATCTTACTTTTACGTCGTTGTCTACAGTAAATTAATCATATAGGAAAACATATTTGGATTTAAAAATATTATTATTTACCTGTTTTCTTTATAATTTAGATAAATGTGTATTGGTAACAGTATGTATGTATCAATCTACTATTTATTTTTCGGAATAAATTGCGAATTATTGGAACGAGATGAAAACTCACGATGAATGAGACAGAGATATGTACGTTTTTTTTAAATGTTGAAGTTTTAGATACGTTTAAAAACGCCATAAGCATATACACTTTACACTTATAAAATAATGAATAATCGTCACTGTAATTATTACTATCATTTTTTAAGTAAACCAACGTACGTTGTGCGTGGTGTATCTGGTATGTGTATGAATAATTATAATAATTAATTCGCATGGGGATTGCTTCTAGGTTAGAATACAGGTTCATTCATGTTCTCTACATATAAAAAAAATATTAAACGGAATACGTTCCGATATAATCATATAACTGAACCTATTCTGTTAAGATAATCTGTGGTATTTTTATAATTGATTTATTCGATAGTCGTTGATAGCGTTGCCAATTTAGTAGATTTTCCACTAAAACTGGTGGGTTTAACTTCCCTAAAAAATTTAGTGATTTTGTGGCGAAATATTGCTTTTAGTGGCTAATGGATGTATAATAATTTAATATTATAATTTATTAATAGATATTTAATAATTTATTCACCCGTGACTTTGCAAAAACCATAATATACCCAATAGTTTCGGGATTCTTGGCTCATAGTTATCGAAAGTACCACGGATCGAGTAGTCAAATGTTTTGTGGTATTACATCATTTGTTAATTTTTTAATAAGTAATAATAAAGGAAACTAATACATAATTTGTGTACTTATTTTCATTAATAAAACAAAAATTGTTTTAGTGTAAAATATAGCGGTTTTTTCTTAAATTAAAATTTAACTTCTGTTTGTTAGTTCTGGTGGTTTAAAAAGTTGAATCTGGTGGGAAGCTAATTTAACTGTTGGCAACACTAAGCGTTTACCGTTCTGACTTCTGTTAATACTTTTGGCGCGCTAATATTATTGAAAATATTAAATAATGAAACCAATAACATACCTTTGACCGTATTTAAAAAAAAAATACAATATGAAACTGCAGTGCCAAGTTGAAGTTGTTAATAGAATCCACAGCGCTTTGAATATTAGATCTAATGGAAAATATTTAATATCAACCTTGGCCCTGGGTAAAGAAATAAAAAACGAAAATGAATATTTTTTGTTACTTTTCTCCTCTGTTAATAAGAATGGAACTAAATATAAGGTGAAGTGTATGAAACAAGCCTTTGTAAAATGTATGAATGAAGGCAAAGTTACGTTAAGATTTGACGAACCACCGCATGACTTATGTATTAAAAGTGAAATTATACAACTCAAAAGTTTTATGAGACTACTTAAGTCTTGCATAACTGGAAACACAAAAGAATTGAAATTATCTAATTTATCTACAGTTGGAGTTATACCTAAAGATATTGCACCTACTAAGTTAACTATCAATAATCGATCAGAGTTTCCAGTAAAAGGACTCCCGCGAACACTTAGAACTCTTCATATTGTTGGTCTGAAATTGTGTAATTTTCGCCGGGATATTTTATTATTGAACCATCTTACTATTTTAGATTTAAGTGATAACGAAATAGAAAAAATACCGCATGAATTTGGTAAGTTAATTTTTGGGTTATGAAAAGGATAGCGTTTCAGTCTCTGTGGCAAGCATTATTAACATAAATAATGAACATCTATTAAATCTATGTTTGTCATGTGCTTATTGTAACAAAATTCTGTTTTAATAGAATCATAACATAAATAAATAATTCGATATAATCCACAGATTTCAAATAGTGTCAAGATATGTGTTTTCTTACAAATAAAGGTTGAGAGAGACATTTTTGTCTTTAGAATGAAATATTTGTGTGTTATACTCACTATATCATACTTTATGTTTTTAGGTAGATTACCTAATATATGTGAACTATATTTGTCTAATAATTTGCTTGGTGTTAGTGAAATTCCTGACTGGCGATGGCTCCTTGGACTACAGGTACTATCTTAACTTATAGTGTTTAGTAAAGAAGTTAGAACTGTACTTGAACTGATGCAAGAATGATAAATTTTAAACAATATATTATGATTTCAGGTGGCAAAAAGGTTGAAACTATTAGACCTTAGTGGAAATCAATTAAGGAATTTGCCAAAAGACATATGGAAATTGCAAAATTTAGTTACATTAAAGTTAGATAAAAATAGGCTCAATAAATTACCAACTACTCTTGGACGCATTAATACTTTAAGGTAATATGAACAAATTGTCATAATTTATTGATATATTTCCAATAATGCTACTATGAAGTTTTTTTATGTATATACTTCTATGTTTACTGTGGAAACCTGTTGTACCCTGGGGCAGACTGCACTTGCCTAAAAGATAGAAATTGTCTATAATATATAGTGGAAGAATATTCCACACTTAAATAGTACAGTGACAACACATTGCATTTGAAAAGTATCATTCAGTTGCCAAAAATGTGACTTGGATAGGTACAGCTAAGGAATTATTCTATCAAAATCCCTCAAAGCATTTGCTGAACCGGGAAAGTCTTAATTTTTTTTATCTTATATTACAGATATTTATCAATCGCTCAAAACAGTTTGCAGACTTTGCCATGCAGTTTGTTTCATTGTGGATTGGAACATATAGATATATCATCAAATAATTTTGCTTCAGATATAGATGTACTTCAGATATTAATGGACTTTACACCTTGGGAATTTTATATTAATAGCTTAGTCCATATTGCAGCTAAATCTGTTTTGAGACATAAATTTTTATATGCCCCTAATATTATACCATGGACTTTGGTTGAATTCTTAGATAATTCCAATATGTGTGTGTGTGGTAAACCAGTTTTAAATGATAATTATTATATCATCAAAGAATTTGATCTGAAAGACTTTAGAATAAGTAGACATGTAGTTTATAATTATAATAAGAAGTCTGCAGTTGGTGTTGAATGCTTTTTTTGCTCTCCAAAATGTTTTATGAAATAATTTATACAATTTTGAATGATAACCTGCTTTTAAACAAGGGTCTATTTATTTTTTAAAAGTTCATTAAATTTATTAAGTATCTGTTTTTCATACCAACTAAGTAATTTTTTAATAAATCAGTTTCTTAGATTGTACTCTGTTTTCTTGTGCTTTTCATTCTTTGTATAGTATCTATATATATATAAAAGAATGTCACCAAAAGCTGTCTATCTATACATGTCTCAAAATCTACTGATTTTAGTATGGTTTTTACTAAGATGCAATTCTTGAGGAACATTTAGGTTAATAGTAATGGTTAAATTTATGAAACATCACCTATGGTGGCTAATTTAAACAAACAGAAATCTGAAGAACCATATAGTAATTTAGTAACCATATAGTAAATTATATAAGTGGGTAAAAAGCTAAGCTTTTCAGGATTTTGTAGCCAATAAGTATATCAGAACCCCTAACATAAGTAACGTAGCAGCCTGTTACTATTCCACTGCTGAGAATAGGCCTCTGCTCTCCGTTTTTGGAGAGAAGGGTTGGAGCAAAGACCTTCCACTCTGCTCGAATGCGGATTGGTAGGTTACACATATCCCCAGAATTCTCTAGAGATATGCAGGTTTCCTCGCGATGTTATCCTTCACCGAAAAGCATGTGTTAATATCAATTAGACACATAAGTTTTAACCGAAAAACTCATTGTTGTCTGCCCGAGTTTGAACCCGTGACCTCCTCGAAAGAGTCGCACGATGTTACAACTGGGCTACCACAGCTCATACCCCCCTAAAATAATCCATAATTATTAATGACCAGAAATATAACAGAGACGATCTCAATTATAGTTATGAATTTGAATTGGACACTCAAAACTTTATATGTTCTAACAAAAAATAAGATATACTGATTTTTTTAAGCCAAAAGTTAAGGTTATGTAAGTTAACTCGTAGTTTATTTTACTTAGCCGTGCGGTATTCGGTTGAATAGAATAGTACCACCCTCATTTCTAAACCGAGGTGTCGTAAAAGGCGACTAAGGTAAGTCAACCTGCCGTGTGATATCCCGTTGAGTAGAATAGACCACCCTCTTTCTTCAGAGGTGTCTTAAAATACGAAAAAGGTAAGTTGATGACAGGCAGGCGGCCGGTCGTAAAATACGTAGCCAAATTATGTTACAACATGTTTATAACATGTTGTGCCGACCCCGCTTGTGGGACAAGGGCAGGAGGATGACCAATTCGTAGCTTATTTATTGTTGTATATTTTAATGCAAGGTGTTTTGCATGTTTGGAATATCATAGATTTGTACTACTTAAACTAAATACCTACATCGTTAAACTAATAATATTTGTGATTAAAAAAGACAATTTTTTTTAAATTTTAATTAAAAAAATATATATATATAATAATATACTTAACATTATATTGTAATTTACATTTATTACTTTAGACCTTCAAGTTTCCACTGTACATTTTGTTTGATAGGAGCTATTCTTAAATGTGGATCTGGAACAAATATAAGATATAAATATTGGTTACTAACAGCTATAGGGAAGAAATTTATACTATTCAGTGATATTAACAAATAAATATTATAAATGCGAAAGTCTGTCTATTTGTTACGTTTAGATAGACCAATATTGATGAGATTTAGCACGATTAAAGATTAAACACCAGAGTAAAATATAGTAATTAAAGTGAGTTTAAATTCGCGCTAACAAACAAAACTTTACATATTATAAAACAAAGTCCCCAAAAGCTGTCAGGCTGTATGTGATTGATTTTCTCAAAATCTACTCAACAATTTTTTATACAACAACAACAACAACAAGACATTTATTCATTTCTGCAGGCAATATACAATATTTATCTTATAAGTAGGTAGGTACAGACACTTAAATCTATCTTATAAAAATTCATTAAAATTTAAAAACCACAACTATGCAGAAATGAATTGGCGTTCGACTCAGCATAAAAGCAGCGTGATGCAGCATGTGGCGAACATCACGCGGCGCTGGTTTTCAGTCGAAACCTTAGTGACGCTCCGAATAAAACATTTATTTAAATAAACAAACATTGCATGCAACTAAAATTTAAATAGGATAAAACAAAAAAGAAAGTTACTAATAAAAAACAGGAAGTGTAGGTAAAGAAAAAATTCAATGTAAAAATAAAAATAAAGATATATAAAATGAAATAAAAATAAAAAATTAAATGTAACTAAACTACGCTCAAGTATTTGAATTTAGAGTAAAGAAATATCTGCCACATAATTTTGGAATTGACGATTATACGGTTTTCAGTAAAACGATAGTGCAATTCTTGGGAAAAGATTAGGTTAATAATACATTCACCGCGAGCGCATCTAGTTTATAATAACTACAGAATACAAATCAGGACATCAGACGCATAAGGTCGAATGTCGACATAAGACCAAAGGCGAATAATATTTTCAGTTTCTTAAAAAAAAAAAGTTTTTTTAAATCTAATAAGGTAAATTTAAGATTACGGCGTGTAGAATAGATAGAATCCGGCTGATTAGATTAGTACCACCCTCATTTCTTACTGAGGAGTCGTAAAAGGCGACTAAGGTAAGTCGACCCGCCGTGTGGTATCCGGCTGAGTAGAATTGACCAACCTCATTTCTTACCGAGGTGTCGTAAAAGGCGACTAATGTAAGTCGACCCGCCGTGTGGTATCCGGCTGAATAGAATTGGCCAACCTCATTTCTTACCGAGGTGTCGTAAAAGGCGACTAAGGTAAGTTGAGCCACCGTGTGGTATCCGGTTTAGTAGAATAGACCTACCTCTTTTATACCGAGGTGTCGTTAAATACGACTAAAGTAAGTTGACGTCAGGCAGGCGGCCGGTCGTAAAAATGTAGCCAAACCATGTGAGCATGTTTATAACATGTTGTGCCGACCCTACTTAGAGTGGGATATACTATCCCGATAAGTTTATAAATTTTCTTTTCGCTTTCTTGTCATCAAAACCCATCAGATGTTATGCGTCTAAGGTCGAGAAATATTTATACATATATTTTAATACTACTATTTCTCATTATTGGTTACTAAATTATATTGACATTAAATATTACACAATAAGATTTAAAATGAACAGTTATATAACTAACCAAGTGTAGCAATTCCTTGTGGTAATATACTACATCCTTCTGGAACTTTTTCTGCAGCGATCGCTGCATTTGTTGCTTCCAATGCAATTTCATTACTCCAAATTTCTTTCAAATTATCCCCTATCTCGTTCAATGTACTCTCTAAATTTGACTAAAATTGAGAAACAATATGAGTTATCTAAATAAATGTTTCACAACATGGGGCCCACAACCTACAAGGGGAAATTTAAATTGGAACTTGCTCCTTAACCAATAGACTTCCATTGTTAGCCCCATAGGACTGTTGAAAGTTCCTCCATACCACCATAAATTTCAACTCACCCGACACGTTCCGTCGATTAGTCAAACATTATTTAGTAAATTATCAATCAAAAGAGCAATATCATAGGATTTAAATATTATATTTCTTTTTCAAATAATAATTTAAGTATATTTTTAAGGTTTTAAGTTTTAGTAAGATTTTGTAATAACATTTTAGATAGTACGTAATTTATGTCTGTTATTAGTCTAAAAAAGTGCAAGTTGTGTTTGCCTTAATACGATTGTACATAGTCATAGTATTATATATTAGTCTTGTATCTTGGAATAACATATGTAACAATCACTGGTAAACCTTAATAAAATTTAAAAAAAAACCAAATGATCTTGTGCTGACTGAACCCAGCTGGTTTTTTGAGGTCGTCTGTCCATCTAGTGGAGGTCTATCTACAGTGTTTTCCGGTGCAGGGTCGATTTGATTGTAAAGAGGTGGGGGAGGGGTGTCAATTTGAAAATGGGCCCACACTAGTTTACTTCTTTCGCCCCGGGCCATTTAAATGCAATGCTACTACTACTAAAACATACTATTCACAACATCATTTAAATAACTGAACAATTAATTTTTTTTAATATCAAACTTATGTAACTTATATTACATAGGAGGATGCCGTGTGGTATCCGGCTGAATAGAATTGTACCCTGATTTCTTACTGAGGTGTCATAAAAGGCGACTAAGGTAAGTCGACCCGCCGTGTGGTATCGGGAGTAGAATAGACCACCCTCAGTTGTTCAGGTGATATTTTCAAGATGACGTCAAGCAGGCGGCCGGTCATAAAATACGTAGCCAAATTGTGTGACAACATGTTTGAACATGTTGTTCCGACCCCACTTAGAGTGGGATAAGGATGATGTATGTTGCAAAGGGGGCATAAAAATGTTAAAAAGGCTGAGGTGGGGCCAAAAAAAATGTTGGGGACATTAAACCAAACAAGTATCCAAATATTTAAAGAAGCACATCTAGAGAACCCCTTTACCTGGAGTATTAAAGCTTCTGTGTCTTTACTAAGACAAGATAAAATAATGTTGATTTCCTTAACTTGAAGCCTTAAATCATATGTTGAAGTGACCAAAGAATGTAAAGCCATCATGAGAGCGACATCTTCATACTGTGACCCTTCCTTTAGTGATGCAACTTTGCGTTCATGTTTTCTTCTGTTTTTACTTGAACGATATGATCGCCTGCGAACAAAAAAATGTGTTAAATATTCTAATACTGTCGAAACCTCGCGTCATTCTTAACAAAAAAATAAAACTTTAAACAATAAATATTAGAAACAAAGATCGGCTAATAATATAATAATAGTCTTAAAGTAACCACACGTTCCGATTATGACGGGATAGTCCCACTTTTTGTGCTGTCTCACGACCCTCTAAAAAGGGCCTCTTTTTTAGAAAATATCTGCATTTCTTATCATCTTCAAAGAGGCAATAATAAACACAAGATAATAATTTTTTCTTAATAAAAACTTTCATTAAAAGTCATGATCATGAAATAATAATTTTAAAAAAAAGTTTTTAGTTACTAATAATTTATAATAAATAGATGTGTATGTTGTACAAATATATGAATGTATACACTAAATTAATTCTCTTTTCGTCCCATTTGTTATGCTTTCTCTCAATGAAAATTCGCTCACTTTATGATTGTACCATCTAAATCTTTACTGATACAAAATTCTAAAGGTGCGTACAGACATCGTGAGGCGAGCGTTGCGTATGGTTCGTCTCGCTTGGACGTGTGTGCTTACAGTGGGCATTCGCGTCATACGATCGTTGCGAACGCTGTCTCAGTGCGAGCTGTGCGCTCCATGTTGACGGATTTGTTTGCGTTGCACGCTCATGTGTCACGGAGCCCATGTATTCCATTATAATATAATCGGAAAAAAACGATTTTCCTGAAATTCAGTATGTAGATGATTTTGGGGGCGAAAAATCGATCTAGATAAGTTTTATTTTTAAAAAATGTCGTTTTAACCCTGTTTTCGGGCTCTAAAATTTTTTTGACATTTACGTTGAATACAATCACAATTTTTCGCTGTCAAACGTAAAGTCATGGTAGTTCATTCGGGGAACGGGCGATCTAGAGAGGTAAAAATACCTAGGATCGATCGAGATACCTGCCCTATTATTTTTTAATTTTTCTTTCCATTGTTTTTTTAAATTTTATTATTTTTTACATCATTTTAAAAATTACCGAGCAAGGCTCGGTCACCCAGGTACTATTTTATTAATTACGAGCGGCCTGCCCCTGCTTCGCACGGGTATAAAATATATATCCCATGTCAGTCAGTGTAAAAAAAATGATTAAAATCGATCCAGTAGTTTTGATTTATTCATTACTGCCCGTGGCCCGCAAGCGTTAAATTTGGAAAAAAACAATTTCCTTTCCCTGCTGACCTTCCTGAAGATTTCCTGCTATCTTTGGAATATCTAAATTCATATAGTACATTTTTACTTATTTACTTTTACATTTTCCCTATGTATTTCTTTTTTACAATTAATTACAGAATGTCTTTAAACAAACTCTTGAAAGGGCGACATAGCTGCTAAAGTCGAAGTGTTAGGGCGAAGCGCGGCATCCTCACGGCATTTTAAATCTGTAATATCTCCGAAAATGTTCACTTAAATTACATACTGTAAACGGCCATATTGATCTATATTAAATCAACTATTTATTTAAGGTACTTAATTGGATAACGATGAAATGAAATGAAAATTATTTATTTCTTCCCCATGTGAAACGAAGACTAAATGTAGCTTATTCTAAATTAAATTAATTAAAAACGATTAATGCTGTATTGTATAAAAATTGCTTCAAAAATAAGGCATTATTTTTCATAAAAAGTAAATGACAAAAAATGCTATTGTGGGTTATCCATAAGAGATAGACATATACCATCACGGACTTTTCTGTAGACCTTTTCAAGGTGTACAAATACTTAGTACATTATTTTGATAAATCTTGTAGGGTTTAGCCTGCGTTTGCAATGTAAGCTGAAAAAAATGTAATTATTTACAGAAACCTCAAAAATTACAGTATTTCTCTACTCCGTATTGAATGTTATTATACGTACAAACCTTCCTCTGGAATCACTCTATCTATTAAAAAAAACCGCATCAAAATCTGTTGCGTAGTTTTACAAGTTTTATGCATACATAGGGATATATGGACAAAGAATGCGACTTTGTTTTATAATAGGTAGTGATTCAGTTCATAAGAAATATTTTTGTCCACCAGCGTCTTTTCTCTTTTTTAAATATTTTATTAATTACTATATAGGTCGCAGCTGCAATCTCCATGTCTCGCCTTATCGGAGCTATTTTTCTACTGTCGAATAACATGCCTGGTTATTTGTGTGCTCAGCTGTGGCGCATGTGCCACGAACTATTCGCGACGCACGCCTCGCGATGTCTGTACTCGGCCTAGCATATTTTATAAATGTTATAAACTTACCCAGATCCAGACGAAGCAATAGTACTACCAGCGTCAGAATACAAATCACTTTCTTTATTAGCATATGTATCGTAAATGTCTACAGGTTTATTTCTTTTTATTTCTCTAACAAGCTGTAAGCGATTTTTATACTGTTTGAAATTATTCGCATTTGTATCTATCAAGTCTCTTATATTGTTATATTCTTCTAATACTGATGGTAGCAATTTCTTCTCTGTGAAACAAGATTTATATAAGAACTTTGTGTGTAATTGACAAATTTTTACGAATATTAATCATACCTATTAGTTCCGTTCTATTAAACTTAGAACAAAATCGCAGTGCACTCTTATATTGACCCGTCTGAATTGCAAAGTTGATTACATCTTCATTATTCTCTTCTGATTGCTCTAAAACTATTAATGCTTCTTGGCACCGCTTTTCTTCTTTTAGGGCATTAGCAAGATCCCTACAAATGTCATCATAATATTTTTATTTTTATCATTTCTGTTTTTGATGATGCTAATAGGGTTTCCTAGTCTTAAAAGTGTAGCGAACATTATTGTTTTAAACATTGCTTTAAAGAAAAACTATTATCAAGTATTTGCTTAAATCTTAAAAAATTGTTGTTTTACTGATTACTTTATTTAACTTACGATTACGATATTTAACATTATCCTTACCAACATAACTGTGTGAATTCTTCTTTTGATTTACCTTGGGCTAATCTTAAGGCAAATTCCCACTCTAGAGCTTCTTTGTAACATTCAATGGCTTTTTCATTCCTTTTTGCTTTTTCATAAATAATGCCAGCTTCTATATACTGTTTCTTTAGTTTCAAGAAGAGTCCAAAATCATCTGCTATTTCTTTGTATATTTCATCATCAACAGAAAACAGTGCTAAAGCTTCCCTGTAAAGGCTGTGATATTTAACAAAGGTTTTTAATTCATCATATTTACTTGCTCCACATTCAGCGAGACATTGCACAGCTTTATCAAACCTCTTTAAATGTTTATTTATGTTAAACCTTTTGTAATTTTCGTCCATTCCATTTAAGTCATTTAACATAGCTATATACTCTTTGGGATCTTTTTGTGATTTATTAGCAACAAATAGAACAAGATCAAAGTTATACATTCCAAGTGCAACATCAAAAAGTATATCCACATTGACCATATATAACAGGTACTTAAGGGCTTCATCTGATGATACTGGTATATCACAGCCACTTACTTCCTCATTTTTCAGTTTGTTTATAACAGTTAATGCTTTTTCTATATCATTTTTTTTGACAAGAGCAGTCAACAGAGGTAATATTCTATATGCAAAATCATCTGTTTTATTTATATGTTCTATAACAATATTACATACATGTTGTATCTTTTTATGTTGAACTGCATTTGTATCTTTGATGTTGTGATAACTATTAGCATACATAGTCTTGGTAACATCTGTGTTATCGAGATCCAGCAAGAACAGGTTTAACCATGAATTATTCTGTATGCAGTCAAAAAAAATTTGTATACTCTCAGTGAATAATTTTGGATTATGATCATAAATTAAATTAAGATTTATTCGTTGCTTCCGCATTAAGTCAAATGCATCGTGATATTGACAAGAATCAAGATACTCTCCAATTATTTTTAGAGATAAGGGTCTAGGTTCTATAGTTTCCAAATTTCCTCTAGGCATTTGAAATACAGTCCTAGTTCCTTTTGGAACAGCAACAACCAACTTGGCTCCTCTTTCTATTTTCCGTTTATAAACATCTATAGTTTCTGTTTTATCATAAAATTCAATGCTATTTAGACCTAATTTTGTAAGTTCAGTGCACAATAGAACATGTTTTAATGTTGTTAGCAATAAATGACTAGTATGGACAAATATAGAACTTACATTATTCATTACTGTTTTATCATTTATATAAAGAACTCCCTTATGTGACAGTCCCAAAAAGTAAACATCACTATCTATAGATAAAACACAAAACTTAGGACATGCTTCTCGAAATGCTGAGTCATGAGGTGTAATAGTTTCATCAGACTTATATTCTATTATATCACCAGATGATAGTTGTAAATATGCTACTGACTTTATTGAAGGATGAGATTGTACCCTTGTTACAGATGACGCTAATGGTACAACAGTTTCTTCTGTTAATTTATCATGTGTCATTTTGTACTTAATTAATTCATAAGAACTATTACTGTCAACCGAAGTACATATTAATGAGTCTTTGTCTAACCAGAACCAGTTATAGTACTGTAATGGAAAACTAACACCATTTATTGATATTGTTTTCAATATTTCATATCTCAAAGGGTTTCTTAGAGATTGATCTAGAAAATATAATTTATTCTTAGTTTTCACTAAAAATGAATTTGTATTTATTTCTACATCATTTTCTGGTGCAAAGTGAATAGATTCAATTTCAGAGTCTAATTCTATTACTGTGTTCGCCATAGGGGGAGGAACAGAGGTATATCTAAAAGACGAAATTAGTATTGTTTTTCCATCAATCACAGTTACCACTCCATCGTCTTCTTCATTTCTACCTTTACTGTGATCTATATTCCATATCCACGTGTATGCATAATGCTGACCATTTTGTAATATAATATGCAACTTTTTATTATTACTCGAAACATAATTGTTATCCCACATCATTTTACCTATAACTTGGTTAACACTAAAGAAAAGAGTTTGTTTTAAATACCAGTGATAATTGCTACTTGTAAATAATAAGACTTTATGGATGTTTTTACTTGTATCTTTACAAAGTAATGCTAATATTTCTGAATCAGAACTCCAAAGTAAATCTTCAATGACTGTAGTTGATTTTATAGGTATTGTAAATTCTCCATGTTTAAGGCCATTTTTTTCAAAAAAAGCCACCAAATACTTCTCAGTTAATTTCTGTGTTGTTGCAATTAAATTACCGCTAGGTCTCCAAGACAAATTATTTTCAATACCTGGTTGCTTTTCACTTGTATACTGTAAGTTTCCATCTCTATCAAAAATCTTGAATCTTCTAAAACCATCCATTAGAAAACCAACAGCAAATAAATTGCCATCCCCTCTCCAGGTTACAATTATTTTATTGTTTTCTGCACCACACATATCTATAAGAAAAGGGATGTTTACTTTTTACATTTTTCTAATATTTTATCTGAAATTTAAAGATCAATTTAAAAGGCAACAATAACAGTAATAAAAATATAAGGATTTTATTAAATAAATTAATTAATTACATGACAGTACATAGCTGTTATTTTGGCACTCAGTTGAAATATATGTAAAATAACATAGGGAAGGAGTGTGAATAAGTTCAACATAAATCATAAGAAATTACGAATGATTCTTTATACCTGCAACTATTTCAGTTTTTAATTTTGCAGCTTGTTTTCCTTCTGATCCATGGAACTGAGTTTCTTTTTTACCCCAGCCAACTGTTATAAATTGTTTTTCACCAAATTCATCATTTGTTAAATTTGATTCACATATAGGGTCAAACATACAAGACATTAATATTACTTTTAAGTCTTTGGTGATCAAAACTAATGACTCTTGGTCAGGACTCCATTCCATTGCCTTAAAATATAAATTTAAATGCAATTGTATAATCAAGTCTCAGAACATATTTTTTTGGAATAACTCACAATGGGACATAATTTACATTTAATGGAATAGCCGTAAGATAGTGTATATGATACTCATCATTCTCCTGCCCTTATTGCACTCTAAATGGGGTCGGCACAACATGGTATAAACATGCTGTCACATGATTTGGCTGCGTTTTTACTACCGGCCGCCTGCCTGACACCAACTTACCTTAGTCGCCTTTTACGACACCTCGGTAAGAAATGAGGGTGGTACTATTCTATTCCGCCGGATACCACAAGGCGTGTAGTGTATATGATACTGTTTTCTTAAAAGATTTTGTATTAAAAATTTAAGGCTTCTTAATTTTTTTTATGATCATTTACAACGTTATTTAAGATAATTTAAAACTACTAACCATTAAGCCATTCTCGCATAACCCTACTATTTCACAATTATCTCCTGAGTCGTTTATTGTAATAAGTTCTCCATTTATAAAACCAACATTAACGCAGTTCGCAAGTCCCAGATAGGTTATGTTTACGGGCGCATTCTCTAATGACACGATCTCTGAGACATCTTTCATCCATTTCGCCTCACCATTGTTGTCAAAGTTGATCACAACAAGCTCTTGAGAACACAGGAAGAGTTCAGCAACTGCAGAATCCGTATATGAGCCAAAACAGGCACAAAAATTATCCGTAGATGTAATCGGATATTTCTTTGTAGAAACATCCCATATACTTAAGTTCTTCATATTTAAAGTAATTTTCAATACTTAATTTATGCTGTTTAAATATATAAACTTGTTTAAATATTCTTCCACAATTTATAATAAAATTAATAATTAACCATAACAATCACCAGTCACCACATCAAGTAATATACCATAGATTATTAACTATAAAATAGATGGTTGAGATTCATACATTGGCGCGAGCCTATTTTCGGTGGTATGGGGGGTGCAGAGTAGCACTATAGCTACTTACATTCTCATTCATAAAAAACTATCTGCCTCTCACCCGTTTCATTCATAAAAACGGATTTAGTCTCAGCTCTGACTCTTTCTCACATATAGAGTAGTAATATATATAACGTATGACGTAAAATCGTAGTAAAATTAGTGATGTACTTGGTGCGCTAAAACCGTAACTAGTGATGTCAAAGTTTTATCGATTCGCATTTTACTCTTACCGATTATTTGGATAACCGGTTTTCCTGTAACATATTAATAATGATTTTTAGATTTTAATAAAACAAAATATTTAAGGAAATTCTTTAATAGACTTTTACTGTAATAAAAAAATTTATATTCAACAGCCGTTTTACATTTCTATGTGCATGCTTCTTAAAAAAAAAAGTTTTCCCTAAACACGCTAAAAGTGCAACTTCAAAAATGATTACTATTTTTAAATAGGAAACAGAATCGGCGATCATGTATCTTGAAAATATAGGAATTGTAATTTAAATTATTATATATTATTATTAAATATAATTAATTATAAGTATTCACTCGAAAACAAATTTACAAGATTAGTATTTGAAACAATAGATGCTTTCGTTTTTACCGTTTTAGTATTTAGGAAAAAACATTATACTTAAAAGGAGTATACTTGATGGTAAATTATAAATATTAGTCTTTTTTAGATATATTGGTAGTAGTTTTATAGAATATTAGTGGTTTTTATCTCTAAGTATAATATTTTCCATCAAACCAGTTAACACTTCGGATTTATACATATAAAGTAAGAATTAAATTGTGAAATTTTGCCATAATTAATGTGCCAATTGATACCAAGCTTTTCGATGAAAGAAAACATCATGAGGAACTATACTCCATGGGTTAAGTATTTAACTAAATGTAAACATGTCAAAACAGTTGCAGTCAAAAATGCTCAGGTTTTTAGTTGTGCTACACAAGTAAAAACACGTGTTTTGAATAGGAATAAATGGTGTTAATGTTAAAATACACAATTTTTAGCAGCAATACAGGCAGAACTCATATTTCATTATAAGCCCGTCGTTTAAGCAAACTAACAATTAAACTAGCAACTAAGCAATTGTTATTCATTTTCCTGAGTAATGAAAATTTTAAACCCATTCATCTCAAAATATAAGTTTTTGAGTTGTACCGCTATTGCTGCACATGACCGATATATCAATATACTGAACCGGTAATATGATATGGCTTGGGTCTGGAAAATATTTCTGATGGAATACAAGGTACTATAACTATCAAACAATAATATTAACCAATCATGTTTTAAACAATGAAACCAAATTATGATCCGTTCTAGTGTGCTAGAGCCCCCTTATCCACGGATTTGAGAAAAAATCCATTGGGTCCTAGTTAAGAAGTTTCAAACTTCATAATGTTTGTCAATTATACTAATATGAATACTATTTTGAAGACACAACCTTCTCTTGAGTCCTCTAGCATTGAAGCGAACTTTTACAGCCTTATTCCAAAATTCCGAACGGTTCAGGCGGCAAAATAAATTGTTAGTGAATAAAAGCATTCGCGCTGTGAAAATGTTATTACTAATGTCAATAAATGAGGCTAAATAATTATGATTCGACTGAAGCTCTTGATATATGTTCATCTGCATCATCGGGCTCATGGACACTTCCCGGCGGAAGAGTTCGCAGCATATTTAACCTGTAATAAATAAGTAATTCTTAAATAATGTATAGATAGAACATTAGTTTGCAAAGGTAGTCTTACAGACAATCTTGGCATTGATATCCCCTGAGTAGAATAGACCACCCTCATTTCTTACCGAGGTGTCGCGAAAACCGATTAAGGTAAGTTGACGTCGGGCAGGCGACCGGTCGTAAGATACCAAATCATGTGATAACATGTTTAAAACATGTTGTGCCTACCCCATTTAGAGTGGGATAAGGGTAGGAGAATGATGCATTGACAAATAACAGAGATTTTAAATTTTAAAAATATATTTTTAGCTTCTACTGGTCTTAAATAGTGTCTGGAAAATATTTTTTTCGTGTCTATAACTTTGTCTACAGTTATATTTTAAGTATAGAATAGAGACTATAATTATAAATTTTGTTTTTTTAATAATAAAATATAAGGGGTATCTGTGACAATCTTTGTGTTATGTTAAATATCTTTGATTTTGTACTGTTAGCAGTACCAGGCTAAAAATATTATGCTTTCCAAATACTGTATTGTATGTGACAAAGTTCCAATGATCATCACTAATATGTCTTTTAAGCTATTCTTATATCACACACTTTTTTGCATCACTATAATAGAGGAAAAATTGTACCAAACATTTTTTGTTATATCTCAAACGGATTAGGCAGTTAGCCCATTAGACATATAAGCTTCAGTTTTAATAGAAAGTGAAATGGACAGACTGACATACTTTACATCAAATATTTACTTGCCTTCATCTAGTCAAATCAATTGACCTAATCATGTGCTTCATCCCATAAAGCATCAACAGCATATAGCCCTTAGACATCATCCCAATGAGTACTCTCTTTGGCTATGACCAGGTTCATCTGAAAATTATTGCAAATACATTTTAATAAATATGGAACAAGCTATGGATAGCTCAGCGGTGAGGCCGTTCGACTCTGTAAAGACGATCATGGGTTTATACCCCGCGCTGGCACATGTCTAATTGACAATTGCAATTTATGACACGCTTTTCGGTGAAGGAAAATATGGTAAGGAAATCCGCATACTTCTAGCGAATTCTAGGGATATGCGTAACCTACCAATCCGCATTGGAGCAACGCGATGGTAGGTCTTTGCTACAATACTTCTCTCCAAAAAACGGATAGAGGAAGCTTATGGTTCCCACTGCTGGGGTGGATAACAGGCCGTTACTTTAAACATACACATGCCAATTTTTGTGTTTACAAACAAAAATGATTTATATTTGAAACATTTTAACTCACTTGAAGAATATCAGCCATTGTATCAGATATTAATGAATTCATTGCAACAACAGTAGCAGTGCCTTGACCAGACACAGTTACTCAGACAAAAAATCTAGTTGAAATGTGCATAACTAAATGGGATAGTATGTTAAAGTATCTTGAACAAATAACTTTCTGTTAAATAATTAAAGTATGTCTGTAATCCATATTGTCTGTCGCAGAAAGAATAAAAACTATTCAGAAATAACCACCTAAAACATAGAATATAACTGATATTGGGTATGACATATGATATACAACACTTCAATAAAGCATACACAATAAATATTACTATAGAAGGAAAAGTTTTATTTTTATTATTTTAGTTTTATTTTTACTTATATTTTAAAATTAAAAAATAAAACTTCCCTATATTATCACAGTTCAATAAAAACACTAAGGATATACTATAATGCTATATGCTTCGAGGTCCCTGCTTTAATAAATGTATATATAAATTGAAAAACACTAGCTTAAATTGTACTATATATTATAGAAAAAGAATATAGCACGAAAAATACTATATTTTTATCGCTAATTGCAATTGTCGTGCTTTTTTTAATTAACTGTGAATGGAACGCACCCGCAGCCCTGCATAGGGAATGTAGGAACGAAACTCATTCATGTATTTACGGGGCTTAGTTAGTTAGTAGCTCTAACTCCGTGTCATTATCCAGCGAAAAGTAATAAAAAATAATCATGGAAAAATAAATAATGATTGAAAATAGATGTGTCCTATTTTTTTTCCTGAATTTCCTAAAAGTACTATATTTTTTTGATTTAAAAAGAATAATAGTATTTTTCTTCAAAAAAAAGGTGGCAACCCTAATCGCGCCCTTTTTGATTAAATAGGGGCAACACTGTGCCGTTATTGTTTCCGGTGGAGTCTTACTATATATACCGATAAAACGTTTCAGTGACATTCAGTCTTTGTTCGTCATTCAAGAGAAGTGCATCTCGGAACGGGAATTGTGGTATTCCTATTATATCGTGTTATTGTATATAGTGTGCGTTAACAAGAAGTTTATGGAAGTGTCTAATTTTAATTAAAAATCATTTGTTGGTTTATATATTTTTGCGTAAGTAAAAAGTGATTACAGTTATATATTACGTATAACGAACGTTTCAGGTGAGTCAGTACGTTTCAATTTTCTTCGTATTAAATTGTGCAAAAGTATAGTTTATTTGTTATTAAGTTTTGGATAACTACTCACATTTTATCCGAGAATGTTTGTTGAAATTCAAACATTTGAGTTGTTGAGTTTGTGATAGTGAATGTATATAGTGCTTGTGTATGGTGGTGGCGGTGGTGGAGATTTGTGCATGTGTTTTTTACGAATCCTGCATGTATCAGGTATGATAACCAATTGTCCACTCTACATTTAGCATTATATACATTTTCTATTTTACTTCATCGCCGATTATAGCAAAATAATTTTATTATTACTTTTGCATAATTACTCTGTTTTAATCATAGCTTAGGTAAATATAGACATTGTAATCTTTAATATTTAATGACTAGCAGCGTCTGACTGCCCTCCTGTAAAAGCTGCAGGGCTTTTTCTTCTCATTTAACAGTATGGTTGAGGTGGACACTGCAGTGTTCTTTCTGCCCATACTGTGTAGGCGTTTTGTTGGTAATGTTTGTTTTCTGTATCGTCGAACATTAGCTTCAAAAGCGCGTTACTTTGTAAGACGTTTTATTAACGGGCTAGCAATTATAAAGGTGTCGTACTGATTTCTGAAATTGCGCAGTTTTGGTAATTCGTACGTCATTAATTTTTAATTTTTTTTTGTAATGGTTATGTGTTGCGGTTGGCAAAGAGCCGGTATTTGGCACCTGCAATACATGTAAAACCTTAATTCTTTTCCCAGTCGCTTTTGGCTACTGATGTTTGAGTGCACGCTTACATCTGTGGCTAAAATTACGGGAATCTAACTTAGCTTCATAAATTCAGACTTCACTTGAGTATTAGTTACCTCAAATGCATTTTCTCAAATTACAGAGGTCCTGGTGGTTGACGCTACTGTTCGGCCTGGCACTGTTCGAGCGCTCGAGGCGACGGCGGAGCGACAGCAGCTGCGGCATAGCCGGACGGGCCGGCCTGGGGTGAGGGGCGGCGGCACGTCTCCATTGGCGGCAGCGAGGCCAGACCAGCGTAGCTCGTGGAGTCACGAGGCCAGCTGTCGGACTGCCCTCCTGTAAAATTAATCCATTAATTTCATTCAATCCATTAATTTTTACATTTTTTTTTGTAATGGTAATGTGTTGCGGTTGGCAAAGAGCCGGTATTTGGCACCTGCAATACATGTAAAACCTTAATTCTTTTCCCAGTCGCTTTTGGCTACTGATGTTTGAGTGCACGCTTACATCTGTGGCTGAAATTACGGGAATCTAACTTAGCTTCATAAATTCAGACTTCACTTGAGTATTAGTTACCTCAAATGCATTTTCTCAAATTACAGAGGTCCTGGTGGTTGACGCTACTGTTCGGCCTGGCGCTGTTCGAGCGCTCGAGGCGACGGCGGAGCGACAGCAGCTGCGGCATAGCCGGACGGGCCGGCCTGCTCGTGGAGTCACGAGGCCAGCTGTCGGACTGCCCTCCTGTAAAATTAATCCATTAATTTCATTCAATCCATTAATTTTTACATTTTTTTTTTGTAATGGTAATGTGTTGCGGTTGGCAAAGAGCCGGTATTTGGCACCTGCAATACATGTAAAACCTTAATTCTTTTCCCAGTCGCTTTTGGCTACTGATGTTTGAGTGCACGCTTACATCTGTGGCTGAAATTACGGGAATCTAACTTAGCTTCATAAATTCAGACTTCACTTGAGTATTAGTTACCTCAAATGCATTTTCTCAAATTACAGAGATCCTGGTGGTTGACGCTACTGTTCGGCCTGGCGCTGTTCGAGCGCTCGAGGCGACGGCGGAGCGACAGCAGCTGCGGCATAGCCGGACGGGCCGGCCTGGGGTGAGGGGCGGCGGCACGTCTCCATTGGCGGCAGCGAGGCCAGACCAGCGTAGCTCGTGGAGTCACGAGGCCAGCTGTCGGACTGCCCTCCTGTAAAATTAATCCATTAATTTCATTCAATCCATTAATTTTTACATTTTTTTTTTGTAATGGTAATGTGTTGCGGTTGGCAAAGAGCCGGTATTTGGCACCTGCAATACATGTAAAACCTTAATTCTTTTCCCAGTCGCTTTTGGCTACTGATGTTTGAGTGCACGCTTACATCTGTGGCTGAAATCTAACTTAGCTTCATAAATTCAGACTTCACTTGAGTATTAGTTACCTCAAATGCATTTTCTCAAATTACAGAGGTCCTGGTGGTTGACGCTACTGTTCGGCCTGGCGCTGTTTGAGCGCTCGAGGCGACGGCGGAGCGACAGCAGCTGCGGCATAGACGGACGGGCCGGCCTGGGGTGAGGGGCGGCGGCACGTCTCCATTGGCGGCAGCGAGGCCAGACCAGCGTAGCTCGTGGAGTCACGAGGCCAGCTGTCGGACTGCCCTCCTGTAAAATTAATCCATTAATTTCATTCAATCCATTAATTTTTACATTTTTTTTTTGTAATGGTAATGTGTTGCGGTTGGCAAAGAGCCGGTATTTGGCACCTGCAATACATGTAAAACCTTAATTCTTTTCCCAGTCGCTTTGGCTACTGATGTTTGAGTGCACGCTTACATCTGTGGCTGAAATTACGGGAATCTAACTTAGCTTCATAAATTCAGACTTCACTTGAGTATTAGTTACCTCAAATGCATTTTCTCAAATTACAGAGGTCCTGGTGGTTGACGCTACTGTTCGGCCTGGCGCTGTTCGAGCGCTCGAGGCGACGGCGGAGCGACAGCAGCTGCGGCATAGCCGGACGGGCCGGCCTGCTCGTGGAGTCACGAGGCCAGCTGTCGGACTGCCCTCCTGTAAAATTAATCCATTAATTTCATTCAATCCATTAATTTTTACATTTTTTTTTGTAATGGTTATGTGTTGCGGTTGGCAAAGAGCCGGTATTTGGCACCTGCAATACATGTAAAACCTTAATTCTTTTCCCAGTCGCTTTTGCTACTGATGTTTGAGTGCACGCTTACATCTGTGGCTGAAATTACGGGAATCTAACTTAGCTTCATAAATTCAGACTTCACTTGAGTATTAGTTACCTTCCTTTAGTTGCACTTAGTCTAGTGCTATTCCATCTCTGAAAATAATTTTAAAAAATTAAAAAAAATTAAAAATTGTTACTATTCAAATAGAACCTCTTATGAACAAGGTTGTATTTGAATCTATATGAATAGTTGTTCTATAATAATAAAAAAAATGTTTTTTGTGTCATTATGCATTGATTTGTTAAGAAAGAGTAAATGGGTTCACTTTTAGAAAAATTGCTTTTTATTATTGCATAAGTATGAAGGAGAAATATTGTTTGTTATTTAATTTCTGTTAGATATAAACAGTTGCACATTTTAAGTGATTTATAAATTACATAAATATTTACTTTCAGTTTTATAGAACAGTCTTTTAATATTGCTGTTATTCTTTCATTCCTTACACATACTATTATATCTTTTATTAGCACTGTAAATGTAAAGATATCTCAAATCATAATTTTGCTTAAATTTTGCTTTTGCTTTTTAATTAAAAATCAACAATAGTGTTATATAAAGCAATATACCCTATATTGCTTTATACAGAATAAACATGCTCTCTTTTGCTATTTACTCCCTTTTCATCGGAGTCTCATTATAAAAAACTTGACAATCATTTTTAAAGTTCTAATATAATACAATGAAGTATACAACTTCAATTAAAAAATACTTCTAAAAAAAAATATTAAGTAGACCATTTAAGTTATGTCCAAATTATTCATAACTAAGATAGATACACACTTATGATCAATTAGAACAACTTCTAAAAAACTTTCACTTTAATGTTCCATTATTAATCATTTATTGCACTACAAGACACTAGAAGCTATATAAAATCGCAAGACATATCCTTAATATAATAATGAATATAGCTAATTCATCAATCGAAATTAATGTACATATCATAATTTTTATATAACGATAACTAAGTCAAATATGAAATAAAAATTATACTGCATGTTAAAGGTTTTAGGCTATCCATGCAAGGTTAGGTTATTATATTTAGATGTGAGAATGTAAATTTTAAGAAAGCTCTTACTATTATTGAGATGCACAAAATTCATTAAAACTCAACACTTACATTTATATAATGATTAAGTAAATCCTCTTCTTATTGTTTTATAACTGCACGTTTCTTCGTTGTTATATTTCTCATTTTAAGAAATATCTCAACTTGGATCTGAGGATTCTTGAATCTTCAATTAATCAATCAATCGTTTAATCAATCGTAAATTTAAATTTTGCTTTTGCTTTTTAATTAAAAATCAACAATAGTGTTATATAAAGCAATATACCCTATATTGCTTTATACAGAATAAACTTGCTCTCTTTTGCTATTTACTCCCTTTTCATCGGAGTCTCATTATAAAAAACTTGACAATCATTTTTAAAGTTCTAATATAATACAATGAAGTATACAACTTCAATTAAAAAACACTTCTAAAAAAAAATATTAAGTAGACCATTTAAGTTATGTCCAAATTATTCATAACTAAGATAGATACACACTTATGATCAATTAGAACAACTTCTAAAAAACTTTCACTTTAATGTTCCATTATTAATCATTTATTGCACTACAAGACACTAGAAGCTAAATAAAATCGCAAGACATATCCTTAATATAATAATGAATATAGCTAATTCATCAATCGAAATTAATGTACATATCATAATTTTTATATAACGATAACTTAGTCAAATATGAAATAAAAATTATACTGCATGTTAAAGGTTTTAGGCTATCCATGCAAGGTTAGGTTATTATATTTAGATGTGAGAATGTAAATTTTAAGAAAGCTCTTACTATTATTGAGATGCACAAAATTCATTAAAACTCAACAATTATATTTCACGGACCTTCGTGGGAAACAGTAAAACAATTAACGGAAATGGGACTATGTAGAGTTACATCTTGGCTAGAGGATAGCTTATTAACACTGAACAATAATAAGACCAAGTATATTTTATTTGGGAAGAGACAAGCGTCCATACCTGACAACTTACAACTCCAAATTCATTCGTTTCCATGTAACCGCATCCTCAATACGTCTCATAAGTCTTGTACTTGCCAAATATTAAGTAGAGAAATGGACATTACATATTTGGGAATAATCATCAATGAGACAATGAATTGGAAGAAGCATATTTCAACGGTTTCCAAAAGAATAAGAAAGCTTATTTACATCTTTAAGGAGCTGCGACAGATTACTGACTTGGCGCTTCTTATTAAAACGTATAAATCCTTAGCAGAATGCATACTGACCTATTGTATCTCTTCATGGGGTGCAGCAGCCAAAACACATATGCTGGAAGTTGAGCGAGCACAGAGGGCACTACTCAAGGTGATAATGCAATTACCTTATCAACACCCAACCTCATCGGTATACGAAAAAGCTGGAGTTTTATCGGTTCGAAAACTATTCGTATACACTTGTGTACAGAGATACCATAGAAAAGTCGTACCATTACTACCTATTTCTCGAAAAAGGAGAGATTATTTTCCTAGGCCAAAAACAAAAAGCAGTTTTGCACAACAGCAATATAATAGTCTTGCACCAAAATTATATAAAATAATAAATACTTCAACTAAACTGAAAGATCTTACGTGTTATAAACTAAAAGAAATCTTAAAAACATGGCTAAAAAATCTTAACTATGATGACGTGGAAAAAATGTTAGTGACGGTAATATAACAATATGTAAACAGAGACATGATCTTACATACTCCTACTAGCATCCATACATATGCACGTAATTTCAGATTTACATTATCTTCACACTCATACACATACATACACAACACACATACATAACACACATGCACAACACACATACTTTTTGGATTTGGATGATGATTCTATAAAAAAAAAAAAACTTCTTTTAAAACTGTTTAATTGTAAATTCTTTTAGTATTTATAAGTAGGGGAAGGAACTGACTTCTGACACACGGCTAGCGCTAGTTCAGAAGCCAGGGCTACATGGAATTGTATCATTTAAAATGGTTATACAATAAAGAATTTATTTATTATTTATTTATTTACTTACATTTATATAATGATTAAGTAAATCCTCTTCTTATTGTTTTATAACTGCACGTTTTTCGTTGTTATATTTCTCATTTTAAGAAATATCTCAACAGCTACTGGTGAAATAAGACTTGATACATTTAATTTGCTTCTAGTGATATTTGTTTCAAGAATTTTGCTAACTAAATTAAAACAAAATTATACATTTTAGTAAAAATTAAAGTACTAGAACTTTACAACGGGAAATTTAAAAATTTAATACACCGCCCATTCATTAATAAAATCAACTTGTTGTCTTGTTATATGATAGACAGTCAAAATGAGAATGGGTGCGTAAAAATATGTATGTAGGAGTGGAGCGAGATGCAGCTGAGACTATTTTCATACGATTCATTCATAAATACGTACATGTGCAAGAGGGATGCGAGTTAACATGTGTTGGCGCCTGTAGTAAAACCGCCCTGGTTGCCACTAGCGATGTGAAAAAATAATCGGCTATTTACGTAATAGGTGGCGTTGAACATTATGAAAAAATAATCATTTCAGCGTAATCTATAGTCTATGGTATCCATCCATGTGTAGAACCATTTTTTTAATAGTTTTATAACACCTTGGAATCATGTCTTTTAAGGCCCCTATAACATATACGCGGAAACATATTTACGGAATACACACTAGTGAAGTGTTGTGAGGAATTTATAGTTCCAATCTTGAACTACAGTTACAGAAATCGTCTTATGGCGTATCTATCTCATATTAGTGTATAATTTATTTATATATCTATCCATAGGT
The DNA here is from genome assembly GCA_029227775.1 of Morpho helenor. NCBI lineage: Eukaryota > Metazoa > Arthropoda > Insecta > Lepidoptera > Nymphalidae > Morpho > Morpho helenor. The sequence continues at coordinate 7,066,158 of JARGCU010000006.1, forward strand.
ATATAGAACAGGAATATGGTATTAATTCCAATGTATATGTATTCATATCAGTATGGAGAGCAAACCTATTATTTAGATAGATAGAATCCTGAGGTCAATATAAGTTATGTACACAATGTATACTAGTATTAGTAATTTAAGTATTTCAAACAAAGTAAAATTAAAATAAAATGCATTATAATAAAATTTCTATACTTATGATACTATTTCATACTAAAGTAACAATATAAATATGCAAATAACATATTGACAGTTTAATTACACCTTAGGGTAATAAGTTGTTTCAAACTTTTGAGCTTTTCGATATGGTCTTAAAACTTTAGGTATGTATGGAGGCAAATGTTCATCCAATCTTCTGTTATATGGATTGATATAAAACTCAAATGGTCTTCTTTTAGCTTCAAAGAACCGGGTATTGAATTTTATTTTGTAGATTTTTTCCCACTCGTATATTTCAGGCATAAGGAAATGTTTCTGACGATTTGAAACTATATGTTTATAAGTAGACTCTAACCAACTACGTCGTTTGTCATCTTCTATATCGGCTACGTACTGTTCTTCTTGGCCAAGATAAGGTTTCATGTTATGTTCTCTTTCTTCTGGTGCATTTAAATAAAATTGGACTAACATTTTTAGTACATCTTCATTCAGCCCTTTAACTTTTCCATTTTCAATACTGTCATATAACTTCATTGGCTTTGTGCCAAAGCAAACATTATGTTTTGGATTGCTATTAATTACATTACTATGCATAACAATAGTATTTAGTTGATATACATACAAAGAAATTGACTGACCATCAGTAAGTACAGTTTGTGTTACTAATGGGTAGGTTAGGTCATTGTAAGTTGTGAAACCTTGATAGTTAGCCTGAGCTAACAACCATCCAAAACTTGCTTTAATAGCTTGACAATGCAATGCCTCTAAATTGTCTTCTTGTCCAAATGATTCTTTTCTATCAAGAATATGCCCTGTACCATGAAAAGACAGTAGACCAAATTCATCAATGTCTCCTGGCCAAAATCCTGTAACGTGATTAGAATTAATTTCCTTATTAAAATTGATATCGAAGTTGATCGAAGTCAACAATCAATAAGATTAGGAAGCAGGAGGCAGCCAAATCATGTTGTCACATGATTTGGCTACGTATTTTACGACCGGCCGACTACTTGACGTCAACTTACCTTAGTCGCCTTTTACGACACCTCGGTAAGAAAGAGAGTGTTCTATTTTACTCAGCCGGACACTACACGGCGGGTCGACTTACCTTAATCGCCTTTTAAGACAACTCGGTAAGAAATGAGGCTAGTACTATTCAGACAGATACCACATGGTGTATATCACTCAATGAGACAATGTTGTGTATACCACCAATGGAAAGCTGTAATTAAAAACAGAATTGTGAAAAGTGATTATAAAAAAAAAACTGATGAGAATATTATTTTGCTATAATCCGCGATTTTAACGCGTTTTATATTATGGACCTCCGCAAAGTAACGCCTAATTCTATAAATTATTTAAAAATGATTGTCTTTAACTTTACCTGGAATATTGGTGCCATGCCTGAATTCTGAAAAATATCCAACACTTTCAGGTATATAAGAAAATTTGGAAACATTAAATTCTGGATTTTCTGCTTCAGTGTAGGACATGAGAGGTTTTAATGGCAGACAATTTCTTACTGTTAACAATGGAGATCCTGAAACCAAGAATTTATATTTCAAGTGCTTATTATATAGATTATATATTTTATCTACTCAGATACTATAATACAAAGATTAAAAAACTGAAACCAAAATTCTTATGACAAAAATTACATACAGGCCAAAAATAAAAAAGTTTATTACGATACAGGTCTTGTATGGACAAATGTATCATAATACAACGTTTTAATCATAACGATACACCTTTACAAGATCCAGCTGGACCAAGGAGGTTGAACCTCTACCTTAAAAAAAAAAGGTTTCAATGAACGAGTCCGCGGCGACGTAACACGCATGCGCAATCGATGTTAGCGCCAAGGCGCAAATAAGGGTTCTTATAACACGAGTGTTATAAGAACCCTTATTATGCAACAATATCATAATCTAATACTATAATGAAATTTTAAACATACCTTTATATTGTACTGGCCTATCAAGACATTCATCCATTCTGTCTTCAAACCATTTAAACCTTTTTCTCCACTGAAGCACATTATATGGTAAATCAATGCCACCAACAAACCAAAATGCTTCATGACGTGGATCATAATCAACCTAAGATATAGGTATATATTAGTTTTAAACACGATTGTAAAAAGTCTAAAATGTATATCAATGTGGATGGATATGTAACCATAGGGAGGTTGAAAAAGACATGCATAAAACAGGACTAGCACCAGAGTTAATGAATGACAGGAGAGTATGGAAGAGAAAAACATGTGCCAAACACAATAAGAGTTAGACAAGGGCAGAAGAATTATGATATCGCCCTATAAAGTTACATCTCCCATGTATAAGCATAAGAAATTTGACTTTATTTTTCAGGTAGGGCGATATGCAGTCTTAAACTAAATTATGTTTTTTAGTGATATACTATGACTAGCGGCCTGCTCCTGCTTCTCACGGGTATAAAATATATGGCCTATGTCACTCAGTAATCATCAATGATTAAAATCTATCCAGTAGTTTTGATTTATTCATTACTGCCCTTGCCCCGCACGTGTTAAATTTGGAGCAATAAATATTCCCCTTGAAATTTTTTCCCCAAAAAATACTATGGAGATTTCCTACTATCTTTGGAATATCTAAATTCATATACTAAATTTTTACTTATAACATTTTTCCCTATGTATATTATTTTTTACAATTAATTACTGAATGTCTAAAACATTCACAGCTTTGCTCACAAACTCACAAACATGTTTTCTTTAGAGGTTACTCTTGAAAGAGCGACATATAGTAGGTCATGTAAAAAACAAACACATCCGATCGCTGCTAAATTCGAAGTGCTATATGGCGAAGCGCGGACTCCGACGCGCTATGTATAGGCACGCGGTGCGCTGCCGCTATCGCTACGGCCCTGCATTTTAAATCTCTAATATCTTCGAAAACAAGGTATTATTTTTCGTAAAAAGAAAATGACAAAAAATTGCTATTGTGGGATATACAGAAGAGATAGACATATACCATTGCAGAGTTTTCTGTGGACCTTTTCAAGGTGTACAAATACTTAGTACATTATTTTGATAAATCTTTTATGGTTCAGCCTGCATTTGCAATGCAAGCAGAAAAAAAATTTATTTATCATATCACATTAGAAACTTCAAAAATTACAGTATTTCTCTACTCCATATTGAATTTTATTAAACATATAAACCTTCCTCTTCAATCACTATCTATTTGAAAAAAAACCGCATCAAAATCTGTTGTTTAGTTTTAAAGATTTAATCATACATAGGGACATAGGGGCAGATGGAGAAAATGACTTTGTTTTATACTATGTAGTGAAAATGGTATTTCTAGTAATCTATAATTCTGAGAGTATTATATATTTAATCAACTTTTTAGGCATACATAAAAACGCTCTTAAATAGAACAATTACCTGTGAAGATAATATATGTGAAACTTTATCTGTTAAATTGTTAGATATAATTCTGTTAATTTGTTTTACAATATTTCTTGTCTGTGCATCTGCTGTTTGTTGTGGTTCAGGTTTGTCCAGAGATGTCACTAAGTTGTGTCTAAAAAAATTAAAGGATATATAATGAAACATGGTTCTAATAATTGTTAGAAATTGTCTTATAAACTTATATATGATGATAATAACTTTATTGTTTAACAGTATGTGGAAACACCTATATATAAAATGTTTGTTGAATAGAAGTATAATTACTCCTATAACTATACTCCTTCTAAGCATTTAAACAATGCATTATAAGTTTTTAGTTACATAACTAACATGCTAAACCCCCACTTAGAGTGGGATAAGGGCAAGGGCAAGTTTCATAGTATAAAAAATACTACGCAAGTAAAAAAAATCAAGTCTAACAAGTAACACTTACTGAACACCCTCCGTTTCAACAACAATACACTCTTCGATAGATGACTTTATTTCTTGTACGACTGTTTCTGCTACCGAGGATGTTTCAGCATATATACTAGGAAGTTTGTCTATTAACTTAAAATGTGTTCGTGTATAATGCTGTACTAAAGGCATAGCATTATAAGGTACTTTATTTTCATTTAATACAACACATTGCCAACCATAATATCGTGGCATGTTCAGAGCGATCTGTTTTTCTTCGATTGTATTTATTTCCCGTATTTTTTGATGTAACGTTTGTCGTTCTCGTAACTTTCTAGCTTCTAAACTCAAATCTAATATCGGTGGATATATGGGAACGTCGGTATATTCATTTACGTCAGGTTGTAAAGCCTGACTATACCGTCGAGGAATAAACGGTGATAATTTGGGACATTTTCTTCTAAGGAATAACATTTTTAAATGTATTTGGTTACTACAAAATACAAATATTTCAAATGTTATTAAACAGTAAAATTTTTAGGTTACATTATATGTTTACAGACTAATAACAAAAATAATTTCCTTTTTTCAGAGTGAGTTTATATTTATAGTTAGTAATCTATGGTTTATATAATGACCATAGATTACTAACTATAAAATATATAAATGATAATGACAGTGAAGACTAATAATTATTAGTACACACTAGTATTTGGCAATTACGATTTACGAATTCTTTACGCATTCGAAAAAGAATGAATCGAGTCATGTTTCATGTAATGCACTCTACTCTCTAGGCACACTCTATATCTTCGTTGCAACATTTAAACATTGCGACCAGCGACACTTTCTTTTTGATAAGGAGCATTGTCAACAATCATGTCCCTAGTAATTTTAGACAAAAGATCTCTCATGCCCTCTCTAACAATGTTCGTTCGAACTGGATTCGATAACTGAGTTTTTTAAATCAAAATTGGACCAATTTAACCTAGTCGTAAATCCCTGTTTCATATAAATGTCTACAATTATAAGTAACAAGTTCTAAACGACTATCAGACAGAGCTAAATATCTGACTTAGCCATTATTTTTACATTGCTCATGTTTATCTTAGAACCAACCTGTTAAGATACTTTGTTATGGTTGTAGAGCATTTTGTTGAAGATTGCCATAATAACTATATTGTTAAGTGATGAACGCCGTTGATGTTGATGGCATGTTCGTAAAAAAGATTAAAAACCCTGTGACCGTGCACCTGTAAATAGCTTTTAGAAGATGATATCTCTGTTATGACTTAGTTAGATATCCCAATAATGGATTAGGCATCTCTGAAGCCTCGACTATATTTCAAAAAAGCATTCATGGGCTCCACAGACACTAAGTAAAATGTCCGGTTATACTCTACAGTGTTTTACTTTTAAGTAACCTGCGGCAGTGTGTAAGTTATGGAACTTACTCCTTTAATTAACAGACTTGGCTAAGTCTAAAACTGGCACGATTAGTTAAACCCTGAAAATAACTAATTAAACTTGAGTCAGTAGTGAGGTCGGTCTTTTGTTCTTTGATACAATTGTAACACCTTTTTCACGAAATAAAGCTACTCGGTTCTATACAGTACTTCTAACGTAAATAAAATAATTTACCAATTGTTAATTATTATCAAATGATTATTGATGAGTTGTTTGAAAACCAAAATTAACTGACATGGGTATAACAAGATAAAAATACAAATTTAAAAATATCATTTAATCACTTTAATCAACAAAAATAGTGAAAATTATTGATTCATAAAATTGATTTCTCAAAGTTTCATCAGCGATCAATAACTATTTCAAGCTAGGTTTATATCTAGATTTGATTCATAATTGGCTGATGCAATACTTAACTGTTCACAAAAGTTGCTATGTCGATAAATACCCCAATATAGGGGAAATTAAATATTAAGATAATAGTACATAACATAGATTACCTACTAATTATAAAATACATACATAATATATGTGTCTTATAAATAAATAGTAAGTTTGTAACATCTGTTAAAAAATTAAAAGAGTTAGTGGTGACCCAAAATAAATTATTAATTTGTTTTTTGATATATGAAGTATCTAAAATTAATAATGTTAAATAATGAAAATTTCATGAATAACTTGAAAATATACTGCACATTTTGTATTTTACAACAATGAAGGGATTAAGAAATAAGAAAAAGCAGTACAACTCTAAAAGCTAGTAAAATATAATACGATATTGGTATGTATTTTTAGGAAATTAACAAAATATGGGCAACATTATGACACGTTCATTTTTAATAAAATTTCAACACTGACACCTTGCCACAGATTATATTCTGCCTTTGAATTTACTCCATGTATTAGATTGCGCTGTCTACGCTATATCTGGTAACCAAAGATTTATATAAAAGTATTTGGTACAGTTTAAAAACTATATCATGGATGAAGATTTAATATTCGATCCTTCTTTAAAAAAGAAAAAGAAAAAGAAGACTGGCTTCGACATAGACGCTGCGCTTGCTGGAGAACAAGGTGAAACCACGAGTGTCGAAGCGCCTGTAGAGTCCGGTGACGTCGACTTGCCTGAGGACGACAACCTCGATTTAGACAACTTTGGCAAAAAGAAGAAGAAGAAAAAGAAAACTTTTTTTAATTTAGATGAAATTGAAAATGCATTGCCCGAAACGAAGGACGAAAAACCGCCCGCTGATGAACCTGAACCACAAGAAGAGGAAATGGTTGATGATTTGGATCTCGATATAGATTTTACCAGGAAGAAGAAAAAAAAGAAGAAAACCATTGACGAACTGGTGTTAGAGGATGATTTAAAGGGGGATGATCAAGAGAAAGAGGATGACATGCATGGTGAATGGGTTAGCAGTGATCGCGATTATTCGTACGATGAACTTCTTGAGCGAGTGTTTGATATTATGAGGGAGAAAAACCCCAGCATGGTATCGGGCAAAAAACAAAAGTTTGTTATGAGACCTCCACAAGTTGTTAGAATTGGTACAAAGAAAACATCTTTTGCCAATTTCACAGAGATTTGCAAAACGCTTCACCGTCAGCCTAAACATTTATTAGACTTTTTACTGGCAGAATTGGGTACAAGCGGCTCAGTAGATGGTAATAGTCAGCTCATCATCAAGGGACGCTTCCAACAGAAACAAATAGAGAATGTTTTACGTAGATACATAAAAGAATATGTTACTTGTCATACATGTCGCTCTCCTGATACTATTTTACAAAAAGATACTCGGTTATTTTTCCTTCAATGTGAAACGTGTGGATCTCGATGCTCTGTGGCTAGCATCAAGTCTGGTTTCCAAGCTGTCACTGGAAAACGAGCTGCTATGCGTGCAAAGACTGCATAAATAAGTGTTTAGTGTTATGCAATTTTACAATTGAGAATCTAGGGTACATGCAGTGAATTTAATTAGTAATTTGGATTTTTATAGATTTTGTAATATGTGATGTATTATATTTAAATACATTTAATTTTAGCTGTAAAATTTATAAATACTGTAAAAGTTTTAAATGAATACATCAGTTTTTAATTAAGGATTTTATGATGTATAGGTATTGAAATGGTATTTATGATTGAGTATTACACAATGATATAAATATATCTGGTTATATAGATTTGTAATATAGTACATTGTCTATTTTGTTTGTATAATTCTACCAAATTCCTGTGACGAGATCATTTACTCATAAGATGCAACTAGTTCATCTGGATGTACCCTAAAATAACCCTATATTTATGTATAGTCCACTTCTATATTATTGTCATTGATACACAATGTTTGTAAAAAGTTGTTTTATTTCAGCACCCTATTCATATTTATTTTATTTTACACACATTGTCAATATTATTCTATGTTCAGATTAATAAATAATAACAGAAAAATTATGTTAAATGACTTGCATTCATAAGCAAATGATTTGTCTTTTATCTGTTTTTAACACAGCACACGAACAGTGATCAAGGATAAATAATTATAAAACTATATTAATTTTATTTAAATAGTGTACAGCTATAAAAATATATTATGACACATTTTCAAACTTAATGCTTATATTATGTAGTACCTACTATCTTATAAACTAAGCACTGAAAAACATTCACTGATTCAATTGAAATTTTTCAAAAATATTATGGTTGTAAGTAAAGATTTGTCACAAAGTAATCTTTCCATCTCTTAAGTACTTTTCATCAGATTTATTAATAAATAATCAGTTAGGTCGAATTATTTGTTGTTCATAATTAGGTTGCACAGCTTTATTTAAGACTTCAGCATACATATCTAATCTTTGAGTCATCGTAAAGCCCCATTTGTCTTTTATTTGTCTGCACATATTTAAGTCTAACTGAGCAATCAACAAACCATCATTAATTCTGGACAACCCTGGAGTTCTTGTACCATCAGGAGCAGTAACATAGCTCGATCCATAGAAATGCCCAAAGTCTTTATGAGCTGGTTTTCCATCGCCAGAAGTAAATTCATTAGGGTACTGTTCTGTGCCCACTCTGTTAATTGCACAAGTGAAGTAGCTGTTTGCAATAGCTGCATTACGAGCCTCTACACCCCATAAATGTTCACTCAATCCAGAGACTGTAGCTGATGGGTTAAATACTATTTCAGCTCCATTAATCCCAAACATCAGCCAATTCAATGGATGGTGTCTTCCATAGCAAATATTTACTGCTATTTTACCAAATTTGGTTGCAAATACAGGATGTCCAGTATTTCCTTCGAAATAATATGTTGATTCATTAAAATCACCTACTCTTGGTATATGGTTTTTTCTATGCTTGCCAATAACATTTCCCATATCATCAATAACAACTGCAGTGTTCCATATGGTGTCACCATGAGTCTCATCCCGTTCAAGAATTGGTGATACAATTACCATACCGTATTTTGCAGCAAGTTCTTTAAGGAATCGTATACTTGGTCCATTAGTCGCCGATTCTGCGAATTCACACCATGGTTGCTTTTCCCGCGTACAAAAAACAAATGGCATACTCCATGCTTCTTGTAAACATAAAATATTAACTTTTTCATCAGCCGCAGCAATTATTATTTTGTGAATTTTGTCAAAAATACTTTGTCTCTGTTGGGATATAAGTTGATTTGTAGAAGTAGCAATTGAATTTTGAATTATGCCTACACGAACAATACGCGGGTTCCTTGTTTCCTCTTTTTGAGCTGGGAAATCGTAAGCTGATATTTCAAAGGCGTTGTTTTTAGCTAAATCTATGTTAGCGGGTTTAATGACAAGATTATGGTTAGAAATTTTCCCATAATAAATTCTATTGAATTCTTCTAATTCGAAACCTGATAGAGAATCAGCGACTAGATTATCAATGCTTACAAGTTCCGAAGAAGCTGCCATGACGATAAGTAATTTAAAACAAGATCACAAAATGCAGAAAAAATTAAATTATTTACGCTTATCTATAAATGTAGCGTAGCGCTAAAGATCAAAAGAATATCTGTTATCTTCAAAGTTCAAAGATAGTAAAAATTAAAAACTGATATATTATTATCTCATATTATTGTTTGTCATTACAACAACAACTATCCTATATAGTGTATTATCTATGACAACTAACAACTAAAATGTTATCCTAGTTGCTAACAAGTATGCTCATTGCTCTGTGCAAGTATGGAAATTTGGAAAACAGGGGGATTGCATCTTTTTAAAAGCACTTTTCAGGTCGCCGCGAGCGCCATCTCTAAGTAGTAGTACGCAGCAAAAAAAGAGTTTTATCCAATCCAATGCTTAATAGATGTCGCAATGCCTACAATATTATTAGAAAACAAAGGTTTATTATACTGCAATATGTAAAGTCCCTACAGCTTAGTTGAGAACGCTCTAACTTTAGAATACCCGGATCTAGTTCATATATCGCCAGCTCAAACCATTTAACTTTTGCACTTCCTTTTCAAATTGTATCTTTTTTATATTTAAAAAAATCGCTTCGATTCTATCGATCGAATCGATTGACATCGATTATTTACATCCCTAATATGTATATATTTCATTATGTATCCTGTAATCTTTGATATATTTTATTCTGTGTACAAGTACATACTACATAGAAATTTGTTTGAGCATTGAATATTGAATATTAATTTTTACTGTAATGTTTGGTGTTGACAATTATTAAAGCAAGTTTAGAATTTTCTTTATTAATACAATCGTTACAAGATGAACGTTCTACCTGCACAACCAATTGGCATACAAAGTACAGCAGGTGCTGTACCCATTCGCAATGAAAAAGGTATATTATCTTATCAATATTCTTAAATGCTGTGTTTATTAAAGTACGTTGTTTTATCGGGCTATGTATTCTTTATAAACAACGACTTGCAGACATTCCTTGTTGGTTTTATTGACTTAATACGTTTGATTTAAATTGTTATTTTATAAAGAATCTAAAGTTTACACTATATTATTTATATACTTGATACCTTTATATAAGGTTCGATGTTTCGTCTGGAGTTGCATCCACCATGGTCATGAATTGACTGAAAAATCCAATATTCCAAAAAATCTAATCCCATGATTGTTTAAAAATCCTTCTTAAGAAGAAAGGAAGAAAAAATAAAGAAATTGCAATCAATTGTGCTTTCACTTTTTAAAACAGTACTAGAATTTTTTTTTAAAGTTTTGAAAGTGTACACTGTAATAACTTTTAATTTAATTTTGCATTTGACATGTCTTACTTTTGAATCGTCAATGGTCAATATGATTAGAAGATACAACTGGTTTGGTATGTTGCTCTTACCGAGAGGAACCAGGAAGAAACTCAGTGTTCAATCTTTTAAACATTTTCAATTTTACATTATTAAACCTTAGTCCTGTATGAAGCTGAAGGTTTTTCAAATCCAGGCTTTTTTATCATTCAAATAATCCTCAATTTCGTAATATACTTTACTTATAAGTACATCTCTTATACTTGACTTAAACCTTTCTGTGGACTGGTCTTAATATGATAGATTATAGGACATAGGTTTCTTTAATGGGTATTGTTGCTATGATCTAGCAGTTGATATGATACAGTTCCTTATGATATGAGGTTGTCTGCTCGCACAGGGTGACTACCAATGCTGGATAGATCAAAACTATTGCTTGTTTGTGCTTTCAGGTGAAATTTCTATGCAAAAAGTGAAAGTACAAAGGTACATATCAGGCAAAAAACCGGACTATGCTCAAGGTGTCTCTTCCTCAGAGGAGTCAGATACAGAAGATTTTATAGAACAGCAAAGACCTGAGAGACGGCATCAGATTGCACAAATAATTACTCGTAAAGAGGAGCCACAGAGTGATTCTGAAAATGAAGTATGTGATATATTATTTTACTCATCATCTTCCTGCCCTTTTCCCACTCTAAGTGGGGTCGGCACAACATGCTGTCACATGATTTGACTGCGTTTTTACGACCGGCCGCCTGCCTGACGTCAACTTACCTCTGTCGTATTTTACGACACCTCGGTAAGCAAGAGGGTGGTCTATTCTACTAAACCGGATACCACACAGTGGGTCATCTTACCTTAGTCGCCTTTTACGACACCTCGGTAAGAAATGGGGTTGGTCTATTCTACTCAGCCGGATACCACACGGCGGGTCGACTTACCTTAATCGCCTTTTACGACACCTCAGTAAGAAATGAGGGTGGTACTATTCTATTCGGCCGGATACCACACGGCAGGTGTTATATTAATTTACTGTTTTTTATTTTTTTTGTGAATGTAAAATTCATACAAGAACTTTTACTTATAGTTAAACTGTTAGTAGTTTTTTGTAGTATTGTAGAAGAAAGAAAATATTGGTAGAATTTTTGCCATATTTACTTTTATTTTAACTAATTGTACCTGCATCTTTGATGACAAGATGGATGGATGACAAAAAAAGATGGGAATCTATCTATACAATATTGTTCCATTAGTTTACTTGTAAAAGCATAGTGGAGGGACATTTACATTTTTAATATAAAATATTGCACTCTTAGTATTCAAGTGACCTAAATAAAAAAAGTTGATTTTATCGTAAATTACCAAAAAGTGTAGCATAACACCTACAAAACTAGTGCAATTACACCATATGGTATCCGGCTGAATAGAATAGTACCACCCTCATTTCTTACCGAGGTGTCGTAAAAGGCGACTAAGGTAAGTCGACCCGCCGTGTGGTATCCGGCTGAGTAGAATAGACCACCCTCTTTCTTACCTAGGAGTCGTAAAATACGACTAAGGTAAGTTGACGGCAGGCAGGCGGCCGCTCGTAAAATACGTAGCCAAATCATATGACAACATGTTTGTTTGTTGTGCCGACCCCACTTAGAGTGGGATAAGGGCAGGAGGATGATGTGTTTAACTCAATTAAGCCTTATTTTGAATTAGGTTAATACTTACCGTGCGATATTAATTTAAAATTCATAGGCTGACGACCCTCGCCTACGTCGTTTACGAGATGCCGCACATTCGCCAGCAACACGTACTGAACATAAACCTGAGATCATTGATGCAGAACCAGAGCCAGAATCGGAATCTAGCGAGGAAGAAGTCAGACATAGCTCTGAAAGTGAAGATGATTTAGAAGAAGAGGAGATAGAGAGACGGAGACAAGCTGTTAAAGCTAAATTAGCTGCTAGGTAAATAATCCAGAATAAAAATAATAATATTAAGCCTTTATTACTGATTTAAAGTTACTAGTAAGTAAGTAGTCTGGCCTGTTAGTCTCCCACTGCTGGGAATAGGCCTCTTCTCTCCGTTTTTGGAGAGAAGGATTGGAGCTAAGACCTACCACACTGCTCCAATGCGGATTGGTAGGTTACACATATCTCCAGAATTCTCTAGAGATATGCAGGATTCCTCACGATGTTTTCCTTCACCTAAGAGCCTGTGATAAACAGCAATTATCAATTAGACACATAAGTTTTAACAGAAAAACTCATTGGTGTCTGCCCGGGTTTGAACTTGTGAACTCCTCGAAAGAGTTGCACGGTCTTACCGCTGGACTACCACAGCTAAAGTTAAAGTTACTGTACAATATATAATATAGATTTTTTGTAAGTTGTACATTAGTGTGTCGTTGACACATAGGCCTCCTCCAACCTTGTCCACTCGTCCCTGTCTCTCGCGCTACAAAACGCCAGCAATTCCGCGCAGGTCGTCAGCTCTTCTCATCATCTTTTTAGCTGTCGACGTCATTTCCTTTTCATGTGGTACTGTGGTGCCCATTCTGTAATTGTTCTAGCCCACTTATCCACTGGTTGCCTCAGAATAGAACTTACCAGATAATAAAATGACAATGTTTATTTTTTTACTGTAAGTTTTTAGTTCATCAAAATAATAGTGTAATGGATCATGATATTGACTATGAAATGCATAAAGTAACATTAGTATTTTAGTTCATAAGGATCAATAATGTATTTTTTAAATGGGTTTTTGAATACTGCAATGTAACCATTTAAAAAAAATTGGACATTGTTATCTAACATATTAAATGGATAATGCAAAGGTAGGTAAAGTTTTCAGACACTGATGGCTGTTATTTAATATGTGATAATTTCAGAGAAGCAGAAAAGGAGGTTCTTGGCAGAGATGATGATGAAGAAATGTTAGATGGTGATAAAGAGGAGAGTGGTTCATCAGACACCGAATATACGGACAGTGAAGAAGATACAGGTAAAAGGTTATTAGTATGTATGTAACTATAATATAAGGACGCCGTGTGGTATCCGGCTGAATAGAATAGTACCACCTTCATTTGTTACCGAGGTGTCGTAAAAGGCCACTAAGAAACTTATATTTATTTATTTATTCATTTTTTATTCATTTATTTGCATTCAAATATGTTACATATTTGCCCGGTTAGGGCGTTGCAAAATATTGTACACACGTCTAACATTATACAAAAAACTTATTTTAACATGTCAATATTTAGATAATCAATAATTTCAATTTAGTAAGAAAAATAGTGTTTAAATAGTGTTTAATTATTTTATAATGTCGTAATTTTAAATATGTCAAATTGAAATTATTATTATTATATGTCAATTTATTTATACGTCTTATTATCTATGTATTATATTTAATTATTAAAAAATTCCGATAAATTATAAAAACTATTAATACTATAATTTTGATTTACTTATTTATATTTAACACTTTCTTGTACACCCTGCTGTGTGCTATCCGGCTGAGTAGAATAGACCACCCTCATTTCTTACCGTGGTGTCGTAAAAGGCGACTAAGGTTAGTTGACCCACCGTGTGGTACCCGGTTTAGTAGAATAGACCACCGTCTTTCTTACCGAGGTGTCGTAAAATACGATTAAGGTAAGTTGATGTCAGGCAGGCGGCCGGTCGTAAAATACGCAGCCAAATCATGTGACAACATTTTTTTAACATGTTGTGCCGATCCCACTTAGAGTGGGATAAGGGCAAGAAGATGATGTAACTATAATATAGTACACCACCCACTGTCATTCCAGTTCTTAACCCTAATGTTCGCTGTAAAAAAACCCTACTAAGCGATAAGACTAAGATATTGAAGGATGTAGGATGGTGAAAATGAAACAGAACTGGATATATAAAATAATATATTTTAATTGTTCTTTAATTTCTAAAGGTCCTAGAGTTAAACCAGTTTTCGTTAGAGCGTCAGAAAGGATGACAGTAGCTGAAAGAGATAGGAAAATGAAACAGCAGAAAAAGGAAGAGTCAGAGGCCAGAAAGGAAAAAGAGGAAAGGAGACGAGAAGCGTTAAAATTGGTTGAAGAAACAATTCGGTCTGAACAGAGAAATACACAGGTTTGTTGTAGTTATATTTAATGTAGAATTATCACCAATATTACTAGTAATAATTGCTCTATTATCGTAGCCAATGTAGCCAAATTACATATTTTAATCGAATTTCACAAACAGCGCATCAGTTATTTACTGGTAGTTGTCCACTTTAATTATTCAATTTAATCAAAATATTTATTAATATTAAAAAGGCATCTTTTCAAATAGTCAGACAAAAACGATTATTTATTAATCGATTTTTTCTACTCCAAGTTACATCCCTACATATAGCAATAAGACTGCCCTTTGTACAGTGTAAATTTTCCCTGGACCACTTATTTTTTTTTGTACAAAAACTTTAATAAATTTGTTGAAATATTTGTATAATCACAATAACAGTCCGAAAACAAGGAGGGCAACATAAATGACGTTTGCACAGATGACGATAACGACGAGTTGGAATACGAGGCGTGGAAACTACGTGAAATGAAACGTATCAAACGGGACAAAGAGGAAAGGGAAGTGTAAGTTACGATTTATACATATTTATTTAATTTTCCACTAACCGTGATGCCTGCACTTCACTATCAGCGATAATCGTTGTAGGGATGTCAAAAAATAGTATTTTTTAAAATAATAATCGATTATTTTATTATCATCGATTTTTAATAATCGGATTAAAAAATTCTTATTATAAATATAAAAATAAAGATTCAAAAATCATTAATAATCGATTTTTTTCGATCGATTCCACACAAGTCCAAAAATCAATTAAATCTTTTAAATCATATTATACTATTGAAGATTATTTAAATGATAAAAGACAGCTTGGATTCAGTTGCAACCACATATTTATTTTTATATTATTTAATTAACATATCTTTGGAAAGATTGTCGCGGAGTTAATTTTTTTTTTGTTTTTCTCAGTAAGAGCAGCTTTTCAAACCAGGGGTAGCTTCATAGAGCTTCTTTTTTTTACAACTATTATTCCTTTAATGAAAATGCGTTTTCTAAAAGGCGATAAGCTACGTGACGTATAGCATATTGTAGATCTATATTTTTACTCTCTACATATATTACAGTATGGAGAAAGAGTTGCTCGCAATCGAGCGTATGAGAAATATGACTGAAGAGGAGCGCCGCGTCGAACAACGACTCAATCCTAAGGTCGTCACAAACAAGTCCGTAAAGGGCAAATACAAGTTCTTGCAAAAATATTATCACAGGTATGTATTTGACGATGTCAGGAAAAAATAATCGATTATTTTAAAAATCGATTATTTTTTTACATCGCTAAATTAACGCAGTAGGTTGATAACGTTATAGAGATATTGGTATTATAATTTGTCTGCTATTTTATTTACAGGGGTGCGTTTTATTTGGATAAAGAAGACGAAGTATTCAAGCAAGACTTCTCCGGGCCCACATTGGACGATCACTTCGATAAGACTGTTTTACCAAAGGTTTGTCAATAAACTTTAACTAACTCTAGATAGTACTAGATCTTTATGTGTAGTGATGTGTGATTTTTGATAGATATATTAATTATATTGTAACGGCCGTGTGGTATCCGGCTGAATAGAACAGTACCACCCTCATTTCTTACCGAGGTGTCGTAAAAGACGACTAAGGTAAGTCGACCCGCCGTGTGGTATCCGGCTGAGTAGAATAGACCACCCTAATTTCTTACCGAGGTGTAAAAGGCGATTAAGGTAAGTCGACCCGCCGTGTGGTATCCGGCTGAGTAGAATAGACCACCCTCATTTCATACCGAGGTGTCGTAAAAGGCGACTAAGGTAAGTCGACCCGCCGTGTGGTATCCGGCTGAGTAGAATAGACCACCCTCATTTCTTACCGAGGTGTATATTGGGACATAGGGTCATAGGGACAGACAGGGAAAGCGATTTTGTTTTATGCTATGTATGAAGTGTTATCATTAATTATATTTGCGTTTATTATTGAAATTTTTGGAAGGAATTATAATTTTAAAAATTTTGTGCCTTTTTCGGTTTTTTTAGTTTCTCCTTAATTCTGTTCGCAGGTGATGCAAGTGAAGAAATTCGGTAGATCAGGTCGCACTAAGTACACCCACTTGGTGGATCAGGACACAACAGAGTTTGATTCGGCTTGGAGCAACGAGAATTCGGCTGCTAGGCTCGCCAACTTCAGAGGGGGTTTGAAGCAAGTGTTCGATAAACCTACAGCAAAGCGTAAACATACTGTTTAGTTAAATTGTGTAAATAAATATTAACAACTTCTTTCTGTCTCTTATTTTATATTTAAAACCTTTACATGGTCATAAGTGGTTAAAGATTTTTTTAATTTATTTTACAACAATGCACATGTACAATTATTGGGAACCAGAGCCCACCTTAACTTGGTTCAATTTATATATGTACAGGAGTAAAAAATATAAATTACATTGACAAAAAATTACAATTACCTAAATAGAAAAAAAAAGGAATATGTATAAAACTAACAAGAACAACATTTTAATGTTATTGATCAAAAGTAAAAACGAAAAGAGAAAACTGAAACAAAAATTAAAACTAAAATTACAGCCGTGTGTGTGTGTATGTGGATATGGGTGTGTGTCTTAAAATAAGTGAATTGCATGTAGGCAAGGTATGAGTGAGTGTTGTGTGTAATTGTGTGTATTTTAGAGTGTTGTAAATAAGGGTCACTTAATTATAAGCAGCAGTATTTTCGTGATAAAATAACATTTTTTCTTAATAAAACCTAGCTAGAATGATTTTTCTCCCCCAAAACCCTCTACTTTTATTCATCTACTTATGTAAGAAAAATTAATTTATAGATTAAATAGTTAAATTTACTTATTAAGTTATTGCAAAGTTCTTTATTTTTGTTTTATCTTTTATGTTATCTCGAGTGCAAATAATGATCTAGATTCATGGTCTTTCGTTATTTTTCTTTCTTTTTATTGTATATTCCTTCCGTTACTTAAAGGTTGACTGGAAGAAAACCATTTTAGGGATAAGTACGTCGTTGTACATGAGCTACGATAAAAAAAAATACTGTTAACGCACACACTATACAATAACACGATATAATAGAATACCACTATTCCAGTTCCGAGATGCACTTCTCTAACGACGAACAAAGACTGAATATCAATGAGACGTTTTATCAATAGCAACACTCCACCGGAAACAACATGACGCAGTGCTGTCAACATTTCAGCCAAAAGGGCGCGAACCTCTTGTTTCATGACAATGTTGCTATAAAATACAAAGCGAAAGTCATTGGCGACAACAATACATTTGTTTCAAGTGATGAACAACTAATGGATATGGGTGTATTTGTCATACTAATCTTTTTTGTGTGGCTTAAATCCAGCTGTTTTTAGTGAAGGCCAATAACACTGTCAATCATACTTTATTGATTAATTTGATTTTAAGAACATTAAGTAAATAAAATCAAGCGAATTGAATGATAAGATTATGGTCTAAATAGTTATAAAAATATTGATATGACTAAAGCGTAAATAAAGAGCTGTGATAGCTCAGCAGTAAAACCGTTCGATCTCTCGACAAGGTCACAGGTTGAGGTCAACCCCGAGCACCATTGACTTTTTATTAATGTCTTAATCTTTATTTATAGCCGTGTGGTATCGGGCTGAGTGGAATAGACCACCCACTTTGCTTACCGAGGCGTCGTAAAATACGACTAAGGTAACGACCCGCTGTGTGTTATCCGGCTGAGTAGAATAGACCACCTTCATTTCTTACCGAGGTAAAGTAAGCTGACCCTTGATCTTTTAATTACCTAATAATTGATCGAATGCTTATTCGACACGGTAACTATAACTTTTGTGAGATCGCATCGTCTTGCAAACGATAAAGATTTACGATGTATCATGATTTTATCTAGTTACTATTTATAAAAAATATACTTTGGATGTGCCTGAAGTTTGGATATTACTTCATTTTAAAAATTTATACCGGCTAGTCTTTTAAACTGATAAGTACTGCAATTAATCTTGTTTTATGCAGAGACAAGTTAAAACTTTAATATTCTTGTTTCACAGGCTCGAGTTTTCGTTACGAGAAAGTTTTTATACTCTTACTCAACGCGAATAAAAGAGGATAATCTCAAGAAATTCCTAAGGATAATACGTAATTAAGTAGGTGCATTATGCAAAGTACTGACTGGGGTCGACACAGACATATAACTAAATTGATCACGTACTAGATTTTAATGAATCTTTAAACAATTTTATAACTTCTATCGTTAAGAATGCTTGAGATTCATGACACCAACTTTATAGATGGATTAAAGTTTTAAGTAGACTTATATCCAAGGTATCGGAAATTAAGATACTGTTGACGTAATATAATAATCTGTCTCCGGTGAATATGAAGCTGAATCGTGTTTTCAAAATTAAATAACTGTTTCTTGATTCTTAAATATCGTTGTAAAAAAATGCGTTTTTTTTACAACGATATTTAATAATTTTTGTTTAAATGTAGCAAATTGAAAGCAACGTATTATTTTTTTGCTGTCAAACGTAATGTTGCGATAGCCGATGGGTAACGCGCGGACCGAAAATGTTCTCAAACAGTGTTCGAATCCCATATATCGCCCCTTACCCTTTTTTAATTTTTGAAAATATTTTTTAATATCTTTAAAAAAATTTCCGAGTAAGGCATGGTCACCTAAAAACTATATAGTAAGAGAACGTAAACCATTGTATTACCATTTTGTTGTTCTTTCGTAAAAAATAAAAACATTTGGTCACGAAAAATAGTAAAATTTCCACACGACTATAATTTCAAACTACGTGATAATAATAATTGTTTCAGCTGGGTTTACTAACACTGCTTACAGTAAAATAAAAGTTTTAAAAGCGTAACCATGAACAACGCGGGTGGATAATAAAAGTTTCAACCCCAGGACGCCTGTTATGAAATGTTTTGGGCAAACTGAAATGCTGCGATTGAGGGAATTTTGATGGCACTTTATCGAGTTTGTCGAAGAGTTTTGTCATTTTATGTCGTTCGAGATTATCATTAATATTTTATGTGTAAACATTTTTTTAAAATTTCATGTTATTAAATCTTATATTCATGTGATGTAACCAAGATCGCCTTCTTAAATGTGACTTCCTATATTACAGCCAACCAACGAATATCTATACTGATCTGCTGTCTATCTGTCTCTCTGTCCATCTGTCGGTCTCTGTCGTTTACGTTCACGGTTAATCCTGGACCAATATCGATGAAATTTGGCACAATCAAAATTATTATTAATTATTATTCATATTCATTATAAAAGTATTATTGAAAATATTCGCAGGTTCCCCTATTGACCTATATATGACTGAAGCGTTGATTTCTATTTCACAATATAATGCAGAGGTTTAAGTAACGGCTAAGTAAGTAATTAAGTATATATATATATATATATATATATATATATATATATATATATATATATATATATATATACTAGCGGCCTGCCCCTGCTTCGCACGGGTATAAAATATATATCCCATGTCATTCAGTGTAAAAAAAATGATTAAAAGCGATCCAGTTGTTTTTATTTATTCATTACTGCCCGTGGCCCGCAAGCGTTAAATTTGGAGAAAAACAATTTCCTTTCCCTATACCAAGAAGATTTCCTGCTATCTTTGGAATATCTAAATTCATATAGTACATTTTTACTTATTTACTTTTACATTTTCCCTATGTATTTAATTTTTACAATTAATTACAGAATGTCTTTAAATACAACATTCACAGCTTCCTTGTCGTTAAATATACTCTGGAAAGAACGATATAGCTGCTGGATTCGAAGTGCTATAGGGTGAAGCGCGGCCTCCTCATGGCATTTTAAATCTGTAATATCTCCGAAAATGTTCACTTAAATTACATGCTCAAACCTCCTTAAAACCTCAAAACTTACAGTATTTCTCTACTCTGTATTGAATGTTATTATACGTACAAACCTTCCTCTAGAATCACTCTATCTATTAAAAAAACCGCATCAAAATCTGTTGTGTAGTTTTAAAGATTGAAGCATACATAGGGATATACGGACATAGGGACAGACAGAGAATGCGACTTTGTTTTATACTATGTAGTGATATTATTTATTTTTACATTTGATTAGACAATGTCTTTACATAAAACATACATAGCTTTCTTATCATTAGACAATATAAACTTGAAAGAAGGACATTTAGTTGCGCCTCCGGTCGCTGCTAAATTCGAAGTGCTTATAGGTCGAAGCGCGGCCTCCTCGCGGGATTTTAAATCTGTAATATCTCCGAAAATGTTCACTTAAATTACATGCTGTAAACGGCAATATTGATCTATATTAAATCAACAATTTATTTAAGGTACTCAATTGGATAAGGATTAATGCTGTATTGTATAAAAATTGCTTTGAACATAAGGCATAATTTTTCGTAAAAAGTAAATAAAAAAAACTGCTATTGTGGGTTATCCATAAGAGATAGACATATACCATCGCGGACTTTTCTGTAGACCTTTTTAAGGTGTACAAATACTTAGTACATTATTTTGATAAATCTCGTAGGGTTTAGCCTGCGTTTGCAATGTAAGCGGAAAAAAATGTAATTATTTACAGAAACCTCAAAAATTACAGTATTTCTCTACTTCGTATTGAATGTTATTATACGTACAAACCTTCCTTTTGAATCACTCTATCTATTAAAAAAAACCGCATCAAAATCGGTTGCGTAGTTTTAAAGTTTTATGCGTACATACGGAAATATGGACTTTGTTTTATAATATGTAGTGATATATATATATATAAATATATATATATATATATATATATATATATATATATATATATATATATATATATATATATATATATATATATAACGAATGCACGTTTGCATCAACTGGCCTTTTATACACTTGTATCCTTTACGCTTTTCAATAGGTTGCCACAGAATCAAGCGACTATTAGATGTTGATATCCAGGTCCTAAGGTGACCTAACTTAACGGGTCGAGTTGGGCTAATGTGGTGGTGATGACGTGTGTCTTGTCGAGCCAAAAAGATTGCGCCTTAGCCACAAAACTTTTCGTGCGTTACATTCATATATAAATTATTTATTAAAACAAATTGCCACAAGTTCTTTATTGAAGTGTAATGTACAGGTTATTTAGTATCTACATATATTCGTAGATATTTTGATTGGGCTCGTATTCCATTTTCTATATACCGCATTTTGAATACTCATCCAATTGGTTATAATGTTTAGGATCAGGTTGCGGCCCTGAATGGCTTGTTGTATCTCTCTTAAGAGATGCACATCGTCTAAATTGAGATGATGGATAAACACATTCGCTATCACTTAATCTCCAACCGCAGACATTGTTGCTGGTTTCGCAAAAGTTATAACGTTCTTCAGGAGCTTTTCTATTTCTAACATTTAAATACATACGACGTCCGCCTGTTGGGAAAGATTCAAATAATATCTTAGAAACATTTGGATCAACTGGTTTCATAACTGGCTCTGGAATTACATTTTTATTACTTTCAAAATATTCTTTATGTTTAATCTGTGAACTAGAGTTGTCTATAGATATTTGTTTTCGACGATTCACTTTGCTGATGTTATGATGAAGGTGCAACACTGGAATTAAAGGTTCAATACTAGCCCTTGTAACGTCCTCTGTGTGGTAACCTTTATGTTTCTCACAAAGTGTAGCCGTTTTAACAATTTCGTTCTCATTTTTAAGAAACCAAGATATACGCTGTTCATTTTCTTTATCATAACTCTCCTTTAAAAATCTTATAGTGCGTGGATGGCTATAGTCGAGTGGCATTTTTTTTTAGTTTATGTAAAATATTGCAAACATTTGACTAATACTATGATAAATACACCTATCTTATGTATCTACAGAAAATTTAAAATAGACATGAAAATCATCTGTCATTAGATGTCAAAATATATACTGTTATCTAAAAAAATAACTACAAATGTTTTTTATCTGTATTGATCAAAGACAAATGATTCTTTAATTTCATATATAACATTCGTAATAAGGTAGCTCTTTAACTTAAGTAGCAATTTATCTATCTTTAAATAATTATTTCACATTATAATATTTACCTATACTATACAAATTAATATTACTTTCATTTAAAAGACTTATTATTAAAACTATATTCATTTCAGTTATAAATACATTAGTTAAGATTATAACACTTATATACAGAAAAAAAATATTGCGAGAAAAACATAATATTGTAATTGTAGTAATAGGCATTAGTAATATTATTTCAGTGGTTCTTGCGTTGCTCTCAGTCCTGCGTCGAATTGTCACATTCTGAACATTATAATACCGTTTATGATCATCTTACTTTATTAACATGTTCTAAATAGTAACCAAATTAGTAATATTTTTTGTATTAAAATTATTAATAATTGTTGCTTGTATTTTATCTTAATGTCATAATTTATTAATCTTTTTATTTACCGACGAACAACTATTAAACACATATATATTTTCATCATCGATAAAATACATTATTGTCATTTTATTATACATAAATTATAGGTGTTTCAAAATATTAATAATAAAAATTTTAGTCTTATTCTATTCATGTTATACTTAGTTAAGTTTTAAATGCCTTTAATATATTTCATTTACATATTTTTTTAGTACTAGGCTTTCTGATTTTTACGACACATATAATAAAGGTAGGTTATGATACGTTAGTTGTTCAATAAACTTCACTCAATCTATGATAGAAACGTGTAACCTATAGATTTGATTTATTAATCGGATAGTGTACTGGCGTTCCATCTCCTAATCTCTCAGCTATCGAATTGATCATTTCAGGTGTTGCTTCACGTAGGTCATAGGCCCATCCGATTTTGTGGAAAAATCCGATTAAATGTGAGCACACATTAAATAAATCAAAATGTTCGGCTGCTTTGTAATCAAAGGGAAATGCATGATGATAATTGTGCCATCCTTCTCCTAAAGTGCAGGTTGCAACAAATCGATTTTCTTTTGGTACTATATTTCTGTAACAATATTACCACTTATTCATTTGTTTACAAATATAATTACAATTTTGAAATATTTTCTAAAACAAACAGAAAAAAAATGTCATCCACAGAGAGCGGAAAGAGGACCCAAGCGCCCGGCAGTTAGGAATACAGAGTGAGGAACCTCCTCACAATCCGTACTGTCTCAAGAAAAACTGCTTTCTGTATCCTGCCCTTGATCCAACAACTAAGCCGGAGCCTCTTGAAATGTTGGCGAAGGCAATAACAACAACAACAATAATATTTAATATTTGGGTGACCGAGCCTTTCTCGGTAATTTTTTACAAAATAAAAAAAAAGAATCTTCAAAAAAAAAAAGAAAAAATAATAGGGTAAGTGGGGCTCGATCCTAGGTATTTTCATTTCTCGCGACCACCCGTTCCCCGAAAAAGCTACGCTGACTTGACAGTGAATGGCAAAATTTCAATTTCATGAAAATCGTTGGAGACGTTTCCGAGATTCCGAATATATATATATATATATATATATATATATATATATATATATATATATATATATATATATATATATATATATATATATATATATATATATATATATATATATATATATATAAGATTAATTCATTGAAATATTAAAGATTTGCATGCATTTTGGTTAAAAAAATATCAAACAGGTAGAGTGAAGTACATTTTTTAGGTAATAGTTAAATTCATTTAACTCGTATTATAAATCGAAGTGTTCTTATGTAAATTTTGTCAATAACTTTTTTAGGCTAAACAAAATCAAAGAAAACATCAATCAGACTTACTTGTTATAAGGCCTGTATCCATAAAAATGGGCGAGACTATTGACTGTCAATTCGCTGTGAAACATCGTTAGAAACCGGATGAAGCATTGCCATGCCACAGCACACCGCCAGTTTTCTCCCAAAATGACGATATTAATAAGAAGAGGAAGAACATAGCAAAATATTAATTTATAGTAGCCGAAGTTACTGCAATAGAAGATAATTTAACATCAAAGATTTATATGAACTCCTAGAGACAAATAATAAAAATAAAAGTAATAAATTTTTATTTAAAATGTAAGGAACAGATGTAAATTATAAAATTAATTAATAATTAAAATGTTGAAAGAGGAAGTTTGTAATTATACTGTATTTTATTTGTAGTTTCATGTATACAAACTCAAAAGTATGAAGTTAGTCGGTGAAATTAGCTTGAAATAACTGGTCGTGAACTTGAAACAATATGTTTATCTTAGCAAGTATTAAGTGCAATTTCGTTTCGAATATAATATATTGCATTGCCGATGTATATTCGATTAAATTACATGTACTTAAAAAAAAATCAACCATTTCATTTCGTTATAATAGTTTTGAGGTAGATACTATTTTGTAGCGACAAATACCTCCTACATTTATCAGTTTTTAACAGTATTTTTTTATTAAATTATGAATTTCTATGAGACTAAGAAGAAAAATTTAAACGCTGGATTTTCTTATTTACAGATAAAGACTTACTTGTTGTAATGTATAAGTATTGGATCCGTAGTAATATCGGTCATGTCTATTTGCTTTCCGCCTTTAAGTACTTGGTCGTTTTTTTTTAACATGAGCCATCCAATATGAGAAAAGAACAAACCACGATTGGCATTGTGAGGATCTGCATCCGTATCGCTGTACTTGTGATGAACACGATGATCGAGTACCCATTGCTTTAAAGAATTCTGGAAAAGAACTCTGAATTAATTGTTTATAAAAACTTCTAGTTATTAATTAATAAATAACTATATTAAATTAAGTTTTATTATTGCGAATACGTTGCTATCAGTAGCTAAAGGATGCGGATATGTAAATAAACGTCACTTATTTATCGATGATAGATAGTTTGAGATCATACGGAGAGTATCAAAGGATCGCGCATTCAAGCACCGAAAGGGTTATAGGGGTTTTTATAAAACATGTGATTCTATAAATCAGACCCTTTAGCTCAACGCAAAATTGCAAAGCTTTGATGCTATCTCCTGACGATGCTTCGGTTACGGGCGAAATGATTGTTGAGATTGTCGTAGTGAATGTGTGTAGTGTGCTATTGGTGGTAGTGTCTTGTAATACGCGTGGTAACTAATCCTGCACGTATAAGGTATTCGGTTTTGCTTCCCACACTTAGAATTACATAGATTTTCTTGTTAAACGCGGATTATAGCAAAATTATTCTATCATAACTTTTTAAAAACCTATGTGCCCTATTTATATTTACACCTCTCGATGAATTACAACATCGTACATATTTTACTGTATTGCCATGCATATTGCATATCTCTGAAGAATTCCTGAGATATGTGTAAACTACCATTAGGGATTGAAGCAGGATGGTTGGCTTCACCTCCGATCTTTGTCTGTTAAAAGAGAAGAGACCTTT
The DNA here is from genome assembly GCA_029227775.1 of Morpho helenor. Lineage (NCBI taxonomy): Eukaryota > Metazoa > Arthropoda > Insecta > Lepidoptera > Nymphalidae > Morpho > Morpho helenor. The sequence continues at coordinate 7,092,426 of JARGCU010000006.1, forward strand.
ATCCATAAGTGGGAGTTATCGATAAAGATAAATAATGAAAACATTATTCATCGATAATGAGTTGGTGTTACATGCTGATTACCACAAAACAATAAATAGGTTAGTACCTACAACTAACCTCTGGAATATATGAATTTTAATTTCTAGTACACGAATGAACTAGTTACGGTTGGGCATTGTTATTAACTAATAAAAGGCCACGACTACTTTGAGGTTATACAATGGATATCCTCGACTCAAAATGTTGGTAATTAACAAATTAATGATTTTTATAGCATACGCTTTAGTCGATATTGCTATTTCCTAAACAATATGTTTTCCTGTTCCCAGAAGAAAATCGAATTTTTTTATATATGTAACCCTGGTGTTTTAGCTCTAATTGTGCCAAATTTCATCAATATTGGTCGAGCGAGCTATGATAGCCCAGCGGTGAGAACGTACGACTCTTTCGAGGGACAGACACAGACAGAGGACAGACACTAATGAGTTTTTCTATTTAAACTTATGTGTCTAATTGATATTTGCAAGGAAAACATCGCGAGGAAACCTACATATCTCTAGAGAATTCTGAGGACATGTGTAACCTACCAATCCGCATTGGAGCAGCGTAGTAGGTTAGCTCTAATCCTTCTCTCCTCTCCACTGATGCGCATAGGCCTCCTCTCTCCTAAAACGGAGAGAGGAGGCCTATGCGCATCAGTGGGATAGTAACAGGCCTTTACTTTACTTTAGTCCAGCAAATTCCCCGTGTATTCTTAACAGGTTGACATATTTGCCATTTTTTTTATATATTACTATGGATTTATACAATACAATGTAACATACTTGACCGGCCGAAGCAAAACACATTAGCAAGAACAGTTTTAATGGCAAAGTTGCTTTGTATGCCTTATGTGTCCATAAACGATGAGCACCTCCTGTGATTCCGAAACCACTAGCTACGTACATGATAATAGCTGAAATTATTATTTAATAATAGATTTATTGATAAATTAAATATATACATCATTGTCCTGCCTGACATTGTTGTGCCCGACATTGTCGTGCCCGACATTGTCGTGCCCGACATTGTTGTGCCGACCCCACTTAGAGTGGAATAGCTACTCTAAGTGGGATCGGCACAACCTGTTAAAACATGTTGTCACATGATTTGGCTAAGTATTTTACCATCGGCCGCCTGCCCTGACGTTAACTTAGCTTAGTCGTCTTTTATGACACCTCGGTAAGAAATAAGGGTTGTCTATTCTACTCAGCCGGATACCACATTGCGGGTCAACTTACTTTAGTCGCCTTTTACGACACCTCGGTAAGAAATGACGGTGGTCTATTCTACTCAGCCGAATACCACACGGCGTTATGCATAAATAAAATATAAACACTAATAACATTTTTACAAACAAGAATAAATTAAACTGATCGCTATTGCCATGCGAATGTGTGTGGATTTCCCAGTTGTACACTTAAAATTTATTATGTACACAATATAGAATGTTCACCCCGTGTCTCATAAACTAAGCCGACGCTATTAAAAGCTTATTGTTTACTTGGTATTTATTCTTCTGTACATATTAAATGTACAGAGGTCGTTTCTAATCACACGACGACCTCAGTACCTTTAATAAATGGGTCTTTTAGAACGCCAACAATAATGTTAAGATCAAAATATCTGCCTGGACATAAGCCCTATTATAATTTTGTACTTGCATTTATAATATCTACTTTAAAAAATACGGCAGATTTAGTCAAGTATTTACTAGTTGTTCAATAAAAATAATAATTTTAGCATACCGGTCGGTTTTTTATAATTCTATATCATATTCTAAATGTAGTCGGTAGCGAGTTTTATGATTATGACAGAACTTTGACACAAAAATACGCAAAATTAAAAAAAAAAAATTGTTACTATGGACCTAAGAATATAGACGAAGTTTAATGCTTATAATTTTCAATTGGTATACTTGGTTAGTAACAAAAATGCCAAAATAAATAATGAATAATCTAATCTACCAATAAATAGACAAAATATAAACTAAATACTTTGTTACATTTTGACAAAGTATCAATTTAATGGAATCACAAACTATCGTTGAATTAAAGTTAAATATGCATATATGCTGAATATTTTTCAATCTCCAACTGTTTACACACAAAAAACATGACGAAATCTGAGAGCCATCACGATTTGTATTTGAAAAGAATCACAGGTAACAGGCGGATATTGTAAAACCCTCTACAAACTTCCATTACTTTTTTTCATTGATGTCTTATCACATTTCATCCCATCCTTTCATTCGTTCGATATAATTTTGAGATAGGTCCTTTCTAAAGGGTTTTATGATTTACGGTATTGTATCGTTTAAATTAGATAGCCTCGAGATCTATTTGATTTCGTTGATGTTCGGCACCGAGTATTTTTTAGCAATAGAATATTCATTATATTCCTCTCCTAGTCTTAGTGTATCCGCAACACGTTTTTAGCTTCACGTTTCTTCTACATTCGTCAACTCTAGCGCCACTCCTTTAAATGGATCCACACAATCCAACCATCTCTTATTCGTCCTTCCTTTAGTCATATATCCATGCTCATTCATATTTAATCCATTTTTGGTAACATTCATTATAATATGTCCATGCCATCTTAATCTTGCTCTTCTTGTCGTTTCTATAATTGGCGTAACTTACAGACTTTTACTTCTAATAGGAATAGAATATTATCTTCAATAATCAACATGATTCGATGGCGGTTGTAAAGCATAGTAACTTTGACCGATATTGCACCGATAATGATGCTATCTGTTGTCGATCAATAATATGGGCGTAAGATAGATACTGCTATAAAGCTCGTTTATACTACTATAAGTCTGCTATAACTGCTAATACTCTACACTCAAGATACAACTATAAGTTCGTTCATCACGATTGAATAAAGCAGCCAGAACCCTTTGTTATATTTTATGGATAGATCAACTAAATAATTCTTATAAATGTTGCACTCCTGAACCTCTCTAAATTCATCTATATACAAATGAGTTTCTATTTCCCTCGGTCATAGCATCGCGCTTGATCGGATGGAATAATTTCGCTAATTCTTTTTTTGTTGTGTTAGGTATTATAAGGAGAAGGTTCTCATAAAAAAAAAATTGTGAATGTAGCGAGACATTAGAAAATTAAAAATCTACAGTCTGGATATCTGGATTTTTATCTGTAATCTCAATTTTCATCTTATTCTTAATGCCTATTAATTGTTTATTCCCCGCGGATAATTCTGCAGGGAGCAGCTAGTACGTTAAATAAAATAAAATATTTACCAAAGACCACGGTTTGCCATTTAACTGGAAAAGTGTAATAATAACACCAAAAAATGGCAAGTACATGGTATACAATTATAGCAGTAGCGCTGGTCCATTTTATAGGATTCTGGAAGCCCAAAAGCTTTTCGATTACACCAAGAACTTCACCAACTGAAAGTAAACGTTTTACGTTATAATTTGTCATAGTCGTAACACTATGTTCTTAAGCCGAATACTGAAATGCGTTTGCCAGTATTCGGAATAATACGGTCACAATATATGTCGAAATGTGACTTGTGATCTTTGTATGGCCCTATTCCGTTTACTATTTACAATTGCCTGGACAATTAATTTTACAACAATGGTTGATACATACATTCTCCTGCCCGTATCCCGCTCTAAGTGTGGTCGGCACAACATATGTTATAAACATGTTGTCACATGATGTGGCTTCGTTGGTTCTACTCAACCGGATACCACACGGTGGGTCAACTTACCTTAGTCGCCTTTTACGACACCTCGGTAAGAAATGAGAATGGTTTATTCTACTCAGAGGGAGGCCACACGGCGGGTCGACTTACCTTAGTCGCCTCGTACGACACCTCAGTCAGAAATGAGGGCGGTTTATTGTACTCTTCCGAATACCACACTTCTTTAAAACAATGGTTAATACTTACAATTTTTTTGACAAATACAAACGCGAATTTTAGTAAGTTTTGTAAAGTTAAATACGAAGTTAGGCGATTTTATTTAATTATTAAAAATGTTAAAATTAAAAATTTAAAAATGTTTGTGTTATAAATTGTTACGTAAAGTTTATCTGTCTGTCTGTACATTTGTCTGTTCACGCCTAATTCATTGAAGCAACATTGAGGAATTTTTGTACAATTGAAGCTTATATACCATATAAAGGATAACTAACTTAATAATAAATTCATTTGAATATTCAATGATTCAACGGCGTTTCCAAATGCAAAGACAAGACTCAAATTAATGCAGTATAATATACTTAAGATCTAAAGATTTTAGGAAGCGGAAGATTTTAATGCGTTTAAAAGTGTTGACGAATTCGGAGTTCATAATTTGCATCACAAATTGTTAGCCAAATAATTACAAAGTTATACCTACTGTCAAAACTTTGTATTGCCTCACAGAGATATCTTTATGAGTAACTTTTTTTATGAGAAATTGTAAATTTGAAATTTCATTGTAAGGAAACTGAAATTATTATAATGACAGTAAATGTTACTAGAGGTTTCTAATGCAATGTTGACGAACTTGGACATATTCATTCTAGGTATTTGTGGTTAACATATAAATAACTTGTTTGGTTATTTTAAAAATGTATTAGATTTTGGCGTCTAAATTAGGAGTGGTTATTTCATCTTGAAGACTAAGTTGAAGATAAGTTACGTTGACGTCAGGCAGGCGGCTGGTCGTAAAATACGAAGCCTAATTACATGACAACATATTTATAACATGTTGTGCCGACCCCACTTAGAGTAGGATAAGGGCAGGAGGATGATCTCTTATCATGAAATCTCTTATCACAGAATTTTACTTCGATTCTTATTTGAATAGGTTAAGTAACATCCAATTAAAAGGACTCCTATTCAGAGACTGTAATAAAAGTTCTTCCATTTGAAATTGTAATAGCTACGTTTATTATTTCTTTGCAGCTTACGCAAGCGAAATAGTACGGATTCGAAGCTGAATAAAATTTCACTGGCGCTGTTATGACTCCAACGTTCCTCCATTTACTTTCGACCTACAATATTTTGCCTTAAAAGCGGTCGAGCGGCAAAACCTTTCTAGCCATTTATAAAATCAATGGCATGGTTGACAAAGTCTTGAGGAGCAAAAAATTAAAGTCAGTTTAAAATCTATACTGATAATATAAATGCTAAAGTGTGTTGGTTTAGTCTTTTGTCCTCCTTTCACGACCGTATATAAATATAAAATAAATATATGGGACACTTACACACACGGTCGTCCGTCCACAAAGTAACTTAATACTTGTGTTATGGTAGACAGACAACTGGTGAATATATTTATATATTTTTAAATACATACTTAAATACAAATATACACCCAGGCTCAAAGAGCAACAAACTCATTTATAGAAAATGTTGGCTCTCGGCGGAAATCGAACCCGCGACCCGCAGAGCAGAAGGTAGGGTCACTACCGACTGCGCCAAACGGGCCAGTCACAGAACGTATATAGGAACAGATAAATGTGATTTTTGTTATGGAGGTCTCTAAACATTGAAAATGAAGTTAGGCACTTTTTTATGTAGATGAACCCAAGCAGATAGAGTCGTTGCCTGCATGGAAATCAGTGTCACAATATTTTTCCAAATTAAAATTTTGAAGATGAAAGTAGTTAACGTGAGTTAATTATAAGAGATTTTTGAATATCTTTCACCGTTTACTTAGCGGGTGTAAAGAAAGCTTTAAATTTTGCCGTTTTTGTAATATTTTTTTATTGCTGCTCCTGTCCTATTCATCTTAGTGTAATTTTATATAGTCTTCCTTGATAAATGGACTATTTTACATTTAAATAATTTTTCAAATCGGTTCATAAGATTAGCGCGTTCAAACAATAAAACAAATAAACTCTTCAGCTTTATATATTAGTATAGATATAGATTATAACACTCTAATAATACTCCTTATTAACTAGTGTTTTATAACGATAGCTGTGATTCGGATAGAGACTGTTAATGGAGCATTAAGCTTATGAAAGGAAAACAAGCTGAGCGCGACGAAGCTCTTTCCGCTATACAAGCGCGCAAATGTCTGCACTAACGAGCATCTTGAATGTTTTTCTGTTAACACAACTGGCGTTTAATAAGAGTGTTATGCGAGGAACGACGTCGACTCAAAACACGTTAATGTAATTGAATTTGTATGTGTGAAATTTGTTTTGAATATTGTAACGGAAGTAATGATTAGGTGGTGCGGAGAGTTGAGGAGAGGTGAAGAGAGGTGAGAAGAGGTGAAGAGAGGTGAGGAGAGGTGAGGAGAGGTTCGAAGAGGTGAGGAGAGGTGCGGAGCGCCGCTATTACATTTTAAAATTAATGTATACAAGCGCGGCGGTCTTATGTTGAAAAAAAAAAGAAAAAGAAAATAGATTGATTTTGACTTATGAAAAAACGCCTTTTATTTCTGTCGTAAAAAAAAAGAAAATTTCGTATTTAATAATTGTTTATATTCACGGATACGTTATATAAATTAGTTCAAGTTTTTATCCATAAAGTAAAGTAACGGCTTACTATCCCCCTACTGGGAGTAGGCCTCCCCTCTCCATTTTTATGGTGAAGGATTGGAGCTAGGTCCTACCACGCTCCTCAATGCACCAGATTGATAAGGTACACATGTCCCTAGGATTTTCTAGAGTTACTCGTACATGTAAGTTTCCTCACGAAGTTTATCCTTCACCGAAAAGTGTGTGATAAATTGCAAATGTCAAGTAGACACTTAAGTTTTGAAAGTCGTACGGTCTCCCCGGTGGGCCATCATAGCCATACTAATGTTATAAATGTGAGTCTTTCTCTCTGTTAGGTTTCGCAGGTAATGCACCAGACAATATTGATAAAATTTGGCACGATAGCGAAGGAACTAACCGGAGAACCCACTGGAATTTTCGAATTTGGGTTAACGGTATAAAAAGTTAAGTCGTGTTTTAATCAAGTGGTTAGTCATTTGCCTGAATACTTAGAGTCCCTGAGGAACTGAAAATACCTTGATATAATTTATGTTACCACAAAAAGTTCTATTTACTATCATTCTATATGGAACGTTATATTTTGTGCATAAGGATATACATTGTTATAAAAAAATAATGATGTATATAATAAACAAAGTAGGAACTGACATAAGATTGCGGATCCCGCTTTGCGCCTTGCGAAAGTACGTTTGTCGGTTTGGGTATAAGATTCTATAATAAAATTCCGCAATCAATTTTAGCTTTGCCATTACAGCAGTTAAACAACCGACGATACTACTTCGTATATTTGGTATTTAGTTCACTGAATAACAAGACAACTCGTATTCTAATCAAATAGCTCCTACCCGGTAACGCTGTAAAAGCCATTAGGGCTAACAGCCATTTGATTTTTGACACATTTGATTTGGGAAATTACAGACTTAACAACAACGATATGGTTTTCACTAATTGGTTTACTTAGCTTTCTAAGCGTAACATCATACGTATATTGTCCAGTCGTCTTCCTCGGCTATTTTTGTTTAGAATATAATAGAAGAGATATAAATCACTCGATACAGCAGACCTCTGTCCCACAAATAATTTATGGGAGCAACGGGAATACCTTCTAATACAAATTTCCCTTTAAACTGAAATTATTGCGATAACATAATATTACAATTATAAAACCTTCAATGAAGCGTAGTGTCGGTATTTAGAATAGCATTATTACCACATAAATCAATTAACTTTATTTTGAGGCAAGGAAATGGATTTGTTTTGATAAGTGTAAATCAAATATAATCTGTATTCATGTTCATTCATTTCCTCTTTGGTTTTAGGTTTGTATTTTCTGTTATAATTGTGTTTCTTTGGTTTAAATAAATTTAAAAAAAAATGTAAGTTTTTTAGAGCATTTTTGAATCGTCAAGAATTGATATGATTATTGAAGCTACCACTGATTCGGAATGTTGCTCTTACCGAGAAAAATCAGTAAGAAACTCGGCGGTCTATGTTGGTTCAGTTCTTAAAATTCTTGCTAGATTGTAATGTTGGATCTAATATAATGGATTAGTAACTGATTGTAAATATATCTTGATTTTAAGTCTTCGTTCTATAAATAGTTTAAATCTTTGTTTTTTCAAAATGAATTTAAATAATACAGTTAAAATACTGTCATATAGGTAACATAGATAACATTTATTTTGTTGTGAAATTATTTATATACATATAACAACTAATTATGATTAAATATTTATGGATTATATTCTGTTTTTAAGTTTGGATTTTTTATTTACAACTATTATTATTACTCTGGGTTATTTATGTAGTTAGATATGTTTCCTTTTCTGAGATTGACTGACTCCATTCAATTATTACTAATATATTGAAACTTAGTTATCTTGTCCATTCTGTCTCTATCGTCCCTAAATCCTGTGGACCCGCCCTTTGTTACCGATACAATGGAATGGCTTGATCTTGTTTTATCTCAAAGGGTGGGTTCAATAGCGAAGGTCAAATATCGCGTTCAATCTTAAAACTAAATTCAACTGGATTTCGCTTATTTGGATTTAACGTAAAGTAATAAATTAAAGAAAAAACGTTTTCTTCAGACATTCTTATTTCGACAAACGTCAACGCGTATATAACGGTTAACCAAGTAGTCATTTATATTTTCGAGAATTACATAAAGCTAGAACGATATATCGCTCGTAGGCTGCAATAGTAGCACAACTCTAATAATCATGTTTTCATATGATTGGGTGATAGTTTTCATTGCTAAGAAAACTGTATTAAAATGCTTTTGTTTGCTTAAACGTAAGGCGTAATATTTAATGAGTTCTTAAATTGTTGCTGAAAACAATGTGTTACAACAACATTTATACTTGTTCTAATTCATATTTTAACATGTGTTTTTTGAGTTGTGCCACTATAGCAACCCATGTGCAATATATTAATAACATTAAGAATTAGTACTTGCGACTTGCACCGTCTTATAATCAAATTATGGCGATCGTTCGTATTTGTCTAAATATGTGATAAAACAAAGGAGACTTATAGGACAATATATATATTGTTGTAAATATCACACTTTTATAAGAAAAATAAATTCAATATCACCCATATTGAATTTATTTTTATGAACAAACATTTTTAAACAGACAAAATCATTATAAAAAATAATAAAATACATATAATAATAAAATAAGTCAGCTTGATGTAAATACAAGTATTTATTTGGATGCAATGATTAGTATGAATATATTACAAAATCATCGAAGCAAAGTTATTTGTCTTTAACTTAATATAGTAGTAAATTTGACGTGTGAAACGTTTGGCATGAATCTAAACTTCTTTAATTTAGGTGTGAATTCGGCAGGTACTTAGGCAAAGGCAATATTAATTATTCCTCGCACCTGCCACACGCTCTGTTTGGAAATGCTAATTGGATTCGCATATCAATGACATTTATGGAGTTAAACGCGAGAGGGCCAGAATGGTAATCGTTAAACAGCGTTGATAAATGATCATAACTGCGAGTATTACATTGGAGTAAAATTTGTTAAGGATGAACATTATAAAAGATTTCAAGATTGTATGTTGTAAGTAATACTGTAATCTGTAAAGTGTAAAAAGTTAAAATATAACTCAGACATATAACATCAATAAAAGTGAATAGGAGATTTGTCTCTTTTACCTATTGAAAAAAGTAAATAATTTATAGAATTAGGCGTAACTTTGCAGAGATCCATGATATATTTATATATATTTTCTATTTTACTTCATCGCGGATTATAGCAAAATAATTTTATTATTACTTTTGAAAAAATTAAAAATTATTGGTAGAAACGAAACTTTTTTTTTTAATAGAATTGGATAGAACGGTTCTAAATGAAATGAAAAAATAACTCCTGTAACACGCTGACCCGACGGATGAGGGGAAAGAATACGTGCAGGTGACAGGTACAAGAGTTTAATCGTCACTTTTACATAGAGTATCGCGGACGGGTCCTTCACAGCATTCCTTAATTGGATGTACCGGAAGATGCACCGTTTACAGTTGCGCTAGGCGTAGTGTTCCAGTAGGATGCACTGTGTAAGCTTAGGAACTGATAGGCGATGTTGATCTGATAACATAATGTACGGGGACTTCTTATATTACTACGAAAGCACTTCAATAGCGCGGAGCAAACGATCAGTGGCGCCATCTAGTTTTGAGTGCGGAATCAGGTGTTCCTAGTACGTTGTGTTACAAACTCCCCCTCTGTCCACGAAGGCGTCCCGACGAGTAGGACAGGATAAAAATTGTTTCCTCGGATGCCTCGGCCACTTCGTATCGATGGTATTGAGTAGTTTCGTTCTGGCTTGGTCTGGTAGTGAACTCCGTTGGATATTCATTCCGTCCCTTCTTCTGTACAAAACTGCAGAAGCCGCCATGGTGACATAAGGTTGAATGATGCCTCTCAACCATTTCGTTAAGCGATGCAGTGGAACAGATATAGGCGTATGTATTGTCTTTTGTAACAGTTTATCGCTGAAGTTGATATGTTTGCCAATGTGTTCTATTGATTTAAGTTTCTTCACAATACTCGGCATTTCTTCGGTTCATAAAATTTTCTTTGAGCCACTCTTCGAATGCGCGTTGGTCGCTAGTTGGTAATACGACGAAGTGCGAAACACTTTCGTACAGATGTAGTGTTATTCTTGTTTCTAATAGAAACAGTGTCCCAGATGAGTCCTTCACGATATTCCTGGTAAGGATGTATTAGAAGATGCTCCGTTTGTAGTTCGCTGAACTGTTGTGTTCCAGTTTGGATGCACTAGGATCGATAGCTAACTCCAGCGGATGTTTCTCTTCTCCCTCCCCCTGGACAAGAACTGCATTCAGGGTCACTATTCGACGTCGAGTTGTGCGTCAGATTGTATGATGTAGTTAGGGCCTCTCTTCAGCTGCGAGTAAGTCGTCAGACTGTACTCAGAATCGCTTTTCGGCTGCAAGTTTGTCGTCAGACTGTACTCAGGGTCGCTTTTCGGGCCACTAGTTGGGCGCCAAGTTGTAAGGCGCTGGACCCGAACGCACGTACTGTCGGGGGTAGGATGCGTGCTAATTCACGAGTACGGAAAGCATCGCGGACAGACGACGGGTCCCTCACGGCATTCCAGGTGTGGATGTGCCGGACGGAGGATGCACCGTCTCAGACGCGCTAAGGCGTAGTGTTCCAGTAGGATGCACTTTCTACTTGAAGCTAAGCTTACTTCGCACTTATAATAATTTATAGAATTAGGCGTTACTTTAAATTTCATAACAGGAAAGTAATCATTATATTTATGTTATATAATCCGTCAGATATATATTGAAATAACGTTTGAACTTATTCGAATTTCGAACGAAAATAACATCGCCTATCAGTTCCTAAGCTTACACAGTGCATCCTACTGGAACACTACGCCTAGCGCAACTGTAAACGGTGCATCTTCCGGTACATCCAATTAAGGAATGCTGGGAAGGACCCGTCCGCGATACTCTATGTAAAAGTGACGATTATACTCTTGTACCTGTCACCTGCACGTATTCTTTCCCCTCATCCGTCGGGTCAGCGTGTTACAATTTGGCGCCCAACTAGTGGCCCGAAACGCGACCGTGAGTAAATCGTTTCCATCTGACGACCAACTCGCAGCTGAAGAGAGGCCCTAATTACATCATACAATCTGACGCACAACTCGACGTCGAAGAGTGACCCTGAATGCAATTCTTGTCCAGGGGGAGGGAGAAGAGAAACATCCGCTGGAGTTAGCTATCGATCCCAAGCATCGCAGATATAGTGCATCCAAACTGGAACACAACAGTTCAGCGAACTACAAACGGAGCATCTTCTAATACATCCTTACCAGGAATATCGTGAAGGACTTATCCGGGACACTGTTTCTATAAGAAACAAGAATAACAATACATCTGTACGAAAGTGTTTCGCACTTCGTCGTATTACCAACTAGCGACCAACGCGCATCCGAAGAGTGGCTCAAAGAAAATTTTATGAACCGAAGAAATGCCGAGTATTGTGAAGAAACCTAAATCAATAGAACACATTGGCAAACATATCAACTTCAGCGATATACTGTTACGAAAGACAATACATACGCCTATATCTGTTCCACTGCATCGCTTAACGATATGGTTGAGAGGCATCATTCAACCTTATGTCACCATGGCGGCTTCTGCAGTTTTGTACAGAAGAAGGGACAGAATATCCAACGGAGTTCACTACCAGACCGAGCTAGAACGAAACTATTCAATACCATCGATACAAAGTGGTCGAGGCATCCGAGGAAACGATTTTTTATCCTGTCCTACTCGTCGGGACGCCTTCGTGGACAGAGGGGGAGTCGTAACACAACGTACTAGGAACACCTGATTCCGCAATCAAAACTAGATGGCGTCACTGATCGGTTGCTCAGCACTATCGAAGTGCTTTCATAGTAATATAAGAAGTCCCCATACATTATGTTATCAGATCAATTGTAATACGATGACCCGACGCACGTACTGTCAGGGGCGGGAATGCGTGCTAATGACGAATACGGAAAGCATCGCGGACAGACGACGGGTTCCTCACGGCATTCCAGGTGTGGATGTGCCGGACGGAGGATGCACCGTCTCAGACGCGCTAAAGCGTAGTGTTCCAGTAGGATGCACTTTAGAGCCCTAGGATCTGATAGCGATGTCGATCTAATAACATAATGTACGGGGACTTCTTATATTACTACGAAAGCACTTCGATAGCGCGGAGCAAACGATCAGTGGCGCCATCTAGTTTTGAGTGCGGAATCAGGTGTTCCTAGTACGTTGTGTTACACTCCCTTTTTTATCGATACAAAATTTGTTCTGGAATCACGCTAGTTTCAAATTTCGAACATAATTTTAGATAGGCAACCATATTGTTAATATTGCTGCAACGGATCAGCTGTGAAAGACTAACAAAGAGACGGACTTTCATTAAAATTAACATAAAACAAGATTTAATTAATTTTTTATTTTAATTCAATTGCAAAAAAAATATATATTCATAGAGAATTAAATTTCCTCTTAAACAGGTACGGGATCATAATGTTTAAGCATTTTGAAGCTGTCTAATGTCTTAGCTTCCCTAATTGTCGTTGGCAGAACGTTTCATAATTTTACAGCTTTGAAGTCAAAGGCGCCTCTCTAAATGGGATTATGGGAGGGCATTCCAAGGTTTAAGTTCCAAAAGGATCTTTTAGGTATATTAAGAGTATTTAAAAACTGATATTTAGTTTTGTAGAATATACTATTTGTTTTCGTACTTTATATATGTAAGATTCCTAAAACGCATGTTCTACAAACTAATGCTGCCAACATAGAACTGCACTAGCACTGCACACATTTACTACAATAATATTAACTATTGTTTCGCGCTATAACTTAAGATAAAAGATAAACGGAAAGCGTGGAATAGTGTCAAATGTGCTACTGCGTCAAATAGAGAGTACCAAATTTTGATGACATTAAGTTTAATTTAAGTTTGTGGTTAAATCCTAAATTTAGCAATAATAATTGCGACTTACAGGGAACATTCTTTTTATATCTGTTAATAAACTTTCACGAAAAAATAACATAAATATCTTGTAAGCAGCAACATTATTGAGGTAAAAATAGATAGTACATAACTCAAAGGAGCAAATAACGCGTTAAGCGTGTTTTAATCGCTTGGAAATAAAGACGGTGAGAATATCCCTTCTAAAAGATTATCTTTTTATATACGTGAATATTAACTTTACTTTTATGTGAACTACCGTTACATACAATAATATCAGATATTCCAAATTTGACTGGAATCCTGTATACGTTATGTTAGATAACTAAATATTGCTATCATAAAATAAATAATACCTGTATTACTCTTCACACCTATACCCCTAATTATACACCTTTATCCCTAATTTTTCACCCAATACCAAGATTATGAATCTTGTACGCAAATAAAACATTGCTTTTTAAATGCACTTTAAGTCATACTTTTGCTATTTGAATATTATTATTATCTTTTATTAATTTATATACAGATTTACATTATATTTTTGAATATAATCTTTATAAAATGAATATAAAAAAAGGATATAAAAATATAAAAAAATTGTTGAGCGGGAGCGGAGAAAGTACTCAAGCTACCGGTGGTTAGGGCTTGTGATTCACGTGTGAGGGCACGGATTGTGAGGAGGTTCCAGACTGAGGAACTTCCTCACAATCCGTGCCCTCTCAAACAAAACTGCCTTTTGTATCCTATGCTTGATCCAGTGACTAAGTGAGAGCGTTTCAAGATGTCGGTCGAGGCTCTTCGCGATAAGACCATTAACCGACATAACAATTGGAACAATTACTGTTGAATCAATATTCCACATGGCGGTTATCTCATGAGCTAAGTCAAGATATTTAGTTAATTTCTATTTGAATATTACTATTACCATCTATATAAGTTGAAAGAGACTAGTTAGGGATAGTAAAGTTCACACAGAATGGCGATTAAACATGGCGGTCAACGTTACAGGAACTCAATGACGTTTGGGCGTACGTTGATTTATGTAGGAAGATCAAACTGATAAGAGTTGTGATTGTAATGTATTCAACAAAATGAAAGCGTCGTGTCATGGTTAGATCTGGATAGCATACACTAAGCGTAATAATATAAAAGATCAGTAATAAAGTAATTCAGAGTCACCCATCGATCGTGAGAAACTATTATTTGTATTCTCTTCTGTTAAGTAAGGCGTTACATTGCAGTTTACATCAATATAAGAGCTGGAAACTAAACGGCATCTTCTAGAAAGGTGTATACTCCTTACGTAATGTAAATCATCATCCTCCTGCCCTCAAATTGGGCATCCCACTCAAAGTGGGGTCAGCATAATATGTTATAAAGATTTTGTCACATAATTTAGCTATGTATTCTACGACCGGCCGCCTGCCTGAAGTCAACTAACCTTATTCGTATTTTACGGCACGGCAAGAAAGAGGGTAGTGTATTCTACTCAACCGGATACCACACGGCGGTTCGACGTACCTTAGTTGCCTTTTACGACACCTCGGTAAGAAGTGAGAGTGGTCTATTCTATTCAGCCGGATTCCACACCGGTTATCTAGCATCTGTTTAGTTATTTCCTGTCCTGCATACATTTATTTCTATTTATTTCTATTTGGAGTTAACTATTAAGGCACAGGATCCTACCCTAATTTTTTATTGTATCTCAGGAGATTTACGCCTAACTGTCAGCAGACTGACAAAAATTGTAAGATTCAAAATGATGTCATAATTTTTGGTTTACTTAATATCCAGTGGTTAAAAAATCCATATGTGAAAGTAAATTCAAATAATAAAAAAGAATTATAGAAATATGCATTAAGAGCATTATTTCACGAATTTTCTTATTTGAGGACGATCATTTCTCCATTTCAAGTTATATTATATTGTTCATTTACATAAAAATAATTTTATAATACTGTTGCTTGAAGCTGATTTCGAAAAACAATCTCATTTTATAGTCACGCCGTAATGTCGCTGTGATGTAATATCATTTTTCAAGTTTAGCGAAAAATGAGATTGGATTCCGCTTTCACGTATGTGCGTTTTGTATCATAAATTCAGAATCACGTAAAGCATAAAACGATGTAGCTTGTTGTTGTCATGTTTACGCTCCGTGATGAATTACACTAATATTGGCAATGAATATATTAATAAAAAAAGATGTATTCTGCCATGTATCTATCTCGATAACGTGTGAATATCTTGAGGATGAACGTCTAAAGTAACCACGTAGAATATCGAATTGATATCTTTATATTGTGGTAACGGTATCCGGCTGAGTAGAATAGCACCACCCTCATTTCTTACTGAGGAGTCGTAAAAGGCGACTAAGGTAAGTTGACCCGCCGTGTGGTATCCGGTTTAGTAAAATAGACCACCCTTTTTCTTACCGAGGTGTCGTAAATACGACTAAGGTAAGTTGACGTCAGGCAGGCGGTCGGTCGTAAAAACGCAGCCAAATCATGTGACAGCATGTTTGTAAGATGTTGTGCTGAAACTCACTTAGAGATAAGGGCAGCAGGATGATGATCTTTTAATTAGGGTTGAAAGTACAACGACCATTGCCTTACTTTTTCATCATCGATCTAACTCTATTAAAAGGTTATAGATATCACATCAACCCGTACACTCATTATAATTATTGTATTATTCTTATGATTTTTGTCCTGAATACGGATTGACGTAGTTTTAATCAAACACTTTATTTTTTTGGATGTAATGTTATTTTAATGAAGAATACCTGTATATTAATACAGTACGTCAAGGAAATCACGAGGTTCCTAGTGGGAAAAGTTAAAGGACAAACATTTAGATTAGAATGTAGGTCAAGATCTTTAAATATAATGGCAAATACGTAAAATAATATACGTATATTGTGCAATATATATTTTTTTAACTGGCAAATAAATTGATAAATCCCATATTTACAATCCAATAAATTAGTCTGGCTGGGAAGGCTTTTAATTTGATCACTTAAACGAACTTCCCAATCTCGTATCGGACGAAATCTTCAAGCGGAACGGAAGGACGCTGTAATTACAAATTTTATTAAGCAGTTAATTACAAAAAGTAAGTTCTGAAGGTAAGGAAATAAATTAAGGAAGTCTTTAATGAAATGCTTTAAAAAGTCTTATGGCTAAGTCAATTATAATAATTACGTAAGTAGTTTAATGTAAAAAGCTACTAAATGGAAGGTTTGTTTGACGCTAAAATAACAATACCTATATGAAACATATTTCCTCGTGCTTTTATTTATAGATACATTGTACTACTTTATCATTAAGATGGAGCAATTAATAAATTCTAAATATAAGGATTTTATATTTAGGAATATTTAGGAGTCCTCCCACTTTATAATTATTTCTGAAACGTAATTATTTTTCAAATGTATTTGAAAATATATTATAGAGGAAGTTTTTAATTTGACAATGCTTGCATCTAAAAATATCTATTACAAAATGCTACGATATTCAGTAAATACTTCATTTGTTTTATTAGGTTCTTTTTCGAAAAGCATTGAAAGTTCCCAGAGAGGATTAAATTTCAGTTTGGTTTAGAATGTCTTCGTTTACAATTCAGAGTAATATGAATTCAAGCCATATCATATTCAAAATTTTTATAAAGTTAAAGCCCTTAAAAAACTTTATCCAAATGAAATGAATATCTTTTTGAAAGGGTTAGTATTTTTTGTCAGAATTCCCGTTTAGGTATTTAATTTTCTTTAATCGTAATTAGTAAGGCTTCACTATAATAATTATAGGAGTAAGATCATTTTAATATTTATGTAATATAACAAAAACATGATATAGAATATATTCTTCCTGATTAAAAAATATATATTCTTAAGGATATAGATTTTTTTTTTCGCGACTCAACTTACTAATATTATAAGGCTTAAAGTTTGTGGATTTATAAGCGTACATTAAAATTAAATTTATTTATTTGAATTGGCGTACTGGTATGATAAACGGAGTAACATTTCTAATCCGGGAAAATCCTTTGTAATATACTATGTAAAATAGCTAGCACCTAATATAAATTGATGAGGTTCTAGGACGATGTGTGATGTGTAGGAGAAATACCTTTACCGGTTTCGGTGTTTCAGTAAAATTGCATCCGCCGTGGCCATGAATATTGATACGCTCCATAGCAATCACGCCTGAAGGGAAATGCCGATGCAATATAACGTTAACAGCGGTAAGACTCCGAAGATTTTTCTACTCTTGTCTTAAATATACCTAAACCATATAACATACATAAACTACAGCTCGCCATCAAGCAGCGTCTATCGACTACAGTCCAATATTTTGGCCACGTCTCGCCTATAAACGGAAAATCCATAGAACGCCTTGTAGTCCAAGGCAGGGTTGAGGGTGCAAAACCTCGCGGGCGATCGCCTATGACCGACCAAATAAAATGTTTTGTTGGTGGCCCTCTTCAGGCATTCATGCCAGGAAAACGGCAAAAAGAGATAAATGCCGAAACATCGTTAGACGAACGATATGCGCCTCAATTACGTGAAGACCACGACAGCCTTGACAAGAGCGTAACAACGGAGAAGAAAAATTACATGTAGCAGAGTTGACGAACGATAGGAGAGAATGGAAGAGAAAAACATGTGTGACGACCCCACTTAGAGTAGGATAAGGGCAAGAGAAAGAAAGAGTGAGGTAGTCATAAGGTCTCATTTACAGTATAAGGTCTAATAACTGTATTATATACCAGTATTATTTATATGTTATATTAAAAGTATAAAACCTTGTGGTTTTTACAGGTGTATGGGTTGCAAGCATAACGAACGCATCATGCCTACGTTTATTTGATTGATGAATATTTTGAATTTGAATTTGAATTCGTCATCACAAATAGCGACTTCTGATATCGACTTTCTTTTAAGCAACAATAAAAACTCAACAAAAGAGCCAAGAATATATTGTACTTAAATATTACAGTTTAGTATATTCTAGAGATTTACTTAAGGAAATCTGATTAAGACTATAGTTTAAAATTGGAGGAACAAAGCCATTTAAAGAGAATGTTTATGGCTTTAGATGTTGGCACTGCCTCTTTTGTTTCCAGATAAAGCATTTAAGCCTTGCAGTTGGGTGTCGCGACATGGAAATACATTTACAAGTTAACGAGAACAAGGATTATTTTATCTTGTGCCAAGAAAATACGAGGTCTCTTAGTAATTTAGAAATGTTTATTATGTAGCAGTGAAAGACCTAGATTTAAAATCCATTCCGATGCTTTCCTACACCAAAAACACTCAACTTATAAATATTTGCAATAGTACTTTCCATATTGACATACTTCTCACCTATTATAACAATTTATATACATGATTTATGTTGGTCGCTGACTGTAGGCCTCATAAGAAGGCCCAGAGTCGCTCAGCGAGCAATGGAGCGAGCTATGCTTGGAGTATCTCTACGTGATCAAATCACCTCTGGAGTATTAATAACACTATGCTGACGCTAAGTATGATCTTCAGTCGCCTACCCGCACATTTTCTCAAATGCATCATACATATTTGGGTCTACAAGGGAAACGATGTCAAATCAAATTACACAATTTAAATATTCTAAATGACTCTATGATAGCTTTCATATAATATCTGCAGAGCGAAATCGTATCTACGAACGCTGGCAGTTTGCCAGTCGACGGAGTTACCATAAATACGTTTTTCTCTCTAAATCGATTTCTTAATCGACAAACTTTAAACAACGTTTTCAACTTAAACTAAATCAAGTGTGATTTGCGATAATTAGATGCTAAATTTATTATGGCAATTGAAGTTTAAATTTTGCGAAATATTTATTTCTTTGATTCATCAAAATTAATTTTTTCAAAATCTTTTGCTGCATCATATTTATATCATGGTCTTCTATGGTCACTATGCGAATGTTTATTTTACAGTATTTCAGTTCAAAATTTATCTATCTATAGGTTAAGCATCCGGTGCGAGCGGTTACCTTCCTCCTACTTCCCCCGTTCTCTTCGTAACTCCGTAGCCCATAGCTCCGTAGCTCTCTTGTAGCCCGCAGGTGAGGACTCAAATAAACGGTTAGCCTACAGATCGCTTTAGGAAAAAGTCAAGCCGACAAATTTATTTAGCTCTATTTGTTTTGGTGCTAAGTTAAGACTGTCGTGTACTATATATACACATACATATATACGATATATCTAAAATTAATAGATGCGTGCCATACTTTTTTTTTTATTTGTAAATTCATCTTTTAACTTTAGTCAAAAGTATTAAAAAATATAAATAATGATGAAATAGAAAATGTTTTTAACAGTACTCAATGAAATAACAGAATAATTTATAAGCAACAGTGTTACCGGAAGTTCAAACTTCGTATCAAGATCCAAAATAAATAGAGGCCGTTGCAGGCTTTGGTACTAGAACAAAGTTACAATGTTTAGCAACTACTAGGGAACTCTCTATTTGTATTGAATTGTGTGTACATTATTCGACCAATTTCAAACTGCTATATACTAATGGTTTCAGCTAATCTAGTTTAGACTTAAGATACAATGGGAATGAATCACCGATGGGTTTTTAGTTGCCATGTAAGATATTTTCCATGTATAAGTTTTGCTATACATATATCTAAATATACAATTAAATTGCAAGTGTCTTCTGAGTTATAAAAATTATGAAGTGTTATTTTATTTATTTATTGAATACTTTTTGTACAACATAAATTGAAAATTGAATAAATGGTTACAGATAAATTTACACTGTACTTATTGCCGTAAGAAATCGCTTACAACCTTTGGTGAAAGGAATTATAGCAAAAGATTTTGGGAAAGTACAGGTTACATTAAATTAGTAAATAAATATATCACTCATGGGCTGAAAATGGCTGTAGAAATACACATTCTTTTCAGCAGAAATAGCGACAAATCATAATTCAATATTAGGCAGTTCGTTTAAGCAAACTAGAGCATTTCCTATGCAATAAAAAAAATTTATACAGTGAAATTATAAAGTGATTTAATTGGTGAAATTGAGTTATATACTGTACTTTTTTTTACTGCATAATTAAGTTTTCAATTACTTAAGACTAATAAACCCAAAAGTTTAAATTTTTTAAAGTAAAATTTTGTTTTGGCTTAAATTGTTCTATACCTTTAAATGGGAACTAATAGCGTCTTTGAGTGTATTTGAAATTGAAAAACATTTAAGTTATCGTATTTTCGGCCTGACCACGTATTTCCGTCTTACAATTTACTTTGATATATAATATTTATACCGCAGTCACGTCCTGACCACGGTTCATTTAACTAGATCGCAATATCTATTCTAGCCTATCCTGGTGTACGTTTTACACCTCATTTCCCGCCTCTTATTTTAACCCACAGTGTTTTGTATACAAGGCAAATATGTAGTGAGAACGATATTATATAATTTAATAACTCTTACCTATCTTTTTTTATAATATTGATATATTGATAATTATTAGGCGTTACTTGGTGGAGGTCCATAATACAAAAGTAATGAGACTATTATTTTGCTATAATCCGCGATTAAATATTCTCATTACTTTTGTACAAAGTAATTATAAAAAGCAAAGATATTTCTCCTTTTATACTTATTCAATAAATAAAAAGCAATTTTCCCAAACTCAACTTATTTACTCTTTCGCAACAACTCAATGACACATAATGACAGCCACAATGTTTTTTCATGTTAATGACCAACTTTATGAAGAAAGTTGTATTAGAAACATGTTGTAACATAATTTAGGTTTTTATTATAAAGCAATACAGATTTTGTTTTATTACACGTGATACACAAAAGACGTTTTTTAATTCACAACGAAAGCTAGAGTGTGTCAAAATATAATGAATAAAGAGCATTCACTCAGTAACGCGGTTTGACCTATGTACTAAGCGCGTTCACTTAGTCTGTTATAATAGTATAAGAAATCTGTGATCTTGCAATTCTGTGGAGTCGCGGGTCCACACCCCGAGCAGGCATCAATGATTTTTCGTATCAAAAAATTATGTGTCTTATTGGTATTTGCAATTTATCACACGCTTTTCTATGAAGGTGTGAGGAAATCTGCATATCTCTAGAGAATACCTGGCATATGTGTAGCCTAATAATCCGTATTGGAGCAGCCTGGTAGGTTGTAGCTCCAATCCTTACCTCGGATAAACGAAGAGAGAATGTCCATCAACAACAGTTATTTTTGATTTATACAGGCCAACATTAATTACTTTCTATATCAAAAACAAACGGATTTTAAAAGTAGATACGAAAAGATTTAAATTATATGTTTATAACTGATATATTGCGTACTGTTTTAAAATATGGGTGCTGGTTGTAAACCCTGCCGTCACTGCAACACCCCTGTACGGGATCTGCGGGTAAAATCCGTATAATACAATGAAGAGCCTAACCGCGTCACAAATTACGCTGTCAGAAACGAACAATGTAAAAGTCAAATTGGGAAGTACTCGGCTTATCGATATATCCTTTGCTCGACGCATTTTTTTAGGAATTTATTCGAACAATATACATATATCCCCGTCAGATTTATTGTTAATGGATACTAAAATTATTTTTAACTTATTATTATAAATGAGTAAATATATGGGACACTTACACACACGGTCGTCCGTCTCCAAAGTAAGTAACTTAATACTTGTGTTATGGTAGACAGACAACTGGTCAATATATACGTTTTAAATACATACTTAAATACAAATATACACCCAGGCTCGAAGGATAACAAATTCATTTATAGAGAATGTGGCCCTCAGCGGGAATCGAACCCGCGACCCGCGGAGTCTACGGCAGGGTCACTACCCACTACACCAACGGGCAAGTCATAAAAACAAATGTGTTCAAAATGATACATATTTATTAAGTTGTCTGCATTTTCGGGCGTGAGTAAAATTATGCACACACAAATGGCGGAGTAGTCAATTAAGTCATTCTCCTGCCCTTATCTCACTCTAAGTGGGGTTGGCATAACTTGGTACAAACATGTTGTAACATGATTTGGCTAAATATTTTACGACCAGCCGCCTGCCTGACATCAACTTACCTTAGTCGCCATTTACGAAACCTCCGTAAGAAATGAGGGTGGTCTATTCTACTTAGCCGGATACCACACGGCAGGGAGTAGTTTTTATATTGTGATTTACTTTAAACACTTAATATTGAATAAACGCTCTATGCTAGAGCAATATTTCACGGGTGACTGTTATACCCTAACAGTATTGTTTTCAAACTGCTATTGTTTGTAACTTCCACGTTTACCTATTCTGCGAAGTTTTGACTACATTCAATGGCACTAAACGCTAGCGAACGGAAAATAGGCTATACGAACAAACAATAATTAAGTATTTATTGATGACGTTATGAATAAAACAAAACTTTATTTGTTTTTATTTTATCCCTTATTGAAAAATTTACAGATTCCCTGGGATTTTAATATGTGAGTTCCGAAGGTTTCCTTTGCCTCATCGAAATTATTTTAAGAATTTTGAAGCTGCATCTAATGAAAAGTTAAAGATACACGAGCGAAAACGTAAAAAGACAATTGCTAAATATCGTTAATATTATAGGTGGTTTTGGGGAGAACAACCGATTTAGCTAGGTTTCATTTAAAAAAACTGTCGTTTTATCCGTGTTTTCGGACATTGAAAAAATGCTTAAATGTTGAATAGAAATCAAATGATATTTTGGCTATCAAACTGCGATAGCCTAATGGTAACGGGCAGACAAAAAAATTAAAAGTTTTAGATTAGAGATCCATATGTCACCGGCGCTCCATTTCGTTTATTATTTGCATTTTTTAATATCTTTAAAAAAATTATCATCTATTGTTTTCAAAATTATCATCCAAAAATCGTCATCCAGGTACTTATCATTAAGCAAACAAAAAAAAAAATTAGTGCATTAAGATAAAATAAAAAGGAAATATAAGGCAAAACCTTTTTGATGATCGGCGATGGAACTAAACTAAAACGAGATGTTTTCTGACGACGTAATATATCAAAAAATATATCGACATAACATGCACCCGACAAACATAACCCATCAGAGTCTTACGCGGAGTTTTTGTAGTTTTTTTATGCATATCATTCATCATCATTCTCCTGCCCTTATCTAAGTGAGGTCGGCACAACATGTTGTAAACATGTTGTCACATGATTTGGCTAGGTATTTTACGAACGGCCGTCTACCTGACGTCAACTTACCTTAGTCGTCTTTTACGACACTTCGGTAAGAAGGAGGGTGGTCTATTCTACTCAGCCGGAGATCACACGGCGGTTTTATGTACATAATTATTTAATTTTCATCATCATTTTTGGTTAAGCTTTAAAAAACCAATGAGAATATTATTTATTATGCATCTTTATGAAACACAAAGCGTGGAATGAAGAATACCTCGTGAATTTCTTAGTCTATGATCATCTTACCTATGTTTCTTTGTCTGTGGTCTATCTTTTTACCTGATTCTGCCACCAGCTGGCGCTCCTCTTACCTCCAGAGTAGGCGCTTGTCTGTGACATTTCACATAGCTTTGTGAATTTCGCCGCGAAAAGACGAAACTTTCTTGTCTAACGAAATTTAAGTTAAAAAGAGAGTTAATATTTATTGTATCAGTGTTCCAAAGCGTGACATTTTAACTTGTGGTAGCTGTTATACCCAGTTTTAAGTTATTATTAATAAATTTGGCGTAGTTAGAGATGAATTCTCAGAGTGGTGATGAACGTGTTAAGGGTAAGTCAGGGGTGGTTTCTGTCGCTTCGGATGGAGGACAGAAATCCCAACGATCAAATAGCCAGAGTGATAGTTCTTCTTCATCTTCGGAAGATGAGGAGGGCATTGTATCACCGCCGCCGAACAAGCGATCAAGACACGCCCGATACAAACGTGCTCAGACTTGTTCGGACCCACGTTTAGACACGTTGATGAATCAGGTAAGTTACATTTCTGATTATATTGTACAGTTACCGCAATATCTTTTAAATCAAAGGTCAATTACTGAGGGTACTGAGGATGCCTCGGTTAGACATTGTATTCAACAGGATACCTTTTTGGAAAGGCCTGCGTCTCCTGTGCCTGGCCCTAGCCTGATTTTGGGCCAGTTAAGTACTGAAGTTAATGAAAACATAGTTGTCCCTGCAGCCAATAGAGATAGGCTTGAGGAGTTAAATAAACTTCAGCAATTTGATATGGCATCTTGGAAGGGTATAAGATATAAGAAAGCTTTGCAGTCTTACCTTGCAACGCCAGGTTTTATAGGATTAAAGATTAATGAAGAACTTTGTCATTTTAATAAGACTAAAGATTATTTGGCATCAACAGAAAGCTTATTAGCTAGTTTGTCAAATGCTGTCCTCGAGCAGCGGCATTCTTTAAAGAATGAATTGCAAAATTTGATTAACTGGATGACTGTTAATCCGTCTAGTGTCACTCCTAGTATGCTCTATAAAAAACTAACAACAGTTTTTGGACCGGGTTCTCAGAATTATAAAAGTTCTGAAAATATAATGCAAATAATTTGTGGGAAACGGTCTGAGTGTATAGAGATAAGGAGAGATAGAATTCTTAAAGAAATTAAAAATGTTAATATTAAACAGATCTTGCAGGGTGTTCCACCCAGTTCTGAATATTTGTTTAGTCGAGATAAGTTGAGTCCAATTATACTTTCTCTGGGGGGTGCTAATAGGTGGTTAGAGACACCAGAATATCTGAGAGAACGAAGAGTGATTACATCTCGTGAACCACATCAGAATAGGAAGTATCATAGATCTTTTCCTAAAACATCCCATTATGATAGGAAGGTGAAAGAGATGAATAAAAAGAAGCAGCCCTTTCGTAAGAGTGGCGCCTTCAACTCTGCAACCAATTCTAAGCAAAAATGACTGTCATTTGGGGGAGTTTCGAGGGGGGTGCCTAAAGAATCATGTGCAGACTTGGAAGGATCTAGGGGCCAATCAAAGCTTACTGAAACTCATAACAAGGGGTCTCATTCCATTAAAGATGAAACCTCCTTTAGTTTACCCAGGGGAAAGTATAAAACAAAAATATGCGACAAGGGTTACTCTCAATATGACAACAATGATCAGGGATTTGAGAGAAAAAGAAATATTAGTGAAACCTCAGATACTAAATCCAGGTTACTATTCAAAGATTTTTCTGATAAAAAAGTCAGACGGCAGCTATCGCCCTATTTTCAATTTGAAAGGGCTAAATTGTTACGTTGCAACAAAACATTTTCAGCTAATATCTCATATAGACATAATGAATTTTCTGCAGAGCCAGGATTGGTTGGTAAAGATAGACCTTCACCAGGCATACTGCCATTTACCAATTTCAGAAACTCACAGACGTTTTCTGCGAGTAATATACAAAGGAGAAATATTGGAACTAGCGGTGCTCCCTTTTGGCCTCTCTTCAGCCCCCCGAACTTTTGCAATGGTCTCAAATTGGGTTGCGGAAATCCTAAGAGCCAGAGGCATGCGGGTAATAGTTTATTTAGACGACTTCCTATTAGTGAATCAGGACCCTTCAAAACTCCTATCTCAGGTTGCGGAAATGCTGAGCATTTTGAAAGGGTTAGGCTGGCATGTGAACTTTCAAAAATCTGTTACCAACCCAACTCAAAGAATAGAATATCTGGGTGTTGTTTGGAATACACAGGACAATATGATAATTTTGCCTCAGGAAAAGATTACAAAGATAAAAAACAGACTGAAAAAATTACTAAAACACAGAAGTTGTACCATGAAGGAGGTGCAATGCCTTTTGGGAATGTTGAATTTTGCAAATATAACCATTCCAAGGGGTCGTTTATACTGCAGAAGGATGCAGATTTTCCTAAGACAATTTCAGAGACAGAAGCAAAGAAAGTTCCTTATGCCCCAGGTACGGCAAGATCTCAATTGGTGGTTGAAAGCCATAGACAAGAGTGCAACACCCTTGCACAGAAAAGAAGTTACCCATTTTCTAACAACAGATGCAGCCAATACGGGATGGGGAGCCCATTTAAACAATTTTTACACATCAGGTCATTGGACAAAAGTCCAGAGGCAATGGCATTCAAATCTCAAAGAGATGTATGCAGTTTATGCAGTAGTATACAGCCAGTGTACAAAACTAAACAATGCCCACATTTTAGTCCAGTCGGACAACAGAACATTGGTTGCTTATATCAGAAACCAGGGGGGCACTCGCTCCTTAAATTTACTCAAAATAGCCATGAGGCTCTATATATTAACCGAGCAGCACAACATAACGCTGTCGGCGTCGTACCTTCCGGGAAGGTTCAATGGCATAGCAGACAGGCTCTCGAGGGGCCGTCCCATACCAGAATGGCACTTAAGGGCCGAAGCCGCGGAGGCTATATTCAGGGTATGGGGAAAGCCAGAAATAGATCTTTTTGCAACAAAAGAAACTGCAGTTGTACCACAGTATGTTTCTCTAGATGTAAGAGATGGATGCGCAGTTTTCTGCGACGCTTTCAGTCGCAGATGGAATTTTCAACTCGGATGGGTATTTCCCCCTCCCAGTCTAATTCCCAGAGTGTTGGCCCATCTCAACAATGCAAAAGGGATTTATATTCTAATAGCACCCGACTGGAGGGAATGCTTTTGGCTCCCAGATCTGCAGGCCAGAGCGCTGGAAGATCCGATTCAGATAAAGGATCTAGACAGGGTCCTTGTCGACCAGTCAACAGGATTGTGTCCCCAGGAAGTGAACAGATTAGCCCTGAGGGCATGGAGAGTTGGGGGTGGGCTTCAAAGGTGTCAGACTGGAACTTAAAAGAGAAAGAATTACTGAAAAGTAGTTGGCGGAGCTCCACATTAAACACATACAAAGCTCCAATTAAAAGATGGTTATCTTGGTGTAAGCAATATAATATTAATGATAAAGCCCCGACACCTGGTGATTTAGCTAGATTTTTAGCCAAATTGTTTTTAGAGGATAATCTGGCTTATAGTACAATACTTGTTCATAAATCAGCAATTTCCACTTATTGTGCAACATCAGTTGATAATTTTTCAAAAGATTTTTTTGTACATCAGATTTTACGGGCAATATCTCTGGCAAAGCCTCCAGTTAGGAAAACTGCTATATGGGATACTAAGCTAGTGTATGATTGGTTATTAAGCACACCAGGCTCGGGTACTTTATTTGATATCTCAAGAAGAACAGCTTTAATTTTGTTATTAGCATCAGGCCGTAGAGTTCATGACCTGACATTATTGGAATTAGGTAGTGACAATATAGTTTTAGAGGAAAATAAGATAATTTTATGGCCTAGGTTTGGCTCAAAAACTGATAACCGTCTAAATAGACAGTCTGGTTGGCTACTCCTTCAGCATCCGGACAGTTCAGTTTGTCCAGTAAGGCATGTGCTCCAACTTATTAAAGTTTCTGAGGAGAGAAGGCAGCAGACTGGGGTTATTAGCTTATTTATTACTCTTTCGGGTACTGTAGAGCCTGCATCAAGAACAAGGATTGCAGGGTGGTTGAGAACCATCTTTAAAGAGGCTAAAATTGATGCTTCTCCAGGTAGTATTAGATCAGCAGTAGCATCTAAAAGCTGGATAGAAAATAGACCTGTGGAGGAAATTTTGAATAGGGGTAATTGGAAAAGTATACATAATTTCACAAAACACTATTGTCGTGAAATTAAATCAATAGACAGATCTAATACTGACTTGTTATGTTCAAATTTTATAGGTTTATAAATTAAAACATCTTAATATTTTCTAATCTGATTGGAAGTCATATTTTTTCTTTTAATATAATTTTAGATAAAAATAATTGTTGATCATTTTGAATAAGAGGAGGATATTAGTGTATTAAATTAAATTTTAATAGAATGTTAGAAGATTATTTTTTAATTTTGTTTTGGTTATACTTATTAATTGATAAGTTATGTTTCAATTACTATTATGTTATTTGATGGATGATGATTGATCACTTATATTGATTACTTATTTTGATGATAATAAAGTAGAAGTTTTCCTACTTTATGTTTTATTTACATCACATAGCTTTGTGTTTTTTGTTTTTCCACCAGCAGATAGCAAACAGGTCTTCATTCCACGCTTTGTGTTTCATAAAGATGCATAATATGACTGTTTTACATTACAATAAAACAGTTATTATGTATCAGATGAAACACAAAGCGTGGCAACAAGTGTCTTGCTGGTTGAAGACGCTATGAAATGTCACAGACAAGCGCCTACTCTGGAGGTAAGAGGAGCGCCAGCTGGTGGCAGAATCAGGTAAAAAGATAGACCACAGACAAAGAAACATAGGTAAGATGATCATAGACTAAGAAATTCACGAGGTATTCTTCATTCCACGCTTTGTGTTTCATCTGATACATAATAACTGTTTTATTGTAATGTAAAACAGTCATATTATAGCATTATTAGGATTATAGCAAATTAATATTCTCATTAGTTTTTTATTATGGACCTCCGCAAAATAACGCCTAATTCTATAAATTGTTTAAGGTAAGCTATTGATTTTCTATTCATAAGAAAAGGATACTCGTCAAGTTTGTCCGTAAATTTTACGATGATGGATGTTTTTTAAACATTGTTTTGTACAATGAATAATGCCCATACAGAATATTCAACAAATTGCAGTCTCACGTTGTCTCAATTCCACGCGCTGTTAAAGAAGGAAATTTCATTATAAGAATGGCTCTTCTGGATGAACGAGATACGTGCAGCGCATGCCCCTGTGTAATGTTTGGTCCTTGTTAAAGTTTAGGAAGTCTTAAATTCCAAGGCCTTCTACTACAGCAAGGTGATCGCGAACAACCCCGTACGTAAACTTTGTACTTAACGGTATAAAATTTTAAACAGTGAAGTTATGTATCTTTATTTTTGTACTAACAACATACTTTACATACATTTTGTACTACAAACATACACACGACAAACATTAACCATCATAGTCTTACGCGGAGTTATTGTAGTTTTTTTAAGCACATCATCATTCTCCTGCCCTTATCATACTCTAAGTGAGGTCGGCACAACATGTTGTTAACATGTTGTCACATGATTTGGCTAGGTATTTTACGACCGGCCGCCTCTCTGATTGTAACTTACCTTAGTCGCCTTTTACGACATCTCGGTAAGAAAGAGGGTAGTACTATTATATTCAGCCGGATACCACATGGCGTAGAAATGTAAAAACTATGTCAGTGTTTTCTCTAAGTAGAAGTATTACATAATATTTATTAATATATGGTCCCTTTTTATAAGCTTTAAAATTTTATATTATTTAAGTTAGCAAAATCGTAGAGGACGTATACCATGTTTTACTGGAATGTGTTCGGAACGAATCTCTGAGACGTAAACATTTTGTAAAATTTCCATTGCTGAGGGAGACTGGCGGCTGTAACAGCGCATTGGCCATGCATTCATCAGACGAGGCCAAAGCACTGTTAGAGTTAGCCAATATAATTGTAAAATAATATTTAATAGTCGTCGTACGGAGCGACATAATCTATAAAGATTAAGCTCCTTAATATTAGAAATAAAAAAAATAAAAAAATAAGCAAAATGGATCGATCGACCGTATTTCCTTGTATGTAGGTATAGTATAGTGTGATAGCTATAAGGAAAAAAAAACATGTCATTTAATTAATAAAATACTGATATACTTATATGAATTTATTAAAGTAGGTAATTTTAAAAAAGAGAATATGAGTAAAAATATAAATGCTGTCATTTTTTAGATAAATGTTGATGATACATTTTTTTATTTAAAAAAGCATGTTTTAAAATGATCAATGCAAGTAAATAAATCTCATTGTTAAATAATCAAATAATTTATTCATTAGAACAATAATTTGTTTTACAAAGTTTAATGCGATATTAAGCAAAATTTCCGGTTTTCTCGCCTTCACAAGGCCCAGCTTAAATTTGTTGAACTAATCATGAATACATCAAAACTTCAAGAGTTTCAGGCTTATTTAACCGTTTATTATTCATACATAATTTGTCAGTTGAATTGTAAACTTCTAAAGATCTAAGTGGATCTAAGCCTTCGTGTTTTAAATTTATTGTTGTTAAAAACAACAACAAAACAGTTCTGCCGATCACATTATCATATCACAAAGCACAGATATCAAAGCTTTCCGTTTTTGTAGTGGAGTCTATCTCTTGATGATACTTCGGTTACGGGGCAAAACAATTGTTGAGATTGTGGTGGTGAATGTGTGCAGTGCTTGTGTATTGTTGTGCCATCGGTGTCGGGTAGTGCATGAGTTCTTACAAATTCTGCATGTATCAGGTATGAGAACGAATAGTACACTCTACATTTAGCATTACATATATTTTCTTTTATCGCGGATTATAGCAAAATAATATTCTCATTACTTTTGTATTATGGACCTCCGCAAAGTAACGCCTAATTCTATAAATTAGATATAAAAGTCTTGTCTGGTCTATCAACAAGGTATTTCAGGAAATCATTTTGTTTGTATGATACGAGAGAACTATTCAATAGGTAACTGAAATGGTTTCTTTACAATATATTATTTCATTATTAAAGAAAGTTTTAATGCATTAATATATCTGGAGTACGTATGTACGCGAGCATTCTCAATGCAAGCATTGTTTTACAAAGTTATTATGCCATTTGAATATGTTGAATGGGAAATGATGAAGTGGAAGAATAATGAAGTGGAGCTTACGAGTAATATTTTATAGGTTATGTCATTTGTTCAACAATCTTTTGATTATTCGCATAACAATAATTTGAACAAACTACTATCCATTAAAATTATTTTTTGAGTGTTAGATAGTACATTTATCGAGAAAAGTTATATAACAAAAACATGTTATGCCGATGCTACTTAGAGTGAGTTACGTTTATCACATATTGCTGTTAATAAACGGAACTGAAGGTTTATTTTCCCTTCGGGGAAAAGGAATTTCGTCCGTTTATCGGTCACCAATCCTGTTAGCGATTTCAGTCATTGTAGCATCAATACTATCATCAGATACTCGTCGAGACTAGATTATACTCTGGTCATCTATTAGTGATTATGCAATATAAAAGTCTGTTACTCTTCAAACGTAATGTGGGTATGTACAAACTAATTCTTGGAATGTTTATGTCTATCACTCTACATTATATTACTTTGAATGATCACTTAAGAAACCCTAAGGCACTTATCGCCCGCGCTCACTATTTGTTCAGCTAAGTACGGTAAAACCACATATGGACGGCAGATAGTCACGCACGTCTTCAAGATTAATCGAAGGGTTTAATCAGAAAATGCTCAGGTATTTTACAGGTCATATCAAGTCTGTAATAATATATACGAACGTACTTCAGTTACTAGCTTAGCATAATTAATGCTGTATAAGCCGATAAATTCCTAAAATAACAGAAATAGATTGGATTGCCCAAAACGTTTTACATATTATTGGGTCTTTTATCATGGTTCAGTCACCCTGCATAATACAATGACTTAAGGTAAGGTTCGCTGTTACAATCTTGAGCAGGTGGTTTATAATATTTTTTTTAGTCTTACATTCCTTCCGTTGATGCTTTCAAATTCAAATTTAAAATATTCTTTATTCGGGTAAACTTGTAAATAAGTGCTTTAGAATCGTCACATCTACTGCTGGTTCGCTGGTGGTTGTATACACCGTTATATTTATAAAAAAAGTCTTTCGTAATTTAAAGTTCAAAAGCAAAATTCTTGATTAAAATGTTGTTAAACAGTTCGCTAGAATAACTCTCATTTTTGTAATAAGCTTTCTTTTCATCCTCTACTAAATCGAGAATCCATTGTGCGACAGAATAATCTAACCTTCGCATTAGAAAGAATCTTTTTCCTTTTATCCGGGGATGAAGCTAATCTTTACAGACATTACAATTAATGCTCAGCAGACAGCGGTGACTTTTACGTAACAGGAGATTTTTGCGGAGATACTTCAAAACTTGGCATTTTATTTATACTAAAAATATTCACGTGAATCTTTATGATGAAATAAGTGAAATACCATAGATAGATAGAAATTCTTCTATTACACAAAGTACAAAAAGAAAGAAACTTAACTAAAGGCGTGCAAAGGCGGTCTCATTGCTGTAAGCAATCTCTACCAGACAACCTTTGGTGAAAGAAGAAATCGTAACATTAGTATATACACTAATATATAATATTATAATTACTAATTATTAGTGATTAACAACATAAAACAATTTTATAGACAGCCCAAGGAGTCCTAACTTAGTTATAGTATGAATTTATAGTTATGAATAACCATTCAATTATGTTACATCCAAAGAGTTACCAGTCGTCTTAAATTTTGAACACTGAGAAATCAATTGTTTATAGGTACCAAAAATGTTAAATATTCTTAAAAACAGATTAAAAAAAAATAATAATTGTGTATTTCTAAAGCTTAGACGTAATCGCACTGGAAGACATAAATGTGGTAAACCTATTTATATCTCTTAATATATGTACTTTTACTATCCCACTGCTGGGCATAGGCCTCCTCTCTCCATTTTTGGAAACAAGGATTGGAGTTAAGATCTATCACGTTTATCCCATGCGTATTAGTATTTTACACATATCCATATAATTCTCTAGAGATATGCAGGTTTCCTTACGATGTTTTCGTTAACCGAAAAGCGTATGACAAATTGCAAGTATCAATTAGACACAAGTCATAAAAAACTTATTGGTGCCAGCCATTGGTGGTTTGAACCTGTGACAAAACACTTGCATGGCGTCACCGCTGGGCTATCACAGCTTGTTGTTAGTTGTAAATATAATATGTAATAAAAATTATTTATTTCTTTTTATACATATAGTTAGAAAGAAAGAAAAAGTAAAAAAGCACATGTGTATTATTATTACCTTTTAGGGATAATATTATTATGTTATCCCTAAAAGGTATCTCTTCCAGTCAACCTTTTGAGTAACAGAAGGAAAAGGACAAGAAGTGAAGAAGAAAGAGAATACGGGTAATACAGACATAAAGGAAAATAAACAGTTTATACATTTAACTATGTATTTGATTTCAGTAACTGCCAAAAAAAATCTGTACTCAAATATCAAAGTACATATTTTATTCTTTAAGCTTCTTCTGTCAGCCTTGATTCTTAATATCAAAATATTTTCTCAAATAGCTTTCAATGCTTAAATTGAAACAACAGTCTTTCGTGATGACATTTGTACTGTATACCGTTATTAGTTAAGCAATTTGAAGGGGCGTTTGCAACAAATGTTTGAATGATTTAATTTCCTACCAAGGTCTCCGACTAAAAGGCAAATATAAATTGAATTGGTAGATTAATTCTGTTGTAATAAAAGATTTAGGGGAATAATTATTTCTTAGTCGTGAAATAATGTTTAACAATTTCCATAGCACTTCTGAATAGGACTCATCATTATTTGAATTTGTTTTTGTGTAATGAACAAGATTGTGTAAGGTGTGAAGCCGAGTTGTAAGGTCAATCAAAGAATAGCAGCGTCACTTTGAATAGTAAATAGATAAGTGTTCTAATGATATTAATTTAGTACTGAAGTTATGTGAGTCAAATAACACATACAGAGTGATTATTATTCTATTCCACCGGATACCACACGGCGTGGATTTAATGATGAATGAAATTTAAAAAAAGTCAGATCAATTCTATCAGCAGTTGAGAATGTTGTCAATTAGTTTGAAGAACTGGTAAGAAACTTACCAGTTCTTCAAATTTAATAAACTTAATTTGTTCTTTTTTTATATTAGTAATGACATAGATTTATACATTACATTATACATTAATTACAAAGATTTCATACATACATACATTCTATTAATATATTTGTATTATAAATTTCAGCAAAGTAACGCCTAATTCTATAAATTACTTAGAACATTTATAACTTAATTAATTACTAACTAACGTAACTTATTTTGTTAGCTAAAATAGTGTGATATCATGAAAGTCATACTTCTCAGTAATGCAGCAGCATAAATAATTGTTTCAGCCAGACTAATGTGGAAATAATTGGATGTTTTATAGAAACAAAATTCTGATTTTTCTATTCAACAATCAGAACTTGCATTCATTGCAAAATGTTTTTTTACTATTTTACTAAGTGTGACATGAAAGTGTGTGTTTTTAAAATGTTCCTTTTTTGACCTAGCCAACATATATTTTCTGTTATATGTTATATTGAAACTCCGTTCTGCAGATTCTTCTAATGCGTTGTGCCATCTGTCTTGACAGGAGGTAACCTTTTCTGGTTATTTGAAAACCTTTAGGTATAAATCAGTAGCATAATGTTAAATAATTCTATTATCGATCATTATAATCCGATGTTTCTTATAGTAGAGAGCATTGGTTTACCAATAGCATATATCGCTCTTTGGGGGTAAGAAGACAATACTTACGGAGAATGATCACGAACTTCAAAGGCATACTGCAAATTTGCTGGCGCAAATACAACATTAGGCTTTCAGCCGTTTAGCAATTAAGTTATATATAAGCTATGATATAATAGTGGGACCGATATTCAGCGCTGACTTTCATTTGTGACCAAATGTATTAATAACAGTCGTTTCTTTAAGTTATAATGAAGTACTTTGAAATCTTATAAATGTTCGTTGCAAAAATGACAAAGAATAAATCTTTCACGTTGCTTAATAACGAATAATATAATTCTACTTATAGCAATGCAGTTTTAAGTCATATACAGGAGTTGTTAGAATTTATACAGATTCCCATTTCCCTTTGTGTCTTTGTGGTTGATGTTATAATATCTGCCCCATGAAACTTCTAACAATGCCCATTGTTCGGGCATTTACTGATCCTTTGGTAAGTCCGTTCAAATGTTTCAACAAGCTAGATCAGTTATACGTTTAATTCTATTAGACCTGAATTATTCAGTAAAGTCTAAATCGAAAGTATGATTTCAATGCATTCACTATAATAATATTCATGGGAATGGTTATCAGATACTGTTTAACTTGTATTTTAAGCTTTTATTTTATTTGAAGTTAATTATATAGGTAATCATGAGTTTTGCAACCATAAGGTTATATTGACTGTTAAAAACGTAATAATAGACTTAAATTAGAAAGAATCTGGCTCCAATTTTTCTAATTCCAAGTCTCTTTAGATATTTCTCATTCTCGTCGGTATTCCTACGACTGTCCA
The DNA here is from genome assembly GCA_029227775.1 of Morpho helenor. Lineage (NCBI taxonomy): Eukaryota > Metazoa > Arthropoda > Insecta > Lepidoptera > Nymphalidae > Morpho > Morpho helenor. The sequence goes on from JARGCU010000006.1 coordinate 7,128,201, forward strand.
TCTTACCCGGCGACGATGTTAAGATTTGAAGAAGTTTTGCGCAAGAAAATTTTGATTATTTCGAACAAGAAATGTTGAATACATCTCTTACTAAATCAATCTAGTAGTCACTACTAAATTAAACACAAACTTTAGATCTAACAGTTTCCGGAGCAAAGCAAAGAGACATAGAGAGTTTCCTTGCTACGCAAATTGGCTCTCAGTCGATATAGAGCTCAATAGGCTTGTATTGGACCTGAAGTTTAGGCAATGAAGCGAAACTTAAATGCAGTGTGTGTTTATTTATTTCATTCTACCTATTTGTATTTACTTTACACGAACTATGTCTAGTTATATATGAGACTATTAGTACCCGTGACTTCGTTTTTGTGAACTTAAGCATTTAAGTACCCTCAATAATACGATATGTATCCCTGCTTCCGAAATAACAAGGGAATTTATTTATCCTCTACATTTCATCGATATTGTTCCAACGCCTTAGCCGTGATAGCGTAACTAACATACAGACAGATTAATTGACGGATGAATGGACAGAAAAACAGACACTTTTCCCATTTATGATAAGTTTTATTTTCTTGAGTGACGACTGATAAAGACTAAACAGTTGCGGAATGTTTATGCCAGGCAACGAAATACAAAAATTGGAAGAGATTTTAATATAAATTCATCAGTTATTACATTTAGTAGTTAGCGATTTATTGGTTAAGATTTTTTTTTTACCTCTACGTGTATAAAGACTATTGTAGAGTCGTTTCATACTCCAACCATTATGGAGAATGTAACGACCCAGTAGGACGAAAGTTAATTTGGCACCAGACCGAAATAGATTGGAATCTTTCCAAGAATTGTTAGTTTATTGAACTATTAACGCATTCAAGTCCCTATTTAGCAAGAAATTTGATTATATCTTTAATTGATTTACTCTTTTTCCTCCAGGTGACAAAAGCGATAGCGTTAAGTAATGTTACATTTCAGAAACTCATTTATTTCTTTTTAACTGAAATTTGTTATGTATTTATTGGGATAATATTATCACTTTAATTATCTATTTCTCTTAATCTCCTTCATCTATCTAATACCTTTAAATGAGCTAATCATGTATATGTAATATGTATATATATAATCCGTATTTTGGAAACGGATCCAAAGATGATCATGAAATTAAGTATGTTGGAGGTTTCGAGAGCGAGAAATTGAAGAAATCTAACTACTTTCTTTACCAAAAATATCGTTTTATCCCTGTTTCATAGCACTAAAAACAGCTACAACATTATTAGAAGTGAAAGCTAGACATATACTGTCGCAGACTTTGATTTAGAACTTTTAGAGGGGAACAATTTTGTAATACATGATTTTTGAATAAATTTCACCGTTTACTTATCGCACGCAAGGAAAGCTTTAAATTTTGCTGTCATCGCAATATTTTTTATAACTGCTCCTCTCCAATTCATCTTAGAGTGATGTTATATAGTCTATAACCTTCATAGATAAATGGACTACGAGTATCTTACACTGAAAGAATTTTTCAAATCGGTTCAGTAGTTCCTGAGATTAGCGCGTTACAACAAACCAACAAACAAACAAACAAACCAACTCTTTAGCTTTATATATTAGTATAGATAGATAAAGGTGAAAATATATTTTAATTAGTGGTATATTCAGAACTCACTATCATGTATCCTGTAGGTCAGGGATGGCGAACGTATTTCAACTTTTCACCAAACAAAATAAAAATTGTACCCATATTGTTAAGCATAATAATAGGGACCATGTAGTTCGTGCGCGTTCTGCTTGAACAATATAAAGATGTTATAAATAGAAGCTTGCTTATGTTTTAGTTTCTGTTAGGGGAGTACAATAAACGGCCATTGTTGGAGCGATGCAAAGGTAGCACCATAATAATTAAACGTTATTGTTTTACGGTACTGAAGCAACTACACGTACATCAGTATATAATGTACCTAGATATATAAAGTATGCGCGATGAATTTATTTTCTGATCCTAAGTTTTCCTTTGTTCTATTTATTGTTTTAAATTAATATTTGTAACTTTCATGATTTTCATAGGATAAGAGACTGGAGTCTGATGGAATTATACGCAGTAATAAGTACTTGGGTGACCGAGCCTTGCTCGGAAATAAAAAATGCAATCAAAAAAGAAAAAAGTAATGATAGCTCAAACTTGATTTGACTCAATACCCCCGGTATTTACACTTGTTTAGTCCGCCCGGTTCCAACTGAGCTATTACAACTTTATAGCAATGTTAATAGCAAAATTAGCCTTTGTATTCTATTTATATTTTAGAAAATTAGCTCATTTAAATTTTAAAGATGCAAATTAGTAGTAATATGCGATTGGAGCGAAGTATGTATATAACATCTCCTCTATATGTGTATTGTTCTAATATTTAGAGAAGTACATAGCTGATATTTGCGGTGGCCTCCTATTTGATAAGAAGAAATGTAGCTTAGAAAATACTGTAGACCAGATGACAAGTTTAGGTGTAACTCAGAAATTCTTCATGATGTCTTCACTTACCAAAACGCTATTTTTTACCAATTAGCCGTCATAGCCAAACGGTGAGATTGTGAGACTCTCAAGGGGCTCATGGAATCAAAACCTGGGCAGGCACCAATGATATTTTTAGTTAAACTCATTGATATTTTAAATATATCACACGCTTTTCGGTGCAGAAAAACATCGTGAGAAATTGAATCTTGGATATGTGTAACCTACCAATCCGCATTGGAGTACCGTGGTGGGTCGAAGTTCCAACTCTTCTCTCCATAAAGGAGAGAGGAGCATCTGCCCAGCTGTATAGCAAAAGGCCGTTACTTTACTTAATTCTAATTAAACAAATAATAGAAATAGAATAGTAAATAGAAAACACACAGTGACTTCCTATGGTTTCTTAGTTATTTGAGGTATCACAGCTCATATTTCCAAATCATCACGTTTGATGATGTTGCATTAAGATAATACGACATGTAACGAAGGGAACGTTTGAATTTTCTTCTCGATGAATCATCGTGTTGGCGCATAAATATAGCCTTGCGATATCGGCTCATAAATATTCACTATCCATTTTTAATGGTACTGTGAATCTACCTACTGATTAAATAAAGGTTGATAACTGCCTGTACATGTTGCATAGTTGGCCTAAAGTCTCGTTATACGGGTGATAAAATAGAATATATTCACTATATTGCTACACTTCAGGGAATAAAATAACATACAACAAAGTGGCGCGTTATTGAAATTTTAAAGCAAAGTATCAATAAACCATCGAAAAATAGATAATACAACTAATTCGCCGCGCGGGTGAATGAAATCGATCATATATTGCACAATTGATGTTAAAATTTTAAGATTTTCCTCGTTCCATTATTTTTTTTGAATAATTCAATAATCTAATATTCAAATAATAGGTATCCTTATGTAGCTTGCAAAAGTATAGAGTTGCATTTTAGCAACATTTATATATAATTTAATTTTGTTTCGAGCGCATATAAATTAAATAATTATTAACTTAATATACACAATTTACACTAGTGAAAAAAATTAAGGGATCAAAAAAATACAATATTTTTGAGGATTTTCAAGTTGCTGTATTTGATCCAAAATTGGTCGTACTGGAATGAAAAGAAAAATTTAACATTTAGTTAGATACTTATACATCTTGTCAATTTCTCTTAGATTTAAATACTCGTAGTTTCTACGCTAGTTTTTGTATCCCTTCCATTCAAATATTCGTGTAGTCAAATCTAGAAGTGATTTTTACGGTTTAATATTTAATTTTTATTTCATGGTTTTTGCTATGCTTTTTACGTTTTGTCTCAAACTTCTTACGTTTTATTGACAAGTTAATTTGTGCATGTACAATATAGTTAGTTAAGATCACTTTCTAACTCTCTAAGTGCTGTATATTTTTTTTATTAATACAGACAAAGGGTTTTTTTAATTAATGAAGTAATTAATGTACTTAAGTTACCGTGTGCAAACAGTGCAGTGTACTTCACAATTCAATAAAGCTGCTGTAACTTTTCCCTGTATTTCCTGTATCAAGAAGTCTTTATTGTTCTTATTGAAGTTGGCCTCGAACTAAGAACATGCAACAATATTATAGGTAGTAATCGGGGTTTCTTATAATGACTTTTATATAAGAAATAGTTGCGTTTTATTTAATTCAACTTGCAGAGTCAGCGGGATAAATATAAATGCATTGCAGCTGTTTTTTGCTACGTAGCGTATATTATTTGCTTTTATTTGCATAGATAAGTTCAGTTATACCCTGAAGATCAAATTCAAACTGTACTGGGTTTCGATTTTATCGATGGCGTAATAAACTCGAGAAGATATTGGAATAGCTGATTGTGCCATTATCCATACTATTCATTTATAATATAGAGGAATTCCATGTAACATTAGTATTCTTCACTAAATCTGTTGAATGAACTTTACATTATCAGAAAAGATGTTATAGAATCTTACGACATTATTATTGATATATAACTGAAGAGAAGAGAGCAGCTTACTGCTGCTCCGGATGGATGTTCTATTTATCCTAACTTCTATACTTCCCTACGAGTATTATAAATCACATTTCCTAAAAGCTGTTTGCCGGTATGTGATCGATTTTCTCAAAATCTACTTTACGGATTTTGTACTGTTTTTCTAAAAGATAGTATGTACTATTATTCCGAAAGGTTTAGGTTAATAGTACATTAGAGTTTTATGTGATTTGTGTTAAATATGTCGGGAGGTAGTAAAAAACTCGCCCGCCGGGAGCTTAAATCGCATGTGCGGCGGAAACCAGCAGAGATACACTAAAGTAATGTACCAGAAAATTGTAGATCTACAAAAAAGTCTGCGACATCAAAAAACAACAAAAATTAAATTCATATTATAGTGTCATATTACAAGTAGAAAATCAAACGTAAAGGAGATCTCAAGCATTAAGCATAATTATTATATGCCTCATATTAAAATAGATTTTTGGGAGTAACATATTTCTGATTTTTATTTTCCTCTATGTAGAAAATAACTACATTATATGTAACTGAAAGAGATAACGTTTTTAAACAAAGGAATTTACATATGTTTCATTATAAGATTTAATCCGCTTTTTATCTCGTTAAGTGCCGTTATTAGTGCTATCACAATAACTGAGTAATGAAGCATAACGTTCCTAATTATGTCGTCGTACAAATAAGGCCGAGTATAAATAGAGTGGTGTTCATTAGTGGTTTAATGTTGGTGGAGATATGTTTATTTCGTGTAAGCCGGGTTTTACTATGTTAAATTAATGACAGTGATATTTTCTAAATTTGAATATAATAAGCTGTGTTGCTAAACTTTAAAAAAATTGTTCTAGTTCATTTCTATTTTAATTTAAATTTTAATTAATTAAAATTTTTAATTTAAATTTTAATTTTATATAAATCTAGAATATTCCATATTAGACATTTTACACACTATTAAATAAATCTAAAATTCTGTCATTTACTTTTAATGAGATTGTCTGAAAAAGTTTTTCAGTTAAGCAAAACAAAAGTTTTGCTTGGGTTGAATTTTTTAATTTTATATAACATTTATTATGAAAGATTATAAAGTAACTGATTGATATTATTGTAATTTATTTATGCAGATAACTAAACTTTTGATCTATTAATTACTGAATCAATTTACCATTTCACTTAGTTCGGTTTAAAAAAATTATCCAAGACAACCCTAACAAAATTTTCTTTCTTTTTGTGATTGACAATTATTATTTTTATTCTATATTTCCTGTATATTGTAAGCTTTTATATGATTGACAAAATAGTGGAAACTTTATTGGTTAATGATCATTTTTACTAGCTATTAAGTCTTACTATGTACTATTTCTTTCCCTTGAAAAGAAATAAATGAATATTGTATCAGAATCAACCATTATTAAAGTAGTTTTAACGATAGCTTTACGCGTAGTATATTCTAAAGTAGTAACACTGAATATGAATAAAGTCGTAAATTTTACGTGTTGCTTGATAGACTCTTAACTGCTTTCATAAGCTACGTGCTTCATATTTCACAGTTATTTTATTATGATAATTTTTATTCGAATTTCTATCTACAGATTATTACAGACATAACTATGATTATTTTAAGGCCACAACATTACCTTTAATGTTTACCTTACATTAATTGTCTCATAGCAGTTTTTAATTTACTTGTTAATGTTACCTTACTTTTTCTTGTTAATGTTCTATACCCAATATCTACAAGAGATTGAATGAAAATGCAATGAACTTGATAGGATTAATAATATATTGAGAAAACTTTTTTCAAGTTACTTTAATTCACACATAATTTATACAATTTGTCATTTTATCAATTTTCAAAACATATTTTTGCTAAGTTTTTACTCTGAATACAATTCAGAATGAACACATTTCAGTATATAATCAATTCTTATATGGATTACATACTAAAATGTATTTATTTATATTATAAAAGCGTTGAAGTAAGTGCATGAAATAAAGTAAGAAAAAGTAGAATTAAATGGAAAAAAATGGAAAAAATGTCTGTAAGAGTCTTTCTGTTTGTCTGTCGTATTCGATTTGACGGCTATTCAAAGTATGTCTAGATGCAACATTGTAGGCCATTTTAGATTGGATTTCTAAGTATTCAAATATATATCCTAAAAGCAAACCTTATCGTAGTAATTCACCTAACAAAGGAACAATGTAGATGTTTATCGGAATCAATTTCTTATATAAAGAAATAGTCGTTGCGCCTCGAGTAAAACAGATGAGACCTCCGAGTGCTTTAACGAGCACAATATCAAACAGCTGTGTAAACGATCTTTATTATTATCATCAAGTGTTTCAGTCCTTTTAACGGGAATTGTTCTTGTTATAGAAAGACAGTTTATATATAAATCTGATATACGAGTGTTCTTCGTGTTTAATAAGGTCTCGGCAAGGTTGAGCTCTGCGTCTTTATAATTAAGAGTATTTTGCGATTTTTTGTTGGTGACTCTGTAGGAGCAAACTTCCGAATCAGCGGTAGCGTCTTTGAAAACATTTGACGACTCAAAAGTACTCGAAATAGTCTACTTCAATAAAGAAATATTTTGAATAAAAAATTCAAAATTTAAGCCTATCTGGCGAAATTGATTACAAATTACGATTTAACCGTTAATTTATCTAAATTTATGGTTTATGTTCGAAAATTTAAAGATCTATTAAGTGCGTTAAGAAATAAAAGATTACAACTGAAATTCCAAAATTCTATCGTTGTATCTGCTGGGCAAAGAGATTTTTCGTTATAGGAGTGAACAATATAGAACATTGGATTAAGAGTTTTATTTAATTACTTCCAACAATGCTCCAGGAATTAACTGGTTATATAAAAAGTATAAGTACAGATTGTTAATCGAGTACAGGTTAACAATGCTGTGTTCCCTTAGGAATAGGTACTTGTTACTGGGGCAATCCAGTGAGTTGTCGTAATATTTTATTTTACCATAATTCATAACGTATTATATTTATTAAATCAGCCTTGTGTATGAATTTTTGAATAAAAATTATGATACTGGCGATCAATATACTTCGAATAATCATTCGTTATAACAAAATTAATTAAATAACTGATTGGAAGAAGCTGTCGACGTAGAACAACCGTCAAGAAATTTGATTGCTCTCTTTGTAAGTTTGAAATTCTGTTATTACTATCGAATTTAATATTTCGGTCTCCTAACAGCAAAATGCTTTTAAAATCCACAAATTATTGTTCTTGTAATTCATTATAGGCTTTGACACAAGGACCTTTCATATCTGTTTAAATTATAGCCCTTAATTATTTCCGAAAAATTAAATTGTTGGTGCATGCAAACGCATCTTTGTAAAATATTTTAATATACATATACATATCTACCTACGATGTACATGTGGATGTCAATATGTATGTATACATACATATTCATCTATAATAATATATCTAAACAGAAACAAAAACATGTTACAACATAAAAACTTAATCGCGTATAGTAATAAAATTACCTTCTTTATTTTAATGTGTATTTAAATACATTAATACCTATTTATTAAAACAAATTCTGAATTGTGAAATCGAACTGAAATTGAATATTCGAAAGTCGTGAACCGTTTTATAAGTATTCACAAAAAATTAGCAGGCGCGCTTATTAGAAGTTGTATTATGCTTTTTCCATGATTTCTAAATTTGTTTTTTTTTTAATACTTAGCCTCATTGAAAACGAATAAAAAGAATATACTTCCTGCTTATTATAAATTTAGATTTTAGAGCTTTTAAAGGCACCAGTTTAAATTTTGTTTTAACAAATGAAACAAAATTGAGAATGGTGCAATTGGGCGTGGAAAATTGCATTCAAGGAGTCGACAAAATTTGTGATTATTCCAGCTCGCTCAGCAGCCCTGGGAATAGTTTTGTTTTATTTCCATTGAAGTTCTGTTCACCAAATTAAAACTGTAAAATAACAGAAGGATGAAAGGGAATGCATTAATAGCTGAAATTGAAATTGAGATACTTATTTTGCGTAGTATGTAAATATAAAGAATTACTTAAATATTTTGAAAACTGAAATGACTCTTACTTTCGTGGCAGGCAGCATAATTTTTATAAAATTCAAATGTAGGTAATTAATATTTCCAATTTATCACGTAATTTTCGGTGCAGGAAAAAGGAATTGTTAGATAACGTGAATATTCATGGAAAAGAATATAATAGAATTCTTGGGATATGTGACCTGCCAATCCGCATGAAGTATCCTGGTGGGTCTAACCTCCAAACCATCCTCACAGATGAAGAGGCCCCCTTTGTTTGGAAAGGTACTAAGCCTCTACATAAGTATGTTCCGCAAAGCAATAATAACACCTTAAGCCTAATTCTTTTTATATTTTGAGAAGTGAACTACTGAAAAGCAGGAACAAACATTTGGTCTGAATCTAGTTGAAACTATGGTCAACACCCGAAAAGGGCAACACGTCGTTTGTTTCGTATTTCATACTACATAAAAACGTTATATGTGCTACATACAAACTAAATGTAATGGGTTCGATACAGTCAAATAAACAGTTTTAACATACTTTAATTTCAATTGGACTTACCAATTCATTAAATGTTTTAAGAGCCGAAGGGATTATCGGTTGTTCCAATTATTTCGTGACCCAAATCAAAACTTTTCTATAGGTTGGTAATCTTGTCTGTTGATTATTTTGAAATTCATTCTAAATCTTATTACATGGTATATTTTACCCTGTAATTTGGATTTAAGTGTCGATATAATATTTAGGTTATGTCACTCTCCACGTCTCAAACTGCTTATCAAAACAAAAGTAAAATAAAAGTAGTTATATAACTTATAACTATGCTTGCTTGGGTGATATGTCGCTTTGCTATTTTATTGTGAAATCTATGTACTGCTGATGCTTCGTGATGAGTGAGTTCGATGCTGATGCAAGGCGAAGCGATTGTTGAGTTTGTGATAGTGATGTTGTATAGTGCTTGTGTAATGTGGTGGCGGTGGTGGAGGTTTGTGCATGTGTTTTTATATATCCTGCATGTATATTATGGGAACGGATAGTCCACTCTACATTTAACATTATATATTTTTCTAATTACTTGCAGGTTATAGCAAAATAATTGTATTTTTACTTTTGTATTATGGTTCTAAATTCAAATAGATTTCTTGCCCCGTTCAAATGAGAAAGAGAAATGGTTAAGAAACAAGCACATCTTCGCAATATTAATATTAGCATGTATAAATAAATTGTAACCTACCTAACGTAAAGTTAATGAAAATACTTTATCGTGCTAGTATTTCAAATGCTTTTGATAAACCAGAATCTTTTGAATAAACTAACAACTGCACTTTGATACTACTCTGCCGTTAGGAATTATGAAATCTGTTAGGAACATACCAATATTTTTTATTTCGCTTCTCTCTGTAGTGTCAAGCTTGGTAACAGCTTTTCAATCCATAGCTCACTTAGTTAGGAGTATTTGCTTTGCTTGTTTTGCGTGTGACATTGATAAATGTTTGCACTATTGAGGGTTACGTTTATTGTTGGTAACATTTTTGCGGAAGAAAAGCCGTGATAGCCAAATGGTGAGTGAGCTTAACCTTTAGCAGGTTTAAAATCCAGGTGAAATTTGTTTTAAAGTCTTGTGTTTAATCGATATTTACAAAATGTGGAAAAGCAAAAGATGAGTTTCCGAAATTTTTTCTCCCTAAACTAAACTTTTTAATTAACATCCCTTTTAGCATAGAATCACCAACAGTTCAAAACTTTTTTCATCAAACATTAGAAGTCCCTGTTATTTAGTAAGTTTTTTTAATTTCTTGGTTGGCCGCATCAGTATTTCCTATATTTGACATAGAAATATTTCGTGTACCGTGTATTTATTTATTCTATTGATTAGGGGTACATCATAATCATTGTTCTCCTGCCCTTATCTCACTGTAAGTGGGCTAGGCACAACATGTTTTAAACATGTTGTTGCATGATTTGGCTACGTATTTTGCGGCCGGCCGCCTACCTGACGTCATTTTACTAAACTCGTATTTTGCGACACCTAGGTAAGAACTCTTTCTTACCTAGGTGGTCTGTTCTACTCAGCAGGATACCACACGACGGGTCAACTAACCTTATTTGTCTTTTATGATATCTCGGTAAGAAATTAGGGTGAGCTATTCTATTATCCGGGTAGCACACGGCACTGATTAGGGGTTCATGATTAAAAATAAACCGATGAATTGAAGGGAAAATCTAGTAACTAATAGGCGACGATGTTTTAAAAGTAGTTTGTATAACGATTTTAATTAAGATAGCACATATTGATTTCTTATTCTTAAAAAATTTGCTAAGGAAAACTAACCTTTACTTATGACAATAATGTAATAGTCGCACAGATACCTTAAGACTTTGAAAGACACAGACAGATAACATTGTAATTAGGGTATGATTACGCGTTCGTTAAATTAGGAAATATTTTTACCCAAATTTTATAAAATTAATAATTTTAAATGAATCCGAAACATATCTTATCTTTCTTCTTACTAGTCTTACTAGTATTATAAATGGGAAAGTTTGTGAGTATGAATGTATATTTGTTACTCTTTCACGGCGAATCCGTTGAACCAATATACATGAAATTTGGCACAACTATTGCTTATAAACCGGGATAACATATAGTGTATAGAAATCCTGTTAATTCTACAGGAATAGGATGAGGAGCCTATTACGCGACAACTGTCCACCGAAACCAAGTTGCCGTTAATACCTAGTTTATAATAAGCCTATCCTTCATAAATCAACATAATTAATACTATTTAATAAATTACGCTACGTTTAATAAGTCAGTAAACTCAATGTTATAGAATTTAATAGCAGTCTGATCAGCAAACAGATGTTGGAGATTGTCCAAAATCGTAATTATCTTTTGTCGGCGCCAAAATGCGGAGCTACATTTGTTAACAAAATTAGGAAGCTAATGTCATGTTTATTGACCAATTATGTGCAGACCATATGATAGATGAAATACGAAACGAAATTACTTAATGGAATAGTATTATTTATGTTCTACAATAATAGACCAATTAAAACGAACATTATTAAGACTTTAGTGTTACAAATGTATTATTTTGCATTCATATTCTTTAATAAGTCAGGTTAAAAATGACTTTAAAAAGCTTTTAACGAAATTCCATGTCCCAACTGTTAACTGTTGAGCAGTTCCCGCGTTTGAAGCCAATCCTGGAAACAGCAACAGATCCCTTCTTCTTTCTCTTTGCTCGTTCCCACGTTAGGTAGGGTCGGCTCTCCTAATTATGTCGCGCCATGATGGTTTATCATAGTTTGTCGGATCCTTTAAACCATTCAATTTTAATGTTTTGGCCATACTGGTCCACCATATTAGTTTGGGCCTTCCTCTGCCTCTCTTGACTTCCGATAGGCTCAATGCTCTTTTCACTACATGATGTTCATCTCGACGCATCACATGTCCATACCACCTCAAACGGCTTTACGTTAGTTTTTCGTAGATCGGGGCCACCACGCTACCACGAGCGTATTCGTTTCGGACCTTATCAAGTTTGATTACCCCTCCCGACCATCGAAGCATTTTCATCTCAGCTGTATGAAGTTTTTGTACATGCGTCTCTTTTACCGTCCAGCATTCCGACCCGTAGAGCATCGCGGGCCTCACTGCCATTTTGTAGACTTTGCCTTTTATTTGGATAGGCATCCTGGGATCACATAGCACCCCCGTTAGGGATCACCATCGAAACAGTAACAGGTCATGCTTATCATAAACATGCATTTTCATTGGGACCGAACCAGTATATAAAATTTCAGCTCAATGACCACCATGAAGGACACCGGGAAGTGGGTCAAATTTAACTTGCAAGATTGCATCTTCACATACAACATACGAGTCAAGTTAAATAAAAGTTTTTAAAAACCGAAAAACTTTTCATATAACTAATGTCTTTATCAATCATGAACGTTGACTTTTATGTTATATAGAATTCAAACGCCACAAAACGATGTGAACCACTTGGGGACGACTATTGGAAAAGAAAATATTTTACTCAGCTCGCTAACATTACGCTTCACCGCCGAAAGAGCATTAGCCAAAGAGCACTGTTCTAACGTAATATAGTTTTATATTTCCTTTTATTTTCACACCTACACGTGTAAAGTTGTTTTACGATACGATTATTTTTTCCTCAATTCTATTAAAAGTAAATTTATGATGTGCTAACTGTGAAAGCACGATATCATTACTAGAGTTTGCGGAGTTAAAACCATCTTCTATATATATTTATTTATAGTTTATCTCCACCTATGTAGTGAGTAAGATATCTTGTGGCAACTGGGTTTATTTATAGAGATCTTCTGCACCTAGTTGAGCTTGCCAATTGGCGTTAGAGAAGTTTAAAGGGTCTAAATTTCAATCTTTCCTTATAATAGATATTTGAGGCCAAGGAGAGAGGAAGCCAAAGAGAGGGGAGGTCAAGGAGAGAGGAGTTCAAGAACAGAGGAGTTGCAAAAACAGAGAAGGGCGAGAAAAGAGGAGAACATGAAGAAAGGAGTTCAAGAAGAGAAGATATCAATGATAAACAACGTCTTTGTTTTTTAGTGGAAAAGTGATAGTCTGCTTAAAGCTAAAAACGCCTACAGATCGTAATTTAATACAAAATTGCATACACCAACATAGGATGTGAATTCTTTTACTTACAAACGTCCAGGAGGTCCAGGTTTCGAACTATATAGCTTTTTGAATTCTGTTAAATTGATAACAAGATTAAGGCACCAAATTCAAACGGAATGGTGGTATAATTTTTATCCTAGGTCCGTAACCTAATAAGCTATGCAAACGATCTCTCGTCGAAAGCCGTGCAGGCTTTATCTAAAGCAGATGTTTCAACGTTGAACTTTGCTTCTATTTGTTTTACAATTTTGTATGTAAATTGCACACTTTGCATTTGTTAGTACTCGTAAAGGCATTTAAGGTTTTCCGCGTCGTAAAATCTTGGGTCTTTTATTACATTACGACGAAATTAGAGATTTGCCCTCAGATTTAACGTGAAGAAAGTAAGTAAACGTTCTGGGATTAGTAGTTTATAAGGAAGCTATCGGATGGGTAGATAGATAAGTTATTGTTCTATAAAATAAAAAGTACGTAAAGACAATGTTAAATCATATGTCATTAACTATGTGTGTTTTAAATAAAATTGACAAGGTCACTCGGACATACCACGGATATGTATGGTTGCTAGATTAAAAAAAAGAAATAAAACTAAACAGTCAATACCTATATTACAAATACATTACCAGGAAACCGAAACTCTACAACCTCCTAATATTTTTTTGGTACACCTACGTATATAGTAAAAACATAAATTCAACAAGCAATATGACAGTTTGACTTTAAAGAAAATCCGAACAGCCGCCTTTATCGGAAAATACTAAAATTTAAGGCGCGGCTTATGGAGTTTCTCTCCAATATCCTACTAAAATATTTATATTTAAACGGCAACGATTTCATTTTTATGTAGGTGCTTTACAGCCATACTAAATTTATTTTGAAAGTGTCATTTTTTATATTACATTAATTCTTAGAAATACAATTTTAATTTATTTATCATTATTGTTGCATAGATAATGGGTCATCGAGAGAGTTGTGTAAGGAATACTATGAAAGACTGTATTTGAAATGAGAAGTCCCTAGGAACACCTAAAACACTAACATAGACCTATGTATAGTAAAGTATTTTTGTTCTATATAACATATAACAACAAATACATAATGGGCATGAAATAGAACTTTACATACCTAATTGTCTTGAAACACTCTTAAGACCATAGTATAAAAAAGAAGTAGCACAAACTTAGTTTAAGTGACTTAAACATGATTTAATTCTATAAGAGAATTAAGACACGGAGAAAAATATCAGGACTAAGTTTAAAATATTAAGCGCATATTAATCAGTTGTGAAACTGATAATATATAGGTTTTTAAAATTTGTTTCTCTTAAGTACATAATATATTATTTTATTTTTTGTTGTTGTACAATAAAGAATATTTGATTTGATTTAATCAGTTAAAATTAACAGTTGGTGAGCAAATGTAAATTGTACTTTTTTGACATCCCTCCTATTTTTGAATTTAAACTATCGTGAGTGGTATTCATAATTAATGTTAAGATTCCGGCTATACTCACGTCTTATTTTATCGGATGAGCCCGACTAGTTTCAAGCCCATACGGGGCTCTTATTCATGAGCTCTTTACGCGGCGTTATCGCGGCGGGAACTCGCGCAACTAATTACATCCCTCCTACTAATGTCTTAGGCTTCAGTCTACCTGTAGCACTATCTATATAGCACTATATCTATATATGTTATTTAATATAAAAGAAGTCGTGCTTGCAAATTACCAAATATATGGTCCAGTACCCATATGTATATATAATATATATCCACGAAATGTATGTAGGCATACAGAGAGCCAAGGTTTTTGTTTCAGATTTATCGTGTGTAACAATGTTCCTCTCAATTGTTTGCGGAGATTGAGCAAGGGTGAGGAAAAGATTTTGTGTCCGGAATTGTGAAAATCAAATTCAGAAAACAAGGGAAATGTACTAGAAAATGTTGTTTAATTATAACTCTATCCAAGTCTTATTTATTTCTAACAGCTTAACCTAAACAGACATTACTCCACACTTTAAACAACGCAAATAATAAGCAGTTTATTTTTTTAACGCATTACCAACATTATTCTCCTGTCCTTATCGCACTCTAAGTGGGGCCGGCAAAACATGTTTAAACATGATGTTTGGCTAGTTATTTTAGGCCTGGTCCCCTGCCTCTCCTCAAGTTACCATAGTCGCCTTTTACGATACCGCGGGAAGAAATGAGGGTGGCCTATTCTACTCAGCCTGATACCACACGCCCGGTCAATTTACGTTAGTCGTCTTTTAGAACACATCTTCGTTTTAATGGGAAGTAAATACAATTAAAATTTTATGTACATTACATAGAGTATGTATATGATAAATGAAAGATATTTTATATATTCGTGACTAGCATGATAAATAATCATTTTTTTAACAGATACATTAATTGAAATGTTGAAGCCGTTTACAGCACACTACTGTTTTGAAATTGAAGAGAAGATTCTTACAAATTCGTTAAATGTCATTAATATTGATATGAATTTGGAACAAATCACTATCGTCGAAATATCTCCTGATCGTTGCTTTTATCAAAAGCAAAAATATACACGAAATATTTCTTTTGTGAAGCAATCACTCGAATGATATTAAAGTGGAAAGGATAATTGGCCATCTAGTTACTCTTGTGGAAGACTTTCAGTTTTTTTTTGTGAAATTGGCTGTTAGGTGATTTCTGTATAAGCTTGTGATGGAAAATATGGTGAGCTTTATTGGTATTTGTACTAATAATGTTATTAGTAAGTCAAATAAATGACATAAAAATAACTTATTACACAAAACGCTGAATAAAAAAATAAATCCTCAAGTATAATTTTTAATTTATAATGAATCTCAACATTTTCTTACAGAATGATATCACGATGTTACAGCGTTTCTTTTGAACATTTTTGTTTTCTCATTCCCATTATGATTTTCAATATCTGCTTTAATCTCTTTGAAATGAGAAAATGGTAACAAAATCGCATGAAAAATGAATATTTACTTTGATATCCTTTGAGATGATTATTATATATTTGTATAAAATATTAACGTTGAGATGTCGGATATAGAACATCAAAGATATCGTTTTTATTATTTTTAATTGTCGCTCTTTCTTTGTGTGAAATGCTTAAATATCTTTAAGGATCAATGAACGTTTTCACTGTTTATTTTTACTTGTGCAGGATTCGAGCTCATATTTGTATCAACATTTACAATATTAGCATATGACTTCTGTTTCACTATAATTTGTTAGGGTTTTTTAAATAAAAAGTCAAAGGTACTTACTATTTCAATTCCTTTTTGTTCTTTCGCTTTTCTCAACTATACTTTACACTTAAACGGTTTCAACACTACTTTACTTCCTCGACGACAAGCAATACCTTTACCCGTTCTTTTTTAGATTCCCGCCCTGGCATCTTTTCCGCGCACACAACTGGTGGCGCCATCTCCCATTGCTTGTCGTCAATACACAATCTTAATTTATGAAATGAACTTTGAAAATAGAATGTTAATGACAACACACCATCTTAATTTATAATATCGCCATTGATTATATAATGTAGATGACACTTGTTTTTAATGTTTCATGAATGTATTTTTTTTATTTTGGCAGCAGCAGTCGCTTAATTACTATACCTAATTGGGAAATGTACTTGTATTTTTTCTATAGGTTTACTGGCAAATTGTGCCTGCTGAATCTAGTGAAATCTCTGAAATTGTCCTACTGCCGTTCGTCTTGTGTGATCTATTAGCACTTATTCAATAAATAAGATGCAATTTTCTCAAAAGTCAACCAATTTATTATTTTTCAACAACTTCTTACATTGACAGCGATAATGTTTTTTAACCTACCTAACTACTTGAACTCGAACTAACCACTTCAATGAGGTTGTATTTCAAGCATGTTGTAACCGTTTGTTACTTAATTTAAAACTTTTAATTTTATTTAGGAATTATGATGATTTTCTTAGTCAAGAACTTTGTATTTTATAGGAGCAGGTTTATTATCTGCAAAGCAATTTTACTTTTGCGGTGGTATCGTTAATATTGTACAAATACAATTTATTAACACACAAAAAAAAAAAAGAATTTTGTACAAAAAATAATTGCAAATTTAAATTTAATTAGGGTATTCCAATGTGGTTGGGTGTATTTTGCATATAGCAGTGTCACTGCGACGAACTTAGTGGCGAGTGACAGTGGTGAAGTCGCGCGACCAATTGGACGGTCGCGCTGTAGCCGCTATTGCGGTTTATCGCCGCACCGCAACCGCTATTACGGCTTACACCATCAAGAAGTCGAGTCGCGTTTTGACAGCCGTCCGCACCGCTTGCCCGCACTGCAACGGTCATCAGAGCCGCGCCTTCTTCGGATTCTGAGTGATCTGGAGCGCTATACAGTTTAAAATTGCTAAAGTAAATGCTTTGACTTGTTGCTGCACCATACGCCTTTTCCGCATCTCCGCAGGGAGGACACAGGATTGGCAGAACCACATCGCTGGTTTTACCACCACAATGTGGTGGTAAAAACCATATTTAATACTCATATACAATATTCAATATAACTGGATAAAATGGTGTAGGCTTTATAAAAGGCGAACATTTTTCACTTAATACGAATAACTTGGTCATTTTGGTTTAAAATACAGCAGTGGTTTCTAAACGAGTGTTCACAAGTGCATACGTTATTTAATTATGAACTATTTTAATTTACTTCTAGTTACAACATAATTTTAGCCACAGTACTCTCCCGAGTATAAAACAACAATTATGCTTGTTCACGTTTCGTAACATAATTAATTTTAAATTAATATTTGCAATATATATTAGTTTAGATTAAATTGTTGTTCTAAATTATTAAACTTTGTATGGATATTACAAATTGTTAAGCACATACTCGTAATGACAACGTTAGAAAATATAGATTATTAGTACGTGCGTGACCGAGCTTTTTTCGGTAATTTTTAAATATTATCGGTCCACCCGTTACCCATAGGCTAAGGCAGTATTACATTTCACAGCTAATTTATCCATTGTTTTTAATTCTACATTTTTTAGTGCCCGAAATCAGGGATAAAACGATATTTTTTTTAAATAAAACATAGCAAGATCGATTTTTCACTCCCAAAACCTTCTACACGCTGAATTTTAGGAAAATCGTTTGAGCAGTTTCCGAGATTCAGAAAAGAAAAATATTCATACAAGATCAATTTAAATAGAAAAAAGATCTAATCTTAGTAACTATTAATTACCTCCATGTCTGTAATTCGCAACATAAAGCTCATAAAGAGTACATAATAAAAATGCTTAAAATTTAGCTGTAGTCCTATAAAGTAGTGTTAGCTCCATTGCAGAACTTAGTACAGTCAATAAGTAAGGAACTGGCATTGAAATTGGATATACATTACGTTACATGCACATCTCCCGTATACAAGAAGGCATACGCTTTAAATGAATTTCTTATTCGTGTCCTGAATACGTTATCAAAGATCAGTCGTCTCTCGCTTTATGTGAAGAGGGATATGTTTTATTTCACCGTGTTCATCACATACTAAATTGGTGTAAGTGTAACAGTCCCCGGAAGACTTCTGCTTCTTTTATGTTTTTAAGAGCTGTCAGGATTGTTGGATAAGGAAAAGGTTTGGTTTTCAAATGACTACGCTCACAAATTGTATATTTTCATAAAAATGTGAGATTCCCTTTTTTACATTATTTTAGATTAGTAGAGTGTCAAACAGCAGATAAGTTTGTTGATTGAACAAAAAAATTACAATATTTATACTCAGTGGCGTGCACAGAGTTTTTGCACAGGGTACATAAATTATATAACATCGTTATCCTTACTAATATTATAAATGCGAAAGTCTGTCTGTCTGTTACGTTTTCACGGCCAATCCGCTGAACCAATATCGATGAAATTTGGCACAATTATTCCTTATACGGCGGGATAACTTATAGGCTATAGAAATCCTGTTAATTCAACGGGAATTAAATTCAGGAGGAATTAAATAGCATGACATTCAAAACTCCATATAAGATAAACCTATGGAACTTATTTTTATTCACGATGTGTCAAATCAATTCAAATCTGTATTTACAGAAGTATTTAGATTTCAAGTTTTTCGGCTTACGTCGAAGGAGTTAGTATTAGAGATTGTATTAAGAGAGAGTATTTATATTTTATTTTATTTTTATTTTTATTAGTTTACTGGACAAATTTAACTGAGCTATTGCAATGGATAATTAATATAAGTAATACGGGTTATAATCTATCGTTTCCTTATTAAAAAATTAAGGTTAAAAAATATATCATTTCCTTTCTTCTTTCCATTCTTGCAACTTCCGCTATCACAGAAATATTTTTTCCGTCATGAATGTGAAATGGAGAGAAGAAAGGAAAAGGGCATCTATGAATTTAATAAAAAAAATTACTTTTACTTTTATATAGACCTAAATTGCCCAAGTACCTATAATTATTTTAAAAATAATAGAACCGTGATTAAATTTAATAACTAAATTTATAAAATCGTGTAATCAACAATAGTAAAATAAAATAATTAATACTAGTTGGTTGGGCTAGTTACATCTTTTCTATATCCTTCTCCCTCATCCCCGGACAACCCTTCACGGAAGGGAAAGAGCACGCGACAGGGCGCGGGCATTTTCGCGGCCATTACGCTTTGAAGTCTGCAACAAATATTGTCGCACGCGCCTTTGATTAATATTTTTCGTATACGTTTCGCAACATACGTGTATTATATCGCTTTATATGAACGTTTTACGGGAATACTAGCAAACGAACTGTGTGTTAATCCTGGCGGGCCCGACCAGAAGTGTGTTAGTGTCATAGTGTGGTATTCTTTACGAAGACTTTAAGGACGCTTTAAGCCCGTTAGCATCTCACCCAGGTAGGTACTAGGTGGTTGGCCTCCCTCTTTATAATTTTTTCCATTTTCCTGGTTCTGATCGAGCCGAACGAACTAGCCCTTACCGGACGCCTATTTTTTATGCTACGGTCCATATTTTACGCGTATTTAATAAAATATAAAACGCTTATAAGGTCCTTCGATTTACAGTACTTATTATAACTTTGATGTTCTAAACGCATAACCATATCTTTTAACCACGCTTCTAGATTGTTCTTCCTCATTATACGGAAAATTTATTACTTATGTAGGTATATCCCAATTCCCAACGCTACGCTTATATATACATAGATAGGTAAAAGGTATACCTACAGTTATTTAGGTTAACGGTTAATTAAAAAGGTATTTTCAATATACTAGAATGTTCTTGCATATATATCGCATATGAAAGCAAGAACTATGAATGTACTACTTAGTGGCTAAAGACGTGTTTTTCATACTTTAAATTATAAATCTAAAAATATAATCGGAAAGATTCTCTTGTATATGTATACAGTGTTAAAATTTATGTACTGAAAGTTATTTACAATAAAATCTTATACTTAGTTTCGTTTAGCGAACTAAAATAAGGTAGACAAAACCATTCGCGACTAATTGAATGAACATTGATATTCGATTATAGCCCATATTTTTATACTTTTAGGGTCGTACTAGCTAACATTTTCTTCAACTATTATTCTCCATAGCTTATTTAGAATTATAATAAGTAGGTAAGGAGAAAAGGTAAAAGATTATTATGAATGTTAATTTAGGTTACATTATATGTTACGTTATACATTTATACACTTTCAATTAAATATTTTAGATTTTTAGGGGTGAATATTTTAGAGTTTTAGTATTTTTGTTGTTAATTAATAAGATGCCGAAAAAAAGGAAGCAGATTCGTCACGCAGAGTACAGTCCGGCGTGACCCATGAAGTTATGTTATTAGAGGCACAGGAACGCGCTTATTTTTCTAGAATGCATGCGATCTATGACGCGTCGCTTGATGTTGAGAATTCGGACGGGATTGAATTGTTTCTTTCTAAGTCCGCTAATATTACCTAATAAATTACGCAATGAATTTATGGCACTTACGTCCATTGCCGATTAATTAGATGATAACCTTTATACTTACGATTATTTACGCTTAAATTATGGGCATCTTTAGTTTAATTTTAATTTTTTTTATTTTTATACGATTCGCGCTGTTCTACTTTCTTATATAACGCTATTTCGCATATAATTATTTCGCGGTACACTTTACCTTGTGCACACAGCACAAGTAGATTCTCTAGTTTCTTTTGCACTCTTAATAATTTTCTTACTCTTTTTGTTTTGAAAAGGAACCTTTCAGGGGGGGGGCTATTGTTGGGCTAGTTACATCTTTTCTATACATTTATCCTTAACCCCCTTATCCCTGGCCAACCCTTTACTAAAGGGAATGAGCAAACGACAGGCCGCGATCATCTTTGCGGCCATTACGCTTTGAACGCAATGAATTTTTTTTTTTTTTTTTTTTTTTTTTTTTTTTTTTTTTTTTTTTTTTTTTTTTTTTTTTTTTTTTTTTTTTTCGGACACTAACTAAGGCTGTTAGCCGTGAAGGCTTTGACAGCGTCACCGGGAGAGTGGGCGAGCGCAGAAGCATCGCCGGGGGTGAAGTGCTAGGAGAGCGGGTCTCGAAAGAGGCCCGCAACATCTTGTCGCACACGCCTTTAATATTTTTCGCGTTCGTTTTCGCAACATACAAGAATTTTATCGCTTTATATGAACGCTTTACGGGGATACCAGAAAAGGACCCGTATGTGTTAATCCTGGCGGGCCCGACCATAAGTGAGTGTTGAGTGTCGTGGTGAGTGTGGAGTGTCATAGTGTGGTGTCGTGTGGAGTGTCATAGTGTGGTGTCCTTTACGAAGACCTTCAGGACGCTTGAAGCCCGTCAGCATCTCCAGGTAGGTGGTAGACTTTCTATTTTCTCATTTTCACCCGGGGTCCTTTTGCGAAACCCTGTACCATTCAAATATCTATACTAATATATAAAGCTTAAGAGTTTGTTTTTTTGTCTGATTGATTGTTTGAACGCACTAATCTCAGGAACTACTGAACCGATTTAAAAAATTCTTTGAGTGTAAGGTAGTTCATTTATCGAGGAAGGCTATAGGCTATAACATAACGTTAAAATGAATAGGAGAGGAGCAGCAATAAAAAATAGTACGAAAACGGCAAAATTTAAAGCTTTCCTTTCGTGCGCTGAGTGAGCGGTAATAGTTATTCAAAAATCAGGTTTAAAAAATTGTTCCGCTCTAAAAGTCCGCGACAACATATGTCTAGCTTTTAAGGTTGACCCATTTTAGTTTTAATTAGAAATAATTTTAGAATTTTTTTAAGGTTATCAAAAGCCGGTTACGGTTTTAGTCTTTCGAATAATTTCTCGAAACGTAAACATTTTTGGTTTCCCTCAAAACATTACTGTGACCATTTTAAAGAATATTGTTTCACTAGTACCTATGTATAGACAAACTGAAAATAATGAATTTTAATTGTACCCAAGTTAAATCATATAATGGGTTTAAAAGAAATGTTGTCACTCATCCGGTTGGGATAAATCTCACCCGGTCATAAAGGGTCATATAAAAATTTTATGGATTAAAAGGGTTGCGAACATGTGTAAAAGACTTATTTATTTTATGTAATAAAAACAATCCGCGACACGATTTTAATATTTTGAAGTCCTTTGTATGTGTTTTATATTTTGCTACAATAATTTATAAAGCTTATGTCTAACTGTCGGGTAGATATCGTAGTTTAGCCTGTTGGTATAAAAGTGGTTAAAAATTATTATGTTTGTTCAAATGAACACGCCATTGTTTTTGAATAGATTCAATAATTGTTTTTTGTGTCTGTAATTATAAATATCATTTGAGGCTTTTCATCTTAGCAAATTGCCGTCTTTAAACGATTCATCGCGTTACAGTAAAACTTATGTGTAACTTGTGTGTGTGTGTGTGTGTAAACTTATGTATGTTCGTTTAAAACTTATGTGTTTAATTGGTGTTAAATCATTCCACAATTCATCATACTCATCCTCCTGCCCTTATCCTACTCAAGTGGGGTATGTTATATCATGCTGTCACATGATTTGGCTGCGTTTTTACGACCGGCCGCCTGCCTAACGTCAACTTACCTTAGTCGTATTTTATGACACCTCGGTATGAAAGAGGGTGGTCTATTCTACTCAGCCGGATACCACATTGCGGGTCGGCTTACCATAGTCGCCTTTTACGACACTCCGATAAGAAAGAGGGTGGTCTATTCTACTCAACCAGATACCACACGGCGGGTCAACTTACCTTAGTCGCCTTTTACGACACGTCGGTAAGTAAATAAGGTTAGTCTATTCTACTCAGCGGGATACCACACAGTGGGTCAAATTACCATAGTCGCCTTTTACGACAACTCGGTAAGAAATGACGGTGGTCTTTTCTATTCAGCCGAATGGAATACGGCTTATTAAAATTATTACATATATATAATCATAATTGATCACGTTTTCACTTTTTGGTTACTGAAAATAATTCCGCTATGTGCTATCCGGCTGAGTAGAATAGACCACCCTCATGTCTTACTGAGGTGTCGTAAAAGGCGACTAAGGTAAGTTGACGTCAGGCTGGCGGCTGGTCGTAAAATACGTAGCCAAATCATGTGACAACATGTTTATAACATGTTGTGCCGACCCCACTTAGAGTGGGATAAGGGCAGGACGATGATGAATCATAATTTATCACGTTTTCGCTTTTTGGTTACTGAAAATAATTGTAACCAGTTGAAAATGTGCGTACGCTTGCTGAAGATTTCCCTTGAGTTTAAAGACGTAAAAGTACGTTCATGGATAAAAAGATAAAATTTCTCTCTCTGGAGAGAGTTCTCGTCAACGATATTGGTCGCGGAAATCATGTTTAAGAATTAGTTTATTAAAACCCCTATGGATATTTGTGTGTGCGAGAAAATTTAAATCTTACAAGAAAGAATCAAAATTACGATAAAAATTTATTAATAAGTTACAATCGAGTGGATTTGATAGTCATTGTATGCAAAAATTATTTATATATATTTTTTTGTACAACTATAAAATAAAGTAAAAAAAAACTTATTATAATTTTTTTTTAAGTAATGGTTGTTGTAGCTGTGATAGTCGAAGGTGAGATCGTGTCTCTTATCAGAAGGTTATAGGTTCAAACCCCGAGGGCACCGGGCACCAATGAGTTTTCTGTTAAAACTTATATGCCTATCATCATCCTCCTGCCCTTATCCCACTCTTAAGTGGGGACGGCACAACATGTTACAAACATGTTGTCACATGATTTGGCTACGTATTTTACGACCGGCCGTTCGCCTCTTGTCAACTTCTTAGTCGTATTTTACGTCACCTCGGTAAAAAAGAGGGTGGTCTATTTTACTCAATCTGATACCACACGATGGGTCAACTTACGTTAGTCGCCTTTTACGACACCTCGGTAAGAAATGAGGGTGGTCTATTATACTCAGCCGGTTACCACACGGCGGGTCGACTTACCTTAGTAGCCTTTTACGACACCGCGGTAAGGAATAAGGGTGGTAGTATTCTATTCAGCCTATATATGTGCCTAGTTCACATTTGCAATTTATCTTAAATTAAAATTTTGCGGTGGATCTTAGTTTTAATCCTTCTCTCCGGAAATGAGAGAGGAGGCCTACGCCTAAGTTAGCGTTAAGTTTCTTTCTAATGTTCTATACATTTGATAGTAGAATAAACTATAAGAACCTTAACCCACATTCCATAATTAATTAACAATATTCTTTTGTTAGGCGCCTAAAATAAGCTATTTGTTACAAAATAAACTAAATGGTTAATTATTGGTATATGCTGGAAATGTGCGATAATCAAAGTATTAACAAACAATGGATATTTCGATATCGTTTATTGCCACATTGTTTAACTTTCATACACGTTATTATACCCTAACATAATTATACTGAGCTGAAACTTGTTGTTTTAATAATTTTATGCATCACACAATTAAGCTCTTAAATCATAATCATAAATACTTGTTGTTTCATAATAGCGATTTCATTTCTAACATTTCTCTGGGCAGTAGTCATTTGTATTTACCAATATGTAGGTAGCGATTAAAAACGCCTTTCGCCGATCGGTTCGTTTTGTCGTCGTGCGAGTGTCTACTTGCGTGGGGAAGATTCACTTATGGCCACTATGACTTCAAAACTTTTATTGAACGGAAGTACGACGACCTTGAAATGTGGTTGTTACTAATGATGATAATTTCTGTCTAGAAAAATAGAAAATAGTTTAAATCTTTGCGGTCGTATGTCTACCCTCCACAACCAAAGCCTTTTTACCGATCCGGTCCTATGTTTGCTTTCAGCCACCACGGCACGGAACTATACGAATCCTACATTATATGTATTTAAATGTGACCGCTCATTCATAGTGCTCCAATCAACTGGAAATAGGGAAAGTCAAATTTTATTCAACCTCATAGGGTTAAAACCTGAACTCCCGCAAACAGTCCACTTTCACTACCAATCAGCGACCTAGGTTCACGGACCTGACGAAACATTTCGGTTACACTGGTATTTATATAAAAAATTAAGTAGATAAAAGCTTTTTTTATTACTAACACTGTGTGTAAGATCTGGTATTTTATAAGTAAAAAAAATATAGCTAAAGCCTAAGAGAACTGATTACATAAATTGAAATTAGGATAGGAGTAATTAATCCATGTGAGCCAATGAATAACAGCAATAATTTAAAAATGCAGAAAGATAGCTTATTGCTGATCAAACGAGGAATAATAATAATATATCAATGGCGTGTTAGGTAGTTAAATGTAATTCTCAAAAAGAAGTATGTATATCAGCGAGTGTTAAGTATGACATTTTTGCAAACTTTGTTGTTTTTCAACTGTCCTTTAACTCCATTGTAACGGTCATTGTAACTTAGTTACATTTATTCTAGTTATACTTGCTTTAAGCACTATTTATTGTAAATTAGTAATTTTTGATTTATCACACAATTATATATTATATAAATAATTACTTTTCAAAAGAGTGACCGCCGAGATCGTTGCTGGTTTCTTTCGGTAGAGCACCTTTCCGAACTGTAGGTTCATTGTGCTTCAACTTCATTCAACTGAGGATTCAGAAGTGCTTGTAAAAGCCAACTTGAATAAATAATAATTTGGATTTAAATATGTAAACACACATTGAAACAAACAGAGCACATTTTATTGTGATAAATTAGGAAAAAAGAGTAATGAAGTCACTATCAGTACACTGTAGACCGGACTTCAAACGCATTACAGTGGTGGCTATTAACATAAAAAAACCAGGCCAAGATAATATTAGTATGTTCTGCGTACGACTAAAAATAAGTACCTAATATATTGTCAGTTCACTTTCTTTTACGGTCGCGCCCCTATCACAGTGTGATAAGCGGCAAATGAGGCTGCGGGAGAAAAATGCTATTACATTTATGACTTTACATGCCACGTAGGTAGTCCGGGTTGATATTTACTTCTAGATATGGTGACGTTTATAAGTACAGATTACTTCTTGGTGGGGTTTTTTTAACTTAGGAAAAGGCGTGCATTGATTGATTGTTGATATAAACATAATGACGAGGGATGAGAACCATCTACCAAATTTTTAAACGGTTATAAAAACTGTCGAATTGTACGAACCAGATAGGTAATAAAGTAGACTGATGAAAGAAGAGTGAATGAAAATGTCATGAGAATGTTAAGTTGGATGTGTGTTATGATAAGACTAGATTAAATATTAAATGAGCGTATAAGGGGAAGTATGAAAGGTTGCATTATAGATAAGACGAGAAGTGCAATATTATGAAGGTATAGACATTAAATGAAGAAGGATGTTAATCATATGACCGAACGAGTGTAAATATGAATTTGGAAGTATGTGCATGAATAGAGATAAAACGAGATATATGGATTGTGTGAAGTATGACATTCATATAAAGGCGAGCGTCAGAATAAACGAATGTTAGGAGGGAATGAAAGTTAAAAAATTTAATTATTTAACTATCAAAGATCTTCATTAGGAAGAAATCTTTAACTTCATTAAGATTCTTATAAAATAAACTTCTATAAGAAACATTTGTATTTTTTATAAATTAATGTTGGCTGGCAACACTTTCTGAGAGTGAGCCTATGACAAGAGTAAATATAATGTTAGCTTATTGTCGGTTAATATGTATTGTCGACGGATTACAATAAAATAAATATTAGGATATCTTGGTGTGTCTGTTTTTAACATATGTAACTACTAGCTTTTACCCGCAACTTTGTTCGCGTGGACTGCGGTCGCATGATAGATTGATAATAGCTGGCGCTTTTGAATTTCATCTTATTCCTGTAGAATGAACAGGATCTCTATAGCCTATATGTTATTGCGGTATATAAGGAACAATTGAGCCTAATTTCATTGATTTTGGTTCAGCGGATTCGCATTAAAAGAGTAACAAACACATTCATACTCACAAACTTTAACATTTATAACATTAAATAAATAAATAAATAAATATATGGGACACTCACACACACAGTCGTCAGTCCCCAAAGTATGTATCTTAATACTTGTGTTATGGGTGACAGACAACTGGTGAATATATACTTATATATTTTTTAAATACATACTTAAATACAAATATACACCCAGACTCGAAGACCAACAAATTCATTTATAGAAAATGTTGGCCCTCGGCGGGAATCGAACCCGCGACCCGCGGAGCTGAAGGCAGGGTCACTACCCACTGCGCCAACGGGCCAGTCATTATAATAGTAGGATAGGATCGATTCAACTTAATTTTGAACCGATAAATAAAATATGTACTCTAGTGTAAAATGTTCGTGTTCACCGGAGTTCAAATGTACCCGGCATGCAACCGGCGTGAAGCTAAATTGATGGCTCAGTCCATCGCCAGTGAAATGGTGCTTCAAAATTAACACTCTGTGGTCGCAAAATTTGAGCGTTGATTAACTTTTACCGGAATAAACATTTCAGATTCAACTTTTTACGTGTTTGAAAACAAAGAAGACATTCACCGAGAGTATAAATATATAGAATTGCGTAACCAAAGTCCTCGGTCTGTTCCCATAAGTTGTATTTATAACTTGGCAATTTAAAAAAGGTACCTGGTTGACCGAGCCTTGCTCGGTAATTTTTCACAAATAAAAAAAATTCAAAAAAAAAGAAAAAATAATTGGGTAGGTAGGTCTCGATCGATAAGTATTTTAATTTCTAGAGACCACCCGTTCCCCGAATAAACTACGCTGACTTGACATTTTTCGGCAATAATAGTGTTTTATATTTAATTTCAATTATTGTATTTTTTAATGCTTAAAAACAGGGATGAAACTTTTTTTTTAAATAAGGTAATTTTTTTTTTAAAGAGCTAGATTGATTTCCTCTCCAAAACCGGCATGCTGAATTTCAGGAAAATCGTTGTTCATCATATATACATACAAGATTAAAAATATTAAAGATTAAGTAGCGGCTAGCTATGATGCACAGTCGATCATTTTACATTTTTTAGAGAAAAGGCATACCGCTACACAGTTCGGATGCTGATTTAACAAATATTCTAGTACATTTCCAAAGTAATGCTAATTTCCCTTAAGATTTCATTGTTCATCAAAAGTCTCAAAATCCTACTGTTATAACTAATAATATAACTACTCTACTAATATTATAAATACGAATGTTTGTGAGTATGGATGTTTGTTTGTTACTCTTTCACGGCGGATCCGCTGAATCAATATCGATGAAATTTGGCACAATTATTCTGTATACATAGGAATAACATATAGGCAATAGAAATCCTGTTAATTCTACAGGATTAGGATGATATTGGAAAGTGCCTTATATTATCGACTTATCACACGACAACTGCCCAAGCGAACGAAGTCGAGCGTAGAAGCTAGTAAATTCTAAATATCAATTAGTCCTATCAACAAACAAACAAAAAATACCTTCTTTTTCTTCTTTAAAAATAAGTGTTTATTAAATCGAGTAGTTAGTGATTTTGAAGCCGTGGCCGGATGACTAGAATAGACCACCTTCATTTCTTACCGAGGAGTCGTAAAAGGCGACTATGGTAAGTTTACTCGCCGTGTGGTATACGACTGAGTAGAATAAATAGACCGCCCTCTTTCTTATCGAAGTGTCGGAAAAGGCGACTAAGGTAAGTCGACCCGCCATTTGGTATACGGTTGAGTAGAATAGACCACCCTCCTCGAATCCACCTCGGAGCATTGTAAAGGGTGACTAAGGTAAGTTAACGTCAGACAGGTCGTAAAATAACTACCCTAATCACGTGACATCATGTGTTTAATATGTTGTGCCGACCCCACTTACAGTGGCATAAGGGCAATAGAATGATGAGCGATTCTTAAAACTTATATGCCCTCAGTTTATAAAATAATATTGTATTTTTGAAAAATATTTGTTTTAAAAATATATGTAAAATTTATATTTCCGTGTCAGAAGTTATTTAAATTCGGGCATAAATATCAGTTTACTTGTTGATATATAAAAATACTATGCCCCGGGTGAGGATCGAACTCACGACCTTAAGATTATGAGACTTACGCGCTGCCTACTGCGCCACCGAGGCTTCTATATTTAGATGTAAAATACAATTTACTACAATAGTACAAATTTACAAATTGTTTATATGCGTTTTCTATTTATAAAAATATTTATTACGAAGACGTATATTTTGCTGTTTATTACCTATTTATTTACCTATAGCAGTATCAAAATAATCATATATCACAATCACCTCTCAAGTCTCTAAGTGGGGTCGACACAACATGTCATAAACATGTTGTCACATGGTTTGAGAACGTATTATACGATCGGCCGCTTTCATCAACTTACCTTTCGTATTTTACGACACCTCGATAAGAAAGAGGGCGGTCTATTCTACTAAACTAGACACCACATGGTGGGTAAACCGACCTGAGTCACCTATTACGACATTTCGTTAAGAAATGAGGATGGTCTATTCTACTCAGCCGGATACCACACAGCGTTCTGGTTATAAGCATAAAATTCATCAATGACATACAAATTTCTATATAACAAAAACCTTTTGTCTGCTATTCCGTTATTCGAAACACGTTTAACTGAAGAGTGCCACACAATGATATTGCTTCTTCGTCGACAAGAAATTGCGCTCTTTATGGCTTCACGGCGAGGATTTTATATCTTTTTCGTAAGTAGCATTGACTTCCAAAGTCGAAAATTCCGTGTATCCAAATTACATATTCTTATTAGGTATTTTCTGTAATACGAATATTACATGCAAAAGTCTCTCGCTTGATTATGGTACTTTAGACGCGGAGCCTAATGCTGAAACTAAGTGCTTCAATATAGTCATATAAATATCGCTTACAATTGGTAGAAATCAGAAAGTTTACTATTATAGGATATTAAACTGTTTGTCAACTTGTTATTTGAAATGCGTAATATTTACAAATTCATCGTCGTCTTATTTAGTTCTTGAGCGACGCATATGGTTTTTCAAATGTTTGTTTTACGGCATACAAATAAATTACGATTAATGACGTTCTGCTTGTACAAAAAACTACAAACTACTTAGTACAAGCTTCAGCCGTTTATGCACGTTGTTTAAGACATGTTTACAGACGTGTATAAACGTTGTGTCAGTTGCAGCTGTACTTTGTCACCAAATACCGGTTCATAGTATTTTAGCCATATGTAACGCAGAATATGTTGGTTGGATGCAGGGTGTAATTTGTTTCTGTTGGTTTTTTTTATATGTCTGATTTAACCCATTTTTATATTAAAAATACGAAAGTCTGTCTGTCAGTCAGTTACGCTTTGACGGTAGATTCGCTGAACCTGATGAAATTCGGCACAGTTAAAGCTAATATTTAAGCACCGCCACGAAGGCCGGCACAAAATTCTCATTTTTTATCTGGGACTAGCGAAACACATATTTAATTATTGAGAGTATTTAAGCGTTTAAGTTGGCGCTAACAAAGTTGCCAGTCCCTCTAGTATGCATAAATATGACAACTTTAAATACAACTGCGTAAGTAGTAAGTGCGTAGTTGCGAAACTACTTCGTGAGATAAGTAGCATAGTTACTTTAGTCTACATGCTACATAAAAAAAGTCCTATGTTATAATAAACAATATAGTTATATAGAACAAATAAATGTAAATTAACTTATGAATGTGGAATTGAACCAATTAATTAGTTATGAAGTAACTAAATTAATATATTAATGATTGAAATGGGCAATATCTAATTAACCTGTTATGTTTATTCCAAATATATTATAGGTCTACGTTTTATATTAAATTTCAAACTTTAATATTTAATCAATGTTAATAACAGAGAGGATTAACAGAGCACATGTGAATTTCATGTTTTCAGCAATTACAAGGGCGTTCTAAAACAAATGTTTTAGTTTGAACTATTTCTTTCGACATGTTTATAGTTAGCTAGTCTTTTTGGAGTATATAAGCAACATACATACTTTCTCTTTTATACATACACATTATTTTCCGAACGATATCATTTTCTAAATCGTTGCCAAAATACAAAAAATACAGAAATGTGTCCTCCCTTTTATTTTATTAAAACTTAATTGAGACGTTTTCAAAATAAAGAATGAATATGCATGACCAAGGCGAGCTAAAATCGGCGCTTTGCGCTTTAATTAACAAAATAAAAATACTTTTCCATTTTGTGATTGTTTATTTCATTATAAAAAATAATTTTTTACATATATAAAATGAGTGCGAGTTTAAACTTGTGTCATCCCTTAAAAACGAATTTTCATGATAGATCAAAAGTTGTTCTGCGGATGCGATATGTATAAATTTTTGTTGATGCAAATTTTTTACCCGTCTTTTCAAATTACATATTATGTTCACACGCCTAACTGGTTTCGTACCATTAACCGCAATTTCGCGTTTCACCCTGTATAATGTTGTTGGCTATAAAAGGGAAAATTTCATTACCATAATGGATTCCTTAAACAAACGACGGATGATTCGCGGCACCTTTGAGATTTATAAGGCATTGGCTGCTTACTAACTCGCAACAAAGTGAAAAACAAAAAGCAACATTAATTCTAATGTAATCATCAGCTTAGCACGCCATTTTAAGAGGTTAGCTTTTTTTTAAATTCCCAATGGTTCTGCGGTCACGTCCTAGTGGTGGATCCTCTAGGATCTAACTGTAGAGTCCGATATAGCGATAAACCTGTAGAACATTAAGCTGGGTCTAAGTATTATTATTATTATTAATAGAAGTTATGGCATGCTTTATAAGTAATAGCTCGTTTTACTTTTGACTATTACATGATTATATAGGATATGAATTTCTCAACATTCTAGCTATATAGAATCGTGTATTTATCGTGACTTAGTACTTTCCAAACAGCCAAGTGTTTGGAATCATTTTTATTTTCGAATAACCAATAAGATTCAATACTGAATATTGCTCTGTTCCGTGGCATATATTGCAATTTAGCCACAATAGAAGAAAATGCGACGTAAGAGTTGGTCTTTTTACTGTTATGCACTTACATTTCTGTCAAATTATTTTCAATACTTCGTTGAACTAAATCGTTAAATCATATATATATACCTTAAATGCTTATAATAGTAATCTAAATTCATTTATAACTGGTTATATCTCGTTGATAATAGGAAATCATCCTTTTTTTGAAGGTTTTATGCAATAATGATATGCAAAATGTTGTATTTTGCCTCTGTATCATTTAAACTTAATTTTTAACTGTAGCTTTTAAAGATTTTGAATCCTATTACAGTCAGTGGACACATGGTTCTACTTTCTTGTCGGGTCTCGTAAAGAGTAACTGGGACTGGGCTAAAGAGGTCTTTAGCACTTTCTAGCATAATTTATTAGAATTAGGCCTTAGCTTGCGGAATTCTGTAATATAAATAATAAATAAATAAATATATGGGACACTTACACACATGGTCATCCGTCCCCAAAGTAAGTAACTTAATACTTGTGTTATGGTAGACAGACAACTGGTGAATATATACTTATATATTTTTTAAATACATACTTAAATACAAATATACACCCAGGCTCAAAGACCGACAAATTCATTTTAAAGAAAATGTTGGTCCTCGGCGGGAATCGAACCCGCGACCCGTGGAGCCGAAGGCAGGGTCACTACCCACTGCTCCAACGAGCCAGTCCTATAGAAAAGAATGTTAGGTTTTTTTTGCTATAATCCTCGATAAATTCCGATCGACCTCTGTAGATTTCAGGTTGGTTTAATGACTTACAACGGAGAATCAAATATGACATAGTATAAATTTTTCCACAGCATTATTTGATTCCGAAATAAATTGTTGAATAAATTAACTTTTCCTAGTCTATTTGTTGCTGATGTTTCTATTATAGAACGGAAATTGAAAACAGAATTTGATTAACGTAAATAATTCCATAACTGACCCCGATCACAATATTGGTAATTTCAATATTGGGCATCCATTTCCTAAAACGCTTAAATTCAAGCAATGGACAAATCCATTCTTTAATGTATATTATTGATTATTAATATTAAATTATTGTTTTATATATTTTTATGTTATCAATACGATACTGTCACTTTGTCTCTTTCTTCAATTCTCAATCCATTGTTGTGTATCTTCTTCCATATGACATAATCAAAGGTCTTCCATATCACACGATCTTATGCCGCCTGAATCCAGTGGCTCCGCGTGACTTTAATCCGTCATTCAACTATGGATCTCCTACTTTCTGATTTGATCATGCAGAGAGACTCCGAGCGTAGTTTTATCCAAAGTCCACTGATTCCATTTTATGAAACATTATTAATTTAAACCAGTTTTTATTTAAATGTTTGCTGTTTGGTAGCCGGCTGATTAGAATAGAACGTCCTCATTTCTTACCGAGGTATCGTAAAACGTGATTAAGATAAGTTGACCCACCGTGTGGTACCCGTTTGAGTAGAATAGACCACCATATTTCTTACCGAGGTGTCGTCAAAAAGTGGAATAAGGGCAGAAGGATGATTTTGGTTTTTAGTTAAATGTATAGTCAATTACAGATGGTGACGACGTGAGCTTTACAGTTGACAAAGCAAAAAACATAATATTATTATTTGTACATTACATACTCCTTCTATATTAACTATTCACTTTGTTTCGTCTTGTGATATGTTTATAAGAGTAGATTATATGTGTCCCGAAAAACAGTACCCTTTTCTTGTCGTTACGCACGAAAGCCTAAGGGAGAATCATTAGTCGTTACTACTTGTACAGCCTTTTCTTGCGAGGATACAAAAATAACTATCAGAATCAATGTTTTCCTCAGTTTTTCGTTGTACCTTTTCCAAAGATAATGGGAAAAATAGGGAGGGGTTTCCACAATACTGCCGACTTAATAGAAATTGTGTTGGTTATTGAATGACTAGGTTATTTTATTACATCTATATAAATTTTATTATATCCAATAAAATGGATTTATTTGTTGAGTTCTGCCGTTGTGGGTATACCAATGAATAGCTTCTGGATTGGTTTTAATAAATTATCCTCAGTTATGTATGTATTTTAGACACATTTTCATTTACAATAATCTAATTATGATGTTATTAAATTTAAAGATACAATGATTTTTACAGGCACTTGTTTTTAGTTACATATTTTAAACCATTGCGTGCAACTACTTAGTAATTAAATAAGTATTGCTCAGAGTTATTATACTAGAGTAAAAGAGTCATAGGCAAGCCTGTAAGTGAGGGAGTCACAAAAAATAAGAACAGGGGGAAGATGAAACTCATATACTATAGTTATCTTTATCTAATCACACATAAAAAGGAGAGATAGATCATAAGTGTCGTTTGTTTTCTCTTTATTGTCGATGGACACCTTTTAAGCTGGCTACATTACTCTAGTATAATAACTCTATGACTCTACGGTTCGAAATGACGGTTCGAGGGTAGGAAAGATTGCCAATAGCTTACAATTGCACACCTGAAAGTATGATATGATATATGTAAGGAATATCTGCGTAAGAATAGTTATTATCCTCCTGCTCTTATCCCAATCTAAGTGCGGTCGACACAATATGTTGTCACATGATTTGGCTACGTATTTTACGACCGGCCGCCTGCCTGACCTCAACTTACCTTAGTCGTATTTTACGACACTTGGGTAAGAAAGAGGGTGGTCTATTCTATTCAATCGGATACCATACACCGTATGGTGACGCGTCACGGTCACGCGACGGTCACGCGACTAAGGTAAGTTAACTTACCTTAGTCGCCTTTTACGACACCTCGATAAGAAAATAGGGTGATCTATTCCACTCAGCCGGATGCCACACGGCGTAAGAACAGTTGAAGATAATAATTAATGATTACGTTGTTTGTAGTCTGTCCCAGTGCGTAATAAGGTCACCTCGTGGCTACTAATATTGCAATATTTCGGCGAGGATTGCGAAAACGAGAAGTAACTTCTAATTTGAATTTACGATATTAGGACAAAGATAAAGGATTTAATTGTGTCGCCGGAATTTAATTGATTACGTAAAATCGTCAAGTTTTGGAAATCACATTTTTTATTTATAGTGCGCACTTTTTGTAGTACGAGTGTTAACTAATCCTACATGTATAAGGTATGAGAACGGTTTTGCTTCCTACAATTAGCTTAGCATTACATAGATTTTCTTAACAAAACGTGGATTAGAGCAAAATAATTCTATCATTACTTTTGTAATAAGCTTTTCCATAAGCTCAATCATAAGGTTTCCTTATTGTACTCCCTTGTAATATCTTTAAGCTAAGTTATGGATAAACCATAATACATATACCATACCATATGAACAACAAGTGTGGTTGCGTTGCGATTGATAAAGTTTTGATCGAGAAACTTTAAAGCTACAAGTTTATGGAAACTAGAGCTTTGTAGTAAATATCTTATAAGTAAATTTGATACGCTCATAGATATTTCGACGTAGGAAAATAGTGATTTAGTTAAGGATGCTCAAATCGAAATATTTTTTCAAATTCTTTTTTTTAACTGATGGACATGGACTTTTATTTTCAATTAACAATATTTATCGAATACTTCTACACTATTTTCGTTAAAAATTTAAAATGTTTGTAGGTAAAAATAAAAAAATATATATTAATGCCCCGGGTGAGGATTGAACTCACGACCTTAAGATTATGAGACTTACGCGCTGCCTACTGCGCCACCGAGGCTTGTGTAACCGAGATGAAAATACCATAGACATAACAGTTATATTATCCAAAACACTAAAATATTTGCTAAACTATATATACTATAACTTGTTGTTTCCTTAAGCCCAATAGAAACAAAGATATCTAGAGCTCTGCCACAGATTTTTCTATGAAACTAATGCCCATAATCAAAATGAGTGATAGGCGAGTTGACTAACATTGTTGCCAAATCCAAACAATGGTTATAATCGATAGATTTTAGCTTATTTTAGCGAATTTCAGCGTACTTCATTTATTAATGATTAAATTTTTTTCTTCTATTTTTATATCTTACGTGTTATAATAAAGTACAATATTAACAGATTTTGTTATTGAAATAACTAACATCAGAAGCCAAAACTGCTTTATCTCATATATAAATATAGCCTAGAGTGTAAAAAGGATACTAGAGACTATATAGAATAATATGGTCTAAAAGTTAGCACAAAGTTTTCTTCATTGGACTGATCTTAGTGCTACTCGATGAGAACTTGGAGCAAACACTGGCCATTTGCCAGGCGACCAAGTAAACCACAAGCCCGCTGTTTTGCCTTAAACTATTCGTAATGAATCCAGGAATTAATTTCTCGACATAGAATAAATCTGTAGTGTAAACAATTTAAAAAAATAATTCAAACCAAAACCGTCATATAAAAACACACACAAGCTATTGTTCTCGTATTCAAAAATAAAATTGCAACAAGTTAATTTCAACTTAAGGGAATTGGTAATTTTCTTCAGTACTTGGACAAATAAAGGGCCGACTGAGTAAAATAGACCATCCCTTTTTCTTACTCAGGTGTTGTAAAGGGCGACTAAGGTAAGTTGACAGGCAAACCGCCGGTCGTAAAATACCTAGCCAAATGTGACAACATGTTTATAACATGTTGTGCCGACTCCACTTAAAGTAAGATAAGCGCAGGAGATTTGAAGTTACGACTATAGAGTAATGACGTTTAAAGGATTTTTTTTCCGATTTAAAATTTAGATTTTATATATAAAGATTTTATTTATTAATTAACTTTATGAATCGAATGGAAAATTTCCCGTGCCATGTAGAGCCAGCAACAAATACAATGATAATTTCTATAAAAAAATGATTCTTAATACGTATAATTTGTCTATTTATGTGAGGTTTAACTCCATTTATTTTAACCTGAATCATAAAATTGGTACTTTTTTATGAAGGGGTTATATATTTTCCATTAAATTGTTATGTTATTCTTAAACCGTGTGGTATCCGGCTGAATAGAATAGTACCACCCTCATTTCTATCCGAGGTGTCGTAAAAGGCGACTAAGGTAAGTCGACCCGCCGTGTGGTATCCGCCTGAGTAGAATAGACCAACCTCATTTCTTACCGAGGTGTCGTAAAAAGCGACTAAGGTAAGTTGACCCACCGTGTGGTATCCGGTTTAGTAAAATAGACCACCCTCTTTCTTATCGAGGAGTCGTAAAATACGACTAAGATAAGTTGACGTCAAGCAGGCGGCCGGTCGTAAAGACGCAACCAAATCATGTGACAGCATGTTTGTAACATGTTGTGCCGACCCCACTTAGAGTGGGATAAGGGCAGGAGGATGATGTTATTCTTTAAATATTGTCTTAATAGAATAAAGAATGTTAGTAGATTAACTTAGTTACACTTGAAAATATACTTGAAAACTATGTTGTGTAAATTTCAGCCTTCTTGTTGTCTTGTCAATCTTGCAAATTGAATTCAACCCACTTCTCGGGGTCCGAATTGGTTGAAATTTTATATACTGGTCCAACCTGATGATAATGCATTTATGATATGCAGACGTATAATGAGACATGCAGTTTATGATAAGCATGACCTGATGCTGCTGAAGGTATTGGCTCCAGACAACTGCACAACGGTTAACGGTAGGGACATGAAATTTAGATAAAAACTTTTATTTATTAAAAGCTTTTATTATGTTTAACTTATTTAGCTTATATATTGTCATTTTGCGCTGGCTGTACATTTGTTTAACATGAAATGACAAACGACCGGAAGAAAGGCCAGTAGATTAAAAAATCCGGGCACAAAACTCGTCGTTTATTAACGTAGCCGCAAAGAAAACAGTCGCCCGGAGATATTTACATTTTAATGTATACTTAAGATTGAAATATGAGCTTGAACTGCTTTTTCATATTATTCATTTAGAAATAAGCTTTGGTGTATAAACTTCAACTCTATAAACTACTTGATATCATTTTAAAAGAAATTCGCATTTCTGCTAATACCTTATTTCTTTCACTTTTTGTGACGAACCTAATTCAAATATCAAATTACCAACATATTTAAGTACAACTCCCTTCTACTCAATGCAATACTTTTCAACCCGTCATAGTGTCATGACTAGTCATAATACTGTAATAACTGTAATCCTGTCATTTATGTTACAGTCAT
This sequence comes from Morpho helenor, assembly GCA_029227775.1. Taxonomy (NCBI): domain Eukaryota; kingdom Metazoa; phylum Arthropoda; class Insecta; order Lepidoptera; family Nymphalidae; genus Morpho; species Morpho helenor. The sequence goes on from JARGCU010000006.1 coordinate 7,167,104, forward strand.
AAACAAGCCCCTACTTTCTAATGATCACGTGATTATCGCGCTGTCAGTATATCCGGTATTAAAAACCAAGCAGATGATATTTGACTACTTTCGTTCCCGATAACAATAATAATACATTAATTTTTAATAATGTCCTACAGGTGCAATATTTATTACACAGATATGCGTAGAAATTGCCACTCTAATACTGTAGCAAATGACCAAACTAGAAGCCTTTAATAATCATACTTAATCTTCTTATAGTCTTTAGCGATAACGTTAATAGCAATAAATAAACGCTTAAAGTGAGAAAATTTTTCAAGGAAAGCTTATCTTGATATATTTAACGTTTAAACATATGGTATTATAAAGAATTTGCTTAAATTATATAAAACATTTATTACTTCGTAAATTAAATCGAAGGACCGATATCTTTGTATTGAATTTAATTTATTTAATGTATCGTGTAATTGTCCTTTTACTTCTTCATACTTCAGTTAATCATATCCATTTAGAATTACCATTAAACGTCTTCAATCTTATCTGATCTACTGCCATAGGTACTTAGAATTGTTATCTTTATAATCTCATCAGAAAACAGAACGGTGATCGCGTGATGATCTTCTAGATTTTAGTGTAATAAAATATAATATGAAAAGAACCGATTTTCCTCGAAGTTATACATATAGTAAATCACAGAAACAACCTAAAAATAAAACCTGACTATGATCGTCTGTAATTAGTGTAATATTATTTCGTAATATTTTTTTTTTATAATGGGTGTAATTTGGCATAGGGCAAACTCCAAAATGTACGATAGCACTGAAAAAATTTAGTGAAATTAGGAATAGCACGGATAACATTTAATGCTGAGTGCCTTTCAAGATAAAACATTGCAAAGTTATATATTTGTTCGCAATGAAAATGATTAAATAATGATTTGTTTTAATACCTCTAGTTTCTTTTATGTACAACGAAGTTCACAGACTAGGATTAAGTAGTCATCTCAAAAAGAAATGTTTCTTTTCTCACACAACTTTTAATTGATTGGCTTGGTTAACTTTTTTCCAATAAACAGGTGTTTCTTAATACAGTTTATTTCTGTTTTTTTTCTCTTGGGTATTGGTTAACGAATATCGCTCGTACGTTGTACTTAATGTAATCAAATAGTAACATAATTAATTGATTAGGTAATCATTCAATTTTTTTGTAAAAATATAGTTAAATCATATTCTAAAATATTTTTACAGGACAAAAAACGTAGGAATATCATGAATAAGAATATAGATTCATCTCAAATTAATATTATTAACTTAATTAAATTATATATATATATATATTTAAGTCTTATATACATAAAATAATGAGAGTGAAAAGAAAATATTGTTATTTGTCCTTGTGAGGTTTCGCATAGAGACAGTTGGAAGGGCTGGAGTGTGAAATATACAACATTTTATCTCGCTATTGAAGTCTACGCTGATAAAATCGTGGGCGAAACTTACTAAAATTATATAAAACGTCCTTGAACTGTTGCGACCCTGAAACGATCTAATGTGATGTTGAACTCCACTCATATGAGTTACGTTAATCATACATCCAAATATAATGAATATATCTGATGCATATAAACACGTAGTCGAATATCAGACTACATGATTAAATGTTGAGATAAACTTCTTTCTTAAAGACATTAATTCTTAGTAAACGACTTTATCTTTTACACAAACAAATATATCGGTTATGGACTACAATAGCTAAAAACATAAATTGAGCAAACGATGTTCAATATTCCTCGCGAAATAAGTGATAAACATTAAATTCAGTTTTCTGACCTCGAGCAAAATAAATATTTTGTGTATTTACTGATGGAACTTACAGCCCAATTCGTCAAAGGTTTAATTTTGAGGCTGAAATCTCTTTGCAATTCAAAGACCGGCAGCGATCCGAATTCATAAAATTAATATTAATTTTCATCATGATATTTTTGATATAGCAATGAAAACGACGAAGAAATTTCTGTATTTCCTCCAAGAGATCATCGAATATAGCTTTATTTACTTCTTATATATGTATTAATTATGTGATATTTTCTAAGACATGAATTTATCTCTGTGGTATTACATTATTTTTTAAATTATATTATTAAAATAAGTACGATAGTGGATCACTTAAAAGTTACATGTATGTATGTATATATATACATATGTTTTATTCATAAATAATGTGACAGAGCCTTGCTTTTTTAAAGATATAAAAAAATATAAAACTTTTATTTAAAAAAATTATTGGCCAGGTAGTGCTGCGACCCGGAGTATTTTCATTTCATTAGTCCGCCCGTTCCCCACTGAGCTATTACAACTTTACAAATGACAGCTAAAATATCATTTACATTGTATTCTACATTTTATCATTCTTTCAGTGCCCGAAAACAGTAATAAAACGATAAAGGGATACAATTTTGAATAAATCTAGATTATAGCTAGATCGATTTTCCTCCCAAAACCCACTATATGCTGAATTTCATAAAAATCCCTCAAAATTAACTCATTTAAGATATAAATTACTATTAATACTCACTGTAACTTTACTGTAATCTATAATAGAAAAATCAGAACAATGTAATGTTTTCTTTCTAATAATAAATGATATAAATATTTAACTCGATTCTTAAGAACTTTCCCGGATGGCGGTAGGCATGGCATATCTCTTTATCAGTGACAACTATTCAAGGAAACTTCGCACTTTGTTGTCTCTTTGTAGAACTTACTTCGAACTTCTCGAAATTTCTGGCGGTTCGCCAGTTAACTAACTTGCAAGTGACTGCAGTGGTAGAGTATGGGTAATTTTTTACCTGCATTGATTTGTGTAACGCCTATCAAATATATACTATTCGTGGTACCAACGACTTTATTCACGTTGACTTTACTGTTAATTAGCCTTAATTATGTATCATTTGGGGCCTCCTGTCACAAGTTCTAATAACTAGTACTAGAAGTACTAGTAACTTACTAGGGTGGTCCCAGATAAGCCTAGCGATAAGATCGTGCGACCAATGATAAAATATGTTTTGCTGTTAAAACTTATGTAGGTATGTAGTTAATAATTGCAATTTATCACATGCTTCACGGTGAAGGAAAATATCGTGAAGAAACCTGCGTATCTCTAGAGAATTTTCGGGCCAAGCTACTTGTAGCCTACTAATCCTCATTTCCACATTGGAAGATTAGCTCCAACTCTTCTCTCCAAAAACAATGAAAGGGGGCCTATGCCCAGCGATGGGATAGTAACATACCGTTACTTTTCTACTTTACTTTATGTGTTATATAATTGTTTGCTATTCCAGAATCACAAACGAGTTTTTTTTTCATATATATTATCCCGGTGTATAAGATTCACTTGTGCCAAATTTCATCAATTTTGGTCAAGCGGTGAAAGCGTAACAGATAGACTTTTGCGTTTGTAATATTAGTGAGGATTAAATCCGTCAATAAAACTTTGATATTTAATTGTTTTTGTATGGTTTGCATATTTTTTATCACGTCTGATGGTTAGATAAGACGCAAATTTTGTAATATTTATAAAATCAAAACTTTACTTCAACTAAATACTAAATAGTTCACTGAGTAAAAATCGACTGCTTAGAAAAAAAGTTTCCATTAAATTTACTTATATTTTGTAGTAGGTACGCTATTGTTCGACTCAACCATTAATCTAGGTCAATATTATTATATTTAGGCTCAGTATATAATAAAATTTAATCGAAGGTGATTTCTCACAGAGAACAGGGTTTCGTTTTGAAGGGCCGTTTCATTGGCAATAGAGTGAACCATCAATTTTGTTTTTACGCCGAGTGCACGCGGTCAACAGCGCTGAGGACGACGTATAAAATGTTTTATTACGGTTCACAAAAAAACACTCAGTTACGGTAACTTGATTTTGCCGAAATAGAAAAATATTATTTGCAAAATTGACCTCTTGTGTTGGCGGTATATCCATGCCGGTATTACCCATTCACTACGGAAATGCTTTGGCTGGATTAATCGAGGAAACGATTGTTTCTAAATTGGTTCACACTGTAATAGTGGGAAACTACGGAAATACACGAGTTCAGCTTAACGATGTCCTGTTACAATACTATTTTTCTTTTCAATGCTATTTTACTGATACAAAGCATATTTTTATCTTAAAACTCTTTAATATTATATTTTAATGAGTTTAATCTTGTATATATATATTATTCTGAATTTTGGAAATGGCTCCAACTATTTCATCATGAAATAGTTCAATTCAGCATGTAGGGGCTTTTTGGTGTTATCGATCTAGCGAGGTAATATTAAAAAAAAGTTTTATTCCTGTTTTTGGGCACTGAAAAAAACTACTATAATTTTATGAGAAAGGATAATTACGCTGTCAATTGCAGAATCATGATAGCTTAATATTGTAACGAGCGGTCTAGGATCGATACCCGATGCAATTTTTTCAAAAATATTTTTAATTGTATTTTATTAAAAAAAATTACCGAGCAAGGATTGGTCACCCCGGTACTATAGATTAATACGTGTTATCGTGTGTTAATTATAAATGAAGGCAATAAGAGATATAGAATTCTCTAGAGATATGCTGGTTTCGTAAGGATGTTTTCCTTTACAGATAATCATGTAATAGATCGCAATTATCAATCAGACACATAAGTTTTAACAGAAAAACTCATTGGTGCCTGCCGGGGTTTGATCTGTGACCTCTCGAAAGAGTCACTTGATTTCACCGCTGGGCTATTACAGCAGTTAGAACAGCGTGGTTTGTCATAAGTCTTATTCTTACGTATAAGGAGAGACGAGGCTTTTCCCCGCCTGAGGGGGTAGCTCTTAATTTACAATTGAACAACATTGTCAGGTTCTTGTAGTAAAAATGACAAAGTAATAAACTTAACGTTATATTAACATCACCTGAGCATGAAACTATGTTGCATTCTTACACGGAAATTTATTATACATACTATACATTATACCTATACTGCTATAAAGCAACTTTTACGACTTAAGAAGGGGTTCATTATACGAGGGCTGTTATAATTAATGTTGCTTTGATAAAATAAATGAAGCTCTTCGAATGAAATGATATGTACAAAACATGATTTAATTTTCAAATAATTGTATTATTGTCAATCTAAAGATACCGTCAAATACAAAATTTATAATAACAAATTGTAGATAAATAAGTAAAGTAAATAAGTAAAATAAGGATTTTTTAATCTTGATTGGCCAGCAGTAACCTTGCCTTCAGCGCCGCGGGTTGCAGTTTCGACTCCCGCTGGGTGCCAACATTTTGTTAGTATAATATAAGAAACTGCCCCAATTTATAGGTACCAAGATAATAAATGGAAATGGTGAACTGAAGATGTTTTAATATCGCCGAGGAAATATGTTACTGAAAAAATAAATATAAGACAAATTACATCACCATTTTCATATATAGGGCAATAACTGAAATGTATTATTAAACCATTGGAAGAGAAAATATATTACTTTATGTACGTGGAATTATTGTTGAGGCAATAATCTGCGATGTTATACTTTCTTGATTAAATATATAAGAATGCTTTTGAATTCAATAGCGGTGGATCAAGATGGGCAATTTAGTACTGAAAATAGATAAGAATAATAATTTGTACTGATATATTATGAAACAGTGGCCGTCATAGGATATCCGACTGAGCAGAATAGAACACCCTCATTTCCTAAAAAAAGGTGTCGTAAAAGGCGATAACTTTAAGTTGACGTCAGGCAGGCGTAAAATAACGAGCCAAAACATGTAACAACATGTTTAAAACACGCTGTGCCGACCCCACTTAAAGTGGGATACATTGGCTTATTAAGTACATTAGTATTTTTTTAAACACTCAACTTTTAAAGATTTAAAAATAGGGTGATAGTTTGATAAAATGTTTAATGAATTACTACACAATATACATTATTTAAATGTATATTGTGTAGAGTAAATGGTTATTCTTTTATTTTTTGGAGAATTTGGAGATCGACCACAGTGTGGGGTTGTGGGGGACAAACAATATGAAATATATGTACGTTCATAGGTTTTGATAGCTTGTTGATCACTTGTCCATCAAAATGGACAGATCAATTTTATGGAATATGGAATTTAATGGATAGATTGATAAATTGTATAAACATGCTGTCACATGATTTGGCTGCGTTTTTACGACCGGCCGCCTGCCTGACGTCAATTTACCTCAGTCGTATTTTACGACACCTCGGTAAGAATGAGGGTGGTCTATTCTACTAAACCGGATACCACACGGCGGGTCGACTTACCTTAGTCGCCTTTTACGACACCTCGGTACGAAATGAGGGTGGTACTATTCTATTCAGTCGGATACCACACGGCTTCCTAGTTAAGCCTACCTATATGTAAGCAAAAGTACCTACATAACCTTTAACCCGGTACAAACACTTATAATGTATATACATGCCCTCACTACATATCTTCTTTTTAACATTGGGAAACTAGTGATACAAACAAAGCTGTATTAGTAATATATATAGATTATTTAACTATTACATATGTTTAGGTACCATTCCATTTTCGACTAACTTCCAAAGTTAAGCTATTGTGGCTAGATTGCTTAGGCGGGTCAGTGGAGTTATTAACTCCTTTGACAAACTATTTTGGTGTAATATCAGTATTGTATTGAACCCGATAGAGCGGCTTCTAATTTTATTACATTGATGAATATTATTCTTGTTTAATCTTGGTTTTAAGGTCAGTGACGTTTTAAGATACAATGTGTCCATGTTAGTATAATAAATACGATAATTTGTGGAAAGACAGTCTTTTTCACTAAATCACTGGTTAATCTCATTTTGGTTGAAATTTGAGAGTTTCATTCACTTATTCATTTTAACTCGTTACTAAATTACACTCAGAAATTTAATGTACATAATAAAAAAAATCTTTATTTCCTTTTAGGTCCTATTAAGTCATTGTATTACACGTGAATCTATGGAAGAAATTCGCTAATTATTTTTTTGTTGTGCGTTTCTTATGGAAATAAAATTTGTAAGTTTAGCGGAACATTAAAAAACTCGTCGGTTTTTTCCTTATACCGCCGTGGGGTATATCGCTGACTATAATAGAAAACCCCCCACACTTCTTACCGAGGTGTTGTAAAAGTCGACTAAGGTAAATTCACGTCAGGCAAGCGGCCGTTCGTTAAATATCTACCCAAAACATGTATCAACATGTTTAAAACATGCTGTGCCTGTAATGTATTGAAATCAAAACGCCAAGTTTAAGCAACAGTTTATTCCAAACTGACAAATCAATAACAATATTGCAATTACTTACAATTACATTATATTTATATTAAAAATACAATATACTATACTATAATGCCGACTCCATTTAGAGTGGGATAAGGGCAGGAGAATGATGATGGTTTTCCTCTATAATATACATATCCACCTTAACTTAACGCCTAGCTCTCTCAAATAAATCTACCAAAAAATATAGTTTTAAGTTTATAAGCATCTATTTTTACGCGAGCCCCTCGATTTGGCATTTGAAAGGATCGCTATGAGGCCGGCGATATTTCAAAGCTTACACTGCGCGCACCCAGGGATTCACCTGAAAATCCTTCCATTTCATCTCTGTTTTATTTTAGCTTAGATAAGAATGTAGGGATTTTCTTAGACGAATGATAAGGCCAGTGGTAAATTATTGTGATGCTCTTTTAGTAGCCTTATACAAGTTATTTATAATACTAATCTGAAGGTAATCTACAACATTTAGATGATGTTTCAGTTACATGTTTATTATGATTTGTTCCGTGTGGTATCCGGCTGAGTAGAATAGACCAACCTCATTTCTTACCGAGGTCTCGTAAAAGGCGACTAAGGTAAGTTGACCCACCGTGTCGTATCCGGTTTAGTAGAATAGACCACCCTCTTTCTTACCGAGGTGTCGTAAAATACGACTGAGGTAAGTTGACGTCAGTCAGGCGGCCGGTCGTAAAAACGCAGCTAAATCATGTGACAGCATGTTTATAACATGTTGTGCCGACCCCACTTGGAGTGGGATAAGGGCAGGAAGATGATGGTTATTATGTTTTCTTTTTTCATTAGATTATAGTTCAATAGCATCAGTCACCATCTTTAAAACATGTAGTGCCGATCACACTCATAGTGTCGGCATTACATGTTTTAAAGATGTTGTTACATGTTTTGGCTAGATATTTTACGACCGGCCGCTTCCCTGGCGTCAATTTACCTTGTCGTCTTTTATGAAACCTCGCTAAGAAATGAGTGTGGTCTATTCTACTTAGCCAAATACCACATGGCGGATTAGAGTATAGATCAATGGAAACAAAATATACATTAGACTAGCTAAGAAAACACAAATTAATCTGAATTAAATAAAATTGTTTTTTATTGTATTATAGAAATCTACTATTTAAATAATTTAAATCTACTACTATTTAATACTAAGTTAAAGTCTCGAGCGGAAAAATATAGAAAGTTCAGTTTGAAACAATATTAATAATTTAATGTTGTCCGTGTGGTTAGAAGGACATACTAATAATCATTTTTTCTTTGCCACCCTGCCGATGCAAGCTACAAGCCTCCGTCATAAAAATATATTAAAGCTATTAAAATAAATTATAACAAGAAATAAAGTAATCTATTTAAATACAACAAAAGTTACTTACAAAAAAGTAAATCGTACTTTTTGCATAGCATTATATGTAGTGTTTTATCTTATAGTATGGAACAATTATAAACCCTACACATTTTAAATTATACAATAAAATACAACTCTTTCATAGCAAGAATTTAGTTAAAATTATTTCAGAGTAAGGTGGAAAAAGGTTAATCCCTAGAGGAAACGCTTCTCTTATGTTACAACGTAAAATTCACGTGTTTTCGACAGACTTAATTCTTAATGGAGGTTTATGAAAAACTTTTTACTAATTAAATCAGAAGTGCAGTATGTAAAAAAATATTTATTAATAGTTTCGTACTTACGAAGGACGAGGAGGATGTCAAAATATGGTCATAATATCTACGAGTATAAATTATGATACAATTATTTCATACCAAGTGATTTCTAAAATAAAAATAGCCGTCCCACAAACGTTGTTTGTTGAAGTAGATAAAAGTTTTGCTGTTGACATATATATTGCTCTAGATATTAAATACCGCAACCTTTTTGCCCGAAGGGATTCTTGAAAAATGTCTTTAGCTTTGAACCTTTTTTCTTCTACAGGTTAAAGGTTCGAAACAAGCGAATAGTTGTGATGCATGTGAATATTCGTAAAGTACCTTGATATATTTTTACTTAAAAGTAAAGAACTGTGTTAAAAACTCTCTTAGAATGAAACGTTACGTTAGTGATATCATAATTCAAAAGTGAAATATCTTTTTCGATTAAAAATGTTTCCACTAATGTGTGTTTAAGGATACAATTATGGAATTAAGATCGTTAAAGATAATATTATTATTTATTACAATTAATTATTACAATTACGGCTTTTTCTCTCTTTTTTAATAGATGGATATCTACTGTTTTTACGTCGTTTTGTATTTTCGTGGCCTTATCTATATGTCTACCTTTATATATTATATGCTTTCTTGCCCTTATCCCACTAATGGGGTCAGCATGTTATAAATATGTTGTCACATGGTTTGGCTACGTATTTTATGACCGGCCGCTTGCCTGACGTCAACTTAACTTAGTCGCCTTTTGCGACACCTCGGTAAGAAATTAGGGTGGTCTATTCTACTCAGCCGCATACCACACGGCATCTACGTGTTTCCTTTAATCGATATATTTTTCTTTATGGAGTCTTCAATACATTATCGACAATATATATTTTCCCTTTAAAAAAATCTGTTTTTTTTTTGGGTATTTCATCAAAATATATCAGCCCTATAAATTGATTGCAAATATACAACGTAAAAAACAGCTTTGTTTTATGACTTTATCCAATCTATACTAATATATAAAGCTGAAGGTTTGTTTGTTTGTTTGAATCTCAGGAACTACTTTATCAAGGAAGGCTATTATAGACTATATAACTTTACGCTAAGATGAACAGAAGAGGAGGAGTAATAATAAATATTGCGAAAACGGCAAAATTTAAAGCTTTCCTTGCGTGCGCTAAGTAAATCGTGAAAGTTATTCATAATCTTTTATAATTAATTCACGATAACTATTTTTATGTTCAAGATTTCAATCCGAAAAAAAAGTGACACACCGATGTGACCACGGAAGTAAAGCTGCTGGCACAGCTAGTTTTTAATAAAGTAAACGAGATACTAGACCGCACAAGTTTTATATAAAGTATTGAGTAGGTACATAAATAAGTCTTTCATTCGGTTAATGGAAAAAGAGTGCTCGAGGCCGTGTCCCCATCGATGAAACCTAGCACGTCGGCGGCAGCTTGCACTGGGTAACGTCACTCCCAGGAAAATTGTGATTTCAAAACACAGTGTTGCAGTATTTTATTAAATAAATTAATGGGACTCGAGAGAGCGTAAACCACAGAAAGCATCTCCACAGATTTACAGAATCAAAATGAATACTTTAACACCTTATAAATATTCACGAAGTTTTTTTTTTGTTATGCATAAATATGTGAATATACCGAAATGTCGTGAAAGGCGACATTGGTAAGTTGACCCACCGTGTGGTATTTGGTTGAGTAGAATAGACCACCCTCTTTCGTACCGAGGTGTAGTAAAATACGACTAAGGTAAGTTGATGTAAGGCCAATCGTAAAATACGTAGCCAAATCATGTGACAACATGTTTATAACATGCTGTGCCGACCCCACTTAGAGTGGGGTAAGGGCAGGAGGATGATGACAAATATATGAATATATGTATGTTACAGTACACTATATCACAAGCAATCCTATCGAGTGGTTAAAAACTGTATTATTCAAGAAAGCTACAAATAGTTGTTTGATATTACGTAATTACCGAAAATTTTTACATATTCGAAACGTTCAAAAGCGTTTTTATAAATTCATAAAAGACTCGCATAGTTTTTTATGATTATAGCCTTTGCAAGATCGGATTCAGATAAAACTACAGTAACCGAATAGGGAATTGGAATAAAAACTAGCGAATATGAATAATTAAGTATATATTTTTACTTTATTGTACCAACTATATTCAGAGTTTCAGTGCTGTTCTACGTTTGAAACACTTCAGAGAATAATTCGTATTTGTTTTTTGGGAATATTATCTTTCATTTCTCTTTAAGCTTTACCCGTCCTAGTATTTGCTCTCCATAAATATTCAGAAACTAAAATGTAATGAACATCTAAACAGTCGTATTCTTCATATGTAAACAAAAAACCGAAACTCAGATGTATTAGCGCTGCTAATTGATATATCATAAATGCAGTAATTCAAATTAAAACTCAAAATATTCTTAATTCAAGTACACTTGTAAACAAGTTTTTGAACTGCTGCTGGTTCGGAAGTTTCTAGCGAGAAGAGCCAGCAAGAAACTCGGCGGTCATTACTATTTTTTCTAAGAGTAGCTATATTCTTATCACTGATGTAATCCTCCATATTAAAGTAGGCTTTCTGTATCAATATTACTTCTGTATCAGGCGTTTTGTATCTCCCTTTAAGTGTTTCTAAACCGCTGTAATGCTAAAGCAAAATTGGTTGCGGAATTTTATATGGAGTATACCGAAACTCACATCGATTTCCGTACATTTGCTTAGACAAGAGATGCAAACTTATGTCGGTTCCTTTGTCTATTATATACATCGCATAGTAAGATAATAAAGACAGAGACCATATATTCAACACAGTAAAAGCATATTTTCTTTTGCACACATCTGTATTACGAATGAGTGCCAAATACTTTTTTTAATGAATAAGTTTCGCGAGTCTAACAAAGGAAAATTGTCATACGAATAGCTTGCCTAGCCAATTCGCCTCGCTAGAGGAAACGGTTGTTATGCTCAGAGGCAGGCCAGACGAGACCTCAGAGCGTTTTAACGAGCAAAACTTTCAACAGACAAGAGAATTTTGTTTGCTGTGTACGTTGGCTGTGTAGCTTTTTATATTGTTTGGTTTCAGTTCAAATTGAATAAAGGAAAATTTTAAAGCCACATAAGACATTAAAAAGTTATTTAAGTAAAAAAAAAAATCATCATCATCCTCCTCACTTATTTAATTATTTTACATGTTATAAACATGCTGTCACATGTTTTGGCTAGATATTTTAAGACCGGCCGCCTGCCTGATGTCAACTTGCCTTTATCGTATTTTACGACACCTCGGCAAAAAATGGGAGTGGTCTTTCTACTCAACCGGGTACCACACAGCGGGTCGACCTAACTTAGTCGCCTTTTACGTCACCTCGGTAAGAAATAAGAGTCTATTCTACCTATCCGGATACCACACGGCTTTAAAGATATACTTTTAAAAGTTAAAAAAGACTTATAATAGATTAGACACTTATAAAAAACTAGAGCAAGTTTAATAGCCTTTTTGAATCATTGGAATAGTGTACACGTCAGATTAGGATGCCAGTGTTTGCAAATAATTAAGGTTTCTAAGTGTATTTAAATTTGATGTATTTATAATATTATTAACATATTTTTTTAAAGAAATGGGGTTACTAACAACAATTATGATCTGATGAAAATTTTTAAGGATGTATTTTTAATTATATTTTATAATCTGGTACAATCTTCATATCATTATCATTATCATTTCGTTTCATTCATATCAATTCGTATCAAATCGAATTACATTAAGACGTCGTTAGTTACGTCGTTTAAATATTTTTTGTTTTTACTGCACATAATACAATGTATTCTGAATACAAAAATAATTCTTATGTAGTAAATCTAACGAATGTCAGAAGTACAATGCGCCACATTAATAAAACAAAAGGCGGAATTAAATTCTGCGGTTACTTTACGAGACGGCGGCGCTAATAAACCTAAGCGAATGCATTTCAGCTAAGAGCTACAATTATTTACTTAGTGTCTGTGTAATTAGGTATTATAGTTAATGATAATAGCCATCACAAATTTGGGCACATTTTTAATTAATGATGATTTTTGTTACTCTGACCTTTCTCTGAAGACTGTGTCTACAAATATAATGATTATGTAATTAATAAGGAATCAAATCAATCATACGAATAATTGTATCGGGGTATATTATTATTATATATGAAAACTATTTCTTTAAAGAATCTTATATATAAAACTAGCGGTTCGTTCTGGCTTCGTACGCGAATAAAATATATAGCCTATGTCACTCAGAGAAAAAAATGATTAAAATCGTTCCAGTAGTTTTGCGTTAAGCGAAAAAATTAGTAATTACTTACGACATCAGATTAGAAACCTCAAAAATTACAGTATTTCTCTACTCCATATTGAATGCTATTTTACATATAAACGTTCCTCTTTAATCACTCTATCTATTTAAAAAAACCGCATCAAAATCTGTTGCGTAGTTTTAAAGATTGCGTAAGTTTTGAAGCATACATAGGGATATAGGGGCATAGGGACAGTGTCTCTCGTGTCACAGTGTTACCATATTACTCCGAAACGGTTCGAATGATTTTTATGAAATTTTATATGCATGTTCAGTAGGTCTGAGAATCGATTACTGTCTATTATTCATACCCCTAAGTGATATAGACCCCTAACTTGTTTTTATTCTATAATCATTTTTTAAATTTCTTATAATGTACTTCTAGATATTCCCTAGAAATAACTTATATGGGAAAACAACGTTTGCCATGTCAGCTAGTAATAATATATATGTTAAAAGTTATTTTAATTCAAATTAGTTAAGTGTATCATATATACCAATTTTATAAAAGAGCAAAAACATTAGTAGCATTAATATTTGCTAACCCGTAACAAGCTTCCAACAATATCCATGAATAAACGATGAACTGTGTCGAGTTGCGAACTGCTGTTTACGCATGCTTGCCCTTCATTTAAACTGACAAATTTGTATTTTTCAATAGCGAAATAATACCAATAGACTACCCTCATTTCTTACCGAGGCGTCGTAAAAGGCGACTAAGGTAAGTTAATCCAGCGTGTGATATCCCGCTGAGTAGAATAAACCAACCTCATTTCTTACCGGGGTGTCGTTAAAGGCGTCCAAGGTAAGTTGACGCCAGGCAGACGGCAGGTCATAAAATATTAAGCCAAAAATGTGACTACATGTTGTGCCGACCCTACTAAGAGCGGGATGAGCGCAAAAGAATGATGATGATGAAATAACACTAATATTAAACTGTGAAACATAACTTATGCATATGACTTAGGTTTATCTGTGTAGACTATTTGATAAAGAACATCTAAAACATACCTTATATAGGATGTATCAGTCTATTAAGCTGTGGTAGCCCAGCGGTAACACAGTGCGACTCTTTCGAGAATGTCACGGTTTTATACCCGGGCTGACACCAATGAGTTTTACTGTTAAAACTTATGTGACTAATTGATATTTGCAATTTATCGCATGCTTTTTGGTGAAGGAACCTGCGTCGAGGAAACCTCGTCGTTCGTTAGGAAACCTGTATATCTCTAAGAGAATTCTGGAGTTATGTGTAACCTACCAATCCGCATTGGAGCAGCGTGGTAGGTCTTAGCTCCAATCCTTCTCTCCAAAAAACGGAAAGAAGAGGCCTTTGCTCAGCAGTGGGATAGTAACAGGCTGCTACTTACTTACTTAGAGTCTGATAAAACGTAATAGGTCATGTGTGTAATGTAAAATATACATATTATTATTAAAAAAATATTGGATAAAAAAAATATTACATCCAAGCTACTAGAATAAACTTTCCTTATAAAGGTTTAGGTTATCAATGATAAATAAATGCTTAAGAAAATATTGAACCAACGACGGTACGACGGCGGTATTGAACGGTAGGCATTAATTTTAGAAATTTAGTGCTTTTGAATTTTACTCATCTATAAGCCATCCATTAATGAAGTTGTCTATAATTATACATCGTTTGCTATAACAAAACGCTTGTAATATTAACTAGTATTGCTTTCATCGTTTTTTCGGAATAGAAATCTAGTTTTAGAGGTAGATTTCCAAAAAAAGATTCGAAATAGATGTAGCTTATAATACGTAAACACGCGCATATTTACATTACATTACATTGGTGTGCGTGGGCGTTTATAAACATGTGTATCAACTTATATAGAGCAATGTACATTTTCTTTATACGAGTACATTATACGTAGGCGTTACTTTGCGTTTACTTTACATAGTAAAAAAGACAGAATACAACACAAAAGTTTCTTAGTTTCATTTGTTTAATACACTTGATTAAAAATTGAATACCGCAAATTGAAACAACTACCAAAAACAATTTTACTTCTTCGTAGTGAAACCGTTTGTGTGAATTGGCTCTAAGTACCTGAGCAACCAGCTAGTACCTTTTTATTCCAGATTCACACTAATTGCACACGTTATGACCCACTTGATTACACAATGCCCCTTTTTAACCTAAATTACGTTACGTAGTATGCTTTAATCTAGTTCTTATGCAACATTCTTTTCTGGTTTATTTTGTTTTGCGGTTGCAGTTGTAATACATTAAATTTTAACGCGCTTCGTTTGGATTTTATCTTATCCATAATAAATGCAAAAGTCTATCATATATGTTTTCATGGCTAACCCGTTGGTCAAATGTATTTGAAATTTGTTGATACACCTGATACATCGGGGTAACGAAGATGAGAATCTAAATTTTCTTTCTAAGACAGGAATAAAGACAAGAAATAAATACACCGTTACAACGGTGTATTTATACTTTGGTACTGCTTGGTACAAACATATGGTGTTCTAGAAAACCACGTGACAGTTTAATGTAACAGTTATTAGTAAATTGTTAGTAAATACAATAATATCCGGTCTCTGGTTTAGTAGTATGGATATATAAATAGTAATCTCAGGTAGTACAGAGTTGCTGTTGGCGGGGATTAGGGTAGTGGATGAACTATCAGGTATTTAGTCGGTTCGAGTCCGACATACCCGTTTATCGGATGCCAACCTTATAAGGTCCACGATGCGGTCGATGCATTTGGTGCTCCCGATGAATCTTCTAGCGGAGGGAGGGGCCACTTTTAGAGAGGCCCCGAACCAGGAGTAGCGCAATCTTGGGTTTAGAGTTGCTGCTGGCGGGGATGGGGGCAATTTGTACAACGGTACCCTATACTCGCCACCCACCAGCAGCCTGGTGGAGCAAATAGGAGGAGTCCGGCATACCCGTTGATATTATATATTAAAATAAGTTGTACATAGTAACTTTTCCTTTGTACATTTTATGATTCACGATTCACGTATTGAAACTAAAAGTTTCAAGTTCCTGCAAGAGCCGGATGATTTCGAACAATTAAAAGCTATTTTTTAGAAGTGGAGAAACATAAAGAGCGCGTAAACCTAGTTGCTCGGGAAAAAGGTTAAAATAGAAAAGAACCAATATGTTCAATAAAATCTGCAACTACAAAAAATTCTAGGGAAAAGCTGCGGTAAACTGTTTTACTATCTCTTTGCTTAAAGACAACAGAAGATATAGAGATTTTTTCAATAATATAATGTATACTCAGCTTTAAGAACTAAATTAATTGAATTACCGAAATAAGACGTAAGAGAATACGCGATCCTTATCTTTTTTAGTAAGACAAAAGAAAAGTTAACTTGGCACAGGCGCAAGACAAATTGAATTACATCCAAATCCCACAAACTGTTCAACTGTCGGCAATACTTACGCCATATTAGCAAACATTTTTTCGAATACATAGAACAAATGTTCAAGATATTATCGATTAAAATTACAATCTCGATAGCCTCAGTCTATTTCTGGAATATTTTTTCTCAAATGCCATAACACGTTAGGAACTTTAAAATATGTGATACGTTTACTTTTTTTTACATAAACGTGGTTTCGATTATCATCATCATCATCCTCCTGCCCATATTTCACTCTGAATGGGGTAGGCACAACATGTTATAAACATGTTTTCACATGATTTGGCTACGTATTTTACAACCGGCCGCCTGTCTGACGTCAACTTAACTTAGTCGTATTTTACGACACCTCGGCAAGAAAGAGGGTGGTCTATTTTACTCAACCGGATACCAACTCACCTTAGCCTGTTACGGCCACTGTGGTGGTAGTTTCGATTATCGTTTAACCAAAATTAGCCTTTTCTCTTCATCTAAGGCATGTTGCAAGTAAACGGTTATAAATATTTGTGTACTTGCGTTTTATCTGTGAGTTGGCTAATATTAACGTGAAATATATTATATAACAAATGAAGAAAACGGAGAAATGTTCTGTAATCTAGGATGTTTATTAACTATATAGGTTTAAATTTCTATTGGTGCCTAGCGATGCGATGATATAAAGGAATATTGATGCTCAGAATTGATTAATATTTGATATTGATAGAATTTAACTAATACTAAATTATAAATAGATTAACAATCATAAAGTTTATTATCATCCAAACTTCGATATTAAACCAATATCATACCTATTTTCTAGCGGCTTGGAATGTTGCCAATGTTTCCAAGAAGTTTTCAATAAGTCTTAGGAAGATACCAATCTCCAAACTCCGAAGCTCCTCTCTAGGTAATACCAGGCATTATTCAGCGTTCCCATTATACAAATTATATTTTAGTATCTGTTTTTGTTTAACAATAGACTACGTAATGTTCATTCAGTTTTGAAAACTCAAGTCAAAAGCCTACTATACTGTTGAGGATTACTTAGATGATAAGAATTAGTGAATAGCTCTCTTTGAACCTGTAGAGGACAGGAATGACTTTGTGTAATTAGTATCAAGAGTTATATTTTTACAAGAGCAACCGCCGAGTTTCTTGCTGACTCTTCTCGGTAGGAACAGCTTTCCGAACCAGCAGTAGACTTAACGATTCAAAAGCACTTGTTTACAAGTATGTTTGAATAAATAATATTTTGAATTTGAATTCAATCATTGACTATTTAAACTTGGGCTAACTTGATCAGAAAATTTAATTATGCGGCTTTGAAATTCTTATAATCATGCCTGTTTACATTGCTGGCAGTTTGCAACTGCATTAATTCAATTTCTTAGTGAATAATTTCTGTCATGGACATGACATTTCTGAGATATCAATAACGTATCAACTTTACCCATCTGAGCACTCTATAATTTACAAAATTAGCTCATAAATGTATGTTGAAAAACGAGCCGAGCATTGTGAATATTCGCCGGGTCACTAACTAAGAGGCCGTACCTATTCGGTTAAGCAAGACAAATATCAATTCAACGCCTAACTTCTGCATATGAACATTTCTAAATGGGACTGACTTCTTCACATTTATTTCTCGCTATTAATAGCAAGGGCCCCACTCACATGGATACCACATTGTAGATTTGTACTTTTTAAATATGATGCTTTTTATTCCTATCCTATCCATCTATAATTTTTTCTGTTGAAATGTTTTTTTTTATTTACAGCAAAAATGTACAAGTTATATCTAACTTAAATTACTTATACGCTAGGACTATATAAATCATGCCCACTTGGAATGGTTTCAAGAATACTGGCAGCGTTTCCGCGCTGAATCGCTAATCTGATTATTTGTGCGAAAAAGGAGCTAGCTCTCTTGTCACATGAAGAGGCAATTAATTATCCTATCCTATTCTTCCTACTCATATTATACATGCGAATGTTTGTTGAGTATGGATGTATGTTTGTTACTCTTTCACGGCGAATCTGCTGAACTAATATCGATGAAATTTAGCACAATTATTACTTATACACCAGAATAACATATGGGCTATAGAAATCCTGTTAATTCTACAGGAATAGAATGACATTGAAAAGCGTCATCTATTATTAACCTATCACGCGACAACAGTCCACGCAAACGAAGTTGCGAGTAAAAGCTAGTTATAAATAATTAAAGTACGTCTAACGTATTAGTTTAATATGTAAACAATATTAATTCGTTATAGAATATTATCCTTACTATTATAAAAAAAAACAATAGTCTAGACACTATTTTAAACTCACTCTGCACAGAATTTAGGTGTTAGGATAATTTGCTATCTTCATTTATTATACTTGCGTACATTTTCATTAAGGGTATGCAAACGTTCGTCCCGGAGCGAAATACCTGCACTGCGTCTACGAAATATAATATGTATATTATAATAAGACGTAGAAAATAATTGTTACATGAAGGATGCTCGTCTCGGACTTACCGACGTCTGTTTTACAAACAAGTGTTTGGGAACTAATAGCCTCATAACCATTCGTGCTATTAAGATGACAGCGGTCTTACTACAAGTTTGTATCCTCTTTTTTATGCGAATCTACTATATACTGTTAGCCCTAACAGAAGTAAAGTTGATATTTCGAAATGTGAGAGTGCAGTAGCTCTACTAGCGTCCTCGGACATCGCTCTATGGCTGCTTCTTGTGAGGCCGGAACATGACTTAGAGTGACGTGTAGTGGAGAAGTGCGACGTGAACGTCGGGAGTGTGGCGGGTAAATACAGCCGATCGATTTCAAAAAAATGGATTTCGTCTTCGCCAGGGTGTGTGCTTAAAGTATGTTTGTGTTTTGCGATCATTATTTGATCGTTACTTTACCTGTCAGTTTAGAACTAAAGTTCAGACAATTCATTATACTCCTGCCCTTATTCCACTCTATGTGGGCTCGGCACAACATGTTATAAACATGTTGTAGCATGAGTTGGCTACGTATTTTACAAACGGCCGCCTGCCTGATCTCAACTTATCTTAGTCACCTTTTGCGACACCTCGGTAAGAAATTAGGGTGGTATATTCTACTCAGCCGCATACTACACGGCGCATCAACTTACCTTAGTCGCCTTTTACGACACCTTGATAAGAAATGAGCGTGGTATATTCTACTCAGCCGGAGACCACACGGCGTAACTAAATAACTAAAGTTACTAAAGTTCAGATGATTATAAACAAGTAATTGAACCTAAACATAACCTTAAATTTAATTTCGTATAAGACTTACGAAATTTATCAAGTTTATTTTTAATTTTTCTTTCATTTTTCGAACACCTTAATGGCAAGAAATATACTGAAATTGATATTCTTGTGAGATTTTTGAGTGATATGTTTTGGGAGTTTCAAATCCACTTCAACGTTCTGAAGTTTCAAAGAGAAATCAAAGTCGTCTGCTAAAATTAATTAGAGAGAGTAATAACCTTTGAACTGGGTATTTATAGAAGAAATAGAAACTCATAAATTGTTAGAACTGCAGCGTTTATTTATTAAGATGTTGGCTCGACGAGGCGAGGCGCGGAACTTTTGTTAATTACTGCAATGTTAAAACGCTAATTTTTTTAAAATTAGTATCGAGAATTTTCAGAGATTCATATTCGAAATAATTCAAAGTTTACTTTGTATTCTAAACCAGGGGTTACTCCATATTTATACAAATATTATTAATGAGAAAGTCTGTCTGTCTGTCAAATTCGCTTGAACCAATGTTGATGAAATTTGGCACACTTAAAGCTAAGTACCTGTTTGACCGAGCCTTCTCGATAATTTTTTACAAAATAAAAAATAATTGGGGTTCGATCCTAGATATTTTCATTTCTAGAGACCACCCGTTCCCCGAATAAGCTACGGTGACTTGACAGTTTTCGGCAAATGCCAACTTATCTTAGTCGCCTTTTGTGACGCCTTGGAAAGAAATGAGGGTGGTATATTCTACTCAGACGCATACCACACGGCGGGTCAACTTACCTGAGTCGCCCTTTAACAATTCAGTAAGAAATGAGCGTGGTCTATTCTACTCAGCTGGATACCACATAGCTAATTCCGCTGTAACAATATTGTTGAAATTTGGCACATTACACCGGAGTAGCACATAGATTAAAAAATTCAAACTCATATTGAGGGTACATAAACGCTATAATAGACGCGATATAAGTTGCTGGTAGCACTAGTATTACATATAAAGCGTATATTATTTCTTCAAATATATATTGTAAATAAGTTTTTCATGCTCTATATTAGAACAACATTAGACAAGAACTATGTGGCGAAATGTTTCAACAGAGAGAATTAGTAACACAACGCGTAGCTGCACGGTCGCAAAATGAGGCCAATTTTCGGCCAACTTCATAGATAATTCATGAGTAGCGTCAAACAAGCGGCTCGAAGCAATTGTTGTCAATATTTCAGTCATCAACATATGAAATAAAAAATGATGAAGTTTCTTTATCTAATACCAATCATCATCCTCCTGCCCTTATCCTACTCTAAGTGGGGTCACCACAACATGTTACAAACATGTTGTCATATGATTTGGCTACGTATTTTATGACCGGCCGCCTGCCTGACGACAACTGACCTTAGTCGTATTTTACGACACCTCGGTAAGAAATGAGGTTGGTCTATTCTACTCAGCCGGATACCACACGGCGGATCGACTTACCTTAGTCGCCTTTTACGACACCTCGGTAAGAAATGAGGGTGGTACTATTCTATTTAGCCGGATACCACATGGCGTCTTTATCTAATACCAATAAACGAGTAATACAAGTATTACTCGTTTATTTATTATATATAATCTATACTTGGAAGCGACGATTTGGTATGCAGAAGTTTTTGGCAGCGATTGATCGATCTAGCTAAGTTTTATTTTCAGAAAACGTCGTTTTATCCGCGTTTTAAGGAAATGAAAATATCATTAGAATTCCACGAGATACAATATTATAATAGCACGAGTGGGAGATATTGCGTTCTTAGAACCAGTGGAAACCCTGTTCGAATTTAGATGTCTCCAGTATGAACATTTTCCTCCTTTTTCTTCAAGTTTCGTCTTTTGTGAGAAAAATATTATTAGGAGCCCCTTTATTCACGCATCTAATTCGTGTCTTCTAAAAACAACTAAAGCTCCTGGTCCTCGTTAAGTCGCTGTTGAAGTGTTAAGTGGTCATGTAAGCCTATAAGTAAAATGTTAAGAAATCTTAAGTTTTAAGGAAAAAGAAAAAAGAATTTAGTACTATTTTATTAATGAGACTAGACTTAGATATAATTTCTAAAATACAATCCGAGTTTTCTTGCCCCTGAGTCCCAAAATAGGAATAAATTTTCTTTAGAGCTCTTTAAAAGTCTCTCGAGAATTTCCACCAGAAATTTCAAACCTCTTCGTGCCGCAGCGTTTCATAAGCTCGTGCTTATCTATTTTTAAATTAACACTTGATATATCGTCCAAGTTCGACTCAATTAAATTAAAAACTAGAATTTAAAAAAGTCAAGTAATTTTGATATCTTACTTCTGGGCGAATGGTTGTTGTCTCTTGACATCAACTTGTATCTTGGTTGAAACATTGTAGAATATAACATATCGATCATAAGCTGCAATAGTGATACAACTTGTAAAATCATGTTTTAGGGTTTAAAGTTTTCATTGCTAAGGAAATTGCATAGAAATGGTTTATTTTGCTTAGACGATCAGCCTAATATTGAATTATGGGTTCTGCCGGTATTGCTGGGTGTAGGTCGTAACGGGAAGTCTTGAGGGCTAGGTTCTTAGCTTCAGAAGGAGCTTGGCTGGTTGAGCCAACACCTAGTTTACTTCAATACAGAATACAATGCTGGACAGCAATCTAATGCAACTCGTCAGAAGAAGTTTTATTAATACATTGCAATCGCTATTAGGATCATGTTATTCCGCCGTTAGGATCATGATATTATGGTATCCGGTTGAGTAGAATAGACCACTCTCATTTCTCACCAACGTGTCGTAAAAGGCGACCAAGGTATGTTGACGTCAGATAGAAGGTATGTTGACGTCAGATAGGTGACCAGTCGTAAAATACTTAGCCAAATCAGGTTACAACATGTTTATAACATGTTGTGCCACCCCACTTGGAGTAGGATAAGGGCACGAGAATGAATGGTTAGGATTATATTGTTGTAATCAAATGACTTAAAGAATATTAAATTTATTACAATCTAAGTCTAAAAAATTAATCCAATCTAATTTTGTGAAATAAAAAAAAAATACAAATCATACATATATTTATGGATATTATTTAATATGAATCGTTGAAACGTTAAATTAAATTGACTGTTCAGTATTGTTTTAAAGGAATAAAAATAGATAAATACCGAAGTAACTCGATAAAATAAAATGAGAATAAATCTGGCCCGTGACCCGTAAATACGCTGCCACTAACATAACAAACAGTCATAAAGGGTTCGGTCGTAAATGGGTTCAATCCCTGACGACAGGTGTATTGCGTTAAACTCGTGCACTAAATAAATTTTGTTTTGAATTAATATTAAGCACACTGAAGGTATTTGTATTGAGTTTGAATTATGCGTATTTTGCTATTTTTTTTAAACAATAAATACAATTTAAGTAAAACTAAAGTAACGACCTGTTACTATCCCACTGCTGGGCATAGACCTCCTTTCTCAGTTATTCGAGAGAAGGATTGGAGGTAAACTTACCACGCTGTTCCAATGCGGATTCGTAGGTTACACATATCCCCAGAACTCTTTAGAGATATGCATGTTTCCTCACGATATTTGCCTTCACCTAAAAGCGTGTGCTAAATTGCAATTGTTAATTAGACACATATGTTTTTTTAAATAGAAAAACTCAATGGTGTTTACCCGAGGTTTGAACACACGATCGTCTCATCGCTGGGCTATCACAGCTTTTTATAATTAATTTAAATATTATTTATATAATTTATTATATTATTTAATATTTATTGAAATTACCTACATTAAATTTCAATAGAAAGTTATAAAAAAATCAAAAGAAAGTTAGTATTAAAAGTAGTTAATGTAATCATTGATATCACAGCGTTGATAAATCCCAAATCAACGTGAAAAGATTGACCTACAAAAGTGTGGTAGGTAACCTTTGGATACGAGATTGTGTAGCATAGAAAATAGAAGAAACTCATGCCCAAAAGTGGATGTCCATTAGTTGAAAAAAAAATGTCATTACAAACTAGGCTATAAAATTAAGTGTTCAAGTACAAATTTAAAATATTCTTTATTCAAGTAACAAACAAGTGCTTCAATCATCAACTCTACTGCTGATTTTGAAAAATGGCTCCTACCGAGAAGTGCTTGCAAGGAACTCGGCGGTTACTCTTTTCAAAGTATAATTCTTCTTATCTTGTATTATACAAGGTTGAAGAGTAGCTGAATCCAATCATTTTTATAATTAATATTAGCTTTAACAGTAAAATAAAATAAATAAAATAGATATATGGGACACTTACACACACGGTCGTCCGTCCCTAAAGTAAGTAATTTAATACTTGTGTTATGGTAGACAGACAACTAGTGAATATATACTTATATATTTTTTAAATACATACTTAGATACAAATAAATATCCAGGCTCAAAGACCAACAAATTCATTTATGGAAAATGTTGGGCCTCGGCGGGAATCGAACCCGCGACCCGCGGAGCTGAAGGTCACTACCCACTGCTCCAACGGGCCAGTCATACGTACAGTAAAGTACGTTTTGTTTGTAATTGTATTCAATACATATTCAGTAAAAAATATATTACAGTAAATTATTCATATTATTGTAGTGGCTTTTGTAAAATGTAATATTAATTTTCATATGTCTACCGCAATTATGTTTTCCCGCATGCGGTCACTGTAACTCAATGGTTCACTTCATAGCCAGTGAAATGTTTTAAAATGAACTTCCACCTACGCATTATTCAAATTTAACATTTAATATACAATATGGCGTTGTTTGATAGAGTTTTGAATACGTTTACTACGGACTTGTTTATGATATCTATTTTTATTTTTATTAAATTATAAATATATTACTAATTAATATTATTACTAGTGGACCCGATAGAAAATTTCTCCTCTTAAGCACAAGTACGTAATAATATAAAATCTAAGCTACAATTCAAGTAATCAGAAGCAGCATAAGAAAAAAATCCTAGATTGCGATTGAACTACCATAATTGTAAATAAAGAAAATTAAGGCCAATTTGACCTAAAAAGCAACAAAGTTTATTTAAAATCCCCTAGCTTAGCTTGTTTTTCAAGTAATGTTCACCCCTTATTTACATTTATTGTGGAAATAATACAACGTATCTCAACTAAAACATGCTATCTTAATATGATGCTATGATTATGCTCATTAACTTAACATTCATACAGTTATAACCAAAACCTGGTATATTGTTAAGTAAAATAGACCACCCTCTTTCTTACTAAGGAATTGTAAAATACGACTAAGGCAAGTTGACATCATATTTATAACATGTTTTTTTATGTCAGGAAAACCCATTATGTAAACATTGCCCCCATCCCCGCCAGCAGCAACTCTAAACCCCACAGTGCGCCACCTCTGGGTCGGGGCCTCTCTAATAGTGGCCCCTCCCTCCGCTAATCGATGCATCGGAAGCACCAGATGCATCGACCGCCTCGGGGACCTAACTCCAGGGAGCGTTCGAAAACCCCGCTCGGATCGCTTGGAGGTCCCCGTTAGGGCGGCATGCGACGGACTTCGGCGAGTCGTCTGCGCCCCGCTCGCCTGCGGCGGATTGGATCCGGGGACTCGACTTCCCGGATCCGCTCCGCCGCCTCCTTCCGCGATATAACGTCCTCGCAGAAGGAGGCCATCGCTGCCCACGATCCTTCTCTATATTTATAACATGTTGTGCTGACCCCATTTAAAGAGGGATAACTGCAGGAGGATGATGACAGTTATACCGAAAACCATTGATCTCTGTTGATAAAATTAATATTTCGTATGTTTGTAACTGTTACACAAATGCGTTATTTTATGTCATACTATGTAGAAACTGAAAACTCAGTTGAATATAATGGCATTGAGCTCAATCATCATATTGGAACGATCGCTTTAAATTAGTCTCAATAAGGGAAAGGAAAAAGGTCTATTAGTGGTAAAAAACCAGCGATTTTTCCTCACACGAATCGTGGGGTTGCGTTATTACAAAGGTTTTTTCTGAGCCGTAAGTTGCGTAATTCGTTTCACATGTCGATCGCAACCGTGTTTCTCGCGTGCGGCCGGCGTGAAGCTGAATTGATGGTTCACTCCATCGCCAGTGAAATGGTGCTTCAAAATGAACGACCTTTGGCCACGAGAAATTCACGTTTGATTAACTTTTGCTTTATAATACATCAAGGATTGTGATAATCTCTTTAGACGTAGCGGTGTTAACAAATTTATTTTAGAAAGGTCAGATTCTTTGATACATAATATCAGTATAAGTCTATAATGGATACACAAAATCTTTTTCGTTTGGGAACATGGAAAAAAATGCATGATTCAGAATAGTATAGTCTTTTCTATTCAATGTATATTTTATCATTTTTTAGTGCCCGAAAACAGAGATAAAATGATAATTTTCTTGATTATGAAACCTAGCTAGATCGATTTTCCAAAACCTACATGCTGAATTTCATGAAAAACATTAACTCTTTTAAATAGTAAAGATAATATTGCGATATCTTGCTATTGCAGGAAAGTCAGGCTAGAGCCTCTCAAAGTATGACTTGTAAGCCGATATGCAAGGGTTGTCAATTATCTGTCACTTAGAAAAACTTTATTCTTACATAAAAATTCATTTACACTTGACTGTTGATATATAATAATTACATAATAACAATAAAAAAATATGTAACCTCGCCTATATAATATATAAACAAAAAATTTGTATTCCGATTGGATATTTCCTAAATTGCGGCCATATATTTCCAATTACCTGTCACCGCGGTTTATGGTCAGGAAAATGAAGGTATATAAAAAAACAGTTAAAGTCGTTCGATAATGTGCGCTCAAAAGTGCTAAAGAACTTGTTTTATTTTGAGTAGGTTGTATGAAACTTGCTTTTAATGTCATTAATTTAGTACTGATAGTTCTATTTAGTTTTTATTTTATTATATTGTTACAATGAATGTAGTACTTACGTATGTACGTAATGAATACTTTCATAAAGAACTATAGTGAAACGATATTGGCCGCATTAGTTGGAAACTGTGTCGCAGTTTGCTCGGCCGTACAATAAAATTTTATTAAATTAAGCTATAATTTCACCTCTTTTTCCGCGGTCACGCTGGGTTGGTGTTAAAATTCTATATTTATAAGTTCTATAATGAGAAGGAATGGAGGTCTCATATATCAGTTCTTCGCTTAAGTACCGCACAACAAAAGACGTATTATTGGTTTACGTCGCACTAAGAGGATTAACGACCTTAAGAGATATAGAAGCTATAGTTTCCAAAACCGTATAGCATGGAAATGAGCTGTGGTAGCCCATCAGTAACACCGTGCGACTCTTTCGAGGAGGTTACGGGTTCAAACCCGGGAAGACACCGAAGAGTTTTTTGTTAAAATTTATGTGTCTAATTGATAATTGCAATTGAACACTTGAAGTAAATAAGGCACTAAGTACCTAAAAATTAAAATTCGAACTAAGTATGCAATTTGGTTCTAAAATTGGCTTTTAGGACTAAATTGCATACTTAGTTCGAATTTTAATTTTTAGGTACTTAGTGCCTTATTTACTTCATGTGTTCAATTTATCACACGATTTTCGGTGAAGGAAAACATCGTGAGGAAACCTGCATATCTCTAGAGAATTCTGGAGATATGTGTAACCTACCAATCTGCATTGGAGCAGCGTGGTAGGTCTTAGCTCCAATCCTTCTCTCCAAAAACGGAGAGAAGAGGGTTATTCCCAGCAGTGGGAGAGTAACAGGCCGCTACTTACTACTTACTGCATGCAATCCATCGTAGAGGCCTATATTGAGCCGTGAAATTGGTATCGACGTTTCCACCTTTTACATAAAGGAATATTAAGAAGTCTATAGTAATCTTCAGCAGTACCGTATATTTTATCAAAAACATTCTTTAGCTTTCAATCCTGAAATGGAAGCATTTTCGAGAGGTACATATTAATTGTTAAATCGCAAAGCTTCGAAATTGTAAAGCCCTATACAAATGATTTTCTCTTGCCGCGAATAATTACAAAATAAATTTGTACAAGTTACTAATTAGTTAAAGTTACTAATTAAATGATTACCTTTAAACAATTTAGCAGCTAAGAATTCACAAGTAATATTTTTTTTTATATGTGGTTTAAGCTACGTAAAAAAAATACATATAATGCGAACTTTGTAATAAGCTTTGAATTGAAAGGTGGACTGATCCTAATAAGGGATCGTATTTGGCCAATCTTTGAGTAATGAAAGGAAAGGTAATTGTTTAGCAAAAGTAGTGGAAAAAACCTTTTAGCCATCTTTGATTTAAGAACTTTGATATAGATAAGTGGATCAGTTGTTATATATTATAATGTATACGTAACTTTGTTTTGTTAAAACAATTTTGACTTTTTTTTTTATTTAGTGTACCATGGATGCCAATTTAAGAATTATATTTTAAAAGTTTATATATGATTTGATTCGTTGTTGTGTTGCCAAATTTAAAAATTGAAAACGTTCGTGATTATCAGACAAAGCGGGAAATTAAAAACTGCAATCTAGTTGAATCTGGTAAAATAACGATAATTCATAGTTAATGCAGATGCCACCGTGTGGTATCTGCATTAAAATAGACTACCCTCATTTTTTACCGAAGTGTTGTAAAAGGCGACTATGGTAACTTGACCCGCCATGTGATATCCGGCTAAGTAGAATAGACGACCCTCATTTCTTAGCGAGGTGTCGTAAAAGGCGAATTAGGTAAGTTGACCCGCCGTGTGGTATCCGGCTAAGTAGAATAGACAACCCTAATTTCTTAGCGAGGTGTCGTAAAAGGCGACTAAGGTAACTTGACCCGCCATGTGGTATTCAGCTAAATAAAATAGACTGCCCTCTTTCTTACCGTGGTGACGTAAAAGGCGACTAAGGTAACTTGACCCGCCATGTGATATCCGGCTAAGTAGAAAAGACTACCTTCTTTCTTACTGAGGTGTCATAAACTGACTAAAGTAAGTTAACGTCAGGCTATTTAGTTTGGGATAAGAGCAGGAGAATGATAAATGCGTAGATGTTCATAAGAACGAATTGAACTTTTAAAGCGCTTTCATTGATCCTTTTGTATCATTTAATCAAGCTTGCATCATGCTAATGTCACTTAAAAAAACATTTAAAACTTAAACTCCATTGATAAGTAAATAAGTAACGCGCAAATGAAAACACATTTTGTGTTTTAGCTGTATTAATTAGAAGGAAGCTTTAAAATTGAACGTTTCTAATTATAAGGAGAATTGTCCCAAATAACTTTTGTATATAACTGTACAATTCGTTTTCAGACGTAAACGCCGGCTGGTTTCACGGTCAATTTGGAGATAAACGTAAGTGCCAAATTTTTATTATTAGTAGTATATTATTTTAAATTTATTAGACATTAAATATTACCCATAAACAGTATGAGAGGAATTTTAACATTCAGATTTTATAAATATACGCTTTTCACGACGGTGGTCTTTCTACTCAGCTGGATACCACACGGCTAGTCGATTTACCATAGTCGCCTTTTAAAACACCTCGGTATGAAAAGATTGTGGTCTTTCTACTCAGCCGGATACCACACGGCTTATTGTACCAAATTTCATCAATATTGATCCAGCTGATTTGTGGTGAAAGTGTAACAGATACGCAGACAGACAGGCATTTATAGTAAAAAACATATCAGTATGCACAAATTATGATACAAGTTATTTCTACAACAAACTAGTGCTGCAAGTCTTAAACGGTAAAAATAATTATCAAAATGTTATGTCTAAAATTAATAAAGCTTCCGAGTAAGCTAAGATTAAGTAAGCTTTATTAAATTACAACTTTGCTTTCTGAGAGTTTCTAAATTAATATAGGCGTGCTTGACCCGACACGGTATCGCTCTTTACGATTTTTATAAATAACAAGCTTTTAGATTATTTTATTATCCTGTTTACGTATATTCTTTTTATTTTAATTGTAGTCACTAGTCACGATATTTGCAGTGTGCTATCCGGCTGAGAAAAATAAACCACCCTCTTTCTTACCGAGGACACCTCGGTAAGAAAGAGGGTGGTTTATGGTGGTAAAAGGCAACTAAGGTAGGTAAGTCGACCTAACGTGTAGTATCCGGCTGAGTAGAATAGACCACCCTCTTTCTTACCGAAGTGTCGTAAAAGGCGACTAAGGTAAGTCGACCCACCGTGTGGTATCCGGCTGAGTAGAATAGACCACCCATTTTCTTACCGAGGTGTCATAAAAAGCTACTAAGGTATGTCGACCCACCGTGTGGTACCCAGCTGCTTAGAATAGACCGGTAAAAGGTCGAAGGCTCAGCCGGATACCCAACGCCGGGTCGACTTACCTTAGTCGCTTTTTACGTCACCTTGGTAAGGAATGAGGGTGTCCTATTCCACTCAGCCGGATACCACACGATAATGTAATATAACTACTTCTCATAAACAAAATGTAGAGTGAAATCTAATAACTTAAACACAACTAGGTTTTGATGTCATTGCCTCGCCCTACATTAAATAAATAGAGCTATTTATAAAATCTTGTAGTAATATTGAAAAATACATTCACATTTAAAAAATTGAAGTCTTTATAACTAACTCACAAAAGTCCAAACGAGGTCAGTATTCATATGAAATGTATGCTCTGTTTAAATTAACCTAGAAGCATATGTTTTATGCTTTGAAATGGTATATTAGAAAAAAACATTATATTTAAAGCATCGAGGGATATATATTCCATTTTATGGATAGAATAGATCAATTAGTTAGTATTAAAGGAAAGTAAGTTAGCATATTACTTCTTTTACACAAACTTTTAAAAGAAAGCATAAACTCTTCTCGTATTTCCCGTATTGCTTTCATCTTTTACTAAAAGTAAATGGGTGTAGTATTTGAAAAGTTTGAACGGTTTATATAGTTACGTGAATCATTTTCAATACTTTCTTATTTCCTTTACGTTTCCGGAACCTTTCAATACAACTTTCTATCAAATAAAATACCTTTATACAATGTGAAATATCTATTAAATATATATGACTAAGTATATATAATATAATATATAAATTACCCGACATATGCGGCCAAATCTCTTCATATTAAAAGTAAAATAATTAATTCTAAAAATAAAATAAAAACTACCTGGAATGTTATTGGAGATGAAACAGGTAGACGTAAAATGCATAATTCTGCCATAGAGCTTAAAATTGGGAATGAACTTATTAATTCTGATACAGCAGTAGCTAGTGCATTTGAGCATTTCTTTCAAAATATACCCATTTCTACCACTAGCTCAATAAACTCATCCCCAATGGAAGCTTTTAATGTTTTAAAGGACAGCGTCACGGAGTGCAGTGTTAATTTTAAATTTCAACACATTTCCCCATACGATATCGTCAAAATTTTTAAAACATTAAATATTAAAAAAACAACTGATCTATGGGGAATGTCCGTAAAATTAATTAATAATATTATTGATATTATCGCCCCGATTATGGCCAAGATCTTTAACAAATCTGTAGATACAGGGATATTTCCCAATTTAATGAAACATAGTAAATTGATCCCCCTTTTTAAGTCCGGTGATAAGAGCGACCCTCAGAACTATAGACCTATTTCGGTCTTGCCAACTCTAAGCAAGATTTTTGAGAAAATCATCCTAAAGCAGCTGCTCCAGCATTTTAATTTGAATAATTTACTTCATCCTGAGCAGTATGGGTTTACTAAGGGTCGGTCTACAACGGATGCGGGTGTGAGGTTGTTGAAGCATGTCTTTGATGCGTGGGAGAACTCACAAAATGCCATAGGGGTATTTTGTGACTTATCCAAAGCATTTGATTGCGTTCAACACGAAATTTTATTGTTAAAGCTTGGCTATTATGGCATTAAAAACAATGCACTTCGTCTCGTTGCATCGTACCTTCACAGCCGGATTCAAAGAGTGTGCATTAATGATGTGCAGTCATCCGGATCGGCCTTAGTTATGGGTGTGCCCCAAGGATCAATCCTTGGTCCCTTTCTGTTTTTAGTTTATATAAATGATTTACCGTATTTTATTCATAATATTTGTGATATTGTACTGTTTGCGGATGATACATCATTAATTTTTAAAGTAAATAGAAATGACGATAATATTGACGAAGTAAACAGGGGTTTATCGCAAGTAGCTCATTGGTTCAGGCTAAATAATTTGGTACTGAACTCAAATAAAACTAAATGTATTGAATTTGCATTACCTAATGCTGCAAAAACAGCAAATAGACTCTCTTTAAATAATGTACCACTAAAAACAGAAAAAGTTTGATCTTGTGACAAATTTTTATCTGAAGTTT
Source organism: Morpho helenor (assembly GCA_029227775.1). Lineage (NCBI taxonomy): Eukaryota > Metazoa > Arthropoda > Insecta > Lepidoptera > Nymphalidae > Morpho > Morpho helenor. The sequence goes on from JARGCU010000006.1 coordinate 7,199,466, forward strand.
GGCTCTTATCTTCTGTTGCTTCTGCTAGAGCGAATATAAGTACGTTAGCTTTATAATCTACTGTTTTCTTTAACTATAAAAATATGATATTGTTTATCCCAACTAGTATTTTCTAAGAGGTCCTCTAGAAGCCGTGTAGAATAAAGAATAGAGAAGAGAATTATCTGGATTTTTGACTGAACGGCTATTGTTCCTATTGTTGTCTCCGATAACTATATGATAGCGAAACCGCCCTACAAGCATCTAGTAACAACTGCCAAGGTGCAAGTGCACCTAGTAGGCGATTCGAGAATCACCATCAAAATGGCATTTGATTACTTCTGTTAAATTAAGCGAAATGGTGGACTGCAGTAATTTATGAAAAATATACAGGGTGTAGGATGTCTTTCGCTTGGTTTGATGCTAAAGTAATGGACGAGTCGTCTGCGTAGAGTTATCTTTTTTTTTTTTTTTTTTTTTTTTTTCATTTTATCCTGCTGCTATTAATTATGCAGCAACCTTAAGGCCTTTTAATCATTAACCTTAATTTATTTTAACCTGGTATCGTGCCTACTCTTGAGCCATTTTCCCTACCAACTATTTTCAATATTTTAAATGCGAATTGAAGAAAAATCTTTCGTGCGTCCTCGTCATTTATGATATTATTAAGATTATCTGCTGTTAAGTCTAGGTTTATACTGTTCTCACACGAAAATCTATGTAGATCAAACTTAGGGCATTCCAGAAGGACATGGCAGACAGTTTCCTCGGTTGAATCGTCGCACTTACAAAAAGGGCTGGGCGCCAACTTATACTTAAACAAATAAGATTTAAATCCTCCGTGCCCAGTAAGTATCTGGCTTAACGCATTTGTCAGTTCTAGTTGCCTTTGAGTTTTGTAAGCGATGCGTATATCTGGAAAGAAACGTTTTGTCAAGGTGCTTGTGCTCGATGCTTCATAACGGATCTGCCACTCGTCCAAGGTTGAGTTCCTGATTAGTCGCTTTGCATAGGATAGTGGAAATGCTTCATAGATTGGCGCAGTTTTAAGCTTTAGAGCCGCCATTTTGGCCAGTTCGTCAGCTCGTTCATTTCCCTTAAAACCAACATGGGCACGAATCCAGAAGAAATTTATTTTCACCTCTTTCAATGACAAATCCTGAATTAAGTTTCGAATGTCGAAAACTAAAGGATGTAGGCTGTAGGAGCATGCCAAACTGTCCAGTGCTGATCTTGAGTCACTGACTATATTTATATCTTTGCTTGCATAAGATTTATTAACAAAAACCTTGAGTCCCTCGCGAATTGCCACAAGTTCTGCTTGGAAAACCGAGCAATAGTCAGAAAGATGGTATTTCTTTGCAAGGATTTCGGTTTCATTCTCCCAAAACGAAGCAGCAGCTCCGACTTTGCCATCAATCTTACTGCCATCCGTGAAGACTGTGATGGCATTTTTGAGTTTGTCAAGCGTTTCTTCAGCTTCAATGGTGCCATAGCAAAGGTTTTTTCTTGCAGCTGGATGAGGAAGTTTAAATGGACTTATTGTGCGCTCGAATGGTCTGCCAGGTAGTTCTGTTATTGGGGCGCCTTTCTTTATCTCATATAACCGCCTTTGTTCTAACGCTCGCAGGTCCAGAGGGAGAAGTCCTGCCAAGACGCAACTGGAAACCAGTGATACTGTTCGGTGTGACTTTGAAATCATGATTCCGAAAGTTCTAGTAATCTGGTCAAGTCTTCTCTTTATTTGGATTTGATGGCAACTTTGGGCCCAGACGTTTGATGCATAGAGAACGATAGGCTCAATGACTGCAGTATAAATGATTTTGAGGACCTCAGGGTTAAGACCCCATTGAGCTCTGGCCATCCTCGAGACTGACTTATATATGTTTGCGATTTTCTTTGCCACGACATTGATGTGTTGAACGAAATTAAGATTTTTGTCAAATGTGAGTCCAAGCACTTTTAATGTTTTGGAGTAGTTCAAAACTACGCCATTCATAACAAGCCGTGGTGAAGTGGTAAGGAAGCGCTTTGTTATTAAGATGGTCTGGGTCTTTTGGGCTGAGAACCTTAATTTATGAAATTTGCCCCAGGCGCTTATAAGTTCCAGAACTCGATTGGCGCAAGTTTCAAGTCCGCTGACGTCGGTGCCACTGGAAACAACAAGGATGTCGTCAGCAAAAGCTTGTACTTTAACATTCTCCTCCCCGGCACATTGTAACAACCCGTCCAGCATTATATTCCAGAACAATGGACCTGCCGTCGATCCCTGAATGCAGCCCTTATTGCACTCTCTAGTTACTGATTCACCCAAATAACCTAGTGAGACCGTTCTGTTGGTCAGGTAACTAGCCATCAAGCGGATTAAGCCAGGCTGGATGTTCTTGTTATGTAGTTGAAGGAGAATAGCTGGCCACCAGGCGTTATCAAAAGCACCTTCAATGTCTAAAGATGTAACCGTTACTATTCTTTTTGATTTTATATGGTGTTTAATATTTTCCACAGCTGAATAGAGAGCATCCTCAGTAGACTTTTGGGGCATAAATCCATACTGTTTAGTGGAGAGTCCTGCACTGTTTCCGAGCTTCCACAGAATTCTATTAGCTGCCATTTTTTCTAAGATTTTACCTAAAAGTGGTAATAGCCCTATTGGTCGGTAGGATTTTGGCACAGAGTAATCATCACGTCCCACTTTAGGAATCACCTTAATTCTGGCCCTTTTCCATCTAGTTGGAAAGTGCCCAGAAACTAAACATCGGTTGTATATTGATAATAAAGTCTGTGGTGCAAAACGAAAGGCTTCCCAGCATATATCTGCAGTAAAACCGTCATCTCCGGGTGCCTTCTTGGGGTTCATTTGACTCATAACAGAATTTACCTCAGTCTCAGTGAATAAATGTAAGTCCTGAAAGTTTTGTGGCACAACCACAAGTCTTTCGTTGAGTTCCTTGACCTGTAATCTGACAGCACCCTGCTTTGGGGTGTCCGTATCTGGATTATCAGCTGGGAAAAAAGTGTCAACTAACAATTTAGCTGATTCAAGCGATGTCAGAATATTTTGTGTTACAGGAGATCTTAGTAATTTATCACTTTTATGTCTGGAACTCCTTTTTATGACCCTGTACGCAGTTTGCCATGTGCTTTCTTTGTTTTGTTTTGCACAAAATGCTTTCCAGCTGCTGGTGATAGACTTAGCAATACTGGTCTTATAATCCACTAGTGCAATCTTGTACTCTTGGATGACGTAAGGCTTCCTTCTGGGGTTGGCTTGACGTATCTTATTGCGAACTCTTATAAGATCTTTCTTCTTACGGGTTAGTTCAGCTGTCCACCAATTTCTTACTGGAGTTTTAAAAACTGTAGGGATCAGAGGTATTGCTCCCTCACAGGCAACCTTAATTCCTTCCTCGTATTCTTTTATGATCCTATCTAGATCTTCCGGGCTCGTGGTTGCATCTATTGCAGCAACTGTGATATTCCTACTTTTTATTTCACTGCCGAGAATCTCCTTGAACTTGCACCATTTTGCCTTTACAGTGTTGTATTTCCTGGTAGAGGTCCTGTTGATTTCACCTACAATATTAGAATTTAGTTGGAATAAGATTGCTCTATGGTCCGAAAGGCAAATGAAATTTGGGTCTACTTTCCAGTCAGCAATCTTTTCGAAGACGTTATCCGTACAAACCGTTATGTCCACAATACTGGTGTATGTGCGATTTCCTCGAACTGCATAGAAAGTAGGAGTGTCCCCAACATTAAGAATACTAAGTCCATAATGGGCAAAAAAGTCCAGGACCTTTTTCCCTCTATCGTCCTCCTTTGAACCACCCCACCACGGGCTCTTTGCGTTAAAATCGCCTCCCAGAATTATTCGAGAGACGTTCAATCCATCCATGACTTCAGTTAGTAGACTAAGGTCATCCTCAATGTCCCTAGTGCCCTCGAAATATACGCAGACAACACCAATGTGTGTCTGACCCAAAATGATTTTAAAAGCTACAATGTGCTCGGTTATTAAATCCGGATTTTCTATGATCTGTAAATTGCGGTCTATTACAAAAACGGCCGATTTAACTGGGTTTTTTGTGTCAGATGTAGCTTTTTGTATTACTTTGTGACTTGAGGTGACTTGCACCGTCGCTTGATTGCCAATGTAAGGTTCCTGCGTAAGGATGACAGAATAACCTAGTCTCTCGGCTTCATGCAAACACTCTTTCGTAGCAACGTAACCCCGACCAAGGTTAACCTGTATCATTTTTAGCGCACCGCGGGTGCAATGGAGATCGCGCATTTGGGCTGTGTTAACTGCAGGGAAGACCTCAGCAATAAGCCACAGTGGCTCGTGTAATCTTGTCCCACTTTAACCACACTGGGCAATCCGATCTATAGGCTGGATGAGAGTTTTCTTGCCCAATAGCCGTGCAGTTGACACATCTAGCCATACGGTCTCGGTGCGTAGAGTTATCATGCGACAGTAGAGAAACCAGTTTAAAATGTACCTCGTTCGGAACGCCCGAAGGTCCTCTGTTAGGGTGGCTGACGATGGGCTTGGGCAACTCGCTAACACCTGAACTCACTCTGTTCTGGATCTGGAACCGCTCCACCGCCCCTCTGCAGAGCGCAGGAGGCTATCGCTGCCCACGATCGCTCCCTGCCTAACCATGATTCTCCTATTCTAGTATAATAACTCCGACCGATACAACCGCGCACTTTGGTTATAACACGCACAGGGTGACGTCATATCAAGTGACATCAATAATTTCTGAATTATATTTTAAGCGCGAAAACAGGTCATCTGATGGTAATAAATTATCTCCTCCCGTGGACTTTTGTAACACCGGAGGCCCTGCTTGCACTGTCAGTGCCAGCTGTGTGGAAATTTGTTTATGACTTTCAGAATACTCTTTCAACTTCGTGGTAACAATATAGAAGAAAAGTATTTTTATGTTTCGTTCGTTTTGTCCTGTTGAACATTGAGGGACTTTATTTTGACATGAAGAAGACACGGTTTCAAGAATTCCTATTAAATTAATTTGATGTAATATAAGAATTTAGAAATAAGAGATAATCTTTTTAAGGCTATATAGATTTTATTTAATCCTGCAGTGTGATATCCGGCTGAGTAGAATAGACCACCTTCTTACCGAGGTGTCGTAAAAGGCGACTAAGGTAAGTTGATGTCTGGCAGGCGGAAGGTCGTAAATACCTTGCCAAATCATGTAACAACATGGTTAATACATGTTGTGCCAACCCCAGGTATAGTGGGATAAGGGCAGGAGAATGAGAGATAAGTTAAGTCTTAACTAAACTTTTTGCAAGTTAGAATATTATTTTCTATGTAATTTACTAATAGAAACGACAATGAATTCTACTTGGAATATTTTCCTATGTAAAGTTGAACAGTAAATTAAGCTACAATGTTATGTAATATATTCGTTCCTAAAAAGTAATGCTTCTTTTTTGAACAGATAACGGAAAAACTTAATGGTCCCGTTCCTAACTGATTTAGACACACATAACTTGTCAAAGAGAACGACGATCCAATCCACGGATATCTACACATCTTATATAACTTTATTCCCAAGTTCTAAGTCGCTGAACATCCTTGACAACTTGAAACAAGTTACAAAGTAATGTGGCACGACTTCAATGTGGTTATCTGTTACAAATGATAATACTAGTCATACCCGCGGCCTTCGGTCGTGTCCACTTTATAATTGGAATAATCTACACCAGTGTTACAACATGTTTCAAATGCAATATCCTTAATATAGTTGGTGGATCGTATAAAAAAACGTTGTCACCGTCATTATGTATCTTTGAGTTGTTGAATAAGCATCAATGGGTTGACTTTTGAAAAAAAAAAAAACTTTTTATTATTGGATACGTATAAAGGAAAAATATCGTTATTAAACCAGTGGTAGTTTGTGCCACTTTTTTTTACGCCCCTTTATGTAACATACATTACTTCTGCTGCCCTTATCCCACTCTAAGTATAGTCGACACAACATGTTACAGGATTTGGCTACGCATTTTACGACAGGCCGCCTGCCTGACGTCAACTTACCTTAGTCGTATTTTACGACACCTCGGTAAGAAATAAGGGTGGTCTATTACACTCAGCCGGATACCACACGGGGGGTCAACTTACCTTAGTCTCCTGTTAAGACACCTCGGTAAGAAATGAGGGTGGGATTTCTACTCAGCCAGATACCACAATGATGATAATGAAATACATATACAGTTCCCAAATCTCTAAAAATTTCGAAATTTCAACCCCAAATTATTGAAATAACTTTAATAAGTTTTCTGTGTCAATTTACAATCGATAGAAAAAATGGCCCTTGTCACTCTGCAGCAAAATTATCACCAGGAATCACCTCGGTCTTCCTGTGTTTAGATATGGGAGAAGGACAAAAGAGCAATTGCCGAGTTTCTTGCTGGCTCTTCTCGCTAGGAACAGCTTTTCGAACCAGCAATAGGGTTTGAAACGATTCAAAAGCACTTTGCATTTGCAAAAGCATTACTTGAATAAAGAATATTTTGAATTTAAATTTAAATTTGACAAACTAATAAGCAATTACCATTCCCCTAATATAAGATAATATTGAAATTTATATAATTTATTAATGCCGAAGAAAATACATAATTCGTAATTCAACTACATCATTCAAAATTGAGTAAGCTCTTAATGACTAGACCGCATTAACCATCTCATTGAAAGCATAATCGCTATCATCATTAGGTATGTGCTTATACAAGGACTTGTATATTTCTATTTTGTCTCTTTATAGAACAGATTACGTAACTCCAATGTCGCAAATGTAATCAACGAAATGACTATTACTTTCTGTGATGTTAGCTGGAATGGACAATTTTAGTATACAAATATAGGTTTTTTATATGAATAAAAGCTGCATTAAATTCAGCAAACAATACGTCAAACACTTTAGACTTTTGCTATAAACACGATTTTTTTCCTTTTAAACACACGGTCATACGTCAAATAATTCACTTATGTTATGGATGACAAATGTGGATATCACTTTAAAAATCATCATTCTCCTGCCCTTATCTCACAACCAGTACCAAAAAAGGGTACCCGTGCTGATCCAGCCAATTATAGACCGATTGCAATCACGTCCATACTTTGCAAAATCATGGAACGTGTATTGAATAAAAAGCTCCTGGCATACTTGGAAGAAAACGATCTCTTGTCAGATTACCAGTTCGGTTTTCGACGAAATCGTTCTACAGGAGATCTTCTAATGTATGCCACTCACATCTGGGGCGAAGCCATTGAGAGACATGGCGAGGCGCTTGCCGTACCCCTTGACATCTCGAAGGCTTTTGACCGTGTCTGGCACGATGGTCTTCTTGGCAAGCTTCCTGCTTACGGGCTGCCTACTATACTCTGTAACTGGATATCTGATTTTCTGAGTGAACGATCGTTTAGAGTGGTAATTAACGGCTGCTCTTCGGAGCTAATGACCACGAATGCCGGCGTTCCTCAGGGATCAGTTCTTTCCGCGACACTTTTCTTGCTGCATATTAATGATTTGCTAAGTCCCGGTGTCTTTGGGTACGCAGATGACAGCACTGTCACGGAGAGATATATGTCCAGTTCTAGAGCTAGTAGTGCTGAGATTCTCCAACACAGAGAGGCCATGGTCGAGCGCATTAACTTGATACTGAAAGAGGTTTCTGACTGGGGTGAAGCCAATCTAGTCAAGTTTAATGCTACAAAAACACAAGCGTGCCTATTCAGCGCTAAACGGAGTTCCTTCCCCCTAACTCCTGCTTTTCGAGATATATCCATACCGATTTCCGATAGCACTGAGCTTCTGGGTATAAAATTAACTTCCAAGCTCAACTTTGGTAAATGCATCGAGTCCAAAGCAAAAACGGCCGCCAAGAAACTTGGCATCCTGAACAAAGTCAAACAGTACTTCACACCAAAACAACTTCTAGCTTTGTACCAAGCTCAGGTACGATCGTGTATGGAGTACTGTAGTCATTTGTGGGATGGATCTGCCAAATATCAACTGGATGCTTTGGACTCGGTGGATAAACGTGCCAGAAGACTCATTGGCGATGAAACCTTAACTAATGCTAAATTGCATAGCTTGCAACATCGGCGCAGGGTTGCCTGTCTATCGGTCTTCTATCGGATATATTTCGGAGAGTGTGCTCAGGTACTTCATGAACTTATTCCGGCATCGCCGTTTTATTATCGCACCGCTAGGCACCGAGAGAGATTCCACCCCTACACTGTAGATATCCCGCGAAGACGCACGAAGCGTTTCGATTCCTCTTTTCTGTTGCGCACAGCACGGGAATGGAATGCTCTCCCGGCATCTGTTTTTCCCAATGAATATAATATGGGTATTTTTAAAACAAAAGTGAATAGGCATCTTCTAGGCAAGCGCGTTCCATCTTAGACTGTATCATTGCTTATCATCAGGCATGATTATAGTCAAGCGCTCGTCTATACACAATAAAAAAAAAAAAAAAGTGGGTTTGGCACACCATGTTTTAGGCATGTTGTTATATGTTTTAGCTAATTATTTTACGACTGACCTGCCTGACGTCAGATGGATAAAACATTTGTCCTTGTTATCTTAATATAAGTTAGTGAATTTAAGCATTACATGCTCAATATTTTTATCCATTACACAATATATAATAAGTTGTAACTAAGTAGCGGCCTGTTACTATCCCATTGCTGGGCACAGGCTTCCTCTCTCCGTTTTTAGAGAGAAGGATTTGAGCTAAGACCTACCACGCTGCTCCAATGCGGATTGGTAGGTTTCACATATCCCTAGAATATGCAGGTTTCCTCACGATGTTTTTCTTCACCGAAAAGCGTGTGATAAATTGCAATTATCAATTAGACACAAAAGTTTTAATAGAAAAACTCATTGGTGTCTGCCCGGGTTTGAACCCATGATCGTCTCTAAAGATTCACACGGTCGCACCGCTGGGCTATCACAGCTTCTATTATATTATATAAGTTATGGAAAAATTTAATTGAATGACCAAAATATTAGAAGAGGGGAAATCGAAAACAGACTGCGCCACAGTAGCGTGTGGCAGGTTCTGTTATTTATTTATATAGTGTAAAAGTGCTGTTTCATAATCTATATAAGCACAATCTTATGTTATCTTTATATACAAGCAGATATGAGAAGTAGGAAGATATGTAACTGTCATCATAAACTCCGGATTTTCCACGTTGTATTTTTTCCCTATTATTTTGTTATTTTTCTTTATCTTCCTTCCCAGAAAAGCTGATCGATCTTGTCAATAAGTTCCCCCAGTCTAGTAATTATGTTATTACACGCTCTGTTGATTGATCGAAATTATGGGCCTGATATCAGATACAGTTTGTAATATTGATACATTTAATATAGACATGTTAAGTACGCATAATTACGTGCTTTACCGAGCGGCTTATTATAATTATAGTCAAATATGTCCCACAATATGATTTATATAAAATTTGGGTTATTTGATACATAATTTGGTTTACAATTTTTGTATCGAATCTAGGTAAAAAACAGTTTTATAGGAATAGGCGTTAAATAATAAATAAATAAATACATATATGGGACATCTACACACAAGGTCGCCCGTCCCCAACGTAAGCAATTTTAATACTTGTGTTATGGGTGACAGACAACTGGTGAATATATACATATATAATTTTTAAATACATACTTAAATAAAAATATACACCCAGGCTCGAAGAGCCAACAAAGTCTTTTTTATAGAAAATGTTGCCCCTCGGCGGGAATCGAACTCGCGACCCGCGGCGTCAACGGGCCAGTCAGTCGGGCGTTATATTTCCATGAAATTATATAATATTTTTAATGTTAAAAAGAAATAATGAATATCATGAGCTGGTAGATATCCTGGCCAAAGTATAAGTTTGGCCATACAAATTTAGATTAAAATTCAAAATTCAAATTATTATTTATTCAAGTTGGCTTTTAGAAGCACTTTTGAATCGTCAAATTATAATGAAGCTACGTCTGATTCGAAAAAGTCTTCTTATCGAGAAAAACCAGCAACTCGACGGACACTGATTTCAATAATAATTATTCAAATAATATTTAATTTGCATAATTACATTTAATCTAGGACGTTGCTGGTTGCAATATAAAAAACAAACAAAGGCGTGTGCTTGCGACATATTATTTCCAGGATTTTGGGAATCTGATCTCAATGCAGGGAATAACATGGTTTTTCGTTTAGCTTCTTCTTTTTTGTTCTTTTTTTTTTCTTATTTACTCAGTTTTCATATTAAAAATATTATAATTTAATTGGTATTTAATTTGCTTTAGTTGTTGTAAATATAGAACCCCTTTTATTGGGAAAACAAAAGTACCTGAATACAATAACGATGTCTCCGAAATTATTACGGGTTTTACAATTGTTAAATTTGTCGTTAATAATAGCAATGTAATTTTATTGTTTCTTGTCGTCCATGATTTGCAATCACTAAACATGGGTCAGCATTTATAAGTCATAATTGTTTGTACAAAGGAAATAGAACAAAGGAAGCATTAATTATCACATTGAATGTGCCTGTCACTGATAAATCATCTCAGTTGCTAATTGTTCTATCATTGGTATGCCATAATCTCAGTTCGATAACCGCTACATCATCTTAGTGCCCTTATCCCACTCTAAGTAGGGTCGGCACAACATGTTATAAACATGCTGTCGCATGATTTGGCTGCGTTGTACGACCGGCCGCCTGCCTGACGTCAACTTACCTCAGTCTATTGTACGACACCTCGATAAGAAAGAGGGTGGTCTATTCTACTAAACCGTATACCACACAGTGGGTCAACTTACTTTAGTCGCCTTTTACGACAACTCGGTAAGAAATGAGGTTGGTCTATTCTACTCAGCCGGATACTCAGCACACGGCGGGTCGACTTACCTTAGTCGCCTTTTACGACACCTCGGTAAGAAATGAGGGTGGTACTATTCTATTCAGCCGGATACCACACGGCGTACGGCCACATTTCCTCGATATTGGTTCAGCGGAGTCACTGTGAAAGAGTGGCAAACATACATCCATACTCACAAATTTGCGCATTTATAACATTAGTACGATAGAATAGGAAGGAGGACTAACGAAGAACTCACCTCAATGGGGTAAATGCAATAATGCACTATACCACATTTTTCAACAATTAACCGACCAAAACTGGGCTTAACAGCTTGTTATACGGCGATTGTATAATATGATTGAGATTTTGATGAAAACAGCATAACAGACTTTGTTTTATATCTAAGAATGGATCAACAGGTAATTGTACATTTTGTTTGTAATATGGTTAGATAAGAAATATATCACTTATTTGTATTTTCATATCCGGATATGAAAAGATTTACGAAATATTTTCTTCAAAAGAATGACAAATTAAAAATAACGAATACCATTGAACAGAGGCGTCGCAAACATAAATAATAGCTCCTCATTTGCCCCCGAGGCCCGTAAAGACAAGGCATTTTCATAAACCTCCGAGGCGTTGAGCTCGTCGACCAAAATTCGACAAACAAATGGTTGAGTTCATTTGAAAATTCTATGTAAACATTTTCTCGTGGATTTCGTTTTAGTATTATATTCAGATCCTTAGAAAGAACGGTGAAAGACTTTATGATATTTTTCGCCTATTGAACAAAGACAATAATATCGTGTAAGCAGAGGCGTAATTATCGGAGGCAGAGCCCCGGGGCTTCGAGCTCAGGGGGCCTCCTGAACTTACCTTATTACGGAATCCCTATTACGTTGAATTCCAAACACGAAGAGTACGGAAAAATTATAAATAGTTTAGTTGGGGCCTTAGTTTATTTTTTACCCCACGGCCTTTGGTCACCTAACTGCGCCACTGCGTGTAACTCTGTTACTATTCAAGAATTTAAAAAAACACCTCTATTTTTTGGACAGAAGAAACGGAATTTAAATACCCCACGTTGCTCCTTTAATTTTTTTTTAATACATTAGTTATTTATGTAGAAAGTTTCGTATATATAATTTATATGAAACCTGTATACATATTATGTTCATGATTAGTTGTAAGCATAAATTAAAGATATGTTACTATGGAAAAAAACATAATTACCTGTCCAAGTTTTAACCTGTAACGATATGACAATTTCGCATGAGTTACTTTGGTTTTAAAATTATAAATTACGCTCATCTATCTTGTCTATCCAACTTATTACATTATGGATCGACAGTTTGAAATTTACAAAAAATTGATTAAACTGTCAACGGCAGATACGGGTAGAAAAAAAATATCAGATTATAATTTGACAAACTATCAAAGCAATGTAACCTTTTAATCTAAAATTTAATATTGTCCACTGGATTTTAGTGGGAAGGTTTCCAATTTTGATCAGGGCTGAATTAATAATAGCTCTGTTTTCGTTAAATGTATGTTTTCCTTATGTATTCCAAGATAATTTAAAGAAAAAGTTTGAGTGCTGTGGTTGAAGACTTCTATCTTTCTAATCAATGAAGGTTCATACAAGAGAGAGAGAGAGAGTCCCTTCAAGAGATTGTCACTCGACGCGATTTTGCGCCATTTGGATACAGCAGTCCCGCATGTCTTATGACCATCTCTAACAAGAAATTTCAATAATTCACACTATTCTTATACAATATTCAATATGCAGTTCGTAGTTAAGATAGTTCAAATATAAAATATATCAAAAGAATAGAAAAATTCGTAGAATATCCAATAAACAACTTTCGCTTTCTGGAGCGAAAAATTGTCCCAATAAAATCCGCTAAAAGTTTTGCCATGGCGCTTATTAAAATAACAGCAAACGATTTTTTCGTTTTTATAAATTCTTCTATTACTGCATTTTTTTATTCAATATTTTTACGGGCTTCTATTTCATTTTTTGCTCCCTATGTATTTGAGATGAAAAATTTCAATTTTTTTAAACAAGATATCTGTTATATTTTGTTTTTTCGAATAATATGTGTATAACACTATTGTGTTTAGGTTTGATAAATTTCAATTGAAGGATTGTGAAAAAAATTATTAATTTATTAATAACAAATCTGAAATAATGAAATGACTTTCCATATTTGGTTTGTTTCATTTCCATAGAATAGACTAGAGTAGGAAAGCCTCTACTATGCCCTATTACAATTAAGAGAAATAAAGAGAAGGCAAATGAGGGGGTATCGATCTGTCTTTTTTTTAGACAGGAAAAACCCCTTATGGGTACCGCCGCCCGACAGGGACAGGCGACGGTTATGACGGACTCGCACCGACTGAAATAACCTGTGAGCTCCACCACGCTGCTGGTAGTGGGGATAGGGTATCTATGACATTGTCCCATCCCCGCCAGCAGCAACTCTGTGCCCCAGAGTGCAGAACCTCTGGGTCGGAGCCTCTCTAAAAGTGGCTCTTGTATCGATCTATCTGTCTTGTGTATGTGTAATAAATCAAAGATTTTCAAAAGAAACTATTTTCATTTTACTCGTACTTCTCAATATTTATTGTAATACTCTCACTTACAGGCTTGTCTATGGCTCCACTATTCAGTATAATAACTGTATGTTTGTTTATTGTAGTATCCGGCTGAATAGAATAGACCACCCTCATTACTTACCGTTGTGTTGTAAAAGGCGACTAAGGTAAGTTGACGACAGGTAGGCGGCTGGTCGTAAAATACCTAGCCAAATGACAGTATGATTACATGTTGTGCCGACCCCACTTAGAGTGGGGTAAGGGCAGCAAGACAAGAATGTTTAAAGTTGTTCAACACTATGAAGCGATTACAACAGCACTTTTGTAGATCGATACAGATTGTTTCAAACGAAGATTAGTGGTTTATCGGATAACAATGCAGACCCAGGACTAAGCTTTTAGCGGTTAAGCCTGTAACTAACTCCTCCTTCGTCCTATTTATAAATATAATTTATATACTCAACCGCCGCTAGAGCGCTCGCACTCCAACAGCGTAAAGCATAAAAACGCGGCGAAGGCGCTAGCACTCTTAATAGATATTGGCACATGATTCGTCTAAGTGGCTAGGACCCGTTCTTCGTTGTGTTTTGTAATAACTCAAATTCTTTTAGAGCGTCAGAGGCTATGTGTCCGTCAATCTAATCTATAGGAGTCAAATAAAACCTTAAATAGAATAAAATAATGTGATAATAATCACATTATAGTTTTATAATAATATTTCAATATATCGTATTCTTTAATATAAATAGAGCCGTCAGCCCTACATTCGTAGTTTATATCACTTTCCTCAACAGAGAGGTTCATTATCAAATATCATTTGTTATAATATAAAACAGTTGTTTGTCATCAGTGTACGATACTCGAACAGGTTTTATATTTATCTAATACAAGAACAGATTTTACTTGTACTCTACATGAACAGACTTTATATGTCCAACAGATATATATTCGTTACACGAACAGATTCTTATATGGTTAATACATGAACGGGTTACTATAAAATTTGATAAAAAAATGCGAGACATTCAGATAGTTGAATGTCTCGCGAATGTCTTATGTTACTTCATAGGATATGTTATAGCCAACAGAAAGATCTTTCACTCGATCTAAATACCTAGCCCTTAAACAACTCCGTAGAGAAGTTTAATCAAAGTGGTATCTCTCTCCTATCTATTATATTCTTCCGATTTGGAAAAATATAAAAAGAGAGTGATAGTCAGTAGCTCCGCACCCGCTACCAACGGTGAGCTCCGTCCATAGGATATGAGCCCCCCCCCCAGGGGTACCTGTTTATAGTGCGCCTGCGGCGCATGATTATGGGATAAACCCATCATTGTCGGGAGTCAACAAAACCACAGTTGACATATTAGGCATGAGTGCCTGGGTGTATAATAGAGGACCGAAGCCCAAATAATAAATAGCCGGAGCTATAAAATATGGCATTAGCCAAAGGCACAAGGCCTGGTAAACTTTGATAATAAATTACCAATTCTTATATTCAGTAAGGCGCATGTCGCCTGCACACGTCGTAACGGTGCGTTCTATGGTAAAAACCACATACAGTATAATACGTATAAAGTCCACAAAGTGGAAACCCATCGAGATGGCAAACATGTTGCAAAGCAACTTGATTAGTTATAATATATACACCATATAGGTGTGTGTCCACCGAAGTGGATAATGTATGTCCACCGAAGTGGAAGATGTGTATGCAGAGCATTACATGAATGCCAATCACCCCCTATTCACCCAATACCATATAATGGAGTCACACATAGTGCACTCGCTTACGGTATGCGCCAAGCTCAACACGCCAACTCATACAACAAAAGGTAATTTATGTTTAACGCGGCAAGCCACGTAAGATGTATATGTATATGTGAAGATAAGGGAAATGCAGGCCACACTGTCTAAAGCTAGTCCGCAGTCTTATTAACAAAGACCCGACCAGCGGCTCTTATGCAATAATGCCATGCTATAATGGTCATTCGTGGTATCATTAACTAAGCTAAGGGGACGTCCTGAAAAGGACGAAACACCACACCCATCCGTTACTATGAACAGAGTCCATAGCGATCCATCACTGCCGCGGCGTATCACTTCAGCAACATAAAGTTAACTTCCGCAACGCCCAGCAACATTCAGCTGTGGTACCGTCACTATTGAGAGACTACAAACAACGTTTAGATGTCCGTTCGTCAAACAATAACATTTCAGCCACCACTGTACCGGCACTACTTCAAGCGGCCTATGCGTCCAAAGGTCGAGCAAGGCACACGGCAATGACCGAAATCACCACCGGCCTAACTAAACCCGTATCACAAAGGCACACGCCCAAAGTAACTCTGGTTGCGTCAAACCAAAGCCGAATAAAGGCACGCCGCAGCAACCGAAGTTAACTACGGGCCTATGTCCAGCCCTAATAAGATGCAGCCTAGTGTAGCCTTTTGGGCCAGGCACACAGCAATGACCAAAATCACTGCCGGCCTAAACCTCAAGTCTCCCACCAGTACCCGCCAGAGCATGTTCGGTAGAGTGCCAACCACTACTCAGCAAAGTTGCCTTTACCAAGTATCATTCTGACACTTTAATCGTTCGAGGTGAGCTAAGCGATGCAACCATCGCTACACTCTTAATGGTCAAGTCACACTCACAGCCCTTCCAAAGATCGGCACGATCTTGCATCTTGAACCATTATACGAGAGCGGGCCTAGATGTGTATTTATTATTAATTATTATAAAAAATAGTCGAGTTAAAACTCAATTAATATCTTGTATCGCCCAGTACACATCTACAATATCATTATAACAACATTTCATAAGCGACCTAACAGATCACTTCTGCGCTCTACGCTCCGCCCGCTCTCTCACATACTGTAGTACGGCGGATAACGTGACATTCGGTCAACATGACGAAAATCATACCTTTCTGAATTTAATGTTTTATGAATAGAGCATCATTTATAGATGCGAAAAAACATTACTGCGTGACAAACAAACATTTATTTTTATACTTATAGATTTTCCTAAAATATTGAAATTTAAATAATTATTTATTTTTAAAACTCGAATGTAGGGATGAGACTGTTACAAGCCTCTACTGTGGTTACTACGATATCGTATATCCCTATTTTAAAGCGATATTCCGTTTTAAATTGAACTGTCCTTTAGCAGCGTAGAAAACCGGCTTCAGATTATATCTATGTATATTACTTTGCACTATTTAGGCTTAGTTGTCGATTATCATTATAGCATGAAATCAAATTATATGAAAAAAGGGAAATACGATTGTGAGATTGAATGTATATTTTACTACTTATGAGATTGCAAGACACTTAGCAAGAAATTGAATTGACTTCGCCAATGAGATAAATACAATGCAATTTCAATTTGCAGGGAAATTGCTATAGTTCGCTTTAATCGAGTTCAACACTATTAAAAAGTATGCAAAGTTTCTTATTGAATAGAGAACAATTAGTTTTGTATTATAAATTATCGTTTCAAATTTATTTGAAAATAATATTATTAAGTATTTAACTAACGTGCGGTATCCGGCTGAGTAGAACAGATCACCTATTTTTTATCGAGGTGCCTTAAAAGGCGACTAAGGTAAATTGTCCCGCAATGTGGTGTCTGGCTGTGTATAATAGTCCATTCATCTCTTACCGAGGTGTCGCAAAAGGCGACTAAAGTAAGTCGACCCGCTATGCGGTGTCTAGCTGGGTAGAATAGACCATAAATTTCTTACCAAGGTGTCGTAAAAGGCGACTAAGGAAAGTTAACGTCAGGTAGGCGACCAGTCGTAAAATACCTAGCCAAAGCATGTAACAACATGTTTATAACACGTTGTGCCGATCCCCTTCAGAATGGGATAAGGTCAGGAGAATGATGATTACTTAGTATTTAAATTTGGCTGGGTATTTCTGGTTAGAAGAGCGGAAAAAAAATCTTGCTTGTTGAATAAATTTTTATCATGCACCTCTTGTATCGTCGATGAATGGGCAATTTTTGTGATAAAGTGTTTTGCAATAAAGATGTAATTATAATTTATGCAAAAAAAATTCTTCATTAATTATGATAAGTTTAGATCATATTAAAATTGAATTGATGTATAGATTGATAATGATTTATTGATATTTAAAATTTCGTTTAATACATTTGTGTTGGTTTCACGTATTTACCTATGAAAATAGAAAAAAACATGAAATACTACTCTTGATTTACATAAGCGATCATAAAGTGTCATGATAATTCCTTTTTACAGTTCCGAACTTTGACTGGAACCCCTTACACAGTATTGTTCGAAACATCAACAAATTCTCTCCTTTAGGTCACATCAATCAATGTCGCCTATTGTGTGATATATGTACAGTTGGAGCAGAGGAATGGCCTCAAAAGCGATACTTGAAATAGTTCCAACAAAACGTGAAACTTACTCGTTTATACATACGCATATATGTCTTTTTCAACTCAAATGTATTTCACCATAGTAAACGAGCTGTTACTATCCCACTGCTGGGCATAGAATATTATTTTGACAAAGACGAGTGCCATAAAGGTGCCATCAACAATGACAGTGTTCCATAGATTCATTTAGCGTTTAATGCAAAAAGATTACTACATGGTAGAGTCTGTCCTTAACCTTTACCTTTTAGATACATTTATAATACATATCTAAATGCTATGGGTTGTGATAGCCTTCTTTGCAAAAGATTGCAAGGGACACTAAAGAGCATTTGCGTAATTCAGAATGACATTAGGGGTGCAATGAATCGGGATCCAATCCAACCCATCGGGCTTATTTGAATCTAGCATTTAGTATCAGGATAAAGCAAATGGGAGGGAAAGTGAGTTATGAGAAAGAAAGTTGAATCATCCAGTTCGCATTGAGTAGTGGAAAATATATAATAGATTGAATAAGAAAAGTAAAAACGTTTTATTTATGAGAAATGTGTAATCATGGCACTTCTCCATTTGGTATCCGGCTGAATAGAACAGTACCACCCTTATTTCTTACCGAGGTGCCGTAAAAGGCGACTAAGGTAAGTTGACCCACCGTGTGGTATTCGGTTAAGTGGAAATCGACCACCCTCTTTCTTACCGAGGTGTAGTAAAATACGACTAAGGTAAGTTGATGTTAGGCAGGCGGCCGGTCGTAAAATACGTAGCTAAATCACGTGACAACATGTTTATAACATGTTGTGACGGCCCCACTTAGAAAGAGATAAGGGCTGGAAGATGATGATGTGTAATGATGGCACTACATGAAGATAAAGAAAGTTGACTGAATAAATTTCATCCCAATTAAACTGACTCCTTGTACTGAAAGCCTTGGATGTTTAAATGTTTAACTTTGTGATAAATTGGTTAACAATTTAACTTGTAAATTGACATTCGGTAGCGTTAAGTACTCAAACAAATTAAAGGCTTGCCGTTCTGTAAAACCTTTTCTTAAGCTTTTACATGAAGTTACTAAACCTCCTCGCAATTCATTCATAGCTTTTTAATTTCATTGAATACGCAAAAAGCTTTTTAATTAATATAAAAATAAACTTTGCGATAGTGATGCATAGATAGATGAATGTAATGTATCGCAGGCTTAGTATTAAAGTGACCTAATTCTAAAAGTTGTTTTGTACCAAATATCAATAAAGCGTAACGTAGCGCGAGTGTTAAAGAGACTCATAACTTATAGGAGCAAGAAAACACTAACACTTTTTTAGTACTTTGTAGCGTGATGTCATAGATTGAATAAAGAAGCATTGAAATATAGATGTATGTAACTCAATTAAGCTTATTTCTAATTCGGTCAGAATACTAAGTTTGCGATGTAACTATTCTATTAACTCTTACATTTATATAACTCTTTTTTAATATTAAACGTTAATTATTATTCACTAACATGGTTGTATTTTAAAAATGAAAAATAGAGTAGTTAAAATTAAAATAAGATATTAAAGTAAAGAGAAATAAGATATTCAAATTTGACGTATATACGACCGTAGTATGTTAAATTTTAAATTTCAATACTAAATTTTTTTTATTAAATTTTGACTGGCTCGTTGGAGCAGTGGGTAGTGACCCTGCCTTCGACTCCACGGGTCGCGGGTTCGATTCCCGCCGAGGACCAACATTTTCTTTAAAATGAATTTGTCGGTCTTTGAGCCTGGGTGTATATTTGTATTTAAGTATGTATTTAAAAATATATAAGTATATATTCACCAGTTGTCTGTCTACCATAACACAAGTATTAAGTTACTTACTTTGGGGACGGATGACCGTGTGTGTAAGTGTCCTATATATTTATTTATAAGTACTGATAATTTAACTCTTAACTCTTAAATATCTAATTTATATTTACGTTTGATGCACTTATATACATATACTTTTATTATTCATAGAGAGTGGCTTCACATAAGGTTGAAATGAAAATGAGCTTTATAACTCTTTGCTTATCAAATACGCTTGCATTAGAAATTTATTACGTACGTGATACTATCAAAGCAAGACTTAATATATACGTATATGCAGTACATGAAAGTATGCCCTTTTCCCACTCTTAGTGAGCTCGGCCAATATGTCTTTATCTTCCTTTCTCCTCTATCAAACTCTGATGCTACTTATCATCACTACATATTATAAAACAAAGTCGAATTTTCCGTATGTATGCATAAAACTTTAAAACTACGCAACAGATTTTGATGCGGTTTTTTTTAATAGATAGAGTGATTCCAGAGGAAGGTTTGTACGTATAATAACATTCAATACGGAGTAGAGAAATACTGTAATTTATGAGGTTTCTGTAAATAATGACATTTTTTTCCGCTTACATTGCAAACGCAGGCTAAACCCTACGAGATTTATCAAAATAATGTACTAAGTATTTGTACACATTGACAAGGTCTACAGAAAAGTCCGCGATGGTATATGTCTATCTCTTATGGATAACCCACTATAGCATTTTGTCATTTACTTTTTACGAAAAATAATGCCTTATTTTTGAAGCAATTTTTATATAGTACAGCATTAATCCTTATCCAATTAAGTACCTTAAATAAATAGTTGATTTAATATAGATCAATATGGCCGTTTACAGCATGTAATTTAAGTGAACATTTTCGGAGATATTACAGATTTAAAATGTCATGAGGACGCCGTGCTTCACCCTATAGCACTTCGAATCTTTTAAGAGTTTGTTTAAAGACATTCTGTAATTAATTGTAAAAATAAAATACATAGGGAAAATGTAAAAGTAAATAAGTAAAAATGTACTATATGAATTTAGATATTCCAAAGATAGCAGGAAATCTTCTTGGTATAGGGAAAGGAAATTGTTTTTCTCCAAATTTAACGCTTGCGGGCCACGGGCAGTAATGAATAAATCAAAACTACTGGATCGATTTTAATCATTTTTTTACACTGACTGACATGGGATATATATTTTATACCCGTGCGAAGCAGGGGCAGGCCGCTAGTTTTGTATATAAATCATATCATCATTCTCCACACAATCCATCCATCTTTTTTTCGGTCTTCGACGTATAACCGTCCACATTGATATTTAAAACTCTTTTGGACACCTGATATTCATCCCTCAACATTACATGACCTACCTACTAATGCTTAAGCCTATACATTTTATTATATAAATATCTCAAATAATTATGATTTTGTCTTTTATTAATTACACAATGTTTTCAAATTTAGAATATACTTAGTTTCAACATTTGACACCAATATCGATATTATTAAACATAGTTTTGTTTTTTAGATACTTATAGTTTTTTTTACGTTCAGCCGTTTGGTATCCGGCTGAGTAGAATAGACAGCCCTCATTAAGCAATGAGGTATCTTAAAAAGCGACTAAGGTAAGTCGACCCACTATGTGGTATCCGGCTGAGTAGAATAGACCACCCTCATTTCTAATCGAGGTGTTGTAAAAGGCGATTAAGGTATCCGGTTAAGTAGAATATACCACCTTCTTTCGGTCGTAAAATACGTTGCCAAATCATGTGACAACATGTTGTGCAGACCCCACTACGAGTCGGATAGTGAAAGAAGTGTTAACGCACACTATATACAATAACAAGATATAATAGGAATACCACAATTCCCGTTCCGAGATGTACTTCTCTTGAATGACGAACAAAGACTGACTGTCACTGAAACGTTGTATCAATAGAAAGACTAAACCGGAAACAACAACGGCACAGTATTGCCACCATTTTAATCAAAAAGGGAGCGATACTCTTGTTTCATGACTTTGTTGCTATAAAATACAAAGCGGAAGTCAGTGGCGACAACAGGAGGATGATGTTTATGTTTTATGTATTTTGTTAATATAAAAAATGAATGAATGAATGAAAAAAGACAGTGGTGAATTCTCAATACAATTTATTTATTTTCTAATCTAAATATTATATAACAATGTTAATTTACGCAATGTTGTTTGACTACAGATTTATAGTTTTTTTTAACATTTGTTTGATTTTTGTTGGAAACATTTTCATAAATTGAACATCATGGGACACTAAGAAACAAGTAAAACAAAGTTTTTCTGAGTTTCTTCCCTTTTGTCAACATATTATGAGCTAAACTATCGGTTGCTCCATATGAATATAAATTGGAACAAGTTGCTTTTGTTTAGGGGTAAGAAAGTTTTGACCTTGACTTTCAATATTTTACTTTTTCTTGACTAGTTTTCTTTGGGATTTATATAAAGAATTGATTATATGCATATAATTTAATTACTGAGTACTATTATAAATCTAATATTTCGATTTTCTGTGTTTTTGTCGTTTCGTCCAAATTGCTTCAACAAAGGATTTTGATATAGGAATAAATAGTTGAAGAGAGGAGACTAAATTTCTACACGTGACTTCTTCTGTTAACAAAACCTAGTTACTTGAGTGTACAAGTACATAACTACTACATTACTTCATACACAGTTTTTTTTTTATTATTAATTAGCTTTTTATTAATTATTTAATTTCCGGAAAATTCCACCGTGATTTTTTCATATCACGTGATTCAAATCAATCGATGGTTTGAGTTTAGCAACAAATAAAATAAATTAGCTGACCAAACCATTAAACCATTTTAATGTGAAGTCCATTATGGCATGTCTTGAACATAACATCGATTTTAGACAAAACGCCGTGTGGTACCCTGCTGAGTAGTATAGACCAATCTCATTTCTTACCGAGGTGTCGTAAAAGGCGACTAAGGTAAGTTGACCTACCGTGTGGTATCCGGTTGAGTTAAATAGACCACCCTCTTTCTTACCGAGGAGTCGTAAACTACGACTAAGGTAAGTTGACGTCAGGCAGGCGGCCGGTCGTATAATACGTAGCCAAATCATATGACAACATGTTTGTAACATGTTATGCCGACCCCACTTAGAGTGGAATAAGGGCAGGAGGATGATGACCGATTTTAGACGAAAAAAGTAAGTTTGCTGTTAGGAGAAAGTGGTCTGACGCAAGCCCGATTATAATGGGTATTATTTTCTTCAAGTTCAGTGTCCTGTTCATAGATTCATTGTATGTAAAATCGGTCGCAGAATTCAAAAAGCACCTTAGTATAGCTATTTTTGTGAGCACTTGAGTTCAAGTACACGAAAACATACTACTCGTAAATGGCGGTGTTGTTTAATCAACGATTTTTCGGTTATCTGTGGATATTATGTTTGTTGACACGGAAATGTCTGTTACAAATACTGTAATGGCAAATGAATGGCAAGGTTAAAATTTATTGGACTTTATTAAAGAATCATTTATATATTCCACACGCCTATATCCACATCTGTGAAATCTGTATTCTCTGAGAAACCTTGAACCTTATATTGGTATTACGACACATATGTAGTTGAACCTTTCCAGCCCAATATTAACCCAAATAATGTACCACGTGCGTGTTATGGCAAGGTATAAGGATCTTTAGGACACCTATTACCTACACAACTGAATAAATATAAAGCAGGTTGCAGAATGGTTTCAATGTCTTTCAGCAGTGGAAAGAGGGATGTTACAACGGTGTTCATGTGATGAAATCAGAAATGGTTGTATGAAATGTTATGAATGAAGATCATTATCTACAATTTAAATACAATTTAATTACATACAGACGCATCCATAAACAGACATGCTTGCATCTTCACACACACATCACACATACATACACAAACACGCGCCCACACACAATCACACACACACACACACACACATACACGCGCGTGCGCACACACAAATACACAGCAATACATTATGTAACATGGATAACATGTAGTAGTATAACATGTAGTATTTAAATATTTTTGTTAGTTTATTTTTATTTTTCCTATTTATTAAGTTTTATTTTAAATTAATGTCAACAACCTTACCTAGGAAAATGATTGTCAATTAGTATGTAGTTATGGAGGAGCGAGAACTCCTAACACAAGTATCTTTATACTTAAAAGGAGATCTCAAACTCGTGTGTATTTTAAAATATTGTGAAATGAAATAAAAAAAATTTATTTTTATTTTTTTTTTTTATTATATCAATCTAAACAGACTCTTTGGTAATCCTTCGAAGAGATTTTGTCAGAAGAGACCTCCATTAGACAAGTCAGTTTACAAAAGCTTTTAACAAAATTCCATGTCCCTACTCTTGACTATTGAGGAGGTCCCTCATCTGATGCTAACCCGGGCAGCAGCATCAGGTCATGCTTATCATAAACATGTATTGTTATTAGGATTGGATTAGTAAGTAAAATTGCAGCTCATCCGGACATCGGGGAGTGTGTCGAATTGCAAGAAACTTGCAAGATTCTACCTTCACATACATACGCAGTTTTGATATAAAGCTTATATGTATTTAACGTTTACCAAAATTATAAAAGATGTTGCTTGCTTTTTTTGACTTTGGAGCAAAATATTTCACCTCCTCCTGTCCTTATTCCACTCTAAGTGGGGTCGCCACAACATGTTACAAACATGTTCTCACATGATTTGCCTACGTATTTTACAACCGGCCGCATGCCAACATCAACGTACCTTAGTCGTATTTCAACGACACTTCGGTAAGAGAGCAAAATATTTCACCATGACCCATAAAATTTATTTAGGTATACTAAAAATAAATAGTATAGCTAAAAGGTTAGCTCGACTTGGCTGTAATTAAAGTTACCCTAGTTGCTCAGCTTAGCTAATTCTCTCTACAGTTTGATCAGCGTTGCTTGCGAACAAATTAAATTTAAAATATTGCAACATGAGCATAGAAAGCTCAATCTTGTTTAAAATTTTATCAGTTTCAGTTTTGAAGTGATAATGACTTTGTTTATTATTTTATAATGATGAAAATATTATTCGAAAGAAAGAAAGAAAAATCATTTATTTTTACTTTCTGTGATACACAGCACACTTATACAATAACCTAATACTAACATTAATATCTTAAAACTTTAAGGAACCTAATATATATATAGTACAGAAAGAGGAAAATGGCAAACAACTCAGTATGAATTCATCATCTTCCTGCCCTTATCTCACTCTAAGTGGGGGTCGGCACAACATGTTATAAACATGCTGTCACATGATTTGGCTGTGTTTTTACGACCGGCCGCCTGCCTGACGTCAACTTACCTCTGTCGTATTTTACGATACCTCGGTAAGAAGGAGGGTGGTCAGCTCAGTATGAATTGAGAGACAAAATTTTGTCACATAATTCACACTGTTTATCAGCTGTAGCTAGGATGGATAGCGTCACGGTTGAACGAAAAAAAATAAAATAAAAGATGACAGCATTACAAAATACCTAATTCATAAATACTTTACTTAACAATATTGATAAATATATTATGTTTACATTTAATAAATAAACAGAAAATATTTTTATTCAATATTATGCCTCTCTATGCTTCTGCACAAAAGTTGTTGTTACTCCCACTGCTGAATATTGGCTCCTATTTTTACAGAGAGGTGTTGGATCTTAGACACACCACGTTGCTCCAATGCGGATTGGTAGGTTATACATATCCCAGGAATTCTCCAGATATATTGATTATATTGATAAACACTTAATTTAGAAATCATCAGAGATATTGATTATATTGAGTTTTAGGCAAAGTCAATAAATCTAAAAGTTGGTCTTGGATTTAGAAAGTAGGTAGCAGAATGATTTGCGGCTTCAACCGGGTCGTGACCCGAACTGCGGATATTTTTTTGGTTAGCCTTTTCACTTTAAAAATACTCAAATATTATTTCAATATTCGATGTAGAGAATTATATAAAGTATTAGGAAGCCTGCAATGTAATGCTTAATATGTGATTTTGTGCGAATTAGACTGCAACAAATGGGCATAGATAAAAATAAATTTATTTGACCAATATCTACCACATTCCGTTCTACACAAATTATTAACGTAAAATATAAAAACCGGAGTATATTTGAGCCTAATTAAACAAAAAATATCACTCGTTTTATCAATATGCGAAATTATTATAAGAATATTATATTTTTCATAATTTTTTTCCTTTTCCTTCAGTAGGTCGTTTTAATATACACAGATTCACTAATAACAGTGTATTGTAAGTACATAATATCATGGAAGTAACCACAATAAACAAGATTTGCTTTTCTGGATGGTTTAGATATATGAGCTGAGTTTTCCTGTGGGAAACGCTATATCGTGCTCCACTGAAGTTTTGATCTACTCTCAGAAAATTATTTTATCGGTCTATTTTACCATTTCTTTATTTATAACAGTTTGTATATCTTGTTATGTTGGTCAATATGATTAAAATAATATGGCTTTTTATTATTATAGAGATTTTATGAAATCTAGATATTTAATATTTTCTAAGTTTACTTTTAAGTTAACAAAACAATACGACCTTTATTATAACACGATAAATAGATCACCACACGTGGTCAAGCCTTACAGGCAACATTAGGTTGCGTTTACTTAAAGCTAGCAAAAGCTCCTACACTCTAGCTGCTGCAAAAGCTATTAGAGCTACCAGTATATTGATAATTCGAAATGAAATAGGTTTAATGAGTCAATAAAAAATAACATTTTTTCAAAGAAAATGATATAAATGAGGGTACCAAATTTAAATGTAATCGGATCTTTGAGTTTTATTTGTTCATAAACATTTGTTTTAGCACTGTAATATATATGCTTCGAATATTTAAAACAAGTGATATTAGTGACTTCATTTACGACAGTTTTAATTTTTGAAAATCGTCATGATTATGTGTTTTTCCCCTTTCCAATCGGTTTTATATTCTTTATGACAGCCTCACATATAATTTTATCTCAATATATATATTATATCTTCTTCTGTTATTATATCTATATCTATATCTCATATATAATTTAACAAATTTTTAGTACTTTAATTTTACTAAAGCCTAAGAGACTGACAGACTTATATTAGTATGTCAATTTACGTCTTATTATAAAACTTTTGCCACTGGTAATATTAAATGCGTGCATTGTATAATGTTTAAATAAAAATTGTATAATTATTTAAGGAAAAAGGAAAAAGTGCTCTTAATCTATATATGTTAGTTAAAAAAAATTAAATATATATAAATTAATTAAAATTAATTTCAAAAAAAGAACTAAACTAGAAAACAAAGAATTACGCTAGAAGTAACTAAACTAGAATTTTGCAACTTTCGGTTATTATAAATGTATAATCTATGTATTTTGTAATAATTAACGTATGGTCCCCTTGTAAGCATGCTAGGTTCACATCAAGAAGACAACAATTGTCGTAAGCGAATTATTATATGTATAATTTTGATATCCTCAATTGTATGTCAGTTTTGTGAACTAAATATAAAAAAAGAATTATCTAGATTTAGGTACTTCTTAAGCAGACGCAAGAGATAGATAATGAAGGGTTGAGTTGAGGCTTTCTGAGGTTCATTCATTTTTATAATCACCACGTTTAAACATCATTATCGCGTTAATGAATTCGGGCCGGAGCCTTGCGTTTTATCTTTGATGTAGCAGGCTTTTAGGTTAAAATGGTACACTGATTTTAAAAATGTAACGTTATATAATATACTTTTAAGCTTTCCAACTTATGTAAGAGTAACCTTTAATTTTAAAACAAAGCCTTCATTATACATAAAGCGCATTTATGAATAAAGTCATTATACTTAGAGTTGGAAAGCCAGCCTAAAATGTGCCATAATTCAATAAAGAGAAAGCACAACATGTTTTGACAATGTTGTGATGTGATTTGACTAAGTATTTTACGACCGGCCGCCTGCCTGACCATAACTTACCTTAGTCGCCTTTAACGAAACGTCGGTAAGAAATGAGAATTTATATATACATTTTGGCTTACAGTGTGATGGAGTTTTTCAGACAGATGGGTAGGATTGTTGGCTTTCAGTTGAATATTTGTTTCTTAACGAGAGTTGTTACTCCTGTTGTTAAAAACACTCGATACGATGATGTTGCAAAAGGTTTTTTTGAAAATAATATACACGAGGCGATATAAATTCGTTAAAAGAAGTGCAATCTGCACGTTCCCACATTCTTTTGCTGTAATCCGTTCATCCGTATTATTAATTTATTATTAACCCAGAATTTAAAACTTACCTTAGTCGAAGTAACGGTGTGTTACTATCTCACTGCTGAGCATAGGGCTCCTCCCTCCTTTTGGAGCTTAGATCTATCACACCGCTTTTTACATATTTTGTCAGTAAATACACGTTTCATAAAATATTATTTGTATTGCGTAACTAAAATACTGTATACTGATACTTTAGTAGCCAGCCGTATCGTCTAGTATCGTCTGTTTTACCCAGCCGTTAAAAAAGATGAACATTCTTGGTATAAAAGGTAGGATAGCATTTTTAGTAATATATTAAAATCATTCTATCTTGCCGTGTGGTATCCGGCTAAATAGAATAGTACCACCCGCATTTCTTACCGAGGTGTCGTAAAAGGCGACTAAGGTAAGTTGACCCATCGTGTGGTATCCAGTTAAATAGATTAAATAATCCAGTAGAATAGACCACCCTCTTTCTTATCGAGGTGTCGTAAAATACGACAGAGGTAAGTTGACGTCAGGCAGGCGGCCGGTCGTAAAAACGCAGCCAAATCATGTGACAGCATGTTTAATGTCGTACCGACCCCACTTAGAGTGGGATAAGGGCAAGAAGAGTGTATTAAAATCATTCTATCGTCATAAACTCAAGAATCAAGTCGATGGTTTTATTACACGTCCATGTGAGTACTATTGTTAGAAATTATTGATTAATGTGGAGAGAATGTCTCTCGGATTCCATATCGAATGACTTTCGCAATCTAGATGCCTTTCATATTATTCATCAGACCTATTATCTTCGAGTACGATCGTGAATATTATTATACTTAGTTACAACGATGATCAGTGATTTTGTGTGTATTAAAATAGTAGGAATACAAAAAGGAAAACGGAAGAAGGTTCGTTTAACTTTGCTTTCGGTTATCATCATAACACGCACATGGGTTTGTGATCGCAATACTATCGTGCAGACGAAGCTGCTGTTCATTATCGAGCCGTGCCTTTTAGTTAGCTGGTATGTATGAATATACCACCTTTGGTTCGTCGCCAATGACTTGCAGGTTCATAATTCGGATAAGTGGACGATAACTAGCCATTAACAACTTCATATGCTCACGGATTGCCATAGATGACACTAGACTATTTAAATCCAAACAAACTTAGATTGACTCGGGAAATTTCACTAATTCTGTAAGAAATATTTGATTATTATATAGAAATTATATAGAAACACTTTATTTTATAGAAATATTGTAGACACTTTATATTTTATCTATAAATAAGTTTGAAGGCTTATGATTATAAACATATATGTAATAAGAAATCAATATGCACAGAATATATCAAGTTTGAACTCGCCACAGAATAGGAATAGAAAACGAATTGGAAAGCTACAGCACTTTTAAAAAGTTCAGACAATAATATGGCGTCGCAGTTGTTATCGGTTTTTGTAACAGCTTTAATAATTCAGTTAATTACTTAAGATAGCTTTTACTGTATACAAAATTTATAAATTATCTGAAATGAGGTGTTCTATAATAATCTAATTAACAAAAATATTAAACTACTTTTGTGAAAAATAAATAATATTTGTGCGCAATCTCAGTATCTTGCAATCTTGTACTTCAACCCTATTATTTTTATGATCATTAGCTATAAAACAAATTTGAGTCTTATCTGAACTTACTAGTAGAGCTTCTGCGCTCTACTCTCCGCATTTCGCAACTTCGACGATGCTTCTACGCTCGCCCGTCCCGCCCAGTGACGCTGTAAAAGCCGATAGGGCTAACAGCATATTGTCAATTCGAAAAAAAAGAAACAAATTTAAATATGAAGCAACTGGTAAGATGTCGCTTTCACCTTTTTATGATTGCCTATTTGTGGCAGTAGTTACCCATTAATGCTTTCCTATTATGCATTTTTAAAATAAACAACTTGTCGTTTATGGTAAAGACCTGTAAAATATTACGCTAAAGATTTGACAAGAGAACGATGCGATGGCATAGAACTTTATACATTGATTACTCCATGAGACGTATTGAAAGTATCTAATACCAGTGACCCAGTTCGCTGGCAACAGGCAAGTTTATGCATTAAAAGCCGATACGACAATTTTAATGATGTTTTTAGACGTGAAATTAAACAAACATCTTCATTCTGTTATATTATAATATGTAAAAGGTAGTAATCGTATCTTATGGTATTATCGAGGTGTCGTAAAATCTGCTACGCTAAGTTGACCCGCCGTGAGGTATTCGGCTGAGTAGATCAGACCAACCTCATTTCTTACCGAGGTGTCGTAAAAGGCGACTAAGGTAAGTTGACTCGCCGGGTTGCATTCGGCTGAGTACAATAGACCACCCTCTTTCTTAACGTGGTGTCGCAAAAGGTGACTATGGTAAGTTGACGTCAGGCAGTCGTTCAGGCAGATCATAAAATATCTAGCCATGACACAACATGGTTATAACTTGTTGCAATAAAAATCAACCGCAAAATAGTAACTAATAAAAAATTACCACGTCTATTGATACATTTCAAATTATTTATTCTAAAACAAATAACCGCTGGATATTTTAAAGTAATATATTATAACTAGTTTTTACCCGCAACTTCGTTTACGTGGACTAATATGGCGTGATAGGTTGATAATAGATGGCGCTTTTCGATGTCATCCTATTCCTGTAGAATTAACAGGATTTCAATAGCCTTTCAATTAGCCTTCAAATTTCATCGATATTGGTTCAGCGGATTCGCCTTGAAAGAGTAACAAACACACATCCATATTCACAAACTTTCGCATTTTTAATATTAATAGGATTCAAGTAAGCTTGCAAACAAGTGCAAGAAACTTGGCGGTTACTCTTTTCAAAATATAATTCTTCTTATCTTGTATAAGGTTGAAAAGGAGCTAAATCCACGCATTTTTATAATTAATACACATACATTAACAAACATACATCCATACTCACAAACTTTCGCATTTATAATATTATAGTAGGATGGGATTATTATAAGGTATTGTTATATATCTGAGACAATAACAGACAAGTGACCTTCACTTAGTGTGTACTTTAGAAATAAATGCTCGATGGGAGAAATAAAATAACAGATAACAACTGCGCAAATCCATTTTATGTTCAACAACCGAAGTTGATTCCGCAATTCCGACTCGTCACGGACAATAACTTCGTAATGCTGTGTAAATGAGTGGTAAAAATAAATGAAAGCAGATAAAAAGCATTACTGCTATAAAAGCCTCCGCATTTGTACTTTATTCCCATATTATTTTTTATGTTTTGTTCGTACGCACCAGATATTGGTTTGCGAGTGAAATTATATTGACGGCTGTATCAAAAATTTATTTTATTTATTTATCTTTCTTTCTTTATAACTAAACAATTTTTCCTTACATATTTAATCTGCCAAACTGCAAAGCAGTTTGTCGGCAGTATGCTCTCATTACTTAATTAGTTATTTATTATAATAACAACCAGCACCACTGGCACCTGCTCAGCCCTACGATACTATCTTGGGATCGGTTTATTTCTACATTATTGTAGAAATAAACCACTGAGCAGGTACAGAGGTGCTCGTATGTTTCCGTTCTACAAACAATCTTATTCGATAATGTGCAGTTTAGGTTACGTTACAAAAAAAGTTTTCATTATCAATTAATAATCTAGTTAGCATTCTTTTCAAAGATATCTTACTACTGGTTCGGTTTATTTCCGACGGAAGACAGTTATGTATTTTTGGTACGAGGTATGCTCTTGTTCTCTTTCCATAATAGTTGGCCAAAAAAAAAAGCAAATGTTGGTAAAAGCAAATGTACTAAAGTAATAATAAAATTGTTTTGATATAAGCCGCTATAAAGTAAATAGAAAATATATATAATGATAAATTTAGGGTAACTATTCGTTTTCATACATGAAATTGATTTATGCTCAAAAGGATATCTCATTTATAATAATTTACAAGAATCTATTATGCTTATTAATGGAAAAAAAAAGAAAAACAATCGCTAATTTGCGATTTTTTCCTGGAGACTATTTGCTGATGATGATTTCTAAGGGGTGGATGCAAAGAGGCTATTGAAATTGAAAGGGGGTAAAGGGTAAATAACACAACAATAAACAAGCTCTGCACACATTCACTATCACAATCTAAACAATCGTTTCGACCCGTAACTAAAGAGCGTCAAAAGTGTTACTGGTGTCGGGTAAGTTATAAAGTTTTACGAATTCTACATGTATTAGGTATGAGAACGGAAGTATGAACTTTATTTTTAGGTACAGCCGTAGTACGCAATAAAATGAACATGTTTCTATGAATTAATGTGTCAATCACGTTGAACGGCTGAACGAGTTCGATTGAAATGTAGCAGAGTGGTAGGCATTGCTATTAAAGCGCTCGAAAATAGAAATGTTTCGACAAAATATTGTTGACAACAGACATTTAAATAAACTTTATATATTGACACATTTAGTATAAAAAACAATAAAATTTTAAGAGTCTATGTATTACACATTACATTTTCCTGCCCCTAGTCTAAGTGGGGTCGGCATAACATGTTATAAACATGTTGTCACATGATTTGGCTACGTATTTTACGACCGGCTGCGTGCCTGACGTCAACTTACATTAGTCGTATTTTACACCTCGCTAAGAAAAAGGGTGATCTATTCTACTCAACCGTATACCACACGATGGGTCGACTTAGCTTAGTCGCCTTTTACGACACCTCGGTAAGAAATGAGGATGGACTATTCTACTCAGCCGGTACAGCTTACTCAATATATACTAATATATAAAGCTAAAGAGTTTGTTTGTTTGATTGTATGAACATGCTTATCTACGGAACTACTGGACCGATTTGAAAAATATTTCAGTGTAAGATAGTCCATTTATTGAGAAAGGCTATGTAGCAACAAGATGAATAGTAGAGCAGTAGCAGTAGAGTGGAGCAGTAATAAAAAATAGTACAAAAACAGAATAATTTAAAGCTTTCCTTGCGTGTGCTGAGTATTATAGTTTATAGTGAGGTTATAGTTATTAAAAATAATGTATTAAAAAATTGTTTCCCTTTAAAAGTTCTAAATAAAAGTCCGCGACAGCAAATATCTAGCTTTTAAGGTTTACCCACTCTAACCATTTTTATGGTTATCAAAAGACTATGTTACGGTTTCAATATATCCACGCGGGCTGAGCCGCTGGCCATTGCTTGTATAGTATATAGTTGAATACAAATTGTTTTCTCTATTAGCAGATATATTTTGGTGGGAAAAGTAAAATACAAAAAGTATTACGTTACATGTATACAATTAGAGGGTCTGTACCCAATCCCTCGACGGCTTTGAGATGCTGTTACCGGTATTAATGTCTGGGAAAATGGTTATAAGTAAAGTTTTTTCCTGAATATACGATCCCATAATGGGCTTGCACGAGCGTAATATAAAGATAATGTTGCAATCATACTAAATACGCTCTATTCAATCAAATTTTTATAAGTAGTCAGTATAACATATTAAATCAAAGTACCTGGTTGACCGAGTTTTAATTAGTCAGGTAGGTCTTAGGTGATTTTTTTACAAAAAAAAGAAACTTTAAAAAAAAGAAAAAAAAAACTTATGTTGTTGGGGATTGATGAATTTCTCGAGACCGTCCGTTCCCCGAATAAGCTACGCTGACTTGACAGTTAATGGCAAAAATTCAATTGAATATAAATTATAGAATTTTTTAATGTCCAAAAACAGGGATAAAACGATTTTTGTTTATTTTAAACCTAGCTAGATCGATTTTTCTCTCAAAACCCCCCATACATGCTGAATTTCAGGAAAATCGTTGTAGCCGTTACCGAGATTCCAAATATATATATATCTACATACAAGATTAACTCATTTAAATATTAAAGATAATAATAAATTTATTTCATTGACGTAGTTTGATATTTTGTATATAAGAGGAAGGGAAACCTAAGCCGAGCCGGCTGGGTAGAATAGACCATCCTTAGTTCTTACAGAGGTGTCGTAAAAGGCGACTAAGGTAAGTTGACCCGCTGTGTGGTATGGTATCCGGCAGACTACAATAGATTACCTTCATTTCTTACCAAGATGTTGTAAAAGGCGACTAAGGTAAGTTGATGTCAGTTAGGCGGCATGTCGTAAAATACCTAACCAAATCATGTAACAACATGTTGAAAAAGATGATTAAATTAATTTCACATATTTATGTAGTTCAGTGTATTATTATTTATATTATGTTGTGCCCATTATAGAAAATTGTAAAAATAAGATAATAAGAAAGGAGGAATGAAAATTATGTGAATTAATACGTGTTATATTTAATAACGAGAGAAAATTGATGGAAATGTGACTAGATGGAGGTCGAGAAAGAGATGGTTGAACTGTATGAAGTATGACATGCATATAATAGGAGTAGCGCCAGTGTTGAGTAATAGGAAAGAAAACAGGCGACTGCTGACTTATTTAGAATGGAATAAGGGCAAGATATTAGGGATAAATATTAAAGTAATTTAAAGGGTAAGAACTCTTCAAATAGGAGAGATATTAAGTAAAGACTGACCACGCTATTCTAAAGTAAGTTACATATATTCCAAAGTTTTCCGAGGTTTGCAGGATGAATTACAATAGTTTCATTTGTCGTAAGTCTACAAACTTTAGGGACGTTTACCCAAGATTGTCACCCGCGATCCTTGATAAGGAAGTCCACGGTGTATATACCATACTTTGATAGTAATGCAGTAGCTGAGATAATACGTTTACTTGTTTGTGAGATTAACACTTATTGTTAAATTGAGATAACATTTTTAAAATCTCTATATTCAATTTTATTTTTCTGTGAGATATTGAAATAAAAGAAAAATATATAAATTGTCAAGCTGAACACCTAGTAAGTAAAGTAAGTAACGGCCTGTTACTATTCCTATTGCTAAGAATAGGCCTCTTCTCTCCGTTTTTGGAGAGAAGGTTTGGAGCTAAGACCTACCACGCTGCTCCAGTGCGGATTGGTAGGTTACACATATCCCCAGAATTCTCTAGAGATATGCAGGTTTCCTCACGATGTTTTCCTTCACCGAAAAGCGTGTGATAAATTGAAATTATCAATAAGACACGTAAGTATTTAACAGAAAAACTCATCTGAACACCTAGGTTAAACTTTTTTTAGTTATAAAAGAATAGGTATGCTCGCGGCTGTGTATGTGTGCGGCGGAAATCAATGTGTCCTACTGGATATAGATTTCAGAAAAATTCCGACTACTTGGGAATTCCAACGTAATTGACTAATAACGTAGACGTAGACAAAATCGATCACAGGCAGCTTTTGGGGACTTTGTTTTATCTTATATATTTAGATGAGCTAATCTTAGCACGCACACACACACACACACAGGCACAGAGAGACACATACACACATACACACACGCACACGCACGTACGCATGCACGCACGCGCGCACGCTCACACGCAGGCACACACACACACACACACGACATTCATGAATACAAATGGTTACTTTGCAGTAATTCATAAAGTTATAATAGCTGCGAGCGGACGAAAGAAGTGAAATTACCCTGCATTGATTTCCAGATATCAACAGCCGTTTCTTTTTTTTTAATGCATTTTTATATCTTTAAAAAAAAATACAGAACGGATAGGTATATCATATATAAAAGTATAACGACGTATAAACTTTGTGTCATAAATTAATAAGAATATACACAGAATACGAACAATATTTAAACGTTTCGGAGTCACAAGTTTGTTGTAAAACTAGTAATAAACTGAATAATAGGATAAATATATTTGCCTATTGATAACAACTCGATGCTCGTTAAAGCGTCGAGGTCTCGTTTGGCTTGATTCCGAGCATAGCAACTACTTCCTCTTTGAATATGAATTGGCTCGCTACATCCATTGAATGAAAATATCTGACCCTCATATCGCTTGTTTAACCAACATTATGTATAACTTGAAGCACGTGTATTATATGAATGAAATATTATAGTCTTTTTCGTCTAGGTATTTGGCAGAGTAGAAATGAGCACTCTCATTTCTTACCGAGGTTTTGTAAAAGGCGAAGAAGGTAAGTTGAACTGCCGTGTGTAAACCGGATGAGAAGAAAATACCACCCTAATTTCTTACCGATTTGTCGTAAAGGACGACCAAGGTAAGTTGACATCAGGTTAGCGCCCAGTCGTAAAATAATTAACCAAGACATGTATGTCTTGTGGGATAAGGACATGATAATGATAACTTATTATAAATAGCCGTCAAAAGCTGTTGGTACGTGATCGATTTTTCATAATCTTATAAACGGATTTTGGTGTGAGAAGTGCAATTCTTCCGGAAGGTTTAGGTTACATTACATAGTAGTAACCTAAACCTACTAAACCATAGTAGTAAGTACAAAATAGTACATTACGGTTTTATGTAAATTGTATTATAATAATTACCACGAGGGAAAGCCGCAAGCACAACTAGTGTATATATGAATGATATTATTTAGTTTTGTACAATAATGTACATAGGTAATTATGAATAACATTTAGGTATACTTGGTCTTTTCGCTGTATTTCAGTAAATATAATTTTTGCTAGTTTCAGCGCATTAAGTACTCACGGGTTTTAACGTATTCAGGCAAATATAAATAAAACAGGTGAAATATCTCATATGTATATAGATATGTATATATTTAAGAATTTTTATTTATTTTAAAATTTAATTAAATTTAAAATTTTATTGAATTTAAGATTTTTTTTTTTACTTCGTGTACTAATGTACAGTGGTTTTAGAAGATATTTGATACATTTTATTGGATCAAAGTGATTTATGAAATGTTCGTTAACAATTAATATCAAATATTCAAACATTTCTTTAGAAAATTGTTAACTACTTATTATGCGTAAAGGAAATGTCGGTTACGTCAAAAAGCCTTGCTTGGACTAATTCAACGTGACCGGTTTATAATTAATTTATGTTCATCAAGGGACGTGGCTACCGTCAAAGCTGGGTGATAACCTCACTGTTTTCTTAACCCAAATGGACTTTTTTTTACTGATGTAGAATTTTACCTAGCTTAAAAATGGTACCTAGTAATTGTCAGTAATTAGGAAATGGTGCGGCCTAGTCTTTAATTTTACTTTCAGAGCTCCCTTTAAGTTGCTTAATGATATTTTAAATTTATTTATAGATATGTCAGAGGTGAAAAGTATCTTTAAAGGAATCGTTTTTTTTTGCACCGCCGTGTGTTATCCGGCTGAGTAGAATAAATAGACTACCCTCATTAAGCCGAAACATGTTTACATAACAAACATGTTGTGCCGACCTCACTTAGAGTGGGATATGGGCAGGACAATGATGATGAGATGAGATGGATATGAAATGTGTCATGTGGTATGAATGTTGTCACCAAGGAAATGAAATGCTGTGAGCTCGCAGATGAAGACGTCTGTAGATAGAGCGAAGTCGAAGGAAAAGATTACAAAAAGGAAGTTTGTCAATAGACGGAATTAACGCAAGGAAGATAATGATGATATCTTTATTTAAATATATATTTTTGCTCTAGGTCCCTCCATGGGTGAAATTAAAGTATTATAGTTGAAAAATCGTCCATATACCACAGAGATAAGCCCCCAATAAAATTTTATTCTCGTGGTTATTGCTCCACAATCTCTACATTAACTAAGTTTTAGGTTAATAACATTATTGTACTTACGCGAACAAAGCAAGTTAGCGTCAGGTTTTTCTATTCTGTTATCTACTCGGACGAGAAAAGGACGTAATTTTAACAGAAGGTAAAATTACTGTAAGTTCGTTCATTTTCTTTTTAGCATTTAAGGTTATCTTTAATAGAAATCACAGTCGATTTCGAGTGTCTTTTGCAATAGTATGTACTTTTTGTGACAAATATAGCTAGTTGAAAGGTACCTACTACTTCCATATTTGTTATCTGATGTGTATGTTACATAGATAGTTTTTTTACCCATTCACAGAAGAATTAAAGCAATAGTGTTACGTTAAAATAGTCGTACGTCGTTATCTGTTACTACATTCTTCTTCGTTTTCTTTTACAACCAATTAGCGTCCACTGTTCGTGATCATCACTCTCTCACACCTCGATAAGAAAGAGGGTGGTCTATTCTACTAAACCGGATACCACACGGTGGATCAACTTGCCTTAATCACCTTTTACGATACCTCGTTAAGAAATAAGGTTGTTCTATTCTGCTCAGCCGGATATCACACGGCGGGTCGACTTATCTTAGTAGCCTTTTACGATACCTCGGAAAGTAATGAGGGTGGTCTGTTCTACTCAGCCGGAACTGGCATTAAACTTATTTTTCCTTATACTTATCTTAGTGTAACGAAAAACTTTTACTTATATAGTGACTACTTGTAAAGCCCTTATTCGCCCATAATATATGAGCAATTACTATATATATTAATACGTAAAAAAATTTATACCCTTTTTAACAAAAATAACATTGACGGAGGAGTATAAAATTTATACACAGTTATAGTTTATATAGAGTGCAGATAGAATTCTGCACTATTATTTTTAAAGTTATAATTATTTTTTGAATAACATATAAAAATATAATACATTGAATTAGTAAAAAAAAATTATCACTTTTGTTAGTGGTTAAAGTCTGTGGTCAAAACGAGAAGAGACTAATATTATTTGCTTATAGTCTTACTGGATGTCAAACAAAATTAAAATTATGATTCAAGTAATTTTTTATCTCAACCAATATGAATTATGGTCGAATACCGAGTAATTCCTACTACTACTTTGCACAAATATATAATGTTCGCAAACTTTTCTGTAACAAATGTTATTTTTATCTCGTAAGCTTATTCCCCAAAATATTTTTTCTCTAAGAATTATTTAACGTAAGTAACCGTACTGCTGCGCAGTCACTATGAACTTAAGATAAGACAAAATGGCGGAAAAGAAATTTCACAGTTATTAAGGGTCAGTAGGGAAAGATATTAATACATCTCGGGGAAGGACATTAATTTATCAATGTGATAGCGGACTGTAGACGTAAGCGGCACGTTCTTTAAGTAGCCCAATTTATAATAATAAAATTTGGACAACTGTCTTCTTATATAAATACAAATTGTTTGATGATAATTCAGTGATAACGTCGTAGATCCAAAAGTAATAATTAAATTATGTTGCTATAATCCGCGATAAAATAGAATAGAAAATATCTATAATGCTAAATGTAGAGTTGACTATCCGTTTTCATACCTGATACATGTAGGATTCTTAAAAACACATGCATAAACCTCAACCACCAGTGATGAAGTGGATTATAGAAAAATAATTTTATGATTAATTTATTATTATGGATCTCCGCAATGTAACGCCTAATTTTATAAATTATGTCGTAGATCCAGTCTATTATTTTTCAATCTGTTATTTTTGAAATTTTTTGATAATTATTTTATTACATTTCCAATATCAAACTAATTCTTAATAATATTTTTTCACACTTAGAGAAAAAGTATAGGAACGGAGACCACTGTTGATTTATGTGTTTAAGAATATAATCCTTAAATGTTTTCCATCACTGTAAATTCTAAATAATCTAGGAAATTGTTAATATAGTACATTTAATTAAAAATTACTATTTTAAATTACCTACTAAACTTTGAATAGGTGAAAGTTTGAATCTTAGGCTGCCAAGTTTCATCGCGATGGGAATACACGAAATATTGAATATTGTGGTCGATGTAGTTTGCGAAAGGATACATGTTCAATAAATATATCTATTTTTTATTATTTAATAATATAATAATTTTTATTTAAAATTTACGTAAAGTAATTGGGGAAATATTAAATACCTTAAATGGAGTCTGTAATGTTTTGTGTCATTTTTTGCAAGCAATTTACTGAACGTATAAAAAGTTAATTGTTCCCAGTGCAGATAGGTCAACAATTCTGTGAAGTAACTTGGATGTAGTCCAATCCATCTTGGAACTGGGCCAAATAAACTTTATTTTTTATGACGACAATATTATAATTACATCCTCTTAAAATTAATGATATTTGTGTCACCCGTAAAACTTTCTGGAAGCTTCTGGACCTTCTGGCCATGAATCAGCTCAATTTATCTGCGGCCAAACAAACAAACGCTATCCTGTACCTGAACGCATGTAGCCGCTAGCAAAACGGATTTTGAAATTTTAATATATAAAATGTATACCGAAACTCAACGAAAATCGCTTATGGGTATTAGTTCTTTAATTTCAAGATTTATGCCAGCTTAACAGAATATAAAATTTTTGTTCGGTTAGGAATTTAGAGAATAGATATTCTACATATTGGTCGTATTTGAAGGCAGTACAATAGGATTAAAGCAGTACCTACTACGCGAACCGCAAGCGCTGTGGAATCTCAACAATGCCCGGCGTCTCTTGAATTATCTTCGTCGTTATATCAATAGCACGGTAAATGCTTCCTATTATATATTTTACAATAAATTTGATTTAAATTTTTCTTTAACCTCTGAGATATACAAATTCA
Source organism: Morpho helenor (assembly GCA_029227775.1). NCBI lineage: Eukaryota > Metazoa > Arthropoda > Insecta > Lepidoptera > Nymphalidae > Morpho > Morpho helenor. The sequence continues at coordinate 7,240,057 of JARGCU010000006.1, forward strand.
TCTTTGCCTGTCTATCCTTTATAGACTCCGAAACGGCTTAACCGGTTTTAATGAAATTTTCAGACAATCTTTAGAATGAGCCAGCGGATGATCCTACAAACTTTAGTGGCTATCGAAGCATTTTTGCTATCTAGTTCTGTTTCGAGATGTATATCCTTTATGGACTCCAAAATGGCTGGTCCGATTTTAATGACATTTTGAGACAATTTTTAGAATGACCAGCGAACTATAATTAAGTTGCCTGGAAGAGATCGCTGGCTTAGCGATAAGGCCGTCATTTGTGCAATTTATTGAGTTTTTTTCTGTTAAATTAACTTCTCTAGTTTTATATAGGCTAAAAAATTGTTATTTTTCTTTTGTGTATCATTGTGTATTGTGCAAAAAAGAGTATTTCTATTCTATTCTATTCTAATGTATAAGCTTCGGTGGCGATCGGGGTATTTTTTAATAACTGTTACTAATATACATACTCGTATCTTTAAATTAAGCCCAGTAAAGCGAGCTGAACATACCATCTTCAAAATAAGACTAAAGTTTTGTATTGATTTTCAAGTTATCAATAGTAGATAAATATTTATCACATTCTTAAAAGTCCGTGATATTCTTTTACCTAAATAAATGTATAAATTGTGAAATTATATACATCGTCTATTTATATCATCACTTTTGTTATCCCTAAAAGCTTTTCCGAATCAGAACGTTTGTAAGCGAAGCGACCGCCTCATTGTTTACCTTATATTAGTCACGTCTTGTAATTAATATTGATATTTGTGACCTGTTACTAAGGAATTGTGATTGATTAATTGTATTTTACCTTTTCTTGTTTTATATAATTGTACTATCTAGCAATTGCAACTGCTGGTTTTTTTCTTGCTCATGTCACCTAAAAATGCAATTAACTGTGGATAAAAATACAGAAGTGATATTAAAATTACTTTGATATATGATACTTTGATTTTAATCCAGAAAAATATATATAATGTTAAATGTAAAGTAGATTATCCGTTTTTATACCCGATATATGTTGGATTCGTAAAAACACATGCACAAACCTCCACTACCACAATACACAAGCACTACACACGTTCACTATCATAAACTTATCAATAGTTTCGCCCCGCAACCGAATCACCATCAAAAAATAGACTCCACGACAAATTCGCAACGCTTTGCGATCGGTTTCGGGCAACCCTGCCTGAATCGAATATGAAAACGAATAGGCCCCTCTACATTTAGCGTTATATATATTTTCTATTTACTTCATCGCGGATTATAGCACAATAATTCTATTATTACTTTTGTATTATGGATCTTCGCAAAGTAACGCTTAATTCATACTTGTTTAAAACTAGAAAATCTTGCCCTTTATTAGTTAAACGTATATCTAAAATATAAGTTTATTAGTTAATTATATATGTATTTGAGTGAATAGTCACATATCTCTCTTCATAGATTATGTAAACCATCGGTAAATAGACCGTTCCCCAGACACCTTTTGTCTTAGAACTGTCAACTTGTGATTTACGAATTGAAGGATATTGATGGCGCTCAAGAGGCTTTGTTGCTACATACGCGAATGTTTCTTTAAGATAGTTTTAATGTCTTAAAACAGTGTACAGTGTCTGTTGTCTGACTATATTCACTATTATGTTATTATATATCTGTATTTTGTACTTAGAAATAATCAATGAGAACTTACCTTAGTCGTAAAATACGACTAAGATAAGTTAACGTGGGGCAGGCAGCTGGTAGTAAAATACGAAGCCAAATCATGCGACAACATGTTTATAACAGCCGACCCCATTAAGAGTTGGGTCGGCTGTATCTTCCAGTGATAATCCTTTGATGCGTGTACGAAAAACCAAAAATTCCTGGGTTGTTAGCGATCGTATTCGATCATAGACTGTGATTGGTATTGTTGGAGTATGCCCTCTACACGAACGTGTTCATGCTTAATCGTATGAAACTTCCGATTATGAAGAGGAGCAATAATATAAGGTTGACGGTAAATTGTAGATCCTTGCCTTTAATTAAAAGGAAGGAAAGCAACGGCCTGTTATTATTCCACTGCTGGGCCGCCTCTTTTCGTTTAAGGAGAGAAGGGTACTGGAGCTAAGACCCACCACGTTGCTCTAATGCGGATTGGTAGGTTACACATATCCCCTGAATTCTATAGAGATATGCAGGTTTCTTTACGATTTTCATTCACCGAAAAGCGTGTGATAAATTACATTTAAATACTTAAGTCTGGGTTTTGAACTCGCGATCCCTCAAAAGAGACGCGCTCTCTCACGCTGGGTTATCACAGCTCTTAATTATAGACCTTTTAATTGCATTTTATATAAACTAGACATTATTAAGTAAAATTTGAAACGAAAAATTCTGAATATAGTTATAAAACTATGAAAAAGACAGACCGGAACTGTTTTATCTCATAACGAGTTTCCCCGGCGCTGCCTCCGCAAGACAGTTGCACCAACTTTCCCATGCAGAACTTTTGACATTAGGGATTTGTTCTTGGGCTGGTTCGACGCTTTTCACTCTTTTATCATGAAAGAGAACTTAGTTTTTTGGTTTTAGTTCGGTAATGCTGCCAAAAACGATATCGTTAAATCTTATTACCACATTTCGCTACTGTAGTACATGATTATAACATTTCTCCTTGACTTACATTCAATAAGAGAGATTATTCCCCAGTTACAATCATAAAATCCAATAATATTTTTATCTTTTTGCCTTGTTAATAAACCTGATCTTAAAATACGTGCATATTGCTTACATAAACATTTTTGCTATATGCGGTTGCAAAATATAAAATATTATAATGGGTGGAGCATACAACAAAACGATAGACATTGCGGCTATGAGTGGAGACATTGGAAAACGCAGCGCTGGTTATACTCCTTCGAGGTCGACAGACCACCACAAATAGGACTAGACTAGTCGTTGATTTTAAGCAGATTTTGAAAAATGGTCACTTCAAAATATTTCCAAGTCAGCGGCTGATTTTCGGGGGTAAGAAAGTTGAAGAAGTTATTCAAATTCTATCTGATATAATCCTACTTCTTTTGACTCTAATATGTGATGCCATAATTATTCCTTTCTAAAATTTTGTTATTTTAGAGGTTTTACCTGCCTAATGTACTTTTAAATAAAGAAATCCTTTGAAGACAATTCAATAATTAATAAAGTAAGTACGAGCTAAAGAAATTATTTCTGAAATTAATGCTAAAACCCTTCGTCCGTTTAAATGTTTTATACAGCAAAAACGAGTGAATAATTTAGACTTTAGAAAATGTCACGTTGAATATTCGAATTTTCCAGGTCTAGTTAGCGCTTTAATGCTAAAATTTTGTACCAGAGTTTGTACTTAACTTTCTATATGAACACGTCTGTGGGCTTGAATTTTAAATATTTTCATTGAAATCTATTTAGCTTGAGAATAAAATGAATAAAAAAAGCCACGCTCGTGTTATTTGTGTACAAGTATTCAAATTCAAGGTTTGTGTGGGTATTTTTAAAGATATTTAAACTTTCACAACATGAGCACTAGTTTTTATGCGGAAAGGACAGTATGATTTGGTTTCTTGAGTTTATTTTTAATGAAAAGAAGACTTTACACTTCTAGCTTTTACTAAACTACTAAAGAATGTATATTCTTTACATATGTAATAGTGACCTTTAGTTTGTCCTTCATTACCTTTGGAGAAAAAAGCCGGAATACATTTTAATCAGCTTCTCTTGATAACAGATTTTAACAGAGGTTAAAAATAATGCAGTGCAGGTTAAAATAACTATTTTAAAAGTTTTATTTTTTTAAATAACGCTCCACTGTTCAAAAGTGATGGCTGAGAGGAAGACTGTCGCAAGATTTCACTGTTTCAGCAATCAGTTGTGACGAAAGATTGTATAAGTATTTGTGAAACTCCAGCTTCGCAAGCTATTGACGTCAGGTTTAGTTTATATCACACCTAGGTGCATTACTTAGAATTGAGTTCTAGGAGACTGATTTGGAATAGTTTGAGTCTTTACACTTCCTAAAATGTCTATACTAAATTAGTATAGTAATTTATTACCACTGTACACTCGGGTACTTCCCAAGAATTGCTAATTAAACTCAAGAGGGAGGGATTTTTAATTTTCATACTGAATTCTTGTATAAATATGATATTCCTTATAAATTCCTTACAGTTTATTGGTTGTATAAATACGGGTCCGTGTGTACGGGAAATATCAAAAAAGTTTTATTTTTCAAAGGAAAATTACAAAGTTTTCTAAAATAGTTTACAAAGTAATGAAAATATTAGTATTTTTTACCTCCGCAAAGTAACGCCCAATAAAAATAATTTATTATGTAAAATTCTATTAGAATATGCTAACATTTATATATGATAAACATGCACATTATCATATTAGGGTAAGTATTTGTTAACTAAAGAGAACTCTAGCAAATTGAGTGCTACTTATTTTGTGGTTATTGCACATCATATATTTACTGTTGAGAACTTCTTACTTGATTTGTTGACTTGTTCTATCTGTAATTTCCATAGCATAATCTGCTATTATACCGCTTTGTAGTGGATGAAGTTGATGGTAGTACTTTTTTGTAAAATAAAATTAAACCTAAGTAACAAGAGTTTTCTCAAGTAAGATGGAAACCTAATTTTTGAGTTTTACGGTATATTCCAATTGAAAGTAGGGCATTCCACCTTTCGCAAAGAAAATCAATTGCCAATTACAAAGTTTAATACGAGTGAAAAATATATGTCCAATACATTGGCTGTGGTATGAAGAATTCTTTAATACGCATATGCTGAGAGTGTAGTATGAATGAACTGATATTCCAATATCGTTGCAATCATTTCTACTTTTTGCTTATTCGAATACCGAAGCTTTCAGCACAACGAGTATTTGATCGAGTTTAATGAGAATTCAGCATTGAGAGTTGAGCCAAGTAGCATTTTTAAAACTATAGCGTTAATTTCAACTGCACAATGATTTATCGTAAATTATTTTTTTAGACGTTTAAGACTTTAAATCGAATTAAAATAATCTTCATTCAAATGTCCTCTTCCAAGCACCATAACGATAACGATAGTGTGAATTGCAAAAGATTGCTTTGCGATTTTGGTCGTGGAGTCTATGATGTCTCCTGATGATGCTTCGGTTGCGGGGCGAAACAATTGTTGAGTTTGTGATAGTGAACATATGTAATGCTTGCGTATTGTGGTGGCGGTGGTGGAGGTTTGTGCATGTGTTTTTACGAATCCTGCATGTATCAGGTATGAAAACGGAGTGTCCACTCTACATTTAGAATTATATATATTTTCTATTTCACTTCATCGCGGATTATAGCAAAATAATTTTATTATTACTTTTGAATTGCAAAAGAACTAAATGAATATATTAAAAAATAACTTTTGCTTTAATTAGATGTCTTGATGGCTAAGTTGTGACAGCGCTTTAGTTACGAGGTCCAAGGTCTCGAATTCATATAAAAGATTGAGAGTATCTATTAAATTTGTGAATAGTTCTTATAAGTAAGAATTAAAAAAGGTGGTAGTTTCTTTAGTAAAAAATTGAGTATGTCATCTATTATGACATACTCAATTTAAACCGCTTTAGGATCCATATTTAAATAGCTTATAATACTGGTCTAAAAAAACTGTTTTCGTTATAAGAAAAACCTAAACAAATTAATGTAAACAAATTGGTTCATAACGGCTTAACATTACAGTAGAAGTAAATATTTATTTCAATAAATATATACATATTTCATTTTCAATTTCGGATATCATAAATATATTTGATATACTCTTAAGAGAATGTTTAATCGTTGGAAAAAATTATATGTATAAGTATGTAATTCGTTTATTAATAACTTCTAGGTCTGCTTCGATCTACGGCTCTTATAATAAGATTATATAATATTAAGCATATTTATTATTTTCATTATTTTAAAAGATACGCCGTGTGGTATCCTGCTGAATAGAATAGTTCCACCTCATTTCTTACCGAGGTGTCGTAAAAGGCGACTAAGGTAAGTCGACCCGTCGTGTGGTATCCGGCTGAGTAGAATAGACCAACCTCATTTCTTACCGAGGTGTCGTAAAAGGCGACTAAAGTAAGTTGACCCACCGTGTGGTATCCGGTTTAGTAGAATAGACCACCCTCTTTCTTACCGAGGTATCGTAAAATACGACTGAGTAAGTTGACGTCAGGCAGGCGGCCGGTCGTTAAATACGTAGCCAAATCATATGACAACATGTTTGTAACATGTTGTGCCGACCCCACTTAGAGTGGGATAAGGGCAGGAAGATGATGATTATTATAAAAGATATATTTTATCCGTATGGTATACGTCTGAGTAGAATAGACCACTATTTAGATCTATTCTATTTAGCCGGATACCACACAACGGGTCAACTTACCTTAGTTGTCTTTTACGACACCTCGGTAAGAATTGTGGGTGGTCTATTCTACTCATCCGGAATGAAAAGATTATATGGTACAATTTCTCCAATATTTTTTTTTTATTATAAAGAATATTTCAAACATCTTAAGCATTTTCCTCATAATACTAAGAGAGAAAATGTTCGTATAAAATCATCGTTCATGAAATTCGTGTAAGACTAATCAGTTTATTTCCAGCTAAGAAAATAACTACTGAAGAAACACATATAAATGCTTTCTAGGTTAATGTTAAGTGCACATTTATTTCTTGCAAGCAGTGACCCTATTTTGAGTTCTGGGCCTTTTCATTTGTGCTATAAAGCTAAAACGGAGTTGTCTGATATAACGTAACCAGTGGCGTAGCTAGGTAATCAGAGGCCCTGGCGTAAATTTTTTTTACATTTATTTTTCAACAATATTTTACATTGTCTAACAAAACAAATTATCTCGCCAAACTAATTACATTTGTTGGCGAGTACACAAGTATTAACGAGGGCCCTTGACAATTTAAAATCATTTGTTCCGTATTATTTGTGTTCTATCAATCCATGGGAGGCAATTAAATCAGGGGCCCCCTGATCTTAAAGGCCCCGAAGCACTGCTCGGTCTAGCCATCCGGTAGCTACGCCACTGAACGTAACGCTTTGATTATAAATTTATAGAATTAGGTGTTACTTTGCTGAGGTCCTTAATATAAAAGTAATGAAAATATTATTTTGCTATAATCCACAATAAACAAAATATATTTATTGTTAAATGTTGAGGGTAAAGGTTTTGCGATTTTGTCGTGGAGTCTATCTCCTGACTATGCTTCGGTTACGGGACGAAAGGATTGTTATGATTGTGGTGATGAATGTGTGCAGTGCTTGTGTATTGTTGTGTTATAGGTAGTTCATGAGTTTTTACAATATCTGCATGTATCAGGTATGAGAATGGGTGGTACACTTTATATTTAAGATCACATATATTTTCTTTATCACCGAAAATAGCAAAAAATATTTACATTTTTTTTGCTTCGAATAGTAATAATAATATGCAAAATATGTATATTTTAGTCTTTGTTAACTGAGTACCTTGGATAAAGTCGTAAAAATGAGTAAAACATTCATATTTTTTATAAGGCAAGTCTATAAAACATTTTTGATATTATCCTCCGCCTAACGAAATGCGGCCCATATCCGTTTTTTATGAGTAAATGATGAAAAAGGCTAAAATAGCCTTGCTGCCTGGATTCTAACTTAGAGCTCATATCTCTAACGGAATTCTGAAATATGTGACGAAATCACGACTCATAAATAAGTGATTTTTAAAATAATGACGTCAGAATTTTTAAATAATATGTATGATGTGTAAGTATGATACCTAAGTAAAAAAACAGTAATAAATAATTGAAACGAGTTCGCCAAGCAACAGATAAGACAATAATCTCATCATTGATTTGACCTTATCCCCACTCTAAGTGGGGTCGGCAAAGCATGTGTTAAACGTGTTGGTAGATGATTTGGCAAGCTATATAACGACCGGCCGCCCGTCTGACGTCAACCTACCTAAGTCGCCTCTTGCGGACACCTCAATAAGAAATGAGAGTGGCCTATTTTACTCAGCTGGATACCAAACAACAAGCAAATTTAAATATATTAATAGTTTAGTAAAAATTTCTGTGATTAAAAATCTTTATTAAGGAAACACTACATACGGTAGGTATAAGATGTGCAAATATTTTTTACGCTACTTTCTGGGAGTGAGTAAAATGGGGTTGTAGAAAGGAATGGAAAATTTGACAATCAAAGCTGGACCAGAATTGAAGAGAGAATAGAATTCATTTATTTGATTAAAATTTATACAAGACTTTTTCGTCGTCGAGGAATTTAATCGTAGCCGATGGCTGCCATTGAAGAAATCTGCCCATTGTCTGTTTACAATACGGTATATTAAATCCATTAAATAATTAATAAGTTCCATCACGGACTTGCAAACAGAAATATTATATTGAATTTTAATTTCACAAACAATTTTAACGACAATAACATTATTACTGAGAAACGTATACCAAAACAAATAAATATATTTACTTTTTTGTCTCATAAACTAAGTGCAGACTTATTTCAGTTTCTTATTTATTTAGAATAGAATACTTTATTCTATGCCATAATATTAATATATAATTAAGTAAAAGTTTGAACAATAAAAATATAAAAATTAAATTTTAAAATAAAAATACGCAGAATGTATTACTGTCAGAATATTGTACTCACCTTGCATCTTTCAAAGAAAATTTGCGACTTTAGGTTATAAATATAAAATTTTCCAAGATTTCAATCTAAGGGCTCAATCCAAAATAAACTCTACTTGTTTTTATTTTAAACGGTCGATATGTAATGTGATTAATATATAAAATAGCTATACTAGTTTACATAAGTTCAATTACTTCATATACTAGAGTAAATATTTTAACATAAAAGCTAATTAAAATATAACATTAAAGTGTAATATAAATTACTTAAATACTTAACTAAAGCTCTCAGCGTCTTAATAAAGATTCCCCAAAGTTCTATAAGCGATTTTACAAAAGTAAGTCGACGATAGTCTTATTTAAATACTTTAAGTTGTTTAAGACAATTTAATTTTTTAAATTAGTTTCTCGGTTTCAGTTCAAAAATTCAGACCAAATAATTGTTCATTTCTTATAAATTACAGAAGTATTTTTTTGTTATATCTTATTGTATTGTAGATGGAAATTGTTTGTTAATTGTTTATTAAATTACTTGCTCAAAACCCTTCATTACTTTCTTTCTGCTTCTGTACTTCGTGTTACGGCTTTCCCGGTGGGATGTTAATTAGCGACGAAGCCATGTAGCAAATTGAGGTACAAGATATGTTCCAAACAACCGGAAATTTTCATTCACGTATAAATTTGTTTCGTGATATTATAGTGGCCTGGACTGGCCTGGACTAGCCCGTGGAGTAGTGGGTAGTGACCCTGCCTTCGGTTCCGCGGGTCGCGGGTTCGATTCCCGCTGAGGGTCAACATTTTCTATAAATGTATTTGTTGGTCTTGGAGCCTGGGTATATATTTGTATTTAAGTATATATTTAAAAAATATACAAGTATATATTCACCAGTTGTCTGTCACCCATAACACAAGTATTTACTTACTTTGGGAACGGACGACCGTGTGTGTAAGTGTCCCATATATTTATATATTTACTGTAAACAAAACAAATAAAGAAAAACAAATTCAAAGATGATATAGATAGCATACTTCGAAGATATCGTTGCTAAGATAACACGCTGTTGATAGAATTATTCATCGTATCTTGTATAAATAGTAATTTACTCTCTTTCTCTTTCGTGTTTCAGTAAAATCTAATAAGAAGATTTCGAGAGCATTTCAAGAGCACTAACATCTCTGCGAATAAGATAGCACTTGTTGGTAGGGCTCTTATAACGAACTGTTTATAGTTCAACAATGTTTTATATCTTATGAAATTAATTAAATAAATAATACATTAAAATAGTAATTACTATTCGTGTTAAAAACACATCTTTTTTTTCTTATTTTTTTTTGCTTGATCCAGTCGTGTGGTATCCGGCTGAGTAGAATAGATCACCGTCATTCCTTACTGAGGTGTCGTAGAAGGCGACTAAGGTAAGCTGTCGCCAGGCGTCGACCGCTCGTAAAATAACTAGTCAAATCAACTAACAACATGTTATTACATGATAGATTAAACCCCAGATATTATACAGTAGACAAGCAGGGCACTAAATTGTTTTTTGAAGTAAATTGGTTAGAAGGGTGCCAGCTAGCAACCAAAGCAGTCTCTCACAATACAAAGAATTGAACTTGGGGCCTTCAGTAGTAAGACTGCACTCAACCCACTGAGCCACTCATGTCGTATAAAAGAATAAGCCATATCTGATTAGTTTCCATATGTTCATTTAAACATAATCCTCCATCATTCTTTTTAAATAATGATCATATATGTTGCACTAGCAGCTTACGCAAACGTGGTTAACCCGTGAAAATTTGTATCTAAAACTGTAATGGCACTAAATATAAACATACCTAAGTTCACACATTCTTTCCATTACCGTTATTTAAATTACAATATCCAACATTTGCAACAGTTTTTCATTTCACCCTTTTGCGAAATTTAATCGCTCATGAATATACAACTCTAATTCTTCGATAAAGGTAAATAAAACACTCGGTATTGATAAAAAACGAACACAAACCGTATAAATCTTGTTAAATGTGACACAAACACATATTCTGTTAATTTAATAGCTTCTAAGTGTTATTGCAGAACATAAAACAGCAGTTGTGATTCGCTTACAGACTGTTAATAGCGCATGAAATATAGGGAATAAAGTCGAGCAATGTCTGACGATTTTATTTCCTGAATACTGGGTGCCTAAATAAATTGTTCATTATCATCTTCCTGCCCTTTTACCACTCTAAGTGATGTTGGCACTACATGTTTAAAACATTTTATTACATGTTTTGGCTTATTTACCAACGACTGGCCGCTTGCCCGACGTCAACTTACCTTACTTGCCTTTTACGACACCTCGGTTGGAAATGAGAGTGGTCCATTCTACTCTGCCGGATCAGTCCAGTCAGTTCGTGACCACGGTGGATGCAAATCTGCCAAAACGTCGAACCTTATAAAAAGGTAATTCGATTTTAATGCGATGTGACCCGTATGTTTATATAATAATCTTGATGAATTAAGTTAAGTTAATTAAAACTGAATACTTTTAGCATATTCTAAAAATGAATAATATATAAAAATTCTGCAGCATAGATAGGATAATAAAAAACAAAAGTCCTAGGAGAAACAATGTTGCTATCGCATTTACGAATAAATAACCAGTGCGAGTCATTCGACTGCGAATGTCGGAGCTGAAAGTTTTATGCTACAACCGTTTTATACTTTGTCGGGGCTTCTTTGGTATAAAAAGATATACACAATATATTTTGTAGTAATATATTCTTTCTTAGCATTTCGGGTGTATTTTTAGTTTTACGTGCAGAATATAGTTGCTGAAAAGCATTACTGGGTTTAGTTGGATCAGTAAAGCATCTAACACTAATCTTGCATTAAATAATTTGATATGCATAATTAAACGATTGTAACCTCATTTATATTGATATTAACTGTCTGGTTACGCGAGAAAAAACTCAAAACTTAAAAAATGCTCCGATTGCCATCAAACTTTACAGGATAATCCGATAGTTCAGATTTTATAAAAAAATCATTAAAATCGTTCCAGCTGTTTCGGTGTCTATAAAGGATATACAGACAAATATTCATTTTTATTTATTGGATATTGCTACGAAATATTATTAATAACCCATAACTCACTTTTACACCGTTGAAATGTTAAAGCGCTGAGATGTTAACATCAATTTACTGGTAAAGGCAACTGGACGCCTCCGCCTAGAGTAGAGCTTGATTAGTCTAGCCACGGCTAGGCCTTACCTCAAAGATGGTGTTAAGGTATCCTGGTATTTTGAACTTTAGATGTATACGTTATGTTCATAGTGTAAGATAATAAATTCAAGAAATTAAATAAGAAGTAAAGGGAATTATTCAATTAAAGGAGTTGTAATTTTTATTTATGCAAGGGTGAACAACTAAGTACTTAGTTGTGTTATTGTCTAAGGTTAGGCCGACCTTTTCTGTCTTTGTTGGCACTATAGTTATTCTGAGTAAAGTATTATTTTCTTATTTTGAGTTGAATTACTTCTACTTATATTTCGGCAATCAATCAAAGCAAGGCGGCTTCATTTGGTAGATCGCTCATATATTATTGTTTCATAAAATGTTATACATTTGACATCTGTGTAGTATATAAACATAAAATACAATTTCTAAATTCAATTATAACTTATGTCGAATTGAATTTTGTAATTTCAGTTCAGTTCACAGAAAGAAAGAAGATTTTAGATCAATAAGAATTAATTTATACAATTATTCGTTTTTACTATTTTATACTTTAGGTCCATACTACAAAACTAATGAGAATTGATCTAAATGACTTGTGGAATCAAAATTTGATTTGTCTCTTTTGACCATCCAGAGGTCAAACTACTTAAAGGATTGGAAAACGTAGTTTTCATTCTAGGTAACATTATGTTCTTCTATTCCAAAATCCTTAATTATTTTCATTTGTAAAGACAGTTAATCATGGGGCTCTTCGCTTATTTTTAACCTGATACATCACCAGCGATAATAATTTAAAAGGCTTACTGGTAGATATTAACTGTAGCATTTTTTAATAACGAAACCTTAATTATAAATTCTTTTGTAAATCTAGTTGTGACTACACAATTTTTCTTCTGTTAAAAAATACAAAACTCCTTAAAGATAATACAGAGCGATGAAGAGCATGTTTTGATTGATGCCATGAATAAATGAAACGCAAACAGTACGTTTGCTGAATTGAAACGGGCCTCGAGAGAGATTTACAAAAACGAAACAATATTGTATGACGGCTATGTATGTTTTCCTTAAGTATAATGTGGCCTACTTGAGATATTATGATATAAAATTATAGTAAAACAAGTAGGGTTACTATTGCTTTGTCTATTTTTCATTCGCTTTTTACTGGTTCTCATATTTGCCATTTCAACGAAGGAGTTCCCATTCTGGTCTTAGATTACTTCCAAGATGTTTACAACCCTTGAAACTTACTTTAAATAAGTGTCATATTTGGGAAGAAAGTTAAAAATCCGTAATAATATTGTTGTTAATAATTAGTGATTTTTGCCCACCATGCAACAAAAGCTTTTATTCGATACATCATCTTGTACGTAATATAAGTTTCGGTATGAATGGTTCAACTTTCAATTAAAATTTCTGTATTATTTACAGACAACAGGCATACATTGTTATAAATAAATAAAAATGAAATTGAGCACAAATTTTAAAACCGAATTATAATAATCGCTTGATAAATACATAGTTGAAACGAAATAAATTTTTAAACTGTCCTTGTCACATTTGACTCACTTGCGGGAACTTGCGAGCGCCATCTTGATTTATGATTTATTTATGGTCTCTATGTTGTTATTTTGGATAACATAATTAAAAAATTATACCTAACTTGATGTGAATTGTTTATTATATATAGGAAAGAAAGATTTAATAGATCCATTCTGCACGGGAAAATATTTTTTTAAAAGTATTTTTAAAAGAAAATATCAAGTAAAAAGCGATGGCATAACGAAAATTTTAAATGCCGCAACTTCAATGTAGTATATAGGTTTCAGTAGCTTGTTCCATCAAGTTGGCTTTAAAGCCAAGTTGTTTGGAAATTTCGAAGTTGGTGTGTAGAATGTCGCTGTGCTGTTCGTTCATTTATGAGCATTTGATTACAGCTAATTGCCAAGTTTGAACTAAGTTTGCGAATTCCGTTGTACATCAGCGTGTAGTTACAATTTATTAAGCGTGGAGGTTGCATATTTTCACACGGCATTCTTGTCATACTTTCTTTAATTTAATATAATAGTTACAACTACCATCACATCCGACCCGAACTCGACTCGAAGGTCGAATTATAATAGAATTCGTAACCCTTATTCATCAGGGCTCACCTGGGTCTTGAATATATTTTTTCAACTTGGATTTACAAGTAAACCTGACTTAATATAATATATGTACCAGGCAATATAGATAAAATTTAGTTCATACGAAGCTTATATACGGGTCCGACATCTATACAAATATATATTATTATGAAGAATTTGTTTGTTTGAACGCGTTAATGTCAGGAACTACTGGACCGATATGAAAATTTTTTCAGCGTGACAGTCCATTTATCGAGGAAGGCTATAGGCACAACATGTTGTCACATGATTTGGCTATGAATTTTACGACCGGCCGCTCTGCCTGATGTCAAATTACCTTAGTCGTATTTTATGACATAATACGTTTACGAATATAAGCGCCAAAAACACGCGAATAAAAACGGGCAGTAATGCTGGTTTATGATGTACTGATATGCATCTCGTGTGCAACATTGAGGCATAACAGCGATGCTTACGATGGCATGACGTTCACTTTTACTTTTAGAAGAGGACAGTGTTTACCAGCAACAAGTACCAAGATTTCCTAGTTGCGAAACCTTAGCACTTGTTGACTTCTTGTCGAGCCATCGCCTATCGGAGGTTGGCAACCATCATGGCTATTTGTATTTTTGAAGCTGCTGCTCGAAATAGCGATCGGGTACTCTTGCTGTACCAAATTTTTAAACCTGTCTCAAATTTTTAAGCCAGGATATTCTTCTTTTGCCGGGTTTTCTTTTCCCTGGAATCTTTCCTTGTTGACTAGATAAACTGTAATGCAGAATTTGCAAAGGGAAGTCCCTTTCACAAGGTCATCACAAATTCGTCTAATGAAGATCACTAAGTGGACCAGATAATGGTTAGCAGACTATCAACTTTCTAAATTCGTTGAAAACAATAATTATATTAATTTTATTTCGTAACTCCGGACCAAAAAGTTATCTTAACTGCGGAACACTTGTATTGAGTTTTGATATAAAACTTTAGTTGTAATTGTAGTTCGTTTAACAGAAGTATGACCTTATAATATTGAAAGTTGTACAACACGAAAACGAGGAGATAAAGTTCTGTAAGAATCCACAGTTACAATTGTATTTTTATTTTTTTATTATAATTAGCCTCAGTCGAAACATATTGTTAGTATATAAATAGGATCGTCATAGTTCTCCTGCCCTTTTCCCACAATAAGTGAGTTCGGCACGAGATGTTATAAACATGTTAGCACATGATTTGGCTGTGTATTTTACGACCGGCCGCCTACCGGACGTAAACTTACCTTAGTCGCTTTTTGCGCTAAGTGAGACGTTGGTCTATTTTACTCAGCCGGATACCATACGACGAGTTAACTTACCTAAGTCGCCTTTTAAGACACTTCGGTAACCAATGAGGGTATTCTATTCTAGTCGGCTCGATACCACACGGCGGGTCAACTTACTTTAGTCGCCTTGTACGACACCTCGGTAAGAAATGAGTGTGGTCTATTCTAATCAGCCGGATACCGAACGGCATCTTCTTTGCTTCTTAGTAAGATAATTTCTTTAAAACCGGAACACTCTTGTTCTGGGCGCAGACTCGATACAACTATAAGATGCTTCTGCGTTATATCGACACTGAATATTAGTATTGTTAATATAGGATATTTTCTGGTCGGTATTGACCTTTACAAATTGTGTGTTTGAGATTTTTGCTGTTCGTATCCTTTTCTTATAAGTACATGCCAGATAAAGCCTCAAGTTAACTTCGCTTTATATCTTGTTACGTACACATTGATAAAGCTCTGGTAAGAAGTGTATTATATAATATGATGTCCGGGCCGCGTGCAGAATTCGTTATGAGATACGAAATACGATCAGCGGTCTCGATTCCCGATTACTGCTTCTCGAATAACAAGCGAATGGAAATGACATTTTATTTCAAGCTTCTTTGCATATGGGGAAGATATAAATGGTCTGATGTTGCTGAATTTTGTTCCATATTTAATTTATAGCAGACGCCATTGGCCGAATGTGTGTGATTCGAGAACTTTCATTTTAAATTTCCCAATTTTATATATTGAGTCTTTACTAGTAGGAAAATTTAAAGCTTTAATTTTAGTAATTTTAAAGAGAATATTTATTTTTATTTTGAGAATATTTATATTTGAAAAGCTTGGCGGTGCTGATGCCGTTTATGAATCTTGCATGCATAAGGTATTAACGCGGGTGGTGCAATCAACTTTTAGCATAACATGATTTCTTTTAATCGCGGATTATAGCAAAATATTGTTATCATTACTTTTGTATTATGGACCTCTACAAAGTTAGTAATGAATTCTATAAATAACATATAATTTATAAAAAATCTAATTTGTTTAATTAGTTTTTCTTGATAAAATTTTAAATGAAAATGATCGAATAAACTAAACGACAACAGTACTTACTCTATGTAATTTTTTTTTATTTGGAAAATGAACACTTTAAGCTATTTATATTTATATAGCAATGTGATTTGTAACATGATGCCGTGTGGTATCCAGCTGAGTAGAATAAACCACCCTCATTTCTTACCGAGTTGTCGTAAAAGGCTACTAAGGTCAGTGGACCTACCGTGTGTTACCTATCCGGTTGAGTAGAATAGACCACCCTCTTTATTACCGAGGTGTAAAATACGACTAAGGTAAGTTTACGCCAGCAGGAGGCCGGTCGTAAAATACGTAGCCAAATATATTAAAAAATACAAATAGGCTTCCACTCGTCAAACATTAAGAATTAAGAACATTAAGAAACGCTACTCAATAGTATTATTGATCTTTTCGTAGAATGTACATGTAATTAGGCAACATAAAATATAACGCAGTAGCTTGCTTCTGAATCACAAAACATATTTAAGTTTTAACAGTCTTTTTCATCTATATTATGGCTAAATTGTTTTATTCAACGAAAAATAAATTTCAGTTCGAATAAATTCATACATATGCATCAAGCAGTGGACGGATAGCGCATATGTTTCCAAATCAAATAAGCAAAATGCCACGCAAAAATAACCCAGCGGAAAACGAAGCTGTGATAAACTCTGTCATATAAAACGACTGACTGATTTTGTTACTTGTCAGCTTGAAATAACTCATTTATTCCAACTAAATATGAGATGAATATTTTGTTTTAATACATACAATGCACAATAATGTTTTTGTGTCTGATTCAAACAAATTTAACCTTATATTAATATTTCAAATATAAAACTAACGGCCTCTTACTATATATTAGGTCCTTACATATGAAATTGGCGTTTTCTATGGGAGGAACATAAAGTCGTTTTTGTTTTAATGAAATATATTTAATTAATCAAAGTATGTACCATTGCTATATATGCACTTTTGCCAACTCATAGGTAGTTCATTGATCCCCTTACTAAAAAAACCATTCGGGCGGGAATCAATAAAATCTTTGAAGGCGGTTTGGACTGCCCCATCGGAGTTGAATTTTTTTCCTTGCAAGTAGTTATCCAAATTGCGAAAAAAATGGTAATCTGTTGGAGCAAGGTCCGGAGAGTACGTTGGATGTCTAAGACATTCTAATTGAAGCTCCTCTGATTTGGTAGCCGTCTGTTGTGCAGTGTGTGGTCTAGCGTTGTCCTGAAGCAGCAGTGGCCTAGAGCGATTGACCAGCCTCGGTTGTTTAGCAGCTAGCTTTTCCATCATGGTTTGCAGTTGCTGACAATAGATATCTGCCGTTATCGTCTGGCCAGATTTAAGAAAGCTGTAGTGAACGACACCGGCACTAGTCCACCAAACACTTACAAGCAACTTTTTTTTAGTCAATTTTCGCTTAGGGCAGGATTTGGCTGGTTCGCCAGGGTTCAGCCATTGCGATGAGCGCTTCCGATTATCGTAGAGGATCCACTTTTCATCACAGGTAATGATTCGATTTAAAATTCCTTCATTATTGTGCCGGTTGAGTAACGTAACGCAGCAGTCGACGCGCGTTTGTCGGTTTGCTTCACTCAATTCATGAGGTACCCACCTTTCAAGCTTTTTCACCTTCCCAATTTGCTTCAAGTGGATTAGAATAGTTTTATCACTAGCACCGGAGCCTGCAGCTACTCGGCCTTGGTTTGCGATGGATCCGCTTCCACAATAGCCTTCAATTCTTCATTATCAACTTTGGTCTCCGGCCGTCCACGAGGCTTGTTCTACAGGTCGAAATTTCCAGAACGAAAACGTTGGAACCAAAAACGCACTGTGTTTTCTTTTGCGACACCGTCACCATACACATCATTAATCCTTCGAGCCGTTTCTGCAGCACTGGTGCCACGGTGGAACTCATACTCGTAAATAACGCGATATTTCATGTTTTCCATTTTGTAAACAGAGTGACACAAAGAAAAAAAAAAGAAGAAAAAACAAATGAATTAGGGGGTTTGAAACACAAATGCATGAGTAAATAGCTGTATGAATTTGAATTTGGAATTCCTAACCATAAAGGTAATATTTGAGATCAAAGTGGCCAGTACGACAAAACGCCAATTTCATATGTAAGGACCTAATATATCCTTGCTGGGCATAGCCCTACTCTCTGTGCATTTTTGAAGAGAAGGATTGGATTGGACTTAGCACGCTGCTCCAATGCGGATTAGTAGGTTACACATATCCCTAGAATTATCTAGAGATTTACACGTATCGTCACGATATTTACCTTTATTGAAAGCGTGTGATAAATTGCAATTGTCAATTAAGTAACAAGACAGAAAACTCTTCGGTGCATATCCGGATTTTTTCTATTTTAAATTACTAGTCTCTTTGATTTGGGAGTCTTTATTTAAAATGTTTGAGTTTTTGACTATTATAATTTATTGTCACAATTTGTATTTATATTTTAATTTTTTATGTACTATTTATCTTAACAACCTCGTGTAGTCTAGGTAGAGTTTAGATTATAAAGTAGGTAATATGTAATGTAAAGTTACCTGCCCTGGGTTTGAACCCGTGACTCTCACGAGAATCGCATTGTCTCACAACTGGGCTATAACAGAATTACTTAAGAAAGGTTAATTTCCGAAATTTTGAGGCTCAATGTCAAGATTACTATTTCGTTGATAGCTTCTAGAAGATGTTTGCATTTTTTTATAGCAGTCTCAATTATGAGCAATACTATGCAATTTAGAAAATCCTAGTATTTAATATAAAGAAAATTCTAGGTAATTATGGTTGCTTTAAGATGATTACCATAGAATTGAGATAATGTTTCTAAGCACTATATAAACGCTACCTTATCGACTTTGCCAGGATCCCCACATAATTGTCGCTTTACTATTAACATATCAATTGACGGAAGGAAGAAGATGCGGTAAGGAATATTGCTTTACTTTGAGGTTGAGGGATTCAAAGTAGTTCCTCTAAAATGAAACGTTGGAATAAGGAATTCAAATTCAGAAATTAAGTGTAATTGCATTCAGTGTTACTAAGTTGAGAGTTATATATTAAGAAATAACATTATTTAACAATATTTGATTTAATAATAATATAACTGGATTGTAGTAGTCAAAAAGAAATCACGTTATTGAAACGCAGCATTATCTTTTATATTTAAATTGTTTTATCCTTGTTTTTGAGCATTAAAAACACTAACATTTATATTGAATTGAATTTTCGCCATTAACTGTCAAGTCATCGTAGTTTATTCGGGGAACGGGCAGTCTCGACAAATGTAAATGCCTAGGATCGATCCCCAACTAAATAATATATTTTTCTTTTTTTTAAGTTTTTTTTTGTAAAAAATTACCGATCAAGGCTCGGTCACCCAGATATTTCATACAATGCGAGGATGTCAAGATAGTTTCTATAGCTTATGTGGATAATATAATCGTTGATGTAAGACATTTTTAATTTTTCTCTGTGTTCTTACACTACATCTTAAATACAAAAATAAATGTTTGTCTGTTCGTCTTTTATAGACTTTGAAATGGCTGGACCAATTTCAATTGTAATTTGCAGATAATGTTTAGAATAGCCTAGCGGATATCCTGTCAACTTTGCTGGCGATCGGAGCATTTTTTAAACTTTGAGTTAGAAATTCAGGGGAATTTGGAACCAGACTGAGCTCCAGCATCGCGTGGCCGGACAGCTAGTTATATTATAATATATTATTTTAATATAATTTTTTTTTTAAAGGATATTAGCAATTTGGTTTAAAAATTACTTATAGTTTATAAGTAATTTTTAAACCAAATTGCTAAGTTAAACCCTCCAACTAAGTTAAATGCTTGTGTTACGAGTAAGTTCACGTCGATAGTGGCCGTGATTCGAACCCACGACCTCTCGATCGCAAGTCCGCTACCCTAACCACTCCGCTACCGCCACTTCAAAATTTAATGTGTATAAATCATTTTGTAGAGAGTTGATACAAATTATTGCCAAGTTATCAATAACACCAGTTCACGTCATCAACGGTTTAGTAACATGCGTAGTTGATATGCAAAAGCAATTACCATATTCACAGAGTGTAAAGCATAAACGGAAATGATATTTATTGACTATGAATTCGAGTGAATTTCAAGCACAAAACTGAAGTATTAAATCAAGATAGTTGCACTTGAATATATTTGACCATTCTCTACATTGAATAAGATGCTAAAATTTAATATGTGGTAGGCATATTTAATTTAAAAATCTAAAAATTACAATAACTTTAATATTTAAATGAGTTAATCTTTTACCTATATATGTTTTTTGGATTTTGGAGACGGTTCCAACGATTTTCATGGAACTCAGCATGTAGATGTTTCGGTAAGATTTAGCTAGTTTAATTAAAAATAAATGTTTTTTTATCCCTGTCTTCGGGTACTAAAAAAACTGCTACAATTGTATGACAAATCAAAGGTTAATTGCGCTGTTAAAAGGTTATATTCAATTACAAAGTCTTGATAGCTTATTTGGGTAACGGGTGGTCTCAAATTCAGAATACCAAGATCGAATTCAGGTAACATTGTTACTAGTTTCTTATATTTAATTGATGGATTTTCATTGATTGATTATTTGAAGCAATCCTATGCTTTTACAGTAGTTTGAGATTTTTTTTATATAAACATCTTTTTGGTTTGTCAATTTATACCTCACCCTTTTTTTAGCGTTATTGAGTATATATATTTAGGCAATACTTATGTAGTATGGAATAGAACAAATTAAAAAAGTAAAAAAATTATCCTAATATTTTTTTTAATAAATTTTTTTAACGTACGACTGATGAGTTAAATTTAGTATGGAATTTTTACTTCTATTATTCACTTATATCAATCTTTTTTTTCTGTCTGTGTATCTGTCGTGTATCTGCTTCGACGGTTAGTCTGCTTAAACTATTGTAAACTCATGGGAATAAGAAATACCGCAAAGTGCATCATAATTGAGGGGATTTTAAAACTAAAGTTGACGCAAATATAGTCGTGGATAGAACTTTGTAATTACTTGTATTATAACTACTCGTAAATAGGTAAGTACCGTTATACATATATATTATAAATGTGAAAGTCTGTCAGTTTTCTGTCTGTGTGTCCGATATGGTTTAATACCTAGTCCACTGAAGGTGGACATAAAATACTTAATTAAGGGTATTTTAACACTAAAGGACACGAATGAAGTCGCAGGTATAACTAGTACTTGTATATTTACTCGCATTAAGTGCCGTATAGTGGAAATTGTACCTGTCACTTGTCACGATAAATGCTCCCTAAAAACTTAAGATAAGGTAAAAGAAAGAAGGGAAAATTCACACTTGGTTTGGTTTTATATTAATTTATCAGGCGGGACATCAATTTATCAAGCAGACAGCGGACAGACTGTGTAGACACTTCTTGTAGCTCTACTGTCTCTATTTAAATTATCTAAATTGCCGTCTTTGTTAACGCGGTAGCTATTTTATTAGAACACCGTAGACTTTGTTACTTTGTCTCATTTTACTAACCCTATCCTATTAAAATCGGCTTAAAGTTTGTGATGTAAGAAGTATAGATCTGTAACTATATGACTAGTGAGAATGGTTACTATCCCAGTCCTCTCTTCATTTGGAGAGAAGGGTTGGTGCTATTGCCCACCAAGCTGATTGGTACCTTACAAATATCCCCAAAATTCTCTAGAGACATATCTCTAGTTAGATATTATTGGTAATGTATTATTTTAGTCGGAAACGGTAGTAATCAAATATCATCTCTTTAGTTTTTTTATGCCGGACGTACTGGCAAAACGATAATCATGAGACCGATAGAAAAGGGGGGCTCGTTTGAGTGCTGTAATAAGCTATGACTGAGCGTGTCATCGTGAAGCAATTCTTGATGTCTCAGTCTCTCTACTCGACTCAGACGGTTATTAAACACGCACGCGTTTAGACAGTGTCACAATTTTAATATATGCAGGTTTCCTCACGAACGGTTTTACTTCACCAAATAGCGTGTGATAAATTGCAAATATCAATTAGACACAAGTTTTAATACAAAAACTCTTTGGCTCGTTGCCTGCCCAGGGTTAGATATCGTGATTCCCTCGAAAGAGTCGCATAGTTTCACCGCTGGCCTATAACATTATAGTCATACTCATAACTAATTACTGGTATTAGAATTATATTAAAAAAGAGCAAGCATCAATTTTCTTTTTTTATAAAAAGAGTTCGTCTGTTTGTTTGGATGCGCTAATCTCAGGAACTACTGGACCGATTTGAAAAATTATTTGAGCGTCAGATAGTCCATTTATCTAAAAACGCTATGGACTATATAACATCACGCTAATATGAACGGGAGAGGAGCAGCAATAAAAAATATTGCGAAAACGGCAAAATTGAAAGCTTTCCTTGGGTGCGCTAAGTAAATGTTAAAAGTTAATAAAAAATAATGTATTTCAAAATTGTTCCCCTCTAAAGTTCTAAATAAAAGTCCGCGACAGCATATGTCTAGCTTTTAAGGTTAACCCAGTTTTTTATGGTTATGAAAGTAGTATATAACAGTTTTAATCTTTCTGGCGATTGCTAGTTGAATAATAGTAGTAACATTAAATAATATATGACTAATATAAAATAATCTATGACCGTCTACGCTGAAACGATGTCATTTAGGATGCTATTATCGGGAATGGGAAGGATGATTGTGATCCTATTCATTGAGGATTTATTGAATTACTCTAGCAATCCGTCCGGTCTCCAGTTACACCCAGTGAATTTCTTTTATTCATTGACTGTGGACGTGTGCGGACGTGTGTGTGATTAGAGTATTGAATACAACGTTTATGCCGTTGATACTCCTATTATAAGCTATTACTACTCGTTTATTTTGCTTTATATCTTACCATAGTCTACTCTTGATTAGACCCATAATTAATTGTTTGTTTCCAAAAGTATTATTATTTTTTAAATGTAGTTTTTTTTTCGGACACTAACTAAGGCTGTTAGCCATGAAGGCTTTGACAGCGTCACCGGGAGAGTGGGCGAGCGCAGAAGCATCGCCGGGGTTGAGGTGCTGGGAGAACGGGTTACGAAAGAGGCCCGCAGCATCCTGGGAGCGTCGCCTTAAGGGTGCCTCCCGTGAGGCCGGACCTCGGCTTAAAGCGACGCGCTGTGGAGGACTATATCGGACTGTGGGTTTAAAATGTAGAGTGGACTATCCGTTTTACCTGATACATGCAGGAGATGGACTCTACAACAAAATTGCAAAACTTTGCGATTTTGTCGTGGAGTCTATTTCCTAATGATTTCCTAATGAGTTTGAGTTAGTGATAGTGAAGTTCAGATAATTTAGGAAGGTTTAGGGTAATAATACATTGCGGTTTTATGTAAACTGTCTTAAAAAGGCTAGGCGGTTATAAAAAATCTCGCCTGATGCGAGCTACAGTCTCGTGTACCGCGTAAACCAACAGTTCAACTAAAGTAATGTATTCGTACTAGAGAATTGTATATTTTTAAAAATACAACGAAGTCCGTCTACTACTACAAAGGCCGCAACAGCATGTCTCTATCTCTTACGGTGATTACGGTAATCATAATAACAATTTTTATGTTCTAAATTTCAATAAAAAATATTATGTTGTTACGCGGGAAAAATTTTGTGACACACTGATTTTCACGCGTGCGAAGCTATAGGGACAGCTAGTAAAAAATATAATAAAAGAATAAATGGTTCATAGAGCGAACAGATAGTTTGAACAAAATGAGGAGTAGTTTATTTATACTTGTCACGTATAAAATCAATCTAAACCTTAAAGATCAGTTGATGAAAATAAGTTACTTGTACATAAATTAAAAGAGCACCTCCGTAAATTTTTTGGGCATTTTTTTGTTCTATTCAGGCCTTGCGATAAAAAATGATGGCGCTTTCAAAATTTGCGTGTTGCTTGCAATTTTTTTTCTTACATTTTACATACCTAAAACGTTTTATAAGATTATTATAAGAACATAAGTTTAAATAAGCATATCATCATCATCATCCTCCTGCCCTTATCCCGCTCTAAGGGGGGTCGGCACAACATGTTATAAACATGCTGTCACATGATTTGGCTGCGTTTTTACAACCGGCCGCCTGCTTGACGTCAACTTACCTCTGTCGTATAACGAACCTTCTTCCGTATTTCTTTTTATATTCCTACTATTTTAATACATATTTTCACAAAATCACCGTTCATCGGTTGTAACTAAGTAAGCCTGACGTCAACTTACCTTAGTCGTATTTTACGACACCTCGGTAAGAAAGAGGCTGGTCTCTTTTACTAAACCGGATACCACACGGTTGGTTTAAATAAGTTTAAATAAGCATAGCGCCACTTTAATCTTGCGTAATATTATAACTTGGTATCTCAAGATATGCCGTATGCTTTCCGGCTGGAGTAGAATAGACCACCCTCATTGCTTACCGAGGTGTCGTAAAATATTAAAAAGCTTCCAAGATAAGTTGACCTCAGGCAGGCGGCCGAACGTAATGTACGTAGCCAAATCATGTGACAACATGTTTATAACATGTTGTGCCGACCCCAATTAGAGTGGGATAAAGGCAGGACGATGATAGGATGATGTTAGATTTTGTATGTTGTTGTACGAGTATACTTGTATATTTGAATTATATTAGACTCCAGATAGAAGATTTTAGTTTTGTTACTATATTGACTGGCAATGAGGGTAAAGTAAGTAGCCTAAGTTTTAGCAATCGAATAATTTATTTTCTAAACAATGTTAAACAAAGTTCTTGATTGGACAATTTCCTAAGCTACTAAAGTTAGTCCAGTCCTCTAATTAAACGCTTGGTTCTATTTGATAATAACTTGTCCGGTTGTTTGACCTCTGTGTGTAGCTAGTTAAATAATTTATGTGTACATTTATTTATTTTCACAACTTAAACGTTAAAGGACTAACGTGTCTATCTAAATAAGATTAAAGTTGTAACTGGCCCGTTAACGCAGGTGATAGTGAATCTGCTTTTAGCAACGGCGGTAGCGGATTCAGTTCTCGCAGAGGCTAACATTTTTTATGAACAATTTTTTCTCCAAGTCTGTTGTCCGTTGTCTATAAACAGTTTGTTTGTTCTTCAAGTCTGGGTGTTTATTTGTATTAATGTATTTAAAATTATGTATGTTTATATTTGCCAGTTGTCTGTCACCCATAACACAAGTATTAAGCTACTTACTTTGGGTCTGGATGACCGTAGATATATGATATATAGACTCAAAGTCTTCTCCAAGTCTGTTGTCCATGGTCTATAAATAGTTTGTTTGTTCTTCAAGTCTGAGTGTATATTTGTAATTAACGTATTTAAAATTATTTATGTATATATTTACCAGTTGTCTATCACCCATAACACAAGTATTAAGCTACTAACTTTGGGTCCGGATAACCTTAATTATATGATATATAGACTCAAATAACTCAACTTAATGCATGAGTATATAATGATGATTAAATTAACTCACAAATTCTAATACATAGTCACGCACACGCGTAGACAGGGGGAGGGAGAGTCAGGGAACGGGGCACGGGAGAGGGGCAGAAGAAAAGTGGGAGTGAGATAGAAGACAGAAAGAGATGTGTGTGTAAGCTACGCCTTCTGCTATCACATATGATTTTTTTCCAAATAAGAAATTTTCTCAAACCGTAAACAAGTCTTATCATAAATATTTATTAATCAATAAGTAAATATCATATCAGGGTTTAAACCGGTAAACACTTGGCAAGAGTCATGCAGACGCACCGTTCAGCTATCCTTGCTTTATCACATGCACCTTAGCTTATCCTTACGCTTCAGCTCAATGCTTATATCACAATAAGTGCCTTTCACAGTCTTAATTTTTAAACTTTAAATTGGTTGACAATTAAGAAAACCCGTTTGAACCGAAAAGCTGTTTCTTCATCAAACTTTAAGTCCAAGTAAAGTGTACAGTCTCCAGATGCAATTTATCGTCCAACTTTACTATTGTGGCGAACCGTTTGCACTCATGGGTTTGAACTACAAATAATTCGTTACACCAGCTCAATCCGTTTTCAATTTCTACTTTTATTTAATTCGTAGTACGTTAAGACGTTAACATTACGAATGATATTATAGTTATTTTTGTTTATGTGTTCGGTGTGGTATGTGTGTAACAATATAATTATATTTTTTTACATTTATTGGTAGTTAATCAAAAGTAATTACATCAAGTATTATTTTGAGAACTGTGTAATATACACTGCTCATGTAAAAAATATTTACGTAATGGAAACAAAAGAGCAGAATTTTATTAGACTCTTCTAGAGAGTCAATGATGTAAAAAGTTGTATAATTGCAACGTCTCTTTCCATATAATAGTGGTATGACATGAGCTTGATAGTATTTTGACTATATATAAATATCACTGTATATGAATATAGATACTATTTATAACTTTGATCATCATCCTCACCCTTATCCCACTCTAAGTGGGATCGGCACAACATGTTACAAACATGTTGTCATATGATTTGGCTACGTATTTTACGACCAGCCGCCTGCCTGCCGTCAACTTACCTTAGTCGTATTTTACGACTCCTCGGTAAGAAAGAGGTTGGTCTATTCTACTCAGCCGGATACCAAACGACGGGTCGACTTACCTTAGTCGCCTTTTACGACACCTTGGTAAGAAATGAGGGTGGTACTATTCTATTAAGCCGGATACCACACGACGTTATTTATAACTATGATATTTTTTACAATTTATTTGAAAATCACCAAAATTTTCCAAGTTAGTAGTTTTCAAAAATTAAGAATTTCCAAGTGTCAGTAGCTTTTAATCGTTTTGTCGTGTAGGGGGTCAATATTACATTCAATTCTATTATATCCATATTAACTTCAACTCTATAAACTTCTTGATACAATATATAAAGAAACATAAAAGGAACACTAACAATGAAATAACCTTTCACTTCTTGTAACGAACTGAAACCAAATCTGGAATTACCCACTACTCAATACAATCTTTTCCACCCGTCATTGAATCATTAAAAGTCATAATATCATCCAAAATCCTGTTTCATGATACAGTCACAAACAAACCCCTACTTTCTACTGGTCAACTGATCGTGTTGTCAGTATATCCGGTATTAAAAAGCAAAGAGATGATATTTGATTACTACAACCACTAATACATGTATTCCAATAATATCTTACAACTTACATATTCTTAGTTTATATTTATTTGGATTTTAAAGGGATCATATAGATACGGAATTGGCAAATTGAATTATGTTAGAATCAATGGAAAATAGTTGATCTAATATCTCGAGCATCTCTGATTTCAAGTTTAATTCGTTCTCTTAGTTTCTTTGTCCATGATCTATTGATAGCTGAACAAGAATCAGACTTTTTATTAGAACGTGAAAATAAGATGACGTTAATTAGTTTTAATTAGACTACTTTTTCTGTCCAATGTTATTAATAAAATTTTACCTTTATCTTTCTAAAAAATCCAGTCTCAGCATGGATTACGTCGCTAAAAAATTTAAGTACAATAAGATATAGTATCTTTTGAAAACAAGGAATAATCACGTTTCCGGCGTTTATGTTAGTGTAACAAACCCGGAAACTCGATTTAGTTTCAGAAGGATAAAACCAATAGGAACTATTAGATTTATTTCCTGTTCGCTTGAATGGTTTCGTTTAGAACTTCAAACTAATATAAATGGAAAGTGTTTGAAAATTGTCACACCCTCAACTAGTGAGAAATAAGACAAAACACATAATTGGAGAAATTTAGATAGAAAAGTATTATAAAGTATTATTCAATAAGACATCCTTTAACCGAAATGTGATTGAGTGGGTCCTCTATATAGTGATTGATTCTATGTAATGGTTAGGTCGCTATGTATGTCATAACATGCATTTTTTTAATGTCAACCATAGATTTATTACGTATGTGAAAATTGTGATTAGATCTGCTCAATATCTCACTTAATAAAGTATTAGTTAATTATGTTTCGGTCAGTGTGTGAGATTGGTAAATTTCAGTACATTTAAAATATATAGCAAAACTATATCTTCAAACATATGGATTTATTCCCTTCGAATAATAATTAATTTGCCTAGTGTGTTTTTTAATATAACTTTCAATTAAGATTACAAAAATAATGATACAATTATTTTGCTTTTATTCATGACCAGAGAAAATCTATATTATGCTTAATGTAGAGCGAATTATCCGCTCTCATACCTTCTACATGCAGGATCCGTAAACACAGTTTTAATCAAACAATGAAACGACCTAAAGCTTGGAGTTTTATATTAGTTTTATAAGAAATAGGAGACGAGTCTAATGCAGTAGAAAACTCTGTAGGTACACTTATTTGAAGTGAATTTAGGAGAAAGCGAGCTACGGCAGATTTCCCATGAGTTCCAACTGATAACAGTATTCTCAAATAAAAAGTTCCATCGCGCGAGACACTTTTCCACAAATAAAGGAAGATAATGTAGCCTTATTTTAGCAATGTTTGGTTTTATTTGTTTCAAAATATCATTGATAAGTTTAAAATATATTTAATATATTTAAGGTTCAGCTAGTCTGCAATATGAAATTCCATAAAAATAATGTTCTGATGGACAACGAGCATGCACCAGTTTTAAAGATTAAACACATACTTTTTTTTAAGAAAACCAAATTTTTTAGAGTACACATGACGTAGTGTGACCACTGTTGCCTTATGGATCTTTTAACAGCCAAATTTTCTCACAATCATCAATTCTGTATATCGAAGCCGCTTCAGCTTCAGCTTCAGGAGGTTCAATGTTCAAAAGAGTTCTTCTGCTAAATGATCCATTGTTTACCGTCCTTCCTCTAGTCTGGGCGTTGAATATACTAAGGTCTGTTAATCATTTGCGATAGGACTCGAGATAATTGGCCTCCTAGAATACTATGACCTCTTGGTTTTATTACACAACTGCACATGAAAACAATACATAATGCATTGTGATGGTAATTTTAAACAAATAGCAATGTAATCACCCAAACACACAGAATGAATAAAATACAGTGTAACTCACAATACACAAAAAACCGGTTTAGAATATTGGCATTAGCACTTACGATCATCTGTTTACGTAATACGAAGAATTTTAAATACAATTGTTCTGTCACATGGTCGTACATTTTCTGTATACTTTACAGAAAAATTGCAAATCCTACAATACGGATGCTGACCGCTCGAGCTAGCTAGTAGCGTTATTTTTCAAGAGAAAATATTTCGCTCACGTCTGCTTTCAGGAACAGAGCACTTATTCCGATTCTATAAAGTTTCATAAATTCCTTTATTCCCGTATCAAAGGTCACCTCGCCTTCTACATTTTATTGTTGGGCTTATCTAAGGAAATTGTCACTGTAGTGGAACTGTCTACTTTAGCATCAATAAACTCGGTGTATATTAGTGATTTTTATACTTATAGAAAAGAGACATGAGTCAGTAACTGATCTTATTTAAAGACATAAATAATCCTCCTGCTCTTATCCCACTCTAAGTGGGGTCGGCACAACATGTTACAAACATGTTGTCACATGATTTGGCTACGTAGTTCCCTGACGACAACTTACCTCAGTCGTATTTTACGACACCTCGGTAAGAAAGAGGGTGGTCTATTTTACTCAACCGGATACCACACAGTGGGTCGACTTACCTTAGTCGCCTTTTGCGACATCTTGGTAAGAAATGAGGGTGGTACTATTCTATTCAGCCGGATATCACACGGCGTATCATCCTCCTGCTCTTACCCCACTTTAAGCAGGATCGGCACAACGTGTTAAAACATGATGTAATATGATTTGGATACCTATTTTACGACCGGCGGCCTGCCTGACCTTAACTTACCTTAGTCGACGAGACCTCGTCGACCAGGTATGAGAGTGGTCTATTCTACTTAGCTGGATACCACAATTTATAGACGTATATAAATATATTAATTAAATTAATAAATATAACATAATGGACATTGATAATGTTGATAAAACTGAACCACTTTTATGTTAGTGAAATGCGAAATTTAATAAATATACTCGTATGGGAAATTTACCCACACCGTGCCCAAAGTAAATAACTTAATATTTGTGTTATGCGCGACAGACACCTGCTTATATAATTTTTAAATACAAATATACACCCAGACTCAATGAACCAAGAAATTGTTTATAAAAAACGTTGGTCTTCGGCGGAAATAATTTAATGCTTATGATTTTTAAACTTTAACTTTACGTATCTTTAAGAGACTTTTTTCACATTTTACCCCGCTTTAAATTTGTTTGCGTAAGGTCGTTATCTCATCTTATGGTAGGTAAAGTAGGTGGTTCGATGCATAAGCTGCTCTGTGATTAGTCGATTATCGATTCGTGATAAGAACAAATTGGTATAAATTTAAAATACACAACTTTTTGATGACTCTATTGCGATATTAGAGTCTACGCGTTATATTTAAATTAATTCTAATTCTTATAAAGGTATCTTTACATATTATAAAAAAAGTCGTTAAAAACTGTCCGTCTGTATGTGATCGATTTTCTCAAAATGTACTGAACGGATTTTTGTACGGTATTTAATAAAAGATAGTGTAATTTTTGTGGAAGGTTTAGATTAATAATACATAACGATTAAATTTCCGCGGGGTCAGGATTTACGTGGGAAAACTTTATGACATATTAATGTCCACGCGGGTGAAGATGCGAGTACAGCTAGTATACTGTATAATATTTTTAATATTTCTCACTGATATTACCATATTTCTATACAGAGAGTTCCATTGTTGTACGTTTCTATTCGTTAACAAAAGAGCGATGACATTACTATCAGCTCACGTGAAATAAATTTCGGATAGGTATAAAAATTTCCAAGCTCATAAATTTTCAAGGATACTGATGTACGCCGGAGCAATATTTTATTACTCTTATTAAAATATATGAGGCATATGTAAAATTTTACAGTATAGAATTTTCGGGACAATCTATTTGGAGTTGGAAATATGTAGACCAGAGTGTAATATGTAGTATTTGTTCATTCAATACAATTTTAAGTAAATCTGTAAAGTTTTGTGATTTTCAATTTCTTGATGTTCATCAATGTCTGTTTCTCCATTTTCAAATCGGTCCAGTAGTTCCTGAGATAAGTGCGTTCAAACAAAGAAACTCTTCAGCTTTATATATTAGTATAGATTACGAAATGGATCAAAATAGTTTGAGTAACGAATTCATTTAAATTATAATATAATAATAACTATTGAATTAAATCTCGTACATAAAACGCAATACAATTTAACTCTCCATCAGATAAAGCAGTCATGCTAATGGAATTCTCGTAAATTCATTAACACAGTTCTGTGTGAAAGGCTAAAAGGCCATTAGCAAAGCATACTAACAGCGGCATCTAGGTGCAGCCGTTTTTGACTACAATATCTATTTTTATTAAATGATTGAAGAAATTTTAATATCGTATATGGGGTTATCTTGGACGCCGTGTGGTATCCGGCTAAATAGAATAGTACCACCCTCATTTCTTACCAAGGTGTCGTAAAAGGCGACCAAGGTAAGTGCCCCCCCCGTGTGGTATCCGGCTGAGTAGAATAGACCAACCTCATTTCTTACCGAGGTGTCGTAAAATACGACTAAGGTAAGTTGACGTCAGGCAGGCGGCCGGTCGTAAAATACGTAGTCAAATCATATGACAACATGTTTGTAACATGTTGTGCCGATCCCACTTAGACTGGAATAAGGGCAGGAGGATGATGATGGTAAGGGGTTATCTTGGGTCACGAGTTCATACCACGCGTAATCACGTAATACGTTTTACTGCAAAACTTATCTAATTGATAATTGCA
Organism: Morpho helenor; assembly: GCA_029227775.1. Lineage (NCBI taxonomy): Eukaryota > Metazoa > Arthropoda > Insecta > Lepidoptera > Nymphalidae > Morpho > Morpho helenor. Next base: position 7,272,383 of record JARGCU010000006.1, read on the forward strand.
ATTTATCACGCAGTTTTTGGTAAAGGATAACATCGTGAGGATATCTCTAGAGAATTCTGTGGATATGTGTAATCTACCGATCCGCCTAAGTTAAATATAATTTAAGAGTATAAAGGTTTTATCATAACTGAAAATGTTGTTGTAAATTAAAAATATCATAAATTAATTAAAGGAAAATATAATAACTTATGCTTAGTATCTTTAAAAAATCCTCGTTTGTTTGGCGTATAAAATAAATGATTTCTTCAGAAAATATTTAATGCTTGCAACCTCAAAAATGTACTGAGAAGAACAAGAGGACATGAGCAACAATTTACAAAATTACTCTCTATTTTTCTATGAAACAAAAAGTGAGATTCGCCAAAAACTCACTACATAAAGATTAAAACTATCGCCTATGTATTTGTTGTGGTAACTGTAGCGAGACACTCAGGGAAACTAAATTATAGTAAAATAATATTTCAACAAATTTTGTATATATTTTAAGTAAAATATTCGTATATAAAGAAAACATTGCCTTAAAAGGAATACTTTACAAGAAGTTATTCCAATGGGACTGCCATGATAACTGTCACTTAGGGAAAATTTGTGCGAAATATTAATTTAACGCGACAAAAATATTCGCGGGACTGAAAAGTGTCTGTCAAAGTAAAAGTAATAAAAGTGTGTCTAGCAAATTGAATTAATGTTCCGATATCGAGTTTTTTTAATTAAGCTTGAGTTTGTTCTATGTTTTGGGGTTTGGGGAATTAATTAGAATATGAATATAATTTATTTGGTATCTCAGTTATTAATACTAATACAATTAATTAGCTATGACCAGTTTGTGTCGGTACGTTTCATTTTTTTATTTATTAAACTTTAGTACCTACTTGTCTTTGTCTTGTATACCTTGTCGTCATGGTCGCCAAATGTTCATTTAATTATCAAATATGAAATAAATGCACTCAATGTAAAAAAAATAAAAAAAAACATTTTATTTTAAAATGATATTTTTTATTTTTATGTTGATAATACGGAGAGAAGAGGCCTATCCTCAGCAGTGGGTTAGTAACAGACCGCTACTGACTTACTTTTTTATTGGTATCTAAATTATTTGATATTTGGATATTATGAAATTACAGATTAGTAAGCTTAACACGAAAACGAAAATTGGCGAACCAGAAGTAAGATAAATGTGTCGTCAGTCGTGCGGTGGACGCCGATTTGCCAAACGATTAAGCCAGGAAACGATTTTTCTTTTTTTTTAGTACCTACCACATACGTGCATATTGCCAACAAATTGGGATCTGAATATACTCGTATACAAAATGTGTACATGTATAACAAAATGGATAACTGAATAAATGGATAGCCATTGTATCACATTTTATTATTTAAAAAAAAACAACAAAAATGTAACGGTCGAATGAACATACAGTTTGAAGTTCAAATGCGTGACCTTACCTAACAAGAGCTTTCTGGAGCGTTAACGTCTTGAAACGATATTCCCACTAAGGAAAATAAAGCGTGCGTAGTTGGGGGTCTAGGTGAACACATGACTGAAGAAGTCGAGAGTGTGTTTGTGTGCGTGAGAGAGAGAAAGAGAACATATGAAAACTGTCTGTTAATAATAACCTTATCTGAGGTATGAAAATTTAGGGTCGAAAATGAAAAGTGGAGCTTTAAGGTATGTTTCTGGCGTTGATAGTAATTAAATCGATGACTATATAAAAGTGATAATGATACTCTGTACCGTCCAGAGGATTTTTTTTATTTGTTGTTTATATTATATAAATTCGTTGTCAGACCTTCGTCGCTTAATAGGTACGCAGTACGGTTGGCAAGTGAGATTTACAATTCGTAAGATAAATGGATCAAATTTCTCCTTTGATTTGCTAATTTAGAGTAAATATATGTATATATTTAAAACTCTATATTAGGATATAGAAATTAAATAAGGCTAAATTTTTATAATCACAAAGTTTTATTTCGTAGACATTCTTAATAATTGAATTGATTGGATAGAAAATGTTAATTAGTAAAATTGGTATTATTTTTAATAATTATTTCGTAATTAAGTAACTTAGATAGTAACAGAAGGCACAGTTTTTTTATTAATAGCATTGAGTTATAAAATAATCGTTAGAAAATTTTCAATCTTCAATCTTTTCAATTTAACTTAAAACTTCTGCATTACAAACAAAATTCTCAACAGTTTAAAGCATAAATAAGTTCATCGCAGAACAAAATATGAGCTTTTATTACTTTCAAAAATTCAAGAAGTTCAATATTGGAATGCTAAACAATTTTCAAGCCTTATTTCCCTTAGATACGATGAATTACGTAATGTGAATTTTAATATTTTGTGTTCTGGATGAATAAATTTCCTTAAAACAAAAATGGTATTATTTTTCAAATTTTTTGTGTTTTGTTAAGTTACGGAAAAAATAATATTTTGTTTAGGAAAGTTATTTAATTATTGTTAATATAGCTTCGTGACCCAAATGTTTATAAGTTATGTAGATAAAAGTGTCCAAAAGAAATAATAATGGGTTCCTATTATATTATTTGTAAGATTTTATATTATTATAGATTTATAGTATTTTATACGCCACCATGTGGTATCCGGGTGGGTAGAAAAGACCCTCATTTCTTATAGAGGTCGCGTAAATGGCGACTAAGTTGATGTCAGGCAGGCGGCCGGTCGTAAAAAAATAGCCAAATCATGTAACAACATGTTTAAAACATAATGTGCTGACCCCCAGAGTGGAGGATTGGGGGGAATAAGGGCAGGAGAATGGTAATTATAGTATTTTACATATTCGCTATATGTGTATAACTTCCATACCACCAAGCATTAATATAATGGTGTTGAGTATATTTTTACTATGTTGTATTGCAGTACAGTATTCAATCTTTCATTCAACATTCAATCTTTGCCTTCGATATTAAAAAAATTAAAACATTGGTATTTTCAAAATTTACCTTTATTGGTCAGTTGTGACATAAATTTGAGTTATATCAGTATAGTTGTATGCGTGTTAATAGGAGTGCGTAGTACAAATTTACTACAATAGGTACAAATAGGGATTGACTAATGGGATCCTTTTGTTCGTTTTCAACGGTAATTGATCCAAAACGGTCAGAAATTAGCATTCCAATACTATAGGGTCAAACAAACTTAACATAAAGCTCCCTTTACTTTGATTCCAATTTTTAGTGTTTCTTTAACTTTCTATTGAAGAGATAAAATTATTTCGTAGCTGTATAACCTGTGGTAGCCCAGCGGTAACATCGTGCGACTCTTTCGAGTAGGTCACGGGTTCAAACCCGGGCAGACACTAATGAGTTTTTCTGTTAAAACTTACGTGTCTAATTGATAATTTCAATTTATCACACGCTTTTCGGGGAAGGAAAACATCGTGAGGAAACCTGCATATCTCTAGAGAATTCTGAAGATATGTGTAACCTACCAATCCGCACTGGGGAAGCGTGGTAGGTCTTAGCTCCAAACCTTCTCTCCAAAAACGGAGAGAAGAAGCCTATTCTCAACAGTGGGATAGTAACAGACCGCTACTTACTTTAATCAAATGAATTTATACCAGTATGTAAAGCTGAAGAGTTTGATTGTTTGAACGCGCTAATTTCACTGGACTGGACCGATTTGAAAAATTCTTTCAGTGTAAGATAGTCCATTTATCGAGGAAGGCTATAGGCTATATAACATCACGTTAAGATGAATAGGAGAGGAGCAGCAATAAAAAGTATCGCGAAAACGTGGGCGGAGCCGCTGGCAATTGCTAGTAATTTATATAATTTATAGAATTGGGCGTTACTTTGCGGAGATCGATAATACAAAAATAATATTAAAATTACTATGCTATAAGCCGGGATAAAGTAAATAGAACATATACATATGCTAAATGTACTCGTAGAATGGACTATCGGTTTTTATATCCGATAGATGCAAATTCAAATAAACACCAAATCTACCGTCATTAAAAATATTAGTTCTATGCAAAAAGTAAAATTTTTGAATGCGAAAGGTTCATAAAATAGTAAACAGTTAACTTTGAAAATAATAGAGTTCAAATGTGTTTTCTTTGATGTCGTAAATATAGACATTTATCACGCCTCGTGAGTTCTTTTAGGGCACTTTAATATATTTCTGTATATTTGCTACGTAAACTCGTTTAAAATTTATAGAGATTTTTCCTAAATGTTTTTCAAATTTAAAAGACACGCGGAGCAGACCACTTTGATCTTTGAACTTTTAGTTTTACAGCTAAAGTGATATATATCAGTTTTTGATATATTTTTTGTATTTTCTTTACTATTATAATGTACATCTTTAATGGAATTATTTGATGGAGTAACTATCTAGCCTTAATAAACTTATGAAATAACTTATATCTAAGAAGTGTGTCCAGTGACTTATCCCTTTTTCTTTCTATTATATGAAATACTTTGTTCGAGTGTTCTTCTTAGCACTTGCACTACACTACCACTAGCACTAACTTAGGTTGTTTTTATTTTCAAAGTTTTAATTCGTAATATAAAATAAAAACTAGTAAATCTTATATAAGAATCACATTTGAAAAAAGCTTTCATAATTCAAGTTAAGAAAGCATATGCATAGCTAAAAATCAAATTTTCTATTATCATCATCTTCCTGCCCCTATCCCACTCATAAGTGGGCTCTGCACAACATGTTATAAACATGTTGTCTCATGATTTGGCTACGTATTTTACGGCCGGCCACCTTCCTGACGTCAACTTACCTTAGTCGCCTTTTACGACACCACGGTAAGAAAAGAGAGTGGTACTATTCTATTCAGCCGGATACCACACGGCCTAAAAGTAAAATTATATATATCGAGTAAAAACAGCTCATTTGTGCTCTTAAACAAAACCATTATCTGCCTAAAGTGCCTAAAATTTCACCAAACCTGCGAGCTAGAATTTTAGTTTTAGATTTATCGTGTAAAGCATTGTCGCTTTTCATTGTTTGCGGAGATTAAGTCAGTGAAAAATCTAAAAACCAACCTCTGTATTTTACGTTCGGATGCTATTCAAAACTGGGTTAAAAATTTAAGAAAAATATTTATTGTTTGTACTGCATAATAAATTTTTTCATAATGGAAGGATACAATCATATTTTTATTTGTGACAGTTAACTTATTTGCTTTAATTATTAAGTATTTGAGTTAATACAATTTTTCTTCATTTATTTATAGACAGCTAGATACTTATGCATTTTCACTATAAAAAAGGTTTTGTTAAATTGTTGAGGTAAGGATCATTGAGACGAGTAGTCTTCCTTGTCTTCAATGTGATGTCATAGTCATAGTAGCTACAGCTTTTGTAGGCTATATATTATCCAGTTATATTGCTTTGGTCACCTATAAAAGTCGTCAATCGTAGCAGCTCACATAAATACTATTGAATGATATTTTGAATTTAATATCGGTATCGGTGTTAGAAAATTAGCTTTGCAATTGTTACACTATATACTAATAAAAACTTTTACTGATTAACTTATAGTCACTTTCATAGGTTCAATAAATAACTAACCATTAAACTAAAAAAAATGCCTAGAGGGCCAGTGAATGGTTGACACGGTGACGTCAGTTTTTAAGTTCAAAATCGATCATGTTTACTGTTGAACAAAGATCTTTCAATAATTTTTTTATCTCACATGACCTTGTATAGTTTTGATCCATTAGCAGGCTTCGATCGATAAAATTTTTGTACGTTATACTAAAAGGTAGTGCAATTTTTCCGGAAGGTTTAGTTTTATAGTACTTAAAAGTTATTTGTAAATTGTGTAGTTGAGGTTCCGCAATTGTAGAAATAACTCGCCTGCTGGGTGTTTTAGACGCGTGCGCCGCGTAAAACAACGGCGATATCCCAAAGTAATGTACTAAAGAATTGTAGATCTACATAATTGCTATAAAAAAGTCACAGACAGCATGTCTCTATCTATTACGGTTAACTCGCAATAACTAATTTTATGTCCTGAAATTATATACACCGTTTTCGACGCGGGCAAAGCGAGCAAGTAGATACCTTTATAACTATGTTTGTTATTGTATATAATAAATTATCTTTAAATGACATCGAAGTGATAATAATAAACAAAGCCTTTTGGAAATAATTTCCGCATAACCTTACCCTAATATACAGATTGTTCCCTTGGGACATTTCGTATAATGTGGCAGCTACACGCTCAGCCTGCTTGTTCATAAATGGTTTCCATGGATACGCGGGCCTCTTGTGGTCTTCGAACATTGAAATCAAATTAGCGGTACCTCCTTTGACGGAGTAAGATCAAACTATTTGGCTTAGGCGCTAATTAAATAATTAGATTCTAACCCAAACTCAATATGAGATAGTTATCTTAAAAGTTACATGCACATCACTATGTACTCGTAGGTGATAATAACATGATTACCATTAAGGTAATTAATTATTTTCAAACAATGTCAACAATAATTTGTTTTACGTTATTTAATCAATATATTCTGCCGTGTGGTAGATCCGGAAGAGTAGAATAGACCACCTTCATTTCTTAGCGAGGTGTCTTAAAAGACGACTAAGATAAGTTGACACACCGTGTAGAATTCGGTTGAGTAGAATATACCACCCTCTTTCTTACCGAGGTGTCGTATAATATAAGGTAGGTTGATGCCAGGGAGACGGTCGTAAAATACGTAACCAAATCATGTGACAACATGTTTGTAACATGTTGTGCCGACCACGTAGTGGGATAAGAACAAAAGAATGACGAATGGAATATTTTATGTTTATCTGTGAAATCATCATTTATAAAAATCTATAATATTGTACAGGAAGAGCGATCTTTATTATATCCGCAAAGTAATTAGTAACACGAGCAGATTGGTATCCTTTGCAAATCAATTGCTCTCGTTTCTAATCTTTGTTGGCACGGCATCTGTCAGTAATGGTTCTGAAAATCGCTAAAATCAATAACGTGTAATATTAAACATCATCTTCCTGCCCTTATCCCAATCTAAGTGGAGTCGTGTTATAAACATGTTATCACAGGATTTGGCTACGTTCGTACTTTATTTTCTTATATTATCTTCTAATGTATATAGCGGGATTATCCACCGTGTGGTATCCGGCTGAATAGAATAGTACCACCCTCATTGCTAACCGAGGTGTCGTAAAAGTCGACTAAAGTAAGTCGACCCGCTGTGTGGTATCCGGCTGAGTAGGATAGACCAACCTCGTTTCTTACCGAGGTGTCGTAAAAACGACTAGGGTAAGTTGACGTCAGGCAGGCAGCCGGTCGTAAAAACGCAGCCAAATCATGTGACAACATGTTTATAACATGTTGTGCCGACCCCTCTTAGAGTGGGATAAGTGATTATATTGTTATCTTAGTGGTATATTAATCGACCTGGTACTGACTGTATTTGGGAAAGCAACGTTACTATTTTTTTCGATATCACGTTTGCTATAGTATTATATTAGGTCCTTACATATGAAATTGGCGTTTTGTCGTACTGGCCACTTTGATCTCAAATATTACCTTTATGGTTAGGAATTTCAAATTCAAATTCATACAGCTATTTACTCATGCATTTGTGTTTCGAACCCTCTAATTCATTTGTTTTTTCTTCTTTTGTTTTTTTCTTTGTGTCACTCTGTCTACAAAATGGAAAACATGAAATATCGCGTTATTTACGAGTATGAGTTCCACCGTGGCACCAGTGCTGCAGAAACGGCTCGAAGGATTAATAATGTGTATGGTGACGGTGTCGCAAAAGAAAACACAGTGCGTTTTTGGTTCCAACGTTTTCATTCTGAAAATTTCGACCTGCAGAACAAGCCTCGTGGACGGCCGGAGACCAAAGTTGATAATGAAGAATTGAAGGCTATTGTGGAAGCGGATCCATCGCAAACCACGTCCGAGTTAGCTGCAGGCTCCGGTGTTAGTGATAAAACTATTCTAATCCACTTGAAGCAAATTGGGAAGGTGAAAAAGCTTGAATGGTGGGTACCTCATGAATTGAGTGAAGCAAACCGACAAACGCGCGTCGACTGCTGCGTTACGTTACTCAACCGGCACAATAATGAAGGAATTTTAAATCGAATCATTACCTGTGATGAAAAGTGGATCCTCTACGATAATCGGAAGCGCTCATCGCAATGGCTGAACCCTGGCGAACCAGCCAAATCCTGCCCTAAGCGAAAATTGACTAAAAAAAAGTTGCTTGTAAGTGTTTGGTGGACTAGTGCCGGAGTCGTTCACTACAGCTTTCTTAAATCTGTCCAGACGATTACGGCAGATATCTATTGTCAGCAACTGCAAACCATGATGGAAAAGCTAGCTGCTAAACAACCGAGGCTGGTTAATCACTCTAGGCCACTGCTGCTTCAGGACAACGTTAGACCACACACTGCACAACAGACGGCTACCAAATCAGAGGAGCTTCAATTAGAATGTCTTAGACATCCACCGTACTTTCCGGACCTTGCTCCAACAGATTACCATTTTTTTCGCAATTTGGATTACTACTTGCAAGGAAAAAAATTCAACTCCGATGGGGCAGTCCAAACCGCCTTCAAAGATTTTATTGATTCCCGCCCGAATGGTTTTTTTAGTAAGGGGATCAATGAACTACCTATGAGATGGCAAAAGTGCATACATAGCAATGGTACATACTTTGATTAATTAAATATATTTCATTTAAAAAAAAACGACTTTATGTTCCTCCCATAGAAAACGCCAATTTCATATGTAAGGACCTAATATATTATAAGATTAGAATAAGGAAGTAGTTGAGGCAATTAATACCATACAAGTAGGTAGACGTATCATATAGCTGAAACTTTACTATGATTTTGACTACCGAGATTCTCGGTAATTAATCGTAATTACCAAATAATGAACCACTGTAAATAGAATTTAAAAAAAATAACCAATATAGTAAATGAAAAATTATATCTGTTATATAAAAAAGTTTGGAAATTATATTTATCTACACGTAAGCGTAGTCGCAGCTTAAATAAATCCATACATATGCATGCAGTAACGTACATGAAAGCTCGTGGATTTTGTAAATTCAAATTCAATCGGCAAAGTGTTGCCAAAATAACAAAGCTGAAACTACGCTAACAAAACCTACTTCATATTTATCAATGGATTTGAATGTAAATGAACACTACACAATCTACTGCGAACATCAATTCATAGTATTAATGTTCATTATTTGCTTCTATTCCCTTATTAGAAATAAATAATAGGTACGAAATAATACTTGTTCGCGCTTACTGCGTGCCTTTGATAGCTGCAGTTGGTGAGCATAGGTAGGATAGGCAGACAACCGGCAATTTCTCCACCCCGAGCAATCAAGGAGTATTGACCTTTGAACTTAGAGGCTTCTTCTTAATTTGTGGCGTCCACGTCGCTCCGGCCGGAGTATAACCACAAAAACTGAATCCAGCTATATTTGTGGAATCACCAAGTAAATTGTTCCGTAATACAGTTTAAACACTCGACCACCGAATTATCCCTTTTATTTCGTATATATTAATCCACCGAACACCGATAATTATTGTTATTCACTTGAGAGGCCCGTGCACCGAGTTGCGCGGCCGACCGATCTTCTCTTTGTGTGACATTAATTTGCCACCTACCTACACCTCAGGTGCAGTAAGCCCCGATTACCCTCGGTGGAAAATATTGCCCGTATTAATAATTTACAATACTTATTTAATGAGGTAAATTCAAGAAAATCATTGAGCCTCTCAAGCTTTGTATTATTTTGCACTATAGTTGTATATAGCTACACTCATCATCTTCCTGCCCATATCTCACTTTAACTGGGGTCGGAACAACATGTTATAAACATGCTGTCACATGATTTGACTGCGTTTTTACGACCGGCCGTCTGCCTGAAGTCAACTTACCTTAGTTGTATTTTACGACACCTCGGTAAGAAAGAGGATGATCTATTCTACTAAAGCGGATACCACACGGTGGGTCAAATTACCTTAGTCGCCACTTACGACACCTCGATGAGAAATGAGGTTGGTCTATTCTACTCAGCGGGATACCACACGGGGGGTCGACTTACCTTAGTCGCTTTTTACGATACCTCGGTAAGAAATGAGTGTGGTACTATTCTATTCAGCCGGATACCACACGGCGTTGTATATAGGTGTAGCTATATATGATAGAAAATTATTCTCACTATCACTATGAAACGGTAACTCGCTACGCAGTAGCGATTAAAAAAATTAATAGGAATTGAAACGAAAACGTAAAAGAAACGATGAAATAATTAAATCAAATATGACATTTTATTCTTTATTCTGTAAAGAACACTGATTTCGGAATAAAATTTTATTACGTAAAATAAAAACATCGACTTATTTGTCATAACCAATTGCTCATCTTGCTCAATACATACATCTCTAACTTACCCTCTTTACAATACCGTTTAATACGTCGATAAATTGGAGGATAATTCCGCAAATAACGGAGCGTCTGAGAATTGAGTCATTGAGCTGTTATTTACTGTGGACTTAAAGCGAGACAAACAGCAATTTCGTTTAATACAGATAAATAAAACAACTTTTCAAATTTAATTTTTATTTGTAATTATCTGTAGTTTACGTGAGTTGAGATGTATGATTATTATAATACTGTGTTCTTCCTTCTGCCCTTATCCTACTATAAGTAGGATCGGCACAACACGTTTCAAACATGTTGTCACATGATTTGTCTTCGTATTTTACGACCAACCGCCTGCCTGACGTCAACTTACCTTTGTCGTATTTTACGACACCTCGGTAAGGAATGAGGGTGGTCTATTGTACTCAGTCGGTTACCACACGGTGGTGTCGACTCACCTTAGTCGTCTCTTAAGACACCTGGGTAAGAAATGAGGGTGGTCTATTCTACTTAGCCGGATACCACAAGGCTAGATTATTATAATACTTTGTATACTTATATAAAGACAAACATATCATACATATATCAATATCTATACACTGTCTCAAGCGCACTAAATCAGTAGCACTAGAGACGTGGGCGAGAGTGGATGTGTAGTAACATATTATTAGTGCGTATATAATGTTGACGCAATACCGTACAATTTACGTCAATAGTGAGCAACGAACCTTTACTATATTTTTAATACTTATATATAACGACTGATGGTTGGAACTATTTAAAAAATGCGAAAAGAACATCAACCTTTTTGAAATTCAACTCGAAAAATCTTTTCATATGACCAGTATATGTTCCATAATATCCGAATGCTCTTTGTTAAAATATAATTTACCACATCGAAATATACATATCTATTCTAAATCATTCATTGACTAATATAATTCATATCCACGTGAAATCCCAATTATGGTGGCTGTCAATTTGCTAAAATAACTAGTCACACAAAAACCACATTTATGATTTAATATATTTACAGTAAATTGTTATTTATTTGCCGATTCAAATTTCGTCTAATATAATATGATTTTGCAAATTTGATTAACACTGCATCGTATTTATGAAACACAAAATCTATAAGTTAATGCTTACTGTCTGTTAATGTTGTATACTAAAATTTAGCGTCTGTGTAATATGAAAAGTAATAAAATTGTGACTAATATTATTTAGGGCTTTGTCGGTATCAAAATAAGATTTTATGAGAAAATGCACTCTCGGGAAAACATAAAACTGTCCTTTAACAAAACAACATTAACTTATAGCACTAGTCTTATAGTGCTTAGGATGAGACTAAATTGAGAGTGTGGTGTAAATGCGAGTCTTAACCTTCCTTAGGTCTTTGTAACCAACGCATATAGGTATTTAATGTTTTGTATGGAGTTAAGTGACCTTTTTTATAATACTATTAAATAGCAGGAGGGTCTACGAAATATAAAAAAACATGGTCTTTTATATGCCGTGTGATATCCGGCTGAGTGGAATAGGCCATCATCATTTTTTATCGAGGTGTCGTAAAAGGCGACTACGGTAAGTTGAACTACCGTGTGGTATCCGGCTGAGTAGAATAGACCATCTTCATTTCTGACCGAGGTGTCGTAAAACACGACTTAGGTAAGTTGACGTCAGACAGGTGGCCGGTCGTTAAATACGTAGCCAAATCATGTGACAACATGTTTATAACATGTTGTGCCGAGTGGGATAAGGGCAGAAGGATGATGTTACAATTTTAAAAATATTTAAAGTATGAAGTCAGCATGTATTAAAATAGCTTTAAGTAAATACCAGTTGTTAAAATAATAAAAGTTTTTTTGTGGCCCTTAGCAATAAGCAAACAAATTTTAAAGGCAAATGTCATCTGTGGCAATGCGCATTGTTTTAAAAGGTCTTCAAGCATGGATGAATTTAAATAAAGCTTAAGCGATGGATGGGGCACGTAGTTTGTAGAATGGATCGATGTTGGAGTTTTTAGATGCTTCCACGAATCGGTAAATATTGTATCGGTAGACCTCATAATATATGGACAGACGACTTTTGGATGGTCATGTTGCACTAAATCACGAGCCAAAGAAATTGTTTTATGTGACTATGTCTACCTACACATCTATAAGTTAAGAAGATAGAGAGGTTGAGCTTTCGAAAGTATACTTAAAAGACATGAATATATTAAGCATCAAAAGTTAGTCAATAAATAAAAACACTCAAGCCTGCGATGTATATCGTGGCGTTATTAGAGTTGTATTGCCAACTTTTGTCAGTATACAAGTTATCTACAAGGTTTGTTTTTGAAAGTGGGTCAGTTTAGGATAGGATCCTATTTTAAATAGGACGAAACATGATTTATAGTCTTATTCCCTTAGTACCATGGCCGTAGCCACTGACCCTATTAGAAAATCCTTGTCGTGCGTGATTAATGGACTGGAAGGAATTACTGTTATGCATTTATGCTGTAGATTATAGTGGAAAGATAGTACCAGCCTGTTATTCCAATGTATAATGTGTAAAACACTTAAGATCACCATAAAAATGGTTAAAAACCTTAAAAGCTCATATTATGCTGTCGCGGATTTTTATTTAGAACTTTTTGAGGGGATTAATTTTCTAATACATTACTACTTATCCCACTCTAAGCGGGGGAAGGTACAAAATATTATAAACATGCCGTCACATGATTTGGCTGCGTTTTTACGATCGACCGCCTGCCCGACGTTAACTTACCTTAGTCGTATTTTACGATACCTCGGTAAGAAATGAGGTTAGTCTATTCTACTCAGCCGGATACCACACGGCGGATGAGCTAGTCGTTATATTGGGACGGTGAAAAAAACAATTTAACGTGTAGGCTTAACATTTGCGATATGAATAGGAACATTCCTTCCTAAGAACGTTCCTTGCGATTAGTTTTTTAGTCTAATTTACTTGAACCTGAAACCTGTGGAAGGTAAAAGGTCACGAGGAAGATCCCCAACCAGATGGTCTGATCAGCTAAAGGCCAGCGGCGCTATCAACTTTCATGACGCTGTTCTCATGGCCGGGGACAGGAACCGCTGGAAAGATATTATACGCCACTAATCTAAAGGACTGACAACGATATTCAGAAATGAGGGACCGACTACAGAGAGAGAGACTTGAACCTACTTATATTCTAATAATGATGTATCTGCGTGTTTTTCTGAGAAAATCTTAGAAGTAACATTTTTTAGGAAAATGTAGGCTAGTCAATATTAAAATAAAGATAAATGAAGACAGTGCTTTATGATTTTGTTATTGTTTTTGAACACAAACTTAGAGTCAAAGTTAAAGATTTCCAGTTCAGTTCAGAGATAACTACTACACAACTCGGTCATGTAAGCGCACGTTGCGCAAACCAAAAGTTTGTAACTTCTGCCGCGTTATAAACGATGCAATTTAGCTTTACGTTCCATAGCTTTTAATTTCTATCTCTGGATAGAAATTAAAAGCTATGGAACGTCTCTCTGGAGACTATGACCAAAGGTAGCATATATTTGTATCTTTATGTGTAAAATAAGCATATAAATGTATTTTTAAATGTAGGTATGTCTCTCTATAAATTGCTTGAAAAATCCGTGCAGCTCTTTTGAATATGTGAACCAAACTGTGACCAACTTAGTATCCCAATGTTTATCTCCTTTTGAAACCTTGAATATGATTTCACTTAGTCACTTAAGCTTCAAATTTGTTTTAACTTTAAAAGTTATTACCACATGCGGGTTTGGTGAAAATGGTTACAATTAGTATTTAAAGTTCTTTATATAGTTAGGCTTCAATGATTTACAGAAAATAATTCCCTTATAAAAAAAGTATCTTAGGAGCTATCAAAAATATGTGATAAATAAATTTAAGTATTTAATTATTTTTTTTATTTAACATTTTCGTTTCTTGTATGTATTTTTGCAGCGAAATACACATATTTGTTGCAAATGCGTGCTTACAGCTGCTTGAAATTAAATTCGGATTGAATGTAAAATTCAAAAGCGGAGCTGAGTTTTAATTTTATAAATTGATTAATTATTTTTATCCATTTAACCATAACCTTTAATAACACCGATATTTCATTTATTGTCGATAGAATAGTTATCGGAACGGAAATAGTCAAATGTCATTTCAGTGTTTTAATATCGAGTATACTGGCTTCGCTTTTTATAGAAATTTCAAACGAGCCCCAACTTTTTTATTAGTCACGTGATAAGCGCGTTGCCAGTATACCCGGTATTAAAAACTAAGATGATAATTTGACTATTTCCATATCGAAATTGTTTAGGTATATTATATCTAAGTTGCTTGAATTCACAAAGATTTAGCCATTCATATTCAAACAACGGTAATCTAATTTGATTGACCTTCTTCACTTTTCTCAATTAGATATAAGCGTTCTCTTTCTTTTGGTAAAAAAGATTGGATCGACCACTTTGCTACAATACAGAGTTCCAATACAAATAAGCTAAAAATGTCTAAACAACGGCTGATCTTTATCAAAGTATCATATTATAGTACCTGGATGACCGAGCCTTGCTCGGTAATTTTTAAAATAATGTAAATAAATAAAATTTAAAAAAAAATTGAAAAGAAAAATTAAAAAATAATAGGGCAGGTGGGGCTCGATCTATGCTAGGTATTTTCACCTCTCTAGACCGCCCGTTCCCCAAATGAACTACCATGACTTTACGTTTGACAGCGAAAAATTGTGAATGTATTCAACGTAAATTTCAAAAAAATTTTAGAGCCCGAAATCAGGGATAAAACGACATTTTTTTTAAATAAAACTTATCTAGATCGATTTTTCTCCCCCAAAACCCTCTACATGCTGAATTTCAGGAAAATATTTGGAGCCATTTCCGAGATTCCGAAAATATATATATATATATATATATATATATACATAAAATATGAATACATTTATTAGAGATAGAAAAGAAATTACAGGTAAATACAAGTTTTAATTATAATTATAACCAAAAGCTACCATGGATAACCATATAAAAGCTATTTCATACAATAATTAAAGGTTTTCTTTTAACTCAAGATCCATTATTGCGACGTATTTCTTTTGCCGCAATAAAACCTTCTAGCTGTCAGCCGCAGTTCTGTTGACCGCGCGGTTGACTGAAAGGCTAAATTGAAACTTCACTCTGCCCTTTAAAGCGGGGGAACGACCAAGACAAATAAATTGACTAAAGTCAACAAAAACATAGTATTGCTTGCAAAAAAATACTGTCTGACTGCGACGTGTTTATAAGATGGAATAAACTTTTATTATTAACCATTCTATGTTCGAATTAATACTAACATCGTTTTTGATTCTCCTAACTTAGCAACGTATTAATTTTATTTTTTTTTAGTGCCGTGTGGTTTTATAAATATGTTTTTTTGTTACAAAACGAAAGGTTGGGACCTTCTTTTAAGTGAAAAAACACTTGTGTCAGAAAGCCCCGCTCTCCATAACAATATGCATACTAAAAAATTTAACTAATAAAAATTAACAAATGAAAAATAAACAAAACTATTCATGCTGCGTATTTTGAGTTGTGCATGTTTGTGTGTGTGCGTGTGAGCTGATTTATGTGAGTGTGTAGATGTGTGTGCTAGTTTTATGTGTGTTATATATAACTTATGAACTACCCGACATCGAAAACACAACAATACACAAGCAGTGCACACATTCACCACTACAATCTGAACAATTGTTTCGCCCCTAACCGAATCATCGTCAAGAGATAGACTCCAGTCCAGTCCAGGAGTTTCAGTATTATTACTTAAGACAAATAAGTTTTAACAGAAAAAGTCATTGGTGCCTGTCCGAGGTTTAAACCCTTGACCCCTCGAATGAGTCGCGCGGTCGTACTGCTGGGCTATCACAGCTTCATCATAGAATTAGATTAAAATTAATTCACACCATACTTTAATATTAATTAATATGAAATATACATGATATATGACATTAAATCATAACAAGCAAATTATTTACCCAAATACTCATGTTACATTTATGGGTCTTATTAAATTCTCACAAGCGTCAATTCCATCAATAATAAATTGATTTAAAGGTAATTGATATATGTTCTTCGTAAAACTTAAGTACATTGTTCAATATGATGAGTGTTTATAATATTGATAAATATTTGCCGTCCATGAAATTCCTATAAGTTCAAATGAGATTGAATCATGAAAATGTTTATGAGGCAATATACGTACTTGCTCGTATACCATTTATCATACCTGTTGCTTTGAAAACGTAATAATATATTTAACGGCCTATAAAAGCATTTCTAGCCCACAGATCAACTTAACTTGAATTACTGAGCTCGATGGGTACAGGTAGAACTATTTAGATGTAATCAAAATAATTGTATGATATGAATAATATACATTTTATATTTTGCACCACCGTCATTTCTTTTGAGGTGTCGTAAGAGGCGACTAAGATAAGTCGAGCCGCCGTGTGGTATCTGGCTGAGTAGAATAGACCACCCTCATTTCTTACGGAGTTGTCGTAAAATACGACTAAGGTAAGTTGACGTCAGGCAGGCGGCCGGTCGTAAAATACGTAGTCAAATCATGTGTACGTGAATAATCATCATTTATGTAGATCTAGAATTCTTAAGTACAAGTTTAATGTACTTTTGGGAGGTTTTTCCACAACTGCGCAACCTTTTTAATATACTTTACATAAAAACGTTATTTACTACTAACTTAAACTTTCCGAAAGAATTGTACTACCTTTTAGTACAATTCCTTAAAGACCTTACTAAAATCCGTTCTGTACATTTTGTGAAAATCGATCACATAAAAAAAGACAGCTTTTGGGGACTTTGTTTTATAAGTATAATATAATTTAATATAATAAATAGTAGCAATGAAAAAAATAAATAGTAGTAGAAATAGTAGCAGCAGTAAAACGTTAAATAGGAAAGTTTAATTACACGTCAACCATTATTTGTATCCTGATTATTTCTAGTTATGGTAGGTATAGGTATTAACAAAATTCTAATATGGTACTTAAAAGAAAATCTTTGTAATATTTATCAAAAGTAATGAGAATATTATTTTGCTATAATCCGCGATAAATGAATCGCGGAATCGCTCATTACTTTTGTATTATGGACCTCCGCAAAGTAATGCCTAATTCTATAAATTATGTAATATTTATCGTTAAAGTAAATAATTCCTAGTATAAAACCAAAGGGAAATAACTATATTTTATCCCCGTTTACCTATCAACTCGCGTTCTATTTTAACCTATATCATCACTTTCCATTAAGTATAACGGCATCCAAGCCTAATACGTAATAAAAAAAAAACTTTTATCTTCACAAATTCCCGAGAAGGTTTATATAAAAGTTCTTAGAAGTAATATTTCGCTTCAAACCAGCTCCTCATTTGTCGAATTGTGGCCGGCGCTTTGAACACCTCCGAGATTTATGAAAATACCTCGTTTTCCCGAGCCTTGGAGGCAAATGAGAAGCTTTTATTTATGTTTAGCGTCTCCTTACTTTTTGAGATCGCTGTTTTATTTGTTTTCTGTGTAACTTTTACTGTGAAAGTGAATAAAACGTAACTTTATTAAAAGTTATATTAACATTTAGAGGAAGTAATTAAAAGTCATCATCTTCTTGCCCTTATCCCACTCTAAGTGGGGTCGGCATAACATGTTATTAGCATGTTGTCACATGATTTGGCTCAGTATTTTGCGACCACCCGCATGCCTGACCTCAACTTACTCGTCTTTTACGACACCTCGGTAAGAAAGAAGGTGGTCTATTCTACTTAGCCGGATACCACACGACGGATTGACTTACCTTAGTCGCCTTATACGACACCTCGGTAACAAATGAGGATGGTCTATTCTACTCAACCGGATACCACATACAACCAAACTTGTATATATATATTTTTCTGAATTTTGGAAACGGCTCTAACGATTTTCATGAAATTCAGCATGTAGGGGTTTTAGGGAGGAAAATCGATCTAGCTAGGTTTTATTAAAAAAAAAATGATATTTTATTCCTATTCTCGGGCATTGACAAAAGTGCTAAAATTGTAATGCTTAAATTTGCTATCAATTGTCAAGTTATAATAGTGCAATGGTAAACGTGCGAATTAAATATGTAAAAAAACCTGGGTTAAAATACCATACTCGTATGTTACCGACCCTTTCTTTCTTATTTTTTTAATTGTATTTTTTTCATATCATTTAATAAAGTCACCGAGCAAGACTCGGTCCCCATGTACTTGTTATTATAAAATATACCAATGTTATATTACAAAGTAATATTAATATAGTGGGATAGCTTAAATTAACGCAATGAATTATTCACAGTTAGATACATTTTAGTGACCATAAATTTGCACTATCACGGAGATTAGCTTACAATATAACACAGCGGCCGGCGTTTGATGTTATTTTGGCTATAATTCATTGCCGAATGGCTGGGAACTTTTGGTAATTGTCCAGAATTGTGAAACTTTGACTTTGTATACATTAGCTATTAATTATTTGAAACACGTAATTAATAAAAAAATCTAATGTATTATTGATTCTTTGGGGATGGCCAGGCGTGCGTGTAATATATTTATTTATATATATTTATTTATTTACGCCGTGTGGTATCCGGCTGAATAGTATAGTACTACCCTCATTTCTTACCGAGGTGTCGTAAAAGGCGACTAAGGTAAGTCGACCCGCCGTGTGATATGCGGCTGAGTAGAATAGACCAACCTCATTTCTTACCGAGGTGTCGTAAAAGGCGCCTAAGGTAAGTTAACCCACTGTGTGGTATCCGGTTTAGTAGAATAGACCACCCTCTTTCTTACCGAGGTGTCATATACGACAGAGGTAATTTGACGACAGGCAGGCGGCCGGTCGTAAAAACGCAGCCAAATCACGTGACAGCATGTTTATAACATGTTGTGCCGACCCCACTTAGAGTGGGATAAGGGCAGGAAGATGATATATATTTATTTATTTAAAACATCCATCAATAAATTACTTTGGAAATTGTTTTTTTACTCAGTTTCAAAAAGTAATCTTTTCCTATAAAATAACTTATCACGTATCGACACAAAAAGTTTCAAGTACCCAACAATTCTCTAGGCCTTTCAAAGAAAGTAGGTTCTAACGATATGTAAATCAAACAGTACGCATACAAAATGGGGCGTGAATATTTCTTTTTAGTATAGTAGTGAAGTAATAATACGAACAAAGGCGATGAATATAAATCTACGATAACTGATACATGTGTACGATAAAAGACATATAATAACACTTAGTGAAACTTCTTGCAAACATTGGCAGCTAGCCAGAAGGTAAAGTTTCCGCAAGTCTGTCTTTGCCTCTAATCAGTTTTTAGTATAAAATATTGCAGGTTCTCAACTTGAATGTTTGCAGGGAGACGTTGAGTTTCTCTTTTAAATTGAGCATACGTGTATGGAATAAAAAAGTGAACCGTAATAGAATTATGGTATGAAATAATTGGAAAAAGGATTATTGATTACGTTTTATATTATTTGGAAATAAATTTGTAGTAAATGTTAAATTTCTTTTTTATTTCCAAAAAAATTTACAAGTTATATGTATTTTAAATTACTTACACGGTAGGACTATACAAATCATGCCCACGGGATATGGTCCCAAGAATGCTGATAGCGTTTCCGCGTTAATCGCTAAGCTGATTCTTTGTTGATTGATTAATTTTGACTAAAAAATTAATTAAATTTATAAAGTACTAGCAGTCCGGCCACGCGTTGCTGTGGCTGAGTTTGTTTTCGATCTCCCCTCGAAAACTGTCATTGACAGTTTAAAAAAATACTCCGGTAGCTACCAAACATCCGGTTATATAATTGAGGGTACTTAAACCCTTAACTTGGCGTGAATAAAGTCGCGGATACCACTAGTAATGTATACATTGTCAATACACTGAATCGCAAGAAATAGTATCGAATTTTTATTGCGCATGTATTTTAACCATCATTTCATATTTTGTGAAATCTTTTTTTATATAAAATGTTTCTTACGAGATTATTACAACACTCTAGCGAAAATAAAAATATGCATTCTATTTGATATATTAAGTTTTCCGTATAATTAGGTTTTAACTTAATAAATACTAGCGACAGTTTTTCCAAAGACTAAGTTACTTGCAAGCTCGTCGTCACATCCAATCTTTTTTTACCACACTGGATAACTTTTAACTAACTCTGAATTCCGCACTCTAAAGAACTTAAAAATATCTTCAGTCTTTTTTCTTAAAACTGTTTGGCGAAATTAGCATAATAAATTAATTTGCAGCGTATTAGTAGAATTTTAACTAGAAAATTCTTTTCATAAGGCTCCATAATACCTAATCCATAAACCTACGGTATATAGCATAATATTGTGTTCACTATAATAGCTAGGTGCTTCTAAGCAATTTATTGCAACATAAAGATATAAGAGCGATTCAACAGCCATTTTCGAACCTTGAATATTTCGAACATTAACCTAAACACTATCGTATGACTTTACGACACATTTTCAACCAATATTTCTCACATCTCACTTGGAGACTAAAGTTATCAAGCAATGCGTGTTACAATTGACCTTTTTTTTTTTTCCCAGTTTTGAGTGAGACACGGGGTTGATTAAGTGACTCACTGGTGAGAAACGCCTCACTCGGCCAAACTCATCCAGGTCAAGGGTGGCGACTTCCGCTATTGGATACGTCCACCGCCACCCTGCCTCTGAAGCAATGAAGTTAACACAGTCTTTACTAAAAATATTACATAAATTACAATATAAAAGTTTAAATAAGCCGCTTAATGAATAAATACAAATAATCCTCATTTCGTTAAGTGTATAGTTTAAAAGGAAGTGAAATACAATTTAGTAAAAAAGAAAGATAGTATATAAATAATAAAGAATGCAAAATCAGTCAAGATAATTAATACTTATACTAATTTATTACTATATATATTTATTAACTTAATATTAACTTATACATTTAACTTATATAACTAACTAACTTATATATTTACTAATTAACTTATATATTTAAGATACAGGCATCTGTAATACTGTTTATGCTGTATAGGGGGGGAGGGGGGGTATTGAATGAGAATAAATATCTCATCTATTAGGGCTAATATCAGAATTACAATTGACCTATGGCGTCTTAAAACCTGATACTATGAAAAGGAGTAACACAGCGGACGATAAAATCTGCTGTTTGGAGCGGCTTTATGCGATCAAGCAAGAATGAGAACTTTATAAAACTGGAATGTGTTCATAAGGCTAGGAATAAGGTTGGGGCTCAGTGTAGATTGATCCTCAATGTATAATTAACTGATCTCTTAGCCAGTTGAGAACCATCGTCTGCAAACAGCTATATGGACTTAGAAGTTCCTTCAGGAGACCTTATTTTTTACTTTAAAAATTTTTATATTCCTAAAATATATAAATCAATTAACATTAAAACTGTTAGAATTTGACGTATATCATATACATAGGAGAGCTCACAAAAAGCTTGTTATTCCTGTGTCACGACTCAGCAGAGTTAGCAACTCATTCGTTGGTCTTTCTGTAGACCAGTCTACAGAATGGTTTAGGTTAAGTCTAAGAGATATGCTTATACGTAAAACATATTACAAAATTGAAGATTATTTGGATGAAAATGCCTGGATTTTAAAATCCTTTCAGCTTCATACAAGACGGTTTAATAATGTAAAATTATTAATGTTTAAAAGATTGACTGCCAAGTTTCTTGCTGGTCCTTTTGGTAAAAGCAAAATTCTGATAGCTTGTAGTAGTTGTAGCTTCATTAATCATATTGTTCCTTGACGATTTAAAAGTGCTTGAAAGAGCTTATTTGAATAAAGGTTATTTTGTTTTGATTTGATATTATCGAGAACCATTGCTTAATGATGTTCTAGCGGAACTTCAGAAATATAAATTTCAAAAATAATCTTTAGCCGATTTCTATAACTTATCCATATTAAAGCGATGACTGAATGTAAAGAACATAGAGCTTATGTTTATTCTATGCCAGGAACGGCTTTCTGACCCCTGTCAATATAAATTTGTATTGCGTGAACACAGAGGAAACATGGGTGTGAATTTTCATGAGGTTCGATGTTATTATCGACATCGGTTCATTATCTTAAAATAGATTTATGGTATAGAAATAAATAGAAACTCATCACCGATTATTTATGTAAAAAAGTCATTATAAAATAAAACTTTATTTATTGAAAAATAATATAAGCTGGGACAGATTAAAGAAGTTTTCATTCGCCCTCAACCATTTGTTTAATTAATAATATTTCAATTACATAATTTTTTAGAAATCCTATTGGTCGAGGAATCAATCCGCGAAACCTTCGTGTCTTGTATGTATCGGAAAATACTTAAATTTAAGAAATGTACTGGAATACGGTATGATTTAAATAAATCTTAATATGAAAATTTTACAAAGGCCTTAATGAACTTTCTTACACCTTAAAAACAGATTTGCTTAGCATGTTATTTTATATTTTGTCATGTAAATCAAATCGTAGTATCACAAAAATTTTATGATATTAATATCACGAACATTTTTTAATGTTAGAATATAAGGAGTTTTATTAGTTATTCTGCTCAACTAGTCCTTTTATTAAAGAAGGCATTAAACGTTCGGAAAATTATTCTTCCCAATTTGCATATTATTCAGAAAACCTTCCAGATCCATTTCAAATTACGAGAAAGATCTTATAAATTATTTACATTAAAATATCCTCTTGTATGTAATTTCGTATACTTTATTTTTATATAATATATTTTTTATATTTGACATTCTTTATTTTTATAATATATTGTTTGTATAAACAATGTTTGTACAATTTTGTACAATTATATATGTACATATTCACCAGTTGTCTGTCACCCATAACATAAGTATTAAATTACTTACTTTGGGGACGGATGACCGTGTGTGTAAATGTCATATATATTTATTTATTTATTCTATCTCTCTTTAACCGATAGATGTCCACTGTTAGACATGTTTTTCAAAGTTCTTTTATAAGATACTATCTTGTGCCAACAGAATCTATCGGCACCCCGCGACTTTTTTGAGGTCTTCTGTCAACTTAGTTGAGGGTCTACTGGGGAAATTGGTGGAATAGTCTGAAATAGGAGCTGACCACCCATGCTGTACCGACAGGCGTCCCCGAAATAAGATAGATTGATAGATAGTGGGGGTTTGCCTAGACTGCGTTTTCCGATTCCGCCACTCTAGCATCTTGAGACCCTATTAGTTACTTCAATAGAAAAAAACTCTGTATCAATTGTATTGTAAAACAGTAAGCATCCCCGAATAAAAAAGAGGGATTGAAGTCTATTTTGAAAAGTAAGTGTTTTGTTGGACTCTTTTGTAAGAAATTAGTATCGTATCACCCTAGTGACACCATATCCATATAAATTGTGTAGTGTTATTTGTTATTGTAAGTAAATAAACAGTACAATTTCGACGAATGTTTATTTCCCCAATCCTGTTTTTATGTGAACAGATGAGCTGTGAAAGACTAAAGAAAGTGTAAGATATAATTATAGAGGTATTTAAAAATATTATTTTTACTCCTTGATCCTTTTTATTATTATTTTAATTATTGTTAAAAGTTATCTAATGAGTTCAATAAATGTGCAGATTAGCATTTCAAATATTGACTCATAAAGTAATAAGGTATATGTTGAAATGCCTAAATAAAAAAAGTACTCTGTAAGCTCGTACTTACATCGACAACATTATCAGAGTTTCCTATAACTGGAGAGTTGCCAATGTTTGCAAGAAATTTTTTACTAAGTCTTACAATGATAGCAATCTACAAAGTTCTCGGAAGAAACTCTTGACAGTTTTCTACGGTATTATTCAATATGTTAAGCTCCAAAAAGTTTTTTTTTTATTGGCAATAGTTGACGATTTTTATGCAATCTTAAGGAAAAGAGCAGAATCAATGATGAACAGATTACGTGGTAGCTCCAACGGTATTCTGAAAACACTTCATGAAAAATTGGATAACCCATTTATGAAGCACTGGGAATGCATATGCATTCCCAGTGCTTCACAAATGGTCGTTATGCTATAATTTAATTTTAATTCTAATTCTAACACTAACATAGCCTATAAACTCATATATTTTATTTTAATGTCTAATAGCACAATGGATGTAATGTCTTTTAATCTAAATAAATTATTATTATTATTAATAGTACTGCTATAAAAAGAAAACAAGTATTATTGCTAATATTTGATTTCCAATAATTAACTTTACAAATCAAAATTAACTTTAA
This sequence comes from Morpho helenor, assembly GCA_029227775.1. Classification (NCBI taxonomy): domain Eukaryota; kingdom Metazoa; phylum Arthropoda; class Insecta; order Lepidoptera; family Nymphalidae; genus Morpho; species Morpho helenor. The sequence continues at coordinate 7,297,168 of JARGCU010000006.1, forward strand.
AAATCAGTTTAGTACATTTCACAGCTTCAAGTACATGTACAACGGCGGTTTTGAAATATTTGTTGTAAGCAAATTTTCTCATCATCATTCTTCTGGCCTTATCTCACTCTAAGTGGGGTCGCCGCAACATATATTAAACATGGTTTTACATGTTTTGGCTACCTATTTTACGGCAAGTCGCTTGCCCGATGTCATCTTACCTTAGTTGCCTATTACGCCACCACAATGAGAAATGTGGGTGGTCATTTCGACTTAGCCGTATACGACATGGCAGGTCAACTTACTTTGGTTGCCTTTTACGACAAGTCGGTAAATAATGAAGGTGGTCTCAGCCGAATACCACACGGTGGGTCAACATATTTTAGTCGACATAAAATACGATTAATGTCATTCTGGTTTTGATACACGTTTACAAAAATGTAACGTGGAGCGGCACGACCAGCCCAAAAATTGTAAGTAATACACTGCGATGACGTAGCTTTATAATACAAAATTCGATACGGCATAGCATAAACTGAAACAAGTATTTCTGTACACCGCGACATCATCGTTGATTTGCTTATACAGTACACAGCTTAGTACAGATGCTTGCTTATAATTGGTACTAGCGTCAGCCGTTTATGCACGTTGTTTAAAAAAGACATATTGAGATGGGTATAAACGTTTAATCAACTAGCATTTGTCAAATTTGACATGTCATAACGTTGCTCAAACCAAAGTGTTAATTAAATTACTGAGATTTCAAACTTATCTTAAAAAATGTTCGGACTATTCATACCAATGCGCTCAAGCGTATGCATTATGACCTCATTTAAACTTTTGTGCGACACTGACCCAGTTCCTTTATTACGGTAAGCTTGCTATTAAAGAATGAACAGTTAGAAATTATTTTTACCTAGATTCTGAGTATCGTCTGTGATCTATTATGAGCTTTTACTCGTTTTAATTGCCTTCTTCTCTTCGTAGTTATTTTATTTTTCAATTGAATTTATTTTTTGATCTACATCAATTAAAGGCGACTACAGTATTTGTATAATAAAAGAATTAATAAAATATTGTAATTGTTATAAGTATTTCGTCAATACTCATAAATCTATAGTTCCTGGATTCACCATATATATTTGCTTTGCTTATCCAATGTGACCATGTTATACTTATATAACATGGCGCGTCCCTCCAATTTACTGTTTCATTGAGTTTAGTCAGATCCTTAAGGTTTTGCATGTAGTCAGTTGTTTGCAATCTGTACTCATAACATCTGTAATGTAACTTATTAACAGATTTGATTGTCAACTAATCATAACTAGCCACAACGCGCAAGACGACGTAAGTGTCCTTTTCATAATGTATAATATTGCAGCGCCATACATACATAATGAGCAATTGTGGTCGACACTAGTGCAATTATTATATATCATTCTGCCCTTATCCCACTCTAAGTAGGGTCGGCACAAGATGTTACAAAACTGTTGGCACATGATTTGGCTGCGTTTTTACGACCGGCCGCCTGCTTGACGTCAACTTACCTTAGTCGTATTTTACGACACCTCGGTAAGAAATGAGGGTGGTCTATTCTACTCAGCCGGATACCACACGGCAGGTCAACTTACCTTAGTCGCCTTTTACGACACCTCGGTAAGAAATGAGGGTGGTACTATTCTACTTAGCCGGATACCATACAGCTAACTAGTGGTGCAACTATTTGAGTAACAAATTCATACATTTGTTATTGTTTGATAACCGTCAGCACGCACACATGCGTCGCGAATCTTAGTGGCGCTTTGTAAATACTTCAGTAAAAAAAAATCGTTTCCTTTTATTAGAACACAATTCCAATTTAGAAGACGTATAAAGACGTAATGCTGATAAAGTATTTAAATCAAAGTAAACGTGCCGAATCTTTAATCGCATAAAAATGAAAAATTGCTTGCCGGAGACACGATCCCCATCTGTTGCAATAACCATAGTAATAGCCATAAAATGATTTTTAAGCATTAATAATACTTTCCAATTGGTAACGTCTAAGAAATAATTTATAAAAAATTATTGCACTTGTGTCAACTTAAGCCATAAAAAATATATTCTCAATTATGAAAAGCAAAATGGTTATTCCTGTTATCGGGAAATTTTTTTTTAACTGTGTATTGCTTTAATTGCAGTAAATCTTATTAATATGGCTCTAGAGGATTATCCAAGAAGGCGCAACAGACAGACAGACATACTTTTGCATTTACAAGTTTGACAAGGATTTAACTAGCTTTTGGCCACGAGAAAACTGTGTGTATTATAAATAGTACAGTGAACGTATATCATAAAAAAGCAAATCAAACTGTTCAAATGACAACAGATTTATTATGGTTCAATTTATGTCTACATTTTTTCTACAAAATCAATCTATACTTCTATATATTTAGCTATAAATATTTTTATTCTTATTTATAAAAGTTTAATCTAAATACATTATTAATAACAGTCTACAGGCACGAAGAATTTTTTTATTGTACAAGTAATTAAGAGTTCTGTGTATCTTTTGTATACATAAGTACCTAATGAATTACGTTCATAAATATAAAAATATTTTAACGATTAAGCCTCAGATTATTATAAAAAGCGCAATTAAGTAGCTATTTCGCTTTTTGTAAGTCACGTGGGCGCAGGTTATTTTCAAGATTAAAGAAATGTTGAATATAAAAACTGTCATTCAAAGTTCCTTTGACAAGCCTACTGGTAAATTGGCAACAAGATCAGTGAACGCGAAAGTAATTTATTTAAGCAACATTATTAAATAATTGAATAAGTATGCAAGTTTTTTGTTACCTGTTATCATGTTTAACATTATATCAATTTAATTTAGTGAACATGAGTATCTATCTATACTTATATATAAAGCTAAAGAGTTTGTTTGTTTGAACGCGTTAATCTCAGGAACTACTAAACCGATTAAAAAATTCTTTGGGTGTAAGATAGCCCATTTATCAAGGAAGGCCATAGAATAGAACTAGCATAACGACATTAAACATTGTACCTATATCTATACTAATATATAAAGCTGAAGAGTTTGTTTGTTTGAACTCGCTAATCTCAGGAACTACTGGACCGATTTGAAAAGTTCTCTGAGTGTGAGTTTGAGACGTTTATCGAGGAAGGTTATATATAGGTTATATATATAAACATCACGCTAAGATGAATAAGAAAAGAACAGTAATAATAATTATTAAGGAAACGGCAAAATTTAAAGCTTTCCTTGCGTGCTCTTAGTAAACGGTCGGTGAAAGTTATTCAAAAATAATGTATTACAAAACGGTTTATAATTTGTCCTAAAACAAAGTCACGAACAAAAGCTAGAATTTAAATATACTAGATTTAAAAAAATAATAATGCAAATAATAAAATTTTATATGTACTCGTAAATCTTGTAAATCTTCAATTTAGTAAAGCAATTTCACTTTTAATACTTAAAGCGTTTTCCCGAAATAGCCCCTAATACCTGAATTGTATCAAAATATTTTCACAACGACATTTGTACTAAGACCGTTATTAGTAAGGCAATTTCGTAGACAAACTCTCCAACAATTGAGAAAATGGTAAAATGATTTAATTGGAGCTATTCTAGTACAAGCCAATTAAAGATTGTTGTTCGTTTGTTATAAGTAAACTTAATTATATGATTTTGTCTTTAGATATTTATGAAGGCGAGAAATATCAAATATTAACTTAGTTTCAATTTATTCAATCGGATAATATAATATTATACAATTATATTTCATTTCTGTATTAATATACATTTTACGATTTACTAATAAGAAGATGAAAGCAAAGTGGTTCTTAGAAAATATTGTCTATTTATCTCTATATCTAAAAATGAATCTCATAGTTCGAAACGGCTGGTCTGATTTTGATAAATTGTCAGCTATTCTTTAGACTGACCCAACAGTGCTCTGAGCGTTGTTTTAGATTATTGAGTTTCTGTTTCGAGGGATTATCGAAGCTAGACTGAACCACAGCAACGCGTTAGATATCTGGTTTATAAAAAAAAACCAAACAACATTTGCCCGGTCAGCTAGTTTTCTATGAAAAATCAAGTTATTCGCTGTTATAAGGGACGATTTAATGTGTAAAGATTCGCTGCTATAATATAAACTTTTATTAATGGTATATATATGTTTTTAATTTGGCTCATACAACGGCGCCGTCCCTGTTTTATCATCCCTTATACATAAATTTGAAATCTATATAAAACAGAAAACATAAAAATAAAATGTTATTTATGAGTCCTAAAGTCAAATGTAAACAGCACAAATCAAATTGATAGGTTTACTTAATTCATTTACAATTTATTTGTACTATATATTGCAATGTTTATTCGAAACGCACCTATCTGGATTTATGCTTTTCGGTTGTATATTTACGTACTAAAAAGCTTTTTCAATTTTGTTTCCATTTAAAATAAATGTTTGGTATTCTAAACGATCAGAGAAAATTATCTGATGATAAATAAGGAATTTAAATTCCGTGTGGTTTCCAGCTGACTAGAATAGACCACCTTCATTTTTTTACCGAGGTGTCGTAAAAGGCGACTTATGTAAGTCGACCCGCCGTGTGGTATTTGACTGAGTAGAATAGATCAACCTCATTTCTTACCCACGTGTCGTAAAAGGCAACTAAGGGAAGTTGAACCACCGTGTGGTATTCGGTTGAGTAGAATAGACCTCCCTCTTTCTTATCGAGGTGTCGTAAAATACGACTGAAGCAAGTTGACGTCAGGCAGGCGGGCGGTCGTAAAACGCGCAGCCAAATTATGTCACAACATGTTTATAACATGTTCTCAACTCTAATCATATTAGAGTTTTAACTTGTTACGAACTGAACTGGTAATGAACTACAAAGTTACTGTTTGCGGTATGAAATCGCTGTATACAGCCCGCACTTTCCATTCATCAGAGCGTCAAGGCACGGCAACTTTATTGACCGCAGACTTTGAACACAAGCGGACTTTGACTTGACCTCTAGTGGCAGGAACTTCAAGAAACCCTTCACAGCACTTGTCATCAAGGCAGTCGGCTTTCAGTGCCGCTTGTTTGTAAGTGTCCTTTAATTCTATAGTCGAAAGGCACTTCACACCACAAAGCACGTCTAACTAATTATCAGAGTTAAAGGTAACTAACCGTAAGTCCCATTATTAAGAAACCTATTCACACGGAACCTGATTCTACTATCTTCCTTGATCGAACACTTTACTTCCCTTATCATCACTTTATGGAATTAAACATCTTAACAATCTATTTTGATTAATAATCCTACTAATATATAATAATATCCTGAAATTCAGCGTGTATGGGGTTTTCGGTGAGAAAAATCGATCTAGCTAGGTAAATTTAAAAAAAAATAGTTTTATTCCTGTTTTTGGGCATAATAATATGGTATACCTAATGTAGAATTGAAAGAAAAGGATTTTTTTAGTTGTCAAACGTAATTTTGCGATAACCGATGGGTAACGGGTGGACCAAAAATGTTCTGAACCCGGGTTAAATCCCACATGTCACCGTCATCCTCTTTTAATTTTTTTACTTTTTTTAAATAATTTTTTTTCATATCTTTAAAAAAAATTACAGAGGAAACCTCGGTCACCCAAGTAACAATTATTATTTTGTTAAAGTAGTATGTCCAAAAAAGTTTAAATTATAAAAGTCTTTTAAAAAGCTTTTGAGCTTTACTTGAGAAATACCGTTATGGCATAAACACAGTTTGTCCTTTTAGAACATTAATCACTGTCTAAGAAATAAATAACTACATGATACATTAAGTTAGTATACGAACTTTAAATAGCTCGCTCATATCATTTTAAGCAAGATAGCTGCAAAAAATCTCATTAATATATTATCCATGCTAGTGTTCTAAATATGTATGCTTGTTAGTGATTCCTTTTCTTAAGTCTAAACAAAGTCCAAAAAACCATATGAATCCGATTTTTGCAATTGAGACTATGAAAGAGCTGTTATTGGAGTGGTGTAGATTACACTTACATTTTATCTCAAATTGATGTCCACATAGGACTCGCATTCAGAATCTAGTATTATTTTAAATGTCCTAAAAATAACTATTTTTTTTTATCATTAAAATGATAAAAATATCCTAATTCCCATTGGAATCAAATCTATGATGATAACGAAATATCTTATTGATTCTATAAACCTTATATTAACATAAAATGAAACACAAATTTTTCCTTCTAGTTTTCATTTTACTAAAAAAAGGATAAGGATATGCTGTGTTAAATAATTCACGACATCTGTGACCTGCCAATCCAAAGAGAATAGGTCTAGTAACCTAAGATAGTAGGTCTAGCCCCAATACTTCTCTAAAAAAGGGTCGTTTTTTATAGAACTGAGATAAAAGATAAAAAGGAGGTTACTGTACTTTTGGATTAAAAAAAAAAACTTATTCAGAATTTTTTGTCCATAAACTTTATTTCTGTCAGGTGTTGCATTTCATAACATCGTTTTACTATATTCATAACAAATGTGTAAATATTTTAAAGCTTGTTAAATAATTTGGATTTATTTTTGCAAGAGGAAGCATCCAAATATTGTTGTGAAAACACTTTCATGCTTCCCCGAGAGTGCACTCATTTGTATTTTGACGACAACAAAATAAAGTTTTATGAGAATATTTTTTGATATCTTCCACTTCTTTGTTTAAATAACATCGTAACTTTGTTGTACATTGTATTTAATTAAACTTTATATCATTTTATATTTAACTTCAACACACCTCGCAGTAGCATTTTTATTTTCGCGGGTGTTATTAAAATAACCTGTTTCATTCTTATTTTAAACAAATACAGAATGTAAATTATTAGTTTAATTGATTTATTGATTGACGCCGTGTGGTATCCGGCTGAATAGAATAGTATCACCCTCATTTCTTACCGAGGTGTCGTAAAAGGCGACTAAGGTAAGTCGACCCGCCGTGTGGTATCCGGCTGAGTAAAATAGACCACCCTCATTTCTTACTGAGGTGTCGTAAAAGGCGACTAAGGTAAGTTGACCCACCGTGTGGTATACGGTTTAGTAGAATAGACCACCCTCAATTTTTACCGAGGTGTCGTAAAAGGCGACTAAGGTAAGTTGACGTCAGGCAGGCGGCCGGTCGTAAAAACGCAGCCCAGTCATATTACAGCATGTTTATAACATGTGCCGACCCTACTTAGAGTGGGATAAGGGCAGGAGGATATATATTGTAAGAGATTAATTTGAATTTAAAATATTATTTAAATATTACTATTTACATTATGATATTAATCAAACAAGTTGTGTTTTGCCTATAAAAATGTTAAGGAAATAAAATCTCTATGATATTTATCATAAATACTTAAAATAACTCTACCCGTTATTGATGGAAAGAGATCAAAGCTAAATCAGAATATTAAGCGGAAATACGAGGAAATTAATGGATCGAAGAGGAGCCTGGAGATTCGGGCATTAATTTAGTAGTCGCGCCCAGCCGGATATCGGTATTATGACAGTAACAACTGCGCTAAGTCCTGATGATAGCACAGTTCTTAACGCGACTCAGTTAAAATTTTGCAATACTGGCAGTATTCCAGCACTTGCGGCTCTTGTCTTTTGTAACTAGTTATTCTAAGTTAAATCGATTCTTCAAGTCCCAGTCTAGAAATACAGTTCATTAATTACTTGATTTTTTAATAAATCGGGATAATGAACTTTTTAATGGTTTACGAAGAACTTATAGATTTCTAGTGGTAATAATCAAACGCCTAGAGCTCGATATCATTAAAAAATATTTCACATATATCGCATGCTTAGCATTAAAAGGACCTAATTCAAAAAGTTGTCGGGACATATGCCAATAAAGCATAGCGTAGCGCCTACAAAACTCGTAAGGGTTGAAGAGACCCATCACTTAGATGAGCAAGAATACACTGGTATTTTAATAATTCGTAGAGTGATGAATAAGACATGGAAATAAGGATTACAATGTATATAATTCAATTACGTCAAATTTTGACTTAGGTCACTTTAATACTAAGCATGCGATGTGTATAAAAGATGTATTATAAAATATATTTGCAATACATCATGTGCTTTAAGTAAAGAAAATACGTTAATCAAATCTGCATACCCTAAAATATTGCGGATGCTATAAGCTTTTAACAAAATTTCATGTCCCTACCGTTGAGGAGTTCCCTCGTCTGGAGCCAATCTTGGCAGCAGAATCAGATCATGCTTATCATAAACACGCATTGTCATTGGGACTGGACCAGTATGTAGAATTTCAGCTCATCCGGACACGGAGAAGTGGGTCCAATTTAACTTGCAACATTCCACCTACATATACATACACGGCAAGATAAAGCTTTTAAAAAGAAAGGTAACTGCCAAATTAAACCCAACCGGATTGATAAATAGATGTCCAGCTTGATGAACCGACGAACTTAGACCGCAAACTAGTTTTCTTTTCCTTTCTTTTGTCTTATCTCGAGTTTTACTGTCAGTCGTTCCGGTGAGCGACGTTCGTAATCCTTCACTCGGGGATTTACGTCTTACGGTTGTTGGAGACATGAAAACTTAACTATAGATAAAATATGTCGCTACTATGATACTTTTTTTATTAATATATATCCTTTTTTCTATAACTTATTATGACATTTATAAAAATATATGGATAAATGCAATCGTACATGTAAGTGTAGGTAGTAAGGTAATTCGTAAGCTCTGTTGACGCTGCAGTTAAATATATGCCGAAATTAAAGAAATCCAGTTTTCGGGCACTGAAAAAATTTTGAAATATAGAATAGAATGCAATGGTTAAGTTAGCTGTCATTCGTAAATTTGTAATAGCCCAGTGGGGACCAGGTGGATTCAAAACATCAAAATACCTCGGGTATTTTGATAATCAATGATTATGGCAAAATAATATTTTCATTAGTTTTAAACGTTGGTTGGTTAAAAAGAGGATTACATCAAAAAAGAAGTCTTATATGGTACTAACAGACTTAATTTTATATGTCATCAAACTATCATATTAGCCGTGTGGTATACGGCTGAGTAGAACAGACCACCCTCATTTCTTACCAAGGTGTCCAAAGAGGCGACTAAGGTAAATCGACCCGCCGTGTGGTATCTGGTTGAGTGGAATAGACTACCGTTTTTACCGAGGTGTCATAAAATATTACTTAGGTAAGTTGACGTCAGGCAGGCGGTCGTAAAATACGAAGCCAAATCATGTGACAACATATTTATATCAGGAAAATGATAGTGTCAACAAACTATCATATTGTTGTAAAATTTATAACATAACGATTTGAATTTGGCACTTATTGCTTGAATCTACGGGCATGCAACTGACGTAGCAGTGTCATCAGATGAAATTAATTGTTTGCATATACTCCTAAGTGCTTTTGGCGCAACATGAAGCATTACTAGTATTTATATCTTATATATATAGTATTTGTATCTTATAATTATATTTACGCATACTTAACTGAGCCAGATATGTAAGTAAACATTATTTATTTTATTATAATCATCATTCTCCTGCCCTTAAACCATTGTAAGTGTGGCTGGCCAAACATGTTACAAACATGTTGTCATATGATTTGGCTACGTATTTACGACCAGCAGCCTGCCTGACGTCAAATTGCCTTACTTGTATTTTACGACACCTCGCTATGAAAGAGGGTCTATTCTATTCAACCGGTTACCACAGATGGGTCAACCTTCCTTAGTCTCTTTTTACGACACCTTGGTAAATAATGAGGGTGGTCTATTCTACTCAGACGGATACCACACGCCTAATTAATTTAGGCATGCAATATAAAGTTTTCAATAAAGGCTATGATATTGAATATATCTTTTGTTTCAAATTTATATTGATGACGTTATGGTTTTAACTACAAATGGTACATATAAAATAGTTTTTGAGCCGCTTGTCCGATTTAGTCATTTCTGCGGTAGCTTTAGTGCTTGACCCTATTTACTTGATATAGAACGAGGGCAACTTGACAGAACATGTTGCTTTCTCTTTCTCATCTCAATCAACTAGCTTTAAACTGCAGTCTCCTATCTTGATCTCTATTTGGTTATAATAAATTGTTAAAAAATAACAATTCATAATCTGAGTAGAATATACCACCTTTATTTTTTGTTACGTTGCTATTATATTTCATCTTCTACTTTTATATAAAAAAGTTACTAAAAAAAGTTAAAGTACTTTTCAAAATAAATGATGGTGTTGAACCAATTAATATATAACTAAGCTTATTTGGGTATTGCTTCGCTTTGCGATTTTGTCGTGGAGTCTATATCCTGATAATGCTTCGGTTGCGGGACGAAATTATTGTTGAGTTTGTGATAGTGAACGTATGTAGTGCTTGTGTATTGTGGTGGTGGTGGTGGAGGTTCGTGCATGTGTTTTTACGAATCCTGCATGTATCAGGTATGAAAACGGATATTCCACTCTACATTTAGCATTATACATATTTTCTATTTTACTTCATGCGGAATATAGGAAAATAATTTTATTATTACTTTTTTATTATGGATTTCCGCAAAGTAACGCCTAATTCTATAAATTATTCTACTTTTCTATCAAGCAGTGTTTCTTAGCGAAAGCCCCAAATTCCACGATGTTGTTATTATTTTCTCGATTTATCTTTTTTCATAAGCTTCTATGCGCCACTCTCAGTTCTGTACTCTGCAGTTCTGGGATAAAAGTAGCCCATCTTACTATAGAATCTTTTAACTATATAATTGCCGAGAATTGCATCAATTCTTTACTCTCTTGGGTAATGTAGGAAGGAAACAAGAATAGTTTTTATATTATTGGATGGTGTAAATTTTAGAGTGCGCTAAAATCAATAATTAAAATAAAATTGATATTAATTATTATGTTATAAGAATTAAAAGTAAAAACCGATAAACATCTCAAAATTTCAATTTTTATTCTGTTTCGTTACGTTGCAACCGAATCCAATTTATATGATAATGCATTACTATGAATGCACAGTACGGTTTCCCGTTTCAAAAGTCTAAGTAGTTTATTCCTTATCTTCCGTATATCTCTGGATATCAAATTCGTTGGAAAAAGTTTAACCGTCTGAGAACTTACATCGAAAACACTGTCTTACGGTGGGGGTGGGGATAATTTATAGAACTAGGCGTTACTTTGTGGAATTCTATACTACAAAGGTTTTTAATAGAATTATTTTGTTTGTTAAAAAAATCTATGTAATGTTAAAGACAGGAAGTAAAAACCGGTCCCGTACCTTACACATACAGGATTAGTTACTGCACGTATCACAAAATACCATCACCAACAGCACACTAAACAGGCACTACAAACATTCACTTCGACAATCTCAACGATCGTTTCGCCTCTCAACCGAAGCATCATGAGGAGATTCGCTACACAAACAATTCGCCCCTCCCCATTGTAGCAAAAACCCCCACCGTTGTAGCCAAATAATTCTATCCTAACTTTTGTAGGGTATCCGTTTTATCTTGGGACTTATCGCAGATTTAACACTAACGCATTAAGTGTCTTTTATGTATTCTAAAAAAAACAGTTTTTTATGGTATTTTATATAAGCTTTAATTATGTCAAAATTATTATAATAGACGGACAGAATTCCGCTTTTATAAAGATTTATCCATAATAATATTTATTATGGATAACACTTCATACTTTGTGAAATAACAAAGCCGCAATACGGAGTCGCATACGGAATACATATTTATATAAAGCTGCTAAAATTTACTTTGGCAAACACCACTAACGAATTGAAATACAAGTGAATTCCTTAACGAAGCTGATTAAAGCCTGTAGTGAGAATTAAAAAAAAATTGAAAAGGATACTGATAATAAGGCTATTTAAAAGAGCCGACTAATAATGAAGCTTGAAAAATCCTTTTTTTTATTCAATTAATTAGGTTATAAGTATGATCAATATGTTTAATGGCAAAAAACATATAGATAAAAATCTAAATCAAGTAGTAGTATGGTATTACAAATCTTATTAACAAGTTGACTAATAAGACAGTATACACTGTCCATTATATTAACCATCTTTTGACAGATTGACGATTTACATATTTAGTGATGTCCTAAAGATTCTCGTATGCGATACCATTCCGATTATAGTACCTACTATCATTAATCGAATTACGTACCTAAGTAATTCGATTAATGATAACCTACGTAAACTAATAACAGATATAGAAATCAACATTTTGATTTAATACTGCCTTAGTTTTTTGAAAATAAATGTTAATCCGTGTGTATTTATTATAATCATAAAAAATATATTATACATCAACTGGCAACATCAACAGACCTTCCGCTCGGCCGCCATTTTGACGTGATCTGTCACTCTCAACGAAACGCCCGTGATAGTCACACGCATTTACGTTCGCTGAGTGTTCTCTCGCATCTGTTACACCTTGAGTTAAGTAGCTTTATTCCTCGGAAAAACTTTTGTGAAACTTATATTAATTGATCGTGAAAATGCCGAAAGGACGTGTGTTGAAAGCACAATCGAGACAGTTAGTGTTAAAACTTCATGAGTATTTTGAGCAAGAAAATCAAAATGGCGGACCTCTTATACCTATCACGCAAGTCCGAAACCGTGTTGCAGCCGCGTTGGGGATCAGTCTATCAACTGTGACTAAAATCACTACTGATGCCTACGGCAGGAGCGGCTTGGAGCAAAACAAACCATCTACACCAAAAAGAAAGCGCCGGGCTCATAAGGTGACAGCTGTTGATGACTTTGACGCTGACGCTATTCGTCGTCATGTATATGATTACTACTTGAGAAAAGAAATTCCAACTTTGAGAAAACTTATTGTTTCTTTGAAAAGAAGTGGTCTATTTCATGGTGAAAAATCTTCTTTGGTCAAAGTTTTGAACACAATTGGCTTTTCATATAAAAAGTTAAATAAAAGAAAATTATTAATGGAACGCACAGATATAGCTATAGCACGTTGTGATTTTTTAAGAGAGGCAAAGAAAATACAAGATTGGGCAAATATTGTTTTCACGGATGAAACATGGCTCAACGCTAACCACACACTATCTCGTTTCTGGACTGATGATACTGCTGATTCCACTTCCTCAGTACCAATGGGAAAAGGTGAGCGCCTAATCATTTGCCATGCAGGTACAGCAAAAGGATTTGTACAAGACGCACTGTTGGCATTTAAATCGAAGAAATCAAATGACTACCACGAAGAGATGAATGCAAATGTGTATGAAGAGTGGTTCAAAAAAATGCTCATTTCATTGGAAGAACCATCAATAATTTTTATTGATAATGCGCCCTACCACTCCCGTCAAATTGACAAAATGCCAACACAGGCTAATAAAAAGCATGAAATAATTAATTGGCTTCGGGACAATGGAGAAAATGTGGACGACTCAATGTTAAAAGTTGAATTAATAAAAATATTAAAAACCAAAAAGAGAGCAAAACGCTATGTAATCAATGAAATGGCAGCAGAATATGGCCATACTGTTCTTCGGATTCCTCCATACCACTGCCAGTACAACGCAATAGAACTTATATGGGCACAAGTAAAAGGGCATGCTGCGAGATGCAATACAAGCCCCCCATTCACAGTGAATAAAATGTTGCAATTGCTAAAAAATGCTTGCACCCACGTAACGGCCGAGAACTGGGCAAGTGTGGTGGAAAGAACTAAAAGAGTAATATTCTCTGATTGGGAACGTGATATTGCGTTTGATAATATATTATCTACACAAGAGCTAATAATAACTGCTACTGAAGACTCCTCATCGGAGGAGTCTAGTGTTGATTATCATTCCGACGACTCGTGCTAATAAAATAAATTAAAATATCCTGATTGTTTTATTTGTATTCATGTATTAACTAAGAAGAAAGTAAAACTTTATATAATGTTATTAAATGTCTTTTAATACTCGTAACATCGATTTCTACCGATTATTTTTAATCTGTGGCATAATCGTAGTAACCATTATGTGTGACATCACTAAGTGGGCGGTACCCATCCATAAAGTACAAATATTATTTGTATGATATTTGTACGTAAGCAATACAAAACTTAATGAGCGTGAGCTGTCAAAAGACTGATAATATGATGGACGCAGTATAGCTCAGTTCACCTATGTAGCTAATAACTTTATTGTATTTTATCCATCTATCTATTTAATTTCGGGGACTCCTGTCGGTGCAGGGCGGATAGTCAGCTCCTATTCCGGACTATTCCACCCATTTCCCCATGTTGGGACAAGGGTTTCACTGCTGTTCCGACATTGTCACCTTCAACTTCAATTTCATGCTTGCCTAATATCTCCATGTTACCAGCGAGTACATAGGGCACCCAGCCATAAGGTGAAGACTCGTTTTGTATTTTATCCATAGTTAACTGCATTTCTTTTGCTGTCTTGAAAACTATCATGATAAAACTAGCATATCATAAATAATTATGACTATATATCTACCAATCTGCATTAGAACAGCCTGGTGAATTTACGCTTCAAATCTTTCTTTACAAAGTCTGTATAGTTTTTCTCTCTTTACTACCAATATACGTGAGTTATTACTGTGAGCCCATGTGTTTGTCAGTCTGTTTGTGCGTATGTGTCTGGCTGTAAGGTCGTTTAATTGTACAACGTTTATTACCAATAATGACCGCTTAACTTGGCACTTGCATCTGTTAGCTGATGCCGATCTAATTTTACTTTGACTCGGTTACTAATGTTTAACTAAGCTCGTTAGACCGCAATTAGTCGACTGCCAAAGTCTCGTCGGTTTGGCTGCACCGTGTAGGTACTATAGAGAGAGAAAACTGAAAATAGGTCAAGAGTTTTCTATGTACTTGCACAATATGAAGTAAATTCACTAATTTGGAATAGCCACAATATCTTTTATTCAAGATACATCAATCACTGCCCGCGTCTGAGATCGAGGTAGCTATGTTGCGTAATGTATGAACCCTTGCTCCCTCGATCTATCACGCAATTCCCAATATGTTCAGCTTAGAACAAGACGTAGGAGTGTTAATTAAACATCACCAGCTAGGATCAGAAATATATTTGTTTTTATTTATTATTTATTAAAAATAGGAAGCCAACAGAGTACAGAGTATACAATATAACATATAAATGTTATTATCTAGTATTACTGCCCCGTACATCTCACTTATAGGCTAACTCAACATGATATAAAAAAATGACAAACAGTGCTTAAAATGTAAGTTTAAAAACAATTTTTTAGTATACGAAGATTGAATTTTCAGCGCGAAAAAATCAATTTCATGTTGAATTGCTAATATTGTGTATAAGCAGTGTGGTATCCGGCTATGTAGAATAGACCACCTTCATTTCTTACCGAGGTGTCGTAAAAGGCGACTAAGGTAAGTTGACGTCAGGCAGGAAGCCGGTCGTAAAATAACTAGCCAAATCAATTAACAACATGTTTAAAACATGATGATGCTTATGTTATGTTCATGTGAGCCACAATGATCAAGGTTTGAGAGATTTATTCATTTATTTAGTAACACACAACCGATATGACATCATTGTAATAAAAGGACAATACTGTGGTAGCAACATTGTGCAAACCTATTTAATCTTTAATCCTTCTCTCATCCTTTGAAAAGCCTTAAATTTTAATAAAAACAAAACATTAGTTAAACAAACTTAAAATTAAATAATTACAAGTTTTGACCGTCCCGTAGTCCCATATTTATTATGTATTAAAATAACATACATTGTGGTAACATACGTGACGTTTATGAAAATTTTGAATATAATTAATATTCATTCATGTTTTGTTTAATTTTATTTTATAAAGCTTTTGAAATCACGGACGATTTATTTCAGCAGTGCCATAAAAATAAAAAGCTGTCACATATTTGGTCCTGCGCGTTTCACCGAACATCTAAATCAGGTAGTGCGGGAAATATAACGGAAAATTTATAAACAGTGCTGCTAAAAGCGCAAAGTAAAATTTAATTTTGAAATCTGTGAAATTTTGAACATTGTAGCAGTAGATATTGTGAGTTAACCATAAGAGAGACTAACAAAAGTAATAATAAAATTATTTTGCTATAATCTGCGATGAAGTAAGTTAAGTAAGATTATCATACCTAATAGATGCAGGATTCGTAAAAACACATGAACGAACCTCCACCATCGCCACCAAAATACACAAGCAATACATACGTTCACTATCACAAACTCAACAATCGTTTCGCCTCACAACCGAAGCATCATCAGTAGCTAGACTCCAAAGCGAAGCAATACCCAAATAAGCTTAGTTATATACTAATCGGTTCAACCCCACCATTTATTTTTTTTTGCTTGCGAACAAGTGTAACAAGCTTGAACTAGAAACATTTATCTGATAGTTTCTGAGGGTGCCATTGTTATGTTTTATAATCACAAGCTGTTCCCAGATGTTCAGTTTAAGCCCTTTTTTACACGTGCGCAAAACTTCGAAACTATGGTCATTAGGTATGGTAACTTTCTTCTTTATGGTAACTTTCTTTCAAATGTTTGGCGAAATGTGAATTTTGTGGTTTATTATTCCTGAAAGCGGCCATATTTTCTTTAAAACATTCAAATTCAACTATATTTAAATCCAAATCAAAGATAAAATTAGGTTTTAAAAGTAATAATTCTTTATAAAAGATTCTATGCAATAATAAAGATAAATTATGAATGCAATGATCCTGAATGCAATGATACATATATATATATGTAGACTCATCAGTATCTTGGACATTATTCTTAGACATTAGTGGGCGTAATTAGGGTATCGTGCATATGGAAAAGTACAACGCTTATCTTCAACATTATATTCTTCCTAACAATTTTCACAACTGCGCCATGACAAGCATCTGTCTTCATCTCTCACATGCGCCGTCTGCATTCTGTCACCGCTGCGCCTTCTATTTTCAATGTATTTTCAATATATTTTTAATCATGGAACGTTGCTTGCCAGGATGCGACACGGCCATCCTGCGAGACACACGTCCCCGTGTGTTGATCTGTAACAAACAAACGAACCCAGAAATTCCGTTCGGCCTATCCTACAACATCTGGGTCATTGAAGTCTAGAATTTTGTAATAAACGAACAAAACAAGGAAAATTATATCTTGTCATAAGTTGATCATTGAACTATGAAACCCTACAAATAAAATATAAGGCTATGCCAAACCCATAATGCATACGAAAAGTACTGAGGCAGAGTACCATTGACTGACACTCACCAATGACATTACAAAAATAAACAGAAAACCTATCAGAATTTACTTCCCTTATTTACTTATTTTAAAACAACCCAGGTATCTTGTTCGTGGTCTACCGCTTCTGTCTCAGCAGAAGGGTCTTCCCTCAGGGATAACGAGTCCACATGACTCTCGGCCATCGCTACACAGCTAGACCCGACTATACCACCCAGAGCTATCGCTCCCTGTGTACCCACGGACTACTCAGAGCAGATACCGATTTCTACCGGGCTACAGACGATACCCTGGTGTCATCGACCCCCAGAGCTATCGCTCACTGCGTACCCACGGACCACCCTGAGCAGATGCCGATTTCTACTGGGCTACAGACGATACTCTGGTACAGTCACCGACCCACCGAACCAAGAACCCGTCTGTATAAACATCAACACAAATTACGTTACCACAAATCTTGTCATTGTCAATAGGTACTTGACTCTCAGGTATTTTTGTAAGACAATAAGACACATTATGTTTTTGACTAAAAGAGCTGAATTGGCAAAAGGTTAACAGTTCACCCCCTTCTTATAATTTCAGTTGTAAAACCGTTTACTTTATTTGACAATCATTTGCAAGGTACTATAAACATTCTTGTTAGCCATCCCTATTAATGACAACATTATTAATTATTACCCAACTAAATTTATAAGCTATATATAGTCTCTTTTATGAGAGAACATCCAGGCCCAGAAACAAATCAAAGTAATAACACCTACCAAATGATGTGAAAGCTCCTGATGGCGGTTTGACCAGACTTTGGTCTACAGTCTACTCGTCGGTGTACTGGTACCTCAAAGAGCAGGTCCATTGGCCATGCAGCGACTCGCGACGTGACCCAGCCTGCTACACCTGTAGCACACAAATAATTTGTAATCTGCTTGTCATCGTTGTCCAGAGCTTACCACAGTACCACAGACAATAGTCTTTTGGTTCCAAAATCCGTTTGCGACACTCCATTTTTCTGCGTACTGCTGATCGCAACTAAGACGCTTGAATTGGGATCGCGTTGAATCTGCGATCCTCTATAAATAACTTTCGTTTCAAATAGGAGTATACTTGTAGTTCCTGGTGCAGCTTTTGACGCGAAGATATCTCCGGTGTGAATGCAAGCCATTGCAGTCATATATCAATTTTGTACCAAATGCGTAATCACCGTTCATGATGCAATTTGCACTATATTTAAATTCTTCCAACAATTCATCAAATACGTAACACGAAAACAGGCATATACAGAATGATTTTTAATTATCCATTGATCTATCATTGCTGAAATTAATAAGTGCAGCCGCAGAATTTTCCAGAAAATGTATCTTCTTTTGTTTTTCCCTCCAAATATAAGTCAGCTGTAGTACACGACAAATTTACGTAAAATCATCGCTTATCAGGATTAAACTCCGGTAAATTGATATTATTTGTCTCGCTTCGATTTTTTTTTTCTTTTCTTTTTTGGTGTTTGTATTGTTTTATTTCGTAACTCTTATAGTATCCGCCATTGTGAGTCATCATAGTCCCTTCATACTATCCATCCATTTGCACGATTGAATCCCACTTCTGATGTAGACTCATCAGTATCTTGGACATTATTCTTAGACATTAGTGGGCGTAATTAGGGTATCGTGCATATGGAAAAGTACAACGCTTATCTTCAACATTATATTCTTCCTAACAATTTTCACAACTGCGCCATGACAAGCATCTGTCTTCATCTCTCACATGCGCCGTCTGCATTCTGTCACCGCTGCGCCTTCTATTTTCAATGTATTTTCAATATATTTTTAATCATGGAACGTTGCTTGCCAGGATGCGACATATATATATATATATATATATATATATATATATATATATATATATATATATATATATATATATATATATTGTTAAAATTGATTTATTATGTTTTTCAGTAAGAGTGAATAGAAGATAAATGTATAAAAAATACTTTTATTAGCAAGGAATTTATTCACGAATAAAATACAATGAATGGGCGACTAAATCACTTAAAATTCATTGTGGTATGAGTTTATGATTAACGAGTTACGTGTGTGATTAGGTTAACAAGTAACCTTGCAATTAAGAGACTGTGTTTGAGTGAATAACTTTGTTAAAACTCCGCTGTTTATAACTAGGACAGTTAAGGCAAACTGAAATCTGAATAATTATTAATTATCTTTATTAACGAAATCGAGCAAATAAAAATAAATAAATTTCTTTGTGCAAAATAATGATAAAAATAACTTGCTATAATCTGCCGTTACACCACTTAATGTAAAACTTTTACCTATTCACTTAATAATTAATGATTATAAAGAGTTAGGTATGTGTAAAAACCATGAATGATGATCAATAGGTTCCGATGATATGGTAACGTCATCATGCATTTGTGAATTGAAATCCCTGCAAGCCACCTTTGAGTTTTCCCAAAGAAGGTATGTGACTTAAGAACTATATTTTGTTTGTAACGATAAACATACTTCAGCCTAGAAATATCAACTATTTTTGCAACCTTACAATTCATATTGGACGAACGAAGAGTTTCTAATTTCCGTAAGTCTGTCACAAATAAGATAGAGATGGATGCCCCTAAATGGTATATAACTTTTGCTTTACTTGTTTTTTTCTACATAAATGCCTATTATTTTAATGACAAGAATATCATAAAGATAATAACTTTAATCTAAAAACCTGTGTTTTCAAGTGTTGTAATCTTTAAATTTCATACAAATATAAGCTAATAGAATTAGGTGTTATTTTGTGGAGTTCCATTAAACAAAGTAATGAAAATATTATTTTGCTATAAACCACAATAAAGTTAATATTTTTAATGCTAAATGTAGAGTGTACTATTCGTTTTCATACCTGATACATGCAGAAATTGTAATGACTAATGTACTACCTACCACCACTAACACAACAAAACACAAGCACTGCACACATTCACCACCACAATCTCAGAAAATATAGTACAAATGAGACGAGAGTACAAACTTGCTTACATGTCGCGCTTATTGCAATATGAAATTACAAGAGCCATTATATACGATCAGACCCTTTTTAATCCACAAACATTTTTATTTGCTCTTTTATGACCGGGTGAGATTCACCCGGGTCGGATGAGTGACAACATTTACCGCTTATCCATTACCCGGATTAACTTGGACGTTGAAAACACTATATGTATGTATTGATTCCATTTGCCTGAAGGTTTTTCTGGGCGGGTGATGAAATAAGAATAAACTTTCTACTTAACGGAAGATTGCTTTGTTTTGTTTTGACTCATAATGATAACGTATGAAAGTTGTAGTTTGTCCTATTATATCCTTTAATAATACAAACTACAACAAACAAGTTAATGTCAGCAGTTTTTTACTACTCGAGTTTGACAGTCTGCAACAACGGGTGAGTCGATTCTCCTTTGTCTATTTCTATCATGTCTATTTCATGTGGTAGTCATCCGTAGCTATAAGTGTCTTTTCAGAAGATATGGCATAGAGTTATTATACGAATATAATACTTAGACTAGTGGAGCCATAGGTGAGGAGGCTCGCCCACAACCGTAGGCCACCCTAAACTTCATCTCCGAGTGCCGAATCCCCCATGATTCGGTGCTGTAGCTGGAGAAATGTCCCACGAGGCGACCGTTGCATTAGGTGTTCCCAATATATCGATTGTGAATGTGGGCGGCCTTGTCTAATAGGCCCCTCATGGTGCAGCTGCAACGAGCGGCTACTGCTCATGAGGGTGCAGAAGTTATGCTTTCAGTATTTCTATGCCCTCAGTCTCCCGGCAGTAAGATGGAACGCTATGAGGTTTTAGTATGTAAGAGTCCGGCATAACTGCAATACCGCCCCCCGTAGATTGCAGTACCCATGTTGTCTTCATGTAAAAAAAAGGGGAGCCATAGGTAGACCTGTAAGTGAGAGTGTGATGTGTATTGCTCTTTCACGGTGAATCCGCTGAACCAATATCGATGAAATTCGGTACAATTATTCCTTATACACCGATATAACATATAGACTATAGAAATCCTGTTTGTTCTATAGGAAAAGGATGACACTAAAAAGCGGAATCTATTATCAACCTATCATGCGAGAACAGTTCAGACGAACGAAGTCGCGGGTAAAAACTAGTGACACATAAACAGATCCCCCACCTCTTTTGATTTCTCTCTATTCCTCTTTTTGTAATATGGCACATATTAATATTTTAGGCTTCCCTTCTCTAAATATAATAACCATATGTGATTTCTACGCAACAAGATCTTTTACCGCTTAGTTTTAGGGGCGTCTTACAACAGTTTTTGAGTTGTATATGTCAAGTATTATAATCATATTTATTTTGATAATCTATCAGTAACCAGCTGCGTACAATAAACTCGATTTATTGTCAGTACAGGCGGACTAGTTTCCTCTCCCTTTGACTAATGGACTCTTGTACATAGGTCACTTCAATTTCAATCAACTTTGACCAAAGAAGATTTTTCACCATGAAATAGACCACTTCTTTTCAAAGAAACAATAAGTTTTCTCAAAGTTGGAATTTCTTTTCTCAAGTAGTAATCTAGTTTACGTAGGTTATCATTAATCGAATTACTTAGGTACGTAATTCGATTAATGATAGTAGGTACTATAATCGGAATGGTATCGCATACGAGAATCTTTAGGACATCACTATCGTCAATCTGTCAAAAGATGGTTAATATAATGGACAGTGTATAATGTGTAATTTTTTCTTCTAGTTTGATTAGCATTTTAAAAGAATTTATATTTTAATTAGAAATTTAAATGAAATTAGATTAATTATCACTATGAATTAAATTGATTATACACTTCATTAGATGAAAGTAAACTAGGAGTTTGATATTTAAGTCCCATAACGCAAAGCAGCTTAATTATACAAGAAGTTTCAATATTAATTCATCTTAAATGTTTGAGATTGCTAATTTAAGTTTTAGTTAATTTTAAAGTGTACTTTTCGCCGTATGTTATCCGGCTGAATAGTATTCTATTCAGCCGGATAACATACGGCGAAAAGTAAAGTAAAGAAATGAGGGTGGTACTATTGTACCACCCTCATTTCTTACCGCGATGTCGTAAAAGGCGACTAAGGTAAGGTCGACCGGCTGTGTGGTATCCGGTTAAGTATAATAGACCACCCTCTTTCTTATCGAGGTGTCGTAAAATACGACTAAGGTTGACGTCAGGCAGGCGGCCGGTCGTAAAAACGCAGCCAAATCATGTAACAGCATGTTTATAACATGTTGTGCCGATATATATATATATATATATATATATATATATATATATATATATATATATATATATATATATACTTGAACATAAATTATATATTAGGTCACCAGAAGAAGGTACGACAAATCGTAATGTATTTTACTTAATTTAGGAACACTGTACCTGGTTGGTCACCCGACCAAGCCTTGTTTGGTAATTTTTAAAATATATAAAAAAATACTATTAAAAAGAAGGAAGAAAGCGCCGGTATTGAGTCGATCCCGGATTTCGAACTTTTTTGGCCCGCCCATTACTAATTGCGCTGTCACAGCTTTACAATTGACAGCTAAAATATCATTTGCATTCAATTCTACATTTTAGCATTTTTCAATGCCATAAAACAGGGATAAAACGACGTTTCTTTTAAATGAAACCTAGCTAGGTCAATTTTTACCACCGAAACCCGCTACATGGTGAATTTCTTAAAAATCGTGAAAATCATGAAACTCATTGAAAATAACACATACCTAATACCTCAGAAAATTATAATGAGCTGAATGAAATATAATTTTAATGATCAATTTTCTTCATTCTTTTTTCTTTTACCAGTTTCTTCCATCTTAGTATTTGTTTAACTACTGTGACGATTTTGTATATTGCAAAACTTTGTAACGTTGAATTTCACAAGGACAAAATTATGAAGGCGCGATAATAAGAACATTTACCTAATAGCGAACAAAACTTTCGAGAGTCAATTGTTTATTACTGTTGCCGTAGAGTAAATTATTCGAGTTGTGAACTCGTATTATGAAGTTTGGATACATACAGGCAAAATTTGAAATATTTTCCCCCCTAAAGATATATTTTTAAATTATATCACTAATAATAAAATGTCCAATGGTATTGAAACTTGGCGTACAGTCCTTTTGATTGTTTCATTTACATAATTACGAGTAAAACTGCAGTTTAACGCAGTAAGTACAAAACCGGATCTGTTTTTTTAAATCTTCGCCTTTATCATATAACCAACGAACTATGCTTGTTTCTTATATGAAATGCATAAAGTAGGTATGCTTCTATTTTTTCTATTAACTAGTAAACAAATAAACTTATATACTCCAAGAAAGTCCGTATATCCAAACTAATAATATAAATGCCCTGACAAAATTTATGATGGAATTATTTTGCTATAATCCGCGATTGTAAAGAAAATCTATGTAATGCTAAGTGAAGGAATCAAAAACCGTTCTCATACCTTATACATGTAGGATTAGCTACCGCAAGTATTATAAAACACAGTCACCAACAACACACCAAGTAGACATTACACATATTCACTACGACAATCTCTACAATCGTTTCGCCCCATAACCGAAGCATCATCAGAAGATACTCAACGAAAAAAAATACTATATATAATATAATAACGAAGATACTCAATGGCACAACGAAAAAAAAATATTGATATAAATGGTCTATTTGTCTGTCTGTTACTCTTTACCGGAAAATCTATCGGAGCAATAATTATAAAATTAGGTACAATAGAAGCTTATATATGGCTAATAATATATAACAAAAGATAAAAAAAGCCATTTTTCTTCAGAAACAAATAAATCTCTTAGTACAGAAGTGAGCTTATTTTTATAGTAGTTAAGTTTATTAGATTTATTTTCATTTAATACATATATTAAGTTATTGCAACGAAGTCTTAGTTAAGCAGGTTTAGTTTTTACGAGTAGTTCATAAGCTGTTGTTTTTTTATACATGGATACAAATAACTGAATCTTTTATGTTTTTTTTAAATCTGGAAAACGGATTAACCGCTGTTTTAATTTGCTGTATTTTTTAGGCTCAATTTTATGGTTTGGACTTCATGCATATGGATGATAAAAGGCCATATTTTTATGAAGCAAATATTTTTAACTACCACCTATTGGATTTTGATTTTTAGGAATACATTGCTGGCCTAACAATATATTCATAGAAACAGTTTTTTTTTTATTTTATTGTTGGGTTTTTTCTTTTTTGTAGCAAACAATGTTTGGAAATTTATGAAAATATGGATTAATTAGTCTAGTGTTATTACTGTTAATATTATATAATAACTGGCGGTCTCGCCATATGTTGCTGTAGCTCAGTATGGTTTTGACCTCCCCTCGAAATAAAATGTCATTGACAGTTTAATAGTTTAAACTATCAGCGAAATACTTCAAACGATAGTTTAAATTCTAGTGAAATAGATTTAAATAGTAGTTTTTACATTATATAGTAGTTATAATTAAATTAAACGTGTGTTGTATTTCATGATTAACATTTTTTCCAATCACTGAAGCGGTGTTGTAAAGCCACTATTTTAATTAATAAATTATTAAGTTTGCTTCGAAGCACTTAACCGGTAAATGAAAACACAAATTGATTCAATTAATATATATTGAACGAAATTCACGCTTTGGTAAATATCGAGGTCTGTACAATGTTATTTTGTTATTGGAGAAAAATGTCCCTTAATTATAAAGAATTAGGTCTGGAAACCATAAGTCACTGGATGAAAGGTGACAGAATCTCTTCTTCTTTAACTGATGGACGTCGGCTAATGGACATAGGTATCTTTGTGGGATCTCAACATGACACTATCTTGTGCCTTTTGGATAAAGCGGCTCCCCGCAATCTTTTTGAGATCATCAGTCCACCTTGCAGGGAGTCCACGAGGTCTGCGTTTTCCGATGCGGGGTCATCATTCTAACGCCTTAAGACCCCAACGCTTGTCGGTTCTCGGTACTACGTGCCACGTCCAACACCACTTTAGCTTCGCCACACGCTGAGCTATGTTGGTGACTGTGGTACGTCTACGGACCTCCTCATATCTGATTTGATCACGTAGAGATAGTTCAAGCATATTTGGCTTCATCGCTAAGCTTTCTTATGAGTCCCATTAAGGAAGTGACCCAAGGAATGGACCCAAAACCCCAGGTTTTGGGTTTCAAATTCCAGTTCAAAATATTCTTTATTTAAGTAAACTTGTAAACAAGTGCACTTGAATCTTCAACTCTACTGCTGGTTTGGAAAGCTGTTCCTACCCAGACGAGCCAGCAAGAAACTCGGCTTCAAGCTATTTCCTATTTTTCTGACCAATGTACACATTACAACCGATAAGTATTAACAATTTAGTACCACCAAACTTTCGATGCGATTTTGTACGGTTTTTACTAAAATATTATGCAATTCTTAAGAAAGTTTTAAGTTAATAGTACAGTACCGTTTTATGCAAATTGAAATGAGAAAAACTTTGTGACACTTTGATTTCCATGCGTGTGAAGCCGCTGGCAAAACTAGTTTATAATAAAACAAATGAAATGATTTCTTAAACTATAGTAAACTTTCTTCCGTATCCGTTAATAAATTCCAAGAAAAGACTCGTGTGACAGAGAACTGGTAATTATATACATATTTAATTTGAAATATTTAAATACATACATATATAGACCCAGACCCGAAGAATCAACATTATTTTCAAGAAAATGTTGGCTCTCGTAAAGGCGATGAAGGTAAGTTGAGGGTAGCCAGGTGGCCGGTCGTTAAATACGTGGGCAAATCATGTGACGACATGCTTATAACATGTTGTGCCGACCCCACTTTGAGTGAGAGTGGGCAGGGGGATAATGTTGGCTATTGCTGGGAATTGAACCTTTGGCCCCTGGAGTTGAATTTGACTATTAAAACAGTCGGTTAATAAAACAAATAAAAATTCTCTCTTCTAAATATGCTTTCTTCCTTCCTTATTAATTAATTTCGTTCCTTCTTAGAACTTCCTTATTTGTTAATAAATTTCGAGACATAATAAATAGTATACTACCGATAATTTGTTTACCACGGAATAGTAACCCATAACAAAGATTACAACCGGAAAGTAAAGGAAAGGACAGACAAAGAACTAACAAAAATCATAACGAATTGCCAAAACGGCAGCCAAAATGTAAATATGTCAAGAGACACTTGCTTTTGTTGTCCATTCCTTTATTAAAGAAATATTGTGTGGAATTTCAAATTAGCATTTACAAATAAAAAATCTTGGTGAAACACATTAACAAATTGATATTTCTACATGTTTTAGGAACTACTGATTAGAAGTAGGTGCTACTTTCAAAAATCCTTAGTTCTTATAATATAAATATTTTATGTAAAGCCTTTTTTAATTATATTGAAAAATATTTCGTTTATACAGTTATACGTTTCGATACAGGCTGCACCCGCGACGTTCGTTTAGATTTTGTTCGTACTTATACATATGTTAAATAACTATTATTCATGTGGTTTGGGTTTTATCCCTTATAGTTCGGGGTGACCCTAGGATGGACGGATGGATAGATAGAAAGACTGACGGACGGATGGATAGACGGCCCTATGGATGGAGAGAAGGACAAGTTAATGAAGGGACAGACAGACAGATGAAAGGACAGATAGACAAACGGACGGACCGACAGACGGATGGACGGACGGATGGACGGACGGAAAGAAGGATGGATGGATGGACGGACGAAAAGTCAGACTTTCGCATCTATAATACAAGAATGGACAATTATTTTATATTAATTATGCTTTGAATTAAAATGACGCCTCAATACATTTTAGTATTCACGTGTTATTAAACCCATAAAGGCTTCAGAAACAGACATATGATTCTTTTTTATGTAACAAAAATAGGATAAATAGCCTCTGAGTCAAGATAAAACGCATCACATAAAGGGTTACCCTTACCCTCTCGTCTTAGTTTCCAAGCGATTGAAACTCATTTAACGCGTTATTTAATCCTTTGTTCGAGATAGTAGGTAAATGTTATTTGCATACGAGATGCTCTTTAATATGGGGTTAAACGACTATTTTCTATAAAATAATAACGCAACATTATTGATTAAAATGAATCTGTTTGGCGAATTCCTTCTTTATCCATGATATTTAGTTCTGCCGGCAATCAATAACTTGTCACTTGTTATATGCAAACTTTTATGAATACTATTCTGAATTATTATAAAGAGACATTATTAGAATTTTAGGTCACCTTAAATTGGGTGTCCATCATGGATGCCAATTGCAGAACGGTTTTTAGAAAGTATCACGGGCAGATGAAGTTAGTAAGTCCAATGAAAGTCTAGGATATGCTCATTCTGTCACTTTATCTATTTCGCATTTTAATGGTAAAACAACCTTACTAATTGGAAATTATCTGTAAAACGTGGCAATAAATCTAAGCCGTGTGAAATCTCTTGAGGAGATATGCTAGCAGTGCTAATCCTATCGATTAAAAGAGAAGACTACCTTTTCCTATATTTCCATATTCATATGAGTATAGCTCAGCTGGCGGTATTGCGCCTATTGTACCCCACACAAAATCGATACGACACATTAATAAGCTATTTTGGACAAGTTTTCGATAGGGACGATATGAGAGTTTTTTTAGTGAAGCTCCTCTTATTACTATTTTAATCAATTAATTCTATTTTATGCGAGGTTATCTTATAGACCACTGTTTCATGACGTCACATTGACGATACTTTATCGTCTCTCCGAGACTAGGGCTCCTTCAAGGTGTCGCCATTGCCTTATCCGTTGTTATTAGACATTTCAGTAGTAAAGCTGATCCTATTCCTAGACGCTGCCGCATTAATTACGTCCTATTTTTATTAGCTCATAAAAGAAATCATTAAAGATGTAAAGCGGAAGACAGCCTTAGATATTTGTATGAATTAGAAGTAAAAAGAAAATAAAATACATTTCTCTAGGTTTTTATTTTTTCTAACGATAAAATTATCGTTTCACTATCCGAAAATAAATATAGTTGTCCTTTATTAACTAAAATTTCAAACAGTTATATTAATTTATTTGTTACACCTACCACCCGTATTTATAATAAGGCAACGAATATGCAAAACAATAACATACATACAAAGCTTACGTGCGCGCAAAATACTTCACATAATGCAATATTAATAGAAACACCTGCTGTGGTTCATAATAGCTTCAGAGTTCTAATTAAATTTCCTAAGTTGCTAGCTGTTTGTTTCTATAAATGCAAGAGAGAAACTAGTCTATTAACTTCACACTTATGAAAATCTAAATAAAGGTTTATGCAGAATACCATCGTACATAAGTGATAATGAAATTATTTTGCAAATATGCGAAATTAATAACCATCTAGACAATGCCAAATGTGCTGATTGCTATCCGTTTCCGTAATAAATAAATTCCCAGAGGTGTCTGACTAGGCATATTCATGAACTCCGCTAATGTAAAGAAGATGCTAAGGACGAAGTTAGGAGTAACTCATATTGACAAAGTCCGTTAAGAGTTCATAATTTGTAGGTGAAGAGTCCTGCCTGTGTGGTTTTAGTTATATACTTCACTATCTACAAAGCTAAGTTGATCCCAGGTGCCTTAACAAGCCAACCTGACCAGCAGTTTGTGGCTTAAAAAAATTGTTTGATATCGCACTTGTAGATGTGCTTGCCAGTAGCTTCGAAAAAGAAGATTTAATAGACCATGCGAAGTGGATGTACCTTTGTACGAAAACAGACCATAGCTTTCTAGGAAATCATGCATTCGTTAATAAACCATTATTGATTCAATAACATGATGCACTGTAAACATAACTAAGAAAAAAACATGTAAAAACCAGTCTTAAAATTTTCAGTATCTTAGTCATAATATACTTTAGATATTGGCAACTAATACTCGTTCGGTAGACAATTTATAGCAGCTATTATGTATTCAAAATATTACAATTGTAATATGGAGTTAATATTGGCTTTATTCCAACTCGCTTGGACAGTTTCCGTTACGGCTATGATTTTTTGGTTCTTTTACATTCGTTTCGCTTCACTTTCTTTCTAGTTTTACAGAAAAACCATTTTAGGAAATTCTTATGTTTAACAATAATTTAGTTTCGTTTTGTAATGCGTATAGTTCATTTGCATTTTTATCTTATATTGATTTTGTTTGTAATGTATTATGAAAATGTTATATGTAAATAATTTTTGTATCAAATATGAATTTGTCATACAGTTTAGAAAATACGTTTAACGTGACTTTGTTCCAGTATTAGAAGAAATTAAAATAAATTTGAAATTTGTATAATAAGAGCGGCTATTTGTATACTATTTAAGTCGTATTATTATGATATAAAAATAACTTATTGAAATAAGAAACATTACTAGTAAGTATCATTTATTTGTAGACAGAAAACGTTAAGCGTTATAAACTTTTGTCACTAAACAATATACTAAGGTGATGTTAGAATATACAAAGGCCTACATCCATATAATATAATCGAAAAAAGGAATGTGCTGATATTAATATAAAAAGGGTATGGCAGTTTTTCAGAGTCACACTTTTTATCAGATTGTACGTGGCGTATTTGTTACTAGACTGGGAATCTGGTTATCCCTTTTTTTCAACAAATAAGTAAGAATGTTCTGAATGCTCTGATTTTGAAACAAAATAAATTTAATATATAAAAATGTTTTTCTTATGTCCTTTATAGACTCCGAAACGACTGAACCCATTTTAACGAAATTTTTGGAAAATATTTAGAATGACCCAGCCAAACGTAAAGTTTGGTAGCGATAGGAGCATCTTTTTACTGTTGCGTACTGTTTTGAGCGGTACTCGAAACCAGACTGAGTCACAGCAACGCGTGGCCAGACAGCTTGTTAAATTACTATCATGATAGGTGAATGACTTAATATTTAAATAGATAACTCTAATAGATAAATCTAATGCAAGATGACACAGTGTTTTCTCCAAATACAAAATATTAAATATAAAAAAATTATAATTTAATATTGAGTTCAAAATAGCCTAGATATATTATTGCTACTGTAACAGTCTCATCCCTACATTCGAGTTTTAAAAATAAATAATTATTAAAATTTCAATATTTTAGAAAAATCTATAAGTATAAAAATAAATGTTTGTTTGTCACGCAGTAATGTTTTTTCGCATCTATAATTGATGCTCTAATCATAAAACATCAAATTCAGAAAAGTATAATTTTCGTCATATTGACCGAATGTCACGTTATCCGCCGTACTACAGTATGGAGAGAGCGGGCGGAGCGCAGAGCGCAGAAGTGATCTGTTAGGTCGCTTATGAAATGTTGTTATAATGATATTGTAGATGTGTACTGGGGCGATACAAGATATTAATTGAGTTTTAACTCGACTATTTTTTATAATAATTAATAATAAATACACATCTAGGCCCGCTCTCGTATAATGGTTCAAGATGCAAGATCGTGCCGATCTTTGGAAAGGCTGTGAATGTGACTTGACCATTAAGAGTGTAGCGATGGTTACATCGCTTAGCTCACCTCGAACGATTAAAGTGTCAGAATGTTACTTGGTAAAGGTAACTTTGCTGAGTAGTGGTTGGCACTCTACCGAACATGCTCTGGCGGGTACTGGTGGGAGACTTGAGGTTTAGGCCGGCAGTGATTTCGGTCATTGCTGTGTGCCTGGCCCAAAAGGCTACACTAGGCTGCATCTTATTAGGGCTGGGTCTAGGCCCGTAGTTGACTTCGGTTGCTGCGGTGTGCCTTTATTCGGCTTTGGTTTGACGCAACCAGAGTTACTTTGGGCGTGTGCCTTTGTGATACGGGTTTGGTTAGGCCGGTGGTGATTTCGGTCGTTGCCGTGTGCCTTGCTCGACCTTTGGACGCATAGGCCGCTTGAAGTAGGGCCGGTACAGTGGTGGCTGAAATGTTATTGTTTGACGAACGGACATCTAAACGTTGTTCGTAGTCTCTCAATAGTGACGGTACCACAGCTGAATGTTGCTGGGCGTTGCGGAAGTTAACTTTATGTTGCTGAAGTGATACGCCGCAGCAGTGATGGATCGCTATGGACTCTGTTCATAGTAACGGATGGGTGTGGTGTTTCGTCCTTTTCAGGACGTCCCCTTAGCTTAGTTAATGATACCACGAATGACCATTATAGCATGGCATTATTGCATAAGAGCCGCTGGTCGGGTCTTTGTTAATAAGACTGCGGACTAGCTTTAGACAGTGTGGCCTGCATTTCCCTTATCTTCACATATACATATACATCTTACGTGGCTTGCCGCGTTAAACATAAATTACCTTTTGTTGTATGAGGTGGCGTGTTGAGCTTGGCGCATACCGTAAGCGAGTGCACTATGTGTGACTCCATTATATGGTATTGGGTGATTAGGGGGTGATTGGCATTCATGTAATGCTCTGCATACACATCTTCCACTTCGGTGGACACACACTATCCACTTCGGTGGACACGCACCTATATGGTGTATATATTATAACTAATCAAGTTGCTTTGCAACATGTTTGCCATCTCGATGGGTTTCCACTTTGTGGACTTTATACGTATTATACGTATTATACTGTATGTGGTTTTTACCATAGAACGCACCGTTACGACGTGTGCAGGCGACATGCGCCTTACTGAATATAAGAATTGGTAATTTATTATCAAAGTTTACCAGGCCTTGTGCCTTTGGCTAATGCCATATTTTATAGCTCCGGCTATTTATTATATGGGCTTCGGTCCTCGATTATACACCCAGGCACTCATGCCTAATATGTCAACGGTGGTTTTGTTGACTCCCTACAATAATGGGTTTATCCCATAATCATACGCCGCAGGCGCACTATAAACAGGTACCCCATGGGGGGGGGCTCATATCCTATGGACGGAGCTCACCGTTGGTAGCGGGTGCGGAGCTACTGACTATCACTCTCTTTTTATATTTTTTCCAAATCGGAAGAATATAATGGATGGGAGAGAGATACCACTTTAATAAACTTCTCTACGGAGTTGTTTAAGGGCTAGGTATTTAGATCGAGTGAGAGATCTTTCTGTTGGCTATAACATATCCTATGAAGTAATAACATAAGACATTCGCGAGACATTCAACTATCTGAATGTCTCGCATTTTTTTAACTAATTTTATAGTAACCTGTTCATGTATTGGGCATATAAGAATCTGTTCGTGTAACGAATTTATATCTGTTGGACATATAAAGTCCGTTCATGTAGAGTACATGTAAAATCTGTTCTTGTATTAGATGAATATAAAACCTGTTCGTGTATCGCACACTTATATTCAATAATTGAATTCTCCATACTGATGACAAACAACTGTTTTATATTATAACAAATGATATTTGATAATGAACCTCTCTGTTGAGCAAAGTGATATAAACTACGAATGTGGAGTCTGACGGCTCATTCATATATTTAAGAATATGATATATTGAAATATTATTATAAAACTATAATGTGATTATTATCACATTATTTTATTCTATTTAAGGTTTTATTTGACTCCTATAGATTGACGGACACATAGCCTCTGACGCTCTAAAAGAATTTGAGTTATTACAAAACACAACGTAGAACGGGTCCTAGCCACTTAGACGAATCATGTGCCAATATATATTAAGAGTGCTAGCGCCTTCGGCGCGTTTTTATGTATTACGCCGTTGGAGTGCGAGCGCTCTAGCGGTGGTTGAGTATTATAAAATAATATTTATACATGACGAAGGAGGAGTTAGTTACACTACGTAATAATATTGGCAAAATATGGATACGGCTAATGGCATTGCTATCACGGTGCGTTCATATACCAAATCTTCCAACTTATTTAAAACTTTTTGGTCTTTACGTGCAAATTTTGTTCATTATATTTGGAGAACATCATCGAATACTTTTCCAATACTTTTATCATTACTCGTTTTAACTACCTAATAAACATATATTTATTTTACCAAGAAAATTGCTGTCGAATTTTTGTACAAAGTAATATGAACAATATTAAGACGCCTTGAAAGAAAAAAAAAACATATCTTTACAGATTCTTTAGTATATCTGTACCATAAGTATTAAAATATTTTATTTGAATAGGTTTTTTTTACTTACAGTAAATCCTTGTCTTCGTATGATAAAACCATGGCCAAGGTACTTTTGAAGCCATCTGCTTTCAATTCTAATTTCCCATGACATTATAATATAATCTTAACAGTGTATGTAAATTTAAAAAAAAGTTTTTGTAAAAGTTAAAGTATATTATAACAAACGACGATATTTCTCCTTTATTCTTATTCAATAAATAAAAAGCAGTTTTCCCGAAGTCAACTCATTTACTCTTTCGCTACAACTCCAGGAATGACACATAAAAATATGACAGCCACAATGCTTTTTCATATTAATCGCCAACTCTATGAAGGAGGTTGTATTAAAAACATGTTGTAACAATATATTTTTATATTCATTCATATTTATGATTTTTTTCATGTTTATTTAAAGTAAAATGTAAATTTTATAACATGTGAGAACAAATGGCCAAGTTATATAATCAGTTCATGATTTCGATAGATATAATATGTTCAACAAATACCGTGTGGTATCCGGCTGAGTAGAATAGATCACCCTCATTTCTTAACGAGGTGCCGTTAAAGGCAACTAAAGTAATTTGACCCACTGTGTGGTATCCGGTTGAGGGGAATAGACCACCGTCTTTCTTACCGAGGAATCGTAGAATACGACTAAGGTAAGTTGACGTCAGGCAGGTGGCCGGTCATAAAATACTTAGCCAAATCATGTGACAACACGTCTATAACATGTTATGGCGACTCCACTTAGAGTGGAATGAGGGCAGGAGAATGACGATAATATGTTTACCAAGCAAATAGATTAAAGAGATTATCGAGATTAAATTAAGTCTATTACAGATTTCCTTTTAAATCTTGATATGACATAAAGATTAACAAAGCCCCTAAAACGCTTAAATGAATAGGCGTAAAATTTGCTAAAATACACAAAAAAAAATTGTCACGAAATTCTCAATATTGAGGTATTTCGTTAAGTAAATACCTTCACAAAGAGTGACAAACTTCTTGATGGTCTCAATAAAAATCAGTAATGAAGCAAATATTTACTTTCGTCGCAATTTCATTCCTTTCATTTCATCGTCATAAATCGCTTCTCATTGGGACAAAATGATATCTTATTAATTAATAAAAATAAATAAAAGTAAGATATTATTGCATATTGGTTTTTTTTTGTTCATTCAACATGATAGTTATATAATGTCGGTTCTCAACTGCATAATGACCATTTCCACCAAACTTCAAGCCACTGTCCTGGTTGTCTCTTGAGAACTTCAATTTTATTCTCTTATATCGAGAGTATTATATATCATCATTTATCTACCCTTATCGCACTCTAAGTCGGGTCGGAACATGTTTTAAACATGTTGTTACATGTTCTGGCTAGGTATTTTACGACCGGCCGCATGCCTGACGTCAACTTGCTATAGTCGCCTTTTACGACACCTGTGTTAGCCATATACCACATGACGGGTCAATTTAACTTAGTCGCATTTTATGACACCCTGGTAAGAAATGAGGGTGAATAATTCTTCTTAGCCGGAAAACAGTTCAAAAAGGGGTGTGCCATTATTGGTTTATTCTTGGGGCTGGATTTTTCAAACTCTGGTGAAGATAGCTTAGTCAGACATCGCACAATCACAGCTATATATTGTGATGTAACATCAAGTGTTAATACTGTGTGGACATAAAATACTCAGTTACTGTTAGGGGTAAAAGTTTTACAGCACCCCGGGGGCCCGTTGGGATTGATGGTGGATAATCAAACATTCATCCCTCCCAAAAAAATAAATAAAATATAAAGCAGGGTATGCATCAAAAAAGAGGCTTTATATTATTAGTCAAATCAAATATTGAATATATGAAATCAAAACTATTTTTATTTTTATTTTGATAAGGTTACAATTTTACGTGTGCAGTAGAGTGTTATATCGGATTAGGTAAAATTTTATGCACCAAAACGATAAGTTCTAGATTTTTCTAGAAGCACAAAAAGAGCGTTTCAGTTTGTAGGATTCTTACGTAGTCAGAATCTACCCTGTTCGGTATACACAAAATAGAAAGTCTCAGTTATTTGCAGAAATTTTATTATGTAAAAAAAGATTTTGATGTTTGCTATAACTTCATTGTAAT
This sequence comes from Morpho helenor, assembly GCA_029227775.1. Taxonomy (NCBI): domain Eukaryota; kingdom Metazoa; phylum Arthropoda; class Insecta; order Lepidoptera; family Nymphalidae; genus Morpho; species Morpho helenor. The sequence continues at coordinate 7,332,742 of JARGCU010000006.1, forward strand.
AAAATGATGTAACTTTTACAGACTAAGACCTTTTCAATTTAATTTATAAGGTTTTGTTCTACAACAAATATAGAAAAATGCGTCACACTCGAAACAGTAAACTTTGACTTTCTACTCTATTAGGTAAGAGAAGATGGATACAGGATACTAAGTAAGTATAAAAACTCGAATAGCTAACGTTCTTCGTCATAGAATACTTTTACTCTTGACACGAGTTTCACATTCACCTTATGGTTTATTCATGAGTTTTGAACTAGTTATAGTGAGGGATAAGAAATGTTATAAACTATATAAATATATATTTGTTAGATATAACTCACTTTTAGTGATAAGACCGCCCTTGCACTCTTAAATGTTATTATTTCTCTTGTTTATGTCTATTATTTACCTGGTGTGCAATAAAGAGTTATTCATTCATTCATTCATAAATCTTGCTTGTAATTTAAGATAAATAAAACTATTTAACTATAAATAAAATAAATTAAACTAGCCTATAAAGGAACGATCAATATAATTATAGTGTTATACGAATAAATTAAGTGTCATTAATAAAAGTCTTCGAGCGCAGAAAATAAATGTTACAATATGTCTGAATCGTAAAGTTAGATCAATTTATAAGTAAAACGAACTTAGCTTAAGTAACTTAGTACGTCAAAATTGTAGAGATAGGATAATAAAAAAAAAATCCAGAAGTGGATGCTCTAACTAGACTGGAAAAATAAGGGTCACAAGTCGATTAAACAGTGACCTAGAATTTAAGGCTTAAATATTTATTATATTTAACAGAATTGAGGAGCTAAAAAGTAAAGCTTGGTTTTATAGATCAATATGAAATATTGTACTATAATGATCTGAACCAAATTACCGAAATCGAATAATAATATAAATTTAATAATGAACAACATAGGTTCTTGTTTTCCTTCACAAACTCAGGACAAAAGTCAAGAGACCTGATAATGACTAAGGAATCTCCACATCATACGATCTTGTGCTCGGATCCAGCGGCCTTTTACGATATTTTTGAGGACGTCTGTTTACCTACTTTTCTTTCAACGCTACGTCTTCCAGCGCAAGGTTACAACTTCTGCAGCTTAGTAATTCAATGTCCATTATTTTTCCTTAACACGGCACACGTATTACGGAAAAATTATTCATAATTTGCCACTTCAGCTATACGTACCCGTTGATCTATATCAGTAGTTTTTGCTCTTCTATGGATAGGCTCGCGTGTAAATAATACAATTAAAGTTTTTAACTTACACACACGTACTAGATTCGCCTAAGCAAGCCTAAATACCGAGACAAATAAGTAACCGAGTCAAAACAAAATAATCTTCATTGAAATAAGCTCTTTCAGGCTCTTTTGAATCGTCCAGGATTGATATGATTAATGAAGCTACAAGTTCGGTATGTTGCTCTTACCGAGAAGAACCAGCAAAAGACTCGGAGGTCAATCTTTAAAACATTTTTAATTTTACATTATTAAACCGCAGTCTTGTATGAAGTTGAAACGATTTTCAAATCCAGGCATTTTTATCAAGCAAATAATCCTCAATATTGTATTATGCTTTACGTATAAGCATATCTCTGACACTTTATTTAAACCTTTATGTAAACTGGTCTAGTATGAATATACCAGTCACTGTACCGAAACTCACATCTATCTGTTGTTGTCAGCTTTTAAGCTTCAATAAATTTAATAGTACTGTCGTTAAAATGATAGAAATATAAAGAATTATAAAACTTTAAACAAAGAAATTATAAAGACAATCATTATTTTGTTTGAAGGTATAAATTATAAATAAAATTACGCATACTTTTTGCAACACGCCGCCCCATAAACGAGTGCTTTTATTTTAAGAGGGCACGAAAAGCTTCTTTCGCAAAATTATTCCTCAGAATTTGCATTTTAATAGAAAGGAAAGCGGTACGAATCCATTGCAAAATTTTGTTTTAATACAACTGGTTATTGTATCAAATTAGTTCAATTTAACAATGTTATTTTTCGCATTTTTATTAATTTTTAAAGGCTTTTAGTTTTACTTACCGTGTATGTATGTGAAGGAATGTTGCAAGTTAGATTTGACCTACTTTCCGATGTCCAATTGAGCTGAAATTTTACGCCATTGGCCCAGTACCAATGACAATGCATGTTTATGATAAGCACAACCTGATGCTGATGTCAGGATTGGCTCCAGGCGAGGAAATTCCTGAACGGTTAACAGTAGGGATATGAAATTTTGTTACAATCTTTTGTACGTAAATTGCATATATTTTAGTTATTTCTTGCGATTCTGCGTAATGACAGTGAATATGTTTATTATGAGTAGAATGCACCGTGGCCAATCTTTTAGACATGATATTTTTAAAGGAACATGTTCAGTCTGTACTGAAAGGTATAATTTGTGCAATTTTAGAAGAACCTGTGCAGACCGACGACATAATTTTTTTATACAAATCTTTTTTTAATTTTGTTTTGCTAACGATACCGTGCTGGGAGGGCGAACTTCAAAGCGTTGGCGTAGTATATACTGCGTAGTAGATGAAGACGATGTATTACTAAATTGATTGTAGCACATGTGCCTAAAGTAAAATGTCTTATAAAAAGTAAGTTGATCAGGTGTAAAGTATTACTTTGTCCCGTTTGTTCTTAGCAATTGATCTGCTGTGCTGTGATGTTATTGAATGACCGAAATATCAATTTATAAAATAATGTACTGTGACATTGCTAATACAAGCATTTTCACTGCCGATTATGCAAAAGTTGCTTGCTATTTCCATAACAGCTATAGCCACATCCGCAAGCTTTTGTAAATGCAATCGCAGTTGCCGCCGCAACCGCAATTGATATTATAACCGCAACCGCAGCTAGTATTATAACCGCAAATGTCATTTACCAGTTTCAATGCATAATAGAACAATAGGGGCAGTTTTTAAATCCTTGTTTATAATATAAATGAATATTATTCATAATTACTCAATCCAATTTAGACTATTAATCGATTTGACGATGTCAACGCCTGATTACTTCAGGCTACCAAAACCACCCCTTTAATTTAATAAACATTAAAAATAGAAAAAGTGACATAAGTTATGTCTTCATCATTCATCATTCTCCTGCCCTTATCCCACTCCAACTGGGTTCAGCACAACATGTTATAAACTTGTTGTTAAATAATATGGCTACGTATTTTACGACCGGCCGCCTGTCTGGAACGACTTATTTTAGTCGCCTTTTGCGACACCTAAGTAAGAAATGTGGATGGTCTATTCTACTCAGCCGGATAGCACACGGTAAACGTGAGTTATTTCTTTAAGTGTTTAAATTGTTTGTAGCAAGTAAGTTAATAGATAAATTAAGTAAGAAAATCGTTATCACTATTAGAAGCCGTGTCGTCTTAGCTGCGGTTTGAGATCGGTGTTGTTTTTATGATAGTTCGAGGTCCTTATCTATTCACATTAAGTGTGTCTTCCTTCCTATATATTTACATTATTTGGCAAATATAATGACGCAATTTTGTAATCACCTCGGTCTCCGAAATGCTATCATTAATCGCTGTCACTTCCTGCATGATTTATGAGTGGGGATATACTCGTAAAACAAAACGTACATTGTAACTATAGGTATGGTTTTATTCTAAATTTTGAAAATACTTGTTAGAAGATATTATGAGTTCTATAAATTACCTTAGTCTTATTTATTCTACCTTTGCTTATATGTATGCCGTAACTTACATATCGGATAACTTATTTAGCAAAGGGGAGGTTTTGAACAAATGATAAAAGTAAAATTCTTCTCGTCTACAACTTTTCAGACAAATTAACGTTCTTTTTGATTTATTGACTTCATGATATCTTATTGAGATCAAATGTATTCCGAATAAGGTGTTAACTGACAATACGTCTTTTAATGTGGGGTTGCTATTCTTGTATAGTTTTATTTTGAAAAGAGCAACCATTGTGTTTCTTGGTGGCTCTTCTCAGCAATTTTCCCTCAGTAAAGTTGACGATTCAGAAGCGCTTGTTTACAAATCAAGAATAAAGATTTTTTTAGATTGGATGGACCATTGTCCAGCGTTTTTTTAAAACTATATTGCGATATTTATTTTGATAGATAGTTTGACATAAATATATAATAAACATATCCACTATCACACCCATATATCTTTATTAAAGACAGATTTAAATGTCTGATCTGACTAAAAAGGATCCTGCATATGTTTGAAATTCCATCACTAGGAACTTTAGCATGCTCGATAGATTTATGCTAAGTTTGTGGAAGTATACGACAGAACAATCTATGATAATTAGATTATATCTGTATAATTCCACTGGCCCGTTGGTGCCGTGGGTAGTAATCCTGTCTTTAGCTCGATTCCCGCCGTGGGCCAACATTTTCTATAAATGAATTGGTTGGTCTTTGAGCCTGGCTGTATATTTGTATTTAAAAAATATATAAGTATAGATATATTCACCAGTTGTCTGTATACCATAACACAAGTATTAAGTTACTTACTTTGGGGACGGACGACCGTGTGTGTGAGTGTCCCATATATTTATATATTTATTTAAAAATGTAACTAACTCAATTAAGCCTAACTTTGAATTGGGTCACTTTAGTACTAAGCGTGCGATATATAGCGCGTAAAACTTGTACGCGTATTACAAAAGCCGCGCCATATATTATCTTAAAAAGTAGATCTGAATAATTTATGCGACCCCATACTCAAACCGGAAAATAAAAATACACCTAAGTTTTTGAGAGAAAACATATTGGCGGTATAAATATTTACCTGCTATGTAATTTATGGAGACGATAAAAAACGTTCTTAGTCTTCGAAGGCTTTGTGGCCTACTTGTTTAATATTGAAAGATTACGCTGATTACACACTGTCGATACCTTTAACACGATGGAAAGCTTAAATTTATCACGTTTTCCTTTTAGTGAAACGTAAATTTTATCATCCACTTGCTGTAATAGTTTTTGTTGATGCCTGTACACATGACTATAATTATTTCGGGAATGACTGGATTAAAGTTTTAAATACTACGAGTATGTTTCTATACAATAATATGATTTACTAAATACCTAAACCTAGCTCATAAGATAACTGCCATGTGTGATATTGATTCAACAATCATCATCCTCCTGCCCTTATCCCACTCTAATTGGGGTCGGCACAACATGTTATAAACATGCTGTTACATGATTTGGCTGCATTTTTACGAGCGGCCGCCTGCCTGACGTCAACTTACCTTAGTCGTAATTTACGACACCTCAGTAAGAAAGAGGGTGGTCTATTTTACTCAGCCGTATACCTCACGGCGGGTCGACTTCCCTTAGTCGCCTTTTACGACACCTCGGTAAGAAATGAGGGTGGTACTATTCTATTCAGCAAGGCGTTGATTCAATTCAACAATAATTGTTCCAATTGTTGTATACAATATATATGTTAATAAAAACAAAATAAAGATGAAAATAAACCATCATTTGCCAATTTAAATTCCGTCATACTGCTTAAACATTGCATGCATGATTCTTAAATTGTCAATGATGAATCGTAAATATATTAAAAAGTCACAAATATTCAAAATTCGGTATTACGTGGTCTAACTGTTTTGCCATCAGAGCTTTAGCCATTATATGAAAATGAAATGCGCACCTTGATTTAAATATTATCTAGATTCGAAATTAATATTAAAGTATCCTAATATCTTGAAAATAATGTGTTACAATAAATTTTCAATTATTTCCGAAGTCTAAAGAATAAAGATGACGAAGGAACGTCGTTTCATTTCAATATTTTACTTTAGAATTCTAAGCAAGCAAATGATACGGCAGACTGAAATAAATTGCTAAACGACAAAGAATGACGAAGGTAAACAATTTGTTAACGATTTCTGTTGAAACGATCAAAAAGTATAATATAGAAAAATATATATCTACAATTTCTTATTTTCATTCCTTATCTTAATATTAATTGTTTGTGGGACCAAATTTAATGAAATTTTCAGACAATATTTAGGATGAACCAGCGCATGAGCCCGTAAGTTTTAGTTTAGTGGCGATTGGAGCTATTTTTAAACTGTTAAGTTCTGTTTCGAGGGAAATTTAAAACCTCATCATAATAAAATTATAAACCTTGGTTAGATTTTCGCTGTGTATCTCTGAAATTTTATTTCATTAGAAAATTACAAAAAACTCTTTAGAACTTTTAACTAAAGTTATCGTAAGTAATTTTATGGCATTCATATACAAAATATACACATATTTAAGAGAATGTAAGTTCGAAAAATTAAAAAACGAGTTATGTGATAAATAAACAATGTCTCACAAAAATATTGACGAAAATATTGAAAGGAATATTTCTAAAATAGCCACGAGAGGCCGGCTTCTAGTGTATCAATAAATCTTCAATAACTAAAGTAATATTAAAAGAAAATAAGTTTTACTCGACATTGAAACTTTCATATTTTCCGTATAGTAAGGCAGCATATACCTAATGTGACGTAAGGTTATGTAACAAGACATTTCGTATATTATATACTGCGTCCATCATATTATCAGTCTTTTGACAGCTCACGCTCATTAAGTTTTGTATTGCTTACGTACAAATATCATACAAATAATATTTGTACTTTATGGATGGGTACCGCCCACTTAGTGATGTCACACATAATGGTTACTACGATTATGCCACAGATTAAAAATAATCGGTAGAAATCGATGTTACGAGTATTAAAAGACATTTAATAACATTATATAAAGTTTTACTTTCTTCTTAGTTAATACATGAATACAAATAAAACAATCAGGATATTTTAATTTATTTTATTAGCACGAGTCGTCGGAATGATAATCAACACTAGACTCCTCCGATGAGGAGTCTTCAGTAGCAGTTATTATTAGCTCTTGTGTAGATAATATATTATCAAACGCAATATCACGTTCCCAATCAGAGAATATTACTCTTTTAGTTCTTTCCACCACACTTGCCCAGTTCTCGGCCGTTACGTGGGTGCAAGCATTTTTTAGCAATTGCAACATTTTATTCGCTGTGAATGGGGGGCTTGTATTGCATCTCGCAGCATGCCCTTTTACTTGTGCCCATATAAGTTCTATTGCGTTGTACTGGCAGTGGTATGGAGGAATCCGAAGAACAGTATGGCCATATTCTGCTGCCATTTCATTGATTACATAGCGTTTTGCTCTCTTTTTGGTTTTTAATATTTTTATTAATTCAACTTTTAACATTGAGTCGTCCACATTTTTTCCATTGTCCCGAAGCCAATTAATTATTTCATGCTTTTTATTAGCCTGTGTTAAGCTACTTAACTCAAGGTGTAACAGATGCGAGAGAACACTCAGCGAACGTAAATGCGTGTGACTATCACGGGCGTTTCGTTGAGAGTGACAGATCACGTCAAAATGGCGGCCGAGCGGAAGGTCTGTTGATGTTGCCAGTTGATGTATAATATATTTTTTATGATTATAATAAATACACACGGATTAACATTTATTTTCAAAAAACTAAGGCAATATTAAATCAAAATGTTGATTTCTATATCTGTTATTAGTTTACGTAGGTTATCATTAATCGAATTACTTAGGTACGTAATTCGATTAATGATAGTAGGTACTATAATCGGAATGGTATCGCATACGAGAATCTTTAGGACATCACTAAATATGTAAATCGTCAATCTGTCAAAAGATGGTTAATATAATGGACAGTGTATAGTCTTTACAATTCTTAAATTCTAAGAGCGAGAATTTATAAATTTTTATGTAACAGGATGTTTTGTGTATAATTCTCATTAAAATAATATACAAAAAATTGGATATAGACCATCTTAAGTTTATTATGAACAACAAATAATAAGTACGGAAAATGTCTAAATATTATTTTGTAAATTACTTAGTGTAAGAAATTTATAATTTAAGCTTGATTTGCATAAATATAACTATATAGTTAACTTACTTTTTTAAACAAATAATTTCTTAAATGAAATCATCAATTATATACGTAAAAAGAAAAATTATTTGGTTAATAAATATTTACTTTATTGATCCCTTATCCCACTTTTAGTGGGGTCGGCACAACATGTTTTCACATGATTTGGTTACGTATTTTGGGACAGGCCGCCTGCCTGATGTCAACCTATCTTAGTCGTATTTTATGACTCCTGGGTATGAAAGAGGGTTGTCTTGTCTACTCAGCCTTAGACCACACGTAGGGTCAACTTACCTTAGTCGTATTTTACGACACCTGGGTAAGAAAGAGGGTGGTCTATTCTACTCAACCGGAGACCACACGGCAGGTAGTTTTTAATAATATAAAATAACAAATCAGGTAACTTAGTGCAAATCCAATCAGATTTATTGAAAAACAAATAATTTTATTTGCTGCTACAGTTGCTTCTCCAAAATATATTTATATGGCAGGATATTTTAGTTTCATTCTCTTTACTACACTTCTGTCATGTTTGTAGAGCCAAGTAGTTATACGTCCCTACACAGCTGAGTAGAAAGCGAAGAAACAACCGCACTGTACGTCACAGATTAAAATATCATCCTCACTATCTGGATGCGTGGCGATCCACCACAGTGCGGTTTTCAAATAATTTCATTCCGCGTACCACCATTTTATGGAACGATCTCCCTTTAGCGGTGTTCCCGGATCGGTACGATATAAGTACCTTCAAAAAGCGTATTTTCCACCTTTTTAAAGGACAGCAACACACTCGCTCTGCGAGAGGTCGTGGGCGGCGGTGATCACTTGAGGTGCACTGCATGCTCGTTTGCTCTCCTATTCCATAAAAAAAAGAAAGAAATGTAAACAGATTTATCTTTCATATAATAGACGTCGCAACATACCATCAACATCCAAAGTTAACTTGTTATTCATACAAAAAAAAATTATGCAAAATACTACAAACAAATTATTCTATGAATTGTACAACATTTTTAATGCTCACATTACTTTATACAAACGCTCCTTTCTTGTTTTCCTTATGACAAAAGAATGAGGCCATCTCGTACGTAAATAAAACGTGCTGTCTAAAATGAGCGTTTTACATCATCTTTTATATTTACCAACATTGTTGCAATAGCAAATATTACACTGTTAAATTAAAATAGGAAGAGTTTTATTTGACATCTTGCGTTGCTCTGATTTTTAAAGTTATAAAAATTAGTAGAACATTGCTAACCGAAGATAAGGTTTTTTGACATAATGTGTGTATAATTTAGCTACGCCGTGTGGTATCCGGTTGAGTAAAATAGACAACCCTTTTTCTTACTGAGGAGTCGTAAAATACGACTAAGATAAGTTGACGTCAGGCAGGCAGCCGGTCGTAAATTACGTAGAAAAATCATATGACAACATGTTTGTAACATGTTGTGTTGATCCCAGTTAGAGTGGGATAAGGGCAGGAGGATAATGTATGTATAATTTAGCTGGTATTATGTACAGTGGGTCGTAATAACCCTGTCGTAATGACCCTGACTTCAGCTCCGTGGGTCGCGGGTTTAATTCCCGCCGAGAGCCACTGTAGAATAAATTACATGTTTTTTGGTTTAGTTATAGTCTATCTCTAGTTAAATCCTCGGTTACAGGACGAAACAATTGTAGAGACTGTGTGTGTATATATATATATATATATATATATATATATATATATATATATATATATATATATATATATATATATATATATATATATATATATATATATATATATATATATATATATATATATATATATATATATATATATATATATATATATATATATATATATATATATATATATATATATATATATATATATATATATATATATATATATATATATATATATATATATATATATATATATATATATATATATATGGTAGTGGTAGTGATTTGTAATGAATACAATTTTCGAATCCGGCATGGATAAAGTATGAGAATGGATTGTTGACTTACACATATGATCGTGGATTATAGAAAAATAATTTATTATTTTTGTAAACTTCATGTTGCTTCTATGATTGTTATAAATCATGCAATTATGTTATTTTCATAAAATATCACACGTTTCCAAAATCACGTACATACATCAAATTCCACGAAAGGATATTTGTACCCCATGTAGGTATAGGTATGAACGTTGGCAATCCTTTATCGAAAACCTTAATATTAATGTGCCATCATTCTTCCAATTGACATTTGTAAAATCTTTTCACAATTATACATCTGGGATAATTGATTACGCGCCCCAGTATTCGTGGCATCCAGAGCGATAAACGTCAGGTCGAATTTGCAAAATGACAAATGTTTGCTAATGACCTGTTCAGTGAAATAAAATATTTCTTTTAATAATTGAACCTTGAAAATCTTATTCAAAGTATTTTTTTAAATATAATTTAAATGAGCGCATGTCAAGTGAATGGTCGGCCGAATATAAGAAATTAATTAGAGAACTAAGTTTATAATTATGACCTCAGCTTCTATTCCAACGTAGTTAACTTTCAACGGATATAAACATTTTGAAGGAGTGCTTTATGGTAGGTATCTATTTTATCCGAGTTTGACACGGTGCTGCATACGCTCGAGGACTGTCCAGTTTGGGTGGTTTAGTGTGCGGAAATCAAGGCGCAGATCTTCCCTTGCCCCGTGGTTTGTGACATGCTAGATGGGGAGCGATTGTGAATAGCGATAGCCTCATTCTGCAAGGACGTTATCTCGCGGAAGAAGGCGGTGGATCAGTTACGGGAAGACGAGTCCTTAGATCCAATTTGCCGCTCGCGCCATTTCGCTCTAACTTGACTTTCCGGGCGTTCCGAACTGGGTTTATCGGAAGCCCACCTTATAAAATCCCCGAGCCAATCAATGCATCTGGTGCTCCCGATGCATCGTCCAGCGGAGGAAGGGGCACTTTTAGAGAGGCGCCGACCCAGAGGTGATGCACTCTTGGGTTCAGAGTTACTGCTGACGGGGATTGGGGCAGTTTGTACAACAGCACCCTGTACTGCAGCACGTGGGTCCTTTTAGTCGGTGCGAGTCTACGAGTTACGATTAAGAGCCTTGATGCAGGCGATTTAAACGCTAGTTATCCTGAAGATAAAAGCCAATTGAGCAAAATATAATGAGTTAAATCTGAATTTCTTTGTATAATTCTTGGTAAATTTGTAATATTTGCAGGCCCCTTGTCAGTGACTCTGCCTTTAGTTCCGTAAGTCGGGGGCTCGATTCCCATCGAGGGCCAAGATTTTTTATAAATATTTTTTTATAACCACTGCTATCTGCACCAACGGGTCAGTCGAAGGACATGTGGTAATGGTGTTTATCTTACCAAATAATATAACCATTTCCGAAAGTTATACCGTTTATTTATTTATTTCTTTGTTTTTATACATCTAGTTAGAAAAGAGACAGAAAAAATAAAAAAGCATGGGATCATTTAAAAGAGATCTCATCCAGTCAACCTTGGAGTAACAGAAGGAAAAGCACAAGATATACGGGGAATATAGGGAAATAGAAAAAGTTTATTTAAATTAACTATTTAATCTATAAATTTATTGTGGTTAAATAATTAGATGAATTAATATATAACTACTTAAGACAAATATTTTCTAGTCTGTAACTTAAATACCGAAAGGGAAAGAGATTTACGGATTGATACCGGTAAATCATACCGTTAAAAAAGCTCTGTAGAGATGTAGAACTTATTTACAAATTTATTTAATCAAAGCACCCTGTCGCTGTCAGATTGCTTTTTCTTTCACCTAAATTACACTATGTTACACGCAAACCTTTTTTTCGGCTGACTTGTTTAGAGAAAATCAATCACTGTCAGCGGGTCAGATAGTACTTGCTAAGTGATTAATAGTCCGGGCTAAATAAGACAGTGACCGCGAGGAATGCTCTAAATATTCGCAGTCCTGACGTTTCAGCAACATATAATTAAAACATAAGACTTACGTGCTTTTTAAGGTGAGATAAATACTACAATTATGAATGAAATACATTGGATTACATAAAATTGGATTTATTATTTTATCATCGCACATTAGACCAACGTTTTATTTTAAACATAAGCTTGCTAAAGCTTTTTTAAGCTGGGAAGTATGCTAATACATAAATGAATTATCTTATTTATTATACGCAAATACAAAAAGAAATACAAATGTATAATACAGATTAAATTTGTTCAGTAGGTCACTATTTTTAAATCAATTATTTAAACAAACTATTGACAAATTTGGCATCCTGCACAGTCACTAAATTCTATTTTTAATATGTTAATATTAACACCTTAAACTAAGACCCTATCAGAATAACATAGTTTTTTTAAATGTTTGAACGTGAACATGGAGGGTTATACATAGTATACTTTAATATATAAACGCTACTTAATACAGTTAATGATTTTCTTATGCTCATTCAAAATGATCTTAGATGCAAGTACCAAAAACGAAATCCCATAAATTACATGCAATTTCGATGCTGTTTAATTTATCTCTATACTGGAATAATAAAATCCTATTTATTTTCCAATATAAATATGGGTATACAAAATGTTTATTCCAAAAAAAATTGTGAGTACGTGTTTGTAAACTGCCGCCAGTACCATATTTTGTGCTGAAAATCTGTGGCTGAATATTGTTGGGGAGGCTCAATTTTAATACCAATAATATTTTCAAACCACTAAATTTTATTACAATATATAGGTAGATGGATTCTGTATATCGTGCAGTATTAAAACAGTGTCATTTTTCATAGTTTAATTATTTTAAATTATAATATGCCGTTTGGTGTCCAGTTGAGTAGAATAGACCACCCTCATTTCTTACTAAGGTGCCGTAAAAGGCGACTAAGGTATGTTGACCCACCCTAATGCCGCTAGTATTGGTTCATGGTGGAGGAACTTCCGATCCGTTGGCGGAGCGGTTAGTGATACCGCCTTCAGCTTCACGGGTCGCGGGTTTGATTCCCGCCGAGGCCATCATTTTCACAGGTATTAAGAAATTTAACATGGATAAATGTTCCGTTATGACTTTTGGGCGAACGAAGAATCCAGTCCAATTCAGTTACAATGTAGCTGAAGCAGAATTGCCAAGAGTGACGATCATCAAAGACCTAGGTGTAACGTTTGATACAAAATTAACTTTCCATAGCCATATAATAACTCTCGCCTCAGAATCATTCAGACGCTTAGGATTTGTGTTGCGCAATAGTCGTGACTTTAAAAACCGCCATACCATTAAGCTGATATTTGATTCACTTGTTCGTAGCAAACTGGAAACCAGTAGTTGTGTATGGAATCCATATGAAGTAACCTATACTTTGCTTCTTGAGAAAGTACAAAAAGCATTCTTGAGGTACTTATACAAACGTCTCTATGGTTACTATCCTTTCCTGTACCCCACCAAATTTCTATTGGGTCAGTTGGGCTTTCACTCTCTTGAAACACGAAGATCTTGTGACCAACTTTTGACTGTCTGCAAGGTTTTAAACGGTAGGGTAGACTGTCCTGTGCTGCATAACAAATTATGCAATATATTTACACCAGATAACTACTGTCGTCTACGTCGTCACAGATTGTTCGCTGTCCCCGCATGTCGCACCGTATCTCGCGCCAACTCTCCTATACCGCGTTCGTTGTCTGCGCTTAATAAAATGTTAACGGAGTACCCACACTGCGACATATTTGCGGATAAATGGGCTATTATTGCAAAGCAATGCATGCAGTTCAGCGAGCAACTATGACGGCAGAGATATGATGGATGGAAGGATAGATATTTTACTTTTTTACATATTTTACTTTATTATTTTATTTTATTCTTTAATTGTTTTATTTTATTCAATTTAATTTTCTTTTTTTTGTGTTACAGTTAAAATTATGTATTCTTTTTTTTTTGTGTGATGTATTGTGTTTAATTAGTGTAAGTGGACCATGTCCGTTCTAATTAAATAATAATAATAAATAAATAAATAAATAAATAAATAAGTTACTTACTTTGGGGACGGATGACCGTGTGTTAAACGTCCCATATACATGTTTTTTTTATATTAACATAATTTGATTTCACTAACTTAAGGTATATAAGCGTTTTGCAAGTTTTTTGTAATTTCAGCCACTGTTGATAAATTATGTCGTTTAATTCATCACATGTCTAGGGTCGGCCTTGATTCTGTGACAACCAAGTGGATACACTTAAGCTCGCTAAGCCGTGAAGGTTCCATCGTTTGTCTTACTTTAAGGGTTTTTGTACGTGAATAGAAAAGTAACATATTCGAATTTCTTTATCTATAATAAATAATATATAAAACCTTGTTTTATATATCTATACTAATATACAAAGCTGAGAAGTTAGTTTTGTTTGATTGTTTGAACGCGCTAATCTCAAGAGCTACTAGACCAATTTAAAAAATTCTTAGAGTATAAGGTAGTCCATTTATCGAGGAAGGCTATAGACTATATAAAATGACGTTAGAATGAATAGGAGAGGAGCAGCAATAAAAAATATTGTAAGCTTTCCTTGCGTGCGCCAACTCTACTGCTCTACTACTATAATGCTGCTATCGAGAATAACTAGCAAGAAACTTAAAATAGTATTCTTATAATTGTTTACATTTTGTCATAGTTATCTTGTGTAAGATCGACAAGTAGATATATCCGCGCATTCTTATTCTGTATCAGACTACTTTTACTATTAAAAAATATTATTTTCAACTTCTATAATAAGAAAGCTGAAATTGATTATGGAATTTTATTATAGAATCTTATACCAATACGCACAAACGATTTACGTACTTTTTTGAGGTGCTTAGTAAAACTGCAAACTTATGTTGATTTCTACTTCCATCTCCAATATGTCTCCTTACTTGCCAATGTCATGTGCCGCGGTTTATCATGGCGAAGAATCGATAACCATTATTACCTTTTATTATATAACAATTATATACACACACTCTATCCAATGGCAGATGCCTCAGTAATATCTCTTTATAACAAAACAAGCTGTCTAAATACTCTTGAGCATTGAGAAGGCCTTGTATGTCTCGTTTGATAAATATTATTACCGTTACAATGATTTCAATCGTAAGGTGCGTACAGACATCGCGAGGCGTGCGTTGCGAATGATTCGACTCGCATGACTCGAGCTGTGTGTACGCGTGTGCTAACAGTGAGCATTCGCGTCATACGATCGTTGCGAACGCTGCCTCAGTGCGAGCCGTGCGCTCCGTGTAGACGGACGTTTTATTTGCGTTGCAAGCTCACAAGTCATGTAGCGCATGTATTCGCATAATGTAATCGGTTCATAAAAAATCATTTCGTCCACCAGCGTCTTCCCCTTTTTATATTTTATGAATTACTTTATAGGCCGCAACTGCAATCTGCACGTCTCGCCTTGCCAGAGCCATTTTTCTTTTTGTCAATCGGAAAGCATGTTTAAATGTACCGTACTATGACTCAGGTTGAGGCATGCGTGACGAACTATTCGCAACGCACGCCTCGCTATGTGTATACGCGGCCGTATATACGTTGTCATATCAGTGTTTTGTAGCACAAAGAGATGTTTCACGTCATGATAAAGAGGTATACCTGTGAATAGATGTCAAAATGTTACTTGCTATGTAATGGAATTAATCATATTTTTATGAAATGACTCCAAATATTCAAATGTACACATACCATCATTCTTTTGTCTTGGGGTCGGCTATATGTTTTATCTTCCATTCTCTTCCAAGAATTTTTAGCTCTGGCGCTAATATACTTGTATACTTCACACAATCCAACCATCTATTTTTTGGTCTCTTTATATATTATATATCCATCTATATGCCCGCCGTGTGGTATCCGGCTGAGTAGAATAGACCATCCTCATTTCTTACCTTGGTGTCGTAAAAGGCGACTTAGGTAAGTTGAACCACCTTGTGGTATCCGGTTTAGTAGAATAGACCACCCTCTTTCTTACTGAGGTGTCGTAAAAGGCGGCTAAGGTAAGTTGATCCACCGTGTGGTATCCGGTTGAGTAGAATAGAACAACCACTTTCTTATTAAGGTGTCGTAAAATACGACTAAGGTAAATTGACGTCAGGCAGGCAGCCAGTTGCAAAACACGTAGCCAAATCATGTGACAACATTTTAATAACATTTTGTGCCGACCCCACTTAGAGTGGGATAAGGGCAGGAGGATGATGATGAATTAATGTTTTTTTTTTAAATATATTTATAACCTATATTATACATTAAGTGTATGAATTCTAATTATCATATCTCCCACCCTTTCCTTAGCGAAAAATCTTTTATCAGAAAAAAAATAAGGCGTTACAAAATATATATCTTCGTTAACTCAGGCCTTCGTATAATGTTGCAGCTTATTTATCCATGTTACACGTAAAATCTATTAAGCTACTTATAGGGTTGGAAATAGACAAGGATCGAGTAACAGATGCGAGCCGATATTTCTCAGGTATCAGCAAAGATAGGATATAATAAATCGAATCTTTTCTACTAAGGGTTATTTATAAATAAGTGGAAGTTTCTAAAGGACCATGATATACGAGATGTAACTTAATACTATTGTCCAGTTAAACTTAATATATTTAATGTTTTGAAATTCTTGTAAAGTACCACAAAAGGATTCTTTCGTTTTAGAGCTGTTAATAGAAATAAATGACAAGGTTATTATAAAACATAATGAACCTGTATATTATCACCACCAACAATCCTTGTTACCCCTTCAAATATACCAAAATACTTTTTACAATGTGTCTACAATAGACGCATCATCAGACTCTAATCTTTTCAAAATTTTCCTTTTATGTATTTTTTTTCAGCATTTATTTTACTCAATAACATATTTATAAAATGTACGTTAAGATATCAATTTAGATAAATTTTGATGATAGCTTATTATAATTATTTATTTTATTTAATGTTGCACATATAGCTATGTAAATATTAAAGCTATTAAATAAAATTAATTTTAAATATTTTATTTCTCCTGTCAATGAAAAACACGAAATAGTTTTTGATATCTGTCTTGATCTTAAGGATTTTTAATTATTTTTGGTAACCGTCACTTCATACCTGGAACAGTCACTTTGGATGTGAGGGACTATATTCACATGGAAATATATAACAAGTTGTCCGGCCACGCGTTGCTTTGGCTCAGTCTGTTTCGAATTTTTCTCGAAACAGAATTCAACAGTTAAAGAAATACTCCAATCGCCACCAATCTTTACAGGATCATCCGCTGGGTCATTCTATACATTGTCAGAAAACAGCTGTTTCGGTGTCTATAAAGGACATAGATACAAACATTAAAAAATAGAATTTACATCCATTAACTGTCAATCAAGAATTAATTGTTTCCGGGCAAGACTGATGGATTTCTAACCATCAAAGTAGAATATTATTTAATTACCGTTTCGCGTAATTGTAGTTTAACTCTTTTGGGAGTGATGTAAAAGGGACCGTAGTGAATTTAATTACCTTTCTTTACCTACAAGTTAGATTGTATTAGCGGATACCTTTTGTCCACAAAATATTCATAATTATGTTTTCAATTTTCACCGAAAGTTACAAGACCTCAAACAAGATCAGCTTCTTGTAAAATAAGCAGACTTTTTCTTGCTAATTAATCTCAGAAGAAAACAGAAAGTTAACATAAATGAGATTTAAATCTGGTAGGAACCAACATATTAATTTTTTACAAAGTAATTTGCGGCTTAAACTGAAGCGTCCCTCGTAAAATATTTCATGAGAAGTGAAACCCTAGCCCGATTAACTGTGTTGACTTTAGTTCGGAAGTTCATTAAAATAGCAAGCCCTATCCCTGAATACATGGGTAGGTGTACATTTCTGAATAATTTATGACGTAAATTATTGATGAAATATTATTAGGTACAAATCATGTGATCAAAAAAGTTTTCAATATAGAAAGAAATGTTTGGATTGTGGAAGTCATGGTCATCATCTTCCTGCCCTTATTCCACTCTAAGTGGGGTCGGCACAACATGCTAAACACATATTGTCACATGATTTGGCTACGTATTTTACGACCGGCCGCCTGCCTGACGTCAACTTACCTTAGTCGTAATTTACGAGACCTCGGTAAGAAAGAGGGTGGTCTATTCTACTTAACCAAATACCACACGGTGGTTCAACTTACCTTATTCGCCTTTTACGACACTTCTTTAAGAAATGAGGGTGGTCAATTCTACTCAGCCGGATACCACACTGCGGGGTTGCGTTCTGTGAAGTATGTATATAAAAGGAATAGCGCCAGAGTTGGCGTATGTTAGCAGAAAAAAGATGTTAAAAAAAAATTACACTATACTGGATCTCCAAAATTAGTTTTAGGTAGGGCAAAATCAGTTTTGCTAACCACTGGGAACTCGTTTTCGTTTTTGAGGGATCGATGTCGACCACTTTGTTAATATCTAGTCTATAACTTAAAGGACCAAGCTTAAAAAATTTTATATAACTCTTTACTGTTATTTGTAAAATAAAAGCAAATATTTTGTTTTTATTCTCATGATAAGACTGCATATATAAGATAAATTATACGTTAAAAACAATTCATGCCGAAATACCTATACATTCATCTGTAAGTAAAGGTAGTTTTATTACGCGAAAAGGTTGATTTCCACTTGCTACCTTTTAGAGAAGTATCAGTGACATATCACATACTGAGAGCAATGATATATTCCTTGACAAAGGATTCTCGACGTTTTATTTTTATTTGAATCATGAACGTGAATGGAAAGTCTGTGAATATTTTGAAATTCGGATGATTTACGACTTGTAAAACACATTTTACGATCGTAGTACTGTATCGTCGTAAAACACTTGGAGACGTATCGTGAATTTTTATATGCAAACACCAATTTTTATTAGTTCTCAGTCGCAGTAACTTGTTATCATCTTTCATGTATAGCAAGTTATATGTGTATGTGACTCAAATACATAAAAAATGACATCATCATCCTCCTGTCTTTATCCCACTCTAAGTGGGGTCGGCATAGCATGGTATAAACATGTCACATTATTTGGTTACGTATTTTACGACCGGCCGCCTACCTGACGTCAACTAACCTTAGTTGTATTTTACGACACCTTGCTAAGAAAGAGGGTGGTCGATTCTACTCAACCGGATATCACACGGCGGCTCAACTTACCTTAGTCGCCTTTTACGACACCTCGGTAAGAACTGAGGGTAGTCTTTTCTACTCAGCCGGATATTACACTTTATTATTACACTTACAATTTACTTAAGTCCATCATACACATGATATATACATCTTTGACTGAAGTCAAGGCATCGGTCAAACAAATATGTAGGCAGAAATTAGTGTAGTATATTGTGATTTTTTATTTTAGACTTTAGCCTATTCCTAGTAAAATTTATTATTCTAATGAGCATCTGGGGCCCTTATTCATGAGCTTATCATGGCGGACACTTTTTTTATTTTTGTAAAGTATATTATTCTTACTACATTATTGATTCAAAAATCTGATTTTAACTGTTTTCACGCTCGTACGGAGTCACGGATCGGTGAGACGTGTAGTAACAGAAGTTGAGGAGAGTATTGACGTACACGCAAAGTTGCCAATGGAAGCTAGAGTAGATAGATATAATAATTTGAATAATACTTTTTAATATATTAATACGGTAATGAAAAGTAAGGTATTAGAAGAAACTCTACAAGAATAAAAGTGCATTGGCGTATATGAATCAAATATAACATTGCATTATTTATATACAAAACAAAAGCAGCTATAAAAGTGGATAATAACATAGGATTACTCAATAAAAATAGCATAGCAATAAACGCAAGAGTAATAAACCGTTTTATATTAAACAAGCGGCTGATAGCGGTCTGCTGCCGCTGTCATGGATCATAACTTTATAATGCTGTTGGAATTAGGGTAGTGCCATTGTTTTAATCATGTCATTAACTTTATAATTCGAGAGTGCATTTTTTAAAAAGTTTATCTGATTTTGTTGCTCGGGATAACCTCGATTGCGTGCGCGTAAACTTTATTGTAAATATACCTTAATGATGTGATAAATATCTATCTATCTATACTAATATTATAAAGAGCAAAAATTTGTATGTATGTTTGTAATGTTTTCACACACAAACTACTTTACCGATTTCAAAAATTCTTTCACCATTGGAAAGCTGCATCTTTATTGAGCAACATAGGCTATATTACATAAAAAATATGGATTCGTAATAAAAATGTAATAAGGTATAAAAAATTAGTCATAAAAATCTGTAATCGGATGGGCTGCGGAAACTATTGATGATATATTTAACAATAATAAATCTATAGTCCGACTTAGTAGACTTTCCACTACCATGAGATCGGTATGTACGCGAGTGAAACCGCGAGATATTACTAGTACTTAATATAAAACAAAGTCCCCAAAAACAGTCTGTATGTGAAGGATTTTTTCAAAATCTACTGAATCGATTTTCATACGGTTTTTGCTAAAAGTAAAGTGCAATTCCTCCGGAAGATTTAGGTAGCAATAGTACATTACGATTTTATGTAAATTTTGTTCAAGAGGTCAATAAGTCGTGACAGCGTAACAGACAGACTTTCGCATATATAATATTACTAAGGATTACACACTGACAATCAATGATATGTGCATATCTCTGGAGAATTTTGGAAATGTGTAACAGTGGTCTGTTACACATTTCCGAAATTCTGCCAAGGTGTAGCGTAGTGGGTTTCAACTTTGATTTTTCCAATGATACAAAATGAATGATGATCCAAAAAAGAGAGCAGACCTATCTATCCCTATACTTATCAATAGGATAGTAATTTAACTTTTTAATTTTGATGTAGTGATTATGCATTAACGTTGTTTTTTTTTGTCTTCCCTCAATTCTTAAAAACATTGCGCGCGTTTAAAAATGTATATCACGTAATGGGTAAATATTGACGTCATAAATTTTATGAAGATAAAGACTGTATGTAAGACAAATGCTATTATGTAGTTAAGTCTCCAATAAGCAAACCGATAAAGTGTATTAAGGTGCAGTAAACACTGTGTTAAAGCCAGATTTATTTTTCTACTAGTATCAACGATGTCATCTGGGTAGAATTCAGTACCGAGATAAAAAGTAGCCATAACTAAAATCTCAGTGACTTGTTCTGACAAGTGAAAGAAGTAACAACAAACAAACACTCTGTCACATTTATAATAAAACTAGCTGTGCCGGTCTGAGTATAACAAAATATTTCCAAAATTGAACCTAAAATGAACAAATTCCAAAATATTTCCAAAATTGAACCTAAAATGAACTTAATTGAACCTAAAATGAGTTACTGTGAGTTAACCATAAGAGCTAGAGAAATGCTTTTGTGCCTGCCTATTTTCAACACATAGTATTACAGCATAGCTTACTGGCATTAAATACTGTTGTAGTCGGTCAGTTCAGTTTCAGAGAGACTTTCGTAAGGTCATTCGTAGGATTCAGTGTGGGCATGACATTGAAAATTATATCGGTCAGATGTGACTGAGTTTTACATCCGTAGTTCCTAACTGTATAATTCATCGTCACATATTAAGCGTGTCGCGAAGCTGAAATGGCGATGGGCGGGGTGCAAAGTGCGGAAACCCGATAGGCGTTGGGGTCTTAAGGTGTTAGGATGGCGACCCCGCAGTGGAAAACACAGCGTCGGTAGACCCCCTTCAAGAAGGATTGATGACCTTAAAGAGGTCGCGAAGAGCCGTTGGATTCAAGCGGTACAAGATCGTGTGGTGTGGAAATCCCATGAAAGACCTATGTCCAGCAGTGGACGCCCATTGGTTGAAGGAGGAGGAGAACAGGAGGATATATTAAGCATTTGCACTATATATTTAATAATATCTTTTTATAACAGCGTACAAGTCCTACTTTATGAATTAGAAAATTTATGTCGCTATAAAAATTGTTCCGTTACAGATAATTTTGCTCAGAAAAGAAAAACTTCGATTGCTTGTTATATAAAAAACAGTTCTCTTGAGGCAATTATAGTTCGGATACAAGTTAGTATGGAATAGTTGTCAATCTAGCAAAAGTTTTATTCGACACAACAATTTTTCGATAGTGGCCTACTTGGATCTTGGGTTAAGTTTTCTTCTCCCAACAAACAACTATGTGTTTCGAATCTTTAGTTATGTGCTTAGTGAGTAAAATTTTTGTAAGTCTTGTTTAAAAAAGTCACTTATGACTGTAAACATTTCAACTACGGTTATAAGTGCAAAATAGAAAATAATGCAAACTATTATTGTACTTTATATAGTCAAATATAATTGCTAACAAGAAGCTTAGCAACAGTGTTTTTATAAATATAAAAGTACCTTATGATCTATACCTTATGATCTCTTGAAACTGAATATTAATAGCGCTATTTAAAATAATAAAATCAAAAACCAAAATGTTTTAAATTCAGCTCCAGCTTAGTGCAACTTTTTATTTTCGAATTTGAACGCACTAATTATAATAGCAAAATCAATTGCACAAACCCATCTTTTTATATTATTTTATTTGAGAATATGATTTGTAATTTGTCAATAAATACACGGTTATAATATTCCATTAAGGAGCTTACATATAAAATTAAATTGAAAATTTTATGTCATGATTGGCTCTTTGGTTGCCAAAAGTTGCAAACCAAATTGGCCAAGAAATAAATAAATTTACTTATATTATTACCATGTTAAAAGATTGTTTCTTAATTATTATTTCCCCTTACCCCTTTGTTTTCTGCCCTGTACGTGTTCAGCTCTTGGGGTTAAAGCTAATATAAATAGTTTGAACTGATTATCGGATGCAGCTCATGTTAACTCAGTGTTAGCTCAACTTTGTTTATTATGTAAATTTAAATTAAAGAATTATCTGATACTTTTTCTTCCTGCCTGTTGTTGAATAAAGATCTTTTTATTAATTTTTTTTTCAATAAAAACAAAGTTTTGAACTTTAAGCCTTATCCGTGAATAAAGGTTCAAATCGCACAGTTCAATTGTTGTTACCAAGCAATAGCTTAACTGTTCAGAAACCTCTGCATTAAGCGTACTATTAAGACTAAGGGAGGCGAAATTAAAATCTGCGGTTCCATTTAGAAGCTGGCGGCTCTAATAAACATGTGAGAGCGTTTTAACTAAGAATGGGAGTATAGTAGTGTTCACTAATGCTGGGTTACATTAAGGTTGATGATTCTTAACGTTAATATTGAGAATTTAATTTTTTGCCGTATGGTATCCAACACAGTAGAGTAGTCCACCTTCATTTCTTATAGAGGTGTTGTAAACGGCGACTAAGGTAAGTTGACCCCACTGTGTGGTATCCGGCTGAGTTGAATCCGACTCTCATTTCGTAATGAGGTGTCGTAAAAGGCGACTAAGGTAAGCTGACCCACCGTATACTGATGAGTAGAACAGACCACCCTCTTTCTAACCGAGGTGTCATGAAAGGCGAGTAAGATATGTTGACGTCAGGCAGACGGCCGGTAGTAAAATACGTAGCAAAATCATGTGACAACATGTTTAAAACGTTTTTTTTTTTTTTTTTTTTTTTTATGTCAGGAAAACCCATTATGGGTCATCACCGCCCGACGGGGACGAGCGGTGGGTATGTCGGACTCGCACCGACTAAAAACCTGACAGTGCTCCACGCTGCTGGTGGCGGGGACAGGGTACCTATGTAAACATTGCCCCCCATCCCCGGCAGCAGCAACTCTAAACCCCAGAGTGCGCCACCTCTGGGTCGGGGCCTCTCTAATAGTGGCCCCTTCCTCCGCTAATCGATGCATCGGGAGCACCAGATGCATCGACCGCCTCGGGGACCTAACTCCAGCGAGCGTCCGATAAAACCCCGTTCGGATCGCTCGGAGGTCCCCGTTAGGGCGGCATGCGACGGACTTCGGCGAGTCGCCTGCGCCCCGCTCGCCTGCGGCGGATTGGATCCAAGGACTCGACTTCCCTGATCCGCCCCGCCGCCTCCTTCCGCGAGATAACGTCCTCGCAGAAGGAGGCCATCGCTGCCCACGATCGCTCCCTGTCCACCATGGCACGAACCACAGTGGGCAGGGAGAGATCGTGCCCCACCTGTGCCACGAGTTCCGCCCGCTGAACCGCCCAAGCTGGACAGTCCGCGAGCGTGTGCAGCGCCGTGTCGAATTCGGCGCCATGTTTAAAACGTTGCGCCAACCCCACTTAGAGAGGATAAGGGCAGGAGGATGATGATTAAGAATTGAAATTTGTAATTCTAGGTCCATGTTTTGTAGAACTATTAAAATTTCAAATGTAAATTAATATAGGTAATTGTCAAAAAATATTTTAAATTAATAATTTAATGTTGATCCATAACATGCTGTTAAAAAAGCATCAATAAATCATGTATCTTAAGATAAATTTTATGAGAAAAGCGAGCTTTATACGATAATAATATGATTAACATACTGGCTTTTTTAATTTTACATTGATTGCGTGTGAGTAAATTCTCGTGAGCTTGTTTGAAATTCCTACAAATTTCAGTTTGTGTTTTACGTTAGAAATACTGAGGCGTTAAATTTCATTAAGGTGTGGTAGGGACATTTAAATTTTGCGGTTACGTTTAGAACACGGTAGCACTAATAAATCACTTAGTATAATATCGTCATTAATAATGTATGTGTATATAATATGTAATTATTTTATAATTATCAAAATAACTCCTATATTTTCTATTTAAGTAAGATATACACAACAGCTACTTTCTATCGCTAAAATTGCGGCAACCCGATCAAGCAACTAAGGTAAGTTGACCCGTCCTGTGGTATCCAGCTGAGTAGAATAGACCCCCCCTATTTCTTACCGAGGTGTCGTAAAAGCGACTAAGGTAAATTGACATCAAGTAGGCGGGAGGTCGTAAATACCTAGCTGAATCATATTACAACATGGTTAAGATATGCCGACTCTACTTAGAGTGGGATAAGGGCAGGAGCATAATAAAAAAAATACATCGAAAAAATAAAAGGGATTGCAAAAGCTTAACCAATGTTGCATATAAATAACCTTATTTTCATTAAATGCTTCAGATAGTACTAAAAATTAAGAGGCTATAAATTGGACTGAGATAGATTGGATTCACTTGAATCAAAAGCAAACTTCATTAAAGACCTTCGTCCCTTTAGTATTGACAATATATTTTGAAATGTAATTTATTATTTGGCATATTTATTTTAAAAAAAAGTGATTCAACAGAATCAATAGCGTGTATTCCGGGCGATAAATCGATATAGTTAGGTTTTATTTAAAAAAAAAAACTGTTTTATCTCTGTTTTCAATCATTGAAAAACTGCTTAAATATGAATAGATTAATTTTGGTGTCATTTGTAAAGTATAATAGCTCAATTGGAAACGGGCGGACTAATAAAGCGGTTATAGCAGAATGGTTAGGGTAACGGACTTGCGATCGAAAAGATGTGGGTTCGAATCCTAACACAAGCATTTTTGCTTAGATGTAGGGTTTAACAATTTTACTAGTGATTTGTAACCCAAATTACTATTAACCTTTTTAAAAAATGGAAAAAGAAAAAGAAATTAAAATGTCCAGGTTCGAGTCCCAGATATTGCAGTCCTTTGTTACTTTTTAAAATTGTTATCTTTTAAAATATATGATGTATTGCTAGAGGCCGTGTATTGCTAATTGCTATTCGGGAGGCCGAAAAAAAGATGGATGGATTGTGTGAAAAATGATATGCATGTTAAAGGAGTTGCTACAGAGTTGACGAATGATAGAGGAGAATGGAAGAAGACATATTGTGCCGAACCCACTTAGAGTGGGATAAGGGTAAGAGTATGAATGATATATCTTTAAAAAAAATCTCCACCACCTGGTCACCCGGGTACTATATTGTAAAACTGTATAAATAATATTAGAAAAGATTAATGACTACCTTTTTATATCGCAGTCACAAAGAGCTTTTACTAATCTGTATTTGTCATAGTCTGTCACAGAAATACTGCTAATGGCATCGTAATAATTAATTTAGAGCTCCCCGTTATAGAACGATAACATGAAAAAGGTATACTCTTGCGATATATGACATTCTATTCTTATTTTTGCAGTGAAATGCTTTGTTCGGGAAGTTTTTGAATACGCCTTAGGACATGTTTACGGGCCGACGTTTGGTCAAACACTACAAAATAAGGACTGCTTTATTCGCTTCGAATTGTATTATACTGGATCATTTTACGAGATTTACGAGATCTATTTATGGTTTATTTCAAATCAAAGATATGATGATAAAAGGTTTTATGTAAATCGAAGATACGCGCGGGAGTTTAGAATCGACTTCTTTAAAATATTTGATTCAAAAAGAAAACTAACGTCCTGTTATTATGTTATATTTCACAGGATTTGGCTAGGTTGTTATACTACCGGTCGCCTGCCTCACGTCAACTTAGCTTCGTCAGAAGTTAGTAAGAAAGAAGCCACCTTCTTTCTTACTAACTTCTGACGAAGCTTAGTCTATTCTACTTAGCCGGAAGCCACATGGCGAGTCAACTTACCTTAGTCGCCTTTTGCGACACCTCGGTAAGGAAAAGGGTGGTCTAATCTACTCAGCCGGATACCACACGACGAGTCAACTTACATTAGTTGCGTACTACGATACCTCAATAATAAATAAAGGTGGTTTTTTTAACTCAGCCGGCGACCACACGGCGGGTCAACTTACCTAAGACATCTTTTACGACACCTCAGTAAGAAATGAGAGTGATCTATTCTACTCAGCCGGATACCACATGGGTAATCACGTGAACATCTTAAAGATTAATAATAGACATGATAACTTTAGCTGTTAATATATTAAGTTTGGATTTAAACAATCTAATAACCATGAGTGTTCAAGAATAGCATAACGTAGAAAGGGACTAAATAAACTTATCTATTCCACGTCGTAACAATATTATCTTAATCTAAATAACATTGTGAAGGAGTCTTTAATCCAAGTCAATTTGTACAAACAGCTTGTTTAATTTGTTGTGGTATTGTGGCTAGCTGTAGTAGAATAACATTTAATTATTCTAACACCGTCCCGTGCTAACATCTAGTACTATATAATTAAATAATACTCTGCTCTAAATAAGCCGGGTAATTTGTTATAATATAAAATGTATAACTTTTATATATTTATTTGTTTATTTATTTATGTACCATAAAAAAATGTTGGAAAAAACATTATTGGTAAAAAAGTGTAATAAGGTCGACTTATCCCTATGACAGAGATCTCTGCCAGCTAACCTACGAAGTGAGACAATTTATAGTTAAGAAAAAAAAAGTAAAAGTTTTATGCTATTATTTTATAATAGCGTAAACATTTTTATTTAATTTTTATTAAATTTTTTATTTAAATTTAATTAAAATTTTATGGTATTATTTTATAATAGCATTAGTAGTTTATTAAGAGGTCATGATGCTATTCAAAATCATTACAAATCTTGTTTAATACTCGAAATATGCTTATTCAAAAAAGGAAAGACACTAACTTTGTAACAATACATAAAATCTGTAGATAAGAAGTTGCGACATAAAGCTTTAGCTTAAGCAAAATATCAGCGTCAGATTTCAAACAATAAGTACACGTAAACCACTTTACTTGTAGCTTTGCTATTACTCCACGACCTCATTTCCATTACTCTGGCTCCAGCATAATACAAACGCCGCAGGTACTAGCGGCAATAATCTACGCCAAAACCATTTTGTTTTACGACAAAATACGAGTAAAGTATTTATCGTCCTGAAAATTGTAACAAATTTAACGCTTTAACACTTTTAATTTCAAACTACAATAAAGATATGAAGACGCCTTTGCAAAATGAGTATGGGTAGTATTATAATTGAAGTTTCCATTTATTTAAATATTTAAGTTAATTCTTAAATTAAAATTTTTAAAACGAGTATGTATAAAAAATATTTTTAAACGATTTATTTAATTAAACTACTAATGGTACATGTTGCCTTTTGGGACCTTTTGGGTTGGTATGTACCAACAATGGTACAAGAGTTCCTATAAAATAGCCTTCAATGTACAGATCGTCTTATACTACAAATTTAAAACGTGTCTACGTAGCTTCTTTATACTAATTTAAATAGTTGACTTAATAATTAAATTTAATAATTAATAGTTGAATAAAAATTTTATCTTTTTATTATCTACGACAAATCTTTCAAATCGATCGATCGAATTGTAATTTGCCCCTTATAGGACATTAATGTATGTACCACCAATGTTACAACTAAACTGCGATGGAAATATCCTTACCACCATGTACCACTACCCAGGTTCGATTTCTTTCGGAGGTTCAACATTTTCTATAAATTAATTTGTTGGTTTTCGAGTCTGGGTGTATATTAATGCTTATGTATTTAAAATTATATAAGTATATATTCACCAGTTGTCTGTCTACCATAACACAAGTATTAAGTTACTTTGGGGACGTAGGACCGTGTGTGTTAGTTTATAAAAAAACAAAACAAACAAACAAACTACGAGTATATACCGGGCAAATCGTCTTAAAGAGTACGGCAAAACAATTTGAGACGTTAGTGTCTACGCAGCTACGTAGCTACGTAGCCTTAAAGAATGTAGTATTATTTTTTATCGAAATAGAGTAGTTAATTTCCATAACGAATGGGCAAAACTGTTTATGAGCGGTGACAACACGTATCCAAGTATTTTCTAACACTTCTGGAAAAGGTTTCTAACTAGCTAACTAGATTACCTTCAGTGTTTATTCTAGACTGCCAACTAGAATATATACCAACCAGCACCAAAAATTTAAGTGGTAGGTTCCAGGATCTAGTAGAATAGCTAATGTAACTGTAGCATATGTTTTAATATATGGCGTGTGAGTGTAATGGTTCTTAACCCTGATATGTACATTAGATTAACCATTAGAAGCTCATATGCAAGTCAATTCGCCTGACAAACAATTCTCCTGTTCTTATCCCACTATTAATATAATAGGGTCAATTCTAGCGCTACTGTTTTTTATATATTATAAAAATAAATGTGTCATACTTTACACAATCCAAACAACACACATACACGCACGCTCACGCAAATAAAAACATATTTATAATTTTTTTATTTTGAACTAAATAGCCTCTATGAATTTACTGCGGGTTTATAAAAGTAGTCTCGTAACTGACGTTCAGGAACTTTAGAATTGTTTTAAATAAAACAAAAACAAACTTTAAACCGTCTAATCTTTGTTTAAAAAGTAATTCATTATAGCCCTGAAGACTTAATATGCACTAAACTTTAATACGCAGGAGATTGACGCCCCTCTCTATGGCTAATGAAGTAGCGAGAAAGCCTCATCGTAAGAGACATCTCACAATAAACATGAAATATTATTCATAAATATTTTAACAATAATTTTGAGTTTGAGGAATTCTTATTAATAATTGATAGAACGGCTACATTTAAATAGACTAAATTAAGACTTAAAAAAATTATCGGTAGTGTTATTATATTGCAAAACACTTAACTTTTAACATACTTTAATGTGTGGCATTAACTTAAAAGAGCGAAGTTAAATCTCCAACGATGTAGCGTTTACAACTGAATACCTATACACAATTTTCTGAATGGTTCTTCTCTGAAACAGCAACATTCGTAATCAGTAGTAGCTTCATTAAATCTAATTGAAAGTGCTTGCAAGAGCCTACTTGAATAAAGATTATTTTGATTTGAAATGTTACTCCTTTCATAAACTTTGCACCATGTATAAAACCAGAGGTGCTACCTAGGTAGTATATAAAGCATTATTGCAAATTGATTTTTCTTTAGCATTGAGTTTGGTTGCTGGCTTCATTACCTGGAAGAGACTAAAGCGGAAATTATAAAAGTATATGTAGGTTAAAGGCCTATTTATTTATTTTTTCATACAGTAATCCTACAGCGTTACAAAAATTGTTACTTAAATACTATGTATTGTAATAATAATAAGGCCAGGAGTGGATTACACTGTGACTATCGGTTATTTTAATTTATAGACGTTAAACAAAGGTACCAGGTTTAAAATCTAAGATATAAGGTTTGATTAAAAACTGTTAATAAGTAGTAGTGTTATGTGTGTGTGTACATGTGTGTGCGTGTGTGCGTGCGTGTGTGTGTGTGTGCTACTGCCATTACTTTTGCTTCCGGTTAATTATAATTATTTCTTTTTTTAACTTACGTTTAGTCATGTGGAAAAGGTCTAATTATGAGTAACTTTTATTGGTAGTGTGAGCTATGCGTCTTTATTATTTTTGTGAGATTGTTAAGTAATTCATCAAACAGTGTGACAACACCTTACTACTACGTTTCGATACATAATTTAGGTATATTGTTGCAGTGTTGTCATGGCCAGAACCGCGCTCATTTGTCAACGGAGCTGACGCCTGCCTATTATCTTATCTGTTGTTAAATACATGGTAGCATTAATTAGAAATAAATGACTTTTAATAGTCACACACGTAACAATGTTGACTGGCTTGTTAGTGCAGGTAGTAATTGCCCTAACTTCGTAGGTTCGATTTTCACCGTAGGCCAGCATATTCTAAAAAAAACAGCTTTTTGGTTCGAGTCTCGGTAAAGTTATATATTTAAGTCATCATCTTCGTGTCCTTATCCCACTCTAAGTGGGGTCGGCACAACATGTTAAAAACGTGTTGTCACATGATTCGGCTAAGCATTTTACGACCAGCCGCCTGTCTGACATCAACTTACCTTAATCGTATTTTACGACACCTCGGTAAGAAATAAGGGTGGTATTATTCTATTCAGCCGGATACCACGCGGCGGGTAGTTATATATTTAAGTATTTATTCTAAAATATTATATAAGTATACATTTACCAGCTATCTATCACCCGTAACATAAGTATTAGTTACTTACTTTGAGGACGAACGTCCGGGTGTGTGATTGTCTCATATATTTATTATTTATTTATAATTCCTAATTTTTTTTACAGCCAGCATTTTCATTTTTAAACTTTTCTAATTACAAAAAATAAAATAATTTAAAAACATTTAAAAATATAAAAAAATTGTCGTCCGCGGGGCAATATCCCGAGTTATCGGTAGTAAGGGTTATAGTGAGGAACTTCCTAACAATACAGAGCGATGTAAGTAATACTGCTTTCTGCAGCCGACTCCTTTATCCGACAGTTAAGCGGAAGCTTCTGAAGATGTTGTTCAAGGCTTATCGCAATTAGACCGTTAAACTAAACAATAATAGGAACAATTATTGTTGAGTCAACCTTTCACAGCAGTTATCTCATACGAAAATTTAAATTATTTGTAATCTGAATTGTCTCCAATCTGAATTATTTGTAATTAAAAATTATCAACAAAAAAATTTACTTCTATATATAGTTATATAGAAGTAAATTTTTTTGTCTTTGTTGAATTGAATATATTACATTTTATTTTTAATTCTTTGACATGTAATTGATATAAAAATGTATTTTGGTTATTTTAAGCAAAATTTAATTCTGCATTACAATTATTTTTATACCATGAATCAATTCTGTAATTAATTTTAATTACAAATATTGAATGCTGTACATGCTTTTAAGTGACGTGTTTACGCAGAACCAAGACTTTATATATTATGTAACTGTACAATTGCAACTGTGCTCATGTCTATTGTCGTTGCTATGTCTTGTACATAGATAAAAAAATCTATTTATTTATTATTATTAATACCAGATTCGGGAAAGCTTTATATAGTTTTATCTCGTTCTGAATATACCACCATAATATTTTGGCACCATTTTGCTATAAAATCATTGTTAACTGACAAATTAATTTAGAACACGGACGCGTAACGATCGTGTCTCTCATGCCAAACGCAGTTGGTCAATTGTCAGCCGTCGTCGATGTCGCATTGTGGTTTATTTGTTTTAGTCTCGATTTTAGATTTAACCGTACAGTTTCGGCGTCCTATATTGATGTCAATTTCGCTTTGGCTAGATTTAGATCAATATTTGTTCCCCAAATTCGTACACACCAAACAAACTATCACAATTGGTTTATTTTGTTTGAACAGATATAAAAGTTCGTTATTGCACTTCATAATGCACAGATAAAATGAAGTAAATATAAATTTGGATGGCTTTATTGCACGCTTAATATTATAGTGACCTAATTCAAAATAAAGCTTAATTGAGTTAAATAGATTGTAATCCTTATTTCAATGCCATCTATGATATCACCCCACAAACTATTTAAAAAACTAGTGCTTTTTTGCAAACTTATAGGTCTGCTAAACATTAACGAGTATTGTAGCGCTATGCTACGCTTTATTGCAAGTTACCACAAACATTTTTTTTGAATTACGTCACTTTCATACTAAGCGTGCGATGTGATTACGGTACGCTCTAAATTGATTGGATTGTGTGAAATATGACATTCATATAAAAGGAGTCACGGCAGAGTTGACGAATGATAGAAGAGAATGGAAAAAAAGGCAGAAAAATTATGAGTACATAATTAATAGAATGTAGTTAAAATGTATAGAAAAAACTTTTACGGTAGTTTTTGTTGTGAAAATCAAAATTTCCTGACACTGTAGCTATAACAAACCGAAAACAGAATGTATCTAATATCGCCGTTTAAGATAGCCTGTGATATACTGTAAGTCATCAATATTTTCATGAGATAGGGGTGAACCCTTTAAATCAAATACGTAATTTCCGGCTCCGCTCGGAGGCATTACTCTGAATTGTTTTTACAAACAAACTGCATCAAGAAGACGTGTATAAAAACAGGAAAAATGGTTGTAACATTCGATGTTTCAATGTTTATGGTTTATGTATAAAAAGTGCAACCGCAGAACTTGGAAAAAGTATATGTTGGTTTAAAATTGCTATACAACATTGCATATCTATACAAAAATATTTTATGTATTTTTTATTTCAAAGTTCACACGTGAAACGTATTTTAGGGTTAAACGTTAAGAACTTTGTTACTTAGGGAATTTTAAAATTATGAAATACATTGTTTTGATATAAATGCTAAATATAAATATAATAAAAAAAATTGAGCTAATACTAAAGAACTAGCATAAAGAAATAATTATTATTAAATGTTACGTCCAAATAAATCAACGTTTCAATTCACTAATAACGTTTTCTTTCGTTCTTATTTTTCTCCTTACATTCTTAATCCATTATTAGATGATCGAATATGTTACAGCTAGCTGAACCACGAACGCCGTTCTCTCATGAACTATATTCGATAGTGTAGCGAACAGTACACCATTATTATTATTAACTGTTCGATAGCTAAGCACATATTAGTTGGTGATCTCCGAACAAATCCGTTCGTGTAGATGACATACCGAACCAATGCGTTTTAGTCGCTATTCAACCTTCGCAAACTCAGCACGTTGCCTGCCAAAATAATAAAGTGGATTTCTTCCCAAGTCTTTTAAAAAGGTAATATTTTTGTCAAAAGTTGTGATGATAATCTTTTCCAAAATTTAAGACGTTTAATAAGTTCCCCTTCCTTCCTTTTTGTACTCTTATAGTTATTTTTGATGTAGCAAAAATAGTTGCTGTAACTAATGCACTTTTAGCCTCGTTGATTATTACAGGAGGTATATTTTAAACCCTGTCAAATATTGCTAGCAGGTAGCTGTAGCTGTAGCGGCTAGAGCCCACGAATAATAATCGATTCAGTCCAACTATATTCAATCGTCTATTAATCCCTTAATGTCCACAATAAAAAGTCATAACAATAATGGCTTTATGCCATAAATGTCAAGCAAGTAATCAGCAGTGCGTAAAAAAGCACAGTAAATGTCGGACTACTGTTGTATGAAGGACACTTTTCGAAAAAATGTCACATACATTATCTAACAATTTAAGTGACAAAATATGATTACTTTGTAATTTTTGAAATTCCGTAACACAAGGAACAATACAAATACTACGAGTATATTATAATCTATCTTCGACTAGATAAATATTTTTCAATCTTTCTTTAATGTATGATATCATATCATCATTCTTCTGGACTTATCCCACTTTAAGTGGGGTTCGGCACAAAATGTTATAAACACGTTGTCATATGATTTGGCTAGTTTTTACGACCGGCCATCTGTCTGACGTCAACTTATCTTAGTCGCCTTTTGCGACATTTCGGTAAAAATGAGGATTATCTATTCTACTTAGCCGGATACCACACGACGAGTCAACTTACCTTAGTCGCCTTTTAGGACACCCCGGTAAGAAATGAGGGTGCTCTATTCTACTTAATCGGTCGGCTTAATCTATGGTATCATAAGTGACGTTAAATTTGTATATGCAATTGATATTTCTTGCTCAATCATCAAAAGTGTGTATTAAAATACGCAATAATACAAAATTTCGGTTAATCTCTTTGTATATTCATGCAGTATTTTTCCTCCCACCATATTTTTCGCACATTTTGATAATTGCTATGTTCTATATAAGTGTGTTTATAATATTTTTCGTACATTTGAATATTACGCAATCAGCTTTGAAGCAGAACATCTGCAATGCGACCAAATTTAAAGTTTTATGTATGTATGAGAATGTTACACAGAGAAACAACTTATCGAATCATAGATATATTGTTATATTTTTTTATATTATAAATTTAGCATTTTAAAACACCATCTAGTATTCAATTTTGTAAGGTGAGTTCTTGTAAAAATATAGTTAATAATGAATGTAATTTTTGTTGCTGCTTTAACCCACTTCATCATCATTCCCCTGCCCTTAACTCACACTAAGTAGGTTCATCACAACATGTTAGAAACATGTTGTCACATAATTTGACTAGGTATTTAACGACCGGGCGCCTGTCTGACGTCAACTAACCGTAGTCGCTTTTTACGACCCCTCGGTAAGAAATGAGGGTGGTCAATTCTACTCAGCCTGATATCGAATGGCGGGATTTAATCTGCTTCATATGAGCTAATATTCATGAGCAAATATTCGTTTATCAAATAGAAATATTATATCAAATAATGTCTAGATCATTTCCAATGTAAATCACAGTGAAAATGCCACTCCAAAGCAACTGGGATTATTAAACTCAAAGCAACTTTAGTCTCGATTTTATTCTGCTGATATTTTTCGTAACGTAATGATGGGTAAAGAAAATTTATTACGTTCATTTTCCGATCATATTCTTTGTCCGGACCAATTGACCAGCATTTTAATGCTACTTTCTAAGATTTTTTTTAATCTTTGATTTACCAAATGTATTTTATTTAATTACTGAAGTAATATTTTACACAATATCTTCGAAATTCTCTTTAACTCTGTGTGTGTTACTGTGTTTGATATATGATGTTTAATTTATTTTTTTTCTTGGTGAGAAAAAAAAATATAGATTTTTTTAATGTATCTGCATACTATTCTAATGTGACTTACATACGAAATACATATGAAAAATGTAAATCATTTGTATATGGAAGCTTTATTAGTATAGCATTTACTAAATTGTAAATAATTTTATTGTGTATTCATGCAAATATACGATTTATTTGTGGCGGTGAGATTATAAAAAAATAAATTAATAATCACTAATAAAATTATAGTGTCTTAATTATTAGAAATCATTTGCCTAACAAATGTTGTTGGTCAAGTAGTACTAAAACAATTCTATCACTAAAATTTAAATATTACTAGAACTTAAATATTATTGGAAGCATAGAAGCCATCCCACTCCTTGATTTTGCAATTAATACTTGATACTAATGATTTACTTTCAGTACGATCTTTGCGCTTTTAATTCCAATACCAAAATTGGTTCCATATTAATCATATGATATCAAAGTGTGTAAGCGGAAATGAATAAAGGAAACATTAATTATTGCTTTGAGTCTGCATGTCGCAGATAAATCATCACGAACCATAATTGCCGTATCATTGGAATGCGTTAATTTCGATTCAATTACAACATCCATAAAGTTGGGGCCACACTTATGACTTACAATTACAAGCCCTGATACAAAACCGGAAATTCCCTGATTTGATTACCAACAATCAAGAAAGTAACAGATTTAAAGACTACCTTATAGACATAGGCTTTAGTTTGAGGAGATCCATAATACAAAGCAATTATAAAATTATTTTACTATAATCCACGATAAAGTAAATAGAATATATATATAATGCTAAATGTAGCGTGGAATATTTGTTTTCATACCTGATACATGCAAGATTTTATATCGCGGATTTTATATAGATTTTCATCGCGGATTACAGCAAAATAATATTCTGATTAGTTTTGTACATGCAAGATTCGCAAAAACATATTACAAACCTCTTTTTACATTATCCCGAATTATATGACAGTAATTTTAGTAACAATTTTTACTGTTGTCATAAGTGAGATGAACATGGTCGACACTCTACATAGTTTAAGTTTTCATCCATACCCTTATACCACTCTAGATGGGGTTGGCACAACATTTTATTAACATGTTGCCACATAATTCGCTTACGTATTTTACAACCGGCTGTTTGACATCAATTTAATTTAGCAGCCTTTTGCGACACATCAATAAGAAAGAGGGTGGTCTATTCTACTCAGCCCGATAACGCATGGCGAGTTAAATAACCTTCATATTTTACGACACTTCGGTAAGAAAATGGGAGGTCTATTCTATTCATCTGGATACCACACTGCAAGTTTAAGTTCTATGAATTTAATATCATTGAATATAAAGCTATATTAAGATAGGCCATTTTTTAAAATATACTTCCAAGGAGGACTGTATCGGAGTTAGTGATGAGGTATTTAAACTGTAGAAAAAAAAGGGCCTTCCCTTTCCTATAGGTAGAAGAAATATGACGTTTGAAAATGACTCAATTCCTTGCAAAAGTGTTGTTCACTTATTATATGATCAATCGACTGCAATAATTTTATTTATACCCCAAAAACGATTTATAAAACAAAATTAGTATACAGCAATAACAAAGGCACAATATGGCGGTGTTATCGCTACAGTGTGATCGCAACCATACAATCAGTTGAGTGGAAAGGCACAATATATGGGATAAAGCTTTTTCATATATTGTGTGTATGGAAGTGTAATCAAATAACTTTGGCTTTACCATTTATATCGGTATATTTTATACTTTAACGAATAAAATGAAACAAAATTATTTTTTTAAACAAAAATAATAATAAAATAATTTTGCTGTAAACCGACATAAACTAAATATTTAATAACCTACTATTATTATAAATGTGAATTTTTATGAGTATGTTTGTTACTCTTTCACGGCGAATCCGCTGAACCAATATTAGTGAAATTTGGCACAATTATTCCTTATACACCGGAATAACAAATAAGCTATAGAAATCCTGTCAATTCTACAGG
Source organism: Morpho helenor (assembly GCA_029227775.1). Taxonomy (NCBI): domain Eukaryota; kingdom Metazoa; phylum Arthropoda; class Insecta; order Lepidoptera; family Nymphalidae; genus Morpho; species Morpho helenor. The sequence continues at coordinate 7,370,152 of JARGCU010000006.1, forward strand.
AATGGGATGACACTAAAAAGCGCCATCTATTATCACGCTACAACAGTTCGGGCGAACGAAGTCGCGGGTAAAAGCTTATATATCATAATGTTGAATGTAGAGTGCACTATCCGTTTTCATGCAGGATCATGATACATGCAGGATTCGTAAAAAACATGCAAAAATATGCATGCAAAAAAAGCACTACACATGTTCACTATCACAAATTCAACAATAGTTTCGCCTTGCATCCGAAGTATCATCAGAGGGATATGTACTGAATATGTGCAGTACTTGTGTTTTGTGGCGGCGAATTGGATGTTTGTGCATGTATTTTTACGAAACCTGCATGTATGAGGTATGAAAACGAATAGTCCACTATACATTTAGCATTACATATATTTTGTTTTTACTTTATCGCGGATTATATTAAACTAATTTTATTATTACTTTTATATTATGTATCTCCGAAAAATAACGCCTAATTCTAAAAATTATTTCTTTAAGTTTTTCCATTATTTTTTAAACAAAATACATCGTATATACTATGTTTTTTATGTATCAAAGAACTCTGAAGAATAACACTCTGACATTTATACAAATTAATTAATTAAGGTGCGAACTAAAACGGAATATTTATACGAATTAAACGAAAAAAAAATGTTTTCATGATGTTCACGGGCGGGGCTCTGGTCACCCCGTAACAAATTTAAAATTCGTATCACGACTAACAATTCCAGAGAGGGATATAAAATATTTCAGAATGTCCGTTTTGAGAAAATTCATTTCGAACTTGAATAAATGACTAGCGCGCTTTTTTAATGTCACGTCCAAAATAAATATGCATTATTAACAAAATATCAGTCTAAATAAAATTATCTTCTTGTAAAATTAGCTATGGTAAAAGGTGACAAGGTAAGTTGACCCGCGGTGTGGTATCCGGTTGAGTAGAATAGACCACCCTCCTTTCTTATCGAGCTATCGGAAAAGGCAACTAAGGTAAATTGACCCACCGTGTGGTATCCTGTTGAGTAGAATAGAACATTCTCTTTCTTACCGAGGTATCATAAAATACGACTAAGGTGGCCGATCATAAAATACGTAGCCAAATCATATGACAACATGTTTAAACATGTTGTGCCGCCCCCACTTAGGAGTGCGGTGCGGCGTGCAAGAGGAAGATGATGATGTTATTCGAGATGACTTATTGTGTATAAGAATAAAGTATTAAACAAAAAAAAACAAACCGAACACGCGGGTAAAACTTGTATGAAATAAAAATGCTCTCAGCTATCCATTTCTAACACAATCTACTATAGCATAGTAATAAATATTTAACCCGAGAAGGCAGTATTACGATTTTCTGCAGACTTCACGTATACATCACTGTCGGACTGACATTTTTAGGTCTGATAAAGGAAACCCCTCACAATTGGTTAGGGGTTAATTAGGCAATCTCACTTGGCGGTCGTCGGCGAAATTTCAGTCTAAATTTGTTCATTTTGTGCTGTCCACAATAAAATAAAACGAAATATTTATTATTTCGAGACTGCTCTTCGGTAGACCGATAGTCTACCGAACATCACTGCACTAAGAAACTGAAAATATTCAAGCCGTAATACAATACCTTGCTATTCATTAAGCTAGAACAAGGAAAATTATACTAGTAGAGCGAACATTTATCGTTGTATTTTTAAGTAGTTTTACTATTACCTTTGTTTAAATTCAATACTTGTTTTCATACATTTCCATTTCTTATATAATGATAGAAAATCTATTGTTACATGTTTCAAATACAACCTGCTTTAAATAATTAGGTCAATGATATAGACAGTACATTACACCAGCATGCATTCTTAGCACCTTTTAAATACAATAAAATAAACAAATACATAGATTTTTACCCTAACAGTAAAAATGCTAAAAATAAAATAATATATTTTAACCATTATTTAAAACACTCTCAAATACACACAATCACACACAACACTCACTCATACCTTATCTACATGCAAATCACTTATTTTAAGACACACACTCTCACTACACACATCCACATGCACACACACACAGCTGTAATTTTGTTTTAGTTTTTACTTTTGATCAATAACCTGAAAATGTTGTTCTTTTTTGTTTAATTGAAATGCCTTTTTACTTACTTATTAATTGTAATTTTTTGTCATCGTAAAAAACTTTTTTTTTACTGCTGTACATATATAAGTTGCACTGGTTGCACTGGTTCCCAAAATACAATTTAAACTAGCTTGGGACACAATAACTGTACATGTGCATTGTTGTAAAATAAAATAAAAAACGGTTTCCTGTAAAGTCGGTCTTACGGGCAAAGATTTTACGTGACAACGGCTTTTTAAATGTGATGGATTAGAGTGGGAGAGAGACGCAAGGCATTCGCCAGTCCGGCGGGCCTCTCTTTCATTCGGTGACTCATCGTAACAGACGTGAGCGGGCGTTACACTTTTTCATGAGTGACTCCAAGACGCAACCTAATGTAAGACGTTGTCACCTCAAAAATAAATAAATAAAAAAGACAACTTACATTATGTGCACTGTAATCTTTGTAGACAACTTTTTCGCCGTCAATGTGTCATTTGTGCGTGTTTGGGTTCTCTCTCCTGGGCTAATATCAAATACATAGTTGAATTAACTGACCTTTTATTACTTGTACCCTGTACGCTCTTTAGTAGGTTGTCATAGAGCCGTCTCTTGCCGACACTAGAGCAACTATTAGATGCTGATATGTAGGTCGTGAGCTAAGCTAACGTGTTGTGTGCAGGGTCAATGTGTAGTGGTGGCGTGTGTCTTGCCGAGCTAAATAAATTGCACCGCAAAAAATTTGTGCGTTAAAGTTTCATAATTCATCCTCCTGATCTAATCCAATTCTAAAAGGGGTCGGCATAACATTTTATAAACATATTGTCACATGATTTGGTTTCGTATTATACGATCGTCCGCTTGCCTGACGTCAACTTACCTTAGTCGTATTAACGACACCTCGGTAAGAAAGAGGGTGAGTCTATTCTACTCAGCCGGATACCACACAGCGAGTCGACTTACCCTAGTCACCTTTTATGACACCTCGGTAATAAAATGAGGGTAGTCTATTCTACTCAGCCGGATATCACATAGCTTATGTTTGACAATATTTATATAAAAATATAACAACGAACACAACAGTTACTTCAGCCTCATAAAAGTTTTATTACTCACATTCAATCAAATATAATCTAATATAAATTAGGTTCCATAAGTTTTAATGAATTAAATTTTCCATTACTATTTATAATAATTCATGTGGTTGAACATTCCGTAAAGAGTCCTTTAAAATTAGTGGTTGTTTCTGTTAGGAAATTTTAATGCATTTCGGTAGTCACATCCAGTTTTGACTCAAATTGAAAATTTCCTTTTAGCTTGACAGGTTTCCAACTTATCCGAAATCCTTTGTCAAGAGCTTTTTTTTTCAACGTTATTAGAACTGAAGAACAGTTCAACAAAACAGTTAAAAATAAGGACCAGAAAGTAAGAAAATTAACAGGTGGTTATGTTCATTTTTAAATTTTAAATCTTGAAATAGATGAAAGTGCCGGTCTGCTTCTCTGTAGAATATTATAACCTTGAAGCATGCGAACGTGTGTGACCTTTGACTTTCAATCTTGTAGCCTGTTTAAGAGTTTAAATAGATTAAACAGAATTGCTTTTTCTAGTAATAATATAATGTTTTCTTTGTTATTAGTCACAGTTATTTTTTGGTAAAGCATTAAGCAATGGATGTAAATGTATTTCTTTTATTTTAGATGTTATTAAAATATCACCAGCCAAAAGGTTTAAGCTGTAAGAAGCAAGAAGAATTAAGCTGTGATAACCCAGCGGTGACACCGTGCGACTCTTTCAAGGAGGTCACGGATTCAAATCCCGCACGCAGCAATGAGTTTTCTATAAAAAATTGTGTGTCTAATTGATAATTGCAATTTATCATACGCTTTTCAGTGAAGGAAAACATCATGAAGAAACCTGCATATCTTAAGACCCTCTCCTAGGGATATATGTAACCTATCAATCCATATTGGAGTAGCATGGTAGGTTTTAGCTCTAATTCTTCTCTCTAAAAAGGGGGGAGAGGAGGCCTATGCTCAGCACTGGGATAGTAATCGTCCGTTACTTTATTTTTTTACTCTACAGCAATAAGATTATGTGCCACATAAAACAAGCAATCTCAATGTGTCGTGAAATATGGATAAAAGTTTCAATGATTAAACATTTCTGTGATTAATGGAGCCATTGACTTCGTTCTTTCAACGTGACGCTAAAATATTACGCAAATCTTATTCGTTCAGGTTAAAAATGAGTTTTCTTAGAAAAGAGCCGTATTCACGTAATGAAAACTTCAAATTTAATTTTACGCAACTATACCATTTTGCGAACGTAATTTATTTTTTTCATTAAAACTATGTACAAAATATGATTAGTTAAAATTAATAACTGAAAAATAATATATTAATGGTTTTGGTAGTCATGATTATTAACCACTATCCGCCGTGTGGTTTTTGATTAATTTTGGTGGTAATTTTAATTGAAATAGATTAGGCGGTTTCCGAGATTAGAAACAAAACAATGACATGAGATTTATGTAACACATCAACAGCCATTAATACAAATAAAATATGTTTGTATTTCAAAATGAAAACCTGATTTAGATAAGACTATTGCAACTTAAAATCGAAACAGTGCGTTTACCTTCATTACTTACATGTTTAAATATTTCGTGACGTGATTTGGCTACGAATTTTATGACCGACCGCCTGGCTGACGTCAACTTACCTTAGTCGTATTTTACGACACCTTGGTTAGAAATGAGGGTGGTCTGTTCTACTCAACCGGATACCACACAGCGCGTTGACTCACCTTAGTCGCCTTTTACGACATCTCGGTACGAAATCAGGGTGGTCATTTCTACTCATCCGGATACCACGAGGCGGGTTGACTTACCTTAGTCGCCTTCTAAGACAACTTGTTAAGTAATGAGGGTGGCCTATTCTACTCAGCCAGATTATCGGATACCACACGAAGGTCGACTTACCTTAGTCGCTTTTAACGAAACCTCGGTAATGATTGAGGGTGCCGGATATCACATGGCAATATATTTAAAATCGACTATGTAATAAAAATCTACGAATACTAAGTAAATGTCCAAAATTATTTATTAAAGTATGATACGTAGGACTTATACGTTCATTTCTAAACGATATTTTCTCTAACATAATTATGAACATTTAAAAGATGGGAAATTTAAATTAAACTTTTAGGTTTGAATAAAAGTATAAAAGTGTCTCCTTTTTATCATTAAACTGCCACAGCGGTCTAAAGATTGAAAAGCCAAAAGAAATGACTACTTACGTTAACGATAAGATCTTATTCAGATTTAAAAAGTCGGTCCTCTCAAAGCCTGAATGTTAGAATCCCATTCAATAATATAATAAGACTTCAACATATATACGGGTATAAAATCTTCGATGTGATACAAGTTAAGTAATGACATATGGAGCTTTATTGACTTCTCTTTTCTTCATTCAAATTTATTGGGAATGCACCATACATACTGTAGTGTATGCGACCTGAGATGTGTGTATCTTACCTTATATATTAATATACAAGACACATATATGTAATACATACATGAACATACACTAATACTTTACAAAGGAAACATTACGCGCTCTTAAAATGCACATGTCAGTAACACGAAAGCCCTTGGTGAGAGTGGACGTGTTGTTACTTATTAGTGCGTATTTGATCCTGTGATATACTCATACAACGTTAGTTTATATACAATACAAGTGAACTCATAAACTACATATACAAAATACTGTAAGCGCTACTAGCTACGATAAATATTGTAACAACGATAATTTTATTTTACACTTATTCAATAAATAAGAAGCAATTTTCTCAAAAGCCAACCCATTTATTTATTTATTTATTTAACTTGTCACGTATTGACGGCGACAAAGTTTTTCTATATTACTGACTCAACTATTCAAAGGAGGTTGTATTTGAAACATGTTCTAACTGTTAGGGATTGGACAGTGTTGCCAATTAATGTATTAGTAGTTTTAGTGTGCGTTTCGAACAGCAAAAGAGCGGGAAACATTTTTGACAGGTGACGTTCCGGGCGTGTTAAAAGTTAGCTTTTGTGTGTGACAGTGGACGGAGAAACAGTGAATACAGTCTTTGTAAACTTAAATATTATCTTATTATTTCACGCAAGCTTACATAACAATGTATTTTTTGTTTTACAGTATATTTTTAGCAATTTAATTTTTGTGCATAAAAATATACATTTTTGTAATGTTACATACAAAGTCAAAGTAGTAACCGACATAATCTTACGGCTCCTGCTTTGCGCCTTGCAAAAGTCATTTGGACTTGGGTATAAGATTCTATAATAAAATTTCGCAATCAATTTTATCTTTGTCATAGGAGCAGTTTAAAAACACGGTTTAAAGAAGGCTTATCATTTGTGTAATTTGTTTATGTATTAGTTTGTATTTATTAGTATGTCAGTTTACTTCATAACACGCCACGTACCTACTCTGTGTGTTACAGTTTTAATCTAATCTAATCCAAAGGCTGTCTGGAAGAAATCTAATAATAAATAATATCGCTAATAAGCGATAAGGCCGCATTTTGTGCCGTACAATATTGTTATTTTTATATTTAGTTTAATACAAATGTTTGTATTTATAATATTGGTGTACAATAAAGTATATATAAATAATGACGTAATATATCTAGTTGTAAGAATTATGTTTTTAAAAAGCGGTCGCCGAGTTTCTTACCAGCTCTTGTCGATAGGAATAGCTTTCCGAATCAGCTATAGAGTAAAACATTTAAAAACAATTGTTTAAAAGTTTTGAATTCCAATTTGACTTTGTTTATTGCTGAATTCTTGATTATTAAATATCTTTTTTTTGGCGTTTATGACCTTATGAGATATAAGAGCGTAAATAATAAACCTTAAGTTAGTCGTGTATAGCTGACCTAAGACAAAATTATTTCATCCTATTTCATTAACAAAACGTTTAAATTATTAGTACCTGGTTGACTGGTAATTTTTTTTACAAAATAAAAAAAAGAAACTAAAAAAAAAGAAAGAAAAAATATTGGGTAGGTGGGGCTCGATCCTAGGTTTTTTCATTTCTCAAACTCGCCGATTTCCTGAATAAGCTACGCTGACTTGACAATTTACAGCAAAAATAGTGTTTTATATTAAAATGCCAAATGGATTTTGAATTGCCAGATGCCCAAAACAGGGATAAAATGATTTTAATAAAACCTATTTAGATCGATTTTTCTCCCCCCTACATACTGAATTTCAGGAAAATCGTTAGAGCCGTTTCCGAGAGTTCGATACACATACAAGATTAACTCACTTAAACATTAAATTAAAGATTTCGAATACTAATAAAATTTCTGTGACAAACCGCGAATGCGGGTTGAAGAGGAAGAAATAAAGTATGTTTACAACTTGAATTTCGCAATTAACTAAAGTAACGTTTGCGTTCAGTTTTTTGAAATGCTTTTCACGTTGCATTCTGCTGCAGTCAGCAAGCGTCGACGAAGCTCAGATTTCCCTGGAGTAAAAAAGCGTTTGTAACAGTATGTCACTTACACCCACTTTGCTGAGATAAAAAGATTACTTTTACCTCGACATGAAACGCAAATGTTTATTTACGAGCATGTTCTAAAAATTACCTTTGAATCTTTTTTTTGTAGTACGATGTCATGAAATCGAAAAGTAAATAAATATTAAAAAAATAATAACAAACAAAGTTAAATTTACTGAACTAACGGTAAATAAAAGAAGAATATTAAAGATTTTTAATTTTTAATAGTTTTATTACAACATTAAATATATATTTTTTTGCATTTTAGAGCCTAAGCCTATTCTATATTTATTTAAAACTATTTATATATAATATATTTACCTGTTGTCTGTAACCCACAACACAAGTATTAAATTTCTTACAAGTACTTTGGAAACAATGTAATTGTCCCATTTATATATTTATTTTTATTTCTGTTAAAACGTCACCATAAAAATTTACATTTATGGGATTTCGAGATTTCGAAGAAGAAGGCTTCTTCCATCTCTTACTCTTAACTATTTGCTTTACTTCGCTCCAGACAAAAAGTGATGGATATTATTAGTAATTCAAACGATTTCTGCTTCTTTGTTCTGAGTTTGTGAGTAAAGACAGCTTGTGTTTCATTTCCATATTCCATTGCTAGATCTGTTGATTTATGTCATATGTCTATAATAAAATGTCATGCTATGTAAAAACACATGGAATTAAGAAAACGTAAAAATAAGAACAGCAGAACAGAATTTACTATTCTTGATTTAAAATAGTATCTTAGATCAAATTAATGCATTTTGGTTTACACGGAATTTGCAAATAGAAATTTGTCAAAGATAAGAAAGAAATCAGATTATGCAAATCTAGGGTAGAGTAGTGACTAGCAAATATATTTGAAAAAAAAATTGCTTGCTAAAGGTATATTATTCAATTCGGCTTAATATAATCCAAGCTCTGGATGATTTGTCACGCGCAGCTTTAATAAATAATCTTTACGTATTTTATTTCGTTTTATCCCCTACCTTAATAGTGAAGCGGTGTTTACTTACATTACTTGTGTAAATAGGTAAGAAAATACAAGTCCGATTACACGTTAGACTATTTTTAAAGGTCATAGTTATTTTTAAAACTTTTTTTTCTTTTTTCTGAACAGTTTTAGTACATACATATAATGTGTGCCGTGCTTGTCTATTGTTGTGTTATTGGCGGCTGGTAGTGATTACTTGTTTTCAAAAATTCGGCATGTATGAGAACGGACTCCACATTTAGCACTACATATATTTTCTTTTATCGCGGGTTATAATAAATTAATATTTTCATCGCCTTAAAGATAAGCTTTCTAAAATCTCTATAGTAATCTGATTTGGTCCAAATGCCTTATTGTTTTGTTTAGACTAAAAGGTAAAGTAAGTCTTGACAAAGGTAGCGAGCCACAATTCCTAGATTTCATTAAGTTTTATTACGCAAAAAAATATCTGAAAAAACCTGAAACATTAAAATTCCAAGTATTCGCCTTACGTTTGCTTTTGTTTTTTGTTTCTCCGTCGAGGCGTTTACCATTGCAGAGATTAATGGGGTTGGCTCAACTTTTAATCTTTCGGGAGTGAAAGGTTGTTATCATAAAAGATTATCGTCACCTTCATTTTGTGTACTTTTCTTGAAATTTTAGTAAGTAATGTTTTTTTTTAATTCAATGTTTTTTTTATCAGAAAACCAACTGCTAATTGTTTGAAGCAACTATATTTCTCTAAAAAATATATTTTTTAGTCATTGAAGCAGTGATGCTAAATTGACGATTCTACATTACACTTACCAGGGGCGTCACTGGTTCTACCCTCTTGTAGGCAGTTATATGCTTAGTTAATATGAACGAAACGAACGAAAAAAAATTGGCATATTGTAAATTGCCCAGCTCTGGGATACGGATAGGCGATTTGACTTAATCTTACACAATATTGACTAATTTTTATAATTTTCATTTCAAGTCAATCTGTTCTAACTTTAAATATCACTACATATTATAAAACAAAGTTCATATTTCCGTATGTACGCATAAAACTTTAAAACTACGCAACCGATTTTGATGCGGTTTTTTTTAATAGATAGAGTGATTCAAAAGGAAGGTTTGTACGTATAATAACATTCAATACGAAGTAGAGAAATACTGTAATTTTTGAGGTTTCTGTAAATAATTACATTTTTTTCCGCTTACATTGCAAACGCAGGCTAAACCCTACGAGATTTGTCAAAATGATGTACTAAGTATTTGTACACCTTAAAAAGGTCTACAGAAAAGTCCGCGATGGTATATGTCTATCTCTTATGGATAACCCACAATAGCAGTTTTTTTCATTTACTTTTTACGAAAAATGATGCCTTATGTTCAAAGCAATTTTTATACAATACAGCATTAATCCTTATCCAATTGAGTACCTTAAATAAATTGTTGATTTAATATAGATCAATATTGCCGTTTACAGCATGTAATTTAAGTGAACATTTTCGGAGATATTACAGATTTAAAATCCCGCGAGGAGGCCGCACTTCGACCTATAAGCACTTCGGATTTAGCAGCGACCGGAGGCGCAACTAAATGTCCTTCTTTCAAGTTTATATTGTCTAATGATAAGAAACCTATGAATGTTGTATGTAAAGACTAATCTAATCAATTGAAAAATAAATAATATCACTACATAGTATAAAACAAAGTCGCATTCTCTGTCTGTCCCTATGTCCGTATATCCCTATGTATGCTTCAATCTTTAAAACTATGCAACAGATTTTGATGCGGTTTTTTTTAATAGATAGAGTGATTCTAGAGGAAGGTTTTTACGTATAATAACATTCAATACGGAGTAGAGAAATACTGTAATTTTTGAGGTTTCTGTAAATAATTAATTTTTTTTCCGCTTACATTGCAAACGCAGGCTAAACCCTACGAGATTTATCAAAATAATGTACTAAGTATTTGTACACATTGAAAAGGTCTACAGAAAATTCCACGATGGTATATGTCTATCTCTTATGGATAACCCACTATAGCATTTTTTGTCATTTACTTTTTACAAAAAATAATGCCTTATTTTTGAAGCAATTTTATACAATACAGCATTAATCCTTATCCAATTAAGTACCTTAAATAAATAGTTGATTTAATATAGATCAATATGGCCGTTTACAGCATGTAATTTAAGTGAACATTTTCGGAGATATTACAGATTTAAAATGCCGTGAGGACGCCGCGCTTCGCCCTATAACACTTCGAATCCAGCAGCTATATCGTTCTTTCAAGAGTTTGTTTAACGACAAGGAAGCTGTGAATGTTGTATATAAAGACATTCTGTAATTAATTGTTAAAATTAAATACATAGGGAAAATGTAAAAGTAAATAAGTAAAAATGTACTATATGAATTTAGATATTCCAAAGATGGAAATTGTTTTTCTCCAAATTTAACGCTTGCGGGCCACGGGCAGTAATGAATAAATCAAAACTACTGGATCGATTTTAATCATTTTTTTTACACTGAATGACATGGGATATATATTTTATACCCGTGCGAAGCAGGGGCAGGCCGCTAGTATTTTATATGATAAAAAATCAAATCAGAGGTTTCGGAATTAAACAGTATCTCATGAGACTGTGATCGATTATTTGTCAAAATAATCAGGAAACGGTATAACCTAGAAAAAGTAAGAAAGTTGTATCTACCATATTGCCAGCTTGTATATAGTATGTAAGTATATAGTATGTTCAACCCTTTTCTAAGTCTTTTTTACTATATGAGAACATTTTTTACAGAATTTTTCATTACTTTGATGTACAGAAATTGAAGAAAAGATGCTTTTACTAATAGGCGAGTAAACATAGCAGTATATTACTCTACATAGAATTGTGGCTACATTCAATGACAAAAAGTAAACAAAGACACAACAAAAAAATCAGGCTATTCGCAATATGTCACAACAATAGAATTTATTCACTCACTAACCACCACTCGTATTTCGTATTCAATTGCTTGGAAAAAAGCGATCGAATATTTCTCTAACTGGGATTTTTTTTTCTTAGATGTGTTGGCAACACTGTTTTGACAGCATGATGTTGGTGGACCTGACGCCACGCAGTGGGAGTTGCCGCTGAGGTGTGAGATTATTAACCACTCAGAACTCCGGTGACTTGTTCATTGCAACAAGCGAATGAAATACACCAAAAGTGTACTCAGTCTCTCTCTCTTTCGTCAACCAATAGACTTGCACTGTCGGATATAGGTCTCTTCAAAGGACATTAACGCTATATGCCACGGTATTCACGGATTCAGCGGCTCTCCGTGACTTTTTTAAGGTGTTTCTATATGAAAATTTCCAGTGTGGTATCGCCATTCTAACACCATGAGACCTCAAAGTCCAACGGTTCTTCAAAATATGTGTATTCAATGTATATTTTAAATTAATTAGTGTGGCCCAGTTGTTACAGATACAGTGGCGTTTTGCCATAATCCTACTAATATTGTAAATGCGAAAGTTTGTGGGTATGGATGTATTTTTATTACTTTTTCACAGCGAATTCGCTGAACCAACATCGATGAAATTTGGCACAATTATTCATGATATACTAGAATAACATATAGGCTAAAGAAATCTATAGGAATAGGATGACATCTATTATCGACCTAACACACGACGCCAGTACACGCTACCGAAATTGTGGGCAAAAGCTAGTAAGTTTCTATTTAGTGTGTCGACTCCAACTTCTGAGGAGACAAGTTATTTATTTGTTAGCAATTTTAAGAATAGTGATATAGAAGAATAATAATGCTTAGAACGTAGAATACTTAGTGCTTACTAGATCTACACAGCATTATAGTCACAAGCTCATTAAATGAGAAAAAAGGAAAAGTTTTTATTTAGGAATAATTTGTGAAGGTCTTAAAAACATTAAGCGTCTAACTATTTGTTACAACTACACACTATTTCACTTTGCAAGCGCTGAGAGAGCTCTGATTTCCCACGAGAAGAACAGACATTTGCTTCAGCGTAAGTCAGTGTCTAAATAAGAATTATACGTAAAACTTAAAATACACCTTGAAAACCAGGAATATTGTTTACAATATTCATCATCACGTCGTTTCTATTCGTACGTAGGTACAAAATATTGAATTTACCAGGAATATTGTATGAAAACATGATAACTTTTACGTGGTAGGTAATATGTACATCTCTCAGGTTTTGTTCATGTTTTACAGACATATTTTCTTTTGAATTGATATACAACTAGTTGTACCAGCAGCTTCGCCCGCATGCAAATCAGTGTGTTACAAATTTTATCTCAAATTGAAATTTGAACATAAAATTAGTTATCGTGAGTTAATTATAAGAGATTTTTAAATAACTTTCACCGTTTACTTAGCGCACGCAAGGAAAGCTTTAAATTTTGCCGTTTTCGCAATGTTTTTTATTACTGCTCCTCTTCTATTCATCTTAGCGTAATAGTATATAGTCTATAGCCTTCCTCGATAAATGGACTATCATACATTCAAAGAGTTTATGAAATCGGTTCAGTAGTTCATAAGATTAGCGCGTTCAAACAAACAAACAAACTCTTCAGCTATATATATAAGTATAGACATCTGTGCTTTTATATTTCTCCCATTACCGTACAATTATAAGATAGCAACCCCTAGACATTTTATGTAATACCGGATTGTACACATTGCCGGTGACGTTAACTCGAAACCTTTCAACATTAAAGCTTAGCATTATATTCAAATGAAAAACAGGAAACGTAGCGTCGCTTCATGGAAATGAATGCAAAAATAAACGAGGAAAATGTAAAATTACAAAATAGTTTTGGTATTAACATTCAATGTAGATTTTCCTTTTTTCATTACAAGTTATCAGTTTTTTCTTTGAATAAAGACGTGTGTGTGAACAGAGATAAAAATTTGAAGGTCTTTTAGATTAAAATATTTTATAATAAAACGACGATATTTCTCCTTTATTCTTGTTCAATAAATAAAAAAACAGTTTTCCCAGAGTCAACCCATTTACTCTTTCGTAACACCTCAATGAATGACACATAAAAATATGACAGCCACAATGCTTTTTCATATTAATCGCCAACTCTATGAAGGAGATTGTATTAAAAACATGTTGTAACAATTTTTTATATTGTTACGAACATGCGAAAAGAGAATTCACGTCAGAAGAACATTCACGTTGTTTACGAATCGTGTTCTGTATCCCCGCTAAAAAGTTAAAAAGGTTTTTTTACGAGGTATCCAAGTCCACGAACTCCCGTACGTAACAATATGAAATTAGTTTCAGTACATCACTACAACATAGGGTGTAAGACTAAGTCGGTATTTCTGGTTCATACAGTACTTGACATTAGCAATTATAATAAATAAAACAAACTTTGAGTATATTATTATATATTAGTTTGATTTTAATATTACAATAATAAAACAATTTTTCCCAAGAAATAAGAATAAACAACAGTAGTTTAACAAAACTGAGCAATAAACATAGAATTATCTCATCAATTATATAACAATGGCTATGCCGTTGGCTTATTAAGATTAATTTAAAAAACTCTTAAAAAGAACAATTTGACTGTACATTTTGTATTAAATACAAGAATTAACAAATTATTCTAATGTGATTATTTTTCACTTACCATTACTATAGAGTAATAAATAATAAATCCTATTATATACATCATGTATTCAATATATAACCTATATGATCCTTTAATTCTTAAATTTACGGTATTCTTATCTCTAGGTGTATCTTAAATAGATTGCTTAACTATGAGACATTTTTGTTTATGTATTTTGTTTCTTGTATTAAATATTATTAATACATAAAAATATAATAATCGCACAACTTGACATGTCCAGTATCAAAACTCTATGTATGTAATGTGAGCTAATTTAATTATATACCACATTAGTAAAGAAAAAGTTTATAAGAGAGAAAGCTTGATAAATTCATAGTTTTACAACTGAGCATGTTAAGTGTAAAAAAGGGTAACATAGATATTCTCTTAACATAAATTCATTTTCTTGGTTCCTGCAAAATTTTAAAAGATGTTTATGGAATGACTTGACATTTTTACCCGTTGAATTTCTAAATGAATTTTAATATGGAGTGTTTTCATATACTTATTCAGAGGTTGCGAAGAAAGTGAAAAATTGCAGGTTGAGCCAGATTGAAATAAAAGATTTTGCCAAACTATGACTCCCAAAATGTTATCGCATAAAGACTCCAACTCATAAAAATACCATAATATTCGCGGCATATATTTGAGATCACTTTATTCCTGCGTTATTCGAATTATAAGAGTAAAAAAAGTGTGATTAATAACCTATAATAAGCATTTAATAACCAAGTATGATAGCATCACCTTGTTTCTTTTTTATCGTTATGTCAGATTAAAACGGAAAAACTTTAAATTGAATTGTCAATATGCCATTGACTAACAATCATTATACACTCTGAGAAGAATTATTTCACCGGTATTTAGAAGTTTTGCTCTTAGATCTGGTATCAATGTTAACTTTATAGTGTTTGACCTCTTGGGCTTTTATTTTATAACTATAACCATTAAAAAATTCTTTAGCCATCCAGGGCATGCGTTAAATGTAACAATTTAAGTAAAAATTAGAAATGAGTTATGAAAAAGAAAATAAATTCACCATTATGTTTAAAATAAATGTCAGGTACAACGTTCGTTAAATACAAAAAGTGTTCAACTTATTTCATTTATGTTTATTATTAAGTAAAAATCATTGTTAGCATTATAATAGTAATAAAACATAAACTATGTGGCGTCCAGTAACGTGTTCCTGTATTCCAGGTATCATGGTGAACGGCGGCTTGATTCTCACCTAAAAATTAAAGTTACTTAAACTACGGTTTAAAAACAGATAAAATATGCCCTATTAAAAAGTAAAGATTCTACTATAGGAACTAAATGATTATGACGAATAATTCAGTTCTGTAACGATAAAGTTCTTAAAGTATAATTTTACTTTTATAAGATTATTCAATAAAATGTTGTTTCATGTATGTATTTGTTATATCGTACCGTAAGACTTAGGGACCTCCAGAATTTTATTAGTGTATCCGCATATTAACATCATTAAGTTAATAGAATATTCACGTAGATATGATATCATGACGTTATATAAAATTACACTAAAGATATAAAATATACTCAGAACACCTATGCAGATGATGGAAAAGTATATAAAATTATATAAAGCTTGTCCAGACATCCACTTATAACCGTATCGGTATTTTGTATTATACTGGATATTTTTCCTTAATTAGATACTAAAGAGAGAATGCAAAAATATTAATAAACATAATTTCTATAATAAATTTTGTCTGTAGTTATATTTGTTGTTCGTTTGGTACTTTTATTTTACCTTAGTAGCTTCTCAAAAATTGTAAGTACAATAAGCTAAGACGCTTGTGGGTGAGAACAGTGGGCATGTTTTGTTTAAAAACAACAATACTTAACAATGATTACTAATTGCTTAATTACTGAACAAAATCAATGTAACTTGAATTTAATCCTCAAGAATTGATTTTCATATCGATCTTCTTTTCCCGAAGTGGAAGTTATATGAGAATTTTTAGCATTAATACAAACGTAAACTAAAAGCATTGTTTGAGGGGTGTCGTTTTAAATGATCAAACTCTACATTATAATATAACTTTACTATTTAGTTATAAACTGTTTAGTTATTACATATTATATAAATCAAGTAGAAATCGCTTTTAGCGTCATGGCCGCCTATTGTACCAATACTTTTTTAATGTGTCTACATCCATTGCTTTTAACCAATAAAGTGAATTATCTATGTATCTAGTTTTAATATTTATTAATGTTTTGTTGCTATATTATTACTCACCAATCAAAACATGTACGTTGACAATGACTTGAGAGTGATTTTGTAAATGACACGAGTAAGTACCGGAGTCGTTTTGCGATGCAGAACTAACGCTGATTGTGGCACTGCAAATATAAAAGAAACAATGATATATTGCATATACACTAAGAGGACAATGTCAGACAATTTTTTCATACAAGTCAAAGCGTTTATTTGATATTATTCGTGACTTTCTAGATAAAATGTTTACATTATTATAATAAAAAATATATACAACAATTACACATACGGCTGTCTGTTCCAAAACAACTTAATATTTGTATTATAGGTGAAAGGTAGTACTAGTAAATATAGTGTAAAATACATATTTATTAGTACAATATAGTTTTAAATACATACTTAAATATATATACAAACCTGGATTCGAAGAACTAACAAAATTTTGACCCTCGGGAATCGAACCCGCCACCCACGAAGCTGAAGGCAGGGTCAATGTCAACTGCGCCAACGAGCCAGTCAATTATAAATTGTAATTTATCATTATTAATATTTATATTCTAATATCCACAACTTTTCTCCTCCTTTAATGCTTGTACATATTTTTTAAGTATTATGTTCGTTTGTCTTATTCATAACAAATGTTTTCCATGTCATCATGAGCAAGGGATTTAATACAACTCGTAAGATATTTACATTTTTTTGCATTAACCGAAAAAAGGACGAAGTAAAAAGACTGTGCCGTCGCTGGAAGTTTTTTCTTTATGACGGTAACGACCGCTTTTGCACACGTTTTTTGATTTAACGTCGCTCAGATGTGATGACAGCGAAGATGAGATATGTGATAGAAGAAAACAGAGTATTAAGTATTCAGGACATTTCGATTTCAACTGTTCTTCATACCGCTCATATTATTTGGTTCGTTTGTTACTAACTTTTCAAAAATAAGTATTTAAAAGAAAAACTTTGAAAATCCCAAATACCAATTATTTTTCATACTCTGTTAAGAATTAAATAGGACGTCATTTTCTTTTTGTCGTCATCAAAACATCATTGACATGTAACATTTAAAGATTGTAATCAATTTACTGTAAGATATATTATTTTTTGTTTTATTGAAAGAATCAAGTAAAATGTCTTATCGCTAGGAGTTTGATTTTTTTTTTTTTTTTTTTTTTTCGGACACTAACTAAGGCTGTTAGCCATGAAGGCTTTGACAGCGTCACCGGGAGAGTGGGCGAGCGCAGAAGCATCGCCGGGGAGGAGTTTGACGACAAAAAGGCCTTTTTATAGACTTTTTTGATCTGTCGTAGCTGAAATGAAGTAAAGCAATGTGATGAAAAAAGGCTGAAGCCAAACTATAGTCTAGCAGTTTAAGCATAAAAAGCTAACTTAACCTATCGGAATAATCCAAAATTTATCTTATTTTTCATTTATATTATACTAAAAGCAAAAATATATTATATTATAAATCTTAAATCTTCTATTCTTCTTCCAACAAATCTTATTTTTTTTTACCGAAAAGACCGCATTTTCCTACTACATCGCTTAAAATGACAATTCTCGCATCTAAATCTGGTAAACCCTGTCTTTATATATCGCCTTTCTCAGGTCTGATCCATAGGGGTTTTATTTTTAAATGAAGAAATATACTTTTAGTAAAAGTGAAGTGATTTTAAGTTAAGAATACAAAAGTAAAAAGATGCCAAAAAATAAGAGTAAAAAATAAATTTTGATATCGAAATATTGAGAATGTAGTGAAAGAAAACTAAAACGCTATGAAATTAATATCTGTTCGTAAGACCATCATTGTTACTTATTGATTTCAGGCCACGTCTCTCTGCGTCCGTATCGAATGACTTTCACAACTCGAATTCCTTTCATATTATTCATTCGTTTATTATCTATCAGGGGAGTGAATCTTGGATTTCGGTCCAACCATGATTAATATAACGCTTTACTAATATACAAACAAGTTTTTATTATATTCAGAATCTAAAGAGGTATATAGCAATTACAAGAAAATAAATATTAGTTTGCTATTTTCATGTCATTTGTATAGCACCAGGATGCCGTGTCGTATCCGGCTGAATAGAATAGTACCACCCTCTTTTCTTACCGAGGTGTCGTAAAAAGCCACTAAGGTTTGTCGACCCGCCGTGTGGTATCCGGCTGAGTAGAATAGACCACCCCCATTTATTACCACGGTGTCGTAAAAGGCGACTAAGGTAAGTTGACTCACCGTGTGGTATCCGGTTAAGTAGAATAGACCACCCTCTTTCTTATCGAGGTGTCGTCAGGCTGGCGGCGGGTCGTAAAATACGTAGCCAAATTATGGGACAACATGTTTATAACATGTTGTGCCGACCCCACTTAGAGTGGGATAAGGGCAGGAAGATGATTTTTGTATAGCGCCAGGGTAGGTATTTTTGGTTATTTAAAACAAAAATCCATCTATGTTCAAATTCCATCTAACAATTGCAATTATTTTTAAAAACTAATAAAATTTTGTTAGTATGGTCCATGGTTTCTTCACCATTATTTTACGTGTCGCAATATGATTATTTAATCTGTGGTATGTTATACATTTATTGTTGCACTTAAGCGGTGTGCGTTTAAATCTCCCTCAAATAAGCGTAGATATATTAAAATATACATAATAATAATTTTACCTTTAATAATAGATTTTTATTTGCTTATTGTGCTTTTTGTATGCTTCCATACACATGTATACATGTAGGCGAAAATTATTATAGTTTATTAAAATAAAAAGAAATCAATATTGTCTTAGACGGAACGTAGCGGCGAGTGAGGGAGTAGGAATGATATGTGTAAGCGAGACAATAGAGGACAGGATAGCATGCAAGATAGCTGAAGGCAAGGTGACAAGAATTATAAGCGTTTTTTAAATATATCAACGAGTCAACAAATCCCATCCCTCTACACACACATAAAAGTTAATGTAAAGCTTTTTACCTCATATTACGCCACGAAACCGAGTCAATAAAATCTTTCCCTTGCTTTTTCCAAGTAAGTCCGTAAACATTGTTCACCAGAGCTCTTGTGACTGGCTTGAGAGTAGTTACTTCTGTTGTTCTACTTGTCCACTCAGTGTTCTTAGCGGTTGTACTTATGCTAACTGTTGACGTAATAGTCGTAGTTTCAACACTCCAACTTTTATTCAACATTAAATCTATCTTATTGAATATTGTACTCATTTTTGTAGTCAATTCCGTAGTAGTTGTTAACGGTGTTGTGGTTGGTAATATTTTAGTAGTCATTGTTGGCTTAGTGGGTAGTGATATAACGTATTCCTCTGATATAACGCATGAAAGTTTTATGGAACTGCCGGCTTTATAGAACCTATCTTTTACGTCATGTGTTTTATCACCATTTATAGTTAATACGGGAGCTGTAAAAAATAACGGTGTTAGTATACGCTGGATAGCTATTCGATGTGGTTAAAGCTATAATTTAAAGAAGACATTGGAAATAAAATTGCAAAAAGGTATAATAAAAAAAACACAGTAACGGCCTGGTATTATCCCACTGCTGGGCATGGGCCTCTTCTTTTTTGGAAAGAAGAGTTGGAGCCAAAAGCTACCAAGCTACTCCAATAGGGATTCGCAAGTTACACGTATCTGCAGAACAGATGAAAATCTGGGCCTTTACTCAGCAATGGGATAGTCACAGGCCTACTTTATACTATATTAAATTTTGTATATAATCGTATTCGAACAGTACATTCTATACCAGATAAGCCAGAATAATTCATTAAAATATTCTAATATACAAAATAGTTAGTAGCGCCGTGTGTTATCCGACCGAGTAGAATAGACCACCCTCATTTCTTACCGAGGTGTCGTAAAAGGCGACTAAGGATGACGCTGGTCGTAAAATACCTAGCCATAACATGTAATAACATGTTGTGCCGACCCCATTTAGAGTGGGATAAGGGCAGGAGAATGTCGATGATAGAAAAGACATAATGATGTGATTCATTAAATAAATTGTTACTTTAATACATAATTTCATAAAATTTTAATTCATATATGCAAACGTTAATGCCATAACGTTTACTTTATAAAATATTGTTGCTTTCAGCATTAATCACTCCACCGCATTCATTTTGTATGATGCAATATTCTTTATGCGGCCGCTCGTTGTGCTCATCACTTCATACAATTTCAATAAAAACCAAATACATAAATACGTTTCGTGTTTAATTCATACATCACGTTAAATTCTCATACATTTTTTTTACATGCACATTTTTGTGTTCCTTTTTACGAATAATACGAATTTGTATTCGATTTTTAAATAAAACGGTAATATAAGAAAGTAGTTCAGATAATTGAAACGTATTTGATTCTAGGAAATGTTGCGTTTGCCGAGAGAATTGGGCCTGAAACGGGAATCTTTTTTTGTTGAAAGGATTTTGCAAGACGACCTAAATTGAAAAAACAATTTACCCGCCTACTCTAGTTTACTGTAGAATAGATATATTCATTGACTTTATAATGTGGCATTGATTTGATGAAAGAAGTTAAATTCAAACAACACTGTTTTTTATATTGTTTACGCCATCCATTTTGGTAATAAATGTTTTGCTGAATCCAATAGCAGCATTTGTGCAAAGATTTACTAGCATTCATATTTGAAATCTATATTATTACATCGATAGAATTATTATACTTAGAGTATGGGAGCAATAGGTAGGCAGGTAAGTGAGAGTGACAGAATAAATAATGAGAAAGAAGATGAAACTCGTACACTTTATCTTTGTCTAATCACACATTAAAAATTTAGACATTTCATCACCCTCCTGCCCTTATCCCACTCTAAGTGGGGTCGGCACAACATGTTAAAAACATGATGTCACATGATTTGACTGCGTTTTTACGACCGGCGGCCTTCCTGACCTCAACTTACCTTAGTCGTATGTACATTCTACTAAACCGGACACCACACGGCATTAAAAAGTTAGACATGTGTTTCTCTTTAATGTAATATTGCACATTTTATCATAGCACCATCAACATCAAGTTGATCAAATGTTATCCCTGTTACAGTCCTAGCTTCTTTTTATAATGGAGCGGCCAGTATTACAAATATCTACGTTACTTGCAATGAAGTAAACTTGGCAGCTCAGCAAACTTCGCTCTACCTCATTATCTCTCTTTATACAACTAATCTCTAGTATGCTTTCCACACATACTTACCTACCGCTGCTATACACTGTCCATTATATTAACCATCTTTTGACAGATTGACGATAGTGATGTCCTAAAGATTCTCGTATGCGATACCATTCCGATTATAGTACCTACTATCATTAATCGAATTACGTACCTAAGTAATTCGATTAATGATAACCTACGTAAACTAGATTACTACTTGAGAAAAGAAATTCCAACTTTGAGAAAACTTATTGTTTCTTTGAAAAGAAGTGGTCTATTTCATGGTGAAAAATCTTCTTTGGTCAAAGTTTTGAACACAATTGGCTTTTCATATAAAAAGTTAAATAAAAGAAAATTATTAATGGAACGCACAGATATAGCTATAGCACGTTGTGATTTTTTAAGAGAGGCAAAGAAAATACAAGATTGGGCAAATATTGTTTTCACGGATGAAACATGGCTCAACGCTAACCACACACTATCTCGTTTCTGGACTGATGATACTGCTGATTCCACTTCCTCAGTACCAATGGGAAAAGGTGAGCGCCTAATCATTTGCCATGCAGGTACGGCAAAAGGATTTGTACAAGACGCACTGTTGGCATTTAAATCGAAGAAATCAAATGACTACCACGAAGAGATGAATGCAAATGTGTATGAAGAGTGGTTCAAAAAAATGCTCATTTCATTGGAAGAACCATCAATAATTTTTATTGATAATGCGCCCTACCACTCCCGTCAAATTGACAAAATGCCAACACAGGCTAATAAAAAGAATGAAATAATTAATTGGCTTCGGGACAATGGAGAAAATGTGGACGACTCAATGTTAAAAGTTGAATTAATAAAAATATTAAAAACCAAAAAGAGAGCAAAACGCTATGTAATCAATGAAATGGCAGCAGAATATGGCCATACTGTTCTTCGGATTCCTCCATACCACTGCCAGTACAACGCAATAGAACTTATATGGGCACAAGTAAAAGGGCATGCTGCGAGATGCAATACAAGCCCCCCATTCACAGCGAATAAAATGTTGCAATTGCTAAAAAATGCTTGCACCCACGTAACGGCCGAGAACTGGGCAAGTGTGGTGGAAAGAACTAAAAGAGTAATATTCTCTGATTGGGAACGTGATATTGCGTTTGATAATATATTATCTACACAAGAGCTAATAATAACTGCTACTGAAGACTCCTCATCGGAGGAGTCTAGTGTTGATTATCATTCCGACGACTCGTGCTAATAAAATAAATTAAAATATCCTGATTGTTTTATTTGTATTCATGTATTAACTAAGAAGAAAGTAAAACTTTATATAATGTTATTAAATGTCTTTTAATACTCGTAACATCGATTTCTACCGATTATTTTTAATCTGTGGCATAATCGTAGGGGTAACCATTATGTGTGACATCACTAAGTGGGCGGTACCCATCCATAAAGTACAAATATTATTTGTATGATATTTGTACGTAAGCAATACAAAACTTAATGAGCGTGAGCTGTCAAAAGACTGATAATATGATGGACGCAGTATAAATATATTCCAAAAGCCTTATAACCCCTATTATCCTGTCTCACATCACGATGACCTATATACCAGCAAAATATATTACACAGTCTACTTACGAAGTACACTGAAATTAGAATATATGATCCTCGGAGGGTGTGTCGATATTTGGCACATGTATAGGCCCGCATCAGACCACTTGACTGGATTAATGCTAAGCCTCCAATTATTTGGGTATTGAAATTTCACAGCAACGCGGCTATCTCCGGCGTAGGGCGCCGGGCCAACTGTGAGGAGCTGAGCCGTGTCTGTTGTGTTTCTTAGCCACATGACCTGGTTGGGAAAATGATTATGAGTTTATATAACAGCACCTTGAATAATGTAATATATTTTATCACTGTAACCGTAAGAAACACGGGATTTTTCATCCTAAATGCTACCTCGTGGTAAAATTTAACTGTGCCATATTTCATTGATATTAAAACATATTACACATAAAGACTTTCGCATTTACATACATTTGTCTAAGTAACTGTTACTTAATTATGAGTAAAAATGTTTAAAAATATATTTTTCATTCAGACCATATATTTTACCCGATTCCGATGCAACCAAAAAAATAATTATTCCTGATTTATGATCTATTAATACATGTACAAATTCGTTTAGATGTTGAAGATATAAAGCGATTCTATAAAATTAGTAAAATATCACGAATAAATTATGTATCCTTTAAAAAAGTATAGTCAGTGTCCGATATGCAACCGATACTTGGAGATTATGTTGCTCAATATTATCCTGTTCATAGTATTTTAGAGTAAATGTAATTAATTATTTTTTTTTGCAATTTTCATTATTTATCTTAATTTATTCTGTAAACATTACTTTTATTGAATATTGGGTCTAATACAACGCGTCTCCTTATGGCGTCATTGCAAAAATTTCAAATTTCAATATCAGGTGTATGTATTAAATATTTTTGTAAACTAGAACATGCTGTTCCCGGTATTAAAATATAATTACTTTTTAAATTAATTTATTTAAAAAAAAAACTGAAATATTTTACGCCTCATTTATTCTTAATATATTTAAAGTGAAATATATGTAAATAAATAAGATACTCACGGTTTTATCTTTGAGCATAACAACTCTGCAATTCAATAGGGCTTCTGAACCGACATGCGCTGTAGTTTGAGTGATGTTCCTTTCTTCGAAATAGGGGCCCCAGTGGCGTTCGTAGTGATGGTATTCTTGATATGGCGCATAGTTACGGGGTTCCTCGACCTTATCTATGGAAAATTTAGTTTAATTAGTAAACTTTTTTAACAAGTGCTAACCGCGACTTTGTTCGCGCCTATAAAAAGACTCAATATCCCTTAATAATGCGTTTATACCCCGTCCCTGAAAGTAAAATGGGACTTTTTTATCATATATATTAAGCTTTAATTGTGTCAAATTTGTTCCAGTAGACTGCGGCCATCTGCAACTACTGTCAGCTAGATTCTGCCTAGAAGTGGTGAGTTCTTTGAGTCTGTTTACGTGTGTATCTGTTGAGTTGGTTGCCATTAATTGTGTTATGTTATGCTATATCAGTGATTAAGTGTAACATGAGGTGAGCTTTATGTGCGATACGTTAAAAGGAGGTTAATCCTGTCATATAATAACATGTGCTGTTTTTTTGATAGCATTTAAACTTTTATCGGGGAACAATTTTGTAATACATGATTTTTGAATAACTATTACCGTTTACCCAGCGCACGCTAGGAAAGCTTTAAGTTATGCAGTTTTCGTACTATTTTTTAGTGCTGCTCCTCTTTTATTTATCTTAGCATGATTTTATATACTCTATAGCCTTCCTCGATAAATGGACTATTTTACACAGTCCAGTATTTCCTATTACAGATTAGCGCGTTCAAACAAACAAACTCTTCAGATTTATATATTAGTATAGATTAATTTAGTATAGTCGGTATGGTTTATTGCGTTTAATAATTATGGTTAAATTCTCCAAGTTACGTCAACAGCGCATTAAGGTATATGCTAAGTTTGTTAAGCAGATGAGATTACGTGAGTAAATAAATAATTTACACTGAAACTACTCTTGGGCTTTGGCTTTCATGTACGTGATGTTGTTTCTGTTTTTAACTAATTTAAACGCGTCGTAGTTAGTGGAGAAATGAGATATGAATTAAGACATTTACTAAAATCTTTTTACATATTTTTTTTTGTGTCCTGTAATCAACAAGACTACAAAATTTTCTGTTATAATAATTTATTTAAATACGCCGTGTGATATCCGGCTGAATAGAATAAATAGTACCACCCTCATTTCTTACCGAGGTGCCGTAAAAGGCGACTAATGTAAGTCGACCCGCCGTGTGGTATCCGGTTGAGTAGAATGGGTCACCCTCATTTATTACCGAGGTGTCGTAAAAGGCGACTAATTTAAGATGACCCACCGTGTGGTATCCGGTTGAGTAAAATAGACCACCCTCTTTCTTGCCGAAGCGTCGTAAAATACGACTAAAGTAAGTTGACATAAGGCAGGCGGCCGGTCATAAAATACAAAGCCAAATCATGTGACAACATGTTTGTGACATGCTGTGCGGACACTTAAGAGTGGGATAAAGGCAGGAGGATGATGATGAAAAATTTGTTTGTAACGTATTTACATGTTCTGCTGATAAATAAGGTCTGTGAAATCAATACTCACTCTGTAATATATGATCGCTCCCGTCAGATGCCTCTAGCTTGATATTTTCCCGCAGCTTCTTCGTAATATTCTTGAATATTTCCCTAGACAGGGCAAGCCCGTCCTTTTCATCGCTCCGGCGGGTTCGGATGCCGTTTGTGTGATAATCTTCCGGAATGCGCAGCGGTTCTGGGATAAATATTTGTAACGTATACATAAAATTTCAAATGCATTCATATGTAGCAAATTGTATATGGTTAGGGTATGTAAGTTTTATTTCGATAAATAAATAAAATTAAATTTATTCTTTTCCAACAACTTTTCACACATTGACGGCGACTACGTTTTTCTATATTATTCTATATTATATATATTTCTTACTATTTGAAGGAGGCCGAGGAGGAGGAGGAGGTATTAGAAACATGTAACAATTTTAAGAAGTATATAATAAGTTTAAAATGTGTAATAAAGAAGAAATTTAGTTTGTAAATAATTTGGTTTTGAAAGAAACTGTGTCCGAGTGAGATAAAAGGTGTGAAAGTGAGATAAGATGATAATTGTAAGATGGCGCTCTTTGGCGTCCGGACCTTGAAGAGGAAGGACATTTAATTAAAATTATAAATATTTTTTTAATACTTTATAAAATGAGGTTTTTGCACTTGCGTCATTTTGATGATGTAGGTACTTAAAAATTAAAAGTATTTTGTAACGGAAGGAAAATGGCGAGGTGTGTTGACGGCTATTTGACGTAGTCGTTATTTGTGCGTGGAGTTGACAAGTGGTTGAAAAAGAATAAATGGGTTGAGTTTTGAGAATTTTTTTCTTATTTATTGAATATAAACGAAAAATATCGTTGTTTTTCAATTAAGAACGCGCCCTAATATTTTTTTGCGTCAGTCTGATTAGACAGAGATGAATATACGAATTTCATCTTCTCTGATTACATATTAAGGATAATAAAGACTTCTATAAACTTTATTTTATTTTAAACTGTCCCTGCAGCTTCGCCCGCGTGTAAATAAGTGAATTTAGTTGAACATAAAAGTAATTACTGTAAGTTGACCATAAAATATAGGGACATGCTGTCGCGGACTTTTTAGAAGTATTTTTATAGATCTAAAATTCTCTGGTACATTACTTTAGTGTACCTCTGTTACTTTGCGCGGCGCACGCGTCGGAAGGTCCGAAAAACATGTGTTTTTTTAGAACTATGCAACTTCTTTAACACAACTTACATAAAACCGTTATATACTAGTAAGCCAAACCTTTTGGAATAATTACTCTACCTTTTAGTACATAAATCTGTCCAGTAGATTTTCAGAAAATCATACAGCTTTTGGGGACTTTGTTTCATAATATGTAACTAAACCTTACATAAAATAAACATATGTAACAAGAACGGCTTTAATTATAGATAGTTAGCGACCGGATGTAGTATAATTAACATAATTATTACATCTTCCGGTTTCAGACACGTCCCTTTGATATAACTCCTTTATAATTAGTACATAAAACTACGTGGATCTATTTAGATTCTCACATACTATATATACCTACTACTAAATTTTTAATTTAAATCATCTTTCTCCTGCCTTTATCCCACTCAAAGGGGGTCGGCACAACATGTTTAAACATGTTTTTACATGTTTTATGATTTTATTTTACGACTAGCCGCCTGCGTGACGTCAAGTTACCTTGGTCGCCTTTTACTACACCTATGTAAGAAATGAGGGTGGTCTATTCTACACAACCGGATACCACACGATGGGTCAACTTACGTTAGTCGCCTTTTACGACAAATAGGTAGGAAATAAGGGTAGTCTATGTTTATTTTATTTCAACTCAATAAAACAAGTAAGAAATAAGTTTATTAATTTTCTTGCAGATTACTATGTGAAATAATTGGTAAGTTATGAAGTAAATAAATATATATGGGACACTTACACAGACAGTCGTCCGTCCCCAAAGTAAGTTACTTAAAACTTGTGTTATGGTACACAGACAACTGGTGAATATATATATATATATATATATATATATATATATATATATATATTTTTTACATACATACTTAAATACAAATATACACCCAGGCTCGAAGAGCCAACAAATTTCATTTATAGAAAATGTTGGCCCTCGGCGGGAATCGAACCCGCGACCCGTGGAGCTGAAGGCAGGGTCACTACCCACTGCGCAAACGGGCCAGTCAATGAATATGAAAGCACATTTCTAATTACTATAATAACCTTTTTCATTTACTTATTGTGGGTTAAAGTAATAAAAGTTTGACAGAACAAAGCCCGCAGCGTCCGAAAATGAGGTCACCGATCACATTACTCTAGTGGACGACATTTCGGCAAAGTCTAAAATGCATTAAAAGTTTCCATAATTACGAGAACGTAACGGTCTCTGAAGCTTATTTTGTCTTAATTACGTAAAGCTAACAAGTTGAAGGTGTAATTTACAGAGACGAATTAAAGTTTTTAATTAACAAATATAATCAAACACTGTTCCTTAATTTATCGTCACTTTTCCGGTAAATAAAAAAAAATAGCCGCTCAAAGCTTACAGTAATCTTTAGGGATCTTTTGGTTAGAAAATCATGTAGTGAGATAAAATAGACCGTTTTGAGTTAGTATTTGAACTCATCATCATCCTCCTGCCCTTATCCCACTATAAGTGGGGTCGGCACAACATGTTATAAACATGCTGTCACATGATTTGGCTGCGTTTTTACGACCGGCCGCCTGCCTGACGTCAACTTACCTCAGTCGTATTTTACGACACCTCGGTAAGAAAGAGGGTGGTCTATTCTACTAAACCGGATACCACACGGTGGGTCAACTTACCTTAGTCGCCTTTTACGACACCTCGGTAAGAAATGAGAATGGTACCATTCTATTCAGTCGGACACACCACGGCGAAACTAATTTACGAGATATAATAAATCCAAATATTCGGTTCTTGCTATATCCACAATATAAATGTTATATTATATAGTATTTGAACTATTATATCTAAATTAAAAAAAAAAAACTATGTTAGCTTATATTTTACGGTATAACTAAAAGTAGGGGGTAATTTCTTCCAATATAATATCTGGGTGACCGAGCCTTGCTCGGTAATTTTTATAATAAAATATACTTACAGAAAAAGAAAAAATAATTATTTAGTTGGGGATAGATCCTAGGCATTTACATTTCTCGAGCCTGCCCGTTCCCCGAATAAGCTACACTGACTTCACAGTTATTGGCAAAAATTTAATTCAATATAAATGTTAGTGTTTTTTTAATGCCCAAAAACAGGGATAAAACATTTTTTTTTTACATAAAACCTCAATTTTTCTCTCCCAAAACCCCCTATATGCTGAATTTCAGGAAAATCGTTGGAGCCATTTCCGATATTACGAAAATATATATACCTACATATATAAACATACAAATTAACTCATTTAAATTCTTTCAATATAATATAATAGTATTAAAACTTTGTCGAATATTGAAGGTTTCGAAAGTCTCAGAGATTGATATATATTATTCTTTGCGAACAGATATGATTTATATCTTTATTATTTATGGTAGGGGAGCCGACGCAGGGATTTTCCGCGTTACTAAAGCGCATCAAAAAATTATATGGGGAGAAACGTTGTACCCTGTAATGTACCCCTACCATATATGAACCTCTAATGTAGGGGCCTGCGTTGAGGGCAGACTGAAAAACTTGAGCGCGTCAGATTAAGGCAAGGTAAGTTAAGTACATGCAGAATAGCTTAGATTTTAATAATCTGACGATTTAAGCGTGGTATAAGGAAATAGGCGAGTCACAAAGATTAAAAAAAAATACATTATCTCGAAATACTCGAGCGCGATTGAACTTCTCTTTATTTTAAAGGAAATCTTTTAAGGATTACGGTAAAAAGTATAATCTGACGATTTTAATGGGGTGATGTAGCTAAAACCTAGTCTAAATAAATAAAGTCTAGCGAACAGCTGCTGAGAGCTGTATACTGTAAGCTTTAAAAAAATGTATAACTGTTTTGGAATATCGTGGAACCAGTTTGAAGATACGTTTTATTTTTCATACTGTAATATAAAATAAAAAAAATTATGAAGTTCATAACCATTTGTTCTTAGAAACAAGAGGACAACGAAATTGATCAAATAGAAACCAATTTCGATGACGAATCTAGTAAGGCTAGGACTAATATTCTTATTTTAATATTTATCATTTATATTTATTCAATAAATAGTAAAAAAAAACAAAAAAAAAATATTGTAAGTTTAACGATATTCCTCCACATTATTGTCAAGACTATCATTAAGAACGATAAGGATATCACGTAGAACACCTGTATCAATATCTGACGCGCTCGAGTATTTCTAGGTCACATATTTTTTTTACATTTTCAAAACTCTGTCATGAATTTTGACCGCAACCAAATCGTCAGTCATTTGAATAGGACACTTTTTTAAGTTTACTTAACATTTCTTGTGAATATCTGACACGCTCGAATAACTTGTTTTTTCTTTTTTTTCAACCCTTTTTTACTCGTCAGATGAATATCGCTCAGTTATCAGAAAGACATAGCGCGTATACATTATGAATATCTGACGCGCTCGAGTATTTTTCATGTAACTGTTTTTTTTACATTTTTGAAAACTCCTCCACACTAAAATGGAAAACTTAACATAAACTTTCCTTCCCTTTAGGACTTAATCTACAAAATCCTGTAGGTCCCCATGATGCATTAGTCACTGCAAATTTAGCATCCCAAGCTCCCCTACTATTGTAAACTGAATGTGATGGTATAAAACATTTTATTAAGTTGGCCTAATAATATAAGAAATAACAGAATGCTTGATGTTTGACTGCTTTTATTAGACTTTGAAAAAAATGTTTCAATAGTTAACTTACAAGGCAAACTATGATAATACTCCTTTGGGACCACCAAAGGGAGTATTTTGTTACAAAAACATTTTATATCCAAATTGAGCCAAATTACTATTGAACCTAGGACTATTTATCCTAACTCGCATCATTAGAGCAAAAAGGGTACATGTAACTTATAATAATGATGATAACTTTCGGGTCTAACCTTCCTTTTGATGTCTCGCTTTGTAATCATTGTTAAATTTGGTCTTAATGATATCTTTGTTCTCGTATAGTGAAGTAAATCAACATTGTAAAGCTCATCAGTCGATAACTTTTTAAGACACTAAAAAAATATTATCTAAAAACTATTATTTATTTATTTTAATTTAATATAATATAAATTAAATAAATCAATTCAATTTGATGTCAATCCAACGTGGATTGACTTGATTATAATTACCAAATTTTATTACCATATTAAAGTAGAAAATCAAGTATTCCAAAATTGTTATATAGTTTTTCTTTTACTTTCTGTAAATTTAACTCTTTATGTTTATGCGATACATATCTTTTAGGATTATTTTTCTTTTCACCGTACGAATTGTTAGTATTTATTATGCATAAATAACGATAGTTTTCCTCTACGCTTTTTCAATAGATAAAAAGCAATTTTCTCAGATGTCAACCCATTTACTCTTTCTCAACAACTCAATGACACATAATGACTGCGACAGTGTTTTTAATATTATCTACGAACTATATGAAGGAGGTTGTAATTGAAACATGTTGTAATATAAGCATACAAGTTTTGCTAGTTACTGGCGAGGGTTTAAACTGGCCAACTCTTGTTAAGAAATAATGTACACCAAAGTTACACAAAAAACATTTTTTGCAGATTCAATTAAAAAGGTTATTAAAAAATATCATCATCCTCGGCACAACATGTTATAAACATGCTGTCACATGATTTGACTGCGTTTTTACGACCGGCCGCCTGCCTGACGTCAGCTTACCTTAGTCGTATTTTACGACACCTCGGTAGGAAAAAGGGTGGTCTATTCTACTAAATCGGATACCACACGGAGGGTTGACTTAAATTAGTCACCTTTTACGACACCTCGGTAAGAAATGAGGTTGGTCAATTCTACTCATCCGGATACCACACGGAGGGTCGATTTACCTTAGTCACCTTTTACGACACCTCAGTAAGAAATCAGGGTGGTACTATTCTATTCAGCCGGATACCACACGACGTTTTTAAAAAATATGTATTACAAAAAAGCTTTCGGATTAAAATCATTAATAAATTAACTACATGAGCCGTCTGCCAAATGTAACGGTAAGTTTGTTAAACTAACCAAGTTACGTACGAGCACGAATATATCTGCTACTAAATAAATACAATGCCATCTATTCTACATAACTAATCACAAGGGGTGTTCATTGTTGTTACAAGGATGGGAATTCCCTTTATTATAATCAAGTAACGCTCAAAATCAAAATCAAGGTAAGAAAACGACATATCCTCCTCAGGCTCAAGCCATTGGCCAGAGCCTAGGCCAACAGGCCTAAACAAACAGGCTTTAAGGCCTGCGAGGAATGGCCCGGGTAAGGAGGTACGCCTCGAAGCCCGTACCACACCCGTCTTCGGACGAGTGAGATGACCCCTGCTGTCAGTAACGCTCGTTCTATCTTAAGCAATGGTAGCTTCTATTTATTTCGGCAAAATAAACATCATCACAAATCTTTTCCACACGACTTTAGTATCACGGCATCTAATAGGTGCTCAGAGAGACTGCCATTCGACAACCAACATTGCTTTCTACTTATGTCTTTAAATACAAACCTCATACATTATTTAACAAATAAACTAAGGAAAGAAGCCCTTCGACATCATATTAAAACCGCAGTTATTATCTAGAGAGGTCCTTATTATCCAGGCAAATCTTTTATAGTATTATAAAATAGATCGTTAGAACATATATCGTAATTGGTCAAAGTACAACGGATGATTCATAATTAGATTAACTACATGGATTAATCTCAACGAAATTCATTGCATACCCAAATATAAGATCTATTTTTCAAATACTTTAAAAACGTATGACATAATGAATGATTAAATTAATTGATGCCTTTTTGTTAAATTTTTCATTGCTTATCTCCATAGATAATACACTATATTATAGGATATTATCTCCGAGATTAATTCATGCAAAATTGTACTATTCAAGATTATATACTGAGCTAACATAAGAAATAAACATGCCCCTTATTCATTTTGGAATCGGTTAAAAACATAGAACATAATTGGGGGTAATTAAACATTTACCGAGCACATTACCGAGATGTTTAAAAACATCATTCTCCTGTTCTTATCCTACTCAAATTGAAGTCGGCACAACATGTTATAAATATGTTGTCACATGATTTGGCTACGTATTTTACGACCGGCCGCCTGCCTGACGGTGACTTACCTTAGTCGCCTTTTGCGACATCTTGGTAAGAACGAAGGTGGTCTATTATTCAGCCGGTTACCACACGGCTAGTATGAGTTGTTTAAAAACAAGAAAAAAGTAATTACGCTCACCTGACGCAGTATTTAAGCCGCATAACGCTAGACACACAAAGTAGAGGCCGCCCCACTGCATATTAAACCGGACATCACAGGCGTTGACGCATCACGCCGTTCACCTGTAGAGCAAGGTATAATTTTATAAATCCACAGTAAATTACACTAGTAGTCATATCAAACTGAGTTATGATAGTATTATTTATTCATTTATTTAAGATTTAAAATAATTCTATCTTAACTTCCATACTATGGAATTTCGCAAAATAGCGCCTGTTTCTATAAATTTTAAAAAAGCCAGAATAACGACACGGTTTTTTGATTTTGGTTGCTTTTTTGTTACGATATTTTTTAATTCTATTACATTTTTTTTTAGGTTTTGAAATAGGTGGTTCAGATCTTTTGATAATAAATAATAGATAATAAATAACTTGTGTTAGAGGATCTCGCTCTTCTATATCAAAAGTACATTATAAATAATTTTCGCTTACAATCATGACAAAAGAAAAGAAATAGAAAAAGTTTCACGTACACTAACTTCTAGGCCATTGCAGCTCAAAAAATCTAATTTTAAAGTATACATTATATACACAGTTTCGTATATTTATTTGAATAAGTTAAGTACATACACACCTTCATTAACTTTCATACGCCTACGAACAAATTGTGTTTGCAAACTTAAATTACTCCCCGCGGGATTCTGTAAATATATTAATACTAGCATCTACCTTCAACTTGTTTATATAGACTTTAATACCGGAATAGTAATACCGTACGTCAATCTATCCAGGTTATAAAATATAGGAGTCATATTTCAACGAAATACCTAAGCCATTTTTTGTCTGATTAAGCAAGAAAAACAAACTTTTACATTTATAATTTTGTTAGTTGAATTGTTACTTAGGTAAGTTCAGTACAGACTTTAAGCATTTTAAGTACCTAACGTATTACTTTAAATCATTAGAGACGTGATATTTTGTTTCAGGTACTTGTTGACCAACAAGACATTAAAAAAAAATAAGTTTATAAATTAAAATCTTCATGCTTTGTTTAAAAAAGGAAGAAGTGTGTTAAAGTCTGTTTTACAAGGAAATATATATAATCTATCTAGTTTTATCTACTTCATATATAAAATACTCGAAAGGTCTCGTTGAGTCGAGTCTTTGGACTTATTTGATTATAGAAGTTCGTCTGAGCAAACGAAACAATTTCATAAGAACTCATCTTAAATTCCGTATTTCGACTTCAATCTGAAAAAGATTTACCTTTGTACCGTATTTTTCTTTCGTCCCTTTATTTATGAATTTATTTTTGTATGTAAAAATGTCGTTACGAGCCCCATCCGAAGAATAAAGTTAGAAAAAAAACATGCAACATGTAGCTTTGTACTTCGTAGGGGGCGATATATGTGATGCTGAATGTAGTATTCGTTCTCATACCCGATATATGCAGAATTCATAAAAACTCATGAACTACCCACGACCAATAACATAATAATACACAAGCACTGCACACGTTCACTACCACAATCTCAACAATCAAGCAAGCAAGCTTTGCGATTTTCTTATGGAGTCTATCTTCTGACAATGCTTCGGTTACGGAGCAAAACAATTTTGAATTCTAATGTTTCCAAGAAATATTTTGCTCGTCTACGAGTATATCACAAATTACTTTCCTGTTTTTTTACGCCTTTGAAATAGCTCAGAGACTATAGACGCTATTGTGATGGTTAGCGAGGTACAGATTATCTAGAAAATTTTCCCTAATATGCAAATTTTCGCACGA
The DNA here is from genome assembly GCA_029227775.1 of Morpho helenor. Taxonomy (NCBI): domain Eukaryota; kingdom Metazoa; phylum Arthropoda; class Insecta; order Lepidoptera; family Nymphalidae; genus Morpho; species Morpho helenor. Next base: position 7,405,295 of record JARGCU010000006.1, read on the forward strand.
TAATTTCTAACGCCATAAAGAGCGTCTTTTAATAGCCGTTCATGGCTTCTTTTATGAACGTGTATTTATGAAGAAAGTCGTGTAGTATCCGGCTGAGTAGAATAGACCACCCTCATTTCTAACCAAGGTGTCGCAAAAGGCGACTAAGATAACTTGCCGTCAGGCACGCAGCCGGTCGTAAAATACCAAGCCAAAGTCATGTGACAACATGTTTATGACATGTGCCGATACCACTTAGAGCGGGATAAGGACAGAATGATGTGCTAAAAGATTCTTAGTCGTTACGATTTTCCCGGTTTTCTACTATGAGGTCTTTTTATTTTTTATAAAAACAGTATCTTTAATGCTTTCCCACACGAATTCACGAATTTCTGTATTCAACGACCATTACGAAATCTGAATGCTCCTTTTTTCTCAAACGGTACATTTAGAGTGGAAAATAAAGGAAAAAATTTCAGCAAGTATCGTAGCAGATATTTTACACAGCTTTTTGGCTCATATACTTTACGATACTAAAACGATTGGCCGGGGTACGTGGCACTTGTTTGCCCTATAAGATTTTTTATTATCTTAATAGCGGGACCGTTTGCCAAAGGAATATTATTGCCATAATATCCAATGTAATAAATTGGCTTTATTTAGCAATAACAATGCAATAGCAATGGAGGTGGAATGAAATGGTAATGGAGTAAACTTTAAATTCTAAGAAATAATTTTATAATAATATGAATTAATAAAAACGTACGCCGTATGGTATCCGGCTGAATAGAATAGTACCACCCTCATTTCTTACCGAGGTGTCGTAAAAGGCGACTAAGGTAAGTCGACACTCCGTGTGGTTTTCGGCTGAGTAGAATAGACTACCCTCTTTCTTACCGAGGTGTCGTAAAATACGACTGAGGTAAGTTGACGTCAGGCAGGCGGCCGGTCGTAAAATACGTAGCCAAATCATGTGACAACATGTTTACAACATGTTGTGTCGACCCCACTTAGAGTGGGATAAGGTCAGGAAGATGATGATGAATGAATAAAAATTAAAATTCATTTATCAGATTTTTAATACTATAAACGTCGTAACAAAAAGTAAAATAACGGTCTGTTACTATCCCACTGTAGGGCATAGGCCTCCCCTCTGCGTTTTTGGTTTGCGACAGAAGGTTTGGAGCAAAGACCCACGCTGCTGCAATGCGGATTGGTAGGTTACACATATCACTAATATCAAGAACCTTTTTTTCTTCACCGAAAAGCGTGTGATAAATTGCAATTATCAACTAGACAAGTTTTTAACAGAAAAGTAATTGATGCCTATCCAGGATTTGAACCCGTGACCCCTTCGAAAGAGCTGCACGGTCTTATCGCTGGGCTATTACAGCTTGTATAAAGTACCAGTTTTTTTTATTCAATTCTAATTTTAAAATAAAATAATAAATTTGCAAAAATGAGACAAATAGCAAATTTAATTTAATGTCATAAATTAATTTGCTCTGTACAGGCCATAAAGCAAGATAATAATAAAGTAATTGTTCTCAATTAAGTACCTAAGTAATTCTTTTGGCAGAATTATCTGAGAACAACTATTTAGTAAGATATGGTATCACATTAAACCTTTTCTAATAATACAAGAAAATGTTTGTTTATTAATAAATTAATTTATTTTTTGATCTTATATAAATCGGATCATCTATCTATGTCATTGCTTTTACTCTGGTATTCATCATATAAATGTTTATAAGTCGTAAAATATCATATCGCCATTGAATAAATAAATTATTTTTAATGCTAAATACGAATGAAATAGTTTATTGTTATTGTTTTGTCCCCTTATGAATTAATGCTTAATTCTATTATTGTTTCTTTTCTATGTCAGATATTGGATCTCCATATTGATATAATTGTATTATAAAGTAAATTCATATAAAGAGAAAACTTCGCCAGGCGATCTTGTATCGCTTGATTCCTTGCGACTTTTTTAATGTCGTAGGTCCATGTAGTGGGCGTACTACATAACTTCTTCTGCCTTCTCTCAAAATACGAAATCCTTTTTGTACATCCATAAATAGTACAGCTAATATAAAACACAGACAAATGGTTTATTGCTTAACTAATGGCAACATTTATTACCCGTGGCAAAAAATTCTAGATATATACCATTGTAACAAGATCGTTTCGACAAATAAAAAGCCAACCAACCATTATTTAGCACAATGTAATGATATACATTTTTGTTATAAAAGCGAAATGTACTAAATGTTATTCGCAACTTAGACCCGTGAAAAGCAAACGAAAAATTACATAACAAAAGCAAGTTGAAAATGGGGGAGAAGTTTACTTATAAATTGATGCCTAACTAGAGTATAATGCTTGCCGCTTTTAAGAAAACATTGTAGAAATTCAAACGACCCCTCTAGGTAACATTTTGAATAATGAATGCTAAGAGTAATGCGGCTTTTTTATAGAATAAAACAGGATTAGGTGAATTTATATTTTCAAGAAACCGTAAATATTTTCTACCTTCCCTAGTTTTAGGTATTTTGTTGCAGTAAATTTTGTAAAGAGCTTCTTATCGTCTATTTAACGCTATTTTTGCAGCTTTATTCGAATTTCATCCCTTGCCTTTATGCTCAAGAAATTAAAATATTTAAAGTCGAAGATTTTTATCCATATATAATTTTTTATATTTATTTAGCAAGTTTTATTACGTTATTTATATCAATTATTACATCACATCTATCACTTTGATGTATGTAAATTTCTTAATTAAATTTTATATATCGGTAGTAGTAATTATGTTAATAAATTAGAATAAAATAGTTATGTAGGTTAAGCTACATTGCAGTTTATTCATTTCTTAATAGAACACCTAACACCTACCTACACTAGTTAAATTACACAAGTAAAGTTACTAAAATGTGGTTAAAAATTAATTGATCAATAAGATATTAGAATTCTGAAACTGCCTACGTAGTACTTTTTCCAATATAATTAGAAACCTTCATTAAGATATACTTACAATAAAACTATCGTAACATAGAAAATTCATCTGTCATAACTTTGTCATTTCAAGTAGCCTGCAAAAGTGCATTGATTTAATAGGACTTGATATGGATGGCGTAGAAAGGATCACCGTGCCACGAAATTCACGCGAAAACATTGTACTTCAGTCAATCTCTTTTAAAAAAGTCGAACTTGAACGTGTTCTGTCATTAATTAGAAAAAAGAATTTGGTATTTTAAATTTGTTCATGTCTTTTAAAAAAGTGTAAAATGGAAGTAAGTGTGTGTACGTTACTAATAAAATACAAATGAATAATATGTTATCTATAAAAGATGACAAAATCAGAAAAAAGAAAATGTATTTTCAGATATTACCCTGCATATAAAAGAATCATAAATAAGATGTTCTTAGGTTTTTCCATTTCCGCCGTTCACTCACGCAACAAAGTTGTAGGGAACAGATAAAATACAAATGCGGTAACATCAAATTCAAAGACAACAGACACTATATTTTCACGTACTAATTATAACCAAATTATGTAGTGTATTTACATTGGGCTACTAATAATACCGTCGTTTAGACCGTAATTATACCCTTACTATTATTAAGTTGTAACATTACATTTAACGTTATTTCACTGGGCAATGTTAATTTTAGCTATTACACTGGATTCAAGCGATAACATACAAGAAAAAAGTAAGGGGCTAGTAAAATACTTAAGGCCATAGAGAGAGCAATATCCAAAACACAGCCTACCTTGGACTGTTTGGATTGTTTTAATTTTTTTAAGTATATGCATTATTAATCACGCTGTTTTTCTTTACCGTAAAGACCTTTGAATCAGCTCCCGCCAGTATAACGCCGCATCCAGCTGAGTAGAATAGAACACCCTTATTTCTTACCGAGGTGTCGTAAAAAGTGACTAATGTAAGTCGATCCGGCGTGTGATATCCGGCTGAATAAAATAGACCACCCTAATTTCTTACCGAGGTGCTGTAAAAGGCAATTATGGTAAGACGATCCGCTCTGTGGTATCTTTATCGTTAAATGTTAATTAGTCGCCTTTTACGATACCTCGGTAAGAAATGAGGGTAGTCTATTGTACTTAGCCTGATACCACACGGCTAAAATCGTAAATATCAAAATAATTTCTACTTTAAAATTATGCAAGAAAAGTGTCATGAATATGACGCGCATATAGGACGTTGGTCTTAAAAATGTTTCACCTCTTATGAAAAATAACAAAAATGTGGTTATAAAAATGATCAAAGATTATAAAATTATAAAATCTCTAAGAAATTTATTATACGGAAAACCGTTACTAATGTTGATAATATTATATAGACGGAACCTCAAATTGCCGCCCCATAAATTTATTAAGCCTGAGGGGTACTTTAACGCTCTTAAAAGTTTTTGCGATTTCTCTTTTACTTAGTGAAAATGAGTAAAGTATTCGTATTTTTCGTAAGCCAGATTTATATATTGAAACCATTTTCAAATCTAATGCCGTGTAAGAAAAGCCATTGTTTATTAGAATATTACTATCTTACTCTTATTACTAATTTTATAAATGCGAAAGTTAGAGTAATAAAACTTAATAAGCTGCACATTTACACGAACATTACACGAATGATATTAATATGTTTTTAGTTTAATAATTTATTTTACCTACTCTGATACTATAATACAAAGATTATAAAACTGAACTCAAAATTCTTATGACAAACATTACGTACAGGCTAAAAATAAAAAATTAAAAAGTTTTATTACGATACAGGTATTGTATGGACACCTGTATCATAATATAAATTTTTAATCATAACGATAGACCTTAACAACCTCCAGCTGGACGAAGGAGCTCTACCTTAAAAAAAAAAGGTTTAAATGAACGAGTCCGCGGCGACGCAATACGCATGCACAATCGATGTTTGCGCCTTGGCATTTAAAAATTCTTTTCAAACATTTGACATTTAAAAAATTTTTTCAATATTTTAACAAACTTTGGTTTTTATTCAAATTATTTTACGTATTACAGTATTAGAGTAGGATAAAGTAGTGTATGTCACTGTACATAACTTGGTCTTATAACACTCTTGTGATACTATAAAAAACTCGTGTTATAAGAACCCTTATTATGCAATAGTATCATAATCTACTATTAATGTAGTAGCTGCTGGTGGTCCTTAAATAAATAAAATAAATAAAAAGTTTGTGAGTATGGATGTATGTTTTTTAATCTTTCACGGCAAATCCGCTGAACCAATATCGATCAAATTTGGCACAATTATTCTATATATACCGGGATAACACACAGACTATAAAAAATGCTGTTAATTCCTACAGGAGTAGTATGACATTGAAAAGCGCCATCTATTAATATAATATTTGTAGGATAGGATAATTTTCAAAATGACGTGTAACTTTTCTCTTATTAAGATATTGCATATCCAAGATATAAGGTATTGCATAGAATAACATGTGCATGTTATATAAAACGAATGTTTTGCAGGGATGAAGGCGGTAACTCGGGGTGAAATAAATTGGGATTGAGGCCAAGCCAGTGTGAAAGTAGATAAGGAGCAAATCACACGTTTGCCAGTTCAAGTTAAATGGATTCTAACATCGTCAACTCCTGTGTGTGTAATAAAACTGTTTTTACTTTTCAAACACAACAAAATGACAAAGAATTTTTAACTTTACAGCGAAACTTTTGCATAAAAATTTGAAAATTTCCCGTTGTTTTATCTATTGCGTTCTATTTTACTTTAGGAATTTTGACATGTTGTCGATAAATTAGGACACTGTTATACTTAAAAATAAAATGAGTTACTGTTCTTTTTTATTATGAACTAGTATGTCAAGCCCGTCAAGCTTTGCCGTGCTTAATTTAAAGATATATTAATTACAGTTATACCAAAAGTGTTCCGATCGCCACTAAATTATAGTATCGTAGTATACGATCTTTCAACTTAAGATTGTCATATCTTATATATTTGCCGACCGATTTAAATATAACATTCTCTATATGTTTAGTGCGGCTTTCTACTACGTATTAGCAAAAACGGCATCGAAATTGGATCAGCGGTTTTTGATATTAGCGGGAACAAACGCACTGAGATTTGACATCTGACGATTTTATTATATAAATAGAATAGATATAGATAGATATAGAAGAAGATAAATATATAGATATGTTGTAAAATAAAGTAAATCTAAAATCGGTAAAAAAAATTATTGTTTCTAATTTTATAGAATCGATACACCTAATTTACGGATGAATGCTGGACTTGAGTACTATACTAAAGTCTCTGGTTCATCGTGGATGTTTGATCTTAACCAATTTCATTACTCTTGTTAGGCGATAATTGAAGCTATGCATGAAGACTAAGATACCACTTCGTCGAAAGTTAGATAGGTAGTTTATTAGACTACAGAGTTTATCGGTTTATTCATTTATCAAATATTATTAGCGGTGTATTTATTTATCAAATATTATTGAAAAAAAAACTTCTAAGGAAACCTGCACATCTCTAGAGAATTCTGGGGTATATGTAAACTATCAATCCGCGTTGGAGCATGGTAGGTCTTAGCTCCAATTCTTCTCTCCAAAAACGGAGAGAGGAGGCCTATGCCCAGCTGTGGGATAGTAACAGGCCATTACTTTACTACTCCTACAAATATTCTTATTTCGCAAACCTATTGAAATCAGAATAAGCGCTGTATTCATGTAATAGTATTCTCTTATTCTTAAAATTTTATCCATTCAAAATAACTGCGCAACAAATCTTAAGCGAAGTACTTGGATTCTAACAATATTTGTTTCTCAAGATAACAGCACCGTCGACTCAAAATATTACGAGTGCTTCCAAAGGAGCAGTCGGCGTTCTTATTAAACAAAACATAAACACATACCTTTGTATGAACATACGATAATTTATTTCTACTGCTTAAATATGTTTATTCAGGTATACGAGGTCTACAGATACTGTGAGATGAGATAGAATTATCTCATTAAGATTTGTTTTGTATTTGTAATTTACTATAATAATAAATTATTTCATCGTAAATTCATTCATCGTAAGTTATATAAAAAAAATATTATCATGCTTATAAGCTGTGGTAGCGAAGATGAGCTGTGGTAGCCGAACGCTGATACCGTGCGACTCTTTTCAGGAGTCACAGGTTCAAACCCATGCAGGCATGTCAGTTTTTCATTTAAAACTTATGAGTCTAATTGATATCTGCAATGTATCACATTCGGTGAAGAAAAACGTCGTGGAAAAAATCTGCATATCTCTAGAGATTTCTGGAAATACGCGTAACCTACCAGTTTTCATTAGATCATCATGGTGGGTCTAAGATCCAACCCTTCCCTCTAAAAACGAGAGAAGAAACCTGTCCAGCAATAGGATAGTAACAGACCGTTACTATAGGGTTTACTTTACAAGCGTAACTACTCGTTTTCAAAAAAACCTTTACTATTAGATAGTATTCTATAAATTATTGTGTAAATTACGTTATATATCCTCCTTGCGTCGTTCTCCTCAGTGCTGAGGGTCGTGACCTTTTCCACGGATCACTTTCTCATGGATAATTGATCTCCAAGTCTTGCGATCTCCTGCGACTTGTAGGGCTTCGTGGACTTTTAAAGAAAGCGACTTGGTTACCTGGTCGGACCATCGCGTTGGACTGCGGCCTCTGCCTCTTTTCCCTTCCACCGAACCAGTGATCACCAACCTCTCCAGGTTGTCTCCAGTCTTCCTAGCAATATGTCCGAAGAACTCTAGGACTCTACGGAGACACGTAGTTGAGAGCCTGGTGGTCACTCCTATATCTTTGAGTATTGATACATTGGTCCGGTGCTCAGTCCAAGATACGCCCAGCATTTTACGCCAGCACCACATCTCGAAGGCGTCAATGCGTTTCCTGTCAGCAGACTTGATAGTCCATGTCTCAGAAGCATACAGAAAAATGGAGAACACGAGTGTGCGAACCAGGAGGATTTTGGTTTTTCGTGAAATGTTGCGGTCCCGCCATATTTTCTGCAGCTGAGACATTGCCGACTTTGCCATGCCAATGCGTCTTCGGATTTCTAACTCTGAGGAGCCATTGTTTGTGATGCTAGAGCCCAGGTAAATGAAATTTTCGACCTGATCGAGGTCAAGCACGCCAGTTAGATGCAATTTGTGAGCTCTGTCAACCACCATGACGTTATATATGGTTATGGTTATAATATTTTCTAGGTTGCAAACATTTTGAACTGAAAAACGTTTATTTTTTTAGCACGTTTGATCTATGTAAGCCCGACGTAGGTTGTGGGCGGTCTATAAATCTGACGCTGGGTTTGAAATAAGTTTTATAACTTATGTATAATATTAATATCATCTATCTACAATATAACAAATTAGTTGGTCCCTTGTGACACTTTTCTAATAAATTTATGAGTGCTTGGAATATGTAAGTTGTTTTCAATAATTTAGACTATCATTCGAAGATAAATTTATGCTATTGGTACAGTAGAAATATAACTAATTTCCATATCCATTTAAAATTCCATAAGGGCATTTCTACCCACTTATAGAATAAATGCTAGACTCCTAAAAAATAACGCGTATACTTGTAACTACAAAAACTTTGGTTAATGTAGTTAATGTATAAAATCGGCTGTACTCACGTCTTATACTATCGGGTTAGCCCGACTAGTTTCGAACCCATCCAGGGCACTTATTCATGAGTTCTTTAGACGACGTTATTGTCTGAACTGGATAGGTCCGAAACTAGTCGGGCTAACCGGATAGAATAAGACGTGAATATAGCCGGTTCTATACATTAACTATGAATACTACTCGCGATAGTTTAAATTTTAAAATTGCGAAGACTTTCTTTTACACATTCAAAAGTGAAATAATATTATATTGCATCTTTATTTTTTAGTCAGAATCAGTGTAAAAGTGACTTAGGTTTATTAGCATTGCAAAGGATCGTATGTTTATTATTCAATTAAATTTAACGACATGCTTGTCCTTTTTGATGAAACTACATTAAAGGCACAAATGATAACAATTTTTGGGCATTGTTATAACGATACAAATGTCTCCGTGGTGCCATTTACCCCACTGTTGTAATTTACTTAGTTTCAAGCTTTAATCTGAATAGCTATCACAGTGTGATGGGTTAGTTTATCTCAGATCATTGGCAGAACTGTTTATTTCACAACAATTTGTCTGTTTAGGGGATAAGATTAAAAATAAATCCTTATACGCATATTGTCTTTCATAATATATCATCATAGTTTTTTTCTAGCATTCAGATTAGTTCCTTGTTTAAAACTTGTACAAAAGCAGTTCCGTTACGCTAATCCTGTTGAAACGATGCTGTTTAGAAACCATAAAGGAGTCTAACTCATTCAAGTTGATACGCGTCTATCTTAGACGGTATTATAACTTACCGTTAGGTAATATGCGCACATACCCCAGCGGTGACACCATGTGACTCTTTCGAGGAGTCATGGGATCAAATCCGAGTAGTTTTTCTAAGAAAACCTCAATGTCTAATTGATAATTGCAATTTATTTAAAGCACACGCTTCTTTAAAGGAAAATATTGTGAAGAAACCTACATATCTTTTAAAAATTATAGGGATATGTGTAACCTACCAATCCATATTGGAGCAGCGTGGTAGGTCTTAACTCCAATCCTTCTCTCCAAATAAAAAACAAAAATATGTAGTAATTTAAATAAGAACATAATGGTGATATTTTTTCATTGTATAATCTTTAAAAAAAATATTCTAATGAAATAAAAATTTAAGTCAGTCTTCCTATGCGGATGGTAAAAAAAATGTTCAAACACACAGTTCTTTCAGTTTTTATTTGCGAAAGCTTTGAACAGTAAAAAATTGCCCAACCATTGTTTGTAAATTGGAGAATTTCACTCACGGTTATATTACTCAGAGTTTTTTCACGTTTGTTTTCAAAAAGCCCAACTTTTAACAATAACAGTCAGTCAATTGGTCTAATTGAAACGATTCTTTTTATGTAACATAACATTTTTTTGTACGAAATACATTTTTAGTATACATTTATACTTCTGTTATGTTCAAGAATTGATTTTATTTATTAATTGTAATTATCATCCTCATCCTTCTGCTCTTATTCCACTCTAAGTGTGGTCGCCACATTCTATAAACATGTTGTGACGTGATTTAAATAAATATATGGGACACTTACACACACGGTCGTCCGTCCCCAAAAGTAAGTAACTTAATACTTAATACTTGTGTAGACTTGGGTAGACAGACAACTGGTGATTATATTTTTTAAATACATACTTAAATCCAAAATACACCAAGACTCAAAGACCAACAAATTCATTTATAGAAAATATTGGCCCTCGGCGGGAATCGAACCCGCGACCCGCGGAGCCGAAGGCAAGGTCACTACCCATTGCGCCAACGAGCGTGATTTAGCAACGTATTTTACGACTGGCCGCCTACCTGACGTCAACTTACCTTAGTTGTATGTTACGACACTTCGGTAACAAAGAGGTTGTTCTATTCTACTTAGCCGGATAGCCCACGGCGAGTCGACTTACCTTAATCGTCTTTTACGACACCGCGGCAAGAAATGAGTGCGATCTATTCTACTCAGCCGGATACCACATAATTGTAATATATGTATTTATTAAACATTTAAAAATAATTTTAGTTTTACACTTAATTATTTATTAAGATTGTAATCCAAGCATCACACTAAAGTATTAGAAATATATTGAAATATATAATTATAACTAAACTCTATTTCTCGAATTTATGATTTTTTATTTGGTGATATACAATAAACAAATATGGGAGAATCACACCCACGGTCGTACATCCTTAAAGTAAGTTATTGAACTCGTTAACTTGTGTTATGGTTGACAGACAACTAGTAACTACATACATACAATATTTAGAAACATACCTTCACATACACGCACCTTAACCCAGATACCTTAGACTCGAAGGTCCAACAAATTGTTTTAATTGAAAATGTCGGTGGGAATCGAACCCGCGACCCCTGTAACTGCAGGCGGGGTTACTGCCAGTCAGTATAAATTAAACTTACAAATTTTATTTGTGTCATAATTTTCTTATCTAAACAGTCCGATACAGTCTTCCACAGCGCATAGCTTCAAGCTGATGTCCGGCCTCACATGAGACACCCTTAAGGCGACGCTCTCAGGATGCTGCGAGACTCGCTCTCCCATTTTCGTCACTCCCGACGATGCTTCTGCGCTTGCCCATCCTCCCGGTGGCGCTGTCTAAACCTTAGTGTACAAAAAAAAATCTAAACTTTGTTGTGAAATCTTATTACCGGTCAGCAAACATTAAGGACTGATACAATATTTTCTTATTTTAATGAATAATTCTACTATCTCCTCTACCCAAGTGAGTAATGTAATCGCTGACCCAAAATTTTGCTCCTTTGTCCAATACCTTGATCCCTCTTTGTCACGTATATTGTTTGCGTTCCAAAGCGCAATATCCCACCTCCGTTCACAAATAGAGGTATGCTTTAGTCCAAAGATATTTTTTAATTTTATTTTTTATATTAGTGTTTCCACATGCATAATATGACAAGCTTTATTATTTTTTATAGAAATAGTGGTTATTCTAGTTACAACCTTGATTTCTTACCGAGGTGCCGTAAAAGGCGACTAAGGCAAGTTGACGTCAGGCAGGCGGCCGGTCGTAAAATACGTAGCCAAATCATGTGACAACATGTTTATAACATGTTGTGCCGACCCCACTTAGAGTGGGGTAAGGATAGGAGGATGATGAAATATTTTTCTTTTGGATTTAAGATATCGTGATTGAAAGATATTTATGAAAATCAATTAAAGCATGTTATTTATACTACATAATTTCAATATTAAGTTTTAAATGAAAATATAAAAAAGTTTCAAAACTTTAGTTAATAAAGTTTAGAAGGGAAGATTATTAATCGGAAGGTTAACTAACGATCAAGTCATAAAGTTCCCAATTTCAAAAGGGATTTTACCCCTTTTGAAAGTGACAATATTCACGCTCTGTTGTTTCTCTTTAAAGGTGTTATATTAGTACAAGTTTCAACTTATTTGTACCATAAGTTACATTAACTGCCATAATTACATTTTTTAATCGTGTTTAAATAATAGACAAATAGAGAGATAAAAAGCATGGCTTTTTCGAACTTGCTATCAACAAATATAAAGCCAACATGATGACTGTGGACCGAGTTAACTGAATCTACCTGACACACCTCATATGTTTAAAAAAAAACAAAAAAAGATTGTGCATACCTTGGGGTCAATCCCGGGTACTTTAACTTCTAAAGTCCGCCTTTAAAACTGAGCTATTGCAACTTTTTAATTGATAGCGAAATTAACTATTACTATTTTTAATAATTTTTTGATAGTTTTTCAGTACCCGAAAAGAGGGCCAAAATACATTTTTCAGTATATAATAAATATACAAGATTAACTCATTCAAATATCAAAGGTATCATATGATTACTAATCGCAAAATAACTAAAGCTACTAAAGTCTGCATATTGAGAAATTTTATGTTCCCAATTTTTCTTTGTCTCAAAAATCCACAAAACCTATTTGAAATGTGATACTGGCAGCTGCCATTGTTAATAAATCTGATTACGTTTTGGACTAACTGGTTTCGACTGAAAACCAGCGCCGCGTGATGTTAGCCATATGCTGCATCACGCTGCTTTTATGCTGAGTCGAACGCCAATTCATTTCTGCAAAGTTGTGGTTTTTAAATGTTAATGTTTTTTTTTTAAAGATAGATTTAAGTGTCTGTACCTACCTATAAGATAAATTTTGTATATTGCCTGCAGAAATGAATAAATGTCTTGTTGTTGTTGTTGTTGTAACTAAATAAAACGGATGGATGAATGGATATGAATCCTAAAACATTTGGACATATCATATGAAACACTCTAACGAAACGTTCGTTGTTGATTGATAAGGCAAGCGATCTAAGGGTCAATCGCTCACGCGTTTGTCGGACCATATAAAATGTGCAATACAAACATCTATACTCCAATGTTCTAGAAAAGCTGCAGACCGCAATAAATGTAGGCGCGTCGTGGGAGCTACATTTACAATAGAGTAGTACAGTCATCCACCGAGACCACTATGTCAAGAGTGAACGACTGAGGCAGAGGAATAGACAATCGTTTTTATACCTATATTACATTTACTCAAAATACGAAGAAAAATTTGTATAAATATACACTAAACAAAAACGAATATGTACAATAATCCTTGTACTACATTTTTAAAACTTAATTTGCCAAAGGAACGTTCACTATTTTTGTAAATATCCCGTCACTTGAATTCTATTAAAATTAGAAATTTTTCATAGTTCTGTAGTACTATTTAAAAAAATGTTTATAACCAATCAATCTAGCTAGGTTTAGGTTTAGCATTGAAAAATGCTAAAATGTAGAATTGAATGCAAATGATGTTTGAGCTGTCAAATTCAGTGCTGTGATAGCCTAATGGTAAAAGGTGGACAAAAATGGTTCAAAACTCGGGTACTTTACCAATTATATCACCAATTATATTTCAAGTTTGGTTTTATTATTCTTTTTATGTTATAGTTCCATTGTAATGACTTGACATCGACAATGATTGGGCATTAATTAATGATTTGAATTTCAGTAAAAAGTATGTACAGATAACATTTAAGTTAATATTATTCCGAAGCCAAAGGAAATGTTTTTGAATTTTATTAGTTCTGAAAGTATTATTTTAATTGACCTGAATGCAGAGATAAGCACGAAGAAGATAGTAAAAGAAATAGCCTGGAAGATAACGATTGAACTTTAATTTAAAAGAAAGTAATACGATCCAATCTATATAAAGACGTTCTTTAAAAGTCATCGCTTGGAAAATAATGTTTTATGAAGATAATTTTTTCTGGTCTTCGTTATAACTTTGTAATATTAAACTAAATTTAAGAGTTGATCTCACTATTCCCAAAAAAGATTTCGAGTAAATTCCTGATAATTTTAATAATAACTACCTATGCCCGCGGCTTTGCTCGCGTGTAAATCCACTGATTTACAAAGTTTTTTCCGCGTAAACTCGGGCTTAGCCCGCGGGAATTAGAATAAAAAGCAAAAAATTACTTTGAATATAACTTTAAAATAACTAAATATGTTACTCCGCAACCTCCTTTAACGCCCAAAGTTGTGCTAACAATCTGCAAAAATAACTAAAACTCTACAACATATTATAAGTCTGTATAAGAATTTGACATTTTGGTATTATATATTTTACTAGACACATATATATTAACATGGCTTTTTAAATCAAGTTTTTATATTTAAAAAAAAATGACTATTATTTTCTTTTATAAACGATCAACACACCAAACAATTTTGGTGTGATCTCTTAATCAAAATGATTTTCATTGTGTAAGTCAATTGAATCAGTTTTGAGGTTTCAATAGAAATCTTTTGTGAGCTCTTATTGAGTTTACAAATTGTATAAAAACTATACGAACTAATTAAATCAAAAACGCTAAAGTAGCATCCAAAATATAATCATGTATTGCAGTAATGTCGCACTCTCATGAGTTAAACAATAAATGAGTGAATTCATGTAGTGTTTAGTGTTAGTATTAGTTTTCTTTTGTTAAAAACTCCATTCCTTTAAACATAGATAAACCAGTGGCACGCGTTGGCGAATACTCCGAAAATATCAACCCTGTACCAGTAACAGACAATGTAATTTGTATTCATGTCGTAATTTTACCATGATTTTATTCATCACGAGCACCGCTCAATGTGCGTGTAATATCTACTCCAGCCACTGAGTCCTGAATGCCAAATTTCATTTATTTGCTTTATACAAAAACCACTAGATTACGATTGTATTGGCAACTGAGACAAGCGCTCGCATAAAATAGGGCTATTGTTAGGGCGTTACCCGAAATGTAGTCACATTTTTTTCCCGCACACCAATCTCGTATTTCGTACTGCAATCGGATATAGCCGAATAGGATCACTCGATTTTTTGGCACCGATAAAAATTTATTTTCTTCTATATTCGAAATACATTTATTCGTGTGGATAATTTGTCGATTTAGAGGTATAGACCACCAATTTATACTTTTGTTTGCCACTGGTAGGAAAAAAATTGGTGAATGTTGAACGCAATATATGAAATATCATAGCTAAAAAAATTCTATTCAAAAAATATAATAAAGTATCATTTTATACACTATTGTTTTAAAGTTTTTTAATAAACTCTTTTTTATTGCGACAACTTGAACTTAATTATCAAACTTCGAAACAAGAGAGACCCTGGACAAACAACATTAATTTCACGAACTTATGTAATATAAATGTCTCAAAGTTTATCGATATTAATTTCAAAGTCATAAAGTTAGGTATTAATTATTGGATGTCTTTACTTAAGGTCGCATATTATAATGGTGTATAGTAAGTATTATATTAATTTGTCACATGACAGTTCAACCTTCTTGTTATTGTTCAACTAAGTACATGCCTCTTGTCATAAAGAGATAAACCAAGCTCTTTTGACATGAATTGGCAAGTCAAATTTATTCTTAGTATTTGTTGACCATAGACACAACTAAACGCGATGCTTTCCCACAGCGTAAAATGTAAGATGAATGATAAATATTGATTAAGTACATAAGTTTTTGTACAAAACTTGCAGTACCTGGGATATATATTCGTGAACCCTTGGAAGGTTCGCGGGAAGGGTCACGATAGATCATTTATCTTACGAAAGTATACAATAACGAAACTGGGAAAGTGCTGAAAAAGTGTTGTGTACTTCACAGTAAATAAACGATGAGGCCTCTTTGATGTGTGGAACAACTCATTTATACATAATTTATTAGCACATTCGTGATACTGAAAATAATGTTTTTTTATGTCCTATATCTAAGCCCTTAGTATATAAGCTTTAGTTGTACTAAATGACATCTATATTGCTCCAACGAATTGAGTCAAACAAAAGTAAAAAATTTTCATTTCGAATTTTCATTTGATGAAAGTTTGCACCGTTATATTTTGACCTGATATAAAAGCTTCAATTGTAACAAATTTCACCATTCAATAAAGGAATTATAATAAAGTGTATTAAGAATTATACACGCCCAAATTGGGTGTACTATATAGTTTGTATGGATGTTTTATATGAGAAGGCTTGACAGAAACTAAAACACGACAAGCCTTTTGTATTCAAATCGCAATAATTAATATTAATGACTATTAGACACACCTTTAAAACTGCGTAGAATTTTTGTGCTGGTCATTCACTATTCTTTTAATAAAACCTCAGATTCGTTTGAGTGCAATTTTCTACCTATTTTTGCTGATTCATAATTTTTAGCAACCTTTCTTATATGTTTAAATGGTTTTTATATGTCAAGCTACATGTAAAGTAATGTTTTAAACTAATCTAGTTAATTTAAAGCATTAATAAATTAAAGCAACGGAAAAGAAAAATAATACAATAGCACATTAATTAACGAACAGATAAACATTTCCAGGCCTAGTTTTGCTACATCTGTTCGAAGGCAAAATAAATGTTGGAGGTTGAACCAATCACTATATATACATGTATATACACCTGTTTGGACGATGCTTTACTTTTCAATATTGTTCTGGAGTGATGATTTTTCGGTTCCTAGGCAAAGCGATTCCTGGGATTGTGTTACCACAATGTGTTTTACGAATCCTGCACGAATTAGGTATGAAGATAGTAAACTCTACATTTAGCATTACATAGTTGGATTATATTATACCGGACTATAGCAAAATATGTTTTTTTTTTGTGCAACTCCGCAAAGTATCGTACAAATTTTTAAAATTATTTTAATATAACTACAGTTATCCAGAATTTTAAAATCCTTTGTCTACATAATATTATTATATTTAATAATTAGTATTATTGGAAATACAAAGAGCTTTATAGAAGTAATAAGGGATTTAAAAATATAATAATTTTGAGAGTATATATGACTTATCACATAAATAATCGTTTTCAACTTTCTCTGTCTGCTTTAATAGCACCGTTTATATTCATAGTTACTAATCAATGTGTGATCGAAATGATGAATATCACAACTTATGTATGGGTTAATATAATAAATAAATATATGGGACACTTACACACACGGTCGTCCATCCCCAAAGTAAGTAACTTAATACTTGTGTTATGGTAGACAGAAAACTGGTGAATATATACTTATATATTTTTTAAATACATACTTAAATACAAATATACACCCAGGCTCAAAGGCCAACAAATTCATTTATTGAAAATGTTTGCCCTCGGCGGGAATCGAACCCGCGACCCGCGGAGCTGAAGGCAGGATCACTACCCATTACGCCAACGGGCCAGTCAATTATTAATCAATCAAGTATTTTAATATTTCTATAAATGTGTCAATATTATCTCTCAATTTGAAAGCATATACTATTAAAAAAATATCATTGCAATCAGTTGAGCGGGTTTGAAAACTAGCGTGAACAATTATCGCGATACAAGATTTTTATAAATAAAATGAAAGAAAATGCTGAAATGCATATAATGCAAATAAGACTGCTATGAAAATTGTATCCATTAATAGCATGGCAATAGCGATATTAAACTTAATATTGTTTCTAAGCTATTTATATCATCGATGGCCTAACTTATATGGAATTTACACAGCAGCATCGCAATATGCTTTGATCACATACCTTGAATGACTTTGTGATTGAAATATTAAAGCTCGTTAACATTTTTTATAAATGCAGACTTAAGAGCAATCAATAATTTATCATCATCGTTCTCCTACCCTTATCCCACTCTAAATGGGGTCGGCACCAACATGTTTAAACATGTAGTTACATATTTTGGTTATTATTTTACGTCCGGTTGCCTGCCTGAGGCCAACTTACCTTAGTCGCCTTTTACACATCTTAGTAAGAAATGAGGATGTTCTATTCTACACAGCTGGATACCCGGGGGGGGGGGGGGGCAAGTGCCTTAGTCGTCTTTTACGACACCTCGGTAAGAAATGAGGGAGGTCTGTTGTACTCAGCCGGATACCACACAGTGGTACTACGTATGTTGTATATTATAATATTTTAATGCATTGTTCTGGCCTACAATCAATGTTATATCTAATTTTAAAAAAGAAAGCCACAAAACTATTATAGTAAGGGACATTTTGACACTTAAAATATACATCGA
The DNA here is from genome assembly GCA_029227775.1 of Morpho helenor. Taxonomy (NCBI): domain Eukaryota; kingdom Metazoa; phylum Arthropoda; class Insecta; order Lepidoptera; family Nymphalidae; genus Morpho; species Morpho helenor. The sequence continues at coordinate 7,423,549 of JARGCU010000006.1, forward strand.
GTAAAGTAGTATGTAGATCTTGGGATTACGAAGTTCATTTGGAGCCTCAGACACTTTATGGCTCGCTTCGTATGTTTTAAACTTTTATCATACTTAACATCTCATCCATTCAGCTTAGGAGCTGTACTCCTAAAATTATTTTATCATGTTTTACTATACTGTGTATGTAATAATGGCACAAAATTCTTTCCAAGGTATATAAATATATGGTTTTGAACATATTAGATTTAAGTTTTTCTGATAACAGTCACACGAAATCGATTACGCGCGCGCGCGTTTTCTCTCTCTCTATCTCTCTCTCTCTCTCTGTCTCTCTCTGTGTGTGTGTGTGTGTGTGTGTGTGCGTGCACGCGTGCGTGCGTGTGCGTGTGTGACTGAGTTTTGTATCATTGTAAATACCCATGGAAGAATGGTACAAATAAGGTATCTAGTTTCACCCTTAACTTTCTTAAATGAACTTATTCGATAATATACTACTACAACGCAATTTTACGTATTGCGTTTTCAATTTACAACTTGCAAATAACACAAGGTACTGAACCGTACTACTGAACCGACGCAGTTTCGTCGTGACCACGATCCAATTAACTGGGCCAAACATCGACATCAATCAAACCCACTACTGTATAACTATACTAATATATAAAGCTCAAGAGTTTTATTTTTGATTGTTATAACGCGCTAATTTCAGGACATAATGCACCGATTTGAAAAATTCTTTGAATTAAATGTAAGATAGTCCATTTATCGAGGAAGGCTATAGACTATGTAACATCACGCTAAGATTATTAGGAGAGGACCTGCAATAAAAAATATTGCGCAAACGGCAAAATTTAAAGCATTCCTTGCGTGCGGTAAGTCAACGGTTAAAGTTGTTCAAAACCACATGTAATTAATTCATAACTACTTTTATGTTCAAAATTTCAATTTGGGTAAAAATTTGTGACATACTGATTAACATGCGGGCGAAGCTACTGGTACACGTCAAATGCCAAAACTAGGAATGAAGGAATATATCACCATTAAAGACATACTTCTTTCTTTAAAAAAAACCAGTATTCAAGTAGAGTTGAGGTATATACTTATGTCTCTTTAACAAAAGTCTACGCAAGCGCAATCAATTCACACGATCAAAATTTGGCAAAATTGATAAAATACGCGTGATCCTACTTAATATTTGGGTACCACGAGTATTAAATATAGTTTTATTGTACGTAATGTTGTGATTCCGTAAAATACGATTTTTAGTTTTAAAAATCAACAAAAATGCAAATGGCTCAAATAGTTTTTTTTTTTTTTTTTTAATTTATTATACAATACAAAAAGATAATATATAAACAAATATAAAAACACACCTGTCGAAAACCACGCAGGGTTTATATGAAGGTGTGGAGTTCGCATTATTTTTCTATATACTATATATATTTTATATTTTATTCTATATATTTTATTACATATACATTTTGACTATTATATTTTGTTACATATACATTTTGTTTTTTTTAATAGCTTTTGAAACTTATTAAGTAATTAGTTACATATAATTAAAGTTATCATGCAAGTTTACAAGAGTTTAAATAGAAACAGTTGTTTGTATTAAAACTCTGGCACACCTGCATGTTACCCCTAAATTCATCCAATCAATACAGTCAAACAATATGCTTTATATCATTATTTTCAAGCAAATATCTTTTAAACTTCCTAATAAATACATTCTTTTTTAGAGATTTATCTTGTAACGCAATTGGACATTCATTTAAAATTTTTGCAACAATATACTTATAATTCCATTTACCGTGAACATTGTTAAATGCAGGCAATATATATTTCTTTTTATGTGACAATATTCTAAGTTTACAATTTCGAGTTTTTACCTTAATGTTATGTAATTGATAAAAATATTCTTTAAGCAATGATAATTTAATTTTTGACTGCACTGTCAAAACTTTGCAGTATTTAAATAAGTTGTTGTAATTTTCTTTATAACATTCGATGAGAAAGATACAGATAATATAACAATAATTTATGATGACAGTAGCACTAGGTACAAACCTGTGGTTTTTTATAGTGTTAAGTAACATTTGTTAATAAATTGTTTAAATTGTTAAATAAATGAAAAAAAAATCAGTTAATTTTCAATAGTCTGGACGAGATAGATGGCTTTATAATTAGTTTCAGTAATCATAGAGTATAATAATCAAATAACAAGTATAAATAATCAAAGAGTTAAAGCTTTCTAAAAAGGATAGTCATGTACACATGTACTTTTATAGAAAACCTTTTAATAAAGTATGTCATGTAAACTTTACAATTTTTAGCTTACGGAGATACTCGTAAGCTGGTGAAAATTAAGCTATTTGAACTTATTGCTTATAGATGCGACTATAGGTGACTATAGCTTTGTATAAAAAGTATTAAATATAAGAATAAACTTATTATATAATATTGTCTCGAAGACAAATAAATTAGGAAGACGTAAAAACGTAAGATGGATATTATTTTTCTCATTTTAGCCTCAGCCTGTGATGTAGGTTACCTAATTAGTTAGCGAGATGACCAAAGACGAGGTCACTCTTATAATACTGCAAATTAAAACGTTATTCTCTAATTAGCACATAGCGCTTAAATAATCAGGGCAAAAAATGGCATCTTAGAATTATTAACAAAATTAGTTAGGCCAAGTTTAGGTGTTATGAGTTGCTTGGCACAACCTTTTTTCTGCGAAGTCGAATACTAGCTTCATATAAGAAAATATCATGAAAATTTATCACATCAATCTTCCGTAAATGCTTTAATTAGTTTTAATGTTCATGAAAAAATCTATAGCTAAAAAATTAATCTTAATAATTGACGTTGGTAAATTTGGCGAATTATTTTAAGACAAAATCGTAACGACTATACATAGTATACTTAACTTAACTTATATATAGTATACTTGACTTAACAATAGCTATTTTAAAGCTATAGTTATTTCCAATTATTTGTATGTAAACGTATATAATAACAAATAAATTTAAAAAATATTTTTTCTAGAATATGACTGCTGTGTTTATTGGATTATTTATAGCTCGCTTAAATTAATTATAAATATAAAAAAATGCTCATAAATGTAGAAGGAAAATAATTATAAAAATATTAAAAATAAATAAATATTATAATCATAAAAACTATAAGCTAACGTAGTTAAAATTAAATAAATAAAAATAATTTCCGAACGCAAAGCTAATAAAAAATAATTTAATTTAATTTTAGAATACTCACATTTTTAACACAACACAGCACACATAAACAGGCTTGACACACGCACTGAACACTGCACTCCACTCGTACGTCTAGGTACGTCTATATCACTGATCTAGGGCCGAGTTCCCTCTACGAGAGGCTGCGTGGTACTGAATCGGGAGCGAGCGGGAGCTAGTGACTTCCACGTCAACCGTTCATTTACACTGCGTACGAATTACTTAAGCTATTTTGTGGTTTACAGCTAATATTATTTATAATAATTGTGATAATTACGTTTTTGTATATTAATACTCAATTATAACATGGAATTTATCATTTAAATACGATACTATAGGACTATTAATATTTGAAATACTATTTTATGTTAGAAAAAATGTGGAATATGCTTAATCTAATGGTAAACAAGATAGTATGGTGAGGACATCCTTAACATTTGTTTTAAGAGAAGAGAGTGAAACGTATCTGACGTTTAAAAAAGAAAAGAAAATGAAGATTTTTCTCGCCTTGAAAGGTGTAATAATTCACCCAAATTAATAACTTAATTTTTTATATGCCTAAAACAGATATTAATGATATGGTTATGGGAAAATAGGCGAGGCCTAATCTCTGTCCAAAAGAAGTTGCCTGCGGCAAGTTGTTTGGAGATAACCTCAAATGAGAATCGGGCCCATAATAAATGTAAGGAAGAGATAAAATAAAAAAGATATGAAGCCCTTTATAATTTTTTTAATTTCATCTAATGTCTTCTTAAACATACCTACAAATAAAAATGAATACAACTCTATTAAAGACATGAACTAAGAAAGAACTAACGATATTAGAAAATACCAAGAAAATTAAGTTTCCTTTGAGGAACGTAATTGAAGACGAAGTTAAAATATATATTAATTAACATCGTTTGTATCCGGCTGAATAGAATAGTACCACCCTCATTTCTTACCGAGGTGTCGTAAAAGGCGACTAAGGTAAGTCGACCCGCCGTGTGGTATCCGGCTGAGTAGAATAGACCAACCTCATTTCTTACCGAGGTGTCGTAAAAGGCGACTAAGGTAAGTTGACCCACCGTGTGGTATCCGGTTTAGTAGAATAGACCACCCTCTTTCTTACCGAGGTGTCGTAAAATACGACAGAGGTAAGTTGACGTCAGGCAGGCGGCCGGTCGTAAAAACGCAGCCAAATCATGTGACAGCATGTTCATAACATGTTGTGCCGACCCCACTTAGATTGGGATAAGGGCAGGAAGATGATGATTAATTAACATCGTTTGAATTATGTGCAACGTCAACGTTTTTATATAAAAAAGTGCAAATGATCTTTTAATTTCTCGGCTGAGTATGGTCGTTTACTGCGTCCATTAATTATACGGTCTTGCGTACATAGACTGGAATTTATAAAAAAATTGAAACAAAGTATTTAGTTATATTAGTATTATACACCAATGTAATTAATAGTCATGGCAGAGCTTGATGACCCATTGACGTGAACATGCAATCCTTCCCAAGGATTCGCGGGATGAAACCTTGAGTTATAAGTTTTCCAACGAAATTTATCCCCTTGAATTGGCACTGATAACTCATAATGGGATTTACACTAAACTTGCAAATTTCTAAAGAATACCTTGGATGTGTCTAATACGCCAGTTTGTGCCGGAGCAGCGTCATGAGTCCTATCTTTCTATTTAAATAGCGAGACCTCTGCCCAGTTGTAGGAAACCGGAAGTTGTAGGAAACGGCCTGTTACTACAATATAACAGGCCGTTTCCTTTTAAATTGAAAAGGAAAATGTAATTATTTACTATCGTTGTCATTATAGTATAGTTCACTTGTATTGTTTGAGTACACACTGATGTTGTATGAATATAGCGCAGGTTCAAACGCATTTGCAGTATGTCACTACACGTCCACTCTTAATTAAGGGCTCTGGTGTTACTGACGTGGTGCGCTTTGATATAGTGAGAGTTCCTTTGTTCACTAGTATTAGTATGCTTATGGTATATTTATGTTTGTATTATATATTGTGTCGTGTATATAAATATTCAAGGTAAGAAACACACATCTCAACCCACACCACTAAAGATGTTATTTGGGTTTGTAGAAAATGATAGAACGATTTAGAAATAGACATCAAAATCAGTCTTTTCGGTACGTTAGGTAATTTCTGATAAGGTTGACAATTGCGTGAATAGATTTTACCGTATTTCCTTTACTTATGGAATACGTGTAGGTAATATTAATTTTAGAGTTCATTATTCATTCATCACAAAAATATCTTTATGTTAAAAGTATACTAAGTAACTATTCCATTCAACGAAAAGCAAAGCTATCAATGATCTTGTTATTCTGAAGTAATGAGCTAATCAAAAGAAACTGCAGCGTGTATACTTGTTAAGATTCTCTATGCAGGCAACTCATTTCGTTTTGTTCTATTAATTCAAAGCAAACATTTTTATGACATGTTTCTTGTGTACTGAGAGTCTAATTATAAGTGGAATGTATTTGTTGTAGTGTATTATACATTGCAGATTTTATTATACCTACAACTTGTCAATAATACCAAGGTAATCTTAAGACATTAATCAAATTAAAATCATCTTTATTAAATAAGCTTTTTCAATTACTTTTGAATCGTCAAGGATCAATATGATTAATGATGATACAAATGGTTCGGAATGTTGCTATTACCGAGAAGAACCAGCAAGAAACTCTGCGGTCAATCTTTTAAACAATATCAATGTACATTGTTAAACCACGTTCTTGTATGCGGTTCTTGTATGAAAGGATTATAAATCCAAGCATTTTTATTATTCAAATAATCTTCAATTCTGTAATATGCTTAACGTATAAGCATGAATTAAATAACGTGTTTCTAATTTATTATTTAGTTCTCTTATTTATGTAAGAATGTGTATTGTATCCATAGTTATATATTACACTATCTGTGACAAGAGCTTCGCCCGCATGGAAATCAGTGTTTCACAAATGTTTTGTGTGAAATTATGAACATAAAAGTCGTTATGGTCAGTTAATTATAAGAGATTTGTGTATAACTTTCACCGTTTACTTTAAATTTTGCCGTTTTCGCAATATTTTTATTGCTGCTCCATTCCTTTTCATCTTAGCGTGATGTCATAAAGTCTTTAGCCTTTATCGTTAAATGGACTATCTTATAATTAAAAGAAAAATTCAAATCGGTCCAGTAGATCCTGTGATTAGCGCGTTCTAACAAACAAAATCTTCAGCTTTATATATTAGTATAGAAGTATAAATTACTCGTAAAATGCTTATTTGCAAAACGGCGCCTTTTAGTTAGTTCTATGAATATTCACAAAGAAATAAAATGATTCAATGTCAAAAACTCCGGTAGGAATATTTGTGTCGGTTTCTTTTTTCAATTTGTTTTACCGCAGTCTACAAAGGAAAAAGAAAGGTGACATTCAATCAAAGCTGGCAAGAATCACCAATAAAATGGGATCCTATTTGATTCTCCGTCCCTTTGAAGTGAACCCGCAATTGAGAATGCTAAACTCCTACATTTGAAGTCTTCAATCCCTTAGATCGTAAATCTGTATTTTCAATATTTGCAACATTTGACAAATTTTTCACTTGTAACTATTATTCGTTTATCATTTTTGAATTTCAATTCGGTTCGAGTGGGAAGCTTTCGGAAACTAACGATATATCTATATATCCTAAACTTTTTTCCGTTTACAAAACTAAAGTCTTCACTACTTTAACTTCTGTTCTTCTTATTAAAGCACTACAAGGCGATTACAGGACATAAGTATATCCAAGATAGGTTTAATCTTCCATCAGTTTTCTGTATTGATTACGTGTGACAGCGGCAGCGAGAAATGATCAATCTTTGTATGAAGTGTATATGTGTGATTAATCAAAACACAAAGATATTTAAAATAACCAAAATTACAGACGACTTAATGCTTAAAAACTAGTAAGGAGACGCAAACCCTAATCCGTATCGGTTAAACAATTACACGGATGCAATCAATAACTTAGTCTTACAGAAAAGATTGTAATATGTCCTAATATCTTAAGGATATCAATGTCCCAAAAAGAAGTTTATATATTAAACAAGGAAAAGATTAATGCTTCTTTACAATATTGTATACAAATAATTTAAATTTCAAAGAACCCGGGCATTGAATTGCATTGTTTTTTATTATTAGTATTAAATCCTCTTTGAAAAGTTTAAATTTCATTCAAATTAAGTAAACAGGTAAAATATCGTATTAAAATTAATAAAATAATATGCCTATGTTCAGTAAACCCCTGTATTTCAGCAAAAACATGCTATTCTTTAACATTACAATGTGTATACCAATTCTGAAAAGCTCCTAACGACGCACTGTGAAACAAGGGTAAGCGATATATCTCTTTGAAAAAGATCGTCCTTTATTGTAAAATATTGCCCACGATTTAACAGTCTCACTTGATTGTATTTTTATTAAATTAAAGCCTTATTTTTATTTAATATTATAATACTATATCTGTAGAACGTTACCTTCCAATCTATGAATAATTAAACAATTATATCGTCATCTTCCTACACTTATACCACTCTACGTGGGGTTGGCACAACATGTTGTCACATAATTTTACGACCGGCCGTCTGTCTGACGTCAACTTACCTTCGTTGTATTTTACGACACCCCGGTATGAATGGTCTATTCTACTCCGCCGGATACCACACAGCGGGTCGACTTACCTTAGTCACCTTTTGCGACACCTCGGTAAGAAATAAGGGTGGTCTAATCTACTCAGCTGGATACCACACAGCATTCAAAATTATGATAAACCTTAAATATTAAAAGTTATTTTGTAGACAAAATCAACTAACTCCACTAATACAAATAAATGTATACTTACCTACCTATATTCAATAAGTAAAATTTGCAATCAATAAAAACAAAGGTAATAAATAAAACAAAAGTAAAATAAGACGATAATAATAACGTTTATGGATTAATATTACCAACCAACCTTAACAAAATTGCAATTTTTTTACAGGTCATAATCTATCCTACTAATATTATAAATGCAAAAGTTTGTGAGTATGGATGTATGTTTGATATTCTTTCACGGTAAATCCGCTGAACCAATATTGATGAAATTTGGCACAATAATTCCTTATATACCGGAACACATAAGTTATAGAAGAAATCCTGTTGATTCTACAAGCATAGGATGACATTGAAAAATGCAATCTATTATCAACCTATCAAAGTTTTCTTAAAAATTTGAAAGGTTGGAGAGTGACAGAAGCTACTGGTTTATTGCAAGATTACAGTCAATGCAAACGAAGTTGCAGGTGAAAGCTAGTAATATCTAAATTTTCCCAATTTTTATTATACATTCCGTAGGCCCGAAAAACAACAATTATGAAAATATTTGGAACTGTATGTTGGCACAAGAAAGGTGGATTGTTTTCGAATAATGTTATGTCCAGGGCATCTTAAATTAACATTATGAAAAGAAAAAATTAAATCAACTACATCGTTAAGCTGTGGTAGCCCAGCAGTAACATCGTGCGAATCTTTCGAGGAGTTCACGGGTTCAATCCCGGGCGGACACCAATGAGTTTTTCTGTTAAAACTTATGTGTCTAATTGATAATTGCAGTTTATCACATGCTTTTCGGTGAAGGATAACATCGTGAGGAAATCTGCATATGTCTAGAGAAATTCTGGAGATTTGTGAAACCTACCAATCCGCACTGGAGCAGCGTGGTAGGTCTTAGCTCCAAACCTTCTCTCCAAAATCGGAGAGAAGAGACCTATTCTCAGCAGTGGAATAGTAATAGGCCGCAACTTACTTACATCGTTAAGCATTTTAATTATGGAATTTCATCGAAGGTTTTATTTTACTGTTAGTCAAGTCACGTAGTTATATCTCAAGAGTCACAAAATCATGTTTTACACTGAAGTAAGCACCGACGAATAGGCGACGCTAAAAAAAATTAACAAATTTGAGCTGGAAGTGTTGGAGGCAAATATTCGTTTGCTGCTACATCATAAATTTTATTTTCTCTGACACAGTTTCAAACTTCATACCGTTTTGCACTCATATTTTAGCTTGCATTAAGGTGACCTTATTTTTATTTGGTTTGCATTTAAGGAAATAAACTCATAGCACCTCGAGTTATTTCGAAAGCAGATAAATAAATTCTTGAAATCTCGCACTCGTGAATATAATTTTATATTTTTAAATACTCTTCATGTTGCAAAATTTATTTTAATGCGAAATTTTTTTTTATATTTTTCTTTCATAATTTTTCTCTACTAAATGATGATTCTCCTAAATAATTTTGTCAAATTCTAAATCATTTTTCCTAGAATGTTTTTCCTAAATATATGATATTCCTTACAAAAGTAATAATGATTACTGCTATCCATATACTACTTTAACAAAAAAAATAATTTACAAATTAAATAGTTAAATTTACTTATTTTATTATCTAAATTCTCGAGTGTAAATATTAATCTAGGTACATACAAAATTTTTCTTTTTCTTTCTTTCTATATTACCCGTATCATATTTCTTTTTTTTCCTTCTGTTACTCAAAGGTTGACTGGAAGAGATTCCTGTTAGGAATAAGTCCGCCTTCGTATATTTTTTTTCTTTCTTCTTAACAATATATATGTACAATAACGAAATAAAAAAAATACTTTTGTATTATTGATCTGCGCAAAGTAACGCTTATTTCTATAAACGGTGTTATTTAAGTAAAAAGGAAAATATTGCATAAGTAATTATAAACTGCAAATTCATGCGGTAAAGCGGTTTAGCCCGGCAATAATACAAGTTAAACAACACAATAATGAGTTTTGCCCGGGTCGATGACGTAGCATAAAGAGCTCATGTCGAAGAAACCCGGATGAGTTCTAAAGGATGTAGTAGTATTATGGATCCGCAAAGTAAGGACTATTTCTATAAATTATTGATTGGTTGGCTAAGGGTAAATAAAGATACGACTAAATTATTGCCACTGCAATAGACTTAATACTAATTTAAATAGTATGAAAAATTACCTGTTAACGCACACTATATGCACACTATATAAGCTATGATGGCCTAGCGGTGCGACCATTTGAATCTCTAGAGACGACCATGGGTTCAAACCCGGGCAGACATCAACGAGTTTTTCTATTAAAACTTATGTGTCTAATTGATAATTGCAATTTATCACACGCTTTTCGGTGAAGGAAAACATCGTGAGGAAACCTGCATATCTCTAGAGAATCCTAGGGATATGTGTAACCTACCAATCCGCATTGGAGCAGCGTGGTAGGTCTTAGCTCCAACCCTTCTCTCCAAAAATGGAGAGAGGAGGCCTATGCCCAGCAGTGGGATAGTAACAGGCCGTTACTTACTTACGCACACTATATACAATAACACGATATAATAGGAATACCACAATTCCATTTCGAGATGCACTTCTCTTGTATGACTAACAAAGACAGTCTGCTACTGAAACATTTTATCAATAGCATAGTTTTATAACATACCAAAGCATATATCTTTAGAAGTCTGAACTCACTTTAGGTATAACAAAAACTTTCACTCATGGTAATAAAATAACTATATATCAATTTTGCTATTTCTACTACTATCGCTAGCTAGAATAGAAATTTGAATGTGTTAAATTAATACAAAAGTAAATAGTGCTTAATAGCCTTACAGCTATAACATTTTAGCATCGTCAATCAATTTTGTCATTTACGTGGGATAATCAATTTTAGCTGAGTTTGGTGAATCTAGTACTATTAAAAATTAGCTTTGACGAAATTGCTTTCATTTAATCTCTGTGGCTACTATTTGTTTGCTTGAAAGTTAATATTTTTTAAAGGAAATCAGATAAAGTAGTGTCATTTAAGTAAACCCCCATTAATATTACACGCCTAACAAAAGGCTACCTCTCTTATTTTAGAAATAAAGATGGCAAAGATGCTAACCGAAGCATCATCAGGAGATAGACTCCACGACAAAATTGGAAAACTGCGGCGCAAATCATAATGATTGTGGAGTATGTTTTTACGACACCTCGGTAGGAAATGAGGGTAATACTATTGTATTCAGCCGATTACTATACGACGATAATTTAATTTAAATTAATTTTCGTAATGTAGGTACTTTGAAAGTTCGATTGGTTTTTTACGCAGCATCAGCGTCTTGTATTAACGATGCGAATAATATTTCAGTCTAAAATTACTGTCGACTCACTTTGATAACGCTTGAGCGTTTTCAATTTCTATGAAGTGATTGACGTTCGCTAAACTGAAATTAGGCGTATCATTTGATAGCTGAATATAGAAAGTATTTTATGATTATACTAGCTTCCGCTCATGAATTTGTCTACGTGAGCAACATATTAAAATAACAAGTATCTCTCTGCAACTTTTTAATTATCATCATCAAACGAATAACGATCTGCCGGTACTCGTTTGAGCGCGATAAATGTAGAAAAAAAAACCACTTTAACATCTGTAAGTTGACCCACCGTGTGGTATCCGACGAGTAGAATAGACCACCCTCATTTTGTTCCAGAGTTGTCGTAAAAGGCGGCTAAGGTAAGTTAACTTCAGGCAGGCGGCCGGTCTTAAATAACTATCCAATACATTTAACAACGTGAGGCGTCCCCACTTAGGGTAGGTTAAGGGAAAATAATGATGATGTCATTCTTTGATATATACGATATATTAATGTAATGCACAAATAAACAATTACTGAATACTGAAACGTTTACTAACTAAAAGTTAATGCGGCGTCAGGAGCGTCCTCGAATGGAAAATATATTAATATTTACTTTAATTATATTAACATTTATTATAAAGTATTGTATATTTGTAAGAAATGACTAGAGAGGCATTCAAATATTAGCAATGCGAACGAGTGAATAAGAAGCGCACGCGTCCGTGGAATGTCCGCTACGTAAAACTGCAAACGCATTAACTGTGTGATAATAAATAAAAAGCGAAGCACGGAAAATATCGCATCATATAAATATTACTATGGCTATAATTGAGGAGGTTTCCTCTTATTTTCTAAATAAAATATCTATACTTAGCTCGCTTATTGCTTCTGATTTATACTGTTACTGTAAAATGGAGGATTGCTAAACAAGTTAAATCTGTCGCGGGTTCTAGTTAGTTCTACTTTGCTAGAAATACTTAGCTAAACTGAGATATTCTACAACTTAATAAATCTGCTTGGATATATCACAGTTTAGTTCTATAAAACAGCAAATCAGATTTAATTTTCAAAACCCAGCTACATTAATAGGCTTTTTTAATTTATAAAACGCTGTAAGAAATTTAATGCAAATTTATGTGTGAATATAATGAATTAAGCAGTGTGGTATCTTATTTAGTAGAATATACCATTCTTATTTCTTACCGAGGTGTCGTAAAAGGCGACTCACCCGCCGTGTAGAATCCGAATATGAAAAGTAAATGAAAAATACAAAGCATTCAAAAGAAATGGACACACTCTAGAATAGATTTAAATTGTTGAATATAACGCTATTGTCGCTAATTAACTAACAATTAGTGAAATCAGTGGTGCATATGTATTATAATTAATGATACGAATATGCATATATACTTGACTGAATATCGAATAATTATGTTGTTTGAGCGGTGACCCAGTAACGATTGTTAACATATACTTAGAGATTCTTATACCTCATCATTATTCTCCTGCCCTTATCTGAAATAAGTCTGGCACAATATTTTTGCATAAAAGTATGCATGCATTAAGTAATTTTCATTCAACTTTTTAATGTAAGTAATGCTAGATTTCTTTAACTGACCACAAGTCTGTGAAAAGATGTCTCTTACAGTCTAGTATAAGTTAACTACCGTTACAAAGAGACCGAGACGTTATAAGGTTTGTTAACTTGTAACTGGTAGAATTAAGAAGGTGAAACCATAGGGACACTCTTTAACAAACCCCAAAGGGTGGAACGGTATTAAATTTGAAAACGTCCTACATGAGTCTCCAGTGTTACTGATTCATTATTTAACTTCTTAATAGATATTAATGCAAACAAGTTCATCAGAGATATCTATTACAGTTACTGAGTTAAATAAATAAAGGGTAGTGGAGGATGGACGGCCAATCCATGCCGTCTTTATTTTGCCGCAGGGACAAATATATCGCGAAGTTTTCTTTAGAGACTTGTATGCGTTAGAAATTGATGTTATTGAAATTCTTCGACAACTCTATTATGTTGGGCTTATCTTAGAATGTAGAATATTTACATTCTAAGATAAGCCCAACATATATTTACTACTTACTATTTAAGTTACAAAAAACTAGGCAATTCGTGTATTACAAAGACAAATAAAGTATTCTTGAGAATTAAAATTATTTAAGCAAACTCGCGGTGAGCTTTTTTGTTGACTTCTACCAATAAGTCCCGCCAAAAAAAAAACAGATAGTGAACAACGATTACTAGTTTAGTAGATTAGTAATGCAAAACTATTAAAGCTTGCACTAAACCTGTTACTACATCAATATAATTGATTTAACTGAGTAGGTTTCAAGATTCCCTAATGTATACTTGTATGTAATGTACATGTATCATGGTGATGGAGAAAATTGTTATGTGCATCCCAGCGCTGGACAGCACATAGAACCAAGTCAGTGCTCGAAGAACTCAAAATAGACAAGAAACCGAGGCTTTCGAACATATGCCTACAGAGTTTGAATTCTTTGCGCACATTACTGGCAAGCTTGACGATGACTTGCAGAGACTTATTGTCACTGGCAAGGTCAATGGCCATAGACTGAGAACATAGTCCTATGCGCTGGTTAGATCAGATCCGCACCCTACTTAAAACAACAATGTTCCAGGCCATCCACCTGGGCAAAAACAGGAAAAGCTGGAAAATCATCGTCAAAAACGAGATGTTTTCATGAAAAAGCAACGACACCCATTACTAGGGAAATAATGCAGGGAGGAGGACTTGTATGTAAGCATCAGAATGAAATACTTAACAAAGTACTAACATATTTAAAATAACATGTACAAAGAAGACAAAACATCTTCTAACGAAAAAGTTTTATTTTTCTATAGATATAAGGATTTGTCTTTTATCAATACCATGCCACGAAGAGCGTATAGAGTAAAAAGGCTATAAGCAAATAAGAAATGCAGCTAGCACCGAGGCACGGATATCAGCGATACCATTAAATTTATTTTATTCTACTATCGGCTCGCTATCATGCAGTCCCGCATTATTTTTCAACCGACATCGTATACTTCACTTCTTTATTAAATTTTCTGTATTTATAAATCATACGAAGAAAACGAGGAATTCTATTCCTTTCTATCTATTGTGTCATTTACACATATTCTTTAATATATAAGTATAATGCTCGTATATGGGTGACCGACTTTTACTCGGAATTTGTTTTTAGACGATATAAAAAACAATCAAGTTGAAAAAAATACATAAGAGAATGATGCTATATGGCTTCCAAGGAACCGGCTCCCATTACATATAATGACTATTCAATTGACAGTGTAATTAACCTTCGTTTTCTAATAATATTGTAGCAGTTTTTCAGTGCCTATAAACAGGGATAAAATATCATTTTTTTTTATCAAACCTATGTTATATGGATCTATCGCAACCAAAACTCAGAAGCATTAGGAAAATTCTTGGAGCCGTTTCCGAAATTCAGATTGTACGAGTATAGAAATACAAATTAGCTTATTAAGATAAGCAAAAACATAATTGATAATGGTGGAGCCTTTAGTGGCTAGTGATTTTTATGGTCTACTGCTTGATATAGGTCTCAAGGGATTTCCAATCGCTATGGTCCATTCATGTACTGTACATTAATGTTATTTAGTGTCTGTTTAGTATGTGGTAAACTGCGTTCTGAGGTAAATTTTTTCTTAAGAAATCTTTTAAAATAATTTAATTTATAAATTCGAAATTATCAGTAAATATAAAAATTATATACACTTTTGTTAAATTGCATTGAGTATATCGTTTAGCTAAACTTAGATATACTCTGGCTAGAAAAAATCTAGAGGAAATCCGGATATCTCGTATGTTTCGGAATAGTTAGATTAATTACGCTACTAATCGAGGAAACCCATATATCTCGAGTGTTTCGGAATAGTTGAATTAATGATTACGATAAGAAATGTACCAGCTTAACTTATTATAAACCTAAATGTTTTATGTAAGATGATTCTATTGAGAAACTTGCAAACCAACTACATTTTAATTTATATGTACATCTAATATATTCTCACAGCGTCTCAACGCTGAAGAAACGTTTTCTCACATCTCGTGTCTTTCAAGTCGATCCCATTACACTAATGTCACGAACAGGGTGAATCGTCAAAAATAAAATCCATTTACGTCGTAAAAACTCTCGTTAGGTGCGCTTGAGGCAGCTGTTAAGAGAGATCATCTATAAAGATTAGACTTGAACCTGAATTTAGTTGTAATACCATTTTTACAGCCAATAATTTTTATACGTGGACGTGTAATTTCACGTTTGCATTGATGTGAGCATTGATATTTATGTTGATTCGCCGATCTTTGTAGCTAAGTGGTTGGTATGTTACATTAATAGAGGGACTGGGTTTGATTCTTGGTATGAAATGCAAAGCTGTGATAGCCCTGCATCGATTTCGAGTGTTTCTTTTAATAACTTTTTTAAAGTGCTTACCGTTTAACTAAGACCTCGCGTGCGGGGTATGGTATTAGTACTAGAACGGAAATTCAGGTAGGTGCGGGCGAAGAGTGCTCGTAGCGTGATATACAAGATCAGGCATTCTCGCCCTACTTCCACGCACTTGTACCCTGCAGGCTAGGACTCAGTTAAACGTTTAGCCTAATATTGATATTTGCAATTTATCACACTCTATAGCATTTAAATTAAGGTAAACATCGTAAGGAGAGATGCATAATATCTCTATAGAATTTTGGGGATATGTGTAACTTAACAATCCGCATTAGAGCAGCGTGGGTCTTAGCTCCAACCCTTCTCTCCAAATCTGGAAAAAGAAAACCTGCCCAGCAGTAAAATAATAAGAGGCCGGTACTTTACTTTTATACGAGTTGCAATCCAAATTTTCAAAATTATCGTATCTAGTTGTTTTTACGGGAGACTACTTCAGCCGTGGCTATTTATCATCCATTTAGAAAGGTGTATAAAAACGTTTCAACTAGGCTTTCAACCTTCTGCCTGAAGCAAGTCTTTGAGTATTTTGGACATATTGCTTGTAAAAGTGATTAACTTAAAAAGATTATGGTCATCGGCAAAATCCAAGGAGTCTCTTTTCTTGGATTTGGATCTGGTCATAGTTGTAATTTATATCTATACTAGTAAACGTAAATGCCTCTTGACATTTGTGTTCCGCGATATCTATAATTTAAAGTACTTACATAACAACATTGAATGGATGTTTTGGAAAGCTCACTTCATGTCTATAATAAAATCTTGCCCTAATTTCTAATGTAAATAGGCATCTTTTAGGCAGGCGCGCTTCATCTTAGGCTGCATCATCGCTTACCATTAGGCATGATTGCAGTCAAGCGCTCGCCTATTACGCAATAAAAAAAAATCACAAAACCAGCTTAAATAATACCCCAATATTGAGTGAAAATAATTATCTCATATTACCACTTTAATAATTTAAGTCCGCAGCTTCACTGGCGTTGAAATCAATGTGTCACGAATATGTGTATCAGTCAACTTATATAAAACCAGTGTGTCACAAAGCTTTCTTATTTCAATTTATATAAAACCGTAATATACTATTAAGCTAAACTTTCCTCAAGAATTACATTATCTTTAAGTAAAACCCGTACAAAAATCCATTCAGTAGATTTTGTGAAAATCGATACAGACAGACAGCTTTTGGGTATAATAAGTATAGATACCGTTATAAAACCGTTATAAAAATGTATGTTGGAAAACGTACATTATTATTTATTTATTTCTTACATATGACAAATAGGGCTTAAATTAATATATGACAATCTGCAGCCGACATAGTTAAAACTGTATCTCGGCATACAGAGACAAACACCGAAGACATGTGACTTAGTTACTATTTGGTATAAGAAAAATAACAATACAATGAAAATAATAATAATTAGCATGTCTGTAAGGAGAACCTCTCTGTGTGTTTATGAGTTGTGTTTATGAAGTATGCATGTAATTAATGTATATTAGTGTGAGTAGGAGGCATGTATGGAGAGAGGGTGAGTTAATTGTATTGAACATATAAGTTTAATATAAAAAATAAAAATAAAAAGTCTGCATTCTGAAAGTTTTCTGTAAATATTAATTTAGAAATTATGTAAGAGTTCTTCAGTGTCATTATATGAAAGTTTAAGGAGATAATGAAATAACTTATACTTGCATTTAGCTTTTGTTAGGGAATATACATTTAAATTTTTATTAATTTTATTATATAGATAAGGAGCAATAACTTTATAGAATTTCATGGTGAAGGATGTCCTAAAACGATTGGTATTACACACTGAGTATTTTCTGCGCTTGTTATAAATATTGCAGTCATAGCTAGTTTCACCATGTTGCTTAAGAATAATAGAAGAAATGAATAACTGCCTAACATATAAATATAAGTATGTAAGTACGGATAAACTCTTCACACGAATGTATTGAAGGATATTACTAATCGAGCTTGTCTTATGTATGTTATTATAGCTACACTAAATCGATTGAGTTGTAATTTGAATTACATATGTAATTTCTATTATATGACGCAATAATGAATCACTCGGCTTATCTAACAATTAATCCGGAGATTGGACAAGCAACGCGTCACCTAGCAAGGTAACGTCAATGGGTTTGTACTATATCTTTAGTATCAGATTGTGTACTAGAATTGGATTGCAAAATGAACAGTTCATTTCTTATAGGACATACGATATGATAAATAAAACAAAAAAAAGACGAGACAGAACAGACATTGTCATCAGAAACTGACAGAAAAGACATTTACTATGACAGAAAAGAAATATATAGAAATCGTACTGGACAGTATGTAATAATCTAAGATTGAATCTTAGCTAAGACGGATGAAAATTCTTACATAGAAGCCTAACATACTCGTATCTCAACAAAACGTAAAAAATTGTTAGCTAATGAGATAGATGAAAATAACCATAGTTTTATACATAAATTTTTAATTTACAAAAGATCTAATCATAATTGTAATCTATACCTTTACTAATATATAAAGCTGAAGAGTTTGTTTGTTTGTTTGTTTGTTTGAACGCGCTAATCTCAGGAACTACTGAACCGATTTGAAAAATTCTTTCAGTGTAAGATAGTCCATTTATCGAGGCTATATATAAAATATCATATCACGTTGAGATAAATAGGAGGAGCAGCAGCAATAAAAAATATTACGAAAACGGCAAAATTATAAGCTTAACTGCGTGCGCTGAGTAAACGGTGCTAGTTATTCGAAATTTATTCGAATAATTAATTTATTCGAAAATATTACAAAATTGTTCCCCTCTAAAAGTTGTTAATAAAAGTCCGCGACAGCATATGTCTAGCTTGTCAGGTTAACCCACTATAACCATTTTTATGGTTATGTCGTATTTTATGACATCTCAGTTAGAAATAGGGTGGTCTATTTTACTCAACCAGCTACCACACCGTTGATCAACTTACCTTAGTCGCCTTTTACGATACCACGGTAAGGAATAAGGATGGTCTTTTCTACTCAGCCGGACACCACACTGTGGGTCGACTTACCTTAGTCGCCTCTTACGACACCTTGATAAGAAATGAGGGTAGTCTATTCTATTCAGCCGGATACCACAAAACAAAGTATAGAGCGACATAAACTTTTTAATTGAAAGGCCACGAAGGCAAGTCTGTCAATTTTGTTTCGAAGTTTCGAGCGCAAAACATCACAAACTGGTAACACAAAGGCACATTGTTTTTACTAATGTTCCCATATATCGCGGCCCGCTTTTAACCCA
Source organism: Morpho helenor (assembly GCA_029227775.1). Taxonomy (NCBI): domain Eukaryota; kingdom Metazoa; phylum Arthropoda; class Insecta; order Lepidoptera; family Nymphalidae; genus Morpho; species Morpho helenor. Next base: position 7,442,803 of record JARGCU010000006.1, read on the forward strand.
CATGAAAGAGCCTTAAATGAAAACGCATTTATCTCGTTTTCTGTTTTTTGTATCCCAGTTCAGCTGTACACGGCGAATTTTATAAAGTATGTTAGAAGCATTATTAGTGTTGATATACTTATTGCTTAAAACAAAATTAGCATAATCCTTACTAATATTATAAATGCAAAACTCTGTCTGTTACACGCCGTGTGGTATCCGGCTGAAAGAATAGTACCACCCTCAATTCTTAGCGAGGTGTCGTAAAAGGCGACTAAGGTAAGTTGACGTCAGGCAGGCGGCCGGTCGTAAAAACGCAGCCAAATCATGTTACAACATGTTTTCAACATGTTGTGCCGACCCCACTTAGAGTAGTATAAGGGTAGGAGGATGATGTCGAATAATCATATTAACACAAACACGTCAGAAATTAAAAAATGAAACTCGCACCGTATAGAAGTAGGTGCTATAATATGTATGAAATATGAAGATTGAAAAAGTTCATAACATAAGTAAAAGATATAAATATAAATTGTTACGTGAATAAACTTATAGTTTATTCACGCTACTCATTTCTTATATAAGTTTCAGCAATGTATTTACGGGTTTTGTTCACGACAGTTTCAAACTACGGTATTAATCCTATACAGAAAGAGTTATAATTTTGCGGCCTCAGTTTCGAACTTCTTCCCACAAGGACCGTATCCAAGATCAATTCCTGATAACTCAATGGGAAAGTTTTTGCGTACATTCGCGATAGATTCAACTGATGATTATCTATATTGCGAAAAGGACTTCAACTAAATTTATAACGAGTATGTATAGAAACATAAATTTTTGTAACAGCAAATATAAATTTAGATATGTCATATTAAAAATGATTATTATACCATTGAAGATTATGTAAATAATAGAGTGCTTGGATTGAAATTGCAACCAGCTACGAACAAAATATTGTAAGCTTATTTGACTTATAAAATAAGCAATAATGGCGTATAAAATATAAAATAATGACGTATAAAATTATTTTGAACGCTGAGTTCCTTGCTAGTTCTTTATGAGCACTTTCCGAATCAGTGACTTGTTAAATTACAATTTGACTATTGAATTTGAATAGATAATATTCATATAATTTGAATAGAAATGATTGTCGCTGACGCTGATGGGCATCATAAGAAGGTTCAGAATATCAGGTTCATATAATGAGAAATGGGGATCCGTAGAAGAACCAGAATCACCGACATAGCTCAGCGTGTCGCGAAGCTAAATTGGCGATGCGTGGGGCACATAGTGCGGAGAACATATGAGCGTTGGGATCTCAAGGTGTTGGAATGGGGAACCTGCACCGAAAAGTGCAGTGTCGGTAGACCCCCTACGAGATGGACTGACGACTTCAAAAAGGTCGTTGGTGAGTCGCTTGATACAAGCGGCACAGATTTGTGTGTTGTGGAGATCCCATGAAGAGATATATCTATGTCCAGTAGATCCATCCATCCAGGAGATCCATCGGTTTACAAAGAAGAGAATATTTTAATTTAACTTTATTTGAATTCAATATCTTTTTTTAATGTCGCTTTTATCGCTTTAGAAAAAACATTGATACTTCAATGTGTTCATAATACATCGCAAGTCTGTCTACTAAGTAGGGATGGCTCAAATCAGAAAATCCTTAGAATCTGAAAGTCGGTGAAAAAATATAAAATTGTTACACTGCAAATCTGGATTGTCACCTTATTTTATCTTAATCCGAAGCGGTACGTGAGACAACGCCGAAAAGGAGGCAGTTTGTCTCAGTAATACGTAGTAACTGACAGATATCTAGTATCAGTCCCATCTTACCTTTGAAATCATGGAATTCGAAAATATATTTGTTACCGTCTTATAAGCTGGTAATTCAACAAGAATACGATAAAGGCTACATTTATCTATACTTTATGTTTTGAAATTAAAAGTCTTTTCATGTGTCAGTTAGACATTAAAGATTTCTTTCAAGTCCTTAAAGTCTTTGTTCGACATTACAAGACTCTAAGTGGGGTCGGTACAATATGTTATAAACCAACATATTGATTTGGCTACGTTTTTACGACCGGCCGCCTGCCTGACGTCAACTTACTTTAGTCGCCTTTTACAAGATCTCGGTAAGAAATACGGTTGGTTTATTCTACTCATTTGGATACCACACAGCGGGTCAACTTAACTTAATCGCCTTTTATGACACATCGGTAAGAAATGAGGTGGCTTTTCTGAATCCACTTATGTGGATATGTTATGTTAATAATACCCAGGATACGGCTTCAGAAAGTTCGTAGATCGTTTGTGGGCCTCGGTATACATTTTTATAATAAAATTCCACAATCTATTTTGGACTTGCCTTTACACAAGTTCAAAATAGCAATTAAAAAGACACTGATTCATAAAGCTTATTATACTGTTGAGGACTATGTTGATGATAAGAAAGCTTGGTTTTAAATTGCGACCAGCTACGCACTAGATTATATTGTGAATTTTTTAATTTGTTCTTAATTAAGCCATTATTGTAAAACTTAATTTTGAAAAGAGTGACCGCCGAGTTTCTTGCTGGTTCTTCTCGGTAAGAGCACCTTTCTGAACCAGTGGTAGCTTCATTGTAATTTGACGATTCGAAAGTGCTTGTAAAGGCCAATTTGAATAAAGAATTATTTGAATTTGAATTTGTGTCTTCAATATTACAATTTGGAAGTACTGTCGCCAAAACTACATTTAAAGTAACTTGGCAACCATTTCATATTCCGTAGGATAAACTTTCACGAGTTCTCGGCCAATGATAGAATAATTGTAATATCTTCTATTCACCAACTTCATTATTTCATTCATGCATATATCTTAAGCGTAGCTGTTCAAAATTTTGAACTACCATAAGTCAAGTAAACTTCGCGAAGTATCGGTGAATTGGAAATTAATCCTTTTCAAGAATAATATAAGTATATTGATACTCAGTTTATAGCTTGAGTATCGCTAAACGCAAAGAGCTAAGAAACTTTTGACGGCAATTTAAAATTGCTTTGACGATCACACAAACTGTGTAACGTAGTTTTTTGCTTTGACTCTGTAACTACTTGGACGATATTTCTCCTTGAAAATTAATCTTAGTTGGTACTTTGGTAAGTAAAATTGTAAGACGATGCATCATTTCATGTTTATTAATTTCGTAACTAAAGCTTATATTAGAACGTTAGATATACTTGCAAACTCAGGACTTATACTCTGCAGATTTCGGTTCATAATAAGATTTAAGAGAAATTCAAAGATTACCTTCAATTACCAACATCTTTCTGTTTAGATGTTTCTGGTGTGGTAGCCGCCAGAAACAGAATAAGTAAACAATGTAATATACAAATTAATTTTAATATCGCAATAAGTTTTATTGTAATTATGAATGTTATTGTTTCATTTAAGAATAAACTTTCTTATTATTTAAAAAATCTTATTATAAAACATTATTAGTATAAAACGGTCATAAGACCTGTCGTATTGTATGGATCAGAATGTTGGGCAATGAAAAAGACGGGTGAAAGAAGAGTGCATGCAAATAAGGTGAATATGTTAAGATTGATGTGTGGTGTGACAAGTCTGGCTAAAATACGAAATGAGTAAGGTTAAACCTGAAAGTTGCGTCCATTGTAGAAACGACGAGAAGTGCAAGATTAAGATGGTATGGACATGTAATGAGGAGGGATGGAAACGACCAAAAAAGTGTTTCATATGAATGTGGATAAATATGTTATTAGAGGAGTAAATCCAGATATGACGAAAGATACGAAAAAATATTGTGTCGACCCCACTTAGAGTGGGATAAGGGCAGAAGAATGAGAATGATGATATTATTTAAAAAAAACCTATTTGTGACGGAGTTTAGTGATTTATTATTCTTATGAGGTTTAGACGCAACAGATCATTATTGACATGACATGACTGAGTATTATATCGACGCTACTTAATGTGTGTTAAGTTATTTTATTTAAATAAGGAATTTACTAAATAAATATCTGCTGTGTTCCAGTTCCTGAAAACTTTTTGAAGTTAATATGGAAGTGTTGATGCAGAACTTTTGTTTATTCCTATGCTTCGGTTTGGCATCCTCTGTGATAGAATTTAAAACTTTGTTTCATTCTAAACTCATATTTAAAGTTACATCGCAGGGACCTTATTTTATTTAGTTTCGCTTGGAGAAATACGCTGTATTTCGAGAATCTCGGTAGGGGTTAACCTAATTTTCCTGCTGCAGCCAAATATTTTTACATAGATATTTAATTACAGCAAATAAAACGCAATTAATTTTATATTAAAAATATTGACAGTCAATCTTTGTAGAAGCTTATTAAAAATAGATAATTTACTGAAAGTACTTTTAAGAATATTTATGTACATTAAATACAGAATTTTTAAACCAGGGTATATCGCGGGTAAAATTTGTAAAATGGCTTACAACTTTAGTGAAAAAAAAAATCTATAAAATATATAAAATTGCAATATCGCAATGTGAAATTTCCATTTAATATTTTTCGATCATAAATTAGGTATGAAAGTAATTTAATACCAAAACGTCAACTTTTTTATTATTTTCAAAATCATCCTCTTGCCCTTATCCCACTCTAAGTCGGGTCGGCGCAATAGGTTATCTACATGTTGATCATGATTTGGCTTGATATTTTACGACCGGCCGTTTACCTGACGTCAACTTACCTTGGTCGCCTTTTACGACACCTCCATAAGAAATTAGGGTGGTCTATTCTATTCAGCCGTTTACCACACGGCGGGTAAGCTTACCCAATTTGCCTTTTACGACACCTCGGTAAGAAATGAGGGTGGTCTATTCTACTCTGCCGGATACCACACGGCAGAAATTTTTTATCTTTTGTCTTAATATTAGATTTTCAAAGTTGTAATACAGTATATTCAGGCGGCCAGATGTGCCATTTGTTACTTTATTTCGTAAATTTTTATGTATTATAAGTTTTTGTCATTTACCAATATTTTAGTATTAGCTTATCAATTTAGGCATTCAAAGTGGCAAAATCAATCGTAAATCTCGCTGGTTGTACACATTTCCTATCTAACTTCCGAAACCATTCGCGGTCTGTGCGGATGACAGTTTTGAAGTATATTAATCTTTTATTGAAAGAGTTTCGAATTGTGTCGATCCGTTCATGTGGAAGCGGATTCAATTTACTTTTCTAAAGACATAGAAAATAATCTGTTCTGTGATCTAATTCAGTTTTTTTTGAACCCTTGTTTCGCTGTAGTATTGAAACTAAATACGCAAACAAGAACATAAGTCCTTATCTTTAATATTTAAATGAGTAAATGATATATTTATATATATTCTGAATCTCGGAAATGACTGCAACGATTTTCATAAAATTCGGCAAGTAGGGGGTTTTGGGGCAGAAAAATCGATCAGGTTTCATTTGAAATAATGTCGTTTTTCCCTGTTTTCGGGCATTGAAAAATGCTAAAATGTTGAATAGAAAGCAAATTATATTTTAGCTAGCATTTACCAATTTTGTAAATTTGATAGCTTATTGGATCACGGTCGGACTAAAGAAGTGAAAATTCTGGGATAAAACCCCTGTTATAAGCATAACCAACCTTTTGTTTTTTATTCTTAATTTACAACTTTAAAAAAATTACCGACCATGGCTCGGTCACCCAGGTAAAATCTGTGCTGAACTGAATTAAGATGTTAGCGAGGCGATGTTGAAATATTTTTGATGAGCATAATGAAGTATAATAATCGATGCTATATTTCTGAAGAATTGTGGTTTTCATCTTACAATACATTAAGATAAAACATAGAAAGCTAGTGGTCAAGCACGAATCTCGCATCAATAAAAAAGTTTGTTCTTATAAAATAGGCCAATCGGTAAAACGAATGAACCGCTTGGAACGTGTTTCAAATTCGAGTGGCAGTAAATTTCTTCAATAGCTGGCACGCAATATCTGACTCACGTACGATCACACTAGGCCCAGATGTTGAAAATTACTCTATAAATCTAGATTGACCGGTAATATCCTTAAGGAGTAGAATTAAGTAAACTTCGCTGTCTTTATTTCAAAAAATTTTATACCCTTCTTTTAAATATTTGGGCCGTCGTCAATACTTTAGTAATCCTCCTCCTGCCTTATCCCACTCTAAGTAGGGTCGGCACGAGATGTTAACACATATCGTCAGATGATTTGGCTTTGGTATTTACGACGGCCGCCTGCCTGACGTCAACATACCTTAGTAGTATTTTGCGACACCTCGGTAAGAAAGAGGGTGGTCTATTCTACTCTACCGGAAACCACACGACGGATCGATTTACCTAATCGCCATTTACGACACCTCGGTAAGAAATGAGGGTGGTATATTCTACTCAGCCGGATACCACACCGCAAGTCGTCAATACTTTAATATTCTCTTTAATTGCAATTCGAAGGTCTTTGTACCTTGGACATTAATATAGCGCATGGAGTTTCATAAAGTGGGTTAATTTTTAGCTTTAAAAATTGTTGCGGCTTTTAGTGCACGCCTGATACATACACTGCAAAATGATTTCAAGTATCAGATAATATGGCACAGACGTGATCTAGACGTCGAAGCGGTCCAGTACATCGCGGAAAATTTCCCGAACATCAACATCCAAAACACGTCTCCTTAAGCTGAGGTCTGGCCTTAATACTACGTCTCCCGATATTAATAGAGTTTTTATGCTATCATTCGCTCGCTTCTTGGTCCTCGCCTTGTCCGGTGAAGCTTTAAAAATTATTATACAAAAAAAAACAAAAATCATAAAGTTAAAGATTGAAATTATGTACACCTAATTCGAACATTTATATATTTACGTAATTAAGAACTATAGTATCTACTCCTGATTCGAGAATTGGAGTCCATTTAACTGTAATAATTAAAACCCTATATACAATCAGTATTGTATGAAATACGATAAGCATAAGAAGTGGCGCCAGAGTTGAGGAATTATAGGAGAGAATGGAAGTGAATAACATGATGTGCCGACCCCACTTAGAGTGGGATAAATGCAGGAGAAAGATTATAATACAATCGTCTGATTAAAGGATAAGATATCTTTTTGGGGACCGCAGACGCATAACACAAAAAGCTTCTTTCCCAAAACAGAGCCTGTGTTAGTAAGCTCTTTCTCTAATCAATATGTCTAAACGTCAGATTCTGTGTACACGGAATACGATATCCTTTAAGATAGTATGAAATAGACTTCAGTAATTTATCTACGTAGACGGGGCTTTCAAAAGTCACTCCGCTGACTCTGATCATTACAACGCATCAAACATAGATATTGACTACATTATCCATACAGTGCTTCTAATGATTTTTATGAAGAAAAGACCGTGAAACGCCGACTATTGGTTGGCTATACTCGTAATAATTCTCCCATTAACTTTTCGAAAAAATAATAGTAGTGCCACTTTTGTTTTTGTTTCTTTTTTAATGTAACTACGAGTAGTGTATTATGATTTTTTATCAAAATATCTTTCACCATATCGCGTTGTATCGCGAAATCTTATGATACACGGACGAAGAGGACTGTCTCAAGTCTTCACATCTTAATTGAGAATGGTGTGAAGAACGGTGTCGCCATTCATCACGTAGCGAATTGTTCTAGAGTGTGTGGATCCGGGATTGCGGCTGTTTTCAATTAAGTACGTTCATGTCTCCGATTTTCTCCTGTGCCATATATTTGGCATCTCTTTTTAGGAGGATAATGCAATTAATATTTTTACTAAACATACAGTCGATTCACTATCCCGTTAAGGTAATGTTAGTTCTCCGCAATGCGTATCTTTGACTTTGAGACAGCAAATATATCGTTTTGAACTGTAGCTTCCAAGGCAATTAGATACGGCTATCTAAAATTCCAAAAAAGAAAATGAGAAAAACTATAGCCACAACTACTACTATGATTAATTTAATTTTAAGTAAATAATACTTATAATACATAAGCCCCAAGTGATAAGAATACTAATAATAGTTCATACATTAGCCCCAAGTGATATAAGCGTCACTTGAGGCGTTAAAACTCGAAGTCGTTGAATTAAGATACAATAAAGTAGATGTCCTGACTTTCGAAGTTTGACCCTCAAGTGTAAAGATAACTGTTCAGGATGTGCTACGAATAAAACTCCGAATACCATTTTATCATATATTCTTCGCATAACGTCAGTTACATGATATAATACCAAGCCCGATGTCCGACTCCAAAAAAATGGCGCTAGCCCCCGTCAAATTGATGTTTAATCGTCTTACAATTCTCTGACGGATGTCACATAGTTTGAATACCCGTTTACAAGTGACATCCGGCACAGACTAACAATAATTTACCTAACAGCTCGGCCATCCTGTTAAGCGCTAGTCCTCTAGCGTTGAGGTAAGCACACAAAACAAAACAAAAAACAATTAGAGTATTCCCAGAAAACACTACAGTAAATATTCAATTAAATAATATTTTTATTCAAGGAGTTCCTCAATTAGAAACCGATCATCACATCAAATCAAAATAATCTTTATTCAAATAAGCTCTTCCAGGCATTTTGAATCGTCAAGGATCAATATGATTAATGAAGCTACAACTGGTTCGGAATGTTGCTCTTACCGAGAAGAACCAGCACGAAACTCGGTGGTTAATCTTTTTAACATTTTCAATTTTACGTTATTAAACCGCAGTTTTGTGTGAAGCTGAAAGGATTTTCAGATCCAGGCTTTTTCATCATCCAAATAATCTTCGATTGTAATATGCTTTATATGTATCTTATATGTAATATGCTTTACATATAAGAATATCCCTTATACTTATTTTAAACCTTTCTGTTCTTCTTATTCTTAACGTGCCATCTTCTCGCAAAGTTCGGCGATCATTAAGGCAATTTTAACTTTGGATACCGCTGCTCTGAATAGGGAACGAGTACTTTGCCGAACCAATGGCGTAGATTTTTTTGCCAAGATATTTTTCGTAGGCTCACACTTCGTTTTCCTTTCATTTTGCCTTGTATGATAAGCCGCAGCAATTCATATTTAGCGTTTCTCATGATGTGGCCAAAGTACTCGAGCTTTCTTTTCTTCTCTAAATATATGTCTTTTACTTTTTTGTCCATGCGACTTAACACGGTCATATTTTTTCTTTATCTCTCCAGGATATTTTAGCATTCTCCTATACACCCACAATTCGAAAGATTCTATTTTCTTGCTCATCGATTCCGTGAGTGTCCATGCTTCAACACCGTACAGGAGAATGGAGAAAACATAACCACGTGCTAAACGCGCTCGTAACTTGATGTTTCGCTTTTTATTGCTTATTGGCTTAAGCTTAAAGAAAGCTTAAGTGGATTAAGTTTAAAGAAAGCGTTACGGACTTTTCTATGCGACACCTTATTTCCAGACTATGATCGCCTGTGTCATCAACCCAACATCCCAAATATTAGTATTTACTAACTTTTTGTAAGTCCTGTCCACAACAAAGTAGTATTTTACAAATAGTCATGTATTTTGTTTTCTTATAATTGATGTTAAGGCCATACATGGAGCTAACAGGTTGTATTTTATCCACGAGGATTTAAAAATATTCTATTGACGATGCAAGTAATACAGTATCATCGGCATAACGGAAGTTGTTAATAATCTGACCATTTACTGTTATACCTACATCCAAATCATTCAGTGCTTCTCTGAAGATTATCTCAGAGTATATATTAAAAATTATAAGGGAGAGAATACACCCTTGTTTACTCTTCGTAGGATTTTTACTTCATCCGTCGATTTTCCGTCTATACGGACATTCGCTGTTTGGTTCCAATATAGATTTTTAATAAAGCGTATATCTTTAGAGTCAAACCCAATAGGCTGCATTATATCGACCATCCTTGCATGCTGTACTCTATCAAAAGCTTTTTCATAATCGATAAAACATACAAATAAGTCTTGATTCATGTCCCAGCATCTCTGTACTAAGACCTGATACCCAAAAAGTCTCTAGTTACGTCCTGGATATTAGCGCTTCACATTTGGAGTAGATTCTTTTATGAATTTCTTTTAAAAATAGTTTTAATATATGACTCATTAATGAGATAGTCCTGTACCCGTTGCATCTCTTAGCGGATGCCACTTTAGGCAAGGTGACAAAAGTTGATTTGAGCCAATCTGATGGAATGATACCCGAATCATATTTGGAATTAAATAATATTTCTATAATTTCCAAGTTGTCATAGTCTAGCACTTTAAAAGATCCATGGGTAATTCGTCTCCACCTACAGATTTTCCTGGTTTTGACATTTTAATAGTATAAGCAATCTCATCTCTATTGATTGATGGTCCAGTTAGCTGAGTTTGCAGGGATGGGGGATAGGGGGGTTAGATTCCAGATTAGGATGAATATCATGGAATAATGTTGTTATATATTGTTGCCAAATATTAAGTTTGTCTTCAATGGTTTTGGCAAGGTTACCCTGATCATCAAACAATATATTACAATTAGTACGTAACTTATCAGTACATGATATTTCTCTGATTTTCTTATGCATATTACAAAAATCATTCCAGGCCTCAAACTCTTATATTACATACATTGGTCTACCATTAATTGTCCTTGCGCTTCAACCACTTTTCTTTGAATAGTTTTATGTAAGGTTTTATATTTCAGATCATAAACTCCTTTGCATTTTCTGCGCTGTTCCATAAGACCTAGTATCTCCTGAGTGATATAGTGGTTTTTCGTTTCATATTCTAGTGGTTGAAGTATTCTTGTGCCAATATCTACAAGGTTATTCTTTAATTTAGTCCAAGTCTCTCCCACGTCTTTGTTTTGCCTAAGACCTTTGTTTAGGCGTTCAACTGCAATATTTATTTCTGTAGAAATGTTGTCTCGTATTTCTGGTTTTTTAAGTCCCTTTTATGACTTTTTAATTTAGGTTTAGGATTTTCATATTGCAGCGGAAGGATCCAACGAACGGATTGTGGTCAGACCCAATAGGGTAGGTTTTAACTGACGTCAGACTTTTGCGATATCGTTTGTTGATAAGAATGTAATCAATCTGATAACGGACGGTTTTTCTCAGCGAATGTGATGGGGACGTCCATGCATATAATCTTCGTGGAAACCTTTCTATAGACTGGTCTAGTATGGATCGTGGAATTTTAATCTAAGAAGCGAATACCGAGACCATCGAATGAGTTGCTAATTCTGCTGAGTCGCGACACAGGCATTACAAGCTTTTTGTGACTTGTGATGAGGAAGCCCTATTAATATTTTGTAACTGTGGCAATGTGGTACCTGCTTCGTCACTCTAGTTAAATTTTCACCGTTCACCGTTCATCTTTCACCGTTCCTTTAACTTAGCCAAATCTTTCATTTGTTGCATTTTAATTTTGCCATATGCTCCTTGCCGTAATTTTCCTAGTTCCTTAGAGTTTTGTAGATTACTAGTTTATTATTTATTACAAGCATCCGTTACGATTTTCTTTCATATACCTTCCGACATACTTGTAATATTAAATCCCAACAGTAATTTCGATGAGGTTTTGCCTGTAACCTTCGTAAGCCTGTGTTTGGCGGTATTGAGACCGATTTGGATATAAAGTTTATTATCATCCATCAGGATTATTCGTCTTTGCCATCAGACGAGATAGCCAAGGCGTTCAATTAAGTACGTTTGAAACTTTCAAGTTGTCCATTCGCTCTAGGAGTTGCAACGATATTAAGAATATGCTTCATACCCAAAAAAGATGAAACAAATTCCTTAAAAGTCTTGCTAGTAAAAGTCCTCTGTTCATCAGTAATTAGCCATACGCGTATACCTCAATATTTAATGTAGTCTTTAAACGGTTTTAACGTTGTAAGCGACTTAGTACTCTTTATGGCTGTTATGTTCACAAATTTTGTAAAGCTATTGACCATTACAAGTAAACAATAATTGCCTCTTTTACTCTTTACAAACGGTTCTATGTGACCAACGTGTGTATGAAACGGTTTGCTAATATTTTCTATAGGATGTGATTCTCCTCCGTTTTTTACCACCAGGTGCTTTGCAACGAGCACACTCAAAACATGATCGTTTTTTTTTTAAATAAAGCTGCGCATTTTTAAGAACCAATAGGGGTTTAGTATACGTTGTAGTGTTTTATCAAATCCGTAATGACCAATGTCATCATGATTCCTTTTAACTGTTTGCCATCGTACCCATCGAAGCACCAACCACTTTAGCGAATTCTCCACAATGCGATAAACCCGACCATTTTTAAAAATTTATAGTTTTTATGTACGTCTGCTGATTGCACTGCAATAATTCAATCCTGCTCACATTGAACCAAAAAGAATTTCCAACGGGTGGGTATCAGTTTCAGAGTCTTCCAATGGGTTTCCGCTCATTGCATCGATTGGGCCATTTTTAATCCTTTTTAATAATCATGTCATTAGCAGAGTTATTATAGATTACGTAAAGTGCCTTCACCTTGCACAAATTGACCTTACTCTAGGTCTCCTTTTCTTTGCTGATCGTCTCCAGTGACATCGCCTTTTATGTGTTCCAAATCATGCCTCCTCGGTCCTCCTCCTTCTTCCCTTAGATCTCGATGCCCTGTTGCCATCAGACCTGGACGCTCCTATGCCCTCTAACCTGGGTGCCGTCCAGCAACCTGTGATCTAGGTATCCTTATGATCTCTCGGGTAAACCCGACCCTCTAACTTGAGCGTCTCTTAGCCCTCAAACCTGGGCGTCCCTTGGCCCTCAAACCTGGGCGTCCCTTGAACCTTAAACCTTGTCGTCCCTTGGCCCTCAAACCTGGGCGTCCCTTGAACCTGAAACCTTGTCGTCCCTTGGCCCTCAAACCTGGGCGTCCCTTGAACCTGAAACCTTGTCGTCCCTCGGCCCTCAAACCTGGGCCTCCTTTGACCCTCTAACCTGGGCCTCCCTTCACCCTCTAACATGGGTGTCCTTTCACCCTCTAACCTGGGTGTGCTTCGACCCTCTAACCTGGGCCTCCTTTGACCCTCTAACCTGGGCCTCCCTTCACCCTCTAACATGGGTGTCCCTTCACCCTCTAACCTGGGTGTGCTTCGACCCTCTAACCTGGGCCTCCTTTGACCCTCTAACCTGGGCCTCCCTTCACCCTCTAACATGGGTGTCCTTTCACCCTCTAACCTGGGTGTCCTTTCACCCTCTAACCTGGGTGGTTCTTCGACCCTCTAACCTGGGTCCGCCTGTCGTTCCCAATGCATTAAGCCCTTCACGTCGACTTAATTCGTCACTGGTCAAGTTTTGATTCAGTTGCTCATCATCATTAATTTCTACTTCCGACATTTCTGAAACTGACAATTTCAAGCTTAGAATTTGAAAACGATGAAGATAGAAAACAAAATATTAATATATTCACAAGAGGATAGTATTATGTGATATATGAGCTGTCAGGTTTTTCCAATTTTAACGATTTAAGCAAAAATAGTTACAATGTGCTTGAAAAACAAGATGAATTAAACATACATGCCATGTAAACTAAATAAATTTACATTGAATCAGAAATGTTTATTTAATGTCATATTATGTATTTTATATTTAACACGTTATGCTTCATAATGCCTGCTAAATTAAGCAAAAATCAATAATTCTTATGGATGAAATCCATATGAGTTTCAACACTTGAAAAGTACGAAATCATATCATTTCCTAAACAAGAAAAAACAATTGAATGTACATACGCTTTTTTCCTTTCCTTTACTTTGTGAGCGTGAAGAGATAACTATTTATAATCTCCGTTCATCCCGCTTCTGAACTGTAAAGATAACTGTTCAGGATGTGCTACGAATAAAACTCCGAATACCATTTTATCATATATTCTTCGCATAACGTCAGTTACATGATATAATACCAAGCCCGATGTCCGACTCCAAAAAAATGGCGCTAGCCCCCGTCAAATTGATGTTTAATCGTCTTACAATTCTCTGACGGATGTCACATAGTTTGAATACCCGTTTACAAGTGACATCCGGCACAGACTAACAATAATTTACCTAACACAAGGTAACTGTCTAGATCGCTTCAGTTAATACGGCAAATGGAAGTAATAAAGAAGCTTTCAAGCGGACATTTTCACGGAGGGCTATTTCATGGTATTGATTCACTTTAAAATAAAAGAAGCTAATCATTGCTTCGGCGATGTACGAGTATATTTAAATAAGAAAATACGGTTTTCATTATACCCCTATTTTTAATATTATTACTTACTTATAAATTACTTTCCTACGATGATGCGTAAGAACTTTATAAATTTATAACATAAATAGGCACTACAGTCAAAATCACCCACTTCTTATATCTCGCACACACACACACCCCCTTATACACTAACACACAAAGATACCCAGTGATATAAATATTTAAGTATAGTGTAATGACTGTAGTATGTGAATGAATAACATTGTATTAATAAATAAATAAAATTTATTTGTTTTAAAACCACCTCGGTATCAATATTTAGTTGAGACTGGTTCCATCAACCTTGATATTTAACGTGTGTTTAAAAAAAATTGTTGTGCGATATAATAAATCTGTTTAATAGAACAAATATAGCGAGTTTGCACGAATTTAGCCATGAATATAAATCAGTACGTAGCTTTTCAATATAGCTTTGTAAACACTGAAGTGCCTTATTGCAAATACGTTCCAGTACGATACACTACAATAGAAACAACTGATTAACACTGACAGGTATATTGTTGGCAATAAACCTTATGTTAAGTTCTGAGCCAGTCTGGTCAGTGCGTCTGGAAATTACTGTTAATCTTATTATTCCACATTATGGTACTTTTGCCTTTCTCGATAGAGCCATGGGTTCAAATCCGAGGCATGCACCAATGACTTTTACTATCTACATTTGTGTCTAATTGATATTAGAAATTTATCACACGATTTTCGTAAATGCGAAGTCAGTCGCATGCCGCCCTAACGGGGACCTCCGAGCGATCCGAACAGGGTTTCATAGAACGCTTATTGGATTTAGGTCCCCGAGGCGGTCGATGCATCTGGTGCTTCTGATGCATCGATTAGCGGAGGGAGGGGCCACTGTTAGAGAGGCCCCGACCCGAAGGTGGCGCTCTCCGAGGTAAAGAGCGTCTGCTGGTGGGGATAGGGGCAATGTGTACAACGGTACCCTGTCCCCGCCACCAGCAGCGTGGTGGAGTACTGTCAGGTTCTTAGTCGGTGCGAGTCCGACATACCTGCCGCTCGTCCCCGTCGGGCAGTGATGACTGGGTTTTCCTGACATAAAAGACGGAGAATGATGATAATTTGTATTCAAATAAATAAAATAAAAATATTGTATGATTGATATTATTTCAGCAAGGTTAACCCGCGATAACCTAGGGAATATGACAATATCGCGTTTTCATTGTTCCCAGCCGGACCTGAAATAAAATAAATTTTATGATAGCGTCAATAACTCGACTATTACAATAAAACTATTTCAAACAGTCTGTTATCATGAATTATGTTCCATTTTATTGAACTTTCGGAGATAGCATTTACCTACGGACTTTTATCGATAGGTTACATAGATAACATTATCTATTTTTTTAATTCGTCCAGTAGTTCCTAACATCCTATTCCGACGCGATTCCTAGCGCTTTTAAATAATCATACAAACTCTTCAGTTTTATTTATTAGTATAGATTGTTGAAACTTCTAAAATCGGCATTAAAATATTTAAATCTTTTTACCTATTATGCAGTTTCATTCAGTATGGTTAAAATAATTATAATGAAGATATTAATTTTCATTTTAAAATATCGCAATTAATAGATTTTTTGAGAATTTCAAGTTAAAAGTTTAAATTGATTTGATTCTATAATGTTTTAGTGAGCCTTATTTAAAATTTATGTGTAAAATATTCCTGCGAGCGTTATATAATAAGAAAAAATGTATAAATATGAAGGTAACAAATAACAAGAAAGTCTCTCATCCAGTCTTCAATCGCAAATTTATGGAGACAATCTGTCACGATTCAAATGCCGACGTCTATCAACTTTATTTCCGCAATAGTCGAGAAAATTGTTTACTAAGGCGCATTTATTCATGACCTTGCTTAAAGAAATGATATAAAAGATTCATACTGGTTATCCACAATACTATTATTAATAGAATAGTGAACTTTGTTTGTCGTGTATTTTTAATAATGGAAAACTGATTACAGTTTAAAATATTATTAATGTATTTTTCTAATAATTTCAAATAAGTGAATTATATCTTGAGGATTGAATTAATCAATAACAGTGACCTTGTAAAACCAAGACTATCCACTATTTGCAATAACTACCCGTTTATTGTATATCGTATATATCTAGTCGTATCGTTACTTTTTGTATTCTGTTAAAGTCGAATTCAATTTAGTTAACTTTGCGATTTACTTTTGCATTTTCTTAAATGCTTTAAGATTTTGTATATAATATATGAATAGCTAACTATATTAAAAATAAACATTTGAAAATCCATATGCACCGCTTAAAGTCTTAATCGTATAATATTAAAAGCAGCTGTTTGACCGAACCTTGCTCGGTAATTTTTTACAAAATAAAAAAAAAACTTCAAAAAAACATAATAATGTAGGTGGGGCTCGATCCTAGGTACTTTCATTTTTATAAACCACCCGTTCCCCGAATAAGTTACGCTGACCTGACAGTTTACGGCAAAAATAATGTTTTATATATTTTTGTATTTTTTAATGCCCAAAAACAGGGATAAATTTTTCTGCCAAAACCTCAGAATCAGAAAGAATTTCAGGAAAATCGATGGAGCCGTTTCTGAGATTCCGAAAATATACTTAAATCTGTATATACAAGATAAACTTATTTAAATATTAAAGATTACATTATTTGTAAAAGTACAGGATTAACTCATTTAAATATTAAAGATAACAAAATATTACTTCGCTAGTTGTCGTCCAGAACGGAAACTGAAGACAAGATGCTCTAGTTAACGGCATGATAGGTCGCCTGTCTGTTGTTTTAGCGAAGCGACTACAACTGTGTTACAGATATCGCCCTATCTTTTTGGTAACAAGCCAATTGTGCTTAGCATTTCCTCTCTGTTTTTTATAAATGTAAACATAAGCATATATTCCCGTTTCGCAAAGTTAACATTAATTAAACTTTTAATCTCTAATTTAAAGTTAGGTTTGATATGAGTCTAACAGTCACATTAAACTAAACTTTAAATTAGGTGTTGACAAAATAACATACTTTACCGTAACCTTAAATTCATCATCATCTTCCTGCCCTTATCCCACTCTAAGTGGGGTCGGCACAACATGTTATAAATATGTTGTCGCATGATTTGGCTGCGTTTTTACGCCCGGCCGCCTGCCTGACGTCAACTTATCTCAGTCGTATTTTACGACACCTCGGTAAGAAAGAGGGTGTTCTATTCTACTCAACCGGATACCACACGGTGAGTCAACTTACTTTAGTCGCCTTTTACGACATCTCGGTAAGAAATGAGGTTGGTCTATTCTACTCAGCCGGATACCACATAGCGGGTCGACTTACCTTAGTCGCCTTTTAGGACACCTCGGTAAGAAATGAGCGTGGTAATAATCTATTCAGCCGTATACCACACGGCCCCGTTTCACAAAGTTATCATTAATTTAACTTTTAATCTCTAATTTAAAGTTAGGTTTGATATGAGTCTAACAGTCACATTAAACTAAACTTTAAATTAGGTGTTGACAAAATAACATACTTTACCGTAACCTTAAATTCATCATTAATGTTAAATATTTGTAAGCTTATAACTTTAATTAGTAGAGTCTATATTTAACTTTTTTAGTCGTTTAATCCGGCTGATTAGAATAGATCACTCTCATTTCTTACAGTGATGTCGTAAAAGGCGACTAAGATAAGTTGAAGTATCCGGCTGAGTAAAATATACCACCCTCATAGCTTACCGAGGAGTCGTAAAAGGCGATTAAAGTAAGTTGACTCGCCGTGTAGTATCAGGCTGAGTAGAATAGACCACCGTCTTCCTTACCGAGGTGTCGCAAAAGCCAACTAAGGTAAGTAGATGCCAGACAGGTGGCCGGTCGTAAAATACCTAGCTAAATAATGTGACAACATGTTTATAACATGTTGTGCCGACCCCACTTAGAGTTATATAAGGGCAGAAGAATGATGATATTAAAAATTTCGCAAACATATGGTTATATCTCTTTTTTTGAAAAAGTTTCAATTAAATTTCATAAATACTGTTCATTCAAATACTTGAACAAAATTATACTTACTTATTTCAAGAATTGTAAGTGCTTTTAGCGTCCTGCATTAGCCGGATGCCGTAGGCTATAATTTAAACAAAAGTATTAAGATCCAAAGCTAAGAGACGAGAAAGTTTTGTAATATTCTATTTGATTATATTTGTAATGGGTATTTTGATGAATATCATTATTATAAAAATAGTCTCCATAATTTTTTTTGTTCGAGATTTTTTTTATTTTATTTTATTTTATATCTATCGGAAATGATGCAGAACTTAATTGTACCAGAATGTGTACATTATCCTTGCATGCACACACATTTCGTTAAAAAAATAGTTTAATACTATTTCTTCATTAGTAATACAAAAAATCAATTGTGAGTTATGACATTTTTTCCATTTTTATTTTACTCTTATTTAATTTTAATCACGTTACTTTACATAATTAAAAAATAATAATTTATATACAACAATATGGATTCAAATTATATTTATTATGGTTTGAATCATAGATTTAATAAAAGAAAAATACAATGGATTTTTAAATCGTCAACTTAGTTCAAATACTCTTTTTTGCTCGGTATCTTAGTAAATAAATAGCTTTTCTTTAAAATGTATTGCTGTGCTGTATATCCAGAAAACATTACTAGAGGAAGGAAACTGTCGATAGGAGATGCTCCAGTTAAGAGCAGTGATATGTTACTGACAGAGTCTAAAGACTAACTTTTAGTTTGAAAACTGCGATTAGTATTGTTTGTAAGTAATTTTAATGAAATTTAATAATACTTATCAATTTGCTAAAATTCAATTAAAATCTATTTGCCTAGGCTCCAGCTGAAAATCGGTGCCGAGTGTTGTTATTGCTAATGACATACGGTTCATGCCGAGCTGTGTAGCCTTTTCCATGGCTGTATAAAATTTAGATAAAGGATTTTTGTTGTCTTTGTATTGTATTATAAATGTACGTGTATGTTATTATGTATATTTTATACAGTATTAGAATTTAAAAAAATCTTGTCCTTATTAAACCTTAAACTCATTTTGGCTAGGTATTTTACGTTCGGCCGTCTGCCTGACGTCAATTTACCTTAGTCGGCCTTCACGACACTTTGGTAAGAAATGCGAGTGGTCTATTATTAGGGTGCTCTATTCTACTCAGCCAGATACCACACGGCGGTTCAAATTACCTTAGTTGCCTTTGACGACACCTCGGTAAGAAAGAGGGTGTTCTATTCTACTCAACCGGATACCATACGGCGGGAAATTTTCATAACACTATGATGAAAACATTCGTTATAAATCACTTAATATTTCTTTTGAACGGTTTATAATAAAATCATAGGTACCTGGCAATGCAAAGTAAAAGCACAAAGAATACGAGATAAATGATTTTTCATTTAGTACTCTTTTGTGCGGGTTAAAAGCGGACGGCGATATATGGGAACATTAGTGAAAACAAAGCGCCTTTTGTGTGTAGTTTGAGCTTCTGTGTATGATACGACGACAAGAATTGTAGAGAGTAGAGATTGATTGTTTTAATTAAATGAATCAGCTTAGCGATTCAGCGCGGAAACGCTGCCAGCATTCTTGAGACCATTCCACGTGGGCATGATTTGTATACTCCTAGCGTGTAAGTAATTTAAGATAGATGTACAAGTTAGTACATT
Source organism: Morpho helenor (assembly GCA_029227775.1). Classification (NCBI taxonomy): domain Eukaryota; kingdom Metazoa; phylum Arthropoda; class Insecta; order Lepidoptera; family Nymphalidae; genus Morpho; species Morpho helenor. Next base: position 7,462,728 of record JARGCU010000006.1, read on the forward strand.
TTTTCTGTTAATAAAAAAAGTTTAAAACAAAAATACATTAAATTATATTTTTTTTTAAATTTTGATTTATCTGTGATAGCCCAGCTGTGAGACCATGCGACTCTTTCGAGGGGTCGCGAGTTCAAACACCAAGCAAGGCACCGATGAGTCTTTCTATTAAAACCTGTGTCTAATTGATAACAGCAATTTATCACACGCTTTCCGGTGAAGGAAAATATCGTGAGAACCTGCATATCTCTAGAAAATTCTGGGGATATATGTAACCTACCAATCCGCATTGGAGCAGCATGGTAGGTCTTAGCCCCAACCCTTCTCTCCTAATTAAGAAATTTATGAATATAATTACTTATTAAAAAAGGTTTTATAAAATACTAAGCAACAGATCCATGCGATTTTTTTACGTAGCTAGTTAAAATTTAAAAATTAAAATTAAAAACATAATTTAAAAACTAAATTAAGGACGACATATCGACGTTGACGAAACTGCCAACAGTTTCGTCAACGTCGATTCGGCATATTCTAATTATATAACAAATTCTTTAAATAATTGTTTAAATAAAACGTTACATTTTTAATTCTTTTCATCAAGGAAAGAAAAATTTGCAAACCATTTTCTGTGTAATAACGCTTGTATCTTAAATTAGTAAAAGCCTTCGTTAAGGGCGGATCATTTGGTAATTAATGGTAAGCGTTTATAAGTGACGGCTTTCTAAAAGGCTCATTAGGTTGGATTTTCTTTTATATAATCGTAGTCAAGACTTTTTATTAAGTTTGTGATGGATATGATGAGTATTGGTAATTAAAACCATTTTTTATATTTATAACTTTTATTATTATAAGTGCCTGGGTAACCGAATCTCGCTAATTTTATTCAAAGATATGAAAAAAAACCAATTTAAAAAAATAAAAGAAGAATAAAAAGGCTGGTGATATCTGGGACTTGACTCTGGAGATTCTCACTTCTTAAACTTTACAAATGAAAGAGAAATTAAGCATTATATTTCTAAAATTTTACAACAGTTTTTCAGTGTCTGAAAACAGGGATATGGGCTAGATCGATTTGTCGCCCCCGATACCCCCTACGTATTAAATTTCATGAAAATCGTATATATATTTAATATTCAAAATAAAATATTGATGTCTTTATTTCTACTAAATGCAAAGCTCACGATTCACATTTACGTTCTAAAAAATTTAAAAGATTTACATAGCTTACAATATTTAAAATTTAACATCGTTCTAAGACTGTTGAAATTAATATAAAAAGAAAATAGTAAGAAAAAAAATTAAAAACGTCAGCGAGTATTTTAAGTATTAATTTTTTTGACATTTAGCTAATTTCTTATGGTACGTGTTCATTTTATTAATAGTTATTTAAATAGCTATATATGATGAGTGGCAAAGGAACTAATATAATAATATAATATGAAAAAAAAAAATTTGAATTGAACTTCTAAATTAGTATAACGTTTTTGGGAATTGACGACAGCGATCTTAGCTTCGTATTTACAGGAAGGAGCAATCAGTACAATAGCTTCTGTTAGAGCTATAATTGATGATAATGGCGAACAATTCATTTACATATAAAACGAACCTTAATGCTTAGATAAAATGAATGCTGATTGTCTTCGTGTTTATATATTTATAAGACAATATGATATATTTCATACAAGTAAAACAATTCTGTCAATAATAATAAATAATGTAGTTTCGTCTGTAATGCAGTCTGAAGATTATCAAAAATTAGGCGAGTATCTAAATAGTTTTAAATTTTGAGTATTTTTTAATCTGAGCATTTTTTGTCTAGATATATAGATAATCTAGATATAGAGAAGCGTCCAGGATTAAATAGAAGGTACCACCAACGACCACCGCCGCTATCGTGTTCCTCCACCGCCGCTCAAGAGCTGCTACACGCAGTTCCGGCTGTGGTAACGCCGTATAAAGAGATCATGAATAAGGGCCGCGTATGGGCCTGATACTAGTCAGGCTGACCCGATAGAATATGACCTGAGTATAGCCAAACCAACAAAGTATAACCAAATATATATATATTTGTATAAGTCAACTAATCTAGATATACCGCTATTAATATACATAGTTAAAGCATCAAAAATAATTATTGTAGAGTACGGGTACGGAGAGCAGAGAGAGAAGTACGGTGGAGCCACTACCCCTGATTTTATTAACAACTATCATGGCAACTCTACTCTCGTCTGATAGCACTCGCGATGTCTCACAGGAGACACCTCGGCCGAGACGTGTAGGCTCGGAGTGACTATTTAGACTCTCGAGAGTGAACAGGTACGCGTCTCCTCGCCGATTGTGCGAGGAGACGCGTAACTCGGGTACAAGAAATGACTCGGGTACAAGAGCCGACACAGAGTGGGCAATACACCCCGAGACATAACGAGACGATGTTAGTACTACTGTGTACACGCTCGCACTCGGCATGTCCCGGGTTCTTTCGAAGATACTATTTAGCCGCCATCATGGTTAACAGAGCCGTTTTAGAGAGCGTTAAAATTCACACTCTCCTCTATATACGATTTGTTGGACGACCAACTTAACTATATGCATTCAGAAGATTTCCTCCATTTTTTAAGAGATATTCTCCCGTTCTTGTTTTAGTTAGAACAGTCTCAATCAGTCCTTTATATTTGTTTATTATGAGATATTTAATGGTCTCTTTGAATGTATATTATAATAGCATTATTAATTGTAAACTGACAGTCTTTAGCTATTTAAAACTTAAGCTTTCAGCTCCGCTATAGTGAGCTCGATTCCCGATAAGGGTCAACATTTTCTATAAACAATTTGTTGGTTCTTTGAGTCCGGGTGTATATATGTATTTAAAATTATATATGTATATATAAATGAAATAAATGTACATGAAATAATTGCCCGTTTGCGCAGTGGGCATTGACCCTGCCTTCAGCCCCTCGGTTCGCCCGTTCGATTCCCGCCAAGGATCAACACTTTTTTAAATCAATTATTATTTCTTCGAGTCTGGATGTATTTATGTTTTTAATCGTCTTTAAAATTATATAAGTATATTTTTACCAGTTGTCCGTCACCCATAACACAAGTATTAAGTTACTTTGGGAATGTACGACCGTGTGTGTAATTGTCCCATATGTATTATATAAAATAAAAAATATCCTTAGATTGTAACACGAAATATTATTTCAGGGAAACAAATAAAAACTTTGTCAATTTACAGCTGCTGTGTTTGGTTGGAAAAACAATTGCCGACTCATGTGAGAATAAAAACAAATTTATTTTCACAAATTGAAATGTATCCTATAAAAATATGTTTATCGTATTTCAATTTCAAAACATGTTTATTTATATGAATTATTGAAACAAGCATAGAGATGAATATATTTCGTGATCCCTTCTCTTTTTCCTGTTTGGCAACATATGTATTTCCAAACATCGTGTTTAAAGAAAAATAATTCAAAATTTCCATCCTATTATATCGCATGGTCCCCGTCCCTTCTAATCTTTGGTCCCTTTTATCGCATCAACCCATCTCTAAAGGAATCTGGTTTACGGAGAAAAGATACATTTATTTTCCTGTAACAGAAAGTAATTTATTTGTAACATATCAGCTTTCTATTTTCAAACTTCGTAACGGTTCTTAGCACTTTTGCCAACAAAGAACTTTACATGCGTGTACAAGTAATATATTTGATATTGTATTCACTTTATACTACAATGGATATTTCTTTCGGAATTTAATGCTATTTATTACTAAATTTCATATCAAATTCAAATAAATATTTATTCAAATTGACTTTTACAGACAGACTTTTTACTTTTGAATAGTTAAATAACAATGAACGAGAGGTTTGGAAAGAAGTTCTTACCGAGAAGAAACCTGGGCGTTCACTTTTTTCAAAAAATAAATATTTCAATAATTTATCTGAAATTGTTCACAAATTAAATATTATAATATAATCTATATATATAGTGCGTATCTGTATTAAATATAAGGAAATAAAAGGCCTGATACTATCCCACTGCTGGGCATAAGCCGAGTATAACCGTTTTTGGTGAGAAAGAAATTTGATCTTCAAACCACCACGCTGCTCCAATTTGGATTGGTAGGTTACAAATATCCGTAGAATTCTCTAGAGATATGCAGGTTTCCTTACGATTTTTTCCTTAACATATAACCGTCCATCCATTACATTTAAAAATAGCAAAAATCAATTAGGAATATAAATTTAAATGGAAAAACTCATTGATGCCGGCCTGGGGTTTGAACCTGTGACCCCTTGAAAGAGGCACACAGTGTCACCGCTGGGCTAGCACAGCTTGTGTTTCATATGTTTTCCTGTATTTTATTAGCATTTCAGCGCTTAGTGTGTTTTTTTGGTACAAAATTAATGCTTTAATGGATATGACTGTCATTTGATACTCGTTATAACGACAATTTTCAATGCAATAATCTGGACGTTTATTAGCGTATTCACCACAAAGCTAACCCGAAAATGGGTTAATACAATAACTGTGTCGAAAATATGTTTAAAGTAATGAGGAATTCCCATTCCAACAGTGTTTCGTTGATATCATTCATGTGACAAAATAAATTACCGCTTCCAAATTTTCTGCCTAAAATATGTCAATATAGTTTTGAAAAAAAAAGGACATTTATGAAGCTTATTATACTATTGAAGACCATGAATGATAAGAAAGCTTGAATTTAAATTGCGACCAGCTACGCACTAGATATTATAATTTTTGAATTTGTGAACAATTACAAACACATTATTGAAATATTTAATATAAAAAGAGTGGCCGCCGTGTTCTTGCTGGTTCTTCTCTTTAGTAGTAGCTTCATTTTAATTTAACGATTCAAAGGTTAAAGCGAATTTGAATAAAGAATTATTTGAATTTGAATTTAAAAGTAGTTTAATACATAATTATTGCGAAACTTTCGCACGGCATTTTCACGTTGATATATCGCAAAAGAGTAATGTGAGTGATTAATTTTTCTTGGAGTTATTTTATTTGACATGTATATACGCTATAAAATAATACTTTACTTTTATTACAGACTAGCAATCGCCAGCGGGTCTGCCCGCGTGGAAAGATTAAAACCGTAATTTTTTATTTCTGCTACTCTCCTTTTCATCTTAGCGTGATGTTAAATAGTCAATAGCTTTCCTCAATTAATGGACTACGTTAAAATTAAAAAAAAAATTCAAATCGGTCCAGTACTTTTATATATTAGTAAATATACCTAATACATAAAACGTGTGTGAACAGGAAACAAATATACCGATAATCTCATTGCGGACATTTTCGGTGTCATGTTTGAATAAAACCCATTTAGCGTTCCGGCATGTTGCCATATAAAAACCGTTAAGGGGTAATACGTATGGCTTACTGCCATGATGAAGGAAAATAGAATAAATCGAGAGATAATTTAGGTTTCTTCCACCACAAAATACAATTAAATATAATAAAAAAGGTTGAATTTAAATAAAGGTCATATGTTGTATGTCTACAACAATAATGCACTACCATATAAATTAGTATTAAAAACTATGTTAAATAAAAAAAACATACGTAAACTGCTTCTTTAGCCTGGCGTCTATTTCAATTCACAATAGCATGAACATCTAGGTCCCAATTGGGATTACGAGGGAAAAACAGCATTTTCCTACATCATTTTACGTTGTCCTCGGTCACGTATCAACCAATCCCGAAACGTGATTTGGGTGAGAATGTTCGCAAAGTATCTATCAAAGGAACTCTTTCTATATGTAAACTGCAAACTATGTAAATTACGGTTCTACCAAAAAATTCATAGAGATATCGTGCCCCCTTTCTTATTTGGAAGTCTGTGGTTTAGTGTTATATGTTTTTTCTTATAATTTTTATTTGATAGAGCATATAGATAAAATAATATTATTTATGTAAGTGATCACCAACATGGAGAAATTGGTGATCACTGGTTCGGTGGAAGGGCAAAGAGACAGAAACCGCGGTCCACGCGATAGTCCGACCAGGTAACTAAGTCGATTTCTTTAAAAGTCAACGAAGCCTTACAAGTCGCAGAAGATCGCAAGACTTGGAGATTAATTATCCATAAAAAAGTGATCCGTGGAAAAGGTCACAACCCTCAGCAGTGAGGAGAACGACGCAAGGAGGATTTATGTAAGATAATTTTCACTTTAAGACTATTTTACTTAGTATAATTAGTAACAATGTAAGTTTTCTTTATGTTTTCAATAAGTAGTTTTAGTCTTTCAGAAATAAATATAAGTATATTGATTGTTCATGTGTTAAAGTGGCTCCAGAATTCCTAAAATGAATTGCTTTTGAGCTTTAGACGTCAATCGGTTGAATAACACTAAGTAGAACAATTATATTTTACCTTTTCTTTGGTAAACACAGGTGGTATGGACATATTATAATGAGGAGGAATGAAAATAATATGATCAAACGAGTGTAAAACATAAATGTGATGGATATGTGACAAGAAAGAGTCTGAAATAGAGATGGATGGACTGTGCGTAGTAGTAGTGCCAGAGTAAGCGAATGATAGGAGAGAGAGTGGAAGAGAAAAACATGTGCCGGCCCCACTTAAGGGGAAAAAAGGTAGGAGGATGATGATGTTAATATTTAAAAATGCTTCAATGGTAATTAGGTTTTCCATATTGGAACAGCGTTTTGGTTAAGCTTATGTTTTTATATTGACAATATAATAATGTGTTTTGTCGATACTTTAATTTAATCGTCTCCAACGAGGCTCGTTCTGTTGATTAAAATTAACGCTTTATGTTTACGGTACACAAAGGCTTTGGCAAAATTAAATTTTCGCCTAACTTTTAATTATTCGTAAACATTTAATCCTGGGTACAGACCTTTATAAATAAGATATATTACAAAGTAGCACGATGACAAATTGATGAAAAAATTCAGGGGCTCATACAAGTAAATGATGACATACTTATTAATAGATTTCGAATGGTATTATTGAGAATAATACATTTATTTATTTATACGAATCTCAGACAGAATTACATATTATATAGTCCAAAAAATATCATATATAGTCTCAAATTAATTATGTAGTACCAATTTCAGGAGATCACATCATCTTTAGTCAACATTTTACGGTTAAAAACCTAAAAATAAACAAAAATAAGAGAATAATGAAAAGATAAAAAAACAACATTAAGTTACATTGTTCAATTACATGATCGAACTCAATTACTTTATCGATTAAATATGTTGTGTGTTTACATTTGGATATATAATCTTTCCAAATCTTATAGTGCCATAAAATGAAAATTTGGTTATTATTTCTATTATTAATTGTTTATTTCAATCGGTAGCTTAGTTCTAAATTGGGTCTCATCTTAAAATCAGCGCTTTAGTCTACACTGCAGCTTAATGCAGAGGCGACTACGTTTTCAGCAAAGTGCAGTAGACAGTTTTTAATATTGTAAAGTTTGGGTAAAAAAAATATAAATAAATATATTATTTATTATTTAAGACTGTGTACGTATTTTTGGCTGAATAAATCTTATTATTATTATTAAGTGTAGCAACCGAGAAACTATATCATTTACTTTGTAATAAGTAATGGCCTGTTATTATCCCACTGCTGGCCATAGGCTAAGGAAGTCCTACGCTGCTCCGATGCGTATTGGTAGGTTACACGTATCCCCAGAATTCTCCAGAGATTTGCATATTTCCTTACAATGTTTTCCTTAACCGAAAAGCATGTAATAAATATAATAATGATAATTAAAGTAAAAAAAGTCATAAAAACAATAAATTTAAAGCCCAACAATTTGTATTATACAAATTCGCACTTAATTCATACACTGTATGTCTCATTTATAGATATAGAAGTACATTGTATTTCAAAACGACCATTAAAACAAAATTCATCGTGTCAAAGTTATTTCTTCCAAGACAAGTCTTTTTATTACACTTTGCGAGTCGTCTATAATAATACCTTATTACTCTAAAAAGGTCTGAAGTGCTTATAATTCAAAAGATAAAATAAAGAGCCTAAGTGTTATCTTTTGTTAAAAGTGCTTGAGGAGAGTGGAGTGAATTTTAAATCAAGAAATACTTGAACCACAGTTCCTGTGAGGGTCCTTATTATTGTTAAAGTCATAAAATATTTTATTTAATTTAATACACAGCCAGAGCTATAAATCTTAACAGTTGTATCTTTAGTGTTCAAAGGCAACATCAAATTTTATTGTAAAATTACTTTAATATTAAACTTGAGTGTTCAAAATCTCCTTGGGCTCATAATTGATTGCTCTTAAAATTTAACGCTTTCAACTGATAAATTTCTACGCTCCTCTATCTATATATGTATAAGAGGCGACTACTTCTGTTCGTAGAACATTTTTCCCATTAGATTATGTTTTGTTTCTCGACGACATATATGAGGAGATTTCTCTGTAAGAAGTTATTATCGTCAAAATGTGATTTGATAGCCAAACAGTTAAACCATGACTTATACCTGAGTAAGATGGGTTACACCCATAATATAATGGGTAAATTTTATTAGCAAATTATTAAGCACTTGTTCTTCAGAAAAACATCGCAAGATTCCGGGATTCTTTATAAAGAAAATTCTGAGATAATTATGGTGAATTTAATAATAAGTAAACTAGAACAAATTTTTGTTCCAAATACTACCTGTATATTTTTCACAACTGATTTCTTAAGTAATAATAAATCATTATTTTCTTAAATCTGTTATTTCCTAAAGAAACACCTCAGCTTTGAATATAATTCAACTAACAATAAAGATTTCTGAGCAGAATCCTAAACAAATATTTGAAAGGAGCCTTTACAATGCAAATGGGTGTTAGGTTGGTCGCGGACTAAGCGTTGTATTCGGAAAAGGCTTATTTTAATGCGAGGTTAACTGGAAAAACATGGGTTTTTAATAGCAGTCGACTGTCGCTTTGCATCTGTGAAAAATGTACTTTTTTTAAAACGTTATTCGGATTCAATTCATACCGCTTTGAAGTTGCGCAGTAGAGTAAATAAGATGAAAATAAATAAAGATATGTTTTAACCATGTTGTTATATGATTTGGCTAGTCATTTAACGACCGGCCGCCTGCCTAACGTCGATTTACCTTAGTCGCCTTTTACGATACCTCGGTAAGAAATGGGGGTGGTCTGTTCTACTCAGCCGGTTACCACCCGATGGCAAACCTTTATTGAAGTGAGGCAAAAGTTAATTAAATATTGTTCTATATTTTTATAGGTTACAAAATGAATTGGTTGTCTTATCACGTTTATGATCTCGCGGAAAGATAAGAAATGTTACGCACCTCTTGATTAACGGTGTAGAAAATAAGCGAAATATTTTACAGCTTGTCTTATCTCGACCTCAAAACTTTCCTTACAAATTAACCATTTATCATTCACGGTCGGTGGCATTTGACATTAAACTTGCAGGTACATTGCTTCTAACAACATTGTCTAACTTTGATTTTGTTATGGATAACTAATTTGAACACGAAACAGTTTGTTTTGCGATTAAAAGTCATAGTCTTCATTAGGTTTATTTTTTCAATTCAAATATAGAAGCTCTGATATCACCGGAAGTCACAATAAAATCATTTTGCTGTAATCCGCGTTTGGTAAGAGAATATATGTAATACTAAGTGTATGAAGCGGGCAACATTCGCTTACCCCTTATATGCAGGACTAATCACCACACGTATCACAAAACGCCGCCAACACCAACACTCCACACAAGCACTACACACACTCACTACCACAATCTCTACGATCAATCCGCCCCGAAACCGAAGCGTCATTCCATTCCATAGTACAGAAGTTATTCTGTACCATGGAATTTCGCCTATCTCTCTCTAAGTGATCTAATATCTATCTATGCGTTTGCATATTGTTCAATGAACACTTGACAATATAATGATTGATTTCACCAGCTAAAATTCAACGCCGACAATATTCCATTTTTGTCAGTCAAACGCATCACCGTGAGATACAAAGTAATAGTTGCTTCACGTAAATGGATTTCTTGGGTGACGAAGCAATTTCGGCACGTCTGTGTGAAATGGGAATAAATTTTCCGCTTCACGGACTCACCTTAATATATCGTAAATATTTCTTATTATTAAATGTATCATAGTCTTCGTAATCATATATTTTTTTGTTGTGTTGATGATATTTGACGTGTGAAGGCTTTTATAGCGTCAGCAGTGAATGTGAATAGAAATATTGTCGAATTTACGAAGCATGTATAATATACGCAAAAGCTTTTGTCCGTGCTTATCGCTAGTTAGGATTAGCCGAGAAAACGTAACTTGTTAAAGTTTTTGGACTGCACTGTAACTTTAAATAACTTGATTGCTTGTTTAATTCGATCACTTGATAAACAGTTTTTGTGTTTGTAACTGTATTTTGCAAAGTTTTTTTTTATTAAGCAGCAAGACATTCGGCAGTTATCTTTCTTACAAATATCCCTTCCTTAACTATTTTTTTTATTTTGATGGAATGTGTGCGGAACGAGGACCTTAGAAGTGATTTTAGGTTGAAATTAGGATTCATCTTTGATTTCGCCGCTTGTAATAGCATTTTTGTTTCTCCAAATTCAGGAGAAGCGAACATACGACAAGACCCCCGAAACTTAAGATTAAAAAAACCTAATTTTTACTTTTACAGTCCGTAGTGAATCGAATTATTATGATGAATTAGAATTATTATGGATAAATTCAGCATTAGAAGCAGGAATTATATTAAACAAATTACTGTTCTTTTTGTAAACAAATAAAGGGGAAACTTTAAACATTATATGCAAGAATTAGAATTTTGTTACAAATGAATTACAATTTGTTAAAATAAAAATTTATTTATTAGTAATCTATCACTCTTTTTTTCGTACATTCGTAGTATTTAAGGAAATGTAAAACTTAGTCTAATAAAAAAAATTTAATAGTTTAGAACTTCTCTGTTCATTTTATATGTATGTTTTTTTATAGTTATTTGTATAGTTCTTCAATACAATTGTGACCCTGTTATATTACCAGGGTCGAACAAAATAGGCACCTATATATAAAAACATCTATAAAAGTTTCAAGAAGTTAAATAAGTTATGACTTAAGGTAAAACTAATGTCGAACGACAATATTGTGATTAACTGAATCAAGCCTAAACTTTTCGGTTCCCATAGGAGTATCAAAGTTTGCTTGAGATCTATTAAATTACGAGACCTTCATAAACAGAACCAACGGACAGCAATAGGTAAACAGTCACATTGTTCCTTAAGTAAAATATAAATACATTTAACGACAAACAAACGGATTTCATAATTGTTATAAGTAAAAAATATTTATTTAATATCAATGTCCTTTTGAGTCATCAATGCTAATGCTGATCGGAAAATTGCGCTTAAGAAAAGAGCCAGCAACGTAAAGGTTGTTTATTCAAAATATAACTCTTATAATATGTTATATTTATACATTGCTATCATGTGCAAGGTCGAAGAGTACCTAAATGCATATGAATAAATTAGTAGTAAAAAAACAAAACGTAGTGAAAATTGCTCTTATCCCATTTACTACAAAATTACTGCTCGCACGAACACACCACTCCCACACGTACGCACGCGACACGCACGCAACACGCACACGACACGTACGCGACACGCACGCGACACGCACGCACACAACACGCACACACGATACAAGCAACAGCCACACACTTAACTCGCACGTAGTAAAGATATTTAGTTTTTCACGGTCAGCTATCTACCTAGTCCGAGGATCAATCAACGCTGCGTTTTCCAATGTATTTAACATACTTTTAAAACTTCAGATTACCTTAATAATGAACCCTATTTTATGAGCCTTACTAATCGATAGTCTATTCGATAATCGATACTTCTAAATGTAGCCATGTGGGTGTTAGCCTCGGTAAACATTCGTACGTGTCAGATGTTCATATTCACTCTGTATATTTGCGTTTGAACGAAAGGGATGGTGTTGAATGGAGTTACAATAAACTTACGTGTTTTTTTAAATGTTTTTCTGCAAATACATTACCACTTCAAAATATATTTATATAAATATAACGATTGTTAGCGTAGAAAGTATCTTAGTGTTATATTTATATCTATATATTATGTATGTATATATATTTTCTGAATCTCCAAAACGCAACCAACGATTTTCAGTGTGTTTTCAAGCAGCAATTTAGCGGGAGGATTGATCTAGCTAGGTTTCATAAAAAAAGTCTATTTATACCAGTTTTTGGGTACTGAAAAAATGCTGAAATGTAGAATAAAATGCAAATGATATTTTAGCTGTCTATGTCAGCTCAGCGGATAACGGGTGGGCTAAAGAAGTGATAATACCCCGAATCAAGCCCCACCTGTCCAATTATTTTCTTCATTTCTCTTCAAGTTTAATTTTTTTTATATCTTTTAAACAAAATATCGAACAAGGCTAGGTTACCCAATGCACTAGTATATATAATAGTATTAGTATAATTCAAAACCTGTTCAAATACAAATAACCCTATTTTTATGGCCAATTTTGATATCGTTCATATATTCATGGGTTACATCAGAGCCTTTTACGGCACATCCCCCGGCACGGTGCTATTACTGATTTTGCGGATGTCTAAGTAAATATATCCTTTGTTTGTTAACAAACACAGCAACGCTCAAACCGTACTAGCTGATGTGACGTATTGTATGTGCTAATATTTGCTACAGTTCCTTGTGGATTAGTCTGTGGTCGTGTAAAACTATACTATAATCTATTGTAAGGAACGCTAGCCTTTGAATCCGAAGTAGTACTTTGCATTACTATTTACATTTTGCTTTGATTGGAATATTCTCCTTTTCATCTGCCCGAACTAGGCGCTGCGCCTATTTTATACACTCACTCTTAAACTCTTTTTACCCAAATATCACATTCCCTTCGTCCATTCCTAAATTTTCAATAATCTCTCTTTTTCGCAATATCTCTTGCTTTTGTAGTATTATTATTATTACCAAAAAAACTATCTCAATGTACGGCATACAAAAGTAATAAAATTATATCGCTATAATCCGCGATGAAGGAACATAGAAAATATATATAATGCTCAATGTAGAGTGGACAATCTGTTTTCATACCTGATACTTGCAGGATTCGTAAAAATACATGCACAGACCTCCACCACCGCCACCACAATACACAAGCACTACACACGTTCACTATCACAAACTCAACAATCTCGATCGGGATAGACTCCACGACAAAATTGCAAATTTTTTTTCTTTTTCCCTTCTTTTTTATATCCAATGTTACACTACATATGAGTAAAATTAATATTTAGTTAACTTTTGTTTTGTTTTCATTTTTATTTACTAGTTCTTCTGCCATCATACAAGTTAGGTGAAGAAGTTTTTGTACCTCTTTGCCATAGCTTTTCCTTAATAACCGGCTGTACATTTTTCATTCAGTGAACCTTTTTTTAACATTTACGAGTATAGATTACCTAAGCCATTGTTTCATTTCTTTTACTAGAATAAATGCGTTTGACTGAATTTTATAGATTACTATTTCAAAATTGAAATACGTGCTTAAAATAAATCAGTGCTATTAATCAGCAGTCTTAATTCCCTGTAGATTCTTAGTATAATGAAATATAAACAGTGCCTAGTTAACAGACGAGAGCCAACGTTGTTTTCAATATAGCTTCAGAGACTTTAATAAGTTACTTCCACCATTCTACTATCTACTTTTAATCAGTTTTAACTTTACTTAGCACCAGTATTTGTCCTATTTTAAGTCATTCGCATTATTTTTAATATATAAATGTTAATCTTGTATATATATTTTTCTAAATTTCGGAAATGGCTTCATTGATTTGTCATGCAATTTTAGCATTTTGGAGGTTTTGGTAAGGAAGGGGGAAACTATCTAGCTAGGTTTTATCAAAAAAATACTGTTTTATCCCTGTTTTTGGGCAGTGAAAAAACTGCTACAATTTTACGAGAAAGCAAAGGTTAATTGCGCTGTCAATTTCAAAGTCTCGATAACTAATTTGGGTAGCGGGCAGTCTCTAATTCAGAATACCAGGATCGATTCCAAATAACATTTTCTTTTTTTTATTGCATTTTTTATACATTTAACAAAAAATTACCGCGCAAGACTCGGTCACCCAGTTACTAATATTTAACAGGGCAACCAATGTTCTAGCTTCTATTTTTAGTGTCATTGTAAATTTTTTTCTCATCATTCAAAATTCATGGGGAGGCCTATGTCCAGCAGTGGACTGCGATAGGCTGATGGATGGATGGATGGATGGATGGATGGATGGATGGATGGATTCAAAATTCTCAATCATCGTAAATGTTTAAAACGTATATAATTATAATAATAGGTATGTTAAATGGATTTAGACGACAATTTTATAACTAATTACATAATATTATTACCTATACTAATATATAAAGCTGAAGAGTTTGTTTGTTTGATTTTTTAAACGCGCTTATTTTTGGAACTACTGGACCGATTTGAAAAATTCTTTGAATGTAAGACAGTCCATTTATCGAGAAAGGTTATATAACATCACGCTAAGATAAATAGGAGAGGAGGAGCAATACAAAATATTGCAAAAACGGCAAAATTTAAAATTTTCCTTGCGCTAAATAAACGGTGATAGTTATTTAAAAATCTCTTATAATTACGATAACTACTTTTATATTCAATATTTCGATTCCGGAAAAAAATTGTATTGCACTGATTTCCATACGGGCAAAGCTGCTGGCACAGCTAGTAATCTAATAACTCTCAATATGAAGTAGCACAACTTTTACAATAACGATCTAAGTTGGTATGGAAACACAGTTTTAAGTACAAACAATAACTCCACAGACATTATAACACTCGCAGCTGCTTTCGTTACCTTATCTTGGCCTAGCGCCAATGATAATTTTTTTTGCCGGAAAAGTATGTTAAGCGTAAGGATATTTCCAAATCGAAGGTAAGCTGATGCGGGTAGGTAATTTATTTTCCGAAAGTTCGTATTAATGACGAAGGCAGGCAATTTATCTCTGCGTAATTCTTGTAAAACGCTTATTGGCTGTCAACGACGTAGGCAAAATGAAGATAGAATGATTTATTTCTTACCGCTAACTACATCATATGTTGTAGAATATGTTTTTATTTTGCTTTTTAAATTCACTAAAAGTGAATGAAATCCAACTAAAAACATATTTATGAACATAAACAATATATGAACAAGAAACTTGTCAAATAATCATGTGTTATTATATTATTATTATTATTCCTCATGCATTTATTTACAAATTAATTTACATTTTTAAATATTTTATAAAACACAGAAAAAAAAACATTTAAAAAAAAAAAATTGATATCCACGGAGAGCGGAGAAAGGACCCAAGCTCCCGGCGGTTAGGTATACATGCGGTTATTATTATTATTAACTATTACTTTGACAGGCTACATTATTATAAATTTAAAATAAGGTCGAACAATACACTAAAATGCTCTCAAATCTCGTATAATGTCCGTCAGCTTAGAATTACGTGTTAACGTGTTCCTTATTTTGTATCCGTATCCGCAATATTCGGCTTAACTTGTAACGGGAGAAGGAAGGGCAGGAGAATAAAGGTTCTTGTCAAGAAAGCGTTAAAATGTTAAGAAGAAGTTATGTTGAAGAAAATAATCAAATCTTGCTATAATATCACTAAATAAGATTAATACATTTGCTGGTTTATAGTATTGTCACGTAGGGCAATGTCTAAACAGATATGCTACTAAACATTAATTTGCATCGCATTATCAATGGCATACTATAACAAGCACAAGCCAGAGATTAACTATTCAACTAGATTTACAGTTTCACTGATAACAATATGTTTCCTCATATACGGGTTTCCACATACTGGGTTAACAAGTTACGATGAAAACCTTTAAAAAAGGTTTTAACAAGTTTAATGTCTGGAGCCAATCCTGTCAGCAGCATCAGATCATGCTTATCATAAACATGCATCGTCATTAGAACTGGATCAGTATGTAAAATTTTAGCTCAATCGGATACCAGGAAATGGGTCAAATTTAATTTGCAAGATTCTACCTTCACATACAAACATACATAAGTCAAGTTAAATAAAAGCTTTTAAAAATAAGACCCTTATATATCGTAATAGTCAGGAAAATATAAATAGAATTTAATGCTCTTACAAATTATTTTTGTCACAGTTCAAAAATATTTACAGGAAGCTAACGGAGGTTCGGCTTCAAAGACTTCTAAATCCTCTTTCAATAAAATATTCAGAGAAGCATCCTAAGCAAATGTTTGAATAGAATTTTGATAATGCGAATGAATTACTTTGGACTAAGAACCACTTCAAGTCGTTATTGTACACAAATTCGAGATTTTCCTGAATAATTTTTAATAATCACTTCAAAAAGTTTAACAAACAAGTTAGTCAAGAGATCTATTCGATATGATTTTATGAATGCTATGTTAAATAATAAAATTTAAAATTCTACTTTTCAAGAGTATTTGATAAATGCAAAAGTACTTAATATGAATGGAAATATTCTTTACCATACACAAATGCTAGACTTGATATATTTATTGAATATCATTGTTACAAATTTTAAATAGATATATATTAAATTTTAACATAGATTGTGATTTTAATGTATTTTTTATACTTGTACACTTTTTACTTCACTTTTATACTTACCAGTACATTTCCGGAATATCCGTAAAATATTGCGCTTATACTTAATTTACCCATTCTGACAGCTTCAAGGTGATTGATGAATATTTTCGAAATCCTCTTTCTCTCTATTTTTTCTGATGGACGTTCACTGTCGGACAAAAATCTCTAAATACGATCTACCAAAAGAGACCGTCACTACACGTCTTGTGCCATAAAATATAGAGAATTGTAAGTAAAATACAAAGGTCATTACAAAAAATAATGTCACAATTTCGATCTAAGTACGTATGGGTATAAATAACAAGATAAATAATTTATAAAAATTAAGAAGGTAGAGTTCTCGTTGACCATATTTTGCGTTATTTGACGCAGATCAAATAACACACCAATGTCGAGTACATTTAGTTTTAGTTAGTTAAATATGAAAGTCGTTTAGTTAAATTTGGCTAGAGATTTCGGTTATTTATTTATTTATTATTAGGCGTGTGGTATCCGGCTGAGTAGAATAGAACACCCTCATTTCTTTCCGAGGTGTCGTAAAATACAATTAAGGTAAGTTGACGTCAGGCAAGCGGTCGGTCGTAAAAATGCAGCCAAATCACGTGAAAGCATGTGTATAAAATGTTGTGCCGACCTCACTTAGGGTGGGATAAGGGCAGGAGGATGATGATGTTATAATATTATTATTTTAACTGATTATTATAGTATATGCAGTGTGAGTTCCTTATATTTAAAGATCGCAGATTATTTTGTAACCGTCCTTTATTTCTCCAGGTTCATTGATCCTGCCTTGTATTCATTGTTAGATGATAGGCCGTATAGTGACCGCTACAGTGCTAAATTAATACGAAAATACTTTATTTATAAGATACTAGTGGCCCGCTCCGGCTTCGCACGGGTATAAAATATATAGCCTATGTCACTCAGTGAAAAATATGATTAAAATCTATCCAGTAGTTTTTGTTTTATTCATTACTGCCCGTGGCCCGCACGCGTTAAATTTGGAGTAAAACAATTCCCCTTTCCCTATACCATGAAGATTCCCTGCTATCTTTGGAATATTTAAATTCATATACTACATTTTTAATTATTTACTTTTATATTCAAATTTTTTACCATACTTAACCAAAGACAAAATTACGTTTAGCTGTCATTTATGTTTTGTTGTTCCACTGTCATTTGAGTTTTGTATTCCATGTCATAGTCGTTTTTGTTATACTACGTTTTATAGTGAATTTGGCTGAAACGCGGTCGAACGGTATAAAAAGTATCCTATGTCCGTTCTAAGCAACATCTCCACCAATTTTCAGCCGAATTGCTTCATCCGTTCTTGAGTTATAAATAGTGTAACTAAGACCAACTTTCTTTTATATATATAGATGAGGTAAACTTTTTATATTACCTCAAAAGAACAGATTTCAATACTACCGCATCCAAAGCAAATTACGTACATCCTAGATATTAGATTCGTCAGACCAAGTTAAATTAGTTTGTAAACGTGTTTTGGTTTTATAATCCAGGCAATGTGATTCGTATTCGCTTACGGATCGGATAAATTGTTTGAAATAGTTACTTACCAGATTGCTTACTCACCCTTTTAGCTGTCTTACGTGAATATTCGTGTTACGTGAGCTTTATCTTGATAACATTTAGGTCCAGAAGTTGGACATTATGGAACATACTGAAGCTTTTAATAATAATGGTGTAAAGGTTCAATAAAGTAACAAGTAAATATTATATCATCATCATCATCATCTTCCTGCTCTTATCCCACTCTAAGTGGGGTCGGCACAACATGTTATAAACATTTTGTCACATGATTTGGCTACGTATTTTACGACCGGCCGCCTGCCTGACGTCAACTTATCTTAGTCGTATTTTACGACACCTCGATAAGAAAGAGGGTGGTCTATTATACTTAACCGGATACCACACGGTGAGTCACTTACCTTAGTCGCCTTTTACGACACGTCGGTAAGAAATGAGGGTGGTCTATTCTACTCAGCCGGATACCACACGGCGGGTCGACTTACCTTAGTCGCCTTTTACGACACCTCGGTAAGAAAAGAGGGTGGTACTATTATATTCAGCCGGATACCACACGGCGTAAGTAAATAATATATATAATATTATATACATAAGTCACTTTTTATTATAACTTTAAATATTTTTAATAGAATCAAAAAATGCTTCCGCAAGCAGCTTCCATCAAACTGTAGACAGTTTCAAATTAATATGTAACTAGTCAAGTTAAGAAAGCTTTTACCAAAATTTCATGCTACTGTTAACCGTTAAGGACTTCCCTGTAAGTCAATCCTGGCAGCAGCATAAGCTCTTGGTTATCATTAACATGCATAGAATTTTACCTCATTCGGACACTGAAAAGTGGGTCAAATTTAACTTGCAAGATACCACCTTCACGTACATACATTGCAAGTTAAATAAACGCTTTTAAAAATGGCTATACAAAAACCATAATAGTGCAATACATCAGGTAAAGGCAGAACTAACTGTCTTAAGTAAATGTAATTACTGTAGTACATTACCATTAAATTAGTGTAAATTTGTATATCGTTACAGAACAATTAAATTATCCTCATATCGTAGACAAAAAATTAACTTTATTTCTGTTATTTAATCATTATGGTAGTTCATAATGTCCATATCATTCGTCCAGACATTCGAATTCAATTCAATTGAAATGCAAATTAAATTCTTACTTGAACGCAAAGAATAATTTCGAGAAATAGCTAAACCTTTGATAAGGGTATCTATTCCCTAGATGTGTTCAAATGAAGGTCTTTGGTTGTATTGAAACAGGTCCCCTAAATAGACTGTAGCTTTGATTAAAAAAGGGATTCTTTCTTAATTAGATGGGCGTTAAAAATGGACGCTTTACAGCTTTATCTTACGGCGAGTCATTAGCCAGAGCTTCTTATTGTATTAATTTCATCTAATTTATCTCCTTCACTTCACAAATTAAAAAAAGCGCGATTTTGCAAACTCCTGAGTACCTGCGAACTCTTTGAATAACCCAGCTTTATCTCATTTACCTAAGTAATATATTTTATCTTACTCATATTATAATTGCGAAAGTTTGTGAGTATATATGTTTGTTACTCTTTAACGAAAAACTATTGGACGGATTTTTATGAAACTTTACAATAATATAGATAATACATCGGAATAACATATAGGCTACAATGCGTAATGATTTTATGAAATTTTGGTTGTAATATAATGATACACGTCAATTTAGTTATTAAATTTAAATAATTTGGCCTCAGGTGCTTTTTGGTGGCAGACCAAATTCCACGCGAGCGAAGCCGCGGGCAAAAGCTAGTGTAATATAATACTTTTTTTATACAGTACTACTAAATAATAAAACTTTTATTAGTATAATATTTCATTTACAACAACAATATACAAGTTAAATCTAGCCTCAACTACTTATAAGCTAATAATATAAAAATAATGCCCTAAATGGGCCCAAAAATGCTGGCAACAATTTCGCGTTGAATCGCCAAGCTGATTCTTTGAACAAAAAAGCAGTCTCTACTATTAGAGACAATAGCGACGGTGGGTTTAACCATCAATATTTCTAAATTGTAGCACACAATAATTAAAATAATACAATACTACAATAATAGTACAATACAATAATAATAGTAAACAATTGTAGAAATAACATTGTAGACAATATTACAAGATATAAATTTGTATAGATAATAGTATATTTGTTATTTTATTTATACTAATTACCCTTTCAGAATGATTAGAGGAAAAACTTCCGAACCATAAATCATTATTTGGGACAGCTCAATAGCGTCACAGCTGAGAGGTAATGATCTGAAACGCGTAATACTCTGGGCTCTGTACAAAATCAAATTACAGGACCCTCGTCTTTATTTCAATAAACACAGACGCAACAAAACGCACACAAGCTTTCTTTTGTCCACCTCAATCGATTACCTTCCCCTGATCATCTTGTCTGTGACATTAAAGGATTAAAGTAGCTTCTGTCCGAAACAGGTATATAAAAAGGATGAGTAAGGGATTTGTTATATTAATTATTAACTCTGAGTTTTTGTAACATACTAGATGTTTACTATATTCTAATGGAATATGGCCGGAATGAAAATATCAGAAAATAGAAACCTAGTTAACTGTTAATTGGATATTGTAATAGTTTAGCATTATGTCTTGTGGCATCCAGATCATTAGTCGCCTTTTACGACACCTCGGTCAGAAATGAGGATACTCTATTCTACTCAGTCGGATACCACAAATTAACTCTAAAAATAAAGAGAAAAAAAATCGAATCTGAAAATGATAAATTAACATTTTATTTTAATAAATTAATTATTTTTTTATAATGGCAATAATAGTCACACCGTGAAATCGAGAGCCTTTCTTATCGGGACATGAGTTTAAACCCTGGGCACATGGTACGACATGAGTTTCTGTTCATCCTTACGTGATTGATATTTGCAATTTATCATGCGCTTTTACGATAAAACAAAATATCGTCTGGAAACATGTATCATATATCTTTGAAGATATAAGTAACCCACCAATGCCATTGGAAGCGTCGTGGGTTAAAGCTAAAACCGTTATCTTCAGAAACAGAGAGAGGAGGCTGATGCCCAGCGATGAGATACTAAAAATTACTTTACTTTTTCTGTATCATTAAAAATAACTTACATTTATTTAGCAGTTACCGGCACAATAGGACATTATTTTTATTCCTGAAAACATTTTCTTAATAGAACAGGATATAAATTAAAAGTGTGCTTCACTTGACGTTTCATTGTCTCCTCTAAGCTCGCAATAATGTTGGATTTTCTTTTCATACAAGTTCAATTAACACTTATATTGTTCAGTTAAGCGACGGGATGAAAATATACAAGTAAAGACCTCGTGGTTTATATCATAAAGTAGTTTTGAAAACGAAAATTTATATATGTATAAATAAAAAATGTGTCCACGACTTCACTCGCGTGGAAGAGTCGTTCGGTTTCATCACTAGCTATATTCATAAAGCAATTTATATTATTCATAAAGCAATATATATTATTGAGATTATTGATAATTTTCTTTTAACTGTGGTATCCCGCTGAGTAGAATAGACTGTCCGTCATTTCTTACCTAGGTGTCGTAAAAGACGATTAAGGTAAGTTGACATTAGGCATGCGACCGGACGTAAAATAATTAGCCTAAACATGTAACAACATATTTAAAACATGTGCCGACCCCATATAAAGTAGGATAAGAGCAGGCGAATGTTGTTACTCGTGTCAAGTCGTTGGTGTCACGCGGCTATCCGTTAGATGAACGCGATGATACTATGACGACATGGTCGTCAATGACTATTACCCGACGACATTATATCGGACTTGCCTTGGACTATTGCTCGTTGAGGAATCGCATTGATATAATTATTTTTCTTTTAACTTTATACCTAGTAACGTGTTTCATTTTTTATTAAAGCTAACGGATTTATTTAAAATCAAGCTGTGATAGCCGGCGGTGAGACTATGTGACTTTTGCGAGGGGTTAGATGTTCAAACCCTGGGCAGACACCAAAGAGTTTTTCTATTAAAACGTATGTGTCTTATTGATAGTTACAATTTATCACAAGCTTTTCAGTGAAGGAAACATCCTGAGGAAAGCTAGTTGTCTTTTGAGAATCCTATGTGTAACCTACCGATCCACAGTGGAGCAGCGTAGTTGGTCTTAGCTCCAATCCTTCTCTCCAAAAACGGAGAGGAGGCCTATGCCCAGCAGAGTGGGATTAAGTAACAGGCCGTTACACTTTTTTATACATTTAAAATTACGTTTTAGAAATTTCATCCGTGCAACATTATTATATATCACAACAACTACGTGTTTTTATATTGAAATTTATTTTTATTTCTATGAGAATTTTGAAGGGATTTACGATAGCTTTTGTTTGTATTATATACAAAAAGTCAATTTCCGGATCATAGATTTGAGATTTATTTTAAATAATTTATAGAATTAGGCGTTACTTTGAGGAGATCCATAATACAAAAGTAATAATAAAATTATTTTGCTATAATCCGCGATGAAGTAAAATAGAAAATATATATAATGCTAAATGTAGAGTGGACAATCGGTTATCATACCTGATACATGCAGGAGTCGTAAAAAACACATGCACAAACCTCCACCACCGCCACCACGATACACAAGCACTATATACGTTCACTATCACAAACTCAACAATCGTTTCGCCCCGCAACCGAAGCATCTTCAGGAGATAGACTCCACGACCAAAATCGTAAAGCGGGGTTGCGGAGCGAAACGATTGTTGAGTTTGTAATAGTGAACGTATATAGTGCTTGTGTATCGTGGTGGCGGTGGTGGAGGTTTGTGCATGTGTTTTTTTACGACTCCTGCATGTATCAGGTATGATAACCGATTGTCCACTCTACATTTAGCATTATATATATTTTCTATTTTACTTCATCGCGGATTATAGCAAAATAATTTTATTATTACATTTATTTTAAGTAATCCTCAATATTTCAACTTTGGTGAATAAATTTTGCAAAAGGATATTGTTGGAAATAAGCAAAAAGCTTTATAGACCGATATTGCGTAAAATTTTGTTACTAAAATTAGCCAAATCATATTTTTCATGACTAAATAAAAATATACCAACATTTTTCTTGTGTCGCGAGCCTTTAAGCTCTGTCGTTTACGATTTAGTGCGTAATGGATTCGACAGGTGTGCCGTTTTCATGAAACAAGCGTCTCTGTTGGCTTTTAACATTGTTATACTGTACCAGAGTCACAATCATTACATCCGAAGTGCCGCTATAAAATATTTACGTTAAATTGTTTCAGATCTAAAAAAGATCAACACAGCTAACAAATAATGTAACTTAACCTTTTTGTAAAATGATATATTTTTTCATTTTTTTCTTATTTTTAACCGTGTGGTATCCGGGTGAGTAGAATAGACCACCCGCATTTCTTACCGAGGAATCGTAAGAGGCGACGAAAGTAAGTCGACCCGCCGCGTGGTAACCGGCTGAGTAGAATAGACCATTCTTTATCTTCCTTCTTTAATCCTATATTCTTTAATCTTGTATAAAGAATCTAAATTTCACAAAAAATTCAGTATTTTGATTGGGGCCATAAATCGATTTATTAAGAAAAATTATTTTGTCCCAGTTTTCAGGCATTGGAAAACTGCTCAAATAAAAATTATATACAAAAGGTTAATTCGCTGTCATTTTTAAAGTTGAAATAGCTAAAGGAGGAACGGGCGGACTATAGAAGTCAAAACACCCGGGTTCAAGTCCACCAGGTTTTATTTTTATTGCGTTTTTTTTTGTATATCTTTTAAAGAAATTACCTAGCAAGGTTCGGTCACCCAGGCACTTCATATTTGTTCGAACTGTCAAGTAAAGTTCATGGTGTAAACTCAAACTAAGAGTTTATGGCAAAGTTACTGATTTGTATGTACCCTGTAAGAAATACCATAATAGTAACTATAATTAGAAACTTATCACTTTTAATAATACAAATCATCTGTCAAATACTCGAACCTCCCAAATTAACATATTAATTACATAAAGTTTTAAGAAAGATTATTTACGTTTACAACGTCTTCGATATTACAGCCTCCTTTTGTCTCTGACAGTCAATTACCATTTAGAATAAATGCGGCTCTGTGGCTTGCTTTTAAATTACCTATAGCACGACATTATCTTATTATCTTTATGTATTAAATAAATAAAAAGAGGCAAATTAAGCAACACCTAAAATGCTTGTCATAAAAAAACTGATAAATTTTCAAGACATAAATTTGATTTCTGAATTTAAAATAGTCCATTGACATTTTTCCTCGCAAGTTTTTTTTAATTTAAATTATTCTTAGGTTTAACTTTGCAGGAACGACCATTAGTACACTGCTATCCCATTGAATAACATTCGCTTTCATCCCCTCTTTTTCATCCAGGATCTAAATTCAAAAGATTCACATATTTTCATAAAATAATCACAATTTAAATTTATGATTAAAGTATTAATTCATTGGTTATATTTTTTAATCAACTAACATGTAATAAGGAAATTAAGTATGGGGAATATTCGTTGTACTGTAATATATGTATTGAAATTGGAAGACTATATTTATGATTATATCCGCATAACAAAGAAATTAATATAAACTACATATGTATATTAGGAACAGTACTTTTCATGACAGTTTTTCAAGATTTTCCAACGAGAATTCGAAAAAGTTGGGGCTTGTTAAAACTTCGAGTTCGTGATTCTGTATTTGAAAGCATATCTGAGATTTAGTTCATTGTTCTGAGAGTTTTTTACAAACATCTTATTTTTTAATAATATTAGATGATACACTCGAAGTAAAAACAAGTACCGTTCCAACTTTGTAGCAATATTTCTGGGACCTAATATTAGGTTTGCAGCCTATCCTATAAAGTGAATACATTATTGCGATATAAGCGAAAAATAAAGATACAAAGAAAAATTTTGTCCACCAAGATAAAAGAAACTTTTTTCTGGTATTTTTATAAATTATAATCCTGTTTAGCTATCTTTTATCCTGGATATTTATAAATACTGAATTTACCATGAACTGTTAACGTCAAATTATTAATTCTACTAACTATTAACTTAGTCATAAATTAATGTTGTGAAAATATCTGTCATGAAATGTTTTATAATATAGTAGCTTTCCGGCCACGCAGTTCTAAACAGAACTCTAAATTTAAAAAAAAAGTTAAGTTTTATTAGAAAAAGATGCAGTTAAGCAAGCTAGTACAAAGTCTTTTGCTTAGGTTTATTTCTAGTTTCCAATACAAAAAGCATAAGAAACCCCTTTAATTAAACAAACATACTTAAAATTCTCCCAGCAAGAAACCTAAATAATTCAATTTTCCTGGAAATGCAATGGCGGGTCGTATAGGATGTTATAGGGAAAGTAAAGTAATTTCGGAAGATTGAAGCGGTCAACAGAAGATTGAAACTGTAATGTAGCTTAAGACGTTAGCTAGATAC
Source organism: Morpho helenor (assembly GCA_029227775.1). Lineage (NCBI taxonomy): Eukaryota > Metazoa > Arthropoda > Insecta > Lepidoptera > Nymphalidae > Morpho > Morpho helenor. The sequence continues at coordinate 7,488,504 of JARGCU010000006.1, forward strand.
AGTAGTGACCTAGTATGTACGGAATTTACCTCTATAAATTGTTCTAAACTTGCTACCTTGGCAGTAACGAAAATGACTAGTAATTTAATTTGGTGCAAGATGATAAAATAGTATTTTTCAAAACGATACACAGAAAATCGTGTTGATAATTCAAAAGTTTTTTTTGGTTGCAAAAGTTAAGTACTTTGCTTTACCGTTTCAGTGTTTTGTTAATACAAGGCACCGTTGGATATTTTCTTTATTTTAATTAAGTTATTATTATTATCTCTGTAACATTATTACTTGATATGTTAAGCAACTATGCCCCGGCGTTCTAAAAGTACTATATTCATAAGGCAGTCAATTTTCATGACTAGAACTAACAATCATCGTCTGCCCTTATCCCACTGTGGCGTCCACACAACATGTTAAAAATATTTTGTGTCTTGATTTCGTAATATGAGTGTGATAAAAGGCGGCTAAGGTTAGTTGATCCGCCGTCTGGTATCTGGCTGAGTAGAATAGACCACCATCTTTCTTACTCAGGTGTCGCAAAAGGTGACTAAGGTAAGTTGACGTCAGGCAGGCGGCCGGTCGTAAAATACCTAGTCCAATCATGTGACACCATGTTTATGACATGTAGTGCTGTCCCCACTTTTAGTAGGATAAGGGCAGGAGGATGATGATTTATGTTTAGAGAATAATTATTCAGTGGATATGGAAAGATTTTTGTTATTGTTTAATAAAGCAAATTGGCAAAATAAAATTACTAAAAGTTCATATTGTAAAGTATTGACGGCGAATTCGCAAATATAAATGTAATTCTTCATATTAATGATAACTTGTAACATGACTTAAGTTACGTTGTTATGGCTTTCATACTTTAATAGTAATTTCCGAGTAGAAAGTCCCAGGGATAAGTCTTTCTCTTGAAGTTACTGAACTGAAACTATAAATACTGTTCGTAAATTTGTCAGTTTTTATATTATTTTCTAAAATTATTTTATAAAACAGACATATTTCAGACTTATGTCTGAAAAACAACAACAATTACAAATTATTTTACTGAATTTATATCTTTATAAATTGAATAAAATAAAACACCTTATTAATTTAAATAAAATACGAAATAAACTCGAATAAATATTATAATTCATTAAAATTTAAAATCAGTACACTACTACTATGCTGTACTGTAATGTGATTTACAATTTAATTTGTTATATTTTAAATTGACTTATCCTTCTGTTATATTTTAACTGGCTGGTAATTAACGCTGAGACTTTTACATAAAGCGTGTTCATCTCAATGCGTTTTTTTATAATCTTAAATACCTTATTAAGAAACAAGACTGTTACTTATTTTACATAAAAACATCATCTTCCTGCCCTTATCCCACTCAGCACAACATGTTGCAAACATGTTTTGACATGATTTGGCTACGTATTTTACGACCGGCCGCCTGCCTGACGTCAACTTACCTTAGTCGTATTTTACGACACCTCGCTATTTTACAAAATAAGGTTTTTTTTGTATTTTGTTTGTACCTATCGTTATTACGAGTATAAAGTAACTGAACACGCGTTTGTAAATGTACATGTGCGATATTTATGCGACACAATTTCGGCTGGCTTATGTTAAAACACTTAATTAGATTATGCCCTAGAGAGCATTACCATGCTGGTTCTTATCACTAACATTAAGTAAATTCTAAGCCCGAAATTGTTGGAGCCTCCTTATATAATCTACTGTGTACTTACCATTATATGTATCTTTGAAAATTCTTTGAAAATCTCAGTACATTAGGTGTAATGATTTTTAATACGATTTAAAAAAAAGTAAAATAATGGCATACTATCCCACTGCTGGACATACGCTTCTTATCTATTTTTTATGAGAGAAAAGTTAGAACTAAGACCGAACACGCTGCGCCAATGCAAATTGGTAATTTACACATATCCCCAGAATCAAGAGATGCACGCTGATATTTTCCTTCACCGAAAAGCATGTGATATATTGTTATTATTTATTAGAAACATAAGTTTCAGCAGAAACACTCTAAAGGGTTTGAACCCGGAATCCTCTAAAAAAAACACCGTTCGGGTATCACAACTCTGCTTTGTTAAAGTCGTGGTTAAATTTAATCAAGTTAAAACTTCTCTTTAACTTGCTCTAGAGAATTAAGTCAGTTTCATTGTTACTTAAGATATTATTTCACCAACTACGAACATCTTATTCTAATACTGATAGAATATAATCCGATTGGACTTCGCGGAACAGTTCCAAAGTTTAGACATTGTTTGTAATAACTTGTATAGATTTAGTTAGTCTATCTGTTAATCAGTTACGAAGATTAGTCAATTCGCGGCGACCGCAGTTTAGAATTCAAATACAAAGTTAACTATAATCAAAAATTATGTCTTAACTTAAAACTTAAAATTAATGTAAACATGTCTTTCTGTTACGCTTTCACGGCTTATACGTTGGAGCAATTTTGGTATAATTGAAACTTATATACAGAAAATTAATTTATGATGAAGTGTCGTAAAAGGCAATTAAGGTAAGTTGACCCGCCTTATGGTATCCGGTTGAGTAGAATAGACCACTCTTTTTCTTACCGACGTGTCGTAAAATACGACTAAGTTAACTTGACGTCAGGCAGGCGGCCGGTCGTAAAATACGCAGCCAAATCATGTAACATGTTTATAACATGCTGCGCCGATCCCACTTAGATAAGGGCAGGAAGATAAAATTAAATAATTATATAGATAAAACTCACATTCAAATTCATATAAAGCATGTTATACATTCTATTCCCTAAAAGTATTTAAAGAGAACATCAATCTTAGTATTAAAATTAATAATGGATAACTACAACATTACCAAAGCGAAGCGGTGATAAATCTAGAAAATTGAAAAGCTTCAAAAGCGTCTGACGTTTATATTGAAAGTTCTTCAACTCAGCGGTCATTGTCATTGAAAAATGAAGAGTAATATGGAATAATTATGCGTAGCTACTTGAATTAAATATTAATCTTCTACTTAATTTGGAATTTAATTCTTTGGGATATTTTACTTTATCTTTGTAAAATTATATATATTCCTCCTAGTCTAGGGTTTTATCTTAATTTTCTTAACCTTAATGTATATTTTTGCTTGAATATTTTTTTTAACAGTACGGTACGAGTACAAATTATTTTAACTTATCTAAACTCGGGACGCCTGTCGGTTTTTGATTAAACGATTCTTCTCCATACAAACAATAGCTTTGCTTTATTTTTGGTCATTTTTTAAGTATTAACGATACCGGGTTAAGAATAGTGTTGTGATGGTGATATCTACGGTCATATTTATTTATTTACCACATTTGTATTTAGGTAAATACGCTCTTAGTTGTGGTGGTGAGTGCTAAAACAAGTTAAGGTAGAAGATAAGGACAGATATGTCACTAAGTATGTTTTCAGTATAATACTCTGCTGCACGGTCATAGTCGTAACTAATTACTAATCATGATCCTAATCTGACACCGAAAGATAAGAATCAATATTTGTTCAATCTATACTAATATATAAAGCTAAAGAGTTTGTTTGAATGATTCTTTGAACACGCCTAATTTTGGGATCTACTGGACCGATTTGAAAAGTTCTTTGAGTGTAAGATAGTCCATTTACCGAGAAAGGCTGCAGGCTATATAACATCACGCTAAGGTGAAAAGGAGAGGAGCAGTAATAAAAAATATTGCGAAAACGGCAAAATTTAAATCTTTCCCTGCGTGCGCTAAGTAAACTGTGAAAGTTATTCAAAATCTCTTATGATTAAAATAAGAGAAAAATTGTGACACACTGATTTCCATGCGGGCAAACCTGCTGGCCCAGCTAGTTAATATATAAGTTTTGACATAAATCAAATATTAATATATTGATTGAATGTTAATGTTTCTAATACTCGATTGAATGTACTGTAAAGTTAATATGATATGAAGTGTTTTAGTTAAAAAATTTCTAATGCGAATTGTAGAATTAAATAACACTGATCGTCTGTTGAAAATCATCCTGTATTTTTTAAAGTCTGTACATTTCTCCTCTAGCTATTAGCAAGATGAAAAGCTTCTTTCATTTTAATATATTCAATAGAACATTTTATACTTTGTTTATTAAAAGCACCGATTGTCTGTAGTGCGAATTCGTGTTTATTTCTTTAAGTAGGCTGTTTTAGAATTTACAGTACTTAAGGGCTTTAAAGGAGCAAACTTTATGAAGCACTTATTATAGTAATAGTGTTTATTTCTCAAATCTGTTCTTCTAAGTGCTTTCTTTAATAAGTTGAATCTCTTCTAAATATTACGCCAGAAGTGATGATCATTTAAAACTATTCACGTCCATTTAAACAGTTTTATATGCTTTCTGCAAATCAGAATCAGCGAATTACGTCATTTTCAAAATGTAATCTACCTAGCTAACCATTTTCACGTAGCTTAAATCACTACATATTATAAAACAAAGTCGCATATATCCTATGTACGCATAAAACTTTAAAACAACGCAACAGATTTTGATGCGGTTTTTTTTAATAGATAGAATGATTCCAGAGGAAGGTTTGTACGTATAATAACATTCAATACGGAGTATAGAAATACTGTAATTTTTGAGGTTTCTGTAAATAATTACATTTTTTCCGCTTACATTGCAAACGCAGGCTAAACCCTACGAGATTTATCAAAATGATGTACTAAGTATTTGTACACCTTGAAAACGTCTACAGAAAAGTCCGCGATGGTATATGTCTATCTCTTATGGATAACCCACAATAGCATTTTTTGTCATTTACTCTTTACGAAAAATAATGCCTTATGTTCAAAGCAATTTTTATACAATACAGCATTAATCGTTATCCAATTAAGTACCTTAAATAAATTGTTGATTTAATATAGATCAATATGACCGTTTACAGCATGTAATTTAAGTGAACATTTTCGGAGATATTACAGATTTAAAATGCCGTGAGGACGCCGCGCTTCACCCTATAGCACTTCGAATCTTTTAAGAGTTTGTTTAAAGACATTCTGTAATTAATTGTAAAAATAAAATACATAGGTAAATTGTAAAAGTAAATAAGTAAAAATGTACTATATGAGTTTAGATATTCCAAAGATAGCAGGAAATCGTCTTGGTATAGGGAGAGGAAATTGTTTTTCTCCAAATTTAACGCTTGCGGGCCACGGGCAGTAATGAATAAATCGAAACTACTGGATCAATTTTAATCATTTTTTTTACACTGACTGACATGGGATATATATTTTTTACCCGTGCGAAGCAGGGGCAGGCCGCTAGTTAAGATATAAATTGTAGTCATTCTTTCAATGATTATTGTATATTTCAATCACCAATTAATTTATTTAGGTTTACTTTGTTTTAAGTAAAGTATTAATTTGTCATCAATTTCGAGTTTTATTTACCAGTTAACTCGTTTTTTGGCAAGTTATCCGTTTTTAGTCTAGCCTGAAAATGGTCACTATATTTATAAACCTTTTTTTATAATGCTCAGTATTTCGACTAGCAGTTCTCGATATAATGGTATTCTAGTAATCATAGTATTCTAGCAACAAGGTCCCGTAAATAACGGAAACTTTTAGACATTTAAACACATATTAAACTAGAAGATTTATTTTCATTCATTTAAAGGCGATATTTTTCAAAGATGATTTGTCACAAGCATAATTTAAATTTTACTGAGAGATTAAGATTCAACTGCCGTAAATTCCTACAGGAGCCTTTCTAAATATAGACTTTTGCTGAATGGATTTTGCTTAGCCCAGTTAAATTATAATTAGTCTTTCTGGAAAAAAAAATTGTTTAAATGAATAACACCTTCACTTAACCTGTTTAGCAGTTTTATATGCCTCGTTTCTTTTTACGTTTTAATCTCTTTCTTATGGTTCTTAATTGGTTGTTTGGTATGTTATATATACCTAGTTTATTAATTAAGAACGAAACCTATAAAATAGCAAAGACAACATCAGATAAAACTGCGAAAAGTGAAACAACCTGCTGGCAAAAATATTGCACAGTAAAAAGGCATAAAGCTTACGGTTTATGTTACGCAGCGTGTGGCAAGTTATTGCGAGGCTTTTCTTTATATTTTAGATATAAGTTTGGATATTACATAAAATAGACAGAGTACACACATACATGCAGCTTTTTAATATACTTCCTAATGAAGAACAGCACGAGATTGTTTATTGTGCGGATTGTTTAAAGAAACCTATATCCAGTAATGGACGACCATCGGTTGGATAAGAAGATATACAATTTATATTTTGCAAAACAATTTACATCAAATATATGCATATTGTTTGTGGAAATTTTTATACCGACAAATTCACCTTAAGATAGAACTGACTAATTGTAAAGTGCAACAGCAATACATTATCTATATTTCTTTCACATAGTTAGTATTCTTTGCATGTCCGAGTTCAGGATTACAAATACAAATAAGTATTTTACAACAATTTGTGTGTGCTAGTTTTTATTCCAGATTAATTTTAGCATAACTTATAAACACTTCAGATACGAAGATTTCTTCTATATTTAATAGTAAGAAATAAGTGAAACGTTATATTGAGTTAAAAGCACCAGATTTATTTAGCACGTTCAATTTTGCTCTGAACCTCATTTGCGGTTGACTCAAGTTTTCTTCAACACAAAATTATATTTTAAGATGTCGTTCTTGCTTAGAGAATATAAAAAGTCTACCACTTTAATCTGCTTTGCAAGCTTTTTATACATAACTGGAACTTTCCATTAACATAATGTTCAGACTCAGCGGAATTTCGAGAGCATCTAAAGAGCAAGTAAATAAAGATTTTTAAAGGATAGGACAATTTTTTCATATTGTGTTACACATATTACTTTTATATCAAAATATTTCTCATATACATACATATTTTAAGATGGGTCTTTTAGACAATTCAGTGGTCGAAGCAACGTTTTAACCGGTTAAAATTGTCCGAGATTTTCATTCACTAACATTCATTGACATTTACTTACTTTGTATATTTATATACAAGCACATACATATAATACATATATGAATACACACACTAATATTGTTGTACAAAGGAAAGATTACACCGTCTCAAAATGCACCACGTCAGTAACACGTGAGCGCTTGGCGAAAGTGGACGTGTAGTGACATATATTACATGTATTACTCGTTAGCGCGTGTTTGAGCCTATGCTATATTAATAAAACATTACTATAGACGTTAAGGCAATACAATTAACATAGACGTTAATACAAACAAACCAACAAACAACAAACGTTAATACAATAAAAGGTCTAAGGTCCTAAGGTGCTGGAATGGCGACCTCGCACGGGAAAGCACAGCGTCGATAGACCCCTAATGTGAGGTGGACTGAGGACCTAAAAACAGTCGCGGAAAGCCGCTGGTTCCAAGCGGCACAAAATCGTGGGGTGTGGAGATCCCTTAAGGAGACCTATGTCCAGCAGTGGACCTCTATCGTTTGAGAAGGAAGAAGACAGTATACAATACAAGTGAAAACAAACACGACAGTAGTGTTCAGGGATTCGACGCATTACTATTTTTATTTCTTCATTACTGAATATTGTGGTCCATTGAACCCTCAAATGTACCATTGTTACACTAGCGTCAGTTTGTCGGCAATTCCACAATGTTTTAAAATTTGGATTTTCTAGTCTTATTTTTACTTCTGGTCAAACCATATAATTCATTTGCGGCATCATGGATTCTGATTCTTAACAATCATATTTTATTATTATTTTTTTGATGATTCCTGAGTTCTTGTGAAATATTATTTTACATAACTGACGTAATTTGAAAGAAATTTTTGATAAATATATAGACATATGTTGTGCCAAGGCCTTTGTGTACCGTAAATATAAAGGTAAAGGTTAATAAGTCTGCTGCTAATTAACCTCGACGCTTTATGAGGGCTTGGTGTAGATAATTTGAGAAAACTGCGAACGCCAAGTCAAGTTTGCCTACTTTAATTATGTTGTTATTTTTACTAGGGAATTTTTTAAAGGGTTATTCTCAGTAGGTAATATAAAATTATTAAAACATACTTATGAACGAGTCGCTTAGGGTTTTTTATTAAAAAAATAACATTTAAAATAATTTACCTTAAATACAATAGCCGTGTGGTATACGGCTGAGTAGAATCGACCACCCTTATTTCTTTCCGAAGCGTCGTAAAAGTCGACTAAGGTAAGTCGACCCGCCGTGTGGTATCAGGATGAGTAGAATAGACCACCCTCAATTCTTACCGAGGTGTCATAAAAGGCGACTAAGGTAAGTTGACCCACCGTGTGGTATCCGGTTGAGTAGAATAGACCACCCTATTCCTTATCGAGGTGCCGTAAATACGACTAAGTTAACGTCAGGCAGGCGGCCGGTCGTAAAATACGTAGCTGAATCTTGTGACAACATTTTTATAGCATGTTGTGCCGACCCCACTTAGAGTGGGATAATAGCAGGAAGATTTTGTAATTTAAATACACAAATTATTAATCTGACGTCTTTAAAAAAAACTCACACTTACTGCTGGGTTATCACAATTATATAATGATCTTCCATTATATTAACTTGCTCATATATATATGACGTTAACAGAAAGGTATTAATTGATAGGACATAATCTAAAGCTCCATGAACCACCCGTTTTCTTTCATTTGGAATCTATTTGAATTCACCGGCGCAGATATATTTACGGTCCAATCGGCATTACGGTGGGAAAACAGCATTTTTCTTCACCATTCTACGTTTATGTCCTCGGTCACGTATCAACCAATCCCACACGTGACTTGCTTTAAAATGTGCGCAAAGTAAATATCTATCAACAGTAGTACTGTATAACCAAACTGCGTATGTAAATTTTGAAAAAGGAAAATCTTGCAAATAGTTTTCGTATTTACATTTAATATCTACCCTTATATTGAAAGATTTAATTTAAGATATTACCTGGATTTATTTATTTTTTCAATACATGTAATATCTTTTACATAGCCGAAAAATAAGGTGACCCGCCGTGTGGTATCCGGCTGAGTAGAATAGACCACTTTCTTTCTTACCGAGGTGACGTAAAATATGACTAAGATAAGTTGACGTCAGACAGGCGGCCGGTCATAAAATTCTAAAATAATAGCTAAATCATGTGACAACATGTTTATAACGTGTTTATAACATGTTGTGTACCCTACCCTTAGAGAATGATGATGTCACTAGATACACTATATCTGCAAAATAGTAAAAAGGTAATAAGTAAATGCCATCTATATTTCTTTACTCGAATTTCATTTTAACAACTCACGTTGGTTTTCTAAGACCCAGCGTATTATTTTGACGGAAAATTGAAGTACTAAATACTGAAACTTCATCTGTATATTGCCAGGGTAATCCACTAGATGGCAGTAAACTTTTCAAGATATAAATTTTATTATCACATAGAAATATATGATAAAATTCAACACATTATAATAGATTATTATAATAGATAAAATTTAATGTAATTTTCATTAATTAACGAACGAGGCATCCCCGACTTACCTTACCACGGTAAGAAATGAGGGAGGTCTATTCTACTCATTCGAAATACCACACAGCGCTCTAAACATAATATATTATAACAAAAATATTTTTCCTTTATATTTATTCCATAAATTAAAAGCAATTTTCTCAAAAGTCAACCCATTCAATCTTTTGGCACCTAATGACGGCGGCAATGTTTTTCTATGTTATTGACCCAACTATGTGAAGGAGGCTGTGATAGCCAGCGGTAACACCTTTCGACTCTTTCGAGGAGGTCACGGGTTCAAACCCCGGGTGGGCACCAATGAATTTTTCTATTAAAACTTATGTGCCTAATTGATCATAACAATTTATTACACACTTTTATCAAACAACGTGAGGAAACCTACATATCTCTAGAGAATTCTGTGAATATTTGTAACCTACCAATTCGCATTGGAGCAGCGTGGTAGGTCTTGGCTCCAATCCTGCTCTCCAAAAAAACGGAGAGTGAAGGCCCAGCAGTGGGATAGTAACAGGCCGTTACTTTTATTAAATTTTATGTGAATGTATTTGAAACATTTTTAGGTGATGTATTTGAAACATGTAACAATATTATTATCATAAAAAGGGTGGTCTAGACTAGTTTATAAAGCTGATCATAACCAAAGCTTGCTCTGCGTTGATGTAACTTAGCATACTGATAATTTTCTCGTAAATTTATTTTAACGTAGATATCAAGATGGTGTGAAAAGGTTTTTTCCAACAATCGTTGTTTGATGCCTTTTATTCCATAGTCTATATAAAGTCTTAATTATCAAAAGATTTAATTATTGTATGAACAATGGAAGCTCGTTAGACAAAAGGGCGAAAATGATTTTCCGAGACATTAAAACTTACCAATAAATAAATTATTCTTGTTTCCACAACAAAACAAGGTATTGTGGAACCTAATTGATAATGGAACGAGAGTTGAAATATAATATTTTTAGCGTTTGCCGAATTAAATCTTTTCCACTGTATATCCTGACTTTATCCTGACTATTTCCTTGTATTGGGCAAGGGTTATGTTAAACATATATTATATCTGATATAAGGACTCGATTACCTAATTTCCTTGCTTAATTAATTAATTTTATAGAAATATTCTAGCTCCATGATACGTTAATAAAATTTTATTGACAATAAATTAATGTCAACATTAATATACCTTAAATATAATAGCCGTGTGGTATCCGGCTGAGTAAAATAGACCACCCTTTTTTCTTACCAAAGTGTCAATAAGGGTGACTAAAGTAAGTCGACCCGCCGCCGTGTGGTATCCGGCTAAATAAAATAGACCACTCTCAATTATTACCGAGGTGTCGTAAAAGGCGACTAAGATAAGTTGACGTCAGGCAGACGGCTGGTCGTAAAATACGTAGCAAATTTATGTGCCAACATGTTGTGCCGACCCCACTTAGAGTGGGATAAGGGCAGGAGGATGATGATACACAGCTGGACAGAAATATTGAGAGCAACAAAAAACTGTAAAACCATGTTTTTGTATGATAACAATAACTTCATGCTTAAGTAATACTGTAGAAATTACTGTAAATTCTGTAAAAAAACATCAATCTATTAGAACACTGAACAAAAAATTGTAATATTTGCTTGTATTTATACATATGTATTTTTGATAAAGGCTTTCAATGAAGTGAGGTTGTACAAAAATAACATTTTGGAGTATTTTGGACAAAAATAGCTTCTAAATTTTTCTTCGTGTCACGTATGACGTTAATGACTTGGAACACGAAAACAATAATTGGTTTGTAATGCGTTTGGTTTATAGTTTCGCCTAATGGAATGATCGAGTGACAGAATAATTTATTTCATGATTTATTATCAAATCATATTAGAGTCCCATTTAAAGAAATGGGACAATATCACAAACCATTTAAAGACTTTAAATGTATGTACATTTAAAGTCAATCATCATCCTCCTGCCCTCATCCCACTCTAAGTCGGTACAACATGTTACAAACATGTTGCCACATGATTTGGCTACGTATTTTACGACCGGCCGCCTGCCTGACGTCAACTTACCTTAGTCGTATTTTACGACACCTTGGTAAGAAGAGGGTGGTCTATTTTACTCTGCCGGATACCACACGGCGGGTCGTCTTACCTTAGTCGCCTTTTACGACACCTTGGTAAGAAATGAGGTTGGTACTATTCTATTCAGCCGGACACCACAACATACATTTAAAGTCAATATTATAGTAAATTTAATTCTTAGGAATGAGTTATATTTTTTTTAAGTCGGACATGATCTTTCGTACAAACAGAATAGAATTTGAAATAGAATAGGATTTGAAATATTTATATACTACTAATAACGAATCTTATAATTTTGAAGAGCAAGTGACATATGAAAGACATATTCAAAGGATACATTATTACTATTATATGACTTGTTTATGCCCACGAGGTCGTCTGCGAGAATATCAGCGCAAATTCGTCAAGCAATTCGCAAATCTATTTCATACATCAACGGCTTAGTAGTTGGTGTGGTGCGTTATGAATGGAGCTCACGGATTCAATTTCCTGTATGAGATGTTATTTTGTATTTCCAAATTGTAATTTCTGGTTTTGATCTATGGAAAGCTGCTTTAGCTGTAGCTATTGCACTACCGGCAAACAACTCAATATTCTCATATTATTTATTTATGTATCTAGATATTTATTATTATGTATTTAAACCGCAATGAGTCTCCTCTTTACAGATTTCCACAGTTCATAATCTTAATCTTCAGTTAAGTTGGGTGAGAAAACTGTCACTTTTTACAGTCCTTTTTTACTCCTTTAAATATATATAGATATAGAGGAGGATAAAGAGGAGGAGGATAGGATATAGAGCTTATCCTCATCATCATGTTAGAATGCGGATGATAGTCATGATATATATCTCAAAAATTGGTTATTGTTTTTCATCGTAAAACTTATAATTCGTGTGAAATTCTAGTAAATGTCACAATATATTTAACAAAGACTGAAATTTTTATAGGCAAACACGACACACTTCAGGTTGCATTGTTCGCTTTCCGTGAGGCCGTATCGTAGCTAAGTGCTACGCCTTAAGTTAGCATAAAGGCGTACGCTACGCCTTTCTTTATATAAAAACACGCTTTAGCCGTTGAGCCAGAATATGAAGCTATTCTAATACATGCATGATCAAATATATACAGGTGGCACCATCGGTACCTATACACCTCAGAAGCATATATGGAAAAATCCGTTAATTTAGTAAAATATTTTAACCACAGGAATCATTTTACGTTTTTAAACAAAGAAACGTTTATTGTGATCAATGACCATTCATTTCAGATATTGTAATAAGACATATCCTTGACCTAAAAACTAAATAGTACGATTAATAATAAGTGCGAGTGAGACAAAATAAGAATGTTATTGTTATGTCCTGTTGCGCGCCGCTCCAGGCCAGAGAACCATTACAAAAAGTCAGCTCCCAATCTATAATTATTATAAAACAAAGTCCTCAAAAGTTGTATGTGTGTTGATCGATTTTGTCTAAATCTACTAAACTGATTTTTGGTTTTAACTAAAGTTAGTGCAATTCTTCCGCAAGGTTTAGGTTAATAGTACATTACCGTTTTATGTAAATTGAGTTAAAGAAGTCGCAAAGTTGTAAATAAAAATCACCTGCTGGGAGCTTTACACGTGTGCGCCCCTAAACCAACAAAGATATACTACATTAATGTGCTAAAGAATTGTAGCTCTACAAAAATGCTACAAAAAGTCCGGGACAGCATGTCTCTATCTCTTATGATTCACTAACAATACCTACTTTTATGTTCAAAATTCAAATATACAGATTTCCAGACAGGCGAAGCCGCAAGCACAGCTAGTTAAATTATATTTATGAAAATTCCGATTCCGGAATAAGCCTGCCATTGTACATAGTTGTTTTTTTTTTAATCATTTTGATATTAATTTCAATTTGTGCAATAAAGAGATTACAAACATTTTATTAACTATATTTAAGAAGATTGACATCATCAACAGTAGACTACGATACTATCTAGACTGGCAAATCCCACAGGAACAGGCTGGATTTGTTAAAGGTGAAAGGCACGAGAGAACAAATTCTCAATGTTCGGTCACTAGTGGAGAAGTGCTACGAATTCAACATCCCAGCTGTTTTGTGTTTCATAGACTACCAGAAAGCTTTCGACTGTGTGAGTTGGGAACACCTATGGACTGTGCTTAAAGAGATGGGGGTCCCTGCACATCTGATACAACTCGTACGGTCCTTGTACCTATCTAGTCGTGGGTCGGTAGAAGTTGGTACGGCACGGTCATCAGGTTTTAGTTTTGAAAAGGGCGTGCGACAGGGCTGCATCATTTCACCTATCCTTTTTAACATCTACGGCGAATACATAATGCGCAAAGCCCTAGAAGGATGGGATGGTGGTGTAGCAGTGGCTGGCACGCGGATTTCGAACTTGCGATATGCTGATGACACGACATTAATAAGTGCTTCTTATGAAGAAATGGCGGATATTTTACAGCGTTTGGAGACGGTCAGTCTGGAACTGGGGCTCAAGATCAACCAGGCCAAAACAAAGATCATGGTAATAGACAGATCCGGCATCCTGCAAGCAGGAACCTCTCTGAGCCAGTATGAAACTGTTAACAGTTTTGTGTATCTTGGCTCTACCATTACCAGCAAGGGAGGTTCTGAAACAGAAATCAGACGCAGGATTGGCATGGCCAAATCCGCCATGAGTCTGCTACACAAGATATGGAAAGATCGTAATGTACTTAAGAAGACCAAGATTTACATTGTAAGAACCCTAGTCTTCCCGATCTTTCTATATGGGGCTGAGTCCTGGACCCTTAAAGCTGCAGATAGAAAACGAATTGACGCTTTCGAAATGTCTTGCTGGCGGCGTATGTTGCGCATCCCCTGGACAGCCTTCAGAACAAATGTCTCCATTCTCAGTGAGCTTAAGGTGAAACAGAGACTCTCAAGCTTATGTCTCCAGAGAATTCTCCAATACTTTGGACATATTGCTAGAAAACCCAGCGATAATCTTGAGAAACTTATGGTCACTGGGAAAGTAGACGGCAAAAGATCCAGGGGGCGGAGCCCAAAAAGATGGACGGATCAAGTGTCTGAACACCTAGACATCAGACTGAGCGTGGCTATACATAGTGCTGCTGACCGGGAAAAGTGGCGCCAGCTTATGCATAAGAAAAGGAATCGGGACCATCACGACGCTCAGCAGTGAGCACGCGACTAAAGGAGGAGGAAGAAGATTGAATTATGTCACAGTTATCTTATACGTTTAACTGATTACATGATGTTATACGTCGGTGCCACTCTATATAAACTAAGGTTAAATCTTACATAAGAATTTTCATCAGAATAAAATTAATATATTTGTAAAATGTAACAATATTCAGGCAATCTTTGTATAAATTATTTCAATAACTAAAACTTTTTATTCCAAGAAATCTTCATCTGATTTGATAATTCAGTAAAGTAAATTAAGTCACGAACTTAATAACGTTCATAAAGAAAGAAACTTCGGTAAACTTTGCAAATTTTTAGTAAAACTTTGTCGAGCAAAAGTTTATAATGTCAATATTTCAATAAAAGTACTAAGTAGTAATAAGCGACCGAATTGCTAAAGTTTTGTCTCTTCCAGTAAGTATACGGAAGAAATTTGTATTTTTGATATATATACACTTATAGAATAAGAAATGTGTATTCTAAGGCCTTAATGCTGGTCTTCTTATATAATATTTTTATTTGTGATCATTTGAATTGAACATTTACTGTTTTAATTTCGTATTTCTTTGGAGTAATTTAGCCTTAATATTTTCTATTAATAATATGTGTTTTTATTTGTCTCTTATAGAATATTGGTGTCTGTACAATAATAAATTTAGAAAAAAATTTGTCCTATTATTATGGTCAACTCATGATTTTATGGTTATACCACACGTTAAAATTTGGTGCTAACAAAATGTTCGATTTAAAAAATATATTGAAAAGAGTAGTATTGTTTTTGCGCTGCTTAAATAAATAAGCGGCAAAATGTTGATAAATAACTAAACATGGCCCTTTTTGTCAAGAAAACCCATTATGGGTCGTCACCGCCCGACGATGACCAGCGGCGGGTATGCCAGACTCGCACCGACTAAAAACCTGACAGTGCTCCACCACGCTGTTGGTGGCGGGGACAGGGTACCGTTGTACAGATTGCCCCCATTTTCTACTCTGTATCCCAGAGAGCGACACCTCAAGGTCGGGGCCTTCTTAAACATTGGCCCCTCCCTCCGCTTATCGATGCATCTTGAACACCAGACGCGTCGACCACCTTGGGGACCTAACTCTAGCGAGCGTCCTATTAACTTAACATGACCCTACTTTTTATTCTTTCAATACAGAGTTTAGAATGTTAAAGCTCACATAGTTAAATTATTAACTAATAGAAGGTGCTCTTTGAGACTGTTCAACTCAAGATCGATGAAAGTATTTTCCATATTTCGAGAGATAATATTATTGATTATATTGATATTGTCATAAATTTGTAATTTGGTTACCACTTAATCTAAAAATTTACAATACCTGTTTCAGTACTGGTTTTAGTGCAACAATAAATTTAAATAAATTAAAAAATACAACTGATTAATATATCTAGAAAATATTTTATTTTTAAATATTACATACTAAACTAAAATACTTATTTTAATATGATATTCCATAAATACATTGAAGGAATATTTACAGGAACATTTAAGCTTATATAAAATCTATTCTGTTTTAATAATATCTATATTTTATAATTTATTTAATTAGCATTCACTGGTATAAAAATGACTAGGTTTTTATCACACTAACAAGTTTTTTCAGCAATTTCATTTGATTCAACCTGATATTACTGACACGTTATAATAAATTCATATTCTGGCCATTTGAATATTTCGCAGATGAACGAAGTGATCTGATGGTCGTCAATCTCACTGAGGAAGTTTGATCGCCACGTCGGAGTAAGGACGCATGTTGACCGCCTGATTCCCTGTAAAAAGGAATAAAAATTTATACATACACAAATTCTATCACACATCCTAAACACTAGCAGCCTTACTTATAAACGTTAATTAAATTTAAGCAATGAGTAACTGGTTAGTTAAGAAACTTTTTTACTTATAAACGATACTTAACTTTAAATACTGTTTAAACCGCTGTTTAAATAGTTGTCAAAATAAACACCACTAGGACGTTGTTTAAGGATTGTTTAAGCAATGGCGTCGGCGTAACAGTTGATTTTGGTATCGCTCTGTCCGTTACACGAATTTCGATATATCCTATTAATATTATAAATGCGAATGTTTGCGAGTATGGTATGTACGTATATTTGTTATACGATGAAATTTGGCACAATTATTCCTTTCCGTCGGGATAACATACAGACCACGGAAATAAAGCGCCATCTATTATCGATCTATTACACTACAACAGTCCACGCGAACGAAGTCGCGGGTAAAACCATTTTTATAAGTTACAAAAAAAGCTTTATAAATTAAAGGAAACTTGAAACTTGGTTTTGGGCATCGACATAAACCAATAACAAAATTAATCGATTATGAATTCGCAACAATCTGTGCCGCTACAGACTAAAAATAAATAATATCACAATTTCATTCGGTCTTTTGTTCAGTGTTGCAGTTCTTAAATATTTTGAACGTTGATTAACTAATTGAATCCTAAGTAACGTTTATAAGTAAAGAAAGTTAAACAAACGTTTAACCACTTAAGCATTTGTTAGTTAAGTAATTGTTTAGTCAGTGATTAAAGGATTTTTATAAGTAAGGCTGTAGGATCTTATGTAGAAATCAAATGTTCTCCCACTTCTATTTCCAAATTATGACTGATGTATTCCTTAAATACTTAAATAAACAAAAAAATTAAATAAAGCGTTATAGAAGGGATGTCGAGGCATTCACAGGATTCTAAATATTAAGCAATAGCTCATTAATTTAGCTTCAAAGTTTAGGTTTGTATTTTAAGACAAAATATTTTTCTACTATACGCAGTTTCTTTAATTGAACATATTTTTTGTTTTTACTTTAGATATGTTTATTGGTGTATAAAACAAATTTGCATACTAAAAATTTTATATAAGCTTTAACTTCCTGTTCGCTTCAAACTTTAGATTTGTATTTTTAGACAATATATATTATTTCTTATAGGTAAATTATTCGAATGTACCTACACATTTTTTAAATGTTTACATTAGATATGTATATTTTTTAAAACGAAGAATCAATATCTCAAAAAGAAAAGTAATTTTTATTTATATTATATACAGAACTTATCCTGAAAAGAAAATTCTATATAGTAAATTATGTATAATATATGTAAATTTAATATTAGTAGGGATCATTTTAATTTACGTTCTTTTAGAGAAATCAAACGAATAGACTAAATGATTTGGCGTTATGCCCAAAAGCTCTAATATAAAAACGGAAAAACTTCTGTTTTCCATGTCGGTGTAATTCCAACATTCTGTAAAAAAGCTAAATTTTTTCAAATTATTTTTAATGATGACCCATTCATTTTTTAAGATAGGTAGTTACATTGTTTTTTTATCATTTGAATAGTTTTTACCTTTAAAAGGTTATATAGTATTTGAAGCAGTGTAAAAAATTTGTTCAATGTGCTGGAATATGTACTCGTAGTGTAACGTGACGTTGTTTGTAAGCACTTCATTATTAAGATATTCTTAATTTTAAGAGTATGTCATAAAATGAGTTCACCGGCTTCAATCGGACTGAATTTCATCAATATTGGCTTAACGGATTAGATATAAAAGCGTAACAGACATAATTCAATAAATAATTGGTATGGATGATAGATCTTACATATTGATTAGAACTGCTTTCAATTTTCACCTACAAATATTATGCCGCTTAAAATTAAATTAATTTATTAATTCAACGTAAATGAAGATTATTAACTTATATTAACAATTAATTAGTGTTAGCAAATAATAAGGACCGTCAGGACGGTATGGGTATTAAGTTTTTGAGGTTCTCATTTATAATAGTCTTTGCCCTCTATAAATAATAAGTAGGTGTGCTACTATATATAGAGATACCTCATATAGATACCCAAATATTACTCTATATTGAATATATCTCTATATTGAATTTATAGAACGCTTTACAAGTGCTTTGCGAACATGTATAATACAAAAGCAATAATAAAATTTTGCTATAATCCATGATAATATCCAAGTAAATAGAAAATATATATAATGCTAAATATAGAATGGACTATTCGTTTTTAAAGCTGATACATGCTGAATTCGTAAAAAATGAAAGCTTTGCGAATTCATCATGGAGTCTATCTCTTGATGATGCTTAGGTTTCGGGACGAAACGATTGTTGAGTTTTTGTTTTCTGTTTTTTGTTGACTCATCCAGCTAAGGTAAATGCTTGGGTTCACGTCGGTAATATAATGACCGGGATTCGAACCCACGACCTCTCGATCGCAATTCCGTTACCATTCCCGTACCGCCTGATATAAATATGTGTAGTGGTGGAGGTTTGTAGTGTATGCACGTTTTCTTACAATTTTTTCCTTAATCATAAACTAAATGATTAATTGTAAATATCAAAAAAGCACGTTTTTCAATGTCAAATGCGGTTCATCGGTTATTGCTAATCATTATCGGATTTTTTAAAAATAAACTCACCCTTTTATACTATAGAGATGTTAGAAATAATTTTTATAATCGATTATTTTATTACATATTATAACCGATGAATATATTTGAATAAACGTTTTGCTAAACAGTATAAAACGATTTTTCAAAAATCGATCTATTATGTCACAAACCATGCATTTATGCTATTTTTTATTTTTACAAGTCCACTTTAATTTATTAATTACTAGCGGCCTGCCCATGCTTCGCACGGGTATAAAATATATATCCCATGTCACTCAGTGTAAAAAAATGATTAAAATCGATCCAGTAGTTTTGATTTATTCATTACTGCCCGTGACCCGCAAGCGTTAAATTTGGAGAAAAACAATTTCCTCTCCCTATACCAAGACGATTTCCTGCTATCTTTGGAATATCTAAACTCATATAGTACATTTTTACTTATTTACTTTTACATTTTACCTATGTATTTTATTTTTACAATTAATTACAGAATGTCTTTAAACAAACTCTTAAAAGATTCGAAGTGCTATAGGGTGAAGCGCGGCGTCCTCACGGCATTTTAAATCTGTAATATCTCGGAAAATATTCACTTAAATTACATACTGTAAACGGCCATATTGACCTATATTAAATCAACAACTTATTTAAGGTACTTAATTGCATAAGGATTTATGTTGTATTGTATAAAAATTGCTTTGAACATAAGGCATTATTTTTCGTAAAAAGTATATGACAAAAAATGCTTTTGTAGGTTATCCATAAGAGATAGACATATACCATCGCGGACTTTTCTGTAGACCTTTTCAAGGCGTACAAATACTTAGTACATCATTTTGATAAATCTCGTAGGGTTTAGCCTGCGTTTGCAATGTAAGCGGACAAAAATGTAATTATTTACAGAAACCTCAAAAATTACAGTATTTTTCTACTCCGTATTGAATGTTATTATACGTACAAACCTTCCTTTTGAATCACTCTATCTAGTAAAAAAAACCGCATCAAAATCGGTTGCGTAGTTTTAAAGTTTTATGCGTACATACGGAAATATGGACTTTGTTTTATAATATGTAGTGATTGATATTTCAATAATTAATAAATTATTGATTATTGATTAATTATTGATATTTCAATAATTAATCAATAATCTATTAATTATTGATATGATATTATTGATATTTCAACTTTTCAAATGATCGGAAAAAATAATTATTAAAAATAAATTTTTACATATTTTATTTTGAGCGGAAACAATCGATTATTTAATCAGCGATTTTTCCACTCCAAGTCACTTCCCTACATACTGACACAGATGAAAATTATTTCCCGCTTTACCTTAAAAATAAATAACACTGGGTAGAACGTTTTCATTTAAATCACACAAACACTATAATTCAAAGTAAATCCGCACAATACATCAGTTGTCACGATATTTTGATTTGTTTACATTGTCTATTACCCGAGTGATATAATTAGTTCTGAAATACCAAGCAAGCTAGCTAGACAAGAGCCAACTGGTATCTGGAGTTATACTATAGTAGGAAAGTAAGCTTAAAATGTGCCCTATTAAAATAAACGATAAACCCATTCCGTACTCTAAGTATAATATCTCTATGCGTGTAACACTGTAGCATTTAAACGTAGCTATAACAAACATTGTTAATTATTTAAAACTTGCAATAACAAAAATATATTTCTGGGATAATAGTTTGAATCAAAACTTTAATTCCCACTTGTCTCATAATTAACTGATCTTATCTTACCTTTAGCAAAACCTTCATACGTTTCAGCCTTGGACCTTTGAAGTTTCCTAACAGTTCTAAATACTTGACAAAGTTACTCGTAGGAAGTTTTAATGAGAGATGTTTATTACATGCTCATAAGTTATAAATAAGCCAAAAGAATAGATGCCTCAAGTTTTTTGAGATTTTCAATTATCATATAAAGATTTTTGCTTATTTATAATTTTATTTTGTTAATATTCATGTCATGTCGTGTAGTGTCATGTCATGTGTACGCTTTTGTGGACTTTGTTCTATAAGTGTAAGATATATGCTGATATTTGCAGGTTCTTACTAAGTTTTTAGGACATATTGTTTGAATTTGATCACATCTTGATAACGATGAGTATTTACAAACTATAAATCGAATTTCAATTTACCGAGTAGCTTCATTTTAAATATAGTCCAGCGGCAGTATTTGGAATTGATCATGCCTTGTTTGATAAGGACCGATTTATTACTTTAAAAGGCCATCACTTGTTAATCAATGGTACGATACAGAAGGCGGTATTCTATGAAAAAATACATTGTAAATAATTCTAAAAAGGATCAAATTTCGCTCCGAAACCCTTGATGAATAATCATGAACACGACCACAGTGTCAATAAACAAACAAACAAACAACAATTTAGGGTCTATATACAAAAAAACCAAGAAACTCCGTGCGGCTACGCGTTGCTGTGGCTTAGTCTCGTTTTGAATTCCCCTCCAAACAGAACTCAACAGTTAATAAAATAATAATAAATGCTCCGATCGCCACCAAATTTATCAGGATCATCCGCTGGGGTCATTCTAAAGATTATCTGAAAATATCATTAAAAGCGGTCTAGCCGCTTCGGAA
Organism: Morpho helenor; assembly: GCA_029227775.1. Taxonomy (NCBI): domain Eukaryota; kingdom Metazoa; phylum Arthropoda; class Insecta; order Lepidoptera; family Nymphalidae; genus Morpho; species Morpho helenor. Next base: position 7,510,394 of record JARGCU010000006.1, read on the forward strand.
AACATCGCTAAACATCGTATTCAGTAGTAAATTAAATTTCAAGGTAACGGAATTCTCTCGTAGGAAACATTAAATGCAATTTTATGTATGTAAGGTGATCAGTGTTGCAAATAAATAAATATATGGCACATTAATATACACGGCTTTCCGTCATAAAAGTAACTCTTCAACTTCTCAAGTCACTTAAAACTTGTGTATTGGGTGACAGACAACTGGTAAATATATACATATATAAATACATACTTACATACATATATACACCCAGACCCGAAGAACCAATAGGATGTTTATAGAAAATGTTGGCCCTTAGCGGAAATCAAATCCGTGACCCTTGGAACTTAAGAGAAAGTTACTGTCTTCGGCGCAAGGTCAGTCTTAACTGGCCAGTTAAAATAGAAATGTTAATGAAATTCTTGATCTAATATATCCATAAATTTGAATTATCGTATATCTCATAAGTGATACAAAAAATAAATTATAAATAACATTCTTCGAATATTGATAGGACTTTTAATAGAAGATAGAGGACATGGTGGAGAAATATAGGCAAGTTTTTATCGTAGCATTTCCATGAGGTCGGGTTTTATGCGATAACAAGATTGATTTTATGTGTTTTTTTAAATTCATTCAATAGTCCGCTGACAAAGCCGTTACATTTATTTAAAAAAAAAATCAATTTCTATTTTACCGTACTAACATACTACGCTAAAATAGAAATTGAAACATAAAATAGAAATTGAGCTATCACCATCATACAGACCTCAAGAAATCTCGTGAAACTCATTTTGAATTTATATTTCAGGTATTATGATACCTTTGAGGCGTTTTAATATTTAAGAGAGTTCTGTTTCATGTACACTAATATATTTGATTTCCTCTTTTCTTTCGGATTTTTAAATAAAATAAATATTTTACCTGTCACTCTTCCGGGATATTTTCTTTTTTGGCCATAAGTGAAACGCCCCATATATCACAGGATTGACTAGGCTGTTTGACATGCCGAAGAAAAATATGGCTGATAGAAGATCTTCACTTTGCTAAAACCAAATAAGTAGGTATTGAAACACAAAGAAGTAATTTGACTATAATATTACATTACACCTATATCATCATTCTCCTGCCCTTATCTCACTGTAGCCCCAGCGTTAGTGGGGTCGGCACAGCATTATATAAGCATGTTGTGACATGATTCGGCTACGTATTTTACGACCGGCCGCCTGCCTTACGTCAACTTATCTTAGTCGTATTTTACGACGATAAGAAAGAGAGTGGTCTATTCTACTTAACCGGATACCACACGGTAAGTCAACTTACCTTAGGTAGTCGCCTTTTTCAACATCTCGGTAACAAACGAGGGAGGTCTATTCTATTCAGCCGGATACCATACGGCGGGTCATCTTACCTTAGTCGACTTTTACGATACTTCGGTAAGAAATGAGGGTGGTCTATTCTATTCAGCCGGACACCACATGGTGGATTACGTTACGCCTTTAGAGGACCAAAAATATAATATCAACAATATAAGAGCAAAAATATAAAATCTAAGTATATGATATTAATTTTTAAGCATATATTTATGGTTTTAAGCAAATACATTTAAAGAAATCAAATATTTGTAAATTTAATAATATATTACTTATTTTCTTTAAATAATGCTTTTTAATTTAAAATGCTTTTTAATTTTAATAAAAAAACAAAAATTTTAAAAACGCTAGACAACATATCTACAATCAGTTTTAAACACAGTTTTATTTATTCACTATTTTTTTTAATACCTAAAGTGCAACGTGAAATCGGTATCCGTAGTTATCCGTAATTATCCAATTTTAACGCACATACTTACGTCCTTATCAGGATTAAGAAATGTGAACATTATCATCATTACATAATACGGAGTCCACCATATTATAAACGCCATAACAATCACCACAGACATTCTTAATGATTTCATTTTCGCTCTATCTATTAGCCTCCGCCTGTTAACATCTGGTGTCAAATATTTTTCCTGCCTCGTTATTTCGGGTTGAAATACTTTTTCACTTTCTGGGGACAATTGTTATATAAATATTTCTTTTTAATTTTGGATGACCTTTACATCTCTAGGACATTTTGCGAACGGTTGATTAAATCTTGACAATCAGTATATAATCGGGCATATAGACAAAAAAATATATATCTAAATACTAGCTATCCGGCCACGTGTTGCTGTGGCTCATTCTGGTTTCAATTTCTCCTTGAAACGGAACTCAACAGTTAAAAAAATGCTCCGATCGACACTAAACTTACAGGCACATGGGCCGGATTATTTTAAAGATTGTCTGAAAATTGCATTAAAATAGGTCCAACCGTTTCGAATCTTCTGAAGGATATACAGTGCAACATTCATTATATTTATATTTATATATTTATACAATATATTATAAAAGTTTCTTATTATTACATTTCACAAATAAATTTAAATGCACAGTTATAATATAATAATTTTGAAAAATAAATGACGTAGTCAGTTTCTTGGCTGACCTGATAAGTACCGGAAAGTACAAAATATTCATATAGGCATATAATAATAATTTCAAAGCAACCTACCGTAATGATCAATTGAAGAAATCCTATTGTATAGTTTCCAAGCTGAGTCTCGTCTTAGGCATGTTATGTAGATCATTAGATTGTAATTTCATATAACTCTCACTAACTCAACTATACACTGAGATTGGTAGCCAATTTGGAAAAGCAAGCAAAAATTTAAAACAAGGAAAAACCCTTTATATGCTGTTTAAAAAATGACACAAAGTTACGGGACGAATATGAATTGAATTTGCCTACAGAATTTCTAATGAAACAAGCCGGCGTCAGAAAAAAGGATCCCTTTTTTTGCGGTGAAGGTTTTTGCTATCCTTTCATAACTAAAAGTTGTCCATTGTACTGCTTGCTAACAAATAGTCTTACAATTACTGACAAGTTTTATTCTATTTAGATCATGATATTTTCCTTTACAGAAAAGTGCGTGATTAATTGCAATTAGCAAATATACACATTAAGACACACAGAGAAAACTCATTGGGCTTATCCATGCTTTGAATCTGTTACCCTATCGAGACATTCAAAAAGATTAATGATTAAATGATTTATAAAATGTCAATAGGCAATTATGCTAATATAGGAAGTATTAGCAGCACTGTGTTATAAGTAAAAAAATGGTTTACACTGCTAATGATTATTTTATTTGCTATTTATAGTTTATTTTTCAATTAAGGTTCTTTTATTTAATTGTATTGTTATCATTCGTAAATAACTAATACTAATTTTATAAATACGAAAAAAATACTAATATATATGCAAAATTCTGTCTGTCAATTTTTTGCACTTTCACCGCTGATCTCATCAAGCAATATTTGATAATGATAATGAGCAATGTTACATTGTATATACAGACCAACATAGAGAAAGAAAAGATATAGTTTTTCTTCTGGGACAAGAAAAACGAAGGAAGCAAAGGAAATCGCAGATAGAGCTAGTATTTTAAAAGATTGAACCAGTAAAATATTTCTTATGCTTCGAAAACTTTAATAAAAAACTCTTGTTGCTTCTATGTACTCTGATTTGTTTTAGTTAGTATTTCAAATTTTACGCGTGACTTAAGATAAAAAATTAATCATTTTATAAATCTATTTACATCTTGACACTAATTAGCCAACGATTGCAGGTCATTAAGTTAAGTTATTAATAAATACTCCAACTTACTTGCTATGGTCCTCACAGTGGATACGTAAGTAGAAATTAAAATGGCAAGGGGCAGAATAAACATGAAAACTAAAGACAGTGTCGTGTAGGCTTGTTCCTGCCATCGTTCCGTATAGAAGCCATGTGTCACACATTGGTAGAAATTTTCTACAAACGGGCCCTTTGCAACACGGAAGACCACGGTCTGTAACAAAAGTTACCAATATTTATTGTAAATAGTAATAGAATAGTAGTAGAAGTATATAACAATAAATTCAAATTCAAATTCAAAATACTCTTTATTCAAGTGGACTGTTTACAGTACTTTTGAATCGTCAAATGTGTTAAAGAAGCTACCACTGATTCGGAAGTTTGCTCCTACCGAGAAGAATCAGCAAGAAACTCGGTGGCTAAGCTAAATAATAATTCATAATTATAGCCTAGCTACTGTCTAAATTTTGTTCATCATCATTCATCATTCTCTTGCCCTTATCCCACTCTAAATGGGATCGGCACAACATGTATTAACCATGTTGTTAAATGATTTGGTTGTATTTTGGCCTGCCCGAAGCCAACTCACCTTAGTCGCCTTTTACGACACCTCGGTGAGAAATGAGGGTGATATATTGTACTCAGCCGGATACCACAAGGTACCAACCACAAGGTAAGGTACTCAATTTACCTTATTCGCCTTATACGACTCCCAGGTAAAACATGAGGGTGGGCCACTACTACTTAGTTTTCTAAAATTTGCGAGAGAGAATTATTTGTACGGAATTGAAAAATTCTAAAATAAAGAATTATATGTTTGTCCAAACGAAGCTTAGTCTATTGCAAAAGTTTTCGGTGAGTGAAATTTAGCTTCGAGCAGATGCATTGAGTTTTATTTCCCAGACACCTTTTTACAATTAAACAATCAGGCGCCACGAGGGGTTTGCTACAAAATCAATATATGAAAAATCCGTACAAAGCTCTCTGATCTATCTTTTTACATACTGTATGTATGTACTTTCTCCATTATTGGAGAGAAGGTTTGTAGCTAACACCTATCACGCTGCTCCAATGCGGATGTGTAGGTTACACATATCCCTAGAATTCTCTAGAGATATGCAGTTTGCCTCACGTTATTTTCTTTCAACGAAAAGCGTGTGGTAAATTGCAATTGTCTATTAGACACATAAGTTTAACAGAAAAAGTCATTGGTGCGTGCCCGGAATTGAACCCGTGACCACTCGAAAGAGTGGCTGGGTTTTGCTGGGATATCAAAAGTTTAAGGCATATTTGCTTTATATTAGTGCAATACTAACCTGAGGTATACTCAGCGCAAAGCTCAGAACCCAAGCAACAACAACCAACCTCACATTCCTTGTTGCTGTGTCTATACTCTTCATTGGGTATTTGACAGCCAGCCAACGGTCAACTCCGATCAGTACCAGAATAAATGTACTCAGGTATAAAGCGAACATTTGTAGAAATTTGAATAGCTTACACGCTATATTTCCTGCATACCATTGCACGGTAAACGACCAAGCAGCTTCTCCTGCTATACAAAATACTGTTACAAGTAAATCTGCTATACTAAGCTGGAAAATCAAACTGTATATCGCGGTCCACGACGGCCTTGCTCTCCTGCGGCCTCTTTTGCCCCTCTGCACACTTATCATAGTTGCAAAATTCCCTAATAAAGATAAAATAGCCATTGCGGAGAGAATACTCGCTCTGATTACAGTGTTTCTGGTTAAAACCGGGGCGTGTTCCAAACACGTGACTCGAGTACCGTTATAAAAATACACTTTGTTTATTATATCGTTGTCTAAAGTATTGTTTATCAAATGTGCATCCAAACATTGCTCAATAGGCCATGTATCTATACTTTCTGATACATCTATGTCCTTTGTACGAAACGTGAAGTCATCTTGATAAATTATATCATTATATAATGTGGTACTGTTGTCTAATCTCTCCATGTTTTGACATACGTGGTTAATAGGATCCTTATTCGCAACCTGAAACAAAAAAAATTCTAGATTACTCGCGTTAAAACGTACAACATAGATTTAAATTGACTTTAGCCGTGTGTTATCCGGCTGAGTAGAATATACCACCCTCATTTCTAACCGAGGTGTAGTAAAAGACGACTAAGGTAAATTGACCCACCGTGTGGTATCTGGCTGAGTAGAATATACCACCTCCTTTCAAGGTAAGTTTACATCAAGCAGGCCGGTTGTAAAATAGGAAACCAAATCATATGACAACATGTTTATATCTGCGCTTAATTTAATTTTCGCGCGCTATAATGTTTATTTTGCGATGGCGCCTAAGTTTATATACTTTATAAAAACCTAAATCTTAAACATGAAGCGAAATTACAGATCTTATCAATTGTGTAATTAAGCTTTGCTTGAAATATCAATACGTTCCTATATAATAACGGTTTATGGGGTCACACATATTAAAAAAAATATAGTCTGTTGTTGACCTACTTTTGGACAATAGCCTCTCCTTGGAAGGAAACAGCGTAGATCAACTACGATGCCATTAATACGGATTGTAAATCTTATCTTAAAAATTTACTGGAATACAATGGTTTTACCACAAAGTTTTTTTTCCCGTGCAAGATAATTTGTAACTAACAATTTGATTGGCTTTTGTACATTATATAAAAATACTGATTAATAAAATGAACCTAAGGCTAAAGCATTTTAAGATATTTATTATGATTCAGTATAAATAGATGAAACGAAAATATGGTAAAGTAATACTACAAACTTTTATGATAATGTGGTCTACAACTTTAGAGTGAACGGCCCAGGCATAATTATGTAAAACAAACTTTCAGGCACAGTGTGTGGCTTGATATAGTTAATGTTTAATAAGTTCTTACGTCAGTGCTACTGATGGTTTATATTCTGATATCACAAACCACAAAAATTTGGTTGTTATTTTTTATATGGATTTTCTACGTAAAAAAATTATGCGTATGAATTACATGTTTCTATGCGAAATTATATAGTACAAAAGTTATGATAGAATTATGCTATAATCAGCATTTGTTAAAAAAAACCTTTTGTAATGCTACACTCTTCTGACGATGCTTCCAGCTTCGGTTATAGGGCAGTTAGATTAAAACTAGAAAGTAAAACTGATTTATGTATTTTAATTAAGAAATATCTGTAATTCACGATACTAGAACAAAAATATATATTTTTTTGTAAAACGAAACAAGCAAGTTGGTTCATCGAACGCGTAACGGATCCGGTGTAATAACAATAGTTATTGTTCAATATTCGTACATGAATGTATTATACGGTTTTAAGAAAATATTTTTTAAGCTAAAAATTTGTGTTAAGGTTAACTTTTTGTCAAAGTTATTTTACAATTTTTAATGTAATAATTATATATATATATACATATATACGAGGTGTGTTCAAAAAGTATCGCGAATTTTGTGTATTTTCAAAAACTATTTATTTATTCGTGAATATTTATTTTGTCCCCTTCAAAGTAGTCCCCCAGGGATATTATACACTTGTGCCAACGTTTTTTCCAATCTTCGAAGCACTTCAAAAAATCATTTTTTTGTATCTTGTTCAGCTCCTCCTTCGATGCCGTCTTTATCTCGTCAGTCGTGGCGTAGCGTCGTCCTTTCATTGGCCTTTTCGATTTCGGGAACAAGAAAAAGTCACAGGGGGCCAGATCTGGGGAATAAGGTGGCTGCGGTATCATTAGTGTGTTGTTTTTGGCCAAGAAGTCGCGTACAAGCAGCGATGTGTGAGCAGGGGCGTTATCGTGGTCCATTTTTTTGAATAATTAAAAATCGAAGACGAACCAAAACACGTGCAAGCAAAACAGCTGTCAACAATTAACTGAAAATTCAAATAGGCCAAACTTGTCAGCATAAGTGAGGGACAAATGTACCAACATAACGCTACAAAAAAAACAAAATTCGAATATACGTAACCCGAGAAAATTCAAAATTCGCGATACTTTTTGAACACACCTCGTATATATACCGTAAGACATGCCATCTTTGCCAATAAGTATAACTTTGCCCGAAGAGTAAATTATAAGCAAATCTGCTAATAAAGAAAAATATTTTAGATTAATAGCAACATTGACTATTGAGTGCGAAAGTCAATTATATTTTTGACAACACTATATATCACGTTCTTCCCTAAGTTCATTCAGTATTCTGTTACAACGTGTCGAAGTGCAGTACGAAATTTTTCGGGCAAATTTTAGGGTAAAAGTTTTTATAATTTATACGTGATGATGAAAACGCAGGTAACTTTAAGCAACTGTGTGTTATAAAATATTAAATGTGGAGTATTTTAAAAATAATCGCAATATTCAAGGCTTTATAATTATGAATTTCTAAAGATGGGCAAAGTTTCCCCGATGTTTTTTAACCTATGAATGACAACGTTGCCCACCATTAAAATGTACCTCATTATATATATATATATATATATATATATATATATATATGTCGCATCCTGGCAACCAACGTTCCATCATTAAAAATATATTGAAAATACATTGAAAATAGAAGGCGCAGCGGTGACAGAATGCAGACGGCGCATGTGAGAGATGAAGACAGAAGCTTGTCATGGCGCAGTTGTGAAAATTGTTAAGAAGAATATAAAGTTGAAGATAAGCGTTGTACTTTTCCATATGCACGATACCCTAATTACGCCCACTAATGTCTAAGAATAATGCCCAAGATACTGATGAGTCTACATCAGAAGTGGGATTCAATCGTGCAAATGGATGGATAGTATGAAGGGACTATGATGACTCACAATGGCGGATACTATAAGAGTTACGAAATAAAACAATTCAAACACCAAAAACAAAAAGAAAAAAAAAATCCAAGTGAGACAAATAATATCAATCGGCCGAAGTTTAAACCCGATAAATGATGATTTTACGTAGAATTGTGATGTAATAAAGCGGACTTATAATTGGACGGAAAACAAAAGAAGATACATTTGTTGGAAATTTCTGCGGCTGCACTTATTAATTTAAGCAATGATAGATCAATGGATAATTGAAAATCATGATGCATATGCCAGTTGTCGTGTTACGTATTTGATAAATTGTTGGAAGAATTTAAACATAGAGCAAATAGCAGCATCAACGATGATGGCGCATTTGGTACAAAATTGATACAAGGCTGCAATGGCTTGCATTCACAAGGGAGTTATCTCCGCGTCAATAGCTGCAGCAGGAAGTTCAAGTATACTTCTATTTGGTACGAAAGTTATTTATAGAGGATCGCAGATTCAACGCGATCCCAATTCAAGGGTCTTAGTTGCGATCAGCAGTGCACAGAAAAATGGAGTGTCGCAAACGGATTTTGGAACCAAAAGACTATTGTCTGTGGTACTGTGGTAAGCTCTGGACAACGATGACAAGCAGATTACAAATTATTTGTGTGCTACAGGTGTAGCAGGCTGGGTCACGTCGCGAGTCGCTGCATGGCCAATGGACCTGCTCTTTGAGGTACCAGTACACCGACGAGTAGACTGTAGACCAAAGTCTGGTCAAACCGCCATCAGGAGCTTTCACATCATTTGGTAGGTGTTATTACTTTGATTTGTTTCTGGGCCTGAATGTTCTCTTATAAAAGAGACTATAGCTAATAAATTTAGTTGGGATTGATTGGGAATTGATAATGTTGTCATTAATAGGGATGGCTAACAAGAATGTTTTTAGTACCTTGCAAATAATTGTCAAGTAAAAGTAAACGGTTTTTCGACTGAAATTATAAGAAGCGGTGAACTGTTCACCTTTTGCCAATCTAGTTCTTTTAGTCAAAAACAATGTGTCTGATTGTCTTATAAAAATACCTGAGAGTCAAGTACCTATTGATAATGACAAGATTTGTGGTAACGTAATTTGTTTTGATGTTTATACAGACGGGTTCTTGGTTCGGTGGGTCGGTGACTGTACCAGAGTATCGTCTGTAGCCCAGTAGAAATCGGCATCTGCTCAGGGTGGTCCGTGGGTACGCAGTGAGCGATAGCTCTGGGGGTCGATGACACCAGGGTATCGTCTGTAGCCCGGTAGAAATCGGTATCTGCTCTGAGTAGTCCGTGGGTACGCAGGGAGCGATAGCTCTGGGTGGTATAGTCGGGTCTAGCTGTGTAGCGATGGCCGTGAGTCATGTGGACTCGTTATCCCTGAGGGAAGACCCTTCTGCTGAGACAGAAGCGGTATACCACGAACAAGATACCTGGGTTGTTTTTGAAGTAAATTCTGATAGGTTTTCTGTTTTTTTGTAATGTCATGGTGAGTGTCGGTCAATGGTACTCTGCCTCAGTACTTTTTATATGCATTATGGGTTTGGCATGGCCTTATATTTTATTTGTTGGGTTTTATAGTTCAATGATCAACTTATGACGAGATATAATTTTCCTTGTTTTGTTCGTTTATTAAAAAGTTCTAGACCTCAATGACCCAGATGTTGTAGGATAGGCCGAACGGAATTTCTGGGTTCGTTTGTTTGTTACAGATCAACACACGGGGGCGTGTGTCTCGCAGGATGGCCGTGTCGCATCCTGGCAACCAACGTTCCATCATTAAAAATATATTGAAAATACATTGAAAATAGAAGGCGCAGCGGTGACAGAATGCAGACGGCGCATGTGAGAGATGAAGACAGAAGCTTGTCATGGCGCAGTTGTGAAAATTGTTAAGAAGAATATAAAGTTGAAGATAAGCGTTGTACTTTTCCATATGCACGATACCCTAATTACGCCCACTAATGTCTAAGAATAATGCCCAAGATACTGATGAGTCTACATATATATATATATATATATATATATATATATATATATATATATATATATATATATATATACACTACATTGCTAAGCTCCTTTTTATTTATTATCTATAAAATAACCAAAGGGTGATAAAGCGAAGATAAATACAGACTGACATTCAAATATTTGTCTAAGTAATCATAAAGATAAAACGTTATCACGTCATAATAAAATTCGTACTTATTCAAATACTTTTAATTTAAACCTCAAATATGGTTTTTTGTTTTCTTTAATAAATACTTTTTAATAATAGAAAAGGAAAAATTATAGGCGTACTAATGTAAATCTGGAGAAAAGTGTTCGACTCAAACGGACTAAAAGCAGTCCTTGTTTCCTGTCATACCTTTAAACCTAGCTTAACCCTTGATAGTTTTTTAACCAGTTGTCTCTGCTTTCCACCGTATTTTAGTCTCATTATATCTAAGTACCTTTTCGGTAATTTTTTTAGATATAAAAAATGCAATAAAAAAATAAAAGAAATAATAAAAAGTGCCGGTGACATGTCGGATTCGATACCACTAATAACTCGGGATTATCTCATCTAAATATATCTGATACCACTTTCAGATCAAGGGTAGAGTTGTTTTTTATAGTTTCCATCGCGGAAAAATCACTGGTACTGAAATTTCAGCAAAAAATATATTTATTCAGAAGGGTATTTTGTTTCCACCGTTTGCTAACTTATATCCAAAAATAAGTTCAAAAATTCACTGAGCAAAATATTTTCTTATCTGATTTTATATTAAAGTTATATTATATTATACAGCCTTTTATCTCGCTGAGAAAACATAACCACGTTTAACTGTACAGAAAAACATGAAAGTTTTAGTTGTTTTTTACCTTAAAAGCCGTAAGTCAAAATGACACAGAATACCATTTTTCTCAACGTCCTGATAATATTCGCGCTTTTACCTCTGAAAGTGTGAATATTGATAGCAATTTTATGTTATAAAGAGAAATGAAAGTGCTATTTATAATATAAAGCCGCATACTTCCTTTCGAGTAGGTACTTGTTTGCAAAAATTGAATAATTACTTTTTTTCTTCCTCGCCGTGTGGTATCCGACTGAGTAGAATACGCTAACCTCATTTCTTACCGAAGTGTTGTAAAAGGCGACTAAGGAAAGTTGACCCACCGTGTGGTATCCGGTTTAGTAGAATAGACCAACCTCTTTCTTACTGAGGTGTCGTAAAATACGACAGAGGTAAGTTGACGTCAGGCAGGCGGCCGTTCGTAAAAACGCAGCCAAATCATGTGACAGCATGTTAATAACATGTTGTGCCGACCCCACTTAAAGTGGGATAAGGGAAGGAAGGATGATATTCTTTTTTTTCGTAACGCGTTTTTAACGTGATTAGCAATAATGCAAGTTGTTTTGTTATAAATATGTAGGCCGTATGTCATTGAATATTTTATATGTTTTTTTCTCTTCCCTCTTATTCTTTGTTAAGTTGTTGGGTTAACATTTTTGTTTAATTTTTTTTCCCTTTTTATAATTATTTAGAATCTTTTGTGTGAACTATTTGGATGTTATATTAAAAGCTTAGGTATTTAACCCTAAACTTTTTACTCATCTTCAGTACTCATTATATTAAATCATATATTGCTTTATCATCATAAGTTTGGCACTTTTGAATTACAACACCATACCAATTGAAATGGGCTTATTGGAGCTTGACCTCAATGTCACGGTCACTATACCTCAAACGTACGTGTCTAATTTCTTTTGTATAAATAAAACTTATAATCCTATCATTGGCTATATGTAATTTGTATACATAATACAAATATAATAATTTATGTGTTCATGTTTAAATAATAATTTATTTATTATTTATTTATGTACCATAAAAAATGTTGGAGAAAACATTATTGGTAAAAAAGTGTACAAAGGTCAACTTATTCCTAAGTCAGAAATCTCTGCCAGCTAACCTACGAAGTGAGACAATTTATAAAGAAAAAGTTGGTATGCAAATATCAAACATTATGAATTAGAATTACCTTACTAATAATTTCCTAATTTAACAATAAATAAAAGAAAAATATATATGTAATATATAATGTTTATTTTGGTATCCTTAAAACATGGAATATTAACCAACCTCGTAAAATGTTATAGCGGGTCAAGAAAACATGAGGTTGTTTACTGAACAAACATAATACCTTCGGACCTTCTACTCTATTTTTTCAAACGTAAATATATTGACATTGACTGGCACGGCAAAATATACCTTCATAGGGCAACGTTGAAGGTCTAGGTAAGGGTAAGGTATAATAAAAATGGGCTAAAAATAGTCTATTTGTATCATAAAACTACAAAATACTAAGTAGACGACTAGCAATAGAAAAATGTTTGTGGTTTTTGCAACAGAGCTTCAATTTCAGTTCTTATTTACGACCTGTTATTTAACTTGCCATATAAAAATTATCCTATCCCCAAGTTGGACCGAAATATAACTAACTAGAAAATTTTATGGAAATCAGTTCAATAGTTTTGAAGATTAGTGTAAACGCACATCGTAACACGGGATTCTTAAATATAACTAGCTGTCCGACCAAACTTTGCTGTGGCTCAGTTTGGTTTCGAAATCCCCTCAAAACAGAACTTAATAATTAAAAATATCGTTGGGTCTAAAGATTGTCTGAAAATTTTATTACAATCGGTCCACCCTTTTCGGAGTTTATGAAGGACATACAGACAAATATTTATTATATATATAACGCTATACTTAGCAGCTATAAGCATCGTCTACTCAAATCCGAATTTAAATAATAGGTATATTAAAACAACAACTTGAATTTTCTTTGTGTTTGTGCCCGCTACAAATTTTACCGCTTTGAAGGTTTTTTTAATTTCCGTGTTTATAGCGGTTGAGAGAAAGTTGAGTTTTTTTAGAGGTGATATAATTTTAAAGAAGTGTCACGCTTAGGTCGTTATAAAGTAACATAGTCAACGAGCCAAAAAAGCTTAAACACGCAAAAAGTCACTTGAATGTAAAAAAAGTCTTCTTCAATCGGTCCCTAATTACTGAGGATCGTGGTCATTTGAAGCCTTTCTTCGTATAATCTTTTTTTCTTTTTTTTTAACAGGAAGAAACCCCTTATGGGTACCGCCGCCCGACGGGGACAGGCGACGGTTATGTCGGACTCGCACCGACTAAAATAACCTGTGTGCTCCACTACGCTGCTGGTGGCGGGGATAGGGTACCTATGAAGACATTGCCCCCCATCCCCGCCAGCAGCAACTCTGTAGCCCAGAGTGCGCCACCTCTGGGTCGGGGCCTCTCTGAAAGTGGCTCCTCCCTCCGCTATAATCTGTCTCCACCTGTTCCGATCCATAGTAGCCCTTAACGTCTGATAGAATCTGGACGAGGAGGTGGCTTCACTTGGTCAGACCATCGTGTTGGTGACCGGCCTCGTGGCCTTTTGCCTTCTGTGTTCCCAACAATGACCAGCTTTTCCAGATTGCCATCTCTTCTTCGCATTATGTGGCCGAAATACGAAAGTATGCGTTGGAGACAGATAGTGGACAGACGATAATAGTAAAAAAATAATAATAATTTTGTATTTTCTGGGGACAAATTATGAAGATCATTAGTATATCTCGGTTTCTGTTTTATCTATGTATTTTATAATTATTTATTTAACAAAAAAGTCAGACGTTATGAATATAGTTTTTGAATAAACATTATTAAATATACTATAAAACTTAGGCTGTGATAGCCCAGCGGTGAAACCGTGCGATTCTCTGGAGACGACCATGGGTTTTTTAAACCAGGGGCAGGCAACAATAAGTTTTCTATTAAAATGTGTCTAATTGATAATCGCTATTTATCACGCTTTTCGGTGAAGTTAAAAATCGTGAGGAAACCTGCATATGGTCTAGAGAATTCTAGGGATATGTGTAACCTAACAATCCGCATTGGAGGAGCGTGGTAGGTCTTAGTTCGAATGCTCTCCAAAAAAGCAAGAGGAGGCCTATGCCCAGCTGTGGGATAGTATCAGGTCGTTACTTTAATTTTTTTGTACTATAAAACCTTTGTTATTTATTTTGTGAAAATGAAACAAAATTTTAACTGTAATTGTTTTATTAATTTCTTTTAGTATCATTAGAGGATATACCTTTTATAAACAGACAAAATGATGATCACAGAATTCTTTGCAAGCATAAATTTAAATGACTTTTTAAGCGTCTCTTGTAATCTTAATCGAAATCTTGACAATCGATGTTACTTCTTTACAAACATTTTAACTTTTCCTTTTTAATTTTTTCGAATGTTCAAACAACTAATAATATATATTCTGTATCTTAAGGTTTGAACCTGCAAACCTGTAAGGGGTTGGCGGGGGGGGGGATAATATAACTAGGTTTCATTTAAAAAGAAAGAAAAGACTATTTTTGCCAAGCCAATTGTAAAGTCATGGTGGGTCATTTGGGGAAGGGGCGGTCTAGAGAAGTAAAAATACGTAGGATCGAGCCCCATCTGCCCAATTATATTTTCTTTTTCTTTTTTTCCCGAGCAAGGGTCGTTCGTTCACTCAGTTAGTTATTTATAGAAATCTGTATATGATATAAGCAAGATAAATTTTTGTACACGTCTGTAAGTTATTATAATTAGCATGAAACTACCCGAGAATATCTTAAACGACATCTGATAGTTATTGAATGTCGTTTACATTTTACGGTTGATTCTCTTGAATACGTTTAAACGGTCTTTTACTGAAGTAATATTTTAACTTGAAACTGAAACAATGGTGACCATACCATGTTAATCATTATTCATAATGTATTGTAATTTGAAATACGTAAATGAATAAAGAAAACGAATATGCCGTTGATTAATTAGAGATAATAAAAATTCGTATACTAAATGAAGAGTTTACTATCCGTTTGCTCATACATGAGGGATTTGTTAAAACGCATGCACTATAAACTTCCACCACAACCACAGTACAAAAGCACTACATACATTATTCACTATCAAAAACTCAACAGGCATTTCGTCTCGCAACTGGAGCATCCTTCTACGACAATATCGCAAAGCATTATTTACTTTTGTATTATGTGTATATTAATAAATAATAAATGTGTATACTAAACTAGCAGATAAGGTCTGGGATAAGGTGTAACTAAAGTTGTCTGTCAATATGACATATTCACATAAAGTAACGGACGGTTTCTATTCCACTGCTGGGCATAGGCCCCCTCTATCCGTTGTTAGGGAGGAGGGTTAGAGTTTAGAACCACCACGCTGGTCCAATGCAGCGTTTTTGCGGTAGGTTACTCATATTCCCAGAATTCTCCATAGATATGCAGGTTTCCTCACGATGTTTTCCTTTTCCAAAAAGCGTGTGATAAATTGCAAATATCAGTTAGAAACAAAAAAGATGACAGAAAATCTCATATTTACCTGCAAGCTGAGCTATTACAGCCCATCATAAAAGTATATGACATCCAAACGACAAAAACATACTCCACTGATTTGCATTTAATGTAGAAAATCTATATACAATTTACGTACTCTTGGGTACTGCGAATTCAGCCATCTTTGAATATCTCAAGAAACTGAAGTATCCTCAGTTTACTTTCGGAACGAATAAACAAATCCTTAATCCTGTAAAATCTGTCAACTCTTGCCTAAAACGATTTCAATTATTGAAGCCGTGTTTAAGCTTGCCTGTTATTATTTTTCGCTTTAGAGTGGCAGAGAATTTAGAGTGACAGAATCTGATATGCATTGTAAAGTAACAATTAATATTTAAATACTTAAAAAAGCTTTTAACAAAATTTTCATCAGGAATACCCTCGTCTGGAGCCAACCCTGGCAGGATCATCAGGTCATGCTTATTATAAACATGCATTGTCATCGGGACTGGGCTAGTATGTAAAATTTAAGTTCAGTAGGACACCGGGAAGTGGGTCAAATTTAACTAGTAAGATTCCACTTTCACATATATACATGGAAAGTTAAATAACAGCATCACTTAATATTTTTTATACATAAATATAGCTTTCATATTGTTATTAATTAAACAACTTTTTTTTAGTACGGTTTTTGTTATTTAATCGATGTATAATATCTTAAGGTAAATGGCCGGATGTTTAAAGTAAAAAAATATCAAAGAAAATAAAAATGCTCTTGTATCTTATTAAATATATAGAACATAGTTCATTATTTATTAATATGGGAATTAAATGACATAGGCCGCTGAGATTCAACTGACAGAAAATAAGCCTCTGTAGTCCACGCTTAAAACTACTTTATCTTTCCCTTTGTAACCCTTCTGTATATTTCTTAATTAAAATAAAAGGTCGAGAAGAAGAGTATTTTGTTTAAGATAATACTGTAAATTATAGTAAAACGTAGTCGTTAAGTCTGTATATTTTCTTTTTTATATACATATTGCCTTTGATAATTAAAGTTTGTTATTTATTTAAAAATGAATGTTTGTATTTCAAATTCTCATGGAAATTATAAAATAAAACTTATATATTCTTTTATGGAAATGCAAGGTTGTGTTTTTTTTTAACAAGGGTCCTTTTGGGGCGTTCGTGTATCAAGTTACACCAAACACAGATCTAGAACGTGAGTCTTTTCAGGAAATAAACTGCTGATGATAGAAAAAAGAGAAAAAATACTTATAGTCATCACATCCTATAATTTACTAGTCATCGTTAAAAATACTTAGATTTTAGTCAGTAAAAGACACTATTTCCTTCAAATTTAATACACTTTATTATATGAGTTTGAGTTTTATATGCACATGTAATAAAAATTAGGTGTCATAAATAAATTTAAGTCTTTATAAAAATAGGCGTATGTAACTTTTCTAAAACTCAATTTAACTATTTAAAATAGTGATTAGTATAATCAACGTCAAAAACAGTAAATTATATCATTAAATCATAACGTAATTACTAGGATATACTAATATCCTACATAGTTATGTAAATCTTTGGTACAATATTAATCTACTCCCGAAAGCTTCAAGTAACGTCAATATACATCAATCATCGTTCTCCTGCCCTTATCCCACTCTAAGTGTTGTCGGCACAACATGTTATAATCATGTTGTAACATGATTAGGCTAAGTACCTATTTTATGACCGCCGCCTGCCTGATGTCAACTTACCTTAGTCGCCTTTGAAATGAGGGAAAAAATAAGGGGCTACTCAGCCGGATAGCACACGGTGGGTTAACTTACCTCAGTCGCCTTTTTACGACACCTTAGTAAGAAATGAGGAGCTATTCTATTCAGCCGGATACCACACGGTGTTTACGTCATTTCATATACACATCAATATAAAAAGAAAATGCGAACATTATAAATAATTGCGTGTTACACGTTGCGTGTTACTATAAATCACATTAATGAACTTTACCTGAGTACGCAATATATTATACGTTAAAACATACGAGCAAAGTTCTCTTATATACAGTAATTTAATTTCTTTTAATCAGTGACGCCCTTTGTGATACAATGGTACGAATACTGGCTTCACAATCCAACGGATTTTGGAGGATTACCGGCTGGCTCAAATGAAATTTTCTTTTAATTTCAGCCAAGCGGTAATGGAAATCCTCTGGATTGTAAAGAATCGAAATTAAATATTGGCTCAGGTCTACTACTGGTAAGATATACTTCACTGGGACTAAATTATAAGTTATATCTTTTCGTTGCTTTAAGTAACTGAGTTACAATCATATACAGAAAACGGTAAATAGATGAAACCTTAATATTAGTTCTTGTGCCATTAACTTATAACAATTTTATGGATTAGACGTTACTTTGTGGAGATCCATTATACAAAAGTAATAATGAAATTATTTTATTACAATCCGTGCTTACAATCCGCGATAAATAGATAATTTAATCGCGGATTATAGCAAAATAATATCATTATTATTTTTGTATTAACTTTAAGTTAATATATATTATCTTTTTAGTCATATAAAGTAAGTTACAGAGAAAGGTGTCAATATTTACTGTATCAGATATGAAAATATTACTCTTTGAGAAAGTAGATCTGATTGGTAACAAAATAAAATATTTCCATTAGGATTTAACCAAGCTCATTAGAATACAGAATAACAATAGAAAAAAAAAACGTTGATGATAATAGTACCTACCCTACCCTGAGTAAGCTATCTTGGAAAGTAAGTTATAACTTACTTTCCAAGATAGTTTACTCAGGGTAGGGTGTGCTATAGCACAAAATTTATAATTTTATAGTCTTCCTTCATTTACTGAATTTAGTTACTTCGGTTATTAAAATAAGTGAAGTAAGACTATTTATTGTCTATGACTATTAACGCAAAAAAATTGTTTTACAAAATATCCAAGTCCATTAACTTGTGACTAAATAAAACAGTTTTACTCTCTACCATTGACTTGCAGAATCATTTGTATAGAGGAAGAAATATTACCACAGTAAAGTAAATGAATCGCGTAATGGAAACAAATGTACTAACGTTTAGCAAAACGACAACTAAGAGGTAATGTTTATAAGTATTTTTTAATGTCTTGATGTTGAATTATTAAAATAAATTTGTGTAATAAAATATGTTAACAAAACCTTCGTGGTTTATGATGCTCATTTCTCATCCACAAATTCAAACTGTATGAACTATACCAATGAAAAAGGCAGGAAAGACAAATAATATTACACAGACAACATTTCTTGTTATTTTTACAAGGAAATATGTTGTGGCATATAAATAGAGTGCTCGAAGACGGTCTTTTTTAATAACAAAAATATAACTCATTTGACGTAATGTCGTATAACAAATTTGCTTTCATGCAATACATTTGTACAACATATCAACTTAATAAATAGTGACCTCTAGTTTTGACACTATCTAAAGTAGTAACTATATTTCAGCAAAACAAACGTTAACGTTATATTTTAATACTATTAACTTCTTTTTCACGACTAATTACTGTGATTTCAAATTTAGGAAATATCCATATAATTATATCGCAAATTACATTATAAAACTGAAAATTTTCACTAACAAAATTTGTAAAGCTTAAGATGTTTAATTCCAAGAACTTAATTATTAAGTTTTAATTGTATAATGAAATTTATAAACTGCCTTCTTGTTTGATAATTGCAAAGCCTTCGGCTGTACTGTATATTACTAAATGAATTACTTTTCAGAGGCAATCGGTAATTTTTCATAAGCTAATAAAATAAATTATGTTTGCAACACTTAATTATTACTCCTTCATTTTAGGAACGAAATCTATATTTATATATTTATATTTATAATATTGCTAGCTTACGGAAGTGTATTTGCGACGGAGAGGAGCAACTTTAAATAGCGGAGTTTTATGAAGTCTATTTAATTTAGATCATTGACTAGTTACAGCAATTAGTTCTACTAAAGTCTAAGTCTCAGTATCGTTTGCTTTGTAACTAGATACAGTCTAGTCATAATTGAGGTCTGTTCATTTGTGACTGTTTGAGTAGTGTCATCAGTATCATAGACAGATATATCGTTATTTTAGTCTTTTATTTTTAAATAATCCTTCCAATATAAAAACTATTATAGAAAAGATTAACCTTTCAGATTCTTGCCAACTGTTCTGTGGATGGCATCATTTCGGTTTGGTAGTAAAATTGTTCTGGCAATGCTACCCCAAATTAATTAAAACATTTGTATCCATCGGTATTTTGACAATTCAATACAATATTAACTGAATACTTAATTAGTTTTCTCATTCTATATTTTTAACCCCCTGCTTTTTATTTTCTTAAATTTACATCATAATTTCTAATCAGGAAATTGAAAAATTATGTAAACTTTAATCCAAAAATTTTTTAATTATTTAATTATCATCAATATTCATGGTTGGATCTTTTTGAAGAAATAATAGCCTATTAAAGCTTTAATGAGCTTTCTTTAATAAGAAAAGTTTTTTTGGGATAATTAATCTCGGCAAGAAAGAGGGTGGTCTATTTTACTCAACCAGATACCACAAGGCGAGTCGACTTACCTTAGTCACCTTCTACGACACATCTGTAAGAAATAAGGGGTGGTCTATTGCACTCACCGGGATATCACACGGCTTATGTACCGAAACTTCAAATCTTATACAAAAGTACAATAAATATGAATCGCGAAAGGCTAAAATCTAAATTATTTTCTTTGGTTTACAATTTTTTTTTTTTAATTGATAATTACATAATTAAAAAAATAAAAAGTTTTTCGTTTATGTATCGAGAAATAGGTATAATGATAGTAATAATAATAATAAATATATGGGACACTTACACTCACTGTTGTTCGTCCCCAAAGTAAGTAACTTAATACTTGTATTATGGTACAGACAACTGGTGAATATGTACTTATATATTTCTTAAATATATACTTGAATACAAATATACACCCAGGCTTGAAGACCAACAAATTCGTTTATAGAAAATTTTGGCCCTCGGCGGGAATCCGCGAACCCGCGACCCGTGGAGCTGAAGGCATGGTCACTACCCAATGCGCCAACGGGCCAGTATTTATAGTTATTTTTTATTTTTTAGTTTGAAAACGTGTTTTTGAGTTTTTATACTCAATTTCTTATTTGAAATGGTTTATGGGCGTTCACTATGGATCCACATAAGGCGTTGAAATATCTGGACTAGACATAGAACTGAGGAAATGTTGGCAACTAAAAAACAAACGATCCAGTAGTTATACCAAAATTAACATCAGAATTAATTTTTAACTTTGAAGTAATTTCGAGACGACTTTAAAGATAAGCAGTCGGTAAGGTAAAAGGCAATCAAGCTTCATGACTCGTTCTCTCTAGAAAGCCAAGTCAAAGGTTTACCACTTCGTCATATTTTTGTTGTCGGTTTGATTGAAGAGCCGTAAAAGAGTATAGAATTGTAAAGAATAATATTAAACATAGGAATAAAAAATTATAATAAAATAATATATATAATGAAATAATAGGTACTTATATTAAATTGGTTAGAGAAAGAAAAGAATAATAATTAGGTGACAAAAAGTTTATTTCTGATTGTAATAGGAATGTCGTAAAAGGCAACTAAGGTAAGTCACGCGCCGTCTGGTATCTCGCCGAGTAGAATAGCCCACCCTCATTTCTTACCGAGGTGTTGTAAAAGGCGACTAAGCTAAATTGACCAACCGTGTGATGTGTATGAACCGTGTGTATGATATATATAGAATAGATTAGAATTAGCGGCCGGTCGTAAAATACACAGCCAAATCATGCGACAACATGTTTATAACATATTGCGTCGATCCCATTAAAAGTGGGATAAGGGCAGGAGGATGATGATGATGTAATAGGTGCAATCGTGACAGACGCAGCTATTCGTGATAAAATACCGATTTATCAAAATTACAATATTTCGGCAAAATACGTATATGAAAATGTCTATTAGTCATGCATGGCATTTTTTCACACACATACTTGTTGCTATCAATATACAAAAATTAAAAATATCGAAATTATAAATGTCAAATTTAGACTTTATCAGCTGAATGTCATGAAGGTCGCTGTAACTAATAGAGGGTAGAACTCCGACCGAAGTAGTGACCTATTTGGCCATTTCTAATGTAAATAATATTGATATTGCGGATATTTATTGAGGCGATACATGATATTACCTCAATACCTCAAACATCTTAAGAATAAATATAACATAATATTAAAAGAATAAAATATGAAATATAAATGAATCTTTTGGAACAATGTTATTATGATATCAATGAATTTTTAGTTAATTGTAGTATATAATGATTTTCTTTTTGACATTTTATTTTATTTTAATTTACATGACATTATAATTTTATATTTGGACTAGTTTCATAAATTTATATTTTTTGACATTTGCACGCCACTTATGGCAGTTTATGGCTGTATTTAATTTATTTTAAGACCTATATGTACCTACCCATAATCGGCAAATAAAGATGATTTGATTTGGTTTTGATTTAAAAAAGAAAAATCCACTTCATCCATTCTTAAGCAGTGTGGTCGTTGTAAGGTACAAATTTTCTCAAAAAGAGAAGAGAGGAGGCCTAAGTCCAGCATTGGGATAATATTAGGCCGTTACATAAAGGGCATACGCTCATAAAATACTCGACATTATTTTAACAACATCTTCCTCAATCATCCTGCTGCTCTCATCCCACTCTAAGTGGGATCAGCACAAAATGTTTTAAACATGTTGTTACATGATTTAGCTACGTATTTTACGACCGGCTGTCAACTTACCTTAGTCGTATTTTACGACACCTCGGTAAGAGAGCGGGTGGTATATTCTACTCAACCGGACACCACACGGTGGGTCAATTTACCTTAGTCGCCTTTTACGACACCTCGGTAAGAAATGTGGGTGATATTTTTTACTCAGCCGGATACCACATCCGGCTTTAAAATTATTTTAACAACATTATTTTCAAATACGTTAATGTTTGGTACAATTATGTCGATTGATTTTATACTTAATTATAATTGTTTACATGAAGTGTTTCCCAGAAACGATAAAGAAACCAAAAAATTAAAAAACAACTTGCACTATACGATAATTTCAATGAAAATATTTAAATCAATTCCAATTATTTTTATTCACCATTTGAATTTTTAAAGTCGATTTTTGTTTACAAATCGACTAATTCGGTGTTTCACTATTGTATTGACCTATGCTGTCAATTCATGAGTCCAAAAGTCAAACATACATTTTCCCTCGAATAACATTTCATTCTGATTCGTGAAAATAAACTTTCAATATGTTTCCATGATTTGATAAATTTTTTACCTAATGCTTTTTTCGCGAATTTCTGGCCAACAGTGCGCTTATCGGAAATGCTTCTAAAATGAATGCTTCAAATATGTATAAATAAACCATAACCACACTTTTTCAATGCTTTTATACCTTTAGTTCCATATGGAAAAGAATCATCCGATTTTTTAGTAATATAAAAGATATTAATTCATCTCGTGCTTTTATAAAAACCTGTCCAAAATTGTACGAAAATATATTAAAATCCTTAATAGTTATTGTTAATAGGAAATTGAAAGAACTTGTTAAGTGCCTTATATTTAAAACCACAGGATGGATTTAATATTAAAAGACTTAATAATGAACGAGATAATCTAAACTGATCCTATCATCCTTTCATAAATATGAAAGTATATATTTCTAAGTGTTACGCTTTTATAAATTTCAACTTACGAGTAACTAGCCATCCGAACAATATTTTGCGCTTTTACTATTTATATTTAAGATTTGGTCGAAAGACTGGTTTCCCATAGTACAAAGAATCCTAGTTTTTAACCCAGGAAATCGCTATATGTGTACACTGTATATTGTTATGATAAAAAGTTATTTAAGCGTCTAACAAGCTTTTGTAAAGTCTAATAAAAAAGAATATTGAAAGACTAAGTGTCAAACTTTTAAAAATCCATTCAAAGAAATTTGTGCACAATTTATACACCGGGGTATCGTATGGGCTATAGAGATCCTCTTAATTTTACAGGAATAGGTTGACTTTGAAAAGCGCCATATATTATAAACCTATCACGCGACGACAGTCCACGCGAACGAAATTGCGGGTAAAATCTAGTTCTTTAATAATTAATTTAATATTTTTTTTTATTTATATGGTTAGCGCTACTTATCATTTAAATTGATACGTACAAAAAAAAACATTGCTGTGGTAAAATAGCATAGGTAACATATTTTACTATAACAATATTGTAAAAACTATAATAGAGACATTTCAGTACTTTTCATCGAGGATTGGATAACGAGCTTGTCAGTAAGAACTTTAGGTGGGTTTAAATCCAGACGGAATAATCCGATTATTTGTGACGTAAATATATCTCGATAAAAACGCCTAAACAAGAAAGACTTTTGTAAAAATATTGCATCAATTTGCAACTTTTGTGAAAATATGAAAATAAACCATCATTGTCAAATTTCTAAATATTAGTAATTAGTTTAAAAAAAAAAAGTTTTATTTACGAAAAATAATCTTACTTAAAAGTAAATAATATACTTGACAATTAAAGGTTAGTTTGTTTGTAATCTCTTTATTGCATTAATCAAAATAAAAATAAAACACAACATAATTTGGAATGGCGGGCTTATTCCGAAATCGGAATCTTTTCTAGCCAATCAGTCCAAAATTAAAAAAGAGGTAAATATAGTTACAGTGAATTAAATTTAAAATTAACTTAAAACTTAACCAATACAAAAATGTTAGTCATAAGTGATAATCAAAAACTTCACATTGATATTTTAATGCTTAAGCATGACATGCTTATATTTTATTTTTGTTATGAAATTAAAGTTTTTTATTTATAAGTTAGTTAAATTTATTTCATCGCTGGTTCAAGACCATCTGTCAGATCCATTAACCCAAAAATGTGCAGGTTAGTAACAGAACAAGATATTATATTTAATTGTTTTTAAATATTAGTTCAATTTTATCGTATTAATTTAGTACCGTTTGTGTTATAAATTCACACTAAGGAAATAAAAGTGTAAAAAAAATATACTAATTCATAAATGAATTATACCTGCTGAGTGGAATAGACCACCCTCATTTCCTACCGAGGTGTCGTAAAAGGCGACTAAGCTAAGATGACTCGCCGTATGAGTAGAACAGAGAACTCTCTTACCGAGTGGTCGCAAAAGGCGACTAAGGCAAGTAGACGTCAGGCAGCTGGCCGGTCGTAAAATACCTAGTTTAATCATCACCAACATCATATAACATGTTGTGCCGACCCAACTTAGAGTGGGATAAGGAGAGGAGAAAAAATATATAAATGAATTACATAAAGGTATTACATAAATGTATTTTGAGGAATTATTAATTTCTTTAGTTTCCTTTCACTTTAAAATTAAGAACTTTGTATTCCAATTGAAATTATTGTTTTACTCAGTAAATACTTACGGTATTTGTATTCTTTTATAAACAATAAACTTCACTCACTGTTTTCGTACAAACAAAAAATAATTGCTATATGTGGTATATTATAGTTATTTTTTATTATTCCTTTTTCACATTCAATAATAAGGAACGAATGTTTTTACTTAGATGTTCGTCACGAGCTTTACCCGCGAACCGACAATACAACTCGCCTAGTCCGATACCCGAAAACAACTGCCAAATGTTTTAGTTTTACTCAGCAGGGTGCTCTGTATAATACGGAGTTTCTGAGTTCATGGGTAGCTTTTATTGTTTGTATTCCAAACATATAACGTAATGTTTTACTTATTTAATGATGTTACAATTTAACTTCGTTATATTTTTAACTTCGTTTTAATCGTACTTTATAGTATAATTATAAGAACGTGATTGTTATTAGTGTGAGATGATTGAAATAAATTATATATCCGCCGAGTGGCATTATGGTAGAATAAACAATCCTCGTTTCTTACCGATGTGTCGTAAAAGCGACTAAGGTAAGTTGACCCGCCTTTATGCGTCTTTATGTGTCGTGTGGTATCTGACTGAGTAGAATAGACCAACCTCACGTCTTACCGAGGTCTCGTAAAAGGCGACTTAGGTAAGTGCCGTGTGGTATCCGGCTGAGTAGAATAGACCATAAATTTCTTACCAGGGTATCGTAAAAGGCGACTCAGGTAAGTTGCCGTCAGGCAGGAGGCCGGTCGTAAAAACTACCCAAATCACATAACAACGTGTTTTAAACAATGCTGTGCTGACCCTACTTCGAGTACGATAAGGGCAAGATAATGGAATAGAAATAAAATTATATAATTTTATATGGGACAAATAAATAAAATATATGAGACACTACACACGGTTGTACACACTTAATACTTGTGTTATGGGTAATAGACAACTTGTGAATATATACATATATAATTTTCAATACATACTTAAATACAATTACACACCAAGGCTCGAGGAACCAACAAATTTAGTAATAGTTTATAGAAAATGTTGGCCCTCCATGGGAATCGAAACAGTGTCACTACCCACTGTGCCAACGGGCCAGTCGGGCCATGTAATTTTATGAATAAATGTTTCTAAGATGACGATTAAAAACTGAACTAATTTTATCCAAATCTCACAAGTGAAACGTAGGAAGACAAAGTGTAGGTAGTACTGTTTTTTAACAGTTCTCCAAATCACTGAATGTTTATTACTAATTCAGGGATTCATTTCGCTGTCTTCTAGTGCTAGGTCTTCATTATAATAATCGCAAAGACCATCAGTTCTTGGAATTATGTCACACGCCAATCAACCTACGTTTTAAGCCTAAGTAGTTAAGTTTCGTAGACAGACAAATGAATTTCTGAATTGATCATCTCAAGACAATCCAAGCAAAGTCTTTTCGCTTTTCCACTTAAAGACACTGAGAAACACTCAGAATCAAGCCTTCAAAGAGAAAAATTATACTCCTGTTATCTTTTGTACTTGCGAATATGCTAAAAAGGAGAACAAAGTTTTCTCATCACATATTAGCATATTGATAACATACACAAAAGTCTCGCGGTAGTGCTGTATTACTGAGCTGGAAGGATGGATGATTATTATTAATCTTTTTTTTAATCACTACATTTGTAAAGATTTTATTGATCATTATGCTGAAATGTTGTCTGTATGGCCTTTGTTAAGTTTTTCTATAACCGTCTTAATGAGTTTACGTATTCACGTGGTAAATGGTAACAGAAATATCGTGGTCTTGGGGGTATTAATATGTGTATCTGATATATTGTTATATGTTTAGTTTTTGCACGACTTTACGGGAGGAACTTGATTACCGTTTCATAGATGAGAGAAGGATTAACAGGATATTACTTTAATTATAGGCCAACCATTTAACTTAGTCCTCGCCCGGGTGGTACAAGGGCGCTGAGGTAGGAAAACGGTGACGGATGTTGGTGTAGTCGGTCACCTCTTGTATATTTATTGGCTACGAGCGATGGCCGTCCGCGCCGAGGGCTTAGTTAAGCGGTATGCCTAGTTACTTTATTTACTGGGCAAAATTTATTTGAGGGATCCCATCCTCGAGACTCACCTTTGAGACCAGAAAGTGTTAGTGTTAGTGTAGTATGTTAGTGTAGTTTTCATACATTTTTCTCCATGTGTGAGTCCTTTGATTTTTTTTGTAGAAAGAATACCAGAGTGTAATTTACTTTTGTTTTACTTTTGTCTTGCCACAGATGTTATACAAATGTCAAAGATATTTGTATTATTAATGTCTTTCGACATTTGTAAAGGTTACAATACAAATATTTATTTACGTCTCTTCAGTTTATTCGTTGAGAATATTTATATTCGTCAGTTATTTATTTAAGGTTCTTTTATATTTCATTCATTTAAACATTTTGTAGGTTTAATAGCACATAAAAATAAACGTATTTTCTGTTTTTAAATGTAGACTTCAGCAATAAATATTTAAAACAGGACGTCGTTAAGTTTCTTTCAAAGGAAGGCAATGATATATTGGGTTCTTACCATATCAGTGTTGAGTAAAAGCTAATTCGATCGATATGAAAAGTTTCGGTCTTCCACACTGCTCAACTGCGAATTGCTGCCTGAAACTTTTTACAGGAATACTTAAGAAGTGTGTATGTGGTTTCCTGACAAATTTTTTTCCATTATTGGAAAGCGCGTGATAATATTTTAAATATCAATCAGGCATTTAAGTTACATACTATGACCCTTGATTAAATTATTTTCATAATAAAATAATTTTGTAAGTAAAATAAGTTGAATGTAAATGATATTTTTGGCTGTCAAAAGTAATGTTGTGATAGCCTAATGTAACGGGTGGATCAAAATAGTTCAAAACCCGAGTTCGTGTCCCACATGTTACCGGTGCTTTTTTACTGTTTTTTTTTAAATATCTTTAAAAAAAATACCGAGCAAAACTCGGTTACCCAGGTACTTTCTAAAAATTCTGTTTGTATCTAACGAAATTATAAATATTTGCAGAGTGAAAACTCTCCAATAATAAGTTTAGAAAAAGATACTCGAGAACAAAAATATATCTATTCTAAAATCTTACCTAAAGTTCTCTAAAGTATAATATATATGTGGTTGATGGTTGTAGCTACTCAGAAGAAGCGAAGGGAGAATTTATTGCACCATTTTTTTCAGTGCACGGTTCTCTATCGATTCCAGAGATTTTTCAGTCGCATTTACAGTTGAAATGGTCTTTCTGAAGATGTATCTTATAACTTTATGGATTTTTAGGTTACATTTAGTCATCATTCTCCTGCCCTTATGCCACTATAAGTGGGGTACGGCAGAACATCTTATAAACATGTACGGTAACATTTACAATATCTTATAAACATGTACGGTAAGTATATTTTATGACCGCCCATCTGCGTCGTTAACTTACCTTAGTCGCCTTTTACGACACCCCGGTAAGAAATCATGTTAGTCTATTTTACACAGCCGGATTTCCACACGGCGGGTCAACTTACCTTAGTCGTCTTTTATAACACTTCGGTAAGAAATGAGGTTAGTCTATTCTACTCAGCCGGTTACCATACGGCTTGTTAATGTACATTTACTATAACAGTATTTATTTTTATACAACGATCAAAAGTAAAATTTTCTTCTTATTATATCGTCTCAATACGACGTTGTCATTGATGTAAATTTATTTTTAGTATTTACTCAGCTTGTAAGCTGAATTTCTTTGAAGTGTATTTGGTTTGTGAAGACTGCATTAAATATTGATTACGATATTATTTATTATACTCGCCTTTAATCTATGTTTTCCAATTAGTCAAAAGTTCGTTCATATCAAAATTTTCCAAATAGCAGGTCAGTCCAATAACACGCAGTACATTCGCTTTTGGTGTTTAGAACGTACACATCATTAATTGCTACATGCCTTCTGCCCCACGTCAGTGTTGCAACGGAACTAGTGTCCAAACAAACTGTAAATTTACAATATATGTACCACATTCATAAGCCAGGACGGTGAATGCGAGTGAACCTTACTAAGGTTAAGGTCACGCAGGCAAAGAAGCACTTTTGAATTTTATTTAAATAAATATAAATAAACAAATATATGGGACACTTAGACACACGGTCGTCCGTCCCTAAATGTTGGCCCTTGGCGGGAATTGAACCCGCGACCCGTGGAGCCGAAGACCGGGGCATTACCCACTGCGCCAACGAGCCAGTCTAAGAAATTATAATTTTCATTGATTTTTAGTAGACCATCGTTATTCGTTACCGAGGTTTTGTAAAAGGCGACTAAGGTAAGTTGACCCACCGTGTGATATCCGTTTGAGTAGAATAGACCAACCTCTTTCTTACCGAGGTGTCGTAAAATACGACTAAGATAAGTTGACGTTAGACAGGCGGCCAGTCGTAAAATACCGAAGCCAACATGTTTATAAGATGGAACATGTTGTACCGACCTCACTTTTCATGAAAAGTCATCGTTCCCACTCTAAGGCCTTTGAAAAGAAAAAAATTAAAATAATACCTGCTTATCCCAACAAGTTGTCTGAGGTATTCTTTTTCTTAGTCTTGCTTTCTTTTCAGAGTGGTCGTATATATCTCGGTCGATTCATGTGCCAACTAAAACAAATCTTCTCTGTGTTTAAATACGGTAAGAATGACGCGTTTTAAATACAATCTAAATACTATTCAAACGTAAAGTTTTACGAGCATGCGAAGACGGCATAATAAACGCCCATTCAAGCAGTTTCATTGATACAAGAAACGTCTGATTTTGTTTACCGGATTTTCAAACGTTCTGTTAATGCCACCATAAAACAGTGACCTCCAGAAGGCTGATGCTTATTCGCATTGATAATTTTGTCACTGTGCAGAAAGAAACAGGATACATACATCTCTGTTTATATAAATAAGATGTTTAAGTTAAAGTTTTTTTTTAATGAAAATTTCACTATCCTGTAGAATACATTATGAGGCAATTAGTTCTTAATAACCTTTTAGTTCGTTTCAAAAGGACCTACAGTCGTAGCGAGACGCAAGCAATTCAATAATTTAATAATTCAAAATATTAGGTGCACTTGAACTCTTGTATATTAAGAAGTAATGCAAGATTCATGAATAAAAATATCATCTCCATCCTAAATGGACAATAGGTTTTCTATTTAATAAATATATTATTATTGAAATTGGGAATTTGTTGACATATGATGCTCAACAAAGCTTTTCTAATTTCCCCCAGGAATCAATATCATTAAAAATACCTTTACATATGTTCTATACAATAAATTGTAATACATTTGTCATCTGAAAGTAAACACATATTATGTTAATGTCTTTAAATAGAAAGTGTATTAGACAAGCTTCAATTCACTCATGGGCGAGTCAAAGAGTTCGGATAAGCTCCACGTCAAATATATGAAGGGAACCGTAAAAGTACCGGAATCACTTAAATACGAATCACCGAATCGTATAACTGACTATGGAGGTTCACATCTCGACAAACAAAAGTTACCGTCACAAAAAGATAAAATGGCGATTTCGTTACTGGAGATGATTTTTATTGATTGCAAGACTCGTAATACCTTCAATAATAAGCTTAAACAGTCCACAGTTACAAAGCCCCTGTTAAGCCCTGCCCCTTTTGCCAGTCAAATCTAAATATAAATCTGTTAAGTCGATATCGTCCTCAAATTAGGAAAATATTCTGATTAAAACATGTACGAGACTCAAATTTACTATTAGTAATTTAATTTAATTTATTAAAAACTTTTGTTTAACTTGCCTTGTATGTACGAGTATGTTTGTATGTGAAGGTGAAATTTTGTAAGTAAAATTTGACCCACTTTCCGGTGCCCGATTCAGTAGAAACTCTAGACACTGGTCCAGTCTCGATTACAATGCATGTTTATGATAAGCATGACCTGATGCTGCTGCCAGGATTGGCTCCAGACGAGGAAACTTTAAAAAAAGCTTTTAACAAAATTTAAAAATTTTGTTAAAAGCTTTTTTGTAATTCACTTATAATTTCTGCGTTTATAATACTAGCAATCGCACGCGGCTCCGCTCGCATTAAAGAATAAAACCGATTTTGATGTGATTAAATAACCACAAAAATGTTTTAAGTGGATTAACCTTAAAAGTTAGACATATCCTGTCGCGGTCTTTTATGTAAATAGGGGAACAATTTTGTAATATATATAGTATTATACAATAGTAAACGGTGAAGGTTGTTCAAAAGTCAATTTCACCGTTTACTTAGCGCATGCAAGGAAAGCTTTAAATATTGCTGTTTTCGTAGTATTTTTATTGCTGCTCCTCTCCTATGCATCTTAGCGTGATGTTATAACCTATAGTCTTTCTCGATAAATGGATCTGGAATGGATGGATGGAATGGATATCTTATACTCATAGAAATTTTAAAATCGGTCCAGTAGTTCCTGAGATTAGCGCGCTCAAACAAACAAACTCTCCAGCTTTATATATTAGTATAGATACGATGAAATATACATATATCTAAATTTCGAAAATATTAAATTCACTTTTATTCAACTTGTGAATAAAGAGTAAGGAATGTTTCGGAATTCGAAAATGGCGACCATTTTTTCGGGCGATATTTTTAAAAGTAAACATATTAATGCAAGTGACAGTTTGAAATTCAATCTCTGCCATTTGTTTTGCAGTAGTCATAGTACATCAAAGTATGTCACTCATACTTTAGAGTGTCGCGCTGTCACACGTTAATGTTTATATCATGCTTTCCACGCAAAGTAGATCAATATGATATGTGATATACGAACGTCATCTCTACTTAATTGATAATAGCTGTCTACTTCAGTGGATTGTAATTTTATCATTTCAGGAAAATATTTATTACGTCAATACCCATAATTCACTAACAATAGTGCAAAACAGAACACCTTGTTACATAGTTTAGTATCTTATTTGTTTATAGAAATGGTTATATTTAGCCTAATGCTACGTTACCACGTAACGATGCAGGATGCAAGTGATGATATTAATTGACCAGAGAAATTCTCAAAATAACCATATTTGCGTAACATAAATTAATGGAGTATTAAAGTTATAATGAAACAGTTATAATATTTTATATATGTTTATATATTTATTATTCTCCTGTCTTTATCCCACTCTATTGTTTTCTCTTCCATTCTTTCCTATTATTAGTCATCTCAGGCGCTACTCCTTTTATTTGCATGTCATACTTCACACAATCCAACCATCTCTTTTTAGACCTCTCTCTAGGCATATATCCATCCTCATTCATATTTAATACTCGTTTGGTCACATGATTTTCATCCTCCCTCATTACATGTCCCACCATCTTAATCTTGCACTTCTCGTATTTTATCCAGTTTTGTCACACCACACATCCATCTTAACTTTCTTATCTCATTTGCATCTCGATCTATTTCACTATGGTTTTGAATAAGCGAAGTACCCCAAAATCAGAGCAAAGTGGCAAAATTTACTAACTGATCGGGGAGATATTCCCCAATAAAATGTGTGTATATATATATATATATATATATATATATATATATATATATATATATATATATATATAATGTTTTTAAAATAAAAATGAAAATAATCTGTATATATGTAAACATCATAAAACAAAGTCCCCAAAACAAGTATGTCTATATGTGGTCGATAAAGATCACATTTTATAAGCAGGTTTTTGCTTCCTACACTTAACACTACAAAGTTTTTCTAAACAAACCCCGATTACAGCAAAATAATTCTATCATAACTTTTGTTCTATGTAATTCCGCAAAGTAATGCCTATATCTATTAATTATTAATTTTTACTCTAGAAATCCCGCGGGACCGGAATTTAGGCGAAAAAACATTGCGACGCTTAACTCGAATTAGTTCAGAACAATATTCAATTAACTGGAGAGAACTTTAATCCATAGTAAAGCGTCAAACGAGAAAACAAATTAAATATTAATTTTCTCAAACATTGTTAGCGTATTGTCAGGATAAACGATATTGTGGTACAAATATAATCAAAATAGCAACACACATTTTTAGGCCTAAATTTTTTTCGTTTCATTGCTGGGGGCTAAGAATTTTTCATCAAAATAACTTTTTCGAGGCCTACACGATGATAAATTTGGCAGTTACAACGGGTAAACAACCAGGTGATGTTTTCTTCCTTTAAAAAAGTAGAATGCTTTTAACTTTTATTATTATTAATTTAAAAATTTATAAAATAATTCATAACTTTGCGTTATATAATTTTCGTTCGATATTAACGCCGTGTGGTATCCGGCTGAATAGAATAGTACCACCCTCAATTCTTACCGAGGTGTCGTAAAAGGCGACTAAGGTAAGTCAACCCGCCGTGTGATATCCAGCTGAGTAGAATAGACCAACCTCATTTCTTACCGAGGTGTCGTAAAATACGACTGAGGTAAGTTGACGTCAGGCAGGCGGCCGGTCGTAAAAACGCAGTCAAATCATGTGACAGCATGTTTATAACATGTTGTGCCGACCCCACTTACAGTGGGATAAGGGCATGAAGATGATGATAAATAATATCGAGCGTTGTTTCTATTTAATGATGTCAGGAGTTACATTTATGATTTTAGCGATCTCACGTAGAAAAACCTACTAAATAATACATCATCAAAATATAACAGGCTAAACCAGTTTTAACAGGTTAAGTTAATAATATTATGCCAGGACGATTCTGCCACCAGTTCGGAACGCTGTCATCCACTGAGAAGAACTGGCAAGAAACTCAGTGGTTGCTGTTATAACGAATTATTTGATTTTAAATGTTTGAGGTTAGATTTTAACAACTTGAAACCTTTATTAATGTAGGTAAACGCGGATCTACTCAATAATATTAAAACGACACGGTCACACTAATTAGCCGTCCTTGTTTAACCAAGACAGGTTCTTACACGATCTAAAAAGGTGTTTAATAATCGTACAAATCAAGCTTTACAAAGAGACTTCAAGTGATGTAACGGTCTAGCCGCCTAAGCGTCTAAGAACCATATAAGTGAAGTATTTCCGAACCAAGAGTTGTCGATTCAAAAGCACTTGTTTACAAGTTTATTTGAATAAAGAATATTTTGAATTTGATTTTGAATATTACAGCAAGATTGATCCCGCCATAGCAAGCTCAGTCATTTATTACAGTTACAAAGTAGCCTCCCCTTTCTATCGGTCACGTGATTATTGTGTTGTCAGTACGTCCGGCATTAAAAACTAAAGATATGATTTTTGACTACTCCCGTTTCCGACAACAATAATAATACAATATAATATCTAACGTTTTTTATAATAATAAAAACGCAGGAAAAGAAAATCTATATTATGCGCATTGTGGAGTGCACTCCACTGTTCTCTTTCATTACTATTTACTCCACCTTCACTGATACCTTATAAATTCAGGATTCTTGAAATATAATTTAAATCGTAATATAAATATTATTATTGTTTCTGTCAAAAAAACAATCCACAACAAAAGACTTCAATTATGTATGATAACAATTTCCTTTAATGCTTTGAAGACGGGGAATATCTTCGGAAATTAACTTTTAAATAAAAGATAAAGAGATTCAATGTTTATTGTTTATCTGCCGTGTTGTATCCTCAGATAGATAACTGAGTAGAATAAGCCATTTCTTACCAAGGTGCCGTAAAAGGCGACTAAGGTAAGTTGACGTCAGACAGGTGGCTGATCATAAAATACCTAGCCAAATCATCACTGAAGTAAATTGACCCACCGTGTAGTATCCGTTTGAGTAGAATAGATCACCCTCATTTCTGCCACACGTTGTGCAGTCCACACTTATAGTGGGATAAGGGCAATAGAATGATGTTGATGATTTGTAAGTTATGAAATATTCGTTTTTCAATGTCATATTTACTCTACGCATTAAAAATCGTTTCAGACAAACCATTAAGCATTATCATCATTCCCCTAGATTATTCAGAATAATGTATCTTTGGTGTAAAATAAATGTCAAAAGTCACTTAGCTTGGAAAAATATTTACCCCTTTCAGAGTTTATTCTGTTACAGATATTAAAAATTAATAAATCATTTTATATCAGACTTAGAGCAATATTTTTTTAATATTATGAGGTGTTATTATTGCAAATTTTATAATCAATTAGCTTGTAAGTAATTTCGATTTGGATTTTAGTTTTAAACAGAAAAATATATATATTTTTTTATTAATACTATACAACATAAGGTCTCTCTTCTTCTGATTCAACAATTCATATTAACAGAATTACTTTCAAATTGGTACAAGTTGAGAAAAAAATTGAACATATTGATACGGGATTTAATCTTCTAGAATAAGTGTTTGTCTGTATGTCCTTTTATACTCCGAAAGGCTGGACCGCCTTTAATGAAATTTTCCGTCAGTCTTTACAATGACCCAGCGGATGATCCTGTAAAGTTTGGTGACGATCGGAGCATTTTTTAAACTGGAGTTCTGTTTCAAGGGGAATTCGAAACCAGACTGAGCCACAGTACCGTGTAGTATAGTTAAATAAATAGTTATAGTCATCTTATCATCTTCCTGCCCCTATCCCACTCTAAGTGGTGTCGGCACAACATGTTATAAACATGCTGTCACATGATTTGGCTGCCTTTTTACGACTGGCCGCCTGCCTGATGTCAACTTACCTCAGTCGTATTTTACGACACCTCGGTAAGAAAGAGGGTCTATTCTACTAAACCGGATACCACACGGTGGGTCAACTTACCTTAGTCGCCTTTTACGAAACCTGGGTAAGAAATGAGGTTGGTCTATTCTATTCAGCCGTATACTACATGATATAAATAGTTATAGTTGGTTAGTTATATATAAACACAAGGTAGAGAGATGAGATATTTTTAAACAAAAATGTATTTAATAAAATCATTTGAAACTTTTACAGTTACGTATTGATAGATGAGATACTTATTGAAGTATAAATTGGCAGGTTGAAACAATTATCTGAAAGCAAAAAACGGAAGCACAAAAAGCTGTGATAATGTACTACAAACGCACGTGACTCGGGATTCAAACTCGCGACCACGCGATTCGCGAGCTATAAAGAAAATTCATTTGAATGATTACGTTGAAAATTTTGTAATTTGTGCTTCTTTCAAATACGAGAGGAGACCTTAACCTTATTAAATTCAAAATAATAATGAATAGTTCTGTTTATAAATTTATAACTTTAGAAGGAATATGAAAAACTTTTGCTCCGCATAAGATATCATAAACGACTCATCCAATAAAAGTTCGAACTTGAAGATTGAATTATTTTCTCTAACTCATTTAAATTTCAAATACAACAATGAAACACAAGAAAACTAATACAAAGGAAATTTAATTGCCTTGTTTAAAATGGCATCTCGGAAAACGATGGAACAATAAAACTTCATTAGGATATCAAATGATTTATTGAGAAGAGTTTTAATATAAATTAAGATAAATATTTGCTAGGGAAGAGTTACAGAAATGTTATATATCTTTAATATTTAAATGAGTTAATCTTGCCAATTAAATTACCAATTAAAGGATTTACATATGCAATGAGCAATAATATGCCAAATTCCCAAACTGATAAATAAATTATTTCAATACACAGCATTACTAACCAGTTTCTAAAATTAGTGCCCACTGAGAATACTGTGTAAGATAATTTTAGGTAATTCCTTGTTTACACCATCTATTTAAATTTAGACTCGTTCAATATGCTTACGTATTACACCTGATCATTAGCTATTTGTTATTTCAAAACTATCCATTAAAATTGAGTAATTTTTGACTTCAAAGAAAGGTAATGTTAATAAGTTAAGATTAATAGCGGCCGTCGATTGCCAAGATTTATAAATCTTTCTTACACTGTCAATAAAACATTAAAATATAAATTTTATCTTGCTACTAGTAAGTTTTAGAGTAAATCAATAATTCCGATAATAGCTTTATTTCTTTGGTTCCTTTTGTTACTTACAGTTACATATAATTTCATGCATATTTGTTACTTCATTAAGTTCTTTAACGCCCTATTACTATTTGACTGCTAAGCAAAGACCTCCTCTCTCCTTTTTCGGAGAGCAGATCTGAAGCTTAGACCCACCGCACTGCTCCAATGTGGATTGATAAGTTATACCTATTCATAGAATTTTCCAACAACAGGTTTCCTGACAATGTTTATCCTCCTTGAAAAGCGATTTATAAATCGCAGATATCAATTAGGCACATTAGTTTGAGTACAAAAACTTATCGGTGCTTGCTCAGGGTATGAAACCATGACCCCTTAGAAAGAGGCACTCAGTATCACCATTTGGCTATCACAACTTTTTTGTTTTACGTTTGATTCTTACAGTCAATTAAAGTACAGAAAGAAAATTATAGAAGTATTTGGAGCCGATGCTAATCAAGTAACATTTCTAGGTAGATCACTATAAATAAATAAATAAATAAATATATGGGACACCTACACACACGGTCGTCCGTCCCCAAAGTAAGTAACTTAATACTTGTGTTATGGTAGACAGACAACCGGTGAATATATAGTTATAAATTTTAAAATACATACTTAAATACAAATATACACCCAGACTCGAAGACCAACAAATTCATTTATAGAAAATGTTGGCCCTCGGCGGGAATCGAACCTGCGAATCGCGGAGCTGAAGGCAGGGTCACTACCCACTGCACCAACGGGCCAGTCAAACTGTACAACATGCCTTAGACGTGCCTTCTATAAAATGTTAAAAATTTCCAACTTTTATTTTTTCTTTTTCTGCATTTAAAGGGTTTTTGCACTACATGTCAACCCTATAAAACTTAACTAATCTAATAAACTATTCTAAAGAGCTCACCAAGAAGAGTTTAAATTGCATGCTTCCTCCGAATCAGGTTTAAATTTCAAAGGCTCGTGGTTATAAACTTTTAATTCGAAACGCGTAATTTATTATGGTTATTTAACTAAACATTGTAAGCTGAATAAACAATTCCGAGTAACATTAATTATGAAATATTTACCTTTTGTATTATCCGCGACACTCACGGTCACAGCCGTTATGGTTAAATTGTTCGAAACGTTTATTACTGTTTTATGACTCATTAATTGAATAGAGGGCAGACAGTATAGGTGTCAATGAGCTCGTTGTAAAATTAAATAAAAGCATTTAATTTAACTTTAATATTCGAACCCGATAAAAAATAAACTTACACTTTACATTATTTTCTGCCTGCCGTTTGGTATCCGGCTGAGTAGAATAGACCACCCTCATTTCTTGCCAAGGTGATGTAAAAGGCGACTAAGTTAAGTTGACTTGCCATGTGGTATTCGGCTATACGGCTGAGTAGAACAGAAAAGAGAATATGGAATACATATAATAATGTAAGATTATCATTCTGCTAGTCTTATCCCACTCTAAGTGGGGTCGGCACAACATGTTATAAATGTCACATGATTTGACTTACGCCCGGCCGCCTACCTGACGTCAACTTAACTTAATCGCCTTTTACGACACCTCTGTAAGAAATGAGGGTGGTCAATTCTACTCAGCGGGATACCACACGGCGAGTCAGCTTATATTACTTGCCTATTAGACACCTCGGTAAGAAATGAGGGTGGTCTATTATACTCAGCTGGAGACCACATGGCTAGTCTCTACCTAACTATGTATATATAAAAAAGCAAAAATTTCAGTGAGCCTATTATTAGAAGTTACTTACAAAACTCCTATGGGATATGTCGGTAAATGTTCGAAATAGCTTTTATTATAATAGTTACGGAATTGAAACAAAGGAAAACCTACACAAATAGTAGGTTTATATTAAATTCTCTAGAGCCCGAAATTTGAAAACGTTTTTTACTTAAAACTTAATGGGTAGTGTGGTTAACTTAATGGCTATTTAGTTTTTATTAATTTTTAAAATAAAATAAAAATTGTTTATTTTCATAACAGCTTAGGCTGTTACACTTAGGTCTTTGAGATCTTCTGGTAAGTATATAAATACTTGTGTTAGAAGATCTCGCTCTTCTATAACATAAAAATTGATAAAATGACAAGTTATTTGAAGGATCGTGTCTATTTAAATTATATACAATGATTTTTACTTTACTTTTTAAGTACCTGGATGACCGACCCTTGCTCGGTAACTTTATTAATATATATAATAAAATCTAATCAAAAAAATAATAAAAAAAACAAAGGAAAGACTCGATATCCGGGACTTGATCCCGAGTATTTTTATTTCTTTAGTCCGCCTGATCCCCACTGAGTATTGTAACGGTTTCCTTCTCACCCACAACTATTCATCTCTAAATTTATAATATTAATATAAATCATATAAGTAAAATGAAGCTAGAGCGCTCGCGCTCTACCTCCTAAATACGTAAAACAAGCGCTAGAGCTCCAGCACTTTAAAATATAATTGGCTCGTGATTCGTCTAGTTGGTTAGGACCCATGTAACGTTGTGTATGTAATAACTCAAATCCTTTTAGAGCGTCAGAGACCACAGATTCATCAGATTGGTGGCGTAAAGCAAGCTTAAATTAATATAATTTATTTGTTTTAAAATAAGTGCACGATACATGAACAGGTTATTTATTCAATACATATGTTAATTACACGAACAGATTCCTATAAGTCCTATAGATACATATTCATTGCACGAACAGGTTCCAATTATAGCTAATACACGAACGGGTTACTATAAAATTTAGTAAAAAATGCGAGACATTCAGAAGGTTGAATGTCTCTTATGTTATTACTTCATAGACTTAGCCATCAGAAAGGGTTTTAGTTTATATATATTATAATTACTATAATATTTGTTTGCCATTAACACGGGACGTAAAACCATGTCAATATAAGCGGAATAAGACTTTTCAAAGCCAAACAGAAGGGTCGCTTGATCGTTAGATCGTTAGATCGTACTTTAAACCATCCCGAATGGGAAGTTCTAAGATATTAATATTTAAATTGGAAATGTTATAGCCAACAGAAAGATCACTCACTCGATCTTAATACCTAGCCCTTAAACAACTCCGTAGAGAAGTTTAGCGATGTGGTATACCTCTCCCATCTATTACATTCTTCCGATTTGGAAAAATATAAAGGGAGCGGTATAGTCAGTAGCTCCGCACCCGCTACCAACGGTGAGCTCCGTCCATAGGATACGAGCCCCCCCCCGTAGGGTTAGGGTTTGCAATTTATAGTGTGCCTGCGCCCTCGAGCCAGGTTATTTATATTATGTTGTATAAACACCCGTCAATGCTCTTAAAGAGATTTAGGGTAATTAAATAAGGACCGTAGTCCCAGGTAAGGACCGTAGTCCAAGATTAGGCACAAGTGCCCGGTTGCAGTGCTAGGACCTAAGTCCAAATATCATTTCAGCCGTAGCTGTGAGTCGGCGTTAGCCATGATTGTGTCGATGAGGCACAAAGCCTGGTTTTGTTGATATAAATATCCAATTCTTATAATAAGATAGCGCATCTTGCCAATAGCAAGCATTTCAAGCGGTGCGTGCCGCATTCGTCGTTGTAACCACCTATAGTGGAAAATATAATAGCATAAAGCTAATACTGTACATGACTCCTCGGATATCACATAGCAGTAAAGTTGATGTCGTTGCTACCACACGTAGTGGCAGATATCGTAGATTTGCACATGACTCCGCAGAGATCACGTAATAGCAGGTTTTGTGTTGCTTCTTACCACGCGTAGTGGCAAATGTTTACTCCGAAGAGATAAGAACGCAAAGCGCTCGCATTATGTGTTGATAATTCAATAATTAATATATGTTTGTAGTGCTAGCACTATTGTGCTAAATATGTAGGTTTATAACGTGATGTGTTCATCACTAACGCACGCCTTCAATGCGTCCTTTTGGCTGATTCCACGATCGGCATATAAGAATTAGTTATTTATATATATTTGTTACGCGTAGCAAGCTACGTAAGATAGAGTTTTGGGCAGGCGCCACTTTCTAAAGCTAGTCCGCAATCTTGTTAATAAAGACCCGAACAGCGGCCCTACGACATGCTATAATGTCGTCGACGTTTGTGTATTACTATGGGGGGAAGCCCTGAGAAGGACTATATCACGGCTAGTGCAGGTTTACCCCGCAAGACTCCGTGCGGTGAACAGGTTACTTTTAGAGTCCCAGGCGTCCAAAGATCAAACAAGGCTACACAGTAAAGATCGAAGATCAATACCGGCCTAAAATCCAATCCGTATCACCTAAAACTCACCAAGTAGCTCTGGCTGCTCTGTACCAAGACGGAAACCCATCCTGATATTCACAGCCTGGAGCAGATCGAGGCGAGGCTACACTACAACAACCGAAATCATTGCAGGCCTGAAACCATCGATCCGACACCAGTACTCACCAGACTGTTCAGTATAGCGCCCAGCACCACTCAGCGAAGTCACCCTCACCAAGTTATACTCAGGCACTATATCGTTCGAGAATAATAAATTATTTGTCACATGTAATGAAATTACATTTCATTTGTTTAGTGAGCTAGGAGACCGAAGTCTCTCAAGACCGAAGTCTCTCACCACACCGTTAAGGCAAGCCGAAGCTTTAAACATGGTTAGGGATCATAGCGCTAACATGTATCGCCCCGAGTACATGTAGACGTAAGCCTTCAGCATGCGGCACAAGGCCGCGCGCGCTCCCGGCATCGTCCGCCAGACTCCCGCCACCTATGCCAGACTGCCGGCGTGACGTTCGGCGCTAAGCGTGAAAAATTCAAAATGTATGGGAAAATTTTGATAAAAATATTTTAATGAAAAATCTACATATATGTAATGAGTATCAAATACTCATTACGAAAAACCATATTAAATGACAAACAAATATTTTTATTTATATACCTTCCTTAACATACTACCAATCCAGTACATAACTCTACCAATATATGCATGTAAGGTCGAGATCGTCACACAATTCAGTACATAACTCTAATAATATATGCTTGTAAGGACGAGATCGTCACAGTATTGACAACTTTACAAATGACAGGACCATTAACCTTTGTATTCTATTTGTATTTCAACAGTTTTTCAATGCCTGAAAACTTTTTTTTAAAAATAAAACATAGCTAAATCTGTTTATCACCCCAAGAACCCCTTACGTGCTGAATTTCATGAAAATCGTTGGAGCCGTTATCGTAATATACGTATATAAAGATATGATAAACTGCTTCCTCTTCTATCCTTTGATAATTCATAAATACACGTGTTTATAGGAAACACATTTTAAATCTTCTTTCTAGTTCCGTCCGTTGGAAGTTCCGTCTGTGTATTGTAATATCTATTATTCCAAAATTGTTTTAATCTTTATTATTCTTCATTTTAATTACCTGTCCTTGACTTAACTAAACGATTAAGCGAACCATTTAAATTATTTGCGAAAATATTTGAATAGATACATATTTTTTATTATAACAAAAACTCACGGCCGTAGACGTTCGTTGCCAAAAATGCAATTTGCTTTTAATTTGTATGTTAATGTGAAGATTTGAATAATTTACTTTTAGAACGCCGTTAACTTGATCATTGGCGAATAACTAATGACCGTATCTAATCATCGTATTTTGTTTACGACTGTAAGATATATACTCAAGGTCGTGTCTATGATCTTTCTGTTTTTTGCTGTTATTATTTTGGTTCAAAACACGTTGACTAAACTACGAGTATAATTATATGATATAAATAAAGATTACAAGAACCATATTTAGAAATATGCAAGCGTAAGAAGTATTTTTATTGATTACTATTTTTGTAAAGATTTATTGTCAAACACTAGCAGTGCCTACGGCTTGGCCCGCATGGATATTAGTGTATTTACTTGAAATTTTGAATATTAAAGTAGTTATTGTGAGTTAATTGTTGCTAATATGTGCCGGTCTCCTTATGATGTTTTCTTTCAAAGCAAAGAACATGATGAATAATAAATATGAAGTAAGTGCAAAATAAGCTGTGATGGCCTA
This sequence comes from Morpho helenor, assembly GCA_029227775.1. Classification (NCBI taxonomy): domain Eukaryota; kingdom Metazoa; phylum Arthropoda; class Insecta; order Lepidoptera; family Nymphalidae; genus Morpho; species Morpho helenor. The sequence continues at coordinate 7,553,891 of JARGCU010000006.1, forward strand.
GCGGTGCGACCGTGTGAATCTCTAGAGACGATCATGGGTTCAAACCCGGGCTGACACCAATGAGTTTTTCTATTAAAACTTATGTGTCTAATTGATAATTGCAATTTATCACACGCTTTCCGGTGAAGGAAAACATCGTGAGGAAACCTGCATATCTCTAGAGAATTCCGGGGATATGTGTAACCTACCAATCCGCATTGGAGCAGCGTGGTAGGTCTTAGCTCCAACCCTTCTCTCCAAAAATGGAGAGAGGAGGCCTATGCCCAGCAGTGGGATAGTAACAGGCCGTTACTTAAGTGCAAAATACTAGGGTTAGAACACGCAATACCCTATTTAGCTCTTCAATCATAAAATCGCTTGCCATATGTGACAAATAATAGCATTAACTTCTATGGATAACACAATCTACAAAAACAAACATTAGTCACTCCATCTAGACCTACTACGTATTATTTAATTATTTTTATGATGAATCGCGCCGCCAAACAAATGTATCGCGCATTTGAGAATTAATTTATTCATTTTATAAATTAACTATTACGAATCGATCATCAGATATAAATGGCTCATAATTATTGCTTCTTAGTTTAACTATTGACCTTTGAACACGTTTGGGCCTTGAAATAATTAAAAGAATTAAAATAAATCATTAGTTAACAATACAAAACGAATTTATAGCCCTGAATTTCAAATTATCACCGTCATCGAGGCCAGTTGTTCACGTGATGGACGTAGGATGGACTTACCAAAGGGTCGCGAGTTCGAGTCCGGGCCAACGTATGCGCATAATTTAACATTTACTATTTCCTCATGAACTTTACGGTTAAAAAAACATCGTGTTAGCATCCATAAAAATTCTAGGATACCTTGCCACAGCTCACAACTCTACGATACTCCATTTCTACCGAAATTATCGTAGTCGTAAATTTGAAATGTAAAAATCCGTAAAATCATTTTATTTATAGAAGTAAGTAGGTATAACTTTGTCCGTAAAACAAAGGTAAAGAAAAGATTATTTAGTTACAATTACCAATAAAAGAAAATATATGTAATGTAAAATGTAAAGTGTAATATACGTTTTCATACATGCAGAATTTGTAAAAAATCTTGCACTAACCCACAACACAGCACTGCACACATTCACTGCCACAAACTCAACAATAAATTATTTTGTAAGCGTAAAATCAATGAAACTTATTGAAAAATTATTATACATCAGTACTTTATATAATAACACAAATCTTTAATATTTGAACCCTTTCATTTTGTTACTCAAAGGTTGACTAGAAGAGATGCCTTTTAGGGATAAGACCGCCTTTATACATGTGCTTTTTTACTTTTTCTTTCTCTTTTCTAACTATATGTATAAAAAGAAATAAATAAATAAAGATTGTGTAACAATGTTTTTTGACTTGCGAAAAATTATATATTGTCGTAGGAATTGCAATATAGGAAATGAAACTGAGGAATTTCACCGACGTAAAAGCAACCACTGAAATTTGCGTTTGAGGCACGTTAACGAGCTTGTTGTGCCATTGGTGAAACATGAAATCCCAAATCAAATTGCTTCCTCAACCTGGCAAAGGGTAATTTGGCTCAAGACTGGGATTCACCGTTCCGCGTATTTATTATAGCTTTACTGCCTACCTTTAATAGACAACGAAAGGTCAAAGGTAGAAATTTCTCGCAAAAGAAATCTACATCACAGATATACATCAACATTTACCACCGTGGCAAAAGATATTACAAGCTTCAATCTTTTGATAAGGGTCTTTTTTTCCAAAACTAAGTATGCCACGCGGATTCGCCCGCGTAGAAATGCGTGTCACAAAATTTTTAGTGAATTGAAATTTTGAATATGAAAGTAGTTATTGTCATTTAACCATAAGAGATGTGACATGCTTTCGTGGATTTTTGACGCGACGTCTTAAATTAGGTTGCGGCTTGGAGTCACTCATGAAAAAGTGTAACGCCCGCTCACGTCTGTTACGATGAGTCACCGAACGAAAGAGAGGCCCGCCGGACTGGCGAATGCCTTGCGTCTCTCTCCCACTCCAATCCATCACATTTAAAAAGACGTTGTCACGTAAAATCTTTACCCGTAAAACTGACTTTACAGGCAACCGTTTTTTTATGTAGTATTTATGTAGATCTACAATTCTCTAGTAAATTCAGTGTATTTCATCGAGGCGAGTTATTTACGAGTACATCCGCGCGATCTCTTCAACACAATTTACATAAATCGGTAGAGTAATATTAAGCTAAACCTTTTAGTAAAAACCTACCGTTCAGTAAACACCGTACAAAAATCCGTTTAGTAGATTTTGATACAGTCTATATACATACAATATATAGACTTTGTGGTTTTGCTTCTATTGTTATCATAACAAACAATGTACAAGAAAGTGATATAACGTACATGTAACTTACACATCACTTTAATATATAGGAGAGCTTTAAGCAATTTTAAGTTCAAAAGGATTTTTTTATTATCCTTATTTCACTCTAAGTGGGGTTGGCACAATGTGTTATAAACATTTTGCTACGTATTTTACGAGCGGCCGCCTGCCTGAAGTCAAATTAACTTCGTCGTTTTTTACGACGCCTCAGTAAGAAAGAGGGCGGTCTATTCTACTCAAGCGGATACCACACTGTGGTTCAACTTACCTTAATCACCTTTTACGACACCTCGGTAAAAAATGTAGTAGACCACCCTATCTACTTTACTCAGGCGTACACCACACGCCGGGGTGACTTACGTTAGTCGCCTTTTATGACACCTCGGTAAGAAATGAGGGTGGTCTTTTCTACTCAGCCGGATACCACACCGCTTGTAAACCACATTGTTTATGGAAATAAATTTAATTTTGCAACTAGGTCAAGCCTACCCTCGGTTGATGAAAATATTCTTATATTCTATGACAAATTATCCTTGCGTCATCGTAATCCTTTACAGGTGACGAATGTTTGCGAAAAGTGATGGATCTTGTCTTTTTGATTTGATAAATATGATATTTTTTATAACATCAAGTAAAATAATTTCATATATTTTATATACTGTCAAGAAAATATATTCAACGTTAAATGCTTTTTAATATTATATTTTTATGGCCTCTTTTTCGTTTTGTTATCATCCATTATAATACCATTATTGTAATTTTAGTCGAGTCGCGAATAGATTTGCTAGAAGTGATGAATCTATTCCGCATAATTATATAATAATACTTAAGTTTTTTCTGTACTATTCAGTGTAAAAACAACCATTTTAGATTGTCATGTAGTAATATCCTTACAATGTATAACATCTTGCATGCATCTACCTGCCCTTATCTCACTCTCACAAAAGGATTTTTTTTTATATTTAAGATTGTTTCTCCATTCTAATGCCCTTATCCCACTTTAAGTTGGGTCGACACAACATGTTATAAACATGTTGTCACATGATTTGGCTACGTATTTTACAACTGGCCGCCTACCTGACGTCAACTTACCTTAACTTACCCTTAGGAAGAGGGTGGTCTATTCTACTCAACCGGATACCACACGGTACGAATAGTTCATCTTGCCTTAATCGCCTTTTGCATCTTAACCATTATAAATCTACTCAACTAATATATTTTTGGTTTGGAAAAATTATTTCTTCGTCTTTCCGATTTAATAAAGATCTACGATATTTTTAACTTCAAATTCAAAATCTTTATTATAGTAAACCTGTAAATAAGTGGTTTTTGAATCGTCAACTCTACTGCTGGTTCGGAAAGCTGTTCCTACCGAGAAGAGCCAGCAAGAAACTCGGCGGTTGCTTATCATTTGCTTATCATTGCTATTGTATATTGCTTATTATGCTATTGTATATTACTATTGTATAACTAGAAAAAGTTATACAATATTTAAGCATTCTTATCATCTATATATAGATATATTATATAGTCCTCAACAATATAGTAGGATTTCCGTTTTCATTTTCAATTACATTGCTATTATAATTCTAATGATAGCAATCTAATCGTATGAAAGTCCTTCCTTCCAAGTCTTAGCCAGGGATATCCTTTGTCAAAACTTTATCCAAATTTTCTTGCTAAAGTCAGGATCGTTTTACATACATTGGTTTAAGTATACATATAACGCCCTTATATCAGTAATTTATAATCATGGATTAATTCTAATGTAGCACTAATAAAACCCAATACACATTTATCATTGATATGATAAACAAGCTTATTTAGAAACAAGTATATGAAGCACATTTGTAATCTCTCAAAGATTTGTAAAACGTTACTGGATCAAAAGTAATGAAAATATTATTTTGCTATAATCCGCGAGAAAAAAAAATGTAATAAATGGAAAGTGCACTATCCGTTCTCAAACCTGATAAATACAGAATTTGTAAAAACTCATGCACTACCTGTCACCAATAACACAACAATACATAAGCACTGCACACATTCGTTACCACAATCTCAACAATCGTTTCGCCCTGTAACTTAAGCATCGTCAGGAGATAATAATAATAATTATAATAATCGTCAGGAGATAGACAACGAGAAAATCGCAAAGCGATTTCTTATATTTGTCGTACATTCATTGTTCGTAATTGCCCGGTATATTAATTAAAAATATATATGTTTCATATAAAACCAACAGGCAAAGTATGTTTCAGCCCTAAAGGATCCTGATTCTGTATAATAAAACCTTGAATATGGAAAATTTAAAAAAAAATTACGAGCAAAATAATTTTTCTCAAAGATCAACAAACTTGAGCATAATATAGGTTTTATGATCTCATTCAAGTTAACATTGCCGTTAAGTCTAGATTAAGTGGAGCGATGAATTTATTTGACTTAGGCGATGTTACATCCGCTGAAAGTTGAACATTTCAACTGTTTTAATTAAAATACCTTTAGATAATTCCCTTTTGATATTTCATCCATCACATACGAGTATATTACTATAAAAGTCCTTAAACTCAACATCGAACGTGCTCTTTCTCTTTGTTACAGCGACGTTAAATTCATACAATTAATTTGTATTCTAACATACCTCCATGAAAAAGAATTGTATATAAGATTATATATAACAAGCTAATATAAATGCAAAGGCTGTCAACCTAATGTTTCTGTATAAATAATGTAATGGTAATATTTGATCATCCACCTGTTTTATATATCTCACAGTTGATTTGATGCGGTAATATACTATTGTGGAATAAATATTAGTGTTAATATCATCGATAGATCATATTACATGTTACATATGACTAGAAAACGCAGTATCGGTAGACCCCCTACGAGGTAGACTGATGACCTCAACAAGGTCGAGGTTAGCCGCTGGATCTAAGCGGCACAAGATCGTGTGGTGTGAAGAGACCTATGTCCAGCAGTGGACGTCCGGTTAAAGGAGAGAGAGAGAGACAGAGATATATGACTAGAGGGACTTGCCCATGCTTCTTATGGGTTGGTGGGTGATGGGTGAAGAGGAGTCGCGGGTTCATTCTGTGCAAGTAACCAGGTGTTAAAATAGCTTTAAAATTTATTGTGCGCTTTTTTTACAATAACTCCCAAGATATTAACTTCAATTATACAGTGTAAACAAATCATGAAAAGCTAGCTAACTTGATTAAGTTTATCGGTTTTATTAACTGTTTTGTTATATCTCGTTATCGTTTTTAATAAAAACATTCAGGTAGTAACTTTTTCCATCGCTTTTATAATTTGTGATCAAACAATTGACGCAAAACCTTTACAAATTACACCTACATCCTCCTTATAGATCAATGACTCTGAAAGAGCAAATCCACATGAAAATCTGTTCAGTAGTTTTTCTTGTAATATCAAACAAACAGATGGAAGGACATATTACAAAAAATATACTGCATTAATAATTAACTCACTTATAAGTAACCAAAAATTTTTAATTAAGATTTTGGTATACAACTCTCGGACTAATTTTTTGCTCTACGATCGTAAAAAAACTACACAAGAACTGTGTAGGTACTGGCGACTACTAAAGTAATGAGATATTCCAGGCCGTTGGGTCGAGCATAAACATATAGAGCTACAGACTTGAGACTACTTAGAAATTTTAGTTTATACAATTTTGATGTTCTAAGTTGAGTTTGTCATGCCAAGTTTGTACTTCAAGGGATATCTTCCATATTACTGATGATAATTGAAAGCTCGGATGGTGTTATAATTATAAATCGAGTGTCATGTGAATAACTAAAATAATTGGATAAATATGTAAAGTTTGATTTGGTGCCTTATTCAGAAGGAACTTACACAACACTGGTTGCCACAATGACTTGGCGACATGAACCCTGCGATACGGACTTTGCGATAAGAATGCGCGACACGGACTGCGCGACACGGACTGCGCGACACGGACTGCGCGACACGGACTGCGCGACACGGACTGCGCGACCCGGAGTGCTCGACACGGAGTGCGCGACACGGACTGCGCGACACGGACTGTGCGACACGGACTGTGCGACATGGACTGAGCGACACTGACTACGCGATACGGACTTAGAGACTATATATAGAAAGATAGAGACTATACTCGTATATAGATACTACAGATACGGAATCTACTTTCACTCACTTTTCTTCTTTCTTTCATCTTCTTTTTTTTATTTACTTTCCGATTTCTCTAACAGAATAAGACTAATCATGTGACCATTTTAGTAAATAAAATTTCATGGCCCAAAAAACCACGATAGTTAATTTATCAAAAAATTAATTGTAATATAATTTTAGGTGAGTTCTATCTGGTGTTCCATGTCCAACCTGCGATGCAAATAAAAGTTATAGCTCTTAGTTAGTGAATGGTGGTATAATGTTTCTTATAAAAGTCATGCCCTTAATTCATAATTAAGAATCTATTTAGAGGAGAAAGTTTTTTGAAAGCTAGTTATTTGAAACAACAAACGTATTTATGGGAAATTTGTGTGACTTCCAATCTGCGTATAAACACCTACTTTACTTTTCTGATATAAATCAAAAAAGTTTTTTATTAGTAAATTACGATTTGCTTCAAGGGAAATTTTGTAAAAGTAACAATGCTTATTCTAGTTCAAGCAAGAAATAATGGTATTAAATCAGAACCATTAGAAAGCACTCTAAAATCCTCCATACTCAAACCTTTGAATATACAACCTTAAAATAATATTTAACCTTTTTTGCTACTCCTTATCTATACAGCTAAATTTTACGCAATAAAATGTTCCTTGTGTAAAAAGTATTCCTTAACACATCTCGAGATATAAGTTACTCTGTGGGGAGTATACACGTAATTTTTGATAGAAAACAGATTAATAAAGATTGAAGATATATGCTACATGGAAACCGTTAGGCTCTTATAATCTTGGATACTTTTTGTGTGTAAAAGACCGGATTGAATTATGTATCCTCGCCCTGTTTCGCATGGACTGTATAAATTAAGAACAGTTTTTATAAAATATAAAAAAAACTCGAAGACGCTTCGTCACCTGAGCTGCCACTTCGTTACTTTTCGAATATTACTATTTTGCGATAATATTGTGTCAATACTTAATGTAGAACATACTTCACATAATCCGCCCTCCTATGCTGTCCTAATCTTAAAAGTTGCTAATGTCATGTGAAAGATTGTGAAAGAAGTAGGTTATGATATTTAGATGAAAATTTGAGTTTCTATTTACTAATTATTTATCGATATGAGCATGATTTTATTTTTTCAAGTAAAATAAACTAATTTAAAATCTATAAGTATATTTTCAATTTTCTGGTTAGTAACCTAAGCGCTTGTGCTGAAAGCCGTTGCAGCTCTTCAAATAGAGGTATTACACGCACATTGGCTTTATTTGAAACAGTACGGTAGAATTGCTTAAACTAGATGCTCTCTCAAAGGGATTTCGCTTCAGTAAATTGCAGAAAATCTTTTATGATATGGGTTCCGAGTTTTCTTGTTCCACTGAAAATATATTGAGTATGAAACTAAATTTAACTTATTTTTACTATTTTACTTACTTGTACATCATCATCCTCCTGCCCTTATCCAACTCTAAAAGGGGTCGGCACAACATGTTGTTACATTATTTGGTTTGGTATTTTACGACCGGCCGCCTGGTTGACATCAACTTACCTTAGTCGTATTCTACGACATCTCGGTAAGAACGAGGGTGGTCTATTCTACTCAGCCGGATATCACACGGTGGGTCAACTTACCTTAATCGCCTTTTACGAAACCTTGGTAAGAAATGAGGGTGGTCTATTTTACTCAGCCGTATACCACAAGGAGGGTCAAGTTACCTTAGTCGCCTTTTACGACACCTCGGTCTACATGTGTGTGTAACAAGCAGTTATAAAATTACTTTAAAGCTCAAAAAGAGAGTCAAAGGCAGCGCCTCGCACAATCAGCAAGCACGGCGAGATGGTATCTCGAGAGTGTACACTCCGAGCTTACACGTCTCAGCCGAGGAGTCTCTGGCTAGACATAGCGAGTGCTGTCAGGCGAGAGCGTATAGCCGCAGTTTAAGTGTCAGAAAATATAATATCGTTTAAATTATGTGCGGCTACATTGAATATAGTTTGCTTTCACCTACAAAGTTTGAATATAGGAAAAGGAGACGGAATTATTGAATTTGAAATTCCAATTTCAAAGTTGTTTTGAAATTGAAAATGGAGTTTCCATTTAATTTGAAACTATCATATAAATAGTAATCCATACTGTAGTGTATGCGGGTTGAGATGTGTGCATTTATTATATATATATATATACTCACACAACTCACACTAATACGAATGTACAAAGGAACATTACACTTTCACGGCTAATCAACTGGAAAATTATTGACGAAATTTGGTACAATTAAAGCTTATAAACCGGGGTATATATGATAGTAGGCGTATTATATAACTTAGTATTATATAAAAGAATGGGATTCTCTCAGAGCTCCAGAGAACTTGAATGTTATTAAGGACTTTGGATGACTAAAAAATATTGTTATTTTTATTACAAAAACGGAAAATATAAATTACGGACATTTTTTGCACCATCATAAGCTTGTTATATAAGCTTTATGAATCGCCTTGACAGAAGACCCGAAAAATATTAACCGTCTAAGCATTTTGAGGAAGATACGCAGTAATCTAATTAGACAAAATGTTTTAAATTTTTTTATTCTAGTGATTAAAATGTATTTTTGTCTTCAAATATTTAAATGAGTTAATCGTGGACGCCATAACTTAAAAAGAAGCCTCTAAGTCAAAGGTCAGTATCCTTGATTATTGAGAAATTGCCGGTTGTCTGCCTATCCTACCTATGCTCACCAACTGCAGCTATCGAAGGCACGCAGTAGGCGCGAACAGTATATATGTATATTTTCGGAATCTCGGAAACGGCTTCAACGATTTTCCTGAAATTCAGTATGTAGGAGGTTTTAAACGGTTAAAACCTGTCGTATTATATGGATCAGAATTTTTGGGTAATGAAAAAGACGGATGAAAGAAGAGTGTATGCAAATAAGATGAGAATTTTAAGGTGGATGTGTCGTATGACAAAACTGGATAAAACACGAAATTAATATATAAGGGGAATGCCAATTATAGAAAAAACGAGATTTGCAAAATTAAGATAGATTTTAAATTTGTATGGATTTGCGAGAGAGAGATGATAATCTCGTGATCAAACGATTGATAAAATATTTTATTCAATATAAATTTAATAATAATAAAGATAAATAATTAAATAAATATATGGGACACGGACACACGGTCCGTCACTTATACACATCCGTCCCCAAAGTAACTTAATACTTGTGTATGGATGAGAGACAACTGGTGAATATATACATATATAATTTTTAAATACATACTTAAATACAAATATAGACCTGGAATCGAAGATGATCAAATTAATTTATAGAAAATGTTGGCGGGAATCGACCCGCGGAGCTGGAGGCAGGGTCACTACCCACTGCGCCAACGGGCCAGCGAAAAGATACCCATACTCAAGACTCGTTAAAACCTCTTTACTACTTATACAGAATACTACCTAATAATACCACACTGCTTGTTGCGCTCTGTAAGGGTGAGGTATGAAAATCATGCGTGTAAACTAGTGTTAAATATGAATGTGGATGGATATATACCAATATATAATAGGGAGACCGAAAAATAGATGGGTGTGTAAAGTTAACATGCATATAAATCAACAATGCCAGAGTTGGCAAATGACAGTTTAGTATGGAAGCGAAATACATGTGCCGACCCCAATTAGAGTAAGATAAAGGCAGGGGAATGATGAATCCGAGTCTATTTTTAATTTCAACTATCCTAAAAGTAATATACATATATATTTGTGACAACAGATTTGCACTTGATTACTTTAGTGATTAAGATGAAAACGAAACGACCTAGAAGAGGAAATGACGTGTAATAAAATCTCCACACGACATCATATCGGAACACGTTAGGCGGTATGACTTTTCTAATAGTCTATGATTATAATAAATATTTTATGAAATATATATTATACTAAATGTGGTTGCGGCTTCGGCCGCGTGGATATTAAGTTGTAATTATGAATTACCCATAAAGGATAGAGATATGCTGTCGCGGAATTTTTAGTTGTATTTTTGTAGATCTACAATTCTTTACTACATTACTTTTGTGTATCTCTGTTAGTTTACGCGTCGCACGCAACTAAAACTCTAAGCACTGCTCGTACTGAAACTGCGCGACCTTTGCAAGGCAATTTACAAGTAACCATAATTTACTATTAACATAAAACTTTCGAAAGGATTACACTACTTTTTAGTAAAAACTGTAAAAAAAATCCGTTCAGTAGATTTTGAGAAAATTGATCACATACAGACAGACATCTTTTGGCGACTTTGTTTTATAATAAGTAGATATAGATTTTAAACAAACTAATTTTTTGTTGTTATTTGTTGAAACTGGTCAAGATTACTTCTTAGCGTTTTTTTCTTCGTAATTTCTTCTTGAGTTGCACTTAAGCTAAGATAGCCTAGTGGCGAGACCGTCCGATTCTTTGGAGGGTGTTACGAGTTCAAACCCCGAGCAGGCACTTTACGGCGAAAGTAAAAATCGGGAGTAAATCTAAATATCTAGGGAATGTAGGGGATACATGTAATCTACCAATCCGCATTGGATTAACTTGGTAAGATTATGCTCCAACCCTTCTCTCCAAAAAGGAGAGAAGAGGTCTATGCCCAGCAGTAACAATACGTTCAATTTATTGTAAATATTTTTAAAGTGCTAATACGGTAGCAGATGCTCAAGCATATATTTTTAGTTGTGCGAATAACAGCGTTGAAAACATTTTAGTGTATACATTCTACAATGCATTGTACTCTCATTTATCAACGTTTACATTAGAAGAACTGTTTGCTCTAACAAAGCTTGTTCTGGAAATGCTCTACATACAGGATAAGAAAGATTTATGTACCACAGATTATTTGTAACTTTTTATAAAATCTTTGTATTATGGAAAATCCGTAACTTTTTTTAATGTATAGATCCCGGCTATACTCACGTCTTATTTTATCGGATGAGCCCGACTAGTTTCAAGACCATACGGGGCCCTTATTCATGAGCTCTTTACGCGGCGTTATCGCGGCGGGAACTGAATAAGAGTCCCGTATGGGCTTGAAACTAGTCGGGCTCATCCGATAAAATAAGACGTGAGTATAGCCGGGATCTATACATTAATTATGAATAACACTCACGATAGTTTAAATTAAAAAAACGTAGATTTTGTTTTCTATGTTTTCTTGCTATACTAGTTTTAATTCGAATTCGACTGGAAAGTAAGTATAGCTAATTCTATAATAGAAATATATAAATGACAACCATGGTGTTACATAATAACCAGGCCCGCATTACCATGAGTTAATCGTCTTTTTAATAATGATATAGATCAACGCTAATCTGTTTATAGAACCTTTTTTCACTGTATTGCTTTTAATGCTCTTTTTATAGGCATCGTCTTATTTAAAAAAAAATTGAAGGCGAAAAAAGGAGAGAAAAGGAGAGAGGGAACAGCGGCCTAACCGCATAATCCTTGGAGGTTAAATTTCGGAAAATCAGAATAAATTTGACATTTCCCTTAAAAAAATGTATTTATTCAAAATTTTAAGTTCAATACTATGATAAAAGCAACGAGTTACAATACTTAGGGCAGTATTAACTGTATTATTATACTGTAGTATTAATTAATACTACGGTCCGCGATCGATGTTTCATAAAACAAAGATAATTTATTCTGAAATAGGATCGTGTTTATCTAGGTCTTCCGGTTTCTTGATCGCCTCCCTTGTAGATATAATCATTAGCCGATGTTTTTTTTCATTTTTAAAATACAAAGACTTAGAGCTATTAATTAATTAAAAAACGAAAGTGAGAATTCGTTACAAGTAGTTCAATCAAGTAGTGAGGTATTTGGCTGAATAAAATATTTTAATTATCAAGGTGTCTTAAAAGGCGACTAAAGTAAATTGATCCGCCGTGTGGTATCCGGCTGAGTAGAATAGACCACCCTCTTTCTTACTGAGGTGTCGTAAAAGACGACAAAAGTAAGTTGATGTCAGGCAGGCGACCGGTCGTAAAATACCAAGCCCAATCATGTCTATAACATGTTATGCTGACCCCACTTAGAGTGGGATAATGGCAGGATGATGATGCTGACTAGTAATTCAATGTGTATGTAAATTTTTCACTTAATTAAACGTACGTAAGCGAAGTATACTTTTTTCCACTGTCAATTAAATTAAGAAATATCTCTCATCTAGTCAATCGATCAACAATATCATATAAAACCGGATCTCGAATGACAAATTTGAAGTTATCATCGTCTAATATTTCACATTTTATAACGCTAATATCAACAATTTTTGGGTTTTTAGTTATGCTATAAAACCACTACAAAAACATTTAAACGGTAAAAACACAAACAAAAATAAAAACTCTACAAAGGGTCAATTACATTTCATTTAATAATAAGTTCATAAATACTTACGATATTTTCCGTTGAAAGTTGCGATAACAACAGAATTTAACACAGAAGTTTATTAATATGACAGAAAATAATCCTTTATTTGACTTCTAGTAGAAAATAACTTGCACAACTATAACTAGAAGAGACTTAAATATATGGCTTAAGATTATTTACAAAGATGTTCTCGTTTTAAAAGTCAGTGTATGAACACGTCACGTCGCTTCCGTCACAAGAAATAAACTGCCAAATGTTGCTGAGTTTCAATGGTCTTCGGGCAATTTAATAACAAGATGGTTTATCCTTTTTAGTTTTATTGAAAACACATAAACATGGGAAGAGAAATTGATTTTATTAGTTGCACTGGCCATTCATACTTTTGTTTAAGAGATATCTCCAAATATTTGTAAATGAAACATATCGCTAATGGGCTGTAATAGTGGCAAATTGTGAAAATGTTAAAAAACACATTCTTTTTAGCGAACTAAAGCAATTTTGTACATTTTCCTTAGCAATGAAAAAAAATTAAACTCATTTATCTCAAAGCATGTTTTTCTGAGATGTGCCACTGTTGCAGCTCATGAGCCTTATATCGTGTGCTGTCTACCGCAGATATATGTATAATTAATAACCTACCAATCCGCATTGGAGCAGCGTGGTAGGTCTTAGCTCCAATCCTTCTCTCCAATAACGGAGAGAAGAGTCCTATGCCCAGCAGTGGGATAGTAACAGGCTGCTACTTACTTACTTACAAAAATATGTGTATGTAATTTTATATTATATTTCTCAATAACTAGTGGAATATATTATTCTTATTCTGCCTTAATTGATATATTAAATATGAAAGATTTTACTGTATAAAGAAAGGACACAACGAATTTTACTACAATTGGTTATAAAAAAGATTATTTTGTCGTAATGTAAGTGAAATATGTAATTAATGAAAACGTCTATTATTAGGCCCATTTGTAAAATTATTAATTTTGTTATTTTAACCATTACGACTCATTCCAAAGCAATTGTAAAGAAATAGGCAAGTGAACGCGTGTTAAAATATAGCTAATACGTAGAAGCGGCGAGCTAAAAAATATCACCGAATGTGAAAAATATAATGTAGAATGTATTGAGAGTAAAACATGTGTCACGTGAAACGCTTCTGAAGCGAAAAAACTTTAAAGAGAAGAGCTATAATATAGCTTATTATATATATTTGAAGTATCTAAAGACGTCTATGTTTCGAAATATTCGCAGCATATGAAAACTGATCTAAAACTTCGACTTCAAATTGTATTATTAATGACGCGTGTACTCTGTCTTTTGTCATCATCCCCACTCTAAGTGGGGTCGGTACAACATGTTATAAACATGTTGTCACATGATTTGGGTACATTTGGACATTTTATTATTTCTGGCCTTTTGTCCAGAATTTTATTCACAAATAGTGTTATAATAAATATTTAATCAAAAACTCACTTTAAACGACACGCCTATTTATTTCACATTTAACATTAACCCCTCGCTTTCTCAACCTATTCAATTTACTCTGAACATTAACTTTATTGAAGCAGCAATAAAACCATACAAATAACTCCACGGCTATGCTGTTTTAATTAATTTAAATGTTTTTATATTATGCTTTTGTATATTATTATTTTTATGTTATTTTACTCCTCTCCTTGCTTCATTATATTTACTCCTTTTTTACACTTTCACATTATTAATATTAGTATGGATTAAGAATCATAAATTTATGGCGAGCTTTTGACGTAATATATGCACATGCGTTATAACCTTATTTACGAACTTGAATAAATTGTATAAGTACATTTTGTTACACTATAAATCTTTTCTCGAGTGTTATCTAAAAGGGGTTGGCCCTTAGGCATCCCATTGTATTTCAAATGTACCAATATTGTATAAGGTGGTTGTGACTTTACAGTAAAGTAAATTTATCTAGTAATGTAGTTATAGTTGTAGTATCATACTAATGTTATTAATGCGAAAGGGTGTCTTTCTGTCTGTCCGTCTATAACTTTTTTACGGCTTATCCGCTGGAGCAATACGGATTAAAAAATTAATGTTTGTAGACCGGGTCCCTTATCGATTTAATTTTAGTAAAATCACTGCTTTTTTGAACTACCACTTGATTCAAAACAAATACAGTTTTCAACATAATACATGAAACAATAATAGTTAAACCAGTTTTATCCTGCAAAGTAAACGTTAAAGTTTATTAGTGTATGTTATTACCGCTTTGGCACTTTTACGGCTTTATCGGATTTGTACAGAACTTTGCGAAGTGGTCGAACTAGACATGTCTACATTGGCTACTTTGAAATGTTAATAATATAATAATTTATTTAAATCAGACATTACATCCATTGTGTTAGTAGACAAAATAAAAATAAAATACAGGAACTTATAGACTATGTTAAAGATAGAATTAGAATTAAAATGAAATTATAGTATAGGTAACGACCATTTATGAAACGAATTCGAATCCAGTGCTTCATAAATGGGTTATCCAATTTTTCATAAAGTGTCTTCAGAATACCGTTGGGTCTACAAACGTAATCAATTCATCATTGATGTTCTTTTGTTCTTCACTGGTGTTCTTTTCCTCATGATTGCATAAAAAACGACCTCAGAGAAAAAAATAAAAAAAATTGTCTATCACTATCTCTTTTTAACCATCGTACTTGTTACATAACTTTTGCACAGCAGCTGCAGGGAGCATATATTTTATATAAAATTAAGCTAAGAGACCTTTTAGGAAGGGTGAATTCTATTTTAGATTTTTTTGTAGGTAAAGCATGTTTGGAGCTCTACTTAAATAATTTTGTTTCCATGACTGGCCCATTGGCGCAGTGGTCAGAGATCCTGTCTTCCGCGCGATGGTCGCAGGTTCCTTTCCCGCTAAGAGCCAACATTTTCTGTATATAATTTATTGATTCTTCGAGCCCGGATATATATTTGTATTTAAGTATGTATTTAAAAATTATATAACGTATATATTCACCGGTGAGAGACTACTTATCCATAGCACAAGTATTAAGTTATTTTGAGGACGGACGACCGTGTAGGTAATTGTCTCATATATGTATATATTTTTTTTATTTGTATTCTGTTATAAAAAAATAATTATAGCACAACTCTTTACTTGAAAACCAAACCAAAAAGTAGATTAAAAGGTAAAAACATATGTAACGTAATGAAAAACAGAATCGCGTTTCCGATGAACCGAGCTAAATCCGTAATTAAGGCTAAAATGTCTAAATTTACTTTTCCACGCAAACAACTAATGTGTTTGAAACCACTATCCTAGTTTCTCTATAAGTTTATTTACGAGAAAATTTTGTTATTTTTTATTTTTCCTACAATAATGCCAATTTTGAGTAGTGCCAGTTTGATTCACGATTCATTTAACTTGGTTTGATTTTTTTACTTTAAGACATCTGAAGATCTTTATTATTTAAATTATCTTTAATATTTAATAATCTTTAATATAAATACCTATATATTGGTCAAGTTGGTCATGACGTTTGGGGAGGGAGGATCGATCTAATTTGGTTTTATTTAAAAACGAATTGTTGTTTTATCACTATTTTCGGGCACTAAAAAAAACCGGTATAATTTAACGCTGTCAATTGCATAGTAATGATAGGTCATTTGGATAGCGGGCGGTCTCAAATTTTGTACACCAGGATCGATTTCAGATAAAAAAAAATTATGATTTTTTTTATATATTACAAAAAAATTACCGGCTACTTTTTTATTACAGCAATGTTTGCAGGTGATTCATTAGTATTATAGGTAGTACCTATTAACGCGATAATCTCGTGCAAAGAATTTGTTGAGAATTGAACTCTGTATCGTAAAGATAATAGAATAGGATAAACATGTAATAAAAAAAAAATACTCAACAGAATAAGTAATAGGTAACAACTTGTCTTCATTACTTTAATTAATGCTGAATATTTAACTGATTGTAACAGAAATTGAACTATAAGGAACATCACTTTTTTAGGTTTAAAAATCTTCTGCTTTTATTAATTACGAATTGTTTAAAATACTTTGCTTTCTTTATGAATCGATTATCTATACTAATATATAAAGCTAAGAGTTTTTTGTTTGATTGAACGCGCTAATTGGTTATATATAGGAATACTGTATATATAATATATAAGAACTACTGTACCGGTTCGAAAAATTCCTGAAGTGCAAGTAAGTCCATTTATCAAGTTTGTGACACACTGATTTTTATGCGGGCGTAGCTGCTGGCACAATTAGTATTAAATAAGAAATATCGCCAGCGTTCTTATTAAAACTTTAATTTAGTCGAAATGTAATACTACTGCGATCTTATCAACTCGAATATTGTAAATAAAAATCAACGATGAATAATAAAATCCTTTTTAGACTTAAGCAAAGTTTTTTCTTTTGTTCATGAAAAAAAGTTTATTGATTCTACATTAATAGAAAGAAGTCAAATAATAAAATCATTATAATTTTATGCCACAAAGGAATTTAATCGTTTTGTGTATTCTTTACTTAAGAGTTAATAACGATATAATAAAATAGTTTTATATAACAAATAATTGATATACAATACTTTAAGTACCTACAAATCACTTCTTTATAAGCCCGTAAAAAATTTATATAAAGGGTTTGATGTTACAGTTGGGAACAATGAAGCATAAAAGATGTTTTTAACAGAATTTTTTTTCAAAGGGATTAATCACTAATCCCGAGACAGATTAAAGGATTACAATTTATTTTAGTACGTAAGACGTCTGAAGGAAAAATAAATCTACTGAAGGACGTAAGAATTTAATAACTATCAAACTAAGCCGTTCCTTTTTCTTTTTAAGATCCTCCTATTTTAAAAATGAATATCTTTTTACAGAAGTTTATTTTCTTATAATTTCTTCTTCATCAAATAGTTTGGTTGCAAAGGTCTATATATCTTATTATTACAAGATAATCAACGAATACGTTATAATAACCTATGTATATTCTCTATTACGTCATAATTAAGTTTAAAAAATGTTATGAATTATCTACTATATAAAAATAAGTCGGGTTTTCCTTCCTGACGATATAACTCCAGAACGCACGAACCGATTTCCACGGTTTTGCATTCGTTGGAAAGGTCTCGGGCTCCGTGAGGTTTATAGCAACGAAAATCTAGGAAAAATTTCAATAGAAAAGCGGGAAAATAGGGAAAATCATTTTTTAAATACAGCGCCATATCAAAACTACTGGATCAATTTTAATCATTTTTTTTACACTGACTGACATGGGATACATATTTTATACCCGTGCGAAGCAGGGGCAGGCCGCTAGTTATTCTATAATTCGCGTTCGTTAAGAAAATCTATGTAACGCTAAGTGTAGGAAGCAAAAACGACACCACCACTAACAGCACACTAATAATGTATAGCTGAATATTTGTAGTGCTTGTGTAAGCACTACAAATATTCACTACGACAATCTCAACGATTGTTTCGCACCGTAAATTAATTAAGATTTCATTTAGCTTTTCCACTATGACAGTATGTTAGATAAGTGATATCAAATATAATATTAATTTTAGTAAAACCATTAATATCTTTTAACAGGCAAGTAGCAATAAAGGTAATTATGATTAAATACAACATATTTTATGTTCATAATATATGTCTTATTAATAGAACAACGTGGTTTAATTATATTTGTAATTTAACGTGATATTGAACTATCTGACACTTTCATGGTTATTTTCTATTATACTTCTAACATTGCAGATTCTTGACTAATGCGTAATGTGAATTAAAAGAAACCGCTGGACCAATTTAATAAAATTTTCTAGTAATATTTAAATTGAGACAACGGATAATACTATAAATTTTGTGGCGACCGGAACACGTTTTATTGTCAATGACAGCTTTGTTTCGAGGGAAGGTCGAAACAAGACTTAGCCACAGCAACGCGTGGCTGGACTGTTAGTAATAAACAAAAAGACATAAAGTAGACATTTTCAACCGACGATAGTAGCGTCCAAATAATCTATAGCATTCCAAAAATTGAGAGGAATAAAACTCAATAGCGAAGGATATATAATTTTTACGTGAGTTAGCATAATAATAAGCTAACAGGCAAAACTCTTATAAAACAAGATCGATTATATCAGACATCTGAATTGTTATCGATAGTACCTTTAATTTTATTATCTCAATATTATTCTGTTACAACCGCCGTATGGAATCCAGCTGAATAGAATGGAGCTCTCTCATTTCTTACTGAGGTGTCGTAAAAGACGACAAAGGTAATTTGACGTCAGGTCGGCGGATGGTCGTAAAATACCTAGCCAAATAATGTAACAACATGGTTAATACATGTTGTACAGCCCCACTTAGTCTGGAATAAGAAAAGGAGATTGATGAATATTATTATGTTACATGTTTCAAATAAATCTGCTTCAAATTTTTGAACTTTTATGACTGGCCCATTGGTGCAGTGGGTAGTGATTGCCTTTAGCTCCGCGGGTCGCAGGTTCGATTCCCGCCGAGAGCCAACATTTTCTATAAAAATAATTTGTTGGCTCTTCGAGCCTGGGTGTATATTTGTATTTAAGTATGTATTTAAAAATTATATATGTATATATTCACCAGTTGTCTCTCACCGATGTGCGACCATGTGTGTGTAAGTGTTCCATATATTTATATACATCCTCCTGCCCTTATCCCACTCTAAGTGGGGTCGGCACAACACGATGCTAATCATGCTGTAACATGATTTGGCTGCGTTTTTACGACCGGCCGCCTGCCTCACCTCGGTAAGAAGGAGGGTGGTCTATTCTACTAAACCGGATACCATAGGCGAGTTGACTTACCTTAGTCGCCTTTTACGACACCTCGGTTAGAAATGGGGGTGGTACTATTCTACTTAGCCGGATACCACACAGCTACAAGTGTCCCATATATTTATTTATTTATTATTTAAATAATTTTCTAAAAAAAAAAAAAACGTGTCCATGGATGTGATATTCGAGCGTGTTTTAGATTCATAGTTAGGCTCTCTCGAATATTCCGGGATAAAGAATGCACGGTTGCATCGACTGAACTTTTATTCACTTGTACTCTACACGCTTTTCAATTGGTTGTGTTAGATATTATTACTAATGTATTCGGAAACGGTAGTAATCTAATATCATCTCTTTTGTTATTTATGCCGGATGTACTCACAACGCGATAATCGCGTGACCGATAGAAAAGGGAAAGGGGCTCGTTTGTGACTTATATAAATGGCTGAGGTTGCTATGGCGAGGGCAATTTCAATCTGTCACCGTCGAGAGCGTATATCCATACACGACCGAGATATTCTCTGGCAGGAGGAAGTCAAATACCTCGGGGTCACTTTCCAACCCACTCTCTTTTTCATCAAACACATACGCGTAGTCCGAAATAGGGCCGCGTATGCACTGGGTCGTCTATATCCGATGATATGCAAGAAGAGTAAAATGTCACTACGTAACAAAGTGACACTTTACAAAACTTGCATTCCGGCGATGCTTCGGCGATCGCCCACTCTCTCGGTGACGCTGTCAAAGCCTCTAGGGCTAACAGCATTAGTTAGAGTCCGAAAAAAAATGGCGAGGGCAGTCTTGCTGCTAAACTCGACTCATACTATTATAATAAACGACTATATTTCTCCTTTATTCTTATTCAATAAATAGAATGCAATTTTCCCGAAGTCAACTCATTTACTCTTTCGCAACAACTCAACGAATGACACATAAAAATATGACAGCCACAATGCTTTTTCATATTAATCGCCAACTCTATGAAGGAGGTTGTATTAAAAACATGTTGTAACAGTCGACCATCCTGACAACATTTGCGACCCCGCAAATCTCATAAGCTGACTTCTGGGAATGAATCTACCACCGATTCGAAATGCTGATTGTACTGAGAAGAATTGGCAAGAAACTCAATACATGCTCTTTTAATCTGTTAAAAGAAAACCGCACATGCCATGACATGACAGGACTACGCTCATGCTTTATGCTCAACTCTAAGCTCACGCTTTATGCTCAACTCTTTAAACTCAACTCCTCAACTCCTTAAGCTTTTCGCACCATAAGCATTTCGCACCTCAAGCTCACCCTCAATCACTGTCATGGCATAACACAGCTCAATTAGTGGCAACCAACTCAGCAGATACACACGCAAACAGACTCGCAAATGATAACGCTCAAAGAACAATCACCACTTCTAGGCAGAGCCTAGCTGACAGTCGTTGCAGATGTCCACAGTCTATAAAACAATCGTTACAACTGGAAAGATCCAGAGAACAATCGTCATTCTAGCTGACAGCTCCATCGAACAAAAGTCACGGGCGCGTCTAAGGCCTCACATAGCACATCGTCACGTTGATCTTACAGAGTAAATTAACCGAATACCAATTACCATCAATAATCTCTCCAATAAAAACTCCATTTTTTATAGCATCGCATATCGCAACTATCTCTCAAATTATACGAAATTCGCACTCTCCGTGTTGTCTCAAGATATTGATCGTAATTTGTCTTTTCTTTAAACTCTTTAAATTTCCAGATATTCCTTTTGTCCACTCTATTTGTGAGTTTAGGTTACATCCCACTTCTGAATATAATAAACGACTATATTTCTCCTTTATTCTTATTCAATAAATAAAATGCAATTTTCCCGAAGTCAACTCATTTACTCTTTCGCAACAACTCAACGAATGATACATAAAAATATGACAGCCACAATGCTTTTTCATATTAATCGCCAACTCTATGAAGGAGGTTGTATTAAAACATGTTGTAACACTATTATTAGAAGCTTATTCGGCTAGATCGTTTCATCGCTTGGAGTCTTGCATAAAGCTAGACTAGTACGATTATTAAACAATATTGTGTGTTATAGTAAAAATAATCGTGAATATGGCAAAATACAAAGCTTTCCTTGCGTGCGCTACGTAAACGGTGAAAGTTATTCAAAAATCTCTTATAATTAACTCACGACAACTACTTTTAAGTTCAAAATTTCCAGTCGGGAAAAAACTCGCCACACGCTGATTTCCATGCGGGTGAAGCTGCTGTCACAGCTAGTCTATTATAATAAGGGATCAAACTAAATGAAAGACTCTTTAGAAAATACTACAGCTCATATAATCGAAGTTACACTTTCATTTCATTAACAATGATCACAAAAGTTTCATTTCTTCTTTTTACGCACCGCATATAGGTAATTTACCATTAGCATTGAACAAAAGAAAATTAATTTATTTTTGAACCTATTTATTTAAAAATAATGGAAACATATTTTAAAATCATGTAGATATCTATTTATTTACATTAAAATTCGCAAATACAACTTTATACATAATTACCTTTTTACATAATGTCTTATTTAATTTCGCCTAATATTTACAATTTTAATTAATCTAAACTTTTGGTCAATTCATCTTACAAATAAATGTATTAATTTATTGTTTCAGTAGTTTTATAACATAAATAAAATAATGATAGTCTAACATAATTAAAGTTTATTTATAATTTATATACGATTTTATTTTATTAAAAATTAATGCACAGCGTAAACAAAAAGTACATTTTACATGAAGACGCTTGTAAATTAGCGCGAAGTTTTTGTAATGGCTTAGAGGCAATGACTAGTAAACAAAATTTATTACGAAAATATGTTCTTGGTCAGCGTATTAAAACCATAGTTATTATGATACTAGAGGAGGGGAGCCATAGACGGGCCTGTAAGTGAGATGTCACAAAAAATAATGAAAATAAAACTCATAAATATTCTTTGTCTAATCACACATAAAAAAGAGAAACAGATAATAAGTATAATTTATTTCTCATTATTGTCTATGGACACATTTTAAACTGGCTTCTCTAGTATAAAACCCTGTGATAAAACTAATTTTGTAGGAGGAGACAAATGAGGTTTAGAACCATCAAGGTTTTAAGCATTTATAAAAAGGCTGTTCGTTTCTTAATTCCTTTTATAAAATAACTAGTTGTTGCAAACTTAATTCGAAATACGAAAGGTGTTCGGAACTCTAATGTAAATGTCCTAATTTAACATTCACGTGTTATTAAAACCTAGGCCGTTGCGAAAATTACTACAGTCACTTTTATAATAACTCAAGTGCTTATTTATTATTATTAATGTTATATTGATTTTTCATCAGTTATAAAATTATTAAAAAACTTTTAATACAATGACTAGGTTATACATAATATTTAGTAAGGTATCCAATGTTGTGAGGAATACTTAAATAATACTTATAATCTAAGGGATAATCATATTCCTAAATATTCTAATTGGTGTTTCAAACCGCTAATAGGATTTTTATTCTATAACTATAAAAGCAAGAAACTTCGCGCAAACTTAGGCATGGTATATAACAATTATATAAATAAATAACTTATTAATAAACACCAATTTAATAATAAAAAACTGACAGTAAATATTTTTTGTAATCAAGTAACAAAAGTACAATAGATGAAGCATGAAAGATTTTTCCATTTTTAATTTTGGTTGTGTTTTTAATCTACATATATTAGATTATGTAGAAAATTGTGCATTATTGTTTGAAGATAAAATATTAGGATAGTATATTTCAATATTTTATGTTTGCCAAGTGAGTTTTATCTTTGCGCAGTTCCGCTACATAGAGGGAATTTTTTTTAACTTGTTGTACTCCACAGAGGGCATAAATGTATGTGCATTATCTGTTCTTCTACTCTGCAGGGCTACTAAACAGAATACCATAATCACCACCACTGCACTAACTCCGCCTAAATCCACTAAGCCTTCTCAGCATAAGTTTCATCCCGTCATCGAAGGAGCATGGATTTAACGATTTTGGCGATGCAGTGTTAAGGATTTGGATACATAAATCACAAGATAATTTCCTCCTTTAGATAAACGTAAAAAAAGTTAATAGTACAAATTTATAAACTGTATATTTATTAAGTCAACACTTATTTGGCTTCTTTTTCCTAACGAATCATATACCACATAAAAACTTACGCCGTGTCACCAAAATACAATTGGACCAATTATTTTTATCCATTACATTATAATATTTTACTACATCATAGAGTACTGTCAAGTTAACACATGAATCTGCAACCAGTAAAGAATATTTATGTACCAGGCGTGAATATGTTGATAAGTTGACTTATTTCCTTTATATAACTAATAATAATAGGCATTAGAATTGCCTAATTTCTATAATTATTATTTCAGTGAAGTCGAAGTATTTTATGTTGCACATCCAAACTTGTGAATAGTTAAATAACTCTTTAACGTATAATTAGTCGTAAAACTATTTATGGCTCCCCTGAAGTGTGCGTTTTGGTCTTGTTAAGTTATTTACGCCTGATACAGATTTGGATTCGACACATTTCTTCATATTCTTTTAAATATTTGCACGCTTTGCTAACTTTGAACTGTTGTATCAAAACATTGCTAATTAATATTTCGTCATATAATATTATCTCCGTATATTTTATTAATTAACAAAAGTAACAATTATTTATAAATTAAGGATAAAAACACATCTTGTATCAGTACATTCAGAATATCGATGTTAAACGACTGACAGTTAGTACTGCATTTGGCATTTTGTCTCAGTTAAAATTACCTACATCTAATAATATTCAGTAAAGTTATCAAACTCGCCAAATGGCGAGTTTATATTAATCTTTGTTTGTATAATCAGCGTTTTATATAAGAGATTTTTGAGTTGTATTTCATAAATAAATATCAATATAGCAAGCAATGCCTGCTATATTGATATTTATTTTTACGTTTTTTACGAGCCTTTTTTTTACGTTTTTTATTTATTTTACGAATGGCTTAGGCCGCAGAACTGAGTTACTTGCGCAAGTTTCTTGTGTAATACTTCAATTAAATTTAACCATTTGTTTTTAAAGTTGGTTACATATATTATTATCACTTTCAAAACATTTTTACTTTATTCGCATTAGCAGATGAATAAAAAATAATAAAAAACTCGCATTTAAAAAAAAATTGTTTCTAAATCAATATAATTTCTGCAGCATTTCATTAAAATTTTGTATTTTTATTGTAATACAAAAAATATTATGGCGGGAAAGCGTCTTGATGTCTTGCTAAGGTATGATGTTTACTGGGTAATGGTCATTAGAAAGAGGATTGTCTTTTCTTTATACGTAACGATGCAAAAGTGTTAATATCATTAAAAATCTATATCGAATAATGCCATCAATAACAAATTTAAGCCTTAAAAATAGAGTGAACAGTACAGTATCAGAGGGTTCCTTTAAGAACTGAAATTCATAAAGAAATTGTTCCCATCACTCGTACACATACAAGCTACAAAATTAGATAATATCTTAACACTAAATATTTTACGCTATCAAATCTTAGTTTTTCTATTTACATATTCATAAGTTGTTAAGATAAAACCGAATTATCGAAATTTTCGTAGTGTTTTAGGCACTATTTAGACAGCCATCAATCTTAATGTCTTATTACAAAGCTTCACTTAATCTAATCATTACTCTAACGCCCTTGTTGGGCGAGTTGCTAGAAAACGATGCAAAACGCTAGAAAAATTAAAAAAGTTTGAGTTTACATAATTCAATTCAATTTTCCTTTAATGGCTTTTAGGAGTGCTATATTGGCACTGATTACTTTGCCAATGTCACGTAAGATGGAGTACACACAAAGGAGAAGAGTTAACATAAATAAAATCAAGAAAAGGAATATAAACATTTCTACCTCTAACTGTCTGTCACTGTCGTTTTTATTGTCTTTAAATTAGAATTTAGATTTAAGTAACAATGGTCGCCATTGAAAACCATCGTTGAGGTACCTTTCAACTTAAGCTGAAAGGTGTTTCAATTTGTAAAGTCAATGTATATTTTTCTTATTATTTTTACTGTCATCTACTCAACTGTGACTTTTTATTTTTAATAAAAGGTTTGATTTGATTAAAATCTGTAAATTTAAATTAAATAAATAAATTGTAAAAAATAATAATCATCAAAGACATATTGCATGCATATAGTGAGCAAATTTTGAACCAAAATATGTTCATCATCAAGATATATCGCACGCTTACTATTAAAGTGACCGAAAACAAAAGTAGGCTTAATCGAGTTAGATAAATTGTTACCCTTATTTCAATGCCATCTGTGAAATCACGCTACAAACTATTAAAAAAATTATTGTTTTGTTGCTCTTCTAAGTAATGGGTCTCTTTAAAACTCACAAGTTATTCGTTTATTGCAATTTGCTACAAAACAACTTTTTTTTTATTAGAACACTAATACTATGCGTGTGATATTTCCTATGCACATTATAGTTCAATTTTAGTTGTTACCAAAATTTTGAATTTTGAATTATTTAGTAAGAATACTAATTATTATTTTCTTAATATTATGTATTTAAAATAATATCTTTATTATTAAAACGTTACCTTATATGCTGTGCTATGCATAGTTTTCCAGCAAATCGCGCAAACAAGACCTAATTTTATAAAAAAGTTTTACAATCTACATGTCAATAGGCAGGTAGTAACAATTCAATTTATCTTTAATCTAAAAAGTGTGTATACAGTACCATAGAACATGTGATAATCACTATGATTAAGTCCCAAGATTTATCGCCTAAAACGGAGGTATAATAATGCAGATAATATGATATAGTTCATTACGTGATAGTTTACATATTGTCCGCTAACTATTGTTAAATCTAGATGTACGTTATTATTTATGGGTATAAACTTTTGATTTTATTTTTCAACTTTATTTATACTGTCGATAGATTTTAATCATATTTTCTAAACTGTAGAGTCTATTACTTATATGTATAGTCTTTAATATATTTGTTATTATTAGCACACCATAGAATTTATCAAAATACGAAATAATATATTTCATAGAACATGTGTTCCTTGATGTATTAATAATACCATTTATTACTCGATAGTGATATTCACAGTATTAAAAACGTTAGTAAAAACATTTTTTTTAATAAAATCACTGTATTTTGGTTCTTTTATGTAGATAAAACCTGAACAGGGTTGTAGATAATGCCGATATAATAATCCAAATGCTGATAATGTATTCAAAATATCGTCTAACACATTGGCTAAGCGTCTATCGATAAAGCATTTTGCATAATCACAACAGCATGTCCCTTTTTGCCTAATTTCATTCACTACCTAAACAATATCACTAAAACAGTCTGACACATCCGAAACTTTGGGGAACAGCGAAGAAAACTACGGCTGACCTTGTCTTGTACCGCGGCGTGGTCGTTCGGCTAACAGGGATAATTATTTCACTAACACATATTTCCCTTGTTAACTTGTCTTGATACTTGAACACCATCATCAGAATCGTTGAGTAAATAAAAAAAACGAAAAGAAATCACTAAAAATTAGTGTCATATTTGGTGTGACGAGAATGTGTAATAGTCAAAAAATCGTGAAACAATTTCCCCGTCGGCCTCAGTGGGGCGTAGTTGTGTTGAAGGGGGGTCAGAGGACGGGCGCCGAGTTTCGTCGAGTTCAGCACAGGAGTTCGGAGTTAGAGAGCGGTACTCAGCTGGGTAGAGGCGGCCGTGAGGAATGTGGGGCGGGGCTTGAAGAAAGTGGCGCAGGAGACGGTCCAGTTGCGCTTTCGGGAGCAGAATGCGTTCTCGCTCCTTGCTGTAAAACTGGACTCTGTGGCCATGGATGCGTTGATGATGCTAATGTTCTGTAAAAATATGAATTTCATATTGAATATTGATTATTCAAAACTGTGTACTATTTTTTTAAAACATTAATGTGCCTTAAGTAAGTACCGAGCATAGCTCTGTGATTGTTTAAAGATATAAAATATGCCGGTGACATGTAGGACTCGAACCCGGAAACTCAAACTTTTTCGGTCCGCTCATTACCATTAGGCTATCACAGCATTACGTTTGAAAGCTAAAAATATCATTCGGTTTCTACAGTTAGCATTTTTCAGTGCCAGAAAACAGGGATAAAAAGAGATTTTTTTTAGAGAGAGAGAACCTAATCTAGTCAGCTCAGGCGAGAAATTGACCGGTCCAAGTTCTAGGTGACTCCGTTACGAGTCTTCAGTCTGATTATTTCTTGCTTTTTTTTTAATTTCGCCTTTTGTTAGAAAAACTATTCCGACCACTTTATCTACGCATCTAATTCGCGGCTAAGTATCTTTTTCATAACTCATCCAGATGTTATCATTTACCTGGAATATGGAGAAACAGTAGATGCAGGTGGTGTGGGGACAGCAGCAGTGTCAGGATGAAGAAAGTTTCTTCTCTGTTCTGTCCTCTCCCAACATTGTTGTAAGCACCTCGCCATGACGTCGGGCAAATTGTTCACTTGTTCCTGTAATATGAAATTTTCTCTATGCAAGAATTAAAAAAACAAAGAATAAATTATAAATATTGCTTAGAATTGTCAAGGGATCGAGTATTTATTACGTTAATACATACCTATATACAAAATAGAAAGTACGTGGTACATTCTTTTAAAATATGCGATTCTAATTTAAGTAGGCTAGCCTCTATTTAACGATTATTCTAAAGGTGTGTACAGACATCACGAGGCGTGCGCTGAGAATGTTTCGCCTCGCATGCCTCGAGCTGTGTAGACGTGTGTTCTCACTGTGAGCATTCGCGTCATACGATCATTGCGAACGTTCTCTTCATTTAATATTTTATGAATTACTATATAGGCCGGAGCTGCAATTTGCACGTCTCGCCTTGTCGGATCCATTTTTATACTGACGAATACCATGCGTAGTTTGGGTGCTCAGCCTGAGCATATGTTATTCGGAACGCATGTATAAATATACCATTGTATGCCTCAGGTGGCGAACTATTTGCGAAGCACGCCTCGCGATATCTATACGCAACCTTAAACGTCATTGATTTCATATCTGTTTAAATAGCGCTACGAGGCATCAAGCAAATCAGACAGTTATTGCAACAGAGTTCTTCACATCTCATAATAATAACATACTCTACGAAGCAAGGTTCACCGGTCCTACAATTTTGTTTTTAACCTAATCAATCATCTAGACCTGGAATAAATAATAGAGGCAAGAGGCCCCTGTTCATATGGAGAATGTTTGCAATACTTAATCAAGCATCCACAATGTAATTTAACTATTCATGCATCATATTTTATTTGAGACATTTAACGTTTTAGAGTCAATAGGGACATACATATGTATATGCTTTATCTTTTATATATACAGATTAATCTAATACACAACTCACTTGCAAGGATGTTAATTTTTCTTCTAAACTAGTTAGTCTTTCTTCGATGGTGTCTTGTCTTGTGCTCATATCTGACACAATCTCGTACACCGTGTTTTGAGTCTGTAAAAGGAAGGGGTCCTACTATCAATCGCACTGCAGTTCATTAAACACTGTCGAGTTCAAGTCATAACTTTTTGTAAAGTGTCATTTTTAGCAAGTTTATCCAAAACATATTAAATTTGAATGTTCTCAGTATTTCTTTTAGAATATTACACTAGCTTTGCCCACGGCTTCGCCCGCGTGCAGATGGGTTAGTCACAAAGTTTTCCCGCGTAAAGCTAACCCGAAAATAATTGTAGAAAAAAAAATGGAATGTACTATTATTAAAACCTAAAACCTTTCTCAAGAATGGCATTATCTTTTAGTAAAAACCGTACAAAAATCAAATTCAGTAGATTTTAAGAAAATCGATCACATACAGACAGACAGCTTTTGGGAGCTTATTTTATAATATGTATATATTAGTTAAAATACTAAAGTATACTATACTTTTAAGAATAAAAATCACACCGGACGCGCGAAACCTTACAAAGTACTTAAAGTAAAGTTATAATATATCTACTTGCTTTAAATTAATTTGTAAAAATTTATGCTATATGTTTGTTTAAAATAAAAAATTACTCTTAATCTTGGATCTGAGGATTCTTGAATCTGCAATTAATCAATCAATCGTTTAATCAATCGTAAATTTAAATTTTGCTTTTGCTTTTTAATTAAAAATCAACAATAGTGTTATATAAAGCAATATACCCTATATTGCTTTATACAGAATAAACTTGCTCTCTTTTGCTATTTACTCCCTTTTCATCGGAGTCTCATTATAAAAAACTTGACAATCATTTTTAAAGTTCTAATATAATACAATGAAGTATACAACTTCAATTAAAAAATACTTCTAAAAAAAAATATTAAGTAGACCATTTAAGTTATGTCCAAATTATTCATAACTAAGATAGATACACACTTATGATCAATTAGAACAACTTCTAAAAAACTTTCACTTTAATGTTCCATTATTAATCATTTATTGCACTACAAGACACTAGAAGCTATATAAAATCGCAAGACATATCCTTAATATAATAATGAATATAGCTAATTCATCAATCGAAATTAATGTACATATCATAATTTTTATATAACGATAACACTCCAGATTACGAAAATTGGTCGTTATTTTTTTTTGAAAGTCGGTAGGAAGTAAACTTTTACAAATAGCGTAATTGCCAGTACTAAAAAAAGTTCAAGGGGTCTTGATACATTAGAAATATTTCATGTTTTAAATAGTACATAGAACGGCTCATAATCTATGGTAAAAAAACTTAGGTGGTAAGCAATTGTCCCTTGCCCTATTAAAGGTTAATAAAGGCCGTAAGAGCCGTAAGATTCAAAATGTAGAAATGAGTTCTCGGTATTAAAATACAGCATTCGATGAAACACACTTTACAATATAGTGACAATTAGGACGTGTAAGTTAAGTCATAAGTTTTCCCTGAACTGTATTTTATTATAGCTAGTATAATCTTGAGACAGTACTTAAAAATTCCCAAAATCGAATATTACTGAAAACTATGAAATGAGAAAACTATTAAAAAATATAAAGAAATATTACCTGCTTAAATTGTTTTGCTAAGAAAACAACATTTTTACACAAATATAAAAATATTTTTTAAATCATGCGTACTAAATGATTAAGCCATTATTTAATAAGTAAAGTTGTTTCTAAGGAACTTATTTAATAACTAAAGGAACTTCTAAGAGCATAGCATATGGAATGGGGCTCGAAAACATGCTTGCTAATTAATCATTTAACTTTAATGTAATTTAATATTAAGACACAAAAAATAGTATTTCTCTATATAATAATGACATTTGAACATTCGGTAAGAATTAATAAAATCGATAATCTACAATAAATATTAACTGTTTTAATCTATAGTTATATATGCATAGCTTCTTACTTAAAATATGTACCCTAGGTGAACGTTATCCTGATTCTGGAAATTCATTTTTCATTTGTTTTAATACTAACTACTACTACTATTTGTTTAAACACCTACGTTAAAGTTTTTATTCCTTAAGTTTCAAGTCTATAAGAATTCCTTTAGTCCTATCAGTAATTATAACTTGTCTTGTAACGACATTTTCGCTATGGAGCTAACCTTTATAGACTTCCTTATTGTTTATTACTTTTACTGTTTATTG
This sequence comes from Morpho helenor, assembly GCA_029227775.1. Classification (NCBI taxonomy): domain Eukaryota; kingdom Metazoa; phylum Arthropoda; class Insecta; order Lepidoptera; family Nymphalidae; genus Morpho; species Morpho helenor. Next base: position 7,585,450 of record JARGCU010000006.1, read on the forward strand.
TATCTCTTTATCTGTATATTATATATCATTTATCTTCTCTTTGATAAATCGATTTAATAGTAATTTAATAGCAGAAATATGATGTAATTTAATTATTAAATTATAATGTAAATTCTACTAAGAAATCTATAGAACTTATTTGACACATACATCAAAATTAACTTTAATTTTATAAAGTTTTAGTTAAAATATATATAGGAAACAGGATAAAAATAAACAGATATTTATTTTCAGAAAATGTTTGATTTTAAACAGCTGTGACTTTTGGCTATTTTATTTATATAAAACATCTAACTTATGATATAAATACATTTGCTATCTTACTTGGAAGTCTAGCTTCGTGCTAACTAAAGACTAAATGATTTGTGTGTGAAAATAGCATCAGCTAGTTATCTAGATACTGAAATTGAAATTACCTTTGCCATATCTGTTATAGTATTGGCATTGTCCATCAGCTTTCTTTGGTCCATCTTAACTTTACGTAATCTGAAACCGTAACGTTAACTTTTTTAAATTTGTCTTTAAATTTTCTTGAATTATATGGATAAAATGTTTATTATCAGCTGATATATATCATCAATCATCATGAAATATATCGGTTTGATTTGTAAGGAACATCTCACCCTTGAGTTAGTAAAAGTTAAGACTAACTTTCTGCAAGTTGTACAAAAACATCAATAGAATATACGTTCTATTTTCAAGTAATAAATAAAAAACATTTTGAAATACGGGGAAGTCTAAGAGTCGATTATAAAAAAGACGAGAAGTGCAAGATAAAGATGATATGGATATGTAATGAAGAGGGATGAACATCATGTAACCAAACGAGTGTTAAATATGAATGTGGATGGGTATGTGATTAAAGGAAAGCCAAAAAAGAGCTGATTGAATTTTGTGAAGTTATAACATAAAAGTGATAGCACTAAAGTTAACAAATAATAGGAGAGAATAAAGAGAAAATAAATTTGCGCTTAATTCACTTAGTGATGATTTCATATATAATTTAGATTTACAATAAAACCTGTTTTCATTTATTAAAAATAATTATTACACGAATACTTACGCATAAATTGCTAATAAAAATTTTCTTTGATGAGTTCTCACACGCCCTGGGTGAACCCTTTTCACTAGCCTCGTATGCTTGTATATTAACCAAGTCTCTCGTAACACATTGGCCGCAGCATTTTTTAGCTGAAATATCGCAAATCGATACATTGAGTTAGTCATTCTTTATCATGATTTCAAAAATAAATTATTAATCTTCAAACCGCAAACAAGCGTGGTACGAATTTAAATATTAGCGTATCTAAATTTAATTATAAAAATGTTTTGTTTTATAAATCGAATGATACTAAATACAAGTTTCTAGGTATCAGCAAATAATTCTTCAAAGCTTTTTTTTTAATTTTCGTAATAACACAATTAAACATGGGCTTATATTGTTATATTTTTAAACATATTTAGTTGTTTTATTCATAGATTGATTATTATTTGCTAATACCTAATTATTTTCTACATTAGCTAAATAAAGATGTCTAGAAGAAAACACGTCTTTTGAAGTTACTAAATCCTGTACTAATGTTACCAAAATGTCGTCTACACTTGCGTTCTATCAAACATCTTACCTTGCATGTCCTCCATCTGTCACTATTGCAACAGTCACCTTACCTTTTTGGTCAGCTGCGTTTCCATCATGAAGTTATGAACGTGCTTCTCCGCTCTAGTTAATTCTAATTTTCTCGAAGCAACGGTCACTAATAATGCTGTACATCCCGCCCCCTGTTAATTAGATCAACAATTGTGGTGAACTGATGTCATCAAAATACTTACTCTTTTAGTAAGTTGTGTGTCCATCATGAAGTTATGAACGTGCTTCTCAGCTCTAGTTAATTCTAATTTTCTTGAAACAACCGCGACTAATAACGCAGTGCATCCAGCTCCCTGTTAAGTGAATATCTTAATGTAAAATGCAAGCGAATGTGTATAAGCATTCAAGATTTCACATTCCTTAAACAAAAATGCGTTTTCAGGCTAGAAATGAAAATAAACTATAAGTGGATTATTCTTTATTAATGTTTTTAATCAAAATTATGCGAGGATAATAGACTTATAAAAAAATAATTGTCACTATTAGGAGCTACAATAAATTTTTTGAGGTTACAATTACTTTTGTCTATTACCCCCGTTATAATTGTCTATTTTATTTTAAGGTTATACCATTAGCAATAACTGTAGCAGATATTATTTAGATTTACGAATCGTTTATGTTATTTATGACTAGTGCTGAAATTTTTAAATTCTATTATAATAGTGAGCCAAACGTATGAAAGATTCATTGCCAGATTTAGCTGAAACTTAAGACTATATCTACATTTTATTTTTAATTTCGACATTTCACACTTCAAATCATGTCCAGGCTTAGTAAATTTTTAAAATGATTGGTTTATCTCTCAGTGCTTATCTATCTAGAAGTGCAAAAAACTTTATCATTTCTCAAATTACATCTGTCATTTAATTTTATACAATCTGATTGTCTATACATACAATAAAGTGCAAAAATGTTAATCACATTTTAATTAGATAAAATAATTTTAGGAAAAGTGAGCCATTTTAAAAACAAACTTATTGTGCAATTCAGTGAAATAGTCAAGTGAAGAGAGAACTAGAGATAGTAAGGAGAAAATGAAGCATTCCATTCTACTAAATATTTCTAATAGCTGGCGTTAACAGGGAAATGGACGTTAGTTTATTGTTTTAACAGTAAAAATCATGATTCTACCGATATGTTTAGATACTACTTTATTTTCTCTGCAGAATATCGTTGAAGGTTTCAAGTACAATAAATTTACATTTGTGTTTACACCAAGTGTGAGTAAAACGAAGCAGTTGTGATACAGTTTTCATTTTGTTAACAAATGCAACACTTATTTTATTTTATATTACATATAACAATTATACAATACCAAAACTTTGATTTACAATCACTCTGTGAACATAAATATCAATCACAACATTGAATACATTAACACAGTGGTGAACTCGCTTATTCGACGAAGAGTGTTCAACAATTAAGTGTGGAGTGTCACCTGTTTAAAACAACGAAATGTTAGTGTTGACTGACTCAATATAAGGAAATTATATAATTATTTAAAAAAAATTAACCGAATATATAAATAGCGTTGAAGTAAAAGAAAATAACACACTCGTATTCACGATAGTCTTAAAAGGTTTCCAAATATGCCAAACACCAAAAATAGCAATATCATTGCGTGGATGTAGACAATTATAAACTCTTATTGAATGTGGCGGTTTTATAGAAACAAAGACGTGCTGTTAACATAAACATAAAATTGTATATACCATTAATTTTGTCAGTCAACACAAACATGAATGCTAGTAAGGAACTTACCATTATGCCGGTGCTAACGGCGATACCTCTGCCACAATATGTGTTTGGCACAATGTCACCAAAACCGACGGAGAGAAATGTTATTGCGATAAGCCACATCGCATTGAGTAGGTTAGCATGTTCTTCATCGTGAAACCTTTTGAAAATAAATTTCATCGCTTTACTCGGTATGTTAACCTTTATTTTATTGAAGGTTTAAAGTATAGTGTAAAACCTACCTATCCGTACTGCGCGCAAGCAAATCCCATCGCATAAGTGAACAGACTTTTGTAATAAAAGAAAGAAATTGAAGAAATAGAGAGATCGTATCGTCTTGAAGAGTTTGACTTTGATTGTGAAATTGAAATTGCTTCAGATTGTGAAGTTACCTATGACACATAAAATGGCTCACCTTTACCGAACTAGCAAATATTACCTAGACAAAGCAAGATTTTATAATAATCCGACACAGCAGGAGATACGAACTTGAACTTTTCTTGCAATGCCTAGATGGATAAAGTCAGAAGATATTAATTCTGTCTATTGAAGACTTCATTAGAATATACCCAAAAAGCCTACTATTTGTCATTATACATACCACCATACCGCAGGTGAGAGTAATGCCACGACCGCAGTAAGTGTTGGGGACTATATCGCCGTAGCCAACACAGAGGAAGGTTATAGCTGTCAGCCACATTGAGTTTAGCAAATTGGCATGGTCTTCATCGTGGAACCTGTGAGCCAAAATGCCCAACAAGAACCACAAAATAACCGATTCAGTAATAAAATAACTTATAAGAAGCCGAATTCACATTAAATTGAAGCCATTTGTCTAATCTTGTTAAATTTTTGAAAAATAAATTAAAAAGAGACATCAAAAGAAAATTGATAATTTGTTGAGCCGAATTACAAAATAGTCATAAATAATAAATTTTGCATGCCTCTTGAAAAAATAAAATTGAGAACTACACAAATACTAATACCGTATAATTTTATTACAACGTGCATACTAAACACTTATTTGGGTTCAATTTCAATATAGTATCTTACTGTTAGCCATGCTGTGATATCTTCATTTACTTACTCAGATACAGGGGTATAACAATATACACATAATGAACACTTATACAAGGCAACAAGAGGGAAGAAGACAGAGAAGAGAAGAAGAATTAAAAGCCTCCTGCTCATCGATAAGCAGAAGTAACTCTTAGATGCATGAGTGACAAAAGTGCAGTGGTTTTGGTGCGATTTACTTTCGGCAGTTTGTTGAAAGCTGATCTAACTGTGGTTTATTTATCCTCGAGCCATTTTGTGCGTAACGAGTTGCAGTTATAGTTAGATAAATAATCTACCAAGAAGTATCGGCATTGGTAAGTACAGTGCCGTCACTAATATAAAAGTGATTTTAGTTTACCTCCTTAGTGCGTTTTGTCTTAATACTTACATTGAGTCACAGCACTTTTCTCAATGAACAACATTTATGTGCGCTTAGTATTTTCATTAACATTAATAGCACATCAAGCATTTTCTCCACAACATCTGACTAAATCTAACATTTAAACTATAATATTGATTATTATATACAGCAGTTGTGTTTGATACTTATTTCATTTCTACTTTAGCGAAAGTATTCAAAGTCAAACTCTTATATCATTGTGATATTACGATTCACTACATTAACATCTTTTGAATATTCAAAGTAAAATTTGTAACATAAAACACAGAGGGTAAAAAGCAAAAAAAAAAAATTACAACGCCACAATACAGAAGCATTAGCATATCCATATAGGCAGTAACATCGATATATTTATAATTTTGTGTAAAAAAAAGACGGTGGTCAAACGTAAAAATAATTAAAGCAATACTGATGACTTAAATACTGAAAATGATTAGCTCATTAATACACATAAATATAAGTTCAATACATTTTATTTCTTAATTATTGGCGTATTTATATTTTATGTTATTCAATCTAGCCTTATAAACGACTATAACACCAACCTTTCGCATTGTCTCAGCGTCCAACTTGCGATAATCCATAAAGATACCATAAATACAAGTAACACAGTCCCAGGACATATGGTCATGAGAGTTTTTAATACAAACCTGTGAAATAAAAACTTTGTTGAGGTTGGTCTGAATCTATAGTTTATAATGCAAACTGTACAAAAATAAATAATTTCTATTGTTAACTTTATTGAAAGGTGACTCTGTTTATAGTTCCAAATTAATCACTTTAAGACAAAAGCTGTCAGTTTTAATAAGAACTTTAAATAAATTTCGTTTTTATTCAATTATTACATCTATCTCGATTTTAAGATTTACTGTAAACTTAAGTTTATAAATTTCGAAAGTATTTGAACTAGTTAATATTAATAGGAAATTATTTAAGTAAACTACAAGCTATAACAAATGTTACAACATTTAACATAATTTTATTTTAAATTGAATTTAAATTTTTATTTAAATTGAATTTAAAATTAAATTTATTTTAAATTATAAAATTTTTATAAATTAATTTAAAATTAATTAATTTTAATTTAACATAACAAATATTATGATTTCTTCAATAAAATTGTCTAAAATTAGTACGTAGGCTATATGAAATAAACATTGCAAAAACTGTGACGTGGACACTCGGATATTTGCTTCAAACCGTAAGAAATTTCAGATTTGAAGCAATCATTCTATCAATGCGTTTGTATTCAGACAGCGAGATGGTCATCTTAATTGAACTGTCGTATTTCCTTATTAGTTATGTAATGTATACCGTATACACATACCTAGTATTAAAATTAATTCTGTTCAAAGCTCCTATACTTCTTGAAGAAGCATCTGTAAATAGTTTGCTATGTAGAAGCATAACCCTGCATATGAGATACAGACGAAAGAACATCGGAAGAGACAGCGTGACGTCATATGGAACCTGAAATGAAAGAAATACCTTACTGTTGTATGTGCGTATAAACCTATACATGTATTCTCCGTTTAATTAAAATGAATTCAGCTATTAAATGAATTCAAAATGAATAATTTTCACACGTATTTTTAAACTGTATTTTTTTTGTTAACGAAAGGTTCTAAATAAATTAATATTATAATTAACAATTTGCATTATATATAAATATCTTAATACGTAAAAATCAATTCCCAAACTTAACTGTGGCTAAAAATAATTTATCGAACGCGAAAATTTTAAATAAATGTTAATCAATATTCAGTTAAAATAGTCAAACATAAAACAGTTAGATATAATCTAAAATAGAATAATCACAACACATAAAAAAACTAACACAACACACGTTTATAACACAAAAAGACAAAACATTTAACCATTTTGTTGATTACAGTTTTGTGAATAAAGTTTTTCGATTATCCTATAGTTTCAATGTAATGGCATGGACAATAACAGTTGGCAATACTAAATGGAAATCTGCCTTTTTACAGATATTTGTACATAAATTTAATAAGATTTTAAAAAATTCTTACATATTTTATACAAGTTTTATTTGTTTTATTTAAGAATAAGATTAAAAATAAAAGAAATGATATCCTTAGATTTATTAAAAAATATTCACTTGATCTGCAATAACTATAAATGATAAAATATGTATAATTTAAAATGGTTTGTTTTGTTAAACAAACATTATGATATCTGCAAGAAACTGTTCGAGATTTGGCGAAGAAGGTGTGTTAAATTCAATGTATTACTAAAATAAAATTGTTCAAATTGCGTTATAATATAAATAAAAATAATATTCTAAAAGTTTATTAAAATTATAACAAAATAATCAATAACAGAATTAGTAATACAGTGGACTGCGTAACATTCAGGGTAAATGTGCGTTATGTTTATTAATCAAAACACCTATGTGCAAACCAATACCCATGCTTTTTAAAACCACATAAGTAATATAGCAATGTTTTCGCTAAAACAGTTCGTATACAGACCTGTATTTGCTTATACACTGTGCCCTATAGAGGAAATGAAATATAAATATCATTGTAGAAAAAAAATTAAAGAACAATAAAATATGTATACAACGAAAAACAAACAACAAATAAGTATATTGTGTTCTTCTAATTACAGAAGAACCGGTTGCGGGCCGCGCGGCCTGCGCCCGGCTTCGAGTGCAGCAGTCCCGGGTAAGTGTACAAAGTATATTCTATGCCGCGGCAATGCTTGTGTGAGATGTAGTGTGGTTGTATGTACGTATGTATGTATGTAGGTGTGTGTGAATGTAATTGAATCCCTACATCTAAGTTACTTTAAATAATTTAAAACCACTAAAATATTTCTAAATTAAACTAAATTTTTCAATTAACTTAGCTCCGCGAGAACATAGTATTTTTAGATATACGTTATACCTAATAATGAAATCAATATAATAAATTAAAATCAAAATGACAATGTAATCAAATAACATTTTTGTAAAATCAATTTGTAACTTACAACTTCAACACCTATAACTCCACCCTTATTAGCTAGTTTTGTTGTCCAAGTAAAGGTATACTCTCCTGGGATGGGATGAACAGCACAAATGGCAAGTTCAAGAGCAATCTGGGCTATCCGTTGCCACGTCATTGCTATCCGCCAATCATCAGCGCAGTTGTCTATCATAAATAACTGAAAAATATAAAACTATATCATAATAGCAAATATTAAATTTAAAAAGTTTTTAATTACGATGCGAAATAATCATGACAACATCGTGATTATAAAGCGATATGAAATAATCGGGATAATAATATCGTTATTATAAGGCGATGTGAAATAATCATGATAATAATAATGTGATTACAAATCGATGTAAAAGAATCATGATAATAATATTGTGATTATTTCACATCACATTATGGCAAAGATATAAATATTATTATTATTATTATAGATTGTTCTTTAGATAGATTTAAGCGGTGCAAAGTCGCATCGCGTTTTTTTTAAGAAGATATCTTAACAGTTTATGTTCATAAGTTAAAAAGAAGAAAGAAGAATAGTTTGTAAAAATTGTGAGTGGATAAATAATGCACAGAAATGACTTTTTATTTGAACTGCGTTCCGTATAATGATATTTTTTTATTTTTGCAACAAGCAGCCTTTTCAGGTAATTTTATTTTACTATTAAAGCATAAACCTTACCTGTACTTCTAAAGCGTGATAAGCCACGATTAGGCCGAGTAAAATCACAGTTGACATTGATATTAGCGTCTTGAATGCTTGTGAATATATTGACGCCTGAAACAGTTATGTTAAAGGTTATATGTAGCTTCTAGAATAAAAATATACGAGCTATTTCGTTAAAAACGTTAATAAAGTTGTTGCCAAAATTACGACATTCGTTTAGAATTTTTATAGGTACTTAATATATTTATTTGATGCGAAAATATTTTTTTATAAGGCTCTACAAGGACGATGAAAATGACATATATTTCAAGTGACCTTATGGTAACTATTATATTTACCAGACCATAAAATACAGTTTTAGTTTAAGGTAAATTTTGTCACTTTTTCAATGAGTATTTTATATTACTAAAATAGTTACGTATAGACTTTGTTGAAAAAAGATTGACTATCAGTTTTTGTATCGTTAGAGGATGAGGAAAATGTTTATTGTACGCTTGCTAGTGACATATTAACTTGTAAGCGATCCTGTCCCCGTTTTTTGCCACAATATGAGAAGAAAGTGGGATAATTCTACGAGTATGTGAAAAGTTTATGTATTATGTTGATACAACATTATGGATATTAAAATTATGCATGGCATTGATGAATTACAGTATAGGACATATTCTAATATACTAAAGTAAGTAAAGTAACCGGCTGTTACCCTCTGCTAGGCATAGGCCTTCTGTTTTTGTTTTTTGGAGGCCGGCTCTCTGTTTTTTGGAGAGAGGGATTGGAGCTAACACGCTGCTCCAATATGGATTGGTAGGTTACACATATCCCCAGAATTCTCTGGAGATATGCTGGTTTCCTAACGATGTTATCCTTCGTCGAAAAGCGGGTGATAAATTGCAATTATCAATTAGACACATAAGTTTAACAGAAAAACTATTTGGTGCCTGCCCTGAGTTCGAACCCTTGACCCCCTCGAAAGAGTCTCACGGTCTCACCGATAGGTTATGTCCATGTACAGGTTATGGTATACATAGGTAAGGACCATATGGTATGCATATTTTGAACACTTCCAACATAAAGAGAACAGAGAGAGTGACCGTCGAGTATTTTATCAATATGAGCACAATTAATTGATTTTATCAATATATAACGTGTGATAATTTATAAATGCTAGTACAACTATTTGAAACACGAACATCGTTAAACTAAAATATACTACCATCGAACTAGTGAAACATAACATGTTTGATATTATATGAAAGGTCTACGATTTTTTATGAAGGCAATATATCACTAAATTATTGCAAAAGACTTGCAAATACTCTTGAGCTAAATTTATTTATACAAAATGTAAAATATTTAAACATTACTGAGTTTCGGATTGGAACGATTTCGGTATATGACTTACTCGTAATCAACATTAATTTATTCGTAGGTAGTTGTGGTTTGTATTTAAAGTACTAAATACCTTAGAAATTAACATGCGTTAAGAATGCGACTGAAAACCTATTTCAGTCGCATTCAGTTTTATTTGTATATTCGGACTATCACTACGTAAATTATTCATGTTGTTTCAAATTCTACATATAAAAGGCAATTCATTCTCACCTTAGTATATACACCCGCACTAGAAAGTTCATTTTCTATAACCATGATTATAATACCAAACATTCCCATCACTAATGCGTAATCACTTATTCGTTTTCTTTTTTCAAATAACGCCTTTCTTCTACCTAACCTGAAAAATTGAAATATTTAACGTTATTTTATTACACATAATTTATATTGTATATATAATAACTCAATATAAAGTGAATATAAAATATGCGATTTTGAGGCTTAAACATTTACGTTTTCCACTCATATTTCATTTTGTGTTTCATTTTTACTTTTAAATAAAGTGATTGTCTTTATTTCATATTGAAAACCGTTTTTAAATCTTAAATATATGGGTATTTATTGATAATTTAGGTAATAGTTTTGATTTTCCCAAGTATGATTTTGCGTAAATAAAAAAACAGCAGAAAGTAAAAGCGGCGTACAGCCCCATTGCTTAAAAACAGATTCCTCTTTCATCGGGAAGAGAGATAAATATTTCTTTGACCTTCGAATTTCTATCTCGCTTAGGTAACATTAATGGTAACACAAACACCGGAAATTCCCAAAATATGAAGATATCTTTTTTTTCTTTCACGGTAAAACATCTGAAGCCAGAGTCCAGTACATAACATAATTAATAACATTCCAAGTATATAAAGTAAAAATATTTTTTTGTTAGTTTTTATTTTATTTAAGCAAATGTTTGTGATCGAAAATTTGGCATTAAAAATACATTCAACACGCAGTTTGCTTAGATGCTTCAAATTTTCAAAGCATGGGTATTTTACTACATTAAATTTTATTTTGGTAAAAACAATTGAAGAGACTTTAAATAACAAATATCAGAAGGATTACCGACTCGATTCAGTTAAATGGAATTCGTGCCAAGAGGGTACAGTCCCTGGATTAAGCAATAATGAATGGTTAAGTTATGCTTATCTTACTATAACTGATCGTTAAATTTACTCCCACATGGTTATTAATTATACATTTCTTAAATTATATGTTATTATTGTATAAATTATATAATTATAATATATAATAATTCTTCTTAATAATATATAATAATTTTTTGTATTAGTATTATATAAATTATAATTATGATTATAAATAATAGTAGACAGTGAACCGTCCAGACAATGCTGTCTGTGTACATCCATAATTGGTGCATGTATTAGACGTTTTCTTATTTTTGTATGTAGCCTAATTAATATGGGTGCTGTTGATGTTCCTTAATAAATAAAAAAATTGATAATAGTAGAATAACAAGTATTTTAAAATATATTTTGTGTCCAGATAAAAAGAGCAAGCAATGTTAAACGTTTTCTTTAAACACTAAATTAATATCAGCTATTTGGTTCCCATACATGTTTGATTAATTAATTAATGATTAATATTTTGTACCTATACACACTCAAACACAAACACTTAGGGCTGCTGGAAGAGATTGCTTATAGCGATAAGCTTTCCTTTGTACACGTTTTTCTATTTAAATAATTTATCTGTTAACTTGAGTACATAAATAAATACAAAATAAAAAAAAATGTTTATTTGCAGTAATAAATGTGCGCTGGTTCTTTAAAACACCAGAGCTTAAGAAATGCTGAAACCGTTAATGAGATAAAAGAGTTAATAACAGTTATAACTTCAATTATCTCTATAAGATTATTTTAATATACCAGCAACCATTGATTTTAATGGAATTTATACCAAAGTTCACTTTCACTAGATTAACCTTATGACTGGCATAATAAATGTTGATCGTCGGATCATTTAATTAATATTCGCCTTTGACGGATTCAACTTTGATTTCAAGTAATTAACTGACAAGGGACTTAACTTGTGATTAACTGCCCGAATTTTATGAGGGCACGGCGCAATAAAAGAACCAAAGTTTACATAAAAGAGCTGTCCCTCCAATTTATAACTTTGAAAATGTGAGAGACATTTTTTACTTAAACGATTCATATAGTCCCTGACTTAAAAAATGTTATATGTTAACTTTATGGTAAATAAATAATATGAATGTTAAATTAAATTTGATTTTAGTAGTTACATGAAATTAATCTTATAAAATTAGTTTTTATGTTTTATTAGTCAAATATTAGACAATTAAAGCACAATTGTGTTTTATTGGAGACTAATTGAAGTATTAATCTAAATTCCATACTGTATTGTTTCTTTTTGACAAAATCATACATACATACACATTTTAAAAGATTCTGCACATTTAATTCAGCGTTATAAAACTAACTTATAAGACATTTAAGATAAAGCTAAAATCTTATTTTAACATATTCCTGAGCACACATTTGACTGAACTATAATATCAGTAGCATTCAGAATCTCCCAAGCGTTTAAGAAAGCGCAATTTTCTCGAGACTTTTATCTTTTTCTATTTTTCCCATTACAATTAAGAAAATCTTAGATAAGAGCTTTTTCCTTGGCAAGTGTTCATGAAAATACTTATCTTTAATATTTAAATGAGTTAAATATAGCGTGTGTGTGTGTGTGTGTGAGTGGGTGTGTGTGGGCGTGTGTGTTTGTGTATTTTCTGATTTTCGGAAACGGGTCCAATGATTTTCATGAAACTTAGTACCTATGTAGAGGGTTCTGGGACGAAAAATCAATTTAGTTAGGTTTTATAAAAAAGCCAAAAAATGTAAGAAAAATAAACTTTTTAAAAGCACACCGATTTTTGTAATATTTTGCAAATCATTGGTTCAGTATTAAATATCATTATATAGTATATCATTATATATCATTATATAGTATCATTATAGTATCATTGATTCAATCAGTAGATTCACATGCATCTTCCTATCGTTATCCCAATGTAAGTGGAGTCGGCACAAAATGCTAAAGACATGTTGCCACATGATTTAACTACGTGTTTTACGACCGGTCGCCAGCCTGACGTCAACTTACCTAAGTCGTATTTAATGACACCTCGGTAAGAAACAGGGTTGTACATTCTACTCAACCGGATAGAACGCGGCGGGTAAACGTACCTTAATCGCCTTTTACGACACCTCGGTAAGAAATGACGGTGGTCTATTCTACTCAGTGATATTTATAAAAAATTAAACCGGTAAATGTATAACTGACTTTAAAACCTTGATACGTATTGTATGTGACGTGTATCTGAGTAAATAAATAACTAGAAATGCAATAAATTCTGAAGACGAACAAAATCGATTCAGCGCCGATGCAAGTTATTTTCGTTCGTTCAAGGCTGCCGTATACCGAACGATGAATATCAAGGCTCTATTGGTGACAGCATTAATAAAGTAGAAGGAATAATCGAATTACTCAAACAAATAATTCTTAGTTATGTCATTAGTTTGGCAACAGATGTTTCCAATGAGAAAAGTCATTATTAAATGCTGAAAATCGATATCCTACTAATATTATAAATGAGAAAGTTAGTGAGTATGGATGTATGTTTGTTACTCTTTCACGGAAAATCTGCTGAACCAATATCGATGAAATTTAGCACAATTATTCCATATACACTGGAATAACATATAGGCTATATAAATCCTATTAATTCTATAGTAGATGTCACTAAAAAGCGCCATCTACTATCAACCTATCACGTGACAACAGTTCACGCGAACAAAGTCGCGGCTAAAAACTAGTAATTAATAATGCAAGACCTAATGTGCTTTATATCTGTAACTATTCATAGGTAGTTTTTGTATATATTTAAGTAAAATAAAAAAAGGTGATATTTTCTTTATACTTAGATCGTCATAAATGAAAAAGATCGAAACCTAGGTTTATAAGCCATGTGGTATCCGGCAGAGTAGAATAGACCACTCTTAGACACTCTCTAGTCGTAAAAGTTGACTAAGGTAAGTTGACGCGCAGTATAGTATACGGCTGAGTAGAATAAACTACCCTCATTTCTTACCCATGTGTCGTAAAAGGCGACTACGGTAAGTTGACGTCAGGCAGACGACCGATCATAAAATAGTAGCCAAATCATGCAACAACATTTTTCCCCCCACTTAGTGTTTGACCCCACTTAATGTGGGGATAGGTAGATAGAGATACATGAGAGTGATGATCAAAACGTAGATTTATGAACTACATAAACATTATTGTCCAAAAAATAACATGAAATAATAGGAATATTTATTATTATTACCTAATAGAATGTATAAATTTAATCGTGGTATAAAATTGCCGGTAAGTTATTAATAATAAAAAATAATAATATAAGGGCAACGTCAGAGAAAATTCTTAAAATAAATAAGGAAAGGTATAAATGGTGAATAAAATAACTTCGGTAAGGCATAATCTATGGCAGGTCAAACAATAAAAAAAAAGATTTAGAAAAATCACTGTCCACAACGTAATAAAAAAATTTATCATAATATAGATGTTGAGGGTAAGACGTTTAAAGTACATATCTTTCGAAAGGCGAAAGGCAATCTCTTACGCCAATTGAATATACAGATATCGATGTGTTTGAAAGCAAACATGACTCTATTTCATACCACATCACGTTTCTCAATTTGAACCTAACATATCGGCAATTTGACGGCAACGTGACAACGTGAAGTAATTTGTCTTTATAATGGTTTCATGTTTATTTCCCATACACATAATACTGGATTTACGCCCTAGGCCTGGGCAAGATTTGAGGAGAGGAAGAAAATTAGCAATGCCAAAATTTTCCAGGCGAAAAAATTATAGACACATTCCTTTGAATTCCCCACATAAAAGTAATAGACCAAAATTAATACAATTTATTCTAATATTAGAAACTATGAAAGCCCAACGGAGAGACCGCGTGACTCTTTCGAGGTCACGGGTTCAAACCCCGCGCCAATACCACTAAGTGTTTACCTATACTAAAACTTATGTGTCTAATTGATAATCGCAATATACACGCTTTTTAATGGAGGAAAACATCATGAAGAAACATGTATATCTCTAGAGAATTGTAGGTATGTGTAAATCACCAATCCGCATCGGAGCAGCGTGGTAGGGCTCAGCTCCAAACCCACTCTCTAAAAATGGAGAGAGGAGGCCTATGCCTGTGGGATAGTAACAGGCCTTTATTTCGCTTTCTATTCTAACATTAAGGGCCCCATGACAAACAATGACTACAGTGGCAATAAACCTAAATCCGCCACTGCATACACCACTTTGCTAAAAAAGGTACGGGTTGAAATTTAATCATCAATGGAAATTTAGTCCATAAATAATAATAATATAAAACGCTTACGAGTGGCCTTTTTAAAAATTCAATAAACATAAAAACATACAAGAGCGTAATAAGGCATATTTTAACAGTCGTGATCCTGAAGAGTTGAAGCAAAAAATATGTATAACATTTAACTATTATGTACTATAACTCGATTAATTGCCACTTCAAGTAATAATAGAAAGTACTCGTTTTACAGTAAAGAGGTTTTTGGTATCAAGATATATTTAGAGCAAATATTTATTACAAGCAACTAATAAATTGTAAGAAAAAATGAATTATACGTAAATTAGCGAAGTTAAGTATTTTAAGCATAGATAGTCATCATGAGACAACATGTTTATAACATGTTATGTCGACCCTATTTAGATTAGAATAAGGGCAGTACGATGATGATGATCTTTAAAAATAAAAAATACATTCCAATATGGAAGGTGATAACTGCATATTAAGATTTTCTTGTAGAATTCAGGTCAGCACTCTAATTGTGAGAACAATTCCTTGAGATTAATCAAGAGTGATGGAACATGAAACGCTGACGACCTCATTTCATTTTCCTAAAGACGAAAAGAAATTTTTAAAGATGAATGTTTGAATAACAACTCATTAATTTGATTTTGATAGCAGTGCTGATAATAATCAAGTAATGCTTTTCTAAGTATTAACAGAAATGTACCGTGAAACGTATTTACATATAATTTCTTTAAGACTTTCTAAGAAAAGTGGACACACGTTCATTTTAGTTATGAATAGAATACTGTGATCTTGTCAATTAATATTTAACATTGGCGTTTTGTATATAATAGCGGCTTTTTGAAGGTTTATATGAATGACACCTAAAGATAAGTAAAATATTTTTTGAAAGGTCATTCAATATTTTTAGTCAATGACTGCCATTTAGTCTATTGTAAATAAAACATCATCAGTCAGTAAACTTCACGTTAAAATATCATCCTCTGCCCTTATCCCACTCTAAGAGGGGGACATATTTTACGAGCGGCCACCTGCCTGACGTCAACTTTCCATAGTCGTAAATTACGTAAACCTCGGTAAGAAAAAGAATGGCCTATATTACTCAGTTGGATACCACACGGCGGTTCGGCTTACGTTAGTCGCCTTTTACGACACCTCGGTAAGAAATGAGGGTGGTCTATTCTACTCAGCCGGATACCACACAGCATATTGACTACGGTAACATAAATACAAAATTAATTTAAACTAGTTAATATAGCACATTGATTTCGCGCTTGCAATCTGAATTTAATTGGCTCAGTGATAATATTCTCGGAACCATACATATTGCATCGTGTCAGGATGTCTTGATTATTATTGAATACTAAATAATGAAATATGGATCTAAGTAGCCGTCCGATCACGCGTTGCTGTTGCTCAGTCTGGATTCGCCCTCGAAACAGAACTCAACAGTAAAAAAAATTATCCCATCACTACTAAACTTTACAGGGTGATCCGTTGGGTTATCCCAAAGATTGTCTGAAAATTTCATTAAAATCGGTCTAGCCATTTTAAAGTCTATAAAAGACATACAGAAAAACATTTATTTTTATATATTAGGATTATTTTAAAATTACTGACAAATCTGTTTTAACAAATAACAAATAATAGTGGACTTTTATTATGAAGTTTCTAACAGTATTTTAGAAGTATCTAACGCTGTACTTAAAAATGTATATATTACACAAATAAAAAGTTTCAGACGATTGTATAAGTTGCATGTTTGTAGAAGAACTCATAAATAGGTAAGTAAAAGAAAAATTTTCGTAAAAATACTTAAGAAAATTTTCACTTTCTTCTTTTATACTTACCCTCTCAAAGTGTTTTTGTGTTTGAAATATAAAAAACTTGAGTCAAAAATTAAACCAACAAAACCCAATTTCACTTAAGTATAATAATGACTACTTACTTATGAGACACCGTAACAATAAATTAATTCATAAACAGAATATTCGATGAAGTTAAAATTAGTACGCTTAAAATTAACCATAAAAAGTTCTAACCCAAGTTAAATCTATTTTTTTTTATGGTATAAAATGCTTTTAGACTTTTTGATATCAACCTACAATTGCGTTAAAATACCTTATAATTAGATCGATTTAACTTATCCCTTTTTTACCAGGAAATCTCATTATCATGTGATATCATAATCATATCATCATCGCCGCCCGACGGGGATGAGCGGTGGATATGACTCGCGCCAACTAAAAACCTGACATTTCTCCACCAACCCATCTCTGACAGCAGTAGTTTTGCATCTCGGAGAGTGCCATTTTCTGTCGAGGTCTCTCTAAACAGTGGCCTTTCCCTGCGCTAATCGATGCATCGGGAGCACCAGCTGCATCGACCACCTCAGAGACCTACTCCTTACTTATCTTATCCCTGACCTTAAAGATTTAATTTATTTTTAGATTAAATATGGTTCAATCGCTAAAACCACAAGTAACAAACAACAGACTGGTTAATAGGTAATGTATAGAAACCGGCTATACTCACGTCTTATTCTATCGGGTTAGCCCGACTAGTTTCGAACCCAACCGGGGCACTTTTTCATGAGCTCTTTTCACAACGTTATCGCGGCGGGATGGGTTGTGTTGGTCGGGCTAACCCGATAGAATGAGACGTGAGTATAGCCGGTTTCTATACATTAACTATGAACACTGCTCACGATAGTTCAAATTTAAAAAGAGTGGTTCCTTTAAGATTTGAAACAATACGTAATTTTGTCAAGTCAGCTCAGTTTGATATCGCTATATCTGGCTATACCTTATAAGCAAATCTGTATCTATATGGATGCCGTGTAGAAACGTGTTAAGCATAAAATATACGAAGCACGTCGCAAGTTCTATATTACATAATACCACGCAAAATTCTTGTATTAAATCATGGCTTGTATTAATCAATCATAAACACATCAGTTGTGACGTGTTTTGTTTGTGGTTTTCCTCACTATAATACCTTACCTGACGTCTTTTGTAGATTCGTAGATATGCATCTTAAATTTTACTCAAATCTAACACCACTGTATTAATTTAAAAATAATGTTTATAGAATTAATTATCATCATCATCATCACTGTCCTGCCCTTATTCCACAACATGTTATAAACATGTTGTAAAGTGATTTGGCTACGTACATTACTATATCTATTCTACTCAGCTGGTATAGGTATTCGAATATATTCTAAATGTAACGATTTATTTTAAGTTGTGTAATCCCGCGAAGGATCCAAAAAAGACAATTAATTAATATTTTAATGGTAGTACCTGGGTGACCGAGCCTTGCTCGGTAATTTTTAAAATAATGTAAAAAAAAATAAAATTAACAAAAAAAAATTGAAAAGAAAAATTAAAAATAATAGAGCAGGTGGGGCTCGATCCTAGGTATTTTCTCCTTTCTAGACCGCTCGTTCCCCAAATGAACCACCATGACTTTACGTTTGACAGCGAAAAATTATAATTGTATTCAACGTAAATTTCAAAAAAAATTTAGAGCCCGAAAACAGGGATAAAACGACATTTTTTAAAATAAAACTTATCTAGTTCGATTTTTTCCCCCAAAAATCCCCCACATGCTGAATTTCAGGAAAATTGTTGGAGCCATTAATTAATTAATATTAAAGATAAAAAAAATTATAAAACATTTTAGATATTGGAAAATAAAGATAATGGATACAGAAGCGAAGATAAATACGGTCAAAACTCATCCTTGGGTACATCTTTTCAGTTCTAGCCCTTTAACGCCGATAACAAACAGGGTGAAAGTCTTCATACGAATTAGTACAAATCTTAAGAGTTAGAGTATCACTGTCGTATTGCGTCCTGTATTAATATAGCTGGCACTTACTTGATTAATGATATACTGCGTTGTTTATTAGATGTATTTATTATTGCTCTACATTTGTAACATGTGTCATTATAACATATAGGGTAAAGTGCCCAATTATTGACACTTTTAGAACGAGCGTATAAAAATAAATAAATAAAAGCGTTCCACAATGTTTCGAAATAACGATAAATTTTGGTAAATATACACAACTATTTTAAGATGTTGCCAGTAAAATCAAATTCTTAATAGGATATTATTTGTTATTGAAATTATGATATTTATCGAATTACAATGGTTTACCCAAATATTGACACTGAATTCCCTATTATCGGCAATTCTAATTCCAGTTTATTGACACCCTTCAATTTTCATCAGTATTCAAAAATACTGATGAAAACTAAGTAAAGCACGCACTATTGGGGACCTTATTTATGTTTTTATGTATTAAAAGAAACTATTACATATCTAAAAAATTTCTTTATTTTGAATCCTAGTAATGAATATTTTTTTTGTATTGGAAAATAATCAGTTTTCTAAGTAAAATTTTCACTAAATAATAATTTTCTTACTTCGGTGACTTCGGTTGAGTCTGTTTTTTATTTTTTGACTTCTTTGCTTTCTTCTGGGTCTTATTTACATTTTTTTACTCGTTCATTTTTTCTCTCTCTTCTTATCTTTGTCTTATCCCTTCAGATTTTTCTTCTTTAATTTTAATTGTTTGATATTCCTGTTCCTTCCATTTAGCTGAGGTTAAAACAAAAGAAGCCCTTTTGGAATGTTTGGTTCCTTTTTTTGTGGCATCTTTGGTATTACAAGAATGTCTTGTAATTTAAGAGGAGTACAAGTTAATAAAATTTTTGTAGAAAGTTGAATGGAAGGGTTTTCAGTATCTTCAAGTGATTCTATTTTGTTGTAATCATGCTGTGGATCTGTTTTTAGCCCTATGTCCTCTCTTATATTTATCACATCACGTCGCTTTCACGCACTAGCTGCTGTGATTGCTTCAGGAGTCCGCAAACTAAGACTAGTGTGACGCTGCAAAAATAGCTTGAACCATTTTTCGCCGTTCGTGACTCCAAGTCTCTTCTTCTTAGTTAAATAAACGCTAACACTGCTTATAACATCATCTTTCCGTTTCGGAAAACTTTTTTGCAGCATATATTAATCCAGTCCCATCAAAATGTCTTTGTTCATCCTCGGTGAGTACTGCAGAAGGCAGGTAGGCAGGTAGAAGGTAAATTATACTGAGGGTTTTGTAGTCTGTACATTAATTTTTGTACGGGGCACTTGAAAAGTTTTGGCTGCTAGCTTTCGACTCATACATTGTGTATTGCATCTAGGGCTTTACTTATATTATCTATCGATTATTTCTAGATGGGTTTCTAGGTTTCATATTTTAATTCAATTCTGCATCATAAAATAATCTTAACGAAATTAATTTTAGTGACCCATTTAGGCTGACCATTTATTGACATTGAAATATCCAATTATCGACACTAATGTCCATAACTGGTAATTCCAACTTGACACCAGTGTCAAAATTTGGAACGAAGTTCTATACAAGTTATACCAGTAGTTGCATGTGTTTACAAGTCTTAGAAATAGCAATTCAAAACTTTAACCATTCTGTAAACTTAGTTTTACAAAATCCCAATTATTGACATGGATGTCAATATATTGGTATTCATGTACTATCAGTCAACCATACGTTGACACCATAAAACAAACTCAATTACATTAAAATTTTGAAATAAATCTTATCGATTAGTTAACTTGGACTATAAACAGCAGAATAACACTATAGTCGATGTATGTAAGACTGATTACAGAATGTTTTAACAATAATTGTAAGATACTTACCTTGTCAAATTTTTAAGAAAACGATAAATTATTACTTAATTAATTATGTGCGCTTTTTCATTCAGCTGTTTAGTCGCAATATTATTTTTATTGCAATTTAATGTTGCCAAAGTAAGAAATTATGATATTATCTAATAAAATTGGAACAAATGGAACTATTTAGGGTTGTTATTTTCTTATTTTTGGAAGAAAATTGCTAGGGTGTCAATTAATTGGATAGGTGTCGAGAATAGGTTAGCTTACCCTACTTCTGTTAATTTAATTACTTTAATTACTTTCGCATTTATAATATTAGTAGGATATATAATAGTAGGATAGGATTTATAGCTAACCTAATTTATTTACATATCAAGATATTACAATATAAACATAAATAATATGATTTTAGAAGATTCATTTGTAGCGATTTATTAATTAGTTGCCGCATTGATAATTTCCTGATAATAATCTCATAGTTATCACAGAATACTCCAAACCTTTGTCTTGGTGAAGTGTGAAACAATAATTAGTAGTATAGTTATCTATGCATCAGAGATTAATTTGAACCTTGACCTCTTTCATAGTGAATTAGATTTTAATTGGTACTATGATAACCAATCTGATATTGCATTGTTGTAGGTCATAAAGGCGCCTTCTGTAGTGGAACTAGAATATAGATCTATCAGATAAACCTATTGTGGATGTTGATTAGTCTAAAGATTATTGTAGTCGTGAAGGTATTTTCAAGATATGTTTGTTTTGTTGATTATTAAAAATTTTTGATCAAGGTGAAATAAGAAGTCCAGCTTTTTCGTAGAATTGCTATCTTTACCGTTATAATCTTCATCATCATATCCACCCACATTCTTTTATATCTGAATTGAGCATGGAATCTGTATGATTTTTAGTATTTGAATACATACTTAAGGGATAGAAAGCGGTATAGGCTACTTATTATTTTCTCGGAATTAATTAATATTAATTGATGCAGACGAAGTCGAAAGCAAGAATTATAAATATGTAGATATAATCAGATTTCATCCTAAAAACGTCGTTTTATCCCTGCTTATGGACACTGAAAAACTGCTACAATATTGTTATAAAACACATGTTTATTAACCTGTCACCTGCAAATTTATAATAGCTTAGTTGGGAACGGGTGGAACAAAGAAGTGAACATACCCCCGTTCGAGTCCAGATGTCACCAGCCCTTTTTTATCTTAAAAAAAATACTGACCAAAGCTCGGTCACCCCAGTCTTATTTATCACTTAATAGATATCTTAATTGTAAGTTAATATATTTTATTATAAGTTATTTAGAGATCAGACAAAATAGAGAGAAAACATTCGAGCTGCAAGCTACAAGTCTTTTATTTTAGAATATAGTTTTGAGATATTGTTTTGCGTAAACCCTTTTATTTATTTAATAGTAACAGTAAGAATAAAAGAAACTAATTTTAATAGTGCTAAAAATAGTAAAAAATTACAATTTTAATGAGCTTCAAAAGTATATTTGATAAAAGTATATTTTAATGTCTGAATTCTTTATTAGAATACATATTTAAAAGATTTTTTTCTGAAAGGTTAAATTTGAATTTCACAATTTGAATTTAAATGAATACAACTTTTTGTATGACTACAAATCTTAAATTAACATACTATTTCAAATTCAAATAAATTGAGAAGCAAACGCAATAAGTGTTTAGAATTTGTATTAACCTATTAGTGTAGAACGTAGCTTAATAAGATTATAAGTTAGAAACTACGGAATAAGTCCAATTTGTAAAAGCTGGAGTCATTAGTTTTCTCGAGTCTCAGTTAACTGCTTCTCGGCGTACATGAGACATCGAGAGTGCAAAATTAAATACTTGAAAAATCTTCAGACTTCAAAGTTATGTACTAACTTTATAAACTAGTTTACTTACTAGTATATGTGTACCCAGCTCAAATTTTCAGAGACAGAGTCGGATTTGCTGAATTTTTTTCATTTTCTTAGATCAAACTAGCTACGCCGAGTGGTATCCGGCTGAATAAAATAGTACCACCCTCATTTCTTACCGAGGTGTCGTAAAAGGCGACTAAGGTAAGATGACCCGTCGTGTGGTATCCGGCTGAGTAGAATTGACCACCCTCATTTCTTACCTAGGCGTCGTAAAAGACGACTAAGATAAGTTGACACACCGTGTGGTATCCGGTAGAGTAAAATAGACCACCCTCTTTTTTACCGAGGTGTCATAAAACACGACTAAGATAAGTTGACGTCAGGCAGTCGGCCGGTCGTAAAATACGTAGCCAAATCATGTGACAACATGTTTGTAACATGTTGTGCCGATCCCACTTAGAGGACAAGGGCAGGAGAATGTATGTAGATCAAACTAGCGAAACGCGCTGGATTCGCCCACGTGTAAATCAGTGTGTCCCACAGCTTTACCCGAGTAAAATCTGACCCCGCGGAAATTTATTCAATAATGTACTATTCATCTAAACCTTCCTCAGAAATTACACTTTTAGTAAAAACCGTTCAAAAACCCGTGTAAACCTTTTTAAGAAAATCAATAACATACAGACGGCTTTTGACTATTTTGTTTTTTATAATATTTATAGATGATTACGTTAATATATTAACTCTACGATGTCTTGCCGAACTGCGAAAATACACTTTGAGCGTGATATGATTTGAATTTTTTGATAAAGGTAACATATACAAAAACGATAATAAGCACACGTAATTCCTATACTGTGTTGAGACGTCCCCTATAAGCTACGCAGTGGGGCGCGCATTCCTCACCGAAGCGCGATCTTTACCAATCCGCGCATATGCAAGACGAGCGCATGCACGCGTTGTTCGTTATTACGTAAGTTTATTTTACTTCTGACAGATTTTTTTTTATAAAAAGTAAAATACCTATACTAAAGTGATAATAAACACATCTAATTCATGTACTGTGTTGAGACGTCCTCTATTGTTTACGTAGTGGAGCGCGCGCTCCTCATCGACGTTCGAAATCTTTGCCTATTCGCGCATATGCAATAGGAGCACGCGTTGTTCGTTATTACGTAAGTTTATTTTACTTTTGATTTTTTTTTATAAAAAGTAAAATATACAAAAGCGATAATAAACAGATTTAACTCCTATACACCGTTGAGACGTCCTCTAGTACGCAGTTGAGCGCGCGTTCCTCACCGATACGTGAGATCTTTGTCGATCCGCGCATATGCAATCTATACGCACGCGATGTTTGTTTTTACGTAAGTAATTTTAGACTGAGATTCTTTGTTAAAGGTAAAGCAAAAGTGGCAATAGCATACCTATATCCTATATTTGGTTTGTGTTTGGACGTCCCCCCTCCCTTGTAGGTCCCGCCGCCGAGCGCGCGTTCCTCGCCGAAGCGCGGATATTCGCTCTGCACGCCGACGAGCGCGACGCCCGCTTCCTCGCCGGCTGCGTCCCTCCCGCCGGAGTACGCCTTCATTGCGCCGGGGATAGAGAGCGTCGACACCGGCTTCCGGAGCTGCAAAAGATTAGTTCTGTATTTAAAATTCTCGCAGCACTCAGGATATGAGGTTTTGTTTTTGTTACTTAACTTCCGGGAAGGTTTTAGCTTCAATTCTAATATTTGACTTTGCGAGTTTTCGACTGTGTTGAATGTTATTTGAAACGTGTCAATAAGTTAAATATGGTAGTTGTGCAAATTTATATAAATTTATATTTAATTTCGTACATTAATATAAATACCAAAGTAATTTTTCAAGTATTTTTACATTGTTGAATTCAACTTATAGGTTTATTGTTATCACAACTATTGTAATAATGAATCAATTTTGATTTCTGTTTCGTTTATTTTATGTATTTTTATGCGTACTATATATGAATTAAATACGACTTGTAGTATTCAGCTGAATATAATAGTACCACCCTCATTTCTTACCGAGGAGTCGTAAAAGGCGACTAAGATAAGTCGACCCGACATGTGGAATCCAACTGAGTAGAATAGACCACCCTCATTTCTTACTAAGGAGTCGTAAAAGTCAACTAAGGCAAGTTGACCCACCGTGTGGTATCCAGTTGAGTTGAAAAAAAAGACCACCCTCTTTCTTATCAAATTGTCGTAAAATACGACTAAGTTGACGTCAGCAGGCGACCGGTCGTAAAATACGTAGCCAAATCATGTGACAACATGTTTGTAACCTGTTGTGCCGACCCTACTTAAAGTGGGATAAGGGCAAGAGGATGATGATATATAAATTATAATATATTAAAAAGTAACTACATAAAATAACAAAGTGGATTGTCCTTTTATATCTATATTATTATTTAACAATTATATTCAAAGAAACCAAATTCCATAAAGAACAAAGAGAGGAAAAATAATGAAACAGAGGGTATGAAATAAGTTAAACCGTGGAAAATTCCAATTTCGTTAAAAAGTAAATAAAAACTTTGTGAGTGGAACAGAAAGTTTTATACAATTTTCTTTTCTCTTAAAGGCTTAATTTAGTCATTGTTGTTTGTTTTTAGTATGTAAACATTCGCTAAGATTGTTTAAACCTTTTCGCTCTTAAATATTCCCATTTTTTAGACAAGTAGTTCTAAACTTGCATTAATGATAATGAATTTTTGTTTTTCCAAATTATTATACAATGTCGTAAGAAGTAAACTTTTAAATGAAGAAAATAGATTTTCAATCTCTGCCACAGACAAATACTTCAAAGTTCTGAAAACTTTACGTAAAGTGCTTCTAGCCTTACTCTTTTGAGTGAACTAATGCCACTTACAAGTTTAGTATCTCAACTTGACTAGTATAATATAAATAGTTACGTTGATAACTAAGAATGATATCTTCTTCAAATTTTTGAATTTAAATAATTATTATTTTACCAGCAAATATATCACACGATTAGTATTAAAGTGACCTTATTCAAAATTAATCCTTATTTTAATGCCATTTATGACGCTATCACTTAAAAAAAGTGTTTTCTTGCTCATCCAAGCTATGGGTATTACCTACGAGTTTTGTAGGCGCTACGCTACGCTTTATTTAATTTAATATATAATTAATGCTTTACTTAATTAGCCACAAAATAAACTTTTGTATTAGATCATTTTAATACTAAGCATGCGATATATATTATAGTAAACTCTCCTTAATTATTATTTATTGAAATACTCATTTTTTGTTTTAGTATATTCAGCCCAAAGATTCGTACGTCTTTAGCCGAATAGCCTTTTTTTTCGACCGAATATTACAATAAATATAATATATAACTGGTAATGTTTATTAAACATTTAAGTTAAAAAAAATACCACGATATTGTATAATATAACCTGAATGTTAAGTTCCCTTCCACCCTTTATGGTCATTGGTTTTTACGAACTTTTTTGACCATTTCTAGAGATACATCTACTTTTATCACCTTCGGAAAAGTTCCATCAGGTATTTACAACATCTAAATATCCCAAAATCAACCAAAATAGGAGCATTTATCATACATGAACCCGTAATATATTTCGAAGCTCCCTAGTCCATACGAGCTTAACGAAAGTGTTAAACTCAACGTCAACTTTACATAGAGCGCTCCTAACCTAAAACCCTTAAAGTGAACTAATGCCACTTAGAACCAGTTCTATAAAGTTACGTGATAACGAGGCATCTTAAATGTTTGCGATAGATGAAGGGTCATTTACAGTGTATTGAAATTTCGTTGTCAATATTTTTTTTATAAGTAACTGCTTTTATTATGTAACAAAGTTGCCTAATTATTTTAAAAAACTGGCTAAATTTGTCGTCGTGGTCTTTGAATTGTCATCCTTTAAAATGTTATCCTTTATCAGTAAAAGTAACGATTTTTTTACTATCCCATAGTTCCTATTACTATGATATTTTTGGAGACAAGGTTTCGGAGCTAAAACCCACCTGGCTGCTCCAATGCGGATTGGTAGATTACAAATATCTCTAGAGAATTCTCTAGAGATATGCAGGTTTCCTCACGATATCTTCACAGAAAAGCGTGTGATTAATTGCAATTGCCAATATTACAATACTTTTTAACACAAAAGTAATAATAAAATTATTTTGCTATAATCCGCGATGATGATGATGAATACGCGATTTTCAGGGCGGATCATAGCAAAATAATTTTACTATTACTTTTGTATGGTGGATCTCCGCAAAGTAACGCCTTAATTCTATAAATTAATTAACTTTTAACGAAAAAAGTCATTGGTGTGTACCTGAGGTCTGAACTCGTGACCCTGGCTAAAGAGTAGTACGGTTTCACCACTGAGCTATCATAGCTATTAAATCGATACAAACTCAGAAAATTTCTAAAGCATGTACGATACTAAATCCACAAATTCTCCTCTTCCTGCTTTCTTTCTTAAGGAGAAGGATACTTTTAAATAACTATGGACGTTTACTTCAAGTTTTGTCCAGCAAGAATTTACTTGGATTCGTTTACTCAAAAACTCGCAAAAAACTAAATTACGCCTTGAAAATTCAAATACAACCGTAAACCATCTGATTTTACAACGGTATTAAATAGTTGAATGTTTACTAAAAAGTTATAAGGCTCTTAATTCCGATGAGATTTCAATTCCTAAACAACTTTGTTCATTTTTAATACAATTATTCCCGCTTCACGGTGAATGTAAACGAAGCGCTGAATCTGGAATAGCTACATTAAAAAATCAGCCGAGAGCTATTCCTTCAGGCTTGGTTTGATGCAAAAGAAATGTTTATTCTTTATCTTTAACCAAATCTAATCTTGTGATTTAAACATAGTTTGTTTATTATACTTAAGACAACTTTATTGTACATACAATATTATTAAAACTAAATGAAGAACAAAAGGCGGCATAATTCCTTAAAATTATCTGCTCTTTAATATTGCTCTTTTAGGCAACCTTTACATTGCCTTAAAACAAAACGATAGTTTTTTTACGGTAGAATAATAGTTTTTTTACGGTGTCTCAATTTGGGTTACAAATAACTAGTAAACGTATTAACCCATCCAGCTAAGCTAAATACTTGTGTTAGGAGTGGCATCACGTCGGCAGTATAATGGCTGGGATTCGAACCCACGACCTCTTGATCGCAAATCCGTTACTCTAACCTTTCCGCTACCGCTTTAAATAGATAAATATACATACTCTATCAAGAATAAAAAAAATAGATAAGTTTTATATAATTCGCTCAAGCGAAATTTCCCTGAGAGCGAGACAGACGAATAGACCGACATATAGAATTTATAGTATTAGTGATATTAGGTAGTTTGATTGTGTTCTAAGTCATATTTAAACTTGCTAAGATTTAATCCACAAGCATGTGGTAAATGGATTATCCAATGTTTTTTTCTGGAAGATACGCGTGTGTAATGACAATATTTGTTACACGATATTCGTGAGTCAATAACATATTTCAACAGAAATATCCAAGTTAATGATTCTTGAGGGTACATGCGCGTCTGAGATCTATTGCTCATTTCTCCTTTAGTTCTTTTAACGTGAACATGGCAGTTGGGCCTCAAAACCTTACAATATCCATACCAAAATAAAAATTTAGATTTTTTTAAAATTTTCCTTCAAAAGCAGAAAATCAAAAAAAAAATGCGATGGCCAAAAAATATAATTACATAGAATGTTTTGATATAATTATCATTGAAAGTTCATTTTAGATATTTCGCTAATGACTGAGCTCGTTACAAAAGTACGCTTCGGAACGACTTTTTACTCTTTGGTATACAAAGTTATTGCAGTCGTTAATGGAAAATAAATAACAGTAATAATTATGTGAATCGCATAATGATCATATAACTGTCGATAAATGACTAAAATGTTAACTTTTTGTGACGCAAAATTTAGTACATTTAATGTATTTAATATCTGCGTGACAGCATTGCTTGGTAGTTTTTTACTTAAAAATAAGTGTTAGCGCACACTATATAATAACACGATATAATAGAATACCACTATTCCCGATGCGAGGTGCACTTCTCTTGAATAACGAACAAAGTTTCACTGAAACGCTTTATCAATAGGAAGACTTCACCCGAAACAACAACGGCACAGTGTTGCCATCATTTTAATCAAAAATGGTGCGATACTCTTGTTTTGTGACTGTGTTGCTATAAAATACAAAGCGGAATTCATTGGCGACAACATAAGGAAAAGATAATAGTTGGCTGATGATATCTGAGCTGATACATGTTACTAGATACATGTTCAATTGATTAACAGCGATGATAACTGAAAACGCAAGTTACGTGGCCCTACAGTAATATGGAATAGAATTGCGGTATCACGTCGGCAATTCGGTTAAACTTGGCCGATCCGGGCGTAATAGTCTCATTCGTTTAAAGTATCGGATCAGAGCAGCCGAGTTGAAAGTTCTGTACTGTACTTGCAATTTTAATATATTTATACAAATTCTATTTACTTTATTATTGCCAGCGTTCTTGGCACCATCTACGTGGACACTTCAATATAAATAAAATAAATAAATAAATAGGTTATATATATATATATATATATATATATATATATATATATATATATATATGTAAATATATATATAACCTATTTATTTATTTATTTTCGGATTCAAATTAGTTTCTACCTAATCATTTTTTCCTTTTTTATTAAGTTTCTTTTTTTTTGTAAAAAGTTACCAGCCAGGTACTTTATATAGTACTAACGTGTAAGTTATTTAAGATAGCCATAACTTGTACATTTTTGTTGTTACTAAAATAACTTTATTATTTAAAATTGTTTGAATTCAAAATCTTTTTCATTATTATCACAATTCCCCTGTCCTTGTCCCACTATAAGGGGTGTCGGCAGAACATGTTCTAAACATGTTGTTATATTTGGCTACGTATTTTAAGACCAGCCCCCCGTCCTGTCGTCTAATTACCGCATTCGCCTTTTAAAACACCTCGGTTATAAACAAGGGTAATCTATTCTACTAAGCCGGATACCACCGCAATCCAAATAATTTTTCATTATATCTGATATAAATATTTACAAACTACGTATTTGATTTGATTAAGCAAATAGCGTTTTAAAAATGTGCAATAAATACGTTTGCTTGTTTTAATGTTAAACTTCTATTACCGAATAATTTAAATTTCTATACGGTTATCTTAAACTAACATACTAAGCCTTATTATTAATAAGTCTTTGTATGATTTTACTATTTTTTCTAAATTTCATAAATTCAATTTTTGTTCTTTTGTACATTTATAGACATTACCTAACTATAAATAAGCTTTAAATTTAATTTATCGTTATATTATATTCTAGGGATGAATATAATATGTAGGTATAAGAGATGAATATAATATGTCTTCATTTTACTTTGTAAGTATTTTTATGGTCAAACCGACTATATGTTGTTAGTCAAAACGACTTTTAAAGCGTCACCAGACAGTACAGGCGAGCGCAGAAGCATCCTTAGATTTGCGAAATCTGAAAAGTAGAGCAGAGACGGTCTACTACTGTCAGAGAACGTTGCCTAAAGGGTGTCCCTTGCCAGGCCAGGCCTTTGCTTAGGACGACTTATTTGTTGACTTGATCGACTTATTTACAAAATACCCCACCAGTTTAACAAAGTTGATTACTAAAAGGAATCAAATAATCAGTTTCGTAAGAACTAGTAACAGCTTTGCGTCTAGTTACTAAAAATTAGACGAAAAGCTGGATGAAAATGTATTTGGAATTGATATGGGATGGTTCATGTATCCATAATTATTTTCCGATACATAAAGACTGGCTTACGACTTTTTCTCGCGACGAAAATTACGTTATAAAGTGACAAGTGCCTGTTAGAACTAAAGCTTCGCTTTTGAAACGTAAAACGTATTCTTTGCATTGTTTCAATGAAACTAGATGTGTACATATATGAACAGTTGATAACAGCCTTGTAATATTTCATCAATAGGAAAAAGCCTCCTTTATTTGGAAAAGGATATGCAGCTCAGATCCACCAATTTGCTAGAATACAGATTGGCAGGTTACATATAACTTACAAATTATTTTGGCTTCTGCAAATTTTCCTACGATTGTTTTTACCATTTAGTAAAAAAGTGATCTGAAAACTTTATCTGTCTGCACTTTGTCAACATCTAGGCGTCACAAACAGTTTGTGACCAAGGTAGATGCAACTCTGCCGAAACGTCAATCTCATATAAAGGTAACTTGATTTTATCGGGATGTGACCCATATATTTATAAAATAGATAGATATGTTCATTATAGTGATCGTTACAATTTCATCTAGTATGTTATTTATAGCATATGCGAAAATGATACATGTATGCATGATAATATTCGGATTATGATAATGCGTTGTACCGAGCCTGGAATATATGGCTTTTATAACCGCAAGTACAATACAGTTGAGCGTTCATATACATATTAGGCAAATATATGCGCAATTATTTCACCGTGGAAGCGATAATCGTGTTTGTACTTAAGAGGAAAATTAAATAAAGATTACTGGATTACTTTTATAACTTTTAGTATTTATTTGAAGGATAATGTTTTTGGATTTTGCCTATAAAAAATTTGAAGAAATTACGTTTAATAAAATTTAAAATTTTCTCATGATAATTTTTTTTTAAATTTTAAAACAAAATTTTAGTGTTCAATAAAATTTTTGTAAGTTTTTATATAAATTAAAAAAAATGATAGTTTCATACAGTGTTTAAGATAATATGTGCAATAAGTAGTATATAAGAGACGCTAAGACGACTCTAAGAGACCCAATTTTGTTTTAATTTTGGATTAAATTACTCTATTTACCCTATTGTGAATATGCATTAGATTTGTAAAATTGGTCGGCCTACTTCAATCGCTTATTATGTTACACATAGTAAAATCGATTTCGAGGACATTATTTCCATGATAACAATGCCCATAAGGGCATAAACTATTTTGTCTAATCACATTTTAATGTTTCAACCTTGAAGTCATCGAATACAGTTATATATACTGACGACTGGCTGACAAAATCCTATTTTCCGACAAAAATAAATTTCAAGAAAATTCAAGTTGAGTCTTCCGCCTGGAGATAATCTAGGCAGCGTCAATCATAAATATGCATTGTGATCTAGACTGCACAAGTATATAAAATTTCAGCTCATTCGACATCGGGAAGTGTGTCAAATTTAACTTTCAAGATTTTCACATATAACGCAAGTTAAATAAAATCTATAATATAAATATAAACTATTCTTTTGAATGATAAGTTCATTTATTACATTAGCTTTAATTATAAAAAAAATTTATTAACTTGTTTATTTTTTGTAATATCCATTAGTAAAATTTAACAATTTGTAAAAAGAGCGTGACAGAAGCAATTTATTGTGCCATAAATGTAGTCGTGAAATATAAGGTTGTCTTGAGCAAATGGAGAAATATGTAACATTTTTGCACTCCTTTATCTTTCTAAAACGTGTAGAAAGTTTCACATTAAATTCAACGTTTTGTAAAAGTAGGAAGCAGTGGTGTTGCAAATGGCTAAAGGGATTCTGCTTTGAAAAATTAAAGCCAGACTTGAAAAATGGTGAGCGTTTTACTGGCAAAGTGTGCGCAAAACCCGTAATAAGATAAAATATATCTGGTCATAAGTTTCCTTTTACATTTAAATAAGAGACTAGATTTTTATTATTCTATATCTTTGATTATAGATAAGTACCGAACCTTGCTTGGTAATTTTTAAAATGATGTAAAAAAAAATTAATTAAAAAAAAAACAAAAATTAAAAATCATAGGGCAGGTGGGGCTCGATCCTGGAAATTTTTACCTCTCTGACCGCCCGTTCCCCAAATGAACCACCGTCACTTTACGTTTGACAGCAAAAAATTGTGATTGTATTCAACGTAAGTTTCAAAAAAATTTTAGAGCCCGAAAACAGGGATAAAACGACATTAAATTAAACATTAGTATATTGTATACATTGTCACGCATGTATGTAGAATCTTTCCAAAAATATGCCATCACTAATACATTTGTACAAAGTTTTATTTGAAACAGACAAGACAAAAATTATGTTATCCTATCGGAATCTTTATATTTTAAAAATAAAGATACAAATTGAAGAATTTACTACCCAGTTTTGTCACTTTGAACTTTAATACGATTGGTTAAATAAAAATAAAACATAAACCGGATGTTTCGTAATGCAGTTACCTAAGCTTAGCTTGTCCTTTTTCAGGTTGTTTGCATTCGGTAAACCACGTTAGCTTTTGTGCCAAATCGACCAACCATAGCGGTTCCGACTTAACAGAATTAAACTGAATACACGGAATAAAACAAGAAAATGAATATAAAACGAATTGGTGTTAGTATTATTCTATATTGTAGCGTTGCAATATACATCTTCTAGTTCTTTTTCAACCGATGGACGTCCACTGCAGGGCATAGGTCGCTAAGGGATCTCCAAACCCCACGATCTTGCGTGGCCTGGATGCAGCGGCTCCCCACGCCCTTTTTAATATTACCAGTTCCCCTTCTTGGGGTAATATACATACCTCGTTGGTGCAATATACATACCAGAGCTCAAAATAATCTTGTGATGATTAACGACTTAACAGAGTTAGCAAATACTTCGTGGGCCAGAGTAGTATAGTCCGCCTGTTCCCCATTGAGCTGTCACAGTGTTATGATTGTCAGCAAATTTAAGCTGCTGTTTCTATCTCTATTATAGCAGTTTTTATCGTGGCCAATAAAAGATATAAAATGTTTTTTCTTTTAATTGAAAACTAGCTAGATTGATTTTCGCCCCGGAAACGTTCTACATACTAAGTTTCATGAAAATCATTGGAACCGTTTCCGAAATTAAGATAAATATGTATATATACACACAAGATAACCTCACTTTTTATTAAAAATAAACACTACAAGCTTTCTTATAACTTTACATTTTCATATATTTAAATAAAAGAAATGAAATACTTTCCAGCCGCCGGAAAGATCAATGGATCGGATTGAATGATATAAAATCCCTACAAAGCTAAGCGGTTAGCTCAGTGAAAAGATATGAGGCTTAGAAGGGACAGAGTTGTAACAATTTACAATTCGCAGGGTGACTGTGGCGTATTAACATCGGCTTGTTTTATGTGGGTTATTTTTAACGTTGATTGTTTTTCCGAAATAAGTAACTTAAAATTCTTAAGCCGTGTGGTGTCCGGCTTCGACCCGCATTGTGGTGTCCGGCTGAGTAGAATAGACCACCCTCTTTCTTAACGAGGCGTCGTAAAATACGACACCGTTAAGTCGACATCAGGCAGGCGATGATACCAGAATATATGAAGTTTTTTAGCAAACATTATTTGGTAGAGCATACAGTTGTTATATTATCATATTTTACCAACACTTCTAGTATTAGTAAAATATTATTACCAGGATAAATACAGATTTTCCGGATTCGGTTGACATATTCTCGTGTTCCCGATGCATGGTTTAGCAGAGGGAGAGGCCACTTTTAGAGAGGCCCTGAGAGGTAGCACACTCTGGGGTTCAGAGTTGCTGCTGGCGGGGATGGAGGCAATGTGTACAGCGGTACCCTTTCTCCGCCACCAGCAACGTGGTGGAGCATTCAGGTTGTTAAAGTTGGTGCGAGTCCGACATTCCCAATAAGTTCTTGGTAATAAAATAAAAAACAAATACAAGATACGTGCAGTAAGCTCATATTTTTGTGTCTAGCTCTGCCAGTGTACAATAAAAAAATTCTAACTTTAAAACGGTTATTTAATAAGTGTTCGCTTAACGAATTTCAGAACAAAGAGATGTTATCGTAAAAATTCAGTACCAAGATAATCAGATCAGCGAAATTGCTACCGCTCGCGCCGCCCGACAACGTGGATTCGCTAACGTAAATTATCACAAGATACTTTAGTCTCAATTTATATTTGTTATTTTTAATAGCAACATTATTTTAAAACCGTCCACTTGGTGTTGAATACTACGGCGGCTAACATCTGTCATTACTAAGACGAGATACCTCACAGAGTTTTATACAAATCAAAATATTCTTTATTTAAGTAAGCTTTATGCAAGCACTTTTGGATCATCAAGGATCAGCCTACAACCAGCCCAGCGGTGAGACACAATGCGGCTCTCTCGAGAAGTCCCGTATCAAATGCATTCCGCATCCCGCATGCAATCCCGCATCATCCCGGGCATGCACCAATGTGATTTCTGTTAGAACTTGAATCTAATTGATATTTGCAATTTATAACACGCTAATCAATAAAAAAAAACGTCGTTAGGAAACAAGCACATTTGTAAAGTTCAGGGGATTATGTAACCAATCCGCATTGGAGCAGCGTGGTGGATCAGAGCTCCAACCTATCTCTCCAAAAACGTAGAGATGACGTCTATGTCCCGCTGTGAGATAATACAAGGCCGTTACTTTACTTTAAATATCAAATTCACGCAAACCTAGAATTTTTTTCCTATACACCGTTAACAAAAGAGTTGCGTCAAAGTGCTTTGTAAGTTTATTAATGGAACAGCCATCGATCCTTGTCCAATGTAAAGTAACATTGATCAAAATACGCTACAGAACGAGTGAATGATGGATTACGGTTGTCTAGATCACAATTCTTTATGATGTACGTGTAGAAACAATAAGTGTAATGGTTTTCTTCTTAAAATTTTTACTTAAAACAACTTTTGCCTAGTAGTGCCTTTTATGTAGACGTATTAATCTGTAACAATGCTGACTTCTTTACATAAACTGTTTTATGACAAGACAGGAAATATTGTCACCCACTTAACTGTTACATTTTTAGTATAACCAGTTGGTTTAAAGCATAAGAAATCAGCAATGTTACATCAATACAAATTATTTTAAATGATCAATTTATAATTGATTTTTTTTTTTTTTTATTTACAGCAAAAATGTGCAAGTTATATCTATCTTAAATTACTTACACGCTAGGACTATACAAATCATGCCCACATGGAATGGTCCCAAGAATGTTGGCACCGTTTCCGCGCTGAATCGCTAAGCTGATTCTTTGTGCGAAAAAGGAGCCAGCCCTCTTGTCATCTGAAGAGGCAATCAACCGAGGTGTTAAAACAGATAAAAAATTTTTTGCACACTGACTCCATGGCCTAGGGTCTCAACTGCAAACGGCACAAATATATAACTCTCGATGAGAGATGCATACTTCCGCCGTTTGCCGGATTCCGCCGCAGCTCCAGGTCTTGACGCTGTTTCCCTGATATGGGACGAGGCTAACGTATCAACGCATGTTGCATCCCACATTAGGGCCCGTCCTCGTCCCCAAGGAACCAGCGTCAAGCCGTCTGGTCTCTTGCCATCATCCCGACATATCCCGGAATGCTCGAGAAGAGCAGGAATCTCGATGGTGGCAAGAGCTCTTTTATGGTATCCGTAAGAGAACCATGACGGAAAAGCCTACCAGAGCTCCTGTGGCATGAAAGCCCGTGTATGCCAAAAGTGTCAATTAATTAGTGAATCATTTTGATCGACCAACAATTTATTTACAACAAAATATACTATAATCTAATGTCATTTGCAAAGATAACGGTATCCAGCTGAGTAGAATAGACCACTCTCATTTCATACCGAGGTGTCGTAAAAGATGACTGAGAAAAGTTCCGTGTGGTATTCTGCTTAGTAGAATAGACCACCCTCATTTCTTACCGAGATGTCGTAAAAGGCAACAAAGTTAAGTGCCGTGTGGTATTTGATTGAGTAGAATAGACCACCCTCATTCCTTACCGAGCTGTCGTAAAAAGCGACTAAGGTAAGTTGACGTCAGGCAGGCAACCGATCGTATAATACCTGACCAAATCACATCCCATCGTGCCGACCCCATTGAGAGTGAAATAAGGACAGGCGAATAATTAATGATGTAATTTGTAAAGATAAAATATCATGTTTTTCGATTCGTCGTCTTACTTAAGAAGAGAAATTATTATTTCTCCATCAAAAAAGTTATTAAATACTTTAGTAATTAAGCTTCGTCGGCAATACGCTCGCTCTTTTGTAATGATTCCCAAAAAGTGACATAGTAGGGATGGTTTAATTACAAACACCGTCACGAAACGAAATTTTACGACAAGCTATTAAAACAAAAACTGTATTATTTTTACCAGTCGCAATTACAAAGTTTTAAAATGGACAAAATGTTGGCAAAATTGTTATGAATGCGACCAATATGTATGAAACTTTGTAAAAATAAGAATTAATTGATAATTTAAATCGGAATTTTACGACAAAGTAGAATATATATAAAAAATAAGTAATTAATTGCTTAATTGTCACTGATCGTGCGTTTTACATTGATAAAAAAAACATCGTTAGGAAACCTCTAGTTATCTAAAAAGAAATCTATGAATGCCGAATCCACCATAGTCATGTCTTACCCATAGTCTTACCCTACTTTACTGACATACAAAAAGCATAACGCTTTTCATCATCATCCTCCTGCCCTTATCCCACTCTAAGTGGGGTCGGCACAACATATTATAAACATGCTGTCAAATGATTTGGCTGCGTTTTTACGACCGGCCGCCTGCCTGACGTCAACTTACCTCTGTCGTATTTTACGACACCTCGGTAAGAAAGAGGGTGGTCTATTCTACTAAACCGGATACCACACGGTGGGTCAACTTACCTTAGTCGCCTTTTACGACACCTCGGTAAGAAATGAGGTTGGTCTATTCTACTCAGCCGGATACCACACGGCGGGTCGACTTACCTTAGTCGCCTTTTACGACACCTCGGTAAGGAAAGAGGGTAGTACTATTCTATTCAGCCGGATACCACACGGCGCAAAAAGCATAACGCTTTTATCATAGAAATATTATTAATGTCATAGTAAAACCATTCCTATTCATGGTATATATCTCAATGCCGTGTAATGCATTGTGTATTTAAAATATATAAATTAAAAAGTAAAGTAACAGCTTTTTACTGTTTCACTACTGGGTATAGGCCTCCTCTCTTCGTTTTTGGTGAGAAGAGTTGTTGCTGAGACCTACCAAACTACTCAAATGCTAAGTTACATTTATTCCCGGAATTGATCAGAGAAACGCAGGTTTCCTTCTGATGTTTTCCATCGTGAAAAAGCGCATCATAAATTGACGCGTTAACAATCTCAGTACTAGGCTATCACAGCTATTACAATGTATAGGTATGCACACACAATTTAGGGGTCGCTTCTCTTGGTAGCTTGCGGTCTCTCTGACATTGTATGCAAACGTTTTAACCACAGAAGCAATTCATTGAATCCGATAAGGGAACAATGTGTCCCGTTTCTGCCATTATTGGTAATAAATCGAGAATACCAAGTACCTTCACCCTCCCCTAATAAAAGACCGCGAGGCCTTAGGCACAAAGTCGTAAATCCTTATGACATAATATAAGATTATCAAAAAATACAATTTCAGAATTACATGAACGACTTCAGTATAGATATATATATCCTCCTGCCCTTATCCCACTCTTAGTGGGTTCGGCATGTAACAAACATGTTTTCACATGATTTGGCTACTGATTTTACGACTGGTCGCCTGCTTGACGTCAACTTACCTTAGTCGTATTTTACGGCACCTCGGTAAGAAAGAGGGTGGTCTATTTTACTCAAACGGATACCATACGGTGGGTCAACTTACCTTAGTCACTTTTTACGACGTCTCGGTAAGAAATGAGGGTGGTACTATTCAGCCGGACACCACACGGCGTGACTTCGGTATAGATATACCGAGTAAATAAGTGAAGTAGAGGTCAATTATTATACATATAATAAGGGGCAAAAGCTTGTTCTCTCACGGTCTCTCATTCAGAGAAAAGTGGAAATAAACTATTATACTTCAAAGCGGCTTCAAAGGCTGCACAAAAAGGAACCAAAAGGTTTCCTCATGAGGCTGCTTCCTAAATTGTCGATGACTCATAAATTATAAAATACTAGCTGTGCTTGCGACTTCGCCCGCGTGGAAATCAGTGTATGTAATTAAATTTTGAACATGAAAGTAGTTATTGTGAGTTAACCATAAGAGATAGAGACATGTTGTTACGGATTTTTGTAGTTTTTTTGTTGATCTACTATTCTCTAGTACATTACAATAATATATCATTGTTGATTTACGCGTCGCACGCGACTTCAGCTCCCAACAAGCAAGTTACGGACTATGCGACCTTTTCAACACAATTCCAATAAAACCGTAATGTATTATAAACTTAAACCTTTTAGAAGAATTGTACTATCTTTTAGTAAAAACCGTACAGAAATCCGTTTAGTAGATTTGGAGAAAATCGATTATTGAGATCGAGTTTTATAATAAGTATTGTAGTCTTTATAGAAAAGTCATGGATGCCGAAAGTAAGTATCGGCGTACTCTTGAAGGTCATACTATCCCGTAGTTGACCTACACAGCTTGGCATCAAGAATATACCGAGTAAAGATTGAAATAAAAATAATATATTGTAGACAGCGACATTTTTAATCAGTGTTTTAATTTATTGTTGCTAGCAACACTTCATAATTACCTCTCATCTAGAGTATAAAAATGGTCAGGTCAAGAACAGAGGTCTCTTTTACGATCGGTACTTGCGTGCGAAAGCTCTGTTAGTTAATCTGTTCACGTCGGTCATCTTGTTTGTTTGGTTACAAATGTATTAATTTTGTTCTCTTTTTATAAATCCTACTTTGGATCCTAACATCCGAAGCGGGATAAAGAACTCATAGCTCACTGCATAAATTAAATGAAAAGTGTGGTAGAATTTGGTAGATTTCATTTTGTTTATTTATGACATACCCACTTTTTGTTTTCGATTGAATTGCACGTATTTGTGACAAAGTATTTGTGTATTTCGTTGCAATTGCTCGTATTTTACATGATTTTGTGAAATAGTGCGTTCTAAGTTAAATAGTCGTAATTGGCTTCTCGTTTGGAATACGTAGCGAGATCGAAAATTGTGTTTTGTGTTTATCGCGAGAAAAACTGAATAAAGAGGGTTGGTTTTAAATGCGTAATAACGTCTTGCAACGTGTTGCGAGCGGCCGAAGGCGGCAGAATTCCTTAAATGACTCACGTAATCAGTCTAATTCGGCTGACTGAAAACGACGACGTTCGGTTCGTAATACTAAACGCGTCTCTGATAATTTCAGGCAAAGTCTTACGGAGTGACAGCTGTAATAGGTTACAATTGCCCTCTCTTTATACTCCTGCGATCATGCTCGCGTAGTAGTTTGTGTTCCCGCTCGTGTGAAAGGAGGATCCCACTTGTATTATAGTTCACGGTCTGATATATAAAGAAGAAACCGTTTCACTTTACATCAATAATTTCGATGATAGGTACCATCCCGACGTCGCGAGACTTGCGTTTGCTTTCATTTTAAGCGATCTAATTCTCCTAACTGCGTCGGTACTTCTGACTTGAGTGGACCGCATGTACCTACATCACTTCTTAGAATCAACTTGTTCAGAGGCATCTAATCTTGCGCATGCTTTTCATAAATCCGTTAATAACATTTGGGATAGTGTGAATAAGTTGACCGTGCCAGACCGGTAAATGGGTAAACTGACGAGGATTGTAATCTCGTGTAGTTTCATGTTAAAGGGTTGATGCAAAAATATGGTTTGTCGTGGTCAGGTAAGGCCGAGCCCAGTACAATAGAAGCTCCGTGAGGCACGGGAGACAGTTTCTCGGTCTTGGAGGTTATTTCAAGGTGTTTTTAAATCTGTTTAAAGCTCGATGCTCGTGTAATTTAACATCGACATCCACAACGCTAATTTAATATTTATGATTTATGAGGTTGTAATAAAGTTTTCTCAGTCTGCAGGGAAACTTGATGCCGGCATTCGTGGTGGTAATCCCGGCATGTGTGGTCAGTACGTGGCGGTAAAGGTGTTACCCCATGACCGCTGCACACTTCGCTTGCTTAGCGGAGGCTGCGGCAAGGCTACGCAGACTGCGTACGTGGCGCCGTGGAGAGGCCAGTGGCGTGCCATGTCTGAGGCATGCGCCGCCTTCATTGGGTGATTCTACTCTGGCGGCGTGCACCACTGACATGTAGGGTGAGGGGAAGCTAGTCACCCCGAGCATTTTGCTACACCCTGGCGCTTGGTGGGTCCCAAGTTGCTGAATAGGCTAATCGAACGATCAGTCTATGGCCTGTTTATCAGGTGGCCTGTGACGTGTTACGTCGGGCGAAGCGCGCATGTCGCGTGACCGAGTCATGATTATCCATGGCGATGGTTGGATAAAAGTCCTAGGCATATGGTTTGAAATTTTAAAGAGACGTCTCGATTATTATTTAGAGATGAATGTTAGATGAGATCGATTGCTCAGTAAAAAAGCTGAAGTATGAATTAATTGAATGACGAGGTAGTGGAAAAGAGGATGTTAATTTTATTTGGTTTCATTGAAAATTTTCTGATTCCTTTTTTAAATACAGATGAGGACTATGACACTACCTTTGCGTCATCAGTCAGTGCATCTGACTCATCCACGCTTCCATCAGTCACTCATGAAGCTACACCTGCCGCTGCCAACAATGCTGGTCCGGTGGTACGGAGACAGTTTTGGTCGAGGACGACATGCGGTCAGGAGAGGCCGTGTAGACAGCGACATTTTTAATCAGTGTTTTAATTTATTGTTGCTAGCAACACTTCATAATTACCTCTCATCTAGAGTATAAAAATGGTCAGGTCAAGAACAGAGGTCTCTTTTACGATCGGTACTTGCGTGCGAAAGCTCTGTTAGTTAATCTGTTCACGTCGGTCATCTTGTTTGTTTGGTTACAAATGTATTAATTTTGTTCTCTTTTTATAAATCCTACTTTGGATCCTAACAATATTGTAATAATTAGAATTCATATCTCCTTATAATTTACAAGAGTACGTTACTTCTTAAATGACATTCGAATAAATCATTTCCTCCAATATACAATTATAATGGGATGTGGCAAACTAGGTCATACAACCCTTCTCCATAAACGTGACTGAACGATAGACGGCTTAACAAATAGCGTTTGTTAGGCAACGTTAACCCAAATTGTGAACTTTTGTGGGTAACTCGATTTTAAAGATACTAATTATGTTTCTCTCCTCATTTATTTCTGTTTTTTGCTCTATTTCTCTTCCTTATTTTTCAGCCGATGTACGTTGATTTGAGAGATTCGTTTCAGGCCACATGATCTCCTATTTGGATTCAACTGCTGTTTGTGACTTTTTTAGGTCCGACAGCTATTGGTGGTAAAATAGTATAGTCTTCGACTAGCCCGTTGGCGCAGTGGGTAGTGATTCTACCTTCAGCTCCGCGAGTCGCGGGTTTGATTCCCGTCGACAATTTCTTTAAATCAATTTGCTGGTCTTCGACTCTGGGTGTATATTTGTATTTTAGTATGTATTTAAAAATATATATAAGTATATATTCACCAGTCTGTCTACCGTAACACATGTATTAAGTTACTTACTTTGGGGAGGGATGACCGTGTGTGTGTGTAAGTGTCCCATATATTTATTATTATTATTACTCGGTACAGCCTCGGCCATATACTTAACACTTGTAAGGGATCAACGACAAGGATTTATCTCCTCATATATGATATGATCGCGTAGAGACATTGCAAGCATGACTTTCTCTTGAACGTTAGTGATTCTGGGCTTTCCTGTGAGGCGCTTAGCTACCGTTTATATATCAGATACATATGTCATTACAGCTAATTCAAAATTATCTAAAAACCTCAGACCTAATAGAATCAACAACATTCAGCATGGTGATCAAGATATATTCCATTTGCGAGATATTTTAATTAGAAATCTTAATAAAGATAAATTACAAGTAGAAGTATTGAAAATAGAAGCTAAAGTAAATAATACTAGTGCACATACAGTTTTCCGCCAAAACAAAAAGCTTTTAAAAAAAATTTCATGTCCCTCCTGTTAACCGTTGAAGAGTTTCCTCGTCCAATTCATCAGGCAACAGTGTCAGGTCATGCTTATCATAAACATACATTGTCATCGCGACTAGACCAGAATGTTAAACTTGAGCTTAATCGGACCCTGGGAAGTGGGTCAAATTAACCTTTGAAGATTTCACCTTTAAAACAAACATACAATACATACAAAAGTTAAATAAAAGCTTTTAAAAAAAGTAAGTATTCACTAAAGAGCTGTTTGTTTAATAATATATAATACAAAATATGGTATATTATATAAAATATGAAGACCTGCGTGACAATTATACACTCACGTAATATGAGGGTGCGGAATTTGCTTTTAGTTAATTTTAACATTGCTCGGGAAAAAAGAAAAAGTGGTAGAAATGTAATACGAATGTGGTAATATCACTATATATTATAAAACAAAATCATTCACCACGTCTTTTACCAGACACGTCTGTATAGAGAGAGCGAAGTATAAAAAAGATTAAAATGTAGGTTTTGTGTAATTTGGTTGTAATATGACGATAATTCCATAAAATGATAGAAAAATTCGAGTCGCCTGCTACCGTTCATCAAAAATACTGATTAATCCATATTTATCTTTACTGAAAGATCTGTAATAGCAAGTTACTTTAGGTACCCATTCTATTTACTAATAAAAATACAAAAAAAAATCTACAATGCGGTAATTTAAATTTATTGATATAGTATTAATTCTTATTAAATTTAATTAGTTACTTTAAGTATACTTTACTGACCCCTAACACCATAGTCTTAGATGAATCTTAAAATTTATCGCAAAATTGAAACTAACGCGAAAATTAATTTATGAGAGATTCAGAGATTTTAAAGTAACTTCTACCATTTACGCAAGGAAGGTTTTAAATATTGCCGTTTTCACAATACTTTTCATAAGTGCTCATCTCTTATTCATCTTAGCGTGATGTTAAATCCAATATCTTACACTCAAAGAATTTTTCAAATCGGTCCAGTACTTCCTGAGATTAGCACGTTCAAACAATCAAACAAACAAAGCTTTATATATTAGTATAGATAAAATAATACATATGGATCTGAAATGTCTTAAAGATTGCATAGTTTTGAAACATATAAACTATTCAATCCGAGTGAAATATTTTGTTTTAAAAAGATCATATTAAATATTATCAATATTTTTTTTAATTAAAATTTTGCAAACCTGCCCACTGCCTAATCAATAAAAGGTATACTCAAAACATAAAAAAATAAATTGTTATTTTTTACACACTATCATTCTAAATAAATAAACCAAAACATTACGTCAAAACAAGCTCTTCTGTTTAGGTATTACGAATCATTTGTCATAAAGCATTGATATCGTATCGGAAAAATGTATTTCCAGTAAATATACCGTGGGAAAACTACCCTTCACCAGCCCTTTCACAAATCAACCGTGAACTAAATTAACGAGTTTTGTATCCAACTAATACAACACACAATGGGTATTTCCAGACAAATGAACTAATAATATGGCCGAACTAAAATGAACTTCCTACTAAGTTATAGAAAATATGACAAAAAAACATTTTAGAGCGACTTGACATCATTGCAGCTTGTTACACGTGTTCGAAGGCAAAATAAATGGTGGGGGTTGAACTAATTAATGTATAACTGATTGTTTGGGTCACTTTGCAATTTTGTCGTGGTGTTTATTCCCTGATGATGCTTCGGTTGCGGGACGAAATAATTTCTG
Source organism: Morpho helenor (assembly GCA_029227775.1). Taxonomy (NCBI): domain Eukaryota; kingdom Metazoa; phylum Arthropoda; class Insecta; order Lepidoptera; family Nymphalidae; genus Morpho; species Morpho helenor. The sequence goes on from JARGCU010000006.1 coordinate 7,630,114, forward strand.
AATTTGTGATAGTGAGAGTGTGTAGTGCTTGTTTTTACGAATCCTGCATGTAACGGATGTGAAAACTGATAGTTCACTCTACATTTAGCATTGTATATATTTTCTATTTACTTTATCGCGGATAAAAAAAAATACTATTTATTGCTTTTATAGAATTTTTCACTTCTAGGCTATTGTTACACTGCGTAAAACGAGACATCATAAATAAGCAATTGCATTGCGCAAGCGCATGCACTGAAGTCAGCTGTTGATATGACGGGTGACAGCGGGTAGTGTTTTGAACTTCACGACTGTTTGAATTGACAGACTGTTGATGAGTCAGATTATGACTTAGCACTAACGACTATTTCTTTTGATTGAATACTGCTCTATAAGTTTTTCTATTTCTATTTTGTTATTGTGTGAGTGATTTATAATCAACAATAAATTGAAATCTAGTCTATAAATATTGAAAGTTGAAATTATTAACCCCGTGATCGGGGTTTATATTTACGGCTACAGCTGCTGATTAATACTGTGAAGTTGCTTACGTCTCCACACGGACCCGCAGCCAGTGTCCTGAGCCCCCAGAGTACTACTGATCCCCGCTGAGCATCTAGAACACTACGTCCCCGCTGCGCCTCGGGAATAAAAGGGCAGTGTGTTTTTTTGTCTTACTTAGTGTTCCATATCATAAAAATTATATAATCATAATTTTTATATCATAAGATGTGCTTGAACTATAGATTTCGTGTATATAAATAATAACATTATTTCATGTCTATAATATTACTGGGTGTGAACATTAGTTACTACGATTTGATATGTTTGAATAAGTCTATGGATTAGATCATTTATAGAGTTAGGCGTGACTTTAACAAAGTCGGACAAAAGCATCATCTGGAGAAAGACTCCACTTTAAAATAGCAAATCTATTTTGCAATTCTAATAAATAAAATAAAAATAATGCTAATATTACTTTTGTATAAGAGTTAGCTTGAATTTGACATGTTATCTAATAATCATCATCTTCCTGCCCTTATCCCACTCTAAGTGGGGTCGGCACAACATGTTATAAATATGTTGTCGCATGATTTCGCTGCGATTTTACAACCGGCCGCCTGCCTTACGTCAACTTACCTCTGTCATATTTTACGACACACGGTAAGAAAGAGGGTGGTCTATTCTACTAAACAGGATACCACACGGCGGTTGACATATTATCTACTGTTTTAATTCAATATTTATATGTATAGAATAAACTTAATTTTTTACAAAACTCAGTGGGTGGTAATACAGGATTTAAAGTTAAATACAATTTTCAAGCCAGTACTAGAAATGCACCGCCAATACCAAAATAACTTATTTATTCGCTCCGCATCGCTTATAAATAAAATATATTGATAGGTCTAGTGGTGTTTGTTTCAAACGCCTCGCAACTTGTCACATGTCAGAATAATTATGGGGAAACCTAAGAACCGTTGATACACCATCCCTATGGTTATAATTCTTAATTAAAATAATTTTCCTTGCTATATCTCCGTAATGTATCGTATTTAGACATGAATATCGATAATTTGTGTATATAAATACAAAAACAATAATTTCCTTGACTTTAATTAAACTAAGACAATTAAAGTATATATATTATGCATATGTACTATTTATTCATACGCCGTGTGGTATCCGGCTGAATAGAATAGTACCACCCTCATTTCTTACCGAGGTGTCGTAAAAGGCGACTAAGGTAAGTCGACCGTCGCCGTGTGGTATCCGGCTGAGTAGAATACACCAACCTCATTTCTTACCGAGGTGTCGTAAAAGGCGACTAAGGTAAGTTGACCCACCGTGTGGTATCCAGTTGAGTAAAATAGACCACCCTCATATTTACAGATAAATATGTTGTTGACAGTGTTGTTTGTAAATATTTCTTTATCTAACATATTTTTTTATTTCTGTTATTATTCTCAAACAGAGCAATCACTGTTTTTCGGATCATTTCTTCTCCTATTTAGCTTTAGTTATATATTCTTTAGTTATATATTATGATGTATGACTATAATTAGCAGTCTAGCTAATTATAGTCATGCATCATAATATATAACTATAATTTTCTAAACTTTTTTTTAATTTACTGTCTTTTATTAAATAAATGTTTATGAAAAATTTACATAAGGAACTGTGTTCGTTGAACTTGTATTTATATATTTTTATTTTTGTCATTACGCTTAACACTACACACAAGCTATAAATAATACGATATACAATAGAATTCGATTTGGTGTTAATAATAATAATATTATGTGGCAAGTAAGACATTTATAATTTTTTTTTATTTTTATTATTTATTATTTTATTTATAACGATTAATCTGTTAAAAGTTTTAATGTGGAAAAACGGTAGATCATGTTTGAAAATGTAATCATAATTTTCATATGAGATTCATAAAAAAACTGTTTTAGAATTGTTTGTCATATCACAAAGAACCATCTGAAAAATAAAAATCTCCGCACTAAATCATTCTTTATATAACATTTTTAAATTAAATGTCGTCGCGTGAAGGTTTTTTAATTTTTATGTTGAAATTAGGTTTGATATTTACTATCTACGAATAAAAATGTAATCTCTCTAAATAAAAAAGTAACAGTTTCAAATTTTGGATATTCAAAATTAAATTGACGTTCACACAAGCACTTTCGAATTGTCAAATTTAAATGCGGAAGCAGAAAGTAACAAAATGGTCACATAATAAATTGTACCTGGGTAACCGAGCCTTGCTTGGTAATTTTATTAAAAATATTATATATCCTCCTGCCTTAACCCACTCTAAGTGGGGTCGGCACAACATGTTATAAACATGCTAACATGATTTGGCTGCGTTTTTACGACCAGCTACCTGCCTGACGTCAACTAACCTAAGTAGTTTTTTACGACACCTTGGTAAGAAAGAGGGTGGTCTATTCTACTAAACCGGATACCACACGGTGGGTCAACTTACCTTAGTTGCCTTTTACGACACCTCGGTTAGAAATGAGGGTGGTCTATTCTACTCAGCCGGACACCACACGGCGGGTCGACTTACCTTAGTCGCATTTTACGACACCTCGGTAAGAAATGAGGGTGGTACTTCGGTGGTACACGGCTAAATTTTATTAAAAATATATAATATAAAAATGCTACTAAAATAAAGAAAATGCAATTCAAAAGAAAGAAAGAACTGTGGTGACAGGTGGGATTCGAACCCGGGTATTTTCTCTTATGTAGTCCACCCTATTACAACTTTACAATTGACAGTCAATCTAAGCAATTTTTCAATGCCTAAAATCTGTGATATTTTTTTAAAATAAATCCTAGTTACATCGAGTTTTAACTTAGAATATATTTTCCAAATCTCGAAAAAAAAATAATTTTCCCATTTAAATATTATTGTTTTAACATATTTTTAGTATAAATATTTATAATTATGATCAAATAAATATTTTTAAATTTACACTTAAATAGTTCGTATAATAACTAACCTGAACACATTAGACAACGTCACAAACAAGAAATCCTTCACAAGGGCAGCGTAAAGATATCCACAGTTGAATAACTTATTTTATACATGTAACTTTTCACTTGAAGCATAACAAGAGAATAGTTAATATAGCTTGGCTGAATTCCACACGTAAAAGTTCCTAGACAAAGTAGGTTGCAACGATACTCTTAGAATACCAAATGAGACTGCTCTCACTGATTCTGCTCTACTGATTTACCGAAATATTTTATCGCGGAAATGAAAAATGTCATATACGATTTATGAAGTGAACAAAGTACGAGGTGGTAATTTTGTACTATATCTGTTACATTTTATTTTGTGTAACAGCGATAAACATGACAAGTTATGGTTATATTGAGCATTATGTACTATCACTTCTCGATTAATTTATTGGTCTATGAATTTCAATTTATTACTCCATTTAGAATTAATGTAATAATTAAAAAAAATTGCAGAATTACAATATGAAATAATAAACTATTCTTTTATACTAAATTTAAACTATTGTTTTACGTACTATTTTTAAAATTTATTAAATATTCTTTGAATAAACAATATTTAAGAAACGTGTGGTATCCGGCTGAGTAGAAAAGACCACAATCATTTCTTACCGAGTTGCCGTAAAAGGCGACTAAGGTAAGTTTACTCACCGTGTGGTATCCGGTTAAGTAGAATATACCACCCACATTTCTTACCGAGGTGTCGTAAAAGGCGACTAATGTAAGTTCACTCGCCGTGTGGTATCCAGCTGAGTAGAACAGATCACCCTTTTTCTTACCACCGAGGTGTCGCAAAAGGCGACTAAAGTAAGTTGAGGTCAAGCAGGCCGCAGGTCGAAAAACACCCAGCCAAATCATGTGACAACATGTTTAAAACATATTGTGCCGACCCCACTAAGAGTGGGCATAAGAGCAGGAGAATGGATGAAACAGTAATTATGATACGGCATACTGCTTAAGTCATGCCGATCGCTGAATTAAAAGTAAATATAATAAAAAGAATCAGTAATATCCTATTCATATTAGCGTGATGTTATATAGCTTATAGCCTTTCTCGATAAATGGACAATCTTAAATTCAAAGAATTTTTCGAATGGGTCGAGGAGTTCCTGAGATTAGCGCGTTCGAACAATCAAACAAACAAACTCTTCAGCTTTATATATTAGTATAGATTATGATTTCACAGCCACGTATGAGACGCAATACTATTCTTGCATTCTGTACAATTTCAAAATTGTAACAAACATTTTAGTACCATTTGCAGATATCTTTCCATCTTTAGAAACAAAAACTTAACATTTTCTGTATTTCTTACAATGCTGCTTGTTGTTTAAATTTCGCTCAAGATAAGAAAGCTACTGAGTGCGAGTTAATACAAGTTGCTAGGCTTCACAAGGGAAAGTTTTTAACTCGCAGTAGTTTCATTGTCACTATCGGAATACTAAGCGACAATGCTTTCACCAATTCTAGGATTATTATAACTTTTATCTTTTGTTTGTAAGGTTGAAGTTTTTTTGTTGACTGCTAGAATAAATTTATTAAGTAGCTAAATATACTAAATAGAAGTATATTTTGTTTTTATATTAGGCTAAGACGGGAATAACTGTTTAGATGATCAAAGGTTATATATAGGAGGCGATATTTAGGATGCGTAACATTAGTAAACAGAAAGGCTATGTGTGTAAACTTTGCTGAAATACTAGCTTTTACTCGCAACTATGTTTGCGTGGTCTGTTGTTGCGTGATAGGTTGATAATAAATGCCGCTTTTCAATGTCATCCTATTCCTGTAGAATTAACAGGATTTCTATAGCCTATATGTTATTCCGGTGTATAAGGAATAATTGTGGTATAATTGTGAATTAAATATGATAGATATGGTTCAGCGGAATCGCCGTGAAAGAATAACAAACATACATCCACACTCACAAACTTTCCCATTTATAATATTAGTTGGAAGTTTTCACCATTGACATAATAATTCACCCTGCATTATTATGTTAATTGTGAAACCTTGTTGAAATGGTGTTGAAGTCTGCATATACTTAGAGACTTTCTAGGGTATATAAAATCACCATTCCGCATTAAAGCAAAGTCTAACCTACCTATCTCTTTCTTTAAGCGTAAATAAAACTTTTTCTGCACCAAGAATAGTAAAAAAAAATACCCTTTCATTCTTTTTTAAGTTTGGCTTTAACTACGAAGTAGACAGGGAAAGTAAAGTGGATAAATTTAAATACGACGTTAAAAGTTTATAATTTGTCTTTGTTGTGGGTGCAAATAATTGATAACAAAAAGGTAATTTATATACAAAAATACTTTTAAGTTTTGCCTAACTCGGTCCAGTTAATAATCTGGGTAAAGATTAAGGTTGATTAGACGGTTATTATAAATAATATGTAAATTTTAATACCACGGGTTTGTTGATACATTTTAAGCTGATAATGACTATCAACAGTGAGCTTTTGGTAGACTGTTTTTTAAAGTTCTGACACGCAATATTTAGCGTTCCTTTCATAAAACTTCTCAACTGTAAGTATATTCAAATGAAACAAGTTTTTTATTTAACGGTGCCATATAAAAAAAAGGAAATATTAAATTAAATTTCTCGTTGATTTAGTTGCGATCTAGTTGGATAGTTTTTGGGTGGTCTTTTTTTGCATATAGCAGAGTCACTGCCACGAACCTAGTGGTGAGTGACAGCGGTGAAGTCGCGCGACCAATTGGACGGTCGCGCTGCAGCCGCCATTGCGGTTTATCGCCGCGCCGCAACCGCCATTACGGCTTACACCGCCGAGTAGCCGAGTAGAGTGCTCTGATAGCAGCCCGCACCGCTTGCCCGCACCGCTTTTTTGAATCGCAACGGTCATCTGCGCCGCCCCTATCTACTGCTTATCTAGAGTAGGCTACCGCTATACAGTCCACAATCGCTAGGGTAATTGCTTTGCCTTGTTGTCACCCCGCTGGTTTAATCACCAGTTTCCTTAAAGAATGGCGGATTTTTTACGGAAGTCTGTCTGATTTTAAGCATCATTCTCCTGCTCTTATCCCATTCTAAGTGGGGTCGTACTTAATGCGTACGTAGGCTAAGTATTTTTTTATGACTAACGTCAACTTACCTTAGTCGTATTATACGACACCTCGGCAAGAAGGAGGGTGGTATATTCTACTAAACCGGATACCACACGGTGGGTCAACTTACCTTAGTCGCCTTTAACGACACCTCGGTAAGAATGAGGTTGGATACCACACGGCGGTCTGTCTGATTTTAATATACATTTGTACTCTATATGACTATTAGGCACAGCATTTAAGTTAAACTTTTGAAAAATTTAATATACTATATACTATTAAAATCATGGTTGTTGGAACATGTCAACTTTTAGTCTAAAATCCTCAGTCTCGCAAATTATTCAATTCTTCAAAAAAAAAAAAGCGCCAATGTTTAATAGTTCCGGCTAACTCAAGTGGATTGACTATGGATCTGATTAAAATCTCAGTCATTCAGTAGAAGTCGGAAAGACCCATTAAGTGACTTCAAATATTTTATTATAATAATATGCATAACTTTTAACACTTAGCTTCCGTGCAAACTAAGTAGGCGTATGTTAATTGATTTTACCTTAAGGTAAGTTTTTCCTGGTACTTAATTATGGTAGACTTATAATTATATTTATAAAAAATATGTGGCGTAAAAGAGAATGGTTCTTTTATTTTTACATAATTTAATAAAGTGAGACAGTCACGAAATCTGTACAACAATTGATAAATTTCTCTTTGAAACTAAACTTAAGGTTATTAAAAAACTTCAGATGACTTGCATTCATATTATTCTTCTTTTTCCATCAATGGACGTCTAGTCTCAGTTATTGATTTCATATGAAAAATAACTTAAATGCTACTTGATTCCAGGAGTTTCGTCCTTAAAAGAGGTCTTGTGTTCAGGTAGTTTGTAGCTAATCATTTATCATTCACCTTATTACCGTAAAATACGCAGTCAAATCATATGACAATAAGTTTGTAACATTTTGTGCCGACCCCACTTAAAGTGGGATAAGGGCAAGGGGATGATGTTGTAACGTAAATAAATAAGTTTTATACAGGAAATAAAACAGTTCAACTGTATAGGCTTGAATTTTTTTTAACAGTTTATACTCTTTATTCTTGCATGTTGAGCTCTTGTGCATCAGAGGCATTCATGTAGAGAGCCTCTACACGCAAAGCCCTGGGGATTACAAGGTATTAGTGGAATAAAGTTGCAGTTTAGTAAAAAAAACCTTTAAACTTTTTTTTGCTTAAAAATATCATTTATTTCTGTATTAATAATTTCAAATTGAATTTTAAAAAATGAAATTATTGTAGAGTATTTTACTGTTTCATTTTGAATAAATTACTAATAGCTAAAAGATTATTAACAATATAAATAAAGTAAACACTGCAAGATTATTGTATAGTGAAGATTTATTTGGTTAATTTCTTCAGGAATATTTACAAGATGCAATTTCGATCTCGGACATTGCAATAACTTACATATTTTTGGAGTGTATATAAAAAGTAAAGTATTGGCCTATTACTATCCCACTGCTGGGCATAGGCTTCCTCCCTCCGTTTTACTAGAGAAGGGTTGGAGCTAAGACCTACCACGCTGCTCCAATGTGGATTGGTAGGTTACACTTATCCCCAGAATTCTTTAGAGATATATAGGTTTCCTCACGATGCTTTACCTTCATTGAAAAGCGTGCTACAAATTAGAAATATTAATCAGAAACAAGTTTTAACAGAAAAAATTAGTGGTGTCTGCCCGCGGTTTAAACTCGTGACCCCTACGAAAAGAGTCACGCTGTCCCACCGCTGGGTTATCACAACTTAGGAGTGTATATAACTTCATGTCAATGGCAACAACTTTAATGCACTTAACCGCCAAAAAACTAAAAGATAACGTTAGAGCTGAAAACACTGTTGTTAAAACAAGAATTAAAGTAGATAAACAGTAAAATTAGGTTGGTCAAACTTTTGGAAAAGTAAATCTCATTATACACGTGTAACCTGAAGACGTGTAACGTGTTCATTTAAAAGGGTGTTAGCGAAGTTCCCATTTAAGCGGTCGGTTACAAACAACAAGCGACTAAACTTACACAAACAAATTAAATACTTGAATTAGCAACTGTCCGTTTATATGGTTAATCTAACTTGGATGGGTTACGCCAGTGAGCTGGAAAACGGTACAAATTTATGTGTACCCAAATAAAAATATAATATCGATTTTACATGTAAACATAATCAAGATAAACAGACATGGCAGGTCGAACTTTAAAAAAATTTGCACTTCTTCCGTATATGAATTTAAATTAGGTAAATGTGTAAATATGTCATTTAATTATAACGCCGTGTGGTATCCGGCTGAATAGAATAGTAGCACCCTCATTTCTTACCGAGGTGTCGTAAAAGGCGACTAAGGTAAGTCGCCCCGCCGTGTGGTATCCGGCTGAGTAGAATAGACCAACCTCATTTCTTACCGATGTGTCGTAAGAGGCGACTAAGTTAAGTTGACCCACCGTGTGGTATCCGGTTTAGTAGAATAGACCACCCTCCTTCTTACCGAGGTGTCGTAAAATACGACTAAGGTAAGTTGACGTCAGGCAGGCGGCCGGTCGTAAAAACGTAGCCAAATCATGTTACAGCATGTTTATGACATGTTATGCCGACCCCACTTAGAGTGGGATAAGGGCAGTAGGATGATGATGTCATTTAATTATACTCTTCTTTGCGCTCTGTATGGGAATTTGAATCTATTTAAAGGGATATAAAGTGTAACTCACGTTTCTTCCAAATGAATTTTCCTTGGGGATTCCCTTTATTATAGGTTTAAATGCGTTTGGTGATTTTAAGCTTTGTGCGTTTTTGAATATTATGTGATGTATTGCGTGTGCGCCTAGACTTGTGTTTAGTGTAGCCTTGCCTTTACAAACGTCTAGAAATTATTTTAAAACAATGCTGCTACATAAAGCAATTGAGGATTATTTAAGAGATAATAGCATATCTTAACTACAGTCAACTAGGCACCAAGCTGCAACGATTAACTTGTAACCATCAATCAAATTGTAATTATTTTTTGTTGAAAAGATTATCCGGCGAGTTTCTTGCTGGTTATTCTCGGTAAGAGAGCTTCTTTAAAAACATTTGACGATTCAAAAGTACTGAAAACAGTCCGCTTGAATAAAGAATACTTTGAATTTGAATTTACGACTTATAATCATAAACAGTAGTATAAATGTTTACCTCACAAGGGAAAAAATAGTTAAGGAAACGCATTAGCAGACCCCCACTAAGTGGACAATTTACAAAGAAACAAAACAGTGAAAGCTACTGAACATTGTAAATTATAAGTGTGTAGTGTAACGATAATGCTTATTTGAAACAGACGAGAAAGTTCCAAATTAGGCGTAACAAAGGCCACCAAACTTTCCTCAGACAAGTTAAACATTCTGGGATTTACGCTAATATACAATACAGAATAGTACAATACAGTATTAGGTATATAATTGAAAGTATTACATTGCTTTGTGTATGTTTAAACCCTTTTTTAAACAAAAAATTGTGATGTATTTACTTTCGCTTATGAAAATTATGTAAAAAGCAATTTTATTGCCATTATAAAAAGGATTGGATAACGGGTATATATTAATATCGTCTTAAATATAAAAATGATTGTTTGTCTTGTCTTTTATAGACTCCGAAGTGGGTGAATCGATTTTAATTAAATTTTTGGACAATCTAAGAAATGAAATGAATGAATGAATGAAAGTTTAGTGGAGATCGGAGCATTTTTTTAACTGGTGAGTAATGTTTTGAGGGGAATTCGAAACCAGACTGAGCCACAACGCGTGGCTGCACAGCTAGTAATACACAAGCTAATATGAGTATAGTTATTCATAGTGCATGAATATTATAGGTTCGAAAAAAAATGTTTATGGATTGAAAATATATAAAAACTAATGTTTTCATGCATATGGATTGTTGTTTGATAAAAATAACATTAGGATTCCGCAAATGCAGTATTTGCAAATGACGAAATAATGGGACACGTAATACGTATTTCAATTATGTATGTTCGTATTAGAAGTAGTATTTTCGTAGGAATAAATAAATATATGGGACAATTAAACACACGTCAGTCGTACTCAAAGGAAGTATGTAACTTAATTCTTATGCGTGAATATATACATATATAATTTAAAATACATAATCACACCGAGAATCGAAGAACCAACAAATTGTATATTAGATAATGTTGGCCCTCAAATAGTATAATACAACGGGCCAGTCAAGTAATATAAGTAATATATAAGTACAAAATCTAACAAACATTATATAAACTCGTTTGTCCCTTTCTCTAATATTTTTCGTAGTCTAGGTTTTACATTGATTGCAATTATAAAATAGATTTCAAAATCCTTTAAAAATTAAGTTGCCGCCGCGTTGCTAATTTTAATGCAATTTGCGTTCGGTGTTTCATTTCCCAGATAAAATTCAAGCTAGCATTCGAGTTTCAAATCAAAATGCTATCTCATCGTTTCTCGACTCATCTCAATTTTTCTGTGTTGATTACACTAGGCAAGAAATCCGAGGACTCATTTTTTACTGTTACAGCAAAGGCGATTAATAAAAAAGTACCTGGGTGATATTTTTTTTTAGGATATAAAAATATACAATAAAAAATTAAAAAGAAAGAAAGGGCTGGTGGAATCTGGGTCTCGATCCCGGTTATTTTCACTTCTTTAGTTCTCCCTTTCTACACTGAGCTATGCCAACTTTATAAATTACAGCACAATTAATCTTTGGATTCTATTCCTATTTTAGCAGTTTTTTCAATGCCCGAAAACAGGGATAAAACAACATTTTTTTATATAAAACCTAACTAGATTGATTTATCGCCCCTAAAACCTACACGCTGATTTCACAGAAACCGTTGGAGCCTTTTCCAATTTCAGAATATATATACACAAGATTAACTCATTTAAATATTAATGATATTGCATTCAAAAACAATTGATTCAAGTGCGTAGGGACTATTTTATCATATTTTTGTCACTTTGGATATAGTTCTTTTTGTGTCTAGGAGAGCGAGTTATTTTTTTAAGTTTATTTTATCATTTACAATTCTGGTAATACTTGTGTACCTTGGAATACTAAGTCAAGGAAATTTTATCCTGCTATACTAACTTTAAGAATTCAACGTGACCATAAAATATCCCAGACATTCGGTACATTGAGTCTCTTGGGAGAAATCGTAAGAGGTAAACGGTCACTTTGGGAAACCTCTAAAATATTTGTTACATTACGAGTATATCCACAAAAGAACGTGAATAAAAATTCGCAATTACTCTCAGACTATGCATAGATATTTATCGTTTAAAACCAGACAATTCTATCAACTGTCTGGTTGTCTTAAACCGTAAAAGAAAATATATGCATAAAATGTAAATGAATGGATATAAAGATTTATCTTTAATATATTTTAAAACTAAAATAATAATTATATTTCCTATTAACTTTAAATTCAGCACACATACTTTTAGCATTTGTGAATTAATAATTTATCGAATTAAAAAGCAGTTTTGAGTTAAAGGCAAGTAAACTTGAAAAAAGGATTCTAGTTATTAAAGATTCGTGAGCCTTTACGCAATACTTAATAAATTTTAGTTCATTTTATAAAATCATGTCGTTTAAAAAAAGTTATACAATTACTTGCACATGAAACCAGTAACTACTGCACAGTAAGACAAATAAATAAAAGTACCTGGGTAATTTTTAAAATGATGTAAAAAAAATAAAATTTAAAAAAAATAATCGAAAAGAAAAATGAAAAAATAATTGGGCAGGTGGGGCTCGATCCTAGGTATTTTCACCTCTCTAGACCGCCCGTTCCCCAAATGAACTAGCATGACTGTGCGTTTGACAGTGAAAAATTGTGATTTTAATCAACGTAAATTTCAAAAAAAATTTAGAGCTCGAAATCAGGGATAAAACGATATTTTTTAAAAATAAAACTTATCTAGATCGATTTTTCTCCCGCAAAACCCTCTACATCCTGAATTTCAGTAAAATCGTTTGGAGCTGTTTCCGAGATTCTGAAAATATATACACCTACTTATATACATACAAGATTAACTCATTTAAATAATAAAGGTGCTTCAAACACAAAGCATTATTAACATTTTCTATTATAACTCGTTATAACGCGATATTACTTACTTTCTAACAGGTAAGTCTCGCTAGTAGACTATTATGAGTTTTTCCCATTTTGTTTGCACGCGGCTAACTTCCTACCTAATTTTAGAAGGGACGTAAAAACGAGATACGCGGCTTAGTTTTTTCCCCTTAAAGATTTTCTTAACTTGATAAACTGCTTTACCGGTGACATTTATTACACGAGGCAGGCGTTGAGCTTACTAGCGGACTGACGTGAATTCCGTATTCGGGAAATAGTTACATTAGTGGTAATGATAGTCTTATAGCGATGTCTTTTTAGAGGTACGTCTTTATTTATGGGCTTTCCAATACCATATAATGTCAAGATTGGGAAATAAGATGTTTCATGTTGTAAAGCAGGGGTGAGCAACCTATTTAACAAACGGACGGCCCCACATATTGTAACACTAACTAATAATTTACAAATCTATATTTTTAATAAATATCATATTAAAAAATATGTAATTCAAAAAAGGTAATATTTTTGTATGTAGTACCATTTTAGTATAGTTTTTTTTCATACCAATTTATTAATGAGAGAAATTCTATAAAATAAATTCAATTTTAGAAATATTCGGCGGGTCGCATAAAAATGTTTCGAGGGCCGCGTGTTGCTCATCTCTTTTGTAAAGCAAATATTACATTCATACACGCAAACCTTATCAAAATATAGTTACCGAAGAAGTGATAAAACATTCATCAGAAAATGTTTTTGAATATTAAAAATTTGAAAAATGACGTTATCCAATTTTAAAGATTATCTTAGTAATTCAATAAATTATAAATATATTTATAGTGCAGGTGCAAAGAGCATAACTTACAGCAACGTTACTTAATCATAAAAACAAGAGAAACAAATTTAAAGGTTTTTTTAATACATTTTCTAAAACTTTGTATTTTTACATAAAAACTATGTAAATATTACGGTTTTATTCATAAAACAGATTCTAGATTTTTTTAACACGAGACAGTTTTTTTACATTGGTGTATTATTAATGAGCGTGTAAAAAAATATAGATTCATGAAAAGGAAAAAAAAGGAAGCCAAAAGGAAAAAAAAGCCAAAGCGCTTTATATAAATTGGTGCTACATCACTCGTATAATGTATTTTATTCACTCACGACACCCTATTCCTTGTTCTTAGAATGGGATTCCTGTGTATTTGTTCAATTAACCTTTATCTGGAGCAACTTTGACTTTATCACCATTTGGTCTTTTATTTATAATAATAATGGTTTCTGGAAACACCGCTTAAACTATACAAATAACCATGAAAATACTAGTCTCCGTAAAATTTTATAGATTTTTATTTGTGATATGTCATTTTATTAATCAAATATTATTAAAATATATTATACCTACTAGTTAATGTACTGAAAAAGAAGAACTCACAAAATTGAAAAAAAAATATTTTAGGTGACTTTTGTCGTTGCTTTACTATATCAAATAATAATTTGACAGTTGCCAAACATTAGTGACATCTAAGTGCTTTGTAAATTGGTCATAAAAATTTAATCTTACATGTGCTTTTATATAGTCATAGTTAACGCGGACTACAAAAGCGGATTGTAGCAAAATAATTCTATCATTACTTTGGTACTATGGAATTCCGCAAAGTAACGCCCACACTTTGTTATAGCATTTTACGGATTGTTATGTTACTAAATATATTCATAATTTGTAAAGTTTTGCATTTATAATATTACTAGTTGTGCCCGTGGCCCGACCTTGGTAATCAATGTATTACAAAGTTTTTCCGCGGGAATTGTAGAATAAAAAGTAGCCTATATGTTGCTCCATGATCTCCTATATCTTCCAGTAAAAGTTCCACTAAAATCGGTTTACCCGTTCCGGAGACTATAAATCAAAACTTCCCTCGAGAATTCTCTTTTAGTAAAAACTGTTTGACAAAATCAATCACATACAAACAGACAGCTTTTCGAGACTTAAATTTATAATAAGTGTAGATTTTAAAATATATTATGGTTAGCGGTAACTTGCTTTAATTACCTTCATGATAACTGAACAATAAATAGGTGAAAGAATAAAATACTAACCATACTTTAACCGAATATACTTTGTTTGTTCCATAGAAAAGTAAATCAGAGAAATATACCGTCCTCATATACTTTTTCTACGTAATATAAAATAAAATATTACTCTGACTCCAAGAATATGGTGAATAAATGATATTTCTTTTTTTAGGATTCCGTAGAACAAAAGATTATTTTTTGTTTTTATAGCTTTTAATATTATCTTCAATGCTTTAAAGGTAAGGTATATCAAGTTTTTGATATTTAAATTATTCATGTTACAGATTATAATATTACTAAGTCATCATCATCATCATGGTGGCCTTTTATTAGTCCACTCCTGGACGTAGGCCTCTTCCCTCTCTTTCCACTCCCGGCGGTTTTGTGCCCGTTTCATCCAGTCACATTACTAAGTAACTTTTATTTATTTAATAATATTTTTGAACTATCTTAGAAATACAAATCTTTATACTTTCTTCCTTCCTAAGAGATATCACATAAATCTGAATATTTAAGAGCTAATTTAATATCTTTTCTATTCATTTTAAGATTAATATATTTGCATGTACAACTGACAATATATAGGTTTTTAAAATTTGTTTCTCTCTAGTACATAGTTTATTTTTTTTTTGTTGTACAATAAAGAATATTTGATTTGATACCTTAACGTACATATTGTTTGGTTCATTTTTTGCACAAAGAATCACCTTAGCGATTTAACGCCGAAACGCTGTTAGCAAACTTGGGACCATTACGCCGGGGAAAGATTTGTATATCGAGCTTGTAAGTAATTTTGCATAGACAAAACTTTTTATTTTAAATAATAAAAAAGGACGTGTTAAAATGATTTGACCAAATTATATCAAAACTATTAAAATTGATGATAGAGTTGAGAAAGAGGGTCAAATTACAAATTATGAAGGCCAGTTACAATTCATAACAATTATAAGTTTATACTAACACATATTTTTTATCACGTTTATACTAATAACAATTTATAAGTTTCGTTTTGGTTCATAAATTATGTATATGTACTCTAAAATAATCATTTATTGAACGTTGGATGATATGTTTCTTTTGAAACAACCAATCGACATTAGTTGGGACCTTTATGTTCATTAAAAATTAGTAAGTAACAGCCTGTTACTATCCCACTGCTGGGCATAGGCCTCCTCTCTCCATTTTTGGAGAGAAGGGTTGGAGCTAAGACCTACCACGCTGCTCCAATGCGGATTGGTAGGTTACACATATCCCTAGAATTTTCTAGAGATATGCAGGTTTCCTCACGATGTTTTCCGTCACCGAAAAGCGTGTGATAAATTGCGATTATCAATTAAACACATAAGTTTTAATAGAAAAACTCATTGGTGTCTGCCCGGGTTTGAACCCATGATCGTCTCTAGAGATTCACACGGTCGCACCGCAAGGCCATCACAATCTTCATTAGTAATTGTATAATTTTAAAATCATTTTGTAAAATTTTGACACTCTTTCTCTATCGTGGAATGATCTACTAATACTGTTAGAAATATTCTTTGTTTTCACATATAAAATGGATAAAGAAAATTAAAAAAAAAACATATGAAGAAAGATAAAACTGGGCTAGTCTAATATAATATTCTATATTACTTTTTCTGTTAAAGCCTTGTACTTGATCCTTTTTTCATTTAAGTGCCGTCTTTCATAATAAATGGGTAGCTTATGCTGATTAATATTGGTTTACAGATTTTTATTGCGAAATAACAAAAAAAAAATGAATTTGTCCTCATAAGCGTTCATATTTTATCAATTTACTATTAACAAATTAATAACATCAATACTTTAGCAAATACTAAAATAATAACACTTAGGTAAACATGTACATTTTGTTATACACTAAATTCAGAATTGACTTTTTCGTTTTTTCGTTATATTTTAGCGCCTTGATTGCCCTTACTTACTTGCAATAAGTTCTTTACATGAAGTGAAATAGTTATCTTGTAACAGTTTCTCTTTTTACATGTGGTAAATTTTTTCATTGTTTAATTATACTAATTTGTGACCAAATAAAACATCAAAAGGGTAAATGGAATGGAAACATGTCGACACTCGGTTTATTTAAAGAACACTACTAAACAAATAAAACGCTTAACTTAAATATATAACGACAAAACCGAGTTAAAAGCTTTCTTAGAACCGTGTGCTACTGAATCTGAATAACTAAAGCGGTTATTATGTCAGGTTAACTCAGGCTGTTTGATATTAAAAATAATCGGACAGTAAACACAATTTTGTTGTGCAATAAAGTGGGTAATTTTTTATAACAATATTGTTTGACATTTCCAGTTACACGTAATTTGAGTTCATTATTACTGTCGTCATTGTGAAAAAGGTAAATAAAAATCCTACTAATATTATAAATGTGAAAGTTTGTGAGTGAACCAATATCGATTAAATTTAGCACAGTTATTCATTATACACCGGGGTAAAATATAGGCAATAGAAATTCTGTTAATTCTACATGAATCATCACATTGAAAAGCGCCATCTACTATCAACCTATCACGCGACGACGGTCCACGCATACGAAGTTGCGGGTAAAAGCTAGTATTAAAATAATTCGATCTACCCGTAAACTACACATATTAGATCTAGTCTTCTAGATAAGACCGCCCTTGCATTCTTAAATGTTCTTATTTCTCTTTATTGCACACCAAGTAAATAATAAACGTATTATTATTCACTTGGTGTGCAATAAAGAGTTATTCATTCATTCATTCATTCACTCATAGTGTGAAGAACCGATGGGCCTTTTTGTCTCAAGATTTGTGGGCTTAGTGCAAGTTTTTATTACCTACTTGATCGCGTTAGAGTAATACAATTTGTATGGCGCTGGCTCAGTGGTCACTAGATATTAGTCACTAGACACGTCATACAAATTGGCGTTACGCTAACGCCATCGACTAGGTTTAAAAAACTTGCACTAAGCACAATGGAATGGCAACCCCAGACCAGAAAGCGCGATACGAGATCGACTGTCAACCTCAGATGGTCGCGGAGAGCCGCTGGTTACAAGCGGCACAAAATCGTGTGTTGTGGAGATCCCAATTGAAAAGCAGAAGAAAAGTACTAAACGTGCGATATTTTTATAGCAGGGTGTACGCAAATCAATTCTCTTGTTCTTTGTGTTGAAGTAAATTTTTTATAATATCACGACGATAATCAATACCCGTAACATAATATTTTATTCATATAATACTACACGAGTCTGCCGATTGGATGTAGCGATAAAACGTGCATGTCTGAAAGAAACTCATAAGGTGTTTTATAAAACGAACTACGTGTCGTTTATCCGTATATGTTAAAATGATTTATGGAAACTCCAGGGGTACGGAATAAATGTAAATTCAATCGGTTTTCGTGTTTGTTCTAGAAATATACTTGTTCCGTAAATTCATCATTAATCCGTTTTTACAGAATTTTATTAAACCCATTCCGTTGATTTTTTCATATTTTATCTCTAATGTTTAAGTGTTTAAATGTAAAGTTAATGTTGTATATATACATAGGTATATATTTTTCAGAATTTTGAAAACGGCTCCGACGGTTTTAATGAAATTCAGCATGTAGGGGGTTTTTGCGAGTAAAAATCGATGTACCTAGGTTTTATTTAAAAAAATGTTGTTTTCGGGTACTGAAAAAATTGTTACATTTTTATGAGAAAGCAAAAGTTAATTGCGCTGTCAATTACCAATTCACTATAGCTTATATGGGTAACGGGCGGTCAAAAAATTAACAGCAGTAACGAATCCAGATAAAATTATCTTTTTTCTTTATTGCAATTTTTATATTAAAAAAAATTACCGAGCAAGACTTGGTCATCCAGGTACTACAATATTAATCATAACCTGATGCTGCTGTTAGGATTGGCTCTAGACGTGAACTGCTCAATGGTTAACAGTAGGGACATTAAATTTTGTAAAAAGCTTTTCAAAAGTATTTTTAACTTGACTTGTTGATCATTAATTTTATTATTGCATTCGTTAATTATTTACTATTGAAACAAAAAAATTATACGGCCTATTTTCACTGTTTCATCTAGGGTGAACTATCGAGGTCACTTTGTATGGTTACTCAGAATAAAGTTACACCCACTTTTATTAAGTAACCGATAAAGGAAATAAGTTCTTACATGATAAAAACAAATCCACTATTTTCGGATGTTCGACATATTTTGAAAGTATTCCGTATATAATATTGAAAGTTGGCTAGCGCAAACAGAACCCGAAGTAAACGGGATCAACACTAAACGTAGATTTGTCAATGTATGGTCAGCATGAAAATATCATACTTATTTATTTATTTCTTTTTATACATATAGTTAGGAAAGAGAAAGAATAAGTAAAAAAGGACATGTATAAAAGCTGACTTATCCCTGAAAGGAATTTGACATGTGGGATTCGAACCCGGCTTTTGAACATTTTCGGTCCGTTATCCGTATCCATAAATGTTGCGATACCCATCGGCTATCACAACATTACGTTTGACAGCTAAAAAAATCCTTTGCTTAAAATTTTTCATTATACCATATTTTTATGCCCAATAACAGGGACAAACGATATTTTAAAACCTAGCCTTTACCTAATAATAACCTTAAAGATTAATTCATTTAAATATTAAAGATTTATAAATGATGAATATCATCTTCTATCTATCTATACATATAATAAAATCGTTGAGATTAAGATCTCTTCCTCTTTGCGTTTGTTTGTGATTGAGAACCTCTTTGCGTTTGTTCCCACTAATCTCAAAAACCGCTGATCCGATTTAGATGGGGTTTTCACTTATATGTAGTAGAAAGCCTCACTTAACATATAGGGTATGTATTATTTCAATAAGTCAGCGAATAATAAAGATATCACAATTTTACAACATGTTTTTAATACGACCTCCTTCATTGAGTTGGTCATTGATATGAAAAAATATTGTGGCCGTCATTATGTGTCATTGAATTGTTGCGAAAGAGTAAATGGGTTGAATTTGGGAAAATTGCTTTGTATTTTTTGAATAAGAATAAAGGAGCAATATCGTTGTTAATTATATTCAGAAGGGGATGTAACCTAAAGTCACAAATAGAGTGGACAAAAGGAATATCTGGAAATTTTAAGAGTTCAGAGGAAAGACAAATGACGATCAATATCTTGAGACGACGCGGAGAGTGCGAATTTCGTATAGTTGAGAGATAGTTGCGATATGCGATGCTATGGAATAAAAAATGGAGTTTTTATTGGAGAGGTTAATGATGGTAATTGGTATTTGGTTTATTAACCTGTAAGATCAACATGACGATGTGCTATGTGAGGTCTTAGACGCACCCGTGACTTTTGTTCGATGGAGCTGTCAGCTAGAATGACGATTGTTCTCTGGATCTTTCCAGTTGTAACGATTGTTTTCTAGACTGTGGACATCTGCAACGACTGTCAGCTAGGCTCTGCCTAGAAGTGGTGATTGTTCTTTGAGCGTTATCATTTGCGAGTCTGTTTACGTGTGTATCTGCTGAGTTGGTTGCCACTAATTGAGCTGTGTTATGCCATGACAGTGATTGAGGGTGAGCTTGAGGTGCGAAATGCTTATGGTGCGAAAAGCTTAAGGAGTTGAGGAGTTGAGCATAAAGCGTGAGCGTAGTCCTGTCATGTCATGGCATGTGCGGTTTCCTTTTGCAGATTAAAAGAGCATGTATTGAGGTTCTTGCCGATTCTTCTCAGTACAATCAGCATTCCGAATCGGTGGTAGATTCATTCCCAGAAGTCAGCTTATGAGATTTGCGGGGTCGCAAATGTTGTCAGGATGGTCGACTGTTACAACATGTTTTTAATACAACCTCCTTCATAGAGTTGGCGATTAATATGAAAAAGCATTGTGGCTGTCATATTTTTATGTGTTTTTCATTGAGTTGTAGCGAAAGAGTAAATGGGTTGACTCTGGGAAAACTGTTTTTTATTTATTGAACAAGAATAAAGAAGAAATATCGTCTTTATTATAAAATTATATATACATATGCTGTCGCAGACTTTTATATTTTTATTTTGAACTGTTAGAGGGGAACAATCTTAGCGCGATATTATATAGGCCTTCCTTGATAAATGGACCATCTTACACTCAAAGAATTTTTCAATTCGGCACAGTAGTTCCTGAGATTAGCGCGTTCAAACAAAACAAACTCCAGCTTTATATATTAGTATAGATTCTTTCTATTGAATGCAGTCCGTTATTTAGCTGTTAAGTTTATTGTAAGCAGACAGACAGCTGCGGGGACATTGTTGTTTCATAATATAGAGTGGTTCTTAATTGTTAATCTATGGTTATCCTTACTAATATTACAAAATGCAAAAGTCTGTCTCAGTATGTCTGTCTGTCTGTCTGTATGTTACGTTTTAACGGTCAATCCCCTGAATCAGTATCGATGAAATTTGGCACATTATTCCTTATGCACTGTGGTAACATATAGGCTATAGAAATTCCTTTAATTCAACAGGAATTAAATAGGATGACATTCAAAACGTCATCTGTAATAAAACTATGGATTTTTTATTCACGATATGTCAAAATCAAGTCAAATCTGAATTTACAAAAGTGTTTAGATTCTAAGTTTTTCGGTTTACGTCTAAACGGAATAAGTCTTTAGATAGTAGTCTATGGCAACAAGTAAAAATGACTAATAAATGACACGTATTTTTTACTTTTAACACCATTTTTAATATTTGAAAAGTCATGACAGAAGCTACTGGTAATTCCAAGACTACAGTCCCCGCGAACGAAGTTGCGGGTAAAAGCTAGTACTTCATAAATGATGAATATCATACTTCATAAATGATGAATATCATACTTCATAAATGATGAATATCATACTTCATGAATGATTAATTATACAAAGAACACAATGCAGACACAGCATGGAATCTAGGGATTCGTGGGCTTCTTTTTGTTCTCTGAGACGATGAACCTTAACCATTTACTAATAACTGATTCACGAGAGTTGATACTTAGTGTATATTGTACTTAGGTCATGTTAATTCTCCTGTCCTTATGCTACTCTGAGTGGGCTTGACTCAACATGTTTTAAACATGATCTTATATGATTTGACTAAGTATTTTACAACCAGCCGCCTGCCTGACGTCACCTTTTACGACACCTCAGTAAGAAATGAGGTGGTATATTCTGCTCAACCGTATACCACACGGCAGGGGTCAGCATAAAAAATATACATAATTCATTATACAAAGAACACAATTTAAGCGTCACAATTTCCAACCCGTCTTTCGTGGGCATCTATTTCATCCCTGAAACAATGAACTCAATAATTCACCATTAATTTGTCCATAACAGTTGATAGAATTTCTATTTGAAAATCACTATATTACATAAGTGCTACACACATTCACTACGACAATCTCTACGATAGTTTAATTCCGTAAACGAAGTATCATCAGGAGGATAGGCTCCACGACAAAATCGTAATGCGACACATAACAATTTTGTGTGGTATGTTTTTGGTAGCGGCGTCTTGTGATACGTCTGGTAACTGATCCTGCATGTTTAAGGTATGTGAGCGTTGTCTGCTTCCTACACTTAGCATTACATAGATTCTCTTAACAAAAGCGGATTATAGGAAAATCGTTCTATCATACTCGTACCTTCTGTACTATGGAATACCCTATAGTAACGCCTACTTCTGTGAATTATTATCTATAGATGTTAAAAAATATTTTTGCTGACTGTATATCTTTCTCAACTCACTCTATTGTAGGCCATTGAAAGCCTGAAATTGCTCCTGAACATTTCAACACAGCTTCAATCTCGGATGTACATTTTTTACGTAGTCGTGTTCGCTGAATATGTTTATAAGATCTTGTTTCTGGTGAGTTGTTACCCAACGTAACAACGTGACTATTTTTTGGTATTGTTTCAAAAAATCTGGTATATTATGTACTGTTCAAAGTTCATAGAAAACGCTTTAAGTAGAATTCATAGTACAGAAATTCTGAAAGAGTTATTTTGGTAGAATCCGTTCTATAAATTATTTAAGTTATTTAGAATTGTTAGGATTCATATAAATGGGTTGTATGAGCTATGGAATTGTTGAGTAAAAGAATATACGCACCTCAAAAAGGTTGATACAACAGGCTTTTGTAATCAAGTGTATGGATTATAGAAAGAGTGAATAGAGATATAGTATATAGAGATATGTGTATTATAGTTAGAGAATACAGGTTACAAGATGGGTATAAGATTCTATAATAAAATTCCGCAATCAATTTTAGCTACGTCAATTTTATCTTGTACGGGGTCGAAACTATTCTTAAATAGCTGCGACCCTTAAAAATAGAATAAAAATAAAACAAAGAAGTAAGAAAGAGTATTTTATGCGCTAATTTACTACGAAAGTTATCAAACTTTCTAGTAGCTACAATCTTTCTCCAGGAAATAAACGGCATCATGAATTAATTAAACTTCAATATTGTTTATTCAAAGCGGAAATGTTTTGAAAATTAATTTTGGGCTGGAGTGCTTCATCATTTTAATGCGGGCACGGTTGGAATTAATGTCTTTAAACGAGACGTTAAGCCTAAAATATAGAGTGAGATGATAAAAATACATAAAAAGGTAACTTCCAACGGAAACAAAATACCTTTAATAGAATAACTTGAACGTGAATTTTTCACGAAATATAATAATAATAAGTAATAAATATATGGGACGCTTACACACACGGTTGTCCAAAAGTAATACTTGTGTTATGACAGACATTATGGGTGACAGACAAATATATACAAATATAATTTTAAATACATACTTAAATACAAATACACATCCAGCCTCAAAGAACCTGCAAGAAGACAAAGAGAGATTCTCTTCCAAAGAAATTTAGCGAATAATTATTCATTCATTTTGATGTGTATCTTAAGTATGATAATATGTGCAGTTAGATTTTGAAACGTGAACGGATTTATATTGAACAAAAATGTTTTAAGGTTGTACAATATATTTTATAGATCAGCGATCATCGTCAATGTTTATATAGCCTCGTTTCAAACTCTCGTAGTCAGTTCAAAGCTTAAAATAACGACTTTCCATTTCTAAATAAAAGCTACGGACCACATCGGAAACTGTTATGGCTGAAACGTGAACAATTTTGTAATACATAACACTTTATTGGGGACGATAAAAAGGCTCTGTCTGAAAAATTAACTGTACACATATTGTATTCTGAAATTATACGTTTTTCAATGCGTCTAGCTACAAAATTAAGTGTTTAAGAAGTAAGCCTTCAGTCCAGTAACCTGTTTTATATGTGATAATACATATTGTAATTTATGTATAATATTATAGTATCTATTTAAAATTTTATGAGTATATATATTTTAGCGGTTGTCCCATAACAAATATTAAGTTACCTACTTACTTTGAGGTCGGGCAGCAGTGTGGGTAATTATTTCATATATTAATATTTACTTCCTATTTAAAAAACAAAACAATTATAACTTAAGTTATCAATGAAGTAAGCAATTAATTAAATAATATAAGTAACTAAGGACTTGAAACTTACCATAACAATTTGTAACGAAAACGGAACGAAAAGAAGGAGAACGGAAGTTGTAATATTGAGACGTTAGGATATGTGCTGAGGTGTGAAAAGGTGTGGAGAGGAGAAGAGAGGAATGTAGTGGCCTTTTGTCGGAGTTGTTGTCAAGGTGTGCGCGGAGTTAATAAGTTGTCAAAGAAGAATAAATTAAATTGATTTTAAGAAAATCACTTCCTATATCCTAAAAAAAATTAAGGAAAATTATCGTTTCAATAAATTATATAGCCAAAGAACCGTGTAGCTATAGCTTATATTTAAACTTAATACTCAGAAGATCATTTAAGTACGATAACGATAACAAGAAGTTTGAAAGGTACTTCGAAGGGTCTTAATGTCTTCAACTTCCTTGGCAAAATGCTTTAGGACTCAAATTAAACAAGTGCAGGTCATTAGACTGTGGGCAATATTGTAGTTAGACGTAAATTACTGCTTCAGTTATAGTTGTTTATTTTCATATTTCGTAAAGAAATAGGTCTATTTTCCGTTCTAATTCCTTAATCGAAGTGGATTTAATTGTTTGATTCTATAATTTCTTTATATGTTGGAACCAATTTCGTATAAAAATTAATGTTTATATATTTTGCATTTAATACGTCTAGATTGTTCTAAATACAGAAAGTCGCGCTATATTGTGATTTTAAGGAAAATTTATGAAGTTTCCTTTACATTAAACTTATAAAAAAGGCTTTTTAAACTATAAAAGCGTAAAACTCTTGTCTTTTTTCCGTGACGTCATAACACTATATAAAGAACTCATGAGTAAAGGTCCCGGATGGACTCGAAAATTGTCAGGCTAACCCGATATAATAAGACGTGAGTATAGGGAGGTCTCCATAAACTCTATTTAAATTAAAAGTGCCATACTAGTCGTAAGAAGTACTAAGCGTACTTCGAATAAAGCGTTTCTTATAAAAAGAAGTCGTGTGTATTATTGGCATTAAATTTGGCAACTGCCAATGGATACATTATAATAATCTTTATGAACTTAACCTTTCTCATTTAAAACCGCTGTCACAGGCCATTTTCACTATATATCCGGCGATGAAGGGTGCTTGATTTAATGAAGCAAGGAATAGCTTTCGGAGCCAGCTTTGTTAGTTGTGTTGAAAACACTTAGGTCAGTAATGGCAAATTTATATTTTTTATTTATAAATTTATATTTTTATTACTATTTTTCGAAATACAAACAAAGTCATATAATTGACGTTAAAGACAGTAACATTATAATATTTTTTATTTATATTTTTAAAATTCAATTTAGTGAGACGGTATAGCTTTTTTTAATTCTGTCCACTGATGCCTTTTATTTTGCAAGGCTTTGGCACAAGACACTATTAAGAATTCTGATAAAAATATTTTTAAGTAATTGCTTACTGAACATTAAATTTGCTATTACTGTAATTTCTATTTTATTATATTTAATCTTAAAGATTTTAAGAACGAGAAGTGGAATATATACAGAATCAGCTTTAAGTAATGCAAAAATATCAAAATTTATGAATTTAATCACTAAATTATTGTTATTTTTACAACCAACAATATGTAAAAATGTTTACATATATGTTAGTTTATGTTGTAGTAAATTATTTGTTATACTTTACTTCTCCAATAAAGATTATAAGTAGCTCATATTACAAAAAATATTGTATGTGAAAACTGTTTTTATACTTGAACTGATATAAATATATGCTAATAAAATAAGGCATATTCTCGGATGTATTTTAACCTAGGAATCAATTCTAACATTCGGGCTAAATCTTTGCCTTAATTTCTGGATTGATATCCATAAAAAACATGATATTTTAGAGAAATAAAAAAAATGTGGGAAAATAATTACTCTTTCCTGCACGGCGATTGACCAGCATAAAATGACAGAATATTATCAAAACTAATTTCTGTTACTGACGTATTAGACGATGAAATGTTCGTTATCACACCTTTGACGGTGAAGTTAAAAATAGAATTAAAAACTATTTTTAGAATAAAACCGTGTAACAATAAAGTTTCTATGCAACGAACTATAAATATCTTTGCTAACTTTTTATAATATGTAAGTTTATAATAGTGATTTGTGAAAAAAGACGAAAAAGCAAACTTTGGATTTGTTGCGATAAAAAGCAAATAGATCAAAATAATAAGCACAGTTCATAAAACACACATTAAATAGCCTAAATAGTCAGAAAATATACAATAAATTGTATGATAAAAATTATAAGTAGATACAAATATATCTTTTGTACCTACTTCTAAGAAGCCAAAATATTATTCAATTCACCCAATTCAAAATACTCTTTAATCAAATAAACTTGTGAACTAGTGCTTTTAATCGTCAACTCTCCTGTGAGTTTGGAAAATATAAAAATTAAATTACTTTTATAGCCGACTGATTAAAAATGTAAAAGTAATAAGTAAAAGAAGTAAATTATGTATTTATTTTATACAACTTTAGATACAAAAGTAATAATAAAATTATTTTGCTATAATCGATGAATTCACGGATCCGCGGATTATAGCAAAATAATTTTATTATTACTTTTGTAATAATAAAATTATTTTGCTAAGTAACGCCTAATTCTATGAATTACAACTTTAGATATATTTGATTATATATGAATGTTACATCACTGAATAAAATGCAATTAAGTAAGTACTGTTATTTGATTTTCATAGCGCATTAGATTAGAGATACAGAACAGGTTTCGAGTATCATCCTTTAAAGGAATAAATAATTTTTAGAGAAGGATATATTTCTCCAAACTTATGTAACATATTTCGTGACATATTTTCGCCTGATTGGTACCCGACGGAGTTGCTGTCACTACGTGGGATTCGCCAGACGAGACTACACCTGCCTTTTGCCAGTTGACACATAAAGCCATCAACACCATCATCACGTTCTGTCAACGTGTCCATCTGTTCTGAATTTAACTTATATTGTAACTGTTAAGTAACTTATTTTTTGTATTTACATTATCATTTCATTATTAATAGTATTAATGTTATCTTTTATTGAACCAACTATATTACTTTGACTAAAATTGCTAAAATTAACTTATAATATTTTGATTACTTAGATGATAAGAATGTGTGGATATAGCTACTTCAACCCTGTACAAGACAGTAATGACTAATTGTATGTAACTAGTAATAAGAATTATTTTTTGAAAAAAACCAACCACCGTGTTTCTTGCTCGCTCTTCTCGGAACCAGCACCAGAGTTGACGATTCAAAAGCATTTATTTACAAGTTTACTTGAATAAAGAATATTTTGAATTGACTTGAATTGATTTGAATTGACGCTGACAGTACATGTGAATAATGACAGCTAATAATAACATGTCCCCGTTATATTCAATAGTAAACGATTCTCAATTTAGTTTGACAAATACAAAATAGTAAAGGTAAAGCAGTTTTATTACGATATAGCTCTATTGCTTACACAGATAGCTTTAGACAACAAGGAAACGGAAAAGCTCGACAGCACATCGGCGATAAAAGGTTAATCATTCAGAATGGATTTCTTACACGTATAATAAATTGAATTCCCCAGAGCATTTCTCAAGCCGCAAAATAAAGCTATCCAGTACATTGACAACAAAACAAATGGTAGTTTACCTAAGGGTGAAAATTTTATTTAACTTATGATCGGCGAGAAGATTTATTGCAATTTTCATCGAAGAAAAATCTAATTTGTTTGTCATACTTTATTAAAGGAAATGTCAAAGTGACATATTTTTGAGACTTGTTTTTTCGTTTTATAAATTTTCGTCAAATCTAGAAATTATTTGATTAATTGTCAAAAACTTATCCTACTAATACTGTAAAAGTCTACGCAAACGAAGATGCGGGTAAAAGCTAGTAATGCATAAGTTAGGTACTAATTCCTAGAGAATTTCAGGATATATGGCCCCGATTATTGAATAAGAGCCCGGAAATGGAATTTTGAACACCTCTACGCGAAGTTAGTTTTTTTTTACGATATTTATTCTTCGTTATATTTATTTAGTCTTAGCCGTGGTATCCGGCTGAGTAGAATACACCATCCTTATTAAGGAATAAGTTACTGTAGTCGCTTTTTACGACACCTACGGTAAGGACCGAGGTGTCGTAAAAAGCGACTACTGTAACTTGACTTGCCGTGTGTTACCCGGCTGAGTAGAATAGACCACCCTCTATCTTACCGAGGTTTCGCAAAAGGCGACAGACGAAAGGCGAGGTCACATGATAGTCATATCATGTGACAACATGTTAACATGTTGTGCCGACCTTACTTAGAGTGACATAATGGCAGTCCATTCTTTGTAAATAATGTTATAAATAAAACAATTAGGAATCACAATAAAGATTTTTATTAAAGCTGAGCATATTACTTATCATAACTTTTTACGATGAACTTTTTAAGACGAATTTCATACTTTTGTGTTTATATTTGGTGGAATTCATTTGTTGGCATTCTCATAGAGTCGAGGGCGAAGATATTAAATTTAAAAATGTACGTTTCATTAGGAGTATCCTTACGCCGTCCATCATTGCGTGTTTTGTTGGCCCAAATACAAATACTAATAACTGGTTATGCGTGCGCAAGTTAAACTTGTCCTGAATATTTAAAGATTCGACGCCGGACGTGGTCGTAAAAAAAATGTTCTTTTTTGTTTACGTTTTTTGTCTTGAAAAATTTTACACAGACTAGTTGTAGCCGTGACTTTTTTGGGGTTAATTTTAGTGTTAACGTACCCTCAATTAGATACTGTATTTTCTCCACTTCCCGATGGAAAAATGCATTTTCTAACTTTGATTTTGGTCCGGTATATAGGCTTTAATTACACAAAATGTTATGAATAAAGACTAAGTGAATTTTTAATTTAAACTGTCGTGACTAGGATTTATAGTTAATTTATAGAAACCGGCTATAATCACGTCCAGTTCTAAGAGCTCATGAATAAGTCCCTGGACGGTCTCGAAACTAGTCGGGCTATCCCGATAGAATTATAAGACGAAGTATAGCCGGTTTCTACATATTAACTAAGTGACATAGCCGTGAAAGCGGAACAAAACACAGACAGATTTTCGCACTTTTAATACGATTATGGATGCAAATTTGTTGGAGTTAACTTTAGTGTTAAAGTACCCTCAATTAGATACTGATTTTTTCCACTTCTCTATGGAAAAATGCATTTTATCACTTTGATTTTGGTCCGGTATATAAGCTTAAATTGCATGAAATTTTATAAATAAAAACTAAGTGAATTTTTAATTTTAAACTATCGTGAATAGGATTCATAGTTAATGTATAGAAATCGTCTATTCTCACGTCTAGTTCTAAGAGCTCATGAATAAGTCCCTGGGCGGGCTCGAAACTAGTCGGACTATCCCGATAGAATTAGTAAACGAAGTATAGCCGGTTTCTACATATTAACTAAGTGACTTAACCGTGAAAGCGGAACAAACACAGACAGATTTTCGCACTTATAATATGAGTATGGATGCAAACTATATATCAGCGTGATTTTTATCATTTTTTTTAATGTACTTATATTGAATTTCGTAGCTTGTATAATTTAATTTTTCCCTTTATTTTATTTTCTGTGTATGCTTAGTCAACTGTAATGCTCATGTCGTCACCATATGTAATTGACGATACATTTATCTAAAAACCGGTTTATATTAATAATGTGTTTATTTAATATCAATGATGTATTTGTCTTTGATGGTCTTAGAAAAATAAATAAATAAATAAATTTTAATAGAACAGAAATATTTGAAAATTTTATATTTACTCTAATATTTATTAGTACCTAGGTAACCGAACCATGCAACTTTTTTTTAGTCCACCCTTTCTCCACTGAGCTATTACAAATAGCAATTACAGCAATAATAGTATTTTATATTCTTTGTCAATTTAAGCAATTTTTTAATGCCTGAAAACCGGGATAAATCGACTTTTTTCTTAAATAAAGCCAAGCCAGATCGATTTCCCTCTATGATGGTCTATTCTACTCAGCCGTGTAATACACGGCGGGGCGTGCTAAAGGTAATAAACAATGTCATCAATAATTAATATTCATGTATATGAACATATATACGTTTGAAACCAATGCTATCCTAAATTCATTCCTGCTAAAACATAAAGAGAACAGCAATGCTAATCTGAAACTGTAACTTAATTAGAATTCTTTCTTGATATTTTAAATTGCCAGAATAATTATATTATCTAGAAACAACCAAAGACATCGGCCTTCCATTTTGGTTACAATTCCCTGTGATGTCTCGCAAAGAAATTATGACAAACAGTCAGATCGCGTGAACGACCGTATTCAAAAATGCACGCTATTCTTGGTCGTCAGTAAAGCATGGCATGTTAATGCATAACGTATTTATGAAACGCGTAAGTACTTCTGTATAATATATGTTGTCCGTTAGTTCATACAGCTAACTACGTAAGTTAGTTAATTTGTCATGTTGTGGAATTTTATATGTGGTTGCCTGTAAGAGATTACTATTAATAATAAGGCCGCCTTTGCACTATTCATAGCTATCATTAAGATTTTTCTGTATTCATTTTATTAGTTTGTGCAATAAAGTATTTTATTATTATTATTATTATTTATTATTCTTTAATAAAGTTATGGCAAAAAAAAATACTTTTTTAGCCCACTCAAATCACAGAATTGTATAGTAAATTGACTATTTACAATCTGTGGATTGAGGACAATTAAAAAAATGGTTATAAATATAATAGACAAAGTAGAAACCGACGTAAAATTGCAGCTCCTGATTTACGCCTTGCAAAAGTACGCAAGTCGTTTGTCGGTTTGGGTATAAGATTCTGTAATAAAATTCTGAAAATAATTTTAGCTTTACCATAACAGCATTAAAACAAAACTGTTAAAAAGTGTTTCAAGGTTAATATATTGCTTACAAAATGTCCCAACGGTTTTACAGGAATACCTGCTAGAGATTTTCTTTTATCTAACAAGCACAGTGAAAGCGTGAAATGACTTGGCTTTTATTTGAATGAGGTGACAAAGCCAAGTTATATCACTTCACCTTAAAAGCCTTTTAATATTTTCCAAAGTATGACAATACACCGTTGGACTATTATTTCATTAATGTGTTTTGACATTAAGATCCACCAGAAATTTCAAATACTGGTAATAAAAGTGATATTCTTCTTAAATGGAGATACTTAAGCTTTTTATGTTCTTTTTAGCAAACAGTGTATTAGGCGAACCTGAGAAAATAACATTGTTTACTTATAGCTAGCTAGCTAGATGCCCAGGACCGCGTTGCTGTGGTTTCGAATTCCCCTCAAAACAGAACACAACAATTTAAAAAAATGCTCCATTCAACATTAAACTTTAAAGAATCATCCGCTGGGTCATTTTGAAGACGGTCCGAAAATTTCATTAAAATTACCCGTTTAGGAGTTTATAAAGGACATACAAACAATCATTTTTTATATATTAAGGTGTTAAGCGCTTTTATCAAAAGTTATGTATAACATTGACAAAAAAATAATAATCATATGAAATCAAAACATACTTGTACATAATACCCCTAAAAAGAACTTTTTTGTTGAATTGCCAAGAAATATAATAGTGACGTACCTGAAACGACGAGAGTTCAGCGACAAAGCAGACTATCATCGACAGTGTTGTTTTACTGCATCAGCTAGACGTATAAATTAGTCGGCGATGACGTCGACAGAACATTCTGTTGGAAACGTCGACTCAATTGTTGCGACCTTTAGTCCATTCACCGGGTCTCTGTCATTCTGTTGTCGATAATCTATATCGGTGTCACATCACTCGCGTTAACGAAATAGCACGAACACTGGATTTAAATTACTTTGAATTGAGTAGTTTATATTAATAAATACACTTCTTTTTACTATTCTTAGTTTAAACTCGTTCACAGGCTGTTATATTTGATAATTAAACTCATATTTATAAATAAAGAAATTTATGAATAACTTTATTTATGATGTTAGCGAACCTTAACGTAAGATATGTCTTATCAGTTGTACACAATGACGTAAAATTGGAATACGCGTTAGTTTTCTTTCGTAATTGTTTTATGTAAGAGGCATTAAACGCGCAACCATATGAACGTAGCCAAAGAGAGTGTCGTGTTGTCACTATTTACGTGCCAGAGTTTTGTATGAGTCATAATTAAATATAGTTTTTAGATATTATTAGTGGTGAAAACTGTCCACTCATTCGACGTTCTTCCCGATGTGTAATCAGACATTAATTATTGCGTAACTTTATTTCAAATATAAAATATTGCTTACTCGTCTAAGCATCGTTATATAAAACACATACGTTTATTAAATTATAAAAAATAATATTTAGAATTTAATTTGATTGAAAAATCTTTATTAATTTCTAATACGCCTTAAATTTGGTCTATACAAAGGCTTTTATATCAGTACTATTTACGCATACACGAACCAGTTATACAGACGTCATTAATAGGCAACGTCATAACCGGGCTTATGACGTGCGTTTAGTTACCACACAGCTATAAATATATGACGTTTTAAATAATATCTGAACTAATCAAAGTCGTATTAATAAGTAAGCGATCTCTTACTATTTTATAATTATTGGATAAAGACCTCCTTAGTTAGAAAAATTGGGTCTCAAGCGTACGTCACGCTACCCTCATATGGATTGGCAGGTTACATCATACTTCTTACGTATACACGAACCGGTTATACGGACGTCATTAATAGGCAGCGTCATAACCGGGCATATGATGTGCGTTTAGTTGCTACACCGCTATAAATATATGACGTTTTAAATTATATCTTAATTAATTAAAGTCACATTAATAAGGTAGTGATTTCTTACTATTCTATAATTATTGAACAAAGACCTCCTTAGTGAGAAAAATTAGGACTTAAAACTAGGTCACGTTACCTTAATAATGATTTGCATGTTACACCGTACTACTTGCGTATAAACGAACCGGTCATACGGACTTCATAAATAGGCAGTGTCATAACCGGGCATATGACGTGCGTTTAGTTGCTACACCGCTATAAATATATGACGTTTTAAATTATATCTTAATTAATTAAAGTCACATTAATAAGGTAGTGATTTCTTACTATTCTATAATTATTGAACAAAGACCTCCTTAGTGAGAAAAATTAGGACTTAAAACTAGGTCACGTTACCTTAATAATGATTTGCATGTTACACCGTACTACTTGCGTATAAACGAACCGGTCATACGGACTTCATAAATAGGCAGTGTCATAACCGGGCATATGACGTGCGTTTAGTTGCTACACCGCTATAAATATATGACGTTTTAAATTATATCTTAATTAATTAAAGTCACATTAATAAGGTAGTGATTTCTTACTATTCTATAATTATTGAACAAAGACCTCCTTAGTGAGAAAAATTAGGACTTAAAACTAGGTCACGTTACCTTAATAATGATTTGCATGTTACACCGTACTACTTGCGTATAAACGAACCGGTCATACGTACTTCATAAATAGGCAGTGTCATAACCGGGCTTATGACGTGCGTTTAGTTTCTATACAACTATAAATATAATATGACGCTGTTAATAATATCTGAAATAATTAAAGTCGTATTAGAAAGTTAGTAGGTAAAGTAGCGATCTCTTACTATTTTTTAATTATTGGATAAAGGCCTCCTTATTGAGAAAAAGAGGGACTTCATCCTACGTCACGTTAGCTTAATACGGATTGGCAGGATACGCATGTCCTACGAATTATCTAGGGATCAGATTTTATTGCGAGAGCTTGATTAGTCGTCGATAAACATCGACGACTAATCAAGCTCTCTACAATCCAATTTGATAAAGTAATGGTTTGACTTTGAATTTTGAAAATTAATAAATGGGTAACAAATAAAATATAATTTAAAATACGTGTAAATTCAATACTTTATATACTCCAAATTGAAAAATTATAGGCTTGAAATTTTAATAATAGTTTTCGATTCATTATGTACGATATTCGTTTAAGGCACAATTTCCCTTTCGTAGAAAGTTTATACAAATTTAATATAATTTGTGAGGAAAATTACTCGTTAGCGAATATAATTAGTAACATTCATGTAACATTAATACATTTTCCATTCCACCGTGAATTAATGAAATATTTCGCTCTTATCGGGCCTCTAAAGCATGTTAGTAGGTTAATTTTGTGTACATACCTCCATATTTTTGTTTGATTTGTTATATAAAATTATTATACGGGATAAAATTCGATATACGAGTTTACAAAAACAAAGTA
This sequence comes from Morpho helenor, assembly GCA_029227775.1. Classification (NCBI taxonomy): domain Eukaryota; kingdom Metazoa; phylum Arthropoda; class Insecta; order Lepidoptera; family Nymphalidae; genus Morpho; species Morpho helenor. Next base: position 7,664,818 of record JARGCU010000006.1, read on the forward strand.
CGGATAACTGGGTAGGTAGGTATAAAGGTCGGAGTACCGATACAAATAATACCAATTTTATGGGTAATAACAACAAGGTCAACGATCTACAAAAGGTTGAATCCGTTAAAAGATTCTAGGTCTAAGGAGCATATCCAGCAAATCATGAGAAAACCTTTGTTAAGCGCAAAACCTTCGGTTGATAACGAAAGAAAAACCTCGATATTTTTAAATAATTTATAGAATTAGGCGTTACTTTGCGGAGATCCATAATACAAAAGTAATTCTAAAAATATTTTGCTATAATCCGCGATGAAGTAAAATAGAAAATATATATAATGCTATATGGAGAGTGGATAATCCATATATCATAGACATACGAGAGGTCACAAAAAGCATTTGATACCAGTGTCGCGACTCGGCAGAGATAGCAACTCATTCGATGGTCTCGGTATTCGCTTCTTCAATAAAATCGTGCAATCAATACATCTCGTTCATGCAATTATTTACAGAAAGGTTTAAATTAAGTATAATAAGAGATATTTTTATACATAAAGCATTTTACAAAATTAAAGATTATTTGGATGATAAAAATGCCTAGATTTGAAAATCCTTTCAGCTAAATACGAGACTGCGGTTTAATAATGTAAAATTCAAAATGTTTTAAAGATGAGCTGAGCTTCAATCTAGTTCTTCCCGGTAAGAGCAAGATTCCGAACCAGTTGTAACTTCATTAATCATATTGATCCTTGACGATTCAAAAGTGCTTGAAAAAGCTTATTTGAATAAAGATTATTCTGATTTGATAATGCATAACATTAAAGAAATCCATACAATTTATCATTATTAACTCTAGCCGTGTGGTATCCGGCTGAGTAGAATAGACCACCGTCATTTCTTACCGAGGAGTCGTAAAAGGCGACTAAGGTAAGTTGACCCACCGTGTGGTATCCGGTTAATAGAATATACCACCCTCCTTCTTACCGAGGTGTCGTAAAATACAACTAAGGTAAGTTGAGTTCAAGGCCGTCAGGCAGGCGGCCGGTAGTAAAAACGCAGCCAAATCATGTTACAGCATATTTATTACATGTTGTGCCGACCCCACTTAGAGTGGGATAAGGGTAGGAGGATATATTATCATTATTAACTCCTAAAATCGTAGCGCAACACAATCGCTTAATATATTTCCTGATGTCTATCTGTCTATAGTTTAATGTCGTAGTAAAAGCTACTCTGTTAGTTTTCAAAGGCGGTGATGCGTTTGATTCAATGCTGACAGCTCTTATATTCCTGACATCGATCAGAGGCAAGGGTTAGCGGGTTATGTATGCATCACAAAGCTTATGGGAAATACTCGTATTTATATCGTGTCAGCGAAGTGACAAAAGGTTATTTGTATAGGCTTTATACGGCTTGTAAAGTGCTGTAGTTAAATCGAAAATGGCAGCCATCTAAACATATGAACGTCTACCATCTAAATCGTCTCATAATCCTGAATGACCAACCTCATTTCATACCGACGTGTAAAAAGCCACTAAGGTAAGTCGACCCACCTTATGGTATCTGGCTAAGTAGAATATACCACCCTAATTTTTAACGAGGAAACGTAAAAGGTGACTAAGGTAAGATGACCCATTTTATAGTATCTGGATAAGTAGAATAGACCACCCTCATTTCTTACCGAGGTGTCGTAAAAGGCGACTAAGGTAAGTTAACCCACCTTATGGTATCTGGTTGAGTAGAATATACAACCCTAATTTTTACCAAGGTGTCGTAAAAAGCGACTAAGGTAAGTTGACGTCAGGCAGGTGGTTGTTCATAAAATACCTAGCCAAATCATTTAACAACACGGTTAATATATATTTTGCCGACCCTACTTAGAGTGGGATAAGGACAGGAAAATGATGATATTGATTCAGGGTTCCTGAATGATTGATTAATAAAATTAGAATATGTTTCTATACTTATTATAAAATAAAGTCCTTAAAAGCTGTATGTATGTGATCAATTTTCTCAAAATCTACAGAACAGATTTAAGTACGGTTTTTACAAAAAATCTGAATCTGGTAAAATTTTTCTTTCTTTTCACTGATTTCCCGACGCCGCAGGCACAGTTAGTATACATACTGTAAGTTTCGTAAAATTAAAAACCTACAAAACTTTTAATTAAACAGATAATTAAAACCTCGATAGAAAACCTCGTGAAACCACGCTAAAATCAAGCTATTTCCTTGAGTACAATCACGCGATATTGTCTTTATTTCCTATCAAGACAGAATGCAATATCTTGTGCATGAAAACCAATTTACTCAAGTCCCACAGTGCGGTTATCTATAGCATGTGCGGTCAACCGAATAGCAGGATCTAATTAAAGAGAGACGTCTCAGTCTATATACACTCGGACGTTACGATCTAGAGTATTAACAATGATGTCCGTGTATATTAATAGAATTCTTAAATACGAAATAAAGTTTTATTGTTTGAATAATTATAAATAATAATCCCATTTCATAAATATGTATGTATTAGTGTATTATTATTCTATTATGTATTAGGGTGTATTTATTAGAATGTATTTACGTTTATTAATAAATACCTTGTGCACCGTCCTGTATATTCCTAGTTTTAGTGTCTCTAATATTAGGTTGCCTGTAAGAGATCACTATTAGTGATAAGGCCGCCTTTGCACTACTTTTAAGATTATTTATGTTTGTTTGTTTTTTTGTTTTTTTTATTGTGCAATAAAGTATTTTTTATTATTATTATTATTATTATTCATTTATTACTAGATTTTAGCCGCGATTTAACAGTAGCTTCTGTCACTACAACCTTGCAAATATCTCCATCACAAAAATCAAATCGATCCAGGAAAATTGAGAGAGTATTATCGTTTTTTCGAGATCATACTTTAATTATCCGTAGTAATTAAACCGTATATTACATAAAATATATATTAAAAAAGCTCAGTTATATTTATCTAATAAACAAAAACCGAAATATATAAAACTTTCTTTAAATAACTTTTTTGAGGTATAGCAAACAGTGTAATATAGAACACATTTTATTAATTTAGAGACTTGACTTTGACACATAGTGAATGAAATAAAACATTGATAATGGACGGCGTTTCTCTCTCTCCAGCTTTTTCCTTAATAAAAACAGGATTTTTATACCATACCCTATATGTTACCCGCTATATATAAATATTAATTGTGGCAAATTTCATCTATATTGTTTCAGTGGATTGGCACACATAAAGACAGATATATTTATTTTCGCATTTATAATATTAGTAAGAATTGTATATATATTTTCAATATTTTTTTTGTGAAATGACTGCAGGATATTATCTCATCTAATAAGGAATAAGGCACATAATATTCCATCTTAGTAACGTAGATGATTATTAGATGTTAGTGATAATAAATACCCAGGATTGAGATTTTGAGTTATTTAAAAAAAAAGGAAATGACTAAATTATTGTGTACAGCACGTTAAAATATCTATCAGCCTTATAATATCTCAATTTAAAAGAATGTCTCGTTTTAACTTTTACTCGTTTTTAACTTTAACTCAACGAGACTCGTTGACTAAGACTCGTTTTAACTGTTAATACTTTACTAATAAGTAAGTAACGGCCTGTTATTATCCCACTGCTGGGCATAGGCCTCTTCTCTCCGTTTTTTTTTTTTTGGAGAGAAGGATTGGAGCTAAGACCTACCACGCTACTCCAATGCGGATTGGTAGGTTACACATATCCCCAGAATTCTCTAGAGATATACAGGTTTCCTCACGATGTTTTCCTTCACCGAAAAGCGTGTGATAAATTGCAATTATCAATTAGACACATAAGTTTTACTAGAAAACTCATTGGTGCCTGCCCGGGGTTTGAACCCTAGACCTTCTCGAAAGAGGCGCACGGTGATACCGCTGGGCTACCACAGCTACTTTACTAATACTTACTGGTAATATCTATAGTTCGTTGCTACTACTAGGCCAAACGGTCCCAAAAGATAGTCAGATTGCAAATACAAAGCGATTGTAAAGACAATATGAATTATACGCGTCTAACTATGTATGCGTATTTCTGTTTGTTACACATGATGTTTGTGAGACTTGCCTAATGTGACGTATAAATAAGTACTCCTTTACAGCGTAGCGCTTGTTTGGATAATGCCTATTCATGTTGCTTTTGAAGACGCCTATGCCGTATGTATGACATAAATGTACATCATTTTAATCTGACTGAGCTGTAGAGACGCTTGGTTAACAGTGAATTTACATCAGAAAAGCTATTCTTATTACAGTTCACCATCTCACAATATAAGAAATGTATTTATAAAGTTCAAAATATGGAATATTAAAAAAAAAATGGTAATGAAATGTATCAAGAGAAATGTATATATATAAAAGGTAATAATAAAATTATTTTGCTATAATCCGGGATGAAGTAAAATAGAAAATATATATAATGCTATTATTTATTTATTTATTATATTTATTTATCACAAACTCAAAAATCGTTTCGCCCCGCAACCGAAGCATCATCAAGAGATAGACTCCATGACAAAATCGCAAAGCTCTTCAATAAAAATCTTTGATTCCTAAGTTATAAAATAGAAATGAAAAGGGCTTTCTAGATTTACTTTTTTATTTCTTTATGAAGATATATTGGCATACAGGGAAAACTTAACGCGAAGTCTGGAGACACCATAAAGAACTTTTTATATAAAAAATTGTCGTCGTTTATTTTTTACATACTGTTCTTGCACTTTTGTTTTGAATGGTTGAATGTTACGTTTATATTTCAGAAGAGAATATTTAGAGCTGCAAATAATAAACTAGTAACTTTAGTGTAAATAGTTTTATTTGCTTAGTTTACTTTTGTTAAATAAAAATTAATTGACTTGTTTCTGGATATTCAGTCGTACTCGCGCAATATATAAAACATGTAACAAACCATCATCATCATCCTGCCTGCCTGCGTTTTACGACCGGCCCCCTGCCTGACGTCAACTTACCTCTGTCGTATTTTACGACACCTCGGTAAGAAAGAGGGTGGTTTATTTTACTTAACCGGATACCACAAGGCGGGTCGACTTACCTTAGTCGCCTCTTACGACACCTCGGTAGTAATAAGACATGTTAAAACCGCAATCGAAAAATTATTCTTTAACATAACATTTGGTCTAATATCAGCTAAAACGTTTGAGAGAATTATTAGACGTTAATTCAATAAGTGATACGTGTAAGTAAGTAATTGGGTCAATTAAGGATGTTGTTATCTTCGTTTCTAGTGACGTGAACTTGTTACAATAACATTTTTAATAGAATTATTTTTAGCAAAACCAAATTACATTAACCAATGGACCTCCACTGCTGGACATAGGTCTGTTCACAAGATCTCCACAACCACACTATCTTGTAGTGCTTAACTTCAGTAGCTACCCACGACCATTTTGAGATCGCAAGTCCACCTCGTAGGAGGACTGACGTAAAAATAAGCTATATTACCCTTATTCTAATGTAGGCTTGTCACTACCTTATGATTTTTTTTATATGTTAAAAGACAAAAATCTCATGAGACAAGAAATGTCAACTTCTTTTTTCTCAATAACAATTAACGTATTTACACGTAGCAGCACTGACCAAACTATTTTGTCAATGACTCTTACTTTGTTTATATTAGCATCAAAGGCGCCAAGTTTTATTAACCTGCTATTTAGACTATATGCGGACGTGACTGTTACTGGCTTTTTTTTAAGAACTATATTATACTAAACTCTAAGGTAACCTAATTCAAAATTAGGCTTAATTTAAATATATACATTGTATTCCTTAATTTAATGGCATCTATAACATCACGCTGCGAACTATTAAAAAAAACTGGTGTTTTATTGCTCTTTTTCAATTTATAGGTCTCTTTAACACTTACGAGTTTTTTAAGTGCACAACAACTATTTTGAGTAAGGTCACTTTAATACTAAGCGTGTTATATATTATCAAAGCGTGTTATATATTATGTAAACTTAAACATATATATAAAAGCCAATACGACTTGATGAGATCTCCTCTAGGCAAACATAACACTAAAAATATTTATAAAATAGTAAACAATATGGACATCATAAAACATGTTGCAAAAAGTAACAGAACAGTAAAAGATGGAAAATTTAGAAAAAAAAAATTAAAACATAAATATATACACTTTAACGTATCCATAAAATATAATGTTTTTTTCCATAGTCAACCATCGTAATTACTTCATCTTACTATACAAAATTTCATTTGAATAAACAAATATGTACCGACATGAAGCGTATTTGTGTAGCACCTACGTTTTACATTTGTAAAGTCCAAGTTTTTAGTAGACTAGCCGGCGTCAGACTGGGTCGATGTACGAATCTATAAAATTTTCAGACCAACAACCTTATACTGGTCCAATTTTTATGATTAACTATATTAAACTATAAATGTATACTAAAGTGAAACTTGTTTTAAACATCCTAATTCTTTAGTAAATGTGAAGTACGTTTAAAGAAGATTTAGGTATAAAGTTTTGTCGACACGTAAAGTAATATATTAGAAACTCTTTCAACACTAGTTTTGTGTTAATGTCTTTAGAATTTGAGACTATTTCTCTAGTATTTCGTATTATAAATCATTTGATTTACATATCTGTAATTTTAAATAATGTAAATTTAAATTCAATATATTCTTTATGCAAGTAGACTTGTAAATAAGTGCTTTTGAATCTTCAACTCTATTGCTGGTCCGTAAAGCTGCTCCTACCAAGCAGAGCCAGCAGGAAACTCGACGTTTACTATTATCTAAATATAATTCTTATAACTAGTTACATTTAGTCAATACTATCTTGTACAGGGTCGAAGAATAGTTATATCCATGCATTCTTATCATCTATGTAATCCTCAACAGTGTAGTAGGTTTTGTGGATCAGCCTCCTTTTAATAGTTTTTAAACTTCTGTAATGTAAAAATGTAGTCTTAAAAAATAAAACTAATGAATAAATTCTTCACTTCATATCCGTGCCTTACTGATTTTGGGTTTCGATACCTGATTTAATGTTTTAATAAAGATTACAATAAATCAGTGGAATCCAAGATAGGGATGTTTAGGTCTATGAGAATAAATCATAATTTAGATAATACAACAGATAATGGCATTACTGTTTTGTTTAAATATCTTTAAAAGAACAATTGACGTATATCCTTTGAAAACAAGAAAGTGGCTATGTTTCCTTTTGCACACCCGTCACGCCCCTTTTTTCTGATAATCCTGTAAGAAGGGGTGCCTGGAAGAGATCACTACTCAGTGATAAGGCCGCCTTTTGTACGTATACATAAGTTTACTTTAAGTCCGCATGTATTTTTATGTGTTTTGTGTGTTTGTGCAATAAAGTTTTTATCTATCTATCTATGTTTCAGTTAAATATTTTAATAAATTATTTTTTTACCTATGAATTCATTAATAAATGTAATAATGCTGATTCTGTTCTTTTGTTAATGGAATGGGACTCTATTTAAAAAAATAATTCAACTTGGTTGAAACAAAAACATTAACGCAAACAGTTAAAAGCCTTATATTTTCTAGACATGCCTGTGGGTGTCGTTAACTGAGCGTGACGACAATTTATCATTAGTATAATCTAATTTCCTATTCAACTGTAAATATCAACTGAATATAGGTCAAAGTGTAACGTTTTAACGTTATTTTAGTTAACCTCCGTACACATATTCGGTGGTGTTGTCCTTCATTTAACGCATAGTTGCCATGTTAATGATGAAACTATTTCTATAAGAAATACTTAAGCGATGTTGTTTGATTTTTTGTCATCTCTTTATTGCACAAATTTAAATTAATATAAAATTGATAAAAAAAAACCAACTTAATATACAATGGCGGGCATATTCCGTGACCAGTCTTAAATTAAATATTAAGTATAATTAATTAAAGTAAAAATTTAAAATAAATTAATTATTTTTTTTAAATTTAAAGCGGTGCTATATAAACAAGAACGATTATGGTTTATGTTTTATTTATTTACGTTGATTAATGAATATTATGTTGGGCTGTTATAGTCCATCGGTAAGACCGTACGACTCCTTCAAGAGGGTGATGAGTTTGAGCGCCGGGCATGACTTTTCTGGTAAAAGTTATATGTCTAATTTATAATTATTTAAATATGTGATAAAAAAATATCACACGCTTTATCGAATTGATAACTGCAATTTATCACACACTTTTCGGTGTATTCCTATACATCATGAGGAAACCTGCATATCTCTAGAGAATTCTGGAGATGCATATGTGTAACCAACCAATCCGCATTGGAGCAGCGTGGTAGGTCTAGGCCAGTAGTGGGAGAGTAACAGGCCGCTACTTTACTACTTTTACACGCTTAAAGTAAAACGTTGCAAAAGGACGAACTAACTCTAGAGAACACTGGGATATATTGTAACCAACCCGCATTGTAATTGCGTGGTAGGTCTTAACTTTAATGCTTTTCTTGAAAAATGGGGAGATAAAGCCTATGACCAGCAGTGGGATAGAAGAGGCTGAGCTTTACATTTTTTGTAATGAAAAATTCCTAGGGAATCCTAACGCGTTGACAAATACCAACCTTCATTCCGAATTGGTATTTATATCACTTGTACTAGATGACAACGGTCCTTTCCTGGTAGGAACAAATAAAAGGTGTGAAATAGCTTCACGTACAATGAATTTACGTACGTTTTCTATAGTTGTCTATTTTGGTGAGTGTGATGCGGAGTTTTTTGATCTTTTAATGTCAACGAATCCTCATATTGGAACAATGCAATGAGTTTTTTATATACATTGCATATAACTTGATTTGTATAGCAAAAATATGTGATTCACTGTTTCTGTATATATTTTTCTATTTATGATGACTATCAAAAAGAACTAAATCATTTGCTCAACCAAGAACACCTCAACGAAGCATGTTTTGATATTAAGACAACTCCCCGAGTAATAAGTATTTGTGTGAATTAGATTTCATGTGTATTAGAACAAGATGATGGTAGAATTTTTCAAATATATTATCTTAGTGTAGTCTTTAATTCCTATGAGAAACACTTTTTAAAAACACTCATATGTAGACATGAAATGTAATAAATTTATAATATCTTGACTACTTTCAAATTTGGTTCAAAAATAAGAATAGTTCGCTATCTTTAAATGTATATTACCTATCTACTATTGTAGTATAATTAGTTCAACAGAGTCAAGCAATAATCGTTTGTTAATAGAATTCCAGTCACGTTTTTATACAAATTTTGCTCAATGACCCGTTCATTTCATTTCCCAGACCGGAAAGCGCATTGAAGAATATAAAGTAACGAAGCCGAATTTAATCAACATTCAATTGAAACTCAACAATATTGAGGATCTGCTAATTACGTTATGACAATAATTTTTTTTATTGAATACTTTCTCTGAGATGAGAATAGTAAGGTGGATGTGTAGTGTAACTAGAATACGAAATGAATATTTTAGAAAGTTTTAAAATTGCGTCTAATATAGAAAAAGTACGAGATTAAGTTGGTATAGTCATGTAATAGGGAGGGATGAAAATCATCATCATCATCCTCCTGCTTATGACCGGCAGCCTGCCTGACGTCAACTTACCTTTGTCGTATTGTTTGACACCTCGGTAAGAAAGAGAAGATTATCTCGGTAAAAAAAAGATTCTACTCAACTGGATTCCACACTGTCAACTTACCTTTGTCGACTTTTACGACACCTCAGTAAGAAATGAGGGTGGTCTTTTCTACTGAGCCGGATACCACACGGCATGGGGAGGCATGAAAATCATGTGACTAAAAATGTCTAAAATATGAATCTCGATGGATATATTATGTTAAGAGGTAGGTCGAAAAAAAGATGGATAAATTGAATGAAGAATGGATATGCATACAAAAGGAGTAACACCGGAGAAGAATGGAAGATAAAGGCATATTGTGCCGTCCGTACATAGAGTGGGATAAGGGTAAGAAAATGAAGACTTTCTTCCACGACTTAGTCTATTCCAATGATACATTCGAGCGCTTTAACTAATCCTATAGATACTCTCATGGCTTCTATTGTTTTTCCTCATGAAACATTTAAACCGAAACAGTCATCAGTTTACGTCCCTGACCGGAACAGGTATGGAGGTAATATTTTACATCGGCTTCTATACGGTATGGTTCCAAAACGCGAAATCGATTGGTGGTCCGGCTTTAGAGGTAAGGTAATAAATAGCCCCGCAGCATTGCGCCACATAAGTTCTTAAAATCTATACTTTTAAAGACTTTAAGGCTGAAGATAGATAATAATAATACATTGGAATTCAGCGATAATATCCAGTTATGCTCTATTTAACATGCCATGAGACATAAATATTAAATGAACAAAAACATTTGTAGTGAATATCATAATGATTGGTTTGTAATGTATAGAAAATAGAATATTTCGAAAATGTTTCATCAAATGTTTACTGGCAATGATTGGTACTTTAAAAATAATCATAATATAAAGTTAATCATCATTTTCCTGCTCTTATCCCACCCTAAGTGGGGTACCGGCACTACTTACACGTACGGATCTACTTTTGGAAAACTAACCTTAGTCGCCTATTATGCCACCTCGGTAAGAAATGAGGGTAGTCTATTCTACTCAGCCGGATGCCACACGGCGGGTCAATTTAGCTTAGTCGATTTTTATGATACGTCGGTAAGAAATGAGAATGGTCTATTCTACTAAGCCGAATACCATACGGTATTTTAATATAAAGTTAATATTAATAAATGTGATTGTAACGTCTTTTAAACTTATATTAACGTAATATAAAGTTAATATACTAAGTTTAAAAGAAGTTGCAATCATAACCCTAGTTGGATAAGGAAGCTTACTATTTACGGATAGCAATATACGATATTTTTCCAAAAGGGGTGATGTATTCAGTAGTTGTTTTTAAATTTCATTATATTTTTGCCCAAAGAATAAAGTTACATAAATTTACATGTCTTAATCGTTTTATTAACATTTTTATGAACTTTGAACTCAGAATTAAGCGTCAGTGTCTACGCAATTTTTCTAATCACATCTAATTGATTGAATATTGTTATTTTTGTCAAATTATAATGGTACGTGAAAGTATTATATTAGAAGTTATAATTGAGGTAAGTATGGTACATATTTTATAAGACGATCCCATTCCGAGACACTCCCGTTGTCACCTTACAACGCGGGAGACAGCGAAATATCCCGCATTGCAGAAAGTTTCCCAGTCTGAGATCAACCGACCTAAATTTATTAAGATGTCTCAAAACATACAGCGCACATTAATTTGTTACAATGTACAAGATTACTTTTAAACATTACTACATTGGCTATAACTATTTGTTATTAAAATATTATTATTTTTATACTTTTCTACTTTTGTTTATTACAGTAATAATACACTTTATCTATGTATTGGCTTCATTGTTTGTAAAAAAGAATGAAAGAAAAACTTTTGACTAGTAATTGAAAAAGGGGTTATATGTATAGTTTGTATTGGTGGCCATAGTTGTTATCTTTATTTAAATGGTTATCAAATACACGGGTATAGGAACATATCGGTGACATCACGATAATTCATAGTCCTAAAGAAAATCATTGTTACCATCCTGGGTACCATGTGTAATCTAATTTTGGGAACGCCTGTCGGTGCAGGGCGGGTGGTCAGCTCCTATTCCGGATTATTTCACCCATATACCATATGTTACTATCCACTGTTTAAATAAATACCGCAGTTAGTTAAATCTATAAAATATTGGCCATTTCGAGAAAAGACTTTTATGTGTAATGGTTGCAGTTCTATTTAGTGCCAGCTTATCCAGATTAGTGCCGAGAACAACAATTTGAAGGTATATTTATTATATTAGGAAATAGGTACTGTAATAGCTCAGTGGTGAGGTCGTGCGACTCTTTCAAAAGAATTTAAATTTCCAGCAGGCACCAATAAGGTTATCTATTTTGTAGAAACCAAAAATAGCACATGTACAATAGCAGACTTATCCCTAAAAGGGGTCTTTTCCATTTAACCTTACACATACTTCACACATTTTTATAATTTTAGCATGCCAATTTGTCGAAATTTGATATATAAAATTTGATATATATATATATATATTTAATATTTTGGCATACTAATAATACGTGAAAATGTGAATAAACACTCTTAAATAAGAATGTGGGTTATATCTGCATAATTAATGTTTCGTAACAGGTAAGGCATACCAAAAACTTTGAAGTAATTTCGAGTATGACATGACTAACTTTGTGATATTATTTGACACGTGCCTGGAATATCTAAGAACAAAACTTTTTTGGTTTATAGACAAACCTTTATGAAACTGAAATACCCAAATCTGTTATCACGTCCAAAATAAATATCGTATTTTAGTGTGATAGTGAAAATAATGTTTGAGTCTTTATCATTTGATAAATGGTTTGCGCTGAATTATCTTAAATTATCAAAAATTTAAATTTCAAGAGTTTCAGTTACCATTAGCAAAAATAAGCTTTGGAAGTTTTATAAAATTCAAAATAGATAATAGGATCGTATCGGATGAATGTCGGGTGCTAACATATTTGAGGTCTATTTGGTTTTCTCATTTTGTAAATTCTAATTGTTTTAGACCAAACATGATAAACCTAAATCTCTCCAAAAAGGCATGAATATATTCGAAATTTAATCAGTGTGTTCAAGATCTTTCCTAAATCAATTGTTTTACACCTAAAAATAAAAGACAATAGGATACGTTTAAAAAGTTGCAAGCCGTAAAAAAAAGGTGGATTTATATCAAAAAGTGATAAGTACATAACAACGAACGAAAGGTTTTATCTTGCTTTGACAAAACATTTTTTCTAACTTTCTTACTTTATTATATTTTGGTCTTTCGTATTGGGACACGAACGTATAGAATAATACCTTTTTAGGAAAATTTACTAACCGTAAATTCATTTTAGCAAGTGAGTTTAACAGCACTGTGGTTATTAATTAGCGTTACATGGTAATTATTATGCATGAATGCATACTCCCAATTTATTATAATAGTATCCTCCGGATAAACCGATACCCATATGATTTAGGCAAATTTGCTACCTAAGGTAACCTAACCAAACGATTTTCCACGTCGCATCGCAGTCATAATTAAAGGACGTAAGATGAATGAATGAAATACAATTTGAAAGTTATTGAGAGCAGTCAGGACCTCTTTGTACTCCTATAGCAAAGAGGGTCAGATTAAAACTTTCGATTTTTAAATTAACACAATCAATTAATAATCGAAAATTTTCAAATTTGTTTAAATTTATTATTCATCTATATTAATTATCATATATGTATTAACTTGTTAAGAACCCGAAGCTAAATCTTTTGCTATATACGAGGGTTGATTATTATAAGGTTATATCTTAAGGAAAAGAAATATCGATTTTAAAAATTAAGTCGGTATATAGTAAATAGTTTTAATAAATATTTCATTAACTCCTCTGGCCTAAGGTTGCCTGGAAGAGGATCGCTTTTAGCGATGTGACCGCCTATTTTACCGATACTATTTTTTACTATCTACATGTATTATTATGGTGTGGAATACAGTAATTATCTATCTATCTATAATAATTCTATGAAATCTCATAAACACAAATTTAAAGTAGTTCATTTTAGTAATTAAAAATAATCAAAATTAAAGTATTTTGTACTATAAAATGTTTTAAATAATAAATATAATATCACTATAAAACCGATCAATTGCTTTCAGTTATTATTCGAATAAGACTCTTAATTTTATGAAAACAGTAAAACACAACGAAGTTGTGTTGAAATAGGTATTTAACAAATTCCTTTGTCGTGTAGACTTCAACAATAAAGCCATGGCAACTAATGTAATGGAAAACTATTTTACGGTCAAAGTACGAACGCGTGATAACTACTAGTAGTACGTGATATTATTATAAATGAAATAAGGTTAAATTTAGTAGATCCTTATACTTTTGACGACTATAAACGCTATGGGTATATTTGCAAGCTGGTTTCGCGGTTTAAAATTTATTTTTAACATTCTTTTAATATAGTGTCATATAAAGGACTAAAATGCAAAGTGAATATAATTTGGAACGTGAGCTATATAATTAGGTATGTGAATTAGATAAATTAATAAAAAAATATTGCATTGTGTTATTATGAAGCAAAAAAATTTAGAAAATTTAAATTTTTATACCCAACGACGAAGGTTTACACAGCCATCACAAATATAACTTGACATTAGGTTATATCCATTAAAAATAGTTACAGCAATTTACCGATGCAAAACTTATTTACACTGTACGTACAATCCTAGTAAATAGAAACGCCGATATTTCTTGCCAAGCGAAAAACACTCAAAGATTTTATCCAAATTACACTATTTGTAAGTCGAGATTTACACGTTACTATTTATATTCGATACGACAGTTGTGACAGCCGGATAAGCATTTCATTGGCGCTAGTATATATATTTTTGTTCTTGTAAACAAGTCATTTCGCGCAGAGTATGCTTCGTTCGATTATAGAGCGACATATCGAAGGATTTTAGTCAGTCTATGTACATAGTGGGGTGCAAAAAGCAGCACTAACCCCTCGCGCGGCGAGAACCTTACTGAATCACCCTCAATTCAATGCCTCCGCCCAGCATAGAGCGCTTGCTCGACTGCCCGCAGAATTAACATTCAAACCTATTCTGCTTCAGCTAGAGTCTTATTTTCCTTATTATTTTCGCTATGGTGAAGAAGATTCGTGCTTCGTTTTCTACAAGCGGCCAATACGCATGTCCACGATTTTGTATAATGTATATAAATTTGTATAGAGGGCATAGTTTCCTTGTACATTTATATTTCCTAGAGTTCAAGGACTTCGTTAATCTGTTTGAGTTTCAGTATGCTACAAATTTTATTTAACTATTTCTATATTTATTATTTGAAAAATATGGTTATATGTATAATCTTTTACCCACAATAATCCAAAGGCCTATTTGTCGTTTGAAGACGGATATGTTAATCCATAAAATCATAGCAGGATCTTTAGTTCACTGACAGACTTCAAAATATTGTTGTGATATCAAGATTATTTAGCGTATTTTTTTAAGTCACCGTAAAACGCACATATAATACAAAGGTAATAATAAAATTATTTTGCTATAATCCGCGATGAATTTCATTTCAATTCATTCATTTTCATCGCGGATTATAGCATAATAATTTTATTATTACTTTTGTATCTTAGATCTCCGCAAAGTAACGCCTAATTCTATAAATTATGCACATATAATAGTAAATTATAATAATATTTTAAACATCTTTTAAAGAAGTCTTGGAGGAGGATCTCTAAAAGTTGCTTAACGTCAACTTACCTTAGTCTCCTTTTATGATACCAAAGTAAGTAATGATAGCCTATTGTACTCAGCCGGATACTACACGGCGGGTAAACTTACTTTAGTGACCTTTTACGACATCTTGCTAAGAAATGAGAGTGGTCTATTCTACTTAGCCAGATACCACACAGCGAGTCGACTTACCTTAGTCGCCTTTTACGACACCTCGGAAAGAATTAAGCGTGGTCTATTCTACTCAGCTAAATACCACACAGCGGCACGATAACGTAAATGAATAATAAAGAAACCTATGATAAATAACCACATTATAAATTAAATTGTCTTTTAGAATGTCCTTACCCTAGAGTTTTCAAGGTTAATTTGTAATACTGTCCCTAAATTACCTAATTAATGTAAGACTGCGAATAAATTTGCCGGATTATAATTGAGGTAAACAGGATTCTGTTCACTAATACAAGTTAAATCTTCTTTGATATTTTTATTAAAAGAGTGTCTTGGATTTGTCTCAGCATTTAAGTGACGAAACTTTCAACAAATTGCTATTTCTAGACGGGTTGAATGTGAACTTGGACCCAAAGAAAGTAGGGTTATTGTTTAATAACAATGCGGTCATTTGTCTTCAGTTAGTGCTTCGGAGCACATTTGAAGTTGTTGACCCTGATTCATAACTATCGCCTCTCATTAAATCCTCATCCTCCTGCCTTTATCATATAAACATGTTGTTACATGATTTGACTAGGTATTTTACCGGCCGCCTAACTGACATCAACTTACCTTAGTCGTATTTTACGACACCTGGGTAAGAAAGAGTCTAGTCTGTTCTACTCAGCCGAATTCCACACGGCGGGTTAACCTACCTTCGTCGCCATTTACGACTCCTAGGTAAGAAATCAGGGTTGTCTATTCTGCTATATGTAATAACTAGCGGCCTGCCCCTGCTTCGCAAAGGTATAAAATATATATCCCATGTCAGTCAGTGTAAAAAAAAATGATTAAAATCGATCCAGTAGTTTTCATTTATTCATTACAGCCCGTGGCCCGCAAGCGTTAAATTTGGAGAAAAACAATTTCCTTTCCCTATACCAAGAAGATTTCCTGCTATATCTAATATCTAAATTCCTATAGATACTACATATTTTCATTTTTCCCCTATGTATTCTATTTTTAAAATTAATTACAGAATGTCCTTATATACTACATTCACAGCTTTCTTGTCATTAAACAAACTCTTGAAACAACGACATTTAGCTGTTAAATGCGAAGTGCTATAGGTCGAAGCTCGGCCTCCTCGCGGGATTTTAAATCTGTAATATCTCCGAAAATGTTCACTTAAATTACATGCTGTAAACGACAATATTGATCTATATTAAATCAACAATTTATTTAAGGTACCTAATTGGATAAGGATTAATGCTGTATTGTATAAAAATTGCTTTGAACATAAGGCATCATTTTTCGTAAAAAGTAAATGAAAAAAACTGCTATTGTGGGTTATCCATTAGAGATAGACATATACCATCGCGGACTTTTCTGTAGACCTTTTCATGGTTTACAAATACTTAGTACATCATTTTGATAAATCTCGTAGGGTTTAGCCTGCGTTTGCAATGTAAGCGGAAAAAAATGTAATTATTTACAGTAACCTCAAAAATTACAGTATTTCTCTACTTCGTATTAAATTTTATTATACGTACAAACCTTCCTTTTGAATCACTCTATCTATTAAAAAAAACCGCATCAAAATCGGTTGCGTAGTTTTAAAGTTTTATGCGTACATACGATATATGTGACTTTGTTTTATAATATGTAGTGATAGTCAAGAATTTTTTAGAAACTGTTGTTTTGATTGATAGCTCTGTATAGATTGAAAAAATTACTATTGAAATCTGAAAAAGGGTCATGTAAAAAATATGTAAAGGAAAAATAGTAGATACGTTTATGGACCAATGATAAGTCAAGGCTGTATTAACTAATACTAATAATCAATTCAAAACTTTAACTCAATCGACAGACTACCGTTAAAAAACCTAATACTATATTCCATATTTCGTTTTAATATGTGGCATTAGTTTTATAAAAAAAAAGCTATAATTTGAAAGCAGATGTATACAATGCTCATAGTTTCTAAATCTCTTTTATCCATACTAATTTAATAGATTCAATAGTCTAGAAGGCATATTTTGTAAATAAATAATAGAATTGAGCAATATTGTGAAATTTAGTACAATTTATATACTGGAATAACATATAGAACAAAAAAATGTAAAATAAATACAGAAGGTAATTTAGCATTTAATTTGAAGATATATTATAAATGAATTGTTATGGTGTATTCGTATTATTTGTTGTTAAGTTGAATGGCATTCACCATGAACAAATTTAAAAACTATAGGCTAACCGTTTAACCCAGACCTCGCATGTAAGAATTATACAAATTTTTGTGCAAACCCTGTCCAAGGCCAGAAAAGGAAATACATTCATTTCCTAACCTTGTATACGCTTCAATTCACTTGTTTGCATTTCATGTTATTGAAATATATCTATAAGCTGTTAAACCCTTTTTTGTGCCGAAATTTTTTTGCGGAACCCTAGATGGTTTACAAGACGATGAATATGGCATTATCATATTTTTTATATATTATATTTTACAAGGTGAATGTCCATATGAGCTGAGTAATTATTTTACTTAGGTAAGTTTATTAAGTAAGTATTATTTTATTATTAATGAATACGAGTAGTAATGTGTAATTTTTATATAAATAATCAAATTAATCTGCTGTGAATTAAAGACGAAGAAACCAACATATCTTGCTTGGTATGCACCCACTTCTGGATAAAGACCTCCTCCAAGTAGAGAGAAAAACTGGAGCTTAGTCGTGGTAGCTTTAGTCTCATTTTGTGTCATGTTCCTCACAATTATTTCCTTTACAGTGAAATTATCAGTGAAAGTCCCATCAAAATCGGTTTAGCCGTTCCGGAGAATATTCAATGGAAAAGTGCGTAACTCTGAAGATTTAGAGAAAATCGAGCACATACAGACATACAGCTTTTGGGGACTTTGTTTTATAATGTATTGTTCGGCCAGGGGTTGCTGTGGTTCAGTCAGTTTTCGAATTCCCAAATCAGCAGTTTTTTAAAAAATACTCCGATCGCCAAGAAAATTTTCAGAAACATCCGTTAGGTTAATCTAAAAATTATTTGAAAATTTTATTAAAATACGTCCATCCGTTGCGAGTCTCAGGGACCTACAAAAAACATTCATTTTTATATATAAGATATAAATTCCGCAAAGTAACGTTTACTTTACTTTTTCTCTCTAACGCCCTTCAACATGTTATTAATGATTGTAAACACTCATTCATTCTCCTGTCATTGATTGATCTTGTCATCGAGTCGTGACCGAAATTTTCTACTAAATTAATTTGGCTGTAGAACAACAGGTGTAAGTTATTGACTTCTTCCTTAACACGTGATGCGTGCGTGTTTCATATCGAAATGACAAATTGGTTTTTGTAACGACACACATAAGCGCCTGATAAATTACACCTAACGTATCCAGTAAAAATAGCTCTGGTAAAAATGTTCGTGAAAAATCTCTCTACAATGTTCATATTGTATAGTTCATTAACCGATTTAAAAAAGTGTGAAAAAGAAGGTAATTCACACAGTCCATCCTTCTTTTTTTCGGCCTCCCTCTAGTTACATGATCCTCTTCATTTATATTTAATACTGGTTGTATAATATAGTAGTAGTATAAAATAGGTTTTAACAATTAGTAGCGTCTGTAGCGTCATAACATAGATTTACTGTAGCGGTCGTAGCATAAGACAACCCTCGTAGCAACGTAGCTGCTTACGTAGCAACATTAAATTTTATCCAGTTACAAACATGCAGTTATTATAATAGAGTAAGAGAGCGATAGGCAGGCCTGTAAGAATGTCACACTAAATAATGAGAAGGAAAATAAAACTCATACTTTATCTTCGTCGTATCATACATAAAAAGGGTTATATATCATACGGATAGATACAGCCTCATTTGCTTTTTATTAATTATAATATGGCACATTTTAGACTGGCTTCTCCGCTCTAGCATATATACTACTAGCTTTTACCCGCAACTTCGTTCGCGTGGATTATTGTAGCTTGATAATAGATGATGCTTTTCAATGTCATCCTATTCCTGTAGAATTAACTGGATTCCTATAGCCTATATGTTACCCCGGTGTATAAGGAATAACTCTGCCAAACTTCATCAATATAGGTTCAAGCTCATGAATAAGAGCCTCGTATGGGCTTGAGACTAGTCGGGCTCATCCGATAAAATAAGACGTGAGTATAGCTGGTTTCTATACATTAATTATTTTTATCATTATTTGTACGTTTTAATATGTCTCATACATACGTCCATTAGTCAGGAATTGAATATATTTTTTAACCTTATTGAAACTATTTTAATACTGTTTTAAAATAGTTTCAATAATACTGTTTTAATAAACAGTATTAAACAATATTTAACACTGTAAAGGACGTTACAAAAACAGTCACAACATTTCATAGTCACACCATTTACATACCTTTTGTTTCGTTATGAATATAAATGCCGTACATCTTTTGCAGTTCGTTGCCTAGCTTCAGTGGCTATATTTTTAATAGGCCATATTAGAGTTGTCTCATTACTCAGGCGTTGATTGTGCGATAGAGCACGCATTGTGTTCCTTCCCTTTGTCACTGTACCATTCCCAGCTGTATAGAAATTATTAGGTCTTTGTTCCAAAATCATAATCCTCATTTTGAATGTCCATTTACAAAAGACAGCGGCAATTATAACGAAACAGTTTTCGTGTCCGATTTGTTTGTATAAATCGCACTACATTCATTTGGAATGAGAATAAGTGTAAGACACTAAATTTGTAGGTAGACAGGATTTAAAAATTAATAGATTTGTTTTTCGTTTGATTATATTTATGACAATATAGTTGACCGTGACTTATGATCGTGTGATATCCCGCTGAGTGATCAAGCCACCGTCTTTTCTTACCAAAGTATAGTAAATGGTGACTATAGTAAGTTGACCCGCCGTGTGGGATCCGTCTGAGTAAGAATAGATAACCCTTATGTCTTATCGAGGTGTCGTAAAACAAAGGTAAGGTGGCGTCAGGCAAGACAGTCGTATAAATAACTAGCCAAATAACTTAACAACATGTTTTAAAACATGTGCTGACCGTACTTACAGAGGGATAAGGGCAGGAAATAATGATGATGTACTATACATCGACCCGTAACAAAATACGACACTATTAAGATGAATGGTACGCGATACTCTGGGCTAATATCAAAACCACACGCGATTTGGTCGCTGGTAACAAGAATGAAAACGACCTTTATGACAAACCGGTGTTATTCATCCTCTGCTCCTCTACCTAGATACCAACATTTACTAGAAATACTAGATACCAACATTTTTTATAACTATAATAACTAAAGTTGTCGCAAATGAGATTTACTATTAAACAAAATATATTTTTTTGTAAGTACGGTGAATTATTTTTTTAATATATTGGACAATTATACACATTGGTGTCGTCCCCAAAGAAAGAGAAAAAAAAGAAACGAAAAATTTAATTCTTGTATTTGGGTGACAGACATCTGGTAAATATGTACACATTACTTTTAAATACATAGTATCTGGATGGCCTTGATCCGTAATTTTTTTTAAATAAAAAGAATTCAATTAAAAAAAAGGATAAAGACAATGTTATCTAAAATCCATCTTGATATTCTGAATTTTGAGACCGCCCGTTACCCAAATAAGCTATCGTGAGTTTGACAGCGCAATTAACCTTTGCTTTCTCAAAAAATTAGCAGTTTTTTCAGTGTAAAGATATACACCTATACTTGAAGAACCAACCAATTGTTTATAGAAAATGTTGGCGAGTATCGAACCCGCGACCCGCGGTGCTGAAAGCAGTGTCGCTGCTAACTGCATCAACGAGCCAGTCGAATCCGTAGCAAGATTCCAATGCATGCTAATCGGCGAATACTTCGCTATTGTAACAACAGCAGTTCATGCTAATTAAGTGTTATTATGAAATGTCTTTTTTGTTTCATATTTCCTATTACTATTTACGAACTATATATTTTGCAGTATTTAGTTTATCACAATGGAATCAGCTTGTGCAGCCATAGCAGACCTACTAATTGGTATAAATTGTTTCACTTCCTCGTACCTAATGAGAAATGCCAAGGTGTAAATTAAGTATGGGCACCATCAAGTTGAGATTAAATAGGTAACATTAGGGCAAACGCTGTGATAGTTAATTGTAGACTACTTAAGTGCTAGGTAATAATTTTATTGTATTTCATTACGCTAAGTAAAATGATCAACGAGTACAATAATTTCATATACGAGTATATGATTTATTTAATAATAATTAGCACGGATAAAATCCAATTACACTAATTATGTTATACTTACATTATATTATAATACAACATTACATTATATTATATTCTATAACATTACACTATATATAAAATCATATCAAATTTTCACAAAATTTTAGTAATTCTATTCGAATATGTTGCCATTTACCTGCAAGGATATCACAGTGTGGGGATTCTTTAAGAAGTTCGTTGAGCAAAGACAGTGACCGCGGGATAGGTGACCTAGCACGCGCCACGGTGCGGGACGTCGGTACGGCAAATAACTTATGACGCCTAGCACGGGTATAATTATTTGGAGCATATAATAAAAATAATTTGTTATGCAGATCGGGAGAGTCGATATCATCTCTGATAATTTTTAGGGCAGTGTTAAGTTGGCAATACAGTTTTCTCGTCTCAAGCGAATTATAGCCAAGATGTCCCAAGAGAAAACCTGGGAAAACATGATAAAATTTTGTGACGCCTTGTGGTTTCCGGCTGAATAGAATAGTACCATCCTCATTTCTTACCGAGGTGTCGTAAAAAGCGACTGAGGTAAGTCGACCCGCCGTGTGGTATCCGGCTGAGTAGAATAGACCAACCTCTTTTCTTACCAAGGTGTCGTAAAAGGCGACTAAGGTAAGTTGACCCACCGTGTGGTATCCGTTCGAGTAAAATAGACCACCCTCTTTCTTACCGAGGAGTCGTAAAATACGACTAAGGTAAATTGACGTCAGGCAGGCGGCCGGTCGTTAAATACGTAGCCAAATCATATGACAACATGTTTGTAACATGTTGTCCCGACACCACTTAGAGTGGGATAAGGACAGGACGATGATGATATATCGTAAATTAGTTGATCTCTATGTGTATTTGAGATAAGCGTAATCGCAATTATTGTGCGGAAAAAGCAACCTCATTATATTATAAAACACCTAATTCATGTGACTAAACAAATTCAACTGTATAGTACCTATCTATATAAATTCATATATAAAATCAATCACACGTACGAAGATAATAAGGTCTATATAGGAGTGGGATAAGGGCAGGAAGATGATGATAAAATTTTGTGCTCTCAATATTGTAGCCACAACTCCGGTAGCCACAATATTATAAATAAAGAATTTAAAAAATTCAGTTCAGAAAAAGCAATATCAAACTTTTAATTGATTTCGCAATGGCAATTCCCACTAGGCATTCGGTTTCAGACTCGTGTGACCAAACTAATTTATGGGTAAAATAATATGGGGAGAATTTCCGTGACATCCTTTTAAGCATAAAATAAATTCGCTTACGTATCTGAAACACAATTTAATAAACAATGTAATAAAATTTTATATAACTGTATCCTATTATCATCCTCTTGCCTTTATCCCACTCTAAGTGGGGTCGGCACAACATGTTATAAACATGTCACATGATTTTGCTACGTATTTTACAACCAGCTGCCTGCCTGATGTCAACTTACCATAGTCGTATTTTACGACACCTCCGTAAGAAAGAGGTTGGTCTATTCTATTTAACCGGATACCACCCTGTGGGTCAACTTACCTTAGTTGCCGTTTACGAAACCTCGGTAAGAAAGAGGGTGGTCTATTCTATTCAGTCGGATAGCACACGGCATATAACTGAATGTTATTAATCTTAATTAGATAAATTTTCGATCGATTCAGCTAGGTTTCATTTTTTTTAAATCTTTTTATTCCTGTTTTCCGTCACTGTAAAAATACTAACCGGTAGAATTGCAAGCAAATGATATTTTAGTTGTCAAACGTAATACTTTGATAGCCAAGGGGTAACGTACGGAACAAAAAAGTTTAAACTCTCTTTAATTTTTTTTATTGCATTTTTATATCTTTTAAAAAAGCAAGGCTCGATCGTACAGTTACTAATATTTACAAGAGAATATGTTTAACAAGTCTTGTGGCGTGCCAACAGAAACTACCACAAAACTCGCATAAACAGACTTCCTCATTTCCAGGGGTAAATTTCGCCAGTGGTCATTGCGGCGATGCCAAACCGCTCGACTGGATTTTATTCTAAAATCTGGAATGTGTAACTATAGTTTTTTGTTCGGTATCAAAAGCAAACTCCTGGGACTGTTTAACATAAAAAACGCTCAGAATATTTTTCTATTTTATTTTTTTACCTTCATACTAAGAAAATTCAGACACTTAAAATGCAAAAGAATAGTAGATATTTTGTATAAAACCATTTCTATTCAAAGGAAGATGAGCATGTATATAAGTGTTGTGAAATATATATCCGACATCATTTAAATATAGTATAATCTGTAATTTAAAGTTAGTTTATTAGAGTCGTGTCAGGTAAGTAAATCCTAACGATTTTTATTTTTTATAAGCATATAATTGAATAACTTATGTGGATGTGTGTTGGATGTATGTATAGATGTATTTTTGTTACTCTTTCACGGCGAATCCGCTGAACCAATATCGATGAAATTAGACACAATTATTCCTTATACACCGGAGTAACATATAGGCTTTAGAAATTCTGTTAATTTTACAGAAATAGGATGAGATTGAAAAGCGTCATCTATTATCACGCGACAATAGTCCATGAAAACGAAAATGCGGGTAAAAGCTAGTATAATATGCACATACATAAATAATAAATTCAAATGGCTTTAATAAAATCAGATTTTTGAATAAACAGAAAAGATAAATGAAATGAGTTTCATGTATAAAGCGCTGCACCGTTAAAACGCTCCATTGAAACGGTGGGAAACGAATTTAACTCGACGTGAGGTAAACACCGCGACATGAATAGGTACAATGAAATCAACGTGGTTGCATCGAATATTTCACAGTACGCAGCCAGCAACTTCCGTTTGCAGGAAAATATTCATTTCAACACAAACAAATCTCGCCGTACTGAAAATGTATGAGACACATCCTTTTTTATGGAATATTGCTATGGGGTAAATGCGCGGATAGTGAAAAAAAAATTGTTTTACAAAAAAGAGTTATACGTGGCATTTATAATTTAAGTCCGCGTGATTCCCTGCGAGAGAAGTTTAAGGAAACAGGTATTCTTACATTTGCTTCACAGTATATTTTAAGCAATTTAATTGATGTACATAAAAATATAAAGAATCGTTTGTGGGTTTTGGTATAAGATTCTATAATAAAATTTCCCAATCAAATTCAGCGTTGTCATTACAGCAGTTTTAAAACACTGTTAAAAAGAGGCTGATGAAGCCTACTATACTCTTGAAGATTACTTAGAAGATAAGAATGTGTATGTGTGTGTGTGGATATACGACTTAATGTACATAGTATTAAGAATTATATTTTTTAAAGAGCAACCGCCGAGTTTCTTGCTGGCTCTTCTCGATAGGAACAGCTTTCCGAACCAGCAGTAGAGTTGACGATTCAAAAGCACTTGTTTACACGTTTATTTGAATAAATAATATTTTGAATTTGAATTTGAATATGTATGCTGAGTTTCATGTAAACATAAATGTTTTGGGATAAAAAAAATATGATTATAGCCAATAAAATATGGAATGCTTAGTGTAACGAACTTGCGATACCACACGGCGGGTCAACTTACCTTAATCGCCTTTTACGATACCTCGGTAAGAAACGAGGGTGGTCTATTCTACTCAGCCGAATACCACACGGCGGGTCAACTTACCTTATTCGTCTTTTACGATAACTCGGTAAGAAATGGGGGGCGCCCACTTGCCTTCCGGACGTTCAACAGACTACACGTTGTCGTCTCAGTGAGGTGTGTGATCTTTACCATAAGACTCTTGCTTCGAGAACGTTCTCCTGACGATACGTTATCGTCCTTGTGAGGTGCGTGCAAACAGTGAATAGTGCTGCGCCAAGTCCACATCCAGCTGGTGCGCCGTGCGTCTGGCAACAGGTCTCCGTCCATTCGGGGCGAATGTGGATGGCAAGGTTGGTGTGGTTTTTATTACTTACTGATTTGGGCAAAGATCTGCATATCAAGCACAAACATACAGTCCACTAACCAGCATTCTATCAAAGTTGTTGTGACGTTCACACAATTCTACTTAGCCGAATATCTCACGGCGGGTCAACTTACCTTATTCGCCTTCCACGATACATCAGTAAGAAATGAAGGTGGTCTATTTCACTTAACCGGTAATCATACGGCGGGTCAACTTACCATATTCGCATTTTACGATACGATAATAAGGGTGGTCTATTCTACTCAGCGAGATATCACCATTGTAAAGCATTAGTTTTATTATAAACCCTCACTCGGCTTAACCATTTTACTGCGAGAGAATGAAAAATAAAACACTCTGATTCATTTCAAAGTGGTATCTTTTGTCTTATGAATAAACCTCATTATCCCCGAGCTAAAGTTAAGTTAATTTACCCAGCATGCTCGGCCATTCAGAAGCAAGATGTAAATAAAACGGAATGCATTAATTGTTAGGTTTTACAGCTCGTTTACCAAAAAGACGGCACTCAACCATTTCATTATCATTGTTCTCAGAAAATCTATAGATACATATTATTAAACAAAGTCCCTAAAGTCTGTCTGTACGTGATCGATTTTCTCAAAATCTACTGAACGTACTTTTGTCCTGATTTCACTAAAAGATTGTGTAATTATTGGGGAAGGTTTAGGTTACTAGAAAATTTCATGAAAATTCTCGCGCAATCGGTATTTACACGCAAATAACTTTGTGACACTGATTTCCACGCGGGTCAAGCTGCAAGCACAGCTA
This sequence comes from Morpho helenor, assembly GCA_029227775.1. Classification (NCBI taxonomy): domain Eukaryota; kingdom Metazoa; phylum Arthropoda; class Insecta; order Lepidoptera; family Nymphalidae; genus Morpho; species Morpho helenor. The sequence goes on from JARGCU010000006.1 coordinate 7,691,397, forward strand.
ATTGCATATAATATAAATATTTTGTGAACTTAAATAGTTATAATATATTCAAAAAGACAACTGTGAATACTTCAATTCAAAACATATTGTAAATATGTTTTGATGTAGCTCACATCATACATGGATAATTACAAGAGTTTTATTTGATTTTTAAATTATGCGTGTATTATTTAAAATATAATTAATCAGTCTAGAACTGAAACTTTCTTCTTTTCCTTCAACTCTTTTTCTATTTAAGTAAAGAGTTTTTCCGACGAGAACTCTTAATATCCCATCATGAATAGAATATATCACATTATTAGCATACAACTCCGATTCTTGGTCAATAGTAACTTATTTAGGAAATCTATAAACACATTAGGTCTTTCATAATTAACGCAATTCAGGAACCTTACAGAATCTACAATCTGTTAAAGGACCAAATCTGCTAATTTTGTTCTCGAACAAAATTATTAAATTACTATTGGTGTAATAAAAATACAAAGCGAGTAACGATATTTTTGTCCCAAATTTATTCGAGCTGTGGTTCAGATAAAGTGCTATACAAAAACTAATGCATATCAAATACAAAAGCGGAGAATTGCAATCGTGCAACCCTAACAGTTCAGACATTTATTTCCAAAAAGCAATTTTCTTCTTGGATATTCCAACTTATTTGGCATACGCTATCATAGAATCTTTGTGTTAGGGTACATGATTTGTCTTTCTTCTTTCTTTTTCTAATGTTATTTAGTTAAATTAAAAAATAATATTTTATTAATTCTTTTCAATTTTGTTTTTTATTTAATTTTTTTTTACATCATTTTAAAAATTATCGACCAAGGTTCGTCACCCAGGTAATATTTATAAATAAAATAAGTATAAACACCACAACAAACTTTACAACCTAGATCATCATTCCCCTGCCCTTATCTCACTCTAAGTGGGGTCGGTACATGTTTTAAACATATTGTTACATGTCTTGGCTAGTGATTTTACGAACGGCCGCCTATCTGACATCAACTTACCTTAGCCGCCTTTTAATACACCTCGGTAAGTAATGACGGTGGTCTATTCTATTCAGCCGAATACCACACGGCGGAAACTACACAGCCTAGATAACAAGGCATTAAAAAGTCGTTTAGATTCCACGTTTAGAATATCTTTGATATAACTAGGGTATTAAAAACCCATATTTGTCTTGTGATTTATTCTTGTACTATCTACTTATACTTGACAATCTTATGTTTTGTCTATTTACAATACGATTTTATTTACATTAATTTGCCGAACTTTTTATAAATAACTTTATAATGCAATTTAATATCATTTCATCACGTGTTCATTGCATTAACAAATACGAGTATGTAGTGTCAACAGGGATTGCAACCTAAAATCTCCGTAACTCTTTCATTTTCACTACAGTGTTGACAGAGCTGTCGACCTTATTTATGCATATTTTAATTTTTAGGCCACATTTGACTAATTATGTAAACGCCGTGTGGTATCCGGCTGAATAGAATAGTACCACCCTCATTTCTTACCGAGGTGTCGTAAAAGGCGACTAAGGTAAGTCGACCCGCCGTGTGGTATCCGGCTGAGTAGAATAGACCACCCTCATTTCTTACCGAGGTGTCGTAAAAGGCGACTAAGGTAAGTTGACCCACCGTGTGGTATCCGGTTGAGTAAAATAGACCACCCTCTTTCTTACCGAGGAGTCGTAAAATACGACTAAGGTATGTTGACGTCAGGCAGGCGGCCGGTCGTAAAATACGTAGCCAAATCATATGACAACATGTTTGTAACATGTTGTGCCGACCCCACTTAGAGTGGGATAAGGGCAGGAGGATGATGATTTGACTAATTATGTAGTTTATTTATTTATTTAAAGGGTACACAAAACAGAGTCCTGTCGGAGAAGTACAAATTAAAACATAAATATATATAAACTTAAGACTAGAGTCCAGTAATCCAAAAATAATGCAAAAATTACTTTTAAAAATAATATATATATATATATATATATATATATATATATATATATATATATATATATATATGTCGCATCCTGGCAACCAACGTTCCATCATTAAAAATATATTGAAAATACATTGAAAATAGAAGGCGCAGCGGTGACAGAATGCAGACGGCGCATGTGAGAGATGAAGACAGATGCTTGTCATGGCGCGGTTGTGAAAATTGTTAAGAAGAATATAAAGTTGAAGATAAGCGTTGTACTTTTCTATATGCACGATACCCTAATTACGCCCACCAATGTCTAAGAATAATGCCCAAGATACTGATGAGTCTACATCAGTCGTGGGATTCAATCGTGCAAATGGATGGATAGTATGAAGGGACTATGATGACTCACAATGGCGAATACTATAAGAGTTACGAAATAAAACAATTCAAACACCAAAAACAAAAAGAAAAAAAATCCAAGTGAGACGAATAATATCAATCGGCCGAAGTTTAAACCCGATAAATGATCATTTTACGTAAAATTGTGGTGTAATACAGCGTTATACTTGGACGGAAAACAAAAGAAGATACGTTTTCTGGAAATTTCTGCCGCTGCACTTATTAATTTCAACAATGATAGATCAATGGATAATTAAAAATTATTCTGTATATGCCTGTTTTCGTGTTACGTATTTGATGAATTGTTGGAAGAATTTAAATATAGTGCAAATTGCATCATGAACGGTGATTACGCATTTGGTACAAAATTGATATATGACTGCAATGGCTTGCATTCATAACGGAGATATCTTCGCGTCAAAAGCTGCATCAGGAACTACAAGTATACTCCTATTTGAAACGAAAGTTATTTAAAGAGCATCGCAGATTCAACGCGATCCCAATTCAAGGGTCTTAGTTGCGATCAGCAGTGCACAGAAAAATAGAGTGTCGCAAACGGATTTTGGAACCAAAAGACTATTGTCTGTGGTACTGTGGTAAGCTCTGGACAACGATGACAAGCAGATTTTAAATTATTTGTGTGCTACAGGTGTAGCAGGCTGGGTCACGTCGCGAGTCGCTGCATGGCCAATGGACCTGCTCTTTGAGGTACCAGTACACCGACGTGTAGACTGTAGACCAATGTCTGGTCAAACCGCCATCAGGAGCTTTCACATAATTTGGTAGGTGCTATTACTTTGATTTGTTTCTGGGCCTGGATGTTCTCTCATAAAAGAGACTATATATTGCTTATAAATTTAGTTGGGTAATAATTAATAATGTTGTCATTAATAGGGATGGCTAACAAGAATGTTTATAGTACCTTGCAAATGATTGTCAAATATACGGTTTTACAACTGAAATTATAAGAAGGGGGTGAACTGTTAACCTTTTGCCAATTCAGCTCTTTTAGTCAAAAACATAATGTGTCTTATTGTCTTACAAAAATACCTGAGAGTCAAGTACCTATTGACAATGACAAGAATTGTGGTAACGTAATTTGTGTTGATGTTTATACAGACGGGTTCTTGGTTCGGTGGGTCGGTGACTGTACCAGAGTATCGTCTGTAGCCCAGTAGAAATCGGCATCTGCTCAGGGTGGTCCGTGGGTACGCAGTGAGCGATAGCTCTGGGGGTCGATGACACCAGGGTATCGTCTGTAGCCCGGTAGAAATCGGTATCTGCTCTGAGTAGTCCGTGGGTACGCAGGGAGCGATAGCTCTGGGTGGTATAGTCGGGTCTAGCTGTGTAGCGATGGCCGTGAGTCATGTGGACTCGTTATCCCTGAGGGAAGACCCTTCTGCTGAGACAGAAGCGGTAGACCACGAACAAGATACCTGGGTTGTTTTTGAAGTAAATTCTGATAGGTTTTCTGTTTATTTTTATAATGTCATGGTGAGTGTCAGTCAATGGTACTCTGCCTCAGTACTTTTCGTATGCATTATGGGTTTGGCATGGCCTTACATGTTATTTGTTGAGTTTCATAGTTCAATGATCTTATCACTATCACTTATCACTTATGACGAGATATAATTTTCCTTGTTTTGTTCGTTTATTAAAAAGATCTAGACCCCAATGACCCAGATGTTGTAGGATAGGCCGAACGGAATTTCTGGGTTCGTTTATTTGTTACAGATCAACACACGGGGACGTGTGTCTCGCAGGATGGCCGTGTCGCATCCTGGCAACCAACGTTCCATCATTAAAAATATATTGAAAATACATTGAAAATAGAAGGCGCAGCGGTGACAGAATGCAGACGGCGCATGTGAGAGATGAAGACAGATGCTTGTCATGGCGCGGTTGTGAAAATTGTTAAGAAGAATATAAAGTTGAAGATAAGCGTTGTACTTTTCTATATGCACGATACCCTAATTACGCCCACCAATGTCTAAGAATAATGCCCAAGATACTGATGAGTCTACATATATATATATATATATATATATATATATATATATATATATATATATATATATATATATATATATATATATATATATATATATATATATATATATATATATATATATATATATATATATATATATATATATATATATATATATATATATATATATATATATATATATATATATATATATATATATATATATATCTATTATAAACTATTTTTATTATTATTAAACTATTTTTAGGTGTGCTTTAAACTTATTATAATTGTTATCAAATACGTCCAGAGAAGAATAGTTATTGAGATATACTTAGAACACATTAACCTAAATTCTCCATATTCTCGTATCTATTGTCTATATTCATACAATTTGGAATTTAAAAAATTTATTTAATTTTAAACAATAGATACAAGTTACTATGAGATTAAAACTTTCCTCGTTTACTTACTTATAGTAAAAACTACGCAACAATACTATGCTATATTTTTTGTTAACCGTATATATAGATTGAAGCTGTGATAGCCGCGCGGTGAGACCGTGCGACTTTTTCGAGAGGGTCACGAGTTCAAACCCCGGGCAGACACCAATGAGTTTTTCTATTAAATATTTTGTGTCTAATTGGTAATTGAAATTTATTACACGCTTTTCGGTGAAAGAAAACATCGTGAGAAAACCTTCATATCTCTAGAGAATACTAGGGATATGTGTAACCTACCAAACAGCATTGGAGCAGCGTGGTAGAACATAGCTCCACCCCTTCTCTCCAGAAAATCGAGAGGAGGTCTATGCCCAGCAGTGGGATTGTAACAGGCTGTTACTTTACTTACTTTTTATATACAGATTTACATTTTTGATACAGTTAAATCCTTGCGTGTTCTAGTATTGTGTTAGAAAGTGTGCCCTTGCTTATTAGTAATTTATTTACTTATACTTTATTCCCGTGTTAGTTTAACACGCTATATAATGCATAAGTAATGCAATTTAAACTTTTTACAGTACCATTTATAACTATTAGGTCGTGAATAAAATTTTCAACCCAACTTACTATTACATTTACTAGTAATAAATATATATTCTAAAGAGTAATTTATCTGCAAAATTATGTTGGTATCTAACCATGTATGCTATCTTTGCCATTAAAATAATTTAAATTAAATATATGGGACACTTAAACACATGGTCGTCCGTCCCCAAAGTAAATAACTTAATACTTGTGTTGTGTGCGATAGACAACCGATGAATATATACATATATAATTTAAAATACATACTTAAATACAAATATACACCCAGGCATAAAGAACCAACATTTTTCAATAGAAAATGTTGGCCCTCGGCGGGCATAGAAACCGCGACCCGCGGAGCTATAGGCATGGTTACTACCCACTGCGCCAACGGGCCAGTCATTTAAAAGAAGGAAGTTCTCATTATCTCTCTTTTCATTCTATAATATATTAAAAACCAATATTCTTTTACTTTGACGTGTTGTATATGGCTGAGTAGAATAGACCATCCTCATTGCTTACCGAGGTTTCGTAAAAGGCGACTGAGGTAAGTTGACCTACCGTGTGGGATCCGGCTGAGTAGATTAGACCATCTTTAATATCGAGGTGTCGTAAAAGGCGACTAAGGTAACTTGACATCAGGCAGACAGTCGGTCGTAAAATGAGAATTCATTAGACAATAACAGCAAGGCATGGCTAAATCATGTTGTGCTAACCCCACTTAGATTGGGCTAAGGGCAGGAGAATAATAATGATTTCAAGGATTGAGAAAGAAGTTTTTTTTTAACAAATCTTTACAGTGATAATTTCCAAATGCAATAATCATTGCAGGAAATCTATACTAATACATAAAGCTGAGGAGCTTGTTTGTTTGTTTGAACGCGCTATTCTCAGGAACTACTAGATTGATTAGAATTTTTTTTAAGTGTAAGATAGTCCATTTTGCGAGGAAGGCTATAGACTATGTAACATCACGCTAAAATGAACAGGCGAGGAGAAGCAATAATGTTTTTAACGAAAACGGCAAAATGTTAAGCTTTCCTTGCGTGCGTTAAGTAAATGCTGAATGTTATTCTAAAATCATGTGTTACAAAATTTTTCTCCTCTAAAAGTTCTAAATAAAGTCAGCGACAACATATGTCAAGCTTTTAAGATTGACTCACTTTAACAATTTTTATGGGTATCAAAATACTATATTACGGTTTTAATCTTTCTACGCGGGCGGAGCAGCTGGCGATTGCTTGTCTTGAATAATGCTCAAACAGCTTAAATAGTTACATAAAATCCTATCAGGCATCGATGTCGATAGCGTGCCGTATTCTCAACGATGGTAACTTCACTCTCACAAACGAATAATTAATCGGTCAAACGCCACCGCTCCACTTTCCGGAAAATTGGGCTACGGTTTTTCCATTCCGGCCCCTTTTTTTCCGATTAAAGATATATTAGGGTCAGAAACGCTAACTTAGAAGTCAGTGAAAACGTTTACCTTGTTTTATTTATATACCACTTAACGCCCATCAACACAGATTTTAGGCAAAAGAAACATGATAGTATAATATTTATAAATAGACTAACTAACCAAACATGTTTATTTTTTTTACAATGAAATTGTTAACAAACTTATTTAAAAAGTCTTACAAATATAATGAGGGCAATCAGTCGCTTTTAGAAAACATGTTAAAATAAAGAATTAATACAGCTTTTTTTTATCCAATATATCTTCATATGTATATTTTTTTAATTGTTTAATGTAGATTTTTTATATGTTTACGTACACCTCTTTTTGTGATTTCTATCTTGTCTTTTAATCTTGGGTTGCCTGGAAGAAATCGCTCTTTAGCAATAAGGCCACCCATTGTGTGTCTTAATCATGTATAAAAAAAATTATGTTCAATCTATTTTTTTGTATATTTGGATTATGGTGTACAATAAAGAATATTTCTATCTTTAGTAGGAAATACTTTTATCGTATTAAAATAAGCGCTATAATTCGTATTTTAAACTAAAATTCGAATTGAAACTTAATGAATGTGCGCTGAACTTATACCGCCCACTGCGAATACAAATAGACGTAGTACAATCTTACTGAATTATAATTGGGAGGTTAAAATATAATAAAAGTAATAAAATATGCTAGAAACTTCAAAGCAACTTCAAAGCTCAACATTGAACTTTAAAAGCACAATATACCGACAACGGCATATAGTATCGATATAGCATATTTGTAGTATATTAATTACAGCCGAAAATTCATATTATACAGTCAATTTATTTAGTACTCATGTGAACTGTGTTTGAAATACGATTGCTACTGAATGAAACTCTTTAATTGCCATTAATATTCATCGATTTGGTAGATTTTTTAATGTATGCGGATTCATTTTACAAGGCTGATAGGCATCATGGTTTTCGTCCGATTATTTTTTAGTTTAAATTGATTCGAAGCTATTAAACTTCGATTTGATATGTATGCCTTAATTTAATAATTGATTCATCAGATAAATGAAATTTTTCTAGACTTATGGTAGAGATATTACTAGATTTATGACGAATTTAAATATTTCAATTAATCCTATACGCATACCCTGTCAACATGTCACATTTTTCTGACACAAAAATCTGATGTAATCCTGTTTTCTTTATTAAGGACAGCGTAACACTCTGCGGTTTGAAGCCAAACAAAGTTAAGAATATTATTTAAAGCAATTTCCTCGGAATCACGTTGAAGGTATATACTTACATTGACTAAGTAAGATCAAATATAATCTTAAAAATAATCTTCAATAGATTGCTACGTTGTTTTTGCTTAGTTCTACGTTCTATTATCTGAATTATGAACACTTAGTAATGGTGCTGGAATATTAAATTGGTATGGACATATTATATGGAAGGATAAAAATCATGTGATGAAACGAGAGTCAAATATGAATCATCATTGGTGTCGTAAAAGATAAGGTAAGTTGACGACAGGTAGGCGGCCGGTCATAAAATAACTAAGCAAATCATGTGACAATTTGTTTATAACGTGTTGTGTCGACCCCACTTAGAGTGGGATAAGGGATTGAGAATTAATGAGCAATAGTTTTTGCTTTCGTGGTGATGTAGCAAAGTAAGTAGTAATAGGATTACCGACATGTTAACATAGTAAAAATAAATAAAATCTGCCACAGGAGTTCGACACTTGCCTCGCTTCAGAGTCTAGATTTAAACAGATCTCTCGTAACCTGAGAAACTCAAGGCAACTTTGGAAACAATAAATTCTACAGACGAACCTAAATAAATAATCGAAGCTCTAGTCACATGTAGTAAATAAACAGATCGATGCTAAGTATTGAAGTGGCGACAAAACAAAAAATTTCCAAAACTTAAAAAGCGACTATATGACGTGGCATCATTGAAGAGGTTACATATTTATATTCAAATATGGAAGGAATATGGCAATCCATCAGTTGAAAAAAGCCAGCAAAGAAGTTATGAATGAAGAATAAAAAGTGACGATAACTTAACCGAAAAACGATTAAGACAAGATTATAGTGAAAACATTTCTGTCAATGTTGTGTACAAGAATAGTATATCAGGCAGAATAGGAAAATTACCAAGCCGTAAGTAATCCAAAAGGTTCTTGTGTTGGACGAAGCCATGCTAAAATATGCAACAGCGGCTTTCACGGACCACTGTACCATATAATTGTATGCATACATTCAGAATCTATACACAAGGGATATTGTAGGTATGGGCTTTGCATGAAACAAATCCAAACCCTACCAAATTTTGGGTGTAGTTTATGTTTGCTTAATATGTTTGTAAATCAAACCAAGTTACCTAGTTTAGCTTAGCCATTACAGCAGTTTAAAAAAATTGTTAAAGGAAGGCTCAGTTTCCGAAAGAAATACTATTGAGGATTATACCAATGGGTGGATATAGCTACTCTGTGTTATAAGAATGATATTTTGAAAAGAGCAACCGCCGAGTTTCTTGCTGGCTCTACTCGATAGGGACAGCTTTCCGAACCAGCACTAGAGTTGACGATTCAAAGGCATTTCAATCGATTCGAATTCGATTCAAAGTTTGTGGCACTTGTACTAGTTTGCGTGAATTTCAATTCGAATTTGATTTCGAATTTGAATTTGAAGTGCACTTGTTTACTTGTGTATTGTTACAAGTTTACTTGTAAACAAGTGCATTTGTTTATTTGTTGTACTTGTTTATTTGTAGTGTCATTATTTGAAGAGCATCCAAATTATGTAACGCACCTTTAAAAATTCTTCTTCTATCTTAATTAATTAATCATCTTAATAATTAATTAATTATCTTATTAAAATAATAATATTATTACTATGGTAATACACATGTGTCAATGGAAAGTGTGTAAGCGAAAAAGTCATTTTAAAGGAGTTATGATATATTTCGATTTTAGTTTATTGGATCGATTTAACTCAACTTCACCGTATATTTCAAACTTCTGCATGGAAATCAATCAAATGTCACAAATGTTTTCCGAATTGAATTTTTGAACTAAAAGTAGATATCGTGAGTTTATTATAAGAAATTTTGAATAACTTTCACCGTTTACTTAGCACATCCGAGGAAAACTTTAAATTTCGCCGTTTTCGCAATACTTTTATAACTGCTCCTCTGCTATTTATCTTAGCGTGATGTTTTATAATATGTAGCCCTGCTCGATAAATTGACTATCTTACACAAATAATTATTCAAATCGGTCCAGTAGTTCCTGAGATTAGCGCGTTTAAACAATCAAACAAACAACAAAAAACTCTTCAGCTTTATATATAAGTATAGATAAGTCTTACATTATACTAATATACTTTCTAGTGAAAGAGATAAAAGATTAACAATAAAAAGAATAAATATTATACAAGAATTTCAAATATCTATGTAATAAGCTCCTCTTAATTCTTTGTAAAACCCTCTACAGTTCTACAATGCCTCTTTTTTATAATAAGTATAGATAAAAATAAAGGTACGGTAAAAATGAATGCCATTCAGAACTTTTTAAAACATAACGCCCGAGCTACCAGCGATTTTTATGCTTTTACCATAAAAACCTCTTTCGAGTGTTTTGAATTATAGCCGTTTTACATAACCACCGTTTCGTTTTAAGTGCACTTGAAGAACATGAAACAGGAAGAACAGTTTACGATTGTGTTAATAATAAAAATCTTTTGATATTTTTTGATACAAAATTACCTGATACAATTCACCTTTGAGGGTCCTCATTAATTTGAATTATGTTTCTTTCAATTCAGCATACAAAATCTCACAAGTCAATGCAAAACTCACAAGGCATATTTTAAGGGCATCAAGATAGAGTACTTTGATGAATAGTAATCTCTATTAACGTTCATTATTTTCCTGCCCTTATCCTACTCTAATTGGGGTCGTATACGTCGGTAAGAAATGTGGGTGGTCTATTTACGCAGCCGGATACAACACGGCACTAATCTCTTAACTTTTACGTTTTGAAAATTTATTTATTTTTAATTATTTATTTAATAAGTACAGTAATAATACACTTAAAAATATTACATTAACTATATATAACATACATACTTTGAAAAGCTAATTAATAAAGCTGTTTTTATATTTTGATCCTGACATTATAATCTTCAATCGGATTTCAAATTTTATTAAAATGGAACTAAAATTCTAATTTAAGCTTCGACGAATCCTCCTTTAGTCGCGTGCTCACTGCTGAGCATCGTGATGATCCCAATCTCGTCTATTGTGGATTAGCTGCCTCCATTTTTCCCGGTCAGCAGCACTGTGCATAGCCACGCTCAGTTTGATGTCCAGATGTTCAGACACCTGATCCGTCCATCGTTTAGGGCTCCGACCCCTGGATCTCTTTCCGTCTACCTTCCCAGTGACCATGAGCTTCTCAAGGTTATCGCTAGGTTTTCTGGCAATATGTCCAAAGTATTGGAGTATTCTTTGGAGACATATGCTTGAGAGTCTCTGTTTGACCTTCAGCTCACTAAGAATGGAGACGTTAGTTCTGAAGGCTGTCCAGGGGATACGCAGCATGCGCCGCCAGCAAGACATTTCAAACGCGTCAATTCTTTTTCTATCAGCTGCTTTCAGGGTCCAGGACTCAGCGCCATATAGAAAGATCGGAAAGACTAGAGTTTTTACAATGTAAATCTTTGTCTTTTTCAGCACATTACGATCTTTCCATATTTTGTGAAGTTGACTCATGGCGGACTTTGCCATGCCAATCCTGCGTCTGATTTCTGTTTCCGAACCTCCCTTGCTGGTAATTGTAGAGCCAAGGTACACAAAACTGTTAACAGTTTCAAACTGGCTGAGAGAGGTTCCTGTTTGCAGGATGCCGGTCCTATCTACTACCATGATCTTAGTTTTGGCCTGGTTAATCTTGAGCCCCAGTTCCAGACTGACCACCTCCAAGCGCTGCAAAATCTCTGACATTTCTTCATGAGAAGCCGTTATCAATGTAGTATCATCAGCGTATCTCAGGTTCGAAATCCGCGTGCCAGCCACTGCTACACCGCCATCCCATCCCTCTAGAGCTTTGCGCATTATATACTCGCCGTAAATGTTAAAAAGGATAGGCGAGATGATGCAGCCCTGTCGCACGCCCTTTCCAAATTTAAAATCAGATGACCGTGCCATACCAACTTCTACCGACCCACAACTAGATAGGTATAGGGATCGTATGAGGTATATAAGATGCACAGGCACCCCCATCTCCTTTAGCACATTCCATAGGTGTTCCCAACTCACGCAGTCGAAAGCTTTCTGGTAGTCTATGAAACACAATACCGCCGAGATGTTAAATTCATAGCACTTCTCCACTAGTGATCGAACATTGAGTATTTGTTCTCTCGTACCTTTTCCTTTAACAAATCCCGCCTGTTCCTGTGGGATTTGCCAGTCTAGGTAGTATCGCAGCCTACTGTTGATAATATGGAGTAGAACTTTACTAGTGTGCGAAATCAGTGCAATGGTTCTATAATTTTCACACTTCTTAGTAGCGCCTTTTTTGTGAATAGGCAAAATCACTGAGTGGGACCAGTCATCAGGCCATTGACAGTTTGTCCAGATTGAGTTGCATAGTTCCAGTAGCTTTGATATGCCTTTCTCTCCTAAAGCTTTCAGCGTTTCAGCTGTGATTTTGTCTACACCGGCTGCTTTATGTCGCTTAAGTTTTTGAATGGCTGCTACAACTTCACTGTACAGGATTTTCGGCTCGAGTTCTTCTTTGTAAGTGGCCAAATCCCAGTCTGCATTCTGACTATCAATAGATCGGTCTCGGCTATACAGCTCGTTGCAGTACTCTTTCCATCGTTCAGCTACTTTTTCAACGTCATTGATAATTTTTCCATCTCTATCCTCTATCTTCCACGAATGAGCTTTGAATTGCCGTGTTATTAATCTCACTTTTTTGAAGAGATCAGCCGTTTGATATTTTTCGGCATGTCGTTCTATTTCTGCACAGATGTTAGACAGATATCGGTTTTTATCACGCCTGCAGAGTCTCTGTATGCGTCTGCTCAGATCACCGTATTCTTCCTTGTTTGTGGCCACAACACGACTTTTCAAAGCTTTTCTAGCTTCAATGACCTCCCAAGTCTCTTCACTTATCCAGCTTTTCTTGCAGTTTGGTAGTGTTCGCTTCCGAGTTATAACATCTAAGGTTTTAATTATGTGGGTCTTAAAGCATAACCATTGTTGGTCTACGCTACCTGTCACAGACTCGCAGCAGCTCTCGAAAGCAGTCTCGCTCGTCTCTTTAAAGATTTCCGTTTCAGCCTTCGCGAGTCTTACTACCTTCCGCATGCTTTTCTTTGGAGCTCGCAGACGAAGGCGTACTTCCGCAACAAGCAATTGATGGTCACTGCCACAGTCAGCGCCCGGAAGCGTTTTAGCATTCATTATGCTCGATCTCCATCGATGGTCTACCGTGATGTAGTCAATTTGATTTCGGTACCTATCTCCGGGTGATTTCCAGGTGTATAGGCGGCGCTTGTGGTGTTGAAAGAAAGAGTTGGTAATTGCGAGACCATTGCTAATACAGAACTCAAGGAATCGTTCACCTCGCTCATTTCTAGATCCAAACCCATATGCCCCTACAGTGTTGCGAATGTGGTTGTCTGCTTTGGTGTCCCCTATTTTCGAGTTCCAGTCCCCTTGTAGAAACAGCATTTCTCGACGTGGTAATGACCTGATTGTCTCATCTAGTGTCCCATAGAAATTATCTATGTCCTCTTCAGATGATGCTGCTGTTGGTGCATATACCTGTACTATGTTCATAGGGAGAGGATTACATTTTATTTTGATAGTCATAATTCTGTCGTTGATAGCGTTGTAACCCATTACACAGTTGTTTAATTTATATGGGACCAGTATTGCTACACCATTTTTACTTTCTGTTTTATGACCTGCAAAATATAGAGTATTTCCGGCTTGTGTAACACAATGCCCCGACCCCCTGAGATGTGTTTCAGATAGTCCAAGTATAGAGACTTTTTGTGCATTCATTTCATTTTCCACAATTTCAAGCTTACCTGGTTGGACTAGGCCTCTAACATTCCATGTGCCGATGCGATGAAGAATGCGATTCTGGAGTTTACTGAGTTTGCCATCAGTAGTATTTGCTGCCGCCTGAGCCTGATGACCTACTCTGGCGAAGCCTTCGGTAGCCAATTTCACACTCGACGACCCGGGTATCATCGAGCGCCGGTTGTCAAACGGATCGTCCGACCTCGTAATATTCTTATCTGAGCTTATCATTGAGATCGGGACATTCTCTTGGGAGAATAGTCGCAGTGGTTTCCCCTTGCCTTCTGCGCTGAGTTGTTTGGAGGTTATTTAATTCCTCCAGGCCCCCATAGCCTCTCCTGATCAGGTCAGGGTTCGGGTTATCATATCCGCCGCCCGTTGCTCGGCGTTGTCAGCTCGTTTAGCACCACCCAGAGGATACGTGCAGGGTGCTGGGAGGTAATTCCTGCGGACGCGAGCGACTCCATCCTCCAAGCTAAGCTTCGACGAATATTCAAAGAAAATTTTTCTTGTTGTACAATTGGCGACGGTTTATAAAATCTTACACAGAAAACAGCATGAAATACTACTACGCCTTAATATAACCACACTTTAAACTAGCAATTATTGTGGCTATATAAATGAAACGCTATTTGATAGATACGAGTAATTTAAATTAATAGTGCCGTAATTTATATAAATAACATTCTATTATACCAAGCTTTGATAGCACTAAAATTGCCAATATTATCCAAAGCGAAGCAATACAGCAAATCCACTGTTCCATTATTATTTATTTAGTTCGCCATTACTGCTATTTACATGCAATAGTATGCGCTTTAAATACGCGGTTGCAAACTCAAATTGAATTTTCGAAACAAACCTTAATAAACTAATTATAAAACTTGAGCTAGTTTACCTGCGACACCTGGGTCCGTGGTCCCGTACAGGCCTAAAACAAATTTTAAAATATTTCGTTTATAAGTAATAATGGCCTACTAAATCTTAATCAAAACATTAACCCCAATTGCTACGTATTTTAAATGGGTACAAAATTTAGGATAGAGTAGATCATAGTTTCACTATAGCCCAGCAGAATAAATTTGTTGAATATACAGCTATCTATTATTATGCTAAATAAGCTTAATTATATTGTGAAAATTGCGAAATCTTGACTACACTTTACAAAGAATACGGATAATTAATGTACTATATTTATTAATTTTGAGTGCAAAATTGCAAAAAACATACATAAGTGCGAATCGTGGATTAATAATATTTTCTTAAGTTGTAATGTCAGCAAAATCTATTCTACTTAGTAAATAAACATGCGACTATGGTTTTATGCTCATTTTGTATTTGAAATTCATTTTCGTGGGTTGATTAAAATTTTAACAATAGTATATACAATCTTTAGAAATTAGATTATAGTATCAATGTATGGAAATAAGACTAAATTAGAAATAGATTTCACTTTGATAGATCAAAAATTTGAGATATTCGCAATATTGGTAGAAACATTTATCCCAGCTTGATTACTACGTTTTTGAAATAAGAATATCACTCTTCAAAGTAGAAATCCGTGAGTATTGCGTTTGAGAATTTAAAAAAAATATACCTATACAAAGAAAAATTAAAAACTGTAAATTAATAATTAAGACAAAGTTCTGGTTCCAGTTATAACAACGAAAGCTCATTAAATGATAATTGAATTCCAACGAAGTGAAGATTGGAATTTCAATTGGCTTTGCAACTCAATTAACATCTTGAAGACGCAGTTATCGGAAAATTTACAATTTTTGGTGATAATATCTAATCATTTATTCTAATAATTCTTCCAATTATAAATTCATATTATTTTTTATAGAAATAAGCTTCTAAACAAGTGCTTCTGAATTGTCAGCTCTTATGCTACTTAGGAGTATTGCTCCTACCAATACGAGTTATGAAGAAAATAGGCGGTTGGTCTCTTTAAAATATGATCTATTTATGGAATTATTATATTTATGTATCTGTACTCATTTTAAGTGTTCTTTAAACCTCTCGTGATGTACAAAATTTCAACTCGAAAGTATCTATTTCTACAACGTTAAACCAAACGTTGGATATATTTTTCCAATAATAAATCTTAATGTATCTCAGTCTCAGGTTAATACGATTTTGTTTTACCGCCGGGTATCTCACACGTTGATGTAAATTTAATAAGGAAGGCTGATAAGTTGTGTAAGTGAAATAAATTAAGATCATTTTCCAAAATATTGCTCTTACAGGCCGTTTAGTTGCATTCTAAGAAAAAGATATATTGTGTAACATATTGTGGCTTCTAAACATGTTTCATACATCTTAATAAAACACTTTTAAGTCTCTGCGTGTGTAGAAATTATTTTGTAAAGACTATTTCTTTCTCTGAAAAAATCAAAATTGGTTTAGCTTCATAGGCGTGAAACCTAACAATCCGATAGACTAATTTTCGCATTTAAAATATTAAACGTGAGAAGGCGTGATCCTACCAAGTATTTGCGAGTGCGAAGGAAAACATCGTGTATATGTTCAAAGATTTTCAGAGCCTATACATAATTTGTTGCTCCTTTGGGAAGTGAATGAAGGATATAAACAAAGAAACATATTTTTACAATAATAAAAGTATAAAATAAAGGATATAAATTAAAAAAATGATTTATACGGATGTTTGACGAAAGGCTTTTATTTTTTTACTGGCGAAAAGCCAAATCGCAATAGCATTTTATCGTATTCTTCTAAATGCATACATGACTGCGTTTCAAAGTTACATTATTGAACACGTATTTTCCCTTTACACTTTTGAAATCCGGAACGTATGTGAAATTTATTATTTCACATCTACGTACAGAAACATAACTTTTGTAATATTTATACTGAACATATCGATGTTCAGTTTAAATAATACTAAAGTTATGTTTCTGATCAGTATGATCATTGTTTGTAGATAAAAGCGAACATGCAGGAAATGCGTGTATAATTGTCCCATATTTTTATTTATTTCATAAATCTAGACTTTGACTCAAAATCCATACTAATATTAAAAATGTGAAGGTCTGTCTGTCTGTTTCTTTGTCTGTTTTACTTCCATGGAGCAGCATTAAAATTTGGTGAAATTTAAGGTTAATCCGTACTACCAAATGCGACGATTGAACAAATCCGTTGTTCCTTTAGAAACATGAAGAAAACGATAAACTGGTACAGAACTGAGGATATATCATAATTTCAACTGATACGAACGAATTTGGTTGATGGCTGTAGTAAGTAACGACCTGTTAGTATCCCACTGCTAGGCATAGACCTCCTCTCTCTGTTTTTGTAGAGAAGGATTGGAGCTAAGACCTACCGCGCTACTCCAATGCGGATTGGTAGGTTACACATGCCCCTAGAATTCTCAAGAGATATGCAAGTTTTCTCGCGATGCTTTCCTTCACCGATAAGAGTATTATAAATTGCGAATATCAATTAGATATATAAGTTTTAAGAAAAAAACTCATTGGTGCATGTCCGGGTGTTTGAACCCATGACCGTCTCTAGAGAGTCGTACGATCTCACCGCTGGGATATTACAGCTTAGGCTGTTGGCTGTATTTCGCATTTATTATAGAAAGTTTTTAAAATTTCTTTATACTTATAACTATTCAGAGTGTTTATTTATTTATTTGATCCACGCGTTGGTTATTTCTTCCATATAAAAAGCTTCATATATGAATAACTGCGGAATTAAAAGCAGTCATACACTCGTCGTAACTCCCAGCTCTATTGTAGATAATAAAGTTTTATATTGAAGCATAAGGTTGGTGCTATTTCATAAAACGTGTATAGTAATATCGTGTGGCATTGGAGCTTTAAGAATGAGATATTATTTTATGAAAGCATAATATATATGTCATATCTAGAGCAATTATTTCATGGATAATATTTTTGAACTTTTCAAACTACGTATGTAGCATATAATTTTAATAAACTGTGGACAATAATTTTAGTGGACGCATAGTTCATTCTACATTATCATTATATATATTTTAAAGTTACTTAATCGCGGATTATGGTAAAATAATTTCATTATTACTTTTGTATTATGTATCTTCGCAAAGTAACGCCTAATTCTATAAATTATTCGAGTTTAAGGTGACAATGTATTTGAAAAATAAACTGTCATTTAAAAAAGTATTTATCCTATAAACAGCAAACCCAAAAAATTATCAAAACAGGCTTAATACAAGAGTCAAGAGTTCAATAGAGTGGAAACCTTATGAATAAACTTGAATCAAACGGCGGACGTCCAATGTTGAAAAAGAAGAACAATTTATTTGATGCCACATTTTATATTATCTGTAATGAAATTCATATATATGCAAAGGATATCATTGGCTATTGAAGCTCTGTACATAAGTGTATAAAGGAAGGGTCAAATATGAAAGATCGAAAGGGTCAAAGTGCATCCGCTTGTTCGAGCCCTCGCAAGTCGTTTGATACTTTTATACTCGTAGGTCATAATCTCTTTTGTCCGACGATTTTAAATTCCTAGTTTAGTATTTCAAGCAATTTTGTCAATTTTCTAGATTTAGAATATAACAATGTCTATATGTAGACGTATTAATCGGAAATGGAGGTATTAAATATAAAAAGAATCTGAATATTCGAATCTGCGTCTTGTGCCTTGAGACTGTGTTTCGCATCATCGTAATATGTGTAATGATTTTTTAGTATTAATTAAATATTATATCTTATGTATTATAGAGAAATAAATGTTGCGCCAACTTAGAGTTTGATACTGAAAAATCTTTGTAAAGGCTACTTTTACAAATGCCCATTAAGGCTTCGCTATTATTTATTATTTTTATTATAACTTTTTTAAGTATATGGGACTACTAGTTTTAATCTGCAACTTCGTTCGCATGGACGGTTGTCGCGTGATAGGTTGATAATAGATGGCACTTTTTAATAGCATCTTATTTCTGTAGAATTTCAATAGCCTATATGTTACGCCGGTGTATAAGGAATAATTGTGCCAAATTTCATCGATATTGGTTTAGCGGATGTGCCGTGAAAGAGTAACAAACATAAATCCATACTTTCGCATTTATAATACACTAGTGGGATAACACAAACATAACTAAAACGATAAGAACAAACAATTTGTTTATAGAAAATGTTGGCCCTCCGCGGGAATCAAACCTGAGACCCACTAAAGGAGCTGAAGGCAGTGTCACTGCCAACTGCGACAGAATAGTTTAAAATATTTAAATTTCATTTAGATAATAACTTGTGCTATTCGTAATTCGTTTTAAAAAGAAATGGTCAGCTAGCAAGAAACTCATTTGCACAATTTAAAATAGATGAGTAAGAAATGAGCCAGCAATGAAATCTCTGAGTGCAACGGAGCTTCCGTCAGATGTCAATTTCTTATTTATTATAATGTCGCAAAGTTATATTTGCGACTTCATTCCTTCCCATTTTCGCCAGTTTTAACAGTCATCTTTGAATGCACTAAAGTCTCTAAATTAAACATTTTAATAAACTAATACCAGGCGTGAATAACTTAACAAGTCCAAATGCACACGTTTTCAGGGTAACCATAAATAGGTTTATGTAAAACAGAGGTTTTTAAATATTACCATTATCCAAATTTTCCAGTATCCGGCTGAGTAGAGTAGACCACCCTCATTTCTTACCAAGGCGTAGTATAATGCGACTAAGGTTAGCCGACCCGCCGTGTGGTATCCGACTCAATAGAATGAACCACCTTAATTTCTAAACCGAGGTGTCGTAAAAGGTGACTAAGATAAGTTGACCCACCATGTGGTATTTGGTTGAGTAGTATAATATACCTTCCTATCTATTACCGAGGTGTCGTTAGCTACAACTAACGTAAGTTGACGTCAGGTAAGCGGCCAGTCGTGAAATACGTAGCCAAATCATGTGACAACATATTTACATGTTGTTTGGATGTAGAGTGGGATAAGGGCAGAAGGATGATGAGAGTTATTTAAATATTCACAACTTTGTGCGATGTAAAAGATTTATCGATTTCATTCATATATTCACATATGAATTAGACAATCCTAAGGCCTCATCATTATCATTCTCGTGCTCTTATCCCACACTAAGTGGGGTTGGCACAACGTGTTTCATATTGTGATGAGATTTGGCTGACGTCAATTTATAATAAATAGGGCTCGATAATAATTTGGGGTAGTCCATATTCACCCGGATACCACACGGCAGGCAATCCTAATGCCTATTATGATTTAACATGTAAAAGGACGTTGGACGACTAATCAATATATTCACGCCTGGTACGGATATATTAATATATTAAATAGCAATCGTCTGCGGCTCCGCCCGCGTGAAAAGATTAATACCGTAATATAGTATTTTGATAACTACGAAAATGGTTCACCTTAAAAGGTAGACATATGCTGTTGCGGACATTTATTTAGAACTTTTAGAGGGGAACAATTTTTTATTACATGATTCTTGAATAACTTACACGGTTTACTTAACGCACGCAAGGAAAGCTTAAAATTTTGCCGTTTTTGTAATTCAAATATTTTTTATTTCTACTCATCTCTTATTCTACGCAGTATATATAGCTTACAGCCTTCCTCGATAAATGGACTGTAACACTCCAAGAATTTTTTAAATCGGCTCAGTAGTACCTTCGACTAGAACGTTCAAACAATCAAACAAACAAACAAACTCTTCAGCTTTATATATTAGTATAGATTTACACTGAAAAAGTATCCAAAAATGAAACAGTTTTATAATCCAATATCACATGCAATTGCATTGTTAAAATAACATTTTAAAATCACTTTAACGTTTCGATAGCATTTTTGACGTGTCTCTTGTTTCATATTTTGCAACTGCACATTTGAATGGCTTTAAAAAACTTTTAAAAGAGATCTGTACTGTTTCCTATTTTTAAGAGTTTTTAACTGGTTTTTTTAGTTTTGTATTGTATTGGTAATGTAGTTATGATATTATTTAAGACAAATTATTGAAAACAATGAGTCAGTAAAAGTTTTAAAATTATTTGATTACGACCATTTCGAAAATTTTTAAGTAATTTGGTAGGATGTAAACACTCTTAGAGTAGAGTAAACTTAAATAGAAATGTTCGTGGTACAGTAGGTGAAAAGATTTATTGATTGATAGTAAATAGGAAAAATAAAGTAACCTCTTGTTTTAAACGTCATTTTAGAAAATATGTTGAAGACACTTGGTTCCAAGCCGTCGGGGCTTCTTAGTTCTGTGTGCTTAGTGCGAGTTTTTTTAACTTAGTCGGCCATGTTAGCGTAACACTAATTTATAAGGTGCTGGAATAGCAGTCACTAGATGTCGCTGTCCCAGCGTCATAAAAATTAGAGTAACGCTCACGCAATGGACTAGGTTGAAAAAAACTCGCACTAAGCACATTGTGTTCAGCTTTGTATTAGAAAATTCAAAAGGCAGGAATGCTTAGTCGACGAAGCAATAAATTGTTTATAGAAATGGCAGCAACGGGCTAGTCCAATATCTTGATTTTAATTTGTTGTGAAAGAACAAGAAATTTTACTAAATAGTTTAATATAATCCGATAACACTCAAAATATACCTATATATACCATGTAGTTAGGAACGCATTTAGTACTAAATGCAAATTTAATTCTGAACGTGCCGTGTATGCAAATAATGTGGTGCTTTCTATGGAACCTAACGCGCATTTTCATATAAATTATTGTGATATTGTAAAGTAAATGATACATGTTCAGTCTAGCTACAAAGGCATACAAAAGCACACTCCAATAAAGCCATTGCCCTTTAAAATCTGTAAAGAGTGATTATTTGTTGCTTCTTTTATATACGATTTCGAGGCAAATTGGATCCTTAAAATAAATTGCCAAAGGAATGATTAATTTAATTAGAAGTCAAGATTTTGGCACTTTACTAAAAAAATTAATAACGACTGCAGAGTAATGGAAATATTTATATATAAGTATGCTGTAGTTTGTAATATCTTATAATACGATAGAATTAGTAATATATACATACAAAATTAAGTTAGTTATAACAATATAATAAGTACAGAATGTCAACCTTGTCCTGAATCCCGATTTCCAATGAGCTGACATAACATTAAAGGCTTAAAAAGAAGATTAAAATATCTTTTCTTACGGAGGTGTCGTAAAAAGAGACTTAAGTAAGTTGACCCGCCGTGTGGTATCCGGCTAAGTAAAATAGACCACCGTCATTTCATACCGAGGTATCGTAGAAGGTGACTAATGGAAGTTGATGTCAGGCAGGGGGCGGTAAAATAAATAACTAAACAAACTAACAACGTTTAAAACATGTTGTGCGGACCCCACTTAGAGGGGGACAAGGGGATAAGAATTATGATGACAATCCTCTTTTGCGTTAGCTGCTACTGGCATATGCAACTTGCGTCGAAATGAAAATTGTAATAAAAAAACGAGTCATAAAACAGCTATTTTTGAAATGAAGAATAGCCAACAAAACACACTAATTAAATTGTTAAAACACACCAAATTCTATTAACAGCAATTATTTAAAAATACTATAGCAATTTTTAATTCAATAAACTGGCTGAGAATTTTCATACTCGTTATTCCTACTTCAACTTTTTTCGTATTCATCCACAGATAAATTGAAATATCATTTTATAACAAATTGGACAGTTTAATTCAAGTCGACTTTAAATCTTTTCCCAGTTAGGAAGTGAATATTTTAACATTTTAATTTAGCCATTTCATTTAAGACTTCTAACGTCCATTCATTAACATTAGAACTAAAGTTTAAATTAAAAACTTAAGTAGTAATTTCACCCGTTTAAGATTTCAGCTGAAAGTTTATACTTATTATAAAACAAACTCTCTAAAAGCTTTCTCTCTGTAAGTGATCGATTTTCTCAAAATCTACTGAACGGATATGGTTTTTTTTTAAAGGTAGTGCAATTTTTCCTAAAGATTTAGGTTAATAGAACACATAGAAGGTTATCATGTAAATTGTGTTGACGAGGTTGCGTACAAGTAAAAAAGTAAAAAAAAACTCGCCTGCTGGGAGCTTTAGCTACGTGCGCCACGTAAACCAAAAGAGATACAGTAAAGTAACATACTATAAAATTATAGATCAACAAAAATACTTCGGAAAAAATTGTGACTACATGTCTCTATCTGTTGTGATCAACTCAAAATAACAACTTTTATGTTCAAAATTTAATTTTACTGATTTACTGTAATAATTTGTTTCCAAATACTGGTGTTTCTTATAATTCTTATTACTTTTTAATAATCTAATCTAATCTAAAAACTAATACAAGCAAAAAAGATTTTGATCCATATTTATTACAAACAAATCACCAATCAATCAATCAATTGAATTCATTTATTGAAATTAATGCGCGATTAATTTAAAACGAACATGTGTGTTTAATATTTCATAATGTACTTAATATTATACAAATCATTTCATATGGTTAAAATATACACTTCTAATAAATATATGTAAAAAGAAAAATTTAAAAGCGAACCTTTTATAAAATTTGCATCTAACTAGTAACCATAAAGACCACCTTATCGCGTGGTACGATGCGCTTTTGTTTTTCGTTTTCACCTGGGAGAGGACGTGAAAGCAAATGTGAGTAATCTTTTAGCATAGAGATTTTTCTACTGTTTCTAGTAAAAATGTGTCTGACCATAAATTGATTGAATTTAATGTACTTACGTGTTAATAACTTATACATAACAGTGTATTAGTTATTTTAATATGCATGCTATTATTAAAAGTATATTTTTAAAGATTTTTTTTCAAGTTGATAATTAAGAACTCATTTATAAAAAACACCATCTGCATGAGAAATAAAACAGAACACAATGAGGGTAAATAAAAACTTTCGCAACCATCACAAATCTCAACACAAGGGTGGTAATATTTTGCGCATCGTCCATTTCATAAAAATCCGAACAGACTATATCTACTTGTCCAAGCAATACCAATATCAACATCAACTATGATGACGATATATGACATTGATTTGACATGTCATCTAATAGTCGTTTCGAATTAACGTTCTATACGTGTGTATTCAGTTCAGCAAATTGCGCTATTTAAGAACCTTGCCTTACTTTACTCGTAAACATCACTATATTGCCTATTCCTACGGCGATATTTATGAATTTCTTAATATATCTGTAACATTTATACAAATTGGTTCAACTCCTTCAAATCCAAATGGAAAAAAACAATATAATCAGAATATAATCAGAATATAATCAGAATATAATCAGAATATAATCAGAATATAATCAGAAAATCAGAACATTATAATTCGACTTCCCACAATAACCGATTTTGGTTTAAAAAGCAGTCTGGTTTCATTTACAAATAATCAATTGTTTATTTTGTTTAAGCCGCATCGACCCCATCTATAACCGCAAGAGTAATTGAAATTAGGAGGTTCTATTTCGTAATCATTGCGCCATTTACCTTCCCCTTAGCATATAGAGCATCCTCAACAGCCGGTCTCGGCTATTTGCTTTAGCATCTGATAATAATCGTTAACTTTATGTGTAATTTATTCTATCGCTAGGCCAGTACTCATTTCTAACGGTTTTGTAAAGTAGGCAATTTTACACAAAAAATGGTACAAAAATTCACAATATTAAGTAAAATCGGGCTAGTTATTTCCGGTGAAGTGCTTGCATAATTAAAGTCGCGGACTTTCAAATGCCAAGCCGGGCAATGGTTTTCCATAAGAAGATATATCACTAAGAAGAATCACAACAATTTTCACCACATAGCCACAATTCTAATTCGAGATCACAAATGTACCAAAAAATTTCGAGAGGTTTGTCCAGCTTAACACATGAAGTTTTTCTTTAACGAAATTAAGAAAATAATTTTTGATTAAAATCTAAGAGTGATCTCTTGATTAGGGTAAAGCGGTGTTATTGTTCGGCTATCAATTATCCTTCAAAGATACGCAATATCAAATATTTTGTGAGCATTTATGAGTTTTCCTAAATAAAATTTATATGTTTAATTCAGTCAAAGATAATGTCATGATAAAACCTGCATTTCTATAGAATAATTCTGGGACACTTATAGTCTTGAAATTGTGTGGGTTTATTCTCCGATTATTCTATTCAATGAGAGAGAAGGTATTTGTTCAGTAGTGGGATATTATCAGATTCTTTTTAATTTTTACTGTTTCACTTTACCTTTATTTTTTGTTTACTTTGTTTATTTTTTATTACTGTAGTTTTATTTCTGTCTTTTCTTTCTTGTGCAAGATTTACACTAATAAATTTCGATATTCTAATAAAATAGAAACCCTTATTGGCAAGCTTCGAACATTACTAAGAAAAGGAATTGCCGAAAAACAGATCGAGATCTTGGAACGAAAAGTGGCCAAACATTTGACAAATGATTGTAAATTTGAACATCTTTAGGCGAATACCTCAGTACGGTGGATAAAGTTTTTATTAGAACATTTTGAATAAAATGTTATTTTTATCTGTGACGATCTCGAGTTTTATGTAACTATATTTCATATTGAGGAACAGTAACATATCCATATATGATAAAAGATGAATTGTGGTTTTTGCTGTGTATAGGGTGATTTTTGGTGAAAAGATTGAAAGTGCTTGCATGGTGTTGGAGACCAGCCTCTTGGTCACTTGTCTTTTGTATGGCCAACAATGACCAGCTTTTCAAGTTTGCCATCTCCTCTTCGCATTATGTGGCCGTAATACGAAATTATGCGTTGAAAACAGGTGGTGACCCCGGGTTTTTATGGCAAGTTGAGAATAGATAAATTTTTGCATCCCGAGTATTCGGGGCATTGACCTCCAGTACCACATTTCGAATGGATCTATTCTTTGTCTTTAACTGGATTGGAATGTTCAGGTTTCTACTCCATAGAGAAAGATCAGCAATATGACTTTGTTTAATCTAGTTTTAGTCTTATAACTTATTCCCAGATTTTCACAATTCTGAAGGCATATCCTCTTGTCATTAGCAATAGCTATACTACGTTTAATCTACGGGAACTAGATGCAATGTTTATAATTATATGTAATAAATTATACATATGTACAATTATATGTTTTAATTATGTATATAGTAGGAAAGCGGATATATACAACATTACACTATCTCTATACCTACAACATTAAGCCTTTCATACACGAAAATACTTGTGAAACTCATATAAATAGGCTTGTTTCAGCAAGAAAAGTCACGTCGCCTAGACTGATTGTAACTTTGAAACAGTATCATGCCAAGATTTTTGACAAATGGGCAAAACAGCAGAGTGCAACCGCAGAAACGATAACGATCGATCTTGTAGGCACCATTTGGCTTTTATGAATAAAAAAACAGTATTTCGAGTGTAAAAATTCGGAGTTTTATATACATCGTAAAATTTTATAGTGTGCGAAAATTAAACAAGTTGCAAAAGTGTAAAAAACGAATATAAAGGCAATTTTTTTACTGAATAACTACGCCATGTTGCAGAAAGAGATTATATAGCCTTAAGTTAACATTATTTGCTAAAAAATAAAAATATTCATTTTATATGAGACTTTATCATACCCAACGTTTAAATCTTTCATCAAGAATGATTACATATTACAAAATTACATTTTATTTTCTTGCCCTTATCCCACTTAAAGTGGGTTCGGCACGAAATATGTTAACCATGTTGTGATGTGATTTGGCTAGGTATACTACGACCGGTTGTCTGGCTGACGTCAACTTGCCTTAATCGCCTTTTATGACACCTCGGTAAGGAATGAGGTAAATAATGAATGATACCTCACGGCGCTTTTCTAATAATTACTTGAGTTTTATTCAATTTTTATATAATTGTTACTGGTACTGGTAAATTTTGTTTTTTACTCGTTATCATTTTAATTGTTATCATATCAATTCAAGTTCAATTGTCCTCTTTAAAAGAAAGGAAAATTCAAACCACATTAACAGAAATATCTAAACTGAACTTGCATATTACCGAACATATCATCATCTTATAAATAAAAACATATTTACGTATATATTATCGAAACGTTATCGATGCCAAGTATTGCGGTTGTATACTTGAATAGCCTTAAAACTGGATCGTTAACTGAGTGTGGGGAAGTGATCGGAATTTTATCTGTTCGTATGTGCAAGCTGCGATGATTCAGTAACTGGCGACTGAAATATTAGTTATAGAAAATGTGGATAATAAAAGTGTGGTAGTTTAAACATTGTTATATATACTTATCCTCATGCCCATTATCCCACTCTAAGTGGGGTCGGCACAACATGTTACAAACATACTGTCTCATGATTTAGCTTCGTTTTTACGACCGGCCGCCTGCCTGGCGTCAACTTACCTTACTCGTATTTTTAGACACCTCGGTAAGAAAGAGGGTGGTCTATTCTACTAAACCGGATACCACACGGTTGGTTAATTTACCTTAGTCGCCTTTTACTACACCTCGGTAAGAAATGAGGGTGGTCTATTCTACTCAGCCGGTAGCAAACGGCGGGTCGACTTACCTTAGTCGCCTTTACAACACCTCGGTAAGAAATGAGGGTGGTCTATTCTACGCAGTCGGATACCACACGGCGGCATTATTAAAACATCAGTTAGTATCCGTATTTTTTTGTTACAAAAAACAAGAATGTCGTGAGCATTTCCATTATAATGCATTTTATGCAGTGTGCAGTTATGTTAAAGTAAACTGTTAGAAGAATGCAAATAAAAGCTTTCGGTGGGAACGCTTCTTTAACCCTTGAATGCACACTTGCTTTCGCCTCAAGCTAAACGTCTCGTTGGCTTTTATAAACGTAAACCGTCTTTTACCGTCTACGAAAATACTAAGAATAAAATCAGCCCTAACGAGAAGTGATTTTTGAATTTTGTGAATGACTTTTTTAGGAACTATTTTTTCCTCCTTAATTATTTGAACCAAATTTATATTTTAAGACATTGTCATGTTAATTCTAGTAGTGCTATCAAATGTCTTAGACTAAAGGCTCTAAGATTGTTGATATCGACTGAGATATCAGTATTGGCTAATGGTCACCGCACTGAAAAAAATATTTGTAGATGCAAAAATGTAAAAATAAAAATAATATCTTTATCACATTCTTATCGTACGCGCGACTACTAAAAATACCCTCACTACCGTTTCCGAAAGAAAAAGGGAAATTTTTATATGTTCTATGTTGACCCGATATATAAAATACAATATTTTTGTTTTAATATCAACCAGCGTATTAGCGTTACTACAAATAGACAAACTTTTGCATTTATAATAATTAGTATGTATCGTATGTGTATAAACTTAATTCATGTCATAAATAAAGGTTTTACTGACTAGTTTTAAACTCATCCGGGGTTCTTAGTCATAAGCTCTATCCAGCGTGGTTTATTCGGAAAGTGAGTGGCCGAGCCTCCAAAGGAACCGATTTCGTGCGACCAATGATGCGACCAAGATCAAACGGAATCAAACACGGAAGACTCGTGGCCAACGTGTTTACCATCTTAAAGCCATTCAAGCGACTCAGCCAACTGCGTTCCACACCTCGGAACGTACAAGTAGGTACGTTAAGCCACCGCGTCAACTAATGTTACATCTGACCTAACATCTAATTCAATTGAACACTTGAAGTAAATAAGGCACTAAGTATTTAAAAATTAAAATTCGAACTAAGTATGCAATTTGGTTCTAAAAGGCTTTTAGAACCAAATTGCATTCTTAGTTCGAATTTGAATTTTTAATTTAGTAAATTTATTTAGTAAATATAAAATTTATTTAGTAAATAAGGCACTAAGTACCTAAAAATTAAAATTCGAACTAAGTATGCAATTTGGTTCTAAAAGGCTTTTAGAACCAAATTGCATACTTAGTTCGAATTTTAATTTTTAGGTACTTAGTGCCTTATTTACTTCAAGTGTTCAATTTATTCCATTTACGTTCTACTGATTTATCACTAAAGGGTTGACACTAAATAAGTTTTTGCTAGAGCTAGTTGCGTGACGCATAAAGGTATTACAATAATAAACAAACCCTGGTTATATTTAAATTTAATTTGTCCCTAACTTATTGCATTTATTATAATCCGTCCCGTAAGTTGATCTAAATAGCCATAATTAATTCTTAAGTATATTTTCAAACAAAAGTTCTTTGTTACGATTCTTATTAATTTGTATTACTTATAAAACACTACTTTCTTTTGATCTCTTTAAAGGTTTATATACACGCTACAATATTTAATATGTTAGAAGTGTGTAATCCATCATAACTCTAATTATTCTATTCTAGAATGCTTAGATTTATATAAATAATTTCAAGTAGGTCATTGTTTGTTTTGACGTGACTTCTTTTTCTGAATGCTTGGCATTATAGTAACTTTATTCTGTCGTAATCCTAACGTATTCTGCTAGTTAGTAAAAGACTATTGCATCTTAAGATTTAGGATTTTTATTGATACATCTGAATTTGCGAGTTCGGATTGTAAAGATAGACTATAAAAGTTCTTCTACTAAGAGGTGATAAAATTAGCTGCATGAGTAATCCTTTATCGTGTCTTTTAGGAAATACGTGTCATCATCCTTCTGCCCTTCTAAGTGGGGTCGGGACAACATGTTTTAAACATAGTGTGCTGATTTGGCTACGTGTTTTACGTCTAGCCGCCTGCCTGACTTTAACTTACCTTAGTCGTATTTTACGACACCCCGGAAAGAAATGAGGGTGATTTATTCTACTCAGCCGAATGCCACACGGTGGCCTTTAGGAAATACGCGTAATTGATTCAAACTAATCGCGAATGTGTGCTTGATCGTCGATTAAGCAATGCACGGGATGACGTAATTTTCAATATAGATGACTGACTGGACTTTTTGTCTTGGTAATAGAATCCACGTATACGAAGAACGTCACGGGAGTAGGGAAGTAGTACCAAATAAATTTAATTTTTACTTTATAAAAAAAATTCTTTAGGTTTTTTTTAGGCTTAAACTAGTAGCAGTAAAGAGTAGAGTTTAGAGGAAACTGGACTAAAACACTGAATTCGTGTAGCAAAAGGCTACTAATAATACTATTCACTAGTTATTATTAATTAACCCGTTAGGTTATGTCGAGAAACCATTCTCAAAAAATGTATAAAAAAATGCGAGCTCGTAACTTAATCAAGTCTATGTGTCTACAAAACAAAACTCAAACAACTTTATGATATCATACAAATTTAATTACCAAAATAAATGTTACCTATTTTTTTACAATGCTTATATCTTTTTTATAAATCTTACGCATCAACAGTAAATAAAAAGGCTCGTTAACTTGAGTTACGAAGGTTAAGTCTTTTGTATCTACTTCTTGATAAATTGGTTTAGAAAAAAAGCAATAAACGCTTTCATTTTATCCGTACCATAAACTCTTTGAAACGTAATAGTTTGTGCCCTTTTCAATTCAACAACTAAATAGATTTTTTATTTTTCAAATAAGCTCTTTAATTTTAAATCGTCAAGGACCATTTGTAGGATGAAGTTACAACTGGTTCTGAATGTTGCTCTTACCGAAACGAACCAGCAAGAAACTCGACTGTCCATGTTTTAAACATTTTCAATTTTACATTACTATACTAGTATAGTCCAGCTGAAAGGATTTTTAAATCCAGGCATTTTTGTCGTCCAAATAATATTTCATTTTGTAATATGTTTTACGTATAAGCATATCTCTTACACTTAATTTAAACCTTTCTGTAGATTGGTCTAGTATGGGTTGCGGTATTATATAATCTGATTCACAAATAATGATTTAAAAATTTTAAATGAATGATATTGGATTTTTAGCTAGCTTCGCAAATATGTGGAACAATTTATTTTTACTTGCTATTTTTACGAGCAATTTGACGACAAAACGCATCGAATAAACCGTAGTCATTATAGTTAACGGCGGCAACACAAATAAAACCAGTAAACTCTCGGCAATAGTTATTTATTAGTTCTATCATGAAAATCCTAGCAAACATAAAATCTTTGCAAACTGATGAGTTCAAAGCTACTTAATCTACTTTTTTGTGTGGAAATATCCCGCAAATTAAATGAATGCTATTCGGGTAAATTCTTTAGGTTACAAGTGGACATTTTTTATATTTAGAGTGAAAAGGATAGATATTATGCAAATATTGATATAATAGAGTAATTTTCTAAGAAATATTACAAGTTTTTTCTTTTCTTATCTTAATTATTTAGGGTTGTCTACGGATAAAATAGATTGCATTATTATGAACGAATTAAAATAATATATAAAAATTATTTTATACTAACTACTAATCCGATAAAAAGTCAATTAAATTAAAAAGGAGCAGGAGGCAAGCAGCTTCCTGTCTGCTTTCAAAAGAAGGATTTGAACTTTAATCCCGTACGCTGCTTATATATGGATGGACAAGTTACATATATACAGAGATATAACTTCCGAAACATATATATTTTCTTACCAGATTACCCTTAACCGAAAACCGCTTTGTAAATTGTAAATAATATATTACATTAATTATACGCTTTATAATTAGTATATAATTTTCTATAGAAAACTAATAGGTGCCCGCCCGGGATATGAATTCAGGATAATAAAGATCGCGCAGTATCACCACACAGCCGTCCGGCAGATAAATCTATAATTCATCTACCTACAATTATGTGAAATATTAACTAAATTTATTAAACAAGGTACATGCTTATCTTATTTAATTCCAGAGATACTTCAGTTCGAGTAAATTTATAACATAATGAATACTTACACGCACTCGTATAAACCTTTGTATACGATTAATGCATGTACGCTTCTACATTACTCGCAGCATTTCCTAACAAAACTTCTCTTAGAATTTCATACTAAGAACATAGAAAAATAAATATATAGCCGGCAAAAGCAACTAAGCTCACTAGCTTGCAGTTCCAATTTCAATTCAATATCAGTTTTATGTTCTTCAGATAAATCAAATCAGGTCTGGCGAGTACACAATACAGTATTTTCTGCCAAGATCTAATACACAGTGCTTATTTCAGCTACCAATTTATTTCATAACTTTATTTAAGACTAGCTGTGCCAGCAGCTTCGCCCGCGTGGTAAAAGTAATTTTGCCGTTTTTGTATGCCGTGGTAAAAGTAATTTTGCCGTCAGTATTTTTCGTGGCTGCTCCTCCCCTATTTATCTTAGAGTGATGTTATATATCTATATACTTCCTCGATAAATGGACTATCTTGAACTCAAATAATTTTTCAGTATCGGTATTTTTCAGTAGTTCTGAGATTAACGCGTTCAAAAAATCAAAGAAACAAACTTTAAAGCTGAAGAATTTCATTCAAGAAATTCATATGAGATTGTAAAAAGAATTTTCTAGAATAGTTCCTATTGAAAAAGATCTATGACTTTTCAAAAATCAAAACTTGGTAAGGCTTACGTAATATTTTGGCCATAACGACTCCAGTATGATGAAAATTAGTGACAATTGTTTTCCTTGTTTTTAAATCTGTTACAAGTTTGACTAAAGAAAAATATACTTAGTAAGTATTGATAGAAATCTGAGATTAATCGCATATTAAAAGAACCTTTAATTCAAACAATATAAACGACGATACTGGTAGTTTCTGTGTGAACCTTAATCTAAAATATTCTTTAATAAATATAGCTTTTGAACAAAAACACCATAAGCACCGGGAAAAACAATCTTAGTAAAAGCAGGAAGTACGTTTTCCTCATGGGGACCTTGACTCGGCACGCATAAAATAGAAATTGTGACCTCTTTAACCTTGACATCTTTACTTATACTGATGTGAAATCAATGAAATATGTTACGTATTCTACATAGCTAAAGTTAGAAAGACATTATGGGGCTTACGAGTTATAAGGAACGCGATATAGTAATCGCATTTATAATTCAATTATAATCTACTTGTATCAAATTAATTAATGGATAACACAATATTATCATATTTCTGCCCTTATCCCACTCTAAGTGGGATCGGCACAACATGTTATAAACATGCTGTCACATGATTTGGCTGCATTTTTATGATCGGCCGCCTGCCTGACGTCAACTTACCTCAGTCGTATTTTAAGACACCTCGGTAAAAAAGAGGGTGATCTATTCTACTAATCCGGATACCACACGGTGGGTCAACTTACCTTATTCGCCTTTTACGACACCTCGGTAAGAAATGAGGTTGGTCTATTCTACTCAGCCGGATACCACACGGCGGTTATAATATATCATACATAGAATGACTCTTTACACAATAAAACTGTTTGTTTATATTTTGAAAAGCCAAAATTCAAAAAGCAATGTTCCTAAACATTAATCTTTCATATCAGACTTTGCCACAGCAAAGCGTAGCCGGCTACCACTGTCACCTAATATAATATTAATAAATAAATTATAATACTTTTAATTATTAGTATTTATTACTTAAGTTTTTGCATTCATATCTTAGATAAAAAAAAAAGAAAAACAACATTCTATTTACATATTATATTAAGCTGATTTTATCCATATGAATACAAAAACGAACACATTGACACGTTACACTAGTGTCTTTTTTGTATTATGCCCCAACATTTTTTTGTACCATGCCCCAACTTAACCTTATTACAATTCTTATGCATAATACTTAACTTTTTAATATTAAAAAAATTAATTGTACAATTCTTATAATTTAATTAAAGGATTATTATTATAATTATTAAAAAATGTCAAGAAAAATGATCGAAAAATAATGGATTACTTTTTACTAGACCTATTATATACATACAAGATTAATTCATTTAAATATTAAAAAATACTTAATCATTTGGAAATAGGTTGTCATAATTTAGAATGGCAATATCAAGGCTTTATTCCGAAAGCGGGTTAACGTCTCATTGAAAGGGGCAAGCTGTTTCGCAAGTAAGATGTTTCGCATAGTATTCACAAGATGTCAATACATCGTTTAAAGTTGGGGAGAGCTTGTACGTAACATGGACCCTTCGGAAGCAAAGTGTTTACTGAGAATTTATATACATTATATAATATATGTTCTATATATTGGCATTGAGTGGATTTTGTTCATATATTACATAATTTATAGAATTAGCCGTTACTTTGCGGAGGTCCATAATACAAAACTAATGAGAATATTATTTTGCTATAATCTGCGATAATTTTTTTTTATCGCGGTTTATAGCATAATAATATTCTCATTAGTTTTCATATATACACTACACTACATAACAACTTATGAATTTATAGATTCCTCGTAAATTTTGTAATTTACTAATCATTTCAAGAAATAAATCATTGTTTAATTTAGAACTACTAGTTTCGATTTGCCTATTCCGTCATGGCTAAGTTTATGTTTTTTGATGTTTTATGTCTTAGGTGATTTGAAATGATACTCTTTTGTATACATATGTATATTATTTCATCATCATCATTCTACTGCCCTTATTCCACTCAAATTGGGCTCAGTACAAGGAACAGGTAGACGGCCTGTCGTCAACTTACCTTAGTCACCTTTTACGACACCTCGGTAAGGAATGAGGGTGGTCTAAGTTAATCAGCCAGATACCACACGGCGAATCAACTTATCTTGTCTTTTTTTTACCTTATTATGGAAGCCGTCTTACCAAAATGTTTTAATATAAGAATTCTGGTTGTTTATTTCCATTAATCTTCAACTAATCGAAAGCTCAAATACGAACTTACTAAATAAATGTCTATTTTCTAGATTTTCTAGATCGGATCGAAGTAGGTACTTACCGACTAACATCAGCGGGTATCGATAATTCCTACACATGACCTTCGAAAGCTTTTACCATACCAAGCTTACACTCAAAGAGTACTTTCGACAAAACAATAGGTATATTTACTTTCTCATTTCTGTATCAGTGACGCAATAGTCGTAGTGTAACCTTGAACTAAACGACCAAGATTTTCATAATTATACGTAAAAACTGTTGTTGAATCAAAAAAAAATATTTGATCCCCAAATTTTATCTACATAATTTCCATTAAATTCATTACAACCTGAGAAGAAAGAGAGGGATAAGAGATAAGCTATCCATAGATAAACATGCCCTATCCATGTACGTCTGCGTCTGCTTACGAAAATATCGAAATATTAAAAAAAATATAATTGAGATGGTTTTTGAATTTTTCCCTTTACAATTACACAGTTATATGAATTTAAACTATCGTGAGTGTTATCTATAATGTATAGAAACCGGCTATACTCACGAGTTATTTTATCAGATGAGCCCCACTAGTTTCAAGCCCATACGGGGCTCAGTTCCCGCCGCGATAACGCCGCGTAAAGAGCTCATAAATAAGAGCCCCGTATGGGCTTGAAACTAGTCGGGCACATCCGATAAAATAACACGTGAGTATAGCCGGTTTCTATACACAAAACTCACTGTTATCAAGCAACACAAAAGCGCTGGCTACAAGCTATTTCATATATACAAGGGGATATAACATAATTATTTTTAGAGGTTTTTATATACGTGGTAAGGCGGTAGTCTTAATTATCTTAATTTTTACTGTGATATTTGTGATATCTAACTTTAGTATCTGTAGTATCGTTTTTTTTTCATTATTTATCATAATTCCTTTGAGTAAAAATAGTTTATCGTTTTCTTAGTAGTAACCCTTATTTTAAATTTTTTTATTTAATTTTTCTTCTCATTCAATTACTTTCATCCAAGATTATAGCACACAAAAAGTCGATAGCGATCGACAAATCTTTCTTTTGGATATGACACAACATAACCAAAGACTGTTATCTCATGTTAGGTGGCAGACAGCCAGACTCTAATTTTATGATGCTTTCATATATTTTTTGATATTAAGGGAGTGTTCTCTTATTTACAAAATGATATAAGATTATTTTATTTACTTAAGAGCTATTAGAGTTACTATGATATTATAATATTTTGAAGCAAAACGATTTTTCTTAAATTCTTGATGAAAAATTACGCCGTGTGGTATCCAGCTGAATAGAATAGTACCACCCTCATTTCTCACCGAGGTGTCGTAGAAGGCGACTAAAGTAAGTTGACCCACCGTGTGGTATCCGGTTTAGTAGAATAGACCACCCTCTTTCTTACCGAGGTGACGAAAAATACGACTGAGGTAAGTTGACGTCAGGCAGGTGGCCGGTCGTAAAAACGCAGCCAAATCATGTGACAGCATGTTTATAACATGTTGTGCCGACCCCACTTAGAGTGGGATAAGGGCACGAAGATGATGATCTTGATGAAAAATTACATTAATGGAATATAAGTAAATTTTAAAATGTAAATCAGACGCATTTAAATTAATGGAAGTGAAAAGTATTTTTCTTGCAAAATTTAGTGTAAAAATATTATTGCTTTGAGATATTAAAGAAAATCTAATTTCGTAGAATCTACAATTACTTACAATCCTTTGAATTATTACCTTTGAACACGGTTAGGGACTAGAGTTCTATCGCACTGTTACACTTATAATTTTTAATTATGTATTATTAATATATTATTTATTTACATGTATTCATCATCATTCTCTTACCCTTGTCCCACTTTAAGCGGGGTCGGCACAATATGTCTTCTTCTTCTTTCATTCTCCTCTATCATTCGTCAACTCTGGTGCCACTCTTTTAACATGCATATCATTTTTCACACAATCCAGCCATCTTTTTTACGGCCTCCCCTAGCCATACATCCATTTACATGTATTATTATATTACATATTTACATGTATTATTATTTGCATATCTAAAAACATATTTTGTATGAAAAATAGTCAATATTTCACTTATTCATACAGTTTAAAAAGAGGTCACTCGAATGATCTGTAAATGGAAATCTGTTTTCAACTGACAGACATATTTGTGCCAGTTACTGTGTTATTTGGAACGCGAACAAAAATAAAAAGATCGATCACAACATTGAAGTTGCAAAAGTGCAAATATTTTCTCATAAACTTCAGATTACTTGAATAATATACGAGTACTTAAGCTATTGAGAGATTCCCGTTTTTGGATAGTCCTGGCCTTATCCCACTCTAAGTGGTGACCCCACTTGCACAAAATGTTATAAGTATGTTATCACATGATTTGGCTTTGTATTTTACGATCGCCACCTGCCTGAAATCCACTTACCTTAGTTGTAGTTTAAGGCACTTTGGTAAGAAATGAGGGTGGTCTATTCTACTCAACCGGATACCACGCGGTGGATTTTTGGATACTATAAAATTAAAGGAATGATTAGAATAAGTGAAAGTGGTCAAAATAGGAGTTTTAACTCTTTATATTTGATAATAATGCAGTTTACAGTACATACCTTATCAACAAGAACCACCATATTACAATATATAGTATAGCACAAATTCACTGAAATACTCCACGCGCGTATCACGCGCGAACAACAAAATATTTTCGTGCGTGCGAAACGAATGCGACAGAACTCTGAACCACTTTTGACGCTACTAACCAGCGAATGCTTTACAAAAGTCGCTGAAACCCATTTTGGAGATTATATTTAAATACTAAAACTAATTGGTAAACTAGCAACTGAAATATTGATCAGAAATAGAATTTAGAACGCTGGAGTCGCCGTTAGTTAATTATAATTTTAAAGGTTCAAAAGTGTGCCATCCAGTTGGCGACGTTGAACGTGTCCAGACACAAATACTACCGGTTAAAATAGAACTTCAATAGATTTGCGGAATCGGAAACGTTAAAGGTCAAAATATTTTAGTACTTTCTTGAATATTGATACAGTAAAATGGTGGACTTGTATTCTAATACCAGATTCATTATATTTAAATCATCCGTATACTTATACGTAAGGCATATTACTGCAGTCTTGTATGAACCTTTCAGCTTCATAGAAGACTGCGGTTTAATAATGTGAAAATGGAAATGTTTACAAGATTGACTGCCGAGTTTCTTGCTGGTTCTTCTCAGTAAGAGCAACATTTCAAACCAGTTGTAGCTTCATTAATCATATTGATCGTGACGATTCAAAAGAGCTTATTTCAACAAAGATTATTTTAATATGATTTAGTTTGAAATTAATGTACCCTTTGAAAAAGGGTAAGAGGCAAGTTCTCGTAAGTACCTATACTTAAAATTCATTTTGGCTGGTAAGAGTTTAACCATCCGTCTATGTCACGACAAATTACTGAAATATTATTTCTTGACAAAGCACCCGGTCTGAAACACCTGTTTCTTTCTTAATAACGCCCCAAAGGATATAATTTATTTAGAAAATTTATTTCGATATATATTTAATGCGAAAGAAAATTTAGTAATTATACTCTGTAGTAATGAAGACAAATACCAGTACAATTAGCGTCCTTCTTTATCCAGCTTAACCTTGTCTATAAATTCAGAAAATTTGGAAACTACTGATAATAATATAGCACATGTTCTATGGTTATTGCAAAGCTTATTTAAATACCACTGAACAATAATAGCCAGTACTTTATTTACATTAATAGTATGAAATAGGCCAAAGTTTGTGTATAAGTGATTATGATTATTTGCAACGTATATAAGCTCCAACGGTTTTCTGGATTCAATTTTAATTGTTGTTGATTGTGGTATAAAGTGTTGGCTATTATTTATAACGGGATAATCTGTTTACAGATAAAACCAAAAAAAAATGTTTTATTTGCCTATTAGTGACTTAAAATTACCTTTGAACCGTGAATTAAATCGCAGAACGCCTTTAGCTACAGAATAATCAGAAGCCACCACTCATAGCATATTATAATAACTCAAAAATACTTGCTTAAAAGTATTGAAATCAGGCTTTTAGTGCTTTTTAAATTAACAATACAGTTGAGAATATTCCTTAACATTTACAAACTTTGTATTTAAGAAGTTCTCACTATCTGCTATTCACACCGGAGCTATTGTTATGCTGAGAATAAGTGGATGCGAAAACGAAACGAGAAACTCTCACAAAATTAAAAATCTTACGTTGAAAGATGCTTGCCTACAGAGATTAAAGTATAAAGACAATTTCCTACACATCTTTTTAAAGATAATTTTGAAATCTAAACATGCTACTTTCTCTATATCTAATTACTTTATTTAATTCATGTATAAAGTTAAAATTTATATTAATGTTTCAGTGTTTAGATATGAGGTTTTGCTTAGACTTTTTATTATATAAACGCATCATTCATTAATATGAAACACTAAGTGATATTTTTGTACATATAGTAATTTTAACATAAATGTAGAAGTTGTGTGGTCAAGGAGAGATCGAGAACGAGTCGTTACTTAAGTTAACCTAATCTTTATTTGAAAAATTTAATAAAAACTCGCTTTTAAAAAATATTGCCTTATAAAACACAGTTGGATGAAGTGGAATTTTCAATAATCAACTAAAACCAATAGTGGGTATTAAATGCATCGTGCAGTTGCATTCGTACTTAATTTATATGACAGCTCTGCATCGGGCCATTGTGGCCAACTGGAACGATGCCATAATGGCCAAATGACCGGCTACATTTTGTTAATAGTATTGAATAAAACAAGCACCATACTTGTAAATATAAAAACAATTGTTAAATCTAGTAATCGACACGGTCGATATGTCGAAACAATAAAGGATCTCCTAACAACTAAGTGTCTACATTTTATGTACGTCGTTACAAATTGTACTCTTACGACCAATTGTAGTCTTCCGGAATTGTTTCAAAGCTTAGCTCTAAAATGCCGGACGTCTATAAACCTTAATGTTAGTAGACCCTTATTAGTGCGGTGCACTCTTTTGTTCTATCCTGTAAGATTTGGTACCTATATGTTATGCTGCATCTTATATAGGATATTTTTGAGGTTATAAGATGGAGGATGGATTTAACAGTTCACTACGTTATGTAAACGCGTTTATATAAACTATTTTTAATCTTCCCCACATTCGCACGTTTCTATTTTGTTTTTTATTGTCAGCTATTATTAAATTTTGCGGTTGTAATATAATGAAAAAGAATTGTTATCTCGCAAACATTGTATATAGTCAATTATGAACTTAGTCGCTGACTACTACGAAGCTTAATTAAAAAACTCCGAATCAATTTTTAGATGATGGAAACTCTATACTCACAGTATCTACGCGCGACCAAATAAAAATAAAGGTATATATACTTCTAGCTCGTCTTGGGACTGACATAAAGTCTGATTTAGTACATAGTATTGAAAAGCCTTTCAGGTCCCAAGATGATAGCGTGGAGAAGCCGCTATTTAAAGGGCATCTATTGTAGATACTTACTAGAACGATGTGCAGTTATTAAAGTTTGAAAGGGGAATAGGATGCGATGTGCAAAATTTTTGTAACATATTCTTTGAAGAATATAGAAAAATATTCAGAATTTATGAGTTGACAAAAACATGAATTTAATGATACATCATTGTAAGTAAAGTAAAGAACACAGTGACAAAGCAAAATAAATTACTCATTAATAAAAAAGGAAAAATGTATGAAGTATCTATCAACCAAATGTATGTCACAATGAACGTTGTATTATTTCAGTGTTTTAAATAAGTATAAATGGTACACTTAAAATTTTAACTATGCCAGTAATTAGCAATGTTAGTAATGTAAGTATTACAGTAGAATTTTAATTATTCTTATATGTTTGAACACCAAAACTAGGTCAGCTAGTACCTAAAAGCACTTTAAATTCTAATACTACGCCCGAGAGACGTAATATCCCGGAAGCTTTGTCCATTTAAGTAGGTACATTAAACTAAATACAAAGTAACCTTCTTTATACTTTTTAGAATTCTTGTGATTCCTAAAACACAGATTATATGGCCAACAACACAATACATAGTTGAAACAAACCATGTGTTTTTTATTTGTTTAATTTTAATAACTTGCAGATAGCGTTAGTAATTATAATTAAATACAAATTAATAAAGCATATATTGACGTTTCTTCATTTAAATAAAAGATGGCACCACATGTATTAAACTCTACGCTATCGTGGCGCTTTGATAATAGTATAATAATTAGTCCCCATTCAAAATTATTAGGTATCTATTCCGTTTTCCAGTAGCCTGGGATTTAGTACTAGAATAATAAAACTTAGTGAACTTATCTGGAATACTGTGAAGGACCTCCGTGATATTGTTTCTATACAAACTACATCACTGAATTTAGTATTTTGCTCTCTTTTTCCAAAAAATTTTTGTTTTTAATCTTTTTTAATAATATATTTTTTATTACAGGTGTAACAGTTTTAGTTAAAGTGTAATGAATTATTTTTATTGGTAATGCATAACTCGAACAACCATAAGACCAGATTTATTTTCCTACCTATATGTAACATATCTTATGGTTTAGCCTGAGCTAAACTATGATTCTTCATTTTATCGACATTCGTATAAATGTCATATAATTTTCCGAATTAATTTTTTCGCTACTGTCGCAGTTGTGTTTAGTATTTTACAGTTGTATTGATTTAATTTACAGTTGTTTAATATTGATTAGATCTTTAATGTACTCTTTCAAAACAAGCTTCACCAAACATTCAAAATATTTTCGACG
Source organism: Morpho helenor (assembly GCA_029227775.1). Taxonomy (NCBI): domain Eukaryota; kingdom Metazoa; phylum Arthropoda; class Insecta; order Lepidoptera; family Nymphalidae; genus Morpho; species Morpho helenor. The sequence continues at coordinate 7,732,882 of JARGCU010000006.1, forward strand.
ACTATTTAGCAGAGGTATAAATAATTTACTTACTCCACTAATGTCAACTTCGTGGTGGATAATAGACTCCGTATACGTTAACAAAACTTAATTTTCATAGTGGGCTAATTTTGTTAAAATTTCAGTATATCTATTTATACCTTTTTAAATACCTTTTTTATCTTTTGTCAGAATATTAATACTATAATGAACGCTAGAGTGATTGACGCTTTGCTTTCTATGGGTAATGACACAATAAGCCAAGATTGCCGCTTCATGAAATGGGCAAACGTCCAAGTGCCGATTTTATGTAAATAATATATCTTCAGAATATTCCACGCTCTCTAGAGAAAACTATTTGCTCAAATATACTTTATGGAACAGCTTCAAGGTATGATAATACTCGAAAATCTGTTATGCAAACTATCTCAAACTAATCTACTAAATAGATTTGCACAAATATCCTCAAGGCTTTTGTAAATTTGTTTTGTCATTTTACGAACTAATATCAGTTTTTTTTATTTAAAAGTAAAACAGGAGATATATAACGAAACGATAGAAGTCCTTGATTAGTATTTTCCAAACATTTGGTCATTGCTAATCCTAACATAGTATTTGGTTGGCCCAAATTGTACCATTACTGGACCATTATATTAGGACGTTTTAGGCAAATTAGGTTGTTAGATCGGAAGAAAAATTTGGACTAGATCACGTTTTTAACTCCAATTCAACAAAAAAAAAAAATCCTACTTTCCACTTAATTGATTATTCCATTACAATAAAAAAATCAGGTCATTACAAGGTATTTATTGTCGCAAAGAGGAGAAGAAATTTAATAGTGGGGCCATTAAATTTATTTTATTATTTCGCCATGAATTGCTGATATTTAATTATTTATGAATCGCTAATAGCTACATAATTAAAATTAGTAATCAAAGTTTTATTAGCAACAAAAGAAACAAAATGTCTCCAGAATTAAAAAAAATATACACTTGATCGTTACAATAAGAATCGTACTATATATCGAAGTTAAGTTCAAATCAAGATTGCCTTTCATTAACATAGCTCCACTATTTAAAGGAACTCAGCACTCAGATACAAACCCAATATCTGACCCTACGCTGCTTTAATAGGGATTGGTAGATTACACTCTATCTCTCTCTTCCTCTCTTACTCTTACTCTTACTCACTCCTCAACCAACAGACGTTCATTGTTGGATAAGGATCTCTTGAAAGGACTTCCACGCTACACGATCTTGTGCCGCCTGAATCCAGCGACTCCCCGAGAACTTTTTGAGGTCATTTGTCCACCTAGTGAGGGTATTTCTATGATCCGCTTTCTGGTACAAGGTCACCACTCTAGCATCTTGAGACACAAACGCCCATCGGTTCTTTGGACTATATAACATACCCATTGCCACTTTAGCTTCGCGACCCGTTGAGTTATGTCCTTCACTTTGGGGTAGATAAACGTACATAAACTTGCATTTCTCTCGAGAATTGAAGAAGTATGTTCTATCTATCCAGCTATGGTAAATTACACATCAGGAATTCTCTAGAGATATAAAGGTTTATGTGCGTTTAGGTAATGTTTTGCTCTATCAAAACGCGCGTGATAAACTGTAAATAACAAATGCACAAAGGATCCTATAACAAACTACGTAGTATTTACTACTGATTTAAGTCAGTGGCTCTCTAGTAAAATCAAATGATCTAGACTAAGATGGTCTAAGACCGTTGTATCTGTTATCTAGGTCTATTTTATATTGTCAATACCGTTTTTTATAATTAAATTTGCGTCTTACATATATACAGATTTATGTAAGTTGTAGTAAATTGGTTTTCGTCACTCAAGATGACAAACGATTGTGTTCAGCCGTGCAGCTTAATTTCCAATATCATGGATATGAACCTTAGTATGCTAATAACTTAAGATTATTATAACGGATAATAGTATTATGGTATCATGAGGACACACAAAATCGAAGTACCTTTGCTTTATAGATTAAATTATTATAAAATTTCTTTAGCAGCGCACACTAGGATCTTTGTCAATTTCTTGGACCTTTTTTCAGGATAAATCTTTGATTAAGTCTAGTAATAAAGAGTTTTCACGTTATTACATAGCCCTGGTAGTTGAACAGTAAAACTACGTAGGTTCTACACCCTTTGGCCTACCCGTTTTCTATAAAAAAAACTATTGTGATTAATTGATATTTAAAATTACTATGCATATCTCGGTAATGGAAAACATTGTCAGGAAACCTGCATATCTCTTGAAAATTTGAGTAATATTATTATTCTGAATTATTTATATCTTTATTAATGTATATTAAATTAAAATACCGTTTAAAATGGACCCAGGAATGCACTAAGAATATGTATACGTTTCAATAAGTAAAGGAAGATTAAGTAATCGTAGAAAAATTGTTATTTTACGCAATAGCTTTAGGACACTGCTTTGCCGCATCGCAACGCAACGCTAAACAGTACTGCGGCAAGGTGCGGAAGTCCCTAAAGTAGGTCAAAGTTTTTAGGGTATGATAGCTTAAGAAAATATTAAAAGGGTTTGAATGATTTGGTAGTTATACTAAGCAATTGAAAATTCAAGAGAATACAAAGTTAAAAGTATGCAGTACTATTTTAGCATCTATACTTATTGCTAATATAAGATGCTTAAAAAATTTATTTATATCTTGCCGTAGAGTCCCAAATAATTAAATTATCTGATCGCCAGTTCAGTCGATATGAAGGTAATACGCAGTACCAAAATGTGGTACAAATTTCAGCTTAATACGTTATTAAAATTATCTTTTAAGGAATAAAATTAGGGAATTATCGCTTGAGGTGGAGTTTGCGTATCCAATTTTAGACATTCTCACGTGTGGAGGTTCATTACGAAATTTTAATACGCATACTCGTATATGCAACGTGTGCTTTTCTTTCCCCAGATTTATAAGTAACCACAAATTTATTATTTATTGTTATTATAAAGAAGGTCCCCAAAACTGTTTGTCTGTATTTGGTCGATGATATGGAAATTATGTTGAAGAGGTCGCACCTTTAAAAAAAAATATAATGTACTATAGAATCGTAAATCTACAAAAATACTACAAAAAAGTCCGCGATAGCATGTCTGTATATCTTATGGTTGATTCACAATAATTATTTTTATATTCAAAATTTTAGTCTATTCTACTCAGCCGGATACCACACGACAGGTACGTTTTTTTTAAATAATTAGAATAAAATACAGGTATTTATTCGGGAAAAATTTTGTGACAGTGATTTACACGCGGGCAAAGCCGCAGGCATAGATAGAATGTAAATAAAATCTACTTTCTTTAGACAAGGAAAGACACGGAAGTAGAAAATTGACAAGGAACGTTAACAGTGTAACACGAAACATCTCTTAAGTTTAGCTAGCGTCAAATTAAGTCCGTTTACCGTAAACGTAGCGTGCCATGCTTTCAATAAAGTGTTTACCCACATCACTTCTATTTCGTCGAGTCATAGATCATTTATAAAATTATGTGAAATAATAATGAACAACATAATATTCATAATTCATCATACCTAATTTAGGTAACAATGCGTGCTTATATTTTGTTCTTTATAAAACTTCGTGTCGTTTATTAGTTTGAAATTTATAAAAGTACTGCCATTGTAAAGTCGGTTTGCTGAAATAATATGGTGGGATTTAAATTTGCGTTGGACTTTTTTGTTACAACATGTTCAAATACAACCTACTTCATATAGTTGAGCGATAATATAAAAAACATTGTAGCCGTCATTATGTTTCATTGAGTTGTTGAGAGAGAGTAAATGGGTTGACTTTTAAGGAAATTTGTTTTTTTATTTATTGAATAAGTATAAAGGAAGAATATCGTAGTTATATTTTATAATATTGTTGACATAGTAGAACTGATTATCGTATTAAACCAATTTTCAGGTTCATCATTTTATTTAAATATAAGTTTCAATGGCAACAAATTTCATTAATGTTAGTCCAGTAATTTAACAAAAAACTTAACAGACAATATTGATTAACAAAATTGGTATAAATATTAGTATAGTTGGTTCAAATGGATTCAAACAAAATCTCAGTATCTACTGTTTTCATTTCATTGAATAGCCAGCTTAAGTCTTAAAATGGTACAAAGTAGGTGTTTAGCAACAATAAAGCTCTTGTTTCATTTCAAAACGAAATTCGAGATCCTTTTACCTAAGGCTACAGCAAAAATAGGTCAGCACTCCATTTATAAAGTGTCTTTCACAGACATTTTGTAATAAGAAATGTCGCAAACACTTCAAAGTTTTTTAGAAATTGAATTACCGCGATATTTATTAAAGGATTCCAAAATTTGATACTAAAGTTCAGTGTATTATCGTGTGTTTATGTTATTCTTGTGACATGAGATTTCGTGAAAAAATTTTTTTTTCGGATAGTCAATATAATGTTAGTCTTAAAAAGTTTTACAGCCTCATAGATGAGCAAATGCTGATCAATGTTTAGAGTGCAAATTGCTGAAAAAAAGAATGCAGTAGCTCTATTAGCGTCAGGAACATTGACCTTAAGGTGCCTTCTGCGAGGCTGGGCTTGAGAGCTTATGCCTTAAAAGTCATCATCCTCCTGCCCTTATCCCACTCTAAGTGGGGTCGGCACAACATGTTATAAACATGCTGTTACATGATTTGGCTGCGTTTTTACGACAGGCCGCCTGCCTGACGTCAACTTACCTTAGTCGTATTTTACGACACTTCGTTAAGAAAGAGGGTGGTCTATTTTACTAAACCGGATAACACACGGCGGGTCGACTTACCTTAGTCGCCTTTTACGACACCTCAGTAAGAAATGAGGGTGGTACTATTCTATTTAGCCAGATACCACACGGCGTAGCTTATGCCTTAAAAGTGACGTGTAGTAAATGGGTGATAATATAGTGAGGTGTGTAGCGTGAAGTAATGACTGACTGACATTAGATACTTGGGATCTCATAATTTGAAAACAGTTCACTATACCGTCATAATAAAAAAAAAATCTTTTAATAACGGTTGATAAAATTATCTTTAACATTTCAAATTACGTACAACAGCAAAGGTATACAAAACAGTACACATCAATACATAATGTATCGCTATTTCCCTTCGTAACCGCATCACGCGTGAACAGATAGAACAATTTCGCTAATTGCTTTTTTATTGTGTTAATAATTGTCAGGAGAAAGTTCTTATTAAATAAATATTGTAAGTTTAGTCATTACAAAATTACTTACTCTAAACGCGTATTTACCTATTAGCCGCGGGTAGTATAGTGGAGCGCACCTAATAGTTTATATACCTATTTTTTTTTATCGAGGTTTCGTTTATTGCATATTTAAATATCAAAATTATATGGATAACTAAGTATTTTAATTTTATTAAATTAAAAATTAAAGCTGTGGTAGCCCAGCGGTAACACCGTGCGCCTCTTTCGAGGAGGTCTAGGGTTCAAACCCCGGGCAGGCACCAATGAGTTTTCTAGTAAAACTTATGTGTCTAATTGATAATTGCAATTTATCACATGCTTTTCGGTGAAGGAAAACATCGTGAGGAAACCTGCATATCTCTAGAGAATTCTGGGGATATGTGTAACCTACCAATTCGCATTGGAGCAGCGTGGTAGGTCTCAGCTCCAATCCTTTTCTCCAAAAATGGAGAGAAGAGGCCTATGCCCAGCAGTGGGATAGTAACAGGCCGTTACTTACTTTTACTTACTTTAAAGTAAAAATTTGCTAAGCATATAATAACTTGAAGTTGAATTGAAATTTTCAAGATAATTTTAGAAGCTAGATTTTTTGTTTATATATTAGGATAGGATCACTACAAAATGAAGCAAAAATTTATTTATTTTATTATATATTGTATATAACTGACTATATTTCACTTTATATATGAAGACTAGTTACCTAAATAATATATATTGCTACCTCTCGTCTCTGATGGATAACAAACGATTGGAATCATCGTTGCGAAATAATCTCCAATATCACGGTTATTTACTTTGCTATGTTGATCCCTCTATAGAATCCATTGTAACAGATAATATTGTACCAAGATATCAATGCGTCGATGAACACAATCTATTAATTATCTATAGTCCTGGTCTATAATCTATAAAACTTGCATCTGTGGGGATTTTAATGAGTTCTAAACTATTTTTTCAAATATTCTAATCCAATATCTAAATCTCTAAATCTAAATCACTAAATTTTGTATTCGGCTAAGTAGAATAGACAACCCTCATTTCATACCGAGATATCGTAAAAGGCGACTAAGGTAAGTTGACCCGCCGTGTGGTATCCGGCTGAGTAGAATAGACCATCCTTCATTTCTTACCGCTTGACTTCAGGCAGGTCGTAAAATAAATTGCCAAAACATGTAACAACATGTTTAAAACATACACATCCTACGCAATCTCACTTGGTGTGAGATAGGGGCACGAGGATAATGATCCAACCACTAAATAATTTAGGTACATATACTATTAGAATATACTATGTCGAGACCTTACATTAAATATGGAATTCGGAGACTTGATAAAATCAGGAATTTTAGATTACTATTTGTTGACATAGTGGTGATAGGCGATTGTCATAATTTGAAAAAATTTTGAAGGTAATTTAACATTAGAATTTTTTAAAGGCTTCTACATATTGCAGTTGAATGTTTAATCAGATTGTACGTGACAAAATTAATCGAATTATTTCAATTTACATTAGAATAGGATTAAAGGACGTTAAAAGATAAAATACTTTTATATTAAATTCCTTAATATAAATACGTTACGATATGTTTATGTGCTTAAAAATTTATCAGCGGCACATCAAGTTTCATTTAGTACACTCAATGAAACTTTTATGAATTATATATTTATTTCACATGATTAATCTAGCCGATTCATTTTATACTAATAATTACCAAAATTCTATTTTCGCTTTAATTTTTATTGAGTTTGGTTTTTGAACATTATTTTCTTTGCAATATAATCATACGATACAGCACGATGTTTCAAGATCCGACTTTTTATGAATGCAAACTTACGATTGTCACCAAAAACAAATAACTTTGATTCTTTACAATCTTTTGCACACTTGAATATTTCCTTCCTCTATTAATGCATTATTCTTTTTGAAGAGAATCTTTGCAAAAGAGCTTTGCTTCAATGGTTTTATTAACATACGGTGGTAAGCAATATATAAAATTACATAATCGAATATATATTAAAAGCCATATTAGACCACTGTTCTCTAAACGTATCCATAACTGTCTTGTGCAATCTAACAGTTGGTCTAAAGTGCACAAAGTACTATTTTCGTTGTGAAATGGGCAGCTACGAGTAAATGAGAGTGTACGTGCTGTGTAAATCGCTTGAGGTGATGGGTCCCAAAAGCATTACAAAACGTTTTCTTTATCACGTGATGAGCAATATAATCTAAAGCGTATATAGAATTTAAAAATACCAAACAATTGTTTGATCAATAAATCTATGCAGCAGCGAAAAGAATACAATCAAATATCCAAACAAACATAAAAATTGCCGGGCAGCGGTGGTAAAATTGATATATAGAAAACGATTTGTTTTATGAGAAGCTATTTGGTGCTTGGTTATGTAGGGGACGTGGAACCTTAATCGAGGCTACGGGGACGTCACATTCGCCATCTAACAAATCCTGTGAACAATCCACAAATACCGACCAATCATCGACTGTACAACCTGACATATTAAGTTTGTATATAGACACGATTCACAATTTCTTCTTATCTTAAAAAGAACTTCTAGGGAAGAGGATCATGCACGCTTCTACTTCTAAATAGGCGCTAAATGCTAAGCTATATAATTGTGTTATTAGTAGATTTGCTTAAGTAATTTAATAAGGTTCACTTTAACGAATATTGTTATTCCATAATAAATGTGAATTTACAGTGGTTTAGGTATTAGATAGTATGAGAGATTGTACAGTCGATTGCAGTCGTGGTGGTGCAAAATGCAATATTTCAAGCCCACCGTTCTAACGTAGTTCACCGTGTCGCCAGTGGCCTCAGTGAACGCGCGCCTTAGCCGAGCCCGGCGAGTCTGCGACAGGGTTTGTGGGCACAGGAGCAGGCCCTGTAGGTTGAAAACATAAATCAAATCAAACATCCAAAATTTGATTTGATTTGATTGGAACTCAAGGCCCTAACACAGCACTTACACGCCGGACTTAAGTAATCTGTAACAGTTTATAGTAAATTTGATGATAATGATTTTTTTATTTGGTTAAAATGTATATACGATACAAAGTTGTGCAGTAAATTAATGAGGATGAGGTTTTATTGTAACATTAATTTCTTATTTAAAAAGTATTTATATCAATGTTATTTTGATGTCACGAATGAGTTATTAAAAATTAACATTGAAATCGATATCTTTGTGCAAATATATAAAAACAACGATATTTCTCCTTAATAGGTACTCATGCAATAATAAAAAGCAATTTTTCTAAGGTCGACCTATTTACTCTTTCTCAACAACTCAATGATACATAATAACGGCTACAATGTTTTTTTTATATTACTGACCAAGTATACATATAAGGAGGTTGTATTAGAAACATGTTGTAACAAATATTTGGATTCAATAAATATATTTTACTACTGAACTTCAACTACTGATTTTAACTATTATTATCTTTAACATTGCTTGTAACTTACCAAAACATTACAATTGGATGAGATAAATGGAATTATATGGAAATTAGAAATTGGTGTTACTATTGAAAAAAAATCTCCTAAAAGCAAGTATCAGTTGAATTTTACCCATGAAATCAAGTAAACAATTAGACAGCTGTTTTCGTTCAGCAATTCACTAAGTGATAAAATTCTATAGCCTATTTGCAAAGTGCTTGGTTACGTGTTCAGTATTTACCTACTACTTTCTATAAGAAGCGAAAAGTATTGTTGACCTAAACTTTTACAAGTTTACTATAATTTATATTCTATTTGTATGTTTTATATATCTAATGTCAATAATAGTTATAGTAGATCGTTTGATGTGATGTATTAAATTATTAAACAATTGGCGTTGTTAAGATACGATAATATAACAAGTTTTTTTTTAGTACCTTATACTTACAGAATACCTGTATGTCTTGTTTAATTTTATATATATTTTAATTATGAATATAATTTAATGTTTCTTTCATTCTTTTCCACTGACTTTCATCTGTCCCACGGAGAGCCGGGCTTTACTAGTTAGTACCTAATATAATACGTATAATTTATAAATAAATTTAGATGGAATTTAAAGTGTGCTATTAAACTAATAAAGGGTGAAAAAAGATTCATTACTGAAAATTTTCGGCACATTTATGTTGTAAAACATTTCATAAAACACAAATAACACGACGTTGCTGAAAGCTATTAACAGTGGTAAAGTGGCGCCATCTATGTCTCAGGCAACTTACCTGTTTGAAGGGACGCATGCCACCGTTTATTCTTAGTGAATCGGCTGCTATTCCAGCGATTCCATCGCCGGGTTCTCTTAACTGTCGCAGCGAGGCGCTAGGGTGATGGTGGGAATGAACACAGTGTGCCGCGCATGCGCTCGACTCCGGTTGCGAACTCTGGCGGATGATTCTATTACTTGTTGCTGGTAATAATAAGGCTGGTGGTTGAATGACGGGACAGGTGCTGACAGCGTGTAGTGAACTACAACCACAAGGGTAGTGAACGGCGGAGCGAATACTTTCTCTCGACACAGATCGCGGCAGATGTAGCGCCGATATCGGCGCCGTGGATTGCCTTCTTTCGCATACGCGACATCTCGCGTACGCATGAGGTACTAACTGGCAAGCGGGCACCGAACCTCGATGCGAGCAGGTTGCAATAGGTGATACCAGTGTCTGAGGTCGGTCCGCGTGCTCGCGGCATTGCAATTCTATGTCTGGTACACTTCTCGTTGTACTGTCTTCTATTCTAATAGACGCTGCACTCTCTTCGCTTCCGGGACCGCCGGATAGTTGAGGTCGAAGGTGAGTCGTGCAATCCTGGCGTTGCAGGACGGGTTTTACAGATCTGTTTTCTGTTGGTAGTATAACGGTCACTGCTGCACCGGAGACCAATAGACTGGCTGTTTCATCGCTGCTTCCATAGCCAGAGTTTGTGATGGCTTCGGTGCTGTCTGTTGTTGGCACGGACATTTTTAGAGCCTGCAACAAGTAGAAATAAATTTTTAAAACTAATAGTTCAAACCCTTAACAAAAAAATAAATAAACTGGGTTTGATGTTGAAATATATTTTAGATGTGGTTGAGTGAGAGGAAAATTAAAAAATAATAGCTATAGGTAAGTTTTCTTTAAATAAACACGTACAAAATTTCAAGTTATAACTTTGATCTGGCTGACATCTGTAACTTAAATTATTAATTTACATTCAAATGTAAACTAAATTAAACTATTTTAAATAAAACTAATTTTGTACGGTTGTACAAAACTAAACGTCGTAAACTTGTCTGTTTTTTTCCTTCAATTTTTAAATATAAGTAACTTAAGCCACAAACATGAGTATCTCCCCCACGGTTTGTAATTCTCTTGTGAAATATAAAACAGGGGGATCTACGGTTTGAATAGCATAAATAAAGATTCCTGCCCTATCCAAAAGGGAAAAGTTTGTATTGTAGTATAGCCGTGGTAATCTACGAGGATTTTCAGTAGATTCCCGATAACCGTAAAGTTCTATGCCAAAATATTGCTCGTACAAAAATATCGCTGTAGAGGGATATTTTATTTGAGGTTATTTTAAATTTGTGAGTTGTGCAAAATATAATTTATAAACTTCTCCTTTAGTTTCCTTTCATATATTTCATATAATCATATATTTTGTGGGAAATTATTATTCTTACACTTCTGGACAAGTATATTTGAGGGTTGCAATATCCTAGCCATGGATTTTTTCTAAAATCTGCAAAATTAATTGTAAATACAATTAATATGTGTGCTCAAAGTTTTTAACGCACGCTAGAGAATATGATAACAGATTACAAACATTCAATCAGTCTTCATCAGCATCCTTAAAATGACGATCGTCAGTCCTACAAAGCGTTTCCAATCGATTTCTGCGCATTTCATTATGCTTCTACGATTGTCGCACACAGGCTGTTAGAGAAAACAGTATATTATCAATTTTTAAAACTATTAACATGAATGACAGAATAGCCTTGTGGTATCCGGTTGAGTAGAATAAACCACCCTCTTCCTTACCGAGGTGTCGCAAAAGGCGACTAAAGTAGGTGGACATCATGCAGGCTGCCAGCCGTAAAATACGCGGCCAAATCATGTGACAACATATTGTGCCGGCTGCACTTAGAGTGGGATAAGGAGGATGATGATATGTCAATATCATCATCCTTCATGTCAATGAATGACAGAAAACAACAGAAATTACTCATGGATTCGTGAGGTCCGACAATCTTGTTGTATCACAAACAAAGTATATTTAAATAATAGAAGTGTTCTAGAATAAAGAGGAGTAAAGAAATCGCGATATCTGTAACGTAATTTACTACCTTTTGCAATTCCGTTTTATATTTCATCGTCAGTCATCAAACGTACGATTAAATGCAAATACATTATACGTAGGAGGCAATGAAATTTATTAGGTGAAAGAAACAACAAGCACACGTATTGATAATTTACTCTATATTTTTAGCTTATTCCAGACAGCGTGTTTTGTAATGTTTACACACATGCAAAAGGCTGAGTATCAGCTGTACTAACTTCTTCAAAATAATCAAACTCAATGCAAATAATTCCGTATTATGCTTAAAAATTACTGAACAAACTATTTATAATGAAACTATTTTACTATAATCCGCGATAAAATATCCAGAATATAATGCTAAATATAGAGTGGACTATCAGTTTTCATACATGATACACTCTATGACTCCAAGGACTCCGCGACAAAATCGCATAGCTTTTCAATAAAAATCTTTATTGAAGATATATTGGCATACAGGGAAAACTTCACGCAAAGAACTTTTTGATAAACAATTGTCGTTGTTTATTTTTTACCTCAAATGTTCTTGCACTTTTGTTTTGAATGGTTCGTAGAACCACACGCGCAAACCTCTACCATCGCCACCGCAGTACAAAAGCACTACACATGTTCACTATCACAAACACAACAAATATTTCTCTCCGCAACCGAAGAATCATCAATATAGAAACTCCACGACTTGGAGTCATGTCGACAGTTGTGGAGTTTAACTCCTGATGAAACTACGAATCCTGCGTGTATGAAAACATGCATATGCATTTATGCGTGCGTGTATGCATTTAGAATTATATATATTTTCTATTTACTTTATCGCGGATTACAGGAAAATAATTTTACAATTACTTTCGTATCATGGTAACAAAGTAACGCCTAATTCTATAAATTACTATCGTCACAAGACGATATGATTAAACACATGTTGTCGCCATTGACTTCCGCTTTGTATTTTATAGCAACACGGTCATGAAACCAGAGTATTGCGCCCTTTTTGATTAAAATGGTGGCAACACTGTGCCGTATTGTTTCCGGTGCAGTCTTCCTATTGATAAAACGTTTCAGTTACATTCAGTCTTTGTTCGTCATTTAAGAAAAGTGCATCTCAGACCAGGAATTGTGGTATTCCTATTATATCGTGTTATTGTATATAGTGTGCGTTAACACACACAAGATTATTTTTTGCAAAATTAGGAGCAAATAGCGTAAAAGATCTACCAGCATCGTATAAATGTGGAAAGTCATGATCGTCGAGATTAATGGACTAAATTCACAATCTAGGGTTCGCATCTTGTAACAATGAACAACAGAAAAAAAGATGGGTACGTATTGATAAGCCCAAAGGTTAAGGTTAATTTTGTTTTATTATGTTTGTAAAGACATTTCAGGCATAATGTGATTATTAATTATCCTCTATGGCGGAATATGTGATTTTTAAAAATCCAAACAAAGATTGAATCTTTGAATTAAAGGCAAAAATATGTAGTAGCCTTTTTTTAAAATAATCATTAAAATATGAGTAAAATATGATTTTTGTAGTGTACCGGTTTCGTATTAATTTTGACACTATCATGACGATCGGCGATATTTTAATTTATTTCTTAAAAATACACTAATGACATAAATTTTTATAAATTAATTATTATTAGTAAAATGTATAATGTGTAAAAAACTGTTTTTTTTGTTATTTAAGTTACATATTAAATTACACATACATATACACATATAACGGGTACTAATAACATTATTTGATCGATATTTATTAGATATTATTTGATTGATATTTAATATTCGTGCTTTGAAAATACTCGTAGAATTAAGAATAGAATTTATCGAAATATAAAATATTTTTTTTTATTTTTATAAATTTTGAGTTTATATAAATTGGCGCGTTACAATATAACATAGTACCCAGAAAATTGTTGAATTAGGGAGGACTTAATTTTCTAAAAAAAGATTAAAAAGGTTGTACGTAAAAATAGAATACTTCTAGTTTGCAATAGAACAATGGCGACGTAACAGTAGCCCTCGTGCAACCTTATTCATTTTCTAAATTACACTCTGAAATAAAATAAAAAGAACGAATACGTGTCACATTCGTTGTTGTTACTTCTTCCTTTGTTCTTTTCAAAGTGTTTTTTGGTATATGTGTTTTCTTTTATGGATAGAATTGTGTTTTTACGTGACAATAATTAATATTTGCATTCTGTTTGCATGACTACTAAAATTCAAACTACTGGGTTAATAATTTGTTATAAAGATTTGTTTCTAATTTTTGTATAAGTTTTGTATTTGTCTTTCTCGGACAGCTGAGTTTTTCAGGTACACTTGATGGCAATGGCAATGTATGAAAAAAAACTCTTTACGACATACTTTTCAATGTAAATCTTTATTTTTCACTGTAAACTTTCCTGTACATTGCATGTTAAGAGTCGACGTTATATCATCTCGAGATGCACTCGTAAATAAGCTTCTTTTTAGTTTGTGCAACTTGAACCCTTCATTGAAATGTAGCAACTCTTTGAAGGCAGATTTTTTGATAACGTCAATGCTGCTGTAGTGTGTGTATTACTTTATTCTCAATGTTTTTATTTCGAGTTTTAAAGCAAATGAAATTATACTAAAAATTCATTGCAACATAAGTAATATTAAATACATTTATGAATATACTAGCTTTTACCGGCAATTTCGTTCGCGTGCAGTGTTGTCGATAGGTTGATAATAGATGGCGTTTTTCAATGTCATCGTGTTCCTGTAGAATTAACAGGATTTCTATAGCCTACATGATACCCCGGCGTTTAAGGAATAATTGTGCCAAATGTAATCGATATTGATTCAGTGGATTCGCCGTGAAATAATAACAAACATACATTTATAATATTAGTAGGAAGTATGATATATGCTTTTAGCGGATTTTAACTGTTCTTTTAACACTACAGGTTTATATCATCCTTTCTTCTTTTTCAGTTTATCAAGTCCATATTTAAAACTAATAATGCCCTCGATCTTATATTTTAAGTGAATAAGGCTTATTAAGCAAGCGAAGTTAATTTGAGATATTCAAGCGAGTGGGTAATTAAGTCCAATTAAAAATATTTTATAAAATAAATGTATCAAAATAGAAATATTCACTAAATGTTAATTCGATTTTTCAATTATGCATAAAACAGAAAAGTATTTAAATGTCAGGAAGAAATGTGAATCGACCCTTATCTTAGCCCCTATAACTTTGCCAACTCTAACTTGAAGAAGGTCCTGTCTAAATCGCACAGATCGGATAAAGGACTAAATAATTCATTCTACATTTTGGGTTAAGATAAGTAAAGGAGATAAATTCGCGTTGATAGTAAAATTCTATTTCGTTATGCAAAATACGTCTAAATAATAAAATGGCTTGGAAATCAATTGTGGCTGTGTAACACAAAACTGTATCTATCTTCAATCAAATGTCATCATCATCATCATCTTCCTGCCCTTATACTACTCTAAGTGGGGTCGGCACAACATGCTATAAATATGTTGTCACATGATTCGGCTACGTATTTTACGCCGGCCGCCTGCCTGACATCAACTTACCTTAGTCGTATATTACGACACCTCGGTAAGAAAGAGGGTGGTCTATTCTACTAAACCGGGTACCACACGGTGGGTCAACTTACCTTAGTCGCCTTTTACGACACCTCGATAAGAAATGAGGGTGGTCTAATCTACTCAGCCTGATACCACACAACGGGTCGACTTACCTTAGTCGCCTTTTACGACACCTCGGTAAGAAATGAGGGTGGTACTATTCTATTCCGTCGGATACCACACAGCTAATCTTCAATGTATCCTTCTTTTAATATTAGATGCACATGCTTGTGTCAGAATAGCTGCTGCTTATTGTGGGTAATTTCGGTCATATAAACTGTTGTATGTAATATGTCGGATCAGGAAAGAAGTTTAATAAGTAGGAGGAATATGGGACGATTAAGTAATCTATAGTATGAGATTGCCGCTATTTTGAAGTAGCTCTTATTCGAAACGTTGACTCAATACAATTATCAAATGTAGGTATCGTTATATTAAGCAATTTTAGTGTTTCTTGTACGATCGTAGAGATTGTGGTAATGTGTGTGTAATGCTGGTGTGGGGGTGTTGGTGTTGCCGGCGTTTGGTGATACATGTGGTGACTTATCCTGCATGTGTAAGGTATTTGGATGTTGCCTGCTTCGTACGCTTAGCATTACATATATTTTCTTAACAAAGCGCGGATAGGAAAATAATTTTATTGTAACTTCTACAAATTCTATGTTATACTATCTACTTATTAATCAAAATAAAATTTAAGATTTGACATAAATTAATTCCTCACACCTCTTATTATTTTGAGTAACCTTTATAAAAACAAGTAAGCAATTATTTTTAATTACATGAAAATTTTAAAATAAAATCCGATTCATTCTAACAGAGACCTTTGTGAGATTTAATGAGATAAGAGATCTTTCATAAGCTAAAGCCCTCGTAACCATCCAAATCTCATTAAAAAGTTAAGCGAGGATTATTCTTTTATAAAAGTTAATCGTTATTAATCGTGTTACTAATGAAATATAAAATCAGCGATATGCAGGTTTCATTATTGTTTACATGTTTTCTTACACTGTTACGTGCGTAATAAAGAGCAAGTAAGAATTATTGAATTCAAATTCAAATTCAAAATATTCTTTTGTCAAGTAAACTACTTAACAAGTGCTATTATACCGTCAGCTCTAGTGCTAGTTCGGAAAGCTGTTCATACCAGAGCATTGTTAAGAGTATTATTATTTATTGTTATTTTTAAGCACATAAGTTTTATAAAGAAAGTAAAGTTAAGTAAATATAATCCAATAGTAAAGATTATTAGGTAGAATGATAATAATCTCGACAAAATATTAAATTGAGTATTAAAATTATGAAATACTTTACATTATTCTCCTGCGCTTATGTCACTCTAATCTAATCGGCATAACATCTTTTTAACACGTGTTCACATGTTTATTTTACGACCGGTTGCCTGCCTGACGTCAACTTATCTAAGTCGCCTTTTACTACACCTCGGTAAGAAATGGGGTGGTTTATTCTACTCAGCTAGATGCTACTTATCTGCAACTCAACTTACCTTAATCGCCTTTTCCGACACTGTGGTAACAAATGAGGGTTATCTATATTACTCATCCGGATAAAACACGGCAGATTATATATCAAATGTTAATGATATAAATATAAATTATAAAAATATATTAATTCTAAATTTCTATTTAAGGTAAAGTACATGTGACCTAAATTATTATAAAAATCAGAGGTAACTTCGGAATCGGTTACTTAAACCATGTGCCAAACATGTCTAGGTCACGAGGAATATAAAATAAACTATCAGTATTAATAAGTTTATGGTATATTGGTGAACTGAGATCCAAATTTATATCACACTAAATATGGCATCGGCTTCGCCCGCGTTCGTCACAAATGTCTCCTGCGCAATATTCTACCCGGCGGACATTCTAGGATAAAAAGTCATACTCCCATCAAAATCGCTTTAGCCGTCCCGGAGAATGTACTATACAGCTCTTCATAAATTGCAGTATCTTTTAGTAAAAACCGTACAAAAATATGTTCAGTAGATTTTGAGAAAATCCAACACACAAACAGACATCTTTTGGGAATTTGTTTTATAATAAGTATAGATACTGTATTACAAAGATAAGTACGCTTGAAGTTTTTTTGATTCATATATCATATTTGACTAGGTATTCTAAGGATATATTCGTTTGTACTGATAAACCGGTAGTTATTTGGATCAATTAATCCAGAAGAATCCAGGACATAGGAGATAAATCAATATTCCACTCATCCTATAAAGGGCCGTTGGTCGAACGTAAACTATGTCGAGGCCAGTCACGCGATATGACAATTATTATGTCCGAGTATTTACAATATTAATATTCTTTAATATGATTTTAATTTAACAGCATTTTATTTTTCAATTATTTTCTGTAAATTATCATATTATAAGCCTTTTAATAAACAGTAAGTTAGCTTATTGTTATTGTATACAATGTACATTATCACGAATTATACAATGCTATAAACATACAATAACTTTTTTGTTAAGAGCTTAATTTTTTTTCTTTCACTAATAAAATTTACATAACTTATTAGGAATTTTCCAGGCTTTTACTTAACTAATTATTCTTACTTTCTTGGTCCTAATGAATAAAAAATAACGGCCTGTTACTATCCCACTGCTGGGCCTGAGAAGACGCCTATCTTCTCTTCGTTTTTTAGACAGAAGGTTTGGAGCTAAGACCTGCCACGCTGCTCCAATGCTGCTTGGTACGTTACACATGTCCCCAGAATGCTGTAGAAATTCAGATTTCTACACATTATGTTCTTTCGCCAAAAAGCGTGTGATAAATTGAAATTATTAATTAGACTTAGGTTTTAACAGAAAAACTCATTGGTGCTAGCCCAGGGTTTGAACCCGTGACTCCTTGGGAGTATTAATGAGTATCCATATATTTTAAAGATTTTTTTATTTCACTGTGTGTGAATACAAGCTTAAAAAAAGAATTATAATCTACTACAACTGTCAAGGAAGGCTCTAAATATTTCTTTCAAGAATGTATATCATAAAATATTTTTGATAGGATCATAATAAAACCCTTACATTATGTTTTAACCTATTCTATATCTGCTAGGCTACTGTCCATGCTCAGATATCACACATAAGGCTATAAAACTGGACTACTGCGATGGAATTAGAGCCACTTACACCCTAAGTACGATTCAAGATGAGACATATTCTTTACGCTTTAATATATCTCACATTATATTGGCTATAAAAGTAAGTGTACACTCATAAAAGCACTCGTTTTATGTGTGGCCAGCATAAATCTATAAACCGTAGCAACTACGTCTAGGAACAGAATATCACCTATCTTTTATCTATACTTATAATAAATCTGTAGAGAGGTCAATTCTGTAACTGGAATATTTTTCCAAAATAACTATCAGGGGATGATTAGGGATCGATACTGATGCCAAAAATGCAATCAGTAAAATTTTTGTCTGTCTGTCTGTCTGTCTGTCTGTATAACCGTTATAGAAACAAAAACTACTCGACGGATTTTAACGAAACTCGGTACAATTTTTTTTCATACTCCTGAGCTGGTTATAGTATACTTTTTATCACGCTACAATCAATAGGAGCAGAGCAGTGAATGGAAACGTCGGGAAAACGGGAGAAGTTACTCCATTTTTTAAGCTTCCGTCGCGTGTGCAACCTTGATGGTTAAAGTTACACAGAAATCATGTATGACGGAAATGTTCTCCTTAAAATTATATAAAAAATATCCCACAACAGCATATGTCTATCTTTTATGGTTGACTCACAATAACACGTGTAACTCCCGATAGCTTAGCAGTTCGAAGCTTCCTGGTTATATTTGTCTACTCCTACGTTTATATCACTCTCAGTCATCCCTAAATAAAAAAGTGAATAGTATTAACCATTGTATAAAAAAAGAATCTTAGAAATCGGTATAGAAACACCAAAGTTATACATGAAATACGCTTATAATAAGCCATCGCGCGTGAATACTGAATCTTGCTATAGGGATTATCACTACATAGTATAAAACAAAGCCACATTCTTTGTTTGTCTCTATATCCCTATGTATGCTTAAATCTTTAAAACTACGCAACAGATTTTGATGCGGTTTTTTTTAATAGAGTGATTCAAGAGGAAGGTTTGTATGTATAATAACATTTAATACGGAGTAGAGAAATACTGTAATTTTTGAGGTTTCTGTAAATAATTATATTTTTTACCGCTTACATTGCAAACGCTGGCTAAACCCTACGAGATTTATCAAAATGATGTACTAAGTATTTGTACACATTGAAAAGGTCTACAGAAAAGTCAGCGATGGTATATGTCTATCTCTTATGGATAACCCATAATAGCATTTTTTGTCATTTATTTTTTACGAAAAATAATGCCTTATTTTCGAAGCAATTTTTATACAATATAGCATTAATCCTTATCCAATTAAGTACCTTAAATACATTGTTGATTTAATATAGATCAATATGGTCGTTTACAGCATATAATTTAAATGAACATTTTCGAAGATATCACAGATTTAAAATCCCGCGAGGAGGCCGCGCTTCGCCCTAAATTAGCAGCGATCGGACGCGCAACTAAATGTCGCTCTTTTAAGATTAACCTCTAAAGAAAACATGTTTGTATTGTCTAATGATAACAAAGCTATGAATGTTGTATATAAAGACATTCTGTAATTCATTTTAAACATAAAATATATAGGGAAAAATTTAAAATGTAAATATGTAGAAAAAAAATGTATATGAATTTAGATATAGCAGGAAATCTTCTTGGTATAGGGAGAGGGGAATTGTTTGTCTTCAAATTTAACGCGTGCGGGCCACGGGCAGTAATTTATAAATTAAAACTACTGGATCGATTTAAATCATTTTTTTCACTGAGTGACATAGGCTATATATTTTATACCCGTGCGAAGCAGGGTAGGCCGCTAGTTTCATAATAGAAACATCTGGTAACGAAACTATACGGTACTCGCAAAGTAAATTGCTTGGAATAAAGTTATAAGGTTCCTCGCGTTTTATCTGGTGTTGAACACCGAAATGTGGTAATAAATAATAAGTATATGGGACAATTATACACACGGTCGAGCGTCCTCAAAGTAACTTAATACTTGTGTTATGATTGAGAGATAAATGGTGAATATAAAAATATATACAGTTTCAAATAAATACTTAAATATATATATACACCAAGACTCGAAGAAACAAAAAATTGTGGTCCTCGGCGGGAAGCAAACTCGTGATCCCCAAAACGGAAGGCAGCGTCACTGCCAACCGCGACAATGGAACAATCAAATGTCAAAATGTTACATAATAATGTTTTAATGATGAACAAATGTTTCTCGAATTTTCGAAGTGAAAGATATGGAAAGTAACTCCACTCTTCTTGTCCAATACAGATTGTGTTACAAATCTATGTTATTTTTTAGGCATATGCAGAATTATCACAATACTTTCTTCCCCCGTACAATGCATGATAACTTGCAATTTTCAATGTAGAACAAGATTTCTCAAATATACCTATATCTTAAGTTGATTGCATAGTTTGTTATAGAAAGACCTAACTAAAATTTTGTAAGGTGTAGCTTGTCTTTTTAATAACACTATGTATCGCCTATTGTGAATACAACCTTTTTTTTAATTGGACTACAATGAAGTGATTTTCATATTAGGAAACCGGATATACTTTAGTTGTTAATATCATATCGAAAAATGCAGCTGACAACGTCGCGAAAAGAGTTTATCATTATGAAACACGGATGAATTTGAAACTTGTTAGGAAAAACCTGATAACCATAAATTTAACCAATTTACATACATAAAAATACTATCAATTGCTTTACAGCACATTCTCTTGATTTTACTTAACTTTTATTCTAAACTCGTACCAATAAGTTTTGCTGCACAAGCATCGATTACTATTAGCATATTAAATTAGCATTTTGCAACGCGGTGCTGAGAATCTTTTGTAGCATCGTTATTCGAGATAACCAAGAAATTTCTTAAGTAATGTTCATCGGAAATTTCTGCTAGTTTGCATATTATAATTCAAACTCCATATATTAACATCATTGTAGTAGAACTCTTCTTTAGAAATATATACATAAATATAAGATAGAGATTTTAAAAATTGACGCAGTTGCGTATATTCCTCTATTGTCCGCTTATGGGTGATATTTATTATAACTAATTGTATAAAAATATACTATATTCAACGAAACCTTATCAATTAGAACGAAAGTGCTTGCTTTATAGCAGGTAAGTCCATTAGTTGTCCATTAAGTAGTTAATAATTTTACAATATAGCAATATCATTGAAGAAATCTACCCTAGTTACTTAGTATTTACACGCAAACTATGTTTTACAGTTCAAATTTACGTTTTAGAGTTCATGCCAGGATTTTGAACCGATTTAAAAATGTAAATATGTTGAAGTGTGTTCTTGTGTTAACCGATCTATTGAATGGACTATTTAAAACAAACCTTAATTCTAATATCGCGAGCGTTAACCAGGTAACAATATTAACATTTTCAAGACACCTAAATTAGTTGGTTAGTTTTTCAAATTTAAATTCAAAATATTATTTTTTCAAGTAAATTTGTATACAACTGCATTTGAATCGTCCATTGCTGGTTTGGAAAGCTCATGGATTATAGCAAAATAGATATATTATAACTTTTGTAGGTTTTCTGTATCAGCTTCTTTTTAACAGTGTTTTTAAACTGCCTTAATGGCATATCTAAAATTGATTGCGGAATTTTATTATAGAATCTTAAACCCAAATCCACAAATGAACTTAAATTGTAAATGGCAGGTATGGCTCTTTGCTGTAAAAAAATGGCGTTTTTCTCAATATGCGCGCTTTTATCCCATAACAATATTTATAAATTTCTTATTAAATTCTGCATCTGCTCAGAACAAAGTTACTAGCTGTACCCGTGACTTCGTCTGCAATAGATTATACTTACTACTAACTGAATAGTTTTTTCTGTTTTCAAAATCTAGTTTTTTTTATATTCCTTATCAGTTTAGTAAAGAAGCTGCAATCCCAACTTCTTTAAATATTTGTCCAATAATTACGTAGAAAATTAGACAGACGGATAGAATTTTGCATTTTTAATATAAATATTTATATTACTTTACTTTCTTTTAGACTAAGCTCGTTTCAACTTACGATTGGATAAAATGAAATTTTATTCCAATAGGAAAAAGTTGGTTCTGGGAACAATGGTAGCTACGGACTCGGATTTCAATGCGAATCGCAATTCTAATTGTATAAGTATATACTACTACCGCATTAATTCATTTCACTTTTTATATTATCACTACAATTAGAAAAGATTAAAACCGTAATATAGTATTTTTATAACCATCAAAATGGTTAAAGTGGGTCTAACCTTTAAAGCTAGACATATGCTATCCCGAACTTATATTTAGAACTTTCAGAGGGGAACAATTTTGTAATACATTATTTGTGTTTCACCGTTTATTTAGAGCGCGTAAGGAAAGCTTTAACTTTGCCGTTTTCGTAATTTTTTTATTGCTGCTCCTCTCCTATTCATCGTAGCGTGATGTTATATAGTCTAAAGCCATCCTCGATAAATGGACTATCTTACACTCTAAGCAATTTCCAAAACACTCCAGTAGATATTAGTGCGTTGAAACAAATAAAAACTCTTCAGCTTTATATAGAATCAAGAATACTTTGGAAGTTAATTATGCCTTTATTACACTATGAAATATTTAATACCATTATTGCGCATATAAATTACTACAAACTATAAATTGCCAAATTTCGTAAATTATAAATTTCTCAGGTATTATCAATTCGGAGTTAATGAATAGTTACAGGTTAATATTTGTTTCAAAGTAATAACAAGCATGGTCACAAAAGATTGTCAAACTTAAAGTTTACAGCTCTGTAGGAACTTAAGCAATAATTTGCTTTTATGTATAAATTTTATTGTTATCGCTTGTATTCAAATATAAATATAATTTTAAATAGAAGTAGTAAAAATAGCTTTTAAAAAAGCTTTTACCAAATTCATGTCCCTACTGTTAACCATTAAGGAGTTCCCTATACTGGAGCTAATCCCGACAGCAGCTTTAGGTCATGCCTATCCACAAACATGCATTTTCATCGAAACAGGACCAGTAGCTATGTAAAATTTAAGCTCATCCGGACCCCTTGAAGTGCATCAAATTTAACTTGCACGATTCCTTCACATACATACATTGCAATGTAAATAAAAGCTTTTATAAATATTTTGTTACAACATATTTTTAATACAACCGCCTTCATAGAGTTGGTCATTAATATGAAAAAGCATTATGGCTGTCATATTTTTATGTGTCATTCTTTGAGTTTTTGAGAAAGAGTAAATGGGTTGACTCTGACTCTGTTTTTTATTTATTGAATAAGAATAAAGGAGAAATATCGTCGTTTGTTATAATTTTATTTACGATACAAAGTAATACGTAATGTTGTAATGTATATGTTTTTAATAAAGTTTTGTTGCTATCGATGTTTTATATAAATTATTTTTATGTAGTAAATTAGCAATCTGTGTTCAAATATCTACTTTCTACTTAAACTTAAATCCATCCATCCAAGGAGCTTAAATCCATTACGCTACTCCGATTAGGATTAGCGGGTAATATTAATCATAGGAATTCTGTAGAGAATAAACCAAATTTGTCACAATTATTTCCTTTCCCGTAGAGATATAGCAAATTTGAATTTAGCACATATGATGTAATTGAAAATTATTTGAACCCCCCGAGATTTGAACCTACAAATATAAGGGTCACGCGGTTTTACTACACGGCAATCACGGTTTGAAGATTTTAAATGATCTTTAATAACACTTACTTAACGATATTTACGTATAAAACCTTCTCCTAATAATAAATATTGAGTATCTCTTCAATGTATAACAAATAAGTTTCTCCAAGAAATTAAGCTTCAGCAGATACTTTGTAAAATTCATCAATAAAGTTATACAAATATAAATTTAGCATTAGCGTGGGAACAATGAGCTACTTGAAGTAACGAACTCAATGAGAAGACGCAAAAGGCCTTTGAATTAGTATAACATGATAGTTTAGTGTTAGGTAAATACCACTTCAAAGATTTTACAGTATCTTTAGTTACAGGCGAAGATAAATCAATGTTATCTTAAATGTAAGATTTTGAATTAGTTTAGGTAAGACTTAATAATCTTATTTATCTTTATTTATTTTATATCTACACTGTGATAATTATAATGGTTTGATACTTTATTTAAAGAGATAAATTAATTATCATCTCTCTTGCATCATCATACATCACGCCTGTACGGATGGACAAATTACGCCAATTCTTTTTTTGCTGTGTTTCTTTATTGTCTGGACAAGGTTTTTGTGTAATTTTTTTTAAGTTTAGCGGAACATTAGATTACAAAAACTCGTCTATATCTGTATGGATAATAATAGATTTGTTTTATAATATGTATATATATTAATGTACGGTTTTTACTTAAAAGTCGTGGAATTCTCGAGAAATGTTAAGGTTAAAATTACATTTTCCGAAACGGCTCACCTTTTTTTGTGGGAGTTTCAATAGAAGATAGATCAGGTTGTAGAACATAATATAGGCTACATTTTATCGTCAAATTATCGCTGTATCTGGTTTAACGCAGAAAAATAATTTGTGACAAACTGATCTCCACACGGGTGAAGCTAGGGCATAGCTAGTTTATATAATAGAAGATAAGCATCATCATCCTCCTGCCCTTATCCCACTCTAAGTGGGGTCGGTCACAAAAAGTTATAAACATGCTGTCACATGATTTGGTTGCGTTTTTACGACCGGCCGCCTGCCTGTCGTAAACTTACCTTAGTCGGATTTTACGACACCTCGGTAAGAAAGAGGGTGGTCTATTCTACTAAACCGGACATCACACGGTGGGTCAACTTGCCTTAGTCGCCTTTTACGACACCTCGATAAGCAATGAGGGTGGTCTATTCTACTCAGCCGGATACCACCTGGTAGGTCGACTTACCTTAGTCGCCTTTTACGACACCTCGGTAAGAAATGAGAGTGCTACTATTCTACTTAGCCGGATACCACACGACTACATATATATATATATATAATATACGAATATAATAGAAGGTTCAATTCAAGAAAATATTAGTCATTATTCTAAAAATATTAATAAAGTGTGTTGAAGTAATTATCTATACCAATGGTTTCTAATATAGTCGTAAAATATAAAAGTATTACATGTTTAATAAAAGTGTATAATTTAATCCCATCCCAATATAATGACAGTAATTTTCTACATCATCATGCTATAAATATTCCAATATTCCTTCATAAATAGAGTTGACCTTGAGCGAGTTAATAGTTTTAGCTTACACATTATTAATATTAGCTATTAACTTTATGACTTTAGTTTTATCCTTGCGTAAATAAGCTATTATTTTAATGCGTTATGTAATAAACAGCAAATGAACGGAGTATAATGAATTTCCTCGTATATTAGACGTTGTCAACTTAAAATGATGAAAAAGGAAATTTCTACATTCCGTTATTTGAGATTTTTTGAGAAATCAAATACGGAATATACGTGGAATATAAAATTTAAAATATAAATACAAATAGCATAGATAAAAGAATCTAAACAAATAAAAAGGTATATGATATACGAAGCGCTGTTTATTTTGTGAGTTTTTATATAATTTAGTACTTATCTGAAGAGATTGATATGATATGTATCGATATTTTCTTAATTGTTTGTCACAAGTTTATTTTAATATCTATATCTATCTATATATATAAAAGAAAGTTGGTCTAAGTTACACTATTTATAACTCAAGAACGGATGAACCAATTCGGCTGAAAATTGGTGGAGGGGTTTCTTAGAACCAGGAGACGGACATAGGATACTTTTTATCCCGTTCGATCGCATTTATTTTATCCCGTCAAGTCACTATAAAACGTAGTATAACAAAAACGACTATGACATGGAATGACAAAACATAAATTACAGCTATACGTAATTTTGTCTTTGGTTAAGTATGGTAAAAAATTTGACAATTATCAAAATAACAGCTAAACTTCACTACATAGTATAAAATGAGTCGCTTTCTCTGTCTGCGTCCCTATATCCCTATGTATGCTTTAATCTTTAAAACTACGCAACAAATTTTGATAGGGTTTTTTTAATAGATAGAGTGATTGAAGAGTAAGGTTTATATTTATAATAACATTCAATATGGAGTAGAGAAATACTGTGATTTTCACTGAGTGACATAGGCTATAAGCTTTATACCCGTGCGAAGCTGGGGCGGGACTCCTAGTATATATATAAAAGAAAGTTGGTCTTAGTTACACTATTTATAACTCAAGAACGGATGAACCAATTCGGCTGAAAATTGGTGGAGAGGTTGCTTAGAACCAGGAGACGGACATAGGATAACTTTTATCCCGTCAGGTCGCTATAAAACGTGGTATAACAAAAACGACTATGACATGGAATAACAAAACATAAATAACAGCTATACGAGTACGTTATTTTGTCTTTGGTTAAGTATGATGAAAAATTTGACAATAATCAAAATAATAGCTAAACGTCACTACATAGTATAAAACAAAGTCTCTTTCTCTGTATGTCCCTATGTATGCTTAAATCTTTAAAACTATGCGACATATTTTGATGCGGTTTGTTTTTAATCGATAGAGTGATTGAAGAGAAAGATTTATATGTATAATAACATTCAATATGGAATAGAAAAATCCCGTTATTTTTGAGGCTTCTAATGTGATGTCGTTAATAATTTACATTGCAAACGCAGGCTGAACCCTACGATATTTATCAAAATAATGATGGACAGATTTTAATCAATTTTTTTCACTGAGTGACATAAGCTATATATTAAATACCCGCGCGAAGCCGGAGCGGGCCACTAGTTTATTATAAAACAAAGCTGTCTGACTGTATGTGATCGATTTTTTCAAAATCTACTGAACGGATTTATGTACGATTTTTAAATAATTTATAGAATTAGGCGTTACTTTGCGGATGTCCATAATACAAAACTAAAGAGAATATTATTTTGCTTTAGATAAATAAAAATTATAGCGGATTATAGCATTTACAAAAATATTACAATTCTTCCGGAAGCTTTAAGTTAATAATGCATTACGTTTTGATGTAAAAAAAAAACTCACCTGCTGGGACCTTAAACCAGCATGGGTATACTTAAGTTATTTACAAGAGAATTGTAGAAAAAAAATAGTACATGAAAGCCCGCCATAGGATGTCTCTATCTCTTAAGGTTAACTTGCAATAAGTACTTTTCTGTACAAAATTCTGGATAATTTTTGAAAATTTAACGCGGGCGAAGCTGCTGGCAAAACTGGTTTAGTTAATATAGGATATTTAATTAAGGAAGTTCGGTTGCCGAAGACATCGCATTCTAACTTGAAGATATTAAACGCAAACTTTAAATGTATTTATATTGATATATGATTGTGCGCTTCATACAGCCATAGAAACTATAAAAGTGCTGTAATGCAATTTCTATATTCATAGTAAATAATCTTTGATTATTAGTATCGCAACGACATCATATTATCAAGATTATGAATATATATAAAATAGTCTGAAATACGCCAACCGCATAGGCCGTTTCCCCTGCCTGTGGTAACAGTCCACTAATGGGGAAAAACCGAATAGTGGCGGTATAACTATCCTAAAATGGCGAAAGTTAAATCAAGGTCGGTGATAGGCAACAGCGCCACCGATACAAGAAGTTACGCAACTGCGATCGCCAACCCGCATGCCCAGCGTGGCGACTATTGTCATCTACCTTCATAATATGATCCACAATAAAAGCCAAAGGCCCCCAGTTCCTGGTAGCCCTGCTATTCCCAGCCACAGCCATGATGGTAACGGCAGGGTAGGGGGTGCGAATAATCCCCGGGTGACGGCAGACCGCCAAACCCAACTAACCCTGGCTGCGTATAACGGACGACCCTGAGACACGATGGAGTGACAATATACGTAAGACATGGGGCAGTGGGTGGAAGCAGAAAGCTCAGGATCGGGGTAAGTGGCGTATAATCGAAGAGGCCTTTGTCCAGCAGTGGACTAGACTGGGCTAATAATGATGATGAAATAGCTCACTTACGTCTTCACAGTTCAGTTCAGTCGATGTTGTTCTACCAAGGCTACAGATCTGACCCGCAGCACTCATAGTTTAATGATATTTGTAGCGCTTTATATATAATTCTATTTTAAATGCAAGTGCGATGCACTTTGCGAAAAGGCAGAAACGGTTGAGTCATGTCGTTAAAAATATATGAAAGCAAAGATCGCGGAAGATGTCTAAAATAAGAACGGGTATTATTGGACGGTATTCAGTACATTCTTGTAGTGCTTTACTTTAACTGTGATATAGATGGAGACATTTTTATCGATGATGACTGAAAGTAAATTAGTTTGACTGAACTTAGGTTTGGGACTAATACCTAGACTAGAACATTGAACTAACTTATCGACACAATTTTGATAACATGTTGCTAATAAACAATAACTGAAGTCTTTTGGTAGGTAATGATAATTATCAATACTCATTTTTTTATTAGTATTTATTATTGTATTAATTTTTACTCTCTATAATAACTCAATAACAAATATTCCTAGCAGAGTAACAAACATAGTTTGTACCAAATTTTCTTATTGTAATATTCAAATTCAAATAACTCTTTATTCAAATTGGCTTTTACAAGCACTTTTGAATCGTCAAATTATAATGAAGCTACGACTGGTTCGGAAAGGTGCTCTTCGAGAAGAACCAGCAAGAAACTCGGCGGTCACTCTTTTCAAACTTTTTTTTTTCATAATAGTATACTAAGATATTGGTTTTTAAGTTTTTTTATAAAATCCTACTTTTCTATTTTCTTTCACGCATACACATCAACTGGTGTATAAGAATGACGAAAAACCCAAAAATGCGTAAAAGACAAGAATATAAATCGACATTAAAGAATCTTGTTTGTTCAGATATTAGCCTTTAGTAATGACAAAGTTTCGTATCTAATATCTGTTTTAAAATCTATTTTTGGTCCATATACTTATTAATCAATTAGAGCAATAATTAAATAAACAAGTCAGATTGTTAACAAAAAATCTTAATGTATATAAGATGTCGCTATATTTCGCCCTTTCTTATAATACTCAAGGTCCGTAATAATGACACTGATTAGGTCAGAAGGACATAAGTTTTCCGATGGGAATTAATGGAGGTTGTAAGAGATAAAAATAATTTCCGTTCATCCATTGAACAGATTGAATTAAGTTGATAACCATTTCAAACAGTTTATAAATGGTCATTCTCCTGCCCTTATTCCACACTAAGTGGCACTATAGTCAGCACAACATGTTTTAAAAATGTTGTGCCGACCCCACTTTGAGTGGGATAAGGGCTGGAAACTGACGCCGTGTGGTATCCGGCTGAATAGAACAGTACCACCCTCTTTCCTTACCGAGGTGTCGCAAAAGGCGACTAAGGTGAGTTGACCCGCCGTGTGGTATCCGGCTGAGTAGAATAGACCACCCTCATTTCTTACCGAGGTGTCGTAAAAGGCGACTAAGGTAAGTTGACTCACCGTGTGGTCTCGGTTAAGTAGAATAGTGGTCTATTCTTTGATTGTTGTGGTTTAAAAGAGGCATTGTGCGTTCTTTAGATGATCTTCAACTGTATGTATGCATACGTTATAAAACTTATCAACTTTATTGATAAATATTTGTTAATTTGCAATTCGCATATTGCTAAAAATGACTTCTACCCCTGGATTTCATAAAATTATTTTAAATATGAAATTGATACTAGAAAGTCATGTGGTATCCGGCTGAACAGAATAGACCACCCTTATTTCTTAATGAGGTGTCGTAACATACGACTAAGATAAGTTGACGTCAGGCAGGCGGCCGGTCATAAAATATGTAGCCAAATCATGGGACAACATGTTTATAACATGTTGTGCCGACCCCACTTAGAGTGGGATAAGGGCAGGAAGATGATGATGAAGGGCTGGACAATGATGATTATGTATCATATAAAACGTTAAAGAAACAACGTTTATATAACAATTTATGTTTAAAATAATGTTAGTATATTATCATAATATTACATACTAGCTTACTAATATACTGTATTA
This sequence comes from Morpho helenor, assembly GCA_029227775.1. NCBI lineage: Eukaryota > Metazoa > Arthropoda > Insecta > Lepidoptera > Nymphalidae > Morpho > Morpho helenor. The sequence continues at coordinate 7,763,286 of JARGCU010000006.1, forward strand.
TACCTAAGTCTGGCTACGCTTTGCTGTGGCAAAGTCTGATATGAAAGATTAATGTTTAGGAACGCTTTGAATTTTGGCTTTTCAAAATATAAACAAACAGTTTCATTGTGCAAAGAGTCATTGTATGTATGATATATTATATGTATTTTATAACCGCCATGTGGTATCCGGCTGAGTAGAATAGCCCACCCTAATTTATTATTGAAGTGTGGTAAAAGGCGACTAAAGTAAGTTGACCCACCGTGTGGTATCTGGCTGAGTAGAATAGACCACCCTCATTTCTTACTGAGGTGTCGCAAAAGCGACTAAGGTAATTTGACGTCAGGAAGCCGGTCAGTCTTAAAATACGTAGCCAAATCATGTTTCAACATGTTTACAACATGTTATACCGACTCCACTTAGAGTGGAATAAGGGCAGGAAAATAATGATTATGTTACATATAAAACGTTCAAAAAACAACGTTGATATAACAATTCATGTTTAGAATAATCTTTTTATGTATAGAATAATAACCTCGCATCTGTAGGCTTAATCTGATGATGATATCGTTTTATCAGTGTCAGATATCTGCTGGATTCTTCTAGTACACTGTTATGGTTACGCAGAAACCCTTTAAAACTTTTAAGTAGTAGTCTATAGAGGTTTAGTGTTGTTCACAAAGGAACGTCAACACACACTACGCGGAAAAGAGATATATGCATTGTAATAAATAAAGGTTCTAATTAAAACATTGTTGGTTAAATTGCCGTATAACATCCACGTTTGTATGTGATGTTCATCATAATTAAACAGAGCCCTTAACTGTCTAGTATGGCCTGAAGGGTCGGCCATTTTTATTCCCGGACTGTAATAAAACAGCCAAGCATTCAATTGCCAAAGCAAACTGCTTTTTTACATCGTTTTCGACATGGCATGGAATAACTACTTTATGCATGAACAAAGGAAATAAACTGAAGTAAATAAAAAAAAAATTGTAGAAGTATTTCTGATATTTTCAAAGAAAAAAATAATGTTTCGCTTAAATATCATATATTTATTGTTTAGTCCGTATATTTACATATTGTCACAATAAATCGCGAATAACAAAAAATAAATTAATATAGATGAGAATATAGGCACATAACACAAGTAAAATGATGTTCCGCAAATCAGCTTACAATTGTAATTATATTTTGTTTAATTAATTTATAAAAGTGATGCCCCAAAGGAAAGCTGTTTCTGATATATTTCAATATATTTTTTAAGTTCTTATGGTATATTTTTAACAATTTGTAAAGAAATAAATATCATAATTCTACTGTTAATATGAATGTAAAGTTTTTGTGACCCATAAAATGAGATTTTAAGTAGTAATGCTTCGCTAACTACTCAAGTGACCTTAGCTACTCAGCATCTTAACAAATTTTTACTTATACTTAAGGGCGCCAACGGATACTTATCAATCACAATTCACCTCTAATCTTTCCCAATCGACAATAAAGTCAATTAGCTCTATTCCAGCGGGAAATCTTTCTTAGAAAAACGAGCGATCGCCACAATTATTCTGTTTCTCTTTTGTATATAGAAAAATGAATTTTGTAATACTGTTTGATAAGGCAAGATCATTTTATGAATGTCTACGTAACGAGGATTTTCAATTCATTTCTATTAAGGATATTATATTGCAAAAGTAACAATACAATTATTATGTTATAATCCGCAATGAACTAAAATAGAAAATATATATATTGCTAAATGTTGAGTGGACAATTCGTTTTTATACCTGATGTATGCAGGATTCGTGGAAACACATTCAATAAAGTCAATTGCAAAGACAAAAATGCTTTGCGATTTTGTCGTGGAGTCTATCTCCTGATGATGCTTCGGTTACGGGGCGAAACGATTGTTGAGTTTGTGATAGTGAACGTATGTAGTGATTGTGTATTGTGGTGGCGGTGGTGGAGGTTTGTGCATGTGTTTGTACAAATCCTGCATGTATCAGGTATGATAACCGATTGTCCATTCTACATTTAGCATTATATATTTTCTATTATACTTCATCGCGGATTATAGTAAAATAATTTTATTATTACTTTCGTCCTCTCTTCAATAAATAAATTTTTTAAATCAATACTAGTTGTACCCGCGACTTAATTCGCGCCAATTTAAGCGATTAATTACTCCATTAAGCGTTTAAGTATTCCATTAAGCGCTTAAGTTAAGGCATGTGATTTTTGTGCGCGAAAAAGTAACTAGAATCCCCTATCCTTTATGTTATCCCCCGGTATAAACTTTAATGGCGACAAATTTCATTAATATTAATTTATACAATTAGGCGTTACTTTGCCCTTTTTTATTTGAGGTCCTTAGTACAAAACTAATGAAAATATTATTTTGCTATAAAACGAGATAAAATCGCGCAAAATTTATTTTTTATTGTGGATTATAGCAAAACAATATATTCATTAGTTTTGTTTTTTTTTTATTAATATTAGTCCACTAGTAATAGCTATCAATAAACATGCCTGTTTATTTATTACAAATTCTGTGTGTCGGCAGACAGAATTTATAATATTAGCGTAAGTGTAGCAATTTTTTCGACCGAGGGTAATCGGGGCTTGCTGCACCTGAAGTGTGGGTAGGTGACTAATTAATGTCACACAAAAAAGAAGATCGGTCGGCCGCGCTACACGAAGCAGGGGCCTCTAAGTGAATTTCAATAATTATCGGTGTTCGGTGGATGATCGTATTAATATATACAAAATATAACGGATAATTCGGTGTTTGTGTGTATAAACTGTGTTACGAAACAATTTAATTTGTGATTCCACGAATATAGGTGAATTAAGTTTTTTGTGATTATACTCCGGCTGGAGTGGCGTGGACGCCATAACTTAAGAAGAAGCCTCCAAGTTAAAGGTCAGTACTCCTTGATTATTCGGGGTGGAGAAATTGTCTGCCTATCCTACCTATGCTCACCAACTGTAGCTATCGAAGGCACGCAGTAGGCGCGAACAATCAGTATGGACAATAGCAACATTTATATAACTATAAAATATAATCAACTCCATAACACAAGTTGTAAATATCAAGTAAGCCCGGGGAGGTTGCGAACTAGTCCGCAAACTTGATTAATTCACGACGTTCGTGTATATGTAGACAGTATCAGGACATGACAACATGTTGAATAATTCAATAGTAAGCTTACCGATCAAATGCTTAGAAAATTTGTACCGTAAACCGTTGTACCGTTTAGTTCATCGCAAAACTTTAATAATAAAAATAAACACTTTATTAATAATTTACGACGACTCTTTTCTTTAAAACAATTTTTACTCAAAACATTTCCATTACACAAATGAAATGAAATCAATCATAATTATGTAGCTTACAAAAGAGTGAAATTCTAAAACAAGAACGAAAATGTTTCATTCTTTCAATGTTTACGCCAGTTTTATTTTAAAGGAATTAATTTTTAATAAATACAAGAAATAATTTTAACCTTTCCTGATACTCGCTCTTGTAGCTAAATTAAGAGGCGATGTATTAATAAATAAAAAATAAAATTATAAAACATAACTTTTTTCAGTTATGTTATCTCCTAAAATTATTTTAAACTTATAATTATCATGTTGGACTTTCATTTTAGTATTTGACAAAATAATGAGGAGGTATAAATTGTTCAAGAACAAGATCAAAGGGTATTAGAACGCTTACTGACTACTCGGTATTTTGTTACTTCAATCATTATAACTATAGTTTCTGGAAGTTTTATCAAGAATCCCTGTAACATAATATATCCAATACTATATTGATTGTAAATATTTACATTAAAGCATTTATAGAATGTAAAATAATATTTGATTGCATTTAAATATACTGTATACTAATATATAAAGCTGAAGAGTTTGATTGGTTGAATGCGCTAATCTCGGGAGTTACTGAACCGATTTGAAAAATTCTTTGTGTGAATACTGACGTAATACTAATTTAATTTACTTAGCGAAACATAACGTTGGTAATTTAATTAAAAGTTACCGCTTTGCCTCTGGCTTAGTGGATTAATCTTAATAGGCGCGTAAACATGTTATATTACTGGATAGAAATAAACATTTCGTTAATAGAAAAGTGATGAACACTTTCCATTTTATTACTATTTCACCTAGTGTTCATATAATTTAAAATAGAAAAAGGACCAAGTACAGTAATAACTCGGATGGCACGAATTAAATAATATGTATTATATCAGTTAGGGCTATTATGTTGAATCTCTGACTATTGCTCTCTATATTTACAACAACAACAAAAAACGAATGCTGTACGTTTGGTCTTGCTTGAAATGTAAGGCTACATATACTTTTAAGAGATAAATGAGTTACAAGAAGATTCAAAAATTCGATGAGCTTGGGTGGTCTTTTCTACTCAACCGGACACCACATAGTGGGTCAACTTGCATTAGTCGCCTTTTAAGACAACATTCATCTTCCTGCCCTTATCCCACTCCAGGTGGGGTCGGCACAACATGTTATAAATATGTTGTTACATGATTTGGCTGCGTTTTTACGACCAGCCGCCTGCTTGACGTCAATTTACCTTAATCGTATTTTACGACACCTCAATATGAAAGAGGGTGGTCTATTCTACTAAACCGGATACCACACGGCGGGTCGTCTTACCTTAGTCGCCTTTTACGACACCTCGTTAAGAAATGAGGGTGGTACTATTCTATTCAGCCGGATACCACACGGCGTTCACCTTTTAAGACAAATTAGTCAGAAATGAGGGTGATGTATTCTACTCAGCAGGATACCACACGGCCTAGGTACAACACTATAACACTGATTATTATATATATGTGATGCTGATGAGTTTGAAATATTTTATCTGTGGAATGTTAACAACCTGCGACCCTTCTCACTTACTATACAAGGTTATGACTCAGCTAGTTTGTCACCCTTTACATTTGGATATACCTGGAGCTTTGGAGTACCGTTTATTTATTGTCGTTTAATTCCTTTTTTTATTACTACTCGCGCATATATAAAAGGTGTTACTAAATTATGTATTATAATAATTGTTTCAATGTCTTAGCAACATTAAAAATTATAGCAAAAATTGTTTATAAAAAGAAAATATAAGAATAAAAATGTGCAAAACTAAGACTAACTCTCTGCTTGGAAATTATCTCTATCTGATCTATTTAAACTATCAGCCCGAATCAATTAAGTATGGACTGTCGAATCGTTTGTCTTGCGCATTATAAAATTTACTTATTAAAAAAATTACTGTAGATAATTGATTAAATAAATTGATTTCCACGAAAACACAATTTTAAATTTCTAAAACGATTCGGTGCCCGGCTGCTAATTTGAAACTATAATACTAGAGACAAAATTAACCAGTTATTGACTATAAGTTCTATGTTCAGTTTTTTTTAATAATGCCTCACACTCAAATGAACAACTGTGGACTACCAAATCATTATTTTGTTAAAACAAAAACCTAGTAATTGATTCAATTAAACGAGTACCCAAAACAAAATTATACATTTTGAAACCGATTTAGTACCCTGGCAGCGAAATCAAAACCCTTAGAGTGTTCTACACTTAGTACAAAACTAAGAAGAGTAGAGAAAAAAACATTAGCTCATCAATAATGCTTACAAAGAATGTGGCTTCAGGGCATTCGGCGATAATGTAATTTAAAAGTGCCTTGGGTCGTTACTGGATCCATTCGTTGGTGCGACGTTATTGCCTGAATGGTTTCTTATCAAAGTAGAGCTTATTTCAATGTAATGTTTTCAAAACTCCATTGTACTTGTATTTGAAAAGAAATTTTATTTATTACTAACTGATGCTGAGGAATCACCCGCGTGAAATCAGTATGTAACAAAAATTTTCCTGAATTTACCTTTATTTTATTTGTCGTACAATCTCAAAAATAACGTAATATTTTAAATTGAAATTTTTAAACAAAAAAAATAGTTATTGGTAGGTAACCATAATAGATAGAGACATGCTATTGCAAACTTTTGTGTATTATTTTTGTAGATCTACAATTCTCTAGTCCATTACTTTAGTGTACCTCTGTTGGTTTACGCAGCGTCTACGTCTAAAGCTCCCAGCAGGCGAGGTTTTTTTATAACCGTACGACTTCTTCTAAATTATGTACATTAAACCGTTATGTATAAATAACTTGAGTCATCCGGAAGTATTGCTCTATATTTTAATAAAAAAAATCCGTTCAGCAAATTTTGGAAAATTCGATCACATACCGACAGACAGCTTTTGGGGACTTTGTTTTATAAGTATAGATACAAAATTATTTTTATTATAGACGAATAATTTTTATTATAATGTTACCGTCAAATATGTTGCTGATTATATTTAAACAGTCACACCAAAGTAAAAATGTCACAGCTAAAATAACGGCTGGTTACTATTCAACTGCTGGGCATAGGCCTGTTTTTGGAGAGAAGTATTGTAGCCAAGACCTACCATGCGGCTTCAATGCGGATTGCGGATTCTCTAGAGATATGCCGGTTTTCTCACGATGTTTTCCTTTACTGAAAGCGTGTGGTAAATTGCAATTATCAATTAGAGACAAGTTTTAATAGAAAAACTCAGTGGTGTCTGGCCGGGGTTAGAATTTTTGACCCCTCGAAAGTGTCGCACGGTCTCACCGCTGGGCTATCACAACTTTACCTCAACCTAACCCCGCAATTCGGGGTGACGGTGGACGTATCCAATAGCGGAAGCCGTCACCCCTGACCAGTAGCGAGTTTGGCCACGAGTTCGGCGTTTCTCGCCAGTGGCGCAAAAGACATCAACAGAGAGCCACTGAAAATAGAAAAAAAACCCCCGCAGTACATTTAACTAAATTAATAACTAATTAATCTATCCAAAGAGTCAAAGCCACAATTCTTTGCTTAATATGAGTAATTAAATTTCGAGTATTGTAGATCACCTTTACTTATCTTCAAAGATGGTATATTTATGAAGCGATAATCAGATATTAGCATCACAACTTATAATGCTACAACATTATTTTCCTTTTAAATCTATCTTTATTCTATGACGTAACTTCACAAGTGACAATTCTCAATAAAATCAATGACTTTTAAACTATTATGTTCATAGTAATGGGCAACATAATATACAAAGTATATAGAGAATGCATAAAAAACAGCCCTACCCACAATTAGATGATCTGAAAAAATAAGATTGAATCAATTAACTACTCGACTGTATGTTTTCGCAAGTCTGCTCAGATTTTATGTTTCCTCTTAGGAAATTTATTTTAAAACCTCTCGTATTTTTGCACACGCGGTCTGTTAGTATACACATATTGAACATAAAGATTAAAATAGAACAATAAACGTAATGATACCCCAATATTGGGTTAAACGTAATCCATTAAGCTTATAGTTAAGGACGCACTTCTAATTTAAATTACAATGCTACAGTTTAACCATAGCAAAAAGATTAAATTAGTAAAACAAATGTTTACTACCAAAATCGTGAATCGTGAGTAGTGAGTGTGTGTAGTGCTTGTGTAATGTGTGGTGGTGTTTTATGATACATGCGGTAAATAATTCTACGTGTATACGTGTATATAGAATGAACGGTTTTTGTTTCCTATACTTAGAATTGCATAGATTTTCTTAATAAACGCAGATTATAGAAAATAATTCAATCATTACATTTGTGCTATGGAATTTCGCAAAGTAATGCCTACTTCTTTAAATTAATGTTTCGATGAGCGTTAATGACGTCGTAATAGATATGAGAATATAAAAATAATAAGCTTAACTTTATGTATTCGTTATTTAACCTGAATCAAAAGATAAATGTTGAAATTAATTGCGTCTGCCGTTGTTTATATCCAAATCTCATGTAAGTACTAGGATGGAATTCTTAATTATAGAAATATATTATTTATTTAGAGAAAAAAAGACAGGAAAAAAGATTTAATTTTTGTCACTTTTTTACAATTTTTTGCTTGTAAACCTGTTTGATTTTACGCAATTCATACATCATTACATTCGCAAAAAGACTTACCTAAGTAATAAATGAGGAAAAAATAGCATCATGGTGAAAAATATTTAAATCGAGTTTGTGAAGAGCATTTTCGAAAAACGCCGATTTCAATAATAAGCTACTTTAATACATATGAGATAGACCTCTATCCTTAAGATACCTTTATATTAACATATTCTATGCAAAAAATCCTTTGTCTTACGTTCAGTACGTATTATTAAACGCAAACCTCTAACCAACCGATTTCACTTTTCGTAATAAGACAATGAATCGGGCAGTAAACTAAATTTAAAGATTAAAAGTGAATGCAATGTTGTCGAATTGTTATTTATGTTGTAATTAACAATTTAATGCTCACTTTAACAGGCAATTTACCTACACTCGATAAATAAACAAATGTACATTGCGGAAGGATTAATAGCATCGTTTAAAATTCATCGAGCGAATTGAGGTTGTTATCAAATGTAACAAATTCGTGTTTAATAGCTACTTAAAGATAATCAAGAAACATCACTATAAATGTACATAAACTCAAAAGTACTTCTTACAAGTTTACTTGAATAAAGAATATTTAGAATTTTTAATTTTTAATACAAATATAAAAAAATAATTTTTTTAACAAATGCTAAAGAGTATTTCATTATTTTAACTTAACACTATAAAATGCCAAACAATATAAATAACTAAAGAAAAACAAAATTGAAAAGTTCACAATTACGTTTAATTAATAAGTATTTAAGTTAAAGATACGCTCTTATTATTTTTAGGTTAATTAAAGTTATTTGAGCAAAATTTTGTATGATATGTATAGTGTAGTGTAAAAGCTAAATGAATAAATTCTTAAAAATATGCTTAATGGAGTGTAAAGAATCGATTTTACTTACATTGTTTTCTGAAAACCTCATAAGAGCTTTTAAGCTCCGTGTTCCATTTTAGTATGACGATATTGCATGTCGGAGTAGCATTAAGCAAAACTACGTTTGTATTTTCACATAATTGCAAATAACAATCGCTACAATCTAAATAATTAATACACGGTAAATGAATTGTATCAATGGTATATGAGCTAATTGAATCGTAGTATCAGAGAAATTCCGTAGTATAAAAGTACAGACTTCGAAAATAGTACATATGTATCAATTTAAAATAGGAATAGTAGTCTACATAAATACAGTAGTAGTTGTATTTAGTGCCTGAAGAATAATGCGTGTTGTCAGTGATGATATAAGGATCTCATATGAAGGCTCAAGGCGCTCAGTGGAGCAAGTTATACTCCGAGTACCTCTATGTGATCAAATGAGAAATGAGGAGATCCGTAGAAGAATCAGAGTCAACAGATCAGATTCTACTGATATAGCTCAGCGTGTCGCGAAGCTGAGGTGAGGATGGGTGGGACATATAGTGCGGAGGTTACCCGATAGGCGTTCGGGTCTCAAGGTGTTAGAATGGCGACCGGAAAACGCATTGTTAGTAGACACCCTATGAAAAGGACTGACTTTAAAAAGGTTGCGGGAGCCGCTGGATTCTAGCGGCACAAGATCGTGTATTGTGAAGATCCTATGTCGAGACCTATGTCCCGCAGTGGACGTCCATCGGTTCACAAAGAAGAAGCTGTTTTGTGTTGAAAAATTTTCTTTGTCAGCGGGATAACTTTTAATTTATTTGTTTGTTTTGGTTTATAAATTAGTAACACAAAATTATTTGGTTTTAATTTCTCATCACTTCCAGCAGATCGTATTTAAATATTTATATTATAATTTATATATTTTTTGAATAACAACAAAAACTCCATGCCAATTACGTTGGACTGCGTTCGCCAGGTAAAACTAACTAAATAAACACGAGGTGTTAATTATTTCGCGCGTACAAATTTATGGCCTCTTGTTCACTTTTGTTAAGTGATGTATTTCGTAGAAGCGGTTGGCGCTTTTCTGGGATCTAGTTAGTAAAACAAAAAATTACTAAGAAACTTATATAATTTTTGTTTAGCTTTTTTTTTATTTACAACAAAAGTGTATATGTTATATCCATTTTAAATTACTTACACTCTAGTTCTATAAAATATAACCCATGTGGAATGGTCCCAAGAATGCTGCAAGCGTTTCCGCGTTGAATCGCTAAGCTGATGATTCGTTGTGCGAAAAAAGAGCCAGTCCTCTTTTCACCTGAAGAGGTAATTAAGCAGTTTGTTAATAAACGGATATTTTCTTTGCACTTTGACTCCATGGTCCTAGGGTCTCAACTGCCAACGTACATATAAATAACTCTCGATGCAAGATGCCTAATTTCACCGCTTGCCGGATTCGGCCATTTTCACCGCAGCCCCAGATCTTGACGCCGTTTGCTTGATATGGGACGACGCCAACATTTTTGCTTAAAAATATTTAATAAGCTTACGGAATAACTAATATCTCTGAATATAATTTTAATCTAGTTGGGATCCCACACCAGAAAAATTAGCAGAGATTAACTTAAACATACAGTAGAAGGCTACCAGTTAAAAAAGGAGAAGCATATTATAACCTCTGTAAAACGCACTACAGTATCTTTCGCAAGTCAGATTCTCTGCTTCAGAACACGATGTTCTCGACAGAGAATATTCTTCTATCATAACAATTGCTTAAGTATAAATTGCAAAAGATTTTGAGTTTTCAACTTTATTCGAATTTTTATATTTATCAAAAATATTCGTATTTGTCAAGAGTCAGAAGTTTTCTATTTTTCAACCGGGAAGTATAGAGCTGGCCATAAATTTATTTACAATACAGAATCTGGTATCTGCTTTGAGGCTGTGACTTTTCAGCCATTTCAACTTCTTTGGACCTCAAAAATGTAAGGCCTTCATACTTTGTGGATTGTTTTTTTTAAATCTCACGACAAACGAAGTTGTGTCGTATATCAGGTATCATAATTTTTGTTATTCAGGTAGTCTGAAAGCAGTAATAAGTCCGATTTTGTACAGTGTTAATTTACCTTTAACTAATTATTTATACGATATTTTGTATAAAAAGTATTAAATAAGCTAAAAAAAATTATGCCATATTTAAAAATCATAAATTGCACGATATTGCGAAATGAAATAAAACATTTGTTTTATAGCAGCTGTTCTGAACGGAATAGTAATTACCTTATACAGTTCTTTCGTGCAGGAATAAAAAGCTATTCCACTGAATCAATTTCTAAACGTTTGTCTTCAAAATCGATTCAACTGTTTAATGTAGATTGCCTTCTGGAAAGTAAACGCAATTTCGTGTTTTCGACTGTGAAATAACATTGGCGCTAGAGCTTACTTTCAGATAGCTGAGATTCAGATACTGACGCTTCGAAACGCTTACAAAATTGATAGTAAATTTTGTTAAGTTCCGTCTGCTCTCTTTTCTACATCTTGCGTACTAAAATACCACAGTACTTACAAACTTTTATACTTAGTATAAAATTAAGTCCCCAAAAGCTGTCTGTCTGTATGTGATCGATTTTAAAACAATTTACTTAAATCTATAAAACGTCATTTTGTAGGTGTACTAAAAATGTTCTAAGTCAATTTTTAATTCAGAACGCGCATGTATGATGCATGTGTAATTAGACAAAGTAAAGTATACGAATCTAATCTTCACTCTCATTATTTATTGTGCCACACTCACTTACAGGCTCGACTGTGACTCCCCTACGCTAGTATGATAACTCTATAATGCTACTACTATACACATATAAAATCATCTAAGATAAAGTGACAACAATATATTCTCACTAGCATATATTGATTTCAATTTATGTTAAAATTTCATATTATTTTAATTTAGAAATATAACAGTATAAACAAATGACAAGGGTTTGTTTAACGAATGAAAGGCTTTTTAGACACAAATTACATTTACCAGATTTAACGCGGTAACTCATGAAGATGGCAGTCTTGATGCAGACAAATGTTAAGATATTTATCTCTTTAATGTAAACAAAGAGAGTATAAATTAATTCACTAAAGTGTTTTGTTGTAAGAAAACATATTTTTCAAGGAAAACAAGATACAGAGAGATACATGTTATGTTTGTAACAAACCAAGACTTACGAGGCAGTTGTTCTAAACGTTCAAATTTGATTAACTGTTGAGGAATCTTCACAAATTTTAAACTCTATGGCTTTGATAAGCTTACTATTGTAAAGCACTCTAGCACTCGACCTAATAAAAACTCATAGTTTACATTATTGTTTGTACGAGTCTATAAGAGTTTGTAAATGTCATCCTTATTTAAAATCTGTCCAAAATAAATTCTGCTCCTACTCTACCCATCCACAAAACTTTCTTTACCCAACGATCACTTTCCCTTCATTATCCCATATTCCGATTATGCCACTTTTTGCGATATCGTTTCTTGTTTTTCTCTAAGACTTACTAAAAAAACTCATGTCCATGCTTGACATATTTTTCTTGTTCTTTTTATATGAAACCTTACACTATAAAAGTTAAGATTATTTAAGGGATAAAATTTCGGAATTTCACAACGGTTACGGTAAAACCGCGTTTGTTAAGATAATATATGTGACCTAAGTGTAGGAAGCACAATCATTTTCCATTATTTGAAGACTTTTTTTTGGTTTAGTAATTTAGCAATATTATTACTAAATTAAAAAATACGTTAAATAATCTGTTCTTTAATTTAATCATTTCAAATATAATTAAGTCACTGACGTTTTTATTGTAATTACAACAATTCTATTGTTTGTTTAATGTTTCCCTCTTTTATAGGATTTTTATCAGCTAAAAATAGAAGTAAGTTCACCCTTAAGTTTACCTAACTGATTACAAATTTTACTAGTTATTTTTGTGCTTATACCAAAAGTTTATAAAAACAATCCAAAAACGTATACATTACTATGTAAAGGTTGCTGTTAATAATTCGATTATGTAAGAACTTTAAGGTAGCTAAATTTCATCTCTCTGAATCGTTTAATTATTAAAGTGACCTCAACCCAAAGTCACGCCTAAGTCAGTCACCACGGTCAGTTCATTAAGAGCTTAACGGATTAATAAGCTTTTATCAAGTCAATATTTGATCTTGGTAAACACATTGACTAAACACATAAGTAATATGTAGGTATAAGCTCTGTAACACAAAATGTTAATTAAATTTACAGAGAGAGACCTTATCATATGCATTAAATTATCTTGCTCGATAACTAATTATTTTTTGTTTATGATAAAAGTTAAGTATTCGCCTGTTACTAGGCTTCCTCTCTCCGTTGTCACGGAGAAGGGTTGGAGCACAGACTCACTACGTTGTTTCAATGCGGATTGGTAGGTTACACACATACCCAGAATACTCTTGAGGTATGCAGGTTTCCTTACGATGTTTCATCACCGATATAATCAATAATCAAAATAATCAATTATTATCAATATAGAGCCCTAGTATATAGACACACGCACCAATACATTATCATTTGTCATTCATGATAACATTTATCACAAAAGAAATTAGGATTTCAGGTCTAGAGATTTGGATATGACGTTGACAAATGATTAGCCCACGACCGTTTTTTTCCGACCGTCTTGTCCGTCTGTAACATTTTCTATGTATGTATTAGTCTATTATATATAGGAGATTAATATATTCAATTAAATCCATAAAACTAAAAGAAACTTTTAAGTAAAATATACAAGTACATTAAAGAAACACATATGAAGTTATCGATTAGTTTAAAATGAATATTAAATCAAACATCTTATTTATACTCTAATTACTATACTCCCCAATAATAAACACTAATACAGATAAACTCACACACGCCGATTATTAAATAAAAACACAAATTAATCTTTAACCAAGTAAACTTGTAGACTTATAAGCTGGTTCGAAAAACTACTTTTATCGAGAAGGGCCAGAAAGAAATTCGAAGGTTGCTCTTTTCAAAACACAATTCTAATAGTTGCACTTTATTATTTCTATCTAAACCCACACATAGTTTAAATATAAATTGTATCAAAGGGATGAAAGGCTTTACCACGATCACGAACATATTCCTAAGTTCAGTTGAGATTTTAGGTTTTTTCAATTTCAGTACGGTACACTAAAACCATACACTGATAAACTGTGTTCAAATTATCTATTTAATATAAGGCTCGGCGATAACGCGGCACTAAAACGACCAAAATCACCTGCGAACCGATTATCGATCGCGTAAGCCATAAATAATTCATAACAGTCGACCGTAAACAATGAACAAGTCGAACTTTTTCGTTATTTATTTTATTGATTATTTTTCACTTGACATACTTGAATCCATTATTCTGAATTGTCCAATATAATTTAATGTTCTTGATCGTATCTTTACTGATGAAGCTCGTGCCTAAGTGTTAGGGTGTACGTTATGTTCCCACCACGTTTTGCACCACATTCTATCACTTTGGCAGACAGACCAGGATCTTCTTAAAATTTCTTCTTAAGTTTCGTAATGCTCTATGGTTTTTCCTTTCTCTATCATAATCATACTTATTTGAAAAAAAATATTAAATGATCTCTAAAATAATAAAATATTAAAATTTATATGAAGTTTTCTGGCAGAAACTACGTTGTCGCCATGCGTAAGTCGTCATCGTAAAAGTAACGGCCTATTACTATCCCCCAGCTGGGCATAGGCCCCTCTTTCTTTTTTTAAACCCTTTTCAATCTTTACACATTATATTTGCGTCATCAATGCTGATTGCATTAATTTTTGATTATAATGTTCGTTATAATAATTACCACTATGTATCGCACAGAAAGTAACAGTAACGGCCCGTTACTATCCCCCAGCTGGGCCATAGGCCCCCTCTTTTCTTTTTTGGAGCTAAAACTAACGCTGCTCCAATGCAAATTGGTAGGTTACACATATTCCCAGAATTCTCTAAAGATATTCAGGTTTCCTTACAATGTTTTCCTACACTAAAGAGCCTGTGATACATTGAAGTTTTCTATTAGACAAGTTTTAAAACCCATATGTGCCTGACAGGGTTTTGATTCCGTGACCCCTTGAAAGAGTCGCATTGTTTCACCGCTGGGTTACCACAGCTTATATTTCTCATAGTACAATTTATGAAATAAATTCATCATTATAAAACACTAAACCAGCATGTCATTCAAATTAAATTAAAGAAAAAGTAATGTAAATATAAACATATATACAAATATCATAATGCAAGCATATTACTCAACACTCGTACGAAGCTAGCAAATCGCTATAAATATATCCTAGACGATAATAATAATAATATATTAGAAACGAAAATAAACAAAGGTCGATCTCGGATGACTAAATCAAGAGCATTCCATGTTCATTTCCATTTATCCGTCAATACACTCGAGAACATCATTTACGAGTACCATTCGGTAAACAATACTAATGCTAATTGCCAACATGAAATGTTTGAAATGATTTAGTTCCCTCAAACACACAGGAAATACAAAGTAAAGTTAAAATAGCTCTTCTAATTTATATTTTCAACTCATCTGGTGTACGAAAGCCAGATTAAAACCATTCAAATCAAACACTTCTTTATCCTACCCTTATCCCACATTAAGTGAAGTCGACACAACATATTTTTCATAACTCCCTTCTATTCTTTTCTAAAATTCGGTAACACTGGCGCTACTCATTTTATATGCATGTCATACTTTACACAATCCAACCATCTCTTTTTAGGCCTTCTTAGATACATATCCATCAACATTCATATTTAACACTCGTTTTACTCACATGATTTTCATCCCTCCTCATTACATGTCCATACCATCCCAATCTTGCACCTCTCATCTTTTCTATAACGGGCATAACTTTCAGACTTGCCCTTACATACTCATTTCGTATTTTATCCAATCTCGTCACACCACAAATTCACTCTAACGTTCTCAATGCATTTGTAAGTACTCTTCTTTCATCCGTCTTTTTCATTGCACAACATTCTGATCCATACAATACGACAGGTGTTATGACTGTTTATAATTCAAATCAAACGCGTTGTTTTAATTATTTATTATTGTTAGTATATTAATTAATATCCACTCTATATAACAAATACAAATGACATGGGATTAAATTATATTAACACATACCGTTAAACGAGGGTAAACGTGGAAACCCATCGACCGTACTAAGATAACGAAAATTACAATTCTATTACTTTACTGCTGATGCTTTTGTCGGGTCACTAATGACCCAAATGTACGATATCTATTTGCCTAAGTAAAGTAAATATCATTAACCACAATAGACTTAGACATAGCAGTCGCAGTAAATAGCGTAGACGCCGATACTCAGATTTTGTTTTCAGGTATATTACTAGACCAAATTTCTACTGCTCTTCGTAGTTTGAAAGTTAAACAAACGACGCTGGTTCAATTCCGATTCGTAGGTACACATATCCCCGGAATTCTCAAGAAAATTGCAGGTTTTCATCCTAATGTTTTCTCACTGAGAAGCGATTGACAAATTGCAAATATCGATTAATATGTGTAAATTTTTCGTGAAAAGGGTTGTAGCAAAGACCCATTCTGCTCCAATGTGGATTGGTCTTTTACTTTTATCTCCGGAATTCTCCCCAGATACATGTATATATCCTGGTAACGTTATCCTTCACCGAGAAACGTGTGATAACTTCCAAATATAAATTAGACTCAAGTTTTAACACAAAAACGCATTGCCTGTAGTTTCAACCCGTGACTTCCTCGGAAGAGTCGCTCGGTCTCACCACTGCACAAGCCCACAAAATATGATATTACACAGTTTGAATATTAATTGAATTATACTGTGAAATTATATTTAATATATATAAATATATAATAACTGGCTTTTACATACAACTGTTGTCGCGTCGTAGGTTGATGATAAAGGCCGCTTTTCAATGTCATCCTATTCCTGTAGAAATAATAAGATTTCTATGGCTTATATGTCATCCTGGTCTATAAGAAATAATAGTGTCAAATTTCATCAATAGTGTCAAATTTCAATGGCTTAGCGAATTCCCTGTGAAAAAGTAAAAAATATACATCCATACTCACAACCTTTCGCATTTATTATATTAGTAGGATAGGTTAAGATAGGATTACTATTATCTCCATAGAACTTGAAGTCCTGGTAAGAAATAATTAGTGTTCTTGTAAAGTCTACGTGCCACAATATTTTTTTTCCTTTTTTATTGCAATGAGGAGTCAAGGTAAATCCTTATTTCAGTCGGACTTAGTACACAATTGCCTAATTTCGCCGACCTAACCCCAAGTCAAACAAAAAGCTTCAACGAAATTGGTACTTATGGGCATATTGCTTTAGTAATTACACAGAAGTAACACTGAAGGATAAATATTTTTTCATTCATCATAATGAGTATTCATGAAATATAATATTATATAAATAATATATGTAAATACAATTTTATAAAGAGGAAAAATTTGTATGTATGTTTGTAATGTTTTCATACAAAAACTACTGAACCGATCACAAAAATTCTTTCACCATTGGAAATGTGCATCTTTACTTAACAACATAGGCTATATAACATTTAAAATAAAATAGGGGGAATAGAGGGATAAAAATGTAATAAGGTATAAATAATTAGTCATAAAAATCCGTATTTGTATTCATTAGATTATGAATGTTAGTATTAGTAGTAATGTTAAATAAGAAATTAAACTTTTATGTTAACAAAAATAAATGTAGAGTTTGACTTAGTAGACTTTGCAATGCCATAAGATCGGTATGTACGCGGGTAAAACCGCGGGATATTACTTGTTTTATATAAACTTATGGCTATTAATAGTTTGGCACCATAATCAAAATTAACAATCATAGTATTTAGATACTTTCCCGTGAAAAAAACTCCTTGAAGGCATTATAATCATACTTTCTCCTGGTTAGGGAGTTTCCATCATAATCATTGATGATTGCTATCGTGAACATTTTGGGCATACAGCTTATACTGCTTAAACAGCGTATACTGTTGCTGATCAGCTTATTCCGGTAGGATAAGTAACTTAGAACCTATAATTTATTTTTATTTATTAAATTAATAAATAAATATATTATTATTCTAAAAACTAAAACTAAACCATTTTGGATCTTAGAATGGAATCACGCCTGAAAGACTTGAATGAACTTCCCTTTAGTGGCTACTTTGAGAGGATTACATAGTAGCAAAAAGCTGCTAGGCTCAAGCGGCGTAATATAGCTTGGCGCGGAAAATCCCTCGAGGAAATCGCGGAAACACGCGCCCTATAGCGAAATTATATTCTTCCAAATTTAATCACTTATTGTTAGTATATGTGTGTAGTAGTAAATAAAATTAATATCTGGCGTGAATATATTTTGTAGTTGTTAAGTTTTTTCCCAGAATTTTCGTTTAACAAAAAAATTGCTTTAATATAAAAATATATGGGATCAGTCTAATCTGCAAAGCTTAAAAGTATTGCAGATTAAACAGATCCCAGGAGACGAATCCCGAACGTGACTATCTCTATATTGACGTGGATAATAGTGCGTTTATTGGGGATCAAAATATTTTTCTGCTTAGAACGGATTTTGAATGTGTGGATGGTTACTTTTTCTCACGAACCTTCTTTCAGTTCTTTAAGTTCTTAATTCCATGTCTAAGTCTATGTACTTACAGTACATTCTATCAAAAATAAAATACAGAAAAAAAAACTTAACTCTTCCTTTTTCTTCGCTGTTATCGACTATAAAATATAAATCACTACTGTAAACTGTTGTCGCGTGAAAGTTTGATAATAGATGGCGCTTTTCAATGTCATCCTATTCCTGTAAAATTAACAGGATTTCTATAGCCTATATGTTATTTAGGTGTATATCGAATAATAGTGCAAAATTTCATCGATGTTGGTTCAGCGGATTCGCCATGAAAGAGTAACAAACATACATCCATACTCACAAACTTTCATATGTATAATATTAGTAGGATAGGATAGGATTCACTCATATTTACTGAATTGGAGAGTTCTAATCTAGTTTTTTTTGTATCTTTCCATTAAGTTCTTCCTGTTCCGTTAACCAAGATGGCATTTAATTTACAATAATTAACACGACACGCATTTATATCAATTAAGGAGGTTAAACGAATTGACATAGATTACATTTTGTTACACCCTATGCAATATAGGTTACATAATATATAAGCTCATGAGATTAAGAGCGATAAATTGAATTGGTGAAGCAAATAGAATAATGTAAAATGGCTGCCAATAAACAATCAGATGTCATGAGAATTGTATAAAAAAAATGGCTGATGTAAAATCACTACTAACTGTATTACGATTCGTACGTTTCGTAAATTGGATGCGCGAATATACAGCGAGAGAAAATCACTGGACGTGACATTTCTAATTGGACTGAATTTATACCTTCACATTTAGCTCTTGTTAGGTACATTAATTTTACAAAGGCCTTTTTTACAATTTTACAACGGTCCGTTGGCGCAGTTGCTAGTGACCCTGCCTTCAGCTCCGCGGGTCGCGGGCTCGATTTCTGCCGAGGGCAAACATTTTCTAAAAATGAATTTGTTGGTCTTGGAGTCTGTGTGTATATTTGTATTTTTTTAATTTAAGTATGTATTTAACAATATATAAGCATATATTCACCATTTGTCTGTATACCATAACACAAGTATTAAGTTACTTACTTTGGGGACGGACGACCGTGTGTAAGTGTCCCATTTATTTATTTATTTAAAGATATTATGCTGCAATGTTACAAAGTTGCGCCCGTTACAGAAAGAATGAGAAGCACGAGATTAAGTTGGTCATCATTACCCCGCCCACTTTTGGTCGGCACATGTTGTTACATGTTTTGACTAGTTATTTTACAACCGGCTGCGAACTTGACACTGATCTTAGTCGCCTTTTGCAACACCTCGACGAGAAATGAGGATGGTCTATTCTACTTAGCCGGATACTACACGGCAGGTCAACTTACCTTAGTCGCCTTTAACGACACCTCGGTAAAAGATGAGGGCGGTCTGTACTGCGACTGGATACCATACGGTGAGTCAACTTACCTTAGTCGCCTTTTACGAAACCTCGGTTAGAAGTGAGGGTGGTCTATTTTACTCAGGCGAATACCACACGGTGGACTACCGGAGTAATTTATTAGTCTATGATACCAAAACCCATCTTAATACATCCGAGGCCAACTAATAATCATATAAATTACTTATGTAAGTGCCTTCAAAAGTTTGTCGTTGAAGTTAAGTCCCTAAGTGAGAACAATGGCAGAGGAATTTACTTTACATTCATTAACAGTATTAGTCTTTGAACAACTTTGCAACTACCTGACGTGTTTATTAATTTGGAGTTCTACATCAAACATAAATTAATACTGTACTAGCTTTTACCTGCAACTTCGTTCGCATGGACAGTTGTCGCATGGTTGATAATAGATGGCGCTTTTCAATGAAACCTTATTTCTGTAGAATTAACAGGATTTCTATAGCCTATATACACCTCGGTGTATAAGGAATAATTATGCCAATAATAATGCAAAATAATGAATGATCTAATTTTTTCAATAATAGATAAAGATTATTCATCCCACTCTAAGTGGGATTGGCAAAATATGTTATTAACATGTTGTTACTCATTTTGGCACGATATTTTACGGCAGTCTGCCTGCATGACGTCAACTTACTTTAGGCGCCTGTTACGACATCTCGGTAAGAAATGAGGGTAGTCTATTCTACTCGGCTGTATATCACACGGCAGAAAGCTGATTTTTTGAATGATATATATTAAATATATATACTACTATTAAATATGTTACTAGATACTTGACAGATTATCCACACTGACTGAAAAACTACTGTAAGCTCTATTACAATAATTTTTAACAATATTTCCTTTATACTACATACAAGAGTATCTAGAATTGAGAAGCTTAAGCTATCTTTAAATCTGATAACTTAGTATATCAAACATATTAGTTAGTATATATTTCGACAATTCTCAGTATGTTTATAAAAAAAATGTCATAGGTTTTATTAATAGTCTTATTTTAATGCGCTACCTGAGATTAGTTTTAATTTGGTCGTCATTTAGTTAATGTTCATGTTCACACAACCAAAAAATGGCGTGACTTCAAATTGTCTCATCAATTCTAGAGCACCTTTTTTCACAAAAATGTTATTATAACTATAATTAATCATTATATAGCACATGCCACGCTGTCACACGTCACTCTTTTCGTGCGTATAAATCAAAATATATTCTAAAAGCATTTTCTTCACTCTGCTTTATTAAAACGTACGTCAAAGTTGTCACGATGTGTAGTGATGAAAATATAATACTGAAATAAGTGACATACTGAGTGACATCACGTATACTACATAATTAACTGGAAAGAATAAAAAAAGCAAATTTATGAATATTTTACGTTTGTGTATTTTTAAAAGACGACCAATGCAATTAAATGAATAATCTAGAAGGAATTATGAGGGCAAATCGCACCAATGACATTCTTACTTAAATATACTTATACGTCGTATTTATAGCCGTGTGGTATCCAGCTGAGTCGAATAAACCACCCTCATTGTTACCGAGGTGTCGTAAAAGGCGACTAAGACCCGCCGTGTGGTATCCGGCTGAGTATAACAGACTATTCTCATTTCTTACTGAGATATCACAAAAGGCGACTAAGGTAAGTTGACCCACCATGTGGTATCCACTACCACATGGTGGTTGATTAGAATAGACCACCCAATTTTTACCGAGGTATCGTAAAATACGGCTAAAGTAAGTTGACGTCAGGCAGGCGGCCGGTGGTAAAATACGTAGCCAACATGGGACAACATGTTTAGAACATGTTATGTTAGAGTGGGATAAGGGCAGGAGGTTGAGGATGACGCCGTATTTAGTTCGTTTATATTTTTATTTTCGATTCATCTTTCAACTCTAAATTGAATTGTTTGATTGATTTCAAAGAACTTTTTAAATTCGGTCATTTCAATAGAACTACAGTGTTAGATTTTTAGTGTTGGTTGGTTAATATAACAATTATTTTGACAAGATATGCATGTTTTAATGTATGTAAATCAGCAAAATCACACTTACTAGAATCTTGGAATGACAATTTCATACTATAACTTATTTTATTATCGTGAGAAAAACTGTATGACGTTATAAAATATGAAGACAGCGTCTGTGAAACGTAAAAATTCAATCATCGTAAAATTATTTTCAGAAAACCTATCAAGACTGATAAAAGATCTTCTAGTGCTTGTTGAGACTGTTATAAAAATATATGTAAAGGTTTTTTTACATTAAAAGAATTTTATACATATTTGCGTTTCTCCAACCGTAATATTGTTAATGAAGATACATACAAATGCCACCTAATTAACGAACGGAGTAAAAGCGAAAAGAAAATGCAAGTCCAGTTTACTACACTTGTTTAGAGGCAAAATCAATGGTGGGGGTTGAATTATTTGTGTATAATACCGCTTGCTTGAGCAATGCGGGGCATTGCGATGTTGTTGTGGAGATTATCTTCTGATGATGCTTCGGTTAAAGGGCGAAACAATCATAGAGATTGTCGTAGTAAATGTGTGTAGTGTGTTGTTGGTGGTGATTACTTGTGTTACCCCAGGCAAACCCCTGGCAGACACCAATGAGTTAAAACTTGTCTATCTCTTGCAATTTATCACACACTTCTCGGTGAAGGAAAACATCGTGAGAAAACCTGCATATAATTACAGAATTCTGGGAATATGTGTAACCTACCTGCATTGGAACAGCGTGGTGGGTCTTATCACCAACAATACGTTCCAAAAATGACGGGCCATGTCCAGTAGTGGAATACTATATAAGCTTTGATTGTTCTAAATTTCATCAATAATTCTCCAGACAGATAACCAGACTTTCAAATTTATGATATTAAATATGGACAAGTCTTTATAAAATCTCATAGGTATTTCTCCTGGGGACATGTGAAACAAATCCTAACACCATTCAGTATTCAGAGCACGTCTTAAATATAACATTCATAGTTTCTGCTCTAGCCGTCTGTATGTGACCTTGTTGAAAGACTTTCATAAACATGATAATTTATATGTATTTTCAGGTGTAAGAACAATATCGCGTGTACCATAACAATCAGTAACACATAAATTAGAAATTCTAATTAACACCCATGAAAATCTACAGCTGCTTGAATATTCGATCTAAAACATCGAACGTGTATAACCAATGCCCGAAGCCTTTTAATTATAACCAATTGTGATATTTTACTACAAATAATAACATGTATCCGATTCACAAATTGTTGTGCGTGTAATTTATGTGACAGAGTTAATGAGATTTACGTTAATTAACTTTAACAAATCCAAATTATTTCCTATTCTATAAATAATATATTTGGTTTATATTATTTATTTATATATAAGACACACCATATTATTGAAATAACATGAATAATTGTTTATGATTTAAAGATGTAATATTTGTAGTCCGCAAATCACGAAATAAAAGAAAGTCGTAGCATAAATACACTCTGTTTCTTGTATTGGGAATTGCTACTTTATCTATCACTAGATTCATAGCAAGGCAGTTATTATTGTGATTAAATACCTTAACTCCTGCCCCACCCACTCACAACAACGGATCGGCACAACATGTTTGTCACTTCCATTCTGTCCTATCATTTGTCAACTCTGGAAGTACTCCTTCTATATGCATTCCATAACTCACACTATCTCTTTTTCGGTCTCCCTTTATATCTATCCCCATTCATACTTAACGATCGCTTCGTCACATGATTTTTATCCTTCCTTATTATACCCTACCAACTTAATCTCGTACTTTTCTTCTTTTCTATAATGGACGCAACTTTTAGACTTACCCTTATACACTCATTTTGTATTTTAACCAATCTTGTCACAATTACATCTCTAAGTAATAATTGTATTAACTAGTACAAAAGCAATTTCCCTTATGGGCTTTTGAGCACAAAATGCACAAAATTTTATGAAATGGGGAATAGAAATGCAACTGCACAAAAATATGATCACCAACGAGAATGAGGTGTTTATAAAATAGTAAGCAGCAGTCGGATTTATATTATCATTCAAATAAAAACAATAGGTAATCTTATCATTTAGTTAGTATGCAAAATCTATACTAATATAATATGAAAATATAATATAAAGAGTTCGTTTGTTTGAACGTGCTAATCTTTGGAACAACTGGATCGACTTGAAAAATTATTTTAGTATAAGATAGTCCATTTATCGAGGAAGACTATAGGCTATATAACATCACGCTAAGATGAAGAGGAGCAGCAGTAAAAAATATTACGCCAACGGCAAAATTTAAAGCTTTCCTTGCATGCGCTAAGTAAACGGTGAAAGTTATTCAAAAATCATGTATTACAAAATTGTTCCTCTCTAAAAGTTTTAAATAAAAGTCCGCGACAGCATATGTCTAGCTTTTAAGGTTGTCCCACTTTAACCATTATTATGGCTATCATAACACAATATTACGGTTTTAATCTTTCTACGCGGGCGACGCCTTCATATTTTAATATAAGCATTTTTTTGCGCACACAATTATTATACTGTGTTTAATAAACACATTTATTTTATTATACTTCTATCTTAAAACATACTTGAAACAGGCATACTTGTTCTTTTATCGCAACTGTCATCTCCATTACTATTATGTTTAAGTAGCTGGCTGCCCTTTGGAGGTCCAAAAACCCTTTGAAGTTATCTCTCATGTCATAATGTGTTGTATAACTACAGCCAGAATTTGGAAGTTTCTAGTGAACTAATATTATTGGTTAATTTTATTGAAATATAATGATCAATCTTTAGGACTTTAAATTTAAATATTATATGGAATTTCTTAGCTTTGTATAGGTTATTTAATTTTTCCATTTATTTTATTTCCTGTTCTTAATGTCCTTTGGCCAAACGATTAAATAAATAAATAAATTTCCTTTTATGCTTTGTCAACTGTAACGCTCATGTCGTCACCATCTGTAATTGACGATACATCTAACTAAAAACCGCTTTATATTAATAATGTTTTATAATAATGTGAATGATATTTATATTTGTCGTTGATTGCCTTACAAAAATAAATTAATGTTTCTTATTTAAACTTTTAAATACATGATATATAAAAGAAGTCAAAGTGTAAGTAAATAATACTCATAAATTCAAGTTCAAGAAGGAAAACATGATAAATAAATAAATAATAATAATAAATATTATATGCCGTGTGGTATCCGGCTGAGTAAATCGAGTACCCTCATTTCTTATCGAGGTGTCGTAAAAGGCGACTAAGGTAAGTCGAACCGCCGTGTGGTATCCGGCTGAGTAGAATACACCATCCTCATTTCTTACCGAGGTGTCATAAAAGGCGAATAAGGTAAGTTGACCCATCGTGTGGTATCGTCCTTGGATCCGATCCGCCGCAGGCGAGCGGGGCGCAGGCGACTCGCCGAAGTCCGTCGCATGCCGCCCTAACGGGGACCTCCGAGCGATCCGAACGGGGTTCATCGGACGCTCGCTGGAGTTAGGTCCCCGAGGCGGTCGATGCATCTGGTGCTCCCGATGCATCGATTAGCGGAGGGAGGGGCCACTGTTTAGAGAGGCCCCGACCCGGAGGTGGCGCTCTCCGGGGTACAGAGCTGCTGCTGGCGGGGATGGGGGGCAATGTCTTCATAGGTACCCTGTCCCCGCCACCAGCAGCGTGGTGGAGCACTGTCAGGTTTTTAGTCGGTGAGAGTCCGACATACCCGCCGCTCGTCCCCGTCGGGCGGTGACGACCCATAATGGGTTTTCCTGACATAAAAAAAAAAAAAAAAAAAAAAAAAAAAAAAAAATCGTGTGGTATCCGGTTGAGTATAATTGATCACCCTCTTTCTTACCGAGGTGTCGTAAAATACAACTAAGTTAATTTGACGTTAGTCTGCGGCCGGTCGTAAAATACGTAGTCAAATCATCATGTCATGTCACACGTTTATAATACATTGTGCTCGTTAACACATTTTCACAAAAAAATTATTTCGGGTTTCATCTTAATTATTTTCCAAATAACGTGATTTTATGTTTTGGTATATAAAAATAATCACTTTTATTTCAAATTTTGCACATCACTCGCAAACAAAGCTTTAAGCCATAGATAATGATAACAAAAATCATAAGAAATCAAAAACAAAACATAAGAATATTGGTGCTATTTTTTCGCGTCCAAACATAATAATGAACCTCAAAAATATTCAAAATGAATGCTATCTCACAAAGGAGGTTTATTTCACTGGTTATTTGTACAGCTGTTACATATTGCTCTGGGGACACATTTTGAAAATGGGCACGGCATAATGGCAATGCTGTTCTGCTTATATTACATTGTTTTTTGTTTTTCTAAATGACTTTCATTACAGGGTATTACGATTTTCTAAGTGTGATTTATAATACATTATGTCGACGTAACAGATTCTTGATATCATAAACATACAAAAGTAGTGTCATAAAGTTAAAGTAGTATGTAAGTATAATTTATTGAACAATTTATTTTACAAATTTTTAAGACAAAATTCGATGTATATCATAGACATATGAGAGGTCACAAAAAGCTTATGATACTTGTGTCGCGACTTAGCAGAGTTAGCAACTCATTCGATGGTGTCGGTATTCGCTTCTACAATCAAATTCCGCAATCCATACTTGATCAGTCTACAGAAAGGTTTAAATTAAGTATAAGAGATACGCTTATTCGTAAAGCATATTACAAAACTGGATGTAAAAAATGCCTGGATGAAAATCATTCCAGCTTCATACAATACCGCGGTTTAATAATGTAAAATTAAAAATGTGTAAATGATTGACCGCCGAGTTTCTAGCTGGCTCTTCTCATAGCAACATTCCGCACCAGTTGAAGCTTCATTAATCATAACGATCATTGACGATTCAAAAGTGCTTGAAAAGACTTATTAATTAAATAAGTCTTTTCAAGCACTTTTGAAGCGTGGTTGCTCCACAACTTACACTATCTTCCACTAAAAGTCCTATCCAAATCAGTTTAGCCGTTTCGATGAATGTCTTATTGACTTTAACATTATTTACTCTAACATGTATTTGAAACAAATTGTAACAATGTATAGATAGATAAGCTCTTCATTACTTACTTGCCTTATTGGAATCAATTACATTCTAAAATAACAAAAATATTGATAGTCGTAACAACTTCAATAAAACTATTTGAACTCCAATCGGATTAATGCGAAGATATCGAGATTTGAAACTTCATTCAAACTAGTTTATTAAATTTCAAACCCTAACTATTTACTCCTTAGGTATCTCTTATCGAAGAAACTCCTTAATGTACTCGTTAAATATATTTTTAGCTATCACTAGACATCATTAACATTATATGCTATGTGCTATTTGTACATAGTACATAGTTGTATTCAGTTTTACTTAACTTTTCTTTTTGCTCTGTCAAAAAAGTAAATTGCCTTAATAATATGATTCATTGAACATGATTGACATGAGTAGATTTCAGTGTCGTCAACTGAAGAGACAGAATATCCGGATATGTGAATATTTTCACCTAAAATACAATGAGAATGCTTTTTAGCTATTTGTCAAATCAATGCATATGAAATAATATTAAAATCATGCTCGTGTCATATCAAATACATGAAACTTTACTGTCCTTTTGTAATATTTATCAATTATCTCTTTAATATTTAAATGTCGTAATCTTGTATGTATATAAATATATTTTCTGAATCTCGGAAACAGCTCCAACGATTTTCCTGAAATTTAGCATGTAGGGGGTTTTAGATGAGAAAAATCGATCCAGCTAGGTTTTATTTTTAAAAATTTCTTTTTATCCCTGTTTTTGGGCATTTAAAAAATGTTAAAGTGTAGAATTAAAAGCAAAGGATTTTTTAGTTGTCAATCGTAATGCTGTGATAGCCGATGGGTAACGGGCAAAATGAATATGTTTAAAACCCGGGTTTGAATCCCTCATGTTATCGGTGCCTTCTTTCTTTTTATTTTTTTTATCTTTTAAAAAACTACCGAACAAGGCTGGGTCACCCAGGTACTATATTATTAAAAAGAGATAAAATTATATATTAGAAGATAACAAAGAATTATTTTTATTACTATATACATATATGAATTTATGAAATTAACCAAATATTTATGCACCAATATTATTAGTATGTAATGAGGCAACTCAAATACGTAGTTACTAAAGAAGAATACAGAAAATTTATAAAAATGAAGTAGATACCTGTTTATGATTACTAAATAACTGGGTAATGATATCCACTAAAGGTTTGTAGATTTATAACTATTTAACTGTCCACTTATAAATCTTATCGTACTTTTCTTCTAATAACTTACGTTAATAATTTACATTTAGAATAATGCTTCCTATACAGAAATGTGTCATCTTCTTTAAGATTTGTAAATATCAATAGATAATGTTCCCTGAAATTGAACACAGAACCTCCTGTAAACTTTCAACTGAATAACCATTACTGATTTCTAGTTACAAGTCGTAAATTACTATATAATCAATTGTAATTAATAATATTTAATAAATTACTTAAGCCGTGAAGTCATGTCTATTCTTCTCCTTGAATGTTTTAATACCCAAAAAGAAAAGTTATATTTCATTTTCATTGGACGCTAGAGGTGCTTCGAATAACCATTAATCAACGTCACTTTCAGCTAAATATATGGATTTGAAAATAAATTTCGAACCCGCGCAAAAGTTAAAGAGCCTTTACAGTAATACTCCTATTATAAGTTTTCAAGTGGCATTCAATATGAAGCAAATTAAAATGAAAGTTCCCTTTCATGATGTTCAGAGTAAACGTAGTCGATTTTCAAAAAGTATTCGCAAATTGGTAAATAAAATAGAATAAAAACAAGAAGAATAACTTTACTGCACAAATAAGAATACAAAGGGAACATCCCTTCTTCTTTTCTCTTTTTTTCTTCTTGTTATTTTTCAACCGATGGACGTCCACTGTTGGACACTGTCTCTCCCAGGGGATCAAGGGTCCAAGGTATCTCCACACCCCACGATTTTGTGCCGCTTGGAACCAACGACTCCCCGCGACCTTTTTGAGGTCGTCAGTCCAGCAGCTTAGGACCACACCGCCCATCGGTTCTACGTACTATGGCACAGCATAAACATGTTATTACATGAATCGGCTATTTATTTTACGACCGACCGCCTGTCTGACACCTCGGTAAGAAAGAGGGTGGTCTATTCTACCCAACCGATTACCACACGGTGTATTGATACTGCAGTATGTGTATTATTCAAAATAGTTCGTAGATATTGTCAATCAATCATGGTTTAACCACTTTAAAGGTTTGATATAAAATCATCTAAAAGCTTGTACATCTATTTGATGACTGATGCATTTCAGTTGTACAAATTGGAATGCTCTGATATGTGAGTGAGCGACCGAAATATTATCTCAAAGCGATCAATGACAGCGATCTAACTTTAGCGCTTTGATGTTGTGTTAACCAACTAGCTAGCTTTAAACAGAGAACGGAAGTATGTCACCGATCGTAAATAAACATTTTACAGAGTAGACAAATTCCCACAGAGAAATGAAAATTTTTAATTGGAAACACCAGTGTATAGGTCATTCGACTAGGGCTGAGTTATTAATTTTAAACCCCTTGAGAAAAGGTTATTAGGTTTTGAATGGGGACGTAATATAATTTATAGATGACTAAAAAAAAATGGGTCACGGGTTCAAACCCGCGCAGGTACTAATGAGTTTTTCTGTTAAAACTTATGTCTCTAATAGACAATTGCGATTTACCTTACCTTGGTAAGGATACCAAGGTGTCGTAAAATATGACTAAGGTAAGTCGCCGTCAGGCAGGCGGCCGGTCGTAAAATACGAAGCCAAATCGTGTGACAGTATGTTTATAACATGTTGTGCCGACCGATAATTGCAGGAGGATTACTCATACTGCACTATTATAACCATGGTGCGATAAAAGTGCGTTTCTACTATTGGTAAAAACGCAATTGGTAGAATATATTTTCTATTTACTACATTGCGTTTTATAGCAAAAGAATTTAATTATTACTTTTGTTCTAAAATATGATTAACCTACCAATCCGCATGGAGCAGCGTGATTAGAGAATTTATATCATTCTCTTTAAAAAGAGAAGGGCTTTGCCCAGCAGTATGACAGTTACAGCTATCGAAAATTTTCTGATGATGGCTAATGATGGATTCCAACTTTGTTGATTCCTACAATGCGAGTTACATAAAAGATATTTACATTTATCTTTTATCTTATACAATATAAATAAAGGTTATATTCAGTAATTATGAAATAGCGGCGCACAATTTTACTAAGATACTCGACTCACGTTTCGCTTTACAACCAAAGATAAAGCAATTTTGCGATATTGCTTCCAAACTTTAGGGCATAGCAACGCGTCGTACAAGAAACGATACCAAAGAATTTTTACTCTTTATCATAGTAGCAGTGGAATTTTTAAAAGTGTTACACTATTATGTCCGCCTTATGGTATCCGGCTGAATAGAATAGACCGTCCTCATTCCTCGCCGAGGTGTCGTAAAAGGCGACTAAAATAGGTTGACCCGCCGTGTGGTTTCCAGCAAAGTAGAATAATCCACCCTCATTTCTTACCGAGGTGTCGTAAAAGGCGACTTAAGTAAGTTGACGTCAGATATGCGGCAGGTCGTAAAATACCAAGCCCACGTGACAACATGTTTAAAACATGTTTAAAACATGTTGTGTTGACCCTTCTTAGAGTGGGATAAGGGCAGGAGAATAATGTTTTTACTACTATGTATAAACAATAAATTAATAATTAACGAATAAAATGAATAACTTGAATAATAAAATGAATAATTTCTTATATGGATTGTTTTGCTATCATTGAGAAAGAATTCCTTATTTCCTAAGGATATCCTTTCCCTGTTTAGATAATTTCCGCTTCCTCTGTCATTCCTAAGCAGAGATATCATTTTTCCTTTTATATGAAGATTGAGAATATGTAGGTTTTATACGCTATTTAAATATATCAATATTTGTCAGAAGCAAATTCTGAAGAATTCGCTTCGTTCAGAAATTATCGGAAATTATTCATTTTTCGACTTGTCAAACAACACCTTAATACCTATATAGAAATGAATGTATATCTGTATGTCCTTAACAAACTCCAGAATAGCGGGATCATTTTTAATGGATTTTCAGACAATCTTTAGAATGACCATGAAAAAACAAACTATAAATCTCGGTAATATAAATGTACTCAACATTTTTTAATCAAAAACCATTCGCGTTCCTATAAATACACTCACGCAAACATTATTACTTAAATATTGTGTTGCGTAAAACTTTTACAAAAGTGCTACTTATATAAAATAGTTTGTAGAGTAATTTTGTACCAAATTACAATGGATTTATTTTGCTATAATCCTCGTATGTTAAGGAAATCGCTTTACGATCTAGTTGTGTCGCCTTTAAAGATAGGCCAAGAGTGACGATGTTTCGGTTACGGGGCTAAACGATCATTGAGACTAACTTTAGATTTAAGTGAATATGTGCAGTGCTTGTGTAGTGTGGTGGTAGTTGGTGGTGCCTACGTTTACTTTATTAATAACGTATAATTGACGGTCCTTTAAGGACCTTTGCTGTCGAAAGTTACACTACATCATATATAAGCCTTTTAAAATTCTAAAATAGGGAATAAAAAGTTAATAAACAGTACATACAGCGTTGTCACATTTAAAAAACAACTACATATTCGTTTTGTATTAAATATACTATTTTTATTGAAATAGCTCAAATACATATAAAGCAATTTCAAGGATATTGTTTGAGCCTCGAACAAAAAGCTTACAAATATTCGATAAAACATTCCCGCTGTTCACACCTCGAGGCGTTAGAGAAAAATAAATATTATTAAAATACTGTACCGTGATCCGAAGTCTAATATAATGTTGAGATAGACCATTGCTTCCACTTCCTTTTTCTGTCTCTTTTCCTCCTTAGTAGTGAATACTACCCGTCCTTGTCTAATGCCACCACCAGGTAGGGGGGATGTTTCGAGGTGGGCCTCGAAACTTTATTCGTCATTGACGTTGTTGTTTTCACTTCGTTCGGACGCTCCACTGGTAAGTGCTAGTATATTTATTTTATACGTATACTATAACTATAATAGTCAACACAGTGTTCTAAAAACGTGTTGATTATTAAAGCTAAAACGCTATGCGTCCGTGTTTCTTTTTCCAGTGTTAAGTAGTGAATTTTATTTTTGTTCGGTAACGGATAATATTTGCTTTAGATCTAAATTTGCTGAAATAATTGGTAAAATATGAGTGAAGTGAATCTACAAAACGATTTGAGAGACCAGAACTTACCAAATAATACTGAAGGCGAAAATAATAAAAGGAAAAGACAATCTAATAAGCCTTTATCACGATCGTCCTCATCAGAAAGTGATTCAAGCAGCAGTGATGATTCATCTACCAAGCGTTCTCGCCGTCATCGACGCAAACGCTCTCGTAGACAGGCCCGCGAAAATAGTAAATTAGATAAGCTCATTGCGGAAGTAAACAACATTAAGTCAAGAATATGTGACACTGAATATATTGATGGTACTATCAGCGAGAATTTGTATAGTGACTGTCAGTCGGAAATAGAACAAGGCGAGTCATTTACGTTATCGTTTGGAACGAAATTAAAAGATCCCAATATACTAACGAGTCCTACATCATATTTGGAAATTTTAAAAAGGATTCAAAGATTAGGTGACGTGGATTGGCAAAATGTAAGGTACGCAGAAGTACAGAAAAATTATCGACATACCCCCGGTTTTACCGAACTTGAAGCTAACGACGAAATAAAACAATATGAGACTTCACGCACATCTGTCAATGCCGATAAAGCCTTTGCTGCTATTTGCTATGCTCTGATCAAACAAAAAGATCACCTTGAAAAAGAACTTCGTGGATTTTTATCTTGGGCGAAAGGTTCACGTGACCTCAATTTTAATTCAATCCATGAAAAGATTGAAGATATTTTTGTAAATGGTGACTTTTCACATATATCTAACGATGCCCTTCAATTAGTCTGCGGCCATAGAGCCGAAATTATTCAACACAGACGAGAAGCGATCTTGGCATCGGTTAAAGACCCCTTACATAAAAGAATTTTAAGGAAAATACCGCCCTCTTGCAGCAACTTATTTGATGCTGAAAAATTCTCTTCTGCCTTAGAAAAGATGGGAGAACATCATAAAGTATTCTGGCCTCATTTTAAAGACCGCGTATCTGCTACGCAAACCGGTCCAACTTCTAAAGTTCCTACTGCTGGAACTTCTGGGTCATATCATAATCAACCAGGATATAGACCTAATAATATTCAGTATGCCAACAATAGACCCCGTGGTGCCTTCAATTCTAATAAAACATTTCGGGGCAGAGTCGGTACTGCCAATAGCCGTAGAAATATTGACCAAGCAACAGCAGGCCGAGGTTCACTTGGACGACATACCTCTCCCTCATCCCGCCGGGATAGGAGAAATAATCGAAAGTATTGACTCACCGAGTCCCTTTCGTGCCGGCCAGCTAAAACATTATCGGAAAAGATGGGAGAAAATGGGAGCACCCGATTATATAATAAAATTGATTTCCGGTTATCGTATCCCATTTTCAAAGCGGCCGCCACTACATCTTCCCAATCGATACAACATACGGCAAGCCACTCTCGAAACCAAAGAGATGACTGCGATTATAGAAAGGATGAAAAAAGAACGTGTTCTGGTACCAGCACCAAAAACGCACAGTTTCCTTTCACGTATGTTTCTTGTTCCCAAATCGGACGGGTCTATGAGACCAATATTCGACCTCAGAGCTTTAAATCGATATGTGGTCACAACTCCTTTCAGACTCATCAACGTACACAAAGTTCCAAGATTTTTGCAACCAAACGATTGGCTTGTCAAAATAGACCTTTCACAAGCATATTTTCATCTTCCAATAAGCACATCTCACAGACGCTTCCTGCGGTTGATGTATCGTCAAGAATTATTGGAAATGAGGTGTCTCCCCTTCGGATTGAGCTCTGCTCCCAGGACATTTGCTACTGTAAGCAATTGGATAGCAGAGATACTCCGACAGAAAGGAATCAGACTTCTCGTGTATCTAGACGACTATCTAATCGCCAGTACAAGCCAACTTATATTGAAGAGACATTTGGCCATCGCTCTAGAAGTTCTCAATCATCTAGGTTGGATCTTAAACGTTGCCAAATCTGTGTTAACTCCAAGAACAAGCATGGAGTATCTAGGAATAGTGTGGGATCCTTGGATAAATCGCAAGTTTCTACCTACCCCAAAGTGCCAGAAGATAAAGAGCGCCATTTTGAAAATTCTGAATGTTCAAAAAGTAAGACTACTAGACCTGCAAAGTCTAGTGGGCATGATGAATTTTGCAAGTTACGTTATTCCACGCGGGCGTCTAAATTATCGACAGCTCCAGAAATTAACGATCATTCATTACAACCGCAAAGCAAATCTAGTAACCTTAAACGGAGGATCGAAGATGGATCTCGACTGGTGGTTAAATCATATCCACGAAAGGTCTCCAATCCATGTCTCTCAACCGACACATTTCATGGCCACCGACGCCTCGGACATTGCATGGGGTGCGCAATTAAACAGCGTCAAATTGTCGGGGAATTGGTCCCATTCAGAGAAGAGCCTGCACTCGAACATGAAGGAGCTATTAGTAGTCTTAAAAGTTTTAAAAGATCAAGGTCCGAACCTCCAGTCAACTACAGTACACTTGCAATGCGACAACAAAACTGTTGTAGCGTACTTACGCAACGAGGGAGGAACGAAGTCTCTGAATTTACTGGCTTTGACATACAAGATCTTTCAACTACTGGATTTCTATCAGATAGATCTACTAGTATATCACCTTCCAGGAATATACAACGCCGAGGCAGATCATCTGTCACGTCATCGGTCTATACCAGAATGGCACCTCCTGCCTCGAGCGACAAATCCCATATTCTCCAAATGGGGAACTCCGATCATAGATCTATTCTCAACAAGACTGACTCGTGTAGTGACAAGATACTGCACTCTGGACTTCAGAGACAAGGATGCAGAGTTTCACGATGCACTGTCAAGAATGTGGAACTATGCACTGGCGTGGGTCTTTCCACCCCCATTTTTGATACCGAGAGTTCTCCAGCACCTGAATCAATGCAAAGGCACGTATCTGATAGTGGTGCCAAGGTGGGAGAAGGTATTTTGGCGTCCAGATTTACGGCCAGATTTAAGAGATTGGACGCCGCAGCAAAAAGATCTATTGATTACTAGCTGGCGTCCTTCAACACTAAGAACTTATAAACCTGCTTGGTGCAGATGGTTAAAGTGGACCAATTCCAATAAAGTTTCTTGTAATAAGCCTTCTGGATCGGACTTAGCACGGTTTCTGTCAGACCTATTTTTTGTAGAAAAGCTTTCGTACAATACGATTCTGGTTCACAAGTCTGTAGTGGCCACACTATGCGATCCAGAATGTTCTGAACGATTAAGCGGCCACCCCTTCGTTAAGCGAATTTTGAAAGCGATAGCTGTATCAAAACCAACCATGCCTAAATCTATAATATGGGATATTGATGACGTAATAAAATTTATGTCGCGAACAGACCCTAAGACTGAAAACTTGTATCAAGTATCGAGACATACAGCTGCGATATTGTTATTGTATTCTGGAAGGAGAGTACATGATTTAACTCTTCTAAATATTGACTCGGAAAGTTGTATAATTCATAATGATTATATAGTCTTATGGCCTGTGTATGGATCAAAGACTGACTCTGCTGATTATCGTCAGTCTGGTTGGAGGCTTAATGTTAATTCTAATATAAGATTGGACCCTGTTTTCTGGATAAATAAATTAATAATTACTGGACAAGACAGAAGACAATCTGCCAACTGTTCAAAGTTTTTTGTAACAACTTGTGGAGTACCCAAGCCAGCTTCTAAATGCGTAATTTCAGGCTGGGTTAAAAATTTATTAAAAGATGCTGGTATAGAGGCTACTGCTGGTAGTTTTAGAGCTGCGGTCGCCTCTAAAAGTTGGATCGAAAATATGTCTATTGATGATATACTATCCAGAGGAAACTCTGGATAGTATATCATCAATCTGGATCTGATCTGGAGATCAGAAAACACCTTCCGAAAATTCTACTGCAAACAAATATTACAATCGAATATGCAAAATAAAAAGCAAATCTTTCAGATTGTTAAGTGATAACATTGTATACATTATATTTATGAATCACTAGCGGCCTGCCCCTGCTTCGCACGGGTATAAAATATGTATCCCATGTCAGTCAGTGTAAAAAAAATGATTAAAATTGATCCAGTAATTTTGATATGGCGCTGTATTTAAAAAATGATTTTCCCTATTTTCCCGCTTTTCTATTGAAATTTTTCCTAGATTTTCGTTGCTATAAACCTCACGGAGCCCGAGACCTTTCCAACGAATGCAAAAACGTGGAAATCGGTTCGTGCGTTCTGGAGTTATATCGTCAGGAAGGAAAACCCGACTTATTTTTATATAGTAGATTGTCTAATTACAATCATTTGAATTATGATAATCTCTTATTTTAGTGCCAGCATACTCGTCCGTCCTTGTTATATAACAAATCTAGAAATTATTATTTACTTGATCACATTGACGTTTTAACCACCACCAGGCGATAGCAAACATCTCTCAACATTATATTAGACTTCGGATCACGGTACAGTATTTTAATGCAAGCGTTTTACCTGAAAATAAAACGTATATTAAAATACTTACCTGATCCGAAGTCTAATATTTTGGAATACTGCCTGGTGACCAAAACAACAAGTCCAATGACGAATAAAGTTTCGAGGCCCACCTCGAAACATCCCCCCTACCTGGTGGTGGCATTAGACAAGGACGGGTAGTATTCACTACTAAGGAGGAAAAGAGACAGAAAAAGGAAGTGGAAGCAATGGTCTATCTCAACATTATATTAGACTTCGGATCAGGTAAGTATTTTAATATACGTTTTATTTTCAGGTAAAACGCTTGCATTTTCGAAGTCAAGAATTTCTTCCATTATGGTTGGGGGCTTAAACTTTTTTCAGTAGGAAAGATTGCGAAAACAACTTTCCAATTTGTTAAAGAGTTTTTAATTATAAGAGTAAACGGTCTGTTCTTAATACAATTTAATTTAGTTTCCGTTTAGTTAGTGAATTTAAATTTATGCAGCAGTCATACATACTTGAGTATGTAATCCCTTGACTAACGGATCCGTGGCTCAGTGGTCGAGTAACGTCCTACTTGAGGCTATATTCAAAATTCTTTATTGTAGGCTTGTATTCAAAATTCCATAAAATGCCATGTCTATTTTCCAGTTAGTGTTTAGTCTAGTTTGGTAAAAGGTAGACCGATGCTAGTCAACATTTTAACTGCAAAGCCGTATCGGCAACTGATTTGCTAATCCGGTCAGCTTTATAGAAACCATAGAGTGAGGTTTATGTAAGCGTGATTACGGTTCAGACTTTTATGTATTAAAATCAGTTTAGGAAGCAAATAAGCACAAATCTTGTAGTTTATAAGAACCGGTTCCCGTGAAAATTTATACAAATTATTTCTATCTCTTTATCATAGAAGAACTTTATGGCAGAAACCGCGTCCAAAAAAAGCTACCTATATGTAACATCTAACCACTAACCATCCAACAACCAAGCATATGCCAAGATTACATCAATAACAAATTAAAAACAAAAATAATGATATATCCTATCATATCTCATCGTATCCTATTCTATCTTACTTCCTACTAATATAATAAATGCGAAAGTTTGTGATTATGTATGTATGTTTTTTACTCTTTCACGGCGAATCCGCCAAACTAATATCGATGAAATTTGGTACAATTATTTCTTATACACCGGAATAACATTTAGGCTATACAAATCCTGTTAATTCTACAGGATTTGGATGATATTGAAAAATGCTTTCTATTATCGACCTATCATACTCATCAAAATATTCGTGAGAAGATTAATTAATTGTTTAAAAGCAACAACGGCAGGAAGCTTTGGAACCAAACACGCATAATTGGTCTCTATATTGCGGCTCTTTTGATAAAACAAGGAAATGTTTTTCCTGTTATCATGGGAAAATTATGTTCTAACGGAAGCCGCTAGTTACCGGTGCACGGTTGCTTTCGAGAATTTTCATTATATTACTTTATGGAGTCAAATTTTCGTGTAAAAGTTCTTAATTATAAAGGGTTGATGGAAAACAAGATGTTCCATTATTAAAACTGGATGAAAACGTTTTTATCGTATTCCATTATCTTCTAACCCAAAACAGTATTACGCAATAATTTAACGTCTTATTACCTTAAATACCTTCTTCTTCTTTATACTTAACTAGAAATTGCCAGCGTCTCCGCCCGCATGGAAAGATTAAAACCGTAATATCGTATTTTAATAACTATAAAAATGGTTAAAGTGGGTTAACCTTAAAAGCTAGACATATGCTGTCGCGGAGTTTTATTTACAACTTTTAGAGGGGAACAATTTTGTAATACATGATTTTTGGATAACTTCCACCGTTTACTTAGCGCACCCAAGAAAAGCTTTAAATTTGGCCGTTTTCGTAATATTTTTGATTGCTGCTCTTCTCCTATTCATCCTAGCGTGAAGTTATATAATTATAGCCTTCCTCGATAAATGCACCAATCTTCCAATCAAAATCAAATCCAAATCCAATCAAAATCTTACAAACAAAGAATTTTTTAATAGGTCCAGTAGTTCTTGAGATTAGCGTATTCAAGTAATCACACAAACAAACTCTTCAGCTTTATATATTAGTATAGATTATATACTAGCTTTTACCTGCAACTTCGCATGGACTGTAAAATAATATCATCTGACAACTACTGTAAAATAATAATATCTTAAAATAAGCCAAAAGCTTCTGTGATTGATTGTATATGCTTATGTTATTATTATTTGCTATATATGTAAACGCTTATTATCTAAAATTTTCATACAAAACGGTCAACTACTATTACATGTTCAATTACTAGTGCACTTACCTTACATAATATTTAAACAATACTTTAATATGCTGAGTTGTAGTTAGCGGTTTAAAGAAAGTATTTTATCTATTTCAATAATTATCTTTTAAAGTTATAACTTTATTTATAATCATTACAGTTAGTATGTGTAAATAGGTCGTTTATAAAAAATGGAAGCCAGTGGGCTAAGCGTTCACGTATAGGTAAGTGATGTACTTCGAGGGCTTAATCCATCGTATGGTAGTTGAGAATGATCGATCTTTAGTTCGACGTCAAGCTGTTGCCCTTTTAATTACTGGCATAACACCTACGCATGGCATAATAATACGAACTGTATTACACATATCAGATAACATATTTTTATAAACTTTAAACTATGGAAATACGCCGTTCATGATGTGATAATAACATCATAGTTATGTTATGTATTAAGCCGTGATAGCCGACCGCTAAGAATGTATGGCTTTTTCCAGAAGGTCACAGGTTCAATCACCGGACATGCATCAATGAGTTTCTCTGTTGAATCTTATGTATCTTATTAATACTTTCAATTTATCATAAGCATATAATCATATTTCTTGAAAATACGTAGCTATCCATAGATCAAATCACCGATAATAGGTGAATACAGCTCTGAATTAAATTACGATGCGTCTCTCAAACATAAGCGAAACACAGCGAAACTGTGGTAGCTCAACCGTAACACCGTGCGACTCTTTCGAGGAGGTCACAGATTCAAACCCGGGCAGACACCAATGAATATTTCTGTTAAAACTAACGTGTGTAATTGCTAATTACAATTTATCACACTCTTTTCGGTGAAGGAAAATATCGTGACGACAACTGCATATCTCTAGAGAATTCTGGAAATATGTGTAACCTACCAATCCGTATTGGAGCATCATGGTAGGTCCTAGCTCCAAACCTTCTCTCTAAAAACGGAGAGAAGAGGCCTATTCTCAGCGGTGAGATAGTAACAGGCCGCTACATACTTTTTACTCAAACTTTTTTCTTACAAACATCATTATCATTCTCCTGCCCTTATCCAATTCTGAGCGGGTCGGCACATGTTTTAAACATGTTGTTAAATGATTTGGCTAAGTATTTTACGACCGGCCGTCTGCATGACGTTATATTTCCTTAGTTGCGTTTAACGACACCTCGATAATAAATGAGGGTGGTCTATTCTACTCAGCCGGATACCACACGGCGGATCAACTTACTTTAGTCGCCTTTTAGGACACCTAGGTAAGAAATGAGGGTGGTCTATTCTACTCAGCCGGATACCATACGGCGGGTTAACCTCGGTGAGATCGCTCCAACCACTCTCGAGTCACGCCCTGCCAGCTGTTCCGCAGTTCCCGCCGTGATAACGCTGCGTAAAGAGCTCATGAATAAGAGCCCCTTATAGGCTCGAAACTAGTCGGGCTCATCCGATAAAATAAGACGTGAGTATAGCCGTGTGTGGTCTATTTTACACAGCCGGATACCACATGGCGTGCTATCATTCTTACGAACATCATCGTTATACTAAAATATAAACACTCACTCGTGATATGAATGGATTTACACCCACATACTAATTTACTGCGATATCATCACGAATAAAACCCAGTGAGACTATAAAAGGTTTCCTAATTGAAACTCGACGCGTTACGCGTATTGATCAAACGGTTCAATATCGATCGGTCCTGCCTTTACACACTCAACACATTAAGTTCAATTACATTAGGTGACCGTCCGCATATTATGAGTAATGGAAGACCGGAAAGGTCGCAGTAAAAGTCGTCTTTAATGTTATTACTTACGTTACAACATGTTCGCAAAATCCCTTGGGGTATGTAATAATGAAATATTT
The DNA here is from genome assembly GCA_029227775.1 of Morpho helenor. Classification (NCBI taxonomy): domain Eukaryota; kingdom Metazoa; phylum Arthropoda; class Insecta; order Lepidoptera; family Nymphalidae; genus Morpho; species Morpho helenor. The sequence continues at coordinate 7,804,313 of JARGCU010000006.1, forward strand.
TTACAAGAATATTATAATTTAATATTCGGTTTTTTTTAACCTAACCCTTTATGAAATGAGAATTTTCATATGTATTTACATAGGATTTATACCGAAATACCTAATTCGTTAGTATTTACTTAGTTAAAATATATTTTCATTAATTAATTTTCGCAGAAAATTTATTACGAAAAATAACTAATATTTAAATATTTTAATACAAAAAGAATAATCCATATATAGTTATTTGTAACACTAACTGTACTCTTCTTAAAACTTGTCATTTGCTCTTTCGAAATGTATGAAGTTTCGCTTTGCTTTCAATTTAATAAAACTGTTAAAGGGAAGCTGATATATATAGAAAGTCTACTATACTGTAAAGGATTTTATGGATGAAAAGAATACTTCTCGATCAATATAGTAAAGTAAAGTACAATATAGTAAAGACTAAATGAATGATAAAAGCAATTAAAAAGACACTTATTCATAAAACTTATTATTCTCTGGAAGACTATGTTAAATATAACGAAGCTTGTATTTAAATTGCGATCAGCTACTAGATTATATTGTATTTTTTAGTAGTGAACAATACAAATACATTATTGATGAAATGGTTTCCGAGTTTCCTACTGGCTTTTCTCGGTAGGAACAGCTTTCCGAAACAGTCGTAGAGTTGACGATTCAAAAGCACTTGTTTACAAGTTTACTTGAAACGAATATTTTGTATTTGAATTTAAAATTTTTATCCGTTTTAACACCTCGGTTAATTGCCTCTTCAGGTTATAAGAGGGCTGGCTCCTTTTCGCACAAAGAATCAGCTTAGCGATTCAGCGCGGAAACGCTGCCACCATTCATAGGACCATTCCACGCTGGCATGATCTGTATATTACACCTAGCGTGTAAGTAATTTAAAATAGATATAATCTGTACATTTTTGCTGTAAATAAAATATATAAAAAAAATTGTATTTTAATATCTTACACTATCGAAATCATTAACCAAAATTGTTAATATATACTATAAGAAAGTAGCTAAAGCTACTAATAACTCGACCCAAATTCTTCACAGGTGTGGAATATCAGGACCGATATTTACCTTGAAACGTCTACAAATACGTAATTTATTCATAAAAAATGCTAATAATATAGTTATTTATATAGCCTTACACGTAATCAATTCATATAAATATTTCGTCTGAATTCCTGATAATACTCTTTACATTTACATTATAAAGAGTAATGTAATACTTAACATTGTATTTTTGATATGTTTTAATAGATTTTACAATAATAATATAAGAAGCATACAACAAATATTTTAAAGTAGGCGTTACTTTGCGGAATTCCGTAGAATAAAATTTGTGATGGAATTATTTTGCTATAACCCGAGTTGTCGTGTGTTTTTGGTGGCGCTGTTTTCTGATATGTACGGTAACTGATTCTGCATGTATAAGGCATGAGAACGGTATTTTCTTCCTATATTTAGCATTACATAGCATATTTATAACAAACGCGGATTATAACAAAATATCTAACTTTATCATAACTTTAGCATACAACAATAACATAATGAGCGGAATTTGAATGAATAGTCTTGTAATATGTAAAGCAGTGTGTTATCCAGCTGAGTAGAATAGACCACCCTCATTTCTTACCGAGGTGTCGTAAAGGCTAAGGTAAGTTCCCCCGCCGTGTGGTATCCGGCTGAGTAGAATAGACCATAAAAACAGACATATAAAAGTTTTCGCTTTTATAAGATGAAATAGCATAATTACAAATCACTCATACTGATTCTAATTCGCGTAATAAAATAACACGACAATACACAAGCACTGCACACATTCACCACTACAATATCAACAATCGTTGCGCCCCGGAACCGAGGCATCGTCAGTAGATAGACTCCACAACAAAATCGCAAAGCCACCACAAAATCGCTTGTGTATTGTTGTGTTATTGGTAGTGGGTAGTGCATGAGTTTTACCATTTCTGCATGTATCAGATATGAGAACGAATAGTACAATCTACATTTAGATTTATATTTATTTTTAGATTATAGCAAAATAATATTTTCATTACACACATTTAGAATTATATATATTTTCTATTGTACTTTATCGCGGATTATAGCAAAATAATTTTATTATTACTTTTGTAATGTTCAATCAGTTGATTTATATACATACTCGTTTCACTGAAAAAATTGTATGTTACTAATATGAAGATTACGACCTTTTCGGTAAAATATTAGATTTTGATGAAACCGTTATAATAATTTGTATTTCTTAAAAAACCAATTTTTCTAAAAGAGATTTTCGGCCGCCTATTTGTACAGAAATATTAGGACGCTATTGAAATGGTTTTATAGTGTACATGTTGATAACATTTACTAATTTTTAGTCTACGAGTAGGTAGATAGGTATACTAACTATAGCATCGTCCTCCTGCCCTTATCCCACTCTAAGTGAGGTCGGCACAACATGGTATAAACATGTTGACACATGATTCGGTATTTTACGACCAACCGCCTGCCTGACGTCAACTTACCTTAGTCGCCTTTTGAGACACCTCAGTTAGAAAGAGGGTGGTCTATTCTGCTTTACCGGATAACACATGGTGGATCAACTCACCTTAGTCGCCTTTTACGACACCTTGGTACGAAATGAGGATGGTATAGTATACTCAGTCGGATACCATACGTCGGGTTGACTTACTTTAGTCACTTTGTACGACACATCGGTAAAAAATAAAGGTTGTACTATTCTATTCAGCCGGATACCACACGGCGTAGTGGTTCTTATGTACGTACTAATGTGCGTAAGTAATAAAATTTCTATTTTTGAAATACTTACTCTATGCCATACAAAAAAAATTACAATTATCCGACAAACCAATAAATTCTAGATACCTAAAGCAACCCTCGTATATTCTAAGTTTATTTTCGTCAGTTGCTTACATAATATTAATGCTCATTGTAAAGAAGGTCACCCTAATAAACCCAGAATTTTTTATATTAAACCTTCCTTAGCTCTTGGCTACGTAACCAAAATACGTATTGCTCAGTAGACAAGTATAACAATGACTTTCAGTATAATTCGAGTATGAATATATAATAGACTTTCTACGTTCTTATAACATATACTTGACCGTTTCGGATATAAGATTATAAGATTTGCTTTATTCTCTTGGGTATACTTGAAGTTAAAGAGATTTGGAAACCGCCTCGATATTGTGTGAGGGGAAAATTTCCGCTCAAATAGAGATCGGCGTTAGAGAATATAAATACATACTAGCTTTATTCTCCTGTTTTTATCACGCTCTAAGTGGGGTCGGCACAACATGTTATAAATATGTAATGCTAAATGTAGAGCGTACTATTCGTTCTCATACTTGATACATGCAGAATTTGTAAAAACTCATTCATTACCCGCCACCGCGAACAGAAATATAGAGCAAAGATAAACAGAATCCGTGTGGTAGCCGGCTGAGAAGAATAGACCATCCTCATTTCCTACCGAGGTGTAAAAGGCGACTAAAGTAAGTCGACCCACCGTGTGTTATCCGGCTGAGTAGAATAGACCACCCTCATTTCTTACCGATTTGTCGTAAAATACGACTAAGGTAACTTGACGTCAGGCAGGCGGCCGGTCGCAAAATACGTAGCCAAATCGTGTGATAACATGTTTATAACATGTTGTGCCGACCCCACTTAGAGTGGGATAAGGGCAGGAGAACGATGCTGTAGTTAGTATACCTATCTACCTACTCGTAGACTTAAAATTAGTAAATGTTATCAACATGTACACTATAAAACCATTTCAATAGCGTCCTAATATTTCTGTACAAATAAGCGACCGAAAATCTCTTTTAGAAAAATTGGTTTTTCTAAGAAATACAAATTATTACAACGGTTTCATCAAAACCTAATATTTTACCGAAAAGGTCGTAATCTAAAATAACCTTTTTATTAGTAACTTCCATTTTTTTCAGTGAAATGGTATGAAGTGAAATGAGTGTATGAACCAACTGATTGAACATTACGAAAGTAATAATAAAATTCTTTTGCTATAATCTGCGATAAAGCAAAATAGAAAATATATATAATGCTAAATGTGTATAATAAAAATATTATTTTGCTATAATCCACGATAAAAGAAAATACATGTAATGCTAAATGTAGAGTGTACTCATTCCCATACCTGATACATACAGTATTTGTAAAAACTCATGCACTACCCGCCACCAATAACACAACAATACACAAGCGATTTTGTGGTGGCTTTGCGATTTTGTCGTGGAGTCTATCTACTGACGATGCCTCGATTACGAAGCGGAACGATTGTTGAGATTGTAGTGGTGAATGTGTGCAGGCTTGTGTATTGTTGGTGGTGGGTAGTGCATGAGTTTTTACAAATTCTGCATGTATCAGGTATGAGAACGAATAGCACACTCTACATTTAGCATTCCATATATTTTCTTTTATCGCGGATTATAGCAAAATAATAAATATTCTCATTACTTTTGTATTATGGACCTCAGCAAAGTAATGCCTAATCGTCTAGTGCTCATCATTAAACCTAGTTTTAAAGCCATTTGCTACTATTTTCTATTACCGTTAGGCTCAATTGACTTAATCATAAAAAATGTATAGGTAACATGCAGTAATGTATTTAATTTTCAGTTGTCCTGGACAATCACCCCATTGGGAACAGACCTTTCGGTCCAACAGTAATGTAGCTTGTAATAGGGTTTCCATTTCCGTACAACGTGTCGCATATAACGCGATATTTATCGAGAGAGAAATAAATAAAATATAATAAAAGGTGTTGAAATAGTGTATTTTTACGTTATATTATGTTTCTCCTACCTTTATCCCACTCTAAGTGGGGTCGGGACAACATGTTATAAAGATGCTGTCACATGATTTGGCTGCGTTTTTACAACCGGCCGCCTGCCTAACGTCAACTTACGTCGTATTTTACCTCCTCGGTAAGAAAGAGGTTGGTCTATTCTACTCAACCGGATACCACTCGGTGGGTCAACTTACCTTAGTCGCTTTTTACGACACCTCGTTAAGAAATGAGTGTGGTCTATTCTACTCAGCCGGAAACCACACGGCGGGTCGACTTACCTTAGTCGCTTTTTACGACACCTCGGTAAGAAATGAGGGTGGTACTATTCTATTCAGCCGGACACCACACGCCGAAGTGTATTTTTTTACGTTGTTTTCCTTAATTCAATACCTACTATATTTTTCTAGGATTTCGTATACTCGTCCACAAACAATTCTTTGTCCGTTCTATAATTTACTTAATTTTATCTCTCCTGCCTCTATGCTGAGCTTAGGGTGAACTTTTTGTTTCAACAGTAAATTAATACAAAACTAATGAGAATATTATTTAGCTATAATTCGCGATAAATTATTATTATTTTTTATATATTTAAATTATTTTTATCGCGGATTATAGCAAAATAATATTCTAATTACTTTTGTTTTATGGACCTCCGAAAAGTAACGCCTAATTCTATAAATTAATATTAATGATATTTGGCGCCAATAAAGCTTATACCGCGGGGTAACATAAAGGATAGGGGATTCTAGTTTTTTTTTTTTTGGGTACAAAAATCATTAATAATTATTAGAAAAAGTTTTATATTAAAAGTTGTGGGTCTAGAACTAATAAATCCTTAATAAACAATGAACTTAAAGTGTGAGGATATTTATTAAAAGTAACTCGGTTACAAGTTATTAATAATATTTTCCACTATTATTCCGTGTAACGATGCAACGTACTATCTATAGAAAGAGGTCAAGTGTCCCTTGTTAAGTCTCTAAGACGTTGAAATATTTTTCTACTTGCGTTGTAAATTGTTACCGCGGCTGACCCACTACAGCTGCTATGAAATTTTATCATCAAAATTTTATTTAGAAACGTAGTATTCTACCCGAATACAATGAATTACAACTACTTTTTTTGACATTTAATAGATTACTATATCTCCTACTATATAGAGATATATTATCTCTAACGCCGTGTGGTATCCGGCTGATAGAATAGTACCACCCTTATTTCTTACCGAGGTGTCGTAAAAGGCGACTAAGGTAAGTCGACCCGCCGTGTGGTATCCGGCTAAGTAGAATAGACCACCCTCTTTCTTTCCGAGGTGTCGTAAAATATAACTGAGGTAAGTTGACGTCAGGCAGGCGGCCGGTCGTAAAAACGCAGCCAAATCATGTGACAACATGTTTATAACATGTTGTGCCGACCCCACTTAGAGTGGGATAAGGGCAGGAAGATGATGATTTCCTAATATAATAATAATAGACTAATACATGAATAAAGTTTTTATTGATTTATAAGAGAATTTTTTTTATTTTAATTTGAGCGAGTTAACGGAATTTCTTAATTAAATGAATTACATATTTCGTTTAACACCATGAAGAATTCCATTTAACTCCTTTTACTTATGGGCTAGATAATTGTGCTTTAGAGATAGGTCAAAGACTAGTTTATATATACAATTTTGACTGTCAATTCATATGGAATAGAGTACAGTTGAAAATATTTATATTCAGAATTCATAGACAGCAGCGATCAATAGATAGATTACACAACGAATACATAAATTCATCCGTGAAAAGAATTTTCTGCGTAGCTAAGAAAAACTTATCTTCCCACTAAAAATGTTTAGAAAATTAAAATATCAAAACCTCTCTCCATAAATCTGAAAAACGTAATGAACAATTAAACTATGAAAATGTTGTAAATATAGTTCATATTGAAATGATTAAATACACAGCATTGTTTAGAAGTAGTGTTATATAAAACAGAAACAATGCTTGGAAACGCAGAGAGTTATATATTGCACACGTCATGGTTAATAACATATTAATCAGTCCCGATAGTAATATATTTCAGTAGGCAAAGTTGTATAAATAAATTAATTCTGTATTTTCAAATCTATTGAGAGTTAATAATGAGAACGAAAAATAATAAACAATTCATAACTGACAATTATTAAAAGTTTTTAACTTGCATTGTATGTATGTTTGTTTAAGGTGGAATCTTGAAACTTAAATTTGACCCACTTTTCAGTGTCCGATGGAGCTGAAATTTTACATACAGGTCCAGTCCCAATGTCAATACATTTTTATGATAAGAATGACCTGATCCTGCTCTGGGTTGGTTCTAGAAGCTCTTCAACGGTTAGCAGTTTAAAATTTTGTTAAAAGCTATTTAAAAGTCTTTTTTTAATTTGACTTGTATTTTATCAAGATAACATAAAGCATTTGGAAAGTCATTTTCTTTCAATTCTTTATAACTTTCAGCATTAGAGATTTCAAAAAGTAAACAATAAATAATTTATAAAATTAGGCGTTACTTTGCGAAGATCTATAATACAAAAGTAATAATGAAATTATTTTGTTACAATCCGCGATTAAGTTAAATAGAAAATATATATAAGCTTTGCGATTTTGCCGTGGAGTCTATCTCCTGATGATGCTTCGGTTGCGGGGCGAAACGATTGTTGAGATTGTAATAATAAACGTATGTAGTGCTTGTGTATTGTGGTGGCTGTGGTGGAGGTTTGTGTGTGTTTTAACGAATCCTGCATGTATAAAAACGGATTTTCCACTCTACATTTAGCGTAATATATATTTTCTATTTTACTTCATCGCGGATTATAGGAAAATAATTTTATTACTGCTTTAGTAAACAATGAATGTCATGTATTGGAAAAAATTGTTGCTGATTATATACAAAGTTTCTGCTTTCCTGAAATCACAGTATATATGGATAATAATTTTATTAAATATAATTTGAAACATAAATTCAATATAGTTAACGATTTCAAGTGAATAAACATGGCGTCACAATTTATTTATAAACCATTTCCATGCCAAAATAATCATCTTTCAGAATTGGTATGCTTAGTATACAAATCTATGTAATAATGCAACGATATATGCGTCATGACTGACCAATATCAAAATCCGGCCAAAGACAATAAAAACATAGACCAAAAATAAATCATATTTATGCTAAATTTATCACAATATATTACAGAAACTATGAATGAAACATCCAGAACTATTTTATTAGAGTTGACTTATTTAATAGGCCTATTATATACCTAGTCTAATTTGCTAAGTTTACTATATTGTTACTACTTGAGTAATGAATTTTAAGTTTGATTGCCATATTCATGTTAACAATAAAACACATTAATTATGGTCGGGCATAGCATTTGACAATGTCACAGCGAATCTAGCGGTGATGACAGCGGTGAAGTCGCGCGACCAATCGGACGGTCGCGCTGCAGCCGCCATTGCGGTTTATCGTCGCGCCGCAGCCGGCTTATACCGCCTCGAATCGAATCACGATTTGACAGCTCTCCGCACCGCTTGCCCGCACCGCCTGTTTTATCCCGCAACGGTCATCCGCTTTACGCCTTCTTTGGATTTCGACTGATCTGGAGCAAACTGTTATTTAACCGCTATACAGTACACCACCGCTTTCAGTCAGTGCTTTCAGTGCTTTCACTTGTTGTTGCATTATACGCCTGAACCGCATATCCGTAGGGAAGGACACAGGATCGCAGAACCACTCGGTTGATTTTACCACCAAATTATATGTTATTATTACCAAGAATGTGTCTAAAAAATCTTGTAGGCATTCACAAAATAAATCTTAACTAAGAAAATCCGGTCAACACAGTATCTAAACAGACAAGGGCGTGGAAATTGTTTATTTAGAAGGCTGAAGTCATCTTCTCATTTTCTCAACAAATTTTGTAAATATGCTACGATATGAATAATATTACTTACAAAAACTGCGATGGTTAAGACTTATATAAGAAAATTCTTACTTTCACTTTGCCTATAAAACTTATTTGTTTTAGTACCATTATGTGCTTTTTGATGATAAAAACATTCGAATTAAAAAACACACCCTCACGATTGGTGTAAAATATTTATCCTGAGAACCGGTAATGGAAGAATTAAACCTATTTTACCTAAAATTAATAAAATTCTCATGAATGGCTTGTAGGATGACACTTATCTCATGCAGTCTCCTGAGAAATTTGCTTCCTTTACAGTGTTTTTCAGCGCCGAAAATCGAATGAGTAAATACAAATTGAACCATGCGTAGATTCATTATAATAACTATTCGGAAGTGCTTGTAAAAGCCAATTTGAATAAAGAATAATTTGAATTTGAAATATCAATTAAGTTATTTACATAATTTTTTATAGAGAACTCGGGGAGATACAGATGGTTTTTATTACCTGCGTTAAACGCCTCACGGACTAAAGGTACGTTTTCGGCCACCGAAATCCAATTAAATAAAGTTTTATTTCGATACAACAAAATGAAGTCCGAATTAAAATAAATTGGGTCACCTAAGTAAATACACTGAATAAGTTTTAATATTCAATATTCATCAGTAAATAAAATTTATATTTATTGACGCTACTAAAAATCGAATACAACTAACTAATGAACAAAAATTTGTCGATAGTACAGAAATAAAATTTCGGTCTAGACACATTTCTTTTGAATACTTTTATTTATATAAAACTTATCAATACAACAGCTATGAAAACGTTATCTAAATTATAAACATTTATTCCCAACCGAAATAAAGAAAAAAGGACTGATAAGAGCTGAAATAAAATGCGGCCATAAACATAAAATGCAACCGAGTGGTTGTCCAATCACTTGGTTCAATCAGATTTAACTAAATCTTTTTTATCTTTTGTCTAGACTTAATTTGCTTTTATAAAAGTGACTACAATTTGGGTCTGGAAATTTCTGAACTTCTATTTACATCGATGTAAAGTTGAGTAGATAAAATTCACAATTCAAAATTGCCATCCAGCATCTCTGTGTACTTGAGGTTCAGTAGTGCTGTTTGTTTTATATGCAAAAATTAAAAAAAATATTCAAGCTAATTGTATTTCACGGCGAATCCGGTGAACCAATAATGATGAAATTTGGCACGATTATTCCTTTTACACCGGGGTAACATATAGGCTATAGAAATCCTGTAAATTCAAAAGGAATATGATGACATTAAAAACGCCATTTATTATCAACTTATGAAAGTTTTTTTATTCACGATGTGTCAAAGTAAAGTTTTTAAGTTAAATAGATACGAGACCTGATGACCTCTTACTTTAAAAGAATAGAAACGTTTTACAATTATCTTTATGGTTTAAAAAAAATCCAGAGCAATTATTATATACCGAATTTAATGTTAGTAAATTGTTAATAAATTATCTGATTTTAGTGATGGAGATATGTGCAGAATGGTTTGGAGATATCTTTGATATCATGCACGAAGTATTTAGAAAGCTGTTTTTTTTTTCTCCCAAGTTTCTATAACACTTACGAGATGTGTACGCTACGCTTTATTGCAATTTGCAACAAGAAAAGATCTTAAAATTTTTTATAAGTAGCTGAATTTTAAATATCCATATATATATCCGAATAAGGTAATGGGAAATGAACACGGAAATCAAGATTGCCTCTCTAAGCCTTAAGTACTTTAATCAGTAGAGAAATCTTTTCTCTACTGAGCTGTTTGCTTTCCTCCTTAAGACTTGAAGGGGCCATTTGCAGAAAGTCGGGAGAAAAATTGATACAGCTAAAGTTCATAAAACAATGCTGCGACAGAAATAGTATTTATTTGTAATTGTACATTGGTCACTTGTAAGGAAATCAGTAAAGCAAAGAGGTTTATCTTTGATAAACCTCTAAGTGGGGTCAGCACAACATGTTATAAACATAAATCAAATCAATGATGAAAAATCATGTTATCACATGTTTTGGTTAGGTATTTTACGACCGGCCGCCTGCCTGACGTCAACTTACCTAAATCAGCTTTTGCGACACCTCGGTAAGAAAGAGGATGACTATTCTGTTCAGCTGGATACCACTTGGTGCGTCAATACCTTAGTCGCCTTTTACTACAACTCGGTAAGAAATGAGGGTGGTCTATTCTACTTAGCCGGATAAAACACTACGGGTCAACTTACCATAGTCACCTTTTACTACACTTCGGTAAGAAAGAGGGTGGTCTATTCTACTCAGCCGGATACCACACGGCAGGTAAACTTATCTTAATCACCTTTTACTACACCTCAGGTAGAAATGAGGGTAGTCTATTCTATTCAGCCGGACACCATAATGTATGTGTTACTTGTTTACGTTCAGAAACTGAACCGACTTGGATTAATTTTAGTGTTGGTTATTTCATCTTGAAGACAAACATTGGCGAGACAATATTATACAAATTATTCTACGAAATTAAAGTTGCCGGTTTCAGTATAATCGTATAGTAAAATCTCAACGCTCTTTAATAGCAATCCGACTCTATCGATACTGGTTAATTAACTTTCCTTCGTTCTATTATTGAATAAATCTTTTGTTGCTTTTTAATTTTATCCCCGGAACAATGCAAATAACGAATTCTGAATGCACAAGTAATATAAATACATATTAGAAATTTATAACATATAACAATATACTGAAGTTTGTGTTATGTACAAATTTAAACTCTAACTACTTTTCATATAGATATTCTATTTTTTTTTACAAGCTGATGAAGCTGAATCTGATATCTGAAACTACGTTTGCGCTCTTAAATGTTCAAATACCCTGAACCCTTTTGTTCTGAAATAATTTAAAGAATTAGGCGTTACTTTGAGGAATTCCATTGCACAAAAATATGATAGAATTATTTCGCTATCACCCGCGTTTGTTAAGAAAATCTACTAAATGCTAAGTGCAATGTTATGCTCAGCCGTTCTTATACCTTATACATACAAGATTTGTTACCGTAAGTATCACAAGACACAACAACCAACAGCGCACTACACAAGCAGTAATAGTGATTGTGTGTAGTGCCTGTGTAGTGTGCTGTTGGATATTCTTTCTAAACAAACGCGGATTATAGCAAAATAATTCTATTATAACTTTTGCATTTTTTCGATGAAAATCGTTCGTGTTCATTAAAGAATCAACAGGAATATATTAGTTTTAAGGTATTTCCTTGAATTGTACAAAATAATATTATTATTAATAACGCGAATTAGATGTCAGAGTCAAACAGACAGTCAAAAAGACAGTTAAACAGACAGACTTTAGTATGGATTAATTTAATGAGCAACGTACATATATTTTAATATTTTAGCAGTTTCAGTCATTCAATACTTTATTGCCGTTAAATTTGTCTTCACACCGAATTTAAGTTTACAATCCCTAAGCAATGATTGTTCTTCACATTAACATCAAAAGTCAAGAGCAATAAATTTATATCAGCGGCCACATTAGCTTTCATATCCAATGTAAGCTAACAGTAAATAAACTAAAACAAACACAAATCACGTCCAATAACGTTTTGGGTATAAAACTTAGACATTTATTTGTGAACTCGAAGATGGACTAAGATTTATTGAGCAACAATTTGAGTGATCTGAGCGAAATCGGCCATGTTGCGTAAATAAACCGCCTACGTGATATATTTAGGTTTTCTAATTCTGGTATGAGAATAATTTACACTTTACACGCGATTGTTTTACGGCACACATCAGTCAATAGTAACTTATTGTAGTGGTTAAAGAAATTCCTCATGTTATACAACGAAGCCACCTTATGGTATCCGGCTGAGTAAAATAGAACATCCTCATTTCTGACCGAGGTATCATAAAAGGCAAGTAAGGCAAGTAGACCCGCAGTGTGGTATCTAGCTAAGTAGATAGACCATCCTCATTTCTTACCGAGGTGTCGTAAAAGGCGACTAAGGTAAGTTGACTCACCGCGTGGTATCCGGTTCAGTAGAATAGACTACCCTCTATCTTACCGAGGTGTTGTGAAAAACGACTTGGGTAATTTGACGTCCGGCAGGCGGCCGGTCGTAAAATACCTAGCCAAATCATGTGACAACATGTTTATAACTGGGTTAGTACAAAGAACCAACTTAAAGTCGAAGTCAAAATTGACTATATTTAAACGATCTTCCACAATTTTAATCGATTTTACAAAGATAAAAATAAAGTTATTGAATGGCGACCCAACGTCGAAAGGGATAGCTTTGGCACTCGTATTTAATGAAGATTAAAGAAATCTGTGGCTAATAGTACCCACAGTTCATGAAGATCCCTTCAGCCCGCATTGCACGGATACATTCATTGCATTCATGAGATACAACATTTGCAACCCGGGCCAAAGACCAATGGGAAGACCCAAGATCTCGAGGACATAGCCCAATTCGGTGGACAGACCAGATTTGAACTGCCTTGGACACAAGTCTGCACGTTGTTCTTCATTTGGCGAAGGCGGGGAACAAATACCGTGCAACAGTCCAAAGTCATCACTTGGTATACGACCCTCAGCAATGAGGTTAACTATGCAAGGATGCATTTCTTACAAACAATAGTAAGTAACGGCCTGTTACTATCCCACTGCTGGGCATAGGCCTCCTCTCTCCATTTTTGGAGAGAAGGGTTGGAGCTAAGACCTACCACGCTGCTCCAATGCGGATTGGTAGGTTACACATATCCCTAGGATTCTCTAGAGATATGCAGGTTTCCTCACGATGTTTTCCTTCACCGAAAAGCGTGTGATAAATTGCAATTATCAATTAGACACATAAGTTTTAATAGAAAAACTCATTGGTGTCTGCCCGGGTTTGAACCCATGATCGTCTCTAGAGATTCACACGGTCGCACCGCTGGGCCATCACAGCTTACAAACAATAGTCCACATTATTTAATGAAACTTAGTATTTATCTAATTGTTACTATCCGTGTCCTGTATAGAATTAGATTTCCTAGCAGAGACTAAGTAGTTGACTTAATCTTATTTCTCTTGCGAGTTATTACGTTACTGGTTTTCTTTTTCCGCAGATACGAAGTCCGGCCTTGCTTAATGGCACATTAGACTAATGTAAGTAGTCCAAGTAACTCCTACTATTTATCACTGTGCATATCCACACATTAACGTACAGCTGGGCTAGTTTCGACCACATATCTTTTAAGGTTTCGCTGTTTCACGCACGATTTGTCTTCGTCATGCCAAATGAGATTAGGTAGTAAGAAATTCAAACGAAACTTTTATAAGATTCATTGAACAGTATTACAAGCACGATTTTCGTGAGTCGTTTTGCTTTACAAAAGCTTTTATTTAAAGGTGGAATCTTGAAAGTTCAATTTGACCCAATGTCCAATTGTGCTGAAATATTACATATTGGTCCAGTCTCGGTGACAATGCATGTATATGATAATCATGACCTGATACTGCTTCCAATGATGGCTCCAGATGACGTAACTCCTCCACGGTTAACATTATTGTTAACCGTTGAGTTAAGCTTTTAACAAAATTTCATGTCCTTATGGACATGAACTTTTGTTAAAAGCTTTATTAATTTGACTTTTCCTTTACAGTAATTGTATAATACAAAAGCAAAAATATTGTACAAACAAAATAAATGTAGTTCGTATCACATACTAGTATCGTTGAGATATTAAAAGTAATAAAAAAAATGTTATTAAAGTACACCAGTAACTTCAACCAGTTTTATTTATTTAATACTACACTGAATACAATCGTCTTCAAACAAAACTTAAATATACAATCCGTAACTTATGATTATTCTTATCAATAAACATATTCATTTCATAAGTATTATTTTGAATAAAGGTATATTTCTGTGATTACTAGCTTTCGTATATTGAGTCCCAAAATCCTACGAGCATTTTTAAATGAATCTTTTGGCCATACGCGATTGGCGATTACTCTTGAAGGAAAGCTTATTACATATCGTGTGGATTTACATAGACCTTCAAATTACCAAAGAAATTCAAAAATCTTTAAATAACTAAACAAACATTGGCTTTACCAAAAAAGTAACTTTCCAGGTTAGAGCATGTCTAAACTCCATAAAGATAATCTAATCAAAATCTTTATTCATTTAGAAAGAATTTTATGAACTTATAAACTTTATGTGCTTTAAAAGTAAGTTTTGTGTACTTATAATGCACTTAAGATTAAACCACTCATAATCAATTCTGATCGAAGACGAACCTCATTGATTATTCTACATCGGCCAGTTCATAGCGAAACTGTTATTACAAAAGAAAGGTCGTAACATTTAACAAAGCTTGTATTTATATGTCAAGGACGAGGAGGGATAATAATATATTGTCTTTAGCTATAGGCTTTTAGGTTACTGTTAATTGTTGGTTTACAATAATAGGTTATGATAGCGATTGCTTTTAGGTGCGTGATCGTATATAATTTGTAGAATATAAAGTTTTATGAGAACTGTTTATTTAAAGGCTATATGATTTATTTTTATTACTATGCTAGGATGGGAATAACTGGATGTAAAAATATTTTATTCATTTATTTCATGATATTTGTACCGAAATTTATTGAATAAATAAGAACGACTTTCTTAAGTAAAGGAGGTGGGCAAATCAGAATCAGCTTAGCGATTCAGCGCGGAAACGCTGCCAGAATTCTTGGGACCATTCCACGTGGGTATGATTTGTATAGTCCTAGCGTGTAATTAATTTAAGATGGATATAACATGTACATTTTTGCTGTAAATAAATAAAAATATTAATAATATAATAAATGATAAAATATTTTTATTTTTTATATAGATTCAATTACCTGGTAATACTAAGAAATTAAGTCTGATTTCCTCTTTTTCTGAAAGATTAATAGTTTCCCGTACTAAAACTAAAGATTAATTATTACGCACATGTACAAAGAATTCCATCATCCTCCTGCCATTATCCCACTCTAAGGGGGGTTCGGCACCACATATTATAAACATGCTGTTTCATGATTTGGCTGCGTTTTTACGACCGGCCGCCTGCCTGCCGTCAACTTACGTTAGTCGCCTTTTACGACACCTTGGTAAGACATAGGGTGGTCTATTCTACTCAACTGGATACCACACGGTGGGTCAACTTACCTTAGTCGCCTTTTATGACACCTCGATAAGACATGTACAAAGAATTGTTAATTAAAATTCAAAATACAACTAGGTACTATTCTGAAATAAATTTAATAAAATTTCGCTCTTTCGTCACGAACGAAATTGGTAAATACACGTACAGAACCTTTCGCCATACAATATATTTACTTCATTACGAACTTGCCGATGAAAAAGTCTCTACGGATAAAAAGCATTTACATATTTGAACTGAATAGACATCATTTCAGTTCGTTTACTAGCAAAAACACATATTGTGAACGAACAAAGGATTCTGGGCTAAAAGAAATGGTTTTTCTATCGTTACGGTGCAAAGTTTGAAATAAATGTGATACGCGTGGATCAAATGCACTAAAAAACCGAATAATTCTATAAAAATATATGTGGTAAACCATCACAACCAACATCATCATTTTCGTGCCCTTATCCCGATGTATGACTAGGGGGAGGCCGAAAAAAAGAGGGATGGTTTGTGTGAAAAATGATGTGCATATTAAAGGAGTGGCACCAAAGCTGACGAATGATAGAAGGGAATGGAGGAAAACAAGATGTGCCGACCACACTTAGAGTGGTATAAGGGTGAGAGAATGAAAAATTATGATGATCCCACTCTAAGTGGGATCGGCACATCTAGTTGTTAGTTGATTTGACTATTTATTTTACAACCACCCGCCTGCCTGGCGTTAACTAACCTTAGTCACCTTCTACAAGCACTCGATAAGAAATGGGGGTGGTCATTTCGACAGAGGCGGATAATACAGAGCAGGTTGACTTACCATAGTCGACTTTTTGACACCTCAGTAAGAAGTTAGGGTGGTCTATTCTACTCAGCCGGATACCACACGTTTACATTCTGAAGTTGAAGTATATTGAAATAATTATATAAATAAAAATGTTTGTTTGTTATTTTAAATACAAAATATTTCATAAAAAGTCTAGCGTGACGATCGGCTGATTTCAAAAAATTTGTATGGGTATTTTTTTTTTAAAACACGAGAAAATTATTAATATTTTGTTTTAATTATGAAGCAAAATGCGTATCTAATTCTAAAAAAACTATATAACATAACAAACAAACATTGTTAGTTCTATACTTTGCAACTTCAGTATATAACTCTACCAAAGATGTATGTATGTTGTTTGATATCATACTTGCAATAGCATCCTTCCCGCTTCCTTCCGCACGCACTTCAGTCGCAAGACGGTCGTCGCACGTCGCACATCAACGCCGTATGTGATCTATCGCCGCACGCGCATAATTTTGGCTATAAGTTCGCACCGCACCGCTAGCACGTTTGTGTAGTGTAAATAGTGTTAACAGCAGTGAATGGACAAAGTGTTGGATCCGACATCACAAGTAAGTGCCTCCATCCCTCTTGGCAGTTATTTTATTCCCGCCCAGTACCAGACGGCTGCCATATCCTACCTTGTTATTTGCAAGTATTTTGGGGGTTTCCGCGAATCAGCAATAATAAAAAATACAGTCCACTTTATTAAGGCTCGGAGTAATACTTTGCACCGGGCCCCACGCCCGCATGTCCATTTTTTGGTCACATCGAACCGAATTTATTAATAATCATAGTCATTCGGTCCACCATTTTGTCTATTGTTCGATTTGAACCGTAATTATTAACCGCATATTATAGTTAAACCGCATTCAAATTCATTAAAATTTGTCTTATACTTTAAATCGGTTCTTATCGTAAATAAACCGCATACTGCAGTTGACTACTTATTAATTTAATACAGATAATTTGTGCTGTAATACTAAATAGTTGTTAAAATTATACTATATTTTTGTTAAACCGCATTGGCAACTATTTTAGTTCTATAACATCATCATATATCGCATACATATTCGTGCATTCCACTCGTTTCGCTTTGTACTTAGTTAATTATTAACTTCGTATTATTTCGTTCGACCGATATTGAGTTAGAAGGTCACGACGTCGCTGTGCAGCTCCGCTCGCTAGTTGCATTTTGTTCAAACCACCCGCTCGGATTATTTATCAAACGCTGGTTGACTCGTATTACTTAGTGCATAAGGTATATTCTCGCGCGTTTTAATAACGATATTTTTGTTACTTCATAATGAGTAGAAGTGATACAAAAACCTCATCTGACAATGACGATATTAATATGCTTTTAATATTGGAATCGAAACGCGATGCCATGTTTTCTCGGATGCAAAGTATATATGACACAGCTGTCTTATGTGAAAAAGATCCTAGTAAGTTTTCAACTTTGAGTTCGAAAACTATTAATATCGATACTTTGCGAAAGGAATTCGAGCAAAATTTAGATTCATTTAATATTCTTAATCTAAAATTATATCCTAAAAAGCCTATTAATTACCAGTCATGGATCTCATTTGAGGAAATGTTTTGTTTCGTTAAGCAAATATTGGCGCTAAATAGCGAAACCGCTAATAATAAACCGCAATCATCTTCGCATATACCTAAGTTAAAACCGCACCTCCCGCCTATAGACTTACTATCTTTTGATGGAGATGTCTGTAAATGGCCTTTATTTTACCAGCAGTTTAAAAGTATGATTCATGACAACTCTAATTTATCGGATAGTGAAAGGATATTTTATTTAGTCGGTAAATTATCCGGTAAGGCGTCGTCTGTTTGTTCGGGCTTACCGCTGACCGCAGAAAATTATTCTATTATATGGGAGGCCCTGATACAGAAGTATGACGATCCCCGCTCGCTCGCCAACGCTTATCTCAATCAATTGTTACAATTTAAGCCGCTCGCTAGTAATAATATAAATGCATTAGATCATTTCATTAACACCTTCGACTCTTCGGTCGAAGCGCTTAAGCAATTAAAATTGGATTTAACCGATTTTATAATTTTTTATTTAGCTACGCAAAAGCTAGATTCGGATACAGTAAGAATGTTTGAAATTTTGAACCGCCAAGATAAGATTCCATCATATAAAAATCTCATCGAATTTGTTAAAGAACAAAACAAAGTATTGTCGCGTTCTATTAATAATTTTGCTAACCCGCAGCCGATTAAATATCGTAATAAAAATATTCCTCGAAAGTCGCCCGCGAAAGTTCCGTCAACGAAAACCTTTGTTAATACGGACTCGGTATTTAATTCAAGTAATAAAATTAACTGTAGTTTATGTAAGAATATTCAACATTCTCATATGTATTCGTGTTCTTCCTTCATGAAATTAAATCCGCAACAAAGATACAATTACGTTAAAAATAATTCTTTTTGTAGCAATTGTTTGAGTGTTAGTCATAAAGTTATGTCTTGTGCATCAAAGCATACTTGTAATTTTTGTTCTACAAGACATCATTCGTTATTACATTTTAATATTAAAAACAAAGCTAAGGAGCCTGCCGCGATACAACCGCCCGCACAGCGTAGTAACTCGCCGTCTCGTATGACTCACTCGCGCGCTTACGACTCGCCTCGCAATGAGTCGGCCGGTCGTGTAGAACGCACTGACGATGCTTCTGCGCTCGCCAATTTAAATACAAGTAATGCTCTTGTCTGTCATTATGACCGCTTAAACCGCACCGCAACCACTACCTTGCTTGGCACAGCCAAGATAAGGGTCACAGATAAATATAACCGCACGCATTATTTGAGATGTCTTCTAGACCCAGGGTCGCAAAGTGATTATATTTCTTTCGACTGTTGTAAACGACTCTCACTTTGTATTTCGCCGCAAAACCGCTACTCTGAGGTTCAAGGGTTCGGTGGAACCTCTCAGAAGATATTGGGTTATACTAACCTCAAATTTAACTCCCGCTTTGACAGTTTGTCGGAATATTGTATACAGCCTATGGTTGTAGAACGCATTACGTCACACTTACCTGACGCGAACGTCGATTTAACATCGATAGATTATATTCGCAACTTACCGCTCGCGGACGACGCGTTCTCTGAACCGGGTCCAATAGATGTTTTACTCGGTGTAAATATTTACTGCAGGATATTATTATACAATAAAATAATAGGTAAAAATAATATGCCTTCCGCCTTTGAAACCTCTTTGGGTTATATTGTAATGGGTGACGCCCCTATCATTTCTAAGCCCTGTCAGACACGCACTATGTGTTCGCTCACAAGTGAACCATTAGATAAACTAATAGAAAAATTTTGGTCACTTGAAGAAACACCTGTTCGCAAGTTTTTGACTCCTGACGAACAACGCTGTGAAGAAATATATATTTCAACAACCGCACGTAGTCCGGATGGTACTTATTCTGTTGATCTTCCTTTTAAACAGGACCCTAATAATTTAGGTAATTCCTACATCACCGCTCGGCGTAGGTTTTATAATTTAGAGAAAAAGTTTTCTAGAGAACCTGAGCTTCACGAAAAATATAATAATGTAATCCGCGACTATCTTGGTAAAGGTATTTTATCACGCGTGTCACCTGACAATTGTATTTTGCCAGGCTACTTTCTCCCGCATCATCCTGTAGTACGCAACGATAAATCGACTACAAAATTACGTGTCGTATTAGATGGCAGCGCTAGTACCGATACAGGGTTGTCACTTAACGACATTTTGTATACTGGTTGCAATTTGCAAACAGATATTTTTAATATTTTATTAAATGTCCGCATTTTCCGCATAGCATTTTTCGCCGACGTAAAACAAATGTACTTGTGCATTAATGTGAATCCCCCGCACCGCAAATATCAACAAATTATATACCGCTTTTCGCCTGACGAACCGCTCGAAATATATCAGTTTAATCGAGTGACATTCGGTCTCCGCTCTTCGCCATTTCTGGCAATACGCACCTTACGCCAGTTAGCCAGTGACGAAAGGCAAAGATGGCCTCTTGCAGCTGCCGTGCTCGAGAGAGATGTATATATGGACGATTTGGCTTCTTCTGCTTCAACGCTCGATGAAGCAGTTAAGGTAGCGGATGAATTGATCCATCTCTTCAAGGCAGGTGGATTTGAACTGGTGAAGTGGACCAGCAATTCACATGAATTGTTGGAACA
Source organism: Morpho helenor (assembly GCA_029227775.1). Taxonomy (NCBI): domain Eukaryota; kingdom Metazoa; phylum Arthropoda; class Insecta; order Lepidoptera; family Nymphalidae; genus Morpho; species Morpho helenor. Next base: position 7,825,295 of record JARGCU010000006.1, read on the forward strand.
CGTACCAGAATCTCACCGCCAATCCGAGGTTATATCTTTTGACCCTAATAGCACTTTTAAAATTCTCGGTCTGCACTGGCTACCTGCATCTGATGATTTTGTATTTACCGTAACGCAACCGCCAACAGCTTGTACTAAGCGAGCTATCCTCTCCACTACCGCTCGTCTTTATGACGTTTTAGGCCTTATTGGTCCAGTAATTCTATACGCTAAATTGATTATACAAGAATTGTGGCTACTTCATATAGGTTGGGATGACTCTCTTCCTGTACATTTTGTTCATAAATGGCAAAACTATATTTCTGAGTTGCCACTTATCGCTCAACTTAAATTTAACCGCTATATGGGAATTGAGGAAACTTCTAAAGTTACACTTCTTGCTTTTGCAGATGCTAGTGAGAAGGCTTATGGTTGTGTGCTATATTTACACACTGAGACCGCAAATCTTCCGCCTATAGTTACATTAGTCTGTTCTAAATCTCGCGTGGCACCTTTACAGCCAACGATCACACTCGCTCGACTCGAACTAAATGCCTTAGTTCTGCTCGCACGTTTAGTTCGATCGGTTTATGATACTTTGTCTACCCGCATAACTATAAATGAGGTACTTGTATTCTCTGATTCAGAAGTTGCTCTGTGCTGGGCACTTTCTTCACCGCATAAATTTAACACTTACGTAGCTAATAGGATATCAGAAATCCAGATGCATTTATCAACTTTAAAGGTTGACTTTTATCACATCGCAGGAACTCAAAATCCTGCGGATTGTGTCTCACGCGGGCTTATGCCTACACAACTTTTAGAGCACACGCTTTGGTTTAGAGGCCCGCCTTGGCTTTCGTCTCGCTCTGAAGAATGGTGTTTAAATACCTTTTCACCTAGTGATAAAACCGCAGTGCCTGAGAAGAAAACCGTTTCTCATGTAACAAGACCGCACGATGAAAATATTATCGTAACGCTTGGTTCCAAGTTTTCTTCTTGGACCAAATTTCTTCGCTGCACCGTTTATATCCTTCGGTTCTTGCGAAAACTTCCGCGTACTAAATTAATAACAGCTGAAGATATGGATACGGCAGAATTAGCTATAATTCAAGCGATACAACGCGAAGCCTTTAGTGACGATCTCAATAATATTAAAAATAATAAATCATGTTCGCCCGCTTTGAGAAAGTTATTCCCTTTCGTTTCTAACGGCATATTACGCGTAGGTGGACGTCTGTCCTATTCTACTTTAGATTTTTCGCATAAGCACCCCGCTTTATTGCCTAAAAAGGGGCAAATATTAGATATTTTAATTGATTATTATCACCGCAATAATTTACACGCAGGTCCGCAATTATTACTGTCAATATTACGAAAAAAATATTGGATTTTGTCGGCACGACGCTTAGTGCGTCAACGCATTCATAAGTGCAATACTTGTTTCAGACTTAATCCGAAACCGACATTTCCTCTTATGTCAGATCTTCCTCCTTGTAGGCTGGAGCAATGTAAAGCCTTTCTACATACAGGCCTGGATTATGCAGGACCTTTATATGTAACGCCAAGTAGAGGACGTGGAATACGTAGCCAAAAAGCATACATATGTTTGTTTGTGTGCTTAGTCACAAAGGCAGTTCATATAGAATTAGCATCTGATCTGAGTTCCGCTACCTTTTTAGACGCTTTCAAACGGTTTATATCTCGCCGTGGTCCCTGTAAGTTTCTTTACAGTGACAATGGGAGAAACTTTATTGCCTCTAAGGCTTACTTTAATGAGTTGCATAACTTTTTGCAGTCAGATGACTATTATAAAATGTTTAATCTTGAACTGACGAAACATCGCATCACGTGGCAACTAAATCCACCCAGCGCAAGTCATTTCGGAGGGATTTGGGAATCTAATATTAAGAGCGTCAAAACTTTGTTATTCCGTGTTATAGGAAAACAAATATTGTCATATGAGGAAATGCTCACTGTACTTAATCAAATAGAGGCGCTACTTAATAGTCGCCCCTTGTACGCTTTAAGCTCAGACCCTTCTGAGCCAACCGCGCTTACGCCTTCACATTTTCTTTCCGCTATACCGCTAGAGTTTATACCCGCACCTAACATTAGTGAACGTACTAGTCTTTTAAATAGACATTTGTTAATGGACTCTCTTGTCCAATCGTTTTGGAAACGCTTTAAGACGGAGTATTTGCATAATTTGCAAATGCGAGAAAAGTGGAATACACCGTCTCATCTGCTTACAGTAGGAACCGTTGTTATTCTTAACGTAGAAAACGCACCGCCGTTGCAGTGGCCCTTAGGCATTATAACTAAAGTTTTCCCGGGTAAAAATGGAGTAGTTCGAGTCGCTCAAGTTAAGACCAAGAGTGGTACCTATGATAGACCCGTTGTTAAACTCTGCCCGTTGCCAATGCAATAGTTATATATAATTTGTTTAGTTTTAGTTTACTTATTTTATGTATTACGCACAAATTATATGAATAAGTAGTTTTAGGTTCTTCTGTAGATTAGTTTTTGTTATTTTTTATACCGCATTTATGAAGGGATACTTCATGGCCGGGGGGATGTTTGATATCATACTTGCAATAGCATCCTTCCCGCTTCCTTCCGCACGCACTTCAGTCGCAAGACGGTCGTCGCACGTCGCACATCAACGCCGTATGTGATCTATCGCCGCACGCGCATAATTTTGGCTATAAGTTCGCACCGCACCGCTAGCACGTTTGTGTAGTGTAAATAGTGTTAACAGCAGTGAATGGACAAAGTGTTGGATCCGACATCACAAGTAAGTGCCTCCATCCCTCTTGGCAGTTATTTTATTCCCGCCCAGTACCAGACGGCTGCCATATCCTACCTTGTTATTTGCAAGTATTTTGGGGGTTTCCGCGAATCAGCAATAATAAAAAATACAGTCCACTTTATTAAGGCTCGGAGTAATACTTTGCACCGGGCCCCACGCCCGCATGTCCATATGTAGATGATAAGTCGAGACAGTCACGTATAGTGGCTAATATAGTGGCGCGCGGTATTCAAAATAGTCATTTATCAAATAGCTTGCAGAGGGTGCGGCTGTAGGGAATATATACTTCAGCAAAATATTTCTTGCTCATGCTAAACGTCAAAACATTTAACATGAAAATTTTGCGTGTAGTTTGAATGTATAATGAGCGAGTGGATTGAAATACTATAAATGTTATGAATAATTAAGTCAAATAATATTTATAGTACACCAAAATTTAGTGTAATAAATATTTTATTGCAGCAATATATTTAATGTTTATTTTTATTTTTATTAAAACAATCATTTGAACGTGTTTTATTTTTTAATCGCTTATGACAGGTATCTGTATCGTATCCGGCTAAGTAGAATAGACCATCCTCATTTCTTACTGAGTCGTCGTAAAAGGCGATTTAAGTAAGTTAACGTCTGACAGGCGGCCCGTCGTAAAATACCTAGCCAAATCATGTTACAACATGTTTATAACATATGTTGTGCCGACACTTAGAGTGGCATAAGGGCAGGAGAATGATGATGATGATGATAGGTATATTTATAGTTGCAAAGAACGTTTCTTCTGAATCTGATACTTAAAACTATTATAATTGTTTTTTAAAAGTTATATCTATCTTAAATTACTTACACGCTAGGACTATACAAATCATGCCCACGTGGAATAGTCCCAAGACTTATAATTAACACAAACTCTGGATTAATATTCATAGCCTTGTTTTTTTTTTATTTGACATGTTGTCGCCATTGACTTCCGCTTTGTATTTTATAGCAACACAGTCATGAAACAAGAGTATCGCGCCCTTTTTGATTAAAATGGTACCAACACTGTGACGTGTTGTTTCCGGTTGAGTCTTCCTATTGATAAAACGTTTCAGTGACAGTCTGTCTTTGTTCGTCATTCAAGAGAAGTGCATCTCGGAACGGGAATTGTGGTATTCCTATTATATCGTGTTATTGTATATAGTGTGCGCTAAGTTATATATTACGTATAACGAACGTTTCTGGAGAGTCAGTACGTTTCAATTTTCTTCGTATTAAATAGTGCAAAAGTATAGTTTATTTGTTATTAATCGCCCGCAAATTGTCGATATGAGAATAATGATAAGCCGGATGTTGTCTTAGACGAAGGATAGCCGAGTCGATTAAATTGTAACAGTCCAAAGTGAACACTGTTGCAATGGTTGCATGGTGATACATGTTAAGAGTGGCCTCAGGCAACTCAGTTATAAACCATCATACGTACAAGTTTTGCGACCCTTTGCGGTCTAACGAGCCCAGCCATTCACGTTGTTTACCCGATATTTGGATATATACAACAGACAATAGCACAGAATCATTCTTGCTTGTTCAAAATATGGAAAGTGGAGCACAGAAACTCTAATAGCATCGCGGGACATCATTGTAATATATTCTGTGAGACTTAAGGAAGGATTAAGGAGACGCCATCAGTTGCATCATTATGTGTCTAATAAAATACGAGCAACTAAATATAGCTATAAAATAACCCATTTCCTCCGAACTCTTTCGCTAGGATGACACGTACTTATGTATTATTTTGTGATGCCAGACTTAAATATATAACGCAGTTAAAATTTATCGTATTTACATTTACTATTTGTTGCTTTTGTCAGTCTGCTCCGACTTCCGGTACCTTGGTTCGCTTTACCAGACGGTTAAGTAGATTGAATGAATGCGGATGGATGAAGTGGCGACAGGTCTCAGGAACCATATGTTACCCCGAATGCTCCTTACACTTAAGAGGAAAATTTATAAAACTGTCATTAGACCTGTCGTAATGTATGGATCAGAATGTTGGGCAATAAAAGAAAAGAATGAAAGAAATGTGCATGCGAATGAGATGAGAACGTTAAGGTGGATGTGTGGTGTGACAAAACTTGATAGAATAGCAATAAGTATATTAAGGGAAGTCTGAAAGTTGCGCCCATTATAGAAAAGACGAGAAGTGCAAGATTGAGATGGTATGGACACGAATGTTAAATATAAATGTGGATGGATATGTGCCTAGAGGGAGGCCTAAAAATAGATGGATGGATTGTGTAAAAATGATATGCATGTTAAAGGAGTGACATAAGAGTTGACGAATGATAGAGAAGAATGGAAGAAGAAGACATATTGTGCTGACCCCACTTAGAGTGGGATAAGGGTGAGAGAATGATGATGATGATTTACTATGTATTATACAGTATAGAGACGTCGAAACAGCAACTTGTTTATTTTGCTTACTTCCATAGCATTATGATGTATATATTGCTATGGGGTAAATGCGGGGATAATGAATTTTTTTTGTATTACAATAAAAAGCCATACGTAGTATTTAAACCCGCGTAATTCCCTGCGAGAGAAGTGTAAGGAAATAAGTAGGTATTCTTACATTTGCCTCACAGTATATTTTATGCAATGTAATTTTTGTACATAGAAATATAAAGAATTATAAAACGATAGGTGATGTGTATAATAGACAAAGTAGGAACCAACATAAGCTTGGGGATCCTGCTTTGCGCCTTGCTAAAGTACGTAAATCGTTTGTGGGTTTGGGTATAAGATTCTATAATAAAATTCCGCTATCAATTTTAGCTTTGCCATTACAGCAGTTTAAAAAGAGGCTGATTCAGAAAGCCTACTATACTGTATTACTTAGAAGATAAGAATATGTGAATATAGCTCGCTTAGACCCTGTACAAGACAATAATGACTAAATGTAACTAGTTACATTTAGTCATTACTAGTAATAAGAATTATATTTTTAAAAGAGCAACCGCCGAGTTTCTTGCTTGCTCTTCTCGGTAGGAACAGCTTTCCGAACCAGCAGTAGAGTTGACGCTTCAAAAGCATTTGTTTACAAGTTTATTTGACAAAAGTAATGAGAATATTATTTTGCGATAAAAGAAAATATATGTAATGCTAAATGTAAAGTGTATTATTCGTAATGGGGCCAGGTATGAAAACGAATTGTCCACTCTACATTTAGCATTATTTATATTTTCTATTTAGTTCATCGCGGATTATAGCAAAATGATTTTATTATTACTTTTAAAGGTAAATTAATTAGGAATTAATTAATTAATTAAATAGTAATAGTAAACTAAACCAAATAATCTGAAACAATCTTTTATAATGAAGGATAAGGGTCTCGGGTACTCGAATCAGAGAGATTCGACATTTGCTTAGAAAACTGCTTTTAATATTAATTAATGTATAAGATTTTGAGAGCTGATAATAAAAGATACTGACCGATGATTTAATCAAATCATAGGAAAAACGGATGTAATATATAAATACGTGTTTGATTTTTAAACTGAGGTAAAGAAAAAAAATTATCAAATATTAGTGAATTGCCGATTTTAAATATTCTCCAGCCCATATCTTACTCTAAATAATGACGGTACAACATGTCATAAACATGTTCTAACAATATTTGGCTAGGTATTTTACGACCGGCCACCTGCCTAACGTAAAGTTACCGTAGTCGCCTTTTAGACACCTCGGTAAGAAATGAGGGTACAAAATATAACAATGGATGTTTCTTATTGTTAGTAAAGTAAAGTAACGACCTGTTACTATCCCCCTACTGGAAATTGGTATTTTCTATACAATTTCCAATTTAAACTCTTAGTTTAAACTTTATTAAGTTAAAAAAATAGCCTGATGTCAGTATAATAACAGTACTGAACAGAACTTGGCCGCCATTGTGGATCAATCAACGTCAAAATACATGATTCATTATGCAGAACATATTGAAATTGTGATTAATCGTACAATTCTGCATATATGAGTAAATTTACTTATGAACCACTCATCTATTCAACTATTAATAATAACCGGATCAATGAAATGTATGTGACTAGAGGGAAGCTGAAATAGAGATTGTTGGATTGTGTATGTATGACATGCATATGAATGTAATAGTGCCAGAATCGACGAATGATAGGACAGAAACAAAAAGAAAAACATGTTGTGACAACCCCACTTATAGTGGGATAAAGGCAAAAGGTGATGAAATGAAATGATAGAGTAAAATAGTATTTATACAAAAACATCTATTAAAGAACTGATAGAGCAAAAAAGTATTTATACGAAAACATTTATAAAAGTGATCAGTATAATTAAAAGCTTGATTGAAATCGGCGTATTTCAAGCTATAGGAAAGTAGTAAACTAGTCGGGCTCATCCGATAAAATAACAAGTGAGTATAGCCGGTTTCTATATATTAATTATTAGAAAGTAGGCGGTATATGTGTTGTCACTAGCAACATTTCGCTGGGGTGTTTCGAATAAAATACTGGTCACACGGAAGGCGGCGCCATCTTGACACCCGCCAATTTGGAGTCTTCATGGTGTAGTCGAGATGACTGAACGGCATTCACCAGTGGACGGAATACAAAGACATATCGGCGATAATATATGCTATAATGTTATATGAGATGAGGCAAAATTAGCTAGAATACCGTCTTTTTAGTGGTAATCAAGGTTCAATTTTTTAGTGAAATAAATATGATATGATGACAGAAGACATCAACATTGCAACCATTATCATATAAATAACCATAATATTTAATGAATAATTCCATATAATTTGATATAAATTGTAGCAAAATTGCTACAATTTATATTTTTAACCAAACAAAAACTTTTTTGATTGTAGTTTATAACATTTTTAACATTTTCATGAAACTAATAATTGGCTGATATTTAATTTGATTAAGATTAAGATGGGATGGACGTATAATGAGGAGGGTTGAAAATCATGTTACTGAACGAGTATTAAATATGAATGTGGATAGATATGTGACTAGAGGGATATGACTAGAGGTATGACATGCATATAAAATAAATATAAATAAATAAATATAAATATATCGGACACACATGGTCGTCCAAAGTAAGTAACTTAATACTTGTGTTATAGGTGACAGAAACTGGTGTATATATACTTATATACTTTTGACATACATACTTAAATACAAATATACACCCAGGCTCAAAGACCAACAAATTCATTTATAGAAAATGTTGGCCCCTCGGCGGGAATCGAACCCGCGACCCACTGCGCCAACGTGCCAGTCATATAAAAGGAGTAGCGCCCGAGTTTAATAATGAAAGGAGAAAATTATGTTGTATCGACACCATTTAGAGTGGGACAAGGACAGAGAATATATACTTAGATTTCTCAAATGTGACATAATTCTAACAATACTTTTGTATTTTAATTCCACAAAGTAACCTAACTTCTACAAATGACTCTGAATCAGTTGATTAAATATGCACCACCGCAAATGCAACTTAGTCTAAACAATAAACTTCGCTATAGGCCTGAATATTTAATGTGAAACATTAAACTTTAATTTTCACGATCCTAATTCCTTTATTATGCAACTCTGAAGGACAACATTAATACAAATAAAAGACCCCAGCTTTATAAGATCTTTCCGTTAACATGTTTTGCACTCAGTTCTTGTATTTGGCTATAAATAAAGTTTGAATACAAATTTTAATTTATTTTTACAACTATACAATGCTTTGTTCCAAACACATTTACTACAAAGACGTATCAAGCGTTTATAATCACAGCTAATGAAAAATTCAAAATTCAATCTTGGGTTAAACTAAATCGTACCGAACCTGTCAGGGACTAGATTATACAGGTATTTAAGATCATAATGTCTCTTGAAAAGAATAAATATGTAATTTATAGAATTAGGTATTACTTTGCGGAGATCCAAAATACAATCGTAATAATGAAATTATTGTGCTAAACTATCCGTTTTTATAGTTATTATAGACTCCACGATAAAATCGCAAAACGACGCATAACTTAAGCAAGTATAGTCATATGCTAATTGGTTCAACCCCCACTATTAATTTGCCACCAAATACGTGTAACAAGCTTGAACTTGAAATATTTATCTGATCGTTAATGAGGATGACATTTTTATTTTTGAATAATCTCAAGTTGCTCTAAAATGTGAAGTCGTAGGCTTTTGTTACAGTTGTGCAGGATTTCGAATCAGTGGTCATTGGGTACTTTGTGACTATTTTCTAACAAATGTTTAGCGAAATGTGAATTTTATCGTTTATTATTCCTGAATCGGAAACAAATATATTTGTAGTTTTACTCACCGAAAAAGTGGCAGTTTTGCAAGAATATAATTAAACTCTAGGTCATTAAAATACATTCATTCTAAAAACATCCTCCTGCCCTTATCCCACTCTAAGCGGGGTCGGCTGAACATGTTATAAACATGCTGTCACATGATTTGGCTGCGTTTTAACGACCGGCCGCCTGCCTGACGTCAACTTACCATAGTCGTATTATACGAACCTCGGTAAGAAAGAGGGTGGTCTATTCTACTAAACCGGATACAACACAGGAGTCGACTTACCTTAGTCGCCTTTTACGACACCTCGGTAAGAAATGAAGGTGGTACTATTCTACTCAGCCGGATACCACACGGCTAACATTCATTCTAAACTAAATATAAAAATAAGTTGATGATGGGAATTCTAGAGGAAGGCGGCAACACCGAGGGACCGCGTTACCACGGCAACGAGAATAATAAGAAAAAGAGAGGAACAAGGCTGTCAATTTTGGAACTGAGATAATTTTGGATAATAAATATATAATTGGATAAAACACACAGATCCTATTCTTGGAATTATCCCCAACAGTTACATTTCATCAATCTCATAAATTAAAAATGTTGAGTCACATTCGTTTGTTTTATAAGAGGAAAAATAATTTATCATATATTATTTGTCGTATAACTAAATAGGATAGATTTCGCATCTATTAATCACATTTAGTGAAACGAAGACAAATTGAACGTGAAACGTCGAGACCGCAAATGTGGTGGTAAGCGGTTAAATAGTATCCCTGGATGTGTTCGTTCAGTGATAAATAATCTGTTAACCGAACTATTTTCATTAACCTTATATATGATTTCGTTATAAGGAAAGAAAGAGCTTTAAGTAACTTTTGACAACCTTGAGGATTCTTCAAGGTCTGTTTAGATCATGCTTTTATTATATCTTTAATATTTAAATGAGTTTATCTTGTATGTATATTTATAAATATATTTTCTATATCTTGGAAACGGCTCCTATGATTTTCGTGCAATTCGGCATGTTCGGTTTTGGGGGGGAAAATTCGATATAGCTAGGTTTCATTAAAAAAAATGTATTTTTATCCCTGTTTTCGGGAAAATGCTACAATTTACGTTGAATTCAAAACACAATTTTCGCTGTCAAACGCAAAGCCATCAAAGTCAAAGCTAAAAAAAAAATTGTTGCCATATATTAACAACTGCCTAAAACCTCAGAACTGTAGCCCTTTGTTTAATATTTAAAATGTGATATTATTAAATGTAAAATTTATTTATAAAATTACATTATAAAATGTAATTTATATTTTTTATTAGCTACAATAAACAAAACGCTTATTATTTAATATTTCATTTAAAACGGTCTACTACTAGTACATGGTCAATTACTAGTGGCCTTATCTTAGTTTCCGGTTCTCAGCTTTACACCAACATGAATCGCAGTCTCACCGAGCTATCACAGCTAAATTAAGAATTACATGTAACTTTTTATTTTCTTATATCGCTGACGATGGCAAAATAATGTAACGCCGTGTGAGGCCGGCTGAATAGAATAGTACCATCCTCATTTCTTACCGAAGTGTCGTAAAAGGCGACTAAGGTAAGTTGCCTCAGCGTGTGGTATCCGGTTAAGTAGCCTACCCTTAAGTACCCTCTTTTTTATCGAGGTGTCGTAAAATACGACTAAGATAAGTTGACGTCAGGCCTGTCGTAAAATACGTAGCCAAATCATGTGACAACAGGTTTGTAACATGTTGTGCCGACCCCACTTAGAGTGGGATAAGGGCAGAAAGATGATGAGGACTTTTGTACTCTGGATCTCCCCGAAACAGCACCGAATTCTATAAATATGCGGTTTATATCATAATGTGCATTTTAATTTCTCAATATAGAGCATGGCATGTGTGCGTGCAAACATGTGAGCTATGGTTTATTAATAGTACACTTACACCGATTTCTCGGTTCCACTATATTTCTTTCCCATGATTATTTCAAACACATTCCTTAATAAATGAAGGTAAAAAGGTCGTGAATAAGTGACTCTAAATATTATAACTATACTACACGTCAAAATTTTACATTACAGTTCAATCACGGACCACCGTGTGGTATTCAGCTGAGTAGAATATCGCCCTCATTTCTTACCGAGATAAGGCGAATAAGGTAAGTTGACATGCCGCGTGCTATCCGGATGAGTAGAATAGACCGCCCTCATCTCTTACTGAGGTGTCGTAAAAGGTGACTAAGGTAAGATGACCCGCTGTGTGGTATCCGGCTAAGCTGATTAGACCGCCCTCATATCTCACCTAGGTGTCGTAAAAGGCGACTAACGCAAGTTGACGTCAGACAGGTAGCCGATTGCAAAATAACTAGCCAAACAATCTAAAAACATGTTTAAAACATGTTGTCTGACCCCACTTAGAGTGGGGTAAGGGCAGGAGAATGATGATATTATTAATTTTTTTCTCCAAATGTTTTTATAAATAAGGAAGAGGCTAAAATAATCTTCGCAGTTCATCTTTCAAATGTAAATTACATTGAAGTGACTGAAGTGATAATTTACATATGTGTCGAAATATTTCTTTTTTCATGCTGCAAAGTGTTTACAACTTGTCGGTTGTTACCAATACGAATAATCAATGTGTCGAGAAATGTGTTATTCGCGGCTTGATTTACATTTTGTATTGGTATTTACATCGAGCTGTCAATTACTCAATTGCTGATGTACTACGACATAGCCTACTACTACTAATATTATAAATGCGAAAGTTTGTGAGTATGGATGTATGATTGTTACTCTTTCATAGCGAAACCGCTGAAGCAATATCGATGAAATTGGACATAATTATACACGACATATAGGGCTATAGAAATCCTGCTAATTATACAGGATTAGAATGACATTGAAAAGCGCCATCTATTATCAACCTATCACACGACAACAGTCCATGCGAACGAAGTCGCTGGTAAAAGCTAGTCTACCATAGTTATAATAACTATCCATACTAAAATGCCTTATAAGTAAAATAAATAGAAATTATACAGTACAGTACCTAATAATTTTATTAATAGACATTAAAAAACAAAATACACAAGCCAATAAAATTACTTATACAAGGAAATAAAATATATTTAATTGTTATCTGCTGAGAAAAACATTCCAGGCGTCGAACACGTCTTAACAATTATTTCCTGCTTTTATTACGATGAACAGATAGCCAATATTTTAAGATATGTTAACGCACACTATATACAATAACACGATATAATAGGAATACCACAATTGCGTTCCGAGATGCACTTCTCTTGAATGACGGACAAAGACTGACTGCTACTGAAACGTTTTATTAATAGGGAGACTCCACCGGAAAGAACAACAGCACAGTGCTGCCACCATTTTAATCAAAAGGGGCGCAAAACTCTTGTATCATGACTGTGTTGCTATAAATTACAAAGCGGAAGTCATTGGCGACAACAGATAGAACTAGGCATCCCATCGTTAACTCTTTGTAGAATAGACTGAAAAGTTCTGAGTTGGTCCCAAAAAGATGCAATTCGAGCACTAATAATTGCATAAAAATTAACAATAAATTCAAAAAGAGTTTTCGAAAGCATCTGACCGTTCCATAATTTCTAGAAAATTTATGAAAGAAAATTCTATTAAAACACTTAGGTCTTTCTTCTACTTCCTACATACATTTGAGTATTTCAAGCGATAATTATAAGATAATTTTCTGTTATAAACTCGTTGTTCTTAAATAATTTTTAGAGTTAAACGTTGCTTTGCGGAGATCTATAATAAAAAGTAATGGTAAAATTATTTTATCGCGGATTATAGCAAAACAATTTTATTATTACACGTTGTTTTTACATAAAATATCAAAGTCACAAGACCTTCAGTTTTCTTTAATCAGAGAATATGGACGCAAATGGTACCAATTTCAAATCTCGTTCCGTTTTGAAAACAAGCTGGGCCGGCGTTGACCCAATCCAATTACCGGAAATTGCTATATTCCTTTCGCTATACAACTATGGCTGTGATTGTGTTCTAAATAATCTTGTTGATAGATCAATATGTAATATCGTCAAGAATATGTCTACACGAAGGGTCTGTGAGTTTGGACGGCATAATATTGATGTATATTTATTACAAAAGTAGTATTAATAAAATATATATTAAGTAATAAAATTATTTTTCTGTAATCCGCGATAAAGTAAATAGAAAATATATATAATGCTAAACGTACAGAGCACTATCTGTATTCAAACCCGGTACATGTAGGATTTATAAAAACTCATGTACAAACCTCCACCACAGTCACCACATTACAAAAGCACTACACAAGTTCGCTATCACAAACTCAACGTTTGGTTCCGCAACCGAAGCATCATCTGGAGATGACTCGCAAAGCGATTTTGTCGTGGAGTAAGGAGGATATGAAAATGGATAGTCCACTCAACATTTAGCACTATATATACTTTCTACTTACTTTATCGCGGATTATAGCAAAATAATTTTATTATTACTTTTGTATTATGAATCTCCGTAAAATAACCTTATTCTATAAATAAGTGTATTTATTTTTTAAATCATCATCATTCTCCTGCCCTAATCCTAAGTGGGGTCAGCACAACATGTTTTTCTCTTCCATTTTTTCCTATCATTGGTCAACTCTAGCGCTACTCCTTTTATATGCATGTCATATTTCACACAATCCATCTATCTTTTTGTTCTCAGCCTGCCTCTAGTCATATATCCATCCACATGTATATTTAACACTCGTTTGGTCACTTGATTTGCATCAATCCTTATAATATGTCCATTCCACATTAATCTTGCACTTGTCGTCATAGCTATTGAAATCAATTTAATATTTTATAGAGTTAGGTTTATTTTGCTGATAATTAGGCGTTACTTTGCTAAGTTTCCTAATACAAAACAATTATGAATTATTTTTTTATAATCTGCGATTAGAAAATATCTATGTAACTTGACTGGTCCGTTGGCGCAGTGGGTAGTGATCCTGCCTTCAGCTCCGCGGGTCGCGGGTTCGATTCCCGCCGAAGGCCAACATTTTCTATAAATCAATTTGTTAATCTTCGAATCTGGATGTACATTTGTATTTAAGTATGTATTTAAAATTTATGTATGTATTTATTCACCAAGTATTAAGTTACTTACTTTGGGGACGGATGATCGTGTGTGTAAGTGTCCAATACACTTTAATTTAAATTTAAATTAAATGAAAAGCGTTATATTGGCTTATGGTGCATATGTTTCACAAAGGCTGCATGGATAAAATATAAAAACAGATAGTACGCTCTACTTTTAGTATTAAAAAGATTTTCTCTAACGCGGATCGTGACGGAATAGTTTTTTTTTTAATATTTGTAATATTTCTTTACATTACAGTGCATACTATTGCAATAAGACCCTCGCTTATCCCTGTAATTTTATATTGTCTAAATTGCATTAAAAGTTAATGAATGAAATGAATATTCGAACGGAAATAGTCCCTTAAAATTTGTTTGAAACTCTTTATCAAAAAAGCGTACAGCTTTTCCAGCCAGATGTCAATAGTAAGTTATATTATTAGATACTTAAATTATATTCATAAATATTTATTTTTGGATAGAATAATTCATAGAAGCTTCTAATTGATAGAAGCTGTATTACGAAGAATCAGAAAAATTATAAAAACGATTCAAAAAACTTTTCTTAATATCGATTGAACAATGCATATTTTGAATAAGACTATAGAATTCAGAGAAGATTCTTCTATAATCATCTTCATCTTGTTTTCAAAGCAACATCAGGCTTTTGCCAAGTTGAAGACCACTAATAAGAAATATTAATAATAAATAAACATATGGGACAATTACACACACGGTCGTCCGTCCCCAAAGTAAGAAACTTAAGACTTGTGTTAATAATTTAATTACACGTTACGTTTTCCATTAAAACTTTATAATCGATGTTTATAAGAACCCAGAAGTAGTTGAAAACATACACGGCGGTAAAGAGTAAATAATTTATCACTTCAGCTTACCTGATATCACAAATCGATACCAACAATTTTCGCTGTCCTTTTAAGTCTCAAGGATTTATGTCTTTTATTTACACTATACACTTTTATTAACTACACATAATTAATATATACAATTTATTCAAATTTGGTCCACGCACCAGAGCCGTAATACACTCGAAAAGTATATAAAGGGGATAAAGTCTAATGATATGAAGTTTTTGTTTGATATCAGTATTAGAAGTAAGTTGTAAAATAAGTCACTATATTGGACCAATAGGTTAAAGTTACAAAAGTGCGTAAAAGGTTATAGAGTAATATTGGTAAGTAAACGCAATATGGGTTCAAAGAACTGAAGTAGAAAAGTTTATATGAGCATATCCATTATTAACACACACATAAGATAGCAATTTAGTCCATCAAGTAACAAAATTCGGTCCGTAGTTAATGTTTAAAAAACGAACAAAACTCTCGTGGCGACGGCGTTCGTTTGAAAAATAAATTTACGTACATGCGAAAAGCGATGTTTTTAAATATTCCGCGTAACATCACCAATGATAATCGCACATCCACTCGCCGTGCCGCACGAGCGCGGACTGAAAGCTTTCCCTGTAGTTCTGAAAATGCCGCTCCTTGCGGGAAAAAGCTAACCACATCACTCAATACCATATTAGTAAGAGTGAAAAGGACAGTCATAGTTTCTAGCTACGTCTTTATTCCCATGCTTGGTGACTATCCAAACTAAATGAGTTAGTATCAAAATAAACATAGTCTGTCTGATTTCGGAAATGAAATGCAGTAATAATATGCAGTTAAAAAAAGAGTGTCATTCAATTCAAGCTGTTTAGTGTATATTAAATTTAAAACGAGCAGTATAAAATAATAATGATAGGATACTGTTAATTTAAGCTGTTAATACGATTATAGCAAGGTTATAAATTCCACTCAGAATGTACTAATTACTATAACTCGCGACTTTCGCGATTGCGTAGAATCTGTATTGATATTATTATCTTTAATATTTAAAAGTTAATCTTGCATACATTTTTCAGAATTTTTAAAAAAGCTTCAACGATTTTTATGAAATTCAGCATGTAGGGGGTTTTGGAAAAATCGATCGTGCTAGGTTTTATTTATGACAAAGCTAAAGATAATTTGGTAACGGGCGGTCGCGAATTCTAAATACTAGGACCGATCCCAGACAAAAAAAAATTCTAATATTTTAAAAATTACCGAGCAAGGCCCAGATACTATTTATTTCTTTATGTACGTGTGTATATATATATATATTTGCATATATTGCAGTCTCCTTGTGCTTTGTCGACAAACGACAAACGGCTGAACAAATTTTCATTAAATCTGTAACATATGAAGCTTATACACGTGACTAATATAGAAACTAGAGTAAAATATTTTCAGCTTTTATTTCAGGATCTAGAAAATAAAACAATTAGCGATCTATATTAATAATATTACAGTGTCTTTTATTTATATATTACAATATGCTTATATTACGCTCCATTAATAAAGTAAAAGCTTGGCAGAAAAATAATGAAGGAAAATTTTAGTATTTTTCTATGAAAAGGGTCGACCCTCAATGTTAATCAAATACAGTCAAAGCCCATTTTCCATCATACGTATTTGTCATTGACATTGTCTTTCAACAGTCACAGACTAAAGGGACAGTGACATTCTTCGTGTAAATTAAATTATATGGACTCTTGATTACATTGAGTAAATGTAAAGAAAATCCGTCGTTCTTTCTTTATAACATTTGTTAAATCTATACAATACTTGCAGTTTAAGAAACAGAACTTATAAATCTAAAAGTAATCCGGTTATACTATCATCATCATCTCAGAGTGGGATAAGGGCAAGAACCCTTATCCCACTCAAAGTGGGGTCGGCACATGTTATAAACATGTTGTCACATGATTTGGATACGTATTTTACGACCGGCCGCCTGCCTGACGTCAATTTATCTTAGTCGTATTTCGCGACACCTCGAAAAGAAAGAGGGTGTATTCTACTTAACCGGATACCAAACGGTGAGTGAACTTACCTTAGTCGCCTTATACAACACCTTGGTAAGAAATGAGGGTGGTCTATTCTACTCAGCCGGATACCACACGGCGGGTCGACTTACCTTAGTCGCCTTTTACGACACCTCGGTAAGAAAAGAGGGTAGTACTATTCTACTCAGCCGGATATCACACGGCGTACTACGGTTATACTATGTCTAAAGGTCTCTGTGTATGTCTATCAAGCTGTGATAGCCCAGTGGCAAGGACGTGCGACTCTTTTGAAAAAGGGAACGGGTTCATATCTCGGGTAGGTGTTAACGTTATAATCTTGTGTCTCATTGATATTTGCAATTTATCACACGCTTTTCGGTGAAGGAACATTCGTCAGAAAATTGCATGTCTCTAGAGAATTATGGGGATATGTGTAACCTACTAATCACCATTGAAGCAGCATGATAGGTCTTAGCTCCAAACCTTCTCTCCCAATTAAACGGAGAGAGGAGAAATGCTAGCAATAGTATAATAAGAAACTGTTTTACTTTAATGCCTAAAGGGTTGTCACGAGGTGGTCTTCATCGCGACGTTTCTCTTTTTTCTTGTATATCTGTCTCTATTATCGTTTCCAACTAATTTCTCTTATTTCTTATGGCTTTTACAGCGTCAGCGGGTGGTAGCAATTTTAATAGAACGCTAAGTCACTTGAGAGCACTCAGATGCCCTACTGTTATCCGACCTTATATACTCCCACACTATAAAACCCTTTTTAAATATGGGAATGGGTAGTATATAGTCTACTTTAAAACTATTGTAACAGTTTTATACATCCATACTAATATACATGCTTTCATAACCGTTTGACTAATATAAATAAAATTTTGCTCAATTAAATGTTATACGCCGAGGTATCATATAAGGTAAAAATTACCATTTCTCTTTCGTGAACAGGGAAAAACACATTACTTTAAAATGGGACTTGAAATGCTGAAAGAAACTTTGTGGGGCGTATGTTAAAGGACGGCAACGCACTCGCTCTGCGAGGGGATACATATGTATATCCCACGACTTCTCTAGAGATATGCAGATTTCCTCAGGATATTTGTCTTCACCGAAAAGCATGTGATAAATTGCAATTATCAATTATTCACTTAAGTTAATCCCGTGTTTATCGGACGCCCATCTGAAAAGGTCCCCGAGGCGGTCGATGCATCTGGTGCTCCCGATGCATCGATTAGGGGAGGGGCCACTTTCAGAGAGTCCTCGACCCAAATCTGGCGCATTCTGTGGTTCAGAGTTGCTGCTGGCGGGGAAGGGGACAATGAGTTCAACGATACCCTCTCCCCGCCAACAGCGGCGTAGTGGAGCACTCAGGTTGTTTTAGTTGCCAGTCCGACATACCTGCTGCCCGTCCCCGTCAAACGGTGGGACCCGTAAGGGGTTTTTTCCTAATAAATAAGAGACTAACCCTAACAAGAGAGTGGCACAGTCTTACCGCAGGGCTATTACAGCATTTTATCAGACTTTTATATACCTTTGTTTAATTTTTCGTTAGCAAAGAGCCTTCTTTTACCTAAACTAATTTTATCTACTACATAGCGTAAGAGTTATACATAAATGGCGTAGGTACATGCTCACGCGCATTGAGTATATATATATTATTTTAGACAGTTAACTCAAGATCTTAAAGGGATTTGACGGTTCCGAATATAATACAACATGATCAACATGATACAGGAGAATCTGCAAAGCTTAGTCTTGAACGAATATTCCAAACCAGTTGACCTTTCCTTCTATTTTTGAATTTCGACTTCTGTGTAGTAATGCTTGTAGCTACTTTACTTTTGCATATATAATCTAACGAAATATCTCAAATATTTCTCGACAATTTCACATAAAATTTATACTCGCCGCTGGACATTTGAGTAGTTTATATCTCTATAGTCACCTTTAGTTTTAGAGCAGTAGGTAATAATTTACTTCAGACATAAAACTGATTTAAATGCAGTTTCGAGGTAGTAAATATTTAGTGCAATACAAGTAAATTTTAGAAACAAGTGATATATTATAACGATATTTTTCCTTGATACTTTTCAATAAGAAGCAATTTTCTCAAAAATCACCCCACTTATTCTCTCTTAACAACTTATCAAGGCCACTCACATATTTTGACTGGCCCGTTGGAGCAGTGGGTAGTGACCCTGCCTTCAGCTCCGCAGGTTGCGGGTTCGATTCCCGCCGAGGGCCAATATTTTCTATAAATTAATTTGTTGGTATTCGAGCCTGGGTGTATATTTGTATTTAAGTATGTATTTAACAATTATATATGTATATATTCACCAGTTGTCTGTCACCTATAACACAAGTATTAAGTTACTTTGGGCACGGACGACCGTGTGTGTAAGTGTCCCATATATTTATTATTTATTATTAAAATAAAAAATAACGACTACGTCAAATGGCACGATCACTCTCCTCTCCACGCATCACCACACCTCGCCACAGCTAACATCACGTCTTTATGCTACTACTTCCGGTCTCATTTTCCCACCGTTACAATATATTTAATTGAAAATCAAATTTTATCCTTAAGGATATGATGGATATCGGGCTTCAACCTATTACATTGATTTTATACGGATTAGGGAATGAAGTATATCCCAGATATTTGTTGATAGATAACAATTTCTTCACAATGTTTTTTAACATATCGAATACATTACTATTCCATGTAAAAACTTGAGAGTACAGCTAGTATAGTTTTGTATACTGATGTTTTCTTCTGTTTACTCGTATGTGACTAAATTCCACCTAAATGACTAGACTCATTTACTCGTAAATATAATTTATAATCTTTAATCGAGAATGGTACCTATATATTAAATAAAGAATACAAATAATGTTATATATTGTTTTTTTTTTTATTTTGTCACAACAGTCGGAGATTACGAGCAGATTCTAGAACCATTTTTTCATTGTGTTGCTATTTCACGTTTCGAATAATAACATTGTTGCTAGAGTTTATTGCAGAAACAAATTTGAATAAAATTTAGCATTCGTACATTTGCAGCCACAAATTTCAAATGCTTAATAAATTAACTTGGAATATATAAAAAACGTCTTTTAATTCAAAATTTTCACAGAACCAATAAATTCCAGACTGAGACAAAACGGGTGATACTGGATATAGCTTGTAGTAGTGTTCAGTGCACACGACGTCGTGAACTTGATGTAATTTATAGCTTGCAATTCTGTAAAGCGTTGTGAGAACAGTTGCATATTGCTGAGTATAAGCGGCTCAATTTCTGATGGGAGAGAAAATTTAAACGTAGCAGTAGAATATTTTATTTTATGTTTATTTTATTCAGAACTCAACATCCTTTTTTTATGTCAGGAAACCCCATTTTATGGGTCATCACGGCCCGACGAGGACGAGCGGAGGGTCGGACTCTCACCGACTAAAAACCTCACAGTTCTCCATCACGCTGCTGGTGGCGGGGACAGGGTACCGCTGTACACATTGCCCCCATCCCCGCCAGCAGCCGCTCTTTACCCCGGAGAGCGCCACCTCCGGGTCGGGGCCTCTCTAAAAGTAGCCCCTCTCTCCGCTAAAAGATGCATCGGGAGCACCAGATGCATCGACCGCCTCGAGAACTTAACATCCTGTCTTTAGCCTACTCTAAGTGGGATCGGCATAACATGTTTTTCTCTTCCATTCTCTCCTATCATTCGTCAATTCTGGCGATACTCCTTTTACATACATGTCATACTTCACATAATCTAACCATCCCTTTTAGACCTCCTCATTCATATTGAACACTCTTTTGGCCACACGATTTTCATCCCTCCGTTCATGCCATCTTAACTTTACACTTCTCATCTTTCCTATAATGGGCGCAATTTTCATACTTCCCCTT
The DNA here is from genome assembly GCA_029227775.1 of Morpho helenor. NCBI lineage: Eukaryota > Metazoa > Arthropoda > Insecta > Lepidoptera > Nymphalidae > Morpho > Morpho helenor. The sequence goes on from JARGCU010000006.1 coordinate 7,846,379, forward strand.
ATATACTAATTTCGTAATTTATCCAAACTTGTCACTACATCACACATTTAGAACTGAAACTTTCCTTAAAATTAAATGAGGAAAGTAAGTAACATTAACAGGTCTATGAATTTATATTCGAGAACGCTGTATGTACTTGTGAAGCTGTGAAATTTATAGCTGCCGCGCGACATCTGGAGTAATTCAAACCATAAAACAAGTTTAGTTTGCCCGAACCGAATGTTTCCTAATAGCCGTAAAGCTCTTTACGCTTACCCTGACAAATATTCCTTAGGGGACAAACATTTATCATTTTATAAAAACGTACTAAAGGATATTTAATCTCTAAAAAAAACAACTAACTTATAGTAAAAATAACTTATGGTAACACCAAAAAAAGCATGCATACCAGCTTACGGGGAAACCCATTCATAACAAAAGTCGCTGCATTTGTTCTTGATTTAGAGGCGTAAAGTGCAAAACATCACATCTAAAAGGTGTTGAAGATAAAAACTCTTATACTCGTATAGTGCAAGAAAACGGCAGTATATGTCCTGAACCCTTTTCAGTCGCTCATATCCGCGTTTTGTTTCTTTTGTTAAAAGACTAGTGGCTCCTTTATATCTTGATACTGAAGGCCACTCTAAAAGAGTCACGAAAGAATCTAATAATCAACTTAAATCTACATAACAAACCAAAATAGGCCAAGACACGACAATGGTGTCCCTGCCTACTTTCTTTTGTTTAATAAATACTTCAATCTTACCAACATTGAAAAAACTTCGAAATCCGCCAGGCTTATACTATCGGTTTAGAGATTTCACAAATCCCAGAACTTCGCTAAAGTTTACTTGACGCTATTTATCTTTATCTAACACATGCCACGATGAAAATCTCTTTAAGTATATAATCCTGATATAAATTTCGATATTGGAAACATCGGCTGAAGGAAAGGAATAAGTATTAAAGCAAATTATTTGTTATATTTAATTTAAGGTTTAAAGAAATTTCATCACGTGTCTGAATGTCGCGCCCAACTCAAATGACTTTCAACACGTGGCGTCAGAAATCTCTACGCTCTTTTTCTCCTCTTTTTTATAATGTATCTTTCTCATACTCCAACATATCATTATCGCTCTGTGAAATCCACTGTCGTCTTATATTTGTTACTTTGAATTTCTTTCTATTGTTAAGTCTAAAAAGTAATTATCCTCCAATACCTTATTTAAAATTTATTTAGTAAATTATATTGTCAGATACTGAGGATAATAGAGGATAATTACTTTTTTAGACTTAACAATAGAAAGAAATTCAAAGTAACAAATATAAGACGACAGTGGAGTGGACGAGAATCTTAATGTGAGAAAGGGTCAGTGTATGCACATACGTGCATACACTGACCCTTTCTCACATTAAGATTCTAACATATAAAGTTATCTACGCGATTAGACCACCATTTTTATTTTTATTTTAGCATAATTACTATACTGTAATTTATTATTTTGAAATTTATTATTAGAAAGGGTCAGTGTATGAACATACGTGCATACACTGACCCTTTCTCACATTAAGATTCTAACATATAAAGTTATCTACGCGATTAGGCCACCATTTTTATTTTTATTTTAGCATAATTACTATACTGTAATTTATTATTTTGATGTATGATTAAGTTTAATACAAAAAAAATTAAACTTTGCCTTTTTGTCCTTTGAGATTCCGAAACGGCTAGACCGATTATAATGAATTTTCAGCTTTTTCAATCCTTCCAAGTTTGAAAAGGATTTTGATTTGAGCATTTTCTCATGATTGAAATTCGAAACCAGACTGAACCACAACAACAAGTGACCGGATAGCTAGTAAGTAATTAAAATATAATAATTAAAATTAAAATGTGGCACACAATAAATATACATCTCGAAACCGCAAACGAAGTGCCATTATCTTAAATAATTACGTTAGGTGGCGACTAGCTCGGTTCCTCTGGGAAATTATTAGTAAATACGTGGTTGGATATGTGCCGCAGAGGACCAGTTTCAAAACGGATACTGTTTCAAATATCGGAAATACATATATTTTCAAATCTATCTGGAAATCAATCTTATTGATTGAACTGATTGATTTCCTGATCGATTTTTCTCCCCCAAATCCCCCTACATGCTGAATTTCAGGAAAATCGTTGGAGCCGTGCTACCCAGGTACCACCTTATATAATTATTCCATAAGTTACAACTATAATATATTTATGTAGTAGGTATAAATATGTTTACTGTATATATTAGACGTTTGTGGAGATGGAGGTCCATAACACAAAAGAAATGATAATAATATTTTGTTATAATCTGCGATCCTAATCGTGGATGATAGCAAATATTATATACATTAATATAACTTTGATTATTCCAATTCAGTCATAGTTCTTACCAACTTAAACTTTAGTTAAATTCGTTGTGTGCTATAGCAAAACAACACCATTTCAATCAGGATATAAATTACAATCACGATATAAAGAAGATAATGCCAAAATTATTTTGCCTACGAACTACAAGTACATCTACATATTGCTAACATACTTGACTCGAATTTTATCATAGGTGTCAAAAACATGTGATGAGTTGAATATATCGCTCCATCTGTTCCAACTGAATGCCTATAACAGAAAGCAAATATTTTGACCTACTAATGTTACGAAATTCGCGATGTGTATTGCTGTAGATTTTTTTATGTGTAGAAAGGAGTTACTTGCTTGGTTATTATCAGTTAGGTTTATCAGACTTGTATCGAAACCAACTTTGGTTCTTAGATCTTTATTTTGATTATTTCCATAGCATTGTTTCCCATAGAATATTGCTATGGGGTAATATATGTTTGTATTACAAAAAAGAGCCATACGTGGCATTTAAAATTTAAGTCCGCGTGATTCCCTGCAAGAGTTTAAGGAAATAGGTATTCTATATTGCTTCGCAGTTTACTTTAAGAAATTTAATTTTTGTATATCATCACTACATATTATAAAACAAACTCCATATTTCCGTATGTACGCATAAAACTTTAAAACTACGCAACCGATTTTGATGCGGTTTTTTTTAATAGATAGAGTGATTCAAAAGGAAGGTTTGTACGTATAATAACATTCAATACGGAGTAGAGAAATACTGTAATTTTTGAGGTTTCTGTAAATAATTACATTTTTGTCCGCTTACATTGCAAACGCAGGCTAAACCCTACGAGATTTATCAAAATGATGTACTAAGTATTTGTACGCCTTGAAAAGGTCTACAGAAAAGTCCGCGATGGTATATGTCTATCTCTTATGGATAACCCACAAAAGCATTTTTTGTCATATACTTTTTACGAAAAATAATGCCTTATGTTCAAAGCAATTTTTATACAATACAACATTAATCCTTATGCAATTAAGTACCTTAAATAAATTGTTGATTTAATATAGGTCAATATGGCCGTTTACAGTATGTAATTTAAGTGAACATTTTCGGAGATATTACAGATTTAAAATGCCGTGAGGACGCCGCGCTTCACCCTATAGCACTTCGAATCTTTTAAGAGTTTGTTTAAAGACATTCTGTAATTAATTGTAAAAATAAAATACATAGAAAATGTAAAAGTAAATAAGTAAAAATGTACTATATGAATTTAGATATTCCAAAGATAGCAGGAAATCTTCTTGGTATAGGGAAAGTAAATTGTTTTTCTCCAAATTTAACGCTTGCGGGCCACGGGCAGTAATGAATAAATCAAAACTACTGGATCGATTTTAATCATTTTTTTACACTGAGTGACATGGGATATATATTTTATACCCGTGCGAAGCATGGGCAGGCCGCTAGTAAAAATATAAAGAGTTATCGAACGATAGGTGATGTATATAATAAACAAAGTAGGAACCGACATAAGCTTGCGACTCCTGCTTTGTGCACCCTGTAAAGGTACGTAAGTCGTTTGTGGATATGGGTATAAGATTCTATAATAAAATTCCGCAATCAAATTGATCGTAAAATATGTAGCCAAATCAAGTGATAAAATTTTATAAACATTATAAACATTAGAGTTGGTTAAGGCCAGAAGAATGAAGATTGTAAAATAGTTTAATTATAATAAATAGTCACATTTCACATCTATCAGTGTACTGGTTATTTAAAATCTTGAAAATTATTCTCGTGTTTTACTTTTCTCCCATGTGCAACGACCGTGGCCTTTTCCCCTAAGTGCTCTATGCGCCGTGTATTCTCAAAATTGAAACGAGTGGTCTCATAAAAATACAACTTAAAATTTCAGTTTATTTTCATAAAAATATGAAGAATATGAAACTTGTTGATCACGGTTGGAAAATTACAAATGTGAAACGGCCACCCCTTCACATTTTATAAGTCCACTTGATTTTAAAGTAAAATAAATTCAGCTTTTCCACGGTCATAACAATAACCTTAATCGTCTATAATTTAGCGAAGGGGTTAGAACTTGAAAGGGGTTTAAGATATTTTTTCATAACGTCACAAAATAGTTTCAAGCATTTAGATGATAATAGAAATAAAATAAAAGAAAAAATAAATTTTAAATAAATTTTAAATTTTAAATAAATTTTAAATTTTAAATAAATTTTATTTTTAAAGAAAAATAAAATTTATTTAAAATTTATCTTTCTTTCTTTCCAACCTTTCTATGTGCCGCTGAAATCTGGACCCTGAAAGCGGCAGATAGAAAAAAAAATCAATGCGTTTGAAATGTCTTACTGGCGGCGCATGCTGCGTATCTTCTGGACAGCCTTCAGAACTAACGTCTCCTTCCTTATTGAAGGTGAAACAGAAACTCTCGAGCATGTCTCACCAGAGAATACTCCAATACTTTGGATTGATAGATTGTCAGAAATCCTAGCGATAACCTTGAATAGCTCATGGTCACTGGGAAAGTAGACGGAAAGAGATCTGAATTTGAATATACAAAAGAGCGATAATTGGCCCAGGTAGAATCGCACACAATGGTTTTACATAAATGAGTATTGTTATACTTTTATCTGCCAACTAGCTAACAGTAAAGGTGACCTAACTACTTGTTCTCCAACTACAAACAAAAGAAGACCTATTTTAAACCCACCTAATTTAAAGAAAGGATCCAAAATTATTTCTATCGCATATAAAATCTCGATAGAGTATACAATTAAGGAGGAAAATACTGTCTATTTCTGGTAATAATAAAGACACCTGGACATGATGATAGGGATACACAAATTGAAGAAAAACAGCTTAATGTTAATAAATTTCTAAATAGCTGCCAATATATTTTTGTTATTTATTTTTAGTTCTTATCGACTATTTAAATCATTAAGAGGAAATATACTAATAATACTGATAAAACTACAAAAGATTAAGTTGGTAACAGACTTTTAGTCACTGTCCAAGTTTTTAATTTGGTGTTAATAAAGCTTCGTAATAATCAAGAAAACATATTCAGTATTGTTATAAATAGCATTTCATTTAACAGCTAAAATATGATTTTCATTCAATTTTTCATTTTAGCATTTTCTTAATGGCTGACAACAGCAATAAAACAACATTTTTATTCATGAAACCAAGCTCGATTGATTTTTTCCCCTAAAGCTACCTACATGCTGAATTTCATGAAAATCTTTGAAGCCGTTTTTGAGGTTCAGAAAAACTATAGAGATAAAGATATAGGTTTGCAACTATTAGGTAAGTTTATTTGACTTTCATTACAGAAGATTTATATTGCTTATATCATTTTGATATACATTTTTTCAATATATTTCATCTATGCGCTATCTTTTCATGATGCCTGCTTTTGTCTTGGTTACCATTAAGAGTTGAGTTCCAACAACACTGGGAATTGCGGTACCTATTCGCTATTCCAACATCTCTTGAATATAAAGTCTATCAGTCACAATATACCCCATCATTATGAATGTTTTAATGATCCAATTTATACTGTAATCAATATCTCAATGGTCGTCAAAGATAAACAACGGTTCGTTAGTAAGGTGCACGTATCGATTCCTCTATTGATACACATTTATAAATTGCGTACATTAAGCCACACCTGAAAGATCTTTAAAAGAAGGTTAATAAAATATCTTATAGAAACACTAGCGGCCTGCCCTTGCTTCGCACGGGTATAAAATATATAGCCCATGTCACTCAGTGAAAAAAAATTATTAAAATCGATCCAGTAGTTTTGATTTATTCATTACTGCCCGTGGCCCGCAAGAGTTAAATTTGGAGAAAAACAATTTCCCTCTTCCTATTCCAAGAAGATTTCCTGCTATCTTTGAATATCTAAATTCATATAGTACATATTTGCGTATTTATTTTAACATTTTTCCCTATATATTTTATTTTTACAATTAATTACAGAATGTCTTTAAACAAACTCTTGAAAGAGCGACATCGCCGCTAAAGTCGAAGTGTTATAGGGCGAAGCGCGGCGTCCTCACGGCATTTTAAATCTGTAATATCTCCGAAAATATTCACTTAAATTACATGCTGTAAAGGTGTAACAGTCTCATCCCTACATTCGAGTTTTAAAAATAAATAATTATTAAAATTTCAATATTTTAGAAAAATCTATAAGTATAAAAATAAATGTTTGTTTGTCACGCAGTAATGTTTTTTCGCATCTATAAATGATGCTCTATTCATAAAACATCAAATTCAGAAAAGTATAATTTTCGTCATATTGACCGAATGTCACGTTATCCGCCGTACTACAGTATGAGAGAGCGGGCGGAGCGTAGAGCGCAGAAGTGATCTGTTAGGTCGCTTATGAAATGTTGTTATAATGATTTTGTAGATGTGTGCTGGGGCGATACATGATATTAGTAGAGTTTTAACTCGACTATTTTTAAGAATTGTTAATAAATACACATCTAGGCCCGCTCTCGTATAATGGTTCAAGATGCAAGATCGTGTCGATCTTTGGAAAGGCTGTGATTGTGACTTGACCATTTAGAGTGTAGCGATGGTTACATCGCTTAGCTCACCTCGAACGATTAAAGTGTCTGAATGTTACTTGGTAAAGGTAACTTTGCTGAGTAGTGGTTGGCACTCTACCGAACATGCTCTGGCGGGTACTGGTGGGAGACTTGAGGTTTAGGCCGGCAGTGATTTCGGTCATTGCTGTGTGCCTGGCCCAAAAGGCTACACTAGGCTGCATCTTATTAGGGCTGGGTCTAGGCCCGTAGTTAACTTCGGTTGCTGCGGCGTGCCTTTATTCGGCTTTGGTTTGACGCAACCAGAGTTACTTTGGGCGTGTGCCTTTGTGATACGGGTTTGGTTAGGCCGGTGGTGATTTCGGTCGTTGCCGTGTGCCTTGCTCGACCTTTGGACGCATAGGCCGCTTGAAGTAGTGCCGGTACAGTGGTGGCTGAAATGTTATTGTTTGACGAACGGACATCTAAACGTTGTTCGTAGTCTCTCAATAGTGACGGTACCACAGCTGAATGTTGCTGGGCGTTGCGGAAGTTAACTTTATGTTGCTGAAGTGATACGCCGCAGCAGTGATGGATCGCTATGGACTCTGTTCATAGTAACGGATGGGTGTGGTGTTTCGTCCTTTTCAGGACGTCCCCTTAGCTTAGTTAATGATACCACGAATGACCATTATAGCATGGCATTATTGCATAAGAGCCGCTGGTCGGGTCTTTGTTAATAAGACTGCGGACTAGCTTTAGACAGTGTGGCCTGCATTTCCCTTATCTTCACATATACATATACATCTTACGTGGCTTGCCGCGTTAAACATAAATTACCTTTTGTTGTATGAGGTGGCGTGTTGAGCTTGGCGCATACCGTAAGCGAGTGCACTATGTGTGACTCCATTATATGGTATTGGGTGAATAGGGGGTGATTGGCATTCATGTAATGCTCTGCAATACACATCTTCCACTTCGGTGGACACACACTATCCACTTCGGTGGACACACACCTATATGGTGTATATATTATAACTAATCAAGTTGCTTTGCAACATGTTTGCCATCTCGATGGGTTTCCACTTTGTGGACTTTATACGTATTATACGTATTATACTGTATGTGGTTTTTACCATAGAACGCACCGTTACGACGTGTGCAGGCGACATGCGCCTTACTGAATATAAGAATTGGTAATTTATTATCAAAGTTTACCAGGCCTTGTGCCTTTGGCTAATGCCATATTTTATAGCTCCGGCTATTTATTATATGGGCTTCGGTCCTCTATTACACACCCAGGCACTCATGCCTAATACGTCAACTGTGGTTTTGTTGACTCCCGACAATAATGGGTTTATCCCATAATCATACGCCGCAGGCGCACTATAAACAGGTACCCCTTGGGGGGGGGGGGGGGCTCATATCCTATGGACGGAGCTCACCGTTGGTAGCGGGTGCGGAGCTACTGACTATCACTCTCTTTTTATATTTTTCCAAATAGGAAAAATATAATAGATGGGAGAGAGATACCACATTGATTAAACTTCTCTACGGAGTTGTTTAAGGGCTAGGTATTTAGATCGAGTGAGAGATCTTTCTGTTGGCTATAACATATCCTATGAAGTAATAACATAAGACATTCGCGAGACATTCAACTATCTGAATGTCTCGCATTTTTTTAACTAATTTTATAGTAACCTGTTCATGTATTGGGCATATAAGAATCTGTCCGTGTAACGAATTTATATCTGTTGGACATGTAAAGTCTGTTCATATAGAGTACATGTAAAATGTGTTCTTGTATTAGATAAATATAAAACCTGTTCGTGTATCGTACACTTATACTCAATAAATTATATTAATTTATGCTTGCTTTACGCCTCCAATCTGAAGACAAACAACTGTTTATATTATAACAAATGATATTCGATAATGCACCTCTCTGTTGAGCAATGTAATATAAACTACGAATGTAGGGTCTGACGGCTCGTTTTATATTAAAGAATATGATATATTGAAATATTATTATAAAACTATAATGTGATTATTATCACATTATTTTATTCTATTTAAGGTTTTATTTGACTCCTATAGATTGACGGACACATAGCCTCTGACGCTCTAAAAGAATTTGAGTTATTACAAAACACAACGTAGAACGGGTCCTAGCCACTTAGACGAATCATGTGCCAATATCTATTAAGAGTGCTAGCGCCTTCGGCGCGTTTTTATGCTTTACGCTGTTGGAGTTTGAGCGCTCTTGCGGTGTTTGAATATGTTTAAATTAATATTTATTACTTGACGGAGGAGGAGATAGTTACAAAGGGCCATATTGATCTATATTAAATCAACTATTTATTTAAGGTACTTAATTGGATAAGGATTAATGCTGTATTGTATAAAAATTGCTCCAAAAATAAGGCATTATTTTTCGTAAAAAGTAAATGACAAAAACTGCTATTGTGGGTTATCCATAAGAGATAGACATATACCATCGCGGACTTTTCTGTAGACCTTTTCAAGGTGTACAAATACTTAGTACATTATTTTGATAAACCTCGTAGGGTTTAGTCTGCGTTTGCAATGTAAGCGGAAAAAAAATGTAATTATTTACGACATCACATTAGAAACCTCAAAAATTACAGTATTTCTTTACTCCATATTGAATGTTATTAGACATGTAAACCTTCCTCTAAAATCACTCTATCTATTAAAAAAAAAACCGCATCAAAATCTGTTGCATAGTTTTAAAGATTGAAGCATACATAGGGATATACGGACATAGGGACAGACAGAGAATGCGACTTTGTTTTATACTATGTAGTGATATTATTTATTTTTACAATTGATTAGACAATGTCTTTACATACAACATTCATAGCTTTCTTATCATTAGACAATATAAACTTGAAAGAAGGACATTTAGTTGCGCCTCCGGTCGCTGCTAAATTCGAAGTGCTTATAGGTCGAAGCGCGGCCTCCTCGCGGAATTTTAAATCTGTAATATCTCCGAAAATGTTCACTTAAATTACATGCTGTAAACGGCAATATTGATCTATATTAAATCAACAATTTATTTAAGGTACTCAATTGGATAAGGATTAATGCTGTATTGTATAAAAATTGCTTTGAACATAAGGCATCATTTTTCGTAAAAAGTAAATGAAAAAAACTGCTATTGTGGGTTATCCATAAGAGATAGATATATACCATCGCGGACTTTTCTGTAGACCTTTTCATGGTGTACAAATACTTAGTACATCATTTTGATAAATCTCTTAGGGTTTAGCCTGCGTTTGCAATGTAAGCGGAAAAAAATGTAATTATTTACAGAAACCTCAAAAATTACAGTATTTCTCTACTTCGTATTGAATGTTATTATACGTACAAACCTTCCTCTGGAATAACTCTATCTATTAAAAAAAACCGCATCAAAATCGGTTGTGTAGTTTTAAAGTTTTATGCGTACATACGGAAATATGGACTTTGTTTTATAATATGTAGTGATGATTATCGTCTATATTTTTATCGTGTATTATTTTAAGATTGAAACTTTAAACTTTCTGAAAGAACATATAATTTCAATGTCGGTCAAAGTTGTTTTCATAATTAGTTGCGCGGCTTGAGTTGCGCGGCTACTCAATCCGAATTTGTTAACAAATTTTTAGATTCAGTATGTCGGTAGCAGTTTTTAGATTCAAAATCTGATAGTAAAATCAAACTAAAGACGAAAACTAATCAAATCAAAGACAACCGTGTGGTATCTGGCTGAGTAGAATAGACCTACATTTCTTACCGAGGTGTCGTAAAAGTCGACTAAGGTAGGTTGACGACAGGCAGGCGGCCGGTTGTAAAATACCTAGCTGAATCATGTGACAATATGTTGTGCTTAGAGTAGGATAAGGGTAACAGGATGATGATCACCTTAATCTTGCATAGATTGAACTTTTAAAACTAAGGATAACTAATTAGTAAACGTATAGCAATACCAATAAAAAATGGTTAATTCCGTTCTAAAATAAGTAAAGGTATTTGTAGAGGTTTTATAGATTTTCGAAACATGCGAAATTTTAGTTTAATACGTTTCAAAGACTCCATTTTAAGTAATAAATTATTCATGTCTACTTCCAAATGTGGGTTGTCGAGTGCATTATGTATCGAATGATTTATGGTGTACTGCCGTTTAACGCTAGAATAAATTATTACTACGAGTATGGCCATTACAAGTTCAATGTCACAACATAGCACTTTTTTTGTTTTAATAGACTAACCTTTAAGCTTTGTTATTAACGAACAATTGGTACTCAAGCATAATATGTATATTCTTAGAGATGTAAGGAATTTTTCTCATGATGCGTTCTCACAAAGTAAAATGTTACCAAAAAAAGAAGTCAAAAAAGATAAACGTACAACTATAACATATGGAACAGGGCAAACAAATATTGACAGGGAAAGTTAATAATAATTTGGTATTGTTATGCTAGGACTCTACCACCAGTTTGGAACACTGTCATCCACTGAGAAGAACTGGCAAGAAACTCAGCGGTTGCTCTTATTACGAAACTCCAAGCAAGCGTCTAATAACGGTACAAGTCAAGTAATACAGAAAGTCTGCTTTGGTATAGCGAGCTAAATGAGAATTGACTACAAAAAGATTTGTAGACAATTCTCACTTGCCCCTACTTTGCTATTGGTCACGTTAGCCAATATACAAAACTATAGAAATGACATTTGACTATTTCCATTTCTAATAACTTTGAAAGGAAAGCTTAAGGAAAAAGTCAAGCCACCTGGTAGCTTTCGTCGCTGCCAAATCAGTTTGAAAAATAAGACAACATATCACAGCTAGACAGATAAGATATCACAGCTTACAAGCAACGCTTACAATTTATCAAAATGTTATATCAATCTATTCTTTTCATTTTTTTAATTTATCTTTTCAAGACAACGAAAAGTCACGCTCCAACCGCTAAGCCATAGCGACTTTTCCAGTTAAATAAATCATGATCCTAATGTATACAGCACTTGAAGGATATTTACATACATATTTCATCACTTATCTACAAACGAAATACTCTTCACGTATAAGGTTTTATACATCTAAATGTAATCTCTTAACTCGAAAAGACCTTACTAAGTCTGTTTGGTTGAACGCTAAATACAGAATATTTCACACATTAATGTTAAATTCATGCCTTTATTGATATTTTGATGGATATTATTTGAGTATGTTTTTTATATCTAAAGTAAAAATATACTTGTATCATACAGTTGCTCCCTTTTTGTCGTAGTAGATTATAACTACACACACTCTCTCTCTCTGTAGTTGACCAAGGTTTTAAAATTCAGTCTTTTTCAGGTATTTTCAGAATGTTCTTGTAAATCAAATCATGTGAATTGTGAAAACATTAATTCCTTCATATTACAAAAATATTTATAAATCCTTGTAAATATAATCGACCTAAAAATATATTCTACCATTTCAATATGCTCTGTAGTAATTAATAATAATCTCAATTTTAATAATTAAAATTCATTTAAATTATCCATATTAAATATTGAAATACATTACATATCTATGACATTCAAATCATTAAGAAAAATTCAAATGAAAAAAAATAATAAGATTTAGTAGTAGCACTGAGTAATTAAGAACAAGTGCACTTTTAAAACGATTAGTTGGTGGGAGTTTTTTAATATCGTTGGGTAATTTAAATATTTATTAACACGCATAATGCACTCTTATTCATAACAGCTGCTTTAGAAGGAACAAATAGCAAACTTAGTACGTATCATTTATTATTTAAGTTTTAAAATGTACTGATATTTTTATTACAGCTGTTTCAAATATGTATCACCTGATTCAAACATTCTACCACCCATATTAACCCATATTAATAAAATAAATAAATAAATAAAGACCTAATTTTTTAATGTCTAATAGTTTCAGGTTCTTCTAACCAAGCCCATAAAATGATGTAAATTTGATAAATGAGGTTCTAATGACTTAAATATAAAAGAAAATGCTAGAACGAATAGAGAAGAGAATCAGTTAACAAGTCACAGAAAATAGATTCAAATTCAGTATATTCTTTATTCAACTAAACTTGTACACAGAAAAGAGCAAAAAGCTTAAGTTGGTAAGCTTATTTAACCAAATTAAATGTAACTACCGTAGTTCAGTCACAAATCTAATTCTAACAAGTGTCAGTGCTTAACTAAACTTGAAGAAGTATCCGGAAACTTATATAGTATGTTTGTAAACAATCGTTTCTGCGAACAATACCAAAGTTTCTTGTGAATCTCTCTGAGGAAAAAAACTACCGTGGCCCAATAATTAGAAAAGTATTTTTCTCGACTCGATAATTCCACTTAATGGATTAGCTAGAGGGCTGAATTCTTTGCTAAATTTAGATCACCCTGAATTTACGTTAATAAAACTTATCGTTATACCAGCATTCCTTAGGGATTTCCTAAGATACGTTTAACCTGCTAACCGCATTTGAACAGAGTGGTGAGTCCTAGCTTTAAAAGAAGCTTTTTCGCATTTAATAAAAGTCTGCTCCTTCACTTTTTTTGTGCTTTTAATTTTATAATTTGTTATGCCATTAAAAAAATTTATACATTACTTTATAAATATACTTGCTTTATAAGTTCTCGTGTAAATATCCTTACTTCCTTATACTTACTAATCCTATCCTACTAATATTATAAATGCGAAAGTTTGTGAATACAGATGTATGTTTGTTACTCTTTCACGGCGAATCCGCTGAAGCAATATTGAATAGAAATCCTGTTTCTAAATGTTTAGAAATTCTACAGGAATACGATGACATTGACAAGCGCCATCTATTATCAACCCATCACGTGAAAACACTCCACGCGAAAAAAGTTGCGGGTAAAAGCTAGTATTTAATTAATTTTCTCTTCAGGTTACAAGAGAACACTTGTACCTTTTTCGCACAAACAATCAGCTTAGCTATTCAACGCGGAAATGTAGAGATTCGGCACCAATCCATGTGGCTTTGACTTTCACATCACTAGGGTAAGTAATATAAGATAGATATTACTTGAATTATTTTCGATGCAAATAAGTAATAGAAATAAATATTCCATTGATCATAATAATTTATTCGTATTTTTATGATTTTTTGGTTTCAATTTTAATCCGTCTAAGACGAGCTTATTCATTGACGAGGGATAAGTTACAAAAACGTTTACACAGCGGTAGTTTTGGCACAAAATACCGCCATCATGGGTAACAACATAAATATTCAATGTAACAGCTATACTCAGCTAGAAAATAACTTTCTCTAGACATTATAGAGCCCTTAACTTGAAAATTCAGAAATTTTAAATTGAATGATGATGACAATTTTGTAATAAATCTATTAAAAAAATTAAAATTCAAGACTAACAGCTATAAATTTAGCTTTTAAAAATATTAAAATAAGTAGGACGAAATACATTAAAGTACCATATATTTATTTATTGTAAGATCATCAACGACAAATACATCATTCACATTATATAAAAACATAACTGACTGGCCCGTTGGAGCAGTGGGTAGTGACCCTGCCTTCAGCTCCATGGGTCGCGGGTTCGATTCCCGCCGAGGGCAAACATTTTCTATAAATGAATTTGTTGGTCTTTGAGCCTGGGTGTATATTTGTATTTAAGTATGTATTTAAAAAATATATAAGTATATATTCACCAGTTGTCTGTCACCCATAACACAAGTATTAAGTTACTTACTTTGGGGACGGACGACCGTGTGTGTAAGTGTCCCATATATATATATATATTTATATATATTTATTTATTTATTTATTTATTTATAACCAACATAAATCGGTTTTTAGTTAAATGTATCGTCAATTACAGATTATAAGTTGCAGTTGACAAAGCATAAAAACATAATCTCATCAAAGATCTAGCTTAAGGAAAAAAAAGACAAGCTCAAAAACAAGAGACGATGGTAAAAGAAACGCATATTTAGCAAGTGAAAATAAAGTTTTTTTTATACCACCTTTTTTTTTTTAAATTCTCAATAAAAGAGCTTAGTCACTTATGTGACTATGTTGCTCTGGTAGGTATCCTTAACCTAAACTTACACTACTTAGATTAATTAAGTAAGTAAGTAGCGGCCTGTTACTATCCCACTGCTGAGAATAGGTCTCTTCTCTCCGTTTTTTGGAGAGAAGGATTGGAGTTAAGACCTACTACGCTGCTCCAATGCGGATTGGTAGATTACACATATCTCCAGAATTCTCTAGAGATAAGAGATATGCAGGTTTCCTCACGATGTTTTCTTTCGTCGAAAAGCGTGTGATAAATTGCAATTATCAATTAGACACATAAGTTTTAACAGAAAACTCATTGGTGTCTGGCCGGGATTGAACCCGTGACCTACTCGAAAGAGTCGCACGGTGTTACCGCTGGGCTAACAAAACTTTTATATGAATTGCGCTTACCTAAATTATGACTAGTTAACCTATACAGATATTTTGCCACGTCAGAAGTCGGAGTCGCCAAGCTAATGTTACATGAGCCTAGTGCTCTATCTGTCAAGTTACCACCTTATTTTCACAAATACCTACTTATTTTCACTCGAATTCAAACAAAGCTAATTCATCCGGTAAATGAATCGGGGTCATCGGGCTCAGGTTGTCACTTACAAATGCAAATTAGGTGGGAACATCATGCCAATTACCTTGAAACGATATCACAGTAGAGTGGGTACTATTTCAATTAATTTATCAAAGAAGTTTTGTGAAGTCAACGAGTTGAATAATTATCAAAGAAAAATTGTTAAATTACAAAAGAATTTTTTCCTTTTGGAAAATTAATTAAATGCTCCATCAATTTTTATAAATATGAATTCATTTTAGTCGCTTAATAACAAAACATAAAGTCGTGCAAACCAAAATTACGTCCATATAATTTTTAATCTTACAAATAAGTTCGAAAGTATTTTAATATTGAACATTGGTTCGATATGAGGTTCATTGGACAACGTTGTGATTATTAATAGCCTAGAAATAACCTAATATCCTATTATGAAAAAAGTATAATTGGCCAGAAAATGTATAAATATATATATTTATATTTTTAAGTGGAGTGTTAAATATCTGTGGTTCTTTATAATTATTATGTTATACGGCTTAATATGCTTTTACTACTACTTATATTTTATTATATTACTTATATTTTACTACTATTGTTATATTTATACCTCTGAGTAGAATAGACCAACATCACTTCTTACTGAGGTGTGGTAAAAGGCGACTAAAGTAAATTGACCCACCGTGTGGTAACCGTTTTAGTAGAATAGACGACCCTCTTTATTACCGAGGTGTCGTAAAATACTAAGGTAAGTTGACGTCAGGCAGGCGGCCGGGCGTAAAAACGCAACCAAATCATGTGACAACATGTTTATAACATGTTGTGCCGACCCCACTTAGAGTGGGATAAGGGCAGGAGGATGATGATGTTATATTTATATCAGTTCACAATATATTAATTGCATGTTATATGGCCTACACCGAATATGACTGACCTTATCCTATCAAGTCATAGAAGCCAGATGGAGTCTAACAGACTTTTCGTCTCTTTCTCTCTTATTAATTATTACGATATAACCGTTTGGTCTATCTTTTTCACTCGGAGTCTTTTAAATCAGGAAAACGACGTTATCTTGTTTTAAAAGTTTGGTAGTTAGTACCAAATGTCGGCATGGTTTTTTTGGAAGAGTTAACAAACACTTAGCGCTGACACGGAAAAGAAACGAAGAAAGAAATCCTGGTATTTATATCAGTAAGTAGGTCATGTAAAAACAGTGACCGAGTCAACCTACTAATGCATTAATCGATTTTATTAAATATAGCCCGAGACGTTGAACGACCTCTTAACGTTATATCATATTCAAAGTGATTTGTAAATTATCATGAAATCTTAAAATTTAGAACTTTTTGCCTCATTACGTTTCCCTAGTGCAGCTCCTATAATCTGGTAGGTCGATTTAAAGATTTTTTTAAACTTGAAGCCATATTTTTTTGCAAAATAATTTCCCACAAACTATGTGAAACCGCTGGACTAAATTTTTATTCCAATTTTCGCAAAAGCCTCCCTTCGTCTACTTTTCGCGGTACAGTAAATATATCCTACGAATTTCAAATTTTGACGAGTCAGTAGAGCAAAAAATACCAGGGGTAAGATATATTGTTCTATGTAAAAAATTATAATAAATGTTCTACATGAAAACATTTAATAAACAAACTGAAACATACTTTATGTATTATGTGATAATTTTAATTGCAGAGTACTTGTTTGTTATGTAGCGAAAATTAAATATAGATACCTTTATTCTTGCCTTCTTTTTCATCTCAAAGATTTTTCGCCGCCTAGCGTGTTGTCTCCCAACATTGCGTTTTCGATATGAGGTTACCACTTCAATATGTACAATATATATATTAACATGGTCACACTGTAAACTTCTCCTCCGACGATATATACGAGATATTTCCTAAATATAGTTGTCAGAAAGAAATAAATATTAATAAATATTATTTTATTAATATTTATTTCTTTTTGACAAACATATTTAAGATTATTTCATATCAATTATTAAAATTGATATACTATATGTATTAAATGGAATGTGGGTAGACAAAGAAGGCGCCGATGATATGATGAAATGTGAAATTCGAACCAAGGCTGTGACCATTTTCGGACCGCGCGTTAGCCATCGCAACATCACGTTTGACTGCTAAAAAATCCTATGCTTTCAATTCTACATTTTTTTAATGCCCAAAAACAAGGATAAAATGAATTTTAAATAAAACCTAGTTAGATCGTATTTTTTCCCAAAACTCCCTACATGCTGAATTTCAGGAAAATCGTTGGAGCCGTTTCCGAGATTCAGAAATATATCTATATATATATATATATACACTAACTCATTTTAATATTAAAGATAAAGATAGTCTATAAGGTTGTTATAAAGAATAAGAACATGCAACTTCGTGAAATTGACATATTTCGAAAATGATTTCAGTTCAGATAAATTAAAAAAGTAATTTCCGTTTGAATCGATAAAAGTCGAATATCTCTGAAAGTTGGTTCCACCTTCGAGGTATATACGGCTATACAGGGTGCTGATTATTCCGATTAATTTTATTTAACTTTTGCATCTTAAATCCACATCCGAAGGTATCAATTGAACGTGTTTTTATAAAGATTGTTTTATGATTTTCGCCGATATAAAATCATCGTATACAAGCACGTTGGCAACAAAATAGCTCTAATAAAAGTGATTTACAACTACACGTGGGGCCTATCATGTTGCTGGTTTTCAGTCCAACCTTTTTTTTATTAGGGTTTTCTTTTAATATTTATTACAGGTATATTACTTTATTAACGAGATATTTAATTAAAAAGGAGGCCTGGGGACCTGTTTTTAATTAAGTAATGAACTTGATCTATGCAGATTCGAAAGCAATAAGTTGTGTGTTTTATTACCCATAAAGTTTAAGTTTAACTAACGCTTCTCTGAATTGTTTATACCTGACTACATTAGAAAATGGATTAAACACTTTTTACCCGCAGTTGTTTGCACTGCGAACTGCCGTTACTTATAATTATTATTATTTCTATATAAATAAAAAATAAAATCATCTATTTACCGATTGAAATTAATTAGTTTGTGGCCGAAAAATTAATAAATTAAATATCAAGGGATCGTTAGAACGAACCTAATTCGTATTACGTAGAAACTTATTCATATTCTACCGCTAATTTGGAATTACTTTGGTTATTCCACTTAAAAGAACTGATTTTAAACTCAATGTTTTCTCATTTTACAAGTAGAAATGACATTTGATGAGATATAGTATATTCTTAGAGATGTCAGGGATTTCACTTATGATTTTAGCAATCTCAAGAAGAAATTGCTACCAGACAATGCATCAACAAGAGATAAACGTACCTACACCTTTAACACATGGAACAGGGTAAACTAGTATTGACAGGTGGAGTTAATAATAATTTGAGATTGTTATGCCAGGACGATTCTACCACCAGTACGGAATGCTGTCATCCACTGAGAAGAACTGGTAAGAAACTCAGCGGTTGCTGTAATCAAAAAACTTCAAGCTATGACATGATCTAGCTGCCTAAGCGTTTTACCTTATGAGTCAAATATTACAGCAAGACTGCCTTTGGTATGGCGAGCTCCGCTATTAAAAATACCACAATAAAATATCTCTTAGCGCGTCGATAATGACATAGCACCTAACCTTGCTAACGATGAACTAGACCTCGAGGGGTCAGTTTCAATTCGACGACACTGTATCGATTTACGTTAACAAGAAATATATTAATAACAACACATGACTCAGAGGACAGGGCCAGATTTACAACAGGACTATTGTCCAAACAGAAACCGGCGCAATAGTCCTATTAAACCAACTGCCTCGTTCACTCCAGCTACGCATTTTTTATACTTTATACCATCATTACAAATTATACTTACTCTAATAATCAAATAACCTATAAATATCAATTTATTTGTTACCAGCTCCAATATTTTTTTAAAAAGATTTAATTTAAGTTGCCGTGTATGTATGTGAAGGTGGAATCTTTCAAGTTAAATTTGATCCACTTCCTGGAATCCGATTGAAATTTTACATATTGGTCCAGTCCCGATGACAACGCCTGTTTATGATAATCATGACCTGATGCTCCTCCCAGGATTGGCTTTATATGAGGGATTTCCTCAAAGGCTAACAGTATGGAAATGGTATTTTGTTAAAAGCTTTTTTTACTTGTTTCTATATTAATAACTTTTGTACATATTTTTTTTATAATAAATTGTCATTGTAACACATAATTTGGTTGAAACAATATATGGTATTTGCTATTTTGGTATAAATGTGAATAGTAATCGCAATTAATATAATTTTATAGAAATCAATTCTATATAATGTTTCATTTAAAATAAATATAAATCCCTTAGTACAAAATGTAAATGGTTTCTGAAAAAACTCTTGACGACGCTGTTGAATGTTTTATCTAAAGACGAAAGTCAACGTTCAAAAAGTAATTGAATAACTTACTGTGTTACTTGGGGTTTATATATATTTCAGTACACATTTTAATTTCGTCTATTTGAACTTTGCTATTAAAAAAGTTTCGCACGGGTGGCGAAGTTATGTCGTTTGAGGTGGGACAAAGAATGTGATTTTTAAGTAGATAACAAAATTAAAAAGTTGATCCATACATTTTTAAATAACAATTTACTTCGTCTGACGACTTTATTTCAAGACATATTGAATGACTGACACTTGAAATAATTAATGTATAAAAAAATGTAATACTTACTCCACTTGCCCTTATCCCACCCTGAATGGGGTCGGCACAACATCCCTCAACACTCAAAGTCAACTTACCTTAGTCGCCTTTTAAGACACCTCGGTAAGGAATGAGGGTGGTCAATTCTACTCAGCCAGCTTGTCACATAGACGACGACGTTTTTTTATATTATTGACCTAATAACTATTTGAAGGATATTTTAAATTTGGTATTGGTATTGTTATTGACTTCTAATCTAACTTCTATTCTAAAAATATGCTACATTGTTTCATTTCGTTCAACATATGAGTATATACTGATAGAGTACCATCGTGAAATACAACTCAGCAAACGAAATCATTTTATTTAACGTATGAGTCAAATCCAATTTATTTCGGCTTTGTGTATAAACACTTTCGTCAAAAGTTATTTCACATGCAATCTAGTTTTATTTGTACAAAATAATAAAACCTTTTATCCATTGATTTCGTTCGACTCGTTTCGCTTGATTTATTATAGTTTTTGTGTCTTTTATTTTACTGAGCATGATTATGGGTTCTTTTTATGCAGTCCGTTCAATAGAAATATGAAGCCTAACCTACCGCTCCTAGACCGATTCAGAGCCCAGACTAGTGTAGTGACTAGTTTTCGTCGTAAAAGGTGACTAACGTAAGTTGACCTACCGTGTGGTATCCAGTTGAGTAGAATAGACCACCCTCTTTCTTACCCAGGTGTCGTAAAAGGCGATTAAGGTAAGTTGACCCGCCGTGAGGTATCCGGCTGAGTAGAATAGACCACCCTCATTACTTATCAAGGTGTTGTAAAAGGCGAGAAGGTAAGTTCAAGTCCGGCAGTCGGCCATCGTACAATAACTAACCCAAAACACGTAATAACATGTTTAAAACTTATTATAACAAATCCACTTAGAGTGGGATAAAGGCAGAAGAACGATGACTTGTAAAGCCCTCCATTGATTGTTCTTTTTATCAAAATAACAATATATTGGTACTAAGTAACTTTTAAAATTTTAGTAGGTGGGACGGTTCAGAGCAGCAAAATCGTTGAAGGCGCAAACCTGAAAAATTAAACTTAAAAACTCTACAAGTGACGAAGAATGACATTCTGAGAGACCTAAAGTCGACTTTTGCTAACTTGTAGTAAAGGGATGTAGTCGTCACCGTGGTCAAATGATATGGACAACATCAGAAAACTGTTAAACTAGATAGAACCCCTATTTGGCCCGATTTGACTTTACCCCTTTACCCGTTTATAGCCAACCGACGTCGAAAATTATTTTTTCTAGATAGTACCGACACTAGCTGGATCAGTTATTAGTAGTTATCTAACTAATTCAAAAGCCAATTCATCTCCCTAACAATGCTGCAAGCAGTTTCATTGATGCCACTTGACCATCGTGCAATCTGATTTGCAAGCTCATTAAACTCGATAAAATTCATCACAATAGATGCAATCGCCCACGGCCTTCCCCCAGCTCATAACTTGTCTCTATGTGTAGATTTTGTCGTAAATAGAATTCATGAATATAAATCCCAAATAAATTTTAAGCAGATCCAGTCAACTTTGTTATTTTGCGAAAATGAAGACGGTTATATTTTAAAAGTTTAAGTTCTTAGAAAATACAGGAGTTATTAGTGCAGTTTTATCTGTAAAGTATAGTGTAGTAAGAGTATTAATATTACTATCTCTAATATCTAAATAAATATAAATAAATATATGGGACACTTACACACACGGTCGTCCGTCCCCAGAGTTAGTAACTTAATACTTGTGTTATGTGTGACAAACAGGTGAATATATACTTATATATTCTTTAAATACATACTTAAATACAAATATACACCCACGCTCAAAGACCAACAAATTAATTTATAGAAAATGTTAGCCCTCGGCGGGAATCGAACCCACGACCCGCGGAGCTGAAGGCAGGGTTACTACCCACTGCTCCAACGGGCCATCCAAAATGAGTTAATCTTGTATGTATTTTAGTCGCATTTTACGACACCTGGGTAACAAATGAGGGTGATCTATTCTATTCAGCCGAATACACAGCGGGTCAACTTAGCCTAGTCGCTTTTTACGACACCTCGGTAAAAATGAGGATGGCCTATTCTACTCAGCCGGATACCATAGGCTGCAAGCAAGTGCTTTTATAAGTATTAACCAAAAATAAACATTATGAGTGCCTTTTAAAACAATCCGCGAATTTTATAAAATGGTCAAAATGATCTTAACATAAAATATTTCCTTGAAACTGTAGTAAAAAGGTCAAGTACCTACGAAGATTGAGAGCAAGAGGGCTTTCATGTTAGGCACTTTGAATGAAAAACGTAAGGCATTACAGGTTCAGAGACTCTCATACAATGTTATATTTACGCAGATAGTGTGATGTAAATATAAAATAGTTTTTTCCTCAGTACTTTAGCAAAAGGACATTTGTATATTTGTGTTGTCCTTCTAGAGTAAATTGATTTCTTGCTGAGCATCTAAAATTACAATAAATGTACTTCCAAGCTTAACTTTGAAAGTTGAAAGAAAGCACAATGTAATTTCAATACTTAGTAGTTGCATAGTTGTACCTTATTCTTAAGAAGCTTGAAAATTGGGATTTTTACAGCTTCGTGTAAAATCTCGCAGTCTGATTAAATAATCTAAATATCGTAAAAAAAGAAACTTACAGAATCGACCGT
The DNA here is from genome assembly GCA_029227775.1 of Morpho helenor. NCBI lineage: Eukaryota > Metazoa > Arthropoda > Insecta > Lepidoptera > Nymphalidae > Morpho > Morpho helenor. Next base: position 7,869,359 of record JARGCU010000006.1, read on the forward strand.
AGTATTTCAGGACATAGAAGTTTTGAATGAAAAACTTGTGATACGTGTTTCTATGTATTTACTTATACTAGAACTCTTACGAATGCAATTCATGTATAATTGTTACTATCCCATCGCTGGGCAAAGGCCTCCTCTTTCCTTTTCCGAGAGAAGTATAACAACAACTAACTATTTAAAGGAAATCGTATTTGAAACATGTAACAGCAGGATTGGACTAAGCTAAAACGTACCACGCTGCTCCAATGCGGATTGGTACGTTACACATATGGGTAAAATTCTCTAGAGATATGAAGGTTTCCGCCCCATATTTTCCTTCAACGAAAAGCGTGTGATAAATTACAATTTTTAATTAGGCACATAAGTTATAACACAAAAACTCATTGGGTTTGAACCTGTAACCCCCTCGAAAGAATCTACACGTTCTCACCGCTGCGCTATCACAGCTTATTACGATGATGTAACTAAAATTATAATTTTTAATGTCTAATAATGTTTTTTTTTTTTTTTACCAGGAATAAGCCCCTTATGTGTACCGCCGCCCGACGGGGACAGGCGACGGTTATGTCGGACTCGCACCGACTAAATAACCTGTGTGCTCCACTACGCTGCTGGTGGCGGGGATAGGGTACCTATAAAGACATTACCCCCCATCCCCGCCAGCAGCAACTCTGTATCCCAGAGTGCGCCAACTCTGGGTCGGGGCCTCTCTGAAAGTGGCCCCTCCCTCCGCTGGACGATGCATCGGGAGCACCAGATGCATCGAACGCCTCGGGGACCTAACTCCAGCGAGCGTCCGATAAAACCCCGTTCGGATCGCTCGGAGGTCCCCGTTAGGGCGGCATGCGACGGACTTCGGCGAGTCGCCTGCGCCCGGCTCGCCTGCGGCGGATTGGATCCAAGGACTCGACTTCCCGGATCCGCCCCGCCGCCTCCTTCCGCGAGATAACGTCCTCGCAGAAGGAGGCCATCGCTGCCCACGATCGCTCCCTGTCCACGATGGCACGAACCACAGTGGGCAGGGAGAGATCGTGCCCCACCTGTGCCACGAGTTCCGCCCGCTGAACCGCCCAAGCTGGGCAGTCCGCGAGCGTGTGCAGCGCCGTGTCGAATTCGGCACCGCACTCGTGGCACTCACCGGTCGGTTCGCACCGGGCCACCCGCCACAGATACCTCCCGAAGCAACCATGTCCGGAAAGCACCTGTGTCAGGCGGAAGGTGAGGACCCCATGCCTCCTGGCGACCCAGCCCTGGAGAATGGGCTGGATGGCCGAAATCGTCCTGGCTCCTGCACTGGGCGACTCCAGCCGCCGCCTCCATTGACGGAGGAGCTCCTCCTGAGCTGCCCTCCGCCAGTCCACCTCTACCGCCGCTGAGTCTCCCCCCGGTGAACGGGTTTCGACTCTACGGCGGTAAGCCAGAGCTAGCACCTTGGCCTCTAGGTCCCATGGAGGGGACCCGGCCAAGGCGCAGGCCGCCTCGCCGGAGATGGTCCGGTAGCCCCGCACAAGTTTGACCGCCATGATCCTCTGCGCCCTGCGCAGCAGGGGCAGGGATCTGGCAGTCAGCCGCCCCGCCCATACGGGAGCACCGTACAGGGCCATCGACCGAACTACCCCGGCGTATAGGCGCCGACAGTTTCAATCATAACTCAAACACGTGTGAATATGGTTTTAAATTAAAGTTAACATATTTACATTTAATTTTAACTCAATGGTTATCCAGGTGCAACTAAAGCTTGACGACCGTGTTTTTTTAATTGGTGGCTTTCTTTTTGTTGTTCGTAGTTCAGACTTTCTTTAACTAGATCGTAAATTCTTTATGAAGGAATATATATATATTTACTAGCTTTTACCCACAACTTCGTTCATGTAGACTGTAGTCTTCGAATAAACCAGTAGCTAGTCATTCTCCAACACTGCAAATAGCTCCATCGGTTGATAATAATAGATGACGATTTTCAATGTCATCCTATTCCTCTAGAATTAACAGGATTTCAATAGCCTATATGTTTTACCCCGGTACACAAATAATGATTGTGACAAATTTCATCGATATTGGTTCAGCGGATTCGCTGTGAAAAAGTAACAAACATACATCCATACTCACAAACTTTCCCATTTATAATTTTACTAGGATTTATAGAAATAACCGGAATGCTTTTCAATTACTGACCGTTAAACTTCTATATTTCTTTACTTTATTAGAAGATTAGTTGAGTTATTTTGACTGTAGGATACACTATATCTTACCACAATTGTTTAATGATTAAGAACAAATTTGACATGCCGCTATGAGGTTTTCATATTTTGTTGTTGTCTGTGTCATCATTCGCCTGTCCTTATCTCGTTCAAAGTGAGATCTCACGCTTTTCGACAACTGAAAACATAATTTATAGAATTAGACGTTAATTGCGGTTTAAAGCAAAATAATTTTATAACTACTTTTGAATGAAAATGTCGTGAAGAAAGCTGCATATCTATGTGTAACGTACCATTCCGCATTGGAGCAGCGTTGTAGGTATGAGCTCCAACCTTTTCTTTGAAAACGGAGAGTGGAAGTCTATGTCCAGCAGTGTTATAGTAACAGGCCTTCACTATCATCCTGTAAAAGAACAGGAAGAAAATAATAAGGGTGAGTTTACTTAAACAGAAGATTGGCATGAAGTAATGCATTGCGGTTCCGCGCCAATATTGCAGTTTCCGGGAGGTTGTTTTAGTCCGTACGAGTCGGACACACCCTGCCTTGAAGCAGAAGTACGTAGGGATCTTTTCCTCCCTGGAAGAAAAAAAAATTAAAAAAGACCTTTACTATAACACCTAAAAAGTGTGATTGAGAAAACACATTGGGATTATCATTGTAACAACTTAACGATTAAAAAATATATTTTTGTCCTTGCCATGTATAGTCCATAGTGTACAACCGTGGGTAACTAAATTATTGATCCAATAAATTAAGTAGGTCAACCAATCTCAGGTGTTATTTTGGTACACTTTCGTGGCCCCTTTATCAAAGCATAGGCTATGTATGATATGCACATACATAGTAGTAATTGATGTTTTTCATGTTAAACTATTTTCTGACGTGACTTTTTCTGTGAACTTTACTCATCATCATCATCATCTTCTGCACTTATCCCACACTAAGTGGTGTCGGCACAACATGTTATAAACATGTTGGCACATGATTTGACTAGGTATTTTACGACCGGCCTGCCTGACGTCAACTAACCTTAGTCGCCTTTTACGACATCTCGGTAAGAAATGAGGGTGATCAATTCTATTCAGCCGTATACCACACGGCCGGTTCAAAGTTCCACGATAAACCATATTATTTACCAAACCACTATACCAAAAAGTATACTTGGGTTCAAAGTTTAAACCCAATTATACATTTTTTATGGTCTATCGTGAGTGGTTTCATAATTATACATTTTTTATACATTTAAACCCAATTATACATTTTTTATGGTCTATCGTGAGTGGTTTCATAATTATACATTTTTATGCATTTAAACCCAATTATACATTTTTTATGGTCTATCGTGAGTGGTTTCATAATTATACATTTTTTATGGTCTATCGTGAGTGGTTTCATAATTATACATTTTTTATGGTCTATCGTGAGTGGTTTCATAATTATTGTATGGAAACCGGCTATATACACGTTGAGGTACTCAAACTAGTCAGGCTCATCCCATTTATACTTTATATATTCCACTATAACTTTGATCAGTGTAACTAAAGTAGCATTTATAGCTGATATTTTAGACATACAGACAATGAAGGATTAAACAAGGCTTTTAATTCAAAAAATCCAAAAGAAAAATTAATTTATTCATCAAGCCTTCAAAGAATCATTTAGATCGCTTAAAATTCAAATAATTTCATGAATCACTACATATTATAAAACAAAGTCCATATTTCCGTATGTACGCATAAAACTTTAAAACTACGCAACCGATTTTGATGCGGTTTTTTTTCATAGATAGAGTGATTCCAGAGGAAGGTTTGTACGTATAATAACATTCAATACGAAGTACGATCAATCAATCGATCAACCAATCGACCAACCAATCGACCAATCAATCGACCAACCCATCGACCAACCCGTCGACCAACCCGTCGACCAACCCGTCGACCAGCCCGTCGACCAACCCGTCGACCAGCCCGTCGACCAGCCCGTCGACCAGCCCGTCGACCAACCCGTCGACCAACCCGTCGACCAACCGGTCGACCAACCCGTCGACCAACCCATCGACCAACCGGTCGACGAACCCATCGACCAACCCATCGACCAACCCGTCGACCTACCCGTCGACCAACCCGTCGACCAACCCGTCGACCAACCCGTCGACCAACCCGTCGACCAACCCGTCGACCAACCCGTCGACCAACCCGTCGACCAACCCGTCGACCAACCCGTCGACCAACCCGTCGACCAACCCGTCGACCAACCCGTCGACCAACCCGTCGACCAACCCGTCGAGCAACCCGTCGAGCAACCCGTCGAGCAACCCGTCGACCAACCAGTCGACCAACTCGTCGACCAACCCGTCGACCAACCCGTCGACCAACCTGTCGACCAACCCGTCGACCAACCCGTCGACCAACCCGTCGACCAACCCGTCGACCAACCCGTCGACCAACCCGTCGAGCAACCCGTCGAGCAACCCGTCGACCAACCCGTCGACCAACCCGTCGACCAACCCGTCGACCAACCCGTCGACCAACCAGTCGAGCAACCCGTCGACCAACCCGTCGTTCGTACTTCGTTAGTTAGTAACATAACAAGAACTGAAATACATCGTTATTCGGCTGAGTAGAATAGACCACCCTCATTTCTTACCCAAGTGCCGTAAAATATGACTAAGGTAAGTTGACGTCAGGGAGGCGGCCGGTCGTAAATACCTAGCCAAATCACGTGGCATGTTTAAAACATACCGTTGCCGTTGCCGTCGCCGTTATCCCCACTTAGGCCGGGACTCCACCAAAGCAGAGATGTGTGCGGTGTGCTGTGTGCTGTGCGAGAAGAGATGTTTTTCAGCTCGCGGGACTCCACCAAAGCGGAGATGTGTGCGGTGTGCTGTGTGCTGTGCGAGAAGAGATGTTTTTCAGCTCGGGTGCGGGGCGTTGAGTGCTCAGTACGCATTCTGACACGAAAGGTAGACGATGTCGCTATTATTACAAAAAAAGTATCTTCTTTTACTTGAAGAAGAACTACAGTCTGAAGAAGCAGAATTGATAGCTTTATACTACCTAAACAAAAGAAAACATCGGTTTTGGAAAAGAAGTCACTTGTATTACCATACCAGTCATGGAGAATTTTTTACTCTGTTTAATGAGTTAGATGATGAAAGTTTTACCAAGTCCTACAGACTACCGAGGAATATATTCTACGAACTACATAACTTAATTAAACCGCATATATTTAAGCAAGATACTAACTACAGGAGATCTATCTGTACCCAAGAGCGGCTAGCAGTATGTTTGAAGTAAGTACCTACCTAATTATTTTTTTGTTAATGTGTGTTTGTGTTTATGTGTGTTATCTGCGTTTGAATGTGATCAGTCTTTTTTGAGTGTTTGTTTTTTTTTGTGTAAAAGGGCTAAGTGAGAAGTACTCAAAACGAGAATCAAGAAGTACGAGAATACATGAAAAATATTATGTAAACTGAGGTATGTAAGGATTACGAGAAATCGAGATCCGTTGTCTCTTTCTACCCCTCCGGGAGACTGGAGTGATGCATATTATGTAAAAACCAAATATATTTTTATATTATCTTATTTATTCATAAAGAAAACAAAAAAATCAACTGCCGTTCTGGCAGTAGCAAAAAAAACGTAAGGTTATATTAGAAACATAACGTACAAAAAAATTATAACAGTAAATCACATGAGACATATTGCTTTCTTTTCCATATAGTTACAAATTATCATATGTGTCTTCTTCGTTTCTGAATGCTTCTATCTGTTCATCGGTCATGTGCGTATCTTCCAAGCTTGGAACAGGTGCCTGTGTCGAACTTGGACCCGGTATTTGTGTTGAGCTAGGAACCGGTGCCTGTGTTGAGTTAGGACCACCGGCCTGTGTTGATGTAAGAACCGGTGCCTGTGTTGAGCTAGGACCCGGTGTCGAACTTGGACCCGGTGCTGAAGTGTAACCGGGGGAATACCAATTATTTTCATTTGTGCTATACCATGTGTTTTGTAGCTCAAGTTCTTCCAATTCTAAAAGAACATTGAAAATTTTACGTTTAGCCTGAAGCTGCATATATTGAGAAAGCTTTTTTACACTTTTTGATATCGACAGAAAAAAAGTGTCCATTTCGTCAAGGGTATTATTTTTCTCTATCAATGATTGTATTTCTAGTTTTTCTTGGCGTATTCTTTCACGGTTTGCATGGTGCTGTATAAGTAAATTACTTATTTCATCCGATTTTCTTGTTGCATTTCTGCATGTCGAGGCTGAGACGCTTGATGTCGGTGACGGCGAATGTTGTACAGATGGACGATCTTCTGGAGTGCTTCTTGTATGATTGCTTGATGTTTCAAAAAACTCATCGGTTACATTACTTTCCAATGAATTTGTTTCCTGTTCATTTATATTTGTTTGTGAGGTATAATTTGTAGTCCTGTTTCTATTCGTCATATATGGTATCAAAAATTCCATTACCTTCTCATATTTCCATTCACGAATTTGTTTACCACTCTGTCCACTTCTAGTGGCATTCTTCCTTTTTAATGCGTCCCGGTGGCTGTCTCTCAACTTTTTCCACTTAGATTTAGCCGTTTTTACTGAAATAAAAATAATTGAAATCATTATAAATATTAAATGTTGACATTGCCATAGTCAAAATATACTTACCGCATTATCACTCATGCAGAATTTATAACCATTATAAATATTTAAAAAATACCAGAGTTTCAAGGGAAACCAATTTATAAAAAAAATATCTGAAATCAAACAAACAAAACGGATTGTATCTCTCGTACGTGGTCGCGGCAGACGGCGGCGTCGAAATTTGAAATGTTAATAAATAACGAGTGATAAATCCATTTTATTTGTTTGATTTCAATGTGTTGTGCTCGTGAATCTTAGACTTTTAATTGTTTCTTTTCTATTATTTAAAAATGGCTATAACTTTTGAACGAGTGAAAATTCTGTAAATACATAATTTCAGTAATGCCTAATCTTTTATAGTTCCGGAAACAACACGACACTGATTAAGATATTATTTTGAAATGACCCTTCTATTCTAACTGAAACCACGACACATAAATATAAATCTATATTATAATTATTACAGGTATTTGGCGACTGGTTCAAAATTTTCACAAATAGCTGAAAATTTTAGGATTGGAAAATCGACTGTTCCAAGAATTATAGAAGATGTCTGCGATGCCTTGTGGACAGTATTACAACCTTTGGTTTTGCCAGAACTTAATGAAAATGATTGGAAAAAAATTTCAAAGCAATTTGAAGAAATCTGGCAATTCCAAAACTGCGTCGGGGCCATTGATGGCAAGCATGTGTACATGTTTGCACCCCCAAAATCTGGGTCCTCATATTACTGTTATAAACACAGGTTTTCAACTGTAATGATGTGCGTAGCCGACGCTACCCGAAGAATAATTATGGTAGATATAGGTTCAATGGGAAGGTTCAGCGATGGTGGTATTTTTGCTGATAGTATATTCGGAATTCGTTTGAGAGAAAACAGACTAAATCTACCACAGCCACAACCCTTGTACCAAAATGGAGAACCTGTACCGTTTGTTTTTATTGGAGACGAAGCTTTCCCTTTGATGACTAACTTAATGAGACCATATCCACGCGATAATTTAAATAACGAAAAACGAACATACAATTATAGACTTTCAAGAGCTCGTCGTATTGTGGAAGCTACATTTGGTGTATTATCACGGAAATGGTACGTATACCGTAAAGAATTTGAATGTAAAATAGAAACAGTGGAAAAAGTGATAAAAGCAACGTGTGTTCTACACAACTTTTTAATTGACAAGATGCCTGGCTATCTAGATAATAATGAAACGGGTTTGGCCACGACTATGTTTAACGACACAAACGTGGAAAATCTATTATCGAATGACAATATGGATGCCTATCAAGTTCGAGAAAAATTCTGTAGTTATTTCAACAACGAGGGCGCCGTTCCATGGCAAGACACTCGTATTACAACATTACTTGAACGAAATACTTAATATAATAAATTGCACTTACCGTCAGATAATTGAGTTTCTTTCAAAACGTTCTCCCAAGCTGCATCTTTGACGTCAGTAAGTTTATAGGTATCTATTGATGTGTTCCATAGACATGGATATTTTTTTACTGATTCAATAAATTGTTCATCCATTACGTTTTATTTAAATTAACTAATTGTTTACGTTGAAAAATACAAACTGCACAAATTATTCACGATAAAAGCGTGTGCTCGCGCGCACGGTACTAGCAAGATGGCCGGCCGGCGCGCGCGCGGGGTTCTGCGGGTTGCTAGCGGGCGAGAGGGGGGAGGGTGACATCGCTCACTGCACGCCGCTCACATCTCTCGTCTCCACTGCGCGTCGTCCGCGCACAGCTCACATCTCCGCTTCCATCGCGACATACAAATATTACACATCTCCGCACAGCGATCTCCACTGAAGCTGAGCGGAGAGGAGACGTGTCAATAACTCAATTCTATTGGTTGTTTAAAAAACATCTCCTCTCCGCTCGTCTCGTCTCCGCTTTGGTGGAGTCCCGGCCTTAGAGTGGGAACAGGGCAGGAGGATGATGAGTTAGTTCTTAGAAGTAAAATCTTTAAAACCTATCGACTTGAATCAGTGACTTGAAAAAAAAAGGCATTGTCTAAATATCACTACATATTATAAAACTAAGTCCATATTTCCGTATGTACGCATAAAACTTTAAAACTACGTAACCGATTTTGATGCGGTTTTTTTTCATAGATAGAGTGATTCCAGAGGAAGGTTTGTACGTATAATAACATTCAATACGAAGTACGATCAATCAATCGATCAACCAATCGACCAACCAATCGACCAATCAATCGACCAACCCATCGACCAACCCGTCAACCAACCCGTCGACCAGCCCGTCGACCAGCCCGTCGACCAGCCCGTCGACCAGCCCGTCGACCAACCCGTCGACCAACCCGTCGACCAACCCGTCGACCAGCCCGTCGACCAGCCCGTCGACCAGCCCGTCGACCAGCCCGTCGACCAGCCCGTCGACCAGCCCGTCGACCAGCCCGTCGACCAGCCCGTCGACCAGCCCGTCGACCAGCCCGTCGACCAACCCGTCGACCAACCGGTCGACCAACCGGTCGACCAACCCAACGACCAACCCGTCGACCAACCCATCGACCAACCGGTCGACGAACCCATCGACGAACCCATCGACCAACCCGTCGACCTACCCGTCGACCAACCCGTCGACCATCCCGTCGACCAAGCCATCGACCAACCCGTCGACCAACCCGTCGAACAACCCGTCGGCCAACCCGTCGGCCAACCCGTCGGCCAACCCGTCGGCCAACCCGTCGGCCAACCCGTCGGCCAAACCGTCGGCCAACCCGTCGGCCAACCCGTCTAAACCCTACGAGATTTATCAAAATGATGTACTAAGTATTTGTACACCATGAAAAGGTCTACAGAAAAGTCCGCGATAGTATATGTATATCTCTTATGGATAACCCACAATAGCAGTTTTTGTCATTTACTTTTTACGAAAAATGATGCCTTATGTTCAAAGCAATTTTTATACAATACAGCATTAATCCTTATCCAATTAAGAACCTTAAATATATTGTTTATTTAATATTGATCAATATGACCCTTTACAGCATGTCATTTAAATAAACAGTTTCGAAGATATTACAGATTTAAAATGCAGGGGCCGCGCCGCGAGCCTATAAATAGCGCGTCGGAGGTCGCGGTTCGCCTCTCGGCGATGCTTCCGCGCTCGCCCGTCTTATCGGTGACGCTGTCAAAGCCAGTAGGGCTAACAGCATTAGTCAAATTCGAAAAAAAAAACGTGGTTCGCCCTTTAACCATTTGAATTTAGCAGCGATCGGACGCATTTATAATCGGAGCTCTCTAGCGAGGAAAATAACAATCACTACATATTATAAAACAAAGTCCATATTTCCCTATGTATGCATAAAACTTTAAAATTATGCAACAGATTTTGATGCGGTTTTTTTTAATAGATAGAGTGATTCCAGAGGAAGGTTTGTACGTATAATAACATTCAATACGGAGTAGAGAAATACTGTAATTTTTGAGGTTTCTGTAAATAATTAAACTGTAAACCCTACGAGATTTATCAAAATAATGTACTAAGTATTGGTACATCTTGAAAAGGTCTACAGAAAAGTCCGCGATGGTATATGTCTAATTTTTATGGATAACCCACTAAAGCATTTTTTGTCGTTCACTTTTTACGAAAAATAATGCCTTATTTTTGAAGCGATTCTTATACAATACAGCATTAATCCTTATCCAATTGAGTACCTTAAATAAATTGTTGATTTAATATAGACCAATATAGCCGTTTACAGCATGTAATTTAAGTGAACATTTTCGGAGATATTACAGATTTAAAATGCCGTGAGGAGGCCGCGCTTCGCCCTATAACACTTCGACTTTAGCAGCGATGTCGCTCTTTCAAGAGTTTGTTTAAAGACATTCTGTAATTAATTGTAAAAATAAAATACAAAGGTAAAATATAAAAGTAAATAAGTAATAATGTACTATATGAATTTAGATATTCCAAAGATAGCAGGAAATCTTCTTGGTATAGGGAAAGGAAATTGTTTTTCACCAAATTTAACGCTACGGCCACGGGCAGTAATAAATAAATCAAAACAACTGGATCGATTTTAATCATTCTTTTTACACTGACTGACATGGGATATATATTTTATACCTGTGCGAAGCAGGGGCAGGCCGCTAGTATCTAATATTAAACTTTTTTATACTTAATTAAAAAATAAATTTTAATAATAAAAATACTTAGCAGGTTGCAAACCGTTAAAAAGCCTGTATTATGTATGATATATTAGGTTATATTATAATGTTAAACATTGTTGGTGTCTTAATATTGTCCATGTTATAGATTAAAACTATGTACGTCTATTTTAGTTAATGTTACTAAATACGTAACGTCGTACGACCATTTCAGTTAACGTTACTAAATACATAGATAGCTAGCATAGCTATATCTGAAATAATAAATATATTCATATATTCGGAACCCCTCTGGATTTTCCCATAACTTAAGTCATGTCGGTAGCTCATATAGTTGGAAAAACCCTACATTTCAAATTAAAGTACTAGACTTGCTCCACGTCCTTTTCCATTATTACGTCTAACTCAAGGCTTGAAAGCTCACTTTACTGTTTTGTTTAAAGTAAAGTGAGCCACATTGCAATGAACTCAATCGTCACAGCCTAAAAACTTATATATGTAACCCTAGCTAGCATTCATAGTTTTTAGCAGTCATAGATTTACAGAAATTACAATAAAATTATTTTGCTGTAATCCGCGTTTTTGTTAAAAGAATACATGCAATACATGCAGGGCAAGTCGCCACATGTATCACAAGACGCCGCCAACACCAACACTCCATATAAGCACTACACACACTCACTACCACAACCTCTATGATCGTTTCGCCCCGAAACTGAAGCTCCTCGTCAGGAGGATAGGCTCCACGAACAAAATCGTAATGTGAAGATTTACTTTACAGTAACAATTAAACTAATTAGAGTAAACAAAACGTTAAATGACTACGTCCCTTTCATGATTAAACAGAACCCTTCATTGATTATCGATATCAAATAGTACGTGTCTCCAAATTGTCTGTGTGTATTTATGTCGCTGTCGTGCCACGGCACAGTGTAAATAGCGATCATTCATTAATACCAACAAGGGCACAAGCATCACAAACATCCCTGACATTTGCATAGTTGGAAAACTCGGAGTCTGTGTAAACATAATTTGCTAGCTGCAATCAGTAGTTCATATAATTTTCCATTTAGCTACAAAAACAAGAATTTTATTTCAGATAATATATTAATAACTTCCTTGAAATGTTTATATTATGTACGTTATCATAAATGACTGGATTTTAATACGCGGTTGAAATTTTAAATAATTTGAATTATGTTCATAAAACAAACCTCATCACATATTGTTGCATCTAGGAAAAAAAATACTGTAATCGATTTTAATTCCTTTTTTGGGGAAGTTTATCTAAATGCTCTAACAAGTAATTTTAAAATATATAGCTGGTCTTATGTCACAAGACTCTTAAGGTTTTTAAAATAAATATTCCTAATAATAATATATTAAATAATCAAACGCGAACTTTGATCGAACACTTTTTAAAATACGAGTGATGTAATTAAATAGTTGAACAAAAACTATTAAACTATTAACAGAACATACAGAATAATGAAAAACAATAGACATCGTTAATAGAAAATGGAAAAAAAATTAAATATGAATTTGAATTAGACTTTTAGATGTATTTATACTTGCTCTGTAATATTTAACTTGTTATTAATCCAATGTAATTAATACCAAAGCCGTAATCAAATAGACAGGGAAATAATTTACAATTTATTTAATTGGGGATGTGGTTTCTTTATGATCAAAGAAAATTTATGAGTATTTTCTTTTTACTAAGCATTTATTTACAACCTTGGTAAACGTAACGATAATTAACGACCGTCAAATTTTAATTAGAGGCATTTCCTTCAGTTTTTTTGCGCTACTTCCTACATCTGTTTACATTGTGGCGGCTATGAAATGTTTTGGAGGCAAATAAACATTCACTAAGCTGTATTTTAACATGATCAGCAAACGATTTTCGAAAAAAAACTCAAAAATTATCTTTACTCTTCAAATTTGATAATTTGCATAACTTTTCTGGAAGTATAAAGTGTTATTTCAGATTGCATCATCAGCTACTATATGCATGTGTTGATTGGCATAAATTTGTAAACTATTTACTTTGCGAAAGAAAGAGCGTCTCAAATATATATAATTCATGTGATATCATGCTCTTCGAACAATAAATTACAACACATGAATAGTAAAAACTATAAGTCTATACAACAATGAATTATACAAATCACAAATCCGAAAATTGAAATCCGAACTAAACAGACAAAATTAGAATAGTTCGATGAGCTATTTCCGGAATGTAAATGTGTTTCCGATATACATGCTATGGTATTAAAGATTTGTTCAATCCGTAATAAATTGTTCAATCGGAATCTAGCATGGCAAGATCAATTTGCCGACTTTTATTGTTTATGTAGTTTAAACTTTGTTTTTTTTTACATGTTTTAAATGTGGGATAATGAAATAACTAAAAGGCTTGTTTCTTGAACATACTCTGTTGTCATAGCATATATTTTTAGGAGTTAGAAAATTTGTTTTTTTTTCTTAAGAAAAAAAGTGCCCCACCAAAAAATTCATTCGGGAAAACTAAAAATAATTATCCTTTTAACATATGTTATCGCTGGCAACATTTTGCAAGGGTATTTCAGATTAAATACTGGTCACTATGAAAACGACCCCATCTTAACTCGCGCCATTTTGGAGTCTTCATGGTGCATTCGATATAGCTGGAACGGCATTCAGTGTTCACCAGTGGTCGTATTATAAATTGTTTAAAAGTGATTCATCATCATCCTCCTGCCCTTATCCCACTCTAAGTGGGGTCGGCACAACATGTTGTCATATGATTTGGCTACGTATTCTACGACCGGCCGTCTGCCTGACGTCAACTTACCTTAGTAGTATTTTACGACTCCTCGGTAAGAAAGAGAGGTTGGTCTATTTTACTCAACTGGATACCACACGATGGGTCAACTTACCTAAGTCGCCTTTTACGACAACTCCGTTAGAAATGAGGTTGGTCTATTCTACTCAGCCGGATTCCACACGACGGGTCGACTTACCTTAGTCGCCTTTTACGACACCTTGGTAAGAAATGAGGGTGGTACTATTCTATTCAGCCGGATACCACACGGCGTTGTTTAAAAGTGATTATATTTATGAAATTTTGAGTTCTGAAATATTTAGATTCTGGCGTTAACGTTTCGTCTCTTACACCTGACTGTTGTCGCCATTGACTTCCGCTTTGTATTTTATAGCAACACGGTCATGAAGCAAGAGTATTGCGCCCTTTTTGATTAAAACAGTGGCAGCACTGTGCCGTTGTTGTTACCGGTTTAGTCTTCTTATTGATAAAACGTTTCAGTGACAGTCAGTCTTGTTCGTCATTCAAGAGAAGTGCATCTCGGAACGGGAATTGTGGTATTCCTATTATATCGTGTTATTGTATATAGTGTGCGCTAACATGACAAATAGTTTTTCAATTAAATACCATCGAATCAACAACGAATTTTTCCACTTAGATATTTGTTGTGCAATATTTCGCAAAACAAAATACCGTCTAACACCTCAAATATTTCCTTAACAACAAATAGTTCTAACAACAGCGTCGGTGTTCTAGGCACTAAAACAAGTTGATCACGCGAGAGTTCTTTGACCTTTGACCCGGTAAATTCATTTTCATTCCAGGAACAAACCCCTTTTAAAATTTGCAATATGCACTATAACTTTTCGATTAAATTGTTAAATAAATTTCTTGTAATACAAACATTCATTCTATAAATAATACAATCGATTTCTGACTCCATTTAAAATTACGATTTCCCGTTGATATCAATTGACAAAAGATTTTTTTACTTCCTTCATCGTTCAAAATAATACATCTTTTATATAAAATTAGCGTGTCGTGTATCTTAGTTACCATACTCCTCCGAAATGGCTTGACTGATTCCTATGAAAATCTATATGCATATTCAGTAGGTTTGAAAATAGGCTACTATCTATTTTTCATACCCCTAAATGTTAAGGGTAACCCAAACATTTTTCTTTATTTTTTGGTCATTTTTTTATACATAATGTAGGTACGCTAGAAATTTCCTACCAATAATTTATATGGCAAAACAGCATTTACCAGGTCAGCTAGTATGTATCTATTTACCTTATTATTTTATAGTATCTTCTTTCATAGACCGTGAATCATTAATCTAAATCTAGAACTTTAATAATTTTAGAAATTTAGAACTAGAAATTCTAGTTCAAAAGCATTAGAAAAAGTAAACAGTAACGCAGGGATGTTACATTGTACCTTAGAGAACTATTATTTTCATAAAATAAGCGCTAGTGTGGTATCCGGCTAAGTAGAATAGACCACTCTCCGAGGTATCCTAAAAGACGACTAAGGTAAGTTTACAACAGGCAGGTGGCCGGTCGTAAAATACCTAGCCAAATCATGTGACAACATATTTATAACATGTTGTGTCGACCCCACTTAGCGTGGGATAAGGGCAGGAGAATGATGAAATGCTTTGAATAGAACCTTCAACTACTAATTATGAATGCGTCATAAGTCTTTGGTCAAGTATGATTTGGGACTCTTGAGCAAAATATAATTATCTTTGTTATCAGTCACAATTTTTTTTTTTTTTAAATAATAATAAAAAACTCACGCACGTATACAAGAACAACAACAAACAAGCGCAATATGCACAATTTCCCATTTTAAAAGCAATAAGGGAAATTCGTAAAATTTTAATGAAAGTTTGTTTCGAAATTCGAACACTCCACTTTGCCCGAACACACTTTTATCGAAATAAATTTCGAATATAATTTATGTGAAAGTAATATAAACTCACTTCTCGAATTCGCTTCAGAAATTCTAAAACAATTAGAATGATTTTAAAGCAGATTGGATTCATTATTTGATTGTACCAAACTGTACTAACTGTGCGTATACCGAAAAATTAAAATGAAACTAATAATATTTTTAGAATGACTATATAATTTTTAACACATTTTGCTTAATTTGATCGGCAGTATAGTGGTAAATATTAGTCTTCTAAACCCTTTTTTTTATAACGCAAATATGAAGAGGAAATTAATCATGGTGTTAAAACGGATAGGTACGAATTTTGTACTTTGACTTAAGTCTCAACTGCAAACGACACAAATATGCATCTCTCGATGATAGATGCATACTTTCGCCGCTTGCTATATTCGGCTTATTATTATTATCTTGCTTTATTTATTTGTTTATTTATGTACCATTTGAAAAAACATTATTGGTAAAAAAAGTGTCCAAAGGTCAACTTATCCCTAAGACAGAGATCTCTGCCAGCTGACCTACGAAGTGAGACAATTTATAGTTAAGAAAAAGTTGGTACGCTAATACATTATGAATTAGAATGGCCCTTATGGCCTGTACGGCGCAAATCAGATTAGGCTTAAAAGTAATGGATTAGTAAAATACATGTAATATCAAATTACTGTTAGGTGAAGAAACAATCAAACTTTATGAATACCGAAGAAACTATGTAACGACAGAGTCGTTTACTTCTATTATTGGCGACAAATCTCTGAACAATTTCTACGAATATTTCCTTAACTGGTTATCTTTTTACACATCAGTAGCGGCGGTGCAAACCGTGCTAAAACAAGTCGATCACGCAAGAGTTCCTTCACCTCTGACCCGGACAATTCCATTTCAGTCCAGGAACAATAGCTCGTCGAAACTATGCACTGTCGCATGCAAGTTTGCAAAACCTGCCCTATACACACATATAACTTCATACTGTGTTATATATTGTTCATTTTAGTGGAAAATAAATATATATTGCCTTTAGCAACCTTCTTGTTTATTTCGTCTTGTAATTACGGAATTCTTGAGTCAATATCTTCGATCTTTCTTCATACTTAATTTCAGCTAGCATTTGTTTTGTACTCGTTACTCTTGAAAAATATTATATTTTATAACTGTGAAAAGTTACAAATGGTTATAATGTCATTTATTGGTCGTGAAAGCCATATTAGCTAGCCCGAAGAATTCACCGTTCATAAGAATTCAGGAGAAAGAATGAACTATAGGTTTACTTTACACTAAACTTACTACCTCGTACGTATTTAGTACCTCCTGACTTGTTTAAAAATATGAAATATGATTACTTGATTATCGGTACTTCCATATAAAATACGCTATAGTCCACATGTGTCTAAATTAATACACTTTCGACTAGAAAAACTTTTATAAACTTCACAAAACACGCGCGTCCATTTAGATTTCGAAATAATCCGGCCTATTGATTTGTTTATTTTTACTAACTGGTTCTCATCTTAGCAAGCTCATTGGAAGTTCAGCTAACTATTATAAAACTCGTGTATTGTAGTTCAATTTAGATAGAAGTGTAGTAGTAATCGATTTGTTTGAAAGATGAAAATAAACAAGACTACTAGCTTTTACGCGCGACTCCGTTCGCGTGGACTGTTGTGTGATAGGTCGATAATAGATAGCTTCAATGTCATCGTATTCCTGTAGAATTAACAGGATTCCGGTATATAAGGAATAATTGTGCCAAATTTCATCGATATTGGTTCAGCGGATTCGCCGTGAAAGAGTAACAGACATCCATACTCTCAAACTTTCGCATTTATAATATTAACAGGATATGTGTCTTAAATTTCTTAAAAGTCGATAAACTTAAGTTGACCTCAGGCAGGCGGTCGTAAAATACCTAGCCAAATCATGTTGCAGCATGTTTATAACATGTGTACCTTCCCCACTTAGAGTGGGATAAGGGCAGGAAAATAATGATGTGGAATGCTCCTAAGAACGCTGGTAGCATTTCCACGTTGAAACGCTTAGCTGATTTTCATGGGAAAAAGGAGCCAGGCCTTTCGACATTTGTAGAGGCAATTAATTAAGATAATCTATTCTTAAAAGATTACCTTTCGCTTTGTGTAAAGTAATACTAGTGAAAAGGTATCGGTTAAGGTACGACAAAGCTTGCAAGTTTCACATCAGCATAATGATATAGACCACCAGCTATGAGCAATGAACGGTGGCGTGCAATTTCCGGTAGGTTTACTTTGGTAAAGTTTCATCAAAGCGTAACTTGTCTCACTCGGCAATCAAGACTCGGTTGCGATTTCCGATCGTTTGAATCCGAAAAGTTTAGTAGTGGTGTAATTACTCGCGCTAACTTTAATATTGCAATGATGTCTTGGGGAAAATGGTTAGATGCTTTTTTTACTTTATGAGGCTAGCGCCTGGCTACGATCCCGCCTGACGAAAAGATGCAGCCTAAGGTGGACCGCGCTTGCCAATGTAGTGCCTACTCACTCTTTTTTTGAAGGTATTCAAATCGTAGGAATCCGGGAAGATCGATGCAGGAAGGAAATTCTACACCTTGGCTGTACGCATAAGGAAAAGTGAGCTGAACCAAGGGCAGAGCCTTGTTGGTTTATTTGCAGGGTGCACCACGAGCAGGTGAGGTTGACTGGTGGAGGTTGATTGAAGAGACTGATTGAGATGAACCTCCCCCTTACACCCTTTACTCCCCCTTACAACCCTGACACTTCTTACACCCCTTACTCCCCCTTACACCCCTTACACCTCTCTTACACCCCTTACTCCCGTTTTCTTACTCTCTCATTGTGACCAAGAGGTTTTTTTCAACGAAACATAAAAATAAATTATTTAAAGAGAGAAAGAAGAAAAGAGAGAAAAAGAGAGGGAGAAAGAAGAAGGAGAGTAGTCAGCACACCGTATCCCAAAACATGACTCAATACATTAATTCCTTGACTAAAGTAAGTTGTCTTCTCTTTTTTAATTACTTTCTTATTTATCTTTTAAGTTATTTAAAATTAAGCTGGGATATTTTGAACAGTGCTAGTATACTTGTTATTATGATAGTATTCCCACGAGAAGCTCATAAACTTTCCAACACAAAAACTGCATGAACAACCGCAGTCCGTAGTATTTGGACAGTAAAAGTTCATTTTAAAAATTTCGTTGTGGAAATACATTTCTGTTTGCAGAATTGAGTGTTTTAATTACTTGGTTTTCGGTTAGTGCTGCATTTCAGTATTGCATTTAAATTAAAAAGCTAAAATTATCTGAATAGTATAAAACAACGTTTCAATTGAGTTCAAAAGAGAAAATACTTAAAAAAGGCTTTTTGTGAAGAGCATAACGTAAAACAGCTTTTTTGTAATTTCCATCATCATAATTATCATTCTCCTGCCATTATCCTCTAAATGGAGTCAACATAACATGTTTAAAACATGATATTACGTTATTTGGTTTGTTATTTTACGATCGATCTGCCTGACGTCAACTTAATTTAGTCGTCTTTTACGACACCGCGGTAAGGAATGAGGTTGGCCTATTCTACTCAGCCGGACACCACACGGCGGGTCGACCTACTGTAGTCGCCTTTTACGACACCTCTGTAAGAAATGAGGGTGGTCAATTCTATTCAGCCGGATACCACACGGCTATAAAAAAAATTTATTATTTCACTAACTAAAATTTTTTTAAATTACTTTGTCATTAATACAATTTTATTACTTTTATTTCCAGAATTTATGCAACAAGTCACAACTTGTTACGATGTCAATGACCGTAAATTTTTAATTACTTGTGTCAATTTTACGATTCGTTAGATCTACGTTTTAATACGCACAACGTGAAACCAGCATTGCGCCATAAAATACTGTAAATTATTTTACTGTAAAGTAAATTTTTACAGACTCATTACTTCAACAACGTCTATGTACTCGTAGATTTAATATAGTATAGTAAATTAAATTAAATAGATTCAGTTTATTTAGCATCGAACCATAATTTTCCCCAAGACATCACTAAGCCGTGTGGTATCCGGCTGAGTAGAATAGACCACCCTCTTTCTTACCGAGGTGTCGTACAATACGAGTATGGTAAGTTGACCTCAGGCAGGTGGCCGGTAGGTATAAGGATTCATTTGACAATATGTTTAAAGAATGCCGTGCCTACCACACTTAGAGTTAGGTGGGGTGGGAACTCGACACTAAACAATACCAGACTGACAGTGGGCAGGAGCACTGTCGATGCGACATGGTCAGCTCTGCGATCACCAACCCGCATGCCAAGCGTACTGATTATTGGCAAAACCTTCATGGTCAGTCACAAGTAATGGATTCATTCGAATTCAAATTGCGAAATATTCATTATTATTATTAAGCAAAGTTATAATAATACTTCTGGTTCGGAAAGTTCTCCTATCGAGAAGAGCTAACACGAAACTCGGCGTAGTTTTTTTGTCGTCGTCTAACCAGTTTCATTTTGCTATTGCTATCTTGCATTAGGTGGAAGAATAGCTTTGACTAAGCTTTAGCTTTAAACTAAAAATAGCTTTAACAAACACTGCTATCCTCTATGTAATCTTCAACAGCATAGTAGACTTCCAGTATCAGCCTCCTTGAAACTGTTTTTCTTAACTGCTGTAATGTCAACTCTTAACTAATGAGTAGTCTATAAGAATAGTATAAAATTATTGTTGTCAATGTTTGCCCACTATAAAATAAACAGCCTGTATATTTAAGTTAGCCATTTTTTTAAGGTAGTGTACTTCTATTATTTTACGGCATATAGAATTCAGTAAATCAATATGTGATGTATATGAATATTTATCATATTTCGCTCAATGTAAACACGTGCCAAGTCTAACATATTTTGAATTTGATATCACTCCCCGACTAAATGTGAAGCCACTTCATACTTAATTTGACGTTTATGATAATAGGCACAATGTTGGAGGCCTTAATTTGCGTCCATAATTGACAGATGATATCCAAGCATTTACACAGTGTAATTTGCTTTGTCTGGGACTAGTTGCCTGAGTTTAATTAAATAATTTTATTAAAGGTAGGCTTTAAAAGGCAGTTAATGTATTGACACAAGTCTGTTATTAGACTAACTACGCTAACGTAACTACAGTACTATTGCGTACATGAATATTCTCAATATGATAGAAGTTAAAGCTCAAAAAGACATGATTTTTTCAAAATAAAATCACTTATTTGGAAATTTGCTTCAAAATCATTTATTTTGCTTTTAACATGGATTACAAGAAGATGTTAATAAATAATTTTTTTTTTTTTTTTTTTTTTTTTTATTGCAGAATAGGCGAGCGCTTGACTGCAATCATGCCTGATGGTAAGCGATGATGCAGTCTAAGATGAAGCACGCTTGCCTAGAAGATGCCTATTCACTCTAGCTTTAAAGAGGCCCATATTGTATGAAGTGGGAAATATTGATGCCGGGAGAGAATTCCATTCCCTTGCTGTACGCAACAAAAAAGAGGACGCGATAATTTAAACTTTAAACTAACTTTAACACCTCGGTTGCTTGCCTCTTCAGGTGACCAGAGGGCTGGCTCCTTTTTCGCACAAAGAATCAGCTTAGCGATTCAGCGCGGAAACGCTGCCAGCATTCTTGGGACCATTCCACGTGGGCATGATTTGTATAGTCCTAGCGTGTAAGTAATTTAAGATAGATATAACTTGTACATTTTTACTTTTAGTTTAAAATGAAATATACAAATTTAAACTATGTTTAGTCAAATTTGACAAAGTGTCAAATTGTTATAAAGTAAAATTAAGAATTAATAAATTATATAACTATTTACTTATTAAATCATGTATTATAAAATATCACAAGAATAATTAGAAATAGCTATGTACTTGCTATACTATATATCTTACTATATCTCGCTAGCTATCAAATTATAAATGTTACCTTTACAATAAATCATAATGGAATCGATTTATTTCTTGACATACTTGATAAGCTCCTCTTGAGGGTAGATATGAATAATTTATTACCATGACGCTTGTTAGCCCTAAAATCTCTGAGACGTATCTGATAAAATGTGTAAAAAGTGTCTTTAAGGGGATTTTTTAAAACATATTTCATCTTTGATTATTATACTCTTTGTTGTAGCTAAATCTCATATTAATTATAACTTCTTGAAAATCCAACAAGTTTCTGATTCACATAGGAGCATTTGGATGATATAAATAATACAAATATATAAAATACAGAAAGTACAACCTCCCATGGACTAATTATATACTTTTGCACAAGATTTAAAATACAAGTTTCATAGGAAATGTTCAGGTTGAGATAACAAAGTTTCAGGATTCTAAAGCTCAAATTATATCTATATGAGTAGCTTATCTAACTAACCCATTACTAGATAAATGTCTTTAACTGCTAGAATAAGGTAAGCGCCATCATAAGTTATCAAGAGCTACACAAAACTTTGGTCTTCCAACCAAATCGAATCAATACGGTCTTCGAATCAAATAAAATCTTAATAGTTTTTTCAAGTAAGCTTTTGTAAGCCCTTTTGAATCGTCAAAAATTTAATTGATTTAACGAAGCCACAACTGGTACGGAATGTTGCTCTTACTGAGAAGAACCAGCAAGAAACTCGGCGGGCAATCTTTTAAACATTTTCAATTTACATCATGCAGTCTCGTACGAAGGTAAAAGGATATTCAAATCCAATTTTGTAACTCAAATAATCTTTAATTGTGTAATATGCTTTACGTACAAGCTTCTTACAATTAATTTAAAGTTTTCTATAAATAAATCTAATACGATTTGTTGAATTTTATTGTTGAATTATGAGCTTTAATTTTACAGCTTTAACAAAACAAAATTGTGTATGTTTGTAATTATACTTCATATCTTTTATTTCTACCACATTTTGACAAGTGATTCTTTAAAAAGTAATATTCGGTGAAATTATTATTAGTTAGGTAGCTTAAAAAAATAATAATTTATCATCATTGAGGCAAATTAGGAAAAAAATCACTTTAGCATTTCCAATTTTCATGTGAGTAGTAAAATACGACCTTTGCAAACCCTCCACTGTTTGTTTATCTTTGATAAAGGCAATTTCGACAGTGACGCCATTAGATAGAACATCACGCCTTTACGGATGATTAAGGTCATTGAAGCGTTACTAATTACGGAGCACAAGTGGTTTGATAAAACCTTTTTTATAACATATATATTGACTAGATAGAATAGATATACCATTGAATATACCGTGAGAGTTCTACGGTCTTTTTACAACAATGGATATGTGTAATTTGATTTTTTTAATTATATGCTGTTAGCCCTAACGGCTTTTACAGCGTCAACGGACGGAACGGGCTAGATCAGAAGCATCATCGATATTGCGATATCCGGAGAGTAGCAAAATCTCTACTAGCGTCCTGCGTGAGGAACATCGATCTAATGGTGCCTCCCGTGAGACCGTATATTAGGTTGCTTCTACATTAATAAGACTTGGACGGGTAGTAGATAAATGAAAGCATTATTTAATTTTAAAGCAATTTAAGCCATAACTCATTGTACTAAATATATATAGGTACCAGTTGTCGGTGTATAGATAGCTGCGATAGCCCAGCGGTGCAACGGTGTGAATCTCTAGAGACGATCATGGGTTCAAACCCGGGCAGACACCAATGAGTTTTTCTATTAAAAACTTATGTGTATAATTAATAATTGCAATTTATCACACGCTTTTCGATGAAGGAAAACATCGTGAGGAAACCTGCATATCTCTAGAGAATCCTAGGGATATGTGAAACCTACCAATCCGCATTAGAGCAGCGTGGTAGGTCTTAGCTCCAATCCTTCTCTACAAAAACGGAGAGAGGAGGCCTATGCCCAGCAGTGGGATAGTAACAGGCCGCTACTTACTACTGCTATTACCATAGATAATACACTATATAGGATATAGATGTGCAACTCTGTCATTTTATTGAAGTAATGATAAGGGACTGTATTGGCTGATCTGGCAAAGATGTCGCTGTAACGTTATCATAATAATCCACTAGATGGCGCTGTACTGCATTCATATAGTGACCCTTATTTAAAAATAGCATTTACAAAAAAATAGTTTGGCGCTATACCACTTCAATTTGAACGGACTTGGCATCTCCAAATTCCAGTTCAAATCAAAGAGTAGCACCAAACTATTATTCTAAATAAGGGTAATGAATAAAAGATTAAAGCTATGTAATATTTAATAATTTTTATTTTTTACATCTTTTTAAATAGTATGTCAATTCAGGAAACACTTAAAAATATTTTTAAAACATTAAAAAAAATATCAAGCGTATACAAATAACAAATGTTCATCAGTTTACACGTTTATTTGTTGAAAACAACTAACTTTGCATACGTACTACACTCTGTAATTAGTTTTCATAATCATAATCTTCATTTGCTGTAAACCTGAAATCACACATTTGAATTTTTGTAGCTATAGTCTAAATCAGACCAAATATTTCAAATGTATACCAAAATAATGTAACCGAAAGTGTTAAAATATAATATTTATTACGAATAACCGCATATTTTTTTCTAAAAAACAAAGTTAAAGGTATTGTGGCACTTATAATAATTTTATTTAGTACATTTCAGCGAAATGGCTGCTTTAACCCTTTTGTGCCGAAAGCCGATAAGTTGCTTCTAAAATTGCTCATAAAAATTGCATACAGTCAGAAATAAAAAAAATACAAACAAATATAAACAGGTTTTCAAAAATCCACACGGCGCTTACTGTGTAATACCTTTACCTGTGTGTTACCTTCGAGTAATCTCTTTTTTTTGTTATGTAGGTATTAGGTAATAGGTATTATTTATCTTGTTGCAAACTTATTTTTTAATATTGTTTGTATTATTTGTCGTGAATTTTTACTCCGATATGCTGTATGTCTTATTATTCACCG
This sequence comes from Morpho helenor, assembly GCA_029227775.1. Taxonomy (NCBI): domain Eukaryota; kingdom Metazoa; phylum Arthropoda; class Insecta; order Lepidoptera; family Nymphalidae; genus Morpho; species Morpho helenor. The sequence continues at coordinate 7,894,072 of JARGCU010000006.1, forward strand.
TGTGGTATAGAATAGACCAATCTTATGTCTTATCAAGGTGTCGTTAAGGGCGACTAAGGTAAGTTGACGTCAGGCAGGCGGGTGCTCGTAAAATAACTAACATGCAACAAATTGTTTAAAACCCTACTTAGAATGGGTTAAGGAGGAGCAAACTTGTTCCTATTTTATTCTTAGTATATTACTTTTTGAATCGTGTAAATATTATTTCTCGTTTGGTTTTAATGGCATAAGAATGTACATAAATAAAAAAAAAAATTTGGCTGGTTATTCTCGTGTAGGCATTTCCTTTTCGCTCGGCACTAAAAGGGTTAAAAATTAAATTTCTGCAGTAAAAATTTCTATTGTTAGGAAAAGGTACTAAATGGTTTCAAAAACATTATAGTAGTTACTTACCAACGTTTTCACATCCAAAATAACACATAAAATAATTTTTGGACGGCATAATTTCCAATAAAGACCTTTAAATAAGCAGTGATGCGTTTTTGGCAGAAAAATTTGAAAATTTATGACAGATACTTATATATATTACAGTGTATCATTTGCGACATCTAGTGAATAATGATATAAAACTAATTTTTGTTGTCCAATGCTTGCAATGAGATGACGCTCTCGGCGACCTAAAGAGTGCTTCTTAGAGAGTTTCACCCCCCTGGCTATTACTACCCGTTGTCGGTTGATAAATCTGGTGCTGCCGATGCATAGGTTAACGATGTGGTTGTACCGGGTGGGGCTTCTGTATTGAAAAGACCCACTGCAGATGACGAACTCTTAAGGTTACAGAATTGCTATTCCATATTCCTGGTGCCTAGCACAGACCTACTAGCTATCTATAGCATGCCGCTAGATCAGGATTTGTTGAGTCAAAAAAATGTATCCCTTTTGAACTTTAGAATAATACAATTATTACAATACACAATTGAATTGATAGCGTCTTTGATAATTACAATGTTTTTATGTTCGTGTTCAATCAATGTTTGTGTTCAATCAAGCATTCATTTAGGGTTTAATTAAAACTTTATGTAAATTTTAATAATTTGAATATGTACGCACATATGCCTTAGTCGTTACATTAACATTTCATAGAACGCTGAATTTCAATACTACTATCAATTATAGATCATTTAACATTGATTACTCGGTGAAACGCAATTGAATTAGAAGATAAATCATATGCGATAATGTTATTTAATAATTACCTATTACTAAATAGAATAGTCCTGACAACTAAATAGCTCATCACTTCTTTTTCCATACTTTTTGGTTTACCAATTTTAACACGAAGAGACTGCCATGTAATTTTCATCATAATTCTCCTGCCATCTATCTATCTATCCAAGTGGGGTCGGCACAACATGTTTTAAACATGTTTTGGCTAATTATTTTACGACTGGCTGCTTAAGGACATGAACTTAGTCGCCTTTTATTATACCTCCGTGAGAAATGAGGGTTAGGGTTATCTATTCTACTCAGCCGGATACCACCAGCGGGTCAACTTACCTTAATCGCCTTTTACGGCACCTCAGTAAGATATGGGGGTGATTTAATCTACTCTGCCAAATAAAACACGGCGGTAATTTTCATCGTTAAAAAAATATATCCGAATTTCCAATAAATCATTTTAATGAATAATAAGTGAAAAACAAATGTAAACCCAAAGGCTTATTATAGACTTGGAATCTACTTTCTTGTGTCGGGACATGGAGTGAGTATAAATCGAGCAATATAATGGGCACTAAGAAATACAAAGGACGAAAAGAAAGACCCGGATCAAATAGGGTATAAAGGAGCTTAGAAATAAGTATCATACTTCATTCAGTATTTTTCTTCCCAGAATAATATAAAGAGTGCTGATATCTCGATATAATTTTTTAAAGAGCGCTTATCGATAACACTTAATCATCTCCAGGAAATTTAAGCAGGCTTCTAAAAATCTCATTTATCGTTTATGATGAAAAGGAAGAGTCTTAAAATTAAATTAAAATATATTATCTGTTGGATTCTTTAGTACGGCGAATTTATCATTTCGGAGATGAAATTTATATAAGGAGTTCTGTGATCACGGTTAAGAACATTTTTACTATTATAATAAACAAATGAAGCATGGCATTTATAATTCCATTTTTATATGTTTTTACATGAATTAGTTTTTGTGCAACTTTGGTATATACTAGAACTACGATCGTGGCGTATATTGTGCTTAGATTAATTCCTTAAGGTATTAATTACAACGCTTGATAACGCTCATCTAATTACTGCCTAGTATATTTCTTGAGAACTTCAAACATATGACTACTGTAAAAAATCGATCCAGACGACGTGCAAACGGGGGAAAGAACACGTAAAAATGACGGGATAGTAACTTTATTGTCACTTACGAGTATTCAAAGGGTATCGAGGAAATATGAATTTACTGGAAAGTCAACCGTTTACACTTTCGCGTAGACTTAGTGTTCCAGCAAGATACAATAAGAAAACTAATAGTCGAAGTCGATCAATGAACATTTTTTATGGGAACTTCCAATATAGTTTTAAAAGTACCACTATAGCGCGGAGTAATATTTGTGGCGCCATCAGTTATTTCAATAAGTTAAATACATGCGGAAACCGTTATGTTAGAGTACATTTTATGACACAAGTAAGTTAATACATGAAAGTAAAGAACAATTATACTACATGTGTAGATATATATTTCTCTACTGTACTTGATCGTTCAAACTAATAAAATTTTCAATACTTTATATATACTCGAATGCGCTACATTCATCTTTGTTTATCCTATTTAACAAACAAAGCTTAAAGCAATAACGTTAGGCTGGAGGCACATTATATTTATTTCTCTCATTTTCCACAGAAACCGAGTTATGTAATTCACATGTCACAGATAATAGCACCCTGGACGCATTAACATTCAATATAACGGGCCATGTTATTGTAGATTATGAACAAACTTTAAACAATTAAGTTAAATTTACGTAATGTTTAGGCTAAGTAAAATTATTTATAAGGTTGTAACTCTAAATATGCTATTGCTGTAGCTTTAAGCTATCTTATTTCGTTTAATTATGTTAGACTTTCGGAGACCTTTAAAATAAATAAATATATGGAACAATTTACACACATGGTCATCCGTCCCAAAAGTAAGTTTTTTTAATACTTATGTAATATGTATACATTTACCGGTTGTTTGTCATCCTTAAGGCAGAGGCTCGTCCTATTCAGACTCCTCAATTGTCAACCTCACCTGCTTGTGGTGCACCCTAAAGGTAAACCTACGAGGCTCTGGCGACCAAATAATAGCGGTATAAACATTCTGTAGCTGACTGTACAAAAACAGTGGGCAGTGCTTTTGGTGCAATGCGGTCAGTACTTCGATCACAAGCCTACATGCTAAGCCTGATGATCACTGGCAAAGCCTTCATGATATCTGCTATATCCAAGGGGCAGAAGATAGTGTGGTGTGGAGATCCTGCAAAGAGATCTATGTCCAGCAGTGGATGTCCATCAGTTAAAGAAGAAAAGATTCCCGTTACATAATTCGATTTTATCATAGTAATCTTTGTATCATTATTATAGTGGATTATGATACTGTTGCATAATAAGGGTTCTTATAACACGAGTGTGTTTTAAAAAAACGAGCCGCAAGCGAGTTTTTTTATAGTATCATCACACTAGTGTTATGAGACCAAGTTATGTACAGTGTCACTACTTTATCCACTCTCATACTATAATACGTAAAACAATATTAATAAAAACCAAACTTTGTTTAAATATTTTTGCGCATGCGTGTTACATCGCTGCGGACACGTTCATTGAATTGAATTGAAGGTTCAACCTGGTCCAGCTGGAGGTTGTATAGATGAATCGTTATTATTAAAAAGTTATATTATGATACAGGTGTCCATAGACCTGTATCGTAATAAAACTTTTTATTTTTGGCCTGTACGTGATGTTTGTCATAAATTTTGGTTTCAGTTTTATAATCTTTGTATTATAGTAGTAGAGCAGATAAAATAAATAAATCTATTATCTTTCTTTTATGTCATCTATTTTCAAGTCAAGAAAATATAAAATGACAATAACTTTATCTAACTTACCTAAGTTGCAAAGTTTCTTTGTTTTAAACAAACTTCAGTTGACTTTTACACAGTTTAATGTCCCTAAGTGTTCTGAGAATTGTCTCCAAGACTGTGAAGAACAAACTTCGTACATTACTTGTTTTAAAAATTACAGCTGAGATATTCCTTTCAATTTTGTTTTATGTTGAAAAGTTTTGTATCTGACAAAATGAAGATGAAATTTTGTATAGACATTTTTTATATTTCACAGTTTTTGCCAATTGAAATGCAAACCTGATTGCAATGATACAACACAAATGGTATTCTTGTAGGTTAAATTAGGATCGGCATCAATTAGCCGGAAAACAATGCGAGGGTTTACCTATTGAACCAATGGGAGGAGAGAGGAGGCCTATGCCCAGCAATGGGAGTAACAAGCCATTACTATACATGCATTGCATTCTTCGTAAGAGTCGTAGTATAAGTAAATACGTAGAAATACGTATAACAAGTTTTTCATTCAAAACTTCTATGTCCTGAAATACTACAGTTGATTCTGTAAGTTTCTTTTTGTATGATATCTTTAATATTTATAAATGTGTTAATTTTGTATGTTTATACATATATATTTTTTTATTTTCGGAATCTCGGAAATGGCTTCAACGATTTTCCTGAAATTCAGCATTTAGAGGGTTTTGGGGGAGAAAAATCGATCTAGCTAGATTTCATTTTTAAAAAAATGTCTTTTATCCCTGTTTTCGGCAAACGCTAAAATTTACGTTGAATTCAAAAGACAATTTTCGCTGTCAAACGTAATGTCGTGGTAGCTTATTTGGGAAACGGGCGGTCTAGAGAGGTGAAAATACCTAGGTTCGAATCCCATCTGCCCAACTACTAAGTTTTCATTTTTTTAATGTAAATTAAAAAATTAGCGAGCAAGGCTTGGTCGCCAAGGTACTTAAGATTATTTAATCAGACTGCGAGATTTTACACAAAGCTGTAAAAATCGGAATTTCCAAGCTTCCAAAATGGTAAATATGTTATTACTCGTGATAAAATAAAATAAATATTTCACAATTGAGCCTTTATAAATTAATTTATTTCAGAATTCTAATAACGTTTTAATTGGTAAGGCTTTTGCAAATATTATACTTATTCATTGTTAAGAGTTTTCAGTTCCAACTTCTTACGATTTAAAACTTTTAATGTACCTAAGTAATACCTATAAAATATACTTCGTCGTTTTGAACAATTTTATTGAAGATGAAGTAAAGCGTAACATTCCTGGGGTTGTAATAATTTTGAAAACTTTTCATTATTATTTTGTATTTATGGTACTTGTTAGAAACTCCGTTTTCAGCTATTTATTCAGAAGTATTGTTCGGTTTTTGCGCCAATAGTTTTTCATCTAAATAATACCATTCAAATCCAGTGGTTATTCTAATCAGTATGTGAAGAATATAGCTAAGGAAACTTCTTACCATTGTACCAGTTTCAGGTACGATCGTATAGGTAGATCGTATATCATTTGGTCGGTGAGTCGACGTGCCAGAAGACTCATTGGCGATGAAACACTAACCAATACCAAATTGCAGTTTGCAACATCGGCACAGGGTTGCCTTTCTATATTTATTTATTTATTTATTTATTTATTTTACAATATGTTCAAGTTTACATAATGTTAGCGCAAACATAAACTCATAAGAGTTTTTCCGTACGCCAGAGCTGTCGACATAACATACACTACATTTATAATATACCTATATACTACACACTTATACTTATACTTAATCCTTTTTTGTTTATACATTTGCGTAATATCTAAAATTAATAACTAAAGAGTATTAATAACTAAAAAGTATAAAAACTATAAGGTAGTTACACATTTATTTATTAGTAAGTAAAGATAATGAAACATGCGGGTAGGTAAGACGCAAGGGCAAGAAACCTATTGTTCCCACTTATTGTGCATGGTGTGAGTGATTATGATACAGGTTGATTTCATATTTGAAGTGAACTATATTATTTTATTTTAAGTCAATCACGAATATTTTATTATTGTTTTTTGTTCATAAAATGTTTTTAGTTTATACTTTAAATTTTTTTGCGTTATTTCGTCTCTTAATGACTTAGGAAGCTGATTAATTAAATTTGGAACTACATATTTTAGTGTTCTTTTTCCATATAAATTTTTATATCGCGGTAATTTTAATTTTATATTATCTATTTTTCGAGCAGAGTAAACCTTTTGAATATGTTGTAAGTTTTTATCAAAGTAATTTTCATTAAGTATTGTAAGTTCAGTTTTCTCATGAATAGGTATTATTTTACAAAATGCAAAAAGTTTTCTGTAATCATCTCTAAATTGTAATTTTAATTTTAAAGGAACTATTTGTTTTAGTATACGTAACTGAAGTGAAAATATTTTATCTAAGTGTGATTTAAAAGTTCTTCCGTAGCTTGATAGCCCATATTGTATAATAGATTCAGCTAAACATTTGTACAGTAGCAGTAGTGTTTTATAAGGCACTTTATATTTTACTAATGAAAATTTAGCTAGTACCCCCCTGAGACGATCACAAACACGTGCGATATGTTCTTTCCAATTTAATCGATCATCAATGATCATACCAAGGTAAGTATGTTTGTCTACAAGGTCTATGGCGTCACAGTTACAGGAGATGGTATCATCGGCTCTCTTTAAATGAAGGCAGCTATGTGAGTGTGCGACTAATTTAGGTATGTAAGCACTTCTATTGTGGCTAGTAGTTATATACATTAATTTGGTTTTGTCAGCGTTAATCACTAAACCTACGTCATGTGACCATTTCATAAGAATATCAAACTCTAATTGCAATTTACGTTGAGCCTCCTTTACATTGCTTCCGGTAGCTACCAGACAAGTGTCGTCTGCAAATTGATAAATTTCACACTGTTTAATTAAGGTAGAAAGACTATTTACATATGTAAGATAGAATAGAGGTCCAAGGACAGAGCCTTGAGCTGTTCCCTCTGTGACTTTGACACTACAACCATCAGTATCGCATACCCTAACACGATATGATCTATCCTTGAGGTAGTTTTCACACCACTTCAGTAATTTTCCCCTGACCCCGCTATCGTTTAAGCTCTGCACTAACTTATCGTGTCTTAAAGTGTCAAAGGCTTTACAATAATCTATAAATACAACTAGGATATGCTTTTTGCTGTCTATATGATTATAAAGACTATCCGTGAACACAGAAAGTAACTGGGCAGTGTTTTTATTAGATTGGAATCCGTACTGATTTTTTGTTAGTATCCTGTTACTTTCGTAGAAGTTGTGAATATGTCGGCTTATATACTTTTCAATAATCTTGTCGATGGTAGGTAATATCGTTATTGGTCTATAGTTGCCATAGTCAGTCCTACTACCTTTTTTATGCAACGGTCGAACTATCCCTGTTTTTAGTGGTGTAGGATATTTACCGGTTATTATACATAAGTTTATTAAATTAGCAATTACTGTTTTGATTTTTTCGCATATCATCTTTATGTCAATAGCTCGGATTTTGTCGGCTCCAGGAGATTTATTACTATTTAATGATTTAATAATTATTTCAACATCTCTGGCATGTGCCGGTCTTAATCGCATGGTCACATTAGTTGATGATTGGTAAGAAGACATGTCCAGCAGTGATTCATAGCATTGAGGAATTACTTTATTTGTACTATTTTTAAATGTAGTCGCGAAATTGTTTGCTATATCTAAATAAGAATTATTTGTAGTACCAAAAGAATTTTGTATGGCTTCATCGATAGAGAATTTAATTTTGCCTGTCAGTTTATTTAAAATATCCCAAAGATTTTTTGAGTTGTTTTTATTTGAGATTATGTTTGCCTTTGTAGTTGAGTTTTTAGTTTTATTAATCAATTTATTAGTGTAGTTTCTAATCTTATTATATTTTTGTTTTAAAATTATATTACTGGAATCTTTTGTCCATTGCGTAAATAAATTGTCCCTATACTGACAGGCTTTTATTATATCCTTATTTATCCAGTCAACTTTATTATTTGTACTTCTCGGTGTTATTTTTCTTCTGTATTCCGATTTTTCATAGCACTCTGAGAATTTAGTTTGAATAAAATTATATACATCGATTGGACATTCCATTTTATATGTATCCTTCCAATTTATTTCTTGTAATAACGCCGATACCTTTTTATTGTTTATACAAGTTTTATATTTAGGGACACACTGTATCTGTGTACCGAGACAAGCGAGTACGATCGCTCGATGATCGGCTAGTGTCGTTCCAATTGCCGCAGTGTACAGGTCTTGTGTGTGCGAACGCGCATAAATGTGATCTATACATGATTTACTAAGTTTTCCATTACATAACTCAATTCTTGTATGTGCTGTAATCCCACACAAAAGGCCTAAACTATGCAGTGTATTGCTATATTTATGTTTTATAGGTATATCTGATTTTAGGTTTATGTTAATGTCACCAAGTAAGTATAGATCAGTGTTTTTTGAGCACTTAGCGATAATTGTTTGAAGTTCTTCGATAAAAAGGTTTTTACTTAAACTGGGTGGACGGTAAATAGCACAGATGTTTGCAGTATAGTTGGAATGAGTGGTGATGTTAAGTAAAATGTTTTCGAAGTTTATAGTTTTAATAGTTTTTATATTACATTGGTGTTTGTTGTTTACATATACAATGATACCGCCCCCCCTTCTTTTTTGTCTTAGTGCTGTGAACATTTGATAACCGTTTAATTGATACAGGCAGCTTATATTATCTGAAATGTTAACCTCGGTTAGAATTATGACATCAAAGGGTTTTTTTGATGTGTATATGCACTGTTCAAACGAAGAAAAGTTTTTAATGATAGATCTTATGTTAATATGTATACATAATAGGTTTATATCTAATCTAGGTATATTAGACAAGAAATTGTTTACATTTGAACAATTTGAGATTTCATTGATATCATCTAGCATATTATACATATTAGAATGACTAAATACTATTTAAATATATAACTTTAAGCTTATCGTACTTTTAACGACTTACTACGTTGTTTTTTGTTAGGTTATGCAAATCCTCTATTTTTCTGAGAGTAAAAATTTTTGAATTTTCATCCTTGCGAGCCTTTACGAGGCCCTTTTTAAACCATACATACTTGAAATTTTGATTAATTTTCAACTCTTGTTTAGCCTCCCAAAGTAAATACTTATTAATTTTTGTCATCGCCTCTCTTATATAAACAATTTTGCTGTTATTTTGTTCATTAGCGCATATATCAGTTACCGTTATTTTGCTGGATTTGGCCGCCGCTATCCATTGTTCTTGCATTTCCTGATGACAAAGCTCCACTATTATATTTGCAGGTGTTTCTCTGTTAACGTAAAGTCTTCGCGCGGTCTTGACACCTTCAAAGGGCTGTTTCAGCTTGAGAGCCAACTTTTCCACCACTTTTTTGTCGTCTTCTATAGTTTGAAAGGGGATATTTGCAATTTCTACATGGTTTGCAAGTTTTTCTTGTTCGATTTCTTGTAGACGTTGCTCTAAAACTCCTACACGTATTTCTAAGTTGTTATTTTTGTTCGTTAGCTCTAAATTTTTACGTTCAAGAGCTTTTAATGTTTGCTTGAAGGCATCAACACACGCCACGACTTCATCTAGCTTAGCACTATGAAACTGTAATGATTCGTTCAATTCTCGCATTTCGGATTTTATCGCCTTTTCGACTTCCTTAGTTATATTGTTGAGTAACTTCTTCGCGTTTAGTTGCACGTGTGTATCACTTTCTTCTTCGTCGTCTTCTGGTATAATGATGGATAAGTTACGCCTCGGAGATTCTCTTTGGCAGTCAAGGCAGGTCCATTCTAAACTAGAAGCCGCCTTTAAAGCGGCGATTTGCTTATTGGACAAACCACTACACCTGGTATTAAGATGCACAATCTTTTCGCATTTACTGCACTCCACTCCAGGCATGGATTTTGTAACCGTTTTTTTACAAACATCACACTTTGACATCGTAGGTAGTTTGGTTATTAAACACGCGTGTGTAAGTTTCGAACGTTCAACGACGACTGATAGGTATTCTAAAGGATCTATTTCGGAGTGGGCTCAGGTTCTTCATGACCACCACCGCCTATCTATCATCGTGCCGCTAGGCACCGCAAAGAGTTTCACTCTGATGTTACTAACATCCCACGAAAGCGCACGAAACGCTTGTCTTTGTTTATTTAACACACAGGGAGGGAATGGAATTCTCTTCCGGCATCTATTTCTCTCAATTCATATAGTATGGGTATCTTCAAACAAAGAGTTAATGCGAAGGTATCGTCTACGCAAGCGTGCTCTACTTTAGACTATATCATCGCTTACTATCAGGCATAATTGCAGTCAAGCGCTCGCCTATTAAGCAATAAAAAACTTACGAGATGTTTGTTTTTTTGTGTCGTTATCAAATACAGATAGCATAGATTTTTAATGGAAAGTGATTTAAGGGATTCCAAATTATATAAGAGTGTATAAGAGGCAAAGTAGGAACCGACATAAGCTTGTGGCCTGCTTTGCGCCTTGCAAAAGTACGTAAATCGTTTGTGGGTCTGGGTATAAGATTCTATAATAAAATTCCACAATCAATTTTAGCTTTGCCATTACATCAGTTTAAAAACACTGTTAAAAAGAGGCAGATCCAGAAAGCCTACTATACTGTTGAGGATTACTTGGAAGATAAGAATGTGTGGATATAGCTTGCTTAGACCCTGTACAAGACAGTAATGACTAAATGTAACTAGTCATAAGAATTATATTTTTAAAAGAGCAACCGCCGAGTTTATTGCTGGCTCTTCTCGGTAGGTACGGCTTTCCGAACTAGCGGTAGAGTTGACGATTCAAAAGCACTTGTTTATAAGTTTATTTGAAAAAAGTAAATTTTTCGAATTGGAATTTGAATATAGTCTTTTATTAAGGTTTCAGTATTAACTGAAACAAAAGAAAGCAACGTCGCTACAAAGAGGAGTTAAATAGTTTGAATATCTCATAACGTTAAATGCGAGTTATCCTCATTTATCTCACCGTATAAAAAATACTTTTGGGCCAACGGGAATTCGCTATTGTAGTTTAATGAAGTCTATGTAACTGTACTATCTGGTCAAATATTAGTTGCTTTAAAAGTTAGAGACGTTAATAGAACCCCCTTTTTTAAATCAAGAAACACGCTATGTGAGGTTTAAAACAGATTGTAATTATCTTTGTTACTGATGCATGCACAGCATCGACCAACATCTCTCTCTTCTTTATCCTGAGTTTCTTATGTTTTATTTTCTTTGTTCTCCCTAAAAATGCATTGATCGCCTTAATAATCCATTGCCACTTTAGACCTCTTATTTGGAACAGCTAAAAACAGGTTTTGGTTACATCTATCTCTTATGAATTGGATCAAAAGATCTTATTCAAGTGGTAACAAACTTGGAAAAAACCATAATATCGACTCTCTTCACCGCCAGGGTTCTAATTTTAGCTCCAAAGTAGCTTGCTACAACTGATCGTTAAGCAAATGCCTCCTTTTTCCTCGAGGTGAGTCGTATTGGCGCTTGGACCCACCTCGCTGCCCCATATGGTAGGTTACACATATCTGATCTTCAGATATAATCAGTGAAATTGCATTCTTTATGATGTTTGCCTGATAAATCATCATCATCATCTTCAACCGATGAAAGTCCACTGCTGGACATTGGTCTCTTCATGGGATGTCCATGTAATTAGTCAAATACAATTAGTCATGTTAGCTCTAATGGTATTCATTAATCTATTTGTCCCAGGGTTTACACTCGGAATCCCTTATTTTTGTTAAAACACCTTCCTTACATATATAAATTGCATAGGATATTTTTCTTTTTACACGCCCGTTACGGTCGTTTCCTAATACAACAAGGGTATTCTGAAAAAGATCACCCTTTGTATAATACATAAGGTTACATTAAGTTCAAAAGCATTTCGGTGTTTTAATATGTTTATACAATGTTTTTATCTAAGTTTGGCAAATGTAAGTAGATATTTAATTACCTCGGTTAATTACCTCTTCAGGTGACATGAGGGTTCCTTTTTCGCACAAATAATTCAGCATAGCGATTTAACGCGGAAACGCTGCCAGTTTTCTTGGGACCATTCAACGTGAGCATGATTTGTTTAGTCCTAGCGTGTACGTAATTTAAGATAGACATAACTTGTACATTTTTGTTCAAATCAAATCAAACTATTTTTATTCAAATGAGCCCGTATGGCTCTCTTTTGAGCAACAAAAATCTTTTCTATATCGGCCACTTTGCCCCACAGCATTATTCCATATGACATAATGCTGTGAAAATAAGCAATATAAACTAGTCGCGCTGTTTCAACATCAGTTAGATGCCTTATTTTTGTAACAGCGTAAACGGCGGAACTAAGCCTACCTGTGAGGGCAGATATATGGGTGCCCCACTGGAGTTTATCATCCAAAGTTGTTGTTGTAAATAAAAATATATGTATATATTTTAATATAATATGTAAAAGTCCCAAATGACATATTACAAAAATTCGGAAGCTCTTTCGTGACAAAAAAAACTTAATCTAGTATTAAATGACCGAATCCAATGAACTGTCTACTAGAGTTACTCTTATATACTTACATAAGGCTATAAAATTTAAGTATCGATGGCTAGACGTCATAAGTTATCGTAAAACGTTTTCTTCATTTTTATTAAGTTCTTGGTCCTGACCTGGATCGTAACGCATATGTATATCCTTCGATATGACAGGCTTAAGAAGGCTATTAAGAATATGGCAGTCAAGAATGTGTAGGGAGGATGCTTTTACATTCAGCTTAATGCAACATAACAGTGGTCCCAAAAGATTTATCAAATAAAACCATAATAAATTCATCCAATAATAGGTTAATTTTTATCATATTTAAATTTTAGTACCTGGTTGACTTAGCCTTGCTCGGTAATTTTTTACGAAATAAAAAAAACAAACTTCAAAAAAAATATTAGGGTAGGTGGGGCTCATTTCTTTTCTCGCGATCAGCCGTTCTCCGAATAAGCTACGCTGAATTGACGTTAAACGGCTAAAATAGTGCTTTATACATTCAATAAATTAAAAGCAAATGTTAGTATTTTTCAATGCCTAAAAACAGAAAAAAACGAATTTCTTTTTAAAATCTAGCTCCATCGATTTTTCTCCCCCAAAACCTCCTGCAGCCTGAATTTCAGGAAAATCGTTGGAGCTGTTTCCAAGATTCCTAAAAAATATAATATATTAACATACAAGATTAACTCATTTAAATATTAAAGATACTTCTGATCTCCTCCGATTATTTTAAATAAAAAACAAATTTAGGCAAATTTAACAAAAAAAATATCACTTTTATCGCAATAAAAGATGATTTATTATCTGACTACCTAATATCATTTCGATCAAAACCTGAATCCAAAATCGTCTCTAACAAAAATATACTGCCCCGGGCAAGATAAGTATTGACATGGGTCAAATAGACAGCTCAATCAGATTGGTACCCAATTCTTTAAGCTTATTTGATATTCCGAGATTATCCGTCCGTAACAACTTCAATTAAAATATTTTGAATAGATTTTTTGACTAAGCTTAATTCCGCTTGAGCATTTAAAAGCCTTCCAGATCTCTGAAAATTATTTTCATAAACATTATATTTTTAGGTAAATGTTTACATTCAACTTTATTTTAAGTACATTTTAGATGATCTAATCATGAACCGAGACGCCGTCTTTTTATCGTAAGAGGAAATTAAATTAAAATATTAATTATAAAATTCAACTTGCTGCTTTCAGTGAAAAATTTTAGCCATTTACGTTAATATTTTAATAATTAAAACAAAAAATCCAAATAAATCTAAATAATATTTAACTATATAAAATAATAAAAATGTAAATTAAATTAAATAAATAATCCTGATAATAATAATTAAAAATGAATAATTAAATAATCCTGAGAAAAGCCTTATAACTTTCATCATTCTCCTGCCCTTATCCCACTCTAAGTGGGGTCGACATACTCGTATGTTATAAACATTCTAACATGGTTTAGCTACGTATTTTACGACCGGCCAGCTACGTGACGTCAACTTTCCTTAGTCGCCTCTTACGAGACCTTAGTAAGAAATGAGGGTAGCTTTTTCTAGTTAACTGGATACCGCACGGGGTCACCACCTCATCACTTTATTACAAAAAAAAATAATATTTCTTAATTGTTTAAAGTATCGCTTTAACTATAAAAGTGGACTGGCCCGTTGGCGCAGTGGGTAGTGACCCTGCCTTCTGCTCCGCGGGTCGCGGGTTCGATTCCCGCCGAGGTCCAACATTTTCTATAAATGAATTTGTTGGTCTTTGAGCCTGGGTGTATATTTGTATTTAAGTATGTATTTAAAAATTATATATGTATATATTCACCAGTTGTCTGTCACCCATGACACAAGTATTAAGTTACTTACTTTGGGGATGGACTACCGTGTGTGTAAGTGTCCCATATATATTTATATTTATATATTTATATTTATTTATATTTAAGTAAAAAATCACAACAACGTAAACATTGAAACAACTTGCGTTGATAAAACCTCTTAAATTGCTTCCGCACATTTAACATTAAACCTTCCGTCGTTAAGCAAACTCCTCTTCGAATAACAAAATTATGTTCCTAAAAGATTTTTAAGAGAAAATTGTACGAGTCGATTTAATGAACAAAATGTGCGAAAGATTTATTTGGAATTTTGTCACATAATTTGGTTCAAATCCTCATACCAGTAAGATTCTTTTGACGAGCTGGGGAGCTTTGTTCGGAAATGTTTAATTTAATATTGATTTAAGAAAACCAAACCTATACGATGCATTATTTATTGTGATTGTTATAGAAAATAACTATTGTTATTGCCCTTGTAAATTTATCATTCTCGTGCCCTTATCCCACTCTAAGTGGCGGTTGGCACACCATATTGTCACATGATTTGAATAGATATTTTACGACCGGCCGTCTGCCTGACCTCAAGTTACCTTAGTCACCTTTTGCGACACCTCAGTACGAAAGAGAGTGCTCTATTCTATTCAGCCGGAAACCACACGGCGAGTCAAATTACCTTAGTCGCCTTTTATGACATCTCGGTAAGAAATGAGGATGGTCTTTTCTACTCAGCCGGATACCATACTTGTATGTTTTATTTGTTAGTTAATAAAATTTAAAGTATGCAGTAAGGAAGCGATAGAAGAACTAAAACCCTGATTACCATAAACTGTAGATTTAAGTTATTGTTTATTCGTTATTAGTTATTGGTGTTGTTTTTGTTATTTTATAATGTCTATAAAAATATCAATATAATTTATGGTTAAAATAATCTTTTCTCAAAATAAGCTATGATTTGGCTATATTGCCCTAGCCTCACTCGAATTTAATTCGTTATGTTCTACCGAACATTGGGAGATGTAACTTGTACTCAGCCTGAACACGATACGTAACATGTCCCTTTAATCAAGAATCCCTTAGTGCATTAGTTTCATTAAATAAGTCTGATTTTCCCTGCGTTCTCTCCGCCCATTTTCCTAATGAAAACATCTAAGCCTACTTCACTAATGTTAATAGCATACACATTATGAAAAGAAAACATACTGACTATAACGAAAAAAGTTGGTATGCAGGAAGAAGTTATAATAAATAAGTAAGTAACGACCTGTTACTATCTCACCGCTGAGAATAGGCCTCTTATCTCCGTTTTTAGAGAGAATGTTTGGAGCTAGGACCTACCACGCTGCTCCAATGCGGATTGGTAGGTTACACATATCCCCAGAATTGTCTAGAGATATGCAGGTTTCCTCGCGATGTTTTCCTTCACCGAAAAGCGTGTGATAAATTGCAATTATCAATTAGACACATAAGTTTTACTAGAAAACTCATTGGTGCCTGCCCGGGGTTTGAACCCTAGACCTCCTCGAAAGAGGCGCACGGTCATACCGCTGGGCTACCACAGCTTATAATAAATAATAATAATAAAATAAAAGAATATTTAAATCATCATCATCGTCCTGCCTTTATCCCACTCTGAGGGGTCGGCACAACATGTTACAAACATGTTGTCATATGATTTGGCTACGTATTTTACGACCGGCCGCCTGCCCTATGTCAACTTACCTTAGTCGCCTTTTACGACACCGCGGTAAGAAATGAGGGTGGTCTATTCTACACAGCCGGATACCACACGGCGGGTCGACTTACCTTAGTCGCCTTTTACGACACCTCGGTAAGAAATGAGGGTGGTCTATTCTACACAGCCGGATACCACACGGCGGGTCGCCTTACCTTAGTCGCCTTTTACGACACCTCGGTAAGAAATGGGGGTGGTACTATTTTATTCAGCCGGATACCACACGGCGTATAAAAGAATATTCAATAAAACCACGATTAGTGATTGGGAACACCCAAAATGAATTTATTATTATTATATATTTATTTGTTTTAATATCGGTACTTTCGATCATTTTAACTTCTTATTTATTTGGCAAGTTCTGTCTCGTAAACGAAAATGCCTTACTAAAATACGGACATAAGTACATAGTTACTTCAAAAAGTTGTTAATTAGTACGATTCAAATATGACATTTTATTAACAAAGATATGTAAATTTACATAAGGGCCACGAAAAGAGGTTACGGAAATACAGCACTCCAGCTGTACGAAGTAGGTCATACTTCGTTTGTTGGATCGATATTTTTCTTTTAAAACTGTTCAACAAAGCTGTAATTATTTTTTAAAGTTGTGAACTTGTTGACTGTGTTGCAAGTAGATGTCATTTTATTGACATTTGGTTTAATCAAATACCATATTTTTAAAAAGAATTTCTTTACAAATATGAGTAACATCATACAATAAATAAAGCACATACAATAAACATCACACAATCGATACTTTGTACATACATTAAGAAGAAAAAAATATATAGTCTCATACATTGCAGTTTATATTGTCACTGTAAATTTATCGTCTTCGCAACTAAAACAAAAGTAATAAAAAAATTTGCAATCATCCTCGATATAGTAATATAGAAAATATATTACGTATAATGTATAGTGGACAATCCGTTACATACCTGATACATACAGTATTCGTAAAAACACATGTACAAACTTCCACCATCGCCGCCACAATACACAAGCACTACACGTTCAGTACACACGTTATATTGCGGGGCGAAACGATTGTTCAATTTATAATAGTGAAAGTGTGTAGTGCTCATCTATTGTGGTGTCGATGAATGTATCAGGTATGAAAATGGATAGTCCACTCTACATTTAGCATTATATATATTTTCTATTTTACTTTATTACAGATTATAGGAAAATAATATTATTATTACTATTCAACTATAAATCCTACAACGATCGTCCACTACAAAGTTTGTAACATATTATCCTGATAAATTTTCAGACATTTAGGTAAAATTAAACGGTTTTACCACAAGCGGTTACCTATCCCTACGGTCGTGAGAGGATTAAACGATATTACAGCATGATATTATCCACTTAGTGAGGGTAGGATAACATTTTACTATGAAGGGTCTGGAAGAGATTATACTAATCAAATAAGAAGTTAAGTAGATTTTGCAAGATTTAAAATAATTAATATGTAGGGCAATTAACTTATTTCAGCTTTTATTCGCATTGGGCTTGGGTGATGCTGAACAATTATACACAATTCAAAATATCAATACAAGAGTCAATTATAAATGCGAGATTCTATCTGTCTGTCACGCTTTCACGACTAATCCGCTGAAGTAATATTGAATTTGGTAATTTTATTATGGGACAATTACATACGGCTGTCCGTCCCCAGATGAAGTAACTTTAAATTTGTGTTATAGGTGTACGATAACTAGTAAATATATAAATATATTGTTTTAATTGCATATATACACACAGAATCGAAGAACCAATTATTGGTTTATTAAAAATGCTGACCTTCAGCGGGAATCGAACTCGCGATCTTCGGAGCTGAAAGCATTGCCAACTGCGGCAACAGGCCAGTCAAATGAAGCTAATATACCGGTGTAACATATAAGATTAAAAATTCCCGTTTCCCAACAAAACCCATAAAATACATAATTGAGGGTGTGTAAACATTTAATTTGCGAAGGTCGCGAGTTCCACTATTTTATGTATATTTGTGCAGCAAAGTTTAGCTATATCTTGTAATCAAATTTTTAACGTGACCCCTTTGAAATATGGTCACATCGTTCGAGGTTATAAAAATTCCATCTCTTGTAAGCGACATGCCAACAAATATAAACGAAGTGCATCGCTTCTTTGTTTCTTTAGGGTCTGGAATATAACCCCGGTGTCGTCTATTTGTTCTTACCCTTAAGTGAGGAAGAGGGTGGTCTTTTCTACTCACCCAGATAACACACGGCGGGTCGACTTACCTTCTCGCCTTTTACGACACATCCATAAGAAATGAGGGTGGTCTTTTCTACTTCGCCAGATACCACACGGCAGGTTATTAATCTAAAGTGATTATTAATAATACCAACTGAGTTACGCATATAATCTACCCTCCAACTCATTATGACGATTCATAAAGGTTGACCATAAATTGAAAGTCACTTTACATTACAAAGAAAAAAGCTCGCAGCTTAGTGTAACTTGGTACTGAACAAACTAGGGTTACGCACAAAAAGGCCTTTCAAATTAAAATCAAATTACCTTCCTACGTAATTGAACTATCGGGTCAAAGTGGGGTCAAAGCCGTTTCCATTTAACAAAGCCTTGTCATCAGCGCGTGATAAGAATTTTAGAAAGCTGTGTTCTTTTTCGGTATTTTCCTATCTTTTAAAGACATTCAAAGAACCAACCGTGTATAATATACCCGCCAAGTATAAATAGGTATTGTGTTTGAGCACCTCTTAATTTAAATAGTGATGGCTTAGCTGTAAAAAAGCACATCCTTCATTGTGGTTAATTGTACCTTGCTGGCGCCTCAGTTTTCTAAGAACTCGTTCTTTTTTTATTTAGAATTCATTTAAGGTAATGTAAGGCACTAGTAATTGACCATGTATTAGTAGTTGACCGTTTTTTATGAAATTTTAAATAATAAGCATTTTGTTTGTTGTAGCTAATAAAAAAATATTTTAAATATTAAATAATGGGTACAGTTCTGAGGTTTTGGGCAGTTGTTAATAGATGGCAACAGGTAATTACAAATACAAAACTCTTGAATAATTGATGAAGCAAAATTGCAAAAATTAGTAGCCCATAAACAAAATTAGTCCTGACGTGCCTACTCCACTCAGCTACATCTGATACTGTAGTATTGCTATAGATCTATGTTATGTCTATGCTGTATATTAGTACCATAGTCATTGATATAAATTGCACTGTCACGTTGTTCCGCATCCAATGAGTTTATCGGTTAGTTTGCAAATTGAATTGGACCGCACAGTACATTTACAACGGAATTTCATTCACTAGAATATCTTCGGACTTGTATTGCACCAGTAGTAAGCCCATTGGGATTGTAATTTAAATTACGCGGCATGTACTACCTTGTATTTCTTTATTTTCTTATACATCTGTTTCATGCTTCGTAAAGCTGGAAAAAACTAATAGGCGTTAAGTTGAGTTGCGTTCTATTTGCTTGAAAATTTATGTTTGCTCAAGGCACAATTTAACTTGTATTGATATTATTTTTGGAAGTGTCAATATGCAACCAATACCAGCGTCACGGAGCTGAAATGGTGATTGCAGAATCATCGTCGCAAGTGGAAAGAGTACAAAAAGTAAAAAATGCAAAGAATAGACCGCTCAATCTGTACTAGAATAGGGAAACGCAAAAATTCCCCCTATACAAAGAACAACGTAGTGTCATGTTGTATGCATTCTACTGATTTTGCATAGCGGAGCGAATATAGGAGAGCTTTAATATATTCACCACAGCTATAACTTCCAGAACTAAACGAGAGCTTATATATCGTACACGAATATTATGTAGAATATACGATTCACATACATTAAAGTAAAATACGGATAGTTAACCGACAAATAAATACTAAGTAACAGACAAATGTCTCTAAAAAGAGCCTCTAAAAAGTGAAAAATTAATAAAAAATCGCGGCCATTTTGAAATAGGTATTTGCTATCCAACAGATAAACAAAATAACAGCCACGTGATCTACCTGTGAACTTATTACAGACTTTTAAGTGCTGAATAAGCCTATCAGAAACCTGAAAAACTCAAAAATCCGAGATGTGTGTCAGATATGTTCCGAATAAGCATCTTCTTGCCCTTATCCCACTCTAAGTGGGGTCGGCACAACATGTTATAAACATATTATTACATGATTTGGCTGCATTTTTACGACCGGCCGCCTACCTGACGTCAACTTACCTTAGTCGTATTTTACGACACCTCAGTAAGAAAGAGGGTGGTCTATTCTACTAATCCGGATACCACACGGCGGGTCGACTTACCTTAGTCGCCTTTTACGACACCTCGGTAAGAAATGAGGGTGGTACTATTCTATTCCGAATAAGCTAACTAACTGACGTAAAGATTTAGAAAAGCAATTTATTTGTTTTCTTTTTTGCCACTACGAATCACACCTTAAAATTTTACTTAAGTCAACCAGGAATAACGCTACAATAGCCCTGACATTTATAAATGTACCCCTATTTCAATGATAAACTTTGTTTGTTATGAAATGTCAAAAGGGTGGCATGTTTAAATTCAACTCTTGCGTGACATATAAGTACGTTTTCGTCAAATTATCAAGCGACCCTTTACGTGATTCAACATTGTTTCGGAAGTTATAATTATGTACTTTGATTTTAATGCACCAAAATTAGTTGTTTGTAGAATTTATATTTAGAAATAGATTATACACACAAATAGCAGGTTTGCTCTATAAGGTTGAATTCTAATTCTCATTCCAATAAATCATATGATAATGTTTTGTCATAAACCCACGCGTTCACCTTTCACTCTAATACACTCACAGTCAATCTATGTGGGTATAAAAACGTGATGAAATCTTTAGCAAAAATTAATGGAAACTTATAGAAAATTCGCTGAGGTAGCCCAACGATAAGCCCGTGCGTTTCTTTCGAGAGGATCACCGGTTCAAACTCCGTACACCAATGAGTTTTTCTGTTTAATCCGCATTGGAGCAGCGTGGTAGGTTTTAATTCCAAAATTAGGTTCCAAAATTTTCTCAGCAGTGGGATAGTAACAGACCATTACTTTAAGACCGTGCCTCTCTTTCGAGGGGATTACGGTTTAAACACCGGGCAGGCGCTTATGAGTTTTCTATTAAAACATATGTGTCTTATTGATAATTGCAATTTATCACGCGCATTCGGAGAAGGGAAAAATTTGTGAGGAATGCCTCTAGCTCATTTGGAGAAGGAAAACATCGTGAGAAAACCTTCATGTCTCTAGAGAATTCTAGGGATAATTATTCTAGGGTGGAACCTACCAATCCGAATAGGAGAAGCGTGGTATGTTTTAGCTCTAACGCTTGTCTCTTAAGAGGAGAGGAGGTCTATGATCTGCAGTGGGGTAACTAGTCTAGCTAGGGGTAGTGGGGTAATTAATTTATTAAATACTAAATAACAATATTCAAGCTAAATAAAATTTAATTCAAATTCTATTTTTATTTACAACCGTGCAGGTGGATTCTGCTGAACAGTTATTAGTTGTTATGCATTGTTGAACACCGCAAATCCCCGGGTAAAAATTTATCGATACTCGGATTTCATGTTTGTTATTAAAAAGCTCTTTATATTTATGTAAATCGAAATGATATGAACATAAATTTTTAGCAGGGAGAAGATTGTGTGTATTTTTATTCGAACAACGGGAAAACAAATGATAAAAGATTTTAATTACAAAATATCCAAAGTATATTTTTAAATGATATGAATTTGAAATTTAAAAAAAGAACTTTGTATCTTTATTCACAACACATCCATTGTCGGTCTACAGGTCGGTCGGTACTCAAGCGGCATTGCTTGAAAAAGTTTGCTCGTAAAATGGTTTGTGTGTGTATGGTTGTTCGTAAAATTAGTTTGTCATTAGTTATAATTTTTTCAAACAAAATTATATTTATTTAAGTATTATATTTAACCACAATTTACATCTAAGTAGTATATTTAACTGGGAAACAAAAGCTTTTGACTCAACTCTACTTTTAAGAAAATTATTCGTATAGAGAAAAAGCAAAAAATCCACCGGTTACTCATTTAAAATATAATTTTTAGTAACATTATCATACTTATCTTATGCAAGATCGGTAGCGGCCTATTCCGCTGCTGGGCATAGGCCTCCACTCTCCGATTTTTGGAGAGAATGATTGGAGCTACGGCCTACGATCTACTCTAATGCGGATTAGTTTATTATACACATATCCCCAGAATTTTTTAGAGATATGCAGGTTTCCTCACGATATTTTTTTCAGCGAAAAGCGTGTGATAAATTGCAATTATCAATTAGACACAAGTTTTAACAGAGAAAATCATTCAACCCTTGAGAGTTGCTACTAAGCAGAGAGATGATTCAAAATAGTCACAGGATGCAGCTGTCTTCTAAATAATTTATAGAATTAGGCGTTACTTAGTGGAGGTCCATAATACAAAAGTAATAAAAATATTATTTTGCTATAATCCCCGATAAAAGAGAATATATGTAATGCTAAATGTAGAGTGTACTATTCGTTCTCGTACACAAGCACTGCACACATTCACCACCACAATCTCAACAAGCAACCACGACAAAATCGCAAAGCATCGCTTTACGATTTTGTCGTGGAGTCTATCTCCTGACGATGCTTCGGTTACGGGGCGAAACAATTGTTGAGATTGTGGTGGTGAATGTGTGCAGTGTGTATTGTTGTGCCATCGGTGTCGGGTAGTACATGAGTTCTTACAAATTCTGCATGTATCAGGTATGAGAACGAATAGTGCACTCTCCATTTAGCATTACATATATTCTCTTTTATCGCAGATTAAAGAAAAAAAAATTCTCATTACTTTTGTTTTTTTTTAGCTGTCTTCTAACCATATGTTACGTGACTATCCTGTTATCCTATATTAGAAAAAGAAATAACGTAAACACGTATACAGAATCCGCTGTATATGTTATTTTATATACTTTCCCTTGATATCAAACATATTTGCGTCGCCAATAACTCTCGCATACTCGCAAGATATAAACATCAAATCATTCCTTAGCAAAAACATTCGTACTTTATTGAATTCTTTCACAACCCCTATTCTGACATAAACAGTCATCTTTCACACGTTCCACTTAATCAAAATGTCATCATCTGACGTTAAGATTTTATTAACCCCTGTCACGCCATTTGGAAGTAAAAATAATATAAAGCATTTATTTCCCTTCATAGGAATAATATGATGTTTTCTGCGCGCTATGTATTGGGAATGAAAAGATTTGTTATATTAAATAAAGGCTTATACGTGTTGAGTACGAGTTTAGGCTACGTTAATTAAGTAGAGAGTAGCATAAATAATAATGAAATTATTTTGCTATAATCTGCGATTAAGTTAATAGAAAATATATATAATGCTACACTTAGCATATAAATTGGACTATCCGTTTTCATACCTATATGCAGAATCCGTAAATACACAAACCTCCATCGCGATACACAATCACTACACACGTTTACTATCACAAACTAAACAAATCTTTCGCCCCGCATCCTAAGCGTTGATGCTTAGAAATAGACTTAACGACAAAATCGCAAATCATACCTATAGAGAGTAAGGTACCTTTGAAAAGCTTATAACTCTAATATTAAAAAAAAGGTACCTTTAAGAACTAAGTAACGTCAATTTTTAATTATATACATAAATTTCATGTTATGATAGCAAATGAAAAAAATTAAGATTATCTTAACTGTGACTTGTTTAATCGAGCCATTTGTCGTGGAAGCAATAAGAAGCAGGAAAAGAAGTTTTTAACTTGCTTTAAATAGAATAATACATTGGTATAGCCTTGCTTTGACAACTAGAATCGATTTACTAATGTTGCGGTTTTAACTTTCTTTTTAATCCCTAAGAAAACTCGATGATGAGCTGTCGGTTCCAATTGTTGTAAAAATCTGCGACTGCTTTAATTTTTAACGCTAGAAGGCACCTAAATTGTTGCAATCAACTTCTTGCTTGTGAAGAATCATATACCATTGAATTCCAATTTAAAAACGGCTAACGAGATCGTTTGGATGTTGTATATCAGAATTCGTGATAGTATTTGCGCATGTGCAAAAAACGCACCGGTGCTTTACTACGGAGAGATATATTATATTAGCATACGACCCAACCCAAAGAGATAAGTAACTTGTCGGATTACTTACGTGTCACGAAATTTGAAACTTCGGACATCTGGGTTCTTTGTTATAGAGTAAAGAGATACCATCATTTGTTTAACTTGGGTTACTTTATATTGGTATGAAAAGAAATTGGCTACACATACGTCTTAAGTATCATGTTTACTTCGCATATTTTCAATACGACTACGTAAGCTTAACTCTTCAAGTATAATGGTTTTTTTTAGTTAAGTTAGACTTCTAAATTTATACAACTTATAGATAAGCCGTATGTGCCTAAAGTTGTTCTCTACAATTTCAAGCGTCCAAAAAAACACTTTTAAATATGACCAGATTTAACTGGCGTAACCAGTGTGAAGTATCTCATCATCATCTTCCTGCCTTTATCCCACTCTAGGGTGGGGTCGGCACACATATTATAAACATGTTGTCACATGATACAATTTTACGACCGGCCAGCCTGACATAAACTTAACTTAGTCGTATTTTACGACATCTCGGCAAGAAAGAGGGTGGTCTATTCTACTTAGTCGGATACCACAGTGGGTCAGCTTACCTTAGACACCTTTTACGACATCTCGGTAAGAAATGAGGGTGGTACTAATAAAAGTTAGTGATTATAAAAGCGTTAGTTATAAAAGCGATTTGAAATTCCCCTACTAATAACTTTTTTTAATCTATGAAATCAGATTTGAGCTCAATAGCCGTATAATTGAAAAATGATATCTTTAAATTTTACCGGGTAAAAACTAACCGAAAAGAGACACCTAGTGGTCTTATGTGGAAAAAATTACATTACTGTTCTCAGAACCCGGTTTAGAACTCAAGTAAAACCCTATCTAACGGCGTTTGTTAAAACTATTAAGGTGCCACCTAGTTTACAACATCAAAACGGCGTGATCATGAAGGAACCAAAAAAATGCGGAAAAGGGAAAAAAAATTTACACAACACAGCATTTTATAGTGTTAGAGGTTTTTTCTACAAGTTTTGTAGAAAGTTTTCGCAAATGCCATTATATCTGCCAAATTAGAAACATAATGATTAGATTCGTCTTCTTAGAGCCTAAAGTAATGTGGTTTTTACGATAAGATCGTTTAGACAATATTATTATTGAATTATCTCTTCTTCACTTAATGAACTAGTCATTGAGACGTTTTTCTCAAATTATTTATTATTATTATTATTATTTTACTAATTTAAATTTTATTTAAACGTTATGTGCAGAACAATTTTAACTCGATTTTTTTTAAACAGAACATCATCTGTAATAGGTATGTTCTCAATATATGATTCCTTTTGTTAAACCAGTTTATATATTTTGAATTTTAATCCTACTAATATTGTAAATGCGGAAGCTGGTAAGCTGGTAATAAGATTGCAAGCTATATTATAAAAAGCGATGATATTTCTCCTTTGTACTTATTCAATAAATAAAAAGCAATTTTCCCAGAGTCAACCCAACTCTTTCGCAACAACTCAATGAATGACACATAAAAATATGACAGCCACAATGCTTTTTCATATTAATCGCCAACTCTATGAAGGAGGTTGTATTACAAATATGTTGTAACAGTCGACCATCCTGACAACATTTGCGACCCCGCAAATCTCATAAGCTGACTTCTGGGAATGAATCTACCACCGATTCGGAATGCTGATTGTACTGAGAAGAATCGGCAAGAAACTCAATACATGCTCTTTTAATCTGTAAAAGAAAACCGCACATGCCATGACATGACAGGACTACGCTCACGCTTTATGCTCAACTCTTTAAGCTCACGCTTTACGCTCAACTCTTTAAGCTCAACTCCTCAACTCCTTAAGCTTTTCGCACCATAGGCATTTCGCACCTTAAGCTCACCCTCAATCACTGTCATGGCATAACACAGCTCAATTAGTGGCAACCAACTCAGCAGATACACACGTAAACAGACTCACAAATGATAACGCTCAAAGAACAATCATTACTTCTAGGCAGAGCCTAGCTGACAGTCGTTGCAGATGTCCACAGTCTAGAAAACAATCGTTACAACTGGAAAGATCCAGAGAACAATCGTCATTCTAGCTGACAGTTCCATCGAACAAAAGTCACGGGCGCGTCTAAGGCCTCACATAGCACATCGTCACGTTGATCTCACAGAATTAATTAACCGAATACCAATTACCATCAATTATCTCTCCAATAAAAACTCCATTTTTTTATTCCATAGCATCGCATATCGCAACTATCTCTCAAATTATACGAAATTCGCACTCTCCGTGTTGTCTCAATATTGATCGTCATTTGTTTTTACTTTAAACTCTTTAAATTTCCAGATATTCCTTATGTCCACTCTATTTGTGAGTTTAGGTTACATCCCACTTCTGAATATAAAAAGCGATGATATTTCTCCTTTGTACTTATTCAATAAATAAAAAGCAATTTTCCCAGAGTCAACCCAACTCTTTCGCAACAACTCAATGAATGACACATAAAAATATGACAGCCACAATGCTTTTTCATATTAATCGCCAACTCTATGAAGGAGGTTGTATTACAAACATGTTGTAACAGTCGACCATCCTGACAACATTTGCGACCCCGCAAATCTCATAAGCTGACTTCTGGGAATGAATCTACCACCGATTCGGAATGCTGATTGTACTGAGAAGAATCGGCAAGAAACTCAATACATGCTCTTTTAATCTGTAAAAGAAAACCGCACATGCCATGACATGACAGGACTACGCTCACGCTTTATGCTCAACTCTTTAAGCTCACGCTTTACGCTCAACTCTTTAAGCTCAACTCCTCAACTCCTTAAGCTTTTCGCACCATAGGCATTTCGCACCTTAAGCTCACCCTCAATCACTGTCATGGCATAACACAGCTCAATTAGTGGCAACCAACTCAGCAGATACACACGTAAACAGACTCACAAATGATAACGCTCAAAGAACAATCATTACTTCTAGGCAGAGCCTAGCTGACAGTCGTTGCAGATGTCCACAGTCTAGAAAACAATCGTTACAACTGGAAAGATCCAGAGAACAATCGTCATTCTAGCTGACAGTTCCATCGAACAAAAGTCACGGGCGCGTCTAAGGCCTCACATAGCACATCGTCACGTTGATCTCACAGAATTAATTAACCGAATACCAATTACCATCAATTATCTCTCCAATAAAAACTCCATTTTTTTATTCCATAGCATCGCATATCGCAACTATCTCTCAAATTATACGAAATTCGCACTCTCCGTGTTGTCTCAATATTGATCGTCATTTGTTTTTACTTTAAACTCTTTAAATTTCCAGATATTCCTTATGTCCACTCTATTTGTGAGTTTAGGTTACATCCCACTTCTGAATATAAAAAGCGATGATATTTCTCCTTTGTACTTATTCAATAAATAAAAAGCAATTTTCCCAGAGTCAACCCATTTACTCTTTCGCAACAACTCAATGAATGACACATAAAAATATGACAGCCACAATGCTTTTTCATATTAATCGCCAACTCTATGAAGGAGGTTGTATTACAAACATGTTGTAACAATATATAACATATAGGCAAATGTCTAATGTCATTATTTTATTACCTTCAACTACAATCTGTCACATCTAACATCACAAATTGGAAATAATCGTCTAATTAAATTTTGATAATACATCGTATAGACAGATTTGTTTAACTAACCATAGTTGTAGAAATATGTTGTTGTAGGTTTTTTTGAATATATAATTGGTCATTAAAAATCAGAGGTTGATTAAAAGACATTTGTTTTTAAAGATTTTTTTATTACATCATCCATTTCAAACTACACCTTCAAAAATTATAATTGATTATAACTACGATAAGCTATAATTTTACCTAACTTACGACCTCAATCTACGTCGTAATCTTGAAAAAATTTTGACACTTCAAAAACTTCCAACAGGAATTTATTATCCTACCTTCCATTATGCACTTACTACGTTAAATACAAATCTAATCCGTGCAGGAACAAAAATTGAACATGTCTTTAATTTTATGTAGTTTGTAGAACATCGCTGTCAACTTTAGCTGTCATTTATAAATATTAAAAACATAATTGCAATTCGCCCTATCCGATGAAAAAAGTCACATCTCCCATATATAAGCATAGGGAATGTGACTTTATTCGTCGCGTAAGATGATTTAGTCTTGTTCATGCACGTACTATCCACTTAGTAATAAATGTTATATTAAACTATGTATTAAAATTAGTTGCACGCTTGCTCAAGCTGCTCGCGGTGGTTTAGTATAGTACGTAGTAAAAGTCTCACATACAGTAAAATCGCTCGTTCCATACACAACTACGTAGTTATCCCTAATGTGTCTACATAGTAACAAAATAAATCTGTTTAAACATAATTTTAAGTCTCAAACATCGTTAGTTTTTTAAAATCAGGTACAAATTAATCGAAATTAAGTCCTAAGGTAACTGAAGCATCCAGGGGAAGATTTCTGAGATCACGTTACATTATCAACATTCAAGTATCGTCTGGACATACAATCGTATCAATAAAGCGTTATTCCACATAAGATTTTACAATTACACACTAAATTTTTTGGCGTTTTTGTTTCTTTATATCAAACTAAATCACAGAAAGAACTATAAAAATAATATTAGACAACCAATAAACTGCCACTTTTTTAATACCATTTACCCTTGCGCTTAAATGCCAAAATGTCTCCTGCTTGGATAGGGATTTCCATGCAACACTGAAATGTGTGTTGCCAGGTTATGTATATCGCTAAGATTCTCTTGAAATACATGATTTCCGTATTGATTATTATTAACAGTATAGGCAAATTTAATACTTGTAATGGCATTTTTTTTTTCAAATAAAAGTTTGAAAAATTAGTAATAGAAACACAGTGACAGTCTTAACTGAAAACTTAAATCTGCTAAGGATTATAAATATTAGGGTCCATAAACACTTCGTAAACCTACTTATACCTAATATAACAAAAATCATAAATAAGTCAATGTGAATGTTACATAACATGTGCATTCTGTTTACTATGATCTTAATAATTTCGAGTGACACACGTTACACCGATACCTACAGTTAAATTGAAATGTTCGCTACGCATTTACATATGCATACAGTATGAAAGCCGTATCAAAACGTGATTCCCTAATTAACTAATAAATACTTTCTAAGTCCCTTATATCGAATATGCTAGTCCTTAATGCAATGTTCTCAATTAAAAATTTAACAATTGATGTTCGAAACAAATGGTGGGCCAAATAAAACCGTTTTTCAATATATACGCGCAAATAAACTTAAAAATTCAACTCCTTAACCTCAGAGGCAAGCTAAAGCTATACAAAGAGTATATAATCTATATCTAAAATGTACTTATGTAATGTTATACGGTCAACTAATTTATGATATCAAAACGGAATATTATATTTATGATTTACAAATTTCATTGGTTGAAAAATAATACAATGACAGATGACAACGAATGATATATAAAGTATTTATATAGAACATTTGCATTAAAAACGATGATACATTGTCTTAATACAGTACTGAATAAGTATATAAAGAATATTCAGATATACCCGAGTGTGACACAAAGACAAGCTAGAAAAATACCATTAACAAAACCAACCTTGATTTTTTTTTCAACCAGTAGTGAAGCAGTTTAATTTGCATTACTTTTGGATTCTACAATGAATATTGTTGTAACTATTTTCCGTGAAATATAAGATATGCAATAATGATAGCTTGCTTTCCAAGCTTAGCCTTACGTTGGTTTAAAATATATTCCATGCATGTAAGTATGGTTTGTTTTGTTAAATTATTACGTTCCAGTTTTACACTATTGACTATATCTGAATATATTACATAAATATCCACAAGAGCCTTCGGATCCTTGAATTTTATTCAGGTCTCTTTAGTATTGCAGAAATATCAGCATAACGAATGTTAGATTAATTTAATATCTAAATTTCGCAAAATTATTTTTAGACATATGACGCCGCTATGTTTTTTGGCTCTCGTGGAGGACAATTTAGTTATTAAAACATCATTTCTGTAATCCATGCTTAATCTAGCTGTAAATCGAAAAGTCTAATGTAAACCTACGGTGCGAAATGAAAGACTTAAAACTATTGTAGCTATATGTAGAACTAGAATAGAGAGACCATTTGTGTGGGCGTGCCACAATTCGTGTCCACGTTTTGTACCTACTTAGATCGATACAATTTTCATGACTTTAGTCGATGACTCACAAAGCTGCGAACAAAATCTTACCTAACATTTATTTGAATACGGTGTAAGTAAAGCAGCTGATTGTATATACGATAAGTTCGCTCACAATTGTTTTAACGTAAAGAACATTTTTGTACGTTCGACCTAGTTTGACATATTTTACGGAATTTCGGTGAATTTAATGTGGATTTATTTTTAGTGTTAATGTATTCCGATAACAATAATATTACAATCGTAGGCAGAATTGGTAGTCCAAACTATTATCTGTCGTGGTTTAGAAAAACTTGAAAAATAATTAATTTCCTAGTATTGAAAATTTCATTTCGTTTCAAAAACATTCTGACAATAACTGCCTTAATGCTATTTTATTAACTGATGAACCAAAAAAGCATTGAAGTCAAAGAAGTTTGTGTCTAATATTTTCTCCGTAGCATATTTTAAATCTAATATTAAAGTTAATGACTAATTTTATATCACATGTAGACGAATTTTAAATCTGTAATGAATACATGTCGCTCGCCGAAAATAACAAATATTTAATCCAATTAAAAAAAGTGAACTTTACAGCATTTATTTACCCGTCAAACATAGGCATAAATCGCTGTAAAGAACAATTTAAACAAAAGCAAAATAAAACTATCAACGGAGGATCCATGATTAAGGTCGTATTCCGTAAAAATCCACATATAATTTCACCGAACAGAAGCGTAATAGGTCGTAATTCAAAATAGCGCTTTAAAGACGTTTTCATTTCACTGTCACAAAGAATAGAATCATTGTTAATAACTTTTGATTAATGCCACAAATTAAATTTACAGTATTTTCTTCCGGCATGCATACTGGCCATCAAAATGTAGAAATCAACAGATTAAGGCGTTGTTTGTCTTTAGGCCATTAAAATACAGCTTTTAAAATAAATCTAACTTTATAAGTAAGACCGTCTCATTAACATTAAGCGATGCTTACTTTAACTTATTGGCCCATCCTGACCTTTTCGTAATCATGTCATTTGCGTCACTAAATTTATATAATATTGTATACATTTACTGAATTGATTAGTCCACTATAAGATGAATGAATAAAAAAAACTACTGCGATAAGTGTTTACTTTAACATTAAATATGAACCTAACTTGAATAACATACATAAATTTACTTTTTAACAATACAGGTGGCCGCAGTGTTGGGACTAGCAAAGGTATCAGGAGTGCCGATTATTAAAAAGATCTCAGAATAAGTTATAACTAAACTGTGTAAATGAAAAAGACTTTTTTTTAGCAGATGGTGTCAATGTTTCAAATATGTTTATGTAGAGTGCAACGTAATATGCTTAACATTGTCCTTAGTCATTCTCGAAACAATCCTAATAAATAAAAATGGCCGCCATGCGTGTTGCATGACGCGACAATCTGAGCTCTTAGGAAATGATTTCTGCAAGCCCCTTAGCAAATATTTGCTATACGTATATCCTAAAACTCTTTGGTATTATTCACTGGTTACTAAATCTATACACATACAATAAATAACTGCTGCTATATTAACGCTTAAGTATCAAAGATGTTTGACACAAAACTCTTAGTTGACTGTGTCATTAATATATACATTTCTTGATATACAAAACTGGATCGTGCTGCACTGTTCTAAAAACTACCTCAGTGCTCTATATGTATATCTTGCTATACCGCCCGAATGCTACAAAGCGAACGAAAGATAAGAGACGAAAGAACGCGATCGGTTCTTTGATTGATTCCCAACAAGGTTTCCCAATGTCTTCAAAGCATTACAGCTGGCAGTGGTGTTGAGAGAGCCATGTGTTCTGCACCACGAACTGGAAGTCTTTGGGCTGTGACGTAATGTCTCATGAGCGCAGGTACGGTTGGGAAAGCTGTTGCTGCTCCTCCCAAAGTGTAGCCGTCTCCTCCACGACAAATACGCATGTGCATAAATCCACGGGTCGATCTGAAAAAAGTAAAGTATATTTTAGATACGATCGTACATAGTACTCCGTCATTATTTTTGGTAAATTATTTTCAAAAGTGATGCCCTTTGTATATAGAGACAGAAGATTTGTTATTTTTGTCAAGTCGTTGTCAAATTTCACCGTCCTTTTAATGTTACTTTAGCATGAATTAAATTTTAAAAAATTACAATTTTTAGTGAGACAACAGAACAATAGACAGATTCAATTCAAACTAATCCATAAGTATATATAGGTAATGCCGCTAATTTATTAAAAAGACCAAGGTGAACCAAAAATGAAGCAAACAAACTAAATGAGACCAAGGTTTTTGTCGGTAAGCATGAATATGAATTTTTAATATTTATGTAAATCTCCGTCCTCACAACTCATTCATACTTATAACCTAAAAACAAAAATAGTAACGAGTAAACTCACTTCAAACTAAGCGAGTAATCGTGTTTTGCTGATTCACTGTTTCTGACTAAAAACGCACCCTCTTCTGCGTCTCTAAGTAATCCCTCAGCTTCCAAGCGCGACAACGTTCCATGATACCACCTATAAATAAATAAAAGTTTACAATGTATTTTAAGATAATTAATTTATTTAAGTCCAATGAAACAATAGAAATTATTTGAAAAAATGTATAGAAAAATATGCATAGAAAAATATGCAACTACGTGTAATTTTTGTAGCTCAATTATCAATACAAAAAGATTGAAAAGTTAGTTATCACGTACCCTTGTCGGTCAAGTGGAAGAGATGCATCAACTAAATCCCGTGGTGGCACAATTGGCCCTAAATTCAAATGTAACCCCTTGGCAGTGCTGGAACCAGTGTTGCCGCCTTCAAAATTCAACGTCAATTTTTCACGATGTTTTTTACCTGAAAATGATAAAAAAAATGTCTGGAATAATATTTACAATATTTTCAGAAATATTGCTACATTCAAACGAAACGAGAAGTCAGCAAAAAATCGATTAGAAAACCCTACGTCGAATATCAACTGTTAATTTAACAAATTGCTTCGAACATGAAAGAAACATTCACACACAAAGAGCACTCAAGCAAATTAAATATTGGATGGGCCTCGGAATAGTTTTGTACAGAAATCTGGAGTCGTTTATCTTAATCGGCATAATTTGGTAGCAGTCACTATGATTTTCGTCAAAGTCTCAAAGATTCAATGTGACAGACCCTCCGCAGATTTCTTTCTTATACGATTGACATGTAAATCCTTTTGACATAATACATCTTGATATTATTTTAAAAAGAATAAAATGAACTTAGTTATATTTTAAGTGAATGACGCAAAAACGTTTATTTTTTTATTTAACTTAATACATAAATATAATCGATATTGGCTCACCTTGATTTAAATCTTGGACGCTTTGACTGGATGAAGCATTAGAAATAGCCTCTTCAAAGTCATTATTCAATTGCAAAGATTGTCCACGTAATTTACGCCGTAATTTAGGCATATCGAAAGGCAGGGTTCGCAAGTCAACCTCTGCTTCAGCACGTCGCCGACGTAACTTTGGCATATCAAATGGAAGATCAGATAGATCAACGGCATCATCTTTACGTTCTTCTTCGGCGTTACTATTCTTAAAGTTAATAAACGCATTTCTCGAATCAACACCCTCTCTAGAATGAATTGATATGCCACTATCTGATCCTTGAATCTCAGTATCACCGGGTGTGGAGTGTCTAAATGTAAGATTTAAAAGATTTCTATTTTGCAAAGCACGTCTCTTAGGTTTAGGCAATATTTCAACTGTTGTTTGTATTGTTGTATTGCCTGTTTCAATATCTTCGGGTGATACTTTCTGAGAATTATTGTTTTTATTATTATCAGAAGTCTCTGATGCCGGTTCTTGTGAAGATTTATCAGATATAGGGCTTAGAATATGCAATTTAGTTGGGTGATGGCCAAACCCCGATAATTGCATATGATGTGACTTAATAAAAGGAACGTTTCCGGAATCCGAGCTGTGTGAACTCAAAGATGATGAATGGCGACTTTCCGAACTACTGCTACTTCTATCTCCTTCACTATTACTACTACGTAGTGACTCCATGCTTCCGCCACTGCTGCTTGTCGCCATACTCTCAGTGCTCGAATATTTCCGTCGCGGGCGTGCGACACCGGGCCTTCCTTTAAACTCCATTATAGGGCCGACCCCTTTGGGCCCCTTATATCGATTCAGTTCAGGTGTATCAGAATCGGAAGTGGGTCGACCCTTAATCTCTAAAAAAATACCGTCCTTAGATTGCGCTCTTTCATCATCGCCGTCACGTGATTCACGACTGGAATCTCTCAAACGCTGTCCAACATCAAGTTCAGTTGATACCGAAGCTTTGACGTCAGTCATGCTTACATCACTGCTAGTTGGTGTGTCCCGAGCCCGAAGCGATTTCACGGGAAGTCGCAAGTCTTTCAGACGGGGGTGTGCTGGCTGTGTCTGTGGTAAGTTTGGTGCACTTTTGATACTGTTCATTGCAGAACCGTCCTTCTGCTGAAATTTTGTTGGTAATGGGGCAGTAGATGGTGGTGAAGGAGTGTAGCCACGAAGTGGCAGTTGAGATGTTGAAGTTCTATCTTCCTCTTCAATATGTACTTTCTCTAACTCTTCTGATAATACAGATGGATTTGTTTCATTTTCTTTCTTTTGACGAATCGTTGGTATCTTAGAGCGTCGAACGCTATCTGTTTTCATTGTCACCTTACGACGACCTTTGAAATCGGGCTCACTGCGTTCTACAGCCTCAAACGCAGACGATGCAGAAGAAAAACCTTTACGTTCTTCAGCCTGCAATAGAGCCGGATGATTACTAACCCTGTCAAAATCATCTAAGTCATCATCGGAGCGGGCTATTTTGCAGTCAAATGCCGTTTCGTATATCTGTCGTGTTGTCATTTCTTGTGGCCAGCGTGGCAGCGGCGCTGGCACGTAAAAGACGCTACGTGAAGACCTATGCTCCTCTACATCTTCGGGCGCGGCGCACGCGCAGCCGGCCGCGTCGCGCCCACGGCGCCTCGGCGGCATCCACGCGCTCTCGCCGGACGACGATGATGATCGTTCTAGCTCACGAAAGCCATCCTCCGCCACTGAAAATCTTTTAGGCAGATTCGGTCTTGGAGCTACGTGGGGAGCGTCTAAGCTTGCCGATTTTCTATATCGGGGTCCACGAGACGATGAAGTTGAAGAAACAGTTGGCGCTGTAGGAGCTGGTGGAGGTGGTGCTGTTTTAAATAGATCACCGTAGTAATAAGGACTGGGATTTCTACGAGGTGCGTTTGCGTATCGAGGGTCAGATCGACCACTATCTGGTGAATGTAGGGACGGTGCTGTGGCAAAAGGATCGAATTCGCCAAATTCGTCTTCTTCACCCTCAGTTGAAGACGATCTGTCTTCTGAAGATGATTCTATAAAAAAAGAAAAATACTAGATTAATACAAAGAGATTTAATAATATTTAACAAAAACAAATTTTATGTTAAATAAACCAACTGCGCAATATTTAAGGACTTTTATAAGATGAAACGAAACCAAGGATCTTAAAGCAGGTTCGCAACGGTTCCGCGAGTCTGGGGTCGCAGTTAGTCTCAAGTGGCGTAGTTTAAACGAGCGTCCGGATTGTACTTTTACGTTCCCTCAAGAACGTATTCGATCATAAAGAATGGCAGGATCTTACCCTTATTATTTTTATAAAGAGAAAAAAAAATCCTTACATTTTTAAACTCAAGATGTCTTGAAACTTCGTAAAGACAAATTTGATTTGGATTTAAGATATAATTCCTGTGCGCAATCGAATTTATACCCACGACAGTTTGACATCTCTCTCTTAGAATTAGTTATTAAAAAATGGTATTTTACAATACCGTATTTTACAGTACAGTATTTTACAATTACAATGGTATTTTTCAAATAAAATTTAAATTAATTTTGATTTCGTTATTGTAACTAATTCAAACTTGATCTGATATTTATACTTATTTTTTTATTATTGGAGTAGTAGCAATTTTTATTTGGCCAATTACTATTGTCTATAGTCTAAAAAACAATATCTTGACCCGATCCTACGCGACATCGATGACTGTATGTTAGTAACCAGACGTTGACAAAGCCTCCGTCAAATCCAAGATATGGCTTAAGTTCTAAAATTTCTAAACTTATGTTAGAAATTTTTTATTAAACAGAGCATTTAACTCAAGCAAGTATCCAAAAATCTTATTTTATCAGGTATCAGAAAGGTTGTTGAAATCAACTTAAGTACACTCACAGCTCTGTTTAATGAATTCAGTAAATCCCCTTTTAGCTCATGCATATAAGGCTAATGTTATTTCAAAGGCAGCTAAAAATACCCTAATGAGAATTCCTTGCTTCGCACTACAAAGGCATCCTACTGAATGCAAGTTGAACACAAAAAGTACTGGTTGTACACTCCTCCAGTACAAACAGGTGCGTTCAACTTATATTCTCTACTGAAAACAGTTCTAATCAAAGTTTTGTTTATACTTATCGTAGAAAAATATCGTGGGAGTTATACTATCACATGAGAATTTCTATGACGGTTGTGTAGATATACTTAAAGTAAACAATGTTCTCCTTCAGAATCAGAGTGTAGGATATTCCCAAACTTTGCGAGTCCAATGTCTTGTTTTACGAACTTTATGTTCTATCCATCGCAAATTTAGTTAGCTACATATTGGGTTGAGTATATTATTATTTTACGGATATCTTTGTTAAAATTTATAACTATATTTTTTTTTATATATCGGTATATTTACCACGGGAATAGTTAATAGGCTGAAAAGAACTAACTGTTTTGAATTTATTTTAACAGAACACAAGAACAAATCGTCTCCTAATATGAAGAGTAATATAAGTCATTGGACTTTATATATAAGTTAAGGTTATCGTTAATTTTATTATCTTATGGCTAGATCCTAATTTCAATAAGGTACTTCGATTGTGGTTGTATATAATGGTGAAAAATATATTTTTATCGAATATAATAACCGATAGTACCGCGATCAAAGAAACATAGGAAGTCGAGGTCTTTTCCATAGAAATATTTAGACAGAATTTAAACAGAAAGAAAATATTTAGATACCGTAATTTTTTTACTTACATATGGTCACGTATAACGTCGCAGTATGATATCTCAAAACATGAGTAACGAGTTAAGAAGTTGAAACGGCAACGTTTAAAATTTAACGTTCGCGCAATTCAAAACTGTAATCATACTTATAATTGTTCAGCAAGTAGGTACAAGAAGAGTGAAAATTGTCCATTAACGCAGGGGTTGTAAAGTGACGTCATTAAGTGACGTAATTGCTTTTCCGCGTGGACGGACATGAGCCCCTACGAGTCGAATTTGTTGAATTGCAGCGATTAACTTATTAAATGTCTTTCGGAAAACGTTTGAAGTAATATCAGAGGTGATGATGCAGAATTCATCAGTATTAGACCTAATGCAATCAACCTAGTAAAAGATTAGACAACGGAGAGTACTTTCTAAGCTTCCATCAGTAGATTGATAGCCACGAGGTGGACCTCGGTAAGTAAGAAGAATAGTAAGAAAGAAGAATAAAGATAAAAGAAAAAATGCAAAAGGTGTTGGACGCTCTTATGTCACTAAGAGATCAAGAACAAAAGAAATTGTAAAGACAATCAATGTCCTAGAGGCGAAGTACATTTTGAGAGTTCTTTCCAGTAAACAGATCATCTATCAAACTAAGTCAATCTTTCGTACATATCATAGAAGCTAAGACTATATTATGGACGACTGAAACTTAAAGTAACATGGGGGGCATTAAATAAAAGTATATTTTATGTGTAATTTCTGCTCTACATTTCGCTATATTTAAGTCCAGCAATTCAGTAATTTTTTCGAATTCATAACACGTCGAAAATCAGTCGCAACAACACTGTCCAGACGTTTCCTCATTTAAAAGTTTCGTTTCCTTAATCTAATATTAAAGTAACACTAACTGTAATATTAGATTAAGAGTTTCGAATGCCTGTAGTAGAATAAACAAAATAACTTAACCAAAGCTGGTATTGTTTTGTTTGTAAAAAAAATCAAATGAATAATTGGGAAGAAAAGAACTTATGACTAAGAACCCCGGATGGATTTGTAACAAGATGGATTAGCCAGATATCAACGGCGTGAGTATATTCTGTATATTGTATGTATAACATATGTAAAAGTATTATGCAATTTGCGATACTCTTCAAAATAATCTATCTAAAATTTAAATTATCCGGTAAGGATAGTACAATTAAATGCCCGCAATTAGGCCGGAGAAAACAGCAACTAGGTATCACTAACAATGGAAAAATTTTAATCAGCCCTTTTCCTCGCTAGTTCGTCCGTCTAGACTGGAAAAAAATGTCCCGACGCATAAACAGAGGCTTTTGATTGCGACGTCGTTTGTATAGGAAGACTTTCTCATTTCATCCTGATTACTACCCGTTAGGTGAGTCATAATAACGTAGTAGTTGAAGGGTGTGGTTCTAAGGTTACTACATTGATACAAATAAATTAAATGCCTATTAATATATAGAAAGATAATGTGAGGAAATCTTATCAGTTGATTTGTAAATAGATTAGCACCTAGCATCAATGATGTGTTGCCATACAGAAAAAACTTAGGACACGTCGGTAAATGACGTTTATTAGTTCACTTTCTGATTCTTTTTATAACGTAATGGCTCCTCTTCATAATCTGAGATTACAAACGATTAAGCGCACCATCGTGTAGGGGGTGTACTTGTCTGTACTCGCTAACTACCGTCTATGATCGCCCAAGATCATCTACTCGGGAATTTTTGGATTTTGGATACACATCAAAGGGAATTTCTAGGTTATACGTATGATCGTATGTCTCGTATTAATTATAATACGAACGATCGTGTGGACACTTACACGAAGATCTTGCCGATTATTGAAGATCACAAAATCAACCATCATTTAGTGGACCGCGCTTGTCCAGAAGAAAATAACGTTATGCCAAGAATTCTTTGCTATCTTTGTTTTCTTTCTTTTTCATTTTTGTGAAATCAATATATTATGAAATATAACGTTTTATGCAAATTATCAATAAATGTTTTAATATCAGTGAATCTAGATATCTGGTGCGGGAGAAATGTTTTGGTTTTCAGATAATGTAAAGGTGTCTATGTCAGTTGGTTTTCCACAAATAGGCAAGGCCTATGTCTAATCGGCGAGAAAAATTGGAGTTACGATACACTACACTGTAGTTAGGATTTATCTACGCGTATGCAGGTTTTATCACGCATAATATTTTGTAACATAAATTAAGCAAATCTTTATAAAAAATGTTTTCTAAGCCCGAAAACTCTTTCTAAGGGTCATGCATAATCACCGTTTAGCCATACCAATTTTATAATCACTAAAAATTCATAGTTTGTTATTTTTATGAACTTGATGTTTTAATATGCAACGTGTAACATGAGTTGCGTCGAAAGCTGCTCTGACACAGTTTACTTTTTTAAAAATAAAAACGTGAACAAGTTAATTAACCTACCACAAGAATGTGTGTAACGAGGAATGGCGCTCAGGTTTTTGTATTCTTTTCATAGACCGTTGCGAACGGCCAGGGCTAGATACGGTCTCTAGCGAGAACAATGCTTTAACAAGTCTCTCTGGCGATTGTTGTGGTTTAAAAGAGGCATTGTGCGTTCTTTAGATGATCTTCAACTGTGTACTTGGACATAACGAATAGCTAAGATGAACATAAAAAATAAGTATGCATACGTTATAAGACTTATGAACACTAGAATCTTAATTGATAACTATTTGTTAATTAGTAGTTCGCATATTGATAAAAATGACTTCTTCCACTGGATTGCAAAAAAATATGAAATTGATACTAGAAAGTTATGTGGTAGCCGGCTGAATAGAATAAGACCACCCTTATTTCTTACCGAGGTGTCGTAAAAACCAACTAAGGTAAGTCGTCCCGCCGTGTGGTAATCGGGTGAGTAGAAGAGACCAACCTCTTTCTTACCGAGGTGTCGTAAAAGGCGACTAAGGTAAGTTGACGTCAGGTACGCAGCCGGTCCTAAAATACGTAGCCAAATCATGTAATATCATATTTATAACATGTTGTGCCGACCCCACTTTGAATGGGATAAGGGCAGGAGGATGATAAATGACACTTTAGGTTTTTCACTTGTTTAGCACATTTTTAGACTTTCTTTTTCACTTTTTTAGCTTTGTAATTGCTTAAGATTTTTAATGTATTTGTTAAATCCTAGAAAGCCCAAAATAATGAAGTACTATCGGTAGTGTTGGTAGGAGTTACTATCTTATGTAATATATTTCAAATAACTTACCGGATTCGTAGTATGGTTGCGATCTGTGCCTGGCTTGTCTTTCCTGTCTCAATGGCGCTGAAGGCGCTGGTTCTGGTGGAGAATCGGCTGATCCTTCAGGCGCACTCTCAGGGCTGCGCCTAGAGACTTCAGGGACGGACAAATCAAAGTCAGTTCGCCTTGCCGATTCGTAATCCGCGCGTCGTCGTGCGGACTCAGCGTCAAACGCAGGCTTTCTTCCCGAATCAGGGTCGTACTCTCTTCCAAAGTATCGCCTAGACTCGTATTCATACGGTCGTGTCGACTCAAAGTCGTAATTCTGCCGTCGGGACTCGTATCTCCATCTGGATGACTCAGGTGAACGTCTGGGCTCGCGTGAACGACGATGGCGTTGAGGTGATCGTCGGGCTGTGTCACGAGGTGTGCAATATGCCTCTATGAACTCAACCTGAAACAAAAATTGTTTCATTTATCTCCCGTTTTATGGCTTGTACAACAAATATGTAAAATCTTCATCTATATCGATCCCTATTCTTTCGTATCCCTTAGACAGATGTAAGCAACTATATCCATCCATTTGCAGTGCCAAAGGAACTGACTTCATCGGTTGAAAAAAATTGTTAGGCCGAATTTTAATAATGTATTCCTTGTTTATAGGTCTTTAGCTTAATTGACCTAATTTAGAGATATCTATATACATTTAGAACCAGCTAAACTTTGAGATCAAAGCTTTAATTACAAGACTACGTCTTTGTTAACTTAAATTAAGATTTAGTTAGTGGATATATATTTTTTTGTAGGCAAAACGAAAGAACAAAAATAATGTCTCAATATTAAATATTGCATTCAAAATGAACTTTCCAAACTAGTTATGTTAAATGAAAGCAAACATAAGGTTCACGGTACAATGCGCTCACAAAACAAGGGCCATCGCATACCACTGTAACTATTAGTTGGAAAGAAGCAGTTCATCATGAAGGCCGA
This sequence comes from Morpho helenor, assembly GCA_029227775.1. Classification (NCBI taxonomy): domain Eukaryota; kingdom Metazoa; phylum Arthropoda; class Insecta; order Lepidoptera; family Nymphalidae; genus Morpho; species Morpho helenor. The sequence goes on from JARGCU010000006.1 coordinate 7,936,042, forward strand.
TTATGTGGCAGAGTAAAGTGGTAATAAAATGCAGCGGTCACATATCCGGCGGCCGTAACGGTCGGTTAGACGTTCTTTCCCCTCGAAGGGGTGTCATTACCGGGGACCGTTTCTGTTTATGAGGAGGGGCATAAAGAATATTATGAGATATTGTGCTTGCATTGACGATACGATTAGGTGATAACATTTCGTGGGACGCGCCAAATTTAGTTCGCAATGACCACTTTTTATTGCTAACGTCAGACGGGTTTATTTGTACGTCAAACTTAAAAAAAGAATGGTGAAGTCATACTGGAAAATGGGATGAAGCTTTTTTACTTACAAATATGTCCATCGTTATATTAGGGATAATATGATTTGCTTTAATATAGAAAAAAAAACTTCACAAATGAACATTTTAATAAATTCCTGCCATAATTTTATATTCTCAGTACGTTATATCAATGCAGTTCAAGTCATATACTTTATATTTAAGCAACTTTTGGCAAACACTTGATAATAATCTTTTCTAATTAAATTATATGCCAATCGTTTGGAACATTGTTTACATAAAAAAGATGACTACTATGACTATGATTGACTATGACTATGACTATGACTACTACAATATGATGAGTTTGAAATCTAATTCTGAAATTCAAATATTTGTCAAATTTAAAATAAAACGTTAAATATTTATAATATTTGTCCTTTATAGCCTTCTTGTATTTAACTATAATAGTATTACAATCTGTTAGTCTAGTAAAATCAAATTGTAATTTTCTTAAATTAAAAATCGAAATTCATTTCTTAATCGAGTTTTTGATTACTTTAGTAAATCGAAAGGTAATACATGCATACATAATGCATTATATAATTAATTGAAGTGAGTCAAGTATTCATAATAAAAAAACAGCATAACGACATAACAGTCCTACTTTTTTCCAGTTGACCTCTTTATTTCGAATTGAAGGTGTCGCTCAATGATGATAAATTGTACACGATAATTTCAAATGAGGGTATCTTGTAACGCGTACTCTTGTTACTTGTTCCTGAGTGGGAATATTGCTTTTTGTATTACACTTCTGATAATTCAAAAGTTAATATTTGGTATATTATAGACTCCAGAGTCACGTCGTATGGTATCCGGCTGAATAGAATAGTATCACCCTCATTTCTTACCTAGGTGTCGTAAAAGGCGACTAAGGTAAGTGGACTCGCCGTGTGGTATCCGGTTAAGTATAAAAGACCACCCACTTTCTGACCGAGGCGTCGTAAAATATGACTAAAGTAAGTTGATGTCAGGCAGGTGGCCGGTCGTAAAATACGTAGCCAAATCATGTGATAACATAACATGTTGTGCCGACCCCACTTAGAGTGGGATAAGGGCAGGAAGATGATGATTATAGACTCCAGAGTCATTATTTTTTAGACACTTTCTCCAATGTGTACGAATATATGGAGGTTATAATTACGCCCACAGTTTTGCATAGTAAAATTAAGACGCATAGACGTGCAACTCATTTTCTACGTAGACTTCCAAGCCGCAAATTCATATAAAAAAAATTATGGCAAAAATGCTATGACACGATCTTTACGCTAATCATTGAAACCGCTTATATTTTTTTTAGTTTTGGTTCTAAGGTTTGTTTTTCTAAAAGCATATTTAAAAAAAGTAGAGAATAGGCACTGTGAACGAAAAAAAAATTATATATAAAACAAAATTAAAATATTGATGTAAATTTTGATTATCATGATGAATAAATATCAAGTCCTCCGATTATTAATTTTTAACAACATTTATATTTTTGTTTTCTTAAAAAATGATATTGATAAACAAATCGAAGTTTAGATAAGGTTCAGATAAGATATATAGTAAAGATTACTCAACATTAAGCAAGTTAAAAATCGATAAAATAAATTACTCTTAATAAAAAGTATGCAACGAATCAAATGAATAGTTACGACAGCACTTAGTTATTGAGTATCAAAGTAACTGTTAAGAGATAACAGTTAACCACCGTTAAGTGTTGTCGATATGTTTTTTTTATTCATTCATTATAAATTTAACAATCGAATTTTGTTTATTATATAAGACTCATTATAAAAACCTGTAAAGGTTTAAGCATAACGCGAATGCGTACGCCTGACCGCGGAATTTATGTATATTAGTTATATACAGAATCCTAAAGGTCCTAAAGGTAAAGGTCCTAAAGGTAAATCCTAAAGGTTGGGGTCTGTGGTTGGCTGTCAAAAATTCAACTGTATTTTTGGGAGTATCCTTGGATACAAAACTCCAATGGAGCACACACATAACAACTCTTGCAGGGAAACTGAGTTCGGCGGCCCACGCTGTTCGAAAGATAAGACAATTCACAGACGTCGAAACAGCAAAACTTGTTTATTTTGCCTACTTCCATAGCATTATGTCTTATGGAATATTGCTATGGGGTAAATGCGCGGATAGTGAAAAAATTTTTGTTTTAAAAAAAAGAGCTATACGTGGCATTTATAATTTAAGACCGCGTGATTCCCTGCGAGAGAAGTTTAAGGAAACAGGTATTCTTACATTTGCTTCACAGTATATTTTAAGCAATTTAATTTATGTACATAAAAATATAAATAATTATAAAACGATAGGTGATGTATACAATAGACAAAGCAGGAACCGACATAAGCTTGCGGCTCCTGCTTTGCGCCTTGCAAAAGTACGTAATTCGTTTGTGGGTTTTGGTATAAGATTCTATAATAAAATTCCGCAATCAATTTCAGCTTTACCATTACAGCAGTTTAAAAACACTGTTAAAAAGAGGCCGATACAGAAAGCCTACTATACTCTTGAGGATTATTTAGAAGATAAGAATGTGTGGATATACCTCTCTTTGAGCCTGTACAAGACAGTAACGACATAATGTAAATAGTATTAAGAATTATATTTTTAAAAGAGCAACCGCCGAGTTTCTTGCTGGCTCTTCTCGGTAGGAACAGCTTTCCGAACCAGCAGTAGAGTTGACGATTCAAAAGCACTTGTTTACAAGTTTATTTGAATAAAGAATATTTTGAATTTAAAGTGTCCCTAAATAATATAACTTTCGTCGTCTTCTTTAAGTCGTTTTCGATTTGTGTTCGTCGCTCTGTCATTAACGATATGTCGTTTCCGATATATCGTTTTCAATATGTTATTATCGATTTATCGTTATTAGCAAGATCGTTTGACGTACGTATACGTAATCTTGATATTATTATAAACACTATTAAGTACATAATAGCCATACAAACTAAACTAATCAATAGCGTGTATGTATTTTGCTGTACAACATCTAGGTAAAGGTTCACCACACGGCTTTAACGTATATTGGCGGTGACATAACCCAGTAATTATCTTAGTATATGATTACATAACGGTATTTTCCTCACGTAAAGCTTATGATGAATAGTAAGCATCAATTAACTATATAATCCTTTATTGTTAACTTATACATTTTTTGCTCAAATTTTAAACCATTAATAGAGTCACACACTTTCGCCACTCTGCTATCAAGGTGTATTATTAAACCGATATATCGCCCATGGAATGCAATAGTGGCTCAACTCAACTTAAAAAACACGTGTTTTGGACTGGGAATAAGTGTAAAAGTCAAAATACACATTTTTTCAGCAACAATACCGGCATAGTAAATAATTTTTTATACATTTTCTTTGGCAATGAAATTTTAAACCCGTCTATCCCATAACATAATTTTTTGAGTTGTATCACTGTTGTGACCTATGAGCGATATGTTCGCTAAACTTTTCCTACTACATGCTTACTTTTATGCAATAAGTTACCAAGGATACGTATATACGTTGTGGATAACCTTAATAAGATAAAGGCGCTTTCAGTCTATTAGAAACACTGATGAGTTCCCACTTCCTCGCCTCCGGTCACGAAGGGTCCTAAGCTCTCATTAAGGGGAACTTAGGATCTAAGAGCATTAAATCTCGAGAAATGTTTACGTAAACGTACTACTTTCACGTACGAGACACCTTTAATCTGCAATCGTTTAGCCCTTTAATCTTAACTCATACTCCACGAAATTGAGTTTTTGTTTCTTTAATTATACTTTTAAATCTACAATAAAGTTGCCTATTATATTAATCTGTTCCACTACGGACCAAAGGCTTTTTTATTGGAGAGAAGATAAGGACTCGTAAGGACATAACCATATTGCTCCAAATGTTAAGATATCTTTTAGACGTTTACAGGTTTATTATGACCCATTGTGATGATATATTTTATGCAGCTAAATTCAAGCAGTTATTGGTTAAAGAGCAGTATCAATCATTTTATTGATGAAAAATTTGTCTTTTTTACTGAATTGCTAATTAAAGCAATAAGTGCAATGAACAATATTAAAGTTATTAAATATACTTAAATACATGACGACGAGACTTTCGATGCTAGTCGCATAGACTTTGTGTTAATAACATTAATTTAACGGTAGCTTCGAGAGGATAGAATCTAAGAGTAGACTCCAATAATACTATAATGTAAATCATCCCTCTTGGTTGCAGCTATTACATCGCGAGGGTGACTTTATAAATAAAATAAAAGGATTGGAAACCGGTTTGAAAGCTGGCCCCAGGCCCGGTCTTCATTCAAACTTTTAACATTGAGTGAAAGCTAGGACGAATGTAGGATTACCACGTGTAAACTTTAAAATACAGGATAATTAACTAGGATCCAAAATCTGACGCTATGGATCGTTTTAAAAACTCTTCAAATATTTTATAAGGTCGTGTGTACTATATCTAATTGTCACAACACGTCTTATAAATAAAATTGTTTGTTGATTCTTCCGAATCCCATCACTAGTAAAGAGTAGACTAGACATAATAAATCTTGGCAGGGTCAATAGCCATTAGTTTCGATCTAGTATTTTGGTTTTTGATATTGCTCTTGGTCTAATGCTTGAACCTTGAAAGCTCGATAAGTTTTTCTTTGAGGTTTTCATCGCTGTTCTTTGTAATATAAAAATAGCTAAGAAAGCGCCAAAGATATAACATCTGCAAAGGGTGTATGGTATGTCTTTAGTTCTAGTTTAGTTAGTATTCAAAATTGAAAAACTTGTTTGGTTTTCTGGAGCATTTAGAGCACCAAACTGAAAAAAAATTAGTTTCTTATCATAGTTTCAGGCAATCAAATATATCTAAGAAAAACAAATTCTAGTTACTTTAAACTGGGTTCATTTACGAATTGTTGAACGATTTCTTCCTACGCATGAAAATTTATTTGCATAATTAAACATTGGCCGCGCCACCCTCGTTTTTGATTTGCGATGTCTGCGAGATTTTGCCAGCGATTTGCATATTTTACTTCAGCGCTTAATTAGATCCCGTTGAAAGGCTTTGATATGGAAAGTTATGAAAACTTTTTAATCGTTTTATTTGGTTAATAAACCCAGTCACTAAGTAATTATAATTAATTTAACCATAATATTTTCACATATATCTTGTTCTGCTTTAATTCGACCTACTTACTCTCCGCCTAGTAAGGTTGGTCAGAATATTGTAGCAAAGCAGCAGCCTCTTTATAACCCACTGAACAAACACCTTCTATCTCATCATCATCACCTGCCACCATCTCCTGACCATATCCCACTCTAAGTGGGGTTGGCACATGTTACATGTAAATTACATGTAACATAATTTGGCTAGGTAATTTACGACAAGCCGCCTGCCTGACGTCAACTTACATTAATCGCGCTTAACGACATCTAGGTAAGAAATGAGGGTGGTCTATTCTACTCAGCCGGATACCACAAGGCATTACGGTCATCTATCTCTCTAAAGGTAGGATATCTGCCCATATATATAATGGGCAGATTTCTTCACGATATTCCTTTTAAACCGCGGGATGAAGTGTAAATATCTAAGTACTAGTTTCTATTTTTTTTTAATAAAAATCATAAGCGTTTGTCGATTCTTTTCAAAATATGCTGACATTTGATTACACCATAAAAATCTTTATACGATATACAAAGTTCGCAATATTCATACATGCACTTCAATCGACTGATAATCGATAAAGAATATTTTATCTATTATCAATACAAGATGCCCGTGTAGTGATAAAATATACCTCTACTAAAAATAATTTATCGGACGGAAGACAGTGTTCAACTCAGACTGTCTACTTCGAACTAGCATTATTGATAAATAATTTACTCAAATTCACTATAGTATTATAACTACTTTTATGTTCCAAATTTCAATTAAAACGTTATATTACAGATTTCCACGCAATCGAAGTTGCAGCCTAGTCATAATATTAAAAAAGTATGGTACCACAATAAATCAATGTTAATTTTTAATCAGTATATCCGCTTTTAATACTAGAAGCACTTGCAAATATCAGTAACTCGGACTTTTAGCCCTAAAGCTTTTACTATACCTATGTATATGCTAGACTTGAACAAGCATGAACGAACTAACAAATTGCAAAGTTATTTCATAACAGAACTTAATTATTATTAATTAATTTATTAATGATATTCATTATACTCATTCATTTCCGTTGGCTAGCAGTTGCTATCATTATTGCTTAATAAGACTTATCTTTTTTATTATAGATATTGACATCGACGGGTGACCAAGAAGGCCATATCAAATTTATCAACATTTGAGTGTTTTAATTTATTCTTATCATTTAACTGTGGTGTCTTCGTTATAAGTTAAAGAAAACTGTATATATATTCCTCCTGCTCTTATCCCACTCTCAGTGGGGTCGGCACAACATGTTATAAACATGTTTTCACATAATTTGGCTACGCATTTTACGACCTGCCGCCTGCCTGTCGTCAACTTACCTTAGTCGTATTTTAAGACCTCGGTAATAAAGAGGATGGTCTATTCTACTCAACCGGATACCACAATGTGGGTCAACTTACCTTAATCGCCTTTTACGACACCTCGGTAAGAAATGGGGGTGGTCTATTCTACTCAGCCAACTTGTCACATAGACGACGACAGTGTTTTTATTTTATATTTTTGACCTATCTGAAAGAGGTTGTATCTGAAACATGTTATATTTTATTATATATTTTAAATTCGGTATTCGTTTGACTATTCTACTCAGCCTTATACCACACTGCGTGTCGACATATCTTAGTCGCCTTTACGACACCTCGGTAAGAAATGACGGTGGTCTTTTCTATTCAGTCGGATACCCGGCAAATATTAAAGAAACAAGGAGTTTTCTGTAGACCTTTTCAAGGTGTACAAATACTTAGTACATTATTTTGATAAATCTCGTAGGGTTCAGCCTGCGTTTGCAATGTAAGCGGAAAAATGTAATTATTTACGACATCAAATTAGAAACCTCAAAATTACAGTATTTCTCTACTCCTTATTGAATGTAATTATGCATATAAACCTTCCTCTTAAATCACTCTATCTATTAAAAAAACCGCATCAAAATCTGCTTCGTAGTTTTAAAGATTTAAGGATATAGGGACATGGGGACTTTGTTTCATACTATGTTATAGATTCAATAGAATCTAGTTGAAAAGGGGACCAGATTGAATCCTCTGCAGCGCACGTGTTCACAACTGACCATTCATCAATCGTACCGCATAATGGGGTATATGACAACACGCCTACTTCCTGTACAACGCGCACAAGTTAATAGCTAACTTCCTGTTAACATGGCGTGTTTAATATAGTCCTGTTCAGAACTAAAATTGCTATCAATAGTAATTATAGTCATACTCGTAGATAATTCGGATGATTTGTCATTTTCGATCTAGTGTTTATTTATTTATTTTTATACATATAATTAGAAAAGAGAAAGAAAAAGTAAAAAAAGCACATGTATAAAGGCGGACTTGGATTGGAAAAGGGACCCCTTCTAGTCAACCTTTGAGTAACAGTATCATATGTCTATAAAGAGATGGTTTATTATTGCCGTGTGGAAAACAGCTGAGTAGAATAGACCATCCTCATTTCTTACCGAGGTATCGTAAAAGGCGACTAAGGTAAGTTGTACCGCCATGTGGTATCCGGCGGAGTACAATAGACCACCCTCTATTTTACCGAGATGTCGTAAAAGGCGACTAAGATAAGTTGACGTCAGGCAGGTGGCCGGTCGTAAAATACTTAGCCAGATCATGTGACAACATGTTTATAACATGTTGTGCCGATCTCACTTAGAGTGGGATAAGGGCAAGAGGATGATGATGAATTAATAGTCAAAACGATCAGTGGCTATTTTCATTATCTTTTTATACAGTATTTGTAACATGTTTATAGCATGTTTATCGGATTTGCCCCAAAACTTTCAACAGAGCAATGCCCCGTAAAGAGCTCTTGATTCCGGATGCCCGATAGTTCGAGGCTAATCGGGAATGGCCTAAGTATATCCTATGTCTATATACCATGCACTCGAATCTTTAAAGTTTAGTACAACTATAACGACTTTTCTGAAATCTCGAATTGTGAAATGTTTATAATATTACAAGATATAATTATTTCACATAATATTACTCAATAATTAATATCAATAATATTTGCAACTTCGACTTTACACTTACGAGGTGTCGTAAAAGGCGACTAAGGTAAGACGTCAGACAAGCGGCCGGTCGTAAAATACCTAGCCAAACCTATACAAAATCACGTAAAATAGTTCAAACATGTGCCGAATGAATGCCACTTAAAATGGGATAAGGGCAGAAGAATGATAAATAATATTTACAACTTCAAGCGCTCATAGCGTTTTATCTAAAAATATTTTGTGAATTCGGATGACAATGAATATAAAAAGCTTAATGTAGGGAAAGTACGATTCCGGGTTCGCCCGTATATGACTAATACAAACAGTATGAAGGATGTGGGACAAGTCGTAGTTTTCAGACGGCCACATGAGTCAGCCCGGCGATTTATAAATACCGGAGACACGCCTCCTGGCTACCCAGCCTAAAATAGTACGCTGCAGTGTCGTATAACATAAACACCGAATGTTTCTTTGATCACTCATCGGAACGATGGAAAAATTTTAACAGACGCTATTCCAGACACCACGGCATTAAGACAAAATAATATGTTAAAAAGTAATCTAAATGGCTATGTAGGCCTATTTTTGGAAAGAAGGATTGGAGCTAAGACCTACCACCACGCTGCTCCAATGTGGATTTGTGGGCTACACATATCCCTAGAATACTCTAGAGATATGCAGATTTCTTCATAAGGTTTTCCTTCACCGAAAACTGTGTGATAAATTGCAATGATCAATTAGACACATAAGTTTTAATAGAAAAAGTCATTGATGCCTATCTGGGGCTAGAACCCATGACGTCCTCGAAAAGTTGCACGGTGTCACTGCTAAGCTATCACAGCTTCTATTTGAAAGATGATTAATTTTTATTGACTATGAAATTAAAAGAAAAGATATAAAAAATGCTATAAGTAAATATTATGCTGTGAATTAGTTGAGTAGAGGTTTAGATTCTGCAAATCAAGCCGAGTGTACTGTATTTTTTACTTATCTTATATTTGAAAATAAAATAGCAGTATCCTTTTTCCCACGTTAAGGTTACGTTTCACGTAATTACCCAAAGTAAATAAACATTCCCACTCAATTCCATAAAATATATCCAGTTATTAATGACTTATTTATGAGTCATCATTATACATCTCGACTTTGTTTACAAATATGCCATCTTGATCTACGTACAATATTTGTTAACGCTATCAGTTTGTTTTACATAACATTGTCGTAGACAAACAAACCATTATCTAATTATCACCACAGAGAATAAACTCCAAGTGATGGAAACTTCCAGTCTTAAAGCTGGTTCAGTTATACAGTCCGATGTCTGTTTGTATGTAGTTTTTGTGATTCGTTTTCCCATCTGTAAGTCGCTGGGTCCACGTACCGCTGTCTAGTCACGTTCCGCAAACCAGAGTCTGCAAACAGGTTCCATGCAATGTTTAACTGACTTTTATTTCTTTTCACTTTCATAAGTCCCGCAAACGTGCTTTTCAATTATGGAGAACTGTTGTCACAAAAGTCGCTTGTACTTCTGTTTTTGTTGACAAAATTCAATCTCTATTAACTCTTTTTCATAATTAACGACGTTGATTACAAACGATTAAAAGCGTCACGATTATACAGAGGGCCTAGGCAACTATACTCACTGTTAGAATCCCACTGCTGGGCATAGGCCTCCTCTCTCCGTTTGTGGAGAGAAGGGTTGGAGCTAAGACCTTTTAAAATTGGTAGGTTACACATATTCTCAAGAGATAGCAGGTTTCCTCACGATGTTTTTGCTTCACCGAAAGCGTGTGATAAATTGCAATTATCAATTAGACACATAAGTTTTAATAGAAAAACTCTTTAGTGTCTGCCCGGAGTTTGAACTCGTCACCCTCTCGAAAAAGTCGTACGGTCTCAGCTCTGGGCTATCACAGCTATATAATCTATGATCGCCTACAATCACGAAATTTTCGGTTTTTCGGACACTCATCAAGAGGAATCGCTGGGTGATACGTTTATATCGTATGTATTATAATACGAACGATCGCGTGAGCACTTGTACGATGATCGTGTCGATTATAGACGATCACATGTTCAGCGATCATCACCGATTGTATGAATAAATGAAGAGAAAAGCACATAAAAACATTAACAAACGTACTTTTGCGATTACGAAGTTTTCAAAACTCGCAGAACGAACGTGGCTAATAAGAATACAATTGTTGTAAATGACAAAACAAACGAGGAAACGAAATAAGCTTAATTACTGAGTTGGCAGTCGCAATCGCCTTGAGGACCGAGGGTCTTCTTAAGTAGACCCTTACAATTGTTTCAATGAAGGGAGTAATTATGGAAGAAATTTTTGACGCCTTGTTTAAACGGACTTCGCACTCTAAATATTATTTGAACCACTGTAAATATAATGTAATTTCATATTTTGAATTACATACAAAGTTTTCATATAAAAGCTGTATAAATATTAGTGACGTCATTGTCTTCTAGATATAATTCAAAGCCTATGCATAAACCGGCTTTTTAATCTCGCTAAGCTTCCTTTTGTGAATCCCCTCTTAAGTTCACAGTGGGAGACTGGACGAGTTTGAATTATGGCTATTGCAAAGCATAGTCGTAATAACAGTTTAAACTTTATTACTAGTTTCGTTTTTTTCCTTTTTTTAACGATTTTCGTAAATCATTTGCAGTTTATTTATGGGAATTTAATTTTGTTTAAATAAACAAGCGTCTACAATAACAGTTTCGTATTGATATTAAAAATTATATAAGTAGTAGAATAGTAGACGCGTAGACTGTTATCGTGTCATAGGTCAATAATAGATAGCATTTTTCAATGTCATCCTATTCCTGTAGAATTAATAGGATTTCTATAGTCTATATGTAATTCCGGTGTATAAGGAATAATTGTGCCAAATTACATCGATATTGGTTCAGAAGATTTGCCGTGAAAGAGTAACAAATATAAATCCATACTCACAAACTTTCGCATTTATAATATTAGTAGGAAGTAGGATTGTTGATATTAGGATTTGCAAGCTATATATTTGAGATCGAAACTATAAACTCTTGCAAATACAACTCTCTTTACTTTTCGTTTGAACAGATTGCGTCAATGGAACAGACAAACTTTGCTCTCAGAACTTGTAAGTGAGTTAAGTCAACCTCGGGGATAGCCGAAGGCTCCTAATCAATAACTACTACTGTTTCTTTTAAACCTTACACATCATTTGATACAACGTTATAAAGAACAGAAGGGAATTCCCCGAAAGATGTATACATACAAAAAACATCTTCAATTGTATATTTACGTGAATTTGACAATGCCATTACGTTATTTATGTAATTGTATGACGTAAAGAACGTCCCACGTTATAAATTGCCGCTTTACGATATTCTACTTCCTATAATGTATACAGGAAATAACGCCGTGTGGTATCGGGCTGAATAGAATAGTACCACCATCATTTCTAAATAATAATAATACTAAGTAAACTAAGATAAGTTGACCCACCGTGTGGTATCTGGTTTAGTAGAATGGACCACCCTCTTTCTTACCGAGGTATCGTAAAATACGACAGAGGTAAGTTGAAGTCAGGTAGGCGGCCGGTCGTAAAAACGCAGCCAAATCATTGACAGCATGTTTATAACATGTTGTGCCGACCCCACTTAGAGTGGGATACCTAAGGGCAGAAGTATGTTTAGTATGTTATCCCACATAAGGGCAGGAAGATGATGAATGTATACAGCAAATAATTCGTATGTAGATTATTGAAAAGAGTGCATAACTTATTGATGTATTTCAACTACGTATCCGTTGTCTATATCATAATTCTTTCTAGCCTTCTAAATACGCACTAAACGCTTTCAAGAATGAAAGTTATTGAAAATATAAGAAAAAAAGTTCTTTCCTGGAAGAATTCATGGTTATGAATTCTTTCAATTCTTCTCGCTTTTGTTTTTATAAGGACAGATTACGAGTGGGCAGATTACAAGTATAAAACATAGATGGACTGACTTGTCAGTATTCTAAATACCTAATTATGGTCAGACTAATAAATAGGTTTTCTCTTAGGGTAATAAATTTTAATTGGGATTTATTTTCTAATACCAAACGTATTTCTCAACGAATTGGTGAGCGTGTATTTATGGTTGCCCCAATCCCATTATTATACATATAAGGTTATGATGTCTATCCTAGGTTCAGCTGCCTATAATATAACGATGGTTAAAAACATCTCATGCAAATTGAAATATCATCCATATGCAATAATTAGATCATATGAAAATGGTGAAAATTAAATATGCTACATCTATTATTTACTATACTAATACATATATATAAAGTATGGTACATAAATATTTACGATTTAAAATGTGGTATTATTTATAACGTACGTTCAGTGCAGATTAGACTATAAAAAAATAACTATTCGAATACTTCGATATTATTAAATGCCATCATCACAGTCAGCAAATTTTTGTATGATTCATCATGCACTTCAAAACCACGACTCACTGTTTATAATATTGTTTAATATAAACTAATCTCAATAGTTATATAACTACTTTCTATGACAATTGTATAAGAATAGAAGTAATAACATAGTAAGTACTTTCTTCATTATCTAGTGTAAAGTGTACTCAGCAAATTTACGCAATACAAAAGTATGCATCGCATTAGTATATACTATTCTACTTACCACATGTACGACCAATATCCACTGAGCAATTTGTCTCATTTTAGACATAAGTTTCTTGTTAGACGGCATTGTCGCTAACACTAATAAAGGTACATAAGGAATTCACAAATAGCACAAAATGTTCAACTTTATCGACCGTTTCACTAGTGACACGCGCACACAAACTATAACTAGGACTAAGTACACTTTCACACTAACTAGTTCTAAATACACTCAATGTTTTTGTGGTTGTTTATCACGTAAATTCTTGTTTATGTCTAGGCGTTGGGCAGTAAAAACCTGCGATATAAACGCCTAAAACGGTTCGGTTGCCGACTCGACGAGTCCAACTGTAGACTGACAACACTGCTCAAACACTATACGCGAATGTGTAAAACGGTGACTCATCGCCCCGCATACTGTTTACCGAGGCTTGAGTCATCGCGCGGTGGAATAAACCATTTAGCGATACTAGCGCTGAGTGGGGCGCCGCACGCGATACAATGTAACATGGACGGACTCTCTACAGCGCTAGAGTGCTTTCTTGTTTAAAATAGACTCCATTAATACCTCGATTCCGCACGTGTCCTTAAGCATGTCACTCAAATATAAACTTTATTAATAGCGTACAGAGCTTTATTTGGAATATTGTGTATTTATATGGATACCAAACGTAAACTTTCGCGTTAAAATTTCGACTCGTTATGTTAGATTACGAGTTCGACTAGGTCGAATGCCGTTTTGAGGTCGTTTAAGCAGTACATACCAAAGTAAATGCCCAATGATAAAGGGAAACGCGTACAATTGCACTCAATGAGGAATGCTTTGGCCTTTGAATGCATAATTAAAATATTTACTAACTGGATTACAAATAGCTACAAGGCGTTTCGAAACGCTATTTTGTTGATCACGAGATAAGCTCGAAATGAGAAGACTGGGTTATTATGACAATAAACTACATTAAAAATTAAATAATAATGTATTCTATTTATATCTTACATAAAATAGATACATCTTCTCAAACTAATATGTAAACATTTTAGTTTAATTGAAAATTAATTTTAAATTGCGTCTCTATCGAAGAAGATTTTGTGAATTGGAAAGTTCGGATATTTTTCATTGTTTTTTCAAATAGATCGCGTCGGAATTACACAATATTTAAGGGCTATCGTCACATAAAACGGGCGTCACGTTCTTCGCTTAACATATCACTCCTAGTAAAACTTTTAGGTTTCCTTTTCAACTATTTATATGATTTTTTGAAAAACGACGGTTGATTAACAGTGCGAGGACACGATCGTTAGTATTGCATGGATTACTATGAAAATATGTTAACAGATACAGCGGCTATACTGCACTGGGACGGGGCCATATGCGTATCAACCTATAAATATTTTTTTGTAGCTACCGGGCTGCACGATGCGTATTTTTTTTCTATGTACCTATATCATGATGTGAATAAAGGTGGAATAAAGCTTATCATCAAACTGCATGTATGCTTGAATTGCTATAATAAAGAAATCTCACGCAAAATCAGTAAGTAATAGTAACAATTAGAAAGAGCTTGATTTTGTTATTAAAATTGGTCATTGTTCGGATTCGAAAGAAAGGCAGGCATGAATTTATAGTATCATTATTCCCCTGCCCTTATCCCATTCTAAGTTGGATCATAATAAGTTAGAACTCTGGCGCTAATTCTTTTATATGCCTGTCATATTTTACACAATCCAACCATCTCTTTTTCGGCCTCCCTTTAGTCATATATCCAACCATATCAATACTTAAAACTTGGTTGGTTACATGATTTTAAAACCTCCTCATTACATGTTTATACCATCTTAATCTTGCACTTCTCGTCTTTTCTATAATGGGTGCAACTTTCTGAATTCCCCTTACAACAGACATATATTTAGATATAAGTATTTAGACTCGTGATTTGCCAATATATATAGTTTACGTTAATAACGGCGTTTAGTGTCTTTTTCAAATAAATATCGAGAATACCTAAGCCCTTTTTTCACAATAATAGTAATATTTTAATTTATATAACTTTTTGATTGCATGTTAATTTATACAACTTTTCAATTTCAATTGTATAAAAGCGAGTTTTTTTTTCTGAGATCCTCTGATTGTTTAAAAAGAAAAAACATATGTAGGCAAATCTAAAAGGTAATTACAAAATTATTTTGCTATAATCCACGATGAAGTAAAATAGAAAATATATATAATGCTAAATGTAGAGTGGATCCGTTTTCATACCTGATACATGCAAAAAAAAATTATTATTACTTTTGCATTATGGATCTCCGCAAAGTAACGCCTAATTCTGTAAATTATTTAGGCAAATCTATTATAAAACAATTAGCCGTTACTTTACGGAGATCTATAACATCATCACCACTTATTTTGCATCCATGTGTTCGGAGGAAAAATAAATGGTGGGGGTTGAACCAGTTAATTTATTTATTTATTTATTTGAATTAATTAGAACGGAAACCAATTATACTAATTAACATTAAAAATCATACATAAAAAATAAAAACAATACACAAGATAGGATCTAAAATACAAACAACTATGGAAAATAAAAAAAAATAAAAACTTAACCTAGTAACATAGTGGTGTTATAACGCTCACTGAAATGTAGGCAACAATACACTATGCTTTTCCATTGGTCTGCAAATATGTCGCAGTTAGGCCACTCCGTTAACAGTTCGTTCAGGGCAGATAGTGTTCGAGGTATTGGTGATTTAGCCCGGTACACCGTACGAGAAAAAGGGACCGCAAAGAATTTTATACGCCGGTAACGGCCATACTCTTTTGGAACAAAGATGCTGCACAACTAATATATAATATATAACTATGTTTGCTTGGGTAATGCGTCGTTTTGTGATAGTCCACCTTACATCTAGCATTAAATATATTTTCTATTTAACGCGCAATCTAGCAATAATTTTATTATTACTTTTGTATTAAGCAAATTTATTTTATATAAGTAAAATTTGAATTCAATCTTTCCGTTCAAAGCGAGTCAAAATTGAGTTCTAAGGAGTCGGTTACACACATACAGGTGAAACTAATACGAAGCGTTTAAAAAAGGTTTCGCTCCATATTTACAACGATCTCTAAAAGAAGACAGTGGGCAGAATCGACTTTGGAGATGATCTAAGTTGTCGGGTGAATGCACTTAAATACTCACCGATGACGCCATTTTTTGACATACGAATACAAAGTCTCTTTAGGTGCTAACTGACATACAAATATTCTTAATGTAATGAATGTTTTAAATAATCATACCAACTTATACTGTCCTCTATGGTCTTAGTACAAGATAGACAGAGTGATAGTAGCATATCCTTACTGCAGTCAGCTATGCATCCAGCTGCAACGATTATCTTTGATATCAATCAAATTGTAATTATTTTTTGTTGAAAAGATTATCGCCGAGTTTCTTGCTGGTTCTTT
This sequence comes from Morpho helenor, assembly GCA_029227775.1. NCBI lineage: Eukaryota > Metazoa > Arthropoda > Insecta > Lepidoptera > Nymphalidae > Morpho > Morpho helenor. The sequence goes on from JARGCU010000006.1 coordinate 7,952,692, forward strand.
TCGTTAGGAGCAAACTTCCGAATCAGTGGTAGCTTCTATAAAAACATTTGACGATTCAAAAGTACTGTAAGGACGTAAGTAAGTGGACTGTCCACCTGAATAAAAAATATTTTGAACTTGAATTTGATAGCAGAAGAATTAGTAATACTCTTGTGTACCACAACAATTTATTATCTACGTCGTCAAATAACCGTAATTATTTGAAAAACATGTACTAACGTGATAAATATACACTTTGATGATATATACATATATGTATATGATTTTTTAATATATTGCACAAGATCAAAAAGTCAATTGGGTCTATAGTCGCAAATTTATCTTTTTTATTCCGTTATCTATAATGTAAACTATAGACAGATAAAGAACTGCTTTAGATTACAAAGGCTTCAATAATTTTATTTTTGGATAATCAATCTTATTTTGTAGTGCAACAGGTCATTTCTATGGTTTACACTTCACTGTTATTTCATCCATTTGAAATATAGTGCTGGAGAAGGATGTTTAGCGTTTCTTGGATGAAACATCCGACCAACGCATTAAGGAACTACAGATCAGGACCAGACCAGACCAGTTTCCACCATATGTCTCCGCAGGATTGTAGAGTTCTTTGGGCACGTTGCAAGAAAGAGCGGCGACAACCTTCAAAAGTGGCTTGTCACGGGCAAGATGGAAGGAAAGAGGCCCAGGAGATGGAACCCCTTGCGTTGGACCGACCAAATTCGCTCAACACTCGACTCCAGTGTCAGTGACGCCATCCACGCCGCAGAGGATAGAACTAAGTGGCGCAGAATAGTTCTAAGTAAAGTGCTACATAAACATCACGACCCTTAACTATGAGGATTACGACGCCAGTAGGAGGAAGTTATTTCGTCTAATATTTAGTGAAGTTGAATTTTAAGATGTTAAATGTTAAGTGTACAGCAACATATCGGTATTCTTGGCTGTTGAAAGAGAAGGTAAAGGTGAAGAGAGGAATTAGTAAAAGAAGGAGAAACATACTTTCAAGTAAAGTAGTACATAGGGAAGAGAGTGGTATAGGAGAGAGAAAACATGTGTAGGTCACATCGCTGCCGTATTGGAAGCCATCTGAGTTTTGAAATTGAACTATAGTAATTGTGAAACATGGTTGAACTTCCACAAACCAAGGAGCAGATTTTTTGGTCTGTAATGTCTATAGATTACCTGTAGAATGTTATAGATATTCCCTTCATGCCAACTTTAAAAGAAGCGAACGTTGATTGAACGTTGCGTTTAAAAATAATCAGTAGACTGTAAATACAAACAAAATAAATACACATCATGACTCACTACTTATCCATATTGATGAAATTACGCCGTTTATTATACGTACCAAATTGGTAGTTAAGTAGTTAGATTATGTTAAAAACAAAGTCACGACTGATAATAATTATAATGAATCACTCCATACCTACATACGGATAGCATTCAATATCGAATAAGATTAGCGGATATTTAATTATTTTGAATATTTTAAAATATTAATGACGGTCTGTAGTATTATTAATTTGGTAAATTATATGGGTAGTATCTATAGGTATAAAAATAAATAAAATAAGAACAGTATACAGGATCAGAGTAGCCGTGTTAGCCGAGCGGTGATACCACTTCCGATTACGAAGGATTCGGAGGTTCAAGGATCGGGAAGGCAAATTTGAATGTTTTTATCAAAACTTATACAATTGATTATATATCTTTTACTGATATTTATCAGCTCAAACCCCGGGCAGGCACCAATGAATTTTCAATTAAAAATTATGTGTTTAATTGATAACTGCAATTTATCACACGCTTTCTGGTGAAGAAAAAAAATGGAATCTTCTCTAGAGAATGTTGGAGATATGTTAAACCTAAAAATCCGCAATGGAGCAGCGTGGTGGCTTTTAGCTGGCCTATGCCCAGCAGTGGGATAGTATCAAGCCGTTACTTTTATTCAGTAAATTCTCTTTTTAATTACTGACTTTAATAGAGCGGATATTGAACCTACTCTTTCACCGTTTTGGATTTACTTATATCACTACACCTATAAGAACATAAATAAAGTTCAAAAATGAGTCACATGCTCCCGTATTACCCGCTGGGTCATATGAGTGAACTCACGTGGAACAGTGACTCATTTTTGGCGCAGGTGTTCAGTTCGGCGTTATGTGAAAACATAACATCAAATGATCTTTGCCGTAAGATAGGGGAATGTTACTAGGGGACTAGTTAATGCGAGAATAAAGAAAGTATATACTTTAGTAATAGCAATTAAGATTTTACTTCAAGATGAGTTAAACTTAATGTGAGAAAACGCTCTCTTATATGGAAAATTTGTTTGTAGCTTTGTAGTGATTGTGCGACCGCGATGCTGTTAAAAACTTTACGAGTCAAGCTAAAAATGCTTTCAAAAAAGGTTTTACCAAAATTTCATGTCCCTACTGTTAACCGTTGAGCAGTTTTCTCATCTGGAGCCAATCCTGGCAGCAGCATCAGGTCATGCTTATCATAAACATGCATTGTCATCCGGACAGGAACCGTATATAAAATTTCAGCTCAATCGGACACCGGAAAGTGGGTCAAATTTCACTTGCCAGATTCCTTCACATACATACATTGAAAGTTGAATAAAAGCTTTTAATAAAATGAATTGGTGGCACATATTTAGAAAATTTATTTTGTTTTGTTATTACCAAAAGTTAGCTAGCTAGCTTACGATCGTTTTTGATGGAAAACAAAAGGTAAACATAAGGACAAGGTTGACCACGCGTGCGATGTCATGACTTTTGAGTCTTTTTTTAAATTTCGTAAAGTTACCAGAGTAGATGAAGACCATACATAATATACATCATACCAGTTAGGTGCTTGAGAGAGAAGGTTAACCTTAGTTATTCTGATTATAGGGTCGGACTTATTTTGTCTTCGCGATACTAGATTAAAACTTAAAACAGCAGAGATTTGTAATAGGTACTTCATATAAAAACAACCTAGCCATATAACATTGTAGACAAGATGTCTATACTCTTAAGTTAATAGCCCTTATCTGAAGTTCTTGATAACAGTCTGCAAAAGATAGGAATGATAGCGATAAAGTACCTAATATACAAACATTAGAAACCTTAGATCCTTAGGAAGTTTTTTAAAGGTACAATCAACATCATCATCATTCTCCTGTCCTTATCCCGCTGTACGTGGGGTCGGCACAACATATTATAAACATGTTATCACGTGATTTGGCTTCGTATTTTACGATCGGCCGCCTGTCGTAGGTCAACTTACCTTAGTCATATTTAACGACACCTCGGTGAGAAAGAGTGGTCGGTGGTCTATTCTACTCAACCGGATACCACACGGTAGGTCAACTTACCTTATTTGCCTGTTTGCGACACCTCGCTAAGAAATGAAGGCGGGCTATCCTACTCAGCTGGATACCACACTGCTATTTTTTAAAGGTACAATAAAGCTTAATATTTTATACCTGCTTATAAATAGTAAAAAGCCTCGCAGAAATGAGTTTCCAAGTATACAGATTGGACATCCTGCTATAACCTGTAAAGAAAACCTTAACATAATATTTTATCTTAGATCAACAACAATGAACGTTATAGTTACCTTGTAGGTGTTACTTGCATACCCAGAAAAAGCTTAGATATTATTGTACTTATTGTTTTCTCTAAGCATTTGAGCACCACTTATCGGGCGCCAGTGTCAAGTTCAAAGCTTTAACGATAACGTAACAAAAGCTTACGCTGTCATAAAAATATGCACCCAGACACGTCACTTCCACGTGACGCGGTTTATTTATGACGCACATGTGGCCAACTGATTGTTATTAGCAATACCTTTAAACGGGCTTTCCTTTAATATTGATGGCATGGAAACCGCAATAACTCATTTTGCGAAGGTTAAAGTTTCAAAGATCCTTCAAGCGATATATGTGTATACATTACTAAATATAGATCACTTATATTGTATTTTATGCAGCATAGTTTTGTGTCGCGTGAGCAAAGCGGCTCCTTAAAGGATGTTTGAGAAATGTTCATGTCAATAAGTCATATGCATTTACAGGCTCTGTTATAACCTATTACCCCTACTGTATAGTAAACATTCAAGACTCTTTTTAACCTTAAAACCTTGATAAATGTTTTTATACTATACAAGACTTTTTACAATTAAAATACTTTTATATTTTTAATAAGTGATTTAATAACTAAAAATACATACATATATTATATATATAATTATATAATTAATTAATTCTTAAATTAACTGTTAAAAATGTCAATTCTGGCTAAACACGTTCTGAAATGATATATTAACATCTTTATGTAATTCATGTTTAAAGCAAATAAATGATTTTGAATTTGAACCAGGAGTACCTCAGTGCAGTCTCTATTTACCAAATAAAACAACTACCTTTTTTGATATTGGCAAGTTGTATTATATAATTTTTATGAATCAATCGTCAGTGTTATCGGTTTTTCCAGCAGTAAGTAAGTAACAGTCTAGTGCGGTAAATAGGGAAATTTCATTATTAAATACCTCCCTAACATTCTAATAGATTTTTGTTTCGGCATTTCTATTTTACAGTTGAAAAGAAATCCTTAAATCGCGATTAGGTGTGGACCCAATCATGGGTATATTTATTAAGGATTAATCTTCAGATATGATCTCGTCGCAAACCCTGCTCCATGCTGAGGGTTTTACCTAATTTATCCGAGGTGTATTAATACCACTTAAAAGACTCATTCTCTATAATCAGACAATGGCTATCAAAAGAATAAGAGCTTACTATATATTGACCTTTAATAAAAAATGTAGAATAGAAGAAAAAATTGTATAATAGCCTGAAATATTTAAAAATCATTTGAGTTATGCCGCAATATAGCTGATTATCGCTGGCGTATACATATACATTTGAACAAAATTTTAAAACCTATTGGTCAAAATATTAACCAAACTTCTTTCTTAACAATGCGTAGAGTATACTACAGTTATCACAATCGAAATATTATCTGTTTTTCATTAGATTAGATAGTAACATGATAGCTAACCATTTTAATCTAAAACATGTTTTATATATTTTAATCGAAAAGAACATATAATTAAGTGTCATATTTTTCAAAAAAATTAACTTCTCTCCACTCTGATGACGTGACTAGATAGCACAGACATATACATCGCTCTAACCGCAATAAGAGATTTTTCACCTTCGACGATGCTTCTACTACGCCTGGTGACGCGATAAGAGCTAACAGTATATTGATATTCTAAAACTGTTTCGTAAGCTTTTTTACTGGCCTTATTAATCTATTCATTCATTTACCGAAGGGTCACTTACAAATGTAATGTATCTAGTTTAATTTGATTTGATTTAATTCACGTTATCCTTTACTAAGCTCATGTTATTTAAAGTAGTCTACATTATTAGTAATTTTATGGGATGTGTGCGAAGTGAGGGTCTTATAGAGAATTATGGATACCTTTAGGCGATACTTATAATTTTGCTACTTGTAACAGAGTTCTCAGAGTTTCTCCATATTCAAAAGCCATATGCTTAACAATGTTGTGTTAATGTAGGCTTAGAAAGTTAGGTAAGCATATAATTACTATGAGAGTGGGTATTTTGTAGACGAAAAAAAACCTATAAATAAAATAATAAAAAAATATATATCCTCCTACTCTTATCCCACTCTAAGTGGGGTCGGCACAACATGTTATAGGCAAGCTGTAACATGATTTGGCTGCGTTTTTACGACCGGCCGCCTGCCTGACGTCAACTTACCTTAGTCGTATTTTACGACACCTCGAGAAGGAGGGTGATCTATTCTACTAAACCGGATACAACGCGGTGGGTCAACTTACCTTAGTCGCCTTTTACGACACCTCGGTAAGAAATGAGGGTGGTACTATTCTTAGCCGGACGCCACACGGCTAAAATAATAAAAAAATAAAATAATAATATTGGTTTCAATTTATGTATGTAATTGTTGACAGTTTGTAATCATATAATACTAAAGTGAATTATTAAAAATAGTTATATTAATAGTAGTTAGCTTTATCCTCATTGAGAAAGGGTGTTAGAATAACAATGAAGATGTTGTCTATGGTAGTTCATAAGATTTTTGTCCATGTACAGCTTCCTTCTTCCTGTTCCTGCCTTGTAACGGTCACGTATGTCGTATACCATACGATTACGGTGCTTTAAAAAGCACACAGAAGTTTTATTTATCGCTATATATTTTATCCATATTGACATATGTCAAAATCACAAAACTATTGAATTGTGTTGTGTTGTTATAATAACAAATTGTACCAGTGACACACCCCCATCGCATTGTTGTCGTATGACGCAGCTGTTACTGGGGATGCAGCTTGACTCACGTCCTGACTCACGGGGGGGTCACACGTAATAATCGATGATTAATTCAAATGACTTATTGCATTGTAATTGCTAATTGTGTAATTGTGAATGAAATTGAACCGTTAGAAATTCCTTGCACGGACACTACGATGTTAAGGCGCATGAGTCGAACAAATCATTATCCCACTCTAAGTGGGGACGGCGCATGTTGTGAACATGTTGTCATATGATTTGGCTACGTATTTTGTTACCGCCGACTGCCTGACGTCAACTTACCTTAGTCGTATTTTACAACACAGCGGTAAGAAAAGGGTGGTCAAGTCTATTCAACCAAATACAACACGATGGGTCAACTTACCATAGTCGTATTTTACGACACTTCGCTAAGAAAAAGCGTGGTCTGCTTTACTCAAACGGATAACACACGGTGGGCCTACTTACCCTAGTCGCCTTTAACGACACCTCGGTAAGAAATGAGGGTGGTACTATTCTACTCAGCCTGATACCGTATGGTGGGTCAACTTACCTTAGTCGCCTTTACGACCCCTCGGTAAGAAATGAGTGTGGTCTATTCTACTCAGCCGGATACCTATAAATTTATTCATACGATAATTACGGCTAAATACGGATAAATACGGCTCACGAAATATACTCGTATTAATACTTTTAAATTGTTCTTAAGACATCGATACAAGGAGGGTGTATGTAGGATGTTTTTTTATGTAATCTAGTTCCAATAATAAATGTCTATTACATAAATTTTGACTACGAGTATGTGCTAATTTGTAACAAAAATGTCTATTACATAAATTTGGACTATGTGCTATATAACAACTGATAGGACTTTTATACGTAATGCGCGCTTCCTTTCTGACTTATCTACCGAAAATAATACCAGATTATGTGTACCAAATATAATTTGATAATATTGGCTACACATAATCAGTTAATCACTTTAAGTACATTAATTTTATACTTAATAATTTCTTTTTCAAATGACATTCGCGAAGAAATCATTCATTCATAATTATCAACCATTATATAATTTTGTAATTGTTTTGTTTATCATTTGAATCATCTGATATTGAAATGATTTGCGGAATGCATTTCTAGGAATAATTTGTTGTAATTATGTTTTAATAAGAATTATTAAAGTAATTATCAGAATTCAATCAAGATCGGTAAATTTAACAATATTTATATTGTGTATTATTTTGCACTCAAAACAGTTTTATAAAAAAATACTCTTTTATAAATATTTTGTGACGGTATAAATAAGATATTATAAAATAATCTAAATAATATTATAAATCTCGTGACTCAACATGGATAAAAAATTTCCAGCAATACTTATGCACTTGACAAGCAATTTCACTTATATCTGCACATTTACTAGCAAAAACTTTTCATAAACTGGTGTAAATTTTAATTTATTCAGTCGTAGGTCAAGATCTCCCTGTCTGCTTCTGAGCGGTCCTTCTCCAAAAGTGGGAACTCAAAACGAATCACTATCAACATCATGGTGGGCTATTTTAACCTAAAAATGTATGTTTATAAACAGTATACTTCATAAAGAACTTTACTCGGCATTGAATCGCGGTAGAGTAATTAGCTGAAACCTTAAAGTAGAACTAAACGTCAATTATTTTCAATTGAATAAAATAGTCACGTAATTTGGGAGCTCCCATGTATGTATTGTTAAAGAAGGTTCAGAAGCGAATATAATGAAACCTATAATAAAATTCAACTTTTATTCCGGCACTCCACCATGTCCCAAAGCAAAAGTCACATCACACAAGATCAGTTGTTTTTACGTTGCCATCGAAACCTCCATTTGTGGTTGCGCGCCGAGCACGTCATCGGCTGTGTTCGTAGGACGCTCGGTGACACGAATTCTATAAGTGCGTTCTGGCGTCGCAGCGAGTTCGTTATCCATTAGCTGCACTCGTAATACGCACGATAGTAGCGACCTCTTGTAATATACGTTTACAATTGTATTTTAGGGTTGTAGTTATGCTATGCTCAGACGGAAGCGCACCCTGCGCCGCCTATGGGCCCGCACTCGTTGCCCCAGGGTAAAGGCTGACTTGAACCGGCTTGCAGAGAAGATCGCGCGTGCCGTAGTCGCTCTCGACGAGGCGCGATGGGAGGATACCGTCGATCGAGCGACGGAACACGACACAGCGCTGTACTCTCTCTGCAAGAAACTCACCGGACATGACACCCCCGTCTACCCGCTGCTTGATGTAACGGGTAGACGCACCTATGCCGCCAAGGGTCGTGCTGAGATCCTGGCGGCTCACCTGGAAGAGACTTTTACGCCCAACGCCCCCAACACCTCCAACCTCCAAGTCATCCGTCATCACGCGGCTGTCCAGGATAAGCTGGAGAGGTTCCTGTCGGCCCCTACACCGCCGCTCCGGGGAGAGGACTTCATCTCCCTGTCAGAGCTGCGGTCGGTCGCTGATCGCCTTAACAAGCGAAAAGCGCCAGGCCCCGACGGAATCACCAACGCCGCGCTGATGCTGCTGCCCCGAACAGGTCTCGTAGCGCTCACGAGACTGTTCAACGGAGTACTCCGCACCGGCCACTTCCCAGAGGCGTGGAAGACCGGGAAGATCATCGTTCTTTCCAAGCCGGGGAAGGACCGCCGCCTGCCTGGAAGCTACCGGCCGATCACCCTGCTCTCGCACATAGCCAAGCTGTTTGAGCGTCTGCTGCTGCGTCGAGTCACGCCCCATCTGCCCCTGCGCGAGGAGCAGTTTGGATTCCGCAGCGGCCACTCGACGACGCTCCAGCTGGCGAGGGTCATAAACCACCTGACCAGTGAGCGGAACAACGGGCGCTACACCGTGGGGGTCTTTCTCGACATCGAGAAGGCCTTCGATCGTGTGTGGCACGCCGGGCTCCTGGTCAAAATTTTGGACACCACCATGCCGCCTGCTTATGTGCGAGTGCTGGCATCGTTTCTACACGGCCGTAGCTTTTACGTGGCAGTGGATGGTGCCGAATCCCAGCCACGCACCATCCAAGCCGGAGTACCCCAGGGCAGTTGTATATCGCCGCGCTTATACGCGGCGTATACGGATGACATCCCCACCCTGCGCTACCATCTGCGGGAAGGGGAGGAGGACGTGCTGTTGTCGCTCTTCGCTGACGACAGCGCGTATTTCGCGTCGTCCTACCACCAGATCGTCGCCACCAACCGCATGCAGCGTATGCTGGACTTGTTGCCGGAATGGCTGGACAAGTGGAGGATGGCCGTCAATGTCGGGAAGACGGCCGCTCTGCTCACCAGCCGCTCCAAACCGCTACGTCAGCTGACTTTACGAGGCCAGGACGTGGAGTGGAAGACCACAGTGAGGTTTTTGGGGTGTGAGTTGGACCGCAGCCTGCGCATGGTCCCCATGGTTAACCGTGCCGTGGGCCAAGCTGCTGCTGCCAGGTCCCAGCTCCACACGTTGTTCACATCCCATTTACCTGTCAACACCAAACTGCGAGTCTACGGTGCCTACGTCCGCTCGCGCTTGACGTATGCGGCACCCGCCTGGTACGCGCTATGTTCGGCGTACCAGAGGCGAAGGCTTCAAGTCCAGCAGAACCACTGCCTGCGACTGATCGTAGGAGCCCCGAGGTATGTGCGGAACGACGTCGTGCATCGGGATACCAGAACGCCGACCGTGGAGGAGTATGTCCGTCGCCTTGCGCGCCGACTGTTCGCGCGCGCGGACAACAGCGCGCACGTACACCTCCATGGCATCGCGCCACTCCATGCGCGACCACCCGATGGACGTTCCCTGCCTCGCGAGCTCCTGCGATCACCGTCTCCGCGGCCCGATGCGGATGACGACTGCGACGACGAGGACGACGCGACGGGCGAAAGGGCGAAAACACCGGACACGACACCACCCGAACGAAGACTACCAGAAGACGACTTTGAGGTCTGGGAGCTACCATTCCCAGACCTCCCCACCGAACAAGAAATCCATTAGGTCACCTAGGTGACCTGGGCTTAGGGCCCAAATACCGACACCGTTAGGTCACCTAGGTGACCTCGGCCCACGGCCGGAACACATACCGGGCTTAAGTGCCCGCGAGGAGATGCCCGGGTAGAGAGGATTTCCTCGAGGCCCGCACCCCGTTTACCCCCACCCGGGGAGTAAGCGAGAAGACCCTGCTGCTGGTTGTAGTATATTAAGACCACTGTCACAATGTACTCAATAAATATGTACATTACTTAGTAAAAAAAAGGTAATAAACCAATAAAAATTATACGGATTACAGTAAGTTAGAAAAAAAAGTAGGTACAATAAAAAAGTCAAAAATCATTGTAAAGTATTACCATAGATAAAAAATGTCCTATGTAAAGATAAACATGTCTTCGTGCCAGAACATTTGATAAGATCATTACTGGCAACATTCTTAGATATTTAATGAGTCAGAGTTTAAAAAGGATATGTTTAAGTACATGTATGTGGACGACTGACCGAGTTCGTTGTTCAGATAAGAGTATTAAAGTTACGGACACATTTAAGTACAATTCGACTACGGTATCTTTTAATTGACATAGATGTCAATTTATACAAAGCTGAAAAGTTTGTTTGTTAAAACGCTCTAATCTCAGGAACTGTTGGACCGATTTGAAACATTCTTTGAGTGGAAGATAGTCCATTTATCAATGATGGCTATAGACTATATCACGCTAAGATGATTAGGAGAGGAGCAGCTATAAAAAATATTGTGACAACGGCAAAATTAAAGTTTTCCTTACGTGCGCTAAGTAAATGGTGTGAGTTATTCAAAAATCTTTATAAGTAACTTATGATAACTATTTCTATGTTCAAAATTTTAATTCAGGACAAAAATTGTGACACATTGATTTAGATGCATGTATACTCGTATAGTATAATAGTATCGTTTATCAAAGGATAAAGAAAAAAAGCACATTTAGAAAAATGAAGTAAGTACAAAGGCGGATTTATGTCTTCAAGACAAAAGTCGTTGAAGCTGGTAATCGTGTACGAAGATGATGTTAAAAAAATTTAAATTCCTTTTTATTAGTGTGCCATTAAAGTTTTTGAGTATAAGGAACTAATTTTTAAGTTTGAAAAACCAATTTGAAGTAAACACAAAAAACATCCAGAATTTTTATTATTCCGACAAGAATTCTCATGTGGAAACATTATGAGTCCTATATATTTTTGAGGTTTCTTACAATACATGTAACCTACCCATCCGCATTGGTGAAGCCTGGTCTATATTCCAATCGTTCACTCTTAAGAAGAGAGGCAGCATTCACCCAGTAATGCGAATAAACATTAAATCAAATCAAATATCTTTATACAAATAAGCTCTTTCAAGCGCTTTTAAATCGTCAAGGATCAATATTATCAATGAAGCTACAACTAGTTCGGAATGTTGCTCTTACCGAGAAGAACCAGAAAAAAACTAGGCGGTCAATCTTTTAAACATTTTCAATTTTACATTATTAAACCGCAGTCTTGTATGAAGCTAAAAGGATTTTCAAATCCAGGCTTTTTTATCATCCAAATAATCTTCAATTTTGTAATATGCTTTACGTATAAGCATTGTCTCTTATACTTAATTTAAACCTTTCTGTAGACTGATCTAGTATTGATTGTGGAATTTTATTGTAAAAGCGAATACCGAGACCATCGAATGAGTTGGCAACTCTGCTGAGTCACGACACAGGTATCACCAGCACATCTCCTAAGAAACTCATAAGTTTTCAAGCGGTCTTAACGCTTTACTAAAAATGTCAAGAAGTCATAATCAAATACATTAACAATTAAATCACTTGCATATATCTTTTTTAATGTGTGTTCCTACCCTAACATGAGTTGAATGACTCTGTGAGTCATTCTTTAGCAACACTGCTGTACGCTCTTGGAAAGGTCATCGCGATTCTTTTGAATGGACTTGATGCGTCAATTTATCATATACGTGTACTAGCTTAAGCTTGCAGTTTCGATCAACTTAATTTTCAGGCACTCTGCTATCTACCTTTCTATACTAATATTATAAAGAGGAAAAAATTGGATGTATGTTTGTAATGATTTCACACAAATACTTCTGGAGCGATTTCAAAAATTCTTTTACCATTGGAAAGCTGCATCTTTACTGAGCAACATAGGCTATATTACATTAAACAAATAGGGTAATAAAAATATAATAATGTTTTTGTCTGTGGTAGCCCAGTGGTAACACCGTGCGCCTCTTTCGAGGAGGTCTAGGGTACAAACCCCGGGCAGACACCAATGAGTTTTCTAGTAAAAACTTATGTGTCTAATTGATAATTGCAATTTATCACACGCTTTTCGGTGAAGGAAAACATCGTGAGGAAACCTGCATATCTCTAGACAATTCTGGGGATATGTGTAACCTACCAATCCGCATTGGAGCAGCGTGGTAGGTCAAAGCTCCAATCCTTCTCTCCAAAAAAAAAAAAAACCGAGAGAAGAGGCCTATGCCCAGCAGTGGGATAGTAACAGGCCGTTACTTACTAATGTTTTTGTCAAATTTAATTTTAAAATTATTTAGTACACAAACATTTTGACCAACACCTTCGTGTCTTATGCACGAGAGCTTAATTGATCATTAAAACATGTCAGTAAAACGATGGTGTAACAAAACGTTTGGACGTTTCGAAAGTCAGCGACGATTTGACATTTGGCAGTTACGAAATATATTAAGACATGTTAATATTACAATGGCGATTAGCATTCGCTGTTAAAGAGATCAAGGACCCTTGGGCATAGAACGAAATTATATAGACATTGCAACTACTTACAAAAATATTAGAATCAAGTATACTCCGTAGGTTTAGGTAGTTAACTAAAGGTAAACATGTCAAAAAAAGGTTATTTTTAATACATTACCCTTAATATTATTGTTATTTACTTTTGTTTTAAACATTTAAAATTAATGATTGTTTTTGCGCCATTTTAATAATTTTAAAAACTTTGAAAGAAATATTTATATTTAAATATTATTTTTTATTTTATTTTTATGTCATTTATTTATTTATTTTTATTTTATTTATATTATTTAAAGTAATCTGTTGTAATCTGTCGACATTAAGAATCTTTTTTTGACGTGTGACATGAAAAACACTGGATTTTAAACCTTTTCTAGAAAACGATGAAAGATATCAAATTTAATACTACATTATCACCGAGTGATAAAAGATTGATATTGTGTTGAAATAGATAATCTTATATAATTACTATTGCCAGAATGATATATTAAAGTTAATTGGTTTTAATCTGCATCTGATGAATATATGTTATAAAATTTTGATATTTTTAAAACTAACATTTTTATGTTTGAATTGCAGTTTCAATTTTTTTATTTGTAGATCATATTATTGCAATCAAATGTTTGGCACACGTGAGTCATATGGTTTTGTTTGTTTACATTTAGTTAATTACTATAGAATTCTATAAAAAAGAGATTTGAGTTAACTAAAAATCGAACTCGTGTGAAAAAAACCACCATTACAATTAGTGCAAACAAATGTTACTCATACAAAAAAAAACTTAATTACAGCTAACCCTTTAATCTTATAATCCAAAATGAAAGATTGCCATAAGGAAAATCTGTAACTTCCCTTCTCCACTGGGTATTACCCAATGACCGCGTGTGTCTGTATAAATAATCACTAATAAATCAGCCTTAAAGGCTAAATTATAAATATCAGTTTCTCAGAAATAAGAACGTGTGTTGTTTATTCTTAACATTAGTATGTTGAATATCTATTTTTTTTATTAACTCAACTTTAATCATCGCAGACCTTTGCAACTTTGCCGCCAATCTCCCAACAACCTCCGTAATTTCTAAAACTATTGTCTCAGTAAGTATTAAAATAATAATAATATAATAACGTTATTCGTGAATAAGTTAAACTACTTTAAATTACTTTTCTAACTAAGATATCGTGAAAAAATCGTGGGACTCAACTTAAAGCTGCCTTTCAGTCCCCGCCTTGACGAATGTAACTTTAACATTAATGTGACTTTGACATTTGTAACTGCTAAATCATCCTCCTGCCCTTATCCCACTCTAAGTGGGTTCGGCACAACATGTTACAAATATATTGTCACATGATTTGGCTAGGTACGTATTTTGCCTGACGTCAACTTACCTTAGTCGTATTTTTGGACTCCTCGGTAAGAATGAGAGTGGTCCATACTACTCAGCCGGGTACCACACGGCGGTTCGACTTAACTTAGTCGCCTTTTACGACACCTCGGTATGAAATGAGGGTGGTACTATTCTATTCAGCCGGATGCTACACGGCCTGTCGGATATTCAAATAGAATTACCGTTCCTTATTCTGGACTGTCGAGTAAATAATCAGGTTGGGATTAATATTTTACACTCATGGTTTTAAATAGGCACTTAACGATAAAATACTTGTCAACTATATAAAAGTTATTATACATTGTTAACTCTGTTTATTTGTGTAACAAAAACTAATGCATGTGTCATCACTTTAACCGAGATAATAAATGATAATACATGACTCACATACTTATTAGTATCTATTGCAATATGATTGGAATAGCAATAAATCGGTCAATATACAAGGTTGTTGCTTCAACTATGAATATGATAAAGTCGAATACATAACATACGAGTATATGTTGGACAGTAGATTTGTAAGTGAAATGACGGAATCAAAAAGATAAGTCGTACGTAAAAAAAATTAAGTTTATTTCCCACACAACAAATTACAAGTTTCATTAAAATAAGATGTTATTTATCATTTTCTGTGACTAAATAATCACAGATCGATGTAGTGAGCGTCACCCACGATTGTCCTAAAAATATGTTTGACCTTTTTATATTGGAATTAAACCCTTATTTATAAATGAGTATTTAATAGATGACTCGTTTTCTGTGACTAAAGTAGCCTTCATATAGAACGGTATGTTTTTTATTCCGATATTATCTATTGTAAAGTAAACGGGTGGTATGAGTAAAACGTGTGTGTGAGATATAAAGGCGTGTACTTACTTTAGGTGCGGATATCTCGTGGAAAGAACTTGGTCGTGGCGCCGGGCCGGCTGCTACACAATCGACAGGGACGCTGTAATCGGCGCAGAGCGCGGCCTGTAACAAACGATAAAACAACATCAAATCTAAATAAAACTTATGTTATATATCAAGCTTCTGCTTGTGATCTCATACGTGCTAACCTCAGTACTAATATAAAAATTTTATAATAATAATTTTATAATTATTATGCTATTTCACATTTCAGCTCATCTTTTATCTTCACTATTACACATTTAATCTTACATCATGATCATATTAGTACAAGGTCAAGATGAAAGATAATACCTAATAGGTGAGAAGTTATATACACATTTATAAAATGATTTTTGAACATGTTTTAATAAACTGTCACCGTCGGGTTTTATATTTAAGTAGTAATTAGTGGAAGTAGCGAGAAAGTACTATTGTTATTAAAATTTTCATAATATAGTTTACATTTATTCTAAATAATTAAATAATTCATTTTTTATACAACAATTAAGAAATATTTTTTTATTTAGGGACGAATAAAAGTTTGTAAAAATATGTGTTCACCTTAATTTAAATACGATGGCCTGATGTAATAATAAATTTAGTATCGACTGTATCCATAAATACAGATATTTGCTTTGATTTTGAGTTCAGTCAGAAATTAGAGTCCTAACAAATGTAAGCACTGAGCTCCCAATGTAATATATTCCTTTTTCGGGTGTAATATATTGCTGAAAAGGGTCGCTGTAAATATCTGCTATAATTGGTTGCGAAGTTCCATCGGCATTCAATTTAAAGAGTAAAACAAACAAATCGGACTCGAGTATCGTTCGGAACCAATAAAAGCGTGGAACATAAAGGGAATCCACCCCAGTAGAAGGAGTTGAAATTAATTGGTCGCAATTATCTTTTTGTTTTGCCTCGAAATGAAACTCTATCTAAAGAATTAGCTTCGGTGTTAAATTTAATGTTTAATGATTTTTTGACGACGTTTGACGCAACCTCAAGATCTTTTACATATGAGATCACGTATCAGCTTGAATTCTCATTCTTAATAGTGGTATTAACTTATAATTGTTCGTTAAATACAGCATCTTACTAAAATATTAAATTAAAACTTTATATAATGTTTATTTATTACTTAAATATTAAATAAAACTCTATATAATATTTATTTAGTAGCGTAGTTTTATCGACGTATAATAACTCGCTAGAGTCGTTTAAGCTGTGATAGCCGAACGGTGAAACCGTGTAACTCTCTCAAGGTAGTCATTGGTTCAAATCCCAGGCAAGTACTAATGAGTTATCTATTAAAACTTATGTGTCTAATTTATAATTGCCGTTTCTCACATGCTTTCCGGTGAAGGAAGACATCGTGATGAAATCTGCGTCTGGAGAATTCCTGGGATATGTGTTACCCACAAATCCGCATTGGAGCAGCGTGGTAGGTCTTAGCTCCAAGCCTTCTCTCTAAATAAGGAGAGAGGAGGATGGGCCTCCTAATAATAGATTCTCCTATATAATATACTCCTATATTTATAGAAAATGTGGTAATATGGTAAAATTTATGTAGTCTACATCTACTCCTTGGCTCGCCGAGTACGATACAAGAATCCTTGAGGTACCTGGCCAGGGCTCTCGGTTTCGGGAAATAATTTGGCTGCCTTCATTCTCACGCACATAGGTCGTCTAACAGTGGCTAAGTGCGTAACAGCCCGCAAGTAGAAAAGAAATAGTTAATAAGCGTTGTCTTATTGCATCTATATACTAATATATAAAGCTGAAGAGTTTGTTTGTTTGATTTTTTGAACGCGCTAATCTCAGGAACTACTGGACCGATTAGAAAAATTATTTTAGGGTAAGATAGTCCATTTATCGGAGAAGGCTATATACATTACGAATAGGAGAGGAGCAGTAATAAAAAATAGTACAAAAACGACAAAATTGAAGCTTTCCTTGCGTGCGTTGAGTAAACGGTAATACTTATTCAAAAATTATGTACCACAAAATTGTTTCCCTCTAAAAGTTCTATATAAAAGTTCGCGGCAGCATATGTCTAGCTTTTAAGATTAACTTTAACCACTTAACACTAACTATTTTGATGGTTATCAAAATACTATATTACGGTTTTAATCCTTTCACGCGGGCGGAGCCGCTGGCGATTGCTAGTAGATAATATAGAGCTTTAAACTTAAAGTACCAAAAGTGTAATCTCCTATTAAAAATACACCTATTAAATAACTAGACAAGTGCATATAAATTAACAGGTCAATCCTCTTACGTGTACACTTTAGTTAGTATAATTAGAACTGAATTAGAAGAATTAGTATGGCGTGAAAATAGCGCCTTAGTCATATCTTAGATGTCCTATGACTCAAGTATTAAACACAAAAGAACAGAAGTTAGAAATTTGAAATCTACGTAGAAGCCTGTTGTGTTCCCACTGCTGAGGAAAAGTTTCAATAAGCATTATATAAGGATAAGGATTCAATAAGGATTATTTGGTTTATTTAAATAGCGGATTGGCAACTTAAATACATACAAAGAATTTTCTAGAAATTATGAGTCGAGATGAAATTATTTTAGTAGTCTCGGATGAGCACTGAAAGTCATTAAATTAAATTTGAATAGATTTTATAACGAAAAACATATTTACAAGGGGGATGCAACGTATTTTGAATTGAAGAGATGGCATCAATAAGGTTTTAATGCCATACTACATATCGCTCATTACAACTCAAAAAATCATGTTTTGAGATAAATGGGTTTAAAATATTCGTTGCTAAGGAAAATGTATAAAAAATGCTGTAGTTTGCTTTGACGAACGACTTAATATTAAGTTATGAGTTCTGCCTTATTGCTGCTGTAAAAAAATATGTATTTTACATTTACACGTATTTTTAGTCCAAAATACGTATTTTTTAGTAAACGAAGCATTATGTGTATATTCTTATGGAATATTTAAATGCTGTCGTAGAAACATTAAAATAACATTGTGTAAAAAGTTTAAAACATTCCAGGTATATGCTATAGAATTATTATGCGATACTTTCCTTATATTATTATAAAACACACACAAAGTATACGGAAGTGTTTCAAAATCCTTTGAGATAACCCCTGCATATATTTCGCCAATATGGTTCTATCGATAGCTGATGTTATGAGAACCGCATAGTTGTGATATTGAGTTATGCAGACGGGCTGCAGATGATGGCTTTTCATATTAAACGTCTAGCTATGTCTAGTATATTCTTAGTCACTGCAAATATTATCATAAGTATTTTATCGTTATTGAAAAATCTATTTTCCAACAAAGTTTGTAATTAAATAACCACCGTATAACCAGAGACATTTTAATGTTTACTATAAAATAATTTTTATGCTAGTTGACAATAGATTATTGTTTTCCTTTTTTTAATAATATTACTCTTAGTATTGTTTTAGAATGGTCACTTAATCTTACTAATATAATAAATGCAAAAGTTTGTGAGTATGGATGTATATTTGTTACTCTTTTTCGGCGAATCCGCTGAACCCATATCGATGAAATTTGGCACAGTTATTTCTTATACACCGGAATAACATATAGGTTATAAAAATTCTGTTAATTTTACAGGAATAGGATGACATTGCAAAGCGCCATCTTTTATGAACATCTATTATCACGCAAATGAAGTTGCGGGTAAAAACTAGTTAACTTATAAAGTATACTTTTTATAATTATTCATAGACTTAAAAGCTAAGAATTATTTTCGTAATAACTTTTTCAGTATTGGTTTATCAATCTATGTCACTAAAATATATTTAAGACTTATAAAATATAATTTTATGCCATTTGTAATTATAACAAGTAATTTTAAAACATTAACAAAGTAAATAAATCAAAAAATTGTTCTGCAATATCAAGTTTTTAAATAAATCCTCATTATTACAAAGACGTCAAGAATCACAGACTATAACAAGAAAAACTTTCAAAGACGTCGAAAGGAAGTCGCTGGAATCAAGTCGCTAGAAACATCTGGAGCTTAATAATAAAATTTAATAAGAATAAAAAAATCTTTTATCTTCAAGTTATCGTGTCTAAAGAACTTCGTTGTTTCTTAAGCAATACTTCGCTTTCTTTCATAGTAAATAATCAAGTTTGCCTCACAAAAGGCACGTATTCATAGTCCTTTATACAGTCTCCCCTGCAATCAGATTATCATAAGTCACAGATCAACGGAGCGTGTAGATAAAATTATCGGCGACAAAGGGAACGTTAATTGTTTTATCAACTGTGTACAGTTCACTGCGTGGCCGACAAAGTTTGTGTAATTTTTGATGAGCGGTGAAATAAGGAGGGGCATTAATCGTAACAGAAGCGATAAGAATTTCGTTTGAATTTTCATTTAATGCCCATGGTTTCAATTTATTAACTTTTTCTTCCCTACAATCGTCTTAAAAAAACGATTAAATTAATTCTTTCTACTTAAGAAACCACTTTTTAACTATATCGCTTTATTACTGCAAGATTAATATGATCCGCCGTGTGGTATCCGGCTGAATAGAATAGTACCACCCTCATTTCTTACCGAGGTGTCGTAAAAGGCGACTAAGTTAAGTCGACCCGCCGTGTGGTATCCGGCTGAGTAGAATAGACCAACCTCATTTCTTACCGAGGTGTCGTGAAAGGCGACTAAGGTAAATTGACCCACCGTGTGGTATCCGGTTTAGTAGAATAGACCACCCTCTTGGACATATACATAATTATAAATGAGGATGAAAATCATGTGAACAAAGTAAATATGAATGTGGATGTATATTTGACTATGGCCAGGTCTAATAAGAGATGGTTGGATTGTGTGAAGTATGACATGCATGTAAAAGGAGTAACGCAAGAGTCGACGAATGACGCACAAAATGGAAGAGAAAAACATTGTGCCGACCCTACTTAGACTGGAATAAGGTCAGAACAATAAATTATTTTTTTATTACTTCATAGAATATGTAAAATTGATGTAAAAAACAATCAAAATTGAATTCATAATTAAAGGATTGATTATTTAATTAATTTATTTATTTATTTATTATATTTATACTCCTTTATCCAACAGTGGAAGAAAAAAAAGGGCTAATGAACTAAGACTATATTGAAAGCATAATTCTTTTAATATCCGCGGTAGAACTAAATAGATTATAACGATTTTTGCGGTAGCCTTTTCAGCATCCATTAGTCACTGACTACATTATTTAAAAAATCATTTTATATTGAATTCTAAAGCCGAAGATATTTTTACGCTCTTTCGTCCATTAAGCGAGAAAATGTGACCGTGATATTTTGTTGGGCGAATAACCTTTGATGTCATTGATTTTGCTCTGCGGCTGACGTGGGCAGCTTTTGATTTATAGCTTGCTAACTGGGATGTTGTTGGTGCGGAATAGGCGATAAGAGTTGTAAATATATTTAACCCATTAAAGCTTATTAGATCACTGTTTCAATCATACACCTAAAAAATCACTTTTCTTTGAAAAAAAACCGTAATTATAAACCATCATAATATACTATCTGAACCACCATGTGATATCCGGCTGAATAGAATAAGCCACTCTCTTTTCTTACCGAGGTGTCGTAAAAGGTTACTAACGAAAAAAATAAAATTACCTGTCGTAAAATACTTAGCCAAATCATGAGACAGCATGTTTATAACATGTTGTACCGACCCATGAGGATGAGGAGCAGATCGCTGTTTTATGTGATAAAATAAGCAAGTACTTAATCAAAGTTTGTATTTATAGTACTGGTTAAAATAGACGGAAAGAGTCTATAGTTCCAAACAACACCATGGAAAATATTTTTAAGTTATCTGTATACGTATTAAAAAATTACAAAGAAGAAGGACCATTAATGAAATTACTTATTATATTAATAATATAAGTACTAACTTATAAATTTAAATTACTTAATAAACGAACTCAAAAAATACCCTTAATTCGACATTTCGATTAGTTAAAAGTTAACGTCAATTAGAATTCACGTTACATTCAAACAATTACTTTAACTAATTAAGTACCAAAATTAATTAAACTAACAGGGCACATTTATTAGATGACAATTAAAGCGATTCTACTTGTCACTGAATAATTTTATAGAAATAAAGTGTATTTGGTCACGAATAAACCAAAAACAACGTTGTGAAAGCCGAACGGTGAAATCGTGCGAATATTTCGAGGGATCACGGTTTCAAACTCCGGGCAGACACCAATGAGTTTTCTGTT
Source organism: Morpho helenor (assembly GCA_029227775.1). Taxonomy (NCBI): domain Eukaryota; kingdom Metazoa; phylum Arthropoda; class Insecta; order Lepidoptera; family Nymphalidae; genus Morpho; species Morpho helenor. The sequence goes on from JARGCU010000006.1 coordinate 7,974,362, forward strand.
AAAACTTATGTGTCTTATTGATAATTGCAATTTATCACACACTTTTTGGTGAAGGAAAACATTGTGAAGAAACCTGCATATCTCTAGAGAAATCTAGGGATATGTGTAAACTACCCACCCGCATTAGAGCAGCGTGGTAGGTCTTAGTTCCAACCCTTCTCTCTACAAACAGAGAGAGGAGGCCTAAGCTCAGCAGTGGGATAGTAACAGACCGTTACTTTAAATCAAAAATATATACAAAATTTTATACTTTCTATACAACAATGAAAATATTAGGAACTGTGGGTGACAGACAACTGGTAAATATTATTTTATATTATATAATTTTAAATACATACTTAAATACATATATACACCCAGACTCGAAAAACCAACAATTTTTTGTTAGAAAATGTTGGCCCTGGGTGGGAATCGAACCCACGACCCGCGGAGCTGAGGCCAGGGTCACTACCAACTGCGTCAAATATTTTAATAACCTTAAAAGCGAGACATGTACTGTCGCGGACTTTTATTTAGAACTTTTAGAGGGGAACAACTTTGTAATATATGTTTTTTGTATAACTTTCATCGTTTACTTAGCGCACGCAAGGAAAGCTTTAAATTTTGCCGTTTTCATAATATTTTTTATTACTGCTCCTACTCATCTTAGCGTGATGTTATATAGCATATAGCCTTCCTCAAAAAATGGACTATCTTACACTCAAAGTATTTATCAAATCCGTTTAGTAATTTCTGAGATTAGCGCGTTGAAACAATCAAACATACAAACTCTTCAGCTTTATATATTAGTATAGATATTTGAAGAATCCTGTAACGAAATACAGGTTTCACTACAATTTTTTGTTCGCCGCACATTATGAATTGTAAATATCAATTAAGCAGATGAGTTTTCATATAAAATTCATAGCGCAGGATTTCAACCCGCAAACCCTCGGAAAGTCCATGTGCTCTCATTGTTCGACTGAATATTTTATAACTTAGAATAGATTAATTAGGTTTCGATATAAAGTCTGTACAAAATAGCAATCTTTTAGAGTTTCTCAAGCCGACTAAAGACTAATGGCGTCAAATTTTATTTTGAAAGGGTGAAATAGAGATAGTAAGTAGAAATGCTCTAGAATTTATAATTTAATATTACAATTACGAAAGTATGCTGTCTGTCTGTTAGGCTTTCATGGCTAATCCGCTGGAGCGATATTAATGTAATTCAGTACAATTGAAGCTTATATACCAGGCCAACATATAGTGTAAAAAATCCTATATTTGCGACGGAAAATCGAAAAAACCTACACCATTCATTTTTACAAATACCATCTAAAATAGATGCGGATAAAGTCGCGGGTCTCTAAAATATCACTAATCAGATATGACATATCTATATTTATTATTATTATTGATTTTTAATAAATATTTTTTTTTTTTTTATTTGCACGCATAAAGTAATAATCAGTCTCTCAAAGGTTGACTGGAAGAGATCCCTTTATGGGATAAGTCCGCCTTTGTGCGCTATTTTATAAGCCAGTAATTAGTGTTTTTTTTACATTTTACTTTGTATTTTTTTTTTGTAAAATTGTGTACAATAAAGTGATACAACAACAACAACAACATGGTTTTACTAAGTAAATTTATTATAAATTTTAGATGAAACCATTTCTTTCAATTTCGTATTTTGTATAAAAAACAGTTATTTCATATATTGTTCAGGATACTTATACAAATAAGTAATATACAGTAATATACAAATCTATAGTTATCGGTACTTCTCAAGCTATCGCTTTAGTATCCACATACGGCTATCTAAACCACTGTGGTGAATAGCTGGGATACTAGACGCTCTGAAATTTAATTAACCACCCCACCGATACACTGTAACCCTTCCATTAACAGGAATTAGGTTTAGACGCCTATTACATTATATACATAACTTATATGATACATTGCAATAGCTAAATCCTGCGGTTTCATCCACTGTGCAAAGGTTTTATAATTGGAAACTATTTCCTTAGGATTTAGCCGACTAAAAAGTAGCTTATTTGTTAGACTTCTAACCGTTTGAGCGGTTAAAACTTCAAACAATATACACTTAAACACAAAGTGTCGCCTTTTATAATATTAGTACGTGATAATTTATCCTGTTATATATCGTTGATATCTTTTTATATTTAAATAAGTTAATCTTGTATATACGATATATGTATATAAATTTTGTGAATTTCGGAAACGGCTCGAAGATTTTTATGAAATTCAGCATGTAGGGAATTTTGTAAGGGAAAAATCGATCTATGTTTTATTAAAAAAAATAGGTTTTATCACTTTTTTTTGGCTTTAAAAAATACTAAAATTTATATTGAATAAACTTATTATATATAAATAAAACACTATTTTTGCCGTAAATTGTCAAGTCAACGTAACTTATTCGGGGAAAGGGCAGTCTCGAGAAATGAAAATATCTAGGATCAAGCCCAACACACATTTTGTAAAAAAATTACCGAGCAAGGCTCGGTCACCCCGGTACTACATATATATGACATGTGACAACATGTTTATAATACGTTGTGCCCCACTTAGAGTGAGATAAGGACAAGAGAATAATGATGATGGTAGATGTACAACAACTTTTATACATCCCGATGAGAATTGTTTCGATGCTATAGTCATGTTTCTGTGAATGTTGATTTAGACTACACGAATCAACCGCAGAGGTATCAGAAATACTTGTTTTGCGCACTCTATATAAATATTTTGAATGCGTGTCATAGCTAAATAATTTTACTTTAATTAAAAATAAATAAAAAAATCCATAGATTGATTGAAATTTATTTATTTTATCTTAACGTATAACTAAAAACATACAGATATCAAAATAGATGTTGACGGGCTGATACACCTATAAACAATATTCTTATCTAGAATCTAGATTAAGATACAAATCCTTCGAGAAAATATCAAGTATAATAGATTAGATTAACCTTAATATTAGATTTTATATTTGTGGTGTGCTGGGAAAACCCCACTTGAGATTTGGTATGGAAAATAATGTTTATGATTTTTTTTAAGAACAAACTTCTTAATTCCTATTATCAGTTTTTAAATTTGATATATCTATTGCACTCTAAAATATCTTAGTTAAACTACTAAAACTAAATTTGGAAATTGTTCTCGACGCTGCTATGTGGTATCCCACTGAGTGGAATATACTACCCTCATTTCTTACCGAGGTGTCGTAAAAGGTGACTAATGTAAGTTGACCCGCCGTGTGGTGTCCAACTGAATCGAATAGACTACCCACAATGCTTACCAAGATGTAGTAAAAGGCGAGTAAGGTAAATTAACCCGCCGTGTGGTGTCCGGCTGAGTAAAATAGACCAACCTCATTTCTTACCGAGGTGTCATAAAAGGTGACTTAGGTAAGTTGACGTCAAGCAGGCGGCCGGTCATAAAATATCTAACCAAATCATGTCCCAACATGTTTATAACATATTGTGCCGACCCCACTTAGAGTGGGATAAGGGCAGGAGTATGTTAAGTCGCGGAAATAAACTAGTTTTACACACGTGATATTTGCTAATGAAAGCGTAACCGCGACTCTACCTACTTCCGTATAATGCAAATCACAGTGCATCAGGGCAAAACTCTTCGATTACCTGTTTTGCTATTCGTTACATGTATATCCAGTCCTAATCACCTTGAAATAAGGTTTAATTTTAAATAATAATATTTAAACCACATGTACTTTTGAATATCATGATTTAATAATAGCTTAAATGGATTTCAATGTTAAGTTGTCTACGGTGAGAGGGGAGTGTTATTATATCTCACTATTTTTAGATCTTTTTATACCAGTAATAGCTATTCCTTGTGCAAAATATCGCTAGGTGTTTTAATGGGAAAAGAAAGCCTTGCAACCTTTTATAAATGAACAAACCAAATAATGACAAGCCAAACAAAAGCTTATTTTAATGGCAGATTTTACGTTACGGAATGTTAAAAACATAATGTACGAGTATAAGTTTAAGAAATCAACGAATATCAGTTATTATTATAGCTACTTATACAAGTAAATATCAAACCTTTGTAAAAAAATAATACAATATACTTCTCATCATCCTCCTGCCCTTATTCCATTCTGAGTGGGGTCGGAACAAAATGTTATAAATATGTTTTCACATGATTTGGCTACGTATTTTACAGCCGGCCGCCTGCTTGACGTCAACTTACCTTAGTCGTATTTTACACCTCGATAAAAAAGCGGGTGGTCTATTCTACGCAACCGGATATCACACGGTGGGTCAAATTACCTTAGTCACCTTTTACGACACCTGGGTAAGAAATGAGCGTGGTTTATTCTACTCAGCCGGATACCACAAGGCGGGTCGACATACCTTAGTCGCCTTCTACGATTTTTCTGTAAGAAATGAGGGTGGTCTATTCTATTCAGCCGTATACTACATGGCGTAATACAATATACTTCTCTAAATATTGTCATTGAACATTTTTATTATAATAATAATAATGTTCTGCAGGACGTTAATGTCTTGCGCAGATAAGATATTTGCTGATTGTAAAACTGAATTGTCATCTTGATGCAGTATTAAAATAACGAGTATCGTTTTCTTGTAACTGTTCGATAATTTAGGGGACTTTTGATAATATGTATAGATTGCGACAGAGTATATGTTGTTACAAAATTCACATTTTTGTTAAAGAAGTCCTTTCAATACATTAAACAATTACTACATATATTTATTTAGGTATCAAAATCAAAATTTCCTAACTTTATATTTGGAAGTAAGATAAATGGAATCAAAACTCACGAGCGGATCTAAGCATTTAAAGAGCTTTATTCTGAAGCTGGTATGAATCAGAGTCATGTCCAAAGGGTAACGAGTGGAAACAACTTTAATTTCCGTTAAATTAACATTTCGAATGTGGCTTAGGCAGGAAGCAGGGCGCCCTTTGCATGAATACAAACCTTTCTCGAATGCCTTTACCAAACTTGGTTTACAATTTATGCTTCTGAAATATATCCGCATTATAGCAGACCGCCTTTTATGTTCCACGTATATACATGATAAAAATTTTAAAGTCTTGTTTGTACGTAGACTGAAAATATAATTAGCTTTTAAATCAACGTTTGATAGTGAAATATTTTTTTTATCTCCCATAAACCTTACAATCTTCCTCGTCCAGGCATTTAGCTAGTGGGGTACGCCCAGTGGCCTATCCATTTAAAAAAAATCTATCCTTAAAGATTTGTATTTGGTGGGAGGAGATCCTGTGGAGCTCTCCTTTTAAGTCGATTGAACGTGCGACCCCTCTTCATCAAATTGCAAGCAAGTTTGTTTGAATGGTTTTCAATAAGATAAGAGTAAAGTTTTACTGTAGGCATCTTGAGGTCTCGATGTAACTGTGAATTTCAGATAAACCAAGGAGCGCCAGTGGAGCATTTTTGATTGAAGACGTTGAATAATTTCCAAATTTGAGTGGGCTGCAGTTCCCCTGAGTTCACCTCCATAAGTCCAAATGGTTTAATTATGGTTTTGTAGATAATTTGTTTGTTTGTTTAATTTCTTTATTGTACAATTGTTAGCAGATCTCAATCGATCTCCACTAAATTGAGACCTATACTCAAAACCATCCTTAAGGTACGAGGGTGTTAGAGAATTAAAAAGAACGTTGTACAGTAAGAAAAGAAGAGGAAGTAAAGTAGTAGAAGTAGATTGTGAATATGTTATCTATATATTTCATCGGTAGGTCGGGCCAGGCAATGGTTTGCAGGGTTGTAGTCGTTGTTTTGGAGTCACTAATTAGCTTATAATTCATTTTGTGCAAAAAAAACATCGTTTTCTCCCACTTGTCGTCCCGCTTAAATCATGTCAGTAAAGGTAAAAAATATGTACAAAAACTTTTGTTACTAATAACGATAACTGCGTTTGGTAAGAACGCGTTTGGTATGTATATGAGTAAATCTTTTAAAACATTTATAAGCGCTGATAATATTTACAGACCAAGTCTCAGGATCCAAAATCTTCAACTGTCAATTGCAATTGATCGATAAAGTCCCAGTCCTTTTTACAATTTTAGTATTCAAACTGATCATGTAAGGAACTTTATGCAATAAATTACTTTGTTAAGTTATATGACAGAAGGATCACAGTGATAACAGTAAATCCAAACTTCTCACGGACTATAGCGTTATATTGTTTCACGTTTTACCGTACAATGACTCACACAACAAATCTCTACGCGAATCGAAATAGCAGTCGCATGCCAACATTTGTTTCACATTTATTTTAACTAAGAGACACGCTCATTTGCCAACTCATTAGTAACTTTGAGTCTACGTTGTACAAAGTACTGAGGACATCCGACTCGTTTCTACCTTATTTAATCGCACCGCATCGGGTATTCTGAACTCCCTTCACCGCAGACCACATTCAATCGAGTCGTGCGTAACCCTAACCTCAGACATCGGCCCTTCAGGGATTCCGACCATCCGAATGCTTTTAATTTCGCAACTGTTGAGAACAGCACAATGTATTAAGGAGATAAGAATGAATCTTTATAGTGTATAGTGCATTAAACCGGCTCGCATTCAGTGAACGGGAAGTGGTATTGTATGGGTATACAATAGAGGAAGTATCGATTTAAATTGACGGCCACCGTCGATATATCTCACATACGTTAAATTGAACTCTATTGAGAATTCAATTTAGAATAATACTACTCTTTTATAGATTACTTTTAATATTGATAAGTCTAGAGTACTCAAAAAATAGATTTATCCGAAGTATTTAATTTGAATGATATGATAGCCCAGCCCAGCCCAGCAGTGTACGACTCTTTTAAGGAGGTCACGTGTTGAAACCCTTGAAATTTTCTGTTAAAACTTAGGTATGTATCTAATTGATAATTAGAATTTATCACACGGTGAAACATCGTGAAGAAACCTCGATATCTGTAGAGAATCCTGGAGATATGTGTAACCTACCAATCCGCACTGGAGCAGTGTTGTAGGTCTTATCTCCAATCCTGTCTAAAAACGGAGAGATGAGGCCTATTCCCAGCAGTGAGATAGTAACAGGCCGCTACTTTTATTTAGTTGAAAAGCGTAAGTGGCGACAAGACTGATTATTTATTGGTGTTGAAATATATTCATCCTTCAACAACTCACATGAAGAAAATAATAATAAGAATTTATATTACGCTAAAAATTGCTTTGAGTGATTTTACAAATCCTACTTCTAGTCTTACAAAAATCGTTTTTCCAATTAAATAAAATATTCATTGCCAGAACAATAAAGTTAAGAGCCTTAGAATTACTTCGATAAATAACTCAATTTTCTCAATTCAGCCAATTCTGTCTAGTATTCCGATCGAGCTTTCTCGAAACTATATCTGGAATTTGAGTTTGAAGTATTCAGACATTCAGACTTTGAACACTATTGATTGAGGAATATAAATGTAAATTCATAATATGGTTTATACAAATATACAAATTATTCGAATAGATCAAATACTGAATTTATATAGTCTACTTTTTGGATATTATTGATTACACTTTTATACTATGCTAGCTGTGTTCGACTTTAGTCGTTAATAAATAAAGATTAATACTGAAAAAAGGAAAACAGTTTCTAAAATAATATAATATTTAAAATTGAAATTGTGAACATGATACTTATTGTGAGTTAACCATAAGAGATAGAGACATGATATCGTAGAAAAATTTTTTGTAGTCTTTTGTAGATCTACAATTTGTAGTATATTACTTTAGTGTGTACTTTAGTGTCCAATTTGAGAAATGTGATAGGTTAAGACTGAATAATAAATAACACGATAAGAATTTTTTTGAATTTAAACTAGCTTCAGTTCAGTCATTGAGTTCCCGCCGCGATAAGGCCCTGTAGAGAGCTCACGAATAGAGCCCCGTATGGGCTTGAAACTAGTTGGGCTCCTCCGATAAAATAAGACGTGAGTATAGTATGTTTCTATACATTAACTATAAGGAAAATTTGAAAGTAAGCTAGACATGAGTAGGACACTTGTTGATAACGTGTTTTATCAGACATATAGACTAAAAATATTTTTTGTGATAAGCAATAGGTATCATGAGCAATGCAGTAACATGATTATTTAATATCAATTATATTACTTCCCTTTATGCCTGATTTGCTTCAACGTTTAAATAGTGGAGTTAAATCTAAGTTAAATCTCAATCATTTATCTATTGAGTAAATATAGATTCACTCAATTCACCATTTTTACATTTGAATTTTAAATCTATTAATGCGCAAAGCGGTGGCAGAAATTTTTGATCGATCGTTATTTTAGATTCAACTTTAAGCGTTTTATAAAATTGTAGTGTCATACTTTTATTTCAAAATATCTACGTTTACTTATTAGAAATTTATGCATACTATAATTGTCAATACATACAGCTCTAGGCATGATTTTTAAATATTTTACTTGTCCTACTGTTTCCTAATATTATCTGATCATTCATTCTCATGCCCTTATCTCACTCTAAGTGGGGTCGGTATAACATGTTATAAACATGTTGTCGCCTGATTTGGCTAGGTATTTTACGACCGGCCCCCTGCCTGACATCAAGTTACCTTAGTCGCCTTTTACGACACCTCGCTAAGAAATGAGAGTGCTCTATTCTACTAAGGATACCACACGGGGGGTCAACTTACCTAAGTCGTCTTTTACGACAACACGTTAACAAATGAGTGTGGTCTATTCTACTCAGCCGGACACCATACGGCTATGTTTCCTAAAATTACATATGACTGGCGTAAATGAGTGTCATAGGAATTTTGTGAAAGATAAAGTAAAGTGAGTAAATATATGGGACACTGTTTTAAATAATTTATAGAATTAGGCGTTACTTTGCGGAGATCCATAATACAAAAGTAATAATAAAAATTATTTTGCTATAATCCGCGATGATCGACGATCCAAAATCGCAAAGCTTTGCGATTTTGGTCGTGGGGTCTATCTCCTGATGATGCTTCGGTTGCGGGGCGAAACGATTGTTGAGTTTGTGATAGTGAATGTATATAGTCCTTGTGTATTGTGGTGGCGGTGGTGGAGGTTTGTGCATGTTTTTTTTACGAATCCTGCATGTATCAGGTATGATAACCGATTGTCCACTCTACATTTAGCATTATATATATTTTCTATTTTACTTCATCGCGGATTATAGCAAACTAATTTTTATTATTACTTTTGGACACTGTTTTGGTCACAGAATAGTTCACAGTCACAGTTACAATGGGAACAGAAAATGGGTTATGTATAGGGCCTGAAGGTCCCATGGGAACAGGAACTAAGCATTTCCAAGCGTTCATAATTAATATTAGAAGCTACAGCAAAACGGGCCGCCTTTAGCTAGACACTAATAAACAAAATTACACAACATTAAGAGTATTCTTGCGAGGATACTTCCCTCAGCACTTGTGGGAACCACTTACATACTTCACTTCGCAAAGATAAAGGCACGAGATAAACTGTGAAAAATTATCCACATCATCCAACGACTTAAAAGTGCTTCTTGTAGCTTTATATTTTTCATAGCTGGAAGCGATGGGGCTGTAAGGGGCTCGCGTTACATGCATTTATCAACTTGATGGGGCACTAGTCGATATCAGTGGTACTGATTTATTACTGTCAGTGAGTGGCCACTGCGCGTGTGGTGTGAAATATCGCATCAGTTTTCTGCTTGAAGAATTATTGCTACCGTCGTTAGTAAACGCTTCAGGGCGCTTAAAATCATTAATGGGCTTTATAGCCGTGTGGTATCCCGCTGAGTGGAATTTCCCTTCATTTCTTACCGAGATGTCGTAAAAGACGACTAAGGTAAGTTGATGTCAGGCAGGGGGCCGGTCGTAAAATACCTAACCAAATCAGGTGACAACATGTTTATAACATTTTAAGACGACTAAGATAAGTTGACCCACCGTGTGAAATCCTATTGAGTAGAATTTACCACTCTCTTTCTAAACGAGGTATTGTAAAAGGAAACTACGGTATGTTGATGCCAGGTACTCGTAGGCGGCTGGTCGTAGGCGTGGACTCAATCTTCACAATCCTATAGGTCCCCATGACGCTTTAGTCACTGCAAATTTAGCATCCCGGGCTTCCCTACTATATGATAAAGGTTTTTATTTTGAAATTGTATATCATAAACTTAGTGGGCATTGTTATATTTTTACTAGTGAATGTTTATGACAATGTTGAATGCGTATGACTATAGAAATTTCTAAAGAATTGCATCATGACAGGAAGGAAATGACAATAAAGGCAGAAACATGCCCCGTCAAATTCACCCGACGTGAGTGTATGTCGTTTTTTTTACGTTCTGCCTTATTTGTTTATTTGAACCCCATATAGGGATCTTTTGCAAGCATCCTGTGTTACGCAGTAGACTGTTAACCCTTCACCGTTTGTTGGCAAACGAGTGCGCGTTGGTTATGCGTTTAGAATTAGGGCCGTTCGTGCCCTTTTTATCAACCCGTAAGCAAACATTATAAATAGTACAAAAAGGTTGAAGTACGCAAATCGTTTTATATAAAACCGGTTTAGGGTGTATTTGAAGAATGCACCTTTACATTTAGAGGAGTATGTTTTATTATATTCAGAGTATAATAGATAAGTACTTGAGTGACCGAGCCTTGCTCGCAAATTTTTTTTAAGATATAAAAAAATTCAATAAATAAAAGAAAATTGAAAAGAGCGGCGGATAACATGTGGCATTCGATCGAGGTTTTGAATTATACGCGTGTTACGATTAGGCTATCACAGTTTTGACAGCTCAAATATCATTTACTTTCTATTCAACATTATAGCATTTTTTTTTACCGCGGGATAAAACGACATTTTTTAAATGAAATCTAACTATATCGATTTTTCCCCACCAAAACCCCCTACATGCTGAATGAAATTAATGAAAGTTTAGGTTGAAAGGGCATTCGTCGGTACACCAATAATGATGGGACTTTCACTGAAAGATAGCATTATTCCTAGCATACCTAGCAGTATACCTAGTATTCCCGCGGAGTGGGGATTTACGCGGGAAAAACTTTGTCACACAATAAATTCCATGTGGATGAAGCCGCGAGTACAGCCCGTAATAAATATTATTTAACGTAAGAGCGGCTTAGATTAAAATTTCAACGGGAAGTAAAATCCTACTTATATCTACCGGTAGCTTGAATGACCTCCTTCATAGTAACGCCTAGCTTGGAAACCAGTTTAACCGCATTGTGACGATTTATGAGGTAAGCAAGTTTTTCATTGACGCATTCCATATCCGGTTTTGCGTTTGATTAATTTGGTCGTGGAAGTATTTTATATGAGATTTCAACTATTAGCAACCAGCATAATAAAAACTAATGGCCAAAAGGTTCGCGGGCTTTACAATCAGAGCTAGATACATTTAAAAAAACTGTGTTATGTGTTCGAAATTGAAAATTTATCTTATAAAGAGTATTCTTTCAAATTAAAACAAACATCAAGCTAATACCTGCTAGCGAATTTTAAGAGATTTGTATATTTTCACATCTCTAATATTACGAATTTTAATTCAATTCAAATATTACGAACTTTAAGAGATGTATATTTTCACATCTCTTAAATTACAGCAGACAGTACAGATTTGAACAAAATGGTGTCTTTTCCCAGAAGTGGGATCGTGACTACAAATTAACGTTTAAAATTAAAAATTTATATGCTTCTCTTATTTAAAATCAAAACTTGCAATGAATTTTTTAATTTAAATTATCTATACATCTGCAGATTATGAATAACTTAATCTAAACTAATTTGTTTATCGTTCTGCTTTTCACAAAGTGTGACTTTAACGGTATTTGAATGAAGATTACCAGCTTTTATATTTGAAGAGAATATTAATTCAGAATAAAGAACCATCAAAGTATTTTAACACCCCACAACTCACAACGTCTCAAAGTTTCTTTAACAAGTTAACAATACCGCTAACTTTGAATTTACCAAAGACAAATTCAATGTGACAGATTAAAAGCTACTCTCGAAGAATGTCATCTCCGACAAAAAACCGAAGTGATAACGTAGCGACAAAAGCAGTCAACATCATTTCCAGGCTTTCATTGTGGTATGAAGAGTTGTAGATCATTCAGAGTTGAAAGGACTGCGAACAAAGAACTGACACCTTATACAAGCTTGTACATAGCCTCATTTCAAAATGTGACATCGACATTGTCTTTTAGAGCCAAGAAAACTTCCCATTTCTGTGATTAGAAGAGCTTTTTCGTTGATCCTATAATGAGTGAATGTTTTAGACTTTCCATTAGCTATTTTTGTTTACAAGTCAGGCTTGATGTTCGACTTAATTTCTAAGTAATAATTTAACTGTGAGAGTACACTGGTGAGATCATGCGACTATTTTGAGAGGGTCACGGGTTCAAATCCCGGTCAGGAACCAATGAGTTTTTCTATTAAAATTTATGGGTCTGATATTTGCAATTTATCACACGCTTTTTGAGTGAAGGAAACCTGCATATCTCTAGAGAATTGGGATATGTGTAACCTACCAATCCAGATACGAGCAGCGTGGTGGGTCTTAGCTCCAAAAAGAAGAGAGGAAGCCTATGCCTAGCTGTGGGTTAGTAACAAGCTGTTACTTAACTTTTTTTTTGTTAAGTTTCAAGTGTTGATTTTTATTAATATAAGGTTAAATTTTTGTTAACAATCTCTTTAAAATGCGTATAGATTTTTACTCTTCTATATTAAAATATACGTGAGTGAATTTCACAGACGAAATTTTTCAGGAAACAAGGAACATAAAAAGTTTTTATGCAGACTAAAATAAAACTCCGTTGACGACGCATGGGAAAGTCAAACAAGGGTGAAAGCTTAAATGTGACATATATTATATTGCTTGAAAATATAATTTTATATCAAAACATATATAAGCTTATTTTTAAATTATGATTACAACTGAATATCTATCTATAACAATAATTTAACAGTAGATTTCTAAAATACCACAATTTTTTTAATAAAGTTATGCAAGTGCAAGATTAAGGTATGGACATACGGTAAAATATGGTGGACGATAATATAAGCAACATCAGTTAAAACTTAAGTTATTAATTTACTAATTCAGTATCATTATTCACTGCCACAGTGACACACACAGACTGAAAAACTTACAAATTCATAACAATAAGCAACCTGAAAGCCCTATTTTATATTTTAGCATTAAAGCCTCAAAATCTTAAGTTTGAAGATGATACTTGTGAAAGAAACTTGACGAAGTTCCTTAAACTTAAACACAAAAGGTTTAAATAATCTTTTGTTTAAAATACTTTTAAGAATGGATTAAATATTGTTTTCAATGTTCAATATATGAGTCAAATAACAAAGAGATTTCAGTACAAATATTTTTATTGTTTCGACGTTATTTTTCATATTTACATTGGCAATGACGCAAATAATGGTGTAAGTAAATCGTGAAACAACTTTCGTATCAACATGTTTCAGCATTTTCAAATAAAAATAAGTAAAAAGAAACAAAAGGCATCATAAAACTTACGTACACTACAAAAGGAAGCCAAATACAATTTTTGAAATGCGCTGTTATACAGAAATTTGGATAGTAATTGGTAAAACTATAAAATCTAAAACTATGTTTGCTTGTTTGAACTTATTTCTATCTTAGGTATGTAAAGTAATAATTATGGCCTATTAACTTTTTGAAAACGTTCTAGATATAAGTATTATCAAAAACAACTTAAGTAAACCTATTTCCATCCATAAAATTATTTTTTACTCGTTTAACAATATTTCTGTAAGAAAATATTTATACAGGAGTTTAGCCCTCATTTTTTAGACTTTGTGGATACAATACAGGAAAACCGATTATGCTCAGACAGAAATAGTGAGTGGGGAAATACTTAAGGGCCAATTGCACAGATGTCGATTCCCTGGCAAAGGTTTTTACTCCTCCTTTCACTTAACTTACTATGAAGATAATGCTTTTGTGTTGTAACCTTTTTTTCACATTAAACTTTTGACACAAACCATCGCACATGTATATTATATAAAGTAAAATATATAAAAATAAAATATGTAAAGCTGAAAAGTCTGTTTGTTTGAACGCGCTAATATCTCAGGAACTACTAGACCGATTTAAAGCTAGACATATACTGTCGTGGACTTTTATTTAGCTCTTTTAGAGGGGACCAATTTTGTAATACAAGATTGTTTAATAAATTTCACCGTTTACTTAGTGCACGCAAGGAAAGCTATAAGTTTTTCTGTTTTCGTAATATATTTTATTGCTGCTCCACTCCTATTCATCTTAGCGTAATGTTATATAGCCTATAGCCTTCCTCGATAAATGAACTATCTTACATTCAAAGAATTTTCAAATCAGTCTAGTAGTTCCTGAGATTAGCGCGTTCGAACAATCAACAAACAAACAAACTTTTCAGCTTTATATATTAGTATAGATTTAGATACTCGTAACGTTGACTCACACACCATGCAACAGTTGCCGTGTACGGCAACAATTATATAGTAAACGGTAATAAAAAAACAATTCCGCAATTAAAGCTTCCCATTTCCGCGTGTTACCAAAAAGCGTCGTCGGCAGTAGTTAACGACGTTGGCTGGATTACGGAAAATAAAATATATTTTCGCCGACGGTTTCACCAATTTGGTGGCGTGTAGCGCTGGCCAATTCCCTCCTATGTCGCCTGTATGGGACAAGGTAACGTTAATTGAAAACGTTTTTCAGCTAATACAACCTTGGACCTGGTAATTGAATCTCGGTTGGGAAAAATGAATTGATATATCATTGTTGGCCGTACTTGATTGGTTTTTATTTAACAAAAGAAAGTACTGGTTGAGAATATGTCAAAAAAATAATTATTTTCAAATGAAAATTTTATTTTTTCTTTTTGTAAAGGTAACTTAAAAGTTATTGGTTATATTTACGCCTAGCAAAGGCGGTCTTATTGTTGTAACCAACCTCCCACAGAAAAATATGACAAAAAATTTACTCAAGATTTGATAAGTTGATAATAAACTTAAAATCAATAACTTAATGATATGATCATCATATCATAAATGAATATTAATTCAACAATAATTGATTCTTTTTTTGTTTTGACAGTATAATAGCGACCAACAATTCTAAAGGTGTTTACGTTATTGTTGTACGAAAGGCAGAATCTTTATGTTATTAATTCCATAAAAAATATTTGAAAGTTCTTAATACGTAGGTATATAAAGAATCGGAGAGACCAAATACGTTGAGGAAAATAATACGTTGGTATAAGATAACTTAATTCATCGGACGTCAGCAGAAAACTGTTTTATATCCAAATTTTCTAAACGTAGTTATCACTAATCTTACCATACTACCAACATAACAAAAGTGAAAAGCATTGACGAATAACAATGAGCCAGTATTACAAATATAAAAACAATTTAGCAGTATTTTTTCGAACTATGATCTACGGAATTTTCTAGAAATCGAGTATTCTATTTTCGTACACATTCGTAGTATTCGTGCAAATTTCGTTATAGGCAATTTGCGGACGTGGGCGGATATTGTTAGGTTCTCTATCATCCACTCTTCATCTGTTAGGCGATTGCTCGTATATAAACGGAAAAATTAGCTATTTCATCGTGTGAGTAATAAGGAATGCTCTATTCAAATATTTGCGCAGTTTGTTGACTTAGCAAATGAATTTGACCAAACGTTGTTTATGGTCTGAGTATATGTCTATGTTGACTTTCAATTTGATTAAATATTTGCAGTTACGCAAGTCTAATCAAGTGTAAAAATCAACCGTTTATCAATTTAGGTAATTGCATTAACAATATGCTGTTCTCTTTTAGTTTGTTGAATAGTTTACTTCGCCACCAAATTGGGATAGGCGGTCGCCGAAAAAGGAAGGACATAGGTTTTGATTATTTATTTCCATGCCATAGAGAGTACAAGAAGCTTTAATATGTTGTGCTGTTGAATCTACCATGACCCATAACAGCCAAAACCAACAACCCTCCCATTTGTTGGTGATCACCAAATTCTATTGCAATTATAACGCGGCAATCTAACCTGTAGAATCCTTCTTCTTCTAAGTGAATACATGATACGTACTGACTTCGTCTTGAAAATTTGTTTCATAAATCTTCTATTAACGATACATGAAGTTATCACAAATCCGTACTTAAATTATCCATCCATATTGAATCCATATCAAATGAAAAAGACTGCCTGTCCAGCTGTCACTTACAGGGCTGATCCGGTCATCATTCTCCTGCGCTTATCCCACTCTAAGTGGGATCGGTACCACATATATTAATCATGTTGTAACATGATTTGGCTAGGTATTTTACGACCGGCCGGCTGCCTAAAGTCAACTTACCTTATTCGCCTTTTGCGACACCTCGGTAAGAAATGAGGGTGGTCTACTCTACTCAATAAATATACGATGAGAATGATGATACCGGGCTATGATACAGAATAAATTAGAATCAGTCATTCCTTGGTGTACAGGAAAAAACCGGTAGTACGTTATGGGTATTTGAACATTCAAGTTGAGTCCATAAATATCTAAATAAAAAAAAAGTCTAAAAAGAAGATAAAGATATACTTGACGGTACAAAATACAACTTCGAAAATCTTCAGGGATTCAATTTCACAAACTATATCATCGCAATATTAGTTTTATAAAAAAAGAAAACATAGAAGACTCCAAGTAAAGGCTCACATACTGTTAAGTGTTTTTCACGATCCAGACGCACTCGGCAGAAAATTGATATAAACCTGTTCTGGAACCGTGCTCGGTTTGCACAGGTGACGGCGATAACTTCTCGTTCCGTGACAATGTAATAAAACTCTTAAACTGAGCATGATAAAGTCGAAATTAGATTGCTACTAAAAATAATGGAAGCCAGAAAATGCACCCTGCATTAAAGCGTAAAGGTGGATACACATGAAGCAGTTCACTTGATAAGTATGTCATGATTATATATGCAGTAGATAATGAAACTCAAGTTTTAAAATAGCATTAGTTATATACATTAAAAATGTTTTCATCGATTGAAAAAGTCACTCTAATGCGAAGCCTATAATAATCGTTAGCGTTTGCTTGTCAAATAAACAGACCTATGCGACAAAACATCTAACAGTCGTAATGAGTCGACATTTTGAAGACTATTAATGTTGCCAAATTCAATGACATTTACACTATTGAAATAATCGGTACACTTAGTGACAAGCACCTTAACATATCTACTACTACTACTAAATAAAGAACTAATAAGTCACACGACGGTTTTCTTATTGTCATATGTGGGAGCGGGAAATATATAATAATAAATAAATATGGACCAGACTCGAAGACCAAATAAATTGTTGTTAGAAAACATTGGCCTGCAGCGGGAGTCAAACCTACGACACCTGGAGCCGAAGGTAGGGTCACTGCTACCTATATGTTTTTTTCGAAACTGATAATAAGATACGTGTGTAACAAGCCTTCAGTTACAACGCTGTACGCTAGTAAAAAATAACTAGTACGAAACAACCATCGCTCGGGAGAGATGGTGTTTGCTTACATGCTTTAAATATTTAAAGTAACGTCTGCTCTGTGGACATTAATCAAGGTAACTGTCCCATAATGCATACTCGTGCCTATAAAATTATCATTGGCAACTTTTAATTTTATAATAATTTATTATACTAGGAATTTCGTGAGGCAAAATAAATATTTTTTTTTCACGATAAAGAGAAAAATTATTTACTGTTACCCTACTTATTATTAGGAAATACTATATACTTTATAAAATAAATAATACAAACTTTAACAAGGGCACACAGGGTATTGTAAGTCAGTGGCACGTCATGTTTGGAAGCGAGATAAAAATAAACTGACCTCCTTTAAGAAATATGTACCAAATCCAAGTTAATATTTAACAAACGATAAATCAAACTTTGAATCGACCAAAAAACTATTTATTTCACAGAAACTACGGTTTTTTCATCACTCCTAAAACCCAATATACATTATACATTGTATCCCCAATTCACATTGGATTTGATGCAATTGCATAATTTTATTATATTTCAATTGAAAACAAGTTACAGCAAGACCATCTATTCGAAAACCACAAAACAATTAATCCGGCTTGAAGGACCATAATTGAATACGTATCGCGAAAGATCAGAATTCTGTACGCACGAAGAGAAATGTCCGTGTAACGAAGACAAATCAAAGTCTCGGTGACCTGATGGGCACGGCACGGATGGACACCCTTCTAAGACATGAGACAGAAAGCCATTAAGTCGAGATAGTGGTATTTATCTTTGTGTCCCCCATCTAAGGTGAGGTGACGTAGATGTTTCCCATTAAGGGATAGTGGTTCTGTAAATAAATTTAGTTTTTTTAGCTATTCTACAAGGACGTGCTCTTTGTTTTATCTCCTTGGATTTTTCTGATTTTGTTTTATGTCCGTAATAAAATATAATTTATTGCTTATTTTGTTGTTTTATACGTTTACATGACTATATCGGTAAGTTAAGTAGTGATATTTCATTATTTTTATTAAAATTAGGACATGATTTATTTATATAAATTAGATCTAGTTATAAATCTGTCAGTTCATTTTAATTTAAAAAATGTTATATACTAAGAAAATGAAATAAAGAAAGAATAATACATATGTATTGGTGAATATAAATAATATCATAAGCTCTTAATTATCAGTACATAAACGATCTACCAAGAACGACCTCGCAAGACAAACAGTATTGTTTATTTTGTCGTTGACAAAGTTCAACACGGTCAAGTAAATCATGAAAGTAAGATTGATATATCATTGATGGTCCTCCATGATACATCGTTTGCTTTTTATTATATCCTTTGAAAAATTTCAGCTATGTAGGAAATTCTCGAAGACCAGGCTAATTTTCCTTTTCGATAAATAAAAAAAAACATTTCATCGAATCACCGTCGGCTACAAACATCTTAAGACTAGTTAACGACAAAAGGTTTCAATTAAACTTTGATCACCCACTGTCACTTCTATCGCTTAAGATATCGCCAATTAATTATATAAATCCAAACAGAAATTTTCGCAAATGCTTATACCGAGAATAGCCAGCAAAACCTCATTGATAGGCTTTGTGTTCAAGTATCCTTTGATAGTTTTCTTAAATATAATCTAGAATTCATTAGAAAAAAAATACTTTTATAAGTCACAATGTAGTAGCTACAAGGTGACTTCGGTTTCTACAATATCTGTTATGTACAAATTTAAAAGGCCAAGAAAGTTTCTGGTCCCAAACAAAACATATTTACCATGTTTTGTAAGCGAGACATATGTTTCCTTTCCTTCCCAGACTAACAACAGCCGTCTTACTTACGAGTAATTACTCTGCCTCATTGTCTACCGCTACGTGATAATTACTGTTCCTCAAAAAGTCCTAACTAGCAACTACGTATATGTTACAATCCAGCTTATAACTGGAACTTCGGCTATAGGTACATGCTAAAAGATGTAAATCTCTGTTTCGAATATTATACCAGCTACAACTGAGTTTCAATCTCAATTATATACGATTTCGTAAAAAAATCAAGTATAGGATATAAAGTTATTACATTCTTTCCGAATTTCTTTTTAGCAATAATTTTTGCATGAATTATCTAATAAACGATAACATTTCATCTACTTGAATAAACAAAAGTTTCTCTAAAATATAAATAACAGTTTGTACTTAAATTGTAAACATAAATTCACAACAATGTTGTTTTGAATGCTGCGAAAAGGTTGCCATGATTAAAATAAATATCTAATTTACATTAATAAGCCTTTACCGATTTTCATATTACACTAATGTGCCTGCGATGCGATCCCACAGCTGGGCATAGTCTTGTTCTTTCCTTAAGAATTACATTAGAGGTATATCTGGACCTAAAACGCTGTTATTTCCCAGAAATGTGATTAAGATATGCAGATTTCGGCACGATGTTTTCCTTCGTACTATATTTCTATAGTTGAGAAATTAACACAAAATATTTCCATAATAATCCATTTCTAATCTATATACAACTGTGAGTAATTCACTAAAATAGTAAAGCTAAAACATGCGTGTTAGTTTCGCGTGCCTAAAACGTTAACTTTTACCCTAGGCCCTATTTCTTATGCTTAAAATGTATGTAAATAGCTGTAGGCTATTTGTGTAAAATTACGCCATTGTTTCCAATGAAATATTTTTAATCCCGATGAGGGGTATGATTCATTGTTGTGTTTTATGAAGTAGGAAAATTACTAATATACTATTTAGTATTTTAATTTAAAAAGCGAAAAACATCATTCCCTTCTATTTTTATATATAAACATATTCATTAAATATTTGGATGGAAAATTTGGATAAAAAATTTAAGATAGAAAATATTTAAAGTCCGCATTCATCGAATCTTTATTGTTTTCCAATTATTTTCAGCTCAGGTCTTATACGAAATAAAATATCAAAAATATAAGGTTTTTAATGAAGTTGTTATTATGGAATCATCCTTATTTGTACTTTATATGATGTGATTACTACCATTTGCAACCGAGTACGAAGGCCAAAATATGACGCCTCCGTTGACATGATTGTCATAAGGAAACTTAGAGTCGCTGAATTGGCAAAGAAACTAGCTATGCTTGGATTATTACTGAAATAAGAAACAAGGGGATCCATAGAAAAATCAACCATCTTGTCGCGAAACTAAATTGGCCCCGTACTCAAAAATGCAGCACTGAAAGATTCACTACTAGGTGAACTGACAATCTCAAAAGGATATCAGGATCAGTACAGAATCGTGTGTCGTTGAAATCTCTTCAAACAAGCTCGTTTATTATCGATCGAAGTTTGAAAGAACAGAACAGAATTAAACTTATTAGTCTTTAAAAATCTGATATTTTTCCCAAACCCAAAAAAATGTTAAAATAGAATATATAAAGAGACAGGGACTTCTTAAGGTCACCGGGGGCACCGAAGAGTAATCGGATCATCTCTAAAAGATTAAATATAACATATTTGTTAATAAATAACAATAGCGGTCTGACATCATCCATCAAAATAAAGGACAAACTTAGCCCAACAATTTGTTACGGCCAAAGTAATTATTTTACTAAAACATCAGCCACATAAAAACCAAAATAAATGTTCCAATTCAATACATGAGTCATCGTTGGAAACGACCTTCCGAGGTAAACGACGCCTTTTGCATAATATCGATCGTTCTCGTTAACTATTACTATCGGTGTAAGGATATATTTTAGAACGTACATAACTTCATTACTTATATATAGAAGTACTATTTGTATTGTGATTATAAATTATTCTTAACTCCTCATCATATTCCTACCCTTATCCCACTCTAAATACGATTGGCACAACATGTTATAAATATTTTGTTACATGATTTGCCTAGATATTTTACAACCGGTTGTCTGCCTGACGTCAACCTACCATAGTTACTATACCTCGGTAAGAAATGGGGATGGTCTACACAACACGGCGGGTTACTTACCTTAGTCGCCTTTAACGATTGAAGTTATTATTAACTATGCTTGGAAAAATATTCTCGTAACCTTTCGTAAAGTCTTAGCCTACGCTCTGTTAGAAAAGGGTTAATGCTTAGAATTACCACGATGATCTAATGCAAGGTGAGAAGTTACACGTATCCTAAGAATTCCTTCAATTACTTAATCAACCATCATTTTGTTCCTCATTGGCTGTTTATTTACAAAATGTTATATATAGAAGTAGCTTAAAGTATTTTAGTTACGATAGTTATGACAGAATTATTTTGTACTTTAGAATTCTGCAAAGTAACGCCTACTTCTATAAATAATTGTCAGAGTTACGGTATGTTTTGATTTAAATATCTCATGGCCCACTCTGAGCTTGTAAGGTGCTTTAAATTTTAATGAATAAATGGACGTCTACTTACTCATAAAATGATTTGTATATGAAATTCATTAATTAAATAAGATTAACATAACTTAATGATATTTGCCGAAAACTTAGTCTAATTCACGTCTAAAAGCAAGCCTCAAACTCGAAAGTACAAGTTTCAGCCAGACTTTATATGTTTCATCAAATTAAACTCTCCGTTCTCGTGAACCGCGTAAACAATGTAGTTCAAACGAACAAGAAATGATTCAACGACCTTACACAAGTTAAAAATGGTCAGGTTGGCATAAAGCATTCAGCCCTTGAGTCATACGAGGATGAATAAGCATACACCAATTAGTAAGCCGTGGTTACGACCCGAGCAACCTTGGGTTATCATATTTATTTTAACTTCACCGACTTTCACTTATGAGAGTATCTTGTGCACTTACTACTTTTAGGGGTTTGAATTTAATTTTGGGGGCAAGTTAAAGTTATGTGTATTGTAACATCATCAGACAATTAATTTAGAGCTCGATATTATTGACAAGTGCATGCCTATAATTATAAACAGTTCATTATTCAGATAGTTAAAATTAACTAAATTTTAGAACCCGGTGCTACTTCGAAAACACGGAAGTTCGAATTTATCTACAAACAACCACAACAAATCTCCACAAGTATTCACATGGATACTCTGGTCTATTTTTCGTGGACAGGAATGATATATAGTAAATAATTAAGTATCTATGAAATCAAAAGCTGTCTGTCTATATGTAATCGATTTTCTAAAAATCTACTAAACGGATTTATGTACGGTTTTTCCTAATAGTGCAATTCTTAAGGAAAGCTAAAGTTACTAGAACATTACGCAGTAATTCCCACGGGGTCTGGACATACGCGGGAAAATATTTCTGACATACTGACTTGCACACCGGGGAAACCGCAGTACACATCTAGTTATGAATATAATGAAACAACGTACAAAAAGATTTGTATTTAGGCCCTAAGGCGAGGCGCACACCAAAAGCAGACTTAACACAAGTCTTAAAACATCATTTTTAAACATTGACATCATTATTGCCATAGAATACCAAATATGTCTAATAGTAACAGAGATACAAGGAATTATGACACATCTTGACGGATGGACATAGATATTTCTGCAATGACTCTTTTTATATGTAAATTTTTGAATCACGGCAACGGACGCTATTTTGAGAAGTAACTGCAGAGTTCATTCAAAGGGTTCTGGGAACAACGCCGTAAAGAAGAGTTCGCACTAACTATGATTTAAAGTTACCATTAAAACCATATGATTTTGTAAACAAAAATGTCGGTGTAACAGACAAGATACCATACTTTACAGGATATATCCATAACAGTTCTATGAGTCATTAAAGAGTCGTATTTTCTACATATGAGATAAATAAATCTTTAAGAATTTACGAGTATGCTTTATTAAGCAAAAGGTATTCGTTTATGACAAAATATGAGACAAAAAATTTATTATCAAGCTACCACGATTGAATCAGTTCAGATTTTTGCATAAGTATAATATGAAATTCTATGTTATATATTATATTTTATAAGCAGGAAGTACGAGGCACATTTCTTCATTTATCCGGCGTTTATTGACTTGCAAAAGTGCAAACGGGTTATCAATAAGTAATACAAAGTAGTGCTTGACAGATAAATATGTTATGTCATTTCCATTTAACGATAAAAAATAACGGCCAGTTATTATCCCACAGCTGGGCCTAGACCTTCTTTTTTCTTTTTTGGATAGAAGTGTTGGAGCTTAGATCCACCATGCTACTCGAATGTGAATTGGTAGGTTACATTCTCGTATATCCCAGAAATTCTCAAGAGGGTAGGGTATGCAGTGTTGGAACGGCGACTTCGCATCGGAAAGCGCAGTGTCGGAAGACCCCCTACTAGGTGGACTGACGACCTCAAAAAGGTCGCGGGGAACCGCTGGATACAAGCGGCAAAAAACCATGTGTTCTGAAAATCCCATGAAGAGACCTATGACGAGCAGTGGGCGTTCATTGGTTGAAGAAGAAGAAGATGCAGGGTATGAAATAAATTGCAAATATCAATTAATCAATTAGACATATAAGATTTAACAGAAAAACTCATTGCTGCCTGCCTGCGGATTAAACCCACAATCCTCTAAAGAGGGACTCTATACAGTGTCTGTTAACGATAAGTTAAGAAAAAAGTTAAACACTGAATTAATTATACAAGTATCGTATGCTCAAACCATTTCCATAAAATACATAATGAAAACCACTTCATACCGCGATCTGGGAGCATAAATATGGCAAAAAATCCCATTCATCATATGAAGAGCATTCAGATCCGTGGATTTATGAGATTTATACCGTTTCATGACAATTTTGATAGCACATGAAATGTTGGGTAACTTTTTTACGGCGTATAAATAAAGTTTAATATTATACTCAAGAGCGCTGTTCAAACTAAGCAATGTAATCTTTTAGACGATTTACTTGATGTTGTATATATTAGCTCTAGCAGTTTTATTATGCTTCAATCTCAAGGGTTGAATGTTAAAAACTGAGATCATAATCTAAAATTCCTATTCAAGGTTTACGACATCACACTTGAGCTATTTAATGACAAATCAGAATATAATCCCATTGCTCGTTCCTTCCAGACAATAAAGCATAGTAAAATAAAACGCCATTTCTATCTAATATTTACATTATAACACGATGTTAATGTTTTTTGCTTATTATAATACTACAAAAATGATAAAATAGAACCTCAACCATGGGATACCATATAGTCTTTTTGCTAGAAATAGCAAAGAACCATTTTTTCTTTTGAAAAAAAGGAAAAATGGTTCTTCAATTGCATAAAATTTTGTCAATATTGTTCCAGCGGATTTGCCGTGAAAGCGTAATATACAACCAATAAGAAAAACAGTTTACGTTACACTTTACAGTTTGCGTCGCATAATTTTAAAGTTCGCAATGGTCAAAGCTACAGAAATTTGTAAAGTGACACACAAAGCTCGAAATTTCGGATTTGAAGTCGAAAATTTTATATGAGATTGGTACATAGCTACGCGGTCGTGTTTAGCTTGTAAAACATAAAAGTTAAAAGGTACATTTCAAAGTATTTACTGATATATGTATATACGTCCAGATTGCGTGACCTAATCTAAAGATACCGTCCCGGGCCTCCCCTGAGATGCTGGCACGGGACTTACAACGGGATTTTCCAAGAGCCACACGCAAACTCTCGTGTTTACTCCTAGTTGAAGTAATTTGATCCGATTTAAGTTGCATCCATAAAAATGATTGCAGTGTTATTTAGGATTGACTTGTTTTAACCTTATAGAAAAGAAATTGTTTCACTTAATTGGTTCTTAATATTATCAGAAATGGTTTGTAAGCATCTAATTAAATAATTCTAGCAATTTAGAATTTTAATTTAGAATTTTTTCTAATAAAAATTCATATTATTAATTAATAAAAGTTCATATTATTATCAATACATTATTAATATAAAAGCGTACAAAGGTCAACTTATCCCTATGACAGAGATCTCTGCCAGCTAACCTACGAAGTGAGACAATTATAAGAAGTAAAATAACCTTTAACATAGTTACTTTATATTCTTATAAAAATAATCACAATATTTTATTTATTAACATATAATATTATGTACCTAAAGTTGGTGATGAGAAATAATGTCTATGCACGACTTTGAAGAATATGTATTACGCGCTAACAATTTGCGGGAAATCCTTTAGATAAAAATGCTAAAGACGTAAATAAACGTATTTTATAATTTGTATTTTTAGCCTTCTCTCATTGGAATTCTATGAACAGTGTTGTCATAGAATTGACTGCGAATTGTTTGAAATTCGGGATGAGATGTAATAATGAAGATTGTTTTTCATCTCAATATTTCAACACTTTGGTCTCTCTACAAAGAACATTTTAAAAATTGACATGTCATTTTAAATGTAGGTTATATTACATTTTCTGTCAATTTTTGATTATGTTATTATTCTTATTTACACTAATGCTGATTCGACTCATCGAATAAATGTCGAGACATATTTAATTTTTGTAAATGTATAAAAATAATGAGTCCATACAAATCTGTTTTAGTAATTGTTAGTGTGTGTGCAACGTACGCTCGTGCGTATATGAATTAGATAAAGCTATTACTGTTTAGTTTGGAAATTTTAGTGATTGTAAATAAATCACTAAATTTTTTATAAATAATTGGTCACTGCTTCATTCTACTTCTTTCTGCCCTTATCCTATCTAAGTGGGGTCGGCACAACATCTTAAAAACATGTTGTCACATGATTTAGCTACGTATTTTATGACCGGCCGACTGCTTGACATCAACTTACCTTAGTCGTATTTTACGACACTTCGGTAAGAAAGAGGGTGGTCTATTCTACTTAACCGGTTACCACACGGAGGGTCAACTTACCTTAGTCGCCTTTTACGACACTTCGGTAAGAAATGAGGGTGGTCTATTCTTCTCAGCCGGATACCACACGACGGGTTGACTTACCTTAGTCGCCTTTTACGACACCTCGGTAAGAAATGAGGGTGGTACTATTCTATTCAGCCGGATACCACACGGTCACTGCTTCATTGTACTTTCTTTTTAATATAATTTCACTAACTCACAAGATTTCCTATTATCTAAAAGAAAAATGGCAATTTTAAAATATAAAAATATTTTAACATATAATAGTACTAAAATGGTTTATTGTTTATCTCTGCGATCGCCAATTTATAAAGTGTCGCAATATTCGACCAGAAATAGTCATGAGCTATAAAAAAAAATATTCAACCTGACAAAAAACCCAAATTGAGTTTCATCATTATCACCAGCAAAATGCCATAAAAATAAGTTAAAATCAATAAATAATAAGGCGATAAATTATATTCTTAAAAAATCCCTGCGAATAATAATATCCGACCACTTAATCTACCGCCCATTCCGTGTAAAATACGATCGCGTGAGAGATAACCATTTCTCCAATCTTGCACTTGCAAGGGTCATCCCAAAATTGCAAGTTAATCGTTGTATATTACGTCAATAAATCATGAAAAGACTAAGTGAGTTGTAAGATAAATGAGAGGAAAATCATATGGCATTTTATTAGTAGCACATGACGTGTCTTTTATTACACGTAAGTATTTATTATTTTAACCGTTTTTTTATCTGGAAGAAATTCCCTACCTATTTCCGATGGGGGCAAGCGGCGGGTATGTCAGACTCGCATCGACTAAAACAACCTGAGTGCTCCACCAGACTGTTGATACTGGGACTGGGTACTGTTGTACAGATTGCCTTTAATTATATAAATTTTGATTAAAATCTTTTAAGATCAACGAATAAGAACAATAATGATAACCCAATGTTCAAAAATCTATTTTATAACGCTCTATTATACAGAGAACACTTACATATTTTTTACATTTTTCGACTTGATTCCAAATATTTCAAATGTTACGATTTAAAAGAAGTTACTATCATAAATAAAATTAACTATTTATAGTATTTTGCATTGGTTATTTCTAAATAAATACATTTAGACATTATAAAGTGTAAGTAGCACTATTCAAATGGCATCTACCTTAATTTTTAAATAGTGTAATATAATTTTATTAAATGGAATCTAACTTAAAATTTTAACTATTCAATTCAATTTTACATCGTTTAATCACTAACACTTAATCAAATTGTAATAATTATATTATATGGAAACAAAAATTTAAATCGAAGCTGAAATCAGATTGTGGAATCGGTTATATAAAAATACCGCAAGCAATTGTGCGGGGCATTAAAAACACGACGCTGAGTCACTCTCGGCGTGTAAACACATCGAAAGCAAACATGAGTTGCTAAGTTTAGCTTATTTACATAATAAAATTCCAGTGTCAAATCGTCGCATGCGCACGTCCGCAGCAGGAGGCGATCACGTGACTGCCTGAAGAGTTTTCCACGGCTTCTAATGGGCTATCGCGTTTGGTACAAGTTATAAGATTTAATGAAACCTACACCTACTTTTATGACAAAGAAATGAAATGAAAAAGATTTTTTAATGATAATTAAAGAACTTTTTCAATATGTGTTGTGTGGAGCCATTTTTGGGAATGAAAAGTCACCCGTTGCCATATTTTTTAAGAGCATTTGCAATATTTATTCTAAATTAGGAGACATGATGTTGGCAGATACAAAATTCTTTATATATAGTCTTATATAAATATATAACCATGTATAAACCAACATAAAAAATAAATCAAGTATAACATATTTAAAATTCATATTCCCTAAATAATCTTTAAATATACGCCGTGTGGTATCCGGCTGAATAGAATAGTACCACCATCCTTTCTTACTGAGGTGTCGTAAAAAGCAACTAAGGTAAGTCGACCCGCCGTGTGGTATCCGGCTGAGTAGAATAGACCACCCTCATTTCTTACCGAGGTGTCGTCAAAAGCGACTAAGGTAAGTTGACCCCCCGTGTGGTATCCGGTTGAGTAGAATAGACTACCCTCTTTCTTACCGAGGTGTCGTAAAATACGACTAAGGTAAGTTGGCGTCAGGCAGGCCGCCGGTCTTAGCGGATCCGGGAAGTCGAGTCCTTGGATCCGATCCACCGCAGGCGAGTGGGGCGCAGGCGACTCGCCGGCGAAGTCCGCCGCATGCCGCCCTAACGGGGACCTCCGAGCGGTCCGAACGGGGTTCATCGGACGCTCGCTGGAGTTAGGTCCCCGAGGCGGTCGATGCATCTGGTGCTCTCGATGCATCGTGTAGCGGAGGGAGGGCCTAGTCTAGAGAGGCCCCGACCCAGAGGTGGCGCACTCTGGGGTTCAGAGTTGCTGCTGGCGGGGATGGGGGTAATGTGTACAACGGTACCCTGTCCCCGCCACCAGCAGCGTGGTGGAGTACTGTCGGGTTTTTAGTCGGTGACAGTCCGACATACCCGCCGCTCGTCCCTGTCGGGCGGTGACGACCCATAATGGGTTTTCCTGACATAAAAAAAGGCCGCCGGTCTTAAAAACGCAGCCAAATCATGTGACAGCATGTTCATAACATGTTGTGTCGACCCCACTTACAGTGGGATAACGGCAGGAGGATGATGAAATAATCTTTCAACACATTTGATTAAAAATGTGCAGAAAATAAAGACCTGACAAGTATTCGCAAATAAAGCTCTAAGATCAAAAGAATTATTCGTCATATTTTACTCATACTTAGGTAGCTATATTCTTTACCTTGCTGTTAGTCTAAGAGTGAAACATCTTTACAAAGACACTTTTATCTGTCCTAACTAGCGTAGCTCGAGGCCTATCGCTGAGCTCTCATGTCTTAGACATACTACTATAGCCTTGAACTCAGCTTGAAAATTCTACTATAGTTTTAAATGTCGTATAATAGACATGTTATAATTATATGCTGGAATTAGTGCTACTTGTTAGGTAATTACTTTTCAGGTGGTTTCATTATAAAGCCTTTTGCATTCGCTTTTTACCCATATTTTGGCGGCACAATTAGTAGTTAAGAATTCATTAATTCGCGCCTTAACCGTGTTAATTTGAAAGCTTAGGCAGAAAAAGTTTTATCACACATTATGAAATATCTGACATCATATAATCACATTTTAATAACTGCATAACTGCATAATAATAAATATATGGGACACTTACACACACGGTAATCTGTCCTCAAAGAAAGTAATATAATACTTGTGTTATGGATACGAGACAACTGGTGAATATATACATATTTTAAATACATACTTAAATACAAATATACACCCAGGCTCGAAGAACCAACAAATCCTTTTTATAGAAAATTTTGGTCCTCGGCGGGAATCGAACCCGCAACCCGCGGATCTGAAGGCAGGATCTCTACTGCGCCAACGGGCCAGTCAAGTCAGTCAAGGCATAACTTGATACTTCACTCAAAATCTCAGTATAATTTTCTGTTGAATATAGAAATGAAATAATTATATCTAGCTTGACTCCATTTTGTATATAAAACGAATATGAGGTAAGACTTTGTACTAAAAAAGCTTAAGATTCCAATTTTGCCTTAGCCACTCTACGGTCGTACCGTTCGCTCAGTAATTCGAACCTACATATCATTTACCCGAATGCTCCAACCACATACTTATAAATTTAAATAAGCTTTCCATGTAGACCTAAATCTATAGAACTTCTATGTAATTAAACTAATTTTTAATAGCCACAACTTGTCAACAATAGCCCACTCTAAAACATTACTCAAAAGCGCGTTGCAGGGTATGTATACACAGGCCCAAATACTTTAGTCGAAAACATAATTTATAGGCCATACGAGTTTTCTCACAAAGGAAGATTCCCTGAGAACATTTTAATCTATCTACCACGCTCGTAATGTCTTGGTGTACTTAACTAAATTACTTGCATAAATCATATTTAACGTGACGAGTACTACCATCTCCTTATAACAATGTAAATTTGCAATATCTATACAATTCCTATAGGGATTGGATACAATTTCGTTTGAAGACAAGGCAATATTATTTCAAGGTAATATTTCGGGAAACTGATCTCTGTTACTGCAACTCAAAGTTCAATTTCATTTGATGAATATAACGTTTATAGAGGATCTTTATCTAAACGAAGAGGAAGAAAAATTGTGTGTACAAGTATATTCAAGATCGGCGAACGTTTAACCTTTAAATGATTATCATTAAATGAATCACTGGGCCGTTATAGTCGAGTGAATATCAAGGCAAAATCGATAAGCACTGACCTGAATTGAAAGCTAGACTTGTTATGAATCTCTAATAGATAAAGCTTAATTAAAATGTTGGTATAAAAGACCGCACATTAGCAGTTTCTAATTGATTAAAACAGTTTTATATCAACAAATTTTTTTAATTTATTATTTATTTATTTATTAACTTATTTATCCGCGGAATTTTTCAACATATAAATCTACTTACTTATAGTTAATATATATGCCGTGTGCTATCCGACTGAGTAGAATAGACCACGCCCATTTTTTACCAAGGTGTAAAGGATACTAAGATAATTCGACCCGCCGTGCTGTATCCGGCTGAGTAGAATAGACCACCCTCATTTCTTACCGATGTATCGTAAAAGGTAACCAAGGTAGGTTGACCTACCGTGTGGTATCCGGTTGAGTAGAATAGACCATACACTTTCTTACCAAGGTTTCGTAAAATACGACTAAGGTAAGTTGACGTCAGGCAGGCGGCCGGTCGTAAACTACGTAACCAAATAATGTGACATAAGTTTATAACATTTTATGCAGACCCCATGTAGATTGGGATATGATCAGGGGGATGATGATAAATAACCATGGTTAGAGACCACTGTGAGTAACGTAATATTATTTAACTCACAAAGTTTAATTTTGCCTCACAAATAAGAAATTTTCCAATTGTAAAACAATTCATTCGCAAACAAAGCCATGATAGAACAAAGTGCGAATTCGATAAGAACAAAAAAAAAGTACTTAACCATTATTTCCATCAACCAATACCATTGAATTCAATTTAAATAGGTCTTTGAAGTAAAAGCGGCAAATTCCTATTGCCAAACCAAAGTACCTTGTTTAATATGCACGACATTATAATGCCCTTAACTTCAGATGTAAGAGGCGTTCTGTTCGGATTGGAAAGTTTATCGATATCGAGCAAGCTGTGTCTTCCCAGGGAAGTTCATAAAACATTCCAGGATGATTTACTCGCCCTTATCGCGCGTCCATTAAGATTGGGTATCCACGACGTACACCTGATGCTTAAAACATTTGGATATTCCGTTTATTAAGTAAAATTTACTTAATGAAATAACACAAAAAAATCATCTCATTCATTCAACTTATAAACAACTACTTTTGAATCGTCAAATCAACTACAGGTTCGGAATACTGTTTCTATCGAAGAGAGTCATCAAGAAATTCGGCGGTTGCTCTTTTCAAAATATAATTCTTAGTACATGGGTGGTGGGTAGGTAATTTTTAAAAGTTAAATTAAAAAGATAAAAGGAAAAAAAATGCAATTTAAATAAGGAAGTAAAGCGTCGGTGGCATGTGGGCCTCGAGCCCGGGTTTAAAACTTTTGTGGTCCACTTGTTACCATTAGGCTATCATAGCATTGTCTTTGACAGTCATAAATATCATTTGCTTTCAATTTCTAATTTAGCAATTCTTTAGTGTCCCAAAACGATAGATCGATTTTCTCCCTCAAAACGCCGTACATGCTAAATTTCAGGAAAATCATCGGAGCCGTTCCGTTTCAGTAAAAATATATATATACAAGATTAACTCATTTAAATATTAAAGATTACTGGTTATGTATACTATACTAATAGACCACCCTCTTTCTTACTAGGATGTAGTAAAACGTGACTAAGGTAAGCTAACGTCAGGCAAGCGGCCGGTCGTAAAATACGTCATAATAAAGTCATCATGTTTATAACATGTTGTGCCGAGCTCACTTAGACTGAAATAAGGGCAGGAGGATGATGATGTTTCTTTACACCATTAATAAATATATGAAATGTTTATTCTTAATTTACTATTGAAATAACAATGGTAAATAATGGTCTAAAAAGGTTTTATTAAAGAAGCATGAATCATAGTATTGAATAGGTACACAAACGCCATAATCCATCGCAGCTATTACTGTTGGTAGTTATAATAGGGTGTGGAAATGAGATTATACAAAACCCTTACAACGCGAGGCCATTTATAATAATATCGCCCACGTAGGCGAACTGGAAAGTTCATCTTATTAACGTTTATTTAGCGTTATTTTTAGCGCTTATAAGAACATTAGTACCTAGTTGACCGAGCCTTGCTCATACTTTTTCAAAATCAAAAGAAGAAACTTAAAAAAAGAGAAAAAAATAATTGGATAGGTGGGGCTCGATCCTAGGTATTTTCATTTCTCGAGACCGCCTGTTCTTCGAATAAGCTACGCTGACTTGACATTTTACGGCAAAAATAGTGTTATATATTCAATGTATTTAAATTTTAGTATTTTTTCAAATAATAGACAAATACAGGGCAAAAAACTATTTTTTTTTAAATAAAACCTAGCTCGATCGATTTTACTCCCCCAAAACCCCCTATATGCTTAATTTCAGTAAAATCGTTGGAGCCCTTTCCGAGATTTGGGAATTCATATTTATGGAATCTCATATTTTAAATATAATGTTAAACGCACACTTTTCAGCCATAAATAGATATACGATTAGTATACGTTTGAGAAAGTTATTTAAATATTCACAAGTTTGTATATGCGATATAAAAGACTAATCGACTTCACTGAAATATTTACCATATAAATTAGACAATCCTAATGTCTATTATACCAATGATTATTATTAAACATACAAAATTATGTAAGTCGACTTATCAAGATATACACGGGTTAGAATTAGCAGATAGTTTTTCAAGAAATGTGAACATAGTATATATATATATTCGGACACGGCTCCAACGATTTTCCTGAAATTCGGCATGTAGGGGGTTTTGGGGGAGAAAAATCTGATTTCGGGCTGTAAATTTTTTTTGACATTTACGTTGAATACAATCACAATTTTTCACTGTCAAAAGTAAATTCTTATTGGTTCGTTTGGAAAACGGGCGGTCTAGATAGGTAAAATTACCTAGGATCGAGCCCCACCTGCCCTATTTTTTTTAATTTTTCTTTTTAATTTTTTTTTTTACATTATTTAAAAAATTACCGAGCAAGGCTGGGTCACCCAGGTACTATATATAATAGACTACCACGATTCATTTTAACTCGGATCGTTTTGCAGCAGACGAGACCCTGGCGATACGTCTTCCTTTATCAATCCATCCCAATTAGGCTTTCGATAAGATTATTTAGAAATTCAAATATTTTACACATTTCACCACTTGTTAACTTAGTGTAATCGAGATAGCGAAAATCCCCTTCGTATCTTAGATACACCCTCGTAAAAGTGTTCTCACCCATTCCTTCCTCTAAAACAGTATTAAAACGGTTAGGGGTATTTTTATGGAAAAAGTTTGAAGTTCAACGAATTACATTAATGCATGTCTGAGCAGATAAGTAAACACACTCTCTTTAAGTATACAAGAGTAATGTTAGAAAGCCTAAGCGTCAAATAAAGTAACGTTTATTTAGTTTTGGTAATAGCGCAAAATATGATGCAGTCATTTACGAAATAGACTGTTTAATTTTGTATTAAAAGTATTGAGTTTTATATTAAAATGAAACAATAAAATGTCAGTTACAAATAAATTTTTAATTGTTAACTAAATCCACGGATTTAAAATTTACGTCTTTTAAATATTATATTTTAATATAACAGTAAAATGCAAATTTCTAAGAACAACGATAATCCTTTAATGGTATTTTTTTAAATTTGATCGAAAAAACAACTAAAAAACCTAAAAAAATAAAACTCATTTTTGAACGTAACCATATGTTCCAAAATATTTTTTTTTTGTTATTAGTTCCTCTCATAATAACCGAACAATATCAAACTATATTTACAAACCAAATATTTGTAATGATTTCTGGTAACAACAATGAAAAAACAACAGTAACTATAATAAGTAAAAGTAATATAGTAATTAAGGAGTTGTTTCTCTAATACTGTTACTAAACGTGATCATAATAAAAATGTTTTGTATATGATAATTTACCAAATTATTATATAAACTCACTCATATATACTTCAGAAGTCCTGCCTTTCAAGTGTCAGATAATTGACTCTTTAGTATGTAAGTCGAAGTCACGTAATTAATAAACCTAATTTCCAATGTAACAACAATCCATCCGGCGCGTAGACGCCATGTTTGAGCACATGTGCTACAACATCATTAAGCACCCCTGTAGGTCTACGTGTACAGTTTATTGATCTGTATAATGCTTCGATACGAAACTATCGACGACATACGTACATTGAGATGTAAAATACGTAAAACATTTGCTTAGAGATGAACATTACAAAATTCTTAAAACAATTAAAAAATCTATGCTTTATAAAAAATAAAATTCTAGTTGTGCCAGTGGCTTCGCGTAAAAAAACTGTGGCACATTTTACATTACATAAATAGGAATGTACTACTAATTTAAACCTGCCTCAAGAATTAGATTATCTTTTAATAAAAACCGTCCGAAAATCCGTATAGTACAGGCTAAAAATCCCGTTTTTATTTCGGTAACAAGGAAAAACATATTGCATTATTTGCATTATTGAGGGTACTTAAATGCTGTAGTTAACGCGAAGTAAGTCACGGGTGCAGATTGTAATAAATAAAAATAATCCTATTAGTATAAGGCGTGTTATCCGCAAAAGCATCGACTTAGAATATGTATTTATATTGATAGTTACGTCATAAGTTTAGATACTTATTAAAAAAAAATCCAAAATTGAAATAAATTCAATAAAATTCGATTAAACGGCTTCGGCGTGAAAACGTATTAAATTTATGGTTGGACCGTATGGATTTTAAAACACCGCGATCAGACATGTAATCTGTTTAGCCACAATAAAAAAGTTGTAGAGGTAATTTGAAGGGCTGATTGTTATCTTGTGGTATTCTTTTTGCTATCACGATTAAACCTATTTTACATTATTGTCTAAATTCAACTATTAAATTGAAGTCTATTCAGCATAGTACTGTATACAATAAACTTATCGCCTATAATTTGCTTTACAATACATATTATGTTCAGGGAGGGGCTTTCAAATAATAGTAAAAACGAACTGGGTTGTTTGAAAAACATCGTCGTCCACACTTCCTGCGTGACCTCACGTTTCCCAGCACATAAATATCTCGTTACCCGTTTGGTCGCAGCCAACAAAAAAATTGCGCGACACTTTTTATCGTGCGACGTGCTATAAAAGTTTTGCAATCAAGAGGAAGAACAATCGCGAAAAAACAAGCGATTTCATAGAATGACAATTCAAGCGAGGCGCGATGCATAAAACATGTGTTATGGAACCAAGCGTCTGCGGCTCAAATTGTTCTATTCTCGTTACACTGTTATAGAAGTTAACTTACAACATAACTAATTGATTTATCTAATCCTGTTTAACTACATATGTGCAAAATACGAAGAGTAAAGCTTAGAAGCTCGTCAAGCATCGGGAGATGTCATTGAAAAGAAACTAATAACGAACCCAAAAAATCCTAAAACAACAAAGCACGATTTACAAAAACAATAAATCTTACACTCAGAACTTCCGCAATAACATCACTTAGGTAAGTTAACAATTACGACAAACAATAAATTATTGAAGAAGTTAATTAAAAACGAACGAAAGAAGTTTGCAATTTAACGATATGTTATATACGTTATGAATTTATTAATACATAATTACTTAATATTTAACGATATGTTATACGACTACATAGGTCTAAGAGACGCTATCACAAGAACAGTGTCAGTAAATAAAAAGGTGAGAAATGTGGAGGCTTAAACTCAAAAGCTCTATCAAGATTAGTGTAAGCATGTTATCGTTAAGAAACTAATGTCGACACAATAATATAATTTTTGCTGAATACGGAGGGCCAAGATCAAAAGTTCTACTAGAATCAGATAAAAGTTATTCCAACACTTCTATGAGGCCAGACCTCAGATTCACACAACGTATATTATGCAAGCATGAGTCAACCAGTAAGCAACGACCGAATTAAGTTAGAAAACTGCCATTTTCGCAGATGACAGTGTACATGTACTATCTATGTTTATTCAGTCCTGTGAATCATAAGCAACGTGTTAAATTTTGGCTGGATTTATTAAATATGTTTAATTAAAAACTAGCATGAGCGACTTTCTCAAAGTTTGAGTTCGATGCTTAAAGCGATGAATCAAAGGGAACTTTATGAAGGTGTAATTTTGCCGCTGACATAACGTAAGCAATCTGACTTTTTCGTAGTTTTAAGTGTAATTTATTTAATTCAGATTATAAATAACAGCGACTAATGTTAACCAGAGCTGACATGTGACGGACATTGCTCAACGGGTTGCGAAACAGAATGGGAGTGGTACATAGTTCGAAGAACCGATGGACATTGGGGTCCCAATATGTTAGACTGGCCACCCCGCACCGATAACCGCAGTGTAGGCAGACCCCACACTAGGTGGACAGCCGACCTCAAAAAGGTCGCGGGGAGCTGTCGGATCCAGAGAGGCACAAAATATGTTTCTGTAGCCTGGAAGTCCTTGGAAGACATCTATTTCCAACAGTGGACGGATATTGGTTGATAAAAGAGAGAGAGAGAATGTTTACCAAAGAATTAAAACCCAAATCAAAAGTTATCCTAACTTAAACTAATCCTAAGGGAATTTATATGTTCATTTTTCTTAATAATTTTAATCACGTATCCACATAATATCTGTTAATAATAGAAAGGATAAGAATGTATCTAGTATTGGAAAGTATGTTACTGAGCTCCAAAGCTCGGTTCCTAAACATTAAACGCAGGCCGTTACGTGATTTAAGCCCGAGGACAGACGTGCTGCGTTAATCTTACGTTTATTCCCATGGGCGTCATTTCCGTACCCACGCCACGGTAGAAACGTGATTCCTGTGATTCTTTTAAAAGTATATAAAATACTAATAATTTTATGTACATTAATCGCAGATTATTAATAATTGAGTTTATAAACCATAGTACCTGGGTGACCGAGCTTTTCTCGGTAATTTTTAAAATGATGTAAAAATAAATAAAATAAAAAAAGTGTAATAATAATAAGCAGGTGGGGCTCGATCCTAGGTATTTTCATATCTCTAGTCCGCCCGTTACCCAAATGAACTACCATGACTTTACATTTGACAGCGAAAAATTGTGATTGTATTTAACGTAAATTTCAAAAAATCTTAGGGTCCGAAAACAGGGATAAAACGACATTTTTTTATATAAAACTTATCTAGATCGATCTTTCTCCCCAAAACCCCCTACATGCCGAATTTCAGGAAAATCGTTTCATGCGAAAATCAAGATTAACTCATTTAAATATTAAAGATAATGACATCTACCTTATGTTACTTCTGTGTACTGTAACGAGAGGTTTATTAATGAAATTTAATAATATGTATTCAAGATTCGTAAATTATAGTTGTATAAGTTGTTTTTACAGCTGAGTAGAATAGACTACCCTCTTTCTTAACGAGGTGTCGTAAAATACGACTGACGTAAGTTGATGTCAGGTAGGCGGCCGGTCGTAAAATTCAAAGCAAATCATGTGACAACATGTTGTACCGACACCACTTAGAGCGGGATAAGGGCAGTAAAATGATGAATGATGAAGTTTTTTTACAGCAACTAGATGTTCAGAAATTTTTAGCACTACTTCCGACTATGTCCGTATATCTTTGACTGATGTGCTCTCTTGTAACGCACATATTTTTAATGATAACATAGATCTCAAGTTACATATCGGTATATAGGTAGACAAAACATGGCCCTTATAATAACGTCAAAGGTTAATGGTTACCCTTTGTCGGACGCAAGATCTCATCTTTCCCATACAAAGAACCGTGTCACCGGAGTGCTCCTGAAAACCGCATTAATTATGATTTTAGCTATACACGTAGTTTTCCTAGCGTAGCTGGAAAGGGCCGTATAGCCATCATAACTCAGTGTAAGGTTTCACTAAAACAACATACACGTATTATATAACGTAAATTGTGCAATTTGTTAACAACGTGATAACGACATTTACAAAGTTATTTATGCGATGGAAACATCATCAATTTATTAGCGAACTTTGAATTTATTAGAAAATTTCTTAATTACATTGACATGAGTCCAGTAGTGCTAAATGTATGCAGCTATATTGTAATTATTAAGTCATTGTTAAGCATGTGTAAAATGTAGCGTCATCATTGCCAACTTTTTTGCTAGATTTTCTCTTAATTTTATTTCGGTTTTTAGTTTGTTTCTCTCCCCCAGATGCCATTGCAAATCGCTGGCTACCAAAGCTATAGTCAAAAGGGTACTTGAATTGGTAAACTAGTGGGACTCAAATGCAATATTAATGTTGGAAGATAATGCACTAATCAGATTTACTTGTCTTTGCCTTTTCAAACGGAATCAACCTTTGGACATCCATGTTGGACTGGTGGACTGTAGTACTCTCCAAGAAATTTTTTATACACTATATGGCTTAATGATTTTAATTTCTGGAGCTTTCTAATAATTCATTTATGTTATCTTATCTAGCTTATGTTCGGATGCAGACTCAGCTTTAAAAGATCTTAGAATACAAAAGTACTGTGATTCTTCAAATATGTAGAATCTTTTAAATGATTTATAGAAGCGAATTACAACAAAATAATTTTATTGTAACTTCTTACTCATGTAGAATCTATTGCTAATTTAACTTTCTATATAATTAATCTTTGAGATCTTTTGGTTATTTTACCGGATATGCTAAATTTCGATACGATGACGTAGCTATATTTAATACGTATAAAGTAAACTTAATAAGTTTATTTAATGTGTAGAAACGTGCCTAAAATATACGATTGAACAAGAGTTAGTTATAAGAAACATACATTTTAAATGGAAGGGAGCTTTTAAGAATTTGACTAAGTTATAAAAAACCTACACTGAAAGCAAGTTAAAAGTAGTCTCTGATCGCATTATTAATTAGCCATTTCCAAGTCTGACTCAATTATGCACAGACTATTCACAATACCGAAACTTAAATTTTAAGCAAGTTTAATTCTAAAGAAAAGAAGTTTTTACCACAGGCTGCAATTGAACACCCCACCTGAAAAGAACAGAATTCATGAATATTCCGAAACGTTTTTAGTAAGTTTATTGAAAGAAGTCGGAAGATATAGAAGGTCTATTTTGTAAGACAAAATAGGGAATTAAAAGTAACGTGACAGTACTTTAGTTAAGTCTTACAAAAAAAAATCTTTTGTGTATTAAACTTATAGTTTACTTATTTTTACTATTCATCGTTATATATGTCACGGGTTATATGGTCACGGGTTCAATCCCGGGCAGGCACCAAAGAATTTTCTGTTAAAACCTTTGTGTCAAATTGATAATTGCAAATTATAACTTGCTTTTCAGTGAAAACGTCGTGAGAAAACCTTGGATATCTCTATAGAGTTCTGGGGATTTGTGTAACCTATTCTTTAATGAGCTACGTGGTGGGTTTTAGCTCCAACTTTCTACAAAAATGAAGAGAAGAAAGCGTATGTCCAGCAGTGGGATAATAACAGGCCGTTACTTTTTTTACCAATGAGCTATCAAATTAATTATAACATAGTTATTATTGATTGTCATAAGAATGTTTGTTAAGTTAAATTGTAAATAGACGCAATATGTACCGATGAAATAAAATAAAAGATAATATAAGAAATAGAATAAAACAATAAGATAAAAACTATTTATTGAAGGATGTATGTGCTGTTGCCTGTTGACTTTGTCCAATAAATGTCTCAGACAATATGTCTATAATAAATAAATGTGACTGGTAGGAAAATAATGAAGATTTATTATACTTCTATTTACTATGGGTTCCGCCGATCTACCATAGCCATCTACTCTATGAAATATTGTCTATTAGTGTGTTAACCCGCCTCTCTATCGACATTCTGAAACAGACCATAGATTAAATT
The DNA here is from genome assembly GCA_029227775.1 of Morpho helenor. NCBI lineage: Eukaryota > Metazoa > Arthropoda > Insecta > Lepidoptera > Nymphalidae > Morpho > Morpho helenor. Next base: position 8,014,979 of record JARGCU010000006.1, read on the forward strand.
GAATCTTTTAATTGAAGAAGCTTTCTCTCAAACTTTATTCACTTCAGAATTATATCTATAGATAAATATTAAAGTATAGTAGCAATATCTATCTATTGGCCGTCTTTATGTGATCGATTTTTGTCAAAATTCACTGAACGGATTATCTTACTAATCCGATTTTGATCGGACTTTCATTGGAAGACAGAAGAGGCTATGAAGCGACATTTAGGTTACCTATATTTAATATCTCGCAGAGGCGGAATGTATACGGGAAAATCTTTGCGACATTGTTTTCCACGCGGGTGAAGCCGAGGGCACAACTTATATCTCTTTAGAAATACTATACGAAGAATAATTTAATAAACTACAAAAGTTATTTTACAGAAAATTATCTAGAGGTATATTCTCATTTTAACAATTTTTCTTTGAAGAGAAAACCCTTTATTGAAAATTTTATTTGACTGCAGACATATTGCAATGGTAAATAAAATTATGTGAGATGTGTGCGAATAAAATTAAAAAGAAATATAATAAAAGGTCAAAAAAGGCATTAAGTTTTCTTTCCATCCCACATGACATTATTATGTCTTAATAATAAAATATAAAAAATAGTCTTAAATAAATATATAAAATAGTCTTAAAGTAATAATAATATTAAAAATTTAAAAAATTAGTGCAGTGGTAATGCCTATAACATGTTGTGCCAACTCCACTTAGAGTGGGATAAGGGCAGGAGGATGTTGAAAAGTCATACTGAGAAAAATCTAGTAGAACTAAAAGACTATTACAAATGATTATCAATTGCAATAAAAACATGTAATTTCTGCTATAAAACTATTCCTGAACTCGTACCAAAAACCCATAGTTAGTCGCTTAATTTTGGTAGCAACAATTATTTAGGATAGTTTATCCAAACTTAGTAGTTACTAACCAACCAAGCCAAACTATTTTGCACGGTCATAATAAATCTCGACCTTTGAATATCTTTATCTCTATAGTGGTCTTTAGTACAATCATAGATTAATTATAACAGTGACTAGTGCTAAGGGATGCTCAATATGCCTAAAATGTATTCAGACGTGTTAAATCGAGCATAAAGGCGCTCATTCCCGAAATACTTGAGTGTACGATAGTGCAGACCTTTCAGTATAAATTATACTAGGCTTTCTGCTTGTTAAGTGAAGTACGGAGAATCCTTACCAATTTAGGTGGATATTTAGAAATTGTTTTAACATTGAAGGAAGCTGTACCGCTAAGTTAATAACTCAGGATTAGAATTGAAGGAGTATGTTGATAATTTTATTAATGCTACGTGTAGAGAAAACTGTTAGAAGTTAACCCATTACAACCCAACAGGCTTTAATAGATATTAGGTAGGGATATTATTAGCACATATCTTAAAAAATATCTAAGTATTCAGGTTTCAATTACACACAAGAAACAATTAATGATTCGGTAAAAACTAAACAAATACACAGATTCTTTGTTGATGATTCATAAGTTACCTATTACATTGAACTTGCTATGGAAGGAAACTGACGCCTGAACTAGGATTCCCTGTATTTCAGGTCGCCAGAGATTTCCCCCCTTACAAAGTATAATTAAATAGACCAAGTTATACAAGTTGTTTATAGGTTTCATAAGGATAGTCTACCGTAAAGTGTATAAGTTTTTATAAACCATAGACATCTTGATGTTTACAGCATTCTAATTGCTTAAGAAGAGAGGTTACATTAGACCGTGCAATGTGAAATCAGAAGTTTCCCATATGTTTATTAACTAAATGGACTTTGAATTCCATTCTAAGTGGGGTCGGCACAACACGCTATAAACATGTTGTCACATGATTTGGCGAGGTATTTTACGACCGGCCGCCTGCCTGACGTCAACTTACCTTAGTCGTATTTTACAACACCTCGGTAAGAAAGAGGGTGGTCTATTTTACTCAACCGCATACCACACGGCGAGTCAACTTACCCTAGTTGCCTTTTACGGCACCTGGGTAAGAAATGAGTGTTGTCTATTGTACTCAACCGGATACCACACGGCGGGTCAACTTACCTTAGTTCCCTTTTACGACACCTCAATCAGAAATAAGATAGGTTTATTCTACTCAGCCGGATACCATACAGCATATATCTCGCATTATATATCGTCCTTAAATATTTACACTGGCATGTTCAATATTCGTTGGCCCAAACAAACAAACTATTTAGCTCAGATGACTTGCATTATGAGAGGGACTAATCTAACACAAATGTTGTGCGTAAATATTAATAATATTATATTATTAAGTAAGTTTGCCAGATAGTAATTTTTGCCAGTCATCGTTTATTGGAAATGAGATACTGTATAAAATAAAAACTCCTCAATCATGTTTCACAAATTATATTCCGCAGTTTAATTGAACGTAACGATATAGTCTTGAAATACGGTTCAATTCTATCTATCTACCTGATATAAATAATAACATATTTAATCTCTAAGTACAGCAATAAAAGAAACATGTAAAAAAGGCACTTACTACTTTAAAGATCCACAAAAGAGCCACAAACTTTCTTAAACAAACATGAGAAGCGTAGTATTTTCAAAATAAAATTATGTTATAATTTTTTTTTTAACTTAAGAGATTTCAAATCTAGAGAAAAAATCTCATATGCTATACATGCAGGCTGTCATCAATCTGCCTGCGAAGAGTGCTTGAGTTCTTTGGTCACATCGCCAGAAAAGAAGGGAACAACCTCGAGCAATTAATGGTTACCGGAAAAATTGACGGCATAAGGCCAAGAGGACGAAGTCCAATTAGATGGACTGACCAGATACGAACCACCTTGGACGTTAATCTACACGGTGCTCTTCACTCGGCCAAGGAGAGGAACAAGTGGCGAGCAACTGTCCGAAAAATGACCGAGAAATTTCTACTGTAATGTTACACTCTTTATAAACACGGCTTTTCAAAGTTTCAATTACTTGTAATGATTTCTACATTATGCTAGAGAGGTAATTTATTGAAGAAACGTATTTCATATATTTGACCTTTTCTTAACACGAAAGTGGATTGAATTCGATCATTAGTTCTAATGAATTTTCACATTTAATTATTTTACACAAAGGTCTTTCATTGCATATTCTGAAAAAAATAATGAGCCACATTTACATGCATATTTCGTTCATTCGATGAATAACTAATTTCTGTCTGCTGCTAACGATCGCCGTCATCTGTGCGTAATTACGCGCCTCGCAAAAAACACTTAATTGTTTTTCCGACACTTGCTCGGAGCGCGGGGGTGAGTTGGACCTTGATGTGACGTCATGTTTATAATCAGTAAAGTAAAAATCCAGTATTACGAACACACCCTTATTTATTACAGGCAACACTCTGATACATTCACTTTTACTATTAGCTTTTATTACAAGAATCGTACCTATGAATAGTAGTTATCAACGCCGTGTGGTATCCGGCTGAATAGAATAGTACTACCCTCATTTCTTACCGAGGTGTCGTAAAAGGCGACTACGGTAAGTCGATCCGCCGTGTGGTATCTGGCTGAGTAGAATAGACCAATCTCTTTCTTACCGAGGTGTCGTAAAAGGCAACTAAGGTAAGTTGACCCACCGTGTGGTATCCGGTTTAGTAGAATAGTCCACCCTCTTTCTTACCGAGGTGTCGTAAAATACGGCAGACGTCATTTGACATCAGGCAGGCGGCCGGTCGTAAAAACGCAGCCAAATCATGTGACAGCATGTTTATAACATGTTGTGCCGACCCCACATAGAGTGGGATAAGGGCAGGAAGATGATGTTGATGAAGTTTAATAGTTATCAATATTTTATAATTGGGTTGTTTATAACTAAAGTTAAGAGTAGATCGGATACGATGTAGATATGTGTGGTGTCCATTTATGTGTGGAAGCATCAAGGTAAAAGTAGCGGTAGATAAAAGTATATACGTAGCTCAAGGAGCAAAACAAAAGCGTTATGTAGCTTAAATAATAAAATTTGGGCAAAGATAAGACTAAGAACTCCTCATCGGTAAAAGGAGATTGGAAGAACACAACATCAATAAACAAATGATGTCAGATTTTTCAAAAATCCATTGAATCCGATACATACGATAGCTACGTCATAACAATGGCACTCATCAGAAGAGAGCATAGTAAAAGGCATTAACTTTGCCCCTTTTTTCGCGATGTAACAAAACCGTTTGTCTCATTCGTGTGGAAGATGTCAAAACCTATAAATGCATTAATTAATAAATAATGTACCAACGGGTTAATTTTCTACAAGAATATAAAATAATAAAAGGGGCTACGTAGAGTAAGGGTAGTACAGTTTACTACGCGATAAATATTTTCTTTAATAACCATAATTACGCTATCTCGGCAATGAACTTATAGAAGCAGTCATACGACGAATTCTAATCCATGCAGTACATACATTGGCTTTCGAATAGATACTCTGCAGTTCTCTCATATATGCATAGAGTAATGACGGATAACAAAGCATTCAATTCAATCCCATACTACGTTTACAGAACAATGGTTCCCGACGCACTTTCCGAGTCTAATACCGTGATCCTAGTTTATTTGCCCAACGGTTTCTTTATTGTATCGCCACAAAGCGGGACCCAACAAAAAGCAACATATAACAGCGTTCTTTCGGTCCGGATGATATGCGCATTTTTATAAGCGTTATTACAATTGTGTGGCCACATTATGAGTGGTAGCGGGAATCCATGGAAATGTAGTAGTTTTAGGAGAGCTAAAGAAAATCTTTATATTCAAATGGCCCGTTGGCGCAGTGAGTAGTGACCCTGCCTTTAGCTCCGCGGGTCGCAGGTTCGATTCCCGCCGAGGGTCAACATTTTCTTTGAGCCTGGGTGTATATTTGTATTTAAGTATGTATTTAAAATTACATAAGTATATATTCACCAGTTGTCTGTCACCACAGGTATTAAGTTACTTACTTTGGGGATGGACGACCGTGTGTGTAAGTGTTCCATATATTTATTTATTTATTTAAATTAATCATTGACTTCTGTTGACGGAATGTAAACTTGAGGAAAAAAAATGGTAAGAAATGAGTGTAGTCTTTTCTACTCAACACACGGCAAGACATAAATATGACAATATGTAGAAATCGCATGTCTTTTTTTTGTAATGTTTTTCATAACTTATAACGTAATGAAACGTAGACTAGCGAAAAATGTATCTATGGATATTTTATACTATATAAAACGCTAACGCTCAAGTTTTTGCATGATATCGTTACCCAAGACTTTCTTTTATGAATAACGCCACAACCTTATCTGGCTAAAACGGCTCTTTCTAAATCCGGATTATGTCCTCATCTTGATAAAATGTATTCTATATATAATATCGCCGCTGACCGGACATGTTTTTATCAACAATAGCCGTACCGTGTATGGGGAGATTGTGCAGAATGGATTTAGGACGTGCCATTATAATGAATTCAGGTGAATGGGAACAGAATTTTTCATAACAATCATGCGCGGATAACTGAATTTTATAATAAACATGTTTATCATTGTTGAAGAGAAACAGGAATTGATAAAGATATATTCAAATATTAGTATAATTTGTTGTACTGTACATTGTTTAGCACGTTGTTTTGTTACGTAGGGGGTTTATACTAATATACACAGTGGTACCAACAATGCAATATTAAATTTATCGACTAATCATTAAAATGTATAGTATGAATTGCATTATAGGTTTGTCTCCCTCGCACTTGTACGTAGCCTTTCGTTTAACGATTTATATTTGACTAAAACTGTAGTAATATTTTTAATTTTGAAAAATTCAGAGAAGTAACAGTTCTAGAATAAAATATATAAATGTATGAAATAATACGTAAGTTCGGGATCAACACGTTTTTACTTTAGGTCATAGATTCTACTAATAGTAATAGTAAGGGATAAATAACCAAAGGGTTCAATCAGCTCTAGTCGTTGACTAAACAAAATATCCTGATTGCAAATTAAACAAACAATAGAGCAAACGAACGGAACCGGAAGTGTCCGGACGTTCTCGTCTATCGGGTGTCATTTAAAGGCTTGACATCACCCCCTTTACCGATACTGTAATTACATTTGAAAAATGGGTTGCAGTCCGGAAGTTCCGGCAGAAATAAAAAGTTTAATAAAAACATTGTGTATGTAGATACTTCTATATGTATACTAATATATAAAACTAAAGAGTTTGCGATGAAGTAAAATAGAAAATACATATAATGCTAAATGTAGAGTGGAAAATCCGTTTTCATACCTGATACACGCAGGATTCGTAAAAACACATGCACAAACCTCCACCACTGCCACCTCAATACACAAGCACTACATACGTTCACTATCACAAACTCAACAATCGTTTCGCCCCCAACCGAAGCATCATCAGGAGATCACTTCATCGCGGATTATAGCAAAATAATTTTATTATTACTTTTGTATTATGGATCTCCGGAAAGTAACGCCTAATTCTATAAATTAACTAAAGATTGCGTTTGTTTGCTTGACTGTTTGAACGCGCTAATCTCAGGATTGGCGATTGCTAGTTTAATTATAAAAATATGTCATTGGTATAAAAAAATACTAATTAAAATTAATTGCTCAAAACAATTGTTTACCTTCGCAGAAGCCACGTAGTAAGATATTCATCTCATACATTACAATGGAACTATTCACTTAAAAAGGTAATACGCAAGGTTGTATATGAATTGTCCTGAATTGTATCTTAACAATCGCGACAAAAAAAAAGAAAAAGGTAATGAAAATCCTTCAAATAATTTAATGGAGATTTTCAAATGTTAGTAGGACTGAAGTATAAAACTGATATCATAACTTTTTCCATCTGCCTCTGAAAGTTTCCTAAGCACAACGACGAGCTTTATATCAAAGCAAAATTCGATTTTAAGTAGTATAAGTTAAGAACTATTATATTCTGGCTGGTTATAATATAGGCGCAGGTAAGTCATGAGATGCATCATCCAACATTTACTTTCACATTGCCACAAGAGTTTGGAAAGAGCAATCACTCAATGCGTAATCTCTTAGGATTTCCTTCGAAGCGAACTGTCGTCACACCTTCCACCCCTGGAATAGTACTCTGCCCCTCTTTGTTTTTTAAAAGGCTGCATCTTATAGATAGCGGGTAAAGCTCCCCCTTTCCACAGAAACGACATTTAAATTTCAATGTGCATTATAATTCGACAATACAAGCACCAAAACAACATATGGTTGAATTTGTGCTTTGACGCAAGTGCGCTTGGTCCCCATCTTAACAAAAATACAAAGAAAATTATAATCTTCATTCGTAACTATCAACCTTCAAAGCTACAATATCCTCCCTGCATTTTGAAGTGCGCGAAATGACGGCGCTACCCCAGCCGGCATGTTACAATTTGTTTTTGACACTTCACTTTAATCACTGTGTGAAAACATAAACAGAAGAATTGAAGTGAACATAAACAGTCGCGTTCTCATTTCGAAAAGAGCAATGTTTTTCCGCCAAAGGTGCGTTTAAAATATGCGATCCCTTTATAAAAATGTTTCAGAGTTATTGTTTTTCTTGTGCCAACTTCTTCAATCTGACATAGTATATATTTATGCGCAACTCATGGGGGCGTTTATTTTTTATTAGTTTTTGTTTCTATACATATTATAAAACAGTCCTCGAAAGCTGTCTGTCTGTATGTGATTGATTTTTTTAAAATCTACAAAACGGATATTAATACGGTATTTACTAAAAAATAGCACAATACCTACTTGAAAAAAACTTTGACAAATACCGATTTTCACGCGGCGAAGCTGCAAGCACAGCTATATATAACATGTTTATAACATGTTGTCACATGATTTGGCTACGTATTTTACGACCGGCCGCCTGCCTGACATCAACTTACCTTAATCATATTTTACGACACCTCGGTAAAAAAGAGCGTGGTCCACTCTACTCAGCCGGATACCACACGGCGGTTCGACTTACCTTAGTCGCCTTTTACGACACCTCGGTAAGAAATTAGGGTGTACCATCTATTCAGCAGGATACCACACGGCGTTAAGAGTCAAGTTAAAAAATTGCAATAAATTAAACTTTATACAAACATTGATCACAAATTTAAATTCAATTATATACATGTCAAATAAGTTATCTTTATAAATAGTGAAGGGTCATAATTAAAGTCAGAGATTTATGGCCCCGTTTTCCGGTGTTGGTATTGGAAATTAAAATGGCCAGACGCGATTATTATCAGATACGAATGGTTATCGGCGATGATTCAATCACGTATGGTCGAAATGAATAGGCCGATGTGAGCTTTTGTTTGATATGCTTTAATTCGACCGTGTATTGAATAGGTAATTGGTGTTTTATGGAATCCCAACTCATTGAGGGCACTGATTGCCTTTCAGGATGCGCATGTAATTTTACTGTCAATTATACAGACCATGCTTTCAAAAATATTTTAAGGATGTTTGACGCTGCCATGTATATTCATCGTTCTATCCAGGTGGTATATCTTTCTTACTAACATTATAAATGCAAAAGTTTTTGAATATCGATGTATGTTTGTTAGTCTTTCACGGCGAATCCGCTGAACCAATATCGATGAAATTTGGCACAATTATTCCTTATACACCAGAATAACATATAGGCTATAGAAATCCAGTTTCTATTCTACAAGAATAGGTATAAATTAAAAAGCGCCATCTATTATCGACCTATTTCTTACAAGATTTCTTTACAGGACCGGTGGTCAGCCCCTATGTACTACAGTGGATAGCGTAGTACTACTACAATTAGTACTAAGCTATACACTGCATTACACTTAACATCTATGAAGGCGAAACGAGGTCCAACATTTTTTTTTAAATAGAATACCACGAAACCAACGGCCTATTAAATATACTCAGTCATACTAACATACCTCCAGTATCAGGCGTTTTTGTTTCACGAGAAGCAACCACAGAATAATGTCATCCAGTATAAAATTTTAAATATACATTAGGGTTAACAGTAAATTGACAATACGAAAAAAAATAACACTGTTCCAATTCTTAAGCGGTACATGTTCCCATGTCGAGTGATGACTGAACTTGGCAAAGTGTTTCTATGTGAAATTAAGCTAAAGTGTACTCAGAGAGTATTAACTAATTCCTATAGACCAAACATATCAAAAGAAATTAGTAAAGGACTCTTTTCAACAAAGCATTCGTAATGCAGAGCCTTAGGCAATTTCATAACAAGGGACATCTTAAAATTTCCGTATTAATAATTGAGCCACGTCGTTATAAGGCTCTTATGGGGGTACCTTTACAAGATAAATAACCATTAGTTAATCCAAGGGCAGCCCCGCAATATTTTAGCCGAGCAATATTGCTATAGTCTAACTGTTTTAATGAAATAAAATTTGCATATTATCAAGATTTATGCGAGCCAACCGTTTGGAATCGGATAACAATGGTGCTTGAGATAATTCGAATTGTTAAATCGTAAGCTGTTGCTTGTTTTGTACAAATTTTTGAAACACAAATTCGGTTTAATTAAAAAGTGTCTAGTTTATGCATATTTATACTTTTTCATGGTATCATCGTTTGTTTTCCTGATTTTCTTGATTTGAAAAAATCTGTAGGAGAAAATAAATTACTAACTTAACATGGTATCTAGAAGATAAAGTGAGGATGGATAAGTAAGGGTTAAGTAGCGATACCACACTGAGAAACGCTGAGTTGTTAGATCCCTACTAGATGATCACAAATAGGTTGTAGGGTGCCACTTTCTATAATCAACTCAAAACGTATCATACGATAAATCTTAAGAAATCTTCAGTTTGTTATGCTTATAAAGCTAATTAATGGTCGGAAGTGGGTAAAAGGGTGTCTAATTAGCCTTAGTTTGGCAGAGCCTATAGCAAAGGAGATCGGGGAATGGTCGATATGGGCAAAATAGCTTGGTTATTCTCTTGTCCCTCTATCCTAAAACACATCTTCTCTTTACAGCTCTCTTAAATGTACAGTTAATTCTATAAGTACCTGGACGACCGAGCTTTGCCCAGTATTTTTTTAGAACATTTAAAAATGACGCAATATTAAAAAAAATATGAGATACATGGACTCGAACTGCGGTATTGTAATTGTTCGAACCGCCCGATTACACTACCGAGCTATTACAATTTTACAATTGACAGTTTAATTAGGCTATGTTTTTAAATAGTATTTTAGCGGTTTTTTTAGGACCCGAAAACAGGGATAAAACAATATATTTTTTTAATAAAGTTATACTTGATCTATTCTCCTAGATCTATTTATCGCCCCCGAAACCCCTACTTGCTAAGTTTTGTGAAAATCTTTGGAGCCGTTTCCGAAATTCAGATTATATACAGACATATTATACAAGATTAACTCATTTATTATATTTCAAGAGATAAACAATAAAGGAGTTTTACTAACGAAGAATAAGTACAAAAATCTGAATAAATGGATTACAAAGATTCCACTCAAAATGTAAGTATCAGGATTCTTTTTGGAGGATTTCTTTTACAAACAGACTTACACTAATGAACCAATTTAAGTCTCAAAGAAGGTATTGTGACTGCCGGTTTCATTTTAAGAAGTTAAACAAACTAACAAATATGGCAACCCTCAAGACCCGCATCAGGTCTTATTCGATTTGCATTTCTGAGGAATTATGGATCGCCTTAATCGCTGGGGAGCTTTGAGAGAAGGAAATAATAGAGGGATTTAATATTTGGCAATTTTGTAATATGTTTTATGAGAAGTTAAGATATTATGAACAGCGATTTACCATTGATAAAATGTAAAACCATTGATAAATTGATAAAATGTAATGAGTTTTTTATAAAACTATACAATAAAATAAAAACAATAAATAATATTTTTATTATTATCTAACATTGTAATGCATTAAAATATTAACTGATAGCTGAAGAGAGGTCTATATGATATAAAACTAAAGTAAAAAAGTACACGTTAAATACAAAATCTAGAATTTGGGTAGGAATTTAGTTAATATATGTATAATGTTACTTTTTTAGCAATAAGGACTACTTTAGCAAATTTATTTATAAATATTATATTATTTAATATCATTATTAGACCCCGTACTTGATTTTATAAATTTAAAGAACATGTGGAAAGTAGTTGATGTATAGAAACCGGGTATATTCACGTCTTACTCTATCTATTCATGAGCTCTTTACCGCGGTATAGTATAGCCGGTTACTATACATTAACTATGAATACTATTCAAGATAGTTTAAAATTAAAAATGTGGAAGTACTTCATCATAAGAATTAGATTTTCATGGTTGTGTTTGTGTACTCGTAGATGTATGTGAACTTTGTTTTTTTTGATATCCATTGTAGCCTATACATATTGGTTTTAATTAATACGTTTTTAATACAAACGAAAGACGAAAGTTGTTATCATGAAAATTCATACAAAAAATGTACTTTTTATATTACTGGCAATAAATTCTTTTATATCTCCGAACAATGACTGTAATCAACGATTTTGCTATCGTACATAGGCGTGTTGAAAGCTAAAAGCTATATATATATTATACAGAGGATATAAAAATTGCCCTTTGTCCGTCAGAGACTGGAAATATTTAACTGGTATTTTAACACTAAAATTGATGCAAAATAAGTTGCAACTACAACTATACTCTAGTTTAGCTGTGATAGCCCTACGGTGAAACCGCGAGACTCTTTTGAGGGGATCACAGGTTCAAACCCTAAGCAAACTGGGCAATGAGTTTTTCTGTTAAAACTTATGTATCTAATTGATATTTGCTGGTCACAAGCTTCGCTGCAGGAAAACGTCGTGAGGACACCTGCATATCTCTGAAAAATTCTGAGAATATGTTAAAAAAATATATATAATTTTATATATATATATAATATAATATTTATAAAGTATTCTAGGGATATGTGTGACCTACCAATCCGCATTGGAGCAGCTTGGTTTCTCTTAGCTCCAACCTTTCTCTCCAAAAACGAGACAGAGAGGAAGAAGGCCTATGCTCACCAGTGAGATAGTAGGAGGTCATTACCTTACTTTTATATTCCATAGAAGCAGGAGGCGCTATATTTAGCACCAATTTATTTACAAAACTAATACTTTTATCTACTTAACTAAAAGCTTATTCAAGTATGTAAACTATACACGGTTAAAAGAGAACCTAACAAATTAAAGTAAGTATGTTCGTAGGCATACTAATTCCACCGAAGGCTTCTATATCTCGTTAACCTAAGTGGTCTAAAGCAAGGGACCAAAACTAATGACATTAACCAAAACGTGCTTGGTTTAATTTTGTTTTTTACAAAACTTTATACTTATTCTGACCCAACTTTAAATAATCACTTTTGCAAGACTATTCTAAATAGATGTATGAAAAAATAGCACGTAGCCAGTTTCTTCAATACCATTCATATGAAATAATGTATTATATTAATGATTAGTAGAAACGCGGTTTTGATTTATAAAACTAGAATGAAATTGTTGTGCATTTTTTTCTAAAAAGCAGTGCAACTCTTCCGGAAGGTTTAAGTTTATAGTACATAACGGTTTTATGTAAATTATGTTAAAGAGGTAGCGCAGTTGTAAAAAAAACGTGCCTACTGGGAGATTTAGCCGCGTGCGGCGCGTAAAACAACATAGATACACTAAAGTAATGTACTAATAGTATTGTAGATCTATAAAAAATACTGCAAGAAAATCCGCGATACATGGTTCTATCTGTTACAGTTAACTCACAATAATACCCGTGTGGTATCCGGCTAAGTAGAATAGTACCACCCTCATTTCTTACCGAGGTGTCGTAAAAGGCGACTAAGGTAAGTCGACCCGCCGTGTAGTGTCCGGCTGAGTAGAATAGACCACCCTCATTTCTTACCGAGGTGTCGTAAAAGGCGACTAAGGTAAGTTGACCCACCGTGTGGTATCCGATTTAGTAGAATAGACCACCCTCTTTCTTACTGAGGTGTCGTAAAATACGACTAAGGCAAGTTGACGTCAGGCAGGCGGCCGGTCGTAAAAACGCAGCCAAATCATGTTACAGCATGTTTATAACATGTTGTGCCAACCCCACTTAGAGTGGGATAAGGGCAGGAGGATATATAATAGTTAACTCACATTATGTTCAAAATTCTAATTAAATATACTGAATTCCACGTGAGCGAAGAAGCACAGCTAGTATATTATAAATGCGACTGTCTCTATGTCTGTCTATTACGCGTTCAAGGCTAACCCTTTGGACCAATATTGATAAAATTTGGCTAAATTAAAGGTACACCGGATACTTATACATTGAACATATTTATAAAAATCCCTTGTCTTTCGGAAACAGGGTAAAACGCATTTGATTATTCAGGGTACTTTAACGTCGAAGTTAGCGCGAACGAAATCGCGTGTACCTGTACTAGGTAATATACGTATTTCTATTATGTATTAAAAGACCGTGTTCAATTGTTCGTGAAATCGCAAATTATTACGACTCGCGGCTGTCCCCTGCACGGCCGCAGAATTTACGATTTCAACGCACCGTGGCGTAACCTATGAATATGAAAAGCTTTAAGGGGCGGATTTAAGTGACGATATGGCAAATATCATATGTGTCCTTACAATAACAGCATAGCTTACTAGATTGCTTACTTATTGTTTGATTTATAAGCGATTGTTGTACGTAAAAGTTTGTGAACATGGCGCAGTAATGAGTAAATAATAATGACGAATCGCAGCTAATTGTGTATGCGGCTACTGTTTTCACAACACCATGTTGTAATATATGAATATGAATGGCTCTTTGAGATTGATTCAAGTGCTAATGTTATATAATAACACGTGTTCATGAACGAGATAATGAATAGTGATCGATCAGTGATTACTACATACACCTATATAATATTCTAGCAATTGCCAACGGCTCCGCCCTCGTGGAAAGATTAAAACCGTAATATAGTATTTTTATAACCATAAAAATGGGTTAAAAGCTAAACATACATATGTTGTCGCGGACTTTTATATAGAACTTTTATACAGGAACAATTTTGTAATACTTGATTTTGAATAACTATTACCGTTTACTTAGCGCACGTAAGGAAAGCTTTAAATTTTGACGTTTTCGTACTATTTTTTATTGCTGCTCCTCTCCTTTTCATCTTAGCGTGATGTTATATACTGAGATTTATTTTAAATCAGTCCAGTAGTTCCTGAGATAAGCGCGTTCAAATAATCAAACAATCAAACAAACAAATTCTTCAGCTATAATATTACTGCGTATATTACATGTGTATAGGTCAAGAAATACATACTACCCCTGTTTTTTTACATGAGCAAACCCTTCATGGGTAATGCGCTCCACCAGGGGCGAAGGCAGTTATGCCGAACTCTTACTGGCTAAAACCTCATGTCTTCCATCTTGCTTCTTGGTAACGAGGGCACGGGAACAATGAATTCTCAAATGCGAACCTTTTTCAAATCTTTACAATCAAGTAAATATTCCGAGTATAACTCTATTAATAAACCAGGCAATGAAAATGATATTTCAGATAAATAACTATACAGAAAATGTTATACACTTTCTAAACTCGATACTCCAAACGAGTTAAATTCCCTGAATTAATCGGAACATTAAAATTGATAATATTAACACTAATGGTTGTGTTAACTATATTCCTCATTAAAATCGTAATTTCTAAGACAGTTCCTATCGATTTCTGTGGAGATTATCTTAATAGCCATGAATTTAGAATAACGAACCATATAAAAGATAGAATTAGCGATTTAAAACAGCACCTTCAAATTCTTGAGAGACGAGCTGAAAGTCATACAGATGCTTAATTGGACGATTACACTATTGTTCTATCGACCCTTCCAAATCACGTAGACATAATTCATAGAGCCCCTTTAAGCAAGATCCTCCTTTCATTGAGAATTTAATTTCATTTTCACCCCTCCTTAGACGGTCTTTAAGAAAAGAATGACCGAATGACTTCGTGGGTTTAAGGGATAAGACAGATGAATAAAAAAGTATTGAGTCCGGAGTACCGAGATGAATACTGCTTGAAGCTTCGTCGTATTTATTTAAGACTAGCTTTTACCCGACTTTGCGTGTTTTAAAACTGAGATGGGAAGTAGACACGAATATACATTCATTCATTGTTTTCCGAACTGTATGTATGCTTTACACCCTACCGGCTTAGACAGCGTTACTGGGCGGGTGTAGAAGCATCGGCAAAAAAACCTGGTCGTTGACGCAATAAGTTATATTCCTTCATGACAAAAGATATATCTCAGTATGTAGTTATTAATAGATTGTAAATAACTTTAGCACTTTATAAAAATACTAGCTTCCCTCAGTAACTTCGTTTGCAAAGATTTCAATATCGATCGACTTCAACTGTCGACGACGACGATGCTTCGGTTACTGGGCGAAACGATCGTTGAGATTGTCGTAGTGAATATGTGTAGTGCTCGTGTAAAGTGCCATTGGTGGTGGTGTCTTGTGATACGTGTGGTAACTAATCCCTCATGTATAATGTACGAGAACGGTTTTGCATCCTACTCTTAGCATTACATTCATTCTCTTAAAGAAAGCGAATTAAAGAAAAATTAAATAAATATTAATAAATTGATAAATTGAAATTTTTTTTTTACTTTTGTACTTAAACTATATCTATATTAAAAACACATCAATCAGTTGTTCCGTTCGTTACTATAAGAAGACAAAAAAACACTCTTATCCATTTGTAAACTTATGTATGTATCGAAAGATGTTTAAAAAATCCCGCCAAAAGCAGAATCAAAGCTGTGAATACATTATTTATTGGCAGTGTAACGAAATCTTACGTGTAACTTTATAAGAGTTTCCTAGCATCGAATAAATTACTCTTTATGTTCAAGGCGCTAGCGTAGGTGTAACAATACGGATGATTGGAAGACTTCCGAAGTAAGTTTCCAGTTATACGAAGATCGAGTTAGGATAAGTTGCCTATTCGAGGTAATAACAGACTGAACAGATTTAGACTGCTAAAATAAGTTTACTTAGATTAAGTTCGTCAAATATGATTAGAAGATGGAAGCTATTTATAACAATGGAACAATTGTATCATATTTTTTTTTTAAATCTTTACTTACATTTTAAGACTTAGAATTTGAAATATTCTGCAGAATACTACAAAAATTTATGGGCAATATTATATTGCATAAATTTTTTAATTGGGTAGGTAATTTGTGCAACCAAGTTGAAACAAAACATATGATAATAGAAATTACATACATTAAGTACTTTCAGTTCTTCAATACCTTATTCAATATCATTGTATTTTTGGAATCAATTTCTTAAATTGAGCGCCAAAAGTTTTAACAATTTTACTACTTTACATGATTGAACTAAAAAGTTATCCATTACCATCATCATTTTTATCGTCTTTTGTAAATGTCTTAATGCTTCACCTATATAATCTAGCTTACAACATGGGTTATCTATACATAGAAATATATAGACGTAGACAATATAGTATAGTGCTTTAAATTAAGCAATAAATTAGTACAAATACACACTAGAACTAATACCTGTGCTCGTCGCCACACAAAAGATCCAATCTCAATCTTCGCGAGACTAATCCAATCGAAGGCACAATAAGATCGAATTGCTTAGAGCCAACATCGCACGTTATTGCCACTAAATCTTTCACTCCGGAATACACAACCGAAACACCCTATGGCTATTGCTTTAGGCCTTTTAGCGTTACATTTAGCAATGCTTTCGGCAGCCGCGGGACGCTGCAAATATTTATCTTATCCGAAGTCTCTGCACTCTTTTATTGCGATGTTAACAAATAGTCCAATGTTTGTGTCCCAAATAACTTACTTTACTTTTCCTTTATTTTTCCATTCGCTTTGTGATGTTTTCATATCAGTAACCTATTTCTACAGCATCTGTAAAGGAGTTCAAGGTTCAAAACTCGAATATACAATCCTACTGATATTATAAATGCGAAAGTTTGTGAGTATGGATATATGTTTGTTACTCTTTCACGGCGAATCCAATATCGATGAAATTATCGGTGAAAAGATAGTGTAATTTTTAAGAAAGGTTTAGGTTGAAAGTGTATAAGTCGCTGGCACAGTTAGTTATTTCAGAAGTATAGTATAGTAACTATATTTTATAAGTATCGTCTCCTGTAACTACTAGGATATTAGGTTATTTGATAAAAGGACGTAATATTAGATTTTATAGAAAGATTTTATAGATCGACGTAATGATTAATTGTAATGTGGCATAGCCCCTTACGAAGGTGACCAAACTTTAAAAATCATTTGAAATATAAAGTAATAGGAGTCATATAAAGAAGTTAATAATTTGAATACAGTCGATGAATCAACAAACAAATGATTACCTTGACTTTTCTGTCCCTTTGAAATCAAAGGATATTTTCCTTAGTCAGTGCTTCTAAGAATTCTTATGATTAAATATGAATAACAGAAATTAAGACGAGGTTAGTAAAAATATTTTTATAACTTTAATTTAAGAAGTTTTCATATAAAATAAATACAGTAAATTTATTTGAATAGTATTTTAAGATGATGATTCATTAAACATTTTAGAAAACTTTTACCAAATGTTCCCTATTGTTGCTAAATAAAATGAAAAGGCATTCACAAATAATGTAGAACTGATTTTAAAAATACTAGGAATACTAAGATTGAACAATAATACTCAATTTACTTTTCTAATACCACTCTTTTGCAACAAATAAATTTACATACTTCAACTATAAATCTTTTTTCTGCATGGGGCACTAAGCTTATAATCGCAAATAGGAGGAGGTCTACTGTCTACTAACCACCGCCCTGTGTTATCCGTCTGAGTAGAATAGACCACCCTCTTTCTTACCTTAATGTCGTAAAATACGACTAAGGTAAGTTGACGTCAGGCTACCTAAAAAAATTAAAAAATATAAAAAAAAAACCTAGCCTAATCATGTAACAACATGTTGTGCCGCCCCACTTGAATGGGATAAGAGTAGAAGAATTTACGAAGAGTAATGAAACAATTATTATTCTGGATAGATATGAAAGAATCAACAGCAGTCATCAACAAGTTTTATAAAAATGGATCTGATAATTCAAACCCAGATGGCTCTACCTTGGTATGTGATAGAAGAAAGGCCAGGACAAATAAATTCTCACCCACACTCATTCCAATCACGTACCGCCGAATTTGTCATATTGGATTTCGGAGGCGGACGCCAGTCATACGTCCTCCCTTCCTGTCACGATGCGAAAATGAAAACTTGTATTATTTTTTTCATCGTATCACAGAAAAAGCGACCGTATCTCTAACTCAATACAACTCAATATTTAAAACAGTTTACTAATATTGCAAATTTCTTTAAAAACTGTTTGATAATGGAAATAAGAAATTTGGTTTTTTCTAACTCACAAGGGTCATGAAGTTTTGTAAAATTCGATTACCTATGTCATTTTGGACCGGAGTCAATATAGAGCGTCTTACTAAAAATGTATATACACCATTTTACTTCTATTTCTTACGACTGAACAGTTTTTTTTCAAACTGACTATATGCTGTAAATCTTAACAGCTTTACAGCGGGCGAGCGTAGTAGAATCGTCGATGTTGCAAAATGCGGAGAGTAGAGTATAGAAGCTCTACTATGATCAAACAGTTATGTGAAATACACGGTAAAAAAAAATAACAATACGGTGAAAAATACATAATTTTATTTAGGAAATTAAAATTTTCAAATCATTGATAGCCATATTTATAGAAATTATCGATAGTTTGTGTATTATATTTTATTTGTGTGTTATATATCAATAATCACATAAATTGTAACCCAATACTATTTTTTCTATAAATTAGTGACACCGACTATTTCCCCCTCTGCTGAACGCTTACATCTGTTTCGTACCGAATCCAAATATTCTTACATGTACCTTCAATTCACAGAATTATATTCGATATTGGAGATATGATGAAAGAGATATGATTGAAAAGATCAACATTGAGTCATATGTAATAAATTTTAGCTTTGCCGTTACAGCAGTTGAAGAAAACTATTTAAAAAAGGCTGATTCAGAAAGCATTCTATACTATTGAGGCTTAGATAAATGATAAGAAAACGTAGATATAGCTACACTTCGACCCCGTACAAAATAGGAATGACTAAATGTTACTAGCTACAAGAATTATGTTTTGAAAATTGGAAGCGCAGGTCTTGATGGTGACTTGCTAGGTCTACTCAAATCAAATCAAAATAATATTTATTCATATAAGCTTTTACAAGCACTTTTCAATCGTTAAGGATCAATATGATTAATGAAGCTACAACTGGTTCGGAATGTTGCTCTTACCGAGAAGAACTAGCAAGAAACTCGGTGGTCAATCTTTTAAACATTTTAAATTTTACATTATTAAACCAAATATTCTTCAATTTTATAATATGCTTTACGTATAAACATATTTCTTACACTTAATAAACCTTTCTGTAGACTGGTTTAGTATGGATTTGGATACTCGGTAGGAATAGCTTTCCGAATAAGCAGTAGATTCGATGATTCAAAAGCACTTGTCTAGTTTACTTCAATAAAGTATATTTTGAATTTCAATTTTAACTGTCATTTAAATGTTATTTGTTTGTTAATGTTATTTGTTGATTTAGTTAAATGAGATATAACTTAATTCCCATTTAAAGATATCTTTTTATATCTCAATCTAATCTCTACATGTAGCACAATGTCAATAACTTTTATAGAATTTACTCAAACAATTCTCAAATGAATGTATGCTTTATCAAATAGCTATGGGGAATTTTAAACTCAATCAAGAAAAATCAAAATGCGGAAAATGGAAGGGTCTGAAACGGAGGGTTAAATGTGTGTTATCGATTCTTTTTTATGATTTTTGCTGACGTTTAGACTCTCTTTAAGCCAATGGACCAAATAAATATAGCTTACATTTGGTCTGTTGGCTTTCAAAGAGTATTACATTAGTATAAATAAATTGTATGGACAAAACATTTTTCCTTCTTAGGCGGAATAAAATATAAAATAATAAAATAAATTCCGATTCCGTTTTTTTTATTTATTAAACTTCAACCTTAATTTAGCCATAAATTCGTAGTCAAACCTCAAACACGACCATTTTTTGAAATCGTTATTTTTTACTATCACCGTGTAACTAACTCCTCCTCCGACTTGAATAAATATTAATTTATACATGTTCAACCACCGCTAGAGCGCTCACACTCTAACGGCGTTATGCATAAAAACACGCCGAAGGCGCTAGCACTCTTAATATATATTGGCACGTGATTTGTCTAAGTGGCTAGGACCCGTACTACGTTGTGTTTTGTAATAACTCAAATTCTTTTAGAGCGTCGGAGGCCTTGTGTCCATCAATCTAAAGGAGTCAAATAAAACCTTAAATAGAATAAAATAATGTGATAATAATCACATTGTAGTTTTATAATAATATTTCAATATATCATATTCTTTAATATAAAACGAGCCGTCAACCCTACATTCGTAGTTTATATCACTTTGCTCAACAGAGAGGTTCATTATCAAATATCATTTGTTATAATATAAAACAGTTGTTTGTCATCAGTGTACGATACACGAACAGGTTTTATATTTATCTAATACAAGAACAGATTTTACATGTACTCTACATGAACAGACTTTATATGTCCAACAGATATAGTTACACGAACAGATTCTTGTATGTCCAATACATGAACGGGTTACTATAAAATTTGATAAAAAAATGCGAGACATTCAGATAATTGAATGTCTCGCGAATGTCTTATGTTACTTCATAGGATATGTTATAGACAACAGAAAGATCACTCACTCGATCTTAATACCTAACCCTTAAACAACTCCGTAGAGAAGTTTAGCAATGTGGTATCTCTCTCCCATCTATTATATTCTTCCGATTTGGAAAAATATAAAAAAGAGAGTGATAGTCAGTAGCTCCGCACCCGCTACCAACGGTGAGCTCCGTCCATAGGATATGAGCCCCCCCCCCCCCAAGGGGTACCTGTTTATAGTGCGCCTGCGGCGTATGATCGTGGGATAAACCCATTATTGTCGGGAGTCAACAAAACCACAGTTGACGTATTAGGCATGAGTGCCTGGGTGTATAATAGAGGACCGAAGCCCATATAATAAATAGCCGGAGCTATAAAATATGGCATTAGCCAAAGGCACAAGGCCTGGTAAACTTTGATAATAAATTACCAATTCTTATATTCAGTAAGGCGCATGTCGCCTGCACACGTCGTAACGGTGCGTTCTATGGTAAAAACCACATACAGTATAATACGTATAATACGTATAAAGTCCACAAAGTGGAAACCCATCGAGATGGCAAACATGTTGCAAAGCAACTTGATTAGTTATAATATATACACCATATAGGTGTGTGTCCACCGAAGTGGATAGTGTGTGTCCACCGAAGTGGAATATGTGTATCGCAGAGCATTACATGAATGCCAATCACCCCTTATTCACCCAATACCATATATTGGAGTCACACATAGTGCACTCGCTTACGGTATGCGCCAAGCTCAACACGCCACCTCATACAACAAAAGGTAATTTATGTTTAACGCGGCAAGCCACGTAAGATATATGATAAGGGAAATGCAGGCCACACTGTCTAAAGCTAGTCCGCAGTCTTATTAACAAAGACCCGACCAGCGGCTCTTATGCAATAATGCCATGCTATAATGGTCATTCGTGGTATCATTAACTAAGCTAAAGGGACGTCCTAAAAAGGACGAAACACCACACCCATCCGCTACTATGAACAGAATCCATAGCGATCCATCACTGCCGCGGCGTATCACTTCAGCAACATAAAGTTAACTTCCGCAACGCCCAGCAACATTCAGCTGTGGTACCGTCACTATTGAGAGACTCAGGACAACGTTTAGATGTCCGTTCATCAAACAATAACATTTCAGCCACCACTGTACCGGCACTACTTCAAGCGGCCTATGCGTCCAAAGGTCGAGCAAGGCACACGGCAATGACCGAAATCACCACCGGCCTAACCAAACCCGTATCACAAAGGCACACGCCCAAAGTAACTCTGGTTGCGTCAAACCAAAGCCGAATAAAGGCACGCCGCAGCAACCGAAGTCAACTACGGGCCTAGACCCAGCCCTAATAAGATGCAGCCTAGTGTAGCCTTTTGGGCCAGGCACACAGCAATGACCGAAATCACTGCCGGCCTAAACCTCAAGTCTCCCACCAGTACCCGCCAGAGCATGTTCGGTAGAGTGCCAACCACTACTCAGCAAAGTTGCCTTTACCAAGTAACATTCAGACACTTTAATCGTTCGAGGTGAGCTAAGCGATGTAACCATCGCTACACTCTTAATGGTCAAGTCACAATCACAGCCTTTCCAAAGATCGGCACGATCTTGCATCTTGCAACCATTATACGAGAGCGGGCCTAGATGTGTATTTATTATCAATTCTTAAAAATAGTCGAGTTAAAACTCAAGTAATATCTTGTATCGCCCCAGTACACATCTACAATATCATTATAACAACATTTCATAAGCGACTTAACAGATCACTTCTGCGCCCTACGCTCCGCCCGCTCTCTCAATACTGTAGTACGGCGGATAACGTGACATTCGGTCAATATGACGAAAATTATACTTTTCTGAATTTGATGTTTTATGAATAGAGCATCAATTATAGATGCGAAAAAACATTACTGCGTGACAAACAAACATTTATTTTTATACTTATAGATTTTTCTAAAATATTGAAATTTTAATAATTATTTATTTTTTTAAAACTCGAATGTAGGGATGAGATCGTTACAACCGCTATTGGAGAAGGGAACGCAGCCTAATATGTGCCAAATTACAATAAATAAATGAGAATGTATCTGTCTGTCTCTCTTTTTTATATGTGATTAGACAAAGATAAGTATACGAGTTTGATTTTCTCTTTTAACATTTTTCTTTTATCAATATAGTGTCAATTGTTTATCGCAGTAATAGAGTACGTCACAAACATAATAATGATAATCAATATTGTAAACAAAATATATTATTTTATTTACTACAACTACGTTAGTGACTTTTGTAAATTGCTGGATATTTTTTGGTCAGTGACCAAAATCGATATCAGACATTAATAGATCATCATCAAGAAACTAAAAAAAAATATTATTCTATACTTTCTATTTAAAAAAAACGATCGAAACTTTACAGCAAAATATTTCTACTATAAATGTTTCTGCTACTAAATATTTCTATTCATTATGTATTAAAGAGCCGACAATAAAATACACTTAGATATTAAAAAAGCATTGCCCTTTGTCTGTATTTTAATTAAAATATAGTAGCCTATTTTAAAAATACAGTCCAAAGCATGTGATATTCATATGACAATAGATGACATGAGAAACTACAATCGCGCCGCGGGATGCAAACAAAGCTTTAACAGAAGCAAAAATTGCTCGACTATTATACCAACTGATCGCTAGATCGGTGCATGAAATGCAAGTGCACGAGTTAGTATAAACAACTTCGAGATCTGTCCCCAAAACTCATTATTAGGGTATTTTTTCGCATGCTCACCCTTGATAAATTCCTCCAATGGAAGTTATTTGAGGGGAGATGCAGCAGATAACAAGCACATTATCGAAATACCAATGTCGTATTAAAGCGGAAAAACTGACTTTAATAGAGATTTATGTAACAAATACCTCAGCAGCTTTAACGTGAAAACAATACAATGAAAACAGTGTCCCAAATTTGGTTAACCACGAAAAAATCACTAACTTTATTATCAGACATTTTTAATTAAACGCTTATTACGTTATAAGCATCGTATTTAATAGAAATTTTAAAAGATTTTTGTCCCAAACTTTATAATAGTTTTTATTGACATGTCGTTGAGATGAACTGAAAACCTATTATTTTGTCTTAATGAAAAATTAAAAAAAACAGTTAGTATTAGGTTTAGGATAAGAATCTGAAGACACCAACTATTTCCGAACTTTACTGTTTAAGAATCTTATTAAATTTACTAAACTAAACAATGTAATATAATGTTGGGAATGGGAAGAGTCAAATGTCATTTCGTTAGTGTTTCTTTATTAGCAACACTATAATCACTTAACCAATAACAGAGTGAAGGCTTGTTTTTAAGTAAAAACTGTCTATACATGGGGGAGCTCTTCATACCGAAAACAGTATTGCTGAAATACTTGACTCATACCGAAATTAGACGCTTAGGCGTAGGCGTTGCTTGGAGTTTCGTGATAAGAGCAACTGCTAAGTTTGCTGCCAATTCTTCAGGCAGTGGATGACAGCGTTCCGAACTGGTAGTAGAATTGTCCTGACATAACAATTCCAAATAATTATTAACTTACCCTGTCAATACTTGTTTGCCCTGTTCCATATATTATACCTGTACGTTTATCTTTTGTTGACGTATTATTTGGTAACATTTTCTATGTGAGAACACTAGTCATAAGTGAAATCTCTAAGAATAATTTATTAGCAGGGATACATTCATCCCCTGTCATTAAATTGTACCGTCCAAGACATTGATCAGATTTCCTAATCGCGTATAGGTAACGACCTATCCGAAAATTATGGTCCCATTAAATAAACATATTGCGTGCCGGGAATTCCTCATAAAAGACAACATATTGAACAGAATATTGCCGCTTAAGGATGATGTCCCAAAAGCAAGGGAACGGAAAATAAAAATACAAGAGATTTTATCATGAACATACAGAATCTTTATAGTGATCACCTTGTTTATGTGAAAATGTGAATCTGTAATATACCCATAATAAAAATATATTGGAATGTTAATCTGGCTTTAATATTATATTATCGTTTCAAGACGTATCATCAAATTTATATTTTTGTACACTTTACAGTGTTATCTAGATTGCCACATTAATAAGGCATTTTTAAAGGTACGTAAAAATATATTAGTAATGCAATATTAATCACTAAGGTGAAAACTTAAAGTCAAAGCGCGTCTTTATTACAGTTAGTTCCATGTGATATGCTAACAAAACTATTTTTTTACCACAATATCTTGTGATAAAAATTTTCATAATTCCAGATTATATTCCTTGTCAATAAAATATAGGATTAAAAATTCCCGCATTCAATTAGGGAACAGGAAATAACCACATTTTGCATCATTGAAGTTACTTTAATGTTTAAGTTGACGCGAACAAATTCTCGGGTACCCCTAGTATAATAGAAAAATGATTACTGATAGATATTTAAATATTTATCTTTAATATTTCAATGAGTTAATGTTGTATGTATATATAAATATATTTTCGGAATCTCGGAAACGGCTACAACGATTTTCCTGGCCTGTAGAGGGTTTTGGGGGAGAAAAATTGAACTAGCTAGGTTCTATTTAAAAAAAATCGTTGTATCCCTGTTTTTGGGCATTAAAAATACTAAAATTTACATTGAATATAAAACACTATTTTTGCCATAGACTGTCAAGTCAGCGTAGCTTATTTGGGAAGCGAAATGGTCTCGAGAAATGTAAATACCTAGGATCAAGCCCCAACTACTTTTTTTTTTTCTTTCTTTTGTAAAAAAATACCGAGCAAGACTCTGTCAACCATGTACTAATATTTTAAATATTATTCGTCTTGCAAATTATAACTGTTTTTATTAGTAATTGCCATAATCTATGTATTTAAGTCCCGCTTTCTCTTACTTCTTGATCCACTGCCGCAGCGTCTGTTTTGGCCATTACTAAAGAACTGGGTTCCGATATTTCTTTCGGCATCTTTATTGAAATTCTGTGAGCGACAAAGTTTCCGATCTCCCGAACGGAATGCGAAAACTGGTAAATGAATGAAAGTGGCCCCTACTCGTTTCATTGGGAGTATTCGCTTTTCCTTTCCGTTCATTTAAATTAAATTTGTTATCCTGTACATATAAGTTATATATCATATGTTCTATGTAGTTGTAGGTAAATCTTTGAAATAAAATAACAATAAAGTTAAATAATTTTATTATTAATATAAAATGTCTATAATTATGAGTGGAATCGAATCGAATCTTTTGAGTCGAATCGAATTGTTATAGTAAATTATTAGTACTTATCAATCCATACTAATATGATACATGTGAAAGTCTATCCGTCTATTTTAACGAAATTAAAATTTATGTAACTCTTACATATGGAATAAAAAAATACCCATTTTTCCCTTAGTCCTTATCCCACTCTAATTGGGGTCGGCACAACATGTTATAAACGTGTTGTAACATGATTTGGCTACGTATTTTACGACCAGCCGACATCCTGGCGTCAACTTACCTTAGTTATATTTTACGACACTTCGGGGTGGTCTATTCTACTCAACCGGATACCACACAGTGGGTCAACTTACCTTAATCGTCTTTTACGACACCTCGATAAGAAATGAGGGTGGTCTATTCTACTCAACCGGATACCACACAGTGGGTCAACTTACCTTAATCGCGTTTTACGACACCTTGTTAAGAAAGAGGGTGGTCTATTCTACTCATTTAGTAACATTAAAAACCCATAGTGGAAGGTATTTCAATACTAAAGTTGAAGCGGGTTAAAGTCGCGACAATTACTAGTAAAATAATAATCCTGAATGAACCCTTTATTTATCTTTGCGTATTACTGTACCGACTTAATATACTCGCAATATCCACTACAATCAAACTTTGAGGTACAAATCCCTTGACGCGGAGCAAGTCGCTTTCGCCCATCATGTCCCCTATCGGACACCCTTGGTCCACATTGAAATTCTAAAACGGACGCGTGTCAGAACTTACAAGTAACATGTTTGACATCGATCTTGTAATATGTTCAAAGAGGGCTTTTAGTGTTTTAGATGTTTTGTTTCTATCAACAGAGGAACTTACTTACTATTGCCGTACTAGAGACCTGCTATTTTGTTCGCACTATTTTGAGCGTTTCAGTTGTATTTAAGTAGTCGGATTCTTTTAACCTATATGTTAATCATTACTTAATGAATTTTCAAAAGCTATGGATAGCCCAGCAATGTGCAGTGCAGCAGTCAATCCACTACTTCTGAAAGTAGTTTCCTTAATTTTAGGAACTGATCTTAGAAATACGCCAATTATAATCTTATCCATTACAGTGTAAAACTTTTAAATTATTAAGACAGTGCACAGTTATGTAAAGCAATAATATATTAAAAATACAGAGACATTTTGAGGTATTTGATCATATATTAGAGTAAGAATATAATACAATTTGGCATATTGAAATGATGTACTGTTTTTTTAATAGACACGTCGGTGTCAATAAAGTAATCCATTGTGCCTAAAGTATAGGGAGGAAGAAACAAATATCCTTATTACTTAAGATCGTGAGCTCTAACCGTTAGTTTATCGAGCTTAAATATAACATTAACGCAATAAACTAACTCATATTTTACTAGCTTTCAATCCAAGAATAAAATACGTGAGAATATTTAGTTTTCTTCCAGGAAAGCTTTGGCAGACAATTAGAATGGCAACCGACCGTAACCGCAAGTGTTCTTTACGTACCTACTTCCATACACCATTAAAACTCAAGACGTCTGGTAAGAAATTATTTTTCTTCTCGTATTTTCAAATTCAACGGTAAGGTTTTAAAATAATCGTGAAAGTGTTTAAACACTTCAGTTGTGAATTTGCAATGTTTAAAAATACGTAAGATTTGTTTAAATGCCTTTTTAAAGGCTTAGAGGGTTCAATGTCGAGTATCCCTTGGCCGAGGCTGCGAAAAGGGGACTACAAGAGTCTTGAGGTAACCCTTTGGCCCTTGTCCATTTAAGGGCCCACCGAGATAATATAATGGTATTTTAATATTCATTACCAATACCACATTACACATAAATACACTATTGAATTCTTTTATAGAATTTTCCCAAATAGCGGAATAGAATAGATGGTTGTACACTACACTAGTCATCGGGTTTGAATTTTCAAAGTATGTCCTTAAAATACATGTCGTACGTATCTTAAAATATATTTCACTAGTTTTTACCCGTTACTTCGTTCGTGGTTCCGCGGATTTGCCGTGAAAGAAAAAAAACATACATTCATACTCACAAACTTTTGCTTTTATAATATTAGTAAGATGGGAAAGTTTGTGAGATGGATGTATATTTGTAACTTCTTCACGGCAAATCCGCTGAACCAACATCGATGTAATTTAGCACAATTATTATTTAGACACCGGAATAACATATAGGCTATAGAAATCCTGTTAATTCTATTGGAATAGGATGACATTAAAAGCGCCATCTATTATCAACCTATCACGCGACCAAAGCTACACAAATGTAGCTGCGGGTAAAAGTTAGTTTATAATATTAGTAGGATAGGGTTTATTATGGTTTAACAATAATTAGTTGCGGTACTTGGTTGAAAAGTCATAAACGTGAAATTAATGTGGGTAATCTGAGCCTCAAAATTTATGACTCCAATGTTAAAATCTGGATGACATGACATGACATCTGTCCTACCTGATGATGTATTTTCGCAATTACACCGACCACATATGGAAATACTTGTATCAACATAAGGGTTCATATATTCAAACTTTATTCATATAAACCATATTGGCACGAGTTCTAAACAATTAAACACCAGCTTGAGAATACGGTAGGCAAAACATTACTCAATTTTGAGTTGAATCCAAATTTATTCTTGAGTATCCAAATTCTCCGTTATCAAGCAATTAAAAAGTTTAAGTACAAAAGTTCCATTTTACCCTCTTTTATCTGTTGTTAAAGAATTTTTCAAGTAATATTAAAATTAAGCAACTTAATCGGAGATTTGTTGTCACTAATATGCAGGTAAGTGGATTTTACGAACCAATGAACAAGGTCTACAAGCCTTCCATCATAATACCTCATACATAACTATATATACTACACCTACCCTCTATTTTTTATCTTCCAATCTTCTTTTATAGCACAAGGCGACTAAGGTAAGGTAAGCAAAACCGAGCCACAGCAACGCTCAATTTTGCGCTAGCGCTATTGAGCTATAGAAGAAGCATCCTCTTGACCTAATCCCACTCTAAGTGGGGTCCGCACAACATGTTACAAACATGTTGTCACATGATTTGGCTACATATTTTACGACCGGCCACCTGCCTGACGTCAACTTACCTTAGTCGCCGTTTACAACACCTCGGTAAGAAAGAGGGTGGTCTATTCTACTCAACTGGCTATCACATGGTCGATCAACTTAGCTCAGTCGCCTTTTACGAGACCTCGGTAAGAAATGGAAATGGTACTATTCTATTCAGCCGGATACGACACGGCAGGTCGCCTTACCTTAGTCGCCTTTTATAACACCTCGGTAAAAAAGAGGGTTGTCTATTATATTCAGATGGATACCCAACAGCGTATTTTGACAAATTCATCGAGAAAGCAATGTTATTTTAAAAAATGGAAATCTTCAAATGTTGGTAATAACAGAGACGTAAATTGTGTTTGGACAATCAAATATAATATATGCGCTAGGGGAAAGGGACACTGGTACATAGTTAACAAGTTTGGCAACAAACCTAACTTTGTTGCATGGTCTCTGGTTAACGAACCGGTGCCGGTTTAACTACACGGCGTGTTCTTCAAATTTAATTATAGTATGAAGCCGCTATTTCCTTTTAATTTATATCAAATAAATGATAATGACGTATTGAATTAACTAGAAACATATCACAATAATGTCAATTAAATGTTAAATTATGGAAGTTAATAATTAAGTGATGGAAATATATATCACAATAATGTTGCAATGAACATGCACATGACTGAAATTTTTTGTTTATTTTTCAAATTATATATTATTACTTTTATATATTTATTTTCTCATATTTTCTCAAATTTATAAATTCTTTATATATGTAACACTGTCGCTGACGTTCTGGGTGTATTATTAGAAGTAGTAAGAGTATTGTTTTTGTGTAACTTATTTGATTTGATTTGATTTGAACAATAACAATGAAAATTATTATTAAAAAAATCGACTTAGAATACAATTTAAGGCTGAAAATCACTGATAGACTGGTCATATTGTTTTAAACTTATAAATTGACTAAAACTTACCAAACTATTGAAATATTTATAAAATTTCAAATTTAATCTCGCACTCAAAAATAAAGAGATTTGAACCAATGAATAATTACAATGAAAAATATTATTAAACACATCGCGTTTGAATACAATTTAAGGCACAAAATCAATGATAGACTGGTCATATTGAATTAACTTATAAATTGACTTAAACTTACCAAACTATTGAAGTATTTAAAAATTGTATTATTAATCTCCCACTCGACTCTCACTCAAATAAAGGGATTTGAACCTCATAATAACTGCAATTTGTTTGCTATGACAGGATACTAGTAATAAAAGTTATTATTTTTTAAATATATTCCTTAAAATCACCTCAATATCTTTTATTTATTTTTTTGCTTCTTTATGCGTTCTTGTAAGCCACTATAAATTAATAGATATGCTATACATAAGCGGACTACATATACCATACTGTTAATTACTGTTAAGTCAAACGCTGAATATACACTGCTGAACAAAGATATGTTCTATACATATTTTTTTACTATAAATTGCAGTAATCGCATCACTTTGATGCGATTACTGCAATTTATAAGCAGCTATGGTGAAACGCAATACTGCTAAGGCGAAATATAAGATGAATCCTACGGACAGAAATCTTGAAATTTATAAAAAACTACGCAATCAATGTAGTAGAACATGTAGAGACGCTCAACGCAATTATATATATGCATCCGTCAGTGGTAGTGATTCTGCCAAAGTGTGGAAATTCCTTGATGCTATGGGGATTGGGCGGCAGCGGAGAGTGACATCATTGAATTCTAATATTGATCTTGACGCGCTCAATGCACATTTCACTAATGTCAATCTACTTGATCCTATTACTAAATCTAGCACCTTGAGCGCCCTTTCAGCACGTGTTTTGCCCAATTTTGCTATGTTTGACTTTTCACCCGTTACTGATGCGGAAGTCAAAAAACATATCCTGGCCATTAAGTCGGATGCAACTGGTAGTGATGGAATAAGTCGTAGAATGATTCTGTTGGTACTCGATAGCTTACTTCCTGTTCTTTCACATATGTTTAACTATTCACTTTCCTCTACTACCTTTCCCGATCTTTGGCGTCTTGCACACATAATTCCTATACCTAAATCTACTAATCCTGCTAATTTCTCACACTACCGACCAATATCCATCCTTCCTTTTCTATCTAAAGTTCTCGAGCGTATAGTGCATAATCAACTTTTTCTCCATATCTCTAAAAATAAGATCCTGGGTCCATATCAGTCCGGTTTCCGCCCTGGACACAGCACTACTACGGCTCTCATAAAGGTATGCGATGACATTAGATACGGATGCGACAATCAGCAAGTAACTATTCTTGCTTTGCTAGATTTTTCTAATGCTTTCAATACAGTCGATTTTGATATTCTGTTAGCCATTCTGAGATCAATAAATATATCAACTAACACTATTGAATGGTTTCGCTCTTATGTCTCATGTCGTGAACAGTGCATACGTACAGATGAAAAATGCTCATCGATTTGTCGTCTTAGTGCTGGTGTTCCTCAAGGTGGTGTTCTCTCCCCTCTTCTCTTTTCTTTATATATTAACACCGTAACTGAGCTTCTTTCCACATCTTATCATCTATATGCTGATGACTTGCAGATTTATACGACAACAACCGTAGATGAAATTGCACAGGGTATTGCCCGTATAAACTCTAATCTTCATGTTATCGGTAACTGGAGTGCATCGTACGGGTTGTCGCTAAATCCTAGCAAGTCACAGATCGCTATCATAGGTAACTATAAACAAATTTCAAAATTAAATCTCACTCAACTTTCCCCTATTGTTTTCAATGGCACTATATTGGAAGTTAGCAATACTGTGAGAAATCTGGGTATCACTATGGTTAGTACTCTTTCTTGGGCACCTCAAGTCACTGATTTAAGTCGCAAGATATTTGGGGTTGTCGGCAGATTAAGAAGATGGAAGAATCTCCTGCCAATTAAAACTAAAGTATCACTGGCTCACTCTCTCCTACTTCCTATTCTTGATTATGCTGACGCATGCTACCCAGATTTGTCACAGAATTTGCTTAATAAGCTTGAGCGTCTACAGAATCTCATCATACGATTTATTTTTGGTCTAAAAAAATACGATCATATCACCCAGTATCGCGTGCGACTTAAATGGCTTACAATACGACAGCGACGAAATTTTCATATTCTTAGTCTTCTTTACAGTATTCTTTTCCATCCCCAGACTCCTTCCTATATTAAAGACCGTTTTACTTTCCTTGGCACTACCTCCCTACTTTCCCAAAATCTTCGTTCACTGAGCGACAATAAGCTTAAGTTTCCATACTGTCGCTCCTATTGCTATAGTCACTCTTTCACTGTACGGGCTGTAACATTGTGGAATATGCTACCTCGGGACATTAGACACGCACAATCTGTTGGCATTTTTAAACATCGTCTCAAGACTTATTATTTATCATTGTAATTTAATATATAAGTAAATAGTGTGTATAAATTTAAGTACTGTGTATATAAATATGTATGTATTAGTGTATTATTATTCTATTATGTATTAGGGTGTATTTATTAGAATGTATTTACGTTTATTAATAAATACTTTGTGCACCGTCCTGTATATTCCTAGTTTTAGTGTCTCTAATATTAGGTTGCCTGTAAGAGATCACTATTAGTGATAAGGCCGCCTTTGCACTACTTTTAAGATTATTTATGTTTGTTTGTTTTTTTGTTTTTTTTATTGTGCAATAAAGTATTTTTTATTATTATTATTATTATTTGATTGAGAATTGCAGAGTAAACATACAATTAAAGCTAGTGCCCGTTATTTGTCACTGATATTTTAGTCAACTGGTACGAACTACGAAAGGGTCTGACGATTAATAATTTATCAACAAAGCCTCAACGCTTAGATTGAAGGTAATAAAATTACTAGAACCAGTTACACCTCTGCAGCTGTAGCCGCTTACTGCGGACTTCTGGATATTTACACAGTACTAAAAAAGTTATATATTTATACTAGAGGAACCCCCGACTCGTTAGTGTCAACTTAAGTCTATTAAAAAACCCTTAATCGTGTAATATGTTTTTCCCGTTCCCGAAGGAAAATCGAGAATTTTTATATCTTATTTGTTAGCTCGATAGAAAGCACCAAATTTCATTAATATTGAACTAACGTTTTAAATATAAATGTGAATAGATGTATAACTAGAGAAAGAGACCGATAAAAGAAGGATGGATTGTGTAAAGAATGCAATAAAAGGAGTGGCTCCAGAGTCGAATGATAGAGAATGGAAGACGAAGATATATTGTACCGACCCCACTTAGAGTGGGTTTAGGGTAAGAGAATTATGATTGCTCCAGCGGATAAGGCGTGAAAGCGTAACAAATAGATATACTGATTTACGTGTTAACACTTATCTATTTCATTGTATATATTCCTTTTTTATTTACGTATTTCTTTATATTCAGATCTTAATCAAATTAAGCATTTTCATTTATATATATAAGAGCTAATAGACCGTAAATACAAACATCTTACAGTAGTGATGGTAACAAAGTTTATTGAGGCAAGCTCTTCATCCGTTCAATTATCTCGGAAGTCCTTAAACTTCCAGTCACCGTGTCTAAAACCTAAAGAGCTAACCGAAGTTCTCAATTCGCAACACTGGAGTTTTAGCTAATTCTATCAGTCTGACCGATCCTGTGTCTGGTACGTGATACCTATAAACAGTGAATTTACGAGAAGTCTGTCGTATGTTGTATTGCTTAGTTAAGATATATAGCTCTTTCTTAAAAGCATTTGTTTGAGTAAAGCAAATTTACTAAGTTAATTTTAAAACTAAAGTATTCATTGTTTTAAAGTGTGGATACAAAAATAATAAATATATTTGAACATTAATTCTTTATGTTAAAGGTTAAAAATTATATGCAGGTAAGTAATAAAATAATAAGTAATATTTATGTTTGTTAAGTTGGTGGTCGTAAGGCGCGGTTTCATAAATTTGTATGAGGAATCAAAAAACTGATAAAAGTTGTAAAATATTAAAAGCTACTAATATAAATAAAAAATCCTAAAAATTAATTTTATAGAGGGACGCAATATCCTATCCTTCTAATATTATAAATGCAAATAATATGAGTATGGATGTATGTTTGTTACTCTTTCGCGGCGTGTCCGCTGAACCAATATCGATAAAATTTGGCGCAATTATTACTTATACACCGGAATAACATATAGGCTATAAAAATCCTGGTAATTCTTCAGGAATAGGATGATATTAAAATCTATTATCGACCTATCACGCGACAACAGTCCATGCAAACGAAGTCGCGGGTAAAAGCTAGTATCCAATAATTTTTATTTTATCCTATTAGTTTATTTTATAGTTTGGATTTTTAAGTTTACATAAAAATTAACACCTAATTAGACGTTGCACTAAACAACCTTACGCCTTATAAAAAATGTTAGTCATTCCTTAGGAATAATTATTTGCTCTGGTCAAAGTCAAAACTTATTTATAAGCTTTATGTAATAGTAGAAGCAACTTTGTAGCATTTAACCTTATCATAATGTTCATGATGAAACCCAAGCAAATAATAGTTTTAACTTTGAATGAGAGGCCGGTGTAACGAACCGGGTTCATGTTTACTCACCAACTTTGTTTTCATTTTGGACCTTAAACGACACACTAATATCGTCCATGTAGAAGTTATTGCTTACAAAAATAAATAGACGTTTACCCAAAATATGTTTGATGTGTTTGTACCTGAAACAAAACAACATTTATTAGTCTCTGAATGAAAGAGTTGGTATTAAGGATACCTCAGGCTACCTATTATTTCTTTACTTTGTTTTAATCTTTAAAATATTCAACACAAACACACTGTAAATCTTATTTTATTTGATTTATTTATTTATTTATTTATATATCTGATAATTATAATATATATTAAGTTTAGTAAAATTGTTTTTTTTCCTCTTATTTTGTGCATTTATACAGTGTATTACTCTTATGATGTTCGAGGGTGGGAGCCTGGTTGTCTGTAACACAGGTCACCTAGTACAGGGATCAGTCTCTCACACCACTTCTATTTGTACCCTTAAGAATGGCACCATTACTATTGTTATTTTGTGTGAAGAGAAACAATAAAGAAATATTATTATTATTATTTATGTACCATAAAAAAATGTTGGAAAAAACATTATTGGTAAAAAAAAGTGTAGAAAGGTCAACTTTTCCCTATGACAGAGATCTTTGCCAGCTAACCTACGAAGTGAGACAATTTATATTTAAGAAAAAGTGGGTACGCAAATGTCAAACATTATGAATTAGAATTACTTACTATAGAATCTTCTTAGTATATAAGTCTATGTAAAACGTGGCTGATATAAGCTTGTATTTATTGAAGCTAAATACACAAAATAGCTATGATAGCCGAACGGTGAGACCGTGTTACTTTAAAGTGTTATGGATATAAAGCTCGGGCAGGCACCAACGAGTTTTTTTTATTAAAACTTAAGTGCTTAATTGATATTTCAAATTTATCAAACGGCTATCGGTGAAGGAAAACATTGTGCGGAAACCTGCGTATCTCTGGAGAATTCAAAGGGATATGTCTACCAATCTACAAATCCTCATTAGAGCGTGATGGGTCTAAGCTCAAAGCCTACTCCCCAAAAAAAGAGGATAGGAGGCCTATACCCAGCAATGGGAAAGTTACAGTACTGCCAGTAGGCCGTTACTATAAAGACACAGTTGTTGTAATATTTTACAAATTCAAAATATTCTTCATTCAAATATACTTGTAAACAAGTGCTTTTGAATCGTCAACTCTACTGCTAGTTCGGAAAGCTGTTCCTACCGAGAAGAGCCAGAAAGAAACTCGGCGGTTACTTTTTTGAAAATATAATTCTTATTACTAGTTACATTTAGTCATTACTGTCTTGTACAGGGTCGAAGAGTAGCTTTTTGTTTTGTTTATTTACTTTGCAATCAACAGCATTACAGATAATACTTATTTAAGAAATTTCAAACTGCAAGGCCGTAACTAGATTACAATAATAATGAATAGATTATTTACATTAACAGAGTAAGTAAAATATTAATATGCCTAATAACAGAACAAAATATAAAAGATAAAACGTAAAATAAATATTGAGGATAAAAACTCAAATTCATATGCAAACGTAGATATGTTGTGTGTGTTTGTGTGTGTGTGTGTGTGTTATTATAACAAACATATCAGTAACAAGTAAATTACTTATCATAAATTTGATTCACAAAAATCATCAACAGCAACTCTCGGTCTTCGCAAATAGGTGAAAATGGATTTATCTTTGAATACCGCGACTTAGCGAAAGTAAGACAGCAATGGAAATTAGAGTGCCATTCATGAAAACCCTTAAAATGCGATCCGGGATTGTTCCCCCGGGAAATTATGGACTTAACACCTGACAAGGCTCAAATTTTAATGTTACCGACGCCCTTCTCTTCACGTTTCAGAATAAATTAACGTGTTCAGTTTGTGTTCTCTCACATATTTTCTAAAATAAAATCTTTCGAAATAAAATTATTAAATTCTAATTTAAATAATTTCTATAGCTATAGCTATAATTGGTATAGGAAGCTTCAATTTTTTGTACCAATCCTATTTAACATCTCTCGCAATATTTATTTTTATGAATGTAGTATATGTCTGTTATGTTATTTAAAGTATATTCAGTTTTACATTCTAAATTACATGTATAAATGTATAATAAGAATACTGTTGGCATATTTGTAAATAATTAAAAAAAACACTTAAACACTACTAGGCAGAAGATCTAAGCCTCCCAAAAAAGATTGAGTACTTTCCCCTCAGATCTAAAGTGAGTACGCTCCGAGTGAAGTATTTATTAAGTACATATGTACTTAGTTTTAAATGTTTTCGTGCGTTGTAGAAATAGGGATAATGAACTTTATAATTTAGGACTTTAGCGATAAATTCCCTCATCGTTATCATCTTCCTGCTCTTATCCCACCAAGTGGGGTCGGCACAACATATTATAAACATGCTGTCACATGATTTGGCTGTGTTTTACGACCGGCCACCTGCCTGACGTCAACTTACCTCTGTCGTATTTTACGACACCTCGGTAAGAAAGAGGGTGGTCTATTCTACTAAACCGGATATCACACGGTGAGTCAATTTACCTTAGTCGCCTTTTACGACACCTCGGTAAGAAATGAGGGTTGTACTATTCTATTCAGCCGGATACTACACGGCGTAGCGATAAATTTCCTCAATTACGTACTATATTGTTTTTCCTTTCCAATAAGAAAAGCATGATTTAAGAATTCTAAATATTCTGCTGTAGCCATATAGATGAAATTTGATACATATGAAATTGTACCAAATTTACTAGAGCGTAGTTTCCGTGAAAGCGTAACAGAAAGACAGACAAATAGACTTTCCTATTTATCCTTACTAATTATAGATGAATTGAAAGAATACACCAGAATGCTCGTTATGATGGCGGCATCGATGCATTTTTGAGTGTCAACTTAGTATTTGTATTTGTACAATAAACCAGCTTATTATTATATACCTAAAATCATCATCTTCCTGCCCTTATCCCACTCTAAGTGGGGTCGGCACAACTGTTATAAACATGCTGTCACATGATTTGGCTGCGTTTTTACGACCGGCCGCCTGCCTGACGTCAACTTACCTCAGCCGTATTTTATGACACTTCGGTAAGAAAGAGGGTGGTCTATTCTACTAAACCGGATACCGCACGGTGGGTCAACTTGCCTTAGTCGCCTTTTACGACACCTCGCTAAGAAACGAGGTTGGTCTATTCTACTCAGCCGGATACCACACGGCGGGTTGACTAATCTTAGTCGCCTTTTACGACACCTCGGTAAGAAATGAGGGTGGTACTATTCTATACAGCCAGATACCACACGGCGTTTTTTTATACCTAAAAGTGCCTATCTAAAAGATTACATTTTTTAAAGATGTAGAAACTGTATAAATGGCAATCTAAAATATTGAACACTTAAATACACTCCTCATAGTCAAATATAAGTCTGCGAGATTTCACCACGTCCCTCATAATATGGTATGAAGCGCGCTGGTGCATACAAGTCCTCATTTTAATCCGCCACGGGCTGAGAGCGGCCCCAATTCACATCGCCTTACAATTCTACATTGTGCAGCTAAACCGAAATCACTATTCAAGACAAGCTTCAGGCTTATCGCTGAATTTTTTTAGCTCTCTGCTTTAAGATACAAACGTTAAACGTACAAAAAGAGGTTATAATATTTGCAAGTACATAAATATAAAAACAGATAAACCACGCAAAAGTATTAGTACCTGGGCAATCAAAGCGGCAATATAAAAAAGCTATAAAAGGCTAAACGGGGGTGGTGACATCCAGGGCTTGATCCCAGGTTTTTTTACTTCTTTAATCCGCCCGATCCCCACTGAGCTATTACAACTTTACATATGAAAGCAAAAATAGTACGTTGTATTCAATGTCAATTTTAGCAATTTTTCAATGTCCGAAAACAGTGATAAACATTTTGTTGAAATAAAACCTAGCTATAGCTAGATTGATTATTTCTCCCAAAATCCATTACATGCTGAATTTCATGAAAATCAATGGAGCCGTTTCCAAAATTCAGAAAAATATATACCTACGTATTAACCACTCATTTAAATATTAAAGATAATGTACCTGGGAGTCAAAATTCTCTAATACTCCATGATTACTTTCAAATGCCTATTAATTGAATTTTTTGATGATTTCTTAGGTAGCAGTTTGGTATAAGTGTCATACGCTTTAAGAGTACAAAGCTTAAAAAATGTTATTGTGTTATAAAAAGCTCGTGTTTAAAATCATTTATTTAGGTATGAGGTTTATAAAATTAATTATTAGTTACATATTAAAACATAGAAAAGCTATCTTAAATGGTAAGTTGTCGAATAAATCCTCTCTTACAAAATAATAACAGTTGACCCTTGACGAAAATTATTTTAAGCCTATTCTAATTTCTAAGCTTATTAGGTCATCCTTAATGAAATACGGAGGTCAGATGTTTG
Source organism: Morpho helenor (assembly GCA_029227775.1). Lineage (NCBI taxonomy): Eukaryota > Metazoa > Arthropoda > Insecta > Lepidoptera > Nymphalidae > Morpho > Morpho helenor. Next base: position 8,054,254 of record JARGCU010000006.1, read on the forward strand.
TTCCGTCATAAAACTTAATCGCCTGGGTAATGTTAAGAGATTAGGAGTAAATACATTCCACTTTAGGTATACAAAAAATATATTCATAGACATAGTAGGAACTCACATCAAAACATATCAAAATAATATAAAAATAAGTCAAATAAGTCAAAGTCAAATAATTCACTTTTGAATCGTGAAGGATAAATGAATTTAAATAAAGCTACATAAGCTTTCGGCTCCTGCAAAAAATTAAATCGTAAAATTGTATAAATAAATCGGGTCGGGGTTTTGGTATAAGATTATATAATAAAATTACAATATTTTTTTTTTCAATTCAATCAATCAATCAAATATTACAGTACAGTAGTACTTAGTAGTTTTACAGTTGTAGTAAATACAGTCAATTTTATCTTTACCATTGCAGCAATTGAAGAAAACTATTAAAAGAAGCCTGATACTGAAAGATATTAAGCTACTGTATCGCGACGTCAGCGTATCTCGAATGTCAGCATTAGAAGCAACTTATTTGTCAATAGTCAGTCGCTAATAAATACGCAAACTTGTAAGACGTATCATAATAAATATATCTCCACCTGCATTACTTTGATTTCGCTCCACAATAAAGAAGTCCACAAGCAAACCACATCAGCACACTGGTGACCCCAATGAACACAGAAATTACCTCAAGCGACTCATGCCAGCAAACCAGCGAATTTTGTGGAAACAGCAGGCCTGACAATGGTAACTTTTTCTTCAGACAAAGTGATGCAGACTACTATACTATAACGGATAACATAAATGGTAGCAATGAGTGGACTCTTCGACACAGTACAAAATAGTAATGACAAAATGTTTATTATATACAAGTTATTAGAATTAAATATTGAAAAGAACAACCACCGACTTTGTTACTAACTCTTCTCGGTAGGAACAGCTTTCCGAACCAGCAGTAGAGTTGACATTTCAAAAACAATAATCTACAAGTTCGGTTGAATAAAGAATGAAGAGGTTTAACTTAATTTAAAACACAGAATATTGTATATAGCAACTGCGTTTTAATTTTCTTTTGTTTTCTTGTACCGCAAGTGTAATCACATTGAAATTCTAGACGACGCCTACCCATTTCCATATAGCAATAAAAGTATGCTGAGCATGTCTGTCCAAATTTTTTCACTAGGCGTTATGTCGTTTAGATACTTTATCGTCGCTCATTATATTTGCGGTACGGAATATAAAACAGTGAGCCAAGTACAGCTTATATATATATAAATATACCATGATTTTCAATCTGCATATCCCTTATGATGATTCAGGTCATATATATTTATTTTCTAAAATATAAAAGTATAGGCAATGTACATAGTTAAAACATAAAAAGTTTTCAAAAACTGATTAACATTACGTACAATTTTAACATGCAGATTTAAGTAAGTAAGTAAGTAGCGGCCTGTTGCTATCCCATTGCCGAGAATAGGTCTCTTTTCTCCGTTTTTGTAGAGGTTTGGAGCAAAGACTTACCACGCTGCTCCAGTGCGAATTGGTAAGTTACACATATCTCCAGAATTCTCTAGTGATATGCAGGTTTCCTTACGATATTTTCCTTCACCGAAAAGCGTGTGATAAGTTGCAATTATCAAGTAGACACATAAGTTTTAACACAAAAACTCATTGGTGTCTGCTTGGATTCGAACCCTTTTCGGACCTTTTCGAAAGAGTCGCGCGGTGTTACGACTGGGCTACCACAGCTGCATTAATATTTATTTATGCAGAGTTAATATATAAATATCCATCACTCTGAATTTACTCATCATTCTCCTACCCTTATCCCGCTCTAAGTATGGTCTTCACAACATGTTACAAAAATGTCGTCACATGACGACCAGCCGCCTGCCTGACGTTAACTTACCTCAATCGTATTTTACGACACGTCGGTAAGAGATGAGGATGGTCTATTCTACTCAGCCGGATACCACACGGCGGATCAACTTAACTTAATCACCTTTTACGACACCACGGTAAGAAATGAGGGTGGTACTATTATATTCAGCCGGATACCACACGGCGTAATAATTCTTATATCTTGTCTTTGTAAAATCTATGTGACAGTATGTTGTTGGTATTATACGAGTTATTTAGATACTACTACAGTATTATTACATAATTACAAATGGTTATGAAGCTACCGCAAAACATATATCAACCATACATTTTCTTATATCAGGATAACCTACTCGTTCAGACCCTTATCTTGTCTGGACAGAGATGCTTAGCGTTACAAATTACTGTTAGTCCCCGAGGGATAGCTCACGTCTTACGGATACAACTTGACGCAACTATCTGAATATTTACAAAGTTCTTGAAAGACCTCTATAGTTTCAGCTCGTTTGCGTTAAATTGTCGTCAGTTATGCAAGTTGGGCTCTTAGCATAATATGCTGACGGCTTAGATTTTATGTTTATGTGTTGAATGTTTATTTAAAACTTATGGCTTGAAATTGATAGTAATAGACTCAATCGAGTAATGTATTAATAGAAGTAGACGTTACTGTTACATGTTTCAAATACCACCTCCATCAAATAGTTGAGTTCGAGTCAATAATAAAGAATAACATTGTCGCTTTCAATATGTGACAGGTTTATGAAAAAGAATATACCTATGAGTTGACTTTTGAGGAAATTGCTTCTTATTTATTGGAAAAATATCGTTGTTATAGTACTTTGCATTCTTCCAAAGTACAAAAACAATGACAAAATGACAGCTAATACACCATCTCTAGCAACTTTTTTATGGAGAATAGTAATTGTTAATTATCTTATTACTAGGTGCCGGGCTACACGTTGCTGTGGCTGTCAGAATACGAATTTCCTTTGAAACAGAAAATGTTTAGAAAATGCTCCGAATGCACTAAGAATTCTTACAGGATCAGGCACTGAGTCATTCTGAAGATTATCTGAAAATTACATAAAAACCGATCCAGCCGTTTTAGATTCTATTAAGTTCTATTCTTCCAACTGCATGCGTAAACTGTGGATGCAACTCTGCCGAAACGTTGAACCTTATACAAAGGTAATCGATTATAACGCGATGTGACCCGTATGTTTATATAATAATTCTATTTTTCCGTTCTATTAAGGACATAAAGACATTTTCATAACAAACATTTTCATTTTTATATATTAAGATTATCCACATGACATTTCAACTCAACCTTGCATTTGAACGCGAAAACCAAGCTCTATGGTTATTTCTCTCATGTTTCTGTTATCATTCCTTGGATTTCAATACAGAATGTTTTATTTTACCTCACTCCAGTATTCTTCATGTTATCGTCAAGAGATTTAAACCTATTTAAGGGAGACAGTCTCATCGAAACGCTGCCATATTTTATTCATAGTCATGAAAAAGTCTACACCATGTTAAATGTGGATATGCAATGTAAATAAAATCACATGTAACCGCCGTGTAAGTAAATATGTTAAGGAAGATCTTTTAGGTCTAGGTTTCTAAAAAAATATAGTTTTATCCTTATTTTTGGGCTCTAAATTTTTTTTTTAAATTTACGTTGAATACAGTCACAATTTTTCACTGTCCAACGTTAAGTCATGGTAGTTCATTTGGGGAACGGGCGGTCTAGAGAAGTGAAAATACTTAGGATCGAGCCCCACCTGCCCTATTCTTTTTTTTCAATTCAATTTTTTTTTAATTTTTTTTTTCACCATTTCAAAAATTACCGAGCAGGGCTCGGTCACCCAGGTACTATCTGTTAAATAATATTAAACTAATAGTAACTGCATCTTATATACAATAATAAAGAATCGTAAAAATTCCAGTTGGTATTTGGCCAAGACACACAAAATAACGCACTCAACAAATTACTCGCAGCCATGCGCAAGTGGGTATTCGATTAACAAATAAATATGCTGTTCACTTGATCATCTACAAAATCAACTAGTCGTGAAGCTTTCCCGTTATGATAAGGTTCATTTTTTATTTTTTTTTTTATTTATATACTTTATTATACACCACAGATAAAAAATACAGAAAAGAAACAAAAACAGCAATAAAAAAAAAGAAAACAAAATGTAATGTATAAAGGGCGGTCTTATCGCTTGGTAGCGATTTCTTCCAGACGACCTTAGGGTTAAGGAGAGCTGAAAATTTTATGTGGGTGGTGCACTTTTATAAAATTAAATACATACTAATAATACACACCAATACACAGACAACATTTACACATCATAAAATTATATAGAAATAATAAATATTAAATATATAAACTAATAAATAATATAATATAATACACAACAATTATCTTATATAGTCATCTCAGTTGTTTTTAGATAGATAATATTGCTTAACGGATATTTTAAAAATGTCTAATGACTTTGACTTTTGTATATTTAAAGGCAATGCATTCCATAATTTAATGGCCTGTACAGCGAACGATTTACTAAAAAATATTGTTTTATGTCTAGGCATTCTAAGCGTGAATTGGTACGGTGAACGAAGAACTTTGGAATGCTTGCCGAGAAATTCAAATTTTTCTTTTAAGTAGGAAGGAGTATTAGTATGAAATAGCACACAGTACAGAATAGAAAGTAAATGGAGATTCCGGCGACATCGAATAGGGAGCCACTTGAGCTGGTGTCGAAACTGTGATATGTGATCATATTTGCGTACGTCAAATATAAATCGAATAGCAAGATTTTGAAGACGCTCAAGTTTGTTAAGTTGGTCATCAGTAAGGTTGAGATAGCTTGCATCGGCATAATCGAGAATAGAAAGAAGAAGGGAATGTGCTAACATAATTTTGGTAGGAATTGGAAGAAGATAACGCAACCGTCGCAAAGAGCTCAAAGCTGCATAAATTTTTCGACCCATCTCCTTGATATGTTGACCCCAAGATAATGTCTCATCAAGATGCAGACCAAGATTTTTAACCGATTTACAGTAGGGTATTATAGCACCATTATATACTATAGGCGAAAGTTTCAACCGGTCAACTTTCTTAATCATACTGCGACTACCAATGAGAATAGTTTGTGATTTTGCAGGATTAATATTAAGACCATAATACTTACTCCATTCTGCAATCGCAGCTAGATCGGCATTAACTTTTGAAACAGCATTATCAAGATTGTCCGGCACTGAGGGGCAATAAATTTGGAGATCGTCTGCATACATATGGTAGAGAGAAGAAATTTTCGGAGTTATGGAATTAATGAAAATTGCAAACAGCAAGGGGGATAGCACTCCGCCTTGAGGTACTCCAGTGGTCACGTCACACCATGATGAGAATATTTCATCAGATCGAACGCGCTGTCGTCGGCCACTGAGGTAACTTCGAAACCAGCCTATCACTGATGGAGATATGTTAATCGAACGTAACAGACTTAGCAGTATATCAAAATCTACGGTATTAAATGCGTTGCTAAAATCAAGCAACGTCAGTAATGTAAGCTGTTTATTATCCATAGCCCAACGAATGTCATCAGTGACTTTAATAAGCGCTGTGACCGTACTATGTCCAGGACGAAAGCCAGATTGAAACGGACTAAGAAGGGCGTGATCATTAATGAAAAGGCTTAGTTGTTGGTATACTAACTTTTCGAGAAGTTTTGAGAGGAAAGGTAGAATGGAAATGGGGCGATAATCGGAAGAGACACAAGGGTTGTTTTTTTTCGGAATAGGAATGATTTGTGCACTCTTCCAGGCATCAGGAAATTGGCTAGTTTGAATGGAATGATTTAGGACATGGACTAATATAGGTGAGACTATATCGAGGATAGGGACTATCATTTTCCGGCTAATGCTATCAGCACCAACAGCATTCGATGAGATGGATAATATGTTCTTTTTAACATCACAAACAGTGAAAGGCTTGAAAGTGAACGGTAGGAAGTCAGGAGTCGGTAGTGACGAAAGAATGTTAATTATGCATTTTTTATTGGTACTATCAATTGTACCAGAACTGCAAAAATGTTTGTTAAGAAGTTCAATGTCAATGTTTATAGAAGATTTATTGGTAGTTTTACCAACTCCAAGCGTCTTAAGAAATTTCCAGGTTTTAGCTACATCACCGTTCTCAACTGATTTATGAATGTGGCGTCTTTGTGCATCTCTACAGGATGTGTTGCAGCGATTACGAGCCTTGTGATATTTAATGAGATTGGCATCAGTGTTATTCAATTTAAGTTTGTATTTAGCTTTATTCTTTAGCTCCATCAGCCGCTTGATCTCGTCAGACAACCATGGCGCCGGTAAATGTTTTAACTTAATCGGTTTAATGGGTGCATGGACGTCGTATAATTGAGTTAGCAGGCGATTAAAGATCTCAACTTTCTGATCTACTGTTTTAGCGTTAATAACATCACACCAGTCTAATTTTCGCGCATCTTCACAAAGACGAATATTATCCATTCCTCCAAAATTACGTTGCAGAAGTATTCTCGCGTTTGCCTTAGGAGGTCGAATTTTATAAGAGAGAAAAATCAAATCATGATAGGAAAATGCGTCAGCAGGAAACTGACCATGCTTTTTGACAAGGTCAGGAGAGGATACCATAATAAGATCTAGAAGAGACGGAGTACAGCCAGGAAAATTGTGTGTCGCTTGTAAGGGCATAATATTCAAATTACAAGATTCAACTATACTTACTAATTTTTTGCTACGATAATCGTCTTTAATTAAACAAGTATTGAAATCGCCCATAATAATAGAGTGACTGTACTGTGGAACCAAACTTTCTAATAAATTTTCGAATGACTGAAAATAATTTGAAGTTGAAGGAGGACAGTATAAAACACCAAGTAAAATTTTGGTGTAGGCGAGTGTCACTTCAATAAATAGATGCTCGGCTGCATCAGCTGGAGGAGGCTGTGGTGAAGAGCTAACAAGAGTAAAAGGGATATACGAACGGAGATAGATCGCTACACCACCACCCCTGCCGATGCGGTCGTTACGAATCAGCCGAAATCCTGGTAAAGAAAAGGAAGTAGAAGGTAAACAAGGTTTCAGCCAAGACTCTGAAATTAAAATTGCATGTATATTACGAGACTCAAATGAAGCAAGCAAATCTGGATAGTGAGCCGGAATACTTTGAGCATTTATGTGGACGATATTAAAGATTTTCAGAGAGTCTGAGAAACAAGAACTGAGGGCGACATTTAGCGGAAGGAAAGTTGATGTACTGTGAAAACTATCATCACTAGACAATTCATCACAAGAACTCAGAGATAAATACGTATTACTGTTGCTACTATTTGATGACATGAATTAATATAAAATATATAATACAATACATAAGAACTAACAAAACTAAATAAAAAAATAATTATAAGGTCAAAAATAGTACTGAGTTGTACTCTACGCTACTCCTTAACCCGCCAGCTACAAAAGAAATATATAAATATGTTATCTTGCACAAAAGAAAAGATACATATAGTATCGACAAGAAATAAATGAAAAAAAAAAAAGTTCGTAAAAGAAACTTAAAATTATACACAAATAAATACAATTTTGAGCTGTGCAGCTTCATTCCTTAATAAGTTTACATGACTGTTACCGAACGAACCATAAGAATGACTCAATGTCAGCTGTCAGTTACAACCTGTCACAACAAATAAAATTATCTAAAAGTAAACATAAACAAAGAAAATAAAACGTAGGTAAGACTACTATTATAAAAGAAAAGTAAACAAAGTAAAGTGCTTTACAATAATTAGTGATGTTTAAATGAAATGTTCAACCATAGAAAAAATAAAAACTAACTAATTATACCGCAGAATGAAAAACTTATTTTCTTATAAATCTTTTAGATCTGTGGATGGTTGCCTTAGGCTTAGTGTTCTTTGGAACTTCCACAACTTTGATTGGCGCTACTGAGGAAACAGCAGCGCTCGGTATCGAGTCGGATATTTCACTCAATTCAGCCATCGTCGTGATTCGATGCCGCACCCCATCAGCGCCCAGAACCGTTATCATACCGTCTCGGGTCCAGCACTTTGCAACACCAAAACGCTGTCGGGCAGCCAGGAATGTCTTATGGCGGGCCTTCGTCAGGAACTCCGCTACAGTTATACCTGTGCCTTTTAGACCAGTTTTAGCGGACCAGACTTTGTCTTTTAAAATGCCATCTTTAAATTTTAAAAGAACAGCACGTGGCTTGTCAGAAGCAGGGCGACCCAGCCGATGGCAACGACTGAATGAGTCACATGTAATCTGTGGCAACTTTAGATGGTCACAAAAAATCTTAGATACGGAGGCACCAACATTCTCATTATCAACCTCAGCAACACCATGGACTAAAAGTATCTTCTTTCTTGAGCGCATTTCCAAGTCATCACACTGTCTTGAAAGTAATGTGACTTGTAATTGTATACTTTCTAAAGCAGAGAGAACAAATGCACGGAATGAACTGAACTGCGAATGAATGTTCGAGGTTGGACTTGTAGCTGGAGCAACATTCTTCAGTTCCCTTTGAAATTCACTCATCTGGGAGTTAAAATGTTCAGTCAGTTCAGCCAGAGAGGTCTTAATGGATTCCATAGTGTTTTATAGTGTTACAATATTATGAAATGTGTCACAATTTGAGGTTAGAAAATCATAAATGAAAATAATGTTTTTAAGGGATTGTTAGTGTTCACTGCACAAATAACTTTAAAGTAGCTAGCAGGTACAAGAGTTTCACAGGTACATAACTTTATAATTTACTTTAATATCACAGATTTTAAATTTTATATACAGAGCTTAAAAATTGTGACTTTATGCTGTCACACCTACCCACCCTTATCCTTAGGTCCTTAGGTTCATGTACAGCGATTGGGAAGTTTGCTATACTTACCAAAATACCATATAATATTATACGTTACAATGTTTTGTAAAAGTGCCGTGTGGTATCCGGCTGAATAGAATAGTACCACCCTCATTTCTTACCGAGGTGTCGTAAAAGGCGATTAAGGTACGTCGACTCGCCGTGTGGTATCTGGCTGAGTAGAATAGACCACCCTCATTTCTTACCGAGGTGTCGTAAAAAGAGACTAAGGTAAGTTGACGTCAGGCAGGCGGCCCGTCGTAAAAATGCAGCCAAATAATGTGACATCTAGTTTGTAACATGTTGTGCCGACCTCACTTAGAGTGGGATAAGGGCAGGAAGATGTTGATGGTGAAAATGTTTTGTAAAAAATACTAAGTATTAAGTAGAAGGTAAGAAAATATTTCAACTCGATAATCCCGAAATTAACAATGTCGAACTAATCTCAAATCGGATCGCGTTTCCATCAAAGCCAGCACTCGTAGACCCTAACTGCGATCCCTGGAACTAAATACTTATTACACCTACACTGGTCTAAACGTGATATCAACATAGACCTTAAGACCAGCGCCAGTAGGTCCATCTACATTAAATTAATCTCGAGTAGTCCGCAGCAGCCGGTGTGAGGAGGGTGCGGCTGCATCTCTATTAATATTTTATAAAACCAACGTGAACTGTTTAAACTGAATATTTCCAGCGTTTTCATATTCATTCGCAATTCTTGCTTCTTGATGCAATCCGTGTAACATTTAAAATATTTATGTTATTTTGATTGGATATATTAGCCGTGTTGTATTCGGCTGAGTAGAATATCTTACAATTTTAGCTTTTAACTTTGCCATTACAGCAATTAAAGAAAACTATTAAAAGAAAGCTGATTTTTTCATTTCATTTCATTTCATTTTCATTTCATTTCATTTTTTCATTTAGAAATCCTACTGCTATAATACTATTAATGCTTACTTAAGACTAACTAGTTATTTATTATAGGTATATTTATTTATTATTTACCGAGGTTTCGTAAAAGGTGACTATAGTAATTTGAGCCACCGTGTTGTATCCCGCTGAGTAGATTAGACCACCCTCTTATCTTACCGAGGTGCCGTAAAAGGGGAATAAGGTAAGTCGACGACCCGCCGTATGGTATCCGGCTGAATAGAATAGTACCACCCTCATTTCTTATCGAGGTGTCGTAAAAGGCTCCTAAGGTAAGTCGATTCGCCGTGTGGTATCCGGCTGAGTAGAATAGACCACCCTCATTTCTTACCGAGGTGTCGTAAAAGCGACTAAGGTTAGTTGACCCACCCTGTGGTATCCGGTTGAGTAGAATAGACCACCCTCTTTCTTACCGAGATGTAATAAAATACGACTAAGTTAAGTTGAAGTCAGGCAGGCGGCTGTAAAATATGAAGCCAAATCATGTGACAATATGTTTATAACACGTTGTGCCGACCCCACTTAGAGTGGGATAAGGGCAGGAAGATATAATATATTTAAAGAATATTACCTAAATATATATTTCTGTTCATTTAGCCGTTGTATCAAATTATGTATTTGTAATCAAATTATGTTCTTACATTTCTTATGATTTTAAAATTACCACACACAAGTCGAATGTTACAAGGAAAAATTGCCAAAACATTTGTAACGCCCTTTGAAAATTACTTTATATTTATTCATTTTGCGATGCCGTTATAACTCGATGCAGTGAACCGTTATGTCTGCGAAAGTAATATCATCAGTGAATATAAAATATTACCTTAATAAGTATCATCGATTACATTAAATCGATTTGTAAGAAATATGATAATCTCCGCAAGATGAAGTATTTTCGGTTATAATTTAATTGATCATTGAAATGGTGATTAATCATGGTGCATCGTTTAAGCTTGCAAACACATTTAGAAAGTTATCTCGCAGTATTTTACTACACTCATCATCTTCCTGCCCTTATCCCGCTTTAAGTGGGGTCGGCACAACATGTTATAAACATATTGTCACATGATTTGGTTACGTATTTTACGACAGGCCGCCCACCTGACATCAACTTACTTTAGTCGTATTTTACAACACTTTGGTAAGAAATGAGGGTCTATTTTAGTCTAGTCGCCTTTTACGACACCTCGGTAATAAATGAGGGTGGTACAATTCTATTCAGCCGGATACCACACGGCGAAGTAGTTTACTACACTATAATAGATTAAATCTTTGCCTTACTGTTAAACGTCCCCTTATTCGAAATATTTTGCCATAAAAGGTACTTATACAATTTCGGACAGAATGATTATTACCAACTTAACTGGAAATCTGATTCAGGCCTTTCAAATTAAGAGATACTGAATTGTTCAAAGATTGTTTTATAGTTCTAAAATCTATGTATATATATAAAAGAAAGTTGGTCTTAGTTACACTATTTATAACTCACGAACGGATGAACAAATTCGGCTGAAAATTGGTAGAGAGGTTGCTTAGAACCAGGAGACGGACATAGGATACTTTTTATCTCGTTCGACCGCATTTATTTTATCCCGTCAAGTCACTATAAAACGTGGTATAACAAAAACGACTATGACATGGAAAAACAAAACATAAATGACAGCTAAACGTAATTTCGTAAGTATGGTAAAAATTGGACAATTATCAAAATAGTAGTAGCTATAAACGTTACTACATAGTATAAAACAAAGTCGCTTTCTCTGTCTGTCCTTATATCTCTATGTTTGCTTAAATCTTTAAAACTACGCAACAGATTTGATGCGGTTTTTTTTTTAAATATACAGAGTGATTGAAGAGGAAGGTTTATATGTATAATAAGATTCAATATGGAGTAGAGAAATACTGTGATTATCACTGAGTGACATAGGCTATATGCTTTATACCCGTGCGAAGCTGGGGCGGGACTCCTAGTTTAAAATAAAAACAGACATCGTTCGCATGGGCTATGAAAAATCTAGTACCTAAACCATAAACTGCTCAAAAACAGCTGCTTCTTAAATATTACAATTTATGACGTCTCGCTTCACAGCACCTTGATATAGGAGGTAAGCATCCCCCGTCACCCCAGGCGAAATTACGTAAGCTCTCGCAACAATTTTTCAATCGCACGTCGCTTCAAGCTAAAACGCTTCACCCGTCCGATAAATTCAAAATGTTTAGTAATAATTGAAAGGGTAATATGCGTTGGATATGCCGTGTGGTATCCGGCTTAATAGAATATTACCACCCTCTTTTCTTACCGAGGTATCCTAAAAGGCGACTAAGGTAAGTCGACCCTCCGTGTGGTATCCGACTGAGTAGAATAAACCACCCTCATATCTTACCGAGGTGTCGTAAAAGGCGACTAAGGTAAGTTGACTCACCGTGTGGTATCCGGTTAAGTGTAATAGACCACCCTCTTTCTTATCGAGGTAAGATCGTGGTGAGGTCGTAAAATACGACTAAGAGAAGTTGACGTCAGCCAGGCGGCCGGTCGTAAAATACGTAGCCAAATCATGTGACAACATGTGTATAATATGTTGTGCCGACCCCACTTAGAGTGGGATAAAGGTAGGAAGATGATGAATATGCGTTAGATATGCATTGGTACAAATAAGGTAGTAAATTTGCTAAACCTTAAGTCATACGTTATAATATTTTGAAATAAACTTTGTAACTCTGAATGTATTTAATAACAGCTTATATGTATGGTAATTCGCATTCGTATTAAACAGACTGGGTACTTCCCTTGTAGTTCGGTCGCGACAATACTATATTTAATGTATAGAAACCGGCTATACTCACGTCTTATTTTATCAGATGAACCCGACTAGTTTCAAGCCCACACGGGGCTCTTATTCATGAGCTCTCTATGTAGCGTTATCGCGGCGAGAACTGCATGTACCTGCTCGTAAGCTGCTAAAAGATGTGAATATAAACGGTTTCTATACATTAATTATGAATAACACTCACAATAGCTTAAATTCAAAAAATACCATATATACTAGCTACAAAGTTTCTAATGAAATGAATGGTCATAAAGTATTTATATTCTCTCTATGACATCTTTTCTTATTCTCTTCATTGAATGGACGTTTACAGTTCAACAAAGTTATCTTGAAGTGTCCGAGCCATAAATCTTTTACCTCATCTATTCAGCATCTTCCTGCTTCTTTTTTGTTAGTGAACTGTTCAATTCGTGAAAATTCTAACACTTAGCCATCCTTCCAAAAACATTCAAAAACGTAGAGACCTCAGCGTTTGTCAGTTTTCCAAGATACGTACCTAAATATTAAAATATTGTCCATGTTTCAGGGTACATTATAAATATTTATTACACGAAATTTGTAATACAATCTAATCCGCGTAATACAAGACCCTATTTTCCTTAATTTGCGCGGAGGTTGCATCTTTTAAAACAAATAATAATTATCATAATGGCCACCCCATTTCTCAGTCTTAATTTCTCGGGTCCCGGCAGCGTCACGCCCAGAGACAAAAGATTGATATATTCTCTCTTTTCATTACGTTAAAAGTGATAAATACTTTCGCACCCCATTCACTTTGCTTTATATTTGAATTTTTGCTTATAAACCAAAACGCTTAAAAGTCTTGCGTATCAAGTTTGTCGCATGGCCGAAGTTCATATATTTCTCGGCATTAGGCGTTTATATACTGTATTTAAAGATAAAAGAACTTGCCAAGGAAATTTTATATCCCCTTTATATATGTATATGTAAAAATACATCATATGGCTGTCTCTAGAACTAAGAAAATAAGGGTCTGCATTATTTTATACCGTTTTGTCGGTTATCTATGGCTGCAAAAATTGGCTCGTTTTTATAGCCATAAATTAGTTAAATCAGCATAGGTTACAATAAGAATTTTCTACTATATTTTTCATGGATATAATTTACTAACAATCGGCAGCGCCGCCGCCCGCTTGGAAAAATGAAAACCATAATAAAGTATTTTGATAACCATAAAAATGGTTAAAGTGGGTTAACCTTAAAAGCTAGATATATGCTGCCTGTAGAACTTTTAGAGGGGAACAATTTTGTGATACATGATTTTTGAATAATTTTCACCTTTTACTAAGCGCACGCAAGGAAAGCTTTAAATTTTGTCGTTCTATTACTATTTTTTATTGATACTCCTCTCCCATTCATCTTATCGTGATGTTATAACGATAAATGAATTATCTTACACCCAAAGAATTTTCGAAATTGCTCCAGTAGTTCCTGAGATTAGCGCGTTTAAACAATCAAACAAACTCTTCAGCTTTATATATAAGTACAGATTTAAAAGACAGAGAAAATAATTAAGACAAATATAAATAATATTTTAAACAAATGAATAGTAAATATAAATAAATAGAAAAACGCTTGTTATCTTATAGAGTAACAGTAGATAACTATGTAGAAACGATCCGAGTGGTTTCCCGTGTTACACTTAAAAGGGGAAACGGTAATGTAATCAATAATAGTTATTTCACTTCCCGAGATTCACTAATTAATTGAAAACATCAGACAGTTTCGGTGTCTGTAGAGAAAGTTTCGACTTAAAATGTTTATGGTTCCCTTTGAAAAGTTTGTTAGAACAAAGGTTTTTCTATTAAAACTTATACAGAAATCCCGTTAAAATGTAGAAGTTTCTATAAATAATAAACATTTGGAGATAACATTTGATGATGAAATATTATAACAATTATATTTCAAAAAGAACTACAGTTGAGTTTACTGAAGCAACGGTTGATAATTCAAAAGGCTATATGACTAAAGTATATATTAAAGTACTTCAGTCTGAGTTCATGGTCTCTGTATCTATAAACGCTAGAGTCTATCTGTCTGTTACGTTTTCACTTCTAAACGTTGGAACAATATTGATAAATTTAATACAATTGGAGTAATATACGGGTTAACTCATAGGACGGAAAAAAACCGATTTGTTTTAGGAAAAAAAAACACCATAATTTAGGGTATTTTCTCGAAGTCGCGGGTATGTCTATAATATATTGAAATACTTAATCTCTACACTAATATACACAAAACTTTTGCGTTTAACTTAATAAAACTTAGTTAGTTTTTAATATGTAGGACCATTAATGCTATTAAAAATTAATAAAATTTACCATTACGATTTACATAAAATAATAATCAACATCTGTTTATAAATCAATAAATACAGTTATTCAAAACTCCAATATGCATAAATAAAGTGTATTTAATTTAAATAAAAATGCACTTAACACGAAGCATTAATTTGTAGAAAAACTGCGTGTATTGCAAAAGTTTTAATAGACGGATAAGCTATATTGTATAGTAATAAATAACAAATATAAATCACATACTAGCACCACCAAGCATTCATCGTACTTACCCGTGATACCGTGAAATGGTAGCCCAGCGGTAACACCGTCCGACTCTTCAAACCCGAGCAGACACCAATGAGTTTTTCTGTTAAAACTTATGTGTCTAATTGATTGATAATTGCAATTCTTCGCACGCTTTTCGGTGAAGGAAAACATCGTGAGGAAACCTGCATATCTCTAGAGAATTCTGGAGATATGTGTAACCTTCCAATCCGCATTGGAGCAGCGTGGTAAGTCTTAGCTCCAAAACTTCTCTCCAAAAACGGAGAGAAGAGGCCTCAGCAATGGGATAGTAACAGGCCGCTACATTATACCCGTGATAGCGGAACAGTGAAAGCCTACAATACAAACAATAGTTCCACGGGTTCATAAATAAATACAACAAAAAACAGAAACAAAATTTCATGTTCCCACTGATAACCGTTCCTTTGTCTGGAGCCAATCCTGGCAGTAGATCGTGCTTATTACAAACATACATTGTCATTGAGACTGGAAAATTTCAGCTCAATCGGACAACGGGAAGCCAGTCAATTTTAACTTAAAAGATTCTGCCTTCACCTACATACACCGCAAGTTAAATAAAAGCTTTTAAAATATACATATGATTGATCCATGAGCTTTCTATGAAAGTGTATGTGTGGCACGTCATCGTGCACTCTACGGTTTGAAATATAATTGTTGTAATATTGTCTCCGCGACACAGGGCGACCTGGTGCGAGTATGAATAAATCTGTCACAATATCGATTGTATTACTTTAATTAATTAAATTTACGCAGGAAAAAGAAAACATTGTCAGAAACCTGCCAAAGATTCCCTGGAATATTTGTAAACTGTGAAACCGCATCGGAGCAGCACGACGGGTCCACCTTTCAAACCATCTTACTCAGGAGGCAAGTCCTAGCAGTGACATACTACAAAATACTGTCATTATCTTTTTTTAAATGTTTTTCATCAAAACAAGTTAGCGAAAGCTAATAAGACAATTTGACACAGGCATGAAGTCAATCCCCGTTTAAAGGATGACCAACAAAAAGCTAACAAGTTGCGAAATGAAAAAGTCTTCACATCGTTACCATCTGGTGTGGTGCCAATCAAATTAAGAGCGCTTATTCTCGACAGCGATCTACCGAATTGATAGGACGATCGATTGCCCAATTTACCAATTATGTAAGTTTATTCGAAACTCACTCAAAAGATTTTAAAGGAGTTTATTAGATATTGTTCCACAACCATCGTTGTTCCTATAAGGCATACAATTGCTTAATAGAAAAGTCTATATGTCTATATATTACCACAGATATAATAATTTTTAATATAGCTAGAATAAAAATAATGAACAAAAACAAAAACTTTTCTGGGCGTTCGATTGTTTCAAAAAAATTAAAAAAATAAAATATTCAATATACAAAATTCCTTTAAAAAATAAAACTAAAAAAAGCAATACATATATATTTATTTTATCGTTTTGTAAGATTTTGTTGATCAGTGAACAAAGTTTTCAATACAAAATTATTATATTATACGGACATGAAGCGAGTAAAAAGACAAAAAAACACAAAAATTTAATTAAAAATTTTGTTTTATCTCGCATATAAAAAGGAGGAATAGATATTACAAATGTCATCCAAACAGCTTTATTCTCGGAAATGATTACAATGATGAAATTAAATTATGAACCTGATAAGCGATTTCACGCGTATCACGTTCGTATAATAACGAAAACATGAATATATTTACCTTCGTGTACTCAAAAGCAAGTTTGTAATAATCTATTTTTTTATCTTTCTCTATCTGCTAAAAATAATAATAGTATATTGTGAGGCTGATAGTAATATAGAACTAGCCAACATTCCGCGCAATCTTAACAGACTAAAAAAACATCGCTAGTCTATGTTTGAGAGTGATGTTCATTTTCCGAAACTACGAAGCAACTGAAAAATAGTATGTTATTTGTAAAACACACATACACATAAAAGGCCTTGTATGTAGGTGTTTATGTAAGCTCAAATACACACATAAGATCGGGTACATAGTGTGCCTAAAAACTTAGACGTAGTTTTTCTACTCTAAGGGTCCGTAGTCCAGGATATTAAGTATAATAAAGTAGTAAATTAAATAAATATTATTAGACTGCAGACAATGACCAATAAATCACATTTCAGGGAACCTTCACGTTGTATCAATACCATCTGGTCCAGCGTCAATCAAATTAAAGTTCGTTTATCTTGGACGGAGATGTGTCGAATTGATAGATAACAGTTTCATGAAATCTGTTGGTCTTTTGCAAACATTTATAAAAACAATTTTGTAATAATTAATTGAATTTTTCCTATTTTTTTTAATATTTATTTACAATTCATCATCCGCTTTATTGTAAAGGTATAACCTCAGAAAATTTATGGAATAAATGTTCTTACCCATCTAACATAACAGAAGAGATGTACGATCTATATCCTTAATCAAAAGTGAAGAATTTTCCGAACCTTGAGGACAGTATACAGCTACTTTTTTGCTGCTTTTTTGAAGTTACATCTTTTTATTTATACTTTTTCTAATTAGCAAAACAAGTAATTTCTTTCCAATTTTCAAAGTTTGTAACATTATCTAAATCATTCATGCATAATATACGAAAGCGAATTTGGATAGTATGTGCATTATCCCTTCAAAGCTAAGGGTTAACCAAACAATCCCCTTACCAATCAAAAACATTATTACCGAAAACAGTTTCATAAATACTTTCCATTTCATGTTTTGTTCCTGTAAATATTCAAATGAGCGGTGCAAGCGCGTAATGGTTAGTTAGATCAGAAATAGGTTGGTCCCGGTAGGCGGCATTAATTCTCGGATGTATCGCATTACGTGGATGCTGCTGAGTATCTAAAACGTGATCTTAATATTGATTCAAATTGGATGTGAGTTTGTATTAGGTAACATAGGAACTTACCGTAATAATGTTGTCTTTGTAATTGCTTCAGTTTAGTAATTGAATATATAACGCCTATGTGTATAAAAGAGTTTATTTTCTTTATATGCGTAGTATCTGTTTAATATGTAAGTAATGCATTAAATAGATATAATAATGTCGAACAGTGTGTGTGGTATCCGACTGAATAGAATAGACCCTCTTTTATACTGAGGTGTCGTAAAACGCAACTAAGATATATTGACGTCAGGCAGGCGGCCGGTCGTAAAATACCTAGCCGAATCATATGACAACTTGTTTATAACATATTGACCCCACTTAGAGTGGGATAAGGACAGGAGGATGATGAATTACAGTGTATCTATTTTAAAGATTGAAGAGGTTCAAAGGGCTTATTAAAGGAAAAAGGCTTGAAAGCATTTATTACTATAGTACATCGACATGAAAATGCATCTACGTATCTAATATTGATACCTTATGCCTTCCTACCACTAAGCAAAGTCACGGGATGGCGGGAAACCCAACGCTGGGCTATAAGTGTTTAATACAAACATATGTGAGTAATTGTTATTTTCAATCCATCAAGCATTTCCGTGAAAGATAGCATTTTGAGTAAACCTATTTATCTATATAAATTGCTGTAATATATTTTGTAATCTGTCAAACCGCGTTAGAGCAACGTAAAAATAAGTCAAAAAATAAGTATTTGCGCAGAAAAAAACAGGCTTTTACATTAAAGCTGTTTAGATAAATACTGTTAAGGGTTGAACCCAATATATTGTTACTTTCTGTCTAATGAATATCGTTTCTTTCTGTTAGTGGTTTTAGTTTTCTTTAATATGTCTTTCTTCTAATAATTATCACGTTCCATTAAGCGACTACAAAGTCACCTTTATAATGTTAATATTACAAACTTCATAATTAAGTCGTAAAATATAAAGTTGCTAAAGTAGACGAGGGTACCCGTTAAATATTTAAATGAGAACAAACACCAACAAGTAAACAACTTACAACGATTATTGCGTGGCACGTTTCATTTGCTTTTCACTTGAGAAATGTAGATCCAAACAAAACAGTTTACAACTTATTATCAACAAATGAGTTAACATTAAATTCAGTAAAAGAGCGTTTAAACCGACATATTACACTTTCCGTTGCCGCTCTGAGCAATGTAGGTTTAAAGCTTAGAGGAAAAACAAAGCTGCATATTTGTTATGTCTGGAAACATTCCTGTAGTTTTTTAAATATAGAAAGTTGCTTGGTGTGTTCTGAAAATTCATCAGCGAGTAACACTATGTACTATACTTTCTTTTCTTATAAACAATATTTGTTAGAATTAGAACTACCTGTCAAAGATTTACCTACGTTTAAATCTCTACCATTTTTAAAATTTTTAGTTCTTCGTGATATAGGTACGTTTATTCATAATTATTAAATAATTAATTATTATTAATCAAAGATTAATTTGTTTTAATAAATATTAAATAATAAAATAACACCATTAAACCCTGTTAAGATATCACGATGAGGCGATTAATTGATAAAGAATTATATATGTGCCTTAATTTAAAATACACGGAATATCGGTGAATAGTCAAAAAAAGTTAAAACGATGAAAAGATTTTTATGTAACAGTTAAAGTCAATTTACTGAAAGTTTCAGAAAACAAATTTTATTATGATAGTTGTAAGTTCAAATTCATTTGTTTTCCATCGTATTTTCCTTTTCGAATTTAAGAAATGATGAAACTGAATACGCTAATAACACTTATCCCGTTGGCGAGAATAACATTCAATGTGATAAAAGGGTATAAACGTGTTTACGCATTTTATTTGATCTCAATACGTGTTTACATACATACTTCATGTTCGAGATATATTTTGAATACTAAGCGTAATACTAAACATACGACATCTGTTTTTCGTGATAGAGTATCAAATATCTAGAGAAAATTTTGCATTTATTTATATTAAATGAAATAGGGAATATCTACTTTTTTATTCTTTTGATTTTATAATAAATTATACGAGTTTTTAGATGTCGATTCATTTAATTTCTAATATTCAGAAAAATACGCTCGTTGGTTTGTTGTAGAAACGGAGAAAACGCGGGTAATATGAGCGCGGCGGTTCATTTATAAACATGCTACTAATTATCTCTAATTAATGCTGCTACATTTCTGTAGCCTCGGAAAATATGTTTACTAACTTTAGAATTTAAAATTTCATGAGTGACAGTCGTAACTATATATTATGACGAATATTAATTCTAGTTTCTACCGACGAGTTCACTGCGTAGACTTTAGTACTGGAATACAAAGTATCTTATGGTTTATCCAGGCTATTATAAAATAGCATTGCCAGCAGCTGCGCATGAAAATCAGTGTCACTAATTTTTTCTCGAATTGAAATTTTGTACACAAATCGTGAGTTAATCATAAAAGATTTTTTACTAACTTTCATCGTTTACTTAGCGCACGCAAGGAAAGCTTTGAATTTGGCGTTTTTGCAATATTTTTTATTGCTGCTCCTCTCTTATTTATCTTAGCGTGAAGTTAGTTTTTCAAATCGGTTCAGTAGTTCCTGATATTAGCGCGTTTAAACTATCAAACAAACAAATAAACTCTTCAGCTTTATATATTAGTATAGATATATGCGCTATATTTTATTCGAACGGACTTCATATTGCGTGATTTGAGTGAACAAACATACGAACATATGAATTTCATATTTATCGTTTTATTAGACTAAATATGTGGTACTCGCATATGTTTAATTACCTATATTTTAATGTAAGATTAAAGTTTAAAAAGTTGATTCATTATGACAATAAATCACCAGATCGAATGCTACTGTACTAGAAACTGTAATAACCTTAAGTAAACTTCCTAAGTTACAATATAAATAAATATGTTATATTAAAATAACTGATACGAAGAAATGGTATTTATATAATCGTGACTGTAAAAGAGCTTAACCACCCTTATACCCAACATAAATAAAACCTAAACAAACACTTCACTTAAGAAATGAAACCTAGAAAAAACATTTTATAGCGCTCATTTCAACGACAGCCTTTCATCTTTCAGAATTTTCCCTAGCAAGAGACAAATAGTAAAAAATCTGCACAAAGTCAAGCCCTACTTCGGTATAAAGTAAAAAATATACAACCTTACCTGTATTTCTGGTGATATTTCTTATACTGGCAAGTATTTGGAACCAGCATTCAAAGCACTATGTTATCACTTAATGTTTATCACGTACAGTTTATGGTATTGGTACGTTTGTTGTTGTACCACTATTTGGCAAACGCGAGTATCCTCCGGCCTCTGCGGAGTGACTGTTAGTGACACTCAGACCTACGGGTTCACCCTGATGACGTCACCCTAGACCAATGGGGTGGTTTTCTCAACGCATGCGCGCCATATCAGCCGCCACGGCGCCGTTACTAACATCGCAAGCGAAAATATATACGCCTGAAGTTAATACTCTGTACACTGCCGCTTTTCTTAGTCAAAATGTTTAGGAAAATTCTTCCCTAGCAACAGTGTATACGCAGTATAATGCGGATCTCAATGTTTGCGCTCATAGTAAAGTGTTCTCCTGGCAGTGACAGCTTTGAAAACACCCCCGATGGGCTTTTCAAAGGACCAGCGTCACCATTCTTTTTGCGTCTGTGGATATACCGCGTATTTCAAATAACTGAGATGCTATATGATTTAATTTGCCCTTTCGGAGTTTTCACTGCGCAAGGGTGAAATTTTATCGCAAACAAAGTCCGTTGCAGTGGAGGGATTAATTAAGATTGCAGTGTGGCAGTAATGATAAAGTTATTAAATTAATTTGAGAACAACCTTTTTTTTTAAGGAATATGATCACGTATTCAAACTCAAAATTTTTAATTAAACAATATTTGGGGATGTGGCAGGAAACTTAAATGTTTCATATGCAATTTTGACGTAGATAATAATAAGCCAGCATTATGTTCGAATCTAGAAATGCCACAAAAGTTGTAAATAACTTTGTCTTCTTTAAAAAGAACCTTTAATGCAATTAGCTCTGAAAATAAGATTATGAAATTCATAATATTCTTTATTCAAATAAACTTGTAAACAAGTGCTTTTGAATAGTCAACTCTACTGCTGGTTGGGAAAGCTGTTCCTACCGAGAAGAGCCAGCAAGAAACTCGGCGGTTGCTCTTTTAAAAATATAATTCTTATTACTAGTTGCATTTAGTTATTAATGTCTTGTACAGGGTCGAAGAATAGCTGCGTCCACGCATTCTTGTCATCTAAGTATTCCTCAATAGTATAATAGGCTTTCTCTATCGTAGTATATATATAATTTACACATAACTTTAATATATTGATTTATAATGGAAAATTACATCTCAATCTTGAGTGTTATTTCGCATTTGTATTAGCTCCTATAAACAATTTTTTATCCGTTTTAACACCTTGGTTAATTGCATCTTCTGGTGACAAGAGGGCTGGCTCCTTTTTCGCACAAAGATTCAGCTTAGCGATTCAGCGCGGAAACGCTGCCAGCATTCTTGGTACCATTCCACGTGGGCATGATTTGTATAATCCTAGCGTGTAAGTAATTTAAGATAGATATAACATGTACATTTTTGTTATAAATAAAAAAAACGCTCCTATTAGAAATTTTCCTACTCCTAAATTTATAATATGTTTTTTAATTGATAATTATAATTTAATTTCAAAACTATACATATGTAAACGTTTGTAAACTTCAATTGATCATAAATGTTACATATTACCTACGAAAGAGTCAAAAACCAATAAAGTAATAAACAAAGACGCTTTTTAATTTATAATATAAGCATACATATATTTTTGAAGATGCAAATTGCGCTATTTGTATACGTTATTTACCTATATTAAAGTGCATAAAGCGTACTGATCGATAGACCTCTATTCTCTAGGATTGTGCTTTTTAAAGCAGGATTTTTCCAATCAGGCACAATAGCAACGCTTTTAATTTGCCATCCATACAATATAGCCAGCTAAGGATGATAACTGAAGTTTTATATCGGCTTTAGTCTTTATATAGTTTATATGCATGTGAGTATTATTCATGATTCTCCTGCCCTTATCTCACTTTAAGTGGGGTCGACACAACATGTTTTAACAATGTTATGATGAGTTTTGGCTAGGTATTTTACAACCGAATGCCTGCCTCCCGTCAACTTAACTAAGTCACCTTTTACGACCACCACGATAAGAAATGAGGGTGGTCTATTTTACTCAGCCGGATATCACACAGTGGGTCAACTTACCTTAGTCGTCTATTAGGATACCACGGTAAGAAATGAGCGTAGTTTATTCTACTTAGCCGGATGCAACCGGCATTTTTTAGTCTGTCATATCACATCAGATTAGCCGTGAAAACGTAACACATTTATATTGTAACATTAGTGTGAAAAATTTTAGAAAATATAATTCATGGTATTTAACGCCTCAACATTCTTATTCAATTCCGATTTAAATAAAAGCTTTTATTGATCCATAGTTATTAGCCTTAATATTGTATCACAGAAGCTGTGTTAACACATTCAATGTCATCATTCCCCCATGAGCTTAATCTCACATGCCCTGATATAAGAAGAGACGTATCACTGAGGCCGAAACATTAAAATGCATATATACACTTTTCAAATGTCCATATTTAAAAGACTAATCGTGCGAATCCAACATTTGTTTTATATAGATATGTCAGGTGTATGGATGGTGTACGTTACGTAGCGCTGTCGCAATGACTGACGTCATACTGATGCATAGAAACAGTTGAGTCGCGCCACGGATACACGTCGAGACACGGCGCCGTGTATGCGGCCTCCGACCACCACACGGCGCCGTGTATTCGGTCATGCATGTGTCCACGGTGCCGTGTATTAGGCAACAAATTGTGGTCGTATTTAAATACATATATCTCTTATTTATGTATTTACATCTTACTTTTCACCCTTATCCAGTATTGAAAAGAGTTCCGTAACATTTCCACGTGGCAGCTTTGATCGATAGCGCGCCATTCTCGAGTAGAATTGTAGTCTGGCGCTTTTTCACACTCAATCACGATCTCAGCGAAGGTTTTAATTTGTTACCCGACTCACAACAATGGTCGGAGCAGATGAAAGGCTACAATCTGAACCTTTGTGTAAGCATGGAGCGAGATGCCTTATAAGTACGCATGGAACATTTCATAGGTCGTAAATATTATTAATTAATGATAATTGTATGATACGATTTTTCACATGCTACTTTTTATCACAGAGTGCAACAAAAACAAAGTAAAGAATGATTAGTTCATCATCATCATCATTAGTCTCCTGACCTTATCCCGCTCTAAGTGGGATCGGCACAACATGTTATAAACTGTCACATGATTTGGCTAGGTATTTTACGACCGGCGCCTGCCTAACGTCAACTTACCTTGGTCGCCTTTTACGACACATCAGTAAGAAACAGGGTGGTCTATTGTACTCAGCCGGATACCACACGGCACTTACCTTAGTCGCCTTTTACGACACCTCCGTAAGAAATGAGGGTTACAAGTATACAGTACTGTTGGCTGTTACCTAGTAGCTGTTAGATTATCAAGTAATGTAATATAGTCTCAAGAAAAAAAAGTAAAACAGTTATTAGCTTATATTGTTCATAAAATTCCTGTTACCAAATTTTTTGAATTAGTAACTTAAACAATGTAAAAAAAGATTACTAAAAAGTAAGTCATTTAATATAAATTATCGCAATACGGTGGTTTATTTATATAGTTACAGTATTATTACTTCTTTCCCACTTATAAACAGATATAGTAAAGAGATAATAAAAAATAATGTTTTTTAATTCAATAGAGTAGCGACAATGTCCGAAAAATCATTTAAAACAAAGTACATTTTTAGAGTATTCATTTATCTAAAATTACAATAAAAAAGAGCAGCATCAATTTAATTATTATCTATTGTAACTGTTATTATTCAATAGCTATTTAGAAATTGGTGAAAGTCTTTGAAGTTGAAGAAATGAAGTTTATCTTTGACAATTTTATCAAGTAACTTACTTACTACTTACTTTACGTACTTGGCAAATTTAAAGGTATAATAAGCGCTTTAACTCGTACAATTGCTGATTCTCAAGGTATCTCCTGAAATAAGTAAAATATTCAGTTATTCCCACTCCCTAAGATATCGAGCGCGTTGTATAATATTATACTTCACATTATCGTAAAGAGAAATTCGGCGTAACACAAT
The DNA here is from genome assembly GCA_029227775.1 of Morpho helenor. Taxonomy (NCBI): domain Eukaryota; kingdom Metazoa; phylum Arthropoda; class Insecta; order Lepidoptera; family Nymphalidae; genus Morpho; species Morpho helenor. The sequence goes on from JARGCU010000006.1 coordinate 8,079,587, forward strand.
GTTTGTTGAAGGTCAGACTGAATTGGCTATTTCCATCTTCCAAGTATACTTCACAAAAGAAAAAAAAACCTTGCTGTTTCTTTAGATCGTTACCGATAATAGGTCCTGTACGAAATTGTTTGTGCTGAGCTTTATCGTCTGGATAGTTACGTCATACCTCATACAGCTCAATTTGTTTGAGCAAGTGACAAAATATTAACTGACGTAATAATGTTTATAGCGCGGAGATTGCTTGAGCCAGAGCAGCTTGTAAGTTGTTATTTATGAAAACTTGGATAAATAAGACTACAAACATACAGTACTCATCATCCTCCTGCCCTTATCCCACTTTAAGTGGGGTCGGCACACCACGTTTTAACCATGTTGTTGGTTATGGTTTAATGATAATTAGGTGAAATTATTTTTTACCTGCTACTTTAAATCACAGACTGCAACAAAAAACAAATTAAAGAATGATTAGTTCGTCATCATAATCATTATTTTCCCTTATCCCACTCTGAGAGGGGTCGGCACAAGACGTTATAAACATGATTTGGCTAAGTATTTCACGACCGGTCAACTTACCTTCGTCGCCTTTAACGACGACTCGTTAGGAAATGATGATGGTCTATTCTACGCATCCGGACAACGCAACGGCGAGTCAACTCACCTTAGTCGCCTTTTAAGACACCCCGGTAAGAAATGAGGCAGGTCTATTCTACTCAGCCGAATACCACACAGCACTTACCTTAGTCGCCTTTTACACCTCGGTCAGAAATGAGGGTTACAAATATACAGTACTGTTAGTACTAAACGAAGAGGTCGTTCGTCATACTTCTAATTGACATTGACATTAAAACTTTTACTGCATACAACAGATCCTATTAATGCAATCTAATTGAGAACTGGAGTAAAACTATCACGTAATTAAGTAATCTCATCGTATGTTATCGCGAAGTTGGAAGTGGAATGCACGATCGACCGATGTCAGCTGTCATATTGTCAATAAGGTCATAATAGATTATGATTATATACTCGTAAAAATGGAAAAGTTATATTTATTTCTGTTTTAAATTACTAACACGCTAGGACGAAACAGTAATACGACGACATTACGATTTTGTCGGATTATATTATATACCAAAATGATTCTATCATAGCTTCTGTACTATGGAATTCCGCAAATTAACGCTTGCTTCTATAAATTAAACCCTTAAAATTCTTTACTTTTATGACATAGATTTACAACATACATACACTTACATACATCCATAAACTTGCTTTGAGCAACTAAAAATTAATTTCATTATTTATAGAAGACACAAATTAAGTTTGTTCGTTTTGGGTTAGTGCCAAAATATACACCTAACAAGTTGATAGAAAAATAAATGATTTTATTACTGCAGCATTTAAGAAACCAGGTTATACTTTCTTTTATTTTGCAAACTTATGTATATTTGCTACTAATTGGCCCAACATAGGTCTCCTCCAACAACTTCTTAACCGTAGTGTTGCAATCTCTTCGCAAACACATTCAATTAAAAAACGAAGAGTGCATTATCTGACTAAGTAGCTAAATAATCATTCCTAAAATATTTTCTAGATCCAGGACTGGAAAGTTGAGCCAAAATTTATCAGAATAATAAGATATCGTCTAAAAAAAAAGTTAAGTTTCTTGTGGGCGGCAACAATTTGGTACACCAATTATAAACACTTTGGCACTCACGTCCCATCCTCGTCTAGTAACAAAGGACAATTTAAACACTTATCTGAACGACTGGCCCTGTGGCGCAGTGGGTAATGACCCTGCCTTCAGCTCCACGGGTCGCGGATACCGAGGGCCAACATTTTGTATAAATGAATTTGTTGGTTTTCGAGTCTGGGTGTATATTTGTATTTAAGTATGTTATTAAAAATCATATAAGTATATATTAGCACAATTATTAAGTTACTTACTTTGGCGATGGACGACCGTGTCCCATATATTTATATTTATATATCTATTAATTTTAAAAATAAAACAAACAAAATTCTCACCCGAGATTACGCTAGTAAGACTTATTAGTGCAACGCTGGGTCAGAAAGGTCGCAGCTATTATATAAATATTAGATAAAATGGAATACTGCCAAATAAAGCTGTATGCGGTGAGAACAAGCAGAGAAAGATCAGCAGCAATTATATAATATCAATGCCAAAGGAAAGTTTACGACAAACTGCATGTTCAACTTATAGTACAATAATTTATGAGTGCAGTTGTGTCAGTTTATGTAATGGGTAATGAATTTTAAAAAATAAAAAAGTTGACTATCGCCCTCTGCTTTAGCAAATGATGGCAGTCGGCTTAGTATTTTACATTGATAAAACGAAAACTAAATTGTGTGTTATAAACTAATCCAAAAAAACGGCTCCATCTTTTTACCGTAAACACCATTTATGTTTGATCTGCGATCTTCAAAGTAGGTCTAGACAATTAAAACCTTATTGCGAAATTCAGATGAATACGTGATACCTTACATAACGGTGAATAATTTGGGATAATATGTACGAAGAATTTCATTACACCAAATAGCGAACTACAATGTATGTAATTTTCATTCCGGCAAGTCATTATTACGAGTAATAAAAGTTTTATAACGGCGTTATTGAAACCAAAAATTTCGAGCACCGCAAAAAAATTGAGAAAGATTTATCAGCCCAGTGGTTAGTGCGTGGCATACAAAAAATAGTTCAACAATGAATGTTTGCATTAATTCAAGTGATATAGGGAAATAAGGTATAAGGAACATTTCGAGAAAAATTTTGAAGTCTACGAAGTGTTTCTAAAGATTATGTTCAAATGATAACATTTTGAATTGTTATTGTAACAAAACTCACCTTAATGACTATAACTAAAAAAATAATTAGTTTCTAGTGATGTTTTCCCATTTTGTGCTAACTTATTCCCGTAATTTCGTCAGTATAGACTTTAGTACCGGGAATAAGTACAGTCTGTGTCACTTTCCAGATACTTTACTTTATACTATACTAGCTTTTGGCCGCAACTTCGTTAGCGTGAACTGTTGTCGCGTGATAGGTTGATAATAGATGTAGCTTTCAATGTCATCCTATTCCTGTTGAAGTAACAGAATTTCTAGAGCCTATATATTATTCTGGCGTATAAGGAATAATTGTACAAAATTTGATCGATATTGGTTCAGCGGATTCGTCGTGAAAGAGTAACAAACATACATCCATAATCACAAACTTTCGCGTTTATAATATTAGTAAGTAGGAAGGACTATACTAAAATAAGATATAAAACTTAATATGCCCTGTATTTGTTATTTCATTCGGCCGTAAAAGAGGGAAACACAAGAACCTATTAGTATGGATTAAAAATGAAACATTCATTCGACACGTCTCATCGTTTTGTCCCATGATATATCATAGAAAATTAGGCGATGAGTTCGCGATACAATTCAATGTTGAGAAACATTAATCAAACGATCAAATGCAAATAAAAAGGTGGAATCGAATTCACAAAGGGAGAGAATAGCCTGCAACGGGTAGCTAATCCTAGCGACAGGTAAGCTGAGCTAATTTATCATCCCGGAACAATAGGAGGGTAGACTTTACATAGGGCGCTATGTGGCGAAACTAGAGGGTTTGATAAACAACGCCTAAATTATTGTTACACTCACACGTTCGTTGTATGACTCAATAGGCAAAGGGTTACCGAAAGAGCGCAATTGTAGGTAATGTGGGAACACAGGGCATTTACGCCTCTATCCATTAAACGATGAATCTAATAAAGTTTTCTTTGACAGTTCTGCTTAAACACTGTCTTCGCATTACACTAGTAATACAAGCAACTTCTTTCAAACCAATTTAACCGTTTAAGTGCCCTCAATGGAACAAAGTTCGTTTCACGTTTTTGAAAGAAAAACATGATTGTTTTTATCACGCATGCTACCTCGATGTATGAGATTTAATTGTGCCAAATTTCATCCCAGGAATTCAATTCAAAATGTTTGCTTTCGTAGAGTGCATGATAAATTTACTTTATAATAACATATAATACAATTTATTTAGTGACTTCTCATTAAGTAAAAAAAATACGCGAATCTATAGGTGCGGATTTGAACCCAATGTTGTTATGATTGTTATAGATATATAGATATATATAGATAGATAGAAATCAAACATGCTGTGATTGAATACGGCTTTATACTACTCGTAATTTTGTTAATACAAAAATACATTTTTCCTAAGACGTGGAGACAGAAGGACCTCTGAGGTTCACCCAGGCGAAGACATAAACAGAAGCTAATATCATATAAATATTGAAATTCCATTACACCAAAGGACATAAAATGTGTAACGCTTAAGTTATATGGCATGTCATATTTTATAATCAAATATAGGTATTTAACAGTAGTCATTATAAGTTAACTAACTTGATGTTTGGTAATAAATAATCCTTTACTACCGTCCTTTAGACCTCAAGATCAGATTTATAGTCAAAATATTTCCAATTAGTGGACCAAATCAAAAATCAATATGTCTACGTAAATTCCTAAAATAAGATGTTTTATAAGATACTAATCATTATAAATAATGTCTTTTTAATCCTTTTTATATGATTTTTAATTTTTAATTTTCTTATCGTGGTGTCGTAAAAGGTGACTAGTGTAAGTTGATATCAGGCAGGTGGCCGTAAAATAATAAGCCAAATCATGTAACAACATGTTTATAACATGTTGTGTCGACCCTACTTAGAGTGGGATAAGGGCAGGAGAATGATGATGATGATTTTTAATAGACAGACCTCTCTGTACCTACCCTTAATTTTTATTGTCTCTCAGAGAATGTATTCTAGGATGTATTTTGTGGGTACCATACTATTAAAATATATGCTATTTAGATTCTTTTTCAGGGCTTTCTGTCCCATAATCGATGGTCATATTATCCTATCTCAACTACAAATCGACTAACACCTGGCCCCTTATAAATTGACATTTTCGAAGTAAGTAGAACTTATGGATTATTTTTATCGTCACCTTTGGCGTTACTTTTACAATTTACCAATCAGGCTTAACTAAAATTTTTTCTCCGATCGCGGATTCTAATACATATAATTTAGCTATTGTATAACTGTTGTGTTATAAAATTTGACATTACTACAATAAATTGGCTTTTTAATTACTTTCAAACTTTATTTATTTTTATTTTTATATATTTATTTATTCACAAAAAAGTTCAAGTTTACATAGTGTTAGCGCAATCATAAACTCATGAGTTTTTCCGTACGCCAGAGCCGTCGGCATAACATACTTACTACATAAAATACATTTATAATATATAAATTACGTAATACTTTTTCTTGTAATACATTTGCTTATTATTATATTATTATTATATCTAAAATAAGAGTATTAATAACTAAAAAGTATAAAAACTATAAGGTAATATATATAAGGTAGTGTATATAATATTATAGAAAAATATGTTTTATATTCACCGTGTACCTAAGTTTCGTTATACATTTTTCGTTTTTAGTTATAAGTTAGAGCCGGTATTGAAATTGCTTTATATTCTTAAACTAAATCATATTTGGGCACCACAAAATACTAAAATAACTAAGCCTATACGAGCTGTAAGGTTTACAAAATAAATATTACAGATGTTTCGACCACAGAATTAAAATTTCCATCGTTTTCCGTTCATTTGAGCCCTTCAAAGGGTTGTGTATCAAACTGTATTGAAGGCCGGATAAGCCTCTGGACGTATGTATGAGCCTTTAGGCTTTAGGCGCTCCAAAGAGATCGGCGATCGACGCACAAAACCCATTTTATTGTTCCCACACTGACCCGCGGCTTGCATTAAAAGCTCACCGTATTGTCACTCGCTTTTCAATCCATACAACATACATACACTACAACATACATACATACATAGACTGGCTCGTTGGCTCAGTGGGTAGTGACCCTGCCTTCGGTTCCGCGGGTCGCGGGTTCGATTCCCGCCGAGGGCCAACATTTTCTTTAAATTAATTTGTTGGTCTTTGAACCTGGATGTATATTTGTATTTAAGTATGTATTTAAAAAATATATAAGTATATATTCACCAGTTGTCTGTCACGCATAACACAAGTATTAAGTTACTTACTTTGAGGACAGACGACCGTGTGTGTTTACAAAATAAAAAATTAAATAAAAAATAAAAATAAAAATACATACATACAATAAGCCGTGTGGTATCCAGCTGAGTAGAATGGACCACCCTCATTTCCTACCGAGGTGTCGTAAAAGGAGACTAAGGTAAGTTGACCCGCAGTGTGGTATCCGGCTGATTAGAATAGACCACCCTCTTTATTACCTAGGTGTCGTAAAAGCCGACTAAGGTAAGTTGACGTCAGGCAGGTGGCCGGTCGTAAAATACCTAAACAAATCATGTGACAACATGTTTTTAACAAGTTGTGACGACTCCATTTTGAATGAGATAAGGACAGGAGAGTGATGACAAAATACATACACTGATGATGTGGTCTATACTAATATTATAAATGGGAATGTCTATCTATCGGTCTGCCTTTTACGCTTTCTATTTTATAAGTAGTTAACTTTTGATACTGCCTGTAATAAGATGGTATCCTATATTATACCATACTTAAAACGACATCAGTCCATTGCTCCATTTTCCAGTCGTAAAAGAAGGACAAATAAACTAACGTATTTCATATAAAAGGTAGAATAAAAGTAAAGTTACAGCCTGTTTCTATCCCACTGCTGGGTCTAGGCCTCCTCTCCGTTTCTGTAGAGAAGAGTTGGAGATACCTACCGCGATGCTCCAATGCAAATTGAATGACAGTTACACATATCCTCAGAATTCTCTAGTTACACAGTATATTAGTTATACAGTATACTCACGACCTTTTATCGAAAAGCGTGTGTTAAATTCCAAATCAAATTATACACATAAGTTTTAATAGAAAAACTCATTGGTGCCTGCCCGGAGTTTAAACTTGTGAACCGAAAGAGCCTGGGCTATCACAGATTCAGCTTCACATAAAGTGAAGTATAAGCTACTGAGAGTTAAAAATCAAACATCATTATTAAATTTACGAACTTTCTTTGCTGATTTGCTGTTGGTATAATCCAAATTAAAACCGTTTGTTAGTAGTGTCAATAAAACAAAACACACCGGTACTTATGTCCACTTCAATGTTTAACGGCAAAACAATTAATACGATATTAAAGTGTTTATTGAGATGTTCAAATTATCTCGATAAAAAACGTGAAAAGAGCTTTTTAAAGAGTTTAGATTTACGTTCCATTTTATCACATTTATAAATTTATATTTGCTTACAAAATAACCTTAGGCATATTCTATTACAAACAAAACTGTATGATTATTGATAATGCTATTTCCTTGATATAGCCTATCGCGAACCGCATCTAGCATGATATATATGACTCTTCATACGACGAGACGCTTCATGAGTAAGATCCTGGATTTGCAATTAGTTGACCACACCCGACACTTAAAATATAACGGATAGAAGTTGGAGGCTCTAAACTATTAGAATGGTTACACAATACTGGAAACTGTACTCTTTAACACTCGTATGATGGATAGACAAACATTTTACCGCAAGCAGCTGGATCCAAGCCCTAGAGACCTATGTTCCGTTCTCAAATTCATCGGTACGAATCAGTCTAAATCCAAAACTTATTAAGCATAACAAATAAAATGTGTAACGTAAATTCAATTCCAATATTTAAATATATTTCAATTGAAGTGAACTGTGGATATTAAATTAAATTGAATTACCAAATATTGTGAAAATAATTACGAGTGAATTAATTGAAACAGAATTTGATGTTTTCAACGGCCGCTTAATACTTTTTATAAATCAAGGGAATTAAGGCTAAGTATGCACTAACTACAGTTATTTTTACGACGCAAACAGTAAAAAGGCATCGCTAAATCGTTTACAATAAACAATGTTCAGCACACTTAGTTAGCAAGTATAAATGTATATTGGCTAAAGGCGTTCCACATCGTAAGATGACTTTAAAGTCTTTAATATATCCATAACTCCATACGTTTTAAATCCCATAAGGTATTTTAGTCACTAGTTAAAAATATCAATGTATCATAATAATTACAGCTTAATATATTCTAGTCATCTAGTACAAAGATATTCTAGTCATCTAGTACAAGTAGTAAATTGTATATGCCAGTCGGTTTTTCACGACTTTCCCAGCGCTAATAGTCCTATTCTAAGTATTTGGTGTCCTCAGCAGCGTTATCCAAGTTATGAAAGCGTTAAGGCTATCAGCATATTGAGCATTTGAAAAAAAAATCAACGGGTTGTACTTCGGGATAAGTACTACCAGCAGAAGTGAAAACTAGAACATTTCGATATTTTTGAATGGTCCGGGCATATTTTGCACGAATTTCTAAATTATCAGTATTTATCATTTATGTGGTAAAATACAATATTACACAAGCATGGCACATTCGCACAAGCGCCGGCACCGCCTAAACGAAACAGCAAGCGCAGGTATAATATTCGCCGTGCGGCAGAAAGAGAGAGGGATAATTCCTCTCCTACGCCGCGCCGACTGTCTACTCTCCTTTCGTCTTATGAATTTTCGATCAGGTCACGTGTCCTAACGGGAGTTCAACCTTTTTTACTCATCACAAAAGTGTACAACGCCGTTAAAGAAGTTTTCACTTCATAAACGTTTTTCTCCTTTAAAGCTGTTGTTCTGTCCATTAATTGCCGCAATTATTATGTCTTGTATTGTTGTGTATTGATATCTAAATAATTAATGTTTTTTTGGTTGATGCTTTAAGAACATGGAAGACATTAAAGTTGATTGTTAAATTAACTGCTTACCTATAAAAGTGTAATTTTTGGACCATAAGCGATGCATATACCGCCTTACATAATAAAAATGCCTCGCATTTTTTATATGAAATTAATTTTATCACCCATTTATATCATAAAGTCATTATCGAAATATTTATTATTTCCGTTAATTATAATAAAAACGTCTACATATTATATTAACAAAATATTTTTAAACATAAATTTAAAGTTTGAAAAAAAGGGTTTCTTTGAAAGTTTCTATCGATGTGAGAAACTCGGTAGGTAGTTTAAAATTAGTCTGATCCCATTAAATTGTAGCGGAATCCCTGGCAAAAGTTAGATGCGATTTAAATTCGCGCCTTTAGTAATTTTTAAAGGAGATAAAGAATTTTATGATTCTGACTTTCTTGAGATTTAGGACAGAAGGTAAACATAAAATCATAAGCTTAGGTAGCTTATTCGCTTAAAGTTATATTAAATTTGGAACAACACTTATGTGGGTCGCGGTTCAGACCCCGGATTTTATACAAAAACGTATGAGTTTAATACGTATAACAATTGAACGTGAATAAAAATCTGAATATGTTTAAAGTAAAAGTAAAGCAAATGCGTGTTGTTTGACCCACTACGCTACTCAATGCCGTTTTGTACATATATCCCCAAAATTCTCTAGAGATATGCAAGTTTCCTCACGTTGTTTTCCTTTGCAGAAAATACCGTGTGATAAATTGCAAATATCAATTATGCACGTAAGTTTTAACCGAAAAATTCATCCATTGAATGAGTCACAAGGTCTCAACGTTAGGGTTTCACAGCTTTTGTATATATATGCTCGGGAGCAATCGTAGAATTTGTATAACTTGCTAATCCCTCCAATAGGTCTAAACTATTGTCAAGAAATGGTATAATAAAAGACATCGACGTATATTTACTTCTATACTAAGAAGTTACAATACACTATTTATACTGTTTAAATCAATATATTGAGTGATTTGAGCTTCAATGCAAATTAAAACCATTCATTCGATACGTCTGTCCGTAAAGAAATTAATTATTTCCAAGCGAGTTATAAAATGCATGAAAGATATGGTTTATTATACTCCTGCGGCAAAGATGCATTCGTGAGTCATTCCATCGCATACAAAAGTAGTATACACTGACGACTATCTATATCGACTATCGATCAGTTTTAAAAAATATTTTATAATGATGCTACATAAAGTTTACTATACAACACAACAGTTAAAATGAATTTATTCGAGTCAAAATTACAGGAAACACTACTAGAAAAAAAATGATTTTGAAGAAACTAGAAAATCAAATTTTGTTGGTGCTAATAGTCAGAGCATAATAATACAGAAGAGTCTGTAAGTTATTGACGCATTCGCTTCCGTATGGAAATCACTCTTGTTGCGAACATGAACTCGATACAACTATAAGATGCTCTGACATCTAGTTCATAAAGTTAGAGGGTAGACATACGAGGGTTCTTCCTAAGCTAAGATCCACAGTGTGTAAAGTTTTACAAATCGTTATCTAAGTTTGCTGGCTTTATCTCTGGCTACGTACGCTATCTGGATTATGTTATTAAATTCAACGTATGAGTTATCCATCGTTTCTTTCTTCAAAAGAAAGAGGATGCTTTTGACCAGCAATGGAATCTTACTTTAAGATACAAATCATATCCACCTGAATTGATACATGCCTGACTGCGTATTAGCATCAAAATCGTTTTAATCATGATAGCAATCTGAACAACAGATTCTGGCGCGCTATTAAAAATCCGTTCATGTACACACGCTCCTATGTGCCTGTTTAATAAATGCATTTTTAAACGCATGGAGTATTAAAAAATCGAAGAGCAATTAGTCGGACGAGCCGTGCGACTGGGCACACTGCCCTTTGGCAATGATCTGCAATTCACTACCATTGAAGCTGAAGTACCGGCTAAATAAATATTTTACGTTAGCGTTCTCATTCTAAGTCATCTCAGCAGTCTTTTAAACATGATGAGGAATGTTTCATAAGGTAAAAATTTACGGTCCAATGTGTTAAAGTCAATGTTTTCTTTATGGATGACAAGTAAGCGCGTACTACTCTTAGGCTCCATTTACACTGACGGTTTGTTGTAAGACGACAGAGTGATATACAAATCAGTAGCTTTCAGTGGATTTCGTGCCATTGCAAAATTAATCGTAACGAAGAAAAACACGTAAACATAAAAAACTATTTTAGTTGTTGTGATGATGACTATTATGTATGTAGTATGACATTATGTGTGTAGTATTATTACAGTTGAAATGAATATGAATCAATAAAGTATGTAGGCACTGTACATTATAAGCTAAACGTGAGACTAAATCTATGTTACTGGTAAAATAGAAAAATATATATAAATTTATTAATTTATACTTTTTGTTTCCTCTATTTTCCGTCGTATTATATTTTTTATTGTCTTATTACTATACTACTATAACATTTTTATGTTAGAAAAGGTTTGTCTGTGATATTTTCACAGCTTATCCCCTGGAGCAAAAATAATTAAATTTGGCATAATTGAAGACAAATAGAATAATAATTAAATAATTCCCAGTTCACCTTGAATATTTATAATTCCATCATATTACAAGTCTATTCCCAAAATTTCAAACGCGGATGCCACGACTGCAAGCGTTGACGGCTGCAGTCGCCGCTAGTCGTCTACAGTCGCCTCTGCCGTTGACAACATGCCGTCCGTGTAAATGGAGCCTTGCCAATGTTAAATGGTGAAGGAATTTTGAAATAACAAGCACTAACTTTGAAAAGGAATGATTCGAAATAAACAAATGAATGTGATGATAAAAAAATCCTCGTTTAATTTCGTGCAACAAAATGCTACTTCTATTTCGTACAATTAATCAGTCAAGCTATTCGATATCGAAACGCAGCCTTAGTCTTAGGACTATTTGATACGTACATTACTCATAAAACAATAGGTTAAAAGTTTTTGGAAAAAAAGTTGTTAAAAGTTTTTTATTTTTTTTATGAATGAAAATTTAAAATAAAGTTTGAAAACAATATTTTTTTTCGTAAAAAATAGTGTATAAATTATATGTCGCAAGTAATGTATAAAATTAAAATGTATACAAGGTAAATAAAATATAATCGTAATAAAAACTTCTTTATATAGGTAAAACCCATAATTCTACAAGATCAAATGTACACAATCATAATTAAAGAAAGAATATAACTAAAAGTGATAACAAAAAAATTTGAAAGATTTCTCAACTGATTTGGGAAAGCAGTTAAAAACTACATGTAGCGGAAACATATAATAGACAAAACACCACTTATTAAATCGATAAAAATTCATCGGATTTCAACTAAGTTGTATTAACTGTAATATGTTTTAACATATTACAGTCAAAATTATAAATCAATCATATTTTAAGAGCTCTGGGCATTCATAAAGTGATATATTGCAAAAATATAAATAAGTTTAGTAGACATTTTGACAAGAGTATTAGGAAACTAATAAATTATTTATTAGGGTACTAAACCAATAATATTTGTGTAAATTTTTTGCAGTACAATGCAGCTGCCCTAAGCAATGTCAAGGTGCGGACTATTGGTCAGTGCTCATGATCTTTAGTAAGAAGACGCGTGTTCAAACTTGGAGCTCAAACTTCGCAAAAAAAATTATAATAAATTGTAATGAACAATTAATCAAGTGATTAACTGTGACGAGAAACATTGTGAGACAACCTGTATATCTCTTTAACATTAGCGTAACTTGCTTATCCATCCAGTGGTATCCGGCTAAGTAGAATAGACAGAGATAGAATGATAAAACATGTTGTGTCCAACTGAGAATTGGATAAGGGCAGGAGAAAGAAGAAGTGCAACCTGCTTATCTTGCTTAAAAAAATATTACGAAAACGTAAATTTTTTTATCTTTCCATGCGTGCGCTAAGTAAACGTAAATTTTGTAAAATATTACAAAATTGTTCCCCCCTAAAAGTTCTAAATAAAAGTCCGCAACAGCATATGTCTAGCTTTTAAGGTAAACCCACTTTAAACATTTTTATAGTTATCAAAATACTATATTACGGTTTTAATCTTTTTGCGGGCGGAGCCGCATGCGATTGCTAGTCATTTATAATAATAAATTATTCCTCAATCAATGCTGGCCGGTGTTTTAAACCGTGACCTCATACAAGTTAGGTTACTTTGATGGGCTTTAGTTCTTGATCGTGTTGAGTTTAATAGGTGACAAAATTACATCACTACGCCGTTTGCCCTGTCAAAAATAAAAACATTAATCAAAATGATTAATGTTTTTATTAATTAACTAATTGCTAGAAACAGGATATTCCTTTAAAGGAAACGCAAATAACGTCCGTGCATAATAAACTATTTTTGTGCAGCAGTAATTAAACCAAAACCAAATTTTAAACTGACTCAGGTAATAAAATGCCGTAAAACTTATTCATTATTAACAAAAACGCCTCTATAAAGTTAAATGAGTCACCAGAAGGACAAAATATCCCATTTTAGGCTTGCGCTGGACCGTAAAGGTCAGCGCACATTAGTTTTTTTTTATGCCGTGGACAATTCTGTTTTTATATCCAGTAAGGATGATTGAAAATTTCAATTAACTTTTGTAACCTGTTAGCAATTTACGACTGATTGTAGTATTTCTGTACATTACCCGACGATGCGATGAGAATTCTTACGAGTTGATCTTTGAAAAAATGTTTTTTTTGATCAAGCTTTATAAACCTAGGTTTTTAAGAACATGTATTTTCCTAATAAGAGTAAGTAATTTTTTTGTATATCAGGGTTTTTTTCAAAATTCGGCTCGCGTCTGTGCGTAGTGCGTAGTTTCGATAACCTACTCAAAAGCGTTAGCGTAACCCTAATTTGTATGACGCTCCAACAGCGACATCTAAAGACCGTTGTTCCAGCGCTATACAATTTAGTGTTACGCTAACGCGATCGAATAGGTTGAAAAAACTCGCACCAAGCACAGTGTTCAAAAAACAATTAGTAAAGTTTTGTCAGTACCCATTACATATACTATTTTATTCTGTAATCTTTCCAAAGCCCCAAGTTGGATCAGATTCAATATGAGAGCCACAGAGAACCTGGCCAAGTGATGTTAGTCATTAAATACATTAAATGTAATAGTATTATCTTCATATTTTAATTGAAAGAGCAATGTACTGAAGTCTAGTTTAGAATCTGTTTATACAGAATCGATGACGTCATTATCACCTTTCGAGGAATGTAATTTACTCGCTAACCGAAGCAAAAATGTTGTGACAATTTTAAACACCCAAATAAGATTTCTTGCGTCGCATGTATCCACCCGTGTCAGGAGGGACATATAATATGCAAGTAATTCAACCCATTTGAACTCTTGAGACGATCGTGGTTACCACACAATAAAATATGTAAAGAACCTTCTTAAAGGTGATAGTCTGATGTTTTTTTCTAATAAAAAACAAACAGTCCGCCAATATTCATAGCTGTTTAGGTAAATATTTCGCAGTCAAAAAAGAAGGGTCAATTTATTTATAAATTTGACATTTATTCTTAGGTTTCTAAGTTAGCTTCGTGCTATTTATGTACATAAAGACAGATATACTATAGTACACTGGACTTATGCTAAGAGATTTTGCAAAATCTTTTTTCCATAGAGAAATATTAAGCCCACTACCTACCTAGTAACTACCCAAGGGCATCTGATATGGCGCCATTGCTAAGCTCTCTACATCAAACGTCATAGTTTACGAGGACTCTTACTTAATTAGTAATTTAATTTAGCAAAGCACTGCTGTATCAGACCGACTAACATTTGCTGCATCCAAAGTCTAAGTTTCTTTCAAAGATAAACCCAGAATTTAGAGGAACCTAACGATTCCTAACAAACAGTTGGTTGATTGAATTAACAACTGAATGTAACATTAATTTTTAAAACCTTATCAAAAGCCCTATTAATTATATACCCCAATATACATATGTCTAATAACTTGATTTATTGTAACTGTGCAAGCAGTTTCGATCGAAATATGACTTCACCGTCTAACTGATTAGAGGTTCTCAGGGTTTAAATCTAACTCCGACTTTAAAACACCTCCTACGAGCAGCTTCAAAAGTTTGACGCTTTGACTGAACCAACCGCATATAACAATCTTTATCTCTATTGTAATCTCTAATCAATCCTATCCTGTATTTAAGTTTAACTATAAAATTAATAAGTTCTTATGAGAGTAATTTTCTCCATGCTTTTATCGCAAACCTGTAGAGTTCTGATACCTACTTGATGACTTGCATTCCACTTTAAGAATGATATCTAATAATAATTATCCTGTGAAATTTATGTTTATTTTTGGTTTGGCCAAGAATTTTAATGTTATAGAGTATCATATTTAAATTTATAGTCGCCAATATTAGAAAAATACCGCTAATTTGAAGCTCGGGCTCTTGCCTACAATCTCATGCAAATATTTTGTACTTAAATATTGTGAGTTTTTGAACATAATTTTCATTATCTGTGCACACGCATTAGCTGATTAGCAATTAATGACTTTGTTAAATTTCTACATAAAAGTGTTTTTATATTTTTTAATTTGAAAGTTTTTATATATTTCTGTTTTAACGGATAGACAAAAATCCATAAAACAGCTAGCCCAGCTTAGCTCAGCTTAAGCTTATACAGCTTTTACAACTTATACTTATTATGTATATAAATAGATACACGTTAAATTAACACTCAATAATGCCTTTTGAATAGTGATATAAAAATCTGATATAGCTATAAACATTTTATCGATATTGTTCTTAATGACAGTATTAAAATATTATTCACTTTTATTTGTATTTGTAACATCATATTATTTATAGACTTGTGTTGCTGAAGTTTCTATGCTATACAACTTGTGCAGCTTTCTGTGACCGTTTTGAAGGCATAAATCTATCTCAGAGTATATCAGCATTGTGTCTTGGGCGATGTCGCTACTAAGCCACTGCCTTGCGATCCTAACTTCAATCGGTTGACTGGTATAAATTTCTTATATAAATACCAATAATCTCTCTTCTTGGCCTGGACCGCCAGCCCACCAGACTTATACCAGTCAAGATTATTAGGCTTTACCGTAAGGCACTGATCACAATGCTGCATTTAGTCAATCAGACCAAAGTTTCATTATTTTGCACCGTGAATAAGTTTGATACTAAAGCATTAGCCGACTGGGTAGAATAGACCACCCTCATTTCTTACCGAGGTGTCGTTACAGGCGACTAAGGTAAGTTGACCCAATGTTTGGTATCCGGATGATAGAATATATCACCTCTTTCTTATCGAGGTATCGTAAAATACAACTTAGATAAGTGGACGTCAGGCAGGCGGCCAGTCGTGAAATACGAAGCCAAATCATGTGACCCCATATTTATAACATGTTGTGCCGACCCCACTTAGAGTACATAAACTCAGACGAACGTTTGTAACCCCTTTTCTCTCTATTTCAGAGACACACGATTATAACGAACAATTAAGTAGAAGCGGTCCACACTATAAACGAGATGTGAAAAAATCCAAAACCAAATTGTACGTAATGGTAAAGTGCACACTTTAACGGAACCCTGCGGATGATTGCCCAAAAATAAACATAAAAGCGGGCAGTGAGAGCAATAGTACTCCCATCTGTGGTACATGTACACGATATCCATTCGCATTTTAATCTGACAACCGAACAAACAGACAATGGCGGCGAATGATCGATAAAACCACTACGTCATGGGTGAATTGTGTTCTAAAGCTTTAAATCATACTACATTGACAATTGTATTAGTTGATTTGTTGCGTAACTAGCAATAAATTAAAATGTATTTTAAAACATACTTTTATCTATAAATCTATATACGTATGTAGTAATATATAAAGTTTGATTGTTTGAACGTGCTAATCTCAGGAAACATTGGACCGAATTGAAAAATTTGAGTGTAAGACAGTCCATTTTTCGGGGAAGGCTATAAACTATATAACATCACCCTAAGATGAATAGGAGAGAAGCAGCAATAAAAAAAGTGTTAAAGGAGTTAATTAAAAATTAAGTCCTACTAATATTATAAATTCCAAAGTTTGTAAGTATGGATGTATGTTGGTTACTCTTTCATGGCGAATCCGCTGAACCAATATTGATGAAAGTCGGTACAATTATTCCTTATACATCGGGGTAACATATAGGCTATAGAAATCCTGTTATTTCTACAGGAATAGGACGACATTGAAAAGCGCCATCTATTATCCAAATATTACTCGACAATAGTCCCTGCAAACGAATTGCGGATAAAAGCTAGTATGTATATATTTACCAGTTGTCTGTCTAACACAAGTATTAAGTTACTTATTTTGGGGACAGAACCGTCTCCGTAACTGTATGTTCAATATTGTTTTAAATCTAACTAAAATCATCTTATAAGTTTTTGCATTATCTGAAGTTAGATACGGTAACGCCTCCATTAGTCGTCCATATTGTAAAATGGCCTTATTAACATTTTTGTGCTGTTGTATTTAAATTTTTCTCGGTAATTGATGACACTGGCATATCTTTCAATATATTTTTAGATAATAAAATCTTATTACAACGCATTTGTGCACAAATGGGCGTTAATCACACGTAGATTACGAGTTATGACAGAGAAGGTCGCTCGGGTCAACATTGATATGAAATTATAAAAAGTGTATTATTTAATCTTGAGGCACGGTTAGATTGAGTTATCCTTTACAGGTGAATGACCCCGCAAAAAAGCGTTGACTATGGGAATTACCTAATATAATATCAATATTTCAAGAAATATTGGAGTTGTATGCGCCATGCCTATAGATGCTACATATCCTTTTCTAAGAAATAAAGGTTTGGAGCATACATTCATCTCGCTGCTTGAATTTAGGTAGGTAACGTATATCCCAGAAATTTAAAGGGCAAAAGGCGAGTAAGGTAATTTGACGCGCCGTGTGATATCCGGCTGACTAGAATAGGGCACCCACATTTCTTACCGAGGTGTCGTAAGAGGCGACTAAAGTAAGTCAACTCGCTGTGTGATATCCGGCTGAGTAGAATAAATCACCGTCATTTCTTACCGAGGTTTCGTAAAATACGACTAAAGTAAGTTAACGTCAGGCAGGCGGCCAGTCGTAAAATACGTAGCAAAATCATGTGATAACATGTTTATAAAATGTTGTGCGGACCCCACTTAGAGTGGGATAAGGTCAGGAGGATGATTATAAATTTTCTATAAGTATAACAAAACTTAATATTTTGTCTCGTATTAAAAAGCGTTGTGTGGTCTATGGTCTATGGTGTCTTTAGGGTATAATATATATTTTTTAAATATTTGTTCGTAAAAAATCGAACTTGAGTTATTGGATACCTCCTACGCTTCAATAACAAAAAAGGACAGGTGTCATGCGATTCGGACAACGCCCACGTTATATTGTCATTATTGATTCGTTAAGCCATAAAATTTACCTTGCAATTAGAGTTACAACCGCGATTATATCATTAGTCTGTTTTGCGGACAATCAGTTCTTCCCGCGGTGATGCTGTGCCTTAGGGCTAGGATATAAATATATCTACTCTAGAATACAAAGAAGTCATATTAACATAGTATAGAAATGAATGCGTACATCTTTTATTCTACCGCTAGATATCCGCTTCTGGCTCAATTCTTTTGGGATATCTGCGCCCAGCTTGGATATCAACTCCACAAGTGGGCTGGCCTACGTACGATACATTTTCCGTTGCTGAACGCCATTTCAACACCTTTAGATCCTATTAATTTGTTTTTTTTTATTATTTTTTTATTTCATATACGGTTGTAAAGCTTTTTAGAAGTTTGTTATCTCAACCGAAGTAAATTAACTAATGGGCAGACATGAAATTGTTTTGATGGTTCTCAAATTTCTGGCCTGTGAACAATTCAGTACAATACAAGTGTAGGAACTCCGTAGATAGTACGAAGTGTCAATATCGCAATTAGCTTTATCATTAACCACGACATACTAATACGGTGAGATAACGATGGACTACTGTCTCCTCTGAAGTCGAATGAAACAAGCTTCCTTTATGTGGCACCTTTGAGAAGATATTGGTTAATTTATGAGATACTAGCGGCCTACCCTGCTTCGCACGGGTATAAAATATATAGCCTATGCCACTCAGTGAAAAAAATGATTAAAATTGATCCAGTAGTTTTAATTTAGGTATTCATTACTGCCCGTGGCCCGCACGCGTTAAATTTGAAGAAAAACAATTCCCCTCTCCCTATACCAAGAAGATTTCCTGCTATATCTAATATCTAAATTCATATACTACATATTTACATTTTACATTTTTCCCTATATATTTTATGTTTAAAATTAATTACAGAATGTCTTTATATACATCATTCATAGCTTTGTTATCATTAGACAATACAAACATGTTTTCTTTAGAGGTTACTCTTAAAAGAGCGACATTTAGTTGCGCGTCCGATCGCTGCTAAATTCGGAGTACTATAGGGCGAAGCGCGGCCTCCTCGCGGGATTTTAAATCTGTGATATCTTCGAAAATGTTCATTTAAATTACATGCTGTAAACGGCCATATTGATCTATATTAAATCAACAATGTATTTAAGGTACTTAATTGGATAAGGATTAATGCTATATTGTATAAAAATTGCTTCGAAAATAAGGCATTATTTTTCGTAAAAGTAAGTTAATGACAAAAAGTGCTATTGTGGGTTATCCATAAGAGATAGTCATATACCATCTCGGACTTTTCTGTAGACCTTTTCAATGTGTACAAATACTTAGTACATCATTTTGATAAATCTCGTAGGGCTTAGCCTGTGTTCGCAATGTAAGCGGAAAAAAAAGTAATTATTTACGACATCACATTAGAAACCTCAAAAATTACAGTATTTCTCTACTCCACATTGAATGTTATTATACATATAAACCTTCCTCTTGAATCACTCTATCTATTAAAAAAACCGCATCAAAATCTGTTCCGTAGTTTTAAAGATTTAAGCATACATAGGGATATAGGGACAAACAAAGAATGTGACTTTGTTTTATACTATGTAGTGATAATCCTTATAGCATTATTCATTATTCACGCGCGATGGCTTATTATTAGCGTATTTCATGTATAACTTTGGTGTTTCTATACCGATTTCAATGATTCTTTTTTTATATAATGGTTAATACTATTCACTTTTTTATTTAGGGATGACTGAGAGTGATATAAACGTAGGAGTAGACAAATATAACCAGAAAGCTTCGAACTGCTAAGCTATCGGGAGTTACACGTGTTATTGTGAGTCAACCATAAAAGATAGACATATGCTGTTGTGGGATATTTTTTATATAATTTTAAGGAGAACATTTCCGTCATACATGATTTCTGTGTAGCTTTAACCATCAAGGTTGCACACGCGACGGAAGCTTAAAAAATGGAGTAACTTCTCCCGTTTTCCCGACATTTCCGTTCACTGCTCTGCTCCTATTGATTGTAGCGTGATGAAAAGTATACTATAACCAGCCCAGGAGTATGAAAAACAATTGTACCGAGTTTCGTTAAAATCCGTCGAGTAGTTTTTGTTTCTATAACGGTTATACAGACAGACAGACAGACAGACAGACAGACAGACAGACAGACAGACAGACAGACAGACAGACAGACAGACAAAAATTTTACTGATTGCATTTTTGGCATCAGTATCGATCCCTAATCACCCCCTGATAGTTATTTTGCAAATATATTCCAGTTACAGAATTGACCTCTCTACAGATTTATTATAAGTACAGATTGATTTATTGTAGGTTATTCATAGTAGGGTATTCATAGGTTAACGTGTAAAATAACTAGCTGAGCTCGCCT
Organism: Morpho helenor; assembly: GCA_029227775.1. NCBI lineage: Eukaryota > Metazoa > Arthropoda > Insecta > Lepidoptera > Nymphalidae > Morpho > Morpho helenor. The sequence continues at coordinate 8,100,337 of JARGCU010000006.1, forward strand.
AAAAATCAGTGTTACAAAGTTTGTATCGCGTAAATCTAGATTCCACATAAATTCTAAAATAAAAAGTATCCTTTATGTTGCTTAATCCTATCATAATCGGTTTAGAGTTACTAGAGATTAGCCCGCAAAAACAGAGAGAGAAGGAACTAATTTAGTATATACTATTAACCTAAACCTTACTCCAGAATTCTCTATCTTTTAGTAAAAACAGAATAAAACTCCCTTCAATAGATTTTGAAAAATCGATCACTTACAGGAAGCTATCGGGCACTTTGTTTTATAATATTTATAGATAGAAACTTGAATAATACATGAATTGTTACACATTTAGATATATACTTACAAATATTTTATAAATATATCTATAATAAATTATAGATACCAACTTCAGGAATATCATTTTACCGTTATATTGTAATTGTGTGTGTATCGAATAGTTGGATGTATGCTTTTAAATTTTTATAAGATATGATAATGCGTTTTTATTTTAAATTTGTTGAATAAACGTGCAGTGATTTGTGAGTGACCAAGAGCTTTATGTGACAAAGCGTTAAAAGTTATTTATATGCAAAATCGTGCTTATTCGTATACCAAATTTGTATTTTTTGACTACGCGCCACATAATGATCGTTTTATAGAAATGTGAAAGTGAACCTAGTAGAAGTTTAATATGAAATAGATAATTACTAATTTTTTTTTTCTCCTCAATGTCATCTTCTTAAGCCGATGGACGTTCAATGGTTCACGTTGGTCAGTCACACTCGTAGGGAGTTTACCGACGCTGCGTTTTCCAGTACGGGGTCGCCATTCCAACACCTTGAGACCCTAATACCCGTCGGTTTTCCGTACTATGTGCCCCGCACATCATCACTTCACGACTTTACTTTCAGCTTTACGACACGCTGAGGTATATCAGTGACTTTGGTTCTTCTGCGGATCTCCTCATTTCTGATTATTCGCGTAGAAAAACTCCAAGCGTAAGTCGCGCCATCACCACCTGAGTAACTCTGAGCTTTCTTATGAAGCCTGTGATTACCTTCGACAAAAAATAGCTGCTCAAAATAAAATTACAAAGCGGCTAATACATTTAACACATATCTCTATAAAAGATGCTGTCGCTCAGGAGTGGGATAATGACAGACATAGACGTAATAAATAGACGTTTCGAATCAGCCTTAGTCAAATGTTGATATTAGAATACAGAACCAGTTGAAAATGAAACGCGAATATATTATGTTACTTTAGCTGCATCTTAAATTACATCATCACTTACCACCTGATGAGGTAGTGGTCCAGCGCGAACCGTCATCAATTAAACAAAAAAATGGTCATTGTTTACATTTAAGTTTTTGTGCCTTGAATTTATTACTATGTGAATTAAGGTTTCCATAGCGTGCATACATATTGTATTATAAATTACTGAAGCCGTCAAGGATATTAGTTATCAGATGCTAAAACCTACACTAACCATAAAAGTAACATCCGTCGTCAGGTCATCACTCTTTGAAAAAACACTGATTAATATCTCAAGAGACTACGTGATTAGAAAAAACAATATCCTAGTATGGGAATCGTATTGGCGACCTCGGAGATACAAATGGTGCTTGTACAATTTGGCTCACGAGATGCGCGGGCAAGAATTGCTCAAAGATAGACTCGATTCGACTTCAGGGGAAACTTTGAACAAGTGAATATAATGATACCTACATAGCTAGTTTGACCAAAGACATTAAAATGGTGGGTTAAACAAAACGGAGTTGAAAATCCATAAAAACGTACTTGGTTTTATGCTTATGAAGATATTACGAGTAAAATGTCGCTAATGATGTTATGTACTTCAAAAGTTGCTAGTATCGAAAGGTTACTAAGGGAAATCTCGAAGTTTAAAACTTAAACTAACTTTAAAGCTTCAAGTTATCAAAACTATTATAAAAACCAGTAATAGCTGGTGGCTGACCCAAAAGCAAATAAGGTGCAGGTTTGCTTCAGTAAATATTAAAATGACGCTAATGATGATACGGTATTTAATTAAGACCACTTTAAATTAAAGCAATTGACATTGACAATAGTATTTCAGTTCAATATTATAATAGCTGGTAAACTAAATATTAGTATCGATGATGTTTATGAAACTTCGTACAACCTTGAGTCTTATTTTTAGCTTATAGGGCCTTAAAACTTAGTTCTAACTTATAAGGCTTAGCCTTTTCTGAGTAATTACCCTATGTTAATAAATAAATCAAAAATGCTGGAGCCCATAGCAAAACTCCATGTTTCAGCTAACAAATCTCTAGTCTCTACTGGAAATAAACCCGACTGGCAACGCCATTTGGGTACCAACCAGGCAAATGACCGTCGTCGCACCGTCGCAATTTATATGCTAAGATTTTTGTTTTCCTTATATTTAGTCCAATGGAAATACCAAAAAAGAACCCTTTCTATATATCACTACCTCCTTATCCAATATTTCAAATAAAAACCCCCGACATGAAGTTTATTAACAGAAAAAATAAATATATTTAAACAAATATCATTTTATCGCAATTTATTTCCACGAGAAACCGTGAATATCAGAAAAAAGAATATATTATTATAAGAAATTGCTATAAATAGAGAGCGTCATAGTCGTATAATCCAGCCCAACGGTGAGACCGTGCGACTCTCTAGAGACGATCCAGAGTTAGGATAGGGGGGGTAGGGTTGAAAGCCCAGACAGGCACCAACAAGTTTTTCCTATAAATCTTGTGACTAAATTGATAATTTCATTTTATCACACTTTTCAGAAAAGAAAACATAGCGAGGAAAACTGAATATCTCTAGAGAATTCTAGGGTCACCTACCAATCCGCATCAGAGCAGCGTGGTAGGTCTTAAATCCTTCTCCCCAAAAACAAAGAGAGGAGGCCTATGACCAGCAGTGAGATAGCAACAGGCCCTTACTTTACTTTAGTCGTATGTATATGGTATCCTCAACTTACCTTATACCTATATATATTTCAGCAACCTTATCTATAGAGTTCGCCTATTGAGATCTATTGAGATTTGTTTGAGTTTAAAAACTGCCATCTAGCTCAGGAGCATCATCTAAGCTTTCCATTTTCAGTAGGCAAATGAATGAGATCTAAAACTGAGACCTGAGTTTTATATCTTTCCAACAAGAGGCCTAATTAATTCAATAATGGTATGGGAATAATAAAAAGGTAAACTATTTAAGGATATGGTTATTAAAAAAGTCATATAGTTAGGATTATCTCGATACAAAAATATATATTTTCTGCTTTGACACGAGACATAAATTTTAAAGATAGGCTGTCCTAATTCAATACCATTTTAACCAGACGGGTCAATAGTATGATTCATGATACGAAAATCAGCAAAATTATTAACATTAATTGGACAAAATTTTTGTTGAGTTCATTCAACTCGAACCGACCTTGGCTCGCGGTTTCGAAAGCCAAGGTAATAAATTTTTGGAATTTTTTGTAACAGTATTCTTTCTTTTTGTAGGCCCAGGTCTGATTCAGATACTTTATTTTGCGGCTTAGCCTTAGGTTTAATATCTTTTAACATTTTATCGGTATTTCTTAAATAACTTGGGTATTTTACTCGGTAAGGTTAAAAAATTACCTTTTATTGGCCAGTTTTTGAGTACAAAATTTTAGGAATAACTGCGGAACATGCCATTATTGCGTGACGGTTCGCTTTAACAGTAACGGCTTAATAGTATGATCTTAAAATGGATACACGGATCGACATTACTTGGGTTTGAGTTCCGGGAAAGCAAATAAGATAATGCAATAATCTGTATTGATCTTAGCAATGCTCTACATGATTTAGGGTAAATATAATTGTGATAAATCTATAACTTAAAGGTACTTCTGGGATAAATGTCATCAACACCAGCCAACTGTGTTGTGAATTAAGCTCTATGAAAATTATTCTATGAAGAAAATAACACTACTTTGTGATATCAGTTAATTTTATTTTTGTGAAACTTCTCGTAACGTTTTATTTTATTTTTTATATTTTCACCCTAATCTTTGACCTTTTTGTAAAAAAACCGGTGGCAAATACTCAGACTTGGTCTTTTTGGGAAAAGGATTAAAGTACCGACATTAATAACAAAAACTCAAAAGAATAGGTTTCTGTTTCTGTAATTAACTAATATTGTTAATGCCTGCGATAGAGCGGTGATAGCCAAACGGTGCGACCGTGTTAATTTTTTCATGGGGTCGTGGGTTTAAACCCCGGGCTTGTTGTATGAAATGTTTTTTTCTATTGAAACTTATATCTCTAATTGATAATTGCAATTTATCATACGCTTTTCGATGAAGAAAAATATCATGAGAAAACCTTGATATCTCTAAAGAATTCTGTGTAACCTACCAATTCACTTTGAGGCAGCGTGGCGAATCCAAGTTCCAGCCCTTCTCTCCAAAAATCAAATCAAATCAAATCAAAATCATTTATTTGCTTTAAACATGAATTACAGATGTTAATATATAATTTCAGAACATGTTTAGCCAGAATTGACATGCAAATTTTTAACAATAAATTTAAGAATTAATTAATTATATAATTATAAATATATGTATGTATTTTTAGTATTAAATTACTTATTAAAAATATAAAAGTATTTTTTATTCTAAAAACTCTTGTACTGTATAAAAACATTTATCAAGCAACCATGTAAAAAGTTCTTTTCTAAATTGTCTGAGTGGTAATTCAATTAGGCTAAGAGGTAACTTATTAAATATTTTGACACACATTGCATAACTATTTTGTTTGTAAAATTCGTGTTTTGGTCTATGAGTGAAAACTAATCTGTTGCGATTTCTCGTGCATCTTGGATAAATTTCGCGTGCTTTGGTAAATAAATGATTATGTCGCTTTACAAACATACAAATTTCAAATATATAGAGACTAGGAAGTGGTAATATACGCAATCTTTGAAATAACGGTTTGCAATGCTCAGTAAATGACACCCCTTCCATAGCCCTTATGCATCTTTTTTGAGCTTTAAATGCTTTAATCATTTGTTTCGAATTACCCCATAGGATAAGTCCGTAACGAAGTATCGAATCAACGTATCCATGATAAGCCTTTACAACCATATGCGGCAAAGCCGTTTTACGTAATTTATATAACACATATACAAATCTATTTAATTTTAAGCAGACCATGAAAATGTGCTCCTTCCAATTAAGATTTTCATCCAAAATTATTCCTAAAAATTTAAGTTTCTGTGTTTCTTCGATAGGTAAGTCTCTATATTGTATTGAAAGATTTGATTTGTTTAATTGGTTCCTCAAAGAAAATTGCATGTAGAAGGTTTTTTTAATATTCACTTGCAAGTTATTATTTTCTAACCAATTAATAATAGTAGCTATTTCTAAGTTAATATCAGTTTCATATTTGGCTACTTTAAATTTATCTTTACATGTTATTATTACGGAAACGTCATCTGCAAATAAATAACAATCTTTTTTTGTCACGCTTGGAAGATCATTGATATATATTAAAAATAATAAAGGTCCTAGGATGCTGCCTTGGGGAACTCCACATCTATTATTTTGAAACTTAGACCTTTGCCCTATAACTGTACCACTTTTTACCGTATTAACTTCTACGCACTGTTTACGATTACTCAGATAAGATTCTATCCATTTTAATGTCAGCCCTCTAACGCCGTTTATTTCTAATTTATGCAATAAAGTTCTATGGCATACAAAATCAAAAGCTTTGCTCATATCAAAGAATACAACACACGTAGGGTTATTAAGATCAATATTTTCTACTGCTCTATTAATTAGCTGAAAAGCTGCCAAAGTAGTCGATTTATTCCTTTGAAATCCGTATTGTTGTTGACTAATAACATTATTTTTTAAGAAAAAACTTGTCATTCTTTCACTCATTGCCTTCTCGAAAATTTTTGATAAAACTGATATCAGTGTTATTGGGCGGTAGTTGTTTAGGTTTTTTTTATCACCTGTTTTGTGTAATGGCTTTATTAAAGAATATTTTAGGTCTTCTGGAAATTCACCACTTTCAAACGATAAATTAACCAAATAAGTTAAGACTGATACTAATTCATCTTTGCATGTTTTAATAATGTGAGTGGAGATTTCATCATAACCTACTGCTTTAGTGTTTCTTAAAGATTGTATGTGTAGTGCCATTTCATTTTCCAAAATAGGTTTGATAAAAATACTTGACGCTGTCTTAATTAGATTTATTTTACGATCTTTATTGCATACTGGTAAAATAACATTGCTTTTATTGGACAGATTAATTAGAAATTCATTATAAGCATTTGCTATTTCAATAGGATTTGAGACTTCTTTGTTATTTATTATTGCAGATTCTATGTAATTACTCTGTTTATTTCTATTCGCTTCAGTTTTTATCACGTTCCAAGAAGCCTGGCATAAATGTTTACTATTTGTTATATACTTTGTGTTACTTATTTTTTGTGCAGTAGTGATACATTTCTTTAATATTCTTACGTATGTATTATATTTATTCTTATTTGATAGGTTTTTTTCTTTGTAAAGTAAATATCTTAAAGTTCTCTTTTTTCTACAACTTTTCCGAATACCCTTCGTAATCCAATTTGTTTTTCCGCCACCCTGAATATGTTTTACTTTAATTTTAGGAAAGCATATTTCATATAATAATAAAAGAAATGACTGAAATTTATTGAATGCCTTATTAAGATTTTTTTCTGCGTACACTTCAGTCCATGACACTTGTTTCAAAAGTTCTTTAAATTTATTAATATTGTGCTTGCTATAATTTCGTTTAAAAGTACTCGTCACTAAGTTCTTTTTTAGAAATGTAGTGTTTTCAAAGCTCAGCATTTGTGCTGTGTTGTGATCAGAAATATCATAGTTAAGTGTTGTGCCTATAGCTCCATCAATATTACTTATAATATGATCAATGCAAGCCTTTTTTCTAGTTGGTTCCTTTATGTGTAATGTAAGATTAAAATTTTGTACTAAGTTTTGGAGCTCTTCAGATATTTTATTACTATGCAATGTATTTATGTTTAGGTCACCTACTACGATAATTTTTTTATTTTTTTTACATAATTTATTAAGTAAAAAAGGAGATAGGAAGACTATGCCCAGACGAGAAATATTAACGAGCCGTTATATTACTATGAAAGAAGCTAACTACAAATATTCTTGGTATGCTGTAAAAATGGCTATAAATAATGTAAGCTTTCCGAATGTTTATCATTTAGAATACTTATCATTCAGTCAAACCAGAAAAAATAGCTTCAATAGCTTGATATGAAAAGTTAAGCAAATATACTTATAGACTTTTTTAATCATAAGATACATCTTAAATTATACAGTGATTAATGCTCATAAATATGTAAACAACATTAAACATTTATCTGATAAGTATATTACATGTATACATCCATAAATATACATAAATTTAAACGTCTGATTAAACCATGTTCTAAGTCCGATGCAGAAATAAAATATTTTTTATTGTCCTTCATTCCAGCCCTCTCCTTTACTTATATAAATTAATTTCTATAGTTAATGTAAAATTTAAAATATTTTTCATTTAAGTAAACTTGTAAACAAGTGGTTCGGAATTGTCAACTCTTGCTAGTTCAGAAAATTGCTCCTACCGAGAGGAGCCTGTGAGGAATTCGACGGTATAGTTATATTTTTACGCTTTATTATACTTATACGGAAATCACTCGCATTAATACTAAAATAATTTCATCATCCTCCTGCTCTTATCCTACTCCAAGTGAGGTCGGTACAACATGTTAAAACATGTTGTCATATGATTTGGCTACGTTTTTTACGACCGGCCGCTTGCCTGACGTCAACTTATCTTAGTCGTATTATACGACACCTCAGTAAGAAAGAGGGTGGTCTATTTATACTGAAACGAATACCACACGGTGAGTCAACTTACCCTAGTCGCCTAATACGACACCTCGGTTAGAAATGAGGTGGTCTATTCTACTCAGCCGGATACTACACGGCGGTTTGATTTACCTTAGTCGCCTTTTACGACACCTCGGTAAGAAATGATGGTGTTACTATTCCGTTCAGCCAGACGGCGTCAATACCTACAAAAATAATTTATTCAACCTAAATTCATAAAACTATTCATAGTTTTACAAAACACGTCTAAAATCATAATAAAAAAATCCATTGGCAACGTTTTCACAAATCCACGCAAAACCAATTAACCGTTAAAAAACTGATAAAACTGCGAGTCGTCTAAGACGATATAAATCAAACGTTTTTATAAATTTTTAATAAACAAGAAGATAAAGTAAACAAGCCCAATGATTCACCAATGGGGTCAATAACATGGGCTTGTTACATGAAACCTGTTATAAAATGCTATATTATAAAACAAGATGTTTTTCGCGACCATTATTCAAAAATATAGCATTGTTCTGAGAATTTTAAAATGTGAATTTTTGTGCTACCATAAAAATGGGTCAAAAGCGTAATTAAGCGCAATAAATCAAAAAAAATATTAAGTTTTCCTCAAGGCATTTTTATGGTTGTTTTAAACGCCTACCCCTTATGTTAAAGCTTAACTATTTTAAATTTTTTCTGATATAGAGAAAACATACGATGTTTAAAATATATTATCCACATATAAAGCTAAATTTACGCAGTAACGTAAAGACTGTATTTTTATTTTTAAAATAAAGAAGTGTAGTTACAACAAGCAAGTTTACAAACTACATCATCGTCTTCCTGCCCTTATCCCACTCTAAGTGGAGTCGGCACAACATGTTATAAACATGCTCACACATGATTTGGCTACGTATTTTACGACCGGCCGCCAGCCTGACGTCAACTTATCTTAGTTGTATTTTACGACACCTCGATAAGATGGAGGGTGGTCTATTCTCCTTAACCGGATACCACACGGTGAGTCAATTTACCTTAGTCACCTTTTACAACACCTCGGTAAGACATGAGGGTGGTACTATTCTATTCAGCCGGATACCACACGGCGTAGTTAACAAACTACATACACACCAGAAATTCCATTATATTTTATTATCACACAATAGAGTATTACTACGTTAACAACTCCCGTCTCGAAGCATGTAAAAGACCAAAAATATGTCCCTGGGAATAACATTAACGTGGCACAAACTGTATGATAAAGCAATCATATGACTATCATCCCACGAATTGCTTTTCTTATTCATTCCTCATTTAAATAGCTTAATTTTTAAACACTCTTCAAGTAAATCCGAAAGTACGAATCGTAAGACAAATACGAATTTTACTAACAAGCGCACTGCCTCACAAATTAAACATATACAATCGAAAATATTCAACATTGTCCTTATAAATGCCGAAATTCCACATATATGTTATCAATGTTCGCAGAACAACACAAAGGAAAACTCGTATAACATTTGAAACAAAAAAAAATGATGTATGGGGTGTACACATAGCAGGTACTCTGACAATCCATAACGATAACATCTTGATAATTATATAATCCATTTTACAGACGGTTACGCACACAAACGGCCGTCCAACGACGATAAAATCTTCAAACATATATCAACACTAGAAGTGACAAATTAAGCGAATTATACGAAACCGCTTTGATCTTGAAATAAAAAATAAAAAGATATACGCGACATCCTTATATCTAGCCTTGTTATTCCCACAACTTCGCTAAATATTCTAACACGTTTCAACGATGAACGATAACCATCTGACTTGTAACATGTTGGGAATTCTATAATATTTGATTAAACTGAATATCGTGTAAAATAATAAAATGGTTACTCTTCAAAATCAGTGACTACAAATGATTAAGCGCGAGCGAGATCGTAAAGACGGCATATAGTGTCACATGATTTGGCTACTATTTTACGACCCATCGCCTGTCTGACTTCAATTTGCCTTAGTCGCCTTTTACGACACCTAGGTGAAAAATGAGAGTGACATAGACAACTATACCCTTCTCATATAAGGTTAAGGATTAACATGTTACACATATCCGTAGGAACATACCGTGATATGCATAATGAATAAATATCACTTACGAGCAAACGTTTTCATAAAAAATATTGTAGACATTAATTTTATAGTAATAGCCAACTATGTTCTCGCTCATTTCTATAATACATATTTATATACTGTATTGACTGACTATCGCTAACACAAATTAATATTCAGAGCTCATAGAAATTTAATATTTTAGAACTAAAATAACTGTTACTTTTGAATAACATTAGAGGTAATGAGCGATAATAATATTCTAATATAGAAAAAGTTAACCTCAAAGGTTAATGGGATTTTGTTATTTATAGTATTGTAGTTAAACTAGGACTTTTAAACGTGGACTTTCCCATTCCAGTAGGATCTTGAAACACAATAATAAAAACTCAATTTCGAATTATCGTAGACCTTTCTACGAGTTTTGCAAACGCGTTCTGTAATATATAGAGGTGACACGTCACGCCTTTTCGTTGGGTACAAAATGTCCCTATTTTATGCTAGAAAAGCATGATTCAAATAACCTACGTATAAATCTTTAAACGAGGTCATATATTATCTCTTTTTGGACGAAATACAAAATACAAGAGAACGCGTATTTCATCAACATTTTCTTTTATCTCATCATCGCCATCCCCATCCCACTGTAAGTGGGGTCGGCACGACATGCTTTAACCGTTAGTGATGTGGTTTGGTTTGGTAAATTAGTCAGACACATTTACTTTAATCGCCTTCTACGACACCTCGGTAAGAAATAAGAATTGTCTATTCTACACAGCCGGATACCACACGGCGGGTCAACTTACCTTAGGCGCCTTTTACAACACCTAGGTGAGAAAATAGGGTGCTCTATTCTACTCGGCCGGATACCACACGGCAGTACAAGGTGACGCGTATGTCAGTGCGTTTTTTATTAGTTCTATTTTGAATTGTTCACCTACATGTTTATGATGATTGTAAAATGATTAAAACATCCGGACTAAGTTAATTAGTACCTCAAAGTAAAAAACTACATTTCAAAAACTTGGTCAATAATGTAAAAAGAAGAATAAAGCTAATTATTTAAAATAAATATCTTTAATTGTGCGTACATAATATTCAGAAGAGCAAACCTACCAGCTTATACTTATATACTGGCTATATCAGGTTGTTAAATATCTTATTAAAGTTTATATACATTAATATTAACTTCCAACACCTATAAGTATTGACGCCTAATAATAAATTACTTACTATTTAGCAAACATGTAACTCCCAATTTACTAAATTAATCTATTTTAGAGTTCCTTATCAAAATCACTTATAGTTTAGACGTTTTGATGAAAACATTTCTAAGCAAGCATTTTTATAGCGATTGGGTGTTTACGTGGTCTGGTGTCATGATGTTGTTAAAGGATACTAAGGTAAGTTGACCCACCGTGTGTGCTATCCGGTTGAGTAAAAAAGAGCATCCTCTTTCTTACCGAGGTGTCGTAAAAGACTAAGGTGTTATAAAATACGACTAAGGTAAGTTGACGTCAGGCAGGCGGCCGGTCGTAAAATACTTAGCCAAATTATGTGACAACATGTTTATAACATGTTTTGCCGACCCCACTTAAAGTGGGATAAGGGCAGGAGTTCTACTGTCATTATTTTTTAATGTCAAAGCAATAAGTTCAGTGAAGGAACTGTAAATATTTTTTAAATTTATTTTATACATAAGAGCGTTGCAAAACATTATTAATGAAAAAAGTGTACAAAGGTCAACTTGTTCCTATGACAGACACCTCTACTGGCTAACTTATGAAGTGAGACAATTTATAGTTAAGCAATTTTTTGCACGCAAATATCAAAAACTATGAATTTTAATTATGCTTACTAATAATACTTTTTTATTTAAATAGGTTACATATTAAATAGTAATATCAGTAATGGATAAATCTGTTTGTTTGTTGATATGGCGAGCGTTTTGACAAAATCAGAAGAGTGCCAGGGTCTCTTTTCTACAGTAAATTCATGCTGGCAACGTAATCGTAATATTGGCATGATTTAATATATTAAAATTGTTACACGGAACACTTCACAGCAATAAAAGTCGGACATTTCATAAAATAAAATAGACCGGTATTTCAACAGGAACTTGATAAAGATAATTATTCACTATCTTTACAATCTGTAAAATAATGATGTATCACCGATTAAATTTAATTATATGCTAAACTATTCAACATTATAGTATAAATAACCTATTCACAATATTAATGACTCGAAACTCTATTGATATTTACAAATGAATATATTAAAACGGTAATTGCTAGACGATGAGACCGAAATCTTTATCAGATGATCGCCAGATTATAATTAAGAGCAGGACACCTATATAGGTATTGCTAACTATAAAAAGAATTCACCCATTCCTAGGTCTTATAATAATTATTGTTTGTCGGGCGCATGTAATCTTGATATATTTTTTGATAAATTACCCATGTTTAGAAAACGTCTGGTGTTATAACTGTCTCATCAGCGATCATTATAAATGATATTACAATATTTTTTGATACTAATTTAAAATTTGTAAAAAAACTGTAGATTTTATTTTCTTTAAATACCATACTATGCCACCTATACGGGTAACGGGTTTGTTAGACTTTCACCGACTTAAAACCTGACAGTGGTGAACCACACTACTGGTGGCGAGGCCAGGGTAGCGTTATGCAATACCCACCAACATCAGCTCTTGGAGAAAGCCATCTCCAGATATGGACCTATCTAAGCAGTGGCCCCTCCCTCCGCTAACAGATGCATCGGGAGGCGCTCCTTAACCCCTTTGGAGTTCGTTAGACTTAGTTAAGTTTAGTTGAGTGAGTGAGTTGAAATCTCTAAGATCCAATCCCTCCCTCCAAAAAAGAAGTAGGTCCTTCTGCATCAGAGGTATACTCCTGCTTGAGTATACCTCTGATGCAACTACTTAAAATGACATTAAAAAAAGGCTATTTAAACTTGTAATAGCTCAGTGGGGAACGGGCCGACTAAATAAGTAAAAATACCTGGGATCAAGCCTCAGATATCAACAACCCTATATTGTTTTTTTTTTTAATATTTGCATATATTTATATCTTTCAAAAAAAATTACCGAGTTCAGTTACAGGTATTCAATTATAATAACAAATTACTATATTATAAATAAAAATGCTTTACTTATTTTACTAGTGTCCTATCAATTCTCTACTGGTGTCTTAGTGTGATCAATTCATACATTCACTTAGATAGCGCTTAGCACCGCTGCACTATTTATTTTTCTTCAACTCAGTTTGCGGTGTTTATTCTATATTGTAATGTACGAAGCAAACGGTAGAATTGTTGAGTTCATTAGTATACTCCTATGCTATTCACAAAATTCCTGTACTCTTCAGACATCATTGGGATACGACAGATCTTTATCCGTTAAAAAACAGTTTTTAGTAGATATATCACGTTATATATTACTATGATATTCAAGCTAATTTAAACTTTTATCATCTGACATAACTGCTTTAATCGTGCAGAACTTTTAAAATAACGATAATTTTATGTATGATAATATACTAACAAAATAAAAAATTCAATATGAAACACAATATATGAGAGGGAATCTCAAAATTGCTAATTATAACTGCTACCACGAAATTTTATCTCAACGTGTGTTTCCTGGTAGAGCTTTGATGGTTTAAAAAAATTGTTAGCTTAGCATTAGCTACACAAAAGTAAGCCAAATATTCCCACATTAATCAATTACAATCCCTACCAAGCTTTTATGTCAACAAAAAATACACTATTCAACAAGGTGTCAATAAAACCAAAAACCTTACGTTTACTCAACGGTAGCCCTTACCGTTCGGCAAATAAAATACAAGTAATTTTGGAACGAAAGTAAATACTTAAGGATACAAAAGTTAAAGAAGACCGTTAGAACAACATCAACACGAATAATACATTCTTCGGACCGTAAAGTACTTGAGAGGACACGTAATTATTCGTTTAATTTGCCTCATATTCGTCATATTTGCATTAGAATCCAAAACAAACTGGATAAAATGAGATTCTAAATGAAATTCTAGTTTTATCCCGAGAAATCGGTGATCGAAAAATCTTATCTAGGCTCCACCATAAATAAATAGTCCTACTGTTTTTAGTTTTTAGCGTTAATAATAAAATAATAACAGCAAACAAAAGTTGCTAATGGTAATGGTCCTTGAAGCCGGATATGATTCAAATAAGGATGTATATGATGTTCATGTGTATAATATTAGGTTAGTCTCATATGGTATGGAACAGTTTTAATACCGCGTGATGACAACGCTCCATATGTTATCCAACGGGAATTATCTCGTAAACGTACTCAATATATGCCAAAAACATTTTAAATAACATTTATGCGATCATTATTTGGTGTAAAAATCTTATTACCCATAAAAATCGGGCCAAATCAACGGTCCAAGTTTATAGGCTCTCTTATGAAAAAGAATTAAGGCCAAATTCGATGTAATATATAAATAATTATGTATAAACTTTTACAATATGAATTATTGTTAAAGTTTTATGTATAATGTATTGCTTTTGGTATAAACTTTTTTGAACAACTATACAAAACTTATGTTTTGTTATAAGGCATGGCATCTATCCAAACCTTGAAATTCAAACTAAGTTATACTGCTTATAACCTGACAATAATGCTACAATATTTTATATGAATGAAATTGTATTTAAGAATAAACATGTACAAAATATCTCATCATAATCAATTTTATATTCCTCTTCGTAGATTCGGTATACAGAATCTCAAGACATAATGTATCACTCGAGACAGAAATTAAGAGACTAACGAAATTTTGTACGATGGGTACCACATATTTGTGTTCCATTTATTTTTCCTTTTTTTGACTACGGTTCTTAATGTAAGCGTATTGTTATAGGATTCCCAACCTTGATATTGTGATACACAATGTAATAAACAGAAATTTTACCTTTTTAACCCCATATAATAATATGTTTTTAACTATCAGTTTCCTTACTAGTTCATAGTAAGGCCTAACTTCTCGCGGATCAACAAAAAGCGAGCACTTGATGGTTACGCTGTGTCTCGTTCATATCCCGGGCAGTAATTTGTAAGTTTTATATGACTAACTAATGATGATAACCAATAGACACAAAAGACAAGCACTTTACATTACAAGAAAGCATAGTGGTGTATACGTTTGTTCCAATCGACATTGGAGCAGCGTGCGACTAAGCTTCAATGCTTCTCTACGAAGAGAGGAAGCTTTATTTACCAGTTGATATGTAACAGGATATATTTTACTAGTATTATAAGAGTGTGTACCATTAGTGTATCAACTCTTTAGGATGAATATTTAATGAAAATCAAACCTACAACTTTATTAGGTCATAAAGCGATGGATGCCTAACATAAACAGTGCTTACCAAAGCAAGCTAATAGTATAGGAGTAAGTAAAAAGAAGAAATGATTTGTCAGCTTTTTGATCTCAAGCTGTGAGTCTCAAAATTTGATGTCCCGTTAAATACCATAAATAATTAGCTAATAATATAAAATACTTAAATATTAACTCTAGAACATGCTGAGTTTATTGCTATGTGGTACCGTTATAGTGGCAAATCACTCAAAATCGCTGACCACTTAATTATGTTTACTAATTACTAAATCGTCCAGTTAAGCATGGAAATACCATTTAACTGATGATTCTATTTTATTTTTATAAAGGCCGCCTATTAGAATGGAGAATTAGACTGTTTTGTAATTTATCCAATTAAGTTTTATTACTTAATTAATACTGACATATACAGCTTGTACAGACTGATATTTAAAGCTTGTGTAGACATATGTGACTAGAAGGAGGCCTAAAAAGAGATGGTTAGATTGTACGAAGTATGACATGCAAATAATTATTATAATTATTTGCATGTCATACTTCTTAACCAAAAGAGAGGTTTTATTAACGCTTATTGCATACTATTTCTCTTACGTACTTCTCTAAAAGTAATGCAAATAGATTGTACATCAGTTTATTAGACTTAATTTCAATTCAATACCCTTTAATGAGAAAAGATATACACACTTCACGGATACCAAAATAAAACTTAATATCATTCACTCCCATCGTGCCAATTCAAAGTTGATGCTGATTTAGTACTCTTATATACAACCTTTAATCAAACGGATGCGGCTGATATAAAATTTATTTCTACGTTGATAATTTAAAACATCATAATAATAAATAACGTATTCTTAAAAACATTAATATAATTCAATAAAGATTTTAGGACCCCACGCACATTCCCTCACACGCTACGCTATATTTAGGTTGGCATATGAAAACCACAGACATTCCGAGATAACACCACAAATTCAATAATGTTTTATGAGGATTCCGCACAATAAGAGATAAGTATGTGACGTTGACGAGAAATTATATTTTGAATACCTATATGCTTTTTTGTTTCAGCTACAAATTGCTTCCTTTTAAGCTACACGTTTGTTTTATTGAACTCGATTTTATTTCTCGTAATCCAATTTCTATCAGGAAACGCAAATGTAACAGATTTATATTCTGGTATAATATTTTTTCAAATTGTCATTATTTTTTCTACTGGTGTAGGAAATGTCGCTTTAAGGGTAAGGCGACATTTAAAGGGACATGACTTAGGGCTACATGATGTAAATGATTAAATGTTTTCTATAATTTTATCCATGAAAATAAATTAAGCAATAATCAAGATTATAGGGTGGAGATCTAGGGTGATGATCGCATTATTGTATCGCACTTATAGAACTGGAAAAGTACCACTAACCCCAATACCACTGATTTGGATTAAAAATTTGATCACTATAGGGTATATTAATTAGTCAGTCAACTCAAAGTTGCACAGCGGACAGATGAGATAAGTGACAAGACAGATATTAATTTCTTCTTACCTCCTTTGTTATTTACTAAGTATATAAAAGGATGTAAGAAGAAAAGGAATTGATTAGATTAAGAATAAATTGAAACATCAATTAACATTAACAAATTTATTCTTATAATCAACGAAGCGAATACTATAAAATAATGTAATAATGCCGTTTAATATTAGCTATCTACGAATATCAAATTCAGGTAAATCGCTGAATTTCATGCAAGTATGGCACACAAGACATAGACCGTTAAAAAGTTTATTGATTTCCAGTATTAAGATATTACCTTAGATTACCTTAGAAGTAATCACTGATCTTGGGTCATTTACTAAGTCTATATTCTAATAATGCTTTTGAACACATTATCACTTTATTTAACAGACTGTCTTAGAAGCAATCAACAGATAAAAATTTAAGTCAAATACAAACTCGTCATCAGTTAAAAATGCAAGATGATATTGTCTCATTACTATTGAAACAGAATTTATAAATTTAGGACTGCTTCTGATAGCGAAACAAGTTGAGATCCTAATGGATTCTCAAAGTATTTTAATATAAACCCATTAAGTTAATAATTTAAGTCACTGATGGTATTCATCCGTTCCCACAGGGATTTTAGTTTGGTCCGATCCGGAGATGAATTTGGAAGTGTCTCATGCAAATTTTATAAATGGATCCGTCCTTGATATGATACTTTGTTTTATTGTTAAGATATAAATCCACTTAGGGGTAAGATAAACATAAAATCGAATTATGTCCTTCATTACAGAGCATTAGGCGACTAGGGTTGTAACTTAGGTTATATCGGTAACTTTATAAATTCCGCAATCAATAGCAATAAAAATTTACAAATTTCCAAGCATCACATACAGTTGTTAGGCTTTAAAAATATTAAGGCAATTTGGTTAAGTCGTTCAAGCTATAAATAACTCTCGAGTACATTTTTTCGACGTCACACGATCCAGTACGGCACTTTTTAAGTTGTAATTGTTTTTTTAATATCCTAGAACCATTTCACAAGTCAGCCTCACGACATCATGAGTTATTAGCTTGTAGACTATTCTGAGTCTTATTCAACATCTCATTTATAATTTAATCGCCTAGAATTAAGGACGATTAAAGGAGATAGGACGAAAAGATTTTAGATAACTTCTTAAAAGATAGAGTTGCATTGGAAGTCAGACATCTTTCTAAAATTGGGCCTCCTAGACAAACATACTTACTACAACAGTTTATTGATGGTTCTTTCATAATTTATACACTTACATTTGTTTGTCTACTAAAGAAAACCATACAATAACCGGTGAGCAGTTTTTAAGTTTATAGTGAACAGACAGACAAACGTAGCAGAAGACTTTGTTTTATGTAGTGATTTAGTGATATGCAAACTCACAACGACCTCAATATTGGTTGAATAAATGACTTATACTAATATTTATAACAATCGATGGTAACCCTACCATTATTCAAAGGATTAGGCATTTTTGATCTAAATTAATGCAGCTTGTTAATATGAGTCGTTTTAGGAATGTAATAAATTGAAATATGTTGGGGCTAACAAGATTAATTTTTTCACGTTTACGGCTGTAATGGCAAATTTAACGCTTATTATAATATTTTATCGTAAATTAATATATTTGGGGAATCATAAATCATATTTTCGATGGGGTGTTTAATTGCATTTCTCACTATATGCCATATTTTTAAAGCGTTAAATACCTTAAAGAGGTTAAGGCCTTTCGAAATAAAATGGACTTAATATTTCTGGTAAATTGGTAATATAGTTTATTACGAGGAATAAGAACTTTTTTTTTCCTTCGTCGTGTGGTATCCTGCTGAGTAGAATAGACCACCCTCTTTCTTGCCGAGGTGTCGTAAAAGGCGACTAAGGTACGTATAGGTACGTATACTTTGGCTAGTTATTTTACGACCGGCCGCCTTCCTGATGTCAACTACCTTAGTAGCCTTTTACGACACCTCGGTAAGAAATAAGGGTGGTCTATACTACTCATCCGGATACCACACAGCATGGTATAATCAATATGATAAGATAAAGAATAGCTAAGCTATAATGTTTAAAACTTTTAAATATTAGATAAGTTGTCCAAAATGACTTTTCTTTGTTGTGTGTATAAAATGACTGGCCCGTTGGCGGAGTGGGTAGTGACCCTGCCTTCAGCTCCACGGGTCGCGGGTTCGATTCCCGCCGAGGGCCAACATTTTCTATAAATGAATTTGTTGGCCTTTGAGCCTGGGTGTGTATTTGTATTTAAGTATGTATTTAAAAAAATATATAAGTATATATTCACCAGTTGACTGTCACCCATAACACAAGTATTAAGTTACTTACTTTGGGGACTTACGACCGTGTGTGTAAGTGTCCCATATATTTATTTTATTTATTAATAAATTTCATAAGATATAATTTTCACGATTACTTCCAAAAAACAAAGAAGACCTACAGATTAAAGGTAAGATATTATTTCTTAGGCTACATCGTCATTTACCCGTACGCTTGTAAGCCATTAACAAAATGTTTAATTAAGACATGCAGATATATTTAACATGTTTTTCTTCAAACAAACCAATTACAATTACCCAATCAATTACAATTTAGGTACAAAATTCTCAGATATTCTTTAACATTCTTGTTTGCTTCCACTGCTTAAAATATAATAACAGAGTCACTGACATAAAAAGTTTTTATCGAGACATTTTGTAAACAATCTTTGGCTACTTTTATATCGTACACTACTATAAGTGCAAAATTGTTAAAATACCGTAAATACTTAAAAAGAATTATGGTATTTTGAAACTGAGTTTCTGTTTAATATGGTTTCAAAGTTTAAATTTTGTTTTAAATAGATATATTCTGTGTAAGCGTCTTGGGCATGAGAGCCGGCAGATACCTATATTTTTAAATATATTAATGTACGTAAAACTAATAATTTGAAACAAATAGTTACTTAATATCCTTTTTTTTTATTTTCACAAATTGAGAACCTTTACACGCATCCTGAGAGAGAGCAACAAAATTTTTGTCAATTTTTGATCAAATAACAGATAATATACAGACAAATAGCGTTGATACGTTAGCCTCGTCCCATATCAGGGAAACAGCGTCAAGAGCTGGAGCTGCGGCGGAAAAGGCCGAATCAGGCAAACGGCGGAAGTATGCATCTCTCATCGACAGTCTTTATTTGTGCCGTTTGCAGTTGAGACCCTAGGGCCATTGAGCCAAAGTGCAAAAGAATATCCGTTTTAGCACCACAGTTAATTGCCTCTTCAAGTGACAAAAGTGCTGGCTCGTTTTTCGCACAAAGAATCAGCTTAGTGATTCAGCGCGGAAACGCTGCCTACATTCTTGGTACCATTCCACGTGGGCATGATTTGTATAGTCCTAGCGTGTAAGTAATTTAAGATAGATATAACTTGTACATTTTTTTGTAAATATAAAAATAATCGTCAAATAATATACAGTTGAAAATGAAGACAGATAATAATACGACATTCATATAACATTTTTTAAGTTGAAAAAAATAACACAAAAATACATTTCACTAAGATTACAACATAATGCAACAATAATATATTTTTTACCCTATTTAATTGGATAGTGATGTAACCATTAGCCCTGGACCCATTCTAGATTTCCTTCCAAGTATGACGCGGATATTCGAAAAAGATAAAAAGTGAGTATTTGTTCTAGGAAAAAATATCACTCAGTTTACTCAGTCACAATGTCACACTACGTAGCCTACGTTGTTACCTTGTACTAAATGAGGTTGTGGTCGGGCATGAGTAGTGCATATATCTAGTCTGTAAAAGACTATAGCTGTTATTCACTATGTCAATATTTAATTGTATATTTTCTTAATTTCGGAAATAGCTCCAACTATTCAGCTTCTTGGGGGGAAAATCGATCTAGCTTGGTTTCACTAAAATAAAATGCTTAAATGTAGCATAGAACGCAAATGATACTTTGGCTGACATTTGTAAAGCTGTGATCGCTCACTAGGAAATGGGCGCACTGAAGAAGAGAGTTTATTTTTTCTTTTTTTATAATAAAAAAAAAAGTTAACGAATGGTAGAAGAGAATGGTAAAATGTCGTGGACAATTATATCACAAAAAGTACTCGAAAGATCTCTGAGTAATTACAGTCTTGTTTCAAGCATAATTATTCTAATATTACTTACTATAAGTACTCGAACATTGTAGTGATAAGATTTTCTGAATTCGAATTAAAATCCAAATGATATAAATACATACAAGATTAATACATTTAATTTAAAGATAGATTTAAAGATACGTCCCGCCGTGTGGTATCCGGCTGAGTAGAATAGACCACCCTCTTTCTTATCGAGGTGTCGTAAAATACGACTAAGATAAGTTGACGTCAGGCAGGCGGCCGGTCGTAAAATACGTAGCCAAATCATGTGACAACATGTTTATAACATGTTGTGCCGACCCCACTTAGAGTGGGATAAGGGCAGGAAGATGATGATGATAGATTTAAAGATACGTTTTATATTACAGATAGATTATTATCAAAAAGACATGTATACTTATCTTAATATTTAAATGAGTTAATCTTGTATATATATATATATATTTTCCGAATCTCGGAAACGGCTCCAACGATTTTCCTAAAATTCAGCATGTAGGAGGTTTTGGGGGAGAAAAATTGATCTAGCTAGGTTTTATGTAAAAAAAATATTGTTTTATCCCTATTTTTGGGCATTAAAAAACACTAACATTTATATAGAATTGAATTTTCGCCGTTAACTGTCAAGTCGACGTAGCTTATTCGGTTAGCGGGCAGCCTCGAGAAATGTGAGTGCCAAGGATCGATCCCAACTAAATAATTGTTTTTTTTCTTTTTTTAAAGTTTTTTTTTTGTAAAAAATTACCGAGCGAAGCTCGATCACCCAGATATTATTACATATAAGAGATATTAACGATGTATGATGTAACATAAAATTATTACACTTATTTCGAGAAACTTATTTAACCACTGCAATGAATGGTTAACATTAAACTTGTTACGCCCGCAATAAAAATGGCGTAAATTATACGATTACCATCACCATCGGAATTCTTCAATGTCAGGGGCATTAAATGGCTGTTAATTTAGGACATTAAGAAATCGCTAGTGTGATTCACTACTACATTTAAAACTTCCCAACATACGAACTGAAGACAACTTAATCTACTTTAAGTCAGATGTTACATAGAAACCAAAATCACAAAATTTTTATTTTAACATGCAACTTTGTGCGCGCGTTGCTGTGGCTTAGTATGTTTCAAATTTGTCTCTTCTGATATATTCGCCCGCGCTGTGTGGTATATAGCTGAATAGAATAGACCACCCTCATTTCTTACCGAAATTTCGTAAAAGGCGCCTAAGGTTAGTTAACGTCAGGCGGGCGGCCTGTCGTAAAAACGCAGCCAAATCATGTGACAACATGTTTATTACATGTCACAAGGCAGGAAGATGATGAGTTATTCATGATGATGAGTGAGTAAGAAATGAGGGCGGTCCCATTTGGGTGGGCTCATTTCTTACCGAGGTGTCGTAAAAGGTGACTAAGGTAAGTTGACCCACCGTCTATTCGATTTGGCCGGATGCCAAACGGCTTGACTATCGATATAATATATAGTTGTAATAAATTGTTTTGTTAAACCTAATATTAAATTTATCAATTAATCTTGTAACCTTTTACAATCTTGATTGTTCAGTTAGGTTTCACGAAATTAAATAAAGAATTGTATTTTATATTTTGCAGCAACATTATATACACTAAAAAGCTTCTTAATATTTTCGATCATTACAGGTTAAATCTTATTTATAATACTATTTCATATGTGAATCACCTCAAACGGTAAAAACGCCTTTACAAAAACCATTTTCAAATAATATTTATGTGTGTGGTATCCAAATATAGTTTCTGTCAGGCCATCTATCTTAGTTAACAGCCAAATGCAAATGGGAAAACAGTGTATCACTACATCGTCGCCAACTCATGCACAATATTTAAAAGCAACTAAAAATAACTTATCAATAAATGTACTTATAGTGATTCAAAATTACCCGCCGTGTGGTATCCGGCTGAGTAGAATAGCTTACTGAGGTGTAAAAGGCGACTAAGGTAAGTCGATTTACCGTGTGGTATCCGGATTAGTAGAATAGACCATCCTCTTTCTTACCGAGGTATTATTATTTCAAGTTGAATACGAAAAATACAAACTTTAGTAACACAACCGTAAAAGGCGACTAAGGTAAATCGACCGCCGTATGGTTTCCGGCCGAGTAGAATAGACCACCTTCATTTCTTACCAGTGTCGTAAAAGGCGACTAAGGTAAGTTGATCCACCTTGTGGTATCCGGTTGAGTAAAATATACCACCCTCTTTCTTGTCTCACCGAGGTGTCGTAAAGTACAACTAAGCTAAGTTGAAGTCAAGCAGGCGGCCGGTCGTAAAATACGCAGCCAAATCGTGTGACAACATGTTTGTAACATGTTGTATTCACACCACTTAGAGAGGGATAAGGGCAGGAGGATGATGAGTGATTCAAATTATCTGTAACAGAGCGTTAAAGTTCAACAAAAATTAAAAAGAGTTACCTATTCATTTAAAAAAAAACTATTTTTATTGCAGCGTGTCATTAGAATATTTTTAAAACAGAAATTATTTGGCAAATCAGTTCATCTTTCTTTATTCCTAATAATTATTAGCCACAATTAAAACTAAGGAATAATACATAACACATTTAAACAGTCCTTCTAAAGCCTATTAGACTTATTCTCGCGTTACAAATTTGGTCACTTGCTAAACGTAATGCAAACAGGCGTAGACAACTCCTACAAGTTTTATGAATGACGCTCGCTGACGTTCATTCATGGAGTAATATAGTAGATACACTTGCCATTACATCTGCGAAGAAATTAGAAAGGTAACTATAACACGACTATCTTAAGGTTTAAGATTATGAGAGATAATTAAAACATCTTTAATATTTAAATGAGTTAATCTTGTATGTATATATATATATTTTCGGTATCTCGGAAATGGCTTAAACGATTTTCCTAAAATTCAGCATGTAGGGGTTTTGGGGGGAGAAAAATCGATCTAGCTAGGTTTTATATAAAAAAAACCGTTTTATCCCTGTTTTCGGGGATTAAAAAATTCATATTGATTTGAATTTTTGCCATTAAATGTAGTAAGCGTAGCTTATTCGGGGAACGGGTGGTTGCGAGGAATAAAAATACCTAGCGTCGATCCCCACCTACCCTAATTTTTTTTCTTTTTTTGAAGTTTCTTTTTTTTATTTCGAAAAATATAACCGAGCAAGGCTCGGTCCACCAGACATTTAAAATGAAATAACACGTGTCTAGATGTTTTGTAAATTCTTATATGTGAAATTTCTGTTTGAAGATTTTTCATCTTGTTCTAGTCTGGTCTTAGGATTTCAAAGATCCCCGTAGACTGTAAACATGATTTCGAAACGTCATCCCAATTAAAGTTCTTAAACGTTTTTAAATTCAGTAGCCTTGCATATGTCATACTAAGTACAAATTTCTTTACTTGTGGTAAAGATTTGCGATTATATGATATATTAATAAAGATAAAATAATATGTAGTTTTATGAAATTTTGTAGTTCTTTCTTGGTAACTGAAATAAAAAATTATTTCACTTAACCAGAATATCTCAGTAAGACTTAGAGCTGATATCTCTGCATCGTATCTTATATCTAAAACACAACATATCAAGAGTTGTTCAAAGATTAGTTTTGCAAAGATATTAAAATCTGGATCAGTAAGGCGTAGCTTTGTTGCAAGATGTTTCTCTTTTATTAAACTTTAGTGCAAGTTACTATTGTCAGTAATCAACGGTTCTTAAGAGCTAACTTGCTTTAAAAAATTGATTATGTTTTTGTAGTAATGATACACAAGTGATATAAGTATTATCTCAAAAGAATTTTTTTTTTGTTTTTAATTACGTAAATTTATCAGAATTACTATAAGCGTATATACAGTCAGCTTATGAAAAAGTACAAGTAGCAAATCTTTGTCGTTTTCATCGTGTTTCAAGGTTTACAATATATTTTTAAACAGTGAGCTAAGTGCATCTTTCCTAAATCCGTAACTCTAATCGGATACATCAAAAGTGAGGTCATTGTATACCGCGCACGCCGAGTTAGCGAAGTTCGCATACGGCTGAGGACGCAGGACATTCTTCCTATAAAAAAGTGCCTCGACCCCTTGGGGCCACAGTTTCGACCAGAGCGCGGACTCGGAAGGATATCAAGATGAAGTTGGTGAGTCCTTGGAATATGTGAAGTGAAAATAACATTGAATGTGCTTTGGATTGTGGCAAAAAAGGAAAAGCGTCACTTTAAAATCTTTTTCTTTAATATTAAACTATTCGTATTATTCGTGTTCAGGAAGTGATTTTGTGCAAATTCTCTAATTTATTAAGTGAAATTAAATATCCATAAGTACTTATTAATATCATCAATGCAAAGAAATGAAAGTCTGTTCGTCTGTTATGCTGTCACGACTAATCCACTAGACCGATGGCGAAATGGATAAAAAACCGTTTTTCTTTCGAGAGCAGGGATAAAAACTAAATTCCACTATTGAGGGTATTTGAACGACTAAGTGAGCGCAAATGAAGTAGCGATAATGACTAGTTTGTATATAATATATTGGTTAACTAGTAATACTTTAATCAAAGAGCGATGCATACATGACTGTTGAATAGTTATTAAAGTTCTTTTATCACTAGCACTTTTGGATGTATCATTAATACATTTGTAATTTATCCAGCTGTTAAAGAAACTGATATAACTTTATTTCCACAGCTTCTCATTCTCACCGTCACTCTAGCATTCTCGTTAGCAGAAGAAGTCGACATAGATCAACCATTAGACGATCTGCAAGCGGCCGCTGCATCTATAGATCTTCTGAAATCTCAACAATGGACGCAACCTAGTGGATACATTCCAACACTTCCCTGGAATGCTCAATCAAGCGACAAACCTTCTATCCCTTCTATCCCATCAAATCCCATTATTCCGAACCCACCTTCTATCCCTTCTATACCACCTGTTAATAATTACTTCCCGGTTCAAAGTGATACTTCACAAAACTCTTACTATCAACCCCAAAACAATTACAATAACCCACCCTCAGACACGAACGGCTACGAAAATTCTTGGAGCAATCAGAATGCGGCTCAAAATACATGGAACTATCCTCAAAATTCTCAAACCCAACAAACTAGTTGGAATAAACCACAAAACACCGGTACGCAAAACACTTGGAATAAACCGCAGAATGCCGGTACTTGGAACAACTGGAATCAAGTCCCAAGTTCAACATCTTCTACCACTACACCAATTCCAGTTATAAAGAACGAGCAGAGTATGGGTGAAAATGGCAGCTACAAATATGAGTAAGTCTTCTTTATATATCTACTTATCTGAATCACCTCTTTATTATACATTAGATGACATTAAACATGTTTTTAATTTGTATTAAATTTTGTTTATAGATAACTCAAATAAAAGCTTACATTTTAACAAAACGGTCAGAGATAAATTTGAATACTAATTATGTTAAGAGAAAAAATTCAAACTGAAAAAATTACAGAAGTTACAATGAAATTATTTTGCTGCGATCCGCGTTTATTAAGAGAATCTATGTAATGCTGAGTGTATGAAGTAGGCTGAGCAAGCAGGATTCTCTTAACAAACGCGGATAATATATGCCTCTTTCTATAAATCATTTGAAAAAAAAAAAAATTGTTTTTTGCTCACTTCAAGAGTAACAATATATAAAAAGCAAACCAAAATAAAATTACAAAAGGATTCTTATCACAGTAACAAAATTCACATAAATCGTGAAGGGATTTTAGCTTCATCCCAGAGTTCTCTACCTGGACTTAGTTCAAGGCCAAAGTACGATACCACTAAAACATTTAATACTGTCGATAACCCATGCAAAATGCCCATAAGCACATAATATCTTACGCGTTATCGAGATGGTTGACCCTTTTTCGCGTTAATTTATGTGCAGAACCTTCAAATCCAGAAAGGGTTAAACTTTATTCGTTATTTTATTTCAATTCCCATATCACCGAAGTACACGAAATACCCAATATCAATTTATTTATCGGAATACAACATACGATTTTTCTGTTGAGTATACCTTACTCAAATTTGAACATTTTTATGAATTACGTAGCAAGCTGTATAACGATCATAACTAATGAATATTTAATATGTAAATATTTTACTTATGTATCCTATGACTGCGAGAGACTAACGGTTTGGGACTATTGTAAAAATTTAGTATAGAAATAACACAAAAACCTGTTATCTTATGGCCATTATAACGGTTAAGATATCGGACCTAAAAGTATGCATAATTAGATACATCCCAAAATAAAAATATCACAAATAAGGCCCCACGTTCTCCTCTAATGAACTTCCAGTACTTCTTAATATATTTTAAATGAAAGAACTTTACAACGCTATTTCAAATTGGAGGGATTTCAAAATTATTTTATTCTTTACATTTCCCTATTTAGGTTAAAATATTACGTCAGTTTTGGACTCGTGTATCAAATATATTTTAATTTTTATTTTTGTCGTGGTATTAAAACAATTTTTTTCTTTCTTTTTATATTACCTGTATATCACTTCTTGTCTTTTTCCTTCTGTTACTCAAAGGCTGGAAGAGATTTAGTGATTAGTCAGCCTTTAAACATGTGCTTTTTTTCTGTGTTCTAACAATAAAAAAATAAATAAATCAAAACACATTTTTAATGTCCATTCTATCCTAAATTTGTGTGATAATCAGCAAAGTATTAACAACATTTTGGAATTATAATAACATGAATTCCGATAAAAAATATTTAGCATCCCAAACAATTCTTAGAAAACAGTTGGAGATTGAATTAACCGGCTTCAAACTTTAAGGCCTCTAAATGATTAAAACCTTCACCCCTCAGATACGAAATTGCTGACGGTACCCACGTGGCCGAAGAAGGTTATTTCAAGAATCCAAATACAGACCAAGAGACTATTGTGAAGAAAGGATTCTACTCTTTCACCGCATCTGACGGCAAAGTCTACACAGTCACTTACTGGGCTGATGAAACCGGCTTCCACGCTACCGGTGACCACTTGCCTAAGCCACCACCAATCCCGCCTGCGATTCAAGCGTGAGTTAACAAAAACTTTTTATTTATTCGGATCTCTCTGAGCATTCCATTTTAAATCATGCATCATTCTCCAGCCCTTATCCCACTCAAAGTCGAGTAGTCACAACATATTATAAACATTTATTACATGCTTTGGCTAGTTATTTTACGACCGGTCGACTGGCTGACGTCAACTTAGTTTAATCGCTTTTTACGACACATCTGTAACAAAGAGGGTGGTCTATTCTACTCATCCGGATACTACACGGCGGGTGAAGTTACCTTAACCGTATTGTACGACACCTCGGTAAGAAATGAGGGTAATTTATTATGCTCAGCCGGATACCACACGGCAGGTCTACTTACCTTCTACGTATTTTACGAAATCTCGGTAAGAAAGAGTGTGGTCTATTCTACTCAATACCACACGGATACCACACGGTGGAGCATTACATTTTAAATAATCCAACAAATATCCTATATATTTTAAACTAATTATGTAGTAACAATCATTAACGATCACATCATTCTAAGTTACAATTACAATTTTAAAAATAAAAATAAACATAAAAGAGAATAATCAAAACATACAAAAGCAACAGTAAGCCAATATCCAATATTACCACTCTGAAATTAGAATTTTTCATACATACTTATAAGAGTAGTCGTCACACGGTCGCGGATTCGAAACCTAGATAGGCATTAGATAGGCATTTAAGTTGAAACAGCGTAGTGGATCCAACGCTGCATTAAAATAGTCACATATAATAAACGTTTAAACGTTACATATTACGCACGCTTAGTATTAAACTGACCGAAATCAATATAATTGAATGCAATCTTTTACTGATATCACGCTACGAACTATTAAAAAAGCTAGTGTTTTCTTGCTCTATTAAATTATGGGTTCGAAGGCGCTACACTTTATTGCAATTTGCCATAAATCAACTTTTTTGAAATCGGTCACTTTAATATTAAGCCCGTGATTTAAGTCCGTTAATAACAAGTATTTTTCACCCCTTTCATAGTTAGTGACATCTCACATAGTGACATCAGTCCTCAATATAAATACAGTACCCTAAAAAAATTACACTTCTGTCTGTCTAGAAGAATTTTACAATTAAGTTGGGCATGTCTCTTTATGTGGTATGGTAAGTTTACATCTGAACCGAACTTATGCTAACTTTTTTCAAAATTAATAAACTTAACTGTGAAGCAAACGCAACTTCTTATTTTTCAGGATCATAATAATTAGACCATTGCATAAGTTTTCGAGCTGTGATGGCCTAGCGGTGCGACCGTGTGAATCTCTAGAGACGATCATGGGTTCAAACCCGGGCAGACACCAATGAGTTTTTCTATTAAAACTTATGTGTCTAATTGATAATTGCAATTTATCACACGCTTTTCGGTGAAGGAAAACATCGTGAGGAAACCTGCATATCTCTAGAGAATCCTAGGGATATGTGTAACCTACCAATCCGCATTGGAGCAGCGTGGTAGGTCTTAGCTCCAACCCTTCTCTCCAAAAATGGAAAGAGGAGGCCTATGCCCAGCAGTGGGATAGTAACAGGCCGTTACTTACTTTTACTACTTTATAAGTTTTCGTTACCTGAGTTTATCTAAATAAATTTTGTCCCTAAATACGCTGTGAAAAAAATATTTTTTATAAAAAAGGATAAATGATGTAATATCCGGTCTTCACTTGTTTCTTTTCGACACGCCTTATTTGCATTTACATGAGTTTAATGACGTTTAAACACAAATCATTCAAGAATGAAAAATTGGTATACACTAATAAATTCAAATGGTTTTATTTTTAACATCTATTAAATAGTTGGTTGTAAATCTTAAACTTTTCTAGTATAAAAGCAACTTCTACTTTAAAAGCGATGACAATCAATTTATATAAGACAAATTTTATTTGGTGCTATAAACAAAACTTGTTCAAATTAAAAAGATTGGTTTGTTTGGGAAGCTTTTTAAAAGATTCATCGCTATATGAGACGACACTTAACGATCTAAGAAATAAAATCTTACCTCCATTAGCCGGCCTTATTACAGCTATGTATCAAAATAAATTTAATGTTCTACCTCTTTTATAATTTTTTAACATGTTTAGAAAAAACTTTATAATTTTGTTAAATTTCCCACATGACACTTAAATTTTCAATCTACTCATTTGGTATTATCGAAGTCATTATATTAACTCATTATTAATTTATTTGCTGTTATTTCTATGACAGTACTCATCTTTTCAATATGTTCTTTATTAATTAAATATTATATATTATAACATTATTTTTTATTAATCCTTTCAACATAAACAAAAAGAAGTTACACCTTAAATTTTAATGTCAATAAAATTTCACCTTTGATTTCAGTATCATTAAAATTTTAACAGTTTTTGTAGATCTCTTGATAGACGGACAAACTACCACAATATGGTCATCACCATATAGTTGCAGTTTTTAGCAGTGTCTGATGGTATTCCCCAAACGAAATAGAGATTAAACTAACGACGTACATAAAAAAATGGAAAGTAGTTTTTCATTTATATCATTGTTTACAGATCGATCGAACAAAACGCCAAAGAAGAAGCAGCGAAAGCCGAAGCCGAAAAGAATAAGCAACAGCAACAACACGTCCACTATCCCGTAGGTCAAGAACCACCGAAACCGATTTACCAACCCCAGCAACCAGCACCTCAGCAACCCGCCCAGTACCCTCAACAGACTTATTATCCTGGACAACAGCAAACTTACTATCCACCAAGTAACTACTATCCTCCTCAGACAGGATATGGCCGTCGCCGATAATTTGTACAACACTACAATATAAGTACTCAACAAATAACTATGTCGGTGTGAATTTGATATTCGGATATTTAATATTAATGATTGAAAGAAAAATGATACTTCATTATTCGATATCATTGAAGCGCGAACAAGAAGTGAAGAAGATATAACATGCAATCGAGACTCAAGTATTATCAACAACTATATATTTCAGACTTTACTCGAATTGGTATTTCGTATCATTTGCTTGAACACTAAATCTATAGATTGCATGATATATACCGATTAATTCACACCTGCCATGTTAATTGACGCGGATTTATATCATACATATACAGTAGTGAATAAAAAAAACGACAAATAGCATTGCTATGTTATTGTGATTTAACTGTATCAAATTACCTCACCGTAATATATTTTCTAACAAGTTCAGTTATCTTGGTCACGATCAGAATGAATTGTGAATTTGATAACTGACATTTAAAACTGTTTGTGATAATCTCGCCAGTGATGGATGTGATGTACTCGTAATTATTTTTAAATAAATTTTTAGTAATAATATTTGTTTCATTACATACCATTTGTAAAACATGTAAACCACACGCTTTGAATTACCTGAAAATAGAATTTATGTCGTTAAAGATTTGAGACAATGTAGTTAATATTGTAATCTATACTTATAATAAATCTGTAGAGAGGTCAATTCTGTAACTGGAATATATTTCCAAAATAACTATCAGGGGGTGATTAGGGATCGATACTGATGCCAAAAATGCAATCAGTAAAAATTTTGTCTGTCTGTCTGTCTGTCTGTCTGTCTGTCTGTATAACCGTTATAGAAACAAAAACTACTTGACGGATTTTAACGAAACTCGGTACAATTTTTTTTCATACTCCTGGGCTGGTTATAGTATACTTTTCATCACGCTACAATCAATAGGAGCAGAGCAGTGAACGGAAATGTCGGGAAAACGGGAGAAGTTACTCCATTTTTTAAGCTTCCGTCGCGTGTGCTACCTTGATGGTTAAAGCTACACAGAAATCATGTATGACGGAAATGTTTTCCTTAAAATTATATAAAAAATATCCCACGACAGCATATGTCTATCTTTTATGGTTGACTCACAATAAGACGTGTAACTCCCGATAGCTTAGCAGTTCGAAGCTTTCTGGTTATATTTGTCTACTCCTACGTTTATATCACTCTCAGTCATTTCTAAATAAAAAAGTGAATAGTATTAACCATTGTATAAAAAAAGAATCATTGAAATCGGTATAGAAACACCAAATTTATACATGAAATACGCTAATAATAAGCCATCGCGCGTGAATACTGAATCATGCTATATTGGGATGGATGGGATTATCACTACATAGTATAAAACAAAGTCACATTCTTTGTTTGTCCCTATATCCCTATGACTGCTTAAATCTTTAAAACTACGCAACAGATTTTGATGCAGTTTTTTTAATAGATAGAGTGATTCAAGAGGAATGTATAATAACATTCTATATGGAGTAGAGAAATACTGTGATGTTCCTAATGTGATGTCGTAAATAATTACTTTTTTTCTTTATAATTAATAATTACTTTGATGTTAGATATAGCAGGAAATCTTCTTGGTATAGGGAGAGGGGAATTGTTTTTATTCAAATTTAACGCGTGCGGGCCACGGGCGGTAATGAATAAATTAAAACTACTGGATCGATTTTAATAATTTTTTTCACTGAGTGACATAGGCTATATATTTTATACCCGTGCGAAGCAGGGTAGGCCGCTAGTTATTAATATATGTAATCAAAATCAAATGGGTATTTTCCAAACCGAATTGATTTCGAGAAAAGTGTCAAACTACTATTTTACAAGCCTGTAATGGCTATAACATATTTTGTCTTGTTTTTATTTCAAGTAAAAGTAATACATAACACATTTTAACAGGATTAAATGGTTCATAGAAATCGATGAAAATTGAAAACGACAAAATAAAAAAATACGACCTTTATGACGTTGTACAAGGTTTAAAAGTTAAAAAAAAAACAATATTTGCAGTCATGATTAAAATATGTAATGCAACAAACCCAATAAGCACGACATTTTTTGGTCATAATACACACTTGATGCTTTCACACTTAAACCAGTTTATAAGGACGTTGACATTGACCATTACAAAAGTTGCATCAGATTATTAAATTTTGTAGAAAATTTTGTTCCATATTCCATAATAATTTCTGGGAAAATTGTTTTAACTATATTCTATTTGTAAAGTATTTTTTCTTGATAAAATATTAATCTATAAAAGACAGTGAGGCATTAGATCTATTACGAGGTAAACAACTTGAAAAAAGGTCCCAAGGAGCTGCCTCTGTCCACCAGTAGACGTTCATTGATTGAAGAAGAAGAAGAAGAACTTTACAAGTTTAGGCCAAGTGTAGATATTTATTATTTATTAATTAGTTATTTTATAATTTCTTATTTCTCTTTTTTAATAGATTAAAACCATGTTTATAATGACTTACAGTTACTGTCATTAACCATCTCACGAGAGAAGAGAAAACATATTAACAATATTTTCACGAATGCTTAACCATAGCCTTGCGTGTGTATAAATGTATGCGGAATTCATTTTCATTACCAGTTTATTTTCCTTTTGTGCAAAGAAGTGACGTTAATTCGGTTTCAGATATAAAGCTGCATTACAGCTTCAAAATAATGAAGCTGGTGAGTGAAAGTGATCGTGTTAATATTGGATGTACCAAGTGAAGTAAGTTTAACAAAATTACTAACCATAAAAAGTTTTGTTGCAGATATTATTTTACACATTATTAATAATCTTTGCTGCTACGATATGCTGTCAAAAATATCAACAAGAACAATTTCATTCTCATTTTTCAACTCCAAGCTCAACATTATTAACTTCGGATAGTTCTGTTTATTTATCACCAAGTACAGAGACACCTTTTCCGTACTTCAGTATGAAGAAACTTCCCTTCCAATTACTACCTACTTGGACTAATCACGCCTCATCCACTTACCCCACATTTTCTCCATACATGTCATCCTCATGGAATGATGAAGAAGAAGAAATAGACAATGATGATATCAAAATAAGTAATAATGCAAAGCCAATTTCAAATAAAATTCCACAAAACCATGTCAACAATATTACAGAAGACACATTGGACAAAAGCAATACCAAATTGAATGCTAAAATGATAAATCAACATACCGGACCACTTCGGAGATTTGACATCAAACCAGCTACTCCAATAGCACTCAGATCCAACAATATAGTAGAATCCAAAAGTCTAAATCCGGCTTCCCGTAGAATGATAATTACAAGTGAAATACAAAGAACTGACCCAGGCCCCGACTTAATAAAAATGCCTTCGTATCAAAATTCTCAATACGCACAATCACAGGGCGTATTTATTTCATCCACAACAGAGCCTGCGATACCAATACTTCGTTTATCTAACGAAATGGACCTTGATGGAAGTTTTAGTTATGAGTAAGTACTAAGTTCATAAGGAAATATTTCAATTTTCAAAAGAAAAGTCTATTCTAAATTGCGAAGGATATCCTAGTACAATCTTTTTTTTACATATTCCATATAGTGTTTCGAATAACATGCTTTGTATCTACAATATACAATACAATTATTTCAGAGCCCTAGGCGCGGATCAAACTCATTATGTACAACATAGTCACATAGAAAATATGGGAACTGATAAAGAAGAACAAGTAGTAGAAGGCTCGTACTCGTATATTGGTGATGATGGGCATACATATACAGTTCACTATATTGCGGATTCTAATGGTTTTAGAGCAACAGGTGATCACTTACCAGTATCTCCACCCATCCCTGAAATTATACAGAGGTAACTAATTGAAATTTGTTATTTTCTCTTTTTATATTATTTTACAAAGGCTAATAAAATTGCATTTTGTTTTAGGTCGGTTCAATACAACTTAGCGCAAGAAGCTAAGAAGGCCCCGAATTCTAGATCATCATGGGAAAATGAAGGAAATAAAGAGTTAGATATAAACGAGCAAAATAGTTATATTCCACGAAACTTATTTACTGGCAAAACTCCAGAAGCATTTTCGTACGGATTTTCCCATGGTTCCAATGCACCACACAATATATTTTCTGCAGGAAGTTTTGAAGTACCTTCTAAATCTAATTATGAAACATTGAGAGATCAACCCAAACCCAAGACTAATTCTATACCCATTGCACCACAAATTACTTTTTTAGCATCGCAAGGCGCTCATAGTCCTTCTAGACCAGTTCAACCTTCTACGAAAATAACTAGTCCTGAGAAAGCACCATTACCTCAATTAATGAATTATGAAGCTGAAACCAAAATCTCAGATCAAGAAGCTAGCAAAGCTTTATGGCCTTGGCAGTACGGTCTTAACGCCAATC
Organism: Morpho helenor; assembly: GCA_029227775.1. Lineage (NCBI taxonomy): Eukaryota > Metazoa > Arthropoda > Insecta > Lepidoptera > Nymphalidae > Morpho > Morpho helenor. The sequence goes on from JARGCU010000006.1 coordinate 8,135,723, forward strand.
AAAATCAAAATCTCAAAAATTCAATTTCACGTTCATCCAGTGATGAAGATGATGTAATAATAAATTTCAACGACATGACACCTGAACAATATACACACATGATGCAAACTGATATCTTATCAGAAAGTGTTACATCTGCTAATAATCATAAATACAATGGTGGTAATAATGATCAATCATTCCAAGCTGGTCATAATGTTAGTAATAATACTTCGAATATACCAAAACATGATTCCGATGTGTCGACTAAAAATATTAATCTTTACCAACCTGAAACAGAACCTCAAAAATTGAACGATGAGTTTTACGATAAAGTTTACACAGAAAAGAACAAGTTCATACCAAAAACAGAAAATGTTGGTGTCTACACAAAAGTATTTAAACATCATAATTCTATACCACAAAGTGCAGCAGAAAAAAACTTAGATAATACTGATGATACATCATTTGAACCTTCAAAAACTGTAATAACAGATAACAATTCAGGTATAAACTCATGGCAAGTCCATAAAAGCCCTGACAATGATCTTTTACCAACCCACTATAACAAAAAAACTGATTTAGAACCTGTATTTAATACTCCATATAATATTGGTATAAACGAAGAAAGTTTAAATTCCATGACATACAAGAGTAATATGGAACTTAAAGAGGATATAATAACTACGGTACCTACGATAGAAGAAATGATGAAAGAAAATATATTCTTACGAAATATATTCACACAGCCTCACAATGAAGAAAAAACTACTAAAAAGCCTATTATTGAACGCTATAAACAAGTAAATAATTATGAAAAACAAAATAATTCAGAAAAAGAACCAAAACATTTTAAATTCCAAAGTCCTCACAACAATTTACAAATAATAAATTCCAAACCCTTAGATGTTAATAGTATTCTTAACTATGTGATGATGAAAAATAACTTTGAATCTATTAAAACGAAACAAAATAACAAACCAGTACAATATCTTAATAAAAACACAAGCCTTGATTATAAACCAGTGCAATACATTCCAATCAAAGAGAATAGCAAAACCGACATAGAAGCTAATAATGAACAAATACAAAAACAAGATAATGATTACCAGACGTTCAATCGGCAACAGCAACAGGAATTGCAAGGTATTATTAAAAACTATAAAGTGCTCCAACGGCAAAAGAACACTATGCAGAGAAACCAAGCTTTATCTGACTCACTGAGACATATAAAAACATTCCACAAGCAGAGTCTTCCACCATTGGGTCGAGCAGGACCTTCAATGAAAAGCTACCTTCCTCCCACATATTTATAGACAAATAGGCTGCTGTGATTATTTTAGGTAATACGTAAATCATGTTGCATTTATTAGATTAAGTGTTTTTTATACTCTTTTTTGTACGCCTTTCGTAACACTAACAGAAATTTATTTTGTTAAATATTATCAAAACCACTTTGGATTTATCAAAAACACTTTAGAATTGTCAAATTCGTAAAGATGATTGTATTGCTAATAACACCTTTGCTAATTTATATATTGATTGAAACTATTAACATCCTCAAATTGAACCGATATATTATAAATATTAAAAAAATGCACCTACATAAAACTTCAGTAATGAAGTCTGAATTGTAAATCATTAAGATTATTTATTATTCGAAATGTTGAAAATCAACGGTAGACAGGAAGAAGCTGTCTGACATTGAAACAGGAATGGGGGATTTGTGAAAAGACAACGGAACTAAAATAAAATCTTTAAAACACTCATCATTGTTAAAGCTATCCAATTATTTTTGCCGTTATTCAATGCCTTGTTATATAAAATATTTTACATATATTTTTCGTATAACGTTACTAATACAAAATTTAAAATTGTATATGAAATTGAAATACAAAATCTATTGCATATTTATATAGACAAAGTTATTGAGGTATAAACTACTGAATAATAATGAAGTTTTGTCCCTTAAACGCTAAACTTAGTCATAAATGGATGAGTGGACCTTGTAAAAAATTATTAGTATCGTATATAATTAATGTGTTTTGTTTCCCTAAAATAATCTATTAAAATTAGATTACAATTAATTACAATAATTAATTCTTAAAACATTGTAATTTTAACTTGAACAAAATTCAGTCATAGATAAATTATATCTTTTTTTATTTAGTGTTTAAAATATTATACCATCTGTGCGCAGCAATGTGAAACCTATTTAAGATAACATTGCGTGATCTAAAATCTTACTATCCGCACTGAAAGCGTGACCGAATAAGAATTCTCTCAGTATTTCATCTTTTAATTATAGCGTCGTTTTTATCTGTAAAATAAAAGACGTAAGTGAAACAGATACAGTTTTTTGTATATATATTTACTATTTGTTTTTTTGCTGCTGCTTTTCACTATGTTTACCATCTAACAAACAGTAGAACAAACAAAAGTAATAAATAAATCGAATAAATTCGTGACTAACAAAATAGAATGTTTCTTTATATTTGAGATAAGATTTATTCATAGAGATCCACTGGTGCATAAAACGCAATACTCATCGGAATGAATAAATCACATTCTAGAACAAAGTAATGTTGGGTTAGACAGATGTGAATAATGTTTTTACAAATGTATTTTTACGTTGAGTTTGGAAATGAATAACTAAATCGTGTTTCATTTAGAAAGCATCTTTTTCAATTGCATTATGAAGTTCATTGCGTGATTTAAGTCTTAAGAATTACAAATAATGAATCTGTATCCCACTTCTGGGTATAGGCCTAATCCCTCCATTTTTTAAGGTGAATGGTTGGAGCTAAGACCACCACGGTGCTCCAAAGCGCATTAGAAGGTTACACATATCCCTAGAATGCTCTAAGGATATGCAGTTTTCCACGCAATGTTTTCCGAAAAGCGTTTGATAAATTGCTATCTATACTAATATATAACGCTGAAGAGTTTGTTTGATTGTTTGAACACGATAATCTCAGGAACTACCGGACCGATTTGAAAAATTATTTCAGTGTTATATAGTCCATTTTTCGAGGAAGGCTATAGGTTATATAACATCACCATAAGATGAATAGGAGAGGAGCAGCAATAAAAAATAGTAGAAAACGGCAGAATTTAAATCTTTCCTTGCGTGCGCTGAGTAAATGGTAATAGTTATTCAAAAATCATATAGCACAAAATTGTTCCCCTCAAAAAGTTCTAAATAAAAGTCCGCGACAGCATATATCTAGCTTTTAAGGTTAACTCACTTTAACCATATTTATGGTTATCAAAATACTGTATTACAGTCGCTGGCGATTGCTAGTCACTACATATTATAAAACAAAGTCACATATATCGTATGTACGCATAAAACTTTAAAACTACGCAACCGATTTTGATGCGGTTTTTTTTAATAGATAGAGTGATTCAAAAGGAAGGTTTGTACGTATAATAACATTTAATACGAAGTAGAGAAATACTGTAATTTTTGAGGTTTCTGTAAATAATTACATTTTTTTCCGCTTACATTGCAAACGCAGGCTAAGCCCTACGAGATTTATCAAAATGATGTACTAAGTATTTGTAAACCTTGAAAAGGTCTACAGAAAAGTCCGCGATGGTATATGTCTATCTCTTATGGATAACCCACAATAGCAGTTTTTTTCATTTACTTTTTACGAAAAATGATGCCTTATGTTCAAAGCAATTTTTATACAATACAGCATTAATCCTTATCCAATTAGGTACCTTAAATAAATTGTTGATTTAATATAGATCAATATTGCCGTTTACAGCATGTAATATAAGTGAACATTTTCGGAGATATTACAGATTTAAAATCCCGCGAGGAGGCCGCGCTTCGACCTATAAGCACTTCGAATTTAGCAGCGACCGGAGGCGCAACTAAATGTCCTTCTTTCAAGTTTATATTGTCTAATGATAAGAAAACTATGAATGTTGTATTTAAAAACATTGTCTAATCAATTGTAAAAATAAATAATATCACTACATAGTATAAAACAAAGTTGCATTCTCTGTCTGTCCGTATATCCCTATGTATGCTTCAATCTTTAAAACTATGCAACAGATTTTGATGCGGTTTTTTTTAATAGATAGAGTGATTGTAGAGGAAGGTTTACATGTCTAATAACATTCAATATGGAGTAGAGAAATACTGTAATTTTTGAAGTTTCTGTAAATAATTACATTTTTTTCCGCTTACATTGCAAACGCTGGCTAAACCCTACGAGATTTATCAAAATGATGTACTAAGTATTTGTACACCTTGAAAAGGTCTACAGAAAAGTTCGCGATGGTGTATGTCTATCTCTTATGGATAACCCACAATAGCATTTTTTGTCATTTACTTATTACGAAAAATAATGCCTTATTTTTGAAGCAATTTTTATACAATACAGCATTAATCCTTATCCAATTAAGTACCTTAAATAAATAGTTGATTTAATATAGATCAATATGGCCGTTTACAGCATGTAATTTAAGTGAACATTTACGGAGATATTACAGATTTAAAATGCCGTGAGGAGGCCGCGCTTCGCCCTATAGCACTTCGCATTTAACAGCTATATGTCGTTGTTTCAAGAGTTTGTTTAATGACAAGAAAGCTGTGAATGTAGTATATAAGGACATTCTGTAATTAATTTTAAAAATAAAATACATAGGGGAAAAATGAAAATATGTAGTATATGAATTTAGATATTAGATATAGCAGGAAATCTTCTTGGTATAGCGAAAGGAAATTGTTTTTCTCCAAATTTAACGCTTGCGGGCCACGGGCTGTAATGAATAAATGAAAACTACTGGATCGATTTTAATCATTTTTTTTACACTGACTGACATGGGATATATATTTTATACCCGTGCGAAGCAGGGGCAGGCCGCTAGTTATAGATAAGAAACAAAAGTTTTAATAGAAATCATTGGTACCTGCCCGGAGTTTGAATCCGTGTCACCACTGGGCTGTCACCGCCTACAGCGGATATATTATTTGAAAATACAGTCGTTCTAATATCGTATTAAGACAATCGAGAAGCTGGTGTCGCCATTTCCTGTCATGGGTCATTAAACTACAAATAAATAATATTTAATAGAAATAATTTACTCTAGTACAATGTGATTGATCATAGCAATTATTATATTCATTCATTTATTGCGGGACAATAAAATGTAGTAAAGTAAATGGTCTGTTGCTCATTATAGGCGTCTTTCTAAATTATATAGTTAAAGTTGTAACAAATTCACAATACACGCGCCTGATTGCGACGCGACGCTAGACTACACAAATTGCTTGAGTAAATCTCATTTTAGATATCCCTCTAATCATGTACATACAAATATACTATTACAATCAGTTTTACTTCAAATATACATTCATAGTCAATGCGATATTAAATTAAAAAATAATAACAATCATCATCATCTTCCTGCCCTTATCCTACTCTAAGTGGGGTCGGCAGAACATGTTATAAATATGTTGTCACATGATTTGGCTACGTATTTTACGACCGTATGCCTGCCAGACATCAACTTATCCTAGTCGTATTTTACGACACCTCGATAAGAAAGAGGGTGGTCTATTCTACTTAACCGGATACCACACGGTGAGTCAAGTTACCTTAGTCGCCTTTTACGACACCTCGGTAAGACATGAGGATGGTCTATTCTACTCAGCCGGATACCACACGGCGGGTTGACTTACCTTAGTCGCCTTTTACGACACCTCGGTAAGAAATAAAAAATAAATAAAAAATAATAACAATGAAAAAAATAATGACAATTACACACACATAACAAAACTTTGTGACACAGGTTTCAACATGGGCTAAGCCGCTGGGACCGCTAGTATTTTTATTATTCAGGTACATGCTTGTGATTTGAAACTGCGTTCCCAACCGAAGACCTTTTCGCTCATCGTTTAGGGTTGTTAAAGTGTAGTCTTTTAAAAAAATGGTAATTGATTTCATACTTAGTAAACCTTTAAAAAATAACGCGTTCGAATAACAGAAGTTCATCAAATTTGCCAACGTATTCTAATATAACTCATATTCCCAAAACAAAAGCCGCGTCACAAACTGAGTTACGTCCGTGTCGCTTTGAGAATAAAAACTTTCAACAGCCATTCGATTTCCACTGAATGCAAACCACATTGGAAACAACATCAAAGTGGAAACAAACATAGAGAGAAAAATATGTAAATTTTAATGCAACCGATGGCAAGATCAAAGTCAATGCACGGAGGAGAGTGCGGCGGCTGATTTTCGCTTTGGACTTTTATTTACCTCACCCCAAAAGGATTGTTGTTGTTTCTTTATCATACTGAATATGATTGTGGCGCCTTTAAGTTAACCAAATGACTAAAATTCAAAACTCGAAAACTCTATTGATAATAGAGATAAAATTAATAGTTGCATAGATAAAAAAGTCAAACAGAACATATATATAAGAGGCATATTTAAAAGTTATATGTTATAAAAATTTATTTTTTATTTTTATTTACATATTGAAAAGTTTTAAAACAAATTTATTAACATATTGAAAAGTTAAAAAAAATACTAAATGTTGTGTTGGTTAATATTAATACAATATCATTGTACTAATAATATAAAAAATAGTACAAAAATTGTATGTCTTATATCATATATAGTATGTTCAGTGTAAGTTCAAGATAAAAATGAGTTTATGGGATTTTATACTCCGCTCCATATATCCACAAATGGTCAAAGTTTTACTATCAACGATACCTCTGTTATCATACTACTATTAAGTATCTCATAACAAAAATAATTACACCCAAATGCTACGCTAGTATTTCTAAATTATTTTGAATACAAATAATTATTCATGTTGAGCTTTAAAAAAAAATAGGAAACGAAGAAATGAACTCATTCCTTTATACAAGTATGCATGCTAGTATTACAATGTATATTTAAGTTCAATGACGAAATCGTTTTCCGTGTATAAAAATGTATATAACTGTATGAGAAATAACTACTTCATTATCAAAAATGCAAGAATTTGCTACTCGTATTTTGGTATCGTGACAATCGCCCCTTTGCATTTATCTTAGCGAGATTTACTGTAACTATTTGTTCCAAACTTTAGTAATATCGGGGAGAACAATTTACGCGGTATTTATTAAAGGTATGGGGATAAAAGTTTGTGGAAATAAAGCGGAAATTTTGTGCTAAAAGAAAAAATAACAACACTTATATAGCGACGCATTCGATAAGTTTATAGCAGTGATTAATTTTATACGTAAAAATCTATCGACGAAATATCGACCTTTCAAATGGGGAACCTTTTCAAAGGGTAAATTCCTTCTCTTGAGTGTTCATATATTAGAAAATAGGTACAAACTGAGACATCATCTATGTCGAATTAAGAGATCAAAAATTCTTATGCCTCTCTGCTTACCCTATTAATTATTTTCACATAAAAACAATTTGTTACTATCCCACTGATAAGCATAGGCCTCCTCTATCCGCTTTTGAAGAGAAGATTTGCAGCTAAGACCTACCACGCTGCTCCTATGAGGGTCGGTAGGTAACACATATCCCTAAAATTCTCTAGAAATTTGCAAGTTTCCTCACGATGTTTTCTTTCACCTAAAAGCGATAAATTGGAATTACCAATTAGACACATAAGTTTTAATAGATGAACTCATTGCTGCCTGCCCGGGTTTGAACCTGTGACGCCTCGAAAGAGTCGCACGGTCTCACCGCTGGGTTATCACAGCAAAAACAATGACTGATCTTTTATGTCCGCGAAGGAAGGACAATCAAGCAAGCTTTCGCATTCATTTACCTAAGTATACATTTTTAGACAACATAAAATAATATAATATGCTTATTTTAATAACAAGGATTAGACGATTGTTTTTTTATATAGGCAACCTAAGCCGTGATCCGAGTAGTAGGTTCGATTGTCCAATCATTTGGCTATTTACCTGTCGCCCGTGTCTTTAGAGCAGGTTAAGCCGAAGGCGCCGGTTAATGTCATTGACATCATATATTGAACGTTAACCGAAGATAGAATTTATTTTATAATATAAGGATCAGGCGACGGTTGCAAAGAAAAAAAAAACTAGTAGCCTGTCATACGTTACAATAATTTAATATCTTGACTATGAGTGTTCGAGGGCTTATAAAAAAAATAGTTAAGTCAAGCAATAAAAAATCATTAGCTCAATCTAAACTTAAGGTCTGTCGTTGTCTGTTTGGAAAAAAAAGTAGGAATTCAGTTAACTTGGTTTCAGAATTCATATCGACAGCTAACACTGGCGGAACTTCTGTTGGAAGAATGGAGCTAAACATAAGTGAGCTTCTCATATGTATCTTGGGAAGTTACAAATATAACAAGAATTCTCCAGAGATATACAAATATCTTCATATTATTCTACACCATGGTATATTATACATATCAAATAGCTTATCCGACTTGCCTGTACATTCATTATTAAGACGGTCTGTCAATATTTGAAGTGAACTTGACCTCTGATTCCTTGAGATAACAATATCGTAGCAAAACAAAAGAGTATGATTATATCTTAACGATCTTTGACTTTTAAGGCTCTTACACATCACGGTGCCGTGTCTGACTCCCAATTTAATATTTTATAGCACAAACTCCTTGTCACGTCAAATCGTCAGAAGTAGTACCTTTTTCTCAATTTATAAAAGTAAAACTAGTCTTTCATAATTTTTAGCAATAATATCACTCATACAAAATTACTATTAATCCTGCTGCTTATTTTTAATTTTTACTTTTACATGCAGATTTAGTCTTCATCTAAAATTTATGTTTGACAGATATTTATCGTTTTTGAGTATCGAATGGAAACTTCGATTGGAAACTATTGAATAAAATCTTCTTATTTAGCTTTTATTTAGCCTCGCACTTAAATTTAGACACATTTAGTTTAGCACTTATCTGGCCTAACTTATTAAGCCCTAATATAAGACCCAGACCATTTAATATGAGTGCTCTATTTGATCAAATCAAAAACAGAAAGTTCCGAAAAAGAATTATAGTCGCTATAAATAAATATCCTTACGAATAAAATATTTTGATGCAATATATCGTCTCCATAAGAAACAGCACGGTTATTAAAAATGTAATAAAAAAATAAAATAAAATGGCACACCACATTGATGTGTGAGAGACCTAATGTAGTTATTATATTTGCTGTACACTACTTATAATTATAGTTTTTTCTAAGGAAATTCGAAACTACAAAAACTTTTGAGATTTACTAAGAGTGCAATAACCCTTTAATTATTTTAGAAGTAATGATAATTTTCGATTAAAGCGTACTATTAAGAAATCTTTTAAGATCTTATAGTTTCATTTGCCACGCTTTTTTATATTAAATTTGATACACAAACGATACTTTTCTAGAAAAAATAATAATTATAATTTATATTAGGTACATATTGTATTCCTATGTATAAAGCCTTAATTTCTTATACTCTATTATTACTACCACTATTGAATACCTAGGCAAAAATTTAAAAATAAGCAATCAAAATTTTTACCCGATCTGTAATACTCGTTTTTCTTTTTGATCCAAGCACAGCTCTAACCAAAACAGTGTGAAATGACCTTAATATGGCTTTGCTTCGGCAAGTGTTTCCATTTTAAAATAATAATATCTCTAACAACTATCTAACATCTCAACGTTAATTATAATTTACTTTCAATACATTAGAGTTCCTAAGTGCACCTAGATATGACGCGTATCTGGGGACAGGGCGCGAATGTCATCACAGCGATTAATTAGTGGAAAATGAACATCGCACCGTTCGACATTTTCAATTACAGCTATCCGAAACAGAACTTGATTACAGAATGGCCGAAGGGAATAGCCGGGCTTAATATGGCTGTAATAAAGTTAAAAACTACGCAGCGCTGCGATTCAATGCGATCGTGTTTTGCAGCATCATTAACAGAGTTCTTTGTTAAGTATTCGTTTTTGGGATGATTAAAATTATACAAATAGAGCGAAATATTTCTCGTCTCGTTTTACCATAGCTTGCAATTGAATTCATTTCATAAATCTATACTAATATATAAAGCTGAAGAGATTGTTTTTTGTTTGTTTGACGTGCTAATCTCAGGAACTACTGGACCGATTTGAAAAATTCTTTGAGTGTAAATGTTCCATTTATGAGGAACGTTATAGTCTACAGGCTAAGATGAATAGGAATGAATGAATAGGAGCATTAATAAAAAATATTGCAAAAATGCCAAAATTTAAAATTCCTTGCGTGCGCTAAGTAAGCTGTTAAAGTTATTCAAAAATCTCTCATAATTAACTGACGACAATTACTTTAATGTTCAAAATTTCAAAAAAAAATCATACACTGATTTCCATGCGGACGAAGCTGGCACAGCTAGTCAAAAGTCAATCTTGAAAAAAGTTAGCCTTCAAGCATACCGAAGTGATCGACGGATTCAAATTAAAGTTTTGACACTTCATTAATTCTATTCTCTAAAATTTTCTATTTCAACGCCTGCTGTGTGTTTTGAATTAAAAATTATTGTGTATTGCCAAGTTATTAATTTTTTGTCGTTCAAATTATTAATCATTAATATTTGCAGGTAAGACAATTAATAGTCTGTTCTAATAATGCTTTTACTAATTAGCTAAGTATTAAGCGCCTGTTGCAATGTTTATATAAAAAATGTATACCTATATGCATTTTTTCCTTTTTAATATTCTAATAAAGATTGCCTATGTATTCCAGTATAGAGTTATCTGTATGCAAAATTTCGCAGAATACATAAGTAATATTATAATTATGAAAGTGTACCTGTCGGTCTGCGCTCTACGGTCTACGCTTCGACAGCCAATTCGCGAGAGAAATTTTGATGAAATTATGTAAAACTGAGGCTTATAAAATCTTTTTTTAAATTCCGAATTTATGTTTGTTTAACTTTCTTAAAGAAAAGCGGGATTTTTCCCATCGTAGATCTTAATCCGATATGCAAGCCTTAATTATACCAAATTTCATCAATTTTGGTCTATTCAATTTAGGTTAAGTCGCGACTACAGTAGACAGACAGTCTTTCGCATTTATAATATTAGTATGGAGTAACAACCAAAGAATTTCTTCTTTTGTTCATTGAAATCAAGAAATCAACGTTGGCAAGATTAATAATCCGCGTCAAGCAAATGTTACACTTTTTTGTCCTAACTTAAATTTTTTTACTCCGACTTTTACACTGCAATTATAATGCCGACTTGAAATCATTATTCCGGTCACTGACATCTGAATGATCCCGTCCATTCATCAACAGAGCGTATGAAACCAAAAAGATTTACCTTCTCATTTTTAATGTGATTATTTCTGGTAATGTACGAAACAGGTTCTGTTAACATCTTAATTATAATACCAGCTTTTACTGAATACTGTGCAAATTGTTTTGATTAAGATTTCGAATAATTCCCATAATATCTTGACATAATCATTGTCCTGCCCTTATCCCACTCTAAGTGGGATCGGCACATGTTTTTCACTTCCATTCCGTCCTATCATTTGTCAACCTTTCTATATGTTCATACTTTACACAATCAGCTATAACTCTAGTCACATAATAAGGAAACTGATTGTATAATTTCAAAATGTTTAGACAATATTAATGAAAGATTTTGAAAATTTTTAGCTCTGTAGTGATTGGCTTAAATTTGTCATTCATCACTTAATATCTAAGTTACATTATGTTTATCAATTGAAAAAAGTGTTTACACCATTATGTAATCAATTATCTATTTATTTACGATTTCAGTGCATATACTGAAATTACAGAGATACTAAACCTTTACATCTTATCTTTATAAATTTAGCATTTCCATCACAAGTACCTACGATTCAAAACCTACATTTTTATTTAGATTTGTTTTCTGTTTTTTTTTTACGTGTGCATGTGCGCATTATTTTCGGAAAGCAATGAAGGTTTTACTTGGATAGAGTTATTATACCAAATCCAGCCTAAAATGTGCCAAATTGCAATAAAGAAAAACAAAGAGAAAGAAAATGATATTGTATCTATCTGTCTCTCTTTATATGTCATTAGACAAAGATGAAAGAAGAAAGAAGATGAATAATATGAGTTTCATATTCCCTCTCATTATTTATAGTTACACTCACAGGCTTGCCTAAAGCCTCCTTACTCTGTAATAACTCTATGGTTGCTTGTTTGTAGTACGTTAAATTTGCTTTGCATTTTTAACGAAAACGGAATGTTTTATATTTAGCATTACTTTTATCACGGAATTAAAAAAAAAAGTTTGTCATCACTTATTTACTTTAGTAAAGAATAAACGAGGCCAAAGTGCCATTAAAAAAGATAGAAAGTGGCTACATCAGTCTAGCCGGATTTTCATTAGGGAGGAACATCTGGCGCGACGCATTAGTATGTTGATGAGGCAATCGAGATCGGTCGGGACATAACATGATTTATATGGGCTGTGAGGGCTGCTAGAGAAATTGAATAAAATAATGATGGTTAAATTTTATATTGATATTTATATATCACAGTTTCGTTTTAAATATAGAACATCAGAAAAGTTTGTTTGCTGAAGTCTATGGTTAAAGCGCGAGTCTATGGTTAAATTTTTTATAAGATAGGTACTAGAACAAGCGTTTATATTTAAATTTTCCTAAAAGTTGTATATTTCTTTCTTATATTTACAGTTTTAAAATGTAGAACTAAATACAGAGTAAAAAAAATTAGATCCCTTATATAATCACATAACTGGCTAAATACAGAGCGAGGTATTGAGGTATATGTCAGGGTGCTCTACTGTGGATTTGCAGGTGTTGTAAAAGGCGACTAAAGTAAGTCGACCCACCGTGTGGTATCTGGCTTATTAGAATAGACCAACCTCATTTCTTACTGAGGTATCGTAAATGGCGACTAAGGTAAGTTGACCCACCGTGTGGAATCCGGTTTAGTAGAATAGACCACCCTCTTTCTTACCGAGGAGTCGTAAAATACGACTACCTAAGGTAAGTTGACGTCAGACAGGCGGCCGGTCGTACAATACGTAGCCAAATCATATGACAACATGTTTGTAACATGTTGTGCCGACCCCAGTTAGAGTGGGATAAGGGCAGGAGGATGACGAATGTAATAAAAATAAAAATAACGAAAACAATTTTTATTTTCTACTATGAGTTCCATAGATTCTACTTTTTACGATCATTCAAACTGGACACGACTATTGATGTTTGATATTTACCTAATATCACTGTTATAGTTCATTTTTTGTAGCATTTAATATGTGCGTGCCATTAAAATATCACTATCGCTAAAAATGTAATTAAAAACGCAATATATATTTTAAATAGATACTTATTCACATTCCATGAAAAAAAAAAATGGTAAAGTGTATATATTATAACGAAAAGAGTTTTGTTCTTAACCACAAGAACATACTCGTAAATAATTCAGGCTGCAAAAAGGGTAGATGATAAGCCGCGGCATTAATGCGAATAATAAATTAAGTGCGCTTAATTTATTATTATATTCGCATTAATAATGAAAACTCATTAAGAATGAGTAAAGATGACTGATAAGAAAATGAAATAGACGAGACAAGCATAATAGAATAGAATAGAATTTCTTTATTTCTTTTCTACACACATTACAAAGTTAAAACAATAGAAAATTAAATTAACATAAAAAAGGAGTTTAATATTACGAAAACTTTTATATTACGTTGTGTGGCGCTGTGAATAAGAAGAAATAGGATAACCACTCAGACTTATAAGGCCGGTGAGCCTTACGCTGATTTTCAGTGGTTTTTAGTTTTAATAAAAGATATCATATGATATGGGATGTATATTTATTTACTTAAGAGCCTTAGAGCTTTTTAAAATATAACAATATAAAATTTACACACAAAAAACAATTCTTCTTTAACATTCATTCCCGAACGGATTTATACAGTAGCGACATCTACATCCACTATTCAAAAGCTTTTAGCTGCTTGCGCCATCTGTCAGACATATCTTGTAGCACTAAGTGCCATTTATACACGTTGAGTTATGGGGAGTAATGTTGAGATGGCGCTACTCAATTAATTAACAGCGAAAAGTGATAGAGATATACTAAAAATGAATTACTATACAACCTTACATTTAATCTAATCTTCATAATTATTAAAGATTTCAAGGTGAGGTTCTAGCTTTTCATTCACACAATTTCATTGAACTACGGAATAGATTTTTGCATTGAATAGTAAATTTATGAAAGCATGTTTTATATAAAACTAGCGGCCTGCCCCTGCTTCGCACGGGTATAAAATGTATATCCCATGTCAGTCAGTGTAAAAAAAATTATTAAAATCGATCCAGTGGTTTTGATTTATTCATTACTGCCCGTGGCCCGCAAGCGTTAAATTTGGAGTAAAACAATTTCCTTTCCCTATACCAAGAAGATTTCCTGCTATCTTTGGAATATCTAAATTCATATAGTACATTTTTACTTATTTACTTTTACATTTTCCCTATGTATTTTATTTTTACAATTAATTACAGAATGTCTTTAAACAAACTCTTGAAAGAGCGAAATAGCTGCTAAAGTCGAAGTGTTATAGGGCGAAGCGCGGCGTCCTCACGGCATTTTAAATCTGTAATATCTCCGAAAATGTTCACTTAAATTACATGCTGTAAACGGCCATATTGATCTATATTAAATCAACTATTTATTTAAGGTACTTAATTGGATAAGGATTAATGCTGTATTGTATAAAAATTGCTTCAAAAATATGGCATTATTTTTCGTAAAAAGTAAATGACAAAAAATGCTAATGTGGGATATCCATAAGAGATAGACATATACCCTCGCGGACTTTTCTGTAGACCTTTTCAAGGTGTACAAATACTTAGTACATTATTTTGATAAATCTCGTAGGGTTTAGCCTGCGTTTGCAATGTAAGCGGAAAAAAATGTAATTATTTACAGAAACCTCAAAAATTACAGTATTTCTTTACTCCGTATTGAATGTTATTATACGTACAAACCTTTCTCTGGAATCACTCTATCTATTTAAAAAAAACCGCATCAAAATCTGTTGCGTAGTTTTAAAGTTTTATGCGTACATAGGGAGAATGCGACTTTGTTTTATAATATGTAGCGATAGTGATTGTTATTTTCCTCGCTAGAGAGCTCCGATCATTTAATTTGCATTTTAAATCTGTAATATCTTCGAAACTGTTTATTTAAATTACATGCTGTAAAGGGTCATATTGATCAATATTAAATAAACAATATATTTAAGGTTCTTAATTGTATAAGGATTAATGCTGTATTGTATAAAAATTGCTTTGAACATAAGGCATCATTTTTCGTAAAAAGTAAATGACAAAAACTGCTATTGTGGGTTATCCATAAGAGATAGACATATACCATTGCGGACTTTTCTGTAGATCTTTTCATGGTGTACAAATACTTAGTACATCATTTTGATGTAAGCGGATTTGATGTGCAATGTAAGCGGAAAAAAAATGTAATTATTTACGACATCACATTAGAAACCTCAAAAATTACAGTATTTCTCTATTGCATATTGAATGTTATTAGACATGTAAACCTTCCTCTAAAATCACTCTATCTATTAAAAAAAAACCGCATCAAAATCTGTTGCATAGTTTTAAAGATTGAAGCATACATAGGGATATACAAACATAGGGACAGACAGAGAATGCGACTTTGTTTTATACTATGTAGTGATATTATTTATTTTTACAATTGATTAGACAATGTCTTTACATACAACATTCATAGCTTTCTTATCATTAGACAATATAAACTTGAAAGAAGGACAGTTGCGCCTCCGGTCGCTGCTAAATTCGAAGTGCTATAGGTCGAAGCGCGGCCTCCTCGCGGGATTTTAAATCTGTAATATCTCCGAAAATGTTCACTTAAATTACATGCTGTAAACGGCAATATTGATCTATATTAAATCAACAATTTATTTGAGGTACTCAATTGGATAAGGATTAATGCTGTATCGTATAAAAATTGCTTTGAACATAAGGCATCATTTTTCGTAAAAAGTAAATGAAAAAAACTGCTATTGTGGGTTATCCATAAGAGATAGACATATACCATCGCGGACTTTTCTGTAGACCTTTTTAAGGTGTACAAATACTTAGTACATCATTTTGATAAATCTCGTAGGGTTTAGCCTGCGTTTGCAATGTAAGCGGAAAAAAATGTAATTATTTACAGAAACCTCAAAAATTACAGTATTTCTCTACTTCGTATTGAATGTTATTATACGTACAAACCTTCCTTTTGAATCACTCTATCTATTAAAAAAAACCGCATCAAAATCGGTTAAGTAGTTTTAAAGTTTTATGCGTACATACGGAAATATGGACTTTGTTTTATAATATGTAGTGATACATTGGGCATTGAATATCAATAGTTTTATACAAAATTAAACTATTTTGATGTATGTATTAGTATAGTCCTAATTATTGCTTGTAATTTTGTTATAATCAAAAATATAAGGAATAAGAAATTGCAAAACATTAAAGTACTTAGGTACGTAATTATTAAGTTGCCTCTTTATTGACATATAACCATAGTCATGACTCATTGGAATTCATCACACATCACATTAATTTTTTTCACATAGAAAGAGATGCACACAGACCTGTCTAAAGAGGACTCATCTGCTTCCCTAGTCTACTAATTTGTCGAATACCTATTCAATGTTAATATCATTAATTCGTAACTAAAATGTTTATCACTCTATTTCTTATCTATCTTAGATCCACCACGTTGATCCAATGCGGGTTCGCGGGTTACACGCGTTTTCTTCACCGAAAAGCGTGTGAAAAATTGTCAATATCAATTATACCCATAGGTCTAATAGAATACATTTTGGGAGTCTGTCCGGAATTTGAACATGTGACCTCCTGAATAGAGTCACACGGTCTTGCCTTTCAGCTACCATAGCTTCTGGACTTATAAAAATTAGCATATGATACTACAACTATCTATGACAAATCACATCATTCTGTTACTCCATTCGGACGTGAAAGACAGTAAAACAAACACACTTTCGCATAAATAATGTTAGTACAAACATGCATAGTGTACAAACGTAAGATATAGATCCTAAATTTTTATCCTTAAAGCAAAAATATATTACGAAATCCTTAAGTGAGCAGGAATGGATCTTTTGCAAGTGAAATGAGTCGTTCAGATAAGTGGGTAACGCTTTAAAAGAAAATTCTTTGTCCTTAAGGGAACATAACAGTTTGAAAGAATAACATTGAAACGTTTTTAAAATGGCTTTATTCTATAAATTAAAAATACCTGTAGTATACTAGCGGTACGCGACTTCGTTCCCATAAATTTTAGTATACTTTAGGCAAATTTTAGTATACTTTTAGTAAATTATAGTATACTACTAATTATGCACCTTTTTATCCTATACTAGTTGTACTTGCGGCTTCGTCTGCATAGAATAATAAACCGTGTATTAAAATAAACATAAAAGTAGTTATTGTAAGTCTAAAAAATGCTCCGATCGCCACCAAATTTTACAGAAACATCCGCCGGATCAGTATTAAGATTGTCTGAAAATTTCATCAAAATTAGCCGAGCTGTTTCGGAGTCTATAATGAACATACCGACAAACTTTCATTTTTATATATTAGACTAATGGACATTATAGATTATATTACTCTTATATTAAAATTTTGTTTTTAGTTCGGCTTTCACTTAAGCGTGTTAATTTAGTTTCTTTCCTGACGATCAAATAACGATCGCAAACACAGAAACACGTAATACACACACAGCGTCTTCGACGGCGAAGACGAGGTCCCAGATTTCTGACGTCTGTTGGTCGTGGCTTCTTGCTACCCTTCCGTACGTCGTATTGACTAATCAAAGTCATAACATCAGCCCTCCACTACACGTTGTTCTACACCGTGGTCCGGCCTCACAAGAGGCACCTTTAGGGCGACGTTCCCCGACGCTAGTAGAGCTTCTGAGCTCTAGTATTCGCATTTCGCAACGTCGACGATGCTTCTGCGCTCACCCGTCCCACACGGTGACGCTGTAAAAGCCGTTATGTCTAACAGCATACAGTCAATTCGAGAAAAAAAAAGTTTCTTTTACTTTATGTATATTATAAACTCAATAATGCCTTGATAAATAAAATTAAAATGTTATCAATATAAATCAATTCCCACAAAATCTTAACTCAGTGCTCCCATAAACTAACGACTTACGGAAGTCTTAAGTCATAAACGGGGCTTAAAATGAGTTCTTTGTGAGTGAGATGACTCATCTAGATAAGTAGGTGACACTTTCAGTGAACAGCGTCCTTACAGGAGGACAGCACTTGGTTGAGTTTTGTAAGGAACCTCTATTTATAATAGTGAACTTAGAATTTTAATGCGCAGAGATTTCTGTAGCATTTTATATATACTTTAGTGTGTTGATATAAACAGAGAAGCAACTTCGCCCTGTGATATTCAGCTGAGTAGAATAGACCAACCTCATTTCTTATCAAAGTGTCTAAGGCGACTAAGGTTGATGTCAGGCAGGCGGCCAATCGTAAAATAAATAGCCAAAACATGTTGTGCCGACCCCACTTAGAGTAGGATAAGAGCAGGAAAATGATGATGATCTTGATATAAAATATCCTCAAAAACATTCAAAATTGTTTACTATAAAAAAATGAAGATAAGTGAATTCTATATATCTCAAGATTTCTCCAGAGAAATTTTCCCCGCGACGTTCACCAAAAAACGTGTAAAATAAATCAAAAGCAATGATACAATTATATTTCATCAGCGTTTGTAACGCAACAAGGGCAATACATTTTAAACAAATTACGAATTACTAGCTTTTACCCGCGACTTCATTCGCGTGAATTGTTGTTGCGTAATAGGTTGATTATAGATGGCGCTTTTTAGTGTATTCCTATACCTGTAGAATTAACAGAATTTCTATAGCCTAGGTATTGGTTTAGAGGAGCAAGCAAATAAACAAAAGTATTAAAGTAGTAATAGGCGTAAATAATTAAGAAATGAAAATCAATTAACTATAGCGACGTGCCTAAGCAAATGAGAAATAAATAAACGGATAACAATAAAAATAGGACAACACATAAAAAAATGGTATACCAATATATTTAGCGATTAAAGAAAAACATTAATTGTTACAGGATTATCAATGAGGTGATTTTTAACATTTGATTTAAAAGTAATACAACTGGAAGATTTTTTGTGAGGATCAGGGAGATCATTCCGCAGTCGTATGGATTGCGAAGATTTGCCGTGAAAGAGTAGCAAACTTACATCTATACTCACAAACCTCTGCATTTATAATATTAGTAGGATAGGATAGTAGGATTACGGATCTGCGAAGTAACGTCGACTTCTATAAATTATTCTTATAATAAATTGTTAATATCACGGATTAGTACCTGTGATCCGGTGCTGAACTCGTCAGTAGGCGGTTCTCTGGCAAACCTCTCGAATTTGAAACTATTTGAGCGGTATAACTCGTTGTCTTCTCGGGAGCGGCGGCCACGGCAAAAGCGACGCGTGATCGAGGTGTGTCTGTAAAACGTAAGTTATAGTGAATGATGGTTCTCGAAAATTCGTTGAACTGAACGTTTAAGTACCCTCAACAATACAATATTCGTTTTTTACCTTGTTTCCTTGTTATTTAAAAGAGAAAAAAATCGATAATATGTTAATCGATTTTTTCTACACCAAGTGACATAACTAAAAACTATACATCATCTATACCATAAATAGCTAGTTTAAAACGAGGCTAAGGTTGTTGACCATACTTCCTTACCAATTGTATATGGTAAAAAAAAAATTCTCGAATTATTTTCTTCTTTACTATTTTCTCCTGACATTCTTAATTTCTTATTCATTTATATCTAGTATAAACTAATGTTTATTTGTACTAATTTGTGTAGAGAAATATGTATAACTCTATGCACATGTACTGTATCATGGTACAACAATCTGTGGTACCAGCGTACTTAGGGCCATAGACTATTAATACAATTTTTGCGCTTAGCTTTGTACTAATGTAATTTAAACATCGATATTTTTGATTGTCGATAGTTATCGATAGTTTCTGATAGTTCAATAGATCTGAGAAAATTTAGTAATACAAATAATCTAAGGCTATTTTAATCCGATTATTGTATGTTTTGTATCAAGAATAATGACATTTAAAAAAAAGAGAAACGGGATTTGATACTCTATGTTACCTCGTGTATAAGCTTTAAATGTGCCAAATTTCATTAATATTGGCGTAGCGGTATAGCTAAAAATAAGATTTAGATATAGGTACATTTTAGATACAATAAGGTACATTTTAAGTACAATATTTAGATATACATAGCATAATTATTACGCCTTAATTAATTATGAAGATTTATGTATGTTCGCGGCTATACCTACTAACACTTGATTCGCGAAGGAATGAATATAAGTTATGTTTGTTACTTAATATAAATTGCTACCAATGCAGTAGATTGCTCATACGCCGTGTGGTATCCGGCTGAATAGAATAGTACCACCCTCATTTCTTACCGAGGTGTCGTAAAAGGCGACTAAGGTGAGTCAACTCGCTGTGTGGTATCCGGCTGAGTAGAATAGACTAACCTTATTTCTTACCGAGGTGTCATAAAATACGACAGAGGTAAGTTGACATCAGGCAGGCAGCCGGTCGTAAAAACGCAGCCAAATCATGTGAAAGCATGTTTATAACATGCTGTGCCGACCCCACTTAGAGTGGGATAAGGGCAGGAAGATGATGATGCGGTAGATAGCTCATAACGTCTCCTAAGTTACCTAAACTTTAAAGTTCATATCACTGGTTCTCGTTATCACTCCACCTTACAGACCCCAATATCACATTCTAACTTCAGATGGAACTGCTTCTTGCTTTCATTTAATATTTCCATTAAAATTATTCTGTCAAAATAAAAGCACTTAAATCAGAGAAATTTACCGTACTGACGCTAACGAGTGTAACAAAAATAAAATTTCGCTTATTTCCATCATATACAATTATTTACTATAGTAGATGTAAGAATTCTTATTATATTCACCAAGTGATCCGCATTCTGCAATCAAATTGATTGGCTGCGCTCAACGTCGATATTGAACATAAAGAACTGTTTTCACTGATTAATTTCCTTTCGATTTTAAAAAGCTTTCTTCTCTTGAACAAGCATTTAGATACCCAATAGATTGAAAATTTATTTATTTATTAGAAAGCCAACGTGATGTACAATATGGTTTATTTAAAATTTATATAAATTTCTAAATGTTAGTTTTCTAATATATATCTCACTTAAGGGCTAACTCACAATGTATAATTGAATTAAAAAAACAGTTCAATAACGTTGTGCTCACACAACTTACAATAATTAAAAAAAAAAAACAATCTAGTCTACTTTAACAATTAAAGTGTGGGAGAAATAATCAAAAATAAAAACAGTAATATTAAAAATTAACATTAAAGATGGTAAAATATATTTTTATGAAGTATATTTCTTGATATAGATTATTAAAATTAATAATTGGAATGAAACAAGAATAGACTTTGGAAATGGAGGTATTATAAATCAAAAACCAGTAGATATTGGTGGTAGTCTCAAGGTGTTGAAAGTTTCATACTCCGCAATCATAAATCATAATAGATAAGAATTTTCAGGTACACGGAGAATTTAAAACAAGTAGCTTCAAATTTGAAAAGACCGAATGATAAGGAAACACCAGATAGGGACCTTGAACTGACCATCAGGACACCATAACTTATTAAATAAGTTAATTTTTAGAACCAGATATCCGTACGATATCCGGCTGAGTAGAATAGACCACCCTCATTTCTTACCGAGGTCTCGTAAGAGGCGACTACGGTAAGTCAACCCGCCGTGTGGAATCCGGCTGAGTAGAATAGACCATCCTCATACGACTAAAGTAAGTTGACGACAGGCAGGCGGCCGGTCGTAAAATACGAAACCAAATCATGTGTCAACATGTTTATAACATTTTATGCGACCGCACTTTGAGCGGGAGAACGATGAATTTAAGAACGAAATATGAGGCCTAGTTTAACGATTTGACAAAATTATGAATTGATTTTTGTCCGTCCAATTGATTAATGTACGAATTTAAACAGCGGGACGTTTACTAATGTAAACGGTGCTTTAGACAAGTGCTAAATCGAACGGCAGTCGTTGTGCAGTGAACCATTTTATCTCCCGTTACTAAAATTAACAAATGAAAGATGTATGATTGAAACGAGGAAATGCTACTAAGGAGAACCTTGCTAATGATTTATAGCAGCTCTGACGCTATATTTTTTTTTCATTCGCATATCTGATTTAACAGTGTAGTTATACTAATTTTTAAGTAATTTCCAATACAATTTAAGAGAAGAATATACTGAGCAAAAGTTTCGGATAACTCGCATACTATATAATATGTAGATGTGAAATTCGTACGGCATTAGATCTTAAGTAATCTTTGGATACGTAAAACAATATACACTGTCCATTATATTAACCATCTTTTGACAGATTGACGATAGTGATGTCCTAAAGATTCTCGTATGCGATACCATTCCGATTATAGTACCTACTATCATTAATCGAATTACGTACCTAAGTAATTCGATTAATGATAACCTACGTAAACTAGATTACTACTTGAGAAAAGAAATTCCAACTTTGAGAAAACTTATTGTTTCTTTGAAAAGAAGTGGTCTATTTCATGGTGAAAAATCTTCTTTGGTCAAAGTTTTGAACACAATTGGCTTTTCATATAAAAAGTTAAATAAAAGAAAATTATTAATGGAACGCACAGATATAGCTATAGCACGTTGTGATTTTTTAAGAGAGGCAAAGAAAATACAAGATTGGGCAAATATTGTTTTCACGGATGAAACATGGCTCAACGCTAACCACACACTATCTCGTTTCTGGACTGATGATACTGCTGATTCCACTTCCTCAGTACCAATGGGAAAAGGTGAGCGCCTAATCATTTGCCATGCAGGTACAGCAAAAGGATTTGTACAAGACGCACTGTTGGCATTTAAATCGAAGAAATCAAAGGACTACCACGAAGAGATGAATGCAAATGTGTATGAAGAGTGGTTCAAAAAAATGCTCATTTCATTGGAAGAACCATCAATAATTTTTATTGATAATGCGCCCTACCACTCCCGTCAAATTGACAAAATGCCAACACAGGCTAATAAAAAGCATGAAATAATTAATTGGCTTCGGGACAATGGAGAAAATGTGGACGACTCAATGTTAAAAGTTGAATTAATAAAAATATTAAAAACCAAAAAGAGAGCAAAACGCTATGTAATCAATGAAATGGCAGCAGAATATGGCCATACTGTTCTTCGGATTCCTCCATACCACTGCCACAACGCAATAGAACTTATATGGGCACAAGTAAAAGGGCATGCTGCGAGATGCAATACAAGCCCCCCATTCACAGCGAATAAAATGTTGCAATTGCTAAAAAATGCTTGCACCCACGTAACGGCCGAGAACTGGGCAAGTGTGGTGGAAAGAACTAAAAGAGTAATATTCTCTGATTGGGAACGTGATATTGCGTTTGATAATATATTATCTACACAAGAGCTAATAATAACTGCTACTGAAGACTCCTCATCGGAGGAGTCTAGTGTTGATTATCATTCCGACGACTCGTGCTAATAAAATAAATTAAAATATCCTGATTGTTTTATTTGTATTCATGTATTAACTAAGAAGAAAGTAAAACTTTATATAATGTTATTAAATGTCTTTTAATACTCGTAACATCGATTTCTACCGATTATTTTTAATCTGTGGCATAATCGTAGTAACCCATTATGTGTGACATCACTAAGTGGGCGGTACCCATCCATAAAGTACAAATATTATTTGTATGATATTTGTACGTAAGCAATACAAAACTTAATGAGCGTGAGCTGTCAAAAGACTGATAATATGATGGACGCAGTATAGAAATATAATTTTAAGGGCTGAATAAAAAATATTTACTATACTATACTATAAAGCTGAAGAGTTTGTTTGTTTAATGCGCTTATCTCAGGAACTACTGGGTCGATTTGAAAAATTATTTCAGTGTAAGTAAAAGGAGAGGAGCAGCAATTAAAAATAGAACGAAAACGGCAAAATTTAAAGCTTTCTTTGCGAGCACTGAGTAAACAGTAATAGTTATTAAAAAATTATGTATTATAAGACCTTCCTCTCTAAAAGTAAAAGTTCTAAATAAAAGTCTGCGAACAGCATATGTCTAGGTTTAAAGGTTAACGCACTTTAACTATTTTTATAGTTATCAAAATACTATACTCGTATTACGGTTTTAAAATTTCCACGCGGGCGGAGCCGCTGGCGATTGCTAGTACTTGCTTACAAAAATAACAGCCGCGCGCGAAGTGAACAAAGAAAGCGCAAAGAAAACATCGAAATTTCAAACAAACTTTGTGAGAACATCAATAAACTCCTCTTCTCACTATAGTGTCATTGCTACTCCACAATCATGCATTAGAAATTCGCCTCTATAATTATCGTAATATATTAAAAAAATAAGAACAGTTATTGTTAACGTAATTCAATTTATGAATTGAATCAAATATATGATTTAATCAGTTTATTTTAAATTAAAATAATGATACTGATAGTGTAGCCGTGTGGCATCCGGCTGAGTAGAATAGATCACACCCATTTCTTACCGAGGTGTCGTTTAAGGCGACTATAGTAATATGACCCACCGTATGGTATCCGGTTGAGTAAAATAGACCACACAGACTAGGTCGTAAAATACGTAGCCAAATCGTTTTGACAACATGTCTATAACATGTGCCGTCCCCACTTAGTGTGGGATAAGGACAGGAAGATGATAATGATACTGATAGTGGAGTGACTTAACAAGACAATCGTTAACTTGCAATGTTATACTCGTATATATTTGTACATACACAAGTATGAAAACATTGATACAAAAATACTCTTGAACCAGGGTTACTAGGAGTATTTTTATTAACACTTTTTTACGTTATCTTAGCGTTAGTTGCTAGCAGATGATTCTATTGCTATCCTTTATATGGGTCAGTTGATGCAAACATTTTTTACTTAGTCACCATAATATCCTCTTTGTCGTCAGGAAATAAAATTTATGTCATTTAGCGTCATCTTCTTAAAAATCAATATTTAGGCCAAATGTTACAAAAACCAGTTGTTTAGATATATTCTTGAATTTGCGCTCTTTCATCATTAAAACGTATGCTAAATGAATCTTTCGAGATAGTTATTAGATTACACTGTTGTCATTGGTTATTGTCATAAAGTTTGTCAACTGGTTACCTAAAACATCCACTGAAGTATATCTTATTATTTTTACTGACTGATTGCGGAATACAGATTTTAATTACGTAACACAGATGTAGAGTCTCATCCCTGTATTCACGAACAAAAAGGCCCTAAGCTTTAATCTAAGCTTATGTTGCAATGAATGTTCTGCGTACAAAGAATATTGTTCACAAAGAAAATGTTTTCATCTTCTTACAAATTCCAACACGAAAACTATTTATAAAACGATAGATTACAAAATTCATACTTTGTTGAATTAAGTATTGAATTATTAGATTGTATCTAACAATTATAGTCGTAAAACTAAATGAAAAGTCATATATAATATAAATTAAACAAGGATCTGTATAACTGCCAATCTACGGGTTAAAGAGTTAACCTGGCAGAAGATAACAAAATGAAGATTTCATGGTATTACAGGGGAAAAAAGGAATAAATACTTGCCTTGAATCACTAGAATGTAATGGCCATTGAATTCCGAAGATCTTTAACTTTGCCGGGGGCCGACGTTTTTGCTCCGTGCGAGTGTTCTCCTCCACAGGTGGAGTGTGATGCCTGCCACCTGAAGATGCCCTGGTGCCGCTTCTACGTCGACGGCGTCGTCTTCTCTCGACCAAAATGAAATTATCACCGTTTCGTATAATATACGAGGAGCGGAGCGTCGAATTTTCCTCCCCTTGTCTCTGTCTTATCAAATCAGCTGTTCGCAACGTATGGATATTTTGATACTCTGCTTCGGCCGGTGCTGATGTGGTCACTTCTCTGCTAGTCCCACTTCCATCCCGTTTCTTACGGGAGGAATGGAGACCAACTCGACGCCAAACCTTTTCCATGAATCTGTATTTCCTGTCATCCCATTATATTTTATCTGCCGCTGATCGCACTTGACTCCAAGTACTTAACAAATTTCCACTAGAATTAACGAGTATTTGAACAACACATTGCGTCTAATAAAGTAACAATTATGTTACGTCTCCCTGTAACGTCAATACAACTGATAAATATAATAAATCACTAAGAGTTCACTCACTCGTTGTCATTGTTCACAAGATAGTCTCGGTTGAGCTATCGATGTTTTCGTTTCTATTATTGATGTAGCGCATCACCGGTAACTCACAGAAATCAGGGCGTTAATCATTTATCGTTTTTATTAAGACGTACTAGGTTAGTGGAATGAGGGGAGAGAATAACTTGTTTTTTGACATCACATTCGGTAAGGTCCCGGCCCTGTAGACAGGGTGCGGGTGCACGGTTTACGCATGCGCATTCCCCCTCGGCTATATCCCTCGCCCGTGAGAAGTTCCAAAATGGCGGACCTCCGACCCCCCTTCCCGTTATTGAATATCTAATTTTATCCGTGCATTTCAAGTAGATATATGCTAGCCGAGTAGCGTTGAATTTCAACTACTTATAGTGAACTCTTCCGAACGTTTTGTGGGTTAATGCTATTCATTCCCCAGGGGGCCGTCGGCGGCGCTTCCATTGTGGCACGTGTCTCCTGTTGCTGGTTACTTAACAAAAACATGTAATAAGTAGAGCTCGATGTTATTTAAAGAATCTTTTAGCACACGAACAGTTTATGCAATTTAGTATGCAGGACATTTTATACTATATTTATACATTGTTCTTTATCATTCTCCTGCCCTTATCCCACTCTAAGTGGATCGGCACTACATGCTATAAACATGTTGTCACATGATTTGGCTAGGTATTTTACGACCGGCCGCTTGCCTGACGTCAACTTACTGGATATAATTAAACAAATATTTATAATGGACTATAATGGTTCTAAAATTATATCATTCAGTAACGAGGCGCTATGATAATGCCATTCGCTAAGACCTAAGGACCTTAGATTATGAACTACAAACATGAGAGTTAAAATACCCTCAATTATGTTTTTTTCCTACTACCTACTAAAGGAGTATCGATTTCTTATCCTATATACTAGACCGGTATATAAACTATAATTGAACCAATTTTTTATTAATACTTATATTGCTCCAGCCATGGAGTCGTAACAGATACACAAACAGACATGTCGGAAAATAACTTGAGACTTAAAAAAGAATAAAATATCAAAGTGAGGACCAAATTTCGATAGACAATAATAATAATCTTTGACATATCGTCACATGATCGACATGGAACTTAATTACTTAACTAATTAATCTTTTATATTTGCCATATTATATATAACTTTTTATTTATTTAAATATAATATGATTATATCAAGGTTGTGATTTTTGTACTCAATTATATCCATCCGTTAAAACATGGGTTTAGAACGGGTTAAAAATATTTGATGCAGGTACGCTGAACCCGAATTTAAAGTTTGCAAAAAAAACAGCTCTGCATTGAAAGCCTAACTACCACCCCCTAGTGCCGGTCCCTCCCTTGCATCCCCGTTGGAAACACCCTTACTCTTCAGACATCACCGCACCCTGTACAATGTACTAGAACTATCCAGTTTATACTGTAGGCACGATGGATTTATGAAGCTAAAGATATTGTAATCCATATCTACTCACATCGTCGGCTTTGTTAATGTGTGTGTGAAATCTTATACGTATGCAATGTTTTAAAAAATTTAAATCAAAAATTAATTAAACGGGGTGCCATTGAGCTTTTTCAGCTTAAAGAAGTTTAAGAAGAAAATACTATCGACTTAAAAAAAATGGAAACTTCCATGACTGATATTTCTACTTTTTTTTACAGCCAATAGCATTGTCTTCCCGATGAAAAAAGGTTATTTATAATTATATAAAAATATATCCAATTAGATAGAAAAAATGGCCCAATCCAATTTTATAAAATTATATATAATTTTTATATGATTTTATATAGAAATATATATACATATACAATTGGATCGGGCCAATTTTTCTATCCAATTGTATATATTTAATATATAAATGTATTCAATTCTATATACCATAAAACATGCCACCTATGCCAACAGTTATAACTTTACTCAAAAAAGCAAGTTATAAGCAAATCTGCAAATAAAGAACAATTTTTCTTTATTAGCAGACTTGCTTATATCTTAACTTACTTGTTACTAGCAATCGCCAGCGGCTCCGCCCGCATTAAAAAAAAGATTAAAACCGTAATATAGTATTTTGATAAACATAAAAATGGTTAGAGTGGGTTAACCTTAAAAGCAAGACATATGCTGCCGCGGACTTTTATATAGAACTTTTAGAGGTGAACAATTTTGTAATACATGATATTTAATAACTATTATAATTACTCAGCGCACGCAAGAAAAGCTTTCAATTTTTTAATGCTGCTCCTGTCCTATTCATCTTAGCGTGATGTGATATAGCCTATAGCCTTTCTCGGTAAATGGACTATCTTACACTGAAATAATTTTTAAGATCAGTCCAGCAGTTTCTGAGATTAGCGCGTTATAACAAACAAACAAACACTTCAGCTTTATATATTAGTATAGATTTGATCTGTAGGTAGTCCTATTGGAAAGTCGTGTGATCTCTAGTTACCGTCCGTAGATTGTTATTTACTTTATTATAGATGACTGAGAGTGATATAAACGTAGGAGTAGTCAAATATAACCAGAAAGCTTCGAACTGTTTAGCTATCGTCAGTTACACGTGTTATTGTGAGTCAACCATAAAAGATAGACATATGCTGTCGTGGGATATTTTTTATATAATTTTAAGGAGAACATTTCCGTCATACATGATTTCTGTGTAGCTTTAACCATCAAGGTTGCACACGCGACGGAAGCTTAAAAAATGGAGTAACTTCTCCCGTTTTCCCGACATTTGCCTTCACTGCTCTGCTCCTATTGATTGTAGCGTGATGAAAAGTATACTATAACCTGCTCAGGAGTATGAAAAAAAATTGTACCGAGTTTCGTTAAAATCCGTCGAGTAGTTTTTGTTTCTATAACGGTTATACAGACAGACAGACAGACAGACAGACAGACAGACAGACAGACAGACAGACAGACAGACACACAGACAGACAGACAGACAGACAGACAGACAGACAGACAGACAGACAGACAGACAGACAAAAATTTTACTGATTGCATTTTTCGCATCAGTATCGATCCCTAATCACCCCCTGATAGTTATTTTGGAAATATATTTCAGTTACAGAATTGACCTTTCTACAGATTTATTATAAGTATAGATAATTTAAAAAGATATTATTTAGAATTTACTTTATAAATTCTTGTCATATCTACAATGTACATTTTAATTCGCGATACATCTTTAATATTGAAATGAGTTAATCTTGTATATACATATTTTTCTGATTTTTGGAAAGGGCTCCAACGATTTTCCTGATATTCAGCGTGTAGGGGTTTTTTTGAATCGATCTAGCTAGGTTTTATTAAAAAAAAAATTATTGTATCCCTGTTTTCGGGCATTGAAAGAAACTGCTATAATTTTATGAGAAAGCAAAGGATAATTACGATGTCAATTTTAAAGTCATGGTAGCTTATTTAGGTAACGGGCGGTTTCAAATTCTGTACACCAGGATCGATAAATAAAACAGGTTTTTGATTAATTTTTTTATTGCCTTTTTTATATATAAAAAAACTTACCGAGCATGCTCGGTCACACAGTTACTGCTTATTATTATAGAAACTTAAGGGACACATCGCAAAAAAACGAGCAACTTTTATGCTAGGTTCGACATGGCGGTAAAGATGCATTCGCCGTGGTCACAAACTCAATGAAGCGCTGCGTCGTCTTCGTTCCTGATCAATATTTTCTTTTCCTACCCTCACTTGAACCTAATAGAAAGGTAACCCGATTCAATCGAGATTTGATACAAATGTTTATATAATACCTCTATTGGATCCGAGAAGTCGCGGATCCATAAATTTGTGGTGACCAATGAATAGGTATAGTATCTTTTTTGATTTCGATATATTAAATTATACACATTTCCAATTCATCATGCATTTTTATTGAATAAATATCATTCTCCTGTGTCGGCACAACATGTTGTCTTCGTTTTTTACGACCGGCCGCCTGCCTGACGTCAACTTAACTTAGTCGTATTTTACGACACCTCGGTAAGATAGAGGGTGTTCTATTCTACTCAGCCGGATACCACGCGGCGGGTCAACTTACCTTAGTCGCCTTTTACGACACCTCGGTAAGGAATGAGGATGGTTTATTGTACTCTTACGACTTACGACTTTACGACACCTGGGTAAGAAATGAGGGTGTTCTATTCTACTCAGCCGGATACCACGCGGCTATTTAAGTGAATGAATATATCCTGACGAATCTCGTACATACATATATCGTATGGCAGACAGCCATATTCACAGTGTTGTGAATCTAAGACCTACGGTCGAACCTGAAAGATAGGATGCTCATACCGAATATATAATCACTCACAGTGTATACATATGTTAACAATATATATATTGTGTTTTAAAAGTTCCTTCTTTAAATTATTAATGTAGCAACATTATTAAACAACGAAGAGAAACAGATATTTCACGATTCACGATCTTTATTGTAATTAGTACCTATAATTTCTAATTCGTTTTAAATGAAACTTTATAATTTAATTGAATAAGAACTAAAATATCATATAATGCCACTGGTTTGCATACATTTACACTTTTACAGTATACGTCATAGTAACAACGATGGAAAAACAATATCTCTGTCGTTTAAACTCGGCGATACCGCAAATAGAATGTGTCCAACACGTTACAAGCAAGTGTTAGTAAATAAATTGTTCATTTAAAACTTATATTTCAAATTGATAATAGCAATTTATCACACGCTTTTCGGTGAAGTAAAACATCGTGAGGAAACCTGCATATCTCCAGAGAATTCTAGGGGTATGCGTAACCTTCTAATCCGCATTGAAGCGTGGTAGGTCTTAGCTCCAAATCTCAATCCTTCTCTCAAAAATTTGATAAGTTGTTAAAAGTGTTAACTGCAACTTGAAAAAGTTGCATCTTTTGAGTTAAATCTATAAAATAAATTCTGACATTTTAAATTAATAGTAAACGCCGTGTGGTATCCGGCTGAATAGAATAGTACCACCCTCATTTCTTACCGAGGTGTCGTAAAAGGCGACTAAGGTAAGTCGACCCGCCGTGTGGTATCCGGCTGAGTAGAATAGACCAACCTCATTTCTTACCGAGGTGTCGTAAAAGGCGACTAAGGTAAGTTGACTCACCGTGTGGTATCCGGTTTAGTAGAATAGACCACCCTCTTCCTTACCGAGGCATCGTAAAATACGACAGAGGTAAGTTGACGTCAGGCAGGCGGCCGGTCGTAAAAACGTAGCCAAATCCTGTTACAGCATGTTAATATCATGTTGTGCCGACCCCACTTAGAGTGGGATAAGGGCAGGAAGATGATGATTTTAAATTAATAGTAAACAATCCTGAAGTGTTACAATATTTAAGTAGGTACAATAAGTTCGTAAATATATCATTCGTCATGTTCAATTTATCTTTCAATAATTTTAATTATCAATCCTATAAAAAAAAAATTCACTTAAAAATGTTAACTATAACTTCAAAAATTAAAATTTTCCTCTTTTGAGCTAAATCCACTAAATAATAGTCAAAAATTTTGACTGATTTTTGATTCATTAAGATTTTTTGATTTAAATTTTTTAAATTGAATAGTTAGAAACCATGAAATGTAGCAAGGTTTAAATAAAATCAACTTGAAGAAATTAGAGAAAAATACGTTAATGTATCATAATGTTAAATGCCTCTAAAACTAATTACCATTATCAATAATGATAGGAGCATTATTCTTGTTAAAATAAGTCTTATTAAAACTATAAATTTTAAAAATGTACATAATTCTTTAACAAGGAGATGAAATTAAATCTTTAGGATATTTTATTAAAACTCTGTGTAAACAAATCTGTAGCAAATAGCTTTTAATATATTAAACAATTGATAGTAGTTTTTATTATATATTCCTGCAAGTAAAAATAAGCATGTTTAAAATACATACATCATATTATATCAAAAATTATATTTAAGTCTTGCAAAAAACAAAAAATAAACTATTATAAATACTTTTATTTATTTATATTGGCTACTGAAATTACTTAAAACAAATGCCTTTTACACCATACACATAAACTAAATGGAATATTAACTAAAAATCATAGAAATTGTAGAAATAATATTTGAACACCACAAGAGTAAAATATTAGACTGTTATGTTTATTTTAAATAAAAGAAACTTTGATACAAAAGTAAATGCAAAGTTCAAAAAAATAAATAAAACATTTATCTTTATAATAAAAAAAATCATTTGATTGGAGCATTTTTCATAGATGAGGTTGTAACAGGCTGTCCATTCACTTTGCTAATTAGTTTATTATTCTGCCATACAGCTACTAATTCATCAGTTGTCTTCAGTTCAGCTTGCAGTTTTTCCCATACTTTTTTCTTTGGATTTAGTACATCATCAGGCTCACCAGTTTCATAGGATTCTACGACAATTCTATCACCAGGCTTACTATCTTTTGGTGGAATAAGAGGTTCTACTTGTTTTGGTTCATCAATGGATGCACAGAGAACCATACCCTTTGACTCGACACCTCTCATTTTTGCAGGCTTCAGGTTACATAAAACGACTACATCTCTATTCTGCATTTCCTCTATAGGCACAAAATTGACAAGTCCTGATACAATAGTCCTTGGTTCATCGTCACCTACATCAATCTTTTCAACATAAAGGGCATCTGCATCAGGGTGTCTTGATACTTCTACAATACGGCCAACTCTAATATCTAACTTGGAAGGTGTTATTTCGTCTATTACTGCATTAACATTTCCTTTGACCTTTGATGGTGTTGGATAAGCTTTCTTGGTTAATTCCTGGAGTTTAGGATCCTTGAATATTTCTTGAATTGGTGCCAACAGTTTATTTATAGCTTTTTCAACAGATGCTTTCAAATCGCCTGGATGAATTTCTTGTTTTGCAAATGCTTCTTCAAGTTCCTCAAAATTAGAATACTCAATATTACCTCCATGTTCTTCTGCTCTATTAATTATAAATTTCTCATCTTTATTCATTAATGAAAAAATTACATATTTCGTAAAAGATAAAACACCATTATCCGCAATGTTGCCTGGTTCACAGAAAGCTTTCTTTAGTTTTTTCTTAACAGCAGCAGGGTTGTCTAACAAGTCAATCTTGCTATCTTCTTCAGATGCTGACATTTTACCACCTGTTAGACCTGGCACCATAGGATTCATAAGATGTACCCTTTTAGCATAGCCAAGTGATGGTAAATATTTTTCAGCCAAGGTGAATATTTTTCGTTGATCTACACCACCAAACTGGGCATCAACTTTTAAGTACTCCTCATCTAGAGCTTGGAGGCCAGGATACAATAGACCACTAAGCAATGGGTGATCAACTTGTTTCACCACTTCTGCTCCAGCTTTCTTAGCATCATGCTCAGTAATTACAGATGACATACGGTAAACATCCAATGTGTATTCTTTAGTGAGTTGGTATTCTGTACCTCTTACAAACTTCAGTTTTTCTAATGGAACTCCTATAGAAGTTAAGATGGCTTTGATTGCTGCTTCATAATATTGAGTTCTTAAAGCTAATAAATCCCATGGTGCCTTCATATTGTCCAAATAAGCATGTAAATCAGCAAACAAAATGGTAACTTCACATCCTGCTTTTAAAAAATCTGCAATCTTGGACATAGGCACGAAATAAGCAACATGAGGTCGACCGGTAGTGGCAGTACCCCAGTATAGGCTTAGATCACGTTGTTTCAATATTTCAGTTAGCTTTTCATCACCCAACACCTCTTGTAAATTTCGAGTTATGAGGTGCTTTTTCTCTTGCCAATTATCCATTGTTTGCGCTATTAATTCTGAAAATTAAATTAAAACATTTAAAATAGGTGAAATGAAACATATTGCAACAACATCTTGACCTGGAATTAGTTATTTCACTATTAAATTCAAATATTACTACAGTTTTTAAAGCTAAACTAATCTATTCTAAAAGATGCATATTTCCATCAAACCATAAGTCAGAAGTTACTTCATTATAAATAAATAAGAATCTAAATCTTACCTTTTACAGCACTTGCAAGTGTGGCTTTTTTTAAATGACTATCTCAGACAAATAATAGAATACGGAGTACAGACTAATATATAAAAAATGTATATAACCTTGAAATGACATGACTTGACTATGTAGCCTGTGGATACCGATCAAAAGTAATTTATCAATGTCCACAGATAATTAAAATAATAAGCTTTATGTTAATCCTTTTTTGATGCAGCGAAGGTGTAAATTTAATTTATTTTGAAATGATGGTTAAATTACTAAGGAAATTAAGAAAATATTCTTAGTAACTAGCCCAACACATTAAATGTAAAATTAAACATTCAACAAAGCTATGTATTATTTGCTGTCATTTTAGTATCTTCAGCATAGACTATAGAGATCACAGACTAGTTACTAAACAGAGATTATTTTTAGTTTCACTATCCTGATTATTTTGGAGAAAACATTAAACAATATTAAAAGAATCATTAAAATTAATATATTTTAACTATTATAAATTCAGGTGAATTAAATCTAAAAATGAAATATTCATACTGAATTTACAAAAGTAAAGTAGTTTTTCTTTTTTGTTGTTAATTTAAAGTAATCAAAGTAAGTTACATAATTTAATTAAAGTTAATAAAATAAAGTTAAAGTGATAATTATTACTTTAGCGATTTGATTAGTCGATAATATCAATTCTACTGTGTGTATTAAAAAAATTGTATTAAAAAGATGTTTATCTCTTTAAACAAAAAAACTTTAAAGAAATTTAAGTAATGTCCTATATTTATTTTTTAATTATATATTTAGCGGTTATAAATAAAACCATATAAATAATGCAGATTTTGATCTTAAGAACTCGGATTTTTAAGTTATAAATCAATATGGTATTATGTATATGATGTGAATAATATTGCTTACAGTATATTAAGTAAATCTACTTAATTAAGCCTTTGGTTAAGATGTTTATTGCTAATTTAGAATAATAAGTAGCAAAAAATCTCTAGTGTAAAAGTATAATTGATTCAAAAGTTCTGATATATGTATATCTATATTTATAAAAATATTAAAAGTGTTTACATTTATTTACAATTTCACACCTTAATCATCATATTTTAATCAAGTTTTTAAAAATATTAGTAAGAACAATGTAATAAAATTAATACAAGTTCGGGGATTCATGAGACACTTAGAAACTTTCTAAGGAAGGTTCAAAAATTATTTGAAATTGGCGCCAGTGCATTAGTGAATGCTCGCGTTTCCTGTCAAAAGCGCCATTGCGCATGACAGTCAGTGCGGCCTTGCAGACTGAAGAGCGCTGCCAACAAAGGCCGAGTCGATGGGGTTACAAAAAATTGTTAATTTGGACATATAAAACCCTTTTGTTATTGTAATTATAATTTTAAATAGGTTGTGAATCTGTGATTACGTTAAGAAATGTGTGAATGATATGAATCGTGACGACTAGCAAAGGAGTCAGCTGGTCCACAGTGCGAATAGTGAATAAGAAATGGCGGCCTTGCCAGCAGGTGTTCAGTATGCGTTATCATCGGAGTCTAGTTATAAAGAAAACAAGGAACTAGTGTTTGTGAAATTAACGGATTCTGCACTCAAAGCAATAGAAGACTTCATTAGAAATAATAGGGTAAGTACATCGCCATATTGTAAGACCAAAACAGGCCAACAATGTCAGAGGCGCCATACTTATATTACAAGTAATCAAATTGAAACTGCGAAATTGTAATGTTATTGCAAATTATTGTTCTATAAATCATTTATTACCGAATTCTATATTAGGTGTTTATAAAAAGGCTTGCTACAATTAAATCCTTTACAGTGTCACGCCACGTCAACATGTAAAAATTTGCTGTTATTTTCACAGATTTACATTTCAAATGGCTATAATTAGAGTATTCAGTCTTATTGTCACATATTTCGGTGATAGTGTGGAATATCACATCAGATAAAGTTACGTTTTAATGAGTGTTGTAAAGCGCTATTTGTTTCCGTCACGATAAAAACAAATCGTTCATATTGGTTATACACAAAAACAGTAAAAGTGTAG
This sequence comes from Morpho helenor, assembly GCA_029227775.1. Classification (NCBI taxonomy): domain Eukaryota; kingdom Metazoa; phylum Arthropoda; class Insecta; order Lepidoptera; family Nymphalidae; genus Morpho; species Morpho helenor. The sequence continues at coordinate 8,172,237 of JARGCU010000006.1, forward strand.
TATAAAACATTAAAATTACGTTTCTTGAAATTAATTTTCAGTATTGCTGCCAATGATGTAATATTATAATAACCATATTTATCATGGACCTGAGATATTGTCATATAGATAAGGAAGTTATTGACAAAATATTGTCTCGAAAGTTATATCTATAAATTAAATCATCATCACTATATCTATATGGATGACTGTTTAAATAGTACTTTAAACTTTAAAAGTTGAATTGTAGTAAATTAATTTAATTAATAGAATAAATAATAAAATGTATACAAAAATGTATGGTACAGTCATAAAAATATTATTCCTTGATATAAACTTATATAAGTTTATATTACTATATAAGCAGAGGTAACACTATCATTTAAATTTAGAATTGGCAAGTAGCTGTAAATTAAAGTTGTTTTTTTTTTGTTAAAGAGGAAATAAAATAGAGGACAATGGACAAACTGTTTATTTAAGTTTCTAATTAAAAGTAACACATGACACAATAGTTTATGGTATTCTTAGGTATTATTATAATTTATATTTTAGAGAAGGGATAATTTTCTTTTTTACAGAATATATCTAAATTGACATTATATTCATTAATTTTGATTGTGTCTCAATGACTTAAACAATCCTTTTGAATATGTTTAGTTTATCTATAAAATTAACATATTACTCAATTATTCTTGATTAACATTCAATAATTAAATGATAAAATTTTAATTGAAGCTAATATTTTAAGTGGCATGTGTTACATGTTGATTATGATATCTTTATAAAATAACAACACTTCTTTGGTATACTTCTCTAAACTGCAACAATATTTATAATCAAATAGAACAATTTAGATAACAAAAACATTTGCTCGGTAAAAGATAATTATTATGCTGTTTCATGAAATATTTTTTATTTTTATATTGACAATTTCTTTAAACCTTATAGTTTACCAATAACAGATAAACAATTATAAGATATTAATACAAATGATTAACTATTTGATAGCATATCTATTTTATCCAATTGAATTTGAAATTATAATCCTCACATTCTAGATTTTAAAATACAATAACTATTAAGTATCAAAGTCTTGACATCCAAAAACGTTAATTTGTTATAATAGATATGATGATTTTATTCTGTAAAAATTTTAAGCCCACTAAATATTTACAAAAGAAATGAGGATGGTCTATTCTATTCATCTGGGTACCACACAGCACTTACCTTGGTCTTCTTTTATGAATTCTCAGGAAGAAATGAGAGTGGTCTATTCTACTTAGCCTGAAACAATTCAATCTCTAAAAAATGATGGTATGCTCCCTTCAAAATTAAGTGATGTAACTTAATACTGTATTTTAATGTTTTCTTTATCCACTGCAGTTTGGATAAGACTCAATTTTGCAAAATCACCATTTATCATTAATTTAGTGTATATATGTATGTACATATGTGTATATACACAAGCAAGTTTCGTTATAATTATTAATATGTATAATAATAATTGTTATGTGAGTTGTTATTAAAAAATATACTCGCAGAGTATATCATCTTTTTAATAATTATGAATTTTAAGAATTGTATATAAATGCTCACAAATAACGTTTATTTTTTATTGCATATTCATTCTTGTTTAAAGGATCACAATTATGTTTGGAGAATATCCAGTTATGAGATCTAAGATTGACAGTGTCACAAGTTGCATAACTATGTAGTGTAGTGGTATTGTTAATACTACTAAAATGCTGTTAATTAATTTCTCTTAAGAGAGGATACAGTAATCTGTTCATTACTGAAAACTATTACATTTCTTTGATGTCATAGAAGGAGTTTTTTAAATTTTTTTATTAAAATATAAATTAATACTAGTACCTGGGTGAACGAGTGTTGCTCGGTAATTTTTAAAATGATGTAGAGGAAATTACAATTTTAAAAAATTGAAAAGAAAACCAAAAAAAAATTGAAAAGAGAAATTTAAAAAAAAATTGAAAAGAAAAATTTAAAAGAAAAATATCAAAGGGCTCGATCCTAGGAATTTTCACCTCTATAGACTGTCCGTTCCCCAAATGAACTACCATGACTTTACGTTTGACAGGGAAAAATTGTGATTGTATTCAACATAAATTTCAAAAAAAAATTTAGAGCCCGAAAAGAGGGATAAAACGACATTTTTTTTTTAAATAAAACTAATCTAGATCGAATTTTCTCCCCCAAAACCCTACATGCTGACTTTTAGGAAAATCGTTGGAGCCATTTCCGAGATTCTGAAAATATATATATATATATACATACAAGATTAACTCATTTAAATATTAAAGATACATATTTAAGTTTTCAGGTAAAAGACATTTGTTATTCAATAACCATATCCTACCATTGATTTAGCATATATCTCTCAAGCTTGTTCAACTTTGTTCAAATTAAATTAATTATTGAAAAGTCCTCAATTATGTAGTGTGTATATTTTCCCATTCCTGATAGTTAAACAAGTTTATCTTATATTTTAGCTCAATATCTATCATCTGCTTCATTTGTTTATTGCTGCTACAATTGCATCAATATTGGTCTAGCGGATTAGCAGATAGACTTTCAAAAATACTCAATAGAAAAATAATAGAATTTATTACAAAAATAAATATATTAGTATTTTTCTAGACATTTTTTTATTGTTAAAATAATATTACTTACAGCTGTAATTTTATATTAATTCCGAAAACTTTGTATTATGTTTTTTTAATTTTATTAAATTAAAATAGTAAATTAGTGTTATAAAGTAATATATTAAATTAGTGTTATATTAAAATTTCTACAGTAGTTTTGCCTGAATATTAAATAAATTTATTTGAAAATATGTAATAACACTGTGATGGCATGATAATTTTTTTTTTTTGCGATATAAAATGTATTGTAAAAAGTTTTTAGTAGAATGGAGAAGTTAGTAATTAAAAATTTTATATATCATATCTTATTTTGATTTATTCATATCATGTGACCAAACAAGTGTTAATTATGAATGTGGATGGTTACTAAAGGCCTAAAAAATGGTTGGGTTGTGTGGAGTTTGACTTGCATATATAAGGAGGAGCGCCAGAGTTTACGAGTGATAGAAGAGAAAAACATGTTGTACTGACCCCACTTAGAGTGGAATAAGGGCATAATGAAACGATTTGATTAATTCACCGGCGTTCATTTCGTTTTTGAAGATACCAATGACGATTTTTTTCTAGGTCTTAAAAGCCTAATACTTTCACCATATCTAACATTATCATTGGAGCAGTTAGTGCGCCAAATTCGCTTACCCAATGTGCCTACTAAGATTGCGAAACTAAACGCGACATGAACGGAATATTTACTGCTTATAAATGGATTTTCATAGTCAGAACTGCATTTGACCAAATACAATTTTCTTTAGATAACCTAAGATGCATTTATAAATATTTTTTAAGGTGTATTTTTACCACTTCAAAAAAATTTAATATTATAAATGAGTTGGCCCTTTCACGTCGAAACAAAGTAATCCATCCATCAAGGAAATAAAAAACTTTAATAATTATTCATTATTCACAAAAAAAATAGCATTATTATTATTTATTTATTTATTTATATATACATATATGCTACAGTTGTAAATTCTAATTGATTTAAATACAGTATAATCAGTATAACTAATAAATATTACATTTAATGAATACATATTTTACCCAAAAGGATCCTCAATAATTACTAATTACTATGAAATAATTTTTTGATTCACTTTAGTAACGCAGACAATCCCCGCTTGGGCTCCCCTACCATTAGGAATTGCTAAACTTAATGCTATCACCTGAAATGTGGCCAAAATCAAACTAATCACTGTTGAGAATATTAAATGATTAAAAAAATACTAATCATTATTATAATTGTTAGCATATAATATATTTTTTTAACAGACTTTATGAAATTTAGATTTTTACACCATTAGCAGATACCTTTAGTAAATTTGATTATCCTTATGGGTAAAATATGGATTTATTAAATGTTATATTTATTAGTTATAATGATTACACTGTATTTAAATCGATTTGAATTTATATTTATTTTTTGTGAATGATGATAATTATTAATGATTTTCATTTCCTTGATGGACATAAACATATAATACAAATATCATATAAATAACAGAAGAGATAGAAAATGATTATATTATTATTTGCCGATGTTTCAATATTAAATTATATGAATGTTATTTAGGTTCATAATTTGATATTGTTGCATCTTCAACGAACCGTAACTAATTATTTAATACTAAAGTGTGGTTGTTTTTAAAATCTCTTGGTTTCAACTATTATATATGCATCGTTTCTAATTAAAGCACAAAATTATGAATAAAAATGAGTATTTTATTTAAGCAGGATGCAATACAAAATGAAGGTAATTAAGATCAGTCAGTATGTTTGTTATTTGTATTTATAAAAAAGACTTTATTCAAACCTTCCTAATGAACAAAATTTTGACCAGCAGACAAATAATATTTTACATTTTGAAAATATTTATTTTAATTTAAATTTTATTCATAGTATGAGATAACAAAATGCCCCGGATTTTGTTCATAAAACTAAAAAGGCAAAGGTAAGAATCATTAGCCAAACTAATCATCGCAAATATACATCCACAATAATTAAAAAAAAATGGTAGTTTGAAGCCTTTTTCTTGATTTTGATATTTGAAAAAGAAAAATATAAACAGATTTATTAAACAATTAAAATGAAGTAAATCAATTCGAATATCGAGAAAATTCAGAATTGCCGAAACAAATAATTTGCGTCATATGTGACATCATACAATTGAAATATTATTCATATGTTGCATAGCTCAATAAAATTTATAAAGACTAGTCGCGTAATGTACGCAATATTTTGATAAGAGCGGAAGTTATAAGTATAGTATGACTAATGTTTTGGGAATATACCTGGCCGGACAGATGTTGGTAAGTGCAAAAACATTGAAAGAATCAAATTGCCATGTTGCCAACATAAACAATTTCTTTCGTAACCCAAGTCTATAAAACCTGGCCACCTGATTGATCCCTGTTGCACGCACGTGTTTTTACCGCGATATATTCACTGCCTGTAGATTACGGACATCTCCGGTGTAATGCGCTATGCAACTCTGGCCCATTTGACTTGTTACCAAGATTGAAAGTCCTGTCGTTTATTTTTCGGCTTTGGCGGACGTTTTTTTTTGTTACCTTTCTGTGAACGTGCCACCTGGTCTTTTTTCCCGAACATAACACCCATTGAAAGTCGTGAATCGCTTTTGTTAAAATAACCAGCTATTAGATTCGATGTCCATTGCTTTGATTTTAGCAGCCGAAGTGCGTTTACGTTATTTTATTTTATATCTTTAATATTTAAATGAGTTATTCTTGTATGTATATACGGCTCCAACGATTTTCCTGAAATTCAGCATGTAGTGGGTTTTGGGGGAGAAAATCGATCTAGCTAGGTTTTATGTAAAAAAATTGTTTTATCCCTGTTTTTGGGCATTAAAAACACTAAAATTTATATTGAATTGAATTTTCGCCATTAACTGTCAAGTCCGCGTAGCTTATTCGGGGAAAGGGCAGTCTCGACAAATGTAAAAAATACCTAGGATTAATATCCAACTAAATTATTATTTTTTCTTTTATTTAAATTACCCAGCAAGGCTCGGTCACCCAGATATGAATGTGGATTACAAAATATGAATGTGGATGGATTGGTAACTAGAGGGCGCCCGAAAAAGAGATGAATGGATTTTGTTAGACTTTGAGATGATTATGAGAATTTTTATACTTACCGACATATGATTATTCGAATAGATCGGTAGTTACATAAAACCCAATAATGTCTGAATCTTGAGTTATAACTAACGTGAGGTTGAATATGGTTTTTTAGAATAATAGATCAGTTATCATCCTCCTGCCCTAATCCCACTTTAAGTGGGGTCAGCACATGTTACAATCATATTATCACATAATTTAGCTACGTATTTTACGACCGGCCGCCTGCCTGACATCAACATACCTTGACGTATTTTACGACACCTCGGTAAGGCAGGGTGGTCAATTTTACTCAACCAGATACCACACGGTGGGTCAACTTACCTTAGTCGCCTTTTACGACACCTCGGTAAGAAATGAGGGTGGTACTAGAATAATAAATCAGTATTTCCCACTATTATGTAGTAAAGAAAATCACCAGTTTGTAGCCCGTACGTAAAATCTAGTTACTATAAATGCAGAGATCTCTTTTGTCACGCGTGGGTAGTGGTACGTAACGGCTTGTGTTCCCTGTTTAGTCTCGTCCCGTCCTATAGTTGACGATAAAAGCAAATAAAAATATTATTAAATTCGCCTTGAACGTAACCTGAGAGTGACGACGAAAATAGTTTTGTAAAGTGTAACATTCTCTTATAGTATTCTAGCTACTTTACGCGGCTACTCCCGAAACGAAGCTTCTCTTTAAAGTAAATTGTTACCTAGGCTCTGAACGAATATCGTGTTATCTTTTATTTTTTCTAAATACTTTAAAAAATAATAAAAATCGTCTTTCTAATTCTAGACTAATTTTGATACAGATAATTATGCCGTTCGAGTGTTGAAGCGATACAAACACTAAAAAACGCGTGGAAGGGTTAAAACCGTAATATAGTATTTTAATAACCATAAAAATGGTTAAAGCTGGTTAACCTTAAAAGTTAGACATATACTGTCGCGGACTTTTATTTAGAACTGGGAACAATTTTGTAATACATGATTTTTGCATAACTTTCACCGTTTACTTAACGCGCGCAAGGAAAGCTTATAAATTTTGACGTTTTCGTAATATTTGTTATTGCTGCTCCGCTCCTATTCATCTTAGCGTGATGTTTTATAGTCTAGCCTTCCTCGATAAATGGACTATCTTACACTCAAATAATTTTTCAAATCGGTCGTGTAGTTTCTGAGATTAGCGCGTTCAGCTTTATATATTTGTATAGATTAAAACAAACTATACCATAATTTTTTTAAATAATTGATTAGTAAAGCTGAGACAATTTCACGCACAAATTGTTCATAAGGTTTTGAAGGTTTTCATTTTAGTATTGAACGTTTCTATAATGTCGCATTGTAAATAAAAATTTGCATAAATTAGTGTACAACAGTCAATATATATAAATAATTCATTTACCAAGGGCACAGGCTTGGCCTTTTCATTATCTTATCGATGGATAATTTGTTTGTATTGTTTTTAACGGATTAAAGTTAGGAAAGCATTACTATTAACTGAAAAACTTCATCATCTTCCTGCCCTTATCCCACTGTTATAAACATGTTGTCGCATGATTTGGCTACATATTTTACGACCGGCTGCCTGCCTGACATTAACTTACCTTAACTTTAACGACACCTCGATAAAAAAGAGGGTGGCCTATTCTATTCAGCCTGATACCACACGGCGTATGAACTGGCAAACTTAATGGTCAAAATTATCTAGTACAATAAACAAAGTTACTAGTGTATGTTGTGTGCACGTGAATAACATTCCACCATTATAGACTGATTTGATTTTTTGGACATCAATTTCTTTTAAGTACTCATGAGTTTGACTCTTATTACTTGACACGAGGGTTAAGATTAGTCTGGGGCATGATACGCCTATCGCATGATAGGGTCCGGGGTCGTCGCACCCTCTGTCCCCTCAAACCTTGGCACCTGGTTGTCCCTTGCGAACAGATGTCAGTCTCCCAAGTAATCCCTCCATTACTTATTTCTATTTTAAAAACCCCATGCTTTGTTTTCGATTTATTATCGTGATGTGTGATTGAAATACGTTATATGTATATTTACAGCGATGGTTTTTTGTCAATATCAGCGATTAAAAGCTTTTCACTACATAGTAAAAAACAAAGTCGCTTTCTCTGTCTGTCCCTATTTCCCTATATCTCTATGTATGCTTAAATCTTTAACACTACGCAACAGATTTTGATGCGTTTTAATAGATAGAGTGATTGAAGAGGAAGGTTTATATGTATAATAACATACAATACCGAATAGAGAAATACTGTAATTTTTGAGGTTTCTAATGTGATGTCGCACGCTGAACCCTACGAGATTTATCAAAATAATGTACTAAGTATTTTTACATCTTGGAAAGGTCTACAGAAATATAGGTATGGTATATGTCTATCTCTTATGGATAACCCACAATAGCATTTTTTTCACTGAGTGACATAGGTTATGTATCTTATATCCGTGCGAAGCCGATGCGGGCCGCTATTTTATAAATATATTGTAGAATGTTTTAGAAGACTTTTTCATAAAGATTTTTTAAAAATAAATATATTCTTGTCATATCGCTGAACTTAATATTCGCCCTATAGCTGCGTCGTAGGTCTAAAAAATATTATAAGAAAAATGGGTACATCGCCCTAGCCGAAAAATAAGGTCACATTTTCTATATTTATACATTGGATATGTGACTTTATTCTTCGGATAGGGCGACATCTTCATATACATATCGCCCTATCCAAAGAATAAAGTCACATTGCCTATGCTTATACATGGGACATACTTTATTCTTCAGATAGGGCGGTATTTGTATATATTAGTAAATCTGCACATTACCCACTTAAAGGTCTACCTTGCAGTATTTTGTCTAAATACTTATTTTATATTAGTTGTTGTAACACCTGTCGCTGCTGAAATAGGCGTTTAAATCAAACAGGTTCTTTGAAATGTCAGGCGACGAATAAAGGATTCTACTGCGCTTGTGCCATTTTGTGAAATATAATTTTAAAAGGGACTCCAAATATCTCTAATGTATCTATCGACGTAAAGAGCTGTAAGAAAGGCAATTTGGAAGGTTTTATATTGCAGTGACGCTCGTTAAGGAATAGTTAGATATCTCCATATCAAAAATTATCTTGATATGTTTTTCGTGAGGAACTAAAAGAAGAAAAAACTAATAGGCAGACTTGTATAATATTACTATGGATTATAATTAATTTTGCAATATGGTAGCCGACTAAGTATAATAGATTACGCTCATTACTTACCGAGGTGTCATAAAAGGCGATTAAGGTACCCTGACTCGTCGTGTGGTATCCAGCTAAGTGTAATAGACCACCCTGATTACTAACTGAGGTGTCGTAATAGGCGAATAAGGTAATTTGACATCAGACATGCAGCCGGTCGTAAAATACCGAATGAAACAAAATGTTTAAAATATATTGTGTCGACCTCACTTAAAGTGGGATAAGGGTATGGGAATGTTGATGATGAATTAATTTTGGTAAAAAAATTTATTACTTATAGATTCATCTGAGAAAAGTTGATCATTATAATTATTATAATAATTTAGTAAATAATAGCAATTGAAAAACTTGCATATTTTCAACGCCATTATGATTGTAGGCATTAAAATCGGTCTGAAAAGAAACACTATAGTAACAAGAGGTTAAGGGACGCCGACCCTTTGCTCATACCACCTCCTTACTATTTATGTATACCCACGTAACGGTATATCATTACTTTTGTTTTTATAGACAGCAGTTTGAACTGCTTTAAGTTCACAATGATATTGTAAATCTACGCACCTTAGGTGGAAACAATGTAAATCTGAAAATAAAACTTTATTTTAATGTAAAATTTGTGATGATGAGCGTCGAACTTTTATCGTAGGGCAGTAAAAATAGTTTAAATTTTGATAATACCATATTTCAGGTGTTTGCGTTACCATAGTTAATTTTCTTATATTTATTTATTTATTTCGTATTAAATACTATTGCGTAAACCACTTTTACAAGATGGTATTAAAAAGAAAGTAATAATTTGGCCGTTTAAGTAGGAGAACATCTGACTCCTAACTAAGAAACTTGTATTTAGATTATCATTAATTCTGTTGACTTGTTTGTATTGTTTTTGATTGTAGCGCACTTCTCAGTTCATATTTTTACAAATGTGTTAATACGATTTATCAAATTTTACTAATTTTTTGTCAAAAACTTTTTCTCTGGTCATAATCTTGTTTTTGGATAGTGCAAACGTGTCAAAAATATCTGTAGTGTGTATCTGCAACAAAAATAAGCGTTATGTTATAATAAATTCATTATAAAAAAACTTGAAATATACATATATGAGTAATGCAAGGCCGAAAAGAAGATGGGTGGATTGTGTGAAGAATGTTATGCCTATAAATGGAGTAGCACCAGACTTGATGAATGATAGAGGAAAATGGAAGATGACATATTGCGCCGACCCGACATAGAATGGTAGTCTTATTTAGAAAAAAGGAAGAGCAGGAAAAAATTCTATCAAAAACTTAAAATCTTATATTTACTCTAAAATAAAATTAATAAAATTAACATTAAAACGATGACGATAATTTTAACCCTTGAGATATAACAGTCAAGTCATCGCTAAAACGCCTTTTACAAATTTCATACTTAGGGCTATTCAGGGCCTTTGTGTGTGGATGTGTATGGTATATTAGTTTATATAATATACTACAAATTGGAATTATATTTTACAACAATTTTCCGCAATGAATTATAAAATTTACAAGCGAATCTTTCCCGCATCTCTTTTTAAAAAAAAGAAGGAAGGAGTTTTCCCAAATGTGGGAAAATAAGAAACCGCTCTTTTACATTGACTTTTGATAAGTGCAAAAATAATCATGCAATTATTATTTGAATTTTTACAAACGCATTAAAATACATCGGTTTTGAAGTGCAATTTTATTTTATACTCTCGTAGCGTAACGCAATCCTTATACTGATTTATTCTTTACTTTCACAGATGATAAAAATAACAAATGTACTGGTTTTATCGGAAATGGCGTTCTTTTCAAAGAATGTATGTCGTCGGACCCACTTGTTTGGGCTGAGATTTGTCATGTGCCGTTGGGCTCCGCCCCGTGATTTTTTTTTATACTTTCTTATATTATCTTTTTAATTTTTTATATTGGTTTATCTTTGAAACTAATGAATTAGAAACAAACAGTATTTTTTAGAACGAATATAAATAATTCTTCTTTAATTAAAAATAAATTAATTCCTTAAATTATTTGACTTGTGAACGAATTTATTATGAAAATAATTACATTTTTTTTAATTTTTATTGTTTATCTCAAAGGTTTAACTTAAGTCATTAAGTCTTGTAAATTATTAACTTTTAAATACTAGCTTCTGCTTGGAACTTTTAAAAGTATTCTACATTTTAATCTAGAAAATAAAATATGTGCGTGCCGAAATTTATCCGTTTTTTCGTTACAAGTTGCGTGAAGTCGTATCATATCCTACTTATATTTTGAATGCGAAAGTTTGTGAGTATGGATGTATGTTTGTTACTCTTTCACGGCGAATCCGCTGAACCAATATTGATGAAATTTGGCACGATTATACACCCTTATACACCGGGGTAACATATAGGGTATAAAAATACTGCTAATTCTACAGGAATAGGATGACATTGAAAGCTATCTATTATCAACCAATCATGTGACAACAGAACACGCGAACGAAATTGCGGGTAAAAGCTAGTAATGAAGATAACTAAAGCTATGTTATAACTTATAAAATTTATACAAAAACAATTATTAATATACGAGTATATTCAATAACATTCACAATTACTATATAGATGATAAAGAAAAACCAATGACACGATTTTCTCGACTGCGAAATATTCTTACCTGACAACCTGCTATACATTGAAATTATCTGTTTAGCATTAAATCGTAACATTTTAACGCCGAATTTTTTGTTAGTTCTTTTTGCATGTGTGCCAAGATTCGCAAAAACGAACTACACTTCAAACGATTGACTTTACTACCAATTGAACAGTATTTAATTATGTGATTTAATAAACGTTACAAGCGTTAACGTTCCTTATCAAAAAATATAGAAATTATAATTTTCGCTAAAGATATATTTTTTTAAAATTCCATACAGATGTGTACAGGATGTTTAAAATAACAGAATGTATTCGAAGGTAAAGACAGGGTTCAACTTGAATATTTTATATTTGTTAACGACGTTCAAATCAATGAAGATGTATGAATGATGACTCTCTTTTATTGTACGATTGTAAGATACAAATTTGGATTTGTATCTTATTTTATTTACATATTTGCCTGGATTTGAAAATCCTTTTAACTTCATACAAGACTGGTTTAATAATGTAAAATTGAAAATGTTTAAAAGATTGACCGCCGATTTTCTTGCTGGTTCTTCTTGGTAAGAGCAACATTTTGAACCAGTTGTAACTTCTTGACGATTCAATAGTGCTTGAAAAAGCTTATTTGAATGAGGATTAACTTGTTTTGTACGACACATAAATAATATATACTATATCCCGTATATATAGCGTACTATATAGCCAGTATGATATAGGTCTACTTTATAAAATCTATCTAATACAGATATTACAGTTAATATGACGGCCTGTATAATAAATTGGAACTACATTATATTTTATAACTGCAGTTACATTTACCTTTTAACTCTTGATCGTTGACTACGGTACATAGCTTCAGGGCTTCATGTCACAATCTTATTTCGTTTTGATTTTTGCCTCTTGCGATTCGGTGAAAGTGGGTCTTTATATAGCCTTACGTAATAGGTGTATTCACTATTGATTTCACAAAAGTAATTGATTTTTGTTTAGTTTTCATTTTACTAAAATATAAACAAAATGTCTTGAGATAGCCATGCTAAAGTATTGGCATTGTAAATATAAATTATCATTCTAAATCCTTGTACTAGCGGGAATAGATTAGCAAATTGGACCTCGAAATTGATTAAACTCTAGGGATTTTGTAAATATTAAGATAAACCTAAATGTAATAATTGCAATGTAAAACTATGATAATATTAATGATTTCGGTATTCTACTGTCTTTATCACACTCAAAGTGGGGTCAGCACAATGTTTTTTTCGCTTTCGCTTTCATTCTCTGTTATCATTCATCAACTCTGGCGCTACTCCTTTTATATGCATTTCATAAATCACACAATTCAACCATCTCTTTTTTTGGTCTCCCTCTAGGCACATATCCATCCACATCATATTTAACACTTGTTTGGTCATATGTTTTTCATCCCTCCTTGTTACATGTTCACTGCCATCTTAATATTACGATTTATTAGTATTGCTATTTATTTTATTCTATCTATGAGGGTTACCGTAGTGTATTTAAGCTTCATTGAAAATAAACATAAAGGTTATGTTCAACATAAGACGTGATATTTTAAACTTAAAATCCCCCACGTTGTTTCACTTCTGTAGGATTTTGCTCTTATTTGTCCATACAAATGTGTAATGTGTTGAGCATCTAAGTGTAAGTTTAAACTATTCTAAATTACCTTACATAATTCAAACATGCTTCCTCAAACGTTAAAGATTTTATTATGAGAATGAGAAGTCCTTGTTAATTTTATTATACGTCATTTTATTTTTTGTATACGTTCAACCGATATAACTTTGTTGTTGATGTTGATTAGTACATACTAAAGTTACGATCAGAAAACTGGTTCGTTGAATTTTTCGACTATTGAATGTTGCTAGCTAACAAACTTCTCTCTTTCTTGCCAATGGATATCCACACATAGGTTCTTTCAAATCTTCCACGCTAAGCGGATATACCTCTACTGGTATGCCATTTATACCTTAGAAACCTTACGTTCATAGGCTCTTTTAACTCTATGTTCTGAACTAAGGCACTTCAGCTTCACGAGGTTTTTTTGCTATCTCGGTGACATTGGTTCTTCTATTTGGTTCTCTTGGTCTATTTTTTATGAAATATGCCGACATATTTCGACTATCTTGTCATTTCCTAATGAGTAATTGAGCTTATGATATACCAATAGTAGATAAATATAGAAAAGTATGTAGTATATACTCACTAAGATTGCTTCCACACATCAGAAGTTTCGACAGCACCCGTAGATTTATTCGTGAAGATTTTTCAATTCAGATCATAAACTAAGAAAAAAACCCATTTGTAAGAACCAGATCACTTAGGTATGCTTTAAAAAGGTCATCCTTTATTCGATCACTGGTTTTTATGATCATGCACTGTTATAATTTAATTAAGACTTTACTCAAGTATACAGATTTTATAATTTAATTTTTGTTAGTTTAAATACCCAGTTGACAGTTTGATACCGTGACCTTTGTATGTACCTTGAACTAATTGTTTGAGCATGTCTAATGAAATTTTATCTGATTTTCGCCGGTGAGTGGTACTATACCCGGATCCGCGTCTCAATGACCCAACAATTTTTTTTGCCACAAAATTAGCTTAAATCAAAACGAAGTGTTTTCCACGTCTTTGCTATAGTAATCGTAACGATTTTTCAATTCCACTTTCCAAGGTGGCATTTTATTAAAATCCCTTTTTCTAATTATTATAAGACAGTCCACAAAAGTAATGAAAATATTATTTTGCTATAATCCGCGATAAAAAAAATTTATGTAATGCTAAATGTAGAATGCACTATCAGTTCTCATGCCTGATATATGCAGAATTTGTAAAAACTCATGCACTACCCGCCACCAATAACACAACAATACACAAGCACTGCACACATTCACTAACACAATCCGAGGCTTCGTCAGGAGATCGTAGACATTGGTGGCAGGAGAATAGAAATGTCTACACATTGTTATATATTCAACTAAATAACCTTTATGATTGGACCACAAGAGATGTGAGCTACATTAAAACCATATTATCTAGCTTTAAAGTTTTAGGCATTATCTATCACAATATATTTAGCATATAATGAATAATATAAAGGATTGTAAAAGCTTCTTTTTGCTATAGTAAAAGGTCACCGGCATATTCCGCTAAGGTCACTTTGCGTATTTATTGCCTCACGATACAACGGAGCAATTCAACACAAGGTCGGAATTACTTTTGTATTTTTTATTGATAAAACAGCAATCATAACAAGTACACAAGATACATAAAGTGATTAAATATTTTACTTTATGTGTGCAAGTATTTAAAATTTACGCTGAAAATAGAATTTTCATTTAGCTTTACACAAACACAAGTTGGTATGTACAAGTCATGTCTACGTTGAATGGTCCCAAGTTTATTAACTCAGTATCCGCATTGACTCATTGGATTATTTCTTTGTGAGACTATTTATTTGAGTTGATTAATAATGAAATTGTCTAACAGAATTTGATCCTCCTCCTTCAGTCGCGTGCTCACTGCTAAGCATCGTGATGAATAATCTGCCACCACTTTTCAGCAGTACTGTGTATAGCCACGCTCATTGATGTCCAGATGTGCAGAAACCTGATCCGTCTATCTTTTTGGGTTTTGACCCCTGGATCTTTTGCCGTCTACTTTCCCAGTCACCATGAGTTTCTCAAGATTATCGCTAGGTTTCTAACAAAATGTTCAAGGTATTGGAGAATTCTCTGGAGACAGGCTTGAAAGTCTCTGTGTCACCTTAAGCTCACTGAGAAGGGAGATGTTTGTGCTGAAGCCTGTCTAGGGGATGCGCAACATACGCCGAACATAACAAAATTTTATGGTAACAAATATTATTTCAGTAAAAAAAAATGAGTGAACTTTGAATGTAAAAAAAATGTATTACAAGAC
Source organism: Morpho helenor (assembly GCA_029227775.1). Classification (NCBI taxonomy): domain Eukaryota; kingdom Metazoa; phylum Arthropoda; class Insecta; order Lepidoptera; family Nymphalidae; genus Morpho; species Morpho helenor. Next base: position 8,187,835 of record JARGCU010000006.1, read on the forward strand.
CTAAAATAATTCGATTCAGTTATTACGGATTTTGTCATATAAATGACAAATAAGTTTATGATAATTATAACAATAAATTATAAATTTGTTAAGATTTCTAACATAGATATCTTAAATTTGATATATTAAATGAATAGCCATATGTATAGAAGTTCTTATCATATCGGGAACTTGAAATGGGCACATTAAATAAACATTAAAATATCAAAATTGTCTATGATTTAATTGTTCCAAGCTGTATACCTTATACAATCAAGCATTAACATAAACCTGTTATCACCACTACTAGACAAAATATTCTTTGTCTTTGGATATAAGGTTTTGAGCTAAGAACGACCAATGCAGACATTGGCAAGTTTTATAATTTGCTTGAATTAATGAGATATGGATATATCATAAAAAAGAATTTCAATATTTTATTCTCTATTAAGTGCATAACCTATTAAAAATCAATATGTTTATGTTGCGTGATTTTTATTGCGTTCTCATGAAATTTATATATTTGTGACTTGTCATTTAAATTTTTAAGTTGCAATCCATATTTAGTTCAGTCGCTTGTGATAAATATTTAAATCAATAACGAAAATTTGAATAGGCCAGTGCTGAATGATGCATAATTAAAAAAAGAGTAAACTATTATTTCGGCATTTTATTGCTAAATATCGAACCAAAAAATACAATACGCTATTTTCTATATCGAAAATACTAAAAATCTGTTTATTTAACCATAAATACTAAGGCTATAATAAGTTTTCAAGTTTTTACATAATATTAATACATATTTTTCGAATTTCGTAAATTCTTACTTATTATTAATTTTGCTGTTTTCTATACTTATCATTTAAACTTCCACTTAAGATCAAAAATAAAATTGATATAATATAATTTTGTTGACTTCGACCTTGCCTGTCAAAACTGGTTTGGCACTCGCAGTTCCAATTCTTACATTTTTTTAAGGTAGGCAAAACCCACTGACATTTGTAACAAGTACATAATATATAGGCATATGTAAATGAATTTACACTTTATTTCATTAAAGATAATTTTGATATTATGAAATATCAGTATTTCAGGATCTAGGATCAAATACACGGGAGATTTTCTGTTTATACGAAAAAAGCTGTAAACATTTCTTTACATTAAAGTAAGTGCTAAGCCTGTCACTATCTTATTAAAAAAGATTCTTTTCTCTCTTTGGAGAATAATCTCTAAATGGCAATTCCATATATTTATGAAATCCTCAGAGATATATAGTTCACTAGCTTTTACCCGCAACTTCGTTTGCGTGGACTGTTGTCAATTGATACGTTCATTTCTATAACACGATAATTTTGATAACAGGATTTTTATAGCCTTTATGTTATCCCGGTGTATAAGGAATATTTGTGCCAAACTTCATCTATATTGGTTCAGCGGGTTCAGAGTAACAAATATACATCAATACTCACAAAACTTTCGCATTTATAATTTTAGTAGGAGTAGGATTTGCGTTGTTATCCCACGGCCGTTTCGGATATTTAACACCCTAACCATTCAGCTATTATAGCTTGTTTTTATTACACTTAAATATTCCATTTTAAAAGCCAAAGAGAATAAATCTTCGTTTGGCTTTTGTTTGATTGGCTAACCTTTAAAGGAGCAACGATTATCGGTAATCCTTTTGTGATGTCTGAAGGAAACTACTAATTAAAGTCAGGGTTATACATTAGTTCCGGGTCAACCCCACTCGACGTCTAGACCGCGATGCAACTTGAATTTCACATCGAGCTCGGTTAAGTAAGTAAGTAAAGCAATTGTTAAGTTTACATCATCGGCGCTGCCGCCCAGCCTAGTTATGTTTCTCGCGTTCGACCATCGTCGGTTGTGCAACGCTACAACTTGCCGACACTTACTTATTGTGGCTAGCCTGACTTGTTGCCCAACTTGTTTGACTTTTTGTCCTATAATTACAATGTTTCATTAGACCAATCACTAGAAGATGAACGCAACTCTGCATATCTACCTGAAGGTCAACATTCTGTGCCTCCTTTACTTAGATGTCTCCAATGAGTAAGCACTTTAACCAGCAATGTAATATTAAAAGAGATAATGATTCTCTTTAAAGAAGAGGTGGGATTTATTCACTAATGTGCAAGCAACTATTGGCATCAGTTTCCGTAGCTCATCGTCACAAACTATAGTAAAAAATCGAATCTCGTTACAATACTACTAGAAGTTTCCTTTTTTTGTTTACCTTATCGATTTTTTGCTATATTCTGAAATAGAATAGCACATAATGCAGATAATTCCGATTAGAGAAATTCTTGGTAAATATATAAATGTATTATAGAATTCAGCTAACGCCTAATTCTATAAATTACTAAGTGATCTTGTACAGGCATCACACGGGTGTAATCATAGCCTGCTATAGAATATAAACGTTCGATAATTTCTTGGCAATAGCTTACTTCGATACTTTTCCGTGTTTACGCCATTTGTTACTATTTATAACATTATTGTCCTAACCGTTCTAAGCTGTATTGATTGATTTTGTATTAGTCAATGTATCAACATAATGCTTTCATTGTGTTGTATAGAATATTAATTTAAAATAAGTTATTGACACGTACTTATACTTTTCCTTGTTTACTTCGTTTCTAGTTCCAACGTCAAAGTTATCTACTATAACATTCTATTTGAGTCTGTACTGAAATAATTACTATAATTTGAACATGTTTAACATTTCATAAATTACTAGCTGCCCGGCTACGCGTTGCTGTGGCTGAGACTGGCTCCGAATTCCCCTCGAAACTGAACTCAACAGTTTAAAAAAATGCTCCAGTCGCCACTTAACGGGATTGCCACTGGATTATTCTAAAGATTGTCTGGAAATTTCATTAAAATCAGTGCAGCTGTTTATAACGCACGTATAGCCAAAGTTCATTTTTGTATATTACATTAGTTTCGATTTGTTGCATTCGTAATTTTTAAAAATACAGTAGTTTTAGCGTCGTTTAATAAAATACTAACGTCCGCCTTCCATTTCGTATGCGTGGATACCATTTTCGAGGTAGCCTATGTCACTCTCCAGACTTTCAACTATCTCCATAGCCGATGCGCCATTCGGGCGTGTAAAAACCATAGAGTTTTTGGTACTAGAGTAGGTTAGTTATAAGCAGGCCTGTAAGTGAGAGTGTCAATGAATAATGTGAGGGAAGTTAACATTTGTATACTGCAGAGAATATTCATTGTGCGTTCTTAAGTAAAAAAAATACTTTACATTTTTAGTACAAAATGATGTCTGCTGACTAAGCACGAGCAAAAAAGAGATAGATGATAAACCTCATTTGTTTTTTCTTTATTGTAATTTTCTTTATTGTGTTTTTTCTTTATGCGGCCTGCCCCTGCTTCGCACGGGTATAAAATATATATCATATGTCAGTCAGTGTAAAAAAATGATTAAAATCGATCCAGTAGTTTTGATTTATTCATTACTGCCCGTGGCCCGCAAGCGTTAAATTTGGAGAAAAACAATTTCCTCTCCCTATACCAAGAAGATTTCCTGCTATCTTTGGAATATCTAAATTCATATAGTACATTTTTACTTATTTACTTCAATAAATTTATATTATTATATTTTAGGCTGGCTTCCCTACTCTAGCATAATAACTCTATGGAAAAAACAAATGAAACAGTTGAAGTATGTACTTCAAATTAGAATGTATAGTATACTTACAAATCGAAGTTTATGGGCCTTTACATTTTGTAGCAGATGTCTTCGATGGCGGATATTTGAATTTGTTTATTACTTAAACGCCGCCCAAAGTTCCATTTAATTTGTTATAATATAATTCTATCGATGCATTTATGATACGCATACTTTAAACGCTCGACGTAAGTTACTACGTAATTAAACTTACATAAGGATAGATAAAGTAAACAACTCTGTAACTACAACATTTACAACAAACGACAGAGTTAGGGTTTATATATTTAATCACTAACTTAGTAGACTTGATAAAGTAGGTATTTTGTTTTAGTATTAAATATAATGGGTATTTACTTTCGTGCAATTAAAGTGAGTGCTTAAGTAAGAAATTAAGTTTCATTAAAATTACTCATTAGTCTTTATGCTTAATCGTAATAAGCATTAAAGCATCCATTAAGTAATGTTTTATGGTAGTAAAAGAAAATTAAGTGAGACATTACTTATAATTTCGAATGTCATATTTTTTTTTAACTTTTGCGAGGTAAATTAGACATAGATCTTGAACTTTTACTAGGTATATTTACCCTACGAGTCATCATCGTGCTGCCCTTATCCCACTCTTAGTGCGGTCGATACAACATGTTATAAACATGCGGTCACATGATTTGGCTTCGTTTTTACGACGGCCGCCTGCCTGACGTCAACTTACCTTAGTCGTATTTTACGACACCTCGGTAAGAAATGAGGGTGGTACTATTCTGCTAAATAGGATATCACACGGTGGGTCATCTTACCTTAGTTGGCTTTTACGACACCTCGGTAAAAAATGAGGGTGATCTATTCTACTCAGCCGTATACCACGCGCCTCATATTTGACCCTACGAATAGGATACGTTAATATGTTAAAATCATATCCTTCACTAGAATTGACTTTTACAAGCATTTTTGAGTCTTTAAATTGTACTCAAGCAAGCTACTCGCAAGAAAATAAGTTCATAATTTAGTCGATGTGTAGCTAGCTTGTTGCAGTTTAATCCCAAGCATTCTGATTATTACCATAATCTTCAATAGCTTAGTTGAGCTTAGCTATAGAAGTCATATTTTAGATACTTTTTTTAAACGATTTTCCTGAAATTCAGCATGTAGGGGGTTTTGGGGGAGAAAAATCGATCTAGATAAGTTTTATTAAAAAAAAAATGTCGTTTAACCCAGTTTTCGGGCTCTAATTTTTTTTAATTTACGTTGAATACAATCACAATTTGTCGCTCTCAAACGTGAAGTCATGGTAGTTCATTTGGGGAACGGGTTGTCTAGAGAGGTGAAAATACCTAGGATCGAGCGCCACCTGCCCTATTATTTTTTCATTTTTCTTTTAATTTTTTTTACATCATTTTAAAAATTACCGAGCAAGGCTCGGTCACCCAGGTACTATATTATAATATGGTTAAAAAATAATTTCCTTATTTTAATACAGTATTATGAAAACATTCAGTGACACGTATTTTTTGCCATTCGCTATGATTCATGTTAAGCGGTATTGGAGTATGAAAATTTTGTATTACAATACGACGGTAGGATGCTATCAGCTACGGCGCCTTATTGAGTCCCGCATTATTGCGTCATTGTGTTTTCCATGGTGTTTCTCGGAAAAAGTTGCATAATATAACGAAATTGAAAATATGGTATAATAGAATTGAGATATGCACTTTATGTAACATTAAATAGAAGAAAAGTGCATGCAAATGAGATGATAATGTTTAGATATGTGTGGTGTGACGAGAATGGATAAATAACGAAATTAGTGTATAAGGGAAAGTCTGAAAGTTACACATCATCCCACTCTAAGTGGGGTCGGCACATGTTATAAACGTGTTGTCACATGATTTGGCTACGTATTTTACGATCGGCCGCCTGCCTGACGTTAACTGGACCACCCTAAAACTGATACCACACAGTGGGTCGACTTACCTTGGTTGCCTTTTACGACACCTCGGTAAGAAATGAGGTTGGTCTATTCTACTAAACCGGATAACACACGGCGGGTAGACTTACCTTAGTCGCCTTTTACGACACCTCGGTAAAAAATAGGCTCGACCGGATACTACACGGTGGGTCAACCTACCTTTTATTTATTTATTTATTCCTTAGAACTACCAACATATTTACATGTGTAACTATAGTAACATGGTTATATATCCTAGGGTTGCTAATGACATATAAATCTAATTAGAGGTAGTCACAGCGTGCTTAAAAGGTAACAAACATACAATAACTATAATAACTAAAATTAGAAGAAAAAAAAAAAAGAAAATAGAAAATATAAAGTATAACAAACTTAGGGAAAATATGGAAAATAGCTTTGCATTGAGAATGGACGTATAAATTACGTCCTTACTCAATGCAAAGCTTTGTATAAGTGTTTTTTGAATAAATTTAATTTATTACTAATATCTATTGAGGTATTCTTACTGACAAATTCATTAAATTGCCTGCATATCCTAGGTAACAAGGAGTAATGCCCTAAGTTTGTTTTATACATTTTATGAGTAAAAACGGGAATGGGATGTCGTGGCAAGCGAGAGGGAATCTTAAACAATATCTGGCTTAACAGTTCTGGGTTGTCAATTAATCCATTTAAAAGCTTATATAAGAACAAGGTGTCATTAATTTTTCGTCTGTCTGATAAGGAATTGAGCTTAAACATGTTCATTCTCATCACATATGGCAATCTTTTTTTCGACCCTGTCAAGTACATTTGCGTAAATTTCCGTTGGATACTTTCTAACCTATCTTTATACACCTGATAATGAGGACACCAAATGACTGTACCGTACTCCAACTTGCTTCTAACTAAAGCAGTATACAAAAGTTTTTTCGTATGCATATTTTTAAAACCTTTAGAATGCCTAAATATAAAACCTAACATTTTTCGTGCTGACCTACAAATACTTTCAACGTGATGGTTAAACTTTAACTTAGCGTCTATTATAATACCCAACCTTAGTCGCCTTTTACGACACCTCGGTAGAAATGTGGGTAGTCTATTCTACTCAGCCTTATATATGGCTTATATAGCTTAATTAGTATGTATAATTTTCAGAAAATTTTTACCAAGAAGAAGAATGTTAAAAATAAATTATTACGAAGTATTCCTTCCTTACGAAATTACAAACAGTTATAAAAGTAACATTGATACTACAACACATATAGTTGTTTTGAACGTATGATATATAAGCGATTGTGTTTATTGTAAATAATCGATTATCACTAGTTTATAATTTATCACAAGTCAATATTGTGATACGTAGCGATTTTGTAATGTTTACTTATGTACTATACACTCACTGAGATATGGATTATATATTGTAAATCGTAGACTTTAACTATATTTTCTGTTTATTTTAAGTAGCTTTAGTAGCTGGTAAATTGCATTCTGTATAAGTGCATAGTCAATATGTGGAATATGCGACTTTTAGACCGACCACGTTTTGAAGTAGACTGGCTGGTTCCCTTCACCATAGAGCGAATGATGTATTGAAAATGCCAATTACGAACATAAGTATTTAGTACCTAGGTGACCTAGCCTTACTGGGTAATTCTTTAAAAGATATAAATAAAATCCAATTTTAAAAAAAGAAAAAAAGAAAGACGAGCCTTCTCATATTCTCCCTGCTCCAATTTTCTCGATTTGGTGTTCTTGTCTGGAACTTTGACACGTGATCACTAAAGCTCACTAAGATCACTAGAGAATGTAGTCGAAGGTAATATTCGAATCGAAATTCAAATAAATTTTGATGAAAAAAAAATTGTCTTAAAACGTAAATGGGTAGGTAATAATATCCCAAAAACCGAATATTATAGATAATATATGATATTAATAGTTTGACTGGCCCGTTGGAGCAGTGGGTAGTGACCCTGCCTTCAGCTCCGCGGGTCGCGGGTTCGATTCCCGCCGAGGGCCAACATTTTCTATAAATGAATTTGTTGGTCTTTGAGCCTGGGTGTATATTTGTATTTAAGTATGTATTTAAAAAATATATAAGTATATATTCACCAGTTTTCTGTCTACCATAACACAAGTATTAAGTTACTTACTTTGGGGACGGACGACCGTGTGTGTAAGTGTCCCATATATTATTTATTTATTATTTATTATTTATTTATTTAATAGTGTATTTTGGTCAGGTGAGAAAGTTTTTACTAACGTCGTTTCGACGCTACATTGGCTGCTACTTTGAGGGTGGAATAAACGTTTCGCACAAAAATTGGTATATGTGTTGACAAGACCGAACACTAAGGGATAAGCGAGTTTCTCGTAGGTCACGAGAGAACGTAAACCAATGAAAACATTGCTACTAAAGATAAAGCGCGTAGCTTTAAAATATGGCCGGGTATACCCGCCGAATGGGGCTATCCCCCTTTCCCCTACATAAAAGATTAACTCATTTAAATATTAAAGATAGCAGATCTCATAGGTGTCTGTACGGAGTAACAACTCGCGACTTCCTGTTAAGAAACGTTGTCACTCCTTTGGAACATAAATAACGGTTAATGTCTTGAATAATTGTAAAGCGTTCAAAATTATTTTCCGTAGGTATTATGAATACAAAAATCATTCAAAATTTTATCTAAAACTTTCGTATTTTATTAATATAATGATTGCTAACGATTATTATTAGATCAGTAACGACAACTTGGGCCTCGTAAGAAAAGTTGTGAGTCCTTTTAATTAACAACTTGCATACCAACCTCGTTATACTAAATTAACTAGTTATATTAGTTTTGTTATGAACAGTGGATTAACGCGTTTGGTAATTTGGTTTTGAATTAATTATATTACGCCTATTCATTAATAATATTCATAATTATAGCTGTGATGGCCTAAAGATAAAAACGTGGGAACTTTATCAAAGATTTGCGAGTTTAAATCCCGAGTAAGATGTCTTTGACTTCTCTTGAGGAACTAAAACGCTTAATTAGTTACATTATTATGCGCTTTGATTGTGATGAAACTTTCGTACGAGTAAAGAACTTCTGAAAAGAAGAGAAGTCCATTTGCATAGAACTAGATTTTTTAACGCAGTAGATGTAAGCTTTATAGCTCTATTTGAGAGTTAATGAGAATGAATGAGATAGGAAATTTTAAGTAGTAACATATGAAAACAAACTTTAATTTCTATATCTATTGTATTATACTTACCCCACTCGCAATGAGGAGTCATATTCTCATATAGATAGATTCGCATATGCGAATATGGCTTTCATTTTTATTCTTTTAACTAAAGTATGTCTGTAAGTTAATACTAAAGATGTACTGGAAACGATTTATAGAAGCAGGTTTAATTTGCGTAATTCCATTGTACAGAAGTTATAATAGGATTATTGTTGTAATCCGCGTTTGTTAAGAGTATCCATGTTCTAAGTGTATAGCAACATTCACATATATTATACATGCAGGACAAGTCACCACACGGATCACAAAACGCAGCCGACACCAGTACTCCACACAAGCACTAAACACACTCACTACCACAATCTCACAGATTGTGCTGTACTGGAAGTTTAAGTTGCTTTTATATTTCATGGCATCTATATACACCATGTCCATTAAAGAAGTAAAACTCCGCCATAGCTCTTTCCTTACCATAGGTATCTATAGGTTATTCTGTTACTGTAGGTATACGATGTTGTTAATTATTCAGTTATCCCATAATAAAAGAGGTAATAAAAAAAAAGTTGCTTAAGTTCCTGGCATAAAAAGTATTAGTAGATTAATATAAAGTAGGCAGTCAGTATCACTGTTTTGGCCTGAACTTTATTTTTTTGTTAATAATATTCTTTTGTTTCAGGACAAATTGGCAAAACCTAAAATACAGTTCCTACCCAATAATGAAGGGGTAAGTTTAAACAATAGTCTTATATTTATTAGCTTATATTTATGACTAGCTAGTCTTATATTTATCAGGGTTCAAATCCCGATTGAAATCTTATTATTTCTTTGAATGATAGTAAGCAAGTTTGTTTAAATGGAGCTTTTATAAAAATATGAAATACAGTATTTTTACGTTGTTACGTTGTTTTTAAATTGAACTTCGTATTAAAATAACAAAAACAATAATACTATCAACAAAATACGAGTCTATTAAGCACCATGAGACTGTATGAAACAGATTGTCACAGTGAATCGGTCTACATGGCCTGCAATAGTCTTCTAAAAAGATATTAAAATTACGTAGCAACAAGAAAAAAAAATAAAAGGTGCACTCCGGGAGTGCCACCAGAAGTGACAACTTGAATATTAACGTTGTGCATTTTATACTCTCTGTGGTCTACTCTCCCTCCGTCTTACAAATTTTCCATCAGTGTTCTTAGTGCGAGTGTTTTACTTATCTCCTCGTTCGCGTTAGCGTAACGCCAATTTCTATGGCGCTAGAACAGCGGTCACTAGATGGCACTGCTGCAGCGTCATACAAACGCGATCGAGTAGGTTAAAAAAACCCGCACTAAGCACACAGATCACGTGTCCTGATACCAGTTTTACATTTTTGTAACCATCATAAAAGTACACAACGCCGCTAAAGAAGTTTTCACTTCAATAAACTAATATTTAATTACGAAACGGATTACCGAATTATACATCATAAAAAGACCTTTACTTCTGTCAGATTATGATTGATGATATAATAATGGCACGTACTTATCCGTGTACTTTACATAACACTATAACCTTATCAGTGAATTTTTATTAGGAAAGATGGGCATTACGAAATCAATATACGAGTAAGACGCACTTGAAGTTGCAATATGAAATTTTCATTTATGAGGTGAGTAATAAAATTACTCAACGTCGGCTTAACGTATAAGTTTCTAAATTAAATAAATGCCTTCTCATTGGCAACTTATTTTCTAATAGAAAATAAATATATAGACCTTATTATCTTAGTACGTGTGATTGATTTTATATGTGAATTTATAAAGATACTATACAGTTGAATTTGTTTAGTCATATGAATTAGCTGTTTTATAATGAGGTTGCTTTTTCCGCACAATAATTGCGATTACACTTATCTCAAATACATAATAGAGATCAACTACTTTACGAGATATCATCATCGAACTACCTTATTCCACTTTAAGTGGGGTCGGCACAACATGTTATAAACATGTCACATGATTTGGATACATATTTTACGACCGCCAGCCTGCCTGACATCAACTTACCATTGTCGTGTTTTACGACACCTCGGTAAAAAAAGGGGGTTTTTTTCTAATTAACCGGATACCACACGGTGGGTCAACTTACCTTAGTCGCCTTTTACGACACCTCGGTAAGAAATGAGGGTGGTACCATTCTATTCAGTCGGACACCCCACGGCGTAACTAATTTACGAGATATAATAAATCCAAATATTCGGTTCTTGCTATATCCACAATATAAATGTTATAAGTCTTGGTTACTTTCGTTAAGTTATGAAGAAAATGGTCCGCTCAGCGGACTCGCGTATTCGTCCGAAATCGCTCAAGGTGATGTTTTTTAATAAAGCGCCTAAATTATTTCGGTAAGTCAGTGGTACTAAAGATTTTATTGAGTTATGCTGACAGACTACGAGTTTCTGTGTTCAGTCTGGTTTCGAATTCCCCTGAAAACATAAAAAATTGCTCCGATCGCCAATAACACTTTACAGAAACATCTATTCATTCTAAATATCTGAAAATTTCATTAAACTTAATCCAGTCATTACGTAGTCTACAAATGACATACAGACAAACATTCATGTTTATGTATAAAGAAGATTTATTGTTATTTATTTGTATCTATTATAAATTTCAAAGTTCATTTATTTAACTACAAGTTTATTAAACGAAATGATAGGTACCGTATCAAATGTTCTGTTATGCAATTGCATATAACTTAAAAATGCAAACATCGAGTTGAAAGAGAAGCTTATACTTTTTTTTATTGCTCGCCTCCAAAAGACGTTTATGTTCCGTTATGAACTTTTATTATGTTGTCCTTTGCCAACTCTTGGTTAGTAATTCTTTTGTCCTACTAAATTGGTTTTGATTTACCAAATTACCCTTTATCATCCTAGTATTTTTATTTATATATACAATGACGTCCTAAAATCTAGAACTTAGAAAGCGGTGATATTTTATACACTCTCTTATATGTATTGAAAAACAAGGATAAAAATTGGAAACTAAGATATTCTTATTCTGAATGAATTTAATCAAAGCAATACGGGGACGTATACAAAATAATAGTAATAGATATGCCAGAATAGTGCAATAGTTATATTAACAATCAGGTTATTGTAAGCGTATACTTAACTTCTTTCTAACTTAGTAATTTTGCCGCGCATCCCTTTATATCAATTTCACAGTGAATGGATAACTTTAATTTTTTTAAATAAAAAGAAGATTGCAAAGTGTAAAGTTGGTATAATGTTAATCATAAAAATGCGTGTATCTCTGCCTTATTGAGACCTCTGTGACAATATTTATCTAAATAAAAGAATTGTATTAGTTTAGACATTATTATCTCCACTTGAATACGAAAAATATAAACTTTAATTACACAACTACTTTGCAATTTGTGGAAACATGCATTCAGTTAAATGTTAGCGCTCGCTTACTACAACTATTTATCAAATTAAAATCATAAAATTAAATATCTATAGGGAATAAGTAAATATACATTAAGACAAGTAAATTTTGTATATAGTAGTGCTATGTACAAGAAAGCACCGAGAAGCAGGAGCGATAGACGTCGCCGGCGCGGGCCTTGACTCGCCTCGGGCGTACCAGTTAACGCTTGCGGCACTCGATACGCTTGCGAAATTGTATGATGACCCACTTAACCGATTTCGTTTTGCTGCTTGTCGTTGCGGTTGTTCTATAAAGGTTTTTACCCTAAAATTATTTCGAAAAGTGAATTAGATGCGCTTCGTTGGTTAATTGTTAAGATAAAATTTGATTTGCATCGCTAACGAACGAACGTTTTTATGTCCCTTTATTTGTATTATTATTGTCGATGTTCCGTTCAAACTTGGGAAAACCGAACACTTACAGAATCGCTTTGATTAAGTCATTAGTTCCTCACGTTGTTTTCTGTTAAAACAAATGCAATTTTGGATTAATATAATTGTATATGTTTGTCCGAATTAATTATACTAGTAATTTTAAATATGTGAGTAATGAGTGATAGATGATGTAATTCCAAGTTATTGCTTATAACTTTTTTACAATTTAATATAATTGCCACTGTTCGTAGTTCAGTAGCCGTGTTTTTAAGAGTAAAGATTTAAAGTTGCGGTAAAATCAATAATTACAACAAAACCTTATTTTGTTGGAACTTCGGATAACTCAAGATCTTTCTCGACTCAACAATTTTTTATTCTATGTTCAATTTGATCGTAATTGATTGTTGTAGTCTTGCTGAACTGAAAGTTTTGGTTCTGTATAAATATAGGTAAGTTTTTTTGTAATCATGACAACGGCAGATTAAATTAAAAATTTGCTCCACTTGTAATATTAGAATAATTTTTAATTATGTAATTCTTTGACATTGGATTCTTCTATTAAATAGACATTCTATGTTACGACAGGTGTCATTTTAAGTAGTATTATAATTAAATTAAGTTCAATGCAATGGTGTCAAAAAATTCAAGAGATTCCGTATTTATTTAACACTGACGTGTCCAAAGCAAGAAAACAAACCCCTATTCCATTACATCTTCCTTTTTCTACATTTCAATATTTTACCTTTTTAACAAAACCTTCTTACGGTACCAATTGAGATTTGATAATATACGATTTTCCACACGGAGCAAATCCTAGCTGTCCAGATAGTCTCCAAGAGTCTGTTTAATATTGTTTTACTTATAATTTAGGAAGTAGTTTTTCTAACATGAATAAAATTAAGCCAAAGTAACGCCTAATTGTATAAATTAACTATAGCGATCATTATATCTGTCAAATATATTCTGGACACTTAAATAACGTAGGAAGATTGAACTTCAAAAAATTAGTCTCATCCAAAGAATATAAAGCTTTTGGGATTTCGAATATCTGATCCCTTAGAAGTTAGGCTAACAATGGAATGTGTATACTTGTTGCTTCTTCGATTCGCTTCTTCACGAACACCGTCGCAACTACGTCGTCTCTCTCGTCGTGCAGTGCTGCAACTCGTATTGATTTACCCGTAATAAAAAACGTAACTAACGCAACAGTGTTTACAAGGTGATAATCCTCAGGCGATCCTGTGCACGACGGCCGGCGCCGTGGACCGGTTATGTTAGCCACCGTCGGCCGCTCGCCGGTTTGACGTGATCACCTCTCTGTTGCTCTGTCTCACTTGTCCATGTCGTATGTAAATGACCTCGATTGTCCTCATTATTTTTTAATTTTATTTTTTTACACACTTTGTCCAAGCTTTTTTTACACACTGTAAAAGCTGTGATAGCCGAACAATGATACCTTGTAAAAAAGTTTGAATCGTGAGGAAACCTGCATATTATGGTGAATTCCTGTCATGATATGTGTAACCTAACAATTAACATTGGAGCAGTGTGGTGGGTATAAGCTCCAATTCTTATGGACACAAAAAGGAGAGAAGAAACGTATGCCCAGCAGTAGGATGGTAACAGGCCAAAATTTTAATATAACAATACATAAATAGCCCAATTCGCAAAACCGTATACAAGATTTTCGGACGTATACTTGTGAGATTGTGTTGTGTGATCTCACTTCACCATTTCACATGTAAATGACCTCGAGTGACCTCATTATTTTTTTATTTCCGTACAGGCTCCGTCGCAACCTTATTTATAGTCTGATTTATCAATAGAATTACATTTACATGGAATCGGTGACTTTAAATAATAGTCTAATTTGCAATTCCCTTAGCAAGATTTATAAAACTATGATTGATGTTTATTCATACCTGAAAAGCGATAAAAAAAATTCAATTGTTTTTACTCCTAGTAATTTAATACCGAAATACTCAAGTCGGGAATACCCGATAACTTTAGGACGTGCATTGGGTATTTCTTATTTCTCTTTGTTCTTTATTATGAATCTAACATTGTGGTAGGGGTCAGTCTTCCTTATCCTTTTCTTCCACTTCCACTTCGTCGTAGACATCGTCGTCGGTGACTTTGCATATACCCTTATCCTTTAGGACTACTTCTTACCATCTTGTCTTGGGTCTGGGTCTTCCCTCCGGCCTCTTGTTTGGGATGTAAAGCCGTAGTAATAAATTCCCGACGTAGTCAGGTGGCTTGTTCAGAATTTCAGGGTTTTGTATTTCTGAAATTGTTTTTTAAATACTCTTTTACCTGCAGTTATATCCTTAATCATTTTTTTTAAATTTAAATAACAATTCTAAACTATTAGTACAAAATATTTTTGTGTCTACGGCTAATTTCTAAAAACTACATGAAAACTATGCCACGGAACATAAATATTTACAGTAGAAAGTCAACCTTTGTAGAAAAATTTATATATTATAAGGTTGTTCGCGGATAAGTTATTAATTACATTTGGTTAAGATATAGAAATTAAATAATTATATTTCTTAATGTATTCGATTGAACCACACCTGGAATTAACCTGAGATTATTGATCTATTGAATAAATAGACTAATAAAAGGACAATATTGTATACATATTATACAATATTAACTTAGCAGCCTGCGATTAACAATGGGGGTTTTTTTATTAGGCATGATTAATGTTATTATTTGATGGAACCCTTGATATATTTTTCGGGTAATTTTCAAACCACTATCAACCACGCAGTGTTAATAGTGCTCCTTAACCATAAATTATTTTCATTTTCAATATTTATGTATAGTTTTGTTTAAACTAAAAAAAGTATCATGTAATTTTCGGTGAACCGCTTAACTATCGTAATATTATAATTCTTCGAATATCTCGCTATCGATGTGTTAGTTGGAGACGCTGGCACATATCCAACATGCACATAATAACTACAATTCAATGAGTGGCGGACCAGAATAGTAAATAAGTGTGTGGAGGGTGTAAAAATAGATACGGTTCCAGTCGCCTAGCGAGCATGCGGTTGCACCTCCCAGGTGCGTCGACCGTTGTCTCCGTTGACTTACTATCAACCCGCGACTTTGCATGCTTTACTGCCAATTATAATTCAAATTCAAAAAATACTTATTCAATATGTTTTGCTGTGATAGCTCATAGGTATAGACCGTATGATTCTTTCGGGAGGGTCTTGGGTCAAAACCAAGTTAGACAAGCACCAATGAGTTTTATCTGTTAAAACCTGCCTAATTGATATTAGCAATTTATCACACGCTTTTTGGTAAAAGTAAACTTTGTGAAGAAACCTGAGTGTCTCTAGAAAGTTCTGGGGATATGAGTAATCCACCAAACCGCCTTAAAGCATCGTGGTTGGTGTTTACACCAAATTTTTTCTCATAAAAAAAACGAGAGAGAAGGCTTACGCCCACTAGTGGTATCCCACTCTTGCAACTGAAATCTAAGCTTTCTTATCATTTTTTATTATTGTTTTCCCTAATAGTCATAGTGATATAATGATGATTATTTAAACAATTTATTAAGGTTTTTGTAAATTGGTTGAAATACGAAGATAATGTTGGGAATGTCGGAAAAGTTAAGGCGCTTGACTTAATCCGGGAATTTGCTTTCACCGGAAAGCGAAAACTGAATCGAAAATATTAGGTACTCAATTAAGTGCTCAAGTTTTTTTTTAAGGAAACTCATATTTGGCTACACAATGTTTGAACCCCCGCACCTTTTTGTAGGGATTACATGCTCTAACAGTTTGACCGTAATATAGTTGTTATATATTTAGCTAGTTACTTATTTTTTTTTTCAAATATTATAATGTAATAAATTTTTTTAGTATCAATTTAAATACTTATTAAATATTATAAAACTCATAGGTTTGCTGTTCAGGTAGGTTCGAACCCGCAAATTCTCGAGCCACCGTTCAACCAATATGTCTGCTATCTTCTATTCAAACATTTTCTTAAATATACTTATTATGTACATAATTCATAAACAATTATGTTCAACGGTGTCGTAATAGGTACTCTAATCATAAAATATTAATTTTTAGCTTATCACGTCATCTTCACTTTCCTTTCTTGCAAAAATGCACGTCCGGTTTGTTTAAGTATAATTTTTTGTGAGCACACTTTTAGTTTATTTAGTGTATTAACTAACCAGACATTACGTAAAAATCACATCACTTTTAATTTAAAACACATTAAAAATATTCAAGGTTATGTTATTCGTGCGTACTTAGTTCCTTAATATTCAATATAGATGTATGCAAATATGAGTATGTACAAAATTTAAAATCCTATGTTTAGATAAAGATATATAACAACGATATTTTTCCTTAAAACTTGTTCAATAATAAAAGCAATTTTCTCAAAAGTCAACACATTTAATCTTATTCAACAAATGACACATAATCACGGCGACAATGTTTTATTTTGTATTAACTCTATGAAGGAGGTTGTATTGAAAACATGTTGTAACAGATATTTAGAAATACATAATATATTGAGAACGTTCTAACTTATCACGTACTCAGTCTCAAAGAAAGAAAGCAGAACAAAATACTATTAATTTACTTAAATAACTTAATCACGCTAAAATGAATAAAATTAAAAAATAATTTAGACTGCAACGAGCCTATCACAATCTACTATAGCTCTGGAGTCTTATTTATTTTTTGGATATTTTGATCGCATGTTTAAACGATTTATAGAAGCAGGCGTTACTTTATAAAATCATGTTACTGTAATGTTGTGATACGTGTGGCGACTTGTTCTGAATGTATAGGGTATGTGATTGTTACCTGCTTCCATACGCTTATCATTACATACATTCTCTTAACAAACGCGGATTACAGCAAAATATTTTTATTGTAACTTCTGCATTTTTTTATTACTTTTATTAACAAAATTGATTTATGTTAAAGCTAGTCAAAGATTTCTGATATCACACTAAAATTGCAATGAATCTTTTAAATAAAACGACCAGTATCATCCTCCTGCCCTTATCCCACTCTAAGTAGGGTCGGCACAACATGTTATAAACATGTCTGCCTAACGTCTGCTTACCTTAGTCGTATTTTACGACACCTCGGTAAGAAAGAGGGTGGTCTATTCTACTAAATCGGATACCACACGGTGAGTCAACTTACCTTAGTCGCCTTTTACGACACCTAGGTAAGAAATGAGGGTGGTACTTTTCTATTCAGTCGGATACCACACGGCGTATAAAATGATCCAGTATATGTCTGGTAAATTGGCTTAAGATTCGAATCTTTTCTACCGATGACTATGTTAGTCATTGGTAGAAAAGTCTTACATTAATCCTTTGTCTTTGAACATTTATGAACTTAAACTGAACTTGAACGCATTTTATCGACCGAAAAGTTTGGCCTCATCAATTGCAACGGCCGATTTCCGTTAGTCTCATATGACAGCAATATCGCATATTATCTATGTCATCTAATGAATCACCGAGTAATCTATGTACAATGAACCCGACATAGTAATGCAAAATTGTGTATTGTATTATTTATTAATGTAGGTACCTAAGTTGAATACGATTTGATCCGTCGGGTCGACGTCCTCCCGAGTCGCTTTATTTACACCATCGCGTTTCGAGCCCGTTATTGCAAACCTTGAAAACAGGATTCGCTTTATTATGCACATGAAAACATCTTTATCTGAAACGAATGTTACACACTGTTCGTACTACTTCGTTTAAAACTTGACTGCAAATGATTAGCGATTGTTTGCATTGGTCAAACAATATAATACTTCTAACTACTGTGTTAATTTGGTAGTGGAAAATAACGCTCTGTTAATATACTACGTATTGGAAACGTTGGTATAAATAATTTTTTTTAAGGCGTAACCAAATAGGATAATAATTTATTGGTCTTTGGATGTAAATGCGGTTGTAAAGCCAATGTTAAAAGTGATTGGACTCATTTTGCAACTGTTAATTTATCTTATTATACTTGACCCAGTATCATCAAACATGAGATACTAAAGTGTTACAATATCAATATTTATTTTTGTAATATAGAAACACAACAGTTTGACAACAGAACTAAAACGTTTAATACATTTAAATAATGGATAGGGTTATAATATTTTTAAGTAAGAGTTTTATTATGATAAAAATGTCATCATTATTTCATATATATAAATTTATAATTTATATACACATAAATTTTTAAATATACTAGAAACAGCCGTGTGGTATCCGACTGAGTAGAATAGATCACCCTTATTACTTACTGAGGTGTCGTAAGACTAAGGTAAGTCGATCCACCGTTTTGTATCTGGTTGAGTAGAATAGACTGTCGATAGAGCTGTCCTAAACTACGACTAAGGTAATTTGACGTCAGGCAGGCGGCCGGTCGTGAAATACGTAGCCAAATCATGTAAGAACATGTTTATAGTATGCTGTACCGACCCCAATTAGATTGGGATAAAGGCAAGAGGATGTGAAACAACTTAAGCACATTTGGTGGTTTGAATTGAATTGAAAATAGAACACAATTGAAAATAGAACATAAATTTTTGCCAATTTTGTATTGAATTGCTATTTGACTACTTTTATAAATTTCGATTCGTATAATGCAAATATATCGTTGCTGAAATCGCCTTTATCAAATGATAATGACCAGGGCCACGTGATCAAACAATGGTGTTTACATTTGCCACAAGGACTTGACTTGAATGAAAGCCGAGTTTAATAAACCTAGGTGTTTCTCATTACATCTTAGTAATACATCCTATGATGAATTGCTAGTTTTTGATATCGCGGAAGTTATATACAATAGCGATATTTTATTTTTGCTAACGAGATAACATTGTAATATATTTACTTATTTGAGAATAATTTCCATGTTTTTTTATTACTTCTTGTTAAATAAGTATCAAGGAAGTATTTAAGTAATTTTAGGTTCGAATTTATCTGTATTTGATGAAAGATTTGCAAACTTTAAAATCTGTTTTCGATGTATCCTGATGTCAACTTACCTTAGTCGTATTTTACGACACCTCGTTTAAAAAGGGTGGTCTATTCTACTCAACCGGATACCACACGGTGGGTCAACTTACCTTAGTCGAATTTTACGACACCTCGGTAAGAAAAGAGATGATATTATATCTATCTTAATTTTATATACTTATTGAATCTTTGAAACTGTGATAATTAAAGGTATTTAAGTAAACAATAATTAATATCTACTAGCAATGTATTAACGCCTGAATGTAAAGATATAACTAATATTTGCAGTTATTTTTCCTGTAATTTTTTATAACTACATTTTAGTGACGTAGTTTGTTTTAAATGACGTAATTTGTGCATTATACATAGCAATTTGTTATTAGAACGGTTTACGGACAATTCAGTTCAAATACACATCTATACCATTATCATAAATGCGATTGTCCGTCTATTTTGCTTTCACAGCTAATCCGCTGGAGTAATATTGATGAAATTTGGTACAATTAACCCATATATAACGGCTTAACATAGACAGTAAAAAACACCCATTACCCAACATCACACAATCCAACCATCATTTTCGTCCTAGTCAAATATCCATCCACATATTAAACACTCGTTTGGTTACATGATTTTCATCCCTACTCATTACATGTCCTTACTATCTTAATTTTGTGCTTCTCGTCTTTTCTAGAATGGGCGCAATTTTCAGACTCTCCTTTTATAATTATTTTGTGTTTTATCCGGTCTTGTCACTAAAAATTGACATATCATTTGTGATATTTGACACTACTGTAATAAAATTACTTTTCTTAATTTCTTAGTGTAGAGGTTGTCTGTCTGTAAGAGATCACTCTTAGTGATAAGACCGCTTTTGCACTTCTGTATGTGTTCCTGTTTATTTTAATTTCTTTTGTCTTGTATTTCCTATGTATTTGATGTGCAATAAAGAGTTTATTATTATTAAAAAGGTTTTTAACCAAACGATGAAGTAAAGAAATTCAAGTTGGTATTCGTATTATGCCCAGTTCGTTTGCTCCGCGTCGTGATCTAATAGGTAAGAATCGTGTTTACGAAGGTGCTGGGAGCGGCGGAACCGTTCTGATTTCCTCGTGGTAATTGCGGTGGTATGCGGACGGTGGTGTCGTCTTATTCGGAGTACGGGCCGTACGTGCGTGTTGTTCACTTTCACTTTGCACCGCGCACAGTAGCGCACTTTACTACTTGATACCACCTGACGATAGATTACACTCAGGCATGTCACGCGGTAGCATTCGACAAAGGTCTGTTTTCGCAATCTTAAATGTTTTCATTGTTTTCGGGTTGCCTCTAAATTGTTTCGTTAATGCCATCTAATTTTGTACTTGCAATATAAACTTAGAACTATTTATCATTTTATATTTCTTGTACGTATGCCGGATAAAATACTCATTATTGGTATTAACGATATGTTACATTCGTATTCAGACTGTACCTTATGTAACTGACTCTCTCGCTCTAGGATGGAAAATCGCGCTACAAATTTTTTGCTGTAAATTAATCTATAACGATATTAAGATATAATTTTATTCATATAAATGTACAAAGAGCCTGATTATGTTATTGCAATTAATAGTATAAATAAGAATCAAAGTAGGAATTAAATGGTATGGTAACATTAGGTAATTGTTGTTTCAAATGGTAAAGGAATAAAACATACATAGACATTATTGGATTCATGTGTGAGAGCTATGATTTATATACTTAAAATAAAACATCAAAAAATATATTTGTCTATTTATATTACGAGTACGTTCTTATTTTATAAATAAATCTAACAAAGCGATTTAAAATTAATATAGACATACTTAAGTTAGAAGCAGTGTACTTGAAATATAAAAGCTTATTGGCTAACTAAAATATCTTTAGTTATTTAGACATGTACAAATCAGTAAAGTGGTTTAAAGCTCGCGACCTTAATGCGAACACCGTTCGACCTTTGGGGACAGTGACGGTCATAAGATACATGAATCGCCGTACGCTCTTTAATGCCTTCTCGACACTATCGGCGATGATTGTTTGTCGTGCGATCGTCTATAATCGTACAATCATCATCTTCATCATCAGCACGATCATCGTACAAGTTTGCACCCCATCGTCCGTATTATCATATGATACATACGAGCAAACGTATCTCCCAGCAATTCCTTTTGATGCGTGTCTGATAAACTCACAATTCCCGGGTTGTGAGCGATCATAGGCGATGATTGGCGAGTACAGCAGACTATGCCCTCTCGTAATCATTTGTAATCGGCGATTATGAAAAACAACCATAAGATTTTCGTTTTTAAAACGTTTAAAACTGCTACAATCTATAAATGCAAATTAAAAAGCGTACCTTGTTTTTATACCACGTAGTTTATGAAGTGGAACATTAAATACACATATATACAAAATAGTGTCTTATTACAAAGGTCCGCTGTTTGACCGTTACGTAATTTCATTGTTTGTACATTTGAAATTTAAATCGCGAGTCACCAGAAAGAATTGTTAGTTCGATTACCCGAGTTTGGAAATATAGCATTGGATTTTTATTTAAATCGTTAATAGTTTATTATTCTGCTTAGGTTTTATTTGTTCTTTGTTATGATATGTAATTGCTTAACCACATATCTTAGTTACTTATGGTGTGATGATATATTCTGTGACTACAGAGGAAGTATCGCCGAGTATGCGAAGTGAGTAGAAAATAGCTAATTAATTAAGCTCTATTATCGTTAAAGAACGTCGATCAAAAGTTTTAAGGCGTTGAACCTGGCTGGTTTAGGGCAATGTTTACTACAAGGCTGTGACTAATTATAACGATGATGGATTTATTGCGGAAAGCGACAACGTACCAATATCACGAAATTAAAAGTTCCCGTTGCTAGTTTTAATCTTTGACAAGTTGAACGTAGATTTGTATTTCAATAGAAAGAGGGCAGGAGAATGGAGAAAGAAAATATACATTGTGTTTTGGATTTTAGTTGCCAGACTGATTGTGTCTTTTACTATCCTATTGTTGGACAAGGCAACCTCTTTTTGACTAACCGTCTTTGCAGTTTAATTAATAATCCTCGCATCGTTTTCCTCAATACTGAGGGTCGTGATTCCCTGATTGTGGTTCCATTATCTTCCGGACAGTTGCTCGCCACTTGTTCCTCTCCATTGCTGGATGAAGAGCACCGTGTACATTAAGGTCGTCCAAGGTCGTATTTGGTCAGTCCACCTAATTGGACTACGTCCTCTTGGTCTTTTGCCGTCACTCTTTCCGGTAACCATGAGTCGCTCGAGGTTGTTTCCTTATTTTCTGATGAACTTAATTAATAAAGATGCCAAAATAAATTCAAATTTTGTTTCTGTTTGTCATCACAAAATACATTACACAAAAACAATTTAGTATCTTTTAAGTACCGCACTGTGTCCGGGTTTCCCCTAGCACGATCTCAATAAAGATTGTTAGAGACGGTCTTTTTAGTAATATCAGTATAATTATTCTGTACTCGGTATAAGGGGATTTTCCCTGGCGATACCTCATTATAAAAGTGACATTGAACTTTTAAAAATTGAATTTAAATTCCAGTTATCTTAGTTAGTTCCAGAAATATTTTGGAATGAGAGAGAAAAAAACTAATTGGTGCCTACCCAGGGTTTACACTCGTAATCTCGCGGAAGGAGGCGGCGGGGCGGATCCGGGAAGTCGAGTCCTTGGATCCGATCCGCCGTAGGCGAGCGGGGCGCAGGCGACTCGCCGAAGTCCGTCGCATGCCGCCCTAATGGGGACCTCCGAGCGGTCCGAACGGGGTATCGGACGCTCGCTGGAGTTAGGTCCCCGAGGCGGTCGATGCATCTGGTGCTCCCGATGCATCGATTAGCGGAGGGAGGGGCCACTGTTTAGAGAGGCCCCGACCCGGAGGTGGCGCTCTCCGGGGTACAGAGCTGCTGCTGGCGGGGATGGGGGCAATGTCTTCATAGGTACCCTGTCCCCGCCACCAGCAGCGTGATGGAGCACTGTCAGGTTTTTAGTCGTCCCCGTCGGGCGGTGATGACCCATAATGGGTTTTCCTGACATAAAAAAAAAAAAAGGGTTTACACTCGTGACCTCTTCGAAAGAGGTCGAACGGTTTCACCGTTTGGCCATCGCAGTTTTGAAGCCTAGAATGTTGCTAAATGAGCATGTTTTGTAGTAGTTTAATCAGATTAACTGTCAATGCAATAGAAACCCCATAGCATTATATAAAAACAACATTATATAGACATTCACTATTCTGTATAAATTTTGTTTGTTTTGGTTTTTTAACTAATTTTTTATTTATTGCGACATAAACCGACAGAAACTAAAGTTGTATAAGTAAATATTGTTAAGGAAAAGGGATATAATATTAATATGTTGATAATTATATAAATGATAATGACGTTTAGATTTTAATTACCTCTAGTTATTAACGAGACTGAAGTAATACAATAAATTAATAATGAAGTTTCATTTCTGATGTAACATTTTTGAATCGTTAGGACATATTAGGAAATATTAAAATATATTTTAAATAATCTCAAATTTTATCTGCTTCCATGTAAAGCACAGTTACGTTGTATAAAAAAACTTTACCAACATTAAAAATGTAATGTGTTAGATCAAAATAAATATCGACCTTTACAAGAATCCTTACACCGACTTTACTCCTAGAAATGGTTTTTGCATACGTTCTTTAAGTTCTTAATCTAATAAGTATTTTTTTTACCTAATGACGTTTAAATCCTTTTATTTTATGTTACGTGTTGCGTATCAGAACATTTGATATAAAATAACGCGAAAAACCTGTTTTTTTTTCTTTCTTAAATTCCATATACCATTAATTTTTACTGAGTATGTAGTGTTATATATTATTTGAATTGAAACGATTATTATATGATATTTGCAATGTCATCATCCTCCTGCCCTTATTCCACTCTAAGTGGGGTCGGCACAACATGTTACAAACATTTTATCACATGATTTGGCTACGTATTCTACGATCGGCCGCCTGCCTGACGTCAACTTACCTTAGTCGTATTTTACGACACCTCGGTAAGAAATAAGGGTGGTATATTCTACTCAGCCGGATACCATAAGGTAGGTTGATTCACCTTAGTTGCCTTTTACGACACCTCGGTAAGAAATGAGGGTGGTACTATTGTATTCAGCCGGATACCACACGGCGTGCAAGAAGCAATCATATAATCTTTAAAATTCGTACCATCTATACTATATATCTATATTTGACACACATACTAACTAACTTTCACTAATAATAATATACTACGAATTTTTTTCTGACATTTCTGAATATTTTTCAAATTTATCACATTCTATGAACATATGTCAATTTTACCACCATTTTCAAGTTAGAAGTTACTGCGTCCAACTATAAAAAATAATTTTTACCTCAAAGTGAAAGTTAGCAGCCAATTACGGGGACCTATCCAGTTATCAAGTTGGATCACTATTATTTACTCGACGCAAATATTTCTTATACTGCTGTCGTAAATGTGCTGTACCTTAAGTATTTTTGTACATAGTGTTTTATTTAGAAAACCTATAAATAAAATTGTGATAATAGCGGCCTGTTACTATGTCACAGCTGGCCAAAGAAAACCTCCGTCTCCACAGAGATGGACCAAGCTGTTCCAGTGCGGATTAGCAGATTTCTAATTCCATGTATTCTCTGGCAATATATTTTGAATAAGCTGTGATAGCCCAGCGGTAACACCGTTCGACTTTCGGGGAGGTCACCGGTTCAAAACCGGGCCGACTCCATTGAGTTTTTCTGTTATAACTTATGTGTCTAATTGATAATTGCAATTTATCACACGCACTTCCGTGAAGGAAAATATCGTAAAACCTGCATATTTCTAGAGAATTCTGGAGATATGTGTACCAATTCGCATAGAAGCAGAGTGGTAGGTCTTAACTCCAATCCTTCTCTCCAAAAACGGAGAGAAGAGGCCTATTCCCAGCAGTGGGAGAGGAACAGGCCGCTACTTACTTATATTTTGAATATAAGAGTGGGTTTCAATGTAAAAAGCAAAATACAATTTGCAAACATTTGAATGTTTAAGCTAAATTATGTCAAACCATTATGAACTCTATGTCTGGAGCAGTACCAATCATTTTTGAATATTTGTAATTTCACTCACAATAAAATTCAGAGCCTGGGGTTTGAACCCGCTAACATAACGATCAAATTTTTCACCGTTCAGCCATCATAACAGCTAAATGATATCTGGGTTTCCTTATTCCCGAAGATAACCGTAAAACAAGTGCATCAAAAGATTGTCCGGAATGCGGTTGACATAATGCTGTTTTTCCATTAGAGAAGGGAAAGTTGGCTTGTTTGAATGATGCACATCATACTCAGCTAATACCGCTTTCGATGTCCAAGTAGGAAGGGCGATTATCTTTATTTAAAGATTGTTTACATAAAAGAATACGTCAATACATACAACAGGCTTGGGACTTAAAGACTTTGGGCTCGATATACTTACTAAGTATTGGATTTTATTTCACACACCAAAACACTACCGTATCCATGTTAATAATCAAACCAACCTCCAACCTCCTGTCCTTATCCCACTCTAAGTGGGGTCGGCACAACATGTTATAAACATGCTGTCACATGATTTGGCTGCGTTTTTACGACCGGCCGCCTGCCTGATGTCAACTTACCTCTGTCGTATTTTACGACACCCCGGTAAGAAAGAGAGTGGTCTATTCTACTAAACCGGATACCAAACAATGGTTCAACTTACCTTAGTCGCCTTTTACGACACCTCGGTAAGAAATGAGGTTGGTCTATTCTACTCAGCCGGATACCACACGGCGGGTCGACTTACCTTAGTCGCCTTTTACGACACCTCGGTAAGAAATGAGGTTGGTCTATTCTACTCAGCCGGATACCACACGGCGGGTCGACTTACCTTAGTCGCCTTTTACGACACCTCGGTAAGAAATGAGGGTGGTCTATTCTACTCAGCCGGATACCACACGGCTAATCCATGTTAATAATATCAATACTGAAATAACTTTCTGTAATGCTTTAAAGCCAAAATATCTTAATAGGCGAATAAGTACAGAGATATTTTAAAATAAAGGACAAAGTCTTACTAAATTAAATGTTCTATACGGTTGAAGACGTAGATAGAGTTCATAAACATGACTAAGAAAAATAAAATACACCTTTATATAATTTAAAGAATCACGTATTAGGATCCTTACTATAAAAGTTATGATATAATTATGCTACAATGTGAATGTAAATCGATTTAGTCTTTAGTTTTCTTATCTATGGTTGATTATATTTTTTACATAAATTTTCTTCGAATTAAATTGCAAATTTATTTTTATATATTCTGTATTGCAGACACAATCGTATTTTTTTAAATATAATAAGCATATTAAGCAGCTGATTAAGCGAAACCAATATAAAGTAGCGAATCAAAAATATATTTTTTTATTTTCTTTAGTTAAAGGATATCTCTAACAGTCAATCAAATACATTAGTGAACTGACAAAAATTTAAAATACAAACATAAAAAAATTAAACATCATGAAAAAAAATGTTTAAAAATTATTGTAATGTATTTAATTTCATGTTTATTACATTACAACCACAAAATAAAATTGTATTTTATTATTAAAATAAACATTTGTGATAATTAAATATTTATATTGGCACGGACTAATATAAAATATATATTAAGATTTTTTTATATCATTAATGTGTGAATATTGTTAAAGACAGTTTCGACTTTCATAATAACGCCAGTTATATTGAACTCAACTCTCAGACATTATATGTACGATAAAAAAATCAGATAGCGACACTAGCTAGGTCTTAATTTGCCCTATTACTCTTACTTGGACCAAAAAATACACATTTCACAGCACCAAGACAGCAAACAATATGAAACGCATAGTGTAGATATTAACGCAAACGGACATCGTGGCTTAGATTTTTTTAACATATTTATATTTTTGACTACTACTACCACACGTTCTGTATTCAGTAGACATACAGCAACATATCTACATAGTTGCATAATTATATTTTTTGTGTGTTATAATATACAATAACAAAAAATACGATTACCGCTATAATTCGAAAAAGTGATTTATTGATAGAAACTTAAGGTTTCAATTTTTTTAATTGACCTTTGAGGAATGTTATCTTTGTTTAGGTTTAAATCTTTACGTGAGATAAGCGATGTTTGATATTTACACATATGCATACATTGTTGCCATAAAATTGCTCTCTGACACCGGATTAATTAACTTTAATAAACATATATTTTCAACAAACAGATGTGTTCATTTAATTAATTGTTAGCGATTAATTGTTTATTCAATCTTTTTATTTGACCAATGGGCGTCCGAAGCTGGACAAAAGTTCGTTTAAGGGGTTTCCAGATTATACCATCTTGCGCCGCTTTTATCTAACTGCTCACCGAGAACTTTTAATAGCGATCTGTTTACCTATGGGAAAGTTTGTCAAAAATTGGGTTTTGTAAGATTAAATCATATTACATGTTAACTGATTTACCTCCACGATACAACTAAGCTACTTACATGAAGCGGGGACAAACAATCAAAGGATTGTTAACGACAATTACGAAAAATTTAATAAGTTCTTTATGCCTTTTTATTATTACTTTTTGAGAAGACTTTTCGAAATACGCATAATGAGAAAATCATGCGAGGAAATCAGTGTTAAATATGTAAGTGGAAGGATATATGACTAGAAGGAGGCCTCATAAGGGCATTCATATAAGAAGAGTACCACCAGACTTAACAAATGATAGGAGGGAATGGAAGAAAAAACATTCTGTGCCGATCCCGACTGGGAGAAGAGCAAGAATGACTATGTTTATTGTGCTATGTATATTATAAACTTTATTGACAAAGTTTAATCTTTTCTCTTGTAAGAGATCTTACAAGAGAAAAGATGAGGTAATTTTTCTGAACAAGATTATAATAAAAATTCCAAGTAAAAAAATAACACAAAGTACTCTACATTTATTATTTATACAATTTATTACGTGTTTGAATATATTATCTAGGGTTTTGAATAATTTAAGGTACTAAAATTTTTATCGATAATAATATACTAAGAGTCGTTTGTAGGCGACGTTATCTTACAACGGAACAGGCAAACTAACCACAAATGAGTGAATCACCTCTTTTGTGGTTATGTCTTGGCCAGCGTCTTCTATTATAGATAGACTGCTTATATCGGTACTTTTAAGTAATTAGGTTCATAAATAATGAGAATTAACAAACAATAACAAGAGGACTAATTTTGATATGGTATTATTGAAAAAAAAAACATACTCAAATATTCCAGGAACTCTCCAAAGTGAAAGTTCCTTGCGAAGTTTTCCTTTGTCGAAAAACGTGTGATTAATTGCAACTACGGTCTAAGGCACTTACTTTTACTACTAGCGTTACTAGGGTCTATTACTCTAAGCTGTGTTCCGAGATCACAGACGGTACGACGTTGCCTAATGCTAGTAATTTCTGCGATCCACTCTTCACGTATTTCAGTATCAAATTTATTCCAAACTAAACAATGTGTATTGCAGAGTTTAGAATAAATCTAAATGTCAAAATTAACAAAACACAACAACATGCGTTCGACAAAGGAGATAAAAATATTGCAGAAGTCAATGTATTTGATATGTCAATTTATAATTTATCTGTTCAATATCAGCATTAACCGGACAATTAAATGGACAAAACGCAATGGCTAAATAGAGCCAGCTTAGATATTACGAAAGCTCGCCATGGAGTCGATAATAAATTACACCTGGCGGACTTACGTAAGTCAGGTAAAAGTTACCGCTCGCTCGCAACTATTTTGAACTTCGGATTACGAGAAAATTAAATTGCAACCTAAACACAATATTATGAACGTCCAATGTACGTGTTCACATCAAATGTAATTAGGTACAGTGATTGATTCATACCCTAGCTTCAATATACCAATAAGTATGCAATACTCAAAGTAGCCTTCGCCTCAAAACGCATTTTAGGTCGAATTGACACGATCAACGATTGTACGTAATTTTAAATAGTACCACAAGGCTTAAATATTAATGACAAAACCTATTAAGTTAATTGTATTTCTAAAATTATAACATTATTGATCTATTTTCTTAAGGTCATCTTATCTACCTAAGAAACATCACCTATAAATTTGTATGTAGGAAAAGA
The DNA here is from genome assembly GCA_029227775.1 of Morpho helenor. Classification (NCBI taxonomy): domain Eukaryota; kingdom Metazoa; phylum Arthropoda; class Insecta; order Lepidoptera; family Nymphalidae; genus Morpho; species Morpho helenor. The sequence continues at coordinate 8,217,837 of JARGCU010000006.1, forward strand.
GACAGAATCCTTAATGTATCTCACATAAAGGTTCTGTTCACTTTAACGTGCGCATCAATTACCCAACATAAATATAGCACATATATTTAACACTAACACAATGCTCATAGTATCAGCGACATCCCACAAGATTATATCTTCATCTTAAAGTAGATATACTTTGTAACTTGTCTACCCGCGGCGTGAGCGTCTAGCATTCGTTAGGAGTCAACGTTCAGATCGTTACTGATTCTAATTCATAATATTTAAATCCGTTTTTGATCACTTGCGGGATCCCAGTTTTATTTTCAGTTGGTGCTTTTGCTGGATTTAGTTTGTAGCTGTATGAATAGCCTTGATGTTGAAGAATAAGGATGAGAGCGAGTGATTTATAAAAAGATGTTACGGCTCAAAATACGTGCAGGCACCTATAAGTTTCAAATACAAACTGCATCTCTTTTTGTAAACTAATATATCACAATTGTATAGAAATACAAACTTCAATCACTAAAGAATACGTTTCAAGACATATTAATTATTTTGATTGCAGTACTTTGATTTATAATTTGGATTAAAGCTAAATAAATAGTAAAAGTACATGTTTACTTCAGGATATTTTCCAACCAATCTCTTGCAAACAAGTTTCAATAAGTCGGGAACCGGTCTCGCTCACAATTGTTTTCGCCCTAGTAGCCGTCTGCTTCGTAACAACCATTATACAACAAATCTTATTAGCTGAACCAGAGTTACGTGGCATCTAGACCTGACGTGTTCAATTTCCTATAACGCATATCCAATTGCTATACATAATTTTTCTTTGTTCAATTTAACTGACCATGTTAGATTGAAACGCAACAGATTTTTTAGTAGCAGTTTATAAACATGTATATTTATACTTTACACTCAAAAAAATATATATCTCAGCTATAAATATGTCCATTCAAACACGCTAATTCTAAAAGCAAGTGAATAAGTGTTTGCCGAAAGTGAAATTTTTTACAGCTTGACGCGAATTAAGTAAACGGTGATATTTTTGTTCATTCATATGACAAATTGCTGCGCAACGACTTATATTGAACACGAGTTACGATAAGTTATAGCTCCGTTATAGCGATTAAAAAATTACGATATTTGTTTTTTAAACCGTAATTATAAACTATCATTTAATTTTTATTATTATATCTTGATTCAAATTTCTAATAATGACGCATTACCGTGCGTGTAATTGTCTCAAATAGTTATTTATTTAATGTATTATGGATAACATAAGAGGATCATAATTAAGCCCAACTTTTTTTAGCATTTGCTGAATTTATGAATATAATAGGTATAGAGTGAGGATGTATACACAACTATAGAAATACACACAAATAGTTGTACACAGCATTAAAAATATAGACCTATTTTTGATGCTGTATATACCTGTTATTAGTAATGGTAATTCTCTGGCCGAATGTCATCATTAAGTTATTCTATATTGTTATAGACGCTGTTGGTATATCTTGAAATAAATAAATAGATATAGCCGCGTGTAATGTGCATCTTTAAGTACATAGTAGATACGAATCGTTTGAATATCCGTTTTGGTCAATGCGGCGCACCTACTTCTACAGTATTGAATTCAAAACATCGAGCGGTTATGCAGTGAGTTTGTCTGCTTTATTGTTCACTATTATTTTTTTATCAATTGAAATCTTACTGAGCAATCATTTATAAACAGTTTAATTGTAAACTAAGTCACTTTCCATATTTATTATGAAACTAAAACTTCGCTATTTCGCTAGTACGTTAAAGAAAAGATTGTCATACAATTGACTGGCCCGTTGGCGTGGTTAGCAGTGATCCTGTCTTTAACTCCGCAGTTCGCAGGTTCGATTCCTGCCGGGGTCCAACATTTTGCTATAAAAATGTTGCTTCTTCGAGCCAGTGTGTCTGGGTGTATAATTATTCAACCAGTTGTCACATATAACACAAGTATTGAGTTACTTCTTTTGGGGACGGACAACCGTGTGTGTAATTGTCAATACATAAATATATAAATATTTTTATATCATATTTTAAAATCTGAGTCTAGTGTAGCTTCTATATTATATAGAAGAAGTTAAAAAAAACTTCTAGTCCTTTGGTGTCAGTTACCACCAAAAAACGGCATTTGTGTATTAAATTAAATAACTTTTAAAACAAAATGTATAATTTAAATAATACAGATAACATTAACAACTGTCAAGATTATCTTCCATACTACCTGTATTTAAAAGTATTTTTACATTCCATGATTACATATTTTATTATACTCGTTGTTGTGATCGAAATGCTTATTAAAAAAATAGCCTTTTCTAATAAATGCAATTTGATTTTCGAATAATATGCCGTTTTATGTTGTTTGTTTTGTGTAAATAGATATGTTAAAATATAATCGATATTTTATATTAATAGGTTATTTAATTATTATAATCGATTTTGCTTAACATTATAAAAGGTTTTTTAAAACATCGATTATATTAATAACTCTTTCTTTTTTTTTTTACTTTCCTTCTTTTGTTTAATTGACATAAGATTTCCGTGACATTAATAAATTATTAAAGACAAGTCACTAATGTAGCCAAACAATATTAAACGAATTCCGCAAACAGCGCAACAAAAACAGCAATTTTTATTCGTACTAGTCCACATTATTATTCTTAGTCTATTCTATTAAAATATTGATGTTAAAAAAGCAACTTTTGAAGTAGTGAAAAAAAACAATTATTATTCATCGATTTTTTCGATTATTCCACTCCAATTTACATCTCTATGTGTAACCTCCATAACTTTAGATTACATATCTTTTTTCATGATATTGTTTTATTTGTTTATCACAAGGTAAGTCTTGGTTCGCTCTTCTTTATATTAACTTATTTATTCAACATACTATTTATTTGTTTTACGTTTTCTTCTCATTTACTATTATCAATTTTAGTTCAAGAATAACACACTTTAGAGTATCCATTTCAAAATGTTTGTGTTGAAACCATTGACTCTGAAATGAAATTTGGCAACGCAATCCTCTATTTCAGTCTTACAGTAGTTGTGAATTGAAATGATTGTTTTGTAACTTGAGATACTGCACGATGATTGTATAGACAACGTAGTGCGTAACGGTGATGTACGTAATGTTTGTATATAATCGACATCAGCTCCACAAGTAACCTATATACTATAGATACCCCAGACGGAGGCGTGGCCGTCGTCACGGCGTATCGGCGCCGCGTCTCTGAAAGGATCATTCTAGATCCAAATTTCACACCCACCTCTCGAAATTGGACTCGCAATTAATTTTCATTTGATTGGAAATGATAACTATGTAGGTTAAGTGACAATAATTATTCTTAAAGAAATCCTACTTCCTACTAATATTATAAATGAGAAAGTTTGTGAGAAGGGATGTACGTTCTTACTCTTTGACGGCGAATCCGCTGAACCAATATTGATGAAATTTGGTACAATTATTCCTTATACACCGGGGTAACATATAGCCTAATATATAGTAATCCTGTTATTTCTACAGTAATAGGATGACATTGAAAATTCAGTATGAAGAGGGTTTTGGGGGAGAAAAATCGTTCTAGCTAGGTTTTATTAAAAATCGTTTTAAAAAATGTTTGGGATATTAACTAATTTAAACAATATTACATTTATAAAAATCGGTAAAGTAATCAGTCACTAGATAGTTCTTCAGAAAACTTCATATGTACATAATACCTGAAAATGTCATTTTTGGGCATTCGGTTATGAACATAAAGCATTAAAATAGAAAATTAAAAACCTTCTTGTATAATAGCTTGATCTATGTCAAAAATTCCTTGGTTCCAATTTCGACTCTCGTGTAGTCTCGCGCGTTTCGCACCTTGATCTAAATACTTGCGACATTGTATAGATATCTAGTAGTGCGTTACTACGACTTCATCTATTATACTATATACATCTATTTCTTACTTTCAACATTTATTTTCAATAGATTCCTCACGTAATTTGAGATAGTTAAATGTATAGTCTTATGAAACATTATTGCGCAACGATGCAAGCGCCTAAATGTTTTAATAAGTTTTACAAAACTGTTGGTCCCTTTCACTGCAGTCTCAATAACAATTATAGTTTTGAATTATGTCAACATTTTGCCAATTAGATATTTAGTTTACATAATACTGAATTATCAAGTTTCACTTTAATGATTTTATCATATGTCTACCGTTCTTGCTTGATGAGTTATTTAACAATGTAGCCAAAATTTGTTAGTGGTTTAGTAAAAGTAACTGCTATGTATGAGTGCACAATAAAGTCGGTCGTCTAGTGAGAACGCACACTTGCCTTTTACTTGCTATTGTTTTCGAAATCTCGCTAAAAAGAGAATTCGCACACAGAGCTACACCCAACCCATAATTTAATTTCAAATTGAGATAAGTTAGTTAAATTCGTCGATTCCAAGGCAGCTATTACATTCTTACTTTTGAAGCAAGACTTTTGTGTAAGTAGCGTACTTAAAAAACAAGTTGTTTTCGGATCCTATTTCATAATTTTAAATAGAATGTGGACATAGTTTCATTGGGCGGTGTTCACGTGAAATGATTGTAATTTTGTGTGCTCTATACAACATCGTATGAACTTCTATCGTGCATTGGGCAACCACTGGAAAGAGCCTGGTTACGTAGAGGTTTCAATACAGCCTCGCGACGTAAGGCCGTGGTTACAGTCACGTTGCCAGTGAGTGGCGCCCCACCGCCGTCGGAAGGTCGCGAACAGATATCGCGAGGAGAACGGCACTGGAATGAATCCTTTATAGACACGCCCAAGCGGTGCTTGAAACATTAATATTATTACTGCTTTTATTATTCTTGCGTCATAATTTTCATACACAATTTAGCCTATATATAACAAATTATAATCGTGAAGATTGGGGTTCTCATCTATTGTTATCGTGAAATGATAACGAATCACACGTTCGTGTTCAAGCACGTTACTAATCTAATCAGTAATATACAAAAAACAATTAATATGAAGTAGTTCATTCACCGTAATGCAAAATACTTGTGTTTTCAATTTATTAACAGACGTTATGTGATGGGTCTTTAACATTTTAGCAAAGGCAGGCAACGTTTGTAATTAAATTGTTCGGTGAGCGTGATAGTATTTCTTGGTTCAGTAGCCTATAAAAACCGTAATGGAGTAAACAATGGTAAAACCAAAGTAATATGTTATACGGGCAATCTTTTAATAAGACTAGATATTTAATCGAAACAAGCTACAAGGTTACTTTAAAGCCAGGGTTGTTCAGTGGCAACAATACACGCGACATGAATCTCGTATTTTTCACGTATGTTGGACATATAATTAAATAAATTGATGTTACCTCACCATTGCCAACGATTGCGACAAGACGACCGTATCGTCCATTAGAAAGTCGGTGAATATGCAAATAGTATTGTAGAAACCTCACGAATAACTGGCCACTCACTTTGCCTTTAAATGTGTCTGCGATGAAAGTGACGACTACCGTTAGTAATTGTTAGAACAATTTCTTCCGCAGGCGTATTGCCGAATTTTCAAAGTTCCCATTTGATCTCATATCGAATGGGGAACTTATCAAAGCTGTACACCATGACGTCGGGAAAATTTGCAATCTTTATTAGTTTATCAAATATGTACTCAATCATTCATTTGACAATTCTTCTCCATTGAGAAATCTAAATTGTGATATCTATTTGTTAACTTAATAATTATGTAGTAGTAGTAACTGTATTCGATAAAACAATTATACTTCATTGAGTATATTCTATATATATTATTGAAAGAGTTTCAAAATATAAATAACTACAGTAATTAAGCCGAATAGAAATGACACTAATCGACAAATTTATAATTTATTAAATGTATGTAGTTTAACATTTCACAATATTGTAATAGAATTCTAAAAAGATTAATATAATAATATTTGATAGAAATCAAACTGTATAAATCATTAATATAACCGGACTGAGAGGGAAGATAAGAACAATAACGGAATGGTAGTTATAAATTAACTAATGATTAAATGATAAAAAAATAATCTTGTCAGCGTAGTTTTACCTCCGTATTTCGATAAGCAAAGAATGAGGCTCGGGCTTTAAATAATAAGACTTTTGTCATAATTTTTGTCGACAAATATCTTGTGTATATAGAAAATAAGATAACAAGTCAGCAAGCAATTAACGTGGGGCGATCACAGCCCAGCTGCGTGGATTTCCCGCTACGGTGCGTGTTGAGAACTATTTATTATCGTTCACTGCTGACGTGCGCCGACATCGACTTAATGTATTATATATTCAATAAGCTCACTAATAGAGTCGAAATTGTGCTAAACGACCTGTGCCACCTCCACATCGTTACGTCAATAAGATACAACACGTTAACTGGCTCGGTTGGGGCTTACGGCTGCGGCTGCCTGTTTCGCGTCCGGGTTTGTCGCATACAATCTATAATAATACATCTCCTCTCGAAACTTTAACGGAACCCAATACTATTTGTCCACTCATATCTATTTAACAAAACAACGAGGCGGCAAAACAAGCTAAGGCACAGATATTTTATGCGTATGTATCAGGTTCGAGAGAACCGGTTCGGTTGGCCTCTCACTTCGCAACTCGGTGTACCGCTGGCTGTGAAATTAGGTAAGTAACAAAAGCCTTGGTCGCTGCGCTCGACGGACTGAATACAATAAAGAAATCCTTCGAACCGTAATTAACGATATCAGTCTACAAGTATATAATGATGTAATGCCAAATTATCATTATCGATGTAGTCATCACTGTCGAGCGAAAAAAAAAAAGGAATTCTAGTGATGCCTTGAAAAACGGATGATGAATTTCCTCGTATTTTCCGGTCCAGTCGAGGCGTAAACTCGAACGACCTTCGCTAAAAGACAAACAATGAAACTGACAACCTTGACATGGTACTTACTATATGCAGCTGATGCATTGGACTCATTACCTACAAATGGATATCTAATCATATTACATTTATTAATTGTCCTTAAAAAACGTAGAACAAAACTGAAATAAAACAATAATGGAAATAGAAGCAAATGTAGCGGGCAAGACGGCTGTGCGTCGAATGCCGAAGTATACCGCCGCGACGCGCTCTTTATATCGGCCGAGGTTGCTGCCGCAGAGAAAGCCGCGCCCCGCACTCCGTCGCGGTGCCTTCGCACACGTCTCGTAGCGGGTTTTTTCCTCATCAGCTCTATATATAATTATATAAAGCATACTACACCTTAGATGCATCGCACGCTATATATTGTCTGAATCTTGACACGTATTAACACAAGCTCAACTTTGTATTGAAAATGTTTTTCATTATCAGTAGTCATAAACAAAATTATATTATTTACGCTAACTTGACGTAACGCCGTTTGCTAGATCTTTTGATTTATTTCGGTTATAATTTTTAACTGTTTTAAAATGTCATAGTAGGATTTCTTTTGATCTTTACGTTCGGATTTCCGGATTGGAGTTACTTTTTGAAGAGTCAATTGCCTCACATTGTAAAGCTGATATGAGATTTAAACTGCGGCTTGCGACCCGCGACCTTAAATGTGGTTCGGGGCTAGGCACGTAGGTGACGCGCGACGCGTAATGCTCGGACGTTTTTAGCCGCCTTATCATAATTCTCTGATAAAGCGTACCTTAACATTTCAAATTGTTGCTACTTAATTATTGTTTAGGCACAGAACACATTTTCAAAACAAACACAGTTTTCCAAAATCGTTCTTTAGATTTTTTAATCTCAACAATATCTGATCTCATGTTTTTAGTCTTAAGAAATGATTGATATGATTTATGCGATGTAATATGATATCGGGACATCGATACTGTTAAATTTACCACGTTCGAATCTAGTTTTAATAATAGCAAAGTGTGTCTATACGATCAAATTACAATTGCACATTACGTTCTCGTGCAAATTCATTAAACATCGCGTGTGGATCGTCCACTTGGTGGCGAAACGGTACGTTGCGCTGAGCGGCCGTTTTGCGGGGCGCCGCGACGTTGCCATTCCAGGCGATGAAAGTCATTACTCATTGCTAGGCTGCTACCCATCATATAATGAATATTACATCTCTATAGTACAACTCACAAAAGATTAGAAGTATGAAACTTATCATATAACTTGGTAGTTAAATATATTTCCCTGTAATTCTTTCACCAATCAAATCAGCTATGCTTTATACCGATGACTACTTGAAACCCATAGGTACAACTATTAAAGACTTCTTCTTCAATCGAAGAACATAACCTATTGCACGTAGGTGTCTTCAAGGAATTTAAACACAGTCTATCTTTGGCGCCTTCATTCAGTGGCTCTTTTCGGCCTTTTTGAATTCGCCAATCCATCTAACTTGAGATCTCTCAATGTTGCGTTCTTCTGTTATGTATCTATTATTCATCCAACATCTTGGGACCTCGACGCTTATCGGTTCTTCTTGTTATGTGCCTCGACCATGCTACAGATTTAGCTCCACTACTTGGTTGAGCTATTTGAGTGATTTTAATTCGACCTCCTACACTTATCCCACTCTAAATGGGGTCGACACAACATGATTCTGCTAGGTATTTTATGACCGGCCGCCTGCCTGAGGTCAATTTACCTTAGTTGTTTTTTACGATACCTCGGTAAGAAAGAGGGTGGTCTATTTTATTCAGCTGGATAGCACACGTCGTACGGATCAACTCGCCTGCAAATTAAAAATTAACTGATTCCATCTTTAGACAGATAACACAATTAACCGGAATATACAGTCGATAAAATTACTTGAAACTAAAACTACTTTAAAAATTTCTTCGCTTTATATCTTTTCATGCAATATATTTAGAACACTCTTGGTGTTCAGCCAAACACATCTTTTAGAGTATTGACAATTTGGATTGAGTTTTGCCGACCCAGTGTGATGACTATCATCAATAGACGTCAATGAAGTTGCAACTTGTTTTAAAAGTAAATTGCAACATATCCAACAATAGATAAATTAGTCGTTACTGTGATTCACGCTCTGTGCACGAACACGGTTGCCAAATTTCGTAGGCGCGCGTCAAGTATGTTCATACCACAAATATAATTATGTAGAAAATTGTATGTTTTAAAAAACAGAAACATGCATTAGAGAAATGTTAATTGGTGGAATATGTATGAAATCATTAAAATAAAGCGGCGACTGCTCCATCTTCTTTATTAATTCGTTAATTATTAGCTAGTGTTTTGAACTAATAAATTGATATTATAGATGCGTTATTATACATTTATATATTATATTACTATATAGTTATATAGTCCATTGAAAATACATAGCCTGCGTCTTTATCTTGGACAAATGTATTTTTTTTCCTAGGTGTTAGCATTAATTCTGCATATATCGGCGTTGTGGTAAAAACATGAATGATTTAATTTTGATGAGCAGCAAGTTTTGTCATTGTTATACCTCCATGCAGAGGTATCCCGTTTGATTCCCGATAAGTGGTGAAACAACTTTAAAAAATGACAACCAAGATATACCATTCATACTAATCTTATAGATACGAAAGTTTGTCTGTCACAATTTCACGGCCATTCGCTAAAACAATAAAGTTGAAATTTTAATAAATAATGAAATGTATCATTAACTATACATATATAATATCATTTGTCTCTATAAGTTTTATATAACGCTTTGGTTGTTGATATACGATTTTGTGTTGCGGTAGACAACCACGTTAAACTCAAATGTTTAGTGTTGCTATTAACATTTAGTAGTTTTTTACTGTCCAGTGTATAATAAAACTATTGGAAGATAAAAAATCTAGCAGATAAATATATAATATGGTAATAGACCTTTGGTAGAGACTATTGGTCTCTTTTGGCACTCTGCATGATATTGAAAGACTTTGCAGTGTTCACTAAAACTATGATTGTTCATTGTCCTTAAACTAATATTTGTATTTCTTTCACAGAAAATCTCCATTCCGGCTCCGACGAGTGACAATGGGTCACAAAACGAGTCCACATTTAAGTTCAGTATCAACAGTAATGCAGAAATGGAAGGTCCACAGGTAAAACCAAATTTCCTAGATTGTATAAAATAAATATACAATTGTATAAAATATTATACAAATTTTTATTGTATGTACATTACTATAATATAACTTTTTATATACTTTTTAATTTAATTGTTTTTTTGGGATTGATTAAACGTTATAGGAATAGTGGGTGCTTTTTTTGATTAGTAGTGTAAGTGTGTAATCTGGCATTAGAATTGGAATTATATTTCCTAAAAATATAATAGAAAATCGAATTATTAAATTATGAGTAACGTATGACTTTCCACGCCAAATAAAGTACTTAAGTACCCTCTATAATGCAAATTTTTTTATTATTATTTTTAATATGTTGCCGCAGCTTTAAGTTTTAAATATACCAAATTTCATCAATATTGGTCCAACGGACTAGCCTTGACAGAGATCCATACAGACAGACTTTTGCATGTATAATATTAGTATTGACTGATGATTTCTATTAATCCGAGAGATTACCTTTGAAGGCCAACGGAAAATGGAAACAGAAGCTCTTTTATGTAAATAAATTATTTATCTGAAACTAATGAGATTTCCACAGCATAATACGTGACGAGTGAAACGCAACGGACGAACAGGCAGGCAATAGCTAGTCGTTATTGATAAAGTGTTAAATGAAAACATACAGATGTATTGATTGTGCAATAACCGATGATTGCAGCGCGGCGCTAATAAGTCTGCATCATCAAACTGTTCCAAGATAATATATATTGATGGATAAATCACGAACATGCATAGCTTATCTAGTGTTTAAATTATAATGAAACTTGATGTACATTGAAAATATTTCGAAAGTCATATTTTATTAAAAAATTACGAAATTTTCTTTGATACAGAAGAATAATAGTAATGGATATAGTTGTAACGAATACGAAAGTAATTATAATATTGTTTTGCTAAAATCCGCGATGAAATAAATATAAGAATATACATATATTTAATATAAAATATCTTTGATATTTAAATGAGTTAATCTTGTACATATATGAGTTATATTTGTATATTATAAAATATATATTTTCTGAATCTCAGAAACGGCTCTAACGATTTTCCTGAAATTCACATGTATGGTAGAGTCTCTTAGTAATATAAATAATAGAATTAGGCGTTACTTTGCGGGGGTCGGCACAACATGTTATAACATATGAACATGTTGTCATATGATGATTTGGCTACGTTTTTACGGCCGGCCGCCTGCCTGACGCTAACTTATCTTAGTCTTATTTTACTACACCTCGGTAAGAATGAGGGTAGTCTATTCTACTAAACCGAATACCACACAGTGGGTCAACTTAACTTAGGTAGTCGCCTTTTACGACACCTCGGTAAGAAATGAGGTTGGTCTATTCTACTCAGCCGGATACCACACTGCGGGTCAACTTTCCTTAGTCCCCTTTTACGACACCTCGGTAAGAAATGAGGGTGGTACTATTATATTCAGCCGGATACCACACGGAATCTCTGTCTAAACTGATATTGCAGTCATAATATAATAATGATCAACGATTGGCAATTTTTATTATATTGCAATCATTGCATTTTCAATAGGTGCAATATATATGCAATAAATATGATTTCAAAACAGTGATGTGCCGTCCTTTTCCAACTATTAATTGTTATTTATTGGCACGAAGAAACCAATGTCGACGATAAAATAGATAATGCAATAAAGGTCAATTTAAAATACGTGTATACACAGTAAAATGTATATACTGTTTGTTATTCTCTAGATTATGTATCATGTGGCAAAGATAATATTGAAATTTCATTATCCATACTATTATTATGTATACGAAAATGTGTTTGTTTATTTTTATGACTGACACATTGGCGCAGGTGGAATTCTTGTCACCTGAAGGCAGGGATACTTGTGCCTTCAGCTCCGTGGGTCGCTCGTTCGATTCCCGCCGAGAACCAACATTTTCTAAAAACAAATTGTTGGTTCTTCGAGTAGGATGTATTTATACATTACCCATAACACAAGTATTAAGTTACTTACGTTGAAGATGGACGACCATGTTTGTAATTGTAATTCGGTCTCTTTAATACTAAGCGTGCGATATATGACTAGAGAGAAAAGAGATGGATACAAGGAGAAGCGTCGGAGTTGGCGAATGATAGAAGAGAAAGCGAAAAACATGTTTACAAGCGAACTCGCTTAGTATGGCATGAGGACATGAGAATTTCGATGGTTACAGCATTAGTCAATACTTAATATAAAACAAAGTCCCTAAATATGACTATATGTATATGCCCTTTTTTCTTAAAATCTACTGATCGGGTTTTCGAACCGTTTTAACTAAAAGATCACGCAGTTGTAAAAAAAAACTGCTGGGAGCTTTAGACGCATGCGCTGCGTAAACTGTTAGAGATACACTGAAGTAATGTACTAGATAATTGTAGATCTACAAAATTACTACAAAAAAGTCCGCGACAGCATGTCTCTATCTCTTATGGTTAACTCACAATAACCACGTTTCTGTCTTTTTGTGACACTGATTTCCACACGGGCTAAGCTGCAAGCTCAGGTAAATTTTAAATTCCTTTAAAATATACAACATTTCTCTTCTCTCACAACTGTTTTCTTAAGACTTAAATTTATGCATTTTTAGAGAACAGTTACACTGTCAAATAGGATAGTTAGCAATTACTACTTGTGATTGCGAGCTTCTCTTACTTGGACATTTTAGACGTAGATGGGCAACACCGAGTTTAATTGAATTATTGTTAGCAATATGTCCAGACGACTTTTATTGATTTATTGTTAGCAATATGTCCCGACGTCTTTTATTCAATTATCGTAAGCAATATCCACACGGCTATCGATGTGAAAGTTCTTCCCAGTTCAAATTAAAATCTAGCTAACAAACAGTATATCAATGACCTCATAGTAGTGTAGTATTCATTTTTTGATTATTTTTTTTACTAGTACCTGGGTTGCTGGGTATTTTTTTACTAAAAAAAAAAACCTTAAAAAAGGAATGAAAAATAGTTTGGGTATGTGGGGCTCGATCCTAGGTATTTTCATTTCTCTAGACCGCCCGTTCCCCCAAAAAGCTACGCTGACTAACAATTTACACCAAAAATAGTGTTTTATATTCAATGTAATCTTTTTTTAATGCTCAAAAACAGGGATAAAACGATTTTTTTAAAATAAAACCTAGTAAAATCGATTTTTCTCCCCCAAAACCACGCATGATAATTCGTAAATAACGTACAACATTATCAGCATTTTCCTGCCCTTATCCCACTCTGAATGGGGTACATTTTATAAACATGTTGTAATATTTAGCTAGGTATTTTACGACCGGCCGCCTGTCTGACGTCAACTTACCTTAGTCCCCTTTAACGACGTCTCGGTAAAAAATTAGTCTGGTCCATTCTACTCAGCCGGATACTACATGGCGTTAAATATCAATTAACCGCTTCAGTTTACTATAGAAAATTTAGAATTGTAATTTGAACCTACGACAATTTGAAATTGAATTGAACAAAAATAGGTATTTAAAGATAAAAAGCCGACTTAAATTATTCACAAAAGGTTTTCCTAGTTATGTTATACGAAACATTGTTGTAATCAGAAATATTAAGCTATTATATCTTTAATCTTTAAATGAGTTAATCTTGTATGTATATATATTTTCGGAATCTCAGAAACGGCTCCAACGATTTTTCTGAAATTCAGCATGTAGGCGGTTTTGGGGGAGAAATATCGATCTAGGTTTCATGCAAAAAAAATCGTTTTATCCCTGTTTTTGGACATTAAAAAATTCTAATATTTATATTGAATTGAATTTTTGTCATTTACTGTCAAGTTAGCGTAGCTTATTCGGGGAACGAGTGGTCGCGAGAAATGAAAATATCTAGGATCGATCCTCACCTACCCTATTATTTTTTCATTTTTTTTGTTGCCTTTTTTATTTTGTAAAAAATTACCAGATATTGTTTTTTATACATGCTTCTTTAATGTAGAGTGTAATCTATCCTTTTGTAAATATCACATGTAGTACATAACATATACTATGTCCTTCGTGTATTTTTGTATATTGATAAGTACCTGTCACAAGGTTATTGCGGTGTGTTATAAATAGTTGAAGAAATATATTTTTGAGAACAAGTTTGAAAACAAGATTGAGCACGTAGGAAGTAATTATAACGAATGTCTCGCCTAAATGAGTTGCTTGTTATATCTTGGTATTATAACCTTATTTAAAAAAGGTCGGTTGTTCTTGATAATTACAATGGCATTTTACAAAATAATTAATCTTCTGATTTGTTTATCCATATTCTTTAGGGAGTAGTGAAGAATTACTTCTATAGAAAAACAAGACTTGTCTTGCGCGAAATCTGAATCTTGGTTTATATAATTATTGACACACACCTGAGTTTCAGTTCTGGCTATATAATTTCAAACTGAAAACAATTATAGTGAAAACAAGTTTCGATTTTGATTTTCATGAGTTCTATTTTTACTTTTATATACAGAAACTGGCTATTATTATATTGTAAGTATCGGGTTTCTTCTACTAGTTTCAAACCCCATAATGCGTTCGGGAATCTTACCCAGTAGCGGCGTTGTGATGTTGTATCGAAAACCAGATGGCAAAAAGAGTCTCGAATGACTTTAGAAGTTTTCGGGACAAATCCAATGCCACGTAATTATATAGGCATACAGTTTCTACACACTAAATAGAAATGTATTATAACAGGTTTGAAATTTATATTAAGTGGTATTCATCTATTTTGCAGGGTTCATTCGAGTGCGTCCGCGGTGGAGTCGCGCGGCGTCTGGAGTCGTGCGGGCCGCTGCCGCGAAGGATGCGAGTGCAGGCGAACGACGACTCATACGAGGCTACCAGGGATCGGTTGTCCAAAACTAAAGCCGTGGAGCAGAGCAAATGGTTTGGAAAGCTTCCACTCATTATCTTACTGTTTTGTGTCATTGACTAAACGGCGATCGTGAATGAGACCCTTGCAGCTTATATCCAATGCAATTATACACTTTTAATAAAAATTGGTATAGATAATTAAATTACATATAATTTTGTCATTTCAGGACCCGCGTCATAAAACCTAACCAAACGGATATAGGTCGGCGAGTCAAAGTCCGTACGTCACAGCCAGCGTACGCGAATGGGTTCGCGGCTCAATTGGCTGATCGGCTCGAGAGGGCAGAACGCTCCGAGCGACCTGAAAGACCCGAGCGGTCCGAGCGAGCCGAAAGGCCTGAGCGGCCCGAGCGGTCCGAACGGCCCGAGCGGCTCGAGAGGCCGGAGCGTCCGGAACGGCCCGACCGCCCGGAACGGCAGGAACGTCCAGAGCGGCAGGAAAGGCCCGAACGGCCGGAGCGGTCAGAGAGACCCGACCGGCCCGAGAGAGCTGAACGAGTAGAAAGGCCGGCGGCGATGCCGCCAGCGACCCGCCCGCCAGCCGTCGCTCCATCGCTTCCCCCAACGCAGCCTCAGCAGCGTTTGCAACCACATCCCCAACCAGGGCAGCGGAATGCTCCCCCAAACCCTGACCTAGTGAGGCGGCCCATAAAGTGAGTATGAACAACATCAACTCCCTTTTTCGACACAAATTTTCTTTAGATTTTTACTTTTGTACTTGTATTTTCTTATACTCTCACATAACTAATATAATCACTGAGTCATTATCTTCCTGCCCTTATCCCACTCTAAGTGGGGTCGGCACAACATGTTACAAACATTTTATCACGTCGCCTTTTACGACACCTCGGTAAGAAATGAGGTTGGTCTATTCTTCTCAGCCGGATACCACACAGCGGGTCGACTTACCTTAGTCGCCTTTTACGACGACTCGGTAAGAAATGAGGGTGGTACTATTCTATTTAGCCGTATACCACACGGCGTACTATGAAGTATATGATGTTCCAATCAATTGAATAACACCCTCTATAGTAATCATAGTTGGGTCTTAGTTGTTAATCTTATAAAAATTTATTTAAAGTAATTAAAAAATATTACCATCATGTAACCTTTAGGAATCCTGTTTTTCTATAACTATTATTCCGTTCTAAAGTAAGACTCATTTTTATATACAATCTGTGTATAAAAAACAGCATTCATTTATTTAATATAGAATCGTATTAACATGAATTCTATAAATAATTATGCAAAGCATCTTTAGATTTCAAATTAGTAACTTTTCTCATTCTGTAATTCGTTATGTAAGACATTCATTCAATGAAACGATCAACACATTTTAAAGAGATATGTTTAGTGAAAATTGTTGACCTAAAACATAAACATATGTTTTATTGGTATATTGGATTAAATACATATAAAATCTAAAGGATATTGATCTTGATATTTCCGTACATAGCATATACAAACTTGTGAATATCTCTTAATCCACTCTCTTAAACGTTAACTAAACGTAAACCTAAATATGGCTTCCCTTAAAAATATGCGGTTTGGACTTGTTTAGTTATTCACACCTGGTACGGATTTATAAATTATCTCAGGTTGGAAACTTAACCAGAAAATCACTTGTTTTGTACATAGTAGAAACAGGGAATGGAATTTTCACGAAATAAATTAGTTATACAAAAAATATATATATACATTTATAATCCTACTATGAATATTGCGAAAGTTTGTGAGTATGGATGTATGTTTATTACTCTTTCACGGCGAATCCGCTTAACCAATATTGATGAAATTTGGCATAATTATTCTTTATACACCGGAATAATATATGGCCTACAGAAAACCTGTTAACTCTACAGGAATAGGATGACATTGAAAAGCGCCATCTATTATCAGCTTATCGCACGACAAAAGTCCGCGCGAACGAAGTCACGGGTAATTTATAATCTAAAACATTTATCTTAAAATGTATTAAAAACAATACATCGATAAACTCTCGATTGTTTCTCATATCATTGTTTGAAGAAAAGTTGTAAGCAAAAAATATTGACTTCCAACTTATCAGTTCGTTTCAACTTCTATAAACAATTGTATCAATAAATTGTCGTGGCGTATTGTAATACGCTTATTGATATTGTCATGTTGACTTTTAAGAAACATTATCACTGTAGAAAAGGTCTTTGTAGCATGTGCCAGCGTTAATCTTTAATATTTAAATGAGTTAATGTTCGATATATAATTATATTTTCTGAATTTCGTAAATGGCTTTAACGATTTTCATGAAATTAAGCATAGGAGGTTTTGGGGGTTGGATGAAATCGATTTAGCTAGTTTTCATTTTTATTATTATTTTTTCCACTATACAGTCTTATCGCGGATCTTAGCAAAATAATTTTATCATTACTTTTATACTATGCATATCCGCAAAGTTACGACTAATTCTATAAATTATATGTAAGTAACAGTTTTTGAAATAATATAAAACAGAATTGACGGCGGTTTTTCGCATTATATATCCATAAGAACAAATTGGGAAAAATCTAAATAAGTCATCTTTGCCGTATAAAAGTGATTTGTAGGTTTTTATTAAGTACTGCATACTGTTCGTTAAATACCATGATGATAAAAACCAATGAAATTCTAAGTATAATAATAAATAATCTAATCGGAAATATAATTTATTAGTTTTATGATGATTGATGAAGGATATGTGAAATTCGCATTAAAATGCTAAGCATATAGCTACTTGCTCCCTTGTGTATAGTTTTCCACTAATATGGAGACTTGACATCTTCACATATCCATATATGTTATGGTGTTAGAATATTTCATTATAAGACATATTATATTTCTATTTCTATTTTTTAGTTTAACTTTAATTAGGTAGCCTGTAAGATTGCTATTAGTGATAAGACCGCCTTTGCACTTCTTTTTGTTTAATTTTAACTTTAATTTTAATTATTATATAATTTATTTATTAATTTTATTTATTATAATAATTATAAATTTTCAAATAATGTAACAAACTTATCGCTATCAAAAGAAGTATGGTTGATAATAATGTAAAAACATTGATATGCGGCTTTTATTTACAGGATGTATGTGGCTTGGACTATGCAATTAAATGATATATCAATTCAATTAATGTAAACTCTATTCTTTTTTTTATTAGTATAATTCGTGAATTAAAAGCATAATTACATTTTTTTAATTTCGGGAACGAATTTTTTTTATTCGTCATTTTTTGTTGAACATGTCCATTTCATTTTAAAATATTTGTATGTATGTACAATGTTGACATACAATGTTATTCTTTGCCGGATTGGATTTATTGAAATAGTCATTTTTAATTACTACGTCACCGTGGGAATAATTTTTAAAGTACTAAATCAATTGAGAACCTTGGAAATGAAAATAATGTTTTCTTTAACTAAAACTCACAGATAAATTCAGGAATCTATCCTAGCCAAATCATTTGCTTTTGATGTATAAGACTTAAATTAAAGTATTTAGTAAGTAGTTTATTTTTTTTAGGTATAAAGAGACTTACCATATGCAATTTCAAAACACCTACTTAAGCATTTAAATAGTGTTTTAATGCAATTCATATTTTGTCCCTTTTCCCGAAAGAAAAATGCCTTTTTTACCCTATATATTACCCTGGTGTTTGAAGGTGTTGAAGCTTTAATTTTGAAAAAATTTCATCAATTTTGGCCAAGTGGATTATCCGTGAAAGCGTAATAGATAGACAGACTTTCGCATTTAGTATATAGATATGTTGGAATTAAACATTTCCTTTTGTCTTGTTCGCCGAAAAACCAATCAATAATTAGACTTTAAAATGTTAGCAGAAAACTCTAGGTACCTTTCGCTTGTAATACGTCCTTGAATGTTAGTCAAGACTGTGAAAAGAATGTTTTGATGCCTGGAAATCGTCACCTCCTGCCCTTATCCCACTCTAAGTGGGGTGGGCACATGTTATAAACATGCTGTCACATGATTTGGCTGCGTTTTACGACCTGCCTGACTGCAACTTACCTTAGACGTATTTTACAACACCTATGTAAGAATGGAGGTTTTATATTCTAGTCAGCCGGATACCACACGGCAGGTCGACTTACCTTAGTCGCCTTTAACGACACCTCGTTAAGAAATGAGGGTGGTACTATTCTACTCAGCCAGATACCACACGGCTAAGTTAGACTTTAAAATGTTAGCAGAAATCTCTAGGTACCTTTCGCTTGTAATACGTCCTTGAATGTTAGTCAAGACTGAAAAGAATGTTTTGATGCCTGGAAATATTAGGTTCAATTGTAGTGTTGTCATAGTTTGCTAACATTTCAACGGGCACGTAAATGTCGTCTCACTTTCCATTATTGGTTTTGTAACACAAGCCTAACTTTACATGGCGATTAGTGCTAGCGACGTCTGACTCATGCCACAACCAAGGTTGTGTACAAATTATAACTTGAAACAACTCAAGGCAATAATTCAATAGTCGTGATTTCTTTACGCCGCCTCCTCTAATTGTTTCTACTTGTGTTCATACTAATTATTTTTAATTAGTGTGGAATAATTTCGGATTAATTATAATGAGGCAATGCTGTAACTAATAAACGTATTATTTGTGTTGATAACAACTGATCCGAATATAATAAAATGGATGATTAAACTGTATTAGATCCACCATAATCATTCTCTTGCCCTTATTCCACTCTAAATGGCATACTTACTGTAGCATCACAATATATATAGTAATATTTTATTCGTAAGGAAAAATATCCATGTGCATAAGACAAAATTCGATGTATATCATAGACATACGAGAGGTCACAAAAAGCTTGTGATACCTGTGTTGCGACTCAGCAGAGTTGGCAACTCATTCGATGGTCTCGGTATTCGCTTTTACAATAAAATTCCGCAATCAATACTAGATCAGTCTCCAGAAAGGTTTAAATTAAGTATAAGAGATATGCTTATACGTAAAGCATGTTACAAAATTAAAGATTATTTGGATGATAAAAAAGCCTAGATTTGACAATCTTTTCAGCTTCATACAAGACTGCGGTTTAATAATGTAAAATTGAAAATGAAAAGGTTGACCGCCGAGTTTCTTTCTGGTTCTTCTCGGTAAGAGCAACACTCGGAACCAGTTGTAGCTTCATTAATCATATTGATCCTTGACGATTCAAAAGTGCTTGAAAGAGCTTATTTGAATAAAGATATTTTGATTTGATATTTGATTATAAAGTTTATAATTTATTTGATTAAAAATCTTATTTAAGGGAAAAAAGAAACGATCAATGTAATAGATTATTTAACATTCACATAAGTATTATTTAAAAAGTTCGAAATAAATAATTCAAATTTTTTTATTGTTACTGTAAAAAATATGCAAATTATGTTTTTTTTTTATCATATCTTTTATGTAGTATTTTATTGAAATGAAGTTTTTTTTGTTATCATGTTGAAATGTTACATAAAAACCACACTTTTTTAAATATTCAATAATTTACATTAAACAGGCAGTTTGGAATGAAATTAAAAAGGTTTTATAAAAAAATTAGTCATCCAACAGATTTTCCTTTTTATGTAAAAAGGGAAATCTCTAAAAAAAACTTTTTAGTGTGTGAAAAAATCTAAACCTCGTTATAGTGATATAAATAAAATTAGACGGCCCCAATTAAAAAAAATAGTGCACCTGCTATAAAATAAAAAAAATCTCATTTCTTGCGTTTGTCACATTGGTTTTAGATATTATACGAAATTCTAAGTTGTTAGCTCTAACTTATTGTTTGTAGAACTATCAATACCGTTTGCTTTGATAGCTTTACCAGCGTAAGTGCAGCGGAGGGTAGATCTTGATTACGATAAAGCAAATAAAATCAAGTCAATTTCTTTTATTACGTATTCTTTTTCCGTATATGCACTACGCTAATTTTGTTCAGGTCTACCTATTAACAAAAAAATATATGCAATAATAAATAAAAAAAAGTAGCTCATGGGCTGCAATAGTGACGCAACTCAAAAAAATCATGATTTGAAATAAATGGATTTAAAATTTTAATTGCTAAGGAAACTGTATAAAAAAAGGCCTTTGTACGTTTAAACAAACGACCTAATATTTAATCATGAGTTTTCTGTATGTATTGCTGCTGAAAAAAATTGAGTATTTTTACTTTTACACCTATTCAGGACTTTTATTAAGTAAGTCCAAAATACGTGTTTTTTGAGTTGTGCCACTATTGCAGCCTATGAGTGAATTACTTTTATTATTATGTGTATATAATAGTCCTTATTAAGGCTTCGTTAAAGTTGATCTTGGGCGGAATAATTATATTGAGCCAGCTATTAAAAGAATACGTCCATTCAACTAGAAACTAAAAGTAAATATTTTTTCTGTTTCAGAGAAAGACTTATACAATTATTAGCACTGAAACCTTTCAAGAAGCCCGAACTGTACACGAGACTCGGCCTCGGTAAGTCATAAATAGATTTAAATAACACATACTCGTATATTTAGCGATCGAAGCCAAGTAACTTTTATCATAATAAATGTAAATTAAGTGTAAATTTCGACGTTAATGCTACTTACATGTACCTAACTGCAATTTTTAGTAATATTTACTGTTATCTGACTGTTAATTTGTTTACCTATCTGTGGAAGCTTGTAATTAACTTGTAGCTAACTATAATCTAGACCAGTGATTCTCAACCTTTTTTTTGTTGCGGCACATATTTAACGATTTCAGAATTTGGCGGCACACAAAGAAAATGATAAAAATTATTTACTTACTACAACACACTGCATAAATAGTTTATGACAAAAATTTTAAATATACAAAATAAACTTATATATACTACAATAATAACGTTTATTAATGGATTAATTACAAGCTAATAATTAAAATATTTTTCTTTTGAAATAATATAATTTAATGGCGGCACGCAAAAGTGCCGCGGCACAGTGGTTGAGAATCACTGATCTAGACTTTAATTTTTCTAAATAGCTGTAAGCTTTCTTTAATAAATAAAATAAAATAATTGCAGAGGGCATGAAAGACAAGGAGCGTATTATGGTGAACAAAATACTCCCAGAGATCAGCACACTCAAGGACAATTGTTACCATTTACGTAGGCATATATGGAACGACGTCAATGAAGATTGGCCGTTCTATGCGGAAGAAGAGAAACGAATGCTCAAGAGGTCTGTTTTCTAACCACTACCTATACTTCTCTTTATTTAAGTGTCCCATTGTAAGTGGGATCAGAACAACATGCTATAAACATGTCACAGGATGTGACTACAATTTTATGACCGGGCGCTTTAACGTCGCCTAAAAGCGCCTAAAGTCAACTTCCCTTAGTCGTATTTTAAGACACCTCTGTAAGAAAAAGGGTGGTTTATTCTACTCAACTGGATACCACACAGTGGGTCAACTTACCTTAATCGCCTTTTACGACACCTCTGTAAGAAAGAGGGTGGTACTATTATATTCAACCAGATACCACATGGCGTAAAATTGTGGTGACAATAAATTTTTATTTATTTATAAGGAATCATTGGCATAAAATTATTCCTTATACATCAGAATAACATATAAGCTATGGAAATCCTGTTAATTCTACAGGAATAGGATGCCATTGAAAAGCGCCATCTCTATTATTGACCTATCACACCACAACAGTCCACGCGATCGAAGTCGCGGGTAAAATCTAGTATTGTAATACAATTAAAAAGATTTCCAGCGTATCGATGTCTAAGACAATCTACTATATACTGATACAATTTGCTTTACAAATGATGCAACAGTATGATTTATGCAGACAGAGGTAGCAAATGTACAACCAGACGGTCTAGTTACATATTATTCAGCATTTACTCGTGTTTGTATGTACAAACCGAAATTAACATTACAGTATTTGGGTAATTGAATTTTTTTTCCTAAATCGATTCTTCAAAATCGATTTTATATATGGTTAAGTTGTTAGTAATATAACAATAAAGATTTTAATGTAATAATCATTAAAAAAAAGTAATTTGTTAGAAGTAACAAAACAATGTTGCACATTATTTATTTTAAGTCTTTTTTCAATCTGGATTTAGAAAAAAACCTGATATAATGTATTCTGAACTTTCCTATTATCTTTCTATTATCATTCTATTTTCACAAATATTCGCACGGATTCAATAAATTTCGCTCCGTTAGAGCACAGCGCAGACAAAACATATCCCCTTTTCTTAATTTTTTTTTATGTCCATATTTCCATTCTAAATATAATCAATATCATCATTCTCCTGTCTTAATCCCATTCGTAAGTGGGTTTGGCACAACATGTCATATGATTTGGCAATCAACTTTTAAATATATGTCAAAATCAATTTGTGTTATTTGAACTGATCCTTATCCTCAATATATTGTACCAAAATTATTTAATAGATTAAATAGTTAAATTTATATAAACTTTTTCTTTTTCTCTATATGACCCGTACTCTCTTTCTTCTTCAATTCTTGTCCATTTCCTTCTATTACTCAAAGGTTGACAGGAAGAGATCCCTTTTAGGGATAAGTCCGCCTTTATACATGTGTTTTTTTATTTTTCTTTCTCTTTTCTAAATATATATATATAAAAAGAATAAATAAATAAATAATCCCGCCGAGGGCCAATATCACTACATATTATAAAACAAAGTCCATATTTCCGTATGTACGCATAAAACTTTAAAACTACGCAACCGATTTTGATGCGGTTTTTTTTAATAGATAGAGTGATCCCAGAGGAAGGTTTGTACGTATAATAACATTCAATACGAAGTAGAGAAATACTGTAATTTTTGAGGTTTCTGTAAATAATTACATTTTTTTCCGCTTACATTGCAAACGCAGGCTAAACCCTATGAGATTTATCAAAATGATGTACTAAGTATTTGTACACCTTAAAAAGGTCTACAGAAAAGTCCGCGATGGTATATATCTATCTCTTATGGATAACCCACAATAGCAGTTTTTTTCATTTACTTTTTACGAAAAATGATGCCTTATGTTCAAAGCAATTTTTATAGAATGCAGCATTAGTCCTTATCCAATTGAGTACCTTAAATAAATTGTTGATTTAATATAGATCAATATGGCCGTTTACAGCATGCAATTTAAGTGAACATTTTCGGAGATATTACAGATTTAAAATGCCGTGAGGACGCCGCGCTTCACCCTATAGCACTTCGAATCTTTTAGAGTTTGTTTAAAGACATTCTGTAATTAATTGTAGAAATAAAATACATAGGTAAAATAAGTAAGTAAAAATGTACTATATGAGTTTAGAAATTCCAAAGATAGCAGGAAATCATCTTGGTATAGGGAGAGGAAATTGTTTTTCTCCAAATTTAACGCTTGCGGGCCACGGGCAGTAATGAATAAATCAAAACTACTGGAACGATTTTAATCATTTTTTTACACTGACTGACATGGGATATAAATTTTATACCCGTGCGAAGCAAGGGCAGGCCGCTAGTTTTCTATAAATGAATTTGTTGGTCTTCGAGTCTGGGTGTATATTTGTTTTTAAATATGTATTTAAAAAATATATAAGTATATATTCACCAGTTGTCTGTCTACCATAACACAAGTATTAAGTTACTTACTTTGGGGACGGACGATTGTGTGTGTAAGTGTCCCATATATTTATTTTTAATGATTGTGAACTGTAATCAACAGGCGGAAACCTCAAAACCTAACGCCACCGGTCAGTAGCGATTCGGCGAACTCGCTGTCGCCGCGCGCGTCCCCCAGCGGGAACAAGCGTACAAACGCCACCTCTGAGGACGTGCCGGCCTCGAAGAAACAGCGCATCTCCCACTGCAGGCCGCACTCTCCGCCCTCCTCCGGGTACGCTACCACCTCCTCCGGGGAGAGGCACGCGTCCGACAATGAGGACGACCGGACCGCAGGTGATTTAATTATGATAATAATAATAAGTTGATGTCACCATTCCGCATGACGATAATCTCATAAAAGCCGAAAAAGAAAAATTAACTAAATATTTAACCCTTGAGATAACCGTCATGTGGAATGTTGACTCAACAATAATCGTGCCTATTGTTTTGTCGGTTAACGGTCTGAATGCGAAGAGCCTCGATCAACATCTTCAGAGGCTTTCGCTTAACAGTTGGATCAAGTGTCGGATGCAGAAGGCAGTATTGCTTGAAACGGCGCGCATTCTGAGGAAGTTCCTCACTCTGGACCCCTGACCACCGGCAACTCGGGATATTTCCCCGTTCCCGCTGGACGACAATTTTTTATATTTTTAAATGTTTTTTTTTAATTAGAAATATTTAAAAATGTAAAAAGTTAGGTTTAAGAAAAATAAATGAATAATAGTAATCTCACGCTTTCTGCAACAATTTCCACGCTTAGGGACCATTCAACTATTGCGTGAGCACTATGGGGAGACGGGGGTCTTTGCTTTGCTTATTTTGGATGACATGGGGGGTAGGAGAGTCTAGATGATGATTACGTCATCGGTAGTTATTTACTTTTTTACACGAATGGCAACCCTCACATTGTCTTTGCTTGAAAACGTGCGATATGATCATATACTAATTGTAAATTCAATTCATATTAAATATAAATAAATACACCTCAACACACGACAGAAAAAAACTGTTAATTCAATGGATTATTTTAGCCACTGGAATTATTTTACATTAAAAAAAAGAAACACCATTTATAAAGATGAATGATCGTTAGCTAACATTAAAACGTCATTCCAAATAATGTAATACTAAACATAAATTTAGTCAGCGAATGAGATTTAAAAGCGTAAAAGAGAGGCTATATATTAATAGAGAATCGCAGGTCTACAAAAATACTACAAAAACGTCCGCGGCGGCATCTATTTCTTACGGTTAACTTACGATAACTACTTTTATGTTCAAAATTTCAATTCGGGAAAAATTTAAGATTTCCACGCAAGCGGAGCCGGCTAGCACAACTAGTTGTTATATAAAAATTAGATCAATGCTGCTATATAGTAATTAACACATAAATAGACGTGTTTACAACAAAGCTAGATAGCACCATGCACGTTTATGTGTATGCGTTAATTTGTTATTGACTTTATTCCATACATTACAGCCTAACTCATACTTGAGGCATTATCTTATAAATTCCTCGCAGTCAATATAAGGACATATTGTAATTTTGTCGCATGTCATTTATGAGGCATTCATTTAAGAAAAAATAATATATATACTTCACACCTGTTGATTACAATAAAATAGAATAAATTTATATTAGTATTAGCTATTTTTTTATAAAGTGATTAAAGGAATTGAGGAGTGATTATAGAATCTAATATAATCTTTATCGAAAACTGTAAGATTCGAGAATGTTCAACGAATCTCGTACCTGTAGTTATGATTGATTTTAAAGTTTTAAATACCCTGAGCATACACTATAGAAGCAGGGAGACACAGTTTCATTAGATAGTTAGGGTCGAAGGGTGTTGCCTGAGACTGATCATAAAATACACTGTCATGAAAATTATGTTTTCACCTATAAATAGGATAGGATAGTACATTTGAATTATTGGTGGGCCTATGGAGTAAAAAATCCATTAAGTAGGGCTTTGTACAAAAATATCGTCCGTAGATTGAGTGTGGAAGTGCGTTTTCCCGGTAATAATCTACCCGTAATATAGACCCGATAGATCCAGAAGTTTCGGACTTGAAGAAGTAAAAAATGTGGTAATCTCTAGGGATCCTAAGTGCCTTACATATCCCAACGGGTCACGCCGCGACACAGGTCTAAGTATTTGCTATTTCTCCATACTAATGCATATTTATTTTTGTTTCCAGTGAAAAAGGACAATGGTTACACACTCAACTTCACTACGGTCAAGGAAGACCTCTGCCCCAGTCCTGTGAAGGCGAACGGCTTTATTAGAAGTAGTCCACCCGTAGAGCAAACTATTATTACAGGTAGATATTAACTATTATTACAGGTATTATTACAGTAAATGAATCCAATACAGGCGGGTTATGCTGGACGTATCCTAGCCTAAGGTTCTCAGGCGATTAATTTATCACTCAAAGAGTAGCTTTCAATATGAATTTTATCATATCGCTCATGGGCTACAATAGTGCACAACTCAAAAAATCATATTTCTAGATAAAAATGGGTCTTAATGTTTTCATTGCTTAAGAAATTGTTTTTACTTTAGTCTTTAGTAGTGTATGTCTTTTGTTTGCTTAGACGCACGGCGTAGTATTAAATTATGACTTCTGCCCTTATTACTACTGAAAAGAATTTATATTTTAACATTTACACCTATTCCTACTCCAAAAAACATATTTTTTGAGTTGTGCCATTATTGCAGCCTATGAGCAATATAGTGAAATTCAGAGCTGAATTCTTCAGTACAAAACTGTTTACCTTAAAAATATTTTATATATTTTTCATATTGTGAATGATCAAATGATATTCAGGATTTAAATTTTTGGAAAAATTGGTAAATCTGATACTTCTAACTAAACATTCCATAAATCTTTATATTTTATTGTATAGGTCAAGTTGAATTTGGTTTATTAACCATTTGATTCGAATTGATTGGTAGATAGATACGAAACTTCGTTCCAAAAACATAACACAGAAAACAATTACAAAGTAAATTGTTCTAAATACACAGTAATGTATGCAAAACAATCATTTGTAAGTAAGATGTTACTTTGAACTTGATATTTACTTAAGAACAATATATTTTATGATCGCTGGGCAGAAAGCGGTTAACACTTCAGGACGAAAACACTTTTTCTCTAATATATATTTATCCATGTAGATAATATCATGTATAATAACACTTAAAGGGATGAATCCAATAAATGACCTTTTTTGATTTATATAAATTATTTCAGTAAAAGACATCACAAATACGGAACCCTTAGAAAATACAGCTTTAACGTCTGTGCCTGATGAAAACATGACTGATTTGGTAGACATTGAAAGGTAAGGTTTAAATATGGTATGTTGTTTTATTTATTGAATATAATTTAATAAATAAAATGCTTGTGTTTAACTTAAATAATTAATCTTAATAATTGTAGTATAATTTTTATAAAACAACAAAATTTATTGATGTTAATTCGTTAATTTTTCTATTATTTTAAGGACCTCTTTTTATTGACTAAAGGCTCTGTCTCCATTTTTTTCTCAGCATGTTTTACAATATCATTTGACCAACGTTTTAAAGGTCTACCCTTTTTTCTCTTTCCGTACGGACCAGACTTGTACTTTCCGTAAATATTTTTTTATATTTTGTCAACTTTGATTTTCAATGAGTGATTTTTTTGTAATCATAGTATACCAAAGCATAGTAACAAGCTATAAAATTATACAATTATATTTCATAATTTTTCGGCAATAAGGTGATAATTATAGTATACAAAATTAATACAAAAATAATAACAAGTTATAAATATACAATTATATCTTATATTTTTTTAAAACATATATCATTATCAACACAGCAATCTTTTTGACTCTTTAATCCCTTTAAACGTGTGTTTATCCAAATTACATCATCATCCTCCTGCCCTTACCCCAGGCGGGGTCGTCACTACATGTTACAAACATGTTGTCACATTATTTGGCTACGTATTTTACGGCCGGCAACCTGCCTGACGTCAACTTACCTTAGTCGCCTTTTACGACAGAAATGAGTGTGGTACTATTCTATTCATATCACACGGCGTTCTAAATTACATTTCACCAAAACTTGATATTTTAATTGCAGTCCCTAGAAGTGTTACAAATTTTTTTGATTTTTTTTAATCTACCTTCGGTTTTTAGGCAATACCCTCCAATAACGAGTTCGAGCACGCGGCGTGTGTACAAGAACGAGTTCGCGACTTTATATACGGAGTACCAGTCGCTATACAAGCACGTGGCGCGGGTGGCGGCGCTGTTTACCCAACTCGAGCAGCAACTCAAGCAGGCCGAGCCCAAATCGCCACACCACAGGGTGAGTAACACGACCATTTTTGAAAATCACACATATTTGTACTTATCCCTTATTCAAATACCTGCTAAATTAAAAAGAATAATGCCTTATAGAATTTGAGTTTAAATTGCTTCGATATCTAAATAGCATTTGTAATTTATTTTGTTTTGCTTGACTTAATATAGAAAACTATTAATGTCCAATTTTCGTAACTTGTAACAATTATTTTCGTAACTTATTTGTTGGTCATTTTTATTTTGGAAATTTGTTTATTAGGTAAACTAGGTAAGTACAAATACCTAGTATAAAAACTATCGCGGCGATCGTAATGATTCGATTAATTGCATCGCAATTGCAATTGTTTCTATCCCAATTAATTCCCAAGTAATTCGACCCGCCGTGTGGTATCCGGCTGAGTAGAATAGACCATCCTCATTTCTTACCGAGGTTTCGTAAAAGACGACTAAGGTAAGTTGACTAACCGTGTAGCTGGTCAAGTAGAATAGACCACCCTCTTTCTAATCGAGTTGTCGTAAAATACGACTAAGATAAATTGACGTCAGGCAGGCGGCCGGTCGTAAAATACGTAGCAAAATCATGGAACATGTTTATAACATGTTGTGCCGACCCCACTTAGAGTGGGATAAGTGCAGGAAGATGATGATGACAGTTCAGTATAATAAAAGAAACATATTGAGATGTTTGTCTAATTTATAGAACTAGGCGTTACTTTGCGGAGGTCCATAATACAAAAGTAATGAGAATATTATTTTGCTATAATCCGCAAATTTGATTGATGATTAATTTGCAAAATAATATTCTCATTACTTTTGTAAGATGTTTGTCAACGTTTATAATTGCAATGATTGATTGATTATAAAATATTTATAACACTCTCTCTTCAAGCAATCAGTAAACCTTGTAAAAAGCAAGGCCAACTTCTTGCGTCTAAAAGGTTACGAAGCAAGCTCAGCTCAAGGTCTTATGTATAAACTACTTGAAAATTATAATTTTTTCATACCAATTATACAAGTATATTATATTTATAAAATAAAAATATATTTCTACGTGTTCTAACATGTTATTGACTAATCACTTATCGTGTTATTGTGTACATTAGTAAAGGTACTTTTTTATTGCTTAATTTAGCAGACTTTTTCCTCGTCGGCTTACGAAATTTTATCTGTAATCGTGATTAACCAACTCTAAAACGTTGTTAAATGAAATTGCTTTGTTCTGTGTTTTACCTTGTCATTTTGTTCTCAGAAAGTCACTAACTCGATATTATTTTCGTTTTATGGCACATATCCAATGTTTCTCTTTAATAATAATAAATTTTTCAAATTCAAATTATTCTTTATTCAATGTGGTTTATACAAGCTCTTCCAAATTGTCGAAATTCAATAAAGCTACCACTCTTTCGAAAAAGTGCTCTTACTGAGAAGAACCAGCAAAAAACTCGGAGGTCAATTTAAAAAAATAATTTTTTAAATAAAATTAAATTTTAAAAAAAATTACAATCTAGCTAGTGCGTAGCTTTTTTTAACTTAAATCCAAGCTTTCTTATCATTTTAAATAGTCTTCAATATTATAATAAGCTTTATAAATGAGTGTATTTTTAATGGTTGTTTTGAACTTGTTTATAGGCAAGTCCAAAGTAGATTTTCGTTGCATAATAGAGTATTCTTTATTGAATTAAAATAATAACTAACAATATAGAAGTGTGCTGGTTGTTCTCACAAAATCTTAATAATTGTAATCGCATCCCATATTTGCTGATCACAATGTCGTGTATTGTTGAACTTACTTAACCTCCAATCAAAAATCATGTAAACAATTTTATCATTAACAATATGGGGGATACAATAAATTGATGTTGTTTACAAACGATACCAGCAAGTAGTATGGATCTTTAAGCTTATCAATAAAATAACGCAAGCATCGGGAAAAAACCTAAACCTAGGTCTAACCTGACGTCTTAGTTAAGGAAAATCGCCTCTTAGTTAAGTATATTTAACAAATATTAATAACTAGCTGTGCCGCCAGCTTTGCCCGCATGGAAATCAGTGTCAATTTTTTCCCCGAATTTGAAATTTTGAACATGAATGTAGTTATCGTGAAGTAATTATAAGAGATTTTTGTTTAACTTACACCGTTTACCTAGCGCACGCAAGGAAAGCTTTAAATTTTGCCGTTTTTGCAATATTTTTTATTACTGCTCCTCTCCTATTCATCTTAGCGTGATGTTATATAGTATATAATCTATAGCCTTCCTTCCTTGGACAATCTTACACTCAAAGAATTTTTCAAATCTGTCTAGTAGTTCCT
Source organism: Morpho helenor (assembly GCA_029227775.1). Taxonomy (NCBI): domain Eukaryota; kingdom Metazoa; phylum Arthropoda; class Insecta; order Lepidoptera; family Nymphalidae; genus Morpho; species Morpho helenor. The sequence goes on from JARGCU010000006.1 coordinate 8,249,149, forward strand.
GAGATTAGCGCGTTCAAACAAACACACTTCAGCTTTATGTATTAATTAGTATAGATTTAGTCGTCCGTTAATTATGTTTGCATTATTTCTATGTTTAATAGAACATGTTTTGCAGAATATTGAGCTCCGCATAGTAGAGGAGTACCATCGTATGCGCAACGACGCCGAGTACCAGCGCTCGAGGCGGCGCGTCAACTACTTGCATCGTAAGCTCAACCATATCAAGCGAATGGTGCATCAGTACGACCAGCTGGTAAGTTTTTACAGCTTATAAAAAAAAGCCTTTTATTCCAAAATAATTTAAAATAGTACCTGGATGCCTTGCTCTGTAATTTCTTTAAATATATAAAACTAGCAATCGAAAGATTAAAACCGTAATATAGTCTTTTGATAACCCTTAAAAATTGTTAGAGTGGGTAAACCTTAAAAGCTAGACATATGCTGTCGCGGACTTTTATTTATAAATTTAAGAGGGGAACAATTTTGTAATACTATGGATGTAATGTGTGATAATATGGATTTTTGAATAACTGTCACCGTTTACTCAGCGCACGCTAGGAAAGCTTTAAATTTTGCCATTTTCGTAATATTTTTTTATTGCTGCTCCTTTCCTATTTATCTAAGCTCTGTTCTTGTTTTTATTTATCTTGTTATATAGCTTTCCTCGATATAAGGACAATCGTATACTGAATTTTTCAAATCGGTCCAGTAGTTCCTGAGATTAGCGCGTCCAAACAAATAAACAAACTAGTAGATTTTAAACTTTCGCGATTCATACTAATTTAAATATAAACAACAAAATAATTTATATTTAAATAAATAAACAAACTTTTCAGCTTTATATAATAGTATAGATATATGATACAATAAAAAAAAAAAGAAAAAAGAAAATGCAAATAAGCTATCGTCACTTTGAAATTGATAGCGCAATTAACAATTGCTTTCTCATAACATGACGTGCATATTAAAGGAGTGGTGCCAGAGTTGACGAATGACAGGAGAGAATCATGGAAGTCAAAAACATGTATGGTTGTATACATATATACGGACACATTCATCATTGATCTTACATACTATATTACCTGATGCTATAAGACATATTAATTTAAACACACCCACCCACACATAAATTTTTGTTATTGTCAATACTTTTTTTTATTATTATTTATTTAAAAAGGCCATCAACAATATAAACACCATACATAGATACAACTACACAATGTACAACGATTATTATAATTAAGTGCTATATTAATTATAGATGGCAACAGCATGCGCAGATTGACAACAATTATATAAAGTGACAATGAACATAAACTACGTAATAAATTTGAGAAAAAAGAAGATCTAAATATAAATATAAATACAATAAAGCGGCAAAAAATAACAATTGAAAACTATAAATATAAATATAGGAGCTATGACTATAATTTTAATTTTAATTAAATTAACCTGAAGGGGTTAATGTTAATAATAAAATAATAATAATTTAACTTTACTTCCAGCGCAACCTAAAACCGGAACGAGTTTCGGCCGCGAGCACGACGCAAGCGTACTGACACTCGAGTTCCCCGCCGCCCGCCCGATGCCTCTAGTACAGTAACACGCCACCCCTAGCATCGCTGCAACACATGGACTATTTACGTGACTCTAGGACTATGTACGAGTGTCTCCCTCTAGTGGCAGTGAGTTGACGCGACCGCTAACGGACGGTACGCGCGTTCGACGCACAGTGCGAGCCAAATTGCAGTATTGTTAATGTGTGTATTCTGAAAACTTAATAGTTATAAGCTTACCGTCGTCGAGATTCCTATTGATGCTGCCTTATTCGGTCCGAACTCAAAACAGTTTGACGTGTGTTTAAAGACTTTGGTAGTTCTATATTGTGCGGATTTTTGTACATGTTTATTATATATATCGGTATATGGTGTGAAGAGGTGATAATTAGCAAATTTTTATATATTTACTAAATTAATATGGGTGATAAGTGTTAACTGCTCATATCTTTAATGTAGTGTGTAATTTAAACCGGTCTCTACCGCATTTTTAACAATCATTACGCTTTGCAGAGTGGTTAGTGATCTAAGTGCCTATAACGACGCGATTGCATCCATTTTATTAATATCATTATAAATTTAATAAAGTCATAAGTCACAATAAACATGGCTCTTAATTGACAGCTGAAAGACTTAATGGAAATGAAAGGAATTTCATTTATGCAACCAATAAAGGTTTATTGCTGTTCATTCCAGTGTGTTGACGTTATTCAAAAACTATGTTTGAAGAAAGTATATATATACATGATCTTCAACTGCATTACTTAACTCCTTTTCTTCATTCTCAACCGATGGACGTCCATTGCTGGACATAGGTCTCCTTCAAAACTCACATATATGAAGAAAGTATATATATGTATATATATCCTCTACTGCATGAGTAATATTCTCTTCTTCATTCTCAACGTATGTCCATTGCTGGACATAGGTCTCCTGAAGGGATCTCCACACCCCACGATTTTGTACCGCTTTGAACCAGCGACTCCCCGCGACCTTTTTGAGGTCTTCAGTCCACTTTGTTGGGTACCAAGGCTGCGATTTTTGGTATATATCGCCATTCCAGCACCTTAGTACCCCAACACCCATCGGTTTTACGTATTAAGTGCCTCATTGTCACTTCAGCTTCGCGGCACCATAAGCTATGTCCGTTACTCTGGTTCTTCTTTCCATTCCTGATTTGATCGCGTAGAGATACACCAAGCTCGCTCCATCGCCTGCTGAGTGACTTTGAGCTTTCTTAAGGTCCATACGGCATTACTAATACTTTTTTTTAAATTTCTCGTTTATTTCTCGTTTGGGCGATAATTGTGACTTTTTAGTACGAATGTCTAATAAACACAATCTAAATTCTTTAAAATTACCTAATAATACGAAATTATATAATTACTAGGCCATTGATGGTCCAAAAATGGACTGGCGGTGACTCAAGGACTTAAGGTTTTAAGAGTCACCATTATGAAATTTGATAAATATTTTCCGATAGATATGTATGTATTATTAAAATTTCGTTAATAACTCATTTCATATTCATAATATTCATATGTAGTAAAGTAAAGGTTTTGTTAGAAAAGCTTCGAACAATATACGCCGAGAAGTTTAGTACTTAATATTTAACCCATAAAATAAACGATTTGAAACTCAACCATTTGCTATATATCAACTTATTCACGTCGTTTACGGATATGGTATATTTACACACATAAGCTTTCTGCTAATTTGGTAAATGTTATATTGTTGTTTGGTCGGAAATGTTTAGTTAAAATAATTGTTATATTGCATCAAAGTACATTTAGTTTTTTAACGGTTCTTCCATTAATTTTATAGAATGTAACGCGGTTTGTTAGACGTGACCGATCGTGACACCATGCGCTGTTCCACGCGTTATACCGGATATGAGGGCCCATTATTGAACTTTTAAGAAGATAAAAAAAAACATTTATAAACCTAGCTAATTATATTATTACATATTTTCGGACATTAAACTGTATTTAATGTATATCAAACTTTATTTTTTTACCAGGGACTTGTGTATTTCTGTTTCGATCGACAATTCGTCGTTCGATAGATGTTTTTAACGTTTATATCAATCGATCGAAACAGAAAGCTACAATGGTTGAATATTGTACAATAATGTTATTTGCTATTGTTAGTAGTGAAGGATCTAAATTGCAAGCTATACGATATTGTTAGGTCCTTGAATTTGTTTTAAATCTGGTTTATATGATGTAAATAACGAAAATTATATAATTTAATATCAACTAAGTACATAATAGTAGTATATTTTTTCGTCCACGTCTTATTCCACTCGAATAATAATACCGTCTGATGTTATTGTTGTCCAAAGTTTCGCTTATAGATATTGTGCCCTTCGATATCATTTCGCTGAGAAACCTTTCAAAGGATGGATCGACTGTGGATGTAAAAGACGAACGGCCATTTCTTAAAAAAAAAAACAATTTCTACTGAGTAGCGCAATGTCGTCCCTATCGCTTCGAAGCAATCCATCCATTTATTAACGTTGGACGTTCATTTTGTACGCGTCTTGCCCAGCTTGCATGTTGTATATATTAACATTATATAGAAAGATTTATCACGTTCTTGTTAAATTTTACTGTGGGTAGTGTAATATTTTTCAGTTTTGTTTTTTTCTCTTAAATCTAAATGTAATTACACATTATCTATATATGATCTAATTTAATTACACCGCTCAGCTATATTCGATATTCTGAATAAGTCAAATTGGTAAGAGCGAGCGTGTAGAATGCAAACGCTATCGGTCTGTACATATAAATCGTTGTTATAGAATGTTCCAGACTTGTTAAGTCACTGTCATCCCCTAAATTCAGTTTAAGCGTATTCGGAAATACGAATATAGCTCAGCGGCTTTAAATTATCTATATTTGTATATTTTGTTCTATAGCTCTCGCCATGTTATTGCCCGCGTGGAAGATCTTATCAATATCTCAGCGGCTTTAAATAAAATCACTCATCGATGTCACAAAATAATGAAACTCATAAAGAGATCGTATAGTATTATATAAAAAAAATGGCGGGAATAACGCGGCAGAGTTTTTTTTAATAAGTAATAAATCGCTTAGGTAACGGACACTGTTCAAATTAATGTGATAAATAAACCGTGACATACGTGACAATAGTATGAAACAATATTTAGTGATTTCAAAAAATCAATTAACCATTCATCAATGCTAATATAATGCAAGCTGTGGTAGCCCAGCGGTAACACCGTGCGCCTCTTTCGAGGAAGTCTAGGGTTCAAACCCCGGGCAGGCACCAATGAGTTTTCTAGTAAAACTTATGTGTCTAATTGATAATTGCAATTTATCACACGCTTTTCGGTGAAGAAAAACATCGTGAGGAAACCTGCATATCTCTAGAGAATTCTGGGGATATGTGTAACCTACCAATCCGCATTGGACCAGCGTGGTAGGTCTTAACTCCAATCCTTCTCTACAAAAAACGGAGAGAAGAGGCCTATGCCCAGCAGTGGGATAGTAACAGGCCGTTACTTACAATGCTAATAGTATGATATCATAATTGGTAAAAAGTAACGGCCTGTTACTATCCCACTTCTGGCATACACTGCCTCCCTCCGTTTTTCTAGAGACGACTTGGAGCTAAGTCGACCACGCTGCTCCATCCGCAGAAATTTATAGAGATATGCATATTTTCTCACGATGTTTCTCAATCTGTTCTTCTTTTCAATGTTTTAATAATAAAGTTTGCCTATAAAAAGACCAGAATGCCAGCTAGGCATTAATGACAACAACAACAAAAAAATACTTTTTGATGATAAATATCACGAATTCAGTATCCTCGATTATGACTTTCTTAAGTATATATCTACTTAGTACTGGACATAATAATAAAGCTAGATTTTGTTGTAAATGAGTACCTCATATATAAAGCCACTTACTTTTGATGATAATTTTTTTAAGGGTTGCCTTTTTGAGAATACTTTTTAAAATTGATTTTATAAATTCGAAGAAGCTATGATCAGTACAACAGTGAGCTCGATCTTTCGATGTTTTTTATTTTTCAATTTAACAACATTTCAACTTCTTTGACGGCAACTCAATTTGGCCTCCATGATTTGAGATTTTTCGAATTTTCCAGAATTTCCTTGAACTCGTGTTGTACGAGTAAATCTTTTTATCTTGATACCATAGTTATTAAACAAGTACTCAATTTGATTTAGAAAACACTCCTAATTTATATATTATCTTGATGAATGGAAAAATCTGATTCGAAATCTCTATAGAACCTTACAATTTACGATGGAGTTATATTGACAATAAAACTTATTACAATAATTGAAGCTTAACCATCACAATATTCTTCTTATACTATCAACTTTTCGGTTTTGCTTTGGAAAGTGTGATGCCTAAGCGATGTAATGTGGTCATAGATTATGCCAAAATTATAAATACATTTACATTTTTTATATTTAATTAGTTTTAATTGCTATTAAGTCTCGAAGTTAGCAACAACCGGCCAGTGTTGAACATCCACTAGAAGTAAGGAAATATTCTGGTCCTCTTCAGAACTACCCTCCATTTCACAATAAAAAAATGTAGTTATTTTTATTCTGCATTAGGGCCCTTTGACATTATCATCGAGTATTTTCCCTAAGTATATTAATACATTTTTATAGGGATTATAAATTTTCGAGTGACTTCCCTTTCTGACACTCAAAATTTTATTTTAGAATTGAAATTTTAGGAAAATTGTTTATCTTTCAAAATATTTAATTTGGGAGTCTAATAACTCAGTCGCTGGCCCAAGTGTAAGATAAGCCGTCTTTCATATTTTGTCCTAAATCAAACGTCCATATTTGAAAATGATTTAGCGTTAAGTAATTCTGATTTTATCTCTGAAAGAAAATTAGGTTTTTGTCCGTTATTTGAGAAAAAGTTGACTGCAAAATTAGCTTAATAATGGCAGGTTGTTGGAATTGGTGTTTTAAATTTCTATAACGACAAATAAACCAAAATTATAAATTTCTCTATGCGTAGCGTCAATTTTAATAATTTTTACCCCTTTTTAATTATTATTATAGTTACAATGTCAACAACTTGCCACTAATGTAGCCCTTCCAATTAAATTGTGCGTTAATAAATTTTGAACTAAGTCATCGTAAGAATGATTTCCAATTTTGTCTCGCTTTAATCGCATTATTATCTAATCTATAAATTTATATCCACAGCTTTGTAAACAATATAATGTAATTTAAATCATATCACATTATTTATTCTCATATGAACATGTATCTGCCAATTGATCTAACTATGCCGTTCAAGTTAGACAACATTGAAAATCATTCACGAAATTGTTTCCAAGTAATGTATATACTTCCTTATTTGTTGAATTAGTATATAATATGTATAGTAAGGTCTTATATATAAAATAATGGAAGCATTTGAGATAAGTTTACGAAACGTGTTAATTGATGCTGTTATTTCAGTTAATTTTTGTCAATTAGTATGTCATACGGCGTTGCTATTTCCTTATTTCCATACATAAAAGTCAATTCGTAACGACACTTTTTACTTAGTGTCAAAGAGTCTGTCAATTCGTACGGAAGTGCCCTTTGTTTGCTCACGCCATTTGTTATGATTTTGTCATTTTACTCATTAAAATGCTCAATGTTGTGGTCATGATATTAGTTAATTAAACTTCGCTTTGGAATGTTAATTTATTTTTCTTTTCTATTTATTTTTTTAATTTAAAAACGTATTAACTCAAAATTCAACGTGTCCATAAAATTCATTATTAATGCCCTAAATTGGTTTTAGCGAGTGCTAACTACATAAAACTACTTGCCCCGCGCTCGTGGACGTTTCGAACGTACACCAACATCACAAATATTCCCTCTTTAACGTAGGAAAGTCAATTTGGATTTAATAAGAACAAAATCGTTTGAAAGAATGTTATTGTTACCAGTAGTTTAAGCGTCGATTGTTTTATTAGTACTATAAATTATTACTAATCATTCGTTTCTTAGGAGGATGTGATGAATTCACGTGTTAACGTCTAAACTGTTGAGATTTAAGTGGACATTGTGAAAATGCATTCCATTTACCTGAATCTTAGCACTGTTCGTTGATGCACTCAGGCCTGGACCGCATCTAAGCGAGGATACTTTGCTGAGCATTTCATATTGAATGTTCTAAAAACGTAACAAGACTTTTATAAAAAACATACTTGTCATATCTCTTGATTTTTATTTTGGAACATTTCAATAAATTTGCATATGAAAAGAATTTAAGTCAAGTTTAGTTGTATCATAAACTAAAATGTTTTTGGTTTATGAGCATAGATAATATAAATCCGTTTTGTTGTGTATGTAATAATAGGATATTGACAGTTCTAACGAAAAAAATATTTTACTTCGATTAGATGTATCCTGTGCCTATAAATTTATATTATTATATTTTTATTAATAACTATTATTATCGGCGTGATGTACGTGCTATATTTATAAAATAGTGCATCAATTATATGATACATTGCTGACCACATTAATATTATAACAAATTTTATACAGAAAATTATATGCTTTTACAATTAATTCATATCTGTAACTGTCACAAAGGGAGTTTATAAAATATCGAATGTTACCCAATAAGGTATTAGGAGGTCGGACAGAAATATTTGTATTTTGTCACATTTATACAAACGATAATATCTCAATAAAATATCATAGTCCATTGTACAGAGTAGACGATATTTAGATTCTAGTAACATCATTTTTTTTTTCTTAAATCCTAGTTAGAGATATATATAGTAATACTAATTCCGAAATGTATATTAAACTTTGCCGCGTGACAAATACGTATCAAAATCTGTTTTCGTGTAAAAAAATTGTCATGCTCTTAATTAAGTAGGCCTCGAGTCAATCTGGTTGTGTTAACCCCGTATTTCATTACAATGAATTTTGGCCTATTTCATTTATATATTTGTCTATTTATACATTTTGATCGCATTTGTCACGCGCGAAATCTAACACGTTTACTTAACATAGCTGATATTATAGCGGCTTAAGGCGGGCGTTATGTGAAGATCAATACATTACATAATTTGTTTAGATGTAGTTGTTTGAGTTTACGTATTCTGATCAAACGTTATTGTAAATTTGCTGTACAGTAATAAGAAAAAATGGCCGCCGACGCGCTTCGGGCCGACGGCGATCCCGCAAGACTGTCCAATTAACGAACAACTTAAATACTATGTATTATGTCGATGTAAATAGAATACGAATTAGACATTTAGACGCGTTAAGGGATGTAATCGTAGTGTTTTTATTTTAAACGGATCGCTTTAGAGATATATTGAGATGGTTGGAGGAGAGTGAAGCGAGTCTACAGAGGAGATTGTGCGCGGTCAGTGTCGGTGCCGAAAGCTCGGCGGCGGCCGAAACGATGCTGCGATATTCCTTGTGCCCCTCGAAATATCAGTGCATTATAATATATGAGTCAAGATGTATAGACGATGCGGTAGTGTTATTGTGTATAGAAGTGTTTATACAAGCTCGAGTCAGGCGGAGACCGATACTTGCCAACGGGCAGCCGGTTCGAGCGAACGACGACTAGCTATGAATCCTGACATCGGCTCACGTTAATTAGCTTTTAAATATTTCATCAAAATATAAAATACACAAAAAAAAATGGATATAAATTTCTCGACCAATTGCTGGTTGTTTTTAAATTATTAAAAGAAAAAAAAATTAGATTATAAAAACAAAGTATAGGTACAATTTATTAATTATACTTTTCTTTTTGGCATTTCGTGTATCAGTGGAAGGGACCTAGCTTCTTTGCTACTCAGAAATCGACTTTATTGTTTCGTACAGTTTCTTTCACGTTCAGAGTGTTCGTTGAAGCTGTCTTAACCTTAAAGATGCCTGTTGTGATTTGTTTTGCTCACGGCCTCTTCCATTGCTTCGGTTTTTTTTGTTTCTTAAACTGTCTAATTGTATAATTTGTTAAGGCAGGGTAATGCAGAAATGAGAAGAGGTACTTTTTTATTTTAAAAATGATTTGTTTGAATGTTTCAATTGAGTTGATTTAATCCATTCAATGGAATTTGTATTGTTATGAAAGAGCAAGAGTTTGTTGTTTTTTTTTTATTAAGTCATTTTGAAGAATTATGAGGCAGCGATTAGTTAATTATGATTGTCAAGTTACCACAAAAACAGTATGCAGGTTTAGGCTCTCTTTGGCTTCTCATTTTCGATTATGAGTCCCATGTAGAAGTAGTGTTGTGAAAGAACCAAGTCGATACATCACAGAGTAAATAAGCTGAAGAGAGATCGGGAAGAGTATTGTTATAAAAGGTACCTATTCAAAATCTGGATAAACAGACTAACTTACCCTAAAATCGGGCAGTTCTACTGCAATGTGCATTTAAGCCAACTTCATTTGAATTATGGGATCAGTGCCAAAATTTTCTCCTTCTTGTTTAGCTCAAAAATATGCAATTGTTAGCATGCTTAAAAAACAACTGAGTTAATTAGTTAGTCTGCCATTTTGTGAATATTTTGTTTTGATAGTAATATGTAAATCTTTTATAATATATTTGTTTACAATAAATAAATGACAACATTATAAATAAATGAAATTGTATTTTCCATTTAAACTGAAGAAAAAAAATATAAAAAGAATAATATGCAATGATTTTGGCTGTTTCATTTTGTCCCGTAATACAATTAATTCAAATATAAAATATTCTTTATTCAAGTCTACTTGTAAACAATTGCTTTTGAATCGTCAATTTTACTGTACCTAATACTTCCCGAGTAAATATTTTGCACAATTTTTAATAAAATTTTATTAAAATAACAGTTCAAAGGTACTGAAATAAATTATTTTTGTTTCACTGTATCACCATAAGTTTTTTAATAATATTTTGATTGTGCACAGCGGATTACCACTTATGAAGTGAGTTTGCTTGGATAGGCCTTTGTGGTGTTTTTAATATACAAGAACAATTTTAACTTTACTTTTCGCAATTTTAATTTTTATTATAAAACCTTTACCTATGAAATCGTGTAAAAATTAATTGTGATAAATATCACACCAATCATTAAAGTGTTTGTGTTTATAATAAATTTAGTAAAAAAATCTACTTATGTTATCTGCAAAAACCAATAACCGATAGCTAATTTCTCTTTATATTATTGCTATGAAATTATGATATATCGTGAATGAAATCTTGAGATATACTACAAAGCTCGCAAAATTTTGGGCATATTATTAGAAAAAATTCAGGCTGAGTATAGAATTATTATTAATGTATAGAAACCGGCTATACTTTCGCTCTATTTTATCAGATGCAATCGTTTCAAGCTCATACAAGGCCTCTCATTCATGAGCTCTTTAAAGAGCTCAATGAATAAGAGCCCCGTATGGGCTTGAAGCTAGTCGGGTTCATCCGATAATATAAGACGTGAGTATAGCCGGTTTCTATACTTTAATTATGAATGCCATGTAACGATAGTTTAAATACAAAAATTCATTAGGAATTGAAATTCGTTCAAGTTACTTGTTATGACATCAGAATTATTTTCCATATCACAATAAAATAAAGGTGCACCCTATTAAAAACATAATGCGCGCAATGCAACTAGAATTCAGAAAAAAATGAGTTCAAGAATGTGGGTCATATTGTTATTCATGTCGTGATTAGCGCTGAATGGGTTAGTAGAAAACATACCTACATATGTTAAAATATTCATAATAAAATTATTAATGTATTATTTTTTTAATTTGTTTATTATTAGTCCCTCCCAGGTAATTATAAACAATTCGACCAAATAGGTGCCATGGCCAAATAGATTGGCGTTAGGCCTCTAAGTGAATCACAACAAATAATGAGAGGGAAGATGAAAGACGTATACTTATGTTATGTTAAATCTTTTTCATATCACATATAAAAAGAGATGGATAATAAGTCTCATTTGCTTTCTCTTTTTAGTAATAGGCACATTTTAGGCTGGCTTCTCTACAAGAGATGTTAAATAAATATTAACGATTTTTACAATAATCGATTATTTTTTGAAACAATCGATTTTAAATAATTACTTATTGCTTAATGATCACATATTCGTAGAGTTCGCTCGATTCCCTGCAGTGATGCAAGTTTAACTGAAGAATCTTTAGTGTCTGTGTAATGTGCATTGCTGGATGTAACCAATGTAGCCAAACTATACATTTTATTCGAATTTCACAAACATCTATTATCATTTCTTGGTAGTTGTCCACTTTAATTAGTCTTTATTCTAATTAATTATTAATATTATAAAAGGCAACATTACAAATAGTAAAAAAAAAACCGATTATTTATTAAACGTTTTTTTCTACTAACATCCCTATTCTCTAATCTAGGATAATAATTCTGTGACCCTAGTCTATGTGAACAACAATATAGTCTGTCTATATTAGTTAGTAATATATGGTCTGTCTGATATCAAAATCATAGATTATTAACTATAAAATAGATGGTTGAGATTCATACATTGGCGCGAGCCTATTTTCGGTGGTATGGGGGGTGCAGAGTAGCACTATAGCTACTTACATTCTCATTCATAAAAAACTATCTGCCTCTCACCCGTTTCATTCATAAAAATGGATTTAGTCTCAGCTCTGACTCTTTCTCACATATGGAGTAGTAATATATATAACGTATGACGTAAAATCGTAGTAAAATTAGTGATGTACTTGGTGCGCTAAAACCGTAACTTGTGATGTCAAAGTTTTATCGATTCGCATTTTACTCTTACCGATTATTTGGATAACCGGTTTTCCTGTAACATATTAATAGTGATTTTTAGATTTTAATAAAACAAAATATTTAAGGAAATTCTTTAATAGACTTTTACTGTAATAAAAAAATTTATATTCAACAGCCGTTTTACATTTCTATGTGCATGCTTCTTAAAAAAAAAAGTTTTTTCCTAAACACGCTAAAAGTGCAACTTCAAAAATGATTACTATTTTTAAATAGGAAACAGAATCGGCGATCATGTATCTTGAAAATATAGGAATTGTAATTTAAATTGTTATATATTATTATTAAATATAATTAATTATAAGTATTCACTCGAAAACAAATTTACAAGATTAGTATTTGAAACAATAGATGCTTTCGTTTTTACCGTTTTAGTATTTAGGAAAAAACATTATACTTAAAAGGAGTATACTTGATGGTAAATTATAAATATTAGTCTTTTTTAGATATATTGGTAGTAGTTTTATAGAATATAAGTGGTTTTTATCTCTAAGTATAATATTTTCCATCAAACCAGTTAACACTTCGGATTTATACATATAAAGTAAGAATTAAATTGTGAAATTTTGCCATAATTAATGTGCCAATTGATACCAAGCTTTTCGATGAAAGAAAACATCATGAGGAACTATACTCCATGGGTTAAGTATTTAACTAAATGTAAACATGTCAAAACAGGTAGTTTATAGTAGGCATTATCTGCCTACTATAAAGTACCTTTTTTATTACAACACATTATACTAACATTTAATATAATTTTTAATTCTTTTAAAGAATTTAAAATTATTGATAGTATTCGCACCACTTTATTATGGCGTGATTGCTATCAATAATTTTTACAAACTTTGAAACAATAAATAAGAATTATAAATTTTTTAAAGAAAACGATGGATAATATTAAATACACTAAATTACTACACATTTAAGTATCACAGAGTGAAGCTCGTAGAATATTGATATTATGTTGCGTTGGTTAATCTAATTACCATTTTAGGTAGTTTACTTGGCTAATTTGTATCTGCTGAATTTTATTAAATTATATATTGCTGTTTTGCTATACTAAAGGTATAAATATTTAATTTTAGAAAATAACAATCAATTTATGAAAATTACATTTATAAATATTAGAGATATTCTTTTGACAACTGCAGTTGAATCCCAATTTTTTCATTTGTTAATAATATTATTGTTATGACATATTTGTCACTCCTGAATCACATGGTTTTGTTTGTTTACATCTTGTTATGTTTCTATACTTATGGAGTATATATAGTAAAATAATAAAAATTTTGAATCACTTTTTAAATGTTAATAATAGTAATATTAGTTAGTTACTTTTGCCTCATGTATCATAGTTCTATAACTTTACTTGCGATAAAATTTTCCATTTCCATTATCGTTTTCCAAGTATCTGTAGTACTGTGAATTCTCTTTAATTGATACACCGTTGTCTAACTCGCATTATGATTACGATTATGCAAAAAACTTTTAACAAATCATATTTATGATTAACGCAAGTTAACCAGGAATTATAGTTTTTTAAGTTATATACATTTTTGACTAATTAACACTTTACATGCCATATAATGCCATTCCAAAGATATAAGTTTTTGTGATGGATAATATAATTTTAACTAGATCAAATCTTTCAGTTTTATTAGACAATAGCGTAATTATAAAAATTTCACAATTTAAATAATCCTGTTTTGAAAATATATTACTCCCAGGAATGCTCAGGTTTTTAGTTTTGCTACACAAGTAAAAACACGTGTTTTGAATAGGAATAAATGGTGTTAATGTTAAAATACACAATTTTTAGCAGCAATACAGGCAGAACTCATAATTCATTATAAGCCCGTCGTTTAAGCAAACTAACAATTAAACTAGCAACTAAGCAATTGTTATTCATTTTCCTGAGTAATGAAAATCTTAAACCAATTCATCTCAAAATATAAGTTTTTGAGTCGACCGCTATTGCTGCACATGACCGATATATCAATATACTGAACCAGTAATATGATATGGCTTGGGTCTGGAAAATATTTCTGATGGAATACAAGGTACTATAACTATCAAACAATAATATTAACCAATCATGTTTTAAACAATGAAACCAAATTATGATCCGTTCTAGTGTGCTAGAGCCCCCTTATCCACGGATTTGAGAAAAAATCCATTGGATCCTAGTTAAGAAGTTTCAAACTTCATAATGTTTGTCAATTATACTAATATGAATACTATTTTGAAGACACAACCTTCTCTTGAGTCTCTAGCATTGAAGCGGACTTTTACAGCCTTATTCCAAAATTCCGAATGGTTCAGGCGGCAAAATAAATTGTTAGTGAATAAAAGCATTCGCGCTGTGAAAATGTTATTACTAATGTCAATAAATGAGGCTAAATAATTATGATTCGACTGAAGCTCTTCATATATGTTCATCTGCATCATCGGGCTCGTGGACACTTCCCGGCGGAAGAGTTCGCAGCATATTTAACCTGTAATAAATAAGTAATTCTTAAATAATGTATAGATAGAACATTAGTTTGCAAAGGTAGTCTTACAGACAATCTTGGCATTGATATCCCCTGAGTAGAATAGACCACCCTCATTTCTTACCGAGGTGTCGCGAAAACCGATTAAGGTAAGTTGACGTCGGGCAGGCGACCGGTCGTAAGATACCAAATCATGTGATAACATGTTTAAAACATGTTGTGCCTACCCCATTTAGAGTGGGATAAGGGTAGGAGAATGATGCATTGACAAATAACAGAGATTTTAAATTTTAAAAATATATTTTTAGCTTCTACTGGTCTTAAATAGTGTCTGGAAAATATTTTTTTCGTGTCTATAACTTTGTCTACAGTTATATTTTAAGTATAGAATAGAGACTATAATTATAAATTTTGTTTTTTTAATAATAAAATATAAGGGGTATCTGTGACAATCTTTGTGTTATGTTAAATATCTTTGATTTTGTACTGTTAGCAGTACCAGGCTAAAAATATTATGCTTTCCAAATACTGTATTGTATGTGACAAAGTTCCAATGATCATCACTAATATGTCTTTTAAGCTATTCTTATATCACACACTTTTTTGCATCACTATAATAGAGGAAAAATTGTACCAAACATTTTTTGTTATATCTCAAACGGATTAGGCAGTTAGCCCATTAGACATATAAGCTTCAGTTTTAATAGAAAGTGAAATGGACAGACTGACATACTTTACATCAAATATTTACTTGCCTTCATCTAGTCAAATCAATTGACCTAATCATGTGCTTCATCCCATAAAGCATCAACAGCATATAGCCCTTAGACATCATCCCAATGAGTACTCTCTTTGGCTATGACCAGGTTCATCTGAAAATTATTGCAAATACATTTTAATAAATATGGAACAAGCTATGGATAGCTCAGCGGTGAGGCCGTTCGACTCTGTAAAGACGATCATGGGTTTATACCCCGCGCTGGCACATGTCTAATTGACAATTGCAATTTATGACACGCTTTTCGGTGAAGGAAAATATGGTAAGGAAATCCGCATACTTCTAGCGAATTCTAGGGATATGCGTAACCTACCAATCCGCATTGGAGCAACGCGATGGTAGGTCTTTGCTACAATACTTCTCTCCAAAAAACGGATAGAGGAAGCTTATGGTTCCCACTGCTGGGGTGGATAACAGGCCGTTACTTTAAACATACACATGCCAATTTTTGTGTTTACAAACAAAAATGATTTATATTTGAAACATTTTAACTCACTTGAAGAATATCAGCCATTGTATCAGATATTAATGAATTCATTGCAACAACAGTAGCAGTGCCTTGACCAGACACAGTTACTCAGACAAAAAATCTAGTTGAAATGTGCATAACTAAATGGGATAGTATGTTAAAGTATCTTGAACAAATAACTTTCTGTTAAATAATTAAAGTATGTCTGTAATCCATATTGTCTGTCGCAGAAAGAATAAAAACTATTCAGAAATAACCACCTAAAACATAGAATATAACTGATATTGGGTATGACATATGATATACAACACTTCAATAAAGCATACACAATAAATATTACTTTAGAAGGAAAAGTTTTATTTTTATTTTTATTATTTTAGTTTTATTTTTACTTATATTTTAAAATTAAAAAATAAAACTTCCCTATATTATCACAGTTCAATAAAAACACTAAGGATATACTATAATGCTATATGCTTCGAGGTCCCTGCTTTAATAAATGTATATATAAATTGAAAAACACTAGCTTAAATTGTACAATATATTATAGAAAAAGAATATAGCACGAAAAATACTATATTTTTATCCCTAATTGCAATTGTCGTGCTTTTTTTATATTAACTGTGAATGGAACGCACCCGCAGCCCTGCATAGGGAATGTAGGAACGAAACTCATTCATGTATTTACGGGGCTTAGTTAGTTAGTAGCTCTAACTCCGTGTCATTATCCAGCGAAAAGTAATAAAAAATAATCATGGAAAAATAAATAATGATTGAAAATAGATGTGTCCTATTTTTTTTCCTGAATTTCCTAAAAGTACTATATTTTTTTGATTTAAAAAGAAAAATAGTATTTTTCTTCAAAAAAAAGGTGGCAACCCTAATCGCGCCCTTTTTGATTAAATAGGGGCAACACTGTGCCGTTATTGTTTCCGGTGGAGTCTTACTATATATACCGATAAAACGTTTCAGTGACATTCAGTCCTTGTTCGTCATTCAAGAGAAGTGCATCTCGGAACGGGAATTGTGGTATTCCTATTATATCGCGTTATTGTATATAGTGTGCGTTAACAAGAAGTTTATGGAAGTGTCTAATTTTAATTAAAAATCATTTGTTGGTTTATATATTTTTGCGTAAGTAAAAAGTGATTACAGTTATATATTACGTATAACGAACGTTTCAGGTGAGTCAGTACGTTTCAATTTTCTTCGTATTAAATTGTGCAAAAGTATAGTTTATTTGTTATTAAGTTTTGGATAACTACTCACATTTTATCCGAGAATGTTTGTTGAAATTCAAACATTTGAGTTGTTGAGTTTGTGATAGTGAATGTATATAGTGCTTGTGTATGGTGGTGGCGGTGGTGGAGATTTGTGCATGTGTTTTTTACGAATCCTGCATGTATCAGGTATGATAACCAATTGTCCACTCTACATTTAGCATTATATACATTTTCTATTTTACTTCATCGCCGATTATAGCAAAATAATTTTATTATTACTTTTGCATAATTACTCTGTTTTAATCATAGCTTAGGTAAATATAGACATTGTAATCTTTAATATTTAATGACTAGCAGCGTCTGACTGCCCTCCTGTAAAAGCTGCAGGGCTTTTTCTTCTCATTTAACAGTATGGTTAAGGTGGACACTGCAGTGTTCTTTCTTCCCATACTGTGTAGGCGTTTTGTTGGTAATGTTTGTTTTCTGTATCGTCGAACATTAGCTTCAAAAGCGCGCTACTTTGTAAGACGTTTTATTAACGGGCTAGCCATTATAAAGGTGTCGTACTGATTTCTGAAATTGCGCAGTTTTGGTAATTCGTACGTCATTAATTTTTACATTTTTTTTTGTAATGGTTATGTGTTGCGGTTGGCAAAGAGCCGGTATTTGGCACCTGCAATACATGTAAAACCTTAATTCTTTTCCCAGTCGCTTTTGGCTACTGATGTTTGAGTGCACGCTTACATCTGTGGCTGAAATTACGGGAATCTAACTTAGCTTCATAAATTCAGACTTCACTTGAGTATTAGTTACCTCAAATGCATTTTCTCAAATTACAGAGGTCCTGGTGGTTGACGCTACTGTTCGGCCTGGCGCTGTTCGAGCGCTCGAGGCGACGGCGGAGCGACAGCAGCTGCGGCATAGCCGGACGGGCCGGCCTGGGGTGAGGGGCGGTGGCACGTCTCCATTGGCAGCAGCGAGGCCAGACCAGCGTAGCTCGTGGAGTCACGAGGCCAGCTGTCGGACTGCCCTCCTGTAAAATTAATCCATTAATTTCATTCAATCCATTAATTTTTACATTTTTTTTTTGTAATGGTAATGTGTTGCGGTTGGCAAAGAGCCGGTATTTGGCACCTGCAATACATGTAAAACCTTAATTCTTTTCCCAGTCGCTTTTGGCTACTGATGTTTGAGTGCACGCTTACATCTGTGGCTGAAATTACGGGAATCTAACTTAGCTTCATAAATTCAGACTTCACTTGAGTATTAGTTACCTCAAATGCATTTTCTCAAATTACAGAGGTCCTGGTGGTTGATGCTACTGTTCGGCCTGGCGCTGTTCGAGCGCTCGAGGCGACGGCGGAGCGACAGCAGCTGCGGCATAGCCGGACGGGCCTGCCTGGGGTGAGGGGCGGCGGCACGTCTCCATTGGCAGCAGCGAGGCCAGACCAGCGTAGCTCGTGGAGTCACGAGGCCAGCTGTCGGACTGCCCTCCTGTAAAATTAATCCATTAATTTCATTCAATCCATTAATTTTTACATTTTTTTTTTGTAATGGTAATGTGTTGCGGTTGGCAAAGAGCCGGTATTTGGCACCTGCAATACATGTAAAACCTTAATTCTTTTCCCAGTCGCTTTTGGCTACTGATGTTTGAGTGCACGCTTACATCTGTGGCTGAAATTACGGGAATCTAACTTAGCTTCATAAATTCAGACTTCACTTGAGTATTAGTTACCTCAAATGCATTTTCTCAAATTACAGAGGTCCTGGTGGTTGACGCTACTGTTCGGCCTGGCGCTGTTCGAGCGCTCGAGGCGACGGCGGAGCGACAGCAGCTGCGGCATAGCCGGACGGGCCGGCCTGGGGTGAGGGGCGGCGGCACGTCTCCATTGGCGGCAGCGAGGCCAGACCAGCGTAGCTTGTGGAGTCACGAGGCCAGCTGTCGGACTGCCCTCCTGTAAAATTAATCCATTAATTTCATTCAATCCATTAATTTTTACATTTTTTTTTTGTAATGGTTATGTGTTGCGGTTGGCAAAGAGCCGTTATTTGGCACCTGCAATACATGTAAAACCTTAATTCTTTTCCCAGTCGCTTTTGGCTACTGATGTTTGAGTGCACGCTTACATCTGTGGCTGAAATTACGGGAATCTAACTTAGCTTCATAAATTCAGACTTCACTTGAGTATTAGTTACCTCAAATGCATTTTCTCAAATTACAGAGGTCCTGGTGGTTGATGCTACTGTTCGGCCTGGCGCTGTTCGAGCGCTCGAGGCGACGGCGGAGCGACAGCAGCTGCGGCATAGCCGGACGGGCCTGCCTGGGGTGAGGGGCGGCGGCACGTCTCCATTGGCAGCAGCGAGGCCAGACCAGCGTAGCTCGTGGAGTCACGAGGCCAGCTGTCGGACTGCCCTCCTGTAAAATTAATCCATTAATTTCATTCAATCCATTAATTTTTACATTTTTTTTTTGTAATGGTAATGTGTTGCGGTTGGCAAAGAGCCGGTATTTGGCACCTGCAATACATGTAAAACCTTAATTCTTTTCCCAGTCGCTTTTGGCTACTGATGTTTGAGTGCACGCTTACATCTGTGGCTGAAATTACGGGAATCTAACTTAGCTTCATAAATTCAGACTTCACTTGAGTATTAGTTACCTCAAATGCATTTTCTCAAATTACAGAGGTCCTGGTGGTTGACGCTACTGTTCGGCCTGGCGCTGTTCGAGCGCTCGAGGCGACGGCGGAGCGACAGCAGCTGCGGCATAGCCGGACGGGCCGGCCTGGGGTGAGGGGCGGCGGCACGTCTCCATTGGCTGCAGCGAGGCCAGACCAGCGTAGCTCGTGGAGTCACGAGGCCAGCTGTCGGACTGCCCTCCTGTAAAATTAATCCATTAATTTCATTCAATCCATTAATTTTTACATTTTTTTTTTGTAATGGTAATGTGTTGCGGTTGGCAAAGAGCCGGTATTTGGCACCTGCAATACATGTAAAACCTTAATTCTTTTCCCAGTCGCTTTTGGCTACTGATGTTTGAGTGCACGCTTACATCTGTGGCTGAAATTACGGGAATCTAACTTAGCTTCATAAATTCAGACTTCACTTGAGTATTAGTTACCTTTCTTTAGTTAAACTTAGTCTAGTGCTATTCCATCTCTGAAAATAATTTTAAAAAATTAAAAAAATTAAAAATTGTTACTATTCAAATAGAACCTCTTATGAACGAGGTTGTATTTGAATCTATATGAATAGTTGTTCTATAATAAAATAAAAAAATGTTTTTTGTGTCATTATGCATTGATTTGTTAAGAAAGAGTAAATGGGTTCACTTTTAGAAAAATTGCTTTTTATTATTGCATAAGTATGAAGGAGAAATATTGTTTGTTATTTAATTTCTGTTAGATATAAACAGTTGCACATTTTAAGTGATTTATAAATTACATAAATATTTACTTTCAGTTTTATAGAACAGTCTTTTAATATTGCTGTTATTCTTTCATTCATTATACATACTATTATATCTTTTATTAGCACTGTAAATGTAAAGATATCTCAAATCATAACTATAAATAACATCATGTGACAATCATATTAAAATAAAAAATTACTCTTAATCTTGGATCTGAGGATTCTTGAATCTGCAATTAATCAATCAATCGTTTATTAATCAATCGTAAATTTAATTTTTGCTTTTGCTTTTTAATTAAAAATCAACAATAGTGTTATATAAAGCAATATACCCTATATTGCTTTATACAGAATAAACTTGCTCTCTTTTGCTATTTACTCCCTTTTCATCCGAGTCTCATTATAAAAAACTTGACAATCATTTTTAAAGTTCTAATATAATACAATGAAGTATACAACTTCAATTGAAAATACTTCTAAAAAAAAATATTAAGCAGACCATTTAAGTTATGTCCAAATTATTCATAACTAAGATAGATACACACTTATGATCAATTAGAACAACTTCTAAAAAACTTTAACTTTAATGTTCCATTATTAATCATTTATTGCACTACAAGACACTAGAAGCTATATAAAATCGCAAGACATATCCTTAATATAATAATGAATATATATAGCTAATTCATCAATCGAAATTAATGTACATACCATAATTTTTATATAACGATAACTAAGTCAAATAGGAAATAAAAATTATACTGCATGTTAAAGGTTTTAGGCTATCCATGCAAGGTTAGGTTATTATATTTAGATGTGAGAATGTAAATTTTAAGAAAGCTCTTACTATTATTGAGATGCACAAAATTCATTAAAACTCAACACTTACATTTATATAATGATTAAGTAAATCCTCTTCTTATTGTTTTATAACTGCACGTTTCTTCGTTGTTATATTTCTCATTTTAAGAAATATCTCAACAGCTACTGGTGAAATAAGACTTGATACATTTAATTTGCTTCTAGTGATATTTGTTTCAAGAATTTTGCTAACTAAATTAAAACAAAATTATACATTTTAGTAAAAATTAAAGTACTAGAACTTTACAACGGGAAATTTAAAAATTTAATACACCGCCCATTCATTAATAAAATCAACTTGTTGTCTTGTTATATGATAGACAGTCAAAATGAGAATGAGTGCGTAAAAATATGTATGGAGGAGTGGAGCGAGATGCAGCTGAGACTATTTTCATACGATTCATTCATAAATACGTACATGTGCAAGAGGGATGCGAGATAACATGTGTTGGCGCCTGTAGTAAAACCGCCCTGATCAAAATGAAATCATAGAGAAAAGTAATTTTATTATCTGTGCTGATGCTGAAATTTTGTTACATTATAAGATTTTGATTCAGATTAAATTTCTTGGACTGTCCATTAAATTTAAAGAGAATTTAATTTGTTATAATATTTATTAAGGAATCTAAGGAGGAAGTAATTGACAATGATCCATTTTAAAGATAATAAGAACAAATCTGCCTTGAGTACAAGATGGGCACAAATGTCCAAACAGGAACAAATTATCGAGAAAAAGAAGATGGAAATACAAGCGAAACTAGAAGCCCAGAAACAGGCTGCAGCCCTTGCGGCTCAAGCAAAGCTATCTAAGTATTTAATTTATATATATTTTTGTGTTAATATGTATCTCACGCGATTGCATAAAAAGTACGGCAAAGCTAATATAGTTTATTACAGTAGAGGTTAGAGTTTGCTTATATCGCGTCAAAAGTTCTAGTTGTACTATAATGTCTCCTACATTTATATGTTCCTTATTTTCTATGCTTAACAACACTTTGGTGATTCTGTTTTATGTTGCGATTATGAAAGTAGACTTACTTTCTTTTATTACTTATACAATAAAAGTTAGTCTTATATTATAGCTTGAAAAATGTGTATTTCTAAATAAAGATCTATATGAAGCCCTTCCTCAATAACCTACAGCTGTTTGAGATAATTGGCCTAAATTATATTGGGGAGTAGGTGGAAATATTTAATTAATAAAATATTGATTTTTTATAAATGCAAATATACACCCAGGTTCAAAGAACCAACAAATTTTTTATAGAAAATGTTGTCCTCTGCAAATTTGGGAATCGAACCTAAAAACCGCGGTGCGGAAGGCAGGGTAACTACTGACTGCCAATGGGCCAGTCAATTAGCATATTGCCATATCTAAAGAATAATGTTACATGTCCCATGTATAAGCATAGCAAATGTTACTTTATTCTTCTGATGTGGCAATAAGTCTATCCACTATGTACAATAAAGTAAAAATTATCCTTTGAGCTTATTTATTAATATACAGAGACCAATCTTGATATTAACATGTAGTTTAACCCTCAGCCCAACTGCTAAAGAAGAAACAGGTTCACCGAACATCTTCTCAAATGATGGGAGTTTTATGAGTCAATACAAGGCTCTTCTAGAAAGACAAAGTAAAGATCAACAAGAGAAAGAGGTCAATGAAAAGCAAGAGCTTGAGGATGTTAAAAAAATAAAGCCTGAGTGTAACCAGAAACCTTTAGTACCTATAGAAGTTATTGAAGACGAGGAAACATTTAGTCAGCCCTCAGAGATTAAGCCAGAAAGAGGTCCAAGGTTGGTATTTGTATTGTAATATGATAAATTTGCTAAAATTTGCTTTATGTTATTAACAAATTTATATTATTTCAGAGAACGAAATAGACGGTGGAATGATAGAGGTAGAAATAGACCACATAGCCCAATGACGCCTGTGGTGGAAGATAGGAAGAAGATGCTAGATAGTACAAATATACCATCATTGATGCAGCTCACTGTTCAACCTCCCAATAATCATTCTCCACCTCCCAACTCACATAATCAATGGAACTCATATGATGGCAACTCGTCCAATGATGAATATGATTATGATAGGCAACATGATGACTCTTTTGATAATCAAGATTCAGATTCAGGACAGATGGGCTCAGATCAAATGAGTCTATTAGGGCCTGGACCAATGGGTCCTGGATCAATGATTCCTGGATCTGGGTGTCCCAGTCAAATGGGACCTGGTCCAATGTGTCCTGGACCTATGGGACATGGACCTATGGGCCATGGTCCTATGGGCCCAGGGCCAATGCGCTCTGGTCCAATGGGTCCAGGCCCGATGGGTCCAGGACCAATGGGACCTGGGCCAATGGGGCCAGGGCTAATGGGACATGGACCTATGGGTGCAGGCGCAATGGGTCCAGGTCCTATGGGACCTAGACCATTAATGCCTGGATTATTAGGTCATGGCCCAATGGGACCAGGCCCTATGGGTCCAGGTCCGATGGGCTTTGGACCAATGGGACCTCGACACATGGGACCTGGACCGATGGGACCTGGACCAATGGGACCTGGACCGATGGGACCTGGACCGATGGGACCTGGACCGATGGGACCTGGACCGATGGGCCCTGGACCGATTGGCCCTGGACCGATGGGACCTGGACCAATGGGACCTGGACCTATGGGGCCTGGACCGATGGGACCTGGACCGATGGGACCTGGACCGATGGGACCTGGACCGATGGGACCTGGGCCGATGGGACCAGGACCGATGGGACCTGGACCAATTGGACTTAGACCAATAGGCCCTGGTCCTATGGGACCTGGAAATATCTGTTCAGGTCCTTTGTTATCTGGATCGATGGGGACTAATCCAAGTTCCAGCACAAGTCTTAAGATGGGCTCTGGATCATTATTGGGCCCT
This sequence comes from Morpho helenor, assembly GCA_029227775.1. NCBI lineage: Eukaryota > Metazoa > Arthropoda > Insecta > Lepidoptera > Nymphalidae > Morpho > Morpho helenor. The sequence goes on from JARGCU010000006.1 coordinate 8,273,662, forward strand.
GGCCCCAATATGCCACCTAGTCCAAACATGCCTCCAGGAGCAAACGTTACATCTGGTCCTAATATGCCCCCTACATCTAATACATCTTCAGCTTCTAACATGCCTTCAACATCTAACATACCTCCAGGATCTAACATCCATCCAGAATCTATTAAACCCCCAGTATCTAATGAGTCGTCAGTATCTAATATCCCTCCTGGAACTAGCATGCCTCCAGGAACAAATGTACCCCCTGGATCCAATATGCCTCCCGGACCTAATATGCCTTCTATACCTAATTTGCCTCCAGGGCCCAATATTCCTCCTGGACCTAACATTTCTCCTGGCCCTATTATGTCTCACAGACCACCCGTTCCACCATACATGGGAGGTACGCCAAATTTTCCTATGCCTCAAAATTTTATGGGTCCGAATGGACCAGGTCCGTTGGCTTCGAACATGTGTGGGCCGGACGTGCGAGGAGCCGGGTCAAACGGCCCTATGCCTCCGTTTTTCCCGCCCTTCCCCAACTCTCCAATGTCAGGATCCAATGGTCCACCCACACCAATGATGCCACCTAATTCGATGAACCCACCAATGGGTCCAAGTGGTTCGAACTTTGGTCCACAACCACCGTTTGGTTCACACAACTTCGGACCGAATACTAGCTGTCCACCTAATATACGCCCTCCAAACATGCCCTTCATGCCAACTAATTCTTCCAACACAATCCTGGAGCGAAAGCCATCAGATATACCTCCACCGGATACTATGAAGCTCCAAAGCATACCGCCACCGCCTATACCACTGAATCATATGCCAAAACCTAAAGACGTGGGACCATCTACTATCCCTTCGCCGCCGAATACCTCTCAAGGTAAAAATCGTTCAATATACTTTGTTTCAACTGTCTTTACTGTAACTAGAATTAGATATCTTAAAAAGGGTTACAAAGACTATTAGAATTATGTATTCCCATGTTAAATAAGTTCTGCGACGGACTAATTTTTTTTTTCTGTATATGGACATATTTTCTAATCTAAATATACACTCTGTCGCAGAACGCATTTTCGCTAAGCTCTGTGCGAATTTATTTTATAACTAGCGCCCGCGTCTTGGTTTGCGCCAATTTAACTACCCTGAATGCAATACGTCTTTTTTCCCTGTTACGAAAAGAAAAACGGTTTTTTTTATCTTGTATGTATATGCTTAACTGTGCCAAACATTAATATCGGTCTAGCTATAAGCTTAAAGCACAAGACTTACAAGCATAAATACTTGTCAAAATATATGAAAAACTAGTGGTTCACTTCATTTGCGCCAAATAAAGCGTTTAAATATCCTGAATAATGTTATGTAGTTTTTCCTTTTCCCGAAAGTCAAATGGGATTTTTTACCACATATGTTACCCCAGGGTATGAGTTTTAATTGTGCCAAATTTCATTATTGGTAAAGCGTAAACGGTCAGACTGACGCATTTATATTAGTAGGGACGTTAGAACGTTGAGAGCCCCCTTAGTCCTGCCGCTTGCAGCCGTAAGACACAAATGCTGACCCGTGGTGTGCAGTTCTCTCTGCAGATACGTTCCCGCCAACGGTGCTGCGAGCCGCCGCCGAGGTCGCAACCAACGGCGACCACTGGGAAAATGTCCTGAAAGCAATACACTCACAAGACCAAAATTTGTGGTAATGCCACTAAGGCCTGATTTGATAACGACGGGAGGATACGTGCTGTATTCATTTTTATATTATATACCGAATACAGTAATCCCCCCAATGACGCGGTAAATTAGTTCCGCGTTATCGGAAAACGCGTTGTTGGATTATTCTCATATACCGCGCTCTTATTACGCTCGTTAAATGACGTTTAAATAGAATATTATTGTTATGAACTAAATATGTGCGTTAAAACATGTTCGAGAAAAAAAATATTTAAAATAAAATTTATATTTATAAAAGTAATATTTCTAGACCTTTAGTGGTACAGAGTGGTAATTTGGCATAATTCAATCTAATTAAATATCGTTTTAAAAATTTATATTTTAATTGAGATCTGCTTTTTTAGTAATGGTTCACTTGGCACGGCGCGCGTGTTCAAATAAAAGGAAAAAAAAAAGTTTTGTCTCCTTCGCACTTGTTGTTACACATTTTAGTTTCTCAGTCAAGGTTATGCATTACATACGAAATAGTACGGTCATTCACCATTCTATATCATGTATCTTTTATTTAAAACGTATAATATTTTCTGTGGTTTAATTACTTTACTAAATTAACTGATTTTTTTATGTAGGATATAAAGGTGTGTAGGTTAGTGGAAATTAAAATCAATGTCGAATGGTGGCTACCCTGTTTATATGCATAACCAATGTTCTTACAATTCATAAACAAGCCACACAAATTTAATAAAATAATATAATTTTATAATACGTGAAACATTGAAAATCGCCGCGTTATATGGGGGAAAACGCGTTATACGAGTTACTGAAATCGCGTAATACGAAAACGCGTTACAACAATACCACATTATAGGGGGCATTACTGTATTTAAAAACACAAAATGAAACAACGTTGTGTTTTAAATATTTTTTATATGCATAAAATATTCGTCTATATCTACTAAATATCAATAGATTTTATATAAATCAACGCTGTTTCATTATTATAATTTCAGGTTAAGTAAAGTTAATAAAAACATCTTTATAGTAATCTCTCTATTGGCGTTAGATTATTTATGCTTTGTAATTCCAGGTTTCTTCATAATCCAAACTCGAATGAATATAAGGCGTATCGGAGTGTCGTATGTAAGATGCGAAACGATTGCGCTATGGAAAAGAAACGGGAGGTGAAACCCGAAGATAAATACGAGCCTGAATTTTGTTTGGAAGACGAGGACAGTAATGATCATGACAGACCTATCAAGGAGAAAAGCAATAACAGGTAATCTATACTAATATATATAAAGCTGAAGAGTTTGTTTGTTTGTTTAATGTTTGAACGCGCTAATCTCAGGAACTACTGGACTAATTTGAAAATTCTTTGAGTGTAAGATAGGTCATTTATCCAGGAAGACTCTAGTCTATATAACATCACGCTAAAATGAATAGGAGAGCAATAAAAAATATTACGAAAACTGCAAAATTTTAAACTTTCCTTGCGTGCGCTAAGTAAACGGTGAAAGTTATTCAAAAATCGCTTCGTCGCTATCCTGAAACCTGCGGCCATATATGGGCGTGATGATCAAATTATTGCTATGAAGATCTAAGTAACAAGCCAATGGAAAAATTATAATGGACTCTGGAAAAAGAGCACATTTTTCTCAATATTAAAATCTTATAATAAAAGAAGAAGAAATTATCGTACAAAAGCTGTTGGAAGGAATATTTAGTAAATTAAAGAATAAAGATGCATATAATAAATATAAGATAATAAAGATAAGAGCAGGAGACTAATAAATCTATACTAATATTATAAAGAGGAAAAATTTGTATGTATGTTTGTAATGTTCTCACACAAAAACTACTGGACCGATTTTAAAAAATTCTTTTACTATTGGAAAGCTGCATCTTTACTGAGCAACTTGACCTATATTACATTTAAAAAAATTGGGATCCGTAACAAAAATAAGTAATAAGGTGTAAAAAATTAGTCATAAAAATCTGTATATTCATTAGATTAGAATAGTGTAATTAAACAAGAAATAAAACTTTTATGTTAAAAAAAATATATATCTATAGTTTAAGGTAGACTTTGCACTGCCATGAGATCGGTATGTACGCGGGTGAAACCGCGGGATATTACTAGTAGTAAATAAATATATTTCTAATTCTATGTTAAAAGTTTCAGTATGCAAGACTCTTACTATAACATGATGAAACGCGAGCATGGCAGCTCTCAGAGTGACGACGATTCTGACAACAAGAGGGACAGACGCAAGAGGAAGAAGTCGCGGTGGGGAAATGACCCTCCAGTGGACATTAAACCACCTGGGATTGTTGCACCGCTACCTAACACCATTCCAGGTATTCGAAATATACATGAACAAATTTATAACGAAACAATAACAACATAAAATTTATTGTTCTGTTAGTCTGGGACTGACCCTAGACAAAAAGCCGTAATGGGGACCCAAATAACAAATCTTTGTCGTAAACTTAGCTTTGCTACTTATGCAATTTCCATAATTAGACAATTAACTAACGTTCAAACAGCAAGGATTGTTTATATTGACGTTTTTCACTGTATTATGTCGTGTGGTATCTTTAGGTAGTGTAAAGTTTATTGTTGTCTCTTATGCTATCATGGGCAATCCGTTGGACCAATATTGGTAAAATTTAGTACTATTAAATATCTTACTAATATTATAAAGCGAATGTTTGTGAGTATGGATGTATGTTTGCTCCTCTTTCACGGCGAATCCGATGAACCTATATCGATGAAATTTGGCACAATTATTCCTTATACAACGGAATAACATATAGGCTATAAAAATCTTGTTAATTCTACAAGAATAGGATGACACTTAAAAGCGCCATCTATGTAAGCGTCATATCAAAGTATCACACGACAACAGTTCACGCGAACGAAGTCGCGGGTATAAGCTAGTATAGTATACAAATATTCTCTTCCTCTGGGGAATACGCAAAAATAATATAGTATTAAACTCTTAAATTGACGAAAACGTATATGTGGATTCCATTAATATTAATTAATATGGTTATTTATTATATTTTAGGTGCATCACTATCAAAAATAGATGAAGATGGACTGAAGCTTACAAACATCAACCGTAATAACCAAGCGCTTATGCAATACGCTATGACTAACTACGGTACCACTAGCTTGAATGCTGAAGATTGGAAGAAATGTGAAGATAACTTTAAACTTAACCTCCTATATCAGGTGAGGTTTATTAAAATTATTTCCTTGTTTTACCTCATAATCCCTCACCTGTAGAACCCTGTAGAAATCATACAATCATAAACAGATTCAATTTTGTGATAAATAAGTAAACTCATACTCAAGTCACTATACGGCCGCTCTCTATGCTGTATAATTTAACAGTACCTTCAATTAAGACAGGTTTTCTACTAATTTGAAATTAGTAAAAAAAATGTTTATTTTATTTTCTTATGTTATTTTAATTTTTTCCCAAGTTCTTGGTTAATTGTCTTATAATTTTTTTTCTTACTCTGTTTGGTGTTGGTCACTAAATCTATCTTAAATATTTAAATGAGTTAATCTTGTATATATATATATTTTCCGAATCTCGGCAACGGCTCCAACGATTTTCCTGAAATTCAGCATGTAGGAGGTTTTGGGGGAGAAAAATTAATCTAGCTAGGTTTTATATAAAAAAAATATTGTTTTATCCCTGTTTTTGGGCATTAAAAAACACTAACATTTATATTGAATTGAATTTTCACCATTAACTGTCAAGTCGGCGTAGCTTATTCGGGGGACGGCAGCCACGAAAAATGTGAATACCAAGGATCGATCCCCAACTATATAATTGTTTTTTCTTTTTTTTTTAAGTTTTTTTTTTGGTCACCCAGATATTATATTTTAAGTAAGTTGTGTGTTGAAATTAAAATTGTTTGTTATTTATATTTATGTAATGGACTTACATATAAACCTTATTTTTCAATGCTTATTGGACAAAATTGTATGTAAGTTGTTGGCGTACTAAATTAATGAATGAAATGATTATTACAGGATATGTTGAAAAAAAGACAAGAAGTAGAACGATTAGCGAACGCCGGTAAGAACAAATATGAGTATGACAGTGATGAAGATACTTCGGAAGGAACTTGGGAACACAAGTATGTGTTATTTTTTATTTACTTTGGTGACGCAATAAATAATGAGACGGAACATAAAATTCACATACTTGTCTTTGTCTAATCACACATAAAAAAGAGAGATCTCATTTTGTTTTAAATAATTTATAGTATTAGGCGTTACTTTGCGGAGATCCATAATACAAAGTAAGTAACGGCCTGTTACTATCCCACTGCTGGGCATAGGCCTCTTCTCTTCGTTTTTGGAGAGAAGGATTGGAGCCAAGACCTACCACGCTGCTCCAATGCGGATTGGTAGGTTACACACATCCCCAGAATTCTCTAGAGATATGCAGGTTTCCTCACGATGTTACCGCTGGGCTACCACAACTTCCTAATACAAAAGTAATAATAAAATTATTTTGCTATATACTGCGATAAAGTAAAATAGAAAATATATATAATGCAAAATGTAGAGTGGACAATCGGTTATCATACCTGAGACATGCAGGATTCGTAAAAACACATCGACAAACCTCCGACTCCACGACAAAATCTTTGCGATTTTGATCTCCGGTTGCGGTTGCAGGGCGAAACGATTGTTGAGTTTGTGATAGTGAACGTATGTAGTGCTTGTGTATTGTGAAGGTTTGTGCATACGTTTTACGGATCATGCATGTATCAGGTATAATAACTCTATGGGATCTAGATTTTTTATATAATCGAAACGATTGTAAAAGTGACGAGTGTATAAGTTTCGTTAAGTAATGTTTTTTATGTATTTAACATTGGAAAAGAATCGGATATTTTTTTGTCGTGAATCAATTTATCACAAAATATATACTTTGACTTTGAGTGATTAATAATAAATTATTTATTTCACTCAAGTTACAGATAAATAAAAATATGAAAAAATCATACCCTACATACAAAGATTTGTTTTTTTTTCTGTGAAATTACATTCATTGTGATATACCTATATAGCAGTATTTAATATAAAATTTTGTTTTTACAAAGATTGCGTGCCAAAGAAATGAACGCCACAGAGAGGTGGGCGACTGAATTGACCAAACAAGCTGCTGGTAAACACCATATTGGCGACTTTCTACCGCCTGAGGAACTTAAGAAGTAAGTTTTTTTTTGTTATTACTCATACCTTTATCCCCACTCTAAGTGGAGTAAGCACAATATATTTTTATCAACCATTCTCTATTATCATTCGTGGACTCTGAAGCTACTTTTATATGTCATACTTTGTACCATCCATCTTTTTAATGATCTATTTCTAGTAGTATGGATATACTAATACTAGCAATCGCCAGCAGATCGGCCCGCGTGGAAATATTAAAACCGCAATATAGTATTTTGACAACCATAGGAAATGGTTAAAGTGGGGTTACCTTAAAAGCTAGACATATGCTGTCGCGGACTTTTATTTAGGACTAGAGGGGAACAATTTTGTAATGCATTATTTTTGTGTTACTATTAGTGTTTACTCAACGTAAGGAAAGCTTTAAATTATGCTATTTTCGCACTATTTTTCATTCTATCATCTTATTCATCTTAGCATGATGTTATAGCCTTGCTCAATAAATGGACTATCTTCCACTGACAGAATTTTTCGAATTGGTTCAGTATTGGGTTTCAGATCTAGAGATTAGCGCGTTCAACAATCAAACAAACTCTTCAGCTTTATATATTAGTATAGATATGCGTATATGCATATTTGTAGAAAATTTGAGTCATGTGACACGGCGCCGTGTATGCAGCCCCCGACCACCAGACGGCGCCGTGTACTCGGCCATGCACGTGTCCACGGCGCCGTGTACTCGGCCATGCACGTGTCCACGGCGCCGTGTACTCGGCCATGCACGTGTCCACGGCGCCGTGTACTCGGCCATGCACGTGTCCACGGCGCCGTGTACTCGGCCATGCACGTGTCCACGGCGCCGTGTACTCGGCCATGCACGTGTACTCGGCCATGCACGTGTCCACGGCGCCGTGTATTTGAAATTGAATGTGTTAAGCTATTTAACAATGCAATCATATTGTTTACATAGATTCATGGAAAAATATTCATCCTTCAAAAGCGGTAAAGAGCCGGACTTGAGTGACTACAAAGAGTATAAATTGAAAGAGGATAATGTTGGTAAGAGCATTTTCATATTAAAAGCAATATTTGACTGGCTCGTTGGCGCAGTTTGTAGTGCCCCTGCCTTAAGCTCCGCGGGTCGTGGGTTCGATTCTCACCGAGGGCTAACAATTTCAACAAAAATTTGTTGGTTCTTCGAGCCTGGGTGTATATATGTATTTAAGTATGTATTTAAAATTATATAAGGATATATTTACCAGTTGTCTGTCACCCATATCATCAGTATTAAGTTACTTACTTTGGTGACGGACGACCGTGTTTGTAAGTGTCCCATATATTATTTTTATTAATGTTGTTTTTCATTAAGAAAGAGTGATATTGCTGAAGTATATCAATTCATTTTAGGTACTTCGTGTTTCTTTAATTTCATATGTAATTTTGTATTATTATTCTAAGCATATTTACAAAAGACATTTATTATTAACTAGCAATCGCCAGCGGCTCCGCCCGCGTGGAAAGGTTTAAAACCGTAATATAGTATTTGATAACCATAAAAATGGTTTAAGTATTTTAAATCGTTCTAGTAGATCCTGAGATTAACGCGTTCAAACAAACAAACTCTTCAGCTTTATATATTTACATTTACTAGGAATTTATTTATGAAAAAAAAAATTGTATATATAGTTTGTATTATATATTGTATCATCATCCTCCTGCCCTTATCCCACTCTAAGTGGGGTCGGCACAACGTGTTACAAACATGTTGTCATATGATTTGGCTACGTATTTTACGTCGACGTCAACATACCTTAGTCGTATTTTACGACTCCTCGGTAAGAAAGAGGGTGGTCTATTTTACTCAACCGGATACCACACGGTGGGTCAACTTACCTTAGTCGCCTTTTACGACACCTCGGTAAGAAATGAGGTTGGTGTATTATATATTGTATATATAGTTTAATTATCAGCCTAGAATGGATTGAATCGTTTATATGAATTTATTATTTATTTATTATTTAAATTTAAATGTTATTTTATTGATAACGTTACATGTTTGTATACACTTTGTATAGGTTTCAAGATGCTACAGAAGCTCGGTTGGAACGAAGGTCAAGGTCTCGGCGCCGAGGGGACTGGTATTGTGGAGCCCATCAACAAGTGAGTGGAACATCATCATCATCATCTTCCTGCCCTTATCCCACTCTAAGTGGGGCGGCACAACATGTTATAAACATGATGTCACATGATTTGGCTGCGTTTTTACGACCGGCCGCCTGCCTGACGTCAACTTACCTTAGCCGTATTTTACGACACCTCGGTAAGAAAGAGGGTCGTCTATTCTACTAAACCGTATAACTCACGGTGGGTCAACTTACCTCAGTCGACTTGTACGACACCTCGGTAAAAAATGAGGTTGGTCTATTCTACTCAGCAGGATACCACACGGCGGGACGACTTACCTTAGTCGCCTTTTACGACACTTCGGTAAAATATGAGGGTGGTACTATTCTATTCAGCCGGATACCGCACGGCGTAAGTGAGTAGATCAATTAATATAAATAATATATAACCATAATAGTCATCTATTTATTATGCTGTGGTATCCAGCTAAGTAGAATAGACAATCCCTTTTCTTTCCGAGGTGTCGTAAAAGGCGACAAAGGTAAGTCGACCCGCCGTGTGGTATCTGGCTGAGTACAATAGACCACCAAGACAAAAACGCAAAAAGTCGTGACAAAATCGCAAAAAATGAGTTTTTACGAATTCTGCATTATAAGGTAGGAGAACGGATAGTACAATCTACATTTAGTATTACATATTTATCTATATGTATTTTATTTTGCTATAATCTCAGACAATAGCAAAATAATATTTTCAGTACTTTCCCATGTTTTTCCGTTTTCTTTGGGAAAAGAAAATGAAATAGTATACAACGGAAATGAGGGTAGGAATACTAAATGCTTACAAAGTCGTGGTTATCAATCACTAGTAATATATTTAAAAAAAATATATTTTGTGATCTGCATCCATAATAATATTAAAAAAGCGAAGGTCTGTCTGTTAATATTACGTCTAATCTGCTTAACCAATATTGATAAAATTTCGCACCATATTAATTTTGTACACCAGATTTGTAATATTATCCATTAGTGATAAACTCATGTACATATACCGAGTGCTCCTGTTAGAGGGAACAAATATTTAAAGTTTTTAGAATTAAATTTTACTAATATAGCTTATAAGAATAATTGTTACTAATACTTATGGATCTCAACTAATTATGAAAGAAAGAAAGAAAAACTTTATTTACAACTTTATTTATGGATGGTCTGATATAAATATATTAATATTAGTAACTACTATAGAGCTTTGATAACCCAGCGGTAATAACGTGCGATTCTTTCGAGAAGGTCACGGGTTCTAACCCTAACCCTTATGTGCCTAATTAATAATTACAATTTATCACACGCTTTTCGGTGAAGGAAAACATCGTGAGGAAACCTGCATATCTCTAGATAATTCTGGAGATATGTGTTACCTACCAATCCGCATTGGAGCAGCGTGGTTGGTCTTAGCTCCAATCCTTCTCTCCAAAAACGGAGAGAGGAGGCCTATTCCCAGCAGTTGGAGAGTAACAGGCTGCTACTTACTTTTTTTTAAACTTATTAGTGTTACAACATGTTTCTAATACAACCTCCTTCATAGAGTTGGTCTTTAATATGAAAAAGCATTGTGGCTGTCATTTATGTGTCATTGAGTTGTTGTAAGGGAGTAAATGGGTTGACTTTGGGAAAATTGCTTTTTATTTATTGAATGAACATAAAGGAGAAATATCATCGTTTGTTATATTAGTAACTATATGTTTATGATAAAAAAATGTTTTTTTCGGGAACAGGGAAGAAAACAATAATAATCTTTAATAATTGTACGTTTCAGAGCCAAGCAACCAGTAGCTAACTTGGGCTTGGGCGCTTCCACTTCTGATGTGGTATCAGCGAATGACGACGAGTTCGATGCTTATCGCAAACGAATGATGCTCGCTTACCGTTTCAGACCGAACCCCCTGGTAAGTAAATACAATTGCTAAACAATTTAATTTTTGTATATCTTTATATTTAAATGAGTTAATCTTGTATATATATATATATATATATATATATTCTGAATCTCGGAAATGGCTCCAACGATTTTCCTGAAATTCAGCATGTAGGAGGTTTTGGGGGAGAAAAATTGATCTAGCTAGGTTTTATGTAAAAAAATATTGTTTTATCCCTGTTTTTGGGCATTAAAAAACACTAACATTTATATTGAATTGAATTTTCGCCATTAGCTGTCATGTCGACGTAGCTTATTCGGGTAACGGCAGCCTCGAGAAATGTGAATGCCAAGGTTCGATCCCCAACTAAATAATTGTTTTTCTTTTTTTTAAGTTTTTTTTTTGTAAAAAATTACCGAGCAAGGCTCGGTCACCCAGATATTCTTTAATATTTAAATGAGTTAATCTTATCAACATCTTCCTGCCCTTTTCCCACTCTAAGTGGGGTAGGCACAACATATTATAAACATGCTGTCACATTATTTGGCTGCTTTTTTAAAATAAAATTTTGCTTTTAAAAAATTACCGAGCAAGGTTCGGTTAACCAAGTACTAATAATAAATAAATGGGATACTTACAAATACGGTCGTCGGTCCCGAAATGCGAAAGTTTGTTAGTATGGATGTATGTTTGTTACTCTTTCACGGCGAATCCGCTGAACCAATATCGATGAAATTCGGCACAATTATTCCTTATACACCAGAATAACATATAGGCTATAGAAATCATGTTAATTCTACAGGAATAGGATGACACTAAAAAGCGCCATCTATTTTATTAACCTATCACGCGACAACAGTCCACGCGAACGACGTTGAGTGTAAAAGATAGTATATAGAGATAAGATAAAGATAGTATAGATAAATAAATAAATAAATAGTATTATAAATGCGAAAGTTTGTGTATAGATGTACGGTTGTTACTCTTTCACGGCGAATCCATTGAACCAATATCGGTGAAATTTGGCACAATTATTCCTTATACAGCGGGGTAACATATAGGCTATAGAAGCCCTGTTAATTCTACAGGAATAGGATGACATTAAAAGCGCCATCTTTTTATTTTAATGAAGTTGCGGGTAAAAGCTAGTTATATATAACTAACTGCTATTTTTTTTGTTTCCAGAACAATCCTCGTCGGCCTTATTATTGAGAACTGTGAATGCGAAACCCGAATTTCAAAGCCGGTTTGATAGAAAATATTATCACGTCCAAAGTCTTTTTTGTGACTGAATAAATTAGGGGTCATGTGAGAATTAACTTAATTGTGATGTTTAATTAAAGATTTTGGCTCTTCATTAAAGTACAGATTGCTATTAGAAGCCTTAGTTCAACTCAAGAAAAGAAGTGACCTAATCTAAAAAATTTAAAAAAATATTCTGTCTATTTGTGTAAAATCAAATTGGCTTACACTTTTACAAACACTTCTGAAAGTCGTTAAATTAATTATTAATGAGTGTAATTAAAAAAATTAAAAAAAAAATTCCATACAGCTTTTAATAAAATATGTTAATATGTTGATGTCTAAAATATGTCAAAATTATCATAACCTTCATTAAATATCCCTTCCATTTTAGACCCACTTAATGATTAAATGTAATTACATAAATATTATACTTAATATATTCAAATATGTTAAGGCTCGTATAAGGTATACAGTGTTAAGGTAAAAGTTATTCGTGTTCTATCATATATAATGTGTATAGATTAAAAAGTACATTTTTGTGAATTTGAATCAATATTTTTTTTCCTTTATATTATTGTAGTAAAAATGTATTGACATTTTTATTTCAATACATTTTTACTTTTATTATATTAATTTTCCTTTTCTTTACGCATATAAAAACATATATAATGTTTCACAAAAAGTTTAGAACCCCGAATTTTAGAATAGATCACTAACACATAATGCATATAATAGAAAACATATAATGCTAAATCTAGACTGGGTTATCTATAATCATACCTGATATATGCAGGATTCGTAAAATCACACGCACAAACCACTACCACCGCCATCACAATGCCCAAGCACGTGGTGGCGTGGTGGTCACACGTTCACTATCACAAACTCAACAATCGTTGCGCCACACAAACGAAGCATTATCTGGTGATAAACTCCACGATGAAATGGCATGCGATTTGAATTTGATTTTTTATTGTGGATCTCCGCAAAATTCTATAAAGTAAGTAATGAAATTTTAACATATCAGAAACTTTATTGTATAGAAAAATACAAAACAAACAGTCACATTAAATTATTGTCTTGATTGTATATTAGTAACCCAAGTTGAAAACTGGTTAAATGGTTTCTTTTTGTAAATACCATTTGACCACTATATACCTTTTGATACCTAATAATAATGTACTTTGAAATAAAAAACGTTGGATTTATATTTTAAGACGTTCATATATCCTGTCTTCTATATTATAATAAAAAAGGTAAAATAAGAAATTCCCTCCGATATTTACAACTCGTAAATGGTATAATATGATGTAAGCGATGTAAGATGTAAGCGTTTAAAAAAATATATTTTTTGGGTTATGTCACTTTTGTTGTTATAGAGCAATATGAGCAATGAAATAAATTTATGATTTTTCCGTATGGAAATAACGCTAGTTACGGTTTTCATTTAAGTAATAGATGAATTGGTGATTGATGTACATAATTTTTTTTATAATTAAATACGTCTCCAAATTATTATGTAGGCTAACATAGTATGTATACTTCACTTTTTGTATTAAACTAAGATAGCAAGTACAGCTACTGTTAAATTTTAATAAAAATATAAAAAAATTTATTGTTTTATTTATCACCTCAATTTTTATCTTTTACTAGTGTTCCGTCACGCATTGCTGTGGCTCAATCTGGTTTCGAATACTCCTCGAAACAATACTCAACAGTTTAAAAAAATGCTACGATCACCCACCACCACCACACATGCCTGCTAGGCAATTCTAAATATTGTATGAAAATTTCATTAAAATCGGTCCAGCTGGGCTCAATAAAGGATACACAAACAAACATTCATTTATAATATAATAATTATAATATAACATTTATATATAAGTAATTTTCGGAGCTACTGTTTACACTGTAATGTTTACTGGTGCTACAGCTACTGTTAAATTTTAGTAAAAAAATATAAATTTTTGTTTTATTTATCACCTCAATTCTCATATCTCAATTTCGGGGTTACTCCTAATGGCTTATACGATGTCATTAAGCTGGATGAGCAAGTACAGAGCAATGCTAGAATTGCAAAATTCAATTGAAAAAAAAATTAGTACACTTAGGTACATTACATATTAAATTAAGCAATATACACGTTTTGTTGCCCTCTCTCTGTTAAGAGAATTATCTTGATCTGTTTTATATCTGAAAAACCTAGAGACTGTAGCGGTCAGTTTGGAAGTATGTGAAATATTTTCAAACAAACAATACAATAAAATTATTTCGCCAACAATCATAAATTAACAATAGGAGAAACGTATACCGCACGGCACACGTATCGTTTTAATTCTTCAATCTGATCTAATTGTTGATGACTCAAACTCGACGTATACGCTTACGCCTCATCAAAACTAAATTTAGAAGTCAGTGACAATTTTCAACTCTGTTTTCCAACTAGAACGTAATCTTAGTATCGTTTTGTTTCTTGTTCTTACTGGTTTATTGGATAAATTGTTTTTATTTCGCAAGCGTGCGCGCTTGTGATTTGAGATGAAGCGCAATATTCGTAAAAGTAATACTACTAGTTTTCAAGTGTACCGCGATGTCAATTCTAACAGTAGCAGTGATTCTTCTACGTCATCCAGTTCTTTTAAAAACTCCGATACAGCTCTTAAGAGGTAATCTATGTTCCGAGTGTAGACCTAGTTAGTGTTTACGTTTATATGTAACACTTATTTATGTTATTATACGATCTATCCCCGGCTTTTCAATGATTGTCGAGCATTAATTGCCTTCTGTGTGATCTAGTCTTTACTTTTTATGCGATGTCTTTAAATACTAATCTATACATATTAGAAAACATAGTCCCGAAAAGCTGTCTTTACGTGATCGTTTATCTCAAAATCTACTAAACGGAATTTTCCGGTTTTTACTAAAAGGTAGTGCCATTCTTCCGGAAGGTTTAGATTAATAGTACATTACGGTTTTATATAAATCGTTGAAGAGGTTGCCCGGTTGTAAGCGCGGTGTATGATTAACTCGCAATAACTACTTTTATGTTCCAAATTTTTTTTTTATAAAATTAGTAGGTAAACTTTACAAAAAATTATATTAAGTTACTGGAAGAGATTTCAAAAATGTTTTACTTTTATAGAAACAAAAGCCAAGTCTAGACTTTAATGCTAGAGAATAACCTCTTAATCTGTACACTTTCATATCTGGAAATACCTTTATATTCTCTTTGAAAAAATTCTATAGATTCAATCGGCGTCTTCGGACATCAGTGGCTTGGCACTGGAAATTCTTCCGAGGGGATCACTTGAGTCTCAAAAGTCGTGGAAGATCAGTGTCAGATGCAGGCCTTTGCACTATGGTTGATAATGGTAAGTAATTTTTTTAAATATAATAACTGTCTCACTCAAAATATGCGAGTTAAGTGAACTTAAAATAACCAAACATATACTTAACTTCAACAACACTCGCGTTCAGCCGATAATAAAAATAAATATGCGGTTACGAAATGTACATGGGTAAAATCCAGTTAATTATAAAGCAAGACGTTAAGAATTCATTTATAATCCTTAATAGAATTTGAATAGATCGAATAGATATACCTATAAATCACTTTTACTTACCCGCATATTTCATAAGTATAATTTCCCAGTAGGCGTCATTTAGAAGCCACAAAAACGTGTAAATTTTGGATCTTCAGCGAGGATCGAAATTACATAATTCATACAGTGTATGAAAATCGGTATTTCCATTCCAATTTAAACTCAAACTTATAAATCACTACTATATTAAAAAAAAAAAAATTTCTTTTACATTACCAACTCTACAGGTTCGAAAAATTACTCATATTGAAAAGAAGAGCAATAAACTCAGTGGTTTCTCTTATCAAAATATAATTCTTATAGTAATATTTCAGCTCAGACCGAATCATTTTAATTTTTTTTTTATATATATAACTACCTCAAAAGTAAAGTACTTGGCACGTGTAATACGTGCACGTTGTGTGTGTATAAATAAATTTAAAATCAAACTGAACTACAATGAATTGTCGAATTGTAATACTTATAGATTTGGACTATTTGGATATCCCAGTATTACCACGGCGCTCGTTACAAGTTATTACTAGTGCCTCTACTGGTGCCATACCCAAGCTCTCTATCACGTAAGTACATACTCTCAGGACTATTTTTTGTATTTAACAAATGATGAAAATACTCACCATTAATACCATCAACAAATAATTACTAAAAAGTACCACTGGTACATTTTAATATTAAAAAAATTATTAAATAAAATTAACGTGTAAACTATCATCATCTTCCTGCCCTTATCCTACTCTAAATGGGGTCGGAACAACATGCTGTCACATGATTTGACTACGTATTTTACGACTGGCCGCCCGCCTGACGTCAACTTACCTTAGTCGTATTTTACGAAACCTCGGTAAAAATGAGGGTGGTCTAATTTACTTAGCCGGATACCGCACGGCGAGTCGACTTGACTCAGTCGCGTTTTACGACCTCGGTTAGAAATGAGGGTGGTACTTTTCTATTCAGCCGAATACCACACGGCTTGAAAGCGGTTCCTAATAAATTAGAGAAACAATAAAAAAAATGTATTATTGGGAATATTCCTGTTTATAATGACTTTCTTTATTACATTATTTTATTTGTAACAACTTTAAAATACTCTCAATCATTCTTATTGCTTTCACAGTTGTCTTAAAAACAGTAGTGTGCGTAAAATATATCGACTTCTGTGTTCAGATTCGTACGCAGACATTAGAAAAAATTCGCGAGAAGCTTTTAATTAAAAAAGACGCGTACAATCTGTTATAGCATTGACAAATTTAATAAGCAGAAGACTCAATATATGTATTATTAATAGTTTTTAAATACGTTGTATCTATAATTGAAATGGTTATTTGAGGTAATATATATTAATTAGTATAAACAATATGCTTTATGTATTAAAAAATGTGATTGAAAAGAAAATTGCCGCCGTTTCTGCTATCATACATATGATTGCAATCAATATTATGCGCAATGAATTACTGCGCATGTTTCTATAGCGATGATAATCTGTTATACAAAATTAAGGAGTATTTTGTAGTAGTTAGGGATCTTTTTGCATTAACAATCTTTTTCAGCCCAGATGACAGCCCTGCTTGTTAGGGTTTGGAGCAGTGTGGAAGTGATTGGTATTGTAGTGCGATATAAGAGAAAAAAAAACATAATAAAACTTATTTTTAAGCGTTTCATATCATATTTTATGTTGAGTTTACATGTATTAATTGATAGTGATGTGAAAATAACGGAAACCACGTTAAATTTTTATTAAAATAAAAAAAATTGGTTTATTAGCAAGTGAATGTTTTTTTTTAATATGTAGACCATTTCCAACATTCATACAATAGGATTACTTCAGATTTCAAAAAGTATAATTTTTTGTTTCGTAATTTTTATATCATTTCCAAATTTTTGTTACCTATATAAAACGTGAAAACATAATCGTTTCCCATTTTTATGCACAAGTAATAAGAATATTTTTTGAGGAACTTTTCGCTTAATTTCTTTACATGTGATATACATATTATAGAAATATTTTAATAGATTTCCAGTAATACTTATAAATTTTTACATTACATTTAATAAATTCATATAATTTCATTTTTTATCTTAGTGAAAATTTCACCTCAATAAATAATTTAAATGAAATATTAAAAGTCAAATATGTTCTTCAATATACTCATATTTCGAGTTAAAAAGTTTTATCGATAAGTATAAATAGAAAACATGTATAAATATAAATAATCAAAACATAAATAAAACAATGTTTGTCACGGTAATATTATTATATTCGTGTAGCTTTAATATAAATAGAAATGTTGGGAAAGTGTTGTATCTTTAGCAACCGTGATAAGATTAAATTGTATCTATCTTCATATAATCCAATCAACTTATAAGTCATCGTTGTTCGTTGTAACATTGAGGCTTTACTAACACACTGTTCCGAGCGTGGAATACGTTACACAACAAACATTTTAACAACCATTACTTAAAGTTGTAGAAGTAATAAATAAAATAGTTGAATATCTTATAAATTTAAACTTATTTTTGTGCCAATAATTTTGATCATTTAAATTTTTATCCAAGTTTTATTACACCCCAATTATACAAAATAAGTTATACGAGTTATATGAACTTTTATGGGTTATATAAAGTACATCATTTTAGGGAAGTATGACTATCAATAAAATGTTTTTCATTCATGTGTGTTTTGTTGTTATGAACTGAATTAATGTTTAATATAAAACAGTTATAAAGCAAAGTGTATATAAAATATCAAGTCATTAGTCGGTTGAAGAGAATTTTCCGGTAAGTAACACCTAAATGAAGTTGTAAAGTTGATTATATTAGTTTTAAGACTTTTAAGACGTAAAAATTCCTATGATTTTTAAATATTACGATAGCTTAATATTGTGGCACTTTTAATAATATGAAGTATTAAATACGATAACTGACACGAATTATTTGTATCGTAATAATAAAAATATTTTGCTATAATCCGCGATAAAGTAAAATAGAAAATATATATAGGTAATGCTAAATGTAGAATGGACTCCAGGTCTATTTCCTGACGATGCTTCGATTGTCGGGCGAAACGATCGTTGAGTTTTTGATAGTGAACGTTTGTAGTGTTTATGTATTGTGGTGGCGGTGGTGGAGGTTTGTGCATGTGTTTTTACGAATACTGCATGTGTCAGGCATGAAAACGCATAGTCCACTCTACCTTTACCATTAAACATATTTTCTTTTTCTTTATCGCGGATTATAGCAAATAATTTTATTATTACATTTGATTTCGGATTATTCATTATTATCTGTAGTACCAACGCTCCATTATAAAAAAAAATGTCATATTATTGTTCCTTTTGGGTTTTTGCTCATAGAGTTGTACTAGAGTAGAAAAAGAAAAATTACTCTCTTATTTATGTTTGATAAGACAAAGACTGACGCCGTCAGAGGTGTTGTAAAAGGCGACTAAGGTAAGTTGACCCACCGTGTGGCCTGCCTGACGTCAACTTACCTTAGTCGCCTTTTAAGACACCTCGGTAAGAAATGAGTTTGGTCTATTCCACTCAGCCCGATACCAAACGGCGGGCCGACTTACCTTAGTCGCCTTTTACGACACCTCAGTAAGAAATGAGGGTGGTACTATTCTTATTAGCCGGATACCATACGGCGAGGTTTACTGATTATAATATCATAGTTATTTTTGTGGTATCAAGATGCCTCCATAGTATATACGCCTATTCATCTTAATATTTCTATTTCCATATCATACAAGTTATCATACATAAGCACTGCATCAATCCCACAAAATATTACAACGATTGCGTCTTGAAAAAAAAATGGTAAAGATGAAGCAAGGAGAGAAGAAAAGGATTTTCTTGTTATTTCGTTAATTCTTGACAAGAAGTACTGAGGATGTATTCTTCTCAACTAAAGTAGTACCTATGCAATGGTTCATTTAACTTGCAATGAATGTATGTGAAGGTGGAATCTTACAAGTTAAATTTGACCTACTTCCCAAGGTCCGATTTAGCTGAAATTTTACATAATGTTCCACCCCCCATGACAATGCATGTTTATGATAAGCACGACCTGATGCTGATGCCAGAATAGGTTCCAGATGAGGGAACTTCTCGATGGTTTACAGTATGACCATGGCATTTTGTTAAAAGCTTCTGTATAAGCTTTTTTAACTACTTTAACTTCTTTTCTAAAGTATAAAGTTGTCGTAATAAAGCATCATCATCATCATTCTCTTACCTTTATCCCACTTTAAGTGGAGTCGGCACAATACGTCTTCTTCTTCCATTCTCCTCTATCATTCGTCAACTCTGATGACACTTCTTTTAACATGCATATCATTTTTCACACAATTAGCCGTGTGGTATCCGGCTGAATAGAATAGTGCCACCCTCATTTCTTACCGAGGTGTCATAAAAGGCGACTAAGGTAAGTTGACCCATTGTGTGGTATCCGGTTTAGTAAAAAAGACCACCCTCTTTCTTACCGAGGTGTCGTAGAATACAACTGAGGTAAGTTGACGTCAGGCAGGCGGCCGGTCGTAAAAACGCAGCCAAATCATGTGACAGCATGTTTATAACATGTTGTGCCGACCCCACTTAGAGTGGGATAAGGGCAGGAAGATGGTGATGATGATCATTTTTCACACAATCCATCCATCTTGTTTTCGGCCTCCACCTATTCATACATCCATCCACGTTCATATTTAAAACTCTTTTGGTCACATGATCTTCATCCATCATTACATTAAAATCCCATGCCAAATCCTTTTTCTCAATAAGTTTTCGTAATAAAGCATCTATTACAAATTCATATATTAAAATATTTAAATTCATAAATTAATTATTATATGAATGAAATTTAGAAATAATTTATAGAATTAGGCGTTACTTTGCGGAGATTCATAATACAAAGGTAATAATAAAATTATTTTGCTATAATCCGCAATGATGATGATTCATTGCGGATTATAGCAAAATAGTTTTATTATTACTTTTGAAATTTAGAAAGTTTAGCCGTAATAGGAGGCCTAGGTCCTCATTAACAGAGGTCATAATTAATCACACGTTAGGCTTAAGATCAGCTTTAAACCTTATTTCTAGGTGATCAGCATGGCGTGTGCAGAGTTCATAGTTCACCTAGGTCCCGTCAATTAGTTCCTGCTTGCAGCTTTTTGAGGGCTTATAATGCCAAGGTATAATATTGCATGTGCACGCAACATCATTTTAATTTAAATTTACGTGTTTTTTAATATGTATAGTTATTAATTGGCATATTATAAATAATTGTACGCACCTATTTGTTTCGTTTTAATGTAACTACTTTTTATCGATACTTTTTTGTTTAACTATCGTAGAATTTAAATTAAAAAAAGATGGCGAAAAAATTATGTGATTTTTTAATCACATATTTAAGTGAATATTTTTACCCTATTTTTATATGCTTGAGTGTTAGAGCTATGTGTTTTATATCATATCATTCACTTTTCAAGGCTTTCGGCTTAGTTTGTTGCGTGTTTTTTTGATGTTGTTCTAAGCTCTATCTTCCTTTTTTTGATTGAAGGACAAGATGTGTTCTGTTCTTTCCATGTTTATTATATTTATTCTATGTATATTTTTCCTTTTTTTATATTTTTATCAACAATCGTTTCGCCCTGTAACCGAAGCATTATCAAGAGATAGGCTGCACGCTACACGATTTAGGCGCGTATTCCTTGTTCTTCTGTATAACTTTCCATAGCGTATATTATATGAGATTGCATATACGCAATATATAGTGCTATACTTTTTACGGTTTGTTTGCAAGGCTGGAATGGCTAAGCTTTTTTAGCAATTTTTTTCTTTATGCATGCTTATTATTAAGAATTGTGAGTCCTTAGTATTTGTCGGTTTTATTATAGATTAAATTGTTATCAAAGACAATCGCCAGCGACTCAGCCCACGTGGATAGATTAAAACCATAATATAGTCTTTTGATAACCATAAAATACCTTGAAAGTTAGACATATGGTGTCGCAAACTTTAATTTAGAACTTTTAGAGGAACAATTTTATAATACATAATTTTTGAATAACTATCACCGTTTACTCAGCGCACGCAAAGAAAGCTTTAAATTTTGCTGTTTACGTAATATATTTTTTATTGCTGCTCCTCTCCTATTCATCGTAGCGTGATGTTATATATAGCCTTCCTCTAGAAATGGACTATCACACATGGACTATTACACTGAAAGAATTTTTCAAGTCGGTCCAGTATTTCCTGAGATTAGCGCGTTTAAATAATCAAACAAACAAATTCTTCAGCTTTATATCTTAGTATAGATAAATCTTTCATAAGATGCTTGCGCTGCTAAAAAATCAAGCTCCATATAAGCTTGTTTTACCCTGAAGTTCGCCAATTACAAACATACTTATACTAACTACTTAATATCTCTCGTCGTTTCTTCATTACTGAAGATCCTGGTCCTGGCTGGACTCTATCCTCGAGTGGATAATCTGTTTCATCCAGCTTCTTTTAGTGACCACCATTGCTACCTTATAAAAGTGTTTCGTCGTACAGGACTTAACTTTACTGCGCAATTAGTCTGACCACATAGTTGATGAGCGGCCTCTTGGTCTTTCGCCTTTGGTGTTGCCAGTAACTCTGAGTCTTTCAAAGGCATCGTCTCTACGATCATCACAAGTATTCCAGTACTTAATATAACATTTGGAAATTCGCATTTTTTAAATTCAGTTACTCAATACTCCAAGGATACTAGTTATTTTGTTTTTACTTTATGATAACTTTGTCTAAATTGATTAGCTTAACTATTAAGTTTCGACATTAAGTTGTTTCTCTAACAGCAGAATGACCTCATCTGAGCATAAACTGCAAATATATATAATGTTTTTTCTTCTACGCTTTTTTAGTAAATGTGTTTGCCATCAGTCTATAATAGCACATATGTACATACGGTTGGTTAAGGACCGATCTTTCCACATACCTATTATAATAGTGAGATTAGTAAATAGGGATTTTCCAAATACAATAAGAGCCCGATTAACACGTTAGTATACGTCCCATCATCATCATTCTCCTGCCCTTTTCCCACTCTAAGTTATAAACTCGTTGTAACATGATTTGGCTAGGTATTTTAAGACCGTCCGCCTGCCTGACGTCAACTTACCTTAGTCGCCTTTTACGACACCTCGGTGAGAAATGAAGGTCTATTCCATTCAGCCCTAAACGACTCGTCGGGTCAACTTACCTTAGTCGCCTTTTACGACACCCACAGTAAGAAATGTGGCTGTCAATTAATGAAAAAACTTAATACCAATAAAATAGCACCTGATTAAAAGGGTGAGTCACAGTTATTAACGTTGACCTTTCTTCAACTTTCATATCGCCTGCCATTTACCGGATATTAATATTTAGCAAATGGAGTTCGTGATTAAAGAAATAACAAATTTTACGCAAAATATTGTTTGCTTTATTAATAACCGTATATTCACCTTTAGTATTAAATTAATGGAAGTACTGTTTCCATAGAAATATTATATTAGAGTTGGGGAGCCTTAGGAATATAGTGTCACAATAGATAATAAGAGGGAAGATAGAATGCGTATAATTATCTTTATCTAATCCCACATAAAAAAGAGAAACACAATAAGTCTCATTCGCTATCCCTTTATTGTTATAGTCCACATGCTAGGCTGGCTTCACTATTCTAGCATAATACTTCTATGATTATAACGTAAAGCTAAGAGATTACAGTCTTTTTTATACCTTGTAAAGCACTTATCCATAGTTTGCGATAAATAATATATTTTGAATACTTTGAATTTTAAAATATCCTATAGATCGAATCACTGTCTTCTAGATAATCTAAAAGTGCTTGAAATATTAAGCTATACGTACATACTTATAAGAGTGGAATTTCAGTATACTTTTAACTTTGCATGTTTTTTTTTTAATTTATGCTTATGCAATTCATTTCTAATAGACTGTTCCTAAATGTTTCACCGACAAAAGGAAATTGTGGATCTTTTTAAGCTTTATAATTAATTAATTTATTTATTTATTTATGTACCATAAAAATTTGGAAAAACTATATTAATAAAAAAAAGTGTACAAAGGTCAATTTATCGCTAAGACAGATGTCTGCCAGCTAACCTACGAAGTGATACAATTAAATTAAAATTAAATAATTTAATTAATATTAAATTTAGGGAAGTTAGAACGAAGTAAGCGAATTATAAAGAAATATCTGCATTAGGAGGATGAAATAAATTTTAAAAATAAACTTTTACTGCTGTACTATTTTAGTAGCTAATGACATATTTATTCTTACATTCTCTTTTTAATTTCTTTACTTCACTGGGTGGCAAGACTTTAACCCGATTAAATATTTGTTTAGAAAAAATGGCACTTTGATGTATAAAGATTAACTAGCCTAGTCTTATGTGCGTTCTAAATTTTGATACTTCTTTGGCGATACTTCCTAAATCGCATCTCCCGCCCGATAAAGCTGACAATGTTACAGTTTTTAGGGCCAACAGTATTTATTTTTATTTATTTATTTCTTTTTATACATATATTTAGAAAAGAGAAAGAAAAATTAAAAAGCACATGTATAAAGGCGGACTTATCCCTAAAAGGGATCTCTTCCAGTCAACTTTTGAGTAATAGAAGGAAAAGAACAAGAATTAAATTGGAAGGAGAGTACGAGTCATATAGAGAAAAAGAAAAAGTTTATATAAATGTAACTATTAATTAATATGGTAAAAAAGAAAGATGAAAAGATGCTACTAATATATAATTACTTAAGATAAATATTTTCTAGTCAGTATATTGTGAACTCAGGAATAAAGATTAGTAGCTTAATATTTTTCGTATGAGGTGGTAATTTGGGTAAATTGTAGGTCCGTCGGCGGGTCGAGCAGCGCGTTAGGGCTCGAAGAGGCGAGCGACGGCAGCGACGCCGAGCGCTCGCGACGTCACCACCTCCGCGTGCCCACTCCGACCTACCTGGGACAGTAAGTGAGCAATTCAAATTAAAATTCAAAATATCTTTAATATTTAAATGAGTTAATATTGTACCTATGTAAATATATATATATATATATATATATATATATATATATATATATATATATATATATATATATATATATATATATATATATATATATATGTAGACTTATCAGTATCTTGGGCATTATTCTTAGAGAGTAGTGGGCGTAATTAGGGTATCGTACATATGGAAAAGTACAACGCTTATCTTCAACATTATATTCTTCTTAACAATTTTCACAACTGCGCCATGACAAGCATCTGTATTCATCTCTCACATACGCCGTCTGCATTCTGTCACCGCTGCGCCTTCTATTTTCAATGTATTTTCAATATATTTTTAATGATGGAATGTTGGTTGCCAGGATGCGACACGGCCATCCTGCGAGACACACGTCCCTGTGTGTTGATCTGTAACAAAAAAACGAACCCAGAAATTCCGTTCGGCCTATCCTACAACATCTGGGTCATTGGGGTCTAGATCTTTTTAATAAACGAACAAAACAAGGAAAATTATATCTCGTCATAAGTGATAAGTGATAGTGATAAGATCATTGAACTATGAAACCCAACAAATAACATGTAAGGCCATGCCAAACCCATAATGCATACGAAAAGTACTGAGGCAGAGTACCATTGACTGACACTCACCATGACATTATAAAAATAAACAGAAAACCTATCAGAATTTACTTCAAAAACAACCCAGGTATCTTGTTCGTGGTCTACCGCTTCTGTCTCAGCAGAAGGGTCTTCCCTCAGGGATAACGAGTCCACATGACTCACGGCCATCGCTACACAGCTAGACCCGACTATACCACCCAGAGCTATCGCTCCCTGCGTACCCACGGACTACTCAGGGCAGATACCGATTTCTACCGGGCTACAGACGATACCCTGGTGTCATCGACCCCCAGAGCTATCGCTCACTGCGTACCCACGGACCACCCTGAGCAGATGCCGATTTCTACTGAGCTACAGACGATACTCTGGTACAGTCACCGACCCACCGAACCAAGAACCCGTCTGTATAAACATCAACACAAATTACGTTACCACAAATCTTGTCATTATCAATAGGTACTTGACTCTCAGGTATTTTTGTAAGACAATAAGACACATTATGTTTTTGACTAAAAGAGCTGGATTGGCAAAAGGTTAACAGTTCACCCCCTTCTTATAATTTCAGCTGTAAAACCGTTTACTTTATTTGACAATCATTTGCAAGGTACTATAAACATTCTTGTTAGCCATCCCTATTAATGACAACATTATTAATTATTACCTAACTAAATTTATAAGCTATATATAGTCTCTTTTATGAGAGAACATCCAGGCCCAGAAACAAATCAAAGTAATAACACCTACCAAATTGTGTGAAAGCTCCTGATGGCAGTTTGACCAGACATTGGTCTACAGTCTACAAGTCGCTGTACTGGTACCTCAAAGAGCAGGTCCATTGGCCATGCAGCGACTCGCGACGTGGCCCGGCTTGCTTTACCTGTAGCATACAAATAATTTGTAATCTGCTTGTCGTCGTTGTCCAGAGCTTACCACAGTACCACAGACAATAGTCTTTTGGTTCCAAAATCCGTTTGCGACACTCCATTTTTCTGTGCACTGCTGATCGCAACTAAGACCCTTGAATTGGGATCGCGTTGAATCTGCGATCCTCCATAAATAACTTTCGTTTCAAATAGGAGTATACTTGTAGTTCCTGGTGCAGCTTTTGACACGAAGATATCTCCGTTATGAATGCAAGCCATTGCAGTCATATATCAATTTTGTACCAAATGCGTAATCACCGTTCATGATGCAATTTGCACTATATTTAAATTCTTCCAACAATTCATCAAATACGTAACACGAAAACAGGCATATACAGAATGATTTTCATTTTAAATTTTATCATTGTTAAAATTAATAAGTGCAGCCGCAGAAATTTCCAGAAAACGTATCTTCTTTTGTTTTTCCGTCCAAGTATAACGGCTGTATTACACCACAATTTTACGTAAAATCATCGCTTATCAGGATTAAACTCCGGCAAATTGATATTATTTGTCTCGCTTGGAAATTTTTTTTTTCTTTTCTTTTTTGTTGTTTGTATTGTTTTCTTTTGGAACTCTTGTAGTATCCGCCATTGTGAGTCATCATAGTCTCTTCATACTATCCATCCATTTGCACGATTGAATCCCACGACTGATGTAGACTTATCAGTATCTTGGGCATTATTCTTAGAGAGTAGTGGGCGTAATTAGGGTATCGTACATATGGAAAAGTACAACGCTTATCTTCAACATTATATTCTTCTTAACAATTTTCACAACTGCGCCATGACAAGCATCTGTATTCATCTCTCACATACGCCGTCTGCATTCTGTCACCGCTGCGCCTTCTATTTTCAATGTATTTTCAATATATTTTTAATGATGGAATGTTGGTTGCCAGGATGCGACATATATATATTCTGAATCTCGGAAACGGCTCTAACGATTTTCCTGAAAATCAGCGTGTTGGGGGTTTTACATACACACACTGATAGGTTAACACGTGGCTATTGAATCTCGTATAGGGTTCATTAGCTTCATCTATACTAACATATAAAACTGAAGAGTTTGTTTGTTTGATTGTTTGAACGCGCTAATGTCAGGGACTACTGGACTGATTAGAAAAATTCTTTCAGTGTAAGATAGTAAATTTATTGAAGAAAGCTATAGGCTATATAACATCACGCTAAGATGAATAGCAGTGAAGCAGAAATAAAAAATAGTACGACAACTGCAAAATTTAAAGCTTTCCTTGCGTGCGCTGAGTAAACGGTAATAGTTATTCAAAAATCATGTATTACAAAATTGTTCCCTCGAAAAGTTCAAATAAAAGTCCGCGACAGCATATATCTAACTTTTAAGGTTAACCCACTTTTACCATTTTTACGGTTAAAATTACGGTTTTAATCTTTCTACGCGGGTGGAGGCGCCAGGATTGCTAGTTACATATATTTAAAACACACTTGCTAGTACGGCAGTTCACACAGACGTACTTGCGGGCAGAAGGTAGTTATATATTACGACATCGTTCGACACGTGATCAAATCACGATTCAGCGCAGGTTATAAATTCATTGTACATCGGATTTGAAACCTGTTAAGGTTAAGCTAGCGAAACAACTGCAATATGTACGAGGATGTTGCACCATATTACATCTTCACGGATATAAGGTTTCCTGTGAAACGTTTTGGATACTTATATAATAAATATCTTTAAACCTTAGAAAAAATATGTATCTTGCCGAACAGTCAGACTATTTTCTTATTATTATTATTATTATCTTGCTTTATGGCCTGTACAGCGCAAATTGGGCGAAAATCACTCTGCCAGTGTCACGTAAAATGGCAAACACACGAGTAATGGAATTTAATGGAATTTAGAATTTGTCTCGAAGATAATGCACCAAATGATCTAACTACCTAAAATAGTATAAAATATATAAGATTGTGGAATGAAATAAAGTTAACGATATAATCAAAATAGTTACAACTTTTAACGCCGTGTGGTATCCGGCGGAATAGAATAGACCACCCTCATTTCTTACCGAGGTGTCGTAAAAGGCGACTAAGGTAAGTTGACCCACCGTGTGGTATCCGGTTAAGTAGAATAGACCACCCTCTTCTTACCGAGGTGTCGTGAAATACGACTAAGGTAAGTTGATGTCAGGCAGGCGGCCGGTCGTAAAATACGTAGCCAAATCATGTGACAACATGTTTATAACATGTTGTGCCGACCCAACTTAGAGTGGGATAAGGGCAGGAAGATGATGAGTTACAACTTTAACTTATTATCTGCAATAAATGTACACAACTTTTTAACAAAGACTATTTTCTTTGTTTTAAATGTCATGTCTTGTAGACATTCAAGAGTCATTATGCCTAACACTTCAGCTTTGTCTTTTTATAAAAAAAAGTTGCATTTCAAAAAGTCGCATTGTAGGACATTATGCTAGTGATTGGCTTAATATTGGGTGCATGTGCATTCATATATTTTTATAATAAAGTTCCACAATCTTTTTTGGACTTTACACAAGTTCAAAAAAGCAATTAAAAAAGACGCTTATTCATAAAGAATTTTGTTGAGGACTATGTTTATGATAAGACAGCTTGGATTTCAATTGCGACCAGCTACGCATTAGATTATATTGTAATTTTTGATTTGTGATTATTTAAATTTGAATTTCAACATGTTTTATTTTGGTATATTTGGTATTTCACACGGACTCCAAGAACCAAAAAATATTTATAGAAATTGTAGCCTCGCAGTGGGAATCGAACACGCGATCCATGGAGCTGAAAGCATGGTACTGCTACCTGCGCCACCGGGCTACTTCAGTCCAGTATTGCGGGCAGTGTCTAGACAACCGGATATAACTGGATGTATACCAAATAGTTGTTTGTTATCGACCGGTGGTTAATCAATGATAACTACGCTTAACAATTGGATTAGTAATAGCAGTCACTTATCGCAATGATAACGCAGACGCACAATATCAGTCATCAATATATGAGTCAGCTGTTGCAAGTGATATATCATCATTTAGACTATATGATCCTTCATATATGTTCGCAAATTCAAACCTTTTTCTCTTTAAGAACGTACGTAAAAAGAAAAGTAAAATAACGGCCGCTTCATATCCTACTGAAGTTGTTGTAACCCAGCGGTAACACTAACCAATAATTTTTTCTGTTAAAACTTATTTGTCTAATCGATAAATGCAATTTATCAGTCGCTTTTCGGTGAAGGAAAACATCGTGAGCAAACCTGCATATCTATAGAGAGTTCTGGAGATATGTGTAACCTCCCAATCCGCATTGGAGCGTGGTAGGTCTTAGCTCTTCTCTCCAAAAACGGAGAGAAGAGGCCTATTCGCAGCAGTGGGATAGTAACAGGCCACTACTTACTTTCTTACTTTACTATCCTATTTGTATTTATAGCCCTGCACTCTACTTTTCAAAGTAGGATTAGAGCTAACCTACCAGTTTCCAATTCGGATTGGTAGGTTACATTTCCTTATATTTCTCCATGTATATGCAATTTACCTAACGATGTTTTACTTCGCTGAAAGCTAAAAGACTTTTACTCCACGGATTTTTGTGCAGTTTTCACTAAAACAATTCTTTCGGTAGGTTTAAGTTCATAATACATTTACAGTTTTATCTAAATAGTGCTGAAGAGGCCGCGCAGTTGTAAAAAATCTAATCTCCTGGGAGCTTAAGTCTTGTGCGCCACGTAAACCAGTAGAGAAACACTAAAGTAATGTAGTAGAGAATTGTAGATCTACAAAAATACTACAAAAAGTCCTCACGTCGTTAGCTTTGACATTTAATATTGTTAGAAATTGTGAATTTGTAATAACTGAAATTTATTAAAATTGATTGTGGAATCTTATCATTTAATTTAACTAATTGATCTTTGTGTTTTATCATCTCTACTTAAGACGTCATATGTCTTTGACCTTATACGCCTGTTCAGAATTAATTGAATATTTGGATACAAACACCCATTTATAACGGTGTATTTAGCCCCTTATTAGAGGAGTACGATTTATTAATAGAAATTGTAGTTCTCAAATAAACCACTATAAATGTAAACGGCTGGTTGTTGTTTTGCTGCCCACTCACTTCACTGCGTTAATAAATTGTTATCAACCCGATAAAAATTGTTATCAAGCAAAAAACACAACATCAATTGAAGTCAGCTGTGTTAGCTAGATCCAATTAATATTTGGCATATTATATATCATATTGAAGTGACCCTGGCACTGCAGTTATGAAGCGAGCCAAGTCGTGGATTCAGGTGCTGACATTGCGGAATTTCAAACTGCATTTGGGTCATTTGAGATGGACAATTCAAACAACACAATATCGTATACAGATAAATCGTTAAAGTGGATAATTTTTTTCATTACTCTTTGTACTGAATTAGGTAACACCGACGATAATACGATTTATACACGTGATACTGGTACTAAAGTCACGTTTAGAAAGACACCAACTTTTGTATATAATACACAGTTTCGCGGCACATTACCGTTATTAAAGAACTAAACTTCACATTATTTATTTTACGTTTTACCTGTAGTTTCAGCCAAAGAGGTTTACGTATTGACATACACATGTATATTAAAATTATCAATAGTTTAAACAATTTTTATTTATCGTTCATCACAATGTTCATTCCGAATTTTTTAAATATCAAATTATTGCACCGCCATTTCAAAAAATTATTCAAGAGCAGTCAAACTAAATTTTCTTTGCTTATTTTTGTAATTCATGTAAAATTTTCTTGTACTTTGTGCTAAATGGTCATTTATTTATTGAATGGTTTTTAATTATTATTATTTTATTTTATCCTCGCCAAATTAGCTTTTATATGTTTTCTCAATTAGTGCAACAATCCCTAGATTTATTATATACAGTTTGTTTTCCTCCAAAATTAAAAACAATATATTCTGGTTTTTAAAATTTCTATTTTATCGTAATTTATCAACATGAAGTTAAAGGTAATCGATTGAATTTGTTTCAATGAAACCTTACCAATGTTATATCGGTTTGCATCACAAATAGGTTAAACACTGATCAGCCTTGGTTTACAGAACAGACTACTGATTGTATGAGCAGTTTATATTCTACGTGTGTCATACAATGCAAAAAAAAACAAAAAATTGTTGCGCTAATGTTGTTTAGTTTCAATTAAAATAATTATGACAACTAGTTTGCGCAGACGTATTGGCCTATTACTATCCCGCTGCTGGGCATATACCTCCTCTCTCCGCATTTTTTTGGAAGAGATGATTTGGAGCTAAGTCCCACCACGCTGCTCCATGCGGATTGGTAGGTAACACATTCTCTAAAGAAATGCAGGTTTTCTGACCATGTTTTTCTTCACCGAAAAGCGTGTGATAAATAGCAAATATCAATTAGACACATTTTAGGAGAAAAACACATTGGTGTCTACCCAGGGTTTGAACCTGCAGCACCTTTGAAAGAATCGTACGGTCTCACTGCTGCGCTATCACAGCTTCCGTAAAATGGTACATGCGTAATGCTTTGAGTGAATTATTAGCTAGAAGTTTCAGATAATTAGTAACCGGAAATTTACTTACTATAGCTTTATATCTATATTTCCGAGGACAGGTTGCAAATAACACCACACTAAACACGTATGCGACGTTCGCGTGCTGTCCCGAAATCCTTTTTAAGACCTATATCAGTATAATCAACAATTAGAATGGCACCTATTTACGCCGTGTCTATTATCTTAATGTAAATAAGATGTAAAGAGGTGCATGATAACAAGTCCATATTATATGTACTCAGAGTTACTCTTTTCTTGACGTGTTTAAAACTTTAAGCATGTCTTTATATTGATGTAGGGTGTTAGCGGTACTCGATGTCTAATTTAAATTGGTATTCTGTGGTCAATTGTGTGGTTTGTGCCATCAGATGGAAAAGACACATGGAAAATGAAAATGATTTGTTAAATTTAGTGACGCGCTTACGACATCGGTGGACGATTAGAAGGGATAGTCTTCCGTTAGCTACTATAAGGAAAGCGTGGCTTAAAAGTAGAAGGAGTCTTTCATCTGATGTTCCATTATGGAGAAGAAGGTAAGATTTGACTAAAACAAATAATTTTTATGGTATAACTCTATACTGCTACAGCTGTTTGTATTTGTTTTTCCTATTTTAACGGTTTGCGCTATTGGATACGTCCACCGCCCCCCCCCCCCCCTACTCTGGGAATGGGAAGACCATTTATAACTGGCGGGGGGATTTAGGGTAAAGGGGAAGGGAAATTCTTAACCTAATACATTACATCATCATCCTCCTGCCCTTATCCCACTTTAAGTGGGGTCGGCACAACATGTTATAAACATGCTGTCACATGATTTGGCTGCGTTTCTACGACCGGTCGCCTGTATGACGTCAACTTACCTTAGACGTATTTTACGACACCTCGGTAAGACGACACCTGTGCTCTGGGAATGGAAAGACCATTTATAACTGGCGGGGGGATTTGGGGTAAAGGGGAAGGGAAATTCTTAACCTAATACATTACATCATCATCCTCCTGCCCTTATCTCACTTTAAGTGGGGTCGGCACAACATGTTATAAACATGCTGTCACATGATTTGGCTGCGTTTTTACGACCGGCCGCCTGCATGACGTCAACTTACCTTACACGTATTTCACGTCACCTCGGTAAGAAAGAGGGTGGTCTATTTTACTAAACCGGATACCACACGGTGGGTCAACTTACCTTAGTCGCCTTTTACGACACCTCGGTAAGAAATGAGTTTGGTCAATTCTACTCAGCCGGATACCACACGGCGGAACCTAATACATTACATCTTAAAACTAAAATCTTAACCTATAAAAGCTGTCTGTATGTTATATTTATGTAAATTGTGTTGAAGAGGGCGCGTGTTGTAAAAAAAACTCACTCGCTGGGAACTTAAGACGCGTGCGCCGCGTATAACAACAGTTACACTAAAGTAATCTACTAGAGAATTGTAGATCTACTAAAATACTACAAATAACTCCATAACAGTATGTCTCTATCTCTTATTACTCACAATAACTACTTTTATGTTTAAAATTTCAATTCGGGAAAATTTTTGTGACAGACTGATTCCATGCGGTCCAAGCTGGCACATCTAGCAATTCGTAAAATTAATTGAATTACTTCCTCATTATAATGAGTTATAATATAGGAATTCGAATGTATCGACGCTTAAGGAAAGACATTGAAGTTATTTAGGGATATCTAAATAACTTCAAGGACATGTGTAACATACCAGTAAATTTTAGCAACTTTATACTCAGTCTTCAGTGTAACTGCTCTATATTATCTCATTTATTAAGTTTAAAAAATTTTTTCTTAAGCTCCAGACATTGTTATTGTTACATTTAGTATAGTTTATTTTAGTTTAAGTGTTGTCCTTACATATAATGATGTGCATGTTATGGCACCTAAAGGCAGTGCATTTAATGCCTTTTGTACCGCTTTTAGTCACTGGTTGTTCCGAATAAATAAAATAAAATATATATATATCCCTCAGTGGAATAGCTAGATAATGAAAGGCCCTAGGGCAAAGACAATCTAGGTCCCCCTTTAAATTTTCGAGTGTTCCGGATTTTACGTTCTCCTAAAAGGTTGGTGGGGGTCCAGCTCGGAAGGGCCCCCAAGCTCCGGGGGCCCCCAGAGCATAGCCCCATCTAGCCCTGCAATAGCTACACCACTGATGTTCCTACTCCGCTTGAATAACAGAGTAGCATTATACAAACAGAGTCATTTTAACACAGAACTTTTCTTTTTCGTACTTCCTAGTTACGCACGCCCATCTTGCATTAAAATTTAAAAAAAACAATTAATAAGAATAATTTATAGAATTAGGCTTTACTTTGCGGAGGTCCATAATACAAAAGTAATGAGAATATTATTTTGCTTTAACTGGAACTTGTACCAGTCCAGTTTGTTACACGTGTTCAAAGACAAAGTCAACTAAATGGTGGGGGGTTTAACTCGTTACTATATAACTCTGCTTGCTCGGGTAATGCTTCGCTTTGCGATTTTGTCGTGGATCTCCTGACGATGCTTCGGTTACGGGGCGAAACAATTGTTGAGATTGTGGTGGAGAATGTGTGCAGTGCTTGTGTATTGTTGTGTCATCGGTGTCGGGTAGTGCATGACTTCTTACAAATTCTGCATGTATCAGGTATGGAGAACGAATAGTACACTGTATATTAAGCATTACATATATTTTCTTTTATCGCGGATTACAGCAGAATAATATTCTCATTACTTTTGAATTAATAGGAAGTTATTTATTATTACTAGAAACTGAACGGTTTTTAACTCACCAAGATTAAATCCAAGTTTATTATACATTAATAGGTATCGTGGTAAACATGTTTAACTTGCAATTTCCGAAAATAAAACAGAGTAATTGTTCCGTTTAATTACCGCCATGATGTTAGATTTAGGCCAAGAAAAACACATTGCCGGGGAATCTGGTATCGCTTACACTTTTACGTCTTACCAATACCAGCTTTGTAATTAATTGCTCTAAAGGAATTCTGCAACGTGAATTTAGTACATTCTGTCTTTCCGTGTAGTTAAGACTTATAGCAACTATTTTATAACTGAAATAAACTGGATACGATTTATTTGGATATTTAGGTAAAATACATTATTTATGCAAAAACATTTTGGATTTATTCTCAAAATAACGTAAATACCATTTTATAGCAATCTTATGTAGTATATGTTCTATATACAAATGTTCTAGGATAAAATGTCTGTGAATTCTAAGCTTAGAATAAATTAATGTCAGATTTCTTTTTGTTTTCTTGTATAATTTTAACACGTTGATTATTCTACATTTAACATGAATATGAATGATAAATTTGTGGAACTTTAGTACGATAGCGTCCTTATAGCTGCATATTCTTTTTTCTGCGAAAAGCCACTACTTTTGTTTTTTTAATCGTTAACCCTTTTGTAGTTTGTTCCTTTAAACAGCAACTTCATTTAAAAAAGTCTTTAATCCTTTAATATATAAGTCTTTAATATATTCTTAGGTTATTTTCAATTGATATAAAAAGTTTATCTAGTAAATATTATCTTCCGACAATGTGTGACCATGAAAAATAAAAACAAATTCATTTGGTTATATGTTAAAATGAAAGAATAATGTATTTATATAATTCATTGGTTAAAAAAACATCTATTTGGTATAAGTTCTTCTTTATTGACATTAAAACCTATCTGAATGCAAATACCTCCTTTGCTCCCAGGAATATATGTAACACTAAGTCAGCAGATAATAAAATCGTACTTTTACTTATCATTATTATGACCTTGTTTGATAAGTTGTAAAATATGATATCCTGTAATCATTTTTACTTTGAAAATAAAATTGCAAAAAAGGATATATCCTGAGGCACTTTGATAACTAACGTTGCAACTGTCGTATAATATATAGTGAATACACAATAAGAGTTAAAATTAATAGATGCACAGTCATTTTATCGGTTTTTAATATATCTTACAGCAATGGTTCTCAAAATTCTTTGGTGACGGAACCTTTTTGGGAAGCTAAATACTTGATGGAACCCTAGTAGAAGAAAACAATAGTTTTTAAAAGTGTATTCTTTATTTTTAAGCATAATAAAAGTACAATGTAACAGTTACTAATTATTACTTACCTACTTTACCAATGGCAAGTACAATAATAATAATTATTGTATGGGTATGGGTAGTAAGTATTGAATAATAGAAGATATTAAAAAGAAAAAATCTAACTAATACAAAAGCTGTTTTAACACATGTTTATACAAATACAAATAAGTAAATAAATATACATACGCGCAGCCGCGGAGTCAAAACGTTCGACCAGAGAGAGGTAATTTGATTTTTTTTCTAAATTCTTGTGGAACTGCGGAACACACTTTGAGTAAAGCTGTCTTACAGTATATAAAATATTTTTTTCTGTTACTAAGGGAATCACTTGTCTAAAGCTAACGTATCATAAATAAAAAAATATTGCAATATGCTCACTATAAGTAAAAACTTGAGATTCCAAGCTAGCGTTCCATTACATATTTTTTTCTTAAAGGAAACTGGAAACCACCTATCCTAAACTAGGTCGTTCTTATCAAAGGCGTTTTGTTTGATGTTCCCATTCAGAACAAGCTAGCCGGTTGGTCCAATGACGCTTGAGTGAATCTAGTCTCCATTCATGGATGATCGAATCAGGTTGAATGTACGTGTGTTAGATGTTAACTGAACCACATAACATATAAATATTCTAGTACCTGGGTAAACGAGCCTTGCTCGGTGATTTTTAAAATGATGTAAAAAAAAATTTAAAACAAAATTGAAAAGAAAAAAGTTTGACAGCGAAAAACTGTGATTGATACATACGTAATTTACAACGTAATATACAAGATTAACTCATGTAAATATTAAAGATATCTAGATCGAGATTATATAGAGAAAGAGATAGATTACCTATATAGAGATAGAGATAGATTCTCCCCAAAACACCCTACATACTGAATTTCAGGAACATCGTTGGAGCCGTGTCCGAGATTCCGAATATATATATATATATATATATATATATATATATATATATATATATATACAAGAATCAGTGTCACAATTTTATGTCTAATTGATATTTGCAGCTTGAGCTGTGATAGCCCAGCGGTAACACCGTGCGACTCTTTCGAGAAGGTCACGGGTTCAAACCCGGGCAGACACCAATGAGTTTTTCTGTTAAAAGTTATGTGTATGTAGCGATTTTATTATATGTAAAGATTTATATTTATATTAGCCAAGGTCGATGATTATACAAAAGGAATAAACGGTAATTTATTAAATATTCTTTTATTAGTCGCCATCTTCGTAAAAGTGAAAACACGCACATTACTGCTAACATACGGAATGTAATAATGCGAGACTAAAAATATTATCCTTTTTTTCTCCCATATTTAAAATCGAATAAAACAATAACGAAAGTCTGTTTTACATCTGTGGTAAAGAACAAGACCTTGATGGTGACAGAAATAGGCAGGTTTTATTATCTGTTCCAAAGTTATGTATGTAAGATCTATAAACAAATATTACAAATATTCAAAACTTTTTTTTAATTTTGTTCTCAAAACTACACTAAAACTACACTAGCGTAATTAAATTTCATTTAATTAATCTGACCAAAATGACTAAAACCAGATGACTAAAAATGTGGTAATTTACTTAAAAGATTGGCATCAAATAAAACAAAGAAAAACCTATGAACTCACATCAAATAGAAATAATTACTGCAAAGAAAATAATCAGGAACCTTGTAATTGGCATTTCGGAAGCAAATATGTAAAAATTTGTTATCGTGAACTATCGGCCGTATGCCAAAAATCTAAGCCACGCCTCCATTTAAAAATATAAGTCACTGTAAGTGACGTCATCGACTATTATTTTTACGTTCCATAGTAAATGGAATTCAAACGAGTGAATGAAAGCATTTTAAACGAGTCACATTTTATGAAAGTCTTTGGTCAGTATTTTTGGAGAATTACTATAAAATCTGAACAATGTTATGATACAAAATGGAAACAAGCTGAACTGGAAAAGATAAACTTATGGGACCTACAAAAATTAGCGGTATAACATTGATAAGTGTTGGTAACTATTTATTTGTAGTTAGTAGTATAAATCGTTCGTGCTTTGGAATTTTTCTCATAAATTGTGTCACGTAGGGGTAATCTAGATTTAATTATAAATGGAAAAGTCCGTATGTCTATCTTGTAACCTTACTGATCATTCAAATTCAAATTCAAACTATTCTTTATTCGAGTAATAGGTATTGTAGACAAGTGCTTTTGAATGGTTAACTCTATTGTTGGTTCGGAAAGCTGTTCCTACCGAGAAGAACCAGCAAGAAACTCGGCAGTTGCTCTTTTCAAATTTAATTCTCATAACTAGTTACATTTAATCATTGCTATCGTGTAGAGGAGTAGCTATATCCACACCATCTTATCATCTATTTAATTATCGTATAGGCTTTCTGTATAAGCCTCCCTTTAACGGTGTTTTTAAACTGCTGTAATGGCAAAGCTGAAATTGATAGCGGAATTTTATTATACAATCTTATACCCAAACCCACAAACGACTTACGTACTTTTGCAAGGCGCAGAGCATGAGCCGCTAGCTTACGAGTATAGTTCCTACATTGCTTACTTACTATATATAGTATCAAATTTTAATTCAAGTCATCATTATTTTTTTTCAATTCTTTAATTTCATCAACCAAGCATTTGATCAAATTTATTACAAGTTAGCTTATATACGGGCTTCCATATATATGAGAAATATCTAGTTTTTTTTTACGTTGTTACTACGGGAACATAAAAAAAATTTAGGTTATTTTAATACTTGACGCAAATTAATGCGAAACTTTTTATTTAATATAAAGTTTTCGATGCTATTAACTTTTTATACTGTGCAAGCTAATTTAAAAGTCGTTGTCGTTTACTTTAATCGATGCAAACATCGTTTCTCCTCTTCAACAGTTATTTACTGACAAAGCTTACAGGTCACAGTGAAAATAGCTATTGATTCATCGCACGTACTTGATCCCTGATATGCAGTATATATTTGATCTACATTGAAACGATTTATCGCTTTTGCGACTATTAAGACTAATAAAAAATTACTAAAATAAACATTGAATAACAATTACGAATTTGTTTTAGCAATAGTGCATTTTCCGTAAGTAACTAATTTAACTGTATTTTGGGTGACAGACAACTGGTAAATATATACATATATAATTTTAAATACATACCTTAATACAAATACACACCCAGGCTTGAAGATTCAACAAATTTTACATAGAAAATGTTGGCCCTCGGCGGGAATCGAACCTGCGATCCATGGAGCTGAAGGTAGGCTCACTGCCTACTGCGCCAACGGGCCAGTAGACAGACAAAATAAACTAGTCACTGTTTGGTGATCTTTTCCCTTTTAAGTCAAAGAATCACATCATCATCCTCCTGCCCTTATCCCACTCTAAGTGGGGTCGGCACAACATGTTATAAACACGCTGTTACATGATTTGGCTGCGTTTTTACGACCGGCCGCCTGCCTGACGTCAACTTACCTCTGTCGTATTTTACGACACCTCGGTAAGAATGAGGGTGGCCTATTCTACTAGACCGGATACCACACGGTGGGTCAACTTACCTTAGTCGCCTTTTACGACACCTCGGTAAG
This sequence comes from Morpho helenor, assembly GCA_029227775.1. Lineage (NCBI taxonomy): Eukaryota > Metazoa > Arthropoda > Insecta > Lepidoptera > Nymphalidae > Morpho > Morpho helenor. The sequence continues at coordinate 8,313,273 of JARGCU010000006.1, forward strand.
AAATGAGGTTGGTCTATTCTACTCAGCCGGATACCAAACGGCGGGTCGACTTACCTTAGTCGCCTTTTACGACACCTCGGTAAGAAAAGAGGGTGGTACTATTCTATTCAGCCGGATACCACACGGCGTAAGTCAAAGAATCACATATAACCAGAAAAAAAGAAAAAAAAATTACACAAAGAAAAAGACAATAATCAATATTAAAAAATTAAAGCAAAGAAAACTGCTAAAAAGGAAAGGCGAGCGAAGATCGGGCGGCGAAAATAACTATTGCTAAATTGCATTATTTACCCTAATAGTAAAGAATTTCTAAATTATTAAATTACACGTTCGGTTATTTATACTATTGTTAAAAAAAATTGCGATTTTAATAAACTTTTTCTTCTTGAGTTAAACGGTTAACGCCACTATAAGACATGACGTACCACCTTGTATAAACCAATAGAGTAAATATGAGCTAACATGAATATTTTTAAATTCAAATTTAAATTTTTTATTCAAATAAACTTGTAAACAAGTGCTTATCAATCGTCAACTTACCTTAGTCGCCTTTTACGACACCTCGGTAAGAAATGAGGTTGGTCTATTCTACTCAGCCGGATAACACACGGTGGGTCGACTTACCTTAGTTGCCTTTTACGGCACCTCGGTAACAAAAGAGGGTGGTACTATTCTATTCAGCCGGATACCACACGGCGTTATTGTGTTATACTATATGAGAATATAAATATACACGATGATGGTACTCTCAGTTTTCTCGGAACACGACACACTTTGATGTATTAGCTTGTACACGGAAATATTTTTCTTGAAAGATAATATAAATATTATTTTCCATTATAACGCTCTGTTTACAGTGTTCATAAAACAAAATCTGTATTAGGCTGTGCTCTTTCCATATACCCAGCAGATAAACAAGTCTTTATTTGCTTCGGGAATTATAATGAGTCACACAACTACAATAATTATACCGAACACACAAAAAAGAGTGGAAAGTACATTTGACCGTACTTCGACCCCCAGAATTTTGATTTGATATGGATTTTTTTATACATTAAGGCTTGCGCCTGGCTACGATCTCGCTTGATGGAAAGCTAAAGATATAGCCTAAGGTGGACCGCGCTTGCCAGTATAGTTCTTATTCACTCTTTTTTTTAAGTTTTCTTATCATAGGAGTCCGGGAAAATATATCCACGAAAGGAATTCCACGTCTTCCCTGGATATGTACTTACATAAAAAAGCTGTGATAGCCCAGCGGTGAGAGCGTGCGATTCTCGATTCTCGATTCGACGATTATGGTCTCAAAACCCGGGCACGAAAAAAAAAGCTTTTTTATTAAAACTTGTCAAATTGATAATTGCAATTTATCACACGCTTTTCGGTGAAGGAAAACATGACGAGGAAACTTGCATATCTCTGGAGAATTCGTATAGAAACTCTTTTTCCGATTCCAATTCTTTTTCCAAATAAGGAGAGAGGAGGCCTATCTCTATTATGGTCGCAGTAACTTTACTTTAAATATCATAATAAAATATCTCCTTGGTGTAATAAGAACTGATATCAATTAATTTGATTTTATACGCTAAGCCGATGTTAGATAATTGATTGTATAATTACTAGGGAAGTATCTGATATACATATATCACTTTGATAATGAATGTAATTGCATATCATAATTACAACATAAGAATAACAGATAAAAAGAAATAGTTTCCACAGTAATACAGCTCATCAGTAATTTTGCATTTAGGTTCCCGGTAACCCTGGTGATCCTAACTCCACACATATGTTTCCCGTATTTATTGATCGAAATAGCCACATCATTGTTCTACTCAAAGCTGTTCATAATACATTACAACATAAAAATAAACGTTCCTCTGTATGCATTTATAAAGAACTAATTAATATGACCGGTTAAATGTATATAAAGTGTATGTGTTCGGTGATATTTTAATATTTAACACACGTTTATGTAAGATTTCCTTTCACCGCGTTTAGTTTGCCGCGTCCGTCAGTCTGCGCCGAGCTCAATAGGAATAGGGCGGGGACAGCCGTGCTAGCCGGCTCCGTCATTCGTTTTCTTTAGTATTCGTTAATAACTACTTTAAGTTGCTCGAGTGTTTACGAAATTAGTTTTAATAACTATGAATACCGAACGTATCATATTATTTGTCGAATATAGTTCATACTAATCGAAAGTAAATAAATAATTTTGTTAATGATAATACAGTTGTAAACGACCAACTGATAATTCGTTTGTTCCATTTTTTTATGCCAAATAAATATTATCATCCTTAGCAATACATTCTTAATAAAAAAAGTGACGTCAAATCTTTAATGTGAACTGTGTTAGAAAGTTTAAAGTTAGTACTGTTTCGTTGAAATACTGTCTGTCAAATGATGAAAGTTCAGTGTTTACCCAGTGACCACATTAAACAAGTTCTACGGTTGTAAAGTGGGTATGACCTTCTAAATGAAGGAATCATATCCTGAGGACATTATGCTTTGCCTCGTACAAGGTTTCGGTGACCGCGAATATACTAAAAGTCATGATGGAAAGTTTGATATGTCAGATGGTGATTTAAAAAAAAAGAAACGAGGCAAGAGATCTTCAGTCAGAGATTTCTTTAATCCGGAACCGAGTGGTCAAAGTGATATAGAGTTGCGAAGAAGCGATAATTTTGTTGGGAAATCGTTTAGAAGACAGAAAAGTATCAAGGAATTGCCGGAAGTGAAGAGAAGCTTTAGTGATAGATTTTCAGTTATTACTGATACAAGTGGAAATAAGGCGCCAAAAGTACTTTTGACCATACGCAAAACTTGGTAATTCGTTTTTTGATTTTATCTATTTATTTTTATACTTAATCTAAATTATCAAATTATAACTGTCATCGTCATTTGTCCAACATATATACTATATGACTATATAAATAAAGACTTGTTTTTTATTCACCATTAGAATTTACTTATATTATTACTAGAACCTGTAAAAACAATTGAAAATTGTAATGAATATTTACAAGCAAAACTAATAATTAATGAAATTATTTTGTTTATCTTCTTTATTATTTCTTTATTATCTATAGTTAAAGGAGCAAAATAATTGTTGAGATTGTGATGATGAATGTATGTAGTGTGGTAGTGTGGTGGTAGGGTTGGTGATATGAAGTGAATGGAATCCTGCATGCATAAATTCAAATTCAAATTCAAAATATTCCTTATTCAAATAAACTTGTAAACAAGTGCATTTGAATCGTCAACTCTACTGCTGGTTCGGAAAGCTGTTCCTACCAAGAAGAGCAAGAAAGAAGCTCGGCGGTTACTCATTTAAAAATATAATTCTTAATACTATTTACATTAAGTTGTTTACTGCCTTGTACAGGTTCAAAGAGAGCTATATCCACATATTCTTATCTTCTAAATAATCTTATATACTATACTCTTATAGTAGGCTTTCTGTATCAGCCTCTTTTTAACAGTGTTTTTAAACTGCATAAGCTTTGAACACTGATATTACATTCTACTTCTAGCATTACATTTTATCTTATTGCAGAATATAGCAACAAAATTATCATTACTTTTGATCTCTTAACAGTAGTAGGTGACTGAAGTTATGACATTTGATAAGGTGTGAGTAAATCTGAATCTCGCTCATTTTAATCTAGAGTAAACATCACCCCATCTAAAGAATAATTATACACATACGCCATGTGGCATCCGGATAAATAGAATAGTACCACCCTCATTTCTTACTGAGGTGTAGTAAAAGACGACTAAGGTAAGACAACCCGCCGTGTGGTATCCGGCTGAGTAGAATAGACCAACTTCATTTCTTACCGAGTTGTCTTAAAAGGCGACTAAGGTAAGTTGACCCACCATGTGGTATCCGGTTTAGTAGAATAGATCACCCTCTTTCTTACCGAGGTGTCGTGAAATACAACTAAGGTAAGTTGATGTCAGGTAGGCGGCCGGTCGTAAAATACATAGCTAAATCATGTGACAACATGTTTAACATGTTGTGCCGACCCCACTTAGAGTGGGATAAGGGCAGTGTTCCATATATAGACATAGAATATGCAACTTTATTTTTCATATGGGGTGATTTTAATAATCAATTTGAATTTGTTTCTCACTGAACTAAATCTGAAATATACATTCAATTCAACTTTCTTTTTTTTTATCAACTTAATAGCATTTTAATGATTTTATATATTTTCTAAAGACCTTAAGTATGCCTAATGAATAAAAAACCTTGTGGTTAGTCAATTTAAAAATCATAAGTACACTTGAATCAAGGTAAGAGGCATCATAATTTAATACAATATTTTTTGATGTTTCGACTTGTATAGTTAAATTTAAAAAGATATTACAGTCTTTTCATTGCATAATGTAGGAATTATATATTTTTTAGAGTGTAAATTGCCATCTGTGCAAATACTATTAATATTATAAATGCAAAAGTTTTTGACTATGGATGTATGTTTGTTACTCTTTTACTAATAAACTATTGGACATATTTGGATAAGACTTTACAGTAATACAAACAGTCTTCTAATACAAACAGTGTAATGCAAACAGTCTTCTGGGGAAGACCATCTCGGAGAGGTTGAAAAAGCGGGCGTCCAACATCGACACAGCCCGCTACCTCTCTGGGAGCCTCGATCTGCCTCGTTCCTCGGGCCTAACGTCATTCTGGGCCCAGGTACGAAATGCAGGCCGACGAATGAACACCAAGTTCGGCCTGCAATGGCGCTGGATGCCAGACAGCGAAGTTTTCGCTCTATCCTGTGGAGATGCTGACGTGGATGGTGACTCCGGAGGCGTTGTCGTGCCGACCAACAAGACCGAGGTCGTTCGGAAATTGCGCCAAGGGTTGACGGACCATTATGCGGGTTGTCTCCTGTCCAAAAAAGATCAGGGCAAGACATTTGCGGTCCTGCGGAAGAGTAATCACTCAAATCATTTTCTCCGCACGGGCCGCAACACCCGCTTCTGCGACTGGCGATTTATACATCGCGCTCGCCTCAATTGTCTCCCCCTAAACGCTGCCAAGCGGTGGCAAACTGAGGGGGACAAGCGATGTCGCAGGTGCGGGTACGTCCTGGAGACGATCCCGCACGTCCTCAACCATTGCACGGTGCACTCCGACGCACGGCAACGCAGGCACAATGCCATCCAGGATCGGCTGGTCAAGGCCATCTCCCGAAATCCTGGGACAGTTACGGTTAATCGAACCGTCGAGGGAACTAGTGGTGCGGCGGCGGCTCTTAGGCCAGACATCGTCGTTAGAGACGAAAACCGTCGCCGCATAGCAATAGTCGACGTCACGGTGTCGTTTGAAAACACCACCACTTCATTCGACCAGGCTCGTCAGGAAAAGATCGACAAATACCAACCTATAGTCGATCAACTGACGGGTCGGGGATACACCGTTGACCTCGACGCCTTTATAGTTGGTTCCCTTGGCGGCTGGGATTGCCGTAACGAAAAGACCATGAACACCCTCAATATCAACAGAGTCTACGCTGTGATGATGAGGAGGTTCATGGTCAGCGATACCATCCGCTGGTCCCGGGATATTTATGTGGAGCACGTGTCGGGGGCGCGGCAGTACACCGTGCCTTAGCGCCCCCTCGTTTCCCCTTTAAAAACTGTGGTCTCGTTACCACCCTCCCTCTCTCTTAACCCACTCTATTATCCCCTTATCCCTCTACTGTACACCTTCCCCAGTGCCCGTCCGCCAGAAGGTTCTATGTTTAAGATATAAGTTTAACTTGTTCTTCAAAGATACCCCCTTCGGGTGGAAGTATCCTTAGATTATTTATAAAAAATAATCGATTACTTAGGTTATACATCTGAATAACAAATAGGCTAGAATTTATAATGATTTTATGTAATTTTGATTCCACAAGTAAAGCTGTGGGCAAAAACTAGTAATTCATAAGAAGTAATCAATTTGGAGTTCACAGTACACAATTTATTAATAGGTGAAAACAAAATACAGCTTGTTATAACAGTCTGTGGTAAATTATGTGGGGCTTAGTTATCTTATCATAAAATGTTTATCATGTAAATTATCAAAAAAATCCATATTTCTCTTATACTTGTTGTATCTTATCTCGATATTAAACTACTCTGATAAATATCTTACTAGAATGAAAATACTTAATGGTGACTCTTAAACTATTGATGTTGTTAAATGTTACTCTAAATTTTACTGTTATGGTATAGGTAAATCAAACTTATCTAGGTATCTTATCGATTTTTCTCCCCCCAAATAAATAAATAAATAAATAAATAAATATATATATATATATATATATACATATATATATACATATATATATATATATATATATATATATATATATATATATATATATATATATATATATATATATGTAGACTCATCAGTATCTTGGACATTATTCTTAGACATTAGTGGGCGTAATTAGGGTATCGTGCATATGGAAAAGTACAACGCTTATCTTCAACTTTATATTCTTCTTAACAATTTTCACAACTGCGCCATGACAAGCATCTGTCTTCATCTCACACACGCGCAGTCTGCAATCTGTCACGGCTGCGCCTTCTATTTTCAATGTATTTTCAATATATTTTTAATGATGGAATGTTGGTTGCCAGGATGCGACACGGCCATCCTGCGAGACACACGTCCCCGTGTGCTGATCTGTAACAAACAAACGAACCCAGAAATTCCGTTCGGCCTATCCTACAACATCTGGGTCATTGAGGTCTAGATCTTTTTAATAAACGAACAAAATAAGGAAAATTTTATCTCATCATAAGTTGATCATTAAACTATGAAACCCTATAAATAACATGTAAGGCTATGCCAAACCCATAATGCATACGAAAAGTACTGAGGCAGAGTACCATTGACTGACACTCACCATGACATTATAAAAATAAACAGAAAACCTATCAGAATTTACTTCAAAAACAACCCAGGTATCTTGTTCGTGGTCTACCGCTTCTGTCTCAGCAGAAGGGTCTTCCCTCAGGGATAACGAGTCCACATGACTCACGGCCATCGCTACACAGCTAGACCCGACTATACCACCCAGAGCTATCGCTCCCTGCGTACCCACGGACTACTCAGAGCAGATACCGATTTCTACCGGGCTACAGACGATACCCTGGTGTCATCGACCCCCAGAGCTATCGCTCACTGCGTACCCACGGACCACCCTGAGCAGATGCCGATTTCTACTGGGCTACAGACGATACTCTGGTACAGTCACCGACCCACCGAACCAAGAACCCGTCTGTATAAACATCAACACAAATTACGTTAACACAAATCTTGTCATTATCAATAGGTACTTGACTCTCAGGTATTTTTGTAAAACAATAAGACACATTATGTTTTTGACTAAAAGAGCTGGATTGGCAAAAGGTGAACAGTTCACCCTCTTCTTATAATTTCAGTTGCAAAACCGATTACTTTTACTTGACAATTATTTGAAAGATACTATAAACATTCTTGTTAGCCATCCCTATTAATGACAACATTATTAATTATTACCCAACTAAATTTATAAGCTATATATAGTCTCTTTTATGAGAGAACATCCAGGCCCAGAAACAAATCAAAGTAATAACACCTACCAAATGATGTGAAAGCTCCTGATGGCGGTTTGACCAGACTTTGGTCTACAGTCTACTCGTCGGTGTACTGGTACCTCAAAGAGCAGGTCCCTTTGGCCATGCAGCGACTCGCGACGTGACCCAGCCTGCTACACCTGTAGCACACAAATAATTTGTAATCTGCTTGTCATCGTTGTCCAGAGCTTACCACAGTACCACAGACAATAGTCTTTTGGTTCCAATATCCGTTTGCGACACTCCATTTTTTTGTGCACTGCTGATCGCAACTAAGACCTTTGAATTGGGATCGCGTTGAATCTGCGATCCTCTATAAATAACTTTCGTTTCAAATAGGAGTATACTTGTAGTTCCTGGTGCAGATTTTGACGCGAAGATATCTCCGTTATGAATGCAAGCCATTGCAGTCATATATCAATTTTGTACCAAATGCGTAATCACCGTTCATGATGCAATTTGCACTATATTTAAATTCTTCCAACAATTCATCAAATACGTAACACGAAAACAGGCATATACAGAATGATTTTTAATTATCCATTGATCTATCATTGTTGAAATTAATAAGTGCAGCCGCAGAAATTTCCAGAAAACGTATCTTCTTTTGTTTTTCCGTCCAAGTATAACACTGTATTACACCACAATTTTACGTAAAATCATCATTTATCGGGTTTAAACTTCGGCCGATTGATATTATTCGTCTCACTTGGATTTTTTTTTTCTTTTTGTTTTTGGTGTTTGAATTGTTTTCTTTCCGAACTCTTGTAGTATCCGCAATTGTGAGTCATCATAGTCCCTTCATACTATCCATCCATTTGCACGATTGAATCCCACGACTGATGTAGACTCATCAGTATCTTGGACATTATTCTTAGACATTAGTGGGCGTAATTAGGGTATCGTGCATATGGAAAAGTACAACGCTTATCTTCAACTTTATATTCTTCTTAACAATTTTCACAACTGCGCCATGACAAGCATCTGTCTTCATCTCACACACGCGCAGTCTGCAATCTGTCACGGCTGCGCCTTCTATTTTCAATGTATTTTCAATATATTTTTAATGATGGAATGTTGGTTGCCAGGATGCGACATATATATATATATATATATATATATATATATAATTAACTCATTTAAATATTAAAGAGATAATAATGTTCTTAAATAAAGTCTTTATTGTTTAAAACTTTGTTCTAACCCAACTTGAACCGTTAACACTTTTTAAGTGTGTCTTTGATAATATTGACTTCCACACATTTAGGTTATCAGATGAACTGTTAAATGTTTATTCACAATCTTTTAATATTCATACTAAACTGCGTCCATCATATTATCAGTCTTTTGACAGCTCACGCTCATTAAGTTTTGTATTGCTTACGTACAAATATCATACAAATAATATTTGTACTTTATGGATGGGTACCGCCCACTTAGTGATGTCACACATAATGGTTTCTACGATTATGCCACAGATTAAAAATAATCGGTAGAAATCGATGTTACGAGTATTAAAAGACATTTAATAACATTATATAAAGTTTTACTTTCTTCTTAGTTAATACATGAATACAAATAAAACAATCAGGATATTTTAATTTATTTTATTAGCACGAGTCGTCGGAATGATAATCAACACTAGACTCCTCCGATGAGGAGTCTTCAGTAGCAGTTATTATTAGCTCTTGTGTAGATAATATATTATCAAACGCAATATCACGTTCCCAATCAGAGAATATTACTCTTTTAGTTCTTTCCACCACACTTGCCCAGTTCTCGGCCGTTACGTGGGTGCAAGCATTTTTTAGCAATTGCAACATTTTATTCGCTGTGAATGGGGGGCTTGTATTGCATCTCGCAGCATGCCCTTTTACTTGTGCCCATATAAGTTCTATTGCGTTGTACTGGCAGTGGTATGGAGGAATCCGAAGAACAGTATGGCCATATTCTGCTGCCATTTCATTGATTACATAGCGTTTTGCTCTCTTTTTGGTTTTTAATATTTTTATTAATTCAACTTTTAACATTGAGTCGTCCACATTTTCTCCATTGTCCCGAAGCCAATTAATTATTTCATGCTTTTTATTAGCCTGTGTTGGCATTTTGTCAATTTGACGGGAGTGGTAGGGCGCATTATCAATAAAAATTATTGATGGTTCTTCCAATGAAATGAGCATTTTTTTGAACCACTCTTCATACACATTTGCATTCATCTCTTCGTGGTAGTCATTTGATTTCTTCGATTTAAATGCCAACAGTGCGTCTTGTACAAATCCTTTTGCTGTACCTGCATGGCAAATGATTAGGCGCTCACCTTTTCCCATTGGTACTGAGGAAGTGGAATCAGCAGTATCATCAGTCCAGAAACGAGATAGTGTGTGGTTAGCGTTGAGCCATGTTTCATCCGTGAAAACAATATTTGCCCAATCTTGTATTTTCTTTGCCTCTCTTAAAAAATCACAACGTGCTATAGCTATATCTGTGCGTTCCATTAATAATTTTCTTTTATTTAACTTTTTATATGAAAAGCCAATTGTGTTCAAAACTTTGACCAAAGAAGATTTTTCACCATGAAATAGACCACTTCTTTTCAAAGAAACAATAAGTTTTCTCAAAGTTGGAATTTCTTTTCTCAAGTAGTAATCTAGTTTACGTAGGTTATCATTAATCGAATTACTTAGGTACGTAATTCGATTAATGATAGTAGGTACTATAATCGGAATGGTATCGCATACGAGAATCTTTAGGACATCACTATCGTCAATCTGTCAAAAGATGGTTAATATAATGGACAGTGTATATATGTATTTTATCTGAATACAAAACTGGAAGAGTTTTAATGAATTATATTATTTCCTATTATATTACAAAAGTAAGTTATTAATACTATAAATAGCATCACTATTAATACTATCACTAGCAGACTCGCCCATGAGTTGCTGTGATTCAGTCTGCCAGTGGAAGTCTTCCATCATCATGTTGTCACATGATTTGGCTACGTGTTTTACGACCGGTCGCCTACCTGCCCTCAATTTACCTTAGTCGTATTTTGCGACACCTCGGTAAGAAATGTGGTGGTCTATTCTACTCAACCGGATACCACACGGTGGATCAACTTACCTTAGTCGCCTTTTACTACACCTCGGTAACAAATGAGGGTGGTCTATTCCACTAAGCCGGATACCACGCGGCATAAAGACTTAAAACTTCTATGATTGTAGGAAATCGAATTAGAATAAGACTACTACGAGAAATTACTGATGAGTAATATATTCATACAACTTTAGCATAAAAACTGTTTATTTTGAGTCTTTTGTGAATTATTTCGACTGGTCTTCCTTATCAGAAAAGAGTTGTTCATTGAGGAAAAACCTCCGCCTCCGCTAAAAATTCGTCACTCTTAATAAGGTGAAGCAATTTATTACTCTGGACTTTAGAGCGCAGGTCGTACACTAAACAGCAAATTACATAACTCGCCGTCATTCAATAAGTTCCTAGAATATTCATTGGATCACTGTCCTAAATTTTATTTATTACTAGCCAATAGCCATCGCCAGCGGCTCCACCCGAGTGAAAAGATTAAAACCGTAATGTAGTATTTTGATAACAATAAAAATTGTTAAAGTGGATTAACCTTAAAAGTAAGACATATGCTGTCGCGGACTTTTAGAACTTTTAGAGGGGAACAATTTTGTAATACAGGATTTTTGAATAATTTCATTTACTTATCGCACGCAAGGAAAGCTTTATATGTTGCCGTTTTCGTAATATTTTTATTGCTGCTCCTCTCCTATCTATCTTAGAGTGAAGTTATATTACGTATAGTTCTATAGCCTGCCTCGATAAATGGAATATCTTAAACTCAAAGAATTTTTCAAATCGGTTCAGTAGTTCTTGAGATTAGCGCGTTCTTACAATCAAACAAATAAAGAAACAAACAAACTATTCAGCTTTATGTATTAGTATAGATGCGCAAAAAAAATGATAGCGCGTGAGTGTTTAGTTTCCTAAATGTTGCAGTGTTCAATGAACACCTCAATATATCAAAATGTCTCTCAAATCATTAAAAATAAATAAATAAGATCATATAAAGAGCACGTTAGTTTTTTATTGAAAAAAAAAACTATAATATAATTGAAGTTTTATCTCAACAGTAATTATTTATTACTGATTGTTTAATATCTGTCTGTTATTTAGTAATTAAGATAGGTTTTTGATCGGCCAGTTACTATCCCACTGGTTGGAAAAAGTCTCCTTTCTCTTTTTTGCAGCGCTTAGAGTTTAGACTCACCACGTTGATCTAATACTAATTGCTAGGTTACATATATTCCAGGAATTTGAAAGACATATACAGGTTTTCTGACGAGGTTTTTGTTCACCGAAAAGTGCGTAACAAGTTGTAAATAATAATTAGGGACATAGTATCTGCGCGAGGTTTGACTCTGGAAACGTAGTACATAACATGTTATAAAAATGTTATTTTTCATTTGTCTTCTCTTTATTTATTTATTTTTTTTAAATAATACTATGATTTAGCCCACTGTTTTAATGGCATACTTGTAGTTAGCAGCTGGTGTGTACAAAGCACATGTGCTTGTTCACAGAATTATTTGCATATTTGCGTGTTAATTTAGATATTTTTATATTTATTATATTTTTATTTTTATTATTATTATTCTATTATGTATTCTTTTGACAGTACAAATTATTCAGATAGTGAACCTCATGACAGTCTCACCACTTCTTCTGATAACAGCGTTCATAGTCCTCTCTTATCCTTGCATGCTCTTCTTGACTCCAAATTTTCCACCTTTCCAAAAAATTTTAATGTTGCCCACATAAATGCTCAAAGTATTCCGTCGCATTATGCTGACCTTTTAGCCTCGTTCGATCTTGCCAATATACATGCTTTACTGGTATCTGAGACATTCCTAAAACCTACTTTGCCTTCTACTTCGTACTCATTACCAGGATTTCACTTGATTCGCAATGATCGAACGGGCAAAGGTGGTGGCGGAGTCGCTATTTATTTACGTAGTCATATTCCGTTTAATATTCTTGACAAATCTCCGTCACCGTATTCGGAGTCCTCTGAGCATTTATTTCTTGAGGTATTCTTTGGTCATTTGAAGGTTCTTCTTGGTGTGTTCTATTCTCCATCTCTGCACATTAATTATTTTCAAAACTTTGAAACTCTCTTAGAATCCTATGTTCCTAATGTTGATCACACCATTATTATGGGTGATTTTAACACATGTTTGATTAAAAATGATTCACGAGCTAATCAATTAAAAACAATTATTAATAGTTCTAATTTACACTTTATACAAGATTCACCTACTCATTTCTTCCCTAACTGTTCACCTTCACTCCTTGACTTAATAACTGTTTCTTCTCCAGAACTTGTTAGCGTGCACGGTCAATTTCCAGCAGAAGCGTTCTCGTACCACGATGCTATATACTTATCGTATAAAATTCGCCCACCCAAGGTTAAACCGACTGTTATGATGCGACGCAGTTACAAAACCTTCAACCATGAGCGTTTTTCACAGGATCTTAGTAAAATTGATTGGGAATCAACTTTTAAGGCACCCACAATCGATGAAAAAATTAATATTTTTAACTCAACTCTGGTTGAACTTTTTGATCTGCACGCACCGCTTAGACCCATTAAGCTTAAGCACATTCCCGCACCTTGGTTATCGGACGATATTAAGGCGATTATGACCAAACGCAATTCTGCTAAGTCCAAATACAAATCGAATCCCACCGACGATAATAAACGTAAGTACAAGTATCTCCGTAATCAGTGTAATAGAATATGCAGAGATGCGCAACGAAAATATATACAGTCCTCGGTTGAAAATAAGAAATCCTCAGATGTATGGAAATTTTTAGGCTCGTTAGGTATTGGACGGCAGAGGGAAAAAATTCCCCATAATTTAGATCTAAACACTTTGAACCAACATTTCTCAAATATTACCTCTAGTTGCTCTCAAAAACATATTACCATCGCTGCTTTACAGTCACTGACTAAGCCTAGTCATCCATTATTTCACTTTCACTCTATAACAGTGGACGACGTTAAAAAGCATATTTTAGCTGTCACATCGGGGGCTGTGGGTTCCGATGGTATTAGCCGGAAGATGATTGTTCTGGCATTAAATAGCATAGTACATGTACTGTGCCATATTTTTAATTTTTCTCTGTCGTCCTCTACTTTTCCCAGTACCTGGCATATGGCTCAAGTTATCCCCGTTCCTAAGGTTTCAAATCCTACATTACCTTCTCAATACCGTCCCATTTCCATTCTACCTTTTTTGTCTAAAATCCTTGAACGTATTGTACATTCTCAATTATTTCTTTTCCTCTCCACTCATAATATCCTAAGTCATTTCCAATCTGGGTTTCGCCCTGGGCACAGTACTGCAACGGCACTCACTAAAGTATGTGATGATATTCGGTACGGTATGGATAGCCAACAAGTAAGTGTAATTGCACTCCTTGACTTTAGCAACGCTTTTAACACAGTTGACTTTGATATCTTGTTGGTTATCCTAGAATCCATTAATATGTCGCCTAATGTCCTCTCTTGGATACGCTCGTACCTATGTGGTAGACAACAATGCGTTTCTTTAGAGGGGCGGTCATCATCGTACTGTCCCTTGCGTGCTGGTGTTCCTCAGGGTGGTGTACTCTCTCCGCTTTTATTCACTATTTTCATTGATACTGTTACTGATCTTCTTTCCCTTCCCTTTCACCTATACGCGGATGACTTGCAGTTGTATGTTTCAACCCCAGTTGACGATATAGCACATGGCATTGATAAATTAAATCATGAATTGAATGTCATCGCCAATTGGAGTAGAGAAGTTGGATTATCTATCAACGCTGGTAAGTCTCAGCTCTGTATAATTGGAAGCTCGAGGCAGATTTCTAAATTAAACCTAACAAACCTTCCACCTGTTGTCTTGGATGGATCGACGCTCCCTTACAGCACTGTTGTGAAGAACCTCGGCATTCTTATGGATAACTCTCTTTCATGGAAGCCGCATGTCTCTGAAATTTGCCGCAGAATATTTGCAACAGTGCACTCAATGAAAAGGTGGAAGAATTTTCTACCCATCAAGACAAAAATATCTCTTGCCAACAGTCTCCTGCTGCCTATTCTTGACTACGCTGATACTTGTTTCTGCGATTTATCCGAAGAGCTTCTAAATAAATTAGAACGTATGCAAAATCTTTGCATTAGATTTGTATTTGGATTGAGGAAATTTGACCACATTTCGCACTTCCGCTCTCAACTTGGTTGGCTTCCCATTAGGCGCCGTCGTGATTTTCATCTTCTTTCTCTTCTATATAATGTCCTTTTTCATCCTTGCACACCTGTCTATTTAAAAGAACGTTTCACCTTCCTTGCAGATCACAGCTGTCTTCATCTTAATCTTCGCTCTAAATTTGATAACAAATTAAAAACACCGAAGTGCCGTTCCCAAACTCACTTTGACTCCTTTACCTCTAAAGCTGTACGTTTGTGGAATGCACTTCCAACCGAAATAAGGCACGCGAAGTCACTTCTTACATTTAAAAATAAACTTAAAGTTCACTATTTGTCTTTCTAAAGCAATTTATCTATTTATTTTTTCTTTCTATTTTCTCTTTATTATTGATGTACTGTATTTATATTATATCTATTATATTTATACTACGCATATATATGTTATATGTATGTTTTATTTATATATATATATATATATATATATATATATATATATATATATATATATTTGTGTATATATGTATGTTTGATATGACTATTTATTTATCTATATGTTTTTAAAGTTAGATATGCAAGTAGATTTGTACGTTTTCTTTTTGCACACTCGCCACGTTCATACGTGTTATCCTATAACAAGGGTTGCCTGGAAGAGATCACTATTCAGTGATAAGGCCGCCCTTTGTACTTATACATAAGGTTAAGTTCTGTTTTGTTATTTTGTATATTTTAATGTGTACGTGCAATGAAGTTTTAAATAAATAAATAAATAAATAAATAAATGTTATCACATGATTTGGTTATGTATTTTACGATCGGCCGCCTGCCTTACATCAACTTACCTTAGTCGTATTTTACGACACCTCGGTAAAAAAGAGGGTGGTCTATTCTACTTAACCGGATACCACACGGTGGGTCAACTTACCTTAGTAGCCTTTTACGACACTTCGGTAAGAATTGAGGGTGGTACTATTCTATTCAGCCGGATAACGCAAGGCGTTTTTAAATTATTTTGAGAATCATCAACAAATATATATGCAGTAAGAAGTATTACTTAGCATCTGAATTATAGTTTTTTTTTTCAATTGCGAAACTGTTAAGTTCAATGCGAACGAATCATGACGTGTGCAGAACCAGTTTTCTGATATAAAAAAGGTCTTTTACTATTGACGTACATTTGAAACCCATGTACGGAGTTTTTATTAGCAATTTTAGTTACTAAATTCATAATTATTGGACTAATGGCCAATTATTATTTAGGCCAATTATTAGTATTAATTATTTTGATCATAGAATATTTGAATATACAGCTAAAGGCCACGATACAATGTAACCTTGTATATCGCATTTCACGGAACGCGTGGTAGCTATGTCGCAATAGCTTCGTTGATAGATTCCTACCATATGCTACTGACCTACTTCATATTGAACTGCACTACCGAAATAACTGTTTCGTTGTTAAGGCCAAGATAATTTTGTCCTCTAACTTTCCAATGATGAAGTATGAGACGTATATATGAGACGAGCCATTTGACAACTTGCCTCAAAAATGGAAGTGACATTCCTCTTTTTGTTGATAGGCCTGGGTTCGACTTCTCGCCAAGTGGGATTCTCGATGTATAAACGAAAAATATGGCACCAAGCGTATTGCGCTTTTTACATAATAAGATATTTTTTTTTTTTTAAAGTTTAAGTATTGGGGCAATAGCTTTCTGAACCAGCAGTAGAGTTGACAATTAAAAAGCACTTGTTTATAAGTTTACTTGAAAAAAGAATATTTTGAGTTTGAATTTGATGATCTAATTTTTTCTTTCGAGGGATTTACGAGTTTAAACCCAAATAGTATCAATAAGTTTTCTATTAAAACTTGTGTACCTAATTGATAATTGCAATTTGTTACACGCTTTTCGGTGAAGGAAAACATCGTCAAGAATTCTGGGGATATGCGTAACCTAAAACCAAAAACGGAGAGAGGAGGCCTATGTCAGCTGTGGGTTAGTAACAGGCCGTTACTTTACTTTTTACTTTTATAAAATTTACTTACATACATACAGGGAAACTAATATAAAGCGTAAAAAGGGGCAGCCCTGTCTTAATGATTTACATGACGGCGATACAGTATCATCACGATATGAATAGAGATACTGACCGGTTTGACATTATTGATGATATCATCAACGTCGTTAGCAAAATAACCGGAAATGCCATTATTATTAGCGACATGTAATAATAGTCCACTATATTTTAAACAAAGCGAATAAATAGCTGGCTTCTTATATACCAATACTTTACAAATTTTATAACCGATTTTAATCTATTCTAAAAAATTGGATCGTTATTTAACGTTACGTCGATTCTTTTATCTCTTTTATTATATATTCTTATACCTGAACCCACAAACGCCTTACGTACTTTTTCAGGGCGCAAAGCAGGGGCCGCAAGCTTACGTCGGTTCCTACTTTGTCTGTTATATACATCACCTATTATTTAATAATTCTTTATATTTTTATATCCAAAAAATCAATTACTTAAAATATACTGTGAAGAAAATATAATAATACCATATTACAGATGGAATACATACGTACAGATTGGTATATCTATTGAGATACTAAATTTAAAGTGTTATGATTACGACTTAAAATTTGTCTGACAGATGTCAGGATATTTAAAGCAGCTAGACAGATATGTTCTAGAGATGGTAGACTTAGATATTATCATGACGTCAACGCTCCTACGCCTTTTGGTAGAGACGCGTCATGTCGTATTACGCGTGACGTTTAATTAATAACATTGTTGACATACAGAACATACAGAAGTACTACATCTTTCCGAATTTGGGATGCTCTACGGCAGGTGAGGTTTGTAATTTGGAAGGTGGACTGTTGCTTTCCTGTTTTCCCCATTTACAAATTGAAAGTAACGTATTTGTAGTTCAACATATAAGTATGTAGAAGTAACGGCCTGTTACTATCCTACTTCTGGGTATAGGCCTCTTTCAGTTTTTAGAGAGAAGGGCTGGAGCTAAGACCTATGTTGCTTCAATGCGGATTAATAGGTTCCACATATCCCTAGACTTCTCTAGAGATGCACGTTTCTTTACCGAAAAGCGTGTGATAAATTGCAGTTATCAATTAGATACATAAGTTTTTTAATATGAAAACTCCTTGATGCTTACTCGGGGTTTGAACCCATGTCTTCTCGAAAAAATCGTACTGTCTCACCACTGGGCTATCACAGCTATAAGTATGTACTGAGTACAAGTTCTGAATAAAATTAAGAATTATGTTGTTCGAAAGAGTTTTTTTAAACATTAAAAGGTAAAAATTACGAGATTTTTTACAATAGCGCGTTTTATACAATGGTACGTATAATGGGAAAAACACTATAAAATGAGGTATATACTCGTAGCATAAACATAATATACGCTTCAGAATTGCTATTTTATGTATAAGATTCTTACTCTTAAAAGAGTTGTCTTGCAGACATGTCTCCTTTGCACGTTTTACCTTAGTATTACTTTTAAAGTTTTTTTTATCTTTATTTTTTGGTACTTTAGTATCTGCAGATACGTGCCAGCCCAATCATAACCTAATTACATTTAACTTAAATTTTATATTATCACATAATAAAATAACTAATTATTATGGTTCATTTTGAGAGAAGCACTAATAAACTCATAAACTTTAATGGCCGAATTGCACAAAGGTGAAGCTAAAATTAAATTAAAATAACCGATATTCATTACATTTAAATTTAAACTAAACAAAAAAAAAAAGTGTTCTGTTAATTGTTTTTTTATCTATTGTGTAATTTTATTATTTACTGTTTATATTTTTCTTAAAATATTTGAATCCGTCATCGAATATTGGAATCATTATTATTTCGAATAGCACTTTGCCGCCCACCTTCTTGTTATCACGTACTCGTATATGTATATGCTTATAAGGAGTTACTGTAACCCTACTGAATTAAACATTAGTATGAATCGTCGGGTCGTACTAAAGGGAGTATCCTTCTTAAATTGGTTCGCTAGTATCCATCCCATTATAGAAGATCCGTAGCGCGTAAGGAAGTTGGCTTTCGGCCAACATTTAAGTGTTTACCGGCGATGTATTTGATACATATGGTAGGCACAGAACAGTAATGTGGATAGTTTTGTTTCATTCAATTGATGTTAACTCATCGCCCAACCAGTTAGCAGTTTATTTCTAAAATAGGTTGCTGGACTTAAAGAAAGGTAAAGGCGGTTTAAAAGCTTGCGCATATGCATATTATCATAAAACAACAGCAATGAAACATCCCGTAATAATTAAAGATGTTACGGAGGTTGGTTTACCGGAACCGGATATATAAATCAACAATACTGCCCTATGCACTTGAGATAGAGCAAAATAATGTATAGATTACAAATTTCTTTTTTTTTTCTTTATTTGAGATCAAGTAGAGAATGTTATTAAAGTAATTTTACAAGTTCAATTAATTGTTGACCTTACCATGATAACACTCCAAGATATGACCTTAACATGCAGTATTAAATAAAAGCTACTCTACTAATGTTAAATATGATAAGTAGAAATACAAAACAAATTAAAAATGAAAGATACCATTATATATCAAATCCAATTCTGTAGGTTTATATTAAAGTTCGCGATGGTATCTTTGTTTTAAGGATAGCTTACGTAGAGTAAGCTATCCTTAAAACAAATCCATTCTTTTAATAGGTAATAGTTTAAATAGTTTTAGCTAGCTTTAAGCTATAAAACGAATGCAGTATTTATTAATTAATTGATCCTTATCAAGTTGAATATGTTACCATTTCAGTGTTAATATGATGTGGGAGAAATCACACATCGTTTATAATCGAGAAATAATATGCATGGCACGTTGTTTCATTCCCACAAAATCTATTGTTTAATCATTGAATTCACGGTATCAGACTGCGAGTCGACAGCTGTTGAGTAATATTTAAAAAGGCCTTGAACTAGGTATGGCAAAGGACTCTATTTTGAGCAAACTCTTCGAGAAAGTTCGTTCATATAAATTTAAACAATATAAAGAATGTTTGGCGTTTTATAAAATACATTTATGTGGTCTGGGAAGGTATTCAAATTATACTAATATTATACTTGAAAGTGTGTTTCGTTTATATGCCGTTCTGTATTTGCATAAATATAATTGAAGGGAGATTTATCATATTCGAATAGGTTACTTTTCGGTAAGCTGAACAAGGGACTTCGGGTCCTTCCTTGCACTTCCGTATTTTCCCATCGAATCAAATCAAATGAAACTAATCTTTATTTGAAGTAAGCTTTTGCAAGCACTTTTGAATCGTCAAACATCAACTAAATTCTATTACGGTGGTTTGGAATCTTGAACCAAAAATACCAGCGTGTAATTCGGTGGTCAATCTTTTAAGACATTTTCAAAATCCATAATTAAGCTTCAGTCCCATATTCATCACAGTTTTTTTCTAAACTAAAATATGAAATAATAACAATATGTCGTTTTCGCCACAACAGAAATTAGGTTGTTACCAGTTTGATAACGTAATCAATTTATATGAAGTAAAAAATATAATAGCGGTCTGTTGCTATCTCATTGTGGCGCTATCTTGCGATGTTTTTCTATACACTAAAGCGCTCGAGTTGTTAACTAAATATTACATTGAAAACTTATATAGCTTGTAAGAGCTAAAATTCAGAAACCCTTGACAAGTATCCCCCGATGGCCATCACGGTTCTTCTCATTTTATGTACCTCGTAAAAACTATTGTTACTAATATTATAAATGCAAAAGTCTGCCCATCTGTCTATCGGATACGCTAAGTGGAGTTGGTACAACATGTTTTAACCATGTTGTGATGTGATTTGCCTATGTATGCCACCTGCCGCCCTCCTGACGTCAACTTACCATAGTCACCTTTTACGATACCTCGGTAAGAAATGAGGGTGGTCTACTCGGCCGGATACCACACAGCACAATATCATGGCCTTACATAGCTAACTAAGCACTACAAGCCAGAGTTCACCGGAATGATTTTTTAAATTACTATTTCTATTGTAAAATTGCGAAAGTAGTTTTAAATTTATAACATAACTTGATAGAGTATGAAGTTATTATGTTGTCAGCAATGACATACTAGTACTTGTTTGTTCGATGAATTCGAGGTCGCTCATGTTATCGTTTCGTTACTCATAACATGTTCAATCAGGTGCGATGTTTGTTTGGCTTCCACACTCATGTTCCCTGAGGATTCTTGGCAAAACCATCTGGCATCTGGCTATAGTTTGTTATATATAGCGTATTTTAGTATTTCCTTTTAAGAAATCTTAATAAACATATAAATTTACGGTATTTTTCCTGTTACAAACAACACAACCATAAATACTTATATGATTATAACATACGTCCAGTAACTGACTCAGTAGGTAAATATAAAACTGGTATTTTAAACTTTGCGTCATCTGTTTTGCTTTAGAAATTTTCGTCTAAGAGTTGATTAAGTTAAATAACATAACACAGCACATATATTTTGACTGGCCCGTTGGCCGGTTCGATTCTCGCCGAGGGCCAACATTTTCTATTTAAATGAATTTGTTGGTCTTCGAGTCTGGGTGTATATTCGTATTTAAGTATGTATATAAAAATTATATTAGTATATATTCACCGGATGTCTATGTACCATAACACAAGTATTAAGTTACTTACTTTGGGGACGGACGTAATTGTCCCGTATGTGTAAGTGTCCCATATATTTATTATTATTTTATGGGTGACCTTTTAAACATTTTCTTAAACGTTTTTATAGTTCAAATATTGAAGTTTTTTATATAGATAGAGGTATTTTGGAAGGCCTTACAATAACACCGAAGGCATTTCTCTCTTAGTAAGGGCAACATTCCAAATCAGTTGTAGCTACATTAATCGTTAGCTTATTTGAATAAAGATTATTTTCATTTAAAACTAGTTGAATCGGCAACTTAGTACCGCTATATTTTTCATACAAACTTGTGACAATAACGAACACATAAAAGAAAGATTTATACAATTTGATGACGTCGTTTGGAATATATGCACACATGAAAACATTTCGGTGATTCATATTTATTATATAGGAAATAGGCGTTATATAAAAACGTAGCAATTATATAAATAAGTAATATAAATTTTTTAAGAAAAGTTATACTATTGAATAGTTTTATTCATTGAAATTTCACCAAGCATGTGGAATTGGTGGAACTTCCTTATAGTACCTGAAAAATAAATTAAAAATATAACCGATTTCGTTGATTATTACCTGTAATTAATTGTCATTACATTCTAGTAATGACAATTAATTTAACTTTAACCACAAAAACTCTGTGGTTATTCTTTTTAAATAATCTTAATTAAATGAATAGTAAACAATACTTTAACTAGCACAGTAAATATTTTTACAAGGAGGAATGTATATAATTATTACTCGGTGAATGTTTTGCTAGAATCGCATGTGCAATAACAATAAAATTAGGAATTCGTAAATGAAGGAATGTTCAGACTGCTGCAACAACAACCACCTAGCAGATACTAATTTTATAGTTAAACTAGCGGGCAGTCCCGGCTTCGCACGATTATAATAAAAATATAGTATTTATCTACTCCATATTAAATGTTATTATACATATAAACCTTCATCTTCAATCACACTATCCATTAAAAAAACCCTATCAAAATCTGGTGTGTAGTTTTAAAGATTTAAGCATACATAGGGACAGACAAAGAATGCGACTTTGTTTTATACTATGTAATGATATGTAAGGTTTAAGCAGTCAATTGGGTAGTTATTGCGTTCATGATATTTTATCTATTAATTATCAATTAATTTGATGCACCAATTAATCACTTTTAAAGTACCTAATCACTAAAAAAAAAAAAAATTAACTTAGGGCGTTTTTATCTGGTAAGTAATTAATTTTTATGGATTATCATGACCGTCGGCTACACAAAACATACAAGCATGTTTTACTACTATACGATAAAAAGGCCAGCTAAGTTATTTCTTACTGTCTTCGAACTGACAATTTTTTTACTGGTGCGTGCGAATATTTTAGTGCATTTTGTTCATCATTTTTCATATATTTTTTTACCTCACAAATCCTCCCAAGGGTGAGAATGCCTTATCATTCAATGGCACCAAAATGGACGGTGACTTTAATCCTTGTGGTAGCTTGATGAAATATTTTACACTGCTTGGTATTAGAATACCTGTGAAATAGAGTTCATTTGTTATTCATACTTATAAATTTGCAAGTTTCTCTGTCTCTTAAGCATTCAAGGGAGCAATATTGGTGAAATTTGTAACAGTTGACATTATCACTCTTTTATACATTTTTCTCATTTCATTTTTTATACACTCTTTTATACATTCTTTTATACATACATCTTTTGGACTAGTCGCGGGTAGAGGTTGTTTAAATATTAAGTGATCTAAGTAATATATTTTATATTTTTTTACCATTTGCATCATATCTATATTTCCGTAATAACGATTGCATAGTCGGGTTTTGAATATTTGAGAGGACCACGATGGCGCATGGCTGAAACAAGATAAAATGTTGAATATATTAAATTATTTTCTAAATAATGTCAGTCGTTTTCCGACACAAAAAGGCTTTTAACAAAATTTCATGTCCCTACTGTTAACCGTTCACCCTCATGAACCCTTGTGTGGAGACAATCCTCCACAAAAAAAGTCAATCGGACAGCGGGAAATGGCTTAAATTTAACTTGCAAGATTCTACCTTCACACACATCGCAAGTTGAGTAAAAGCTTTAAAATACTAAGGGGACACTTTTTTAAACAGGAAAAACCTCACTAACTTAACAGATCTATCAATAAGAATATCAATGAATTGAGTTCCATGAAAATTGGCCAATATTATAAATTGCAATAAATTTATTTATAACTTTAAGATAAAATATTTACTAAGTTGGGCTAGATCGTGAATAAATTAATTATATTAAAGTATCTTTCATGGTTACAAGATTGGTCTGCAATATAATTTTCTTTTAACGATGACGCAATTCAGTAATTATTATCAATTTACACCTTTGTAAATATGGATTCATTTATGAAAAGACCCATTTTAAAAACCTTTACAAGACTTAAATTATGCATAATGTTTTTACCTTTCTAGTATTGTCATTATCGGATTCTTTTCTTTTGAGTTCATAGTCTTCGTCATCTAATGCCTTAGGGATTGCTTTCTCATTTGAATCTGCATCCGTGTTTATAGGTTCGGTCACGGTAAATTTGTCTGTCACAGAAGCTTCAGTTTCGTAGTAAATT
Source organism: Morpho helenor (assembly GCA_029227775.1). Classification (NCBI taxonomy): domain Eukaryota; kingdom Metazoa; phylum Arthropoda; class Insecta; order Lepidoptera; family Nymphalidae; genus Morpho; species Morpho helenor. The sequence goes on from JARGCU010000006.1 coordinate 8,337,509, forward strand.
GGAAGCATTCTCTAAAATCGATTATACTATAAAAATAAACAAAATAGTGTTAGACACGCAAATGGCACAGTTACCTACATTTTCGGTACCCAGAATGTTGAAAAATAAAACCATAAAAATCCCAATCAACCTCATTGTGAACTAGTCCAGTTAACTTCCTCGACTGAAGTTATTAGACTAACATCATAAGTTCTAGTTTTATAAGCAATCTCGTATAACCTATATTTGAGTAGGTCCTACATTAAACACGGATCATGTTATTGTTAAACAATCCGGTTACAGAATTTCTTTTCAGTTTTCTTGTGTCTTTATCTGGTATAGCTCGCCTACCTGTAATACTTTGTTAGTGATTCTCAATTAGAGAAAGTGAGTATACAAAATAATTAAGATTTTAAAGCTTTAATTGCTAATAAGGGCAAGATTAATCAAGATTTCCTAGCTTTGCTCAAAATATATATATTGATTAATTGCATATTTACTTAATGTGCTACCATATACTATTTTGCTTGTGAATGCTGACCATACAGAATAATGTGAGGATCGTATTACAAATATTAGTAAAGTTGAGCATCGCTAACAAGAATTAAAAACATTACATCATTATGCTCGGGTTTCCATAAACTATTCCGCACAACATCGTCGACAGAACGACCAAATGCTTTATACCAGAATTTGATCCTTTGATGCGGGCCATTTCAAAAGTTTTTTTGTATTCAATGTAAAATGGTATAAATATATATTTATTGAAAGATTTGTATAGAGAAATTTTAATGGTTTTGTTTTTGTCTTAGATTCTTTCTAGGAATTAGGCTAATGATATAATAAAACAATCTAATGAAACAGACTTGCAAGCTCTGCCTCGTTTGCGGCGCTGTTTACACTCATTTTCTACTTTACAGTGAATCAGCAATAAATAATCTGGTTTTTTTATTCATCAGCATAACGTACATAGGTAACTCACATACATCTTAAATTAATTAGGGCATCAACATTTTTTTACTCGAATCCTATTTAAATTTTTTTATTTTATTATGGATTTATATTGGATATGGAAATTGTGTTAATTGCTTCATAGATGTATCGTAAAATACACTTGTAAGCAGTAGTTGAATTTACCAATTGCAAACGCGTTCAAATATTGGCAACGTTGTCAAATTAATACTGATTCTTTAATTTGAACTCAACCTGTAGGTAAGTTTAGTATAAATCACAGAAACGGCCCGAGCTTTACATGTTATAAAAAAGATCTAGGTGTGTATTATGCCCTTATCAATAGTTCTTTTTGGAAAAATCGCCTGTTGTATATTGAAATTTGCTTATATCTAAGTGGAAACAGTAGCGTGACCCTTTTTAATACGTATTAAGTTAGAATAACGCATTAGCATACATCTTATTAAAGTAACGGCAATGTTGCCCCTCGTGTGTGTTCTAGTCTTGATGATTCAAATTAACATATTTTAATATTTAATTTTTGTATAATGAAGATTGTTTGTATAATAGTAGGCCATATTGTTGCGCAAGCGCATTTTACCTTAAGTAAAGCGGCGACCTTTTATGAGTATGTACCGCCTGGTAAGTAAAAAGTCCTTATGAATAAAAGTATTAGAGCTTAGTTATATCGCTCTTATGCGAATTGGTACGATACATTTATTTCAGGAATTCTCTGAGATGATGTGAAGATGTGAAGAACTTCAATAATGTTTATCTACACCTAAAAAACGTGTAATAATAATAGTAATAAGACTTTTGCCTTCCCGGAGGTGAACCCCTGTTCATTTAAATATATAATTTAAATATATGGGACACTTACACACACGGTCGTCGATCCACAAAGTAAGTTACTTAATACTTGTGTTATAGGAGACAGACAACTGGTGAATATATACTTTTATATATTTTTAAAAACATATATACACCCAAAGACCAACAAATTCATTTATAGAAAATGTTGTCCCTCAATGGAATTTGGTCTCATCGCTATTGATACTTAAGTAAATATGGCTGTAAATCAAAAAGGGAAAAAATCTCATATGACCAATGTATACACATTCATCATGTTCATGTTTTCTCATTATTTCTTTGAAACGAAACTCTGCACCGGATATTGATATATGAGATAAACGTAAATATTTTCTCGCAAAGCATTCTTCAAGGAGCAGTATACAATTTTTTGTTGGATGCCCGCATATTATCTCCTACGCTAACTTTTATTGGCCTTCAAAAGTCCTAAGGCCACACACTTTTTTCACTATTTAACAGAATAAATGCAATTTTATTATTTTTAAATTCTTTAATACAACTTGACTTGTATGTATCTTTGTATTTGAAGGTGGAATTTTGCATATTCAATTTGACTCACTTCCCGGTGTTCGATTGGGCTGAAATTTTACAGACTGGTCCAGTCCCGATGACAATGCATGTTTATGATAAGCATGACCTGAAGGCTGCTACCAGGATTAACTCTAGACGAGGGAACTCTTCTCTTCTCTTCTTTTAGTAGGGTCATGTTCTTTTTAACGGCTTTATATATTTTATTATACCTTACGTTATATAGTTTGTGTATCTTTATAATCCATAAAGTTATTATATTAGAGTAGGGGGAGTTAGTCTAAAATGTGCCCATCGAAAAAAGGAAGCAAATGAGGCCCTTTCAAATGTCTCCTTTTAATTTCTGATCAGACATAGATAAGTATAGGTCTCTTATCTTCCTCCTCTCTTCCTCTTATGCGCTCCTATAATTTGTTGGACACTCACACTCACACAGGCTGCCCTTCCTTATTCTTCCCTACTTTCTGTATAATAACTCTATGCTTCAATCTCACTGAATCTTCTCGAAGTTAACCTACATATTATGTTTAAAACTGAATTATCAAACAAGTTGCATATATCAGTTGCATCCTCGTAAGTATATGCATAATGTAAATTTTCGGATTTATTCTTTAGGTCTACTGCCCCTTATAGTTTTACTAGATCTTGCGCGGGACTTCGTTCGTGAGGACTATTGTCGTGTGACAGGTCGATAATAGATGGCGTTTTTCAATGTCATCCTATTGCAGTAGAATTAAGTCTTTCAATATTACGACAAACCGATTACATAAAAATACTAATTATTTAATTTATAGCCGGACCAAGGTTAATATTTTTTTATTCGGAAAGGTAAAATAGTCTTATTCACCTTTGGCCTTTTTATATGTATCGCAGCAGTGTTAACAGTTTAAATTGATGTGAAATTAAGTTTAATTACCTCAATGATCTTCGACCCTAAGGCACACTTTTAACTGCGTCACCGTCTGGTGCACGTCTGGGCAACTAACTTTTTATAATTCCTGTCATTTTTAATATGTATATTTAGTACTAGCAATCGCCAGTAGCTAAGCCCGCGTGGAAAGATTAAAACCGTAATATAGTATTATGATAATCATAAAAATGGTTAAAGTGGGTAAAACTTAAAAGCTACACATATACTGACGCAGACTTTTATCAAGAACTTTTATATCAATTTTGTAATACAAGATTTTTGATTATCTTGCATCGTTTACTTAGCGCACGCAAGGAAGCTTTAAATTTTATTGCTGCTCCTCATCTATTCATCTTAGCGTGATGTTATATAGCCTTCCTCGATGAGATCTCTATGAAATCTGAAATTCAGCATTTAGGGGTTTTGGGGGAGAAAAATCGATCGATTCGGGGAACGGGCAGTCTCGAGAAATGTAAATACCTAGCTTCGATTCCCAACTACATAATTACTTTTTCTTTTTTTTTAAGTTTTTTTTATTTTGTAAAAAATTACTGAGCAAGGCTCGGTCAACTAGGTATAAAAAAAAACTTCTATTGTTATTATTATTTGTGCAAGAAAGTTATTTTTCTTAATCTATTTCATATACACAGTTACACATTATGTTGTGAGTATTGCTACAGGTAAAAACTAGTCTAGTGTAGAAAAATGATAACTTAAATATTTTCCGCATTAAATATTAACGTTTTGACCTCGGTTTGGTTTTTATGCTCCTGTGATCTTGACGTTGTTCAGATACCAGTCGTGTTTATGTTACTTACTCGTATCTGCCTGACTTCTCATTTGTTATCTTTTGTTCTAAGAAGATTTGCCATGTGGTTTTTGTTTAAATATTTCACACGCGTGTATTAAGTGTTAAATCAGTGTATAAAGTGAATCGTTAATAATAAATGTACGGATTCTTATGAAGCGCGTAATTTTTAACGATTTGTATAACGTTCCAATGTAAATGTTTGCCTCGTAAGTAAAATTTATCCGTTCCAATTAGTATAAGTTATTGGTTTAATTTAAAGATTTATTATGAGTTTGTTTAGGTCTTAAAGTTTCTTCTGCGTTTTCAAATGGGGTAATTTGTTATTACCACTAACTTCGGATCGATATGGTTTCTTTCATTCACATGTGCCATTTATTTCCAAGCTAAAGCAATGAGGAAGCTCGCGTTTCGGACTAGTAATTTAAATGCAGTTGAGAGGATACGGCAATATTTCCTTTGAGTATTATATTAGCTTTTTCAATATAATTAAAATAACTTTTGTGTATATAGAACTCACATATATACATCGAAATAATCGAATTAGCTAAGAACTAAGTCAAGTTTACCCACCGTGTTGTATCTGGCTGAGTAGAATAGACCACTCTCTTTTTTACCGAGGTGTCGTAAAATACGACTTAGATAAGTTGACTTCAGGCTGTCGGCCAGTCGTAAAATACGTAGCCAAATCACGTGATATGTCTGTACCATGTTGTGCCGACCCCACTTAAGTGTGGGATAAGGGCAGGAGGATGTTGATCAATATCTGCTTAGCATGAACGCCTTTAACAGCGTCACTGGGCAGGACCTTCGAGAAATACGGAGGGCAAGGCGCAGAATCTCTACTGACTTCCGTTACTCCGTCCTAAGGTTACCTTCTGCCTTCTGTGAGGCCGAATGATAGCCGTGTAAATAGCGGCCTGCTACTATCCCACTGCTGAGAATAGGCCTTTTCTCTCTGTTTTTGAAGAGAAGGATTGGAGCTAAGATCTACCACGCTGCTCCAATGCGGATTGGTAGGATACACATATCTCCAGAATTCTGTAAAGATATGCAGATTTCCTCACGATGTTTCCCTTCACCGAAAAGCGTGTGATAAGGTAAATTGCAATTATCAATTAGACACATAAGTTTTAACAGAAAAACTCTTGGTGTCTGCCTGGGTTTGAACCCTTGACCTCCTCGAAAGAGTCACACGGTGCTACCGCTGGGGTACCACAGTTTAGGAACGTCTGGTGGATTTTCGTATATTAATGTTCTGTTTGTTGTTCCAGGTCAACTGGGAACTTCGCGTCGGGTGCGGCGGGTGGCGGGTGCGGGGCGCCTCGCTCCGCTCCCGCCACCCCGCTGCAGCTCGAGCCCCTTCCGCGGACAAAACATGATAAGTAAGTATTTTTATTTTATTATCTACTTCTTATCACTTGGCGTTGGGCATTTTCCCACCAAATCGCGGCGTAACTTAACCAAATGTATCAGCTGGTAGATGTAAGTAAAGTAAAATAGATAGCTGGTAGATATAGCTGGTAGATAGATCGGCAAAAATAAATAATGCATGGCAACACTCTCGCTTTGAGCTAGAGATGTTTTTCGATCGATTTTTCAATCGATTGAATCGATTTTTAATAATCGATTATTTATTAAAAAAAAACGATTATTTTAATCATCCTTTTTCTCGTTTCACTCTTTTTTAATATTAGATATGCAATGTCAGATGAAACCAATGTAGCCAAACTACACATTTTAATAGAATTTTACAAGCAGCTCATCTGTTATTATTTATTAATAGTTGTCCACTTTAATAAGCGTTTTTTCTAATTAATTATTTATATTAAACTAGCGGCCTGCCCCTGCTTCGCACGGGTATAAAATATATATCCCATGTCAGTCAGTGTAAAAAAATGATTAAAATTGATCCAGTAGTTTTGATTTATTCATTACTGTCCGTGGCCCGCAAGCGTTAAATTTGGAGAAAAACAATTTCCTCTCCCTATACCACGACGATTTCCTGCTATCTTTGGAATATCTAAACTCAAATAGTACATTTTTACCTATTTACTTTTACATTTTACCTATGTATTTTATTTTTACAATTAATTACAGAATGTCTTTAAACAAACTCTTAAAAGATTCGAAGTGCTATAGGGTGAAGCGCGGCGTCCTCACGGCATTTTAAATCTGTAATATCTCCGAAAATGTTCACTTAAATTACATGCTGTAAACGGCCATATTGATCTATATTAAATCAACAATTTATTTAAGGTACTTAATTGGATAAGGATTAATACTGTATTGTATAAAAATTGCTTTGAACATAAGGCATTATTTTTCGTAAAAAGTAAATGACAAAAAATGCTATTGTGGGTTATCCATAAGAGATAGACATATACCATCGCGGACTTTTCTGTAGACCTTTTCAAGGTGTACAAATACTTAGTACATCATTTTGATAAATCTCGTAGGGTTTAGCCTGCGTTTGCAATGTAAGCGGAAAAAAATGTAATTATTTACAGAAACCTCAAAAATTACAGTATTTCTCTACTCCGTATTGAATTTTATTATACGTACAAACCTTCCTCTGGAATCACTCTATCTATTAAAAAAAACCGCATCAAAATCTGTTGCGTATTTTTAAAGTTTTATGCGTACATAGGATATATGCGACTTTGTTTTATAATATGTAGTGAAAAGACAACTTTCATATAGGTAGTCAGAAAAATCGATTATTAATAATCGATTATTTTTATACGAAAAAAATTTTTTTTTTAATCGATTATTCTAAAGGGAAAAGAAACGATTATTTATTAATCGAATTTTTCTACTTCAAGTCACATCCATACTTTGAGCTTGTCAACATGTTGCCTACGCCCTACCACGCACAACAGATCGAATGAACGCGTCTCCCGCGTTTTTACTATAGACAAAAGTGTACGGGTTAACATGTACATTTGATACATCGGCAATTTACTTTTTTTTATATTATAGAAATTTCCTGTGAGGTAACACCGTGCGATTCTTTCGAGGAGGTCACGGGTTTGAACCCGGGGAGACACCAAAGAGTTTTTTCTGTTAAAATTTATGTGTCTGATTGATAACTGCAATTTATCACACGTTTTTCGGTGAAGGAAAGCATCTTGAGGAAACCTGCATATCTCTCGAAAATTTTGGAGATAAGTGTAACCTACCAAACCGCATTGAAGCAGCGTGGTAGTTCTTAGCTCCAATCCTTCTTTCCAAAAACGGAGAGAAGAAGCCTAATCCCAGCAGTGGGAGAGTAATAGGCTGCTATCATAGAAATTTTACGTCAGTATGACGTTAGCATCCGCACGTGCTCACTCTTATCAAATAATTAGGATTTAAGATATCGATTAACTGTCAATTTATCTATCAATTAACAATCAATTAAAATATTACTATCAATTATTAATTTAATAAATCTATCAAATCTATTTACCAAAGATTGCATAGGTTTGTATAGGTCCGTGTATTATTATTAATCAACCGCTGGATGTCTTCTATTGGATATAGTTGATATTATGGTATTTCCATACAATTTCTCACTTGGCTTCAGCAGTGACTTGCAATCATCTCTGTCGTTTGTTCACCTTGTGGGGATCTTCCTACACTCAAGAACCAAACGCCGAACAGTTCTCCGTACTTTGTTGTTCTTCGTACTAAATGTTGTTACAGTACAGTGGTAAAGCTCAGAGTCATTTAGCTGGTGATAGAGCGGGCTATGCTTGGAGTATCTCTGCGTGAACAAATCAGAAATCCGTAGAAGTACCAAAGTCACCAACATAGCTCAGCGTGTCGCGAAGCTGAAGAGGCGATAGGCGGGGCACATAGTGCGGAGAACCGATGGGGGTTGGGGTCTTAAGGTGTTGGAAAGCGACCTCGCACCGGAAAACGCAGCATCGATAGACCCCCTCCCCCGCGATGGACTGACGACAAAAAGATCGCGGGGAACCGCTGGATCCCAGCGGCACAAGATCGTATTTTATGGAGATCGCGGGAAGAGACCTACAATCAGCAGTGGACGTCTATAGGTTGAGAAGAAAAATAAGAAGTTGTTACAGTTCACAGACAAAGATAGCTCACTTCATATCCCGACTTTGAGCTTAATATATTTGACCCATTAGTAAGTACTAACAAAGTTACGAATCCAATAATCACCGTTGTTAACTGTGACCATAGACAATGGATTTCTATGGCGTTTTGGACGAAAGGAACTTTTGAAACTTTCCTTATAATGTCCAGTCGAGTAGATTGGGCGACTGAGTGATTTTACCAAATTTTTACCTTTATTATTACAAACATTCAGTGAATCATACATCAACAGTATGTCAATTTATAAGCATGAGTCATTGGTTTTCCTCATTATCATAGATTATATTCGAGACGTGTCAAAAATGTGTTGATATATGTCTTGTTAAGGGGATTTCTCATTTATTAATGCGACGATCGAGGGTTATTGTGATAACTTAGGACACTTGCATGTAACAAAAGCGATGCTACTGTTTCATATTATGTAGGACCTTTTACTATCCCACTTCTGGCAAATGACGTCCTTAAAATAATAACTAACACTTGCGAAAATAAATTCAAAGGAATTCTTTAAGAGAGATCTGCCGATATGTTGTACTATACGTGCAAAGGCGTGGCAGATAGTTAGTAATATAGAACATGGTTTAAAAATTGATAAATGCGTTGGTAGCGGAATGGTTAGGGTAACGGACTTGTAATCGAGAGGTCGTGGGTTCCAATCCCGCCTATTATACTACCGACGTGAACTCACTCCTAACACAATCATTTAGCTTAGCTGGAAGGGGTTAACAAGTTTACTAGTAATTTGTAGTCCAAATTGCTAGTAACCTTTCATAAAAAAAAAACAATTATATTGACGTCATATTACCGGACGTTTTAATATTGTCTCATTCTTTATAACTGTTTGTTGTTTGCGTTGATAATATGATGGATAACTATGTAATGTATATTATACGTTTAATGGAAATGACCTGATCCGTATGACGATGGCAGTATTAGATTACCTTTTTGGAAACAGGCAGCTATAATATTATTTTTTCTCGATAACTTCTATTTTATAATTAGTATTTTATAAACTGTGGTTGCCACGGGAGGTCACGAGTTCAGACCCGGGCAGACACCAATGAGTTTTTCTGTTAAAACTTATGTGTCTAATTGATTGATAATTGCAATTTATTTATTGCTCGCTTTTCGGTGAAAGAAAACATCGTGAGGAAACCTGTAGCATATCTCTAGAGAATTCTGTAGATATGTGTAAGCTACCAATCCGCATTGGAGCAACGTGGTAGGTCTTAGCTCCGAACCTTCTCTCCAAAAACGGAGAGAAGAGGCCTATTCTCAGTAGTGGGATAGTAACAGGCCGCTACTTACTTACTTTTCTATTTTATAAGTAATATATCCCTCGTTCATAAAACATGTTAAATTGAGTTATTACACAACGTTATAGAGATATTTTACAAATCCCACAAAATGAAAAATAAGATTTTTTTGTTACGTTTCTTTATCTTATTAGATGCAACCTCATGGCTATACATTATACATACAAACAATACATACAAACCTTACTCGAGCTAGCAACAAAGGTAAAAAAAAATCATAATTACGAAAGTATGTAGTTTACTAGCCTTGCGGTATCCGGCTGAGTAGAATAGACCACCCTCATTTTTTACCGAGGTTTCGTAAGAGGCGACTAAGGTAAGTCGACCCGTCGTGTGGTATTCGGCTGAGCAGAATAGACTACCCTCATTCCTTACCGAGGTGTCGTAAGAGGCGACTAAGGTAAATCGACTCTCAGTGTGGTATCCGGCTGAGTAGAATAGACCACCCTCTTTCTTACCCAGGTGTCGTAAAATACGACTAAGGTAAGTTGACGTCAGGCAGGCGGCCGGTCGTAAAATACTAAGCCAAATCAAGTGACAACATATTTGTAACATGTTGTGTCGACCCCACTTAGAGTGGGATAAGGCCCTTATCCCACTGATGATGAAAGTATGTAGTTTACAACTGTGCAATTGGTACAATTGTAGCTTATATCAAGCTAACATATTTGAGGGTATTTTAACAATAATGTTGAGATGAATAAAGTCGCAGATACAATTAACTAGTTTTAAGTTCATTATATAAAATTTAATTGCATAGGTGAGCTAAAAACAGGAAAGTCATGCATATTCATGACTGTATTATCTTTTTTATTCATACTGAGTTGACTGTAACATACTTTTTAATTAATCCCAATCAACGTGTAACAAAAGAGGTGGCATGTCACGTGTTGCGCGGAGATCTGGCGCGAGTATGTATCCATTTGCCCAATCAACACATACGATGTTGATGTTCCCGACCCTCCTTACGGGTAGCGATGGCAAAAAACATTGACGAAATTGTATTTTTACTAAAATACGGTTAGTTTGGATTTTAATTCTGTTTGCGTAATGTTTTTATAACAGACTAGCTTTTATCTGCAACTTCGTTTGCATGGACAGTTATCGCGCGATAGATTAATAATAGATGGTGCTTTTCAATGTCATCCGATTCCCGTCGAATTAATATCATTTCTATAGCCTATATACTTATGAAACAAGACAAATGGATTATTGCCACTTATTGGGAAAAGCGGTTGTATGCAAATATGCAAATATAAATAATCAAATTCTATATTTTATGAATCGGATTTAAAAGTTACTGTTATTTGCGTGAAAAGTTCTTGTAGAACGGATGTACGGAACGGAACTTGTAGACGGATAGCTTCGATTATTAATTTATAATTATGTACGTATATTATGAAACAGGTGGGAATGACGAATGTTTTTTTTTCAAGGCATCATCGTCATTCTCTTGTCATCCTACTCTAAGTGGGGTCGGCACATCATCGTTTTCTCTTCCATTCTTTGAATTTGGCGCTACTCTTTTTAAATGCTTACCTATCATTATTCACACAATCCATCTATCTCTTTTCGGCCTCCTATTTGTCACGTATATTCGTATATGTTGTCGTAAGATTTGACTAAGTATGAGGTATAAGTAAAGTTAAAATTTGTGACGTTTCACTTTTCACTTATCCAATACAAAATATAATCAATGAATCATTCAACATATTAAACAAATATAATTTTATAAAGTAAATGATATGAAGACTCTTCAAACACTTATACTTCGAACACCTGTGTCGATAAAATTTTAAAATAATAGATTTCAGCAAGGTCATATCAATATTGCAATGATAAATAATATATCTGATATACAAACGCTAAATGAAATTACGATTTGTACGAGGAATATGAAAAATAACAAAAAAGAAACTTAAGTGGCTCAAGTTATTTAACAAAAGTGAACTGATGTTTCTCAAGTGTTCCTCGATTTAAACTTCCATTGTCTCGCTTGTCTGTACTTTGTGTTTATAAACGACCTCTTTACTCGGTTACAAACATTGTACCATTTGCAATAAGCAGTCGCCGTTTGCCTAGCAATCATCTTGTACCGTTGTCAAGCGGTTATCTGAAGTTGAACGTGAATCTAGTGATTTGCGTCTTTCACCAATCGTATGATTTTTTATTCCCACCATTTCACTCTCTATATATTGAATTTGTTGTCAATTAAACTGCGGTTTTGCGGCACGTTTGCTATCATGTTTGGCTCTAAGTCTGTGTTACATTCTAAGTTCGACGAACTTGTTTCCGTAAAAGGGCAACTCTGTCTGTATTTTTTAATATTGCAATAGTTTTATATTCTCCTCTTCTAATAATATTTAAAGGCGTGTAATTTCGTTACGGTTTTGTTAGACTTTCGCTATCTTATCGTTTGTAGCGATAAATTACAGCGTATTCGATACACAATCAATACGTGCTATACATAACCATTCTATCAACAGTTGTTCTCTCGAGCGCGGACGGAACGCTACCTTTGTTGAAGTTAGTGATTTCCAGCGATTATTTTAAACACTTAATTCTCATCCGCCTAATTCTAATCGTACAACTATTTGTTTTGCGGTCAGTGCGTGAAAATATTTAGAATATTTACCAACAATTGCATCCTCAATGAAAGTCTACAAGCGTTTTTTTGAGTATTGCAGTTTGCCTACTCCTTTATAAAATACAGGCTTTTGTATTTTGTGTAATAATGTTCTTATGTTTCGTATAAATTATATAAGAACAGGTTTAATATATTTTTGATGCGGAATCGTTGACATATTTGTTTTATTAATCTTATCATTGATGATTGATGGCCGCGATTTGGGGTCAACTAGTTTATTCGCGATCGTCATTCGAGGAGTAGGCAGAGGTATCGTTAATTCACATTCATTCATAATAAACCGGCTGCAGTGCTCGACGTTTGCATTTATAATATCTCATATTATTGTCCTCTTTAGAATAATGTGTTTGAAATATAGCAATGAATGGTGTAGCGTTTTCGCGTGTTTTACTACGTGCAAAGAAGTGACTAGTGTTTCGATGGTGAAAGGTCCATTCGTCATTGTGTGATTTGCATTCTGATTGATAATGTGACACGGAACAATGGTAGATAATGCTTCTTTCGAGTATTCCGACGAGTCGAGTGTAGAAGACAGCAAGAACTCGACGAATTGCGGGTAAAACTTCATTTGTATATGTTATATAAGCAGTAATCGTTTATCTGTTGTCTAATCTATTGTTTTTGTCTTACATATCTCGTTATTTCTAACTTTAGACTTTAATTGCACGATATTAAAGAACAAAATCACTTGAAATTGATGCAATTTAACTTATATTCTCACTATTTGTATTTGTGTCAGTTAAATCCTTTCTATGGTAGTGATAAAGTATAGATGTAATGACTATTATTAAAAGAAATCATTTATATACCATCGATTCTTGGTGTATGGTATTTATAATTTGGTCATATCCTCCATTCTCCTGCCTTTATCCCACTCTAAATGACGTCGGCACAACATAAATGTCATGTTGTGCCATGATTTGTCTCCGTATCTTACGACCGGCCGCCCGCCTGAAATCACCTTACCCTAGTCCTATTTTAAGACTAAAATAAGTTGGGTACTAAAATTTATGTATCTTATAGATATTTATAATTTATGAACCCTAGTTCAAAAATTTAAACCATAATTTATACATATTGTATCCGCACAGATTGAGCGTGAGAATTTCTAAAATACTATACCAAAAATTACTTCATTTCTTTCTTGTCTTCGACTCTTCTTTTTGATCTGATATAATTATAAAATAAAATATGCGTGCTCTAATTTAGTACATCATCGGTAATTAAATACGGTCTACTTGCTGTTTGTTCTGTCTCATATGTGCTGTTTTTTATATATTTTATCGGCGCGACTGCCATCTGCTTATTCCATTCGAGATACACAATAACAGAACGTATTCCAGCTTTAGCATAAATATATTCGTAATTTTCAAATATTAGAGATATAGTAAGAATCGGGACATAAAGTCCATTTAACATTCAACGTCTAAGTTTTCATTTAATAAATTCTTCAAATGATAGCTATACTAATATTTATTCAAATTCAAAATATTTTTTATTCAAATAAACTTGTAAACAAGTGCTTTTGAATCGTCAACTCTACTGCTGGTTCTGAAAGCTGTTCCTACCGAGAAGAGCCAGCAAGAAACTCGGCGGTTGCTCTTTTAAAAATATAATTCTTAATACTATTTACATTAAGTCGTTACTGTCTTGTACAGGTTCAAAGAGAGCTATATCCACACATTCTTATCTTCCAAATAATCTTCAAGAGTAAAGTAGGCTTTCTGTATCAGCCTCTTTTTAACAGTGTTTTTAAACTGATGTAATGGCAAAGCTGAAATTGATTGCGGAATTTTATTATAGAATCTTATACCAAAACCCACAAACGAATTACGTATTTAAACGTTATAAAGCCGAAGAGTTTGTTTGATTGTTTAAACGCTCTGATCTCAGGAACTAATAGTCCGATTTGAAAAATTATTTGAGCTAAGATGAATAAACTATAAATATATGGGGATTTATGTTGACGTCAGGCAGGCGACCGGTCGGCCGGTAACCGAAGCATCATCAGGACATAGACTCCACGACCAAAATCGCAAAGCTTTGCGGTTTGTGCATGTGTTTCTACGAATCCTACATGTATCAGGTATGAAAACGGACTGTCCACTCTACATTTAGCATTATATATATTTTCTATTTTACTTCATCGCGGATTATAGCAAAATAATTTTATTATTACTTTTGTATTATTGATCTCCGCAAAGTAACGCCTAATTCTATAAATTACGTTCCTAACCGTAACCTAAACGTTCCGCATGATCTTTATTAATAATCGTAAAAAAATCGATAACAGACAGACAGTTTTTGGGACTTTGTTTTATAATAATTATAGATTATGTTGATATTTGCGTCGCTAATTTTAATCTGAATGAAATTAATCTGATTATTTTTAATAAAATAAATCCTCTGATCTTCCCATGATTACAAATACGGATAAATATAGGTTAAGTTTTCATTATTCATAAAAAATCTCATACTCCAGACAACTATAAATAGCTAAGAATGACATAGACAAATAGATTGTTATCATATTTGAAAGACTTTATGTAAACTTTAAATAATAAACAGGATAACCGTGCGTCAATCTGTGCCGTATTAAAATGCAATAACTTGCGTAGGTGATACCGTCATAAATGTTTTATTTATTTAGATCGACCGTATCCTTGTCGTTTATCCCCCGACTATAGGGTCTGATTTCGATAAGCTTCTCCCATGTTTATGTATTGGGATACTTATTGTGTATGGATGCATATAACCTGGGACAAACACGGTTTTTGCGCCAGTTATCATTCTTGTCCCGTTGACGCGTCCCCTGTTCTGTTATCAATATGGGTGTTTTCTTCTTAAAAAAGTATGTATATATTATTGAATTTTATGTCATCCTTGATTTTTTAGTGTAACTTTTACATTCTAATACTTTTTATTATTCCATAAAGTTATAACCAATCCAACAAACGACTTACGTACTTTTGTAAGGCGCAACGCAAGAGCCGCATGTGAACGAAGCGACGCCGGTTCTATACTATTATATACATATTTGATTTTATATTTATAAGAGAAATAAACAGTGTTATAAATCATAAAAATTTAATTTAAAAAATATACCGGTAAAGTTAGCAAAATAATTTTATTATTACTTTTGTATTATGGATCTCCGAAAAGTAACGCCTACTTCTACAAATTATTTAGCAGTAGTTGCAAAAAGACAAAAATAAATCAAAAACCATAAAACGAAATAAATAATCGTTTAATATGTGACATTTTGTTTCAATAAAATAAGTATTAATATTCAATGAATAACTTCTAACTTAGTATTTTGTTTAGGTTAGCCTTATTGGTTTCAAATTAAGTGGTTTCCTCGATATGAAAAAGAAACGCACAACTCGATTATGATTTAAATATTATTTACTTATTTAGCCAATATTATTTAGTAACTCAATTTCTATGTTTATTATTTTTTCTAAGCGCACCGTAAAATTACTCAGAATTTCAACAAAATAGGTCACGTATGGTCGCTCAAATAAATTTCGCAGTATGCGCGTTTAAAGCTAGAGTTTAAAGTAAGTTAGTCTAAACATATACATCAATGTATAGAACAGAAATAAAAAATATATTCATTGATATTTTGGTATTAATGTCAGACGCACCCTTAATACATATATCAGAATATACCGCTATGACTAAGATTTGAATAATAATATACATCTACTTTTGCGTGAGTTCAGATGTGCGTGTTAGACGTGCTTTTAATGGCCGACTGCGATTACCATCTTAAAAAAACCAAAATCGTTAATATCCTATTACTACATTGGTAATACCCAATTACTGTATTAACTGGGTGCGACTTATTTTACATATATTTACTCTTAATGTCGTTTTGGGTTCAGTAACAGATTATAGCTTTATAGTAGTATCAAAGAGTCGCTGCCCACGGGATAATAAAAAGTGGATACAGGACGCCCTCTGTTGCACTCTCTGTCGCAATTACATCTAATGGCAGGCTTAGTGATGCACCACTGACGTGTCGATGTTTGTGTAATGACAAAAGAAACTATGTAAAACTGACTCCACAAATCTTGGCAGTTAATTTTACGAGCTTGGTTAAAATTAATACTGTACAATTTTTCTAAATCTTTATTAACTTCCGATAAAAATTTTAATACATTGTTATTAAATTACCGGCATTCATTAATAGACTATAAAATTTCTTAACTTATCCGCGTTTATCAACAGCTACCGCGCGCCAGCGCCACATAATATTTCTTCATCTTCCCAATCGATAAGCAGTTATCGATAAGTGGCGCACCGCATTCTTCTGTTCCTAACGCATCGATAATTTATGGCACCGTGGGCACCGAATCTTTAACATTAACGTAGTTAAAATACGTTTATTATGACGTCATTGTAGCCTATGAATATTACAGCTAAAATTTACATTCCTAAAGACATATGCGATTAATTAGCTGTGTAGTCCTAAAGCTTAAGCAGATTTAAGAAGATTTCAGTTTGTTTAGTTGCTTAGTACCAATTTAGTGACTATAAATATAAAATAGTTAAAAGATAGTAATGTAAAAGGACAGCACCTTAAGCATTAGGCGCAATTTGGCAATGTAGACACATTTCTGCCGACAAAAGGACGTTACATTTTACTATGATAAATGCAGCCTGTCTTTCTGTTACGCTTTCTCAGTTAATTCGCCGGTCGAAGATAGATAATTGAGGGTATTTAAACACTTAAGTTATAGTGAATGACATAGCGGGTACCAGCCCGCCGTTTGTATAAATCTAAACTAACTTTTTTGCTTTGGATCTGTTTGATATTTTTTACAAGGCTTTGGGAACGGGATTATACAGCAAAATAAGTTTTTTGTCGTGACACATATTTTAAGCTCTAATGCATGTCTACTGCGCATATCTAATATAAATAACAATGTACGCCGGAAGGAAAAAACCAGAATAAACATGAAATAAAGTACGTTGATTTTGATACGTTGGTTTTTTACCACATATGTATGGGTGTTTTGCATAAATATTACTAACAAAGATTACTTGCGGAGGTTAATATTTTCAGTCACTCGCCGATAACAGTGCTAGAGCATCACTTAGTACCACTTGAGTCAGTTTTCTGCGCTCACCTAACTAACTGGGGCCTAGGGCTAAAATTATTAGCCAATACGAAAACAAAAGTCAAGTTGTTATTGTGAGGTTATTTAGTTATTAGTAGGTTATTGGTAAATATCGACGTTTAAAATACCGATACTGGAGCCGAGTCGGTTTGTTGACAGGGTCCTTAACGGACAGGTGAAGTTATTAATTCGGAAGAAAGACCGGGACGAGACTCACCCTAATACCCTGTAAGTAACTCTCAGAAGTAAATAATGATGATAATAAATGAGCTTCTAAGGATTAATTTAGCTGGGTGTTGGTTTTTTCTCTTGACATTACACTATCTTTAATTGTTATTTAAAGCGCTTACTTTGTTCTTACCTTATTGCATTAGAATATTATACACTAGCATTTATTGTCCATATAAATGCAATGCCTTCCTCGAATTAACAAATGCTAATTAAAAAGCTTTTAAAAACTTTATGCTTTCATTTGTAACTTAAGAATAGATTTTTTAAATAATATTAGTTTTAATTGTCAATTTTAGATTCTTAGAATATCCATTGTTAATATAGTATATATGTTAACATATTATATAGGTTTAATTAATAACCTTTTAAGTGTATTAAATTTGACAGCAAAAGAAACATCCTATATCGTTATAATAATTAAGAAAAAAATGCTCAAGCCTGTCTTAGGTTCCTCTATTGATTGTTCTCTTGTTTCATTAAAAATGATTGATAAATATTGAAATATAAATATTAACAGTTGATTCATTATGAACCTGTATAATTATGAAAAACAGTAGAATGCTCGCTTTTTATTCCTTTATTTACTAAGACAAGGATATGTGCTTTTATACCAAATTCATACTATTTACGAAAAAATCTCATTTCATTTTTTCATATAATGTAATGGTTTTTTTCTTCACGACTGATTTCATCGCTCTCACGGATACCGATACTTAAGAAGTTGTAACTAATTATAAATCATTATATATTGAAATTATCGGTAATCTAACGGCGCGTGTCTCACTTCGTATGTAATGTCAATCGTTCTTTTATCGATATCTCAGTGGGTAGTTACGAAACAAAGTCGATAGTGACATGTTCACACTCTGTGGAACGTTAGTGTAAAGAGTGTTCTGATAAATTGAATTTTGATTGTGTGTTGTGTGACTATTGTATGGATAAGTGCTGTCTAGCAAGTTCTGCATTGCTACTTAAAGGGATAGATCTAGAAAAATGTAAATTATATACTTCAGTGTTGGTTTAATTTGGAATCAATTTTATATTGGTTTTTTCCGTAAGTGTCAATATTCTCATAGCTTTAACGGCTTCTTCAGAAACGGCGTCAAGGCAGGTTATGGCTTTAACGTACTGTTTGCAAAATGTGTATATGGAACGGATGCTACTAGCGTTGATAATTAATGTCCTCACAAAGGTGTCTCCTGTGAATCGGCTTAGGTTAGTTAGGTTAGCTCATCATCGCCTGTGAAAACGCTGTGTGTGTATTATCGGTAGAACCTGTCACGGAGCCATGCTGGGTAATTTTTTAAAAATTAAAAAATAAATGAAAAAATAAAAAGGACTTGATTCCAGGTTTTTTTACTTAATTAGTTCGTCCTCGGTCCGGTAAAAATGACAGCTAAAATATGAATTTTATTCATCATTTTTTAATGCCCGAAAACAGGGATAAAACGACATTGTGTTGAAATGAAACCTAGCTAGATCGATTTCTCCACCCAAAACACCTAAATGCTGAAAATCGTTGGAGCCGTTTCCGATATTCAGAAAATATATATAGGTACAAATTACTCATATATATAAAAGATTAACTCATTTAAATATTAAAGATATGTGTTGTTGATAGTGATTTAATCGTCACAGTTATAGTGGAAATATAAAATTTAATCCAATCTTAGTATCGAAAAATTGCAGTCTTTATACACTGTCCATTATATTAACCATCTTTTGACAGATTGACGATAGTGATGTCCTAAAGATTCTCGTATGCGATACCATTCCGATTATAGTACCTACTATCATTAATCGAATTACGTACCTAAGTAATTCGATTAATGATAACCTACGTAAACTAGATTACTACTTGAGAAAAGAAATTCCAACTTTGAGAAAACTTATTGTTTCTTTGAAAAGAAGTGGTCTATTTCATGGTGAAAAATCTTCTTTGGTCAAAGTTTTGAACACAATTGGCTTTTCATATAAAAAGTTAAATAAAAGAAAATTATTAATGGAACGCACAGATATAGCTATAGCACGTTGTGATTTTTTAAGAGAGGCAAAGAAAATACAAGATTGGGCAAATATTGTTTTCACGGATGAAACATGGCTCAACGCTAACCACACACTATCTCGTTTCTGGACTGATGATACTACTGATTCCACTTCCTCAGTACCAATGGGAAAAGGTGAGCGCCTAATCATTTGCCATGCAGGTACAGCAAAGGGATTTGTACAAGACGCACTGTTGGCATTTAAATCGAAGAAATCAAATGACTACCACGAAGAGATGAATGCAAATGTGTATGAAGAATGGTTCAAAAAAATGCTCATTTCATTGGAAGAACCATCAATAATTTTTATTGATAATGCGCCCTACCACTCCCGTCAAATTGACAAAATGCCAACACAGGCTAATAAAAAGCATGAAATAATTAATTGGCTTCGGGACAATGGAGAAAATGTGGACGACTCAATGTTAAAAGTTGAATTAATAAAAATATTAAAAACCAAAAAGAGAGCAAAACGCTATGTAATCAATGAAATGGCAGCAGAATATGGCCATACTGTTCTTCGGATTCCTCCATACCACTGCCAGTACAACGCAATAGAACTTATATGGGCACAAGTAAAAGGGCATGCTGCGAGATGCAATACAAGCCCCCCATTCACAGCGAATAAAATGTTGCAATTGCTAAAAAATGCTTGCACCCACGTAACGGCCGAGAACTGGGCAAGTGTGGTGGAAAGAACTAAAAGAGTAATATTCTCTGATTGGGAACGTGATATTGCGTTTGATAATATATTATCTACACAAGAGCTAATAATAACTGCTACTGAAGACTCCTCATCGGAGGAGTCTAGTGTTGATTATCATTCCGACGACTCGTGCTAATAAAATAAATTAAAATTTCCTGATTTTTTTTATTTGTATTCATGTATTAACTAAGAAGAAAGTAAAACTTTATATAATGTTATTAAATGTCTTTTAATACTCGTAACATCGATTTCTACCGATTATTTTTAATCTGTGGCATAATCGTAGTAACCCATTATGTGTGACATCACTAAGTGGGCGGTACCCATCCATAAAGTACAAATATTATTTGTATGATATTTGTACGTAAGCAATACAAAACTTAATGAGCGTGAGCTGTCAAAAGTCTGATAATATGATGGACGCAGTATAGATTTCTAATCTCTATATAAATATTCTCTAATCTCTATATATATTCATCTGGAGTATAATTGAATACGCTTTTTTTTACGCTTTTTTTATAATTTTTTTTCAGAAATGCAGTGAAGCCATTATCGGGCTCGGCGCCGTCGGTGCGCGCTGCTGGGTTGGCGTCAGGCGACGAGGCGACGGATGGCAAGCAGCCGAGTAAATCTCGACAGAAGAAGTTCCAGAGGCACTTTCCGCAGGTCGGACCCGAAGAGCGAGTACTCAACTGTGAGTTCTTTACATTGAAAACTTTAAATATGCTTTAACGATACAATAATAAATATGAATTAATATTAAAAGAAATATACCGCTGGTATCTGGTTGAGTAGAATAGACCACGCTCATTTCTTACCGAGGTGTCGTAAAAGGCGACTAAGGTAAGTTGACCCACCGTGTGGTATCCGGTTGAGTAAAATAGACCACCCTCTTTCTTGGTGAGGTTTCGTAAAATACGACTAAGGAAAGTTGGCCCACCGTGTGGTATCCGGTTGAGTAGAATAGACAGCAGTCGGCCGGTCGTAAATTACGTAGCCACGTTATGTGACAACATGTGCCGACCCCACTTAGAGTGGGATTAAGGAATGATAATGATGATTAAAAGAAATAATGGCGGGAACCAATGAGTTTTCCAAAGACCTTACAAGTATGTGCTTATTGATATTTAAATGAAAAATTTAGTGGTGCAACTTACAAAGCAAATTTAGAGACTTTTATAATTGTTCCATGAAAACTCTTCTGTCGTTATGAGTTGTTAAGTTAATTGGTAAGTATTGGATAAGTTTAGTATCTTCGAACCTTTCTTTCAGACCATCGATGAACGTTATAAGATAGCAATCCCATGTTATGCAAGAAAAGTATAAAGCAGAAGCGATAAAGAGATTTCATAATGATTTTGGAATTTATTCGTACATTAATTCCATGATTGTATCGGCTTATTATTATTTATATTATTCTAAGGCCAGTGTTTTTAAATTGACCTTTAAGTTACGTGTCAAAACTAAAATTAAACTTTTGTATAGTAGAGGATAAATTCTTGACCTGATGATAAGTGACGGTGTAGTCTAAGGTAAAACACTTTAGGCTACAGACTGTCATACGAATTGTGACCTTAGTATAGGGTTGCCACCCGTACTATATTATATAGTATCGTACTATATTTTAGTCAATTGTACTATATATTATAGAAAAACAATATAGGACGAAAAATACTATCGCATGAATGGAACGCACCCGCAGCACTGCATAGGGAATGTTTGAACGAAACTCATTCATGTATTTACGGGGCTTAGTTAGTTAGTAACTCTAACTCCTTTGTCATTGTCCAGCGAAAAGTAATAATAAATAATCATGGAAAAATAAATAATGATTGAAAATACATGTGTATTATTTTTTTTCCTGAATTTCCTAAAAGTACTATATTTTTTTGATTTAAAAAGAAAAATACTATTTTTTTCAAAAAAAAGGTGGCAACCCTACCTTAGTACCACGTATCATTTGACTTTCATATATTTATACCTCGGGAGATTCGAAAGCCAACGTGCGATTGGTCCAATAATTTTATTTATACGCCGTTTCGGCAAGGTTTTGACTTTAGTACTGCTTAAGATTTATCGACCGATATTTATATTTAAATATTATTTTAGTGTATGGAAACACTGAACTAAAAAAAAGTAGCTTAGTTTGGGCAGCGTTAATAGTAAGGATAGTATTACTGTAATTTTTACATATTTTGTGTATATTTGTTAATATTTTTCTCGTTAATAAAGTTTTTTTTCTGTTTTTTTAATTTTATAATAACTATAGTGGTGTATAAGTTGAGGAGCTGACGAAATAATAATAAATATATAGGACACTTACACGCACGGTCGTCCGTCCCCAAAGTAAGTAACTTAATACTTGTGTTATGGGTGACAGACAACTGGTAAATATATACTTATATAATTTTAAATACATACTTAAATAGACATATATACACCCAGGCCCGAAGAAGCAACACATTTTTGTTAGAAAATGTTGGCCCTCGGTGGGAATCTAATCCACGACCCGCGGTGCTGAAGGCAGGGTCACCACAAACTGTGGTGACAGGCAAATAACTGAATAATCCAGATAGGGACTAGGCAAGGATTTTTCTATCTTTTCACAGGAAAAGGTTATCGAACCTTGAACATAGGGCTGGTTTTCGTTTTTTTAACATTAGCTAGTAATTTTTTAAATTTATTCTTTAAAAATAGACATTACTGATTTTGAACTAAGATCTTACTTCCTTGCCTCTTACTTTCCTTATAAGATTAAGTTTATGTTTTATAAGTGTGTGTTTGTATTACAGATTACTCGTGCGCACTAGTAGGTGATCTACTACTTCAAGGTCATTTGTATATAACGAAAAATTACTTCGCCTTCTACTCAAACGTGTTCGGATATGTGACAAAGGTAAGGTACCTGTAGTATTCTTATTAAAATTTCATATTTTTTCATATATTTTTTTTTCTTTCTTGAGCATATAGAAAGGCTTATAAGTATTTTTGAATACATTATCTATATCTTTCTTTTTTTGTATACTTGTTCAAATTAGTCGTTACCTGGCATTAAGTAAAATTAGAAACATTGTTGACTCTTGCTAGCCCTAGCACAGGCCTAGGTCTATTTGGGCTGCATATATCATGCTATACACCAACAAGAAATTAAGCTATTCTGGTGCTTTGTTCTCTAGTTTAAGTGTAAAATGTACTTACATAACTGTTCAAATAAAATAAATCAATAAATAAATAATACATTTTCTACAGTTCTGCTACAGTTCTAGCGTACCTAATTAAAAATTCCGTGATAAATTCATTCTTTATTGAATATCTCTGTTAAGTTAATAAATAAATTTTCATTTAATCCTTGACACTAGTAGAGTTTATGCGCTATGAGTCTACTCCGCATTTCGCAGCCTCAACGATGCTTCCACGCTCGCCCGTTCCGCCTATCATTCGCCTGCCCTTATCTTATCTTACTCTTACTCCGAGTGGAGTTGGCACAACATGTTAAGACATGTTGTCACATGATTTGGCTACGTATTTTACGACCGGCCGCCTGCCGACTTCAACTTAAATTAGTCGTATTTTACGACTCCTCGGTAAGAAAGAGGGTGGTCTAATTTACTCGGCCGGATACCACACGGTGGGTCGACTTACCTTAGTCGCCTTTTACGACAACTTGGTAAGAAATGAGGGTGGTACTATTCTATTCAGCCGGATACCACACGGCGTGTTCGCCCGTTCCGCCTAGTGACATTTTAAAAGGGATGACGAGGGACATTTAATTCGAATTCGATGATTTATAAGACCGAAATGTATAAAAAAAAATATACTGATCTAGGTTTTGAATATACAGAAAAAAAACCAAAAATGTTTTATTTCATAAACAAGCCATTCTCTCGAAATTGTTATAGATGAGATCTTCTTTTGAGCATGAATTATAATGCTAGGCAATATATATGCTATGCTATAATGCTATATAGAGATATAACTTATTGTCCACAATGAAATGGCATTTCAGTCATCTCAAAGACAAACATCAAGGTGAGCAGAGCGTATTAATTATACGTAATACGGGTATTGTTATACTGGTACATACATTCTTCTCCATTTATCCCAATCTAAATGTGGTTGTGTGCCAACATGTTATAAACATATACAACAACGATATTTTTCCTTTACACTACTAATATATAAAGTAATTTATAGAATTAGGCATTACTTTGCGGAGATCCATAATATAAAAGTAATAATAAAATTATTTTGCTATAATCCGCGATGAAGTAAAATAGAAAATATATATAATGCTAAATGTAGAGTGGACAATCGGTTATCATACCTGATACATGCAGGATTCGTAAAAAACACATGCACAAACCTCCACCACCGCCACCACAATACACAAGCACTATATACGTTCACTATCACAAACTCAACAATCGTTTCGCCCCGCAACCGAAGCATCATCAGGAGATAGACACCACGACCAAAATCGCTAAGCATTTTTGCTTCGCGATTTTGCATCGCGGATTATAGCAAAATAATTTTATTATTACTTTTGTAATATATAAAGCTAAACAGTTTGGTTGTATTCGTATTTGTTTGTTTAAACGCGCTCATCTTAGGAACTACTGGACCGATTTGAAAAATATTTTACTGTAAGATAGTCCATTGTCGAGGAGGGTTATAGACAAGCTAAGATGAATTGGAGAGGAGCTGCAATAAAAAATATTGCGAAAACGGCAAAATTTATTGCTTTCCTTGCGTATTATTATTATTAAATGCTTTTGACCAAAGCTTTTAATAATAATAAAAATACAAAAAAAGATAATATAGCGAAAACGAATACATAGAAAATAATTTAAAATTTATTCACATATTTAGTGTCGAAAGAAATAGGGGTATTGTATCTTGAATCTCAACTAGGGTTGCCACCCGTTTTTGAAGAAAAATAGTATTTTTCTTTTTAAATAAAAAAAATATAGTACTTTTAGGAAATTCAGGAAAAAAATAGTACACATCTATTTTCAATAATTATTTATTTTTCCATGATTATTTATTATTACTTTTCGCTGGACAATGACAAAGGAATTAGAGTTACTAACTAACTAAGCCCCGTAAATACATGAATGTAAAAAAAGTAAAAAAACTCACTCAAAAAAACTTCACAGTTGATTCAGAAAAAGCGCGACAATTGAATTAGCGATAAAAATATAGTATTTTTCGTCCTATATTGTTTTTCTATAATATATAGTAAAATTGACTAAAATATAGTACGATGCTATATAATATAGTATGGGTGGCAACCCTAATCTCAACCCGGTGTTTAAACTTTAATTGTGCCGAACAGACAGACAAATTTATAAATTAGTATAGATAGTATGATTATGTCTAGAATCTACACCTTTATCGAAGACAGTGCTCGTTTACATTTAATAACAGGATGTTTGTTAAGACGGTAAAAATAATTAATGCTAAGATAGGGTCACGTTATCGCTTCGTATCGATCGTTGTATCTATTTAGACCTTTGAATTTTTTTTTTGCTGTCATAGAGTATTTGCTGTCATATATATTTACAAATAACATGGCTTTTTTATTTTTTATAGCCTGTTATTTTTTCCTTAATAAATTGATTGATTCCTTTTTCAATAATTATTTTTAATTTATTAATAGTTTATTTATTTTATTAATAGTTTATTATAGTATTATAATTATATGTCAATTATTATAAAGGATCTCTATTGAGTATAGGCCTCCTCCATGAACATAGCTACCTACGAATAAAAAGAGATTTTTGGGTGGCCAACTTACCTTAGTCGCCTTTTACGACACCTCGGTAAGAAATGAGGTTGGTCTATTCTACTCTGCCGGATACCACACGACGGTAGATTAAGTAATATATATATATATTTAATTCGGCAAAAATGTACAAGTTATATTTATCTTAAATTACTAACATGCTAGGACTATACAAATCATGCCCACGCGAAATGGTACCAAGAATGCTGGTTTACGCGCTGAATCGCTACTGAGCTGATTCTTTGTGCCAAAAAGCTGGCTCCTTTTTTGTCCTTTTGTCACCTGAAAAGGCAATTAACCGAGGTGTTAAAACGGATAAAGATAAGTAATTTGATATGAATGTCTTAATTTCAGCTGTTAATACCAACGACGACCGTCCTTCGCATAACCAAAGAGAAGGTGGCGCGTATAATCCCTAACGCGGTGGGCGTATGCACGCGCGACGAGCGCCACGTCTTCGGCTCGTTGCTGTCGCGCGACTCCACCTACAAGCTGATGATGCATGTATGGAAGGCCGCAAGGGTACCCGAGCTAGCTGTGCCTGAACCTCCGGTCAGTATTACACCAGTTATATATATTCAAATAGAAAATAGCCTTACTTAGCGGAATTCCATTGTATATAAGTTACGATAGAATTATTGGAGTAAAAATACTTTACGGATAAATGGGAATACGTGGGGACTAATCTGGTGAATGCGTGACGAGAATTATTAAAGTGTAATCGTGTGAGGCGAATGGATGTTGAGAGGAGTTGAGCGAGAGGAGAGGAGTAAGAGAGTTTTTTAAAAGAGTTATTGAAGAAAGAAAGAGAGTGACTTACGTTTCGTTTATTACTGTAGGAGTTAGAGAGAGAATTTCGTGCGCACATTTTCTTTCTCTCATAGCTAGTGCATGATATATATACATGTATATGTAATATTATTTATTCAAGTAAAAGCTTTTGAATCTTCAACTCTACTGCTGATTTGGTAAACTGTTCTTACCGAGATGATCCAGCAAGAAACTCGGCGGTTTCTCTTTTCAAAATATAATTCTTATTACTAGTTAAACTTTGTCATTACTGTTTTGTACAAGGACGAAGAGTAGCCATGTCCACGCATTCTTATCATATGTTGAGATTATCGAGTGAATTTGTGCAGTACTTGTGTAGTGTGGGTTGGCCATTATGTGTTACAAAATTTTAACCATATTGTGAATTAGGTATAATACAAAAAATTCCTCTTAATTTTGGTTAAGCCATAAAATTTATAGTTTTACAAATAGCAGTGTAGTACTCCATAAAGTGTAAAGCAGTGATACTTCATAC
The DNA here is from genome assembly GCA_029227775.1 of Morpho helenor. NCBI lineage: Eukaryota > Metazoa > Arthropoda > Insecta > Lepidoptera > Nymphalidae > Morpho > Morpho helenor. Next base: position 8,364,821 of record JARGCU010000006.1, read on the forward strand.
TTATAGCAATAATGTATTTGTGATGGTAGGATCTTCGCGCTTCAGAAGTCGAAGTCTCGGAGTACTCTCCGGAAGACGACAGTAGTTCGGGGGGTGCGGACCACATCGATGCACCCACGGCGCCTGTGAGGCCGGAGCCGGAAGCTATTATAGCTGCTGGTAAGTTCCTTATTGCCCTGTCCTTCCCCACTCTTAGTAGGGTTGGTACAATGATTCGATTCCATTCTCTCCTATCATTCAACTCTGGCGCTACTCCTTTTATATGAATATCATACTTAACACTTCCATCTCTTTTTCGGCCTTCATCACATTTTTGGTGCTAAGTTATTAATATCTCATCAATTTTGTCCAAAAAAACTGTTAGGTAAGCGATAAATGATATAGCTTTTTGGCCACGTGACATTACTAGATTTTTGAGGGAATAATCAATTCTTTTACAAATCAAGAAAGAGCCAAATTAAACCGTTAAAATCTACTAAGGCCATTTATTTTATTTTAATATCTACTACTGCGGACTACATACGTAGTGGCAATCGTAAAATAACATTTAAAAAAAATTATATCGATTTAATTGAATACTTTACATCGATAACCAAAGAGAAACATAGATAGCGATCTACTTTACAAACGATGAAATTACAGATAAAGTATAAGTTACATGAAGATATACGTGAACAAAATACACATTCAATCAAAAGGAATCAAGATGTCTATAACGTTTCGCAGTTTTAAAAAATTGTAAGACCACTAAGCAGAAGCGAAAACTTCATCAAAGCAAACAGATTTAAGCCGACTTTACCCAAACGATCGTTACATAACCGAGCGTAAAGGTTCAGTCTCATTCGCTACCCACAATAAACGCGCCCATAGAAGTTATGACTTTAAAAAACATATGGAACTCTGTTCTTACCGTGGTTCCCCAACCACACAGGGGATTCCCCATTTATACGAGGGATTCCCCAACCATTATATACATTTTTTCTATTTCTCGTAGCGGGTGCAGCTGTGATCCAGCCGGCTTTACTGACGGGCTCGGTCCCTCCCCGCCGCGCGCCGCGTTACACCCAAGCCATACTCCTGGTGCTGGCGGTACTCCTCACGTGCTCTGCTGTGTTCTTCGCCTACCGCCTGTACAACAGCACCGATACACAACCGGTAAGTATGTCAGAGCGTATTGGGGAGATCTGATGGGCGTTTGGGTCTCTAGGTGTTGGAATGACCCCGCACTGGAAAACGCAGTGTCGGCAGACCACCCACGAAATGAACTGATGACCTTAAAAAGGTCACGGGGAGCTGCTGGGTCCGAAAAAGTCACAATCCATCCACTCTTTTTCGCCCTATTGAGTCGTATATCCAACAAAATTAAAATTTTACTTCTCTCCGTTTCCTCAGAGCTCGTCGGGTGAGGAGCTGTACTCCGAGCTGGTGCGGTGGCGAGCAAGGCTTCACGGAAGAGCCGCCACGGAACTTCATGCTTTCCTATCAACCAACCTATTGCTACTTGCAAAGGTTAGATAGATAGATAAAAACTTTACTGTACAGAAAATTAAACTATAAAGAAATTAACATTCATATTACAGAAGCTACAATAAAATTACTTTGCTGTAATCCGTTTTTGTTAGAGAATAACGCTGAGTGTATGAAGCAGGCAACAATCACATACCTCATACATGCAGGACTAGCCGCCACACGTATCACAAGACGCCGCCAACACCAATACTCCACACTACATACTAATTTTGTGTATATATAAAAAGTAATAATAAAATTATTTTGCTATAATCCGCGATGAAGTAAAATAGAAAATATATATAATGCTAAATGTAGAGTGGACAATCGGTTATCATACCTGATACATGCAGGAGTCGTAAAAAACACATGCACAAACCTCCACCACCGACTCCACGATACACAAGCACTATATACGTTCACTATCACAAACTCAACAACGTCATATGTCATATATGTCAATAATGTCATAAAGTTCCTAATGACCATAGTTTCGAAGTTTTGCACACGTGTTAGCATTTAGCATTATATATATTTTCTATTTTACTTCATCGCGGATTATAGCAAAATAATTAATTTTATTATTACTTTTGTATTATGGATCTCCGCAAAGTAACGCCTAATTCTATAAATTATTGTGTGTATGTATATATATATATATATATATATATACATATATATATATATACATATATATATATATATACATCTTGCACATCATGTTGCGTCTTATATGGCACTTTTTACCGATCTTGTTGCGTCCAACCGACTTGTTGCATCCAGTATACGGACGCAGGATAAACCAACCCTAAAAATTTGTCAGGGGACTTGTTTTTATATATATAATGCGTGGGCAAAATATTGGATGGGACGTTATTTTATCGCGGGAATGAATTCCGATGTATTTATTAGTTCAGCGAGTTGCCGCGCACAATTTGGAGGTCGCTACGTGCTCGCGTGTATTTGGGCACGTATATTATATTTTTGATGCTAGCATTCTATTGCTTCCGACGTATATTTAAAAAAGTTTTTTTCAATTTTTATTTAGGATTATCTTGCGTCCAAATTTTTTCCCAATTTAATCGATTTAATAAGTGATGCGGGGGCCCAAGGGGTGCGCACGCGAGTCCTGCGTTTTGTTAATAAACAAACATTGAGCCGTTAGGACGCGGTTTAATTTGCAAAGTGATTGTACTCATAATTGCGTATATTATTAATATTGTAAAACTGTAAATATGAAGAGAGCGGACAAGACATCGTTACTTGCTAAATCTGATCTTCTTATTTGTGCTTACGGATCCCAATATTAAAAAAGTCGTTCGGAAAAACATTTTATTATTGAGGTTTCAAGAAAAGTAAGAGAGTTAGCAAAAATATTAATCGAAATTTAAAAAATTAACAATTCTATAATAAATTTATTAAGTGCCTTAAAACCATTCAATTAAGATCTTATGGCGGAGGCAACTTAAGTTGTAGATAACTGTGATGCCAAAAAGGATAGATTCGAAACCTACTTTTGCTATGAATTTTTTCAACTACTTTATTTACTTTAAACAATGCTACAATATAGCCATTATGTTTGCATAGAAAAAACAAGGTCCTTACAATGAAATCAATACCGCAGAAACAGAAGCAAATCTTTAGACATTAATGCATCTTATAGATGCAATTTGGCGACATGTCATCTCCAGTCAAGCTGCAACAGATTTAAACAAAAAGAAGTGGAATAAAGTCACTATAGTCCCGTTAGCCAATGAAGCTGCAGCCAAAATCAAATCAGGGTACTACTGTTGCAACGTATATTTAGTTATTAAAAACCGTTTATTGCAAAGTTTTATTATTATTACAAAGTTCTCGAGGGATACCCAAGATTATCTGGACCCAAAAACACAAAATCAATTTCGTCTACGCGACTCAGAAAATATTTAGCAACCTTTTTACAAATATTTAGCATAACTGAGAATGATATGAAACATTTAGCTACGTTTATGGGCCATACCGGTGACGTGCATAAAAAGGTATATAGATTGCCGGATTAAGTGGCATCATCATTATCAGCCCATTTTCGTCAACTGCTGGACATAGACCTCTCCAATTATTCGCCACTTAGTCTGATCCTTGGCTTTCTGCTTCCATCCACTGCCCGATGTCCTACGTATATCGTCACTCTATCGAGTCTCAGGGTGTCCTACACTACGTTTCCCGATTCACGGTCTCCACTCCAGAACACGTCTACCCCAACGGTCATCGGTTCTGCGACAGGTATGGCCGGCCCATTGTCACTTCAGCTTGCTTATGCGCTTAGCTATGTCGGTGACCCTAGTTCTCTGACGGATTACTTAGTTGCGAATACGATCCCTCAGAGAAACCCGAGCATAGCTCTTGCCATAGCCTGCTAAGCGACTTTAAGCTTGTGGACCGCCTTAGCTGTTAGTGTCCACGTTTCGACACTGTAAGTCAAGACAGGTAGGACACACTGGATAAATACTTTAGTCTTTAGACTCTGCGGGATGGGTGCCGAGAAGACTCAACGTAGATTGCGGAATGCTGCTCAGCCTAGCTGTATCCTTCTCATAATCTCACACTCGAAATTGTTTTTTTCTAGTTCGAGCGTCTGTCCTAGGTAAATGTACTTGTCAACAATTTCGAGAGTGAACCCATCTAAGGAAATCGGTCCCGGAGCAACGTGCTCGTTGCACATGATTTTGGTTTTACTCAAGTTCATCCGGAGAGCGATCCTTTGAGAAGAAACAGCCAGTCCATGCAGCATCCATTGCAAATCCTCTATGGATTCAGTCGTTAAGACCATATCATCTTACGCGAATCTGAGATGAGCGCCATTGATGTTTATGCCATGTCCAGTCCAATTCAGCGTGTTAAACATATCCTCTAGTGCGTTTGAAAACAATTTCGAAATGACGTCCCCTTGTCTTACGCCTCGCTGCAGATGGATATGCCTTGTCTGCTGGTTTTGGACTCGGACTGCCTTTCTTGCGTTTTCATACAGACATCTCAGCATCTCAATATATCACCAATCGACTTGGCATCTCTGTAAAGACTCCAGCCCAGAACAGAAGAACAGCCCAGGTTTCGACCGAGTGAAAAGCTTTTTCATAACCCACAAACGCTAGGCATAGTGGTTGATTGTACTTTTTAGTTTTTTGTACAATTTGCCGCACGGTGTGGATATGATCTATCGTGCTGTACCCGCTTAGAAACCCGGCTTGTTCGGGGGATGGAACTCGTCGAGTCATCATGCGAGGCGGTTTGTGATAACCCTTGAAAACAGCTCATAGACATGGCTCAGAAGAGATATTGGCCTATAGTTCTTTAAGAGTGTTATGTCTCCTTTTTTGTATAACACTATACTTCTGTGCCATGCCTTTGGAGTTCTCCCGGCAAAGAGAACGGTATTAAACAGCTCTTGAAGCTCTGTTACCAATAGAATTCCACCAGCTTTTAACAGCTCTATTGTAATATCATCCTCACCCGCGACTTTTCTATATTTATGCTGTCCAAGGGCTAAAACAATTTCATCTAGATGGATATCAGGCAGTTCTTCCGTATAGTGACGGCTTAATTTCTCCTCTGTGTGCGGTGGTAGCATGCGATGCGTAAAATTCGGCGTAGTGGCTTTCCACTTCCGAGAGGATTTCTAGTTTGGAAGTAATGACTTTCCCTTTAATGTGGTTAACTTCGTCAGGTGACTTTTTCCAAGAGGCTTAATAAACACTTTTGGACCCCGATTCTGCTCAATTGATTTTTGAGCGTATTAGCTAATCGGAGGTCGCGTCGTTAACCATCTTGGTAATTATTTTGTTTAAAGTCTCTACTTCTCACGAAGTTAGCATAGGGTTCGTCGTTCTGCCATTAATAGGAGAGTATCTCCCGAAAGCTTTGACTTCATGCCCTTACGTTGGCTTTCGCAAATTTTTGTGCCCTCATTTCGAAGGACTTTTACTACTCGATCGAGTTTTTGGTTTACGTCATCCGTGGTTTCCAGAGTAGTGAATTGGTTTTAAGTTGTTTCTAGAATGTTACAGATCCAATTACGGTTTGGAGAATATTCAGACGGACTGTTGATTTCATCAAACGGACACGTTCCATCCGTAAATATACGCATCTTGTCCGTAATAATAAAATCAATCTCATTTTTCGTCCGCCCACCGGGGCTTCGCCAAGTCCACCTACTTTGGGGCTGTTTCTTGAAAAAAGAATTCATCAAAAACAACCCCTCCTTCTCGAGAAAGTCGCACTCGTTCCTTCGACCCAAACCATAAGGTCCTACAACTAATTCAACACAATTTTACTCCCACTTTAGACTTAAAGTCCCCCATAACAACGTTGAAGTGGGCTCTAGAGGTATGGTGTAAGGCTTTTGTTATATCCTCATATAGAGTTTCCACTTCCGAATCCGATTATGACTCCGTGAGCGCGTATGCTAATACCACCTTTAGGGTATACCATGCAGATATTTTCAGCACGACATACGCAACCCACGAAGACACACTGGTAGTTTCTAAAACGTTGTTACAAAGGCAGGGTATTTATAGCTGAAATACATACACGCGCACACACGCAGCAAACAACACAACAAAAATGCACACACACACACTTACACACATAATATATACACACACACACATCACATGGACTCCACGCACCTACGCATGCACACACGCACACACACATACAATACGCACATTCACCTAATAATCTCGACTAATTCCCTGCAGTTCAAGTTTTTTCTGGGTTAGTAACATCACTTACCTGCCTATAAAAGCTTACTTTATTAGTTAAATGAATGACGAGGATACTAAGTTACTTACCTGTTCATAATAGCTCACTTAGTAATAAGTAAACGACTATAAAAAAAATAATTTAATAATATGACTCACGTGCCATATTTAAGTATTACACATCTGATGAAGTCAATGGAAGCCGTTAAGTCAATGTTACGCATAGATTCATACAGCAGCAATATTCGGAAGCATTTTAGTTGAAACAAAGAATGGATGTAATAATGTCAATGTAATATCAATAACATATATTGAATAATATACAGAATCAAGTTAGATATAAATTAAGTAGGAAGCGTGAAAGCCTAAACAGTGTACGAAGTATATACAAAAATATACAATGTGCCACATTATTTCGACGATGAACGGAAGCGCTGAGTGATTGAGAAATTTTTAAAATTGAATATCGGTATAATACTTTTTAATGGAATTTAAAGATGTGTAATGAAATAATACAGATTTAAAGATATAGTATACGCTTTAGTTTAGTTAAAAATCCCTTCAGGAATGGTAGACGCAACAGAGTTCGAGTTTAAAATGACGCAAGAAGTCTTCTGCGATTTAAATATATATATATATATATATATATATATATATATATATATATATATATATATATATATATATATATTGTATATATATATATATATATATATATATATATATATATACAAGATTAACTCATTTAAATATTAATGATAGATAGTTGACAGATAATTTCTTTATTTCCAGGTGAGACAGTCACTAGAAGCACTGTCAGGTGTGATACTCACGGACATGGCGCAAGGTGCTGATATCAATACGGTAGATGTGCCCAACGACACCGTATTCAGTTAGCGCACTCACGAGCAACTTGAGTCAGTGAGGTGAGTGAGTGAAACAAAACTAATAAAGTAAACGGACCAGTGATATATTAATAGTGCATTTTTAGTTTCTCTGTGATCAAGTTTAAAGTTGTTAAAGCATCCCAGTTAGTATTTGCTTTGGTTCTGAACGTCCTACCCTCACGTTACCTTGTTTTGTATTCTTTGATCTGTTGAGTTGGATCTTTGTTTTCATTTGCATATTTAAACATTCTATTATCTATAGTTAAAGCATATGTGAATGGTTAAATCTCAAACCTTTCAAAAACTATTGAAGGTTTGTTGTGTTAATTTTTTATAGTAAAGAAGTTAGTTCTGTATGATGATTCTTAATAGTTACTTGTTTAGACAAAAATATTTTATGCCACATTAAAGTAAATTGAATTTACTTGAAAATACGTGTATATATTCACATATATCTCTATAAAAAAAACTATAAAATGGTCATAACATGTCATATTGTATGGATCAGAATGTTGGGCAATGAAAAAGACGTATGAAAGGAGACGTATGTATGCAAATGAGATGAAAATGTTATACACTGTCCATTATATTAACCATCTTTTGACAGATTGACGATAGTGATGTCCTAAAGATTCTCGTATGCGATACCATTCCGATTATAGTACCTACTATCATTAATCGAATTACGTACCTAAGTAATTCGATTAATGATAACCTACGTAAACTAGATTACTACTTGAGAAAAGAAATTCCAACTTTGAGAAAACTTATTGTTTCTTTGAAAAGAAGTGGTCTATTTCATGGTGAAAAATCTTCTTTGGTCAAAGTTTTGAACACAATTGGCTTTTCATATAAAAAGTTAAATAAAAGAAAATTATTAATGGAACGCACAGATATAGCTATAGCACGTTGTGATTTTTTAAGAGAGGCAAAGAAAATACAAGATTGGGCAAATATTGTTTTCACGGATGAAACATGGCTCAACGCTAACCACACACTATCTCGTTTCTGGACTGATGATACTGCTGATTCCACTTCCTCAGTACCAATGGGAAAAGGTGAGCGCCTAATCATTTGCCATGCAGGTACAGCAAAAGGATTTGTACAAGACGCACTGTTGGCATTTAAATCGAAGAAATCAAATGACTACCACGAAGAGATGAATGCAAATGTGTATGAAGAGTGGTTCAAAAAAATGCTCATTTCATTGGAAGAACCATCAATAATTTTTATTGATAATGCGCCCTACCACTCCCGTCAAATTGACAAAATGCCAACACAGGCTAATAAAAAGCATGAAATAATTAATTGGCTTCGGGACAATGGAGAAAATGTGGACGACTCAATGTTAAAAGTTGAATTAATAAAAATATTAAAAACCAAAAAGAGAGCAAAACGCTATGTAATCAATGAAATGGCAGCAGAATATGGCCATACTGTTCTTCGGATTCCTCCATACCACTGCCAGTACAACGCAATAGAACTTATATGGGCACAAGTAAAAGGGCATGCTGCGAGATGCAATACAAGCCCCCCATTCACAGCGAATAAAATGTTGCAATTGCTAAAAAATGCTTGCACCCACGTAACGGCCGAGAACTGGGCAAGTGTGGTGGAAAGAACTAAAAGAGTAATATTCTCTGATTGGGAACGTGATATTGCGTTTGATAATATATTATCTACACAAGAGCTAATAATAACTGCTACTGAAGACTCCTCATCGGAGGAGTCTAGTGTTGATTATCATTCCGACGACTCGTGCTAATAAAATAAATTAAAATATCCTGATTGTTTTATTTGTATTCATGTATTAACTAAGAAGAAAGTAAAACTTTATATAATGTTATTAAATGTCTTTTAATACTCGTAACATCGATTTCTACCGATTATTTTTAATCTGTGGCATAATCGTAGTAACCCATTATGTGTGACATCACTAAGTGGGCGGTACCCATCCATAAAGTACAAATATTATTTGTATGATATTTGTACGTAAGCAATACAAAACTTAATGAGCGTGAGCTGTCAAAAGACTGATAATATGATGGACGCAGTATAAGCTGGATTTGTGGTATGACAAGGCTGGATAAAATACGAAATTAATATATATTATACAAAGTCCCAAAAAGCTGTCTTACACGTGATCGATTTTCTAAAAATCTACTGAGCGGTTTTTGTACGGTTTATACTAAAAGATAGCGCAATTCTTCCGAAAGGTTTAGGTTTATATTACATTACAAATGTAAATTATGTTGACGAGGTCGCGGAATTGTAAAAAAACGCGTCTGCTGGACTTACTCGCGTACTTAGTCGTAACTTAGTCGCGTGCGCCGCGTATACACACTGATACACTAAAGTTATGTAGTAGAGAATTGTAGATCTACAAAACTACTACAAAAAAGAGCGCGATAGACTACCACTATCTCTTCGCGTCACTATCTCTTATTGTTTACTGATTTCCACGCGGGCAAAGCTAGTTAATATATAAAGGGAAGTCTGAAAGTTGTGCCCATTATAAAAAAACGAGATTAGCAAGATTGGGATGGTATCAACATGTAATGAGGAGAAATGAAAAAACGAGTGTTAGATATGAATATGTGACGAGTGTGTATGGATGGATATGTGACTAAAGAGAGGCCTAAAAATAGATGGTTTGATTGTGTGAAGTACCATGCATATAAAAGGAATAGTGCCAGAGTTGACGAAGGATAGGAGAGAATGGTTGAGGTCAGAGAAAGAAGAAGATTTACTTTTATTTCCTATGAGCTACATGAAAAGCCGTATCTTATAGATTTCGTTTTGTAATAACACAAATATGTATTTGAAATATAAACGAATTATTCCATTCAAAATCATTTTCGTATTGTTTTGTATAAATAAGTTGCTAACAAGAATCATCAAGTTTTAGAAAGTTAATTTAGTGTTTATCCAAAGAAGTTCTCGATTTGAAATTGTGATTTTGTATATAAGAGCGAGTCGAAACCAATTAAAGAGCCTGTAAGGCGATACTAGGTCATATATTATGTGTCAAACACTTTAGAATTAGGGTGGCTTAGGCTGTAGGCTGAAGGGATTGAGTTAAGAAATGGTTATTTTTATTGAATTTAGGCCCCAACGTATAGTTTGATACGAAGATACGTTGTTCTGTAACATATTACAGGCTTAATATTAAAATGACCTAATTCAAAAAGTAGTCTTCAAAACTCATGACTACTACAGAGACCCATAACCTGGAAGAGCAAGAAAACACTAGCTCGTAGCGTGATGTCATAGATGGTATTGAAATAAGGATTACAATATATCTAGCTCAAATAAGCCTAATTTTGAATGAGGTCACTTTAATATTAAGCGTACGATATTCCCTGTTAATCCAAAGTTTCCATAAAATACATCTATTGTTAAGTTCTATATCTCAAATGATGTTTAAGTTGAATTAGTTTTCTTATTTATATACCGATCTCCATAATGTATGTAACATAAGGCAAATTTGTTCTTTTCTATGCTCTTAAAATTGTGAAATTTCCAGTTAAAAATCATTCGAGATACAGAAAGTTGAATTTTATGCTACTGTGATGGCACCAAAAAGCGAACAAAGGTACCAAAGTTGGTAGTAATATTAGCTAATTATATAAAAAACATTCCTTCTACGAAAACCCGTTAATTAACTATCCAAAATTAATTTATATTGTTTTAAATAATTGGCAAACATCAGACATCAACTCAAAAAACTGGAATGCAGTGCAAATTCTCTGCAATTATTATTATTATTAATCCATTAATTATACATTGCTGTGTATTGTTTCCAATTGTTTACAACTAAAAATTGCCCAATAATTTATTTGTAGTACAATATTTCTAAAGGGTATAAATTATATTGGGTTATTTTTGATTTGGTCAAATCCTACTATATTATTATGATAATAATATCCTTCTAATATTATAAATAAGAAAGTTTGTGAGTATGGATGTACGTTTGTTATTCTTTCACGGCCAATCCGGTGAACCAATATCGATGAAATTTGGCACAATTCCTTATACACCGGACTTATGGATATTGGCTATAGAAATCCTGCTAATTCAACACAACAGGAATAGGATGGCAAAGAAAAAGCGCTATCTATTATCCACTTATAACGCGACAATAGTCCACCCAAACGAAGTCGTGGGTTAAAGCTAGTCTTATATAATTGTCAAAAACAACAATACTAATTTGAAATATTTCAGTATATGAATTGTTGTTCAGTATATAATCTACATTACCAACTCTGATTTCTCGATTCTGTTTTTTTTCTTCTATTACTTTTATACATTTAATTTATTCAATATCTATATAAGTCATATAATCATAATACACACCTACAATTCTCTGCTAGTGACATTTCAAAAATAAACATTTTGATTTTATCAATGATTGGGTATAATACTTCAAATAAATCTAATTACTAATATATTCTATACTCATAATTTATTTCCCGGTTTTTCAAAGTACATATGTTATCTTTTAATCTTTGTCTGTGGGCCTTTTATAGATGTTTGTCTCTGACAACTTATAGCTTTTTAAAACTATTTAATTATCTCAAGATTGTTATTTCCGGTTTGTATTGGTATTTTAAACGAAAGCTGGCTCTTTGATTGGATGTTCCGAGTGAATATTGGAGATGTTTGCCAAATACCTATGTATCTTGCCAATATGATATAGTAAAGTGTAAAACTAGTATGTTGATGCAAATGATATAGTTAGTACTTTTATTTTTAAGTAAATGAAATTTAGGGCATTTTAATAGGAAATTATGGTAGGTATCTTATGATTTAATATGAGTCCAAAATTAAGATTGTATCCCTAAATTAAATATATTATACAATGTATCCATAAAGCCATATATCCATAAATGCTGAAAAATTAGTGAAACGATAGAAAACAGTATAAGGTAAACTGACTTCATTAGTTTCGGAAAGCATCGATGTAACAATCTGATATTAAGTGACCACAATTTGATTGATACAAAGCGGGACAAATAGGATGAAATGAGAATTATAATTTATTCATATACTTGTAAAAAAATGTTTTTATTGACAACTTTAAAAATATTTGTGAAAAATAATAATTTCAACATGATTTTTAATCAAATTAAATTTAATTTAAAAAAATATGAGTTTCTTTCTTCTGTTTATAGTTTTCTTATATTTAAAATAAGAAGTGCAGATCTTCTTAAACTCGGGGGACGCCGTACAGTCTATCAAAAAGCGAGACTGTCCTGCAAAAATCGGACGTGTGGTCACTTAATACTATAATTCGGCAAAGATTAGAGATGAATACTTTATTACTACACAGCATTAAAAATATAACTATAACAATATTAAGTGTACAAATTTCAATTTTGTTAAGGCAATAAATGATCAAATTTATCAATGTTTTGAGCAAATCCTAGTTTAATATGAGTAAGAGAAGTTAATACTTTTTTGAAGCTTGTTTGATATACGTAATGAGAATATAGAATACTGAGGGACGAAACTTATCTGAGATTAATATTCTAGGTTTTTCTCTTAATATGAAGTTATCTATTTATAACTGCTCCAAACTCAAGATAATAACTGCTATAATTTACATGCATACATAAGTGAAAATATTATTTAGCATAATAGTTGTATATTAACTTCATCCAGATTAAGACCTGGTACCACTAAAGCGGAGAGGAGATATGGGTCTTGAATACCAATCATATATCGTCATTTCCACATCTCTATGCTTAGCTTAAATGACTATATTTGATTGGTATTTTATATTTATTTATTTATATATGAGACACACCAACGATATAATGATTTAATCCTGCTATTCTACTAATATTATAAATGCGAAAGTTTGTAAGTGTGGATGTATATTTGTTACTCTTTCACGGCGAATCAGCTGAACCAATATAGATGAAATTTGGCACAATTATTCCTTATACACCGCAGTAATATATAGGCTATAGAAATCCTGTAACTCCGTATCGAATATTGTAATATCATTTAAGATATTATGTAATTAATAAAAAAATGAACACAGTTGCATAATATTCAAACCCATCTGCTCTTTGCTCCGCTTTGGTGTACCCTGCTTTAAACTATTAGAGGATACAATTTTACATTCGGGCCCAAATATTCTAGTTGTTGCTTCTATCTGTAATGTCAGAATAATTTATTATCTAGTCTTTAGTAAAGCTCAACTAGTATGTTTTTGGTACTATTACGTAATGTACTTACATTCATTATAAGCTTCAGTTATACATGCTTACAACTTGTTATTGTTGTTATTTGGTGTATTGAACATTTACTTATATTATTTAATGAAATTTCCAACATAACATAAATTCTTAGTGATACGTTATCTAGAAGAATCCTAAAAAAAATATTTTTTTCTTTGTTTAAATTTTTTTTTATGAGAATAAAAATTAAAAAAGATTTTATTGACTTAAATGCTCTTTGTATGGCATAGACAATATGATTTATGCCTTTATATAATATTAAGTTATTAGATTTTAATCGAGTAACTTTATGCTACAATAACTAAAGTTATTTGATTATATTATTTAATTATATACTTCTGCATGTTGGCCTAGGATAGAATTTTTAAGGCACACAACAAATTTTTCTTATTTTTTTTATACAAAGATATATCGTCAACTTTTCTGCAGAATCAAAGGTTAATAGACTTAATTATCTGGATATATATTTAATATTTTTATTATCATACATATATAGCAACTTTGAACAAAAATAATAAATATATTTGTATATATTAATACAACAAATATTTTCCACTGTACTGCCAGTGTTACTAAAAGGCCTATTTAATATTGTATCTTTATTTTCTAAATTATTGATATATTCCTATATAAACCAGGAATCAAATGTTATTGCCAAAGACAACGTTAGAATAATTCAAATATTGTAGGTTGGGTAGAGGGTCATATCCATATTAGTTAGGTTTATGTGGAATTATTATTGTATAGCTTAATTTGGCTTAATAGTTAAGCTTGTTCTGTTATACTTTACGTAAATACAAAGTATTATAGTTTTAATGCTTTTGTGAACTCTTGGTATCGTCTGCCTATAAATTGAATAAAAAAAACAATTAGCATAATTAAAAGATTAATAAAAAATTATGTACTCCTAAAACTTTCTGTTTTTTCTTTAAAAAGTAGTTTACAAATAATTGTCATTAAAATCCCTGAATATGTTATGACTAGGAAACTTTGAAAAACTAACAATGGAATTCCGTTGATAGTTTTTTATCTTTTTTTATAATCGGAATGGGAGCATGTATTAATGTGATCATAGGTTAGGATAGTTTACTTCCTATGAAGTTACTTTTTGTCTCTATACTGACTTGATCGCGAGAATAAGTTACTACGTATATAAGTTTTAAAATGATTTATTCATATCTATTATATATAAACAATAACAACATTAAACGTTTTAAACGTCGAATTTCAGTTTGTTTGATGTGCTTAGCATTCCTGTATAAGAAAAATTAGTGTCATTTTTCTTGCTATAAGTATCTGTTGTTTGAATTAATTCATAAAATTCGTCATAATTTATTTTTAACGAGTATGTCCAGCCCGCTCACAAGGCTTAATTCAAATATTTATGAATGATATTTTAAAAAAAATGCCCCGATTGTTAAATAAACTATACAGGATCATCTGAAGAACATCTAAAGACAATATAGACTATAAGGGACATACAGACAAATATTCATTTTTATATACATATATAGTTAATACCCTTGGTATTATAATAATGAATATTATTCATGATATAGGCAGATGGTGGTATAGTGCAATCTAATGTAAACAATCTAAGGTGATTAAAGGTTTCTTCTAGAAATTTGTTAAGGTTTTTTGTTACGTGGTCATTTTGTATATATGATTGGAATTTGTTATTTTATGTACATAATAGATAAAGGATTTTATTGAACGTCGTGTTTTTTTTTACCTATATCCATCTTACCTTGTAAGTGTTGATATTTAGTTTTTATTAAGGACGTTAGACACATTGCTAAAATATACACTATTGCTAAAATGTAATACAATTTTTTGTGAGGACAACCTCACTTCAATACAGAAGCAATAATTCTTCTGTATTGAAGCTCACGAGGTATCTGGCTGAGTAGAATACACAACGCTCATTTCTTACCGAGGTGTCGTAAACGGCGACTAAGGTAAGTTGACCCACCGTGTGGTATCCGGTTGAGTAAAATAGACCACTCTCTTTCTTACCGAGGAGTCGTAAAATACGACTAAGGTAAGTTGACGTCAGGTAGGCGGCCGGTCGTAATTTCCGTAGCCAAATCATATGACAACATGTTGTGCCGACCCCACTTAGATGATGATTGACTTTATTGCTTCAAGGGATTATTACATCATGCTACAAACATACTGCTTGTTTATTTGTTCAATAAGAGGAGGTCCAAAAACCAAAAATACGATGGTCTAGAGTCTTCAAACCATAGGGTATATGCTGTTTTTCAGTAAAAATAAATTAAACTAGTAAACAATATATCTTTAAATATAGTATAAATTTAATATATCTTTAATGAAAATACAAATAACAAAAACTATTGTTACACATTTAAGTCCACTATATTTCAACAGGATGGTTATCGACATTAACAAAATTATTAGTTTTGAGTATGGATTAGGAATTACATAACTTATAATTTTAGTTTTATCGGACTAATGCTAGCTGTGTATACAAAATAATACAGTTTGACTCTTCGATATAATATGATATTTTAGATTAAAAAATGTATCTTTAACATATGTCACTTATTGGCATATACTTTCCAAAAAAAAAAACCAGCACAGGGCCTAATATGCCAGCAATGGTATAATATGTCATTATTTTACTCGGATAGTCAATATGCTGTTAACACTAAAGAGGAATTATGCCATTAGCTCATACAAATTCATAGAGTTAGTCCTACACGTCGCTTGATTATAACGTAAAGGAAAAAAAATGTGCACTTTTTTAAGACAAACTAGAGAAAAGCAGTTTAAGAAACTAGTGTTTTTAAATTTTTGTTTCATGTTAAATTTATAAACAAAAAATAGGTAAATAACAAGAAAATAATGACAATGAAACACTGATCAGCCCTTATGTAATCTTTAACTTTAATCAAGCTTCGATTTATAATTTCATTTTTTTTTCGGTGAGTATGACTACACTATAGAGGCAATTGGGAAAGCCCTAAAATCAGGTACTGTCTGTGTTCTGTGTCTGGTACTTACTTGAATTTCTTTACGTAGCTATTTACGTATAGGAATCAGCTAAGGTTGAAATAAATATTTCTACACGACGCTAGAACAACTTATGTATTCTACTCTCCACATTTCGACGATATTTCGCTTATTCTCAGTGATGGTGTAAAATCCCTTAGGACTAACAGACTGCGAAAAAATGAATCTAATCTGAAACATCACACCACAATGTTTAAATGAAATGGCAAACTGGCTATTTCTTCTTAGATAACGTCCTTTGTTTTTCTGCGTGTTGCACGAGTTGTTTGTCCGTAGCCAACCCCTTCCTTGTTCTTACAGCGTCCATGTACGCCTTGGCCCTGTTTACGCCGTCCCATTTTTCGCCCCAGTGTAAATATTCCTCCTCAGTACGTGGTCGCCAGAACGGGTCGATATCGATTACCTGAAAAAAGTATATAGTTATCTAAATTGGTGCAGGGAATTTAAGCTCTTCTTTCTCTGTATAAAGGAAGGAAGGTTTTGCCCAGTACAGGGGCAAACAACAAGTTGTGTAATATCACAGTTATTTCGGCGTATCTATGAAATCCCCAATTTTATAGACATGAGAGTCGAATCACTTTTTATTTATATTAGTTGATTACCTAATTTGCTTATAAAGAAGAATTATATATCAGATAATAACTATTTTAAAACTAAGCCACAACTTAGTTCTTGCAAGTTCGTGCGGCACGCAGGAATCGTATTCCGCGCGAAGAATACTATTAAAATTTGTATTTTATGTTTTTTTAATTACTCTGTGACACGATATATTGTGCCAAAAAAGTGTCAAGCGAAAGTGTTAATTATACAGGTAAACAAATCAAATACTATTTAAAAAGTCGTGATGTATAGCGCCTTATTAAATATTATAGCCAAACACGACACGGTGTTTTTGTATGTACCTGGTAATATGCTGTAAGCCCTTACATGCTTTGACAGCATAATACATAGCAGGTTTACTGACAACCGGACATTTCAGTATAACGTGAGCTCTATTACAAGATAATCTATATTAAAACATTTAAACATAATTTGTCATTCAAAAAAATTTGATCTTCGAAATTTTCGAATTACGTACATGTCATGGATTTACTAGAATTACGTTCATGTTTATATCTGACGTATATCGCATGATTCAGTATTGAAAAATTTACCAATCTGTATAGCAGCAATGTGGTTGGCCTAACCTTCAAATTCTTCACCCCAAAAAAAATAAAAGAGGTATGTCCAGCACTTAATTCTACAATACATTTTAGTTACTTTCATACATTTATCGACTTTCATTATTTCAATCACGGTCTCACGCTCGGCGTTCAGTATATTTGGGACATAATAGCCGTAACTACAAACCTCCCAGTGGCTAAACATCATCTGCGGTGCGGCGAGACCGGAAGTATGCGTGCGGAGCTCTAAAGCAAACTTAAAGCTTTCGGCGACTGGCATCAGAGCGCGGACACGGAACGAGGACGAGCCGCTCTGCAGGTCGCTGGCAACTATTCTGCCGCTTCTTTTGCCCAATGCTGCGTACAGTTTACCTAGAAAAAAAAACATTTAAAATTTTTATTTACGTAGGAATGAAAAAAGTTAATGCTTAAAACTGTAGCAGGTCTCATCTTTACTACTATATAAAGCTGAAGAGTTTGTTTGTTTGATTGATTGTTTGAACGCGTTAATCTCAAGAACTACTGGATCGATTTAAAAAATGCTTTAAGTGTAAGATAGTCCATTTATCGACGAAAGCTATAGGTTATACATCACGCTAAGATGAATAGGAGAGGAGCAGCAGTAATAAATATAACGAGAACGGCAAAATTTAAAGCTTTCATTGCGTGCGCTAAGTAAACGGTGAAAGTTATTCAAAAATCTCTTATAACGATAGTTACTTTTTTGTTCAAGATTTCAATTCGGGAAAAAAATTGTGACACACTGATTTCCATCCTGCGAAGCTAATGGCGCAGCTAGTCATTTTATATGTGTGATATTCGAAAATGGAAAGAATCGTCGGGGTCAAGGATTTATACTCGGAATTCATTTAGATGTTAAAGTTATAGGATATCGATAGAGATTTTACAAAATTAGTACCTTATATTAATATCATTTGCGACATGTATAACCAATAAAACACTGGAGCAGCATCTTTTTTATACATCTTTGTGAGAATTCTAATAATAGGAATATTTTGTGAAATAAAACCCAATCCACTTAAACAGTGGCTTCATGTTTTATCAATCCACCAAAATTATAGGCGTTCTAAAAGTGTTTTATAATCTCAAGAACAAATTAAAATCGTTAAGTTTTTACTTAAAAAAGGTCCAATTTTTCTGACATTGATCAGGAATTCCACCATGTTTCCGAAGGCGTATTGACTAGTTCTAGGAATAAAAAGGAGCTCTCCATGACATGTTACCCTAAGCCATGGTTAGGTCTCACAGGAGGGACTCTTAGGGTGTCTAAAACGCTAGAAGACCTTTTGCTCTCTACATTTTGCAGCCTCAACGATACTTCCATGCTCGTCCGTTTCAACCGGTGATGAAAAAACTCTAGGTATTATAACATATTGTAAATGAAAAAATATTTATAAGGCATAAAAGATCTATCGCTGCAAATTAAACGCCACACGGATATCGAATATCGCATCACGCGATATTTTTTAAAGAAGGATATGCAAAAAACCACCATAAAAAAGTTCGCTTCGTGACGGCATAACTTGACAAAATATTTAGTGCTCATCAGCGTAGAAAAATTCCGTGGCTTTAAAGAGATTCGTCTTAGTCATTTTAAGATGAAAGGGGGTCTTCCGGTCACGGGCGTGCATCCGGTTAAATTCGTCGCATCCGGCGAGATGCAACGAGCCTGGGGGCAAAGGCTGTTAGACAAACAAATCAACTTTTTGAGTACCTATATATGAGATGATAAGACTTGGAAGGTTAGAAATTAAAATGAAGACACTACCTGTAAATATTGGTAAGCAAAATTTTAAACTGCTGAGACACTGAATGAGTGCTCTATAATTGCTTTTGTTACTAATTGGTATTTGCACTTTATGACACCCTTGTCGTGGAAGGATAACACCTTGAGGAAACCTTTCTATTTACTGAAGATATCTTAAGATATCTGTAACACGAAACAGCCTTGAAACAGCGTCATAGATCAAGGAAAGCGGAGCTTGTGCCATAACGTGGGGTAACAAGTAACAAGCTGTTAATAGGATATTAAGTTTAATTTTTTTTGTAGTTTATGACTTACTGATTGAGTTTGTTTTTTCATCTTAAAATATCGTACCTCCGATGTATTTTAAAACAAAGATTTCATAGAAGATAATACATGCTTTATTGTGTTCTTTTTAAAGAGATTGCTTTCAATGGCGGCCGCGGAAATAAAAATCCTGCCATTTTTACCCATAGGTATCCCTTTTTGGTGTAGGTACATTTTATATAAATTTCGAAAACATTTGCAACTTGCACTATTGGGCATTTCTATTTACATCTAGGAGATTAAATCTCTCCCACGGCCCTCAAAATGAATCGCTACATACATATTTTATACATATACAAGAACATTTTCTATGCATCCGGAGATTTCCTTTTCCATAAAGCGCATCTTAAAGTCATTAGTTTCTTTCCGTGAATTGAACCCTAGAATTTTACGATGTGATCACACGCTCCAACCCTTACGCTATTTCAACATAACAATAATTTCATACTTAATTTTAATTGAGTGACCTTAAACAACATGTATATCGTTGATCTAATAATAGACTGTTCCTTAAAGTTGTATAGCTTCCGAAATCAATTACTAGATCTTATGATTACAATGTTTACTAAAATAAGCAATTCTGGTATTTTAAGGCACAGAATAGGCTATAATATTACAATCAACGTTTGTAGTTTGGGCACGCGTGTTTGAGGTTACTATAAAAACAAATGATATTTGGGTGTTTGTAATTTGTGGAGAATGTAGGTACCGTTTTAAGCGAGGAGCACACTAAATTCACTTTCTATTCATAAAAAAATCATTAATAAAATTAATATAATTTTATTATCTCATACACAAACTAAACACATAAGAAAGATAGTGTTAAAATAAAGCATTTTTTGGTGTAGTATTATAAAAAGTGACGCTATATTTTTGTACGTCTATGAACAGGGGGTGATGTGATATCGGAAAACTTTACGAGCACATTGGAATTTTTTGGCGGCTTAATTTGGATTGAAGTTTCTGTGACTATTAAATAGAAGCTGTATGTAAACGATATATTATTACACGTTTAGAAAGTTAATTAACCCGAAACTGAATTAAGTTATTGTTTAGCTCGGCAGTATCTAGTAATGTTTAGGGAGCAATTACAGTTTACAATTAGAAAGGCAATTTTTTGCCATTTGGTTTAAAAAAAAACTAATGGATAGCTCCATGGTCTCTTATTGGTTAACTTGGAGATCCGTGTGATCCATGAATAAAATATATTTTTTTTTAATTTTACTGTTCAAAAAGTCTTAAGCAGCCGCTGGGTTCATGAGACACAAGATTATATTTTTACTGAACGGTTTTAAAAATGGTAAAATATAGTGATTATAAGTAGGGGTAATAAAAATATTTAATGTAAAATGGAAAACATTAATAAATGATCACAAAAATATATGATTTAATCTTTTCTTTTATCTTCACAAATTTAGATTTTTATATATTTTATATATAAACAGAAGCAAACAGAAAGGCAGACTTTCGCGCTAAAAATATTACTATTAAATGAAGTATAATAAATCCTGCTAATATTATAAATGAGAAAGTTTGTGAGTATGGATTTATTTATTACAAGTTATTTTGATAACAGACAACATACTTAACATTAACGTACATATTCATCTTAACTATTTGTTGGTTATTAGTTATGGTGGTTAAATAAATGAAGAATGTGTATCCTAAGCCTACTATTTGTTTTTCCAAATAACCTTTAATGTGTTGGTGACGTAAGCGATGCTACGTGCGATTTGAGCTTGAGAAAACCATTTCCTGCTTTTGGTTTATGTTATGAAGCGAGTGTTGGCAGACCACAGGTTTTGATGGCTCTGAGAAGCTGGTATTTATACGGACAATTGAGTTTTTATTGTAACTAATGTTTTATCAACCGAAAATATTTTAATGTGAAAGTGAATTCACGTCATGATTGAAAACTTTCGGGTTCCATTCCCAGTTGAAAATGATGAGCAAAATTGTACGGTCAAGTAACATCTATATTTGTTTATTTTTTATTATATCTATATTATTTATGTACCATAAAAAATGTTGGAAAAAAAACATTATTGGTAAAAAAAGTGTACAAAGGTCAACTTATCCGTATGAGAGAGATCTCTGCCAGCTAACCTACGAAGTGAGACAATTTATATTAAAGAAAAAGTTGGTACGCAAATATCAAACATTATGAATTAGAATTACCTACTAATAATTTCCTAATTCAACGATAAAAATTAAAAAATATATATAATATTATTAAGATAAAGACATCCTCTACACTACTTTACTAATCCGTGTGGTATCCGGCTGAGTAGAATAGACCACCCACCCTCATTTCTTACAGAGGTGTCGACTAAGATAAGTTGACTGGCCGTGGGGCATCCGGCTTAGTAGAATAGACCACCCTCATTTCTTACCGATGTATCGTAAAATGCGACTAAGGTAAGTTTGACCCGCCGTGTGATATCCGGATGTGTAAAATAGACCACCCTCTTTCTTACTGAGGTGTAGCAAAAGCCGACTATGCTAAGCTACGTCAGGCAGGCGGCCAGTCGTAAAATCATGCGACAACATGATTATAGCATGTTTTGTACACCCCACTTAGAATGGGATAACACTGAGGGGACTCGAGAATTTGTAAATATTCTTCTTACATAAATTATTTTTAAAAGCTTTTTATTTAACTTCTGCTATCGACTTCGACAGCGAGGACTTAAGACCACATTAAAAAAATCTTTTTCAATGTTTAGTAGCCCTTTAATTATCTTCATTATACAACAATTAATTAACAATCAAATCGCTTAGTAATTCCGATTAACCATGAAAGATTGTAAAAAAATCGAATTTGTTATATAGAATAAGGGATAAACCGCGAACTGCTTGGGACGAGTTTTCGCTGTATTCCCCTTAACAAATACATTGATAATTTATAGAATAAGGCGTTACTTTGAGAGGTCCATAATACAAAACTAATGAACTATGCGATGCTGTCAACTTATCTCCCTCGATAAGAAAGAGGGTGGTCTATTCTATTCAGCCGGATACCACACGGCGTTTAACAAATACATTGATAATTTATAAAATAAGGCGTTACTTTGCGGAGGTCCATAATACAAAACTAATGAGCTATGCTATGCTATAATTATAGTAAAATAATATTCTTATTTGTTTTGAAATACGTTGATATAAAATATCGGTGTCAATTTTCTAACAATTATAATTAATTCTAGCCGCTGTTAGTAATATCAGCGAAATGTAACCCTTTTCCGCTAGGTACTTGGTTTTCACTTACGCAAGCGCGCTTTCGTCATGCCAGGATATTTGTAATTTAATATTACACAGATTAATTATAACGGAAATTGTCAGGTTTATATTGCGAATACAAACAAGTCTGTTATAGGATCTGTATTATGGATAAAATAGACGTAAGTGTTTACCGTTTACGTATCATAAATCCCCAGTAAATGCTCAGCTGCATGCTGTGGCTCAGATTGGTTTCGAATTACCCTCGAAATAAAATTCAACAGTTAAAAAATCCACCGATCGCCACCAAACTTTTCGTCATCCGCTGGGTCATTCTAAAGATTGTCTAAAAATTTTATTAAAATCGTTTCAGCCGTTTCGGAGTTTATAAAGAACATAGACAAAACTTTTCTATCTTGTCTTATATAGTATCAATCAAAAATATAAGTTTTTATACAAAGTTTATTGGAGCATGCCCGCTGTTCGTGTCTGCGAATCCTTATTAAGGATAACCATGGATAAAAACTAATATTTTAAATGCGAAAATTTGTGAGTATGTATGTATGTTTGTTACTCTTTCACGGGGAATTCGCTTAACCAATATCGATAAAATTTGGCACAACTATTCCTTATACACCGGAATAACATTTAGGCTATAGAAATCCTGTTAATTCTACAAGAATAAGATGACATTGAAAAGCACCATCTATTATCGACCACACCACAACAGTTTACGCGAAGTCGCGGGTAAAAGCTAGCTAGTACTTAATACTACACATATAACACTCGTATTACCTGGGTGGCCGAGCCTTGTTCGGTAATTTTTTAAATGTGGTAAAAAAAGAATTGAAAAGAAAAACGAAAAATAATAGGTGGGGCTCGATCCTAGGTATTTTGCCTCTCTAGACTGCCCGTTCCCCTTTTGAATCACCATGACTTTACGTTTGACAGCGAAAAATTGTGATTGTATTCAACGTAAATTTAAAAAAAAATTTAGGGCCCGAAAACAGGGATAAAACGATATTTTTTTAAATAAAACTTATCTAGATTGATATTTTTCCCCCATAACCCCCCACATGCTGAATTTCAGGAAAATCGTTGGAGCCGTTTCCGAGATTTCGTTGCTCAGTATTCACTCGACCTTCGAATTAGCTACTGGAATTGATTTAATGTGGCGACCGACGTAGATGTACGTACCGCAAACATCCGTCGGTTGAGAAAAACATCTTATAATAAGCTTAGAAGCTCCGGTTGGTTGTAACGGACCGGCGGATAAATGCGACGTACGCGGAAACATAACACAATTTAATGAAAGGCCGTACGATCGATAGATCTACTATATAAGTGTTGGCAGGAATCGCGGATAGAGCTCCTTTATAGTACAATTTATTAAATACTAGCCTTTACCCGCAACTTCGTAGCAGCAGGGTCTTTTCGCATACTCTCCTTGTGGGGAGGTAGGTGGGGTACGGGCCTTGAAGGAAGAAGGAAGACAACTTCGTTTGCATGGACTATTGTCGCGTGATAGCTTTATAATAGATGGCGGTTTTCAATGTCATCCTATTTATTTATTTATATATAAAAAATAATATAACATCACCCTAAGATGAATAGGAGATGAGCAGCAATAAAAAATATTACGAAAATGGAAAAATTTAGGTAAGTTTTACTTGCGTGCACTAAGTAAACGGTGTAAGTTATTCTAAAATCATGTATTACAATTGTTCCCCTCTAAAAGTTCAAAATAAAAGTCCGCGACAGCATATGTCTAGATTTTAAGGTAAACCCACTTTTACCATTTTTATGTTTATCAAAATACTATATTACGGTTTTAATCTTTCCACGCGGGCGGAGCCGCTAGCAATCGCTAGTAGTAAATAAAATGCCTGAACACTTATCAATTCCACACGAACATAGCCAATAAAATCGCGATGAACCAATTAATTAAGCTTTGAAGGATAAATATAGAACCTCCGCTAACCTATAAAACGATAAAAACTAGTACTAACGTAGCGGCGACAATTCCAGAAATGTTTTCAGCAGAATGGACCGAGATGAGGTGTTATTATCGAATATCCCCGAGATCGGATTCAGTTTTTATGTTATTCGTTATCGTGACGGGAAACGGTCGACGGGAAGGGAGAAGAACGTAATGGTTGCTTTTTTTTATTGTCGGTCCGCCGGTGACAAATTACGTGCAATTCGAGTTTCCGATTTGACGGAATGAACCTGTTTCTGACGTCACAGTGAAGCTTCTACGTAATTAACTTTATCGGCTAACAAATTTTATTTATTTATTTACTATTGGGAAACATACAGCATAAAATATATAATTAACAAAATCTTAAGTTTTGTACGAATGCCATCAGTTTCCACTTGAAAAACTTCCCAAAAACTAAAAGAAGTGAACAGTGCTAAATTTTATAATTTTGTTTATGTACTATGTACATCGTTCATCATTTACCGCCCTTATCCCATCTAAGTGGGGTTGGTACAACATGTTATAAACATGTAGTCAGATTTTGCTAGGTATTTTACGACCGACCGCATGCCTGACGTCAATTTACCTTAGTCGCCTTTTACGACACCTCGGTAAGAAATAAGGGTGGTCTATTCTACTCAGCCGGATACCACACGGCTTATTTATGTACCTATGTGTTTAACTCAGATCCCGAGCGATTTCCGGCGGGAATATTTATCACACATATAAAGCCTTATATATAAGTTTTAACTATACCAAATTTCATTATTATTGCAGCGGTCTAGACAGACAAACAGACTTTCGCATAATATTAGTATGGATAATGAAATATGAAGCAGAGATAATGCCATTAAATCATCTTAAGTTGAGTTTAGATTCTAGTGTATGTTTTACATAATTTTATACAAAACACACCCAGCGTTTACTTTTTTAACACTAAAATAATCAAAGAAATACAAACAAAATTACAAATTATCTGTTGTATAATAATAAAGGGCCTTAAAATTTATAACAACCATTGGAGTTCGTTACTGAATTTTACCAATACCCTTTTTAATACCAACGAAATTATTGTGCGTTTATTGACATCAGTATATTGCCGAATTTGATGCAATTTGAAATAAAACACGTTTTATGACTAAAGTTATTATGTATTTATAGGTTTTATGATTCTTTAAATATAAAATAATGACTATTTTATAATAAGCGATTCGATAAACCCTCTTTTGTTTTAATAAGACCGTTTCAGATAATGAAATATCAAAATATTCATTTGAAATCGTTTTATATAAAACAAGTTCTACTTACCTGAGACTTGGTTTGCGTCAACTTATAATCTTTAATATTTAAATGAGTTAATCTTGTATGTATATACCTATATATATTTTTTAAAATTCGGAAACGGCTCCAACGATTTTCCTGATATTCAGCATGTAGGGGGTTTTGGGGGAGAAAAAACGATCTAGATAAGTTTTATTTAAAAAAAATGTAGTTCTATCCCTGTTTTCGGGCTATGGTTTTTTTTAAATTTACGTTGAATACAATCACAATTTTTCTTTGTCAAAGGAATAGTCATGGTGGTTCATTTGGGGAACGGGCGGTCTAGAGTGAAAATACCTAGGATCGAGCCCACCTGCCCTATTATTTTTTAATTTTTCATTTCAATTTTTTTTAAATTTTATTTTTCTTACATCATTTAAAAAAATTACCGAGGTACTATAGGTTATAACCCCAAAATGCTCTAGAGATAAGCAAATCTTCAAGATGTTTTCCTTCACTGAAAAGCGTGTGATAAATTGCAAATATCGATCAGATGATTGAACCTTGACCCCTTCGAAAAAAAAATTATTTCCATACTCCTTTCCTCAATTCCACAAATCACAATTATCGAACCACGAGGCTTGCAGTTGCCGGCATACATGAATGGCAGTGATTAATCTATTTCAGGAATGTATCAATGATGACCTGTGCTTTGAGGCTTTAGAGGTCACACGTGTTGGACTGTGATGATTGATCGTGGATCCTATACTACTGTGAGTTTGAACATAATCCAACTAAGAAATTACGTTTTTAACAGAGACTGCGTCAAATACAACGGCCAAATTAACGAAAAAAAATACCATTGATTAGAAAGTACGCTCCTATCGAGAAGAACCAGGTCAAAACTCAGCAGATCTTTTTATAAAACCCAATTAAACATTTAAAAACACTCATAAATTAATCCAATGCAATAATTAACTCATCAGTATTATGCCCTTATTCCACACTAAGTGGAATTGGCACATGTTTTAAACATGCTGTTAAATGATTTGGCTAGGTATTTTACGACCGGCCGCTCGCTTGACGTCAACTTACCTTAATCGCCTTTTACGGCACCTCGGTAAGAAATGAGAGTGGTCTATTCTACTCAGCTGGATACCACACGGCGGATCAACTTACCTTAGTCGCCTTTTAAGACACCTCGGTAAGAAATGAGGGTGGTACTATTCTATTCAGCCGGATACCACACGGCGAAATAATTAACTGTGAAAAAAAAAATTATGTAAAAAGCGTTTCGTATAATTTATAATTAATTCATCAATAGGTTATATTTTACGAGTAAAATTGATAAACTGGTTTGTTTAACGGATTGGATAAAAGAATGTTGAATCTATTTTTATTATTTAGATAAAAAAAAAAATATTATGATCAAATTACTATTATAAATATGTATAGGCAGAGTATTATTAATTATGTAATATTTCCGTAATTATTAATAGTGTTGAAAAACAATTTCAAACACATTTGATAAATATATGAATTCAATATGTGAGTGAGCAATAGTTTTTATATTTTAGAAAGATAATTAAGATCTTTATAAAATATAAAAACTATTCCTATTTAAGACATATTAATTTTTTCACCTCTTTTATTTCACTCAAAATTAACCCGAAGTTCACAGTCTTTTCAGAATCTTCAAATATTATAAAGATAGGAGACGACATAAATGGTTGAAATAAACCCATCCTGAGAGTGGAATAAGCAGGCATACGTTCAGACATTTAATGTCGCATAAATTTATCCGAGATCATTTGACAAAAATATACTTTGAAAACAGTATCAACTTTTTTAGATAGAACAATACGTTGGTACAAATGGTATTTGTTGACTTCTTTTTGATAATACATTATTATAATGAAACTACTTATGTCCGGATGTTGCTGAATTTAATTAATAATTTTCAATTATATTAATTTATTTATATGAAATAAGTGTTATTGTTTGACTGGCCCATCGCTGCAAGTGGTGGGACCTTCAGCTTGAGGTGCGTCGATTACCCGCGAATGCCTCAACATTTCCTAAAAACAATTCTTGGTTGGTATTTATGTAAAATGATATATGTATATATTTACTAATTATGTTTCATCCATAACACATGTATTTAAGTTACTTACTTTATGGACAGACGAATGTATCTGTAATTGTCGCTTATATTCAATAATTTAACCCCAAAGTTTGTCAGTAACATCATGTTATATTACAAACGTTAGATCTATAATGCAAGGAATAACAGTCGCGTAGTGATATCTACGACTGTCTTGTCTAAGGTCTGCGTTCGAGTTTACACGTGGCTTTATCGTACTCGATCCTGTCGGTAAACGATCTTATTATATCTATTACTTCCGCATTATGTTGTTACATTCAATCGAAAAACACGAAATGTGTTTATGAATTAAGGCTCAAATATTTCACTGGATATATTAAATTAGATAGATTAGATATATTTAGATTCTGTGAAAATATGTCATTTATTTTAAGTTTTATGCGATTAAATAACAAACAAATTACAAACAATTTAAAATAAATTGATAATTGTCAGACAACTTTGGTAAAAAATGCCTGTTTCAATTATTTTGTCTGTTTAGAAGAAATTGTGTTCATTTGTCTTTTCCACTGTCTCATGGCTACTATCATCACATAAGAAAATTTTAGTGTAAAAAATGTCCGCGGTAAACACAGCATTGCTGACTTTTTACTGTAATAATTGTTCTGAAACTGTCTATACACCATAAAAGCCATAAGGACTAACCGAAGTATTGTTTAGACTGCAAAAAAACATGACGTATGAAAAACGTGACTAATAACCCTTTACAAGTGTCAGGGAGGTTTTGGGGGTTTTTTTGTACGGTTTAGATTGAGGTCTATAAAAAATATTACTACGTATATGTATCGTTATCAGGTGGTTTTTATCAATGTCGAGTTTAATTTGATTCTCTATTTTTTGTAAATCTCGACTTATGAGGTCACGCACTTGACTAGTGATGACTAGTCACAGTCATAGCAACCCACCACTGCACGTCGCACCTTGTCGTGGTCCGGACTCACAGAAAACATCCTAAGGACGACGTTCCTTGACGCTAGTAGAGCTTCTGCGTTTTATTCTCCGCATTTTACAACCTTGGCGATGCTTCTGATGAAAAAGAAGACAGGTATGAACTGTAACTAATTATTATGGCTATAACAATATTACGACCCTAAGATTTATTTTACAGTAATAGGCTCTACTTAGGTATAATCGCCGTTTGTTAAAAAAATAATGTTTATGAACAGCGAAAATTGGTAGTAATATTTTTTATGCTAGAGTAAATGTTTTAAATTTATTAGACTATAATCGTTAAAACTCATGGGTTATTATAATTAATGACAAGGAAGCGGCGCATTTCCACTGACCGTTTGTAAAGTTGATTTCTTATGAAAAAACAATATAAAGTTTTATGATAGTAGGTAATTTAAATAATGTTATTATTTAAATTTCTTATTCAATTTGGATATACCGACGTAGAGAAGAGAGAAGAATACATCAATATTTTTATTCAAATAAATTTATGATAAAAATTGCTCATATTATCTTATAAGATTGAAGATTTATAAGAAGATTAATAAGTTAGAGTCAATATATGTATTTAAATAAATATTCTAAATGTTATATATATTATTTAATCTAGAAATAAAGTTTAGGTAAAGTTATTTGCCGTATCAAAGAAATATTAATATTATTTTGCTTTAATTCGCGATAAAACAAAATAGACAATATAGAATAGACAATATAGGTACGTACGTAATGCTAAGTGTAGAGGGAACTATCCGTTTTCATATCTGATACATGCAGAATGATATATGCAAAAATACACACACTGCCACCTCCACTACAACCTCCACCATCACCACATTACACAAGCACTTCACACATCCACTATCACAAACTCAACAATCGTTGTGCCCCGTAAGAGAAGCACCTGGAGATGCTGATGCAGAGAGCAAAGGAGATGGACTCCACGACATCTATTTTTCATGTAAAAATGTAGGTATGTAACATTATTAATATTCACAATTCATATTGCACTTAACTACGAAGGAAATTTGCGTTGATAATTTCCGTTGTGTGTCGAAGATGCTGCAGTTAATTGTAGTATCGTGAAAGGAGAGAAAGTAAAGCTCATATTCTCCTTGAATGAGAAATACCCTTTTGGCCTAGTGTTGGGATATTAAGTGTATTTATAATGGGAATTGCATGACGATCGTCTAATAGCCTTTGCCAGTGTAAATATTAACGAGATTTGAGTAAATTTAAAGATTTTTTTTTAAATATAAGGATCATATAATATCTGATTACAATTATCAAAGTTAATGAATAAATGTGCCAGTGGAAAATAACATAGAAGTTATTATGTTTTTATATAGGTTCTTTATGAGTCGCGTGAGTCCCGGTGATTTAATTTTAGTCGAAGTTGTAACGAGCTATTAAGAAGTTTCCTTACAAACTGGATACAAATGAGCTAAGTTTTAGACATTAGTAAACGCGGGATCATCGCGTGTAGCTTAAGTTTATACCTACCTTTGTTAATACGATTTAATAAATTTTAATATATCCATTGTACATCCATCCATATTGTACAAAAGTGTTTCTTCACTTTTGATACCAACCACGAACCAATAGATGATATTATAATATGATGGTTTAATAAAATCATAATACTTATATCTACAAGAATATACATATATTAAAAAGTCCCCAAAAGCTCTCTGTGTAAGCTGTCTCTCTCTCTCTCGTTCTCTCTGTCTGTCTCTATGTAATCGATTTTCTCAATATCAAGTGCACGGATTTTTGGACGAATTTTACCAAAAAGCAGCGCAATTTTTCCAGGTTTATGTCAATTACTCTATGGTTTTATATACATTGTGTTAAAACAACTTTTAGTAGGGGTAGAAATAAACTACAGTCACTTGTAATATATATAAAATAGCGCTGACCTTCGAAATAAAGTAATGAAATCAATAAAATTTTATGGCCATAAAAATAATGGAGCTACTATAGATTATCACTCCGACCCAAACAAGAGTTATAAACTAAAACTTTTATTATCTGCTAAGCGCGTTAACTGCGTCGAACTTATCTTTAAAACCACCTCCTCACCGGATATCTCACTTCCAAGTAAAGAACAAAACAATCTTAATACGATGGAATAAGGGCATTCACAAAGGCGTTCGAGTGCGCGTGCCGATGGTTTAGTTCAGCGTTTCCCAAACTGTATAATACCCAGCCCTTTCAACTTTCAAAGCCTTTGATTATGAGTGGATTACATTTGGATACTAGATGAAGTTATGCCTACAATTCCTCAATGGATTCTTAATACAATATTTAGATAATTTACAGAATTAGGCGGAAGTCCATAATTCAAAAGTAACGATAGTGTTTTACCATAATCCGCGATTTAATACAATATATGTAATGCTAAAAATAGACTGTACTAACAGTGTTCATACCTCATGCATGCAAAATACGTAAACGTATCTACACTATAAACAGGCACTGCCTTCACCACACTACAATTGCACACATTAACTACTACAATCTCAACAATCATCATCAGGAGATAGATTTCACGTCTGCGTTGTATTTTGACATGGAGTAAGGCAAGAACACGGATAGTATAATCTCTTTAGCATTATATAGATTTCCTTTAATTAAGAAATATGTATAGCAAAATAATACTATCACTAATTTTACAATATTTTAAACTTTCACGCATGTACCGTAGGAAATCTGATGTATAATATAACTTAAAGTATTTACTCTTTTTATAAGAGCAATACGAAATGTACACTCAGGTTGGTTTTTTAAAAATACTTTTTTATTTTAAAGATGTAAGTACAGAACTAGCAAAAACGATAAAGGTTATTATGATTTTGTAGTTCGTATTATATTAAATCTTGGACATATGGGGTCACAAAATTTGAGGATATATGCATTAGACTATTTCTCACCTGATTAAAAAAAAACGCTGACCACTTGAGTTTCAAGTACTCCATTGTTTAGCCCACTGTCGGGACAATGCACTCGATTTTTGTGAGCTCTTCCTTTATCTCATATTACATTGAGAATACCTTTTGAAGTGTCTACGTACGCACTAACATTGATGAGGCTCGTGGTTTTTTTTTTAAAAACAATTCGTATTTTGTGTAGCTTAAATTGGTTTTTTTTAAACTAGCTTATTTCTATTAGGCGTGTTAGGTACTCTAAAGTCTAAATATATGTAGTTTTTTTTTCTACTATGAGCTATGACTGAGCTATAATTTTTACGCAGGCATTTATCAAAAATGTAATAAAGAAAAATATTTTGGTATTATCCGCGGTAGAAGTTTGGTATCGCGAATAATCGCAAACCACTTTACAATTATTTTTGTGCGGCGGTTTAATAGCGAACAAAACGACAGAAATAGCCAAGATAATATTTTGTTATATTTCATTCTATTTAACGATTAACATTAAATTTAATTAATTAATTATTAACATTATAAAGAAAGATCTTTATTACGCAATGGTACAGCAACGATAGCTTAAAAATAACCTCACACTTAATTAAATCGGGCGTAAATAAAAATCATTTTTAACTTTAAAAAAAATGCTTTTAATTCACCTCCGAAATTATCTTAGCGTTCAAGGACAAAAAAAAGTGCTATAAGACCATTCACAGCAAATTATATTAAGTTGTGAGTGACAATTTTGAAATCATCTAAATTACTAAAGCATCGGTGGTATGTTTTTGCCACGACGCATTTTCATATTTCCATAGAAAACAGTAAACAATATAAAAATATACACACAACATTATATTACATATACACATTATTATCGCGTTTAGAAATCCAGTTAATATCATAAAGTTTCAGACACATCGCGCCATAATAGACAGAGCCGCATAAAAATTCGATGGCAAGGGTCAATTTTGTCAAAACTACAATCCTAAAGAAACCAGCCTTCGCGTTCGTATAAAAAAAATATGTAACCACGTGCCACGACACATACATTCCCATACATACAAGTATAACCGACACACGTATATTTGTAGGTACATATAGTACTATGGCGACTGTCCACTCATTCATAAGAAGCGGTTCATTGATGCGAGCGCGGACGGTGAATGGGAGCGAGCGAGACGGTAGACAGCATAAGGTCGCGTTACAACAATTTCCAATTCCCATGAATGGCTCGAGGCTCGTTCTTCGAAACGTTTTGAAACAATTGTTAGGTGTTTGTAAAACTTACGTTATGGTGAAGAGGGATAATTGAAGTTCATTGTTTTTGAAGTGGGGCTGAAATAACAAAAGCTTTTTTATACATAAGTACAGGTAACCATCCTATAACACGATTCGTAAATTGCGACAACATTCCTACAAAACGGCATCCTATAATATGAGAAGACAGCAGCGAGGCTAGCTATCTTAAAAATGCTTATAGTCTTCAAAGCGTTGTATAAATGGATGTAGGCCCTTAATCATACTTGTATTCAAAGCTATGTATAGGCAATCACGAGGCGATACATTTCCCCCCGCGCCTTTATTAATAGCTCTTGATATCTTATAACACGATTTATTCAAAGAACTTAACTGACGTGTTATAGGAGGGTTGTAATAACGACTGATATGCTTTTATATGAAGTCGACTTTCGATATAATCCTTTGGTTCTGACATATTTTTATTAACTTAAGTATATATAATTTTTAATAACGCACGATTTAATTATTTACCTATCGTTGATGTATTAACACGTTTCAAATTTGGTGCCAGAAACAATATTAAAGATCTTTCTAAGTATTTGTTACCAGATGGTAAATGCGACTTTGCGCGATTAAGACAATTATTTTAGATGAATGATATCCTTAATAGATTTTTCAAAATTATTTACATATTTAGGAAAAATATTTTTGAGTTGTCATATATTTTTAGAGAAGCGTCAGCGTATTTTAAGGGAATAACGTATCTAATTAATTGAGAAGCTGCCGCAAGTTTCTTAGGAGTAACTTACAATCAATATAAACGTATCTTTACACCCGAGCAACAAGATTGTGTAAAAAAACATCGTCGGTAGGAAGTCAACCCGAGCGCGCAGCAACATTCTTGATACTTGGAAGTTTCAAATACCAACGCAAACTTATAACTCAATCTAAGCATTAATAATGTGAGTAATAAAATGTTTTTATTTTACTAGATATCTGTTTCATTTAATTTAATATTTGTGAAATGGGCGACAAGCTTTATAATTAACATATGCCTGTTAGTTTTTTAAAGTATAAAAAATCAACTTTTGATTATTTCATCAAACACAACTTACTTCATCTTTTATTTTTTCAAAACTGTTACAAATCTTTATTTGCTTAAGATTTATATGATTAAATTCTCAATTAATATTCCTATTATTTTCATCTTTATTTTTTCACTGATTTTTCAAAAATATTTTTGCGTTGAAAAGCATTGGAGTCTGTATTATTACATGCAAAATAAACGTATCTGAAAGTTAGATAAGTTAATAAGATATGCTAAGAAGCACAATTCGTTCTCATAACTTATACATGCAGGATTAGTAACTGACGTACCAGAAACCACCACCAACACATTTTCTAAAGGATAAGATTTTATTTATAATATGCAAAGGATAAAAATCGATATATATATAAAAGAGAAAACACGCATGTGTGTTCCTCATAGAATTCAAAACGTCTGGACCGACGAAAATGCAATTTTCGGATATTCTTTAGATTAACAAAGCGGATAATCCTGTGAAGTTTGCTGACAATCGAAACATTTTTTTTCCTATCAATTTTATTTTATTTTATTTTCAATGACAGTTTAGTTTCAAAGTTAGATTAAACTGAATACAGTAACAGTACAGTAAGTGGCTGGACGGCTTGTTTTATATAAATGAAAAAAAAAAACAAAAAATTATTACGCCGTGTGGTATCCGGCTGAATAGAAAAGTACCACCCTCATTTCTTACCGAGGCATCGTAAAAGGCGACTAAGGTAAGTCGACCCGCCGTGTGGTATCCGGCTGAGTAGAATAGACCAACCTCATTTCTTACCGAGGTGTCGTAAAAAGCGACTAAGGTAAGTTGACGACAAGAAGGCGGCCGGTCGTAAAATACGTAGCCAAATCATATGATAACATGTTTGTAACATGTTGTGCCGACCCCACTTAGAGTGGGATAAGGGCAGGAGGATGATGATGACAAAAAAATATTGTCTAAATGTATATTTGTGTTCAAAGTTTCATACGGAAATATTTTTAAGCTCTTTTTTAGCTAAACTTGCAAAGTATCAAGCGGTCTTGATCGTCGTTGGAGGTGGTTTTACCGGGCGCGTAGGCCAAGTGGTACCTGCCTCGGCGCGCCCGCCGCCAGTCCGAGCTCGTTCGACCCGCAAACTACACGACACGGCACCACTCCTCAATAGAGCCTTCGACGACACAAGTGTGACAGTGATCATGCAAGTGCTACCAACACTTCTCCTTGCGTGCGTTCTCGCGGCCGTACGAGCGGTCATACGGACTCCGCTCGAAGCTTTCCGGCCTTCCGGAGAGATCCACATCCGAAGGCCGGACAAACTGCCGTTCCTTCCGCACAGACGTTCCAACGCGCCTAAAAGTGGACTCAAGATCCTCTATCAGACAGGAGTGAGTATTTAAATTTGTTTTACATATACCTATTCATTTATTTATAATGACAAGCCAATAGCATTTTACACATACTTATTAATACACTTTTTCATAAGGCAAGTTCTGGGTAAAACACTTTTTTATGGCAAGTACAGCGTTATCGTAGGTAAAAAAATTATTTATATAACTAAAAGGGGACAAATTAAATTATACTTACAGGAAATTTTGATAAAAACTATTACTTAAACTTAACCTATCTGAGTCAAAACCTAGATTATAATTTCGACTGCAGTTAGTAACTTTAACTTTGCGTTTACTAAATATGTTTGAACAGAATATTAACTTACATTTCAAATCTAATTCTCCAAAAACATAAAATTTCTTAGCAGTCGAATCGTTTCGTTATTTTCCAATTTGAGTTTGTTCCTTAAATTCACACTCCTGTGTAGTTATATATATATCGTTTCAATTTACACTGTATAAACTTGTTTGTTTGAAGAACTTTAGTTTATATATATCTCTTTTATCATTTACATAAAATAAATAAAATGTTATCTACTATATAAAAATAAGTCGGGTTTTCCTTCCTGACGATATAACTCCAGAACGCACGAACCGATTTCCACGGTTTTGCATTTGTTGGAAAGGTCTCGGGCTCCGTGAGGTTTATAGCAACGAAAATCTAGGAAAAATTTCAATAGAAAAGCGGGAAAATAGGGAAAATCATTTTTTAAATACAGCGCCATATCAAAACTACTGGATCAATTTTAATCATTTTTTTTACACTGACTGACATGGGATACATATTTTATACCCGTGCGAAGCAGGGGCAGGCCGCTAGTCCTTTATATAAATTGTAAAATTAACTATCAAACGCAGTTTTGCAATCTCGACGTATAAATATGAATTCTGTGACCATAACATATATTATTTTTGACAGACTTGTCAATGATATCTTAATAATTAATAATACTTAACGGATGCAGTGCACCTAAAACTTCCCGTTAGCGTACTTGCTAATGTTTAAATATATTAATTCGTTTAATTCGATATATAACTTTAAGTAGATTTGCAATCACCGGAACACTCGTAAACTTTTCTAGTACAGATTAATAACTGCTTTATAGATTGCAAAACATCGCACGAGAATAATTTGTATAAATTAAAATATATCCTATCGCAAATTAGTTCATACATTAATCCTATTAATATTATAAATGCGAAAGTGAGTATGGATGTATGTTTGTTTCTCTTTCACGGCGAATCTCCTGAACCTATATCGATGAAATTTGGCACAATTATTCCCTATACACCGGGGTAACATACCAGAGTACATGTGGCAAGGACGCACTTGGAATATTGTAATGGACAATAATAAAGACTTAATTGTAATAAGCACGAAACCATCTTATTACATTGTAATATTCGGCTTTCAATTGTAAAATTCGGCTTTCAACAGCATTACATATTTTATAATCCAACATATCTTACTAATATTATAAATGCGAAAGCTTTCGATCGTGGATATATTTTTGTGACCCTTTCATGGCGAATCCACTGAACCAATATCGATGAAATTTGGTACAATTATTACTTATACACCGGAATAACATATAGGCTGTAGAATTATTGTTAATACTACACGAGTAGGATGACATTGAAAAGCACTATATATTATCAACCTATCACGCGACAACAGTCGAGGGTAAAATCTAGATATTATATTATATATAAGACAAGCAACATTGCAACACGAGAAAAGTTGCTGGCTAAACTTAGTATTGGCCAAAACAGAGGCTATTGTTAGCAGGCTGACATAATGAGGATAGTAAAATATATTTATGTACCTTTAGTATTTCTTAAGAAACGAGTTAAACGTGTTGAAGATTAAGAAAGTCAGAACTTTATTAAAAAAAATAGAAACGGGTATTCATAATTTATCGTATCCTTAGGTGTATACAAATAATATAATACATTAAGTATACAAAATATTAGTATAATGTTTTAGTTTAAATATGAATGGACTCTCCGTAATACCTTTTTTATTGTAATTAAACTAGGTATGCAGCTCAATTTAAATTAGCATAATATTAACATGAGTTCGCGCGAAAATTTATTGCGTTAACAAACAATGAAATTAAAATCTATGGTTGTTAAGCAAACGAAATTTTGCGGAAGGAATATCATGCATCAATATAAGAACCTGGTTATCCGAGCCTTGCTGTGTAATTTTTTTGAATATAAAAAAAAGAACCTTAAAAATAAGTAGGTAGTTGGGGATCGAATGTAAATACCTAGGGTATTTATATTTCTCGAGATAGCCCGTTCCCCCAATTAACTACGCTGACTTGACAATTTACGGCAACAATAGCGTTTTATATACAAATGTTAGTAAGTGTAGTATTTTTTTAAGCCCAAAAACGATTTTTTTAAAATAAAACCTAGCTATATTGATTTTTCTCCTACATGGTGAATTTCAGGAAAATCGTAGGAGCCGTTTCCGAGATTAACTCACATACAAGATTAACTCATTTAAATATTAAAGATAGTATATTGCAAATGGAATCTCACAAGAGTTCTCGTTTTAAGCGAACGACCTAAGTTTATTGTACGGATGTCCGTCAGGTGTGAATGTTAATGGTAGTACCACCAGTGTAGCAGGTTGCTGATCGCACCAATATCATTGGTTCGATATAGTTCATTGGTACTGAGGTATAGTCGGAAATATATATATAAAAAATGGATGTGACAGCCAAACTGTGATACTGGTTGACTCTTCCGATCCTCTCGGAAGACACAGACCACAGGTTCAAATCCCAAGCAGGCACCAAGCTCCAACCTAAGGTTCTAGGTTCCAACTCTTTTCTCTAAAAAGGAGATAGAACGGCTGTGCGCAGTAGTGGGACAGTAACAAGCCGGATACATTACTCATGGATATCTAGTAATTTTTTCAAAAACAATATTAAGCTTAGGTCTGACGCCCATTAGTATGCCGTCGCTGGGTAAAGAGGTCTTTACACTATACATTTCGAGAAAACAATAAAACTACCACACTGCTCCGAATAGTAGGTATTGGAAGGTTACCACTTTCTAGAAATTTTCCATAGATATGAAAGTTTCTTCAAAATGTTTTCCTTCACTGAAAAGCGCATAATAAATTTTTAATTTCAATTGAGTATATATTTTTTATAGAAAGCTCCAAGGTTTCAAACGCTTTAAACAGACGACCACCTAGTGAGGCGCCCTATTAAGCTATCACAGATTAGGTATTTATAGCCAAATGAATACATTGTGTAGAAATTGCAGAGGATATTCCGAGATGCAATATCACCCCAATAACATGCTGCGCAAATTACTTACATTTCAATACGAGTAAGAGAAACGCGGCATGACATCTATCCGAGGGTTATTACATGCTATTTTAACATATTGCTCATTAGTGCTGCAAGTCAAAAAAAAAAAAATTTGAGATAACTGGGTTTCAAGTTTTCATTCCTAAAGAAAATGTATAAAACATGCTTTAGTTTACTTAAACGAACGGCCTAATATTGAATTATGAGTTCTTTCGGTATTGCTGTTTGACATAATGTCATCATTCTCCTGCCCTTATCCTATTCTAAGTGGGGTCGGCACAACATGTTAGAAATATGTCGTCACATGATTTGGCTACTTTTTTACGACCAGCCGCCTGCCTGACGTCAACATAACTTGGTCGCCTTTTACGACCTCTCGGTAAGAGAGAGGATGGTCTCTTCTATTCAACCGGATACTATACGGCAGGTCGACTTACCTTAGTCGCCTTTTACTACACCTCGGTAAGAAATGAGGGTGGTCTATTCTACTCAGCCAAATACCACACTACATGCTATTACCTATTCTTGGTGGAAAATACGTGTATTTGAGTTGTGCAACTATTGCAGCCCAAGCAAGATAAAGATTATATTCATTGAATGCTTCTAATTAACAGTACGTGGCTCTGACATATCATATGGCATCACAATTATATTATGAGTCGTGACAAACGTCACGAAGTACAAGAGTAATAAAATAAAGGGATTCGTATGAGCGCCGTGTCGTCAAATTTTATATAGAATTCTGCTTAATCGTTTTGCAAGTTTCGTTCTTGTAAATCCGCGTAAGCGTAAGGGATGTCAGCTTCATTGTTATAATTTTTTTATACTGTTGTGTACCTATACGACTGAGTCAATAACATTATATTGTTTATTATTACAAGTACCTTATTAATAATATAATGTGTAATTCTTTCGTTTGCTTTTTCTATTGCGCCCGAATTAAGGTATCTATATCGATTGGAAGAGTTGAAGTATGAAACAGCTTTTTATGATAAATGATGGTAATCGACTATTGATGAAGAAGGTATTTGTATGTACTTATTACTTGCAAAATTTCTATAGACGTATCTCCTTATTTCCATGCCTGTTATCAGCTGAATATAGAGCTCTCATGAAGAAATTTTCAAAGCATTTTATATTGCACTTGAGTCTTTAAATTAGCTGACTTTATTTATTAACTTACGGTATACGTTTACAAATTCAATACATTGGATATTCACGTTTTATCACTTTTAAAAATAATGTACCGTTGAAGGTATGGCTAATAAACGAAATAGGTTAAGATAAAATGGAAGAAGTTCTGATGTAACTTTAGTCAACACTTCTACATCCCTCGTAATTATAAGCAAGGAAGCTCTTTTATGTATAGCCAGCCATAGGATTTAATATGTCTGTCACTTCATTTTGTAACTGCAAAGCTAGATATAAAACCTATATTAGGAACCTATTATAGGAATTAAGTTTGGCATATATTTATTACCGGTATCGCATCATTTATAAATCTGATAATTTATCCCTAGTTTGTGCTGGGTACTTTCTATAACTTACGTTTTGATTATTTAATATACTTTACATTTTTTATTTTATTTAATATACATAGTACAGAAAAGGGTAAGGTTTTTATATTATATGTAGTTCCAAAGCCAGCATCTTTTAATTTGTAATATGCGCAACGGCGGTTTGAATTCAAACCGCTTTGTATGTCACAACCACAAAATCACCTTCGATTCCTTGTCACGCCTTCGATATCAAATTGACAAGGCATTTATAAGGCCATAAACCATTATTAAACTTTTAAAGATCAATTTATTCGCTATAAACGTAACAAGGTTTTATAATAAAAAAAACAAATTAATATAAACGGAAGTCCATGTATAATGGAAAATTTTATGCTGGCATGCTAATATTTAGTTTAATTATAAATTTCGAAATCGTCTAAGATTTCTATAAATAATAATAGACTTTTATTGCTATTTTATTATATTCCATTTTTATATCATAAACTTATTATAAAGTTGACCTGATATTTCAAATTATTTACAGCTTTTCACTTATCTTTATTAAAAAAAAATATAATTTTGATATTTTTTTCAAGTCTCTTTACAAAAGTATATTATTTATTACTTTTTATTATTAAATTATATTATATGGATTACAGCAAAATAATTTTATTATTACTTTTGTATTATGGATCTCCGCAAAATAACGCCTAATTCTATAATTCAAGTTTCATTAGTTCAATATTTTATTTTTTATGATAAAGAATTTTTATGATATTCTTAGAAGCCATAAGGCATTATAGGATGTACTTAACATATTTCATTGGGGCCTTTTCCTGGATTCGCAGACCACATGTCCTACGATGACCAACGAAACGCACGATTTATTAGTCATATGCTCATAAGTGTTTCTATGAAGGGGACCATCCAACAATTAGGCCAATTAGCACAAAAAATACACCGCCACGAACTTAGTGACTAATAACAATTCTACAGGAAACAAACCGGAAAATCTATAAACTACAACCACCTACATTTCAAATAAAATACCATCAAAATAACTGCTCGCAACATAACTAGCCACCGATTTCCTCAGTGAAACTAATATCGGCGCTCTTACAATAATTACATACTGAGATTTATAAAAAAAAACACGTCACGGATGTCAGTTTTGGAAGTCATATTTCTAAAACAACGTTAATCATATTATTATGCCTAATTTTAAAGCCGATTCAGGAAGATAATCGCTCCAACCTAGGTCCGTGTTACGTTACAATCGACAATAGCTTCTGTTGGTAGCATCGGTCATGATTTAAAGTGATACGTAAGACGTGTGTGATAAAACTGTGAATGCTGGTTTGTTTTGTATGTTTTTAAATGTTTAATTTGAATGCCGCAGCGGCCCACGGCGGCGTAGGTGAATGCGTAACACGGGTAGCGGCAGGTGTTCATTCATTCATTCTTATCTTGACAGCTTCGATGACTTACGGTCGAGGTTCCGTCCCGGCCAGTGTGTGCTATTTGCTTGAAAATAAAACATTTTTTCTTTTTATGTCACTGACTTTAAGCTCATTCGTAACGGTAACCGCCTTTTCGGTCGTACGTCTTAAGGAATGGAATTTAAAAGTTATCTTGTCGTGTATTCATATATCTTTTATGCAAGAGTATAATCTTGACAGATACGAGAATGTTATAAGTATTTTTTACGGTTAGATTATTGAAAAAACTTGATACGCGCAAGTGATTTGGGACTTATTAATTTTAACTTTTGTCTCACAAAATTAACAAAAAATATGTGAACTATGATTTGAAACTTTACA
Source organism: Morpho helenor (assembly GCA_029227775.1). Classification (NCBI taxonomy): domain Eukaryota; kingdom Metazoa; phylum Arthropoda; class Insecta; order Lepidoptera; family Nymphalidae; genus Morpho; species Morpho helenor. The sequence continues at coordinate 8,407,339 of JARGCU010000006.1, forward strand.
CTGTCTTTATTAATTTAAACTAAACTTTAAAATGGTACAATGTAATGGTATGGTGAGTTAGAAATTATATTGTAGGTATATATTTGGGTTCAGTGGCCCGAATTTAGTAGAAATTAACGATTGTAATCAATGTAATTAAAGCAAAAAAAAATTCAATCACACTGTTATTGCAAAGCGCGTTTATCGTCCCACTAACGCCATATCAGGTTTATTGGCTACCTCTCAGTGGTAATTATTCGATTCTCACTGACATTTATCAAGAACAAAAAATATGAATTGCTATTGACCATGGATAATAAATTTGTCTTTTGTAAGAAGTAAGTTCTATCTCGTTAATATGCATCAATTTTGTTAAATGTTAAATGCATGAAAAAATATATGGTACAGTAAATTCATTATGAATTTACTAAAAGCAAAACTTTATAGAATTTCTTTTCGATGCTTATCACTTGAGTGCGATAAAAGAAAGATATTTTAAAAGTATTAACATTTGACTGTTACTGAGCATCACTTGAAGGGATTTCAAATTAATTAATTTCTTTGATTGAAATTGTTCTACCAATTATGGATCACATACTACATTATAACGATTTTAATTCAACAAAAGTAATAAATATTGGATGTTAAATTATTAAGAAAACTAACTAAGATAACATATTAGAAGAAGAAGAAGAATAACTATATTGAACAAATAAAATACAATGTGAAAAGAACAAGAGACATAGATAACAGAAACAGTTAAATGTGCAAAGGATTGTCTTATCACACTTGTGATCTGTTGTGATTGTGAGTAGCAGTATGTTAATAGTTAAACTATTTTAGCAAATTAATCATTGACTTCCGCAGCTACAAAAAACAACAAGGTACTGAAAAACGTCACGACAGTAACTTAAGTAAATTAAAGTAACGTTGCAACAATGGTCGATAAAATGTAACATCGACTGATTCAAGTGCGGGTTGCGAAAGAATAGCCGAACCGACCGAAGAACAAATAAACAAAAGAAGCTCTCTGAATGCCTTAACCGCAGGGGTGCGCTGTTTAATGATCACCTGCTTCCCTCTAAAGAAGTATGTACCAAGAATAACTATATATAATTATCATCGTATTGTGAAATAAGTGCAGCACATTTGAAAACTTATCAATAGATGTATACCATGACTAGTTAGTGCTTTGAACGTCGGCACCTTTCAGCGCATAAAAAAATTAACATTTCAACCGAACTTTAAGCTGCTATTGTTTTGTGGCCAATATATATAGGACCACGGACTTTTGAAGCCGTTATCCAACTAATATTATAAATGAAAAAGTCAGTCTGTCTGTTACGCTTTCAGAGTTAATCCGTTATTTAAGTAAGTTTCGAACTCATGTTACAACAATTTTCATTGAAGGTACAAATACTAATTCTAGCTTGTTGTTAGAGGGTGGAATAGGTATAACAGTGGCGTGGCCAGGTTGTGGTTCTCTGGCCTGGCGAAGTTTCGGAACTCACCGGTCCTTCCGGTGACACTGTTAAAACCATTAGGTAGCCCTAAAACATTAGTCAATTCGAAAAAAAATCAGAGAGCTAGTCTCCTGCCGAGACTCCAGCGACTAGTAGTGACGGTATTAGATGCTGATTATATCTAAGTCGTGAACTTAGCTATAGTGCCTTAAACTAAGCTGATCTGTGGGGTGGTGATGCGAGCATCTTGCCGATACAAATAGAATGCGCCAGGGCCACATTTTTTTTTAAATTGTACCACTTGGTATGTTGGCGCAATAAAAATATATTGGTTTCGTAATAATTCAATTAATATTTATAATACATCAGTTATGGCACTATTTATGCTCAAGTGAAATTTATCAAAATGGATTACGCAATAAACGAGCTGTCAACAGCACACTACAATGTCACCGGTGACAAGTTTAATAGAATAATGTACGCGTCTATCACAATTGATCGCTTGTGAATTTAACACAGCGTGTCTAGTCTAGTTATATATAGTAAACAGGGACGCAGGTTTATCGAACGCCCTATTTTAAGCGACCCGTACGAAGTTTAGCTAGTAGGTACGTCAAATAACGTCGAACAATATTTAGATATTGTTCATGTGATATTTATTGTCTTTGGCGGACTGGGTCGGAATGGTTCTCGGTTTATGACCATAAAGTCATAGATACATAGATAGATAATATTCATCTTACATTATTTCTATATCATCGAGCGCTAAGCAGTTTCATAGAAACCCCTATACACAAATGACAACAAGACTACAGATGTAGTAGTTTCACATTTTCCTTGAAAAAAAAATGAAGAATTATTTAATAGTCAGTCTAATTATAAAGCAATGAATACTTGCCTAAGAGCGATCTTTTTCTTGTTAACGTTAAGATGACAACGTGCGAAATAATTATTGCTCGATTTTAAATGAAGTTATACGGTACGTCATGCTTGTAAGTTTCAAACGAAAAATCTGTTAATTTGCAATTTGGATATCACACCACGTTTTTGTAGGCAGTAAAAAAAATTTGCTTTATATTTGGTTAACAAAGTACAAAAATTTAGAAATACACTTACATTAACATAAACATTTTTAATATTATGCTTAATAATTATCACTGTGCAGAAGTATAATTTGGTCGTAAGTGGTTGGGTTAGATAAGAAAAATGAAATATAATATAAAAATTTAATAAATTAGACCTCCAATTTACACCAATGTCTGGACAAGAATATTAATGCACATGAAACCTAGGTAGTATTTTACTTAAATGTTTTTTTACAATCTGTTTTTCTCCACTAAAGTCCACAATGGTTTGTGAATTTATGCAGTTTTGGCACTCACAATGTGTTTTGAGTTTTGCTACATGAACTGATACTTTAAATAGAAAATATATTCAAAAGTTTATTATACATCGTTATAGCGAAATAAGGGTAGGGCATTAAAATATTACCAAGCCTCCAGCGGATATTAGAAGCGAGATCGAGTAATCGATCATCCATCATTATTAGCCTTTCTAGGAATCTGGCATTTACCCGCGACTTTTCATGCAATAATTTTTTTGTAGTCCATATGTTAGTTATGTCACCTTTCAAAGCTCCGTCGATTCCTTCCTAAAAGATTCCATATCTATTATCAATATATCAAGGTTTTTTATTCACTATGCAAAGTCAAGTCTGTAATTTAAAGAAAAAGGTTCTATATAACGCTGTTTGCCAAAAAAGTTATTTAATTTTTCTCTTTTACATTTCGATTTTTGTTTATAGGATGAATTTAACTGAACTATTTAAATATATATTTCATACAAGTCATACTTAGGATTATTTACTGCGAGTATTTAAACTTTGTTCTCGAGAAAACGATAGATCTCTCTCAGTCTTCCCCGATCGATCTGATTTTTGTGATTTGGAGAGTTAAACAGTGATAAATGCTAATGTTTATTCCAAGACTAAAGTCCACGCGAACGTAGTTGCGAGTAAAAGCTAGTTTCAAATATAAATATTCGTTATTTTATATATTGGTCTTTACTGAAAAATAACCAACATTAAGCCATGATGAAATAAATTAATTGCAATTACAATTAATATAGATATTAAAGTTGCCAGTACGCTTTACTAGAAATGGACGTCTTAATTTCATATCAATTAATATAAATATATCTTAATTGGCAGGTAGCCTACTGATGTTATTGCGTTTTCTAACGTTTAATTAATTATTTTTTACCGTAAAAACCTCCATTTCCATCGGTTAGAATCTTATAAATATCCGATAGGAAGGCAAGAAACGGAGACGGATGTAACGGGAGTTAGATGCAAGCATGGAGCGGATCCGCAGCGACAATACAAGAACAAAACAACATTCTATTTAAGAACTGTGTTAAATACATAAAAATTACCATCGCAGAATAATTGACTTTGCAATATTTAAGTAGCGATCGCGCGGTGGTTATAACATTGACAGATAACGATCATATTTATGATTATATTTGACATTCGGTATGTTTATAGAGAAATTATATTAATCATCATCCTCTTGCCATCATCCCACTCTAAGTGGGGTCGGCACAACATGTTATAAACATGCTGTCACATGATTTGGCTGCGTTTTTACGACCGGCCACCTGCCTGACATCAACTTACCTTAATAGTATTTTACGACACCTCGGTAATAAATGAGGTTGGTCTATTCTACTCGGCCGGATATCACACGGCAGGTCGACTTACCTTAGTCGCCTTTTACAACACCTCGGTAAGAAACTATGGTGGTACTATTCTATTCCGCCGGATACCACACGGCGTAAAGAAATTATATTAATCACTTCTCAATTTGATCACAAACTTTAACCATAAACAAAAGTGTACATACTCGATTATGTGTCAAATGCATTGTAGAGTGCGTAAGGGTTTTTTTGTTGATTTAATGTATTTTTATGCATTAATTTAATTAAAAATATATTCGCAGTTTGTATTTCTTGTCTATATAAACTATAGTACTGCTAAATTTAACACTCCTCCGTCCCCGTAACTTGCATTAGACAAAAGAGTACAAAGTGTATGCAGAATATGTTTGCAAACTTGTTTACCGATTTCAGTAAAGAGAAAAAATGTAGTCTTTTTTTGATACACCCTATCACTGAAAGTCACATATTTGAAGCCTGCATATGTTTACACTCCATGCAGGTCGAAAAAAATAGTATTTTTATTTATTTTTTTATTTATTATGACAAGCCAATAGTACATAAACATACTTATTAATACACTTTTTCATAAGGCAAGGCAAAACTATTTTTGAAGGCGAGTACAGCTTTATCGTAGATTATTAAGTACAAAGATTATTTATATTACTAAAAGGAGACAAATTAACTTATTCTTACAGAAAATTTTGATAAAAACTTTTATGAATGTATTGTAGATTTTTTAAAATAATTTTTGTTGCTATTATCATTTTAGAGAATCGTAACACCATGATTTAACGACATAACTTTACCTGTTAATATACATAATTAAAACTTTAAATGTTCCATAATAAGTTTTAATAAGACCAACTAATTTAGTTGAAATTTATTATTTTAAAGCTTTATGTTAAATTAAATTTTAACCCCTCGTTAAAATTCATCTAGGCATAATGTTGCCTTTTAAATTTAAGATAAATACTTAATTTTGTAATTGAATTTATTAGGATACTTATCTATTCATTAGCATAAATTATTATATAAGCAATCCTATTTTTAGAACATTATGTGTGTATTAAAATCTTATTTTATTTATTCAAATTGGGACATATATTCTATTTTTACATGGAATGATTGTCAAAAGACCTTTACGATTCTTTTTAGCAGTAGTACACCAGTAGGCATAGAATCTTCAACATCTAGTAGCATTTTGTATGAAATGATTTCGTCAATTGAAAATAAATATACAGGACATTTACACACACGTTGGTCCGTCTCCAAAGTGATCATCATAATATTAAATATTGTAGTAAATAAGTATTTACCAGTTGTCTGCCACCGATATAGGTATAAATACATATGTATACACCCAGACTCGAAGAACCAACAAATTGTTTACAAATGTTTGCCTTCGGCGGAATCGAACCGGCGACCTGCAGAGCTGAAGACAGCGTTACTACCAACTCTGGCAATGGGCTATGGCTAGTCGAATTTGAAGTTAAATATATTGTCTACAGATTTCGGAATTAGCATATTTTTAAATTATTTAAACAGAAACTTGAAATTATACGTTACTAACACCAAAAACTTTACTTCCAGATAACACATAATGCGAGATTTATACTCATTGAATATAAAAAATTAAATATATTAAAGACAACAGGATTTTGTATTTAAAAAAAGAATTGTATTTAAATCAATTTCCTAAACATTAAAATTTCAACTACCAATACCTTCATGATTTTTCGAATTCTTTAGGCGACATAAATCTTGTATTGCGATAAAAAACGATCGAATCCACTGGCACCTTTAAGATTTCATAGCCATCAAACACTGACAGATCCGATTGAAGCAATAAAATGGGTATGTAATGAGATAATTAACGCTTCTCCACGCTTGGGTCGAGCAAAGAGCATCACTCGAGACACGAGTCACAGAGTGAATGTAAAAAGTGACCTCGAGAGGGAATCTCGAGTCAACAACGTCATTGGTAAAGGCGGGACTACAATAACTAGAATGTTCTATAAATTACATACTTTACTACTAATATCAGTTTTAGTAATTTTTTTTTATTGTAATCTGCCATTACTTTTTCATCTATAGATATAAAACGTCCTCAAAAGCTGATGGTCTAAATTGCGATCGATTTTCTCTAAATCTACTGAATGGATTTGTGTATGGCTTTTACTAATAGATGCGATTCTTGAGGAAGGTTTAGGTTAATGGTATATTGTCCGCAACTAATAAACCGATTTTGATGAAATTTGACTGGAAGACAGAGGTAGTTGTAGAGCAACCTATAGGCTTTTTATGCTAGAATTTCATAGGGTCGGGATTTACGCGGGAAAAACTTTGCGACACACTGATTTCCACGCGGGCGATGCCGCAGGTAGAGTTATGTATACTGTAAGCACACGTCGTTTTATATGTTTTAAGATATTGTTGTACTTAATAAGAATAGGAAGAAGCACCACTATCACGTTATAAAAGCCTTCTGATATTAAACAATATTAATTTCTACTTTATCAATTTTAAGTAAAATCAATAAATAATATCGTTGTAAAGATAAAATAAACCAAAAACTTAAACGGACGAGGTCTATATGGACGAAGCATTAGATTTGTAGAAAAAGGTCCAAATAAAAGCATTGGAACAGTCAAAGCTGCACCTGCGTTACGCGACAAAAAACCAAAATACGATGCGCCTTTTATTTCTCAAAAGCACTTTAATAATAAACACGGATTAACTTTGTTATCTGGAAGTGACTTTTATTTTACAAACTACACTGAAAAGAGTTATGATTATCGAACATTTTAAACTGAACAATATATTTTAATAGGGCACCTGAAATGTTTTTAATTGTAAATTGTTTTATGGAAGTTTATTTGTTAGATTAGATTAGTTAATATAAAATTGTTTAAAAGATTGACCGCCGAGTCTCTTTCTGGTTCTTCTCGGTAAGAGCAACTTTCCGAACCAGCTGTAGCTTCATTAATCATATTGATCCTTGACGAGTGAAAAGTGCTTCAAAGAGCTTATTTGAATCAAGTAATCTTATACTTTGATTTGATTTCATTAGAACTCTGACATAGTTCTTTCAGACTCAAATTTTAATACAATATATACTCGTATATAATAGGCATAACAATGATCAGGAACTAGGTAATAATATGTTTAGTAAGTTAGAAAAAAACTTAAAATATGAAATTTATTAAAATGAAAAAAAAAACACGTTGTTAATGTTAGGACATATGAATATTACTTTATAGCATCTCATTGACAAGAAATAACAGCACGACATTTTGGTATTGAAGATGCTCCAAAGACAAGTAAATGACTGATTAATTAGTCGCTTAAGTTGCTTTATACAACAGATTATATACGTCGAAAATCGAGACTTAGAAAAACCACCCACTGAAAGACTTGAGAATACTATTGCTAACAAAAATAACTGTTACATAGGAGTAAGAGCATATTCGAATGTAGACTTCGGTTTAGATACATAAATAGGGTTATAGGTTCGAAAACAATTAATAGTATTTAAAATAAACTTATTAATGAATTCCATCTATCTATGTCCGATGTCACACTCGCAATATGCTTATAATTAAATTAAACTATCAAATTATAGTTATGTTAAATAAAAGTTACTTTAAATTAAAGTTAAAACCACATATTAAGCGTGTAGCTGAACAGTAGTTATGTACTGTTGTTAAATTATACAGATTTCTGATAATATAATAAATATGTTAGACATTTTATTTCGTAGTGCTTAATTAATGTTACAAAAATAATTATGAGATTAGGATTTAATTAGGACTATGTAAATCATAGTACCACAAATATAAACTTTAATGATATGTGACTAGATAATATTTAGATTTGATAGATGTTCAAAGACCACTGTCTAGTAGTTACATTGGACATATGTCCACCGATATCGGATTGATCAGTCTTTTGTACTGTCTCTAGATATTGTGTGGAGAAGGTTTCATTGAATAAAAAAGAAAATTTAACGCAATAACCCATGCTTGTGTTCATTCGCCTAAACGGTCATTATGAAAATTATCCTATACCAAATGATTTGAAAGTTTTTACGTGAATTTCAGGGTAGCGAAGTAGTTTTAAGCGTTTCTTCAATATGAAAACCTTGGTTGGTAGATTACATATATACTAGGCATTTTCTAGGAATATACAAAATTTCACGATTTTATACATTCACTTCTTTTCATGTGAATCGTATGATTTTCCACAATTCCTTCTATACATTAGTTCTTCTATATAGGAATACTCATAGACTCACCAGGGGGTATGAGCCCGAGAACTAAAATTGGCTATCTTAATATAGCTGGTTGTTTTATTTTTATATTCACGATACTTTAAATCTATGACGTACGCAGTGTGGTATCCGGCTGAATAGAATAGTACCACCCTCATTTCTTACCGAGGTGTTGTAAAAGGCGACTAAGGAAAGTCGACCCGCCGCGTGGTATCCGACTGCATAGAATAGACCACCGTCATTTCTTACCGAGGTGTCGTAAAAGGCAACTAAGGTAAGTGACTCACCGTGTGGTATCCGACTGCGTATAATAGACCACCCTCTTTCTTATCGAGGTGTCGTAAAATACGACTAAGATAAGTTGACGTCAGGCAGGCGGCCGGTCGTAAAATACGTAGCCAAATCATGAGACAACATGTTTATGACATGTTGTGCCGACTTAGAGTGGGATAAGGGCAGGAAGATGATGACGATACTTTAAATCTATGACGTCACTATCAGCACCCGTTAATGAATTAAGCAAAATTATTTCAATTGAAAAAATATATATAAATAATCTCTGCGATAACCGTTCGCTTAAAACATTTCAATATAAAAGCCACACTAAACGGGCCATCTCCGTATCTTCATTGTGGAGCATCCGGAGGCATTCAAGACGCACGTGTCCCTTTGAGATGCCCCCAGATTCAAGATGCTCGAGTGTTCAGAGGGGATTGTCAATGTATGGAGTCTTGATTCTTTGTAAGTAGATCGGGGTAAAACATATTATATATCGCGGGTTTGGTAACAATTAGTATCTAGTAGATGCAGCTTTACTTAAAGTAAATAAGTTTTACATAAAGTTATTCCTTCGTACGCCGTGTGGTATCCGGCTGAATGGAATAGTACCACCCTCATTTCTTACCGAGGTGTCGTAAAAGGCGACTAAGGTAAGTCGATCCGACGTGTGGTATCCGGCTGAGTAGAATAGACCAACCTCATTTCTTACCGAGGTGTCGTAAAAGGCGACTAAGGTAAGTTGACCCACCGTGTGGTATCCAGTTCAGTAGAATAGATCACCCTATTTCTTACCGAGGTGTCGTAAAATACAATTAAGTTGACGTCAGACAGGCGGCCGGTCGTAAAAATGCAGCCAAATCATGTGACAGCATGTTTATAACATGTTGTGCCGACCCCACTTAGAGCGGGATTAGATCAGGAGGATGAAAGTAATTCCTTCGTACATTCCTTTATTTTATTCTAAATTAAAAATATAAATTAAACCAAAATGATATAAAAGAAAGAAATATACTTATCGAAGAATACGTAGAAAAAATATGCATACAACATTGAGAATTCAGCAAGTCGATGTGTGTAATACGCCTACTCGCTACCAAAGTTGGATAACGGCGGCAAGTCATGGAAATAGCGGGAATTTAAGGCTATAAAGCCTATATGTTTCTTCACAACCTCCTCTATCTTCTAGTGAGAGTCTTATCTAAATCAGTTTAGCCGTTCAAGAGAATGACCCTATTAACACAAACCATTCTCAAGAATTAGACTGTCTATAAGTAAAAATTAACCAAAAAACCGTTCCGTAGAATTGAGATAATCTATCACATATATTTGGGTACTTTGTTTTACATATATGTACAGACTAGTTGTATCCCCAACTTCGTTTGAAACACTTAAGTGGTTTAAGTACCCTCAATAACTGTATTACCCTGTTTGAAACAAAAACGGTATTTTGTATCCTACATGTTGCCCCTGTGTCTTCATCTTTCCTACATTTCATAAATATTCGTCTGGAGGTTATCCTCCAGACGAATATTTATGAAAGTGAAAGTGTAACAGAGAGAAAGACTTTCTCATTATATTATACATATATCGTCATTAACCCTGCAAACATTTTTATTTTGAATTGCTAATAATAACTGAATGAGTTGACAGATAAAAAGGGAAAGATTTTGATAATTGATAATGGCGACTGGCTTTGAATTACAGAAAAACAATTATATCGTTTTTAGTGTTATACATTTGGATCATCTTCAATCAATCCTGCTAATATTATAAATGCGAAAGTTTGTGAGTATGGATGTATGTTTGTTACTCTTTCACGGCGAATCCGCTGAACCAAAATCGATGAAATTTGGCAAAATTATTCATTATACACACATATAGGCTATACAAATCCTGTTAATTCTACAAGAATAGGATGACATTGAAAAGCGCTATCTATTATCGACCTAAAAATTAAGTGGGTTAAAATTAGTCAATCATAAGACTAAGTTATTATAGGGCAATAACATGTTCAATAACAAAATAGTCAGATGTAATAACATATTTATAACTATGCAACATAAGTGTAGTAAATACATACTCGTAAAGTCAAAGTGTCGTTGGACACATGTCAAACAATGGAGCCATATACGACGAGACAATAAAGCTAGGTTCACATTCAATATGTCTTGATATTACGTCAAAAATGCTAAGATATCATATAGATATCCGCAAAGTAAAACCTATTTCTATAAATTAACTGTTAGGTATACAAATCCACTTTACAGGCAAATTTTGAAAATTTCACTAAATCGAACCGTATAGTAATTTTTTTATGTTGCATTTTTATGTACCTATTGTGCATTTAAATACTAAATATAAGCCTCCATTAGTTTCTTCTTATATTACATGGAGTTTTGAAATCAAATTTAAAATACATTACCTGTTGTATAGTATTAGTTGTTTAATCTATGGCTATAAAGAATGTTCATTATTCTATAAATAATATACTAAAATTAATCTTTGTGCAGTATTTTTTAAATGTTAATTTGATGAAAAAATTGTATGATTAGCTACACGTTGTACTAAAAAACAAGACAAACCTCGACTTTTTCTAAACCTTTTTCTGTAATAATATTGTTTGCACATAATTTTGTCATTGTTTTATTAATTCACTTATTAAAATCTTTGATATAAACTAAAATAAAATATTTATTTTATTCAAATGTCAAAAATTTAATGTTTTATATAAAATCGATTATACTCACGTCTCATTATAACGGGTGAGCCCGACTAGTTAAATCAAAGCCCAAGGTTTGTATATAATAATTATGAATACTGTTCATGATAGTTTATATTACATCATCATCGTTTCCTTATCCTTATCCGACTCTAAGAGGGGTCAGCACAATATGCCTGATAGTTTATATTACATAAAAAATTATTTAAACACATATAATTAAAAACATTAAAATTAATGGCTGGCAGACTGGACTGCAGATATATAAGACATTGCTGCGCTATTTCGAATGGAATAGCGCAGCAATGTCTTATATATCTGCAGTCCAGTCTGCCAGCCATTAATTGACCCAATGACCCAAATTATTTTTTTTTATATTTCTATAGATGTATATATATATACATATATATACAACTTTACTTACTATATATATATATATATATATATATATATATATATATATAGTAAGTAAAGTATAGTAGTATATATATATATATATATATATATATATATATATATATATATATATATATATATAATACAATTAAGTGCTTTTTAAGGTACTAACATATATGTTAAGCTACTAACAAATGAGTTTTGTTACTTGATATATTAATAAATAAATAAAAAAATAGTGTGACATTATGTTCTTAGCTTTATGATTCGCGCGCAATACATTCGGCGTTGCTTCCGGCAAGCGTTGATGTCTTTTAGTGCACTACTGAATGCCTTATACGGCTACGGCCTACGATCGCATGGGTGGACTCAATGCATTCATTTGAATTGTATCGTGTGACGGCAACTAACTATTCTTCAGAAATAGATTCCTTTGCACAAGTATTTTATTGGTCTGTGTAGAACATATATTTTCTTTTATCGCTGATTTTTGCAAAATAATATTCTCATTACTTTTGTATTATGGACCTCCGCAAAGTAATGCCAAATTCTATAAATTATTATATTTTGTGTAAAACATCTGTGTATTAGCGTGTACTTATTTGTATGTATTTTTATTATAATACACCTTCATTTATATTAGAACTTTCCTAATCCAAGGGTTGTCTGGAAGAAATCGCTACGAAGTGATAAGACCGCCTCTTGTACTTTAAAATGTTTACTTTTAGTGATCGTATTGTGTATACTATAACTTTGTGGTGTACAATAAAGTATATAAATAAAAATAAAAATATTTTGTTATATTTTTAGATCATTATTTTTTACTTTTATTAGTGTGGTATTTAATAAAGCGTACTAAGGTAAGCCGACCCGCCATGTGGTATAAGGTCGAGTAGAATAGAACATCCTCATTTTTTACCGAGGTGTCGTAAAAGGCGACTAAGGTAAGTTGACCCACCGTGTCGTATCCGGCTGAGAAGAATAGATCATCCTCATTTCTTACCGAGGTGTTGTAAAATACGACTAAGATAAGTTGACGTCAGGCAGGCGGCCGGTCGTAAAATACATATCCCAATAATGTGACAACATGTTGTGCCGGCCCCACTTAGAGTAGGATAAGGGCAGGAGGAAAAAAAGTGTGGTAGTCAATAAAAGTTTCATTCATTCATTCATTATTTTACTTGGATAGATCTTGACCACATTTATGATTATATTTGATACTACACATGATCTAAGATAATCCGTGCTTGTGAATGAGATATAATAATCAATTTATTCAAATTTTAATGATGGAGACAAAAGCTGTATTTTAATTTATAACGAATATACATAACAAGTTCTAAGCAGTTGGCCTTAGATAATTAGCTTTTACGCGCGACTCCATCTCCTTAGGTATAAAGTAACATATTCGATGGCGTACTTCACTTATAAGGATCTCCATACCAAAAATAGTACTAATCTATTTATATAACAAGATCTAGATAACATAAAAAAATGCCAAGCAAATAAATATACTTTACAATTTTCAATATTGTATAGATAAACTCGAATAACTATTTTACGTATTTTTGTGTTGTCTTGAAATTCAGCTTACTACATTGTTGGTGTCACCATTTTTATTCTTATATTCACTCAACGCAATCATTTAACAAACTATAATTATAGAATACTAGGAGATAAAAATTATAACACTCTGTCGTAGTTATTTTCATAGGAAATATGTTAAACTATTTGCAAGCCTATTAAAGTATAATATTTCCCTTCAATATCAGCAGAAATTGATCATTTATTGATAAAACGACTCATAAAGCTAATAATAGTCTGTGTTCTTATACATGAGGTGGAAGCTATGTTATTAAAACCTAAGGTAAGATTAATCTTTAAATTAAGGCGAATCTTACATTTACTATAAGTTACTGATGTTAGATTGCGCGTTTTGTATTTAACATTTGGTTAAAATTCGTTATTAATAATAACTGTGTTGGCCAAAAGATAAAGCACCTTCTTAAGAATATTTCGAGTGCAAAAAAGTGTACACACTTATTAATTGTCTTTAGTACTTTTTCTATTATACATCGTGCTCTTTATGGTGAAGAAAAACATTATATTGTCGCATTTCCTTAGAGTATTCCTGGGATACATCTGGGATCATTCTCTGTTGAAGCAATTTGTTTGACCTGAGCTCCATTAGAGAAAAATAGCAATTCAATATTCGTAGGTCACTAGCGATACATAAGGGATACTATATATAAGGGATGTTTTGATTCCTTCAATAAATATCATTTAAGTTTTCATTTCACTTCCTAAATTATAGACATATTAATTAAAGCGACCATTTTTATACATTTCTAAGTTAACAACGAAATTTAATGCCATGTTACCTTTTTAGTTTCGCAGTAAATTGTTCAGAATTTCAACATTCATTTAAAGGAAAGTAATTTTAAAAATTAAGTAGGTATTAAATAAATATTAAAACAACCAAAAACTGAATAAACAAAGTTAGAAACTAGTTTCGAGGTTTCTATAGTGATAAATATTGGATCAGATTTGTATCAGTTGGTCGGTGAAAAGCGCATTCGCCTTAATGTAAAAAAAGTGGTCCGTATAATCAAACAAACAACAAGTCGTTTTAAACTAATCATGTCATTATAATAATATATGGCCCATGCTGAATTTCGCACTAATCTGTCTTCAGTGAAGGATCATTTCCTTTGCATTAATAATGCCCTTCTCACAAATAATAACTTTTTTTTTAAATTAAGGGGCTTGTGTTAAGTTACGTGAAATAAACATGCAATATTATCTATTATATTGATAAAAATAAGGAAATGGTAGGTATACTTGTCAAGACAAAGTGCGGTGATACGTCAGTCTAATGAGGCGTATCTGGATTAAGAAATAAAATACCTACTTTTCTATGCCCACTGTTGAGTTCTCCACGATATTTTAGAATAGTACTATGCTGTTTACCTTTTTACACGGTGATGACTAAACACTAAGCTTGATTAAAATATTTTGTAGTTTATGCTTCTGCGCCATAGGTTTTAGAGAAGTGGTGTCATGTCAATTACAGAGTAAATCTACGCAATCATTTCGGTGCAAACGCATTGTCTGACTAAATGTTCTTCATCTATATTGGCTTTATCAGTAGAAGCTCATAGTTATAAAATTGAACCAGCAGTTCAAACGAATAAACTTTGCACAACCTTTTCCACAAACTTTTACAACCGTTTCCTATTAGAATAATCATGAACATGTGTTAGCCTATAAATTATTTAAAAAAATGATAATTCCATAAAAAAAACCTAAAGGCACACGTTCAAACAGAACGGATATCGAACTTCCAAAGTATTCCACTAATTACGGCTGCTATAAATAATTTTTGCCCGCTGGCGATACGCTATTACGCGGATTAGTAATTTGTTTTTGGCTACCTGTGTTCCCGATCAGATCAATCGAGTGTAATTGATTTTAGATCTTATGTGAAGGATAGCATGAGCTAATATGTGATGTATTATTTAAAAACTAAGGCTTCCGCCCGTACCTAAAGCCTTCTCAAAACTGTATATTGTAATTAAGAGAGACTAATTGGAATACTGCAATTTATCGGGATTATAACGTTTTGAAGGTCGTATGATTGGGAGCGGCCAAAGCATTTTTGATTGTTCCATAAAAATCTGAATGCATATTGTTTTTCGCTTGAGTTATATTATATTTCAAATTCCAATTATTCTTTAATCAAATAAACTTGCAAACAAGTGCATTTGAATCGTTAGCTCTACTGATGGTTCGGAAAGCTGTTCCTACCGAGAAGAGCCAGCAAGAAACTCGGTGGTTGCTCTTTTAAAAATCTAATTCTTATTACGTATCTGCGTGTACTTCAACGAGATAAAAATTTGCCTATCTCTTCCTCAGCTTTTCAACTACCTTCATCCCTAAAAATTATATCGTCACAACATCTCGAGGCGGAAGAACTTTTAAATCGATGGTCTGTAAATTAATTTACTTGTAATTAAGTAGTATCAGCTAAATTTTAATGACGTTTATCAATTCTAAAGCTTTTGTTTTATATGCTTTGATTTCACAACCTAACACCTTCTCATCTTAGGTCCCTAGAATTTTACTCTAGTTTTACTAAACTGACTCTGTAGAATGACTCAGGAGTTACGGAATATTTATAATGCGAAAAGTTGTGTTTAAAGGCAAATCTTTACTTCATTGTTAGCGTTAAGTTAATTAGATATGGATGATAAGTACTTTTTAGTTCGTCGTACATGGTACATGCAAATTAAGTTCAAGGAAACAAAGGACGTTACTCGACATGTGGCAAGGACGCACTTGGAATATTGTAATGGACAATAATAAAGACTTAATTGTAATAAGCATAAAAGCATATTATTTACACGATGTGATGTTTTATTACATTGTAATATATTTATTTGGCTATCCAACAGCATTACATATATTATAATCCAACATATCTTACTAATATTATAAATGCGAAATTTGTAAGTATGGATGTATGTTTGTTACTCTTTCACGGCGAATCCACTGAACCAATATCGCTAAAATTTGGTACAATTTTTACTTATATACTTATACTTACTTAAGTATAAGTATATACTATACTTATATACTTTTACTTATAACATATAGGCTATAAAAATCTTGTTAATTCTACAGGATTAAGATGACATTAAAAAGCGCCATGTATTATCAACCTATCACACGACAACAGTCCACGCGAACGAAGTTGCGGGTAAAAGCTAGTATCCTATATAGTCTTAAATTAATTATGCAGTGCCAATTATAGGAGATCACATCATTCTTATTCACAATATTACACTGAAAACATAAAAAATACAACATAAAGTCTCAAATATACTCTGACGTTAAAATTGTGTACATTTTCTCGTATCTATTTTATGATATAATTTTAAATACTTATGAATGAATATGTAGGGTGCATATGTTGATAAGTTGACTTACGTCCTTTTATATGTTTATCATAGGCAATAGGCAAAAAAAGGCATTAGGATTACCTAATTTATATATGGTGAATAATATACATACATTATTAAAACCTACTTTGATGAAATAAGCTTGAAAAAGAAAGTTATATTTCGGACATAGTGTCATCATCATCCTCCTGCCCTTATCCCACTCTAAGTGGGGTCGGCACAACATGTTATAAACATGCTGTCACATGATTTGGCTGCGTTTTTACGACCGGCCGCCTGCCTGACATCAACTTACCTCTGTCGTATTTTACGACACCTCGGTAAGAAAGATGTTGGTCTATTCTACTAAACCGGATACCACACAGTGAGTCAACTTACCTTAGTCGCCTTTTACGACACCTCGGTAAGAAATGAGGTTGGTCTATTCTACTCAGCCGGATACCACACGGCGGGTCGACTTACCTTAATCGCCTTTTACGACACCTCGGTAAGAAAAGAGGGTGGTACTATTCTATTCAGCCGGATACCACACGGCGTATGGTGAATAATATACATACATTATTAAAACCTACTTTGATGAAATAAGCTTGTAAGAGAAAGTTATATTTCGAACATAGTGTGTACATAGTATTATACTACTCATAAAGGCAGATGGAGGGCTCGCGAGGAGGGCATGCGGTGAACAGGTGGTTTGCTTCGCCCACACAGATGAAATTATCTCTGCCCGGACGACCTTCCACAACCTTCAAAGTACGCCTAGCCCTTAAGAGTGGGCACACGCCTCCGCGGTTTCGTTTAAACTTTTTACGTAGGTTAATTTTAAGCATCAATATTAGTATAATTGCGCAATTCTGTCTGTTAACGTCTCAGGGCTAATCCGCTGATTATTCGTCGACTAATATTAATTCAATTTAGTACAGATAATTTCTTACCGAGGTGATTAAAGATGACAAAGGTAAGTCGACCCGCCGTGTGGTATTCGGCTGAGTAGAATAGACCACGCTCATTTCTTACCTAGGTGTCGTAAAAGGCGACTAATGTAAGTCGGCCCGCCGTGTAGTATTCGGTTGAGTAGAATAGACCGCCCGCTCTCTTGTCGAGGTGTTGTGAAAGGCGACTAAGGTAAGTTAACCCACCGTATGGTATCCGGTTTAGTAGAATAGACCACCCTCTTTTTTACCGAGGTGTAGTAAAATACGTAGGTAGCCAAATCATCTGACAACATGTTTATAACATGCTGTGCCGATCCCATTTAGAGTGGGATAAGGGCAGGAGGATGATGATGATTTTCTATAAATTTTCTAAAGTTCAAAACTTACAAAATTATTTTCGAATTAATTACAAAATGAACTTAAAATTTGGCACAAGCAAAGCATTTATACCGGGTTAACATATAGCATACAATAAATCCTATTTTCTTTCCAGAACACGAGAAAAACATTCATTATATTAAAGAGGATAGTTAAACGCTTAAACTGACGCGAAGAAGTCGCGGTTACCAATAGTCATTAAAAAATGTTAAAGCGATGATGCAGAACAAGATAGAAGATGCCTATCAATCAAGCCACACTAGCTTTAAAAACACCGATATTGAATGAAAATCTGTTATATAAAATTGCATTTATAATAGATACAGAATACCTACGTAAGGTTTTTTCATGTTAATAGGCTGTTTAATATTCAAAAGGGATAGGAGATTTTATCGTTAATGTATTCGATATCACGCGTCAAAATTGCAACAATACTATTAAAGTTCTGCTCTCTCATTACATATTCTGAATTGCAAACCTAAAAAACTAATTTTTTTACACCGACATTAAAATTCAGTACTAAGTTCGGAGTCCGTTAACAAAAACTGCTTTACGAAGTAAGTCAACAACCCATACATTGTGTACAGTCCATGCGAGCTTATTTTTTGTTTGCTACACAAAAGGGCTATATCCGGCTTTTGAAAGATCCGTCCGAGACCGTTTCCGCGAAATCCATCGCAATACTCAAGAAACGGGAAGTATATCCGGAACAACGAAAAAACCATGTTCTTCACTTCGAATTCATATAAAACTGTCGGAAATCTAATGTCTATGCAAATTGATCATAATAAGCTATTTACAATCTTGTTTGAATAGTATTTTAACATAAAATGAATATTAGTTTGGTGATAAATGACCAACAATTTTAATTTTTTTATTAGCAGCTATTAAATTATATATTCCTTGAATGAAATAAACTTCTAAGTTTATTTTTCACGTTCAATTAAATTACAAAGCAATAGAAAAAAAGTTTATGACAATATCCAGCAGCTAATAAATTAATATTTCTTACGGTGTTCTTACGGCTAAAAAATCTGTTCCATCCGATTTTATGATACCTGTACAAGTAACAGTAAAACAAAAATTATTGAGATTCACATTACTATCAATATTGAATTCAGAAGAATGTCCGGCAAATCTAGACCTCAGATGTGTATGCAAAAAATTAATGTTCCCACAGCTAACAGGTTGCCAAATAGTAGGTCTTCCGGTCGGAAGTAAGCCTAAAACCGATGGTCCTTCATGATAAAAAAAAGTGAATGGAATCGACGCACATGTCCCTGCATTGTCGAGTCCAACAATTATTATGATTAACATCTTTCGGACGTCGTTATAATGATCTGCCGTAATCCACTTCTGTTTTCTTCCTTCACAAAGACCGACAGGTGCGAACCGCTCTCGACAAACACATTTCGAATTTCCCACGCCATATCGAGATGTTTCTTTTAATAATGCTGCGGCTACATTAGCGGGGAAGTGTCGCGTAATGCGCATAATAATGTGTATCGCACACACACGATGTTCTGGTCTGCATAAGGCGGCAAAGATTCAGAAAGCGGCCTACGGTGAATATTTGTTGTCCAGTTTTTTGCATCAAAAACGATCAGTTTCTTTGCATTATATGTCAGTAAATTATCATTTATTACATGAAAATTAGACGAAAGAGGGGATGGTGGACTACTATTCACAGAAACCGAACGTCAAGGTCCGGACAACATTGAAGTGACGTAGGTGTAGCAACTCAAACGAATATTGATGCGACAAATTCCTTTGATTTGCCTGATTTGCCAGGTTACAGACAGTGCCCCGATACTACTTCGTCTGCGCCGAATACACCGCGTTACAAAGATGTACCCGGCCACATACATTGCCGTAGCCCGAATATTCGCCGTATCCCGCTAATGTAGCCCCACCATAAGAAATGTTCGGTTGTAATTCTCGACATGCAAAATTTTAGTGCTGCACGGATTTGCCAATCTTTCAATGCAAAACATTGATTGATGCGCGTTGAATTCGTAAGGTACAAATCAATTTTATATGCAAGCCAATATTGGGAAGTTATACGTACAAAAATTTATGCATTGTATGGCAACACATTAGCATCAACGTGTCAAGTTTAGGGGGTTATGCCACGCGGTCACAATTTTATCGTTGCTGAAGGTATTTTTGAATTTGACACAATGGGTGATTTATTTTTAAATAATAAAAAACCCTTTAATCCAAATATCTTTAACGTAATAGTAATTTTTATATCTATTTTTTTTGAAGGTCTAGTTCAATTATAAACATGCTACCTTTAAATTGACCCCTGAGTTTACGTTTTAGCGCGATATCAACTAATTTGTACAGCATTCTTGCTTGTCATGATAAAAGAAAAGCAAGAATGCTGTTACAAATTCCAACATCCATGTCATTGAAGTTGGACTTAGTTAAAAATTCAAATCTTTCAGCGTCACGGAACGCACTCCAACAAAGTAAAGTAACGCTCTGTTATAATCCCACTGCTGGGCATAGAATTCCTCTCCCCTTATGGAGAGAGGGTTTGGAGCTAAGATCTACCACGCTGCTACAATGCGGATTGCTAGGTTACACATATCCTCAGAATTCCCTAGAGATATACATATATGTAGGTTTCCTCACGGTGTTTTCCTTCACCGAAAAGCGTATGATAAATTGCAATTATCAATTATCATAAGTTTTAATAGAAAAACTCATTGGTGCCTGCCCGGGATTGAAGCCGTGACCTTGCGAAAGAGTAGCACGGTTTCACCGCTGGGCTCTCACAGCTTCTCTCACACACTCCAACAAAACGTGATAAATTTCTTCCGTCTTCCACACTCTAAGCAACAAGGCATTAAGGTTTTTTCATAAATAACCAAAACTGTTTAGCGGTAAATGTCCGGAAGCCTCAAAGCAGCAACAATGTCACTTCTGCTCATATCGGCACCTGCAATCCATGAAATGTGTCCTATACTTGTTTGCAACGCGCTTGTAATTACGTAATGATATATATGACAAAACGAGATCAAGTTGTCGCGTGAAGGGCGTGTAATAAAAAAATAATTATCCATTTAAGGGTCAAGGTCACTCGATAAAAATAAGATTAATATTTGCCCATTACCTTTTCTCCATGAAATTTAAATCGATATTACTCGGTTGACCGAGCTTTGCTCGGTAATTTTTTACAAATTAAAAAAAAAAACTTAAAAAAAAGAAAAAAAATAAGTAGTTGGGGATCGATCCTAGGTTTTTACATTCTCGACTTGACAGTTTGTGGCAAAAACAGTATCTTATATTCAATCTAATTTTTTTCATTTTTAATGCCCAATAACAGGGATAAAACGATTTTTTTATACATAAAGCTTAGCTAGATCGATTTTTCTCCGCAAAAACCCCCTACATGCTGAATTTTAGGAAAATCGTTGGAACCGTTTCCGAGATTCCGAAAATATATATTTATACATACAAGATTAACTAATTTAAATTTTAATCGATATAACAATAATTATTGTGTTATTTATTTCAGGTTTCTGAGGAGGATTTGCCGGATTGCAGAGCGAGGCAGGTGTGCAGTAAGGTGGACCTATACGACTCGACGCAGCCCTGGATTGAAAGGAAGTGTCGATGTTTGGGACACAGACCTTGTTCCAGGTAATTATCATATTCCTACCCCTACCCCACTCAAAGAGGGGTCGGCACAACATGTTATAAACATGCTGTCACATGATTTGGCTGCGTATTTACGACCGGCCGCCTGCCTAGCGTCAACTTACCTTAGTTGTATTTTACGACATCTCGGTAAGAAATGAGGTTGGTCTATTCTAGTCAGCCGGATACCACACGGCGGATCGACTTACCTTAGTTACCTTTGACGACACCTCGGTAAGAAATGAGGGTGGTACTAATCTATTCAGCCGGATACCACACGGCGTGCCTTGTTAATGTTAATGGTAATGAAACTAGTATAAATTTTTTTGAGTGCATTATATGGTAATTTCCTTTATAAATAGTTTTACACAGATAAAAATGTGTTTAAATGAAATTAAAGCAAAACATAAATTAACAATTAAATCATACTATTATATTTTACGATATAAAAATATTTTCTTGTTGCAAATATATTTAATAGAAACTTTTTATTTTAAATTTCTAAGTATAATTGCAGAAGTTTCTTTTTACAAAATGTAGATAAGTGGAAAAATACGAGATTACGAGTACATACAGAATTTGACATGGCGCATTCATAATAGGTTTTTGTTGAACGAAAATATAGTTTTTTTTAAATTTAGTTTATTTTATGTAAAAAATGCATAGTTATTTTTAACTGTGTGTTGAGCATTTCTTTTAGAAATCAAGTTTTTAGCTGAATCACTTATATAAAATTATGCAACATTTGATGTAAAAGGACGCGCGTTTCATTTCGCGCGTTACAAAATACTTAAGTATTTGGAGATGTTTTGGCATTTTCTGAAGGTTACTGTCCTTATATGCTTTATATAAATCGTACCACACGTGGGAGTACCATTATAGCTAGCAAGGCCTTACTATCATGTGGGCTTTAAATGGTGTCACACTATAATACTATTGGCTATATAAGTTAAAAAAACACTACTCATCATTCACCTGCCCTTATCCCACTCTAAGTGGGCTCGGCACAATATGTTATAAACATGCTGTCACACGATTTAGCTAGGTATTTTACGACCGGCCGCCTGCCTGACCTCAACTTACTTTAATCGTCTTTTACGACTCCTCGGTAAGATAGAGTGGTCTATAATACTCAGCAGAATACCACAAGGCGGAGCAACTTACCTTAGTCGTATATTACGACACCTCGGTAAGATAGAGAGTGGTCTATTATACTCAGCTAGTTACCACAAGGCAAGTCAACTTACCTTAGTCGTATTTTACGACATCTCGGTAAGAAAGTGGTCTATTATACTCAGCCGGATACCACACAGTGGGTCAACTTACCTTAGTCACCTTTTACGACACCTCGAAAAGCGTTTGACAAATTGCAGTTGTCAATTAGACACATAAGTTTGAGAGAGTAACTCATTGGTGTCTGTCCGTGGTTTGAACCCGTGACCTTTCCGAAAGAGTCACGCGGTCTTGCCGCTGGGGTATCACAGTATTTTTTGGCATGATATAAGGCCTAAACTACGCTGATCTGTTTAGCAGGTTTCATACCACGAAGGCGCACAGAGCGATTCGCTTCGTAATTTTTGATGCGCACAGCACGGGATTGGAATTCTCTCCCGGCATCTATCTTTCCCGATAATTATGATATGGGTACATTCCAAGCAAGGGTGAATAGGCATCTTATAGGCATGCGCGTTCCACCTTAGACTGCGTCACTGCTTACCATCAGGCATAATTGCAGTCAAGCGCTCGCCTATTAAACAATAAAAAAAAAATATGCAGATTGCCTCCTAATAGAAGTACCTAGTGTGCCAAAGGTTTAGTTTCACGTAAACTGATAAAAAAAACCGTTTAATTCGATCATCAATACAGTTAACACTCGAGTAAGAATATGTAGAATCAGCACTAGTAATAACAAGAAAATTTTGCCAATTTTCAGTGACCTATCCGATGAAGACAGCCACACCTTAGCGGACAAAACGACATTGTACAAAACGTGTGAACCCGTCAAGAGGCTACCCAAATGTCGTTATTTCAAAGACGCGGCGTGGATTATCTACTCCTTCCCCGATAGCAACGCAACACAGCAGATTGTCAATTGCCATTGTCCCAAGCAATCGGTCACGTACCTGTTGAAGAAGTTACCGTACACGACACCTAGCGGCGAACAGGGAAATCAGTATCAGTTCGCGTGTTCACCGCAAAGCGTAAGTTATATTTTGTATGCGTAGTTCTGTTAAGTACTGCTTGGTGGCGCTGTGTACAACCTTTTGAAATATATCAATGTAATATCTTGGTTAGCCGTGTGGTATCTGGCTGAATATAATAGTATCACCCTCATTTCTTACCGAGGTGTCGTAAATGGCGACTAAGGTAAGTCGACCCGCCGAGTGGTATCCGGCTTAGTAGAATAGACCATTCTCATTTCTTACCAAGGTGTCGTAAAAGGCGACTAAGGTAAGTTGACCCACCGTGTGGTATCCGGTTTAGTACAATAGACCACCCTCTTTCTTACCGAGGTGTCGTAAAATACGACTAAGGAAAGTTGACGTCAGGCAGGCGGCCGGTCGTAAAAACGCAGCCAAATCATATGACAGCATGTTTATAACATGTTGTGCCGATCCCACTTAGAGTGGGATAAGGGCAGGAGGATGATGATCTTGGTTTTGTAATTAACGTATAAAACTAAATCCTTCGCCTTGTATCTGTATTTTTGCCATAAAGCCAAAAACTGTTGAACGGCAATTCAAACGGTTTTTACGAATAAACAAAGTAATTCGCGACTAAGGTTTTTGTGTAACTTGTTAAGATTATATGAAAATACAATGAAAAAAGTCGTAAACTGGGAGCTTTCGTTGCAAACACTGACTATCCGTTTGAAATATAATCAAACGATTTTGAGGTTGGCTTAAGCTCCAACAGATCTCTCGATAAAAGGAGAGAGGACGCCTATACACAGCAATAAGATAGTAACTCGATGTTATTAATTATGTTACAAAAGTAAAAATAAAATTATTTTGCTATAATCAAAAAAAAAGAAGATTAATACATACCTAAAGAAAAATAAAAAAATAATCATATAAACGCCGCGTTTGTTTGTTGTCGTTTTACAAACGCAGGTTATAGCAAAATATTCTTCTATAAATCTTACTTTTGTGTAATAAAAGCAAGACAGTTGTATCACTTACATATCTATTTATTCTCCGGTAAAAGTTCAATATTTTTCTATTACAGAGGCTACGGTGCTCCCGGAAAGAACCGTGCAAGCTATTCAGCGCCAGGCGACGTCACGAGCAAATAGACGAGGTCAACGCGAGCACAATTTGCCAGTGCCCTAGGGACCATACGTGTCCCAAACATCATACCGAGCCTGGAGTATTACCAGGAGTCACCTATGTAGCTGAGGACATTCGCACGTACCACGGTTATTGCTTGCCGGACCCGCCGCCCGAAACCTACAGATTTGTAGGCGATAAAGACTGAAAACTCAAGTATTCCCCTAATATTGTGATCGCTTATTTTTAACTAAAAAGTGTACAGACGGCTATCGAAAATTAGGCAGTTTATAATTTGCTCATTACCTGTTTAGTACAAAAACTTAATAATTATATTAGGAATTCAAAAACATCATAATAGTTTAACAAAGAAGCGAGTTAGATTGTCGATAATATGAAGCGACGATAGTGGAATGGTTAGAGTAACGGACTTGCGATCGAGAGGTCGTGGGTTCGAATCCCGGCCATGATACTACCGACGTGAACCCACTCCTAACACAATTTAGCTTAGCTGGAAGGGTTTACAAATTTACTAGTAATTTATAACCCAAATTCCTAGTAAACTTTTAAAAAACAATATATATATATTTATAAGTAGACATTCAAGGTATTGAGTGATGAAGTTTATTTTAATGTAATCAACGCCTTTAATTTGTGTCAAGAAAAGTGTATCTGACCATGTTTTATTCTATTTAAAAGTGGGTAAAAGCCTTTTTAATGTAATTTTTGTTGCATTTTGTAAAATTAAAAGTAAAGTAAAAAGTGTTGAAGATAGTTACTTAGTTAAAGTTATGATAGAATTATTTCAAAAGACAAAAAAGACCAAATTGCTTTTAGTGATTTTTTCGTGGAGCCTATCTACTGACGATGCTTCGGTTACGGTCGTAGTGAATGTGTGTAGTGTAGTGTAGTCTTGTAATACGTACGGTAACTAATTCTCCACAGCACATAGATCTTCTTAACTAACGCGGATTATAACAAAATAATTCTACCATAACTTTTGCACTATGGAGTTCCGCTAAGTACTTCTATAAATTAGTTACTTGTACATATAATTCGCAGCGTATCGCTTGCCGACCTATTGTTTCTGTTATTTGTAAATAATAATATTAGTGTGTCATTCCAAACGATAGTTTAAATTATTATTTTTTCATATTTTAAATGTTTACTTGCCATAATTACGTAGTTGTTGCGTTTTTATATGTAAAAATATTTTTTAAACGAAACTTTCGTTTAGTGTCTTCCATGCCAGTCACGGGGAAGTTTGATGTCATTGTTTTGTTTTTATTTATGATGGTATAATTGTTATATTATAATTATTATGATCAAAAGTCATATTTGAATAGTGTTTAAAGAGTTTTTTTAAAACAGGTTTCATACTAGCGGTCATATTTTAGTAACGTCAAAAAAAATGGCCCCTATTAATAAAATTCAATTGAATTTCATACTTATTACAATTATAAATGACCATGCTGTCTATGGTCGTGTAACAGCGTTTAAGTGAAGTCTATGTATACGATGAACAATTTATTACTAAAGTATGTTGATATGAAAGTATTCTAAAATTGCTTCATTAAAATCATTTTATTTATTAAAATAGCTTTCTATAGGAATAAGGGAAAGGAATTCCTTAAAAAGCTTATTTATATGACAAATATATTATATGACATGCTATAACATATTTAAATCGATGCTACATAGAATGATATTACAAGGTCAAATTGGATATTTTAATGTACATTTAAACTTCTTTTTATGAATTTATGGCAAATTTCATTTCTGAAGTCAAATGTTATTTACTTATTATTAATTACGGGTATCATGGTTATTTTAAAGGATTTACAAAAGTTCGACTAATGAAAACGCTGAAAAGATCTATTACTTAGGTTTAACAGTTTTTAATACAATAGTAATACTTTATTGTGCTCTTCATACCGCGGAGAATAGGGCTGGTTGGCGAAACACCATTAAAAATGTCTTATCTTCAAAGAGCCACGATTCTCATCAATGAGATAACGATGCAAGAAGAAAGAAGAATACAATAGTAACTTAATCCTGCAAGGAATATAATTTTATATAATAAATTATTGACAAATTCGGTGAACAAAGCATATTTAACTAAAGATAACATAACGACACAGATTTGTATACTACAATAATGAAAAATATATGTTAAATACTATTGGAAATATCCCCAACAAAATAAAGCATTTTTGCAATTATTTTTTAAAATGTGGTTATATAAAAGTCGTCGTGTGAGTGGTTTTAAACAATGACATAAGTCATATTTCGTGTACATGTGTGTAAATATGAAAAATGTTGATGTTTGTATAATCATACCGATTTAACGGTACGTCTTCCTTATTTGTTTCATGTATAGCTATTACATAAGTTAAATTATTGACAGAAAACGAATAAATCTTTCAAAATGTGTACACGTATTTCATTAAACCTTTACCCATAGCCATAGAGTTATAATACTAGAGTCATAGGCAGGCTTGTAAGTGACAGTAACCATAAATAATGAGAGAGAAGAATCAATTCGTATTACTTTGCCTGATCACACATGCGCCGAGAAATATTCATGACGCGTTCTTATTTAAAAAAATGTTTAGAACATTTTTAAGTATAGCTTCAAAATGACGTTTGCTCACTACGCACGCGCAATAAGTGGTAATCCTGATTTGCTTTATCTTTATTGTAATATGGTACATTTTGATCTGGTTTCTCTACTCTAATATAATAACTAGGGATCCACTCACTGTACAATACACTGTTCAACTAAATGACATCCGCTGTTGCACATAGGTCTCGTCAAAAGTTTTTCAACACCAAACGATCTTGTGCCTTTTTTGAAGTCGGCCTATACTGCTTTTTCAATGCAAGCTTACCATTATAACACCTTAAGACCTCACCGTCCACCGGCGCTTCGAACGATGTGCACCGCTCATTGTCACATCAGCTTCGCGAAATGTTAAGCTATATCATCCTCAACGCACTCATTTCCGATTTCTATCGCCTACTGAGCAAGTGTAAGCTTTCTTATGAGGCCCATAACGTATAATTGATAGATACTTAAACAAATATTTCTGCTCCCAGGGGCGCAAAAGGTTAAAACAAATCTTGAATAGATAGCAGATATCCTAGTGCCATACACAAGCCTTCTCGAATTGCAAACCAATTCCCATAAGAAAAGTAACGTTAATAGTAATGTACTGACCACAAACTTGAGGTTACGTGTAGAATAAGAAACTAGTGCATTGGAAAATTGTTACAGAATTTATTAATGAAACTGTGTTTGTTCTAATGTTACTTACTGGTTTTATTATACATTTATAACACTCTAGATGTACTTGCGCCTGCTACTCGAATTTAAGAAATCGTTAATTCTTCAAGAAACAGTTCAAGAAGTAGCTAAGGATGTTTGCTCAACCACCTTCATGCAATACAACATGACGTGAGATGGTGTTTTTTGTACCCCCATGCATCTTCTGTATAGTTGGCTTTCAGACACACCTATAAGGAATAGGGGTTTATTGAGAAGGCAATGTCCGGTCATGATACATATTATTCCTTGCAATTTGGGTCTATTCAAGCAAAGGAGACTGTTGGTCAAACGAGGATTTAAGGAAGGTATGGCCTCCTTAGATTGCCTGCAGTTATGATATCAGGCATAATGGCAGAAGAATGATATCAGATCTAATAAAATATACGTGTAGACTATGCTTCGCAAATGTGCTAGCAATTGTAATCAATTATTGGATGCTAACGCGGCCCTGCGTCTCGCGTTATTGACCATGGCGAATCACTAATAACGTGACAAATGGCAGAAAAACTACTGAGTTTCCGTTAATACCCGACAATCATGATTATGGGAGCACGAAAAAATGTGTTTTCAAAACATAATAAATTTCTGAGTGGCCAAGATTGTGTTCATTTGTAAGGAATGATTTTTTTGTTAATTTGGATGATAGACCATAATAATAAGTAGTTAACATAAATGTTTACTTAGGGCTTCTTTCACAAGTTACTGATAAAGTGTCGAATAGTTAACTAACAAATAAACTAATTAGCAGATAAATGTCTCTAAAAAGAGACTCTAAAAAGTGAAAAATTAAAAAAAAAATCGCGGTCATTTTATAAATAGGTATTTGGTATCCAGCAGATAAACAAAATAACAGCCACATGATCTACTTGTTAACTTATTATGTACTTTAAGTGCTTAATAAGCCTATCAGGACCTGAGAAACGCAAACTTCCGAGATATGTTCCGAATAAGCCAACTGACAGTTTATTGGGCCCTTAATAAGTTAACAAACAGACAGACTTGAGTTTCTTATATATAAAAATTAATGTGTATCGGCATATCCTTTATAGACTTCTAAAAATTTTCAGATAATCTTTGGATTGATCCAGCGGATGTTTCTGTAAGTTCGGTGGCGATCTGCGCATTCTTTTAAAATGTTGAGTTCTGTTTCGAAGGGAATTCAAAATTAGACTGAGCCCCAGCAACGTGTATATAGCTAGTTTATAATATTAGTATGGATTATTAGCTCTAAATAATAAATGTGATAATCATTTACAAATGTCTCACGTTAAGTTGCTAGTAGAGCTTCTTCGTGCTATCATTCGTATTTGTCATTTGTCGATGTGTCTGTGCTCATCGATGCCCCTATAAAAGACCTTTTGACTCGTTGATGCAGTTGGCAGTGACCCTGGCTCCAGCTCCGCGGCTCACGGGTTCAATTCCCGCCGCGGGCCAACATTTTCTATAAACTATTTATTAGTTCTGTCAGCTTATGTATTTAAATTTATATATGCATTTATTTACCAATTTTATCTGTCACTCATAACACAAGTATTAAGGTACTTTAATTATTAAGGTAAAGACAGTTTTGATGTGATCTTTTGACACCAAAAATGTCTTGATTATTTATTACTGAATTCAATATCATAGGCTGTATCGAATTTTAGTTATTCCTTCTTACAGCGACTCCCTGCATGAGATTATGTCACTACCAACAATCATAATATCAAAAACTATATCGATACGTTACTTTGTTCGGATGTCAGAGTAAGTTTACCAAACACATCTTCTTCTTCCTGCCCTTATCCCACTTTAAGTGGGGTTGGCACAACACGTTATAACATGTTGTCACATAATTTGGCCACGTATTTTACGACCGACCGCCTGCCTGACGTCAACTTACCTTTAAAGAGGGTGGTCTATTCTTCTCAGCCGGATACCACACGGCGGGTCGACTTACCTTAGTCGCCTTTTACGACACCTCGGTAAGAAATGAGGATGGTCTATTCTACTCAGCCGGATACCACATGGCGGAAGTTTACCAAACACATATAGTAGGTAATATTAGTGAGTGTAAAATAAAAATATAACATTAAAATTCTCCCGAAAATATCAAACTAATGACAAATATCATCAGACGTGTTTAAACACTCCGACGTATTTTTATCAATCCGACGTATTTCATTGTAT
Organism: Morpho helenor; assembly: GCA_029227775.1. Taxonomy (NCBI): domain Eukaryota; kingdom Metazoa; phylum Arthropoda; class Insecta; order Lepidoptera; family Nymphalidae; genus Morpho; species Morpho helenor. The sequence goes on from JARGCU010000006.1 coordinate 8,437,848, forward strand.
TACGACCAATACTTTAGTCTATTCACGATTTAAGTGAATACCTGAATTCTAAGAAATAACTAAAGTTCTCAATGATACAATGCATTTTATTCAATCGCGAGTCACGAATTCGCATTGACTATTTACAGACTGGTAAAAAAATGCAATCGAATTTAGTTCATTTAAGCTTAATCTTGTCAAATTTTTTGGGTGACACAGTAAGATTCAATCGATTCGAAATACAATTTTTTGGAACATACTATATACTAGTTGATGTTCATCAACTTATCAATTTTAGAAATTTTAGAAATTTCAGAAGTTTCTCAATTAGAAGTCTTATACTGTAGTCAAACAACCCTTATTATCATATATATTAATATAGTTCATATTAATAATAAATCATATTAATAAATTAATAATATATGTAGTTCATATTAATTTGTATGAACCTAAAGTAATAAATTAGCATTATATTTTTGCTTACAGGCACAGCATAAAGCTATAGTCGAGCAAATATTTTCTAAATTTGCAGTTCATTCTATGTACAATACATATCTTTTAATAATTTGACTAAATTTATCTCTCGTTTATGTGATGGTCCGAGTTTATTGAGATCTGCATATGCTTCTTCTATTTCTTGTCGTAAAGTAAAGGAAAGTAACGGCTTATTACTATTCCATTGCTGGACTAAGACCTACCACGCTGCTCCAATGTGGATTGATATGTTACACATATCCCTAGATTCTCTAGATATATGCAGGTTTCTTCACGATGTTTTCCTTCACAGAAAAGCGTGTGATAAATTGTAATTATAAATTAGAGATGAGAAATATAGGCTTTAATAGAAAAGCTCCGTGCCTGCTTGGGGTTTGAGCCCGTAAATTCTTGGAAAGAGTCGCGCGGAGTCTCCGCTGGGCTATCGCAGCTTACTCGTATAGTTTGATAGTTTGTCTATTTGGGATTGCGACTAGCAAGAGAGATGCCATATGAAGTTGCATTTAAAGTAGTTCTTTGGCAGCTTATTTTTGTGGAAGTGTACCTTCAAATGCTATCAGTTTTAAAAACGGTCAATATCAAAATGTTTATCGATACAGCAGAAAATAAAACCATCTGAGAATTATAAGTACGATTGAATTGAAAGACCGTAGGCTTGTTGATATTTTTAGTAGAACCAATATCTCCATTCGCCTCGCTTTTGTTTTACGTCAACGAAGACTCCAATCGGCGTCCATAATAAGCGGTACCGTTAGGACACCACGATTGTTAGATCTGAGTGCAATCATCAGCATAATTTTAAGATTTCGTGATTTTCGCATCAGTCCGAAATAGGTTATACGAATTTCAACTTTATGCTTATGGTGTTATTCTTTAAAATCCAATGGCAACCATTATCGGATTGCAACTTAGTTTGCAAATAATAATTTACAGGAAGTCGTCAAAAAGGAGGAGTAAACTAAAACGAGAATTCTCTCTAATACAAAGTAACTTGGATTTTTGCTTTGAATAAAATTTAATCTAAATTTGAGCTGTAGCCCGTGAAACAATAAAACGATTTAATATGATAACACACAAATGGACTACAAATAATTTCGAATTTAAATAAATTAGATTATCGCTAATTTTGAATAAATTCCTTGATATAGTATAATATTCTAGGTTTGCGCTAATTTCGATAATATAGCGTGGGAATTATATTTCACATACTTTGTCCCAGCGTTTAGAACTATTAAGATGCGAATATAGAATAGTCAAGTCATGATATACGTATTTGGGGAACGGGCGGTCTAGAAAGGTGAATATTGAATATGCATATCTTTATATTCCCCTCAAATTTTTTGCATTACCGATTCTGATATTTTGAGAAAACTTAATAATGGATAAAAAGTTTCACAGTTTAATCACAAATTTAATTTCCACAATAAGAATTTTATTTTAAAGAATTAAGGTTTTGAGAATAGGTTCATAAGAATAGCGTATTCAACGCTATGTAAATTTAGTAACGAATTAATATAGTTACCATCAAATTCAAATTATTCTTTATTTACGTTGGCTTTTAGTAGCACTTTTGAATCGTCAAATTACAATGAAACTCGGAAATATGGTCATACCGAGAAGAACCAGTAAGAAACGAGGCGGCCACTCTTTAAAAAATAATGGTTTTTAAATCAAATAACTAATTATTAAATAAGTCAAAGTATCCGATCTCGTTGCCGGTGATGACATACGGATCCGAAACTTGGTCGCTGACTATGGGCCTCATAAGACGGCTTAGAGTCGCTCAGCGAGCGATGGAGCGAGCTATGCGAGGAGTATCTCTATGTGATCCAATCAGAAATCAGAAATGAGGAGATTCGTAGAAGAACCAGAGTCACCGACATAGCTCAGCGGGTCGCGAAGCTGAAGTGGCGATGGGCGGGGCACATAGTGCGGAAAACCGGTGGACGTTGGGGTCTCAAAGTGTTGGAATGGCGACCATGCACTGGAAAGCGCAGTGTCGGATGACCTCCTACTAGATGGACTGACGACCTCAAAAGGGTCGCGGGCAGCCGCTGGATACAAGCGGCACAAAATCGTGTGTTCTGGAGATCCCATGAAGAGACCTATGTACAGCAGTGGACATCCATCGGTTGAAGAAGAAGAAGAATCCGCTCTCGGATGTTCAAGGATTAGATTTGTTTGGTTATTAGCAACCACCGGCCATTATCTTTTCTACCACCTCATACCTTCACACCGCTTCAAACTCGAAAAACGCAACGTACGTGTAGAAACAGCAATTTCCAAAAACCCTGTGTTTTGTGACCACATATCTTTAAAGTCTCCAGAGTGTTCATAATCGAGTCCCAATACCGTAAAGGAAACTAGTTGACCCTTTTCTGCCCAATATATTTTATTACAATAGATTCCACGTGTGAAAATTGAAAAAGCTTTTGAGTTTTATTCAGCAACAGTTATAAAGATTGGGTTAAAATATTCAATAAGAAAGCGTGTAATTCACCTTCACTAACAAGACGTTCAAAGGTAATACAAAGATTTGATCTAATAATACGATAGGAGAGATTACTCGTACGTACTCGTATAAAATGAAGCAATTGGAAAGTATCATTATCAAGCTTATTTGCATTATAGTTACATTTCACTAGTTCATCAGATAAATGTTGTTTTTATCGTTTCATTATCCATTGAATGTATTATATCGACAATAGCAGTTACATAAAACAGAAGTAAGTAATGTAAAGCGAATGTATAAAAGTTTTGCTTTATGAAAGGTAAGTGCTTTTAAATGTAATTTCATTTACAATTCGCTTATTCATCTTCTATTATTCGTTGCAAATACCGTGCCATTCTTCTATTTAAACTCAATGGGACCATTATTTGTCCTGTGAATTGCACGCGTTATTTAGGAATTGTCCAATTTTGCTATTGACCCTGACAATATACTGTTTTATATTACACCTATACAACTAACTAGCAATTGCCAGCGGCTCCGCTCGCGCGGGAAGATTAAAACCATAATATAGTCTTTTGATAACCGTAAAAATTGTTAAAGTGGGTTAACCTTAAAAGACATATGCTGCCGCGGACTTTTATTTGGAACTTTTAGAGGGGTACAATTTTGTAATACATGATTTTTAAATAACTATTACCGTTTACTCAGCGCACGCAAGGAAAGCTTTAAATTTTGGCCGTTTTAGTACTATTTTTTATTGCTGCTCCTTTCCTATTTATCTTATCGTGATGTTATATAGCCTATAGCCTTCCTCGATAAATGGACTATCTTACACTGAAGAATTTTTCAAATCGGTCCAGTAGTTCCTGAGATTAGCGCGTTCAAACATTCAATCAAACAAACAAACAAACTCTTCAACTTTATATATAAGTATAGATGAGTGGTAATTGCCATTTCGTTCACGCCAAGTTTCGAGTTTAAGAATCCGAATAATTACCTAGTATAACATAGATTTTCTTAACAAACGCGGATGATAGTAAAATAATTCTATTATGACTTTTGTACAAGGAATTCCGCAAAGTAAGGCCTACTTATATAAATAAATTAAGCGTTTATTTTATTTATCTCTGTAAAACTCTGACGAATAAAGCAATTAATTACCAAGGAGGTATAGAATCGATTCCTTAATTTAATTTTTAACATAAATATCAAATTGTATTGATTTATAAATCCACCAGGTATTCTGATTGCACAATAAAAAAGTGGAACGCTAAATGTTGACTTAATTAAAGCTGCTGCTTAAATAATAAAATTCTACCGTATAAGGTTTAACAGATACAGCACAAATATCTTTGCAGAATCGTGAAAGTAGCAAAATCATAATACAAACTCGCCTATCTTTTTAGTGCACGATGAGATTGTGGTTTTTTACCGAGTAATCAAATGAAACACTAATGGAACGACCACCCGGGAATCAATTTAGTTATTATAAGTAACGTAAAGTACACAGAAATTGGGTTCGTTTTTTGTACACTTTATTTACATTTTAAGGTGCGGTTTTAGCAATGCACAATGTCTGACTCGCGATAGAAGCGAGAGAAACACTTATTGTAGAATGAGTTCAAGGAACGCAAAGGGTTGTATAGCTTAAATAATTTATAGAATTAGGCGTTACTTTGCGGAGATCCATAATACATATGTTGTATACATATATCTATAATACATATGGGTTGTATAGCTGTTAAGATAGGATAAGTATGACTTAGTTGCTAAAGCTTGATGTTGTTTCCGTAAAGAAACCCAAAACAGTTACCTACTTGCTCGGTAATTTTTAAAATGATGTAAAAAAAAATTGAAAAGAAAAATAAAAAAAGGGCAGGTGGGGCTCGATCCTAGGTATTTTCACCTCTCTAGACCGCCCGTTTCCCAAATGAACCACCATGACTTTACGTTTGACAGCGAAAAATTGTGATTGTATTCTTGTATTCAACGTAAATTATAAAAAATTATAGCCCGAAAACAGGGATAGAACTACATTTAATTTATTTTAAATAAAACTTATCTAGATCGATTTTTCTCCACCAAAACCCTCACATGCTGAATTTCAGGAAAATCGTTTGAGCCGTTTCCGAGATTCTTTAAATATATATATATATATATATATATATATATATATATATATATATATACATAAAAGAATAACTCATTTAATTAACTACTATAAAAAATTGTGATCGATATTCATTTTATTAAAAGCTTTTATTTAACTTTCCATGTATGTATGTGATGGTGGAATCTTGCAAGTTAAATGACCCACTTGTCCGATTGAGCTGAAATTTTACATACTGGTCCAGTCTCGATGACGATGCACGTTTATGATAAACATGATTTTGCTGCCAGGATTGGCTAAAGACGAAAGAACACCTCAGCGGTTATGGACATGAAATTCATAAAAAGCTTTTATTTACTAAAAACTTGAAAAACATTCGTAACTGTTTATTTCGGTTGTTACGATAAGTTATAACAAAATTAGTCCTTATACCAGTTTAATTGTTTAAGACGGTCTTAATCATCTTAGGAATATAGCAGTTCTTTTTTCAAATTGTCAATATGTTTTTTTTTAAAGTATTTACAAAGTCATCAAAAAGACAGTGCGAGAGGGTCCTAAATGCAAAGATAATAGTGCGAATTCTCTCCTAGCGTCTAAGTTTGTCTACTGCGAGGTGTAACAGCTTATGGCTACGTGAAGTAGAAAACTAATCATCCCATCGCTGGCGGGAAGCCCCGTCTAGTCTCCTAGCTTCGTCTTCGCCGGCCTTCATCTTTTACTGCATACTGTGTATAATGACTCAAGGTATACTGTGATTTCTGAACGACACATTTTAATATTGGCAACACTGCATTAAACGGCCCCTTCCTTTAGCCACGTACCGAGCGCACGAGTTTTATTTCACGCCAAGTATTTCTTTGGTTTCCCCCCATTTTTTTGCTGTTTTCTTCAATTACTCATGTCGGTTTAATGGAATATACCTTTATAATTTAAAAGCTAATAATAATCAAGTATTATAATGGTATGATCATGAATAAAATTATATAGGTATAATATATGCGATCGGAAGCAGTTGATATAACGTTTCACTTAGTACACTACTATTTTGTATGCACCCAGTGAAGTCGTCCATGCTCTCACTTACATCTGACCTACAAATTTAGCATTGAAAGTGGTCTTTAACAACGAATTCCGTATTCGAATCCTTTTAGCCGTTCCTATTATTTATGTTAAGTGATGATAATTTGTTATTCTATACCAATAAGAATCGCCAAATTCATTTAAATACTATATCCTTTCCAAAGAAAATAATCTTTAAAAAAATATAATTGAAAGGTGCAAAATTCAAAATTTCATTATCTCAGATGATGTTTCGGTAACGGGGTGAATGTATGCAGTGCTTAAGTAGTGTGTTGTTGAGGTTTGTATTCTGACAATACTTGCGGTAACTAATCCTGCATGTATAAAGTATGAGAAAGGTTGTTGCTTCTTGCACTTAGCATTACATTGATTTTCTTTAGTTTTATTTCTATCATTACTCGTGTACTATGCAATTCCGCAAAAGTTACGTATACTTCTATATATATTTTTATTATTACTACCTAAATCTTTTGTAATCTGCTTAGTTTTCTACACATTTTCAAGCAAAAGTTTCTATCGTAGGCTGTGTCCGGCAAGATGGTCAAGAGCAAATCTGTCATGGGTAAAAATAATCGGATTATCTTAAGATAGAAACCTAGCTATCTCCGTGTTCGCCCACACTTAGTCAAAGCGGTATACAAAGCGACTATTTTCATTTGCATCTATTTTAATTCCTAACTGGTTTACTTTTGCAGCATTGATATCTTATATTTAATGAGTTAGCTTTTGCATACCCGTTTTTTGTTTGAGTTATTGGATTCAATCAACCAAGTTAACGTTTTAATTTGATTGCTTAATAAGGCTCTTGAGGCGCACTTTCACTCTGATATCATTTTACGTTTCGTTTTCACAAAATAAATTGAATTGTGTTGAACTGTCACACTGTGAATCAATTAATAGCAGTTTCCTTTTTTTCTGTGCAAACAGCTCTGATTTGTAATTTATTGATGTTCTATCTCAAATAATTAAAAAAAGCATATACATATGCAAAATCTGATGAGATGCCAAAATGTTTTACTCAAATATAATAGAACTTCAGAAGCTATTAGAAATTTATAATAGAGATACTTTTAAACATTGACTGAGTTATCTGAGGACAAGAGGGGACAGTGCCCAGGGCCTCCCTGAACTTGTCACCCCCCCACTCCCAGAGTACATTGAATTCCGAACACGAAGAATACGAAACAAATAATTTTAAATAGTTACGGTCTTAGTTTATTTTTTGCCCCAGGTCCTTTGGTTCCCTAGCTACGCCACTGCTATTATTTTTAAAATAGAAAAAACCTCTTTGAAAAATCTTTATTTACTATATTATTATTATTTACTTTAGTACGAAGACAAATTTTTATTGAGTTCTACATCGATTTTGTTTTAAATGCTCAATATACACAAATAATTTTAGCATGTTTTTAAGTGTTAGGTTTTTTGGATCAGTCTAGTGATTATAGGAAGCAAGGAAGTAGTATTTCATACCTACAAGTTAATTTTTTAGGAACATTTAAGTTTTTAATACATTTAAGGGATATAGCAACCTTTAAAAAGTAATGCTGTAAAATTTATCTTGAATGCTGAAGAAATCCCGATCAATTTGTTCCGCACGAACTTTTTCCTGGATCACACGCGTATCGCGTATGGAACTCATCATTACGCTATTGAGCGATAATTACGTAATATCTTTGTTTGTAATGAGTGAAAGAAACGCGAAGATGACAAGTAAAAGTGTTGCCGCATGTTCGCACCATTATCCCGGGCCATTATTAAGTCCTGTTACTTCTGAACCGTGTTACCTGGAGTATCACATGAACTGGATATCGGCGTAATGTAGATATAATCGGATGTCGTTAAATGAAAGATATATTATTCATATCAAGTCATATAAACAAAACATTATTATCTGCGATATATACAAATTCTGTACCACTATAAACGTCACTTACAAACGCATTCTTTGTATCTTATGGATTTTCAAATATCTTTGACTGTTTTACTGGAAATAGACTCACTTATTTCTTAAGATTTTGTAGCTTAACGATACAAGAAATTCAAAGAACCTTGTGATTGTTATGTCAATCGAAATATCGCTTCGTTAATTTAAAGTGTATTGGTCAAAAGGCGTCGTTTATCGTCAAGGGTTGCTTTAAATTGTTACTTTTGATAATTTTTGTACTTAAGTTTTGTAACATCTTCATAGCTGACTTAAATAATATTGACCTTCATCTTCAGATTTATCTTGTCAACATTGTTTATGTAAGTTAGTTGGATGTTAAACTATCTTTCAACTGTTTTATTAGCACAATTTAATTAATCGACAGATCAAGTAACAGATCAGCTTAATGATGCTGGAATTTTTAAAAATACTTCTTTCACTTGACATGACATCGACTAACTAATATAACTATTTCTTGCCTAGTGGAAGTCAAGAAATTTACGCTGTATTGAGAGTGGATCATTGTAAAAGAATGAACGCAGATCAGTCAGTTAATTGTCTCGAAATATTTTTTAATTACCAATAATCCAAGAGTAGCCCAGTAGAAATGTGCTCGATACCAGATATGGAGATATTTGGGACAAATCTACAATAAGACAGGCGGACATTAAAACGTTAGACTTATTTATACTTATAGCTATTGTTTTTACAAACGAAATGATCAACTAACAACATTAGTTTATGTATGGAATTATAAGTAGAATATATATTGTAACAGTGTAGAAAATAATACAAATAACTCAAGAAATTACATTCAAAATCAAAACGCAGTTCCTATAAGATTTAGCTGAGATACTAAGACTTATTTTTCATGCGAATCAGAAGGAATAAGATATAAATCCTTAATGTATTCAATCTGTTCCATATCAAGGTATGCGAAATGATGTTACTGCAGTTGATAGTCAATAAATTAAATCTATTGTCAGTTCCTTTCCACTTGGGAATGTTAGGGCAAAGATAGATCGTACCTACGCACTCCATGGCAGTATCCATTTAGTCGATTTAGTGCGATGTTTTATCTGCAATATTTATATTATTACTGCCTTTTGGGGACAGTTTCGTTCTTAATCTATTTACAAGGTTTGGATTTCAATAAATTATTTCAGGTTTGATAAACTGATTTAATAAGAACATCTGAGTTTTAAGAAAAGGTTATTATACATTGTATTATATTTGAAGTTAGGTGCATTTTCAGATATCTATAATGTACCTTATCGCGGATAAGCATATACGTTATGATCTCCTGCCCTTATCCCATTCTAAGTGGGGTCGGCACAACATGTTATGAACATGGTGTCACTTGAGTGGGCTACGTATTTTACGACCAGCTGCCTGCCTGACGTCAACTTATCTAAGCCGTATTTTATGACACCTCTGTAAGAAATTGGATGATCTATTCTAGTCAACCGGATACCACACGGTGGATCAATTTCTATTAGTCGCCTTTTACGACACCTCGGTAAGAAATGAGAGTGGTCTATTTTACTCAGCCGATTACCACACAGCGGGTACTCATCGTTATAGTAACGAATAAAAATGATGCGGTATTAAAGAAAAAGTGACATTATTCCAAAATTTTGTCTGACAACATATTTACAGTATTTACGAGCTTTTAATGAACAGTTTTGCTTTTCGAGGACAGTTTTAATACGAATCCAGTTAATGGCACGGAAAGTATGAAATCAAAAACATTACAGTTTTACCTACTGACACAAAAAAAATATTGGCTTTCAAAATTTATGATAATTGAAGAGGCTTAGTAAAATTCACATAATGACTCGAAGTATTTCCTAACACTTCAAGCTTTATTGTCTTTGGTTTATGATTTTATGTTCGGAGATTTCACGTCAAAGAGTTCTTTGGGATTGTTTTGATTTATCGAATTTCTCTAACTAATTTGGCGACAGAAGAATTAATTAATTATTAAATTGGCTATTATATTACAATGATTTCTAGAAGCTAAGCTAAATTAGAGAAAATTTAGTGGTAATGTCGACTGATAATTTTATTTCGTCATTTATTTCGCGTTTATGGCCCTAGTTATATAATTTCAATATAAGCAAACAATGATAATATCATATAATTGTGAATTAAGATATTCATTTTGGTTTATTAATGAAATAATAGAAATAAATATATGGGACACACACACGGCTGTCCGACCCCAAATTAAGTACCTTAATACTTGTGTTATGGTTGAAAGACACCTGGTGAATGTATACGCATATCATTTATAAATACTCAAATACTAATTTTTTCCCAGACTCGAAGAATCAAAAAATTGTTTATAGAAAATGTTGGCCCTTGACGAGAATAGAACCCGCGACCTACGGAGCTTATGGCAGGATAACTACCCTCTGCGCCAACGGGCCAGTCAATTTATAATTCAAAATTATGATTATTTATTTATTTGTTGGATTTATCTATGGTTTAATATATTAAGGCAGTATTTTATTCTTGACTAGCGGCCTACCCGGCTTCGCACGGGTATAAAATATATAGCCTATGTCACCCAGTGAAAAAAAATATTAAAATCGATCCAGTAGTTTTAATTTATTCATTACTGCCCGTGGCCCGCACGCGTTAAATTTGAAGAAAAACAATTCCCCTCTCCCTATACCAAGAAGATTTCCTGCTATATCTAACATCAAAGTAATTATCACTACATATTATAAAACAAAGTCCATATTTCCGTATGTACGCATAAAACTTTAAAACTACGCAACCGATTTTGATGCGGTTTTTTTTAATAGATAGAGTGATTCCAGAGGAAGGTTTGTACGTGTAATAAAATTCAATACGGAGTAGAGAAATACTGTAATTTTTGAGGTTTCTGTAAATAATTACATTTTTGTCCGCTTACATTGCAAACGCAGGCTAAACCCTACGAGATTTATCAAAATGATGTACTAAGTATTTGTACGCCTTGAAAAGGTCTACAGAAAAGTCCGCGATGGTATATGTCTATCTCTTATGGATAACCCACAATAGCAGTTTTTTTCATTTACTTTTTACGAAAAATGATGCTTTATGTTCAAAGCAATTTTTATACAATACAGCATTAATCCTTATCCAATTGAGTACCTTAAATAAATTGTTGATTTAATATAGATCAATATTGCCGTTTACAGCATGTAATTTAAGTGAACATTTTCGGAGATATTACAGATTTAAAATCCCGCGAGGAGACCGCGCTTCGACCTATAAGCACTTTGAATCTTTTAAGAGTTTGTTTAAAGACATTCTGTAATTAATTGTAAAAATAAAATACATAGGTAAAATGTAAAAGTAAATAAGTAAAAATGTACTATCTGAGTTTAGATATTCCAAAGATAGCAGGAAATAGTCTTGGTATAGGGAGAGGAAATTGTTTTTCTCCAAATTTAACGCTTGCGGGCCACGGGCAGTAATGAATAAATCAAAACTACTGGATCGATTTTAATCATTTTTTTACACTGAGTGACATGGAATATATATTTTATACCCGTGCGAAGCATGGGCAGGCCGCTAGTTAATTATAAAGAAAAAAAAGTAATTATTTACGACATCACATTAGAAACATTACAGTATTTCTCTACTCCATATTGAATGTTATTATACATTCCTCTTGAATCACTCTATCTATTAAAAAAACCGCATCAAAATCTGTTGCGTAGTTTTAAAGATTTAAGCAGTCATAGGGATATAGGGACAAACAAAGAATGTGACTTTGTTTTATACTATGTAGTGATAATCCCTATAGCATGATTCAGTATTCACGCGCGATGGCTTATTATTAGCGTATTTCATGTATAACTTTGGTGTTTCTATACCGATTTCAATGATTCGTTTTTTATACAATGGTTAATACTATTCACTTTTTTATTTAGGGATGACTGAGAGTGATATAAATGTAGGAGTCGACAAATATAACCAGAAAGCTTCGAACTGCTAAGCTATCGGGAGTTACACGTGTTATTGTGAGTCAACAATAAAAGATAGACATATGCTGTCGTGGGATAGTTTTTATATAATTTTAAGGAGAACATTTCCGTCATACATGATTTCTGTGTAGCTTTAACCATCAAGGTTGCACACGCGACGGAAGCTTAAAAAATGGAGTAACTTCTCTCGTTTTCTCGACATTTCCCTTCACTGCTCTGCTCCTATTGATTGTAGCGTGATGAAAAGTATACTATAACCAGCTCAGGAGTATGAAAAAAAATTGTACCGAGTTTCGTTAAAATCCGTCAAGTAGTTTTTGTTTCTATAACGGTTATACAGACAGACAGACAGACAGACAGACAGACAGACAGACAGACAGACAGACAGACAAAATTTTTACTGATTGCATTTTTGGCATCAGTATCGACCCCTAATCACCCCCTGATAGTTATTTTGGAAATATATTCCAGTTACAGAATTGACCTCTCTACAGATTTATTATAAGTATAGATTACTGAATTGCATCTTAGAGTGGTTTGTGTATGTGGCTTACATCGCTTAGTATATATAGTCGCATACATCTAAGCTCTATAAATATTACGTTTTTACGTAATTGGTCAATCCGTATTTGAGTACACTTACGGTTGCGTTGATTACAACTTTATTGGCACCCGTTAGATTTCTCAGATCGCGGATTCACTTCCCGTTTGTAAGTGATATTTTGTGTTAGTAAAAGATACTGTTATGGCTAACAGTGTTGTTCGTTGGATCGCTGGATGATAATGCTGGATTAAGGATTCATCTGGTTTTTAATTCATAAAGATTAATTCATAATCATTCGTTCGTAAAGAAGTTTCATCCACAGAGTCAGTACTAACGCATCTTTTACATACACTAGATGTCTTCAACCTTTTAGGAATCCTTCGAACCTATAGTTAAATTTTAATACAAATATTTCAATACGGCAATAAATATAGTAGTAAGGTAGCGAATCAGATTTTATTATATTTTTTTTAAATACTTTATGAATATTCTTGTAAATTATTTAATAAATCATGAAAGATCTTTTTATACATTGTTTTTGCGTATTCTGGAGATATGTGTAATCTACCAATCCGCATTTTAGCTCCAATCCTTTCAAACACGGAGAGAAAAGGCCTATTCCCAGCAGTGGGAGATTAAAAAGCCGCTACCTTTTACGTAATCACTACATATTATAAAACAAAGTCCATATTTCCGTATGTACGCATAAAACTTTAAAACTACGCAACCGATTTTGATGCGGTTTTTTTTAATAGATAGAGTGATTCAAAAGGAAGGTTTGTACGTATAATAACATTCAATACGGAGTAGAGAAATACTGTAATTTTTGAGGTTTCTGTAAATAATTACATTTTTGTCCGCTTACATTGCAAACGCAGGCTAAACCCTACGAGATTTATCAAAATGATGTACTAAGTATTTGTACGCCTTGAAAAGGTCTACAGAAAAGTCCGCGATGGTATATGTCTATCTCTTACGGATAACCCACAAAAGCATTTTTTGTCATACACTTTTTACGAAAGATAATGCCTTATGTTCAAAGCTATTTTTATACAATACAACATTAATCCTTATCCAATTAAGTAGCTTAAATAAATTGTTGATTTAATATAGGTCAATATGGCCGTTTACAGTATGTAATTTAAGTGAACATTTTCGGAGATATTACAGATTTAAAATACCGTGAGGACGCCGCGCTTCACCCTATAGCACTTCGAATCTTTTAAGAGTTTGTTTAAAGACATTCTGTAATTAATTGTAAAAATAAAATACATAGGTAAAATGTAAAAGTAAATAAGTAAAAATGTACTATATGAGTTTAGATATTCCAAAGATAGCAGGAAATCTTCTTGGTATAGGGAGAGGAAATTGTTTTTCTCCAAATTTAACGCTTGCGGGCCACGGGCAGTAATGAATAAATCAAAACTACTGGATCGATTTTAATCATTTTTTTACACTGAGTGACATGGGATATATATTTTATAGCCGTGCGAAGCATGGGCAGGCCGCTAGTTGAGTATATTTTCCTATTTTATATAAAATTATTAATATTATAATTTTATATAATATTATTTTCAAACATGCCGTGTGGTATCCGGTTGAGTAGAAAAGACCAGCCTCATTTCTTACCGAGGTGTCGTAAAAGGCGGCTAAGGTAAGTTGGCCCACCGTGTGGTATCCGGCTGAGTAGAATAGACCAACCTCATTTCGTATCGAGGTGTCGTAAAAGGCGACTAACGTAAGTTGATCAACCGTTTGGTATCCGGTTTAGTTGACGTCAGGTAGGCTACCGGTCGTAAAATACGTAGCCAAATCATGTCACAGCATGTTGTGCCGACCCCCTTAAAGTGGGATAAGGGCAGGATGATGATCAGCAAAATCGTTTATATACAGTCACTCCTACAGTACGAATATCATTGTTAACAATTCCGTACTTCTTTTGTTGTTGTTTACCGCTATCTGATTACGGCCGTAGATAAATTGCTTACGTAGAGTCCCAAAACACGTCTGAGGCCTAAAATTGAGACTATATTAAACACCGCAAGCTGATCTGTTCTACACGCTCTATTTATGAATGCCCATTATATTTATGGACATTGGATGTCACTATGCTTTATGTGATATTACCTTTTTTTAACTTCAAGATGTTGCTAGTTAATATCTTATTACTGGACAATGGTATTTTATTTCATAAATAGAATTCTGCAATATAATTCTATGAACTAGATATATCTTTCTGGATTGTTGATGAGCTAGTTGCATATATATCCGAAACATATACAAATTAAATTTATGACGTTATATTCCTATTTTTATAGTGTAACAGCTATTTAAAAAAATCAATTTTAAAATACAAAGGTAATTTTAGAATTAATTTGCTACAATCCTAGTTTAGAAGCCCGCGTTCCCAAACGTGGATTACAGCAAAATAATTCTATTGTAATTTCTGTACTATAGAATTCCGCAAAGTAACGGCTGCTTTTATAAATCGAGTAACGCCTACTTCTATAAATTATTCAATCTAAAATACTAAAGAACTTCAAAATGTCTGGTGAAATAACAATAAACTTTGTAAAATTTTTGGCACATTGAATTAATGGCACGGGAACTAAACGCATTTTTAAAAGGAAATTAGAACACAAATAGGTTTCTTGGGAAAAAGTGCATATCTAGCAAATCATTGAAGTTTTACGACATAGTGCTTCTGTGTATGCAATAAGTTACCGTTTGTGGTACAAATTCGGTCATTGTTTTAAATTCATTTTTAGAGAGCAAATTTGGGTAATATCTGTTGAAAGAGAGTGAAGATAAGAATGTGATGTGCAATGAAATTTAATTATTTTTTTATTATATATTTTTTTATATACTTAAATAATAATAAAAAAATATTTGCTGTTGAATGTAAAATCTTAGGATATATTGAAGTTACATGTCATTTATATGCACTGAAAAGTCACGATTAAAATAATAATTAAAAGAAAAGCAAAAATTTGGACCATATCTATTTTTAGCAATAATTACTCAAAATCAAATTAAATTTAAAAATTGTTAACAACAATTAAAATTTATACCAAATTAACGGTAATTGAGCATCTATCACCCATTTTAGTTCAGAAAATCAACTCGTAAATAATTTGCAAAAAAAATAATTAAATAAACCTCTAATATCTTTTTCAAATTAAATAAAAGCTAATAATATTATAGTTATGCAGCGAAGTGAAAAGTATGCAATATTTGCCCAGTAGAGTATCTGTATATCGTACGTATGTATAGGCCGCATATTGAACAACTTTCGTCGCGTATATCCCTGCAGGCTGCATATGCATCTCGACCCTACGGATCCAAGTGGGTGAACGGTGGTGGGCTTGCAGCTCCGTTCGCGTGCGCAGTCCCGCTCCGATCGTTACAGCGGCCGCACGCGCACGCCGCGCCATGACTCGCACATTATTCGCTCTTTTAGCGCTAGCCGCCCTCGCACTCGCCGCCGCCGAATCGCCGCGACCCCGCCTCATCGACTTCAACCCTTGGTCCTGGCTACCCAACAACCGCAACAAGTCCCCGTCCATAATGGACTACTTCTTCCCCCCGTCCAGAACACCCAAACAGTCCAACCTAGATCCACCCGCAGACCGACAACCACCCACCGTGGAAACAACAGTTCACGACACTCCAACTATGACAACCATCCAGGAACGTTCCACTACTTTAGCCCGAAAATCCCATAACAAAATTAAAACAACTCCCGCTGTACGACCAACTGCGTCTACCCCACCGAAAACTAAAAAGTCAACGCATAAAACAGTCCCAACCGATACGACTATTGAAGCTAAAACAACGCAAACATCAAAAACGGAAACTCTATCGCCAAGTACGAGCATCGTGACTTCTTCAAGTAAGCCGCCGAAGAGATATACTATTAGACCAGTGCGCACTACGGAGACTCCAACCGTCCAGGATACTCAATCAACAGCTAATACTAATAGCGATAGCACAGAGACTGTTGTTGTAGACTCCTCGGGTACGACGTTGTTTGTTGCAAAGGACACTGCGTCAACTTCCAGTACTGAGACGCTGTCCACTGATGGGACTGCAAGTATTGGTGACGAGTCCACCACGTTCACAGATAGTACTGCAACAGAACCAGCGGACAGCCGCGAGGGATATCTACCATTACGCGACAAACCACAGGAAAATCAAGTGAAGATTAACGAGCAGACAAACAAAGAGGTCAGTAATCTAAAATTTATTTTATTGATACTAATATACGTTATGCTTCGGTTTTTGCTAGGAGATACAAATTCACAGTTCCTTTAAGCCGTTGAATTTTAATACAAAACAATTTTAGCAACTTAGTACGAATAAATGGCTTTTCTTAAGTATATGCGTATGTTTAACAGTGCGTGAACAAAGCTCATCCATTGTGCCCATAGAGAAAGGTTAAACCTGCATTAATAATCGATGTAGGTTCCCACACTCAAATTGCAAATTGGTGGCATAAATATTTATTCCGATCAATGAGGTGTAAATTTTCGCAATTTTGATATCGACTAAAGATTTTTTTTAAACAGGATTACTTAACAATTTATTTTTTCTATTTTATTTGCAAAATGTAGTACTGTGTTTATAATTTCTTTCGGTTATATTTTCTTACCTATATTAATGCTTCTTACATAGCTTAGTTAAAAACGAACTTTAGGAATTAACTTGGTCGTCATAAAAAAAAATATCGCTTACGACTTCGCAATAACGATTTTACTTTGGAAAAAAGTTTTTTAATATGAATCTTTCGCTCATAAAACAAAAATTAGCACAGAAACTGGCATATTTTTGACCCCTACTACCAACAGGGAAACATAATCATTGTCGTGGATGTGAAATGCTGCGAGAAGAGCGCATAGGTTTTTAGTAGAACTTCTACACCGAAAAACGGCTTAGCTTGGTTTGTTTTATGGGTTTGTGTAGCGACTCCAATTAGTTGTAACGCCGATGAAAAAAGCAACAATCATAGAAAATTAAACAACTAAAAAAAACACTGGGACCACTCGTGCATTGCAGATACATAGTCCTAGCTTTAATGTTCAGATTCACAAGTACACAAAATACATTAAAAACGTTTTTCACTACAATTTTATATGTGTAGCGACCCATAGGATTATTGGTGTTTGTTACTATATAAAAATAATATCTTCAACAATCTGATAGCAAAATTTGTTTAATGCATTCGTTTCAAATAAGTCCAATAATTTCAAATACTAAAAAGTAAGGCGATAGAAATTGTGACTGATCGATTAATATATTTTTTAATCTCTTTTAGACGTGGTAAATTCAATACTGATTAATTTCTTCGCGTTTTGCAAATATTTATCTAGAGTTAAGTAGTAAATCTGAACAACCGTGTAAATTACTCGAAAACGATTTCATCACGTAGCAGTCAGAGGTACTTTCTTCTCATTAAGCTCTTGCGGTCACAAATGCCGTGTCCGCAAAACTTTGGAAGAAAAAGCTATTTATCATTTAAGAACAACTTCTTTATGAATAACTGTGCAATAATAGATAATCTTTCTTAACAAAAAGTTAATGCATTGGAAAAAGTGCACGCTCGTTCTTTACATTCGAAAGACCATCCCAAACCAAAAAACCACAATGTTTTTAAAATTAAGGTCACAGATTTTTCTTTGTGTAATAGAAAAAGAATATGAATAATTAAAAAAATAAAATAAATAGTCCCAACCGCAATTAAACCTAAAATAATTATATCATACGATTTTCGACATAAATTTAATCTAAAAAATGAAAATGCTAATCGAAATAAAAAAAAATTAAACTTATTGACTCAGCAACGAAAATAGTATTTTATAAAATCAGATACAATGGCTAGTTCTTAACATGATTTGAGAAGAAAAATCATAAATAAATAATAATATTATATAATAATAATAATAATATATGGGACACTTACACACACGGTCGTTCGTCCCCAAAGTAAGTAACTTAATACTTGTGTTATGGTAGACAAACAACTGGTAAATATTTACATATATAACTTTTAAATACATATTAAATACAAATATACACCCAGACTCGAAGAGCCAACAAATCCTTTTTATAGAAAATGTTGGCCCTCGGCGACAAATACACACACGAGCGTCCGTTACTAAAGTAAGTAATTATTAATACTTATGTTATGGCGAAAAGTACTGGCAAATGTTTGGATAAATACTTATGAATGTGTAGGATGAATACGTTGATAAGTCGATACGTCCTTATATATTATGTTTATTATAATGGCATCAGGATTGCCTAATTTATACGGCGAATTTTTTTGTGAAATCGATGTCTTTTATTTCACACATACAAATTGGTGTATATTTAAATAACTCTCATAGACGTATACTAAACATAAACCTATTAATGGCTGTACTGAAAGTGTGCGTTTAGGACTTGTTAAGTTATTCACGCCTGGTACGGATATAATAGTTAATGGGATAATGTATTAGGATTCCATTCATCATCATCTTCGTGCCCATATCCCACTCTAAGTGGGGTCGGCACAACATGTTATAAACATGCTGTCACATGATTTGGCTGCGTTTTTACGACCGGCCGCCTGCCTGACGTCAACTTACCTCTGTAGTATTTTACGACACCTCGATAAGAAAGAGGGTGGTCTATTCCACTAAATCGGATACCACACGGTGGATCAACTTTCCTTAGTCGCCTTTTCAGTCACCTCGGTAAGAAATGAGGTTGGTCTACTCTATTCAGTCGGATACCACACGGCGGTTATTAGGATTCCTTTAAAAGCAAATATAAAGTAGCAAATAAAAACCTCTTACTTAACGTAAGTACTCGAGATAATAAATTTTGCATATTAATGCACGAGATATGAATGAATGAATACGAATGGATGAGTACACTTTACAAGTGCTCGTGGATTGTTGAATAAAATTGTAAAGTTTATTACAAAACCCACTAAGTCTCTTTAAGTGCGGTTTATAAGGTTCTTATATAAAAAATAAACTTAACTAACAGGAATTAAAGACATCCTTGTGACTACAAATTAGCCAGGTACTTTAAATTAATAGGAAACGCAAACATTTTAAACATATTAAAGGTTTATTTAAATAAAATTTTTACGATGAAGGTAATTGACTATATAGTAGTAGTTGACCGTTTTGCATGAAATTTTAAATAATAAACGATTTGTTTGTTGCAGCTAATAAAAAATATTAATTAATAATATTAAATTTTTAATAATAAACAATAGGCTACAGTTCTAAGGTTTTGGGCAGTTGTTAATAGATGGCAACATCTACAATTACGAAAAAGAGTGAATAGGCACTATAGTGGCAAGCGCAGTCCACCTTAGGCTGCATTTTTCGCTTACCATTAGGCGAGATCGCAGCCAGGCGCTAGCCTTTCTTTGTAAAAAAAAATAAAAAATATTTTTTATAAGCTACAACAAACAAAACACTTAGGTATTATTTAAAATTTCATACAAAACTGTCAACTACAAGTACATGCTCAATTACTATTGCCCTTACCTTAAATATTAAAATGCGAATTTATGTCATTTTGTCTTTTTTTTCATCCAAACGTTTCGATGGTATTCTTATTATTTATTCATTTATGTAGCATAAATGCATGGTACATAAATAACAATTTCAACATACATACTCTGGTATTGAAATAGTTGAAGGACTTGAGGGTGAGTGAGTTCAATTTCAGCACTGCCATTACAGCAGTTTAAAAACACTGTTAAAAAGAGGCTGATACAGAAAGCCTACTATACTCTTGAGGATTATTTGGAAGATAAGAATGTGTGGATATAGCTCTCTTTGAACCTGTACAAGACAGTAACGACTTAATGTAAATAATATTAAGAATTATATTTTTTTTAAAAAGAGCAACCGCCGAGTTTCTTGCTGGCTCTTCTCGGTAGGAACAGCTTTCCGAACCAGCAGTAGAGTTGACGATTCAAAAGCACTTGTTTACAAGTTTATTTGAATAAAGAATATTTTTTATAATATATAGATTATATAATATATAGATTTTTTAGAATATTTTATATAATTTGAATTTGAATTTGAGTGTCGTAGGCAACTTTTTATCTTGTTGCTAAAGTCCGCGAAGATAAAGTTAGTCTTCATATATAAAAATCAATTTTGGTTTTTATGTCCCGTCCCTTACAGACACCGAAACGGCTCGAACGATTTTAATAAAATTCTCAGACAATCTTTAGAATGACCAACGGATGCTCCTGTTAAGTCTGGTGGCGATGGTAGTCGCCTTTTACGATACTTCGGTAAGGAATGAGGATGGTCTATTCTACTCATCCGTATACCACACGGCGTGTGTGTTATTGCCCCATATATAAAAAAAAATATATAGATATATAAAGAAAAGTTGGTCTTAGTTACACTATTTATAACTCAAGAACTGATGAACCAATTTGGCCGAAAATTAGTGGAGAGGTTGCTTAGAATCAGGAGACGGACATAGGATACTTTTTATTCCGTTCGACCGCATTTATTTTATTCCGTCAAGTCACTATAAAACGTGGTACAATAACAAACCACTATGACATGGAATAACAAAACGCAAATGACAGTGAAATAACAAAACATAAATGAGAACTAAACGTAATTTTGTCTTTGGTTGAGTATGGTAAAAAATTTGACAATTATCAAAATAATAGCTAAACGTCACCACATAGTATAAAACGAAGTAGCTTTCTCTGTCTGTCCCTAAAAATGTAGTATAAGAATTTAGATATTCGAAAGATTGGGAATCTTCATGGTATAGGGAAAGAGGAATTGTTACTCCAAATTTAACGCGTGCGGGCCACGGGCAGTAATGAATAAATCGAAACTACTGGTTCGATTTTAATCTTTTTTTTCACTGAGTGACATAGGCTATATATTTTATACCCGTGCGAAGCCGGAGCAGGCCACTAGTAGATACATAAAAAGAAAAGATAAAACTTTGAACAATTACACAGTTACACACAGTTGTTTTGTAAAATAAAAAGTATATTGACCAAGCGCGTAATAATGAAAATAAACGGTAATACTCCATTGTTACGAATCGTCGTAACTATAATCTTACGAATTGTCGATGCCAAATCTAATACTAATCGTGTCTAATTAATCAGTACGCATTACAGCTAGAAAGTCGATAGCCGTATCTATCTAACGATTGGAAGAGAAAGGGGTATGGAACCTTAGGTACAATCCGAGAACTGGGTTAGAATAGTCGTAAACAGAAACTGCAATGGAAAGTATTCAAGTAAAATAATACCCCTATTGTTATACGCTAGCTTATACTGAGTCGCTTCCAATCATAAGATTGTGCCTGGCGAAGCATGCTGAAATTTTTTTTCACAGACAAGTAGAATAGTTTTATTGAGCAGAAAAATAAGGGATCTGGTTATCCGATAATTAATGCCTTGCTCGGTAATTAAAAAAAAAATTCCGAAAAAAATATATATATAAGATATACATACAAGATTAACTCATTTAATGGTAGAGGAGGTGAGGTATGCTTTTTCTAGAAAAAGGTCTAACTTACGGGTCTTCTTGATATTTGCAATTCATCACACGCTTTTCGGTAAAGGAAAACACCATGAGAAAAACTGCATATCACTAGACTCCTAGAGAATTTTGGGGATATGTGTAACCTACCAATCCTCATTGGAGCATGGATGGATGGAGGACCTCAGCTCCAACCCTTCCTTTCTAGAAACGTAGAGAGGAGGCCTATACCCAGCAGTAGGATAGAAATAGGCCGGTATTATTACAATATTTTGTAAAATAAATCAGTATAACAAAACTAAAAATATAAAGGGTAACAATTATTTGACGTAGTAACTTGTAAATAGTACCTATATTTAAGACATGAAATGGAAATGAAAATATCTTATTGCCGAAACCAAATTTAATACACCTTTCTTTCAATTGAAAACGGATTGCCGTTTAATCAATTTACGTGTGAATAACAATTGAATCTAAACACTTCATCAAACGAAAGAGATTAAGGAATGTTATTTAGGGATTTTAATGAAATTATTGTAAAGAGATTATATAACTAATCAATTTATTTTTTAATTTGTTTCTCATATTGAATAAGTCTGGTTTTATTCGCCTAATAACCTTTTTTTTTCTATTCTGATACTACTATAGAACAAATAATTTACTAGTTTCAATTACGACAAAGATCTGAAATATAATTACGTAAAGCTTTTCTTTTAATTTCTGAAAGTATTCGATTATACAACACTCGGTGCGAATTAAGATTTCTTGTCAATTTTAAATATAGCAATTTATAGACCACTTTCATTTTAGATTAAGTTACAAAATATAGTAAAGTTATTCATAGTTGTATACGCTCCTTTATAATTTTGTAATATTTACCTGGAGTGTATCAGAAAATTGATAGGAATACTCTCATATAATATTGTCATATACAAAGACAGATGTACTTATAGCATATAATCTAGAAACTGTAAATTAGGCCTAACAGAAATTAAAATATGTATAGAATATAAAATATATTAGACGAAACAGTACATATATATTAATTGAAATAGCGATTATATGGAATTTTCGATTCGATTCAGGTATGTACTGAAAGTTAAGGGCTAACAAGTTGAGGAGTGAGTCGTAAGCTGCATATACACACTAACTTAAGCGTTTAAGTACCCTTAATAATGCAATATAGGTTTTTCCTGTACCTGAATAAAATAGGAGAATTTTTATATATTACGTACATACTTTTATTAAATGTTACCCCAGCGTACGAAATTTAATAATTAGGCCAATTTTTATCTATATTACTGCAGCAGATAAAGAGTGAAAGCGTAACAGACAGAAGGACGTGCGCGTTTATAATATTTGTATGCATATAATCCTATTCTACAATAACCCGCCGTGTGGTATCCGGCTGAATAGAATAGTGCCACCCTCATTTCTTGCCGAGGTGTCGTAAAAGGCGACTAAGGTAACTCGACCCGCTGTGTGGTATTCGGCTGAGTAGAATAGACCAACCTCATTTCTTACCGAGATGTCGTAAAAGGCGACTAAGGTAAGTTGACCCACCGTGTGGTATCCGGTTTAGTAGAATAGACCACCCTCTTTCTTACGGAGGTGTCGTAAAATACGACTGAGGTAAGTTGCCGTCAGGCAGGCGGCCGGTCGTAAAAACGCAGCCAAATCATGTGACAGCATGTTTAACATGTTATACCGATCCCACTTAGAGTGGGATAAGGGCAGGAAGATGATGAATCCTATTCTACAAAAACGTTTAAACTTGTAGTTTAGAATTAACTTTACACATATTACAAAAAAATTATACACTTGAATTAACAAGAAGCACATCGCATCTTACTACGTAGCAATACAACGTCAATTATGAGCGAGGAAAGTGCGTGAATGATTACATAAAAAAATCATTACAAATCAATCTTCGTGTATCTCATCGCATCGCGTAGATTATGATTGTCCTTTTTCAGAATCATATAAAGGATGCCTACTGTAATGACGTATCAAGAATTGAAAGAAAACATACAAAAACTTTCAATCATAGTAAAGGTAACTTCACGTAATGCCATTATACAAAAATACATATTTATTTTGATATCATTAACGCTTGTATAAAACTTATAGAATGTTTTAACTCTGAGAATATGTAAACTGAACTAAAATGTTAAACTTAAAATATGCTTAAATTAACCCATTTATATTTTTATACCAGTTGTCCGGCCATGCATTGATGTAGCTCAGTCTAGTTTCGAATTCCCCGCAACACAGAACCTCAACAAGAAAAAAATATTCCGATCACAGCCAAACTTTACAGATTCACCTGCAGGGTCACCATAAAGATGAATTTTATTAAAATCGGTCCAGCGGTGTTGGAGTCTATAAAAGACATAGAGACAAACATTTGTTTTTTATATCTAAAAAGACTAGTTTTTATCCGCAACTTCGTTTGCGTGGACTGTTGTGGCGTGATACTTTGACAATAGATGGCGCTTTACAATGTCATCCTATTTCTGTAGAATTAACAGGATTTCTATAGTCTATCGGTCTTATTCATAAAAGTTATAACATGCTTATAGACTCGTTATAGTACGTTTTACAAAAAGTGTTATTCATAAACGCATTTTAGCACTAAACCATTCTACAAGTCTACTATAACTTTATAGAGCCCAGAACCCTACTATAACAGTGCTATAAGGTAAAAGATGGCCGACTTTCTACAGCTGATTATTACGAAAACAACATTTGACGTATTTACGGATTGAAATTGAAGTGTGTCAGTTGTCGTTTGTTTTATCAGGGATGTGAAAAATTAGATTTTTTACATTAATCGATAATTTCAGTAAAATGATCGATTTTTAATAATCGTTTTTTTTCTTATAAATCAATTTAAAAAGAACGATTCTTTTAATTATATATTATTATATCTTCTTATTTAAGTCTTTTTTTTAATTTTTTAAGATAAGATTTGCATTAATGGATCAAAACAATTTAGCCAAATGTAGACATTTTAATTGAATTTCACAAACAGTGCATCTGTTATTATTTATTGGTAGTTGTCCACTTTAATTTAGCCTTTATTCTTATTAATTATTAATATTAAAAAAGACAACTTTTCAAATATTCAGAAAAAATCGATTATTTTGATACGAATATATTAAATTAAAGGGGAAAACTGATTATTTATTAATCGATTTTTGTACTCCAAGTTACATCCCTATGTGAAAGGCGACCCCGTGACGTAGACAATAAAATATTTTTTAATCCGTAATAATGTCTATGGTTATACTTATTCGGTATGTAGACGCATATTATCTGTGGCGAATTCGGTGTGTTCGGCCAATCGGAAGCCAATATTCCTTACAATGGCAACATTCGGATTTATAACCGCATTTTAGTTATAGATCAGTTATAGAAGGTTTATGAATAAACAATTTTATGGAACGTCTTATAAGCTTATAGAGCATTTTAACTAAAACCTTCTATAAGCTGTTTTTATGAATAAGACCGTATATGTTACTCCGGTGTATAAGAAATAATTGTGCCAAATTTTATCGATATTGTTTCAGCGGATTCACCGTGAAAGATTCCATACTCACAAACTTTCGCATTTATAATACTAGTAGGATAGGACCTATCCTATCCTACTAGTATTTAATTAAAGACAAAAAATACCTATATTTTTTGTCTTTAATTTGATAGAACACGAAAGAAGTTACGTTAAAATTAGTAAAAATGTTGTTATGATATCATCTATGGCACATACTTAAAAATATGCCTATAATAAATTAAAGCTTGACCTTTACTTCAAAACAAAGACCAGAAACACTTTTTTGCATACAGGATGCAAAGTTGTATTTCTGCATCAAAGTTGAAGTATATTAGTTACTCGCATCGTTATAAAACAGATTGCCTGTAACCAGTAACACTAAGCCGGTTAGAGTATAATTAGCCGATGTCAAAGCTTCCAGGCAAAACCAGATCTAATATTTTTTTAGAACAAGATTTCTAGATAATTAAGCAGGCAATTCAAACCATTGAGCGATCGAAAAGATTTAAATATTTTATATAAATAAAAGATTATACCACGGACGATAAAAGAAAATAGGCGTTACTTTGCGGAATTCCATAGTACAAAAGTTAGGAAAGGTTACTTTGCTATAATCCGCGTTTGTTAAGAGAATCTATGTAATGTTAAGTGTAGGAAGCAAAACCGTTCTCACACTTCATACATCCAGGAGTTTACGAAGTTATGACACGTATCACAAGACACCACCGCCGACAGCACACTACACAAGCACTACACACATTCGTTACAACAACCTCAACGATCGTTTTGCCCCATAACCGAAGGTTCGTCGGGATATGTGCTCCTGGACAAAATAGCAAAGCACCTCACCCAAGCTTTCAGTGCTTAATACAATTAATTCAACCCCTAGCACCATTGAAGCAAAATGTATGTTTAGAGGCAAAGTTAATATATGTGGTAACTAATCCTGCATGTATAAGGTATGAGAACAGTTTTGCTTCCTACACTTAGCGTTACAATAGATCCTAACAAACGCGGATTATAGCAAAACAATTATATCATAAGTTTTGTTTAATAGTATTGAGTAACGATTAGCTAATAATTTCTAATCAAATCTATTCGCGTAACATGTAAGACTTGTAAAAGTATATATGATTGAGACAGGTTTCCGTGTGATGCGGTAATTTGTGCATCGCCGTGCGACGACCGACATTGACTTTTCAATTCAAGGCCATCTGTTATTGCATTTATTACATAATCTACTTTGCGAGGCGCGCACGTGAATATTAAGTATATTAATATAATTAGAGAAATAAAAAATAGTTTTTAATACATTAATTTGTAAGGTCTCTGAAACTTCTTTAACTCTCCAGTTTCATAAAAGTTGACTGGAAGAGATCCCTTTATAGGATAAGTCCGCCTTTGTGCGCCTATTTATGTACTAGTAATATTGTTTTTCTTTTCTACTTTGTAATAACTGTTTATAAAATTGTGTACACTAAAGTGACACAACAACAACAACTTCGTTGAATAGTTAGTGTGATCAGTAGAAAAACGAAAGTTACTGGCTAAGCTAAACAAGTTAAAAAATACAATGGCGATGCATGGCGCATACTTATGGCGTTCGATTTTGGTCTACCAACACACTCAACTACTTTTAATATATACTCTAAAATAAACTTTATTGAAATAAGCTTTTTCGTGCACTATTCACTCGTCAAGGATTAGTAAAATTAATGAAGCCACCAATGGCTCGGAATGTTGCTCTTACCGAGAAGAACCTGCAAGACATTCGGCGGTCACTCTTCTAAACATTTTAAAAGATAGATATATGCTGTCGCGGACTTATTTAGAACTTTTAGAGGGGAACAATTTTTTAATAAATGATTTTTGAATAACTTTTACCCTTTACTTAGCGCACGCATGGAAAGATTTAAATTTTGACGTTTTCGTACTATTATTTTTTGCTGCTCCTCTCCTATTCATCTTAGAGTGATGTTATATAGCCTATAGCCTGCCTTGATAAATGGACTATCTTACATTCAAATTTTTCAAACAGATCCAGTAGTTCCTGAGATTAGCACGTTCAAACAATCAATCAAACAAACATACAAATTCTTCAGCTTTATATATTAGTATAGATTATAATCTATTGTGTAATATGCTTTACGTACAAGCATAATCCTTAAGCAGAATAAAGCGTACACTTCTGGGAACAACACCATGAAATACGTTCCATTAGGTTATACGAGTTCAGGATGCCGTTAACTTGAATTTCTGTAATATGCGTTATGGTATTAAACCGCATTGATGAAATATAAGCTCTAAAGCTAAACGATGCGGGAGACACAGTATGCCATACATGCGGTATAATAAACAGTTAACATGGCTCTGAAAAAGGAAAATCAAGTTAGTTTATGCAGAGATAACGTTTCTTGAACCTTTCAAGTCCATTGCATAATACTGACGAGCCATATGGCCTTCACTGTATTCCGGTAAAGCACACATCCGAGAAATGTAAAAGTACCTTAAGCATCTATATTAATATTATAAATGTGACAGTATGTCTGTCTGTCTAAATGATGTACGTCTAAATCATATACACCGTAACATCTATACTAATAAATAAAGCTGAAGAGTTTTTTTGTTTGATTGTTTTTTAAACGCGCTAATCTCGGGAACTGCCGAACCGATTTGAAAAATTGTTTGAGTGTAAAAGAGTCCATTTATCGAGGCAGGCTATAGATTATATAACATCATGCTAAGATGAATACGAGAGGAGCGAAAAAATATTACGATAACGGCAAAATTTAAAGCTTTTCTTGCGTGCGCTAAGTGAACGGTGAAAGTTATTTAAAAATCATTTATTTCAAAAGTTTTCCCCTCTTAAAGTTCTAAATAAAAGTCCGCGACAGCATATGTCTAGCTTTTAAGGTTAACCTACTTTAATAATTTTTATGGTTATCAAAATACTATATTACGGTTTTGATATTTCCACGCCGCTAGCGATTGTTAGTAAATTGAATTAAAATAACCGCCTTTATTTAGAGAACTAGCTAAATCACATATTGCGTAATCGACATAAACGCTTAAGTTATATTTTACGCCAGAATGACTATGACTTGTTATAGTAGTTATTATAATCTCTTTTTAAATATAATATTAGTCAGAGACCAATCAAGAGCACTGTTTAAGAGTTTTACACAACTATTGATGAGTGAATCTAAAATGAGTTTTAATGTCCTGTTAGTTAATGCAGGGACGAAACTTTAAAATTTACTTTAAGTAATCAGAATTATCGTAAGTATCTAAATAAAAAATATGTGTCATATTACACCCTCTTGTTAGCAATGTATTAACACAAACTCATTTAATACATGTTTAGTTTTGGCACTAAAAATATTCAGTGCATTTAGGAGATTGATTTAAAAATCCATAGTAACTTATTAGTCAAGCATTCTTTTATATAGTGCTTTATTACCTTCAAGTATAAGCTTCAAAAATAAGAAGAAAGGAGAAAGCGTTCATTGTTTGTTTAAAAATAATGAAAACGATTTACTGCAGCGAATAACAAGTGTAGCAATCCAATATTTACTATTCAAAACACAGCTGACTCATCAAAAACATATAAGCAATCGAGGAAAGCGAAACCAACGGGTTAATTGTAGAAAGTGTACGGAATCAATTACTTATGTATTGTGTAAACATAAATATTGAACGTTACTAATCGCATATGTAATAGGCAAGACCTTTATAACTTAATTCGCACTATTCTATTTCATTGCTAATTTAAATATCCTTGTAGGAACGAATATGTAATATTATTCCTTTTTCGGTAAATTATTGACGATTAAAAAGTTTCAAACAACTCAATACAAATTTACAACATGCATTTCCTCAGGACCGATTATGTCATACGAGTAAAAAAAATTAACATTCCTCATGTCTATTTAATACACTTCCGTATTGAATAACTGACGCGCACACTTTTTTGTTGAAGTCGTCACCGCTTCAATGATTACAATCTGTAATTGGTGATAGTATACACACTACCATATAAACTAACAATTAAGATGAAAGGATAAACCAAACTAGTATGATTGAATGCTTTTTAATAAATGACGTTCTTGCGTCTTTAATGCTTTAATAATTAGCTTAATGCTTTTCGCACGCAGTTAGTGTAGCGTAATAGATGGGAGGTGATAAAAAGTGTTGTTCGCAATTTTTCTCTATAATTGGTAGCAATGCTTTTTATTTCTTCTACATACAAAGACAAAGACTTCCAGTATTGGACATGGGTCGTTTCAAAGTGAGACCCAAAGAAACCCTATATATAGATGCTGCATTTTCAGTATGACATAAGGATCTTAACGCCAATCAATTAACCTTTAGGTAATGTGTATGTGAGGTAAGTTGACCCACCGTGTGGTATCCGGCTGCGTAGAACAGACCACCTTTTTTCTTACCGAAGTGTCGTAAAAGACGTCTAAGATAAGTTGACCTCAGGCAGGCAGCCGGTCGTAAAATACCTAACCCAATCACGTGACAACAAATCAAAAACAAAATTCTTTATTTCTTTTTAAAATATAGTTACACAGGATCGGCACAACATGTTTATACATATCCGATCTCACTTAGAGTGGGGTAAGGGCAGAAGAATGATGATAAAATTAGCTACAACTGAAGCCTTGAAAACCAGTAAGCGACAGGAACAATAGAAACGGTCAAATACACCTGCGATGTAGAGTTCGACGAAACCATAGAGGTTCCGTCGAACTCTACATGTTCTTACACATGTTATCAAAAACTTTCACGTCATGTTAAACTTACGAAAGGAATATCACGATTGTCCTTGTTTTTAACGCATATCCTGCGGAGTTAACATATTCAACTGTATCTGTTAAGGCTACTTTTATGGCAGTAGAAAGTATAGAAGTATGTTAATCGACTGGGTTGTTAGAAATCATTTTCACTCTCGGTGTATCGCGAAAAATACTATCTATACCAGTGTTTCCCGACCTTTTTTGGTCCATGCCCCACGTTAAAAGTTATTTTGCCCTCCTAAGTAACATACATAAATTTTAAAATTAAAAATTGAATTGTCCACTTAAAGAACATATATAATAGGTTTTAGGAAGGAAATTACTTTTTTTTTGTTAAATTTGGCACTAAAATCTAAATGGTTATCGCACTTAGATGGCCCAGAGCGAAAAGCTTAAACTTGTATCGAGTTGCCCCACCCCTTAACCATCAAATTGCCCCCTGTGGGACGTGGGCTCCACGTTGGGAAATACTGATCTATACTAATATATAAAGCTGAAGAGTTTGTTTGTTTGAACGCGTTAATCTCAGGAACTACAGGATTTGAAAAATTCTTTGAGTGTATTGTTCATTTATTTGTCCATTTATTGAGTAAGGCTATAGACTATATAACATCACGCTAAGATGGAAAGGAGAGGAGCAGCAATAATTTATATGGCAAAACGTTTGCGGGTTCAGCTAGTTGCTTATATCTAGAGCGTTTGCTGTTTAATAAGTGTGAAAACGACGTTTGTGACAGCGTTAAAAAACAACACAAGATTAGAATAGTGTTTCTATCTAGTTAATGAGTATTTTAATTAGCCAAAAACATGACAGAATGTATATAAAAGAGAAAGTTTTTAGAGTTTGTGATCAACGTTGAGTAGTGGTACGTGTGCCGTCTTATTACTGAAGGTTTCAGGTTCTATTCTCTGTATGAGATGTCTCTAGACGCTAAGTCATAACGGCTTTGAAATATTCTACAATATCATTTATTGATTGGTATTTTATTGAGTTTATAACTAAAGTAGCTGTCCAACCACGCGTTACTGTGACTCAGTCTGGTTTCAACATCCCCTCGAAACTCAACAGTTTAAAAAAATTACTTTAATCGCCACCAAACTAGGTCACAATACAGGATCATCCGCTGGGTCATTCTAAAGATAGTCAAAAAATGTCATTAAAATCGGTTCAGCCATTTTAGAGTCGAGAAGGACACATATTCATTTTTATATATTAAGATTATAATATGCAAGCGTGCGCAAATCCTGGCTTGTTTGAAATAAGTGACTGCTTTTTTTGACAAATTTCTTCTATAAAGTATAGCGCAGACTCGCAATATAAATTGAGATATTTACTTTCAAACCGGAACTGGTTTAGATGCACGAATTGTAAAATGTTAGCAAATTTATGTAGCCTTAAGTCCTAATATTTGTAGTTATTAAATAGAAACATATTACTACATAAATTGTATATAGGTAAATATTAGACGACGAAATTAAATCTGTGATACGGTAACGACCATGCGCTCCAACCGCGTATTATATGACACGGTTAAATATACAAGTTATAATATAAGAATTTTTCTATAATCCGCGTTTTTTAAGAAAATCTATGTAATGCTAAGTACAGTGAGCAGAAAGCGTTCACATACCTTATAGATGCAGTATGAACTATCACAAATATTACAAAACACTGCCACCAACAATACACTACATAAGCACCGTAGCAATAACACACTAAACGCAACACAACAACGTTCTATGAAATTCTGCAAAGTAACGTCTGCCTCTATAAAATACTGTTAAATACATTTTTATTACCCCTTAAAATTTCTCGTGCGCCTAAACTGGGTATGTGCGAACAGTTAAAAAAACCATGTCAGTGAACCTCGTTAACGTATACTTTCTTTTTTCAAAACCAATAAAGTAATATAACACGAATTTCTCCTGTATATTGTTCAAAAAAATCAACATGGATTAAACTTTTCCTACAATTGTGAATAGGATATAAATTATATCCCTTTCAAAAATTCCCAAAGATTGTCACTTGTGAAGACTATAAGTCTTTTAATTAATTAAACTTAAATATTCTTGTAATTGGTCAGATTCTCCTCATTAATCCGCTCGTTAACTCGCTCTAAGCATTAACACTGATCATAATCTTTTAGGCACACGGGCTTAACTACAACATTTAGTTCGAAATTTTTATCCATCGTATTATGTCGCTACGAGCCGGATAACTTCCCAGCGTGAGACTTGAAGATTTTTATCTCATTAAAACATTATTTCCCCTTCTGTTGGTATGGTTCGCCATAAGTGGGTGAGGATGACAATAGTGCTGGTAAGAGCCTTTCATTTCTAAACCACAATAAAGTAATCAATTAATGTGGTTGCCGCTTTGTATATCCTGTGGAGGATAAGTTTCTTCGAGCAGCTACAAGAAGCAGGAATCAAAAATGGGTACCACATCCTTATGCTAAGAGGTTGTTTAGTAAGAACCTCTAATAAAATGCATCTAAAAGACGAATGCAAGGACAAAATGGAAGAGAAAAACAAGTTGTACCGACCCCACTTAGAGTTAGATAAGGATAGGAAAATGAAAATAAGTGTTGCGGTAGCAAATATCAGATGAATGAGTTATTAAAACAGTTTATTTCTTTTTAAACATATAGTTAGAAAAAAGATGGATAAAGTAAAAAAAAACACATGTATAAAGGCGGACTTATCCCTAAAAGGGATCTCTTCCAGTCAACTTTTGAGTAACAGAAGGAATAGGACAAGAATTGAAGAAAAAAGAGAATACGGGCAAAAGATTATATAAATTTAACTATTTAATCTATTAATTAATTTTGGTAAAACAAAAAAGGATGAAAGATGCTACTAATACATAATTACTTAAGATAAATATTTTCTAGTCTGTAACTTAAATACCGAAAGGGTAAGAGATTTGCAGAAAGTTAATGAAGAAGGTTTTTGTTGAAGAAGTTGCAGACAGTTAATGAAGAATGAAGGAGGAAATTATATGGGCGATCGATATTACGAGATTCTATCGCATACCTACTTATTTGATCTTTGCGACATACAGAAGTAAAATTTAATATATCCCTGCACTTTATCGCCACTACTGAGATACAATCGCAAAAGTGCGTGCCATACTTAATAATAATAATAATTATATGAAACAATTTACACACACCGTCATCGGTCCCCAAAATAAGTTACTTAATACTTGTGTTATGGGTGACAGGTCACATTAAATATATACATATGTACTTTTGAATACATGTATACACACAGAATCAATGAACTAACAAATAAGGTATTTAGAAAATGTTGTTCCTCGGCGGGAAACGAACCCGCGACCCGCGGGTCAGAAGGCAGGGTCGCTGTCACCTGCGTTTTTAAACTTACCATAAAAGGATAAAGATACACACGTTCTATGGCTTACCTGTAACAAAAACATCACTGTTAACTATATTACGTGAGGCAAAAAGGATACAAAAGAACAAGTTCATATTGTGACGTCACTACACTGTGCATACATAATATTTGATAATATTATTCAGCTTCGGGCGAAAGTTTACTGGTGCGGCTGACCTCTCTATTCATTAAAAGATAAACGAAAGTGAAATCAAATAACCGTTGAGATCACTTTGATAGGCTACTTAATAACATATGTCTTATCTTGTTTTCTGTTGCCAAATCTAATTATAGGAGTTGTAAAAAATAGTAAAATAAACAAAACAAAAAAAAATGAATTAGATTTCCCTTCATATAGGGTTCCGTCACAATTACTTTTACTTTTTTTTTGGAATTTAAGAAACTTTTCGTTGTAAATGGATCAACGTTAAAAATTGAAATATATTTTATTTAATTTCGTGCTTAACATAACATATGCTGGAAAATGATACGGTCTAAGATCAGAATAAATTAGTAAAGTTATAGAAACTCCTTATCCACTGCTTATGCAACTCATTATCTAAGGAAAGATACAGGGGAGAAGAAAACCCGGCCGAAGAGGAATATCCTGGGTTAAAAATTTAAGACAATGGTACAGCAGGAGTAAAAAGTAAAAAGTAAAATGCAGCGGCTTCAAAAATAAAAATTGCCATGATGGTTGCCAACCTCCGATAGGAGATGGCACAAAAAGAAGAAGAAGAAGATAGAAACTCCACCGTAGCGGAAGGATGAAACTGTACGGCTTTTCTCCGTAAGATACTACCTATCGCCAAAGAACCTTCAAATCCTTAAGAACCCAATTTTTAATCGAATTTTAGTATGTTAAAAATTATATACAACTTGTACTTTCATTATCATCATCTCAACCCGTTCTTGTCCACTGATGGACACAGGTCTTTCCCATAGCACGCAACTGAGGTCAATGTTAGCTCTCCATTCCCAACCGATACCAGTCACTTTGCGGATATCGTCACTCCACCTAACTGGAGAGTAATTTGTACATTACTTATGTGATAATATATTCGATTAATTAATTTCGTTCAACTCCACCACTGATATTTTCAGCATCATATTTTATACACAACTCTCACACTAGATTGTGGTTTCGCGATCGCTGCCAAAGTAAAATTCAAATACCCTAAAAAGTGTCATATACAGTTGCTTCAGTTAAATTTTTCTTTTCGATTTTTTTGCCAATCGTTTCGCTTATTTTACATTTTATATATCGTTCTAGGCAAATAAAATTGCTAATTGCAGATTATACTTGATTATATTTATGTATTATTTTACTGTTACAACTTAATAGAAGATAGTATAAAGGACCGCTTTTATGTTCGCTAAATTGACCAGGAAATACTTTAACATCGTATTAATTCCCTGTTAAGATCTAAATCTTAGCTGTAAAGGTACATTAAAAATAATGACCCTTATCGCTTATACATAAGGTTCTATTTATCACATAATCTGAAAAGTAAGTCCTGCTTGCTAATGATTAGTGCGAAGTAGATTGATATTAAGAAGCTGCAGGGTATCTTTGAGAGCAAGTATTAAATGTTATTCAATATAACAGGATAGACTACATTTCATGTAACTGTATGGAAAATGCCATTTGTAGAAATTATATCGTATAAAAAAATCAATAAAATAAGGTTATTATAAAATCATTCGGATACAAAAGCTACTAATACTAATACAGCTATAAATGACTAATATGATCAGATACGGTCATCCAGGTATTAATTAATTACATAGTGTAAGACGAATTTGTGGCACACACGGCCATAATGTTTTCGCAAACATAACGGGCGGGTTCGCTAAACAGGACATCGAGTTGAATCTAGATATAATTGTGCGTGCAAAAATGTTTTGAAGTGTTTTATACCGTTAATGATAAAGACGGTAACAGTAAATTTATATCGGAAATATGATTAAAAACCACTTTCTAATTCTGCAAAAGTAAAATTTCAAAATTTAGTAAAAGTATAAACATTGTCTATACGAATGTTTTTACGAGTCGTTTGCATATTTCTAGTCTCATTACATATGAGTTTAATAACGGTTAGCATACATTAAATTGGAAGGAAATGTTTAAAATTGGTGAAACATTACCGTACAAGCAACTGAACCAGATTTAAGAAGAGCAAAGATTTTAAACATACAAACAGCAAGTCTTGAACCTAGGTGGCAAAATCTAAAACACAGTTAACGCTATAGTGGTAATGAAATGTGCTAATGAAATAACGTTAGAGAATGATCTAGTTACAACAAAAACATTTATTTTCTAGCAGAATAAGCAAAATAATAAAAAAGTCTACGTCAATGGAGTATTGTAAAAATAAAAAATAAAAAATATGGGCCCTACCGTTGCGTAGTATTCAATAAAATCGTGTTCAAAAATTCACTGTGTCAACTAGCGGTAAGCGTCAAATCTATCGTAATTCGTTAAGCAGAAAAAAATTATAACGATATAATTTTTATTCACTGCCAAACTCAATTCGCTTTTGAGGCTTTCAAAATAAAATCATATATAACTTTTATTGGTCACGCATTACAAAGTTTATACGGTCCGAAAGGAAGAGTTTAAACTAGGATCACGTACGATATAAAAAACAAGACCACTTTTTGTTTCGCAGCTATAATAATAGCAATGCCGATAAATATATCTCAATTTAATGATAAAAAACTGGTATTAACTTATACGGATGGACCGCCTCTCACTGACTCGGTAACTGTATGTATTTGACCAATAAGGCTATATTAGCGGCGCTGATACGATTCGCTGCTATTACATACCTTATTATCTATCGCAGTGTATGTAATTAACGAGAATCAAAAACTAGAGAATACGGCACGGATATCAATATACGTGTTGTTTGCAAACGAAGAATTTTAGTTCTTTCATTCATCAAATTATTTCTCCTGTCCTATTCTAAGTACAACATGTTTTTCTCTTTCATGCTCTTCTGTTATTCGTCAACTCTGGCGCGACTCCTTTTAGATGCATGTCTTACTCCATACAATCCAACCATTTCTTTTTAAGACTACTTCTAGCCCCATAACCATTCACACCACTTTCATATCTAACACTTGTTTGGTCACATGATTTTCATCCTTCCATATGTCCATACTATCTTAATCTTAACCTCTAGACTTTTCCCTATATAGTAAAACATTTTAATCAGTTATCATTCTCATCTCATTTGCATGTACTCTTCTTTAATCCTTTCTTTTTCATTGCGCAAAATTCTGATCCTTACAATACGACAGGTCTTATGACCGTTATTAATAAAAGTCAAAATCCGTTGATAAGAACGAACATTAGCAGCATTTGGAGCATGTGAACATGAGTAGGTGTCATTCGAAAGTCATAATTAAAATCAGCACCCAGCACGGAGTGAAAATAGACTGTCGATTTTATGCTATTTTAGTTAGTTTTCTTTTACCCGCAAAATTAACATCGTACGATTGCGGTCGTAATAATCCGAGTCCCACTGTGATTCTAGACGCAATCTCCGATACGTGACCACTGTTCATGTTTGCGTTGCGGTTGAAAAAGTTGAGGTCGAAAGTTTTACCCTACATTACTCAGGTATGTATTACCTGGCTGTCAATTTCCCTGGCTTTGACGTAGGTCAAACATTATCAATGTCATTGTGTTGCAAACCGGAATGAATGTAAAGTATGTTCGCAATACGCCAACTTATATACGCTCATCACGCGCTAAGCGAAATTTTCGCACCATTGACTCGTGCTATCAAGTTCTTTGAACTAGTCTACATAAAACAAACATTGCTTAGTTTATGAAGAATAAAATATGCAAGTTGTGCTCACGTAATCCATATTCATTCTCCTGTCTTTATCCCACACTAACTGGGGTCAGCAAAAAATGTTATAAACATGTCACATGATTTGGTTGCGTATTTTACGATCTACTTGACGTCAACCTAACTAAGTCGCCTTTTGCGACACCTCGGTAAGGAAGAGGGTGGTCTATTGTACTCAGCCAGATACCACACGGCGAGTCAACTTACCTTAGTCGCCTTTTACGACGCCTCGGCAAGATATGAGGGTGGTATATTCTACTCAGCCGGATACTACAGGCCGGGTTAACTTACCTTAGTCGTTTTTTACGACAACTCGCTTACGTAATCAATATTATACTATAAATGTGAAAGTCTGTCTGTTTATAAGGCTATCAGGGTTAACATATGCAATACAATACAAAAGAAAATACCTATTTTTCTTTCGGGATAGAGAAAAAACATACATTGCACTATTCAGAGTTTTAAGGGATAGGGCGATTGACGCGAACTAAGGTAGGGGTGTCATTAGTAATTAACATAATGTATAATTGTTATACATACGACTTAAATAATTATATTAGATTTCGTACGTAGCGGGTCTAAAATCGTTACCTTTCTTCGAAGGTGTTAAACGCTAGAAACTTACAACCGAGTGTGAAGTTTACTGGTTGCTGTATTATTATGAGCAATGATATTTACCGCTAACTAAATTTTTATTAAGTGCCTGTGAATGCTTCACTGACTGGC
The DNA here is from genome assembly GCA_029227775.1 of Morpho helenor. Lineage (NCBI taxonomy): Eukaryota > Metazoa > Arthropoda > Insecta > Lepidoptera > Nymphalidae > Morpho > Morpho helenor. The sequence continues at coordinate 8,476,294 of JARGCU010000006.1, forward strand.
AAGGACCTCCTTTCTCTTAGAAAGGCATATAGAGCTTACACCCGCCATCCCAGTAAAACTATATACACATTATACTCACTGTTTTAATTTACTTGTTCTACAAGAGAGAGAAGAACAGTTTTACAAACAAAACCTTAGAACCACTACGATGCTCCTATGCGAGCTGATAAATCCAAAGAATTATCATAAGATATACAATTTTCTCTGGATATTTAAATGAAAAGCGCGTTAAGTAAAGGTCTGATACTATCCAACGGCTGGGCATAGGACTCCTATCTACGTTTTTGGAACGAATTGTTGGAGATTAGATAAACCGCGCTGCTCAAATGTGAAAACCGGGTGATTAATTGTAAATATGATGAATTGGAAAAATGAAAAATTATCATTCTTCTGCCCTTATCCCACTCTAACTGGGATCGGCACTACATGTCTTAAACATGTTATTAGGTAATTTGGCTACGTATTTTACGACCGGCCGCTGGCCTGACGTTAACTTACCCTAGTCACCTTTTACGACACATCGATAAGAAATGTGAGTGGTCTAATCAACTCAGCCGGATACCACAGGGCGGGTCGCCTTTTACGACACATCGGTAAGAAATTTAGAGTGATCTACTCCACCCAGCCGGATACCACAGGGCGGAAATATACCCCAAACTATTAAATTTCATTTAAAGGTGAAAGCTCCTAATTCTAAATCTCATCATTCGGTCTGATAACCTTCAAAGCTATTGTAAGCTACACATCAGTCGCTGAACAATAACAAAGAATAAAGGCACTAGATTTTAAAATAATCTTTTCATATTCCCAAATGAGTGGCTCGTAGAATTAAATGCCACATGGGTTATTAGGCACCGTCAATATCTTTGTATAAGTGCCAGCCACCGTCCACAATGGTCACTTTCACATCTTTACGAGTGCCTTTAAGCTGTCAATAAACACATTCTCCAAATATGATAATAACGTACTAATGTGTCATTATTCGTCGCTTACTGTACAACTCATTATGAATAATTGAAATTGAAATTTAATTTAGTTTATTTGCCTGGTAAGTTTCTATAGTTACAAGTTCACGGGTGTACGTGGCTTGGATATTTAGATTGTGTAGCAGAACAGATGTTTTTAAAAAAACTATCATAATTTTTGTAATTTATAAACGATTTTAAATGATCTCGAAATGCAACCATTCTTCCTATATGCCAACTAAAATATCTGGTATGTTTAAAATATACCCTTTTTTGATTTTGATTTGTGATATGTTTGGGTGAGTAATCTTTTTAGTTTTTTTAGTTAAAAATCTACAAATGATTTCGCAATTTACCGACTTGTTCTGCGAAAACTTTTTTTACTGTACCCGTAACGATAACGCCGTGTAAATATCTTATGAATAAGAATCTCACTAGTCGGGCTAACCCGATAAAATAAGATGTGAGTATAGCCAACTTACTTACATAAACTTCATGGTTTATAGTATTCATATACTACTCACGATAGTTTAAATTCAAAATTTTAAATTTATTTTGAAAAAGATGCTTATATACATAACGAGATTTACCAAAATTACAAAAACATTGGCGTACAAAAGATATGAAATGTTTCCAGGCTTTTTTTATTGGGTCTATAAGAGTATGTGTGAATTGACGTACTAAGATCTTCTATTCAAAGTCTGATTTTTCACTGTTGCAAACGCTGCATATCAGGTTGGTGGAAAAAGTATCACGCAAATGACATGTCACTTTTCTAACATACATACCTATTTATACGCTTGACGTCATTACGCCGGAGTTGATTTGTTATGACAACGAATAAGAAAACGTCAATTTACTGATTGAATACTATAGGTGTTCTGAGGCATAGGTAAGCTCTTCATACACTGTTTAAATAACTGATTATTCACTGTGATAGCAGATTTCTGTCACACAAACAGAAAAAGTTCAAAATTGCGTTAAGCTTTCACGGCTTATCAGTTGAACCAATATTGATGAAATTTGGTACTATTAAAGCTCATATAACATAAAGGATACATCATATTATGTATAAAGCACATAACGGATAAAGTATCTTTACGTGATCAAATCAGAAATGAGGAGATCCATAGAAGAACCAGAGTAACCGACATAGTTCATCGTGTCGCGAAGGTGTCAATGAGCGGGACAGGGACCATGGGGTCCTAAGGTGCTCAAAAGGCGACCTCGCACCGGAAAACGCAGCGCCGGGAAACGCCCGCTACGAGGTGAAACGACCCCAAAAAGGTAGCTTAGAGCCGCTGGATCCAAGCGGTACACGATTGTGTGGAGATCCCTAAAAAGACCTATGTCCAGCAATGGACGTTCATCGGTTGCAAAGGAGAAGAAGAATATAAAACCCATATTTCTCTCGGAAACACCGAAAGAAACATATTGCATTATTGAAAACACTTAAAGGACTTAATTTGGCGAGAACAAATCGCGGATATCAATCACTAGTACAAAAATAAACACATTTATTTAGAAGAGTAATTTTTGTGTTTTGTTCAAAAGGCAAAAACATCTTGCATTAGTCAAATCTAATTATTACGTTTATATGTAAGAATAGTATTCTTACATATAAACATATTAATATAAGCATATTATCTATTATTATATTAGGTCGTAAATAGTAATTTTTGTTTTCAAGCAAGTATTAGTTAGCACTGTCGCGCGAGATGCGTAAAAATAGAAGCTTAATGTTACTTGTTTTTAAAAATAAAACAGTGACTCTAGTTTTAAAGTGTCACGATAACTGTTGTGGTTATTAGCGGGCAACAAGACAAATTCCTTATTGTATTGCGGATGAAAAACCGCAAATCCAAGGCAGCATTTAGATCGAAAGCTGATGACACTGCGAAATGCATTTTACGCATCTTTGTGTAATCGAGTACAGTTGGCTAAGACACTTTTGTTAATTTTTATAATGGTTCGTTTTTTTATTGAAAGACTATCTTTGTACCTGCGGATTCGTGCGCGAGGAAATCTGTGAAATGTGTCACAAAAATTTTCCCGCGTTAAATTGCATAATATTTTTAATTTAAATTTTAAACATCGAAGTAGTAATTGTGAGTTAACCATAAGCGATAGAGACATACGGTACTAGACTTTTTTGTAGTATTTTTATAGATCTACAATTCTTTAGTACATTACTTTGTATCGCGCGACTTCTTCAACACGATTTACATAAAACTGTTGTATTAATTTAAACCTTTCAGAATAATTGCATTGCTTATTAGTTAAGACCGCACCAAAATCCGTTCATTTTATTCTAAGATTATTAGATTTTGAGAAAATCGGACGGACAGACAGCTTTTGGGGACTTTGTTTCATAAAAAGTATAGAAGCGCGGTTACCTGTGATGTTAGAAAGTAACTAATGCAGCCTAAAATATACCGCTAAAAGCATAGTAATTTATATTCACACCTCCTTTGGAATTCTTAAGTATTGGCAAACACATCGATGAAAGTCTACACTTTGCCTATACTTATGCAAAATAAAGATCTATACCGTATAAATTGCATATATTTATATTGATTTTATTACCTTCTTATGACAGACGCCGAATAGTGTAACAGTATTTGTAGTAACAGTAAAGCAAAAGTTAGTTAATTATACTATTGTAAAAGATCTTTATTGACATTCTATTCATAATAACACTAGTATGGTAAAGTTATTTATACTAATATATAAAGCTAAAGAGTTTGTTTGATTGTTTGAACGCGCTAATCTCAGAAACTTGGACCGATTTGAAAAATTATTTCAGTGTAAGATAGTCCATTTATCGAGAAAGGCTATAGTAGGCTATAATATAACATCACGCTAAAATAAATAAGAGAGGAGCAGCAATAAAAAATAGTACAAAAACGGAAAAATTTAAAGCTTTCCTTGCGTGCGCTGAGTAAACGGTGACAGTATTTAAAAGATCATGTATTACAAAATTGTTCCCCTCTAAAAGTGTTATGCAAAAATAATTTATAGAATTAGGCGTTACTTTGCGGAGATCCATAATACAAAAGTAATAATAAAATTATTTTGCTATAATCCGCGATGAAGTAAAATAGAAAATATCGCAAAGCAAAATAATAAATATTGCAAAATCGCAAAGCATTGCTTTGCGATTTTGGTCGTGGAGTCTATCTATAGTAATATTTTAAAGTGTTGAGATGCATTAACCTATATAATACAAATATAGAGCCAACTGTACGAAATATTCCGTTACTTAAATTCCGAACTATACAGTAGAAGCATTGACTATTAGTGAACAGTTTGAATAGTTTTTTGTAAGCAAAGGGCCGATTACTGTAATTTTGTAACATTGTTTGGAAATTCAATAAAAATGAAATTGAAAGAGAGAAAATTACAAATTCAGATATCTCAAACCTCTTACTAGACAAACTGATATTTTAAATGCAAAAATCTGTCGGTCTGTTACGCTTTTAAGGCTAATCTGCTGGATCCGATATTCATAAAATTTTGTACACTTAAATTATCACAAAATCAAAGAATAAAAATCAAGTTTTTCGGGGAGCAGTGAATAAACATTGTTAATCAATTTTATTTTATAATAATTAACTTTATTTTAAATAAATTACTTTTAATTAATTAAGTTATACAAAATTAATGAAAATATTATTTTGCTCTAATCCGCGAAAATGAAAATAAAAAATAGTAGGTATTTTGGTTTAATCCGTATTTTGCTTTAGACCTCAACAAAGTAGCGCCCAATTATTAACTAATTCTATAAATCAGTTAAGTTGTAAATGAAGCGGGTACAGATGTACCAATTATTTCAAAACGAAAGGTGTAATTATTTTATCCTCTGTTTTTAATATTTTATTTATATATAGGTAAAATTTTATTTGTTTTAAAATAATAATATTATTAACAGGGTGCTAAATTTACACTGAAGAATAGCTCAACAGATTTGGATAGAAATGTTAAGAATGATGGATATTTCTAATCTTGGTACTAAAGTCGCGGACGTAGCCGTGGACAATAAACGGTATGTAATAAGTATACAAATTCCTTTTAGCAATTCCGCATAGCAACATTATGCGGAATCTCTTCAATAGATTATAACAGTTTCAAGAATTGCAGTTTATATAACAAACTGTAAATACTTTATATTACGCAACGATAAATTTGCGTTGACTAGTTTACTTGATGAGAAGTGAGATTACTAGACATGAAAACGCGTTAAACTTGAACGAACTTGAATAGTTAACGGTTTTTATAATACCAATATCTAATTTGTTGATAACATTGGTCAATTCTACCACAATCATATATAGTTGAATATTTTTGCAAGAGTCCATATTTTCTGCGTTTAAAAAATGTAGTGTACCGCGAAGACAATATTATTTATTTATTACCTAACACTATATTTTACTTAAATTAGCAAATAAGGTTGACCACGTTATTGTCTAGTTTCGTACTACTATCATATCGAAAACTTTTCGAAGTGAAGTAAAATAGACATTTTTCCGAAAAAAAAATACAAATTTTGGCAAAATAAAAACACACTTAATACTCGACACAGTTAAAGCTTATACCCCAGAGTAACATATACGATGAAAAAAAACCCCGTTTTTTCTTACGGGAACAACAAAAGAACACGATTTTTGAATTTAAATATCATGATATTAGTAGGAATTCACGCCGTGTGGTATCCGGCTGAATAGAATAGTACCACCCTCTTTTCTTACCGAGGTGTCGTAAAAGGCGACTAAGGTAAGTCGACCCGCCGTTTGGTATCCGGCTGAGTAGAATAGACCAACCTCATTTCTTACCGAGGTGTCGTAAAAGGCGACTAAGGTAAGTTGACCCACCGTGTGGTATCCGGTTTAGTAGAATAGACCACCCTCATTCTTACCGAGGTGTCGTAAAATACGACAGAGGTAAGTTGACGTCAGGCAGGCGGCCGGTCGTAAAAACGCAGCCAAATCATGTAACAGCGTGTTTATAACATGTTGTGCCGACCCCACTTAGAGTGGGATAAGGGCAAGAGGATGATGATATTAGTAGGAATTCATTGTTAATGTATACTTGTATATTGTTATGAACCAGCTATACTAATGTCATATTGTATCGGGTGAGCCAGGGAGTTACCACCGCGGTGGCGTCGTATAAAGAGCTCATGAATAAGGACCCCGGATGGGCTTGAAACTGATGAGCATCTGTACATTAACATAGTCGCGAATACCGCTAGTTACAGCGGTTAGCTACAAATCAATTTTGCGAGTATAATAATATACATATTACCCATCCTATTTCACATAAGGAATCAATTTAGTGTAGAAATCAAAATAAGTATGTCAGGAGGTTATAGTAACGCAAGCGAGCCCATCGCGGCGTCCGTTATTCGTGGTTCACGCCGCACCGTGAGATTATTCAAACCAATCACTGGGACCGGCGACTTTTCATCTCGGCCTTATATGGATGTGACTGCGGGGAAAATGGTTATTGTATGGTACGCGACGACATTACCCATCCGTTGTAACAAGCACTTCAGCTATAATGACATGGAGATAGTTAAGACGTGTGTGTTTAAAGGAAGATTGCTTCGATTCTCTGACTGCTTTGACGTAATGTCTTATTTTTATTACAACGCCGTTATAACGTAATACTACGCTCGATGCTACCAATAATACTGCACTCTACGTAGTGCATATAATAGTGGTTTTTTGTAATCCCTTTTAAAACAAGGAGCATTTGGAGTAATTTTTCAAAAGTAATAATAAAATTATTTTGATATAATCCGGGATTAAGTTATTAGTAAATATATATAATGCTAGATTATTTATTTTCATACCTGATACATGCAGGATTAATTTATAAAATTAGGCCTTACTTTGCGGAGGTCCATAATACAAAGCTTATGAGAATATTATTTTGCTATAATCCGCGATAAAAGAAAATATATGTAATGCTAAATGTAGAGTGTACTATTCGTTCTCATACCTGATACATGCAGAATTTGTAAAAACTCATGCACTACCCGACACCGATAACACAACAATACACAAGCACTGCACACATTCACCACCACAATCTTAACAATTGTTTCGCCCTGTAACCGAAGCATCGTCAGGAGATAGACTCTACGACAAAATTGCTTTGCGATTTTATCGCGGATTATAGCAAAATATTTTTATTAGTTATAAGAATATTTCCAGTTTTTTCAGTAAAGAAAAAACGTATGATTACGTATAATTTGTGAATAGCAATAAGCAGTATTTTTTATAGAATACACAAAAGCATAATTCTGGGGTTTGAACTTGCGACCCTCTAACAAAGTCACACGGCCTCGACGTTCGGTTATCATGGTTTGAGCATCGGCACTGCGTACATGGCTCCTTATTTAATGCAAAACTTATTATATACTTATATAGAACTTAGTATACTTATTAACGTGTTCATAAGGATTATTTATATATCTCTACATATTATAAAACAAAGTCTCCACAAAGTTGTCTATGTGTATGTGATCGATTTTTTAAAATGTTCGAAGAGGATTAATATTGTGGAAGGTTTATGTTAATAAAAAATTCTACGGAATGGCAAAGCCAAATTTGATGTAACTTTCAATGGAAGATAGACGAGGTTGTGGAGCAACGTACATTTTATCCTAAAATTCCCAATGTGTCGAGATTTAAGCAGGAAAAACTTTGTGGCAGACTGATTTCCATGCGGGCGAAGCCGCAAGCAAACATTTATATTTTGAACCATTTTTATCGCCCGCTTCGTGTCTTCGGTTGATCAAGACTCCACATATAACTACCACATAGAACTAGTGATACTCGCGACTTCATTCGTTTCGACTTTTGTGTTTAAATTACCCCAGTTATATAAAAATGTTCGAATATTTACGTCATACATATGAGTTTCCATATTATCTTTAATTGCCAGCTAGCTTTGATTCACAGCGAAATTGAGTTTTTATTTCCACTTAATACAAAAACACCAATGACAATTCGCAATTTAAACTTTACACATAAATATTCGCACGTACACACGTTAGACATTTAAATTCTAAATAACATAACCAAATACAATCGCTAGTCAAATACAATTCATACTTGTCTAAGTAAAGCCTACAATATAATGTAGATAAAAAGATTGCTTTGTTCACCTCTCAGTTTACAAAACACAAGATAACAGAGCATATTAAAACCACAATAATAAAGCAGCTTTATCATAAAGAACAATCTCTTTCAGACAACTTTCAGGTCAGGAAGTTTAATAGAAGAATAGGTATGTAGTACATGTAATAATACAGCGTCTCGGATTAAAATATATTGTATCGAGAGTAAATTATGGAAAACTTTCGATGTCGCGCATGAGATGCGTATCAAATTCTATAATACAGTCAATTTTTGACAACCATCACTAAGTGAACAAACAAATATTTTTCAAATTCTTCCAAATCTCTTAAATTATATATAATCTGACCAACGTTAAACATATTGTGACACGCTTACTCGATAATCGAGTAACAAATTTATATTTATGCTGATTTTCATAATCATACTCCTACCCTTATTTCCACTCTAAGGGGTCGGCACAACATGTTTTAACATGATTCAGCTAGGTATTTTACATCCGGCCGCCTAACTAACGTCAACTTACCTTAGTCACCTTTTATACCTCGGTAAGAAATTAGGGTGGTCTATCCTACTCAGCCGGATACCACACAGCGGGTCAGCTTATTTTAGTCGCCTTTTATACCTCGGTAAGAAATTAGGGTGGTCTATCTACTTAGCCGGAAACCACACGGCGGTTCCGTTTATCTTAGACGTCTTTTACGAGACTTCGGTAAGAAATAAGGGTAGTCTATTCTACTCAGCCGGACACCATGAAGGGCCAGCTTACCTTAGTCGCCTTTCACGACACCTCGGTATTCTATTAATTATCATAATGTTATTTTATGATTGAACAATTCTGCCTTCAAAACAATTATGTAGGAAATATGAACGAAGAAAATTAATTTTCCTAGCTATTAAGCTGCTATCAGATGGCGTGTTGCGGCGCATTTACATTAACAAGATTCTGATGAGAGGCGGATACGAGGTTCGCTCATATCTCTAGATAAAGTTATTCGTGAGATTATAACGGCAATAGACAGGTGAGGACATCAACCATCCGTGTCGGAAACACTATAAAGACCCGAGTAATCCCCCGGCGATTTGTGGTTTATGTTATGAGAGGAACACAAACGCTAATAGCGGGGCCGTTCCCATTGAATATTCAACTCTAACCGCAGCCACTTCGTAACTTTCGCAATCTATTCTCTATGCTTCCTGCGTATATGCCACTAACATCATTATTAATACTTCATCATTCTCCTGGCTTAATATCACTCTGTCGATACAACATGGTATAAACATGTTGTCACATGTTGTCGCCAATGACTTTCGCTTTGTATTTTATAGCAACACTGTCATGAAACAAGAGTTTCGCACCCTTTTGACTAAAATGTTGACAACACTGTGTCGTGTTGTTTCAGGTGGAGTCTTCCTATTGATAAAACGTTTCAGTGGCTTTCAGTCTTTGTTCGTTATTCCAAAGAAGTGCATCTCGGAACGGGAATTGTGGTATTTCTATTATATCGTGTTATTGTATATAGTGTTGCGCTAACACACATAATTCGGCTAAGTATTTTACCGGCCGCCTAAAGTAAGAAGTAAAGTAACGGCCTGTTATTATTCCACTGCTGGGCATAGACCTCCTTTCTTTGTTTTTGGAGAGAAGGATTAGAGCTAAGACCTACCGCGCTGTTCCAATGCGGATTTGTAGGTCACACATATCCCTAGGATTCTTTGGAGATATGCAGGTTTCCTCACAATGTTGTCCTTCACCGAAAAGCGTGTGATAAATTTTTTCAACACAACACAAGTTTTTTCAAGTCTCTAGAGATTCGCATGGTCGCACCGTTGGTATATCGCCGGCCGCCTGCCTGACGTAAACTTACCTTAGTTGCCTTTTATGACACCTCGGTAAGAAAAAGGGTGGTCCATTCTACTCAGATACCACACGGCGAGTCAACTTACCTTAGTCGCCTATTACAACACCTCAGTAAGAAATGAGGGTAATCCATTCTACTCAGCCGGATACCATACAGCTAATTATTTATACTAAGCGCTATAAATATATCGCACGCTTGGTATTAAAGTGACCTAATTCAAAAAGTTGTTTTGTGGCAAATTGCAATAAAACGTAGTGTGGCGCCTACAGAACTAGTGAGTGTTAAAGAGACCCATAACTTGGAAGAGCAAGAAACCAGTAGTTTTTTTAATAGCTCGTGGCGTAAAGTCATAGATGGCATTGCATATCTAAGTTAATTAAACCGAATTTTGAATGACGTAACTTTAATACTAGGCGTGGGACGTATTATAAACGTTCTACAAGTTTTTATGAAAATCTTAATCCTACTATCATACATTTATCGTAACTTTCTGTAGTAAAAGTAGTAATAGACTTCTTTTCAATTTCATATTATATTTTGGAACCCTCTTGGACTTGCGATACAAATAAGATTTAGTCTGTTCCCAATGGATTTCTCATGTCAGTGTAAATCTCAATAAGTCTCCAACCTCGTGTTGTATTCTAATCAAAATTGACTTTTATATTTTCACTTTCGATATGTTCTGTTATGCCGATATCAGGCTTTATTGCCTTATTATTATATTTCAGGCAAAATTCAGTTATTATATTGTCTCGTTCAAACTGATTTTTTACTATATTTTAACACAAAATATTATGTTATAATACCTGATTTATGATTAATTATAGGACCCGAGTGACCGAGCCATACTCGGTATTTTTTTTTAAATAAAAAAGTGGTGATATCTGGGACTTGCTCCCGGATATTTTGATTTCTCTAACTTCTCCACTGAGCTTTTACAACTTTACAAGTGCCAGCAAAACTAAGCTTTGCTTCTATATTTTAACTTCTATTCAGTGCACAAAAACAGTGACAAGTAGTAAGTATTATTTTTAAAAGAAACCTAGCTAGATCGATTTATCGCACCCGAAACCGTCTACATACTAAGTTTCAGGAAAAACGTTTTTCGTTTTATGGTACTTTGAAGAAAAATCATATATTATAATCAATTGATTTATGTATTTTGCCTCATATATGTCCATCCTTTTCTTGAACAGTCAATTATTTTATGGAAAATCGAAGTGTCTTGAAATGTAATCAAAATTGTATGTACGTACCCGTGTTAAGTATAGTGTAAAAATGTACTATAATTACAATCTAAGATACACTTGTAAATAATTGAAAATTGATTGCATATTTGCAACGCAATAACTGATGCTTGCAAACATCAACTATCACGGAAGGTGAGCGAGTGTAGTCTAAGAGATAGTTACAATTAAACACGAATTTGTTAACACTATTTTTTTAATAGTCCCATCATAATTTGCAAAGGTAAATAATAATTAAGTACTTTTGAACACCTTTCTATATAATTATTTAATTAAAATTGAGAATTCAAAAGGTGTTCATCATCCATATTCATCATTAAAGTATAATCTTAAAGAAGCCTATGGATGTTCATCGACTGAAAAAGAAGAACCCGTGACCGGGACCGTCTTTTTTTACTTAAAGAATACATATTAGAAAAACAGGTCCCATCCGATAATGAATGATCAAGTACGTCGAATGCATGTACATAAAAATAATAGTTTTACATTATCTAAGAACAAACTAGAGTCAATATAATAATAATATTTATTATTAAAGATTAACTGTGGATAAAAAAAAAATTAGTTTACACTTATACCTAAAAGTTAATATACACTTTTAAAATATTAATAAAAGTACATACATCACTCAATATATTTGTTAACTAGTATGGATTAAATATTTGACCATCTGTTGCACTTTTGACACAAATATTTTAAACTTTGTAATTATTAAGATGTTTTATATGATTTATGTACTTTAGGTCGGCTCTCGGGTAAATAATGTTTATCGCACGGTATATGTCTCAATGGAGTAGACCGGTGTTTTCTAACAAACCCAGTGAGACGGATGGTAAAAAAAAATTAAACGTTGGACGAAAGCGGCTAGGAATTTAAGTAATAGGCGTCACAATCTATTTATTACAGTACAATACATAATACGTTTTTTGGCATATTGTTTTCCGAATTCAAAATCATTTAACATTTGCGTACAAACTTTTTCTTTAATATAAATTGTCTCACTTCGTAGGTTAGCTGGCAGAGATCTCTGTCATAGGGATAAGTTGACCTTTGTACACTTTTTTTACCAATAATGTTTTTTATTTCCAACATTTTTTTATGGTACATAAATAAATAAATAAATAAAAATAAATAAATTATTGTAATCTCAAAATATTACGGTATTATGTACGGTAGTCTATACTATACGATGTTATAATAATAACAAATACCATTATATATGTGCTTTTGTTTATGGATAACTTGGGACTCTAATAGTATAAAAAGAAGTAGGTACCTGGGTGACCGAACATTGCTCGGTAAGTTTTTCAAAGATATAAAAAAAATAAAAATTGACCCAAAAAAAAAAAAATAAACAAAATAATCGGGCAGGTGGGGCTTGATCCTTAGTATTTTCACCTCTCTATGGATTTTTGGATTTGGAAATTGCATACTTAGTTCGAATTTTTTTTTTAGTTACTTAGTGCCTTATTTACTTCAAATGTTCATTAATGAGCTACCATTTGACAGCAAAAATTATATTTAATATTTAATACATTTGGATCTACGATGCTTTTAATTTTATATATACGATACCAGGTTTCATTAATCGAATATGTTAAATGTTTTGCCTAAATAGCATAACTTAAATATGGATTCTGCACACCTGGAACTAATTTACGCGATTCAGCTCATGTATAAATAAGAGAGAACGTTTCATAAGTTAACGTACAAATGAGTCTGAATAACCTAAGCTATAAACGGCACCCTGCTTATAAATTAGCCTGATTAAACTAATACACGTATATGATCCCGCGTACATATAATTTAGACGTAAATTTATAGATCTCATTTTAATAAGGAATTAAATGTATAATAAACTTTTTCAAATATTTAAATGCAGAGTAAAAACGTTGACACGAAAGAAAAAAGATTTAAATTGTACGTTCTAAATCTATTTAAAAATCGAAAATGTGATGTACATTACATTACTATTTCGTATTTAAAAATATCTGGGTGACCAAGCCTTGCTGGGTAATTTTTTACAAAATAAAAAAAGAAACTTAAAAAAAAAGAAAAAATAATGTGGTAGATGGGGCTCGATCTTAGGCATTTTCATTTCTAGCGACCACCCGTTCCCCGAATAAGCTACGCTGACTTGACAGTTAATGGCAAAAATTCAATTAAATATAAATTTTAGTATTTTTTAATGCACAAAAACAGGGATAAAATGATTTTTTTTTATGATAACACCTAGCTTGATCGATTTTTTCCCTCAAAACCCGCCTACGTGCTGAATATTAGGAAAATCGTTGGAGCCTTTTCCGAGATTCCGAAAATATACATATATACTCTCATTTAAATATTGAAGATTTTTTAAATAGTGACCGCCGAGTTTCTGGTTTTACTCGGTAAGAGTACCTTATTGAACCAGTGGTAGCTTCATTATAATTTGACGATTCAAAAGTACTTGTAAAAACCAACTGTGAATTTGATAATATCGAAGGAACAAAAGGTCTATTTAATTTTTATCTCAGTATTGATCTTGATTATTAGAGAACCGGTTTCTTTTTACAACTATGTTTGCACTATTGTTACTAACTGATCATTTGCATAAGACATAATATTTGAATATTTGATATTATGTGGGAAATCATTTATGAGGAAATAACAGGATATCGAGAGACCGTTATTTTTGAACAATGGATAGGCGTTGAGTTGTTAATATAATGGCTTACTAAAGAATTATATTGATTACCTATTAAAATACCATGTTTTTTGCAAATAATTTGAATTTGAATAGTACACCTATACTAATATATAAAGCTGAAGAGTTTGTTTTTTTGATTGTTTGAATGCGCTAATCTCTATAACAGGAAATATAACTAACCGATTTGAAAAATTCTTTGATTTAGACTATTTGTCGCGGAAGGCCTTCCGCGACAAATGGTCAAAAGGCAATTCATTTTAACGTGATGTTATATAGCCTGTAGGCTATATAACATCACGCTAAGTTATAGGAGAGGAGCAACAATAAAAAATATTACGAAAACGGCAAAATTTAAAGTTTTTCTTGCGTGCGCTAAGTAAACGGCGAAAATTATTAAAAATCATGTATTGCAATATTGTTCCTGACTTAAAGTTCTAAATAAAAGTCCGCGACAGCATATGTTTATCTTTTACGGTTAACCCATTTTAATCATTTTAATTGTTTTCAAAATACTATATGATGGTTTTAATCTTTCCACACGGGCAGAGCCGCTTGCGATTGCTAGTATAATATATGTTTTACAAACCATAAAGGAACATAAAAGTGTGAAAATCATTAACTGATATCATTATTGTTCATAAAAACCGTTGGTAGTAAACATTGGTTTTATTATGCACTTTCTCACAGGACGTTATAAATATATAGAAATGAACTATTGCAAATGAAAAAATCAGGTATGAGTTATACACATGTTTACTGATAGCATAGGTTTTTAATAACTGAATAAAGTAGGTTATGAGGAAAATAAGCATAAACATCGTAATTTGGCCATAGCGGATAGCTAGGTGAGCTTAGGGTCAAACACAAATATATACATATCGTACGTAGTTACGTTAAAAGTCTGAAATCAGTCCTGGAACTTATTCAATGATCAAGTAAAGAAGCCATCTGGTATAATCTCTTTCTCCTTAGAAGGGACCACATACCACCTTCATTGCTCCAAATTATGTATATACTCTTAGTAAAGGTCATAGTTTGGCAGTATTGGCAATATTGATTCTTTTTTTTAATGAATTATTTTTACTTCACTAAAGCGAACACTGATTTTGCGACAAAGAAAAACTTCTGCTATTATACATATCTCGGGATTATTGATATTCCTAAGTCTTGAAACTTCTGAATGACCAGACGTGATAGTTCACATATAACCACGTAATTCAAAACAAAAAAAAATAAATAATGACAGCTGTACAAATATTACAATAATTCATAAAAAGTATTATTGCAATGATGTAATTAATCAGCATTTTATTGAAAAACCAATACTTTCTCCATTGAGAAAGAACTTGAGAACGGAGATCAAGGGTTACTTTGCGGATACTTGACGCATGTAGACCGTGAAGCAAAAGCAGTCGACAAAACGACGCGTCACGCCTAAACACGCCACGCGATATTGAAATCACAAGAAAACAAATTGAATAGATGGTTTTGGAAAAGATTTCATAAAAGTATATGCATATATACTAAAATCGGTCTATAACCCATTAAATTTGATGATGTTGGTCAGCTAGTAAAAACTACAAACATGTCCTATCTACAGATTTTTAAAATGTATTTGCATCTTAATGAATTAAGTATATCATAATATTTAAAAAAGCTATTATATTTTATACTGTTTTTGTATTTAAAAGACAAAACGAATTAATTTCAATGTCAGTATTAATCTACACCACATTCGTGTAAATCAAACATCTGCGGATTAGCGACAAATTAAGAACCAACTAACATTCGCAGAATATTAGAAGTGGTAAAGGCGAAAATAGACACTAACGGATGGCACAGTCGGCTAAACCTTTTTTTTTTTCTTATTCAAATAAGGGACTTACATGCCATATTTACCCTCAACTCTAATAAGCTGAACTATAATTTGTCTCTTTTTTAAGCTCAAAGTTCCAAATTAGTTTATAATTTGTCGATATCTAAAAAAAATTGCTAAATAAATTACTAAGTTGTTAAATAAATTACTAAGAAAATTTTGTAACGACCTTCTTTAAATAGGTTAATTTTTTCTCACTCATTAAAGGTGAAGAAAATACACCAGTTATCCAGTGTTATCTAGGATCTATAGTTTAATGGTTTCCAAGTGGAAAATCTAAGCTTGAATCAAGAATACAGATCTTTGTTCTCACAGCACAATTCTCGGAACATAATTACTGGAGTACTCTTTTAAATCTTACAGTGTTTAATAGTTTATTTCACTTTTGACCTATTTAAATTGGCTTTCAATTAAAATCTTTAACATGAGTTAGCTGTTTATTACTTATTACATACATATTGTTAGAAAAAAGGAAAAAACAGCACATTTACAAAGGTGGACTAATCTATTAAAGGGATTTCTTCCAATCAACCTTTGAGTAACAGAAGGAAAAATGAAAGAAGTGAAATACGGGCAATATAGAAAGAAAGAAAAAGAAAAATAACGAAAAACTATGTAACTAGATAAATATTTACACTTTAGATAACATAAAAGGAAAAAGTATTATGCAATATATATAATAGAAAATATAACTATTTTCTCTCTCTTTTAAACGTAGTAAGAACATAAAAATGGACAATTGCATGTTTACAACAGAAAAAGAATCTTTATCTTTTAATGACTCGTATAATAAGCACGTACTTGGTATTTAGCGGACAGATTAGTAGTAATAAAATTTATAGTCGCGTCGTTAAAACTTTACTGTTATATAGATATAAATTAAACAGAATGGTACTAGCAAGCGCCCTTCGTGTTAATATATATTCATCCTGTCCTTATCCCACTCTAAGTGGGGTCGGCACAACATGTTTTTCTCTTCCATTCTGTCCTATCTTTCGTCAACTCTGGCGCCACTCCTTTTATATGCATATCATACTTCACACAATCCAACCATCTCTTTTTAGGCCTCCCTCTAGGCACATATCCATCCACATTCAAATTTAACACACGTTTGGTCACATGATTTTCATCCCTCCTCATTACATGTCCATACCATCTCAATCTTGCACTTCTCGACTTTTCTATAATGGGCGCAACTTTCAGACTTCCCCTAATATACTCGTTTCGTATTCTATCCAGTTTTGTCACACCACACATCCACCTTAACATTCTCATCTCATTTGCATGTACTCTTCTTTCATCCCTCCTTTTCATTGCCCAACATTCTGATCCCTTCGTGTTAATAGGATTATTAAATTAATAACTAAACTTTGGATTAGTAGCGGTAGCGTAGCTAGGTAACCTCAGGCCATGGGGCAAAAAAATGGGGCCCTAAATAAATTATTTAAGCTATGTTTGTATTAAACTTGCGTTCCTGGGATTTGCTTTATTTATAAAATAATATCTAGGTGACTGAGCCTTGCTCGGTAATTTTTTACAAAATAAAAAGAAGAAAAACGAGAAAAATAATCATTTATTTGGGGATAGATCCTAGGAATTTACATTTCTCGAGACTGCCCTTTTTCCGAATAAGCTACGCTGACTTGATAGTTTGTGGCGAAAATTCAATTCAATATAATTTTTAGAATTTTTTAATGCCTAAAAGCAGGGATAAAACGATTTTTTTTACATAAAACCTAGCTAGATCGAATTTTCTCCCCCAAAACCCCTACATGCTTAATTTCAGGAAAATCGAAGCCGTTTCCGAGATTCCAAAAATTTATATATGTATATACATACAAGATTAACTCATTTAATCATTAAAGATTCTGAATGTGGGAGGAATTTTTACTAGTGAAAATTATAATTTTCAATTCAGAGTCCAAGAGGCCCCCTGGGGGGCCTCGGGGCACGGCACCGTCTAGCCCTCCGACAGTTACGCCACCGGTTAGGAAGATAAAAAAGATAAGGTATGTTTTTGTGGAATTTCATGGTAAATACATATAAAATACCAAAAACTATGTTATTTTGTATTATATCTTTTTCCGTAATATCGGTTTCGGAAGCATAAATAAGTTACTTTAACCAGCGATTTATTTGAAACTTATATTGGGAATTTCTTGAAGTATTTTTCTTACTTTAACTTAAAGTTAATGTAATTGTTTTTGCTGTATATAATTTCTATAATAGATACGAATGCAAATATTAATACACCAAATGTAAATGTAATATGTATAATAAGTTTAATCACTCTATATTCCTTTTTAATGATCCAAGAGTACCTGCCGTGTGGTATCCGGCTGAATAGAATAGACCACCCTCTATCTTACCTAGGGGTCGTAAAAGGTGACTAAGGTAAGTTGATGTCAGGCAGGTCGTAAAATACATAGCTAAATCATGTGACAACGTGTTTATAATATTTGGCGACCCCACTTAGAGTGGAATAAGGGCAGGAGGATGAATGATCCAAAAGTAAATACAAAATAGTGCTCCCGTTTAAGCTGTAAAAAATTCTATAGCCGTTCAGTATACTATTAAGTTAGAAAAGAATATTAATTATTATTAAAAAGAATGATATAGATTAATGCACAAGTTCTAAGATATAACAATGTTAGTCATTTACAAAACTTAGAATTACATTTCAAATTATGGCTTGTCGACAAATTTACCTCAGGAATGTGATGGTACTCAGCCGTCTACATATAAAGGTAATTTCATCTGCAACTGCAAGAAAGCGCAGCGGTGATGCAGTGTGCCAGTGACCCCAAAATAGTCGACCCACATGCAATGTCAGACTTATTATTAACCTGCGACTTCTGTAGTGTTACGTGACCTTTAATTATATGAGCAGGTGCTAACTAGATTACTCTATTATTCATTTATTCTTATCAGCATTTATTCTCAATTTATTACAAGAAATATGTAATTTATTTTAATCTATTATCTTTTTTAATTTATGTTAAACGATTGCAAATTACTAAGTTGATTAGATAATGTTACAGATATAATAAGCTGTTTGTTTGACCGTAAAATGTAAATTTTAAGTTCAGAGTTTGATCCTTTATGTTGTCTGTTTTTTTGTTTTAATTATTCTCTTTGTTTTTTTCTGTTTATTTTTAGGTTTGTTATTGTAAAATTGTTAGTAATAATGATGTGAATTCTTGTAATTGGTACGACACTGGTACTCGATGAGAAAGAGGGTGGTCTATTCTACTAAACCGGATACCACACGGTAGGTCAACTTACCTTAGTCGCTTTTTACGACACATCTTTTTTAGTTTATGTTAAACAATTGCAAATTATTTTGTTTGGTAGATTAGATAATGTTTCAGACATAATAAGCTTGTGTGATAATTGTCTGAACTGAAAGTTTAAGGTTTATTCAATCAGTCGATTGATGAAATAAAATCATATATTTTGAAAACGTGTAATTATTCGTATTTTAATTATATTATGAGTAAAAATATAAAATATAAGTACTTTAATATATTACATTAGCTGCTTATATTTAAGTTATTTTATCGCTACGCGCAAAATGCAGTATGCAAGATTAAATCTACATTTCTGTCCTGTTGATTGAATTGAATTTATCTGCTTTATCTCTAAGATCTGATTTCCAAGATCTGTTGGACTGAGTGAACTTTAATTATGCATGCAACAGTGCAGCTGAAGTGGTCCTTTTGGGTATTACGTTTGTTTGCAACATCACTATTATAATGCGACCAACTGGCCTGTCTTATTGTTTTAGTATACTTTATGTAATATAATCCTTCTAATATTATAAATGCGAAAGTTTGTGAGTATGGATATATGTTTGTTACTCTTTCACGGTGAATCCGCTGAACCAATATCGATGAAATTTGGCACTATTATTCTTTATACACCGGAATAACATATAGGCTTTAGAACTCCTGTTAATTGTACAGGTATAGGATGACTATTATCAAACTATCACGCGATAACAAATCACTAAAGTGTAAAAACTATATATAGTTTCCTATATTTATACTACTATTATCACTGTCCAAAGTTTGAATTTCGAAGACATGCTAAGCATTAAGGTTAATTTCTTTTGTAGAATAAATAATACTTTCTCATAAAGGCTTCAGGTTTAATCAGGTCTTATGCTTCTTTGACAAGCGAAGGTTAGTTTTGTGTATTGTGGCATTCGACAGGTAGCGGGTCAGACATATCTTGGACATGTCCTATATCTTGAATCTTGTTACATAATTCTTTTAAGATAGGTACTTAAGATAAGAAATTTCATATAAAAATCCTCAACTGTGCATTATGAATATAAAATACAAAATTAGGAACTTAAGTATTCATTAAATTTTCTTATCACGCATGTCGGTTAAATTTTAGAAAACACTGTTTTGACTAATCCACACTGTGGCGGCTTTTTGAAATATATTTTTCGGATTGGAGTGATGATATTATTTTTAAATAAGAATTTACGAATTACCGCCGTGTGGTATCCGGCTGAATAGAATAGTACCACCCTCATTTTTTACTGAGGTGTCGTAAAAGGCGACTAAGGTAAGTCGATCCGCCGTGTAGTATCCGGCTGAGTAGAATAGACCAACCTCATTTCGTACCGAGGTGTCGTAAAAGGCGACTAAGGTAAGTTGACTCACCGTGTGGTATGTGGTTTAGTAGAATAGACCACCCTCTTTCTTACCGAGGTGTCGTAAAATACGACAGTGGTAAATTGACGTCAGGCAGGCGCCCGGTCGTAAAAACGCAGCCGAATCATGTGACAGCATGCTTATAACATGTTGTGCCAACCCCACTTAGAGTGGGATAAAGGCAGGAAGATGATGAAAAATTTACGAATTAACACAAGTAACAAAAGTTTAAATTTTAGCACATTCATGCCAATAGTTCCTTACATTACATGTATATAACTATTAGTTATCTAAGCAGATTAGAAGGCGGTGCTAAATGTCATTTAACGACGTCCAGTATTGTTATTAATGGATTTTAAAATAGCAAAATGAATGTCATGGCAAAATTGAAAACGTGAAGCTGCTTTGCAAGACCCATGCACAATTCTTAAACTTGTTTAGTACAGTACGCTATAACAGTTCTTAAATAATTATGCATAAAGGTTATATTTGAGTGAAATAATTTGAATTTCATCAGCCGTACGTAGCAACGGTTCGAAGGGTTCAGTGGACTAAGTACTCGTACTTCTATCACGTTCTCACAATCTACTGTAATAGGGTACGTAGTAATGCATTTAGCTGTACTCAGTTCTATTAGCAATGTTCATATAAATCTCATGATCTCATTGAAAATTTCTGAATAAACAATGGACCGAGTATACAGGTAGTCCCAACTATTATGTGAGTTGTATCGAATATCTTATCTTACTTGTATTATAAATGCGAAAGTTTGTGAGTATGAATGAATATTTGTTAGTCTTTCACGGCGAATCCGCGGAACCAATATTGATGAAATTTGGAACAATTATTCCTTATACACCGGAATAACATATAGGCTATAGAAATTATATTAATTCTACTAATTGAATAGGATGATATTGAAAAGCGCCATCTATTATCAACCTATCACGCGACAACAGCCAAAGCAAACGACGTTGCGGATAAACGCTAGTCATTACATGAAAAATTCAGCACCCGCATGCGCCTCGAAAGTTTTTTACATGTCCAATGTTAAGCACATTAGCATCAACATTGGACATGTCATGAACATATTTCAAATATGGAGATGACTTTAATAGGTCTTAAACGTGAATTTTCAATAACCCATAGTTTAAACTTACTTTTTATTTCATAGTTCATACGGGAACTGGATATTATATACCAAAACAAATGACTTCAATGTAATAAACATGTACCTAACCATTAAAATTGATTTTATTTTAAAGTTTTAAAAAACGTTTTAGCTCCAATCCTTCTCTCCAAAAACGGAGAGAAGAGGCCTATTCTTAGCAGTGGGATAGTAACAGGCCGCAACTTACTTTTTTAACAAGTTTACAAATTTATTTGAACAAACAATATTTTTACTTTTAATACTGTATAATTTGCTTAAATATTTAACGTCCCTAAAATCCCTAACTCATTCCTCCTCATTAATGTATATAAATTTTTATTCCATATAGATAACATTACAATATTTTCATATTATTCTAATATTGGAAACTATTATTCATAATAGGAAATATTCTGTAAAAAGAGTATGATCGTAAAAGCCTCAACACGAATTACTCATTTATTATATTCATTCTATCTTTTACAGTCAATCATCTACAGAGGTATTTTTATTATCTTTTAATCTCATATTACGCAAAACACTTTCTAGCGCAAAATCATTACGTTTTATTCATCTCAATTTCATTCCAATAATGGCATTTGAAATGTTATTTAGTGATGGTAATCGACATCTATGAAGAATTTATATAGTTATATAAAATAAACCGGGTTGGTGTGTTTAAATGAAATACAGAGTTACGATGATCAATCTTCGTGATTTTCATGAAAAAAAATGTCGCATAAACGTACATTGGAGGGAATGGCGAAGTTTGTCCAAAATTTGTATGGTTTTACTTTTGTGATAATTGAATGTAACTTTTATATTCAGCCCGTGATTTTTATAATAAAGATTACTGTTAAACTATACATAGAAAAGAAACCATCTAAAAAGATTGTTAACATATTTAGTTATATTAATCCTGAGCCCAAGAAGTATCATTTGGGTTGTTGATGTCGATTTAGTTGTTGTTTAAGATCAATCAGATTACGTTTAAGTCTAAATCTTAGTTCATGGTATTTATTAGATTCAAATCGAGAAATCGCGGACTTTAATACTTTCTAGTTACAGATATTTATCTAATTTTTGTTGATAAGAGTTTACAAATTTTACTGAGTACTCATATAGTACAGTAGTCTCGGTGAGTCGCTGAGAGGCACAATATCGTGCGTTGTGGACATACCATGAAGAGACCTATGTCCAGCAGTACACCTGCATCGGTCGAAAAAGACAGTACTGGTCAAGAGAAGCAGAGGAAGGACCTATAGTGAACCAGTTTGGCGACAAGATTAAATTAAATGATTTTAAATGACCCGACAAACTATGATTATTGATCATTTCGTCACCAACTATAAAAGTATATGGTCAGTGGTAATAAATCACCACCATGGGTTGCCCTTTCTTTCTTTTATGTATAAAACATTTCTACCCGTAACTGTCTGTCACTGTGGTTTCTACTGTCTTTAGATTAAGTTTGAGATTTAAGTAAGAATGGTCGCCATTGAAAACCAGCGTTGAGGAACTCCTCAACTTAAGCTGAATAGTGGTCCAATTCGTAACGTCACATTTCTGTATATCTGGTTTATCTTTACTGTTATCTACTTTATTGTGACGTTATTAATAAAACGTTTTTTGATTTGATTTGATTTTGATGATTAGATCATGTCGCGACATAATTAGCAGAACCGACCCTACCTAACTTTGGAGCGAGCGAAGGGTTAGAAGAAGAAAAAGACTCATATAGTATTCACTGATATCATCATAATATATGATATTTCGAATATGACTAAATTCACGTACAAGTAAACAACCGGTCATAATAACGCTATTGACGACCTGATCCGTTACAACATACCTGCGTAACAAGCTTATAACTAGGAATCCGTGATGTGTTCGCAACTAGGCAGACAAACATGATACAACATGCAATGAATATAGTATTCTTTACATATTATATAACAAAAGAAAACCTTAGGGAATTCAGAATAATTTTTATAACGGCTTTCGTGTCTTCTGATTGAATGAATGATTCTGGCGTAAAAATGGCTATTGAGTACAGGTATTTCTTAGCACATTGAAAATAATCCTTTTTCCGAATTATTTTAAGATTATTAATTATATTACTAGTGCAACAAAACTTTATTTGTACCTTACATGTAAGCAATTAAATTATACAAAAATGGCTTCTAATATTCGACATTGTCAACTATTTCTGAAGTTAGATAAATTTGTTTATTAGTATTATATATAAATACACGTGGACATACACAGTATATCCAGTGTGTTTGGAAGGCATTTAAATTTCCTTTTTTTGATGTAGATTATGGAAAAATAATTATTTACTTTCCTGCGTCCTCTTTGGAAATCGCAATTAAATTATTTTAAATACTAGCAGACCCGGCCCCATGCCTTTCTGTGGCTTAATCTGTTTCCGATTTCCCTCCTTACATTTTGGCGCGCGTTAGATTTAATTTTTGGATAATTTCTTAGCTATAGATTTAATTCTAGGTAAACACAATAATATTAAGTAGGAAATGCTCAATGTAACTAAAGTTGATAACATTAATACTGTGTGCGTGTAAATAGTTTTCCAAATACCGATAAGAATTCAATAGAAAATTGAATAAGCATACAATAGAGTTCTATAAAATACCTTTGATACAAATCGGAACGCTTTCTGCTTGACTTGAACCGTTATTTAAGTCTGTTCAACCAGTAGCGCGTAAAGGCGTTAGGACAAATAATATTTGTAAGGGCCGATACCCGCTGTAAAAATCATAAGGGCTAACAGCAGTAAGTTCGAAAAAAATACCGGTCGATATCTTCGTCATTGACCGCTCTTTTTAAATTTTCAATACAAAATGGTGTCATAACAAATCGCTATATAATGCGTCGAAGCCCGACGTTTCACGGTTCTTCAATTTCATAAGCGAGGTCATTAAGTGATAGCTATATTGTATTTGTGCAGAAATCAGTCATGTTCTCAACCCTAGATAAGACTTATTAAATTCTCATTCGTTTATATACTTTTTTATTGCCCAGTGAGATACATTATTAGCTTTCTTACTGTGGTATCTCTGTAAGCTAAGTTCGCGCATTTTTACTGTCTTTTATCAGTTCTTTCCCGATTTGTTATTTTTATTTTTGAATTTGTTGAAGTCGTAGATACAATAATATACCAAAAAAACTGCTATTTTAGTTCTACAGGATCAATAAATTACTACCTCCTGCCTTTATCCCACTCTAAGTGGGGTCGGTACAACATGTTTAAAATATGTTTTGGTTAACATGATTCGAATGGATTGGATGTGATAACGCAATTTTGTTCGGTATTTTATGACCGGCCGCCTGTCAGACGTCAACTTACGTTAGTCGTCTTTTACGACACCTCGGTAAGAAAGGATGCTCTATTCGACTCAGCCGGATACCGCACGGCGGTTCTACTCTACTGTTCTACTAGACTCTGTGTTAATATTTAAAGACACGTGTATTAGTACCACACTAGTAAAATTGACTTATAACGTGTTTTAGCTTAGTTTTAGTTGTTTTCTAAAAAAAAAAATATTTTATCTGTTACGATTTTCCAGAAAACGATGCTCTTTTTTGTATTAACCATAAATGGATCTGTAAAATGACAATCAAAGTGACTTCTACCACAGATTAAACCGGCCCTAAGCATCGCATAGTCTATGAAATTGAAATGGCACTCACGCACACGACCTCGATAAACGGTGATTACGACGATGACGTGTTATGATTATAAGTGGCCATGACAGGAGGAATGATAATGACGTTTAAAGTAATAAGCAATGATAATAAGCTCTCAATATGATATCTATAACTAATTTATGATTTATGACTTAATTCGTCTAGCCGTTGTGACCATAGAGTTATGAAACTAGAGAAGCCAGCCTAAAATGTGTCATTTACATTACACTAATAGATAAAGCTGAAGAGTTTGTTTGATTGTTAGAACGTGTTAATCTCAGGAACTACTTACTACTTAGGGTTTAGAAAATTATTTGAGTGTAAGATAGTCCATTTATCGAGGAAGACTATATACTGTAACATCACGATAAGATGAATAAAATTCAAAGCTCCTTGCGCGCGCTAGGTAAAGGATGAAAGTTATTCAATAATCATGTATTACAAAATTGTTTCCCTCTAAAGGTTCTAAATACAAGTCCGCGACAGCATATGCCTAGCTTTTAAGGTTAACTTTATCCATTTTTATAGTTATCAAAATACTATATTGCGGTGTTAATTTTTCCACGCCGGCGGACCCGCTGGCGATTGCTAGTATTACAATAAAAAGAAATGAAGAGTATGCGAATGAGAGTGATCTCTCTTTTTCATATGTGACTAGCTGAACCAGAAAACGTTTTACCATATAAATTATTGCTGCTCCTCTCCTATTCATCTTGGCATGATTTTATATAGTCTATAGCGTTCCTCGATGGACTATCCTACACTCAAAGAATTTTTTAAAATCGATTCAGTAGTTTCTGAGATAAGCGCGTTGAAACAATCAAACAAACAAACTCTTCAGCTTTATATATTAGTATAGATTAGACATAGATGAAGTATACGCGTTTTATCTTGCCTCTCATTATTTATTGTGTCAATATTACTTACAGGCCCATGGTTTCTGTAATATTACTAACTCTTTGGTTGTTTCGAGTGAGAAATTGACGAACTGTATTAGAATAATAATACCAATTTATTTCACATTAATGAAAATGAAAGTTTGATTGGGCTTTGAAAAGGTCCTCGTATAAGCTTAAATTTAGTTTATTTTTATTATTATTACGGACTTTTTTATTTTAATGAGTTGTCTATTCTACTGTTGGTTCAGGGCGTTGCTCATATCGAGTAAATACAGTAATAAACTTGGTGCTTTCACTTTTTAATATAAAATTCATATAAGTAAATAAAATTTTGTCAATACCTTCTTTTAAGATCGAAGTATACTATATCCGTACATCTAATCTATTATACAAATTTCTTATATTTCTTTCATATCTTTTTCCTTTGTATCTTTTATATAAATCTTCATAGTATATGAGATTTTCGTATTACACTAATAATTTATAACGATTATAGGTAAGGACTCGAGTACCAAAATTCTTTAATGCCTTTAAAATAAACATTTTTGTATATTTAATAGGCACAATGTAGAAGATGCAAAGTATTGTCACCTATATGTTATTTATTTCAATAATCTGCATCTAATATGAAGAAATATATCATCATGCTCCTGTCGTTATCGCACTCTAAGTGGGGATAGCAGAACATGTTAATAACATGTTGTCACGTGATTTGGCTACCGGCCGCCTACTTGATGTAAACTTACTTAAGTCGTATTTTACGAAACTTTGTTAAGAAATAGGGTGGTCTATTCTACTTAACCGGATACCACACGGTGGGTCAACTTATCTTAGTAGCCTTTTACGACACATCTGTAAGAAATGAGTGTGATCTATTCTACTCAGCCGGTTACCACACGGCGGGTCGACTTACCTTAGTCACCTTTTACGACACTTCGGTATGAAATGAGGGTGGTCTATTCTACTCAGCCGGATACCACACGGCGGGTCGACTAACCTTAGTAACCTTTTATGACACTTCGGTATGAAATGAGGGTGGTCTATACTACTCAGCTGAATACCACACATCATCTAATATGAGGAAATACAATGAAATAAAATATTTATGTTCAAGAAAACAAACTTCGTTATAAGACCTAAACATGTTAAGCTAGTTGCTGCTTTATTCGGATTCCATTATCGATGACTATACAATAATGTCGCAGTTACGTAAGTATGCCAAATACCAATCCAAACGGATGCTGGCAAGTGCTTCAGAAATAGATTACAAAGCACCGGAAAGAAATCGAACGAGGTTAGTTTAATTGAGGCCTATAACAAAAACTCTTACTATCAAATAACAGAGATCTAAAATAATAGCTTCAGGCTCCACCTTTTTTTGTATGGACAAATTATTTCTCATCAAGTATGAAAATACTGGGTTATTAATGAATTATATAATACCTATTTTTATAACAAAAGTAATAATAAAATTATTTTGATATAATAAGCAATAAAGTAGTTAGAAAATAAATGTAATGCTAAATGTAGAATGGACTATCCGTTTTCATACATAAGCACGCAAAGCTTTGCGATTTTATCAGGAGATATCCTGATGATGATACCAGGATGGCGAAACGATTGTTGAGTTTTTGATAGTGAACGTGTGTAGTGCTTGTGTATTGTGGCGGCGGTGGTGGAGGTTTGAGTGTGTGTTTTTACGAATCCTGCATGTATCGTATGCATCGAATAGTCCATTCTACATGTAGCATTATATATATTTTCTATTTACTTTATCGCGTATTATGACAAAATATTATATTATTACTTTTTATTATAAATAAAATTAACATTTAAATGATATTACTATATAGTCTTAATCAGAAATTATCCTGTTTTCTCTTAGTGATATAATACGTAACATAGCCGACCCTACCTAACGTGGGAACGAACGAAGAGAAAGAAGAAGAAGAAGAAGATAGCGTAATAGAACAATTGAAATATTAACCAGCGATTAATATAGGAAATCTTCCTGGAAGGTCCATGAATAATATTTTTTCTTTCAAAATTACATCCTCACGATACTAATAAATCTTTGGTGAAGATACAAAAAAAATTATAGGTGAAATCGTATACATCGCTGTACGCTGCCCACGTTTCGTTACTTATTGTAGCAATGTAAAATGCCTTAAGATTTTATGTGGCCCTTTCTCTGTAACTTTCTTTTTCACGTTTTATGGTGGATTTAAGTTGAGTCATCGTAGTGACTGCCAATTTCTTTAATTCACGTCTTGGGCTTATGCTAATATAAGCTTATAATATTTTTTATAGTTCAGAAGATTAGTTATTAATGATGTATATTTAATAAATATCATTAATAACTAATCTACTAATAAATAATTTATAGAATTAGGCGTTACTTTGGGGAGATCCATAATAAAAAAGTAATAGTAAAATTATTTTGCTATAATTCGCGATTAAGTAAAATAGAAAATATATATAATACTAAATGTAGAGTGAACAATCCTTTTTCATAACAGATACATACAGGATTCGTAAAAACACATGCACAAACCTCCACCACCGCCACCACAATACACAAGCACTACACACGTTTACTATCACAAACTCAACAACCGTTTCGCCCCGCAACTGAAGCATCATCAGGAGATAAGACTCTACTAAGACTACACGGGTTTGCGATTTTGTCTATTTTACTTCGTCATTTAGTAAATGGTACTGGGAAGTGGGTCAAATTTAACTTGCAAGTTTCCACCTTCACATACATACTCTTACATTGCAAGTTGAATAAAAGCTTTTAATAATAATAAAAAAAATCAGTTTCGCACCGAATGATAATACCTGTTATTCTTGGAGCTATGTAATCTATTCAGAGAGTTAAAAATAAAAAACGGAGGTCCATTCTATTCAAAATCGCTGATAATGGTCAACATGTCACGTCGCTGAAGTGGCAATGAACAGTCTCTTAGTTAGGTACCAAGATGTTAATTAGTGATGCTACTAATTAAGAAGCCTTGATAGAAAAACTTGATAGAATACGCAATGAGTATGTTAGGGGAAGTCTGAAAGTTGCGCCCATTACAGAAAAGATGAGAAGGGCGAGACTAAATTGATATGGTCATGTAATGAAGAGGGATAAAAATCATGTGACCAAGAGAGTTTTAAATATGAATGTGGATGAATGAATATGAAAAAAAGATGGATGGATTGTGTGAAAAATGATATGCATGTTAGAGGAGTGGCACCAGATTTGACGAATGATAGAGGAGAATGGAAAAAGAAGACATATTGTGCCGACACCACTTAGAGTGGGATAAGGGTAGGAGAATGATGATGACTAATTAAGAAGCCTTCAACTAGATCGCGGTAGTTCTGATCCAAAGCGGAGTAAGTTAGTTAACGTGGAACTCAAAAATGTGGATTCTAGAAGACGAGTGTTAATTTCAAATCGGTAATCGTTGATCTTATCTATTTCTTTACAATGGAAAAGAGCCCAAATTTTCTTAATAAAACCTTCTAATTGATTAAGAGTAGTAATTAGAAAAAATATTTCAATTAAATTGAAACAATCCAACGATTTAAGTAGACTACGATATCGCAAATAGAAAGGTTCGCTGCAAATACCTTCACCTCTTCAAGTTATTTTTTTTGGAGATACTTTCAGACTTTCGTGTACATAAACAATGTAGCTTTTCCCTCTACAGCATGTTATCTTAACCGCTGTCTATATAAAGTTTCGAAGAGATACCATCGTCAAGTTACAGCTTAATTAAATTACAGACATACCAATCTGATAACACTAGGGCTTAATTTATTATATATCCCATGTACTAGTTGTATGGAGTAATTTTAATGGGATCTAATTAAAGGGCGCAGCGGTCTGTGTCAATTTGGTTTAATAAGCGTAAAAATTGTTACTTTTTATATCGAGCTCGGTAGAGGGATTAAGGATCGATCATTAGTTTTCTTTTTATTTCTTCACTATTCAACGGCCGTTAATAAATACAATTACTCATGGTTTTAATATGGTTTGGTTTGAACAAATATGCCATTGTGAAAGAGTTGAAATCATTTCGTTTGATCAATATTTAAAACATAAAACTTCTTACCTATATTTCTTACAGAAATAGTTTTGACCTCAATATTTCATCCTATACTGTTGTGGGGTTTAATGTTTAAATTTTGTAATATGTATTTTATAACTCAATCGTGAAATTTACCATGAAACTATTGGTTAGTAAAGGAGAAGTTAACCATAACTTCTCCTCTCTCCGCAAAGTAACGCCTAATTCTATAAATTATATTTATCGGTTAACTTTTTAGACACTGTTATACAGAATTGTAATAATTGTATAGTAGACTAGAATCTTTTATCAATTTATTTACGTCATTTTGCAAATATAAAATGAAAGCTTCTTTACTCATTCGATTTCGAATATAGCAAAAACTTGAGTGAATTAAATATGCCAAAACTTTATTGTTCTAAAAGTAGCTAAAAGGATTATATATGCTAGAAGTATATGCTCAAAAAATAGTCGCTAAATATCAGTCGTCAATTATAAAATAGCTATTAATAGGCCAGAAGAAACAGAAAATGATGAAGAATTTTAGTTTTAGTATGCGAACGACGTCAACTGTAGTAAACAAAAACTTGAAAGAACTCTGTATTATATGTTCTGCAGAATGAGACAGGATATTTATATAAAAAATGTTATGTGAAACAAAAACTTGTTGTTTTAAATTAATAATAACGTTAGAGATTATTTCACGTAAGCTTTTTTCAAATTTTTTAAACAAATAAATGGTTAATTGCAAAATAAAAGTTGAAAGTGGTGAGATCAGGAACTTTTAAAAGGGATTTCTCAACTCTTAAATTATTGAAAAGTTTTTATATTGACTGCATACTTAAATGTGAAGTCTAAATTCCTTTAATATTATAATTACTTGTGTTTACTTCAACAATTTTAAAATTACAATTTTAAATGTAGCAAAATAACCAACATTTTTGAAGCGATCATCTAGAATAATAATATTGAAATCTATTAGTTTACATTGCTGTATAGTTTTTCTTTTTATAACTTTTTATAACAAACTTAACTCTTGATTCCGTCTGCGTGGACCGAGATGAAATATAGCCTATGTCGCTGCCTAAAATATCATCTATCTTCATAGCCGAAATCACATCCATTTGCTAAAGATGAACAAATAAAAAAATGGCTATTCTAGATGTGACTTTTTTAAAAGTCACTACAAGTTAAATGAAATACTAGAAATAGTAGTACTAGTAGTAAAAAGTCATACTAGAATGTTCTAACGTATGGTATTGCTGGTCGAAGATACAGCAATTTGAAATGTTACTTTAAAAATAAGTCAAGTAAATAAATACAAACAAACTACACCAGGATTCTATCCATAGTATCTACTCGCTCAAACTAATAAGCCACTAAAGGAAACTGTACATAAATCCAGTACTTAGCAGAATCAATGCAGCGCGTGCGTGAATTCTTTAATGTTTACTATTACGAGTACCAATACTAAACAAAATTGGATAGCTCGCTAGAATAGTCAGAGGAAATACGAGTTGAGGCGCAGATCGGACGGTAATGGAGGGGACAGATTTTCTCATGGCCAGCTAATGACAGTTGTAGATTGCACGGAGCCTATCAATTTTGTTAAAAATAAACATTTCTTTAGCGATGCGGAAGTTAGCCGCTGCGTTCTTCCAGGCGTATTAGACGGCAATCATAGCAACAGAGCAATTTTCTAGTCGGTATACCCTAAGCTGGGTCCGTGTACAGATGCGTACATGTACGGAAGCAGTACTTAACTGCTCTTAGATTTATATTATCATACAATCTGTTTTATGCTTTCGTATACCTTCAGGTTATGTTGAGTAGGCCAGTATATCTATTTATTTATGTCCTATATAAACATCACAACAGTTTAATAAAAATAATTGCCGAGACAATGTTGATGATGATAATGATAATGCTGAGGATGGTAGTTAGATAAAAAAGAGATGTAACCTCACGAACAGCTGACGAGGGTATTTAATATTTAAGTAAAGTACAAATTTTAATATTGTTTAATTGGTCAATTTAAACCTCTGAATGAACATAGATTGATATATGACTAGAAGATGGCCAAGAAAAAGATGGAAGGATTGTCTGAAGTATGATATACATATAAAAGAACTTGCGCCAGATTTGACGAATGATAGAAGAGAATGCAAGATGAAAACATATTGTGCCATAGTGGGATAGATAAGGAGAATAATGAAAAATAAGGTCAAAATAGTCCTGTAAATGTGATTCAAAAAATATTTCGAGGATCAGAAATATATAAAATTGTCCATATTGTTTTCATAAGTATACAGTAGTACCCGAAGTTTGTATTGATACTGTTTAAATAATCATTTTCAATATTAATAGATCGCAGAGCAACTCCATTTGAATACAAAATGTAGTTTGCTATTCAAACAACGTAACAATAGGCATCCTTAGTAAATAACAATAATTTGCATCCATTACTTCCTGTGGGAATGTCTCGTATATGTTTAGCGAAAGGAAATGTTTTTTCAACAACAGATACAACATCCATAATTATAATAAATTTAGTTCTTTTATAATTTTACTAAGTGTAAGAAGCGAGCAATAATCACATACCCCATAAATACAGGACAAGCCGCCAAAAAAAGCCGAAAAATCGCATTACGATTTTGTTCGTGGAGCCTGATGATGCTTCGGTTTGGGGCGACACGATCGTAGAGTTTGTGTTAGTGAGTGTGTATAGTGCTTGTATGAAGTGTTGGTGTTAGCCGCGTCTTGTGATACGTGTGGCGGCTTTCCCTGCATGTATGTGGTATGTGATTGTTGCCTGCTTCATACACTTAGCATTGCATGTATTCTTTTATCAAACGCGGATTACAGCAAAATTATTTTATTGTAACTTCTGTAACATGAATTTAAAAATAGTTATGGTATATAGACCAGTTGTCTGAATTGCGCTAACTGGATTTAGGTGGTTTAACCAATCACAATAGTAATGTAGACGAGATCACACTTAGCCAATTATGGAAAGATGGTATCCGAAATCGACCAAACTAGAAATCTGAATACTTTTTATACTAATTGACACATTGCTCAGTGGTGACCATAAACGGCCATTGTTAGTTGCAAACATAAATGGAGTGTTCTTGCTCACAAATGTCCCTTGACACAATCGTGGTATCAAAATGTACCCTTTATACCATTCAAATTGTTCCAAAACCAGCATACACCAGAGATCTCTCTCCTTTCAATAGGGCTTTTATGATGTATAAGGTTTAAACGCAATACGTTTTCCTTATTAACGGTCGATAGCAAGAGAATAATTGCAATATGCCCTTAATTTAGCTAGTAACTATAATATTAAAAACTGATATGCGATAATAGATTGTAGCCTCTTAACGTTAACTACTAATATTGTTTGTACCAACCTGATATATCGTAAACCACTGATCAGAGTTTGCCCGTAAATCTTGGCAATCGGTGATTTACTTGGTAATGCTTAGCTTTACGCACGATTGATTATTACGCATATTACGTACGGGAACTAGTTCCGAGTATCAAGATTGTTGAATGTGGATAGATATGATATTATTATTTAATAGCCAAATATTTTTTTAGATTAATGATGGCCAACCTTAGTAATAAGTACTTGTAAAATTACACAACATTTATGGATTCTAAGATGGATATCGCTCGTGGGCTGTAATGGTGGGACAACTTAAAAATCATGTTTTGAGATAAATGGGTTATAGTTTTCATTGCTAAATAAAATGCATAAAAATAATTTAATTTGGTTAAATAATGGACCAATATTGAATTATCGGTTCTGCCGAGGTGGCTGCTGCAAAAAATGTGTATTTAAATATTTAAATCTACTCCTAGTCCATATCACTACTTCAGTACCACTATTTCAGCCCATGAGCCAAAAATGGCTATACCGAAATATTTAGCAAACAGTCATATCATTTTGATTAAATCAATGATTTGTAGAATATGGATTGAGTATTGTGAGGTAAATTGTACGTCTGTTGATTCAGCAACTAAAATTTACCTATACATACAAGGCACATACCTTAAAATAACTACTGTCATTGAGTTATGAAAAACGAAAACTTATAAAGTTACGCCAAATCACAAAGCCACATAATGTATAAAATCAACCACTAGCAACAGCTATGACAATAAAAGTAAAATTACAGTGAAAATCTAAATCGCTTTATAGTAGAAATGCTAAAATACTTTCTAAACAGTAATTCAGTACCGCATTGATATACGGACCATTACTAAGCTTTCAATGAGAGAAATTCCGCGGAGAGCATTCAGAAATGTAAAACAATACTAAATATTTCAAGAATACTTCGTTGTATGAACAATTTACATGGCCAGCGACGTTGCAAGTAAAATACGAAAAACAAATTCTGCAACATTTATAACGACGATCTATTTGCAAAGTTTATACGCGCTGGAAAATCAATCTTTAAATAATGCAGGAACACAAAATGGAATGTTTAACAATCACGATCGAAGTGCAAAAACGCGTCACATTCCTTTCTAAGAATTTGCAGTTAATACAAAAACAGCAGATAAAACAGAGGGAGGAGCAATATTTTTATTAATAATAATTGATCAAATGAGTGTCACAGCGCACGTAATGATAGAGATACATAATTATTAACGGGATAAGCTTTATGAGCTCATACCAGGGCGACTAACAGATATATGGCTTCAATGAGTTGAAAGCAAAAAGCTAAATGGCCGAGCTGGCATCGTTGTTGAACATAACATTTTACATAATAGGTTAAATGTTGATTGCCAATTACCTCCGGTATTAAAATATAAAAAGTGATAGAAAACCTTATGAAATAATTTTAATTCTTACAAGATTTATATTTTTAAGGCGACGTACAATAGCATCACTAATAGCTATTGCCGGGCGCTGCGGGCCAATTAGGCGGCGTCAGTGTATTCATTACAAGGGAGATGGGGGAATAAAATGTGAAGCTGCACTTAGTACTTGGGTAAGCGTAACATACGATCGGTTCCGCCTTATCGGACCATCAGGCCCTGTACACCGCACGTGCTTTTGCATACGCAGATAAAGCACCATTGATAGCTGATATCGGAAAGTATATTGCTGAACGTGTTATATACCATGGAGAGATATAAAATAGAATGGACTGACCTAAGGCAGATATATCTTTACATGCTTGTAGTGTCTACCATTGTCTACCATAATATTGTATTCACAATTTTGTCACCTATTAAAATGTTTGTACTGTATAACAAATATATAAACATGCTGTAAAGGTTTTATTTGTTTGGTTTATTCAAAATTTATCTTGTGTTGCTTTACGAAATATTATTTAAAATATACTAACTTACGTACTTAAGATTGATATGCGTAAAGCGTATTTTCGTTTTTCAATGACTTAAATACTATTAAATTTTAATTGAGTTAAGCAAATACATCGTGGTTATTCAAGATCTTTTAGAAAACAGGCCCTAATTTGATGTCCATTATAGGTCAAGTGATATGCGATAAATTGCATACCGACGAACACTATCTTTGACAAAGGCATATAAAGGCAAAGGCATATAGCATATAATCGAAATTTAACTTTAAACTTACTGGCCAATAATATATTCATTCGCTTCTAAAACTATATCATTAGTTTTTCACGCCTTATTTGCTCACCTCAGTTGCTCGTTAGGCTCTTTCTGGTAGCGCAACAAATCCCCATAAGACAGTTACATGGCAATCTGCAACCCGAGCCAAGAATAAGTGCGAGTACACACGATGCTTTTTCGTTCGTTTCGAATTACTTGGCGCAGCTATCGAGTAACAAAATCACGACCGAGCCTATAATGCCCATATAAATCTAGCTTCCAATGACGGCTGTAATTACTTACTGGATGTTAAATATAGTTTTAAAATATATTACATTATGGGGCTCTATAGCTTGCAAAAGAAAATTGCTACTTATGGTTTAAAAATTATTACACAAGACAATACAACCAAAAAGGCGACAAAAAGGAGGGATATAGTGATAGTGTCAAAGCATTGCGTTAATACTTTTGTGGATCATATATAACTCAAGTTACTTTAGAAAACAAAGAAAATCATTTAATGGCCTAAAATAATTTCATACCCAAAATTTTATTAATGATCAAGTGAAACCGCAAAAATCATAGTATTTAAAGTAATAATAGAAGTAGTAAAGTACTAGTATTTAATTAGGCCGTTCTTTGACTACTATTTTTTTGTAGTATATGTGTGAATTACACGCATTATCTTCTTTTTATATATAAAAATTAATGTTTGTCTGTATAGACTGCATAGACTCCGAAACGGCTGGACAAATTTTAATGACATTTTCAGACAATCTTCAGAATGACCCAGCGGATGATCCTATAGTTTAAGGGACATCGGAGCATTTTTTAACTGTTGAGTTCTGTTTCGAGGGAAATTCGAAATCAGACTGGATCACAGCAACGCGTAGTTAGACAGCTAGTATATTATATTTGGATTGGATATTAACCATCAAAATTCCAAAAAATGTAATTGTAATGTTGTTTTGCTTTATGTCTATACTATAAGGGCTTCTGAATTAGTAATAATCAGTAGGTACCTATGTGCTGTGCAACGTAGTGAATATACCTATATAATGACAGATTTATTCTGAAACAGAAGTTATATCCCATTGCTAGCTCGCAAAGTACCTGATACTTAGCTGCATGCTTTTTCATAAACTGGTTTATTTCTTAGTTATGTTGTATCTCTTTCTTGTTGTCTTTAACAAATAAGGACACAACTAAAGACTGTAATATCTTTATATAAAAGGAACGCTAACAAGTGTGCAATCAAATAAGTGCTCATAAATGTCAAGTGTGTGCTTATGCTTCAAGTCGTCACTTGGAATGAGTGGCTCTAGTAAGCATACCGTAAATGGAAGACGTCACGACTTCTGCACGAACCACAATAGACTGATGTTTAGAATTTCACACGGTGCCTCTTCGTCTTAGAAATAGGGAAATTTACTTTAATGACTACGCCGTATTAGAACCTAATGACAAAACAAAAACTAGGTACGAAACTTTTACTTTTTACATCATATTATTTTTTCGAGTTCTTAAGCTACATTCCTGGACTTTTGTAACGAGCTTTTGATGAACAAGCGTTGTTAATTTTAAAGATTTGATTTCGTTACAAAAGATGTAAAGAATGGCACCTTGTGTATGAAAGAAAATATATGGACTCTTTTAATATAAACTCTTATCCTGTAGCGTGTCTTTAAATATTAACACAGAGTCTAGTAGAATCGTAGAGTAGAACTGCCATGCGGTATCCGACTGAGTAGAATAAAACACTCTCCTTTCTTACCGAGGTGTCGTAAAAGGCGACTTAGGTAAGATGACCCACCCTGTGGTATCCGGCAGAGTAGAATAAACCACCCTCATTTCTTACTGAGTTGTCGTGAAAGGCGACTTAGGTAAGTTGACCTACCCTGTGGTATCCGGCGGAGTAGAATAGACTACCCCATTTCTTACCGAGGTGTCGTAAAGGGCGACTAACGACGACGTCACTTGACTTGACTTGCCGTCACGCAAGCGATCGGTCGTTAAATAGCTAGCCCAAAAAAGTGCTGACCCCATTTAGATCGGGATAAGGGCAGGAGAATCCCGTTTATCATATTTGACGTGTAATAACGTTGATCCGTCCAAAGTGTTAAATACTAGCGTCACTCAAATCGGTGATAGTTATAAAACAACTTATTCACGATAACAGTGCCTCGAGCATCTGAACTTCAAAATAAGTTACATCTAAAATACCAAAGTAATAAGGTACTAATTTTAGTCTCGTCACAAAAGATAAAAGGCCATTGCTAAACCTATATATAGTAGTAGATTAACATACGATCCTATGCCGCCTATTTAATCAAGCTCCCTACAACCCGTTTGCGGTCGTTTATAGCAAACCGCTGTTAGACGCAGGAATGCCTGCGTAAAGGAATTTTGAAAGTATTGTGGGATCACTGAATTTTTTAGATATTGTATTTGATTTATCAAGATATGCACTTTTATAACATTTAATTGGAATATTTGAAATTACTGTTAAACTATTCATATTAATACACAGTACCTGGTTGACCGAGCCTTACTCGGTAATTTTTAACTAAAATAATAATAATAATAATTAGGTACTTGGGGATTTATCCTAGGTATTAACGTTTCTCGAGACTGCCAATTCCCCGAATAAGCTATGCTGACTTGACTATTTATGGCAAAAACAGTGTTTTTCGCAAATACTATATAATACTTTCTTAATATATAATAATTTCAGCGTTTTCAAAAATAGTGTGTTCAATATGAATTTAAGTATTTTTTAATGCCCAAAAAACAGGGGTAAAACGAATTTTTGTTTACATAAAACCTAGCTAGATTTTTTCCCCCAAAACCCATGCTGAATTTCAGGAAAATCATTGAAGCCGTTTCCGAGATTCCAAATATATATATATATATATATATTGATAATTGCAATATATCACACGCTTTTCGTTGAAAGAAAACATTGAGGAAACCTGCATTTTTGTAGAGAATTCCAGGGATATATGTAAATCACCAATCTGCATTAGAGCCGCATGTGGTATGTCTTATCTCCAATACTTCTCTCCAAAAACAGAGGGGAGGACTATGCCCAGCAGTGGGATAGTTACAGGCAGTTACATTACTGTGAGATTACGTCAGATGAAACTTTACACTTCGGTGTGATTGTTGAGATATAATCAGTAACATATTTGACGGTAACTTTTCGTCTATATTAAAAATAATTTTGTATCTATACTTATGAAACAAAATCCGCAAAAGCTGTCTGTCTGTATGTAAACATTTTTTCAAAATCTGCTGAACAGATTTTTGTAGTTTTTATTCAAATACTTAATAATAAATCATTACTTTGGGATGGTTTGTTATTAATATATAACGGTTTAATGTAAATTATGTAAAAAGAGGTCGTACGGTTATAAAAAACCTCCCCTGTTTGGGAGTCTCGTGTACGCTGCGTAAACCAACAGAGGTACACTAAAGTAATGCACTACAGAACTGTAGATCTACATAAATACTACACAAAAGTTTGCAACAGCATGTCTCTATCTATTATGGTTACCTTACAATAACTATTTTTTTGTTTAAAATTTCAATTTAAAATATTACGTTATTTTTCAGATTGTTCAAATAAAATAAAGGTATTTATTCGGGAAAGTTTTTGTTACATACTGATTTCACGCGGGTGATGGTGTATATATATATATATATATATATATGTCGCATCCTGGCAACCATCATTCCATCATTAAAAATATATTGAAAATACATTGAAAATAGAAGGCGCAGCGGTGACAGAATGCAGACGGCGCATGTGAGAGATGAAGACAGATCCGTGTCATGGCGCAGTTGTGAAAATTGTTAAGAAGAATATAAATTTGAAGATAAGCGTTGTACTTTTCCATATGCACGATACCCTTATTACGCCCACTAATGTCTAAGAATAATGCCCAAGATACTGATGAGTCTACATCAGTCGTGGGATTCAATCGTGCAAATGGATGGATAGTATGAAGGGACTATGATGACTCACAATGGCGAATACTAT
Organism: Morpho helenor; assembly: GCA_029227775.1. Taxonomy (NCBI): domain Eukaryota; kingdom Metazoa; phylum Arthropoda; class Insecta; order Lepidoptera; family Nymphalidae; genus Morpho; species Morpho helenor. The sequence goes on from JARGCU010000006.1 coordinate 8,516,197, forward strand.
AAGAGTTACGAAATAAAACAATTCAAACACCAAAAACAAAAAGAAAAAAAAATCCAAGTGAGACGAATAATATCAATCGGCCGAAGTTTAAACCCGATAAATGATGATTTTACGTAAAATTGTGGTGTACTACAGCTGACTTATACTTGGACGGAAAAACAAAAGAAGATACATTTTCTGGAAATTTCTGCGGTTGCACTTATTAATTTAAGCAATGATAGATCAATGGATGATTAAAAATCATTCTGTATATGCTTGTTTTCGTGTTACGTATTTGTTGAATTGTTTGAAGAATTTAAATATAGTGCAAATAGCAGCATGAACGGTGATTACGCATTTGGTACAAAATTGATATATGACTGCAATGGCTTGCATTCATAACGGAGATATCTTCGCGTCAAAAGCTGCACCTGGAACTACAAGTGTAGCAGGCTGGGTCACGTCGCGAGTCGCTGCATGGCCAATGGACCTGCTCTTTGAGGTACCAGTACACCGACGAGTAGACTGTAGACCAAAGTCTGGTCAAACCGCCATCAGGAGCTTTCACATCATTTGGTAGGTGTTATTACTTTGATTTGTTTCTGGGCCTGGATGTTCTCTCATAAAAGAGACTATATATAGCTTATAAATTTAGTTGGGTAATAATTAATAATGTTGTCATTAATAGGGATGGCTAACAAGAATGTTTATAGTACCTTGCAAATGATTGTCAAATAAAGTAAACGGTTTTACAACTGAAATTATAAGAAGGGGGTGAACTGTTAACCTTTTGCCAATTCAGCTCTTTTAGTCAAAAACATAATGTGTCTTATTGTCTTACAAAAATACCTGAGAGTCAAGTACCTATTGACAATGACAAGATTTGTGGTAACGTAATTTGTGTTGATGTTTATACAGACGGGTTCTTGGTTCGGTGGGTCGGTGACTGTACCAGAGTATCGTCTGTAGCCCAGTAGAAATCGGCATCTGCTCAGGGTGGTCCGTGGGTACGCAGTGAGCGATAGCTCTGGGGGTCGATGACACCAGGGTATCGTCTGTAGCCCGGTAGAAATCGGTATCTGCTCTGAGTAGTCCGTGGGTACGCAGGGAGCGATAGCTTTGGGTGGTATAGTCGGGTCTAGCTGTGTAGCGATGGCCGTGAGTCATGTGGACTCGTTATCCCTTAGGGAAGACCCTTCTGCTGAGACAGAAGCGGTAGACCACGAACAAGATACCTGGGTTGTTTTTGAAGTAAATTCTGATAGGTTTTCTGTTTATTTTTATAATGTCATGGTGAGTGTCAGTCAATGGTACTCTGCCTCAGTACTTTTCGTATGCATTATGAGTTTGGCATGCCCTTACATTTTATTTGTTGGGTTTCATAATTCAATGATCAACTTATGACAAGATATAATTTTCCTTGTTTTGTTCGTTTATTAAAAAGATCTAGACCTCAATGACCCAGATGTTGTAGGATAGGCCGAACGGAATTTCTGGGTTCGTTTGTTTGTTACAGATCAACACACGGGGACGTGTGTCTCGCAGGATGGCCGTGTCGCATCCTGGCAACCATCATTCCATCATTAAAAATATATTGAAAATACATTGAAAATAGAAGGCGCAGCGGTGACAGAATGCAGACGGCGCATGTGAGAGATGAAGACAGATCCGTGTCATGGCGCAGTTGTGAAAATTGTTAAGAAGAATATAAATTTGAAGATAAGCGTTGTACTTTTCCATATGCACGATACCCTTATTACGCCCACTAATGTCTAAGAATAATGCCCAAGATACTGATGAGTCTACATATATATATATATATATATATATATATATATATATATATATATATATATATATATATATATATATATATATATATATATATATATATATATATATATATATAAAAGATTAACTCCTTTAAAATGAATTTCATTATAATTCTACTGTTAAAAAATTGATGATGAAATGGATATTTTACCATTACTATTTCATGTAAATAGCTGTAATAGCTCAGCGGAGAGACTGTGTAAATCTCTCGAGTGGGTCAGGTATTCAAACCCGGGGAGGCACTAATGAATTGTAAACTTGTCTAATTGATAATTGCAATTTATCAGACGCTTTTCGGTGAGGAAAACATCGTGAGGAAACTTGCATATCTCTAGAGAATTCTGGGTATATGTGTAACCTACCAATCCGAATCCGAGCAGCGTGGTTTTCGTAGCTCAAAGTCTTCTATCCAAAAACGAAGAGAACAGGCCTAAGTCATATATAGGCCTTGTAATAGGTTTACCTTTGCTTTTTTTATACTTCATTAGAGACTATATAACTTAAAAACATGACCTACATAATAATATGAAGTGTAACAAAACAATTACTTCTTCAAGTTTCTACTTATTATTGAACACAAATATGTGTTCTACAGTTATATATAACGATATAGTTGCTAAGAATTATTACGGTATGCTCCATGTAATACACAATAACAGAAGACAGCTAATTTATCATAATAGCGCAATAAAAATATGGGCTATGCTACACCTTGCTATTAACAGAGATTTATTGTTATTACACGCAGATATAATTATTAGTTCATAATTAAAGTTGAAGAAAATAATATAATGACCATTTCTCTATTTGTCAATGGGCCTTAAATAAACTATGTTCTATTTTAATTAATTTATTTAGTACACATTTTATGAATGTTAGTTTTTAAGTCATGGAGTTTATCTTCTAACGATGCTTCGGTTACAGGGCGAAACGATTGTTGAGATTATGGTGGGTGGTGAATGTGTGCAGTGCTTGTGTATTGTTGTGTTATTGGTGGCGGGTAGTGCATGAGTTTTTACAAATTTCACATATATCAGGTATGAGAACGGATAGTGCACTCTACATTTAGAATTACATATATTTTCTTTTATCGCGGATTAAAGCAAAATAATATTTTCATGAATTTTGTATTATGACCAGGCACCATCATCCTTCCTAATGGAGACCGGCACAACATGTTATAAACACGTTGTCACTAGATTTGGCTACGTATTTTACGACGGGCAGCCTGCCTGACGTCAACTTACCTTAGTCGTTGTTTACGACACCTCGATAATAAATGGACGAACAATATAACTTGTTTTATGAATGTGTATACTTAATGTGTAGAAAAATTAGGATAGACTATTAGAATTTATAATACAAATGAATACTAAAGTCCATAAAGTCGTTGAGACGAACTTTAACCGTAAGAGAAAAGACGTTTAGAAGAAGTTTAATATAATAAAATGTCATAACTAAGTTCATTGATTTCCGTGCAAACGAAATGACATCATTAACGGGTCCTTACCGATCGGATACAAGAAGTCGTGACTCTAGTCAAAGTTCCGTTACATTGACACTTCTACCGCCAATTAACGAATATTTCTATCAGAAAATAGAACAACAGCATACTCCGTTATATGCATTTTATATTTTTTGTTATGTAATGGTTTTATGGGTAGAGCGAATTTGTTTTTGAATAAATACGAATTTATATTTGAGACAGCTTTGAAGTAAACTTAGCAAAGGAAGCGTCACCAGATTATTTGTTTCTCATCGAGATTTTGATTCATTTTTTTTTTCGAATTGACTGTATGCTGTTAGCCCTAACGGCTTTTACAGCATCACCGGGCTGGACGGGCGAGCGCAGAAGCATCGCCGAGATTTGTTTTTGATTTATACTTAAGCCACACTCTTTGAACTACGAGTGCAGAGTTTGGCAACGTTTTGAATAGGAAGAATAAAAAATTACGATTTACAAAATTTTAACTTTCAAAGAGCCACAAAAATTAATATCTACAAACAGGCGTGCGGTGAAAAATAAATATATAAAATAAATAATATTTACATATGCAACTAAAGAGCTGTAACATCATATCCTAAGAGCCGCATGAAGCCTGCAAGTTGTCGACCCCTGAACTGGAGTATCGTTTGTTCAGTGGTTATCTATCATATTTAATATGAATTTGAAAATACATATACGATTATTAAACTTAAATAAAATAATTAACGAAATTAAGGGCATGTCACCAAAAAATGTAAAACGTATACTGCTGTCTGTACGGCATCCTTGCGTGGTACTTAAATAGTTTCACTTTTTTTGAATGCATAACAGGTTTCACTTGACCACTCTCACATTTACCACTGGACCACTTGCCTTGATCACTCTCACTGTATGGTTTATAATGATGTTGTTTATGATGACAATGCGCTGTTACCTGGCCGAGATGAATATTTCTATTCAGCGGCTTTCAACGAACAAAAATATGAAAAGACTCATTGTATAGCAACTATTAACAAAGCAATCAATGAAATACTAATATGTTTACTTTTAAATATTTGAATTGTATGGAATAGTCATTGTACAATATATATCCTGCTTGTAAGGTAACAAGTCAATTTATCTAAGTATATACATCAGAAATAAAACTATTTAAACATTGCAAACACACTTAAATTTAAATAATTGAGAGTGGATAATCAATGAAGAAAATTTTTGATAAAAAATTGGTATTTAAAGATAATATATACACTTTTGCCTCCCCACATAGGTATCAAATCGCAGGGTTCTCTGTTTTAGGGATAACTTGACCTTTGTACACTTTTTTTTATTAATAATGTTTATCCAGCGTTTTTTATGGTACATAAGATAAACATAAAATTTTAATCAAAGATGCTATTAAAGAAAGCTTCTATACTATTGACGATTACATAAACGATAACAATGCGTGGATATAGCTACTTTTGACCTTGTTCAGGATATAGATTAATAAATAGATATAGATATATAAGATTTATTCAAGATAAGAATTATTTTTTCTTGTAGGATTAATTTCCGAAACAGCAGTAGACGATTCAAAAGTACTTGTTCTAGTGGATTGCTCAGTACGTGTATTTGTGCTAAGTTACGATGGCTGTGGTTATAAATTCAGTAAATATAATATATATCAAATCTGAATATGATTAGTAAGTTTATATAACTAAACAGTGTTTCTACCACACCCAAGTAGTAGTTTAGATATAAACACTTCATGAGTTTCATAGTTTAATTAGTTCAATGCAATATCTAATTCCAAATACTATTGTCACCGTAGTAGTTAGAAACTAGAGTTGCGAGCTTTGTAATTGCACTAAAATTTCATTATAGCACTGTGAATGGTTTATGTGACCGCAGATGCAATTGGTTCTGTATTGGATTAGGGCAACGATATTTTAACGTCCGCAATATTTGTTTACTGTTTAATTATTTATTTTATTTATCTAAGGGAAACCAGTAGTTAATACATTTAAATAAATTATTATGCTATAATCATATGGTTGGATGGTGGATGTGATGTTACAAGATTAGATAGAATTCTAAATAAGTATATGAGGGGATTGGATTGTATTAAGATTGATATAGACATTAAAGGAGTAGCACCATATTTCACGAATGATAAGAGGAGAATGGAAGATGTGCCAATCCCAATTAGAGTGGAATATGGATGAGAAAATGACGAATATTGTAAAATCATATTAGTATTATTCATTAAATGAGCAGCTTATTAAGATAGCTATACCAAGTTTTATATTATTGGGACTTAACAAGAAAATAAAATATAGTATTGAGTTTAACTTCCTTAAAGGGACTCCACGTCAGTTTCTTGTAGGAAGTGTATATTGCATATAATAATATATATTAATTTTAAAATAGTCTTGTAAAAGATTATTGCGTATACAGCTCAAAAAAAAAATTAAAATTAGCACGAAAACAAAATAAATTTCTACGTCAGAGGCTGGGGTAAAAGTAATTCATTCTGCCAGGACTTTGCTTTTTGCGCGTACCTACGTATAACGGGCGGCTGAGGCGTGGGAGTCAATTTGCATACATAATAAGGGCCCATGTAAGAAAAGACTCGGAAATCCACAGACGTCAGGAATATCAAGCTTTGATACAATCCCCATTAAATATCATTAACCTTTTAAATAGGAGTTTAAAGTTTATTAAAACTTAAATAAATATTATTTGCACTAACCTTCATTGCTTAAAATATGGAATGGAATAACTGGGAAAAGATTGTCAATCGTAGCATAGAAACATACAATTTTATTATTAGCCATATTTTCAACAATTAAATATAAGACAGATCAGTTTTTATTTCGTGTCTATCTGGTGAGTTGCTTACAATTTCTGAATGACGTATTTTGATGATTTTAGGATCGCAAGTCAAGATTTTAATTACTATTGAATATAATCCCTTATATAATAAGTACGTGGGCGAACGAGCCTTGCTCGGATATCTTATTAAAAGATATAAAAAACTGCGATTAAAAATGAACGATAGAGCTAGTGATATCTGGGATAGATCAAGTAGAAAATGGGATATGTGCATTCCAAATGAAAATATATCTTGATCACGCGTTATTGATGACTTAAAATGTAAAAATTAAATAGTATTATCATAATTAAAAAATTTTGATTTGATTTTGATTTGACCAGTAAAAATGTCATCAGTTGTTTCTAAAGCTGTTGTGTAAAAGCGGAAGAAGGGTTTGTGCATGAATATATTGATCTCTCTATCTCTAGTCGTTGCTTCGTTACTGAAGGCCGTGGTCCTGGCTAAATTTTATCCTCGAGTGGATGACTTGTTTCTACGGGCTCCTATTATTGGCCATTGTTGCTACCTCATAAAATTTGCAGGACGTGCATTACTATAGACCATCTAGGAACTTACGTAACTATTAATCTCTCTAAGGTATCGTCCCCTGCCGCATATATCCGAAATACTCGAGTAGGCGCTTATACTCGTAGCATATGGAATATATTGATATTGTATATTTAGTATTTCTTAGTACTTTTAGTACTTTTTTAACCTTAAACCCAGTGTTATTTTAAACGCAGTCTAGTAAAATTATATTATTAGATGAGTAGGATCTAGGTACTTGTTAATGTCGATATTGGGCTTCTTTATATACAATTAGTAACATGACAAATAACTCAAAAAATATATCGTATAAGATTACACACAAAAACGTCTATTTATATAATAATCAGTACTAATAAACTGAGTAATAAACGTGATTTTATCTCCGTATGTATATAGAGCATAAAATATTTATGAACATGGAAGCAGTCCGGAACGGAAACCTGAAGTATTGAATGACTGGACCGCTATCCGTAGAAACCTGTTGGGTGTTTGTGCTAACTGTAAGCCTGATAAGGAAATATAAATAACTAATGCAACTAACTTTGTGATCGGCTCGTTATCTTAATCAATTTGCCACAAATTGCTTTGATGCGTATAACGGGGAGTCGGTCTTAACAACGTCAATTTAGACAGCGTTAATCTGTAGATAGACTTACTGTTTGACATTAATTATGTGGCAGAAAAACTATCTATTATTATCACTTATAACGTAAATACAGTGCGCGAGTATATTAACTGCGTTGAACTTATTTACTTCGAATTTGCTGCTTCAAAGACTGAAGTTTGTAACTGTATTTGTTTGTTCCATTTTATTATTACATGTTTAATGGATTTGCATCAAGGTAGTTCTATGTATGGAAAAAATAGAATACTTTTATTGCGAAAACATTAATGGTCCCAGAGAAAACAAGAGCTCGATATTCATTTTTGAATAGCTCGCTCCTTATGATGGTTTTAAATTAAATCTTTTAACTGCGGCTTATGATTAAAATTGGACTTGTAATGTTTTGTATTACGAAAGGGATATATCAATGTAATCGTATCAAATCCTTTAAGCTCACTTCTTTAGATCACTCGAATGTTATATAGAATTATAATATCATTTTGCTTCTATTTATTATTATATGCATATTTATTGTATTTTAATATTATCAGGTTTTATCATTTTGAATACAACGCTAACCAGAATATTTGAATCATCATCGTTCTCTTTCTGCCCTTATCCCACTCTAAGTGGGGTCGGCACAACATGTTATTAACATGCTGTCACATGGTTTGGCTGCGTTTTTACGACCGGCCGCCTGCCTGACGTTAACTTACATCAGTCGTATTTTACGACACCTCGGTAAGAAAGAAAGGTAAGGAAGGTGGTATCCGGTTTAGTACAATAAATCACCCGTCTATTGTACTAAACCGGATACCACACGGTGAGTCAAATTACCTTAGTCGCCTTTTACGACACCTCGGTAAGAAATGAGGTTGGTCTATTCTATTCAGTCGGATACCACACGGCGTATCCAGAATATTTGAATGTGCTAGATTAAACGCAGGATATTACTAGTATTGTATATTAATCTTTGTACAATACAAGTAATATCCCGCGGTTTCACCCGCGTTTTTTTTTTTCACCTTATTACACTTTTAGAACGGATCCCTATTTTTTTAAATGTAATATAGCTTATGTTGCTCAGTAAAGATGCAGCTTTTCAATGGTGAAAGAATTTTTGAAATCGGTCCAGTAGTTTTCGTGTGAAAACATTACAAACATACATACAGTTTTTTTTGTAATATTAGTATAGATATGTTCAACTTTCAGTACACACCGTGTGGTATCCGGCTGAATAGAATATTACCACCCTCATTTCTTACCGAGGTGTCGTAAAAGGCGTCTAAGGTAAGTCGACCCGCTGTGTGGTATTCGGCTGTGTAGAATAGACCAACCTCATTTCTTACCAAGGTGTCGTAAAAGGCGACTAAGGTAAGTTGACCCACCGTGTGGTATCTGCTTGAGTAAAATAGACCACCCTCTTTCTTACCGAGGAGTCGTAAAATACGACTAAGGTAAGTTGACGTCAGGCAGGCGGCCGGTCGTAAAATACGTAGACAAATCATATGACAACATGTTTGTAACATGTTGTGCCGACCCCAGTTAGAGTGGCATAAGGGCAAGAGGATGATGATGTTCAACTTTTGGTACAAAATCGTGATGTCCGAGTGTGAATACTTTATAGTAATAGAAAAATTGCGTGGTTGAAAGATTCTTTTACCTCACGATATCTGATGCCGTTAACCATAATTGTGCAATAAACAGCCGGTTAACACAACGATTTGTACATAAATCAGTTACCATCGGAAGTGATTACGCGGTTACCTCGGGACCCTGAACTTGCGTTGAGGTAGATCGCGGCGGGCAACGAACGCGTGAAGCACTACCAAGGGCACTATTTGTGCTTGTACTTTTTTACTATTGTGTATACAAATAATTTATAGAATCAAATGTTACTTTGCAGAAATCCATAATACAAAGGTAATGATAATATGTTGTTGTTGTGTTCCTGCCCTTATCCCACTCTAAGTGAGGTCGGCACAACATGTTACAAATATGTTGTCACATGATTTGGCTACGTATTTTACGATCGGCCGCCTGCCTGACGTCAACTCACCTTATTCGTATTTTACGACACCTCGGTAAGAAAGCAGGTGGTCTACTTTACTCAACCGGATACCACACGGCGTGTCGACTTACCTTAGTCGCCTTTTACGACTCCTCGGTAAGATATGAAGATGTTACTATTCTATTCAGCCGGATACCACACGGCTATTTGCTATAATCCACTATTTCAGAAAATCTATGTATGTGGATTATAGCAAATAGCCGTGTGGTATCCGGCTGAATAGAACAGGACCACCCTCATTTCTTACCGAGGTGTCGTAAAAGGCGACTAAGGTAAGTTGACCCGCCGTGTGGTATCCGACTGAGTAGAATAGACCATTCTCATTCCTTACTGAAGTGTCGTAAAATACGACAAAGGTAGGTTGACTTCAGGCGGCCAATCGTAAAATAGGTCGTAGCCAAATCATGTGACAACATGTTTGTAAGATGTTATGCCGACCCCACTTAGTTTGGGATACGGGCAGGAGGATGATGAGTGGATTATAGCAAAATAATATTATCATCACTTTTATAATCAAATTTTAGTAACCAGTTATTCATTTCAAAGTAGAAATACAAACATCTTTTAAAATAATAAATGGTGTTACTACGAATTTTATATCACATTAAGCAATATAAAAGAGACATTGAAATTAAATTGCAGTTGAATTTGTTTTACAATACATTGTCCAGATAATATCATGTTGACTGATGATAGCTAGCACTTAATAATAAACATGAGGTTTAACTTACAAGTCACGATGGCTGCGGGCTGAACTTGGCCACCTATCATTTTTACTTGTGCATTCATAATTTAGCATGCTGGTATTGCATGGCAATATTTACACCTGCATAGTAACGGTTTTATAAGTACAGCTTCTAGATCACGATTCTAATTATTAATCACAATTAGAGACAGTTGACTATTAATTAATTCAAGAAATCGACAAAGTTCCATTAATCTATTTGAAATTTATATAACAAAATAATAATAGCTCCATAAATATAATTCTCCATAAAACATAAATTTAAGCCGTAAAAGAATTATAAGAAGACATTTCAATTATAATAAAGCAAATGCAAAAGATCAGTAACCCTAGATTGAATGTATGAAAAGAGATTTGCTTTCTGCACCTAGCATTACATAGATTTTCTTAAAAAACCCTATTATAGCAAACAAAATCTATTATTAAGTAAAAAGTATTCATTAAGAGACATTAAGTAACTTTTGCAAATGAAGCCTACTTCTATAAATTAAAACAAATGCAATCAACAAATTTAACATACAACAAGCACATGAAATAAATGTAGCCGAAGAATTAAACATAAAATTAACAATTGATATTATTTGCTGTACAGATCAATGAACCTCGTTATCGAGATCATTTATTGCAGGTTGCACGAAGTTCAGATCATGTCAAGATCGCGAACCGGAGATTAAACTTTTAGGTAAACATATCGGTTGATCAGACTTCATAACGATTCCGACCTTGCTTTACGTAACGGGTTTAAAGATGGTCCAATCGATTTACAAAGTTTTCCAGTCAGAACAAAAACATGTAATTGACAACGTGATGCGCTACGATACGGATTAAAAAATCGTCTAAAAGGCGTTACGACTAAATTGTTCTATCGAATAGACTACTTTGATCGTTCAACTTGAACGTGACGTCCGGCGCTTTGGCTAAGAAAAAATATATACTATAGGATACAACCTCGATACTCTCTCCAGAACAATCTTGTTTCCTATTTCTTTGAAGTGATTTTTGGTGTCACGATATACATAATTTTGTTAGCTAATATGATAACGAATATAGTAATTAGTTTAAAACTTTTGCTTGCTTGACGAAAAAATTGCAATAATTCATTTGGACGATTGCCATCTATGGATAAACTCATAAAAGTAAGCCAAAATTTATCATTACAAAAATATGAGTTCTCTAATGAGTCCAATTCTATGTACTAATTAGAATGGTTTAGCTTATCACACACAGTGTGGGACGATTCGTTTTTCAAAAAATTTATGTATCTGATGAAATATAATACTCAATACTTTTCTTTTCTTCGTAAGTTACAAACAGTTTAATATCGTGTCAATAACAGTTTTGTATAACTCTTGTGTTGCTATCATATATTAATTGATAAGAATCAATTTTATATCGTTAGCAAAATAACTAAGTTAACAAAATAAATAAAAATTGTCATGTTGTTATGTGCCAAACATACAGACCTACGATACATAAACTACGACAAAGGGTATGTATAAGTTTGATAAGAGTAAGTTATCTCACGTCAAATTTTGGATCAACAAATCTGGTTTGTCGATCAGTGGGGTGATATTTATCAAAAATGAATCACACGACAGGTGAACTAAATAATTAGAAATGTAACGGTTATTTTGTATTATTAAACACGGAAGCTATATAATAAATATATTATTTGGTAAATACAAATACTTTTGAACGTACTGTGGAATTTCTGTGAACCTAAGTATTTTAGCAAATGCTATTTATATGTCCAACGGCAAAAAGTCTTAACCGTAGCTAAAAATATGAATTGAAAATATATTATTAATGTTGAATATTTTATCACAAATGAATGTAGAAATTAATAAAGGGATATAAAAACCTCATAATGTTTATTCTCATAATAAAAAAAGCACTAAGTAATTTAATGGCAATTGAATGTTAAGGTATAGTCCGTACAGCATATGAACACAAAATATCATAAAAAGATGAATGGGAAGCGACAACGACCTAGCAATATTCTCAGCATTGTTGATATAATTAATGGCAAGATATGAATTACCGCTTTCGATGGCCCCATATATTTTTGCACTAACATAAAGAACGTTGAAGAACTAAATGTGACTATTTATATTGCCAAGGAGCATTAATCATGAATATGTAATCGCTTATCGTTTGAAATGTCATTGCTTGCAGACGGTGCCTTTGCCAGCAGGATCTACTTCAGTGCTAGCAAAGCCCACGAAGTACCATTACTATCCTCACAATCAACACATTTATCTACTACCGGAATGTGCTATTCAACAGGTAATGAAATTTCTCTATTCATAAATGTAATGTATGCAATTCTTATTTATAAGCGAATCGTCAACATTCATAAAAGCTTTTATACTCATAAGAGTACAAATAATTGTAAAGTTGGTTTTATTATAGAAAAACATGTCGACAATTTTATCGCAATATAAAAGAAAGATGATATAAATAGCGTCATCCATAAATTGCTAATTTACGATGTTATATTATATTTAGAGGGAAATAATAAAAGCGTACAAAATAAAATTCCAAGACATTCAAATTTTGATTGCCGATTAAAAAAAATTGTGCAGATTTTACAAAGGAAACCACCATCCTCCTGCCCTTATCCCACTAAGTGGGGTAGGCACAACATGTTATAAACATGCTGTCACATGATTTGGCTGCGTTTTACGAGCGGCCGCCCGCCTAACGTCAACTTACCCTTGCCTTATTCTACAACACCTCGGTAAGAAAGAGGGTGGTCTATTCTACTAAACTGGATACCACACGGCAAGTCGACTTGCCTTTTACGACACCTCGGTAAGAAATGAGGTTGATCTATTTTACTCAGCCAGATACCACGGCAGGTCGACTAACCTTAGTCGTCTTTTACGACACCTCGGTAAGAAATACGGGTAAGAACGGACAACAGTCATTTAATTCTCATCTAATTCTTTCTGCTTTCAAGCTCTTAATACACAAAATTAAAACAAGTTGGTTTTTGTTATAAAATTTTTGGAATAAGTGTCGCCAATATAAAACATATACTTTCGAAGATAATTTCTATGGATTCATGATTAAAAATATTAAGGATATTAAAAATGAAGGATTTTAAGAATCAGTCTAGGTATTAAGAACACAATCAGAAGCTGAAGTCATTCATAACGACCTTAAACAGGATGATATTGCTTACAATTATATTGGTTTCATATTTTCAGGTGTGCAATGCAGTATACGTTCGTTTAAATTATACGCAGCCATTATGCGCCTGTCCAGCTCGATACAGAGATCCATGCTCTGCAAGTTTAAACGCCGACGACCTGCATACCACGCGCCTTACCACAGATTCCAAAAAGAAGGTAAGATAGAACTTGAATACTAACGGCGTAACATTCAAGCTTCCCTAAAAGGTATCATGCAGTAACACTGGACTTGCTATTAACTTTAATTAGTTGCTATGGCGGTACTTTCAGTCGATAAGATTCCGTTAATTGACGCGTAAACTTGTCACTGACATTTATCTCATTTATTTATGTAATCACAAATCCAAATCACCAACAATTCCAAAAAGAGCAGAAACATACTCTAAAAGTACTAATAATATTCTTCATACGATTGATATGTATGAGAATGCGTCTTTATCGCCGCATACAATCTAGAGCCAAAATAATTAATGCAAGTATTTAAGGCAGCGATCTAATAAAGCATTACGTTTTATAGATTGCGATATTTTTTACATCTTTAGTAAAATAAATAAATAAGACAACAGTACATACTATTTATGTTCAATAAAATAAAACCTATGGACATCTAGTTCAAGTATATTAAGAAGTGTTAATTCTTTTTAACAAATTTGACTTATTTTTAATATAATATATCTTTAATCTTTAAATGAATTAATCTTGTATGTATATATATTTTCGGAATCTCGGAAACGGCTCCAACGATTTCCCGAAATTCAGCATGTAGGGGGTATTGGGGGAGAAGAATCGATCTAGATAAGTTTTATTTAAAAAAAATGTCGTTTTATCCCTGTTTTCGGGCTCTAATTTTTTTTTAAATTTACGTCGAATACAATCACAATTTTTCGCTGTCAAACGTACCTAGCTAATACCTAGGATCGAGCCTCACCTGCCCTATTATGTTTTCATTTCCTCTTCAATTTCTTTTTTAATTTATCTTTTACATCATTTTCAAAATTTCCGAGCAAGGCTCGGTCACCCAGGTACTCAAAGATTTAAATGAGTTAATCTTGTATGTATATATATTTTCGGAATCTCGGAAACGGCTCCAACGATTTTTCTGAAATTCACCATGAAGGGGGTTTTGGGGGAGAAACATCTATCTAGCTAGGTTTTATGAAAAAAAAAATTGCTTTATTCCTATTTTTGGGCATTAAAAAATACTAAAATTTATATTGAATATTATTTTTGCCATTAACCGTCAAGTCAGCGTAGATTATTAGGGGAACGGGCAGTCTCGAGAAATGTAGAAATGAGAAATGAAGAAAATAATTATCTAGGATCGATCCCCAACTACTTATAATTTTTTTCCTTTTTTTTCAGTTCCTTTTTTTTTTGATTTTGTAAAAAATTACCGAGCAAGCCTCGGTCAACCATGTACTTTAAACAATACATGTTACACATTGATCATTATCATATAACCAAATTGCAGTACGCGAAGAAGGCGGTGACATTAGTGAAAACCTGTGAAGCGGTAGCGGAAATGCGGGAGTGTCGCGCGCCTAGAGACTGGGCTCTTTTAGCATTGCAAAATATAAGGACTGGAAAGTCACATTATTTAGTGATATGCAGATGTCCGGACACTCATATACTAGGTAAGCCAACAAAATATATAGGACATAATGATCTAATAGTGGGAGAGATGTTTACACCGCAAAGGTTTTATGCAAATAACAAAAATTAAGTTGTTTTTATTAATATCTTCTTTTACTGAGTCAAAAGTTTTTTTAATAGATTAAGATTAAACTTTTTCCAAAAAATGGTTGAATCTCTTAAATTTTTGTTGAAAGTAAATCAAGTAGTTTTTTGTTGAAAAATTGTAAACTATTTGCGATAGCTGTATTTCTAGCGGGATTTCGCAAATGAAGGCTTGGATATTCAAGGAAGTACTATAAAAAAGTTAGCCGTAGCTAATTTCTGCTTCACAAAAAGTATAAATTGGTGTAAAATTTGTAATACAAAAAATAATAGATACACCTAAAATATACATGCAGAGTTAATCTATGTATCTGGTAAATTGATCTGGTATCTTGGAATGTAATTTTTATCTCAAAACAACATTTACAAATTGACACAAAAAAATAAGACCATCTGCCCAATTAATAGTATAGTTTACCACCATTACTGGTAGTAATGCTTTTTTTATTTGCCTTGAAGCGTAGTGGTCATTGGCAGTCACCTTAAAGTTTATGTTAATGATAATCAATACCATTTAAGAGATATGTATTAAGCTCATCATCCTCCTGCCCTTATCCCACTCTAAGTGGGGTTGGTACAACATGTTATAAACAAGCTGCCACACGGCGGGTCGACTTACCTAGTCGCCTTTTACTACACCTCAAGATATATTCGATTTAAAAAAATAGAAATATAGAGTGATTTTTTTATTATACACATATATTAGATTACGTATATATATTTTTTTATATTGGGATAATTTCTTATTAAGTTATATTTCAATGATCTGAATTCCACGCAAATGACTATTCAATTGATACTGAAAAGGAACAACAAAACGCATTGCACGAAAGACGTCTAAATCTCGGAGATTTTTTTATATCAGTGGCGCAAAAAGAATTAGGAGATAAAACTCTCGAGACAAAATGTAACTGTAGCGTTCTTTCGACAAAAGATATGCTGTTCTTGTTTAAAGATAAAAGATAATTTAATCTTACAGAGGGGCCGATGTCTCACGACCAGCCAACGTACGCGTCCGTACCAGGAATTAGAGTTTACGGCATGATGTGCGTGCGACCGACTGCACCTTATCATTCCGGTGAGTCACAACACTATCTCCGTTTTAGACGACCATATCAGCTCCATTAATATATAGTACTTTATGGAGCCCTGCTCTAGTGATTTATTAATGTATAAGGGAATATAATGCTTTATTGCTTAAGCGTAGGCTTTTCTTATCGAATTGTTTTAAGTGGGAATAGACAAGAAAATTTATATATACTAACAAACATTATGAAATATACTATCTATAACATAAAATGATATTCAAAATGATGTTAGTAAACTAAACGAATCCCAAGTCGATATAAAAATTTTTGGTCGGATATTTGGGGTTGGAAACATTTGGATGAAGAAACATAGTTACTGTCTTATTTTAATGTAAGCAACCACTTATGGAATGAAATTCTTTTGGCATTAATCTATGAATACACGTTTTAACATCTAAAATAATTGAAGCTTCGTTTTCCGGTTAGTGGAAATGAGGTGTTTAGATAATCGTCATTGCATTGCAGTAATCTATCAATCATTAAAAGTTTTATCACTTCAAAAAAATGCAATGTAGAAACCGTTAAGAGGTATATATAATTGCCTTACCTCTCTTATCACTTTATTTTCACAAACCATCGGGTATTTCAAGCTGGCGTAGATCATACTATGATCCTAAAAACCAATAAGTACTTATTTCAAGCCAAATATTTTTAATTTTTTATCTTACTTTTCAGGTTACTCCAACAGGCTCACTGGAGGTGTTCAAAGTACTACAAGTACATATAAGGTTGACTATTCTCAACCACATTCGTACGACAAGCCCGTCTACAACCGGTACCAGACCCACAGTTATTTAGATTCAAATTATTACAATAGGAGGTCCAGAACCGCACGTGTGAGGCGATCGACTTCAGAATATCCCCCTTTCCCATGGTATAAGGTGAAAGAATTGGCTCGATCATTGCATTGGATTAATTAATTAATTCACAAATATTATTACTAAGAAAAGTATGTTGGGTTCAAGATGGCTCTAGTATTATCGCCTCATTGAATTCAACGAAAACTTGCTGAAGTATAAATGGTATTTTATTTGCAATGATTAGGATTGTGAAAGCCAGTTGTTTGGGTGGATGGACAAATTAGAAACTACGAACAAACTTAAGTTATGTACCAGCGAAAGAATTTCATTTACTTTATTTTTTTTACTATTGGCGTTACCGATAGTAACTGGATAGTGGTAGTAATTTATAAAAAAAAGTATTATGATGTCCTTTTTAATTGTGAAATTCAAATTTTAATTATTTATTATTTATATACTAAACATTTAAAATATAAATTGTTAATGGAAAAGTGAACAATATGCTGATGTAAATTAAAATGGAATTAATTATAATATTTTAAATAATTCATATACATATATCCACATACTATTTTTCTTTATTACATTAGGTAATCATTTACAGAATGTTTTACGTAGTTTCTGCTTTGTGGCCCATCTCAAAGTGGTTAGTATTTTTAGGTAATCCGTCTGAGTAATACTCTATTAGTATTTGTATTAAGACTAATGTCAATTTTGTACCTTTATCTGAATAATGTTTTATTTTACAAGTCTCGTATTCTGTAGTATTATTTAAATTTAAGTTATTATCATCTGCCAGAAAACCAGCCATAGTTGTAAGATGGAATAAATTAAAAATTACCAACAATTAAATTGTCGCCAATATAAATGTTATACTTTTTGGTGAGTATTAATTTATATATAAGGTGTACACAAAAAATGTGATACAAGTTCAGTGGTTTTTGTGTATTTCGATGCATTTATAGTTTAAGTCTTAGCTAATATCTTATTTATATCCAAAACCATACATAAAAGAATCGCTTTGTAAATAGTAGTATTAATTACAATATTAGTAATTAAAAACAAATAAAACGGAATTAAAATTTATTGCCTTTTATTGCACACCCAGTTCAATAAGTGTGCGTAATTAGATGTTTCTAAACATGTAAAGTGAATGTGATAACACAAATTAACCAATAAATCTTACCTGACTGTGATAAATTCCATGTGTAGAAGCTTTGGTGACTGACCAATGGCGGTCTTTGATGAAAATAACTCGATAAGTACTAAATCTGATGAATATACTTCCTGGAAGTTCAACAACCTTAAACTTTTAAAAAACCTTGTTTGGGAAGGCGCGATGAGTTCTAAATGTCAGTCAAGCATATAAGTGTGGATTTCTTTAAGGTTTTGGTAAAAAGGGATTATTTAGTATCGGAATATAATTTATTCATTTTAAATTTATCACTCACCTAATACTTTTTGATCCACAACAATGTCGCATGAATACATAGCTGCCATTAATCTCTGGGGTTGAACTTGAAACGCCTTTCTGCAACCTTCTTTTACTGCTGACATAATTTGTCCTGTTTATGATAAAAATAACGTATTAATAAATTTCAAATGATTCATCATTTGAACTAATGGATGTTTGTTTAAGTATATGATAGACATGAGTATTTTTAATCTAGAAATATTGATAAATCTTAGCCTAGCAAAGACGCCGTGCTTTACATCTCTTAGTTGGCCTTTTCCCTTTTTGCAGAGAACGTGCAGATTAAAAGGTGGCACAGGGATCTGGAATTCTTTAGGCATATACAAGTTTCATGCCGATATTTTACTATATCATATAGCTTAAATAAATAATTAAAATATTTCTAAATAAAATTGGAAATGAATGAATATTTTTTTGGCTTTATTGACGAAATGTTTTACCATTTTGCCCATTAGAATATACGATATCAATCAGCTTAAAGAAAATATTCGACAGTTGCAGTATAATTTAGCAATTCAACTGCCAGTTGCTGGGCTGTAAAAAACGATAGTATACCAAATGCAACATGCAAAATTTAATTAAAATAAAATTTATAGAATTATATGTGGCAAAGTCATCGAGGTTGCGGGAATTATTAGATATTAAGGATTACTATCGGAAATACTATGATAAAAATTTATACCTGATAAAGGACCGTATGTATAGGAGGTATCTTCTTCACATTTATCTAAAGTCCATTCTTCTACACAAAAAGCAACACCCATCATGGGCTCATCGCAAAGTGGTCCCGCCAAGGACGCCAGTTGAAATCCACTTAAAAAACTATTTTCGTACTCAAATCTAAGGTCTTCTTTTAATTCCCTGTCGTGATGTAGAAATCTTGTAATATAATCTGGCGTTAGATTCAAAAGCAAATTTGGGCCACAATTCCGAGGCCCTACAGACCATATTTGTTTGACGATGTCTTTCCACTCGGGTCCTAATTTAGAGCATATACTTTGTAATTCAGACTTAAAGGCTTCTATTAGTTTTAACATTCTATCTGAGAGTTTGTGTTTTTCATTTATTTGCATTTCTTCTACCTTATTTTCTATACTATCCTTTTTTGACAACCCTTGTAAACATTTTATGTGCTGTGATATAGCTTTAAGAAGATCAGTAGACTTGTCTAATAGTGTCGTTATTTCATTTGGCAAAGGTTTAGCTCGTATTTTTATTCTACTCTGTTTATTATTGGTATATATGGTAATCAATGGATCTTTATCTGTTTCGTTTTCTTTATTAAAGTTTTGTGAATCAATTTCTTCATTAGCCATATCTACTTTTGGCGGTTCCACTATAGTTTCTCTAAATGGTACAATTGGTTCTGATGCTGTTATTGGTATTTTTGCATACAAATTCCTAAAATAGTGTTAAAAAGAGTTAAACGTCTTAACATGAAAAAAAAAAAACAATTAAATTTGAAATTTCTGATGTATAATTAATCTAATCAACTAATCTTAGACAAACTTGTAAAATCATTTGACTTACTTGAGATCTTCAAGACATCTTTGTAAATGCACTTCACCAGCCGTAACCAAGACGTGTTCACCTGTTTCTTGTAATAATACTTGGACGCAAGAATCTGATTGGTTTAGTAACCGTAGACCTAAAATTTTATTCCGATTAAAAATCATCTACTATTTCATCACACAATTTTATCACTGTACTTCTTATTATGTTAAAAATGTATTGTAAAGTTTGAAACTAAAAGAATGCCTTTATTATTAGCTCGAGTGGATTAACGAAATATGAATTAACATTATTAATGGTCTATCAAAACTGAAAAATATTTTTTGAATGTTTTTGATTTAATAATAAATATATTACACTCTTCATTTTCTAAGTAAATTTTATAAATTAATATGCAATTCTTACATTTTCTTTTGTTCGTTTTTTATATTTACATTTTCAATATTTATCATTGTTATTTTTATTGAACTGTATTTAAGTAGTCCGATGAAAACAAATTTACAAATTATTAATTGACAGTAAAGAACAGAGTTATATTTTAAAATTACTTTTATTTCCGTCCAGAACACAATTAGACAGTCGTCGAATACAAGTCAAAGTCGAACAAAAAAGATATTCATATTTTTGGTTCTTCTTATAAGCAAATCCTTACCTTTAACCAATTGTGGTAATTGTGACGGATATGTGGGTTCCACGGCAACCCTCAAAATTGGGACCGCAGCATACTGTATCTCGCTAAATGAAGGGCATGCTATAGTATTACTTAAAGTTGCCGTTTTTAATATATGGTCTTCTAGACCTCCTATGCCTAAAATGCAATGTGTTTATTAATAAATTGATAACGATATTATCTTTATAATTTTTCAAAAAGATATATTTAAATGCAGTAGTATATGAAAACTAAGGTCTTAATTATTCTTTACGACCAAGAAACTTTGAAATTATTTTGCTATAATTTTATGATTGACATAAAATAAAACGATATCAAACATAAACAAACATTTTGAATTCAAATTCAAATTCTAAATTGTTGTTGGTATTTCAGTATATTTAAAGTAATGCAAAAAATATCCATACCTATAATATTACCCGCAACTGCCTCATCTATACTTTCTAGTTCTCGACCCATCAAAATATACAATGATTTGACCCTGAAAAATGTTTTCATAACATTAAAAATCAGATTTTAGTTTTAATTATCTTGTTATATACATTTTAAGACTTACTCTGTACATGTAATGTGTTCATCACTTTGTAAATCTCGTAATATCTTATCAGGCTCTATTTCAAAGTTTTTTTTAATGAGTACTTGAGAAGGATCGTGTTTTGGTCCAAGGACATAAAGCTTATCACCTTTCTTAACTCTACCACTAAATATTCTAGCAAAGGCTATAAACGTAGTTGGATTTTCTTCTTCTTTTTCTTCTTCGTCTTCTGCACTCTTTTCTGTGTTATCCACTACTTCTTGTTTCTTATTACCTTGTAATACTGTAATGGCTTCAGAATTAGCACTATCTATTAAATCTTTACGCATTTGCCTTGCTTTTTCTCTTCGAAAAGTCATTTCTTCTAGCGATAGTGGTTTAGGTTTATTTTCTGGTATAGCATTTTTATCAACACCAAACATTTTAGATACAAATATAATCACAGGTCTATCGTTACTACTATCACAGGCTAAAAAGTCGTTTTTAAGTTTTTTTGTTTCCTCATGATAAGATTCAAAATCTCGAATTCGAGAACACATCAATTTTTCTACTTTATCTGATACTATTTCTTTAGGTGATGGTAATTTTGTACAAACCATATCTAATACTGTTTTTGACAGTGGCAGCCACTGCATCATCAGTGATTGCAACTGTACTCTGCTATCAGTGTGTCTCATATCTCGAGTTGTAAGCTTAATTCCAAGCTTTTCACATATAACAGGAACTTTTTCTTTATCATTTCTTAACACTATTGTTTCATAAATATTCCAAAGGTTATCAAATATAACTTGGACAAACAGAGGTTTCTTTGCTTTTTCTTGTGCACCACTCATAAAACGTTTAGTTTTTGCATTCAAATAAAAGTCACCCCACAAAACCTTTTTTAGTAATTCTTCTTTTACTCCTGGAAATTAAAAGTTTTCAATACTGTTACCATTTTCAAACTAAATATGTTACATGAATATTTGAAAATTGATTATAGGTCTTCCGATCTTACCAAGCTTTTCAGAAAACAACTTAGCAAATGTATGAATCGTAAAACCCCATCCATCAATAGCACTAGCAAAGACTACATTCCCTTGTTCAGGGGAAAAATATAATTGAGAGTCATCTGCATCTTCAAGAGCAGAGGTCCAGTCATAAACATTATTTTGTTCCTTAAGTGTTGAGTCTTTTTGCTGCAAATAATATAATTGATTATTTATAGAAAAAAGTTATTGATATGTATTTCCATAAAAGCTACAAGTAAAATACAGAATCTTTTTCATTCAGATCAAATAGAAAGCTATATATGTGTAATTATTATTTATTTAGATTTTTTTTTTTTTTTTTTTAATCTATTTTTTTTTTAAAGGGCTTGTTCAATTATGAACATGCCGCCCTTAACATAACACTTTACAAAATGCTACCGTCTACGTTTTAGCCCGATTTCAACTAACTTGTACAGCATTCTTGCTTGTCGTGATAAAGGAAAAGCAAGAATGCTATTACAAATACCAACATCCATAAGATTTAGCTTTAACTGTTCTAAAAATTCGAATCTTTCAGCTTCGTTCCGGACACACTCCAATAAAATATGAATAATGTCTTCAGTCTTCCCACACTCTAAGCAACAGGACGTTGACGTTTTCCTCATTAAATAGCCAAAACTGTTTAGAGGTAAATGTCCGGAACGTAACCTTAAAGCAGTAACAATGTCCCTCCTGCTCATATCGGCACCTGCAATCCATGAAATTCGTCCTATAGTTGGTTGCATAGTTCTAAACCAAATTCCTTTACTCAATGATGTTTCATCAAAATACTCTTTCCACATTTGACGACATTTTCTTTTAATCAAACATAAAGCATCTGACCAATGAGGTAACCAATTAATTAAAATTCCTTCTCCTATCGCTTCCTTAGCCAACCTATCTACAATTTCATTTTCCGTTAAGCCGATATGCGCAGGTATCCATTGTAGAATAATATTCTTATTTTGGTTTTTAAGATTATTTAAACATTTGATAATACTAAAAGCAACTGATACACCTCTATTATTAACAAAGCATCTTTCTAGGTGCTGAAGGGCACTCTTACTATCTGTAAAGATAACATAATTACCTGGCCCAAGAGATTCTATATAGGAAAGGGCTTCGGCAATAGCAAAGAGCTCAACAGACATTATACTTATTAAATTAGAGTTTATAGAAAACTTTAACGATGCGTCTTTTTGTGGATCATAAAAGGCTGCTCCGGCACCGAAGTTATCTTTGGAGCCATCAGTATATATTTTATAAAATATAGAGTAGTCGTTATTTAAAACTCGATTGTAGATTTGTACCAAGGTTGTTCTATCGTAAGATTTTTTAGATTTATTTATATCTCCTAAATTAATTTGTATTACGCTGGACATATCCAAATTAGTGATCCAAACATTAAGCGAAAATATTTCCAACTGTTCACTACAATGAATATTAGTGGTGTTGAGGAATTCCTGAACATTAACTAGCGATGGTATTTTCTTTTTCCGCCAGTAACTATTTTGGCGTTCGCAAAATATTTTATCTAATATAGTATTTATTTTATTATTTCCATGCGATTTTATTTTAAGCCAATATTTTCCTGCCAAATAGTTTCTCCGTATGTAAAGTGGTTGTATGTTAAGGTCACATTCCATTACGTGTATTGCGGTGTTTTTGAGGTATCCTCCAATTATTCGCATGCACTGATTTTGAATGACATCTAGCTTTTTTAGATGTGTTTTACTGGCATTTCCGTAAAGGAAACTTGCATAATCCAACCTACTACGTATCAGAGAAATATATAGACACCGTAAATGAACGGGATGCACCCCCCATCCAGGACCTGTTAACATTTTAAGAATGTTAAGGTGTTTTGAAGCTTTTTCTTTTAATTCTTTTATGTGTGTAGCCCATCTCAAAGCTCTGTCTAACTTCATCCCCAAATATTTGACGGTATTTACCATTTGTAAAGATTTATCACCGATTTTTAAATTTACTGAATCGTAGGAATAGCCAGTTTTAAATATACAAAATTTACTCTTTGAAGCTGAAATTTCTAGACCTATATCACCTAGTAAATTTGTTAGTTTATCCAAGGCCAGTTGCATTCTTTGAGCACTCTCTAGGACATTATCACAAGTGTAAAACAGCACAAAATCATCCGCATACTGAGAGATTGATACGTTATTAATATTATTACAGATTTTCATAGTAGCTATATTAAACAGTATTGGAGATAAAGGATCTCCCTGAGCTAAGCCGCGACCTATCCTTCTTGAAGCGTAGCTATTTTGGATCAAAATATTTAGGTATCTTTCTTTTAGAAAATTATAAAGATAAGTACATATCCTTGCTCCTATGCCTATATCAGTCATTATTAAAAACAAATTATTCAGATCAATGTTGTTATATGCATTCTCAATGTCCAAAAAGCATGCTATTGTAGATTTTTTTTTTGAAAAGCCTAACTGAATATTTAGTATCAAACTACTTAAATTATCTACCGTAGATCGACCTTTCCTGAAACCGGTAGTTTTGTAAGATAGCAAATTGTTCTTTTCTATAAACCATTCTAATCGATGCATTAGAATGTTATGAAAAGATTTGCAAAGACAGGACATCAGAGAGATTGGCCTCAACGAAGATAAACTATTATTATTGTTGCCATACTTTCGTATAGGAACAATTTTAATATCTCTCCATTGCCTAGGTACGTAACCGGTTATTAAAATTCTATTGTAAATTGATAAGAGTATACGTTTCCCAACCTTTGGAAGAAATTTTAGCATGTTGTAGGAAACATTGTCGAGACCAGGAGACGTGTCTTTGCATCTTTGTAGGGTTTTTTCAAATTCTTGCATCGAAATTTCGACTTCTAAGTGGGAGTTATAGAAGGAAAACTGTGGGTCTTTTGGGTGTGCATAATCGGGAGCTAAATTTAGGAGAAGTTCATTTAATTTTTCATTACTAACAACAGCTTTTGAGTTATTATATCCTTTGACCGAGTTCAATTTTTGATAAATGTTACTTGTCGATGTCTCATAGTCTAACGAGGTACAAAAGGACTGCCAAT
This sequence comes from Morpho helenor, assembly GCA_029227775.1. NCBI lineage: Eukaryota > Metazoa > Arthropoda > Insecta > Lepidoptera > Nymphalidae > Morpho > Morpho helenor. The sequence continues at coordinate 8,541,405 of JARGCU010000006.1, forward strand.
CTGCATTTCGAGCGTTGCGTATACATTTTTGCGTTATTCTAATTTTATTCTGTAGTGTGTCTAAGTTATAAGGGGTGGGGTTTCGTCTAAATTTTGCTAATGCTAACCGTCTTTCAGCAACCAATAGGGATAAAGTTTGATTCCAGTAAGACCTTGGTACAAATCTATTTGTAGGATTGGTATTAATCTTTACATAAGGTATATAAGAATCTGCAGCTAAACTGATGTATTTCAGAAAAACATCATATGCTTCTTGTAAGTTTTCCGGTAAAGTGAGAGTTGAATAAATATATTCGAGGAACGATTGGTATGATACCCAATCAGCCTTTTTATAATTTCGTTTAAGACATAATTCGTTTCTACATTTAATCTTAGTTGAAATCTTAATCATTCTATGATTACTACCTAAAGTTTCATTCAAAACAGACCATTTAAAAGAAATAGCCGTATCATATGAAACTAGTGATAAATCGGGTGTAGACTCTATTAACCTACCGTTAACCATCTTTACAAATGTTGGTTCACCGGAGTTTAAAATAACAAATGGGCTATCCACTAAACTATTAAAAATTTGGTTACCTCTATGGTCTAGTTTAATTGACCAATGCGTGTGATGACCATTGAAATCACCGAGTAATATGGTTTTGTTTTGAGATATAGAAAATAGTCGATCCCAATCACTTTGACTAGTTCTGATTGATCCAGGACAATAAAGAGAAACCAAATTTTCAATACTATCACAATTAAAAATTTTGATTGCTATAACTTCAATACCTCCCGGCAAATCGTCATCAAAGCCCAAAAATTGCAAACATTTTATGGAGTTATGTACAATTATAGCTACTCCACCATATGAGTCAGCTCTGTCTTTGCGATATACATTATAACCATTTATAGTAAAAGGGATGTCCGAATTTAACCAAGTTTCGCTTAACGCAGCAATATGAATCTTTTCTTGTATGAGTAAATTTTCTAATATTATTTTTTTTTGCCTTACACTCTGCGCGTTCCACTGTAATATGTTCAACTGTAATAATTTAGTCGTATTATCCATTAAAGTATTCCAAAATCACACTAATTAACGGCCAATCTGCAAAATTACTAACAATTACTAAACTCAACCAGTGCATGCAACATTTTAAAATATTTATAATTTTATTTTGGATTGATAGTCCCCGTAAAAATAGAATGTCTTTTAATTTAGATAAAAGCTCGCTTAGCTTAATCGGTTTATCTTGAGAACTTGGGCCAGGAATGTCATGGCTAACGGAATTTTCAGGAACATTTTTAGATGTAATATTAAAATAATCTTCCGGAAGATCACTCCAATTTAAATCTTCGGGGTTTTTTATTTGTTTTTTCTTAGACTTATTGGGGGCAGTTGTAGTTTTATTATCATGAGGTATCGTGTCACCTCGGACAATTTCAGCAAAAGATTTTTTATTCGATGTAAATTCTGAATTGGCATTTTGAGTTGGCTCCTCTCTCCATTCCATTACCTCATCATTTTCTTGCGATATTCTTTCAGGAGGTACATATATAGTCAGCGCCTTCCTGTATGTGCAATTAAATTCTGCCATTATTTCTCTTAGTTTCTTTTCTTTCACATATTTTGGACATCCTTTATAAAGCGACATATGAGAACCTGCACAATTTACACATTTAAATATTTGTATGTCGCAGTTTTCGTGATTTCCACAGCATTTTGGGCACACTTTTTTATTAGACGGGCACTTTTTTGCTGTATGTCCTAGCTTCCAACAGCGTGAACACTGAGATACTGGAAAAATATAGGGATCAACTTTGATTTTTAAACCATCGACGTAAACGGCTGGTGGCAAATATGCGCCTTTAAAACATAGACGTACTGACTCACTCGGTGACCACTCCTTCTCTTCCCGTCTTTGAAGTCGCAATACTGAGACCAACTTCGAAGGGCTTTTACAGATAATGTTATCCAAAATTTCTGAATCTGATAATTCCAGATCTACATTTTTTATAACACCATATGAAAAGTTTTGTTCCATGGCTCGTTGAAATTTCCATCCCATATCGATAAGATCCTTGCATGATTCTATTTTGTTGACGCTTAATTCACTACACATGTCCAGACGAATCTTGTACGGGTTAACATATTTAACTTTAGTTACGTCAGAAATGCCGTGAAATTTTAATAATTTTGCAAAAGCAAACTGCTTGGGTAATTTCATATTACATGAAATATATAGTTCAATCATATCGGAAGATTTTACAATTTTTTCCCTTCTATTTATTGTTATCCACTCGGGATCGTCTTCATCTAGATCATCCCTACTCCGCTTTGACCTTTCTAAATTTTTTGTATAGTTCACATTCTGTAATTGTGAAAGTTCAACATTTTGACACTGCTGTAATTCCATCGTTCTCAAATCTTGTTCGCTTAACGAACTAATACTTCTATTACTTAAATAATCATCATTTAAAAGAATCTGTTCATTAGAACTATCCATTGTCATAAATGTAGATAACGCGCATCGCTTGAGTATCGGCCGGCGCGGGTGAACGGTGACTAATACACAAGATAAACACAATTATTCGATGGTAATATTGTAACTTCTCAACGCACACGACCGCTCCGTTCGTGAATCGCGACGAGAGATTGATATTTGTTTATAACAACTTTTCTAAAGAAACAATTTCATATTATAACGGCACACCATGTTATAAACATGCTGTCACATGATTTGGCTGAGTTTTTACGACCGGCCGCCTGCCTGACGTCAACTTACCTCAGTCGTCTTTTACGACACCTCGGTAAGAAATGAGGTTGGTCTATTCTACTCAGCCGGATACCACACGGTGGGTCAACATACCTTAGTCGCCTTTTACAACACCTCGGTAAGAAATGAGGTTGGTCTATTCTACTCAGCCAGATACCACACGCCGGTCGACGTACCTTAGTCGCCTTTTACGACACCTCGGTTAGAAATGAGGGTGGTACTATCTATTCAGTTGGATACCACACGGCTGTAATTTGGTCATATTTAATATACTAATTTATTTAATAAATAGATATATACCTCTTTATTAATAGTGTTTTCCTCATTTTCTAACACTTCAGATGCAAATAGCTCTCCCATTACAGCATTAACTTGTTCCAAAACTTGTGATATGTGGACGTAGGCATCGAGAGCTGTCATTTTCATTTCCACAATAAGCCTATCAATTTTATTTAAAACTAATACTGCCTGAATGTTCTCAGAGTAAGCCTGTTTTAATGCTAGTCTTGTTTGAGGGCACACACCTTCTACAACATCCACCTGAATAAATAACATATTAAATAAATAAATATATAAATATAAATATATGGGACACTTACACACGGTTGTCTGTCCCCAAAGTAAGTAACTCAATATTGTGTTATGGGTGACAGACAACTGGTGAATATATACTTATATAATTTTAAATACAAACTTAAATACAAAAATACACCCAGGCTCAAAGACCAACAAATTCATTTATAGAAAATGTTGGCGTTCGGTGGGAATCGAGCCCGCAAAGCTGAAGGCAGGGTCACTACCCACTGCGCAAACAGGCCATATAAATTTTTGGAAAATGATAAAATGTTGAATTATTACATATATATACAGCTTCTGTATACATTATTAAAATATATTTGAATACAGTTTATTAAATTATTTTGAGGATCACTTATCATTTGTGATATTATGTTATCATCATTTAATGATTGTTAAAACATATATATTTATAAATAAATCTTTTCAAGACCTAATAAAAAGTAGTATCTCCTCGAGCAGTTATTTCTGTCTACAAGGTAATTCAAGTAATTTAATGCTGAAGTTATAATAGAATTATTCTGCTGTAATCCGCATTTGTTTTAGAGTAATTCTATTGTAACTTCTGTACTATGGAATTCTCCAAAGTAGCGCTTGCTTCTATACATCATTTTAATTTAATGCTTTTAACAATTCAGAAATTATTTTAACCATATTGTTCAAGCATTACATTATTTATATACTCACAATTACAATGGCTCCATCACATAATCTAACTGCAGTAGATACTTCACTTGAAAAATCTATATGTCCTGGGGAGTCAATAAGATTTACAAGGTATTCATCATTGTCTAGAGCATGAAATAACGCAATACTGCTGCTTTTCATGGTTATGCCACGCTCTTGTTCATCAGGCCTGCTATCCATATATCGCAGCTTGCCTGACATTCTTTGTGATATTATGCCATTACTAGAAATCAGAGAGTCTGCTAAAGTAGTTTTCCCATGGTCCACGTGGGCCACGATGCAAATATTTCGAATTTTTGTTGGTTTGTTTTGAAGTTCCAATAGCTTACTTGAATCTACTAGTCTCATCTTGGATATTTTATATAAATTTCCTAAAGTTCACTTTTAAATGGGTAAAGAGAAATCCTGTTTATAATTTTTATGATTAAATCAGCATGTTACTGTAATAAATAATCAGGAATAAATTGCACAATGTGTATGAAATCGAAAAATATTGACAACATTGATAACGTCACTTTGACAATTAACGTGACATTTACGTTTTGAAATTATTGGTTAGGTTAAACTTAATTTATTTTGTCCTTAACTCCAAAAATATGACCTTTTTTAATATAAACATTTATTATATTTACTGTTAATTTTAGTAACTTTTTTATATTTTAAACTCTGTGGTAAGTGGTAATACTTTTTACTTGCAATACAAATCTCGTTTGGGTCTCGATTAGAAATTATTTACTCTTAGTAACTAAGTTACATTGATGCATAAACCATTAATAGATGAAACGTTTTAAAAGTTGGTTGAAATAATCTTTCAACCAACTTTTAAACATTATTATCAACTGCTCAAAATATGCATTATAATATTTGTAAATTTTTTTTTATATCGTCTTATAAGTAGGTAATTATATGAAAACTACGTTATATAAAAGTATGCCTTTTGGTTTAAGACATCAATTGGACCGTGGCTATTGAGCCAAAACAATTTGATCTATTCTTATTTCACAGTCTCTCATAGGAGTTCTCACAGGAGAAAATAATCTTTATTCAGAGCTAATTGCTTGCTGTACGTGCTGAGAATATTTTGTTGTAAAATTAATTTCCTTCAGAGGTTTTAAGTTTTTCTTGTTTAAAAATATCTACTGTTTTTCATTTAACAGTGTCATCCATTCGTTGCAGCTATCCAGTTCGTATGTAACTAAACATATAATTGACAAACATATTATATTATGTATTAAACGAACGCAGCACTAGAGATCACATGCAGCAGGGTCATCTCGCTTACTCCCCGGTTGGGGGGTAGGCGGGGTACGGGCCTCGAGGCGTACCTCTTTGCCCGGGCATTTCCTCGCAGGCATTCTGCCTGGTCCATGTTCCGGCCGTAGGCCGAGGTCACCTAGGTGACCTAAGGGTTGTCGGTATTCGGGCCGTGAGCCCAGGTCACCTAGGTGACCTAAAGGATGTCTGGTTCGGTGGGGAGGTCTGGGAATGGTAGCTCCCAGACCTCGTTGTCTTCGTCAGGAATTGTTAAGTCCGGTGGTGGTGTCGTAATCGGTGGTCTTGTCTCGTCCGGTGGTTTCGCCCTCTCGCCCGTCGCGTCGTCCTCATCGTCGCCATCGTCATCCGCATCGGGCCGCGGAGACGGTGACCGCAGGAGCTCGCGAGGCAGGGAACGTCCATCGGGTGGTCGCGCATGGAGTGGCGCGTCTCGTTCGCGCGTCTCTCTCAGTCTCGTGCGTACGCGCGCAGTGAACGGACGCGTATTGTTTATGTGAACGTTATCGCTGCGCGTATCGTGTGAGACGCAAAGTTCGCCAGTTTCGGTTAACGCCCCTGCACCCCTGCCCCCGGCGCCAGTTGTACTCGCCGCGACCCGTGTTGCGGCTCGAGGAAGCGGTCGGCAGCGCATCGCGTGCACCTGCTCCGCCGAAGCTGCCCGGACGCAGCGATCTGCACCGCCTTTCGTTGCAAAGACGTATGCAGACGTGCCCTCAGTGAAACCACCGTTCATCATCCCATTGTGTTTGTAGTCTCCGCCCCCGCTCGCGGGCGCCTAGCTGGGCCTCCCCCAGGGGTCTCACCCGGCTGGGTTGCACGCGCCGAGGGTGCGCGGAGCTGCACTCGCACAGGAGCGGCTCACTGAACACCTCTGCCGCTACTCTCAAAAGTAGCACAACTCGCACGCGCAAGACTGCGCGATCATGTCCGGTCGGGGGGAGCCCCCTCCGAGGGACCCACGTATTAGGGGGGAGCGCCCCGCGTTCCCCCGCGCTGTAGTGCGGCGCGACATGCGGGACAACACCGTCCCGTTTACGCCGATCGCACCCGCAGCAGCGACACCATCACCGCCAGCGCCTGCACCATTGCCACGCTTCCGGATTCCATCCGGCGAGCGAAAGTCGCCAGACTCCGTGCCTTTGTTCTCCGCCGATGTAGCTGAGCTTACATCGGGCGGCGAAGCACCGAAGCGTCCGCGGGCTGCCGACTCTTCGCCCGAATCCCTCGAGGGAGACGACAAGCGTCCGAAGACGGACCAGTCGCCGGCCACCTCACTGACAACGTCGTCGTCTTTCGACGTACAGCTAACAGCCGAGCAAAGGACTCGGCCCACTCCACCGCCGGCCTCCTCGCCTCGGGACGACGGTGGCGTGCGGCCGCTTGCAGAGAGCGCGTCGCAGGGATCCGCCTCGTGGCCTCGAGACTCGACGAGCTACGCCGGATTCACCTCGTTGCCGTCTCCAATGGCGACGTCCCGCCCCCCTACCCCTCAGGCCGGGCCATCCGGCTACGCCGCCGCCGCCGCCGCGCCGCCGTCACCCCGCGCGCTCCAGCAGCGCCAGGAAGAGCTGCAGCGCCAGCAAAAACCGCAGGCCACTACCGGAGCGAAGACAGCGCGCTCCGAATACCCTCCCATCACCGTGGAGTGCCTCCCCAACTGGACGAGACACTTCACCGCGGTCCGAGAAAAGCTCGGACACGCTCCTAACGCCCGCCCGATGGGGAAGGGTGTCAGATTCCTCCCAAAGTCGGCGGAGGAATTTCGGGTGCTACAGAAGTACCTCCTCGACGCCGCTAAACAGGACCCCAACATCGCGTGGTTCTGTTATAGCCCAGCGTCGAGCCTGCCCAGCAAGGTAGCCATCAGAGGGCTACCACAGGACACCCCACCAGAGGAGGTCATCGCGGCGCTGCGATCCCTCGGGTATCCGGCGACCCAGGCGAGGGCCATACCACCGGTCAGAGGGCGGCACGGCTGCACATACTACGTGCAGCTGGAGCACCTGACCTTCGAAGAGCTCGGTCACTTATACAGAGAGACCGAGCTCCTGTCGATGCCGGGCCTCACCATCGAGGCCTGGAAAGGCGGACGTGGCCCACCCCAGTGTCACAGGTGCCAGCAGTTTGGCCATTCATCGGCCAACTGCCACCGGCCGCCTAAATGTGTCCGCTGCGCAGGCGGGCACCTGGCCCAGGACTGCGACAGGCCCCAGGAAGACGCGCCCAAGTGCGCGAATTGTGGTAAAGCGCACGTGGCGCGCGACCGAAGATGCCCAGTCTTTCGCCGCGAGGCGCGGAAGCGCGGAATCGATGTCGCGCCGCCGCGCCCGGACGGGCAGGCGAAGAAGAGGGCAGGGAGGGGTGAGCAAGTTCCCCCCCCAACCGCAACACCCGCCGCCGCCATACGAGACGCCGCAGCAGCCCCCGCCATCCCCGCAGTACGTCCCGCGGTAGCCGTACGCGCCGCCCCTGCCCCCGCGGCGCGGCCCGCAGTGGCCGTACTTGCCGCCCCCGCCCGACCCGCACTGAGTAGCGCCCCGCCGACGCCCGGCGTGTCCATTCAAGCTACTCGACGGGGGGAAGCGGGAGGGGCTAACATAGTCCAAGAGCCGGCGACCAAACAACCGCCGGCCTATATCCCGACCGCCCTAGCTACTCGACGGGGGGAAGCGGGCGGGGTTACCATAGACCAGGAGCCGGCGACTCTGCAACCGCCGGCAAACGACCCGACAGGCAGGGGGGAGCCCCTGCGGCGGAAGAGAAACCGGCGCAGGCGCAGGCAGCCGAGGCCAGCAGATGCTGAGCCCGCCGCCGCGTCCACACCGCACCCCAGGCCGCCAACATCAACATCGTTGGCGGCGATACCCGAAACTGCCGAGGCGCCGAGAAGCCGCGGCCACCGACTGGCCACAGAAGAGGCGGAGCTGCGAGCTCCGCAATATCCTACGTTCCTCCCGCCACCCCTCGCGCAGGACTCGGGCATTAATAATATTGTCCGGGGTCTTATCGAGGCGCTTATGGCGGCACTCACTCACTATTTGAGCAACAGGGACGTAGTCGGCGCCATCACGGCAGCAATTACCCAGTTTGGGAGGTCGTATCAATGACCTCCCTACGAATCCTATACTGGAACCCGGGTGGCATCAGAGGTCACGTCCGTGAGTTAACACTACTCGCCCAGTCGCAGGATATCCACGTCATCCTCCTGGGCGAAACTAAACTCACGGACAGCGTCGAGCTCCGCGTGCCCAACTACTTCGTGTATCGCCGCGATGAAGTCTCTCCCCGGGGCCGCCCGTACAGAGGTACGGCCGCTCTGGTGCGGAGGGACATCATACACGAAGAGCTGGAGCACACCCCGTTCACTAGCACCCGCACACAGGGGGTGCGAGTCAACGTGGGCAACCAGGAGCTCCGCATCTATGCCGCCTACAAACCACCCGGACTGACTTTCTGCAGCACTGATGTCGAGGCAATCTTCGGGCAGCAGGGACCTGCAGTGATCGTGGGCGATCTCAACGCGAAACATCACGCGTGGGGATCGCGAATCATCACTGCGGTCGGGAGGCACCTGCACGAAGATAGCGTGAGGAGCGGGTACGGTGTGGTGGGGCCGGGAGCGCCGACCCACATACCCACCGACAGCCGCTCCCAGCCAGACGTCATAGACATAGTGCTGCACAATGGACTGGACAACCCCTTTGATGTCGAGGTACTCTACGACCTCGACACGCAACACCTTCCGGTTCTGGTCACCCTAGCCACCCAGGGAGGCTTCTTAGTGCCTCGCCCGCCGCGGACGCGGACGAACTGGGAGCGCTACACCGCAGAGCTTGCCGGGCTTGAGCTAGCAGGCCCGATCACTACACCTTCGGGAGTCGACGATGCTGCTGCGTTCATCGCGGAGGCGATCATCGCCGCCAAGGCAGCAGCCACCACCATCACGTCGACTTCACCGGATACCAATCGAAGGAAGGACCTGCCGAGCTCGCTCCGCAATATGCTTAAGCGGAAGCGCACCCTGCGCCGCCTATGGGCCCGCACTCGTTGCCCCAGGGTGAAGACTGACCTGAACCGGCTTGCAGAGAGGATCGCGCGTGCCGTAGTCGCTCTCGACGAGGCGCGATGGGAGGATACCGTCGATCGAGCGACAGAACACGACACAGCGCTGTACTCCCTCTGCAAGAAACTCACCGGACAAGACACCCCCGTTTACCCGCTGCTCGATGCCGCGGGTAAACGCACCTATGCCGCCAAGGATCGTGCTGAGATTCTGGCGGCACACCTGGAACAGACATTCACGCCCAACGCCCCCAACACCTCCAACCTCCATGTCATCCGTCATCACGCGGCTGTCCAGGACAAGCTGGAAAGGTTCCTGTCGGCCCCTACACCGCCGCTCCGGGGAGAGGACTTCATCTCCCTGTCAGAGCTGCGGTCGGTCGCTGCTCGCCTTGATAAGCGAAAAGCGCCAGGCCCCGACGGAATCACTAACGCCGCGTTGATGCTGCTGCCCCGAACAGGTCTCGTAGCGCTCACGAGACTGTTCAACGGAGTACTCTGCACCGGTCACTTCCCAGAGGCGTGGAAGACCGGGAAGATCATTGTTCTTCCCAAGCCGGGGAAGGACCGCCGCCTGCCTGGAAGCTACCGGCCGATCACCCTGCTCTCGCACATAGCCAAGCTGTTCGAGCGTCTGCTGCTGCGTCGAGTCACGCCCCATCTGCCCCTGCGCGAGGAGCAGTTTGGATTCCGCAGCGGCCACTCGACGACGCTCCAGCTGGCGAGGGTAATAAACCACCTGACCAGTGAGCGGAACAACGGGCGCTACACCGTGGGGGTCTTTCTCGACATCGAGAAGGCCTTCGATCGTGTGTGGCACGCCGGGCTCCTGGTCAAAATACTGGACACCACCATGCCGCCTGCTTATGTGCGAGTGCTGGCATCATTTCTACACGGCCGTAGCTTTTACGTGGCAGTGGATGGTGCCGAATCCCAGCCACGCACCATCCAAGCCGGAGTACCCCAGGGCAGTTGTATATCGCCGCGCTTATACGCGGCGTATACGGATGACATCCCCACCCTGCGCCACCATCTGCGGGAAGGGGAGGAGGACGTGCTGTTGTCGCTCTTCGCCGACGACAGCGCGTATTTCGCGTCGTCCTACCATCAGATCGTCGCCACCAACCGCATGCAGCGTATGCTGGACTTGTTGCCGGAATGGCTGGACAAGTGGAGGATGGCCGTCAACGTCGAGAGATCACATAAAATGGCACAAAAACAATTCCGAGCAACGACACAAGATGGCATTGCATGCATTTAGATTTAAAAATTCAGAGCAAAAACCACCGTACATTCCTAAAAGAACAAATTTGTTTTTTATTGGAAAAAAATCCTTTCATTCAATTCTAAAAATTTTATAAACACACAATTTATAGACTACCAATCAAGTTACAGAATACAAATCTAAGTAAAGTCCTTACTGCATCGTTTAATCGATTAGCGTACATACAATTGAAATTAAAAAAAAAGATGAAATTTTAAATAACTTTTTCTTTAAAAAATGTGTGAGTGCGGAAATCAATAAGCCTTAAAAAATAATAATCGAAATGCTATGAGACCCCCATAAATTCAACTTTAATCTCTATTAAGACATGAATTTCTCTATTATCCACTATTGTCGTATCTATTGCAATAGTGGATGAGAAATGAGCGTACCATCCATTAGTGACAAATGTGCGTCGCAATTATATTTGATGTGTGATCCAATAGATAGTGGTCATCAATTTACCGATAAAATGAACGCTATTCACTATACATTCAAAATATTTATTATAGATGTAGACTATAGATATATTAAATATATCTATAGATATACTAGACACACGGCATATTACTATTTTAAAATGCATCTTTTCTTTTTCTTACCATGACAAATGTACAAGTTATATCTATCTTAAACGACTTACACGCTACGACTGTATAAATCATGCCCACCTGGAATGGTACCAAGAATGCTGGTAGCGTTTCCGCGCTGAATCACTAAGCTGATTCTTTGTGCAAATAAGGAGCTAGGCTCTCTTGTCACCTGAAGAGGCAATATGCTTCTATTTTTTTTTTAATACCTACATGGGAGGGGCTGAGGCCTTTCGACTGTGTCACTTGGATCCAAATGCTTAGTGCAACCTTGAGGTTAAGTTATAAATAACCATCAGTATTGAGGTTAAGTATGCTTAGCAGAAAAATATAACACATTTGTTAAAATATGGCATTACTACGTTTCATCGTCATAAAACGAGAACACATTTATTCATGTTATCCGGTTTGCACTCCATTGAATCGATTTAACGAAACGTATTCCAGCGTTTGGATAAGTAAATATTATGAATGTGTTTAATTGGGTGTACAAACGTTAAGTTTTCATGATCAAGAGAGATATGATTTTTTAATATAATTATTAGAAGTGAGGAACACGAAGGCCGTACTAACAGACAATTAACTTTACTCTAATGTAACGCCTCGCCATAAGCCGCGCCCACGTTGGAGCTCCCAGTGTTGAAAATAGAGCCAAGCTTAGATCAACGCTGGACCACCAAATCTTGAACTTAGTTATCATCCCAGACTTAAAACAAACTTGAGTCGATGTGGGTGTGCAATTTCGCCCAGGCTTGAGAAGTATCGAGGTAAGCTTGGGCTAATATTAGGCCATTTCTACATGGGCGCCAGCAAAGCTAAAGCCACCAGGCCTCATTGATGCTAATAGTACCAAACTGACACGGATGTCACATCAGCCAGTCCGGCATATTGTCGCTCAGCTACCGAGCTAAGAGAGCGATTATTTAGTATAAGCCGTTGTTGACCATTTCGGGACGTTCTTTGATGCAGTAAATGTGTATGAGTTAATTGAATTTTATTTCAAAACCTTTACATTAGTTAACATTAGAATTCGTATTTAATGCAATCTCATGTTCTTTTTTTTAACAGTTACAATTTTATAGCTAGAGGTCTATCAAAAGAATTTCCAAGCTATATGATCTTGTCACAGTGCTCTTTTACACCTGGTTTTTTAGCCCTGAAGAATACAGGGTCTTTATGAGATAGGGTCCATCTCATAAAGTATTTTCTATAAAATTTTCGGACTATTTAATCCAATTTTGTGCCTTAATTTATTGTTTTATAATTCTTTAATGTAAAAATAAAAAGGATAACAATCAATATACAAAAACTTGTAGAGGTAGTAATCATCATCAATTATAATTGATGCAAAAAACAGAATGATAAATAAGTTAATTGTAAAATACAACTAAATTAACCTTAGAAAGCAAGTCATCTGTAATCATTAGTCACAATTTAAATAGCTGTCATTTGAAAACCGTGAAATGCTCTTTCCGAGACGAATCAAATTAACAACTCAAAATTTATCATGGTATAAAAGATTTTGTAAAACTACATTTGCCACTTTTCTGTATACCAGCTTACGCCCGCAACTTTGTTTTTAAAACTTGCATGTTTGTATATGAATGTGGAATCTTACAAATTAAATTTGACCCACTTCCCACTGGCCGATTGAGCTGAAATTTTACATACTGGTCCAGTCCAAATTACTATAAATATTTAAAAAAAGAATGAATTCATGCTGTTGCTAGGATTGGCTCCAGACGAGGGAACTCCTCAACAGTAAGAGCATAAAACTGTCAAAAACTTTTTTTATCGGAAAACGTAAGTAATTTCTTCAGTCCAGCCGAGAAATTAATTAATAAACGTAATTTGGTATGAGGGAAGTTTGTATATCGGTTTAGCATATAGGACTACAAAAGATCTGTTCTTCGTACAGAAATAGGAAAAAAAACAATACGAACAAAATCGCGGGTGTCAACGTTATGGATATCCCAGAATAATGCTTACAAAGAGAGGTTTTTTTAATTCTCTGTAAATATTTTATTTTCTAAACAACATCATCACGTTTGTCTTTTTTATTTTCTCCTATCATTAATCAACTCTGGCGCTACTCCTTTTAAATACAAGTCACACTTCATAATCATCCAGGAATCTCTTCTTTGGCCTATCTCTAGTCCACCCTTCCACTTAATACCACATAATAGGCAACATTATAGACCACCCTTATTTCTTATCGAGGTGTCGTAAAAGGCGACTAAGGCAAGTTGACCCATGGTATGGTATCCGGTTAAGTAGAATAGACCACCCTCTTTCTTACTGAGGAGTCGTAAAATACGACTAAGGTAAGTTGACGTCAGGCAGGCGGCCGATCGTAAAATACGAAACCAAATCATGTGACAACATGTTTATAATGTTGTGTTAAGCCCACGTAGAGTGGAATAAGGGAAGGTGAATGGGCGCAACTTTTAGACTTCCCGTTATATACTTATTTCGTATTTTCCAATTAACAATGTAAAGAAATCAGGTTAAACTGGAAAAGGTAATAAATCGAAATATAGTGCTTTTTCCATGTCAATATCACGTTCAGAGTACAGGTTATTTGTTGGTAATCGGATTGAATTCGACGCAATTCAAATTTTGTTGCAATAGTTTTTCTATTTGAAATATGGCTTTTACTAAATTTTATTACTTCTATTTATATTGTGAATTTATAAATTTCAAGAATTATAGTGCAATCATAACTTTTTTACATGTGTTTTTAGAAATCCTGAATGTATCAGGTACGAAAACGATTAGTTCACTCTACATTTAGCATTAGGTTCATATTTTCTATTTACTTCCCTCATTCATTATTTACAAATTTCATTACATTTAAATATTTTCTAAAACAAACAAAAAAAAATCCGACTCTTAATCCAACTAATAAGCAAAAACCTATGAATCCTTTTTTTATTATTACTTTATTATTTTTGTTATAATTTTTTTACTCGACATCCAAGCGTCGATTTTAATAAAAATCTTGTCCTATTACCCACAGGAAAAATATATTAATCTACCCAAAATCGGTGCTCTTTCTGTATCATGACGCGTTTCTGTTTTATGTTCCTTCTTTTATGAGTGTTCGTCTGCTGTTTCAAAGAGGTATTTTACTTACTACTTATATTACTTACCTTATTATTATAACGTGCAAAACAATTTTTCTGACATAACTGTATAACTTTTTCTACTTATTACAATTTACAGTATATTGGTTCAATTCAATATGTATATAAGTTGCGTCATTTTTGTGTATTTATGATATGATAGGGAAACGCTCTTTTATAAACAAATGTACCATTCATAGCTAAAACCCAAGCACGTTCTGAATGAAATTTACTTTCCCAAGCTAACCCTTTTCAGATGAGTGTTTTACATGTAAAGTATACGTGTTTGTGTTTATTCACTGCCATCCACAGCGAGTCCAATAAATATAATTGCCATTTAGACGAAAATGTTTAGACAACAATCCAGATTATAATTCAGTTTCATTTCCATTTCAGTAATTCGCTTGACAGAGGGGCTAATACAGAAAGCAATAAAAGAATGTTAAGGATTACATAGGTAAAATGTACCTACATAGATAAGTTGGTCCGCCGTGTCGTATCCGGCTGAGTAGAATAGACCATCATTATTTCTTACCGCGATGTCATAAAAGGCGACTAAGGTAAGTTGACGTCAGGCAGGCGGTCGGTCGTAAAATACATAGCCAAATCATGTGACAACATGCTTAATACATTTTGCGCCGCCTCAACTGCTAGTGAGATAATTGTAGGAGAATAATGATGATGATGAGGATTACATAGGTGATAAGAATGCGTGGATATAGCTACTTTCGACCCTATACAAGATATTAATGAATTATAATAACTAGTTATAAGAAATATAATTTGAAAACAGAAACCGTTGATTTCCTTGGTGACACTTCTCTGTAGGAACAGCTTTGTAAACTGGCAGTAGAGCTGACGATTCAAAAGCATTTGTTTACTAGTTTACTTAAATAAAGAATATTTTGAATTTGAGACTTGTGCAAATAATTGAAATACTGCTTTTTTTATGAAATAGGATGGCAAACGAGCACGCGGTTCACCTTAAGTAATTACTGCCGCCCACTACCTCTCGCAAAACGAATGTGTTTCTGTCCTTTAAAAAGGTGGAAAATACGTTTTTTGAAGGTGCTTATGTCGCACTGTAGTAGATAGCCACGCATCCAGATGCTAAGGATGATATTTTAACCTGTGACGTACAGTGCGGTTATGGAATTTAGCAGCAGGAATCAGGACATGTAGTTCAATACAACAATCCCCGTGAAAGATGCGGTAGAAAACGCAGTGGTGATACGTCTCTACGCATCGCCAAGGTGTCCAGTTGTTTGCTAACCACCTCAAAATTAATCTTTTATTCTTAGTAACATACAACGGTTACCAAAACATGGTCGGTAAATAAAATTACTGTCTATATCCAAGCTACATCTCGTTTGGTTTGGGCATGCACTGATACGTGACGCGAATGTCAGTTATTTATTTCTTTGCAAAATGTAATTTTTTACACGTTGTATGTTATTTTTCAATGGAAAATATTTTACAAATATTTCAGAATAGATTTGGGATGGTCGAAAAGTTGTTGTTAAAAATAATTCTAAAAACAAACATTTGAAAAACAAATACACTCTAGTATTTTCCAGAGATGTGCCTGCTGAATAAAAGTATATTTATAGGCAATTTACCACCTGAATTGCATAATTTTTATATATAAGATATATATTTATATATCATGTAGTAAATAAACAGTATTGTGCGATATAATTTTGTCGCTCAATTTATACTGAGCTGAGCCATTTTCTTCTTCTTGTGGTATCCAGTATATTTATATGATATTGTTTTATGTTATTGGCATGTTTTTGTTCTATTGTGTTATGTGTTAAAATTTAGTTTTAGTTAACAACAATGTTTTAATATTTTCCATCGAAAATATTAAAACATACAAGTTAAGTTTCAACATACCTGTGTGTTTGGGTGTTTAAAGTAGGCAAATTGCAATACACTGGGTACCTACTTTAAATAGCAACAGATAGCTATACACGCAATAATTTTAAATGCTTTGAAAAAATGAATTTGAATAATATTTAATGGTAATGTAATGTTTAGTTATCTGCCTACTAAAAATGATCTTTTTTTGATACGTTTACAATTATTTAAGTACCTACCTAAACCTATAAAGAATTGCAAACATTGATCACTTAAAATTAATAAATAAAATTTATTACTAATGAATTAATAATAAGCGAATAATTCATTGAACACAAGTTACTCGAACTTATTGAAACAAAAACAAAATGAAAAAACTATGATAGCTTATATGATTGATTATTATATGATAGATATTAATAAACTTCCTGAACGAATTTCCTTAATCAATTAGTAATGCTATACCAAAATATAAATACAATCAAGAACTGCGGGAAATATATTCTGATATGCAAAGGAACACATCATATTGACTAAAATATTTATAGCCTTATGCATGCCTTTATCTGTGGTGTGTTAAATCTACCCGCATTGCGGTTACCGGATGTTCATCCATCGTGCCTCCGTGTCAATAATTCATCACATCGGACAGTGTGGGATCAAACAGGCTGTTATCGTGACTGTATTAATTTTACGCTGTATCTAAGAGTCTAAAGATATCTTGAATAAATTAATTTAGTTCACAAATTGGGTGACATCTTTATGTCACCCAATTTTATCTTTCATGACAAAAGTTGCCTTTAATTGTTTTGGTCGAATAACTAAAAAGCTTGCAAGTACGCCGTGTGGTATCCGGCTAAATAGAATAGGACAACCCTCATTTCTTACCGAGGTGTCGTAAAAGGCGACTAAGGTACGTCGACCCGCCGTGTGGTACCAGGCTGAGTAGAATAGACCAACCTCATTTCTTACCGAGGTGTCGTAAAAGGCGTCTAAGGTATGTTGACCCACCGTGTGGTATCCGGTTTAGTAGAATAGACCACCCTCTTTCTTACCGAGGTGTCGTAAAATACGACTGAGGTAAGTTGACGTCAAGCAGGCGGCCGGTCGTAAAAACGCAGCCAAATCATGTGACAGCATGTTTATAACATGTTGTGCCGACCCCACTTAGAGTGGGATTAGGGCAGGAAGGAGGAGATCTAAGAGTCGAAGGTTATCTTGAATAAATTAATTTTATTCACAAATTGGGTGACATAAAGATCTTTCATGACAAAAGTCTTTAATTGTTTTGGTTGAATAACTAAAAAGCTTGCACGTGACCGTGCTAATCTTTTGAGGGAGATCACGGGTTCAAACCTAATGAGATTTTCTGTTAAAAACTTGTTTAATTGATATATGCAATCGGTAACACGGTTTTTGGTGAAGGAAAACACCGCGAAGAAACTTGCGTTTTTCTAGAGTATACTAATATCATAAAAGTCTGTCTGTTACGTTTTTACGCCGAACCAATATCAGTAAAATTTGTTATAAGAACATTATTATAAGAAAAATGAAAAAAAAACGTTATTTTAAGAAAGTGTATATATTTATGGTTTCAATTTATTAGATAATTTTAACTGAGCTACTCTACTCTACTATTAATATATAATTCACGTAAGTTATTTAACTGTAATAATAAACTATGCTCTCATGAAAGCGATAAATCTCTCTCAGTCTTCTTGGATCGATTTGATTTTTCTGATGGAGATTTGAGATGGTCTCTCCATCTCGAATCTCCTCTCTCATCTCCAATCTCCTCTCCTCTCGTTTGAGAGTAACAGAAGCTACTGTTTATTTTAAGAATACTGTCGACGCGAACGAAGATGCGGGTAAAAGCTAGTTGTAGATATAAAACTATACATATATTTACGTTACATAATTAGTGGCAATTACTTAGAATATCAACAATGTCAGCAATTACTTAAAATTGGTTGCTGGCAACAGTCCAAAAATAAACATGTTCGCACAAGCTGTTCAATTTAACGGCTCGGTGCTCGGGTTTTATGTCACATCCCGTCTTCAAGAGAACTAGCTTGAATTTTCTGAAATTTTATGTCAACAAACATAGTTTTCTTCACGTGTAATGTTTATATGTATTGTTTATTACTAATATAAAATAGGGTAGGTAAATGTTTATTGAATATTTTTGGCATATGTTTCCATAGATTGTAAATTTTTTATAGAAATTAAAAAGATATGGCAAAAGAATTTAAAATTTGTTTTTGTTCGAACAAAAGCGAATTGTATAGAAACAATTCAAATATTTCAAATAAATAACAGAGATATATAAAAGATAAGACAAATCGCCGTCTAATTAAGCTCATATAAAATAAAATCAAAATAATCTTCATTCAAAAAAGTTATTGAAATTTGAAATTGTCAAATAGTAATGGGATTTAATAAAGCTTAATAATAAGTACCTGGGTAACCGAGCCTTGGTCGGTAGTTTTTTTAAAGATATAAAAAAAAATTGAAATCGAAAAAAAAAATAGTTGAGGAGGTGGGGTTCGAACCTAGGTATTTTCACCTCTCTAGACCGCCCGTTCCCCAAATGACTTGACTTGACTGTTCGGGCAATATTTTCAACCGAGGGTAATCGGGGCTTGCTGCACCTGAAGTGTGGGTAGGTGACAAATTAATGTCACAAAAAAGAAGATCGGTCGGCCGCGCAACACGGTGCACGGGCCTCTGAGTGAATTGCAATAAATGTCGGTGTTCGGTGGATTATCGTATTAATATAAAGGATATATAGGAAATATAAAGGATAATTCGGTGTTTGTGTGTATAAACTATATTAAAGAACAATTAAAGTTGTGATGTGATTGTGATTAAGTTTTTTGTGGTTATACTCCGGCCTGAGCGGCGTGGACGCCATAAATTTAGAAGAAGACTCTAAGTCAAAGGTCAGTACTCCTTGATTATTCGGGGTGGAGAAATTGCCGGTTGTCTGCCTATCCTACCTATGCTCACCAACTGTAGCTATCGAAGGCACGCAGTAGGCGCGAACATGACATTTAATAGTGAAAATTACCTTTTAAATTTAACATAAATTTTAGCATTTTCCCCAAAACAGGGGATAAAACGACTTCAATAAAACGATTGTTTTTAAACGAAACCTAGCTAGATCGATTTTTCTCCCCTAAAACTCCTTACATGCTGAATTTTATAATAATCGTTGGAGCCGTTTCCGAGATTCGGAAAATATATATATACAAGATTAACTCATTTAAAGATTAAAGATAAGAACAATATTATAATGTTACTCTTAGCCAGTTTGATGATTCCAATGATTGTTGATAATTACAAGGTTCATTGTGTACTTTAGTATGATATATATATAACACACCGAATGCACAGAATTCTGATGCTGCTTCGATTTCGGGGCGAAACGATCATAGATATTGTAGTGGTGGATGTGTGTGTGTGTGTAGTGTTTGTTTGGAGTGTAACTGGTCTTAACTTGTCCTGCATGTATAAGGTATGTGAATATTGCCTGCTTCATACACTTAGCATTTCATAGATTCTCTTAACAACGCATCAAAATAATTCTATTATAACTTCAGAAGTATGGAACTCCGCAAAGTAACGCCAGCTTTTATAAAACACCGAATGCAGTTAAATAATACGATAAATCGTTAACCATCCGTAGCCTAAATTTATATTACGCAAAAAAGGCAAAGAGCTTCGTTATAGCGACAAAGCTTGACATATGACGTGACAAATCCATCTCCCCGGACGAAATTCACATTGAATGAAAGTTTTTTCACAAAACATATTGGCCTCCAATTCCTTTGTGGATAGGCAATATAAATAAATCTTTCAAAAGAAACTAGTTATAAATCTAAATGGAAGCGCATTTTTCGCGTCGATTAGGTTGAACAAACACTAAAGACTTTCTCGCGATAAAAGTGTATTTTGTATTAACGATGAGAGCAATTCTACTTATTTATTTTTTTAACTAAAAAAATGATATTTGACTGCTACCGTTCCCGACAATGATACAACAATGATACCAATAATATCTAACACTTGTAAGTTATTCTTCCCGCTAAAAAGTGGATAGCTTGACGACTACCAAATTATTTTTCTTTTATTGTCAGTCTTGGTCTGACAGTAGTTGGTAATAGAATGTAGAAACAAGATAATAGTCATACACAATGATACCCTGGTAGTCTTAAAGACTTTACGGCGGGTATGGGTTTTGAAATGTTTGTTGTACGGCACTACATTTCTCTCACAAAAAAAAATCTCATACAAATATAAAACAACTATACTATAAGATTTTGATAAAAATATAAAAAAACTAACGTAGAGCGGCGCTATCAGTCCAAAAAACTTTAAGAAATTGGAACAAGCTTCAGACGTTTATGGACGTTGTTTAAAGAAAGATATATTTTGCCGACGTGTATAAACGTTGTGTCAATTAGCGTTTGTCAAATTTGACGTATAATAACGTTGGTACGCCCAAAGTGCTAATGCGTTACCTAGTACAAGGTGAGACAGCGGTAATTTGTTATATTATAAGAAGATCGCATTACTCAAGAAAACTAAAACTTCAAATAAATATTCTCGCAAAGATCTTTGTTATAAGTTTTCAATATTATCACCATTATTCATCATCTTCTTCATCTTCCTTCCTTTATCCCACTCTTAGTGGGGTCGGCACAATATGTTATAAACATGTTGTCACATGGCTACGTATTTTACGACCGGCCACGTGACATCAACTTACCTTAGTCGTAATTTATTACACCTCGGTAAGAAGTGAGGGTGGTCTATTCTACTCAGTCGGATACCACATGGTGGGTCAACTTACCTTAGTCGCCTTTTACGACACCTCGGTAAGAAATGAGGGTGGTCTATTCTACTTAATCGGATACCACACGGTGGGTTAACTTACCTTAGTCGCCTTTTACGACACCTCGGTAAGAAGAGAGGGTGGTACTATTCTATTCAACCAGATACCACACGGCGTAAATATCACTATGTACTATTAATAAAAAAATTATTTTTACCAGTCGATGGATAATCCGATCAAAAATTACGATATGTGCGTCATATTACTCGTGAATATGAACAATTTGATACTAAACTGCTGAATCGGATAACATTACAGTTTGTATTTGCATATAAAATATAAATCGCTTGGTACTTTGGTGTACGTTAAGCTTTAGTAAATCGTGCAGTTTGCAATTTATTACGACACCATCGGATTAGTGTGAATGGAATTAAAATAGTGATATGAAATTATATTTTATGTCCTTAGTTAAGTTCTATATTTAGTTCAAATAGATTATTATATCTCGTTGCAACAGTATTATTATGTCTTTACAAACAGGTTATCTTGAAGAGGTCTATACTGTGTGTCATTTTTTGCCTCATCTTTATATTGTCGCCATTAAGGGAGAATAATTTTTTGGCTTATCTTTATATGGCCGCTAGATGTAGTACCACATATTTAGTAAACTGTATATAGCTAGCTAAAACAAAAATTACGAATTCATTGTGTCGCATTTAATTTCATAGTCTGCTTAGTTTTATTTTAGTGATAATTATAATATATCTATTATATCATTATAAGGTTTTTTCATACGTACAATATAAAGTATAAGGAACGTGGTATGCGGTGTGGTATTCGGCTGAGTAGGATAGACCATCCTCATTTCTTACCGAGGTATCATAAAAGGCGAGAAAGGTAAGTTGACGTCAGGCAGACGGGCGGTAGTAAAATACTCGTACCTAGCCAAATCATGTTTCAACATGTTTATAACATGTTGTGCCGACCCCACTTAAAGTGGGATACGGGTAGGAGAATGTTATTGGTGGGTATTGTGACTTAATTATTTTGAAATTAATTGCTTGAAAAGAATTAATTTGTATGAATCTTTTAATATATTCAATCGCATATATAAATATAACTCAAAGAAAAGCCTGAAATGTGTATAAATTTCATAACATGTTTTTGATTTTACCTCCATTTCTGTTTCATCTCACGATGTTTGTGTATTTTTAAATGTAAAGAGTATTCATTCGCTATTTTTTCGTGCAATCCCGTAAAATGTAATAAGTGGCAATCAGTAAAGATTATATTTTTGTAACGAATTTAAATCTGCATTTAATAATAGGGTTTTTTTATAGTAGGCTTTAAGTCTTTTGTTCATGAAATATTTTGGAAAACCAACAAGTTATAGATAGATAGATTTTTTGTTATTATTTTACTGGTAGTTGCGATAGGAAATGGTCCAATTAAATTCAAATGCAATTTTATATACAGTTTATTTATTTATTTATTTTTATTAGGTCCGCCAACAGAATTAAGTGTAGGTAATTTAAATATTAAAATAGACACAGCTTAGGGTTTATAAGTTTACACCTAATGCTGTGTCTGCCATTTATAGGCAGACACAGCATGCGACTTAAACATGTACGATGACATTATATTATTACATTAGAGAATTTAAAATTAGAGAACAGTTTATAATAATTCTTATTTTTTATATTGGGTGCTTGTAAGTGTCCTGATATAGAAAGAAATATAGTTAGTAAGAAAATGAAAATAATTTAAATAAACACGACCTAGTACAAAGTATAATCTTATTATTTATTGTTATATTGATAGTTATACCAAAAGGAAGAATTAATGAACTTTTTTTAACAAAATGCCATGATGGCCGAATGATTAGAGTGCGTGACTCTTATGACACCCAAGAGATTTCTATAAAAACTTATTTACTTAGTTTAAATTTTCAAATCATAATGCAAAACGAAACAACCGCCGTTTGGTATCCGACTGAATTGAATAGATGACCTTATTATTTTACCGAGGTTTTGTTAAAGGCGACTAAGGCAAGATGACGTGAGGTAGGCGGCCGGTCGTAAAAAAACATGTATCAAAGATATTGTGCCGACCCCACTTAAAGTGGGATAAGGACAGGAGAATGATGAATGCAAAACAGAACGACCAAAAAAAACTTCCTTAACCCTAGGGATTCGTACTACTATGTACTATTTCGTAACATAGAACCACCCGCAATCGGCATTAAAATAACTTATTAGGTCTAAAATTCAATAATTTTCTCTAAAGAATAGAGAATAGAATAGTTATTAGCTGCTTGTTTATTAATAAGTACCCGGGTGACATTATTGAAATTTTTAAAATGACGTAAAAAAATAAAATTAAAAAAATTGAAAACAGAAATGAAAAAATAATAAGGCAGGTGGAGCATGATCCTAGATATGTTCACCTCTCTAGACCGCCCGTTCCTCAAATGAACTACGATGACTTTACGTTTGACAGCGAAAAATTGTGATTGCATTCAACGAAAATTTCAAAAAAAAATTTAGGGCCCGAAAACAGGGCCCTAAATTTTTAGGGCCCTGTTTTATTTTTTTAATCTAAATAAAACGACATTTTTTTCAAATAAAACTTATTTAGATCGATTTTTCTCCCCAAAAATTCAGCATGTAGGAGGTCTACATGCTGAATTTCAGGAAAATCGTTGGAGCTGTTACCGAGATTCCGAAAATATATACATGTACATACAAGATTAACTCATTTAATAATATTAAAGATAAATATGCGTGGATTATTCTTTCATATTTAATACGAAAATTCAAAACTTCTCTTTAAAGAATAGAGAATAGAATAGTTATGGGCTGCTTCTTTATTAATAATAAATATGCGTGGATTATTTTCATATTTAATACGAACGAAACTTCGCTGAAAACAATGCAACTCCCAAAAGACTCGACAACATTTCCGATATGATGTTTTTTTTTAATACCTGTACCACGTATTACGTATTAGTATTTCACAATTTCAACATGGTATAGAAATTTAAACTATAGAATATTGCGAGACTTCGTCGTATGATGCGTTTGGTCTAGGTCAGGTGTACCAACTTTTGATTTCAATGAATGTTACAAACCAGGTCACCTGATTCCTGATGCTTTCATAACCTAGAGTTTTGTAG
This sequence comes from Morpho helenor, assembly GCA_029227775.1. NCBI lineage: Eukaryota > Metazoa > Arthropoda > Insecta > Lepidoptera > Nymphalidae > Morpho > Morpho helenor. Next base: position 8,565,615 of record JARGCU010000006.1, read on the forward strand.
TCCCGGTTGAGGTTTTCAATCATTTTGTTGTATATATCCGTACCAATATACAATATTATTACAATTACTATATTATTTATTACTATAATTTTATTGATGTATTTGCCACGAACACGAAAGTGTTACGTAATTGATTGTGATTAAAGATTGGACGAAATATCACCGGATATTGGCTGCGATAGGCTTTCATCATTTATAAATAAATGTCCTAAAATTTTAAGTTCATAGTTTGATCCTTAATGTTGTATATTTTTGTTTTCATTATTCTCTTTGTTTTTTTTTGTTTTTCTGTTAATTTTTAAGTTTATAATTGTAAAATTGTTACTAAGAATGATGTGATTTCCTGTAATTGGTAGTAATAATTTTAAGACTATTTGGATCATCATTATCAGCTCACTTTCGTCCACTGCTGGACATAGGCCTCTCCAATTATTCGTACTATTTGGATATTTTGGGGTAAATAATATGTTATGCTGTTGGAAATCCGTATAAATAAATAAATACCTTAATAATTATACAATTTCAGTTCAATCGGATGACGGAAAGCGGGAAATTTAACTTGCAAAATTCCTCTTTCACATACATACATTGGAATTTAAATAAAAACTTATCATTATATTTTTTCTAAATTTATATTCGATCATATTCAGGACATTACATGAAACAAAAGCGCCGACTTGTATACTACTTAAGTACCTATATCAAAAATATGTTGGAGCAAGTTTAAAGTTAAAATATTTTCTGTTTTTCTCACGTCAAAATATGGCGTCTTGTAGAAAGATCGGATGAAGCATTATTAAAAGCTCACTTAAAAGTGTATGTTAGCTTCATAGTGTGAAAGATATTGAGCTTTAGAGATTTTTTAAATAAAATTCAAGAATATTACCGAATACTTATCCGCTTTTGATTTAAGTCAAATAAGCTTTTAATATTTGTATAGAGAGGATTACCTCTCTACATTGATACATTAGTATCAAATAGTAATAAAATTCTTAAAATACCTATTTAAATTTTGTGGTTTTTATCTTTGTATTATGATTTTTGTATTTTTTCTTTGTATTGCGAGCAATATATGACATATATTTTAAATAGTATCACTACATATTATAAAACAAAGTCCATATTTCCGTATGTACGCATAAAACTTTAAAACTACGCAACCGATTTTGATGCGGTTTTTTTTCATAGATAGAGTGATTCCAGAGGAAGGTTTGTACGTATAATAACATTCAATACGAAGTACGATCAATCAATCGATCAACCAATCGACCAACCAATCGACCAATCAATCGACCAACCCATCGACGGGTTGGTCGACGGGTTGGCCGACGGGTTGGTCGACGGGTTGGTCGACGGGTTGGTCGACTGGTTGGTCGACGGGTTGGCCGACGGGTTGGTCTGGTCTGGTCTGGTCTGGTCTGGTCTGGTCTGGTCTGGTCTGGTCTGGTCTGGTCTGGTCTGGTCTGGTCTGGTCTGGCCTGGCCTGGCCTGGTCTGGCCTGGTCTGGTCTGGTCTGGTCTGGTCTGGGTTGGCCGACGGGTTGGTCGCCGGGTTGGCCGACGGGTTGGTCGCCGGGTTGGCCGACGGGTTGGTCGACGGGTTGGTCGACGGGTTGGCCGACGGGTTGGCCGACGGGTTGGCCGACGGGTTGGCCGACGGGTTGGTCGACGGGTTGGTCGACGGGTTGGCCGACGGGTTGGCCGACGGGTTGGCCGACGGGTTGGCCGACGGGTTGGCCGACGGGTTGGTCGCCGGGTTGGTCGCCGGGTTGGTTGACGGGTTGGTCGACGGGTTGGTCGACGGGTTGGTCGACTGGTTGGTCGACGGGTTGGTCGACGGGTTGGTCGACTGGTTGGTCGACGGGTTGGTCGACTGGTTGGTCGACGGGTTGGCCGACGGGTTGGCCGACGGGTTGGTCGACGGGTTGGCCGACGGGTTGATCGCCGGGTTGGCCGACGGGTTGGCCGACGGGTTGGCCGACGGGTTGGTCGACTGGTTGGTCGACGGGTTGGTCGACTGGTTGGTCGACTGGTTGGTCGACGGGTTGGTCGACTGGTTGGTCGACGGGTTGGTCGACTGGTTGGCCGACGGGTTGGCCGACGGGTTGGTCGACTGGTTGGTCGATGGGTTGGTCGACTGGTTGGTCGACTGGTTGGTCGACGGGTTGGTCGACTGGTTGGTCGACGGGTTGGTCGACGGGTTGGTCGATGGGTTGGTCGATTGATTGGTCGATTGGTTGGTCGATTGGTTGATCGATTGATTGATCGTACTTCGTATTGAATGTTATTATACGTACAAACCTTCCTCTGGAATCACTCTATCTATGAAAAAAAACCGCATCAAAATCGGTTGCGTAGTTTTAAAGTTTTATGCGTACATACGGAAATATGGACTTTGTTTTATAATATGTAGTGATGATGCTGAGTTGGACTGGATGGCGAATTGTTAAAGAATCAGTTTACAATGCAATGATTTTAAAATAACGAGAATTATACAAAAATATGTCATTATTCTCTTATCCTACTGTATGTGGGGTCCGCTCATTATGTTATACTGCCTCACATGAATTATACGTATGTATTATAAAAAAATTCTATAAGTTTTCCAGTGACTAGACACGCTGACTTAACGTATTTCAATATTAAATCAACGTTGCGCGTATTTGTGAGAAGAATAAATTGTGACAAGTCTTTAGCATTTACGCCGTGTGGTATCCGGCTGAATAGAATAGTACCTCCCTCATTTCTTACCGAGGTGTCGTAAAAGGCGACTAAGGTAAGTCGACCCGCCGTGTGGTATCCGGCTGAGTAGAATAGACCACCCTCATTTCTTACCGAGGTGTCGTAAAAGGCGACTAAGGTAAGTTGACCCACCGTGTGGTGTCAGGTTGAATAAAATAGACCACCCTCTTTCTTACCGAGGAGTCGTAAAATACGACTAAGGTATGTTGACGTCAGGCAGGCGGCCGGTCGTAAAATACGTAGCCAAATCATATGACAACATGTTTGTAACATGTTGTGCCGACCCCACTTAGAGTGGGATAAGGGCAGGAGGATGATGAAGTCGTTAGCATTTGTTCAGAGATGGATCATTTTATGGTCCTATTTTTTAGAAATAATGCAAAACTCAAAATGAAGTCGTAGTAGTAAAAAAATCTTATTATATACGAGAATGAAATAATATTTTTTTATGATTATACGGAGTCAACTCCCAAACTCTGTATTTTAGTTTGAGTAATGACGTCAACAATTACCATTATTTAAGCCGTGTCGTATCCGGCTGCGTCGAATACACCACCCTATATCTCACCGAGGTGTTGTAAAATACGAATAAGGTAAGTTGACGTTAGGCAGGCGGCCGGTCGTAAAGTAGTAAGCCAAATCATGTGACAACAAATTTATAAAACGTTTACAATTACTGTTATTTATCCATTAATTCTATATGTGTAATTTCCGAAAAAAACGGTTCAATGATTTATATAAAAAACTTTTTAATTCGTTAATATCATCACTACATATTATAAAACAAAGTCCATATTTCCGTATGTACGCATAAAACTTTGAAACTACGCAACCGATTTTGATGCGGTTTTTTTTCATAGATAGAGTGATTCCAGAGGAAGGTTTGTACGTATAATAACATTCAATACGAAGTAGAGAAATAATGTAATTATTGAGGTTTCTGTAAATAATTACATTTTTTTCCGCTTACAGTGCAAACGCAGGCTAAACCCTACGAGATTTATCAAAATGATGTACTAAGTATTTGTACACCTTAAAAAGGTCTACGGAAAAGTCCGCGATGGTATATATCTATCTCTTATGGATAACCCACAATAGCAGTTTTTTTTATTTACTTTTTACGAAAAATGATGCCTTATGTTCAAAGCAATTTTTATACAATACAGCATTAATCCTTATCCAATTGAGTACCTTAAATAAATTGTTGATTTAATATAGATCAATATTGCCGTTTACAGCATGTAATTTAAGTGAACATTTTCGGAGATATTGCAGATTTAAAATCCCGCGAGGAGGCCGCGCTTAGACCTATAAGCACTTCGAATTTAGCAGCAACCGGAGGCGCAACTATTTGTCCTTCTTTCAAGTTTATATTGTCTAATGATAAGAAAGCTATGAATGTTGTATGTAAAGACTTTGTCTAATCAATTGTAAAAATAAATAATATCACTACATAGTATTAAACAAAGTCGCATTCTCTGTCTGTCCCTATGTCCGTATATCCCTATGTATGCTTCAATCTTTAAAACTATGCAACAGATTTTGATGCGGTTTTTTTTTTAATAGATAGAGTGATTTTAGAGGAAGGTTTACATGTCTAATAACATTCAATATGGATTAGAGAAATACTGTAATTTTTGAGGTTTCTAATGTGATGTCGTAAATAATTACATTTTTTTCCGCTTGCATTGCAAACGCAGGCTAACGAGATTTATCAAAATGATGTACTAAGTATTTGTACACCATGAAAAGGTCTACAGAAAAGTCCGCGATAGTATATGTATATCTCTTATGGATAACCCACAATAGCAGTTTTTGTCATTTACTTTTTACGAAAAATGATGCCTTATGTTCAAAGCAATTTTTATACAATACAGCATTAATCCTTATCCAATTAAGAACCTTAAATATATTGTTTATTTAATATTGATCAATATGACCTTTTACAGCATGTCATTTAAATAAACAGTTTCGAAGATATTACAGATTTAAAATGCAGGGGCCGCGCCGCGAGCCTATAAATAGCGCGTCGGAGGTCGCGGTTCGCCTCTCGGCGATGCTTCCGCGCTCGCCCGTCTTATCGGTGACGCTGTCAAAGCCAGTAGGGCTAACAGCATTAGTCAAATTCGAAAAAAAAAACGTGGTTCGCCCTTTAACCATTTGAATTTAGCAGCGATCGGACGCATTTATGATCGGAGCTCTCTAGCGAGGAAAATAACAATCACTACATATTATAAAACAAAGTCCATATTTCCCTATGTATGCATAAAACTTTAAAATTATGCAACAGATTTTGATGCGGTTTTTTTTAATAGATAGAGTGATTCCAGAGGAAGGTTTGTACGTATAATAACATTCAATACGGAGTAGAGAAATACTGTAATTTTTGAGGTTTCTGTAAAAAATTAAACTGTAAACCCTACGAGATTTATCAAAATAATGTACTAAGTATTGGTACATCTTGAAAAGGTCTACAGAAAAGTCCGCGATGGTATATGTCTAATTTTTATGGATAACCCACTAAAGCATTTTTTGTCGTTCACTTTTTACGAAAAATAATGCCTTATTTTTGAAGCGATTCTTATACAATACAGCATTAATCCTTATCCAATTGAGTACCTTAAATAAATTGTTGATTTAATATAGATCAATATAGCCGTTTACAGCATGTAATTTAAGTGAACATTTTCGGAGATATTACAGATTTAAAATGCCGTGAGGAGGCCGCGCTTCGCCCTATAACACTTCGACTTTAGCAGCGATGTCGCTCTTTCAAGAGTTTGTTTAAAGACATTCTGTAATTAATTGTAAAAATAAAATACAAAGGTAAAATATAAAAGTAAATAAGTAATAATGTACTATATGAATTTAGATATTCCAAAGATAGCAGGAAATCTTCTTGGTATAGGGAAAGGAAATTGTTTTTCACCAAATTTAACGCTACGGCCACGGGCAGTAATAAATAAATCAAAACAACTGGATCGATTTTAATCATTTTTTTTACACTGACTGACATGGGATATATATTTTATACCCGTGCGAAGCAGGGGCAGGCCGCTAGTGAATAATAAAATAATGATATATTGCGACTGAAAACTAATCATTACATACAAAATATTCATTATGTATCTCATGTATGTAACTCCGATATATCTAATAATCTAAGTCTAATTATTATTAATATCTGGGTGACCGAGCTTCGCTCGGTAATTTTTTACAAAAAAAAAACTTAAAAAAACAAGAAAAAACAATTATTTAGTTGGGGATCGATCCTTGGCATTCACATTTTTCGAGGCTGCCCGTTACCCGAATAAGCTACGTCGACTTGACAGCTAATGGCGAAAATTCAATTCAATATAAATGTTAGTGTTTTTTAATGCCCAAAAACAGGGATAAAACAATATTTTTTTTACATAAAACCTAGCTAGATCAATTTTTCTCCCCCAAAACCTCCTACATGCTGAATTTCGGGAAAATCGTTGGAGCCGTTTCCGAGATTCAGAAAATATATATATATACAAGATTAACTCATTTAAATATAAAGATAAAACCGATTTTCTGTTATTTATAATTTAACGTATGGTATAATACAGTGGACTTCAATTTTAGAATATCTTAAAGTTTGTATTTTTATTAATTCAAAAAGTTAATTTGAACATTTTGAGCTGTATATATGGGTTTTCACATGTTTGGTGGACGGCAGTTCATTTTGTCATATAAAATAAATTACTATTAACGACGTTAGAGCGGCGCTATCAGTCTATAAAGCTTGAAGGAATAGGTATAAACCGTTTAAGCACGTTGTTTAAGGAAAGGCTAATATTTTTTGCCCGCGTGTATTAACGTTGTGTCAATTAGCATTTTTCAAATTTGACGTGTAATAACGTTGCTCCGCCCAAAGTCTCACATTTCTTCCAAAATGATTATATGTGCAGACACAACTAAAAGTTTTAATATTTAAATGTATTTTGTGTACTGGAGAGATATTTTATTATATTGGATTTCAAAAAGCCCGTCTGATGTACCACTTGCCACTGCCATTTAATTTCAATATTAAATATTCCTCGATATTTGAGGCGTTGGAAAATAAATAAATTATTCGCAACTCCTTTCAAAAGAGATTTCCAATAAACCAACGTGAAAAGGGTATAGAATATGAAAAACATAATTTAACACACTAACTCCAATATGAATGACATGACCTTTTGGACTTTTTAAAAAGTAAATATAGATTTTGCGAGCGAAGATTATTTGAAAGTCAATACTTATTAATAATTAAAGTATTCAGGGAAGAACAAAGTGGCTAATTGCGTTCTGAACGTTGACTTGATATAACTATTACATGTCACTGGTATCATGGTCGTGGCTATAGTTCATTTTGACAATCTTCTTGAAGAACTAGTGAAACCAATAGATAAATACTAGAAATACTTTTAAAACATCACAATTTCAGTATCAAACACTTTTCAGTAGATTGGTACTGGTAGTACAAGAATTAATTTCGACCTGTCTACTAATCAGTCTCTTGTTGATTTGATTCAATATTCGTCTGATTTCATTTCCATTTATAAACCTATGTATTATTAAGTTATTGTAAGCCGTGTGGTATCCGGTAGTAGTAGAATAGACCAACCTTATTTCTTATCGAGGATTCGTAAAAAGCGACTAAGTAAAGTCGATCCGCCGTGTGGTATCCGGCTGAGTAGAATAGACCCTCTTTCTTACCGAAGTGTCGTAAAACACGACTAAGTTAATATCAGGCAGGCGGCTGATCGTAAAATTCGTAACTAAATCATGTGACTTTTTATAACGTATTGTGTCGACCCCACTTAGATTAAGATAAGAGCATGAGGATAATGATGTATTTTATATATAGATTATTAAGTTATTGTGTGTTGATGTTAATGTTTTTGATCTAATATACCGTTCCACAATTACACATCACTACACTAACAACATGCGCATCGCGCATTCCTTGTCTAATGCCTGCACTTCATTATCAGCGATGATCGTTAATTGAGTGATCACATGATCATCCGTATTATCAGAAGATCTCATGTATTAAAATTATTCTTTATTCAAATATTATAAATTATTGTAAACAAGTGTTTTTGAATCGTCAACTCTACTGCTGGTTCGGAAAGCTGTTCCTACCAAGAAGAGCCAGCAAGAAACTTGCTCTTTTAAATATAATTCTTATTACTAGTTACATTAGTCCACGCATTTTTATCATCCAAGTATTCTTCAATAGTATAGTAGCTTACCAACCAGTGAATACCTTTGATGCGTGTCTTAAAATCCGACAATTCTGGGCTATAAGCGATCATAGATGATGATTCCTAAGTAGAGCTGAATATACCTTAGCACTATCCTGCTCGCCTTTAATCGTTTATAATCACCGACTATGACAAAAAGCCATAACAAACTGGAATATTATTTTATCATAAAAATGCTCTAAGAATATGTAAACATAAAAATATTGATATAACTTTCAACCAAGTTTCTGTTAAGGTTAACTAAAGCTTATTTTCATTGAAGAACTTACTATACAGTTGGGAAAATTGCAAAACTTTGGTAAACTGACGTTAACGACCCTAATGAATATGCAAGAAGAAAGGCGTAAGTGGATTTTTCAGTTAATTTCGACCGCCACAAACTAATTAGTCTAATTTAAATTGCTACTTTAACTTCCCTATATATATTAGGTTGTAACGAAAGTATACATTGATAGTAAAATTTAAGACGATAAGACTGTATGAAATGATATGACTTTTGGATTTACTGCTGAGTGTAAGTGAAACGCTTATTTAACAATCGCTGATTAAGGCAAAATAATTTAAGTTAATCTTGTATGTATGTATATACATATATACTTAGGATTGACTCATTTAAATATTAAAGACATATTTTCGAAATCTCGGAAACGGCTCCAACGATTTTCCTGAAATTCAGCATGTAGGGAGTTTTGAGGGAGAAATATAGATCTAGCTATATTTTATTAAAAAAAATATCGTTTTATCCCTGTTTTTGGACATAAGAAAATTATTAAATAAATTAATAATTAATTACACTATTTTTGCCGTAAATTGTCAAGTCAGCGTAGCTTATTCGGGGAACGGGCGGTCTCGAGAAATAAAAATACCTAGGATCGATCCAAACTGCCTAGTTATATTTTCTTTTTTTTTTAAGTTTCCTCTTTTCATTTTGTAAAAAATTACAGATCAAGGCTCGGTCAACCAGGTACTGTAATATAATATATGATTCCTGTCTCAGAAGGAAAAACTTGAATTTTCTAAACAATATATTGTACATAGTTAGTTATGGTAATTTAGCCGTCAAATTGTAAAAGACAGCATTTTCCCACTTTTAATATGTACTAGATCGGCGTCGCCTGGATGGAAATCAGTGTATTTAATTGAAATTTTGAACATAAAAGTATTTATTGTGAGTGAACCATAAAGTATAGAGACATATTGTCGCGAACATTTATGTAGTGTTTTTATAGATCTACAACCCTTTCATGTATCTGTGTTTGTTCACGAGGCGCACGCGACTAAAGCTCACAGCAGGCGAGTTTTTTTACAACCTTCCAGAAGAATTGCGCTACCTTTTAGTAAAAACCTTTCAGTACATTTTGTGATAATTAATCACATACAGACAAATAGCTTTGCAGACTTCGTTTAATAATAAGTATAGATACATTAGTATGATAAAAAGACATACAGAGTGAAATAATATTATAAATAAGCTATATGCGATTAAGCGTGAAATTATTGAACAAATTGCTTTCGGTATTATTCACTAAAAATGTTCTACGTAAAAGTGCTTGAAGTCTTAGGCACGCCTTTTGCATTAAAACGTCGAGAAAACCGCGATATTATGGCTACACAACACGATCTACGTCCGAGTTAATTGCGGCCCAGACGTGCCGGGAATAGCGGTATATCTTTGGAAAAAATGCTTCTACTATAGTTATGCTTTTATTTTTTCTTATAAAAATCGACTACTGAGTATTGTTATGAGAAACAACTTGTATGTACGATGATGGTGGCGGCAATTTCAATGTTCTAATAGCTCGTTGGCGCAGGTGTTAGTGATCCTGCCTTTAGCTTCGTGGGTCCCGGTTTCGATTCCCGCCGGGGGCCAACATTTTCTATTAGGAATTGATTGATAGTAATATTAAAATATTCACAAATAAACCCAAGAATTTTTTTTAATCTTTATTTAAATTTTGCTCCAGCGGATATAACATGAATGCATAACATACAGATAAATAAACAAATATATGAGACACACACAGACATCTGGTATATATATTTAGTTATATGTTATACTTTAAACTTGTAAGTTGACGTCATGCAAGCGGCCGGTCGTAAAATAAATTTCCAAATCATCTAAAAACATGTTATACCCGTAAGGTAAATCAATCCGCCGTGTGGTGGTGTGGCTTAGTAGAATATAACACCGTCATTTCTTACCTAGGTATAGTAAGGACTAAGGTAAGCTGACGTCAGGAGGGCGGCATGCCGTAAAACACGTAGCCAAATCATGTGACAACATGTTGTGCCGTCACCATTTAGAGTGGGATAAGGGTAGGAGGGATGATGATAAATTTTAAATAAATACTTAAATTCATAAATACACCCAGACACAAAGAACCAACAAATTGTTATTAAAAAATCCTGGCCCTGATATCGAAACAAGTAGCTGAAGCGCCAATAGACCAGTCAAACGATCAGTAGCAGACTACTCACTGTCTAATGTAATATTAGTGGAGATTTAACGCAAAATGAAAACATATCATACCAAAGTTTTCATTAAATAATAAAGTCGGGAAATATTATTTAAAAGGATCTCTATATATTCATTTGGGAGTTTGAAAAATGTAGTTCTCAATTTTTTGATTTTTGTCATTTTCCTAAAGTGCTCAATTTGTTGGGGAAACTTTTCTCATCTTATTCAAGTGCTCGTTTTGAAGCAAACATTTTAAAGTCTATGAAACAAATTTGTTTTTGTTTGACTTGTAATGTTTCATTAGATTTTATAAATATTCGGAAATCATATGATGATGGTGGTGACGATGATGATGATGATGAAGAGTTTCAGAGCTATTTTTTTCGAACTCCCAAAATATCAATGTTGAACTAAACCACATATCGTTATAAATACCTTATTCCGTTGATATCGAGTTACCTAAACTAAGTAAGAACTGGTACGAAGGTTCAAGACGGATCTTTTTTATTGGATACTAGCAATCGGCAATGGCTCCGCCCGCGTGGAAAGATAAAATTCGTAATATAGTCTTTTAATAACCATAAAAGATGGATAAAGTTGGTTAATCTTAAAAGCTAGACATATGAAGTCGCGGACTTTTATTTAAAACTTTTAGAGGAGAACAATTACTTATACATGATTTTTGAACAACTATCACCGTTTACTCAGCGCACGCAAGGAAAGCTTTAAAATTTTCCGTTTTCGTAATATTTTTTAAATGCTGCTTCTCTCCTATTCATCTTAACGTGATCTTATATAGCCCATAGCCTTCATTGATAAATGGGCCATCATATACTGAAAGATTTTTTCAAATCGGTCCAGTAGTTCCTGAGATTAGCGCGTTCAAACAATCAAACAAACAAACTCTTCAGCTTTATATATTCAGATGTTTAATTTTGAATTTACGAAATAAACATTTTTTTTAAAGACTAATACATACCATTATAGCAACGTAGATATTTGTTATATATTTACTTGGTCGTAAAATATACGGCAAAGGGACAAAATCAAAACATCCCATTTGGGAAATACAATTTCCGGAGTATCGTCGTCGCATCCTAAAGCCATTAATTTCACTTAAACGATCAATGTCTTCACGAAATCTAAATATTGTTTATTTTGTGGGTTGTTAATATTTAGGTCGGAACTGAGTTTGAGAATGATTATTATAAAATAACTAGCTGACCTGACAAACGTTGTTTTGCCATATAAATTATATTTAGAGAATTTCTAGTCATCATCTTCCTGCCCTTATCCCACTCTAAGTGAGATCGGCACAACATGTTATAAACACGCTGTCACATGATTTGGCTGCGTTTTTACGACCGGCCACCTGCCTGACTTCAACTTACCTCAGTCGTATTTTACGACACCTCGGTAAGAAAGAGGGTGGTCTATTCTACTAAACCGGATACCACACGGCGGGTAGACTTACCTTAGTCGCCTTTTACGACACCTCGGTAAGAAATGAGGGTGGTACTATTCTATTCAGCCGGATACCACACGGCGTTTTTAGAGATAATGTATACTAGAAATTCTCTAAAAGAGAATTATAATTAAATTTGAGGTAAATGAAAGACCGTGCACTTTGATCGCTCGTTTATTACTGCGTCATCGCTAGCTATCCATACATAATGTAGTGGTGTGAGTGTAAATATACATCATTCCTCCCCACTATTTTTCGACCTTGAATAAGAAATAAGTTAAATTATATAACATTACCGCTTAAATTCTAAACAAAAATTTTTATAATCTATTTTCTTCCGGGGTCGTCGAGATCGAGGTTCGAGTGAGGGTGAGGGGACAACCTCAATGATCTGAGGCACACAAGCCTCCGGAATGACAGGGGATTTGTACTGATCTACAGTTGAAGTCATCTCAGTTTGCCCTTGCTCACTCTCCTCCTCACAGTCGTTCCATTCCACATCAGAATTCTGACCCTGATCATCTCTGTCCACAGACACCACCTCTGAATCTACTATCTCTGCAACCGGAGACGGTAGATCGTGCCAGATCTCATTTGAGGTCTGGCTCTGACATACTGGAGGGTATGGAGACTTAGGTGTGGGTGGAATGGTATGAAATCTCCGTGTTGATATTATATCTTTAGGCCTTTGACGAAAAGATCCCTTGTACTTTATTATTTGGTCTACATGTCTAATAATAGTATTAGTATCTAAGTTTACCGGTTGCAGTTTGTACATTCTATTACCTATTTTATCTTGCACTGTACACAATTCCCAACATTCTTTATGGCCACCATACCATTTCGCCCAGACCAAGTCACCTATCTTAAAAATTCTACTATTTTTACACGTTTCCAGGTCGCTTTTGACTGTTTCTTTTGGAAAAATAAGATCTAATCGCGTTCGTAGCGCGCGGCCGAACATAGACTTAGCCGGGGTTTCTCCTGTAGTACAGTGTATGGTATTTCTATAAACGAACAAATATTCTAATAACTTATCATGTATGATTTGTTGGGACGCTGAATTATCTTCCACAATACATTTTATCATTTTTTTACACGTACGGACTGAATTTTCGACTTGCCCATTACTCGCCGGGTGATAAATGGGTGAAGTCATATACTTTATCCCGTTGTTGGAACAAAACTCTCTAAATTCTTTCGAATTAATTTTTACATCATTATCCGAGACTAACACCTCCGGTAAACCGAATATTGAAAATATAAATTTTAACTTAGCTATTAGAGCACCCGTAGTAGTCCCGTTCTGCATATATAAACATTCCAACCACTTGCTGTGCGAATCAACTACCACTAAATAAACACGCTGGCGGATCGTCATATAATCTATGTGAACGCGGTGCCAAGGCCGGGGCGCGCGCGGCCACGCTGCCGGCGGCTCGCGCGGCGGTGAGGGGCGCAAGCTACTGCAAGTGTCGCACGCGCCTATCCATCGTTCTATGTCCGCGTCGATGCCGGGCCACCACATCCTACTGCGCGCGTTGTTTTTAGTTTTAGTGATACCGAGATGCGTCCCGTGCAATTCACGTAACAAGCGTTCTCGAAAAATGGTCGGGATAACGACCCTATGACCGCGTAAAAGGATTCCATTTTCCCATTGTAAATCGGTTTTACATTGAAAAAATGGCAAAATTGATTTACAAATTATTTTTCTAGGCCATCCATTTAACATGTACTTTTTTACCATTTTAAGAATTTTATCTTCTCGAGTAGCCAATAGGAGCTCATCTGAGCGTACCGCGGGAATGACGGCTTCAACAAATTTTAACGATGTGTACGTATCGTATTCTTTGTCGCTTTCGCACACTGTATTAGGTAGCGAAGCTCGCGAGAAATAGTCTGCGACAAGATTGTTTTCGCTAGGCGTATATTGTACGACGTAATTATATGCGGATAGTATGATAGCATATCTTTGAAGTCGAAGGGCTGTAGTGACCGAGATGCCCTTTTGATTTTTAAATATTGACACTAACGGGCGATGGTCGGTTTTTAATATGAAGGGTTTGTTGTTACCGTACAAATACTGATGAAATTTTTTCACCCCGAATATTATAGCTGTTGCTTCCTTTTGTATTTGACTATAATTACGTTCGCTAGCCGCTAGCGATCGCGATGCATAAGCTAAAGGCCGTTCGTGGCCCTGAGTGTCGCGCTGCACGAGCACTGCCCCCAGCCCCGAGGGGCCCGCGTCCACACTCAATACGAGTTGCGCTCCGGGTTCAAAGTGCGCCAGGACGCGCTCTGAAGCCAACTCCCTTTTTACTTTGCCGCCTCTCGATGGTCGTCCTCCCACTCCCACTCCATGCCAACTTGTAATAATTCATGAAGTGGCCTCATTAGGGCGGATGCATTCGGTATAAAGTTCCTATAGTAATTTACTACACCCAGGAATCTTTTGACTTCAGTAACGTTTGTCGGTTCGGGGGCGTTTAATATTGCATTAACTTTGTCTGGGTTCGTCTGTAGGCCGCATTTATTTATAGTAAAACCTAGATATGTTACACTTGGCTTAAAGAAATCACATTTATCTCTCTGAAGACGTAACCCGGCCTCACTTAGTCTACTAAGAACTTCCTTGAGTCGTTCTAAGTGGATTTTTTTGTTCGGTCCAGTAACACAAATATCATCAAGCCAGCAGCTCACCCCATCGATACCTGAAAGGAGTGTTTCCATTGACCTTTGAAAAATGGCTGGCGCGTTTGCCAAACCATACACTAATCTAGTATATTTAAATAAGCCTTTTGAAGTATTTATTGTGGTTAGCTGCTGGGATGAGTCATTTAACAAAAATTGATTATAGGCGTTTTTTAAATCTAATTTTGAATAAAACTCGCCTCCCCCTAATTTGGCAAATACCTCCTCTATACGTGGTAAAGGGTATTTATCAATCACAAGGTCTTTATTTAACGTCACTGAAAAATCACCCGCTATCCTAACTTTCCCGTTTTCCTTCAGTACAGGTACTATAGGTGTCGCATATTCGGAGTTATTAACGGAAACCAAAATGCCTAAATTTACTAATCGTTCTAATTCTTTTTCTACTTTTTCTTTTAGGGCAAAGGGCACCGGGCGCGCCTTAAAAAATTTCGGGAGCGAATTTTCTTTAAGTTTTAATTCGACTTTAAACTTAGTAAACGTGCCTAACTCGTCACGCCATATGGCCGGAAATTGTTCCAACAGCGATAGTACGTCTATATCATTAGATAACTTATTTATTTGAACCGTTAATACTAAATTAAAGGCGGACATAAAATCGCGGCCTAACAATGGCGGGCCTCCATTTTTGACCACAAAAATTTTAATAGGCTTCGTATTACAATTATATGTGATATTAGCGCTAAAATAACCTAACGGCGAGATTTTATGCCCGTTATATAAACACATTTTAACATCACAAGCATTCAATTTATATCCTAAAAATTTCTCATGATACAAACTATGTGAAATCACTGAAGAGCCAGAACCAGAATCGAGTTCCATGGTTATATTTATGTTATCTAATGTTACATTTAGTTGAATCGGCTTATCTGTAACGTACCTTAGGTTAAAGTTATGACATTCATCGCAACACATCGTCTCGGTTTTAGCCGCATCACATTCTATATTATTCACACGTGAATGTGAATTTTTGCACACTTTTTTTAAATGCCCTTTTTCACCACACTTTTGACACCGATATCCTTTGAAACGACACTTAGCCGAGGCATGGTTTTGCATACCACAAACAACGCAAACTGGGAACACTAATTACAGAAGTCGCTGTCGGAGGATTCAAGAAAACCCAAAATAACTAATACTAATTTATTTTATATAAAAACTACAAACTAATTACAAATTAAGAGCGTCTTTCCTAGCTCGATGCTACGAAAAGAATGAATAAAATAAATAACTATTCCTAACTTTATAAGGGCCGGCGGCAACATATCCGATTACAATGATTAGTTACACCGACGTTTAATTAATGTTCACACGGGCAAGCGGCAACGTATTCAATAACAATGATTTGCCGCCCGGAGACGGCGTCCTTTGGGCCAGTTACGCCGACGATTTAAATATCCGACGTGGACCCATTATTTATTATAGCACCTTATTTATTATAGCACCACTATAGAGCACATAGAGCACCATTGTTACTATTATAACACCTCCACCCTCAGTTGGGCAACTATTTTTGAAGCTTCAGATGAGAAAATATTGCTGGCATAGTAGAAAAAGCTGTTCCTGGCCTCTGATTCTGACTACCTTCATCCGCAGTGGTTCTTTCTTAATTTGCTCCTTATGCGCCAAATATCGTTGTCGCAATAAATATACTGAGTGCAAGTGCACTTAATAAGATGTATATTGTCGTATGGTAGATGAACTCCTTAGGGGTATTCTTAAGGTTCAACTTCGGCTGAGATATAAGCTTATGACGTAATTTTGGTTTGAAGATTCAGTTCAAATGATTTCTTCTCAACGGTATCCTTACAGTATGTGATTATGGTGATATTTGGAAATGACATCACACAGTGTTTCTCGTTGAGTATTTCCAGTGCAATTTTTGACAAGGTTACTGTAGTCATCTTGCAGCCCTTCCCGTAGGATGGATTTACGATGAGAGTTCTTGTGGAGTCTGGTAGCTTTCGAAGTTGTTGGTCCAGTTTGTCGAACTTCGGGCATTCAGCCTCAACGTACACATATCCTTCTCCGTATGTTGCCAAGGAAGGATTAGGAGGGAAGGATTAGGACTTGATTAAATTTATTTGGTGCTTAAATAAATTTTTTTTTTATAAATTATCAATAATAATTTATAAAAGTCAAATTTTCTTTTTCTAAATATAGGAAGCCTAATTATAATACTACTTTGTACTATAATTCTAAGTTAAATATATATTTTTTTTCTCAAGGTTTTTTTTTCAAAAGTAATTTTAAGTTTTGTTCTGTGGACTCATACTAGAAGAACGATCAGGATCAGAATTATCCTGTAACAATTGTGCACTTTTAGGCACTCTTTTTAGTCTATTTTTAGCAACTGGTGCACGTTTGCGGGATGTATAAATATGTATGGGTAAGTTTGCTAATACTTTATCTTTAGTGTACCTAGCAGCTATCTTTTTACGGCTAGCTAACGGGTTCTTAACGAAAACTTGCTGATTGGGCATATAATCGATTTCCGATTCCCGGTTCTTATTGCGATTTTCCATTAGTTTTTCACGATCTATGAGAGCAAATTCGTTTATCTCGTTATAAACTAATTTCATCTGTTCACTATGATTTTGCGTGTACCGTTGTAATAAATGTTTAGTCAAGTCAACATCGAAGGGATCTCGCGGATCGAAGTGTCCCGTTATAATATCAAACGGCCTACACTTAGTGAAACTGTGAACTGAACTATTATAGGCTAAGATACCGTAAGGGACGAGGTTATTAATAGTTTCATTTTTATTACGTAATTTTAAAATACGTATATGCTCCAGCAATGTGGAGTGAAATCTTTCCACCATACCATTATCATTCGGTGAGTTCGGCAAGATCTTATGATGCTGTATTTTGTGTAAATTAGTAAATTCATTGAATAGCTGATTAGTAAATTGTGTACCGTTGTCTGAAACTATAGTAAGAGGTAGACCGTGATGAGTAGAAAATTTTAAAAGTGCTTGTATAACGCTAATAGCTGTGCTATCTTTAAGGTGATACGCCTGTGCGTATTTAGAAAACGCATCAATTAATGTTAGGTATTTTTCATTTTGAATTGAGAATAAATCTAAATGTAAAATTTCGAATGGCTTTGTAGCAGGAGGAACTATGTTAAATTTCTGTTTAATAGGATTACGGTCATATTTAGCTTGCCCGCAGATTTCACAATTATTTATGTATTTCGTAATTTCGGATTTCATTTTCGGCCAATAATAGCGTCGCGAAAGTGTCAAATAACATTCGTTTATACCACGATGATTGGTTTTACCATCATGGTAATTTTTTATAATTTCCTGCTGCTTCAAATACGTTTTAACATTTTCGACTTCCCTTTTTGCTAATACTAAATTCATTGAAGAGTTTTTAAATTTTTCTTGTATGATGGGAATTATATCATACATCGATAAGGGGGGTTCGATTAGTAATGCAGTTTTCACTTTGGGGTTAACAAATTCTTTTATCACTTGAACTACATCTTTTTCTAACTCGGTCATTTGCACTTGTACTTCGGTTCTAGTGTGGGTGTCAAAGGGTTTCGAAATTTTTGCAGGTTTTTTTAAGTCACCTACTACAGTTATGTGGATTTGCTTATAAAAACGGTTAAGAGGATCATCAGTTATAGGAACTTCAAGAATAGGGTGCTCTTTGCTGGTATGAACGGATTCTGTTGAAGAACCTATAGTTATTGGGCGATCTGATTCAATTATTTCGGTCTCTTTTGATGACGATTCGTCGTCAGATGAGGTCATTTCTGCCTCACTAAGATGCGGTAACCCATAAGATGCGTTCGCAACAATAGAGCTAATTTCTTCGTGGTTAATCTCGATGCGAGACAGAGCGTCTGCATTCGTATTACTTGAGTCTTTCCGGTATACGACAGTAAAATCATACTCAGATAATTTAAGTTTCCAGCGGGTTACGCGTGAATTAGGTTCCCTAAGGTTCATAACCCACTGAAGTGGCTTATGGTCAGTCACGATCTTAAACTTTCTCCCGAATAGGTATGGCCTAAAATATTTGGTGGCCCATACTATTGCGAGTAGCTCTTTCTCTATAGTGCTGTAGTTAATCTCACTATCATTTAACGTACGCGATGCAAAGCAAACCGGTTTATCTGATCCTAATGTGCCCTGAGATAAAATAGCACCTAAGGCTACATTGGAAGCATCTGTCGTAAGTATAAAATCTCTGGTAAAATCTGGATATTGCAAAATCGGGTCATTCATTAATAGATTTTTACATTTTTCAAAACAACTAGTATAATCGGAATCAAAAACAATTTTCTTACCCTTTTTTAAACACTGAGTAAACGGTTTACTTATACGCGCGAAATCCGGCATAAATTTTCGATAATAACCCAGTAGCCCTAAAAATTGCTTTATTTCTTTGGGGGTTTTAGGCAGAGGGTATTTTTTTATTGCCAAAACCTTATCTGGATTGGGTTTGATACCATCCTTTGTTATAATATGGCCTAAGTAAGCAGTTTCTAATTTTAAGAATTCGGACTTATCTAATTGTATCTTAAAATTTGATTCGCGTAATTTTTGGAAAACTTTTTCAAGATTTATCATGTGTTCTTGTAAAGATGTGCTGAACACAATAATATCGTCAAGGTATACTAAACATACAACATTTTGTAAATCTTTAAGAACGTTATCCATCACCCTCTGGAATGTAGATGGAGAGTTTTTCAACCCCATCGGCATTCTTAAAAATTCATAATGACCATTTTCTACGTTGAACGCTGTTTTGGGTATGTCGCTTGGTTCCATCTCAACCTGATAGAATCCACTTGCTAGATCCAGGGTCGTGAAGTACTGGCAATTACCTAACTTACCTAAAACATCGTTTATATTAGGTATAGGGTATTTATCGTCATAGGTTTTCTCATTGACTTTCCTAAAATCTACTACTAAGCGCCATTTAGTTTTTCCGGATGCGTCGGTTTTTTTAGGAACTACCCATATTGGTGAGCTCCAGGCAGACTCCGATGGTCGAATGATGCCTTGTTCTAACATTTTCCCTATTTGTTCTTTTACTTCATCCCTATGAATATAAGGATACCTGTAACTCTTAGTGTGCACGGGAATTTCGTCCGTAGTTTTAATTCGATGTTTTATTTTGTTAGTAAAAGTAAGAGGTTCGCCTTCGATGTAGAATACGTCAGAATATTTTTTGCACAAAGCTTCTAAATTAGCGCATTCTTCCGGATTAAGGTGGTTTGTGCGTAAACGAGGCAATACTTCGACAGCGCGTGACGACATTTGTTGAGTTCGAGTGCACTCTATATTAAAGATTTCAGCCTCAACTGCACGGTCCATGGAGAAAATTAAATCGTTTGAAGAGGGGTTACTGACTTCCAAATATCCACGATTATTTTTTGTCGCGGTGACGCATTCACTAATAATGCAATTAGATATTTTTTGTTCCCGAACTAAGACATCTCCTTCATGTATATTAATAGGTAATCTAAGGATTCGTGACGAGTGAGCGGGTATTAGATTTTCATACAGGTTAACGTTATGTGAGTTGTACATTTGTATTGGGTTGACAGCGTTAGTGGTATACAGCAATCTGTCTTTGAGGTCTATCCTTGCCGCCCATTGTTCTAGTAAGTCCAGTCCTATCAGTCCGTCAAAATAGTTATGGAACCTGTATACGAAAAATTTCAGGTCCTGTGGGTCATTAAATTCAGGAAAAGTCGGTACTGTAATAGAATAGTCGCTACGAGTCGTTGCGTGTACATTGGTCACCTCAAAGGGGTCGTATTTCAGCAAATTTCGGGAAAAGTAATTTTCTACGACTTCAGGGCTAATAAATGATTGATTAGCGCCGGTATCGATTAAAAGTTTAATAGGGGGGTCACTTATTTGTATATAAGGGAGCTGTCTTTGTGTTTGTACGTTTACCTCTATTTTGGTTTTTTTGAACTGTAATCCTTCTGAAAATCCTGCTTACATTCATTAGTGGAAAGTTGTTCATCGTCATTTAAGTTTTCATAAGTTACATCATAGTGAGTATCGTAAGCGTACATGTCACTTTCATGATAGTCAGTGCAAGGATATGTCGGGTAGTAGTCATTTGGTTCTGGGTTGTAATAATATTCCGGACAGTCAGTGCCATCATTAAAATTAAATTCGTGAACATTCATTTCCCGAGGAAATCTGCCGGGTTGTGGTACGAATTCTCTAGTGTTGTTTGGATTAATATTATAATTAGTTGGGGACAGTTGTTTGGGTACATAGCTAACAACTCCGCTCATAGGTTTAGGATATTGATTCGGGTTCCTAGGGGGTAGCCTAAATACGTTACTCTGTGGATTATAATTTGGGGGTAACGCACGGAACATTTGTTGTGTTCGTGTTGGCATTATTGGCGACCTAAATTGTTTAAATTGATTGTCATAATTTTGTTTTGAAAATTGTTGTGGAGGTTGCATATTAGACATGTGCGGCGTTCGTACAGGGAAGTTGAATGGTTTGATGTTAAACACAGGTATAGTTGTAGATGGAGAAGCCATGAGCTTTGGTGTTTGTAAGTGCGACTTTTTATCAACAGAGTCGTTACGATTCTGTAAGTACATAACATTCAACTCCTCTTGTACGAATTCGAGAGCCTTTTCCACACTATCAGGACGCATGCATCTAATCCGTGAGCCCAGTGGCTCTTTTAAGCCTCGGACAAAAGCTTGCATTGTTAACTTTCTATATAGAGTCCGTTTAGCCTCTATAGTGGTTGAAATATTTTCATGTAACGTAACATATGTCATAATAGTGCTAAATAAATTTAAACAATGGTCATAAAATTCTTGCGGCGAATTATTTCCCTGCGTGGCTAGCATAAGGTCATTATATAAAGCGGTCTCATCTCTTTGGTCTGAAAAATTATTTACTAAAATTTTCTTTATGCTATCCCAATCCTCAGATATCCCATTCGAGTTAATTATACGCGCGGCTTGCCCTGTGATTTTATTTAAGATCCCGTTAATGAGGCAAAGCTTCGATAGTTCATTATCAGGATTTAGACTTACATAATCATTTACGATTTGATCACACAGATGGATAAATCTGGGTAATATATGTGGGTTGCCGTCAAACTCTGGCACTAAACGTAGAGTTTTAAAAATCACATCTACGTCCGTCATTTTGTCGTAATTATCTAAAGAACGCTTAAAAATACTAGAATTACTAACTAAATTTAAACTAATGTCTCTATTATTGTCCAACTGAAGGCTCCGGGCGATTTTAGCACGCGAAAACCCCACAGAGGTACTTTGCTTAGGATAAAAAATTTTGGTAGCTTATAGGTAAGGACTAAGGATAAAAGGCAACACACAGAAAAAATTTTTGTGTACTTACTGGGCAAGAATCTGGCACTCGGGAATATCGATTTTCGGATTTTCCTCCGCTCCAAACTTCTGGTTCTTTTAATGCTCCGTCGCTCGTGGTAGAAATTTGAAAAATTAGGTCTTCAATTTTGGAATTCCTAGCCAAAATCTACCCCAAAACGGCCTGAAGCATCCTTTACCGACTGCGCCAATTACAGAAGTCGCTGTCGGAGGATTCAAGAAAACCCAAAATAACTAATACTAATTTATTTTATATAAAAACTACAAACTAATTACAAATTAAGAGCGTCTTTCCTAGCTCGATGCTACGAAAAGAATGAATAAAATAAATAACTATTCCTAACTTTATAAGGGCCGGCGGCAACATATCCGATTACAATGATTAGTTACACCGACGTTTAATTAATGTTCACACGGGCAAGCGGCAACGTATTCAATAACAATGATTTGCCGCCCGGAGACGGCGTCCTTTGGGCCAGTTACGCCGACGATTTAAATATCCGACGTGGACCCATTATTTATTATAGCACCTTATTTATTATAGCACCACTATAGAGCACATAGAGCACCATTGTTACTATTATAACACACTTGACTTTCAGTCGAGGGAGTCACGAACGCGCGGCCTCCCGGGCCGCCGCCGCCGCCTCGCCGCGAGCCTGCGCCGCCGCCGCTTCTACTCGTGTAGGCCGCCCGGTAAACCGGTTCCTCTTTGATAGAAACTGCGCTCATCGCGCTCATCAAGGTCTTCGCTTCCCTTGCAGTATCTGCTTTTTGCGCTATTTCTAACGCCTCTGCCAGTTTAAAATTATAAGCGTCGTGTTCAAATAATTTGTCACGGACGGGCCCTGCATCCATGCCCAGAACGAAGCGATCCGTGAGGTTCTGTTCCAGAGAATTGCCAAAGCCACAATAGCTCGCTAATCCTCTTAATCGAGCCGCCCATTCGGCTAACGTTTCCTCCGAGTGCTTCGTAGCTCCGTAAAATTTTGCTCTTTCTACGTATGAGCACTGGCGTGTCTTGAAGTGTGCGTCGAGTAATGCAACGAGCTCATCAAACTTATATGCACTAAAGTCCTTTGGAAACGCAAGATTACGTAACAAACAATATGAGTCATCTGACAGGTGGGTCAAAAGAATTGCTCTTTGCTTTGTTTCTTCAACGTCATTAATAATGAAAAATTCATTTAAACGTCCTTTAAATATTGACCACTCACTTGTTTTATAGTCAAAAACAGTTAAATTTCCGATAAAAGTCATTTTAAACGTTTTTTTTTTTTTATATAGTTTGAAACGCGGGTACTTGACGCTCGTCGCCAGTGAGGTAAATGAAAGACCGTGCACTTTGATCGCTCGTTTATTACTGCGTCATCGCTAGCTATCCATACATAATGTAGTGGTGTGAGTGTAAATATACATCAAAATTGTTTAAAAAAATAAACGTTAGAGGTGGAAAACCCGTAACACTTACCTAAAAATAAATAGTAACCGATTCTAAGATGGTCAAGCAGTTTCGGAAACGAGGATTTTATATATTAGATAATCAATACATCAAAGCCATCATTATAATTCACCTGCTTTTATCACACTCTAAGTGGGGTCGGAACAACATGTCAAATACATGTTGTTAAAGAATTTGGCTAGATATTTTATGCCTGCTTGACATCAACTTACCTTAGTCGCATTTTACGACATCTCGGTAAGAAAAAACCATCTTAAATATTTTATTTTCTGATGTGTTTGAGACTAGTACAAGGGTGACCAAGCCTCGCGCGTCAATTTTTTGAAAAATATAATTTTTTGAAGGTTGAAAAAAAATTAAAAATATATAAAGGGCCGGTGACATTTGGAATTTGATACACAACTTTACATATCCCAGCAAATTAAAGGTTCTGTTTCTTTTTTAAGACAACATTTTTATTAAATGAAACCTAGCTAGATCGATTTTTCGCCTAAGAATTCTCTATATACCTACTAAGTTTTATGAAAATCTTTGGAGCCGTTTTCGAAATACAGAAAATATACATACAAGATTAACTCATTTAAATATTAAAGATAAATAACTGAGAAATAACTTAGCTACTGTACATGCTGTATGTAATGTACCCTCAGATATAAGAAAGTGAAACGGTACAATTACAGCGTGAAACTACACCATTGTTAGAAAAGGCGCTCCTACCGCCTTGGAGAAGGTTTGAAGCGTAGACCTGATGTGAACTGATGTGAACGCTTTCAGTTCCCGCCGCGATAACGCCGCGTAAAGAGCTCATGAATAAGAGCCCTCTATGGGCTTGAAACTAGTCGGGCTCATCCGATAAAATAAGACGTGAGTATAGGGTTTATATACATTAATTATGAATAAGAAATATTCGCATTTACACTGTATATTCGTTTTAATATACGATGGGATAAAGTTTCAATTCTGTACAGTAAGAACGATTTCTATACCTCAGTAAAGATCTTTCAGTTGTTAGAACTTTAAAGTTTGCACGGCTGAATGGCGATTCGAGGACTGAAACAGTTTCTACGGCAAATTGTTCTCAGTTACTAAGAACAAAGCCTGTTCTGTGAGTAACAAGATTTCTATAGAGCGACTGTGTACGTTGATGTCTATAAGGGTGAATATTTATGTTACGGGAAAATTGGGACATTAAATTTAATAATATATCGACATGGGGAGGTAATTAGTGACGATGGGACTATAGAGCTTCTTATGACAATATTGCTTTCTTTCAATATTGCTCGTTGATATGTACGGAAGAATTTAAAAAGGTGGGAAATGTTAAATTTTTTAAATCATTTGTTACTTTTGTTTGGTAGATTGCATGCTATGTTAATTAGTTACTTAACTAATAAGTTAGGTATATACTTGTATCTAAGAATTTATATGGACTATTAATTAGTAAAAATATTATACAGATTTTTGATATAAATCTTAATCATAATTTTTCCCTGATATTTTAATTGGCTTCTTAAATATGAATTAAGTAAATAAAAATATTTGCTACCATCTTTCTCCTGCCCTTATCCCACTGTAAGTGGGAGTCGGTACAACATGCTATAAACATGTTGTAACATGATTTGGCTAGGTATTTTACGAACGCACGCCTGCATGACTTCATCTTATCTTTGTCGCCTTTTACGACACCTCGGTAAGAAACGAGGTTGGTCTATTATGCTCAGCCGGATACCACACGGTGGCTACCGATATGTCATGTATTCGCACATTAAGGTTTTAATAGGTCGAAATCATTAGGAGTATCAGTAGTATACTTTGGCACGTTGAATCGATATAGCAATACGCACACTCTGTAAAGTACGGTATTACAGAAGGCCTTATCCCTTCTAAGTTAAGCATAAATAACATAAAACAAAAATAAAATATTAAACATAACAGTACATATTTAAAGTTTCATAATGTTGATTTACAGAGTCCATGTTCATTGGAATAGATTAAGGATTAACGACATGATTGCGTTATTGTGCAAATTTCGTTTAATAAATTTGTTGTTCAATTCTTCCATCATTATTTTTCTTTTTTATTATTAAATTTTTCTTGCAGCTCTTAGTATTAACTTAACAATACAGGTCAACAAGAATAGTAATTTGTAGTTATCTAATGAACTAACTTATTTATAGAAGTAGGCGTTACTTTACAGAATTCCATAGTTCAAATGTAATGATAGAGTTGTTTTGCTATAATCCGCGTTTGTTAAGAAAAATCTATGTAATGCTAATTGTAGGGAGCGAATTTGCGTCGTGGAGCCTAGCTATTGACAATGCGGTTACGGGGCGAAGTGTTCGATAATATTGTCGTAGTGAATGTGTGTAGTGCTTGTGTAGTGTGCGTGTTGTGAATGTGTTTTGTGATACGTGCGGTAGCTAATCCTGCATGTTTAAGTTATGAAAACGGTACTATGTAATTCCGCAACATAGGCCTCTACAAAATTATTGTTGTATGTCTGTTACGATATTGTGTTAAATTAAAATTTAATTTAATTTATGATCGGAAGCATGACAAATGCTCGCTAGTTGTTCATATATAATTACCTTTAAACTTCTAATCGACTTCAATTATAAGTGAACAATTGCATGTTGTCATATATATCTGTATCTGTATGTATGACTGTATCAATTGTTCGTACGTATCAAATCAAATGTAATCGTATAAAATGTCTATGGCAACGTATGAGACTAAATCATGTAATTTTTAATGTAATCCTATTCCAGTTGCCACAAATAGAAGCCCTTTTATTCTCGTTGCAATGTATTTATAACAGCGATATTTTTCCTTTTATATTTATTCAATAAATGAGGTAACTAATCCTGCATGAATAATGGATGAGAACGGTTTTGTATCCTACACTTAGTAAAACAAAGATATTCTTAAATTACAACAAAATAATTTTATCATAACCTTTGTAATTAACTAACGTTGTAAAAGAAGTTTGCTTTTCTTACCGATTATCGCTGTATCGTAGAATTAAGCTGACCATAATTTCCTCGTTATAGTTTCAGAGGCAAGTTATTCGTCTGTGAGATTCTGTGTTTCCTGAGTGAACGGTCAGTTAGCTTTCACGGAGGAAGTAATACAAGCAGACTTATATTTGGGTACGTAGTGTATTCGATGTTTGTTTTTTCTCCGCTCAAATGATTAAATGCGACTTGCTTATTCGTTCAAGCGTTCTCACTTGGTCATTTAACAATATTCTGGGATCCGAGTTCTGGTTTATTTAAGTAAAAGATTTGGACGTTGCATAATAACAAGAAATTGTTTATACTGTAATGTATGTCATAGTAGTAAAATTTGCTAGTGAAGAAATAATCTTATTTGGTAAATTATTATTAATACACGAATATCTTTTTTTTTATAAAATTAAACGTAATCTTTTATTGTTATTCAATATAAATGAATTATAAAATAAACAGGGATAAAAATAATAAGTCAGTTAAATAATTAAATAAATTATTATCTTAGTTATCCGGCTGAGTAGAATAGACCGCTCTCATTTCTTTTGGAGGTATCGTATAAGTCGATTAAGGTAAGTTACCATCAGGCACGCCATCTGATGGTAACTTACGGTTAATCGGTG
Organism: Morpho helenor; assembly: GCA_029227775.1. NCBI lineage: Eukaryota > Metazoa > Arthropoda > Insecta > Lepidoptera > Nymphalidae > Morpho > Morpho helenor. The sequence continues at coordinate 8,592,732 of JARGCU010000006.1, forward strand.
GTTGCAAAATAAGTAGCCAAAACATGTGGCAATATGTTTTGTATGTTGATGTGCCGACCCCATTTAGAGTGGGATAAGCGCATAAAGTTCGAATATGTCTCCCAAAAATTTGTATCTTTAAATATAAGTTTATTTGAAGTATATTTTACATATTAATTATTAGGTTTTGTGATTAATGTGTAAATATATGCTCACGTTATACATAGTGACAAATGTGTCTAATTCCACTTTAAATTGCCTTTCGCCAATGACCCTTTTGACTTGAGGTTGATTCGTCTAAAGGGAATTCTAATTACACTACACTTTTTGTTGTTTTACGTAACATCAACAACAACTTTAGCGGGAAACTTTTAGCGTAAATAAAACAACATTATACAATGGCAACACCAGTTTAAAAACAACGGAACGCCTAAGTTGAGCCAACATAAATACCTCTCTGGCTTGTTTTTACTAAATGAATATTTCACGGAAAAGGTTAAAAAGCTCTGCGTATAAGAAAATTCAAATTGTTTAAATGTTTTGTAGGAAAGGATGTATAGATGTTGAATATCTAGTGGTATTTGTAATAGCACGTAATATCTTCATTTAAACACAATATTTAAAAAAATACGCAGATAATCAGTGATATTTACACTTTATTATACTTACTTTTATAAATATATTCTATTGTATTTATTATATAATTATATTTATTATAATATAAGTTTTTTATTTCATATTATTAAAAGGTCCATTTTATTTTTGTTATTATTGGCTAAATTTTAAGTTAATTTTTCATTTGATTCACTGTTCTTTATTTACCTCCTTCTTAATTTTAGACTGGTTGCCTGGAAAAGATTCCATTCCGGAATAAGCCCGCCAGTGCGAATTATGTTGTTCTTTATTTTTATTTGCACTAATGCAATAAAGAGATAACAAACAGACTAACGAGACTGTGACATCTCAGCGGTGTGACGGTGTGATTCTTTTCAGGGGGGCACGAGTTCAAACCTTTGGCAGGTACCAATGAGTTTTTCTGTTAAAACTTATGTCTTATTGATATTTATCGCACGCTTTTTGATGAAGTAAAACATCGTATAATACCTGCACATCTCTAGAGCATTCTGGGAATATGTGTAACCTACAATCCGCGTTAGAGCTACGTGGTGGGTTTTTTCTCCCACCCTTTTCTCTCAAAATTGAGGTCTCTGCCCAGCAGTGAGTAAATAGCAGGCCGTGATGTTAACACGTAGTTTAAAGAGAGTTCGCAGGTACACACCTGTTTTTTGAACTTGCAGAAATATATATAAGTATAAATATACAGCTTCTTTTAAAGTTTGTGGTATCCGGCTGAGTAGAATAGACCACCCTCATAACATACGGAGGTGTCGTAAATAGCAACTAAGGTAAGTTGACAGGCCCTGTGGTATCCACTTAAGTAGCATAGACCACCCCCTTTTCATACCGAAGTGTCGTAAAAGGCAACCAAGGAAAGCTGACGTCAGGCTAGGGGCCGCTCGTAAAATAACTAGCCAAATCATCTAACAACATGTTGTGCCCATCCCACTTAAAGTGGGATAATGGCAGAAGAATGATAATCTACAAGTACATTGGCTGCTATTAATGTCTAGACATTAGTAGAAATATCAAACTCAGACGTTGTAGATAATTTGTTCAAGATTACGCTTAACTTAATATTCAAACTCAAACATTAATTATAGAATAAGAAAGTTTTTGTTTGTGAAATTCTAGTAACTTCGAAATGTCTTTGATTAGCAGTGAATAGAACATGATAATTGTTATTTGCGCTTCGCATACATAAAATTTAATAATTATTAATTAAAATAAATGCATTTAAACTGTTTATTTGTACAATAATTAACTCAAAATGCTAATTAAGACATAAATAACTAAGTACTTAGCAGCATGAAATTCAAAATATTCTTTATTCATGTTAACTTGTCAACAAATGCTTTTGAATCGTCAACTCTGTCCCTACCGAGAAGAGCCAGCAAGAAACTCGGCAATTGCTCTTCTCAAAACATAATTCTTATAACGAGTTACATTTAGTCATTACTATCTTGTACATGAGGGAGGAGTAGCTATATCCACGCATTGTTATCATCTAATTAATCCTCAATAGTATAGTAGGCTCTCTACGCCGTGAGGTATCCGGCGGAATAGAATAGTACCCTCATTTCTTACCGAGGTGTCGTAAAAGGCGACTAAGGTAAGTCGACCCGCAGGGTGGTGTCCGGCTGAGTAGAATAGACCATCCTCATTTCTTACCAAGGTGTCGTAAAAGGCGACTAAGAGAAGTTGACCCACCGTGTGGTATCCGGTTAAGTAGAATAGATCACCCTCTTTCTTACCGAGGAGTTGAAAAATACTACTATGGTAAGTTGACGTCAGGCAGGCGGCCGGTCGTAAAATACGTAGCCAAATCATGTGACAACATGTTTATAACATGTTGTGCTGACCCCACTTAGACTGGGATAAGGGCAGGAAGATGATGATGAGTATAGTAGGCTTTCTGTATTAGACTCCCTTTAACAGTTTTTTAAACCGCTGTAATGGCAAAGCTAAAATTGATTGCGGAACTTTCAAACCCACAAACGACTTACGTTCTTTTGCAAGGCGCAAAGCAGGAGCCGCAAGCTTACGAGTATGTAAGTTTCTACTTTATCTGTCATCTTTATATTTATCTAAATGTTGTATGAACGAAAATTATACATAAAATTTGTTTTAATAAATTTTACAGTATTTAAAATGCATAAACGTGTACATGTTAAGTATTCTCTCATGTATGAATAAAGCTTTTATCTCAGTTGTTCTAAATCTACCCGCATTGCGGCTAGCAGCGTCAGGCTTCGCGTCAATAATTCATCATAGTATACAACTGGGATCAAATTGACTGAAGTAATATCGATACAAACTTATATCTCAGAAACATATTGTTAAGTTTTGTTCAGATGAACCAAACACAATAATGTGTTTATTATATAATCGTTTTATAATAATAATATAACATCCCAACCATAGAAGTAAGAACGTGTTAACCTTACTAAGCTTCGAGAAGGCGCGATTAATTTTCTCTCAAACTTTTTAAATTCTAGGATACATAAAGTATTCCCGCTGTGTGGTGTCTGGCCGAATAGAATAGACCACATTTCTTACCGAGGTGTCGTAAAATGTGACTGAGGTAAGTTGACCAGCCGTGTGGTATCCGGTTGAATAGAATAGAACAGCCTTATTTCTGACCGAGTTGTCGTAAAAGGCGACTAAGGTACCGCCCGTAAGGACCGTAAGGACCCGCCGTCCTGAGTAGTTAGTAAAACTGTATTTGCTCTGAGCATTATCGTTTAATTTGTTATTAAAAATGAAATTATGCAATTAATTTCCATCCTATGTGCGTCAATAAAGGCCTTTTCAGTGAAAGAAGTGTTATTGTTTTTTGAATATACATCGATTTCGGAAATTATACCAATTACTAGTTTTTTTTTTGCTTTTTAAAGTCTGACAATGTGCTGTAGCAGTAAAATAATAAGAAATAGAAATCTTTTATTAGCACTTGAGCAGCTAGAATTGTAAATTACAAACCGTGTTAAAATTTTACAATATTGTAAAATCAAATTAGTTTTCGAAATATAAGAAGACACGGCAAACATTTGACTTTTACAATCTGTTTTGGGGCGCCATAAAATATAAACAATAATTATGAAAAGTATTTTTATCAGAGAATAAAGGAATAAAATAAACCGAGCGAGACTGTTTGAGTTAATTTTATGCTTGAATAATTGCGTTAATTGCATTGCCAAGTCTACCTACAGATGGCTTGGTTAGACTAACGTGTGCTTATATTATAAGGATCTACAAACTGACCAACTAACACAATATATACAAAATAAATTATTATTGTGACCGTCACGGGTTCAATTCTCACTGAGAGCCAACATTGAAAAATATTGTTGATTCATCGAACCGTATGTATGTATTTAAGTTTTTATTTAAAATTAATTAAGTATATATTTACGAGTTGTCCGTCACCCATATCACAAGCATTAAGTTTTTTATATTGTGGACGGACGCCCTCTGTGTTTTTGTCCTACAAAGGTAAGTGAACTCGCCGTGTGGTAACTGGCTGAGTAGTATAGTCCACCCTCATTTCTAACCGAGGTGTCGTAAAAGGCAATTAAGGTAAGTTGACGTCAAGCAGGTGGCCTACCCTAAAATAACTAGAAAATCATGTGAAAATATGTTTATACATATTCATGTTCATTTGGCTAAATATGTGACCCCACTTAGAGTGTGTAAGGGCAGGAGAATGATGATAAGCACATATAGCTGGTTTCTAATTAAAAATGTTAGTAAGCGTTAAATATAGTATGACAAAACATGTCGCGACGACCGCTTTAGAGTGAGATAAGGGCAGGAGGATGTAGTAAAAGTAAAGTAACGACCTGTTACAATCCCACTGCTGGGCATAGACCTCCTCTCTCCGTTTCTTGGGAGAAGGGTTCGAGCTAAGTCCTACCACGCTGCTCTAATGCAGATTTGTAGGTTGCAAATATGCCCTGATTTTTCTAGAGACATGCAGGTTTCCTCACGATGTATTCCTTCAAAGCGTGTAATAAATAGCAATTATAAATTAGACATGTAAGTTTTAGAAGAATAACTCAATGGTACCTGCCCGGGTTTGTAGAAGAAGTGATTGAGTAGAATGGGCAGGAGGGTGATATTTATTTTAGCCAAACCGAGTGGTCTAAAATGTCAAAAAGAATATTTTGGCTAAGATATTTTAGTTTTTGTTGATATCTTTATAGTTCGTAACTAAACAATATAACACTTTTAATTAATTTCAGAACCTGTTTACTCTTGGGCCAGCGATTGAAAGCCCTCGCAGTGGTCAGCATTTCTATTGACTTTCCAACTAGCAACGTGATTGAGTCTGGGCTAGCTAATTGAATTTCAGTGTTTGGGCCGGATTTTTCCTTTCATTCATTTGCAGCGTACAAAGTCATTTTTAATTTCTCGTTTGTGTTAGACTGTTATTAATCTCGTATTAAAATTAAATAGTTGTTAAAATTATATCATGCTTCATTTTCCAACCCTGAAAATATCTTCATTAGTTTATAATAGATGTCGCTTTTCAATGTCCTCCTATTCCTTTAGCATTAACGGGATTTCTGTAGTCTATATGTTACATCGGTGTATAAGAAATAATTGTGCCAAATTTCATCGATATTGGTCCAGCGGATTCGCCGTGAAAGAGTAAGAAACATATATCCATACTCACAAACTATTTATAATATTAGTAGGATAGGACGCCGTGTGGTATCCGGCTGAATAGAATAGTACCACCCTCATTTCTTACCAAGGTGTCGTAAAAGACGACTAAGGTTAGTCGACCCGCCGTGTGGTATCCTGCTGAGTAGAATAGACCAACCTTTTTCTTACCGAGGTGTCGTAAAATACGACTAAGGTAAGTTGATGTCAGGTAGGCAGCCGGTCTTAAAATACGTAGCCAAATCATGTGACAACATGTTTAGAACATGTTGCGCCGACCCCACTTAGAGTGAGATAAGGGCAGGAAGATAATAATAGTAGGATAGGATAGGATTTATAATATTGGTAGCATGTGATTCACGACATATTCGTAAAGCGTCCTATTGGCTTTCAATAAACGCTGACTTACAGTACGCGAAAGATTTAATATTATTTTTTACAAAGCTTTCTTTTGTATATTTAATTAGTGGAGGCTGCCAAATTTTTGCCGCATTGACATCAATTTTTTAAATTGAATACTGGCAGGATTCCAGGCCATCAACAATTTAGTGAGCGTTATCAATTTATTAGACCATTATTGGTTTTATTTTGATATTGATATTGCTTTCTATAATGGGCTCGGGGTTTTATGGAAACAAATTGTTAAGGCGTGTACAGACTAGACTTTTAACAACATCTTTATTGTACGAGTGAGTAATATTGTAAGGCCATTATATTCTAAACTAATCACAGCTGGAATAAATCTAGATCTGTTGACAATTCATTGCAATATTTTTTAAGCACATACATTGCGTAGATATTTGAAAGTGCAAAGTATAGCAAACTAATGTAATCAATAAAACCATAAAGAACTCTAGCCGAACGTCAACTTCTATAAATAGTTCTATCAAAAGAAGTATAGAAATGAACGAGAAATATTCACCACTGAATCTATACTTATTTTAAAACAAAGTCCCCAAAAGTTGTCTGTCTGTATGTAATCGATTTTCTCAAAATCTAGAGAATGGATTTTTGAATGGTTTTTACTAAAAGGTAGTGCAATTTTTTCGGTAGATTTAAATTAATTTTGTTGGTGAAATTATGTTGTAAAAAACTTTTCCGCTGGAAACTTTACTAACATTATATTTAACAGACATTACTAAGAGAATTGTAGATCTACAATACTACAAAAAAGTCAGCAATAGCTTGTCTCTGTCTCTGGTAGTTAACTCACAATAAAAAAATACCCTTAAAATTAAAAATGAAAATAACTCAGAATAAAAATAACGGGATTTACTAAGGAAAATTTTTGTAACAGATTGATACATGCGGGCGGAGCCGCGAGTACAACTAGTATAATATAAAATAGAGAGCTTTAGTTTACCTATAACTTTGTCAATGTTTGCTCTATCATAAACTTAATTTATTTGTTATTTTGCTAGTAAAAATGGTATATTCAGTTTGATAAATTAAAAATCAGTGATTCAGCAAAAAATATTTTACTAGTGTAATAGGAGTCGCATCACCAATCTACTGAAATTGAATTTAGTTTTCATTTCCATAGTAATGTAATTTTTGATAGTTATTACTTCTATAAAAAGGCAGTCAATTAATTTTGTTTTTAATATAGCAATCAAAGTTATTGAGTACAGCAGGGTAATGAATTAAACTTGAGATTGAGATTTATTGGCGACGTTGTTATATTGTAACAACGACGTGTGGTATCCGGCTGAATAGAATAGTACCACCCTCATTTCTTACCAAGGTGTCGTAAGAGGCGATTAAGGTAAATTGACCCACCGTGTGGCATCCGGTTGAGTAAAATAGACCACCCTCTTGACGTCAACTTACTTTAGTCGTACTTTACGACACCTCGGTAAGGAAGAGGGAGGGTGGTGGTGGTATTTAACCGGATACTACACGTTGGGTCAACTTACCTTAGTCACCTTTTACGATACCTCGGCAAAAAATGAGGGTGGTCTATTCTACTCAGCCAGATACCACAATTCTTATTACACACATTCTTGAATGTCAATATATCAATATATCACAACGCGACTTAAAACTATCTTCTGTAATTGCGCTTTCTAACGTGTTAAAACTGAATACCATAAAATAACTTATATAGACCTGCAACAAATATTCTAGTGCAGTTATTAAAGAGCTTTTAGTTGTTGGAAATGCTGACAATAGTTGTAGTTCATGCGGCTGAAAGGCCGTTCATGAATGAAAATGGATTCTATTGCGGATTGTTTGGGATGTTACGACTATTAGTTAGCACTACGCAAATTTGAAATTAAACTGAATGATCAAACAATATCAATTTTACTTTGCATAGATCTGTTTTGTTAATGAGCGAGTTAATGATAAAAATCTGTCTGCATGGATTTCGATTGCATTATTTTGTATGCTTATGTAATATCTAACCTATTATGCAGTACTTTTTATAATTATTCATAGTAAAATATGTCAATTACAAAGTACCAGTGTAATTCAAATTTAAATTTATAATTTTATAATTTTGAATCGTTAATTCTGCTGGTTCGGAAAGCTGTTTTTACCGAGAAACTCGGCGGTTGCTCTTTTCAACGTTATACTTATAACTAGTCATTACTATGTTGTACAGAGTCATCCAGTAGCTATATCGAGTAGCTATATTCTTACCATCTAAATAATCCTCAACAGTATAGTAGGCTTTTTGTATCAGCCTCTCTTTAATAGTGTTTTTAAACTACTGTAATGGCAATAGATTATGTACGATATGTATTTAACATTTAAATGAGTTAATCTTGTTTGAATATATAAATTGAATTGAGAAAAATTTATCTAGCTAGGTTTCATTAAAAAAAAAACGTTTATTCCTGTTTTCGTGCATTGAAAAAATTCTAAAATGTAGAATTCAATCCAAAAGATATTTTAAGCTGTCAAACGTAATGCTGTGATAGCCTGACGGTAACGGGTGGATCAATAATTTCGAAAACCCGGGTTCGAGTCCAACATGTCACCGTCGCTCTCTTTATTATTATTTTTTTTTTGCATTTTTTTAATATCTTTTCAAAAATTACCGAGCAAGGCTTGGTCACCTAGGTACTTATTTTTATATGTTAATAATTCATTTCTTTTATGACTGCAATTTCTCAACCTTAATGTAAGATTTTAAACATCTGCGAGAATGTATGTGAATAGTTTACAGTACTAATATATTATTTCATTTGATTGAACATTTGCTGTAAAGCCATTAAAGGGCGCTTCTACAGTCTATCTGTGTATAAATAAAGTCCTTTGATCCTTCTAGGTGCTGTGTAAATGTGCAACTCTCAAAGAGAACTCGTAAACAAGACAGTCAATAGGAAACAATGTACGAACCTTTGCATACGTTAATAAATTGTTTTACTAAGGTAAATGAATGCTTTTTAGAGTAATCTTGTAAATTAAAATTTGTTTGTACCATATTACGTAGTTAGGATATTTGGTTATAAAAATATTAAAAGTCTCGTTATTATTACTTGCTACTTTATTAATCACAAGTTATCAAAGAGCGACTTCGTTTGTCTATTTTAAGAGCAATGCTCTCAATTATGCACTGTTATTTCCTGTTTCTAAGGAAAAAACGTTTTTGTTTTATCCTAATCCGCTGGACCAACATCGATGAAATTGGGCACATCTAAAACGGTACAACTAAAGCCGTATAACAGACAGGCAGACTTGCAACTTATAATATTATGGATGTGCCTGAGATATTACTACGATACTATATGCCTACCTATGGTTATAACGTCAATAAACTATATGCCTTTGATTATAATGAGAACAATACTTACAAATAAAAGTGGAGTATTATTACAATATTATATTGTAATAATACTCCACTGTTTTTGAAATACTTATTGACAATTACTCTTGTTCGCTGGTACGGCACGGCACAAAACATTCACCATATTACCTTTTCCTCTTCAGCAATTGTTTTTGAAAGTAATACCAACATACAGAACTTTAATTTGAGACAACAAATTATAATTATAAACAATAACATATTTACCAACATTTAAGACCTAACAATATAAATGATACTAAAGAATAAACTCAGCACACAGTTTTCGGCAAATGAAAAGATCAAATTGGCCCCGTTGAGTTAAAATCCAATTTCAAAGGTTTGTAAATCAACCTTTCGGGAGTTCAAAAGCCGAAAACGAGTAATGAAAGCGACCTTCCTTTACATAATTATTCCTGAAGGCGCTAAATTGTTACATTGCCTCCATTATACCAAACATTCTACTTTGATGAATGGTATTTCTTAGGACTGACGTCTTAGAGGGGTCATTTCTGCATCTCTATATTTTTGTTCGGAGGAAAATTAGTAATTGACAAGCATATAGGAGTAGTACGAAGTAGCTACCGACGTCTAGAAACACCAACGGAAAATACAGCGTTGATAACTCGTTTTAATATACCTAAACAAGTGAGAATTTATACTCTAGAAACACGAAGTATAAGTAAAGATCTGTATGCTTAGTGTGAATTTTTTTAGCCTACTATTAGCGTAACGCAGATCTGTATGACGGCACCACAGTGACATCTAGTGACCGCTGTTTTGCCATTCAAATTAGCGTTACGCTAACGGGATCGAGTCAAATCGATCTGGCTAGGTTTCAACAAAATAAATTACCGTTTTATCTCTGTCTTCAGGCACTGAGAAATGCTAAAATAGTTTAGAATGCTAAGGTTAATTTAGCTGTCATTTGTACAATTGTAACATCTCAGCGGGAAAGGGGCGGAATAAAAGGAAGGCGGAAGAAATGAAAATATCCGGATCAAGTCTCACATGTCATCAGCCCTTTCTTTTTTTAATTGCATTTTTTTATATGTTTTAATAAAATTACCGAGCAAGGCTCGGTTACCCAGGCACTTTTTCTTAAAGTTGCTGCAAGATAAAAAACTTTAATACCATACATAATATGTAGCAGAATTAAAATATATTATTTTATAGTAATTTTCTGATTAGTCTCGAAAAAAACTAAAATTTTATTGTCAACAAAACATGATGAGCTCATGAAACTTTTTTATAGAAGTTGTATAAACTATTACTTCATGGTTGATTAAATATGCGAAATAAGGGCCACAAGACACCCTACAAAAACCTACTTTGAGAGAAGCCTTCAGCGTCTGTTTTCTTATAATAAATAAACGGAATTGGATATCCTAATCAAACTCATCTCAGAATATTGGCCCCTAAAGTTTCCCCTAAAAATATTTCACATGAAACAATCTGCTTTATTTTGTAATCTCAAAGTATAGATAGAACATTTTCTTCCATAACCTGACCTTGTTTGAATCTTTCGAGTCGAAAAATATTCTTTTTCTAAATTGGCCTTATTTGGAGCGATAAGAGGACTTTTGAACAGTCGTTAAACTGACAGAGTTTTCTACAAGAACCTGTGTTTGAATGATAATAAAATGTTTGTCCGAGATATATTTATTCATTGTAGTGAAAGAAAGCATGAGCTCTACCATTAACATTCCAATTTTTATTGTATCTGTGTGGTGGGTCTAAGCTCCAATACATCACTTAGGAGAAGGCATTTGTCCAGAAGTGGGACATCGTGTTAGTACTGTTACGGAATTAAGAGAATCAGGTTTATTATGTTGGCTTCTAAATTTCATCGTTACAAAAAGACAAGTACTACAATCCACAGAAGTTTATTTATAAATAAAATATATTTTAAAGCAAATATATAAATCATCAAAAGTGAATATATTATATATTTTGAATTAACCGCAAAACCTAAAAATAAGGAAATGGGAAGCTAAGAACTTAATAACACAACACGTTTCATGACCTCAATATCTTAATGAGTATAACACGGAATTTCATGAAAAATAAATTTTCTCTAAAAATTTGCCTCCTAAATTTCATCACAACTTGCTTATTACATTACGAGTAAAGAAAAATTTTATTTAGGGCTACTGATCGCTATCAAATGTGAGGTTAAATAGCAAAAACTTAGCTCATTCACTGTGATAATTCTAGAGAATTCTGGGGATACATATCACTACATATTATAAAACAAAGTCCATATTTCCGTATGTACGCATAAAACTTTAAAACTGCGCAACCGATTTTGATGCGGTTTTTTTTAATAGATAGAGTGATTCAAAAGGAAGGTTTGTACGTATAATAACATTCAATACGAAGTAGAGAAATACTGTAATTTTTGAGGTTTCTGTAAATAATTACATTTTTTTCCGCTTACATTGCAAACGCAGGCTAAACCCTACGAGATTTATCAAAATGATGTACTAAGTATTTGTACACCTTGAAAAGGTCTACAGAAAAGTCCGCGATGGTATATGTCTATCTCTTATGGATAACCCACAATAGCAGTTTTTTTCATTTACTTTTTACGAAAAATGATGCCTTACGTTCAAAGCAATTTTTATACAATACAGCATTAATCCTTATCCAATTGAGTACCTTAAATAAATAGTTGATTTAATATAGATCAATATTGCCGTTTACAGCATGTAATTTAAGTGAACATTTTCGGAGATATTACAGATTTAAAATCCCGCGAGGAGGCCGCGCTTCGACCTATAAGCACTTCGAATTTAGCAGCGACCGGAGGCGCAACTAAATGTCCTTCTTTCAAGTTTATATTGTCTAATGATAAAAAAGCTATGAATGTTGTATGTAAAGACATTGTCTAATCAATTGTAAAAATAAATAATATCACTACATAGTATAAAACAAAGTCGCATTCTCTGTCTGTCCCTATGTCCGTATATCCCTATGTATGCTTCAATCTTTAAAACTATGCAACAGATTTTGATGCAGTTTTTTTAATAGATAGAGTGACTGTAGAGGAAGGTTTACATGTCTAATAACATTCAATATGGAGTAGAGAAATACTGTAATTTTTGAGGTTTCTGTAAATAATTACATTTTTTTCCGCTTACATTGCAAACGCAGGCTTAACCCTACGAGATTTATCAAAATGATGTACAAGTATTTGTACACCTTAAAAAGGTCTACAGAAAAGTCCGGGATGGTATATGTCTATCTCTTATGAATAACCCACAATAGCATTTTTTGTCATTTACTTTTTACGAAAAATAATGCCTTATTTTTGAAGCAATTTTTATACACTACAGCATTAATCCTTATCCAATTAAGTACCTTAAATAAATTGTTGATTTAATATAGATCAATATCGCCGTTTACAGCATGTAATTTAAGTGAACATTTTCGGAGATATTACAGATTTAAAATGCCATGCGGAGGCCGCGCTTCACCCTACAGCACTTCGAATCCAGCAGCTATATCGTTCTTTCCAGAGTTTGTTTAACGACAAGGAAGCTGTGAATGTTGTATATAAAGACATTCTGTAATGAATTGTAAAAATAAATACATAGGGAAAATGTAAAAGTAAATAAGTAAAAATGTACTATATGAATTTAGATATTCCAAAGATAGCAGGAAATCTTCTTGGTATAGGGAAAGGAAATTGTTTTTCTCCAAATTTAACGCTTGCGGGCCACGGGCAGTAATGAATAAATCAAAACTACTGGATCGGTTTTAATCATTTTTTTACACTGAATGACATGGGATATATATTTTATACCCGTGCGAAGCAGGGGCAGGCCGCTAGTAACTTATAAATCTGCATTGGAGCAGCGTGGTAGGTCTTAGCTCTAACCCTTCCCTCTAGAAAAGGAGAGAGAAGGCCTATGCCCAGCAGTGGGATACTAGCAGGTAGTAACTTTACTTACTTTAGCTCAAATCCTCGGAAAGAACATTATCGTTAGGTCAAGATACGATCCACAATTAATTTAAATTAACGGTGATTATATTTCTGTTATTGCTGCGAATGGTGTAAGTTATTTTGACGTTAAAGCTTTTTGCATTATTTATAATTTAACAATCATAGAGATTATGTTACCGCACAAAGACTGGAAGACACTTAATTGAACATTTATTATTATATACGGGCAGTATCGGGATTAACGGCTAGTCACCAATAAATCTTTGTATTAGGCACGTACAAATAAGTCTTTTCACCGTTGGGAGTTGATAGTTACGTGACTTGGCTATATTGCTGCTATAAGCTGCTGTTATGTAAGTCCTGTGTTGGCTTGTATGTGATAGGTATCTGAGTAAAAGGCAAAACAAAGTGGATTTTGTTGGAGCTCTATCTAGTTGATTATGCCTTAAAATAAAGTTAAAGAATAGATCACCCTCACTTCTTACCGAGGTATCGTAAAAGGCGACTAAAGTAAGTGCCTTAAGATATCCGGTTGAGTAGAATAGACCAACCTCATTTCTTACCGAGGTGTCGAAAAAGGCGACTGAGGTAAGTTAACCCACCGTGTGGTATCCAGCGGAGTAGAATAGACCACCCTCATCTCTTACCGAGGTGTAAAATGCAATTGAGGTAAGTTTACTTCAGGCAGGCGGCCGGTCGTAAAATACGTAGCCAAATCATGTAACAACATGCTTAGACCATGTTATGCCGACCCCACTTAGAGTAGGATTAGGACTGGAAGATGGTGAAGATGATGTTTGTATTTATTTTATGTGTATAATTAAGTTGTCTTAGATGGTAAAGAGGTCATTGCAAGATGATATCCGAACGCCGTACGTACGAACGTTAGAACCCTAGGTATAAAGAACATTATCAAAATGTCTAATTAAGCTAAGGTTATATTAGTTATCTGACCCTTTCTTGAGGAAGTAAATCTAGGTTTTTTATGCAATATTCCTCAGTGACTGGAGCGAAGTCTTTAGACCGTATGTTTATTGGTTCTGGTTGTTGTTGCCTAGTTTTTTTATTGCGTAATAGGCGAGCGCTTGACTGCAATCATGCCTGATGGTAAGCGATGATGCAGCCTAAGATGAAGCGCGCTTGCCTAGAAGATGCCTATTCACATTAGCTTTAAAGATACCCATATTAAATGAACTGGGAAAGATAGATCCCGGGAGAGAATTCCATACCCTTGCTGTGCGCATTAAGAAAGAGGACGCGAAGGCCTAACTTCGCCTCGTAAGAAAGTTCAGAATTTCTAAACAAGTGAGTGAGCGAGTTACGGTTGCAATCAATAAATTTGAATAATTTTCAAATCAGAAATAAATAGATCTGTACCAAAACCAGATTGAATGGCATAGCTCAATTAGCATTAATCCAATTGATCGTATGGCGTCAAAAAGTCTTGAATAAATCGATATCTATTAGTCTGCCGGTCAAAAGATCAGAAGGTAAAGGCACCTTCTAATCTTCGACCTTAATTTTTTATATAAGAACTTGAATATAATTTTAAAACTTTTTCATTTAACTTAAGAACATTGACTTAATTCATCAGTATTATAATATTAAATTCTAATTAGTTTCATATTTCTACTTCGAAAAATATTACTAGATATCTGGATGTTTTTTGGTATAGAGGATGCCTTTTAGACTATTGTTGTAATGAAGAATCCTACTAATATTATAAATGCGAAAGTTTGTGAGTATGGATGTATGTTTGTTACTCTTTCACGGCGAATCCGATGATTCAATATCGATTAAATTTGGCACAATTATTCCTTATACACCGGAGTAATATATAGGCAATAGAAATCCTGTTATTTCTACAGGAATTGGATGACATTGAAAAGCGCCATCTATTATCAACCTACCACGCGACAACAAATCACGCGAACGAAGTCTAAAAGCTACTATTATTATATCACACTAGCAATCGCCAGTGGCTCCGCCCCTGTGCTAAGATTCAAACCGTGATATAGTATTTTGTTAACCACAGAAATCGTTAAAGTGGGTTAACCTTAAAAGCTAGACATATGCTGTCGTGGACTTTTATTTAGAACTTTTAGAGGGGAACAATTTTGTAATACATGATTTTTGAATAACTTTCACAGTTTACTTAGCGCACGCAAGGAAAGTTTTCAATTTTACCGTTTTCGCAATATATTTTTTTGCTGCTACTCTCCTATTCGTTTTAGCGTGATGTTATATATAGCCTTCCTCGATAAATGGACTATCACTGAAAGAATTTTCAAATCGGTCTAGTAGTTGCTGAGATTAGCAGTTTCAAACAAACAAACAAACAAACAACTCTTCTGCTTTATATATTAGTATAGATTCCTTTATACAGTTCTATAGCCATCAGCTCCATAGAATAGCGGTTCAATAACTACAAGCCCACTTTCCGGGCGCCGTCGAGTGCTTCTCGATCAAAGCAAGTTTCTCTACATCACTGCCGCGTCAAATAGCGGTATAAATTCAAGTGGTCGCCATTTACGTCCGCGTCGACTGCCTTTGTAATTGGAATATCTGGCTGGATGTTTGTTTATTTTATTTTTTTGCCATTTGGTGTCCGACTGAGTAGAATAGACCACCCTCATTTCTTACTGATATGATGTAAAAGGCGACTAAGATAAGTTGACCCGCCATGTGGTATCCGGTTGAGTAGAAATCACCCTCAATTCTTACCGAGGTGGCGTAAAAGGCGACTAAGGCACGTTGACCCACCGCTTGGTATCCGGTTGAGTAGAAACCACCTTCAATTCTTACCGAGGAGGCATAAAATACGACTAATTCATTCATGCGGCCAGTTGTAAAATACGAAGCCAAATCACGTGACAACATGTTTATAACATATTGTGCCGACAGGAAGGTGATGATGGGATATATTAATATTTTTTTTATATATAACAGTGATTTTAAATTATTATAATTAGTTTCATAATTTAATTACTATTTCTTTTGAGAACTGAAAAAAAGGAAATTCTTTAAGATTGCCGAAATAAATAAAGGTGATGAAAAACTAATGGGAATATTATTTTGCTATAATCCGCGATAAAAGAAAGTATATGTAATGCTAAATGTAGAGTGACTATTCGTTCTCATGCCTGAGACATGTAGAATTTGTAAGAACTCATGCACTACCCTACACCTATAACACAACAATACACAAGCACTGCACACATTCACCACCACAATCTCACCAATAGTTTAGCCTGAAACCGAAGTATCGTCAGGAGATAGACTCCACGACAAAATCGCAAAGGTGATGAAGTACATTACATATTTGATATAAGCTTTCATTGCAAATCTGCGCCAGTTTCAAGCTTATCGATTGTTGACATTGTTGACCGAGAAACCTAAGGGGTTTAAATTTAAACTGTCCCTAACTTCCAAGCCATCTTAAAGTAACTAAAGCAAAACAGCTCAAGCATCGGACCTGAAACTTAATCCTTTGCAAGTCTGTGGAGGAGTTACGTTGTTTAGGCAACTATGTCCCATGTACCTATACAAAACTATTAAAACTCAAGGGCATTTAACAACAGTAACATCTTAACCACTACATAAATTTAGTCAAATTTTGTGCATAAAGTCATAAATCGCCTACGCTAAAACCTGACTGAATTCCGAGAAAAAAGTAAATAGTAATGGCCTTATACAATCCCACTGCTGGGCATAGGCCTCTTCTCTCCGGTTTTGGAGAGAAGGATTGGAGCTAAGACCTACCACGCTGCTCCAATGCCGAGCAGCGTGGTTACACATATCTCCAGAATTCTCTAGAGATATGCAGGTTTCCTCGCGATGTTTTACTTCACCGAAAAGCGAGTGATAAATTGCAATTATCAATTAGACACATAAGTTTAATAGAAAAAATCATTGGTGCCTGCCGGGGTTTGAGAACTCGTGACCTCCTAAAAAGAGTCGCACAGTACACACCGCTGGGCTATCACAGCTTCCGAGAATACCCATGAAATATACACTTTAACCAGTTGTCGTTATTTCAATTATTTATCCATCCCGAATTTGATGCTAAGACCTTGTTTGTGATACAAATATCGTCCCATCTTTAAATCTTGTCAAAACAGGTACAAAAAAAGCATCATTTATTATTATTTCAATTTTTCAGAAGCCGAAAATACGCGAAGAAGGTACGGCTTTGTCGTTATATGTAATCCTTTTAACAAAGAACGTTATAACGAGAAGGTTGTATCGTAAAATGTATATGATGCGTTTTCCAATGAAGCATTTTTGTTAACTTTGTGTTTAGTATTCTATAAAAACAACGATTACAAGCCGTTTGTGGGATATTTTGGCCCTTTTATGCTCACATTATCAGTTTACCGCTGTATTTATCTGAACGGTTATTTCCAAGAATAACTTTTGATTGCATACTTTGTTTGTGTATCATTATCTGTATGGTTATTGCGTTATTTGATTTAATTTGCGCAAATTTTGATTTTATCTAAATCTAATAAAATTAAGAAATACTTATAATTGTTTGTATCTTCTCTAAATATGTTTGGATAAGTGTTTGTGAAAGAAAAACTTTATTTTTTTTTTCATAATGTCGAGGGATATTGGGTAGTATACAATTGAAGTTATAAAAAGCAGCCGATTTGTTTCCTCTCTTTTGTATTTCCTCTTTTACTTATCTTGTTATTTTTACAATCTGTGAGCAGTGAACATTCTGTGAGCATTGTGTGTGTGAGCAAATGCACTTGAGAGGATGTCAGTTAAAAGTAATTTTTGATCGCAAAACCGAAATAGAAACATACTGCTAAATCAGTAAGTTATAGGTATGGCGACAATACCTTTATTCGTTGCCTTAATTGGTGGTCAGAAAGCACCCTTAAGGCGACGTTAGCTAAAAGCTTCTGCGTCAAAATCTCCATATTTCTTCGCTTTGCTTTACACTAAAAATACTATCTTGTCAGCATCTAATAAAAATGAATTGATATATTTTTTTCACTAATATTGTAACATACTGTTAAGCATTTATATTAAGAACATTGTCTTTTAAGCGACTTACTAGTAGTAAAATATGTTCTTAGATACACAGCCTGGTTTAGAGCGTAAATCCTTTATCCGTTTTATTTTTAAACTCTGTCTAAAGGTCAAAGGAAATAATGAGCAAGGAATGAATATTCATGGCGACCCACTCCTATACTACGTTATTTGCCATTTGCATAATACTTGGTTGCTCTGAATCATTTGTGACTACTCCATCTATTTTTAATTTCATATCGCTGTTCCAGAAGAACAATTTTTTTTTTTTTTTTACAACAATGCACATGTACAATTATTGTGTCCCTGGCTCCCAAGCTAGTTAAAACTGTATTTTGGGAACCAGTGCCCACCTTAACTTAGTTCAACTTATATGGACAGGAGTAAAAAAATATATAAATTACGATGACAAAAAAAAATACAATTAATAAGGAAAAAAAGGAATTTGTATAAAACTAATAAGAACAACATTTAAATGTTATTCATCAAAATTAAAAACGAAAACAAAAATAAAAAATATAAAACAAAAATTAAAAACTTATATTACAGCCGTGTGTGTGTGTGCATGTGGATGTATGTGAATGTGTGTCTTAAAATAAGTGATTTGCATGTAGGTAAGGTATGTGTGAGTGTTGTGTATGATTGTGTGTATTTTAGAGTGTTTTAAATAGGGGTTAAAAGAATATTTTCAATTTGATTATAATCCAATTGTATCAACCATGAAATAATTTTATTTTTAGCAATATGTTTAGTGTTAGGGTAAAAATCCAAATATTTGTTTATTTTATTGTATATAAATGGTGCTAAATGACTAAACAAACAATGACGCAACTGCGAAAAGTAAAATTTTATAGGAGACGCAACAGAAGTCAAAAAAGTATTGGAAATACTAACAGTGAAAATAATGGCAAATAAATGTATATAGGAAATATGCTTTACTTTTATTTTAACTCTTTAATCAATTTTTTTTGGGTCTCTTATAATATTTTTTTGCAGTTTAAGCAGTTGCGTTATTGTTCGTTTGGAACAGAGATATTAGATATAATAAATTTATTAATGCATGTATGTTTATGAATAATCTGCTTTTACAAAGACTTTGTATGCGTTCAATATTTTAAGTCTTAGGTACGAGGTGCAATATATATTTTACAATCGTGGACAATTAACACCCAATCGGCAAAGAGTTTACGAGTATGTGAAATGATTTCACTGTGTTGGGTACATCTATGCAATATTATTATCCTAAAGCGCATGGTGTAATTTATGTAGTTATTAATAAAGTGGAAACACCGTGTGGCATCCGGCTGAATAGAATAGTACCACCCTCATTTCTTACCGAGGTGTCGTAAAAGGCGACTAAGGTAAGTCGACTCGCCGTGTTATATCCGGCTGAGTAGAATCGACCAACCTCATTTCTTACCGAAGTGTCGTAAAAGGCGACTAAGGAAGGTTGAACCACCGTGTCGTATCCGGTTTAGTAAAAGAGACCACCCTCTTTCTTACCGAGATATCTTAAAATACGACTACGGTAAGTTGACGTCAGGCAGGCGGCCGGTCGTAAAAAGGTAGCCAAATCATGTGACAGCATGTTTATAACATGTTGTGCCGACCCCACTTAGAGTGGGATAAGGGCAGGAGGATGATGATTAATAAAGTGGATATTTTTCGAGAAAAGTCGATTTTACCTACCGCAAATTTTTGTTTAATATCACCTATTCATCATCACAGCTTGAGTAAATTTGTCAAAATAAAACAACATATAAAGCGGGCCCTTCATACCTACTTGACTTAATTTGTTTCGTTTCAGTCAGAAAATGTGATACAATATAAAGTCTCAAAAGGGAATTGTTTGATCAAATTTGTTCTTTCCTTTTTCTCAACGAGCCCGCCCAGGGATAGAGTAACATAACACGTCCGTGTTAAAGTGTCCTCTTTAATTAGGGCATGTTGATAGTAATCAGAAAACTTGCAAGAAACGTGAAGGAGGTCAACACTCGAGCCTTCGTTATTTATTGAGCGAACTGTCACATTAAGAAAACTATAAGGTGTTGTTTATAAGTCTCATTTTCTGTTCAATACTTCTGTAATCTACCTCGGAATGAAAGTCAAAAAAGTTGACTTAAAAAATTTGTTAATTAATATCCATTTACGCTGGCAATAATGGGATTTTACGTATTCAATAAATTCTCCAGAGATATAAAGAGTATATCATAATGTTTTCGTTCACCGTTCAAAATGCACTTAACCATTTTGAATTATAAAAATCAATTAAGCTCATCATTTAAGGTAAAGTTTAAGTTAAGCGCTTTTTACAATAACTTAACGGATTTAATGTATGGATTTGGTTTCCGTAATGAACTTAAATTTAATTTGTTAATAAATTGTTAGTATAAGTTTCTTCATAAGTAAGTTGATGTTTTTGCATCTTTGAAAGTTTTACTTGTACAACGACAACAGTAGTCAGACGTTTTCAAAGTTCCCTCTTGATTGCTATTTCTATTTTTATCAATTGTTTAACAGATTTTTTTGTCATTCTCGTGATTTGTATGATTTTATTACTTTTATAGCAGTTCAATCGGTATTAATATAATGTAGTGTGTTATAATCTTCTTTCACAGATTTTTTTCATGAAAATATTTTAGGGTTTACTGAAGGAACGCTAATTTCAACGCTGGTCCACCTAGAAGAAATCATAGACCAAAGCTACTAAAAAAAATATATTAAACAATACAACGCTATGCTCAAAAAATGGAATGAATCTGTATAATAATGTTCAAAGCTAGAACCATGTTAAAGCAAATAAAGGGAAATTAAAGCTCTATTTAGTTCTACAAATAAGACAAAATTGACCCGCATGAGTAGTTTAGTTTGAAATAAAGTTACTATTAGCTTTAACTTTAGTTGAATTACGTATCAAATTCGGTTGAAGAATAGTATAGTAGTAATATAAAATATACTACATTTCAATTATTGGAAGATGACGATGTTATTTGGAGGCAATTTTATAACGTAATCTACAATAAGTGTTAAAAATAAAAGCGTGATTAAGGTTGATTATAATTCCGCATGAAAACTTTAGCGCTTAATGATTTGGCAAAGCATTTTACGACCGGTCATCTGCCTGACGTCAATTTACCTTAGTCGCCTTTTACGACACCACGGTAAGACATGAGGCTGGTCTATTCTACTCAAGGTCCCCGAGGTGGTCGATGCATCAGGTGCTCCCGATGCATCGTCCAGCGGAGGCAGGAGCCACTTTTAGAGAGGCCCCGACCCAGAGGTGGCGCACTCTGGGGTACAGAGTTGCTGCTGGCGGGGATGGGGGCAATGTCTTCATAGGTACCCTATCTCCGCCACCAGCAGCGTGGTGGAGCACACAGATTGTTTTAGTCGGTGCGAGTCCGACATAACCGTCGCCTGTCCCCGTCGGGCGGCAGTACCTATAAGGGGTTTTTTTCCTGTCTCAAAAAAAAAGGTTTATTCTCCTCAGCCGGATACCCCACGGCGGAGAAAACAACAAATTGTTTGAATTATTCCGTGAATATTTTTTTTCCATATTAGAATGCGCTAGAATGCGCATAGGTTAAATTATGCTCAAAGGCCCGACCGATGCTATAAGTTAAACCTTACTATCGACACTAATAAATAAATAGAGCACAAAATACAGTTCCCGTATTTAGAAAAAATACTTGTTTCTTGCAATAACTACACACGCCTACCAAAGGAATCTAGTTTCTAATCTTCAGGAATGTCAAAGGTGCGGTTTAACATTTCAAATAAGCTTAGGCGCTATGTATTTAGATTCGGTTGGAGTTCCAAGTTCTTAGAATTCCCCTGACAAAGGTGGCGGACATTCTGCATGATAATTTTATGTTTCTGCACATTAAACGTTGTTTTTAAGTCGACAATCCTAAAATGTTTCCATTTATTAGGTAGTATTGTAATTATTGAAGGGAAAAGCTTGAATATTGTTTTTTTTCTATCTCTAATATTGTGCCTCGGCCGGGTGGTATCCGGCTGAGTTAAAAACAGCCTTCATTTCTTACTGAGGTTTTGTAAAGCGCGACTAAGGTAAGTTGACCTCAAGCAGGCGGCCGTTCGTTAAATACCATACATTTAACAACATGTTTAATATATGTTGTGCTGACCCCACTTAGAATGATGTGACTTAGTAATTTTAATTAGCTATATATTGTATGGTAAATTGGAAACCAAATGTATATTAAGTTATCTTTAATCTTTCATATTTAAATGAGTTAATCTTGGATATATTAAATGAGTTAATATTTTCGGAATCTCGGAAACGGCTTCAATGATTTTCCTAAAATTCAGCATGTTTTGGGGGAGAAAAATCAATCTACCTAGGTTTTATTAAAAAAAAATCGTTTTATACCTGTTTCTTGGCATAAAAAAATATTAACATTTCAATTTAATATGAAACACTATTTTTGCCGTAAATTGTTAAGTCAGTGTAGATTATTCTATACTACCCAATAATTTTTTCCTTTTTTTAAAGTTTTTTTTTTATTTTGTAAAAAATTACCAAACAAAGCTTGGTCAACTAGGTGCTTTATTTAAATTTCAAATCAAAACTGGAACGTTTTAACTTCATGACATAATTTGAACAGCAGTTGCAGTTTCTCCTTTTATAGGTAAATCTTTATGCAACAGCTTCCAACACGTGCCAACCGCTTAAACCTGTCTTTTAGCAAATGTTGAGCTATGTAAAGCAGATGCAAAGACACCACGTCTTACCTACGCGATATGAATAACTTATTCAGGAACTGACGCCACAACCACATGTCGATATTTGTAATGGCATACTCTATTTTACAAAGAAAGAATATAAAATTATAGCATGACAAATTGACGAGAGCAAAAAATTTAGTTCTCTTAGTGTTTACAAGTAATGTAAAAGTTTTTAATGTTTTTAATTTTTATATAGGTATAGTGTAGTATTTAGGAAGGTATTTAAGACTTTACAAAGAAGACGCCTATTCTAGAGAAAAATGGCGCCGCTTGATTAGGAAAACAAACCCCGTATAACAGAATATTGGATAGAAAATAATAATAAAACTAATCTATTCTTCAATATTTAAATAAGTTATTCTTGTATGTATATATAAATATACTTTCAGATTCTCGGAATAGGCTCCAACGATTTTTCTGAAATTCAGCATGTAGGGCGACTAGAATCAATCAATCAATCAAAGGTTTTATTTAAAAAAAAAAATATCCCTGTTCTTGGGCACTAAAAAAAATTAAGAAAATAGGAATAGATAGGAAGTCATAATGTGAGCTGTCAAATGCAAGGCTTCGAAGCTTCGAAGCCTAGGTTCGATTCCTACATGCCACCCGGCGATTTTTTTATTGCATTTTTTGTGTGCTAAACATATTCATATAGCAGTTTTCTGTGTTAAAAAAATTACAGTCAGGTACTTGTTTTAAGTATGCTAGAGATATATTTAAAAATGAGATGAGCGAAAAGTTCATTTTCATAAAGCTCGTCTTGAGATCAAAACTTAAAACAGGTATTGAAACGCTTGCTTTATTACAGAGTTTTGTTAGCGTGTTTTAAATGTTAAACGTCACTGTAAAAGCGGAAGCTAGCAATATTTGTTTATGGGTAATATTTACCTCCCTTTTTCATGCTGTAAAACAATGTGTAACTTTACTTTAGTTAAAGGTTGTTTGTTCAAGGCTTCATGGTTACATGCGTATATAAAATTTCTTTTTAACTAACAATGCTGCTTGCAAAATTTCTATTATATTGAGTATATTGTTAATGTTATAGTCTTGAAGAGGTCACATTATGATTGGGCTATCATCGTTTTCATCATCATCGTCTTGCCCTTATCAAAAGTCAAGTTAAAGTGCCTTATCAAAGGACAAAAGTCCTGAGAGTCCTAGTGGAATGTGTTGAGAGATGCCATTAAACCTCACTAAGACCATAGCAACATAGCGCCAGGGTTGCCAGAAAAAGACCAAGGACGACAGCCTGATATTTTTATAAGTACTGAAAATATCAACTGAGTATGTCTTATCGTGTATCATAGTGCAGGTATGTTGCTAATTGACCTTCTACTTTCTTGAATATATCAATAGAGTATATCTAAATATCCGTGAATTTGGGAACTCTGCGAGTATCCTCTTCGGGAGAATCGTGCGCTTGCTAAAACCTTTCAGCATCAGGATTTTACGGAAGAGAAAATAAAACCCCCTCTCTTTCTCTCTTTATGTCCCTCTCTTTCTCTATTTCGTCAGCCAATAGACGTCCACTGTTAGACATAGGTCTCTTCCAATACCCTGCGACCTTTTCGAGGAAGTCTTTCCACCTCGTAGAGGTCTGCCTACGCTGCGTTTCGTTTTGAGACTCCAACGTTGAGTAGTATAGACCACCCTCATTTCTTACCGAGGTGTAGCAAAAGGCGACTAAGGTAACTTGACATCAGGCAGGTCGTAAAAAATTATCCAACTCATGTAACAACATGTTTAAAACATAGACTGGGACAACGACAGGAGAATGATAACTATTGTAAAAGTTAAATTATGATTTAGTAAATAGTATGTTAGTATTCTAGTAAAACTATAGATTTTATAATTATATTGACTTCTCATCCTTCATATATAATCTAGTTACCGTCATATCCAATCTCTGCCACGGGTGGGAATAGAATATTCCCTCCCGTCATCCATCATTTTATAAATCCGCAAGTATAGGCATTTTCCGTTGATTTAATCAATAATTATTATATTATAACGGTGTGTGTCACACATGTGTTGAATTTGGTCTCTTTCGTGGTGCAAGAAATACATTTTCTTGCTACAAGCAGTGCCTCGTTAACAATAAACATGAAACACGTTGAAACACGTTGAAAAACATTTTGAGGAAAATGTCGAAAGGAAAAAGGTTGGATGAGAAACTTTTGACCGCTTTTCTTAAATTTTTGATGCTATACGTTAGCGTTAAAGACTTCTACAGTGTTACTTGATCAATTCTCCTCCTGCCCTTATCCTACTCTTTTACGACGCCTCGGTAAGAAAGAAGGTGGTCTATTCTACCCAGCCGGATACCGCACAGCATGAAAATAACAATAATATTATAGAATATAAATTTAATACTAATAATTTTATTAATAATAATCAGAAGTTAATTATTGCAACTGTTCTGGTACGTATTTGTAGAACCTCATTTCCAGCCCGTTGAATCTTAGAATGCAGTAATTATAGACAGATTAATCTTCATATTATAATATCAAGGCATGCTTAAGTCATATTTTATATTCGATGAAATCTGTCAGATAAAATAAACATGTCAGTATTGAGCCGAAATTCCCAAGAGTACTTTAGAATAATGTTGAGAACACAAACATTTTGTTATCCGGTTCACGCTTCACTGGATTAACGAGAAAATGTTCTTATACTTGGATGAAGTACATCTATATAATTTAAAATCTATAACAAAAATGAACGCTATGAATGGTTGAAGAATTGGTATTAGATTTAAATGATTGTCGTTTTTTTAGAACAACTCAAATTTTCGAGTGCTTTAAAAACTATGTTATAATAGAAAATATAATTGTTTAAAGAAAAAGTTGTTTATCAAATACCATCAAAATATGTATTCAAGTAAGCTTTTTCGAGCTTTCGAATCAAAGTAATAATAAAATTATTTTGCTATTATCAACGATAAATTAAACAATCATAATTTATAGAATTAGGCTAATTTTGCGGAGAACAAAAGTATTAATTTGTTTATTACTTTTGTTAACAATAATAAATAAACATTAATAAATTTTATTGCGGATTATAAGCAACTTTTGTATTATGGATCTCGGCAAAGTAACGCCTAATTCTATAAATCACTTTTGAATCTTCAATGTTTAATAAGACATGCAAAGTTAAGTGTAGTCGGAAATTTTGCTTATTTTAGATTACACGAATTCTAGAAATTCCATTTTACCAACAGGTTTCATGTTTTTATTTTACTATAAAGACATGTATAAATGTTAAGTTTGTTCTTAGTTTTGGTCGGGCAACTGATGTACAAAACTGATATATGTTTTTTTTTAAAGAAATAATAATAATCAATATATAAATATAAGGGACACTTACAAACTCGGTCGTCTATCCCCAAAGTAATAATAATAATAATAATAATAATAATATTTTTTTATTGCATGAAAATGGTACATAGGATATTTAATATGATATATAAGGATACAACATTTTCTGCCATTTCGGCGTGCAAAAATATTAAATAACATATATCTAAAATTAAAAATAAAATAAAAAATTAATAGTAATAAAAGTCTCAAAACAATTCCATTTTATCTAAACTCTGTACATCTAAAAGAAATTCTTCTACTGAGTAATAACATTTCTTTAACAATATTTTAAATAAATTTACTTTAAACAATCTCATATTTTGATTTTTAAGGGTTTCTGGCAGCTTGTTATAAATGCGTATGGCCATACAATAAACATTTTTCGCAAACAACTGAATTCGTTGTCTAGGAACTACGAGTTTATTTTTGTATCTATTTGGCTTCAGAGCCGTATCTGCCTTGTTTTGAAATCTATCCCTATGCTTGTGAAACAAATATGGAAACTTCTAAGTAAGTAACTTAATACTTGTGTTATGGTAGACAGACAACTGGTGAATATATACTTATATAATTTTTAAATAGATACTTAAATACAAATATACACCCAGACTCGAAGACCAACAAATTCATTTATAGAAAATGTTGGTCCTCGGCGGGAGTCGAATCCGCGACCCGCGGAGCTGAAGGCAGGATCACTATCCACTACGCCAATGGGCCAGTCAGAGTCATATGGATAGACAAACAAATATAAATAAAAGACAAATCAATAAAGATGTACATCACACTAAAAGAGATCCCCACTCAGTTTTTATACCGCAGGACTAGTTTTTAGTAGGCCCCATGTGTTTTCTTTCACTCCTATTTATTACACTATTTCAAACGAAGTATTTACTATTCCGATGGGTGTATTTCGGAGAAAAGTTTGATCAAATGCTATCTGCTCACTGATGCGTATAGACCTCAAAGTTATTGAAGCTGATTTATTGAGGGTACTCAATAAATATTTAGTTTCCTTGAAAATTATTCGGAAGAAACATATACTCTTTAGATAGCTTGTTATTTGTTTGGGTATAGACAAATAAATTCCGTTTTGTAGTTAGGAGATATTATTTACTAATTAAACATGACCCTCTTTCGCCTGGATTGACTACGATATTTATTATTTGCTTTAATATCCTGTTCCTGTTAAAGCCGTCGAATTATTGCTCTGTATAATGTTTTCTATCTTTTAGTGATAGTTAAGTTCTTCCAAATAATATCCCGGATAATAGATGGGTGGGTAATTGTTAGGTATTGGTATCGTGTGAATGGATACTAATATTGTAAAAGCGAAAGTCTGTTTGTCTGTTACGTTTTCACGATTAATCCGCTTGCTCAAAAATAATGTAATAATAATAGTAGTTTCTGTAACGTTAGTTTTTTAAATTTTGAAGTTATTCAAAATAATTATTACTGTGTGGAAGAAATATTAGTTCACTGTATATATAAGCTAAATTTTTCGTAGACGGACGCTCATGGACTGCAATAATTGTGCAACTAAAAAAATACCTTAGATTAGAAATAAGTGTAAATGTTAAAATACACATTTTTTTAACAGCAATACCGGCAGAAATCATAATTAGTTAATATCCCACTGCTGGGTAAGCGCCTTTATTCTCTGTTTATGGAAAGAAGGATTAGAGCAATTCGCATTTATAATATTAGTAGGATACTAAAAGATAGATAGATAGATAGATAGATAAAAACTTTATTGTACAAACACCTAAAACACATAAAAATACATACGGACTTAAAGTAAACTTATGTATACGTACAAAGGGCGGCCTTATCACTGAGTAGTGATCTCTTCCAGGCAACCCTTCTTACAGGATTATCAGAAAAAAAAAGATATTATCGTGCCCTTACAATATGAGCAATTAGAGTGTTGACGTCTAAAATTAGTGGGTATACTTAATACAAGCACTCAAGCGACCAAGTATTCAAGGCTAAAGTTCCTTGAATAATGACATCATTTCTCAAGTGACGCTGTGAGAGGGATGTGAGAGTGCCATTTAACGGTATCTTTTCAAGTTATTGGGTGCTGTTTTCACACAAAATGGGCTCACAAAGATATATTATTTTCTTTGAACACGCGAACGATATAAATGCATAGTAAAGTAACGGTCTGTTACTGTTTCCCTGCTGGGCATAAGCCTGCTGTCTCCGTTTTTTGGAGAAAAGGATTGGAGCTAAAACCTACAACGCTGCTCTAACACACGTTGATTACACATATTACACATATCCTTAGAATTTTCTAGTTATATACAGGCTTCCTCACGATGTTTTTTTTCATCGAAGAGCGTGTACAACATTGCAATCAATAAGACATTAGTTTTAATATAAATCCTCGTTGATGCCCGGGTTTTGAACCCTCGAAAGAGTCGCGCAGTGTCACCGCTGGCCTATCAGAGCTTATTTAAAAAGCCATAGATGTACTTAAATTTTTGTTTCTTGCAACCAGCTTAAATTTTTAAATGAAAATTTACTATTTATCCAGCTAAAACTCCACGAAAATCCACGCGTCGAATTTCAAGATCATGGAATTTTCAGTTTAAATGGGAATTACGTAATAAACATCTTTAAAGTAATTCATGGTTATATATATGGTTTTGGTAAAAGACATTTGTTTACGAGTAACAATCACCATAATCAAAGGACTAAGAAAAAATATCTGACTCATTAAAAATTTTATAAACAATACTTTATGGAATAGTTTAGTTATCTTAAACATTAAATGTCTTTGGTCTTCATTTATTAAGGAGTATAAAAAACGAATTGCAACAACGTATTGGTTTTGAGCTGAAATCTTTCTCTCCAATGCCTTTGCCCAGTAATGTCATAGTCACAGGCTATTAATACTATCTACAATAGAATTTTCACTCTATATCTGTCTATTATCTTTAAACATAAATTGGGTACATCTAAGCAATAGGCTTTTTTATACGAAACCAGCCCTCTTGTAAGTGATAAAGATAAAAATTACGAAGGTGATCGCCATTAAACATCTATTCAAGAGAAAGTTTATCAATTTCCGTACCTATATGCAATTAGGTTAAGTAACATCTAGTTCCATATAAACAACATTTTTCAAAAAGACTTGGCAAACAGCCCGTTTCTCACGTCTTTTATTTCACTCATTTACCCACAAATCATTTTATATTCTGCCGTGTGGTATCCGGCTGAATAGAATAGTACAACCCTCTTTTCTTACCAAGGTGTCGTAAAAGGTGACTAAGGTAAGTGCCTCACCGTGTTGTATCCGGTTAAGTAGAATATACCACCCTCTTTCTTTTCGACGTGTCGTAAAATACGACTAAGATAAGTTGATGTCAGGCAGGCGGCCGGTAGTAAAATACGTAAAATAACTAGCCAAATCATGTGACAACATGTTTATAACATGTTGAGCCGACCCCACTTAGAGTGGGATAAGGGCAGGAATGATTATGATGACCCGCAAATCATTTTATTTACCTCGTTACTACCACTAGCTCAATTAGACACGGCTCATGCTAATAAGGCGGTGAATAAAATGGGTGAGCATTAAACCAACATCAAAATTTCTTCTTAAACGATTTTTATAGCTCACTGCGCGCCGATGTGCATGACTACCTCGCAAATAAATTCCTGCTTAAATTTACGGAAGGCTTAATTTAGAAAACGATTTGATTCGTGTTCGATGTTTAATTTAATAAAAAATATATGAATACTAAAATATAAAACTGAAGAGTTTGTTTGAACGCGCTAATCTCAGGAACTAATCTCTACCCATTCTTTGAGTGTAAAATAGTCCATTTATTATTATATTGACTGGCCCGTTGGCGCAGTGGGTAGTGACCCTGCCTTCAGCTCCGCGGGTCGCGGGTTCGATTCCCGCCGAGGGCCAACATTTTCTATAAATGAATTTGTTGGCCTTTGAGCCTGGGTGTATATTTGTATTTAAGTATGTATTTAAAAATATATAAGTATATATTCACCAGTTGTCTGTCAACCATAACACAAGTTTTAAGTTACTTACTTTGGGGACGGACGACCGTGTGTGTAAGTGTCCCATATATTTATTTATTTATTTATTGAGGAAGGGTATATAGTTTTAGAAGTAGGTGTCTCTAACTAAGAAGGTGTGATGTGGTGACCCCAAATGAAATGCGTGTTCACTTAAGTATTATATTTTATTGACCGCTCTGGTCGTCGGTTAGCTGTGACTGACTGTAACTATGGAGAGGTTTACATTTTATAATATTACACTGCGTTGACCGTGTTTCCCGGAATCGTACAATGCCATTATACGACACCTACATACTATATAACATCACGCTAAGATGAAGAGGAGAGGAGCAGCAATAAAAAATATTTCGCAAACGGCAAAATCTAAAGCTTTCCTTGCATGCGCTAAGTAAACAGTGAATGTTATTCAAAAATCTTTTATAATTAACTGACGATAACTACTTTTATATTTAAAATTTCAATTCGGGAAAAAAATTGTGACATTCTGATTTCCATGCGGGCGAAGTTAGTTTAAAATAAAATCCAAAGGTTAAAATAAAATATTAAAGTGATAAGTAATTTTTAGAACAGTAAACCATACTGAATTTTACCCCAAGTTACTTTTGCGCATTAGAAACCACGAGGAAACTAAAAGATTAAGTCAGTTGACGTCCATACAAATCGTCGTATTACGATTTTCTGAGAACGAATTTCCTCAACAAATTTCCTGGAATCGGAGTTTCTGGTATAACGTTTTAATTTTATGATTTACTGGTAAAACAATACGAGGGTAGATATAATTTATAGCTTCGCTGCAGAGACTAAGTAAATTTAAAAATGATTTTAATTAGGAAACTAACTTGTGCTAACTTAACTTGTGGAGTGTTTCTTATTTTCATTCTGAGAATATAAATTTATATACATTTATATACAGATATATTTATATACAGATTTACTAAACATGAAGCAATATCTATATTTAAATACAATAATTGTGAAATAACATTTAAGATCCAATTGTTATGTAACGATTTTTACTATAATCATACTTGCTGAGAAAGAAAAAAAACTTTATTACGTTTAATAATCTCTTTGCGATTCAAAATAATATTAATGTAGCTTAATAGTACCTATATCAATATATTTAATGAAGACATCTGTGCAATAGTTAGGCTTCTTTTTTTAGGATATTGAAAAAAAACTAAAATGTTTCTAGGATATAAAAACCCATTTAAACGCTTTTACGTATGGCAGCGGCATTGCATTTATCGAATTTTCAGTCTATTCGACAATATTTTCCTTCAATTCTATTTTCCGTATTTTCCTATTTTAGCATATCGTTTTTCGAATGACTTGGCGTTTTAGCACCTATCTCTTATCCTTATCGTTTCGTATTGGAGTTTTATCGTTTTTAAATTCGTTCGGTATTTTAAGTGATAGCTAACTATTTATTTCCTTTGTATGCATCTGTGTATCTGTAAGATTAATTGAAATGTTTTTATTTTATTGGAATAATTTTTATAAATTGTATTAACTTAACTTACTGATCTTTATTCGTCATTCTCCTGCCCTTATCTCACTCTAAGTTGGGTCGGCACATCATGTTATAAACATGTAAAAGGTGATTAAGGTAAGTCAACCCACCGTGTGGTATACAGCTGAGTAGAATAGACCACCCTCATTTTTTACCAACATTCGTAAAAGGCGACGAAGGTAAGTTGAGTCACCGTGTGGTATCCGGTTGAATAGAATAGACCACCCTCTCTGTTACCGTTGTGTCGTAAAAGGCGAATAAGGTAAGTTGACGTCAGGCAGGTGGCTGGTCGTAAAATACGCAGCTAAATCATCTGATAACATGTTAATAACTTGTTATGTCGACCCCACTTAGTATAGGATACAGGATGCTGGAGGATGATTAATAACTTGATATATTGTAGATATGTCAAGTTAGATTCTTAGTCATAAGATTCGTAGTGAGTTTTTTGAATAAATTTTTCAAGATCGGATTCAAGTTTTGAATCCGATCTTTTAAAGTCGTATAGATGTAATACTTAACGTGAACGATGAAAAAAAATAAAGAAAAAATCCAAACAAATTTTAATATACACATTTTTAAACGATAAGTCTATAAACGTTAATACATATCCATTAATTTGATTAGGTAATAATTAGAATTTCCAATGAATTCCAATCCAATGAAGATTTTTAAATACTGTAGATCCAAATACTTAATTTATAGGAGCCTCCAAATTCAACAGAGTTAGTGCTAAGCAAATTCTAGTTCGATCTCAAACAAACACTCCCCGAATGCATGACGTCTAACCTCTCGAGACAAATGCTTTGATACCAGTCAGACTGTCTGAATGCATGATTGGGAATGACATATATCCCCAATATGGAAGCTATCTGCTACAGGGTCAAAGTTCTAAATATGTACACATTATTCGTCACTATTATACGTTTTACAATTACAATTACAATATTTATTATTTTGCCTTAATATTAAATCTTAAAATTTCACGCCGTGTGGTATCCGGCTGAATAGAATAGTACCACCCTCTTTTCTTACCAAGGTGTCGTAAAAGGCGACTAAGGTAAGTCGACCCGCCGTGTGGTATCCGGCTGAGTAGAATAGACCAACCTCATTTCTTACCGAGGTGTCGTAAAAGGCGACTAAGGTAAGTTGACTCACCGTGTGGTATCCGGTTTAGTAGAATAGACCACCCTCTTTCTTACCGAGGTGTCGTAAAATACGACAGAGGTAAGTTGATGTCAGGCAGGCGGCCGGTCGTAAAAACGCAGCCAAATCATGTGGCAGCATGTTTATAACATGTTGTGCCGACCCCACTTAGAGTGGGATAAGGGCAGGAAGATGATGATTAAATCTTAAAATTTCATCGTCATAATTATAAGCCGAACTAAGACAAAAGTGATAATAAAATTATTTCCTTACTAGCAATTGCCAGCGGCTCCGCCGTGTTGAAAGATTAAAACCGTTATGTATTACATAACGGTTTTAATCTTTCATTTCGTTTTAATTTTGATAAATCATAAAAATGGTTAAAGTGGCCGAGTGTAAAATCCGGCTGAGTATAATAGATCTCATTTCTTACCGAGATGTCGTAAAAGGCAACTAAGGTAAGTCGACCCGCCGTGTGGTAGCCGGCTGAGTAGATTAGACCCTCATATCTTACCGAGGTGTCATAAAATACTACTTAGGTAAGCTGACGTCAGGCAGACGGTCGGTTGTAAAATACGTAGCCAAATTATGTGACAACATGTTTATGGCATGCCCGACCCCGCTAAAAGTGGGATAAGGGCAGGCAAGGGTGATGATTATAAGGAAATGCATACCTTGAATCTTTGGTTTCTAGATTATGTAGTTTGTGACTTGTTGGCACAAATTCAGTTTAATTAATTTATAGAATTAGGCGTTACTTTGCTTACTTTAGAATATTATTTTGCTATAATCTGCAAAAAAAGAAAAAAAAATGTAATGCTAAATGTAGAGTAAATGTAAATATTCGTTCCCATACTTGATACATGCAGAATTTGTATGAACTCATGCACTATCCGACACCGATAACACAACAATACACAAGCACTGGACACATTTACCACCACAATCTCAACAATTGTTTCACCCCGTAACCGAAGCATCGGCAGGAGATAGATTCCACGACAAAATCGCAAAGATGGCTTTGCGAACGAATAGTACACTCTACATTTAGCATTACACATATTTTCTTTTATCGCGGATTATAGCAAAATAATATTCTCATTAGTTTTGTATTCAGTTTAATATAAAAACTCGTTTGTTCTGCCTGAATATTTATTAGGGTCGTTAATTAATGTGTTTTAAGCCTGACACGGGCTTGATCCTTCGGAGCTTTAACTGACTTTTGATGAAAAATCTTGTAACATTTTGTAAGGCCTCGTTTGAATTCGGTCAGTGCTCTTTTAATTACTTGGCTAGCTACCGCCCAGATCATTCTCTAATAGATACAAAAAAAAAACAGTACCAACTTTGATATGCATGATTCATTTGGATTATATAATCATTTTTTATTGTATAATATGCGAGCGAACATGGAGTGCAGTTGCCTGGAAGATGCCTGTTCGCTCTTGCTTTAAAGATTATCTATCAAAGAACCTTCATAGACTAACCATTAATATTACCAATACCATTACTTGTAATTAACAAATGTTATGATAGAATTATTATGCTATAATCCGCGTTTGTTAAGAAAATTTATGTAATGATAAGTGTAAGAAGCAAATCCCTTCTCATACCTTATACAGAATTAGTTTCTGCACGCATTACAAAACACCGCCACCTACAACCTATACAAGTACACTTTCACATTCGCTAAAACAATCTCGAAAATCATTTCGCCCCGTAACCGCATTAAAATCAAATTGTTATTTTATCGTAGAGCCTATCTCCTGATGTTACGGTTCCACATATTTTTTTATATTCTAAAACTAGCTGTGTCAGCGGCTTTGCAATGCTTAGAATTTTTGTAGAGCTACAATTCTCTAGTACATTACTTTAGTGTATCCCTTTTAGTTTACGCAACGCACGCGATAAAGCTAGTAGCCAGCGAAATTTTTTTTAAATCACGCGACCTCTTCAACATAATTTACATAAAACCTTGTCTTGTTATGCTTAACCTTCCGGAAGAAGAGCACTACTTTTTAGTAAAAACCATAAAAAAATCCGTTCAAAACATTTTGAGAAAATCAATCACATACAGACAGACAGCTTTTGGGGACTTTGTTTAATAATAACTATAGATATCTATCGACTTAGGTCACAAAGTGGGGATCATTAATTACTTTCTGTCACTAAGGCATATCAAAATGAAAGGCCTTATAATTTACAGTTTGTAATACCGTTACAGTACTATAAGTTTTAAACGATATTAATCATGATATAATATTCCGAAGTATCAAACTATTTCACACAAAATGGAATTTGTTTTGTAAACTTTGCGCGGTACACCCACATAACTTAGTTCATTTTAATTCCGTACACTGCGACATATATCAGACTCGGCCCTGTCACAGCCACGTTTGCCTCATATTTTGAGCTTGAAACTAAACGCTCGCATCGTTACAAAGGATATTTGTCTTTGTTAAACCAGAGAGACTTTTATTACACTGATGCAGTTATTAGGGACATCGTGGTATGAGTAACTGATACTATTTTACATAACGCACGACTCAGAAAAAGAAATAAAGAGCGCGTAAATAAACTCTCATCTCATTGTTTGGTTGAAAATCACGTTACGTTAAGTGTTATACAAAAGGCGTAAAATAAAGGCGTAATTTTCATGTTTCATCAAAACTTTCAAAGTCAAAAAGTCAAAGACAATATAAAACATGTAAATTAAATCGCCAACGAAATCATTATTCTCCTGCCCTTATCCCACTCTAAGTAGGGTCGGCACAACATATTATAAACATGTCATGTTGTCACATGATTTGGCTACTTATTCGAACGGCCGTCTGTCTGACGTCAACTGACCTTAGTCGCCTTTTACGACACCTCGGTAAGAAATGAGGGTGGTCTATTCTATTCAGCCGGATGGCACACGGCGCTAAATCGCCTACGAAATATACTCAAATTTAAAGACTGATTTATTAATGTTGAAACGTTGAAATTCAAAATAAATATTACTGAAAACCGCAACTAATAGCGACACCCGCAACTTCCTTCGCGCCAACTTAAGTATTTAAGTATCCTCAATGACGTAATATGTATTCTTTTCTGTACCTGAAAAAAACAGCAAATTTTTTATCCTAAAAGTTATCCCGGTGTATAGCTTTAAATGTGTCAAATTTTATCAATATTGGTCCAACGGATTAGTAGTAAAAGCGTAACAGACAGACTTTAATATTTACAGTATTAGTATGGATGGAACATTTAATTTACCTTTTGATTTTAAAGTTTGATTTATTTTTTGTCTCTCTATGTTTTAGTGAAGAAATATTTCCATAAAAATAAAAATGTAGATCAGAAAACTCGTGAAAAGCTCAGTTAGTTTAAACGATATCCAGTGACAAGCAAGTAATTAGTTTCTGCACCAAGCTCGCTTTTAATTAAATATTGAAGAGTTTAAGATAAGTAATAACTTAGTAGGAACTTCAAAAGACTTATTGGACGTAAAATGTGAGTTTATATGAAAATAAATTAATTGGGTTTTATATATATTTATACGATCACATCTATACATATTATAAAACAAAGTCCCCAAAAGCTGTCTGTCTGAATGTGATCGATTTTCTCAAAATATAGAAAACGAATCTTCGTACAGTTTTTACTAAAAGATTAAAAACTAAAGTAAACTAACTAAAAGTACAGCACGAAATTTAGAATAAGGCGTTACTTTGCGATTTTGTCAAAGCTGATTTGGTAAAGCTTTTTTGCGATTTTGTTGTGGAGTCTATCTCCTGATGATGCTTGCAAGGCGAAACGATTGTTGAGTTTATGATAATAAACGTGTGTAGTGCTTGTGTATTGTGGTGCCGGTGGTGAAGATTTGTGCATGTGTTTTTACGAATCCTGCATATATCAGATATGAAAACGGTTTATTTCACATTTAGCATTACATATATTTTCTATTTTACTTTATCGCGGATTATAGCAAAATAATTTTATTATTACTTTTGTAGAACATTACGGTTTTGCGTAAATTGAAATAGGAGAAACTTTATAACACTGATTTCCACACGGCCGAAGCCGTTGACACGTCTAGTACACTATAACAAACTTAACGGTTTCTTAGAAAATCCACGACTACCCTCATAGACGATCTATTGTTTTACGTCCGGGAAACAGCGAAAATATCGAGACTATGGTGGAAAATTCTCAATCGTGTCAGCAGCATGGTTATAGTTAGAGACTTTTAAAAATAGCACTTAAAGTTAAAGTTTACAAAAATAGTGGATAGATCAGTTTTGTTCTCTAACATCGTCATTCTACTCCCCTTATCCCACTCTAAGTGGGATCGGCAAAACATGTTTTAAATATGTTGTTACTTGATTTGGCTAGTTATTTTACGACCGGCCCTCTGCCTGACGTCAACTTACTTTAGTCGCGTAATGAGCGCGGTTTATTCTACTCAGCCAGATACCGCACGGCGGGTCCACTTATCTTAGTCACCTTTTACGACACCTCGTTAAGAAAGGGCGAGGATGGTCTATTCTGTTGAGCCGGATACCACACGGCTGTTTAGTTTCCTGTCAGTTTGCAAAATTAGTTTTGCTTGCTAGATTATTATATAGATGTTATAGAAATAGATCCTGCAAGCATCACGCAAGACAATGGAGTTTGGCAAACATGCTTTGAGCAGTCGGCGGGAACAATATGTAATGGATGCTACGTCTGGTAACATGTATTAGGAGATGTTACGTGATTAAGATCAAAGGATGGGTTGAAACATATCGGATTATTACATTTAGTACTAATCCGACTATAATGACATATGCAGGGATTTTGACACACTTCACTTTCTCTTTAATACTAAGCGTGCTACGAATATACGTTCCCTCTTATGCAAGCAGGATTCGTAAACCGCATACATTACAAACCAGCATGGAAGTGGTACTGCAAAATTTTTGTAAAACTTCGTATTGTGTTGCTTAATTACCCTTACCCTTTAGTCAGCGCATGCAAGTAAAGCTTTAAATTGTGCCATTTTCGTACTATTTTTAATTGCTGCTCCTCTCCTCTTCATCTTAGCGTGATATTATATAGCCTATAGCCTTCCTCAATAATTGGACTATCCTACATTGAAATTAATTAATTTTTCAAATCGGTCCAGTATTTCCTGAGATAAGCGCGTTCAAACAATCAAACAAACAAACTCTTCAGCTTTATATATTGGTATAGATAGATAATATAATAAAACATTGTCGTCGTCATTATGTGTCATTGGGTTGTTGAGAAAGAGTAAATAGGTTGACTTTTCAGGAAATCGCTTTTTATTTATTGCATATTGCAAAAATATCGGTTTTTAATCAAACATTTTGTAACTTTGTACTCGTGTGTCTAAATTGCAAATGTCGAATATGTTTCATTTATAATAGTCACAATTTAGTAATTTCACAATTGGCAGTACACCGCATTGCGACCGCGGTCAAATCACATAACTTAATAAGTAGGTATGTTTGATGATTGCATTTGCGGTCTATCCGGATGTTTTTGAGTCACAAAATATGTGAACACAAATACAGAATAATATGCTTTATGCAAATTTTGTTTATACTTAACATTATTAATGGCATCACATCAACTTAAAATAGTCTTTATTCATATAAGCTCCTTTAAAACTTTTGAATCGTCAAGGATCAGTCATGTACTACTTATACTTAACCTTCCCTAAGAATTGCACTATTTTTTTTCGTAAAAACCATACAAAAATTCGTTCAGTATATTTTGAGACATCTACTATATAAAAATAAGTCGGGTTTTCCTTCCTGACGATATAACTCCAGAACGCACGAACCGATTTCCACGGTTTTGCATTCGTTGGAAAGGTCTCGGGCTCCGTGAGGTTTATAGCAACGAAATGTAGGAAAAATTTCAATAGAAAAGCGGGAAAATAGGGAAAATCATTTTTTAAACACAGCGCCATATCAAAACTACTGGATCAATTTTAATCATTTTTTTACACTGACTGACATGGGATACATATTTTATACCCGTGCGAAGCAGGGGCAGGCCGCTAGTTGTTTTATAATAATTAGTACAATTATTAAAAATAAGAAAGAAGGCGCCGATGTCATGTGTGATTCGAACTCGGGTTTTGAACATTTTCGGTCCACCCATTACGTTTGACAGCAAAAATAGTCCTTTGCTTTCAATTCTACATTACACCATATTTTTAATGCCCAAAAATATTTGTAAAACGAATGGTTTTTGGAAAGAATATTTGGGAAAAAAATTGGACGAAAAAGAAAACAGGTGTAAAACGATTTTTTTTAAATAAAACCTTGCTAGATCCATTTTTATCCTCCAAAACATTCAGCAGTAGGGGCATGCTGAATTTCAGTAAAAACGATCGAGCCGTTTCCGAGATTCAGAAAATATATTTATATATATATACACGTACAAGATTAACTCATTTAGGTATTAAAAATAGATAGAATGACAATCCTTAAAGAAAATCCTCACGCTTTCGCTCAATCCTATATATTATCCCGGTGTATAAGGAATAATTGTGCAAAATTTCATCGATATTGCTTCAGCGGATTCGCCGTGAAAGAGTAGCAAACATACATCCATACTCACAAACTTTCGCATTTATAGGATATAGGGATTGTGAAAGCAACAACTTTACATATTCAAACGAGTATGTATAATTATTACCTGTAATTATCTAAAGCTGCAAATTTTAGCACGTTGATAGCGTCCCTGATTACGGCTACCGCAAAGCTAACTGCTCTAATGCGCCTTTGGTACCCCTGATAACATCAAATTAACTACTCTGTTTGTTAATGACCGCTGTTTGGTTTCATATTTAATTTACGAACGTTGTATTTAAAACTGGCTTTTGTAGTCATAGAGTTATTGTAGGGGAGTCACAGGCAGAGGCAACAACAACAACAAGACATTTATTCATTTCTGAAGGCAATATACAATATTATAGGTAGGTACAGAAACTTGAATTTATCTTATAAAAAATCATTAAAATTTAGAAACCAGAAGATTGCAGAAATAAATTGGCCTTCGACTCAGCATAAAAGCAACATCACGCGGCGCTGGTTTTCAGTCGAAACCAAGTGATGCTCCGAATAAAACATCTATTTAAACATAAACAACATGCAACTAAAGTTTAAACAAGATAAAACAAAAAAAAAGTTACGAAAACACTATAATAAAAAACAGGAATTGTAAAGAAAAATTAAATGTAAAAACGTTAAATGTAAAAAAAGTATCGGCCTGTTACTATCCCACTGCTGGGAATAGGCCTCTTCTCTCCGTTTTTAGAGAGAAGTTTTGGAACTAAGACCTACCACGCTGCTCCAATGCGGATTGGTAGGTTATATTGTAGGTTATGGATAGGTAGCAGTGGT
Source organism: Morpho helenor (assembly GCA_029227775.1). NCBI lineage: Eukaryota > Metazoa > Arthropoda > Insecta > Lepidoptera > Nymphalidae > Morpho > Morpho helenor. Next base: position 8,632,990 of record JARGCU010000006.1, read on the forward strand.
TTATTTGACAAAAAATCTAGGGCTACACAAAGATAAGAACAAGTTATTCAATAGGAATCCAAATAAACGTATTTTGTCAGTTATATTCAATTATTTAAATTTTGACAGGTTATTTTAATTACCCATGATTATATACTGCAATTAATTTAACACAAGGGAATATTTCATATTTATTATCATTGATAATTAGTATGTATTTATCTTGGCCTTAATGTTTAATTGTGACAATTACGGTATCGTGATAAATAGTGTACGCTCATACGCGGTAGTAATAATTAAATCAGAGTTATTTATAAAATAAAGTAGGTCTTTATTAAGCCGTGTGGTATCCGGCTGAGTAGAATAGACCACCCTCATTTCTTACCGAGGTGTCTTAAAAGACGACTAATGTAAGTTTACCCACCGGTTGGTAACCGGCTGAGTAGAATAGACCATCAACATTTCTTATCGGGGTGTCGTAAAATACTACTAAGGTAAATTGACCCATCGTGTGGTATTCGGCAGATTAAAATAAATCACCCTCATTTCTTACTGAGGTGTCGTAAAAGGCAACTAAGGTAAGTTGACCCGCCCTGTGGTATCCGACTGAGTAGAATAGACCACTCTCATTTCTTACCTAGGTGTCGTAAAAGGCGAATAGGGTAAATTAAAGTCAGGCAGGCGGCCGGTCGTAGCATAAAACGTAGCGAAATCATATGACAACTTGTTTATAACATGTTGTGCCAACTTCACTTAGAGTGCGATAAGGGCAGGAAAATGTGGAGGTCCATATTTTTTTAATGGAAACAGATGTGACGTCGGCCGTGCCGCCATATTGTCACTCACCTATCGTATGGGTGTATAGGATATTTTTTGATACAGTAAAAGTCGGGATTCTGATTATTGTTTTTTAATACTTTTAAGTCAGACACATTATGCTGCTTTAATATGAAATGGTTCTTAATATACTTTAAATAGGTAACTTTTTATATGTATTTTTCTTAAAAAATGTAGACACGCGATATTGATGATCGTTTACAGAATGTTTCGGAAATTACATTTCCGTCCTACAGTTTTTTCAAGGATGAAAATTTCTTCGGCTGTAGTTCGTTATTAAAAATTAATTCGTAAAAATCGATTATTAAACATAACATGTCAGTGTCCGCTCTATTATTATTTAGGTAATAAAATAAGATAATACGTAATTATTAATATAAATTATATAAAATTAATAAAAATTACAATATTAATTAGTAGATTAATATCAATAATCCATAAATAAAAATGCTATTATATAATATTAGTTTTACCCGCGATTAATTTAGCGTTGTTTTTTGTTTTAAATCACCATCAATTATTTACTATATTGGTATTTTCTATTATCGAAGTAAAAATCGGAGTTTTATCCTTTGTATTAGCCCGATATAAAAACTTAAATTGTTTCATTTCCGATATTCTGAAAAGACTAGGTATCAGAATCCGGTTGCTGCTGTCTAGGATGGATTCTTGAGTACATAGCCGAAAAAACCTCGATATCGAAAGACATGTGATCACAGGAAGTGTCGACGGTAGGAGACCACGTGCACGTAGCCCAAGACGTCGGACGGATTCTATCTCCTCGTGGAGTCTATCTCCTGATGATGCTTCGGTTGCGGGGCAAAACGATTGTTGAGTTTGTGATAGTGAACGTATGTAGTGCTTGTGTATTGTGGTGGCGACGGTGGAGGTTTGTGCATGTGTTTTTACGAATCCTGCATGTGTCAGGTATGAAAATGGATTGTTCACTCTACATTTAGCATTATATATATTTTTTATTTTACATCATCGCGGATTATAGCAAAATAATTTTATTATTACTTTTGTATTATGGTTCTCCGCAAAGTAACACTTAATTCCATCATCACTATCTTCCTGCCCTTATCAGCAAGTGGGGTCGGCACAACATGTTATAAACATGTTGTCACATGATTTGGCTACGTATTTTACAACCAGCCGCCTGCCTGACATCAACTTATCTTAGTCGTATTTTACGACACCTCGATAAGGGTGGTCTATTCTACTTAACCGGATACCACACCGTGAGTCACTTACCTTAGACGCCTTTTACACCTCGGTAAGAAATGAGGGTGGTCTATTCTACTCAACCGGATACCACACGGCGGATCGACTTACCTTTGTCGCCTTTTACAACACCTCGGTAAGAAAAGAGGATGGAACTATTCTATTCTGCCGAATACCACACGGCGGTAACGCCTAATTCTATAAATTATCGTAACATATGTAGTAAATTCCTAGACTTAGTTGTTTCGAAGAAATACTGCAATTCTTGCCACGTCTGGCGCACAATTAGTACGGGCGTACATCTTACTGCGTTATACTTGGAGCTACAATAGTGCCGGTTCACTAGAAAGCTTTAATGTAGAAGGCGTGCGTGATTGCAAGCCAAGTTTCTTTAAAGTACTAATAATTCTGTACGAATGCCGCATTTCTTTACTATTTTAGTTTAGTAACAGGCTGCTAGTATCTTTTTGCTGGCAGGACTTTTTCTTCTGAGACGAGAAGGATTTGGGCATTGATTGATTGGTGTTTGGAATGTTACACATATAGCAAGTAATTACTACTATACAAAAAAATATTAATTTAAATTTTTGGGCGTGACATTTTGCGTCAAGTTTGTTCAATTTTGGACAAGTAGTCCGTAAGCAATCAATAAAAAAAAATCTCTTTCTGGGCATTAAAATTTACATTGAATATATATAACACTATATTTGCCAGAAACTGTCAAGTCATCGTAGCTTATTAGGGGAACGGGTGGTTTTAACAAATGAAAATATCTAGGATCGAGTCACTCCAATTATAATTTTTTTGTTTTTTTTTTTGTTAAGGTGTCAATCAGGTACTTTGCGTTAATCTCTTAATTACATGTTATTTATAAATTTCTTGAACACAATTGACAGTAAACAAAGCCTGTAAGCAAACAATGTACTGATATGCTTTCCAGCGGATTTTTATATAAGACAACCCTCTACATGCACAAACTACTGGTGTTTTTTGGTAAGAAGTTCGGACATAAAATCAGTCTTACAGTTTAATTAAAATATAAACAACCGGGTCACATCGTGATAATCTCGTTACCTTTGTATAAGGTTCAACGTTTCTACAGAGTTGCATCCACCGTGGTCACGAACTGACTGAAGCGCCGCAGCGTCTTCGTTGCAGAGTACTGCAGTCATTATTTTCTTCATCTACCCTCACTTGAATCGCGAAAGTTTAAAATCTACTAGTCTTACAATTTATTCGAAATTTCCACATATCAATAAAATTTTATTAATGAAATAGTGCTACCACAATCGCTACGAACTCCGCTGTACGAATTTTTGAAATCGTTTTAACGTTACACAAGTGGGGAATTCAAGAGTAGATTTCAACAACACACCTGGCTCCATTTTACAGGGCGTGGATAAATGTGTATATCGCTGTTCGTTACGTGCCCGCCTGTTTGCATTTGTCAGCAAAATATGCGCAAATAAACCTCTCATTTGTTACGTTTAACTTGTTTGTAGCATTTGCTGATGTTGCTTTATTAATAATACCTGATATAATTCACTAATTTCAACTATTGAATGATTAGATGATAATAACGTGTCGAAGAAAATCATCAATTTCTATATAAAAAAATTGTTTAAATCATTTAAAAATAACATATAAATTTGTTTGCATTTGTCAGCAAAATATGCGCAAATAAACCTCTCATTTGTTACGTTTAACTTGTTTGTAGCATTTGTTGACGCTGCTTTATTAATAATACCTGATATAATCCACTAATTTCTAAAATAAAATGTTTAGTTTATAATAACGCGTGGAAGAATATCATCAATTTCAATAAAAAAAAAAATTTTAAATGATTTAAACAATCATTTATACACAACATATAAATTTGTTAATTTTGACTGGCTTGTTGGCGTAGCGTGTAGTGAGCCTTCAGCTCCATGGGTCACGGCTTCGATTCTTGCCGAGGGCCAATATTTTCTATAATTGAATCTGCTGGTCTTCGAGTCTGGGTGTATATTTGTATTTAAGTAAGTATTTCAAAATTATATAAGTATACATTCACCAGTTGTCCGTACCATACCTACCATAACACAAGTATTAAGTTACTTACTTTGGGGGCGGACGGCCGTGTGTATAAGTGTCCTATATATTTATTTTATTTTATTTAATTTTTATGTGTGTGTGACTTTTTATAGCTATGTTATATTTGAATAAATCCCAAATAAATAATTCTTACAGTAATAATTTTTCTTCGATGTTAATAACTTCATTATTTTGGATATTCGAAAAATTCTAATTCAAAATATTCTTTATTCAAATAGAAAACAAATTATTTCTTCTTTATCGAGACAAATTAAAGCAATTTCCAGTTTGACCTTAACGTATACAGTATACATTCACCAGTTGTCCGTACCATACCTACCATAACACAAGTATTAAGTTACTTACTTTGGGGGCGGACGGCCGTGTGTATAAGTGTCCTATATATTTATTTTATTTTATTTAATTTTTATGTGTGTGTGACTTTTTATAGCTATGTTATATTTGAATAAATCCCAAATAAATAATTCTTACAGTAATAATTTTTCTTCGATGTTAATAACTTCATTATTTTGGATATTCGAAAAATTCTAATTCAAAATATTCTTTATTCAAATAGAAAACAAATTATTTCTTCTTTATCGAGACAAATTAAAGCAATTTCCAGTTTGACCTTAACGTGAAAACCTTAAACTGTGAATATAACGCAATAATTTTTTTTATAACGTTAATCGATTACACATTTGAAGCGAATCTGTAGTGGCTGATGACTGGAAAGAGGAGCTTAGAAATATAACAGATAGAGACAAGGTGAGATTAGAAACATGGTAATCGAAAATTAAAATTAAAAAACAAAGTAATTTATAGCAAATCGATACCAAAATATTTGCATTGAAATTGTGTTGGAAACGAATCACCGATTTTAATGAACGACTGTGGGAAGCCGGTAATAGGCAATTTAATTGAATTCGAATGAACATGCCAATTTATAAGCGAATCATTGAATTTGTAATATGCCATTGCAATCTGCGGTAAAACTGTAGTGATTGGGGTGTTGTTTAGTAAACATGCCTTCAGGCCTTGATAAAACACCTCTATGTAAACATATATATATAAGTAAATACAAAAATAATCTTAAGTTTTAAGATTTAAAATTATTTTTTAAAGTTTGCTCATAATTTTTAACACTCACCAGTATTACATGCGCTACGCTACGATTTATTACAATTTGCCACAAAAAAAACATTTTTTTTAATATGGTCACTAAGAGTGCGGTATATATAAAAAGATAAAATAAAATATCAGAGAGTATAACAACTGACCATAATATTATAACAACGATATTTTTCCTTTAAACTTATTCAATAAATAAGCAATTTTCTCAAAAGTGAACCCAATTAATCTTTTCCAACATATAGTCAACTCAGCGCATAAAGATTGACTGTCAAATGGCGCTACCACTCTTCTCTCCACACGACTCCGCTCCTCTCCGAAACACTCCGCTTCTTTCCGAACCACTCCGCTCCTCTCCGCACCACTGCGCTCCTCTCCACTCCGCACTTCTCCACTCGTTAGCAAACCTCGCCACAGCTAACTTTACTTCTTTGTACTAAAACTATCGTTCTTCTCATTTTTCTTCCGTTACATATATGTTTTCTACATATTTATTACATAACACACACCCGCAATAGAGAGAATTAAGACTAGCCTACCTAATTCAATCTACCCCTATTTACCGTTCTATTAAGATAATTCATCCACGTTTGGTCTCTGATTAAATTACTAAACATCATTCGCAACTTACCGCGTATAATTGGCTTGCTTGCCTCCTGTTATAACTTTCTTCAAAACTAAACTTAATTATTAATAATATTTCCATGTTCATTTTAAATTAACTTGTCTTTTCTTGTTGCGAAGTAAACAAACAAGACGTAAATTCCAATTTGTAATTGCCTATTTATGTAATTACTTAATAAGAGGAAATGGGAGCTATAATAATTAACTTTTGATTAAATTATCCTGTCATCTTAAAGGCTTCGAAAATTGAATTACTGTTGCTAAGTAACTTGTGTTTTCAATTTTATCTGAAAGTTTTAAAAGGAAACGATATTATTTAGTACCTGTTTTGCAATGCTTCTTTTAAAGGTCGATTTACATCAGACGAGCAAATGCTCATTCTATCAAAAGTTTATGAATTTTTAAGTTAATAAGATGACTCTGCCGAAACGTCGAACCTTATACAAAGGTAACTCGATGCTCTTGTTCTAGCACTGGATCTATATTCGTTTAGTTTAAACCGTCCTTAATAGGAATGCACATATATTTCCAACTACTTTTCTTTTATTAAGTAATATATTATATAATAAATATCAAGAATTAAGATCACTGGATATCCTCAGTTGCCGCATCGGATGGATACACAGATCATACGATATATTCATTAATTAAATGTCTATTGTAGACCGCGTGATACAAACAATTATTATATGTATAAAAATGATAAAAAAATATTTACACACTATTAATAAAGTAATTAAGTTTTGAATTATATTAGCTTCTGTCTAAGCAGGAGTAATTTTTCAATTTTTCATCAGTAGAGTTGACGATTCAAAATAACTTCTATTCTAATACACTTAGTATTAGAATAAAATAAATTGTAAGTAGAAATAATTTCTTGTTCTTGCTATTGGTGATATATGGTGTCAATAGCTTTATATTTTTGTTGCGTTATTCATCAACTAAAGAGCGTTGCATTCAATTAGTGAAGTCTGGTAATACTCCATCAAATTGTCAGCAATTTCTTTAAATTGGAATCTGGCTGGATTCCAAACGATTAACAATTTAGCGAAAGCTGTTTTATTTCGTAGCCGAGTACTTACATTTTACATCAGAAACTGTCGGAGATTAAATTTTTGGTGATTTAATTACTGGTGGAATTGGTGGAAGTGGGGATAAATATAGAAATTTATTAAGATAATTATTAATGGATAATAGAAATTTATACTTTATAGAATTCTTTTTATGTTGATTATTATTGTTTCTTTGCTAGCAGACATTTGACATTCGAGCTTCGGAATATATTGAGACACGAATGAATGTACTTCTACTTAATCAAAATATCCTAATTAGGTACCTTTTTTTTACTAATACGCTCAATTTTTATATACTAACTTATATAAAATTTTGTAAACTCAATTACTCTTTTTCTTAAACTCGAATATTATTCTAATAACAAATTCGATCTATTATATATTATTATTTAGTAAATTATAACATTACTATGGGACTACATAATAAAACCTCTGTATACTAAAAACAGAATCACTAATGCGGTTGTCTCGTTTAATCTCGTTAAAAATATTATTGCTATCTATCTACCCTCGGAAATACGATACCAAATTTTAGAACATACAAGTTGCTTGATTTTCGAACTATGTTCTTTTAGTGATAACGGGTTTACAGCGTAAATAGGCGGTACGGGAAAGCGTAGAGGAATAGAGGTATTTATCGAGGTTGCTAAATGTGAAGAGTAAAGAGCAGATGTTCTTCTAGCATCGGGGATCATGGTCCCAAGGCTGTAGGTCACAGGAGGCGACGTGTAGTGTAGGGCTAGTGATATAACTGTCAATAGCCATCACGTCGTCAGAAAACAGTAACATCGTCTTCGCAGCTGAAATTTAATTGTATCAGACATTCTGAGAATGTTGAGATAGCGACTTCTGTTAAAAATGATAGCTTAAATTATTTTGAAATGGTTCCACAGTAGCAGTATCGCGTAATGATGCTCCATCTATCTCTTTAAGTAAAGCATTTAAGTTCGACTCGGTTTCCACCAGACACAAATGATCATTGCTGATATCAAAATTAAAGTTACATTTTTTGGCTCAAAATTGGCGGATATTTTGAGCTTAGATTTAGCGTATTTTACATATATTTTATATATTAGCATATTTTGAGCGTAACTAATCTTCAATTTTGGTTTCAGTTTTGTTTTTTTAAATAATTTAATGTATAAATTTTATTATATTTTAATTTCCATTTATTTTCGTTTCTGAATAGCATAGATCACCCTCCTTCTTACTGAGGTGTCGTAAAAGGCGACTAAGGTAAGTTGACGTCATGTAGGCGGTCGGTCGTAAACTATTTAGCAGATTCACGTGACAACTTTTTTATGACATTGTAACAGTCTCATCCCTACATTCGAGTTTTAAAAATAAATAATTATTAAAATTTTAATATTTTAGAAAAATCTATAAGTATAAAAATAAATGTTTGTTTGTCACGCAGTAATGTTTTTTCTCATCTATAATTGATGCTCTAATCATAAAACATCAAATTCAGAAAAGTATAATTTTCGTCATATTGACCGAATGTCACGTTATCCGCCGTACTACAGTATGGAGAGAGCGGGCGGAGGGCAGAGCGCAGAAGTGATCTGTTAGGTCGCTTATGAAATGTTGTTATAATGATATTGTAGATGTGTACTGGGGCGATACAAGATATTAATTGAGTTTTAACTCGACTATTTTTAATAATAATAATTAATAATAAATACACATCTAGGCCCGCTCTCGTATAATGGTTCAAGATGCAAGATCGTGCCGATCTTTGGAAAGGCTGTGAATGTGACTCGACCATTAAGAGTGTAGCGATGGTTACATCGCTTAGCTCACCTCGAACGATTAAAGTGTCCGAATGTTACTTGGTAAAGGTAACTTTGCTGAGTAGTGGTTGGCACTCTACCGAACATGCTCTGGCGGGTACTGGTGGGAGACTTGAGGTTTAGGCCGGCAGTGATTTCGGTCATTGCTGTGTGCCTGGCCCAAAAAGCTACACTAGGCTGCATCTTATTAGGGCTGGGTCTAGGCCCGTAGTTAACTTCGGTTGCTGCGGTGTGCCTTTATTCGGCTTTGGTTTGACGCAACCAGAGTTACTTTGGGCGTGTGCCTTTGTGATACGGGTTTGGTTAGGCCGGTGGTGATTTCGGTCGTTGCCGTCTGCCTTGCTCGACCTTTGGACGCATAGGCCGCTTGAAGTAGTGCCGGTACAGTGGTGGCTGAAATGTTATTGTTTGACGAACGGACATCTAAACGTTGTTCGTAGTCTCTCAATAGTGACGGTACCACAGCTGAATGTTGCTGGGCGTTGCGGAAGTTAACTTTATGTTGCTGAAGTGATACGCCGCAGCAGTGATGGATCGCTATGGAATCTGTTCATAGTAACGGATGGGTGTGGTGTTTCGTCCTTTTCAGGACGTCCCCTTAGCTTAGTTAATGATACCACGAATGACCATTATAGCATGGCATTATTGCATAAGAGCCGCTGGTCGGGTCTTTGTTAATAAGACTGCGGACTAGCTTTAGACAGTGTGGCCTGCATTTCCCTTATCTTCACATATACATATACATCTTACGTGGCTTGCCGCGTTAAACATAAATTACCTTTTGTTGTATGAGGTGGCGTGTTGAGCTTGGCGCATACCGTAAGCGAGTGCACTATGTGTGACTCCATTATATGGTATTGGGTGAATAGGGGGTGATTGGCATTCATGTAATGCTCTGCAATACACATCTTCCACTTCGGTGGACACACACTATCCACTTCGGTGGACACACACCTATATGGTGTATATATTATAACTAATCAAGTTGCGTTGCAACATGTTTGCCATTTCGATGGGTTTCCACTTTGTGGACTTTATACGTGTTATACGTATTATACTGTATGTGGTTTTTACCATAGAAAGCGCCGTTACGACGTGTGCAGGCGACATGCGCCTTACTGAATATAAGAATTGGTAATTTATTATCAATGTTAACAGGCCTTGTGCCTTTGGCTAATGCCAGATTTTATAGCTCCGGCTATTTATTATTTGGGCTTCGGTCCTCTATTATACACCCAGGCACTCATGCCTAATACGTCAACTGTGGTTTTGTTGACTCCCGACAATAATGGGTTTATCCCATGATCATACGCCGCAGGCGCACTATAAACAGGTACCCCTTGGGGGGGGGGGGCTCATATCCTATGGACGGAGCTCACCGTTGGTAGCGGGTGCGGAGCTACTGACTATCACTCTCTTTTTATATTTTTCCAAATCGGAAGAGTATAATAGATGGGAGAGAGATACCACATTGATTAAACTTCTCTACGGAGTTGTTTAAGGGTTAGGTATTTAGATCGAGTGAGTGATCTTTCTGTTGGCTATAACATATCCTATGAAGTAACATAAGACATTCGCGAGACATTCAACTATCTGAATGTCTCGCATTTTTTTTTATCAAATTTTATAGTAACCCGTTCATGTATTGACCATATAAGAATCTGTTCGTGTAACGAATATATATCTGTTGGACATATAAAGTCTGTTCATGTAGAGTACATGTAAAATCTGTTCTTGTATTAGATAAATATAAAACCTGTTCGTGAATCGTACATTATATTCAATAATTTATATTAATTTATGCCTGCTTTACGCCTCTAAACTGATGACAAACAACTGTTTTATATTATAACAAATGATATTTGATAATGAACCTCTCTGTTGAGCAAAGCGATACAAACTACGAATGTAGGGCCTGACGGCTCGTTCTATATTAAAGAATATGATATATTGTAATTATTATTATAAAACTATAATGTGATTATTATCACATTATTTTATTCTATTTAAGGTTTTATTTGACTCCTTTAGATTGACGGACACATAGCCTCTGACGCTCTAAAAGAATTTGAGTTATTACAAAACACAACGTAGTACGGGTCCTAGCCACTTAGACGAATCACGAGCCAATATATATTAATAGTGCTAGCGCCTTCGGCGCGTTTTTATGTATTACGCCGTTGGAGTGCGAGCGCTCTAACGGTGGTTAAGTAATATAAATTATATTTTATAGATGAGTAAGGTGGAGTTAGTTACAACATGTTGTGCCGACCCCACTAAGAGTGGGATAAGTGCAGCAGGACGATGATGATTTTAACTTTTTCGTTTCACAATAATCAAGCTTTATAGGCAATGTATTTTACAATATGCGATTTGCGGTTTATCGCTTATGCAAATGTACTGTGTAAATATTGTTACATTAAACTATAATTGATACTAAATACACATTTTTAACGCTTTTAAAAGTCTCATAACATTGTGTAACGTACAAATAAATTTTTCACTGCTCTATATATTTACATTAAGCGTGAGATATATTTTATTTTTCGCTTTCAAGATGTAAATGCATCCAATATGCAGTAAAATAGAAATGACGTGTCCCCAACATTTCATCGACAATTTTCAGCAATAGTTGATGTTGTTGCTGTTTATATGCTCATTTTCTGTTATCGCTTTATAAAATGAATACCTTTTTAAAAGGCAATTGTAAAAAAGAGGTCGCGCAGTTGTAAAAAATACACTGATTTCTAAGCAAGCGTAGGCGTAGGCACAACTAGTTGTATATAAAAGGCAAAACGTCATTGCCCATGTTACAAAAAAAAAGATATTTGGATATTATGATAAAGATTACATTTAACATTACATACTGTATAAAAAGCATAAGCTGTGGTAGTCCAGCGGAATTACCGTGCAACTCTTTCGAGGAGGTCACGGGTTCAAACCCGGGCAGACACCAATGAGTTTTTCTGTTAAAAACTTATGTGTCTAATTGATGATTGCAATTTATCACACGCTTTTCAGTGCAGGAAAACATCGTGAGGAAACCTGCATATCTCTAGAGAATTCTGGAGATATGTGCAACCTACCAATCCGCATTGGAGCAGCGTGGTAGGTCTTAGCTCCAAACCTTCTCTCCAAAAATAGAGAGAAGAGGCCTATTCTCAGCAGTGGGATAGTAACAGGCCGCAACTTACTTACTTTTTATGTATAAAATATTATTAAAGCATGTCCGATTTATGCACATTACTTTGCCATGATTAGGAATGATATATATAAGTATAATGATATATATTATAAAATTGAGTATAATATTAATATTTATTATTATTTATATAAAATATTCTTTAATGCACATTAAAAATAATTAAGAATTTTTATTACTATATCAAACTCATATCTCTTTTCAACTACGTAAATAAATAAAAAGAGTTTGGAATAAGTAAAATTGGCAAGTGGTAAAATATTTCGCAACTTGAAATCATATATCATACACCAAAACAAAGATATACAGTGTATTTTGGTAGCAAACATTCCGAGTGTGTAATACGAAAATGGTATGGTCACTCAAGGAGGAAAATGTGGGGTAAGGGTTCGAAATTTATGGAGTTAGGGGTACTTTGTATGTCTAAGTATATATCAATTTCCTGAAGACGGCTATATTTTAGCATAAGATGTGATATCGGATAGTGGAACGGACTTGGGGTTGTATTTAGTTATGATATATTCGGCGACGAAAGGGATTTGATTAATTTTTGCTTTATGTCGGATCTTTTGCTATACAACAACTCTTTTACTGTTAAACGAACGATAAGTATAGGAATTTTAATAAAGTCATCATCATTCTGCCGTTATCCCTCTCTAAGCGGATTCGGAACAATATATTTTATATATTGTTTTTTATTTGGCTAGATATTTTAAGAATGACTGCCTCCCTGACGTCAACTTACCTTAGTCGCCTTATGACACCTTGGTAAGTAATGAGGGTGATCTATTCTACTCAGCCGGATACCACACAGTGGAGGAATTTTAATTAATGAAGTATAAATTTTAATTAAATGTTTATGTAATATTATGAGTAAAAATTTTCTATTACATTATATTGTATTTTAATGTTTGTCAATGTCATTCTATTCCTGTTGAATTTACAGAATTTCTATAGCCTATAAAAAATTTCTTCAAATAACTCTTTCGATGTAAGCCAAACAACATAAAATAGAACATTATTTAAATTACAGATTTAACTTAGCCTTTGAAACATCGTGCATAAAAACCTTTGATAGATGATAACAGAGTATTTATTTAAACCGTTATACAAGACTATGTAAGTATGAATGCAATAATTTTAAAGTATGATCCCAAAACTCGCATTTATTATCAAACGAGATAATTTGACGCAAAAAAATTATACCTGTGTATGAGTGTCTCTAGAGATCCAACAAATACTTTTAAAATCTTAATTGCTACTTTACAAACGATGGCTGATTTAAATTTGCGCAAAGAGCCAGTTTACTGATTCAGCGTTTAATTGCTCACATAATTCGCTATTATTCTTGCTGCTATTCCACGCGGCAATGATTCAATAAGCAAAGCTAAAGTAATTAAAGTAAAAAGTTTCTTCGCTATCAAATCGCAGATAGCTTGAATGTTGTATATTTTAATGATAATCTTATAATGTACAACAAAATAGATGTACTAATTTCACTTATAATATTTGAGCACTTAAAACAATGCGAACTTTAACTATTAAATATTTAAAAGCTTTCTATCGGAGTACTGTACTTTTTTATTATACAACATTATTTATTCCTTTAGTTTGTAAAGTTAGAGCAATATTTGAAAAGCTATTACTGTAAAGTGAAAACTAATAAACTATTAATTTGTGTACTGATAAGGCTGAACGTATGAAGTAGAGGTAAATAAAACATATAAAGTAATATTAGAAAAATAAAAACGATCTCACACAAATAACGTTCTTAAATATTCTTCTTCTACTTTTTTCGGGCGGTCATTTGTCAGTCAGTTGTGTACTTCTTTTTATTCCTGGTGAGGTGGAAAAGCTCGGCAGCACTCGCGATTCCTATTGACTCCCGGATATTACGTAGCCAGGATTTCTCCCTGCATCCGATACCTCTTCTTCCTGTTACTTTTCCATTATAATCAGTTGGAGAATTTCATGCTTTTCGTGACTAAACATATGCACAAGATATTACACCTTTCAGATCTCGAACTTGAATGGGTGTTCTTCCTAAAAATTGTACATTTAAATTCAGCTTGCTCAACTTCTAATATTTCTTGTATAAATATATATCCGAATATAAATAAAAGTAATCGAAAAGGATGCAACGCGTGATATGCATGAGAAGATTAGCGAAGATCACCATCATTCATAATTCTCCTTTCCTTATTCCAATTTAAACAGAGTTCGCTCGTTTTTCACTTCCATTCTCATTCTTCAACTCTGGCGCTACTCTTTTAATTTACCATACTTTACACAATCCATCCATCTATTTATATATATGATAAGTTATAATTACATATTAACTTAAACAAGATAATTTTTAAGTAATATATTCTCATAGTAATTCGTAAGTATCGATTTCAAGCGCCAGAACGTGACGAGTTCTGATTTATGACGGATATATATTGGAATAATTTTTATTTGTTGACCGTTTTGATAACCTACGAGTACGTGTTATCAAAAAAGGCACTGCGTAAAGAGATCTCGTGTAATCAAATACACACACCATGTTATATGACGCCATATCTCCGTGAACACGATTTGTGTAAATTAGCTCATTGAGAAGAAATATTATTTATTATATATAATATTTAACTAGAGTAGAATTACGATACTGAAATCATCACCCTCCTGCCTACTCTAAGTGGGGTCTGAAATACAATCAAACCTAAAAATGAGATGACACTAGTGAGCTGTTCTAAAGGAACAATTAATGACCTCTTGTGCAATAAATACGATAGGATAGCCTTCTGAAAAAAACTGTTACGCAAAATTGGTATCGCCCAGCAAAATGGCATGTGGCTTACAACGACGGGCAATAAATCTCTTTAGAGCCGCCATGTAAGCTGATTTGGTTAGATTGGTAACCAGCTCTAAATGAATCGCTTTTGTGGCACGGCTAACAAAGGTACACACGACTTGATCACTTTGAAAGCACTGCCTTTAGCTCCCACTATCGAATTTGAAACGTGTTTTTAGATATTGTTCACTACGCCGTGTGGTATCCGGCTGAATAAAATAGTACCCTCATTTCTTACCGAGGTGGCATAAAGGCGCGTAAGGTAAGTCGACCCGACGTGTGGTATCCGGCTGAGTAGAATATACCAACCTCATTTCTTACCGAGGTGTCGTAAGAGGCGAGTAAGGTAAGTTGACCCATCGTGTGGTATCCGGTTTAGTAGAATAAACCACCCTCTTTCTTACCGAGGTGTTGTAAAATACGACAGAGGTAAGTTGACTTCAGGCAGGCGGGCGGTCACGGCCAAATCATATGATAGAATGTTTATAACATGTTGTGCCGACCCCACTTAGAGTGGGATAAGGGCAGGAAGATGATGATTTTAGATATTGTTCACTGTTCGGCAATAAGTTTATTAGACGGGATTTAGAACTTTTTAAATTTAAACTATCGTGAGTAGTATTCATAGTTAATGTATAGAACCGGCTATACTCACGTCTTATTCTATCGGGTTAGCCTGACTAGTTTCGAACCTATCCGGGGCATTTAATCATGAGCTCTTTACACGAAGTTATCGCAATCGTAAATGAAATTTATTTTTACAAATATTTTCTTGGAATTATATAGGCTTGTTCTATTCTCTACCTTATATTAGACACTTTGGTTTCGTATAGCATAGAGAATAGGCATTCACGACTCGGTTCCCGTTCGTTAAGCTGTTTTCAATACATTCCGTGGCTTATATTCCAGTAACTTGAGACGCAACCGTGCGAATTTATGTTAAGGAGGCCCACTTTCCGTTCCCATCAAAGACTACAGTGTGCATATTGTTCCTATCTGGTTTTGTTTACGTAACAAACTTGTATTAATTTTTTGTTACATATTAACGTTTCTCGTGTCAGTTTGAAAACAAAGTACAGTTAGTGGGTAGTGAGAATTTGGTACAAAGTGGTTTAACGTATTTAAATTCGATATTGGGATCTATAAACGAAATAGTGTCACGCCTAATCCACCGGAAAAATACTGATGAAATTTGTAATAATTAAAGCTTATACAATATGACAATATAAAGGAAAAAGGGAATAAATCGAATATAAGGGAACGAAAAAGAACATTTACTATATTGTTGAAGCTATTTTGACCTCGTTTATGGCTTAAGTTGTTATAGTAAAAATAATTGCTTTCGACCTCGTATGTTTTTAAATGGAAATATCCAACACTAAGTGGGGTCGGCACAACATGTTTTAAACATGTTGTTACATGTTTTGTTTAGTTATTTTACGACCAGCCACCAACCTGACGCCAACTTTCCCTTAGTTGCCTTTTATGACACCTCAGTAAGAAATGAGGGTGGTCTATTCTACTCAACCGGATACCACATGGCAAGTTAACTTACCATAGTCGCCTTTTATAACACCGTAGTAAGAAATGAGGGTGGTCTATTCTTAATGCTTGAAACAATAGGTTTTTAATTTTTTTTACAATCTTCTTAGCTATCTCACCAATTTAATCCAAGTTTAAAGAAGTCACACGGTAGAGTGAATTAGGTGTAACAATTTGTAACTGGCAGCCAGACACCGTTTTCTTTTGTCGCAACGCGTTCATTTGAAATTTTTGTTTGTCTTTTGTTTGTTACGGGTTGGCAAGCTAAAATAAACAGACGTAAATCCGGCGAGGCTCTCGTGTCGCAAAGTTTTGCTTATCTTTTGAATTGCAAGGACAATAACAAACACCCAGTCGTATATTTTTATAACAATGTTCAACGAAATGGAGTTCAGAAATGAATGATATGATGTCAAACATAAATGAATTATAAATATAAAACAAGAGTGAAGAAAATGTTTTATCATTGCAATAATTTTCTCAGATGTTTGTGATTATTAGATTTAAAAACTAATAAGGACTAATATCCATTTCACAATAATAATGTGGTGTGATAACAAAGAGGGACGTAATAGGTATATTTTATCTTTTTTGTTTGTTTCTGTTTTGTTATCAATTGTTCCGAAAGGTTTAGGTCACTATTAAATTACCGTTTTATGTATGTGTTGAAAAGTTCCGCGTTTTAAAAAACTCACCTCATCAGAGATACACTAAAGTAATGTACTAGAGAATTATAGATCCACAAAAATACTACAAAAAAGTCCCCGACAGCATCTCTCTATCTCTTATGTTTAACTCACAATAACTACTTTTAAGTTCTAATTTCAATTAGTGAATAATTTTGATACTTATATGCAGGCGAAGCTTCTAGCACAGCTAGTATATTATAAAAAGACAATAGTTTATACAACTAAGTGGGCTACTGAGCATTATGCAAATGGCACAAAGTGTAGTGTAAGAGCGAGGTCCCATGAATATTCATTCTTTATTCACAAAAGTTTCTTTAGCCTTTTGAGAAAGTTTAAAAATGCAGCGGATTATGAATTAATTTGAAAATATTATGATGAAAGTTTCCCCGCTTGAATATTCTCATCATAAACCTTTAGGTTAATTTTTGGCAAAATAGCATTAATGCTTGTCAGGTGGAGCCCGAAATATTATATTAAGTTCGAATACTTCAGCTTTATATACCAATATATAACTAATATATAAGAGTTTGTTTGTTTGATTGTTTGAACGCGCTTATCTCAAGAACTACTAGACCGATTTGAAAATTTCTTTGAGTTCAAGATAATCAATTTATTGAGGAAGGCTTTTGACTATATACAATCTCGCTAAGATGAATAGGAGAGGAGCAGCAATAAAAAATATTACGAAAACGGCACAATTTAAAGCTTTCCTTGCGTGCGCTATTTAAACGGTGAATGTTATTCAAAAATAATGTATCACAAAATTGTTCCCCTCCAAATGTTCTAAATAAAAGTCAGCGACAGCATATGTCTAGCTTTTAAGGTTAACCCACTTTAACCATTTTTTTGGTTATCAAAATACTATACTACGGTTTTCATCTATCCACGCTGGCGGAGCCGCTGGCAATTGCTAGTAATATATAACAGTCCTTTTACCTTAAATTACTTCAAAAACTTTACGTTTCCCGGTCGATGATCCGCAAGGTTTCCAAGTTTTACCCAAAACATATTATCCATAATATATCATTTTGTATTACAGGTATAGAGAACGGCGCTATATTTCATGATATTGGCCCTACAGGGACGACAAACGGATGACATATGATGTGACAAATCCATCTAGCGAAAAATGTGTATTCTGAATAAAGGTTTTTACACAAAATACATTGTGCTCCATCGTTTCACTCTATTGTGGGTCGGTAATAACAATTCCTCTATTTGAATAGAGTTTATATATAAATCACAAATGGTATACTTTTGTGTTTATGACGGGTCCAATTTGTGTTCTTTTTGATATAGTTGGGATAAAAATGAACCTGTAAAATATTTAAATAAGAATTTTTGGAATATGTGTTACTTACCAAGCCACATTAGAGCAGTGTGGTCTAAGCTACAATCCATCTCTTTAAAGGAGATCGTGAAGATCTTCGTCCATCAATGGGATAACATTGACTATACTGCCTATTATACGTTACAGATTTACTTAGTTCAATTTAAACAAAATATCCTAGACAACTCTAACTAAATTTTCTTTCTTTTTTGTGTTTTATAATTATTAATTTTTGTCTATTATTTTGCGCATGGAATTTTTTGTTTTTTGTTTCTGTAGTATTTTTATTTAAAGTCTTAGATTATGATTTATAAAATTTGGTCAATGATCTATACCTTTTTAATATCAGCGGCTCTTTAGATTAGCGGGAACAAACCGCACAGAGGATTGACATTTCAAGGATTTTATTATATGTATAATAAATAAATAAATAATAATAATAAATAATAAATAAATAATAATAATAGATAATAGATACCTAATAGATAGATTCTGTGTTATTTTATTTTCTCTTCTATAATACATATAAGCCTACAATGGAATGAGGTCGAAAACATTTGGGACATGCGGCAGAGAGTTTGAACATTTTCCGATGAAAAGTAACCACAGAAGAGCAACTTCATGGCCGTTTGAAGAGAAGTTAGGACTTTATATCACAGAACAACTTTGAATATAAAATATGGCAAAATCTGGTTTAGTCATATCTCTTTCGTTTTTATTGCTGTGCTATATAAAAAAGTATGTAAAGATGTGGTATCCGGCTGAGTAGAATAGACAACCCTCATTTCTTATCGAAGTTTTGTAAAAGGCGACTGAGGTAAGTTGACCCACAGTATGGTATCACTTGCGTAAAATAGATGACCATATTTCTTACCGAGGTGTGAAATGCAACTAAGTTGACGTCAGGCTGGCAGTCGGTCGTAATATACATAGGCAAATCATGTATCAACATATTATGCCGACCCCACTTAGAGTGGAATAAGGGCAGGAGGATGATGATGATTATTTTTTTTTAGAAAAAGAAAATTTGGAACGCTTTTCGTACTTGTTTATGCTATAAAAAAGAAGCACTTATGAATTAGATTTGCTCATTGTGAAGGGGTTTTTTTTAAAGAAATCGGGAAGCTTCTGCCACCGTGGATTTACAAAGCTGCGTCTTGAGGGTTCTTGATTAATCTTCCTTTAAATTAAAATAATAATATGGATAAAAATAAATGAATAAAAAGCAACTCAGAGTTTAAGCTCATTAACCATTAATTTATGGTTTCAGAAACAACACATTTAATTTTTAAACACGAAGCCCATTTTGCTGTGCTTAAAATTAGTAAAAACAATTTGACGATAAAATCAGACATTTTAACTTCTGCGATATGAGTCAGATATTTGTCGTGTAACTGATTCTATCATTTAATTGTGTCATAAATTTAATATGCAAATTAATTTGTTTTATTTGTTTTAATGTTGTAGCCGGAAATAGGGTGGGCGGGTATGTGCATGTGTAAGGGATGATAAGAAAAATTATCGCGGATGTAATCCGGTATAATTTTAGGTTTAGGTTTAGGTGGTATTCGGCTGAGTAGAATAGACCACCCTTATTTCTTACCAAGGTGTCGTTAAAGGCTACTAAGGTGAGTTGACGCACCTGTGGTATCCGGTTGAGTAGAATAGACCACCCTCTTTCTTGCCGAGAGGTCATAAAATACGATTAAGATAAATTAACGTAAGACAGGCGGCCGGTCGTAAAAAACCTAGCCAAGTTATGTGACAACATGTTTATAACATGTTGTGCCGACTTTACACTTGCCGACATAATAAAAATGATGTAAAATAACTTAATGTTGAAGTTTATAAAACAATAATTTTTTGTCTATGACGGTACTTGTCTCTGCCTATATGTATGGCAGCTCTCTATGATTACTTTTGTCTGTAAAGCAAATCTGTCTTTAAGTAGATCTAAGAAGAAGAGTAACTAAGAAGAAGTATCTGCTCGGGTTATATATGAGAAATTATCAAATTAAATCTCGGTTCAGGATATACAAATGTTTAATTTTACCTCATAATCCTTCACTTAATGGGATCTCTCCTCAACGGAGCCAAAAATTTAATCTTGAGTACATAAACAGCTGAGTAGAAATTTATTAGGAATAGTTAATATTTTTTGTTTTAATACTACCGCCCTTTGCACATTCAAATCTATCTAGCTATCTATTATCTGTCTTCTTTTCACTTTGTATTTTTGTTTGTGTAATAAAGTTATTCTTCTTAATTATATGCTGTTTAAAGGGCTTAATAATAAAAAAAATCATGAAAAAGGCCCTAAGATTAATAAACGAGTCCATAGCTTCAAAGGAAATATTAAATACCGAGAGTACGGGGAAATATTTGGACAGCTTCATTTTCATATTTGCACTTAGGTTACCCAGAACTCACAAGGGGAAACGTTTTCCAACGACACTTTTGGCACAGAGCCCGCTTCCGGCTGCGCTTTTATATTTCATTCCTTTCCCCACAAGCCATTTTATTTGCCTCGTTACGAACATTTGCTTAATGTTACGGGCAAACTAAAACTTTAAGCCGCTGTTGACATCTGTATATAAAGTTTTTATTTGTCCGTACATCTAAAATAATTTTACAGAAAACTTGTTCTCAAAAATTCCAAGTACCTTTTGAAGTCAAATAATTTATATAGCCTTGTGGGTATCGTATCTTTCTAATAAGGGCGAAGAACTTTATTCACCAATTGAATACTTTCTTTTTTATTTTTATTTATGTTGTTTGTTGTCGCCAATGACTTTCGCTTTGTATTTTATAGCAACACCGTCATGAAACGGCTATCGCCCTTTTGACTGAAATGGTGGCAACAATGTGTCGTGTTGTTTCCGGTGGAGTCTTCCTATATATTGCTAAAACGTTTCAATTGCATTCAAAGCGTTCTATATGACCCTGACGATCATTTTACGATCGCCAACGCCAAATACTTCAACACACACACACACACACACAGCGTCTTCGCCGGCGAAGATGAGGTCCCCGCTTTCTCACGTCTAGCGGCCGGGGCGTCCAGCCTCGACCGTTATGACACTAGGACTCTTCCACAGTCCGATATAGTCTTCAACAGCGCGTCGTTTTAAGCCGAGGTCCGGCCTCACGGGAATCACCCTTAAGGCGACGCTCACAGGATGCTGCGGGGCTCTTTCGAGACCCGCTTTCCCAGCACCTCAACCCCTGGCGATGCTTCTGCGCTCGCCCACTCTCCCGGTGACGCTGTCAAAGCCTTCATTAACAGCCTTAGTTAGTGTCCGGAAAAAAAAGAAGGAAAGAAGTGCATCTCGGAACAGGAATTTTGGTATTTCTATTACATCGTTTGTTGAAAGTATGCTCTAACATGTTAAACATTTATTTACACAAAAAATGCACAAGTTATGTCTATCTTAAATTACTTACACGCTAGTACTGTACAAATTATGACCACGTGAAACGTCCGCAAGTATGCTGGCAGCGTTTCCGCTTTAAATCACTGGAGAAGTTGGGGAGTAAACAAACGAAAAAGTGAAACAGTATATAGACATGAATTCTTGCGTAAGTTTAGGACAAAATCTTTATATACTATCCAGTATATAAAATTATGATTGCTACTTCAAACATATATTATGTTTATGACCTGTCAGACGTCAACTTACCTAAGTCGTCTTTTACGGCACCTAGGTAAGAAAGGGTGCTTTATTCTACTCAGCTGGATACCAAACGACGGGTCAACTTACCTTAATCGCCTTTTACGACGCTTCGATAAGAAATGAGGGTTGTATATTCTACTGTCGGATACCACATTAGCAAAATCGACATATAACATTTAAAAAAATATTTTATTCTGTATCTGTTCCATTCCATTCTCAACTCTGGCGCCATTCCTTTTATACACATTTAATATTTCGCTCAATATAACCATCTCTTTTTCAGCCTCCTCCTATTTACATATGCATTCAAATAATTTATAGAAGTAGGCGTTATTATGCGGAATTCCATAGTACTAAAGTTATAAGAATTATTTTTTCTCGTTTGTTAAGAAAACCTATCTAACGCTAAGTATAGGAATGCCAAAATTGCATTTTAATTTGTCATGAAGCCTATTTCCTGACGATGCTCCGGTTACGGGGCTAAATGACCGTTGAGATTGTCGTGGTGAATGTATGTAGTGCTTTTGTAGCGTGCTCTTGTTTGTGGTGTCTACGACTTGGTAACTAGTCTCGCATGTATAATATAACGTATGAAAACGAATTTGCTTCCTACACTTGATTGATTTTCTTAACAATCGCGTTTTATAGCAATTTTTTTTTTAAGTTTAATTCTATCATAACTTTTATTTCACATTTATATATTTTAACACTCGTTTAGTTTACTAAATAGTCAGATATAAGAGGTACTGAAACATATTTAACAAAAAAGTTGCCCCAATAAGTGTTAGTGATAGACACATTATTAGTATCGAACAAGAAAAATCACTTAGTGTCGACCTTTACGTGCAAACACGGTTCAAGGTGTAAACAGTGGACTCACGTAAATAGCACAGTCACATATCTGTTAACGCTAAAGATCTACGTGATCCTTAGGTTTTCTTATTGTCTAAAATAGTATTTACCAAAATATTATATTGATTGACTTTTAAGCATATAAAAGCATTCCCATAAATTTGTTATACAAACATTTAGTAAATTCGTACTTATGTTTTATGTATGAGTGATATTCATATGTGATAGTGCTATTGATTTTCCTACATTATTTTCTTGTTATTAATAAACTAATTTTACAAGATACCACAAACCACGTATTCTTAAATTCATATTCTTATATATATTCGTATATATATTGCATCTTCAATAATAAAATTTCAATAAAATATAATTTTCTCACAGTCCATTTTGACATAGCTCTATGGCTTTCAATTTTATTATTCATTCTGCGACGGCACATTAATTAACAATTACTGTAAAGGTAATTGCGAGTATAAAAAAATAATATGGACCCAAAAAGAACTGAAAGGTTTAAATATATTGTATTTTTACTTATGTAAAATATAATTATACAATGGTCTTTATATTGTTATGAGGATAGAATTGTTTTTCTTTAGAACAGTTTAACGTATCTTTGTAATTTACGTTTGCTTCATAAATTACTATGTATGATAACTTGTAATTATTTCATTGAACATCAAACGTTATCGCGTGAGTGTAGCTGGATATATTCCCGATAAAAAATTGGTAAAAACATCATTATTTTGTATGAGAAATATGAGAAAGTAAATACACTCATTATATTAGCTTTTCTAAGCTTGTCTTCGTTTAAACTTTACTTCATTTTTATAAGGAAGTATATTAGGTAGTAGTTTATACAGAGAATCATTTAACTCACGAACGTTAAATTTCAAAATTTTATGTAAAGATGACAATTTTTTCCAATTTCTTTCCTATTTTTCATTAGAGCTTTCAATTTATTGCAGTCGTTCTCGTTTATTTCCTTTTTATTTCTAAGCACGTACGTGCTGTGAACAGTGATTGGAAATGTGCTTTGTCGAAGTCTTTCAATATTATTAAATTTATTTCATACATTTAATGACTTTACACAAAAATAACGAGAAAATGGAAACATATTTTTTTTGATTGCAATAAATCGAGTACTAACTAATTGAAAATAATAATAGTAATAATCTTGATAACAGTTTAATCCGTGTTTCTCTAAATACAGTTGTCTTTAATTTATTTTAAATACTGTCATTTATTACATTTAATTATGCCATTACCAAGTTCACTCGTTTATGGTTAAGTGCTTAATAGTTAGCACTTACTTGTAAATCTTTACTTATAAGAAATAGTTCTTTTTGTCACAGGTATAACTGAAAATTGTATTGTGCTTGATTTCAGTACATCATACGCACTAGTTTTACTCCTATACTTTTTTACTAAGAATTAGAAAAGTGTTAAGCTGAATGTAAAGCAGTACTGTAATCTTACGCTATGACCCATTATGGAGACAAAATTAAAAAAACAATTTCGCGATAAATCGCAAAACCTGTGAAATTTTGTTTTGTAAGGGTTGCAGATGTTAATGCTTATAATGCTGTTAAAGCTGCAGTAAATATTGCCTAAGTAAGTTTGTCCCAGAAAGCTATTCAATGCCATTCATGCCGGTTCAGTAATGCAATTGGTGCATTCATAATAGCATTTCAAGAGTGAGTTAATTTATGACATGAAGGACTGTCCGTATAATGAAATATTGTTCTTAATGATATTTAAAAAAGGCGAAATTGACTACCCTTGTATGTATGTAACTAGTACAGTAAAACTTTCAATCGATATATTAGATTTAACAATAAAATTAATGTTAAAGAAATTGTGTAGTTTTAAATTATAATATGGACTTATTTGGGACTTTATAGTAATAAATAATAACTCTATGGGACACTTACACACACAGTCTGTCCCTAATAAGGTAAATACTTACTTGTGTTATAAATATATAATATAGGTGAAAGACAATTGGTAATTATATAATAATTTTATAAATATATATACGAGTACAAATAAACACCAAGGCTCGAAGAACCAAGAATTATTTTATAGATAATGTTGTCACTTGGCCGGAATTGAACTCGCGACCTGAACGAGCTGAATGCACAGTCATGTTCCCAATTTTAATTTTATGATTTTTATATAAAAATATCGAAAGATAAACAGTTCAGTTCACAAAAAACGACTACCTTTTTACAGTATATTCTTAAACACAACACGCCCATTACACAATATGTTGCGAGTTACTAGCCCGTTGTCCGATTCAAAAAGATGGCGCCAACTCCGTCAATATTAATGTATTATGATTTTCTGACAGATGTCACGTGGGTTGTATAGCCGTCAAGCGACATATAGCACAGACTATACAATATAACGCAACACAATTTTCCAAAATATTAGAGCAACTATATAGGATCAATTTCAATACAAAATTTATGCAGCGTCGCAGTAAGATATCGTACGCGTGTTAATTTATAACAGTTTAAACGACCTCTAGTGTCAGTGTACAAGGGCTTTAAAGTCCTAAACTCAATTTCAACGGCTACACAAAGAGCATACACTGGTGAGGTTTATAACGCTTCAGAGGTGCTCTTTGAGAGGCCTGCATGGGTTATAGGCCGGAACAAAGGCCCATTTACTTACGAAGGCTTGACAACAACCACATTTGATCGCTCCAAAGCCTTTTGAAATACAACATACTATATAAAGCGCGGTAACTTCAGCGGCGGTAGCAGAATGGTTAGGGCAATTGAGAGGTTGTGGATTCGAATTCTGGCCATTATACTTCCGATGTGAACCAACTCCTAGCACAAGCATTTGGCTTAGCTGGGTTAACAAGTTTACTAGTAATTTGTAATCTAAATTGCTAGTAACCTTTATAAATGAAGATAATAAAAAATGCTATAAAATAGCCATGGCATCCTTCCTACGAATATTAAAATAATGATTGTTCTTTAAAAGATATGTATTAAATTAATATTATATTGTTGCGCTTAAAACCTGAGTGCGATTTCAAATTTTCGTTATAATATGTAATGTTTTGGAATAAAAATGGTAGTAGCCATCTTCATAGTAGAGCCTGCTTTTTTTATAAATTTGATATATTACAATAAACCATCCCTTTTATTATTTATTGTAATAGGTATATCAAAGTTGTACATTATAAATATTTAAGCGGTGTGGTATCCGGCTGAATAGAAAGACCACCCTCATTTCTTACCGAGGTGGCGTTAAAGGCAAGTCGATCCACCATGTGGTATCCGATTTAGTAGAATAGACCACCCTCATTTCTTACCGAGGTGTCGCAAAAAGCGACTAAGGTAACTTGACGTCCGGCAGGTGGCCAGTCGTAAAATATCTATCCTAATCATGCGACAACATGTTTATAACATTTTATGCCGACCCCACGAGTGGAATAAGGGTAGGGGGATGTATGATGTACAATAAATAATCCCTTTTGTAATCTCCTTGTGATTATATATTGTTCGATCTGAAATAATATTAAGAAAGCTTTGGTAGTATTTAGTTTCAATACATACCTACATATTTAAAAAAAATGGTTTAAGCAAATATCCAGAGAAAGTCAATACGTTCTAAAAATCAAGTTGCACTTTAATTTCACGTAGTCTCACATTGCAATGTATCGTGTTGTGTTTTATTCAATTAAACTATACATACATTTAGCTCAGTCAATAGTTACGGCATTTAGAACGGCAGAAAGTGAATCCAGCCGACCGTTGCGACTGATTCTATTTGCGTCGTCGCTTGTGAACTTTGATTTTATTATAAAAAAATGGCTTTTATTTAAATATTGAAAAATCTACTCTTTTCTAGCATAGAATTTCGTATAAAGCATTATATAAATGGTACTTTATGACTTCTTGGGATGTTTGCTTTCTATTTATTCAAAAATAATCATAAAATTATTTTACTATAATCGGGATAAATTTAAATTTAAAAATAAATTTAACGCGGATTATAACAAACTAATTTTATTATTACTTTTGTATTATGGATCTCCGCAAAGTAACGCTATAAACTTTCCTTTTTTCGTATTTCACTTAAAAAAACACAAACAAAAGTTGTATTGTTATTTTAAATTTTAGACCTTTTGTCAAATTGACAGTATTTCACATTGTATGTTAATATGTAAAAAAAGATAAGTCGTTTTTCAAATAGAAAGCATCGTTCTTCGCATTCTAAATTCATAAAACAAACTCTTCGAAAAATGATCACAAAAATTTTGGAACAAAAGTAGTGTAACTCCTATATTATGGAAAAACGGTGCGACAATTCTTACATAAAATGCAATCTCCCAGTTTCCATTTCCTAATTTCCATGCAAAAATGTCTCTACGCTGCAGCGTTTGTGTAACGGCACTATTAGTATTCGGAAAATGATTGATGTAGTGTTGGACTAGTTATTCAGAGGCACTGGATAGAAATAGCAACGTACTTAACGTAACGTACTAAAATATATTCGAGCAACTTTATTATTCTAAAGTAAATAATTTTACAGTTAATATTCCTAATAATATATTAAAGATGATTACGTTCACAACCACGTAGGCAACTATTGTTTTTTATTCCAAGAAAAATCTAAGTAATTATGTGAATATTTAGTTACACTAGCCCCTCAAATAAAAAAATCTTCTGTAACGTTTACGAATAGGTTAATAATAGGTACATTTCAGTTTTATGTAAATTGTGTATTGGTCTCACGATTATTAAAAAAGTCACCTGCTGCGACCTTAACTAGTGTGGGCTAAGTTAACAAGCAGAGATTCACTAAAGTTATGTACTAGAGAATTATAGATATACAAAAAAGTCCGCGAGAGCATGTCTCTATCTCTTATGGTTACTCACAATAACTACTTTTATGTTCTAAATTTCAATTCGGAAATATTTTTGTGACACACTGATTTCCGTGCAGACGAAGCAGCTGGTAAGGCTAGTTTATTATCATTTATGATTTCTATGACGTGACATATTTGTATTGGTGAGAATAGTATCAGAATATCCATCAAAACTGTTTAATTCAATCAATTCCGCAATATGGTTTTTGGCGATCAGAATTTTTGAACAGATTTAATTCAGTCGTTGTTTATGTTGCCAAAATACGAAGCGGCTACAGCGTACGCCAACTTAATTTGTTCCTTTGAGCTTGTTTATATTGTTTAATAGCCCTCTAGGCGAGCGAAAGTAATACTTCGGAGCTATTTTCAGGTTAAAGATATAGAACGTAGTTGTGGCTAGATAGAGTAGAACAATTAAATTGTGATAATTAAAAATTATGTAGAAACAGTGAGTGTAGCATGTAGTTAGGCGGGGGAATCTAGACTAATATTGTAAAGAGGAAAAATTTGTATGTATGTTTGTAATGTTATCACACAAAAATTACTGGATCGATTTCAATAATTCTTTTACAATTGAAAAGCTGCGTCTTTACTATGCAACATAGACTATATCGTTAGAGCCGTTTCCGAGATTCAGAAAATACAAGATTAACTTATTTAAATATTAAAAAATAACTGAAACTTGTAATTGCATACGTGTTTGTTATAATTTATTTCTTATTCTGGCGGCTCTACACTTTGCGGATATTAGCTTTTATTTTTAAGCGTTCTTGAATTTAGAAAGTTATAATTATTGTAAAAAATTTAAATTCCAGTGCTTTCTATATCATTATAACCATCCCTGTCTCATGGGATCGGGATGTGTGTAAGGGAAATTAAAACTGCTTAACAATAGGAGTAATCAATTTTCATATTTCGTCCAAATCCTTATCTAAAATTACATTTCCCTAAAATAACCCACACATTCTTTTGGCTTCATATTTCTGAGCTCGCAGTTCAAAGCTTTGTTGTATTTTGTCAGACAATTTCACTGAATTGAAGCACTAGAATATATTTCGTATAGCTACTAACGGAAAAATTACTTACCGTTCACTTAGAGACAACGATTGTCTGTCAGTTCAGATATAATGAACGCTTTTGATGCTACTCGTAGCAAATCATTTGAATGCATTTTTATGTTAATGTTCGTAATAACTTATTAGTTTGATGGAGTTACGAGTACAAGAGGAAAATATTATATCTGCAAAGAGCTGACCATAGATGAGACTCTGGGGAATGATTTATAATTATATGTTGTACTACTACACTAATGTTTCAAAAAGATCTATTTTGTATTCCATGTCCATTTCAAAAGCCTCCTAAATTCAATATTAGTTTCTAAACTTAACTGTTAGGAACTAATTTCGCAGTGTAGTTTCAAAATCCAAGGTAATAAAAGCCAAGCGTTTACTAGAACGTTCGATTTAGGTAATACTAGTTGCGTTCGATTTTGTAGCTCGAAAATTATCTTGTTTTCGTTAAAAGAATTCACTTCTATACGATGAAATACCTACCTACGATTAACAGCAAGAATCTGATATCTACAATTTAATTGAGACTTATTTCATATAATACATTTAACTTGAATAAGAAAAAAAGTTCTTACTTGTTATGTTCAATATTTAATCTTATTAAAGTTTTGGATCCTGGCTTTACAGGAAGCACACTTGCAGTCATACCTGATGATTGCATTTAAACATAGCAATGCTTCTACGCTAGCCAGTTCGTTGGAGTGGTAACGTAAAAATCTTTACGCCTATGAATATTAAAAAAAGGAAACCTAAGAGCTTAAAAAGTTAGGAAACTAGTGGCATAATATTTTAATAAGAATTTAATTTAACACATAAACACGAATAAAATAAGGATGATTTATATACCAGATATTTCTATAATCTGAGAATCTTATCGCGTGCGATAAATCGTCGTCTTGAATTACTTGAAGCACTATGTCATTGCTAACGAAATAACAAGAGATTAATAAGACGCGTCATTATTACGAAGCGTACGTTTCTTTAAGGAATTTCCAAGTAAAATGTCTGGTGATTAAAAGATTTGTGCTACTTAAATCTAGAGGTTTCCTGCTGCCGTTTTCTCGCCCCACCTGTCCCTATCCACCTTGTGTGGAGTTTTATAAAAACCATGTTTTGATGCGGTCAATAATTGGAACAACTTAAAATTACAGCGTTAATCTATTCTTGGGTTTTAAAACTGCGCGAGAATTTACGTAGGTCTTTATTCTAGAAAAGGATAGATTAGGTTAGAAAAGAGTCATTTGTCATCATCTTCCTGCCGTTATCCCACGCTAAGTGGGGTCGGCACAACATTTTATAAACATGTCGTCATGTGATTTAGCTGCGTTTTACGACCGACCGCCTGCCTGACGTCTACTTGCCTCTGTCGTATTTTACGACACCTCGGTAAGAAAGAGGGTGGTCTATTCTATCAAACCGGATACCAAACGGTGGGTCAATTTACCTTAGTCGCCTTTTACGACACCTCGGTAGGAAATGAGGTTGGTCTATTCTACTCAGGATACGGCGTAGAAAAGATTCATTTGTAACGTGGACTATTGTGGTGTGATGATAGGTCGATAATAGATAGCGCTTTTCAATGTCATCCTATTCCTGTAGAATTAACAGGATTTCTACAGCTTATATGTTATTCCGGTGTTTAAAGAATAATTGTTGCAAATTCGCCGTGAAAGAGTAAAAAAAGTACATCCATACTCACAAACTTTCGCATTTATAATATTAGTAGGATAGTAGGATACTGTGATGTGGCTAGCATAGGGCTGTTAGTAACAATTTGATATATTTCAACAAAGTCATAGTTCGTAATTGTGACTGGTATGGCGCCGTAAATTAAATTGTCCGTCCACAGCGTGTTGCCGACAGCTCACTCATTGCTCTCTAATTCGTGGCGAGTATTGTTGAGCGCTTTGCATTGTGTCACAGCTGCCAGATTAATAACCACTACACTTTGGCGCGATAGTTACTATTCATATTCAAAATATGCGTGATCGGTTGATAATTTATATACAAATACAAAACGCTTTGTTTACCAGCCAACACATTGTGGCGCATTATCGTAACCTACATGTCAGCTGCGTAAAATTATTAGAAATACAATATTTTTTGAAACTCTCTGTTTATTTTTTTTAAATGCATTATACAATTAAATTTAAAGTACCTGGGTGACCGAGCCTTGCTCGGTACTGTGTGAAATTATGTAAAAAAATTGAAAAGAGAAATTAAAAAATAATAGGGCAGGTGGGGCTTCATCCTAGGTATTTTCACCTCTTTAGACCGTCCTCTCGCCAAATGAACCAACACGACTTTACGTTACACAGAGATAAATTGTGATTGTATTCAACGTATATTTCAAAAAAAAATTTGAGCCTGAAAACAGGAATAAAAATACATTTTTTTTAAATAAAATTTATCTAGATAGATTTTTCTCCCCCAAAACCCTCTACATGTTGAATTTCAGGAAAATTGTTGCAGCCGTATTCATAGATATTTCAGTGATAGTATGCGATCTCGCACAAAAATATTATATCAGATGAAGTCTTACTACTTCAAGAAGCACGAGAACGTATGATGTAATAATCCCTTGAAAGGAATCATCTATGTTTAGAAAAAATTAAATCAGCGTTAATACTAAATAACAAAAATATAAACAGAGATAGCTAAGGTTTTACCAACCAGAAAATAAACATATTAAATAAATTTATTGCTAATATCTTTAAAAACAAAATAAGCTGCATGGTAGTAGAGAGAAATCTCGGTTTCGGCATAAATATTCTAAGTGATGACAGCATTTCTGTAGTTAAGACGCTTTAGCTTACTTCGCAGTAAAAGACTCGGTTATGGAAATTGCAGGAACTAAATATTCATTGAGTGCATCAACGAGAAAACTTTTGGACTAACTGCAATTTTGCGGACGCAGCACTAGCGCGGATTATGGAAAAGAAAACACTCGTTGCGTTAACTATATTTCTCTTGCTATTTCCCATTGAATATTTTTTTCTATATATGTGACAATTACACAGTGACCCGTCCTCAAAGTAAGTAACTTATTACTTGTGTTATAAGTGACAGGCAACTGGTAAATATATACATATAATTATCATATTTATTCCCCTCTAAGTGGGGTCGACACATGTTTTAACATGTCACATAGTTTGGCTACCTCGGTATTTTACGACCGGCCGCTTGCCTAACGTCATCTCACTTAGTCGTATTTTACGACACCTCAACAAAGAGAGTGGTATATTCTATTCAATACCACATGGTGAGTATACCTACCTTAGTCACTTTTTACACCTCGGTAAGAAATGAGGGTGGTCTATTCTACTCAACCGGATACCACACGATGAGTATACTTACCTAAGTCGCCTTTTACGACACTTCGGTAAGAAATGAGCGTAGTCTATTCTACTCAGACGGATACTACACTGCCGCGATAAATATATACATATTTAATTTAAAATTGAAATTTAAATACATAAATACGCCCAAAATCAAAGAACCAATAAACTGTATATAGAAAATGCAGGAATCAAACCTGCGACCCGCGGACCTGAAGGTAATGTCACTGCCACCTGCGCCAACGAGCCAGTCAATATATTACGTTACTTAATAATTAACATAAATAATTGTTTTTAATAAAAGTTCCAGTAAAGTCGTTACTAATAAATATAACTAAAATATATTGTACTTGTTACAAGTTAAGAAGTCCTTGGAAGTAAATTACTAATAGCTTTTATAAATATGTCTGTTCTAGACGCCGAAATATCTAAGATACTCTTTGAAACAGTATTTGTAAGTGACAGCTTAATACTGAGTTTATCTCAAGAGGCTTTTAAATCATTATCTTAAATCTTTATTCATGTTTTATTTGGACATTTTTCTTTAGAATTAATGAATACCCCAAAAAATCATTTGAATATTTTTGAATGAAAAATATTATGATAACAATCAATGTTTTGACTGTACCGTTAGCGTAGCTGGCGTGATCCTGTCTTGAAATCCGGGGGTCGAGGGTTTGATTACCGCTGAGAGCCAACATTTTCTATAAACAATATGTTAGTAGTTTGGGTCTGAGTGTATGTTCTTAAGTATTTATTTAAAATTATATTTGTATATAATATTACGAGTTGTCTGTTGCCCATAACACAAGTATTAAATTCCTTAGCTTGGGAATGGACGTACGTGTGTATAAATGTCCAATATCATCATCCCTGACCTTATCCCACTTTTAACTGGGGTTGGCACTGTTTACTATAAAAATAGCTTCCTTGTGATTATGAAATTTTTCCAACGCCATCTAGCGTTAGCTTCGAAAACGCACTAGTTTATAAAAGAAACTTGTCTGTGATGTTTCTTTCTTGTCATTTGTCTGTAATAGAAAATAGAGTAAAAGAATTTTCCCAAAAAGAGTAACTTTTTAATTTCATGGCAACAGGCACAACATGTTTTTCGACTTTGGTACTACTTCTTTTATATGAATATCATACTTCACACAGCCTAACAATCTCTTTTTTAGCCTCCCTCTAGTCACTTATTCATATTTAACACTCTTTTGGTCACATGATTTTTATCCTTCCTCATTTGTTTTATAAGTCGCTTTCTTTTAGTTATTCCCGTTTAGAATAATATCAAATTGAAGATTGACTTTAGAGTAAGCTTAAGTGTAGTGTTGATTATAATTTTTTGCAGAAACTCAACCGTTGAATTTATTGCTAAATTTACGAAGCTGCGGAAGTGTATCATTTAAAGTATTTTTTTACAACCAATGAACATGAATTACGTATAATAGAATATTCATATTACTTTTTTATTGTGATATAAAACATTACGACAATATTTTATGACGGCCATAAAGCATGTAAACCGATGTCCACTGTATTAATTTCTTTTATGAGACAACTTTTTATGAGACGGCTAACTCATGAAATCTCATGTGGTACGAAAAATGTATGAAAAACTGGAAGGTTTTCATAGATTTTTAGTAAATAAAAATTAAATGCTCCATATTTTCAATTAATATCTTTATAGATATCGCACGCTTTGTACTAATGTAACCGAATTCGAAGTTGTTTATATATGTATAGTATAATTTCTCCTCTGTTAATTGAAAATATATATTTGATTTTACTTAATAGTAAATATGATGTTTATAGATCCAAACACACTGGAAGTTGCTGTCTACTAAGTGGATGGGTCACTTATGTACTATCACATTAGCTAAGTTAACTCGTAACATGTTGATAATACTTATTAAAAAAATTACTGATATATAAAGTAATTTGCTAATCTTTTATGTATATAGCAATATTTCACTACTCATAATTTATCACACCGTATAACAACTCTGTTTCGTAAATTATAAAAGTTACTTATTTTTTATGTACTTTAAAGCACTACTTATTTCGTAAACGATTTTTTATCTGTAATTTTTTTAAAGATTTCGTTCTCTTATATTTATAAAAAAAAAATTAACTGATCGGTAGCATTTTATGTTAAAATCTTAATCAATGATTCATTTAGAAAAAACTCAGAGTTAAATGTAGCGATAAAAATTATTCTTCTACCAAACTTCATTTATTGAGTGAATATGGATTTTAATTGCTTACGCTCACACTTGACCGGTCTCTTCAACTAAGTGCAAAACTTGTCTTTAACATCAGTTACAGAAAGTTACCTCAAAACTTTTGAAAACATCGTGTCAATCTTCGCTCAAAGTTGCAATATTTAACTTTTAACTTGTGAAAACTTGTCTATAAATAAAGACTTTATTTTTAAATTTCTTTCATAATTAAACTTCGACTACATTTAGTTAAAAATACTGTCTTTGTCTTTTTGGGTAAACGACATTAAAAGAATTGAGAATTTTTTAATGAATAATTTCAAATGCTATTTACTTTCTTTCCTAATTATATTTTTTCAGATTAATAAATATTGTGTGAAATTGTATCAAGAAAATCCGTAATATGTTATTTGCTTGAGACGATGTAACAAAAAATCTTTTGTTAAATAAAATTCATATAATTGTTGTCGTCCGTTACGTGAATTATATTAATCTTATAGGATGTTGTAATGGGGTTATAAAAATCTTCTTTTTGTTCTTTCTCAGTCTCGTATTTCGCATTATCAGGTCATCTTACAAAAACCGTTTAATACCATATATCGTGAGATTTTCCTGCCAAGGTATTCAGGTAATTTATGCTAGTTCGACAAATATTAGAAAAATGCTTTCCCTAGTTTCTTGGATTTTTTACTGCGAACTTGTTGACGCAAGGGGTAGTAACCCTTTTTTTTAAACAGGAAAAAACCCCTTATGGGTACCGCCGTCCGACGGGGACAGACGACGGTTATGTTGGACTCGCGCCGACTAAAACAACCTGTGTGCTCCACCACGCTGCTGGTGGCGGGGATAGGGTACCTATGAAGACATTGCCCCCATCCCCGCCAGCAGCAACTCTGTACCCCAGAGTGTGCCACCTCTGGGTCGACGCCTCTCTAAAAGTAGACCCTACCTCCGCTGGACGATGCATCGGGAGCACCAGATGCATCGACCGCCACGGGGACCTTATAGGGTGGGCGTCTGATTAAACAAGGGGGTAGTAACCCTGCCTTGAGTTTCGGGGTCGTTGGTTAGATTCCCGCAATTAATCGACATTCTCTAAAAACAATTTGTTGGTTCTTCGAGTTAGGATTAAATTAAAATTATGTATTTGTACCGTTGTCTGCATCCATCACACAAGTATTAAGCTACTTGCTCTGGGGATGCAAGAATTGTATATATGTTTATTTATTCTATGTCACTCTCTAGACCTTTAAATATCTTCATATCAAACTTTACATCGGTACATTATCGCCGGACATGAAAGAAAAATAAACAAACAAACATTCGCAATTATAATCATCATCCTCCTGCCCTTATCCCATTCTACTCAGCCGGATATCACACGGTATCAACTTACCTTAGTCGCCTTTTACGACACCTTCGTAAGAAATGAGGGTGGTATATTTTACTCAGCCGGATACCACACGGCGGGTCGTCTTACTTTAGTAGCCTTTTACGACACCTCGGTACTATTCTATTCTATTCAGCCGGATACCACACAGCGTATATTCGAAATTATAATATTAGTATGAATATAATCCGCTCTACTAACGTCACGCAATCATCCAGTTAGTCCGATTAGTTTCAATTCGGGATTTCGAAACATAAACTCATTACATGAAGGCTTGGAAACTAGTTCGAACAACGCTATAATTTTGCGACGTGAGTGTCAGTTGTAATTTGTCATTTGAGCTAAGTATTGCCTATCCAATAATTGTTTATTCCAATTCCTATTCATTAGTTTATATTTTAAACTTGCGTATCTGACCCGCCTATTTAGGCGTTTAAGTAATGTAATGTGTTTTTCCGTTCCCGAAAGCTTAAAGGGATTTCTATACTTATAATAAAACAAAGTCCACAAAATCTGTATATGTGGTTGATTTTCTCATCCACGATTTTTGTACAGTTTTTATTTATTTTTTTTTATTTTTCATTTCTGTATTTTTCATTTTTTTTTCAATTTCCTTTTTTTTAATTTTTTTTTATATCTTAAAAAAAAATTACCGAGCAAGGCTCGCTCATCCAGGTACTATATAGTAAATAAATAAATACCATTCAGACTAAATTCTGTACAAAACTGAAGCCTCTTCTCCTTGTAACATTTTCACTATAATGATAAATGTATACAACAACAAGTACAAGATCAAAGCAAGGATATTAATCAAAGTTTAGACTAATTCCAGCACAACGATTGTACGTTCACCTTAGTCGTGTGAGCAAATTAATTAACATCCACGTTTCCAACTATCTTCCGCATATTGATTACTTAATTATCTCTACACTGATTGTGAAACTTCGCACAAGTTTAAATTAAACCGTAATGTAGCTTTTGAATTCTGGTATACATTAAATGGATAAAATGCTAATTAACGTTACCAATAGATTTAAAACTTTTAACATAAATTCTGATTCAAATTGACTTTTACAATCACTTTTGAATCGTCAAATTGCAATGAAGCTACGATTGGTTAGGAAAGGTGCTCTTTCCGAGAAGAACCAGCAAGAAACTCGGCGGTCACACTTTTCAAAATTAAGAATGACAGTAGTGCATTTTAATTATCAATAAAATAAAAAAATTACAACATAATCTAGGTGTAGCTGGTTGCATTTTAAATCCAAGCTTTCTTATCATTAACACAGTCCTCAACAGTATAATAAGCTTTATGAATGTGTCTTTTTAATTGCTATTTTGAACTTGTATAACATAACAAATCCTATACATATACACTGATTCTACATTTTTTCTTGATAGTCTTGCATATCTAAACTTATCAAAAGAAAATATTTAGGACGTCTAATGTCTAACAGGCTTTCTAAAAAGGATAAAAAAATTACACGTTAGTTATTTAAAATTATAATTTCACCGTGATATATAATATAGAGATTATATATCTTTTATACATATTCGCCGAGTAGCGAGAAATAACTAGTCCCTTTGTAAGCTTATATAGGAGACCTATACTGTTTCGTTTATTCTTTAGGTTACCCAAAGGATTAATATAAGCCATACAAATGATGTTGGATAAATTTTAATTATCTCGAACCCTTTATCCATCTTTGTTGCAGCTCTATTTAATCTCATAATAAACTGTGGGACTATAAAGGTATCTATAAATTTCTCAAAAATAACAGAGTAGAGAAATCCAGTGCTTATTCTGATCTTGAATAGAACACAAAGATAATATGTATTAGGGTAGGCAGGGATCACTTATAGAAAATTATAGCACTAATAATGTTATTTAATATTGCATGTTAGACATAACCCGACTAATGTCAAAAACACGAGTACAAGCTTGTTTATATTAGATAAATATCGACAAAATCCACGACATTGATAGATAGCACCCTTTAGTCGTATCGGGTCTACATCTAGAAAGGACTTGAGTTTGAGTTAAAGAAGTAGCTTATATCATTCTCAGCTCGGAGTATTCTTTGGATAATTGAAACTTGCCTCTCCTTATTGAAGCTACGTCTATATTTCAGCCCCTCGTTCGAAAGAAAATTTGGAGTAAGGCGGCTTTTGCCCAACAGTGGGATTGTGATAGGCCACTTTAGTTTCACATTGATTTTAGTGTTAAAATCAAAATATTATAATAAAAAAATTCTTTAAATGATTCTTAAAATAATTTATAATGTGTGTGAACATAACGTGAATTTTAGTGTTACCTAGTGTTTTATATTATATATAAAAACCTTCTTAAAATTACTCTTTACACGTAACCCAATGTGATAACGTGTGTAAATGTGATGGATATAAAACCTTCTTTTAATTAAATTTACAGTTTTAACTTGACTTTGACACATTACAAAAAAACTTTGATAAGTTGGTAATAGATGGTGTTTCTCAATGTCAACCTAATCCTGTTGAATCAACAGGATTTTTAAAGTCTATATGTCACCCGGTGTGTAAGGAATAATTTTGCAAAATTTCATCGAGTTTTGTTTAGCTGATTCGCCGTGCAAACGTAATAGACAGACAGACTTTTACATTTATAATATTAGTATGGATATGTTTCTCCTGTTTTATATGCTACCACGGCTTAGGTATACAAATTCTTTCAATTTTGCTCAAGCGCATTAACTGTGAGATCAAAACAAACAAACAGATTCCACATTTATATGGAATACAGTGTGGATATATTTGCAAACACTGCTCAAAACATTTCCCGTCTGGTGCTTCGATACCTGCGCTTCCAATTAACGGGAAAATGGATTGCATATGTGCCCCAGCATTTTAATATCGAAATATTTGTAAAACCATGAATTTTAAACATGACCATAGTTTTACACCATGTTAAAAATGTATCTTGTTTTATATTGGACTACACTCAAATGGATTACATTTTTTTTAAGTTTATACGATACCTTGATCCAGTATTGAATATTTTATAAATTTTTAATAGATTAACTGGCAGATTTAATGTATCTTATAAACTGTGAAATAAAACATATAAATTGAATAAAATTATTTAATTCTGTAAGTTCCCCATAGGAAATAACATTTTTAAATAATTTAAAACTCGTAAAAGGATAAGGATATCTTTAGCAGGAAAATGAGATCATCATCATCTTCCTGCCATTAATCCCACTATAAGTTGGGTCGGCACAACAAGTTATAAACATGTTGTCACATGATTTGGCTACGTATTTAACGACCGGCCGCCTGCCTGACATCAACTTACCTTAGTCGTATTTTACGACACCTCGGTAAGAAAGAGGGTGGTCTATTCTACTCAGCCGGATAACACACGGCGGGTCGACTTAACTTAGTCGCCTTTTACGACACCTCGGTAAGAAATGAGGTTGGTACTATTCTATTCAGCCGAATACCACACGGCGTTTGCAGGACGATGAGATATGGAATAATATGTATGTAACGGAGAACTTGTAAGTATATATAAACGTCAATACACACATATACAATAAATCTTTTCCCACATAATAACTTTGCTCACGGAAAAACGGATAATCGGGTTACACAGAAGGTTTACACGGTCTGGTACACAGCTTCTGATGCTTTTAATTACGAACCACAATTGTTGCCATAATTACGCTTTGGTGACGCAAAAATATTATGTTTAAATGTAGCGTTATACTTCAAGTGACATTTATTTATATTATGATACGAATTCAGTCTAGATTTTTACCATAATTGTATTTCTACAAATATATCCCTGCTGTGATAGCCCAGCGGTGCGACCATGTGAATCTCTAGAGACGATCATGGGAACAAACCCGGGCAGACACCAATGACTTTTTCTATTAAAACTTATGTGTCTAATTGATAATTGCAATTTATCACACGCTTTTCGGTGAAGGAAAACATTGTGAAGAAACCTGTATATCTCTAGAGAATCCTAGGGGTATGTGTAAGCTACTAATCCGCATTGGAGCAGCGTCGTAGATCTTAGCTCCAATCCTTCTCTCCAAAAACGGAGAGAGAAGGCCTATGCCCAGCAGTGGGATAGTAACAGGCCGTTACTTACTTACTTTTATACCCCTGAGTACTATTCAGATATGTATGTCCAATTTTTAGAACAATTATGTTATCTGAAACAGTTCCCGAATCAATTGCACAGAGAGGGATGAAGGTATTTTACGACCGGCCGCATGCCAGACGTCAACTTACCTTAGTGGCCTTTTATGACACCTCGGTAAGATATGAGGGTGGTCTATTCTACTCAGCCGGATACCACTTGGCGTCTCTTGAAAACTGAATTTATTGATTAGTTGAACAGAATAAAATAAAATAAGTGAAATATATGCACACAAAAGTAACTTACAAGAGATATTATTTGAATTATTCCTAGCTAGTGGTTACTCTGGGTTTGATTAAAAAATATCAATAGTAAAAAAAGGTTTTAAAAAAATAAATGCGGAATTTTACAGGACCATCCGCTGGGTCATTCTAAAGGTTGTTTGAAAATTTCATTAAAATCGGTCAAGTCGTTTCCAAGTCTGTAAAGGACACACACAATCATTCATTCTTATAAATAAGATTACTTTCTAAAAACTGCTTCTCTGTATTTCTTATTTTAAAGCTTACAATAGCTTATTTCACAGTTTTCTTAATGGTTAAAAGCGTAGATACGCCTTCATTCGAAATGTATTGCTAGCTTAGCTTTTAGCTAAGACTTCAAGAATAGACTTAATAAATCACTCTATTATCGGTCTGAAAATATTTCTCTTCTTTTCCTGGAGCAGCTATAACCGTACTTTATTTTAAAATCAAGATTAATCTTTCCTTTAGAAACTCTTTTAGCTTTTCTCTTTCTCTGCTTCTATTATTATTTCACCATAAATAAGTAAGCACTCTTTAATTTTAATTCTCGTTAAAAATGTAATATTACTTAAATATCTTGGAGTTTTAATAATCACCTAAGTATAGAAATATTTTTTCTAATGTCCAAATAAATATTATATTTATAATGGAATTTATTTAATTATGTTCAACTCTATAGAAGATAGTAATGACTTAATATAACTAGTTATAAGTATTATTTTAAAAAGAGCATTCGCCGAGTTTCTGGTTCGCTCTTCTCGGTAGGGACAGCTTTCCGAACTAGTAGTAGAGTTGACGGTTCAAAAGCACAAGTTTACTTGAATAAAGAAAATTTTGAATTTTGAATATAACATACGACCATATGGAATTCTCTGTTAAGAAAGACATAAAAGTAAATCTTTACATCCCCGAATGCAGCACGCTGTATGCATTTCCTGCCGTACATTATGTCCCTTGAGAATGCGGTAGTGAAGAAGTGAAACTACCATTGAGTATACCGTATGACATGTTGTGAATTGGCGGGCGTGGTGTTATATATTATTTTCGTCCCTCATAAAATAGAACGTCGAGTGTATTCTATTGGTGCAACATTTTTGTAGCGGACGATAGTAAATTTTGTGAATTTTTTGTATAAATACTTTATATAAAATATACTTCACGCGCCCGTTGGCGCAGTTAACATTGCCTCTGGCTTCAGCTACGCGGATCACAAATTCGATTCCCGCCGAGGCCGAACATTTTGTATAAAACAATTTGTTGGTTATTTGAGTCTGGGTATGTATTTAAAATAATTTATGTATTTTTTAAATATTTCAATAAGTTAATATTGGCCTGAAATCGAGTCTCTTTTCGTTTTTGAAGAGAAGGATTGGAGCTTAGACCTACGCTTCTCCAATGTGGATTGGTAGGTTACACTTATTCCTAAAATTCTCATTCATAAAATTCAGTATGTAGGGGTTTTTGGGTTATGGGCGATAAATCGACCTTTCGAGGTTTCATTTAAAAGAAATGTTGTTTAATCCCTGCACTGAAAAACTGTTATAATATTATTTGGATAACATAGGCGAATTTGACTGTAATTTATAAAGTTGTAATAGTTTAGTGATAGATAAGGATAGAGATGCCTGGAAAGGGTTGGAGGAGGCCTTTGTCGAAAGACAGCAGTCACACAAAAAATAAATATATATTTGACGGAAGAATTTTAAAATGACTTGTAAATCTATATAACATTAATAACTGACATTTCTTAATAATTAATATGACGACTATTGTAATGAATTTAGATGTGACTGCAAAATAAAGGCTATTTTTATTTTTT
This sequence comes from Morpho helenor, assembly GCA_029227775.1. NCBI lineage: Eukaryota > Metazoa > Arthropoda > Insecta > Lepidoptera > Nymphalidae > Morpho > Morpho helenor. Next base: position 8,675,010 of record JARGCU010000006.1, read on the forward strand.
ATTTTTTTATTTTTATTTTTATTTTTATTTTATTTTTTATTTTAATAGTTTAGTGGGGTGACCGAGAGGTCTAGAGGAGTGGAGTGGAGGAATACCACGGTTCGAGTTACACCTGCTCCATTTTTTCATTATATATATTTTCTAAAAATAGCAAAGCGAGATAAAAGCTCGGTCACCCAGATACTGTTTATTTATAAATAAATTATTTAACATAGCATTGATTAACATTAACATTGATTAATGTAGAATTTTTTTATTTGATTTAACCTAACTGTAAAGGGTCTTCTTCCAATAGTTAAATCGGTTTCTTACTTTTGATTGCGTGCGATTCGAGTGCGACAAATATTTTTTTGGGATGACCAAAATGCTGTTCTGAGCATTTTTATACCGCCATCGAGTGGGAATCATAACTGGCTATTATATTAACCCGAAACTACACAACTATTATTATACTATTATTATATTAGCCCTAAACTACACAACAGTAATGTCTCATCTATTCATCTTAATTATTCATCCCGATTAATTGTAATATAGCACTAAGTACATAGCAGGTGTAATTAAGTCGATATCAAATTATCTTTCGCTGTATCAGACGCTAATTTATTGAAGGTAGATTAAATTTACATTAATTAAATTTCATGAGGTTATAAATCGTTACGTATAAGATACGGATTCAACTATCTACATCAACATTCTCCTTCCTTTATCCCACTCTAAGTGGGGTGGGCACAAAATGTTATAAATATGGTATCACATGATTTAGCAAGGGATTTTAAGACCGGCCGCTGCCTAACGACATCTCATCTTAGTCGTCTTTTACGCCACTTCGGTAAGAAATGAGGGCGGTCTACTCTATTCAGCTGGATACACATGGTGGGTCAACTTACCGTAGTCGTTTTTACAACAGCTCGGTAAGAATTAAGGGTGGTCTATAGCGTGAATAAATTGAAACAATTTTGTTACATTTTTAATCACATAAGTGGTTAAAAAATCCCAATTATAATATCTAGTATTATTATTATTTTCAGTGCCGTTTTATTTAATGTTCCGTTTCAAATTCAATGATCCAAACATCTTAGAGCCAAGAGCAAAATAACTACAAATGAAAATGTGTCCAAACTGTTGTATACTTAGAAAGAAATTCAGTTAACTTTCAAGCGCTGACTTTATCGGCTTTCGTATTGAGAAGATTTTCTTCAACTTTGTAATGCAAAAACGTTTTTCAAATTGAATAGTCTTGCAATTTCTTTTTTTACTAGTAAAAGCTTATTTCATTGTTTGCCTAACGGAAAATCGTTAAATATATCAGACATAGTTTGCATAAATCGTAGAAATTATGTTGTTTCCAAATTTATTCGAAGTGTATGATTGTTTGATCTTTTTATTCGCATATTCTCATAATCCTCCTGCACTCATCCCTCTGCCCTCTAAGTGGGGCCGGCAAAGCACGTTATAAACATGTTTTCACATGATTTGGCTAAGTTTGTTACGACTGGTCACCTCAATAAGAAAGAGGGTGGTCTATTGTACTCAACCGGATACCACCCGGCTGGTCAACTTTTACTATTATCTAAATTTTACTATTATCTAGAAAATATATCTTTCCTAGAACGACATGTTCAATATTTTGCCTTGGGGCGTAGTGACCGATTTAATCACCTCTTGACTTTTATGAATAGGTGAAAGCTAAATAAAGATATTCTTAGGTAAATGAAGAATTTATGTAGTAAAAAACAACTGAGAATGAAAAGACTTTAGACTTTTAGAGAAGACTTGTTCATAAACTCGAGACCAAATAAAAATTAACGGCCCTTTACTATGCCACTGTTAAGGCCTTCTCTCTCTATTTTTGGATAGAAAGATTAGAGCTGAGACCTACCACACTGATCCAATGCGGTTTGGTAGTTTACACATATCCCTAAAATTCTTTACAAATATGCAGGTTTCCTCAAGATGTTTTCCTTCACCGAAAAGCGTGCGATAAATTGCAATTATCAATTACGCACATAAATTTTTAACAGAAAACGCATTGATCCTTTCCGGGGTTTAAACCTGTGACTCTTCGAAAGAGTCGCACGATTTTACCGCTGGGCTATCACAGTTTGAGACAAAATATATAAATATATAAATCATTTTTTTAGTAATACATTTAATTAAACTTATATAAAGCCACGGTCGGTATAAGTTGTGAAGTGCTATCAAAATTGGAAAGCGTAAGAGTTACTGGTTTTGGCATGGAGTTTAAATCAGTTTCAATACGTGCATTATAACCGCTAATGCACTTTTAGCAGTTTGTTTGAAAGTTTGGTAATATTTAATTAATGATGAATAGTGTGCATAATAGTATTCAGGTAATATAGAGCAGTTGTTTTGCCTAATAATATGATTTTTAATTTAGTCATCACGTGAATTCTTTTTTAAATAGCTAGTATATATATACGAGTATCATATAGTAAGCTGTAGCCCAGCGGTGCGACCCTGTCTCTAGAGACGATCGTGAGTTCAAATCCTGGGCAGACACCAATGAGTTTTTCAATTAAAACTTATGTGTCTAATAGATAATTGCAATTTATCATACGCTTTTCGGTGAAGGTAAAAACCGTGAGGAATACCTGCATATCTCTAGAGAATCCTAGGGATATGTGAAACCTACCAATCCGCATTGGAGCAGCGTGGTAGGTCTTAGCTCCAATCCTTCTCTCCAAACACAGAGAAAGGAGGCCTATAGAGCAGCGGTGGGATAGTAACAGGCCGTTATTTTTATTTTACTAGCTAGTATCAAAAGTAAATAAGGTTTGATATTTTGTTGGTATACTGTCATAACAAAATGGAATTTCATAATGTATAGTCTATATACGATATTAGAGCGATGATGATTTCAAAAAAGCAACCGCCGAGTTTCTTGATGGCTCTTCTCGGTAGGAACAGCTTTCTGAACCAGCAGTAAAGTTGACGATGAGTTGTTTGTGCATGTGTTTTTACGAATCCTGCATGTATCAGGTATGTAACGATTGTCCACTCTACATTTAGCATTATATATATTTTCTATTTTACTTTTTCGCGGATTATAGCAAAATAATTTTATTATTACTTTTGTATTATGGATCTCCGCAAAGTAATGCCTAATTCTATTAATTATGTAATAAAGTGAGCTAAAGTTGGAAAGGGGGCCGTTATAACTTTACTATTTACGTAAAGAGTCTGGTACCACAAGCTCCATTAAATATGATTGATCAAATTATTTTAATTACTATAAATAAATGGGCCTTAAATAACTTTGTTTCAGCTTTGCTTACAAATACAAGAGTAATGAATATACAGAATTAACTTTTTAGAAATGTGTGGTATAATATATTTTTTTGTTTTATTAACAGTTTATTGTACATCACAAATAGTACATAAATTATTATCAAATTTTGTACATGGCGATCGTCATTCTCCTGCCGTTCTCCTGCCCCACTCTAAGTGGGGTCGGCACAACATGTTTTAAACATGTTGTTACAAGTTTTGGTTAGTTATCTGACGACCGGCCGCCTGCTTAACGTCAATTTAGTTAGTCGTCTTTTACGACACCTCGGTAAAACCAAGGGTGGTCTATTCTACTCAGCCGGATTTCACACGGCGGGTTAAATTCTCTTAGTCGCCTTTTAAAACACCTCGGCAAGAAATTTGTGTGGTCTATTCTTCTAAACAGGATACCACACGGCGGGTTAATTTACCTTAGCCACCGGTTACGAAACCTCGGTAGAAATGGGGGTGGTCTATTCTTCTTAGCCAGATACCACATGGAGAGTCAACTTATCTTAGTCGACTTTGCACCTTAGTAAGAAATGAGGGAGGTCTATTCTACTCAGCTGGATATCACACAACGGAAAATATATAGATGGCGATTTAACACTGTAACTTTTATATCGGCATCTTTAAAAAAGTATATTTTCTTTACCTACTAAAGATTATACACGAGATATTTTTTGTGATGGTTATAATATTTCATAACATCGTTATATCTCCACTGGCCTCTAAAAAGATACACAGCCGACGTAAAAGGGTTTTGTGGCGGACGAAAGGGATACTTTCATATACCTTTTATGAGAGGTCCACTCGAGTAACTTACAAAATTCCGACGGTTTCATAACAATATCAAGTGGTTTGCAATGTTCTATCTTTTCGCAGACTTATTTAAGTTCATGGTCGAAGTTTTATGACAATATCAAGAATATTGACTGGCCCGTTGGCGTAGTGGGTAGTGACCCTGCCTTCAGCACCGCGGGTCCGAGGGCCAACATTTTCTATAAATGAATTTGTTGATCTTTGAGCCTGGGTGTATATTTGTGTTTAAGTGTGTATTTAAAAATATATAAGTATATATTCATCAGTTGTTTGTCTACCATAACACAAGTATTAAGTTACTTACTTTGGGGACGGACGACCGTGTGTGTAAGTGTCCCATATATTTATTTATTTATTTATTTTAATAATATACTAAGCAATTTGTTGGGTCTCTAATTCTGGGTGTATTAATGAGTTTAAGTATTTATTTATAAGTATATATTATTATTAATCAGTCGTCTGTCATCCATCACACAAGTATTAAGTTACTTTGGAGAGGGACGAATGTGTGTCTAAGTGACCCATATATTTATTTATTTATTGCTATGTTTTACGTGTCTTTCGGCAACCTTTTAATGTTAGAAATTCAATTGCTTTTTACAGTGCAAAAAGTCATTTGTATTAAACATGCTTTTTAATACAAACTGTTTCGAACCAGGTTTTCAAAAGTTTGACTTATGTTCTCCATTATACGTTTTTTTTCTATTTATTAAGAAAGTCATGAGCCAATTTTTTTGAAACACCTCATATTTCAGGTTATTTCTACTCGTAGTTTATATACATTATTAAATGTACTTTATAAAAACGTATAACAAGTTTCGATTACAAATCTTCTAAAATAATTCTCAATATGTATATTTTATCCTACATTTCCAATTTATAACGAATTATGATTGAAATGATATTAAAATTGAAGAACGAGTGTTAACACTTTTAATTAAATTAATTGTACTTATTATGTAACATTATTAGTGTATTGTGTAACGTTACTAAAATTGTTTCTTTCTGTCTGTCTGTCACGCTTTTACGGCTTAATACGTAAGAAATATTGATGAAATATAGAACAACTGAACTCAACGCCTGGCTAAAATATTTGGTAAAAAAATTCTCGTTTTTCTTTCAGGAACAAGATAAAATAAATAATATATAATAAAAAGTTCATAAGTTAACGCAAATAAAGTAACTGTGATTTACAGCGAACGTTATATATTTTTTCTTTTATGATAGTGTTAAATAGCCACGAAGCATCAAAAACCTAATGTGAAATCAAGCGCTTGAAGCCCGAAGCCAGAGAAACGAACTAAACGGAAACGCTTTCAAAAAGATTTTCATTTCAGTTCGCCTTTCAATTTTCTCTTTGTAGAATACTCACCTGTTTTATTCTTTTTCTAAATTTGTCTTGATTTAACGCCTCAGTGATTTGAACGAAAACACTTGAAAGTTCAGTATTTTATCGTTGTGTTGTTTTATTTTAACACTAGCGGCCTGCCCCTGCTTCGCACGGGTATAAAATATATATCCCATGTCATTCAGTGTAAAAAAATTAATTAAAACCGATCCAGTAGTTTTATTCGCATATCGCAAGCGTTAAATTTGGAGAAAAACAATTTCCTTTCCCTATACCAAGAAGATTTCCTGCTATCTTTGGAATATCTAAATTCATATAGTACATTTTTACTTATTTACTTTTACATTTTCCCTATGTATTTAATTTTTACAATTAATTACAGAATGTCTTTATATGCAACATTCACAGCTTCCTTGTCGTTAAACAAACTCTGGAAAGAACGATATAGCTGCTGGATTCGAAGTGCTATAGCGTGAAGCGCGGCCTCCGCATGGCATTTTAAATCTGTAATATCTCCGAAAATGTTCACTTAAATTACATGCTGTAAACGGCAATATTGATCTATATTAAATCAACAATTTATTTAAGGTACTTAATTGGATAAGGATTAATGCTGTATTGTATAAAAATTGCTTCAAAAATAAGGCATTATTTTTCGTAAAAAGTAAATGACAAAAAATGCTATTGTGGGTTATTCATAAGAGATAGACATATACCATCGCGGACTTTTCTGTAGACCTTTTCAAGGTGTACAAATACTTAGTACATCATTTTGATAAATCTAGTAGGGTTAAGCCTGCGTTTGCAATGTAAGCGGAAAAAAATGTAATTATTTACAGAAACCTCAAAAATTACAGTATTTCTCTACTATGTATTGAATTTTATTATACGTACAAACCTTCCTCTAGAATCACTCTATCTTTTAAAAAAACCCGCATCAATATCTGTTGTGTAGTTTTAAAGATTGAAGCATACATAGGGATATACGGACATAGGGACAGACAGAGAATGCGACTTTGTTTTATACTATGTAGTGATATTATTTATTTTTACAATTGATTAGACAATGTCCTTACATACAACATTCATAGCTTTTTATCATTAGACAATATAAACTTGAAAGAAGAACATTTAGTTGCGCCTCCGGTCGCTGCTAAATTCAAAGTGCTTATAGGTCGAAGCGCGGCCTCCTCGCGGGTATTTAAATCTGTAATATCTCCGAAAATGTTCACTTAAATTACATGCTGTAAACGGCAATATTGATCTATATTAAATCAACAATTTATTTAAGGTACCTAATTGGATAAGGATTAATGCTGTATTGTATAAAAATTGCTTTAAACATAAGGCATCATTTTTCGTAAAAAGTAAATGACAAAAACTGCTATTGTGGGTTATCCATAAGAGATAGACATATACCATCGCGGACTTTTCTGTAGACCTTTTTAATGTGTACAAATACTTAGTACATCATTTTGATAAATCTCGTAGGGTTTAGCCTGCGTTTGCAATGTAAGCGGAAAAAATGTAATTATTTACAGAAACCTCAAAAATTACAGTATTTCTCTACTTCGTATTGAATGTTATTATACGTACAAACCTTCCTCTGGAATCACTCTATCTATTAAAAAAAACCGCATCAAAATCGGTTGCGTAGTTTTAAAGTTTTATGCGTACATACGGAAATATGGACTTTGTTTTATAATATATAGTGATTAGTATTATGGGATGGATGGATATTATATATTGTTTAATTTTATTTTTGATTTAACTTTCGACACCTCTTGCTTGAAATAAAAATGTAATAAAGATACTGTTTTTAAATGCAGTTTATTCGTTCAATAATTATTTTAATACACAATTTTATTCGTTCTGCTTATCCAATTAAGTGTAATTAAAAAAAAAACAATTCAAATTCAAATTCAAATTCAAAATATTCTTTATTCAAGTGCACTGTTTACAGTACTTTTGAATCGTCAAATGTTTGAAAGAAGCTACCACTGATTCGGAAGTTTGCTCCTACCGAGAAGAATCAGCAAGAAACTCGGCGGCTAATCTTTTAAAAAAATTATTACAATTTGATGGTTACAAGATAATCGTTGCAGCTGGATGCGTAGCTGGCTGCAGTTAAGATAAGCTATCACTCAAATAATCCTCAATAGTATAGTAAGCTTTATGTAACAACATCGTTTTGAGATAATTTCTAAACTTGTGTAAAGGCAAGTCTAGATAATGTTGAGGAATTTTGTTATAAAAACGTGTACCGAGACCGACAAATGATTTTCGGACCTTTTGGAGGCGTAATCTAGGCGTCATTAGTTTATGTCTGTTTCTTGTATGTCTGTCATACCTATCACTATTTTTACTATACAAGTGAATATTTCAGAAGTTAATCATTTTTTTATATTTTTATATAAGTAGTATATTTACCAGTTGTCTGTCACCCAAAACACAAGGATTAAGTTACTTTTATAACGGACGAAAGTGTGTACTCGTATAATAAAATTAAGATTTCTGTAGAACAGAATGTGTTATATATACATATATACACACAGCATACTTTTTCTATTATACAATGTAATGTAATGGAGTTATCCCTTACTTTATTGTTGTTGCAAATAAACGACCGACAGCCGAAAGCATGCATTTCGTATAGCAATTTTAATTTTGAAAAAGGCAGCTTTATTTGGAGAGCAATAATTTACTGGCAACTAGGAAATTGAACATTGGATGTGTCGGATCAGGAGAAAATTATGGAACTATTTTGTATGGGTAACAAATATAAAATGTTTTTTCACTTATAAAAGCAATATAGAAACGAGATTACAATTTACATTTTCGAATTAATTTGATTACCGCAACAACCAGTGCGTGATTAAATTAATGTAACACCGTGAATAAGGCATATGTGGTAGGTCTGATATCGGACAATAAAACAAATTTAAATCTACGAAAATAATGCCTATATATTAATTATGAGATTTAAACATAAAGATTTATTATCTTTGAACAGTATATGCCTATGTTAATATATTATTAATATTGCTACGTACTTTAGCTACGCCGTGTGGTATCCGGCTGAGTAAAATAGACCAACCTCATTTCCCACCGAGGTGTTATAAAAGGCTACTAAGGCTAGTTGATCCACCTTGTGGTATCCGGTTTAGTACCTAAAAATAGACCACCCTTTTTCTTACCGAAGTGTCAGTAAATACGATTTAGGCAAGTTGACATCAGGTAGGCGGCCGGTTGTAAAACGCAGCCAAATAATGTGACAGCATGTATATAACATGTTGTGCCGACCCTTAGAGTGGGATAAGGGCAGGAGGATGATAATTTTTTACTAATTGTATTATTACTGTTCTTGATGATATAATGCAAAGTAACGCCTATTTCTTTAATTAATTCTTTGACTTCTTATTAGATAAATAATATGAATACGAAAAGCACGTATAAACAACATTCAAAGTAAATTACCATTGACTTGGTTTTCTAGCTTCGTAGGCAAATTACTTTTCTTTCATGTCCCAAACTTATTTCAGGTTTTATTCCGTGCTCTATTTCACTGTCATTGCAGGCTTTGTACGTAATGAGATGAACTCTGCGGCACATTCTGAGCTAACAGATAAAATTTTATGAACGTCTGTTTCTGTTTATTTTGGTCTTTTATTCTAAACGTATGTTTTCGAACCTAATATAAAGGGTCATTTTATAGCAATGTGGCCCAAATATAAAACGATAAGATTAATTGTATTCCCAATTTAAAACTAAAATATTACATCCTTCTGCCCTTTTCCCACTCTAAGTGGGGTCGGTACAACATTTAATAAACATGTAGTTATACGATTTGGCTGCGTTTTTACGACCAGCCACCTGCCTGACGTCAACTTACCTTAGTCGTATTTTACGACACCTAGGTAAGAAAGAGGGTGGTCTATTCTATTAAACCGGATACCACATGGTGGGTCAACTTACCTTAGTCGCCTTTTACGACACCTCGGTAAGAAATGAGGTTGGTCTATTCTACTCAGCCGGATACCACACGGCGGTTAAAACTAAAATATTACATAATTGCTAAATTATTCAAAAAATAATGGTTGTACTGCCATATGTATTTCGCAAGTCTTGTTGATTCTTGTTTATATTTAAGCTCATTAATACTGCTTCTAATAATATTTTTGAATTGAAACTATCGTGAGTGATAGTCATAGTTAATATATAGAACCCGGCTATTTTCACGAATTATTATATTGGGTGAGCCCGACTAGTTTTAAGCCCATCTGGCAGCGTAGAGTTAGTGCCGCAAAAAGAGCTCATGAATAAGGGCCCACGAAGGCTTGAGACTTTGGACTTCGGAAACTTGTCGGGCTCAGCCGACATTATAAGACGTAGCATCGCATACCGCTGAACGTGGTTTATCAAACTCGATAGAGATAGGTCCCCGAAGCGGTCGATGCATATGGTGCTCCCTATGCATCGACTATTAGCGGAGGGAAGGGCTGGAGGAACTGGAGTTGGTGCTCTCCGGGGTACAAAGCCACTGCTGGTGGGGATAGGGGCAATGTGCTACCCTATCCCCGCCACCAGCAGCGTGAGCACTGTCAGGTTTTTAGTCGGTGCGTGTCCGACATACCCGCCGCTCGTCCCCGTCGGGTAATGACCAATAATGGGTTATCCTGAAATAAAAAAAACTCATCTATATATTAACTATCATTATATATAAATATCTTGTTATTCATAATGAAAAATTGCGAACCAATCCATGGAGCTGCTAATTATATGAATAACAAGTTACATATTATAAAGAGTTAGCAAGCTAGTTGCGAACTCGTAGTTAAAATAAGTTTAATTACGTTTTGATATAACAGCCTTTATAACGATACATGAATACATAAATGTTAAAATACGATTTAGATATTCGTATTTGAATTTTAGAGTTTCAGAGAATACTAAATAACATCTGATCGAAATTTAGATGTGTCAGGATGAATTTCTTTATGATTTAAGAAATTATTTTCATTATCATAATATAAAGTAAGCTTTCCTACTTCGTATTCTTAAGTTAGCCACTTTGCAGCAGTTTTATGCATTCGCCGTGCAAATGTTTTCAATATGCAGTAAAGCAAAATTAAGCTCCATCCTCTGACACCAGCCAATTACCATTTGTTATTATTTATGCAGTTCTTTCCTATGTTTGATCGAAAAACATTATAATGTAGAAGTTTGACGTATGATTTAATCTAGTTGAGGTAATATAATATGTATAGAATCGTCAGTATCAAGGGTATTATTCTTAGATATTAGTGGGTGACAGATGACGTGACAGGGTTATTTAGGAAACAAGGATTTACATTAACAATCAATATTCCAATGTATATTGTAGTGTATGCGGGTCGAGATGTGTAACTTACCTTGTATATTTATATACAAGACACATATTATATGTAATACATACATAAACATACTCACACTAAGACTGATGTACAAAGAATGTACACGGTCTCATGATGCACCACGTTAGTTACACGAGAGCCCTTGGTGAGAGTGTACGTGAAGTGACATGTGGTTACATGTCAGTGCGTGTTTGAGCCTATATTCATACAACATTAGTTTATATTCACTACATATATGTAAATGTATTTCATGTTCTTTTCGTGCCTCGGGGCTTACGTTTCAAATAAATTAATGACATTAGGCGTATTTATTCTATACATTGCTGTGCTCTTTAGAGGTTGCGAAAGGCAACGCTCGTATGTTAAATAAGATTGGAATCATGTAGGTATTATATATATACATTTGAACCATAATATAGTCATATCATTCATAAAACAGTCATAGTAATTAAATTAAGTCATCTTCACTTGACGATATCGCAAAAATTAGTCGATTGCTTTGTCAACACAATATAAAAAAACTAAGACTTTAAAATTATACCAAATTTCATCGATCCAGTTTAGTTGACAAAGTGTAACAGATATACAGACTTTAACATTTTTAATATTAGTTTGTGTTTATATTACACTACAAATCAGCGTTGCTTTAATATATGTGAATTTCAGTTGGTAAATCATTAAAATTCATTATATCACTAATAGTATTACATTTCATATAATTTAGACGAAATGGATTCGTTGAAATATGTTAATTAATATATTAACATTGTTAAAAGTCATTAGCAATCACGAATCTGGTAATTATTAGCAATTTTGATGCTGAATTCCACTTTATATGAGTTATGTTTTCAATAATTCACAAGTTAATATTAGTTATATTACTGTTATAACCACCAACAAAGTTTGAACTTGGAATTGGGTTATAAGTAACGAAATATTTAGCTAACGGTATATTTTTAATGACTTCCGTTACCGAAACGTCCACAAGCTTAAAGTCGTTCAGCGGGATAAGGAAAGAGCTATGCTTGGGGTTTCTCTGAGGCATCGTATTCACAACGAATTAATCCGTCAGAGAACTAGGGCCACCTACTGAGCTCAGCGCATAATGGGCCGGCCATATCTGTCGCAGAACCGATGACCGTTGGGGTAAAGGTGTTCTGGAGTGAAGACCGCGAATCGGGAAACGTAATCGTGTAAAAGTGTAGAACACCCTAAGACTCCATGGAGTGACGATATATGTAGGACAGCGGGCAGTGGATAGAAGCAGAAAGCCCAGGATCGGGCTAAGTGTCGAACAATTTGAGAGGCCTATGTCCAGCAGTGGATGAAAGTGAGCTGATAATGACATATTTAAAAAAATATATATGGGACACTTAGGACACACGTGGTAATCCGATCCCAAAGTATGTAACTTATTACTTGTGTTATGGGTGACAGAAAAATGGTAAATATATACATATATAATTTTAAATACATAAGTACGCCCAAGTTCGAAGAATGAATGAATTGTATATTATAATGAAATATATTATGAGACATATCAATATTATAAAGTAAAGTGTATAGATTACTTGACCTATGACGAGTATCACAAGTACATAGTTTGGGGACGGACGACCATGTGTCCCATATATATTTACCCGTAACTTCGTTTGCGTGGACTGTTGTCGCGTGATAGGTTGATGACACATGGCATTTTTCAATATCATCCTATTCCTGTAGAATTAACAGGATTTCTATAGCCTTTATGTTAACTCTGGGTATAAGGAATAATTATGCCAAATTTCGATGTTTGTTCAGCGGATTCGCCATGAAAGAGTAAAAAAACATATATCCATACTCACAAACTTTCGAATTTATAAAATTAGTAGGATATGATATTAAAATGAATGTTTGTCTGTATGTCATTTATAGACTCCGAAACGGCTGGGCCAATTTTAATGAAATTTTCAGGCAACCTTTAGAATGGCCCAGCGAATGATCTGAGGTTGGTAGCGATCAGAGTATTTTAACTGTTGAGTTGTGTTTCGAGTGGAATCCGACACCAGACTGAGCCACAGCAACGCATGGCCGGATAGTTAAGAATAAATGCATCTGGTATATAAAAATATTTGACATTAATTTGCAGTATTAAGTTAAGCTTGGTTACTTTTTATATTATCAAAGGCTGCGATGTTTGTTATTTATTATCCTACGCTCTAATAAGAGCTCTTTGCATGCAAATTTTATGAAACCGTAATTTTAGCTCGCTATAAAGTTTTATTTACTATCTTAGCAAAATTAACTTCGACATTGCAAAACTCGAGAAATAAGGACGACCGACATACTGGGTCTTAACCAGTTTAAATTAACAAAAGGATTCATTAGTTGGTGAGAGATTTACGAGACTGTGATCTCACCTAGCGGTAACTAATGGAACTAATGAAGTCGGTAAGAAAACCACTACTTCGCTCCAGCACGAACCTACTCGTATGTTAGTGAAAATATACTAACTTATAAATAATAAATATAAATATATGTATGGGACACTTACACACACGGACAAAGTAACTCAATACTTGTGTTATGGTAGACAGACAAACAGTGAATATATACTTATATATTTTTTAAATACATACTTAAATGCAAATATACAACCAGACTTAAAGACCAACAAATTCATTACAGAATAACCGATACATAAACCTTAAAATAGTCCAACAGCGGATTCATCGCCGATAAGATTTCGTGCCTTGCGATTGGTTAAGCAGCTTATCTGTCCTCAATGAGATGATCGCTTGAATAGATTTACAAATAACAAACATTGCATCAATATCGTTATTTTGTTGATAATCCTTAAAAAATGTGGTTATGTGATGTAATGTGTAACATATCAAGATCCACTTTTGTTCACTTATTCACTTGATGATCAACTATTTTTGTTCTATAGAACTATGACTTGACTGTCACTTTCCCGGTAAAAGGCCTATGTTTAGTATAAAACCGATAGTCAGTTGGAGCGTCAATGAGCGCACACATATACATTCACAAATACACTCATAAACGCCCATGTACACACATACACGTGTACACAAAATACACAAATTCCTTCCTAAACTTTCATGTTAAGTAATAGCCGAGGACGCGGTTGCTACTTGTTTCATTGTGGCGATAGATTGCAGGACGGCGACGTACAAAGTGGTAGGTCCGTACCACCTTAAGGATAAATACCCATACGGGTTTCAGATGCAAGTTTAACTTTCAGAACTGTTTGTTGTCTATAAAATTTTAAATACCATCCCAATTATAACCAGTGATTTTTAAACGATAGAAAAAAATAAGTAACCAGTTAAGATATACCAAAATTGAAAATAGATACGCTCAACAATATGTACAAAAATATGTAATGTTCTCTTATTATCTCAAATTAACGTATTTAAAACAAACCTAAATTCATCTTGTTTGACATTTTAGCTATACTAACATAGTTTAATAAAAGTATGATAAAAATGTAAAATAGTAAAGTATTTAAACAAATCTCGACTGTTCTTTATTATGTAAATCACAGAGTTCCATTAATATTCATCTTTAACTCATTATAACCTCTTCAGAAAAAGAAATGACATTGTAGAATATTTAAAACTTTTTATATCCCAAAGGTGAAAGTCCAGTTTATCAATTCTGTAACTTAAAACTTTATTAAAACAGATTTATAAGCGGACGTTTGAAGGGATGAATAATATAACAAGTCGAACTTCTTGTATTAATATTTTGTATTTTTGTATTTTATATATGTAATTTAGTTTTAGTTTAGTTTTTGATTTCAAATCAAATCAAAATAATCTTTATTTAAATAAGCTTTTTCAAGCATTTTAGAATAGTCAAGGATCAATATGTTCAATATATATCAATCAATATATCAATATTGCTTTTACTGAGAAGAACCAATAAGAAACAAGGCGGTCAATCATTTAAACATTTGTTATTTACATTATCAACACCGCAGTCTTGTAAGATTACAATCTTGTAAATTACTACTCTTCAACTCTGTAATGCCTAAATGTAACTAGTTATAAGAATTATATTTCATAAAAGAGCAAACGCCGAGTTTCTTGCTGGCTCTACTCGATAGGAACATCTTTCCGAACCACCAGTAGAGATAACGATTCAAAAGAACTTGTTTACAAGTTTACATGTATAAAGAATATTTTGAATTGGAATTTGAATACTTTATGTAATGAAAAAGTTTTGAAACTCATAAAATCGTTCTAAATACACAAAACTCAAGACGGAATTGTCAAAAATAGATACAAAACTATGATAATATTTGTATTAAATCTTAGAATACGTTTTGGACCTTAAATGAAGTGTATAAATAGTGTCAGTACAATTTGAGATTTATTTATTAATATATAAGGCTTAAAATTATTTACAAGTCAGAAAATATAATCTAGATCATGCAGTTTGTAACTCCACACACGCACAAAGTTATGCTTAATGACGGTGATGTAGGCAATTACCCCTCTCAAGTTTTATCTAACCCTAACAAGAAGTGATTCAGGATGATTTATGCATGTTTTGATACTTTGTACATACATTTTAGGTTATATTTTGTTACAACATGTTTAAAATAGAACCTCCTTCATATAGTTGGTTAATAATATGAAAAACATTGTGGCCGTCATTATGTGTCATTGAGTTGTTGCGAAAGAGTAAATGAGTTGACTGATGGGAAACTGCTTTTTATTTATTGAATTATAAAGGGGAAATTGAAGTATAAAGGAGAAATATCGTCGTTTGTTATAATTTTGTTATTAAATAACAATAGATGGCTTTGGTAAGCCAAATATAAGATGTAATAAAACCTCATAATTTTGTTCTTAACTGAGGTGAAACTACTAAAAATATGTTAATGAAAAAAAACGTTATATTTAGTATTTATAAAAAATAAATGAAATTAGAGCTTTTATCTCTAAAGTTGTGATAGCTCAATTGTAGACAGACGGACTAAAGAATTGAAATACTTCGGATCAAGCCCCTGTTATTCCCAACCTTTTTTTTCCATTTTTTTATAATTAATAAAAAAATACCTAGTATGGCTCAGTCACTTACGTACTTTGATTTAAGATAATAGTATAATAGAATAATTTATATATTTTTTCAATAAAACATAATTATTACAACACTGCCAGCTGAGTAGAATAGACCACCCTCATTTCTAAGGTAAAGGTGACTGAAGCGGCGCGGGATCCTGGAAGGATGAGAAATAATGATGGAAAAATGGACTGAATTAAAAGGGATGGTTCATTGCGGTAAAGGGAAAAATGGCGGCGGTGAAAAACAATATTTTAGGAGCGGAATGCAAAGGAGGCACGCTTACCTTGTGTGATTATTGTCCCGGGCACAGGATAATCGGCAGGCAGTTTCTGGCACTCCACAACACTCACTAAATTTACACTGATTAAAGAAATGTTTTTTTAATTAATGCGCGAGCGCAGCGTGTTCGTCCCGAACGTATTCAGCGATCGAGTGCCGCCCTCTCTCGGCGATCCGCGTGCGGTGATAAGTAAGCGTGCGAGGAGGATGGGACTATATGTATGATAGGGAAAGAGTTATATAGTGGTAACAGTGACGTCAGGCAGACAGCCAGTGCTGAAATACTTAGCCGAATTGCATCATAATATGGTTTAAAACATGTTGGGCCGACCCCACTTAGAGTGGGATAGGGTAAGAGAATGACGATGAAATAAATATTACTACACCAAGGTTGAAATCTTCTTTTAAGTGTAACAACACCTGTGTCGTAAGGCCCCGCTCTCCATAACAATATGCATATTTAAGATGGACTATTTTATTCTTTCATTTAAACAAAAATGTACAAGTTTTATCTATCTTAAATTATTACGTGTGGTATCCGGCTGAGTAGAATAGACCATCTTCATTTGTTACCGAGTTGTCGTAAAAGGCGACTAAGATAACTCGACAAACCGTGTGGTATCCAGTTTAGTAGAACAGACCACTCTCTTTCTTACCGAGGTTTCGTAAATGGCGTTCAATCAAGGTATGTTGATCCACCGTGTTGTAGCCGCTTTAGTAGAACAGACCACCCTCTTTCTTATCGACAAAGAACCCGTGAACCCCAGATCTTCGTCATTATATAAAAGCTGAAAGTTTGTTAGTGCATGCTCCCAATACAGGTAAGAACGATGGTGCATTATGGAATTTGGATTATCGTGGCTTTGGGAGATAAATGGTACTCAAGATGTGTAAAATACCAATCTACTTTCGTCAAAGTATAAAGACTGATTTTTTTAGTATAACCTTCAGAATAATATTAAAAATTACGTCAGTCAATACCAGACACCTAGCATCGTAGCGAACCCTTGCCAGACACCCTTAAAGTTCATATAATTCTATTTACTTCGTAGTAAGCGTTCAATTGCGACCACAAATTATGTTCATTGGATTCGATAGTCGTCACATCACTGTATTCGCATTATTGATCTTTCATAATAAAATTATAAAATAAAAGGCAAACGGACATAAAATGTAATTCGATCGTTGCTTCTTCTTAAAACTCAAATGAAAATAAAATCAAAATAATATTTATTCAAATAAGCTCTCTCAAGCACTTTTGAATCGTCAAAGATCAATATAATTAATGAAGCTACAACTGGTTGGGAATGTTGTTCCGAGAATAACCAGAAAGAAACTCGGCGGTCAATCTAAAAAACATTTTTAATTTTACATTATTAAACCGCAGTCTTGTATGAAGCTGAAAGGATTTTGAATTCCAGCCATTTTTATCATCCAAATAATCTTCAATTTTGTAATATGCTTCACGTATAAGCATATCTCTTACACTAAATTTAAACCTTTATACCTAAAAGAGTGTATAAAATATTTTACTGATATGAAAGAGCTCATATTAAGCTTTATATTAATAACAACAGTAGCAGACACATTACATTTGCAAATAAACTGAAACGGAATAAGAATGTTGACTGAATTTTTATTGAACACATAGCGACTACTTTCAAAGAAAGCAATCAATTTTACCCTACTCGAAGCTTCAACGCGTATTTGATAAGGAATTCTATAATAGTTTGAGACTTTTTATTCTGTTGTTTGCGTACAAATTTACTTGGTTAAAAATAACGCTGTATGCATTATTTATAATTACATTTCTATGCAAATTTTATCTTTTTTATTTTGAACTTTGTTATGGACTTAAAATAACGATATTATTTTGTTATAATCCGCAATTAAATTAATATAATGCTGAATGTAGATAGTATCATCCTTTTAAAAAAAGTGCATTTGCGATTCTTCGTGGACTATTTCCTGGCGTTGCTTAGGTTATGGGTCGAAATGTCTTGGGCTAAGATTGTGTTAGTGTATATGTGTAGTGAATGCGTTTAAATCTGCGTAAATAATACCTATATATACTTATAGTAACTCCATATTTTGAATTACATAAATTTTCTCTATAATCGCGGTCTACAAACAAATAACATTATAATTAATTTTGTATTTTGAAATAAAATAAATTAAGTCTTGTATAAATTATGTATTATTATTCATTATACCTATTAGTAATCATGTTGAAATCGATAATAAAATAAACTAATACTAAATTAATATTGACGCCTATTAGCTTTTTTGTTGTCCCTAAGAAAAAGCAAGTGCCGAAGCAGTGTCTTTTTCAGACATGTATATCGTATCATGTTCATCATCATCTTCATCATCTTCCTGCCCTTATCCCACTCTAAGTGGGGTTATACATGTACGGCACAACATGTTATAAACATGCTGTCACATGATTTGGCTGCATTTTTACGACTGGCCTCCTGCCTGACGTCAACTTACCTCTGTCGTATTTTACGACACCTCGGTAAGAAAGAGGGTGGTCTATTCTACTAAACCGGATACCACACGGTGGGTGAACTTACATTGGACCTTAGTCGCCTTTTACGACACCTCGGTAAGAAATGAGAGTGGTACTATTCCATTCAGCCGGATACCACACGGCGTGCATATCGTATCATGGTTAAATTCAATAAATTTATAATTTTAAACAATTTCTATTTCAAAAGCCATTATGCGATAACCAGTCCAAGCAATTAAAGGATTCCCCGTAAACGTTGCCGCATCCTTTGTCCAGTTCGGGTCGTTATTATGAAATGTGGTTCCGCTGAGAACGAACATTGTTCAAAAGACAATTTATTGAACCTATTAAATTTAATATAGACTGTATTTTGGTAGGTGGTAATTATTTTCTATATTGTAAGGCCAGGTATTATCACTTGCGAAATGGATTTTTGAGTACCACGCAGAGTAAAATATTATTATTTTCGTATGATTTATGAAATTCATTAGCATCAGCGACTGGACTTGGGTACCGGGACAAAATATTAGCTGTAATTTTAATATGCTTTGACTATGAATGTCAAATATCACATCGGTCCGTTGTGCGATTTGATGTGAGAGATTAACAAACGAACAACAAAGAAACTAGTACACGCACCCTCTAATTCGAGTGTTTTTAATTCAATTTAGGCCGAATGCTTGGCAGACAGCCTGGAAAACCAATGCTCTCCCAACCCTAGTGTACCCGAATTCACCAAATTCCACTCCAGAGTGGAAAAGGTGGCGGACAATCTTTCCACAACGACTCCCGAAAGCGAGCCGTTACTTCCCACTACCGGAGAAGAAGTCCGTACCATAATTAAAAACCTCCACTCCAAAAAAGCTCCCGGTCCTGATTCCATCTCTAACAGGGCGCTGAAGTGCCTTCCCGACCAAATCATCCACCTACTGGTACTGATTTTTAATGCCCTCCTTGCCGGATGCTCCTTTCCTGACGAGTGGAAAGAAGCTACAGTGATAGGTATCCCCAAACCGGGAAAGCCTCGAAATCTCCCGACTAGCTATCGTCCCATTAGTTTGTTAAACAGCCTAGGAAAAATATACGAGCGAATTATCCTTGCCCGATTAAAATCCGTAGTCGATACTTATAATCTCCTTCCCAACGAACAGTTCGGATTTCGTCCAAAACACACCTGTGTTCAACAAGTGCACCGCCTCACGGAGCACATATTGCAAGGTTTGCAAACCAAGCAGTTTACAGGTGTCATATTCTTCGATGTTGCCAAAGCCTTCGATAAGGTCTGGCATGCAGGCTTAATCCACAAGTTGCTCCTATTAAATATACCTGACAGACTCGTACTTATCATACGAAACTACCTCACTAATCGTACATTTCGGTACCGCGTAGACGGCACCCTGTCGTCTCGCCGCCCTATCCGTGCCGGTGTCCCTCAAGGATCTGTGCTAGCACCCTTATTGTACTCGCTCTACACGAGTGACATTCCACGGGCGCCTATTAAAGAGCGCACTCATCTTGCTCTTTTCGCGGACGACACCGCTGTATTTACCACATCTCGCCAACCTCAAGTTATCACTAGACGTCTCCAGAAAGCGGTAAACAGCCTCGGACGCTGGTTCCGCCGATGGAGAATCGAAATAAACCCTGATAAAAGTGCAGCTATGCACTTTATCGGTAATCGTTTCCGATCTCACATAGACACACCTACGGAAATTTCCCTTTACGATACACCAATTCACTGGCAACAGAAAGTCAAGTACCTAGGTGTCACCTTCCAACCTTCCATGACCTTCCACGAGCACATACGCACAGTCTGCAATAAGGCTGCGTATGTCATGGGACGACTTTATCCGATGCTATGCAAGAAAAGTAAAATGTCACTCCGCAACAAAGTGACACTCTACAAAACTTGCATAAGACCAATAATGTCCTATGCGAGCGTTGCGTTCGCGCACGTTTCAAAGGTCAGATTGCTCACGCTCCAAAGAATGCAGAACCGATTTATGCGTACAGCCACTGGTTGTCCGTGGTTCATGCGGAATGTTGACCTCCATAGAGACCTCGACCTCCCTACCATTACTCACCTCTTCAAACGTTTTTCGAAGTCTTACTTCGAGAAATCCGAGGTACACCCGAACCCTCTAATCTCAGTTGCTTCCACCTACATCCCAGTTAGGTCTGACCACCGAAAATATAGGCGTCCAAAAAGCGTCCTATATGACCCTGACGATCAAATAACGATCGCAAACACAAAAACACGTAATACACACACACAGCGTCTTCGCCGGCGAAGACGAGGTCCCAGATTTCTGATATCGGTTGGTCGTGGCTTCTTGCCACCCTTCCGTCGTCGTACTGACTAATCAAAGTCATACCATCAGCCCTCCACTACACGTCGTCCTAAGCCGTGGTCCGGCCTCACAGGAGGCACCCTTAGGACGACGTTCCCCGACGCTAGTAGAGCTTCTGCGCTCTACTCTACGCATTTCGCAACCTCGGCGATGCTTCTGCGCTCGCCCGTCCCGCCCGGTGACGCTGTAAAAGCCGTTAGGGCTAACAGCATATTGTCAATTCGAAAAAAAAAAAAAAAAAAAAAAAAAAAAAAAAAAAAAAAAAAAAAAAAAAAAAAAAAAAAAAAAAAAAAAAAAAAAAAATTCAATTTAGTTCGGTAGCAAGCGAAATAAATTAGTATCAGTAAAATAAATTAGGGCAAACCATTGCAATATAGCGCTATATCTTAAGAAAACTACGAATTATTCTCATGTTACAAAAGTAACAATTTATTCATTAAATTACCTATTTACTTTGCCAATGAAATAATTACATTGATATAAGATTTAAACAGATTTCTACTGTGAGGTATCCGGCTGAGTAGAATAGACTACCCTTATTTATTACCGCTGGGTCGTAAAAGGCGACTAAGGTAAGTTGACGTCAAGCTGGCGGCCGGTCGTATCCAAATCATGTTACAACATGTTTATAACATAGTGTGCCGACCCCACTTAGAGTGACATAAGAGCAGGGGAATGACGATAACAATTAAACAGATTTATTGCAATTTGGAATTGAACAGCACTGATACAAACGATTGAGTTCCGAAGAGCATGCCAACTTTCCCAACAGGCATAACTTAGCCTAAAGGTTAAATAATAAGTAAATATATATTATTCATTATATTTTATTTGTGAACTTCTTAGCAATTGATTAATCTACTATAAGGAAAAATATATTTCCTCATCAGCAGATTTGATTATAACATAGTCCCTGGGCAAAATTATACCGGTTTGCAAAGTTGGCATGTTCTACGGTTCTTATTTTATTAAAGGCAAGAGAGTTTTTTTCATTTCGAAATAAAAGTTTACCTACTAAAAATTTATTTCCATATTGATAAATAAAGCTCGATGGAATCAATCAATCTTTTAAATTTGTTGGCGTAAATTTACGTAATAATTGCCTTTCCAAAAACACCTGTGGCTTGCCATATTGACAAAAAACCCATGTCATTGTTGAAACTTGGCGGGATTGTTTTTTGTTTAAAATTCACGACAGACTTTGATGTATTATATATCTGTTCTATTTCATTTCGATCTTCTTTAAATTCATCCTCTTTGTGGATGTTTAAAATTAAGTCTTTGTGCATAAGATTTTTTATCTCACCGTAAATATATCTTCTTCTTATCCGGACTCCAAATCCATCTAATTTACCAACTTCCTGTAAACCATTTTATTTGAAATGCCATAAACATTTTCTGTTTAACAGTTTCCGTGATAATATTATTAATCCTAAAATGGCTGCCACCCCCACCTACCACCAGGTCGACCCGCCATGTGGTATCCGGCTGAGTAGAATAGACCACCCTCATTTCTTACCGAGGTGTCGTAAAAGGCGACTAAGATAAGTTGATGGCAGGCAGGCGGCCGGTCGTAAAATACGTAGCCAAATCATATGACAATATGTTTATAACATGTTGTGCCGACCCCACTAAGAGTGGGATATATTCAGAATATATACAGCTTATGCAGCTAGGTTTACAGTGATGCTAAACATTATATGTGAAGATCCTTGTTTTCTACTTCCATAGTGGAAAAGAGAGGGAGAGAATTATACGAACTTGTACAAATATAATATACGTAAATAAAGTTATGGCCTAATACTATCCAACTACAGACATAGGCCTCTCCCCTTTTTTAATAGAAGGTTTAGATCTCCACCACGTTGCAAATTGGTAGGTTACAAATATCTTAAAAACTCTCCAGAAATATGCAGGTTTTCTCGCGATTTCATTCACCAAAAAGCGTGTAGTAAGTTGTAAGTTGCTATTAGGTACGTTTTAACACAAAAACTCATCCACGGGTATTGAACCCGTGACCTTATTAGCTTTCTATACAAACATATACTGTGGCTTTAATGGTGATAATTTACAATTCGCACTTATTTGTAGTGTTGTCGTTGGAACCATTTGCTGAAATATTTTGAATAAAATTCTGGTAACACTGAAGGCGGCGCCATCTTGAATTGCGCCATTTTGGAGTCTTCGTGGTGTAGTCGAGATGGCTAGAACGGCATTCAGTGTTCACCAGTGAACGGAATAAGAAGTCGCGACAAATTACGGGTGGTAACGTATTGTCGATAATAGTAGTAGGTACCAAGCGGAGGGCTATAATGCTAAAAATTGGCAAACGATGTGGTCGCACCAAGTGGGCTTAATTTATTACTATTGCTTTCGCAAGTGGTGTTATTTATTGACAACGTCACTTCACATTTGGGGTTCAGATTTCTTTCTGAGATTTTTAATTTTTTGTTCCCTCGCGCCCCAAATGTGGCGCCTTTGTTTTAGTAATCCCACCCCCTGCGTCCTATACTTCCTTTCTTCTATTACCTAAATACCATCCCAGTCGCGCCTACATTTTTAACCGCACCGCACGGGCATATATTCGCTCCTTTAGTTTAAACGCACCGCACGCGCACCTATATACGCTCCCGCTCCCATCTTTGTGCCATACTGTGGGCATAATCGCACAATCACACCATATCAACATCCCGAAGTCTGGAGACAAATCAGAAGCCTTCAGATCGGTAAGTGATATTGTTAATATTTACACTACTTGTTGATAGTTGTTAAATTGAACCCACAGTGCCGCCACGCATACTCCATAATTAAGATCCCGCTGGTTAGTGGCTATTTACACGCCACGCCACGATGCCTCTATACTTTAAAACAGGTTATTAGAAAGTAAGGAATTCTACTGTTTACCTAATAGCCCAGCGGTAACACCGTGCGACTTTTTCGAGGAGGTCACGGGTTCAAACCCGGGCAATGAGTTTTTCTGTTAAAACTTATGTGTCTAATTGATTTATCACACACTTTTCGGTGAAGGAGAACATGGTGAGGAAACCTGCACATCTCTAGAGAATTCTGGAGATATGTGTAACCTACCAATCCGCATTGGAGCAGCGTGGTAGGTCTTAACTCCAAACCTTCTCTCCAAAAACGGAGAGAAGATGACTTTTCTCAGCAGTGGGATAGTACAAGCTGCTACTTACTTACTACCTATTATCTAGACGGGAATAAACGTCATCACACGGCTGAACTCCTTGTACAAATGCCTGGTGACACAGTTTCTTTTACTGGCAGTATATATAAGATTTCGAGAGAGGAATCTTCAACTCCGATCTAGTCTGCCGTTTTGGATGCTAATACGGAAGTTTATTACGTCGCTTTAGAATATTGAGTATTGGCCCCGCTGGGCATAACACGGATGGCATTAGCATCTCATTGACTTTATCTTCTTATTCAGTAGTGCTTTTTTGCGAGTGTCCTCTAATGGAATATTTTATTTTAACGTTAATAAAGTATAAACATGGACATTGAAATGTTCTGAATAAATTTTTACCCTGGGTGAACGAGCTTTGCCCGGTATTTTTTTAAAAGGATATAAAAAAGATGAACTTGAAAAAAAAAAGTAATTGGGTGGGTGCAGCTCGATCCGGGGTATTCAATTTCTGTAGTCCGTCCGTTCTCAGCTATGACAACTTTATACTTGACAGCTAAAATATAATTTGCATTCTATTCTACATTGTAGCATTTTTACAGTGCCCGAAAACATATATAAAATAACATTTATATATATATATATATATATATATATATATATATATATATATATATATATATATATATATATACGTCACATATACTAGGTTAAAGATTTCAGTACAATGATTAATAATAAAAGAAAATTTATAAAATATACGATGTACATAATGTAAAATGATGCAGAATACTATGCTAAAAAGCAAAAAATAACATTCAGCCCATTATCCATTTTGTTACTAAGGTATAAACAGATATGAAGGAAAACCCCGTTTACACAGAAGTTTTCTCAGTAAAAAAAATCTGGAGCTTAAAGCCACTAGAGTTCTTTCATGTGGTTAAACTGTCCCTTATGGGTGTAGCTGATGTTTTATCTTTATTCTCGTCGGACCTTTTTAATACTTTTCCGTGAAACTTATGTGGTTAATTGGTATTTTAAATTCGTCAAAAGTTTTTCGATGCCGAAAAATATCATAAGCCTGCATATCTCTGGAGAATTTTGGGGTATGGTATAACCTACCAATACTCATTGGAGCAGCGTAATTGTCTCAACTCCAACCATTCTCTCCAAAAAGGGAGAGAGAAGGCCTATTCCTAACAGTGTAACAGGCCGTAATTTTACTTTTTTTACTTTATGTTGGTATCTATCGGTTGTCAAAGAAGGACAAACTTAATTATACATTATTATACATATTAGACTAAGGGCCTGTTTCACAAGTTACCAATAAACTGTTAGTTAGCTTATTCGGAACACATCTGACACATGTCTCGGAATTTTACTTCTCTCAGATTTCTGACAGGCTTATTTAGTACTTAAAGTACCTTATAAGTTAACAGGCTATTATTTTGTTTATCTGCTAAACTGCTGCAAATACCTATTTAAAAATGGCCGCGATTTTTTTTTCACTTTTAGAATCTCTTTTTAGAGAAATTTCTCTGCTACTTAGTTTATTTGTCGGTTAACTATCCGATACTTTATCAGTAACTTCTGAAACAGACCCTAAGAATATAGAAATTATTTTGTTACTTTGTTAGTAATGATAAGTAACTAATACGTACATGTTGACGTGAAATAAAATACAAAACAGTCTAAGTAAAATCATTTGAAATAGATCCCAACAATTGTTCATGGAACTGCGTGTAGGCGTCCTTTGATTACATGAATCGCTAACAATATCAGAAAGTTTGAGCCGGTTTGGCAAATACACGTTAGTAAACACCGTTGCTTTTGTATATAGCCTTTGACCCGGCATGTCACTATGTGTATTTCAATGATATTCCATTCCTTTGTGCAATCGAGAAATGCTTTACTGTGAGTTTGCTCGCAGCTTTACTAGTCGTTTACGTAATTTGATTACCTAAGATACATAAATATGAGAAGCATACAGTTTTATACTCGAGTTCTAGAGTATTTATTGTACCATTTGTAACGCGACGCCGTATACCAAACTAGCTAAGCTTTAGCCGAGCCAGCTGGGCCAGACGTGCCAGTCGGGCCAGCCGGACCAGCAGGGCCAGCCGAACCACAATGCCAGCTAAGCGAGAGAGCTCAGACTCTTCCGTACTGTCAATATGAAACGAAAGTGACGTCAGTCGTGCCGCCATATTGTCCCTCGCTACCACCACGACAGGGAATTCATTCAATATAAGCCGCCGCACTCCATTGTTAGACGTCTTTTCATACAGTAAACGTGACTAAATCTTTACTCTGTTTGATTTTTATTATTACACATTAGAATTAGATATTCAAATTTTCATACATGTATCCGGCATACTTAACACCAATTTTACTTACGTTCTTGGTTAAAATTAATATAGAAATCGATGATAAGGCGATAGGGCCTAACTTACCATAAGTGTTTTTCACAAAGTCACTATGAACTTACCAAGAATAGTAATATTCTTTAAGTATGAGAGTAAACCTATTATTCTAATTAAAACGGCTAAGCATGTAATAAGCGTTGAAGCGGAGCAGAAAATAATTAAGTTGAAATTATTTAACTTAACTAACTGCACAGCGGAGGAAATTGCACCCTGCATTAATATTAAATGGCTCAGTAACTTTATTATTATGAATAACTTCCTTCGCTTTAGCATAGACAAAATACTAAAATTACTTTCTAAAGTTTTAGGTAATTGTGAATACTCTAAGTAGATAGTAATAGTAAACATTCTTGAGGTGTAGAGTGGAGTCTATACATCAGAAATATAGAGTTTATAGACGTCTTGTTGTTGAGTTAGAGGAAAGACAACCTTAAATGAGTCAGCTATGGACCACCGAAAATATAGGTGTTCAAAAAACGTCCAATATGACACTGACGATCTAATGACGATCGCAAAAACAGACACACGTAACACACACATCGTCTTCACCGACGAGGTCCCAGTTTTCTGACGTCGGTTGGTCGTGGATTTTCGCCACCCTTCCGACATCGTAATGACTTATCAAAGTCTATCATACTATCAGCCCTCCACTACGCGTTGCCCTAAACTGTGGTCTGGAAGGAAGCACCCTAAGGACAATGTACTTATCGCGTTTCGCAAACTCGACGATGCTTCTGCGCTCGCCCGTCCCGCCCGGTGACGCTGTTAAAGCCATTAGGGCTCACAGCGTACAGTCAGTTCGAAAAAAAATTGATAAGAGTTTTGAGTTTGTGTCAAAATCTAAATTCAAACAGCACTCAATCGTTTGATCTTAAAATCCTTAGATGAGATCTGTATTCAGTTTTGGACGTACATTGGTTTAAAATAGTAACAAAAAGTAATGTTTATGGTCTATCACATAAATAGTTAGAAACAGTGATTTCAGAAGAATAGTGATATTAGTTAGAGGGCTATTTTAAACTGAATCAGTTGCTTTTCATGCACGATCAAAGTCTGCGGTATGACAGTTAAAAAAGACGTAAAGTTCTATCATTCTTTAGAATGAAGGATCGTCACTTATCACCAAGCACGATCGTGTTCAAGTGTAAGCCTAGTATCAATAAATCATATTCGGGCCATTAAGAACAGATGATTAGGGTCAAACCTTTTTTTTTCAAACTTTCGCCTACTCTTACAGATCTTATCGTCATTTAGGTTACAAATAGTGTACCTAATTGCGATTTATGTGTTATATATTTTATTATAAACTTAACTAAAGATATCATCATCATTCTCCTGCCCTTATCCCACTCTAGGTGGGGTCGGCACAACATGTTATAAACACGTTCTTACATGATTTGGATACGTATTTTACGACCGGCCACCTGCCTGATGTCAACGGTGTGTCAACTTACCATAGTCGCCTTTTTACGACAGCTCGGTAAGAAATGAGGGTGGTCGTTTCTACTCAGCCTGATACCATACGGCTTTGAATGAAGAAATAACAACCGTTTATAATGAAATAAAATAATTTAGTTTATTTTGAATTTTGAAAAACAGACTGCATTAGTAAAATTGTATAAAGCGTATTTAATTGTGTAAATTCTTTATAAATACAATACATTTATAATACTGTTAGGATCAATTACTTATTGTAACATATTTCCAAATTATATGGATGGAGTTTGAATTATAAAAACAGTATTTGACTACTAGCGCCATTGACATTACTTCCGGACAAATGTTGTAACATAAATCAACTAAATAATGTTATTGGAGTGTTTTGTTAATAGTTATAGTGATATAATTACTTGATTATTAAAATAATGTTATTAATGTTAAAATATATATTGGTAATTATGATATAATATATATCATAATTACTAAGAATCTGTCTTGGTTGCATGTATTTCCGTTCGCGGGATATTGTAAAGATGGCGGGTCTAGGAAAAATGACATCGGGATTGAGATGTGAACGAAAAAGCTAGAAAGACGACTTTAGTAAGCGGATTGATTAATAAATAAAGTGAATTTATAAAGTATCAGTGTTTGTCTTCTATAGTTCACAAGTGGGATCGAAAAGGATATACAAAATTTCCTTTCACGCCTACCAAAATGTAAGTAAAATGAATATTATTAATATTTATTTGGTCTATTGTGATAACTTGGCGCTAATGTTTGACTAATTGGACTGGTTTTTTTTGAACTGGCTATGACTACAGGAACGATTTTATTAGTTTTTTTTGAATAGATCTTGGATATCTGTTTATTTTAGTTAATTTGGTAAATGGATTCACAAATTTACTTAATTTAACTGTTTACGTATTAGGTAGATTTTGTCATTTCTGTCCTAATTCAGATTTTTACTTTTATTTTTCTTTGTTTTATTTCTCCTTTCTTTTAAGATCTTTGTGACGCTAATTCTAAAATGCATTGCCTCGTTTATATCACTTTTAATTGTATTAATTCATTTCCTTTCTTGACAACTAGTACTTCCCAAAATAATTATAAATAATTTAATTACTATTCAGTATAATTGCTTTTGGTAAACTGAATATTGGATATAGATCAACTAAAAGTTTGGCTTATTCAGGAATATTAAGCTGTTGTGTTTGAGTTTCAGGGACATGGAGAAGCATAATGCCCGAGGCGAAGGGCTAAGGTTAGATACTGCTCAAGGTCAAGAGCTATTGACGAATGATGCCCGAGGTCAAGGGCTAATTGAAGATAATGCTCGAGGTCTAGAGCTAACCACGAATTTTGCCTCAGGTCGAGGACTAAGTACAAGTGATACCCGAGGTCAAGGGTTAAATGTAAATGATACCCGAGGTCAAGGGTTAAATGTAAATGATACCCGAGGTCAAGGGTTAAATGTAAATGATACCCCAGGTAAAGGGTTAAATGTAAAATGTGCTTTATTAATTCATAATGTGTCTAACTCCAACGTTAATTTAGAAAAAAATTGTTTAGTAACTCGGGCGATACCGTTGCATAGTACAGCAGATGTTTGCCAAATATCTGTTAGTACAACTGAAGTAGTTGATAAAATAATTTGTAATCCCTCTTTAACAACTGAACAAAAATTAGCACTACAAGACACATTAGTAGATTATAAAGAATGTTTTTCTAGTAGTTTAAAGGATCTAGGCTTTACTAATGTAACCGAAATGAAGATTGAACTGCAAGATTCTGAACCTGTTGTTTATAGACCCTACCGTATGTCTTATGCAGAAAAGAGTCAAGTTAGAGACATGGTTAATGATATGCTAGAAAGTGGTATTATCAGGGAATCTTCTTCACCATATGCCAGCCCGATTATTCTAGTGAAAAAAAAGACTGGCGATATGAGATTATGCGTAGATTATAGGGCGCTAAATCGTAAAACTAAGAAGGAACATTATCCATTACCGCGTATAGAGGACCAATTGGATTTGCTTTCTGGTAATAATATGTTTACATCATTGGATTTAGCATCCGGTTATTATCAAATACCCATTCACGAAAACTCTCGTTTCAAAACGGCATTCGTGACTCCGGATGGTCAATTTGAATATAACCGTATGCCATTCGGACTTGTTAATGCACCTTCAATCTTTCAGAGGACTATTAATAAAATTTTATTAGAAGCTAAAATAAAATACGCACTCGTTTACATGGACGATACGATAGTGAGTACGGCATAAAACATATTCTTAATGCAGTTGCGACGCCGAGGGCTAATGGCCAAGTTGAAAGGTTCAATAGAACTATTACTGAAGCATTAGCTACATCAAGTCATGGTAAAGATGAAAAAGTTTGGGATGAGCATATTCAGGACATACAAATTGGGATGAATACTACAGTCCATAAAACTACACAAAAATCTCCATCGGAGCTATTATTCGGATTCGTTATAAATCATAAAACACAGGGAATATTAAATACTGTTATAAATGAAACTACTAACTTGATGTCCCCAGAAGAGATAGAAACTGTACGAGAAGAAACTTCTGAGCGTATTAAAATACAACAGGGGAAAGATGCTGAGCGATACAATAAACATAGGAAACAAAGTAAAAAGTATGAAGTAGGAGATCTAGTTCGAATCGAAAGACAGGTTCCGCATGATGGTAAGTCGCAAAAATTGGTAGTCAAATATCAAGGCCCCTATCGTATTCTTAAAGTACTTCCGAATGATAGATTTATAGTTGAGGACACCCCTTTATCGCGTAAAAATAGTCGCAGGTATGAAGGAACAGTGGCTATAGATAAAATTCAACCTTGGATGAGCTTTGATAGGAATTTTGATGATTCTAACAATGATGATACTAATTCTAATAAGGTTAATAGTGATAATGAAATTGTTAATAGTGAGAATGATAATTGTATATGAATCTAAGTAAATTATGGATTATTCAATTGAATAATGCATCCATAACCAGGAAGGTCAAGAGATTAGTTTACGATTCCATGATAATATAAATAATGAATTAAAGATATACTCATAAGATTATGAGAAATATTATTGCAAATTTGAATGCATGTAATTAATGAATTAATTTAATGACAGCTTGAATTTACCATTGAAATAATATGCAAATGTTTACTTATTTTAGTTATTTATTACTTATATTTGTTTTGATTTGTGATTATTATAACTTATTAATTTATTATTATATTGTCAAATTTTTCATATACAAAATAATATCGTTATGAACATAGCAGACGATAACAATTCAAATGTATTTAATGCAGTGTCATGTACTGTTTTCTTCTTCTTTCTTTTTTTTATATTTTTATTCTGAAAGTTTTTAATCGCAATTATTTATCGCGAAGGGACTCGCGCTTAGCAGGAAGGCCGAGCTGTTAGGATCAATTACTTATTGTAACATATTTCCAAATTATATGGATGGAGTTTGAATTATAAAAACAGTATTTGACTACTAGCGCCATTGACATTACTTCCGGACAAATGTTGTAACATAAATCAACTAAATAATGTTATTGGAGTGTTTTGTTAATAGTTATAGTGATATAATTACTTGATTATTAAAATAATGTTATTAATGTTAAAATATATATTGGTAATTATGATATAATATATATCATAATTACTAAGAATCTGTCTTGGTTGCATGTATTTCCGTTCGCGGGATATTGTAAAGATGGCGGGTCTAGGAAAAATGACATCGGGATTGAGATGTGAACGAAAAAGCTAGAAAGACGACTTTAGTAAGCGGATTGATTAATAAATAAAGTGAATTTATAAAGTACAAGTGTTTGTCTTCTATAATACAAATATATAAATTCAAAGGAATTATATAAAAAAGGTAATATTGATTACCAACCAACTTAAACAATTCTTTTAACTATCAAGAAAGTTTTATAGAAAGGTTTTCCTTTAATCTTATCTATGTCCGTGGTGATATTCAATATTCTCTTTAAACTTTTCTCTATTAAGAGGTGTCAAGAAACCGATAACATAAAATGACAACGCCGACAATATCGTAACCTCGGGGACGCATAGGTATCACTTTACTGCATATTGAATTTCTGCGCAAATAACAATATATAGCTATTATATCAAAAAAGGTTATCATTGTTTGCTGACAATAGAGTTGGAAATTTATGTTATAAATTTAATTTTTATATCTAAACAATATACGATACACAAACAATAATAATTTAGAATAGTATTATGAATCTCCGCAAAGTAACATTTTGTAACTAAAGTTAAATATCTGAATGTACGGTCTGCAAAATAGTATTGTTTCTAAATAATTTATAGAACTAGGCGTGACTTTGCGGAGGTCCATAATACAAAAGTAATGAGAATATTATTTTGCTATAATCCGCGATAAGCATTTATCGCGGATTATAGCAAAATAATATTCTCATTACTTTTTTAGTATTGTTTCTATTCAGGTGTGAGGTCGAAAATTAATCTTTGCTGCAGTTGCGAAAATAACCAATCTCTATTTCTATTTTTTATCAATATTAATTGCTATTAATTAATTATTACAGTTATGCAATCATACCCTCATTAAGTGGCAACTGAAATTACAAATACCGAGTACAACTATTTTTTCATTTGATTCAGAACAGCAAATAATTTGTAAGTCCAATTCATAACCTAAAAAAAAAAATTTTTTAGATCGTTTTGAAACAAATAAATTTGTGTCTACTTTGTATCTAAATCCGATATAAATGCTAAACGGTATGAGATATGATATTTATTCCATACTCCATATTCCATCCGAGTTTTTTGCTGGCTCTTCTCGGTAGGAACAGCTTTCCGAACCAGCAGTAGAATTGACGATTCAAAAGCACTTGTTAACAAGTTTATTTGAATTAAAAATTGAATTTTGAATACCTCATACAGATTTTCTCACCATGTCGTATTTGAGTGCGGTTTTTTCTATATTGACAGATTCAGTATTAGGCTAATATTTTACTAATCATATTTTCGTTTGCTCCAGACAAACTCAAAATTTCCTTTATTCCAATAGATTTTTGCAAGTTCTTTTGATTTTCAAGGCTCCAATTGATTTTAAAAAATGTTACCAGGAAGAACAAAAACTTGTCAGTTGCTGATTTCAAATATATTATTGAAGAATTTTTAGTCGTCAAATATTTAAAATATTCGTAGATGGCCTCCATAAAGTGTAACTTATTAAATAACTTCAGCATACATAGAAATGGTCAAAGAACATATTTCAGAAAATGGATATCTAACAAATAGTTGCTTGTATTTGAAAATCATTTCTTCATACAAGATCGCGGTTTAATAATTTACAATTGAAAATGTTTAAAAGATTGACCGCAGAGTCTCTTTCTGGTTGTTCTCGGTAAG
Organism: Morpho helenor; assembly: GCA_029227775.1. Taxonomy (NCBI): domain Eukaryota; kingdom Metazoa; phylum Arthropoda; class Insecta; order Lepidoptera; family Nymphalidae; genus Morpho; species Morpho helenor. Next base: position 8,708,521 of record JARGCU010000006.1, read on the forward strand.
AGCAACATTCCGAACCAGTTGTAGCTTCATTAATCATATTGATCTTTGACAATTCAAAAGTGATTGTAAGAGCTTATTTGAATAAAGATCATTTTGATTTGATGTTATTAACCAACAGTTTAATAAAACCGTTGGTTTTAAGATGTAACTACTATATAATATTGTAACCTCGTAAAAGATTAAGTCTAGTATAAATCCATTTAATTTCATCTGTTGATATAAAAATGTACTGTGTTTTTTCACAAGTAAAATATTTTAGGATGGTGCGATGTTACAAAAGATGCAAATAACTTCCGCGTAAAGGAAATATTATCGCTTTTACCGATCTCTTAGGTGAAAAACATAGTTTAAAAGTTATATATTATAGCGAACATTTAACTCAATAAATACGTCACACTAATTATTCGTTATTCATCATTCTCCTTATCCCACTGTAAGTGGGGTCGGCACAACATAATATTAACATGTTGTTACATGATTTGGCTAGGTATTTTAGGACCGGCTGCCTGCCTGACGTCAACTTAACTTCGTCGCCTTTTACGACACCTCGGTAAAAAATGAGGGTTGGTCTATTCTACTCAGTCGGATACCATTTGGTGGGTCGACTTACCTTTGTCGCCTTTTACGAAACCTCGGTAAGAAATGAGGGAGAGCAAGATTATTCGTTATTCGTAGTGTGAATAACCTTGACCAACAGTCTGTGCAAATGTTGACTAAAGCTTAATTAATCTAGTGATTACTTTATTAAATTCGTCCATTTTGTGTGCATGTCTGTGCTAAATTAATGTATAAATTTACTTAATAAAGCTGAAACTACGCAGTAGCTAGTAGACCTCGAATATTCTCGAGTGTCATTCGAAATTAAAATGATATAATCACATTTTCTCACAGAATATAAAAAACTTTAAAGGAAGAGTTCGAATGACCTCCTGATGATACTTCGGTTACAGGACGGAACGAACGTTGAGATTGTTTTAGTGAATGTGTGTAATGCTAGAATAGTGTGCTGTTGGTGGTGGTGTCTTGTAATACGTGCGTTAACTAATCCTGCACGTATAAGATATGAGAACGATTTTGCTGGTTACACTTAGCATTAAATAGATTTTCTTAACTGCGTATTATATCAAATTAATTCTATCATAACTTTGTAAGACGAAGACGAAGAGAGTATGATATCATGACTCTCTCTCTAACCTTATTAATAGTGTGTTATAAACTTTTAAATTAACGCCGTGTGGTATCCGGCTGAACAGAATAAACCACTCTCTTTTTTATCGAGGTGTCGTAAAAGGTGACAGAGGTAAGTTGACCCACGGTGTGGTATCCCGCTGAGTGGAATAGACCAGCCTCATTTCTTAACGATGTGTTGTAAAAGTCGACTAAGGTAAGTGAAACCGCCGAGTAGAATAGACCACCCTCTTTTTTACTGTGGTGTCGTTAAAGGCGACAAAGGTAAATGACGTCAGGTTTGCTGTAGGTCGTAAAATACCTAGCCGAACCATGTGACAACATGTTGTGCCGACCCCACTTAGAGTGGGATAAGGATAGGAGGATGATAATGAAAATTTTAAATCAATATCTTAATTATTAAAATATTCCATTGAATACTTACCTTTGTAAATGTTGCCATAGAAACTGGTATTAATTTCGAGGCAGTTATTACAAGATCTTGTTGATTTCTAACAATAAATATGATGAAATTTTTCTTCATATTTTGAGACAAATTGATCCATGGAAAGCAGTATACTATGGTTGACATATAGGATCCCTAAAACAGATGTACTGCAATTTAACTAGTCATGGAGACATAAAGTCATATTACACAAAAAAAAAACAAATATGTACGAGTATAAAGCAGAGGTATTATACTAGAGTAGGGGAGTTAGCCTAAAATGTGTCGATCCACAATAAAGACAAAGCAAACGAGCCTTATTATGTCTCTTTTTATGTGTGATAGGACAAAGATAAGTATATGAATTTCATCTTCCCTCTCATTATCCTTTGCGACACTTTAATTTGGAGGCTATCCGCTTAGTATCCGGCTACATAGAATAAACCACATTAATTTCTTACCAAGAGGCGTATAAGGCAACTAAGTTTAGTTGACGGCAGGCAGGCGGCCGGTCGTAAAATTTCTAGCCAAAATTCAAGACCCCACTTAGAGTGGGATAAGGATAGGAGAATGATGATGACTGTAACTTAAAGAACCGTCTATGACTCCGCCACTCTAGTATAATAACTCTATAGTCTAAAAGAAATAAAATTAGACAGGAAATAAAATGCCAAATCAATTAGACAACGAAATGTGACCTGCATTAGTTCATATTCTTTTAATTAACGTTTTATTTAAAAATAATTACTTACATAAAGTTAAAACGGTTTAAAGAGTGGTTTGCGTACTAAATTGAAATATCAAATAGGAAAAATTTGGCTGTAGCACACATCAGTTATACGATTGTTTTAACATAAAGACAAATATTTATAAAGAAAACATGAATGTTTAAGTTACCTTTTCCGTTATGATACTTCCAAGGTAACAATCGATAAACAGCATTATAATCATAAAGAATAGAAATCCAAAAATCCAGACCACTTCCATAATATTATTATGTGCAATTTTAATCTGTGGAACGTATAAAACGATTAACGTTTGTAACATTAAAGTTTCTTAAACTAATGAGAAAAACGTCACATCAAAAAATCTTGGGCTCACTACTTACGAATATGTATATCGTTAGCAATATCGAAATCGATGCGACTTTTTTAAATACCTTATGATAACGTGTTACTGTGTTAATATACATTCCTTGGTATTCATTATATATTCCTTGTTAATGGTGATATATTACAATTTTTTTTGCAATACATCGATCTTTACCATAACGTAGTGTCAAATACATTAAATGTTATAGTAATGATTGATAAAATACAGGGAATATCTACTCTTGAAGATTACTTAGAAGATAAGAATGTGTGGATATAGCTCTCTTTGAACCTGTGCTAGACAGTAACGACTTAATGTATATAGTAAGTATTAAGAATTATATTTTTAAAAAGAGAAACCGCCGAGTTTCTTGCTGGCTCTTCTCGGTAGGAACAGCTTTCCGAACTAGCAGTAGAGTTAACGATTTAAAAGTACTTCTTTACAAGTTTATTTGAATAAAGAATATTTTGAACTGAATATCACCAAGGGGGAGATTTCCTTCTAAAGTCGAGTACAATTAAACTACAAAATAAATCATAGACTACACAAAGTAAAATTCAATGACAATTGAATTTTCTCATGAAAACGAGTTATATTATATTCCAATTTCTTACCGAAACAAATTGCACTGCTGTTGTACATATAATGAGTGAATTAATTGCGAAAAACAATATAAATTGTCGTCCAAAAGTAATTTCGATCGTATTAACAAACCTGAAAGTATTTTAATTATACTATTCTAGATTGCACTTTTTTGATATTATAAAATACGTGTAAGTAAAGCAAAATGAAGTAAAGGTATAGATATATAACCTAACTTCATTAATTCATTAACTTAATATTCAATGTCACACAAGATATTCAATGTCGGATATTAGTTCCTTATGACCTAACGTTGGTTGGGGTTTTTATCATATTATTAATGTCGTGATGACTAGTCACCTTAAGCTTCTGCTCTATATTCTCTTTTTGGAGAAAACTCAGCAATAATATTTGACTTAAACTCTCATTAAAGTTACATATCACAAAATCCTTTCTTTAGAAGAAAAATATTGCATAAGCCCTGTTACTCCTATACGAGTTTGCAAGATCTAGACCTTTTACATACTAAAAAAAATGTACAAAATAGTAAAAAAATGTACTTTTACATACATTTGAATAAGAAATTCTCAAATATCCCCGGTGATTCCACTTAAGAATTCTTTAAAAGTATCGCGCGCTTTACACACTAGGCACCAAAGCATTAATAAAAGCTTAACTTTCTATTATTAATTGCGCAATTTTCTAAATTCAAGACTAGTCTCGCTAAAATTTGTGTAAATACTTAAAGAGAGCGTCGCCCTAATCTTGTGAAAGGTCATAGCGTCTCTGTAAGGCAAAAGATACAATTTGCAATTCAAAATTTAAGCGGTTTACGTAAAAGGACTGCGGGTAGATTGAAAGGATTGAAATAAAGTTTTGTGAATACTAGAATCTTAAATTGGCTTATTTTGGTTACAATATCATAATGCAGTCAAGTAGTATATTTCCTTCTATAAGTAGAATGCCGTGTGGTATGCGGTTGAGTAGAATAGACAACCCTCATTCCTTACCGAGGTATCGTAAAAGACGACTAACTTAAGTTGACCCGCCGTGTGATATCCAGCTGAGTAGAATAGATCACCCTCTTACCGAAGTGTCGTAAAAGGCGACTAATGTAGGTTGACTCACAGTGTGGTATCCGACTGTGCACACATACTACTATTTTACATTATATATTTTACTGAATAGCCCATCCTCATTTCTTACCGAGGTGTAGGAAAAGGCGACTAAGTTAAGTTGACCCACGATGTGGTCGATCCGGTTGAGTAGAATAGACCACCCCTATCTTACCGAGGTGTCGTAAAATACGGTAATACGATGTCACGCAGGCGGTCTGTCGCAAAATACGTAGCCAAATTACACATCGCAAATCACATGACTACATCCCAAACCTAGACTCCTTTTTTTTCTTTAATGTATTTCCTCAAGTATAAATAGCGTTTAAGGTAACGCGCCTCACCGCTAGACTATGACGGTCATTTTTAGAGAATTTATACACATTATTTATTACTGTATACAGAATAACTTCGACACCAACATAATAAATACACATAAATTTATTATTCAAAAGCAAGCATACCCTACATGAAATCTATTTTCATCTTTGAATACTGAAAGGGCATGAATAGTGTAATCTCGCCTTAATTTGCTCAATTTAGACATTAATAATTCTGTATATTTGCGTTGCTCAGGTCAATATTATTTTGTCCTGCTTTCTTTGTTGATTATGTTAACCCTTGATTTCATTTAATAGCGTAGTTGTAATTGTATGGTTTTATAGTTAATATTGTATGCTAAATTAATCAAATCAAATGAAAATAATATTTATTCAAATGAGCCCTTCAAGCACTTTTGAATGGTCAAGGATCAATATGATTAATGAAGCTACAACTGGTTCGGACTATTGCTCTTACCGAGAAGAACCAGAAAGAAACTCGGCGGTTAATCTTTAAAACATTTTTTAATTTTACATTATCATACCGCTGTCTTGTAGGAAGCTGAATTAATCCTATAATTTAACCATTAAGAACCAAATGCACTACTTCTTCCTGCTCTTATCCCACTCTAAGTGGGGTCAGCAAAACATGTTATAAACATGCTGTAAGATGATTTGGCTGCGTTTTTACGATCGGCCGCCTGCCGACGTCAATTTACCTTAGTCGTATTTTATGACACCTCGTTAAGAAGGAGGGTGGTCTATTTTAATAAACCGGATACTACACGGTGGGTCAACTTACCTTAGTCGCCTTTTACGACACCTCGGTAAGAAAAGAGGTTGGTCTATTCTACTCAGCCGGATACCACACGGCTAAGAATTAAAATACACTATTAACCTATATTCCTTATTTATCTGTTCTTTTTCTCTTAATTTAAGATGTACCTATACTTGGAACAAAATGCTTTATCAACAAAAACAAACAAATGTGTTTGAATAACAAAAACCATTAAACAAAAATTCATTGATTAATTAATTCAGTAGCAAGATTGTTAACTTACTTTATAATAGCACAATGATGGGCGATACTCTTTTTAAATCCATCTTTAAAGGCTTCATTTATCTCGCCATTATTTGCCTTAACGAGCTCTTTCATGTTCTCGAAGTTATAAATTAAAACGTCCAATTGGCTGACTGCAATAAAATAAAGCGTCAACGAATACAATTCCGGTAGCGCTTTGTAAAATATTGCTCTCTATTCGAAATGAAGCAAAGGCTCTAATTGAAACAACTGTTTTTTTAATTGTCACTAAATGTGCTTTACTTTTTTTGCTTTTTATTCACTATTAATAATATTGAAATAAGATTTAAATTATAAAGAATCATCATTCCCCTGCCCTTACCCCAGTAGGGTCGGCACAATATGTTTTAACCATGTTTCGATGTGATTTGTCTAGGAATTTTACGACCTTTCTGCTTGATTTCAACTTACCTCAGTCGCCTTTTACGACACCTCGCTAAGAAATGAGTGTGGTCTATTCTACTCAGCCGGATATCACACAGCGGATTAAGGAGTTCAAATAAACTTTTTATACGTTAACAATTTTTGATCATCAGTGTTATTAGTAAAAAAGGAAATATAAAACTTTAGCTTTTGAACTTTTTGAACCTTAATTATTAATAACTTATTTCCTTTTAATTGATTACATAATTCTTAATGAAAAATCTTGAAGTTTTTACCCCTCTAAACCTTAAGGAGAAATATTCGATATTGATATAGACACAATCTAAGATTAAACCCCTCACGTATCACTAACCATCACCACACACACACCACACACACACCACACCACACTAGACACATTTACAACGATGGTTTTGCCCCATAACCTAAGCATCATCAGGAGATAGGCTCCTTGACAAAATCGCAAGTCTAATCTAAGTAAGTCATCAACTGCCGTTTAGTATTGGCCCGATAGATTAAAGATAACTTACTTGTAAACAGCATAAATGCCCATCGCATTGTCTGAAGTGATGAGAAAATACAAAGTATAACGGGCTTGTACAGAATCTATAAAACATAAAGAAGTAGTGCGTGTAAATATAAAAAAGTCACATATTACGTTACAGACTGGTTGATAATATAAAACAATATTTTACAATATAGTCATTTATTTAGTATATCAGTCAAAAGTAAACACAATGAAAGGCAAATATATTTATTTAGTATTCTGTTAAATAAACAGAAACGCAAAGTGTGTTTAACGTAATATTTTATCTATCACAAATTCACTTATGATTTACTTTCGCACATGATTTAGAGAATGGTGTGTACCTAGAGTATTTTTTAACTAGATTATTGTATACCTGTATTTTTTAGAATACATTTCACAAAATAATTAAAGAGAAAATCAATATAAGCACATGGAATCATTGACTTCTGGTGTAGTTTCGCTATTAAAAACAGAAATTAATTATTATTGTCAAATTTAGTATAGAGGTATTTAATGCGTAATACAGACCTGATACACACAGAAGAAAATGAAGTATCTCCCATTCATATCGATAAATATGAAATCCATTTTCACTGGTAGAGCGTGGAAGTTGTTTATAGCCGGGACAACGACTATGTGAACTGTAAAAGTAACATATTAATAATTCAAAATATTAGGTTTATTAAGCAGTTGACTACAGAGTTCCATCAATTCACATCGTTTTAAGTTTAGCCAAGAGAAGAGTAGAGTTTAGAAGGAGATTATGCCAGCAATGGAATACCTTCTATATCTACAACATCGTACTCATTACTATTCTTTATTTTCTTCGTTCCTTCTCTAGCCTTGTTCTAGAAAGTCAAAGTCATGATAGACCTTATGTTTTGTATTTTTCAATGTAGCTGTTTTATACTTACCTGTAATATCGACTGCAGCACTAATAACAACTGATATAAAAAATCGCTTAGACAATCGAACACTTTTCTCTATAATACTTTGTTGAGGGTAAAAGAAGTGAAGGAATTCTTTTCTTTGCATTTGCTTCTTCAATTCCAATAGCAAATTGCGTCGACAACTTAAATCCAGTAATTTCAAACAAATCAGCAGTTCTGTCAGAACTAAGTTTATTCTGTAAAACGATTTTAGAATCGTATTAAATAAGAATTGTGAATGGAAAAATGCGGCTTGAACGTACTTGACGCGGTTTGTTAAAATATAATTTCTACTTTAAAAATTATTTGTGTTAAAAAGGAATTGTATTTTTCTTTAAATTTGTTATAAAAACATTAAATAAATTAAATAAAAGCAATGTTTTTTTTTTAAACACTGGATTTTTAGGTCTAGCGTATTTATTAACTTATTCATTTATACAAGCTAATAGTCTTTAGAGTCTAGGCGGCTACTCACTGGAAAACACAATGTTAGTTTACCCCTTACTAGATGGAGAAATGATCTTAAAAAGCTTATAGGTCGGATCCAAGCTGTACAAGATTGTAAATCGTTCCAACCTACAAGTGGACGTCCATAGGTTGGAATAGTTCCTCTTTCAACCTTCTTTTTCTTTAAGTAGGTACTTGCATAATAGGTACTTGTATAATATAAAATACTAGTTAGTATCACGGTATTACTTACTGTGGAAATCTTATGAACAGACTAGATGATTGTCGAGATTATCGAAAGGTACCTAATTCTTCTTTCTCCTGCCCTTATCACACTTTAACTAGGGCCAGAACATGTTTATAACAAGTCGTTACATGATTTGGCTTCGTATTTTACGACCAGCCGCCTACCTGACGTCAACTTACCATAGCCGACTTTTACGACGATTGGGTAAAAAGAGGGTGGTCTTTTCTATTCAGCTGGATATCACATAGCGCTTCGAGAGGCACCTAGTTTTATAGAAATAAATAGATTTAGTTTTCGCTGGGACCATAGATTTTATAAATGTAACTTTTGTGTTATGCCAGGTTTAGACAAATCTCCAAAAAAACCTGATGTTTGAGATTCAAAGCATTACATACATACTCACAATATTTCGTCCTTATAATAATTGTTGGGTAGTAATGTATTTAGATACGAAACTCCCGGGTAATTAATGGGTGATATAAACCAATTTATCACTTACATTCCAGCTACTTCTTGTATGTCAATATGTCCAGATGTAATTAATCTCACCAAGTATACAAACTGGCCCATTATCGGTAAGACGAAAATAAATAAACTAAAAATACATCGACTAAGTACGATGATCCAGAACTTCAAAGACCTTATATCGTGAGATATATAAAACCAAAACCCGGTGAGTTTGAGTGCTTTAATTTGTAACGAAATGTGTTGAAAACGGTCGGTCATATTAGGCGGGTCCATTTTTCAACGGTCGTTACGGTAATGAACTTGCTATAAATTTAATGATACCCTGCGATGTATATTATAGAAGTTAAAAGCTGTTAAAGATTTCAATTATATTAGGGTTCCCTACTATATCTGTTTATTATTATTTTATTTTTTTATTTATTAAAGAAGGTATCGCCGAGGGCTTGATAGCCTCCTGGTTGTAAGTACCGGCCTGTTACTATCCCACTGCTGGGCATCGGCCTCTTCTCACCGTTTTTTTTTGGAGAGAAGGATTGGAGCTAAGACCTACCACGCTGCTCCAATGCGGATTGGTAGGTTACACATATCGCCAGAATTCTCTAGAGATATGCAGGTTAAATCACGATGTTTTCCTTCACCGAAAAGCGTGTGATAAATTGAAATTATCAATTAGAAACATATGTAAGTTTACTAGAAAACTAAATGGTGCCTGCCCGGAGTTCGAAACCTAGACCTCCTCGATGCACGGTGCGCACGGTGTTACCGCTGGGCTACCACAGCTTTTCTCCTGATTGTAATATGGCAAAATTGGTACAATTTAAGCAAATGTAATAACAATGCAAGCATTAAAGATACATAAGGCACAGTATTTCTACAGTAATCATGAAGTTAAATGTACATTATTTGTTTTAGAAATACTACTAGTATAATAATTTAATTTAGACGGCAGTTGCTTCGTATACAATCTGGCATTGATTCAAGTAATGGTTTAAGTAGAAGCACATTAATATCATGGTACATGGTAGGAAAATTAAAATGAAGATTAGTCTGCGTTAGTCTTAACACAATGATATCTAGTTAATATGTTATCGATTAAATAATAAACATTTGAGTGATAAGTGTATAAATAAATAATAAATATAAATAAATATATGGGACACGTACACACACGGTCGTCCGTCCCCAAAGTAAGTAACTTAATACTTGTGTTATGGTAGACAGACAACTGGTGAATATATACTTATATATTTTTAAATACATACTTAAATACAAATATACACCCAAGCTCAAAGACCAAAAAATTCATTTATAGATATGTCGGCCCTCGGCGGGAATCGAACCCGCGACCCGCGGAGCTGAAGGCAGGGTCACCATCCAGTGCGCCATCGGGCCAGTCAATGAATGAAGGGCCAGTATGAATTATTATTAGTGGGTAATGGGTCATTTAAAATAGCTCGGAAGCGGAGTCCAATCGGTTGAAAGATTTCATATAATAACTCTGAAAGTCCTTTATATTTCCAAGTTTTTATTTAAAAGATTCAAAAATGTTTTATGAAAGAATATACTTTACTTTTATATAACCCGCAAAATGAGTATATAAGGGGATATCTGAAAGATTATCTGAAAGATAGTATGTACATTATAACAACAACGTATTTTTACTTTATATTTAAGTAAGTAGTGGTCTGTTACTATCCCACTGCTGAGAATAGGTCTCTTCTCTCCGTTTTTGGAGAGAAGGTTTGGAGCTAAGACCTACCACGCACATTCAATGCGGATGTGTAACCTACATATTACACATATTTCCAGAATTCTCTAGAGATATGCAAGTTTCCTCACGACGTTTTCCTTCACCGAAAAGCGTGAGATAAATTGCTTCTCTGCACAGCTTCTCTTTTTTATTTATTACAAATTAATTTATGAGAACCCATAAAACTCTAAAGAAATTTATACACACAAAGTGGCAATTAATTAAAAAAAATATTCCGTCAATTATTATAATTTGAACGATTGACACAAATTGCTCATTTAATTCAACAGCCCGTCTATTAGATTAGTAATAATTAGAACCAATTGGCGGAATTGTTGGATATATACTTTTTTTTACTGGAATTTAATTTTAAAAGTAATACCAAATAAAATTATTTTGCTATAATCTTCGTCTCAAACGCTCTGGTCTTGGAGAGAGCTAAATGCAAGATGAAAACCGTCATGCAAAGAAATGTTGCTTTTTTCGGACATCTGCAGAGAGGATCCCGGTATCAATTTCTTAGGTTGATCCTAGAAGGAAAGATGCGCGGCAAGAGAGCACCTGGAAGGCGTCTTAAATGGTTCGATAATATAAGAGAGTGGACAAAACTTAGATACAATGAAATAAAAAAGATGACACACGATCGGAAAAGTTTTCTCCAGCTGACCTCCTAACTGCATTCTAAAGATGGCACCACATGATGATGATTAATGTACTCATAATTTCAACAATAAAGTCACAATTTTAAGTTTTAATCTAAAAGTTAAGTTCGGCTTTTATATCAGAAACGATCATTTGTGTTGGGCGGAGCACGAGCTGAACTTAAATGCTCTACTTAAAGAGACAGATGGTGCATCATTACGCGAAACTGCAACTGTGCAGCTATTTCCAAGAGACTTTTAGTTTTCCTTTTATACGACGTAAAATTCGGCATAATTTTGTCGCGTATTGTATAATGAAGCCATTTTTTAATGAAAAGATACATTTTGGCTTCGTTCTTAGTCATGTTGCCAATGATAAGCCATATTTAAAAGATATATATCCAACATGGCTGGAAGTTCTTTCTCATTAAATCTTTAGCTCTAAAATAAGGAGCTACAAGATTTAAAATAAAATAAATAAATATACGTACTTAATATTATTACTACTTCATCTCATTCTTCTGTATCTGTAAGTGGTCCAACAGATATAAGAATGCAATTTTCAGATAAAGATTTAGTTGCACTATTAGATTTACTATTAATTTATTAAATAGTACCTATTGAAATAAGTATTCTAGTGAGTTATTTGCATTTGTGTTTATATTTTGTAGAATATTCAATATATGACGAGCTACATTCATGTGTTAAGGAAAAAATAAAGAAAAAATTTTCACAGTAAAAACATGAATATATAAGTGAACTATTGAATTGAAGACTGAACAACTTAGTAAAGATCACAGCTGGTTTTGGTGAACATAAATCTGTCAGGGGAAGGCCATTCGTTAATTGAGAGGAAGGCGTACAATATATCCATGAAGAAAGTTGGGTGTACTATTTTATGTGGGGGAGTAAATTATGTAAAGTAAAATATTTTAAGGGTAAAGGTTAGTTTTGAACTAATCATTCTCCTATCCTTATCCCACTCGTTGGCACATGTTTTAAACATACTGTTACGAGTACATGGTTTGGCTAGTTATTTTACGACCTTCAACTTACTTTAGTCGTATTTTACTACACCTCGGTAAGAAATGAGAGTGGTTAATCATCAACGACACTGAGTAGAATTCTACTCAGCCAGATACCACACGGCGTGTCAACTTACCTTGGTCGCCTCTTACAACACCTCGGTAAGAAATGAGGTCTATTCTACTCAGCCGGATATTACACGGCAGATCAACTTACCTTAGTTGCCTCTTACGACACCTCGGTAAGAATTGAGGATGGTTTATTCTACTCAGACGACGGCGGATTAGATTTTTTCAAGAAAACTTTGCTCCTTCTTTTTTTAGAAAAACAATTTTTTTATAAATATTCAATACGTTCAATATCGGAAACCCAATCTCCTTTAGAAAGCACTTCCTATCATTTTCGCAATCCAAGGGTTAGCTGTTAGTGTAATGTTTTCAGCTTTTCAGTAACATAAAATAAAATGTTTGTCTTAATGTTAGGGCCTTGGGAGATTAAACGCGATTGGTCTACAAACAACCATAGCGATGAAGTGAAAATATTTCAATAGAAAACAAGCAAGGCTTGCCTATTTATATCTCTCTCCGGTCTTTTCTTTACTACTGATGATCGTGGTCCTGGCTAGACTCTACCTTAGAGTGGATTAACTGTTTCCATCGGCTTCGATAGTGACCATTACTACCTCATAAGAGCTTTTAGTTACGTAGGACTGTGCGTAATTGTTCTGACCACCTAGTTCGGGAGCGGCCTCTTGGTCATTTGCCTTCGTTTCCACTACGATCCCTGTCACTATGAGTTTCTCAAGGGCATGGTCTCCACGCCGCATGATCTGTCCTAAGTATTCCAGTAAACGTTTATAGCATACAGAAGGAGCGGCGCGGCTATATTTTAATCTGCGAAAGAATAGATGTATTTCTTCGCTTTGGAGTCCACGGGATTTGCATCAACCGGATCCACCGCCGCATTTCGAAAGCATCTATTCTTTACCTTTTTTTCACTTTTATAGTCCATGTTTCCACTCCATACATGAAGATTGATAGGCCTAGAAGACGCACAAGCCGAATTTATACTCAGAACCCTATTTATACGTAGAAAAAAGTATTCTCATTTCTATTCAATTTACACAAATCTCATTTTAATTATATAAATTTCTACATACAAGCTTTTTTATACACAAAAGTAGTGAAGGAAACTGAGAAGTGTTTACACTACTCCTAAAAATAAAGTACAACATTCTGAAAAATTCGCAAATGTGCTTAAAGTATGCAAAAATATATTTGAAAATTCAACGGTTAATGGGCTATTTGACGTAAAATAAGTTAATGTATACGCTTGTAAAATCTTACGTTTTTGTGTTAAAATGTTTTCCCCACTTTGTAAGTATACAAGTCTAGCGGAATTAATATAGTATTTTTATGATAATGTCTGCTGCACTGAAACTTTGGCAGTTTTTTTAAACGATGCTTGCTGGGTTACTTTTTACGTTGCATATTTCATCTCACCACTTGGATTTTGTTTTGTTATGTATATATAAATTCCTCCGTATCTGACGACCTGATTCTTCAAACATGATTTATAGAAGCAGGCGTTACTTTGCGGAATACCATAGTACCGAAGTTACAATATTATTATTTTTGCTATAATACGCGTTTAATTTAAGAGAATCAATAAAATTGTAAGCGTATAAAGCAAACATACTATATACACGCACGATAAGTCACTACACGTATTACAAAACTCCATCAACAGCAAAAATTCACACAAGCACTACACACACTCACTACCACATAGATAGCTCCACAACAAAATGATGCCATGGAGCCTATCCTCCTGATGATGCTTCGTTTTCGGGGTGAAAAGATCGTAGAGATTGTGGCATAGACGTAGAGACGTAGATCGTTGTGACGTGAGACGTACATTGCATTTCGCAACCTCGACGATGCTTCTGCGCTCGCCCATCCCGCTCGCTGTAAAAGCCGTTAGGGCTAACAGTGTACAGTCAAATCGACAAAAAAAGACGTACATTTCATATTTTGTTATTTGTTCACATTGTCTTTTCATATATTTTGATTAAGCTTCACTCACAGATTCATCATACAGTTTTAACAAAGAAATGAAATAAATTTAAGAATATCGTACATTTCAGATGAAATCCTTAAACATTTATAACGAATCAATGTGTGTCAAAAGCATTGCGGGATGTATAAGCTCCTTATTATAAGAAGAAAGTAAGCTTTTGCAACATTTCAGAACAGTATTATAAAATCTGTAAACCGATGAATGTGAGGATTTATTCTTTTGTTAGATGTGTAACACGATATCATACATTACATTCGTTTGTTATACAATATTTTAAACTATGTATCATTCCATCTAAAGAATAAGTTACATGTTCTGTGTATATAAATGGCGCGAAATACATAACTCACTATACTTCATGTTATATATAGGCTTAACAGCTAGAGATGTTGTTCTCGAGTTAAGTCAACATTATAATCCAAATTATATAAAGAATTAGAATGGTATAAATCTATCCCTCGAGCGAATATTACATCATCATCATCTTCCTGCCCTTATCCCACTCTAAGTGGGGTCGGCACAACGTGTTATAAACATGCATGCTGTCACATGATTTGGCTGCGTTTTTACGACCGCCCGCCTGCCTGACGTCAACTTACCTCTGTCGTATTTTACGACACCTCGGTTAGAAAGAGGGTGGTCAATTTTACTAAACCGGATACCATACGGCGGGTCTACTTACCTTAGTCGCCTTTTACGACACCTCGGTAAGAAATGAGGGTGGTACTATTCTATTCATCCGGATACCACACGGCGTTCGAGCGAGTATTACAATTGAATCAAAACCAAATGTTACAAATCTAGCCATCGAAATCATAACAGTTATATGTACATCTGACGTACATATTATTTTCGTGTTCTAATTTTAAAGTAGTTCAATTTTTAATTTTAATTAAAAGTCTAGCTTCTTAATTTAACGTGAGTATTTATTTGTTATTTGAAGATTAGCCAGATGCTAATTTACGGCACCAAACTCTTCGAAGGTATTATAAATCCTTAAACAGGCGTCGGGATTGAATGTTGGACGGAGACTGCATCGATTTAAGTTAACAAAGTCTGTCTATTTTAAGATTACTTGGAATGCTAGGCTAGAAACCGCTAACGCCTATGTACAGAAGTAGGTAAAGCAGTACATAATTGTACTAGGTATATAGTATGCTTGTTCACTGTTTTGCTGACTGTTCAATTTGATATGTAATGCACAAACATAAGCTACGGTATAAATAAACAACGGTACTGTATCGGAATATGGTGCAATATTATTTGCTATTCTCTCTTCGAATTTGCAAACTCGAATGTTAATCGAATCTATAGTAGTAACATATAAGGTAAAGGCACTAGCTATTGACCATGTACGTAAGTAAGTAATATAAGTAGTTGACCGTTTTGTATGAAATTGTAAATAATATGCGTTTTGTAGCCAATAAAAAATATTAATCAATAATATTAAATTTTAAATAGTAAACAATGGGCTACAGTTCTAGTGTTTTGGACAGTTGTTAAAAGATG
This sequence comes from Morpho helenor, assembly GCA_029227775.1. Classification (NCBI taxonomy): domain Eukaryota; kingdom Metazoa; phylum Arthropoda; class Insecta; order Lepidoptera; family Nymphalidae; genus Morpho; species Morpho helenor. Next base: position 8,724,332 of record JARGCU010000006.1, read on the forward strand.
GCAACAAGTAATTAAAAAAATATTTTTTATTAGCTACAACAAACAAAACGCTTATCATTAAAAATTTCATACAAAACGGTCAACTACTAGTACATATTTAATTACTTGTGCCCTTACCTTAGACTATATAAATCCTGTTAGACAGGTATTGATTAAGTATTTATCACCACAAAAATGTATTTATTTTATGGACCATAAAAATGTTTTAAATAATTAATATGAGCTATGTACAAATGTAAAATCTGAAGTTTTTAAAGTATATAAAAACAAATTTATACTTTAATTGATATATTTAACTCTTACTAAAATTTATATTTTGAAACCAGCTGTACATATGTATATAATTTGCAAAAGTATTTTTTTTTAATATTAAGGATGTATCTTGAAGTCATTCAAGAGCTGTGCAAAATACAGACAGACTATTTGTGTCAAATTTTGTCGCAATGTGAATATAATAGACTCTGTCAGTTGATCTTATATGTAGTAATTTAAAAAAAGACCACTTCATCGTTTTCAATTTTTTGTTTGAAAACACTAAATGCAGGATTATTGGCTTACATAATAAGGTAACCCACGTCAAAGTCAATGATATAATTATATATTGTAAGTGAAAAGTCCTTTTGTATTTCGATATTATTTTGTAAGATTTCAACAGTACTTTTGACACATTGACATAAAGCTGATAACGGAAAGGACCGGCTTAGACACTTACATAATAGGGTTCCCTTATTGATAAAGCTATAAAAGAACGGAAGAAGGGAAGGCATGATTTTGCGTCATGTCAAAGTACGCATCTGTTTTTGTGGTAATAAGATTTCAATCTTGACTGCTTTCAGTTAGATTGTTCTTGGAATTTTCGTGTAGCATTTATTATTTTACTAGCTTTTACCCGCGCAACTTTGTTCGCGTGGACTATAGTCTCAAAATTAAAAGTCGCTTCTGTCACTCTCCAACCCTGCAAATATCTCCATCACAAAAATCAGATCGATCCGGGAAGAATCAGAGGCATTTATCGTTTTATCAAGAGCATAATTTGATAATTTTAGTAAATAACTTACATGAACGTACTTACATGAAATATATATTAAAATATGATAGCTCAGTAAAAGGAGTACAAAAACTTCATATACATCAAAAAATTGTTGATACGTTGTTGTGTCAATACAGATTTGACTTGAATTTGGCACATCGTAAATAAAATAAGTTCTATAGGTTTATTATAGATAGCGTTTTGAATGTCATTCTATTTATTTCATCCTGAATTTAATTCCTGTTGAATTAACAGGATAACCGGGTAACCAGTTAAACCAGGTAAACCAGTGTCAGATTTACAACAAACATTGACCAGAAAGCTAGGTAACAAAGCTCGACAGAAACTAAGGAAGAGGATTTTCTATAAGAAGCTTATAAGACACCGAATATTGTAACCGGAAAACATGTTATAACTTGTTATTTTTCATCGTTACAATTGGCTTAAAGGTAAAATATTTACAATAAAAAGAGTTTTAGCTTTTAAGTTATCGACTGTATTTAGTATAGTTTATTAATCATATTGATCCTCGACGATTCAAAAATGCTTGAAGCTTATTTGAATAAAGAATATTTTGATTTAATTTGGATTTAATCTTCCAGGATATTTTATTTATTAATTATACATGTATGTTTTAACATCAGTTTTTTTATGGAAATGCTTACAAATGACTCTAAGCATAAAACTTATTTACTTATTTACATGTGCGAGTAGACTATGTCGTTCTAAAATAGTATTTACGCAGCATATCTAAAAATTATAAAGCAAAGTTCTACAAGCTGTCTGTCTGCTGTCAAGCTGTTTGTGATCGATTTTCTCGAAATCTACTTAATGAATGGACGGTTTTTTACTTAAAGTGCAATTCGTAAGAAAGTTTTATGTTATAAGTATATCACATTAGAATTCTTGCGAGGTCAGTCGATTCTTGCGGTGAATTTTAGTGATACATTGATTTCTACGCAGGCCATGCCGCGAGCATAGCTAGTGATATATAAATGACTAACCGTGCCAGTGGCTTTGCCATCTTGGAAATAAGTTAAATTGTGAAATAAGTAAAAAATAAGGAAAAAGTAATTTATAGAATTAGGCGTTACTTTGCGGAGATCCATAATACAAAAGTAATAATAAAAACAGATAGACTCGACTAAAATCGCAAAGCTTTGCGATTTTCGTCGTGGAGTCTATCTCCTGATGATGCTTCGGTTGCGGGGCGAAACGATTGTTGAGTTTGTTATAGTGAACGTATGTTATAGTGCTTGTGTATTGTGGTGGCGGTGGTGGAGGTTTGTGCATGTGTTTTTACGAATCCTGCATGTATCAGGTATGAAAACGGATTGACTACTCTACATTTAGCATTATATATATTTTCTATTTTACTTCATCGTGGATTATGGCAAAATAATTTTATTATAACTTTTAAAAACGTAATTTTTGTGAGTTAATTATAAGAGATTTTTAGATAACTTTCACCGTACAAGCACACACAGTTTAAGCAAGGAAATCTTTAAATTTTGCCGATATTTTTTTATTGCTGCTCCGCTCCTACGTGATGTTATATAATCTATAGCCTATATAACATCACGCTATATACACGCTATATCTAAAACTACTTTTATGTTCATAATTTCAATTCGGGAAAAAATTTGTGACAAACAGATTTCTATGCGGGTAAAGCTGCTGGCACAGCTAGTATATAACAATAATTTTACCACAAATACATAATAAATAGCAATATACGCTAACAAAATAAAATGCAATTGATTTAAACATTTATATTGTGCTCTGTGGTCTACGCCGTGTGGTATCCGGCTGAATAGAATAGTACCATCCTCATTTCTTACCGAGGTGTCGTAAAAGGCGACTAAGGTAAGACGGAACGCGTGTGGTATCCGGTTTAGTAGAATAGACCACCCTTCTTACCGAGGTGTCGTAAAATACGACTAAGGAAGGTTGACGTCTGGCAGGCGGCCGGTCGTAAAAACGCAGCCAAATCATGTTGCAGCATATTTATAACATGTTGTGCCGACCCCACTTAGAGTGGGATAAGGGCAGGAGGATATATATACTTATAACAATAATTATCCCACAAATACATAATAAATAGCAATATACGCTAACAAAATAAAATGCAATTGATTTAAACATTTATATTGCGCTCTGTGGTCTACATTATGTAGAACGAGCCTAATAGATTATACTCATGGATCAGATGTAGATCCGTATACAGATAAAATGTGGGCCATTTGACGCCACTCACCGAAATTTATTTTCATTGTTTGCTTTCAGTATCACGCTGATATATTATGGATATTTTGCTACGTTACTGTAGAGAAAAACTTTATTTTCTACAAATTACGATTAAAAATAAATGTCGTTTTATCCCTGTTTTCGGGCACTAAAAAATACTAAATGTTGAATACAACGTAAATGAAATTTTTGGCTGTCAAATGTAATGCTATCATAGTCATAGGTAATGAGCGAACTAAAATAGTTTAAAAGCCACGGTTCGAGTCCTACATGTGATATGTAAGACTCAAAACGTGGGTTTTGTTTCTCGATGCTTTCTTTATTTTATTTTTTATTTACAATTTTTATATCATTTAAAAAATTACCGAAGGTGACCGAGTCACCCAGGTACTGCTAAATAATGCGCTAAGCAAGTTTTTTTTTATTGAAATATCGAAGTGAATAAAGAAAGCATATTAAGAGATAAAATTTCCCACCAATACGAGTAACTTGACGGGTACATCCTTACAACTGATAATCCTTTTTTAGAACGTGTTTTCCTTAAACGTGTTACATTCGCTTCGAAACTAAACCGCGATAAGTTGATAGTCGTTTGAAGAAATACTTTTAGGAATCTTTCTTGAAGAGTGAGAGTTTGGGAAATGTTTTTTACAATTTTGTATGGCAACCAGAAAACGCATTATCGATAAATCACCAACTATTTAAGAGATTAAATAAAAAGGTCGTAAGGAGCCAAAGTAAGACAAGATAGTATGGTGCCAAAATCCCTTGAGGCACCTATGACTAGTTGTAGACGTTTATTGGTTGGAAAGGAAGAAAGCATTTAGTGATCTTGTAAATTTACTTACATACTTAGTATGAGATGAGTGAAATGTTTCAAATATGACCTCCTTCAATTTGTTAAGTCAATAATATTATAAATAAACACTGTCTCGCAAGGGTTTCTTTTTGCCGGGTATAATAACATATTTTTTTTAAAGGTTACTAGCAATTTAGGTTACAAATTACTAGTAAACTTCCTAACCCCTCCAGCTAAGCTAAATGCTTGTGTTAGGAGTGGGTTAACGTCGGTTGTATAAAGCCAGGATTTGAACCCACGATCTCTCAATCGCAAGACTGAGGCTTGGTTCAAAATGAACATGCCAACCTCATTACTACGTAATATAATGTTTTAACATTAATAATAAAGTTTCAGAATGCTTGCTTTACCAATATTTTATCATTTTGGACATCGTTCTAGATTCCACGAACAACGGACAATTTAGAATGATGATACAAGGTCGTAAATAAAACAGATTAATCCTTAAGTGAACAACTATCCAAATTTAAATATGCCCAGCGGCCATTTTCATGTTTGTATAATGACACCATTATCTGATATGAATTTCCTATCAATAAACATTCATAACAGTAATATATAGTTTATTAAATACTGAATCTGTAACTGTTTATTTCATAAATCGAATTCACAATGAGAATATATCATGTATAAATTATTTTGTACGTAATAAATTAATGGTTTTTATTGCTTGCTCAATAACAGTTTATGTTGATATATGATGACGTAGACAACATTTTCTGAAGGCGGGAACATTAGACTATACTATCCTCTGGTTTTTAGAGTAGAAAAGGGACATAGACAGTGGCTCCCATTCTATTTACCTCCTCTGACGGCTATCGTTATATGATTAAAATATACTTTTACATTGATATTTCAGACGCTTCAGGTATTAATAATTTGTAGGTGTTAAATATTAAACGTGTTAAAGCGAGAATTTATTAATAGCAATTTCACTTTCATCAATCACGCAACACGCTGCCTTTGCATCATTTAAAAAGAACAAATTTGTTATTTATATTCTTACTTCTTTTTTCGATTTCCTGTTCTTGAACTGTAGCACTGTGATAAAAGTTCTGTCTTTGACTCTTGCAAATAAATTAATAAATTTATGTGATTCTTACACGTAACTAACCTATTACTTGTGACATGGGTAACATACTAGTGGTAAAAATATACATATAGTTAATTATATCCAAACTGAATGAATCAATAAATTGTTACTCGAAAATGTCGGCTCTAGGCGACAATCGAATCAAAGATATCCCGGAGCTGAAGGCATCTGCCACCTACACCCACGGGCTGGGTCAAAAATCACAACAAGTCTTAAAGAAAAGACAAACAAAGATAGAACAGGAATATTGGAATTTAAATTATTTTTGAATTTAAACTATCGTGAGTGGTATTCATAATTAATGTATAGAAACCGGCTATACTCACGTCTTATTTTATGGGATGAGCCCGACTAGTTTCAAGCCCATACGGGGCTCTTATTCATGAGCTCTTTACGATAACGCCGCGTAAAGAGCTCATGAATAAGAGTCCCGTATGGGCTTGAAACTAGTCGGGCTCATCCGATAAAATAACACGTGAGTATAGCCGGTTTCTATACATTAAGTATTAAATTATTTTTATAGGTTACTTGCTTAGTAACGGCCTAATTATTATATGCATAGATAAACAGGTCACATCGCGATAAAATCGATTTACCTTTGTACTAACGGCCTGTTACTACATACAGATTGGTAGGTCACACATATCGCTGGAATTCTTTAGAGATATTTAGGTTTCCTCACGATGTTTTCCTTCACTGAAATGTGCGATAAATTGCAATTATCAATTAGACACATAAGTTTTATCAGAAAACTCGTTAGTGCTTGCCGGAAGATTGAACCCGTGATCCCTCGAAAGAGTCGCATGGACTGCTGGGCTTTCGAAGCTTTTGCTTGATTGGCTTGCTTATTACCGACAAATTCGTCAGTGGTTAATTTATCATCGGAAAATGCTCGTTAATAGTAAATAACTATGGTAACTGGGTTAATGAGACATTATTTATGAAATTGTGGTCGTATAGAAACTAATTCCCTGGATATAAGCATATTATTGCTAAGTCAACTTTTCGGCAAACTAAATAAATTATTCTTATATCTAGTTAAGTCTACATACATAACATATGAATAAAGTTGATATAAACAGTATTTATTGTTGTTAGAAAGACTCATAGAAAGATTTTTGCTTATAATTTATGGTTTTTGGTGATGCTGGTAAATAGTGTTAACTTTAAAGAAAATCATCCTCAAGCAAAACGGTATGAGCTTTTCTACAACGATATTAATTACATAGATTTTTTTAAATTAACTTGATAGCAATTTCAGAAGATCTGGTATCAAACAACTTGCTAGATCCTACTAAGATAAGTGCTAAATTCTAACTGAAATGCGAAGCCACGCATTTCCATACTTTGTACAATGACCACCTTCATTTTTTACCGAGATGTCGTAAAAGGCGACTAAGGTAAGTTGAGCCGCCGTGTGGTATCCGGCTGAGTAGAATAGACGACCCCCATTTCTTACCGGGGTGTCGTATAAGGTGACTAAGGTAAGTTGACCTACCGTGTGGTATCCGATTGAGTACAATAGACCACCTTCATTTCTTACCGAGATGACGTAAAGACAACTAAGGTAAGTTATCAGGCAGGTGGCCGGCCGTAAAATAGGTGGCCAAATCATGTGACAACATGTTTATAACATGTTGTACCGACCCCACTTAAAGTGGGATAAGGGCAGGAGGAATAAATATACTATGTTCTTTATTAATGTAAGAGCAATAAAAGGTTCAATTTGAATAATAAAATGAAAATTCTCTGTGTAAAGTATAAATTATATTTAAATATAATCTTCCAATTGTGTGCACTCGACATAAAAGCAATCACGAGGTAAATTTTACTTTATTTAACGTACTTTTCGAAAAGTCCATTATTTAAAAGGACAGTCGTTCTTTATTTAAATAAATATATATAGACATATACATTGATATATAGACAGAATGATTGCATTTGTACTATTATAATTTGTATATTTGGAGACAAGAGATTTCTTGGTATATCATCATTCTCCTGCCCTTATCCCACTCTAAGTGGGCTCGGCACGACATGTTTTAACCATATTGTGATGTGATTTGGCTACGTATTTTACGACCGGCCACCTACCTTACGTCAACTTACCTTATTCGTATTTTACGACACCTCGGTAAAAAAGAGAGTCTATTCTACTCAACCAGATACCATACTGTGGGTCAACTTACCTTAGTCGCCTTTTAGGATAACTCGGTAAAAAATGAGATTCTCTATTCTACTCAGCCGGATACCACATGGCATTTCATTCCTTGGGATATAATAATCTAACAATCTCTGACCTTTGTTTAGGCTTGGTATATCTATGAGTAAGCTGTGATAGCCTAGCGGTGAAACCGTGCGACTCTTTCGTGGGGGTCTCGAGTTGAATTTTTCTATTAAAAACTTGTGTTTAATTGATGATTACAATATATCACACGCTTTTTGGTGAAGGAAATCATCGTGAGGAAACCTGGATATCTGTAAAGAAATCTGAGGATATGTGTAACCTACCCATCCGCATTAGAGCAGCGTGGTAGGTCTTGGCTCTAAGCCTTTTCTCCAGAAACGTAGAAAGTAGGCCTATTTCTATCAGTGTGATTGTAACAGACCGTTACTTTATCTTATATATTTTTAAATTAATTAATCTTGTTGTATGTATATATATATGACTCCAACGATTTTTCCTACAAGAAATTAAACCTGTAGGCGGTTTTAGGGAAGAAAAATCGATCTAGCTAGGTTGTATGTAAAAAAAATCCTGTTATTGGGCAATCAAAAATAGTAAAATTTATATTGAATTGAATTTTACCATAAACTGTCAAGTCAGTCTCGAGAAATATAAATACCTAGGATTGATCCCCAACTATATATTTTTTTTTTCTTTTTTTTATTTTGTAAAAAATTACCGAGCAAGGCTCAGTTAACCGTGTACTTTTTATAGGTATCTATGAGCCGCTAACACTATATACGCTCCTTTTTATCAGTTGACTAGATAAGGAAAATGTACCTTACAGTGCTATTTTAGTTCGAATAGCTTACAGCGCTATTTTAAAAACAACGAAAGAAATTCGTTCTCTGTGAGAAAATATCTCGACTCACAAAACGAAAATCCTCTTTTAGGAAGCGTTTCCGTTGAGCTTGTTACCTCGGCCCCGGGGCTTAGTCGCTATATGAAGACGATGTTTAGAAATGAAAACCACAAATATATACGTACGAATGTTTTATATCGTATGAAAACATTCTAATGTGTCGTTATGGCAGAAAAGTGCGCAATTTTTTTTATCAAAGATTCACAGGTTCAAAGCCCCGGCAGAAACTTATGAGCTTTCTTTAAAAAAATATTTGCATCTTGTAAGGGCCTATTAATATCCTATTGTTGGGCATAGGCCTCCTCGCTCCGATTATGGAGAGAACTATTGCCTACAGCCTGTTACTATCCCACTTCTGAGCATATGCCTCTTATTATCGCAAGTTGGAGAGAAGGGTTGAAGCTAAAACCCACCACGCTGCTCCATTGCGGATCGCTAGGTTACATATATCCCCAGAACATTCTAGAGATATGCATGTTTCTTGACGATGTCTTCCTTTATGGAAAAATTGTGTTTATTTATTTATAATCTATATTATATTATTAAAATATTAAAAAAATATTTTTATAATCTTTCTTTCTAATTTTTTACGTTTCTCATGTCAATGTTAATATAATCAACAATTTTTAATGTATTAAATTCAATTGAATTTAGTTGCAAAAATATTATGTAATTGTATTAATAATGTAGCAATAATAAACATTTTAATAAAGCTTACATTAATAGGAGATATCAATGAAAAACAAGTTTTAATAAAATAACTGAAAATACGAGGTTTGAATCCGTGACCTTCCCGTCAGACGGTTTAAAAACTGGGCTATCACAGCTTTTTTATTGCAATAGCGATATACTCGAAACAAATTACCTATCACCGTGTCAATTCAGGGCAATAAAACATTGTTATGGAATATGTACCGATATTCCTTGATTAATTGCGTACATCCGATATGTCGCGTCTGATTGCAGCAAACATTTGTCACTAATGGAGGAATCGCTTATTGCGCGTTCGATATACCCATTGACATTATTGGTATATCGCTTCCTGTCTATATCCTCTTAAATATCCCAGAGGAATACAGGAAATAAAGTAATATCTTTTAACTAGCATACTAGTTAACTTACCTCCGTGTGGTATCCGGCATAATAGAATAGTACCACCCTCATTTGTTACCGAGGTGTCGTAAAAGGCGACTAAGGTAAGTCGACCCGCCGTGTGGTATCCGGCTGAGAAGAATAGACGACCCTTATTTCTTACCGAGGTGTCGTAAAAGGTGACAGGTAAGTTGACCCACCGTAAAATACGTAGCCAAATCATATGACATGTTTATAACATGTTGTGCTGACCCCACTTAGAGTGGGATAAGGCAGGAAGAGATGAAACTAGTTACCTTACTTATTAGTTTATTTAAAACTGTGGTAGCCCAGCGGTAACACCGTGCGTCTCTTTGGAGGAGGTCAAGGGTTCACACCCCGGGCAGGCACCGACGAGTTTTCTAATAAAACTTATGTGTCTAATTGATAATCACACGCTTTTCGGTGAAGAACATTGTGAGAAAACCAGCATATCTCTAGAGAATTCTGGGGATATGTGTAACCTACCAATCCGCATTGGAGCAGCGTGTTAGGTCTTAGCTCCAATCCTTCTCTCCAAAAAACGGAGGGAGGAGGCCTATGCCAGTGGGATAGCAACAGGCCGTTACTTAGTTTATTTATAGAAGATACAACGATCCAATAAACAATATTAAAATCATAATTCTCATTTTCTTATTCCACTCTTAGAATGTCGGTACATGTTTTTCTCTTACATTCTCTCTTATCATTTGTGAACTCTGGCACTACTCCTTAAATAAGCATGTCATTCTTCACACAAATATTAAGTAGAATATTGGTTGAACAGAAAAGATCATCCTCCTTTCTTATCGAGGTAACAAAAGGCGACTATAGGTAAATTGATGCCAGGCAAGCGGCCGGTCGTAAAATACCTAGCCCAAATATATTATGCCGACCCCACTTAGAGTGGAATGAGGGTAGAAGAATGATGATAATTTCTATAATATTCCATACGAATACAAAAAAAATTATTTGTTAATAGTTAGCGTTCCGTTTCGGTCTTAACCTCAAATACATTTCCATTTCAATGATTGGAATTGGTTATTGCTATTCCTACATTGCTATAAACTTGATTACACATTGTGATGTGATAGGCTTACATAGAATGAGTAAAATATCATACCTTCAATCAATTGGAATTTGTTACGATAGACATCCTTAATAAGAATTATAAAAATAATACAAATCGAATCAAATCTAAATATTTAATATTTAAATGAGTTAATATTGTATGTATATATATTTGGAATCTCAGAAACGGCTCCAACGATTTTCCTGAAATTCAGCATGTGGTTGAAAAATCGATCTAGCTAGGTTTTATTTAAAAAAAAATCATTTTATCCCTGTTTTTGGGCACTAAAAAATACTAAAATTTATATTGAATTGAATTTTTTGCCATTTACTGTCAAGTCAGCGTAGCTTATTCGGAAAACGGGTGGTCGCGAGAAATGAAAATACTTAGGATCGAGCCCCACCTACCCTATTATTTTTTTCTTTTTTTTTGAAGTTTCTTTTGTAAAAAAATTTTATTTTGTAAAAAATTACCGAGCAAGGCTCGGTCACCCAGATATTAGTATTTATTCAAATAAGCTTTCTTAGAACTTTGACTAATTTATTAGCAATATAAGTAATAAAGTTAACACTGGTTTGAATTGTGGCTCTTCTTGGTTTACTGTATTTAAAAAAAAATCTACATTCTGAAATGTAGTTTCAGTCCTGTAAGCTGAAACGATTTTAAAGACCAAGCATTTTTATAATTTATATAGCCTCGATTGCATAGTATTTTTTATTTTATTATTATTAATATTTTTTTGTTTCATATACGTTGCGTAAAAGCAAATTTCTTAGAACTTAGTTTAAACTGCTATGTAGGTGAGTCTAGTATGTTTTGAAGTATTTTATAATAGGATACTCTGGCCTACGAATGATTTGCAAACTCTATTTAATTGCAGCACAGGAATCACAAGGGTATTTGAGGGAGTTAGAATCAAACCTAGCTATATCCAAAATAATTAAAATTGAGTAAAATGAAAATTTTGTTTAATGTGTTTAATTCTTGGAGTTTCGACATATAAAAAATATTAAACACAGATTTAATCACTGTGAATTTAAGTAATATCAATCTTTACGTTTCCAGCAAACTGTAATACAAATATTTAAAATTGGCTTAATTTGATTGTGATTTAGCTATTTGATTCTAATCCCCTCATTTGTGCCACTAGTCTATGTACATAATATTTTTTCGTGCCACATAAAATTAATAAATTACAGATGAAGTACAACTTTCACTAATTGAATAATAGATGTATTGTACGGCAGATAAAACTTACAATCTTAAAATTTAAACAAAACTTCAGTGAGTAACGACAGCAAAGATTTTATCAAATTTATCGCTTTACCGAGCTCTTTGATACTTGAGATAAATTGAAGCGTTCAATTTGTCTTACTCTTATCAGATTTAGAGACAAGATTTTGGAATATTGTTACTATTTTCTCTTTTTTCTGTTTTTTTCTGTTAATGTCTCATAATAGATTCATATATTTGTTATTTCAACAGATATGTTTTATGATTTAACACTTTTATTGAACATCATCCTACTGCCCTTATCCACTCTAAGGAGGGCGGAATGACATGTTATAAACATGTTATAACATGATTTATCTACGTATTTTCCGTTCGTCTGCCTAACTTTAATTACTTTAGTCACCTTTTACACCTCGGTAAGAAATAAGGGTCGTCTATTCTACTCAGCCTGATACCACACGGCGGGCTAACTTAAATTAGTTGCCTTTTACGACACCTCGGTAAGAAGTGAGGGTGGTCTATTCTACTCAGTCGGATATTATAGGTGGTGTATATGGTAAAGAATATTAATAAGATATAGCAAAGAATACTACAATCACTGTAACATAGCAAAAGTTTTTTTACGAACATCTTTATTTTTTTTTAAGTTAAACAATATTGTTTTAAAATGTATTTTGAAATTTATAGTTTAAAAATCATAAGAGCAAATACCTAGGTATAATAAAAATAATACAATGTTTTGACTGGGCCGTTGGAGCAGTGGGTAGTGACCCTGCCTTCAGCTCCGCGGATCGCGGGTTCGATTCCCGCCGAGGGCCAACATTTGCTATAAATGAATTTGTTGGTCTTTGTGCCTGGGTGTATATTTATATTAAGTATGTATTTAAAAAATATATAAGTATATATTTACCAGTTGTCTGTCACCCATAACACAAGTATTAAGTTACTTACTTTGGGGACGGACGACCGTGTGTGTAAGTGTCCCATACATTTATTTATATTTATTTTATTTATAATGTATTATTTTTACTGAAAGTTTTCGAAACGCATCCTTATAGAACAAAACATTTATATGTTAAACTGCGTGTATGTACCCGCTGTGTTATCGCAAGAAAAGTTTTATTTTCTTTTATATGTCAAGAGAGGGCCGTGTTATCGTAACATCTAATCGCAAAGGAACTACAAAAGTAATAGATAAGAAAATATCCAACTGAACTCATAAAAACCTGTTTGTTATTTCGCTAACAACATTTGTACAAGTTTTATACATATGTCTGCGAGATATTACGTATAATATGATCCATAATTTGTGAAAAAATGAGTGTTAGTTAACATTTGCGCTTGAAATAAAATGTTTACATACATTCATTATTCTAAAACATAAATTCCATATGGTGAATCTCATGACCAAATAATTAAAGATCTACATTTTTATATAAAAAGCAACCCTTAATTATTGGTAACCTAACCTAACCTAATAATTAGAAATCTAACCGTGTGGACTCTCTTATGTGAAATAACTAGATAAAACATGTTTAAAACATATTGTGCCGACCACTTAAAGTGGGATAAGGGCAGGAGAATGATGCTTACGATTACTTACTCGTGTGAACAAATGATTAAAAAGTTATTGATCTCTTTACTTACAATTTTCTGTGAGGATGTTGTCATGAAATATTTATATTACTACAGGCAATGACCGAATTCATAATAGAAATTAACAATCTTAAGAATTACAATCTCGAACACTTAAATAATAGGTTCATAAAAGTGTCTTTCAACGGACCACGCCCCGAGCGATCGGTCAAGAAACCTGATAACATCGCGTAAGGTCAGGGGGCAGCTGAGTGATGCACGCGATTAGTCAATTTTCAGGGCAACACAAGGAAAGCCTTATTTTTTCATCGTAATATATTAGGGCAAGACACGCGTTGAGTGGTACTGTATATTAAGGCTGGATTCAGACTATGATGCCGTTCTCGGTACGATCTCGCTCCGTTCTCGGTCCGGTAAAATATTGTTAAACAACAAACAGTCAGAGTGTTCACACTATCGTATCGCTCCAGTCCCGGTCCGATATCGCTCCAGCACCGGTTCGTCAAAAAGAATATTTGACTGGAGCGAGATCGAACCTGTCTCGGCGTTGTACCGACATCGACAATATGAACACGCTTCTGTTTTAACTCCAGACTTTCATCAGTCGTGCCGCGAGTGTGTTTTAATTAAATCAAATTAAGTTAAAGGTAATAAATAGTGGGAATCTGAATTAGGTAAGTATTTATCATGTACTTTATAAAATTTGTTATAAGTGATTGTATTATTATAATTTTTTATCAGCTTTTCTTTCTTTCTTATTCCTTTTCTTCTATTCTTTTGAATCTTCTTTTCTGTCATTTCTTTTTGTGCTATTCTTTTGATTTTTCTTGACTTTTCTTTTAATTTTCTTTTAGCCTTTTTTTATTATTCGCTTATTCTTTTCTTTTTATTTTTTCTTGCTTTTCTTTTCTGATTTTTTTATTGAAATACTAAATGCTGTTGAATTAAATTTATATAGTTATTTTCCAAAACGTCCTATGTCAACTACGGAGCGAGAACGAACCGCGAACGACATCATAGTCTGAATTGAGCTTTAGTTCGCAGCGTGCTACGAAACGCCCGATATATAAGAAAAAATGTATATGATTTTTAGAAAAGGGTTCAAAAATTCCAATAAAAAATTTCCATACTATTTAAAATGGCGACAATTTGATATTGGGACTAATACTTATTTGTTAAATATTACGAAGTTTTATAGCCATTATTAGCTGTCATGTTTCGTTGTAGCTAAATTAATTAGCTAAGTTAATTATGTTATAAAGCTGAATAACTCATGTACACTTTGGAACGAAAAAGGAAAGTAAATTCTTCTTGTTTTTCTCGGCAATTCATTCAATCTATGACATGACATCCTTATCAATCGCATACATAGAGTTATTATACTAGAGTTAGAAAGTCAGGCAGGCTTGTTAGTGTGAGTGTCGCAACAAATAATGAAAGGGAACATGAAATTCACATCCTTACCTATGTCTAATCACACATTAAAAAGAGAGACAAATAATATCTCATTTGCTTTTTCTTTATCATCGACGAACATATATTAGGTTTGTTCCCCTATTCTAGTATATGTACTCTATGCTTGAATATCCTATAGCTAAAACTGACGAATGTTACAAGTACTGCTGTCACTTAAAAAGTTTTCTAAATCGCATTCCTTAGTACACTACCCATTTAATAAAAAGGAACTAGCTAAATGATTTTTGCCCGTTTATTTAGAAAATATAATATTAAAAAAGAAGTAATTAAAAAAACCAAAAGAAGCAATTCATGGTAAGATGATATACGGATTCGATTCAAGTCATCTAAACTTAGAGCCAGCCCGTTCCCAGCGTAGCTATTATGATATTTAAAATGTCAGCGTAAATAGCCTTTGTTTTCTAATAATATTATTCATTTTTCTACCTACTATGAGATGGCGATCGCAGCGACCTGAAAGTAAGACAATTTTGTTGTATTAAGCGCGAACAATTGTTTCATATATATCTTTTACAAAACGTGACCTGAACTAACTCGTACATGAATGATTTTTTAAATATAATGCTAGTTTCGTATTATAAACAAAATTTGCATAAAATATTTGAATATTCCTCGTAATTAATACGGGATTGAAAAAGTTACAGTGATCAGACGTATATTATCACGTATGTCGTTAAATAACTACTAATATTATTAAGTAGAGTGGGCTCGAGGTGGTAAAACGTGGAGTAAGTCGAGGTGGTGAAACGATTTTAATATGTGTAATGGTATGGCAATATTATTGTTCATTTACTACGATTCAGTAAGTCATTTGATATCCAGTTCAGTGGATATTATAAAAAACATGCTTTTAATGTAATAACTTAATTTTTTACATTATAAATTTTGCTATATTAAAGCCGCGTGGTATCCGGCTGAGTAGAATAGACCACCCTCTTTTTTAACGAGGTGTCGTAAAAGGCGACTAAGGTAAGTTGATCCGTGGTATGGAATCCGGCTGAGTAGAATAGACCACCCGCTTTCTTAACGAGGTGTCGTAAAAGGCGAATAAGGGAAGTAAACATCAGACAGGCCGGTCGTAAAATACCTAGTCAAATCATGACATGACAACATGCTTATAACATGTTTTGCCGACCCCACTTATAGTGGGATAAGGGCAGGAGAATGATGTAATTTTGTTATACTAAAATATTTTTTCAATGTGTATTTGTGATTAAGTTTTATGTGGGTGTTAATTGGGGTCGTTTTGAAATTTTAAATCTTGATCTTGACGTGTTGTGAAAACAAATTACATAGTTTAATTAAGCTGCATAGGTCTATCAAAAGATCGCTAATAAATGTACTCAACAAGTAAATTGGTATTAAGCATCAGATCAAACCAGAACCCTGGAAGTACCCTGTCTCGATATTGACGACTAAATTTCATAAGCGACAAGGAGTGTTAAGATGTTCAGTTACTTAAGCAAACTTAAGACGGTCTAGAACTTATATATCGATTATATGTAGAAAACAATTTCATTTCTACTATGCGAGCTTTTGCGAGACAATAATCACACAGGAATAAAGCAACAAAGGCAACCTTACTGCTTTGTATAGTGGCCATTGTCGCTTTTGCCATTGTCACCAAGGTTGGCCTTCCGTGCGTTTAACAAACTAGAGTATATGTCATCACTCGCACTTTGTAAAATTGTAACCTAGTACTTCTACTATTAAAAAAGCTGAAATAGTCCACGAGGCGACTCTTTCGAGGAGGTCATGAGTTCAAACCCCGAGCACACACTAATGGGTTTTTTTTTAAACTTGTGTCTAATTTATAATTGCAATTTATCACACGCTTTTCGGTGAAGGAAAACATCGTAAGGAAACCTAGATATCTCTAGAGAATTCTGGAGATATGTGTAACCTACCAATCCGCATTGGAGCATCGTGGTAGGTCTTAGCTCCGATCCTTTATGTACTTTATTATTATTACCTATTCCCGGCAGAGAATCGGGAATTTTCAACCTTTATGTTAGCATGGTCTATAAGTTCTAATTGTACCAAATTCGATCTTTTTTGCTGGTGATTAACAATGCCGTGAAAGCGTAACCGGTAGACATTTGTACTTATCATATTAGAATATGTATAAGCTAAAATAATGACACTATTATCGATTTTTTAGAATGAATGTTACCTTTATATCAACTAAACATATTGACAATACCCCATAGAGTAATACTTAGAAAGCCTTAGGAAGCCAAATTGTGCTTAAAATGTGCAGTATATAAAGAGAAAGTGAATGAGGCTATATCTACCTGTCTCTCTTTTTATCAAATTCAAATTCAAAATATTCTTTTTTCAAGTGGACTTTTTACAGTACTTTTGATTCGTTAAATGTTTAAAAGAAGCGATCACCGATTCGGAAGTATGCTCCTACCGAGAAGCACCAGCAAGAAACTCCTTTGATAATATTTAAAAAAAAAAATCACAATTTGATGGTTACAAGTTAATCGTTGCAGCTTATTGCGTAGCTGACTGCAGTCAAGATATGCTACTATCACTCAAATAATCCTCGATTGTATAGTATGCTTTATGTAGCAGCATCGTTTTAAGATAATTTCTAAACTTGTGTAAAGGCAAGTCTAGACAATGTTGAGGAATTTTTTGCAGTGATTCATATCATTGTTTGTCTTCCATATCATTATTTGATACTCACACTTACAGACCTTTTGCTCCTCTATTCTAGCATAAAAACTCTATGCAATACCCAGGAAAAATACGAGTATTTTACGCACACGTCTAAAAGGTTTGTAATACGAAGAGCTTACAGAACCTCTGTTGAAATACGCGAGATACGTGGAACAATTTGTGTGTAATCTTACATTATATCCTACCCACTTGTAATTCTACCACGTGTAATTCTATCGTCGAGGGAGTAATGTAGTATGTGTTAGAAATTGTTATATTACCGTATTAAACGTATTGCTTTATCAGATGAAATGTCTTTGTAACATTAGGTTAAATCTGTTCGTTTGTAACAATATCATCATCCTCCTGCCCTTATCCCACTCTAAGTGGGGTCGGCACAACATGTTAAACACATGTTGTCATATGATTTGGCTACGTATTTTACGACCGGCCGCCTGCCTGATGTCAACTTACCTTAGTCATATTTTACGACTCCTCGGTAAGAAAAAGGGTGGTCTATTTTACTCAGCCGGATACCACACGGCGGGTCGACTTACCTTAGTCGCCTTTTACGACACCTCGGTAAGAAATGAGGGTTGTCTATTCTACACAGCCGGATACCACACGGCGGGTCGACTTACCTTAGTCGCCTGTTACGACACCTCGGTAAGAAATGAGGGTGGTACTATTCTATTTAGCCGGATACCACACGGCGGTCGTTTGTAACAATATGACTTACCCTTATAAGATTGTTCCTTATTCTTTAAAGATGGAGAAGAAATAAGCTTAGTGGTTAACAAATAAACTTAGTCAGTAATATATATACAAATGTAATGATGGAATTATAACATTATATTTTAGCAAAACACAGGTTTTTGTTTTAAAAAACACGAATAATAGCAAATTAATTCTATTATTACTTATCTGAATGCAAAATAATACCTACTTATCTAAATTATTCAAGCTCACCGTTTATAAATAAAAAGCCCTTGGGCTAGGCTACATTAATATGTTCAGTTTTATTGTACGCTTAGTATTAAAGTGACCTAATACGAAAGAAAAATTGTTTTCTGGCAAATTGCAATAAAGCGTAGAGTACCTGCAAAACTCGTGAGCTTTAAAGAGACCTATAATTTGGAAGAGCAAGAAAACAGCTTTTTACTAGCTTTTTAAAAGTTCGTTGTGTGGCGTTAAAGATAGCATTGAAATAAAGATTCCAATGTATCTAACTCAATTACACCTACATTTGAATTCAGTCTTTTAAATACTAAGCTATATATAAGTATAAATATATGCTTATTTTTTATTATATTTATATTCAATATGGAAAAGGATGTATCCTTTTCCATATTAAGGTCCATCTTAAGGTCTAAAAGTATTGCAATCACAAAAGATCATGCACATTCCAACAATCATTACGGGACGCAATGATTGTTGAGATTGTGGTGGTGAATGTGTGCAGTGCTTGTGTATTGCTGTGTTATTGTTTAGCATTACATATATTTTATTTTATCGCGGACTATAGCAAAATATAATTTCACTACTTTTTGTAAAAGTTTTAAACATGGAAAATTAATTGTTTACTGTTTTTATTTCTTATGTAAAATAGGTTATATTTAGAAACAAATAAAGTGACATTGGTTAAATAATTTTGTTTAGTTTACATTGAGCTTTATTTACGTGGTTTTAAGTGAGATTATGAATAGATAACACGTTGAATATAACATACTAATATTATTACTCTGCTTAAAAGCACTTAGGCAAATTATTTTCCCTGTCTGCCACGTTTCGTGAATTGACTGATACTTGTAGTATTACAACTACTTGACAATCTTATTGTACATGCAATTATTTTACGAGATAGCTTTGCATTCTATTCTTGGTAAGGTTCTTATTCAAATAGACCTTTATAAGAACATTTCGCATTGATATTTGAACAAATTAGAATAAATTTCAATCCTCATTTATAATTCTCCTTGCACTTATACCTAAGTGGGGTCGTCACGACATGTTATAAACATGTTGTCACATGATTTGGCTACGTATATTACGACCGAGCGCCTGAGGTCAACTTACCTTAGTAGTATTTTACGACATTTCGGTAAGAAAGAGTGTAGTCTATTCTACTCAACCGGATACCACACGGTGGGTCAACTTACCTTAGTCGCCTTTTACGAAACCTCGGTAAGAAATAAGGGTGGTCTATTCTATTCAGGCGGATACCACACGGCGGAAAAAATATATAGAATCAATAGCATTATATGAACATATAACAGGAGCGTCAAGTTTATTAAGGTTGTTGCATTAAGGCTTTGACTTTGGCTAGTTACTCTATTACCAAGTTCTTACAGCCAAGCGCATTGATGTTCCGGTATAGGATCAATAAATTAGTAAAGTTACAACGCCGTGTGATATCCAGCTGAATAGGTAGACGACCCTCATGTCTTACCGAGGAGTCGTAAAAGGCGACGAAGGTAAGTTGACTCACCATGTGGTATCCGGTTAAGTAGAATTGACCAACTTCTTCCTTATCGAGGTTTCGTAAAATTCCAATAGGATAAGTTGACGTCAGGCAGGCGGCCGGTCGTAAAATACGTAGCCAAATCATGTGACAACATGTTTATAACATGTTGTGCCGACCCCACTTAGAGTGGGATAAGGGCAGGGAGATAATGATGAAATTAGTAAAGTAAAGGAAACCTGCATGTCTCTGGAGAAGTTCTGGGTTATATGAAACCTACCATTAGATTAGTATTACGGGATTAGGGCACCGTGGGGGCTCTAAGATCCAACGTTTCCCTTTAAAAAGAGAGAGGTGCTCATACCTGATATTGATGGTAACAGGCTGTTATATTACTTTTTTTATTTGCAGGTTTGTACACAATATTCTCGGTGATTGTGAAGAATATCCCAGAATCCCTGTTATCCAAAAGAACCTTGTATTTCCTAAATTTGTTCCGCTGGACCAACATAAGTTAACCGATGGCTTTATTCTTGAAATTCTTTTATTATAAAATATCAAATTATATTGGGTTGACAAATAAGTAATTGCCGATTTGTTCAATGAAATAAAAGAGATATTTTTTGTACTTTAACTTTACTTTTATCTAATATGTATTTTCTATTTTATTCGATGACGTTTCGCATAATTCTGACATTGAAAAATTCCACATTTGAAGAATTTCTGATCCTTTGTGAAGCAGAGTTAAGTGAGATTTTACAGCATCATAATCATTGAAAGTTACCACGAAAAGAGCGCCCGGGAAGTGGGTCATATTTAACTTGCATGATTCCACCTTTACATACATTGCAAGTTGGATAAAAGCTTTTAAAAATAATAATAAAAATAAGTTGTGCAGATTTCATCACATTGTTTTTCCTAGATGTTATTTTAATAAACAAAGAGAAAAATAAATAACATTGTATAATAAGAATCTCAAATATTTCTGAGAATACAAAAACATTTTGTATTATAATACATTTCTTTGATTTGTTACTGATAATGTTAACGTCTAGACCCAAACGTGTTCATATTGAAATGAAAAATTGAGGGTCGGTGTAATGTCTCGGACAAATTCCCCGCGAACAAAGCTCCTACGGGAAATTGCTTTCGAGTACCTGAGCAAATGTAAACTTTAATATAAGGTTATAGTGGCATTGTCAAATTGTTTTTTTGCTTTCAGTACTTATCTTATACTGTACAGTGTGTATTGGCCTAAAATTGTTAGATGGTGGATAAGGTATGGTAATGGATCTCACGATTTTTGAAAAAGGATGAAGAGAATTCCCAATATATATTGTCTCATGTGCCCATCCGCAATGAAAAAACTTTGTAGGTTTTAGTTCAACTTTTGTCTCCTAAAAAGAAGAGAGGATGCTTTTGTCTAGCCGTGGATTGATACAGTCAATTAACTATATTAGTAGTTAAGGGATATGATTCCCACCATTACTATCCTTATAACAAGTTTTTTTAATAACCAGTGAAAAAAGTGATAAACCATGCAGTACGAAACAAAAATTTACGCCCGAATTCTTTACCGGGCAATGCAAAGTGGAAATTTCCCCAGGGTAAAGTATGGAGACTCGGGTCGAAGATCTGCCATCAAGGCAGCTAAACGCATATCACATGCTGTCCCATAATCTTGTCCCGTTCTTACAACGAATGACTATGTTGGTAGAGGGAGATCGCATGAGGAATTGTAAGCACGTACTATATAGAGTTTAACCTTGAAAGCCTTAATAGAGTCACGAACTTAATACATATCGTGGTATAATACTATACTATATTACATATCATCATCCTCCTGCCCTTATCCCACTCTAAGTGGGGTCGGCACAACATGTTATAAACACGCTGTTACATGATTTGGCTGCGTCTTTACGACCGACCGCCTGCCTGACGTCAACTTACCTCTGTCGTATTTTACGACACCTCGGTAAGAATGAGGGTGGTCTATTCTACTAAACCGGATACCACACGGTGGGTCAACTTACCTTAGTCGCCTTTTACGACACCTCGGTAAGAAATGAGGTTGGTCTATTCTACTCAGCCGGATACCAAACGGCGGGTCGACTTACCTTAGTCGCCTTTTACGACACCTCGGTAAGAAAAGAGGGTGGTACTATTCTATTCAGCCGGATACCACACGGCGTACTATACTATATTACATATCATGGTATTTAATTTTTTAAAGCGATATTTTGTACCAGCATGCATATGCACGATGACACTCCTTTTTTGTTTTTGCTACTTCACTGTAACTTTTAATTTTTCATCAATGTCTTCAAGCCATTAACATTCGAGCATACAAATTTGAACGATGTGGAGGTTTGTTATACATATATTCATTTGGTTAATATATAATGTTGTGTTGCTGAAGAGAATACTATAATATTTTATCATTTATATTTTAGAATATAATATGATTTAAAACAAATCTTCAAGTAAAACTAAACACGAAATATGAATGTAATTAAACATTCCTATTCAGAATTATTCAGTAATATCTTGGTAGAGTTTCCAACGAAAACCAAATGTCTTTTAGCAGACAAAAGAAAGGAAATTAACTTTGAAATTGTTCATTGTAGATATCTATTAAGGTGTACCTTTGAACAATTTTCCTGACTATTTGTAAGAATAGTATATAAATTATATATTATAATTATAAATGTAATAAAAAAATGCTTTTGCATCAAATAATTGCGTATTTTCTTGTAAGACATTTATTTTAAGATGCGTTGATGAAAAAATGATCGAAATCGACGATTTTCCTGAAATTGAGCATGCAGGAGGTTCGGGGGAGGGGATAATAATTAAATAATTCGTTTTATCCCTGTTTTTGGGCATTTAAAAAAATACAAAAATTTACATTGAATATATAAAACACTATTTTCGCCGAAAATTGACAAATCAGCGTAGCTTATTTGGGGGATCGGGTGGTCTCTAGAAATGAAAATACCTAGGATCGAGCCCCACCTACCCAATTAGTTTTTTTTTTAAGTTTTTTATTTTGTAAAAAATTACCGGCCCACCTGGTACTTACAACGACAACATTATCTGATATGAATTTCCTAGTCATAATCAGTCATAACAGTAATATTTAGTGTATAAGAGGCAAAGTAGGAACCGACATAAGCTTGCGGCTCCTGCTTTGCGCCTTGCAAAAGTACGTAAATCGTTTGTGGGTCTGGGTATAAGATTCTATAATAATATTCCACAATCAATTTTAGCTTTGCCATTACATTAGTTTAAAAACACTGTTAAAAAGAGGCTGATCCAGAAAGCCTACTATACTGTTGAGGATTACTTGGAAGATAAGAATGTGTGGATATAGCTCGCTTAGACCCTGTACAAGACAGTAATGACTAAATGTAACTAGTCATAAGAATTATATTTTTAAAAGAGCAACCGCCGAGTTTCTTGCTGGCTCTTCTCGGTAGGAACAGCTTTCCGAACCAGCAGTAGAGTTGACGATTCAAAAGCACTTGTTTACAAGTTTATTTGAATAAAGAATATTTTGAATTTGAATTTGAATTTATTAAACATTGAAACTGTGACTGTTTTTTCATAAATCGAATCAAACTCAAAACAGTTCTTTTGAGTTTGAGTTATGTTGTTTTTTAAATTTTGTGTTTGATATTTAAGATTTATATTGAAAACTGTAGTTGTTTTGACTTGAGGGCTAAATAAACATAGTGCTGATGTGACTAAAATGAAAGTATATAAAAGCAAAGGTATCGATTATTTATTGTAAGTATTTTTTAACGCGAATCACGTGAGCAGTTTGTTTGTATTTAATGAAGTGAAAAGATGAAGAAAGAGTGAAGAGAGAAGACTCTTATAATGTTTTAGTAAAAACCGTACAAAAATCCGTTCTTAAGATTTTGAGAAAATCGATCGATCGATTTTCTTTTATTTTTTGAGAACTTAGTTTTATAATATGTATATATGTAATTGATAATTGCAATTTATCACACGCTTTCCGGTGAAGGAAAACATCTTGAGGAAACCTGCATATCTCTAGAGAATTCTGGAGATATGTGTAACCTACCAATCCGCATTGGAGCAGCGTGGTAGGTCTTAGCTCCAATCCTTCTCTCCAACAAACGGAGAGAAGAGGCTTATTCTCAGCAGTGGGATAGTAACAGGCCGCTACTTATGTATGTATGTCTTAAATACCCGAAATTGTCTACACTACGAAATTAAAACGAAATGTCTTTAGGTTCCATTAAGCCAACATCTTACTAATTCTTCAATAGACCGTATTATTTACTTAACCACTCCCACCAAAATGCACGTCAAATTCGTGTGTAAAGTGCCCTTTTGGGTCAAGCTTTTAAGCATACCTCTGGCCCGTAATGTAGAGAGCTTCCACGAAACCACATTTGAAATACGTGAGATACGTGGAATGTTTTACGGGAAATCTTATTACGTACCTATGGCAGTGTTGTGATAAACTACAGGAAGTGAATATGGTGAAATAATCTATAACATGAATTATATAATTGAGGGCTAGCCGTGTGGTATCCGGCTGAGTAAAATAGACCAACCTCATTTCTTACCGAGTTGTCATAAAAGGTGACTTAGGTTAGTTGACCCGCCGTTTAGTATCCAGCCAAGTAGAATAGACTACCCTCATTTGTTACCGAGGTGTCTTAAAAGGCGAAAACTGAAAAATTTCCGGGTTTGAAATTAGTCAGGTCTATTGAATAATTAGTTTAACCTAATACTACTCTATTTAAAAAAAAGAGTGATAGTCCAGCGATGAGAATGTGCGACTTTTTCCACGTGTTACGGGTTCCAACCCCGGGCAGGTACCAATAAGTTTTCTGTTAAAACTCATGTTTCTAAATGATAACTGGAATTTATTACACGTTTTTATAGATTATTATTATTATATTATAGATATTTGATAGAAAATCTGCATATCTCTGGAGAATTCTGGGAATATGTGTAACCTACT
Source organism: Morpho helenor (assembly GCA_029227775.1). Classification (NCBI taxonomy): domain Eukaryota; kingdom Metazoa; phylum Arthropoda; class Insecta; order Lepidoptera; family Nymphalidae; genus Morpho; species Morpho helenor. Next base: position 8,749,267 of record JARGCU010000006.1, read on the forward strand.
AATCCGCATTGGAACACCTTGGTGGGTTACACATATCCCTAGAATTTTCTAGAGATATGGAGGTTTCCTCACTATGTTTTCCGAAAAGTGTGCGATAAATTCCAAGTAAAATGTTTACTCACTGCTGGGCTATAATAGCCTGCAAACAATAAATAACCTAATTGATATTAATTCATAATCCTCATATGTTCTTCGAAGTATGGTTGCTTCTAGGAGACTTCGATGTTTGGAGGTTTCCTAGTAATTATTTGATTTTCCAATCTGAATTTAAGCAGCGAAGCGGATCTAAACTTCAACCTTTCTCTCTGAAGGAAAGAAAAAACTTTTGCCCAGTTGTGGGATAGTACTAAACCATTAATAACAAAAAACAGTTTAACCGTCTGTAATAAATGTAGTAATGCTGTATTAATGAATATCACGTTTCAATACTTAAACTAGGTTAGTAATTAAGTCTGCAAGATCTAGTGCCAAAAATCCTTTGAGCCACAAATTACGCTCAAATCCTCAGAGCGTGATTATAAATATCTAATTGGGATAACTATCAACATCTTTTCAGTTAAATATGCCCAGTTCGGGTGAGCTTTTAGCATGAAATTATAAAGTTCGGTAATGACGTATGTTTCATGCTCTGTTAAACAAATAATTTTAGGAGCAATGTGAAACCAATGTAGACAAAACTTTTTATTTTATTAACAACTACGAATCGCCATCGGCTCCATCCGGGTGGAAAGATTAAAACCGTAATATAATCTTTTGATAACCATAAAAATAGTTATAGTGGATTAACCTTAAAAGCTAGATATATGTTGTCCCGGACTTTTATTTAGAACTTTTAGAGGGGAACAATTTTGTAATACATGATTTTTAAATAACTATTACCGTTGACTTAGCGCACGCAAGGAAAGCTTTAAATTTTGCCGTTTTCGTAATATTTTTAATTACTACTCCTCTTCTATTCATTTTAGCGAGATGTTATATAAACCTTGCTTCCAAATTTGCTAAATCGATCCAGTAGTTCCTGAGGTTAGCGCGTTCAAACTGTTTGTTTGTCAAATCAATCAATCAAACAAACAAACTCTTCAGCTTTATATATTAATATAAATATAAGATTATTTAATCCTTAAAAACCACTTATACTCATGTCTTATTTTATCGGGTGAGCCCGACTAGTTTCCTTAGTGAATAAGGAAGTTCCCGTTGCGATAATGCCGCATAAAGAGCTCATGAATAAACCGATATATCACCTCATATCCATACTAGTTAGACCATCACGATGCTCAGCAGTGAACACACGACAAAAGGAGGAGCATTTATACTAATATTATAAGCGCTAAAGTCGGTCTTTGTATTACGCTTTTTATAGCTGCTATAGATATATCAGTACAGAGTTGAGGATAGTTTCTAAAACTAAAGTTGACGCGAACAAAGTCGCAGCTACCACTAGTATAAAATGAATCATTTCCTATCACAATCATTGAGCTCACGTTCCACAGGCGGGCAATGGCTTTAGTTTTTGCTCGATAAGGGAGTACTGATTCGACCAGAGCGGAATAACTAGTAGCTTACGTTGGGCACACTGCCAAAATGCTCCACTATTTTCCTTCTATTTATTTATGTTTACTCAACAACAATCCCAGATTGCGGGCCTTGCTAATGATGTATGTTTAAGTAATGAAAATTGTTAAGTCTATTAAGGAATTAGTATAACCTGACTATCATGCAAGACTGTTTTATTGCTCGTGGTCGCTCACTATGGGCACCGTAGGAAACCCCAGAGTTACTCAGCAAGCGATGGAGCGAGGTATGCTTGGAGTATCTCTGCGTGATCAAATCAGAAATGAGGAGATCCGTAGAAGAACCAAAAGTCACCGACATAGTCCATCGTGTCGCGAAGCTGATGACGCAGTGGACGGGGTATGCAGTGCGGAGAATCGATGAGTGTTTGGGTCTTAAGATGCTGGAATGACCCCGACCGACCCCGCACCAAAAAGGTCGCAGGGAGCCACTAGATCCACGCAGCACAAGATCCTTTGCTGTGGAGATCCCCTGAGGAGATTAATTAAAAATAATTAAAAAATTATTGGACAGCAGTTGACGTCCATCGTTTGATGAAGAAGAAGAATAGAAGAGTTTTATTGCTCATCCATAAGTCATATAGAAGAAATGTAAATAAAAAAAATTTAAACAAACAGGACAACCGACAAATTATCTTTACTTATGACAGTTTCAAGACGTGAATTGGATTGGACTTACCTATTTAAGTATTGATTAACACTTTCCATGAACAAATACTTGTCCTTCGAGTCTGGTATATATGTTACAACATGTCTCGAATACAACCTCCTTCATACAGTCGGTCAATTATATAAAAAAAACGTTGTCGCCGTCAATATGTCACTTTGAGTTGTTGAGAAAAAATACTCGTAAATAAATGAGTTGACTTTTGAGAAAATTGCTTTTATTAATAGCAGTTATCTACTACATACGACATCATTATAAACAATAATAAATACTACACTAAATACAGTTAAAGTACTTAATTAAATTGAAGGGGAAACTTTGAAACAGAGTTTCAAATATTTCACAAGTCGTCCAAAATTTGAACTTTTCAAACTTCCCTGTAGTATCTGCAAAATATAAAGTTTAAACGATGAAGTTATTAACATTGAATGAGATCTTTCTTCCTTTTTCTTTACGTATACGTACGTAATAAACGTAATTAATGTAACATAAATTTATAATGATGGTTAATGTAATTAATTATATCATAAATCAAAGATTTTTTAATTTAGTATTACGTAATTAATTATGTGAATAAAATTGAGTAGTGTCAAAGCAGATTCTCTACAGAACATCACAGAGGCGGTGATGTGCGATATCAAATTATAAGAGGTTGTTTTGCGCATGCGCGTTACGATCTGAAGGCCGCTGCGTCCAGTCCGCCTGACGCTGGTGCTTCCGTCGAACGAACCTGTGTCATGTTCGAATGAAATTTCCAACTCGAATACGAACTTAATACTTTGGACTATAAACTGTTCCATTTTCAAACGCGCGCAAATTCAAATCTCAGTTCGGAAATGTCGTTGTTTTTTACTGTCGACGTTTTTTAAACTGTGTAATAATTTGTGAGACTTTGTGTTGTGACAGTTTGCTAATAAACAAAAAATATTAAAAACTTTTAAAATTATAAAGATAATCAACGTTTCAAAATAATAGGATTGTTTTGAAATCTTTGACTTAAGATAATTAAAGTAATTATATAAATAAGGTAACACCGTGGAATAACAGAAGTTACTAAAATTAAAAAAGCAGTATATATTAAAATAATTATTAAATAACTTTTACGCATTACGTAAAAGTTTTCTCCTTGGTGGAAGTATAGTAAGTTTCTGAACGATTGAATGAATATTCATTTTCGAAATATTTTAATATCAATATTAATATTCCTACGCTGGCTGGGGACGGCATTTCATATTCAGAAAAGGTCTGTTATGAATGTACGCCTGAAACTTCAAACTTTTCAATAGAGGGGTACGTGAAAATATGTGTTTTAATTATGCACCAACTTTTAAAAGGCGCTTTTTCATTAAGCTTTATGTTCATGATGAAGTTTTTATGCCCGTAAATATATGAGTACATCTATAATTTATACGAATACTTTATCCAACCCGACGACGATTTAATATAATATATAGTTTCCTGAATCTACATAAATATTAAATACAGATAAATGATATTTTAAGTACATGGATATTAAAAAATTGCAGAGTCCGAGTTGTTACACCACAATATAAAAATAAATTAAAAAATATTTTACAACTACTCATGAAAAAACGCTACTGCCCTTAAGTAAAATTATGATTATATAAAATTTTTGAATTTATGTAATTGATTATGTACTTGAGTGGTATTAATGTATAGAAACCGGCTATAATCACGTGTTATTTTATTGGATGAGCCTGGCTATTCAAATTCAAATTATTATCTGTTCAAGTTGGAGTTTACAAGCACTTTTGAATTTTCAAATTACAATGAAGCCACGACTTGTTCGGATAGGATAGGATGTTCTTACCGAGAAGAACTATAAAGAAACTCGATGGTCACTCTTTTTAAAAATAATGATTTCAATAATATATAATGCTACCACAAACTAAAATATATTAAAGTGATAAATAAAAATACCTGGTTGACTGAGCCTTGCTTGGTAATTTTAACAAAAAAAAAAAATAATAATTTGGTAGTTGGGATCGATCCCAGGTATTTACATTTCTCGAGACTGCGCGGTCAGTGACAGTTTATGACAAAAATAGTGTGATAATATAAATTTTATTATTTTTTAATTCCCAAAATATGGATAAAACGATTTTTACATATAACCTAGCTAGATCGATTTTTCTTCCCCAAAACTCCCTACATACTGAATTGCAGGAAAATAGTTATATATATAAAAGATTTAGTACATTTGACGAATTTGACACACTAAAATATATTAAAGTGACATACTGAATTGCAGGAAAATAGTTGGAGCCGTTTCCGAGATTCCGTATATATATATTAAAGATTTAGTACATTTGACGAAGTTATTTTGTAGCTAAATGTTACTGTAGAATTTCTTAAAGAATATGACCTGAGCTAGTTAAACACCGATCTCATTTAGTTGCATAATTTTAATTAAAAATGAGGTAGGTATATTTTTAATTAACCACAAACTTCAACGGGCTTTAATGTGTTTTTCTACAAGTCTTGGCTGTAGGTGAGCTTTATTTTATGTAATACAGTTTAGCCGTGTGGTATCCGGCTAAGTAGAATAGTACCACCCTCATTTCTTACCGAGGTGTCGTAAAAGGTGATTTAAGTAAGTCGACCCACCATGTGGTAACCGGCTGAGTAGAATAGACCACCCTCATTTCTTACCGAGGTGTCGTAAAACGCGACTAAGGTAAATTGACCCACTGTGTGGTATCCAGTTTAGTAGAATAGACCACCCTCATTTCTTACCGAGGTGTCGTAAAATACGACTAAGGTAAGTTGACGTCAGGCAGGCGGCCGGTCGTAAAAACGCAGCCAAATCATTTTACAGCATGTTTATAACGTGTTGTACCGACCCCACTTAGAGTGGGATAAGGGCAGGAAGATGATGACTCAGTGATTATATTAGTTATGTTAGAGTGTACGATAATACAAGTACAAAAGTAAAAATCAAAAGAAATTTGTGTCGTAAAAGGGAGTTGATGTTGTTCATACTCACTTTATGGGCCGCCTCACTAGGTCAGGTTTTTTCCTGTATTAAAAAAAATGTTTATAACATGTTGTACCGACCCCACTTAGAGTGGGATATGGGCAGGAGGATATATATTTTTTGTAATACAGTTTTAAAAGCAAATTTAGGACAGCTTATTGTTAAAGTTAATGGGTTTAGTTGTCATTCTTCATTATATTATAATGAAGCTTCGCGTCGAACAATGGTACTAAAATTACTTATGTGTATAATTACTTATGTTAGAAAATTAATTAATTTCATTATGGTTTTCATGGAAATATATGAGTGTTGTAAGGTTTTAGACCGTTAAGATTGGTAACACAACTAACCGCAATTTCTGCTTTGAATTTCATTATTATGTTACTATTTATTTGTCTTAAGTCTTAAGACGCCGTGCGGTATCCGGCTGAATAGAATAGTACCACCCTCTTTTCTTACCAAGGTGTCGTAAAAGGCGACTAAGGTAAGTTGACCCGCCGTGTGGTATCCGGCTGAGTAGAATAGAACACCCTCATTTCTTACCGAGGTGTCGTAAAAGGCGACTAAGGTAAGTCGACCCGCCGTGTGGTATCCGGCTGAGTAGAATAGAACACCCTCATTTCTTACCGAGGTTTCGTAAAATACGACTAAAGAAAGTTAATGTCAGGCAGGCGACCGGTCGTAAAACACTTAGGCAAATTATGTGACATGTTTGTAACATGTTGTACCAACCCCACTTAGAGTGGGATAAGGGAAGGAAGATGATATTACTATTTATTTGTCTTGAGAAAACTCTTGTCTCTCATCTCGGTTTAGTGAAAACCTCTAATTATAATATTTTTGGTAAACAAATATCGACCTTGTTCTTTTTAGCAAACAAATATTGGACATGCTATTTTAAGTAGACAGATATTGTTCCTGAGTGTATTGTTTAAAATATTACTAGCAATTTAGGTTAAAAATTACTTATTAACCCCGCCAGCTAAGCTAAAATGCTTGTGTGAGTAGTGGGTACACGTCAGTAGTGTAATGGCTGGGATTCGAAGTTCGAACCCATGACCTCTCGATCGCAATTCCGTTACCCTAAATATTCCGGTAATGGCGCTTCAGTATTGTTTTACTAAAACAAAAAGCTTTTTGGCAACCTTGAGAGCCTTAAAAATGTGTGACTCTGAATAAGTGTTTTGGGGATCTAAATGTTCTAGATTTTTTGTTCTTAAAGCAATAGACATCAAATATTAGCACATACAAGGTATATGCCTCCTTATCCTTATGGAGCGAAATGTGGAAGCTCAGACCTACCATGCTTCTTGAATGTGGTTAAACATGTTAAACATGTCAGTTAATGAGGATAAACATGTTCCAAGTATTCTCACGAGTAATAGTTTCGTAACAATATATTCTCATACTGAAAACCGCGCCATGAATTACAAATATCAATAAGGCACAAACAGTTTCACTGAAAAAAAATCAGACCTCAACTGAATCTAACATTTCCATTCTTTCCTCTGGGAACAGAAAAAAAAATAAAGTATTTTTTTTAGTTTCTAGATGATTTTAATGACATGTCACATGTAAATCTTGTAAGATATAAATAAGGTTTTGAAATAGCTTCGAGGAGATTCAATAAAATACCCGATTGATGAGAATGATTACTTATATTTATGTAATTAATAGAAAACAAACGAAGCTCAAACAAAAATATGCTCAAAAAAATAAACGAATAAATCCGCTCATAGAAATAATATGTCACAACTAAAACTATCGTTTGATGAATCCAACATGTCAGTCATGGATTAAAGTGAGAAAAAATTATTTATCTGTGTTAGGCTTTACATTGGATTTTTACAGCGTAGGTATATAAATTACATCGTACATGTTTATGCGACTATATACGTTTACTCGGCATAGAATAGACCAACCTCATTTCATACCGAGGCTTCTTGTCGTAAAAGGCGACTAAGGTAAGTTGGCCCACCGTGTGGTATCCGGTTTAGTATAATAAAACTCCCTCCTTCTTACCGAGGTGTCGTAAAATACGACTAAGGTAAGTTGACGTTAGGTAGGCGGCCGGTCGTAAAATACGTAGCCAACACATGTGACAACATGTTTGTAACATGTTGTGCCAACCCCACTTAGAGTGGGATAAGGGCAGGAGGATATATATTAGTTTTGCATTATGGACCTCCGCAAAGTAATTCAACGTAAATAGCCTAATTCTATAAATTACATCGTACATGTATATACGACGTTTACTTATTAATTTGACTTAGCATGACTATTTTCGAAACTAAAGTTCTTAGTCATAAGCTCTTAAGCGGCGTAGTTGGGTCGGGAGCGACACGTGTTTTGGATAGGTTCAAAACTACTAAGGTTTTGTCTGAGTAGTTTTACTTAGTTATTGTAACCAATTTTCATATACACATACACACTTAGCGTTTATGCAAAATTGTATCAGCCATTTTATTTGTAAAGCTGATGATAAGTTTGTTTAATAATTTTGTGTTAACGATCGACCAGTAAGAACACGTGCTTTTATATGCTTATTACATTTTACCATTGTAAATTGATTCAATAACGCGCCTTATTTTTTGTACGAAAAAAAAGTGTCGTAATATTTTGTCTAGTATTGTGCTATATTAATTGTTATAAAAAAGAAAATCTTGATCAATGTACAGACTTTGTTGAATATATTTACAATACATACTAAAAATAACCTGCATCTACGAGTATATTTTTTTAATTGGTTAATTTTCAATAATACGAAAGATATACCAGGATCAAGAAAGTAAAAATTGTAAAGATTTCAATTGTTATTCAGTTATAAGTAAAATATTAGTAAATAAGCTATCAAAATTACTTTGGAAAAATTTAATAAGCCTATATTTTGAAAATCAACATAATCACAACTTATCAAAGTTGAAATTGAGTTTTCCCTCAGTGACGAGGGTTGTCTAACTATTAAGCGCTGACTCTGTATTTTATAACAACTTTATTAACATGAACTAACCAAAATAACGCGTCAGCATGCTTACAATCTGCTAAAGTTTGATTTAACTTTAATGCGCTCTATAATACTAGATCTTGGGAAAGCTTATTTAAGGTAGATAAGATGCTTCTTGATCTGTAGATCCTTTACTTCGCCTATATCTGTAACAGCCGTGAGCATTAAATTGATTCGATTAGCTACTAGGTGATTACGTTACGTTATCTTTTGCCTTTAAGTTCGCCTAATATGTTCGTACCCCATTATGTAAAATCGGTAAGTGTTAACAAATTTGAACTTAGCTGCTTATTCAACTGAACTGTAGTTCTTCTCGTGTTGTCAAAGTAATATTCTTATTCTTATCACATTGACTTTAATATATTTACTAAGTAAGCGGGTTAACTGACTTACCGAGAGTGAGTAATGTAGAAAATAGAAACCAGATCGTCGGTGATCGTTGTTCCTAGAATACCTTATACAAACTGTCTATATAAAGTCATGTCTATCTGATGCACGGTTTATGATATAAATATATTTGATTTTTTTAAGAAGGCTTATAAAACAAGCCCGTTTGAATAACAAATTCTCCTTAAAGAAGCTATCATTAATGCAAAGGTTGCTCCTGCCAAAATGAACCGACCACAATATTCAGATACTACTAATTAAAAAAAACTATATGCTGTGATATTGACGATTCAGCATGCAATATAATGTGCAAAAAACATGTGTACATAGAGAACTAGTTTATATTTCTTCAACATACTAACGTCATGTAATGTAACGGAACATAAAATTTAATATACTCTTACTTATAAACTCAAATTCAAATTCAAATTAATAATATTATTTATTCACATAAACTTATAAACAAGTGCTTTTGAATCGTCAACTCTACTGCTGGTTCGGAAAGCTGTTCCTACCGAGAAGAGCCAGCAAGAAACACGGCGGATGCTCTTTTAAAAATATAATTCTTAATACTTTTTACATTAAGTCGTTACTGTCTAGTTCAAAGAGACCTATATCCACACATTCTTGTTTTCTAAGTAATCTTCAAGAGTATAGTAGGCTTTCTATATCAGCCTCTTTTTAAGTGTTTTTAAACTGCTGTAATGGCAAAGCTTTCTTTTTCTTTACCAGTAAAGCTACAATAGATTGCTCAGTATTCTTGATATAGAATTTCATTTTTCATCCCTATATTTAATAGAACTAATTCTACATTCCCGCACAAATATATTTTATCCGCCGAAAGAGAACAAGAGAAAAATTAAGGACCAAAGATAAATAGCCCTTTACAAGGGTCGCGCCTACGGGCATACGTTACGATGTATTGAGCGCATACCCCTATCGATTCTCTATATATAGACCTTGAGTTTTTCCCATTTGGTCTTTGCCAATAGCGGTCACCGTTAAATAAATAACCCGAGAATTGAAGAAAAACATGTTTAACTATGTAGTAAAATATTAAAAGTAAAATATATTTTTTTAACTTATTTGGCTATCCGAAAACGCTTTTGACAAAGTTTATTACGTTTTATACAAACAAGTAAAAAAGTAACATTTTATTACTAGGAAACTATTTTATTATTTATGTAGAGAGAGAAGATATTATTTTTATTTATTTCAATTATCATCCTGCTGCCCTTATCCCTCTCTTCTTAATGGGATCGGCACAACATTACATAAACATGTTGTCACATGATTTGGCTACGTATTTCACGATCAGCCGCCTGCCTGACGTCAACTTACCTTAGTCGTATTTTACGATACCTTGGTAAGAAAGAGGGTGGTCTATTGTACTCAAACTGATACCACACGATGGATTAACTTACCTTTGTCGCCTTTTACGACACCTTGGTAAGAAATGAGGGTGGTTTACTCTAGTCAGCTGGATACCATACGACATTTTGATATAATATTTCAATATCATAAATATATTGTCTTTGGTGTGGCAATAATTTTTTTTTTTTAATTTGACCAAGTCTAGATATACGAGTCAAATACATACATAAATTTAGGTTCATACAAGAATGTAACCAAAATGACGGCTGGCAACATTAAATTTCCGATACAATCCTCACTGATTGCACAAACGCTTTACCAAAATGTGAAATTTGTATTGCATTCTCGTCGTTACCGTTGGTGCCGTTTGTCGAATAAAAAAGTGTGTTCACAAGCTCCATAGCCATTTGTGAACGAGAAATCGAATAGATCTTTTTAAATTTCGAATTTTTCGTTTGAAACGATTGGTATATGAAGTATTTTTTTTTTCGACTTTTATCGGCAATTACTTACGAGTACCTATTATTTATACTTCTAATATTCGATTTCGTATTTCTTTTTACGAATCTCTTCGTTCCTTTAATAATTACGTAGAGATAATCCATTACAGCCTGATTATATAACCATAACATTCTTACAAGGCCTATAATCAGCGACCAAAATTTCAGCGCCTTAAACTATTTTTAATGCGAGGGCATTTAAACGTTTGATTTCGATTCTTACTTACTATCGACGTCTACGAGTCTTCCTGCCCTTATCCCACTTTAAGTGGGGTCGGCACAACATGTTATAAACATACCGTCACATGATTTGACTGCGTTTTTTGGACCGGCCGCCTGCCTGACGTCAACTTACCTCTGTCCAATTTTACGACACCTCGGTAAGAAATGAGGTTAGTCTATTGTACGCAACCGGATACCACACGGCGGGTCGACTTACCTTAGTCGCCTTTTACGACACCTCGGTAAGAAATGAGGGTGGTACTATTCTATTCACCTGGATACCACAAGGCGTCTACGAGTATAATAGTAGCAAATTGTGCGTAAGAAATTTTTATTTTATATATGAATTCATTTTGCTAGCAAATATTCTGCGATATACGAGTAATCCACTGTGGTGATTATAATAATTTCAGACACTTCATTTAATTGGTCCACAATTAATTCATGAAAAATAGTGAATTGCAAATTGTGGCGCTGTATAATAGCATTGACCTGATATAAATTATTCATTTAATTACCTTTTCGGGCTTCACAATTTTCACGAAAATGTTTTCCTGATTTTTTTTGTCCGTAATTATGCGAGTGACGTCTTCAATATTTATTTCAAATTCAAATTCAAAAATCTTTATTTGTGACCTTAATTTATATAAAGAAAAAATAACACATAATTTATAGAATTAGGCGTTACTTTGCGGAGATCCATAATACAAAAGTAATAATAAAATTATTTTGCTATAATCCGCGATGATTCATCGCAGATTTTTATTATTACTTTTTAAGAATTTTATTATTACTTTTGTAAAAAATAATACAATTAATTTAAACTAAATTACCCCAGAAACCCAAACATATACAGAGTAATTTATTCTTTATTGTTATGTCTATTATTAATATATTGAACAACGACACGAGTATCCATAACTTATTTACTAAAAATATTGAAGTTTTTTATAGTAATGAAGAAAGAATTTTACTAATTAATAATTAATTTATATATTTTATATATTTTTTATTTATATATTTTTTATCCATTTGATCAATAATAGTATATAAGTCTCTTGTTTGTGAGCTGTGCTATGAACGATTATCTTAGTTAAAAAAGTTATGAGTATATTTATAGGTAAAAATGATGAAAATTTTCCTACATAACACTGACTGTAAATATATTTAGCTCTCCAAAATTCTCCGTTCAATTAAATAGAGACTAGTATGTAAACAACATCCGCTTCTGCTGAACCCGTTTCAACTTGGAAAGCCCATTCCAGTTGATTGCACTGACCTGTACATCTCTACGATTAAATGCATAACATGTAAAGTTTGACGACTACGCCGTATGGTATCCGGCTGAATAGAATAGACCGCCCTTATTACCTACCGAGGTGTCGTAAAAGGCGACTAAGGTAAGTCGACCCTCCGTGTGGTATCCGGCTGAGTAGAATAGACCACCTTCTTTTCTTACCGAGGTGTCGTACAATACGACTAAGTTGATGTCAGGCGGCTGGTCGTAAAATACATAGCCAAATCATGTGACAAAATGGTATTATTTTACTTTTTTTTTTAATAAACACGATTTAGAGAGATCAATGACTGTACTCGGATTTTAACCTTAGCCTAAATACGGTAATTGTAAATACAGTACGAGGGAGTCAAAACTATTATGTTATTGTTTTCTCCTGTTTTGTGAACGAGTGCCCCGTGCCAGAACAGTGAACCTAACTTAATACTAACAAAGCCAGAGCTCAATTAAATTAAATTGATTTTCTGTGAAAATCCATTTTACACAAAATTACATTAGGTAATTATTTATTTATTAGTTTATCCTCATCATCATCCTCCTACCCTTATCCCACTCTAAGTGGGGTCGGCAGAACATGTTATAAACATGGTGTCACATGATTTGGCTGCGTTTTTACGACCGACCGCCTGCCTGACTTCAACTTACCTTAGTCGTATTTTACGACACCTCGGTAAGAAAGAGGGTGGTCTTTTTTACTAAACCGGATACCACACGGTGGATCAACTTACCTTAGTCGCCTTTTACGACACCCCAGTAAGAATTGAGGGTGGTACCATTCTATTCAGTCGGATACCACACGGCGTTAGTTTATCCTCATGTTAAAAATTTAAAAAAGTGTTTGTTAACTTTTGTCCTTATTACAAGTCCGAAGGAGGAACATTTTCATAGTGAAGAGATGTCTCTTCACTTAGAAGAGACTTAGATTAGAAATAAGCTTTTTAATAACATACTGAAGAGATAATATATAAGTTATCTATTTATCAAATAATAAAAAAAATAATAATAATAATAATTTATAAAATAGGAAAAAATAAATAAATAAAAAACTAACACAAATTATCAATAATTTAAAATTTTGATTACTTATGTAACACATAGCATGCTGTGGTTACCTGTAATTGTGAGAACAGTTAGATTTAAGTCACGTGAAATATATATTATAAATATTGTTACTGTTTCTTATGTTGGTGATGCATTACTGCTTCAAAATATTGGTAAGAACTGTTTATACAAATGTCTACTACTCCTCAGAGATTTAAAAAGCGTTTTATGGAAACCTTTTACCTAATTTCGTGTTCTACATTTAGTAAAAAGACATTTCTTTCGCTTAAAATTCTATTTTAAATCAAAAGCTATTCAAACTATTTCATCGCTATTGTCTTTGTTTCTTTTCATTATGAAACTAAATCTCGTGAAAAGAAGTTTTTGATGTCTACAGTATAATAAAGGTATCTATAAGAATCTATACTGGAGCTAGCAAAACAGAAATTAGAATTAGAATTAGAAATTATTTATTTGCTCAACACAGTTTCGATAAACATTATTTTACAAAAACTTATGATTATTATCTAGATTACACTCTAAAAGTCACCACTAGCAACCAAACTAAGCCTAGCTTGTATTCTTGGTTACTAGTGCCTTCCATTGTCATACGTACTTACAACGTGTTTAAACAAAATATAAAATAATATTAACTCATATTGTGTATGCGTATGTGTGTGCATGAATGTTGTGTATGTATGTAGATATGAGTGTGTGTGTGTGTTTGTGTATATATATGGATGTGAGGGTGTGTGTAATAAGGTATTTTAGATTATTAGTGGGAGGTACCATTCTTAATTATTTAATTTTTAATTTGATTATTTCTTTATTATGGTACTTATTAGTAAGTCGGTTTCTTAAAGACTAGGATTATGTATGGACGTTATTCAGTGCATTTTGTTTAAGTAAATAGAAGCTACCATTTGGTTTCGATGTCAATAGGACGCCATATGACGTTCCAAGCCATAGAACCAGAAATTAGTTGTCTTTTGTTTTACCTACGATTAGTGTAGGCTAATTCAAAATTAGGCTTAATTGAGTTTGATACATCGTTTATTCTCCTGTCGTGTGGTATCCGGATGAGTACAATAGACCACCCTCATTTCTTTCCGAGTTGTAGTAAAAAGTGACTAAGGTAAGTTGACTCACCGTGCGGTATCCGGTTTAGTAGAATAGACCACCCTCTTTCTTACCGAGGCGTCGTAAAATACGACTGAGGTATCCGACTGTGTAGAATATACCACTATCATTTGTCACCGAGGTGTCGTAAAAGGCGACCCTCTTTACGGTTAAATACGATTAATGTAAGATGACATCAGGCAGGCGTGATGTCGTAAAATACGACTAAGATAAGTTGACGTCAGGCAGGCGGCTGGTCGTAAAATACGTAGCTAAATCATGACAACATGTTTATAACATGTTATGCCGACATTTAGATGACGACATATTTTTTTCTCATTTGCCATGATTACCTACTATTATATTATTATAAAAAACCTTCATGCAAAGCTATTAAGCTATAATAAGTTATGCTTCTGAATGAGTATGTAAAATCGAAAAAGTAATTTAAATCTTTTATGAATGATAAGAAGCTTAACAGAGTGTATTCCGGAGTTAAGGATCGGACCTAAATAAGTTCCTCATATTGTTATGTAACAAATGTAAATCCTGACATACTTAACGGCTTAAAACATTGTTTGTGATAAAGAGCTCCTGTTTCTGATGTATGAAGAACTCTTTGCATTTGAAATCGGTGTATGTGCAAAAAAATTCATTTTAAGCTTTATTAGCATATACTTTTGGCAATTTTGGAATACCTATAACTTTGAGTCAGCAGGTTATAAGTGACAATTACACAGTATAACGCGGGTAAGAAGTGTAAAGGAAAAAGAAATGCAAGCTCCAACAAACACTAGCTCGGTTTAACCTCAGGAACAGAACTACCTCCCTCCCTCAGACATGTCGTAACATGACTTAGACACGTGGGTATTTAATAATCGTACAATGATGACACGTTCCAGCAGCGTAACAGTATAATAACCGTTCTAGTTAAATCTTACAGCAAGACTCTTTCGCGCTGGCAAGCTCGGCTATTTTATAAACGATTGTCAAAGCCCTCATTTGCTTGGTCACGTGATTACCGCTATCATCTCAGTCATAAGTCTCATTGAGTCGGTCTGTGATGGTATATATCGCACGCTTAGTATTAAAGTGACCTAATTAAAAAAAAAAGCTTTGTAGCACATTGCAATAATGCGTAGCCTAGCGTCTACTAAATTTGTGAGTGTTATAGAGATATACTGAGAGAGCAAGTAAACAATAGTTTTTAATATAGTAACATAATACATGGAATTGAAATAAGGATTACAATATATCTAACACAATTAAGCCAAATTTTGAATTCGGTCACTTTAATAGTAAGCATGCGATATATAAGATTATAGTATAATAATATTAAAATAACTAGCTTTTACCTGCAACTTAATTTGCGTGGACTGTTGTCGCGGTTTGGTAATAGATGGTGCTTATCATTGTCATCCTATTTCTGTAGAATAAACAGGATTTCTATAGCCTATATATTACCCCGGTGTATAACGAATAATTATGCCAAAATTCATCGATATTTGATCAGCGGATTTGCCGTGAAAGAGTAAAAAACGTACATCCATACTCACAAACTTTCGCATTTATAATATTAGAAGGATAGGATATATTAAAGACAGTATTATAAGTCAAATAAAGTACCACGAATAAGTAGACGTTTTTTGTGAATAGATTTCATATACAATTTTTACACTATTTTCAAAGCGGATGATATCTAAGTGTTACATAAAGCGACACTTTTGATTTGCGACTTGGCAGGAATATTTATCGCACCAATGCTCCGAGCTCAATAGCACTATACCGGTCTTTATTGGCGCTTCGCAAAACGTCTCGGTGAAATAAGTCTACGCTTAAATCACTTTGCAAATTTATTTGTAACAGTCCCTTTGGTATTTTGTAGTCGGTTGAAGTTCTATAAATTCGTAACGCTATTACTTCAAGTTCGAAAGTTAAAGTGTCTATTATTTGTATCCCTTTAAGGCAATTTTGCTTTTACTTTCGAAGTTGCGAATAAATAAGTTATAAAACTGTATCAATTTTAAACCATTACTGTCGAACGTTAGACGTCTAGGGAGTAGATTTTTTTTACTTTTCTTCACGAAGCTTAGTTTAATGATGTTGCCTGCTGTATCTAGCCAATATTTTTAAACCAAACCTTGAATTATCTGGAAGACTATTCGCATTCTATTCGTAATACATCGGTCTCAAT
Source organism: Morpho helenor (assembly GCA_029227775.1). NCBI lineage: Eukaryota > Metazoa > Arthropoda > Insecta > Lepidoptera > Nymphalidae > Morpho > Morpho helenor. The sequence goes on from JARGCU010000006.1 coordinate 8,765,644, forward strand.
ACTTATCTTAAAAAAAAACGTTTTATCCCTGTTTTTGGACATTAAATAAATGCTAAAATGTAGAATAGAAAGCAAATTATATTTTAGATATTTTACGTCTAACGTAATACTGTGATAGCCCAATGGCTAACGGGCGAACCAAAAAATTTTAAAACCCGGGATCGAGTCCTACATGTTAATGAGAAACTGAATATTTTAATCAAACCGAGGTGTTGTAAAAAGCGACTTAGTTAAGTTGACGTTACTAAAAAGTGAACAACCATGTGTCACTTTAAGTATTATATAGATTTTTATTGGCTATGCCCTGTGATGATTTTTTTTAATATATTCAAAAACGTTTTTCAATTTATCTCAGTTCTGTTTTTTCAAAACGAAATAAACCGGTCACGCAAAATGGATGTTAACATGTAGCAGAATATAAATAAGGTATTTGTTTATACGAACAACATAAAAAGTTTGTTCAATAATATAGAGGTTGTGCATTACGATATGTACGTATGAAAATGTAAAACAAACAAAGAGATCTTGTTAGAAAATATTTCCATTAACTGAGATATAAATTTCCGAGAACTGAAATGTAAATTTAATTCCAGATATGGTGCTTAGAAAATGCCAGTTACAGTAATATGTTTAATTAAAGTACGAAAACAGTAACGTAGATAGGTAACCAGGTTTTAGTACCTGAGGCAAAACTAATCTAGTGTCCCAAATAAACTTAAAATCGTTTGTTTGTATTAAAGTCGCGTTCCAGGAATTCATTCAAAATATAGTGCGAATGTGGGAGGAATATTTACTAGCCCCCCTGAGCTTGGAGGCCCCGGGGCACTGCACATGCTAGCCCTCCAGTATAGCCACTGTATGAAATGTACCTACATTTTATTCTGATACGTTTTTTTTTATTGCGTAATTGGCGCCTGACTGCAATCATGCCTGATGGTAAGCGATGATGCATTCTAAGATGAAGCGCGCTTGCTTAGAAGATGCCTATTCACTATAGCTTTAAAGATACCCATATTAAATGAACTGGGGAAGAAAGATACCAGGAGAGAATTCCATTCCCTAGCTTTGCACAATAAGAAAGAAGACGCCAAGCGCTCCGTGCGCCTTCGTGGGAGGTCAATGACGTAAGGGTGGAACTTCTCCCGATGCCTTGCGGTGCGATTATAGAAAGGCAATAGAGGAACAAGATTGTGAAGTGCCTCAGCACACTCTCTATAATATATCCTGTAGAAGACCAATAGAGAGGCGAAACGATAGACGTTTCTTTTAACTAAAAACTGAACTGTATATAATTCTTGATATAATTTTAAAACGACACACACTTATATTAACATCTTATTTGTTTTCATATCTTGAATTGAATTCGAATATCAATTCCCCACTACTCAACACACATATTAAACCACACAGTTACACTAAGTAAATCGACTTGTTTAACCAATACAAATTGTAACACGATCTAAACACGTGGATGTTTAATAATCGTACAAGTCACGCTTACGCAAGAGTCCAGGCGATGTAACGATCTCGCCGCGTAAGCATCTAATAAAGGAATAAGTCGAGTTTAGCAGCAAGACTGGCTTCACGATGACAAGATCAGCCATTTATAATAGTCAAAAACGAGCCCCCCCTTTGTATTAGTTACGTGATTTTAGCATTACCAGTACATCCGGTATAAATAATTCAAGAAATGAAATTTGACTACCGCGTCCTACTACCAATAATATCTAACATAACGCTGATTGAAACAATCTAATTTTTTGAGGCATCAAATTGACTCATTTATACTGGGTTAATTAATACACATTCAAGAATTTCCTCTCTCGCATAAACAAAGTACAATTAATGTATACGATTTCAGGAATCTTGCTTTCTAAAGATGAGCGCAAAAACAAAGTGACCGTAGATAAATGAGAGGAAACAAACAATACCAATGGATTCGATAAAAACAGATCAACAAAGAAATCCCTCAGAACGATCCTTAGTGTTTTTACAGACGAAACTACTTAAATCTCCAGTTATACAATGGTTTATATTTATATTACATATAATATCAATATCAATGATATTATATGTAGTAACAAACCAGGAAGTAAATAATGTGTCGTTAAATTTGTTGGCAGTTAATGATGTCTAATTCTAAAAATATAAAAAAATGCAATTATAAATATATATATTATTTTTTCTGTATTCTGAATTTAAGACCGCCCGTTACTCAAATGAGCTATATTATAAAATTGTGCCAGTTATTATACCCGAGAACAGGGATAAAACAACATTTTATAAATAAAACTAACTAGATCGATTTAGAGATAATTAAGTTATTGTTTAGTTAGAGGACACTGATCTAATATATTTTATTTGTTATCAGATCTTAATTACTGATTTTTGCAGCACGGTAATATTATATTCATAGATATTCATTTCAGCTCTTCAAACAAACAACGAAAAACAATAAAAGATATAAATAAATATTTGCATAAGAACACATTAATGAAACATAGATTTATATTTAAAAAATAACTTAAGCTTTAGTCAAATTACTATAACTTTTAATTTAGCGCTTGTGTAAAACAATAAAACAGTGTTAAAAGTGTTAATCATATAAATACTATTCATTAAAGCAAACTTATAATTACAGTGAATTAACAGTAACAACATTAAGTGATAAGTGATTTTTGTTACGAGTACTTAAATATAATTAATGTGAAATAGGATAAACTGTAAAGTGTAAACAAAAGAAATAATTATAGAATAATTTCCAACTAACTATGATACGTGATAAGTGACAATTTGAAAAACACTTATTTAATGAAGAGTTCAGCGTGTCCTGTGAAAAAGTGAAAAATGTGAAAAAGTGGCCGTGATGGGGTTCCCAGTGCTTCTGTGTCTGCTGACTCAACTAGGTACGTAAAATTTGATTGAATAAGAAATTTAGAATATAACCGTTATCGAATAGAAGTTAATTGCTATAAATGACTTGTGACGTACGATTATCGATTTTAAGACCTTGCCGATCAATGCCGGCAATAGGTAACCTAGAATTTAGTCACGTAACTCCTCGTTTTGTAAACCCCTTGCTTAGATAGAATAAAGCGAAATCTTTTGAATCAAATTTGAATAGTGCCAATTAATTTTTATAATAAGACTATATGAACAAAACGGAAATAGTTTATGCATAGAAACCGGCAGAAACACCAGCTCAGCACACGGCCTCTCCAGATAGACTGTTAGATATTAAGGCTTCTAATAGTCACTGAGGAAACTAGCTCTCAACAACCTACACACATTTTAAACTCACGGTTATTCCATGGCGTTAGTCCATTAGTATTGACCAATTCGGAGCCCTTATTAATGGTATTTTTGCACTCTATCGCCATTTTCATATAGGTGAACATGTGCGGTAGCACTTTAACTTCAAATTATTCTTTATTCAAGTAAACTTGTAAACAAGTGCTTCTGAATCATCTACTCTACTGCTAGTTTGGAAAAATGCTCCTACCGAGAAGAGCCAGCAAGAAACTTGACGGTTGCTCTTTTCAAAATAAAATTCTTATAACTAGTTAAATTTTGTAGTTGCGGTCTTGCATAAAGTCGAAGAGTATCTATATACAAACATCCATATAATTTATGTAATCCTTGATTTGGATTAATTTTAGTATTTTTTAAAAACTGATGTGGCAAATCAAAAATAGATTCGTAATCGTTATTCATCAATAAAAAACATATTTTTTTCTTGGAAAAGTTCCTGAAAAGATCCTGGAGTTCCCAAGTTTTCAGCTATAATTGTCTTACTAAATCTATCTTCAGCTTCCGTACACTATATATCGCTTAAATATCAAATCACGTTGAAAGGAATATGAGGTATATTGCAACATCGATTTTTTTTATATTCCCAAACATAATAGCTTATAGATAGAAATATTTTATTGACACTCCTCAAACATCTTACCAAAATAAGCTCGTATTTAAATATCCTTTGAAATTTTAAACCGTCCTGACCTTCTTTCTGCCTTTCTGAAGTTACTCGAGAAGACATAAATTAGTGAAAGGTATTTATTACATCCTTTGTTTCGGTATTCTGGAGACAAATTTTTATCTTTTGACGAAATAAAATAAATTTTCAAACAAAAACTATTTATTACACATAAACAAAAATTCGGTGGAGTGCACGGATTTAAAAATAAATATAAATCATTTTACATACAACGCCCGCTCTCTACATACTGACCTAAAATTGCACACATTATTATGCATTTTTAAGCCGAGTGCCATAATAAGCAAATAAGCATTTGGAATTGAAAATAAGCATTTAACTTTATAAAACGATCGATCTTGTTCAACCTTAACCTGTGACTTTATAACACAAAAAACATAATTTTTTACCAACCTGTATTACATACTCAACATCCGACCATAAGTACCAAGCCATCCATAAGTATCAAGATGACTTTTAATCTCGATATTGAGTATGTACTTCACACCCTGTCATAGGGGTGAAGAAGCAAGGGGACAAGAATTAAAGTTCGCTCGCTTTAAAATCTATTGTAACCTTTCTAGCGTACTACGAGTATATTGTACGGGTAACAATTTTGTGTTTGAATTTCTTTACCTGATGATAAATGAAGATTTATAAAGAGCGCAACCTTTGAAAGGTGGTCTTCTTTCTGGTTTTTACACAGCGTCGTTTGGATGAATTGATTTATAGTTAGCGTGGTGGCTAGCAATAGCCAAAGCAACTTAATACTAAGAGAAAAGAACAAACATTAAAAAATGCTGAAAGGCTGAAATGAGAGATGATGAATCTAACAGACGAGACTAAGAGATGGTATGTCCAAAGGCTTTAGCAAACAAATCTGGAATACAATTCGCTCTCAAAACTCCGTCTCGCAGTCGTTTTGGTATCCTCTTATAGCTGGTAGTCCCGTTTTTGATGCCTAGTATGAGATACAAATATTAGTTTGGTCAAAATATTGTCTCTGTTCAGGTTTGAGCGACCACCAGTCTAAAGTAGTTGTTAACCAGACCACCAGCTTAACGTAGTTAATAATCTATCTTAGACTTTATCTTCACTTGCCATCAGGTGAGATAAATGTGATGGCAATGATATAACCACTGGAAAAAAATAATTAAGAGACTTCTCTTCTTCCTCAACCGATGGACGTCCACTGCTGGACATAGGTCTTCATGGGATCTCCACAAAACACGATTTTGTGCCGCCTGTATCCAGCGGTTCCCCGCAACCCTCTTGAGTACGTCAGTCCATCTAGTAGATAGATACAAGGGGTGTAATGGGTGTAAGAGGGAGACTCGTCCCAATCAGTCTCTTTAATCGTCAACCTCACCTGCTCGTGGTGCACCCTGCAAATAAACTAACGAGGCTATGGCGACCGACTACTGGCGGTATAACCATTCAACTGCATATCTGACTTAAATACTACCAGAGCGACAGGGGGCAGCAGTCGTTGCAACATGGTCACCACTGCGATCACCAACCCACATGTCAAGCGTGGTGATTATTGACAAAACCTTCATGGTCTCATACAAGAGACTTCTCATAGCATAAAAAAAATTAGAAACAGGTACTTAATAAACGTTAACCAAAATTATATATACACATCGTACAAATTGCGTGGCTGCTGCTGACAAAGAAATGAAAATATCAAAGGAACAATGGCTTTTTGGAGGCCAAAGTGAATAGGCTATTTTCTAGGCGCACTTCACCTTAGCTCGCTTCGTAGCTGGCCATTACAAGAGATTGCCACGGGTAAATTGGTACGTGAAATTATATTTCACCTAAGTTATAGGAAAACAATTTTAGATTATATTTTCTATAGCGTAGCTCTATCTAGTTACAACTTTATATCCACCGTGTGGTATCTGACTGATTAGAATAGACCACCCTCATTTCTTACCGAGGTGTCGTAAAAGGCGACTAATGTAAGTTGACCAACCGAGTGGTATTCGGCTGAGTAGAATAGACCACCCTCATTTCTTAACGAGCTGTCATAAGGCGACTAAGGTAAGTTGACCCGCCGAGTGGTATCAGCTGAGTAGAATAAACTACCCCCGTTTCTTACCGAGATGTTGTAAAGGGCGACTATGGTAAATTGACCTGCCATGTGGTATTCTGGAAAGTAGAATAGACCAACCTCATTTCTTATCGAGGTGTCGTATAAGCTGACTAAAGTAAGTTGACGTCAGGCAGCCTTTTGTAATGAATAGACCAGAAAAAACTGTTTCCAATCATGTGAGAGGAGATGGGAATAAAAAAAACAGTACTCTTGTTACATTAATATAGTATAATTGAATGTATTTACATAGTAGTATGTAAACATTGGTTGTAACAAGAAAAGTTTGCAAATATTGATAATACATCAGCTATAATGTAATGTTTTTCGAAGAGTAACTAAAGAACAAGTAGGAACTGTCGTAATGTCCGTTGATCTTAATAGGCACTTGTCACGAGAGTCGAAAACTACTTAACTGAAGGTCAGTATGGAGAAGTTTTCTCATAAAACTATAAATATAGAATATTGTTTACTGTTAACGATGAAAGAAAGCTGTAAATTCTTAACGTTTGTAGTTCCCGTAAGGATCACCAAAAGTATTATAAGACTTTATACAAACAGTATCCAGTATAGCAAGTAAAGTAGTAGCCCCTTACTATGCCAGATAAGGCCTTTGACCAAAGGCCTTGACATATTCTCGGAATTCTTGTATACAGGTTTCCTTACGATATTTTTCTCACCAAAAAACTCAAAATAAAATATAAAAATATTTTATGCACATAAGTTGTATATAATACATATTTTTGGTGCTTGCCCGGGGTTAGTAACCGCATCATATAAATTGTTGTTTGTTGTTGTTGTATTATTCATGAAATTACAGCCCATATGATGTGAATTAGATGAGTAAAGACTTCATTGTCCTTCCTTAACGTCTGACGGAATATTGTTAAGGGGGAGGAGCGCAAATAATTTTTATTTTGCAAATATATCAATTTTAGATAATTATTACAAAATGCATACACAACAATAATAATATACTATCAATAATAACATTAATAATAAAAACGGTGTGGTTTCAAATTTAGAAATAGCTAGTGGAATTGACTATAGGCACATAACACAAACGAAAGATTTACAAAATATTACATTTTGTAACCGAACCAACTCATTTCTTGCTAAACATTAATTTCGGAAAAAGCTATTTTCCGAAACATTAAAGTTTATAATGAAGAAAAAAAAGAATAATACAAAAATAACTAAAATATTGTATAAGTGTTAACCCTAATAACAGTTATAAATTATTGTTTTTGTGTTAATCAATTATGTTAACGTTTTCTAGGATATGGATGTTAGTTATTTTCTAGTTGTAAAGAACTGCAAAATTTGAAATCGTCGAATTTTTACACTTATTCTGACTGTTCTTCTCTCAATGCAATTTCATTCGATTTATTACCTAGAGATATTTCCTTATTCATCAATTCGCAAAAGTGAGAAACTAAGCATTGAATTGCAAATGTGGCTCGCAGAATTCATACAATGAAATGCTAAAAGTTCGAACGTTCGGAACCTTGGAGATTTATCCACGCCAACAATCTATTTTAATGTCAGCTTTACCTTCTGCGAATAATCTGGGCATTTTATTTGTCACTTATTTAACGAACGCTATATTTCAAAAAGGGGCTGTGATTGCTTAGCGGTGGACCGTGTGACTCTTTCGAGAAGCTCACTGGGCAGGCCTGAGCAAGGATCAATGAATTTTTCTTATTAAATTTGTGTCTTTGTGCAATTTATCACACGCTTTTTGTTGAAGGAATGATCGTGATAATACCTGTATATCTCTAGAGAATTGTGGGGATATGCGTAAACTACATGGTGGCATGGTGTAGGGTTTTAGCTCCGTTCTCTCCAAAAACGCAGAGAGGATTATGTCTAGCAGTGGGATAGTAACGGGCCGTTACTTTTTTTTATTATATATCAAATAAAGTTGTCAAGATGACGTAGCTTAAATAATAATAATTAGCATTAAGTAATTTGTATTAGTGTTTTTTAATATTAGTGTCATATTATTTGTAATCATGTCTTATATCTTCTTATATGTTTAAATTAAGTGTAAGAAATAGCTGTGAGCCTCATACAAGACTGCGGTTAAATAATGTACAAATGAAAAGGTTTAAAAGATCGACCTTCGGATTTCTTGCTGGTTTTACTCGGTAAGAGCAACATTCCGAAGCAGTTGTAGCTTCATTAATCATATTGATACTTGATGATTCAAAAGTGCTTGAAAAAGCTTATTTAAATAAAGATTATTTTGATTTGATTTGATTTAAATAGGAGTATCTTACATAGTATTCTACTTGCTCGATCATTTTTTATGAAGAGCAGATATCTGATTCCGGATTCTTGGATTTTAGTTTTTTGGTAGCTGTCATAATTGATTGTCGGCATTAACTTGGCTAAACTAATAGCGAGATAAAGTATCCAATAATTATTTCGCGTGGTAAGCAAAGGGAAACTTAGAAGAAAATATATTCAAATGTAGCTGGAATTATGCTTTGAAGATTTGTTAAGTAAAATAAAGATTGCAAAAAGTAATAAATAAACACAATCGTCTTTGTTCCAACGATACTAATTCTTAAGAAACTTTTCAACTCAATAAGTATTCACGATTTACATTCATACGAATTTTACAGGAAAAAAATATATTCCTCTTACATTACATTCGTAAGCTTTATTTATTACAAACTCGTAAGAAATCTTCCAGGAAAAGGCTAAAGGAACAACTTTTTCGACTCTGTATTTGTATCACATTATAAAACTCTTCCCGGGAATATTTTCTTCATACATTTTTGTTTGGCGTTTCTTTACATACTGTTTTGCCAAGTAGCATAAAGAATGAAGTTGGAGAAATAATCTGGTTGAATAAAAAGACATAGATTAGCGAGGTCTTGCTCTGTGACATAGTCATCCTTATTCAAACCTGCTGATTTGATTAATTATGTGTAACTGATATTAAATACTTTTGTGCTTTACGGATATTATAATCCATTTTCATGCCCTTTTCCCACTCTAAATGTCGGCAATGTTTTAAAAATGTTGTTACATGTTTTGGCTAGTTATTTTACGTTCAGGCTCCTGCCTGACGTCAACTTACCTTAGTCACCTTTAACAACACCTCGGTAAGAAATGAAGGTGGTATATTCTACTCAGTCGGATACCACACGGCAGGTCAACTTACTTTAGTCGCCTTTTACAACACTTCAGTAAGAAATGACGGTGGTCTTTTCTACTCAGCCAGATACCACACGCTGGAAAAAGGTAAGTTAAATATTAAAGTTAACATAAATATTATATATTCTACCCAATGTATCAAAGCTATGTGCCCATTTTCTAAGAACACTTTGCGTTTCAAACTTTTACAATATTCCGGCAGAACGAATAAATAATAACATTTCTCGCAAATTCATTTCTTGATCTTGGAAACGTGTTTGTTATTTTGTCCCTTCTGTTTTTATTTAAGATAGGTACTTTCATATTGTTTCAATGTTGGTGCTTTTGTAATAAAATCCTTATAAAACTCTTACAGCTTTAGGTTGCCGGGCGTAAATAACTTTCTTCCTCGGGGGAGCTACTTGATCGACCTAAATAATCCTGTGGGTTGAATACATTTGCATAACTTCAAGTATTTGTAGATAGGCTAAGCTCTAGATTACTGAAATAATACAGTACTCTTGAGAAGAAAGATTTAAGCGAATACAGAAAAGAAATCAATGTCAGTGAATAATAAATTTTATGTTATTTAATTGCGAGCCTGTGATACCGTGGCCTAGCGGTGATGCCGTGCGACTCTTTCAAGGTAGGTCACGGGTTTAAACCCCGAGCAGGTATCAATGAGTTTTCTGTTATAACGAATGTGTTTAATTGATAACTTTAATTTATCCCACGCTTTTCGGGGAAGGAAAACTTTGTTAGAAAACCTACATATCACGAGAGAATTCTGGGGTTATGTGTAACCTATTAATTAGCATTGGAGTGGCGTGGTAGGTTTTAACTCTAGCCCTTTTCTCCAAAAACGGAGAGAAGGCTTATGCCCAGCAGTGGGATAGTAACAGGCCGTTACTGTACTTTTTTAATATTAAGTTATTGTTATTCGATAAATGTCGCTTATTTCAGTCGTTAACATGAATCTGCCGTTGACTCTTTTACCCAGTCCCTTCTTATTCTCGTTGTAATAACAAAAAGTAAACATTTGTGTCCAAGGTAACTAAAACTACTAATAAATTATAATTTTTTACATTCGTTTTAATCGTTACACTATTACTCATATTTGATTTCAAAATTTTATTTTTGACATACTCGTATCTTTTTTCAATTTAAACTATCGTGAGTAGTATTCATAGTTAATGTATAGAACCGGCTATTCTCACATCTTATTCTATCGGGTTAGTCCGACTAGTTTCGAATCTCCGCAAAGTAACGCCTAATTCTATCAATTATTTAATAGAAAACTGGTAAATACATACACGTATAATTTTTAAAACATACACAAGAACTAACAGATTGTTTATAGAAAATGTTGGCTTTCGGCGGGAATCAAACCGCGACCCGTGGAGCAGAAAACATGGTCACTGCCCACTGCGCAAACGTGCCAATCATTTGTTCCTGATTAAAAATTGTTTTAACAGTAGTTAAAGTGCTGCTATCCTTGGAATCCTCTGATGATGCAAGCTTAAAGACAATAGGTTTCGCGGAATCGTAACAAGGTTTCGGGTTTAAAACAAAATTTAATTTTTTATTAAATAAATTAAAACATCACTTAAATTCTTGTCTTCAGCTAGTAAAGTATTGTATTTTTGCTTAATAAATTAATAGTTTTTTAAAAAGAGTTTTACTCGCCGCCATATCATCAGTATGAAATAAATTTTCTTACAATATAAGGTCTCTTAAGAGATCTATATGTTGAGCTTAACAAAGCCTCTAAGCCCCTACCTAGAGACCGGTCTCCCTCGGCGCTTGTTGTACATGTTTAAATTTTGCCCTCGTAATACGAGATTTTCCGCTAAGTTTCTTTTCTTTGGCATTATTTTGTTTCACTAAATTTATAATACATATACCAAAATATATTGCTACAATCATCGCAATACATTTCATGCAAAATTTCCTTATATAGTTTAGACTAGTTTTCAAAGTATGACCACAAATTTTTCCACAAAATCGACAGCCTTTGACGACTTTGCACTGACATACAAAGAAATTGAACATATTGGAATGAATTGAATTGAATTCATAGCAAAAATCATTTGCAAATTTAAAAAAAGGAGATACAACTGTTTTTTTTGGTAAGTCTTTAGTTTCACAGCTTAAGAAGGGACTTCGTATAATAAAACCTTTGTGTTTCATTCAATTATGGTATCATATTAGGCAAGCAAAAAAAAATTTGCGTTTCTTTTATTTTGCTATTTCCATAGCATTCTGTCTGGAATAAAGCAGCTGTTAAACCTAAGCTATACGTGTGAATTATAGTCGATTAACTAAAAGTTATTTGCCAGAAGGCAAATTCTGCCTTGAAAGGAAATCCGCCATCGCGTGACTCTATCCACTACATTGAATTTATGACGTTATTGATAAGGCAAGTAAAACTTACATCACATAATTTGTGACATAAATGAAGATAAAGCGCCACTTGTAGTTATAACTTTAGTTAACTGTACTTATAATGTTTGGGCATTAAACTCTGAAAGAAGATAAAAGTTGGTTAATATAACAATACATGCTTTTTAAAGCCGTGTGGTATCCGGCTGAATAGAATAGACAACCCTCATTTCTTACCGATGTGTCGTAAAAGGCGACTAAGGTAAGTTGACTCGCCGTGTGGTAGGAAACCGACTGAGTAGAATAGACCAACCTCATTTCTTACCGAGGTATCGCAAAAGGCAACTAAGGAAAGTTTACGTCAGGCAGGCGGCCGGTTATAAAATACCTAGCCAAATCATGTGACAACATGTTTATAACATGTTGTGCTGACCCCACTCAGGGGGTAAGAGAGGCAGGAGAAGGATGATGTTTTTTACTTTCTTGTTATATATAAGCAATCATCTATATTCGATCATTTAATTTTATACAATTTAATTTTAATTTAATAAAAAATTTTGTCTACAAAAATAATATAAAAATGAATGTAATTCTGTATGTCCCTTATAGACTCCGAAACAACTGGACCGATTTTGTTGAAATTTTCCTATAATCTTTAGATTGACCCAGCGGATGTCCCTGTAATGTTTGTTTGCGATCGGTGCATTTTTTTAACTGTTGGAATTTTAAACTGTTAATTTTTTTAACTGGGTTTTTTAACTAGGGATTACTTAGATGATAAGAATGAGTGGATATAGCTCTCTTCATACCTGTACAAGATAGAAACGACTAAATGTAACTAAATATAAGAATTATATTTTGAAACTGCCGAGTTTCTTGCTAGTTGTTCTCAGTATAAATAGCTTTCCGAACTGGTAGAGTTGACGATTCAAAAGCACTTCTTAATAAGTTTACATGAATAAAGAATATTTTAATTTTTATATATTAACATGAAAAATGATGATTCGGGCCTCAGATATTACCTGTCGTAATTTTGTCATTTACGACGAGCGCAGTAACTTAACTGTCTCGTATATATTAATTACATAATTTTTGCGTATAAATTTGTGTAATAATTTATCATAATTTATAACCAGAAGGTTTACGCTTCGCAGCCACATTTTTTAATTAGAAACGATGTAGTCTTTGCTTTTAAACTCTAATGAAGTCATAGTTGTAATTACTTATAATAAGTTTTTTTAGTTGATCTATTTGGATTCTTGTCTATGTAGACTTTGCTGATATTGACATACGAATGATTGAGAAATATATACTTTGGTCTTAACAATTATATCCTACGATGAATACTCGTATAAGCAAAGATATACACCAAAAATCGTATAAAGTTACTGTTATTTGTGAGCGCATTTTTTCAGCTAGTGACGTTTCCAAAACTTTTTATAAGAAAAAATAGATGAATTTACAAACTTAATGTAAGCGCGCTTTTAAGATTTTTGCTTTTTATTATTTCAAATACTAAATGCATATACTGTTACGTAGAAAGTAGATGAAGCAATACTGTGCGAGATGCCACAGCAGAAGCTAGCTTTTGGAAATGACATCATTCTCTTACCCTTATACGACCCTAATTGGGGTTGGCACAACATGTTATAAACATGTTTTCACATGTTTTGGCTACGTATTAAGACCGGCCGCCTGCCTGACTTCAACTTACCTTAGCCGCCATTTTACGACACCTCGGTTTAAAAATGGGGGTAGTCTATTCTATTCAGCAGATTAGTCGCCTTTTATGACACCTTGGTAAGAAATGAGGGTGATCTATTTTACTCAGCCGGATACTACACTGCTTTACATCGTCGTCTGAAAATATTTTTTTGCATATTTATAATCTGCCAATCCACATTGCATTGTTAAGGATTGATACTTTTTCCAATTTTTAACTATCCTCTCTTTTCTCTATTCTCCGTTTCACTCTTTCCGTTTATTTTTCTACGTTTCACTCTTTCCTCTTACGTTCCATTCCCACACCACATATCCAAGGAATTCTGCTGCAACTTGCATATTTCCTAATAATGTTTTCCTTCACCGAAAAGCGTGTGATAAAGTGTAAATAAAACTTGGATGCCTGCTTGGGGTTTAAAGTCGTGATCCCCTGGTAAGAATCACACCGTCTCACCATTTGGCCATAGCAGCTCATACGACTCAACGGAGATTGATTAACTATATAAATATAAAAAATCCCGCGTCACGATATGCTTTAAGGCTAATCTTCAAAACTACTTAACCGATTTGTAGATATTTTTTTTGGTCCAACTAAAAGGATAAGATAGTTTTAATCTCGATTAATAATCTTACTTTTGAGAATTCAAAGTTTTTTTTTATTTTACTGATTTTTTTTAAGTTCTAAATTTTTCTGTAGATGCAGAGCAGTATTAAGGTTTTCTATTCACGATGTGTCTAATCAAGTGTGTAAATGGAATAAGTAGGTAATAAATATGGAAATAAGTAGGTAGAAATAGTAGGTTATATTTGAACGTGGAAATTTAAGTAAACTCTGTGACTTAAATAAATGAAGCAAGATGATGTCTGTCGAATCAGCTAGTATGTACATATGTATATAAATAGATTTCAATCTTATTATTCTGCTGTCTAAAGAGACGTACGATTTATAACACACAAAGGCTTTATCGTGTTAGGATTACTCTTTAAAGGCATTCGTCAGTATTTTATCTTCAAAGAAATAGGGACAGGGTGCGGTGACAGTAATAGTAATAAGACCAAATGGAACTTCGGCACCGAACTGAAAAGGGATTAGTGACCGACTGTATCACGCACACGCACAAAAGCTACAAAATACAATATAACCATTCAAAATACGACTCTTTCAGTGACCAAACAGAGTCTATTTTTCTTTGAAATATATTAGAGATCACTTCTATGTGATACGCGATTCGGAAATGTTAAAGATAGTTGGACGTGATAGGACCGTCTTTTTGTTGAATTGAACGGCGTTTCTATTAAAATGATATATGGTAAACTCAGATGAGATGAAATCGTAATACACTGGTACATCAATTCTTCTGCCCTTATTCCAATCTAAGTGCGGTTGGCACTATAAACATGTTGTGACATGATTTGACCACATATTTAACGACTGAATGCCTGCCTTACGTCAACTTATCTTAGTCATATTTTACGACATATCGGTATGAAAGACGGTGGTCTATTCTACTCAACCAGAAAGCACACGGTGGGTCAACTTACCTTAGTCACCTTTTACGACACTTCGGTAAGAAATAGGGTGTTCTATTCTACTTAAACGGATACCACACGATTGGTCAACTTACCTTAGTTGTATTTAACGACGCCTCGGTAAGAAATGAGAATTGTCTATTCTACTCAGCCGGATACCACACGGTGAAAATCGTAATACACTGGTATGTGTCACTATATATCAAAACATCGTCCAGCACGTTTGTCTGCTTGCGATAATCTCCAAAACTACTAAAGGAATTTATATGAAGTTTTCACAAATTGAATACGTCATATAGAAAGTTTAACGTGTAAAATTAAAGTAAAATAAAACATCTAAAAGTGTTTTTTAAAACACAAGCAAGCATGTAAAGCAAAGTTCTCTCTCCTCTTGAAGAGAAGGGTTGGACTTTGTACCTACCACGCGGTAATGGTTCAATTCATACAATTAGTAATGAAATATGAATGTCATGTTATTTCAGGTGTTAGTACAAATAACTAGGATCAACGGCTTAACCTTTTCCTGTGTGAGGAAATCCATTAGAGGCTAACATATTTTACAAGGCCATGACGGGCTCATGTCTAAGGCCTTACGGTATCTACTTATTGAAAGGTGGGATAAAACCGAACCCGGTTTTATCAATAGCTTCCGCCTAAATCCCCGTAAAAAAAAACCCACTGAAAATATACGTTCACACAGCGTTGTTCGGCATATAACTATGCCATGCCTATACTATAATAACAGTCATATAACTAGAGTTAGTTAGTTAGTTAGACCCCACTTAGAGTGGGATAAGGGCATTAAGATGATGATGTTGACTAGAATTCCACTACACGTCGCCTAAAGCCGTGATCCAAAGACGCAAGAGGCACCCAAAGGTTAACATTCGTCGACGCTAGTAGAGCTTCAGAGATTCATTTTCCGCATTTTAGACCTTTCTGCATTTGGGTGTTCCCCTTGCGATCATTTTTTGTAACTCTACATCTTTATTACGTTTAAAAAACAACAGATAATTCATATGAATTTCGAAAATTTAAAAAAGTTTGCGACTTGCGTTGGGGCTACAACATTAATTCACTAGTTCAATTCGCATCAAAATGCTCATATTTTGATATAAATTTCATATTTATTTACATACTTTTTTAAAATTAAAATATCCTACAAAGAAAACTAAAATATAACATATAAATCTTTCAAAATACTATCTTTTCTTTAATATTTAAATGAGTTAATTTTGTATGTATATATATGTATATTTTCGGAAGCTCGGAAACGGCTCCAACTATTTTCAGCCCGAAATTCAGCATGCAGGAGGTTTTGGGGGGGAGAAATTGATCTATCTAGGTTTTATTTAAAAAAAAAACTCGTTTTATCTTGTTGTTGGACATTAAAAAATACAAAAATTTACATTAAATATATAAAACACTATTATTGCCGAAAACTGTCAGTCAGCATAACTTATACGGGGAACGGTGGTCTCTAGAAATGAAAATACCTAGGATCGAGCCCCACCTACCCAATTTATTTTTGAAGCTTTTTTTTTATTTTGAAAAAAATTACCGGTTAACCGATACTTATAATAATAATTGTTTGTTTGAGTTTGTTTGAAAGTCATTGATTGTTGCCTGCTTCATACATTTAGTATTACATATATTCTCTTAAAAATCGCGGATTACAGCCACATAATTTTATTGTAACTTCTGTACTATGGAATTTCGCAAAGTAGCGCCTGCTTTTATAAATCATTTAAAAACGTAACAAATTATATCCTAAAAATTACTGTATTTGATAAAATATCTAAGCATTATTATTCCGTGACACAAGTCCCCTGTGCGTGTTGGATCTTAAAAAGGTTTTTCACCCACTAGGTGCTTTTCCGCTCGTTAAAATACAGCTCTGTTGATTCACCATTACGTCGTAGCCTAGTTTTGTACTGAGTGCCTAGAAAGTATAAATTACGGAGCAAAGGAGTGTGAAACTTAGCATTTGAATAAAAGAAATGACCTATTTTTTCAGTATTCATGGACGGTGACTTGAATTAAAAAATATGATTTATATTCCTTTAAAAAGGTACCGCAATTTTAATAACTTCTAATATTTTTAAATGTTAACGTTAAGTTTCAAACTTGCGAATCTAAATATTATGAAATCTAGGCTTGATTAATCGAGGCCCAATAAAAACTGGTCAAGAATAAAGTAAAGGTTTTTTATTTCGCGTCCTTTACGCTTTAATTAATCTGACACTATATTATTGCTTTAGTATATATTATATTAGTAATAATATATATCAGCCATGAGCTATGATAGCCTACTTGTGAGTTGTGAGACTCTTTTGAGGGAGTCACGGGTTCGAAACCTGGACGGGCACCAACGAGGTTTCTGTTTAAAACTTATGTGTCTAATTGATAATTGCAATTCGTCACTTTCGGTCATTTTCGGTGAAGGAAATAATCGTAAAGAACCCAGCATATCTCTAAAGAATTCTGGGGATATGTGTAACCTACCAATCTCTTTCTTCTTCCTTCTCACCAAAAACGGTAAGAGGAGGCATATACTTAGCAGTGGGATAGTAACAGGCCATTACTTTGTATCAGTCATATTATATATCAAGTTGCGATGTTTTATTAACAAACTTTTTAATTTTTAAGAACAAACTCATTTATGTTAAAATTGCGTAATATTTAACTACTTGATACTGAAAAACAGGGTTATCTATAATATTTCTTTTATTCCATTTGATTTCCTGTTTAACCAATCAATAATTTTTCCGAAAAAGAGAAGAGTTATTTGAAACAAGCTACCTAATAGTCTATTTTATAGTAAATCAGATTTATAATTTAGCCGATCAAACGTACCAAACTATATTAACTCAGAGATAGCGGCAGTACAATGGAAAGCGCTGATCACATTCTTGCGGTGTCGGTTTCATACATTATAGTGGATTAACTGTGTATTTCGTTTTATATTTACACTATTACTATAAGACAGGAATAGGTGGTCTCTACGATGGTTTCGCGGATTATGACCCAGTTTTTAATATAATATATGTATATTTAAAAGGATTTACGCCGTGTGGTATCCGGCTGAATAGAATAGTTCGACCTTCATTTCTTATCGAGGTGTCGTAAAAGGCGACTAAGGTAAGTCAACCCGCCGTGTGGTATCCGGCTGAGTAGAATAGACCAACCTCATTTCTTACCGAGGTGTCGTAAAAGGTGACTAAGGTAAGTTGATCCACCCTGTGGTATCCGGTTTAGTAGAATAGACCACCCTTCTTACCGAGGTGTCGTAAAATACCACTCAGGTAAGTTGACGTCAGGCAGGCCGCCGGTCGTAAAAACGCAGCCAAATCATGTGTCAGCATGTTTATAACATGTTGTGCCGACCCCACTTAGAGTGGGATATGGGCAGGAGGATGAAGATGATGCAGCTACATAAAGCTTACAATACAACTACTACTACAAACTACAATTGAAGATTATTTGAGTGCTACGAGTTACTTGAATGCAGCTACGAATCAGGCTACAACGATTAAAATGTAATCAATCAAATTGTATATTTTTATAAATATTTAAATGGAAATAATGTAATCGATCTTTGTTGCCATTTACTCTTTCAAGAATTAGGTAGCCTTTGCCTAGCAGTATAAAGCCATTTTAACAATGGTTAAGGCTTGTTTTTGAGAAACGATTATGTGTAAATATTCTCTACTACTCTCTACAATAGGTACTTTTAATGTTGCATCAAACCAGTAAACAGTATAAAATTAACATGTTTTTATATACAGAAAGAAGCGTCTGAATATTAATTAAATAAATAATGACACACTGTGCTTTGCAAATAGTCAGTCTCCGTTTATTTATGATACGATTATAGCCGCTGTATAAAATATGAATAACAGTCACGAAACCTTAAACTCCGTTAAACGAAAAATTTCATATTTATTTTGTTAATTTTTCAACCTCATATTTTATTAAACTAAGCAAGAAAATGTTGAACCTCATAAAGGTTTAAATATTCTTAATATTCCAGTATAACCTTAATTTGTAATAAGTATAAAATCTAGTAAGAACCACCAGTCAATGGGATTTTGGTTATACCAGATTTCTGAAGACTGACATTTTTACTGTAATCAACTGTTCTGCAAATCTGGACTTCGCTATGTGGAACAGTGCACTTAATAAAAGCAACTTTGCTAACTGATCCGTTAATAGGAATTATTCAATAGCTCAAAAATTACATTATTAAAACATTCAATATTTATGTACTTTCTACTAAACTCTAACGGACCCTAGAACCTTTTTACTAACCGATTTCAGATACAAAAGTAATAATAAAATTATTTTGCTATAATCCGCGATAGCAAATATATATAATGCTAAATGTATGATGTATATTTTCTATTTTACTTAATCGCGGATTATAGCAAAATAATTTTATTTATCATCCTCCTGCCCTTATCCCACTCTAGGTGGGGTCGGTACAACATGTTATAAACACGCTGTCACATGATTTGGCTGCATTTTTACGACCTGCCGCCTGCCTGACGTCAATTTACCTTAGTATTATTTTACGACAACTCGGTAAGAAAGAGGGTGTTCTATTCTACTAAACCGGATACCACACCGTGGGTCAACTTAACTTAGTGGCCTTTTACGACATCTAGGTAAGAAATGAGGTTAGTCTATTCTACTCAGCCGGATACCACACAGCGAATTCTAAGGTAAAGTTAGTCACTTAATAAAAAAGCTTCTACGACCTCGTAACCCCCGTGTTTATGTAGGGGCTGCCTTTTAATCTAATCCATATGTGACACACTAGTACCGTCAGACCTTCGTCACCCGTTAGGGATTTAGCAAGTCCAACAAACCCAAACAACTTTCCACGAATATTTAATATTAGATTATAAAATATATAAAACTTATAAATAGCATAATGCCTTGATAAGAAAAATGGATAATTAATTTTTTACCTCTTTCTTCTTCTCTTTCTCTCTTCTTTTGTTATTAAAAACCTATTATAAGAGTCGAATAAATTAATTTATTTTGCCAATAAATGTCAATTATTATAATTACAATTTAAATAAAGGGGCGCCTAATTAGCAAACGCAACGGTGAAAAGTTGGACCAAAAAATACCAATAAATCCTCATCCTCCTGCCATTATCCCACTCTAAGTGTGGTCGACACAGCATGTTATAAACATATTCTCACATGATTTTTTTTTTTTTTTTTTCTTATTTTGAGTGGCTCTCTGCTGATGTTTTTTTTTTTTTTTTGAGCCACTGGCGAGAAACGCCGAACGTTGTGGCCAAACTCGCTACAGGTCAGGGGTGACGGCTTCCGCTATTGGATACGTCCACCGCCGCCCCGCCTGTGCTGTGGGATAGGAGTATCGTTTAATCACAGCTAAGCAAGGAAGGGAAAGGGGAAAGGGAAAATTACTTAATCTACTATATCTTACAATTAATCTTAAAAACTAATTACTAATCTAATACACATTTATAGCTTTTTCCTCTCTATTAGTTATTATTTTACTATCTGCAGATGATTAGTTTTTATTACACATTGTTGATTAGTTTTTCTTACTATTCTAAGGTAAACTTAAAGCTAAAAAGTACAATAGGGACATACACAGCCGAAAAGGGCATACAAAAGGTAAGAAATATATCCCTATATTAAAATTTGTTGCTCTCACTTTAACTTTTATGCTACATTGCCCACTTATTATTTTATACACTCACTACCTACTACATGGAATTCCCCCCTCTTAAGCCTATCCTTCCCCCTATGTACATCACTTATTATACTAAACCTATACTATACTTATTTATCTAAGTTCTTATATACTAACACACATTTTATTCTACAAATTAATCTTACTAACTAATTATTAATCTAATACACATTTATAAATTTTTCCTCTCTATTAGTTATTATTTTACTATCTACAAATGATTAGTTTTTATTGCACATTATTGTTTAATTTTCCTTACTATTCTAGAGTAATCTTAAAACTAAAAAGTACAGTAGGGACATACACAGACGAAAAGGGCATACAGAAGGTAAAAAAATATATCCCTATATTAAATTTATTTATCTCGCTTTAGCTTTTTTTACTACATTGCCCACTTATTATATTAAAACCTCGCTAAATACTACCTGGAAATTCCCCCCTTTTAAGCCTATCCTTCCCCCTATGTACATCTCTTATTATACCAAACTAAACTACTTATTTATCTAGATTCTTATATACTAACACACATATTATTATCTATTAACTATCTATTATCTATCACAACTATATTAACACTTTATTCTCACATGATTGGGCTACGTATTTTACGACCGGCTGCCCGCCTGACTTCAGCTTATCTTAGTTATTTTACGGCACCTCGGTAAAAAAGAGGTTAGTCTATACTACTCTACAGGATCTTTTACGACACCTCCGTAAGAAATGGCACCCTCATTCCTTACCAAGATGTCGTAAGGTGTCTATTCTACATAGCCAGATACCACATGGCAACAAAAAATACCAATAAATACAGTATAGATATATATAAAAAGCTGCAAGCTTTTGGAGAAGACGACTACGATAGGAAGATAATGAAAAAAGCAGACCCTATTACAACTCTAAGTACTTAAAACTATGTCTATTTTTGTAGAGCAAAATTTTGTTTTCATTCGTTTATAAAAATAAATTACTTAACGTAATTCACTCATTGAGACACATAAAAGCAAAATGTAAACACAGGGACACATTCACCTACTTTTACTTTATGCTCTTATTTTATACCTTCCATTTACTTTGGGCTTTTTTTCTATACATAACTTTGTCAGAAAGAGGTTTTATGTATGGCGTTAATGAGGAAAAGTCTTTTATGTTTAACTAAATACTCTTTTTCACTTTGTATAGTTTTACGTCCAATTTTATGAATCATAATCTCTTTCAACAGAAATGTAATATTATGTATTATGTTGTTACTGCCTATTTAATGAAAATGGGGTAGAGAGGTTGATACATTTTCATAAATTAAGAAGTAACTGTATTAATATTCAGAAGTTTTATGCTTTCATGCACTAATGGCTTTTACAATTTGAAAGGGTTTTGACATTTAGTGAATGAAACACGTTAATTAAACAAAAAGCTTGAAGCGTTGACAATTTGTGTAAAATATGGTCTCTTTAATAAAGTTATAGACTTAAGTAATATAAAAAAGGTTAAGTAGTGTTTATCATCATTCTCATTATTTTCCTGCCCTTATCCCACTCTAAGTGGGTTTGGCACAATGTATTATACATAATTTGGCTAGGTATTTTAAGACCGGCCGCCTGCCTTACGTCAACTTAACTTAGTCTTATTTTACGAAACCTAGGTAAAAAAGAGGGTGATCTATTCTGCTTAACCGGATACCACACGGTTGGTCAACTCACCTTAGTCGCCTTTTACGACCTCGGTGGAAAATGAGGATGTTCAATTCTACGCCGCCGGATACCGCAGAGCGTATATTTTGATTCGTAAAAATATTTAATCACTGTTATACAGGCGAATTGGTGGCCGCAATCGTTTTAAAAATGATGTAATTGACGCTCGCTATTAGTTAGTGGCATTTGAGTTAGCTAAAAAGAAGAGAAGAGCTCCAAAGAGCTTTTTAATAACTCTATTTTAACTAAAAAAAATTACAGCGAAACTATCAACCTTCATTCTATTTGCAATGTCACTGTAAAAAATCACTACCTAATATTATACAAAAATTAATTCATCGTAAAACCTTTGTAATAATAGTTTGTGTCGGTCATATGAGACACACTCCGAAGCCTAAAAAGTGACACAAACAAAAACTACTTACTATTGTTTCTCTCGTTGTTTTGTGGGTCAAGTACTACCGTAGTTTATAAAAAATAAAGTATGTACCTTTGCAACTGGGGCAGCAGAGAGAGTTTATTAAAAATGTTCCTTTGTTGTTTTGAAATTCATGTATGGACTTTTAAAATAACAATGTAGACGTGCGGATCTATTACGTAAATGTCTTTTTTACGGGAGTAAATAACATTATTGCTTCTTAACATTCTTTAAAATAAAATAAATCGTCAAACATTATACTTCTTTACATATGTATTTATATCTATACTCATACATAAAGCTGAAGAGTCTGTTTAATTGTTTGAACGAACTAATCTCAGAAACTATGGACCGATTTGAAAAATTATTTGACTGTAAGATGTATGTATTTATGTACATTTATTGAGGAAGGCTTTAGACTATATAACATCACGCCGAGATGAAAAGGAGAGGTGCTCCTCTCCTTTAAAATCAAAAAATTATGCGAATACGGAAAAATTTAAAGCTTTCCTTATATGCGTTAAGTAAACGGTGACAGTTATTAAAAAGTTTGTTATAATTAACTCACAACTAGTTTTTTTTTTCAAAATTTCAATTCGGGAATAAAATTGTTATACACTGATTTCCATGCGGGCAAAGCTGCTGGCACAATTAGTAAGTAATGAAACCGTATTCTTTTACCGTTTATTTTCCTTTACAATAATATTCTTTTATTTAATGAGGAACTGACGCAGATACTTAATATCAGTGTTTGATGTCGCTATCGTACTCCTGCATACCTATTAAGTTAAAGTTATCAACAATTCACTTCAATATAATATAATAATAAAGGTTATCTCCGCCCGTATTATACTGAGACAATGAAATTCGAGGTAAGTTCATTGAATATGTGATCAAAAAGTCTAACTGTGTTGCGCACATATTAATTTGTACTTGCCAACTTAAGTTTACTTATAAAAAAAGAACTTGGGCGACTGAGTCTTGCTCGGTAATTTTTTACAAAATAAAAAAAGAATCTTCAAAAAAAACGAAATAAATAATTGGGTAGGTGAGGCTCGATCTTAGGTATTTTCATTTCTCGCGACCGCCCGTTCTCCGAATAAGCTACGCTGACTTGACAATTTATGGCTAAAATAGTGTTTTATATTCAATGTAAATGTTAGTATTTTTAATGCCCAAAAACAGAGATAAAACTATTTTTTTTTAAATAATATTTAGCTAGATCGATTTTTCTCCCCCAAAACCACCTACATGCTGAATTTCAAGAAAATTGTTAGAGCCGTTTCGTTCCGTTTCTGTTTTTAGAAATAATTAGTGACAAATTATTTGTCGCATGTGATTATAATTACATATGTGTAAAAAAATATCGCTTAAAACGTTCCCAATTTCCTTGACTTAATTAGTGAGTGTACCTGGCCATAACAAGAAATAAATTATCTGAGATCGTTTAAAGATGTCAAACTATTAATTTCATATTCTTTGATCTTGACAATAGTGCTAAAAGCTCTCAAGCAAACTGTTTACAATCCCTAGGAATCTTGTTTAGTTAGTAAGAACTGTAGTATAAGAACTTAGTTTTACGCGACTTTGGTATATGATGTTGATATTTAAATACATATCAAGCTCACTCCCACGTTAAATATATTTTGGAATCTAAAAAGCAATTCTCATTTGCCCGAAACGAAAATATTATACGAACAACATTACGGAACTATTGACTTTCATGTTATTATAATGAAAGTTTGTTTTTACTATTTGCTTCCTAGATACATTTTAATATAGATCTATTACAGTTTCATAAAATAGAGTGTCTGTTTACTGTGATCTTAGCAGAGACGACAAGTATATATGATCAATCAATTTAACAGGATGACGTAGTACCCAGTCTTTTCCTAAAAACTCTTTGGTTACTACAAATGCCGTGTGGTTTTGGCTGAGTGGAATAGACCACCCTTATTCCATACCGAGGTGTCATAAAATACGACTAAAGTAAGTTGACATCAGATAGGCGGCCGGTCGTAAAATACGTAGCCAAATCATGTAACAACATGTTTATAACATGTTTTGCTGATCCACTTAGATAGGAATAAGGACAGGAGGATAATAAGCTTTGGTTACTACAACTTCTGAGTAGTATTCAATCACTGTTAAATGTGCACAAAAATTATAACAAATGATTCGTATAAATTATTATGTTGTGTACAAAAACTCGATTATCAAAATTTATAATTTACCAAACCGTTTTTCTATATTTAGAAGGCGTTGAGTTCGATCCAGATTAACTACGATACCTAAAATTTGACACCATAAATAATAGAGAATGAATTACAATGCATATTAATATTTTACCAAAAAGTACTTCTAGCAATGACTAGTCTGTTTGACTGGCTCGTTGGCGCAATGGGTAGTAACCTTGCCTTCGGCTCCGCGGGTCACTGGTTCGATTCCCGCCGAGGGCCAACATTTTCAATAAATGAATTCGTTGGTCTTTGAGCCTGGGTGTATATTTGTATTGCAAGTATGTATTTAAAAAATATATAATTATATATTCACCAGTTGTCTGTCTACCATAACACAAGTTTTAAGTAACTTACTTTGGGGAAGGACGACCGTGTGTGTAAGTGTTACATACTTAAAAAAAAATTTAAGATGAGCTATAAGATGAGCAATCGTTCT
This sequence comes from Morpho helenor, assembly GCA_029227775.1. Taxonomy (NCBI): domain Eukaryota; kingdom Metazoa; phylum Arthropoda; class Insecta; order Lepidoptera; family Nymphalidae; genus Morpho; species Morpho helenor. Next base: position 8,791,014 of record JARGCU010000006.1, read on the forward strand.
CAAAATACTTTATCCGATAATGTGTTATGTACACAAGGACATTTAAGGCTCTTAAGAATTTGCTATGATAAAAAAGCATAAAATCATACATTATACATTAATCTTTGTTTAATAGTTTTAGTTTTATTACTAATTCGACAGAGAGCAAGAAATTATACTATGCTTATAGCGTAAGTGAGGGGGCGGTTGACCATGTTTAAACATTTATGTATTGGAACACTCGAACAGCTGTAAATATCCAGTGTACTAAAAGATTTAAAATTCCGTTTTAATTGGGCATTGGGTGGCGTTTAAAAGCAAGGACAAGCTACTGTCAAATGTCCTTCAGACTAGAACGTCTTTATTTCAGACGACTCTTATTGGAACGTTATGTAACGTATGTCAATCACTATTATTTATTAAATTGATTCTGTTATAACTCTTCAAACTCTTAACAAATAAAACAAAGCCCATCTGTTTTGCGAATACCTACTCATAAGAATAGTTTGTTTTTTGGTTTGTTTGTTTTCTTTATTGCATTAATTAAATTAAAAAAAAACAACATAGTTTCAAACGAATAAAACAATTTAAAAATATCTTTATATTTATAAAATTGGCGTTTCCTTTTACCATATTTATTCAATGAACCATGACTTAACATAATAAAGAGCCTAAAACTGCCTTTTGAAGATTACATGGTGTAATGCGAATATCTGGCAAGGTCGAACTTGAAAGGAAAAGTAATAAGTTTTAGTTGGTCGTGGACGATAAAATATGCTTTGGGTTTATATCGTTGCAGTAAACCTTTATTTCGATAGGTACATAAATAAGACCTGATATCAAAACCGATACATAAAAGAATTTTTTCGTTTTCAGAAACTTGGTAGATATAAATGTAGAAGTTATTGATTAAATAATATTTGTAAAGAAACTTTTTAACTTAATGAAATTCTTTAAGGAAATATATATATTTTTTAATAACGATTTTTTCTCTTACCCCGTGTGGAATCCGACTGATTAGAATAGACCATGAGGATCGCTTAACGCGGTGTCGTAAAAGGCGACAAAGGTAAGTTGACGTCAGGCAGGCAGCCGGTTGTAAAATACCTAGCAAAATCTTATCACTGCATGTTTAAAACGTGTGCCAACCCGACTTAGAGTGAGATAAGGGCAGGGGAATGATGATGAACGGTTTTTGCTCTTAGTTATATTTATTTTGGGTTGATATCAGATATAAGATCTGATTCTTCAATCAAGATCTGCAGTTCTCTGCAATGCATTATCACAAATAGCAAAAGTTTGTCAAGATTTACTACTTACATATATTACTAATTTACTAATAATGAGAAAACATGGGATGAGCTAGTCTTAAATATAGTCTTTAATTTTTTAATGAGTTAATCTTGTATGTATGTATACAAGATTCATCATCATCATCATCTTCCTGCCCTTATCCCACTCTAAGTGGGGTCGGCACAACATGTTATAGACATGCTGTCACATGATTTGGCTGCGTTTTTACGACCGGCCGCCGGCCTGACGTCAACTTACCTCAGTCGTATTATACGACCCCTCGGTAAGAGAGTGGTCTATTCTACTAAACCGGATGCACACGGCGGGTCGACTTACCTTAGTCGCCTTTTACGACACCTCGGTAAGAAATAAAGTGGGTCTATACTACTCAGCCGGATACCATACGGCGGGTCGACTTACCTTAGTCGCATTTTACGACACCTCGGTAAGAAATGAGGGTGGTACTATTCTATTCACAGCGTCATACAAATATACATAACATACGAGTATAAGCATAGACCTCGAAAACCGGTCAGATCTCCAGCTCAAAGTTGTCTTAGCTAAAATAGTACAAAGTTATTCTACGTTTATCGATTTGGGAAGGCCTGAGCGATATTACGAAACGCCCAAATCAAGGTTTATTGGAAACGACACAAACCGAAGGAATATTTTATCGGGGAAAGTCGACCTATCTGAGAACTAGTAAAATTTAATACGTTGCCTTGGAAAATGTTTTCATAACATCGAGGTCCAAATTATCGTCATTTACACTCTGTTACGTTTTCCTTTTTAATCTTGTTTACACTCCGTTAATGAATTCACAACTCATACTTTATGGCAATAATAATTATTTATTTTAAGTAAATATTGAATATATCCTAAGTATACTATTTACTAAACTAAACTATTTTACAAAAACAAGCATTAAAAAAAAACAAATTAAAACTACTTAAATAATAACTAAAGAATAAAAATAAAAATTAATAAATATATATATATATATTTACACTAAATCAAAACCATCCATTCCATTGCAATGGGGTAGAGTTCCTAAAATACTGGCAGCGTTGCCCCTTTGTATGGCCAAACTTATTCGTTGGCCAAGGTAGCTGCCAGCTCTCGGGTCCCCGGTACGCTCTACGAGCCTTCTAACGAGCTCGTTGAAGAACGTATGAGCGTCCGGGCCCCATGGACCTAAGGTCTCTACACCAAAAGGCACAAAAATGAAGTTTCTATTTATGTCTTCATATTTGCGCCTCTTGGCATGTTCTGCATTAGTAGCTGCATTAAGTTAACATTTAAAACATCGTGAGAAATTTTCGTTAATTTTAATTGTTCTGCTCGTGGGCTTATATGAGTTAATTATATTTTATTACTAACTCTTATGTTGGCATTAAATATTATTTTCAGTTGCAGGTTAAGCAAATAAATTGGAATATGAATTAATTTATGTTGTTTTAAACAGCACGCGGGCTTCATATATAAGCTGTGGTTTGCTGGTATTATAATGCCGTCACAGTTCAATAATGTAAAGAATGGGATCTATACTTATCCTTATCCATATATCTTCCTCCGTGGAAAGAAGGATATGGAAAGATAGTTGATACCCTTGCAAAGCTTAAAAAAGTTATAAGTACAACTATAAAAATATAAATCTTTAAAAACAAATAGATTAGAGACAATCAAGACACTTTTTATAAATCTCAATATAATTTATAGAATTAGGCGTTACTTTGCGGAGGTCCATAATTTAAAAGTAATGAGAATATTATTTTGCTATAATCCGCGATAAATCGCGATTTTATCGCGGATTATAGAGAAATAATATTCTCATTACTTTTGTTTTAATCTCAATATGATCGGACTATCTTGACTGGCCCGTTAGCGTAGTGGGGAGTGAACTTGCATTGGGTCCTTGGGTTGCGGGTTCGATTCCCGCCGAAAATATTTTCTATAAACAATTTGTTGGTTCTTAGAGTCGGGGTGTATTTATTTAAGTATTTAAAATTATACAAAAATATTCACCAGTTGTCAGTCTACCATAACACAAGTATTAAGTTACTTTAGGGACGGACGACCGTGTGCGTAAGTGTCCCATATATTTATCATTTATTAATTTATTATTTATCTTGCTTCGATGCGGTGTGACTATGTCAGGCATTTAATCACATACAATGAATCCAAAATAGAAATTTTTATCTCATCGTTTTAATTTATTTTTTTTATGATTGCTGTTTCCAGTTTACACTACCACAGTAAAGCGTGATAGTAGTGCTGATCCTATTATATCAGTCATAATCATACCAACATCATACATTCATATTAACAGTTTAATCACCCTCAGTCAGTCGCAAACAAGATTTTCCATGTTAATACGAGTTTAGTGATTTGTGCTAAGACCAAAATAGGTATCAATTTCAAACAGATTCAGATCCGATAACGTGGGTAATTTGAAAGCAATTACCTATTGATACTTGCCGTTTACAGCTATGTTAATTACATCGCATTTTCGTCAAACTGTAATCTCTGAATCGATAGTATTATTACCCGTAATAGTAATCATACAACTTGCGCATAATCAGAATGCAATTTTGGATCTCATTAAAACATGACGTAGTATTAACCAGAAATTGAGGTTTTAGGTGCTAAAATGAGTTAAATATGGTATAAAAAAATAATAATATATTAAATGCATAATGTCTATTATGCATTTAATATATGACAGTACGTCAATATTATTCAATTCAATTGCAAAAATTAACTTCATTGCATATACATAAAAAGTGACGTAAAACAAAAACACACTACGATCAGCATCATCATCATCATCTTCCTGCCCTTATCCCACTCTAAATGGGATAAGGGCAGGAAGATGATGAAGGCACAACATGTTATAAACATGCTGTCACATGATTTGGTTTTTACGACCGGCCGCCCGCTTGACGTCAACTTACCTCAGTCGTACTTTACGACACCTCGGTAAGAAAGAGGGTGGTCTATTCTACTAAACCGGATACCACGCAGTGGGTCAACTTACCTTAGTCGTCTTTTACGACACCTCAGTAAGAAATGAGGTTGGTCTATTCTACTAAACCGGACTCTACCACACGGCGGAAAAAACACACTACCATACATGCTTATATTGGTGCTTTAAATACTTTTATTCTTAAATTTCTCATGAAAACAGGATATTTCAGACTGAGCCACCGTGAACCATAGTGAAGCTTAAACAGTCCTTCATTAATATTGTTTTTTTATCTATTATAAACCCTACATCTACCCCTATATCGAGAAAGCGTTCAAAATTTCTGAAGAGAAAGAAATGACCGTTTCAAAATCCATTTAGCCCATTCTATTACGATTTGGAGAAAGTTATTTTTAAATTACGTACAGTTAATACGTTTTTGAAGACAGTTTCGTGAATCCCTGATAATTATCTAAAATGTACAAAGGAATAAAGTAGATTTAACACGTATTATGTTAAATACAAAATTTGTTAGATTAAAAGCTAATAAAGTATGTTTACAATTTTGGGATAATGAGTTTATGACGACCATTTTATGACAATGATCCTACCATTGTCATAATGTCATCCTTATTAACTTAGTAAATGATTTTTTACCACGTATTACATATAATTTTTATGATAACACTGATGTTTGTAAGTGCAGTTATGAACAATTAATTAAATACTTCAATAAATTATTCTGGATGAATTATCTTACAGAAAATAAAAATAATATTATTTTATAAGAACGATATTTCTTCTTTACACTTATACAATAAAAAAATAGCCGTGTGGTATCCGGCTGAGTAGAATAGACCACCTTCATTTCTTACCGAGGTGTCGTAAAAGGCGACTAGGGTAAGTCGACCCGCCGTTTGGTATCCAGCTGGGTAGAATAGACCATCCTCATTCCTTACCGAGGTGTCGTAAAATACGACTAAGATAAGTTCGTAAAATAAGAAGCCAAATCATGTGACAACATGTTTATAAGATGTTGTGCAGACTTCACTTAGAGCGGGATAAGGACAGAAGAATGATGATACTTATACAATAAATAAGAAGAAATTTTCTCAAAAGTCAATGAATATATTCTTTTGCAACAACTTACCACTCTCCTCTCCGCACCTCTCCTCACCGCACCACAACCTCCACAGCTAACTTCACGTCTCTATGCTACAACCTCCACTCTCCTCTTTTTTCTTCCTCTTTCTGAATTATAATTGCGTTGGTAAAAACGTGTGACGTAAATAGCGAATGTCAATTATAGCTCTATTATTATTGCATTTGTAGCACTCGAAGTAGAAAAGGAAATAAAACAAATGTAATGGTATTAGAATCGTTAAAAAACAAACCAAATCTGTTATACGTTCGTGCTTCCCACGCAAGTGTAGAGGACGTGACATTTTATATGTCAGAAGTGAGGAAAGGACATCAAAGCGTTTCAATCTTAGTGAGTATAATATAAGGTAAGGTAAATATTTACATACATAACACGGTTGGCACAAACTGCCATTTAATACGTTAAGAGGAAGTCAAAAATATAATACATAAATAATACAGAAGCACTAACAAATCTACCCAAACAACAAAGCTCTAACCGTGACTTGATCAAAAAACGACCAGAAAGTTTTAATGTCTAAACAATACTTTTATAGACTTGTTTATCATCTAAATCTCACTAGCTGACCAAAATAGCTCAAACTGATAATAGGGAGCTGTTGAAGCCATAGGGTCTGTAAACCAAAAAACACACACAGTCTACTTTTTAGAAAGAATTGAAGAATTTCGCCCCACTTTGATTCTTCAGAAATAAACCTCGCCTCTTATATACCGTGCATTTAAGGTACCAAAGTTCTGCTGAAAAAATAACCAACATACGCGTCGCCTATACCATAAACCACGTCCTGGCCGTAATAAAAACTATGCCATACTCGGTGAACACCAGAGTCGATTGTCAAGCCCAAATTATTAACATTTGGGGCACTCATTTATTTGGGCAATCAGTAAAGTGCAAATTTGCATCATTCTCCTATTCTACTTATTGGTATGGCGCTGGGCAAGTGGTCACTAGGTGTCGCTGTTGCAGCGTCACATAAATTGGTGTTCTACGATGTAGGTTAAAAAAACTCGCACTAAGCACACAGGTTACTGTCCTGACGCGATATAAAAAAAACCCATCACGAAACACAGAACTAAAGAAGTATTTGCTTCAAAAAAAGTTAAATGCCAGTCGACCCTTTGATAGCATCATGTCTAGGAGAGTTGACCATGTTATGGAGATAATATAAGGTCACGTATATCTATGTCCGATAAGCTTTAGACTGCCGCCCACGCGTGTCGAACGAAGTCACGGACCAATATTTGTAGGTACAAAATAAATTAGATTTCATATTTGCCTCAATTTCTTACGTGAGAAAAGTTAATGTTATTGGCAGACGTCAAGATGATGAACGATGTGACGTCTACAGACTAGATTGGCAAATTCACCCTTGGGCCGTTCAAAAACCTATTCGGGGCCGGTCAATACCAGGAATTTCATAAGGTCTATTGATACGACAAATTGCTTCATGCTTGTTAGAATGATTGCTTTAGAAATGATATATGACAGTTGTGCCCTAATATGTACAAGGCTTTTTTATATTTCTTTTTTATAAAGATTGAATGTAACGACCCTGGACCCTGAATCATCAGGGGGTTATCTGATGATTCAGGGTCTTTAAATATCATCAAAATCACAAAAAAAAATTAAATTCATTTTGTACTAAACTATAAAAATCTGAACTATAAAAATATCTATTAATAAATCCTTAAGTACTAATAATAGCTAAGAGTAATATAAAACAAAAAATGCGATGAAAATAGAAACAAATTATGTAACTTTCTTTCTACTAATTTTGATAAAAAAACTAATTGTTTAAAATAATTTAGCTACTGGCAAAGATATCTAGTAAAGTTAAAATTACTACAAGCCTGAATTACAATAAAGGAACACTGTCTAGAGCAACAAGAAACAAAAGCCCGCGTGAAAGTTCACTTTGTCTCTGTTGTGAAATGTACGAGATGGAAATCCATTATGACCTCCCACTTGTTTTAGTGCACAGTTTTATTTGTTTATTATAATACTGTTTAAAAATAAAATGAACATCAACTTGGATTTAAAATTCTCGGTTATTTTATTATAGACAGGCTGTGCAGCTTCACCCGCATGGACATCAGTATGCCACAAATTTCTTATTCAATTGAAATTTAGAACATAAAAGTAGTTATCGTGAGACAATTGTAAGAGATTTTTGCATAACTTTCACCGTTTACTTAGGGCACGCATGGAAAGCTTTATATTTGGTCGTTTTTATAATATTTCTCTCTCTCCTATTCATCTTAGCGTGATGTCTTTAGCCTTTCTCGATAAATGGACTAACTTACATTCAAAGATTTTTTCAGTAGAGAGGAGGAGTAGGATTTGAGGAGGATAGAATATTCTCCGGAGTGACTAGACTGATTTTGATAGGACTTTCAATGGAAGATAGAGAAGGTTGTGGAGCAAACATAAATACTAGCTTTCGTTCCCGGGAGTCTGCATTTACGCGGAAAACCTTTGTGACACACTGATTCACACACGGGCGCAGCCGCTGTAACCGCTGGTAGATGCAAAGTTTTAAATAAATACTTAAATGCATAAGTACACCCAGACACGAAGAACCAACAAATAGTTTTTAGAAAATGTTGGTCCTCGGGAATCGAACCCGCGACCTGTGGAGCACCAACAGGCCAGTCACAGAAACAGTAATTTTATTGTAATTAAACTCTTTATGTTACTTGTTATAAAAAGTGCAGTATAGGTATATAATCAATACTATAAAAATACACATTGTTCTATGAATGAGAATAATAAAAATGATAATATTTTATCGTTATCATGATACCGACTGTAATATAAACAGTAACACTTGAGAAAGGAAAAATGTTTTGAGGACAGGAAATGTTTATGTGTAATCCTTAGGGCATACATTTTCGAACCTTCCGTAATACAACTCTGTAACAAATTTTAGACGTACTTTTACATTAATTCAAAAACATGTCAAGTGTTCTCTTACTGGAAGCCTAGTATTCTGTTAATGATTTTAAAAAAGTGAATATGCGTCACATCTAGCTGTAATCAAAATAAACATTTTTACAGAAACAACATATTTCTTAACAATAATTGAATAATTAAAAAGGGTGGTAGATTGCGTCACCTTCCCCACGTTACCTTACTTTTAATGGTGGGTTCAATCTTCCTGCAGACAGCTATGAATAAGATGCAAAAACTAATTTTAAATAATTCTGTTTTTTATATTCTTTTACATACATATAAGTATATCTATACTAATATATAAAGCTGAAGAGTTAGTTTGTTTCATTGATTCATTGTTTGCACGTGCTAATCTCAGGAACTACTAGACCGATTTGAAAAATTATTTTAGTGTAAGATAATCCATTTATTGAAGAAAACTATTAGTTACATAACATCACGCTGAGATGAATAGGAGAGGAGCAGCAACAAAAAATACTACGAAAACGGCAGGGCAGCGGGGATTAACCGCATGCTCATTTACCATCCATAAAAAAAGCTTAGTAGATCTAAGCTTAAATCCTAAAGCATAAAGTCTAAAGAAAAAAGATGGGCATACGGCTTTACGTACTAGCATGCAAGTTATGCATGAAAGTTAAAACGTGTTAAAATAACAAATAATAACAAAACCTCAGCGCACTTGTCACCAATATGAAAGAAATCTCACGTACAAATAATATTATAAAGCTGACGGCATAACAAAGAACAACTGTCTACAAACGACCGCCCGCATAAAAAGGCTGCCTCTGTCGCTAGCGAATTGTAGACGTGATGGAAATCTATTGTTATGTGCTCAAATATAATTTTTCAGAAACACAATTTACAACTTCGAGGTATTATGTTATTCTGTGTGAAAAATATTAACGGACACTATTTTCACCAGTTACGTTAAAATGAATTTACGATATTGTTATTTTCAAAAAAATATAAGATACGCGTATGTTATTAATATTGCAATGCAATTGCTTTATTATAAAACATTACTAACGTTTGTTAGAGAAGACGAATCAATATTCAAAATAACTAACTGCTAATAACTACTTCATTTTCAAATGTGGATGATAATAAGGCCTGAATTTGAAGATCGTTTCAGCTTCATACAAGACTGCGGTTTGATAATGTAAAATTGAAAATGTTTAAAAGATTGACCGCCGAGTTTCTTTCTGGTACTTCTCGGTAAGAGCAACATTCCGAACCAGTTGTAGCTTCGTTAATTCGAATTCGTTAAGACGATTCAAAAGTGCTTGAAAGAGCTTATTTGAATAAAGATTATTTTGATTTTATTTTTAATAGATTTAACATTTAAATATATACTAGAAATATACTTCTACTTATAAATAGGTAAGGTTATGTATTAAATCTATACTAATATATAAGGTGTAGAGTTTGTTTGTTTGAACGCGCTAATCTCAGGAAACGGCTGGATCGATTAAAAAAAATATTTTAGTGTAAAATAGTCCATTTATTGAGGAAGGCTATATAACATCACGCTAAAATGAATAGGAGAGAAGCAGCAAATAAAAATAGTACGAAAGCGGCATAATTTGAAGATTTGCTTGCGTGCGCTGAGTAAACGGAAATAGTTATTTAAAAATCATATATTACAAAAAAAAATTCCCTCTAAACGTTCTAAGTAAAAGTCCGCGACAGCATATATCTAACTTTTAAGGTTTACCCACTGTAACCATTTTTTGGTTAACGAAATACTATATTACGGTCTTTCCACGCGGGTGAAGCCGCTGGTGATTGCTAGTACATTTATAAAATTAAATTGACCATCTAGGGAACATACTCCTACTGAGTATCCAATTTCTCGTCTAAAACTCCTGAAGTTAGAGTGGCATGGGATAGTCTTCGGTGAGGCTAAGATTAATTATTCGTGTACCTAACTAGTTTTGGATTTAGTCAGTTAATATAATTTTAAGTGTTTTATCTCGTTACAGGTCTGTCGGCCGGCGGCAGTGACACAACGGACCCTGATGCCATATTCGCAGTGAACAACGTGACTGCCACCACTGATACTATGGTGCAACCTCACTTCGACAACACCACTAAACGGGAGTACACTGCGGCTGTGGGCCAACCCGCATATCTGCATTGCCGCGTCAAAAATTTGGGAGACAGATCTGTAAGTACCTAGAAGTGTTAAAGTATCGGCTTTGTATTATTTCATTTAAGAAGTTCTTATAACCTAACTATACGATACGATTCGGTCACAAATTCTATTATGTATAATATAGTATAATGGATTTTAGGTCTCACTTAATGATAAACGTGACGATGTATAGAACAATCAAGGTCTGAGCTTAATAGAACTTTCATATTTGCATTGTTAATAAATAAATATATGGGACACTTGCACACAGTCGTCCATCCCCTAAGTAAATAACTTAATACTTGCGTTATAGGTGATGGATAACTGGTAAACATATACATACATATATTATTTTAAATACGTACTTAAATACAAATATACACCCAGGCTCGAAGAACCAGCAAACTATTTATAGAAAATGTTAGCCCTTGGCGGGAATCGGGAATCTCATAGGCACCTTTGTAAAATATTGCATCATCGGACAGTCCATTTTACATATTAGTGCCTTTAGAATACTATTGAAATACTATTACGTAAAATTGTACGTGACCATATTTTGAGTCATAATGTGTATAGAATTTTGCACTTAAAATATAATGCAGAACCATTACGGATTGTTTTATCTATGAAAAAGGGATTTTAATATCATTTGATGCTACAGAACGAACGGGTTCAACGGGAATTTAGATAAAACTACCAGATGTTTTTAATATTCAGAAATTTTCAATAATTACAACCACAATATGGTTAAAGTAGGCATAAATCGTAGAAAGTAAGGTTAGTTTGTAGTTACTATGGAGGTGGCATTTTCCTTGAGTTAAAACCCCCAAAAATAAAGATAAAAAAAACCACAATAAATTAAGCAAATCCTTAAAAAAATATACAATAAAACCTTCCTCATGCATCGATGTATGCATTGATTGAAAACCGAATTAAAGTCTAGTAGTTTATTAGTTTAGTGGTTTTCTCTTTTATCTCGTTTAGTAGTTAATCACTTTATTGCGATTAGACACAAAGACGCGACGAGAAAATTTTGTCTCATAAATGTAATAAAAATAAAATCAACGCAACAAATTCAATCAATCTATAACTCAAAATCCTCCATAACACATTTTTTTTATTTTTCGTCGCATTTTCAGCACAAACATGTCACTTTACGCCAAGCTAAAAGTAAACATTCCAATACCAATCGGTCAAAGCTTCAAAATTTGCGGAACGTTTTTAACGGGGAAAAGCGAAAATTTTGCAACATATTTTACCTTTAAAACATCTCGCTTATGTTTTAAACATTCAATTTACTTTTTATACCTTCCTTCCTCATATAAGTTCAATTTAAAACAACCAAATTATTAACATTTATAAAGTTATTTCATCTCAATCGATGGTCATCCACTTCGGACATAGGTAAGTCTATCTAACGATGAATATACGCTCCCTGTCTGTCTTGTTTTACCAAAAATTAAATTAAAAAAAAAATAATATACTTATACTTGTAGTACGTTAAAGTCATTTAATATAAACTTTAAAGCAATTAATTACAATCAAATTCTTATTTTCACCACTTCAAAGGTATTTTTTTAGTCTAAATAAATCTAAATAAATTTTCAATTTAGCTTAAATGAAAGCTACGTGCTAATTGCTAATTGACCAACGTCTGTGAACAAATAATTTGAATGATTATCAAATTATCGAACCCTCTGTATTTTAATGAAACAAAATTTAGTTTGCTCTTAATTTTATTTCAATTCACTTTTATCAATATTAAAACAACGTTTGAGTGATTTTTATTCTGGAAGAAACGTGCAGAACTGGTTTATACAGAATTAAACTAATAACATATCATACTTATTCAAAATGGACTGGAGAAGAGTTTTGGAATCATAAATAAATTATTGATAAAATGATTGATACGAAAAGAAAAGAAACGACCTGATTCTATCCCACTACTGGGCATAGGCCTCCTCTTTCCTTTTTGGACTGTAGGGTTGAAGTTTTGATTCACGTCGCTACCCCAATACGAATTGTTAGGTTACACATATCCCCAGAAACCTCGAGAGATATGCTTTTCATAATATTCTCCTTCACCGAAAAGCATGTGATACATGCCAAATATTATATTAAGCTATTTATAGCCTTGATTTTATTGATTGGTATAAAAACATTTGAAATATTGCAAAAAGTATTGCACAACGCAGTAGTTTAAAATGATAATCGTCCGGCTAACCACCAGTAGGGTCACAGCTCTCAAAATGCATAAAGCGGTTTGCGGGAAACCGCAACGCAGTGCGCAGAGAGATAACGCTTACATATAATTTTTCGTTTGTGGGCAGCCGAAAAGCTGGCCGCATATACTGGTGGCAACGCAATGCGTGTAATCCATAATGATATCGTAAATGCAATACTTTGCCTCTCTTACTTTCTATCTCTCTCTCTCTGTTTGTCGCTTTCGCGGATAATTCACTTGAGTAATAGATGAAGTTGGAATTAATGCTTATAATTGAGCCAACCTTTAAAAAATCCTGTTCACCCTTTTTATACCAAGATACTTACCGCTATTAAGTAATATAAATACAAGACATTAAAAAAATATATATTATATTTATAATATTATTATGACTAGTAGGAGATATTGACTTAAATAAACTTTTATTATAAATCGTTACTACATATCTAATTTTTCGATTGCATTTCGAGTTACCCTCGAAACAAAACTGTCATTAAAAAAATATGCTGCAATCACCACCAAACTTTACAAAATTACCCGCTGGGTTAAAAAGATTGCGTAAAAATTTCATCAAAATCGGTCAAACCGTTTCAGAATTTATAAGAACGTACATACATAATACTTTATATATTTTTTATTGTTCATTTAACAGCAAATCAAACTTTGTTACCATTACGCCAATAAGTATGAAAAAGAGTAAATCGCTTTTAAAATAATAAAGTGTTATTAATACTACACGAATAGACATATTTTCACACAAAATATAAATAGCTTCATGTCGCTGTCTCAATTGCTTATTATCACGTACCTTTAAACATCGTTATTACAAACGATCACAAAAGCAATAATGGCAACCCCTATTGAAATGAAACGCGGGGGTTAAGTGCAGAATCCATTTGATTTTAAATCTAGGCTAATCGGATTTGATCAGATAGTCGCGTTGAGAGATCTTTTGCCAATTGCAATGATAGATTCGAGCTACGATAAACATTTTAAGATATAAACTTTTGTGTAGATATGTTACTAGTAAGATGTATAATCCAATATAGTATAGAATACTAGCTGTCCGGCCACGTGTTGCTGTGTCTCATTTTGGTTTCAAAGTCTCTTTGAAACAGAACTTAACAGTTAAAAAAATGCTCCGATCCGTTAATGCTCCGATCACCTATGTTAAGTTTGTCTAAAATTTCATTAAAATCAATCCAGGCGTGTCGGGGTCATCTATATTTATATACTTACACTATTATTAAGGTCGGATAGGATTGAAAATTTACCAGCCTAATAATAATAAATAAATATATGACACATAATCTATACTTATATAAGAAGCTGAAGAGTTTATTTGTTTGATTGATTGATTGTTTGAACGCGCTAATCTCAGGAACTACTGGACCGATTTAAAAAATTCTTTGAGTCTAAGATTGTCCATTTATCGAGAAACGCTATAAAAAATCATGTACTACAAAATTGTTCCCCTCTAAAAGTTCTACATAAAAGTCCGCGACAGCATATGTCTAGCTTATAGGGTTAACCCAATTTTACCACTTTTATGGTTATGAAAATTCTATATTACGGTTTTAATCTTTTCACGCGGGTGGAGCCGCTGGCGAAAGCTAGTATAATATATAACACATACGGTCGTCCGTCCCCAAAGTAAGTAACTTAATTGTGTTATGGGTGACAGACAACTGGTAAATATATACATACATAATTATTTTAATTCATATTTAAATACAAATGTCGAAAAAACGGTGTAAGCTCAATTAATCGTGTACAGATCAGCAAACATTTTGTATAATGAAAAAGGAAAATCGCATTAAACACCGACAGTTTACGGGACGTGACTTTCCGACCGCCGGTAGCCTGTTTGGTATTTGATTTTCAATTAGAGCTATACAAAGCGTCTGAAGAGCCATCGCAAAATGAAGATGGGGTCAATTAACGTTCGCGCCGGCTTTCATTAGACCTAAAGCCAATAAAATACAATTATTAACTTTAACTAAGCACCTTCAATGGCGTGTTAAATGTTTGAATGGAATGTGAATTTAGAATAATCAAACGTGAAATCCGAAGATTTATTATATCGGAGGATTTGAATTAACACAACTTAATTGTAGTTTACAACGTAACATTTGTATTGTTTCATAAAATATTAAATAATTGCTTTTACGAATGTCTACATCAGTGTGGACTTGGAGATGACTTGCACATTTATAGGATAACTAGCAAACGGCAGCGGATCCGCCCGCGTGTATCAAAAAATTGTTCCCCTCTAAAAGTTCTAAAGAAAAGTCCGCGACAGCATATGTCTAGCTTTTAAAATTAAACAATTTAACAATTTTTATGATTCCAAAGGACTATATTACGGTTTAAATATTTCCACGCGGGCGCAGCCGCTGGTAAAACAATGAAATTATAAAATATATGAATCAATTACACACATGGTCGTCTGTCCTCAAAGCAAGTAACATAACACAAATATATACATATATAGTTTTAAATACGTACTTACATAAATACAGTTAGACTTGACAAACATATATATTATTTTTAGGAAATGTCAGCACTCGGTGGCTATCGAATCGGCGACCTCTCGCACTAAAGACAGGGTCACTACCACCTGCATAAACGTATATGTATGCAATACTGGCCGTATAGATATCCATTAATATAATTTCTTACCGAGGTGTCGTAAAAGGCGACTAAGGTAAGTTGGCATTAGGCAGGCGGTCAGTCATAAAATAACCAAATCATGTAACAACATGCTTATAACATGTTGTACCCCATTTAGAGTGGGATAAGGGCAGGAGAATGATGTTGTAAGTAAATTTCAAAGTTTAAAACTAGAAACTTTGTGTTTTATTTTCAGTTGGTGCAGCAAATGTTGTGTTAATACTACTAAAATTCAATACAAATACTTCAGACACCGTATTGAGGCGAAATAGTACATTTGGATCGAAGCCAAGCCAAGGCGTTGGTGATTTTAAAACTTTTATTTGTTACTGTACTTTTGTTTCCCGGAATTTTAATGTAAATCGAAATCAAATTTTTGGGAGAACACTCTTTTTCCTAAACCTATTTAATTTTATTCTATTTAAAACTAGCATACCCAGCCCACTTCGCTGGCCTTTAAATATTCTAATGATCTTGGGCTTACCACCAAAGGTAAAAATCGTAAAATGTCTTTTATATATCCAGAAAATTAAATGAATTAATAAAAATAAAGTACTGCCCATAACATGTTTTCTATTAAAGAAACATTCCTTGTTTCTTAATTCTTGTTTTTTTAAATAAACGTTACAAGGCAAAACATAGTTCTCTAACCCTTGTACACTATTAACAGATAAATAAATAAAAAAATATCTTTGCGATCAATGCAATTAATTTTTGTTGCTAAATATCGACTACCCGGATATCTTATAGTAGGTACTAAAAACTTAACACTTAACAAACATAATATTAACTGCGCAATTAATTTTATGCATACGAAACATTTATAGTTTTCTAGTAAAGACATAACAAAAGATATGTAAAATCCCTTAAAAAAATATAAGCTCTCAGACACACAGAGCTTTCGCACGGTACCGAGTTTGGGGGGAAAAATGTGGCTAAACACAACTCGTGCTGGCACTAATTCAGGAAATGTTCTACCCTTAAACGGATTGACCCACTTTATTCTTACAATATATTTTAAAGTTTATATTACAAAACCCCACACATATAAACTTAGTTGGGTACACGGTGGCACCTAACTAAGCTTAGGTTGATATATTTAGTGGACAAAAATACGTAAGGTATGGATTTTGTTACATAATTATAGTAGGCGTTACTTTGCGAAATTCCATAGCACAAAAGTTATGATATAATTATTTTTCTATAATCTGGGTTTGTTAATAAAATCTATGTAATGCTAAGTGTAGGAAGAAAAACCGTTCTCATAACCAATACATGCAGGATTCGCTACCACGTATCACATGACATGACCTCCAATAGCAGACTACACAAGCACTACACACACTAACTACACATCATAATCATCAACCTGTCTCTGTTTACTGTTGGACATAGGTCTCTCCGTACTTATATTCTAAATAAAAGTCCTACTTACTACACATATGCTACACTATTAAAATAATCATATGGCCACATCAATAATGTTGTGGCCATAAGAAATAGAAGTAATGAGAAGCACAAAAAAATGTAGACTTAGCATTATGTCAATAGACGAATTAAAAAAAACCTAGAAAGCCGCCGAATCCAGACTAAATCCATAGCTAAAGAATCCCTTCAAATACCTAATTGTGGATTTTGGTTGAATACAAAAACAGCAATATGATAAATGATAATATAAGCAATTTATAGAATGAGGGCGTTACTTTGCGGAGGTCCATAATACAATAGCAATTAAAATATTCGAAATTGTGGTCGATCTTCTGACGATACTTCGGTTGCAAGATGAAATGATTGTTGCGATTGTGGTAGGTAATGTGTGTATTGGTTTTGTACTGTTGTGTTCTTGGTGGCGAGTAGTTAAAATATTACTATTATTGTTTTAATTATGAGAACGGACAGTACATTCAAAGTTTAGCATTACATATTTTTGCTTTCAACGCCGTGTGGTATCCGGCTGAATAGAATAGTACCACCCTCATTTCTTACCGAGGTGTCGTAAAAGGCGACTAAGGTAAGTCGACCCGCCGTGTGGTATCTGGCTGAGTAGAATAGACCAACTTCACTTTTTACCGAGGTGTCGTAAAAGGCGACTAAGCTACTACTAAGCTACTAAGTTATTTTTTAGTTTTTTTTTTTTTACAGGTTGTATTAATTTTCTTTTTTATTCATTCTTTATTCATTCTTTCTTTTTTTTAAACTTTATGATTATATAAAATTACTATAGTTAAATTATATCTCTCAGTTGTCGTAACTTAGTTTGAAAGTTGTTATTACCTTTAATTAAAATACCACTTATTTTAAGTTGTTCAATGTATTAGAGTAATGTGAAGTGTGTATTTTGTTGGTGATCTATAAATAAATAAATAAATAAAAAAAGTTGACTCACCGTGTGGTATCCGGTTTAGTAGAATAGACCACCCTCTTTCTTACCAAGGTGTCGTAAAATACGACTGAGATAAGTTGACGTCAGGTAGGCGGCCGGACGTAAAAACGCAGCCAAATCATGTGACAGCGTGTTTATGACAATGTGTGCCGACCCCACGTAGAGTGGGATAAGGACAGGAAGAAGATGATATTTTTGCTTTCAATACGGTTTATAGCAAAATAATATTTTCATTACTTTTATGTATTGTATATAGTTGAAGAATCAACTCAGCTTTAATTACTATAATATTATAGCAAAATAATATATTACTTTTATGTATTATTTATAGTAACCTGAAGAGTCAACTCAGTTTTAATTACTAGAAGCAGTGAAGTACTAAGAATGTCAGAAACTGCAAAACTAGTTTCAACAAAGGCCGTCTTCCTCAGGCATCTCGCGTTTTCCACTCACGAGTTTGTTACACAATAGTCCGTTCAACTCGGAAACACGCTACATGTTAATATAATTTTCGATATCAGTCGATGACAAATTAACGTTTATAAGGTATTTGTTAACCACTAGTGTGTAACATAGACAAATATTGTTTGAAATTTGTTCATAGCGGTAGTATTATACATAAAGTGGAGGAGCCATAAATAAACATGTGAGTGCAAGTGTCCAAGAAAAAATAAAAGAGTTAAGATAAGAGACCCATACTTATCTTAAACTTTAATATTTAAATGAGTTAATCTTGTATGTATATAATATATAGATATATTTTTTAATTTCGGTAATAGCTCCAATGATTTTCATGAAATTCGGCATGTAGGGGTTTTTGGGAGGAAAAATTAGATCTAACTAGGTTTCAAAAATATGTCTTTTTATCACTGTTTTCGGGAAAATGCAAAAATTTAAAAGCAATTTTCGCTGTCAAATCTAAAGACATAATACCTTATTTGGGGAACAGGCGGTCTAGAGCGGTGAAAATACCTAAGTTTAAACGTACCTAAGTTCTGCTCAACAAATTTTTTTTTAATTTTTTTGAATTCAATTTTTATTTATTTTACGACGAAGTAAGAATAAACAATCGTCATTCTCCTGCCCTTATCCCACTTTAAGTGTGGTCGGCACAACATGTTTTACCCATATTGCGATGAGATTTGGCTAGATACTTACGACCTTGCCTGACGTTAACTTACCTTAGTCGCCTTTTACGACACCTCGGTAAGAAATGAAGGTGGTCTGTTCTACTCAGCCGTATACCAAACGGCACCTACTCCGCAGAATAGCACGCGGCATGGATTAAGAATAAACAATATAGACAAAACAATGAAAATAATTTTCTTTACAATTAATAGAAGCGCAAGGAAAAATTCCAAGTATTTAATAAGGTTGACATTCAAACCAACAAAATGAAAAAAGTTCAATAATCCTCGGTCCTTTGGTCCAAGAACTTTGCAGGCGACAAAAGTTGCTCACGTAAACTTTTCAAACTGTCCCTGGAGATTATTATTTCATCAAATTCACAGATTTATTCCTACCCAAAACTCCGGCAGTTTGCATCGTACTTAACACTAAGAAGTACTTTTTTGTATTT
Organism: Morpho helenor; assembly: GCA_029227775.1. Lineage (NCBI taxonomy): Eukaryota > Metazoa > Arthropoda > Insecta > Lepidoptera > Nymphalidae > Morpho > Morpho helenor. Next base: position 8,810,358 of record JARGCU010000006.1, read on the forward strand.
GGAATGATAAAAAAGAAAACCGTTATAAAGTTGTCGGTACACCTAATAAAGGATTTACAAACACTTTATCTTTGGTCGTTGCGACCCCAGCTGTTCATCCCATATGTTCGAAATTCGATTTTCAAACGTTTGCCGTTCCCACTTCACTCTACCATAAATATATTTCTGACTTTAATTATGTTTAAATTATTTTACCTAGACCCGTCGCAGTACAAAATCTAGCAGTCATATAAAATGTGGTTCACTATAGCTTCAATTAATTTATCGGTAATATGTATGATCGAGAATATCATAATACACTCATTTAAATAAAAAAACTATCCTCATAATACTCTTAATATATAAAATAAAAAATGGTGAATGCTTATTAATTACAAGTCCGCCACTAAAGAATAACTTTATCGATTTGGTCTTTTCTGCATTTCCAATATTATGAATGAGGTTTTTAGAAAATGTAGAGAAAATTGAGTAGAATAAACCACCCTCTTAATTACCGAGGTATACGACTAAGGTAAGTCGACCCACCGCGTGGTATGCGGATGAGTAGAATAGACCAACCTCATTTCTTACCGAGATTTCCTAAAAGACGACTAAGGTAATTTGACGTCAGGCAGACGACCGGTCAAATATGGCCGAAGCCAAATCATGTGACAACATGTTTATAATGTGTTGTGCTGACCCCACTAGAGTGGGATAAGGGCAGCAGGATGATGTAGAAAGAACTGAAAAGTACCAGAAAAACTGAGAAAGCTTTTTTATGTGACATTTAGACAGAAAATGTCAGATGGTTTAGTTGTTAGAAATATGAATTTGGTTGCCCTGCAACCAACGTTTTTAAATTACTATATACTATTATATAGTTTTTTTAATAAATTGACTGTACGTGACTTTTCAAGCACTAAACTTCTGAGTATGAGATTTGATTTTCAGTAAGTTATGAGAAATATCCTGTAAGTTTCCGCTAAAGCTGCGGGAGGATAAACTGGAAAATTGGGTCGAGTTGGTACAGTGCACTTGGAACAAAGCCAGTCAAAGCCAGAACGATTTGCTTGTTTTTTTAAAGTAAAAGCTTGAGAATTTTAAGTGTTATAGTAGTTGTAAATACTAAATCAATGTGTACTGTAAACAGTCAAATATAATGTTAATAGTAGGTACTGTCGAAATGTAAAAATCTAACAGTTTGAAATGAACTTACCACTGATAACCATAACCCAAAGCAAAACAGACGGACTTACAGACAGACAGTATTATGTAGGAATTGTAAGGAATGATTACCTATTTAAATGTATGTAAGACAGATCTTCGACTTTCCTCCATACATACATATGACTATATAACACTAAACTTACTTCCTACTTACTTATAGCTGATAGATTTTTAAATATCAATTAGGGGTATCATTTTTTTATGAAAATAACTGGCTATGAATGAAAGAAGTTTGAAACCCGAGAGAAAATAGTATAAGTAGTGATGATCACACACTCAATGTATTACAACATCACTAGTTTGATTTAATTACTTTAATACATTTATTTCTATAAATAAATGTAATAATTTCATTTATTATATTATATTTAATATATATATTACAATATCATTTTCTTACACTCACTGTATTAATATTTACCTCTATTTTAATTTTAGACTGGTTGGCTGGAAGAGATTGCGATTTCGGAATAAGCTCGCCATTGCATGTTATGTTGTTTTTTTTCCTATTATTTTTATATAAATTAATGCAATAAAGAGATAACAAACAAACAAACAAACAAACAAACAAACGTAATATTTTCTCATCTAATATTAAGCATTATACTAGTTTAGCGACCGCTACACACTAAAACCATAAAATTTATCTTTATTTATTTGAGACATTACTGAACAAAATGCTATACCATTTACTTCGCGGTCTGAATAGAAATTGGTCAATTAGTAGGCGTTGGCTGTAATAATATATTTATTTCGTAACGCGTACTTAGCCAGAGAAGAATAAAAAATAACTTGACGAACGCCATGTTCGTAAAAAATTCAGATAGTAAATAGCGGGCACAACCGTAATACATACGGAAAAGGCTGATGAATTTCCCAGGGGTTAAATTATGTTATCGAGAGTTTACCTTCTAGTAGTGACTGCACAAATAATGTCATGACTTTCATGCCGTATTTTGAATCAGTTACTCCACCCAAAAGCGCTTTTTAAAAACATTCAACAATAAATTCACCAAGCGGAGGTAGCGGTATGGTTAGGGTAACGGACTTGCGATCAAGAGGTCGTGGGTTCGAATCCCGGCTATTATACTATCGACGTAAAACCACTCCTAACACAAGCATTTAGATTAGCTTATAGATTTTATGAAGTATGACATGCATATAATAGGAGTAGCGCCAGAGTTGACCAATGACAGAAGAGCATGGATGAGAAAACATGTTTAAGCCCCACTTAGAGTGGGATAAGTGCAGGAAATTGATGATTTTAGCCTCCAACTAAACCAGAGGACTTGCCACATCAACTAGAAATAGGTCTTAGTTGTTTTAGTTATGTTATTTTTGTTATTACGTCTTTATAAAAGTGAAGCGTTGAGGTATCTGGCTGAGTAGAATAGACCAACCTCATTTCTTACCGAGGTTTCGTAAAAGGCAACTAAGGTAAGTAGACCCGCCGTGTGCTATCCGGCTGAGTAAAATAGACTGGCATCATTTCTTACCGAGGTGTCGTAAAAGGCGACTAAGGTATGTTGACGTCAGGCAGGCGGCCGGTCGTAAAATACAAAGCCAAATCAAATGACAAAATGTTTACAAGATGTTGTGCCGACACCACTTAGAGTGGGATAAGGGCATGATGACGTCTTTATAAATGGTTTTTTTTTTTAATTCTATAAATATATTTGTTGTATGAGCCTATTTGTCTCCATAGGCAACCTTTTGAAGCTAGTTTAAACAGTAAAATACAACATTGACAAAGTAAATTTCGCCCAGGCCTCTCAAGTTCCACGTTAAGTTTATCATTTAGCCGCAATTAATGTAACTTTGGCGTCATAAACACAGAAAGACGTATGTACCGCTTACACCAGTTGTTAACCCGGTGTGTGTGTTACAAACTCGTTTAAAGTTACATCGTGCGACGTAAATAGGTCTACAATACGATTAAACATTTAGGAAACAATTAACTTTATGACCGCCCGAATGTTTAACATAGAGGAAATTATTTGTGGTTACATGATAGTAATAATTATGACTATAATTTCCTTGCTTATTTGTTTGTGACATGCGACCGTATTATTCGTGTTTTTACCGCAAAGTTTTAGAGCAAAAGTGTATAATTTCCTCGGTATATAGATACTATTTATTTATTTATGTACCAAAAAAAAAATACAAAAATGCAGTTAAATGGAAAACAAGTACAAAGGATAACTTATCTCTATAAGATCTCTGCCAGCGACTCTTGGCGGTTGGATAACTGATAGCCCAGCGGTGAGACCGTGCGACTCTAAGAGGGGTCACGGGTTCAAACCCCGAGCAGGCATCAATGAGTTTTTCTCTAAAATATTACTTATTGATATTTGCAATTTATCACACGCTTTTCGGTGAAGGAAAACTTCGTGAGGAAATTTGCAAATATCTTCAAAAACACATTACACATGCGCTACACATATTTGCGACAACAATCACAACGATCTTTTCGCTACTACAAAATCGCAAATCTTCTTATTATGCTTTGGTTAGGGGGCGAAACGATCGTTGAGATTCTCGTAGTGAATGTGGGTAGTGTTTGTGTAGTGTGAACTAATCCTGCATATATAAGTTGAGAACGGTTTTGCTTCCTATATTTAGCATCACATAGATTTTCTTCACAAACGCGGATTAAAGCTAAAAACTATCATAACTTTTGTACTGCAAAATTTCCTTAACTTTGACTGGCAATGTTCAAATATAAGGATGCAAAATTTTTCACCAACAAAGTCTTAGTGATTGCAGTTTTGACAAACGTTTCATTCGTTCCTTTCATTTTTTCCAGCAATTTCTGTGAGTGAAAACCTTTTCAACGTTACAAACATTGAATCCTAAAAAAGGATCGATGGGTGTTGACACAAAAGACTTTTATGTGGTGTCGGACTCTTTTTTTTTTTAATTGTTGGAGGACCAGAAGTTACGATACTGACTTTATATAGCGACCTTCACTTTTTAATAGTAGATCCTAATTGCATAGAATGATTTCAAACTTTTAGCGTAATTATGTTCCAGTTCTTATTAACAATAATAAATAAATGTTAGTCAAGCCGTGTGGTATCCGACTAAGTAGAATTCTATTCTGCTAGTGGGTCTCCACCCTCTGTCTTATCGAGATGTCGTAAAAGGTGACTAAGGTGGGATACCGTCGGGCAGGCGGCCGGTCGTAAAATGTCTAGACAAATAAAGTGACATCATATTTATTACATGTTGTGCTGACCCCACTTAGAGTGGGATAAGAGCATGAGAATAATGAAAATGAGAATTTCATTCTGAAAATTTTGGTATGTAATTCATATTATCAATTTATCATGCGCTTATTGTTGATAGCGAATTTCCGAAGAATGCCTGAGTTATATGTAAACTGCTAAACTGTATTTCAATAGTGTGTTATATTGATTACAATTTCAATTTTTATCTGAAATTTATAAAGTATAATTATTATGTATAACATAATAATAAGTATAAAAGCTATAATAATACAAAGCTATAAAAACTATGTGCTAATCATTTATTCGACTTATGTAATTTGCATATAAGGTAGACTGTATTTGCCCAATATTAAATGTTAACATCTCATTAATACGAATACATCTACAACGAAGCAAATGATTAATTTAATTAAGTGTAAAATTATTTTTTAAGTTTATATTCCTATAGACAAAAATCTTTTTTCGATTTTCAGATCTTATACACACTCTCATCTACGTCTTAATGAGAACTTTTGACCTAGATTCAATTAATGACCACTTTACCGATGCACCTGGTACAGTTACTGTCCAAACTCATTAAATTTATTACAATATTATTTTAATTATCAGAATTATTCTTAATTAAAATTGAAAGGCTAAAGTTGTTAAATATAAGCGTTAAACATTAAAATCTTTAACAATAGATCTTGTTCACTATATGTCTTATGGGAAAACCTAAAGTCGATCGACTTTTTCAGTGAAAAGCTCTATTTTGAGTATCTGTTTGTTTGTTAAATATAAAATGATAAAAAAAAAACAACAATTGCAATGGCGGGCTTATTCCGGAATTGGAATCTCAGAAGTAAATATTAAGTAGTATTAATATAAAAATGAAACTTAATTAATAATAACAATCAGAAATTGAATTTAAATTACTATCTAATAATAAATAATATTATCACTACATATTATAAAACAAAGTCCATATTTCCGTATGTACGCATAAAACTTTAAAACTACGCAACCGATTTTGATGCGGTTTTTTTTAATAGATAGAGTGATTCCAAAGGAAGGTTTGTACGTATAATAACATTCAATACGAAGTAGAGAAATAATGTAATTTTTGAGGTTTCTGTAAATAATTACATTTTTTTCCGCTTACATTGCAAACGCAGGCTAAACCCTACGAGATTTATCAAAATGATGTATTAAGTATTTGTACACCTTAAAAAGGTCTACAGAAAAGTCCGCGATGGTATATATCTATCTCTTATGGATAACCCACAATAGCAGTTTTTTTCATTTACTTTTTACGAAAAATGATGCCTTATGTTCAAAGCAATTTTTATACAATACAGCATTAATCCTTATCCAATTGAGTACCTTAAATAAATTGTTGATTTAATATAGATCAATATTGCCGTTTACAGCATGTAATTTAAGTGAACATTTTCGGAGATATTACAGATTTAAAATCTCGCGAGGAGGCCGCGCTTAGACCTATAAGCACTTCGAATTAAGCAGCGACCGGCGGCGCAATTAAATGTCCTTCTTTCAAGTTTATATTGTCTAATGATAAGAAAGCTATGAATGTTGTATGTAAAGACATTGTCTAATCAATTGCAAAAATAAATAATATCACTACATAGTATAAAACAAAGTCGCATTCTCTGTCTGTGCCTATGTCCGTATATCCCTATGTATGCTTCAATCTTTAAAACTATGCAACTGATTTTGATGCGGTTTTTTTTTAATAGATAGAGTGATTTTAGAGGAAGGTTTACATGTCTAATAACATTGAATATGGAGTAGAGAAATACTGTAATTTTTGGGGTTTCTAATGTGATGTAAATAATTACATTTTTTCCGCTTACATTGCAAACGCAGGCTAAACCCTACGAGATTTATCAAAATGATGTACTAAGTATTTGTACACCATGAAAAGGTCTACAGAAAAGTCCGCGATAGTATATGCCTATCTCTTATGGATAACCCACAATAGCAGTTTTTGTCATTTACTTTTTACGAAAAATGATGCCTTATGTTCAAAGCAATTTTTATAAAATACAGCATTAATCCACTTAAGAACCTTAAATATATTGTTTATTTAATATTGATCAATATGACCATTTATAGCATGTAATTTAAATAAACAGTTTCGAAGATATTACAGATTTAAAATGCAGGGGCCGCGCCGCGAGCCTATAAATAGCGCGTCGGAGGTCGCGGTTCACCTCTCGGCGATGCTTCCGCGCTCGCCCGTCTTATCGGTGACGCTGTCAAAGCCATTAGGGCTAACAGCATTAGTCAAATTCGAAAAAAAAAAACGCGGTTCGCCCTTTAACCATTTGAATTTAGCAGCGATCGGACGCATTTATGATCGGAGCTCTCTAGCGAGGAAAATAACAATCACTACATATTATAAAACAAAGTCCATATTTCCCTATGTATGCATAAAACTTTAAAACTACGCAACAGATTTTGATGCGGTTTTTTTTAATAGATAGAGTGATTCCAGAGGAAGGTTTGTACGTATAATAACATTCAATACGGAGTAGAGAAATACTGTAATTTTTGAGGTTTCTGTAAATAATTACATTTTTTTTCGCTTACATTGCAAACGCAGGCTAAACCCTACGAGATTTATCAAAATAATGTACTAAGTATTTGTACACATTGAAAAGGTCTACAGAAAAGTCCGCGATGGTATATGTCTATCGCTTATGGATAACCCACTAAAGCATTTTTTGTCGTTTACTTTTTACGAAAAATAATGCCTTATTTTTGAAGCAATTCTTATACAATACAGCATTAATCCTTATCCAATTAAGTACCTTAAATAAATAGTTGATTTAATATAGATCAATATGGCCGTGTACAGCATGTAATTTAAGTGAACATTTTCGGAGATATTACAGATTTAAAATGCCGTGAGGAGGGCGCACTTCGCCCTATAACACTTCGACTTTAGCAGCGATGTCGCTCTTTCAAGAGTTTGTTTAAAGACATTCTGTAATTAATTGTAAAAATAAAATACATAGGGAAAATATAAAAGTAAATAAGTAATAATGTACTATATGAATTTAGATATTCCAAAGATAGCAGGAAATCTTCTTGGTATAGGGAAAGGAAATTGTTTTTCTCCAAATTTAACGCTACGGCCACGGGCAGCAATGAATAAATCAAAACAACTGGATCAATTTTAATCATTTTTTTTACACTGACTGACATGGGATATATATTTTATACCCATGCGAAGCAGGGGCAGGTCGCTAGTAATAAATATGATAATATAACAAATATAATAATATAATAAATACAATAAAATATATTTATAATAAAGTGTAAGTATCACTAATAGACAAGTTATCACATGATTCAGCTACGTTTTTACGACCGGCCGCTTACCTGAAGTCAACTTACCTTAGTCATATTTTACGACACCTCGGTAAGAGAGAGGGTGGTCTATTCTACTGAACCGGATACCATGCGGTGCGTCAACTTACCTTAGTCACCTTTTAGGACACCTCGGTAAGAAATGAGGGTCGACTATTCTACTCAGCCGGATACCACACGGCTTTTGCATTATAAGGAAACTATTTTTTCAAATTTAATTCACTATTTTAATTTGCTTTTTATTGAAGCAACAATATGGTAAAAAATGTTTTAAGTCTAGACTGTTTTATTTTGTTATGTCACGGTTAAGTGTATTTTTTGCATAAAAATACTAACAACGCAAAGAAAAACAATTTCGTGCAAAAGTTGGCGACAAACATGACCATAACTTTCATAAACAGCGACCGTAAAAATCAGATAAAGGTGGCAAAGTCACTATTTGTTATTATTGTGCGGCGATAAGCGTCTCTGCAACACATTCACGAAAATCGCAATAACTGTAATAAATCGCTGTTTTTGAAATAAAGACTTACTTTACTAGTTAAGTTGTCTAAAGCAACATCTGTCAATACATTTTAATTTTAGTTGTAAATATAAGTAACGACCTTTTACTTTCTCACTGCTGGGTGTAGGCTTTCTCGATCCCTTTTTAAAGAAAAAGTTTGGAGATAATACCTACATGTTGCTCCAATGGATTAGTTGATTACACTCATCCCTAGAATTCGCCAGAGATATGAACGTTTCCTCACGAAGTTTTCATCTACCGTTTGTCTGTGTGATAAATTGCAATTATCAATTAAACAAATAATTATTAACGCAATAACTCATTGGTGCTTGGGCAAAGTTTTAGGGTGGTCAATCCAGTTGTCCCTCTGATTAGCAGAAGACAAATTGGATGCCCAGCAATGGTGGAACCTTCGGGTTGCGAGGAAGAAAACCTCTATTCAAAATAACCCGGTGGGGATTGATTCTTTGTTCTTGTTTGAATCCGTGAACCTCTCAAAAGAGTATTAGGGTACTGGGATATCACAGCTCCAAATACAGTATAATCAAATGATGATAAACTAGTCAGTTTGACTTGATAATTGCTAGTCAGATTAATATAATATATTCCGTTAATAAAACCAATATTATAATATTTGTACTACTTTAAAAAAATAATTACGCTTTCCATTCCCTATAGAAATGTGAAGCAGAATTTAGTTTAAAGTCTTAGAAAAGTTAACGTTTATTATGAAGGTTAAATTATTTTTGTACAACTAGTCTTATTGGAAAGTAAGAGATCAGAGGTAGCAAGAAACTTTGGGAAACTGTAGATAACACAAACATTAGTTGAAGGTAAACATTTTCATTCTAGGCTTTGTTATTTTACTAGGCCACGCCGTTAACAGGGTGTCGTTAACATGAAACACCGTGTATGCCAATTACTCCGACCATAAACTTAATGTATATGTTTGTAATTCGTTGTAAGTAAGGAATTAGAAACAAATAAGTGACTGGAAAATCTGTAAGTGAAATTCTTTTGTCATTACTCTAATTGCTATTTACTATTTCATTTCTTTGTACAATTTAAATGTATTCTTAATAAATAACAAGAAAAAGTAAGAATAAAATTATTTTGCTATAATCCGCGATAAAGTAAATAGAAAATACATATAATGTAGAGTGGACTATCCAACCATGCACACATGCAGCATTCGTAAAAAAAAGCACAAACCTCCACTACCGCTACCACTGTACCTACACAAGCATTACACACGTTCACTATCACACATCCTTGCAAATTTTGAATTTCAAAACATTAGTATTAAGATAAAGATGTAAAGTAATATAGAAGTATAATAAATTATATCATAATATTGGCGAATGCTGTCATAAATATACATCAAGTCACTTACTAGTAACAATAGTTTGAGTGTAAAATTTTTAACAGCGTCAAAGTTGCTAATTCAATTCAATCCTTGAAGTTACCATAACTTTCAGGCGAACGTAAAAATTCGGATAATGGCACTGCACGGTCCAAAAAGCAGCATTTGAAACTACGATTCAAGCGCAAAACGACAAAAGTTAAAGTTTTCGTAAAATCCGTTCCCAATTGCCAATCTGAACTAATCGTATTTGAATTGTTGAATTTAGGGCGAATTTTATATTACTTACGTCCAATGCATTCAGCGTAACTTACTTTTTATATCTTAAATTTTTAGTTAATGATTTTTTGTATGGACAGTAGGCTATATAATTTAGATTATTTTTGATACAAAACTTTTATTTATTGATTTATAACAACTTAAACATACATACATGAACTTGTAAGATGAGTAAAACAATTACTTAAGAAAACTAAATGACACACCTCGGTAAGAAAGAGGGTTATCCATTCTACTAAACCGGATACCACACGATGGGTCAACTTACCTTAGTCGCCTTTTAGGACACCTCGGTAAGAAATGAGGGTGGTATATTCTAATCAGCCGGATACCACACAGTAGGTCGACTTACCTTAGTTACTTTACAGGATATAAATACACATTTATTGTCATAATATATAAAATATATGAGGAAAAGCAATTTTATTTTACTTGTACATAAATGTAACGCATTCAATTACTTAATTTAATTTATTTCTGTTTTTACAAGATTGACAGCATGAGAAATCGGATTATGGGTTACCAGGCTACTAGCAAAGGAAGCCTGATTATGTCGAATTTCTCCTCAAAAACGGGTCACATCCGCTTCCTTAACCCTTATCAAGCACTCCTACGGATGTGTTATGTATAAAACATGTCATATATAAATATAGCATATAGCATTGCGATGTAATATCAGATCTAAGTCCTTATTTATTAAGTCGAAGCTTAATTTGACATCACAGCTTAGCACGCAGTATACATAAAATAAAATAAGACTGTAAAATAAAATAAACCTGCATTAAAAAAACTGTGATATCCAAGCAGTGAGACCGTGACATTCTTTCGAAGGGTCACTGGTTCCAAACTCAGGCAGAAACACAAGTTTTTGTTAAAACTTTGTGTCTAATTGATAATTGCAATTTATAGTACACTTTTCGGCGAAGCAAATCATTGTGAAGCCTTTATATCTCTAGAGAATTCTAGGGATAAGTGTAACATACTAATCCGCTTTGGAGCAGCCTGGTAGATCTTAGCTCCAACCATCATCCTCCCACTCTAAGTGGGGTCAACACATCATGTTATCAACATGTTGTCACATGATTCGGTTAGGTATTTGACGAACCGTCACCTGCCTAAAATGAACTTATTTAAGCCGCCTTTTACGATACCTCACTAAAAAAGATGGTGGTCTATTCTAATCAGTCGGATATCACACGACGGTTCAAATTAACTTAGTCGCCTTTTACGGCACCTCGGTAAGAAAGAGGGTGATGTAATCTACTCAGCCAGATACACACGACGGTTTAACGTAACTTAGTCGCCTTTTACGACACCTCGGTAAGAAAGAGGGTGGTGTATTCTATTCAGCCGGATATTACACGGCACGTCTTAGCAGTCTTCAAAAACGGAGAGATAAAGTATATGCCCAGCAGTAGGATAATAACAGGCCGTTACATTACAAACCTGTATTATACTATATCAATAGTTCGTTGTACTCGTACCTTTCAATGTCTCGTAACAATTATTCTGAGTTTAGTTTTTGGTAAGTATTTTGGGAAATGTCCTGTAAGCGTTCGCCAGAGCTCGGTTGAATAAAGTATAGGAAATTGGGTCGAGGTAGAACGGTACATTTGGAAGAACGCCAACAATAGAACCGACGACTTATTTTTTATTTTATACTGGTATGACTGTTTTTGCCAGCGTCGATAATGTGTTTTACCATTTACCCAATGCGAACTGCAAAAGTCTGCAAAAAAAATGTATATCGTATTTTAAACTTATGTATAAAGACAACATATGCCGTGTGATATCTGAGAAGAATAGACCAACCTCATTTTTTACCGAGGTGTCGTAAAGGTGATTATGTAATGAAATATAATTTATTATTTTGTTTATAGTGTTTTGTTGTTGTATTTTAAAATTTTTAATGTACCTATACAACGTTTCTTCTACCGCCGTGTGGTATCGGACTGAGTAGAATAGACTACCCTCATTTCTTACTGAGGTGTCGTAAAAGGCGATAAAAGTAAGTTGGCCAACCGTGTTTTATCTGGTTGCGTAGAATAGACTACCTTCTTTCTTACCAAGGTATCGTAAAATACGACTAAGGTAAGTTGACGTCATGCAGGCGGCTAGTCGTAAAATACGTAGCCAAATCATGTGGAACGGGAAGAACCAACACATCTTCAGAATATACTTCAGTTACCATCGTCCTTTAGATTTATAGTAGACAATACACGCATGGCTTAATCATTTTATTTTTGTACATTTTTAAGAGTAAGAAAAAACAATGTTTGTCTTATATTTTTAAAACAACATGATATATACGAGGTGTGTTCAAAAAGTATCGCGAATTTTGAATTTTCTCGGGTTACGTATATTCGAATTTCGTTTTTTTTGTGGCGTTATGTTGGTACATTTGTCCCTCACTTATGCTGACAAGTTTGGCCATTTTGAATTTTCAGTTAATTGTTGACCAAAACACGTCCAAGCAAAGCTGCTTGGACGTGTTTTGGTTCGTCTTCGATTTTTCCTTATTCAAAACAATGGACCACAATAACGCCCCTGCTCACACAACGCTGCTTGTACGCGACTTCTTGGCCAAAAACAACACACTAATGATACCGCAGCCACCTTATTCCCCAGATCTGGCCCCCTGTGACTTTTCTTGTTCCCGAAACTGAAAAGGCCCATGAAAGGACGACGCTACGCCACGACTGACGAGATAAAGACGGCATCGAAGGAGGAGCTGAACAAGATACAAAATAATGATTTTTTGAAGTGCTTCGAAAATTGGAAAAAACGTTGGCACATGTGTATAATATCCCTGGGGGATTACTTTGAAGGGGACAAAATAAATATTCACGAATAAATAAATAGTTTTTGAAAATACATAAAATTCGCGATACTTTTTGAACACACCTCGTGTATTTGTAACTGTCTCATCCCTACATTCGTGTTTTAAAAATAAATAATTATTAAAATTTCAATATTTTAGAAAAATCTATAAGTATAAAAATAAATGTTTGTTTGTCACGCAGTAATGTTTTTTCGCATCTATAATTGATGCTCTATTCATATAACATCAAATCCAGAAAAGTCAAATTTTCGTCATATTGACCGAATGTCACGTTATCCGCCGTACTACAGTATGAGAGAGCGGGCGGAGCGCAGAGCGCAGAAGTGATCTGTTAGGTCGCTTATGAAATGTTGTTATAATGATATTATAGATGTGTACTGGGGCGATACATGATATTAGTTGAGTTTTAACTCGAATATTTTTAATAATAATTAATAATAAATACACATCTAGGCCCGCTCTCGTATAATGGTTCAAGATGCAAGATCGTGCCGATCTTTGGAAAGGCTGTGAATGTGACTTGACCATTAAGAGTGTAGCAATGGTTACATCGCTTAGCTCACCTCGAACGATTAAAGTGTCAGAATGATACTTGGTAAAGGCAACTTTGCTGAGTAGTGGTTGGCACTCTACCGAACATGCTCTGGCGGGTACTGGTGGGAGACTTGAGGTTTAGGCCGGCAGTGATTTCGGTCATTGCTGTGTGCCTGGCCCAAAAGGCTACACTAGGCTGCATCTTATTAGGGTTGGGTCTAGGCCGTAGTTAACTTCGGTTGCTGCGGTGTGCCTTTATTCGGCTTTGGTTTGACGCAACCAGAGTTACTTTGGGCGTGTGCCTTTGTGATACGGGTTTGGTTAGGCCGGTGATGATTTCGGTCGTTGCCGTGTGCCTTGCTCGACCTTTGGACGCATAGGCCGCTTGAAGTAGTGCCGGTACAGTGGTGGCTGAAATGTTATTGTTTGACGAACGGACATCTAAACGTTGTTCGTAGTCTCTCAATAGTGATGGTACCACAGCTGAATGTTGCTGGGCGTTGCGGAAGTTAACTTTATGTTGCTGAAGTGATACGCCGCAGCAGTGATGGATCGCTATGGACTCTGTTCATAGTAACGGATGGGTGTGGTGTTCCGTCCTTTTCAGGACGTCCCCTTAGCTTAGTTAATGATACCACGAATGACCATTATAGCATGGCATTATTGCATAAGAGCCGCTGGTCGGGTCTTTGTTAATAAGACTGCGGACTAGCTTTAGACAGTGTGGCCTGCATTTCCCTTATCTTCACATATACATATACATCTTACGTGGCTTGCCGCGTTAAACATAAATTACCTTTTGTTGTATGAGGTGGCGTGTTGAGCTTGGCGCATACCGTAAGCGAGTGCACTATGTGTGACTCCATTATATGGTATTGGGTGAATAGGGGGTGATTGGCATTCATGTAATGCTCTGCAATACACATCTTCCACTTCGGTGGACACACACTATCCACTTCGGTGGACACACACCTATATGGTGTATATATTATAACTAATCAAGTTGCTTTGCAACATGTTTGCCATCTCGATGGGTTTCCACTTTGTGGACTTTATACGTATTATACTGTATGTGGTTTTTACCATAGAACGCACCGTTACGACGTGTGCAGGCGACATGCGCCTTACTGAATATAAGAATTGGTAATTTATTATCAAAGTTTACCAGGCCTTGTGCCTTTGGCTAATGCCATATTTTATAGCTCCGGCTATTTATTATATGGGCTTCGGTCCTCTATTATACACCAAGGCACTCATGCCTAATATGTCAACTGTGGTTTTGTTGACTCCCGACAATAATGGGTTTATCCCATAATCATACGCCGCAGGCGCACTATAAACAGGTACCCCTTGGGGGGGGGGGCTCATATCCTATGGACGGAGCTCACCGTTGGTAGCGGGTGCGGAGCTACTGACTATCACTCTCTTTTTATATTTTTCCAAATCGGAAGAATATAATAGATGGGAGAGAGATACCACATTGATTAAACTTCTCTACGGAGTTGTTTAAGGGTTAGGTATTAAGATCGAGTGAGTGATCTTTCTGTTGGCTATAACATATCCTATGAAGTAACATAAGACATTCTCGAGACATTCAACTATCTGAATGTCTCGCATTTTTTTATCAAATTTTATAGTAACCCGTTCATGTATTAACCATATAAGAATCTGTTCGTGTAACGAATATATATCTGTTGGACATATAAAGTCTGTTCATGTAGAGTACAAGTAAAATCTGTTCTTGTATTAGATAAATATAAAACCTGTTCGAGTATCGTACACTGATGACAAACAACTGTTTTATATTATAACAAATGATATTTGATAATGAACCTCTCTGTTGAGCAAAGTGATATAAACTACGAATGTAGGGCTGACGGCTCTATTTATATTAAAGAATACGATATACTGAAATATTATTATAAAACTATAATGTGATTATTATCACATTATTTTATTCTATTTAAGGGTTTATTTGACTCCTTTAGATTGATGGACACATAGCCTCTGACGCTCTAAAAGAATTTGAGTTATTACAAATCACAACGTAGTACGGGTCCTAGCCACTTAGACGAATTACGAGCCAATATGTATTAAGAGTGCTAGCGCCTTCGGCGCGTTTTTATGCTTTACGTTGTTGGAGTGCGAGCGCTCTAGCGGTGGTTAAGTATTATAAATTATATTTTATAGACGAGTAAAGTGGAGTTAGTTACAATTTGGTGCCGTGACCAGGATGGTCAACGGCTTGAGTAAACTTATTAAGTAGGCGCAAGCCTACAATTTGTTGTCCGTGAAATGGAGAGAGACTGACGAGGCTTATGTGTCCATTACAAGTAATAAATCCTTGAGGTCTGGGGGTTGTGGAGTCCGGGGGTTGAGCATTTCTAATCATAACGATGAACGAGGTATAGATAAATATTAATCAAATAGGGAACAAAAACAAATAAAGTTAAATTCAAAATGGCAGCACTAGTAGGCAGACATCAGTAGCCTGGGGGTTGTAGATAGTTCGAATTTATAAAATTGTAGAAATATAAAAGAAATCGAATGGTCTTAAAAGCGGGGGGTTGATGTATAAATAGATTAAGTGCAAAGTTCACATTTGAACTAATTGTTGAAAAGATTAATAAAATAAACATATGGAGTTTGACAAATCAGAGATTCTAAATAACAGAATCAAATTTAGTATTCAATTTCAAAAGTAAGCATATGCTGTAAGTATTTCCTATTGTAAATTCTATTCCGATAGGACTCCATAGAATTTAGGGGGTTGAATGTAACTGTCTCATCCCTACATTCGTGTTTTAAAAATAAATAATTATTAAAATTTCAATATTTTAGAAAAATCTATAAGTATAAAAATAAATGTTTGTTTGTCACGCAGTAATGTTTTTTCGCATCTATAATTGATGCTCTATTCATATAACATCAAATCCAGAAAAGTCAAATTTTCGTCATATTGACCGAATGTCACGTTATCCGCCGTACTACAGTATGAGAGAGCGGGCGGAGCGCAGAGCGCAGAAGTGATCTGTTAGGTCGCTTATGAAATGTTGTTATAATGATATTATAGATGTGTACTGGGGCGATACATGATATTAGTTGAGTTTTAACTCGAATATTTTTAATAATAATTAATAATAAATACACATCTAGGCCCGCTCTCGTATAATGGTTCAAGATGCAAGATCGTGCCGATCTTTGGAAAGGCTGTGAATGTGACTTGACCATTAAGAGTGTAGCAATGGTTACATCGCTTAGCTCACCTCGAACGATTAAAGTGTCAGAATGATACTTGGTAAAGGCAACTTTGCTGAGTAGTGGTTGGCACTCTACCGAACATGCTCTGGCGGGTACTGGTGGGAGACTTGAGGTTTAGGCCGGCAGTGATTTCGGTCATTGCTGTGTGCCTGGCCCAAAAGGCTACACTAGGCTGCATCTTATTAGGGTTGGGTCTAGGCCCGTAGTTAACTTCGGTTGCTGCGGTGTGCCTTTATTCGGCTTTGGTTTGACGCAACCAGAGTTACTTTGGGCGTGTGCCTTTGTGATACGGGTTTGGTTAGGCCGGTGATGATTTCGGTCGTTGCCGTGTGCCTTGCTCGACCTTTGGACGCATAGGCCGCTTGAAGTAGTGCCGGTACAGTGGTGGCTGAAATGTTATTGTTTGACGAACGGACATCTAAACGTTGTTCGTAGTCTCTCAATAGTGATGGTACCACAGCTGAATGTTGCTGGGCGTTGCGGAAGTTAACTTTATGTTGCTGAAGTGATACGCCGCAGCAGTGATGGATCGCTATGGACTCTGTTCATAGTAACGGATGGGTGTGGTGTTCCGTCCTTTTCAGGACGTCCCCTTAGCTTAGTTAATGATACCACGAATGACCATTATAGCATGGCATTATTGCATAAGAGCCGCTGGTCGGGTCTTTGTTAATAAGACTGCGGACTAGCTTTAGACAGTGTGGCCTGCATTTCCCTTATCTTCACATATACATATACATCTTACGTGGCTTGCCGCGTTAAACATAAATTACCTTTTGTTGTATGAGGTGGCGTGTTGAGCTTGGCGCATACCGTAAGCGAGTGCACTATGTGTGACTCCATTATATGGTATTGGGTGAATAGGGGGTGATTGGCATTCATGTAATGCTCTGCAATACACATCTTCCACTTCGGTGGACACACACTATCCACTTCGGTGGACACACACCTATATGGTGTATATATTATAACTAATCAAGTTGCTTTGCAACATGTTTGCCATCTCGATGGGTTTCCACTTTGTGGACTTTATACGTATTATACTGTATGTGGTTTTTACCATAGAACGCACCGTTACGACGTGTGCAGGCGACATGCGCCTTACTGAATATAAGAATTGGTAATTTATTATCAAAGTTTACCAGGCCTTGTGCCTTTGGCTAATGCCATATTTTATAGCTCCGGCTATTTATTATATGGGCTTCGGTCCTCTATTATACACCAAGGCACTCATGCCTAATATGTCAACTGTGGTTTTGTTGACTCCCGACAATAATGGGTTTATCCCATAATCATACGCCGCAGGCGCACTATAAACAGGTACCCCTTGGGGGGGGGGCTCATATCCTATGGACGGAGCTCACCGTTGGTAGCGGGTGCGGAGCTACTGACTATCACTCTCTTTTTATATTTTTCCAAATCGGAAGAATATAATAGATGGGAGAGAGATACCACATTGATTAAACTTCTCTACGGAGTTGTTTAAGGGTTAGGTATTAAGATCGAGTGAGTGATCTTTCTGTTGGCTATAACATATCCTATGAAGTAACATAAGACATTCTCGAGACATTCAACTATCTGAATGTCTCGCATTTTTTTATCAAATTTTATAGTAACCCGTTCATGTATTAACCATATAAGAATCTGTTCGTGTAACGAATATATATCTGTTGGACATATAAAGTCTGTTCATGTAGAGTACAAGTAAAATCTGTTCTTGTATTAGATAAATATAAAACCTGTTCGAGTATCGTACACTGATGACAAACAACTGTTTTATATTATAACAAATGATATTTGATAATGAACCTCTCTGTTGAGCAAAGTGATATAAACTACGAATGTAGGGCTGACGGCTCTATTTATATTAAAGAATACGATATACTGAAATATTATTATAAAACTATAATGTGATTATTATCACATTATTTTATTCTATTTAAGGGTTTATTTGACTCCTTTAGATTGATGGACACATAGCCTCTGACGCTCTAAAAGAATTTGAGTTATTACAAATCACAACGTAGTACGGGTCCTAGCCACTTAGACGAATTACGAGCCAATATGTATTAAGAGTGCTAGCGCCTTCGGCGCGTTTTTATGCTTTACGTTGTTGGAGTGCGAGCGCTCTAGCGGTGGTTAAGTATTATAAATTATATTTTATAGACGAGTAAAGTGGAGTTAGTTACATATTTTGTTACAACATGTTTCTAAATCAACCTTCTTTATAAAGTTGGTCATTAAAATGAAAAAACATCGTGGCCGTCATTATGTGTCATTGAGTTGTTGCGAAAGAGTAAACGAGTTGACTTTGGGAAAATTGCTTTTTATTAATTGAATAAGTATAAAGGAATATCGCTCTTTTATAATTTTTTACACGAATAATTTAGCGAGAATGTTATCCAAAATAAGCAAAGTTTGCTTATAATTATAGCGTCGCAGACCACTCCATCACACATCCAATTATGCTAACGTCACAGAGCTCGGAAACTTTATTTATGTCATTAATTACAACCTCAGACAGATGATATTATTTTTAGGTGAATTACAAAACACAAAAGAGTTTTTTAATTAATAATTTAGATGTTTATTTAGAAATAAATAATATGTAACTAAACTACTAGTATCAATAAAAGAAATATTCTAAATCAGTTTTATTGTTTTCATAAGAAATGCAAAAAATATAATTAAAGCAAACTCTCATTCGCTATTCGCGGGCTAGGCGCTAATGACAGCGGCTGTCACATCTCCCATGTCAAAATGGCGCGAAAGGCTGTGGCAAGATGTGACGTCATGGCTTGCTTGCTTGCTTGCTTGCAGTAACGACAAGGCGGCGTTGTTACAAATATTATAATAATTATTGTGTTTATTATTTAATTATAATTATATATTCATATTTAAATATTTTTGTACATAATTTAAAGAAATGTTAATTGAATTCCCAATATTAATTAAATACTGACAATAAAGCGATTTTATACAATAGAGGGTCTATGAAAACTCTGTAAATCGTGCTTGTAATATCGCGGTATAAGGTTTGTAATAACATTGAATTTTTGCTATTTTTATGTATTGACTGTTCCACTGTCTGTTTTTCTGTCCATCAGTCTGTCATTCACATCACATTTTCTCTACTAATCCACTAGAATTAATACAATTTTGTACAATTTAGTCTAATATAACGGGATAATATAAATTAAAAACTCTTTTTCTTTTGAGGAATAAATTTTATATTTTATCGTTTAATTTGACTCAAATCAAGCAGGTAATGCTTGTATTAGTTTTTCTTTATAATATTTTTACGTCCAAATAAAGCATAGCAATTTAGGTATAAACATAGTTCAAATAATGGCCTTCATATTTCAAGGAGTGGCCGTATCTATTATTATTTATTATTAGTTATTATTATTTTATTATTAGTTTATTTTATTATTATTAGTTTTATTATTTATTTTATTATTTTATTATTATTATATTTTTTTATTATTTTTATTAGTTTATTATTAGTTATTATTATTATTAGGTTTGAGGTATCTTTATTTTTCATTATCATCATCATTTTGCCTTTATCCCACTCTAAGTGGGCGGCACAACATGTTATGAACATGTTGTCACATGATTTAGCTACGTATTTTAAGACCGGCCGCCTGCTTGACGTCAACTTACCTTAATCGTAATTTACGACACCTGGGTAAAAAGAGGGTGGTCTATTCTACTCAGCCGGATAGCGGGTCGTCTTAAATTAGACGCCTTTTAAGACATCTCGGTAAGGAATGAGGGTAGTCTATTCTACTCAGCCGGATACCGCACGGCGGGTCGACTTACCTTAGTCGCCTTTTACGGCACCTCGATAAGAAATGAAGGTGGTCTATTCTACTCAGCCGGATACCATAAGGCATATATCTTTATTTTATATAAAGCATAATATTATTAACTTACATGATATAATAATTTAAACTAAACTCACTGTTATTAGCTAAATATCTGTTGTAAAATGTTTTGAATGTAGCCGATATTACAATAAAAAGATAAATTTAATATATCAACTGTGACATATACTAAAGTAAACTTAATAATCATTCTAATAACTCCGTAGTCAATAGATTTTTGGGAGTTCATAATGTATGAATTTTGCAAACTTTTGTCGTGGACTCGTTCACAAATCTGCTGTAACAGCGTTCAGCTGCACTGAGTTTAATTGCGGCTGCCCGTATATTGTTTTGCTCTGACGCCCGTAAACCTGCGCTATGAAAGGAAATTGCTACGTCAAGGAAAGCTCCCCTGTTAAAGGGGCTCCCTTTTATTTTTCAAATTACATTCCGAATCGTCAGACTGGAAAGTACGCTGCACAAGTTAAAAATGAATGATGCATAATGCATGAAGCCTGAGTATTATTGAACAGGAGAGCTTTTATATATTATTAACATAAGACAAGCTCTTATCTTTACCCTTATAAACGCTGTATAAGCGTTTAATTATGCATTTTAACATAATACAGAACAATTAGAGAGAATTTCATAAATAAAAATGTATTAATAGATATACATTATAAAGAGATTGGTTTCTTTATTATTTTCTTACTTAGTCCAGCTATTTGAGTAGCTTGGCATTGAATTACTAAAAATATTTCAAAATACTTTATTTTGTAAAATTTTAATTGGATTTAAATTTAGTTTAACTTGGATTGTTAATGTAAGTAAAATTTAAATGCAAGTTACAAATAAATAAAACCTTACCTTAAAATATATTTATTACACATTTTAACAAACAATTATTGGAGGGGTTTCTTTTGATAGCGAAATGAGTATGTAAAAACTCCTGATAGTGATTGATCTAAACACAGACCAAAAATAAAGCTTCTCTATAGAGATATAGTAAACCATATATAACATTTTAGAAAACCTGCACTATACTCCATTTTTTATCATTTATATATATTAATTTAAATTTGTACAATAAAGAAATTACAAACAAACCTATTCTTAATAATGACCCATGTTGTTTCATTTAACACCTTAAAGTCTGCGTCGCAAACTGATATTGTTGCTAAGAAAAACATTTCGTGATGCAGGGATGTTCTTTTATTTTTGAATTACATTCAAAGTTGACAGACTGGAAGAACTTTTGTGAGGACGAAAAACTGTCTAGTTTTATACCTAAGCTTTTAGTAGCTTTTGCTAGATAATAGTGAAACTTAACTGTCATACACTATTTCGCAATGTCGTTGTTTGGAAGCTACTGCCGATTTTATAACTTCTCTTAAATTTTGCCGCGTAATAGACAATAGAATAGTAATAAAGGAAATAAAATATATTTTATTGTACACCATAATCCTAATAATCATAACCCTAAAAGGACAAAGGTAGAAATCACAGAAAGGGGGGTACGTAAAATATAAATATGTAAAAAAATTAAAATTATTAAAAAATAATGGTAAGTACGTACAATATCCGTATATTTTGAGTGTATAATTTATAAATAACAATACCATTAAATAATTTCATTTCAAATTTTCTTTAAACACGAAAACAGACCGTGCATATCTTACCGAAAGCGGCAGTGAATTCCATAGCCGGTGAATAGTTTCTCTCAATTTTATATTTAATCTAAAGAGTGATAAAAAAATATGAGATGCTTCGATATTTTAAGGTTTTTAATTACTATTTTTATAAAGTCTTTACATAATAAAAGCTTTTAATAATATCGCTAATATTTCATAATTCCACGTCATTTCAAGCGAATGCTGCTCTTACTATGATAGTATGCGTTTGTTTTTATAAGAAGAAAATTCCCGCCAAGCATGAAGGCTACTAATATAGAAGAAATTAAAAAAATTAAGAAACGCTTCTTTTCTCCTTTTTTTCAGAAAAAAAAATAAATTTAGACCCACCACGCTGCTCAAATGCGGATTGGTAGGTTACAAAAATCTCATGAATCTAGAAATATGTAGGATTTTTTCGTTAACCCAAAGTCTTGTCAATTGCAAAAATAAATTAGGCACATAAGTTTTAACACTAAAACTGATTTTGCTTTACCGGGGTTTGAACCCATGTCCTCCTAGAGAAATACACACGGTCTCACCGCTAGGCTACCATCACGTTATCGTTTTCTTCTACTTGAATGAAAAACCCGCAAAGATTTTAAGCCCATAATATAAGAATAATATTAACCAAAATATAGGGAAACAATTCTAGATTATTACAATTTTATTGTTCCCACGTAGGCCATTAATCATAAATAAATGCTTTATTACATAGCAGAGTCGGTATTACTCCTACCACCGAACTCAGCTTCCCTGAATTTAATCCCACCATATCTTTAATATTTAAATGAGTTAATCTTGTAAGTATATATAAATATTTTCGGAATATCGGAAACAGCTCTAACGCGTTCCCTGAAATTCAGTATGTAGGGGGTTTTGGGGGAGAAAAATCGATCTAGCTAAGTTTTATTAAAAAAAATCGTTTTATTCCTGTTTTTGGGCATAAAAAAATTATTATAATTTATATTTAATATAAAACACTATTTTTGCCGTAAATTGTCAAGTCAGCGTAGCGTTTTCGGGGCGTGACTGGCGGGCGGTGACTTATTAAAAAATATACTTATGAAAAAATAGGTTTTCAGAAAATACCAGTAAAAGCAACGGCCTGTTAGTATCCCACTGCTGGGCATAGGACTTCTTTTTCCGTTTTTGGAGAGAAGGATTGGTACAACGCTGCCCCAATGCGAATTGGTAGGTTACACATATCTCTAGAATTCTCTAGTGATATGCAGGTTTTCTCACCATGTTTTCCTTACCGAAAAGCATATGATAAATTAAAAAATCTATAATATAGTCTACGAAAGTCATAAAACATTACAACAGATATACATAACTCACCATCCTCCTGCCCTTATGCCACTCTAAGTGGGGTCGACACAACATCTTATAAACATGTTGTCACATGATTTGACTACGTATTTTACGACCGACCGCCTACCTGACATCAACTAATCTTAGTCGTAAACTCGGTTAGAAAGAGAGTGGTCTATTCTACTTACCCGGATACCGGTCAATTTAACTTAGTCGCCGTTTACGACACCTCAGTAAGAAATGAGAGTGGTCTAGTCTACTCAGTCGGACATCACGCGGCGTGTCGTCTTATCTTAGCCACTTTTTGCGAAATCTCGGTAAGGAATGAGGGTGGTCCATTCTACTCAGCCGGACATCACGCGGCGCGTCGACTTACCTTAGTCGCTTTTTACGACACCTCAGTAAGAAATGAGGGTGATATATTCTACCCAAACGGATACCACACGGCATAGAATATATATATAACTATATCTTTTAATCTGTAATGCGCAGTAAAACTAAAAATAACCTCCTATGAAATCTGAATATTATTTTCAATATTCACTTTTGGTTTTCTTTAAATTCAATATTATTTTACCTACATGACTCTGCCGTAAGGCACAAATCATAATTAAATACTTTAATTTCACGGCACTCCCGGCACTGCAGTCGCGCTCGACTGCGTTCCGTTTAATTGCAACCTGCCCTCATATTGTTGCGCTCTGCCGCCCGCCAAACCTGCGACGTGGAAAGAAAATTTGTACGGCGAGAAAAATTCTCTACGTTGGAAAACTATATTATTTGTGATCAAATCGCAAAATTGAAATAACTGTTAAAATGTCATGAACTTATTTACAAATTCAATTATATTTTTAATATTTAAATAAGTTAATCTTGTATGTATATATATTTTCGGAATCTCGGAAACGGTTCCAACGATTTTCCTGAAATTCAACATGTAGGGGTTTTGGGGGAGAAAAATCGATCTAGCTAGGTTTTATGTAAAAAAAAAGATTGTTTCATCTCTGTTTTTGGGCATTAAAAACACTAACATTTATATTGAATTGAATTTTCGCCATTAACTGTCAAGTCAGCGTAGTTTATTCGTGGAACGGGCAGCCTCGAGAAACGTAAATACCTAGGATCGATCCCCAACTAAATTATTATATTTTCTTTTTTTTTTAATTACTGAGTAAGCCTCGGTCAGCCAGATATTATTTTTAAAACAAACAAAAAAACATTAAAAACATCCATCATTCATCCATCCATTGTCATCCACGGAGAGCGGAGAAAGGACCCAAGGTCCCGGCGGTTAAGAATACAGAGGAACCTTCTCACAATGCGTGCCGTCTCAAGCAACACCGCCTTCTGTATCCCGCCCTTGATCCAACAACTAAGCGAAAGCCTCTTGAGATGTTGGTCGATGCTCTCCGCTAGTAGACCGTTTACCGATATAACAATTGGACCAATTGTTGAGTCATTATTCCACATGGCGGTAATGTCATGAGCTAGATTCAAATATTTAGTTAATTTTTCTTATTCAGCTTTTATGAGAATATCGTCAGGCGGAACAGTGATATCAACAATAATGTCGTGTATTTTATTTTGGGTCATTATAATACCTGTAAATGTATAACTAATTTTATAAATAATTTGTAAATAATTTATAGACTTAGGCGATACTTTATTGAGTTCCATAATACAAAATGTAATGAAATTGCATTTCGTATTATAATATATACAATGAAATAAATTACTAGGAATTTTCTCCATCCTCTTTCTTACCGAGGTGTCGTAAAATACGATAGAGGTAAGTTGACGTCAGGCAGGCGGCCGGTCGTAAAAACGTAGCCAAATCATGTGACAGCATGTTTATAGCATGTTGTGCCGACCCCACTTAGAGTAGGATAAGGGCTGGAAGATGATGAATACAAAATGTAATGAAAATATTATTTCTTGAAAGTAATTCTGTATGTATTAGATATGAGAACAGTTACTACACTCTACATTTAGCATCACATATATTTTCTTTATCGCGGATTATAGCAAATTAATATTTTCATTATTTTTTGTATCACAGTTGTGTTATTCTTATCATAAACTTTTTGTATTATGCTATTGGTATAGCTTAGAGGTTTTTGTGACTCTTTAAATTTGCGTTCAATTATGTAATAGCATTCAACTCCTAGGTGCAATATGTATAAGAAGCAAACATCTAAATTATTTTAACCAAAGCATTAATAGCAATAATTAAAAGCATTATCTCTGTTGTGACAAATGTTAGTGCATAATTGCTCGCTAGTCAAAATATACTGAATTTCACAGCTTTCAAAATCACATGTAGCTCATGAGTTTAAAACAGTAGAGGCATCATTCAGGAGCCGAAAATCAATTATTTACCATCCTGAAAAACTAAAGCATAAAATTAATTATATTTTTTAGCAACTTTATTAAAGATTATCTTATATATATAAAAGAAAGTTGGTCTAAGTTACACTATTTATAACTCAAGAACGGATGAACCAATTCGGCCGAAAATTGGTGGAGAAGTTGCTTAGAACCAGGAGACGGACATAGGATACTTTTTATCCCGTTCGACCGCATTTATTTTATCCCGTCAAGTCGCTATAAAACGTGGTATAACAAAAACGACTATGACAGTAAAATAATAAAACGCAAATTTCAGTGGAATAATAAAACATAAATGACAGCTAAACGTAATTTTGTCTTTGATTTAGTATGGAAAAAAATTTGACAGTTATCAAAATAATAGTGTTATAACATATTTTTAATACAACCTGCTTCTTAGAGTTGGTCATTAATATGAAAAAGCATTGTGGCTGTCATATGTGTCATTAAGTTGTTGAGAAAGAGTAAATGGGTTGATTCTGGGAAAATGTTTTTATTTATTGAATAAATATAATAAGTATAAAGGAGAAATATCGTCGTTTATTATATTCAGAAGGGGATGTAACCTAAACTCACAAATAGAGCGGACAAAAGGAATATCTGGAAATTTAAAGAGTTTAAAGAAAAGACAAATGACGATCAATATCTTGAGACAACACGGAGACTGCGAATTTCGTATAATTTGAGAGATAGTTGCGATATGTGATGCTATGGAATAAAAAATGGAGTTTTTATTGGAGAGATTAATGATGGTAATTGGTATTCAGTTTATTAACTCTGTAAGATCAACGTGACGATGTGCTATGTGAGGCCATAGACTGAACTAGAACTGTCAGCTTGAATGACGATTGTTCTCTGGATTTGTTCCAGTTGTAACGATTGTTTTCTAGACTGTGGCCATCTGCAACGACTGTCAGCTAGACTCTGCCTAGATGTGGTGATTGTTCTTTGAGCGTTATCATTTGCGAGTCTGTTTACGTGTGTATCTGCTGAGTTGGTTGCCACTTATTGAGCTGTGTAATGCCATGACAGTGGTTGAGGGTGAGCTTTAGGTGCGAAATGCTTATGGTGCGAAAAGCCTAAGGAGTTGAGCTTAAAGAGTTGAGCATAAAGCGTGAGCTTAAAGAGTTGAGCGTAAAGCGTGAGCGTAGTCCTGTCATGTCATGGCATGTGCGGTTTTCTTTTACAGATTAAAAGAGCAAGTACTGAGTTTCTGGCCGATTCTTCTCAGTACAATCAGCATTCCGAATCAGTGGTAGAATCATTCCCAGAAGTCAGCTTATGAGATTTGCGGGGTCGCAAATGTTGTCAGGATGGTCGACTGTTACAACATGTTTTAATACAACCTCCTTCAGAGTTGGTCATTAATATGAAAAAGCATTGCGGCTGTCATATGTGTCATTGAGTAGTTTTTGAGAAAGAGTAAATGAGTTGACTTTGGGAAAATTGATTTTTATTATTGCATAAGAATAAAGGAGAAATATCGTCGTTAGTTATAATAGCTAAACATTACTACATAGTATAAAAGTCGCTTTCTCTGTCTGTCCCTATGTCCGTATATCCCTTTGTATGCTTAAATATTTAAAACTACGCAACAGATTTTGATGCGGTTTTTTAATAGAGCGATTGAAGAGAAATGTTTATATGTATAATCTAACATATTATAAATATTCGAATAAAGAAATACTATCATTTTTGAGGTTTCCAATGTGATGTCGTAAATAATTACATTTTTTCCGTTTACATCGCAAACGCAGGCTGAACCTTACAATATTTGTCAAAATAATGTACTAAGTATTTGTACACCTTGAAAAGGTCTACAGAAAACTCCGCGATGGTATACATATTATGTCTATCTTTTATGGATAACCCACAATAGCATTTTATTGACATTTTCTTCTTCATTTGTAATTTAAATGAACATTTAACATACGAAGATATTACAGATTTAAAATGCAGGGTATAGCGATTGCGCGCTTTGTCTTATAGCACTTCGAATTTAGCTGCGATTGGACGGTTTTTTTTTCACATGGCCAACTAGATGTCGCTTTATCAAGAGTAACCTCTAAAGAAAACATGTTTGTATTGTGTAATGAAGATTTTTTCTTTATGACAAGAAAGCTGTGAATGTTGTATATAAAGACATTCTGTAATTAATTGTAAAAATAAAATACTTAGGGAAAATGTAAAAGTAAATAAGTAAAAATGTAGTATATAAATTTAGATATTCCAAAGATAGCAGGGAATCTTCATGGTATAGGGAAAGGGGAATTGTTTTTTTTTATTCAGAAAAAAACTCATGGGTACCGCCGCCCGACGGGGACAGGCGGCGGTTATGTCGGACTCGCACCGACTAAAACGACCTGTGTGCTCCACCACGGTGCCGATGGCAAGGACAGAGTTTCATTGTACATATTGCCCCCATCCCGCCGACAGCTCTGATCCCAGAGAACAAACACCTTCTCCAGGTAGAGGCCCCTCGAAAGAGAAGCCCCCCTCCGCTAACCGGTGCATCGGGAGCATCAGATGCACCGGCCGCCTCGGGGACCTGTAAGCCAGGCGTTCGATATACCCCGTTCGAAACACCCGAAGGTCCCCAGTTAGGGCGGCAGACAATGGGCTTGGGCGAGTCACTAACACCTGGACTCACCAACAGCAGATTGGATCCAGAACAGCAGTTCGTGGAAACGCTCCGCCGCCTCCCTCCGCCCCCTCCGTAGAGCTAAGGGAGGCCATCGCTGCCCACGATCGCTCCCTGCCCACCGTGTTTGTTATGTCACGGTCGACAGGGAGAGACCGCGCCCCAAGTAGGGGCCCCAACACCTTGGTGGGCGTTTCCGCCCCCACCGGGTAATTTTTTTAGAGGTTTTCTTCCTCGCAACCCGAAAATCCCCGTTCCCATTGCTGGGTTTCCGGGTTTCGCCGACGGTGGCCGAACCATGTCCAGCCAGACTTAGAGTAAGTCAAACCGGACCCGTCGCTCATTAAGGACAACACCCCAACCCCCCCGGAGTCCCCGGCCAGATTGCCCTCTGCTAATCAGAGTGGTGTGGGCCACGGGCAGTAATGAATAAAACAAAACTACTGGATAGATTTTAATCATTTTTTTTACTGTTATATATTTTATATATTTTATACCCGTGCGAAGCCGGAGCGGGCCACTAGTTTCATATAAAAACCTAATTAACTAAAACTAATTACAAGATAATTATATTGAAATCAAGGTTGTCTCAAACGGTATTCATCATAAACGTTATTTGGCTTCTTGAAACTTGCCTAAAGATATTCAAGGTTTTGACGCAGTCTAGTTATGAATAAAGAAATATCAAAACCTCAAATCAAATCAAATCAAAATAATCTTTATTCAAATAAGCTCTTACAAGCACTTTTGAATCTTCAAGGATCTATATGATTAATGAAGCTACAACTGGTTCGGAATGTTGCTCTTACCGAGAAGAACCAGAAAGAAACTCGGCGGTCAATCTTTTAAACATTTTCAATTTTACATAATGAAACCGCAACCCTGGATGAAGCTGAAAAGATTTTGAAATCCAGGCTTTTTTATCATCCAAATAATCTTTAATTTTGTAATATGCTTTACGCACAAGTACATCTCTTATACTTAACTTAAACCTTTCTGTAGACTGGTCTAGTATTGATTGCGGAATTTTATTGTAGAAGCGAATACCGAGACCATCGAATGAGTTGCTAACTCTGCTAAGTCGGGACAATTATACCTATTAATAAAATCCATATATTATATAATCATCACCTCCTTTCTTCATCCCATTCTAAGTGGGATCGGCATAACATGTTTTGGCTTGTTATTATACGACCGACCGCCTGTCTGACGTCAACTTACTTTAGTCGCCTTTTAAGACACCTCGGTAATAAATGAGAGTGGTCTATTCTACTCAGCCAGATACCACACGGATGAGTCAACTTCCTTACCTTTAACGACACCTCGGTAATAAATGAGGGTGGTTTATTCTACTCAGCTGAATACCATACGGAGGGTCAACTTACCTTAGTCGCCTTTTACGACATCTCGGTAAGACATGCAGGTGGTTTATTCTTCTCAGCCGTATACCACACGGCGGAAATCCATGCATAATAATGTATTTATTTTAATTTAAACAGAGCACAAATTTCTTAAGCTTAGATACTTTCTCCAATGGTTATGGAGAAAGTTTACCTGTCGTAGCTAAGGCTAGTAACAAAGCTCTGTCTTGTGAAGTGGTGTAAAGTTATTCAATTAATCGAAACTTCTGCTTCAACCTAGGATACTATTGTTCAATAGAGTTTGGTTATTATTTCAAATGATAATTTCTTATTGATACATATGCCGTGTGGTGTTTCGCCGAAAATAATAGACCACTCTCATTTCTTATCGAGGTTTAAGGTTTAAGGTGAGCTAACCCACCGTGTGGTATCCAGTTGAGTAGAATAGGTGGTCTTTTCTACTCAACCAGATACCACACGTCGTGTCGACTTACCTTAGTCATAATTTACGACACCTCGGTAAGAAAGAGTGTGGTCTATTCTACTCAAACGGATACCACACAGCGGTCAACTTAGTCACCTTTTTTGATACCTCGATAAGAAATGAGGGTGATCTATTGTACTCAGCCGGATACCACACGGTGGAATTTTATTATCGTCATCGAAATAATGTCTAACGAAATAACGTCTATCGAAATAACGTGTGGTCTATTCTACTCAAACGAATACCACACAGCGGTCAACTTAGTCACCTTTTTTGATACCTCGATAAGAAATGAGGGTGATCTATTGTACTCAGCCGGGTACCACACGGTGGAATTTTATTATCGTCATCGAAATTTAAATATTTTTGAAATAGAATACGATACAATTGAAATTTTTGGTTGATTGATTGGCAGTTATAGTAACGAAAGCGGGGCACCAATAAAATATTAATTTACTTCACATGGGAATTATTTTGTCCGCGCAGGTGTACGACGTGAATGTATGTTAGCTTACACTAACGGAGCTATACCAAACTAAATTTACATACAGCAACATTGACACATCAATTAACCACACAGCGACATGGTATTGTTTGTTACTGCTATAACCATAACTTATATATTAAGTTTTATAAATGCTATACAATAAGTTTTGATAGGTGATTTCTTCAAGAGATGTCAAAGATGTCGTATTATAACATGTTTCTAATACAGCCTCCTTCATAGAGTTGGTCATTAATATGCATTGTTGCAATTCATTGTGGCTGTCGTATATGTGTCATTGAGTTGTTGCGAAAGAGTAAATGAGGTGGCTTTTTGAAAATTGTTTTTTATTTATTGAACAAATATAAAGGAGAAATATCGTCGTTTGTTATACCTAATATTATTTCGTTGTTTCAACCGCTGAAATAAACAGAAGAAAAGTTCTTTTAGATATTTTAAGATATGTTAATCTTTGATTCTACTATATTTTTGGGATTTTTGTCAGGCCCGTTGGACGGGCAGTAACTCTACCTTTAGCGCTGCGGATCGTCGGTTTGATTCCCACCGAAGACTATTATTTTCTAATTACAATTTGTCGGTTTTTTATTTTGGGTGTATTTAAGTATGTATGATGAAAATTTTATATGTATATATTTACCATTTATATGTCACCCAAAACACAAGTATTATCCTTTCTTTGAGGACGACCGTCTGTGTAATTTGGCTATATATTTATTTATATATCTACCCACAAAGTAAGGGGTATAGGGTCTTACGTTATGGAGTAGAGATGCTCAATACCTTAGCACTCTATAACATATCGCTTCTTTGCATTATATAAAAGATACTTAGAACAATATAAAAGGGGCTTCTACATAGGCTCTTTTATATTTGTTTTATTTTATACTTATATAGCAAAACGCATATATCGAACGCATATAACAAATATATCGATTAATAAGCATTATTTTTACTTCTACAGAGGCAGTGTTATAAATGTCACGTAAAGTATCATTAAAGCCTATACTTGGAAGCAAGATCAAAAGCTATTTGACCTTTATATAAGACATTCTTATCGCGCAGATAACTTTTACTTTGTTCATAATTTTCAAGCACAATTTTTCTTTACAAATTGACACATACTTTGTAATTTCATAAGAGCCATGCGAACCTTTTGACCAAAAGATTTAGAGAACATATTTTTTTATCATATCTGAAATTTGATGATTATTCCGATTTTTTAAAGTGTAACCTATGTACTTGTTTAGATATGTAATGTTCAAGACAGTGATTTACCGTTGAGGAATATCTTCATCTGAAGCCAATCCTGGCAGCAGAATCAGTTCATGCTTATTATAAACATGAATTGTCAACAACACTGAGCCAGTATGTAAAATTTCAGCTTAATCGAACTCCGGGAAGTGGGTCAAATTTAACTGTAAGATTCCACCTTCACATATGTACACGGCAAGTTAAATAAAAACTTTAAAAAATAGGCGAGCGTAGAAGATAATAAAACGTTACTATAAATATTACTTAACCTATGCTAAGGCATATGCAGTCATCATTAATACATAAAATAAATAAATAACATGAGAAGAAACTTTAAAAATCATTGAGTTCAAGAGATCTTATCAAAAATCACCTCCACACAATCAGGCCCGGGTAGAAAAAGAACCAGTACCATTTAAGCCCCTCTTTTTAGTGACGTAACTTTGAACAGCATTTCCTTTTATCTCCACGCTTCAAGAGGATCTCTACACTAAAGTGTTCTCTAACAAGCCAACGCGGAATAGATATACTGAATAAAAAATTAAAACGAAACCTTTGTCATTAGATATGCTTTCCTTAGTGTCATTGTTCGCGCTTACTGCGTGCCTTCGATAGCTGCAGTTGGTGAGCATAGGTAGGATAGGCAGACAACCGGCAATTTCTCCACCCCGAATAATCAAGGAGTACTGACCTTTGAACTTAGAGGCTTCTTCTTAATTTGTGGCGTCCACGTCGCTCCGGCCGGAGTATAACCACAAAAAACTGAATCCAGCTATATTTGTGGAATCACTAATTAAATTGTTCCGTAATACAGTTTAAACAAAAAAGCACCAAATTATCCTTTTTATTTTGTATATATTAATCCGCCGAACACCGATATTTATTGTTATTCACTTGAGAGGCCCGTGCACCGAGTTGCGCGGCCGACCGATCGTCTTTTTGTGTGTGACATTAATTTGCCACCTACCTACACCTCAGGTGCAGTAAGCCCCGATTACCCTCGGTGGAAAATATTGCCCGAACATCCCGCCGCCTAAGCAAGGCTCTCCTTGCTTACACTCACCAAAGGCAACCGACATAATTTCGAAATAGGCCTAGTCAAAATGCCGCCCTGAGTCTTTACTTCCGCGACTCTAATAATGCCATCTTTGCCTTGTAATAATTTAACTAACCGACCGCGTCTCCAATGAAGTGGAGCTAAATTATCATCTTTAATCAAAACTAGATCATCTAATCTAGGCGGTTCCGAAACCGAAGTCCATTTATACCGTTGTTGTAAGGTATGGAGATATTCATTTCTCCAACGAGACCAAAAATGTTGTGACATCTTTTGAATTAATTGATACCGAGATAAACGATTTATATTAACCTCCGTATAAGGATATTCTGGAACGGCTACCAGCGGTTGTCCTATTAAGAAGTGCCCTGGAGTTAGGACTTCTAAGTCCGTAGGGTCCGTACTAAGAGGGCATAATGGCCGAGAGTTCATGATAGCCTCAACCTTTACGAAGAACGTCGTAAGTTCCTCAAATGTAAGCCGAGAGTCACCGAGAACGCGTCTAGCGTGAGTTTTAGCAGATTTGACAGCCGCTTCAAAGAGTCCGCCGTGATTAGGACTCGCCGGTGGATTGAATAACCATGTTATATTCTCTTTAGTTAAATCGCGTTCTAACTGCGAATGATTATTACGAAGAAAAATATATAACTCCTTTAAATACTTATCCGTACCCGTATAATTCGTACCGCAATCCGACCGTACCAAAGAAGGAAGTCCTCTTCTTGAAACGAACCGAGTAAATGCTGCTACAAAAGCTTCAACCGAAAGATCCGAAACTACCTCTAAATGTACCGCCTTAGACGATAAGCAAACAAACACACACAAATAACATTTTTGAATTTTTGCATTTCGCATTGTAGTAGACTTTATGAAAAATGGGCCAGCAAAATCCGTACCGACACCGATAAAAGGTCGTACACCTTTGATGCGATCCGACGGCAAATCCGCCATGTAAGGTTGTGTCGGTTTCGCCCGAGTCCGATAACACTGAATGCATTTGAACGTAATGTGTCGAGTGACACGCCGTGCCGAAATTATCCAATAATTCCTAGACAAAATAGCCGATAAAGTATTCGCTCTGTTCGCGCTTACTGCGTGCCTTCGATAGCTGCAGTTGGTGAGCATAGGTAGGATAGGCAGACAACCGGCAATTTCTCCACCCCGAATAATCAAGGAGTACTGACCTTTGACTTAGAGGCTTCTTCTTAATTTGTGGCGTCCACGTCGCTCCGGCCGGAGTATAACCACAAAACTGAATCCAGCTATATTTGTGGAATCACCAATTAAATTGTTCCGTAATACAGTTTAAATACACAAGCACCAAATTATCCTTTTTATTTTGTATATATTAATCCACCGAACACCGATATTTATTGTTATTCACTTGAGAGGCCCGTGCACCGAGTTGCGCGGCCGACCGATCTTCTCTTTGTGTGTGACATTAATTTGCCACCTACCTACACCTCAGGTGCAGTAAGCCCCGATTACCCTCGGTGAAAAATATTGCCCGAACATCCCGCCGCCTAAGCAAGGCTCTCCTTGCTTACACTCACCAAAGGCAACCGACATAATTTCGAAATAGGCCTAGTCAAAATACCGCCCTGAGTCTTTACTTCCGCGACTCTAATAATACCATCTTTGCCGGGTAATAATTTAACTAACCGACCGCGTCTCCAATGTAGTGGAGCTAAATTATCATCTTTAATTAAAACTAGATCATCCAATCTAGGCGGTTCCGAAACCGAAGTCCATTTATACCGTTGTTGTAAGGTATGGAGATATTCATTTCTCCAACGAGACCAAAAATGTTGTGACATCTTTTGAATTAATTGATACCGAGATAAACGATTTATATTAACTTCCGTATATGGATATTCTGGAAGGGCTACCAGCGGTTGTCCTATTAAGAAGTGCCCTGGAGTTAGGACTTCTAAGTCCGTAGGGTCCGTACTAAGAGGGCATAATGGCCGAGAGTTCATGATAGCCTCAACCTTTACGAAGAACGTCGTAAGTTCCTCAAATGTAAGCCGAGAGTCACCGAGAACGCGTCTAGCGTGGGTTTTAGCAGACTTGACAACCGCTTCAAAAAGTCCGCCGTGATTAGGACTCGCTGGTGGGTTGAATAACCATGTTATATTCTCTTTAGTTAAATCGCGTTCTAACTGCGAATGATTATTACGAAGAAAAATATATAACTCCTTTAAATACTTATCCGTACCCGTATAATTCGTACCGCAATCCGACCGTACCAAAGAGGGAAGTCCTCTTCTCGAAACGAACCGAGTAAAGGCTGCTACAAAAGCTTCAACCGAAAGATCCGAAACTACCTCTAAATGTACCGCCTTAGACGATAAGCAAACAAACACACATAAATAACATTTTTGAATTTTTGCATTTCGCATTGTAGTAGACTTTATGAAAAACGGGCCAGCAAAATCCGTACCTACGCCGACAAAAGGTCGTACACCTTTGATGCGATCCGACGGCAAATCCGCCATGTAAGGTTGTGTCGGTTTCGCCCGAGTCCGATAACACTGAATGCATTTGAACGTAATGTGTCGAGTGACACGCCGTGCCGAAATTATCCAATAATTCCTAGACAAAATAGCCGATGAAGTATTCGCTCCAACGTGACAATAAACCTTATGATAATGTCGAACTAATAATTCCGTAAAATTACCCTTTGCTGGCAACAATATAGGATGCCTAGCATCGTAAGACAAATCCGAAGCCCTAATTCTACCGCCGACACGAACTATTTTATTTTTATCTATAAATAAACTTAAGCGCCGTAAATAACTTTTGATAGCCTTACCCGAATTTAAATCTGAAATTTCCTCCCCAAAATAAGCTGATTGCACTAGTCTTATTAAATAAAAGACCACATTTCTTCTTTCCGACACTGTAATATTACCGTATACGCGAGAATTTTTATTTTTACAATTATACGTAAAACGAAGTAAATAAGCAGTCACATTAATTAATTTCTCAAATGAGCTAAACCGATTTATAAGATCAAAGTCCGTATCTAAAATTCCGTAATTAATAATTTTAGGTTTCACGCGTAATCCGGGTAACAAATCTGAGGGAAATTCTAAATAATTTTTTGGCCAAGTTCGTGCGGGTTGACGTAACCAATGTGGATCCCACCACAAGTCATGCTGTAACAATACCGCCGCCGTGCAACCGCGAGACGCGACGTCCGCGCAGTTCATTTCACTGGGAACGTGCCGCCAAGTAATATTCACTTTAGATGAATTGATTTGCGAAATCCGATTTCCTTCAAAAATTTGTAACTTGTGCACCGGGATACGCAACCAAGCTAACACTATCGTACTATCACACCAAGCTACGATTTCGTCAAATTTGATGTTACTTTCCATCGCAGTAACAACATGATTTAGAAGCGTAGTTAATAAAACCGCACCGCTTAATTCCAATTTGGGTATCGTGTGCTTCGTCTTCAGAGGGGCTACTCGAGACTTCGCAATAAGTAGACGCACGATAGCCGACCCGTCCGAGCGCTCCGCGCGTATGTAAACCGCCGCCGCATAGCCTGATAAGGAGCCGTCACTGAAACCGTGTAAACTGTACCGGGCGTCACCGTCCGGTTTTAAGCAACGAGGTATAGAAACCTGTTGTAAAAATGGTAAATCCGAAACTAAATCTTTCCATTGACCGATAATATCCGAAGGGGCTGGGCTATCCCAGTCCACCTTTCGAGAGTCATCACTACCACCTAGTAATGACTGTAATAAAAGTTTCATCTTAAATATGACAGGACAAATCCACCCGAGTGGATCATATAAACGTGCGATCAATGATAAAATACTGCGCCGAGTAACTTTATCGTCCGAAGGTAAATTAACCGTGTAAGTAAAATTGTCCGAAGCCGGATTCCACTGAATACCCAAAACTTTAATAAGACCGCAACTGTCAAAACCGTCAAAGTACCGTGGAGACTCTAAATGTTCTGCCGGTAAACCGTCCAGCAGTTGTGGCACGTTACTAGACCACTTTCTCAACTGATAACCCGCCGAATTCATGAGCGAGATCAACTCGTCTCTCAGTTGAAGAGCCTTCTCTAAGGTATCTTCTCCGCCATTCAAATCATCAACATAACTATTTTTTACGATAATTTGCGCCGAACGCGGCATGTCTTTTAATTGAACCGATTCATCATCATTTGAATCATTACATGTACCCGAATTTATTTTTACCGAAGCATCATATGCTAATTGATGCAAGCACCGTATCGCTATAAAAGGACTGGATTTAAGTCCGTATGTATTCGTCGTTAGCTCATAAACCGTTAATGGATCCGAAGGCGAAAACCGCCAAAATATTAATTGGTACCTGCGATCATCGGGATGTACCCATGTTTGCCGAAACATCATTTTTACATCTGTAGTAAAAACTATACGATGCCACCGAAAATTCATAATGATATCCGTAATATCACTTTGAAGCCGCTCACCGCAATATAAACAATCGTTTAACGAAACGCCCGAATTTGTTTTCTCGCTACCGTTAAAAACAACCCGTATTTTATTTACATCTCCCGATTTTTTAAACACCCCGTGGTGACTAATAAAGTAATGCTCTAAACCCGACGTATAATCGAAACTCGAAACTTTCATATGTCCGAGTTCTAAATATTCTTTCATAAACTGAACGTATTTTTCACGATATTCTGGATTCCGTTCCATTCTCCGTTCTAACGAGAAAAACTGTTGTAACGCTTTACCTCTAGAATCGCCTAACAATTGTCTATCACTCTCCGGTAAGAGTGGAAGACGCACAATGTATTTACCGTCCGGTCCGCGAGACGTCGTCAATGAAAACAAACGTTCACATTCGATATCTAAAGGATTTTTAATTTTAATCCGAGGTGGCTCTTCACAACGCCAAAATCTTTCAACCACTTCTAGTAAAGTGTTTCCAAAAAAAATATCCGAATTATTTTCTGACCGTACCGAACCGAAGACTGCAAAATCAAATATAGTACCTAATGCATAAGGACCGTTTTTACCTAAATTAATTTTACCGCCGTTCAAAATTTTACCTAATATATCACAACCGAATATAATATCTATTTCCTGCATGTGAGAATAACCGTTATCCGAAATATTTAAGTTTTTACAACTAACATTAAGTCTCCGAGCAAAATAAGTAGTAGGTTTCTTTAAAACCGCCGCCGAAGCCGAAATTAATACGTTATCCGAGTTTCTAGGTTTAAAATGTATCAACACAACTGACTGGCTGTCATCAGTCTTAAAACCGCCAATACCTACTAAAGGTACGCGTGAGTAATGCCGCTTCAAGCCTAACCGAGTGACAAAATCACTTTTTATTAACGTTACCTGAGAACCGAGATCTAAAAGTGCTCGCGTTTTTATAAAATAATTATTAATAGTTTTTACCTCAACGATAACCGTAGGTAACACAACATTATCCGATAATTGTGGTGCCGAAATAACCGAATCATGTGAGCCGACCGAACTATCCGAAACCGAAATTTTATTATTAATCATTAATTGCTATTGTGTTTGGTCGCGAGGGTACGCACACGTACCGCTTGTCGCCGTGTCACGTTGCTCACCGTGCGCGCACCGAGGCCGCCGCGATCCCGAGCGCTCCGAGCGCACGCGTTCTTCCGTTGAAGGGCGTCCGGCCTTGAACTGCCTATATCTCGATTGATGCACCGATCTCTTATCTGGAGCAGACGGGCTCCTACTAGCGCTGCTCGCAGATGACCTGTCGTGTCTTGAACCGAATTTATTGCGATGAAACGAAACCATCGCATGTCGCGGTGGTGAAGGGCTCACCTTCTCCTTTCGACTTACCGTACATATTAACTTGTGATGTCCGACATTGCCACACTGATCACATGGCACATGTGCAATGCACGAAGCCGCCGTGTGCCGACCGAAACACTTAAAACATAACCCACCATTCATTATCCAATCCCGCCGGTGTTGTGGGTTAAGTCTTATAAATTTAAAACAATCCGATGTTGTATGATTAGTCATATTACAGTACAAACAACTATTCCGATTTAAAGTTTTATTTTTATTTTCCGTAATATGAACAACGCGACCGATATATTTATTCTTGTTCGAATAATTATTATGTTGATAACCTCCTTTAGCCGATCTGTCCGGGGATGACGTATCTATTAATCGACATTCGTTTTGTAAAAAATCTAACAACTGATTAAATGTTGGCATCGCACTATTATTTCCGCCGTATTTATGTTCGAACCTGCTCTTAAGATCCGAAGGTAATTTATTAAGAGTTATATGGAGTAAAAGATAACTCCATTCGGTTACAGGAAAACCCAAATTTTCTAGCGCGCGAGTCGATTCTAATAAAGGATTTAAAATCTTAGTTCTAAGACCGAATAATCTATTTAATACCGGTAAATGTAAAATCCGAGATATGTGACTGTCTGCCAACAATCTTTTGTTGTCATATCGACCCTTTAAAATATCCAATGCCGTATCTAATGACTCATCTATCATAGGTAAATGTTTAATTAAAGACCGAGGTTCCTTCTCGACGTGAGAAAAAAGATAATGGAATTTTTCCGTTTTAGAAATATCCTTCCGAGACAAAACTAACGAACTAAATAACGACATAAAACTCGTCCACGAATAAACATCGCCGTCAAAAACCGTAAGATTAATCGTGGGCAATCTAGCCGTGGGCGCACCCGATTGCGCCTCGTGCTCCTTTTTCAAACTAGGACAAGTCGCTGATATCGCTTCCAGTTGATTATAAATTTCCTCCGCTTTTCTAAATTTTTTATCATATTCAACAACAAGTTCATCGTCCGAATCATCAATATCATTCAATAATGCCTCATAAGTCGCACACAACAAGGTATATCTTTCCTCCAATTTACGTAACCGCACAAGAATAACAACCGACTCGTAAGTTTTATTGTTTGCAATGTCTAAGGAATGAACGAACCAGTCATAATGAGTTTTAAATCTATTTAGCAATGGCTTAGACATTTTTATAAAAATTAAGTAGGTAACCTGAACAAAATAACCGAACTATATTAAATGAAAAATATATTATACTTCCGATATTACTCGCCTATAAAATAATAAGATAACAACCGATATTATTTCCGAACAACAAAAAACTATAAAGTTGTTATTACTTTTAACATTTTCCGATTCACTATAAATATCCGAAAATTCCGCCGAATGAAAATACCTAGGTTGCCTATAAAACCTAACCTAGTACTAAAAACAATACTATGGCCCTGTTCGTTAATCGAACGATCCGACTCGAATGGAACAAGCACTATGTTCGCGCTTACTGCGTGCCTTCGATAGCTGCAGTTGGTGAGCATAGGTAGGATAGGCAGACAACCGGCAATTTCTCCACCCCGAATAATCAAGGAGTACTGACCTTTGACTTAGAGGCTTCTTCTTAATTTGTGGCGTCCACGTCGCTCCGGCCGGAGTATAACCACAAAACTGAATCCAGCTATATTTGTGGAATCACCAATTAAATTGTTCCGTAATACAGTTTAAATACACAAGCACCAAATTATCCTTTTTATTTTGTATATATTAATCCACCGAACACCGATATTTATTGTTATTCACTTGAGAGGCCCGTGCACCGAGTTGCGCGGCCGACCGATCTTCTCTTTGTGTGTGACATTAATTTGCCACCTACCTACACCTCAGGTGCAGTAAGCCCCGATTACCCTCGGTGAAAAATATTGCCCGAACACGCTCCAACGTGACAATAAACCTTATGATAATGTCGAACCAATAATTCCGTAAAATTACCCTTTGCTGGCAACAATATAGGATGCCTAGCATCGTAAGACAAATCCGAAGCCCTAATTCTACCGCCGACACGAACTATATTATTTTTATCTATAAACAAACTTAAGCGCCGTAAATAACTTTTGATAGCCTTACCCGAATTTAAATCTGAAATTTCCTCACCGAAATAAGCTGATTGCACTAATCTTATTAAATAAAAGACTACATTTCTTCTCTCCGACACTGTAATATTACCGTATATGCGAGAATCTTTATTTTTACAATTATACTTAAAACGAAGTAAATAAGCCGTCACATTAATTAATTTCTCAAATGAGCTAAACCGATTTATAAGGTCGAAGTCCGTATCTAAAATTCCGTAATTAATTATTTTAGGTTTCACGCGTAATCCGGGTAATAACTCTGAGGGAAATTCTAAATAATTTTTTGGCCAAGTTCGTGCAGGTTGACGTAACCAATGTGGATCCCACCACAAGTCATGCTGCAACAATACCGCCGCCGTGCAACCGCGAGACGCGACGTCCGCGCAGTTCATTTCACTGGGAACGTGCCGCCAAGAAATATTCACTTTAGATGAATTGATTTGCGAAATCCGATTTCCTTCAAAAATTTGCAACTTGTGCACCGGGGTACGCAACCAAGCTAACACTATCGTACTATCACACCAAGCTACGATTTCGTCAAATTTGATGTTACTTTCCATCGCAGTAACAACATGATTTAGAAGCGTAGTTAATAAAACCGCACCGCTTAATTCCAATTTCGGTATCGTGTGCTTCGTCTTCAGAGGGGCTACTCGAGACTTCGCAATAAGTAGACGCACGATAGCCGATCCGTCCGAGCGCTCCGCGCGTATGTAAACCGCCGCCGCATAGCCTGATAATGACCCGTCACTGAAACCGTGTAAACTGTACCGGGCGTCACCGTCCGGTTTTAAGCAACGAGGTATAGAAACCTGTTGTAAAAATGGTAAATCCGAAACTAAATCTTTCCATTGACCGATAATATCCGAAGGGGCAGGGCTATCCCAGTCCACCTTTCGAGAGTCATCACTACCACCTAGCAATGACTGTAATAAAAGTTTCATTTTAAATATGACAGGACAAATCCACCCGAGTGGATCATATAAACGTGCGATCAATGATAAAATACTGCGCCGAGTAACTTTATCGTCCGAAGGTAAATTAACCGTGTAAGTAAAATTGTCCGAAGCTGGATTCCACTGAATACCCAAAACTTTAATAAGACCGCAACTGTCAAAACCGTCAAAGTACCGTGGAGACTCTAAATGTTCTGCCGGTAAACCGACCAGCAGTTGTGGCACGTTACTAGACCACTTTCTCAACTGATAACCTGCCGAATTCATGAGTGAGATCAACTCGTCTCTAAGTTGAAGAGCCTTCTCTAAGGTATCTTCTCCGCCATTCAAATCATCAACATAACTATTTTTTACGATAATTTGCGCCGAACGCGGCATGTCTTTAAATTGAACCGATTTACTATCATTCGAATCATTACATGTATCCGATTGTATTTTTACCGAAGCATCATATGCTAACTGATGCAAGCACTGTATCGCTATAAAAGGACTAGATTTAAGTCCGTATGTGTTCGTCGTTAGCTCATAAACCGTTAATGGATCCGAAGGCGAAAACCGCCAAAATATTAATTGGTACCTGCGATCATCGGGATGTACCCATGTCTGCCGAAACATCATTTTTACATCTGTAGTAAAAACTATACGATGCCACCGAAAATTCATAATAATATCCGTAATATCACTTTGAAGCCGCTCACCGCAATATAAACAATCGTTTAACGAAACGCCCGAATTTGTTTTCTCGCTACCGTTAAAAACAACCCGTATTTTATTTACATCTCCCGATTTTTTAAACACCCCGTGGTGACTAATAAAGTAATGCTCTAAGCCCGATGTATAATCGAAACTCGAAACTTTCATATGTCCGAGTTCTAAATATTCTTTCATAAACTGAACGTATTTTTCGCGATATTCTGGATTCCGCTCCATTCTCCGTTCTAACGAGAAAAACTGTTGTAACGCTTTACCTCTAGAATCGCCTAACAATTGTCTATCACTCTCCGGTATGAGTGGAAGACGCACAATGTATTTACCGTCCGGTCCGCGGGACGTCGTCGATGAAAACAAACGTTCACATTCGATATCTAAAGGATTTTTAATTTTAATCCGAGGTGGCTCTTCACAACGCCAAAATCTTTCAACCGCTTCTAACAAAGTGTTCCCAACAAAAATATCCGAATAATTTTTTGGCCGTACCGAACCGAAAACTGCAAAATCAAATATAGTACCTAATGCATAAGGACCGATTTTACCCAAATTAATTTTACCACCGTTCAAAATTTTACCTAATATATCACAACCGAATATGATATCTATTTCCTGCATGTGAGAATAACCGTCATCCGAAATATTTATGTTTTTACAACTAACATTAAGTCTCCGAGCTAAATAAGTAGTAGGTTTCTTTAAAACCGCCGCCGAAGCCGAAATTAATACGTTATCCGAGTTTCTAGGTTTAAAATGTATCAAAACAAGTGACTGACTATCATTAGTCTTCAAACCGCCAATACCTACTAAAGGTACGCGTGAGTAATGCCGTTTCAAGCCTAACCGAGTGACAAAATCACTTTTTATTAACGTTACCTGGGAACCGAGATCTAAAAGTGCTCGCGTTTTTATAAAATAATTATGAATCGTTTTTACCTCAACGATAACCGTAGGTAACACAATATTATCCGATAATTGTGGTGCCGAAATAACCGAATCATGCGAGCCGACCGAAATATCCGAAACCGAAATTGTATTATTAATCATTAATTGCTATTGTGTTTGGTCGCGAGGGTACGCACACGTACCGCTTGTCGCCGTGTCACGCCGCTCATCGAGCGCGCGCCGAGGCCGACGCGATCCCGAGCGCTCCGAGCGCACGCGTTCTTCCGTTGAAGGGCGTCCGGCCTTGAACTGCCTATATCTCGATTGATGCACCGATCTCTTATCTGGAGCAGACGGGCTCCTACTAGCGCTGCTCGCAGATGACCTGTCGTGTCTTGAACCGAATTTATTGCGATGAAACGAAACCATCGCATGTCGCGGTGGTGAAGGGCTCACCTTCTCCTTACGAGTTACCGTGCATATTAACTTGTGATGTCCGACATTGCCACACTGATCACATGGCACATGTGCAGTGCACGAAGCCGCCGTGTGCCGACCGAAACACTTAAAACATAACCCACCATTCATTATCCAATCCCGCCGGTGTTGTGAGTTAAGTCTTATAAATTTAAAACAATCCGATGTAGTATGATTAGTCATATTACAGTATAAACAACTATTCCGATTGAAAGTTTTATTTTTATTTTCCGTAATATGAACAACGCGACCGAAATATTTATTCTTATTCGAATAATTATTATGTTGATAACCTCCTTTAGCCGATCTGTCCGGGGATGACGTATCTATTAATCGACATTCGTTTTGTAAAAAATCTAACAACTGATTAAATGTTGGCATCGCACTATTATTTCCGCCGTATTTATGTTCGAACCTGCTCTTAAG
This sequence comes from Morpho helenor, assembly GCA_029227775.1. Taxonomy (NCBI): domain Eukaryota; kingdom Metazoa; phylum Arthropoda; class Insecta; order Lepidoptera; family Nymphalidae; genus Morpho; species Morpho helenor. The sequence goes on from JARGCU010000006.1 coordinate 8,854,902, forward strand.
ATCCGAAGGTAATTTATTAAGAGTTATATGGAGTAAAAGATAACTCCATTCGATTACAGGAAAACCCAAATTTTCTAGCGCGCGAGTTGATTCTAATAATGGATTTAAAATCTTAGTTCTAAGACCGAATAACCTATTTAATACCGGTAAATGTAAAATCCGAGATATGTGACTGTCCGCCAACAACCTTTTGTTGTCGTATCGACCCTTTAAAATATCCAACGCCGTATCTAACGACTCATCTATCATAGGTAAATGTTTAATTAAAGACCGAGGCTCTTTCTCGACGTGAGAAAAAAGATAATGGAATTTTTCCGTTTTAGAAATATCCTTCCGAGACAAAACTAACGAACTAAATAAAGACATAAAACTCGTCCATGAATAAACATCGCCGTCAAAAACCGTAAGATTAATCGTGGGCAATCTAGCCGTGGGCGCACCCGATTGCGCCTCGTGCTCCTTTTTCAAACTAGGACAAGTCGCTGATATCGCTTCCAGTTGATTATAAATTTCCTCCGCTTTTCTAAATTTTTTATCATATTCAACAACAAGTTCATCGTCCGAATCATCAATATCATTCAATAATGCCTCATAAGTCGCACACAACAAGGTATATCTTTCCTCCAATTTACGTAACCGCACAAGAATAACAACCGACTCGTAAGTTTTATTGTTTGCAATGTCTAAGGAATGAACGAACCAGTCATAATGAGTTTTAAATCTATTTAGCAATGGCTTAGACATTTTTATAAAAATTAAGTAGGTAACCTGAACAAAATAACCGAACTATATTAAATGAAAAATATATTATATTTCCGATATTACTCGCCTATAAAATAATAAGATAACAACCGATTTAAATGCCGAGTTATATAAAATTATAAACTTGTTATTACTTTTAACGTATTCCGATTCGCTATAAACATCCGAAAATTCCGCCGAATGAAAATACCTAGGTTGCCTATAAAACCTAACCTAGTACTAAAAATAATACTATGGCCCTGTTCGTTAATCGAACGATCCGACTCGAATGGAACAAGAACTATGTTCGCGCTTACTGCGTGCCTTCGATAGCTGCAGTTGGTGAGCATAGGTAGGATAGGCAGACAACCGGCAATTTCTCCACCCCGAATAATCAAGGAGTACTGACCTTTGAACTTAGAGGCTTCTTCTTAATTTGTGGCGTCCACGTCGCTCCGGCCGGAGTATAACCACAAAAAACTGAATCCAGCTATATTTGTGGAATCACTAATTAAATTGTTCCGTAATACAGTTTAAACAAAAAAGCACCAAATTATCCTTTTTATTTTGTATATATTAATCCGCCGAACACCGATATTTATTGTTATTCACTTGAGAGGCCCGTGCACCGAGTTGCGCGGCCGACCGATCGTCTTTTTGTGTGTGACATTAATTTGCCACCTACCTACACCTCAGGTGCAGTAAGCCCCGATTACCCTCGGTGGAAAATATTGCCCGAACAGTCATCTTTTCTTTATCTTTATGTAATTTATAGAATTTTTTTGTTATTCTGTGATTAAAGGGCTTTTACACAACATGTGTATGTCAGCCCAATTTATAGAATTAGGCGTTACTTTGCGAGATCAATAATACAAAAGTAGTAATAAAATTATTTTGCTATAATCCGCGATGAAGTACGATAGAAAATATATATAATGCTAAATGTAGACCGATTGTCCACTCTACATTTAGCATTATATATATTTTCTATTGTACTTCATCGCGGATTATAGCAAAATAATTTTATTATTAATTTTGTTTATCTTTATGTTTTGTAATTTTGTATGCTGTTATTAAAACTATTAGGCAATGCTTTTAAGGCAGACATAAACATTTCTTATAGGTAATATTAAGCGTTCTGTCCACTATGGTGTCATTTACCGAATTCATGCAACTGCAAATGATGAATAGCGTAAAATAAGAAAATCTTAATTAAATCTTTTTAAAATTAGTCTGGCTCACCCTATTAAAGAAGTCGTGAGTATAGCCAGTTTCTATACTTAGTATTATAAAAAAAACATACTAAAAATAAAATGTGTATGGGCGGTTGTTGATGAGTGATATTGATAGGACGATAAAATAAATATTCTCTACAAAAACCGAGAAAGGAGGCCTATGCCTATGAGATAGTAACAGGCCGTTACTATCCCACAGCTGGGCATAGGTATATAGGATATTATTAGTTTTTATATAGTTGCCATCCGGAAGGATAATGAATAAGTAAGAGTATTTAAATAATTAAACGCAAAAGATGTCTTGGGTATATACCATATTATATTGGTTTCTTTAATAATCATTTTTATGCGTATGTCCGAGTAAACAAACAATAAAAACTAATAAATAACGAATGTTCGCTGTAATTGGAAGAACGATAAAACGCTAGAATGCAATTAAACCACTCGTTTGGCAAAACATGTAATCCGAATGGCCGAAGATTTATTTTATGATCCCTAAATTCCCTTTGAATGTATTGTTTCGGCATTGTCGCTACGCCGGTCGTTGAATCAATACACGTATAGAACTAAAAAAATAAATAAACATTAAGTAGAAATTCAGATTGAATTTTATTTAATTCCTTCTAATTATTGATATAAAGGTCTAAATCTAAGGTAAAGAAATTTTTACCAATTATTAACATAAAAAGTTTAATAATTACATTGCCTTGCAAAATTATTAGCTTCTCCCGTCCCCTTATTAGTCTTCCCATTGAAATTATTCAGTATATAAAGTTTTTAAAGGTGAAAGAATGATTAATTCATCATATCAAGTCATGCAATGAATCATCATATTCTTAAAAGAAATTTCCAATTAAGTCACCAAGATTCTTATCAATTGAACCTTTTTTTTTACAACAGTTAAATTAGGTTTTATTTTTGTAAAAAAATGTATATTAAAATCTAATTTATTGTCATTTTATTTTCCCCTTTCTATCAGTATGTAGGATATAATTTTAAGACACCCCTAAATTGTTCGAAATTGAAATTTGAGCGTTGTAATAATGAGTACTTAAATATTCATACTAATATTATAAATGTGACAGTCTGTCTGTCTGTTACTCGGTCATGGCTAATGCACTCGATCAATATTGTTAAATTTAGTACAATTCAAACTTAAATACCGAGCTAATATATATGACAAAGAAGTAGTTTTTCCTTCGGGAATAGGACAAACAATGGCGTACATAATTGAGACTGTTACACTGAGTTCGATGCAAACGTCGTCACGGTTACCAAATAGATAATAACAATATTATATCGTTTATTTGCAATAACAATAACACACCATTATACACGACACTTTTGCAGTAGAAAATATATACACAGTGAATTCATTAAATGAATGCACTCTTAACTCAAACGTGTAATAACTTAAGTGCTAACTTAGATATAATTTACTTTTCTTCTACATAGTTTTATAAAAAAAGTACCCAAAATATAATGTATAACAAAATAAATATAATTTCATTGGGAGGTGGCTTTATTTATACTGGAGCGGCGCGGAACTGGAGAAAACAATAACATTCTTGTTTTGTTTCACTCGCACCCGTATTATTTAGTTTTTAGGTCAATGTTATGTGTTTTATTACATTATTTGGAATTGAGAATTGACTAGAATTAGGGCTGAATTAACCGATTTTTTATGTAGGCCACTGAGGTGTGTGGGTACATAAAAATAAAATTAATGTCGTGTTGTTGGTACCACCCTATATATGTATATATAATAGTACCCTAATAGTAATCTATACTCAAAGAGCTCTGCATCAGGCAGAGTCTATTGACTACAGTCTGAGCACGCAGTTTAAAATACTTTGGCCACGTCTCGCGCGGAAACGAAGAGTACATAGAACGCCTTGTAGTCCAAGGCAGGGTCGAAGGTACCATACCTCGCGGTCGATCGACTATGCTGTGGGCCGAGCAAATTAAATCTGTTTTTGTGTCTGTGGAATCTGTTTTGCTGTTCATGAATGCGTCAGTAAGACGGCAAACAGAGAAAAATGCTGAAACATCGTTAGGAAAGCGACAAGCGCCCCAACTACGTGACGGCCATGATCGCTCTGACAAGAGCGTACCGACGGAGAAGAATAGTAATATTAGACATTAATGTTCCCAGACAGACTACCCAGACTAATTCACATTTTTTTGTCACCAGGTGTCCTGGATCCGAAAACGTGATCTTCACATCCTCACAGTGGGAGTTCACACGTACAGCAGTGACGCGCGTTTCGCAGCTTTACACACTGACGGCTCGGATGAATGGACACTGCGGGTGGCTCACGCCCAACCGCGCGATTCCGGGGGATATGAATGCCAAGTATCTACTGAACCAAAAATTAGTTTGTCATTCTGGCTGACAGTTGTAGGTAAGTTATGGACAGCAAAACTGATACTAGACCAGACTACAGAAATGTTTAAATTAAGTATAAGAGATATACTTATACGTAATGCATATTACAAAATTGAAGATTATTTGGATGATAAAAAAGCCTGGATTTGAAAATCCTTTCAGCTTCATACAAGACTGCGGTTTAATATTGTAAAATTATTTTTTTTTTAAAGATTGACCACCGAGTTTCTTTCTGGTTCTTCTCGGTAAGAGCAACATTCCGAACCAGTTTGATCCGTTTGTTGAATTGATCCGTCAAGGATCAATAAAAGTTCAAGTTCAAAAGTTCTTGAAATAGCTTATTTGAATAAAGTTTATGCTGATTTACCGTGAAAATACCCGTATTAATTTTTTATACAAATAGACGTTAAGATGTTGAATTTAATAGCAGTTTTTTTAAGGTGGTTTTATGTATAGACTAGCTGTGCTTGCGGCTTCGCCCGCGTGGAAATCATTGTCACAAAGTTTTTCTCGCGTAAATCCCGAACCCGCGGAAATTATAGCAGAAAAAGTAGCCGCTATGTTGCTCCAGAAGCTCCTCTATCTTCCAGTTGTTCCAGTTGTTGATTGTTCGAAATCACTTTAGTCGTTTTAGAGAATGTACTATTACTAATACTTCCTCAAATAATGTTTTATATTTTAGTGAGTTGAGAAATAAGTAAATTAAGCAGGTAAGTTTGGGAAAATCGATCACATATAGACAGACAGCTTTTATAGATTTTGTTTTTATAATATTAGAAAAAATATAAAAATATTACAATAACACATTAAAAAAATGTAATATTTCAATATAGAAAATATTTATGAATTACCGTTGTAATATCGATGTGGAAAGATCGAGGTTAAAGAGTTAAAGTAATAAAAAGTTGTTTTTAAAATGAAAATGCTGTCTCATCTTGTCATTAATTATACAAACGTCTAGATAAGAACCTTATTTGCGGATTGTCTGACAGTTTATACAGTTTAAACGGTAAAATAACACTTAAAATGATTAATCCATTTCACGTTTCACGACACTTGTATTCGTATTAATTAAGTAAAGCGAGAACAAGAAAAGTTATAACAAATGTAGAGGCTTTCTCAAAAACAGAGTTAATCCCCTTACATGTGTTTCGTCTCAATGTTCCAAGCGCAGCTTAGAACTAAGCGGGAACGGTAACGGTAAGTTCTAGCTTTCTTAATCATAGGCTTTACAAGCCGCAAGCGGAAGCTTTTTCAGAAAATGTACGGCAAACACTTTGCACGTAAAGCTTTCAAGGTAACAGAATAGTGGTTTTTTCCATTCTATTATAAGATTTACTTTATTGAAACTCGAAATTCATTAATTTCGTATCTTATTTATAATTTTGTTACATTTCCTACTGCGTACAAATCCACACCTTTTAAACATTATTATTACATTTTACATTTTCTTATTTTGTGGCTTTGTTGACTCTGTTGGCTTTTATGGCATTAACACGTGAAATGCCAAGCCATTAAGTATCTGTTACTGTTAAATAACTGGCATTATAAACCTTGACAACCGGCAAATATTAATAATAGTTGTGAACATAATTGAAAATATAGATATAGATATAAATATAGATATAAAATATAGATATTCAGAATTTCAGAATTACATTTATTACAAATTTCTTGAAACTAGTCGGGCTCATCCGATAAAATAACACGTGAGTATAGCCGGTTTCTATACATTAATTATGAATTCCACTCACGATAGTTTAAATTCAAAAATTTCAGTCTAATCTTTAGCGGTGTAGGCTATTTATAACATAATACTTATTTTGAGAAAACACTCGAAAACATATTTAATACACAATACACTACACAACACAACAATGTTCATCACTCTCCTCCCCTTATCCCATTTTAGGTGGGGTCGGCACAACATGTTATAAAACGTGAAATGATATCGCTTCGTATTTTAAGACCGGAGACCTGCCTGACGTCAAGTTACCTTAGTCGCCTTTCACGACACCTTGGTAAGAAAGATGGTCGTCTATTCTACTCAGCCGGATACCACACGGCGGGTCGACTTACCCGAGTCGCCTTTTACGACACTTCGAAAAGAAAAGGCGTTGTCTATTCCGCGCAGCCGGATACGGCACGGTGGGTCGACTTACCTTAGTCGCAATTAACAAAACTTCGATAAGAGAAAGGGTTGTCTATTCTTCTCAGCCACTCAGCTTACATTTATTACAAATATTATTATACGCAGTTTTTCCTCATAAGTTTTATGTAGTTTCCTTAAGAATCCCTTATAATAACCTATTTCCTTCGGTCTCTTCATATAATGTTCATACATTTACGTTCCTCTACAACTGGAAATTCAATTTACACGAGGTTTCCCCATAGAGCTCGGCCGTACAATGTTGTACGGTCCTTATATTCATGTTAGGTACAGATATGATCGGGGACGGTCTTTGTTATAACTAGGTCTGAACGTTCCAGCAAGTAGTATTCAGCACTAAGTAATGGAACTAGAAGACAATACGGTACATTTACGTAATCAGTTTTATTTCTGTAATATGGCTTCATTAATCGGGATGCTTTACGATTAAAGATGTTGTTTAACAACGTGGGATGGGCACAACATGTTATAATCATGCTTTCACATGATTTGGCTTTGTATTTCACGACCTGCGTGACGTTAACTTACCTTAGTCCTATTTACGAGACCTCGGTAAGAAATGAGGTTTGTCTATTTTACTCAACCGGATACCACACGATAGGTGAACTTACCTTAGTCGCCTTTTGCGACACCTCAATAAGAGATGAGGTTGATCTATTCTACTTAACTGGATACCACACGTTGGGTCAACTTACATTAGTAACCTTTTATGGCACCTCGGTAAGAAAGTAGGTGATCTATTCTATTTAGCTGAATATCACATGGCGGTTCGACTTACCTTAGTCTACGCCTCTTACGACAACTCACTAAGAAATGAGGATGGTCTATTCTACTCAACCGGATACCACACGGCATATATATTCTACAAAAAGAAATGACACTTAAAAGAAAAGCCTTCAGCATTAAAGCATATAAAAATATATTGTCATTAAAAGACAATTCGTCAAAACGTCATTCAAATAGGGAATATTAATCAACAAACTGAGAGAGAAAATACGTTCTTAAGAACATACTGTAACTCAAGAAACTTTTATATGATACTAGGATATTCGAGAGCATTCTAGAGAGTGGTGAAAATGTTCAAAGCAAAGCAAATAAATTCTATACAGCGAGGGTTCAATTGAGAAAAATGTGATTTTAAAAAGACGCTCGACTTTCATCAAAGTAATGTGAAGAAGGTATATATATGTATATATGGTACAAAGCATAAAGGAAATAAATGTGCCTGTCCTTTTGTTGTCCGTATTGGTAGAAAAACTACATAAGTATTTTGATTTCAAAAGTATACAAAAGCAAATATAGTGGGACTTAATAAATTAGTGTTGACATAAATGAATTTAGACCAAACTTTAAGTAGTTCATACACAATATCGCTCCTAACAAACTATAAAAGTTTGAAAGCTACTTCTTATTCCAGTCTCCTTCGAGTCTCATAATAAGATTATTGTTAAACAGAATCAAAACAATTGGTTCGGCCATTTTCACAGAATTTTCTGTCAGTAATTATCTATACCTACTAATTGATAAAACTGAAGAGTTTGTTTCTTTGTTTGAACGCGCTAATCTCAAGAAAAATTATTTCAGTGTAGTGATAGTCCATTTATCGAGAAAGGCTATATAACATCACGCTGAGACAAAAAGGAGAGGAGCAGCATTAAAAATAACAAACGGCAAAATTTAAAGCTTTCCTTGCGTGCGCTGAGTAAACGGTGATAGTTATTCAAAAATTAGCTCCCCTCTAAAAGTTCTAAATAAAAGTACGCGACAGCATATGTCTAGCTTTTAAAACATTTTTATGGTTATCTAAATACTATATTACGGCTTAAGCCGCTGGCGATTTCTAGTTTACTATAATTATGTACTATTAGAAGTAAGCTAGTATATGAAAGTTGACCATATTAATTTACATCATGGAAATTAATTGCAATATAGATCAAAAAGTTTATTTAATATGAAATATGAAAGGGAGAGATATTAAACAAATCTAGGAAAGGAATGTATCAAAACAAATATACAAGTTAAATCTTATTATATAAGCTACTGTAATTTATTTTTTGTTTAAATCGTGAAATAAATAACTTTGATTATTTGGAATTATTTTTACGTTTGCCATCTTAACTATTTCTCTTGTGTTATAATATATCTTTTACTATAGGGTTTGTTTAAACAGTAATAATTTATTCCAGTGTCCAAAGCGGAGATACTTGCGGGGCCTGAATTGTTTGTACGCGCCGGATCGGATATTAATCTTACTTGCATAGCAAGACATGCACCGGATCCTCCAAGGTAAGACATAATAGCATTATTTTAATAATAATATTATAAATGCAGTATGTCTGCGTCTTTTTGTCAGTTATATTTTCATTGCTAGTGCGCTCGAGCAATATCGATGAAATTTGGAACAATTGAAGCTTACATACCGATCAAACATATATAATTAGAAAAAAATGCTTTTCAAGTTATCAATCCAATGTACGAGTAGTCTGATTTTGTTGTTTTTACCTTTGAACCAGCAGACCTAAATACCACTAACTGATATGAGCACCAGAATAGATGTGAGATAGAAATAAGTATTGCGATAATCAAATGGAATAAATAATGCATTCGAATGCATGAAAACGTTTAGCTTATATAGTATCAAATTAAATGTAAATCACAATTGATTGAAATGCAAAAGTTGTTGAAACTGGATATAGTAGTTTCATTATTTAATGTCTCTTGCTAAAACCATAGTTAGCTTTTCCTAGTAATTCACACAATGCTTTACTCGGAAGGTGAGAATTCAATTTCTATTTTGTAAGCGGTTATAGCTGTGATGCCCTAGCGGTGCGACCGTGTGAATCTTTAGAGACGATCATGGAAACCCGGGCAGACACCAATGAGTTTTTCTATTAAAAATTATGTGTCTAATTGATAATTGCAATTTATCACACGCTTTTCGGTGAAGGAAAACATCGTGAGGAAACCTGCATATCTCTAGAGAATCCTAGGGATATGTGTAACCTACCAATCCGCATTGGAGCAGCGTGGTAGGTCTTAGCTCCAACCCTTCTCTCCAAAAATGGAGAGAGGAGGCCTATGCCCAGCAGTGGGATAGTAACAGGCCGTTACTTAAGCGGTTATAGAAAATAAAACTTTATATGTAAACTAGCAATTGACAGCGGCTCTGCTCGTGTTAAAAGATTACAATCGTAATATAGTATTTTGATAACCATAAAAATTATTAAAGTTATTTTAAAGACATAAGCTGTCGACTTTATTTATTATTTTTAGCGTATTCATCTTAGCGTGATGTTATATAGCCTATAGCCTTCCTCGATAAATTCGATAGCCTTCCTATCTTACACTCAAGGAATTTTTCAAATTGGTCAAGTAGTTTCTGAGATTAACAAACAACAAACACACTCTACACTAACAAACAAACTCTTTAGTTTTATATATTAGTATAGATTAAGAAGAAAATTACGTATTTTAACTTAATACAGTACTTCTTTGGCCAGTTTCATTTACTGGTATCGAGGAGCAAATGTTGTGAACTACGCCCAACGCGGAGGAATCAGCGTAGAGACTGAACAACGAACGCGCACCAGCCGCCTTTTGATTGCACGTGCTTCGCCAAGGGACTCGGGAAATTATACCTGTGCACCCAGTAGCTCTGGTAAGTGCTTAACAAAAGGTCACATCTTTATTTATTTATTAGAAAGCCAACGTGATATATCAAATCCAAACCATTTATTAATAACGTCACAGTAAAGTACATAATAGTAAAAATAAGAAAAATATACAGAAATGTAACGTTACGAATTGGAACACCATTCAGCTTAAGAGGTGTACCTCAACGCTGGTTATCAAGGGCAACCATTGTTACTTAAATTTAAAAGACAGTAAAAATGACAGTGACAATCAGTTACGAGTATAAATTTTTATACAATTTGGTTTATTTATTACTAATATAAATTTGTAACTTACAGTTTTCTATTGTATATCCCACTTAAAGGCTAACTCAGCATGTACAATAAAAAGATAAATAACGTTGTGCTTCGGTATATTAAAAATTAGAAAAAACAATAATAAAAGAAATAGAAAAAAAACAGTTATTACAATAAAAACAAACTATTCTACTTTAACATATAAAATGTGGGAAATATCAAAAAATAAATAAATAATAAAAAAATAAATAATCACACAGAAATTATATTATTATTAATGAAATCTACACACGATATTTTTAGTGAATTTAATGCTAAAGGGTTTCAAATTTATGAAGTTTTTGCAAGCGTTACATTTCATTTGGTATTTACAAGAAAAATATTGGTAAACTTATAACTTTTCATGGATTTTAATAATAAAATCCATGAAAAGTTTTACTAAAACTCGAATATAATAATATATTCAGCTAATTTCTTTAAATTTTCATTTCATTCATAGGTCAATTTATGCATGAATATGTGTCAGTATCAAGGTTTGATCTCAAAAGGATAAATTTTCTTCATGTCTTCGACCATTTCTCTCTTATATGTAGTGTATTCCACTTGCATCACGATTTTCAAGAAGTCAAGTAATTTAGATGATATAAACACTGGAAATTGGCCTTGATTTCAACTAACTTTATCATCGCTTTTATTGTGCATATCATGATAAGATATAGCTGTAGTGAAAATTAAAAATATTTTGTCAGATTCAGCATCAGTGGTCGTGCACGTAGTGAGCGGTGAACGTCCGGCGGCGATGCAAAGCGACGCCATACAAACTACTTCCAACTACGCTCTAATATTACTTATTATACTTAACCTAAGACGAGAAAAAGTTACCGAAATCATTATATATTCAATTTCACTCTGCTATTCAAGTGTAACTAAATTTAACTCATTATTTAGATCTAACACCCTCATATCCAGATGACCTGAAGTCTCGTAAATTGTAAAGGCATAAAATGCAAGGTGTACACGATAGTAAATTAATTGGGGTATGAAGAAACGAATTACTATATATGTATTTACCGTCTGAATAAATTAGATAATACAAAAAAGTTTCCGATGTTGACGTAAATTGTCGACACATTTGTAATACGTGAATGAACGTAAACGGCGAAAGTTTGATAAACAATATAATAGATTGAATACAACTACAGCAAAAATAATTATTCATTGTTTGTTGTTTTTCTTCAAGTAATAGAAACTTTGATATGGTGGATTCGATTACCACACTGCGTTATATCGAAATCATTGCACAGATGAAATTATATTGAATACAGATTATAATATATTATAATTTTCTCATTTCCATAATTTCCAAATTTCAACAAATAAGTTTGATTTTAGTAGTATTATTAATAAATACTTCGGTTCTTTTTGTACACTGTAATATTTATTAGCGCCAAAAGAGAAAGAAATTTCAAGAGAGATCATATGATGATTTTATCATCTTCGAAGATGCTTCTAGGCTCGCCTACCCATGATGTCTTAAACTTCAATAGGGCTAGACGTAAAAAAATTATGTATCCATACAAAATATATACATTTTGATTTTTTACTTTTGTACAGTTTTACCGTAAACTATTAATACAAAATCATTTGCGATACTGGATGAGTGTAAAATAATGTATAAGCTATGCTTCTTAATATAAAAACTTATTCATTCCTCTACTTTGTTATTCATCTTAGACTTGACATTTAAATGTCTGCTCCCAAGGGAATGTAATTCAGTTCTTGAAAAGATCAAATACCTAATGTCTTTCGTTAACTTCGTTTCTATAATAAATGTATTTACTTTAAATATTTGAACAAAATTCAATCTATTTATTGAAGTGCAAAGTAAAGTACAATGTATCGCAATTTACGTTAATCCTAATATTTAGAGAATCAAATTGAAATAGAGTTAATATTGAATTAACAATTTAAATAGTTATAAGTAAGCTTTAATCATAAATGTAAAACGGTCGGTATATTTGCATCGGTTTGCTTTACAAAATAACATTTGCATATTGTATATTAAATGTGTTTGTGAAAATATCGCCAAATGGACGGTGAATGTGAAAAAAAATCATATCGTTGTGTTCTGTAAATATAAAATGGTTGTATTTAGAATTGAAATTTACTTATATGGGCAGTTTATCTCAATAAAATAAAATTTTCAGGTTTTATTATAATTTCATATAGATATGTTGTTGAATTATCTTTTTAATTTATGATAAATGACTATATAGGTTTTGTATTAAGAAGAGTCGTTAGTAGAGTAAGGAAAACAGTGGTGTAAATATAGTGTTAATAAAGTTTACTTATAAATAGATGAGCAATGTTTCGTTTAAATAATAAATTAATTACCTCACGATTAATTTTATTAAATTTAATTGTGCACTGTTCATTTTACATTATTAATAAAGTCGTACAATTTTATTTTTTTATTATTATATATTTTTGACATGTAGAGCATTTATAATATAGTTCTTTTTCCAAGATAAATATAATTTAATAAAATTTAATAAATTTTAAAATTGAATAACTATTAAAATTTAACACAGAATTTGTTATAACTGGTGTCTATTTAGAAATATCTTCATTCAAACATAATTTAGTTTTCCATGTCCGGATTAATGCATCAAAATTCGAAAGTTCATGTCTTGTATCATAGTACACATTTCAAGTGCTTTCTATGTTTATAATTGTATATACTTAATATAATTTAGATATTTTTTTCTATTATTCGGCATAGAATATTCACAGGACGACTTTGTACAACAAAGTAAAGAGAAAAAGCGATCACTAAAATTTATTAATTTTAATGCAAAATTGGTATTCATTGATATTAAATAAAATACAATTGATTTGATTTTGTTGTATAGGTTTACTTAATTATGTAAAATGGTTCATGGCGCATATTTAACGATGTAAACAAGGGTGCCTACGTAATTAATAACAAAATTAACTACCGCATACATTATAAATTATTGTGATTTTTACATAAAAAAAAACGACTCTCAGCCATTCATTATTTACGTATAATTATTTAATAGAAATATAGATTACAAAAATACATGCAAAAATCAAGAATAATCTTTAAAGTGATTTTTATATTTAGAAAGAACGAATTTTTTTAATGAAATTTTTAAGTGATTATATTGGATAAATATGTTTTTTTAAGCAATTATTACATTGGTATAGTAATTTGTTTGAGATTTTTTAAATTACAATTTAGTAATCGATCTATCTAGGTTTTATTAAGAAAAATTTTGTTTTCTCTCTGTTTTCGGAAAAAACTGCTATTATGTTTTGCTTTCTCATCTTAAAGCTTTAAAGCTGTCAATTTCAAAGTCATGATAGCTCAATTGGATAACGGGCGGTCTCGACTTCAGTATACTAGGATCGATCCCAGATAAAATCTTTTTTAAATATTTTTAAATGCATTATTAAATTTAAAAAAAATACTGACCAAGGCTCGTTCACTCAAGTACTTAGATATTAAATTATCTAGTTTAGACTGGAAGTTTTTTAACCATTAAATTCGTAAACCTACATCATAATTGATAACCTCATCAATATTGCATAACTCAACTCTGTCAGTGTTATTAATTACCATGTTGACAGTGTCTAATGAACACTTTCGGTTCAAACTTTGTTTGTGGTTCAGAGATACGAGGGAAACTTTCTGGGAATTACAAATATTTAGCAGAATCATGACACTGACTGTGTGAATATGTGACTGGCCTGGCGTAGGTAGCAATGACCCTGCCTTCATGGGTTTCAGGTTCGATTCCGACCTTGAGCCAACAATTTCTGCATACAATTTGTTGATTCTATGATTGTGGGTATGTATTATATATATATTTATCAGCGGTCTGTCACCTATAGCACAAATATTAAGTCACCTTGGGAACGGAAGACTGTGTGTGTTATTTTCGCGTATATTATTTATTTATTATTTGAATATTTTATCATACTCATTCTACTGCCCTTATCCCACTCTTAGTGGGGTCGGCACAACATATTATGAACATGTTAAACAACATGATTTGGCTTCAAATTTTACAATCCTCCGCCTTCCTGACGTCATATTACCTTAGTCGCCTTTTGCGACACCTCGTTAAGAAATGAGCGTGGTCTATTCAACTCAGCCGGATACCACACGAAGTGTCAACTTACCTTAGTCACCTTTTACGACACCTCGTGAGGGTGGTTGGATAACACGCGGCTTTATTGACATATTTTATTTATTTATTTATGTATAAAGAAAAAAAATACATTTATATAATACGTACAAGAAATGATTTATGATAAGGTGCAAGGGCAGTCTTATTGCCTTCAGCGATCTTATATATTAGTTATGATTATTATTTTATATATTTGTCACAAGCTATACTTTCGAAACATTAAAGTCGGTTGTACAATATATTATTTTAATCGTATGCGCCTGTTGTAAATACGCCTCTGTAAATTTCATATAAAACATAGTATAAGTCTTAATAACTAACTTAGAATAAATAAGTCTATTACACATCACTCGATTGAATAAAAGTTCCATGTATAACGTGAATTCATATGTCTTGTAATGTAAATAAATTTTGTAAATAAAAATGTTTTACGTGTTACGTCATGGTGTTTTATTTATTGCTTATCCCATTCATTCTTCTACCCCACTCTAAGTGGGTTCAGCATAACATGTTGTAAACATATTGTTGAAAGATTTGGCTATTGGTATTTTACGACCAGTTGTCTGCAACTGTCAACTTAGCCTACCTTAGTCGCCTTTTATGACACCTCAGTAAGGAATGAGGGTGGTCTATTCTATTCAGCCGGATACCACACGGCCATTATCCTAATCACTATAAAATAAAAATAATATAATGTAACTAAACTACTTGTATTAATAAAAGAAGTATTCTATATCAGTTTTATTCTTTCATAAAAAATGCTAAAATGAAATCAAAGCAAACTCTCATCCGCTATCCGCGGGCTAGCTGCTAATGACAGCGGCTGTCACATCTCCCATGTCAAAATGGCGCGAAAGGCTGTGGCAAGATGTGACGTCATGGCTTGCTTGCTTGCTTGCTTGCAGTATCGACACGGCTGCGTTGTTACAATAATGTAATATAAAAAACTACGATATTTCTCCTTTGTACTTTTTCAATAAATAAATGAAAAGCTATTTTCCCAAAGTCAACTCATTTTCTCTTTCTCAACAACTCAATGACACATAATGACGGCGACAATGTTTTTTTCATATTAATGACCAATGACTCTATGTAGGACGTTGTATTGAAACATGATGTAACAGCAACCCTTAATAATCTGAACTAAAAAATAGATGCCCTTTTGGACTTTTTTGTAGCCCTAAAAAAAGAATGTAAGAATAGAATATCATCATAATATTTTTTTTGTCATATCTCAAATGTATTAGGCAAAGCGATCAGTGAAATTGATTATTTAAAGTGGCTTGATTTTTACGAAATTTTCAACAGCTGTCGTCAATTACAAGTCATTACACAAAACCTCATCATATTTATTTATCATATTACACAAATCATATTTATTTATTTTTTATTAATTTATTTATTTTTATACATATATTTAGAAAAGAGAAAGAAAAAGTAAAAAAGCACATGTATATAGGCGGACTTATCCCTAAAAGGGATCTCTTCCAGTCAACCTTTGGGTAACAAAAGGAAAAGGACAAGAATCGAAGAAGAAAGAGAACACGAAAAAAAAAAAATTTAAAACACAGAACACGGAAGAACACGGAAAAAAAAAAGTTTGGAGAAAAAGAAAAAGTTTATATAAATTTAACTATATTTAATCTATAATAATACTATATTTAATCTATTAATTAATTTTGGTAAAATAAATAGATGGAAAGATGCTACTAATATATAATCATACACCAACATTTCTCAAAATTCACTTTATCTTTTGTTGAAAACATGAAAATCATTTCAGTTGATTTTGAGTTTACTACACACAGACTTAACGTTAGATTTTGTCCTATAAAATATTTTAAAAATGTAACAACGCCGCCTTGTCGTTACTGCAAGCAAGCCATGACGTCACATCTTACCACAGCCTTTCGCGCCATTTTGACGTGGGAGATGTGACAGCCGCTGTCATTAGCAGCTAGCCCGCGAATAGCGAATGAGAGTTTGCTCTGATTTAATTTTTGCATTTCTTATGAAAACAATAAAACTGATATAGAATATTTCTTTTATTAATACTAGTAGTTTAGTTACAAAAACGAAACAAACTTTATACTTAAAAAAGGCAGTATTCGGTTTTACAGTATAAATTTTATCCCAACGTAAATTCAAGCTCCCAAACTGGTACTTTGAGTTGACAGAACTATAATCACATTCAAAAAGTTACTCGTGGCATTGGAGCTCTCTCGCTACATGCAGATGTACTGAATCGTATCTAGTTAGGAAACAAGGTAACGATATAATCTGATGCAAGCTAATAAAACGAACAGAAAAATATTAGTCTTAAATCACATATACACTATTTATATCATCTCAACATGTACATAATAATCATCATCATCTACCTGCCCTTATCCCACTCTAAGTGGGGTCGGCACAACATGTTATAAAAATGCTGTCACATGATTTGGCTACGTTTTCAAGACCGGCCGCCTGCCTGACGTCAACTTACCTCTGTCGTATTTTACGACACCTTGGTAAGAAAGAGGGTGGTCTATTCTACTCAATCGGATACCACACGGTGGGTCAATTTACCGTAGTCGCCTTTTACGACACCTCGGTAAGAAATGAGGTTGGTCTATTCTACTCAGCCGGATACCACACAGTGGGTCGACTTACCTTAGTCGCCTTTAACGATACCTCGGTAAGAAATGAGGGTGGTACTATTCTATTCAGCCGGATACCACAAGGCTAAAAATGTACATAATAATATACTTTATTAATATTACTAGCTGTACCAGCAGTTTCGCCCGCATGGAAATCAGTGTTTCAAATTTTTTTCCCGAATTTAAATTTTTAACATAAGAGTAGTTATCGTGAGTTAATTATAAGAGATTTTTGAATAACTTTCACCGTTTACTTAGAGCATGGGAGGAAAGCTTTTAATTCGTCGAGAGCTAACATTTTTTATAAACAATTTGTTGGTGCTTCGAGTCTGGTTCTTTTTCTATTTAAAAAATATATATGTATATGTTAACCAGTTGTCTGTCTTCCATACTTGTGTTAGTATTAAATTACTTACTCTGGGGAAGGTACTGTGTGTATAATTGTCCCATGTATTTATTTATTTATGACAGAATTATTTTCCTGTAATCCGCGTTTATAATAAACGCGTAAAAATAAAATTCTGTAATATAAAAATAAACACGTTGAGCATTTGGTGTAACCAAATCGTAACTTTGCTAATAATAGAAAACATAATGACTCTTTAAACAGGCACTACATCTTTAGGCTCATTATAACATATTCTCTTCATAATTTTCTTTTCATAAATTTTGTTATATCTTATACAGCTACTAATAGCGGTTTCACCATGCGTTGCTGTTGCACAATCAGCTTTTGATTTCCCTTCGAAAGAAAACTGTTATTGACAGTTCAAAAACATGCGTCGATCGCAACCAAACTTTACGTTATTATCCACTGAGTCAATTTGAAGATTACCTAAAAATTTTATATAAATCGATGCAACCGTTTCGGAGTTAGTATTGAACATATTAACTACTTTCTGTTTTATATAAAACTAGCGGCCTGCTCCTGCTTCGCACGGGTATAAAATATATATCCCATGTCAGTCAGTGTAAAAAAAATGATTAAAATCGATCCAGTAGTTTTGATTTATTCATTACTGCCCGTGGCCCGCAAGCGTTA
This sequence comes from Morpho helenor, assembly GCA_029227775.1. Taxonomy (NCBI): domain Eukaryota; kingdom Metazoa; phylum Arthropoda; class Insecta; order Lepidoptera; family Nymphalidae; genus Morpho; species Morpho helenor. The sequence goes on from JARGCU010000006.1 coordinate 8,873,267, forward strand.
AATTTGGAGAAAAACAATTTCCTTTCCCTATACCAAGAAGATTTCCTGCTATCTTTGGAATATCTAAATTCATATAGTACATTTTTACTTATTTACTTTTACATTTCCCTATGTATTTATTTTTACAATTAATTACAGAATGTCTATAAACAAACTCTTAAAAGAGCGACATCGCTGTTAAAGTCGAAGTGTTATAGGGCGAAGCGCGGCGTCCTCACGGCATTTTAAATCTGTAATATCTCCGAAAATATTCACTTAAATTACATGCTGTAAACGGCCATATTGATCTATATTAAATCAACTATTTATATAAGGTACTTAATTGGATAAGGATTAATGCTGTATTGTATAAAAATTGCTTCAAAAATAAGGCATTATTTTTCGTAAAAAGTAAATGACAAAAATGCTATAGTGGGTTATCCATAAGAGATAGACATATACCATCGCGGACTTTTCTGTAGACCTTTTCATGGTGTACAAATACTTAGTACATCATTTTGATAAATCTCGTAGGGTTTAGCCTGCGTTTGCAATGTAAGCGGAAAAAAATGTAATTATTTACAGAAACCTCAAAATTACAGTATTTCTCTACTTCGTATTGAATGTTATTATACGTACAAACCTTCCTCTGGAATCACTCTATCTATTAAAGAAAACCGCATCAAAATCGGTTGCGTAGTTTTAAAGTTTTATGCGTACATACGGAAATATGGACTTTGTTTTATAATATGTAGTGAAGATAAACTTTTTTGAAATTGATTTAAAGCATATCATATCTACTTTTCAAAGACATTTAGCACCCATTATTAATAAATACTGCCTATGCTAACATTTTGTCAAAGGTGTTTTTCGCCTTCGCAATTTTATAAAAATCAGGCTTTAATTAAAATTTTCTAAAACTTTGTGTCATTACTGTTGGCCTTTGTCTTTTGTCTTCAGCTTTATCATTGTGAAAAAGTACAAAGTGCAAATATTTGCTTTGTATATTAAATAAACTATGTAGTAAGCTGTGATAGCCCAGCGGTAAGCGAATCTCTATAGACGATCGTGAGTTCAAACCTTGGGGAGGCACCATTGAGTTTTTCTAATAAACTTACGTCTCTAATTCATAATTGCAGTTTACACACACATGCTTTTTGGTTAAGGAAAACATCGTGACGAAACCGGCATATCTCTAGAAAATTCTTGGGATATGTGTAACCTACCAATCCGCATTGGAGCAGCCTGGTAGGTTTACCTCCAACCATTCTCTCCAAAAACTTAGAGAGAAGGCCTATGCCCAGCAGTGGGTTAGTAACAGGCCGTTACTTTACTTTTTAAACTATGCAGTCTATTGTTTGGTACGCAAAACGCTATGGTACGCAATTACGTTTATTGCAACTTGCCACAAAACGATTTTTTTATTTAGGTCACTTTAATACTAAGCGTGTGATTTGTTGATTCAATTTTTGCACTGCAACCAAATTACAAAAACTAATACAAGACTCCCGTCATGCACTATCATGGGAGATTGAAAATTCACAAATTAAAGCGAGCTAAAAAACATCTTACAAGACTTTTTTATGAGAATAAAGTGAAGATATAAATTGCACTTTTCAGCATTTATTCAGTGTCTCGAGAGAGAAATATAAGAACCGCGCGAGAAACTAAAGTGCAGAGTAAAAGCGCTTCAGGGAACGAATATAAAACTTGTCATTACATTAACTGAAGGTAGTTAAACATAAATTGTATGTATTTTAACACGTTGAAATATTTTAAACAAATTACATAAATATTATCAATACCTTGTGGTATCCCGCTGAGTAGAATAGACCACTCTTATTTCTTACCGGGGTGTTGTGAAGTACTTCCAATAACTACTTTTATATTCTAAATTTTCAATTCTCTCGAATTACTACGCGTTAATTAGTTTGTGAAAAATTAATTATTTGATATACCTATTATATATGAAATATATATGGATGTGATATTTCATATTCCAACAAAAAAACCAAAAAAAAATTGTAATTCCTGCAATTTAGATTATTACAGATTATCCGTATTGAACTCGTAAAATACGACTAAAGTAAGTTGATGTCAGGCAGGCAAAATACGAAGCCAAATCATGTGACAACATATTTATTACATGTTGTGCCGACCCCACTTAGAGTGGAATAAGGGCAGGAAGATCATGATCCGTATTGAACCCGCATTTATCGATATCGATTGGAGATTAAATAAAAAACATACTTGGTTGAACGAGCCTTGCACGGTAATTTTTTACAAAATAAAAAAAGAAAGTTAAAAAAAAGGAAAAAAATAAATATGTAGTTGGGGATTAATCCTAGGTATTTACATTTCTCAAGACTGCCCGTTCCCCGAATAAGCTACGCTGACTTAACAGTTTATGGCAAAAATTCAATTCAATAGTATAAATTTTAGTATTTTTTAATGCCCAAAAACGGGGATAAAAAGAATTTTTCTTACAAAAAACGTAGTTAGATCGACTTTTCTCCCCCAAAAACCCATACATGCTGAATTTCAGGAAAATCATTGAAGCCGTTTCCGAGACTCCGAAAATATATATGTATATATGTATACATACAAGATTAACTCGTTTAAATATGAAAAATATATAGATATGTAGGATAGCGTAATATCGCGGCGTATTTTTTTGTTTTTATATCTAAGAAAATTTTATCATTACAATATCTCATACATAGTGAAAATTTATTTTACACGTACAATAGTGCTGATCCCTCATTGCCAACCAACAAAGGAACTAAACACTTTTAGAAGACGCTTGAAGCAATTTCAGTGACAATAGAATGTAATTTACGAATCTGGTGAATCGGCGGTTTACGGCTTTTAGTCGGAACTACTGAAATAACCCCTTTTATAAATTATAAAGGTTGCTATTTTGGGGTATTTTAATTTATTGTCCTAACAATTTTGCTAAAAAAAGAAAAACTGAGGTAAAACGATACATATTATGTTTTTCTTAAGGAAACGGGAAAACCACATAACTAAGAACAAACATAATAGAGGACACTTAAACACTTAGGATGACGCGAATCACGATGTAATTAATATTTGTTATTTATTAATATTTATTATATTTTTTAATATTCTAAACTTACCTTGACACGCGCTTAAAATATAACGTTAAAGTAAAAAAAATCTATATGTAATTATTTTATCTAAATTTTAATGACCAACAAATTTTTGCTGGTTCTCTGAAAAAAAAACCCTTGCAAACTCATGATAGCTTCTTCATTAAAATTAAATAAATATATGGGACACTTACACACACGGTCGTCCGTCCCCAAAGTAAGTAACTTAATACTTGTGTTATGGTAGGCAGACAACTGGTGAATATATTTATACTTATATATTTTTAAATAGATAATACTTCATTTATAAAATATGTTGGCCCTCGGTGGGAATCAAACCCGCGACCCGCGGAGTTAAAGGCAGGGTCACTATCCACTGCGCCAGCGGTTTAGTCAAAAATTAGACAACAATAATAGTCAAAAGTATTACTTAATTTCTTTGAACGAAGAATATTCTAAATTTGAATTTAAACAGACATTTATTGGTTGAGTTCGGCCATTTAAAATAATATCAGGCAGATCGTTGGCACACGATGCCTACATGACGAAAGGATAAACATTTGTACCTTTATCCCTTGTCACAATAATTAAGCGACAGAGTTACCGCATTTGTGGCGTGCCATTCACATTCCCAGGCTTAAGGGCACTTATCATTTACACTTATGGCAACCCTAAGAGCTTGAAGGCAACTGGCCCACATTTAAAATGATCCTCTTGAGTTTGGAACTCAAGAACGGTATTAGCGTGAACATCAAACGAGAATCCCGTTATAATTACTTATCTTTACTATTATTACAAATGCGCATTTTAGACAAGAGTAGTTATACTACGGTAGGATGTCATAGACAAGTAAGTGAAAGTGTCACAATAAATAATGAAAGGGAAGTTTAGATTCGTATATCTTTGTCTCAGCACACATACATAGAGATATATGTGTTTTCTTAATTTAAAAAAAAATCCATGGTACATTTTTAGTTATTATATTTAGACTTTAGACTTACTTTGCCGTGTAGCATCCGGCTGAGTATAAAAGACACCCTCATTTCTTACCGAGGTGTCGTAAAAGACGAGTAAGGTAAGTTAAAGTCAGGCAGGCGGCGGGTCTCTCCTTGTCGACCGTGACCTAACAAACACGGTGGGCAGGGAGCGATCGCGGGCAGCGGAGAGCTCCTTCTGCTCTGCGGAGGGGGCGAAGGGAGGCGGCGGAGCGGTTCCGTGAACTGTTCTGGATCCAATCTGCTGCTGGTGAGTCTAGGTGTTTGCGACTTACCCAAGCCCATCGTCTGCCGCCCTAACTGGGGACTTTCGGGTGTTCCGAAGGGGGTATATCGGACACGCGTGGCTTACAGGTCCCCGAGGCGGTCGGTGCATCTAGTGCTCCCGATGCATCGATCTGGCTAGGTCCTATTTTTAAAAAAGGTCGTTTTAACTCTGTTTTCAGGCACTAAAAAACTGTTTCAATATTATAATAAATAGAAAGGTTAATTTCGCTATCATTTGCATATCCGTTATAATAGCTCAGTTGGGATCGAGCGGTCTCGAATTGAAAATACTCCTTGTTGTTCCTTGATTTATATCTTCTTTCTTTATTCTTCCAAAAAATTACGAGCAAAGTTAGGTCGCTCAGGTATTTCTATTTATACAACTTAGCTAAAACAATAAGTTTGTCGTAGCTATTTTAAAAATAGTGATTTTGATAGTTCAATTTTTGATAGTTCTATTTTTGATAGTTCCATTTTTATAGTTCAAGTGTCCTTTCACTTTTGAGAAGAGATCATCGTCCTCTCAATTGTCTTATTACATCCTGCCCAGAGACCGTCAAAAGTCATCACAAATGGTCGTTAATCTTACTCCAAAACTGTAAGATAAGTATTTGGAAAGATAAGTGCTGTGAACGAATTTTCCGTTTAACTGACAAAGTTTCAGTCATCTGTCAGTATAAATTATTTTGAAAGCCACAAATCTATCACGAGTTTTGATGGGAAATGTATTACATGAAAATTTAAGTAGAGTTAAGCGTTGAAATCACGTTGAATTAATTATTAGTAAAAGAAGTGCTTTTTGACCTGGAATATATAAAATAAATATTTTGCAATGCAGATTGGTTTTGGCAATATAAGATAATTAACATACATTTGACTTTATACTTTTACTAATTAGATAATTAATAATACCCAATGTTTAGGATAGCTTTTAAAACCAATTGTATAAGTTAAAAAAAATACTATCAAAAAATACTATCATACATGTCTCATCGCAAACCGCCTTGTGGTATCCGGCTGAATAGAATAGTACCACCCTCATTTTTTACCGAGGTGTCGTAAAAGGCGATAGACCCGCCGTGTGGTATCCGGCTGAGTAGATTAGACCAACCTCATTTCTTACCGAGGTGTCGTAAAAGGCGACTAAGGTAAGTTGACCCACCGTGTGCTATACGGTTTAGTAGAATAGACCACCCTCTTTTTTACCAAGGTGTTGTAAAATACGACAGAGGTAAGTTGACGTCAGGCAGGCGGCCGGTCGTAAAAACACTGCCAAATCATGTGACAGCATGTTTTAACATGTTGTGCCGACCCCACTTAGAGTGGGATAAGGGCAGGAAGATGATGTCTCATTCCAAAATTTTTAGGTAAAACAACTTGTCAACTGAAATATAAAATTATAAATTTATGAGATTTTTACACACATGGTCGTCCGTCCCCAAGAATATATCTTAATACTTGTATTATGTATGGTAAATATATATATTTAATAAATACTAAATAAAAAAATTCACCATGACTAAAAGTACTAATAAAATCGAACCCGCGACCCACGGAACTGAAGGCAGAGTCACTACCACCTACGTCAATGGGCCAATATATAGTATACTAGCTGTGCCAACAGCTTCGCCCACATGGAAATCACCACCATGTCAAGATTCTTTTCCCGAATTGAAATTTTAATCATCAAAGCAGTTATCATGAGTTAATTATAAGAGATTTTTGAAATACTTTTACAGTTTACTTACGCAAGGAAAGCTTTAAATTTTGCCGTTTTCGCTTAATTGCTGCTCCTCTCCTAATTGTCGTAGCGTGATGTTATATATAACATCACGCTTAGTTAGGCTATAGCCTAACCTTTCTCGAGAAATGGACTATCTTAAACTCAAAGAATTTTTCAAATCGGTTTAGTAGTTCCTGAGATTAGCCTGTTCAAACAAACAAACTCTTCAGCTTTATATATTACAATAGATATTAAAAATGAAAAAGAAAGAGCAACAAAAAGTAGTTTGTGCTAAGAGACTATTTCTACAAACAACTTGTTTATGACTTTTATAGTGTTAAAATTAATTGACATGTTGAATTCCATATGATACTGTGAACAGCCTTTAAATTTCACTCAGAAACTTTATAATTCCGCTTCAGTTACAAAACGACAAAATCCAGCATGTCAAAGCGAGGATAGAAAGTTAATTAAACTACTGAACGTTAAAATTGAATTCCAGTTTGAGGCTAAAAGGCGAAATGTAGATAATTTGAGTCTAATTTCAAAATGTAATCGTATTAAATGTTCATGGCTGCTGTCTGTACCAATGTCGTTACATTTTCAACCTTTAATATTAAAGTACTTAATCAAAACATGGAAAATCTAATTACAACTGTAAACAGAAAATACATAAAGTGACTTATTTTGTCTGTTGTTATTTAAAGAATATGACGACCATAGGTAAATTAAATGAAAATATTAAATGTTATTTAATATAGTGTAAAATGTGGTAAAAAATTTTAGGCTCTGGCGTACGGAAAAACTATTATGAGTTTATGTTTTGCGCTAATATTGTAAAGTTGAACTTTTGTAAAATATAAAAATTTGCCGTATGGTATCGGGGTAAGTAAAATAGTATTAACCTCATTTCTTACCGAGATATGTCGTAAAAGACGACTAAGGTAGGTCGACCCACCGTGTGGTATCGGGCTGAGTAGAATAGACCACCCTCTTTCTTACCGAGGTGTCGTAAAATACGACTAAGGTAAGTTGACGTCAGGTGGCCGGTCGTAAAAACGCTGCTAAATCATGTTACATCATGTAGATAACATGTTGTGCCGACCCCACTTAAAGTGAGATAAGGGCATGAGGATATATAGGTACATCTATTAAATGTGATTTAATATTTTCTTATAGCAATACTATTTCGCAATCTAGCAATACAGATTGGCGCAACTTGGTAGTTCTTAACTTCAACTCTTCTCTTCATAAACTCTTCTCTTCATAAAAAATAGGAGGACCCAGCAGTGGGATAGTAATAGGCCGTTACTTTACTTTACTATTTCTACTATAAGTAAAAAAAGAAACTTTGAGCGCTTATTAAATTTCAAAAATTATGCGCACGGTCTAAAGTCAGAGGTTCTAAAACGGATGTGCGCTCTCCTCTCGGCATTTTACAAGCTCAACGATGCTACTCCGTTCGCTCTTCCCACCCGATAATACTTTAAAAGCCCTGAAGATTAACAACATATAGACAGTTTGAAAAAAAAGTATCGCTAGGTCGTTTGCGGTGCACGGAATTGCGCCCTTTAAAAAAATATAGTATCTAATAATGGATAGCAAAGTCTAAGCAATTTTGACATCAAAACTATCATGTTTAGATAGATAATGTACATAAGTTATTATATTAATACTAATACAAACAAAAATTGGAATCTGAAAGTACCAGCGTGAACAATAAACAGCGCGGTCTACAAAATTTTGCTCTATGGATTAATACGAAATTAAGAAGATAAACAATTCAAGGAACGTAAATATTTAAAACGTGACTGTCAAAAGAACCGTCGGGGACAATGAGTTATTTGAAATTAGATCTGTGACATCCTTACAGAATCTATATTGAAATTCCATTCTTTAATTTTGAAGAAGCAATTTTAATACAAATTCGGCCATATTAATAAATGAATTTGATTAAATAGTAGGTTATTAGAATTGTTTAGTTTTATTGTTCTGTAAATTCTGTTTACCGGTTTATCTTTATCGGTTTTTACTGCGTCATTGGGAAGAAACTTGCGTAAAAATATTACTGATTAAAGCGTAGCACAAATACAAAAAATATTTCAATACGGTCTTACCTTAATTGAAAATCAAAACTTTCATTTTTAAATTATTTCTGAAACTTTATGGCTTATTCGACGCGGCCTTAATTCTTCGCTACGTTAGTAGTTCGTTAGTTACAAGACTTACGAGTTGTTGCGTAGTATTTTAATGTAATGTAATGTATTTTAAGGTAAGATAAATGTTATTTTTTAAGAGCTGTTTAAGTTACAGTATTTAACATCTTATCATTCCTGGGCAACGTGATTATTTAATTAGAACATAAAAATACAAAACAGTGTCACTTTAATACATTTCATTAAGAGGAAGTTATTTGATTGTTAAAAATTCTTTGTGTCCAAATATCTGGAGCGTGAAGTCTTCAAATATTGTATATTGGGCTGATCACTTCTGTTTTGACCAAAAATTCACTGCACTTAATAGGATTTTCGATTAGGATTAGTAATCTATAAACACGCGAGATCGTTTGTCTATATAGTGAACGACTAGGTTTCTCTACATAACCACTCCAAGAACTTGTTTACATATTTCCTTAACCACATACCTGCTTGTCAGGGGAAACATCTTAGCGCCCCCGTGCTCAGATTGCCTATGGTTTTACCATACCATTTAAAAAAAAAATTCATAAATATATATATTATATAAATATAAATATTATATAACAAAATATTATAAAAAATATAATATAATCTAAAACACTCTTTTCTAGAACATACTTACATACACTTTTAATAAGCACCGATGCCTCCACCGGGTTTAAATATTTAGTCCATAACTGACATCAATAAGGCCTGATATCACAGAACTTGTTTCAAAAACCCTTTTGTCTATAAACTATATTATTCATAACAGTAAGTTCGAGTTCGCAAATTCCTATAAAATGTAAAATTGTAATGAGTTTCAATTTCTATAATTATTCTTTCTGCTTCCAGTACCAGCCGATAATTTTAAGGGTGTCAGCGAGGGCTAAGGCGAATTCCTAAATGAAATCGGAGAGATATATATAGGTCTTTATTAAAATTCCACCAAACTTGTACAACGATTTAGCACTGTTTATGGAATTTTATCAATGAACTAAATTTAGACTTGCTAACATGCTTATAAAAATTTCTTGTATTTAATTAAGAATATCAAACCCAACTAGGCTTTAGTTTGACCTATAATATCTGTAAATTTAGTTTTAATAACGATACATTAAAGTTAAAACTGCGTGTTGTATCCGGCTGAGTAGAATAGACCACCCTCCTTATTGCCGAGGTGTCCTAAAATATGACAATAGTAAGCTGACGTCAGGTGAGCGGCCGGTCGTAAAAAACGAAGCCAAATCATGTGAGAATATGTTTATAAGATGTTGTGCCGACCCCACTGAGAATGGGATAAGGGCAAGAGGATGATGATAAAGCTAAAACTGCTCTCCTTAGTTTTCACAAAAATGAGCACGCAATTTTTATATTTTAATTATCTAAGTGCAATTTGCAACACCAACCGACCATAATGACCTACTCAACTGCCAAGTATTTTCTTTTATATTATCTTCGTTTCGTCCGCCATCTTTTTTCTGCAACCACTTATTTATACCAAACGATACAATTTAAACCGTAGTCAAAATGAGCGTGAACATTTTTTAAATTTAAAAATGAACATTGAGGTTATATTATGGAAACTTATAAAACTTCTATTTTGCAGTAATGAGATCATGTTTTTATCTTTATTGTTAGAAAATCTTGTAACAAGCATTATAGTATAACTATTTGTGAACAAATATAATTATATTAGCTTTACCAGCAGCTTCGCTGGCATGGATATCAGTGTCTCAGTTTTTTTTTTCCGAATTGAAATTTGATAATAAAATAGTTCTCCTACCCTTATCCCACTCCAAGTGGGGTCGGCACAACATGTTATAAACATGCTGTCACATGATTTGGCTGCGTTTTTACGACCGGCCGCCTGCCTGACGTCAACTTACCTCAGTCGTATTTTTGACACCTCGGTAAGAAAGAGGGTGGTCTATTCTACTCAGCCGGATACCACACGGCGGGTCGACTTACCTTAGTCACCTTTTACGACACCTTTGTAAGAAATGAGGTTGGTACTATTCTATTCAGCCGGATACCACACAGCGTATAAAATAGTTATCATTACATATTTTTAATTACAAGCGTATTTTCAGATATTCTTAATAAACCTTTCATCGTGTATTTTAGTGTTTATAATAAGTACCTGGTAAACCGAGCCTTGCTCAGTAATTTTTTTCAAAATAAAAAAAAACCTATTGGGTAGGTATTTTCATTTCTTGAGACAGCACGTTCCCCGAATAAGCTACGCTGACTTGTCAAGTTACGGCAAAAATAGTGTTTCACATTAAATATAAATGTGAATAATGTTTTTATGCCATAAAAACAAGGATTAAACTTTTCTTTTTTTTAATAAAACCTAGCAAGATCGATTTTCGACCCCAAAACCTCCTACATGCTGAATTTCAGGAAAATCGTTGGAGCCGTTTCCGACTTTCCGAATATATATATATTAATTAACTTTAGGTGACAAGAGGGCTGGCTCATTTTTCGCACAAAGAATCAGCTTAGCGATTCAGCGCGGAAACGCTGCCAGCATTCATGGTACCATTCCACGTGGGCATGATTCGTATAGACCTAGCGTGTAAGTAGTTTAAGATAGATATAACTTGTACATTTTTGCTGTAAATAAATAATAAATAACATTTAGATCAACTCATTTAAATAATAAAGATAAGTTAATTCATATTCTCTACGCCGTGAAGTTTTATAGCGCCGAATGTACTTTCCGCTTCGCCAACAAAACGATTATGTCGAGGTGGTTGACGTAAGCAGAATGTTACTTTAAGACGAAATCTTCGAGGTTCATTAAGGATCTTTATTACAATTTCACTGTTTAATTTCTTCATTCTTGCTACTTTCTTTACATTCATTTAAATATTTTAATTTCAAGTCACTATCATACTTCCTATTATGAAGAGACTAGCTTTTACCCGCAACTTAGTACTGTAGAATTGACAGCAATTCTATAGCTCAGGATGCTATATCCCGGTGTTTGAGGAATACTTGTGCCAAATTTCATCGATATTGGTTACGCGGATTCGCCGTGAAAGAATAACAAACATACATCCATAATCACAAACTTTCATTTATAATATTAACAGCAAGTAGGATTTGTAAAGTAACGGCCTTCGATTATCCCACTGCTGGGCACAGGCCTGCACTCTTTTTCTCTTTTTCTGCAAAGGCAGGAAAATGATGATGTAGATATGGAAATTTTCTAATCGTCGTCGTTCGAATCGTCAGTAAGGTAAAGGTGTCGAATATTAAGGGAAAAACGTCAAAATATTACAATTTTTTTGTAATTACTTTCACCTAAAATTAATAGACTTATACCTCTTATAAAAATACTGTTTCTGTGTAAACTGTAATATCAAATATATCGTTCTGCTCAAGTTCTAATTAAAAATTCAAATAATCGATAACTCATTACAGACTTTTATTGGAAAACTGTTTAAAACTGTTTAAGTCTATTTCTGAACAAAAGGATTGAGCACGGGAGAAGATCTTTATTCAGCTGACTGTTAAAAATTGTTTAGTTTTGTATGATATTTTATAAATATAGCAATCAGATACTGTAATTAAATACTGATTTCTACACTGCCTCAAGAGTTATTTACGGCCCTATTTTAAGAGTTCTTAGCCTAACAATAATATTGATATTTGCGTACCAACATTTATTTTAAATAAATATAATTTTTTTATATAAAATGTCTCACTTCGTAGGTTAGCTAGCAGAGATCTCAGTCATAGGTATAAGTTCACCTTTGTACTCTTTTGTTTATTGATCAAATGTGACATTCATCATCATTTTGCTCAAAAAATATTGATCATTTTGCACTGTCCTTTCATCTGTTTTTTTTTTAAATATTGTATTATTCAAAATAAATATTGTTTTTTTTAATATCCACTTTTTTAATTGGGCTTTGTATAATATATCGCAATAAGTTTTTTTTTCTTTCCTTATCCTATGGTGGCTGCATTGACTACAATGTTGACTGGCCCGTTGGCGCAGTGGGTAGTGACCCTGCCTTCGGCTCCGCGGGTCGCGGGTTCGATTCCCGCCGAGGGCCAACATTTTCTATAAATGAATTTGTTGGTCTTTGAGCCTGGGTGTATATTTGTATTTAAGTATGTATTTAAAAATATATAAGTATATATTCACCAGTTATCTGTCACCCATAACACAAGTATTAAATTACTTACTTTGGGGACGGACGACCGTGTGTGTAAGTGTCCCATATATTTATTTATATTTATTTATTAATGTAATTAGTAGTTTTGGTCACTTTTTGATATATCCACACGGAAATTTACCACGTAAGTCAACAACTTTTTTCAATTAATTCTAGATCATCATTTTGTGTAGTAAGCCTTTGTTAAGCTCTGTCTGTTGTAAGTAAGCTTACTGACATCACTTCCCATCGACATTTGCCATTTCCACAGATCATTAAAAATAAATATTCCGAGTATTTTAACGGCTTTTATATTTACATAACAGAGTAAAAGATAAACGAATTGAAATCAAAATTTCTTCAGTAAACTACTCTTAAACAACCTTTTTAGATTCAGGAATACATGATTAATGTAAGTAAGTGCCGAGACGAGAGATGCTAAGTGGATGAAAGCGAAATAAAAAATACTTAACTGTTTAAAGCGGTTTATAAAACATGCTATTAAGTATAGCATAATTAAGATACACTTTATCCTGAAATGTAATCACAATTTGGAGATGACAGAAAAATATTTGGATGTAGAAATTGGAGGGATTTTTTCTGTTGATCAAAGATTAAAATTCCTCTCAAATTTAATAAACGGTTTTAATTCTAAGGTGACTCCGATCTTTTTTCTAACGAAAGTAATGCTGGTTAAATCGACTGCCCACTTACGCAATTTTCGTATTTTTAAAGGACCTAAAAAATCTTTTAATAAAAGTTACTCAATTGTCTTAAGATATATGGGACCATTTATTTACGATTCGTTTACTGTGAGAGTAGGGAGGATTATTTTAGTTTCTTTACTTAATATACTGAAATTGTTACTTAATTGAATTAAGTACTTATTTACTTTGTTACTACTTTGCTACTTATTTATTTGCATTAACCATGTATTTAAAATAATTCATTTGTCGAGACCACCTTAATTCATAATCTTTGGTTAGAGATTCCTTAATAATATGTTGGTTAGGCAACTTTGACTCTAGCCAATGTCAGATGCATAACTATAATCGGATTGTTTAGTAAAGTTAAATCAAAAGTTTTTTTTTTTACTTTATTGCACTATAATAATAACATACAAACAACAATACTACTACTTCTAAAACAATTAAGGAAACAAAACAAATAACATTAAAAGTTAAATTAAAGTCAAGTATATATACGGGTGTAATTCTAAAACAAGTCTACAAAAAGACAATTGTCTTTTTGCAGAGTTATTTTAGAATTGGATATGATCGAATACTGCTAAATATTTGTAATAATAATAATAAAACGTTATTAAATTATTTTAAACTCAAAATAAATTCCTATTTTATTCAGTCTTTATAATGCTTCAAAATTTAGAAATTAATTTATTAAAACGATTACTAAAATTCCCCAGACTGCATAGTGGACCCTTAAAGAGGAAGTTTTCAACATTTTAAAAGCAAGTGTACTGTGCGCTAGGTTTTATAGTCAGAGTCTAGTGCACTACATGTTTAGCTTCAAAAAGAGTATTCGTATAACACCTTGACACTTTGGACTGAAGTATGTCTGATGAGTATCTCGTAAAGCATAGTTACTAAATTTATTTTGTAGAACAATAACCCTCATTTAACATTTGCAACTTTTTTTTTTTTTATACAGGAAAAAACCCCTTATGGGTACCGTCGCCCGACGGGGACAGGCGACGGTTATGTCGGACTCGCACCGACTAAAATAACCTGTGTGCTCCACTACGCTGCTGGTGGCGGGGATAGGGTACCCATGAAGACATTGCCCCCCATCCCCATAACATTTGCAATATGTTGATTAAAACATAGAAAGTTCTTATAACAATGTCATGTGGTATCCGGCTGAATAGAATAGTACCACTCTCATTACTTACCGAGGTGTCGTAAAAGGCGACTAAAGTAAATCTATCCCCGTTTGGTATCCAGCTGAGTAGAATAGACCAACCTCATTTCTTACCGAGGAGTAGTAAAAGGCGACTAAGGTGAGTTAATCAACCGTGTGGTATCCGGTTAAGTAGAATAGACCACCCTATTTCTTACAGAGGTGTCGTAAAATACTACTACGGTAAGTTGGTGTCAGGCAGGCGGCCGGTCGCAAAATGTAGCCAAATCATGTGACAACATGTTGTGCCGACCCCATTTAGAGTGGGATAAGGGCAGGAAGATGATGTATAAGTAACGGCCTGTTACTATCCCACTGCTGGGCATAGGCCTCCTCTCTCCATTTTGGAGAGAAGGATTGGAGCTAAAACCTACCACGCTGCTCCAATGCGGATTGGTAGGTTACACATATCCCCAGAATTCTCTAGGGATGTTCAGTTTTCCTCACGATGTTTTCCTTCACCGAAAAGCGTGTGATAAATTGCAATTATCAATTAGACACATAAGTGAATTGGGGTTTGAACCCTAGACCTCGAAAGAGGCGCACGGTGTTACCGCTGGGCTACCACAGCTTGAAGGAAGATGATGAAAGTTCTTAATACAATAGAATTTTCTGGTTTATAAAACAGCTTTAGGGTATTATTTTTAGATTGATTTGTTAATGTAGATTACCAATACAGCCCACGTCAAGTAAAAATAACCCTTTTTATACGTGCAGGGGTGTGTCAAACGAATACAGTGACGCGCATATGTTATATGTTACATTTAACTCTTATATTGTAAGTACTTTTGTGGTATCCGGCTTAATAGAATAGTACCACCCTCATTTCTTCCCGAGTTGTCGTAAAAAGCGACTAAGGTAAGTCGACCCGCCGTGTGGTATCCGACTGAGTAGAATAGACCACCCTTTTTCTTACCGAGGTGTCGTAAAAGGCGACTAAGGTAAGTTGACGTCAGGCAAGTTGACGGCTTCGAGTGGGATAAAGGCAGGAGGAGATTAAATGTATTGTAGGTACTTATGCCAAAGTACCTCAGTACGTCAGAATATTACCATGACACTAGGTTTATTTTTTAATGAAAAAAATCAATATTTAATTCATTTCGTAACAATAATAATTGACGTTCTAAGTAAAATAAAATAGCTGGATTTGTTCCCGCTAATTACAAAGTATAGCACTAAGAAAAAATAGCTATTTTAATACGTTGAGGGGTTTCTAATTAATTAAACTGTACTTAACTCAATTACTAATTTATTAGCAACATTGAAATTTGTCAGAATATTAAGAAAAAACACTATGAGTTCAAAAAATGTGAATTTAATTAATTCCAAAAAAATTAAATATACTGTGATTTATGGTGGAATTAAGCCAATTATGGAGGCCATGCGATTCTATTGATGGCTCTTCATCATAATTACTGTAGTAATTTCAAAAATTTAGTATATGCTATATAACCACTAAGAGAATTAAACTTTTTACTTTATATTCTTTATAAAAAATTTGTGCGTGATTGTACTTTGGTCTATATGTGATTGATAAATGATATATCACCAAATGCGCATGTCGACTGTCCGGACTCTTTTTTGTATAATGCATATAGAAAAATTATCCATCCAACCTCTTATATCCGTAGTGTCATCTGACATGCAATGCATGACACCTTTAAGGTTTGTGCTTGGGATTTTACTCCCTAGTCTCAACGTTTTATATGTCATGTCAATTTGCAGGTTCAATCAAATCAATTTTCAATCAAATTAGCTGATAATAACTTCGAGAATCCAGTTGATGATCATGGTTAATAATTTTACAATTTACATTATCGATTCGATGACGATGGAATAATAAGCAACTGTTACAGGTGTCCACTCTAAGTGGTGTCGGCACAAAATGTTAAAATACGTTGTCTCATAATTTGGCTACGTATTTTCTGACCAGCCGCCTGTCTAATGTCAACTTGCCTTAGGCGCCTTTTACGACACCTCGGTAAGAAATGAGGGTGATCTATTCTACTCAACCGGATTCCACACGGTGGGTTAACTTACTTATTCGCCTTGTACAACGTCTCGGTAAGAAATGAGGGTGATATTCTACTCAGCCGGATACCACACGGCTTTGTATACAGAATATATATCAAGATAAAAAATCTATCTCGCATGACGGTAAAAAGATCCCCTCAACGCTGTCCATGTAAGTTGAATTTGGCGACCAATCACTTAATATCCGATCTTTCGGTTGGTAATGCATGTAAGAGTATTTTTACTTAACTGAAAATATTTTGTAAGCTACAGTTGACCATATGCTAATGTAATATCCACAGACTGTATATTTTTAAAAACAAAAATCCATTTGTATATAAAATAGTGTAGTAAAAATGTCTCAATAAAGTTCAGACAATTAGAGAAGCTTTAAGGAAAATTGTTGCCATGAAAGCCATATTTCACTCACATCTGTTTCAATCGACAAATGTTTTTTACAAAGCTTCAAACTAATTGAAACTGATCACCGTCGAATGAATGTTTTTGCGTCTAAAGTTCGTAATGGCTGTTCGCCAGTATTAATTTACACGATGGTAAATTTGCCAAGGTTGGTTAACACAATTTAGGGAAAACATTTATTCTGGAACGAAATATTTTGCTTATGATATTTAGTTAAATACTGTCGCTGCAGGTTATAATGGTAAGACTAGATCGTCCATATAAATATAAAAACCAATAAATTCTAATGTATATAAAAAATATTAAATCATCATCCTCCTGCCCTTATCCCACTCTAAGGGGTCGACACAATACGTTTACAACCTGTCGCCTTTCTGACATCAACTTATCTTAGTCATATTTTACGACACCACGGTATGAAAAAAGGTGGTCTATTCTACTCAAACTGATACCACACGGTGGGACAACTTACCTCTAGTCTTACCTTAGTCACCTTTTACGACACCACGGTGTGAAATGAGAAATGAGGGTGGTTTATTATACAGAGCTGGATACCACATGGCATGTACATAAAAAACTTAAAATGTGTATATGAAATATTAAATAGCATTGCAGCTTTACATCGGCGTACGATTGAACTTTGATCGGCTAATGATCAAATGCATATACTCGACAGTACCTTCTGAAACTTGTTTAGTGTCCCCGCAAATTAGTGGCTAGCCCACGTGGCCAATTCACCAAAGTCTGGCCGCGCTGCCATTTAGCGATCAAATGCCATCTTGTATACACAAAACGCAAGTATATGAACACTGGTCTATTTCGTATAAAATGGTGAATCATGTAGGTCGCAGATTTTATAAAGATATTTCTTTATTTCTGAAAAACGTGTCACTGTTCAACCTACACTGTAGATGTTATGTGGAAATATACGAAAATTATACGGTAACTAACAGTCAAAGGAGCTTGTTAAACTGTGTTAATCTTGACAATGTAATTGATAATCATAATATTGTTGTTTGGATTGATTAATCCTATGGAATATTACAAACGAGATAACAGTGTACAATGATCTAATATCACAGTGGTATGTTTAGATTACTACGTTAGCAATATTTGGTAGTTAAAAAGTTATGTTTTATAACTACATTTACAATGCAGTGATTAAAAGAGTAATTTGAAAGAGTGACCGCTGACGACGCTTTGTAACAGTCTCACCCCTACATTCTAAAAATATATAATATAATATAAAATTCGATATTTCAGCAAAATATATAAAAATAAAAATAAATATATGTTTGTCACGAAATAACGTTTTTTCGCATCTACAATTGATGCTCTATTTATAAAACATAAAAATCAGAAAAGTCAAATTTTCGTCGAATTGACCGAACGTTGCGACAGGCGCCGTTCTAAAGCAGGAGAGAGTGAGCGGAACACGGAGCGCTTTAACAGTGAAGAATATTTAGATGGAGTGAGGTGGAGTTAGCTATAGTTTGTTAAGACTACTAGCTACTAAGGTAGGTAGAAGAATGTGATACTATTGGCAGGAGTGAAACACATGTCCCAACATGAGGATATGAGTGGAATAGTCCACAACAGGAAATTACCACACGTCCTGTACCTTCAAGCGTTCACGAGCTTAGATAATATAAGAAGTAAGTATATATTTATGTTCATTCACATCAACCCAGATAAATTGGATTATTCGGTTTATAAAAAAACTTATACGTTGGAATATTTACTTATGAATCAAAGTGGATGTTAAAGGTTTTATTCCGAGTCGATGTTCTGCTCACAAATTTCATTGCACTCTCCAAACATGTTTACTGTTGTCAGAGCTGTTTACTGTTAGAGAATGCTTTTAGTGGTTCTACAACCCGTCAATATAATATTAAAAATTTCTAGAGACTCAAAATAATACTATTATAACTATTTCTCTTAATCTTTATCCTTTTTATTGTAAGTTTTCTGCTTAAAACGTACTCATATAAAATGTACTTTTATCCCTGTTTTCAGTATTCATATAAATTTAACTCAATGTTTTATTTATAACGAAAATGTTTTAATGATAGAGTCATTATTACTCTAACCCTGATCAAGGTTTTTTCGTCGAACGGACGCAATTTAATGAAACATTCAATCCTTTTTGTTCTACAAAAAAGTGATGTTCGAGGATCAAAAGGCATAAAATAAATTAAATTATAACAAAAGCCTTCAAATTAAGGCCAAATCAAATAGCTTCTTCATAGCAGAATTCCAAATCACAATCTACAACGAGGTCACCGATTATCGTATGGAATATTGAAAATTTATGTTATGTGATATTACAATATTATGTACTTATACTTTATTTCTTGGCCATACACAAAATACATACATTACACACACAATTTTGATACACAGTATCAAAATAATGAATAATTATTTTTTTCAAAAATTAGTTGCACCTGTCCTTAAAATTAAGATATGTACAAATATATACAGACAAATTCCAGTTTTTTGTTTAAATATTTCTTGCATTCCGCAAAACTTTGTTTTTTATAAGCACATCCTCCTAAAATATAGAAAAAATCCGTAGGTGGTCTACGACACCTTCTGCGTTTAGTAACGGTCTGTTTCTAGTAGTGATTTACTAACGCGTAGTAGATATCTACGCCGTAGTACATGACTACAGCGTAGTAGATATATACGCCGTAGTACATGACTACAGCGTAGTATATATCTACGCCGTAGTACATGACTACAGCGTAGTAGTTATATACGCCGTAGTACATGACTACAGCGTAGTAGATATCTACGCCGTAGTACATGACTACAGCGTAGTAGATATCTACGCCGTAGTACATGACTACAGAGTAGTAGATATCTACGCCGTAGTATATCACTCCGAAGTTTTAAATTACAATAATTGCTACAAAATATATGCAATGAAATCGTTTTATACAATACAACGTAAAAAGTTTTTTTATAAGTATAAGTATAATATTGAATATGTGGTATATTAAAATAATTGCGTATACTAATATATCTATAATATACCGATATGTTTACTAATAAAACAATTTTAAAATATTCATATTATACGTCTTGCTTTAAATATTATTAATAAAATAGGCTATTTAAATATTAGAAAATGTAACCATAATATTATTCAAAATACTAATAAAATAATTGCCCATTAGAAATACAAGCCCTTTTATTAATTCAAGGATACAGGCATGAATATTTAGTTTGGAATATTCTCTAGAGTCGGCTGTTTGGGAAATTATGGAATAATTGATAGATTTGCCTTCTAGCCCTCAAAATTTAGTTAGTATATTTCTCTTAATATTAAAGGTCACCTCTATTTAATAGAATTTTGTTTACGAAAGTAATTATGAAATTATTTGGCTTTTTGTATTAATAAGATTATTTTGAGATTTTTACTAAATATTTTTTCTATTGTTAAAAATAAAATTATTACTTTTGTAATATGGATCTCCTCAAAGTAACGCATAATTCTATAAAGAATTTAGTTACATATTACGTACTACTACCAAAAACTTTTGGTTTACATTTTAAATATATAGCATAAAGATACAAATAAATATAAATTTGAATAAAATTTTACTTGCTAGAAGAATCAATTTAATTTTGTATTATATCTCTTTTGTGTCTCCATAACAAAATCCTGCTCTGTTGAAGTTTGCATTAAAGTAAAAAGAAACGTACATACTTTCTCATTTATGATATTAATTTAAACAAATTCAAAACATTAACATTCAAATACACAACTTGAAACAGACTTCATTTTAATTCTGGTGACCATAATCTGTACAAAAATACTGAGTGATATTACTTAATTTTGTAATTACGTGAAATGAGGAAAATACGACGTAAAAAAAGAGAAATAATTAAATATATTTATTCTCTACTTTGTCATTTTTCATGCGCTTAACTGTTGAAAGTGGGTCTCTCTCAGGGGTTTTCACAATACACAATATGTCAGTGACTTTCAGTGACCTTTCTTATGTCATCCGTCTACATAATAGGAGGACAGATGAAATATTGGAATATATTAAGAATAAAATTTGTTTAATAAGCGCAAGGTCATAGACGAGGTCAGTGGTGCGGTATGAACTAATAAAAGTTTACCTACTTGGCTAATGAGTCCCATTGTGATTTTGTCGTCGGATCTATCTCCTGAGAATACTCCGATTGTAATGTGTAATATATATTATATGTATGGCAATAGAGATTGAAGATGGTTATTTACTAATAATTAATGTGTAATTTTGCATATAGTTTGTTTAAGTGTAGAGTTTTACAAAACAATTAAGTGTTTCTTGTGTAGAGAATAAGACCCGAAGTGAATTGTTAAAAATTGTTTATAGTGTTATCTTCTTCTTTTTCAATCGATGGAGGTCCACTGCTGGACGTGTCTCTTTAAGGAATCTCCACACCTCACGAACTTAGCGCCGCTTAGATCCAGCGGTTGCCCGCGACCTTTTTGAGGTCGTCAATCCATTGTTATCGTATTTATCGTCACAAAACTCTGTATAAAACGAATTACAATTATAAGCAGATACTACCTACTACAATGTACTTAAGATAGTGCTTGTAAGATGATGATTGATTGATTTAAGATGTTAAGATGTCTCCTGCAATAACGGGATGTTAATAATATACCCATATATCATCATCATCCTGCCCTTATCTCACTCTAAGTGGGGTCGGAACAACATGTGATAAACATTTTGTCACGTTTGGCTCCGAGTTTTACGACCAGCCGCCTGCCTGACGTCAACATACCTTAGTTGTATTATACAACACCTCGGTAAGGAAAAGGGTGGTCTATTTTACTCAACCGGATACCGCACTGTGGGTCAACTCACCTTACTCGAATTTTACGACACCTCGGTAAGAAATGAGGGTAGTCTATTCTACTCAGCCGGATAACACACGGCGGGTGGACTTCCCTTAGTCGTCTTTACGACACCTCGGTAAGAAATGAGGATGGTACTATTCTATTTAGCCGGATACTACATGGCGTAATAATATACTTATATAATAACCTTGTTCTAGTTACACAAATATAAAATGACATTCTATAGAGAATTGCTTAATTTCGTTTTCTATCTAGTGGAACTGTAGTAATATATATGATTGCAATAGTAATTAAAGGTGGGGTAGAATAGACCACCCTCTTTCTTATTGAGGTGATGCAAAGGCGACTAAGGTAAGTTGACCCATCATGTGGTATCCGGTTGGTATCCGGTTAAGCAGGTGGCCGGTCATAAAATAAGAAGCCAAATCATGTGACAACATGATTATTATAACAGGTTGTGCCGGCCCCACTTAGAGTGGGATAAGGACAGAAGAATAACTGCTTAATTTCGTTTTCTATCATAATAAGATAAAACTATTGTTAGTTATGTCAATAAATAAATATATGAATAAATAAATATATGGGACACTTACACACACGGTCGTCCGTCTCCAAAGTATTAACTTACTTAGTTAATACTTGTGTTATGGTAGACAGACAACTGGTGAATATATACTTATATATTTTTTAAATATATACTTAAATACAAATATACACCCAGGCTCGAAGACCAACAAATTCATTTATAGAAAATGTTGGCCCTCGGCGGGAATCAAACCCGCGACCCGCGGGGCTGAAGGCAGTGTCACTACCCACTGCGCCAACGGGCCAGTCAATTGTGTAGTTAAGCGAAGTAATATATATTATTACAATAGTAATTAAAGGTGGACTATGTTAACTAGCTTTGTGATTTATTGGCGTCCCGGGAAATACTGAGTGGTAGCGAATGTGCAATAATTCAGGCCATACGTACGAAAATTTGCATGCACATTGCATGTTGACGGTTATACGCTTATGCTATGTGATTTTGGAATGCGGCGAGCCTTGTATTGTTTAGAATCAGGGTCAGTGTCGGCTATGAGCGGAAGCGGCATAATTTCATCAATGATATGTGACTTTAAGTACCTTATAGTACCGGCTTAGTAGAATAGGCCACCCTCATTTATCGAGGAGTCGTAAAAGGCGCCTAAGGTAAGTTGACCCGTCGTGTGGTATCCGGCTGAGTAGAATAGACCACCCTCATTTCTTAGCGAGGTGTCGTAAAAGGCGACTTAACTAAGTTAACCCGCCGTGTGGTATCCGGCTGAATAGAATAGATAACACTCTTTCTTACCGAGATCTCGTAATAAGCGACTAAGGTAAGTTGACCCGTCGTGTAGTATCCGGCTGAGTAGAATAGACCAACCTCATTTATTAGCGAGGTGTCGTAAAAGGCGACTAAGGTAAGTCGACCCGCTCTGTGGTATCCGGCTGAGTAGAATAGACCACCCTCATTTCTTAGCGAGGAGTCGTAAAAGGCGACTAAAGTAAGTTGACCCACTGTGTGGTATCCAGCTGAGTAGATTAGACCACCCTCATTTCTTACTGAGGTGTCGTAAAAGGCAACTAAGGTAAGTTGACCCACTGTGTGGTATCCGGCTGAGTAGAAGAGACTACCTTCACTGCTTACCGAGGTGTCGTAAAAGGCAACTAAGGCAAGTCGACCCGCCGTGTGAGCATATCCGGCTGAGTAGAATATATAAGGAAAATAATTCTATCTAGGAATATGGCTATAGTACTATAGTAGTGAAACGAAGTAACTTTATTTTTAATATAGAAATAATAAATATATGTCCTCCGTCCTAAAAGTAAGTATTTTATTAAATAAATACATCCTGAAATTAACCAATCAACCTGAAGCAATTTCATTTTAAAGAAAATGTCCCTCGGCGGGAATCGAACCCACGACCCCTTTAGCTAATGGTAATATAAGTGCCAACAGTGTCGACAGAATAGATAGACTTAATGATAAAATAAATAACGACATATATATTAACTGCTGGCATAAGAAGGTAGTCACCAAAATGTAATACGTCTAAGTTAACGGAAAGATTTATAAAAAGCTTAATATAAACTAGACCGAACAATACTAATCAATTCGATCTTTCACACAAAGGAAATATCGGAATAATCATGCAGATGACAGATATAGTCAGAAAGCGCTGGGCCTCCCACAATATTTCTTATACAATTTATTCAGAGATGAACTCCAATTTACTTTGTGAAATACGTTTTTACTATTGCATTTTATCAGTCTTTGGAAAATAAAATCGTCCGAAATTCGGTATTTAGTATGTTTTCATTATATATATGTTTTATTATTTCTGTATATTACGTATATTTTTTTTATTATCTCAATATATTTGACGACTGTTAAAAAAATTTAGATAAGTCATATCTGTAGAATTTCATATTTATTTAATTTAATGGGATATGAATTCTGTTTAAGAAAATTTATTATAAACACTAAGTCTACTTGACCTCGATGTTATTTAACAACAAACATAATATAAATCTCATAACATAATATATTAATTAAAAAATAAAGTGATTACAAACAAACCTTAACCTCTAATTTTATCTATTCGATACCTTTTTTTCAGAAGTTTGCTTTTCTACAAACGAATTTAAATCTATATTTAGTTTATAACACAAACATTTAAAATTTTTATGAGTTCTTACTTCTTCAATAAAAAAAATTGCAGGAATAATACAATTCACGAATAGACGGTAATAGTATGTGCTATATTAGTGAAAATTTTACGAATGAATGTATAATATTACTTTTTACTAACATAATCTTATCCATAGAACTTTTAATAGTCAAAGAAATATAACACTTCATCCTCGCAAAAGTAACTAAAACTGTGTTCGTAAATATGTCATAATTTTATTTAGTTCGTATTATCTTTTGTCTCTGGGCAATTGTCATTTTTTTTATTCACCGATTTGTGGGTAGTAATGAAAACGCCACTCGCCGATCGGTTCGTCTGTCGCCGTGCGAGTGTCTACGTGAGCGCGGAACCTTCGCTAATGGCCGCTCGATAGCTATAAATAATTCGCATCAAATTCATTATAAAACATTAAATAATTCGTCTAGGACTTACAATATTAAGTGCAGTGCCTAACATTAAAGTATCGTGTCGAGTTTCGGACTCGTAATAGTGTTACTGTTCGTTCGAGTAATATTCCCCATGGCGTCACAAGAAACGGCCGGCCGCCGGCGCATATCGAGGGCTTCGAACCTTCCAGTGCATAGTGGCAGTACAAAGGCATCGAAAGGTGGGTGGTGCTAAGTTGTAACTTATTATCGGTGATAAATTATGCATTGCCCAGAAAAATAAAAAATAGTTAAAGCCCTGAACCCCCCTATACAGTCCATATAGATTACCCCCCAGCGAACTAGGGTCCAGGGACCAAGTTCTTTTTAATTAGGGAACATTTCCCTACACTATGTAATATCGATTTGTCAGTACAGAGGTAAGTTTCCCATCTAAATTAGACTCAAACTATGATATAATTATATTAAATTAAAATAAAGAAAGCTCTATTACAAACTCTCAAAGGCTAATCATTAGGCCTCTATGCTAGAAATTTAATGTGGATACTAATAAACGCTCTTTATTAGAAAAATAAGAGCATCTTAAAATATATTATGATAAAATGATAGCCCAGCAGTTAAATCGCGTCGAACCTAAAGTTTATGGTACCGTTGAATTACTCATAAAACGTTTGTACTGAAAGTTGCTTTTTATTCATCAATTGAATTTATTTATTTATTTATATAATAATTCTATAGCGTTACAATTTTTTTTTTACTTAAATACTATGTATTTTAATAATAATAATAATAATGACAGGAGTGGATTACACAGTGACTATCGGTTATTTTAAATTATTAACGTTTAAAAAGATACATGATTTAAGATCTAAAATATAAAGTTTGATTAAACGTGTTCATAAGTAGTAATGTTATGTGTGTGTGCGCGTGTGTGTGTATGTGTCTGTGTATAAGTGTGTGTGTGTGTGTGTGAAAAAGTTTCTTTAGTTGAAAAGAAACAATTATGTCTATTACTATTAAATGTATATTTACTTTCCTTCTATTTTTCACACACACACACTTTTATAATATACCAGCTGTTCCCAGATGTTTTCTCGCGTAAATTCCAACCACACAAGGATTCTGGAACAAAAGTAGCATATATTTTGCTTTAAGACCTCCAATTGCTTCCAGTGTAAGTCTCATCAAAATTGAAGAATGTACGATCTACCAGAACCTTTGTCAAGAATTGCGCTATCTTTTAATAAAAACCGTACAAAAATCCATTCAGTAGATTTCGGGAAAATTATCTAGACTTTGCTTTAATGTATAGATTTGTATAAAAAAATCTCTCTGTCACATTTTTGTGCTCATCCATTCACATAATTGGTTATTTATGGTTCGCGGCGGTTTCTGGAGAATCGGGGTAAATCAAAGGTCACTTCAAATTAAAGTAAGAAAAATATTTTTATATAATAGTGTACAATAGATTATTATTGTTTATTAAGTTGAATAGTTTATAATGTATAATAATAAAAGTAATTTTTGCTAGTAAGATTCAGTTATATCAGTAAGACATAAAAAAATAATGAAATAAAAATAAAAGAAAAAGAAATCTCGTATTCTATCCCGGGTATTTTCACTTGTTTAGTTCACCCGTTCCCAAGTTTGAATTTTATAATTGACAGCAAAATTAACATATCTATTTGTAATCATTTTTAACAGTTTTTCTGTGCCTGAAAATAAAAACATTTTATTAAAGACAATACAGCATTAATTAAAATGAAACCTGGTATTGAACGATTTATCGTCCCCTACATACCGAATTTCATTAAAATCGTTGAAGCCATTTCCGAAATCCAGATTTATATAGTATATACAAGATTAGATCATTTAAATATTAAAAATAACATACGTCCTTAACAAGGTTTATACAAATAAATGTTCACTTATGCGGAGAAAGTTGACATATCTGAATATCGAAAATACTGTTTATTTAATGTTATTAAGAGTTAAGGATCTTGTGAACAAAAAAATACGAAGCTTTTTCTCCTCGACATATATAAAGTATCTTAAGCCAATTAATATTCTCTATACATGTTTACATACTTTAGATTATACAAAGAAATATATTAAATATTTTTTTATTTATTTATTTCGTTTTATACATATATTTAGAAAATAGAAAGAAAAAGTAAAATAGCACATGTATAAAGACGGACTTATCCCTAAAAGGGATCTCTTCCAGTCAACCTTTGAGTAACAGAAGGAAAAGAACACTTAATACAAATACTTAATCCGCCGCGCTTATTTTTTGGTACCAAACTATTTGTCACATCATTGCTCTGTTGCTGAGTCAACATAAATTGACAGATTCATACTAATGAACATAATTCTATATTCCTAACTTAGGTTAGTACTACTAATAACATATTGATTGTAACCAGGACTAATAGCCAGGAGTAATCTAATCATCATCCTCCTGCCCTTATCCGACACTATGTGGGGTCGGCACAACATGTTGTCACGTGATTTGTCTACGTATTTTACAATCGGCCGCCTACCCGACGTCAACTTACTTTAGTCGTATTTTACGACACCTTCATAAGAAAGACGGTGGTCTATTCTACTCAATCAGATACATAGTGGGTCAACTTACCTTAGTCGTAAAATTAGTAAAATTGTTGAAAATATTGTCTAATATCCCTTAATTCTCTGCTACGATATTAAAATAAAGGCAATATTTATTATATTATCATCATCAATCTTCTGCCTTTATTCCACTCTAAGTGGGGTCGGCGCAACATGCTATAAACATGTTGTCATGTGATTTGTCTACGTATCTTACAACCGGCCACCTGCCTGACGTCAACTTACCGTGGTCGTATTTACGTCACCTCAGTAAGAAAGAGGGTCGTCTATTCTACTTAACCGCGATACCACGCGGTGAGTCCACTTGCCTTAGTTGCCTTTTACTACACCTCGCGTAATAAATGAGGTTGGTCCATTCTACTCAGCTGGATACCGTAGATAATTCTGATAAATTAAAAAAAAAACATTTTCATCATTAAAGTCTCCTTCTATAAAATTTATAAATAAAATTTATAAACATGTGTCCACTATGGTCACATGTAAAAATCAAATCCGTCACAATAAACAAACTAACGTTATTACGAAGACTAGGTAAAAATACTTGTATAAATTTTACAAAGGACGGAAGGAAAGTGCGCATTATTCCACGATATCATAAGCATTGTTGAAATGAGTAAGTTTATTATTCCATCCGTTGGAAAGCCGTTAACATTAACATAATTACGGAAGATAATGAATACATAACTGTTTACATGGAAGGAAACACTACAGGCAAATAAAATGAAGCAAATTAACAAATATCATTAAATATATTTTATAGACGTTATACAATGATTTACAGCCCATGTTTGTATTTCAAAATTTATGCCTTGTGGTATCCGGCTGAATAGAATAGATCACTCTCATTACTTAACGAGGTGTAAAAGGCTAAGAGGTGTAAGACTAAGGTAAGAAGACCCGCAGTGTGGTATCCGGCTGAGTAGATAAACGACTCTCATTTCTTACTGCGGTATCGTAAAAGGGGACTAAGGTAAGTTGACTCACCGTGTGGTATCCGGTTAAGTGAAATAGAACACCCTCTGTTCTAACGAGGTGTCATAAAATACGACTATGGTAAGTTAATGTCAGGCAGGCGGCCGGTCGTAAAATTCGTAGCCAAATCATGTGACAACATGTTTGTAACATGTTGTGCCGACCCCGCTCAGAGTGGGATAAGGGCAGGAGGATGATGTTTGTATTTTAAAATTTTAAAAATTAGTATATGTTCGGACCCCAACATTCAAAAATGATTGATATATTTAACAGTCCTTCCATATTCTTTCTATCGTGAAGTTCCAAGGAAATTGATATATCCTAGACTGAGACACAGTGAAGCGCGGTGCAGATATTAAATTATAACTTTAAAACCAGAAGACTAGTGCGAAATCCATTCACTACTTTTTAGCTGCCAAATGCGATGCTAAAACTTAACTCATATACCCATTTATCTTGCCAAGCATATAAAGAAAATGACTATAATCTGATGATGGATCTAAAAACAAAATCTATCATATTGGGGCTCGTTTGATTTATTGTGACAAGCATTACATTACATAGGCGGTAATCAGGGACTATACTTGAATATACATTCTGTTAATGAACAAGATATCCACGAATGTTGCAAAGGCTAGACTACACCTAAAAACGTATTCCTTTAGCTTTTAAGTTAACTGAGTTGTTACCATAGATTTTTCTGCTTCCCATGGAAATGTGTCAATTACATATAATATTATAATCATCGTATTTCGACCAATTCTATGTATACCACTATTTGCACTAGGTTCGATTATGTTCAAGACCAGCCAGACAAGGAAGAGACGTGACATTACCGATGGCATTTTTTTTTCTTTTCAACGCCGTGTGATATCCGGCTGAGTAGAATAGACCAGGTTGGTCTATTCTACTCATTTCTTACCGAGATGTCGTAAAAGGGAGACTAAGGTAAGTTGACCCACCGTGTAGTATCCGGTTTAGTAGAATAGACCACCCTCTTTCTTACAGAGGTGTCGTAAAATACGACAGAGGTAAGTTGACGTCAGGCAGGCGGCCAGTCGTAAAATACGTAGCCAAATCATATGACTACACGTTTGTAACATATTGTGCCGACCCCACTTAGAGAGATAACGGCAGGAGGATGACGATGGATCTAAAAAAACCACAAGACAAAATAATTATTACAAAAGTAGCAAATGTATCTTTAATAGGAGCGTTTAAGAAGGTGCGATAAAGCAAAGCGTATTTTAAATTTTGCTCCTAAGATCCGCATTTTCAGTTTATTATCAAATATCAACATAATCAAATAATCCGGTTTTCGAAAGATTAACATTAGTTTTCGTTATCATAAAACTTCCCAAAATTAACGCTGCTTATATAAAAAGTATTTTTTGTAGTCATAAATACGATTAACTTCAATTTGCTACAAATATATATTTAAAGTAATTCCTGCATTTGCTATTTAGTTTTGATTATGAAAATAATTAACGTTGCACGAAACGTTATTTTGCAATAACGAATGAGACTTAATTTATTATTTATTTCTAAAGAACTGGTATAGCAACGTTTTCGTTAAAACATATATTCAAATAACGAAGAAGAACTTGCTACAGACTTTAATTAACTCACATTTTATATTTAGAGTATATTTTTATGAGTAATTTATCTCCGTAAAATTGCTAGCTTTGAAAATCTTCCAAGATTAAATGTTCCCTGAGTCTCGAAACAAAGAAATTATGTGTCGGAAGCGAAATTGGAATTCTGGCAAAACAGCTGCTTCTAAAAATCGCCTGCAATTTCAAACACTGTAATGAAATCAAGGAACAGTTTAATCATTTTTAAACAAAATGAAGTTTAACATTTGCTCATATGTACCAACTTGTCAAAATATATTTTACTACGTTTTCGCATGGAGATATTTACATATTATATTTGGATATTGATTACATAAACATTGTCTTTAGTTTACGTTTTTCTTATTTTTAATGTTTATTTTTTTATAGTATTATTTGTTTTCACATAATCTAAAAAATATACTCCGCCGTGGCACCCGGCTGAGTAGAATAGACTACTCTCATTTTTTACCGAGGTGTCGTAAAAGGTGACTAGGGTAAGTTGACCCGCCGTGTAGTATCCGGCTAAGTAGAATAGACCATCTTCATTCCTTACCAAAGAGTCGTAAAAGGTGCCTAAGATAAGTTGACCCACCGTTTGGTATCCGGCTGAGTAGAATAGACCAGATGTATCGTGAAAGGCGATCGTAGAATAACTAGCCTAAGCATGTAACAACATGTTTAAAACATGTTGTGCCAACACCTCTGAGAGTGGAAAAAGGGCAGAAAAATGATGATGGTAAAATAAAAAAATACTATCTATAATTAATTATCGTATCAGAGATTTAAGGGGTAACTGACAAAACATTCAATAAATTTACTAACTTTTCAGTAAAAAAAGCAATTTGCAAAATATAAGAGCAGTAAAATAATTAAAATCATCAACGTTTACAGACTTATACAAACAGTTTCATTTCAAAACACAGATTCACTTTCACTTTATCACAACACATTTTATTCGCAAACAATCAAAACAAACGAGGCTTTACAAAAATGAAAGCAAATAGAAAAAAAAAAACTGCGAATGAAAAATAAGTCGGTTAGATACTCGCTAAAGTCCATATCTGCTAACAAGTGCACAGTAAAGTTAAAAGCATTTTTAAAAATGCATTTGCACATTCTAGCGATGCCGTTATATTGTTGGTTGTTTGCCTCGTTATGTATTCGCATTCATTATTTGCAGGCAAACCCAGTCTTTCTTCAATAAAACGTAACAGTGCTTTTCTAAACGTAATGAATAAAAAAACTGATAACTATATACACAAAAATAAATTATCCCACTCTAAGTGGGTTCGGCACAACATGTTACTAACATGTAGTCACATGATTTGGCTACGTATTTTACGACCGGCCGCCTGCCTGACGTCAACTTACCTCTGTCGTATTTTACGACACCTCTGTAAGAAGAGGGTGGTCTATTTCACTCAACCGGATACCACGCGGTGGGTTAACTTACCTTAGTCACCTTTTACGACACCTCGGTAAGAAATGAGAGAGGTCTATTCTATTCAGCCGGATACCACACGGCGTACTGATAACTATATACAAATATAGTTTTTCAATATTTACATACTTAATACACATCCAGGTCCTCGATGGGAATCGAACTCTCGACCCTTGGAGCTGAAGGCAGGGTCACCGCCCACTGCGCCAATAGGTCAGTCAAATTCAATTTCTAAAAGTATTTATAACATATATCGATTATTTTATTTACACTTAGTTATGACTGCTGCAACAAATGAAATGATGTGATAGCCCAGCGGTGAGACCGTGCTACTCTTTCGTGGGAGTCACGAGTTCAAACCCTGGGCAGACAAAAATTAAATTTTCTATTAAAACTTATGCCTTTAAATAATATTTGCAATGTATCGCACGCTTTTAGGTGAAGGAAAACGTCGTAAAACATGCATATCTCTAGAGAATTGTGGGGATATGTGTAACCTACCAATCCGCATTGGAGCAGCGTGGTAAGTCTTAGCTTCAATCCTTCTCTACTAAATCGGAGAGAAGAGGCCTATGCCCAGCAGTGGGATAGTAAAAGAATGTCACTTTAAAATAATGAAATCGATTTATAAAGGCAATTAATTTAAAAACAACTAAATTTCCATAACAATTAATTAACTAAGTAGCATTTCGCCTCGATCATTTTATACGTGATTGTGAATAAATAACAGATGCGAGAGGTTGCTTGTTCAAATTCCAAACGAGCCCTAAAATGATTGTATTTGAACTTCCATGTTGCATATCATATTTCTCCACTAGTCACTTTCCTATCCGTCCGTCCATACGTCCTTCTTTTCTTTTTCATTTCGTCTCAATTGAGAAAAAGAATAAGAAAGACTTTTTATGTGGCACATTACAACACAGAGAGAAGAGTAACAAAATGACAAAAAAGTAATATAAAAAAAGCAAAAAAAAGTATACATAACTTAAAAATTAAAAAAAAACACTGACACATGAGTAAATTAGACACATAAGTTTTAACAGAAAAACTAATTAGTGCCCGGGTTTAAACCCGTGACCCTCTCCAGAGAGACGCACAATCTCACTGCGCGGCTATCACATCTTCACAAAATTATAAAGGCTAATAGAATTGATATTAAAACAATGGAACCCTCTTAAAAAAAAGGTTAATTTTAGTAACTCAGGTAGGTGCTGAGTATTTATTGTATCGCGAACACGGAATGGGTGGATTACATTTCCATTCAAAAATATTTATGCTATTTCAAAACGCACATGTGGTTATTTGCCTACGCTTTAACTTTTTTTTGTACTTTATTTTGTTTCGTTATATACCTTAGCCCTCTACTAAACATTGTCCCAAAGTATGATCCCATCATCATTCTTGTGTCCTTTTGCCACACTAAGTGGGGTCGGCAAAACATGCTATAACATGATTTAGCTATGTATTTTACGACCGGCCGCTTGCCTGACATCAATTTATCTTAATCTTATTTTGTGACACCTTGACAACAAAGAGGGTGGTCTATTCTACTTTACCGGATGCCACACAATGGGTCAACTTACCTTAGTCGCCTTTTACGAATCTTCAGTAAGAAATGAGGACCCTCAACGATGCTTTTTCTATTTCCACCTACAGTACTGCTCAGTGATAACGTAGTCATTGAAGCTAAGAATATTTATGACAATTTAACCTAGTTTACTTAAAAATTTAATACATACCTTAGCTACATCATGAATGCGGGTGGCTTTATTATTATTTATTTTAAGGTATAAAGTCTTTTAAATAACTATTTAAGCTATAAATTATCGTTTCTTTCTATAATTAACTATTAAAAAAATAAAATAGTCAGTTATAATCTCGAAAATCTTTTCATAGATCTAGTGTTAAAAAAATATAAATTTTGTACTCATTTTTACTCAATAAAAATAAAACGCAAAACTTAAAAGAGCGTTAAAGTAATCCCTTAAATTTACGAGGCTGCTATTTTTTGTTTAAGCTCTATAGAATCGTTATTAAGTTTTAATTTATTACGTTATTTCATATTCTGGCGTATTACTCATTTTTACTTAGATTGTTTGTTATTTATTATATAATTTTTTGGGGGTTGTGGGCACTAACTTATATAGTTTATAAGTAGTTGTGAGCTTAAATTCATAACTGATGAATAAAAAAATGTACCTATTTAAGATTTACAACTAAATTCGATTTTTTCGTAATAGATAATATCGCAAGAAAATCTGTGTGACTGTACAACTGTGTTGTATGTACAAGATTAAATTAAAAATGGGAAGATCTTAAGAAATCAGAAAAAACTTTACTGTACAATAATTGGATTAACCGATAATTTTTATCAACTGTTTTTTTATTTCGCGATTTTTTACAGCATACATAGTTTGTATGATCGATGAATCCTAAGATATGTCAATAGGGATCTCGCATCCCATTCTATGAACAGATCACGTCAAAAATATCATAGAATTGAAGAGGCATAGGATTTTAAGGTTTAGACATCTGGGCATTTAGATAGATGGATTTAAAACATTAAAACTTGTTAATATAAGTATCTGCTAATATCATAGAACTTAGCCGTGTGGTATCCGGCTGAGTAGAATAGACCAACCTCATTTCTTACCGACGTATCGTAAAAGGCGACTAAGGTAAGTTGACCCATTATGTGGTATCCGGTTTAGTAGAATAGACCACCCTCGTTCTTACCGAGGTGTCGTAAAAGGCGACTAAGGTAAGTTGACCCACAGTGTGGTATCCGGCTTAATAGAATAGACCACCCTCGTTCTTACCGAGGTGTCGTAAAATACTACTAAGATAAGTTGACGTCAGACAGGTGGCCGGTTGTAAAAACGCAGCCAAATCATTTTACAGCATGTTTATAACATGTTGTGCCGACCCCACTTAGAGTGGGATAAGGGCAGGAAGATATTTTTAAGCCATTTTTAGGTGGTAGGCTTCGGCCGTGGCTAGTGTTACCACCCTACAGGCAAAGCCGTCCCGCCAAGCGACTCGTCGCGTTCCGGTACGATGCTTGTAGTAGCTATAAAGATGGGAAACGGATTTGTACATCTGCGCTGCATTTGATAACAGGTTCCGAATTGCACTGTCATATCGCCGGACGGCTCAATATGGAGAGCAGCGGGATCCGAAGCACGGTTCACCGCTGGCCGACCGCAGGTTATAGGGGGCCCAATTAGTAGGAAAGCCACCTGCGAAAGGCTGCCCCGCTGCCTCGCGAAAAATCCTGGAATTGCTCCATCGTGCCGGTTGGCGACCGGAGAGAGGACCCGATGGCGATTTCCAGGGGGGTTCGGGCGTCCCCGCGGTCTCCAATTGAGTCTACCATCAGCGCTTTAACAGATGCAATCGTGTTGTTTACAAATGTAGCATCCCCTACAAATTCGTTTTTCCGTTCCTATTCGCCCGCTCAATATAAAATGATAAAAAAGAAAAGGAAAGGTAAACTTTTACAGCGGCTGCACTTCCTCTCTTTTAAAATCCACCAAGCCAACATTCGAGGCCTACACTCGAATCTCTTCGCAGTCCATCACCACCTGGAGACTGACAAGCCGCACTTGCTTTTCCTTACGGAGACGCAGATTAACACCCCAGCAGATTTATCATACCTGCTTTACCCGGGCTATACCTTGGAGCATAACTTTAGGCCCCATGCAGGGGTTTGTATGTATGCTCGTAACGACATCTGTTATCGGCGTCTCCGTAACTTGGAGGTACCCAAATTTTCCATCTTGTGGTGTTTGATTGATACGGGGATGGACCAAACGGTTTATGCTTGTGTCTATCGCTCGCACAGCGGTGACCAGGAGACAACCAAATTATTTAAGTATCTCAGCGAAACGGCTGACACTGTTCAACATAGGTATCCAACAGCTCAACTTGTGCTTCTAGGGGACTTTAACGCCCATCATAAGGATTGGCTGTACCCTTACCAAAAAACCGACCATGCTGGAAGAGAAGCTCTTAATTTAGCTCTCTCTCTGGACCTTACTCAGCTGGTCGAAGAAGCTACAAGAATACCGGATGTTGATGATCATACACCCAGTTGTCTGGACCTTCTGCTGACTACCGACCCCGACCGTTTCTCGGTGTCAGTTGCAGCCCCCTTAGGCTCTTCTGATCACTCCCTGGTAAAGGCGGTCTCGAACCACTATCCGCCTGATCTAAGTTTTACTGGGACCAGACGGATTTGGCGATATAAGTCGGCAGACTGGGACGAGATGCGGCATTTTTTCGCATCCTATCCTTGGCAGGGAATATGCTTCTCTTCTAATGATCCGTCGAGTTGTGAGAATGCTATATCGGAGGTGATTCGTCGAGCTATGGAATATTTCATAGCTTATTCGGATGTACCTCTGAATAGTAGGACTCCCCGTTGGTACAACGTTGAATGCGCCACTGCAGAGGCCATTAATAATTCGGCGTTTGTAGCCTGGGTTGAATCCCGCTCTCACAAAACTCCCGACATATCAGCTAAGAAGAGAGCATATAACCTTGCTGCTAAGTCCTACAAGAGGGTCCTCAAGAAGGCTCGATTTAACCGAATTAATCGAATCGGCATCAAATTAGCAACCTATCCTCGTGGTAGTTAAAGCTTTTTGGTCGCTTGCGAAATCGGTTGAGTCGAACTTCTGCCATTCAACGCTGCCGCCATTGCTCAAGCCAGATGGGGCACTGGCCTTTTCTGCAGATGACAAAGCTAATTTGTTGGCTAGGTTGAAATATTCCATAGCTCGACGAATCACCTCCGATATAGCATTCTCACAACTCGACGGATCATTAGAAGAGAAGCATATTCCCTGCCAAGGATAGGAGGCATCGATATTTCCGAGTTCTTTTAATATGGGTCTCTTTAAAGCAAGAGTGAATAGGCATCTTCTAGGCAAGCGCGCTCCATCTTAGACTGCATCATCGCTTACCATCAGGCATGATTGCAGTCAAGCGCTTGCCTATTCTGCAATAAAAAAAAAAAAAAAAAAAAGATAGATATATTAATACCATAGAACTCAAACTATGGTCTTCTTCACAACGCACCCTTATATATTCTTCACAGTGTTATGTCACAAACATGAGGAAGTTTATTATAGACTGCATTAGGAACAAAAAACTACGTTACTTCAAAAACGAGGTTAGAGTTTCTCCCTCAAACTTAATATATCTTTTACAAGAGACATTACTCGAAGTCGATCGAGACAAAGTGTGCAGTCATTCGACACGGTGTCTCGAGCTTCAGGCCTAACTATTAATTGTTATCATTAACGCTAAAGCTCAATTATTGCTATCATTAATTTATGCTTCGTATTACATTTGATTATAAAATCGTACATTATTAAAGGGTGAACTGAAAGAGACATACTCTCGTGACTGCTCCAAAAATTCATATCTTGCCTTTAACTTTATATATTTAATTTAATAAATTATAATACAAAAGTAATAATCAAATTATTTTGCTATACGCTATACTCCGCGATGTAAAATATTATAAGAAAATTTTAAATATTATTTAATGTTATATATCACAACCACTACACTATCACAAACTTAACAATCGTTTCACCCCACAACCGAAGCATCATCAGAAGATAGACTCCACGACTTGCAAAGCGATTTTGTCGTAGAGTCCATCTTCTGAATCTGATTATTATAGGATACTCCTTTCTACCATTAAGCATTATATATATTTTCTAAATAGCAAAATAATTTTAATATTACTTTTCTGGATCTCCGTAGAGTAACGCCTAATTCTATCAATTAATTATAATACATTTATTCCTATAATTAAGGCTTATACATTACCACTTTTTACACATATTTAGAAACTGTAATAAGAAACCTAGGTAAATGTTAAAACAGTGAAAAACTTTTCGTATTGATTAGTAGTAAGTGACCTCTTACATCTTCCAATTGTAGCTCAAAAACATCTAGTACAAGTTAAAGCTTGCCAAGAAACTTGGCATTCTTAACAAATTCAAACGGTACTTCACGCCAAATTTGCTTCTGGCAAAGTATCAGACTCAAGTTGTACTTCAAGTACGCAGCCATTCATGAAGCGACTCTTCAAATATTGATTGCATTCTGTGGGTTGGGTGGATAATTGCACTATTTTTATATTAAATTGGCCAGTCTACAGCATGGCTTAGGAGGTATATTGCTTTTATACGGGACTAGCTTTTACCCGCGATTTCATTGTGGACTGTTGTCGTGTGATAAGTTGATAATAGATAGCGCTTTTCAAAGTCATCCAGGATTTCCATAGCCTATATGTTAATCCAATGTATAAGGAATAATTATGCCAAAATTCATCTATATTGGTTTTGCCGTAAAAAAGTAACAAACATACTCGTACATCCATACTCACAAACTTTTGCATTTAGAATATTAGTAGAAAGTAGGATGTATTTTGTATTATCGTGTTATAAGTGAACGATTAACTACCAATTACGTAGGAGTGTAATCTCAGTTCCTTTATCTAAAGTACTGGACAATAACTCATCACCATGGGCTGACGTTCTTACTATAAAATTACATTACATTCTTGGTAAATAACCATCTTAATACGCGTATGCGCGTATGGATTTTTTTTTCTTCCTCGTTTCTAACTACCTAGTAGTCTAAATTAAAAAAAAAACAAATTACAATAAAAGCCTAAAGCTGTGCGAAATTTGTTACTCCTCTATCGGGATAAAGTTTTTGCTTCACGTAAATATATTGATACGAGTAAGATAGCAAGTTATAGAAACAATGATATGGAACAATAGGGTTAATGTAGAACAGATAATCGTTACATTAGAGTCATCCATCATACTAGAAACTCGTAACTTAACAGTAACGTAACAGCTACGATATCACACGATGTTTTACAAAGTTAAGTACGCCAGTCTGAAACAAGACCCAACGCTGAAGATTTGCCTAACAAATGTTAGCACTGCACACGACCTAGTGAACTACATTAGCGCTATACCGCTTAATTAGACAAAGTATTTGCTTTTTGTCGGTTGTAATCTCTATTCTTCTATCTATTAAAACCAAAGACGAGTTAATAATTGTTAATTTATAGCGATTCAACAAGATAACGCTACCAGCATTCTTGGGATCATTCCACGTCGGCATGATTTTTATAGTATTTGTAAATAAGTATTTAAGTAACTTATGATAGACATAAAGTGTATATTTTCATAAATTTTTGTAAAAAAAGAAATAAAGTTATTAATAAATATTCGTTATTATAAACTTAATAAATAACTTGTTCTATTGTAAACAGATAAAAACTTAAAATCTATCAGATTAAATTTGCAAAGACTTTCATAATGATTATGTGATTTGATAATAATAAGATACTTTCATCGTGTTAAGTTGTGATAGTAGTGACGGATTTCTACGTTTTTATCTAAGCTTTTTACTAAGTACTATATATTAAGCTATGCTCAAATAACAATGAGACAAAGCTAATAATTCATTTAAGGGACCGTCGATCCGGTCTTCGAAGTGTGTAATAATCGTTTTTGATCCCCGCAGGGAGTTGTTATCGTCGACATTGCCACCCTATATTTTCTTAATTATATATCATGACTTGACTTGTGAGATAATGCTTACTAATATTTTTTACATTATTACAGTCATTTTATTTAATTGACGTCAACTGTTATATTTACTTCATTTCCTTGATCCTTAATTTACTTTATTTCGTGTGTGGTATCCGGTTGAGTAGAATAGACCACCCTCATTTCCTACCGCGGTGTCGTAAAAGGCGACTAAGGTTAGTTGGCTTGCCGTATGTTATCCGGCTGAGTAGAATAGACCAACCTCACTCTTACCAAGGTGTCGTAAAAGGCAGCTAAGGTACTTCAGGTAGGCCGATCGAAAAATACCTAGCCAAGACATGTTTAAAACATGTGACTGTGGCAGTTAGATTAGGATAATGTCAGGAGAATGATGTTGTTAAACTTATTTATAAAACTAGCCTTTAAAGTTTTCGCCAATATTCCTCGTACTAAGAAGAATTGGTGATCGCAGCGTTGACATTATTGCACCTTGTAAACAACTGCTTCATTTGAGTTTCGGCTAAGTGCCAGAAACTTGTTAATTCGTTAGCAGGGTCTGCCCCGCATAGTTTACGATAG
This sequence comes from Morpho helenor, assembly GCA_029227775.1. NCBI lineage: Eukaryota > Metazoa > Arthropoda > Insecta > Lepidoptera > Nymphalidae > Morpho > Morpho helenor. The sequence goes on from JARGCU010000006.1 coordinate 8,912,838, forward strand.
CTGGGAATATTAATTGAAGACAGCTTACCTCATATTAAAGATCGGCTGAAGAAAATGTTTAGTAATAATTCAAACAAAGTAAAAGCGTATGGTGAAAAATAACAGGCGCAATATAGCGCAAATATAGAGTGCAAGTAATGGTATATTTTTTTTAAACTTTAATTTTTTGTGCCTAAGAATATACATAGTTATAAAAAGATTGACGATTTATATAATAGACAAAGTAGGAACCCACATAAGCTTGCGGCTCCTGCTTCCTTGCAAAAGTACATAAGTCGTTGTGGATTAGGTACAAGTTTCTATAATAAAATTTCGCAATCAATTTTAGCTTTACAGCAGTTTAAAAACACTATTCATAAAATGCTAATACAGAAAGCCTAATATACCATTGAAGATTACTTAGATGATAAGAATGCGTGGATATAGCTACTCTTCGACCCTGTACAATATTGTAATAACTAAATGTAACTAGTAATAAGAATTATATTTTTAAAAGAGCAACTGCCGAGTTTCTTGCTAGCTCTTCTCGGTAGGAACAGCATTCCGAACCAGCAGTAGTGTTGACGATTCAAAAGCAACTAGCATACACGTTTCTTCGAATAAAAAATATTTTAAATAAAATACTTAATCTACTGAACATTTAAACTATTGTAATAGCGTATCTTTTGGAGACGTAAAAATTTCAACGTAAATTCTCAAACTGAGGAAAAGTGTAAAACAAAAATGAAACAAAATTGTTGGTAAGAAACAATTTTAATTTTCCGCCGTTTCCACAACATTTACTTTTTTCCCTTAATGTAGCCATTAAGCCTTGTAAAAGGGAAGTAACTTTCTTCAAGTATAATATTTTTCTTATATTTTAGTGTAAAAATATACATAGATTTTATTTTTAAATATAATTTTGTTCGCTACTTTATCTTAGGTTTCTAAATAATTTTGGACTAGAGATTAGAGAACTGTTTATACAAAGGATTTATTTAATTAAACATTACTTAGACTTTATTAACATAGTAAGTATTAGGGTAGATGGGACTGAATTTTGTGGTTCCGTATTTTTGCGCCTTTTCCTTTCCCTTCGGATTACTGACCCTGTTTATTTATACGCAGCTTTGCGCCTCACAACAATCTTCACTGATTGAAAGATACAATATTTCCAATTAATACAAAACAATTTACCGTTAATTATATTTAGCAGTGAGTACTTGGAAGTACGTGGAATAAAAGGTAAAAAAAGCGATATATGAACTCTTTGCCGGACCAGAGCCTTTTCAGAATAACATTAAACTTACTACATTAACAAGATTAAAATTAAATTTACTCATCATCAACCTCCTGCCCTTATCACACTTCTAGTGGGGTCGGCAACATGTTATAAACATGTTGTCACATATATTGGCTAGGTATTTACGCCCGCCTAACGTCAACTTACTTTTATCGTCTTTTACGATACCTCAGTAAGAAAAAGGGTGGTCTATTCTACTCAGCAGGATACCACACGATGGATCAACTTACCTTAGTCACCTTTTATGACACCTCGATAAGAAATGAGGGTGGTCAATTCTACTCAGCCGAATACCACACGGCGGGTCAACTTACCTTAATCGCTCTTTACGACAACTCAGTAAAAATAAGGGTGGTCTATTCTACTCAGAGAAAATAACACAAGTACCAGGCCTTAGCGAGATTTGAACTCGCGATCTCCTGTTTACTAGGCGCTTTAAACAACTAAGCCACGACGCTGTAATTTGTTCGTCATACAAATATAAATTAATCAAAATTCCGAGCCTTCCTATCAGTCCTTATGCGCTTAGAATTCTTAATAATATTATATACAAAGTCCTGCAGCTCAAGCAAAATTAATCCTACCAATGAAGATCTGGACGGTTTAATGAATACAAATTGCGTTATCCCGCGAAGGATTCGAGTAAATAGTATTATCTTTCCCTCAGAGTCCGTCAAGATTGCGCGAAGATTTTTTTTAATCAGTGTCAATATCGGCTTAAGTATCACTTTATGCCATGAGTTGTTGGATTATAGTTAATACCTGGTTAACCGAGCTCTACTCAGTAATTTTTTTAAACATATGAAAAAAGTAATTGGAACATAAAAAAGAAAAAAAGGCTGTTGATATTTGGAACTTCATCCCATGGAGTATTTATGGAGTTTCATGAGATTTCATGGAGTATTTACACTTCTTTTGTCTACCCGTTCTCAGCTGAGCTACTCTACAAATAACAGCAAAATTAACTTTTGCATTCTATTTGTATTTTATCAATTTTTCAGTGTCCGAACAGGGATAAAACGGGGAAATTTTTAAAGTGAAACTTAGCTATGTCATTCTATCGTCCTACATCGTTACATCGCTGGAGGGCTTTTTTTATAAAAGTTGGAATTTTAATATTAAAATATATGCAACATTATCACAACGCCGTGTGGTATCCGGCTGAATAGAATAGATCACCCTTATTTCTTACCGAGGTGTCATAAAAGGCGACTAAAGTAAGTCGACTCGCCGTGTAGTATCCGGCTGAGTAAAATAGACCACCCACTTTCTTACCGGGGTAAAATACGACTAAGGTAAGTTGACGTCAGGCATGCAGGCGGTCGTAAAATACGTATTTAAATCATGTGACAACATGTTTGTAACGTGTTGTGCCGACCTCACTTAGAGTGGGATAAGGGCAGGAAGATGATGATTTTAGTATTAAAAAATATGCAATATTGTTAAAATCAATGATAATCGGTCGCTAGAATTGCAAGTATCTCTTCAGACAACTTCTACGCCTCTCGATTATATGCCGCTTGGATCGATAGCATTCTGCAATCTGTTTGAGTGCTTGGCCATCGCCACTTCATTGTTGCAACTAGCCTTATCTATTATTAAATTTGCTTATTTTGTTCATTATTGTTAGTACCTGGGAGACCGAGCGTTGCTCGGTAATTTTTAAAATGATGTAAAAAAAAATTAAAAAAGAGTAGAAAAATTAAAAAAAAATAGCGCAGGTGGGGTTCGATATTTTCACCTCTCTAGACTGACCAACATGACTTGACGTTTGACAGTTTTTTTATTTACATATCGCGAATTTTAGCAAATTAATTTTTTATGTATATTTCTTTATAATTTCCTTATATAATTTCCGGAAAGTAACGCCTAATTCTATAAATTGTTGATATAATTTTTTTTAAACTTTGTTTGATACGTTGGCACGTTTAATCGCAAGTGCTACAAAAAGCTAGTTTTAGAAATAGAGAACATAGAGCTATATTTGTATAACTCAAGAGTTGTTTGCTTTGTACAGTTCTTGGCACGAAACGTGTTTGCTTTGAGCAAGTGCTACAAGTTTATCCGGCGTAACTCTTATTAGTTTTTCAGTTTAGAACTCTAATATTGTTTACCTCACTTTTCGTGTCGTTTGTTTTTATACGTAGATTATCGTTTATTATCTAAATCAGCATTTACAACTTATAATTTCATTATATACGAGACAATGTTATATCACGTCTGAAGTTATAATATTTTATAAATATTTTTCAGTTATATACATTGATTCCAATTAAAATTAATTACAAGTAAAATAAGTACTGAAAATGTAAAGAAAAAAAATTGTCTGATTCTCGTCTTTTGAGAGAAGGGTTATAGCTAAGACCTACCACACTACTCCAATGGGCATCAAATGTCTCTTTTTAATTTTTTTTTATAAACTACTTGCTATGCTTGCTGATATGCCTCTATATATTTATATATTTATTTAATTTATTTAATAAGTACACTAACAATATACATATTAAGACATTAACTATTATATACACACATATTTTAAAAATGTACTGATATGCATATCTTTCAAAAGTGCACATAACATTTACCAATTAATATCATGCAACCATTAAAAGTAATTTATAAGTTAAAAAATACGGCTAACGGCTAAAAATATAAAATACCATATAACACAAAAATCTCACGTAAATTTCGACAGCCTCAGGAATTTATTGGTAATGTTTTATTAATTAATTATACTTAATTACATCTTTCAGTAAAAACCGTACAAAAATCCGTTTAATAGAGTTTAAGAAAATCGATGACATACAGACAGACAGACAGCTTTTAGGGACTTTTTTTATAATTTTTATAGATAGAGTCATCTGATACTAATAATATTTGCCAGATTCGTAAGAAGTTCCTATAAAAGAGACAACTAATACTTCTATACAATATTAAATTTAATATTTATCATATTAGGAGACAGTACTTAAGAAGAGCTGTGGTAGCCCAGCGGTAACTTCGTGCGACTCTTTCGAGGAGGTCACGGGTTCAATCCCCGCGCAGACACCAATGAGTTTTTCTACTAAAACTTATGTGTCTAATTGATAATTGCAATTTATCACAAGCTTTTCGGGGAAGGAAAACATCGTGAGAAAACCTGCATATCTCTTTAGAATTCTGGAGATATGTGTAACCTACCAATCCGCACTGGAGCAGCGTGGTAGGTCTTAGCTCCAAGCTTTCTCTCTGAAAGCGGAGAGAAGAGGCCTATTCTCTGCAGTGGGATAGTAACAGGCCGCTACTTACTTGTTTAAGAAAATATATAACTTACATGTTTTTCTTATATTTTTTATCTTCTCCTTGATTAAAAGCACATAGTTTACTGTTATTTCTTACATTCCACTTGGAATAACGAGAAACTATGCAAAATATTGTAAAATTAAATAGAGAAGTAAAATCCTTTTAAAAGCAAACAACCTTGTATAAACTAGATAAAGGGAAGATCAAGTTTATACAAGGATGCATACAAGCAGCTCTTCTCATTAAATATTACCCCAACAAAATGAAGCTAGTATATTTTTCTTCTTTTTTGCTCTTTACTGGACTTCTTTGAACGTAAAATGCCTTTATCATCCATCGATAGCCAACTGCGATAGGAATGCAAGCGTTTATTGACAATGAAATTCTCGTGTGCGTTAAACATTTGCGCATATTGGAATACTTTGAAACATTCAATGAAAATTCCACTTTGTTCTCCCATATAAAATGATAGATTTAACAAGTTTTCAAGCATGCACCATTTGTTGTTGCTGCTATATTATCCTTACTAAAAATATAGTTAAAGCTGAAGATTTTGTTGTTTGTTTGAACGCGCTGATCTCAGAAACTACTGGAACAATTTGAAAAATTCTTTGAGTGTAAGATAGTCTATTGACTGAAGAAGGCTATAGACTATAATATCACGCTTAGATGAATAGTAGAGGAGCAACAATAATTTATATGTCAAACCTTTTACCGGGAAACGTTACTGCAATAAAATTAATTTATCATTTTTATCCCACTATTAGTGGGATCGGCACGACATGTTATAAACATATTGTTGCATGTTTCGGCTAATTATTTTACGACCGGCCGCCTGCCTGTCGTAAACCTTACACCTACACCTTTTTCACCTCAGTAAGTCATTTCTTACTGAAGTGTCGTAAGAGGTGACTAAGTCAGGCAGGCGGCTAGTTGTAATATAACTAGTTGAAACATGTTTCAGGGCAGGAGAATGATGATGGAATAATTAAATAATAGAAATAGGAATATTCAGTCATATATTGTCTACGCCAAAGGAACTTTGCAATTCGTGTATTCACTTTGTGTTTTGTTTATTACAAACATCCAAATAGAACATTGTATGCATGTTATAACATTCAACGCAATATGCGAGCAGTCATATATACGCTTCGCTCATAAAAGTCAGGAACGCTAAATTTCGTGTGACTTTGTCGATATTTTATAGTTCAAATAAAAAAATGACTGACAAACGCTTCAATAAAACATTTGATTGGAAATTTTGTTATGAATTCAGACTATATATAGTTAAGGCTAAGTTCATTACTTTGAAAGCTTTATTTTAAATATATGTAGATTTTTTTATAAACTTTGTGGTATCCGGCTGAGTAGAATAGACCATCCCCATTTCTTACCGTGGTGTCCTAAAATACGACTAATGTAAGTTGACGTCAGGCAGACGGCCGGTCGTAAAATACGAAGCCAAATCATGTGACAACATGTTTATAGCATGTTGTGCTGCCCCACTCAGAGCGGCATAAGGGCAGGAGAATGATGAACGAAAGGCAATAGTAGCCAATGTATATCATCATCATCCTCCTGCGCTTATCCCACTCTAAGTGGGGTCGGTACAACATGTTATAAACATGCTGTCACATGATCGGAAGTATATAAATTATGTAATTTTAAATACATACTTAAATATATAAACAGACTCGATGAACAAATTGTTTTTTAGAAAACGTTGATCCTTGGCGGGAATAGAGCTTGTGATCTGTGGAGCTGAAGGCAGGGTTAACTGCGCCAACGGGCAAATCGGCTTGTGTTATTTTGTTGGATAGTAACATTTAAGATACTCGTAGAAGTATAGAGACGACTTTATCTATCTACTCCATTCCAAGAACAAACTGGGAAGCGTGACAATTTAATAAACGTGTACGTTTAGTAGTCGTTTCCAAACATGATATTTTGGCGTTCCCCCAAATTGATACGTTCTGTACATTGTGCTGCAATGTTTCTGGCAGTTTGTTTACTTTTGACACATCTAAATGGATATTCTCTGTATGAAAATGTATATGATGTGCTAAACGCGTAAATTCGTATTGAATAGGAATATGAATTCAGGATTTAATGAACTATAATAATATTCTACAACACGCGGATTAATGATGATGATGTGAATGATATTAGGTACTTTTATTAAGTCATCTTATTTTTTAATTCAATAGCATTTGACGTGGGCAAAAAAAGAAGAAAAATCTATAACACAAATAAGTGCAATGCAAAATATATGTTGCTGATTTATTGTCCTTTATGTCCGTCTTAATGTAGCGCAGACAAATTACAAAAACAAGCTTTTTGTTAAACTTGAGATTTTTATTGATACGAAAACTACTTAGTAACTTAAATTCTACCAACTAACCAATGGACTTAAAATCGAACGAAGCTAAAAAGAAATACAAATTTTATTTACTACTTAATTAAATAATTCAGGATCTACCTTTAAGAATCAACAAAAACTGTTTATATCCAGGCGATTGTCTAACAATGGTAAAATTGTATAAACTCGCTTCAGTATTTAATTGTTCTTGCATCAACCCAGATTATATTTACTAGATACTATTAAATGGCTCATATTCCGGAAACACTCGACATATTGTAACAAGCTCGAGTTTATTGTGGTGTTAGAAGACTAAGCAACAGTTTTAAAGAGAATACATTTTGGTAAGGAGCTTTATGATGTGTGTGTTCAGCGTAGTAACAAATACCACCTCAACGTAATCGAAATCTTCCGAATGCTTCAAAGCGTTTGCATGTTAACTTGTTTTAAGTGTATGCGTATCGTAAAGCTTTACAAATTGTTGAGATTGTGGTGGTGAATGTATGCAGTGCTAGTGTATTGTTGTGCCATCGGTGTCGGGTAGTGCATGAGTTCTTACAAATTCTGCATGCATCAGGTATGAGAACGAATAGTACACTCTACATTTAGCATTACACATATTTTCTTTTATCGCGGATTATAGCAAAATAATATTCTCATTACTTTTGTATTATGAACCTCCGCAAAGTAACGACTAATTCTATAAATTAAATTTAAATAAAATCTTAGTTGGTCTTGGGTACAGCTAAAATTTGGAATATTTCGCCTGTATTCCTCCCCGCTTCATATAATAATAAAAGGAACCTTGAAAAGCATTTTATTGAAGTAGAAGTTATGATATGGATGCAATATTTGCACGCATATCTTATAAATGCAGCACTAGTAATCTTCCCAAAAACCACCACAGCCAAAATACAAATTGATTAACACAATCTCAACAATCGTTTACCCTCGTAACCAAAGTATCATCAGGAAACGGAATCGGCAGTCTTATCGATACATTAGTGCCTATAATTGGTAATTATTGGCAATAATATTCATGGATAACAAACATCCATAAACGATATGGAAAGATACCTATATACATACAGTGGACGTCCATCTAAAACGTATTCTGCGACGTGTTTGAACAGCTGATGAAGTTTGCGTTAGAAATCGCCTTGCGGCTTTGAAAGACGATCAGTTTGCTAAGGCGGATAATTATTGTGTACTCAATAACTACGTTGGAGCTTTGCGGAATAAGGAATTTGTTATATATGATCTAATAACTGAGTCATTTAATTCTGCCACGCTTTCTATTAAAGAAAACACCAAATTTACTGTTTATACAACGTGCAATTTATTTCCTTCGAAACAAGGACAAATATTATCAGAGACAGGGGATATAATTAGCAAAACAAACGAAGTTATCATCTAACGTTATTCGCTATAAAGGAATGAGAGAAGAAGCTACTGTAATAAAAAATTAAAATTACAAATTATAAAATGCTAATAACTAACAGCGAAGTCGGTATATTAAAAAAGGGATATATTAATTTCACTATTTTCAAGAGAATTCTGAATATGAAATTTCACTGTTATTCTATATAAAATCCAATTTTGTGTAGAAATAGATATAGATAGATAGAACATTCTTTATTGCACATAAAATTTCAATATACATTGTAAAGAAAACGATGTTATCTTAATGTACTCAAAATATCAACTCACAAATTATTAGTTAGCATAAAAAGCTAGGTTAGCTTGTAGCGACCGTACAACAACTATCGATATTAATATATAAAAATAGCAGTCAAATAATTATAGGTAACATTTCAAGCATCGAATCACGAACCTGCTTTTCAAGTTTTTACAATTTCATTTTTTTCCATAAAAACATATGACTACATTCCTTTTGCTCTAGTCTATCTTCTTCTATCTATATCTATCTATCTATATCTATATCTTCTATACATATAATAAAATCGTTGAGATGTCAAATCTCTGTGCGTTTGTTCCCGGTAATCTCTAAAACCGCTAATCTGATTTGGACGCTGTTTTTATTAATGTAAAATTGTTAAAGTAGAAGGCCTCACTTAACATATAGGGTATGTTATATTACAATCGGTCAGCAAATAAAAAAGATATGACAATTTTAAGTTGAAAGGTCGTGTACTATGATACTGGTACTTGCATACTGTAATTTCGTGGCGATCGGAGCATTTTTGTTATAAGTGTAATTCATATATCTTTAATTAAAGCACGGCAAAGCGGGCTTGACATACTAGTATTACATAAATTCTGTACTAAGACCAAATAAACAGAATTTAAGAATATTCAAAGTAATAACCAATCAATTTGAGGTAAGAAACAATGGTTATACATATAGAGGTAGGTGATCTGTACGTGGAAATCAATCACGATATACTCGGTAACTAACGAGATCCTCTAGTAAGGACGATAACATAAATCAGCATTGAATTAGGATGAGTCCAAATTTCAAAGTACATGATATTGGAGGTAGAGGGAAATGATGACGATAACCAAACTACTCGTAGTAACATTCGAAGAGCAAAATATTTATAGATATATAATATACTTATTTATAGATTTATATATTTCTAGAAAAAAATTCTGTTACACACTGTTAATATTGAAAATATATAAAATAGCTTTGATGCTATGATTTAACGATGACATGATGCTATAAGTTAACTTATATATAAAAAAAACTGTCATTTTATCCCTTTTTTTCGGGCAATGAAAAAATGCTAAATTGTATTGAATGCAAATGTATTTTTTGCTGTGATAACGTAATGGATGACGAGTGAACCTGATAAGTTCAAAACCCGGGTTCGAGTCCCACATGTCACCGGAGCTTTCTTTTTTTATTTCTTTTTATTTGCATTTTTTTATATCTTTAAAAAAATTACCTGGCTCTGTCACCCAGGTACTATTACTTCGTACGCCAACGCAACTACTCTCCTCTCCTCACCGCACCTCTCCTTGCCCCTCCACCCTCGCCACAGCTATCCTCATGTCTTTATGCTAACTTCCGCTCCCCTCCATTTCCTTCCATTATAATATTAGGATACGATTAAAAATACTATTCTGCATACTAATATAAGAGACAAACTTCCTAAAAAAAAATTAAATTATACACAAAAGTTCCCATCGAACAATGTGCACTAATGACCTTTGAAACAAAAAGCTACGTTGGATACTAACGAACCAAATGGATTCCGATTTTATGATTTAGCTTTTTTTTCACTACACAAAGAAATTTTAATTGTGGAAAGAGTAGTTTTTATGGCTCTAAAGTGGAGTATATTTTATTTTAATTACTTGAAAATACAACCAAGTCTTTAAAATGTCATATTTAGTAATAACTGCGTCATTATACAAAGACTGTATGCAAAGAAGATTTTTCCACTAATTATAATATAACTTTTTTATCGTTTTTTACTTTTTGCGTTCCTTTTATACTTATTCTTGAACTACGCTTACCTGTTTATTGTTTAAGAATAAAAAGCTACTTCCTTCCAAAGCATCATCTTGCAGAAGTCTTTGTGAGAGTCAAAGTAAATACTTCAAGAAACAAGAACTTAATAAGTTAAGAAACAAAGAAACAAGATCTTAAGTAACTTAAAAAGAAAACAGCAACCAACTCTCTGTGCAAGTAAATTATTCATCCTCATAAACTTTTTTTACTATTATGAACAACTATTGCAGCCCACAATGGAAGCTCTTAATTGAAGTTACAATCTAGCTAAAAGGCTAACAAGCAACTTATTATTATTAACCTAACCTTATTGATTAAATTATATCTATATCAAGATGGAATTTGTAATCTGTGCTTCTGTAACATGCCGGAAAATTGTAAATACAGGAAACATTTTAACATCGAAAACATGGTAAATGTAGGATCATAGTGAAGTGATAGTGAAAAGTGAATTTGGAGACGAGAGAGAATCGTAATGACGAACTTTTAAATGTTTTATGTCACCAAGAGTTTGTCGTCATTGGAAATAACTACATATGTAATTTGATATGCGCGTAATCAAATTTATAAGAAAAGGTAAAGTAACAGCCTGTTATTATCATACTGCTGAGCATAGACCTCCTTCTACGTTTTTGGAGAGAAGAATTGGAGCCCTACAACTTTGCTCCAATGCGGATTGGTAGGTGACACATATCACTAGAATTATTTAGCGATGTGCAGCTTTTCTCGCGATGTTTTCCTTCACTGAGAAGTGTGTAATAAATTGCAATTATTAATTAGACACAACTTTTAACAGACAAACTCATTGGTACCAGCCCGGGGTTTGAACCCATAACCTCTCGACAGAGTCACGGTCTCACCGCTGCGCTATTACTTCGGACTTATAAAGCCAGCAGCACACTTTTTCATCATTAGGTAAAATAGTGCGTTGTTATTTTTCTAATGCTCGACAGATCCCGTTTCTATCCTGACTTAGGAAGAGAAGAGAAGACTTTAGGCTTATTATATAAACACGGTTCACATCCCGTTAAAATCGACTATATAACGCAGCGAGTTTATAACGCAATTAGAATCCCAAAAGTTTAAAATCTACCAGACTTTAGGCTTATTAGAAGATTCCTACATTCTTGGACCCGATATATCTGAGGAATATCTGAGATTAAATATGATAAAGACCAAAGATCATTTTTATGAATACGGTGGTTAACTTTTATTATTTGTTTAAGTATTCCGCAAGCCCTTTACGGAATATTGACGAGCTCAGGGGAAAAAGATAAAGCTATTTATCTGAATTCTTCCATTCTTGGGATAATGCAATTTATATTCATTGTATCGCTTAGATTTTTACTCATGGGAATAATTTCCTTCAACTGTCCATGGCTTATTTACAGAAAAATATTTGATATATACACTTATCTTTTATAACACCTGACGTCAAAATATTAGGTTATAAGTTTGACGTCTGTCTGTGCATCGTTGTATCCATTGTAGATACTAAATGGATCGATTTTGATACGATTATCTCTTATCCTAAAGTCGTGTTTGTGTGTGACAAATAATAACTTTACTAACAAATAAATAATTAAAAAGTTATCAGTAGAAATTAGTATTAGAGTTAATATCTATGCAAATGTTACAATCAGACATACTCAATTGTTCAGTAAAAACTTCAAATGAACTGAGAAACCTCGTTTCCAATTTTGCATTCAATATGCACATTTTAATCAAGTTTTAATCAGACTCACGCCTTAATTGAACTCCTTTCAGCTGCTCCCCTCAGCTAGTTTTTCTCTTATTTATAAACAATCGTTTGAAACTGTTCAAATTATATTATGTTTATTTTCTGACTGGCCCGTTGGCGCAGTGGGTAGTGACCCTGCCTTCAGCCCCGCGGGTCGCGGGTTCGATTCCCGCCGAGGGCCAACATTTTCTTTAAATGAATTTGTTGGCCTTTGAGCCTGGGTGTATATTTGTATTTAAGTATGTATTTAAAAATATATATAAGTATATATTTACCAGTTGTCTGTCACCCATAACACAAGTATTAAGTTACTTACTTTGGGAAGGGACGACCGTGTGTGTAAGTGTCACATATACTTATATTTATTTATTTATTTTTCTCTTTGTAATAAGTAAAAAGAATAAAAATCTTGTCTTTCTTTACCTACTAACTAAAAAGTTATGACAATGTTATAAAGGCTAATTGATTAACATAATAATATGTTGACATAATACTAGCGATCGTCGGAGATACTGCCATGAAGCGGCGGTAGCGAAATGGTTAACGGACATGCGATCGAGAGGTCGTGGGTTCGAATCACGGCCAATATTCTATCGACGTGAACTAAATAACACAAGCATTTACCTTAGCTGGAGGGTTAACAAGTTTAAGCTGAGCACACAATCACGCATAGTATTCGTCACTAGAAAAATGAGTTAATATTGTATGTATATATACATACAAGGTTAACTCATTTAAATGTTATAGATAATTCTGTTTGAGGACCTAATAAAAATAAATAAATACTACACGAAACTATTTTTTGGAAACTATTATTATTAGTTAAAATATACTATAGCAAGCTCACTTTAAGCCATGTATATACGTCATCAAGTCGAGTTCAATTTAAAACATCTCTTTACATGAGCTTTAGAAGCAATAAACACGGGTATTTCTATAGCGTATGGCCTTTGACAAACACAAAAGGCATTGAATAACACTCGTTAAATTTTAAAGCACTGATATGAAGCCAGTAAAGGCTTAGTTTTGTTGAGTGTAACTGGATTATTGCTATCGGATAACTGTGGGCAGTTTATCTATATCTATACTTATAATAAATCTGTAGAAAGGTCAATTCTGTAACTGGAATATATTTTTAAAATAACTATCAGGGGGTTATTAGGGATCGATACTGATGCCAAAAATGCAATCAGTAAAATTTTTGTCTGTCTGTCTGTCTGTCTGTCTGTCTGTATAACCGTTATAGAAACAAAAACTACTCGACGGATTTTAACGAAACTCGGTACAATTTTTTTTCATACTCCTGGGCTGGTTATAGTATACTTTTCATCCCGCTGCAATCAATAGGAGCAGAGCAGTGAAGGGAAATGTTGGGAAAACGGGAGAAGTTACTCCATTTTTTAAGCTTCCGTCGCGTGTGCAACCTTGATGGTTAAAGCTACACAGAAATCATGTATGACGGAAATGTTCTCCTTAAAATTATATAAAAACTATCCCACGACAGCATATGTCTATCTTTTATTGTTGACTCACAATAACACGTGTAACTCCCGATAGCTTAGCAGTTCGAAGCTTTCTGGTTATATTTGTCTACTCCTACATTTATATCACTCTCAGTCATCCCTAAATAAAAATGTCAATAGTATTAACCATTGTATAAAAAAAGAATCATTCAAATCGGTATAGAAACACCAAAGTTATACATGAAATACGCTAATAATAAGCCATCGCGCGTGAATACTGAATAATGCTATAAGGATTATCACTACATAGTATAAAACAAAGTCACATTCTTTGTTTGTCCCTTATATCCCTATGTATGCTTAAATCTTTAAAACTACGCAACAGATTTTGATGCGGTTTTTATGTATAATAACATTCAATATGGAGTAGAAAAATACTGTAATTTTTGAGGTTTCTAATGTGCTGTCGTAAATAATTACTTTTTTGCCGCTTACATTGCAAACACAGGCTACCTAAAACCCTACGAGATTTATCAAAATAATTTACTAAGTATTTGTACACATTGAAAAGGTCTACAGAAAAGTCCGCGATGGTATATGTCTATCTCTTATGGATAACCCACAATAGCATTTTTTGTCATTAACTTTTTACGAAAAATAATGCCTTATTTTCGAAGCAATTTTTATACAATATAGCCATTAATCCTTATCCAATTAAGTACCTTAAATACATTGTTGATTTAATATAGATCAATATGACCGTTTACAGCATGTAATTTAAATGAACATTTTCGAAGATATCACTGATTTAAAATCCCGCGAGGAGGCCACGCTTCGCCCTATAGCACTTCGAATTTAGCAGCGATCGGACGCGCAACTAAATGTCTCTCTTTTAAGAGTAATCTCTAAAGAAAACATTTTTGTATTGTCTAATGATCACAAAGCTGTGAATGTTGTATATAAAGACATTCTGTAATTAATTTTAAACATAAAATATATAGGGAAAAATGTAAAATGTAAATATGTAGTATATGAATTTAGATATTAGATTTAGCAGGAAATCTTCTTGGTATAGGGAGAGGGGAATTGTTTTTCTTCAAATTTAACGCGTGCGGGCCACGGGCAGTAATGAATACCTAAATTAAAACTACTGGATCGATTTTAATCATTTTTTTCACTGGGTGACATAGGCTATATATTTTATACCCGTGCGAAGCAGGGTAGGCCGCTAGTAATAAGTATAACGACACGTATACAAACAATCGACAACTATGTTGATCTACCATTTATGTTAATGTATAACGCCATTACAATTTTACACCCCTATATTAAGATCATCATTCTCCTCCCTTTATCCCACTCCAAATAGGATCGGCACATTTTTAAAACATGTTGTTAGAAGATTTGGCTAGTTATTTTACTACTCCTGTCTAACATGAACTTACCTTAGTCGCCTTTTACCACACATCGGTAAGAAATGTGGGTGGTCTATTATACTCAACTGGATACTAAACGGTGAGTCATCTTACCTTAGTCGCTTTTTACGACACCTCGGAAAAAAATGTGTGTGATCTATTCTACCCAGCCGAATACCACATGGCGGGTTATCTTAGCCGCCTTTTATGACACCTCGGTAAGATATGAAGGGGGTCTGTTGTACTCAGCCGGATATCACAAGGTGGATCAACCTACCTCAGCCGCCTTTTACGACACCTGAGTAAGAAATGAAGTTCGTCTATTCTCCCAATCGGATAGCACACACCGCTAAGTTTTTGACTAATGATAGAAGATAATGGAAAAGAAAACATATTGTGCCGACCCCACTTAGAGTGGGAAAAAAAGTTTAGAGGTAAACTTTCTGAATGAAAGTGAATCTAATCTTCGGTAGTACAAAAACTTCCGTTGTTGCGTCTCAATTTGATTTATTCAAACCACCATGTGTATCCGGCACTCGATCCCGCTACTTAGCGAGAGTCCCTTGAGATGGGCCTTAGAATAATTGAGTGAAACTATCTAACATCTACTACAGGATAGTCATCACATTAACCTGAAATATAGGAACAGTCAGAAATACAAAGTTGGTATAAGGGCGCGAAGTATTTAAGAAAAAATATTAAAAATATTTCTAGTTAAAATAACATGTTTCTTTTTGATGCATAGATACTAGTATGTTAATTATGTTTTAATTTTTCCCCCACATGTAAAAAACAGGTAAAAAAAGAGAAAGATCTATACTAATATGTAAAGCTGATTAGTTTGTTTGTTTGTTTGTTTGTTTGATTGTTTGAATGCGCTAATGTCAGGAACTAATAGACCGATTTGAAAATTCTTTAAGTGTAAGATAGTCCATTTATCGAGAAAGGCTATATAACATCACGCTAAGATGAATAGGAGAGGAACAGCAATAAAAAATAGTACGAAAACACCAAAATTTAAAGCTTTCCTTGCGTGCGCTGAGTAAACGGTAATATATTCAAAAATCATGTATTAAAAAATTGTTCCCCTCTAAAATTTCTAAATAAAAGTCCGCGACAGCATATATCTAGCTTTTAAGATTAACCCACTGTAACCATTTTTTGGTTAACCTGTATTACGATTTTAAACCTTCCACTAGGCCCCAGCGGCCGATTGGTAGTACAAAATAAGAGTAAGCAATAATATTTATTTGCTGCAGTCCGCTATAACAGAAAATTTATGTATTGCTAAAAGCAGAATGTACTATCCGCTTTCATATCTTATATATATGTAACGATTAATTAGCTAAACTAAATATCAAACGTGAGACCTTCTGGAATTTAACTAGCACCACATTCAACCGTAAATTTAGGTCAGCGTCTGTCAAAGGTTAAGGCCAAGCGGCTTCGCTTTGAAAACGATACACGCGTTTAAGGCCCAGGTTTTAATTTATTCCGTACATTCTATGTAGGTAAATTTAAATATATAATAATAATTTTAATTTTAATTTAATTAAAAATTAAAAAAGTAAATAAAAAAAATTAAATTACATTAAATAAAAAATTTTGTTAATGAAATAAAATGTATAATTGAGTGACTTTTAACGTACAGCATAATCCAAATTATTGCAAACAATACAAAATAACGTAATAATTTATTTCTCGAGACAAATAGATTGGTATTTGGATGGAGCTTTTATGATGTTCTTGGCATGTGAAATTGTGATATTTAGTAAAAACATCTCAGATTTCAAATTCAACGTTTTAAAACAATAACATAGCGGCATGATTGATATCAGACATATTATTAAAATACTTTAATAATAGGTCTGATGTTAATTTTTAATTAATTTCTTTTAATAAAATTAGTACTTTATTTCATTCCTTACCGTAGTCTTTAAATGAAATTATAGATATATAGTCACATACTAACAATATTACAAACCCTATAATAAATACACATAATATTCTGATTTCCAATAACTTTCGTTAATTCCCTTTTAAAACAGAATAAATACATTCGGAATCGACGAAGTAAGCTTTTCTGCGGTCTTTAGTATTGCGTCTACGACAAGGCGGATTCGACACAATCAATTGTGTCAGTCAGCGTTATTGTAATTCTGGGAAATTTAGCCAAGTCGAAACGCTTCGTTTGTCTTGTAATTGAAAATTTGCGGACGCCGCAATTAAGGACAAACTGCAAATAGAATTTAAGGCTGAGCTATTTTATATATGAATTTCTGTATAAATATATATATATATATATATTTTATTTAGTTCACAAAACTGACATACAATTGAGGATATCAAAATTCAACATAATAATTCGCTTACAATATTTGTTGTCTTCTTGATGTGAACCTAGCATGCTTAATACGTAAATTATTACAAATACATAAATTAAATTATACAATTATAAAAACCGAAAGTTGCAAAATTCTAGTTAAGTCACCATCTATTTTTTTAATTAATTTTACTTAAATATTAAGAGCACCTTTTCCTTTTGATACGAAATTTTGATTACGAAAATAAGTTGGGTCCTATATAATAAATTAAGGAATGTATATTATATTCTTTTTTAATAATTAAAATAAATTGCATTTATCACAGATGTTACAATAGAAGTATTTTGCTGTAATCCACATCTGTTAAGAAAATATATGTAATGCTTAGTGGTGATGTGTTACTTGTGTGTACGTGTGGTGACGTTGTCCTGCGTGTATTAGGTATGTGAATGTTGCCTGCTTCATACACTTAGCATTACATACATTATTTGAACAGACGCGTATTACAGCAAAATAATTCTATTGTCACTTCTGTACTATGGAATTTCGCAAAGTAATGCGTGCTTCTATAAATCATTGTTATTATCAATTACACATAAGTTTAATAGAAAAACTCATTGGTGCCTGCTCGGGATTTGAACACGTGTCCCTTCAAGTCGCACGGCCTCACCACTGGGCTATTACAGCTTTTTTAAATTAATCTGTCCCTTAATGGGCCTTAACCAAATAGTAAAGGTAAAGCGTTATCGTTTAGCGATTATCATATTAATTAAGACCTTATGTCATCTCATTTGAACACCAATCCATAAGTTTCAATAATAATATAAAATTATATATATGAGGCACTTACACACACGGTCGTCCATCCCCAAAGTAAGTAACTTAATACTTGTGTTATGGTAGACAGAAAACTGGTGAATGTATACTTATATATTTTATAAATACATACTTAAATACAATTATACACCCAGGCTCAAAGGCCAATAAATTCAATAATAGAAAATGTTGGCCCTCGGCGGGAACCGAACCCGCAACCCGCGGAGCTGAAGGCAGGTCTACTACCCACTGCGCCAACGGGCCAGCCGTCTATAATTTCAATATTTATAGACGACGAACCTTTTTCTATAAAGTCTTTAACTTGCCTTTTTATTTACCATGTTCTTAAATTTTCCCTGTGATTCCCTTTAAAGTAATATATAAATATAACGACTAACACCATAAGCCCAAGTTGAACGTCAAAGCGAAAGCTTTCGCTTTGAACAAGGACATGCAATACGACTTGTCCAACTAAGCCGCTAGTTCATGGCTTTAGGAGTTTCCACTACCCCGGATGAACATTATAAGGGTCCTTCAATCTGGCAATTTTGTTAGCAAATCAAATAAACTTGTACGTATAGTTTACTAACTATGTACACAGCAAGTTCAAACGTGTCCGATTTTATGATTACCCAACTTTTAAATATTAGATTTCTCTTTACTTCAAGGTTTCAGTGCTTTATTATTGGAAAAATTTCCATTTTATATTTTTTTGTATTTAACACAACTGTTATGTTTTGCTGTGTGGTATCCGCTTGAGTAGAATAGACCACTTAATATCATAATTTATAAGTTGTAAAATATCCACATATATATTAGAAGGTGAAAGGATAATCGTGAGCACCTATGATATATAATTCATTTTGAAAGCCAATAAACCAAATACGTTTCTAAAGAAAGTTCGAGAGGTTCTCATTCTAAGTAAAGTAATGGCACGTTACTTAAAGCACGTTAAAAAAATTAAAGTAACGGCCTGTTACTATACCACTGCTGGGCATAGGCTTTTTGGAAAGAAGGTTTGGAACTAAGACCTACCACACTGCTCTAATGCGGATTGATAGGTAACACATATCCCTAGAATTCCCTTGAGATGTGAAGGTATCATCACGATGTTATCCTTCACCGTAAAGCGTGTGATAAATTGCAGTTATCAATTAGACACATAAGTTTTAGCACAAAAACTCATTGGTGCCTGACCGGGGTTTGAAGTCATGATCGTCTTTAGAAAGTCGCACTGTCTCACCCCTGGGCTATCACAAAGCACGTCCATCCGTAATACCCTGTAACTCTAAACCATCATGACTTTCTCATTGTTACAAGGCGGAACTAAAAAATGGAAGAAGATTCACATTTTAATAGTAGTAATAAAGCTAGGATTAAATTTCGGCCTTCTACTCAAATTCTCGTTAATACGTTTGACAGTAAAAGATGGCGGCAATTATTTCTTCACTTCGCTAAGAAATCCAATTATTGAGTCCATCACAGTTCAGGCGACATGTTGAATAAGTTCTATCAACTTGTGTCACTTCCGAAAATATTGCTCGTTAGATACGAAATCTAAGAAGGATGAAAATTATGTGACCAAACGAGTGTTAGATATAAATGTGGATGAATATGTAACTAAAATATTAACTATAAAATATTTGACTGGCCCGTTGGAGTGTGGGTAGTGATCCTGCCTTCAGCTCCGCGGGTCGCGGGTTCAATTCCCGCCAACATTTTCTATAAATGAATTTGAGGGTCTTCCAGTCTGGGTGTATATAATATTTGTATTTAAGTATGTATTTAAAAAATATATAAGTATATATTCATCAGTTATCTGTTTACTATAACACAAGTATTAAGTAACTTACTTTGGGGGCGGACGACCGTGTGTGTAAGTGACCCATATATATATTTGTTTATTTATAAATAAGGCGGAAAACATAGGGTTTGATTGTGTGAAGTACAACATGCATAGAAAAGGAGTAGCACCAAAGTTGACGAATGATAGGAGAGGGAGAGGAAGCAATTTTTGTATCCATTCCTTAAGCGTGTGGTATCCGGCTGAGTAGAATAGACTACCGTCATTTCTTAACAAGGAGTCGTAAAAGGCGACTAAGGTAATTCGACCCACCGTGTGGTATCCGGCTGAGTAGAAGAGACCACCCTCTTTCTTACCGAGGTGTCGTAAATGGCGACTAAGGCAAGTTGACCCACCGTGTTGTATCTGGTTTAGTAGAATATACCACCCTCTCTAAGGTAAGTTAAGCCAAATCATTTGACAGCATGTTTGTAACATGCTGTGCCGACCCCACTTAAAGTGGGATAAGGGCAGGAGAATGAAGGAAGCAATTTTTGTATCCTATGTATGTATAATTCAATTGTACCAAAGTTCATCAATTTTCAGTCCAAGACTTGCTTTAAAAATTAAATTAAACAGTTTTACGAGTAGAATACTAAGAATAGTTTTGACGTCATAGAATCTTAACATCTCAAATAACATATTAAAAGGGAACATACCATTCAAATTCATTAGCATTCCAACATCTCACAAGTCGTCATTAATACCATTGATATAACATCCTACACGCCGCTATATATTAAGTAACATATTCCATTAAATTAAATTATTGAGTCCTCTAACATTGAAATTTGACGGCCGCCAACGCTTTGAACTTTAGAAAACGTCCCAAAACTATGAATTAACAAACAATATATTTTGGTAATTATTAATTAAATTACAACTGATAAATTTGGCTTCCTCTTTACAAATATAAATCTATCAATATAATTTGTATTCATGATTTTTTTGATTTATAAAAAAAAATTGTATTCCCCTGTCCTATCTGCATGGACTAGAGTAACTCTTCTACTAGAGTAATCTTCTTCGACTAGAGTAATTCAAACATCTCTACCTATTCAATCATCTTAATATTATTAACATCATTTCAGTCAAAAGAAAAGAAAGAAAACGTTCTGCGTCATTCATCCCCCTTCCACACTATTTGTCTCACTTACACATATTCAGCTGTGATAGCGCAGCGGTGAGACCGTGCTACTCTTTCGAGGTGTCAAGGGTTCAAACCCCGGGCAGACACCAATAAATTAAAACTAATGTCTTTAATTGACAGTTGCAATTTATTACACGCTTTTCTTTCCAATGACGAAAAACATCATGAGAAAACATGTATATTTCTAGCGAATTCTGGAGATATGTTTAACCTACAATTCGCAATAGATCAGCGTGGTAGGTCTTAGCTCCAATCAATACTCTTCAAAAAGGGATATACAGAAGGGCTATGCTCATCAATGGGATAGTAACAGGCCGTTACTTTACTACTTTTTTTACACATATTTATTAAAAAACTACTTCTCGTCATACTTTCGTCATCCTTACTTGGCGCTTAATAATGGAAAACATTTATTAATTTCATTATAAATTCTATTTGTGCATAAGACTCTTCAAATTGGCTTATAATTTCATTCTATCTAAGGTACAAATGTAGTCAAAAAGACGCATAAAAATATAAGTATAAAATACATTTTTATAACAGCAGTTTTACTTATAAAAACACCCAGGACGTTTGTTATTATACTAATATTCTATGAAACGTACGATTATTGCTGTTTTTAAACAATTACATTGCAATTTAGCTTTCAGTGCAACAGAGCGTGGTATTCTACTTTTTACATTTACCCTTGTTTGCCAAGAGTTTTATTATTATTCTACGTGAATAATTGTATCACACAATGTAAGATAATATTTTTATTAAATACTTAAATCTCAACACCCGTGTGGTATCTGATTGAGTAGAATAGATGACCTTCATTTTTTACCGAGAAGCCGCAAATGGCGACTAAGGTAAGTTGACCTACCATGTGGTATCTTGTTGTGTAGAATAAACCACCCTCATTTCTTGAGGCCGTGCCGTGACCAATAAAGAATTACTCATTCATTCATTAATTCATTCATCGTCTCTAGTAAGTTCTCTAGTGAGTCATTGCTGGATTATCACAGTTTTAAAACTCATATGAGCTTTCAAATTCTCTGTTTTCTGAACAATAATCACAGGTTGAAGCTCCTGAAAAACTTTTCTACTCGTATGGAAATTGCCTATAGGTTCGTTTTTTCTTTACAAATCACCGAAAGTGAAGGCATAACAAATACGAAGGAAAATGGTCTACACGATAATAAAGGTACTTTAAAGCTTAATTTTAATATTTCACCGGAAAATGAAATGATTGTGTACAGAAAACAAAAGTTTAACGAATTACACAAAATCCAACGAGCAATTTTTAATTTCGCGAGAGAGCTGTTACGGAGCAGCTGTTTTACCAGAATTTCAATCTTACCTCTGACCTATAATTTCTGTTTTGTTATATAAAACGATCAACTTGAAGCGTTATTTTTTAATGGAAAACGTTAATCTTGTGAGAATTTCAAATTCTTGTATTGCGGACTTGGGCCATTTAGACTGCTTATTTTTTTCATTTTGTCCTTTATATTAACACTAGCAATCGCAAGCGGCTCCGCTCGCGTGGAATGGTTAAATCGTCGTAAAAGACGACTAAGATAAATTGACATCAGGCAGTCGGCCGGCGTAAAACACCTAGCCTAATAATGTGACGCAATGTTTATAACAATACCAGATTAAAATAAATGAAGGTTATTGATTAAAAGGCCTTGAGGTTGCTGCATTATTAATAGCAGCAGGATAAAAAGCAGTAAAAAAAAAGAAAAACAATGTTTATTACATCAGTCAGTTCGTGACCACGGTGGATGCAACTCTGCCGAAACGTTGAACCTTATACAAAGGTAATCGATTATAATGCGATGTGACCCGTATGTTTATATAATAATCAGTATGAATCGCGAAAGTTTAAAATCTACTTACTATGTTTATTACATGGTGTGCCGACCCCACTTAGTGGAATAAGGGTAGGAGAATGGTGATGTAATATATAAAATAGTAAATAATACAACATTAGAGCCGCTGGTAATTATTTTAATTCAAATTCAAATTCAAAATATTCTTTATTCAAATAAACTTGTAAACAAGTGCTTTTGAATCGTCAATTCTACTGCTGGTTCGGAAAGCTGTTCCTACCGAGAAGAGCCAGCAAGAAACTCGGCGGTTGCTCTTTTAAAAATATAATTCTTAATATTATTTACATTAAGTCGTTACTGTCTTGTACAGGTTCAAAGAGAGCTATATCCACACATTCTTATCTTCTAAATAATCTTCAAGAGTATAGTAGGCTTTCTGTATCAGCCTCTTTTTAACAGTGTTTTTAAACTGCCGTAATGGCAGTGCTGAAATTGATTACGGAATTTTATTATAAAATCTTATACCAAAACCCACAAACGAGTTACGCACTTTTGCAAGGCCCAAAGCAGGAACCGCAAGCTTATGTCGATAATCATTCAGCATTCGCAGCAAAGAGTATGTTTAAAAATATATCCTGTCTTTAAAGTTGAAAACGAAAAGTCTCAAGCCAAACACGAGCTTTTAAAAGTATGAACATATCATCAACTTATTGCGTATAATGAAACCTTAAATGCACTCTGCCGTCTATATGACGAGACGAGCGATATACCCGACCTTATTATGTCAGCATCCGACCCTACTCAGGCACTTTGAAACGTTTAAAAGCAAAAGCGTCCTTAAATACACCTGTTTGCTCTATTACGTAAGATTTGCTTTTAATGAAACTCTAAACTGTAATAAAGAAGTTAAACGTGTACACAGAAGGAATTTAAATTGCCACTTTATCTATAAACTCGATAGTAAAGCAAAATAATGGTCTGTTACTATCCTACTGCTAGGCATAGGTTTCGACTCTCTGTTTTTGGAGAGAAGGATTGGAGCTAAGACCTACCACGCTGCTCCAATGTGAATTGGTAGGTTACACATATCTCTGGAATTCTCTAGAGATATGCAAGTTTCCTCACGATGTTTTCCTACACGGCAAAGCGTGTGATAAATATCAATTATCAATTAGTCACATTAGATACAAGTTTTAATAGAAGAACTTATTGGTACCTGCCTGGAGTTACCACAGATTATGCATCCTCGATATAACTCTGTGTTAATAAACCATCATGACTTTCTCATGATGCAAAGCCGAACTAAAAAATGGAAGATTCAAATTTTAATAGTAGTAATAAAACTAGGATTAAATTATGGCCTTCTTACTCAAATTCTCATTTATAGGTTTGACAGTAAAAGATGGCGGAAATTATTCCTTCACTTCGCTATGAAATCCATCTATTAAGTCAATCACAGTTCAGGTGACATGTTACCTGCCCGGGTTTGAACCTGTGACCCCTTATAAAGAATCGTACCGTCTTACCGTTGAACTATCACTACTTAAGTTAGTAGCTAACAGAGATTATACTAAGAAAAAAATCCTATGTACACGAAAAAATGTCAGCATTAAGGAAACAGTCTGTAAATAGAAGAAAAGTCTGGATGGAATAAAACTCATTTGATCGGAATTAACGATTAGAACAGTAAACATTTCGCACGTTAGCTTTCTTTTTAACGCTTTTGAAACCTGTTAAATGATCATTAGTGCTGAACGTACAAAATTACCACACTATTGCTTCAAATGGTACATTTAACTTAATATTAGACAACTAGAAGTTAGTAGTAAACAATACGTGAGCCTCTTTTTGTTCTATAGCCATAGTAAAACGTGTATCTAAGTATATTATAACGTTAATTTCTAAACGAAATGTTTGGGCAAAGTGCATTTTGCCATGATAAAGAGAAATCTTTAATTTGTCCGTATCTCTAAGATATGTGGTATTTGGCTGAGTAGAATATACCATCCTCATTTCTTAGCGAGGTGTCGTAAAAGGCGACTACGATTTATCGAACCGCCGTGTGGTATACGGCTGAGTAGAATAGGCCACCCTCTTTCTTACCGAAATGTCTTAAAAGCGACTAAAGTAAGGTAACCCAAAGTGTGGTATCCGGTTGAGTAGAATATTCTTTCTTACCGAGGTGTCGTGAAATACGACTAAGGGGAGTTGACGTCAGGCGGCCGATCTTAAAATACGTAGTCAAATCATGTGACAACATGTATATAATATGTTGTTACACGTGGTGAAGTTGTCGAATTTCAGTAACTTTAAAACGTGCTAAGTATTTGTATTATGTGTTATATTATTTAAATTTCAAAGTTAAATTTTAAATACATTTTTAAAATTTTGATATTTCTGTTCTTAAAATTTAAGATACTAATACAATATCTTGCATGTCATCACATCTTAAGCCAGGAAGGATGTAAAAAGACGTTACATTTTTGTCGCCATACATACGTCCTTGTTATCTCTCGACCCTTATCGCGACTCATAAAACGTTTTAACCGTGAAAACGTTTCTTAAATGCACCTGCCGTCTTTATTACGCTATGTTTTCGTTAAATTAAGCAATAAATTGTAAGAAATGGTCTTATAAGCAGTTTAATTTGCTTATTTGTTCACCTACAGTACTAAAATTACGCAAACTAATACTAAAATTGCAGGAGTGACCCGAAAGCGCAAGTCACGGTGACCCTGTTTTCAACTCCGAGGATCGCGGGTTCGATTCCCGCCCAAAGGTCAAAATTAAAAAAAAACAATTTGTCGGTTCTTCGAGTGTATTCATGTATCTAAGTATTTATGAAATTATACATGTATATATTTACAAATTGCCGACGCCGTGTGGTATCCAGCTGAATAGAATATTACCACCCTCATTTCTTACCGAGGTGTCGTAAAAGACGACTAAGGTAAGTTGACCCGCCTTGTGGTATCCGGCTGAGTAGAATAGGCCACCCTCTTTCTTACCGAGGTGTCGTAAAATACGACTGAGGTAAGTTGACGTCAGGCAGGCGGCCGGTCGTAAAAACGCAGCCAAATCATGTGACAACATGTTTATAACATGTTTTTAAAAATGCCGGTCATCCATAGCACGAGTATTAAGTAAAATCCTAGGGTTTTTGTGTATTCAATCAATTTGCCATTGTATATGGACGTGTTCCATTTGATTGTTACACTAAATTCATTTGCCCTTAATTAGCGGTTAGAGTTAATTTCGATTTAATCGAATTTCCATTTCGCTCACTCTGGCCTGGCTAAAATGAATGACAGAATAATTACGATGTTACTGCCAATGTTCCTTCTACGAAATAGAAATTGGAAAAAACACCGCAAAATTGATAGACAAATAGCATTATTATTGCGAACTACTATAGTTCACATGAGCAATTTTGATATAAACTAGTATAAAGAGTAAATGAATAACCGTGGTATAAAGAGCCCTGGCCCGACTTGTAGTGGTACCAAAGATGTTATAGGATCAGTACTAGTATAATCAACCCATCATGCATAAAATAACAAATAAAAAATCGAAGACCAACATACTTTTTATAGTAAATTTTGACCCTCGGCGGGAATCGAACCTGCGATCCATGGAACTGAAGACAAGGTCACTGCCCATTGCGCCAACGGGCCAGTCGATGCATGATGAGAAGACCGCCCTTGCACATCTCGATGTTCTTATATCTTATTTTTGTTTATTGTTTACTTGGTGTGCAATAAAGTTATTCATTAATTCATGCTTAATTAGCAATAATATTATATAATAACTATAAAGGAGACCTGAACTTAAGTGAACCGTAATTATTTGTTACAAATAACAAAATAAGAATCACAATATATTGCCGTAACCCGTTTAAATCTAAGAACAAGATTTTTATTAAATTTGAATTGGAACCTTAGATTTTATCTATAATAAAATATTATTCTAGGTGAATCTATAAATCAGAAAACATGCAGAGTGTGGTTGTAGTAGGAGAAATACAAATTATTAAGCTTGTCCCGTACCTTTATCTTTACTTTCTTCATATATCCGGATTAAAAATCCAATGTTCTGATCCAAGTTTATTCCAGACCTATCAGAGCTCTGTTTTGATCCAATCCATTACTAAGCGCCTGGGGTGCTAAAGTAATATAAACAAACACACACGCACAAAAAAACTAGGATGCCTATATCATTTATAGTTCAAGTATACTTACTTTTATTTATGAATTTAAATATTATTTAAAGGTTACATTAATTTATTTATAGAAACAGGCGTTACTTTGCGGAATTCCATGCTACAGTAATTCTTTGTAAGTTTAAAATAGATGATTGCGTAAAGTACTCTCTTGAATTTATGAATATATCAATTGCAAACTCTTCTAATGGTTGATTTAATAATCAAGTTTTCAACAACTTGGCAACATGTTCTTCTTCAGTGAGTTTGTAACCGATAACATGCCTTATCTACCTAAAAGTAGTTTTGATGAAAACATTAACATTCTAAAGCCTTTGACTGGACTGATGGCACAGTGGTAGTTCAGCCTTCAGCTCTGCGGATAACGGGTTCGGTTCCGCCGAGGGCGAACATTTTCTGTAATCAATTTGTAGGTTCTTGGAGCCTGGGTGTATATTTGTTTTTAAGTATGTATTTAAAATTATATATGTATATAATTGTCTGTCACCCATAACACAAGTATTAAGTTACTTTGGGAACAAACGACCGTATGTATAAGTATCCCATATATTTATTTAATATTCTTCAGTCATACTGATTGCATTAAACGGAGTGTAATGTAAATACACTTATTGTGGTATGAAAAAAGTGTTTAGCAACATTTCATGCTTACTTTATATGAGAACATTACCGTCAAAACATGGCTTGAGAAAACGAGTAATATTAACTCCTACCCTAATTTACGACAGGTAATATTTTTACTTAAGTAACGCCACAGGGCCTAATAAGAATAACTTCGTCATAACTGATTATTATATTAATAGTTTAAAGTAAATATACTAAACTGCTGGGCATTGTCAGGCCCCCTCTCTCCTTTTGAAAAGAGGGGTTGGAGGTCAGACCCACCACGCTGTTCCAATACTTATAGATTTATCTAAAGAAACAAAAGGTAAAATACCGAACATTATGATGAATATTGCAAAAATGTACTACATTAAAAAATTTTATTTCACTGTAATATAAATTGTTAACTATTGATTAATTGTGTAACAGAAAACTTAGTAAATTTTTTGTATATAAATGTAAATTGTATAAGAACAAAGAACAGTATTGGTACTAAAATTTATAATATATTTATAATATTAGTGGAATATGAATGAAAGGATAGGATATTACATATTACATAGCAATAAAGTATGTTGTTACTTTAAAATTAATAAATAATATCCCATTTCATACACTTTGTATTGTTAAGACCCTATTCGTCCATGGGATAAAAATTACATATAAAGCGTTGAAGGCAAAATGAGTTTTTATGAAAGGCGGTGAGCACTCATTCAAAGCATAAATTATAACATCAAAATTTACTAAATTCATACCTTTTAATTTGAATTTTCGTATTGTATTCCAACATTTTATATTACTTTTGACGTAGGCGTTGACATCTGAAAATGTGTTTTAAAACTTTGCAATGTCATCGTTACAAATTAACACATCTTATGTTCCATAAAAAAATATATAAAGTAAGGACTTTCAAATATCATGTACTCACAGCTTTGATGCGATTGTTAGGAACTTTTTGATTAATTTTATTTAACAAATTTACTAACCTAATTCTTATAGTCATCATCATCATCCTCTTGCCCTTATACCATTCTAAGTGAGGTCGTCACAACATGTTGTCCTATGATTTGGCTACGTATTTTACAACCAGCTGCCTGCCTGCCGTCAACTTGCCTTAGTCGCATTTTACGACATCTCGGTAAGAAATGAGGGTGGTCTACTCTACTCAACTGGATACCACACGATGGGTCAACTTACCTTAGTCGCCTTTTACGACATCTCCGTAAGAAATGAGGGTGGTCTTCTACTCAGCCGGATACTACACGGCAATGCTCAATTACTCGTAAATCGTAATAGGAATTTAATTTTGTATAAAACGATAGGCGTTACGTTCCTACAGTATATTTAAATATTCACTACTTAGTCGATAAATTTCGTTAAAACCGTATTTCTAATTTTCCTAAACTCAAAATATTCAAAAGTAAAACATGTTCCTTAACCATCACCCATTACTTAATACAGCATACCCTCGTGTGATGTTCTGCTTAAACTTCTAAATTTCCCACTATGAGCATCTTCCGAACAATTGCTTTGTAATAATTAGATATACATTTGACGTTTCAAAGTACATGTAAAGCTCTATTTGAATAAAGAATACTTTTTAAATAACAAGCTATTGTTAAACCTTTCTAAGTTTTTGCTAAAAGTACCAATAAGAAATTACGAACTTTAAAATAAGGCGAATCTTTTGCGTAATTATATTACGTCAAGATTCGCCTTACGGCTATTTTTTCATTTCCTTAACAATATGAAACTAATAATTATATTTCAAAAGCGTTATAAAGTTTATTTTCAGCTTTGATGTTGAAAATTGATTTTAATAAAAATTCACCACCAATCCTACTTCTTAACATGACAATCCTTACTTACATTTTGCAGTTGACGACTTCAGATCATGAGTTTCTGAATGATAAATTTCTACTTTAATTATATTGATCTTAATCATTTGCTTATTATGTTTAAAAATTTATATAAAAAATAGTCGTAGATCGTCAGCATTCTCCTGCCCTTACCCCACTCTAAGTGGGGTCAGCACAATATGTTCTAAACGTTCTGTTACGTGTTTGTTTTGGCTAGTTATTTTACGACCGGCTGCCTGTCTAACGTCAAATGTTGGATGTAATAGTTTATTAAATCGACTGGCCCGTTTGCGCAGTGCGTAGTGACCCTGCCTTCTGCTCCGAGGGTCGCGGGTTCGATTCCCGCCGAGGGCCAACATTTTCTATAAATGAATTTGTTAGTCTTCGAGCCTGGGTGTATATTTGTATTTAAGTATGTATTTAAAACTTATATAAGTATATATTCATTAGTTGTCTGTCTTCCATAACACAATTATTAAGTTACTTACTTTGGGGACGGACGACCGTGTGTGTAAGTGTCCCATATATTTATATTTATTTATTTATATTTATATTTATAAATGCATAGGACAGATGAGAATAAAAATGTGAACTAGTTTCTATTTGGAAACGTCTGCCAGGACCAAAAACGTAGTCATAATCAGAGCTATTCCACCCATAATGAAAACATCGCCTAGATCATAACACGAGAGTTTATAGATAGCTTTTGTTAAAGCTTTTATTTAATACAAAAGTAATAATAAAATTATAAAATTATTTTGCTTTTATCCGCGATAAAGTAAAATAGAAAATATATATATAATGCTAAATGTAGAGAAATGTAAATGTAATTATTCTATAAATTATTCATAATATTTTTTATTTGAATAATTTTGTTCCCGAAAAGTACGTACATAAAAAAAGTTTAGTTCCCAAGAAAACTAAGATTATAGTGTAGATACATTGCTTGTGTTATATAATAGATGATACTGTCTCGCAGTATTGAACGATAGTGTCTTCAAGTACACATAAAAAGGATCATCTCGCTGAATAATGCAGCGCCCGGCGCAAATGCGAACGGCGCTTATCACGGAAAACTAGTTTCAAGTCATCTTGCATAAGCCCTCTCTTCATCCGATGCACTTTCAATACTTAAACTTGGAAAGTTTTAAGTTGCCCGTCGTCTTTTTAAAGATACAATATAGACGTATAGTTATGTATTTAGTAGTTGAAAATACATTAAAATTCATAATGTTTAATATTTGCGTTCCTTTTTCTTTAATATAAATTGTCTCACTTCGTAGGTTAGCTGGCAGAGATCTCTGTGATAGGGATAAGTTGACCTTTGTACACTTTTTTTTATCAATAATGTTTTTTTTCCAACATTTTTATGGTACATAAATAAATAAATAAATAAAATTTTACTTCTTTTTTATACATGAAAAAACCCCTTATGGGTACCACCGCCCGACGGGGACAGGCAGTGGTTATGTCGACTCGCACCGACTAAAACGACCTGTGTGCTCCACCACGCTGCTGGTGGTAAGGACCAGGTATCGTTGTACACATTGCCCCCATCCCCACCGACAGTC
The DNA here is from genome assembly GCA_029227775.1 of Morpho helenor. Classification (NCBI taxonomy): domain Eukaryota; kingdom Metazoa; phylum Arthropoda; class Insecta; order Lepidoptera; family Nymphalidae; genus Morpho; species Morpho helenor. The sequence continues at coordinate 8,944,063 of JARGCU010000006.1, forward strand.
GTTCTGATCCCAGAGACTCCTCCTCCGGGTAGGGACTTCTCAAAAGAGAAGTCTCCCTCCACTAACAAATGCATCGTGAGCAACAGATGCACCGACCGCCTCTGGGACCTGTAAGCGTCCGATATACCCCGTTCGGAAAGTCCGAAGGTCTCCTGACAGTGTGGCAGACGATGGGCTTAGGCAAGTCGCTACCACCTGGACTCGCCAGCAGTAGATTGGATCCAGAACAGAAGTTCCTTTGATTTATTTACTTCTTTACATACAAAGTAAGAGAACATAAGATAGAAGGAAATGGAAGATTTAGTTATGGTAATTAATAATAATAGTTAACGTCTCTTTCTAAATAAAGGAGAAGTGGTTTATTCTACTCAGCCGGATACCACACGGCGGGTCGACTTACCTTAGTCGCCTTTTACGACACCTCGGTAAGAAATGTGGGTGGTACTATTCTACTTAGACAGATACCACACGGCGGACTTTCAAATTACATTTATCGTGTTTTTAAGGTCCATGACCCGTAAAAGGGTTAGTAGGTAACAGAGCACTTTCATTATTCATGGACATATTATGTCTACAGCTAATAACTTTGACCCTCGTCACCGCTCACACTTACGAGCATGTTTAATACTAAGAATCAATTTCATAGATAATGTAAATTGCGTTTGCTTATGGAAATTTGTAACACGCATTTTGTAATACGGCTCCAATATATTTTGCGCTCTTATGCCACTTAATGTGGGGTCGGCACAACATGGTTTTCATTTTCATTCTCTCCTTTCACTCGCCAACTCTGACGTTTTATTTTATTTTGTAATCAACAGCATTACAGATAATATTTCAAACAATACAATTAGGCCGTAATTAGATTACAATAATTATGAATAGATAATTTACATTAATAGAGTAAGTAAAATATTAATATGCTAACAGAACAAGATATAAAACATAGATATAAAGAAACGAGAAATAAAAATTGAGGATAAAAATAAGGAGATTAACAACGCTCATGTGCGAACGTAGTTATACTATGTGTGTGTGTGTTTGTGTGTGTGTGTGTGTGTGTGTGTGTGTATGTGTGTGTGTTTGTGTGTGTGTGTATGTGTGTGTGTTGGCGTGTGTGTGTATGTGTGTACGTTATTCCTTTTATAAGCATGTCATACTTCACACAATCCAACCATCTCTTTTTCGACCTCCCTCTTGTCACATATCCATTTATATTTAACACTCGTTTGATTATCATATGTCTATACCATCTTAATTTTGCATTTCTCGTCTTTTCTAAATGAGCGCAACTTTCAGAATTTCCCGTATATACTCATTTCATACTTTCTCCAGCTTTCTCACACTATACAGCCACCTTGCAATTCTCATCTCATTTGAATGCACTCTTCTTTCATCAAATTAAATTTAAAATATTCTTTATTGAAATAAACTTGTAAACAAGTGTTTTTGAAACGTCAACTCTACTGCTGGTTGAGAAGCTGTTCCTACCGAGAAGAGCCGGCAAAAAACTCGACGGTTGCTCGTTTAAAAATATAATTCTTATTACGAGTTACATTTAGTTATTCCTGTCATGTACAGAGTCGCAGATTAGCTACGTCAACGCATTCGTATCATCTAAGTAATCCTCAATAGAATAGTAGGCTTTCTGTATTAACCTTTCATTAATAGTGTTTTTAAACTGCTGTAATGGCAAAGCATGTATATGTGGCGTCTATCTTTTTCATTGCCCAACATACAATAACGATACAAAGAAAGAAAAAGCTCGTTTTTCCTTCTACATAATGGCACTGTATGTCTTTAATATTTAAATGATTAAGATTAGTTTTATTTGAAAAAAACGTCGTTTTATCCCTGTTTTCAGGCGTTAAATATTTTTTGAAATTTACGTTGAATACAATAACAATATTTCGCTGTCAAACGTAGTCATAGTGGTTCAGTTAGAGAACGGGCGGTCTAGGGAGTGAAAATACCTAGGATCGAGCCCCACCTGCCCTATTATTTGTTCACTTTTATTTTTATTTATTTTTAATTTATTTTACATCATTTTAAAAATTACCGAGCAAGCCTCGGTCACCCAAGTACTAATCTTTAATTGTACTAAATTTCATAAATATTACCTCAAGGAATTATACCTAAAAACGTAATAGACATACTCACATTTATAATAATAGTATGCACCTATATATGTATGGATTTATATTTAGAGCATTCACGATTGTCTAAACTCAAAAAAGAGCGAACCTTCCCTCATTTCCGTCGATATGCCCATTGAACCGCGAATATTGTGTTTCACGAGCAGTTATGTCTGCTTCATTGTGATTACATATTTTTGATGTACAATTTTCGTTGCCATTTCGAATCGAGATCGGTTTATTTTCATTATTCTCTCAACTTACATTCAATGGTTTGTTTCGATCGGTGTTTTATCCGTTACGTGTTAATCAGCATTCTTTTTTGCTTATGGACTAAATGACTCGATGTTTATCACTATAAAATGTTGATCTCATATGTATATCACGATATAATAAAATTTATTAGGTATTCTTACATTTGCTTCACAGTATATTTTAAGTAATTTGATTTTTGTATATAAAAATATAAAGAATTATAAAACAGGTGATGTATATAATAGACAAAGTAGGAACCGACATAAGCTTGCGGACCCTGCTTTGCGCCTTGAAAAAATAAGTAAATCGTTTGTGGGTTTGGGTATAAGATTCTATAATAAAATTCCACATTCAATTTTAGCTTTGCCATTACAGCAGTTTAAAAACACTATTAAGAGGCTGATGCAGAAAGCTTACTACACTGTTAAGGATTATTTAGACGATAAGAATGTGTGGATATAGATATTGCTTGACCCTGTACAAGATAGAAACGATTAAATGTAACGAGTAGAATTTGAATTTGAATTTCAATTGAATTTTAATACAAACTATTTCCTACAAAGTTAAAATATAATATGCAATTATTATGAAAACGAGTTCATGCCATCAAAACAGCACATGAAAGATGTGCAACTTTTAATATGAGCATGCAGCGTCGCATCAAACTTTCTCATTACAGCACACTCAAAAAGTTTTGCGTTTACTCGTATTCCCTCTAAAGTACATACGTTATTTAAAGTTTGTATTTTACAAAATAAGTTACCTGATACTTTAATATTTTATTTTTAATTTGATATTGACAATCTGAGTTCAATCTGATTCGAATTCGTTATCTAGAAATTATTTTATCTAATTCATTCTTAAGAAATAGAATGTTAGTTCTCATTCATACTAATACTAGCTTTTACCCGAATTTTCAATCTCATTCTATTCCTGTAAAATTAACAGGATTTCTATTTATATGTTACCCCGGTGTATAAGGTATAAATGTGCTAAATTACATCGATATTGGTTCAGCGGATTTGCCGCTAAAGACTAACAAACATACATCCATACTCACAAACATTCGCATTTATAATATTAGTAGGATTGTAAATGCCAGTCTGTCTGTCTTTTTGCATTTTGTATGCATAATTGAAAAGTGCTAGACGCTGCTGTTTATTCCAGTACTAAGGTCCAAAGCTAGGCATTATATACCTTTTAAGTATTTCAATCTTTATTTATCATATAAATTAGTAACGTCATAAATCATAATAAACCTTAACGATTCAAAAGTGCTTGAAAGAACTTATTTGAATAAATATTATTTTGATTTAATAAAGTTTACATACCGTATACCGTTAAAATATTACCAACGACAGCATTTTTGCTTATGTCTATTACCTGCATACCATTGAAGTTAATTAATAAAATTATAGAACTGATTATGTATATACTCGTAATTTACACCATAACAGAAAAACTGTAATATATTTAAGCCAGAGCAATACCAGCTAAATCCTAACTTTGTCTTTATTACTGGCGACAGTAATGCTGTAAGCATTTTCCTACGACTCACATCATCTGACACGAATCATTTCTCAGAGCAGCGAGGAGTGTTTAAACAAAAATCAGCGCTCTATTGGTTAGCATTTGAACGGATTCTACCTCTAGGACACACTACTACCACATTCCACAAGTAAGTTGTCAAAAGGTCTCCATTATGAGACCATCATGTCAAAAGGTTTCCATTATGAGACCATCATGTCAAAAGGTCTCCATTATGAGACCATCATGTCTAAAGGTCTCCATTATGAGACCAGATCCATCATGATAGTATGAGGACTTAACCAAGGATCCAGCTGTCAACAAATTTAGGTTAACACATGATTCAAGGCACTGGTCGCGATTATGTTAAAACAAGACACTGTTCTTTTCTATTCCTTAAATTTTAGTCGTAAAAATATAAGAAAGTGCCTCTTCTTCTACTTAGCGATGTCCCGAAGACTCGGGGTCCGCTTTCCGACTCATTTTCGTCAATTTTGTCCAGACTTGAACATCTGATTTCCATAAGTTATTGGCTCTCCTGTCGGCATTAATGATCTCAAGGCAGCGCTTTTTATGACGGCCGCGAGATCTAGATTCAGGGACCACCGTATTGAGACATTGATTTCCGACGTAACTTTGAGGCTTGTGTGCTAAATGATCATACCATTTAGCACACAAACCTTGTGTTTTCATTGTTTCTTTGTCGCCGATGTCACGGACACTGACTCTACTAGGAATATAAGAAAGTTTAAGTAGGACGAATTCATCATACGATAAAGCAAACGACTGCAAACATAACCAACTCGCTTGTTTCCACTTTCAACCGTCCTATATGACGCGGCCGTAAATTTTCTCCGTGCACATTTAGCTTGTTATACTCGTACTTACGCTAGCGATTCTTCAAAGACTTCAGATGAATGTGAAGATGTAAATATACGAATTTCACAAATACCAACGGAAGCGCTACCTGAATGGGTATATTACATCACATAAATTGAAGCGCAGCGGCAGGAACGTTCACGATTCGTTTGCTTCAGCTTTAAGTCCTAATATAACACGCCCATAACTTTTAACTCTACATATTTTTATGTAATATTTATTCTAGAAATTTTTGACGTATAACAATTGTATAAAAATGTAATGCAAAACGATAGGATTTATTTAACTAAATGTTCATATACACGTTACAAATAAAATTATTTAATTTATTTCGTTTTGCCATCTTCGATCTTACATACAAATTGTTAAATATATAATGAAGTTGCATTATTTTTATACGCCGCCTGCGTGATGTCAACTTATATTATTCGCTTTTTACGACACCTTGGTAAGAAATGAGGAGGATGACAACCATATGAAAATCAACACATATTTATTTTATTACAATGACAAATATATATGAACATTTGATAAATAAAGACAAATTGAAAACAACAAAAAGATAATATTTTACAAATACCAGCAAACTCCTTACCTGAAAAGGAGGAATATTGCATCACATAAATTAGCGGCGCACAAGAACATTCAAGATTCGTTCGCTTTAGCTTTAAAATATCTAATATAAGTTTATCGTAAATTTTAGGTACTACATATTATACATGACACGAAATTAAGGTTATTTATAACGAACGATAATTGAAATTAAAGATTATAAAAACTATATACAGTATACATAAGTCCGATCTGATCAGTGGTGATTTTTTTAAAGCAAACCTAACAAAACTTCGTTGTGCTCACAAAATTTATGAAAAATTTCAGTTTTTTTTACTTTTTTTTTTTTACTTTTTAACAAAATAATTACTTGTCTAGACAGAAAAAGATGGCCAATTTATCAATGTTTCTAAAACTTTTATAAGCCTAAAGTGCAGTATAACAGCTTTATACAAAAACAGGCAAAAACAAAAATGAAAATCAAACAGGCAAAAACAAATCAATTAAAAAAAAGTTTGAAAAAATTGGCTAGAATATATAGAAACTGGCTATACTCACGTCCTATTTTATCGGGTTTGTTCCCGTCGCCTAAAAAGCTCATGAATAAGAGCCCTGCATCACCCTCATCATCCATGGATCACCCGCCAAAACAAGACGTGAGTATAGCCGGTTTCTGTACATTAATTGTGAATACCACACACGATTGTTTAAATTCAAAAACACTAATCCAGTAATGTAGTTATTAGACGTTTACCATGTTAAAACGTTGACCATACGCTTTCAATTTTTAGATCTGTAAATTTAATTCACAATTTCCATTTTTATCCTGGAAGTTTAACAAAAATTAAATATAATATGTGGAGGTAACAAATAGACGGTATCTGTCTTCACAAATAGCAGCCGTAGCGGTACCTGAGCAGGAATATTACATCACACAAATGCGAGAGGCAACGTCGGGAACATTCACGACTCGTTTATTTCAGATTCCAACTGTCCTAATTTTACACGCTCGCAAATTTTCATTATTTACACTTATCGAATTCCCTTATCTGCCATAAAAAGTTACCTAATGGTATTTACATTACATGTATTCGAAATATTTGTATCTTTAATATTTAAATTATTTACGCCGTGTGGTATCCGGCTGAATAGGATAGTACCACCCACTTTTCTTACCGAGGTGTCGTAAAAGGCGACTAAGGTAAGTCGACCCGCCGTGTGGTATCCGGCTGAGTAGAATAGACCACCCTTCTTACCGAGGTGTTGGAAAATACGACTAAGATAAGTTGACGCCAGGCAGGCGTCTGGCGTCAACTTATACGTATTGTCGTAAAATACGTAGCCAAATCATATGACAACTTGTTTATAACATGTTGTGCCGACCCCACTTAGAGTGGGATAAGGACAGGAAGATTATGATGAATATTTAAATTAGTTAATCTTGTATGTATATATATAAATATATTTTCTGGATCTCGGAAACGGCTACAACGATTTTTCTGAAATTCAGCATGGTTTTAGGGTAGAAAAATCGATCAAGCTAGGTTTTCTTTAAAAAAATCATTTTGTTCCAGTGTTTGAGCATTAAAAAAAATATTAAAATTTACATTGAATATATAAAACATTTGCCCTAATGTCAAGTCAGCGTAGCTTATTCGGGGGGAAAGGTGGTTGGGATAAATTAAAACACGTATGATCGAGCCCCACTATGATTATTACTTTTTTGAAGTTTATTTTTTTTTATTTGTAAAAAATTACCGAGCAAGGCTCTGTCAACCAGGTATTTTATCATAACGTGTTATAATACTTTTAGATTGAAACTTAAACATGATTGATAAATCGAAACTATACTTAAAACGAACGAAAACGTCTTGGTTTGCAATAGTGCCATATGTCCCAGATAAACCACGTGATTGCTGCTAAAATTAAAAAATGATTTGTTAAAAGCACAATGCAAGATTGTATTAGTAAAAATTCCTAAAACAGAATAATTGAGAATTCTAGCGTGGTGTATTAGACCTGCCAAAACTACTAAGTCTAAGCTAAATCTTTATGCAGTTTTAAAAAAATGCTTAAAAACTACTATCTGTCACTATCTGCTTAGGACGACCTTGCTTAATCCTGATGCATATATGTATTTGATATATATTTGTATTTATTACGGTATATGTGTAATGTTTTATATATGAATATACATAATTTTATATTTATATATATTTATTTTAAATATGTAATATCTATTTGTATATATAATTCTTGCACCACCCTACCTTCTTTCCTTGAGTTGTGAAGTTCTCTAGCCCAAAGGTTGCCTGGAAGAGATCGCTTTTTAGCGATAAGGCCGCCTCACTGTATCCCGCAGATTATATTGTGATTTTGTTACTTAGTTCTATTGTAAATGTTGTGGTGTGCAATAAAGAGTATTCTATCTATCTATCTATCTAAGTCTTTTGTAGCTTCAAGGTTATTCTAAATGTTAGGCTAAATGTTATTATATAATAATATTGTATAAGTCCATCCACTCTACTCTATAGATAAGGTATTTTAAAATACTCTATAGATAAGGTATTTTCTGAAGTTACAAGGAACATAAATGAAGAGGTTCCCTATCTAAAAACGCTTGTTAAAGAACTAACTTTGTGTCTTAGGAAATACTATTATGGAGTAAATTTATTTGTTTAACAGTTTTTGCCCATGACTTTGTATGCGTGGAATACAGTACCAAAATAAATACCTATGTCAGTCTCACTACCTTCTATTATTACCACATCAAAGTAATATTTGTTCGTAGCTCCGTTTTAAAAAAGAGAAACAAACAAACGCATTTCATCATCATCTTCCTGCCCTTATCCCACTCTAAGTGGGGTCGGCACAACATGCTATAAACATGCTGTCATATGATTTGGCTGCGTTTTTACGACCGGCCGCCTGCCTGACGTCAACTTACCTCTGTCGTATTTTACGACACCTCGGTAAGAAAGAGGGTGGTCTATTCTACTAAACCGGGTACCACACGGTGGGTCAACTTACCTTAGTCGCCTCTTACGACACCTCGGTAAGAAATGAGAGTGGCACTGTTCTATTCAGCCGGATACCACACGGCGTTGTTCAAAATTAGTTCATGAAATTTATTAAAAAAAAATATTATATTAGCTTGTTACCAGATATTATATTATTTCCTTAACCAACCTTATTAGTTTATCTTATCTTATATGAAGCATATTGCATTAAGCCATTACCTACTATTCATTTACCTACCATATATTTTTTTTGCCAATTGTTAAATTTTAAAATCCAAACAGCCGTGGCATTGGCATTAATTAGTAGAGAACCTGAGCAGGGCTATAATTATGAAGACCCTTGGAGCGAAGATTTTTAATTATATTTTTTTTTCATTCTATAACGTTTACCAAAAGTTCTACAAAAGAGAATTATATTTTTCAGAACTTTTCCACTTTCGTAAGGTTTTCAATCTCAGTGTAATTTTTCTTTCATTGTATCAAGATTGAAAAACAAAAGCGGTTTACTTAAATGAAACAAATTTATATGATCTAAGATATTACGTAAGATTAAATTTCTATAATAGACCCTGTACTCTTTTCTTCCATGACATTTAATACCAACTTATTATATGATATTTGTTTCTGGTTGGCTCTTCTTGGTAGGAACAGCTTTCCGAACCAGCAGTTAAGCTGACTATTCAAAATCACTTATTGACAAGTTAACTTGAAAAAAAATATTTTGAATTTGAAAATCGTGAAGTTTGTATAAATGTGCATTATTCACTTCTTGTAAATACATGAACACTTGAAGTAAATAAGGCACTAAGTACCTAAAAATTAAAATTCGAACTAAGTATGCAATTTGGTTCTAAACGGCTTTTAAACCCAAATTGCATACTTAGTTCGAATTTTAATTTTTAGGTACTTAGTGCCTTATTTACTTCAAGTGTTCACATGATTGTTATATCAAGCGTATCGCAAACACATAAAACGCATTTTAAACTATGAAAAGTATATTTCTTTTTTAATTTTTACTTTTTAAGTTACTTTGGGTGCAGACACGACCGTGTGTTTCATTGTTCCATATATTTATTTATTATTATTAATAATTATAAGGTAAGTTGACCCACTGAGTAGAATCCGGCTGAGTAGAATAGAACCCCTTATTTCTTACAGAGGTGTAGCAAAAGGCGATTAAGGTAAGTTGATCTCAGGCACGCCAGTAGTAAAATACCTAGTCAAATTATGTTACAACATGCCTATAACATGTTGTTCCGACCCCAATTAGGGTGGGATAAGGGCAAAAGAATCATGACCATATGCACTTCAGATTCGTAAGACAGAAAATCTCTTTTAAGATATTACCTACATTAAAAACCGGCCTCGCAGTAAATGTTTCTCCGACAAAGCTGACAATTACATTCGCTAGCTTGCTTACTTTGTATAAGTTACAACAAACGAACTTGGCTTTGTATTTCGGAACTCTTCTATGTTTCTTTGCAAAGAGATATATATGCTCATTATTATGCTCAAACTCTTCTCTCTAACTATGTACAGTTCAGTATTATATCTAAATATGCTTTAAATGTATATATAAAAGAGTAAAGTAACGGCCTGTAACTATCCCACAGCTAGGCAAAGGCCTTCTCTTTCCTTATTTGGAGGAAAAGGTTGGAGCTTAGACTCACCACGCTTTCTGTTTTTTTATGTCAATAAAACCCATTATGAGTCGTCACTGCCCGACGGGGACGAGCGGCGGGTATGTTGGACTCTTACCGACTAAAAACCTAAAAGCCACACCACGCTGCTGGTGGCGGGGACAGGGTACCGTTGTACACATTGCCCCCATCCTCGCCAGCAGCAACTCTGAACCCCAGAGTGCGCCACCTCTGGATCGGGGCCTCGCTAAAAGTGGTCGCTCTTTCCGCTAATCGATGCAGCGGGAACACCAGATGCATCGACCGCCTCGGAGACCTTTTCAGATAGGCGTCCGATAAACCCTGTTCGAAACGCCCATAAGTCCCCGTTAGGGCGGCATACAACGGGCTTCGGCGAGTCGTCTGCGCCGCGCTAGATTACACACACTAGACTCACCATGCTGCTCCAATGCGGATTGTCATTTTACACATATTCTAAGAATTATTCACACATATACAGTTTTCCACACGATGCAAATGTAAGTGATTGCAAGTATCAATTGAGCTTTTAAGTTTTAAATAAAAAAACTTGCTGCCTGGGGATTGAACCCGTGCCCCTTTTGAAAGGGTCACACGGTGTCACCACTGGGCTATCTCATATATATAAATTCGAATATAATCGCAACAATTTATCAAGAAATATAATATAGCAAAAACTCAAATGCAGAGTAAAACTATCTCCAATAAAAGAAACTTATGAAAAAAGGGAACATTCACTGTGGAAAAATCAAGATACATTTAGGGAATTAAAAATGTTTTCATGAAACAAAGGAAGCACTCGGTAGAGAATAATTTCCATTTCAAAACGCCTCGCGGATGATAGCGACCTTTTAATATGAGCGTGTTGTGACTATAAACTTTTTCATTACAAAAATCTCTGAAGATTGCTTGTTGATTCACATAAAATAACGTAGATGTAAAAATAATAAACCTGCGTGCTGTTTAATTAAAATTTGATATCATTTTTACCTAATAATTGCAGAAACATAATACCTTCATTAATTGCGATATAATTATTTCAATTAATAGAATTAGACGTTACTTTACGTAAGTCCATGATACAAAAGTAATTTGTATATTTGCGGATTCTAGAAAAATGACGTTATAATTGCTTTTGTATATTTATTTGATACGAATTACGCCATGTGGTATCCAGCTGAGTAAAATAGATCAACCTCATTTCTTACCGAGGTGTCGCAAAAGGTGACTAAGGGAAGTTGACCCACCGTGTGGTATCCGGTTGAGTAAAATAGACCACCCTCTTTCTTACCGAGGACTCATAAAATACGACTAAGGTAAGTTGACGTCAGGCAGGCGGCCGATCGTAAAATACGTAGCCAAATCATATGACAACATGTTTGTTACATGTTGTGCCGACCCCACTTGGAGTGGGATAAGGGCAGGAGAATGATGATTTATTTAATACGAATACCCATGTAGTGGAGTCGTAAAAGGTAAATAGGGTAAGTAGACCCGCCGTGTGGCTTCCGACTGAGTAGAATAGACCACAGTCATTTCTCACCGAAATCTCTTACTTTACTTACCTTAGTGGTATGTTCTACTCAACCGGATACCACACGGTGGGTCAAATTACCTTAGTCGCCATTTACGAAACCTCGGTAAGATATGAGGGTAGTCTATTCTACTCAGCCGGATACCAAACGGGTGTTAATAATATTAATAAAACTTATAATATATAATGTTATTATAATATAATTTCATTTTTAATTGTAAAGTATACCAAAAGCGATAGCAAACGTACAAATCGTGACTACAAATACAAACCTTTTTTCAATCGCTCACTATGGAATAGTAAAATATATTTAGGAAATAAAAATTCTTTTAATCAAAGGCGAGCATCCGGTTGATCGTAAAACCTATTTGGAAACGCGTCACGACTGAAAATTAAGTTTCGATATGAACACACAGAACACGTACAAACGTTTTTATTACAATGAATAGAATGAAAACTGAATTACTTCATATCCCAGAAAACATTAATTTAAAAAAATAAATGAATATATGAGCCTAATAATTGATGATTATCGTGTAGTATCGGGCTGAGTAGAATAGTCCACCCTCAATTTTTACCGTGGTGTCATTAAAGAAGACTAAGGTATGTCGACCCGCCGTGTGGTATACGGCTTAGTAAAATAGACCACTCTCATTTCTTAACGAGGTGTCATAATGGCGATTAAGGTATTTTGACGTCAGGCGGGCGGCCGTAAAATACCTAGCCGAATTATGTGACGACATGTTTATAACATGTCGTGCCGCTTAGAGTGGTATAAGGGCAGGAGCATGATGATGTAAGAATAAGGCCATTACATAAGGTAAGGTAACATCGATTTGTTTAATTGCTCTGATTTATTTAAGGATTATCTACTAGCGGTGGGGTTACACGTTGCTGTGATTCGTTCAGGTTTCGATTTAAGGAATAAGGGTGGTCTATTCTGCTCAGCCGGATACCACACGGCGAGGAAAAAATGTGTATGTTTGTTTGCAATGTTTTCATACAAAAACTAAACCGATTTCAAAAAATCTTTCACCATTGGAAAGCTGCATCTTTACTGAGCAACAAGGGGGCTATATTAAATTATCAAAAAATTAAGGATCCGTTATAAAAAAGCAATAAGGTGTAAAAAAATAAAAATTACGCGGGTGAAACCGCGGGTTATTACTAGTTCTTACATATACTAACATGAATTTATCTCAATTTTAATTTTGTAAAACACACATTTTTCTATCGAAAAATATTTTTTTAATATGAAATCCATCTCTTAACATGTTAAACCTAAATATACAGTTACGCTAACATGTTTTATTTATTCTCGACGAAGCTGATTTTGAAGATGAAAGATTAAACTCTGAATAAACCTAGACGTAATGCAGATATTTTTTCCGGTAATAATTCACAATTTGAAAAACGAAATATATCATTTTTACGGAAATGGGGAGGCTGGATTTTTTGCCGCACTTTTAAATATTTTATAGACTCAAAAAAGAGATTTGTTATGGAAAGGGTTTTAAGCAGTTTTATCTCGACATGAAAATTAAATTGAAACTAATATCGAAATTACCTTATAATAAGCACAAAAGGTAATCTTAGGTAATCTAAGTAATTAATGAGAAATAATATAGTTGAATTAAAAAAAAAGTGTTCCTTTCCGAACGCAGAAGGTAGGCTTTATATATTTTAAAGAATTTGAATCAATATTGCCAGTGATTGCATCACTCATATATGGTTTGCTAAAATAAATCTTTATCGGCAAAACTCTGGAATACCTCATTGCATAATTAATCGATAAGGTTTTAACAGACGGACTAGAATTTTTTTTTATAAGAGCAAATGTGCACTACATTCGGTCATCACTTAGAATTGACATATGAAGTTGTAGATAATTATTAATATTTGCCATTGTGTACATAGCGAGATATAATATTAGCTCCAAATTTGAGACAGAGGTCAATCGCTAAAGTCAACTTAATTTGCAGTGCCAATAATCACCTCTTGCCTCAGAAACCTATTACTAAATAAAGACCTTATGATGAATGTTGAAAAGAAAATATATATATATATCCTCCTGCCCTTAACCCACTCTAAGTGGGGTCGGTACAACATGTTATAAACATGTTGTAACATAATTTTGCTGCGTTTTTACAACCGGTCTCCTGCTTGACGTCAACTTACCTTAGTCGTATTTTACGACACCTCGGTAAGAAGGAGGGTGGTCTATTCTACTAAACCGGATACCACACGGCGGGTCGACTTACCTAAGTCGCCTATTACGACACCTCGGTAAGAAATGAGGGTGGTACTATTCTACTTAGCCGGATACCGCACGGCTTGCTGAGAAGAAGAAAGATAAAAAGAAACAAAAATAATGCTGAGATGTTCTCAATGGGCGACAAAAGACGAATTACAAATCTCAACTTAAAAAGTACATAATGTTTGCCAACTTTGAAATAAAAGTATAAGTCGTTTAAATATAATTTATCATGAGTTATAATCTTTAAGAAACTCTGCAACTTAAAGTGTTTGAATTTCTTTACGCTTTTTCTCTATTACAGAGGTCTGAATCTAATTTGGGCCTGGCCGTATTTTTCATTTTAATGTTTCGCAATAAAAATAAACGTTTTATTTAAATTAAGCAATGTGATCTTTTGCTTTACCCTAAGCATTTTTTGTCGAAATTTTAAATTGTTTTTGTGACCTATTTACCTTTATTTTTTTAATGCTTCGTATATAGAGTCTCTAATTAAGAATTGTAGAAACAGAATTAATCAAAATAATACGTAAATCGTCACTATCCTCATCATCCTCCGGCCCTTATCCCACTCTAAGTGGGTGTAACATGCTGTCGCATGATTTGGCTGCCTTTTTACGACCGGCTGCCTGCCTGACGTCAACTTACTTTAGTCGTACACCTCGATAAGAAAGAGACTATTCTACGTAACGGATACAACACGGTGGGTCAACTTACCTTAGTCGCCTTTTAAAACAACTCGGTAAGAAAAGAGAATGGTCTATTCTATTCAACCGGATACCACACGGCGGCTAAATCGTCACTTTATCAGAATTTTATAAACTTAAAATCGCTTAAAAATAAGCCCTATAAATTTTAATATGATATTGACAACCTAAACAATTTTTGATCAATCATCCAAATATGTAAATCCGTATCGTCAATAACTCCGTAAAACATTTACTATATTTAGCACTATATTTATGATTACCACAAATATTTCTTAATACCTATTTTATAGCATATGTTGCATTACACATACAAAAGAGTAGCCACTGAATTTTTCTCTCAATTAATAACAGCATTCTAAAATAAAGGATGACATTCCTAAGTATAGAACAATAACTTTAATTTTGTCAATAAATTACTACATAGTCGAACATTCGGTATAAAAGGCCGTAATTCAAATCGCTTTACCATTAAAAATGTTCGCCGAAAACATTATTTATACTTACGTTCTGTAAGTGGTTTTTCGTTTACGATGCGAACTTTACGACCTATAAACTGAATATCTATATAGAACAGGCACGTGAGATTTACACAAAATTACTTATATTTTTATATAGTAGATATTCAGACGAGGAAAGGCATAGGTAAATTATATGTGTTGTCGCCAATGAATTTCGCTTTGTATTTTATAGAAACATCTAGAAAATATTGATATTATTAACGTTTATTTTGTTATAAGTAAGAAATATTGACAAACAACAGTAAATCACATATATAATAATCTAATAGACTTACAAATGGTAAAACGTAAGTCCTTATGTTCGAATTTATAAAAGGCATTTCAAACCATGTCCTCATCTACATAATACCAATTTGACTAAAGGGAGGAAGGAATTTACCTGTTGACCTCATTTCCTGTCTGTCAGTCATAGATAATGTCAAAGCGACCGTACACTTCAGATCAAATATTCGTAATGTTTGAGTATTTAAACGATATTATTATATTTTTTTTTAAAGTGCAGTTCACAGTTCACATCACAAATCATCATCCTCCTGCCCTTATCCAACTCTAAGTGGGGTCGGCACAACATGCTATAAACATTTTTTTTTTATGTCAGGAAAACCCATTATAGGTCGTCACCGCCCGACGGGGACGAGCGGCGGGTATATCGGACTCTCACCGACTAAAAACCTGACAGTGCTCCACCGCGCTGCTGGTGGCGGGGACAAGGTACCTATGAAGACATTGCCCCCATCCCTGCCAGCAGCAGCTCTGTACCCCGGAGAGCGCCACCTCCGGGTCGAGGCCTCTCTAAACAGTGGCCCCTCCCTCCGCTAATCGATGCATCGGGAGCACCAGATGCATCGACCGCCTCGGGGACCTAACTCCAGCGAGCGTCCGATAAACCCCGTTCGGATCGCTCGGAGGTCCCCGTTAGGGCGGCATGCGACGGACTTCGGCGAGTCGGGCCTACGCCCCGCTCGCCTGCGGCGGATCGGATCCAAGGACTCGACTTCTCGGAGTCTCGACTTCTCCGCCCCGCCGCCTTCTTCCGCGAGATAACGTCCTCGCAGAAGGAGGCCATCGCTGCCCACGATCGCTCCCTGTCCACCATGGCGCGGACCACAGTGGGCAGGGAGAGATCGTGCCCCACCTGTGCCCCGCCCGCTGAACCGCCCAAGCTGGACAGTCTGCGAGCGTGTGCAGCGACGCAACATGTTATAAACATGCTGCCACACGATTTGGCTGCGTTTCTACGACCGGCCGCCTGCCTGACGTCAACTTACCTTAGTTAGTCGTATTTTACGGTCTTTTACGTCGGTAAGAAAGAGGGTGGTCTATTGTACTAAACCGGATACCACACGGCGGGTCAACTTACCTTAGTCGCCTTTTGTGACACCTCAGTAAGAAATGAGGATGGTACTATTCTATGCAGCCGGATACCACACGGCGTTGTTTCAAATATATTATTATCTTTAAAAAAAGTGCAATTCACAGTTCACATTACAAATTAATCTATACCAATATTTGAAAATCTTCCACCATGTGATATCCGAATAATAATCCGTTGAGTAGAATATTCCACCCCTTTTCTTGCCGAGGCGTCGTGTAATGCGACAAAGGAAAGCAGACGTGAGGCAGGCGGTCGGTCGTAAAATACGCAGCCAAATCATGTGACATGTGAGGAGGAAGGAGGAAGAGGTTTTATTTAAAAAAATATCGTTTTATCCCTGTTTTTGGGCACTTAAACTGCTAAATTAAGATAGAAAGCAATAGATATATTTGGCTGTCATACGTAATGCTGTGACAGCCTAATGGTAACAAGCGGACGAAAATAGTTTAAAAACCCTCGGTTCGAGACCCACATGCCACCAGCGCTTTCTTACTTTTTCTTTTTTTTATTGCATTTTTTTAGCTTTTAAAAAATTACCTTGCAAGGCTCGATGACCTAGGCACTTTAAATTAACATATTATAGTATACTATCTATAATATCATAAATCGTATGCCGTTTTATTCACCCACGAATCCCTTATCAAAGTATTTTATTTAACGTGAAAAAATATTTTATGTTAAACTTCGTCAAGTTAATTTGACACGACCCAAATTGCTGATAACATCTAGTACTATATAAATAACGTCTTATCGATCTTGCGTGTTTCTTAGGTTTTAAGCTCCTTCTGACTATGAGGGTGTGTGGGGAAATTATTCTTAAATCAATATCCTCGACTGCCGTCCTGACCTACCCGTAATGCACGTCCTACCAACCAAAGGAAGGCTAAGTAAGGCTAAAATTGTGTGTTATCAATAGAGCCAGACAGTACTTCAAGCCGGCCCATAGATTAGCGATGTATAAAGCACAAGTCCGGTCTCACATGGAGTAGATACTCCTCTCATCTCTGGGCTGGTGGCACCCCAGTACCAACTTAAGCCATTCGATTGCATACAAAGCGGAACAGCTAGAATTATTGGGGACAAGATTAGCAAACAGCTGGATTTATTGGCGATGTGTAGAAACGTTTCATCACTGTGAGTTTTCTACCACATCTTTCACGGAGAGTGTTCCATTGAACTACAAAACCTGATTCTTACTGCTAAATTCCATAACTGCACTGTACGTCGCAGGTTAAAATATCATCCAGATGCGTGGCGATCAATTACAGTGTGGTTGTTATATAAATTCAATCCGCGAACTACCATTTTATGGGATCATCTCTGTTTAGCAGCGTTTTACGGATTGGTACGTCATAAGTGACGCATTTACTCACAAGACATAAACCAGCAGCTTCTCCGCCGACGAAGACAGTTACTTGTGTCAAGTCGCATCCTTCTACCGCAGCAGCCATCAAATCTTTGGTCAGATATAGTCCAAAACGCGCCGTTTTATGCTGAGGTTCGGTCTCGCAGGACGACGCTTCCAAGGAGTTGCGAATGAGTCAATGCAAAGGCGAAGCTTCTGCGCTCGCCCGTCCTTTCGATGACGCTTTCAAAGCCATTAGAGCTAACATAAGGCAATTCGAAACAAAACTACATATTTCCACTTTAATTTTTAAATTATTAATCGGATTTTGTTAAATATAAATTGCACATTTCGCTGTAAATCCATATATCTTCAAATATATAGAGGAGCCGACACAGATAAAGAAATCCAATATGTCTCCGAATATTTAAACATAACCCATAAGCCCGCTTAACATTTCATGAATATTTTTGGACATATTAAGGCAAAATGTAAGTGGGTATTCTTTGTTGTAGTTTGCTCAGGTGAGCTATAAAGTATATTGCGAATAACATATTTGTCACCGAAAATATGTCTCTCCGAATTTCGTCTTTCATTTTTCAAAACTTTGACCTAAGCTGACTTATAATTACTTTAGAGTAGAATCAATTGCATCTTATTGTCCTACTACATATCTGTCACGTAATTAATCACCATCATACTCCTGCCCTTATCCCACTCTAAGTGGGGTCGGCTATCCAGCTGAGTAGAATAGACCACACTCATTTCGAGGTGTCATAAAAGGCGACTAAAGTACGTCGATCCACAGTTTGGTATCCGTTTGAGTAGAATAAAACCACCCTCTTTTAAGGCGTCGTAAAATACGACTAAGGTTGTAAGTTAACATCAAGCAGGCGGCCGGTCGAAAAAACGAAATACGGATGACTATAGCATGTTATGCCGACCCACTTAGAGTGGGATAAAGGCAGGAGAATGAACTTTTTTATTATTTGTTGAAAAAGTTTCAAGGCCTCCAATATATATTATATAGCTTTCCGAAGTTTTACAGACCTGCACTAAAGTATAACCTACTTACTCATTACGGGAAAAAGGCAGCCACAAAAGGCGACCTACTTTCCGAAAAGTCTAGTTGTCTGCCGTTAATCAATCTTCCATTGAGATGGTATTACATTTTTTTTTGATAAGTCACGATATTCCTTCAAAGTTAATAATATTGTAATGTTATTTGTAAAATCACAATGTAAAAGAATTTAATCTGTAACAAGCGTTATAATTTAAAATCGAAATAATAACAAATATAATTAAAAAGATATTTTTTGTCGTACGTAAAGCTTGAATTAACATGTACTTTTCACGAAACTGAGCTATATAGAAGTACTAGTTGCGCCTGCGGCTTTGCCCGCGTGGAAATCAGTGTGTATAATTTAAATTTTGAATATCAAAGCTTTTTTACTTTAGTGTTAGTTTTCGCGACGCACGCGACTTAAACTTCCAAAAGGCGAGATTTTTTTACAATTGCGTGATCTTCAACACAATTAACATAAAACCGTAGTGTACTTTTAACTTAAACCTTCCGGAAGAATTGCACTAACTTTTAGTATAAGCCGTAGAAGAACCTGTTTAGAAAATTTTTAGAAAATCAATTACATCACAGAGTTAGCTCGAAGTGACAGCATTCGGAAGAAGTTAAAGCAATTATACGATTTTCTTTCAATATACTTTTTTTATGGAGCTGTGATAGCCCAGCGGTAATACCGTGCAACTCTTCGAGGGGGTCACGAGTTCGAACCTGGGCAGACACTAATTTCTGTTAAAAACTTATGTGTCTAATTAATAATTGCAATTTATCACATGCTTTTCGGTGAAGGAAAACATCGTGAGGAAACCTGCATATCTCTAGATAATTCTGGAGATATGTGTAACCTACCAATCCACATTGGAGCAGCGTGGTAAGTCTTAGCTCCAATCCGTCTCTCCAAAAACGGAGAGAAGATGCCTATTCCCAGCAGTGGGAGTGTAATAGGCCGCTACTCTACTTTTATCCTTATTTTTATTGCTCCTCAACTAGCATCAGAGCTGCTAAGTTTGCCGACAAGTTTGTGACTAGCTTAGCGAATGGAAGTATTACGCACGTCGACTTGCTGAACGCTCAATGTTGTATGCGTACTTTTTGTCTAGGCATTCTTAGGTAGGTTTTTTTTCTTTCTTTTATTCCATTTTGGTTTAATTTATATTTTTAACTCAGAATAAAATGAAGGGATTTACGTGGAAATATCAGTGACGACTCGCCGTGTGGTATCCGACTGAGTAGAATAGAACAACCTCATTTCTTACCGAGGTGTCGTAAAAGGCAACTAAGATAAATTGACTCACCGTGTGGTATCTGGTTTAGTAGAATAGACCACCCTCTTTCTTACCAAGGTGTCGTAAAATACGACTAAGGTAAGTTGACGTCAGGCAGGCGGCCGGTCGTAAAAACGCAGCCAAATCATGTAACAACATGTTTAAAACTTGTTGTGCCGACCCCACTTAGAGTGGGATAAGGGCAGGAGGATGATCTTTGAAACACTCATTTCAATGCGGGTGAAACCATATAGCTAGTGACATATAAAAGATTGCATCAAAGATTTTAAGATATGTTAATATATATCCGTAGAGTTCGATAAATCATTATCTAAACGAGTAGAAAATTATTTGGAGCGTGGTATAGAAATCCCGGCTGTCAATTTCGATTTTCTCCCGGGAGTTAACGAAAATTGGCACTCAGCGTGACGTTAATTACACCATATAGGGTACTGTAGATTAATTTTGCTATAATGACACAAATTCGTTATTTAGTTACCTTTAGTACCTACGTAATAATTTATTAAAAGACGACAATTATAAGATTAAGATGAACATAAAATGAGTAGAGATGAAAATTATGTGACCAAAGAAGCATTAAAGTGGATGGATATGTGACTAGAGGGTGGCAGAAAAAGACATGGTTGGATTCTGTGAAGTATATTCATATAAAAGGCGTAAGTAGCGCCATAGTTGACGAATGACCCCACAAAGAGTAGGATAAGGGCAGTAGAATTATGAACATAAAAATATAAATGAATATACGGAATATATTTAAATTCAGCTTTTGTGTCTCATTCGCGTATTACAAAATCGCTATTTTTATTATTAACAAGTTGAGCCACGCAGGCGACTGGTCCTTAAATTTGTAGCCAAATCATGTGACAACATGTTTATAATATATTGTGCCGACCCCACTTAGAGTGGGATAAGGGCAGGAAGATGATGATCATATAAATTTTGCACTTATATTACACTACTATAAATGTACTTTGAAACGATAGAATAATGTTTCACAGAATCTTTCACAAAGCGAATCTTATGGTTTCGTATTGAAACTTTTCTTATATTATCTTAGAAATAGAAACAGAAGCTTAAATTTGCTGTCATTTGTAAAATTGTGATAGCTCAATGGTCAACAGGCGGACTTTGAGTTAAAATTTCCGGAGTCAAATCTCACATGTCACCGGCCTTTTCATTCTTTTTTATTTATTTTAATTGCGTTTTTTATATATTTTTTAATAACCGATCAAGGCTAGTTCACCCAGGTACTCATTTATTAATAACGTAATACATTAATGTATGACTCTAATAGTTAGTCGCTTGCAATTGACCCGAAAATTTCTCTGACAGCCCTGCTCGAACAATTAGACGAATAATGTGACAATGGAACATGAGTTCCGATTGTTATCCGGACCAGTAATTCAACTATCACGATATCAAGTCAATACATTTTCTAAGTCCTAAGTCAGTCGTTAGATCTTATTTAATATTTTTACGTTATAGTCATAGTCATCCTCCTTATCCGACTCTAAGTCGGGTTGGCACCAATTTGTTAAAACATGTTGTCACATGAATCGGCTAGATATTTTACAACCGGCCGCCTATCTGACATCAACTTACTTTTGTCGTCTTTGATACCTCAGTATGAAAGAGGGTGGTCTATTCTACTCAACTGGATACCATACGCCTTTTGCGACACCTCGGTGAGAAAGGGGTTCGTCTATTCTAATCAGCCGGATACCACACGGCAGGTCAACTTGCCTTAGTCGTCTTTTACGACACCTCGGTAAGACACAGGGTGGGGTATTCTATTCAGGCGCATACCAAGTTTAACCGGATTTTACCGGATAAAACCGAACTTATACCAGATAAAAACTTTTATGAATATTTATTGTTTTGGAAAAAAATACCCATACTAAATGATGGTAGATTTTAAACTTTCGCGATTCATACTTATTATTATACAAACGGGTCATATTGGGATAAAATCGAGTTACCTTTGTATAAGGTTTACATTTCTTCATAATTCCTTTCACCGTGGTCACGAATAACCCAGTCATATCGTGACCACGGCGGATACAACTTTAACCTAGTCAGTTCGTGACCACGGTTGAATCAATTCTAACTCAGTTCGTGACCACGGCGGGTGCAACTCTGACTCAGTCAGTTCGTGACCACTGTTGAAGCAAATCCGACTCAGTTATTTCGTGATCACGGTGGATGCAACTCTGACTCAGTAAGGTCATAACCACGGTTGAAGCAACTCTGACTCAGTCAGTTCGTGACCACGGTTGAATCGACTCTGACTTAGTCAGTTCGTCTGACGGTGGATAACTTAACAAAGGTAAGTAAGGTCGATCTTATCGCGATGTGACCCGTATATTTATATAATCATAAATTATATCAAAAACAGAGCCTTCAGAGCCATTCCAGAATTTCAATAATTCTCCATATATTTCCGTATTAAAAGATATAATAAATTGTACCAACCGATACAATATCGAATTACCAATATTGGTTCCTTTATTGAAACCTTTTGAATCCGAAGTTGGAAACAATTAAATGGCAGGCCGAGGAAGTAAAGATATTAAATAACCAATGTAAATAGGTATCATAAATATTGCTTATTCCTGCCCACCGGGCTTTATTTTGTGTTTATATAATATCTAGCTGTGACAGCAGCTTCGCCTGCATGGAAATCAGTGTATTAAAAAAAAATTCCCGAATTATTATTTTGAACATAAAAGTACTTATCGTGAATCAATTATAAGAGATTTTTGAATAAAAATTTTCTTTCACCGTTTCACTAAGTAAACGCACGCAAGAAAAGCTTTAAATTTAGCCGTTATTTTTTATTGCTGCTCGTGTCCTATTCATCTTAACGTGATGTTATACAGTCTTGTATAACATCACGTTAAGATGATGTATTTTTCAGTTCCTGAGATTAACGGGTTCAAAGAATCAAAGAAACAAACAAACTTTTCAGCTTTATATTATTAGAATAGATAACCAAACTTCAAGTCTGATTATATCGTTCAAACACAGATATTTCAACATCAAGAAAAAATTGGCTTTGCATATAAGAAACAAAGCCAGCGGTGCGACCTTGCGACTCTATTGAGGGGATCATGGGTTTAAATACCAGGGAGGCAACAAAGAATTTTTGTGATAAAACTTACGTGATTGATACTAACAATTTAGCATACGCATTTCAGTGAAGCAAGAAAAACGTAAGTGAACCTGCATATCTCTATAGAAATCTGGGAATATGTTTAACCTAGCAATCCTTATTGACGCAGATTGGTGGATCTTAGTTTCTCTCTAAAAAAGGAGGGGGCCTTTGCCCAGCAGTGGGATAATAAAAAGCCACTACTTTACTTTTTTTACTAGCCGATACTCCTTTATAGAATCTACATCCAAATAAGTTCAGCAGTTTGGTAAAAAATTCAATTTCTTATTTATTACTCTGAAATGTTTACGTTAAATCAAGGTTAGATGTCGAATAAAAATAAAAAAACATTTCCGTTCCGAATATTTAATAACACCGGAATGTGAATTCTGAAACAAAAATTAATTTAACAATTTGTATTCAATATTCTGTCCCTTCTGAGAATTTTGATTGCTTCAATGCGGTAATCTTTAATTTTTGTTTAGTATATTATTTCGCTCCGCACTATTCTTATCTTACTTTTCTCACATCACATTTTAAACTTTTCATTTTACTTGGGTAAGGAGACGTGGCGGTTTTTTTTATCCATTTTCCTACTACAACACTCTTACATATTGTCATGTAATATGTAATCACTAATTATTAATGAATATTTACTTTTGGACTTAATATATATTATGTGAAACGAAACGGAAACTCTTTAAATGGAAATGCTTTATAGTAACTGTATCCTATCCTATCCTATGACTGGTCCGTTGGCGCAGTGGGTAGTGATCCTGCCTTCAGCTCCGCAGGTAGCGGGTTCGATTCCCGCCGAGGGCCAACGTTTTCTATACATGAATTTGTTGGTCTTTGAGCCTGGGTGTATATTTGTATGTAACTATGTATTTAAAAATATATATAAGTATATATTCACCAGTTGTCTGTCTACCATAACACAAGTATTAAGTTACTTACTTTGGGGACGGAAGACCGTGTGTTTAAGTGTCCCATATATTTATAATTTATTTATATTTATATCCTACTAATATTATAAATGCGAAAGTTTGTGTACTATGTTTATTACCATTTCACGGCAAATCCGCTGACCCAATATCGATGAAATTTGGCACAATTATGCCTTATACACCCGAATAACATAAAGGCTATAGAAATCTTTTTAATTCTGCAGGAATACGATGACATTGAAAAGTGTCGTCTATTATCGACCTATCACACGACAACAGTCCACGCGAACGGAGTCACTGGCAAAATCTAGTCCTACATATATGCCGGAATTATATTCTCAAGCGAATCTAAAATTAATAATAGCGTCATCTGTACTAATGCGAGAACGACGTACTAAATTCATAATTTGAATCCGAGGCAAAGTACGAGCGAAGTAGTAAATTCTGTAACTTGTCACTACTCAAGTAGATGCACTTAAACTATTAGGGACTAGAGTGTTCCTAACAAGGTTAATAATTCAGAAGATAAATTGCTAATTGCTTTAAGGCTATGCATTTCCCTTGTTCAATACGACCGACACGTGATACAATATCAAAAACATATATAGCATTCTTATAAGGAAAACTATTTTAAAGGTTAATTTTCTCTTATGTCATCATTCTCCTGCCCTTAACCCATTCTAAGTGGGGTCCGCAAAACATGTTATAAACATGTTGTCACGTGATTTGGCTAGGTATTTTACGACCGGCCACCAGCCTGAATGAACTTACCTTAATCGTATTTTACGACACCTCGGTAAGAAAGGGGATGGTCTGTTTACTCGACCGGATGCCACACGGCGAGTCAACTTAGCTGAGTCGTCTTTTACAAAACCTCGGTAAGCAACGAGGTTGATCTATTCTACTCAGCCGGATATCACACGGCGGGTTGACTTACCTAAACGCGGATTATAGCAAAATAGTCATAACTTATGAACCATATTCAAATTCAAAATATTCTTTATTCAAATAAACTTGTAAACAAGTGCTTCTGAATCGTCAACTCTACTGCTGGTTCGAAAAGCTGTTCCTACCAGAAGAGCCAGCAAGAAACTCGACGGTTGCTCTTTTAAAAATACAATTCTTAATACTAGTTACATTTACATATTCAAATTCAAATTCAAAATATTCTTTATTCAAATAAACTTGTAAACAAGTGCTTTTGAATCGTCAACTCTACCGCTGGTTCGGAAAGCTGTTCCTACCGAGAAGAGCCAGCAAGAAACTCGGCGGTTGCTCTTTTAAACATATAATTCTTAATACTATTTACATTCAGACGTTACTGTCTTGTACAGGTTCAAAGAGAGCTATATCCACACATTCTTATCTTCTAAATAATCTTATAAGAATAACTATTTAGATTCTTTATATTCATATTCATAGCACAAAATTTATGTAATACCTACAGCAAAGTTATAGTTACACCATGGCAATCTATTAAAGGGTTCTGAAGAGGATTTAATATAAAATGATAGTAAAGGAAAGTGATCTCTGATATAGGCTGACTCAAGTTTTACGAACCCTTTCGGTTTTTCTTCGTATTAGATTGAGCCGTGTCTATAAAATATTTTTATGCTACCCATTTTTTTTGGCAAACACGTTATTCGTTTGCATAAGATTGTCAGTTTGGTAACTAGATTTGCATAGATTGTGAGATGCTCGCCTTTGTTGTACGTTATATGGAATCAATACAGAACATTTTAGACATTAGCTTACGTGTAGTTAATATAGAAACTTTAACCACCTAATTACCTTATCGACTATGCTACCGACAATATTGATTCTTAATTAAGCTTGAGATAGAGAAAATGAGATACTAAATATGTATTTTATCTTTAAGTTACTATAAGGTGAGCATTATTTTTCTTTAGTTATAATAATAATTAGATTTTACCCGCAACTTCGTTCGCGTAATAATAAATGGCACTTTTCAATGTCAACCTATTCCTGTACAATTCATAGGATTTCTATAGTCTATATGTCATTCCGGTGTATAAAGAGTAATTGTGCCAAATTTCATTGAAATTGGTTCAGCGGATTTGCTTACAAACTTACGCTATTATAATATTAGTAGGATAAGATAAATACGGCATGTTTAGTGAGTGATACATAATCTGGAATTTTTCGAATTTTTTTCTTGTAAATATTTTTAAAATGTCAACTTATAAATGTATTTTTGTTACAAAAACAACTTTATTTAAACGAAAAAAAAGTAATTAAAAGTAATTTAGAGCACAGTTTTGCCATTTTTATGACTTTATTTTTTATTTATTTTGAATAGCTAGGTGGCACAGGTGGCAGTGACCCTGGCTTCAACTCCGCGGGTCGTAAGTTTGATTCCCGCCGAGCGCCAACATTTTCTGAATACAGATTGTTGGATTGTTGATTATATATGTATTTAAAAATTATATATTTACCAGTTGTCTGTCGCCTATAAATCAAGTGTTAAGTTACGTTGTATATTTATTTATTTCACATCGCTGAATTAATACAAAAAATTTAAAAACTTTTCTAATAATTTTATTGCACTTTTCTAATAAGAAACTTTAAGCGCTTTCAATAATATTTGTAACGATATATAAACGATTCATCATCCTCCTGCCCTTATCCCACTCATATGGGGTCGGCACAACATGTTATAAACATGCTGTCACATGATTTGGCTGCATTTTTACGACCGGCCGCCTGCCTGACGTCAACTTACCTTAGTCGTATTTTACGACACCTCGGTAAGAAAGAGGGTGGTCTATTTTACTAAACCGGATATCACACGGTGGGTCAACTTACCTTAGTTGCCTTTTACGACACCTCAGTAAGAAATGAGGGTGGTATTCTATTCAGCCGGATACCTACGGCTAAATATAATATTATAGTAAACATTATATTTAGACGTAGTTTCATAAAGTTCCAACCACATTCGATATTATTCTAAGGATACTTAATAAACTTTCAAGTTATAAAGTTTCCTAATAATACCATTGGAAGTAGCTCAATACTCCAATAGTGCGCTCATGGGAAGAAAACTTATATCATTTGTGTGAACCACCCGTTGAAGATTCATCGATGCCTATCAATTATGCTATGATATATCATAATTGATAGGCATGCCGTCTAGGAGGAGTAGAATAATCCACTTCTTACCGAGGTGTCATAAATCGACCGGCCGTGTGGTATTCGGCTGACTAGAACAAACCACTAGGATATAATAGGAATACCACAATTCCGTTCCGAGATGCACTTCTCTTGAATGACGAACAAAGACTGAATGTCACTGAAACATTTTATCAATAGGAAGACTCAATCGGAAACAACACGTCACAGTGTTGCCACCATTTTAATCAAAAAGGGCGCGATACTCTTGTTTCATGACTGTGTTGCTATAAAATACAAAGCGGAAGTTAATGGCGACAACAGTAGTTATAGGTATTGTCTTTTTGAAGCAAATTTTGTAAGACATCTTCAGATTCGTGATTGGGTATCTTCGAAGTAATACAAGTTGCGAAAATTCTGATTGTAAAACTTTAAGTACCTCATTAAAGGTGACCATTTTTTTACATGTTATCCAGACAGGCAAAAAAACCCAAAAAGGTGTACAGTAAAGTAGCGACCTATTACTATGTCACTGCAGGGAAATGTCTTTTCAAATCTGTCATCTGTCCTTAGAGAGTAGTAATACAGGCTACCCACATCTATGTCGTGATTTATGGGAAAGTATGATAAATATTAAATATGAATCAGTCGCATAATACCCGGGCTTCGAACCCGCAACCCTAGGGCAGCTTCCTACATGTGTGACCAGGAGGCGAAGGAAAGCAGCACGGGTCGGCGCAGAAAAAATAAACATTCGATACCTATTGACATAGCGTGCGTGTAAACGCAAATAAAATGCGGTGCGGTGCGTTACGAATTGAGGCGAACGCGATGGCTTGGAATTTTTGCACGAACTGAACGCTTTGCACCGAGATTTTAATGAAAATGTTTAATGGCAACTGAAAAACGGAGGATGTAGGGCAGTGATGATAAAGGACATAGCCGATGCTTCATACACTGCGCTAAATACGCATCGGATCGTTACGTAATCGCGTTTGCGTTGAATTGCTCAAGTAGGACTCTTAAGAGTCACACAGTTGCACAGTTCAATTTAATCGCAGCCTTCCACAAAAGTTCCAATAAAATACTTCATACCTTTTACCTTCGTAAATAATTCTATTGCTAAACATACAACGGTTAAAATAACAACAACACTATGTCTGAACATGAAATAACGTCATGATAAATGACGCAATGTAAAACGAAATGCAAACGAATTTTTAAAAAGACATTCGTAATATCTTAGTCTGACGTTTTCGGTTAACTTGGATGAATTTATGCGCAAGATGTTTGCTCTCTGCTCATAAATTCAAACGCGTTGTTTGCTAGGCAGAGCATGCAAGCAGTTAGTTATTTAAAATGCATACGATCTTAATATATCTAGGTATGTACAGCTTTCGTCTGTACTAGTTTATAATGTTAATTATAGTTAATATATCCTCCTGCCCTTATCCCACTCTAAGTGGGGTCGGCACAACATGTTATAAACATGCTGTAACATGATTCGGCTGTGTTTTTACTACCGGCCGCCTGCCTGACGTCAACTTACCTTTACGACAACCTCGGTAAGAAGGGTGGTCTATTCTACTCAACTGGATGCCACACGGTGGGTTAACTTATCTTAGTCCCTTTTCCGATACCTCGGTAAGAAATGAGGGTGGTCTATTCTACTCAGCCGGATACCACACGGCGGGTTGTCTTACCTTAGTCACCTTTTACGACACCTCGGTAAGAAATGAGGGTGGTACTATTCTACTTAGCCGGATACCACACGGCACAAAATATTAAATAAAAATTGACTTGTTCATCTGCTGATTGTTCTCAATCCTTAAATATCTCATACATAACAAAATCATTGTTTTATTTATAGATATCATCATTGATTCGTTTCATTGCTTCGCTTATGGCTAAATTCGTGAAGGCCTCGATATTGGTATATGCAGCTTTATAAAAATACTAGGGAATATTCATTAATTGATGCATTATTTTAGGAAGATGATTGTGCGGCAATCCTGAAATTTTGTATTTATTTTTTATCTCTTCTAACATTTTTTCATTTCATTTATAATTTTTATAATTATTATTATTATTTTTCCATTTCGATTTTTTTTTAAATTACAATTTACTTGTAATTTTATTACTAATATAATTGTATTACTTACAAAGTGGACTCTAATTGTCCTAAATAAAGATTTACTATTATTATTATTATTATTAATCTACATAAAACAATTTTATAACAATAAACAAAATTCCCTTCTAAAAAGAAGTTGTAGCAATATTGAAAGCTTTCGGTAAATACACAAGAAACTAAATATATTTACGTACCACACAAAACGTTTTCAAATATGTAACTAGGACTCGGAACTATGCATCTCAAGTCATATTTTAGTCATGGAATGGAACCGAAAATTCTTTTGTACACTTGGGAATAACACAGGTGTGTGAAAGTTGAAAATAAAATTTTGTCACTCAAGTTATAGAATGGATTTAAAAATTGTTTTATACAAAAGCACACGATATTAAAATAATTTTCTGCGTAGGAAATGAGATATGGGACATGCTATATACTTTTTCTACTAACATTCAGCATAAACAAGATTTCATTATGGCGTTTCTTTATGTAATATACTAATTTATTTATTTATTTTATTTATTTATTTATGTACCATAAAAAATGTTGAAAAAAAAACATTATTGGTAAAAAAGTGCACAAAGGTCAACTTATCCCTATGACAGAGATCTCTGCCAGCTAACCTACGAAGTGATTGTCCGGCTTCACGTCGCTGTGGCTCAGTCTGACAGTTTAAAAAAAGGTTATTACATAACAAGTACTTTATTGTATAAATACGCTTAATTATGTACTGTATTATTTTTTTCTATTATGAAAAAATTGGATTTTTTTATCCTATATGTTAACCCGATATATATAAGCTTGAATTGTAAATTGTATCACTCATCGGACTCTATCGGATTAGCCGTGAATGCGTTACAGACAGGCCGCGAGACATTTGCGTTTATTAGTACGAAAAAGGGCAACATATAAAAAGTTTATACAAAAACTACTACAACAGCACAAATTTAAATAAATCGAATCGAATCAATGTAATTAGGACACGTCGCAGCCAATACCGCCTTAAAGACATGCTGGAAATAATCTTATTTATTCGCTCCCAACTTAATAAAGCCCGCCTTACCAGACACGAGACCGACCAGCCGCACCGAATTTCAAATCAGCGATCTACATGAATAAAGATTAACGCAATTTGAATTAAGGCACATTTCTATGTACGATATAGTTTACGAACCTTGGTAATTATAAAGGCGCCGTGTGTTGTGTGTGTGTTTTGTGTGAGTATTACTAAGATTTTTCGATTACAACACTGCTGTCGTCTTTTAGAAAAATCAGGTTATTTTGTACATAATATGTACGCTTCATTCGTTCCCCTTGAGCAAGTGAAGTCTAGCTGGGCTTTTACCGTTTACAACTTCGTATGGTGATTGCAAGGTGTCGGTGTAACCTTCGGTGGTTGCATGGTTTTAAGAGCAGAGGAGTAGTTAATGCATCACGTCCGCAAATTCACTTCCTCAACATGTTTTTAGTAGTTTAGGAAGTTAATAATGAAAGATAACTCGGATATGGCATTATCATTGCGCTTTTCTTTAATTTCAGTCACTTACCGTATCCATTCGTAAACCTTTAGACAATACTTTAAGGTATTGTCATAAAAACAAAATTTAAAATCGACTCCTAGCGCCCAGATACTGTATAAATCTTTAATTTAAAATAGGTGTCAATTAAATCAATTATTTGGTGTAATTTATGCAAGATATTTTCGTATTGAAATACGGAGCAACGCTTGTTATTTATTGCTCTGCGTGACTGTGGATCAGGGAGAGAAAAAGGCTGAGAGAAGTGGTTTCCGAAATTGCTAAAAGTAAATTGAGATGCGCAGGACATGTGGCACGCATGAGCAATACTAGTTAAACCAAACTATTTCTGGAATGGACACCGCGTGCTAACAGCAGATCACCATGCCATCATCTCAGGCGATATGCAGGTCGAGACTAGATATATAAGGCAAGAATGCCGAGTATGGAAGGACAAGCAAGGGTCTACATCTAGGACTTTCCTATTAACACCAACCAAACAGACTTTTACAAGTAGAAATCTTTGAATATATTGTACTTACTCATAATGTAATACGTTTAACACTTTTAAATAAAATTATCCACCACGAAAACAATTTAATATGTTCACCAATTTTGTAGAAGTAAATCCAATTCGCGTTCACCTTCCAAGAAGTCCAAGAAACTCGCACTGTCAAAACGTCTCAAAACATTTACCTTACATCATGTGAGGTTAATTTGTGATAACATAATTCCGACTTCATGAATATTTTAATTCATTTGAGAATTGTTTCGATACACAAATTTACATCAGTTACGGTTTTTCTCCATAATTTATTTTTCCTAATTTGTTCCTTCAAATCTGCATTATTTGCGGAATTCCCTTATTTAATAAATATATTAGGATGCTCGAAACGCCGTGTGGTATCCGGCTGAATAGAATAGAATATATGAATATACAAGGTAAGTTACACATCTCAACCCGCATATACTACATGTATTATTAGAGAAATCTTAACAAAGCTTGAATTAAATTTATATCAATAATAATTCACAATTAATTTAATTACCATGTTGATACATATCATTGTACACCCAAAACCCACAATTAATGACAAATCCATTAAACCAATTAAACTTCAATGTGATACTAGTTCCACGTTCATTACGTATTCATTGAAACATTATTACATACAGTTGACGTCTCTATTTCGACGAAAATAGCTTTAAGCTTGATTAATTGACTGTAAAGTATATAAATTTTTTCAGTATATAAAATTCTTTTTAAATAATTTTTTTTAAGTCTATAATATTCTACTCAGCTGGATACCACACGGCGCGCTAAATTGCATGAAAATCTGGTTAGTTAATATACTTCCATACTCACAAACTTTCGCATTTATAATATTAG
Source organism: Morpho helenor (assembly GCA_029227775.1). Classification (NCBI taxonomy): domain Eukaryota; kingdom Metazoa; phylum Arthropoda; class Insecta; order Lepidoptera; family Nymphalidae; genus Morpho; species Morpho helenor. The sequence goes on from JARGCU010000006.1 coordinate 8,976,457, forward strand.
TAGGATAGGATATGTGAGGATAAACTAAATATTTTATAAAATAAGTTGTTTGTATCGATACCTATAAAAATTTACATAATTTACTTTAAAATCTAATTATATTTTTGGGCAACGGCTGTATTAGATAATTAGGAAGGGCGAAGATAAATTTTTTGTGCCATTTCTATTCAATTCTCATTCTACATTCCGACCCGGAACATTTACGGAATGTGACATTAGCTATTCATGAGGCGATGAGTCAAACGACCTTGTGTGACCTTTTGCACATTAAATTACGACTTCATTTGCAACGAAAACAGTTCAATTTCATTATCATTATCTTCCTGCCCTTATCCCACTCTAAGTGGGGTCGGCACAACATGTTATAAACATGCTGTCACATGATTTGGCTGCGTTTTTACGACCGGCCGCCTGCCCGACGTCAGTTGACGTCGGGCAGGCGGCCTTACCTTACTCGTATTTACCTTACCTTAGTCGTATTTTACGACACCTCGGTAAGAAATGAGGTTGGTCTATTCTACTAAACCGGATACCACACGGCGGGTCGACTTACCTTAGTCGCCTTTTACGACACCTTAGTAAGAAATGAGTTCAATTTCATTATATCTTAGAATAATAGCCCAAAGCTGGGCAAAGACCTAAATCAAAGGAGAGGAGAATTACACCTTAAAGTGTAAAAAATATCTCATAAGCGTTTTATTATATAATAGCAATCGCCAGCGGCTCCGCCCACGTGGAAAGATTAAAACCGTAATATAATGTTTTGATAACCATCAAATTAGTTATAGTGTATTAACCTTAAAAGATATATATATTGTCGCGGACCGTTATTTAGAACTTTTAGAGGGGAACAATTTTGTAATACATGATTTTTGAATAACTATTTCCGTATGCCCAGCGCACGCAAGGAAAGCTTTAAATTTTGCCGTTGTCGTACCATTTTTATTGCTGCTCCTATCCTATTTATCTTAGCTTGATGGTTTAGCCCATAGCCTTCCTCGATAAGTGGACTACCTTACACTGAAAGAATTTTTCAAATCGGCCCAGTAGTTCCTGAGATCGCTAAATTTATGTATATTATTTCTTATAATGTCTTATACTAATGTTAGAAACTAGAAAATCTGTCTGTTATCCTTTAACGGCTACGCTGGACGAACATTAATGAAATATGGCACAAGTACGTTGTCGAGGGTACTTAGACTCTTTAGTTGGCTCGAAAAATTAGCGGGTATAACTTGTAAGAAATCAAATATAATATCTATTATTAAAATAGATATTATATTTGATAGAATTTTAAATACTGCTATATATAGAAGCTTTTGGATATTCGTTTACATATATAAATTGCATATCATGATTTTGTTCTGTTACACAGATAAAACGTGAAATATCCGTACATATAACTCTTATCTTTGGGATTAAAAACATTACGTTAAAATATCCAGGTTTCGCGACGAGCTTATGTAGAATTTAATCTCCCATTTGTACGATTCAGTGTTTGTCGCGAGGAGATAAAATTGAGTTGGATAAAAATTGTTATGGTTCAGGAAAAGCTTAAAGTTTCAAATTGCATACAGTGTACCTTTGGCGGTTTTTAACGAGGTTAAACAGATAAGCAAATGTTGAACTGTAAAAAAATAGACAACCAGTAGATCAAAAAAAAAGTAAATGAAGTTTTAATAGAAATAGATAATTATTTATTTAATTTTTATAAATAATTACAAAAAATACAGACCTTCTAATAAGCATTAAAAATACTTGTGTCAGAATTCTATAACAAAGGATAACATTTATTAGCGTAAAGTAACATAAAAATTTTCTTAATAGTTTCTAATTTAAAGCGTTTGTTTATGGGTGTGTGTGCATGTAAATCTATATATGAAAGATGTACGTAGTAATAAAACTTCAGTATCTACATATTTTAAGCCAATAAGATATAGTATTTTTCCAGTTATGGGAAGTCACGTAAGTTGACAGAATTAAAAATAAATCATTTCATCGGCTCAGAATTTGTTAAATAGATACGGTGAGAATTTTACTAAGACATTATCAAGCAATTCTAACACGACTTTCATTACGCTATTTGATGCTAGTAATGTTTAAATTCTTCACTCTAAGAAATGTCTTTTTTTATCGAAAGTCTAATTTTATAGCGGGAAATAAACCACCTCGTAATACTAATAAGTATTATAATCTCTATAGAAAGTTGAGGAATTATATAATATAAATTGTAAATTGTAAAGTAATAAATCCTTTATGTCGCCATTTTATTGTTTATCTGTGTGCTTTGAACTTTCAATTTTTGTATAATAGATGTCACGGACAAAATTCACGAAACAGAAATATAATTTCCCGTTTTTATTATTCTTACTAATACTTTTAGTAGGGCTATTAATTTTTGACGCTACAAAAATAATCAATAAGTGTCATTACCATTGACTCTTGTTCCCACTGTCCTCTTTACACTCATTTAGAGTGTAGTATTAGTATACATTAGAGCTTTAGTGTAGATTACCTTTCAAACTTACAACTACAAACCTCTAATGAACTCATGAACAAATAAACTAAAACAAACAGCTTTGCAACCGCAACATGTATTTGTTAATATTTCACGATAAACTATTTGGCCGCTGTGTACATGTGAAGTGTTAAACTAATCGAACAAATCTAATATTGCAGGTGTAATGCCATACCTAATATATCATAATTAACACTTCATTAAATACTCTACTAAGATATTGTTCAATTCGCATTATGCCATTTCTCCGCCCATGTAATCATTATAAGCTACTCCACTAAGATAAAAGATTGCTTAAAAAATGTACTCACTCAATCTTTTCGCTTCCTTTAAGGTTTTTAAGCGAAGTCATTAACAATAAATTTGTGTTGCGTTAAATTTAAATAAATCTCTACCGATTACCCAAATAATGCTTGATGATTTAAAAGAAATTAGTGTCCGCCGTGTGGTATCCGGCTGAGTAGAAGAGACCACCGTCATTTCTTTCGTCATTTCTTAGCGAGGTGTCGTAAAGGGCGACTAAGGTAAGTTGACCCGCCTTGTGGCATCCGGCTGAGGGAGTAGACCACCCTCATTTCTTACCTAGGTGTCGTAAAAGGCGACTAAGGTGAGATGACGTTAGGCAAGCGGCCCCTAAAATAAGTCGCCAAATTATTTCATGTTTAAAACATGCTGTGCCGATTCCCCTTAGAGTGTGATGAGGCCAGGAGAATGATGATGATTAAAAAGTATTTTGTTTCCATTTTGATTCTCGCACTACTATATACTTCACTATAAGCGAAGCCACGTGAAAAGACTATTAATTCAATTTACCAGGTACTTGAATATATAAGGAATCTAAATTTCAATTATAATAGAATTACGATAGTACCGTTTCGTTTACTTTAGGCCGCCTACGGACGGACGGCAACGACTGAATACTGATTTTATCTGATGCATCATATATTTTATACGCCCACGGACTCTTCAAGGTATTTTCATCTTTACAAACACTTTTTATATCTCTCTTTTGTATGACAGTATTATTAATATTAGTAATGCAGGTAAATTAACCACGTATGAATAAATTAAATCAAATTTGCTTTGTGAGTTTGTCGTGGAGTCTATCTGCTGACGATGCTTCGGTTATGGGGCGAAACAATTGTTGATATTGTGGTGGTAAATGTGTGCAGTGCTTGTGTATTGGTGTGTTATCGCTGGCGGGTAGTGCATGAGTAATAATTTTACAAATTCTGCATGGATCAGGTATGACAACGAATAGTACACTCTACATTTAGCATTCCATACATTTTCTTTTATCGCGAATTATAGCAAAATAATATTTTCATTAGTTTTTTATTTTGGATTACATAAATGTTTTTTATTTATAAAGTTTGTTTATACTTATAGATATTGTGATTTTTTTAAAGGTTTATCTTGCAAACAATATACAAGCGACCTGCAAAATTATACCAAACTCCCTAGATTTAAATATTCGGATGAAAAAGGATTGGAAATTATACTAATGTTACATCTCAGATTATATAAAGGTAATCTGGTTACACCCAGTGAGTAATAATTGAACAAAAAAATCTTATAACCACGATATACTTTCGTTTCTCCTTAGGAAGAATATATTATTTTTTTATTTAAAGTAACGGCCTGTTTCTATATCACTGTTGTGCATAGGACTACTGTCTCCGTTTTTTTGAGAGAAGGATTGGCGTTAAGACCTACCACGCTGCTCCAATGCGGATTGGTTGGTTACAAGTATCCCTATAATTCTCTATGCAGGTTTCCTCACGATGTTTCCTTCACCGAAAAGCGGGCGATAAATTTCATTTATCAATTAGACGTAAGTTTTGATAGAAACTTATTGGTGCCTACCTGCGGTTTGAACCCATGATCGTAAACCTAAGGCTAGGTTTTTTTTACTTGCGGGGCTTTTTTTGAGGGGGGGCTTATCTTTCGAAGGGTCTCTACCCGGAGGAGGTGTTTTCTGGGATCAGAGGTGTTGGCGGGGATGGGGGCAATGTGTTCATCGATACCCTGTCCTTGCCATCGGCAGCGTGGTGAAGCACACAGGTCGTTTTAATCGACATAATAGCCGACTGTCCCCGTCGGGCGGCGGTATCCATAAGGGGTTTTTCCTTTCTGGGTCACCATTTGACGAACGTTTACCCCTCGAAATATTCTTTGCCAGGGATTATAATAGGGTATTCTCTAAGAAAATATCTACTTATTAACTTTTACATATATTGTTTGCATCGTTTGTCTTCACCCTTATTAGCTATAAACTTTAATATGTACGATAAGCGGATTAATATACGCGTAGGTTGTTATCTATTCATAATATTGTATCAATAATTACACGCTTAATTTAATAATAAATAACCCTTTGATATACCTATTATTAGTTGGAAGATTAATTTTAATTTAATGTCCCAGCTCCGCTCTCGTTTGTATTTAATTCAAATAGTCAGAAGTGGTTTTAGAGTTCCAAGAATATAACAAAAAGCTATCTGAACACGTTTCATACGTACTATAGTATTCCCAACCGTTTATTTAACTTTTTATATATACAGTTACACGCATATGAAGTGATAAATCGATTAAAACATCTACGTAAATAAAATCGATTGTTTTAAAAAAGTGGTGATGGTGATCACTTGAGGGTAATCTGTCTCTCTTTTATATGTATGATTAGACAATGATGAAGTATACGAGTTTTATCTTCCCTCTCATTATTTATCGTGTTATTGTCACTTACCGACCTGCCTATGGGACCCGTTCTTTTTTTTTAATGTGAGGAAACCCTTTTAGGTATAGTCATCGTCTGATGTATGCTCCACTACGCTAATAGTGGCGGGGACTGGGTACCGTTGTACACATTGCCCCCTTCTCGCCAGCAGCGGCTCAATACCCCGGAGAACGCCACCTCCGGGTCGGGGCCTTTTTTTAATGTCAGGAAAACCCATTATGGCTCGTCACCGCCAGACGGGGGCGAGCAGCGGGTATGTCGGACTCTCACCGACTAAAAACCTGACAGCGCTCCACCACGCTGCTGGTGGCGGAGACAGGGTACCGTTGTACACATTGCCCCCTTCTCGCCAGCAGCGGCTCTGTGCCCCGGAGAGCGCAACCTCTGGGTCGAGGCCTCTCTAAACAGTAGCCCCTCCCTCCGCTAATCGATGCATCGGAACCACGATGCATCGACTGCCTCGGGGACTTTATAAGGTGGGCGTCCAATAAAACCCTGTTCGGAACGCCCGAAGATCCCCTTTAGGACGGCACGCGATGGTCTTGAGCGAGTCGCCTGCGCCCGGCTCGCCTGCGGCGGATCGGATCCAAGGGCTCGACTTCCCGGATCCGCTCCGCCACCTCCTTCCGTGAAATAACGTCCTCGCAGAAAGAGACCATCGCTGTTCATGATCTCTCCCCGTCCACCATGCCACGAACCACGTTGGCCAAGGAGAGAACATGCCTTACCTGTGCCACGAGTTCCGCCCGCTGAACCGCCCATGCTGGACTTTCCGCGAGCTTGTACCTATGAGCCTATGGCACCTCTACTCTGAGTTACATATGGTTAATTATAATTATGAAGACTTTACTCCTTCGAATTTCGTATTCAGTATATTTAATATGCAGGATTAAGTCAGACCTACGATGCACCTGATATTCCAGTCAACATTACGATGAAAACACATAAATGACACAATGGAAAGCAAAATGTAGCCGAGCCGTCTGCTCCATTTCTCCCATGAAATAGAGCTAGTGACTCGGCACGTTTTTATACGGTTTTCGCGCTGCCGTACATTACTGGGGTATCTATTATACCTATAAAGTACCACACTAGACGTTCCACTTTTGTTGTTTGATCGTGTAAGCTTCAGGGAAAGGATAATTTTACGGCATACTTTAACTTATATTCAGTAGCTAGGCAACCAAATATCCTAGCAGAAATAAACTAGTGCCCCAATTTGTCGTGTAGTCTATCACCCGACAATGTTTCGGTTACGGAGCGAAACGATTGTTGAGATTGTAGTAGTGAATGTGTGCTTGTATATTGTTGTGTTATTGGTGGAGGGTAGTGCATGAGTTTTTTATGAATTCTGCATGCATCAGGAGAGAGAGAGAAAGGATAGTACACTCTACTGTGTAAATTTACATATTTTCACTACTTTGTATTATGTACCTCCGCAAAGAAACGCTTAATTCTTAAAATTAGTGCCCCGACTATTTAAACATTGGTTCAATATTTATTTACTTAACAAGAAAGAATAAAACAGCAATAAAAACAAAACAAATTGCAGAGTACAACAGTTGGTCTTATCGCTAAGTAGCGATTTTTTCCAGACGACCTTAGGGATAAGGAAAACTAGGATGGCTTGTGTATACTAAAGTTAAATACATACTAATAATACACATGAATACATAGATGAGAGATCTGCATATCTTAAAAATAATAAATATCAAATATATAAACTAATAAATATTTTATTATAAACACTACAGTTATCATAAAAATCTTAATCGTTTCAATATTAATTGGGTTCCGAAATCAACGTACCGGTTGGGGGGGTCAGGGGCCTCCCCTGAGCTTTGTATTCATTTTTGTGATCAATTTAATTATCAATGTTTAATAACACGCTAATAATAATATGCTGTGAAATTCACTTCAAATTAACATTTGTTAATATAATTGCCTTGTTTATTTCTTTTACACAACTTCGATTTATGGATTGGAAAAAAACCTAGTAAACTTTTATTTAAATTTAGACCGTGTCTTATGCACAAATTATATAAGAACCGTACTTCACAAGTAAAACAGTTAGGCTATAAAATAGTTTAATAAAAGTCTTAGCAAATAAAAACTCCGCTTTTGCGAAAAATATTCATACTTGTCGGTGATAATAGATTTTTCGTTTACGACCTATCTTTTAGGGGCTATAAAAGGCTAGGTGTGCTAAATGAAACTTGTACTAACTTTAATAGTGTTGTAACGTTTTAACGATAAGAAGAAAAACCTTAGTAATGCGAAAATGACTACTTCAACAAGAATTCAAGCTCATAGAACGAACTGTATTTACAAGGAGTGTTTACTTACGTGAAAATAGGTTGGTAACCTTATACCATTTACCATTATTTTTTAATTTATATAGGAGGAGTAAGTAAGGAGTTTTTTTGAATTTGAATATCAGCATAACAAAACGCTTTTACAAAGAAAAAATCTCATAATAACATTAACATTACTAAACTAAACCACAATTTTGACATCACCTTCCCTCATGTTTAAATTATATGAAGAACTAGTGAATATAACGAAATTGCTGTACTTTATGTTTTAACTGACAATTTTTAATCTATTTGTCCCAGTTAATTTTTTTCATCAAGAACAAATTCTAATTCTAATATCTCTTCTAATCTAATTGAAAACTTGACTTAAAAATGTGTTCAAAAATAATATTTCGTCGTATTTGTTTTGTTGGCCTTTAAGTTTTTTCCCGGACTTGTCTGGTTTCTTTTCTAAGCTCATGTATACATATAAAAGATTAAAATTTCAAATATTACAAAAAGATCCTACCAAAATAATATATCATCATCATCCTCTCGCCCTTATCCCACTTTAAGTGGGGTCAACATAACTTATTATTAACTTAGGGTGGCCTTTTCTACTCATCCGAATACTACACGGCATTACAAAAGTAATATAATAAAATCTTTAAAGAATTATTACGAAGAACAATCTTCTACAATATTATTTTCTTTGTTATTTTTAAGAACATCAAAAGCGTACAATTAAGCCTATTTACTTACTAAAAACCGAAGCCACTCCTCTTCGAAAGCAATTAAAAAGTTTTTTAAAGTCTTAAATATTGTAAAACTAGAATAAGTAAAGTTAGGTAAAACACGAAGCAAATCCAATAAAAAAGTTTTACGTGCTGCACCTCCTACAAAAGGTTCATTCATTACATGCATCAAAACTTGTGCAAGAGTAATTGATGTAGACACCAATTAATTTCTGTACCATACTTTAGCTTACAATATTTCTAAAATTGTTGCCAGTTAATTTAAAAAGAAATTTCTAATTACACATCAAGAAAAGCTGCACTTTTCACAGTAAATTCATTTCTGACTGAAGAGCTTAAGAAATGTACAAAAATCATTTGAAGAAAATTATATAACTTACTTTCAGCTGAGCTTTTAGTAAACTGTTAGAACGCTTCGTTCAAATTTTTAAATCCAATTTCACGTTAGAGGCAGATTTACAAAAACATTTCTCAATACAGCTTAAAAGCAATATGTATTATATGACTCGTTTAAATATACATTGATATACCTTTTATTGATTAACAACTGAATCTAAAAGTTTATTTTCTTTTAGAATTAGGCGAGGGTATAAATGTTATAATAGATATTTTGCTTAATTTCGCATTTTTTAAATAATCTAAATTTGTTCTCATCCATACTTACTTCTACCTATAGGTACTTATATATACTAATATTATAAAGAGGAAAAAATTTTGTATGTCTGTTTGTAATGTTTTCACACAAAAACTACTAGACCGATTTCAAAAATTCTTTCACCATTGGAAAGCTGCAATTTTACTGAGTAACATAGGCTATGTTACATTAAAAAAAATAGGTATCCGTAATAAAAATGTAAGGAGGTGTATAAAATTATTTATTAAAATCTGTCATCACATCCTCTGTGGAAACTATTGATGATATATTAACAAAAATAAATCTATAGTCCGTAGGTAGCCTTTCCACTGCCATGAGATCGGTATGTATGCGGGTGAAACCGCGGGCTACTACTAGTTATAACACAAAGTACCAAAGTCTGTATGTGATCGACTTTCTCAAAATCTACTAAACGGATTTTTGTACGCTTTTAAGACTAAGGTAAATAGTGAATTACAGTTTTATGTAAATTTTGTTGAATTGTGAAAAACTCTGCTGCCTTGAATCGCATGCCGACCCCACTTAGAGTGGGATAAAGTCAGGAAGATGATATTATGAATTATTAATCACTACTAGGGTTAATTAAATGAAGAAATTTTTGTTATAAGTTGTTCCAAATTTATAATTGCATTTCGATTTAAAACTTTCTACACTTTCTAATGTTAAAATTTATTATTTACTGCCTCATATCAGTGCTAGTTTTCGAACAAGTTAGTTATGACAGTAATAACGGTGAATATCACGTTTTTCCAGCAAATGGCTTGCAATTAATAACTGGGGTAATGTCCGTAGTTTCAGAGCGCCGGCAGAAAACTGCCGAATCATGACAATTTGGAAATAACTCTCTATTGTCACTAAAATTGCTTGGTCCTTTTTATGGGACCGGTTTTTGTTAGTGAGACTGAACTGAAAATTAATATATAGTAAAAACTTTACAAACGATAACAATGCGTGGATATAGATATTGTTCGACCCTGTACAAGATAGAAACGATTAAATGTAAACTAGTATTAAGAATTATATTTTTAAAAGAGCAACCGCCGAGTTTCTTGCTGGCTCTTCTCGGTAGGAACAGCTTTCCGAACCAGCAGTAGAGTTGACGATTTAAAAGCACTTGTTTACAAGTTTATTTGAATAAAGAATATTTTGAATTTGAATTTAAAAAAAAACACCGATCGCATACAGACAGATAGCTCTTGGCGACTTTTTTAAAATATGTATACATCGTTATCAAATTTTTTATTTAATTATTTCCGGTATATTCTTTATTTTAATTGAAACTGAAAAAATTGCTTCTAGAGAGCTTCTAGAGCTTGATAGCTTCTAGAGTTGATAGCGGTGGCTCTTTTCAAAATATTTATCTTAGAGTTAATGTATAGAAAGTGGCTATACTCACGTCTTATTCTATCGGTACTTATTAGAAAACAAAGTACCAAAAAGCTGTCTGTCTGTATGTGATCCCCCGACTAGTTTTGAACCCATCCGTTTCAGACAGACAGATTTTCGCATTTATAATATTAGTAAGGATATTCATATAACTTTATCTCATACTAAACCCGAAACAAACACTTCGTTAAAAATCCCGCGTTCTGGTTTCTGAAATACAAACATCATGAAAAATTTCACGTTGCAATGTGCATTACATTGCAACGTGAAATTTTTCTCTCCACTTTTAAATTTCACCATCCGTAGGAAACAAATAAAAAATATGACGGTGAAGAACACAATTTCGTATTTTGTACTTAAAATTTTATAAACAGTTTTTTTTATTTTAGAAATAATTGCACGTAATCCATAAAATTTATATTCTGTAATTTTTTTTTTTCATTTACAGCAAAAATGTACAAGTTATATATATATATCTTAAACTTACACGCTAGGACTATACAAATAATACCCACGTGGTCTCAAGAATGCTGGCAGCGTTTCCGCGCTGAATCGCTAAGCTGATTCTTTGTGCGAAAAAGGAGCCAGCCCTCTTGTCACCTGTAGAGGCAATTAACCGTTGTGTTAAAACGGATAAAAAAAATTGCACTTTGACTCCATGGCCTCAACTGCGAACAGCACAAATACATAACTCTCGATGAGAGATGCATACTTCCGCCGTTTGCTGGATTCGGCCATTTCCGCAGCATCTCCAGGTCTTAACGCTAGGTTAAAACCCCGGGCAGGCAACATTGAGTTTTTCTATTAAAACTTACATGTCTTATTGATAATTGCAATTTATTACACGCTTAACACACGCACGAAAACATAGTGAGGAAACCTGCATATTTCTAGAGAATTCTAGGGAATATTAATAACCTACCAATCCGCAGTGGAGTACTGTGGTAGGTCTATGCTCCGATCCTTCTCTCCAAAAACGGAAAGAGGAGGCCTATGCTCATCATTCAGATAGAAAAAGGGTCGTTACTTTACCTTTCTATTTTTATCTAGAAAAATCTTTGTACTTCGTATTTTCAAATAACATATAAACAATGTATAGAGCCGCGTATATCTGGAACTATTTTCTCCTCACCTGTCGCATTGAAACACGTAAATCTTGATATAAAATGTACCTTAGTTAGTTTTTTCCTGTACTCCATTTCGCTTACTATCTCTTGGTGTATCAAATTTTAAATTACAATCACGGCTAATCTCTAATTTTTAATGAAATAGCAGTATAGGTTTTTTTTTGGTTAAATGATGGTCAATCATCTAATATCACAGCTATCACAGAACTATATATGTATAACATATATTGTTCATTTCTCCAAGTGATACTCACAACTTTGTGTGCATGGAATTTAGTGTTCAAATACCCTCGATTATATTTATTGTTTATTTCACAATTTCTGAAGGAAATAGCGCGATACGAGTATATACGCTGTATGGTATCCGGCTGAGTAGAATAGACCACCCTCATTTCTTACCAAAGTGTCGTAAAAGGCGACTAAGGTAAGTTGACTCGTCGCGTAGTATCCGGCTAAAAGAATATTCCACCCTCTTTTCTAACCGAGATGTCATAAAAAGGTAAGTTGACGTCAGGCAGGCGGCCTGTGGTAAAATACCTGTTACATGTTACATGTTTGTAGCAAATGCCGACCCCACTTAGAGTGGGATAAGGGCAGGAGGCAGGCAGGATGAATGATGATGATGATATAGCAATCATAGCAATAACATTTTTAACATCAATTTAGGTTCAAGATAATATAAAGGTTACGTCTTGGGATTCGGCCAGACCATTCCAATATAAATTGTCAACGGATACCATTGGGGATTTATTCAGCCGTGTGTTAATAATGTAATTACGGTGCTGTCTGAATCTGTTTTTCTGAACGTTAATGTTATAAATTGTTTATTAACGTATAATTTATTGTTCCCTCTTGTATTTCTCTATAATCATAATGTAATGTTTCTGTTACGAATGTACCATAAACGAATAGTATTTTTTTTCTTCAGTTTTTACGATTATGTGCAGTTTTTATCGTTGAAAATACTATTTCGATATTGTCTATTTGAACAATGGATTCCTCTATCGTCTTGTAAAGAAGAATTGGGTTTATCCCCTTAATGTTGCTCCGATGTGGATAAATAAGTTTTGCATAACATTTATTAGACATTATATACAGAATTTATGATGTTGTCACCGAAAAGCAAATAGCATATCGGAAATATAAATTAAAAACAAGTTTTTATAGAAACCTGATTGAACCTAAGACCACCAAATAATATTTACATCAGATAAATGTTCACTATATACAGAGTGGTATCAAAGATACATTAAATTATTCCACTGATCACTTAAAGCTACAAGATAACTTTGGCATAATTCAATCTTCGTACATAATTCAAATAAAATGTTTTCAAACAAAATAAATATAGAGATCTGGCTAACAAGTAATCGTTGACTGATCTGACGCGGTGCTCGATGTTGAAAAAACAAGAGAAAACTATAACATTATAGTTCTGTCTCCCTCGCACTTGTGTCTAGTCCCTCGGTCAACAATACGCATCACATACGAAATAACCTTGACCGAGAGAACGAAATAATTCCATTAGCTTAAATTATTTCACTTAATTAACTGAATACTGTTATGTAGGCTGCTGAGGTGTGTAGATACCTGGTATTAAAATTAATGTCATATTGTCGGTACCATCCTGTATAAGTCATAGAAAATAAGGTTAGCTGGTAGTTACTATGAGGGTGGCATTTGCTCAGCAAAAACAAACATAGTTATTATACTAAAGTAGGGGAGGCAACAGTGTCAATCGACGATAAAGAGTGCAAATGGGGTTAATTATCTGTCTTTTTTTTATGTACGATTAGACAAAGAACATCATAAAATATTCAGTATCCTTTTATTATTATTCCAAAATAATAAAAGTCACAAGTCCTAATGTACATCGCGTTATTTCTGCCGCCGTACTCATTGTGATCAGAATATAAATCTGGCATCTGATGGGGGTATATATTCAATTCGTTCGTTCGTGAAATCATATTACATTGACAATAGACAAAATGCGGTAAAAGAATTTTATGACGAGCATTTTCGACATTTATTTTGGAAATATGTTGTAGTTATTTACAATAATCTTTTTTGTCAGTCTATGTCTTTGAATTGTATATTTTGGGACCAAAAAATAGGTATAGACAAGCTATTTACACTTACTTTCTTTCTCTCACTTACTTTCTTTATGTACACTGTAGGCTTTGCACTAACTTCAGATATCACATTTTATATTTTAGGAACAATAAATAGATATAGACAAGCTACTTACATTCTTTCTCTCACTTACTTTCTTTATGTACAATGTAGGCTTTGCCACTAACTTCAGAAGCTCAAAATAAAAGTGTTTCATTTTTTAAGTTTTTATATTAAATTTAGCAAGCGAAGACGCAATTTTCAGTAACCTTAGATTTCACATTTTATTTAACAAAAAAATAAATTAGTCTATTATTAAGGAAGGCTTAGTTCCCCTAGATCCCGACGTCATAAGGTCCAAAGATTACAGTGTATTACATAATAGGGTCGTAGTTCCGTTCATCGGATAAGTAAAAAATAAAATCTCAATTAAATTTTAATTCAGTGACCATGTTTGTATCCTTACTAATATTATAAATGCGAAAGTCTGTCTGTCTGTCTTTCTGTCTGTCTGTCTGTCTGTCTGTCGGTTCCGTTTTCACGGTCAATCCGCTGAACCAATAACGATGAAATTTGGCACAAATTATACAGCGGGGTAACATATAGGCTATATAAATCCTGTTAATACAACAGGAATAAAATTCAGCAGGAATTAAATAGGATGACATTCAAAACGCCATCTATAATAAACCTATGGAACTTATTTTTACGATGTGTCAAAATCAAGTTTTTTTTTTCTTCCTTTCGCCCGTTTTTAAACGAGCAGGCTAAGGTCGTTGACCATACCGCCTTATCAAAATCAAGTCAAATCTGTAAATAAGTATTTAGATTCCAAGTTTTCGGCTTACGTCAAAAGAGTTTTCTTTTGAGAGTATTTATATTTTATTATATTTTTATTCGTTTACTGGACTTTACTTTTATTCATTTACGTATTTTGAACGTTACTTTTATATATTTTTATTCGTGTTTTAAGTGAGTTATTACAATGGATAATTAATATAAGTAATACGGGTTATTTACTAACATAAATAAGCTAAAAATATTATAAATGCGAAAGTCTTTCTGTTACGTTTTAATGGAAAATTCGGTGAACATATAAAAATCTTTGAAAAAGTTATTTTTATTAATTATAAATAAAATAAATATATAGGACACTTATTTAAATATTTCGGTTTTTGTTTATTTAATAAAGGAGACCGCCAGAATTTCATACATCTTTTGGCCCAGACCTTACGGAGGAAAAAAGAATTATAGTTTGAGGTTATGTACAAGTACGATTAAAGCGAGCTAAATACCATAATAAAACATTAAAAACGATAGGATTTGTGATGAAAATATAACAATAAGGTATAAATTTAAGTTCAAGTTAAATTTTATCATATACATTTTTTGCTGTCAAAAAAACAGACGTTTCGAGAAAACATATTCTTAAACGGAACAAGTCTTTAGTAAGTAGTCTGTGGCAACAAGTAAGAAATAAATAACTAATAATTGACCCATAGAAATTAGGCCATACGGCTAATGGAAAGAAGATTTTATTTCTAAACACCGTTTTTAATATTTGAAAAGTCATTACAGTCACATAACAAAGTGAAGGTAATATATTTTCAGATACCTATTTTAAAATATTATGTTAACAAAAACGTAATTTAAATTTAATTTTTCGTATTTATTCTAAAAACGCTAGAATCCAGCGCCGTACGTATATGTAATTAAAAAGAAAAACCAAGTTGACAATTGATGAAGGATGACGTTACGTATAAATGTTTTTATTAAATAAGTTTTCTAGCACGTTACCATTAAAAGTTTATACTATTTATAGAGATATTTAATATCAGAAAAACATTATGAATTTTTTGATGCATATGATGTCTTTGTACTTCTTTTACTGAGATATTTTAAAATATATATATATCTCATGTAAGTACGGTTTATTTACTAAAATTATCAAATTATGCTCTTGATAAAACGATAAATCCCTCTGATTCTTCGCGGAATGATCTGATTTTTGTGATAGAGATACACATTTACAGGGTTAACAACCTATCAGTCTACGCGAACGAAGTTGCGGGTAAAAGCTAGTACATATATATTTTAGGACCTAATTAACAAAGTACGAAGAACAAAAAGTAACTATAACTATAATATTTAAAAAATATAAAAGGTATGTCTTGAAGCATGATATTTTATTGGAAATGTGACATTTTTCCTGAAATAGACACATGAAATTGCAATATTGAAATATATTCAGAGATATGTGCAATAGAAGCCACCCTAGTCCTTTAGCAAATAAATTGCAGCATTTGCTGAAGCCAATATTATGTCGATATTGTCGCAGAAATATTTAATTTTGTATCCAAGTGCGATATCGAATAGTTTTATCGGAATTTGTTGGATATTTTCAGTACCTAGTTTTATTGACGTCTACAATACAAATCTATATTAAAAAATATATATATTTAAAAGTCGAACAGATTATTTTGGAATGAATTCAAGAGACCTGGAATTTGTTGAGTTACAATTAATTTAGAATGGAATTGCCAGAACGATTTTTTTAAGATAGATTAAATAAAATAGTTTTTTTTAGATTTTACATAGATATTTTGTATATAGATATACCTATTTTATAGATAGGTGTTTATACGGAGGTCCATAATACATAAAATAATGATACCTAATATTATTTTGCATCCAAAAATTTCAAAAACTAAGAAAATCTAAAAATAAATTACGATATGCAAATTATAATTGTTTTTTTTTTACTTTGATAAATGAAATTTTTCCACGTCGCTTTTCGAAATATAAATCGTGTATTTTTAATCCTTATAACGCCATCTTTGTATGTTTTGGAACTTCTAAAGTGCCATCTGGTATAAAAGTTTCTATTCTGACCATAAATTTTATTCTCCATGGAGTAATTGTAGTACTGCCTTTTAAGGATGTGTCATAGAGTAGAAAAAGCGATTAATAAATATCCATTTTTCCTTAATAGATTTTTTATTTAAAAAATCGATTATTTCGTATCAAAATAATCGGTTTTTATCTGATTATTTGAAAAGTTGCCTTTTTTAATATTAATAATTAATGAAAATAAAGGCTAATTAAAGTGGATAACTGCCAAGAAATAATAACTGATGCACTGTTTGTGAAATTCCATTAAAATGTGTAGTTTGTCTACATTGGTTTCATCCAACAATCCATATCTCATCTTAAAAAACAAGAAAAAGAATTAAAAAAGAAAAAAAGGATAACTAAAATAATAAAAAATCGATTATTTAAAAAAATAATCGTTTTTTTAAATACTCGATTATTTTTACATCCCTACTGACCTCAGCCCTGTCAAACGTTTCAAATGACAATATTTGTCTATGACTTGAACAAAAAAATTATGATCTATGATTATGATGTAAACTGAGTTGTTAAGAACCAGGGCGGTTTTACTACAGGCACCAACACATGTTATCTCGCATCCCTCTTGCACATGTACGTATTTATGAATGAATCGTATTAAAATAGTCTCAGCTGCATCTCGCTCCACTCCAACATACATATTTTTACGCACTCATTCTCATTTTGACTGTCTATCATATAACAAGACAACAAGTTGATTATATTAATGAATGGGCGGTGTATTAAATTTTTAAATTTCCCGTTCTAAAGTTCTAGTACTTTAATTTTTACTAAAATGTATAATTTTGTTTTAATTTAGTTAGCAAAATTCTTGAAACAAATATCACTAGAAGCAAATTAAATGTATCAAGTCTTATTTCACCAGTAGCTGTTGAGATATTTCTTAAAATGAGAAATATAACAACGAAGAAACGTGCAGTTATAAAACAATAAGAAGAGGATTTACTTAATCATTATATAAATGTAAGTGTTGAGTTTTTGCAGGTATTTGCAGGTGCCAAATACCGGCTCTTTGCCAACCGCAACACATAACCATTACAAAAAAAATGTAAAAATTAATGGATTGAATGAAATTAATGGATTAATTTTACAGGAGGGCAGTCCGACAGCTGGCCTCGTGACTCCACGAGCTACGCTGGTCTGGCCTCGCTGCTGCCAATGGAGACGTGCCGCCGCCTCTCACCCCAGGCCGGCCCGTCCGGCTATGCCGCAGCTGCTGTCGCTCCGCCGTCGCCTCGAGCGCTCGAACAGCGCCAGGCCGAACAGTAGCGTCAACCACCAGGACCTCTGTAATTTGAGAAAATGCATTTGAGGTAACTAATACTCAAGTGAAGTCTGAATTTATGAAGCTAAGTTAGATTCCCGTAATTTCAGCCACAGATGTAAGCGTGCACTCAAACATCAGTAGCCAAAAGCGACTGGGAAAAGAATTAAGGTTTTACATGTATTGCAGGTGCCAAATACCGGCTCTTTGCCAACCGCAACACATAACCATTACAAAAAAAAAATGTAAAAATTAATGGATTGAATAAAATTAATGGATTAATTTTACAGGAGGGCAGTCCGACAGCTGGCCTCGTGACTCCACGAGCTACGCTGGTCTGGCCTCGCTGCTGCCAATGGAGACGTGCCGCCGCCCCTCACCCCAGGCCGGCCCGTCCGGCTATGCCGCAGCTGCTGTCGCTCCGCCGTCGCCTCGAGCGCTCGAACAGCGCCAGGCCGAACAGTAGCGTCAACCACCAGGACCTCTGTAATTTGAGAAAATGCATTTGAGGTAACTAATACTCAAGTGAAGTCTGAATTTATGAAGCTAAGTTAGATTCCCCTAATTTCAGCCACAGATGTAAGCGTGCACTCAAACATCAGTAGCCAAAAGCGACTGGGAAAAGAATTAAGGTTTTACATGTATTGCAGGTGCCAAATACCGGCTCTTTGCCAACCGCAACACATTACCATTACAAAAAAAAATGTAAAAATTAATGGATTGAATGAAATAAATGGATTAATTTTACAGGAGGGCAGTCCGACAGCTGGCCTCGTGACTCCACGAGCTACGCTGGTCTGGCCTCGCTGCTGCCAATGGAGACGTGCCGCCGCCCCTCACCCCAGGCCGGCCCGTCCGGCTATGCCGCAGCTGCTGTCACTCCGCCGTCGCCTCGAGCGCTCGAACAGCGCCAGGCCGAACAGTAGCGTCAACCACCAGGACCTCTGTAATTTGAGAAAATGCATTTGAGGTAACTAATACTCAAGTGAAGTCTGAATTTATGAAGCTAAGTTAGATTCCCGTAATTTCAGCCACAGATGTAAGCGTGCACTCAAACATCAGTAGCCAAAAGCGACTGGGAAAAGAATTAAGGTTTTACATGTATTGCAGGTGCCAAATACCGGCTCTTTGCCAACCGCAACACATTACCATTACAAAAAAAAATGTAAAAATTAATGGATTGAATGAAATTAATGGAATAATTTTACAGTAGGGCAGTCCGACAGCTGGCCTCGTGACTCCACGAGCTACGCTGGTCTGGCCTCGCTGCCGCCAATGGAGACGTGCCACCGCCCCTCACCCCAGGCCGGCCCGTCCGGCTATGCCGCAGCTGCTGTCGCTCCGCCGTCGCCTCGAGCGCTCGAACAGCGCCAGGCCGAACAGTAGCGTCAACCACCAGGACCTCTGTAATTTGAGAAAATGCATTTGAGGTAACTAATACTCAAGTGAAGTCTGAATTTATGAAGCTAAGTTAGATTCCCGTAATTTCAGCCACAGATGTAAGCGTGCACTCAAACATCAGTAGCCAAAAGCGACTGGGAAAAGAATTAAGGTTTTACATGTATTGCAGGTGCCAAATACCGGCTCTTTGCCAACCGCAACACATTACCATTACAAAAAAAAAATGTAAAAATTAATGGATTGAATGAAATTTTTGGATTAATTTTACAGGAGGGCAGTCCAACAGCTGGCCTCGTGACTCCACGAGCTACGCTGGTCTGGCCTCGCTGCTGCCAATGGAGACGTGCCGCCGCCCCTCACCCCAGGCCGGCCCGTCCGGCTATGCCGCAGCTGCTGTCGCTCCGCCGTCGCCTCGAGCGCTCGAACAGCGCCAGGCCGAACAGTAGCGTCAACCACCAGGACCTCTGTAATTTGAGAAAATGCATTTGAGGTAACTAATACTCAAGTGAAGTCTGAATTTATGAAGCTAAGTTAGATTCCCGTAATTTCAGCCACAGATGTAAGCGTGCACTCAAACATCAGTAGCCAAAAGCGACTGGGAAAAGAATTAAGGTTTTACATGTATTGCAGGTGCCAAATACCGGCTCTTTGCCAACCGCAACACATTACCATTACAAAAAAAAATGTAAAAATTAATGGATTGAATGAAATTATTGGATTAATTTTACAGGAGGGCAGTCCAACAGCTGGCCTCGTAACTCCACGAGCTACGCTGGTCTGGCCTCGCTGCTGCCAATGGAGACGTGCCGCCGCCCCTCACCCCAGGCCGGCCCGTCCGGCTATGCCGCAGCTGCTGTCGCTCCGCCGTCGCCTCGAGCGCTCGAACAGCGCCAGGCCGAACAGTAGCGTCAACCACCAGGACCTCTGTAATTTGAGAAAATGCATTTGAGGTAACTAATACTCAAGTGAAGTCTGAATTTATGAAGCTAAGTTAGATTCCCGTAATTTCAGCCACAGATGTAAGCGTGCACTCAAACATCAGTAGCCAAAAGCGACTGGGAAAAGAATTAAGGTTTTACATGTATTGCAGGTGCCAAATACCGGCTCTTTGCCGACCGAGACACATAACCATTTTTATGTAAAAATTAATGGATTGAATGAAATTAATAGATTAATTTTACAGGAGGGCAGTCCGACAGCTGGCCTCGTGACTCCACGAGCTACGCTGGTCTGGCCTCGCTGCTGCCAATGGAGACGTGCCGCCGCCCCTCACCCCAGGCCGGCCCGTCCGGCTATGCCGCAGCTGCTGTCGCTCCGCCGTCGCCTCGAGCGCTCGAACAGCGCCAGGCCGAACAGTAGCGTCAACCACCAGGACCTCTGTAATTTGAGAAAATGCATTTGAGGTAACTAATACTCAAGTGAAGTCTGAATTTATGAAGCTAAGTTAGATTCCCGTAATTTCAGCCACAGATGTAAGCGTGCACTCAAACATCAGTAGCCAAAAGCGACTGGGAAAAGAATTAAGGTTTTACATGTATTGCAGGTGCCAAATACCGGCTCTTTGCCGACCGGAACACATAACCATTTTTATGTAAAAATTAATGGATTGAATGAAATTAATAGATTAATTTTACAGGAGGGCAGTCCGACAGCTGGCCTCGTGACTCCACGAGCTACGCTGGTCTGGCCTCGCTGCTGCCAATGGAGACGTGCCGCCGCCCCTCACCCCAGGCCGGCCCGTCCGGCTATGCCGCAGCTGCTGTCGCTCCGCCGTCGCCTCGAGCGCTCGAACAGCGCCAGGCCGAACAGTAGCGTCAACCACCAGGACCTCTGTAATTTGAGAAAATGCATTTGAGGTAACTAATACTCAAGTGAAGTCTGAATTTATGAAGCTAAGTTAGATTCCCGTAATTTCAGCCACAGATGTAAGCGTGCACTCAAACATCAGTAGCCAAAAGCGACTGGGAAAAGAATTAAGGTTTTACATGTATTGCAGGTGCCAAATACCGGCTCTTTGCCAACCGCAACACATTACCATTACAAAAAAAAATGTAAAAATTAATGGATTGAATGAAATTAATGGATTAATTTTACAGGAGGGCAGTCCGACAGCTGGCCTCGTGACTCCACGAGCTACGCTGGTCTGGCCTCGCTGCTGCCAATGGAGACGTGCCGCCGCCTCTCACCCCAGGCCGGCCCGTCCGGCTATGCCGCAGCTGCTGTCGCTCCGCCGTCGCCTCGAGCGCTCGAACAGCGCCAGGCCGAACAGTAGCGTCAACCACCAGGACCTCTGTAATTTGAGAAAATGCATTTGAGGTAACTAATACTCAAGTGAAGTCTGAATTTATGAAGCTAAGTTAGATTCCCGTAATTTCAGCCACAGATGTAAGCGTGCACTCAAACATCAGTAGCCAAAAGCGACTGGGAAAAGAATTAAGGTTTTACATGTATTGCAGGTGCCAAATACCGGCTCTTTGCCAACCGCAACACATAACCATTACAAAAAAAAAATGTAAAAATTAATGGATTGAATGAAATTAATGGATTAATTTTACAGGAGGGCAGTCCGACAGCTGGCCTCGTGACTCCACGAGCTACGCTGGTCTGGCCTCGCTGCTGCCAATGGAGACGTGCCGCCGCCCCTCACCCCAGGCCGGCCCGTCCGGCTATGCCGCAGCTGCTGTCGCTCCGCCGTCGCCTCGAGCGCTCGAACAGCGCCAGGCCGAACAGTAGCGTCAACCACCAGGACCTCTGTAATTTGAGAAAATGCATTTGAGGTAACTAATACTCAAGTGAAGTCTGAATTTATGAAGCTAAGTTAGATTCCCCTAATTTCAGCCACAGATGTAAGCGTGCACTCAAACATCAGTAGCCAAAAGCGACTGGGAAAAGAATTAAGGTTTTTTATGTATTGCAGGTGCCAAATACCGGCTCTTTGCCAACCGCAACACATAACCATTACAAAAAAAAATGTAAAAATTAATGGATTGAATGAAATTAATGGATTAATTTTACAGGAGGGCAGTCCGACAGCTGGCCTCGTGACTCCACGAGCTACGCTGGTCTGGCCTCGCTGCCGCCAATGGAGACGTGCCGCCGCCCCTCACCCCAGGCCGGCCCGTCCGGCTATGCCGCAGCTGCTGTCGCTCCGCCGTCGCCTCGAGCGCTCGAACAGCGCCAGGCCGAACAGTAGCGTCAACCACCAGGACCTCTGTAATTTGAGAAAATGCATTTGAGGTAACTAATACTCAAGTGAAGTCTGAATTTATGAAGCTAAGTTAGATTCCCGTAATTTCAGCCACAGATGTAAGCGTGCACTCAAACATCAGTAGCCAAAAGCGACTGGGAAAAGAATTAAGGTTTTACATGTATTGCAGGTGCCAAATACCGGCTCTTTGCCAACCGCAACACATTACCATTACAAAAAAAAAATGTAAAAATTAATGGATTGAATGAAATTAATGGATTAATTTTACAGGAGGGCAGTCCGACAGCTGGCTCCGTGACTCCACGAGCTACGCTGGTCTGGCCTCGCTGCTGCCAATGGAGACGTGCCGCCGCCCCTCACCCCAGGCCGGCCCGTCCGGCTATGCCGCAGCTGCTGTCGCTCCGCCGTCGCCTCGAGCGCTCGAACAGCGCCAGGCCGAACAGTAGCGTCAACCACCAGGACCTCTGTAATTTGAGAAAATGCATTTGAGGTAACTAATACTCAAGTGAAGTCTGAATTTATGAAGCTAAGTTAGATTCCCGTAATTTCAGCCACAGATGTAAGCGTGCACTCAAACATCAGTAGCCAAAAGCGACTGGGAAAAGAATTAAGGTTTTACATGTATTGCAGGTGCCAAATACCGGCTCTTTGCCAACCGCAACACATTACCATTACAAAAAAAAATGTAAAAATTAATGGATTGAATGAAATTAATGGATTAATTTTACAGGAGGGCAGTCGGACAGCTGGCCTCGTGACTCCACGAGCTACACTGGTCTGGCCTCGCTGCCGCCAATGGAGACGTGCCGCCGCCCCTCACCCCAGGCCGGCCCGTCCGGCTATGCCGCAGCTGCTGTCGCTCCGTCGTCGCCTCGAGCGCTCGAACAGCGCCAGGCCGAACAGTAGCGTCAACCACCAGGACCTCTGAAATTTGAGAAAATGCATTTGAGGTAACTAATACTCAAGTGAAGTCTGAATTTATGAAGCTGAGTTAGATTCCCGTAATTTCAGCCACAGATGTAAGCGTGCACTCAAACATCAGTAGCCAAAAGCGACTGGGAAAAGAATTAAGGTTTTACATGTATTGCAGGTGCCAAATACCGGCTCTTTGCCAACCGCAACACATAACCATTACAAAAAAAAAACGTAAAAATTAATGGATTGAATGAAATTAATGGATTAATTTTACAGGAGGGCAGTCCGACAGCTGGCCTCGTGACTCCACGAGCTACGCTGGTCTGGCCTCGCTGCTGCCAATGGAGACGTGCCGCCGCCCCTCACCCCAGGCCGGCCCGTCCGGCTATGCCGCAGCTGCTGTCGCTCCGCCGTCGCCTCGAGCGCTCGAACAGCGCCAGGCCGAACAGTAGCGTCAACCACCAGGACCTCTGTAATTTGAGAAAATGCATTTGAGGTAACTAATACTCAAGTGAAGTCTGAATTTATGAAGCTAAGTTAGATTCCCGTAATTCCAGCCACAGATGTAAGCGTGCACTCAAACATCAGTAGCCAAAAGCGACTGGGAAAAAAATTAAGGTTTTACATGTATTGCAGGTGCCAAATACCGGCTCTTTGCCAACCGCAACACATTACCATTACAAAAAAAAATGTAAAAATTAATGGATTGAATGAAATTAATGGATTAATTTTACAGGAGGGCAGTCCGACAGCTGGCCTCGTGACTCCACGAGCTACGCTGGTCTGGCCTCGCTGCTGCCAATGGAGACGTGCCGCCGCCCCTCACCCCAGGCCGGCCCGTCCGGCTATGCCGCAGCTGCTGTCGCTCCGCCGTCGCCTCGAGCGCTCGAACAGCGCCAGGCCGAACAGTAGCGTCAACCACCAGGACCTCTGTAATTTGAGAAAATGCATTTGAGGTAACTAATACTCAAGTGAAGTCTGAATTTATGAAGCTAAGTTAGATTCCCGTAATTTCAGCCACAGATGTAAGCGTGCACTCAAACATCAGTAGCCAAAAGCGACTGGGAAAAGAATTAAGGTTTTACATGTATTGCAGGTGCCAAATACCGGCTCTTTGCCGACCGGAACACATAACCATTTTTATGTAAAAATTAATGGATTGAATGAAATTAATAGATTAATT
Organism: Morpho helenor; assembly: GCA_029227775.1. NCBI lineage: Eukaryota > Metazoa > Arthropoda > Insecta > Lepidoptera > Nymphalidae > Morpho > Morpho helenor. The sequence continues at coordinate 9,000,925 of JARGCU010000006.1, forward strand.
TTACAGGAGGGCAGTCCGACAGCTGGCCTCGTGACTCCACGAGCTACGCTGGTCTGGCCTCGCTGCTGCCAATGGAGACGTGCCGCCGCCCCTCACCCCAGGCCGGCCCGTCCGGCTATGCCGCAGCTGCTGTCGCTCCGCCGTCGCCTCGAGCGCTCGAACAGCGCCAGGCCGAACAGTAGCGTCAACCACCAGGACCTCTGTAATTTGAGAAAATGCATTTGAGGTAACTAATACTCAAGTGAAGTCTGAATTTATGAAGCTAAGTTAGATTCCCGTAACTTCAGCCACAGATGTAAGCGTGCACTCAAACATCAGTAGCCAAAAGCGACTGGGAAAAGAATTAAGGTTTTACATGTATTGCAGGTGCCAAATACCGGCTTTTTGCCAACCGCAACACATTACCATTACAAAAAAAAATGTAAAAATTAATGGATTGAATGAAATTAATGGATTAATTTTACAGGAGGGCAGTCCGACTGCTGGCCTCGTGACTCCACGAGCTACGCTGGTCTGGCCTCGCTGCTGCCAATGGAGACGTGCCGCCGCCTCTCACCCCAGGCCAGCCCGTCCGGCTATGCCGCAGCTGCTGTCGCTCCGCCGTCGCCTCGAGCGCTCGAACAGCGCCAGGCCGAACAGTAGCGTCAACCACCAGGACCTCTGTAATTTGAGAAAATGCATTTGAGGTAACTAATACTCAAGTGAATTCTGAATTTATGAAGCTAAGTTAGATTCCTGTAATTTCAGCCACAGATGTAAGCGTGCACTCAAACATCAGTAGCCAAAAGCGACTGGGAAAAGAATTAAGGTTTTACATGTATTGCAGGTGCCAAATACCGACTCTTTGCCAACCGCAACACATTACCATTACAAAAAAAAATGTAAAAATTAATGGATTGAATGAAATTAATGGATTAATTTTACAGGAGGGCAGTCCGACAGCTGGCCTCGTGACTCCACGAGCTACGCTGGTCTGGCCTCGCTGCTGCCAATGGAGACGTACCGCCGCCCCTCACCCCAGGCCGGCCCGTCCGGCTATGCCGCAGCTGCTGTCGCTCCGCCGTCGCCTCGAGCGCTCGAACAGCGCCAGGCCGAACAGTAGCGTCAACCACCAGGACCTCTGTAATTTGAGAAAATGCATTTGAGGTAACTAATACTCAAGTGAAGTCTGAATTTATGAAGCTAAGTTAGATTCCCGTAATTTCAGCCACAGATGTAAGCGTGCACTCAAACATCAGTAGCCAAAAGCGACTGGGAAAAGAATTAAGGTTTTACATGTATTGCAGGTGCCAAATACCGGCTCTTTGCCAACCGCAACACATAACCATTACAAAAAAAAATGTAAAAATTAATGGATTGAATGAAATTAATGGATTAATTTTACAGGAGGGCAGTCGGACAGCTGGCCTCGTGACTCCACGAGCTACGCTGGTCTGGCCTCGCTGCCGCCAATGGAGACGTGCCGCCGCCCCTCACCCCAGGCCGGCCCGTCCGGCTATGCCGCAGCTGCTGTCGCTCCGCCGTCGCCTCGAGCGCTCGAACAGCGCCAGGCCGAACAGTAGCGTCAACCACCAGGACCTCTGTAATTTGAGAAAATGCATTTGAGGTAACTAATACTCAAGTGAAGTCTGAATTTATGAAGCTAAGTTAGATTCCCGTAATTTCAGCCACAGATGTAAGCGTGCACTCAAACATCAGTAGCCAAAAGCGACTGGGAAAAGAATTAAGGTTTTACATGTATTGCAGGTGCCAAATACCGGCTCTTTGCCAACCGCAACACATTACCATTACAAAAAAAATGTAAAAATTAATGGATTGAATGAAATTAATGGATTAATTTTACAGGAGGGCAGTCCGACAGCTGGCCTCGTGACTCCACGAGCTACGCTGGTCTGGCCTCGCTGCTGCCAATGGAGACGTGCCGCCGCCCCTCACCCCAGGCCGGCCCGTCCGGCTATGCCGCAGCTGCTGTCGCTCCGCCGTCGCCTCGAGCGCTCGAACAGCGCCAGGCCGAACAGTAGCGTCAACCACCAGGACCTCTGTAATTTGAGAAAATGCATTTGAGGTAACTAATACTCAAGTGAAGTCTGAATTTATGAAGCTAAGTTAGATTCCCGTAATTCCAGCCACAGATGTAAGCGTGCACTCAAACATCAGTAGCCAAAAGCGACTGGGAAAAGAATTAAGGTTTTACATGTATTGCAGGTGCCAAATACCGGCTCTTTGCCAACCGCAACACATTACCATTACAAAAAAAAATGTAAAAATTAATGGATTGAATGAAATTAATGGATTAATTTTACAGGAGGGCAGTCCGACAGCTGGCCTCGTGACTCCACGAGCTACGCTGGTCTGGCCTCGCTGCTGCCAATGGAGACGTGCCGCCGCCTCTCACCCCAGGCCGGCCCGTCCGGCTATGCCGCAGCTGCTGTCGCTCCGTCGTCGCCTCGAGCGCTCGAACAGCGCCAGGCCGAACAGTAGCGTCAACCACCAGGACCTCTGTAATTTGAGAAAATGCATTTGAGGTAACTAATACTCAAGTGAAGTCTGAATTTATGAAGCTAAGTTAGATTCCCGTAATTTCAGCCACAGATGTAAGCGTGCACTCAAACATCAGTAGCCAAAAGCAACTGGGAAAAGAATTAAGGTTTTACATGTATTGCAGGTGCCAAATACCGGCTCTTTGCCAACCGCAACACATTACCATTACAAAAAAAATTTAAAAATTAATGGATTGAATGAAATTAATGGATTAATTTTACAGGAGGGCAGTCCGACAGCTGGCCTCGTGACTCCACGAGCTACGCTGGTCTGGCCTCGCTGCTGCCTATGGAGACGTGCCACCGCCTCTCACCCCAGGCCGGCCCGTCCGGCTATGCCGCAGCTGCTGTCGCTCCGCCGTCGCCTCGAGCGCTCGAACAGCGCCAGGCCGAACAGTAGCGTCAACCACCAGGACCTCTGTAATTTGAGAAAATGCATTTGAGGTAACTAATACTCAAGTGAAGTCTGAATTTATGAAGCTAAGTTAGATTCCCGTAACTTCAGCCACAGATGTAAGCGTGCACTCAAACATCAGTAGCCAAAAGCGACTGGGAAAAGAATTAAGGTTTTACATGTATTGCAGGTGCCAAATACCGGCTCTTTGCCAACCGCAACACATTACCATTACAAAAAAAATGTAAAAATTAATGGATTGAATGAAATTAATGGATTAATTTTACAGGAGGGCAGTCCGACAGCTGGCCTCGTGACTCCACGAGCTACGCTGGTCTGGCCTCGCTGCTGCCAATGGAGACGTGCCGCCGCCTCTCACCCCAGGCCGGCCCGTCCGGCTATGCCGCAGCTGCTGTCGCTCCGCCGTCGCCTCGAGCGCTCGAACAGCGCCAGGCCGAACAGTAGCGTCAACCACCAGGACCTCTGTAATTTGAGAAAATGCATTTGAGGTAACTAATACTCAAGTGAAGTCTGAATTTATGAAGCTAAGTTAGATTCCCGTAACTTCAGCCACAGATGTAAGCGTGCACTCAAACATCAGTAGCCAAAAGCGACTGGGAAAAGAATTAAGGTTTTACATGTATTGCAGGTGCCAAATACCGGCTCTTTGCCAACCGCAACACATTACCATTACAAAAAAAATGTAAAAATTAATGGATTGAATGAAATTAATGGATTAATTTTACAGGAGGGCAGTCCGACAGCTGGCCTCGTGACTCCACGAGCTACGCTGGTCTGGCCTCGCTGCTGCCAATGGAGACGTACCGCCGCCTCTCACCCCAGGCCGGCCCGTCCGGCTATGCCGCAGCTGCTGTCGCTCCGCCATCGCCTCGAGCGCTCGAACAGCGCCAGGCCGAACAGTAGCGTCAACCACCAGGACCTCTGTAATTTGAGAAAATGCATTTGAGGTTACTTATACTCAAGTGAAGTCTGAATTTATGAAGCTAAGTTAGATTCCCGTAACTTCAGCCACAGATGTAAGCGTGCACTCAAACATCAGTAGCCAAAAGCGACTGGGAAAAGAATTAAGGTTTTACATGTATTGCAGGTGCCAAATACCGGCTCTTTGCCAACCGCAACACATTACCATTACAAAAAAAATGTAAAAATTAATGGATTGAATGAAATTAATGGATTAATTTTACAGGAGGGCAGTCCGACAGCTGGCCTCGTGACTCCACGAGCTACGCTGGTCTGGCCTCGCTGCTGCCAATGGAGACGTGCCGCCGCCTCTCACCCCAGGCCGGCCCGTCCGGCTATGCCGCAGCTGCTGTCGCTCCGCCGTCGCCTCGAGCGCTCGAACAGCGCCAGGCCGAACAGTAGCGTCAACCACCAGGACCTCTGTAATTTGAGAAAATGCATTTGAGGTAACTAATACTCAAGTGAAGTCTGAATTTATGAAGCTAAGTTAGATTCCCGTAACTTCAGCCACAGATGTAAGCGTGCACTCAAACATCAGTAGCCAAAAGCGACTGGGAAAAGAATTAAGGTTTTACATGTATTGCAGGTGCCAAATACCGGCTCTTTGCCAACCGCAACACATTACCATTACAAAAAAAATATAAAAATTAATGGATTGAATGAAATTAATGGATTAATTTTACAGGAGGGCAGTCCGACAGCTGGCCTCGTGACTCCACGAGCTACGCTGGTCTGGCCTCGCTGCTGCCAATGGAGACGTGCCGCCGCCTCTCACCCCAGGCCGGCCCGTCCGGCTATGCCGCAGCTGCTGTCGCTCCGCCGTCGCCTCGAGCGCTCGAACAGCGCCAGGCCGAACAGTAGCGTCAACCACCAGGACCTCTGTAATTTCAGAAAATGCATTTGAGGTAACTAATACTCAAGTGAAGTCTGAATTTATGAAGCTAAGTTAGATTCCCGTAACTTCAGCCACAGATGTAAGCGTGCACTCAAACATCAGTAGCCAAAAGCGACTGGGAAAAGAATTAAGGTTTTACATGTATTGCAGGTGCCAAATACCGGCTCTTTGCCAACCGCAACACATTACCATTACAAAAAAAATGTAAAAATTAATGGATTGAATGAAATTAATGGATTAATTTTACAGGAGGGCAGTCCGACAGCTGGCCTCGTGACTCCACGAGCTACGCTGGTCTGGCCTCGCTGCTGCCAATGGAGACGTACCGCCGCCTCTCACCCCAGGCCGGCCCGTCCGGCTATGCCGCAGCTGCTGTCGCTCCGCCATCGCCTCGAGCGCTCGAACAGCGCCAGGCCGAACAGTAGCGTCAACCACCAGGACCTCTGTAATTTGAGAAAATGCATTTGAGGTTACTTATACTCAAGTGAAGTCTGAATTTATGAAGCTAAGTTAGATTCCCGTAATTTCAGCCACAGATGTAAGCGTGCACTCAAACATCAGTAGCCAAAAGCGACTGGGAAAAGAATTAAGGTTTTACATGTATTGCAGGTGCCAAATACCGGCTCTTTGCCAACCGCAACACATTACCATTACAAAAAAAAATGTAAAAATTAATGGATTGAATGAAATTAATGGATTAATTTTACAGGAGGGCAGTCCGACAGCTGGCCTCATGACTCCACGAGCTACGCTGGTCTGGCCTCGCTGCTGCCAATGGAGACGTGCCGCCGCCTCTCACCCCAGGCCGGCCCGTCCGGCTATGCCGCAGCTGCTGTCGCTCCGCCGTCGCCTCGAGCGCTCGAACAGCGCCAGGCCGAACAGTAGCGTCAACCACCAGGACCTCTGTAATTTGAGAAAATGCATTTGAGGTAACTAATACTCAAGTGAAGTCTGAATTTATGAAGCTAAGTTAGATTCCCGTAATTTCAGCCACAGATGTAAGCGTGCACTCAAACATCAGTAGCCAAAAGCGACTGGGAAAAGAATTAAGGTTTTACATGTATTGCAGGTGCCAAATACCGGCTCTTTGCCAACCGCAACACATCACCATTACAAAAAAAAATGTAAATGTAATAATATAAATTAATGTGGAATTAATGGGATAAATTAATGTGTAAATGTAAATTAATGTGGACAATCGGTTATCATACCTGATACATGCAGGATTCGTAAAAAACACATGCACAAACCTCCACCATACACAAGCACTATATACATTCACTATCACAAACTCAAGAACTCAAATAAATATAAAATATAAATAAATATATGGGACACTAACTATACTTTTGCACTATTTAATACGAAGAAAATTGAAACGTATTGACTCACCAGAAACGTCGAGATGCACTTCTCTTGAATGACCAACAAGGACTGAATGTCACTGAAACGTTTTATCGGTATTTATAGTAAGACTCCACCGGAAACAATAACGGCACAGTGTTGCCCCTATTTAATCAAAAAGGGCGCGATTAGGGTTGCCACCTTTTTTTTTAAGAAAAATACTATTTTTCTTTTTAAATCAAAAAAATATAGTACTTTTAGGAAATTCAGGAAAAAAAATAGGACACATCTATTTTCAATCATTATTTATTTTTCCATGATTATTTTTTAAAATTAAAATATCCTGATTGTTTTATTTGTATTCATGTATTAACTAAGAAGAAAGTAAAACTTTATATAATGTTATTAAATGTCTTTTAATACTCGTAACATCGATTTCTACCGATTATTTTTAATCTGTGGCATAATCGTAGAAACCATTATGTGTGACATCACTAAGTGGGCGGTACCCATCCATAAAGTACAAATATTATTTGTATGATATTTGTACGTAAGCAATACAAAACTTAATGAGCGTGAGCTGTCAAAAGACTGATAATATGATGGACGCAGTATAGTGTTTTTATTGAACTGTGATAATATAGGGAAGTTTTATTTTTTAATTTTAAAATATAAGTAAAAATAAAACTAAATTAATAAAAATAGAACTTTTCCTTCTATAGTAATATTTATTGTGTATGCTTTATTGAAGTGTTGTATATCATATGTCATACCCAATATCAGTTATATTCTATGTTTTAGGTGGTTATTTCTGAATAGTTTTTATTCTTTCTGCGACAGACAATATGGATTACAGACATACTTTAATTATTTAACAGAAAGTTATTTGTTCAAGATACTTTAACATACTATCCCATTTAGTTATGTACATTTCAACTAGATTTTTTGTCTGAGTAACTGTGTCTGGTCAAGGCACTGCTACTGTTGTTGCAATGAATTCATTAATATCTGATACAATGGCTGATATTCTTCAAGTGAGTTAAAATGTTTCAAATATAAATCATTTTTGTTTGTAAACACAAAAATTGGCATGTGTATGTTTACAGTAACGGCCTGTTATCCACCCCAGCAGTGGGAACCATAAGCTTCCTCTATCCGTTTTTTGGAGAGAAGTATTGTAGCAAAGACCTACCATCGCGTTGCTCCAATGCGGATTGGTAGGTTACGCATATCCCTAGAATTCGCTAGAAGTATGCGGATTTCCTTACCATATTTTCCTTCACCGAAAAGCGTGTCATAAATTGCAATTGTCAATTAGACATGTGCCTGCGCGGGGTATAAACCCATGATCGTCTTTACAGAGTCGAACGGCCTCACCGCTGAGCTATCCATAGCTTGTTCCATATTTATTAAAATGTATTTGCAATAATTTTCAGATGAACCTGGTCATAGCCAAAGAGAGTACTCATTGGGATGACGTCTAAGGGCTATATGCTGTTGATGCTTTATGGGATGAAGCACATGATTAGGTCAATTGATTTGACTAGATGAAGGCAAGTAAATATTTGATGTAAAGTATGTCAGTCTGTCCATTTCACTTTCTATTAAAACTGAAGCTTATATGTCTAATGGGCTTACTGCCTAATCCGTTTGAGATATAACAAAAAATGTTTGGTACAATTTTTCCTCTATTATAGTGATGCAAAAAAGTGTGTGATATAAGAATACCTTAAAAGACATATTAGTGATGATCATTGGAACTTTGTCACATACAATACAGTATTTGGAAAGCATAATATTTTTAGTCTGGTACTGCTAACAGTACAAAATCAAAGATATTTAACATAACACAAAGATTGTCACAGATACCCCTTATATTTTATTATTAAAAAAACAAAATTTATAATTATAGTCTCTATTCTATACTTAAAATATAACTGTAGACAAAGTTATAGACACGAAAAAAATATTTTCCAGACACTATTTAAGACCAGTAGAAGCTAAAAATATATTTTTAAAATTTAAAATCTCTGTTATTTGTCAATGCATCATTCTCCTACCCTTATCCCACTCTAAATGGGGTAGGCACAACATGTTTTAAACATGTTATCACATGATTTGGTATCTTACGACCGGTCGCCTGCCCGACGTCAACTTACCTTAATCGGTTTTCGCGACACCTCGGTAAGAAATGAGGGTGGTCTATTCTACTCAGGGGATATCAATGCCAAGATTGTCTGTAAGACTACCTTTGCAAACTAATGTTCTATCTATACATTATTAAAGAATAACTTATTTATTACAGGTTAAATATGCTGCGAACTCTTCCGCCGGGAAGTGTCCACGAGCCCGATGATGCAGATGAACATATATGAAGAGCTTCAGTCGAATCATAATTATTTAGCCTCATTTATTGACATTAGTAATAACATTTTCACAGCGCGAATGCTTTTATTCACTAACAATTTATTTTGCCGCCTGAACCATTCGGAATTTTGGAATAAGGCTGTAAAAGTCCGCTTCAATGCTAGAGGACTCAAGAGAAGGTTGTGTCTTCAAAATAGTATTCATATTAGTATAATTGACAAACATTATGAAGTTTGAAACTTCTTAACTAGGACCCAATGGATTTTTTCTCAAATCCGTGGATAAGGGGGCTCTAGCACACTAGAACGGATCATAATTTGGTTTCATTGTTTAAAACATGATTGGTTAATATTATTGTTTGATAGTTATAGTACCTTGTATTCCATCAGAAATATTTTCCAGACCCAAGCCATATCATATTACCGGTTCAGTATATTGATATATCGGTCATGTGCAGCAATAGTGGTACAACACAAAAACTTATATTTTGAGATGAATGGGTTAAAATTTTCATTACTCAGGAAAATGAATAACAATTGCTTAGTTGCTAGTTTAATTGTTAGTTTGCTTAAACGACGGGCTTATAATGAAATATGAGTTCTGCCTGTATTGCTGCTAAAAATTGTGTATTTTAACATTAACACCATTTATTCCTATTCAAAACACGTGTTTTTACTTGTGTAGCAAAACTAAAAACCTGAGCAATCCTGGGAGTAATATATTTTCAAAACAGGATTATTTAAATTGTGAAATTTTTATAATTACGCTATTGTCTAATAAAACTGAAAGATTTGATCTAGTTAAAATTATATTATCCATCACAAAAACTTATATCTTTGGAATGGCATTATATGGCATGTAAAGTGTTAATTAGTCAAAAATGTATATAACTTAAAAAACTATAATTCCTGGTTAACTTGCATTAATCATAAATATGATTTGTTAAAAGTTTTTTGCATAATCGTAATCATAATGCGAGTTAGACAACGGTGTATCAATTAAGGAGAATTCACAGTACTGCAGATACTTGGAAAACGATAATGGAAATGGAAAATTTTATCGCAAGTAAAGTTATAGAACTATGATACATGAGGCAAAAGTAACTAACTGATATTACTATTATTAACATTTAAAAATTGATTCAAAATTTTTATTATTTTACTATATATACTCCATAAGTATAGAAACATAACAAGATGTAAACAAACAAAACCATGTGATTCAGGAGTGACAAATATGTCATAATAATAATATTATTAACAAATGAAAAAATTGGGATTCAACTGCAGTTGTCAAAAGAATATCTCTAATATTTATAAATGTAATTTTCATAAATTGATTGGTATTTTCTAAAATTAAATATTTATACCTTTAGTATAGCAAAACAGCAATATATAATTTAATAAAATTCAGCAGATACAAATTAGCCAAGTAAACTACCTAAAATGGTAATTGGATTAACCAACGCAACATAATATCAATATTCTACGAGCCTCACTCTGTGATACTTAAATGTGTAGTAATTTAGTGTATTTAATATTATCCATCGTTTTCTTTAAAAATTTTATAATTCTTATTTATTGTTTCAAAGTTTGTAAAAATTATTGATAGCAATCACGCCATAATAAAGTGGTGCGAATACTATCAATAATTTTAAATTCTTTAAAAGAATTAAAAATTATATTAAATGTTAGTATAATGTGTTGTAATAAAAAAGGTACTTTATAGTTGGCAGATAATGCCTACTATAAACTACCTGTTTTGACATGTTTACATTTAGTTAAATACTTAACCCATGGAGTATAGTTCCTCATGATGTTTTCTTTCATCGAAAAGCTTGGTATCAATTGGCACATTAATTATGGCAAAATTTCACAATTTAATTCTTACTTTATATGTATAAATCCGAAGTGTTAACTGGTTTGATGGAAAATATTATACTTAGAGATAAAAACCACTAATATTCTATAAAACTACTACCAATATATCTAAAAAAGACTAATATTTATAATTTACCATCAAGTATACTCCTTTTAAGTATAATGTTTTTTCCTAAATAGGGTAAACTACCCAATTATTGGCACTTTAAGCAATAGGATACAAAAAACATGATTTAAATGTCTTTTTTTCTTTTTAGAAAGTTTTGATCATGCGTTCAGATTAATTAATATATTGTATGCATTGTATACAATATATTTCTAGCAGCATTTTTAAGCATATTAGAAAATTAAACACGTTTCTTCCAAAATAGACCCATACACCATTTATTGACACCTTTCGTCATATTATTGGCACGTATTCAACCAATTATTGGCATACCGGTGCCAATAATAGAAATCAATGAAACATATTTTTGGCATTTGGTTTAATTTAACCATTAATCATATTAATTGCGTTTACACCTGAGTAACTCAGTCTTCAACTTCAACATCAGTAACACAGGGTCTTGTGAGAAGGAAATTAGAAGGCGCATAGGCATGGCTAAGACCGCAATGGCACAGTTACATCGCATATGGAGAGATCGTAACATCTCACGGAAAACTAAAGTGAGACTTGTAGAATCCTTGGTTTTCTCGATTTTCACCTACGGGTCGGAAACATGGACCCTGAAGAAGGCTGATCGTGACCGAATAGACACGTTTGAAATGTGGTGTTGGCGGAAAATGTCACGGATTTCGTGGACTGCTTACCGAACTAACGTGTCTATTTTGAAGCAATTAAATATTAAGACCAGACTTTCCACCATATGCCTAAAAAGAGTGGTAGAGTTTTTCGGCCATATCGCCCGGAAGGAAGGTGGTAACCTGGAGCAACTTCTTGTCACAGAAAAGGTTGACGGCAAACGGTCTAAAGGCCTTAAACAGTTTATCAAGTACCTAACTATACTTTTATTCTTCCATTTCAGATTTAAAAAATTCAATTTCTTCTGTTAGAAGTTCCTTAGAAGATCTTCTTATTGTTATTTATTTTCTGATTTATAATCTACGAGTGGTTCACTATCTGTATTTATATTATGACCAAAAATGCTTTGACCTTTTAGCCCATAATTTCTTATATATGTTCCTGAAGTATCAATGTCTATTCTCTGTTTTGTTTCAATTCTTTTTGTATTAATTGTACAAGAGTTCGGTTGCATCATAACAATGTTTGGTTTTGACATGTTTCTTCAGTGTATTTTTATTTTGACATGTTTCTTCAATGTAATTGACATTCATTGTTGACAGGTGTTCACCATTTTGAATGTTTTCTTCAGAATATTGTTTTCGTCGTTGCACTTGTTCCTCAGCATTTTTCTTAATTGGTTTTATAGGCATTTTTAATATACAAAACCAATTATTGGCATGTTATTACCAATTATTAGCATTACTATTAACAGTTGTTATTACACTACTAACATGGGGCCAACTTTTGGAAATCTTATAGAAAACACGCTGATTTCCATAAATGTGTCCAAATAAAATACTTTATAGTAATAAAAATAAGGTTCAAAAGCAATTAAAGTAGTTGTAACTGAAACCAATTTATTGGCACTGTGCCAATAAATTGGAAATCAGTTTTATTATCATACCAATTATTGTCATGGCAATAAATTAAAAACTCCCAGTCTAAACTGCAAAATACTAACAAAAATACTTGGTTTAGGTTGTACTGATCTATAAACATACAAAGAATCACGGATAATCGCACTAGTTTATCATAAAAATAAGTGAATCAAGGAGCACCTTCCTTAACAAAATGTTAAGAACTAGGTGGCGTAACAGAAAACTTGTTGTAACTGAAATTAGTTTGAAAGTTTAACAGCCATTTTAAATATTTCACTATTCAGTCTTACCAATTATTAAAGATACAAAACCAAGGATTGATTTTTTTCTCGGCGGAACAAAGATTATTAAATAGTATTCTTAATTTTTAAAGAAAAGTTTAAAGTGCCAATAAATTGGGGGGGTGCTAGCAATAGGTCGTGTTACCCTACTAAAACGGTAAAAACGAAAGCATCTATTGTTTCAAATACTAATCTTGTAAATTTGTTTTCGAGTGAATACTTATAATTAATTATATTTAATAATAATATATAATAATTTAAATTACAATTCCTATATTTTCAAGATACATGATCGCCGATTCTGTTTCCTATTTAAAAATAGTAATCATTTTTGAAGTTGCACTTTTAGCGTGTTTAGGAAATAACTTTTTTTTTTAAGAAGCATGCACATAGAAATGTAAAACGGTTGTTGAATATAAATTTTTTTATTACAGTAAAAGTCTATTAAAGAATTTCCTTAAATATTTTGTTTTATTAAAATCTAAAAATCATTATTAATATGTTACAGGAAAACCGGTTATCCAAATAATCGGTAAGAGTAAAATGCGAATCGATAAAACTTTGACATCACTAGTTACGGTTTTAGCGCACCAAGTACATCACTAATTTTACTACGATTTTACGTCATACGTTATATATATTACTACTCCATATGTGAGAAAGAGTCAGAGCTGAGACTAAATCCGTTTTTATGAATGAAACGGGTGAGAGGCAGATAGTTTTTTATGAATGAGAATGTAAGTAGCTATAGTGCTACTCTGCACCCCTCCATACCACCGAAAATAGGCTCGCGCCAATGTATGAATCTCAACCATCTATTTTATAGTTAAGAATCTATGTTATACACTGTCCATTATATTAACCATCTTTTGACAGATTGACGATAGTGATGTCCTAAAGATTCTCGTATGCAATACCATTCCGATTATAGTACCTACTATCATTAATCGAATTACGTACCTAAGTAATTCGATTAATGATAACCTACGTAAACTAGATTACTACTTGAGAAAAGAAATTCCAACTTTGAGAAAACTTATTGTTTCTTTGAAAAGAAGTGGTCTATTTCATGGTGAAAAATCTTCTTTGGTCAAAGTTTTGAACACAATTGGCTTTTCATATAAAAAGTTAAATAAAAGAAAATTATTAATGGAACGCACAGATATAGCTATAGCACGTTTTGATTTTTTAAGAGAGGCAAAGAAAATACAAGATTGGGCAAATATTGTTTTCACGGATGAAACATGGCTCAACGCTAACCACACACTATCTCGTTTCTGGACTGATGATACTGCTGATTCCACTTCCTCAGTACCAATGGGAAAAGGTGAGCGCCTAATCATTTGCCATGCAGGTACAGCAAAAGGATTTGTACAAGACGCACTGTTGGCATTTAAATCGAAGAAATCAAATGACTACCACGAAGAGATGAATGCAAATGTGTATGAAGAGTGGTTCAAAAAAATGCTCATTTCATTGGAAGAACCATCAATAATTTTTATTGATAATGCGCCCTACCACTCCCGTCAAATTGACAAAATGCCAACACAGGCTAATAAAAAGCATGAAATAATTAATTGGCTTCGGGACAATGGAGAAAATGTGGACGACTCAATGTTAAAAGTTGAATTAATAAAAATATTAAAAACCAAAAAGAGAGCAAAACGCTATGTAATCAATGAAATGGCAGTAGAATATGGCCATACTATTCTTCGGATTCCTCCATACCACTGCCAGTACAACGCAATAGAACTTATATGGGCACAAGTAAAAGGGCATGCTGCGAGATGCAATACAAACCCCCATTCACAGCGAATAAAATGTTGCAATTGCTAAAAAATGCTTGCACCCACGTAACGGCCGAGAACTGGGCAAGTGTGGTGGAAAGAACTAAAAGAGTAATATTCTCTGATTGGGAACGTGATATTGCGTTTGATAATATATTATCTACACAAGAGCTAATAATAACTGCTACTGAAGACTCCTCATCGGAGGAGTCTAGTGTTGATTATCATTCCGACGACTCGTGCTAATAAAATAAATTAAAATATCCTGATTGTTTTATTTGTATTCATGTATTAACTAAGAAGAAAGTAAATCTTTATATAATGTTATTAAATGTCTTTTAATACTCGTAACATCGATTTCTACCGATTATTTTTAATCTGTGGCATAATCGTAGAAACCATTATGTGTGACATCACTAAGTGGGCGGTACCCATCCATAAAGTACAAATATTATTTGTATGATATTTGTACGTAAGCAATACAAAACTTAATGAGCGTGAGCTGTCAAAAGACTGATAATATGATGGACGCAGTATAAGAACATGTAGCGTTTATATCTTTTTGTTAATAATATACTTCGATAGTATATTATCCTTTGTAAAATGGTAACATAAATTTTATTTCTTAAGACGTTTAATTCAAATTATTAATATTAAAAGTGAATCTTTATGTTCTGATACGTGTTAATTTGTAAATTTACGTGTGTAAAAACAATTCTTCAACAAAATGGAAGGCAAGAAGATATCATTCGGTTTCACCAAAACAAAGAAACAAGAAAAACTCGTTACGGTTGAGAAAAAAGAATACATAGACTGCGTTGAAGAAAAGGCCATCAAAATTGTTGGGTTGGTTTTTATTTACTTGATTCGAATGTAAACAATCTGTCATCAAATGACAAAAGTATTTATTATAATAGCATTTTAATATTATTTCTATTTCTCTGAAAAGGAAAAAAATATGAGATTACAAAAAATTCTCTTGGACTACGTATCTTCCTCGCAATGTTTATTTTAAAGTCACTTATCTTAAAAAGTTTGATATTAAATATAATTGATTTATATTTAGCATAGAAAATAAGATTTATTTGAGTTACTTAAGATGTCATATGCACAATGGGTAGTCTGGGACTTCAAAAACAAGAAAATTTGATAACAATCATAATTCATTATTATCATAGAATTAATGTTGTTATTATGTTCGTAGAAGTCATTCATACTATACATAATACTTGAACAATTATCATCTTCAATACTACTCAGTGATATTTGTCAGTTATATTTTATGCTTTAAGATAAAGACAATATATTTATATATTTATATATTTTGTCAATTATGTGTAATTACTCAGTTAAAACTTCTTGAGAGCAAGTTTTATGTTTGTTATTATAATATTTAGGTAACTGATTGTAACCTACTTACTACTTAAGAAATATATAATGTAAATTAACTATCTATCCATAAATATTACGAGCAATATATGTTGAGATTAAACATAATTATCACTTAATTGATAGTGAAATTATTATTTTTCAGGGGTGAAGTAGTAGAAGATGTCAAACCATTGATAATACCTATGAAGCCGAACACTCTTATCACAGCAGAAAAACTAAAAGAGATTGCTGAAAAAGTAGAGAATTTTGATGAACTCGAAGTAAAAGTTGAAAAGAAAGAAAACAATTTAAATGAAAATGAAACTTTAGACCAGATGGCAATTAGAGAATTGATGGAAGAAGCGAAAAAAGAGAAAGTTGTTGATGTAGACAAGTTAGTTGTGCCAATTAATGTGAAACCTGTGATAGATGGACAAGCAGAGGTAACATTTAATATCCATCTTATTCTTAAATTAAATATAGTAACTGGGTGAATGAGCCTTGCTCAGTAATTTTTAAAATGATATAAAAAAATTTGAAAAAAAATTGGAAAGAAAAATTAAAAAATAATAGGGCAGGTGGGGCTTGATCCTAGGTATTTTCACCTTCTTCTGGACCGCCTGTTCCCCAAATGAACCACCATGACTTTACTTTGACCGTGAAAAATTGTAATTATAATCAACATAAATTTCAAAAAAATTTTAGAGCCCGAAAACAGGGATAAAACGACGTTTTTTTTTTAAAATAAAACTTATGTAGATCGATTTTTCTCTCTCTAAAAGTTCTAAATAAAAGTCCGCGACAGCATATTTCTAGCTTTTAGGGTTAACCCACTTTTACCATTTTTATGGTTTTCAAAAGACTATATTACGGTTTTAATCTTCCCTCGCGGGCGGAGCCGTTGGTAATTGCTTTTTTTTCCGTGGGTTATCATGCGATCAGCAGACAGACTATGAACAGAATTGGTGTTAGTCTGAATTTATCCTTCAGAGTTAACAATCCCAATCTATGTTTCATTCAAATATATGTCGTCTTTTTAACCGGCGAATCATCTGTAAGTAAGTAACGGCCTGTTACTATCCCACTGCTGGGCATAGGCCTCTTCTCTCCGTTTTTTTTTGGAGAGAATGATTGGAGCTAAGACCTACCACGCTGCTCCAATGCGAATTGGTAGGTTACACATATCCCCAAAATTCTCTAGAGATACGCAGGTTTCCTCACGATGTTTTCCTTCACCGAAAAGCGTGTGATAAATAGCTATTATCAATTAAACACATAAGTTTTACTAGAAAACTCATTGGTGCCTGCCTGGGGTTCGAACCCTAGACCTCCTCGAAAGAGGCGCACGGTGTTACCGCTGGACTATCACAGCTTTTATCAACAGAATCGTCTGTGGCAGTGTCAATTGCACCGTTAACTGATTCGGATGATTTCCAAGTCTTTTTATATACGTATAGTAGTGCTGGCGATTGCTAGTGATAAGTATTTAACGATTACTTAATATTTACTATTTAATGACAGTGGCATTATAAAAAAATTGAGGGTTGTAATTTTATACCATTTCCAGGCAACTCTGGACGACTATGAATCAGTGCCTGTACAAGAATTTGGATTGGCAATGTTACGTGGGATGGGTTGGATGCCAGGTAAAGATCAGTAAGTATTATTATATTACGACTAGATTCTTTCAAAACTTAATAAAAACCTTTTTTTAACTTAATTTTTGGATGTGATTTTCAGATCAAAGTATAAACAACCACAGCTACGTCCAAAAGGACTTGGTCTAGGCGCTGATAAAGTTATTAAAGAAAAAGAAAAAAGTAAATCATCCAAAGATAAAGAAGAGGAGTTGTCTATAGTAAAAAATTCCTTTATTAAGATTACTGCTGGAAAATATAGCGGATATTATGGAAAGGTATACATAAATTATTCATTTGTGTTATATGTTCAACTAGCGGCCTGCCCCTGCTTCGCACAGGTATAAAATATATAGCTCATGTGACTGTTGATTTATTCATTACTGACCATGGCCCGCAAGCGATAATTTGGAGACTAACAATTCCCCTCTCCCTATACTAAGAAGATTTCCTGCTATCTTTAGAATATCTAAATTCACATACTACATATTTACTTATTCATTTTTACATTTTTCCCTATGAATTTTATTTTTACAATTAATTACAGAATGTCTTTATATACAACATTTACAGCTTCCTTGTCATTAAACAAACTCTTGAAAGACCGACATATAGCTGCTAAATTCGAAGTGCTATAGGGCGAAACGCAGCCTCCTCGCGGCATTTTAAATCTGTAATATCTCCGAAAATGTTCACTTAAATTACATGCTGTAAACGGCCATATTGATCTATATTAAATCAACAATTTATTTAAGGTACTTCATTGGATAAGGATTAATGCTGTATTGTATAAAAGTTGCTTTGAACATAAGGCATTATTTTTCGTAAAAAGTTAATGACATAAAATGCTATTGAGGATTAGCATTATATAGGATACAGATTGGTAGGTTACACATGTCGCCAGAGTTCTCTAGAGATATGCAGGTTTCCGCACAACAGTTTGCTTCACCGAAAAACGTGTGATAAATGGCTATTATCAATTAGGCACAAGTTTAAATAGAAAAACTCCTTGGTGTCTGCCTGACATTTGAACTCATGACCCCCTGGAAAGAATCACACGGTCTCGCCGCTGGGCTATCACCGCTTATTTCATCAGTTTAACAGCGTATAATAGCGATGAATTTAAAAAAGCTACTATTTGTAATTTCTTTAGTAATGCATTATATAAAACTAATAAAACGTGCTATTAATCTGAATATGGCATTTTATTCTGTATTTGATGTTATAAAAAAATAATACTGTATATAGTGGTACTAAGGAATCCGTTCGCGTCAACTTAAACGTTTTAGTGCCCTCATTAATGCAATATATGTTTTTTCTGTGTTACCGTATGAAAAAGGCGAATTCTAATATTGTGCTCCTGGTGTATAAGCTTTTATTGTGCAAAATTTCGATCAATATCTCTTCTTATCCTAAAACTAAAGTCAAACTTCCTATTCTTATATAAAATAAATAAATACATAGGACATGTAACATGAGACATGTCTTAGTAAATTAACCATGAAAGCATAACAGACAGATATACTTTCGCATTTATAATATTACAATGTCTCTGCATTTTTTTGTCCAATTAATTATTATATTATTTCCAGGTCTTAAGCTTAGACGAAGACAATGGTCGTGTTGTCGTCGATATTACAGTTAAAAAGGAAACAGTCAGCCTTAATGAATTTATGATAACGCCAGTTACAAAGTCTGAGTTTGATAAGCAGTCAAAAGTTATTAGTGAGTATGACACAGCATTATACAGGCATGTTAAATAGCTTTAAGACAATAAGATTTTGTTTGCTGGTACTATAGTATATAGATGATACTAAAGTATTCCAAGCAGAAGCTATACATGTGATTTCATTCACTATAACACTTGAGTTATAGTAAATGAAATGAAATTAACCCCCTTTGCTTCCCTGCTCCCTCTGTACATCATCGAAGTGAATAGGACCTATTTATAAAGCATAAACTGTGTGCTTGATAATTGAATTAGTTTATCTTTCTTCATTTCTTAATAATTAGTTAATTTTTAATTTAATTTAGCGTAAGGATTTAACATTAAATGTTTTGTTTAGTGTTTTCCCTTTTTCTCTTCTTAATGTACACAATTCAAAACTGGTTACTAATTTGCGTTTCCGTTTCGTTAAATATACCAAAAAACTTCATCTGTCGAATATCATTTGTCTTGTTTTAGACACAGAATCATATGAACATTACAAAAAGAAAGAAATGCTCATAAAATCCAAAGGAAATAGTTCATCATCATTGGAATATATAAAAAAAGAAGAATCAACAAGTAAGAACTTGAATGATATCAGGAATAATAAAGACACACATCAAGGAGATAGAGAAAGAAATGATAAAAAGTATTCAAACGGGCATAAAAGTAAAGAAAGAGAAAGATGTAGAAGAGAATCTTCTAGCAGTGAAGAAGAAAGAAGTCGTCATAGGAAGAAAAATAAGAAAAAATACAGTAGTAATGAATCTTTAAGCCCTGAACCTAGACATAGTAATAAACTAATAACAAGACGGCAGAGTTGTAGTGATTCCTCAGATTCAAATTATCACAAAAAGGAAAAAAGTTATAGAAGTAAGTCGAATAAAGAAAAGAGAGATATAGATAAGAAAAGAAAAGGCAAGAAGAAAAAAAGAGATAGAGATCGTTCACCTAATTATAAGAAACATAAAAAATAAAGATTGATCATTGTAATAAATAAAATATTTTTAACATAATTTGGTACAATTTCAATAGTTTTCTCTGAATAAAAGTTTTGCTATATTCTTTTATAATTTGATTTAGTTCATTTATATACCATCCATATTAAAACATTTGTTTTCTTAAAAACTTATAACATATTCATTGAGATGAATAAAACACTTCACTTTTACGTATAAAATTATTATTTGATGATTCACCCGTTTTAAGAGCATCGCCAATTATAGAAAATCAGTTAAGGGATTTATAGAAAACTAGCTTTTACTCGCAACTTCGTTTGCGTGGACTGTTGTCGCGTGATAGGTGGATAATAGATGGCGCTTTTCAATGTCAACCTATTCTTGAAGAATTGGTGTATAAGGAATAATGTGACAAAATTTCATTGATATTGGTTTAGCGGATTTGCCGTAACAAAGTACAAACACATCCAAATTCACAAACTTTCGCATTTATAGTATTAGTAAGTTATTAAGTCGTACAGAGAACTGCATTGCTTTAGAGTTTAGACAATGCAAAAAATATTAGGTATTATTAAAAAAATACAAAAACGGTATTTCCCTTTATATTTATTTAAAAAAATCAATAACAAATAATTTTCTTAAAAGTTAATCAATTTTTTTTTTAACAACTTGTCAACTCCACGCACAAATCACGACTACGCCAAATGGTGGAACGACTCTTCTCCGCGCCGCACCGTTCCTCTCCAACTCAGCTATCCTTCACGTCTCTATGCTACAACTTCCTTTTCCTTTTTTACAAAATATTGTTTATTTTATTCCAATGTTCCACAAGAATGAGAATTTCGAAGCCTCAATAAATAACAACAGTAACATTTCGAAGTTTAGTTAGTGGAAGTGGAATGAAACTGACTATCTAGGTTAGAGTATAACACTGCGTCTTTTGTATAGACTATATCTTCTACTTATTCTTGAATAAGTAATTTTTACTCCTTATTTTCCATTTTATTCTATTTAACCCATTAATACGAAATTTGTTAACAAGAACAATATTAGATATAAGAGCTGAAAAAATTCGGTAAGTCATAATATAACTTTATAGCTGTGGTAGCCCAGCGGTAGCACCGTGCCCCTCTTTCGACGAGGTCTAGGGTTGAAACCCCGGGCAGGCACCAATGAGTTTTCTAGTAAAACTTATGTGTCTAATTGATAATTGCATTTTATCACACGCTTTTCGGTGAAGGAAAACATCGTGAGGAAACCTGCATATCTCTAGAGAATTCTGGGGATATGTGTAACCTACCAATCCGCATTGGAGCAGCGTGGTAGGTCTTAGCTCCAATCCTTCTCTCCAAAAAAAAAAAAGAAGAAGAGAGAAAAGGCCTAAGCCCAGCAGTGGGATAGTAACAGGCCGTTACTTACTTACTTACGTAAAGCAATCTTTGAATTATCATATTTAGTAAAAACTTAGCTCGTTGATTTGAGAGCGTAGTTGATGACTTCAAATATCTTGTCTAAGATCTTGTTTTTTTTTAATTTTTTAATTATAATAAGAATTTTATAAAATAATGTTATTACGTTATGAAACTGTAAGTAAGAAAATTAATTGAGTATGATTAAGTCAACGGCCTTATAATATGGCTGACCTGTTTTATTTAACGACGTGACCTGGTTAGACAAATTGATTTGTAGGCTATTACTTGGGCGTATATTATATAAGGCAAATTTTCAATTTACATTTATAACGAAAATTTCTATCTGCCGGGTCATGTCAAAGAAATACGTAATTTAGTTTTTTCCGGGACTCACTCTTCACATCCCGAGTGATGGGTACTGTTGAATATTACGAAATCTATTTAGGTATATTATAAAATCGTGTTGGTATTAAGCAGCTGTCATTTGTACATTTACTATTTTAGAGAAAATTTAGTGTTATCGTCTTTAAATACGCTTCTAAGCGTCTAAGCATTTGTGCGCACTAATCTGAGAAATCGCTGATCCAATTTAGATTCTATTTTTCATAATATCTAAAACAGTAGTCCCAACAGTTAAAATAAAGGATAAGTTTTCTTTTAATCAATCAACAAATAAAAAAATATGTCAATTTTAAAGTACAACCGATTAACAAATTCAACAAACAAATCTGTTCCAACACGGAAAAGGGATGTTATATTTTGTTAATAATGACGTTATTGTATGTATTAGGTACTTATTGGTAATCATACAACACTTTAAGAACAGTTATGCAGTAAAATGCCTTTTATAATATTTTCGTATATACAGAAGTTATGATAGTATTGAATTGAAGAAGCGGTAGCGGAATGGTTAGAGTAACGGATATGCAATCGAAAGGTCGTGGGTTCGAAGCCCGGCCATTATACTACCGACGTGAACCAACTCCTAACACAAGGATTTAGCTTAGCTGGAGGGATTACAAGTTTACTAGTAATTTGTAACCCAAATTGCTACCCTTTACCTTTGTAACCTTTAAAAAAAATACTTTGCTATAATCTCTGTTAAGAGAATCCATGCAACGCTAAGTGTAGGAAGCAGGCAACGTTCACATGCCTTTACTTGCAGGACCAGTCACCACATGCATCACAAAACGCCACACAAGCACTACACACACTCACTACGACAATCTCTACGATCGGTGTTCAGCGGTTACAGCGGTGTTAAAATGAAATTATACATTTTTATTTTCATTTTATAACGCCTTTCGTTACTAGCTTACTATTAATTGTGTAATATTTATAACAGGGGAATAATGTAATACAATCATCCTCCTGCCCTTATCCCACTCTAAGTGGGGTAGGCACAACATGTTATAAACATTCTGTCACATGATTTGGCTGCGTTTTTACGACCGGCCGCCTGCCTGACGTCAACTTACCTTAGTTGTATTTTACGACACTTCGGTAAGAAATAGGGTGGTCTATTCTACTAAACCGGCTGCCATACGGTGGCTCAACTTACCTTAGTCGCCTTTTGCGACACCTCGGTAAGAAATGAGGCTGGTCAATTCTACTCAGCTGGATACCACATGGCGGGTCGACTTACCTTAGTCGCCTTTTACGACACCTCTGTAAGAAATGAGGGCGGTACTATTCTATTCAGCCGGATACCACACGGCGTGGGAATAATAAAATACAATATTCACAAAATTGTTTTAATATTCATAGAAGAAATCGCAAGATCACATAGGAAGTGGTACAGGCAGGATATCACATTGAACATTTATTTAATAACTTACATATTAATAAATCAATTCACACATTTATTCGTTCCCAAAATTACTTAGGTATGTATTTAAGCTAGTAAGCTTAGAAAAAAAAATAACTTAAGACATACAAGTTATGACATCTTAATCGTTCTAGATTTTCAACTACTAGGGGTTTTTTTCATAGTTCCATACATTACATTAAATCCCAGAAAGGAAAAGCAAACATTATGTAAGTATTTATGTATTCTACATAGATTATACTATTCAAATATTTAAATCCTTATTATTTCTAGATTATTATGGAAAGCAAAAAACAACAAGGAACATTTAGGTTATAAAAACGAGGAAAAACAATTTTACCACAGTTTAGCATTACTATGGAAGTTTTTAAAGAAGTTTTAATTTATTCTGTTTAAAAATGTGCTATATACACCTGATATATTACCTAATAAACAAATAAATAAATATCATATCAAAAAAATTACTTTAACAAATACGACATAAAATATTTACGCAACTCTGTATGAAAATGTGTGAAAAGATTCCTAATTAAACATATACACTTGCTTAATTCATAACACTTAATAATTTTCACATTCATTTTATTTCTCTACATTTTTATTTGGACTCTACGATCATTTTCAGTCCCAGAGACACACGTATAAGCTAATTTTAATATTTCTTAAAAGCTCCTTTATAACTTAAAGGTATTTTTTTACTTGTGTCGATAATAATTAGAAATAGTAAATTAATATGAAAAACGATCAAATTCTGACCGTCAAAAATACAATAATAGAAAGGCAAAAAATATCTAAATCCCACAAAACAATGCATCAAAATATTCAATTCTGAAATTGTCAGTTATTAATAGTAAATCTTATATAATTTTCGTTTTGAGCGTACAAAAGCGGCACCTTTTAAACGAAACAAACTTTCAAAAAACGAGTGTCATAGACAATAAATTTCTACGTTCTACATTTTTTGATATAATTACTTGTACCTACGTACTTAAATTAAATAATGATATATTATTATAAAATATCAAATACCATAAATGATATTTACTTATTTTGTGTATGTAGATTCACAAAATTGTTGACTTTAGATCTACAGACTTTACTCTACTACAATATATGTTTTTGTTATCGCTTTAAAGCTTTATAAAATAGGGTCAACATTAAATTGATACAATAAGATAGAAAAGTAAATTGTCTTGTATCGTTGGTATAGATTTATAAGTTCATATAAAGGTATTCAGTTAATGATAATCTCGTAGAAAAGAGTTCTTATATTTGTAGTAAGCACATCTTAACTTTAATATATATATATATATATATATGTCGCATCCTGGCAACCATCATTCCATCATTAAAAATATATTGAAAATACATTGAAAATAGAAGGCGCAGCGGTGACAGAATGCAGACGGCGTATGTGAGAGATGAAGACAGATCCGTGTCATGGCGCAGTTGTGAAAATTGTTAAGAAGAATATAAAGTTGAAGATAAGCGTTGTACTTTTCCATATGCACGATACCCAAATTACGCCCACTAATGTCTAAGAATAATGCCCAAGATACTGATGAGTCTACATCAGTCGTGGGATTCAATCGTGCAAATGGATGGATAGTATGAAGGGACTATGATGACTCACAATGGCGGATACTATAAGAGTTACGAAATAAAACAATTCAAACACCAAAAACAAAAAGAAAAAAAAATCCAAGTGAGACGAATAATATCAATCGGCCGAAGTTTAAACCCGATAAATGATGATTTTACGTAAAATTGTGGTGTACTACAGCTGACTTATACTTGGACGGAAAAACAAAAGAAGATACATTTTCTGGAAATTTCTGCGGTTGCACTTATTAATTTAAGCAATGATAGATCAATGGATGATTAAAAATCATTCTGTATATGCCTGTTTTCGTGTTACGTATTTGTTGAATTGTTGGAAGAATTTAAATATAGTGCAAATGAACGGTGATTACGCATTTGGTACAAAATTGATATATGACTGTAATGACTTGCATTCACACCGGAGATATCTTCGCGTCAAAAGCTGCACCAGGAACTACAAGTATACTCCTATTTGAAACGAAAGTTATTTATAGAGGATCGCAGATTCAACGCGATCCCACTTCAAGCGTCTTAGTTGCGATCAGCAGTGCGCAGAAAAATGGAGGGTCGCAAACGGATTTTGGAACCAAAAGACTATTGTCTGTGGTACTGTGGTAAGCTCTGGACAACGACGACAAGCAGATTACAAATTATTTGTGTGCTACAGGTGTAGCAGGCTGGGCCACGTCGCGAGTCGCTGCATGGCTAATAGACCTGCTCTTTGAGGTACCAGAACACCGCCGTGTAGACTGTAGACCAATGTCTGGTCAAACCGCCATCAGAAGCCTTCACATAATTTGGTAGGTGTTATTACTTTGATTTGTTTCTGGGCCTGGATGTTCTCTCATAAAAGAGACTATAGCTAAAAAATTTAGTTCGGAAATAATTGATAATGTTGTCATTAATAGGGATGGCTAACAAGAATGTTTATAGTATCTTTCAAATAATTGTCAAGTAAAAGTAATCGGTTTTGCAACTGAAATTATAAGAAGAGGGCGAACTGTTCACCTTTTGCCAATCCAGCTCTTTTAGTCAAAAACATAATGTGTCTTATTGTTTTAAAAAAATACCTGAGAGTCAAGTACCTATTGATAATGACAAGATTTGTGTTAACGTAATTTGTGTTGATGTTTATACAGACGGGTTCTTGGTTCGGTGGGTCGGTGACTGTACCAGAGTATCGTCTGTAGCCCAGTAGAAATCGGCATCTGCTCAGGGTGGTCCGTGGGTACGCAGTGAGCGATAGCTCTGGGGGTCGATGACACCAGGGTATCGTCTGTAGCCCGGTAGAAATCGGTATCTGCTCTGAGTAGTCCGTGGGTACGCAGGGAGCGATAGCTCTGGGTGGTATAGTCGGGTCTAGCTGTGTAGCGATGGCCGTGAGTCATGTGGACTCGTTATCCCTGAGGGAAGACCCTTCTGCTGAGACAGAAGCGGTAGACCACGAACAAGATACCTGGGTTGTTTTTGAAGTAAATTCTGATAGGTTTTCTGTTTATTTTTGTAATGTCATGGTGAGTGTCAGTCAATGGTACTCTGCCTCAGTACTTTTCGTATGCATTATGGGTTTGGCATGCCCTTACATTTTATTTGTTGGGTTTCATAATTCAATAATCAACTTATGACGAGATATAATTTTTCTTGTTTTGTTCGTTTATTAAAAAGATCTAGACCTCAATGACCCAGATGTTGTAGGATAGGCCGAACGGAATTTCTGGGTTCGTTTGTTTGTTACAGATCCACACACTGGGACGTGTGTCTCGCAGGATGGCCGTGTCGCATCCTGGCAACCATCATTCCATCATTAAAAATATATTGAAAATACATTGAAAATAGAAGGCGCAGCGGTGACAGAATGCAGACGGCGTATGTGAGAGATGAAGACAGATCCGTGTCATGGCGCAGTTGTGAAAATTGTTAAGAAGAATATAAAGTTGAAGATAAGCGTTGTACTTTTCCATATGCACGATACCCAAATTACGCCCACTAATGTCTAAGAATAATGCCCAAGATACTGATGAGTCTACATATATATATATATATATATATATATATATGCTATTTATGAAAAATAACACAATCAGTTCGTATTTTTTTTACAATGTATTATTGATTGTTCTGTGTCACGTTTATTATTTTTATGTTTTTTATTTATAGTAATTTTACTATTATTTAAAGATTATGGAGGAGGAAAGTAAGAAATTAGTACCTTAAGCATTCTTCAAAATTGGTTGATAAAGTTCACTATTAGAGTGGAAACTTTAAAGAAAGGTAGAGTTTTATGTTATACGAAAGCTTCGTTTCGTTTTCAAACTGAGTGTTTTTATTATATGGATTAGGGTTGAAACACTAACAACTTAAAAAGACTAATATTTATTTTATGTAAATATATATGTAAGATAGAAGGTCTATGGAAGAATAAATATTTTGGAAGAAGTATAAGTTGTAAAACCTTAGAAAAAACAGTTTATATATGCAACTGGTTGCATTTCTTGTAGAAAGTTATATGAAAGTTCTACTTAGCTATAAAGTCTCGAGGCATTATTTGGAATAGATTTTAGACATTACTTAGTTATATTTTATTTTGTTACTTGAAAGTTTGTAGTTAATGAAAACGATAAAGCAATTATTTTTCAACAAATGTGCTATCGTTTACACAGTTACCGTTATTAAATTTCATCGTCTGCTACATCACATAACGATAAATTATTATATAATAGCCACCAAGCTTTGAGCTGGTCGTTTTCTTTAAAAATATAGATTCGATATTTGACTGAATATTCGTTAGTTGGAAATTAAGTATAATTGCCATAAACAGACATTTAAATAGGATTTGGGTAAAAATGTTTCTGATTGAAGTATACCTAAGTTTAAATTAATTCTGAATCTATACTTATAATAAATCTGTAGAGAGGTCAATTCTGTAACTGGAATATATTTCCAAAATAACTATCAGGGGGTGATTAGGGATCGATACTGATGCCAAAAATGCAATCAGTAAAAATTTTGTCTGTCTGTCTGTCTGTCTGTCTGTCTGTCTGTCTGTCTGTCTGTCTGTCTGTCTGTCTGTATAACCGTTATAGAAACAAAAACTACTCGACGGATTTTAACGAAACTCGGTACAATTTTTTTTCATACTCCTGGGCTGGTTATAGTATACTTTTCATCACGCTACAATCAATAGGAGCAGAGCAGTGAAGGGAAATGTCGGGAAAACGGGAGAAGTTACTCCATTTTTTAAGCTTCCGTCGCGTGTGCAACCTTGATGGTTAAAGCTACACAGAAATCATGTATGACGGAAATGTTCTCCTTAAAATTATATAAAAAATATCCCACGACAGCATATGTCTATCTTTTATGGTTGACTCACAATAACACGTGTAACTCCCGAGAGCTTAGCAGTTCGACGCTTTCTGGTTATATTTGTCTACTTCTACGTTTATATCACTCTCAGTCATCCATAAATAAAAAAGTGAATAGTATTAACCATTGTATAAAAAAAAATCATTGAAATCGGTATAGAAACACCAAAGTTATACATGAAATACGCTAATAATAAGCCATTGCGCGTGAATACTGAATCATGCTATAGGGATTATCACTACATAGTATAAAACAAAGTCACATTCTTTGTTTGTCTCTATATCCCTATGACTGCTTAAACCTTTAAAACCACGCAACAGATTTTGATGCGGTTTTTTTAATGGATAGAGTGATTCAAGAGGAATGTATAATAACATTCAATATGGAGTAGAGAAATACTATAATTTTTGAGGTTTCTAATGTGATGTCGTAAATAATTACTTTTTTTCCCGCTTACATTACAAACGCAGGCTAAACCCTACGAGATTTATCAAAATAATGTACTAAATATTTGTACACATTGGAAAGGTCTACAGAAAAGTCCGCGATGGTATATGTCTATCTCTTATGGATAACCCACAATAGCATTTTTTGTCATTTACTTTTATACGAAAAATAATGCCTTATTTTCGAAGCAATTTTTATACAATATAGCAATTATTCTTATTTAATTAAGTAAGTTAAATACATTGTTGATTTAATATAGATCAATATGGCCGTTTACAGCATGTAATTTAAATGAACATTTTCGAAGATATCACAGATTTAAAATCCCGCGAGGAGGCCGCGCTTCTCCCTATAGCACTTCGAATTTAGCAGCGATCGGACGTGCAACTAAATGTCGCTCTTTTAAGAGTAACCTCTAAAGAAAACATGTTTGTATTGTCTAATGATAACAAAGCTATGAATGTTGTATATAAAGACATTCTGTAATTAATTTTAAACATAAAATATATAGGGAAAAATGTAAAATGTAGTAATGTGTAATAACTATGTAGTATATGAATTTAGACATTCCAAAGATAGCAGGAAATCTTCTTGGTATAGGAAAAGGGAATTGTTTTTATCCAAATTTAACGCTTGCGGGCCACGGGCAGTAATGAATAAATCAAAACTACTGGATCGATTTTAATAATTTTTTTCACTGAGTGACATAGGCTATATATTTTATACCCGTGTGAAGCAGGGTAGGCCGCTAGTCCTTAATAAATTGAAAGAAAAAATACTTTTGTTATTTATGATCTCACATCGAATTTGACATATTTGAATTTAGAACACCTACTCTGTCTTAAATCTAAATTCTAACACATATGTATAATATTAACTTCTATATAAGCGTCTTCACATTGATCACAATAGGTAACACTGATAAGGGAGACTCCAGGAAGACACCTAAAAATACAATGACACTTAATCGTATGTCACATACTACCACACCAAGTTTCACGATATAATGGTTTTAAAACAAAATTAAGAAACATACAAGTGTGAATTACATTTATGCATTGATTGAGATTGAAAAATTGATTCTGGGTTAAAGGCGATAGTTCAATATGGCGTCAATTTTTACAATTAAGAATGAACAACAACATTCAAATCATTCGTTTTTGCATTAAATATCTTTACAAAACGAAATATGATGGAAAATCGTCATGCCAGGATTCTTTTCATTTACATAAGTAGAATACAAAATAGATTTCATTATTGCTTTTATATTATATAAATAAATAAATATTTATTTCAGGCAACTCTGGCCTAACAAAAATTTAGACAGATCATAAATATAATCCAATTACATATTAAAAATTAAATTGAAATTAAATCAAAATAACAATGATTAAACAAAATAATATAGTTAATTAAACAAAACATATAGTTTAGTCGTTGCTGGTTGAAATAATAACCATATCAAGAAGAATAAAGTTACATTTGCTACGCTTATATATGAGAGATGTGACCTTGTTCTTCGATAGGGCGATATATAGATAAAGGTTATAGAGAGATATCCCGTGAGCGCCAGACCTTCGTCATTTTATAAAACCTGAAACTTTGTCAGTGCATGCTCCCAACACAGGTAAGAACGATGGTAGATTATGGAATTTGGATCATAGTGGCTTTGGGAGATACACACACAAGGTTGTAAAATACCGAGTTAATTTCGTCATAGTATAAAGCTTGATCTTTTGATATTACCTTTAGAATAATATTAAAAATCACGTCAGTCAATGCCAGACACTTAGCATAGTGGAAACCCCCTGCCAGACACCCTTAAAGTTCATGAAATTTGGCTTCTATTTACGTCATAGTATAAAAGCTGATTTTAATATATATTACTGGGATAAGAGTAAGATGATGTTTCCCCTTTAGCCAGACATTTTCGATAGTTCCTACCCCAGCCAGACTGTATCCCTATATACTGTATTGTGTTGGGAGCATGCACTGACAAAGTTTCAGCTTTTATAAAATGACGAAGGTCTGGCGCTCACGGGATCTTGGGCCATTATTAGTTTTCAAATAGTAGAAACTCAGAATAATGTAATTAATACTATAATTCGCGTAATATAGCAAGTATCTAGAATAATTCTTTCATTACTGTTGTATTCCGTAAATATGGAATTCCGCAAATTACGTCTGCTTCTTTAAATTGCCTAAACGACAATATTTGAATATTTCCTACGTTATGTTGGAGGTCATCGAACCTTGAAATCTAACGAAGCGTGAAATTTGACGTCAACACACAATTAGCAAGGCGTCAATGTTAAAAAAGGTTGACATGGATCTTTTATAGGTAGATAATTATTAAATAGGCATATTTTATTTACGCGCGAAGAAAAACATATACTTTAGTAAGCATATTGCATGCAAGAAGTGTGAGATTTCGTATAATTAAAGTTCATTAATAACATTTATGTAATGTTACAAATATGTACATAAAATAAAATAAAATTTCAATTGTTTATGTTTATCCTGTAATGAATATGCATTGGAAAAAAGCCATACACCTCGAAAACCATAAACCCAAGAATTACGAATATGCATTGACGTCTTATAGACTTATATTTAGACTAGGGACGTAACTTGGAGTGGAAAAATCGATTGATAAATAATCGACTATTCTCACTTCAAAATTAATCGACTTCTATTAATAAATCGAATTCGACTTCGGTTAATCGAAAATCGATTAACTCGAATGGAAAAAATGGATTATTATTAATCGATTGATATGAAAACTCAAATATTTTTTAACATTCCTAATTTCGACGGCTCGGATAAAGAAAACAACATACATACATATATGAGTACCGTAATACCTACATGTAAATAAATGCAAGTGAAAATTTTTCGAACAAACTGCTAAAATTATTATGGGAGATAATTTCATCACTTTATTCAATTAATAGTATCATAAGTCTTAAAAAGTATGTACTATAAAAAAAAAGATTTCGAAATAAGTAAAATATTGTATACCGAATATATTGTTAAGCCATCCATTATCGGAATGCCGGTCTTTGGAAATATCCAAAATTATTTGGTGAACAATAGTTCACCAAATAATTTTGTAAGAGAACATTGAAAATATGAATAAAATATGAACACATTATGCAAGATGAGATCACGCTTCGTAAAATTGTCATTCGTATTCGGATAAGCAATGTGTTCATGAAATGCCTGAATTATACAAGTTACCATACGTTATTATATACCTAGGTGTAAAATTATTCTTTCTTATTCACATTATTTTTTAAATTTACTGTCTTAAATGTTGGTAAACATAATAAAGGGAGTTTTATTACATTATACATTCGTCATAATAGTTTTTTTATTAAAGTAATATTTCTGTTTTCGTCATCCTAAATAAAATCTCATAAATATGTAAGGATAATAAAATTTGTGCTTCACTTTTGATTTATACAGATGTTATATTTCTTATTGTCTGAAGGCGACATATTTCATCGCTTCAACTTTTAATTTCGAATTTTATAGATAATATTGCACCAATATCGAGTTCCGGATCGAGTCATTTCGTATTATTGCTCAAGCATATTTTACTACTTGATTAATTTATACCCAAGCTAGTAAAGCTTTTGTTTTTAGGTATGTTTAAATGTGAAATAGGTAATGAACATAATTCAATGTTTTAGTACCTATAATATAAATAAATATTTAACTCTAAAAATATAATGTTATTTGGTATACAGGACACGGTTTCCCCTCTCTTATAAATTCGGAATTGTTAAGCGTTTACAGTTTGTGCGATAATAAAGTGCTAAGAAGCCATTTTGTTTTTACAACTCTTGTTCGCAAAAATAAGTTTCCCGAAGCATATTTCTAAAATACCAAAGTCTTTCTTCTATTAGATGCGATAATAATTGCTCACATAATGAAAATAATTCACCAATATTTTTTTTAATATAAAATTTTTCTGAAGTAAGCTAAACAGAACTGCCAGTTTTTGGCAATTAATATAAAGCTTGCATTCTGTAAATCAATTTTATAAAAACAAAAAAAAACCGTCTGCTACAAAAAAGAGGACTGTAAAGTTGTTGTTTTTTTATATTTTACATTATTACTATTTAGATTCATCTTTGTTTTGTAGAGACGAACACTGAAATCATCTTTTAAATGTTCTAGTCAATCATGTTAATCGTATTTCTATACGATTCGTTGTCAATGATCTAATAATACTTACTACTGATGGAGGTATAACAAAACGTATCTACAAATCCCGAGAAGACAAATAGAAAGATGGCTACATTGCAACGGTGTATAGTACGATGAAGCTATCATGTTTTAACGTTTAGCAAAAGGATTATTCCTTGCTGATGTGCGAGCGGCGGCCGCTGCAGTTTGCGTACAGTTGCATAGTGCATCAAACATGCGAAGCACGAAGCCACGGGCTCGACCTAATCGCCTCTTTAGATTACCTGTAACAAATAATAAAACATTATAATCCGATAATTTCCGTATAAAAGTTGATATATCATCATTTATCTTTATTGTCCTGCCCTTATCCCACTCTTAAGTAGGGTCGCCACAATAAGTTAGAGACATGTTATTACAAGCTGTGGTAGCCCGGCGGTAACACCGTCTGACTCTTTCGAGGAAGTCACGGGTTCAAACCCGGGCAGACACCAATGACATTTTCAGTTAAAACCTATGTGTCTAATTGATAATTGCAATTTATCACACGCTTTTCGGTGAAGGAAAACATCGTGAGGAAACCTGCATATTTCTAGAGAATTCTGGATATGTGTAACCTACCAATCCGCATTGCAGCGTGGTAGGTCTTAGCTCCAAACCTTCTCTCCAAAAACGGAGAGAAGAGGCCTATTCTCAGCAGTGGGATAGTAATAGGCCGCTATTTATTTTAGGTATTACATGATTTGGCTAGGTATTTTGTGGCCACATGTCTAACGTTAAATTAGTTGCCTTTTACGTCTATTCTACTCAGCCGAATACCATACTATTATAAATGGGAATTTCTGTCTGTCCGTCAGTCTGCTACGCTTTTACGGCGAATTTAGTGGACCAATAACGCTGATATTTGGCTAAATTAAAGTTAACGGTACCGGGGTGACTGATCCTTGCTCGGTGAAAATTAAATAAAAAAAAACAAAAAAGGCTGAGGATAATTTTGACTTCTTAAATCCTCTATCTTTTCTTACAGCTTACAACTTGCAAATGACAGCTCCATTAACAGGGATATTTTTTTTTTATTATAAAAAGCCCCTAAAGATAAAGATATTAAAGAAATAACCCCTAAATACTAAGTTTCAAAATCCTTCTAAGATCCTAGATAGTACCTACGTAAATTCATTTTGTCACAAGCTATGTATTTCTATAATTGTATAATTCTGTTTCCTCATTTTAATTAAAGTAAAATTTACAAAGTAAGACCCTTTTATAAAAGCCGTAGGGTAAAAAACATAAAAAAATTCTTTCAAAGCTCGAGCTTTCCGTGTCTACATGCATTTTCATCGTTACCGTTGCAGGGTTGTCGTTTCCCACCGGCCCCTTTCATCACTCTGTTACTCGCCTTATTGCTCCTTAGTATCAGGGTTGGCGACACAATAGAAAAAGCTAACAAGCTTCTTACTTCTTACTGTCTTATGACATTAGATGGTTATAATTAACACACTGCCCTAAGTAGTCAATATCAAATTCAAATAATTCTTTATTCAAATTGGCTTTTACAAGCACTTTTTAAACGTCAAAATACAATGAAGTTACGACTGGTTCGGAGAGGTACTCTTACCGAGAAGAACCAGCAAGAAACTCGGCGGTCACTCTATTCAAAATCTTCTTTTTAATTAATAACAAATTAAAAAAATTAGAATATAATCTAGTGCGCAATTTCGCACTGGTCGCAATTTAAATCCAATCGATAATATCGATAACTTTCCATTTATATACCTACTAAGTATTACTTATATACCTACTAAGTATTACTTATATACCTACTAAGTATTACTTATATACCTACTAAGTATTATTTAATACTTGCTTCTAACGCTTGGACTTTAATATCCTTAAATGTAGTATTTAATATTGAATTTACATATTTTTCACATCTTCATCATGAAAGTTGTGGTCCCAAATTTCTTGTCATCAGCCAATTATGTTGACTATTTTCAATCATACCACTGTTCATACACCACATATTTCCCTAAGTCGTCCGACCTCAGTAGTGGGTCATTTTGTATCTACAAAATGGCGCTACGTTGGGCCTTCACCTCAATAATGCTGTTAAAGCTGTTAAGGCAACAGCATATCGATCTTTCGGAAATATTATATGATACAAAATAATATTATCGTTATATTTTTATTATGAAACTACGCAAAATAATGCCTAATTCTTTAAATCATTGTATATTTGATTATTTTATTACATAAATACATCATAGTTCGAGAAACAAGCTTTCGTTTTCTTTAATTTTCACATCTATATATATTAAAAAACAAAGTCGTCAAAAGCTGTCTGTATGTGATAGATTTTCTCGATATCTACTGAATGGATATTTGTCCGGCTTTAACTAAAAGATAGTTTAATTCTTGAGAAAAATCCATGTTAATAATACATTACGGTTTTATGGAAAGTTACTAAAATGTTATTTGTGACATACTGATTACCACATGGACGAAGTCTCGGGCACAACTAGTAAATTATATAATTAACCAAACCTATTACCAAACAAATCGATAACCTCTTAATTGATATTTCCCAATTCTCCATTAGTGCTCGCTGCTTTATAAAACAAACAATATCCAGTCGAAGGAAGTTTTGATTGAATATCCGTCGGGTTCTGTACAAACTTATTTAGCAACCATTACATTTTACCATTACATTTATATTTAGTTACTAGCAATCGCTAGCGGCTCTACTTGCGTGGATAGATTAAAACCGTAATATAGTATTTTGATAACTATAAATATGGTTAAAGTGGGTTAACCTTAAAAGCTAGACATATGCTGTCGACTTTTAGAGGGGAACAATTTTGTAATACATGACTTTTTGAATAACTTACACCGTTTACTTGACACAAGCAAGGAAAGGTTTAATTTTGCCATTTTCGCAATATTCTTTATTGCTGCTCCTCTCCTATTCTCCTTAGCGTAATGGAATAGCCTATCGCCCTTTTCGATAAATGGACTATCTTAGACTCAAAGAATTTTTCAAATCGGTTCAGTAGTTCCTGAGATTAGCGCATTCAATCAATCAAACAAATAAACAAAGTCTTTAGGTTTATATATTAGTATAGATTACAAGAATATATTTTCGCGATTCAACGTCATTAGATCAGTTTGTAATAAGTAAATCAATGAAGTTTACTGTTGATTAAAAATAGGTACATATCCATACAATTATAATTAATGCGAAATTCTGTCTGTATTTTACGCTTTCACTGCTAATCCGTTGGTGCATTGTTAATGAAATTTGATACGATTTATTAGATCGGACTCGTGGCTAGTAGAATTTTAAAGTAACAGCTTGCTATTAATATCACTACTGGGCATGGGCGTCTTGTCTCCCTTTTTGGAGAGAAGATTTGGAGCTAAGACCCATCATGCTGTTCCAATTCGAATTGGTAGGTTACACATATCCCTAAAACGCTCTAAAGATTGAAAGTTTCCTTGCGATGTTTTCCTTTACCAAAAAGCGTGTGATAAATTAGCAATTATTAATTACACACATAAGTTTGAAAAAAAGTCGTTGGTGCCTGTCTGGGGTATGAACCCGTGATCTCTCTAAAGAGTCGCACGGTCTCACCGATGAACAAACTTTATATATACTTTATATGTACATTAACTTTATATATACTTCTAGTATACATATAAATAAGACACTTAAAGTAATTGCATAATACTAAACAAAGTGACTTTAATATTGTAATTTATGAACAATATTTATGCAATTTTACAACCCTATTTGTGGGGACTGTAGATTTATACAGGGGGTGAATTATCGATCCACCAGTGCCAGACAAAAGCTCAGACTTGTGATCGACCGACTGTATAAAGGATGCCCTTTTACTAGTTAGCAAACCCACCCCAGAGTCTTTGAGGCATAAAAATCGCCAAGACTTTTTATACATCTCGATTACCTTTGTTTTTCATTTGAGTAAATCTTTATTCCAATAATATTCGATGAAGACGATATGTTTATAATTTAATTATTATCTTTTTAAAGAATTGTTTTCAAAATCTAAATCATCAAAAATGTTTAGTTTGATATCAAATTGTTAAAAGAAATTCTTCCCATCTTCCATAAAATCGAATACAGGAATATCTCTGGAACTATAACTGAGGTATATCTAACATATATAACTTATATCTAACATCTATTATAGTTTTTATGATTTTAAGTTCTTGATTAAATATGAAATCCAAAAAAATATCCAAAATTTGGGATACGATTCATTGTCTTATTTACGGAGTTTCCGTTTCCGGAATATTTTGAAAATACCATAGTTAGCTCTACCATTAAAATGAGTTTTCATTATAATACGATAGTATAGTACACTAACTACGAAGCTATGCATCTTATATACTGTTAATCTAATCTTTATTAGATTAACAGTATATAACAGTATACAAGGTAATTTAAAATAATTTATTAAATTTTTTCTGTGATTTTCATACTCACAGAAAATAAAGTGTTGATGGCTCCCTAATAGGTTGAAGTAGGTATAAATTATAAGTTAATTTAGCAATTTTAATTTTTGTGGATAAAAATAACAAAAAAATTGCCGATGTATATCATAGATAAAGTAGAAACCGACATAAGCTTGCAACTCGAGCTTTACCCCTTTCTTTTAAAAGTTACTAATTTGCGTGTTTAGGTATAAGATTTTTAAAGAATTATTAAAAGGAACCTGATACAAAAAGCCCAAGCTGTTGAGGATTATATAGATGATAAGACTGCTGTAAAATCTATATAAAATATACTCTTTGACCCTGTACAAGATAGTTGATGACTAAATGTGACTAATTATAAGATATGCTGAAAAGAAAAAACCGAATTTTCTTGCTGGCTCTTCTAAGTAGTAACAGCTTTCCGAACCAGCAGTAGAATTGACGATCCAAAAGCACTTGTTTACTTCAATAAAGAATATTTTGAATTTTTGATTTACTACATTAATCTGTGCCATTTAATAATAACTTGAGATTTCAACGATCTTATTTATATGTTAATCAGGGTGAAAAGGCACGCATAAAGCATTTGAAGCTCTTCTACGCAGTATTCGTGCAGGATTTACATTTTCATGACACTTGGCGAGGACATTTGCATGATACACGATGTGACTGGCGCGACATAAACCGCAGATTACGTAAGTGAAGTTTGTAAAGATATACTGAAGTTTTATTTATCTTATTACACATTATATTAATTACACCTATATGTAACCGACTCATTAATTTTTTTTTGTTAACAATCAATCGCACTAAAAAGTCGAAAATAATTATATAGTTTGATAAGATACATTCGGTCAGGCTACGTGATGCTGTGGCTGAGACTGGTTACGACTTCCCCTCGAAAAAAAAATTGTTCCGACAACCACCGAACTTTATAGGATTGCCAGGAACAAGATAAACTATACAGGATAACCCACTGTGTCAATGTAAAGATTGTCTGAAAATTCCATTAAAATCGGTCCAGTTGCTTCGGAGTCTATAAGGAACATACACACGTTCTTTCTTTTCTTATAGAAGACTACCTTTTATCCGCAACTGCATTCGCGTGGACTGTTGTCGCGTGATAGGTTGATAATAGATGGCGCTTTTCAATGTCATCCTTTTCCTACTGAATTAACAGGAAT
This sequence comes from Morpho helenor, assembly GCA_029227775.1. Taxonomy (NCBI): domain Eukaryota; kingdom Metazoa; phylum Arthropoda; class Insecta; order Lepidoptera; family Nymphalidae; genus Morpho; species Morpho helenor. The sequence goes on from JARGCU010000006.1 coordinate 9,039,255, forward strand.
TCTATAGCCTATATGCTACCCCGGTTAATAATTTTAATGAATAATTTCATCGATATGGGTTTAGCGGATTCGCTGTGAAAGAGTAACAAACATACAACCATAATCATAAACATTGGCATTTATAATATTAGTAGGACAGGATAGGATACAGAAAATTTATGGTTAAAATACAAATGAAGCAGCAATGAACTGGTACATACATATCTTTTATGTAGAAACAAACTAAATGTATTCCTGTATTTGTTATTTTCGTAACCTTTTGCTAAACATTAAGATAACTCTGTTTGACCTTCTTATCATTACTCGCTACCGACATTGAAAGATCTTCGCGATAAGATTACAAAAAATAAAATGTAACTTCAACTAACTTGTATTGTGTCTTACTTAAAATTAAAATCACAGAAATCTACTGGGTTACGGCCAAAAAATTCATGTTTCAAAATCAAAATATTTATTAACATCTTGTTGAATATACAAATATATATTTTTTCGTAATATCGTAAACGGCTTACACGATTTTCCTGAAATTCAGCATTTAGGGGGTTTTGGGAGAGAAAAATCGATCTAGCTAGGTTTTATGTTAAAAAAAATGCTTTATGCCTGTTTTTAGGCATTCAAAAATACTAAAATTTATATTATATTAATACTATTTTTACCATACACTGTCAAGTCAGCGTTGCTTATTCGAGGAACGGGCAGTTTCGAATGTAAATACCTATGATCGATCCCAACTACCTAATTATTTTTTTCTTTTTTTTTAGTTTCTTTATTTTATTTTCAAAAAAATTACCGAGCAACCTTACTCGGTCAACCAGGTACTTACTTATAATTAACTAGCTAACCCGGCTTAGACAAAACGTTGTTTTGCCATATAAATTATTTCTAGGGAATTTCTAGTGTACATTAAAAATTACAAAAACAATATGTTAGGGTTGAACAACCCTTATCTCTTAGGGGTATGAAAAATAGATAGTAGCCGATTCTCAGACCTACATAATTAATATACCTAATTATAAAATTAAAATAAATAATAGCCTATTCTATACTCACCCGGCCCCGAGTCTTGAGATTCCTGGAACAAAATAATTAATCGTTAAAATTATGTATGCAATAAGCTTAAATTAATATTATTTAAAAGGCAGTAGCCAGCAATAAATAAGTAAAAACAAACGATGTTGCAATGAGCAATGAATTGCTATATCATGTTTTATAATCTTTCTGTGTACGCTTACCTTACCTTGACAGTTTAATATACAGGATGTATGGAAATAAATACAATAAACTAGAGTGCATGTGGCGGTGCTAAAAAAAATCAATAAATAAATATTTAAGAGTATTGGTCAAAATTTTGGCTTTTTAAGACATGAATTCGCATAATAAGCCACACCAGTGATCCTTGGAAGCAATCAGATTCCTACGCGAACAATATTATATACCTAAGCGATGTAAACGTCTTTTACACTAAATCGTCAAGTCACACCATAGCGTTTCTAAAGATTGGGATAATCTTGTATCTTATAGCAGAGCGGGGACGTTCACATTTTATTATTTAAATTTTATATTTCTTCTTAAGATAGTCGCGATAAACCTCAACTGATATCATATATTGCCCAATACACATTCACAATTATTACAGTACTTCATGAGAGCCAATATATTAGTACCAAAAAATACAAAATGAAAGTTGCCCATCTATATAGTATATCGTGTATTATCTATGAATAGGTAAAGCAACCTTTATGCACAGTTATGCTTAGTAGTTATTACACAACAGTAGGGAATTCAGCCTAAAATTTGTCCTATTAAAAGAGAAAGTAAATGAGACTTTATCTATGTGTCTCTTTTTTTAGTGTGTGATTATACAAAAATACGAGTTTCATCTTTTCTCTCATCAATATTTCATACCCGCATATGACTCCTCTACTCTAGTAGTAATAATAATCTAATAATAATCTAATAGTATATACTCTAGTATAATAACTCTGCCGTCATGACGTTCGGTCAATGCGACTAAAATCTGACATTCTTGATATACTTAAATGTTTTATGTTAAGAGCGTGAATTATAGATGCGAAAAAACACAGAAAGTGATACAATCCTCAAAACGTTTCTGCTCTGACAAAAATACTTGTAAAAAGTAGTAAAGTCTGAATAACTACCTACTACTAATTTATAGATTACGAATATAAAGGTATTAAATAGATCCTTACATATTGAAGATAATTAATGCTTGTTAAGAACATCGGCTACTAATTGACACTGACAGTAATCGATATATATGGCTTAACTATTAATTAATTTAAAAAAAAAACCTCTAGTTAAAAATTTATAGCATTTCTCAATAAGAAATCACAGATTCTAAAGCAATTAATTTTCTATTTATACTATGCTTTGGGTGTACAAGTTTCAATGTTAAAAAATACGTGGCATATGATAATTGAGTACCTATAATGCTATGCAATTCCATTAATAGGTATACAGTAAGTAATAGTTTATTTTAATATAGATATATCCGGAAATACTCATGATCCTTACATAAACTTACTAGGTAACCGAATTTGAATTCGGAATTAAGCTGTTGATTCTAGATGAAGGACAATTTAATATTTTCTGTGAGTGGGTAGCTCATCAACTCATCCGGTCATTTGCGTGTTGCCCTATCACCGACACAAACAAAAACAACTTTTAAATTAACATCTGTGCGACTCTTTCGAGGGATTCATCGATTCAAACCCGGGCAATCAACAATGCGTTTTTCTTTTTTTAAATTTAAACTATCGTAAGTAGTATTCATAGTTAATGTATAATATCTGGGTGACCGAGCTTCGCTCGGTAATTTTTTACAAAAAAAAACTTAAAAAAAAGAAAAAACAATTATTTAGTTGGGATCGATCCTTGGCACTCACATTTCTCGAGGCTGCCCGCTAACCGAATAAGCTACGTCGACTTGACAGTTAATGGCGAAAATTCAATTCAATATAAATGTTAGTGTTTTTTAATGCCCAAAAATAGGGATAAAACAATATTTTTTTTACATAAAACCTAGCTAGATCAATTTTTCTCCCCCAAAACCTTCTACATGCTGAATTTCAGGAAAATCGTTGGAGCCGTTTCCGAGATTCGGAAAATATATATATATACAAGATTAACTCATTTAAATATTAAGATAACTGGCTATACTCACGTCTTATTCTATCGGATTAGCCCAACTAGTTTCGAACCCATCCGGGGCACTTAATCATAAGCTCTTTACACGACGTTATTTACTACCGCACCCCTGCCCCCCACGAGTCGCGCCCAGCGGGCTGCTGGACGCAGTTCTCGCCGCGATAACGTCGTGTAAAGAGCTCATGAATAAGTGCCCCGGATGGATTCGAAACTAGTCGGGCTAATCCGATAAAACAATGCGTTTTTCTATTGAAACTGACATGCCTAATTGATAATTGTAATTTGTTACACGCTTTGCGGTGCAGGAAACCATCGTGAGGAAACCTGCATTTCTCTAGAGAATTCTGATGATATGTGTAACCTACCAATCCGCATTGGAGCAGCGTGGTAGATCTTAGCTCCAACCCTTTTGTCCAGAAACGGAGAGAGGAGGCCCAGCAGTGGGGTTATTTTACTTAACCCCACTGGCCCATTTTGACTGGCCGTTACTTTACTTTACTTTTTTAAATATTTTTCTTACTCCAGCGATGAACGTGCATTCTTATATATAGGATTTTTCAAGTAGTTAACACGACAGCGAAATAGGCCCTGTATGCTCCGCAGGGTTGTTATTTTAAAACCTTACGACCCCAGCATCTATTGTTTCATTTGAATTATGTTATCGGCTAAGCACGACAAGATTATGTAACGGTAATTTTTTTTCTGATCTACTTATTTCTGCAAGCAAAGCGAAAGGACAGTGCAAGCTCCTTACGTAGCCCTTTTTTGCTTTATTATATTTCAGAACTCAGGTTTAAACTTAGTATGAAGTATATCGTTATTTATATTAATAATTCATAAAAAATCGAATATATATCTCTATTGTAGAATCTCGTTTCATTCTCATCTCTTCAACTTCACAACCCACTACAATGCTATAGCGACAAGTTAATGCCAGGATCAGTCACTCAAAATATCTTTTTTACTTTATCTTTGATGAGCGTTCTATTGAGGCGTCTTATCTTAATTATTTTACAAATAAACTTAAATAATTAAGGATAGTCATTAATGAGCAGAAGCAGCTAAGGTCATATATAGCTATAGTATAGTCATTTTGTCTTTTTAAAGTGTCCCTCTGTTTGCCGTGTGGTATCCGGCTGAGTAGAATAGACAATCCTCATTTCTTACCGAGATGTCATAAAATACGACTAAGATAAGTTGATGTTAGGCAGGCGGCCGGTCATAAAATACGTAACCAAATCTTGTGACAATATGTTTGTAACATGTTCTGCCGACCCCACTAGTACTCAGCCGCATACCACAGGCCGGGTCGACTTACCTTAGTTGCCTTTTACGAAACCTCGGTAAGAAATGAGGGTGGTCTATTCTACTCAGCCGGATACCACACGGCTGTATGTGTGTAAGTATGTGATTATATATTTATGTTTGAAACCCTTCAAATATTATTCGCGCGATAATTTTAATTTTACGATAATGTCTTAAATATTGTAATGCACTGCATTCAATGCATGCAGTTCCTCAAGTAATTATCGTATTTATCCTAACAAGGATAATTCGCTAATATTGATAAAATTAAGTACTTTTGAAGCTTATATACCGGGCTAATGTATAGAATAGAAAATTTCCCGATCTTGGAAAACCAGTAAAAACAAGAAAAAAGAACCAGTATATAATTGACAACATTTTAGCTGATTGAGAGTAAATTATAGACGTTCACCATATTTAATATAATTGCACTTAGGAACATAAGTTTTTGCACCAACAGCATTACCACTGGCCATATACCTACTTGTAAATTTTATTTAGAATTCACTATAGACCAAGGTTGTCTAGCAGTTGATTCTTTAAGATAAAATTGACTTATTGTACTAACTTTTTTTATACGCAGTAAAATATTATACCAGTTATAATGCAAAGTGTGTGATACTTAACAAGTTTCGAGGACAAAGCGCCTATGAGTTTTGTGAAAGTAAAATATTTTAAAGAAAACAGTATGAGCGATTGAAAACCCTTTCCAAATTAAAAACTAACCTTTAGAATTCCTAGGATATGTCTAACGTGCTATTGAATTGAAGAGCAGCGTGGTGGTATAAGTTTCCTTCTCTACCTCTTCAAAAGAGATACCTAGATATCTCTTAGACATATATATATTTAAATGAGTTAGTCTTGTATGCATGTATATATATATATATATATATTCGAAATCTCGGAAACGACTACAACGATTTTCCTGAAATTCAGCATGTAGGGGGTTTTGGGGGAGAAAAATCGATCTAGCTAGGTTAAGTTTCTTTTTTTGTTTTGTAAAAAATTACCGAGCAAGGCTCGGTCAATCAGGTACTCTTATTTAAAGGATAACGAATGCCTTTGCCCAGCAGTAGAAGAAAAATGAAAAAACACTTTTTCTATTCATTGTATTATCAAATGTTATACAATGTTAACCAATATACCATGACGCTTGGTCACGTTATATTGGTCCTGCAAAGTTACGTTGTTAGTCTGAATATCTAACTACTCCCCTTAATCTAGTTTATGAGGAAAATTATGCTGTTAAACCTATAACGTTCCTCTCTAGACGCCGCTACTTTATATTTATAGTATAACAATACTTAGTACATCATTTTGATAAATCTCGTAGAGTTTAACCTGCGTTTGCAATGTAAGCGGAAAAAAATGTAATTATTTACGACATCACATTAGAAACCTCAAAAATTACAGTATTTCTCTACTCGCTATTGAATGTTATTATACGTAAAAACCTTCCTCTTGAATCACTCTATCTATTAAAAAAAACCGCATCAAAATCTGTTGCGTAGCTTTAAATATTTAAGCATACACAGGGATATATGGACAAACAAAGAATGTGACTTTGTTTTATACTATGTAGTGATGATGCTATCTACCTTGACGTGTTCTGTTATGGTGACAAGGTAACTTCATTGTCTAAAATGTAATGTGTCTATGTTTAGCAAGGTCAAGTTTAGTTTTAAGCATAATGCTACTATTGCACATTTCAAATAACTAATCTTTTGTCAATTGGTATTTAAATATATAGTTGTACGTGTTTAAATAAGCCGTGTGGTATCCGGCTGATTAGAACCCTCCTCGCAAAGCTTTGCCGTGGAGTCTATCTCCTGACTATGCTTCGGTTACGGGGCGAAACAATTGTTGAGATTGTGGTGGTGAATGTGTGCAGAGCTTGTGTATTGTTGTGTTATCGGTGTTGGGTAGTACACGAGTTCTAACAAATTCTGCACGTATCAGGTATGAGAACGATAAGTACACTCTACATTTAGCATTACATATATTTTCTTTTATCGCGGATTATAGCAAACTAATATTCTTATTACTTGTGCATCTATATGGCTTTTATTAGTGTGACTTTTGTTCTTTAAATAACAGCCCATACCGCACACGCCTAATATCTCCAAACGCACAGTCAGAAGTATCGATCTAACAATTATCTGTCATATATTTCAAACAGCATTTTATCAGATAAAAGAAAGCCGATCGCCGTCTAATCTCGAAAATATTGCCCTTTATGGCTTTATCAAAATATTACTAAAACTAGCTTTTACCCGCAACTTCGTTCGCTTGATAGGTTGAAAATAGATTGCGCTTTTCAATATCATCCTATTCCTGTAGAATTAACAGGATTTCTATAGCCTATATGTTACCCGGGTGTATAAGGAATAAATGTGCCAAATTTCATTGATATTGGTTTAACAGATTTGCCGTGAAAGATTAACAAACATACATACTCACAAACTTTCGCATTTATAATGTTAGTAGGTTATACATATGCCAAAAAATTAGACAAGTCCTGTCTATATATATTTTAACATTACATTCTAAGTTAATCTAGGGCTGAGCAGATTTTAATGTAACCAAAAATATAAAATAATTATAACTAAAATATAATGAATGTGTTGGAAAAACCTATACGGCAGGCAACACATATTTTACATTTTAGTTAACATTTTCCTCCCCTTTTTGGAAGCTCATGATCTGTTTTCTTTATTAGGTATATAAAAAAAAATAAGTTATAGTATTAAAGTAATTTAAAATTGACTTTTGAATTTTTTCGAATATCTTTCGAGAAATGAAAACCTACAAACATATATTGTCTAGTTAATTGATCAGGGCACTTGAAGTCATATATAATCAGGTAATATGCAAAATGGTAACCATGTACTTAACCGAAGACACTGCTAAACGTTTAATGGTAGAGATAAAACATAATATATTTAAAAGAGACCTAAAAAAACTATCCATTGTTTAATAACAACGTACTATTTTCTACGAATACCATATTCATAATAGAAATGGAGATGAGAGTATTGATTACCTGTCAGAAGCATTTTAAATGAAGAGTATTGTAAAGTGAAATCGGAAAATGTGATAAGCATGCATACATTTCCAACCTGTAGAAATTAGGACAGTGTTGCTATCGAAGAAGCTATTTTGCGTATGGCAACACTACACGACTTAAAACACTTACCGCCCTAGCAATTCCACATATCGTTTTCCTTACGGGGATAAATAGACATTGATACTTACGAATTTGCATTTCTCTCTCTCTTTCTGTTTTAGCTCGGCCTCTTTTTTTGCCTGCTGTATAAGCTCGTCTACGAATTCGGTCGCCTGCCGTAATTTCTGCGGATCACCCCTGAACTCAGCTATCCTCTCATTCAACGCTGTAGATTCCATTTCCTCTCTCATTCTAGTAAGTCTCACAGGTGGTTCTATTCACAACCGCGGTAAACAGTCGCACAAATCATAAATACAGTGTTCACAACATTGGTAATGTTATTGGTCGTAAAATATTTCTGGAAACAGCTAGGAGTGCCTTGGCGGGAATACAGTATAGGGATCAGTCATAACTATTTTCCGTTTAATTAAAGTTGATACGTGTATAACGTATAATGTTTCCGCAGGTACTGACTGTCTGGGCTGTTTCGATCATGCGCTCATGATCACTAACGTACAATCGGCGTCACATAAAGCTGTATAAACGAAGAGGGACAACAAATTTTGTATATCACTAGTAATATCCCGCGGTTTCACCCGCATATTTTTTTTTTATTACATTTTTATAACGGATCCCTATTTTTTTAAATATAGCCTATGTTGCTCAGTAAAGATGCAGCTTTTCAATGTTGAATTTTTGTAATCGGTCCTGTAGTTTTTGTGTGAAAACATTACAAACATACATACATATTATCATCTTTATAATATTAGTATAGATATTTTATACAAGCAGGCGTTACTTTGCGGAATTCCATAGCACAGAAGTTACAATAAAATTAGTTTGCAAAATAACTTTATTGTAACTTCTTTATACTACATATTTAATAGAATTAAGCGTTACTTTCCGGAGGTCCATAATACAAGAGTAATGAAAATATTATTTTGTTATCAATTTTTAAAATTTTATCGCGGATTTTAGCAAAATAATATTTTTATTTCTTTTTTATAACACATTCCTTGTACAAAGACTGTCTTGTTTAGCATGTATAACATTAAGACTACTATAAATAACATTATTTTAATAATAAATTACCGTAATAATTTATTTCAGATATATTGTTGTATTTATATGTATTGAAGTCATAGCTGATTTAATGTATTGATTGAAGTACGAAATTAACTTTAAATGATCTTTTAGTGGGATGGATTTGTAAAAAAAACTCCAAAAATAAGGAGGTTCTCAATTTGGTTATATGTTTTTTTTTTATATTTGTTAAAAATTTTCTCCGTCATTTGTCATTTTTTTTTGTATTACACACTATATACTAACAGATTAGGTCCTATTTCGATTAACACAATATTTTGATGAGAAGATCTTAGATAAGACATCTAGATGAGTATTATATTTATTATCATAGCATTTCTGTAATGCTCTTAAGATCATGTTATCTGCATGAATGATATATTTGTAACCGAGTGTACGAAACGTAGGCTACGGTAAACTAGAGATTAAGTATAATCACTGCTCGTGAACGTTTTAAAATCCTCTTCTAAGCTAAGAACTAGTAAACTAAGTGTAAAAAATAGACTTATCTTACTTTACTAATTAATATCCCTTAATAATTCAACTGTTTTTAACTCCTTACAAATACTGCAACACACTATGTATATACGAGTATATTATCATCAAATAACTTTTAAAACTTTAAGATTGATAAGTATTTAATGTATGTATAAAACTGTTTCAGCTAAATATCTCTTCATGAAAATTCATGAGACATATTTAGGTTTCTCGTTGTTATATACAAAAGGATGTAATCTATACTGAAATTTAGGTTACTTATCCTAATATTAAAAATGCGAAGGTTTGTGAGTATATATGTATGTTTGTTACTCCGTCACGGCATCTCTGCTGAACCAATATCGATAAAATTTGGCACAATTATCCTTTATACACCGGAGTAGCATATAGGCCATAGAAATCCTATGAATTCTACAGGAATATGGTGACATTGAAAAGAGGAATCTATTATCTACCCTATCACGAAACAACAGTCCACGCCAACGAAGTTGCGAATAAAAGCTAGTTATTTATGATGAAAATAGGCAGTAATTCGCAAAAAGTGTGGGTTGCTTTCTTAGATGTGTTACCATTAGATGATCACAAAAAGAGAGTTTCGGATCGTACCAAGAGATTTGTCATAGCTTGTCTGTAATGCCTTGGACAAAATTAGCTTTGGACAAAATCCCACGTAAGTATTTGATCCTAACATAAATTCATTCATTGATCAAGTTTTCCAGTTGACAGTATGACAGTATGACAGTATTGACAGTATGATATCCGAAGGCCAACTTAAAAAATCTTATACATTATTTTTTTCGTATCTGGACATGCGGGCGTGGGGCCCGGTGCAAAGTATTACTCCCGAGCCTTAATAAAGTGGACTGTATTTTTTATTATTGCTGGTTCGCGGAAACCCCCAAATACTTGCAAACAACAAGGTAGGATGTGGCAGCCGTCTGGTACTGGGCGGGAATAAAATAACTGCCAAGAGGGATGGAGGCACTTACTAGTGATATCGGATCCAACACTTTGTCCATTCACTGCTGTTAACACTATTTACACTACACAAACGTGCTAGCGGTGCGGTGCGAACTTATAGCCAAAATTATGCGCGTGCGGCGATAGATCACATACGGCGTTGATGTGCGACGTGCGACGATCGTCTTGCGACTGAAGTGCGTGCGGAAGGAAACGGGAAGGATGCTATTGCAAGTATGATATCAAACAGTACCATTTATAGTATTAATCGTATATGTACATATGGGAGAGTAAGGGGCTATTTAAAATTATAAGTAACACATTGATTTTTTGTTCATGTTATGTCATCTACTCGAATTTTTACAAATTTTCACTTTTTTTGGAGAATCAGAAGCTATTGGTTTATCCAAGATTACAGTCAACGCAAACGTTGTAGTTTTGCAAGAAAATGTAAAACTATGCTGAAAAATAAATTTAAAAAAAACTTAGAGTGGAATAAGGGGTGGAATATAATAATAAGTATTTAATATTTAATGTTTAATGGTTAATTTTATTTTAAATATTATAATCTGTGAGGCTAATGTAAATTATTAATGCAACCTTGATTTAAAAGAGTGTGAAGAGGATTATTATTTTTCTGGTTGAGGGCAATACGGATCTTCTACTTTAGGTGGGGTCCAGTAGGTGGATCTGGGACGCATTCGTAGCACACATGACCATCCCACCACCAAGTCGGGCCTGGTGTAGGTGCCGAGTCGAAGCATATCTGGAGAGAAAGATTATATTTTTTTAGTAACTCGCCATAATAATGAAGTTCCAGTAAAATTTATAAAATTATTATAAATGTAGTAGTAATCAGATTTATAGATTATAAATGTTCCACACGTTATATATTTTCTAAACAACTATGTATAAATAACGCGTATATACTAATTTTTTACATCTTAGGTCTTACTGTACAAAGTTACCCGCCGTGTGGTGGTATCCAGCTGAGTAGAATAGACCGCCCTCATTTTTACTGAGGTGTCGTTGAAGGCGACTAAGGTAAGTCGACCCGCCGTGTGGTATCCGGCTGAGTACAATAGACCACCCTCATTTTTTACTGAGGTATCGTATTAAGGTAAGTTGACTCGCCGTGTCGTATCCGGCTGAGTAGAATAAGACCACCCTCATTTCTTATTGAGGTGTAGTTGAAGGCGACTAAGGTAAGTTGACCCACCGTGTGGTATCCTGATGAGTAGAATAGACCACTCTCATTTTTTACTGAGGTATCGTAAAAGGCGACTAAGTTAAGTAGAACCGCCGTTTGGTATCCGGCTGATTAGAATAGACCACACTTATTTGTTAGCTAGGTGTCGTAAGAGGCGAATAAGGTAAGTTGACGTCAGGCAGGCGGCCGGTCGTAAAAAAACTAGCCAAAACGTGTAACAACATGTTTATAACATGTTGTGCCGACCCCACTTACTAGGTTTAGGGATAAGGGCAACAGAATGATGATCTACTACTGTTCAAAGTTACAAAATTTAATTGTTTATATATTGTGATATGATATTCTCTTCAAGGACACCTTAATCTAAAGTGTTTTAATGCGATTAGCGAATTTTTTTTTAGTTTACAGTGATCCTAGAAATTCATGTAATACAGTCCTCCCAACAGTTTAATAAATGTACGTCTATTAGTAGAAAACAACCGAGATGTACATGCTACATAGACTGTCCCTTTGGCGCAGTTGGTAGTAACCCTGTCTTTTGCTTTGCGGGTCGCGGGTTCGATTCCCGTCAAGAGCCAACATATTCTAACAAAAATTTGTTGGTTCTTCGTGTCTGGGTGTATATATGTATTTAAGTATTTATTCTAAATTATATAAGTATATATTTACCAAACTAAGCGGTGATAGCCCAGCGGTATGACCGTGCGACTCTTTCGAGAGGGTCACGAGCTCAAAAACCTCCGACATCAAAAAATTTTTTTATTAAAACTTATGTGTCTAATTGATAATTGCAATATATCACACGCTTTTCGTTGAAAGAAAACATCGTGAGGAAACCTGCATATCTCTAGAGAAATCTGGGGATATGTGTAACCTACCAATCCGCTTTGGAGCCGCGTGGTAGGTCTTAGCTCCAAACCTTCCCTCCAGGAAAGAGAGGAGACCTATGCTGTGACTTTACTTTAATTTATATTTACCAGGTGTCTGTCACCCATAACACAAGTATTAAGTTACTTATTTTGGGCCCTGACGATCGTGTGTGTAAGTGTTCCATATATTCCTATCTCAGAAAATGTAAATATCACGTATTTATATTTACATCAACTTACTGCATCAGGCCGTAAACCACCGGGCCCTGCCTTCTTCGTAGGATCCCTTAATATAGGGGGTCCTTCCGCAATTGGAGCAACTACAGGAGGCTGTATGGAATTAAAAGCGTTTCGTTGAAAATAATATCTGTCAGCATATTTTGTATCTGGCCCCCTGGGTACGTCTGGTTGAGGTATCGTCCTAGGGGCCAAGACTGGTTCAAACCGACCATGAAGAACATGTTTTCTTCCCAATAAGAAATTCCGTAATGCCTGTAGCCCAGCAGATACATCTCTAAACTCAAATTTTTTGCTCATCTTTAAGTTTTTCTATGATATGAAAATACCCTTGCAGTTACAAATAAATATTCGTTTAAAATCATAAACCAATCCTATATTATCTATGAACCAATAAAACTAAACAGAAACCTCTATGATTTTGTAACCAGTTGTAAATGACAACATTCGAAAGAAGTTTTTATTCATACATATCAAAATATAATAAGACTACATATTTTTATGTACATATAAAAACTAATGACCGCCGCCCCGTTTTTCGCTATAAACTCAATAACTACTCAACGTATCTTAATGCGGTTTTGGATAATAAACAGTAATTCTCAAGCAAGATTTAAGTGTTTAATTTGTCAGGGTTTTGTGTGAATTATTTGAAATATGATTTGAATTGTTGAAAATTACAAGCCCTTAGGGATGTTTTTAAAACATTGTATGGTAAATTGATTTCAGTACATAAATCCCCTTTAAATCAAATATTTTTGAGTTGTAAAGTATCCTAGTTCCAATAGTAATCGTCAAATCTACTTAAATTTTATTTAATTAATTTTATGACTGAAAAAACTTTTTTTGGTGTCAGTTTGTGAAAGATTTAGATCATAGATTATTAACTATAAAATAGATGGTTGAGATTCATACATTGGCGCGAGCCTATTTTCGGTGGTATGGGGGGGTGCAGAGTAGCACTATAGCTACTTACATTCTCATTCATAAAAAACTATCTGCCTCTCACCCGTTTCATTCATAAAAACGGGTTTAGTCTCAGCTCTGACTCTTTCTCACATATGGAGTAGTAATATATATAACGTATGACGTAAAATCGTAGTAAAATTAGTGATGTACTTGGTGCGCTAAAACCGTAACTAGTGATGTCAAAGTTTTATCGATTCGCATTTTACTCTTACCGATTATTTAGATAACCGGTTTTCCTGTAACGTATTAATAATGATTTTTAGATTTTAATAAAACAAAATATTTAAGGAAATTCTTTAATAGACTTTTACTGTAATAAAAAAATTTCTATTCAACAGCCGTTTTACATTTCTATGTGCATGCTTCTTAAAAAAAAAAGTTTTTTCCTAAACACGCTAAAAGTGCAACTTCAAAAATGATTACTATTTTTAAATAGGAAACAGAATCGGCGATCATGTATCTTGAAAATATAGGAATTGTAATTTAAATTATTATATTTTATTATTAAATATAATTAATTATAAGTATTCACTCGAAAACAAATTTACAAGATTAGTATTTGAAACAATAGATGCTTTCGTTTTTACAGTTTTAGTATTTAGGAAAAAACATTATACTTAAAAGGAGTATACTTGATGGTAAATTATAAATATTAGTCTTTTTTAGATATATTGGTAGTAGTTTTATAGAATATTAGTGGTTTTTATCTCTAAGTATAATATTTTCCATCAAACCAGTTAACACTTCGGATTTATACATATAAAGTAAGAATTAAATTGTGAAATTTTGCCATAATTAATGTGCCAATTGATACCAAGCTTTTCGATGAAAGAAAACATCATGAGGAACTATACTCCATGGGTTAAGTATTTAACTAAATGTAAACATGTCAAAACAGGTAGTTTATAGTAGGCATTATCTGCCTACTATAAAGTACCTTTTTTATTACAACACATTATACTAACATTTAATATAATTTTTAATTCTTTTAAAGAATTTAAAATTATTGATAGTATTCGCACCACTTTATTATGGCGTGATTGCTATCAATAATTTTTACAAACTTTGAAACAATAAATAAGAATTATAAATTTTTTAAAGAAAACGATGGATAATATTAAATACACTAAATTACTACACATTTAAGTATCACAGAGTGAAGCTCGTAGAATATTGATATTATGTTGCGTTGGTTAATTCAATTACCATTTTAGGTAGTTTACTTGGCTAATTTGTATCTGCTGAATTTTATTAAATTATATATTGCTGTTTTGCTATACTAAAGGTATAAATATTTAATTTTAGAAAATACCAATCAATTTATGAAAATTACATTTATAAATATTAGAGATATTCTTTTGACAACTGCAGTTGAATCCCAATTTTTTCATTTGTTAATAATATTATTGTTATGACATATTTGTCACTCCTGAATCACATGGTTTTGTTTGTTTACATCTTGTTATGTTTCTATACTTATGGAGTATATATAGTAAAATAATAAAAATTTTGAATCAATTTTTAAATGTTAATAATAGTAATATTAGTTAGTTACTTTTGCCTCATGTATCATAGTTCTATAACTTTACTTGCGATAAAATTTTCCATTTCCATTATCGTTTTCCAAGTATCTGCAGTACTGTGAATTCTCCTTAATTGATACACCGTTGTCTAACTCGCATTATGATTACGATTATGCAAAAAACTTTTAACAAATCATATTTATGATTAATGCAAGTTAACCAGGAATTATAGTTTTTTAAGTTATATACATTTTTGACTAATTAACACTTTACATGCCATATAATGCCATTCCAAAGATATAAGTTTTTGTGATGGATAATATAATTTTAACTAGATCAAATCTTTCAGTTTTATTAGACAATAGCGTAATTATAAAAATTTCACAATTTAAATAATCCTGTTTTGAAAATATATTACTCCCAGGATTGCTCAGGTTTTTAGTTTTGCTACACAAGTAAAAACACGTGTTTTGAATAGGAATAAATGGTGTTAATGTTAAAATACACAATTTTTAGCAGCAATACAGGCAGAACTCATATTTCATTATAAGCCCGTCGTTTAAGCAAACTAACAATTAAACTAGCAACTAAGCAATTGTTATTCATTTTCCTGAGTAATGAAAATTTTAAACCCATTCATCTCAAAATATAAGTTTTTGTGTTGTACCACTATTGCTGCACATGACCGATATATCAATATACTGAACCGGTAATATGATATGGCTTGGGTCTGGAAAATATTTCTGATGGAATACAAGGTACTATAACTATCAAACAATAATATTAACCAATCATGTTTTAAACAATGAAACCAAATTATGATCCGTTCTAGTGTGCTAGAGCCCCCTTATCCACGGATTTGAGAAAAAATCCATTGGGTCCTAGTTAAGAAGTTTCAAACTTCATAATGTTTGTCAATTATACTAATATGAATACTATTTTGAAGACACAACCTTCTCTTGAGTCCTCTAGCATTGAAGCGGACTTTTACAGCCTTATTCCAAAATTCCGAATGGTTCAGGAGGCAAAATAAATTGTTAGTGAATAAAAGCATTCGCGCTGTGAAAATGTTATTACTAATGTCAATAAATGAGGCTAAATAATTATGATTCGACTGAAGCTCTTCATATATGTTCATCTGCATCATCGGGCTCGTGGACACTTCCCGGCGGAAGAGTTCGCAGCATATTTAACCTGTAATAAATAAGTTATTCTTTAATAATGTATAGATAGAACATTAGTTTGCAAAGGTAGTCTTACAGACAATCTTGGCATTGATATCCCCTGAGTAGAATAGACCACCCTCATTTCTTACCGAGGTGTCGCGAAAACCGATTAAGGTAAGTTGACGTCGGGCAGGCGACCGGTCGTAAGATACCAAATCATGTGATAACATGTTTAAAACATGTTGTGCCTACCCCATTTAGAGTGGGATAAGGGTAGGAGAATGATGCATTGACAAATAACAGAGATTTTAAATTTTAAAAATATATTTTTAGCTTCTACTGGTCTTAAATAGTGTCTGGAAAATATTTTTTTCGTGTCTATAACTTTGTCTACAGTTATATTTTAAGTATAGAATAGAGACTATAATTATAAATTTTGTTTTTTTAATAATAAAATATAAGGGGTATCTGTGACAATCTTTGTGTTATGTTAAATATCTTTGATTTTGTACTGTTAGCAGTACCAGGCTAAAAATATTATGCTTTCCAAATACTGTATTGTATGTGACAAAGTTCCAATGATCATCACTAATATGTCTTTTAAGCTATTCTTATATCACACACTTTTTTGCATCACTATAATAGAGGAAAAATTGTACCAAACATTTTTTGTTATATCTCAAACGGATTAGGCAGTTAGCCCATTAGACATGTAAGCTTCAGTTTTAATAGAAAGTGAAATGGACAGACTGACATACTTTACATCAAATATTTACTTGCCTTCATCTAGTCAAATCAATTGACCTAATCATGTGCTTCATCCCATAAAGCATCAACAGCATATAGCCCTTAGACGTCATCCCAATGAGTACTCTCTTTGGCTATGACCAGGTTCATCTGAAAATTATTGCAAATGCATTTTAATAAATATGGAACAAGCTATGGATAGCTCAGCGGTGAGGCCGTTCGACTCTGTAAAGACGATCATGGGTTTATACCCCGCGCTGGCACATGTCTAATTGACAATTGCAATTTATGACACGCTTTTCGGTGAAGGAAAATATGGTAAGGAAATCCGCATACTTCTAGCGAATTCTAGGGATATGCGTAACCTACCAATCCGCATTGGAGCAACGCGATGGTAGGTCTTTGCTACAATACTTCTCTCCAAAAAACGGATAGAGGAAGCTTATGGTTCCCACTGCTGGGGTGGATAACAGGCCGTTACTTTAAACATACACATGCCAATTTTTGTGTTTACAAACAAAAATGATTTATATTTGAAACATTTTAACTCACTTGAAGAATATCAGCCATTGTATCAGATATTAATGAATTCATTGCAACAACAGTAGCAGTGCCTTGACCAGACACAGTTACTCAGACAAAAAATCTAGTTGAAATGTGCATAACTAAATGGGATAGTATGTTAAAGTATCTTGAACAAATAACTTTCTGTTAAATAATTAAAGTATGTCTGTAATCCATATTGTCTGTCGCAGAAAGAATAAAAACTATTCAGAAATAACCACCTAAAACATAGAATATAACTGATATTGGGTATGACATATGATATACAACACTTCAATAAAGCATACACAATAAATATTACTGTAGAAGGAAAAGTTTTATTTTTATTATTTTAGTTTTATTTTTACTTATATTTTAAAATTAAAAAATAAAACTTCCCTATATTATCACAGTTTGTCGTGCAATTGTTGCAATTGTCGTGCTTTTTTTAATTAACTGTGAATGGAACGCACCCGCAGCCCTGCATAGGGAAAGTAGGAAAGAAACTCATTCATGTATTTACGGGGCTTAGTTAGTTAGTAGCTCTAACTCCGTGTCATTATCCAGCGAAAAGTAATAAAAAATAATCATGGAAAAATAAATAATGATTGAAAATAGATGTGTCCTATTTTTTTTCCTGAATTTCCTAAAAGTACTATATTTTTTTGATTTAAAAAGAAAAATAGTATTTTTCTTCAAAAAAAAGATGGCAACCCTAATCGCGCCCTTTTTGATTAAATAGGGGCAACACTGTGCCGTTATTGTTTCCGGTGGAGTCTTACTATAAATACCGATAAAACGTTTCAGTGACATTCAGTCCTTGTTCGTCATTCAAGAGAAGTGCATCTCGGAACGGGAATTGTGGTATTCCTATTATATCGTGTTATTGTATATAGTGTGCGTTAACAAGAAGTTTATGGAAGTGTCTAATTTTAATTAAAAATCATTTGTTGGTTTATATATTTTTGCGTAAGTAAAAAGTGATTACAGTTATATATTACGTATAACGAACGTTTCAGGTGAGTCAGTACGTTTCAATTTTCTTCGTATTAAATAGTGCAAAAGTATAGTTTATTTGTTATTAAGTTTTGGATAACTACTCACATTTTATCCGAGAATGTTTGTTGAAATTCAAACATTTGAGTTGTTGAGTTTGTGATAGTGAATGTATATAGTGCTTGTGTATGGTGGTGGCGGTGGTGGAGGTTTGTGCATGTGTTTTTTACGAATCCTGCATGTATCAGATATGATAACCAATTGTCCACTCTACATTTAGCACTATATACATTTTCTATTTTACTTCATCGCCGATTATAGCAAAATAATTTTATTATTACTTTTGCATAATTACTCTGTTTTAATCATAGCTTAGGTAAATATAGACATTGTAATCTTTAATATTTAATGACTAGCAGCGTCTGACTGCCCTCCTGTAAAAGCTGCAGGGCTTTTCTTCTCATTTAACAGTATGGTTGAGGTGGACACTGCAGTGTTCTTTCTTCCCATACTGTGTAGGCGTTTTGTTGGTAATGTTTGTTTTCTGTATCGTCAAACATTAGCTTCAAAAGCGCGCTACTTTGTAAGACGTTTTATTAACGGGCTAGCCATTATAAAGGTGTCGTACTGATTTCTGAAATTGCGCAGTTTTGGTAATTCGTACGTCATTAATTTTTACATTTTTTTTTGTAATGGTTATGTGTTGCGGTTGGCAAAGAGCCGGTATTTGGCACCTGCAATACATGTAAAACCTTAATTCTTTTCCCAGTCGCTTTTGGCTACTGATGTTTGAGTGCACGCTTACATCTGTGGCTAAAATTACGGGAATCTAACTTAGCTTCATAAATTCAGACTTCACTTGAGTATTAGTTACCTCAAATGCATTTTCTCAAATTACAGAGGTCCTGGTGGTTGACGCTACTGTTCGGCCTGGCGCTGTTCGAGCGCTCGAGGCGACGGCGGAGCGACAGCAGCTGCGGCATAGCCGGACGGGCCGGCCTGGGGTGAGGGGCGGCGGCACGTCTCCATTGGCAGCAGCGTGGTCAGACCAGCGTAGCTCGTGGAGTCACGAGGCCAGCTGTCGGACTGCCCTCCTGTAAAATTAATCCATTAATTTCATTCAATCCATTAATTATTACATTTTTTTTTGTAATGGTAATGTGTTACGGTTGGCAAAGAGCCGGTATTTGGCACCTGCAATACATGTAAAACCTTAATTCTTTTCCCAGTCGCTTTTGGCCACTTATGTTTGAGTGCACGCTTACATCTGTGGCTGAAATTATGGGAATCTAACTTAGCTTCATAAATTCAGACTTCACTTGAGTATTAGTTACCTCAAATGCATTTTCTCAAATTACAGAGGTCCTGGTGGTTGACGCTACTGTTCGGCCTGGCGCTGTTCGAGCGCTCGAGGCGACGGCGGAGCGACAGCAGCTGCGGCATAGCCGGACGGGCCGGCCTGGGGTGAGGGGCGGCGGCACGTCTCCATTGGCAGCAGCGTGGTCAGACCAGCGTAGCTCGTGGAGTCACGAGGCCAGCTGTCGGACTGCCCTCCTGTAAAATTAATCCATTAATTTCATTCAATCCATTAATTATTACATTTTTTTTTTGTAATGGTAATGTGTTGCGGTTGGCAAAGAGCCGGTATTTGGCACCTGCAATACATGTAAAACCTTAATTCTTTTCCCAGTCGCTTTTGGCCACTGATGTTTGAGTGCACGCTTACATCTGTGGCTGAAATTACGGGAATCTAACTTAGCTTCATAAATTCAGACTTCACTTGAGTATTAGTTACCTCAAATGCATTTTCTCAAATTACAGAGGTCCTGGTGGTTGACGCTACTGTTCGGCTTGGCGCTGTTCGAGCGCTCGAGGCGACGGCGGAGCGACAGCAGCTGCGGCATAGCCGGACGGGCCGGCCTGGGGTGAGGGGCGGCGGCACGTCTCCATTGGCAGCAGCGAGGCCAGACCAGCGTAGCTCGTGGAGTCACGAGGCCAGCTGTCGGACTGCCCTCCTGTAAAATTAATCCATTAATTTCATTCAATCCATTAATTATTACATTTTTTTTTGTAATGGTAATGTGTTGCGGTTGGCAAAGAGCCGGTATTTGGCACCTGCAATACATGTAAAACCTTAATTCTTTTCCCAGTCGCTTTTGGCTACTGATGTTTGAGAGCACGCTTACATCTGTGGCTGAAATTACGGGAATCTAACTTAGCTTCATAAATTCAGACTTCACTTGAGTATTAGTTACCTCAAATGCATTTTCTCAAATTACAGAGGTCCTGGTGGTTGACGCTATTGTTCGGCCTGGCGCTGTTCGAGCGCTCGAGGCGACGGCGGAGCGACAGCAGCTGCGGCATAGCCGGACGGGCCGGCCTGGGGTCAGGGGCGGCGGCACGTCTCCATTGGCAGCAGCGAGGCCAGACCAGCGTAGCTCGTGGAGTCACGAGGCCAGCTGTCGGACTGCCCTCCTGTAAAATTAATCCATTAATTTAATTCAATCCATTAATTTTTACATTTTTTTTGTAATGGTTATGTGTTGCGGTTGGCAAAGAGCCGGTATTTGGCACCTGCAATACATGTAAAACCTTAATTCTTTTCCCAGTCGCTTTTGGCTACTGATGTTTGAGTGCACGCTTACATCTGTGGCTGAAATTACGGGAATCTAACTTAGCTTCATAAATTCAGACTTCACTTGAGTATTAGTTACCTCAAATGCATTTTCTCAAATTACAGAGGTCCTGGTGGTTGACGCTACTGTTCGGCCTGGCGCTGTTCGAGCGCTCGAGGCGACGGCGGAGCGACAGCAGCTGCGGCATAGCCGGACGGGCCGGCCTGGGGTGAGGGGCGGCGGCACGTCTCCATTGGCAGCAGCGAGGCCAGACCAGCGTAGCTCGTGGAGTCACGAGGCCAGCTGTCGGACTGCCCTCCTGTAAAATTAATCCATTAATTTCATTCAATCCATTAATTATTACATTTTTTTTTTGTAATGGTAATGTGTTGCGGTTGGCAAAGAGCCGGTATTTGGCACCTGCAATACATGTAAAACCTTAATTCTTTTCCCAGTCGCTTTTGGCTACTGATGTTTGAGTGCACGCTTACATCTGTGGCTGAAATTACGGGAATCTAACTTAGCTTCATAAATTCAGACTTCACTTGAGTATTAGTTACCTCAAATGCATTTTCTCAAATTACAGAGGTCCTGGTGGTTGACGCTACTGTTCGGCCTGGCGCTGTTCGAGCGCTCGAGGCGACGGCGGAGCGACAGCAGCTGCGGCATAGCCGGACGGGCCGGCCTGGGGTGAGGGGCGGCGGCACGTCTCCATTGGCAGCAGCGTGGTCAGACCAGCGTAGCTCGTGGAGTCACGAGGCCAGCTGTCGGACTGCCCTCCTGTAAAATTAATCCATTAATTTCATTCAATCCATTAATTATTACATTTTTTTTTTGTAATGGTAATGTGTTGCGGTTGGCAAAGAGCCGGTATTTGGCACCTGCAATACATGTAAAACCTTAATTCTTTTCCCAGTCGCTTTTGGCTACTGATGTTTGAGTGCACGCTTACATCTGTGGCTGAAATTACGGGAATCTAACTTAGCTTCATAAATTCAGACTTCACTTGAGTATTAGTTACCTCAAATGCATTTTCTCAAATTACAGAGGTCCTGGTGGTTGACGCTATTGTTCGGCCTGGCGCTGTTCGAGCGCTCGAGGCGACGGCGGAGCGACAGCAGCTGCGGCATAGCCGGACGGGCCGGCCTGGGGTGAGGGGCGGCGGCACGTCTCCATTGGCAGCAGCGAGGCCAGACCAGCGTAGCTCGTGGAGTCACGAGGCCAGCTGTCGGACTGCCCTCCTGTAAAATTAATCCATTAATTTCATTCAATCCATTAATTTTTACATTTTTTTTTTAATGGTAATGTGTTGCGGTTGGCAAAGAGCCGGTATTTGGCACCTGCAATACATGTAAAACCTTAATTCTTTTCCCAGTCGCTTTTGGCTACTGATGTTTGAGTGCACGCTTACATCTGTGGCTGAAATTACGGGAATCTAACTTAGCTTCCTTTAGTTGCACTTAGTCTAGTGCTATTCCATCTCTGAAAATAATTTTAAAAAATTAAAAAAATTAAAAATTGTTACTATTCAAATAGAACCTCTTATGAACAAGGTTGTATTTGAATCTATATGAATAGTTGTTCTATAATATAAAAAAAATGTTGTCTGTGTCATTATGCATTGATTTGTTAAGAAAGAGTTAATGGGTTCACTTTTAGAAAAATTGCTTTTTATTATTGCATAAGTATGAAGGAGAAATATTGTTTGTTATTTAATTTCTGTTAGATATAAACAGTTGCACGTTTTAAGTGATTTATAAATTACATAAATATTTACTTTCAGTTTTATAGAACAGTCTTTTAATATTGCTGTTATTCTTTCATTCCTTACACATACTATTATATCTTTTATTAGCACTGTAAATGTAAAGATATCTCAAATCATAACTATAAATAACATCATGTGACAATCATAATTAAATAAAAAATTACTCTTAATCTTGGATCTGAGGATTCTTGAATCTGCAATTAATCAATCAATCGTTTAATCAATCGTAAATTTAAATTTTGCTTTTGCTTTTTAATTAAAAATCAACAATAGTGTTATATAAAGCAATATACCCTATATTGCTTTATACAGAATAAACTTGCTCTCTTTTGCTATTTACTCCCTTTTCATCCGAGTCTCATTATAAAAAACTTGACAATCATTTTTAAAGTTCTAATATAATACAATGAAGTATACAACTTCAATTGAAAATACTTCTAAAAAAAAATATTAAGTAGACCATTTAAGTTATGTCCAAATTATTCATAACTAAGATAGATCAATTAGAACAACTTCTAAAAAACTTTAACTTTAATGTTCCATTATTAATCATTTATTGCACTACAAGACACTATGAATCAAATATGAGTCAAATATGAAATAAAAATTATACTGCATGTTAAAGGTTTTAGGCTATCCATGCAAGGTTAGGTTATTATATTTAGATGTGAGAATGTAAATTTTAAGAAAGCTCTTACTATTATTGAGATGCACAAAATTCATTAAAACTCAACACTTACATTTATATAATGATTAAGTAAATCCTCTTCTTATTGTTTTATAACTGCACGTTTCTTCGTTGTTATATTTCTCATTTTAAGAAATATCTCAACAGCTACTGGTGAAATAAGACTTGATACATTTAATTTGCTTCTAGTGATATTTGTTTCAAGAATTTTGCTAACTAAATTAAAACAAAATTATACATTTTAGTAAAAATTAAAGTACTAGAACTTTACAACGGGAAATTTAAAAATTTAATACACCGCCCATTCATTAATAAAATCAACTTGTTGTCTTGTTATATGATAGACAGTCAAAATGAGAATGAGTGCGTAAAATATGTATGTAGGAGTGGAGCGAGATACAGCTGAGACTATTTTCATACGATTCATTCATAAATACGTACATGTGCAAGAGGGATGCGAGATAACATGTGTTGGCGCCTGTAGTAAAACCGCCCTGATTTAGATATGTAGGTCTCATAGTTTACAAAATTATTTTTACCACAGACACAAAATTAAATATTAAGCCAATTGACGTTTTTTAATAAAATGTTAATACCATTATGTAAACTTAACTAAATACAAAAAAAAATCTTCTATATTTTCTATTGTCCTATTTCAAATTCAGCATTTCAATTTTTTTCAATACAAAGACAAAGGTTTAAGATTTTCATATATTTATTTTAGTATAGCAAGTATGCGATCGTACATTCAATTCCCGCGTTTTCTTTATACTGCTGTCAAAGATAAAGTAAGAACACTCTACTTTGCAATGTGATTGTTTTCTTTTTAATTTACTAGACAACTCAATACAGCCTCACATACAAGAGTGTTGTTACAGTTGTTCAATTCAAAACTTTATATAACCATGAAAACACCAAAATCGTCGGACAATGAAGAAGTAACGCCGTCGAAAAAAGTTTTAAAACAAGCACGTCTACCGTTTACTACAATAAAAGATGTATCTCCAAAATCCACTGTTCCTCAATCAAGAAAACGTAAATTATCTGTACCAGAACCAGAATTAGTTACCAAGCTGGGTAAAATTGCTAAGAAAAACGACTCTAGCGATTTAGTTGTGATTAGCGATGATGATAGTAAAGACGGTTCAGAAGTGTCCGAGAAAGTTTTAAAACTTAATCCTATCGTGAAATTAGTAGACACCGCTTGGAAAAAGAAATTACAAAAAACTAAAGGTGCCAAAAAAAGAAAAGGTGGTATTAAAAAAAATAAGGCTAACAAAAATGATTCGTTACAAAAAAAATCAAATGAATCTAACAATACTGAAATTGAAGAGGCAATGGAAGTTGATACGGTTGAGGAATCGCAAAAAGATACAGAAAATTCAGTTGGAAATTCAGTGGAAGTGAACACTGCTGTGAATTGTGAAATATTTTCAATAGACGAATATAACAGTTCATTAACTACTAAAAAGGATGGTGAAAATCTTGATATTTCACATGTTAGTTCTCAAGACATTGATAATAATTCAACTGAAAATATTAAACAGGAGGAATTACAAAAGAAAATAAATAGAAAGGATAAAGATACTAATGAAGGCGATAAGTCCCCAAAAAAACCACAGAGAACTATATCCAAGACTGAAATTAATAATTTAAATACTTCATTGCGTAGCAATAGTATTGAATCTCCCAATTCCGACCAATCGACTCCAAGACGCTCAACCAGAAAGGTGTCACAGACAAACAGTCAAGGAGATGTATCATTAAATGATTCGACAAATACTAATTTAACACCAAAGCAAGTAAGTTAAATGCTCCTTTTTAGTGAATATATATATAATTTACTAGTCGAAACCCAGCAAAGCTGTACTTCATTGTTATCCATAAAAAAAGGATAAGTAACCTGTTACTATCCCACAGCTGCATATAGGCCTCCTCTCTCCGTTTTTGGAGAGAAGGATTGGTGCTAAGACCTACCACGCTACCCAAATGTGGATTGGTAAGTTTCACATATCCCTAGAGATATGCAGGATGTTTTCCTTCACCAAAAAGCGTCTGATAAATTATCAATTAGACACATAAGTTTTAATAGAAAAACTTTTTGGTGTCTACCTGGGTTTGAAACCATGATCGTGTCATGAGATTCACATGGTTGCACAGCTGGGCTGTCACAGTTTCCGGTCGCACTGTTGGGCTATCACAGCCTTGTTATCCATAATTAGTTAAATATTGTAATATAAGAAAAAAATTGTGGCCATGGTACAATCTATTTTGGCTCAGCAAAACAAATTCCATACACACCACATATTAACCCAGCACGCAACATGTAAGCTTAGGTCACCTACTTAGGTGACCTAGATATCTACATCTAATAGTTGCTCGAGTTTCAGCAACAGACTGGCTCTGTGACAACCTACTGAAAAGTGTACAGTGTACAAGTGAATAATATGTCAGTTAATGCAACCAAGTTAGCCCAAAATAAGGGAGAGCTAAGATACAAACAATCAGGTCACATTGATGGCAACAATGTTGTCTACACAGTTGACTTAATTGTCACAAGCAGTTTTTATTTATAACATGTAACAATATTTATGAATAAACAGACTTTTATGTATATATCTAATTTTGTTGCAATGTTGTGTACACATTCAAAAACTTTAGTGTTTATTATATGATTTTATAAATACTAATGATACAAATGGCATCTGCTGGCATCTATATTAGTTTTTTTACTGTCAATACTATATTTAATTATCCACATGCTAAATGGTTAATCTCTTAAGATTCGTGATTACTATATTCACATGTGTGAATATACTAATTAATATAAATAACAAAACTTGTGTATCTTTAGAGACATCCTAATTTATACTGGTCTCCCATACAAATACATAAATTAATAACTTTATTCTCACTGTAGGCAAAGAGAAATAATAATCATGTAAAAAAATCTTGTATGATATTTATTGGCAGAGTATTTAGTGTTAAATTTGGTCAAAGCAAAAAAAAATTAAAAACCCAAAGATAATTATAAAAATTAAGACAAAACAGAAAAATATACTGTTGTGTAAAAATTTGTATGAGTTCATGGCTGTTAGCAGCTTCTAGAGCCAGTTTAGTTACCCCAAAAAAATTAGAGCCTTCTAAACTAGTGAATAAAATTTATTAATATCTAATAATATTAATGTGAATTATTTTAAAATATTTCAGATGCAGAAAAAGATTGAATCAGCAAAGAAAAAAGAAGATAGAGAAAAGGAGAGAATTGATCGAGAGAAAAAGAAAATTCTGGAAAAAGAGGAGAGGGAAAAGCAAAAACGCGAAAAGGATGAACAAAAGAAACGGGAAAGAGAGGAAAAAGAGGAAGCTAAAAAAAGAGAAAGGGAAGAGAGAGAAGAGTTAAAGAAAAAGGAAAGAGAAGAAAAGGAGAAACAAAGAGAACTGGAAAAAAGTAAGTTATACCTAAATAATCCATACAGCTATATGTTTATAATATATTTGTTTTAAATGTTCTATGAATATAAAACATCAAATGAGACTAACAGTTATAATATTCAACAGAAATAAGAGAAGAAAAAGAAGATCAGAAGCGTAAAGAGAAAGAAGAAAAGGAGGAACAGAAACGTAAAGAAAAAGAAGCTAAAGATGAGGAAAAAAGGAAAAAGCAAGAAGCAATTGAATTAGAAAAATTAGAGCAAGAACAAAAGAAAAAGAAAGCTGCAGAAGCTTTTGTCAGTTTCTTTGTGCCTAAACAAAAATCGGACAAAGATCTAGTAACTGACAGAAGTATTAGTAAAAATGATGTGCTGTCAAGTTTTACGATAAAGTCTGGAATGAGATTAGCCCCAACTACTAGGGCCACGTTAAATGAGGAAAACAGAAGTTGTTTAGATGCTTTATTAAAAGAACAAAACATTCCAGAGAGTTCTTTGTATATACAAAATTTAAAGGATGGCTCAAGGAAGCCTTTGGGTGCTGGTAAAACTTGGCCCTTAAGTGATAAGGATGATGTGGAAGATGATGATGATGTCATGATAGTTGGTAAGTTGTAATTTGAACGTCAGTCCTTTTTATAATGTATGTAGGAATTCTAATTATTTCTTAAATGAATTATTTAGATTATAAATTATATTAGTTGTAGATAGATGCACGCCGACCACCCTCATTTCTTACTGGGGTGTCGTAAAAGGCGACTAAGGTAAGTCGACCCGCCGTGTGGTATCCGGCTGAGTAGAATAGACCACTCTCATTTCTTACCGAGATATCGTAATGGGTGACTAAGGTAAGTTGATATCAGGCAGGCTGTCGTAAAATACCTAGCCATGTTACAACATGTTTTAAATGTGGTGTGCTGACCACTTAGAGTGGGATAAGGACAGGAGAATGATAAAATGAACCACTATAATTAACTAATGTCACTTAATAATTAGTTTGTGAATTTTTTGCCTTGCCTTCGTAGAACCGTAGTATGAATTCATTCATATTATTTATTTAAAATGGTTTGTAGCTTATATACTTAAATGAATCTTTCATAATATTTTCAGAAGACGAACGACCACCAGTAGATGGCATTGGAGAGATTATTACTTGTGAATCAACAACACGTGAAAAACTTAAACCAAAACTTCTGGCTTTCCATGACAATAGGAGACCACCTTATTGGGGCACTTGGAGAAAGAAAAGTAATTCTATCAAACCACGGCAACCTTTTAAAACTGATGAGGTATGTATGAAATTACGCCGTGTGGTATCCGGCTGAATAGGATAGTACCACCTTCATGTCTTACCGAGGTGTCGTAAAAGACGACTAAGGTAAGTTGACTCACCGTGTGGTATCCGGTTAAGTAGAATATACCACCCTCTTTCTTATCGAGGTGTCGTGAAATACGACTTAGATAAGTTGACGTCAGGCAGGCGGCCGGTCGTAAAATACGTAGCCAAATCATGTGACAACATGTTTATGACATGTTGGGCCGACCCCACTGAGAGTGGGATAAGGGCAGGAAGATGATGATGATCTTATTGTATCATCTATTAAAATTTTCACAGCTTGGAATCAATCACTTTTAGGGATCTCTAAAATGGATTTCTTTTAGGTTATTAATTTTAGTGATGTCTTTAATCAGTAAATTTCTCAGATCTCAGATTAAGTTTACTTATATAATTTTTAATTTCTGACTTTTTTATTACACTTTATTTAGTAGTTCAAAATTAACATTTTTGTTTTTATTAGTAGGAGCTTTGAGCTGCCGTTTTGATCCCATAAATCATGCCATAATTACCTATATTAAGTGGTGCAATTATAATAAATTAAAATATTAATAATTATAATAATTAAAATTTAAGTATTGTTACTTTATTGGTGATTGAAATAAATAAATGAAATTACAATAAGTATAGTAAACTTTGTGTTTTTTATAATTTTTGGAAGGAGTTGTGTATTAATTAAATATATATATTGATATAAAAAGAATGTAGGTTTGTATAGCTTATCTGTAGTAATTGGGTAATATGGATACTAGCACTATACCAAGCTGCTAGTTGTATATCTGATAATATATTCTCCTGCCCTTATCCCACTCTAAGTGGGGTCTGCACAACATGAATTCAAATATATATGTGTGTATATTGTTGTTTGATTTGGCTAGTTATTTTACAACCGCCTGTCTGACGTCAACTTACCTTAGTCGCCTTTTACGGCATCCGGTAAAAAGAGTGTGATCTATTCTACTTAGAAATATACCACACAGCGGGTCAACTTAACTTAGTCACCTTTTACGACACCTCGGTAAGAAATGAGAGTGGTCTATTTTAATCAGCCGGATATCATACCTTTTATGACACAACAGTATGTAACTTTATTGTTTGGATAGAACGATATGAATAATATTTAAATGAGTTAATCTTGTATCAACATACAAGATTAACTCATTTAAATATTAAAGACTATATTTTTTTCATATAGAAGCTACTGGACTATGAAGTTGATAGTGATGATGACTGGGAAGAGGAGCAAGATGGCGAGAGTATTGATGGAAGTGCTGCGGGCAGCGATGATGAACAGGATGCAGATGAATATGAAGTTGATAATGAAGTGTTTGTTCCTCATGGATACTTAAGTGATGAGGTAAGAAAGAAAAAATCATTGTATTATATAGGTTGAATTTTGAAAGAAAAAAAAGTACGTGGCGGCCTGTTATCACACTGCTGAGAATAGGCATCTTCTCTCCGTTTTTTGGAGAGGCTTAGAGCTAAAACCTACCACGCTGCTCCACTGCGGCTTAGGTTACACATATCTCTAGAATTCTCTAAAGATATGCAGGATTCCTCACGATGTTTTCCTTCACGGAAAAGCGTGTGATAAATTGCAATTATCATTTAGACCAGGGCTTCTTAAACTTTTGTCATTCATGACCCCATTTATGATTGCGAGTTTCTTGACGACCCCATACGATTAATATAAAACGAAAAATTTTTTTTTTTATTTTTTTATTTATTAGGTAACAATATACATAAACATATATAAATATAGTTATATAGTTTTAGAATTCGTTTTGAAACATACAAAAATCTAAATTAAAAATTGCACAAAAAAATTTAAAATTGTATTTATTATAGAATCTCGAATATATTCAATATTTGCTTGGTAAGTATTAAAGTTAAATATAAGTAAAACGTTCTCTCGCGACCGCAGAATTTTGCTACGCGACCCCGTTTGGGGTCGCGACCCATAGTTTAAGAAGCACTGATTTAGACGAAAGAGTGCTGACTCTTTCGTCTAAATCAAGCTGTTACAGTTTATAAAATTTGAAATTTGTGAGTGTTTGTGTTTATATATCACTGTTCCAGAAGAACAATAAAAACATGAAAATTAAAAAAATTTGTTTATTATGGAAAAGTAGTTCCAAGTAAATGACTTTTTCAAAAGCCTAATTACTCAATTTTATGTGATCTTCATACGACGAGCGAAGCCGCTCTGCACAGCTGGCACTATCAGATTAATGTAATCATGTTGCTGACTATTGTTCTGACTTTTATACTAACAAACAAAAGGAATATGAAGACTTTCTTACCGAGGTGTCGTAAAAGGCGACTAAGGTAAAAAGCTAAGGTAAAAAATGAGGTTGGTCTATTTTACTCAGCCGGATACCACACGGCGGTTCGACTTACCTTAGTCGCCTTTTACGACACCTCGATAAGAAATGAGGGTGGTACTATTTTATTCAGCTGTATTCCACACGGCGTTAATATTATAATTTTTATGATAAATATAAATTTCAGGAAGCAACTATGGATGAAGATGATGTTCTATCCCTTTCACCTGAAACACAAAAGGCTAGGTTGAAGCATCTAGAAGATGAGTTTGAAAGCGAAATGAAAAAGCCTACAGAAAAATTAAAACCATGGATGTATGGTTTGTCATGGGAGACAGAAGATGGAGGGAGACCAGAGAAGTGTTCTGATGCTCTATGGAATTATTTTGAAAAATTATCTATGATCATGAATGACCCAACACCATTATTAATACCATCTAATGAAACTGAAGAAACAGAAAAGAAAAAAATTAAAAAGAAAAAGACAACTGATGGGGATCAACACAGTCCTAAAATTGAGAAAAAGAAAAAAGTTAAAGTTGATGATAAAGAAGGAAAAAAACAGAAAATAGAAAACAAAAAGACTAACCAAGAGGTATTGAAAAATCAGCCTGGAATAAATACTTTTTTAACAAAACTAAAAATTACGAATGTAGTGTAATGTCCATTTCAATATTTAATAATAATAAAAATAGTGTAGCTATTCCAGAGAAATTCAATATGATTAGTTTGAACGAAAGTTGTTATTTATGTCAAACAATTATAGCATTACCCCATATTATTATTAGCCAAAATTTATTGCAGAGAGTACTTTTATATAAAAAAATATATAACTTATATAATGAGATTTAGAGATAAAAATAATTTTAAAATAAAAAGATGTCAAAATTCTAAAATAGAAAATGATAATTAAAAAATTAAAATTAAATTCTTGATAATGTAACTTTGCAACCAACTTTGCTGAATTTCAAAAAAAGACTGCTTAAAACAAATCGCCTTATCCAAAGAATAAAGTCACATGTCCCATGTATAAGCATAGAAAATGTAACTTTATTCTTTGGATAGGTCAAAATAGTTAAAAAAAAAATTGTTTTTCATGATTTCCTACTTTATTTTTATTCTTACAGTATAACATTACCAAACAATATCATTTGCGAATAGTTTAAAAACTATAGTACCTAATAATAAATAAAAGATTTATTATAAAATAAATTGGTTGTAAAAATAATTTGAAAATATTTTTATATATGATAGTGTTACCAGTCAATAAATTAAATTTTAAACTGAATTTAATAAAATGTCGCGCATACAATGAAAGAGCATCTTTACTCAAATAATCTGATAATAAAAAGGTTTAATACAAATGTATGTGAAATTATTTACTAATAGATGTTAATATTTCATCCTTCAAACAAAACTATATATTACATTTGGCTTTAATTATTATGTTCCTAATACAATACAAATTGTGTTATATTTTTTAATTTCAGTTTTTCATCCTAAGTAATAATTTAGAATATTTCTTTAAATTACTGATCAAACTAATTAACAATTTCGAATTTAAGACAAATGTGATACTTATAAGATTTGTACAAAAATTGCCCAGGAATGTACGAGTAATAAAATTGCTTACGCGATTTGTCTAACTGTATACTAGTGTGTTTAAAGCAAATAAAAAATAATTAAAACAGCTATTATTATACAACTAGAAATCCAAACAACAACTTTGTATTCTTTATTGGTGTATTCTCACATCTGCTCATTGTATTGTGTCATAATATTTTAATATCTATTCAATCTTGATCTTATTTTAAAAGCTGATAATTGTTTATAAAATAAAAAATAATTATAGAAATAGAAATGTCTAATAACTAAAGTTAATATTATTTTATTTACCTTAAAATAGTATCAGTTTCAAATAATGTGTCAAACAACCCAATACAGGGTGTATTATAACTTATGAGATATTGTAATTCTTCATTTCAATCTTTGTGTATTTTTTTATAGAAAACAAAATAAGCATAACGTAATTTTATTTAATACTTCATATTTTAACATAATCTGTAAATATAATTTATTTTAAGTACACATAATTTAATATAAAATGAAGTATGGTTTTATTGTATTTTTTGACCCTAAAGTAGTTTTTAAGTTATAGATTTGCAGCACAGAAAAATAAGGAATATATAAAGAAAATAAGAAGAACCAAAGTATTAAATTCAAATCAGTAATAAAATCATCAATAAATATAAATCAAGAAATAGAAATGAGTATTTAAATGACTATGCTTAATATAATTTATATAATACAAGATGGATGGATCTAATGTGAATAATGATTCTTATTTTCAGTAGATATAACAAATCAAAGTTGATTAGAGAAGTGATTGATATAATATAACAATAGTATCCGTAACGGCAACTTTGTTATATTACCCTAAACATGTACTAAACTGTTTTCTCAATCTAATAATTTTTAATGTGAATTTCTTTATCTTTTATGTTCAATCAAATTAAATTCCATTAAGTTTCAATCGTACCAAATCTAATCAATATTGCTCCAGCGGGTTTTTAATATAGTTATTCCTAAAATTGCATAAATGCCATCCTACTAATTTTGTAAATGCGAATGTTTGTGAGTGTGAATCTGCTGAAACAATATCGACGAAATTTGGCACAATTATTCCTTATACACCGGAATAACATATAGGCTATATAAATCCTGTTAATTCTACAGGTATAGGATGACATTGAAAAGCGCCATCTATTATCGACCTATCACACGACAACAGTCCGCGCGAACGAAGTCGCGGGTTAAAGCTAGTTTTTAATTTAATGATAGCACCAAAGACAATAATTAATACTCTTGTTTCTTTTTTTTTCAAATTACAGACAAATAATATGTAATTAATTGCACGTATAACAAAATATTAGTCTGTGATCTGATTATCTCCTGAAATTTGTATTAGGTGTTAGCGAATGAAAATTTAGTATTTATTTTATACTTTTTTTAAACTGTTAACAGTGAATCATTTAGTGAGTCGTTTATGTAGAGACAAAGAAAATATTTGATTACATAAATGCCGTGATAACCGTGTATCCAAAATGAGCAAAATGTCGAAGAATAAATTAAATCTGACCCTCCCACCGGGGTCTATTGACACGGCTCCAGCTATAACACCGTCTAATATGACCCCGCAGCTTAAATCTGCTACTGCTTCGGAGTAAGTGAAATAATATAGATCTTAGATACAACTGTCTTGCTATATTTTTATCCTATCAATACTAACTCCCTGTAGCCGTTGTTATTTCGAATAATTTATATTATAAAAGTCTTATAAAAATTTTAATATTTTTAAGAATTCTCTAAGAATAATATATGCAGATAGACTATTGCTTTCAAAAGACATAATTTCACCAAAAAATGTAATCATAACCATACCTATAGCTTTGCAACAGTTGTAAGCTATTACTTTACTTATAAATTTTGCCCTTTTTTAATTAATTCGCTTATCCTTTATGAATTATGGTTTATGATAAAATACAAAAGAAAAAGATTATTATTACATTACTTAACAAAGGTAGCTTTAGCCTTCTTGATACTTATTAAAATATAGAATTGTACTTTAAAAAAATAGAGACATTTTCTCTAAGGAAGAAACATTAAATTTATGAGTATCTGATATTAATAAAGTGAGTTTTGTCTTAAAGCAAATGAGTGGATTACTGGCACTTTAACAATAATAAAATAGAAATGAATACAGTCTTGTTGAATCTATGGTTAAAGTATTTATGGATAAGATTTACATCATATTTCAAAAGCTCTTCTCTTCTTATTAAAACCAGTTTCATTGGTATTAGTGAAGTTCTATAAATTCAGCAGATATATATTGTTAGAATATATAACTTATAATATAGATCATTGAAATCTCATAAATATTGTGGGCAATATTATAAAATTCCTATAAAATAATCCAATTTATTAATGGAATGTTGGAACATAAGAATTTCATTATATTTACAATTGCACTGTGATTATAAAACTCTATAAAGAAATATACCACCGAACACTTTTCTGTGCTTTTTTTTTTAATTTAGCATTATCAATTTCCGCTTTTTGTGTAAAATAAATTCCATTGAATTCAGGTTAAACAAGTTTATATTAATTTACATAGCGATAAGATGACTACATACCCTAAATGACTTCCTTTATTAGTCTTGAAGTATTTTAATGACTAACTTGTATGTTATCAAAATATTTATTCTTTAATTATTTAACTTATATATTTATTATCTCTGAAAAGTTAATAAATATTTGCTTATTTTCTTGTTCCTGAAGGAAAACAGAATCTTTTATCTTTATCCTTTTTATATGTTAGCCTGGTATATAATATTTCTTGTAAGTATGATTGTTATCCTTGAAGATGGTTGCTGTAAGTCACCAATGTTGCCCTGTAACTAACAAAGCAATATAATAGATATATAAATAGGCTTTTATTCATAAATGCTTAGAAAAATTTGTCAATACCTCATTAATTATGTTTTATTTTTGTAGACTCCCATTAATAATGTTTTTCTAACCCTAGGAACCCTAGAACCCTATTACCCAATAGAAAATACTTATTTGGGGGTTTTACACAAAAATTTAATTTAGTAAATAGATTATCTCTTTCAATTCAATACCAATCTTTTGCATGCTAAAAGATATTCTTTAGTTTTTGTCAGTTTATAGTAACAGTAGCATTTTGTCACTTGATCCCCAAGTCCCAAGACTTATCGGATATCTATATCTAGTGTAACATTAAGGCTGTCATGCTACATGATGATACTATCTTAAACAAAGGTATTGCTATAATATTTATGATCCTGTGGCAATAATATTGTGTGCTAATACTTCCTACTAAAACAAAAGTAATAATAAAATTATTTTGCTATAATCAACGTATAATACGTAAATAATTTTATTATTATTTTATTTTATTTTTATTTTAAGTAACACCTAATTCTATATACTTCCTACTAAATTCGTGGCATCATCTATTCTAGCCAAGTAGCTACTGAATGAATGAATTTAAGTACTACATGAAGTCACTAAATGTCGTTCCCCAAATTAACTACCATGATTTTACCTTTGACAACAAAATTGTGATTGTATTCAACATAAATTTTAAAAAATTGTAGAGCCCAAAAACAGGGATAAAACGACATTTTTTTAAAAATAAAACTTATATAGATCAATTTTTCTCCCCAAAACTGAATTTCAGGAAAATCGTTGGAGCTGTTTCTGAGATTCCGAAAATATATATACATACAAACAAGATTAACTCATTTTAATATTAAAGATTATGGGCATATAAAAAAAAATGTTTTTATTTATATATTTAGGAGGCAGGGCCTAGCAGGGAAGTCAAAGACTAGTATTGAAGCTCTAACAGAAAGACTTGAACAGATAGAAATGGATGACACCCAGAGACGCAGGATAGAAGTATTCCTATGTCAAAAGGAGAAGATTGGGGAGCTGAGTGATGATGACTTTGAAAAGTTAGGTGAATTAGGTAAGGGAATTATGTTTAAGAAATTAGTACAGTTTTAGTTAGTAAAGTCATATTTATGTATTTTATTATGTACCCACTATATATTATGTTGTACTAATTTTCTATAGGAACTAAACTGTGTTGATTTCAGACATACTTAAGTTTTCTATGAAAACATATCGCCCCATTTGTAGAATAACGTTACATGTCCTATGTATATTCTTTGGATGGAGTGATATGGTCCTATATAAATAAATTTAAAAAGCCAATAAAAACCTCCTTTTAATGGCTTCTCAAACCGTCAGTCTAGCGCCCTCTTGAGGTATAATCACAAAGCTATTCAGTTATCATTATATATTGTCTGAAGACAAGGTCCAGCTTCACAGGCCACCTTAGGTGAAGTTTCCTATTGCTATATATTGCTATAAATATATAATAATTAGTTATATATTATAATTTACTTTGCGCTTATTGGATCTTGGCGATGTTTCTTTATTCGCCTGATTCACCCGAAATGCTAAAAGCTGTTAAACCTTGACCGCTCCTGTCACACTGTGTCACATTTCCTTTGGTTCGGAAAGCTGTTCCTACCGAGAAGAACCAGCAAGAAACACGGCTGTTGCTCTTTTAAAAATATAATTCTTATGACTAGTTACATTTAGTCATTACTGTCTTGTAAAGGGTCTAAGCGAGCTATATCCACACGGTCTTATCTTCCAAGTAATCCTCAACAGTATAGTAGGCTTTCTGCGTCAGCCTGTTTTTAACAGTGTTGTATTTGTTTATTATTATAAGTATGAGAGTTTATCATTCTTTCAGGTCAAGGAAACGGTGGAGTAGTAATGAAGGTTCGACATAAGTCCACTGGTTTGATAATGGCCAGAAAGCTTATACATCTAGAAGTAAAGCCAGCTATTAAGAAACAGATTATTAGAGAGCTGAAGGTTCTACATGAATGCAATTTTGCCCATATCGTTGGATTCTATGGAGCATTTTACAGTGATGGTGAAATTTCAATATGCATGGAGTATATGGATGGAGGCTCGTTAGATTTAATATTGAAAAAGGCTGGAAGGATTCCTGAGTCAATTTTGGGTATGTGATCTATGTTTTTAAGTCCTATTCCATTTTTATAGTTTTAATTTGAGTTTGGAATTGTAATGGAATCGAATTTTTCGTTACTGTGCTCAAACTAGTATTAAACGTGGATTAATTTCAGGAACTCATCTTTACTAATAATATATAAAGCTGAAGAGTTGGTTTGTTTGATTGTTTGACCGCGCTAATCTCAGGAACTACTGGCCGATTTGTAAAAATTCTTTGAGTGTAAGATAGTCCATTTATCGAGGAAGGTTATAGGTCATATACCATTACGCTAAGATGAATAGGAGAGGAATAAATGCAGCAATAAAAATTATTACGAAAACGGCAAAATTTAAAGCTTTCCTTGCGTGCGCTGAGTAAACAGTGAAAGTTATTAAAAAATCATGTATTACAAAATTCCCCTCCAAAAGTTCTAAATAAATGTCCGCGACAGCATATATCTAGCTTTCAAGGTTAACCGTTTTTTTGGTTTACAAAATACTATATTACGATTTTAATCTTACCACGCGGGTGGAGTTTAATAGCTATTCTTATATTAAAGTACCTAATAGTAATATGGTTTGACTCTAGTCTACGATGTAAGAAAATTTATGTATTACTATGGTATTAATTACCATATCAAGCTGACAAGTTTGTATGATTATTTGAACGCACTTATCTCAGGATGGACCGATTTCAAAAATTGTTACGAGTGTAAGATAGTCCATTTATCAAGGAAGGCTATAGACTATATAACATCACGCTAAGATGTATAAGAGAGGAGCAGCAATAAAAAATAGTACGAAATTGGCAAAATTTAAAACTTTCCTTGCGTGCGCTGAGTAAACGGTGAAAGTTATTCAAAATGTATTACAATTTTTTTTCCTTCGAAAAGTTCTAAATAAAAGTTTAAATTGACCTAGCTAACCTGGACTAGAAATTTGTAAAAATTGGTGTCTATCGGAGCATTTATTGAATAATCTAGACTAAGCTATAGCCACGCGTGACCACTAGTCTTACTATTAGTAAAGGCATGAGGCAATCGTCGGTGTACAACGGTTGTGTACAATTATTTATTTATTTCTTTTTATACATATATTTAGAAAAGAGAAAGAAAATTAAAAAAAAACATATAAAGGCGGACTTATCCCTAAAAGGGATCTCTTCCAGTCAACATTTGAGTAATAGAAGGAAAAGGACAAGAATTGAAGAAAGAGAGTACGGGTCATATAGAGAAAAAAAGGAAAAGTTTATATAAATTGAACTATTTAATCTATTAAATAATTATGGTAAAATAAATATATGAAAACATGCTAATAATAAATAATTACTTAAAATATTTTCTAATCTGTAACTTAAATACTGAAAAGGAAAGATATTTGCGGATTGATACTTGTAAATCATTTCACAACTTAACACCATGAAATTCTACAGCTTGAAAGCTAAATGATCTCGAGTAAGTCAATGATAATCTTTCAGGAACAATAACGTCAGCTGTCCTTAAAGGGTTGAGCTATTTGCGCGACAAGCATGCGATCATGCATCGCGACGTCAAGCCGTCCAATATCCTCGTGAATAGCAATGGAGAGATCAAGATATGTGACTTTGGCGTGTCCGGACAACTTATTGACTCCATGGCCAATTCATTTGTTGGAACTAGGAGTTATATGTCGGTGAGTTGATATCAGTTACGTAGAATTTTTCCTTGTTATCTCTATCATTAAGGTATATGGCAGTTAGCTTTATGCTTCGTAGGTGATTCAGTGTTCGCAGTATTTACCAGTTGTAGCTTCATTAATCATATTGATCCTTGACGATTCAAAAGTGCTTGAAAGAGCTTATTTGAATAAAGATATTTAGATTTGATTTCATTTGATTTATTGGCTTTAACCGATTAAGCGTGCAATTTGTGTCACAACTTTTACAATCCTTTTAGTTCAGAAACGGTGGCTCTTAGGAAATAAGTATTGATACCTTTTCTATAAATCGGTTGGTTCTATAAATCTATAGTTTTTAATTAAGTTTAATATAAAACTTATTTTTTTGGTGACAATCGCGAAAAAACTTTTTTTTACCTTCGACAATTTTTTTTTTACCTTTGACCTCGAGTAATTCTTTTTGATGGGGATTTTTTTAATGTTATTTTTCATTATGTTTTGAACAATTTTATTCATTTTCAGCTTGGTTAATTAGTTAAATATTACAATTGTTGCATTAAACTTTACATTCAAAATGAACCTTTAGTCAAAGTTTAGCAATATAAGAATAATATATAACGACTTTCGTCCTTTTAAGCCTGAACGTCTTCAAGGCACTCACTATTCAGTGCAATCGGACATCTGGTCGCTGGGCTTGTCTCTGGTAGAGATGGCGATCGGCATGTATCCTATACCTCCACCCGACGCGAACACTTTAGCCGCTATATTTGGCGGTAGTAATGAAGATCATTCACCGGGCCAGGTAAGTGTTATTTTCAATTAGGATAGGAGAATTATAAATTTATAATTAGATTAACTATTATGAGTATTTCATATGCCATCCTGATACCTCTTAGTGTCCCAAAGGATTTAGGGTTCGAGTAAGTTCCTAAGGATTAGCGGAGGGAAGGGTACAGAGCTCCACAGAGCAAATGGGGATGGAGACAATACGTATAACGTTACCCCGTCCCCAACACCAATAGCGTGTTGGAGCACTTTTTTAGTTAGTGAGAGTCTAAAATATCATTTATAGCTTCCACCGAATGAAATGGGCCAGCGGGTCTATAAAGGGTTTTTAAAAATATGTATTTTAACAAGCGTTATTGCCAATTAGAGTAGGCCAATTATAACTTCCTAGGATTTCTTTGAGAATCACGCCGTTATTTGGTGACTCATACACACATACACTGCAAATGCTCCTAAAAATAGACAAATAAGAATAGCGTAAAAATAAATACATTAGTACTAGTCTTTAATGTAAGTCCAACAGAGACCATTAAAGCCAACAGGGTGGTGGTGGACGTATCCAATAGCGGAGACCGTCACCCTCACCGGATTTGAGTTGGCCCATATGGCTGGCGTTTCTCGACATATTTTAAATACTACTAAATAATAAAAACTACTATAAATTGGGAAAAAATGCACTACAGATCACCATCATAAACACAATACACTACTCAGCTCAGCCCACGAAGCACCACTAAGTTAGACTCCACATCATCATCTTCCTGCCCTTATCCCACTTTAACTGGGGTCCGCACAACATGTTATAAACATGCTGTCACATGATTTGGCTGCGTTTTTACGACCGGCCGCCTGCCTGACTTCAACTTACCTCAGTCGTATTTTACGATACCTCGGTAAGAAAGGGGGTGGTCTATTCTACTAAACCAGATACCACACGGTGGGTCAAATTATCTTAGTCGCCTTTTACGACACCTCGGTAAAAATGAGGTTGGTCTATTCTACTCAGCCGGATACGAAACGGCGGGTCGACTTACCTTAGTCGCCTTTTACGACACCTCGGTAAGAAATGAGGGTGTTACTTTTCATTCAGCCGGATACCACACGGCGTCAAGTTAGACTCCACGATAATCGCATAACCTTTACTTTTCATTTTAATTATTGTTATCTATTAATGTTTTAGAGGTTGTTGTTTTCTGAAGTTATTGATTTTAGAGGTTAACGCTTGACTGTGTCGATCGATTTAAAATCACTTATTGTTAATATCTGATATTTTGTTAGCGCTAACGCTTGACTTAAGGCCTGTTTCACAAGTTACTGAAAAAATGTCGGATAGTTAACCGACAAATAAATTAAGTAGCAGATAAATGTAAAAAGCGAAAAAAAAAATCGCGGCCATTTTGAAATAGATATTTGCTATACGGCAGTTAAACAATAACAGCCACATTATCTACCTGTTAACTTATTAGGGACTGTAAGTGCTGAATAAGCCTATAAGAAACCTGAGAAACGCAAAATTCCAAGACATGTTCCGAATAAGCTAACTGACAGTTTATTGGTAACTTGTAAAAAAGGCCATTAGTCTATTTACTGATACTTTGGTGAAGAACAAAAAAATCTTAGTAGATTTGTTACATTTGTAGTAACAAAATGGTTTTTTAATATTTGTCAGGCGCCAAATTCACCACGACCAATGGCGATATTCGAACTACTCGACTACATAGTAAACGAACCGCCGCCCAAACTGCCGAGTGGGATTTTCTCCGACGACTTTAAAGACTTTGTCGACCGCTGTCTTAAGAAGAATCCCGACGAAAGAGCCGATTTGAAAACGCTTATGGTGAGACTATTATATCTTAAAATATTTTTATTTCTAAAATAAAAGCTAAAAATGATAATAATGCTTGGATTTAAGTCGCAACTACCAACGCAGTACTTTTTATTATTTATTTTGAATATTTAAATATTATATTATTTGAATTATTTAAATATTATATTAATATTATATTATTGTTTTATATTATTTTAATAATTAATAAAAAGAAAGCATCATCCTCCTGTCATTATTTCCGATCTTAGTGGGGTCGGCACAACATGTTATATACATGTTGCCACATGATTTGAGTACGTATTTTACGACCGGCCGTCTGCTTGACATCAACTTACCTTAGTAGCCTTTTACGACACCTCGGTAAGAAAGAGGGTGGTCTATTCTATTAATCTGGATACCACACGGCGTAATTTCGAAAAGAAGTTCACGCCGAAATTCTTGCTGGTTCTTCTAGGTAACCTTACCGAGCCAGTGGACGGTTTATTAAAATTTGAGAGCTTTTAAAAGCCAACTTGAATAAAGAATAATTTGAATTTGAATTGAATAGCTTTTTCGCCTGTTACAGAACCACGAGTGGATACGCAACGCCGACGCTGAGAAGGTGGACATAGCGGGTTGGGTGTGCAAGACCATGGACCTCATGCCCTCCACGCCCAACTCCAATGTGTCTCCTTTTTCTTCATAAGCTGCAAGAAGTGCATACTTTCATCAGCGAAAAAGGGTAAGTCGCGTGTTGCGATAAATCAAAGGTTCGCGTTTTTTTTCCCATAGACCACGTTCCAAATTTAGCTGGCTTACAAATGGTCCAATACAACCAATAGTCCAATACAACCAATAGTCCAATACAACCAATAATCCAATACAACCAATGATCCAATACAACCAATAGTCCAATACAACCAATAATCCAATACAACCAATAATCCAATACAACCAATAGTCCAATACAACCAATAATCCAGTACAACCAATGATCCAATACATTCAATAGTCCAATACAGCCAATAATCCAATACAATCAATGATCCAATACATTCAATAGTCCAATACAACCAATAGTCCAATACAATCAATGATCCAATACATTCAATAGTCCAATACAACCGATAATCCAATACACCTAATAATCCAATACAACCAATGATCCAATACAACCAATAGTCCAATACAACCAATAATCCAATACAACTAATGATCCAATACATTCAATAGTCCAATACAACCAATAATCCAATACAACCAATGGTCCAATACAACCAATAGTCCAATACAACCAATAATCCAATACAATCAATGATCCAATACATTCAATAGTCCAATACAACCAATAGTTTAATACAACCAATAATCCAATACAATAAATGATCCAATACATTCAATATTCCAATACAACCAATAATCCAATACAACCAACAATCCAATACAACCATTGATCCAATACAACCAATAGTCCAATACAACCAATAATCCAATACTACCAATAATCCAATACAACCAATGATCCAATACAATCAATAGTCCAATATTACCAATAGTCGTGGTTAAGACTACAGATACACCTTTCATATTCCAATAATTGATTGACCTGGTGGTGTTGGATAACCTTGTATCCCTTAAAGCAGAGATTTCTAGCCTTTTTTTCATAGACCACATCAAAAATTTATTTGGTTTACCAATGTCATTTAGTCGCGAGTGATGGAAAAGTATTGACATACCTTAGCCCTATATCATAGTAATTGGTTGACCTTGAGGTGTTGGATAACGTTTTCTACTTTAAACCAGAGATCTTCATTTTGTTTGTCATAGACAATTTCAAAAATTTAACTGGTTTACCAATGTCATTTAGTCGTGGGCTACGGTAAGACTGCTGACATACCTTATCGTTATATCCTCCTAATTGGTTAATCTTGAGGCGTTGGATTACCTTTAATCCCTTAAACCGGAGATTTCAAGATTTTTCTCATAGACAATTTCCCAAATTTAACTGGTTTACACATATTTATTTATTTATTTATTTAAATAAATAAATAAATAAACTGGTTTACACATATGATTTAGTCATGGGCTACGGTAGGACTACCTACATACCGTAGCTGTATATCCGACTAACTGGTTGACCCTAAGGCGTTGGATAACCTTGTATCCCTTTAACCAGAGATTTCCATACTTTTTCTCTCATATACTACTTTCAAAATTTACCTAGTTCCACTAACCCCTGCAACTACATTTCTACTATATTTGCAAAACACCTAAAAAAATACATAACAAATTGAGAACCTCCATTATTTGAAACAACAACGGAGATTCTGCTGAATCTCCGCTGTACCTCTTTAGGAAGTAAGACATTATATTGAATGCTAATAATATTGGTCATACAGTTACCCGTAAAGTAATGGTCTATTACTCTCCCACTGCTGGGCTTACGCCTCTTTTCTTTGTAGAGAGAGAGGGGCTACAGCTTAAATTAACAATGCGAATTGGTACGTTACACATATCTCAAGAATTCTCCAGAGTTATACAGATTTCCTCACGATGTTTTCCCTCCACGATGTTTGGTGCCTGCCCGGTGTTTT
The DNA here is from genome assembly GCA_029227775.1 of Morpho helenor. NCBI lineage: Eukaryota > Metazoa > Arthropoda > Insecta > Lepidoptera > Nymphalidae > Morpho > Morpho helenor. The sequence continues at coordinate 9,083,321 of JARGCU010000006.1, forward strand.
AATTACTTTTATCTACTCTGATAAAATAAAACTATAATCAAAATTCTTATGACAAACATTACGTACAGGCCAAAAATAAAAAATTAAAAAGTTTTATTAAGATACAGGTCTTGTATGGATACCTGTATCATAATATAACTTTTTATTCATAACGATACACCTATACAACCTCCAACTGGACCAAGGAGGTTGAACCTCTACCTTAAAAAAAGGTTTCAATGAACAAAGTCCGCGGCGACGGAACACGCATGCGTAATCGATAGCGCCTTGGCGCTAATATTTGACATTTAAAAAATCTTTTCAATATTTAAACTGTTTGGTTTTTATTAATATTGTTTTACGTATTATAATATGAGAGTATATAAACTATTGTATGACACTGTACATAACTTGGTCTTATAACACTCGTGTGATAAATTTAAATTCAAATAATTCTTTATTCAAATTGGCTTTTATAAGCACTTTTGAATCGTCAAATTACAATGAAGCTACAACTGGCTCAGAAAGGTGCTCTTACCGAGAAGAACCAGCAAGAAACTCGACAGTCACTCTTTTCAAAATTGAACATTACAATAATAGCTTAATTATAATTAAATAAGCTATTATTGTAATTTATTATTAAATTTTTTAATTTGTTCTTAATAGAACAAATTAAAAAATTTAAAATATAATCTAGTGCGTAGCTGGTCACAATTAAAAACCAAGCTTTCTTATCACCAACATAGTCCTCAACAGTATAATAAACTTTATGAATAAGTGTCTTTTTAATTGCTTTTTTGAACTATAAAAAAACTCGATACTATAAAAATAAGTGAGCCGCAGGCGAGTTTTTTTAAAACACACTCGTGTTATAAGGACCCTTATTATGCAATAGTATCATAATCTACTTTTGTACAATAGTCGTTGATTTGACGCCAGGTCAAAACATTTCCCAAGAGAGGGCAGGCGAGACAATCAGTGAGGACGCAGGCGCGGAGGAGTAGCGCACACCGCGAGACCGGAACAGTATGTCAACTCTAGATACCATGCACATCGACCTTATCCCGTAAGCATAGAGACGTGATTATACCCATGCATAGACAATATTATTTTTCCCCCTATATTTATCGATATCGAATAATCGAAGTGTTTTATGATCTCGATAAAAGTATTGACTGTATCAGAAATATATAGAATGGTTCTAATTTAATTATAATAAGCTTTCTCTTTTTCAATATTCTGTCAAATTGATATTTAGTTAACATCGTAATTTTTAGAACGTTGATAGATCGATACACTATCCAAGCCTTTTGTTTACGATTTAAATAATATAATGTGAATTTTATTACTAACATATTACGTAAAAAGTTTTAAATTTGTATTATTATTTCATATTGTGCAAATTTTGAATGTTTAAAATAAAAAAGAACAAAATATTAGTTTATTCAATATAATATTCATCAAAAATTTGAGTAGTGACTTAAATATTTTGTTTCTTTAATAATTTTGTAACACCGACTTACTGTTTTTTGGTTTAGTCAATAATTTGAATTATTTTAGATATTATTTATTATACATATGTCAGACTTTTTTGTATCCTTGTATATTGAATTTGTTTCATAAAACTAATTGCATATGAAAATTAGCTCTTCCCCATAATTGAAATTTATTATAATTGTTTGGCTTAGTAATTAACATTATTATTTTTGTAAATATACTTTAAATTTCCAAATTCAAGTATGCAGGATAACTCCGAACTGGTTTTTTTACTTTCCTTGACGTATTAAATGGCCATTACCAAATTAATCGCTACAGTATCCAATTTTACACTTTGCTTTACTTATACTCTATGATTTTTTTTCTGTATAGCTTACATATTCTTTTCTATTATCATAATAGACATTTTATAATTTGGCAACATATTGAAAAGGAAGCCCTATCTATATATTATATAATTGTTTTCTATATTAGCATTATTAATTGCCGCCATTTTTATTCACATAGTAGTTAACAACATTGTAACGACCTCCTTGGCAGACCTTATTAGAATGTTAAAAAATAACAAATATAGTATCTATGGTCCTTAAATAAATATATGTTCTGTACATTCCATTTGTAATTTTGATGTGAATTAAAAAAATTAGTTGTCTCTGATAATAGTTACATATATATATGTAGTATTTTCGTAGTTCGTATTCAAGACTCAGGTAATATTACTATGACCTATGAAATATTGTGTGTTAAAATTGAGGAATAATTTATCGAATGGTAAATCTAAATGTATGATATGTAAGTAGCCGTTATATTGACTAAAGACATTGCTGATACAAATATTCTGTTAAATATAGACTTGATTTTAAGATAAAGTGTTATCAAATAATTGTATTGTATTATGTTATGATATAATTATATGTGCGCTATTAATTGTTTGTTGTATGTATTAATGTTGTATACACAGGATCACGTCTCTAATAATATAACTATAGCATAGTGAAATGGTGACAACCTGTGGGAAATATGCGATCAAACGTAAAAACGAATTTAATTTAAGACATGGGCTAATTAATTTTGTAGTGGTGCAGTAAAACGTTTATGATATCGCGTCAGATTATTTCCGAGTCATATATTTGGTATATGACGTCATGAAACCAGTCTGACGTGTAATGTTAAGGCGTGAGTAAACTAGCATATTGGGGGCGAACTAATCGAAGGGTAATCGACAGCTAATCGATAAATGGTCAAGTAGAGTTGATTTCACTAGTCGCAAGTCGAAAAAAAAAAATGTTAGTAGTGTTTTGACATATTTTTCTTTGCTGAAAGTGCGTAATTCATGTCAGCTGATACTATTTGTCTAAATAGAGGGTGCGTTCGCATCCGAGTGTTGGAATACTCAAATGGCCACGTCCCGTGGGCATGGGAGCGTTCCAAACCTCCCGAGTTAATGTGAAACCTGTAAAATAGAGAACATTTTTTAGAATACACGAAAAATAAAAAAAAGCGAAAAAATATATTCGTAGATATTGGTTTCTTTATTCTTATATTGACGTGATGCACTTATCCGTTTGGTTTGTTTGTTTTGTCCGCTTTGTTTTAGTGAACCCGCCTTTTTACCTATATCATGCACTTAGATTAGGCTTTGGACACTGTAGTGGTGAGATTGTGTGTTGCGATTGTAAACTTAAAATGATTGTATTTAGTGCGACAGTTTCTATACAACAAATGCTTTTAACGATTCAATCGTTTTGGATACTGTTTTTTTTTAAATTCAATGTTTTAAATTCTAGGAGGATATATTTATTAACAATATTTCGAGAATTATCTGTGGTTAATAACAATTTTTAAATATTCAAACATTAATCATGACATGATACTTGAAACGCATTGTTAATGTTCAAATTATACAATTTCAGTTCAAATAATATATTTATTTCAAAATTAGTAGACGATTTACGGTTTTAGAACGCCATTAACATTCCAAAATCGTTTCAGCAATTGCAGACGCAATCGCAATTACAATCGGCCATATTGTTTGCGCTTAATTAATGAGAGAAAATATAACGATCGATTTAATGTAAGCGCTATTATAATTTACCGTGGTCCTAATGTTACTCGTATTATAATGCACTCTATTCCCGCGTGTTTAAGATGTTTTTCGCTTGGTGGTCGCTATTTTTTGCCCGGTCTTCTTTAGAGCGTTAGTGGTTTTTGTGATATTTATATGCATGCTAGTTTGTGAAGTGTTTTGGCTTTTCACTATGCATTTATTGAAGTTTTCTAAGTATTTATACTAGTTTTACATTATCGATGTATTGTGGTTAAGTATAATATTTCTGTGTTTTCTATTGTAAAAGTTCGTATTGCTTATTTGTGTTTAAAACTTTAAATGGAATAATCAGCACTTATGAATGATCAAAGACATTTACTCTATAGTAATTGTAGTTATATTGATGTCTAATAGGTTGATAAGAAAAAAAAATAGTTTTAAAACGATATTTTATTTATAAATAACGTATATAGGTATTTATAAATAAAATATTATGTGCGTCAATATGTGCGCAAGCCTTTACTTTCTGTGCCAGCAGTGTAAAGATTTTACGATGTTTTCTTATTCTATTAATATTTGACTTATAAAATAAAAGTAAAATATTCCGAAACTGGTTTAAAAAAGAAAAAATTATTTGACTTTGAAATTTACTTTTACATTTAGACGTAACCTACATGTCTGCAAACCTCCCAATATTAATTCTGTCATATCTAAAATTTAATTCAAAATTAAAATATTTTCATAATCCTTTAAAAAGTAAATTGTAATTACTGAACTATTCATACTTTAATTGAATGTATTTTAAATCCATTTATGTATTGATTTGTCATTATAAATGTTCCATACTAGAATGTGACATTTTTTCTCTAAGTACCTACGATTTTAAAGTACGCGCTATATATTTTTTAATGTACTAAGCATTACTTTTGATAATTAGTGAGAAAAATAAGCAGGTTATAGAATTAGTGTATAATTGCATTGTTATTTTAGTTAATGTGAGGGTATATTCAAATTGAATGTAAGGTTAGGTTATGAATGTTTATTGAGATGAGACAAAATACTGTATTTACAATAAGAAAAATATTTCAAAAATAATTGTGATCTTTTTTAATACTTTCAATTTAAGTAATTTGCTTTATCATACACTCCCAGTGATTTTTTATACTTAGTAGACGAAAATATTTTGAAAATAGAATTTGTGATTTTTTATATCGATTTCAAAATTATCGATACATTGTAGAAAGTATCAATATTATTAATTTTTTCTTAATAAACGAGTGATTTGACATTGAATGGCTCATCTACTGCTTCTATTATAATCGAGCGTGTAGCGTATGTGCAGTTAAATTGTCTAGCTGATAGAAACATTTTTGATGTCTCCTTCTTCAAAATCGGCGATTACAAATAAATAATCCCGATTGTGTAGAGGGTAGTTGAAGTCACTGATCATCATCAACTAAAAACCGGTAATTGACGGTTTTTGGGCCACGCATCGGGTATCGCTGCGTGATATATATAACAGGATGTATCGTATGACAATATGGATGATCGTGTTGACACTTGCACGATGATAGCGCTGATTATATGTGATCACACGATCAAAGATCTGAGCCAATAGTGAAGAGCAGGCGTGAGATTCGTAAAACACCAATTAAGATGCTATTTTCGTAGATTGTACCTAATTGTAGTCTCTGTTGCTGTCTTAACACGTTCCAAAACATAGAAATACATGTTATACTAACATGTTATACTAACATGTATTTCTATCCAATAAATATAAGTAAATATTTCTTTTAATAACAATGTGGACAATGACTTTTTATTTATTATCAATATGATAAATCGATTAAAACTCGTATGAAAATAAAATCGATTTAATTAGAAATCGAATTCGAGATAGAAATCGAGAAATGCAATTTGCACATCACTACTTTAACCGTCAAAAGTTAAGTCATTGATTGGAAATGTTATAAGTTAGTATTCGATTTTTTTTCCATTCTTAAGTCACATCCCAAAAATATACTTTGCAATTTATTGCGCGGGTAATGATTTATGTATATATAGTCTATAGTCTATGGATGTTTTAAAAAGTTTATTTTATAATATTTGCCACTTTTGATATTAATTATAATTATACTTTCTGGCCTAGCTTTGCTATTATAAAATTAAATGTTTTCTATTATACTGAAGTGTTGTCTACTTACTATTTTTCTAATCAATGTGATGTATAGAATCGTTATTAATCTTTTCATCATTGGTCAATATTAGGAGGATTATGCGCGGAAAATTATAAAAAAAGTCTTTGTATTCAAATTTAATCTGTATTATTTTGTAGTTATATATATGAATAGGGTTATGTACAAATAAAAGTTAACCAAAACCTAAAAGTTTGTATTATTGCCGTTCCCAATTAGTATTCAATCATAGAGTTATTATACTGAAAATAGAAAAGACATCCTAAGACGTGAAAATTAAATGAAAGCAAATGAGGGTGATCTATCTGTCTCTCTTTTTTATGTATGATTAGATAAAGATAAAATATACAAGTGTCAACTTCATTATATACTTTAAATACAATGTTGTAAACGCTGTGTGGTATTCGGCTGAATAGGATAGTACCTACCACCCTCATTTCTTACCGGGGTGTCGTAAAAGGCGACTAAGGTAAGTCGACCTGCCGTGTGGTATCCGGCTGAGTAGAATAGACCTCCCTCTTTTCTTACCGAGGTGTGGTAAAAGTTGACTAAGGTAAGTTGACCCACCGTGTGGTATCCGGTTGAGTAAAATAGACCACCCTCTTTCTAACCGAGGTGTCGTAAAATACGATTAAGGTAAGTTGACGTCAGGCAGGCCTAACCCACTTAGAGTGAGATAAGGACAGGAAGATGACGAAACTATGCATCCAATACAGGTTAAATATAAACAGTTTATAAATATAATAACATATCTTCAATTACTCCAGTATTGAGAAAGACACCCTCTAGTGAAGTGATACTGAGAGAGGTAACCAGGATCCTCTTCTAGGTCCTCTTCGCCCCAGACCTCCGTAAGGAGCGAAAGTGTCGTAAATCTGTGTTAAATTTTTGTTTAAAATAGGCATCAAAATTTGGCTAATTTAATTGTCGATTAAAAATAGGAGTGCATAAACCGCAGGAGATCGACAACGCGTGAGTACAAATACCTCTTTGTACTCATTTACGCCTGGTACTTGACAGCTTAACGACGGCCATTGCTAACTTAGCTGCGCCATATTTGTGGTAACGTATTGACGTTACCACAAATATGGCGCATTGGGTAGCAAACCATAGAGTATACTAGAGTAGGGGAGCGAGCTTAAAATTTTTCCATCGAAAATAAAAAGTAAGCAAATGAGACTTATTATCTGTATCTTTTTTTATGTGCGATAAGACGATCGGACGATACCTTGAAAAGATTAATAGTTACTACACAAGGTAAAAGACTTATCAGGCCGCTCACCAACTAGGTGGTCTGAGCAACTGCGTCAGTCCTGCACGTCCAAATTTTTATCAGGTAGCAACAATGACCATCAACAGGAGCGGGTGGAAACAAATTATGCACTCGGGGATGAAATTTAGCCAGGACCACGACCTTTAGTAATGAAGTTACGACTAGAGAGAGAGAGACGAGGGTATAAATAGAGAGATATTATTTATTGTGACATTCGCATGCCTGCCTATGGCCTACTCTTGTAACTCTATGGAGGTTAGAAAATTTGAATTGTTTAAAAATAGATCCTATCCCTATAAATTTATAGAAGTATAGTAGAAGTAAGTATTGTATTCAACGAGTGCGTCCTACCTGTAATGACATATAGCCGAGACGTGGACTCTGACAATGCGACTGGTCTACCAATTTAAGGTCGCTCAGCGAGTTATGCAGAGGGCTATGCTCGGAGTTTCTCTGAAGGATTGAATTCGAAACGAAGTGATCCAACAGAGAAACAAAGTAATCGACATAGCCCAAAGGATTAGCAAGCTCAAGTGGCAGTGGGCTGGTCACATTTGTCGCAGAACCGATAACCGCTAGGGGTAGACGTGTTCTGGAGTGGCGACCGCGCCTTGGCAAACGCAGTGTAGGACGACCTCCAGCTAGGTGGAGTGACGATATCCGAAGTGTGGCTGACGTCGGTTGGAAGCGAAGAGCTAAAGACCGAGCTCAGTGGCGTGATTTTGGAGAGGCCTATGTCCAGCAGTGGACAAGGATAGGTTGATGATAATGAAGTATAGTATAAGTTTTTGAGTATGGATTTATGTTTGTTACTCTTTTACGGCTAATCCGCTGAACCAATATCGATGGAATTTAGCACAATTATTCCTTATATACCGGAATAAAATATAGGCTATAGAAATCTCGTTAATTCTACAGGAATAGGATGACATTGAAAAGCGCCATCTATTATCGACATATAACACGACAACAGTCCACGCGAAAGAAGTCCCGGGTAAAAGATAGTTTTGTTTTATTGAAAGAAGTGAGTCGTAAAACGATCTCGTGCGACCGAAGGTACCGATTTATTAGTAAAGATAACATAAAATTGGAGTTATTTATGTTTAATAAAAGAATCTTCATAACTCACAGCATAAAAAAGGGTTTCTTGGGTACCTTTTACGACTTCGTGTGTGTTAAATACTGGTTTTTGGAAACGGTTATAGATATAAAAGGTCAATTATAAGGTCCTATAAATTATATAGGTACAATGCGAGACAAGTTAATCTCTTGTATTAACTCTTTAATTATGTATTGAATCTTGGTTGATTTAATTTGTTCAAAATCTAATTATTATATTGTATTCAAGTAAACATGTAAAAATGTACTTTTTACTTTCTTTTATTATAGAATCTTATACCCAAACCAACAAACTATTCTTTTCTTTATTATATTTATTGAACCATAGCCCATAGTCAACCATCAGCCCATAATTAAATGTTATACCCTCAACTTTACCAATAAACAATTGTTTTATCTTGTTCCTGAAGAATACGCGATTTGTTCAACTTATATTTTAATACGATACATTAAGCCTCATTAATACAAAATTTTATTAATACACAGGGTAACAGACAGACAGACAAGTAGACTAACAGATCCTCGCCTTTATAATATTAGTACGGAAATTAGTAAGTTCATTTAACACTGTTTGAGTTTATTTGAACACGTGAATCATTAATCTAAAAACCTTAGTCATAGAGATCTTTCTAAAGAAGTTGGCTCAAATGTATTATTGGTAAATGGAAATTCGATAAAGAAATTATGTTGATTATAATATACTTCAAATATTAGTGGTGCCGGCGACTTTCTTCACGCCAGCTTAAGCGTTTAAATATTTTAATTTTGCAATATCAATATCTTTTTGTTTCTGTCCACGAAAGCAAAATAAGAATATTTTATCCTGTAAATTATACCTATGATAGCCCAGGTGTAACACCGTCCATCTCTTTCGAGGAGGTCACAGGTTCAAACCCCGGGCAGACACTAATGAGTTTTTCTGTTAAAACTTATGTGTCTAATTGATAATTGCAATTTATCACACTTTTTTCGGTAACAGAAAAAATCGTGAGGAAACCTGCATATCCCTAGAGAAATCTGGGAATATGTGCAACCTACCAATCCGCATTGGATAGTGGTAGGCTCCAACCCTTCTCTCCAGCAATAGGAGGAGGTCTATGCCCAGCAGTGGGATTGTAATAGACCGTTACTTTACTTAAATTATGGGTATAATAAGCATCTATAAGCTTTAATTGTGCCAAATTTTATTAATATTTATCCAGTAGAAAAGCCGTGAAAGCGTAGTAACGGCCTGTTACTATCCCACAGCTGGGCATAGGCCTCCTCTCTCCGTTTTTGGAGAGAAGGATTGGAGCTTAAACCTACCACGCGGCTCCAAGGCGAATTGGTAGGTTACACATATCCCCAGAATTCTCTAGAGATATGCAGGTTTTCTTACGATGTTTTCCTTTACCGAAAAGCGTGTGATAAATTGCAATTATCAATTAGACACATAAGTTTTAATTTAAGAAAAACTCATTGGTGTCTGCCCGGGTTCGAAACCGTGACCTCTTCGAAAGAGGCGCACGGTGTTACCGCTGGGCTACCACAGCTTAAAGCAATATTATGTGTGGATATTTGTTAGCTATTAAATTTTATGGCTATTAAAAAGTTCTCTTAGCATTTCAACGTTGTCGACGTCCCGAACTTTGGCATTACACGGCCTATTGAAATATTTTGAGTAGGGTTCATTAGCCATTATTCTAAACTCTCTTTGTTGTTGTGTTCCTTAAATTTCTTTGGTCCCTATTAATTTGGCCGGAGTGCTCCATGCAAGAGTAGAATGATTAGCAGTTAAGGAAAATTTTAAGGTAAAATTATACGGCTTAAAATATTGTTTACAAATATATATTTGCGTTTTTGGGACATTTGGACGATCAATGATGTATTATATCAATATTTTATGATTCATTTCACTTTATATCATCCAGAGATTGTATCAGTAATAGATTAAGTCGCGTTGTCGGTATAGTAATACCCCATATAACGCGTTATTTTTACAACGCGTTTTCGCTTGATGCGATTTCAGTCCCTCGTTTAACGCGTATTTTCTTTCATATTACGCGGGGATTTCCCATGTTCCTTGTAATATAAAATTAAATTAAATCATTTATTAAATTTATGTGCCCACTTTTTGAATCCTAAGAACATACGATTTTTTTGTTGTTGTATTTCTTAATAAAATATTTTAAATAAGATATTTATTTCTGAACCATGGTTTAGTAAAATGCACATACTTCGTTCCAGCCATAGTTTTATGTTAATATTCCATTTAAACCCCCTTAACGAGCGTCATATAAGCGCGGCATAAGAAAATACTCCTACAACGCCTATTCCTATAACGCGTAAGATTGGTTCCGCGTTATAAGGGATTACTGTATTGGGTTGACGGAACATAAATTTTGTCGCAATCGTTAGACATATCATGTGCGGAAGCAAATTAAGCGTTTCATGGTAGACCTACCAAGCTAAGCTTTAAATTCCTTTAATAAGTGACAGGAAAAACCGTGCTAACCGTACTTCTTCTCTGTCTAATAATAAAATCCTTTTTTCTTTCAAAGGGAAGTGTTAAAAGTCGAGCACATTCAATGTTTTCTCCATTTATTTCTACAAATTTAATATCCGGCACCATAATTTACAAATTACTCTTATTTCTAGATACAACAATAATTTACGAGGTATTTCCGCGCTTTCAGGATATGTGCCAACCCTAAATCACATTAAATTCATAGTCTAGACGTCTGAACGATTGCTGAAGATACTATTTCCGGAATCCAACTAGATTCAATGGATAGATACAAAGCGCTCGTAAGGCACTCTTATGTAGACATGTGAGTTGTTTAATTAAGCAAGGTTTTTAAGATTTCGGAATACCATAACATACCATAATTCACAAACGACTAACTTATGCAAAGGGTATATTTACTTTTGCAAGGCGATTGTATTTTCGAGTTTGTGATAGTGAATGTGTTCTTTACAGTGTATTCAAAATGACGCCAAATTCTACAAATTATTTTAATATTTTTACTATATTTTATTTACTCCAGCGCCATTTGTTGGTGCATAATTTTGAAAATACCAACAACTTAGTACTATGATTTTATGATGTCCTTCTTACTAATTGTTAAAAAAAAAAACAATTTTACTATAGATTAATAACAATTCAGGTCCGTAGGGGTTAAGGTATTTTTATTTCATGCATGTGAATGTGGAATGCGAATGTGTACGGTGTACGTAAATTAATATCTATTCTATAAATGATGTTAAGGCATTTTTATTTTATGCATATGGAAATGTGAAATATGAATAAGTACGGTGTACGTAAATTAACATCTATTCTATAAATGATATTAAGGTATTTTTATTTTATGCATGTGGAAATGTGAAATGCGAATGAGTACAATGTACGTAAATTAACATTTATTCCATAAATGACCCTAAAGCATTTTTATTTTATGCATATGGAAATGTGGAATGCTAATGTGTACAGTGTACGTTAATTAACATCTATTCTTTAAACGATGTTAAGGCATTTTTATATTATGCATATGGAAATGTGAAATGCAAATGTGTTTAGTGTGTGTAAATTAACATCTATTCTATAAATTTTATTAAGATATTTTTATTTTATACTTTTATTTTATGGAAATGTGGAATGTTGTAGTGATAGCACCCCGCTTTTATACAAATATTAATCATATGTAGCGTACCTTTGTTAAATACGAGATTAAGGCCTTATATAAATTACATTTTAACTCGTGAAATTTAGTATGGTCTCTTTAGGTGGCGCGGCTGAAGTAGATGAACACATTATGGCCGTCGAGGGTCAGCGTTAATGACTTCAATTTATTTTATTTACGCCATTGATGCCCATTACGTGAAAGCCTGCTGTTTATTTCACGTGGCACGCGATGGTGTAGCAGTAATATAAAAAGTAGGTTCTAATTGTTTATTTATCACATTCAATCATCCTGTCCTTATCCCACTGTTGTTACATGATTTGGATACGTATTTTACGACCGGCCGCCTGCCTGATATCTACTTAGCTTAATCGTAATTTACGACACCTAGGTAAAAAAGAGAGCGGTCTATTCTATTCCACCGGATTCCACACGGCGGGTCAACTTACCTTAGTCGCTTTTTACGACAATTCGGTAAGAAATTAGGGTGGTCTATTTTACTCAGCCGGATACCACACGGTGGGTTAACTTACGTTAGTCGCATTTTACGACACCTCGGTAAGAAATTAGGGTGGTCTATTCTACTAAGCCGTATACCACACGGCACGTACCTTAGTAGCCTTTTACGACACCTCGGTAAGAAATGAGGGTGGTCTGTTCTACTCAGCTGGATACCACACGACGGTACAACTTGCCTATTTTTATTTAACCAAAACAAATAAATCACAAAAAATACAAACCAAAAATCAGAGATTTTTCTGGCAGTTCGACGATTCGAAAGTGTTTCTAAGGGCCAATTAGAATGAAGAATATTTAAATTAATAATGTAACTAAACTATTTGTATTAACAAAAGAAGTATTCTAAATCAGTTTTATTCTTTTCATAAAAATTGCAAAAATAAAATCAAAGCAAACTCTCATTCGCTATCAACGGGCTATACTGCGTCCATCATATTATCAGTCTTTTGACAGCTCACGCTCATTAAGTTTTGTATTGCTTACGTACAAATATCATACAAATAATATTTGTACTTTATGGATGGGTACCGCCCACTTAGTGATATCACACATAATGGTTTACTACGATTATGCCACAGATTAAAAATAATCGGTAGAAATCGATGTTACGAGTATTAAAAGACATTTAATAACATTATATAAAGTTTTACTTTCTTCTTAGTTAATACATGAATACAAATAAAACAATCAGGATATTTTAATTTATTTTATTAGCACGAGTCGTCGGAATGATAATCAACACTAGACTCCTCCGATGAGGAGTCTTCAGTAGCAATTATTATTAGCTCTTGTGTAGATAATATATTATCAAACGCAATATCACGTTCCCAATCAGAGAATATTACTCTTTTAGTTCTTTCCACCACACTTGCCCAGTTCTCGGCCGTTACGTGGGTGCAAGCATTTTTTAGCAATTGCAACATTTTATTCGCTGTGAATGGGGGGCTTGTATTGCATCTCGCAGCATGCCCTTTTACTTGTGCCCATATAAGTTCTATTGCGTTGTACTGGCAGTGGTATGGAGAAATCCGAAGAACAGTATGGCCATATTCTGCTGCCATTTCATTGATTACATAGCGTTTTGCTCTCTTTTTGGTTTTTAATATTTTTATTAATTCAACTTTTAACATTGAGTCGTCCACATTTTCTCCATTGTCCCGAAGCCAATTAATTATTTCATGCTTTTTATTAGCCTGTGTTGGCATTTTGTCAATTTGACGGGAGTGGTAGGGCGCATTATCAATAAAAATTATTGATGGTTCTTCCAATGAAATGAGCATTTTTTTGAACCACTCTTCATACACATTTGCATTCATCTCTTCGTGGTAGTCATTTGATTTCTTCGATTTAAATGCCAACAGTGCGTCTTGTACAAATCCTTTTGCTGTACCTGCATGGCAAATGATTAGGCGCTCACCTTTTCCCATTGGTACTGAGGAAGTGGAATCAGCAGTATCATCAGTCCAGAAACGAGATAGTGTGTGGTTAGCGTTGAGCCATGTTTCATCCGTGAAAACAATATTTGCCCAATCTTGTATTTTCTTTGCCTCTCTTAAAAAATCACAACGTGCTATAGCTATATCTGTGCGTTCCATTAATAATTTTCTTTTATTTAACTTTTTATATGAAAAGCCAATTGTGTTCAAAACTTTGACCAAAGAAGATTTTTCACCATGAAATAGACCACTTCTTTTCAAAGAAACAATAAGTTTTCTCAAAGTTGGAATTTCTTTTCTCAAGTAGTAATCTAGTTTACGTAGGTTATCATTAATCGAATTACTTAGGTACGTAATTCGATTAATGATAGTAGGTACTATAATCGGAATGGTATCGCATACGAGAATCTTTAGGACATCACTATCGTCAATCTGTCAAAAGATGGTTAATATAATGGACAGTGTATAGCTGCTAATGACAGCGGCTGTCACATCTCCCACGTCAAAAAGGCACGAAAGGCTGTGGCAAGATGTGACGTCATGGCTTGCTTGCAGTAACGACAAGGCGGCGTTGTTACAATAAGCAAATATCTAAAAAGGTCTGTAGCTAAATTAAAAGAAAATTGCGAAGAAAAATATTCGAACTGCTCATGATAAGTAAGATAGATTAATGGGCAGTCTTTTCGGACACCCGCCCTAAGAGTGATGGCTGTTTCTTGCACTCAGATTTCACAATCCATAATTTTACTTACTTCCGTCGTATTTCTTCTTGTCTTTTCTTATTTTAATTTTACATTCAAGTGAATTTTACTTACAAAAGTAGAGATATTTGAGAGACTGTGAGACTTGCGCAGTGAGTAGTGATCCTGCTTTCAGCGCCGCGGGTCGCGGGTTCGATTCCCGCCAAGGCCCAAAATTTTCTATAAAATGAATTTGTTGGTCTTTGAGCCTGGGTGTATAAATTGTATTTAAGTATGTATTTAAAAAACATGTCTATTTCCGAAGTTAAAATAAAATTATTTTGCTGTAATCCGCGTTTCTTAAGAGAATACATGCCATACTTAGTGTATGAAGCAGGCAACAATCACATACCACATACATGTAGGACAAGTCGCCACATGTATCACAAGACGCCGCCAACACCAACACTCCATACAAGCACTACACACATTCACTACCACAACCTCTACGATCGTTTCGCCCCGAAACCGAAGCATTATCAGGAGTATAGGCTCCACGAATCAAATTGTACTATGGAATTCCGCAAAGTAGCGTCCGCTTCTATTCATTTAACGCCTATTTCTATAAATTATCATTCTTTTGCCCTTAACCCACTCTAAGAGTAGTGATTTAGGTAGTAGTATTATTAGGTATTTAACGACAGGTTGTTTGCCTGACGTTGATTTACATTGGTCGCCTTTTACGACACCCCGGTAAGAAATGAGGGTGGACTATTATACTCAGCCGGATAGAACACGGCGGTATTTTTATAAATTATATGAATTTTAATGTTTGGTATTTAATATTTAGTGAATTCTATTAGTATTAAACAAAGTATTATATTTTATGGGGACCTGTAATGGACTAACTAAATTATGAGAAACAGTATAACTCTTAATTTTTTTATTAACACACATGTACACGCTTTATTAAAGTGACTGAATCCAAAAAGTTATTTTGTTGCAAATTGCAATAAACTCTCAGAAACTCTCAAAAACAAAACTCGGGAAAGTTTAAACAGACCCATAACTTGGAAGAGCAAGAAAACCCTAGATTATTTTATAGTTCGTAGCGTGATGTCTTAGATGGTATTGAAATAATTATTACAATGTATGATTACTCAATTAAGCTTAATTTTGAACTCTAACAATGTAATACTAAGCTTAGTATGTAATATAGCTAATACAGCTACTAGAAAGCTATTCGATACTAAGCTGTACATACACACTATACGCACACATTTCGTATATATACATAAATAACTTTATTAATTTTATTTTTCTTTCTGTTTGGCTCAAAACCAAACTCATGATCAAAATAAAACAAAGCAATCGCGAATAAAGAGTTATTGGCGGAATGGTAACTTTTTGACAAGCATATTTCGGCGTTATCAGTTAACGGCCGAATAAGCAAGCTCTGAGCGACGATACTGAGAATTGGTTTAACTTCGATTTTAAATAAAGATATTTTATTCTTGCTTTTACTTGCAACTATACGTAGACTGTATTCTTGGAATAAACAAAAGCTAATAATTTTTAATTACCTATAATAGCCCGTATGAAATGTAAGCCGTGTGGTATCCGGCTGAATAGAATAGTATCACCCTCATTTCTTACCGAGGTGTCGTAAAAGGCGACTAAGGTAAGTCGATCCGCCGTGTGGTATCCGGCTGAGTAGAATAGACCAACCTCATTTCTTACCGAGGTGTCGTAAAAGGCGACTAAGGTAAGTTGACCCACCGTGTGGTATCCGGTTTAGTAGAATAGACCACCCTCCTTCTTACCGAGGTGTCGTAAAATACGACCAAGGTAAGTTGACGTCAGGCTGGCGACCGGTCATAAAAACGCAGCCAAATCATGTGACGGCATGTTTACAACATGTTGTGCCGACCCCGCTTAGAGTGGGATAAGGGCAGGAAGATGATGATAAGCCCGTATGAAATGTACATTAAAATAGCTTAGTTAAATTTATCCAGTATACCAAAACGAAAAGATATACAAACTTTTTAAAATTTTTTGACGTAAGCCTAACAACGTGAAATAGATCGCGAATATACATTTATTTAAATTAAAGATTTGACTTAAATTCATAAAATTTTCATAAGTTGATAATGGAGGGGTTTTTGAATGTCATCCTATTTTTGTTGAATTAACAGGACTGAATTAGAAGGCTATAGAGCCTTATATAACCCCGGTGTATAAGGAAAAGTTGTGCCAAATTTCATCGATATTGGTTTATCGGATTCGCCGTGGAAACTTAACAGACAAACATACAGACCTTCGCATTTATAATATTAGTAAGGATTACGCTAGTAGGAAATATATTTATGATTTAGTAAGTAAGTACCGGCCTGTTACTATCCCACTGCCGTGAATAGGCCTCTTCTCTCCGTTTTTGGAGAGAAGGATTGGAGCTAAGACCTACCACGCTGCTCCAATGCGGATTGATAGGTTACACATATCTCCAGGATTCTCTAGAGATATGCAGGTTTCCTCACGATGTTTTCCTTCACCGAAAAGCGTGTGATAAATTGCAAGTATCAAGTAGACACAAGTTTTAACAGAAAAACTCATTGGTGTCTGCCCGGGTTCGAACCCGTGACTTCCTCGAAAGAGTAGCACGGTGTTACCGCTGGGCTACAACAGCTTTTATGATTTAAATGCTGTACAATATTAATATACGCCGGTTTAGTAGAATAGACCACCCTAATTTCTTAAAGAGGTGTCGTAAAAGGCGACTATGGCAAGTTGACCTGCCGTGTGGTATCCGGTTTAGTAGAATAGACCACCCTCTTTCTTATCGAGGTGTCGTAAAATACGACTGAGGTAAGTTGACTCACCGTGTGGTATCCGGTTAAGTAGAATATACCACCCTCTTTCTTATCGAGGTGTCGTAAAATACGACTAAGGTAAGTTGTAGGTAAGTTGACGTCAGGCAAGCGGCCGGTCGTAAAATACGTAGCCAAATCATGTTTATAACATATTGTGCCGACCCCACTTAGAGTGGGATAAGAGCAAGAAGATGATGATGCTGTTCAATATTAATTTATTTTTTACATTGTCACCCGACGCACGTTCATAATAAAACTGGTCTATATAGCTATAAGCTGTAAGAGGTCAAGTGAGGGATGGACCTTTCTGGAACGACGATTTGTCAATCTCGAGAGAGGAAAGGGTTGAGAGAGAATAAAGTCACTGGATAATGTAATCATGGAATGCTTCGTGCTTCATAAACGGAACATTGCTACATATAAGTAAGTAAGTACCGGCCTGTTACTATCCCACTGCTGGGCATAGGCCTCTTTTCTCCGTTTTTTTTGGAGAGAAGAATTGGAGCTAAGATCTACCACGCTGCTCCAATGCGGATTGGTAGGTTACACATATCCCCAGAATTCTCTAGAGATACGCAGGTTTCCTCACGATGTTTTCCTTCACCGAAAAGCGTGTGATAAATTGCAATTATCAATTAGACACAAGTTTTACTAGAAAACTCATTGGTGCCTGCCCGGGGTTTGAACCCTAGACCTCCTTGAGAGAGGCGCACGGTGATACCGCTGGGCTACCACAGCTTGCTACATATATTTCATCATAAATCTTTATCATTATTATATCATATATTTCATCATAAATATTCTTACATTTGCTTCACAGTATATTTTAAGTAATTTAATTTTTGTATATAAAAATATAAAAAATTATAAAACAATAGGCGATGTATATAATAGACAAAGTAGGAACCGACATAAGCTAGCGGCCCCTGCTTTGCGCCTTGAAAAAGTACGTAAGTCGTTTGTGGGTTTGGGTATAAGATTCTATAATAAAATTCCACAATCAATTTTAACTTTGCCATTACAGCAGTTTAAAAACACTATTAAGGAGAGGCTGATACAGAAAGCCTACTATACTGTTGAGGATTATTTAGACGATAAAAATGCGTGGATATAAATATTGTTCGACCCTGTACAAGATAGAAACATTAAATGTAACTAGCATTAAGAATTGTATTTTTTTAAAAAGAGCAACCGCCGAGTTTCTTGCTGGCTCTTCTCGGTAGGAACAGCTTTCCGAACCAGCAGTAGAGTTGACGATTCAAAAGCACTTGTTTACAAGTTTATTTGAATAAAGAATATTTTGAATTTGAATCAACTTTACTATCAACTTTCCTTTTATGATGTAATAGTATTGAATATTAAAATACCTTATTTTTCGGAAACCCTGAATTTGAATCATCATCCTCCTGCTCTTATCCCACTCTAAGTGGGGTCGGCACAACATGTTATAAACATGTTGTCACATGATTTGGCTACGTATTTAACGATCGGCCGCCTGCCTGACATCAACTTAACTTAGTCGTATTTAACTACACCTCGGTGGTCTATTCTACTGAACCGGATACCACACGGTGGGTCAACTTACATTAGTCGCCTTTTACGACACCTCGGTAAGAAATGAGGTTGGTCTATTCTACTCAGCCGGACACCACGCGGAGGGTCGACTTACCTTAGTCGCCTTTTACGACACCTCGTTAAGAAATGAGGGTGGAACTATTCTATTCCGCCGGATACCACACAGCGTATTTCATCATATTTCAACATTACTAAAATTATCTTCCTTTTCTGCTAATATGTAATAGTATTGAATATAAAAATACCTTATTTTTCACATACACATTGAATATTATAGTACAAATTTAAAAATTGCCTTTTCTTTATTTTTCAGCTTCAGGCAGGTGTTTCATAACATAACAAGTTATTTTGAGCTCTTATATTTTATCTTATAAACACGAATATACAGTGTTTTCATATTAAATTTGACTTACCATGCTATGAACGGAAATATTCTCTTTACTCTCATACAGCGGATCCACTTACCTAAGTCGCCTTTACGATACATCAGTAAGAAATGAGGGTAGTCTATACTACATAGCCAGATACCACACGTCGGCTGATGTTGATTTTCAGTGACCACCTTTAATTTACTAATGCTTTTAATTTAATATTTTTGCTTGAATTATATTAACCTTATATAAAGATTTATGTTTGCTTGTAATTATTTCATTAAAATCTTCAGTTACGTAAAGAAAAAATATGAAGATACCTTCAGGATATATTGCGAATAACAATTCAATAAAAATACAACAACAAGAATACTTGAATGTGTTGAATGAGATTTGGCTCCCCTTTTGTTCATCCAAACAATGATTCATTTCGCTAAAACAGCGAGATGTTTTGAAGGCTTTTGGTGGAATTAAAAAGCGTACTGTGGCTCAAATTGAACCGAGTTAAATTTTGTTTTGGTTACAGCAAATGCGAATTGTTATTTTTAATTATGAAAATTTTGGGACAACATAATATGCTATATTAATTAATAAATAGTGTATATCTAAGGCAAGGTAAGGTAAATCGTGGGGTGTGGAGATCCTTTAAAGAGATCTATGTGCAGCAGTGGACGTCCATTTGTTGAAAAAGAAGGTAAGAAGAAAATTTAAGGTAAATAAATGAGAGACTGTTTCTTAGTCCTTATACTACTTCCCACCGAAAGTCGACAGTGGATTGATGTTATTTTTGGTTTACCTTAGTTCTTTTCTTGGTGCTGAAATCCACACAGTCGAAGTTGTGGCCAGTACCTAATGTCATAAGCTTAAAGGAATACAACAAATAATCTTTAAGAGAAGTATATTCTGATCAAAAATTACAGACAAATGTTAAAGTACAATATTTTTGAATATCGGATGGTATCATGACTAGTCATAATACCATCCAAAATTCTGTGTCATGATACATTTACAAACGAGCCCCTACTCTTCTATTGGTCACGTGATCATTACGTTATCAGTATATCCGGTATTAAAAACCTAAGAGATGGTATTTGACTACTTCCGTTCCCGACAACAATATTTTAAATACCAATAATACTACCACATTACCAATAATACCACAACATTACCAATAGTATCTTACAATACAAACCATTTTTTTCTGTGCGAACAATTTGATTGGCAATAACGGATCTGTAATAAGGCCACCTTTATATAAAGTCCGTAAATTTTGCATTCCAAAAGATTACCGCAGATTAACAACGGACTAAATAAGTAGCAGCTTCGGAATCCTTAGGGATTCCGAACACGCGGCAGATAAGAGATCACTCTCCCGGGATTTATTTCGCTTTTACGACATTTTCTCTGTCATTCATTATTTAAATACTCTTGCTTAGTCAAAAAAGAGATAAAACTAAATTAGCTCAATTCTTACGTGGTTGGATAAAGTTATTTAGAGAATAAATTTGTAAGTTGTCAAATATTTGCACAAATATTTACCAACTTTTTTTCTGTGTAATGCTTTTGCTTAACTTGTTTTTTAAGAAATCGTCGTTACAAAAACAACAGTGCAAGTTGAAAAAAATTGGACTTAAAAAGCCTATGACAAAATGTCCTATGTTTCTTGTAAAATTAAATTATGTAACGTTTCTTGTGAGTATAAATTTCCTAGCGATGCTGGATATTGTAATTAGTGTACGATCTTCGACAATTAGGCAATTCTTATTAAAGTATTTAGTAGGGCTTTGAGGAAATTTATGTGTCAAAGTCGCTTTATAATTAAATAGGGTTCAAAAACGATAATCAGAAAAGATAAGTTGGAGGAACGATCGCATAAATATTCTAAAGACTTATTCAAGTTTGAGGCTCGTACAAGGATGGGAATAGGAAAGTTTGGGCTACTCATAAGAAATTAAATGAGTTCCGAGTAATGTCAGCCTTCACATTGTGTATTGTGTTATTATTTTATTACTGGAATTTCAATATGCAAGTCGATAAAATAATAAAAATTATAAATATGAGCAACTATGTTTATTGCCTTATTATTCAGTATATGACATGAAAATGTTGGCATATGATTGATATATTATAATAGGACAATATTGTAATAAAATCTTTATGGCAATTAATTATTGTTTTTTTATAGTATGGCATTTATATCAGTTAATATTATTTTATAAGCGTTGATCTGATTATCTTAAAGGATTTTGTGAAGGTTGTCACATACGTTCAGTTGTAAGATGCGAACGGAAGGCCCGACATTCTTAGTGCGGGAGTTCTTAGAAGAGCCTTTTGGTTTGACATGGAAAACGATATTGATTAAAAACTATAGCTAATAGCGCTAATGTTTGATATGTCGCTTTCGTTGTTTGTTTAGCACTATCCAAGGGACACTTGCAGGAGATAAGGAGGTGATTTCCTGCGGACATTTGAGACGGACCGCCCCCAAATTAACTTCAAATTCCCCAAATAATTATTGTGAAAATCCTACTCGAATTTTCTAGATAATCCGTAGCTATGTTTACTGATAAATGTGTAGTGTTGTCGGTCCGTACATTTCCTCTGCTGTGTCTTATATTCGAAATCAGAAATAACATTGTAATTCCCTACAGGATGTTACAAATTCTCTCTAGCGTGATAAGCAATGACCAGCCAATATCGCTGTGACCTAAATACCTCGGTGGCAGGACTAATCAGATGGTGGGTGTTACCTTAATTATCACAAACTATCGGTAATAATAAATACATTGATCATCTTATATATACAATTCTCGTGTCACAATGTTAGTTACCATACTCCTCCGAAACGGCTTGACCGATTGTTATGAAATTTCCATTAGGTCTGAGAATCAGCTACTATCTATTTTTCATACTCCTAAGTGACAAGAGTTGTCCTCCCCAAATATTTTATTTTTATTATTTGTACACTTTTTTATAATGTACACTAGAAATAATTTATATGGCAGAACAACGTTTGCCCGATTAGCTAGCAAAGTAAAAAAAAATAAAGTAAAGTAACGGCCTGTTACTATCCCACTGCTCGACCACCACGGCCTGTTTTTGGAGAGAAGGATTGGAGATAAAACCTACTACGCTGCTCCAATGCGGATTGGTAGGTTACACATATTCCCTAGCATTCTCTAGAGATATGCAGGTTTCCTCACGATGTTTTCCTTCACTGAAAAGCGTGAAAATCGCAATTATCAATTAAACACAAAAATGTTGACAGATAAACTCATTGGTTCCTGACTTGGATTAAAACTCGTGACCTCTTGAAAAATCGCACGGCTTCACCGTTTGACTATCATAGCTCGTAAAGTATAAAATATTTAAACTATTTCACACAATGTAGTGTTTTTCTATAATTCGGCTGATTAGAATAGACCAACCTCATCTCCTACCAAGGTGTCGTAAAAAGCGATTAAGTGTGGTATCCGGTTCAATAGAATAGACCACCCTCTTTATTACCGAGGTGTCGTAAAATACGACTAAGGCCAGTTGACGTCAGGCAGACGGCCGGTCGTAATAACGCAGCCAAATCATGTGACAGCATTTTTATAACATGTGTCGACCCCACTTAGAGTGAGATAAGAGCAGAGGGATGATGTAGTCTTCTTCTTTAAGTCGCCTAATTTCTGATTACTCTAAATTTGTAATACTTAGAGAGCACATAATGCAATATAATCTGACGATAAACTTGGCTCCTTTTCATGTTATTCGGCATTTTTAAACTTGTTCCATTATTTATTTACAATACTCATTTATTGCAGAGAACAGCCTTGAATCCACCGCTCTTACCTACCTTTGTCACTCGTTCTTAAAATAGAACTGCTACGAGCCATCTATCTGTCAACCCTCTTTCTTTTCCTCGGAACATTCTCAAGGAGGCAGTTTGTTCTGAAAAATTCAAGGCCAATTATATTTGAACTGAAGATACAAGAGAGATAAATCTTATAAATGTCAGAGGTTTCTTTTCACTTGATTTAGTGTGTTACTGGTCTTGTATTATATCCCCACCATACATTGTTTTGTTATAATTCAAATTTATTCCTCCTGCACTTATCCCACTCTAAGTGGGGTCGGCACAACATGTTATAAACATGCTGTAACATGATTTGGCTGCGTTTTTACGACCGGCCGCCTGCCTGACGTCAACTTGCCTTAGGCGTATTTTACGACACCTCCGTAAGAAGGAGGGTGGTCTATTCTACTAAACCGGATACCACACGGTGGGTCAACTTACCTTAGTCGCCTTTTACGATACCTCGGTAAGAAATAAGGGTGGTCTATTCTACTCAGCCGGATACCACACGGCGGGTCGACTTACCTTAGTCGCCTTTTACCACACCTCGGTAAGAAATGAGGGTGGTACTATTCTATTCAGCCGGATACCACACGGCGTAGTTTCTTTTTACAACCGTTTGACAACAATTTACGTAAAACCGCAATGTTCTATGTATTAACCTAAACCTCCGTAAGAAATGCACTACCTTAAAGTATAAACTGTAAATAATAAATATACAAGTAGGTATAGATAATAGAACAAGAAAAGCATATATATTTAACCATTACTTTTACCATCCAGCAGAGAAATGCAGATAGTAAAATAAGGACAAGAAATATAATCGCTTGCATGAAATAAGCATGTCATATTTCTCAAGACTCAAGACATATCGGTGTAAGAGAAACGACACATTTTCCAAGTCTTAAAACACTTCCACTACATCTATGTCAATGGTATGTTGGTGTGGTACATTTATATCGCGTCAGCATCACGCTGTGTTACATCTGTACCATATCCTCGTATGTATTGCGCCTTAGGGAACACTTGTCTTGTCAATTTTTTTACTCTTTTTCCTGTTATACGGTGTCGCCCTTTGAGATAAGGCCACTCTTGCTAACGAGACCGTTTGTTGGCAGCGCTCCACTGTAAGGCTTTATGTCCTTTAGAAATTCTTTAGTTCGTTTGTCTTGCAGAAATTTCTCCTATATTTCGAAGATCTAAATCGTTAACATATAAAAAATTATACATATTGTACGCTCAGTATCAAAGTAACCTAAATTCAAAATTTATTTGTGAAAATTGCAATAAAAGTTAGGGTAGCGCGTACAAAACTCGGAAGTGTTAAAGATACTCATAACTTTGAAGACCGAGAAAACACTAGCTTTTTTTAATAATTCGTAGCGTTATATCATAGATGACATTGAAATAATTATTACAATGTATCTTTAATATTTTTAATTTAAATGAGTTAATCTTGTATGTATATATATATATTTTTTCGGAATCTCGGAAAAGGCTGCAACGATTTTCCTGAAATTCGGCATTTAGGGGGTTTTAGGGGAGAATTTTGGATGATAGGTATGGATCACTAAAAATTTAAATAAATTAAGTTAATAACCGACATCGCGATCACTAGTTTACAATAATTCGCATAATTTAACCCTAAGTTCTTTACAGCCACAATGAAAACAAAACACAAAGCAATGACTTGTGATCTGAGGTTAAAAGTACGCATTCAGTAAATAAAAGAAGTTGCCTTAAGAAACACTTTAGAGAAAAGAAAGTGTCATAACAATAAAAGAATATAAGCAAAATAATATATTTTTGTTTAGCAATGAATATAAAATAGCTTGTTAATATTTCATTATTAATATCATGTGTTAATATTATTAATATCATCTCTTGGAGAGTGTTATATATAGCTTAGTTTCTCTGTAATACTTCAAGTTAGAGAAATCTTAGCAATTCTGTAAAGGCACTCAGTTTTCCTTTACCGAAAAACCTTACTACAAAATTTCAAGGCACTGCAAACTTATTTCCCAGAATCCAGAGCTATATGCCTGACAAATTTTTAAGAAGCGTGTAGTTCGATATAAAAAAAATCTGGCTACCCATCATCTTAGTAAGTAGGTAATGACTACCTAACAATTTGTTTGTTAATGTAATGTATGCGATTTATATATAGGAAATAGTTTTATAAACGTTAAATTAAAGTTGAACGAATTATAGCCGACATATTCGACATGCTACAGCTTCAATAAAGTTACGGCACATTTGTTGCATCTGTTACAGCTGTTTCATACACGCTTGATTTACAATAATTTTTAATTCAATAATTTTAAGTATACTACAACTTGTTTTTTGGTGATAATCCGTAGGATGCACACAAATTATGCAGTAGTAAAGTAACGAACTAAATGTAGCAGCTCTGTTATTATCTTAATTAAAATAACTTTACCATAATGATGGCTATTGAGTATCACTATACTAAGATAAGTGATGACATATACTAAAAGAGACAGTTTGATAAATAGCCTCCGACATCTACCATCACACAGAACAACTTATGCTATTATCTTTTTATCGTTGATGTATTTGACAGAAATGTCAATAGTGAATGATGAAGCTCTGTAAGATATTTCATCTTGCCTATCGTATAAATCTGGAAAGTACTACTTTTTCGATTTATTTCGTATGATATAGCATAAGCAGATCTATGTGAATGAATAACCTTTCTCTTCTCTTATTTTCTTTAACTACCTGCATTAGGGAAAAAAGAATAAATTTTTAATGTTCGATTGTTTAAAAAAAAACGATTTTTAATAATCGTTTCTTTTACATTCATATTCGTTTCTAAAAAATTGGGTCCTTTTAAATCAGCCTTTATTGTAATTAATTATTAATATGAAAATAGATAACTTTCAATATTCAGAAAAAAATAGATTAACTAAAATCGTTTTATTTTAAAGGGAAAAAAACGATTATTTATTAATCGATTTTGTCTACTCCATGTGACATCCCTAACCTGCATTCGATTTAAAAATATATTGCAACACATATACATATAGATACATATAGATATATATGGACTATAATATAGTTATGGAAAACTTGTCAAATACCGTGTAAAGAGTCTTAAAAAATGTATAAGAACTCTTAGAAGCCTAATTATTTTATTATTTAGCCTAATTTTATGGATTTTATTTTATGGATGGAATAGTCCGGAATAGGAGCTGACCACCCGCCCTGCACAAACAGGCGTCCCCGAAATCAGATAGCCTAATTATTCAAATATTAATTAATAGAATTAGGCGTTACTTTGTGGAGATCCATAATACAAAAGTAATAATAAAATGATTTTAAGTATCAATATAAATCTTATCTATGCAAGAGACATGACATTGTTTGTCACATTAAATGTTTCGTTTTGTAACTGCGTTGAGGACATCCATTGTCATTGAATAAATATGAGCCAATGAGATTTTTATCAATTTAAATTTCATCGAAAGAGTTCAGTCAATATCAATTAATTGATATTGACTGGGGCAGCGGAAATGAAAGAGTTATATTTGGATAGTAATTATGATATTAATTGTTTTGTATCAAATCTAATCCAATTAATTCGATATTGTCATAATTGGACATAATAAAATAAATTTATTTTTCTTGTTTATTGTGTTACTAACTACTCAGTTCAAAATCAATCAGCGGTGATGGAAAGTGGTTCGAAGTGTCACTGCTTGATAAAATCAGAAATGATGAGATCCATAGAACTAAATTGACATGATCGGCGCTAGTTTAAATAGCGATATGTAGGAAAGCTATCATGAAAAAAACAGTTTTGTTCAAAATTTGTGGCGATCTCTACCAGAACACATACTATTTAAACATGTTTCATTAATATTATTTATGTTAATTTTTAGTGTATTTTAGTGTTAATTTTAATTTTAATTTTTAGTGTATAAGTAATAGCCCCCTATTACTATTATGTTTGTCTATATTTATATGACTTATTCAATATTACTTCCAATATGTATGAATTTGTTATATAAGTTTTTGTAGTCAGTGTAACTTTTTGCAAATGTTTTCGCTTTGATGAAGTTCTTATTTCAAGGGTCTTTTTGTCTTATTTTCAGTTATTTAACCAATGTAACCTCGAATATAGCAAATATTGTAAAATTTATTACACTTTTCAATGATAAATATCAAATACTTCACAAAGCGTGATCCGTCACAAACAGGATGTTTTGTGATTTCAAAATGAAATATCCGTACAACAAAGTTATCTCATAACTCTTTATTGCTGGAAAGCAACTTTTGACGTGCTGTATGTTATAATTTACGGGTCAGTTATTAACAAATACAGGATAGGTGATTTTCAAAATAAAGTTAATGATGTCTTAATTCAAAACTTAATTAGAATATTACTTTGCTATGATCCGCCATAAACGAAAATATATGTAATGCTAAATGTAGAGTGTAAATGTAAATGTAGGAGATTGACTCCACGACAAAATCGTACTTTACGATTTTGTCGTGGAGTCTATCTCCTGACGATGCTTCGGTTACGGGGCGAAACAATTGTTGAGATTGTGGTGGTGAATGTGTGCAGTGCTTGTGTATTGTTGTGTTATCGGTGTCGGGTAGTGCATAAATTCTTACAAATTCTGCATGTATCAGGTATGAGAACGAATAGTATACTCTACATTTAGCATTACATATATTTTCGTTTATCGCGGATTTTAGCAAAATAATTAGTTTAGTTTTGTATTATGGACCTCCGCAAAGTAACGCCTAATTCTATAAATAATGTCTTAATTATTTTATCATTCCTATAAAAGTATGGTTGCTTAGTACGCTATAACTGTTTGATTTCTCTTTACAAAATATTTATATATTTTTAAATTACATAATTCTACTAATATTATAAATGCGAAAGTTTGTGAGTATGGATGTATTTTTGTTACTCTTTCACGGCGAATCCCCAGAAACAATATCGATGAAACTATTCTTTATAATTCCTTATTAACCGTGGTAGCATACAGGCTAAAGAATCCCTGTTAATTCAATAGGAATGGGATGACACTGAAAAGCGCCATCTATTATCAACCTATCACGCAGCAACAGTCCACGCGAATGAAGTTGCAGGTAAAAGCTAGTCTTCTATAAAAAAAATATAAATTTGGCACAATTATTCTTTATACACCGGAATAACATAAAAGAAGAGAAAGAAATGAGGGTGGTCTATTCTACTCAGCCGGATACCACATATTGTATGTTTATATAATAAGTACGAATATAAACGGTTCAGTTAAATACCATCTCACGGTTTATAAATCGCTTCATGTAACTAAAATAACAGAGTAATGACTTGCGGCGTAATGTGTCATATTTTACTTAGGGGTTTATTGTACAAACGAACTCCATAAATCTTTGCAACGCTTTCCCGCTCGCTCAACATGCGATGCTAAGAACCAGTGCCGAAATATTATATCATGTCAGTGAGATACTTTTGTTTAACTAAGATTTATATTTATTCTTTACAATGTAGATCAATATTTTAAAACAGTAAATTTTCAACCTAACCTGACCTAACCTAACCTAACCTCAAAATTAAAACTGCCTTTTAAAATCGAGCAGCAAATTGTATAAATTGTATTAAATGAGTAAAATGAGTATAGTATATATATAAAGTTGAAACGTATGATAAACTAAAATTGTAACTGAACTTTATGTACAATACATAAATAACGAGTATCTCATTACCCTGATAGATAATAAGAATTAGGTAGTATAGAAGTAGAAGGGTATCCCACCCTTAAAGAGTTGCGAAAGATGATGTATAAAAGAAAGAATATGTATGCAGAATGGGAGAATGAACAAAAGCGAGAACTGGTATGAATAACTTCGACAAAAACAGGCTGTAAAATTACATATATTACAGGTATTTAGTATAATAATAAAAAAAAACCTAACCGAATCAACACCAATCGATCAAAATGCCGTGTAATCAAGTTATCACATATAAAATATAATGTACTACTAAGTAAAAATGTGATTTAATATTTAAATAAGTAATTTTTTTTTTATTTACAATGTGTGCAGTTCTTGTGTATTGTTGTGTTATCTGTGGCGGGTAGTGGGTGAGAGTATGAGTTTTACAAATTCTGCATGTATCAGGTATGAGAACAAATAGTACACTCTACATTTAGCATTACATATAGTTTCCTTTATCGCGGATTATATCAAAATAATATTTTCGTTAGTTTTGTTTTATAATATTTACAGAAAATATAATAACCAAAAGACTTAAAAAAATATGGCTTTAGATTGACAGTGAGGCAATGAAACCTTAGCGTAAGTTATTTTAAAGGAAGCTACTTTAATCTCGTCTTGCGGCATGATGCGGAATCTAATTTCCCTTGGAAATCTCACACCGTTTTAGTGAAAAGGAGTCGAGGCATTTTACAAGGAAAATCTCAAACATTTAATTTGTTCACTATATATTTTGCTTCCTTCTAACGTTCTAGTAACATATTAATATACCATATTTATCAATAGATGTGAAATTTACGTAACTTATTTTAATTTATTACTGTAAGGCGTAAAAAGTGTCCTTCGATATACATACAGTAAGCATACAGTAGTACACACGCGCACGCACGCACGCACGCAAGCACGCACGCACGCACGCAAGCACGCACGCACGCACGCACGCACGCACGCACGCACGCACGCACGCACGCACGCACGCACCCACGCACCCACGCACGCACACACTCACTCACTCACTCACACACATACTCACTCACGTCTCACATTTGACGATTATGCTTTAGGCCAAACTATTTCAATCTTAAATCTTTTATGGAAATGTAATAACAGGGTTTATTTTGAATAAACATGACAGATTTATGTATTTTAGGGGATAGACATATAATATTCAGCAAACCTACATATTCATAGTTTGTCTGTCCAATGCTTTAAAAAGAAATCGGCTAAAATAAATTGGTAACAATCATGTTACACTCGATCCTTTAGCTTCGAATATATCCAATTTCTTGTGAAAAGTGAGTCTTTGAAAAAGGCTAAGGATTTGTCCCTTGTCAGTGCGTATTTCTCTCGTGACTTTGATTACGAGTATTGTGTTCTGTATGAATAAGTTCAAGTAAGATTCTTATATCTTATCAATCATTATTCATGATTATTGGGCTATATGAACCTCGCAGTGTTCATCTCATTATTTTATCATACCATTTGATCGATTCATTATTATTTATTTACAGACGAATAATGGTACGAGTAAATATTTACAAGAAATTTTCTTTTGCAATTTTTCGTAGTTTTTATTCCTGCATTATACGAATCAGAGGTATATTCTAATTGTTCTCTTCTTCAATTTTTTAACCCTTGTATCAGATTTAGGTTTAATTAATTTGTTAAAATAACCTGTGGTTATTTTAACAAATTAACCTGTGGTTTTAACTGGTCCGTTAGCGCAATTGGTAGTGACCTTACTTTTAGCACCGCGGGTCGCCGGTTCGATTCCCGTCGAGGGCCAACGTTTTCTTTAAAAAATTGTGGGTTCTTCGAATCTGGGTGTGTATATATATATATATATATATTAATTAGTTGTCTGTCTACCATAACACAAGTATTAAGTTACTTACTTTGGAGACGGACGTACGTGTGTTTAATTGTCCCGTATGTTTATATTTATATTATTACGTTTATGAAAAATTATGCTTTACCCGTAACATAGAATGTTAATAATAAACTGTGTAGTATCCGGTTAAGTACAATAGACCACCCTCATTTCTTACCGAGGTGTCGTACAAGGCGACAAAGGTAAGTCGACCCGCCGTGTGATACCCGGCTGAATAGAATACACCACCCTCTTCTTACCGAGGTGTCGTAAAATACGACTACGGTACGTTGACATCAGGAAAGCGGCCGTCAAAAACGAAGCCAAATCATGTGACAACATGTTTGTAATGTTGTGCCGACTCCACCTAGAGTGGGATAAGGGCAGGAGAATAATATCACGTTGCGGTTATCCATTATCAATTACTAAAGCTGCTCAAAAACATAATTATCATATTGCGATTAACGTATACAATGAACTTAACTAATTCACTCAACACGCTTTAGGATTAATAGTAAACATAAAATGCTATAAAGAAGGTTAACTTTTTTTAATTTTTTAATTCTTGTTTCTCATGTTTTTCATTCTTGTTCTCATCAACACTAATTTTAAAATTGGTATTGTTAACTAGTAAAGTAATAAAACTTGTTACTTTAATGCATGTTGTGGCTACCTTAATAAGCTGCACATTTTACGAACTATATTAATATGTTATACTTTAATAATTTATTAAAATGTAGTAGCTACTGGTAGTCCTTAAATAAAATAAAATAAAAATAAAACTTTACCTATCTCACCGATCTCTTAGCAACCCAATCGTGAATAAAATTGAGCCTATATACCCAGAGTCAATCGAGAAAGTTATTATTAAAAGACCTTTCGCCGCCTTTATAGATGCGAAAACTGTTCAAAAGGACTGTATATCTTACTGAATGTTACTTCGACCCAAAAAGATTTGAGTCAATGTAAATCAAGCCTCTTTAAATGTTTTTAGGTTATTTAGCAAAAAATTAAAATTATTTGGACAAGTATATATAGCTTAGTATTAAAGTGACCGAATTTAAAAAATGTATAGAGACCGGATATAATCACTTCTTATTTTATCGGATGAGCCCGACAAGTTTCAAGCCCATACGGGGCTCTTATTCATGAGCTCTTTACGCGGCGTTATCGCGGCGGGAACTAAGAACTAGTTGGGCTCATCCGATAAAATAAGACGTGAGTATAGCCGGTTTCTATACATTAATTTTTTTTTCACACATTACATTTTTATAACGGAACCCTATTCTTTTGAAAATGTTATATAGCCTATGTTGCTCAGTAAAGATGCAGCATTCCAATGGTGAAAGAATTTTTGAAATCGGTCCAGTAGTTTTTGTGTGAAAACATTACAAATTTTTCGTCTTTATAATATTAGTATAGATAGAGGGTCATATATCATCTATATCGTGGAAATTAAGTTACAGGTGTTCATTAGCCGGATTGATAAATCTTATTTCATTAGAGTTTATCATCAACAGTAAACAGAATTCGGCATAGCGTACACAATGAGTTGTCGCGTGCTCTTGGGTACAAAATTATTGTATTAGCACTTCCTGAGTAATAAACTTCCAACTTCCACTTCCGGCTGTGATTCAATAAGACCATCCATCGATTTCTTGAAATGCAGCTGTGCTCTCGACAGCTGTTAACTATTGAGTTTAAATCAAAATGGTACACTGAATAAATTTATTTGTTTTACGATAAATACGTATGATACATTCTTGTTTAAGAAGATGGTTATTATGAATAAACTGGAATATAATATAAATATATCCATTTTTATAATATTAAAAAAAAACCATGCACGGCAAACATTCGATTACGGTTAAGATGAAATTTGATGTAATTCGCAATAACATCTACTCAAAATGATGGAAATAATATTCAGATTAATAAAATTACAATAATAATCTACAAAAATAAATTTCAATTACATTTAAAATAAATATTAAAAATCATATTTTAATTATTTATTTTAATTGCAATAAATAATAATTATTGTTTTAAAAGCATTTTCGGAAAATTTATGTGATAACATTTTGTTGAATATCAGCTTTTTATTTGTTTTAATAATACACTTAAAATAACGAAGATATTCATATGAAAATATTAAGGATTAAAATAAAATGAACTTCAAAGATATCTATGCGTGGTATTTCTTGATGGCAACCAAGATTGTGGCTGAAATATTTGTAAGAAAGGCCTTTGTTATTTTATTACATAGTTTAGAAAATAATGAGTACTGCGACAATATAGGACATCAAATGTAAAGGACGGCCGCATTTTTAAGGAAATTTTATCGATATTTTTTTGGAACAATTATTTTATTATGCTATTACTTGTTTTATATATCATCAGAAAAGTATTAATTTATATCTAATAAAATATATGAAAATATGTTTTTTTTTTTATGATACTGGCAATGTCATGACATAAATAATATTTCATAACGTGTAGACAAGACCTTATAAAAAGAACCTCGCCTTAATTCGAACTGGTCGAGCAATCTTGATATTTAAGAAACCTGTCAATAAAATACTTATACCGATAACTGCTAGGAATAATATTCTATCTTAAGGTTTTTTTAAGCTATGTCGATATTGTTAAGCAGTTGGAAAGTAACTAACTCCTTTTAAATATATTTTATAAATGATTTCTAGGATTTAATAATTTTTCGGATTCAAATTAAAAGTATTATATTTAAGTTAACTTGTTAAAATATATTTGAATCGTCAACTCTACTGCTGGTTCGAAAAATTGCTCTGAATTGAGCCAACCAAAATTCGACGGTTGCTTATTAAAAATATAATTGTTATAGTGTTATATTCATGAAATATAGCTATATTTTATTCTATTTTATCGAGTATTGTAACTATAATATTAGGTCCTTACATATGAAATTGGCGTTTTCTATGGGAGGAACATAAAGTCGTTTTTTTTAATGAAATATATTTAATTAATCAAAGTATGTACCATTGCTATGTATGCACTTTTGCCAATTCATAGGTAGTTCATTGATCCCCTTACTGAAAAAACCATTCGGGCGGGAATCAATAAAATCTTTGAAGGCGGTTTGGACTGCCCCATCGGAGTTGAATTTTTTTCCTTGCAAGTAGTTATCCAAATTGCGAAAAAAATGGTAATCTGTTGGAGCAACACAAACAAAAAACACAAAGAAAAAAACAAAAGAAGAAAAAACAAATGAATTAGGGGGTTTGAAACACAAATGCATGAGTAAATAGCTGTATGAATTTGAATTTGGAATTCCTAACCATAAAGGTAATATTTGAGATCAAAGTGGCCAGTACGAAAAAACGCCAATTTCATATGTAAGGACCTAATATAATTAATATGTTCTTTAAAATAACTGGCAGGCATAAACGAAACTTTTAACTTTGTTATTTCTAAGGAGTTAACGGTCTACTTTTCATCAGAATAATGAAAAAGGAATATTTAAGTTTAATAATTATGATAATGTTTAATCGGTACATAGCGGGTTCTCAAACTGAAAGCTCGGGCCCTTTTTAATTAGTAATATTTTATTATTTAGTTTGAGTTTTAAACAAAAAAACTGTACAATTTCAACAAATCACCTTACTATACATATATATTACAAAGTCGAGAATTGTAATGAAAAAGGTAAAAACTCTTTTAGCTCTGGAATACAGCAGTTTCAATTATGTAAATGAAATAATTTTAAAAGTTCGACTGCTAACCTCACTTAGAGTGGGATAAGAGCAGAAGAATATAATAATAATAATATTTAATAAGCCATTAATTATCATAATTAATGGCTTATTAAATATTTATTATTTTCAAAGGCATATCAACCTTCTTGATTCGCCGTGTTAAATATCTGTTAATATTCGTAAGTGTAGTCAATCATGTGGTATCCGGCAGAGTAGAATAGACCAACCTCATTTCATGGCGACTAAGGTAAGTTGACCCACCGTGTGGTATCCGGTTTAGTAGAATAGACCACCCTCTTTCTTACTGAGGTGTCGTAAAATACTACTGAGGTAAGTTGACGTCATACTGCGTTGAGATAAGTTGACGTCATGCTGCGTTGAGGTAAGTTGACGTCATGCTGCGTTTTGACGACCGGCCAGGCGGCACCTCGGTAAGAAATGAGGTTGGTCTATTCAACTCAGCCGGATACCACACGGCGCGTCGACTTATCTTAGTCGCCCTTTACGACACCTTAGTAAGAAAAGAGGGTGGTACTATTCTATTCAGCCGGATACCACACGACGGAACCTTCTGACATATATATAACAAATTCTTTTTCAGCTTTTTTAAAACTCATCAACCCGTATCAAAGAAAAATTCTATCTATATGCTCAAATAAAATCTGGCTGGCTCCCAGAAATGCGGGTTCTTTGTCAGTAACATGAGGGTGCGGGCACAGAACGTGGTGTTTTTGACGTCAGCCACAGACGTCGCGTCGCAACGGAAGTGTTGACATTGGGAGTTGACTCACGGAAATGACGCTGTGCTTTATTTTTAAACCTTGAGCTTTCGTCATTTCGAGATACGCAATTTCTTCAGAGAAATTGTGAGCACAATTTTTTAAGCCTTTTGTGCTAAAGAATGATTCGAATTATATCATTATATTCGAAGAATCTAAATTATACGTAATGATAAAAAAATAAAATGTCGTAATACTGAATAGCAAATGAATAGGGCAATGAAAATAAATATGTATAAACTAGTTATGACTGGGGCTTCGTCCGTGTGGAAATCAGTGTATTTAATTGAAATTTTGAACGTGAAAGTAATCATTGTCAGTTAACTATAAGAGATAGAGATATGCTATTGCGGACTATTTTGTAGTACTCTTGCAGATCTACAATTCTCTAGTACATTACTTTAGTGTATCTTTCTTCTGCTCGGTGTGATTTTAGTATGGGGAGAGTTTGAGGGCTAGAAAGTGTCGTAAGCTACTGATAATCACTGTTTGGAAGCCTATATAGATAAAGTGTAATTGTGTTTATATAATCTAGTAATGTTATAGATACACAATTATTTACAATTATTTCAAGAGACATCTTTATCGCACAATATTTACTACATATAGTAGGTACTAAAATTCCGTGCATTAAATTACGTAAATGTTCAGTAATGTAGGACAAAAATATCCCTAAGGTATTGTCAAACAAATTAAGACTACAAATACTATACAAATTTGCTAGACGGTTAGTGATCATGTTGTCTAAATTACAGCTAAACTGGCAGAGATATGACAGACATAAAATATTTAAGATATCAGAGATGAGCTTAGCTTTTGTTTTTCTCTTGTTACCCCAGTGAGAAGGACCCGACGACGTAAAGAACTTTGTTCAGAATGCCAAATTAGAAATAACGGAATCCATAAAATATTTTGTTGTTGATATAACTTATATTCCAAAGTAAAAATGACGATGGATGTAAAATATAGTTAGAAAAATCTGTGCGGATTTCACTCTGCTATATAACTATGCTATATACTAGCTTTTACCCGTAACTATTAAGTATTGTCACACCACACATCCACCGTTTTATACATTTTTCCCTTCAAGGATTCGTTATATTTATATTCTCCTGGTAAGATATTTCGTTATAGTTATATTCACCTGTTCAGATGTTTCGTTATAGTTATATTCACCTGTTCAGATGTTTCGTTATATTTATATTCTCCTGGTCAGATGTTTTGTTATAGTTATATTCACCTGTTCAGATGTTTCGTTATAGTTATTCACCTGTTCAGATTTTTCGTTATAGTTATATTCACCTGTTCAGATGTTTCGTTATCGTTATAGTTATATTCACCTATTCAGATGTTACGTTAGGGCTATATTCACCTGTTCAGATGTTCCGTTATAGTTATATTAATCTGTTCAGATGTTTCGTTATAGTTATTCACCTGTTCAGATGTTTTGTTATAGTTATATTCACCTGTTCAGATGTTTCGTTATAGTTATATTCACCTGTTCAGATGTTACGTTATTGTTATATATACCTGTTCAGATATATTTCGGCATACTTATATTCACCTGTAAATAATTAGGGATAATCGGAATGGATAGTATTCCTGCCGCTAATTGCAGCGCGGCCGCAGTAATTGCTGCGGTTACGTGAAATTATACACACGCTGGTCACAAGTCCTATTGCTATCAATTAGGGGTTTAATTGCAATGCAGTATCGTATTAATTTCGAATGCCATATGGTAATGCAACCAGAATTACCTTATTATTCATCGCTTAACGGACCAACAGTCGAACTGTATTTCGCAAGACATTGTTAGCGCATATTCAGCATTATTATGTCCGATGACGCATGAGGCAGTCTTTGCCTTTAGCATCGGGGATCGCTGGTTCGATTACCGTCGAAGTAAATCATTTTCTAACAATTGTTGCTTCTTTGAGTCTGGGTGTATTTGTGTATTTATTTAAAACTAGCTTTCTGGCTTCACGTTGCTGTGGTTCATTCAAATTCCCCTTGAAACAAAACTATCATTGACAATTAAAAAAATGCTTCCATTGCCACCAAACTATACAAGATCATCAACTGGTCGTTTTAAAGATTGTCTGAAAATTTCATTAAAATCGATCCAGTTTTTTAGGAGTCTATAAAGGTCATAGAGACAAACAAAGAAGATTATGGACATGTACATTTATAAAACCATTTTTCTGTCACCCATAACACAAGTATTAAGCTATTTTGTATTATATGTTGGTTTATTGCGTTCTGTGAGAATACTACCCTTTATTAAAATCATTTAATTTATTGATCGAAAAAATGCTTATCAAAGTTTATATATCCAGAAAATTACTTATCGTAAAAAGCTATTGAACTTAATGAAACGGTATAAGGTAGACAGAATTAAAAAATCTAAAATAAAAGAAAACGTAGAGTAAGTCATTACATTTGCGGTCAAACATTACATTTGCATATTTTCAACTTTAATTCGAAGGTAAATAGCAGGTTCGCAAATAACTTTCCAGAATGTCTGCCACCGAGGATGAATGTTAAGTATTTTAACTGTTGCCTTACTGTAGGGTAGAGGATAATCAACAAGGTAAAGTAATTATACTGCTTAATTCTGTAGAATATTTAATATCTGCATTAGATATGTGCCCAGTATTTTAATAGTGAAACTTTAATTTTTTATCTTATTTAAATTTAATAATTTATTTATCCTCAATAAATATACGTTTATTTATAACGAAAATATACAATTTTTACAGATGAATTATAAACTTTTATTTAATGAACTAATGAATCAATGGATAGCAACGTAACTTATTTGGTGCAATGATCTGACAAAAAAATCTATAGTATGTCAGAAATACGTAGATGAAATAAGTTGGTAAAGTTTTATATAATTAGTCAACAAAATTATATAATAGATACGAGTATATCAGAAATATATAGAAGAAATAGGTTTGATAAAGTTTTATACATTTAGTTTTGATAAAGTTTTCTAAAATTAGGAAAAAAAAAATCATTAGATATATCACAAATATGTAAATGAAGTTTGATAAAGTAATTATATATTACATTTTGATTTTATTATATATTTTTCATTTTTATTTATTTATTTATTTATTTATTTATTTATTTATGTACCATAAAAATGTTGGAAAAAAACATAATTGGTAAAAAAAGTGTACAAAGGTCAACTTATCCCTATGACAGAGATCTCTGCCAGCTAACCTACGAGGTGAGACAATTTATATTAAAGAAAAAGGTACGCAAATATCAAACATTATGAATTAGAATTACCTACTAATAATTTCCTAATTTAACAAAAAAATAAAATAAATATATAATTAATTTATATATAAATAAATATATATACATACACACTATATATAATACAAAGTATAATATATAAATGTCAACAATTACATTATGATGGTAAAGATGTGTAATGATTCTTTAGTCTTAGTTTAAAAGTGCTGAAGGAAAGGCTAAAGGAGTCATTGATGACGCTGTATGGCAACGAGTTCCACAGACATCCAGCAAGTACAGAAAAAGATTTAGCAAAAAATACGGTATTGTATGGCGGGATGGTAAGTGATTTTAGAGGCACACAAGATCGTACGGGCCTGACACGGGGAGGAGCTTCGTGAAACAACTCACGTAAGTAGTTGGGTGAAGAGGTTTTTAAAATTTTAAAGAGAATACTAAGGATATGAATATTCCGGCGGTATCGAATTGGGAGCCACTTTAATTGACTTCGAAAATGTGATATATGATCGAATTTACGCAGTCCAAATATAAATCGGATACATAAATTCTGAAGCCGCTCTAATTTATTAAGAAGCTCTTCAGTTGCATCTAAATAGCAAACGTCCGCGTAGTCGAGTATTGGCATTTTCATATTTCTATGCTTGATAAAGTTTTATACAATATAATTAGATTAATAAAGCTTGTTTTTTTAAACGTAATTTTTTTATGCCTAATGTAATAATTTTTTAAAGTTTAGATAGATAGATTTAAATATTAATGTGTAATAACTAAAATTGATACTTTCATAACTAATGTTGATTTACAAAGACTTCACGTATTTCGTTGAAATCAGTAAGTTAAGTGTGGTTTATGAGATTTATTTCTGTTAATTGTCTTCCAGGCACACAACATCGCGTGTCGGATGAAATAAACAGTGCTACCAAAGCCTGGATTACATGTTACCAAAGTTAGGATAATTTAATCTAGTTATAAATGAAGTATAATTGATGATATTATTGATGTATCATCACTTGTGCTACATTTAAATGTAGCACATAATAATAATAATATAAGCCGCTCGTCGCCGTTGGAGACATAAAAGCTTTTCCTGGCTGAAAAAATATTACTCGAGTACACAGATCTTTAATTAATATATTAGGGCTCTACTTTTAAAAATAAGTAAATATAAATTTATTTATTTCTTTTCACACAAAGTAACAGTTGTAATGGTGGCATTCTTAATATTTTAAAAATGTTAAATTCCTTTGGCTTAATAGTTACACCTTTCGTTTGATTTAATGCAGGTAAATCTCAGCTTAGTGTTTTGTTTCCTTAAGTAAAGTTAAAGATGGCATAAAGAAGCCCTTAAAAAAACCGATTCCGTCATTGAAACAATTAAAAATTAAAAATATTGTTTATTCCAGTTAAATTGTATAAAAGCGCTTTTGAATCATCAACTTTACTGCTGGTACGAAACTCGGAGGTTACACTTTAACATATAATTGTTGTCAATTTTAGCTTTTACGTGAGAAGAAGCTACTGTCCGACCCTGTACAAGATAGTAATGACTTAATGTAACTAGTTATTAGTATTATTTTGAAAAGAGCATCCGCCGAGTTTATTATTGACTCTTCTCGGTAGGAATAGCTTTCCGAACCAGCAGTAGAATTGACGACTCAAAAGAACTCGTTTGCAAGATTAGTATTTGAATTGGAATATATAAATAGTTACATTTTGTCATTAGTATCTAGTACAAGTTCGAAGAGTAGCTATATCCTATCACGATCATCAGCAAATCCAGCATGAACCATGTAGTCTAGCCCTTAAACTCTAGTAAGTACAAACGGCGTAAATAAAACAAATCAACATCATTAACATCCGCCCAGTGAAATGTTGTTTATCTACGTCGAACGTGAACGTGCCTCGTGGAAAATTACTTGGAATATACTGTTTACCCGGAGTGGTATAATAGACAGAAAATGTGATGAAGTTACTAATATTTATGTAGATCAATTCTTGAACTTGTTTGAATTCAAATGCAAAATGAATGTGATCATGGGTACAGGATACGTCTCTTCAGAATGAGACTAGTTCCCGCGGCTTATCTGGTAACGATCACTTCTACCGAGTAGTGATCATCCTCCTGCCCTTATTCCATTCTGTGGGGTCGGCACAACATGTTATAAACATACTGTCACATGATTTGAGAGGTAAGAGAGAGGTGGCCTATTCTACTAAACCGGATACCACACGGTGGGTCAACTTACCTTAGTCGCCTTTTACGACATCTGGGTAAGAAATGAGGTTGGTCTATTCTACTCAGCCGGATACCACACGGCGGGTTGTCTTACATTAGTCTTTTCTATTGCCTTTTACGACACCTCGGTAAGAAATGAGGGTGGTACTATTCTATTCAGCCGGATACACACGGTGGGTGAACTTACCTTACTCGCCTTTAACGACACCTCGGTAAGAAGTGAGGGTGGTCTATTCTACTACCGGTTACCACACGGCATCCAACTATTTTGAATTGTAATATTTTTCTGTGTCAAAACGAGCAAGGCATGGAAAAGTAAGGGTATTAGTAACAATGATTTTCGGATCATTAAAGAACCCACGCTATTATCCGGCAGTAATGAGCCTTGACGCTCACTTCGGAGGCAGTAATTCACGTTAGAAACAAGAATTTATGAAATCCCATTGCCCACATCAAGTCCCAGCCCTGTAATTGCCCTCATTGGCATTATAAGTTACTAAAACTTACGAATATCTAGTGGCGATGCTGCGGGTTTGTAATATAACTATTCTAGTAGAATTAGCGATTATTTAGACCTAGTTCATTTATGATGCGATCATAGGTAA
Source organism: Morpho helenor (assembly GCA_029227775.1). Classification (NCBI taxonomy): domain Eukaryota; kingdom Metazoa; phylum Arthropoda; class Insecta; order Lepidoptera; family Nymphalidae; genus Morpho; species Morpho helenor. The sequence goes on from JARGCU010000006.1 coordinate 9,124,627, forward strand.
TGCTTGTAATATATGTGTGAATGTAATATATTCAATATGCGTGTAGTTGTTAGGAAACGTGGGAGAAACGTTACAGGAAAGCTATAAATTTTGCTATTTTCACAATAATTTTTATTGTTGCTCCTCTCCTATTAATCTTAGCGTGATGTTATATAGTCTAATTCGATAAATGGATTCACCTTACACTCAAGGATTTTTTAAAGTTCTTGAGATTAGCGCTTTCAAACAAACAAACTCTTCAGCTTTATATATTAGAATATATGGGTACATTTTAGGCTAGCTTTATAGCTAGTAGTTTTTATACTAGAGTAGGAATACTATAGTATAATAACTCTATAGCTATAATGGATGATATCTCATATCCTAGGAATTTCCCACTTAATTATCTGCCACCATTTCTCTCCGTAATATCTAAGATAGATCTAAATAACTAAGGGTGCAATATCCGTTGAACATTAGACGCGATTAGACGTTCGCCTCGGTCATAATATTGCACATTACAACGTGTCGCAGAGAAATAATGAAATTTCATTTTTCACCCAGACTTACATCTTTTGATTACAACCACATTGCCTTTTGGTAATAAAGAATTAAAGAAATCACTAGGAATTTTCTCCATCCTCTTTCTTACCGAGGTATCGTAAAATAATCGACTAAGGTAAGTTGACATCAGGCCGGCCGGTAATAAAAAACGTAGCCAAATCATGTGACATGATTACATTGTGCCGACCCCACTTAGAACAGGATAAGGGCACGAAGATGATGACTAGGAATTTTCTCTATCATTAAATCGATCTAGCTAGGTTTCATTAAAAAAAAAAATGTTGTCTTATCCCTGTTTTCGGGCATTGAAAAAATCCTAAAATGTAAAATTGAAAGCAAATGATATTTTAGCTACGATAAGCTAACGTAATGCTGTGATAGCTTAATGGGTAACGGGCGGAACAATTATGATCAAAACCCGGGATCGATTCCCACATGTCGCTGGCGCCTTCTTACTTTTTTTTAAATTGCATTTTTTTTTATATTATAAAAAAAATTACTAAGCAAGGTCTCCCAGGTAGGTACTATACTTTTACTTTTATGTATAACACTTTTATTGTATTATACTTTTAAGAAATCTTGAATTATGCAGAAAATGTTGAAAAAGGTACAACTGCGATACACACTCATTCGGTTGTTATTTAATGAATATTTATTTCTGAACCCATTACAACGTTACCTAAAAAAGGATTTTTTATCCACGATTATATTATGGGTATAATTTGGATGAGCTGTTCTGATGAAATTAAAATTTAATCGGGATTATATTGGGGGCGGTAAAAATTTCGTTATCTCGTTACAATTTGATAAACGACCGGCCGAGTTGTGTAGGATTAAAATACGGGTAGATATAAATTATTAAATTAAGCTGTGAAATTCTGTTAAAAAATATAATTTGTAATTAGAGATGACTTTGTTTTGAGCGTAACTTAATTATAAATACTGTAGGCTGCACGACGTTAATTGCGTAGTAAGTTAATATGAAAAATGTTTATTTTGTATTTCTTATTCTCGTTCAGATTTTTAAAATTTTTGTCAATAAAAAAATATAAAAGTATATAAAAATTCCCGTTTTTTTATGAAGAAACATTCAAACAATAATAATGCACCACATTGAGGAGTGAGGATATTTTAAGTTCTTAAGTTGACGCGAACAAAGTCACGGGTACCTAATGTAATGTAACTAGTAATAAGTATTATATTTTTAAAAGAGCAACCGCCGAGTTTCTTACTGGCTCTTCTCCGCAGGAACTTTCCGAACTAGCAGAAGAGTTGACGATACAAAAAGCACTTGTTTACAAGTTTATTTGAATAAAGAATATTTTGAATTTGAATTTAAATTTTATTTAATTTATTAATTTTATTTTAATTTTAATTTAATTTTAATTCGAGGGTGTATGTTTGTATTTTAAGTATGTATTTAAAATAATTTATTATGTATTTACGAGTTGTCCATCACCCATAACACAAGTAATTAATGCCCGTTTTCCATTAAGAAACACACAAATAATAGAAGCAACAAAAATGCACTCAACTGGATTATTTACTACTGGATATAACTATTTAGGATTTTTAACTTAATAGCTTCACGTGAACAAAGTCACGGTTAAAGTTATCTAAATAACCATTATCTACATAAACATGTTGAAATATAGATAAAGACTGTGATTGTGTGTATATCAGGTATAAATGTATAATTAAATCTTACCACTGTCGCAGTAATTAAGAGAAGGGATCTTTAGGAAAACATTTAGACGTCGGCAATTGTTTCTGGCCATTGTTTCATCTGATCAATCCCTTTAATGAAAAGACGCTCGCTTTCATTTGTCTTTGTGATTTATCTTCGTCCTATTCCTAGATTAATTATAGCCAGTTTCACTAACAGTATCATTGTTAAGGTCAATAATCACTGGTATTATAATAGTTTATAACATCATTATCCTGCCCTTATCCCACTCTGATTGGGGTCGGCAAAACATGTTATAAATATGTTGTACATAATTTGGCTACATATTTTACGGCCGGCCGTTGGCCTGACATCAACTTACCTTAGACGTATTTAACGACATCACCGTAAGAAAAAGCGTGGTCTATTCTACTCAACGGATACCACACGGCGGATCAACTTATCTTAGTCGCTTTTCATATAGTAAAATATACTAACATTTAGTTGACAATCTATACTAATATATAAAGCTGAAGAGTTTGTTTGTTTTTTTGTTTGATTGTTTGAACGTGCTAATCTCAGGAACTACTGGACCGATTTGAAAAATTATATGAGTGTAAGATAGTCCATTTATCAAGCAAGGCTATAAACAATATAACATCACGCTAAGATAAATAGGAGAGGAGCAGCGATAAAAATATTACGAAAAATAAAAATTTAAAATTTTTCCTTGCGTGACCTGAGTAAACGGTGATAGTTATTAAAAAATCATGTTTACAAAATTGTTCCCCTCTAAAAGTTCTAAATAAAAGTCCATGACAGCATATGTTTAGCTCTTAAGGTTCACCCACTTTAACCACTTGTATGGTTATCGAAAGCTAGTAGCGATTGCTAGTATTCAATAAAAAAAGAAGTTATATGTAACAACTCGTATATGTTTTAATGTACGATATGAAGATATAGCTATAGAAGGTTAACTGTCAATATTTAGTCGTTAGAGTGTTGGAGAAATCTCTAAACTACATGTGAGGGACATTTGTAAATAGCCTCCGGACAATAGCTTTCCTTTGGCTACTTTCAGTGATTTGCATAGGGGTTGTGTATATTTACTGAAACTAAATGTTCTAAACTATTAGGAGAAGGACTATATTCTTTTAAAATCCTATAGGGATAGAACACGTATAAATATATCAATGAAAATATATATTTTGTATTTTAAAATTAATGTTTATTAAATAAATTAAATGCCAAAAAAAAAATCGTAATCTAAATAATATTGTAGTTGTAGATCATGCATCAATAAATTCTTTATTAATAAGTTTATTTATTCGTGCATGTGTTAAATTTGATTGTTTAATATTATAACAATCAAATTTAACTTATAAGCAATTATTATAAAGCAATAAAATTTATAAGCAATTAATATAAAAATCATCATCGTCCTGCCCTTATCCCAAGTGGGGCCTCTAAGTGGGGTCGGCACAACATGTTATAAACATGTTGTTACGTTGTCGTATTTTACGACCGGCCCCCTGCCTAACGTCAACTTATCTTAGTCGTATTTTACGATACCTCGACAAGAAAGAGGGTGGTCTATTTTACTTAACCGGATACAACACAGTGACTGACACAAGTTGACTGACTTACCTTAGTCGCCTTTTGTGATACGTCGGTAAGACATGAGGATGGTCTATTTTACTCAGCCGGTTACCACACGGCGGGTCGACTTACCTTAGTTGTCTTTTACGACACCTCGGTAAGAAAAGAGGGTGGTACTATTCTATTCGGCCGGATACCACACGGTGGAAGCAATTAATATAAAAATATCATTCTTATATTAATTGCTTATATTATAACACATGCATTTCACTTTTCAGGAAGTTTTTCATGAAAATTCGATTCTTAAGGAGTAAACTCAAATAATATCTTGTATTACATTTTCCCCATTCCGCCCATAAACTAAGACAGCTATTGCTTTGAAACTCCTAGCACTGAACCAGTCTGACATTTTTATTAGAGAGTTTGGGAAAATTTACTACCTAACGCTATCGATCCTAGTGCCGATATCTTATTTAAGAATCTATTGCTTGAGAATAGCTCTTGAAACTGCGAAATTATACATTTTACTTTAGGCTTAATATTTGCTCATCTTTACTCGTATATACTAGTAGTACCTGGATGACAGAGCCTTGCTCGGTAATTTTTAGAGAAGAAGAAGAAGAATAACTTTATTGCACAAATAAAATACAGAGTGAAAAGAACAAGAGACATAGATAATAGAAACAATTAAAAGTGCAAAGGGCGGTCTTATCACACTGTTGTGATCTCTTCCAGACAACCCTTTGAAAGAGAGGATCTTTTATATAATTATCCGCGGGTTAGCACGCAGATATGTATGTAAAAGAATAGAAAATTTAATTAAAATGATGTAAAAAAAATTAAATTTAAAAGAAATTGAAAAGAAAAATTTAAAAATGGTGGGGCTGGGGGGAAAAAATTGTGATTGTATTCAAGGTAAATTTAAAAAAAATTTTAGAGCCCGAAAACAGGGATAAAACGACATTTTTTTTAAATAAAACTTATCTACATCGATTTTTCTCCCCCAAAAGCCCCTACATGCTGAATTTCAGGAAAATCGTTGGAGCCGTTTCAGAGATTCTGAATATATATATATATATATATACAAGATTAACTCATTTAAATATTAAAAAAAAGATAACATGAATTTTTATTTATTTAATACACTACACTGAATTATAGAAGATTTTCGCTACTTAAGTTTTTATTACTATGATTTATATCATATTACTAATTAAATAAAAAGAACCTGAAGATAACTTGGCTGCTGAATTGCATTATGTAGTTTCCTTGTAATTTTTGTTTCCTATGTAATTTGTTTACAATCTTCTTAAAGGCTAATATATTTTCCTAACTTAAATTCGAGCTTAAATTTTCAAATACTACCCCTGGTAAAGCTATTAAAGGTCCTGCCGTCGGACAAGGGGCAGAGTTTCATTAATTCTGCCGTGACATCCGCGTGTAATGTAAAGAAGAGCGCAGACATTATTTAGGACAAGACATAATTTATGTAGCGTTCGTATTTTAAATTTATAGTTTTTAAGTTAATTAAATTGATTATGTAAAAAATATGTAACGCCCAAACTAATAGGCAAATCCTTGAGACACCTTTTAGATCTATCACAATACGAATACGTTATAATCACGAATCAATAATCACGATACTCCAATTGTGATTGACTAGTGATACATGTGACAGGAATCGTTAATGGATATCCAGGTATATGCAGGTTTTATGGTGTTTTATGTTACTGAAAAGTTTATGAATTATAAATTTTAATTAGGCATATAAGTTTTTATAATAAACTGAACGGTACTGAAACCGTTATCTTGTTACATGAAGTACTTATTTTAAGTTAAGGTTAATTTTAGACATCTGTGAAACCCTAGCATTATATTTTTAAGGGTTTTCTGCAACATTATAAATCTTTGAACACGCATTTATAATATTTTATAATATCTAATGCGTTTCTCGTATTCATAAACGTGCAACTTCTGTCGAATAAAAGCATCACGATTGAATTTGTGTATCTCTAAAGAATTCCTGAGGATGTATGGTCGTATTGACAAACTCAAAATGTGAACCGATTACAAAAAAATTCAAGATTAAAGTGTAATAATTGTAGTACGATCTTGAATAGCTATTCTTACTAAGTAACGATCACGACATTTGATTTATGATAATTTTGTGACTGAAATATTTCTTGTGTAGTCTGTCGCGTCTCAAATCTGCACTGTCCATGAAATATTGCTTCAGAGGTAAGCAGTTACGAGGCGCTAAGCGTTCGCCTTTGGAAGATATAGTGGGGCTAATTTAATATCACCTACACCATGAAGTTTTTTTTATTTATATATGTTTTTCATTATTTTTTACATTACTTCACCGTAAATTAGTATGTATTAATCGTATAAAATTGCTAATAAAAGGTAATCTTTTGACTAGAAACATCAACTCATATGAAAGTTTGTTACTAGCATTTCTGTTTTTTTTAAAGGGAAAGAAATTGTGCTTAGATTTACGAGTACCAGGATACTTCTGTTATTTTCCATCGTAATTATATTTCTCCTCACATATTAAATGCAAATCGTAATTAATTAGGCAAATAAGTTCTTTATAGGAAACCGCTCTAGAGTTTAAAACACCGGTTCTCGATATCTGTAAACTGTTGCTAGCTTAGTGTTAGTTTATTTTAAATTAAGGATAACTGTGAATGTCAAATTAAATATATATATAATCTTCATTCAAGTAAGCTTATACAAGCATTTTTTAATCGTCAATTAGTTGACGAACTAAATTAATAAATTAAACTGAACGAAGCTACCACTGGATCCGAATGTGGCCAGTACTGGAACGAATACAAACGTTTACTCTAACCAAGGGTTCACTCTACACATAATCAAGCAACGAGCTTTTGGTATTCACAATGTCTTGTGTACTTTATCGCGAAGGGAACATCACGACTAAATCTGTATATCTCTAGAAAAATCCTAAGGTTCGTGTAAATTGTACCTACTCTTAAACCTGTGAAATGGCCCTAAGCTTAGTTTTTTTTCTCCAAGAAAAGAAAGGTCACTACCATAAAAATGTTTACTACAAAAAATGCTATTATCATCTGCCTGCCGTTATCACACTCTAAGCGGGGACGGCATACCATGTTATAAGCATGTCGTCACATGATTTGGCTACGTATTTAACGATCGGCCACCTGCCTGACGTCAGCTTAGCTTAGTTGCCTTTTACCATACCTCGGCATAAATGAGGACGATCTATTTCACTCAACCGGATACCAGACGGCGGGTTCACTTACTTTAGTCGCCTTTTACGACACCTTGGTAAGAATTGAGGGAGTTCTATTCTATTCAGCCGGATATCACTCGGTACAAAAAAGGTTTATTATATAAATAAATAAATATATGACACTTACACACACGGTCGTCCATCCCCAAAGTAAGTAACTTAATACATGTGCTATGGGTGATAGACAACTGGTGAATATATACTTATTTATTTTTTAAATACATACTTAAATACAAATATACACCCAGACTCGAAGACCAACAAATTCATTTATAAAAAATTTTGGCCCGCAAGAACCCGCGACCCGCGGAGCTGAAGGCAGGGTCACTACCCACTGCGCCAACGGGACACACAAATATACATATGTACTTCCTTTATTTTGTATTACTAGTAAATATAATCTTCGAATTTCTAATAAAGCAAATATAGACATTATCAAAGTTAATTTTGATTTAACAATTTATTTTGTTACTCGGAACAACGAAATCCTTTTCAGGGTAAGGGGAGATTTATTTCCTGTTCAAATCTTAGCGGCATCCTCTGAATGGCATCTTAGAAAGCTTCCGGGCAAAATATTTCAAGACAAACACAAATTTGTCGTTACCATTTACTTCTGAGTAATTAATAAAGTTTCCGCTACTCGTTTAAGTTCTTGAGTTATTTCAGATAAACTAGTTCTTTTTATTGTTTCTAGATACAAGTAGTATAATTTAATTCTCAGAAAATATGCTACGTTATTTTATAAGCCTAAATTTGCCTATAGCACGCATATATTTTTTTGGAAGTAACTAAAATTTATCTAGAAAACGTCATACAATTTAAACTAACGCCTGTTAATGTTTAAATTATATCAATCTTTAGCGCTAAATATGTTCAAATTGTAAATAGAAGATGTAAAAAATGTTTCGTTGCAGTGGAATCCATCAAAGTAATGCAAAGTCGCCAAAGGTGCAAATTCTAGAGATTTTTTCGTTTTGCTACAACCACGCGTTTGCAGCGACGGCATGAACGCTTTGGCAGACTCCGGAATTTGTGAAAACCGAAAACCGCGTTGAATAGGAGTGTAAAATGAATATCTTGCTATACCTGCCATCGAGAGCCGAAATTTTCTAACTTTTTATTCTAACTTACACTTTTAAAATGGTTAAAAACATTAAAAAAAGCTGTTGTAACTTTAGTAGCATAAACAATTAATGTACACCGAGTTAGAATGAACACCGACGATCATAGCACATGCACAAAAAAGTGGTAAGTACATTTGACCGTACGTGGGACGTATTTTGACCCCCTGAATCTGAGCTCAAGGTCAGTTGATCTTAAAATTTTGAAAAAACTTTTACATATATGTGTAGTAGTGATGTGAAAACTTCTTGTTGAAAAACATGAAAATCATTCTTGGTTAAGTTACAATCGTAAGTGAAAAATAAATAAACACTTACCTAGTTAATGATAAGTGATTATTTATTATCATTTCAGAAAATTCTACTTAGAGGAAAAAATCAACTGTTTATTTTTTTAATACGTATACGAAAGTATACATTTATTGTATTAAGACTAAGTTAGTCTTAATACACTTAAACACAGTAATATCCACTCATAGTCATATTGGTTTCGCGTTCATCGCTACTACGAAAAAAAATACTGAGCATTTTAAACTTTAGCATCTAAACAATAAATTCGTCAAAATTTCAACACTTATGGTATCCGGCTGAGTAGAATAGACCACTCTTATTTTTTTAAGCCATTTTTTTAAGTAACTAGCCAATGTTTATAACAAGTGCCGGCCCCATTTAGAGTGGGATAAGGGCAGCAATGATGAAAATAATGACTAACTTATGAGTGGTTGTTCTAACCGCTAGTGGATGAAACTTTAGAACAAAGACCAACAAGGGTGTCGCGGGGCTATTACAGTCAAGTTAAAAGTCATGGCTTCACGTAATTTATGTTCTGGAACGCAATTAAAAGTTAGTGCCGAAACTTGTTCGACTCACGCTCCTTTTTTATTTATTCACTGTTTTAGGTAGCAGAACAGAGGAAAAACAGAATTGATTAAATTAAAACGGAAAAGTGGTTTCGTAATATTTTTTTTATTTCTATGTATATATTAAAGTAATAAAGTACTGTTTTGTCCCGCCATTTCTTACTAGATTATAGCTAGGCAAAGGCCTCCTTGGAAAGTATTAAACTATTTTGTTAAAACTGTTTTGTCTCGCAATTTGTTACTTTATTGTAGGCAAAGGCCTCTTTGGAGAGAAAGTTTAGAACTTAGGTCTTAGATCAATTACATTTCTTAAAGTTAATACATTACAAGACTATGTATTCATAAAACTACAAGGATTTCTTCGATTTTTTTTACAAATAGTACCTGGTAATTCGAACAATCTAACATATATAAAAATGAATCTAAATAAAACAAATCTAAAAATAAATGATTCCATGATGTAATGAAGATACTTCTTTTTAAAAATTAACAAACCTTTCTTCACTACATATTATAAAACAAAGTCCATATTTCCGTATGTACGCATAAAACTTTAAAACTACGCAACCGATTTTGATGCGGTTTTTTTTCATAGATAGAGTGATTCCAGAGGAAGGTTTGTACGTATAATAACATTCAATACGAAGTACGATCAATCAATCGACCAACCAATCGACCAATCAATCGACCAACCCATCGACCAACCCGTCGACCAACCCGTCGACCAACCCGTCGACCAGCCCGTCGACCAGCCCGTCGACCAGCCCGTCGACCAACCCGTCGACCAACCCGTCGACCAACCCGTCGACCAACCCGTCGACCAGCCCGTCGACCAACCCGTCGACCAACCGGTCGACCAACCGGTCGACCAACCGGTCGACCAACCGGTCGACCAACCGGTCGACCAACCCGTCGACCAACCCGTCGGCCAACCCGTCGACCATCCCGTCGACCATCCCGTCGACCAAGCCATCGACCAACCCGTCGACCAACCCGTCGGCCAACCCGTCGGCCAACCCGTCGGCCAACCCGTCGACCAACCCGTCGGCCAACCCGTCGGCCAACCCGTCGGCCAACCCGTCGGCCAACCCATCGGCCAACCCGTCGGCCAACCCGTCGGCCAACCCGTCGGCCAACCCGTCGGCCAACCCGTCGACCAACCCGTCGACCAACCCGTCGACCAACCCGTCGACCAACCCGTCGACCAACCCGTCGACCAACCCGTCGAGCAACCCGTCGACCAACCCGTCGAGCAACCCGTCGGCCAACCCGTCGGCCAACCCGTCGGCCAACCCGTCGGCCAACCCGTCGGCCAACCCGTCGGCCAACCCGTCGGCCAACCCGTCGGCCAACCCGTCGACCAACCCGTCGACCAACCCGTCGACCAACCCGTCGTTCGTACTTCGTTAGTTAGTAACATAACAAGAACTGAAATACATCGTTATTCGGCTGAGTAGAATAGACCACCCTCATTTCTTACCCAAGTGCCGTAAAATATGACTAAGGTAAGTTGACGTCAGGGAGGCGGCCGGTCGTAAATACCTAGCCAAATCACGTGGCATGTTTAAAACATACCGTTGCCGTTGCCGTCGCCGTTATCCCCACTTAGAGTGGGAACAGGGCAGGAGGATGATGAGTTAGTTCTTAGAAGTAAAATCTTTAGAACCTATCGACTTGAATCAGTGACTTGAAAAAAAAAGGCATTGTCTAAATATCACTATCACTACATATTATACAACAAAGTCCATATTTCCGTATGTACGCATAAAACTTTAAAACTACGCAACCGATTTTGATGCGGTTTTTTTTCATAGATAGAGTGATTCCAGAGGAAGGTTTGTACGTATAACATTCAATACGAAGTACGATCAATCAATCGATCAACCAATCGACCAATCAATCGACCAACCCATCGACCAACCCGTCGACCAACCCGTCGACCAACCCGTCGACCAGCCCGTCGACCAACCCGTCGACCAACCGGTCAACCAACCAGTCGACCAGCCCGTCGACCAGCCCGTCGACCAACCGGTCGACCAACCGGTCGACCAACCCGTCGACCAACCCGTCGGCCAACCAGTCGACCAACCAGTCGACCAACCCGTCGACCAACCCGTCGACCAACCCGTCGACCAACCCGTCGGCCATCCCGTCGGCCAACCCGTCGGCCAACCCGTCAGCCAACCCGTCGACCAACCAGTCGACCAACCCGTCGACCAACCCGTCGGCCAACCCGTCGACCAACCCGTCGACCAACCCGTCGACCAACCCGTCGACCAACCCGTCAACCAACCCGTCAACCAACCCGTCGACCAACCCGTCGACCAACCCGTCGACCAACCCGTCGACCAACCCGTCGACCAACCCGTCGACCAACCCGTCAACCAACCCGTCGACCAACCCGTCGGCCAACCCGTCGGCCAACCCGTCGGCCAACCCGTCGGCCAACCCGTCGACCAACCCGTCGACCAACCCGTCTAAACCCTACGAGATTTATCAAAATGATGTACTAAGTATTTGTACACCATGAAAAGGTCTACAGAAAAGTCCGCGATAGTATATGTATATCTCTTATGAATAACCCACAATAGCAGTTTTTGTCATTTACTTTTTACGAAAAATGATGCCTTATGTTCAAAGCAATTTTCATACAATACAGCATTAATCCTTATCCAATTAAGAACCTTAAATATATTGTTTATTTAATATTGATCAATATGACCCTTTACAGCATGTCATTTAAATAAACAGTTTCGAAGATATTACAGATTTAAAATGCAGGGGCCGCGCCGCGAGCCTATAAATAGCGCGTCGGAGGTCGCGGTTCGCCTCTCGGCGATGCTTCCGCGCTCGCCCGTCTTATCGGTGACGCTGTCAAAGCCAGTAGGGCTAACAGCATTAGTCAAATTCGAAAAAAAAAACGTGGTTCGCCCTTTAACCATTTGAATTTAGCAGCGATCGGACGCATTTATGATCGGAGCTCTCTAGCGAGGAAAATAACAATCACTACATATTATAAAACAAAGTCCATATTTCCCTATGTATGCATAAAACTTTAAAATTATGCAACAGATTTTGATGCGGTTTTTTTTAATAGATAGAGTGATTCCAGAGGAAGGTTTGTACGTATAATAACATTCAATACGGAGTAGAGAAATACTGTAATTTTTGAGGTTTCTGTAAATAATTAAACTGTAAACCCTACGAGATTTATCAAAATAATGTACTAAGTATTGGTACATCTTGAAAAGGTCTACAGAAAAGTCCGCGATGGTATATGTCTAATTTTTATGGATAACCCACTAAATCATTTTTTGTCGTTCACTTTTCACGAAAAATAATGCCTTATTTTTGAAGCGATTCTTATACAATACAGCATTAATCCTTATCCAATTGAGTACCTTAAATAAATTGTTGATTTAATATAGATCAATATAGCCGTTTACAGCATGTAATTTAAGTGAACATTTTCGGAGATATTACAGATTTAAAATGTAATAATGTACTATATGAATTTAGATATTCCAAAGATAGCAGGAAATCTTCTTGGTATAGGGAAAGGAAATTGTTTTTCACCAAATTTAACGCTACGGCCACGGGCAGTAATAAATAAATCAAAACAACTGGATCGATTTTAATCATTTTTTTTACACTGACTGACATGGGATATATATTTTATACCTGTGCGAAGCAGGGGCAGGCCGCTAGTTATTATATAAAATTCATTATTTAATAACTGATTAATAATTAAACATGTAATAAACATGCTGTCACATGATTTGGCTAGGTATTTTACTACCGGCCGCCTGCCTGACTTCAACTCACCTTAGTCGATTTTTGTAACACCTTGGTAAGAAAGAGGGTGGTCTATTTTACCCAGACGGATACCACGCAGTGGGTCAACTTACCTAAGTCGCCTTTTATGACACTTGAGTAAAAATGAGTGTGGTCTATTTTACTCAGCCAGTTACCACACGGCGAAGTAACTTACCTTAGTCGCCTTTATGATACCTCGGTAGGAAATAATGATGGTCTATTCTATTCAGCCGGATACCGCACGGCATAATTATAATACTTACACCATACTTAAATGAGTATGTTAACCGATATCTAATTTTTTTTTTATTTTTATATTCAAAGCTTAAATCGCTAATAATACCAATGTACCAGTACCTAAACTAAAATTTCACTTCTTATTTTTATTGACTGATTAATTTTATATGTAAATGGGATATAACTCAGAATTAATTTTTACCTTGAATGTTTTAACGAGCTACATTAAGAAAAATGTAACTAAGCGAAAGATTAAAAAGGAAAAAGGTTAATGAGAGACCTAGATGTTCGGAGTGCGAAATATCCGGGTTTTTTCATAAAATAATAATTTTATTACGTGGTATAAAAACTAACTTAGTATATTACATTCTGTACTGTTCAGCTTAAATTCAAAAATGGCTGAAAAATGTATTTAATATGCAGATATGAGAAATTGTAAGAACTTGAACTATTTCATTTGTATTTCCGTTTTTGATTTTTAACAAAAATGTATATACATGCCCCGACCCAAAGGTGGTACACTCTGGAGTTCAGAGTTCAGAGTCAGGATATAGGCAATGTGTACAATGGTACCCTGTACTCGTCACCAGCAGTGTGGTGGAGCACTCAGGTTGTTTTAGTGCGAGTTAGACATACCCATCCCATCAAAGTGGGGTCGGCAAAACATGTTATAAACATGCTGTCACATGATTTGGCTACGTTTTTACGACCGGCCGCCTGCCTGACGTCAAAATACCTGTGTCGTATTTTATGACATCTTGGTAAGAAAGAGGATCGTCTATTCCACTAAACCGGATACCAAACGGTGGGTCAACTTACCTTAGTCGCCTTTTACGACACCTCAGTAGGAAATGAGGTTGGTCTATTCTACTCAGCCGCATACCACACGGCGGGTCGACTTAACTTAGTCGCCTTTTACGACACCTCGGTAAGAAATGAGGGTGGTACTATTCTATTCAGTCGGATACCACACGGCGTCTAGTTAGACGTACCCATAACGTTTTTTCCTAATTAAAAAAAATACAAGTAAACACAATAGGAGTTGAATTTGTAGAAAAGTCGTTATTAAATATACAAATTTATTAAGAAAGATGTATGTTATGTAACATAAGATTGTTGTAATATTTTAGTTAATAATAGGAACAAAACAACACTAACACTAAAGTTCCACGCTGATGGATTATTACGAGAAAACTCGACGTGATGGATGAATGAGATCACAAAGTTACAAACAAGAAACTAGTTTTCACGCGTATATTCTAATATACAAAAGCTACAGGAGCTTTAAAGTATAACGGATTGGTTTAACTTAGTCTGACTCTAAAGAATCATTTATACTTAGTGGAAAAGATTTGGGAGAATATTACTTCTATTCTTATTTATTTTATATAAAGTTATATGGAATGCTGATGAATAACTTTAAACGATTGTAAAATAAATATTATTAATAAAATAAAATAATAGATAAACAAGAAGTATATCAAAAACAGAATTACTGTAAATAATTTTGAACAGAATCGTTTATACAAGATTATATTCGTGTTTCATGGATCAAACATGACATTAATTTAAATAAATATTGCTGTTTCGAATCGTCAAAATATTTATTTACTCTGATACTATAATACAAAGATTATAAAACTGAAACCAAAATTCTTATGACAAACATTACTTACAGGCCAAAAATAAAAAATTAAAAAGTTTTATTACGATACAGGTCTTGTATGGACACCTGTATCATAATATAACTTTTTAATCATAACGACACACCTACACAACCTCCAGCTGGACCAAGGAGGTTGTACCTCTACCTTAAAAAAAAGGTTTCAATGAACGAGTGCGCGGCAACAAAACACGCATGCACAAGCGATGTGTGCGCCTTGGCGCTAACATTTGACATTTAAAAAATCTTTTCAATATTTAAACAAAGTTTGGTTTTTTATTAATATTGTTTTACGTATTATAGTATGAGAGTAGTAGTAGATAAAGTAGTGTATGACACTGTACATAACTTGGTCTTATAACACTCGTGTGATACTAAAACGCACTCGTTTTATAGGAACCCTTATTATGCAACAGCATCCTAATCTACTAAATAACACATTTTAATTTTTATTATATTTTTTTTTTATTTCAACATGACCAAGTAATTTATCGCCGAATTTATAAAGCTACTAGACGTTGGCAGTGCAATCTGCGTCACTGCTTACCATCAGGCATGATTGCAGTCAAGCGCTCGCCTATTAAACAATAAAAAAAAAAAAAAAAAAAAATGTAACTCAATTATCGAGAAATGCTATTGGGGTTAGCTGCTATAATTGGTTTAGTAGTATTTATTCGATTTCATTGGGTTGGAGGCAGAATGTGAATTCATTGGAAATTGTTGAGACTGACAGTTTGAAATTGCGAAATTAAGATATTTCTGTACATTTTGACAAAAAAAATGTGGACAGTATTATATTAAAATATCTAAAACTACCGCAGGAATATTTCTCTTGAACAGATTACATGCGCCATAGATTATACTCGTAGATCCATGCCTCGAAACTTAATATTGAAAGTTCATAGCGGATCTTCGACGATATTACCTTCTTGGATCGTAGAGTCAAATTATATAATATTTTTAAGAAATATTAATTGTTTATTGAAAAGAATTACAACATTTAATTGAGAAGGGGATACTGGACGCAGGCGGTCAATTACTTGATTAAACTTCACCAGATTTGTTTTGTACCAGCCAAGCCATTACGACCAAAATTCTTAGTTATTTTAAATCAATAGCAAGTTGCTAAATATAGTATTAAGTCCGCCTTTGGTACTTTTATGTTTTAATAGTGCAATAAAAAAAAATACAATCGTACATAAAAAGTAAGTTAATAAAAAAGTGCCTTCCCTTACCTTTACGTTTAAGTAGCTTTGGCGAGATTTTTAAATGACTTTTGACACAGACATTTTTTGGTATTTAAACGTGACAGTAAAAATGCCAAAATTAAAAGGCTAAAATATAAATAGTGTAAAAATTATGTAGTACTAAGGAAGTATAAAATGAATAGGTTGACGGTCATTAAAGCTGACGTCGTTCCATTTCATCTTTTCATTTAAATGAAATGGTGTCATGCGATCTCATTAGTCTTTGTCGTGATTTGTAATTTATCTTTCTGTAAATCCTTGTTTTATCGTGAACGGATGTTCTTACGAGATTGTACAAATTTTTCGTTGGAAATATTAGCTTATCTTGTATTTATTTCCAGAGTGTAACACGAATATATTAAAGCATACTTCAACGCATTATCACTAACCATCTGATGAGGTAGTGATAAAAGCAAATTACGAAGCCTTTAATTCAATTCAATTCAATAGTTTATTTGGAAAGATATGGTTACAACAGTGTTTTTTTAGGTTAAGTACTATCATATCTGTCGTTTCCGACGTCCAAAATATAAATTACTTATAATTATTGGTACAGTAATTTAAATATTCCTTAAGTGAATGGAAACAATATTCTAGAAGGTTTGTAAATAATGCCGTTATGAAATTTACAAAATTTAATTCTTTATATTATTCGGCAATTTATTAACCTTTTGCTTTGATAGGGCTGTGTAAGCTTGCCTAATTTATTTAATAAGTATATTTACTTTAATCACATTCCGATATGCATATATTTAACAAGTTTACATAACATTTACCAGTTAACATCATAACTTGTATGCCAAAAATTGCAAAAACTGTCAGAAAGAAAAAAAAAAATATTAACTACCAAAAGACAGATCAGTTATAAAACATAGTTAATTTAGTTAGTTGAAACAATTTTTTGGTAAAAGTAGGTAGGGTTTATGGGATTTACCAATTTTTAAAAACATGCTTTGGATCCAGCCTCTAAATGCATTTTTTTAGGCTTCGTCCACATTAACAATACGGGTTTACTATCTAATTAGGTGTTAGCTTTTAATCATAAATACTAAACATTCAAACGGTACGCCTAATACCGTTCTCGAGGAAGTAGTTTAAACTTTGTGTAACTTTCTGTAATTAGTAGAAATACCGGACAAGCTGACCTGAGCTCGAACTTTCACAAACAAAATACTAATTAGTTTGTGCGTGGAGTGGAAATAGAAAATCATTTTCAAAGCCAGCCGGTTTTTTTTGTTTATGCTCTGTGCCGCTTTCAAAACTAGACCTAACCTAAACTAAACCTTTCCTTAATTGGATATTCTGATGTAAATTTACCTCTGCTCTAGATTTATAACATCTATAAGCATGTTGTTAAAGGATTTGGCTAGGTATTTTACGACCGGCCGCTTGCCTAACGTCAACTTACAACACACGCCTTTTACGGCACCTCAGTAAGAAATGAGGGAGGTAATTTCTACTCAGCCCAATACTACACAACGGGTCGACTTACTTTAGTCGCCTTTTACAAAACCCAGTAAAAAATGAGGGTTGTCTATTTTACTCAGTCTACTCAGCGGTAACCACAATCCACACTCTTATAATTATTATAAAGCAAATTCCCCAAAATCTGTATGTCCGTGGGTGATCGATTTTCTCAAAATCCACTGAGCGGATTTTTATACGGTTTTTACTAAAAATAGTTCTCCCTATTTTTCGGTTTAGGTTAACAGTCCATAAAGGTTTTAAATAAATGGTGTTGAAAAGGTTGCGTAACAATAAAAAATCGACTTCTGGAAGCTTAAGTCGCGTGCGCCGCGTAAACTAATAGAGATACGCTAAAGTAATGTACTAGAGAATTGTAGGTCTACAAAAATACTACAAAAAAGTCCGCAACAGTATGACTCTATCTGTTATAATTACCTCACGATAACTAATTTTTTAAGTACAGGGACAGAAAACAGGGAAAAAAAATTGAGTGTACTTAACCCTAAATTGGCGCGAATGACGTCGACGATACCATTTGTTGTTTATAGTTAGCATTAAGGATGTAAATATCGTACATGGTAAGTCCATTTTTGTTCCCGTTGCCATAGGAAATACAGAATTTTTTTATCCTATGTTAACCCTATATACACGCTTCAAGTGTACAATTGTTGCTTCAAATTTCACTGATATTACTTCAACGGATTAGCTGTAAAAGTGTAACAAACAGACAGATTTACTTCAATCACTTTTCATTCTTCCTATTGGTATCGTGTCCTATGCAATACTTTTGTTTAATTTTATAAGATAAACTAAAAGAAATTGTTTTTTGATGACTGTTGAATAGTGGATGGTCGTAACTTTTAAAATATTCAAGCCTGCAAAAAAGTCTGAACTCAATAGATCGTCTGATGGCACTTTTGTAACTTTAGGCCAAACGTTCATAAATCAACATCTTAAAGTTACGAAGAACCATTTCTGTTCGCAAAACTTCTTTGCTCAAAACATCGATTTTCATAACGGCACTTATAATTTTGACGCACAAAAGATCTTAATAAACTAATTCCATTTATAATAAAGTTATATTGAGTTTATAGACGGTGAAGAGGTGTCAATTAAGCGCTTACTAAAGCTTATTCCTTAAGAGCTTATAGTAAATTAGACGGAAATAATCAGCTAAAACTGTCATATCAACCAATGGACATTAATTTTAAGTCTACAGATATTTCTTCTACACTAGTGTTTCGCAACCTTTTAAATTACCCACTAACATAAATTTTCAAAATTAAAAAGGGAATTTTTTTTCAATTAAAAATGTTATATTGGAAACCACTATATCTGACTTATGCTGCTAGTTTTTGTACGATTGGACCACATTGGCTCTAATACCGCAAGCAGCATAGGGTATAGGAGAAAACTTGGGAATTTTAACGCCCACAGTGGACATGATGCGTTTAATATATATCCGATCTGTGTCATCGTCACCAGGGAAGGTGAAAACCATGAGGTTTTGACTGAGCTCTTTAACTTGCAAGATTCCACCTTCACATACATACAAGGAAAGCTTTCAAAAATAATACCGCAGATAATAAGGGTATGCTGCTGTTCGCATTAAATTACAAATAAAAGATTTTCTATAAACTCCACAGTTTAAAAAAGTATGAATTTTGTTCCTGACAAACAAGCGAGTTAAAAGTATTTCGAGCGAAGATTAAAACAAAGATATGCCAACGGTATCCTAACTATATTACCAGACGAGATCGTGATAGGAGAAAATTGGATGGCCCGCTTTTTCGCACAATTTACCAGTCAATGAGAGTATAAAAGTCACCCAAAAGATACTGCTCTTATAGCTTGTTTCTATTATACTAATTGGACATCAGACCTACTACAATATTTGAGTTTTGCGAGCTGTTATCACAATATTTCTTTGTTACATTAAACGAATGCGTTATATTAGTATTTCTGTTAAAAAAAGAAAACTCTTCTTTGTTATTTTGGCCTTATAATATGTTTAGTTTTTCACCAAGGTTTCCTTATTGATCCATTGCCGTCATAAAAGACAAAACAGTATTGCTTTGAAGGCAAACTAAACTTAACTTAACTTAATAACTAGTTTACTGGAAATCAAGCTAGTTGTAAAATATGTATGTAAGCATGCTGCTAACTAGAAAATAACTGCAAGAAATAAAATGATAAAAATACTAATAGGATTTCATCTCAAAAACTCCCGTATAGATAAAATAAAAGCTACCTTTTTATTAAACCTATTGCGGTAACACCTATGTCAGGCAAAACTTTGCTGGAAAAGGGGAAAATTAAAAAGTTCGCGCGGCGAAATAACCCGAATAGACTTTGAAAGTCCAATTTCAATAACTTACTTAGAGTAAACTAAGACACTTTTTAAAGTACGCTCCATTTTAGAAGGATGAGTTTTTCGAAAAGTTCAGTTTAATAATAAAAGTTTTTATAGTAAAACGCATTATACATTTAGGTACAAACGATATTTCGTGCATTTATGAGTGTGTAAATGTAGTGTCTTAAATTTTTTTATGAATCAAATAAAAATTGCCAATAAGACAATCATAATACCAAATGTCTATACCAATACCACGACTGGGTACAAATCCTTTTATCATAAGCACTATATAACTTTAATAAACTTATAACTAAGTTTACACACGATATTTGTAGATACAAATTCGTACATTTTAACATTTATACCCACTATTCAAAGAACAACGTTAAATAAAAGTCAATCTTGCTACCACTCTATACTAATGATAATCCCAATTTTTCTGTACTAATGACATTAAGTAAACAATATACTAATTATTATTTAGAAGCTTACTCTTACACCATAAGACGTGTGGTATCTGGCTGAATCGACCACCTACATTCCTTACCGAGGTGTCGTAAAAGGCGACTAAGGTAAGTTGACCCACCGTGTGTTATCCGGTTAAGTAGAATAGACGACCTTCATTTCTTACCGAAGTGTCGTAAAAGACGATTAAGGTACAAGTAAATTGATGTCAGTCAGACTGCCGGTCGCAAAATAAGTATCCAATCATTTGACAAGATGTTTATAACATTTTGTGCCGACCCCACCTAGAGTGGGATAAGGGCAGAAGAATGATGATGAGAATGATGACTCTTACACCTATTATAAATTTAGTGTTAAAAGTGCTAATAACAATATCAAAGTTTGCTATTTCACCATTTTTTTCCTCTTATTTTTATCGGGTCTTTAAACCTCTTAGAGGTTATGTCAGATCCATTGTAACCTAATAATACCTATTTTTACATATGAATCATATCGAGACTTCTAAACAATATATTTTACCATTAATGACACTTTACTAATGACAATCTAAATTCTTAATACTATGTAGTTCTATGAATCCGTAACAGCATCTTTTATCTCCTTGCATCAGACCGTAACTGTAGTGCACTTTACGACGATAAACACTTGATCGTTCCTTTCACGAGAATCACACTTAAGCAACAATGGCGTTGTTGTGTATTGTGTGTACACTGCACCAACTACGCGAACAAGAAGCGATTAAATATAAATATACTCATAGTAAATTGTGATCGTCCTCCTGTCCATCACACTCTTAGTGGAGTCAGCACAACATGTAATAAAAATGTTGTCACATGATTTATTTATTTTATTAGGTCATCAACAATATATATATTAAATACGTGTTCAAAATATACTTGATATATTAAAAAATAGAATCTAAATGCTATATTAATTAAAGATGGCTACAACATTTATAATAATAACTAAACATCCATATCAAGGTAGTAAAAGCAAAAGAAGAATATAAATAGCAAAAAGCAAAAACGGTGGCTTGGCTACGTATATTACGACCAGCCGCCTGTCTGACGTCAACTTACCTTAGTCGTATTTTATAACACCTCGGTAAGAAATAAATAAAATCTATTTTATTCAGCCGGATACCCGACAGTGGGTCAACTTATCTTTGTTAGCTTTTACGACACCTTGGTAATAAATGAGGGCGGTCTATTCTACTCAGCCAGATACCACACGGCGGTTCAACTAACCTTAGTCACCTTTTACGACACCTCGGTAAGAAATGTGGGTGGTCTATTCTACTAAGCGGGATAAACGGCGTTCATAGTAAATTGTCAATTTATACCAAAGACATTATCAATATACTTCCTTTTTTAAGTAATATTTCCATGCATAAGCTGTGAAGTCTTAAGACAAAGGGCGTGTGACCTTAACCCTTCTCTATTAAAGAGACATTTTAACACATATATTAACCAAAATTACATAGACAAATAATAATAAATGTGCACACGTGACACCCACATTAATATTCTTGTAATGTAATTGTTTTCTCATTAACACCTTTAGCCTAAACAATTTAAGAGCTATTATTCAATGTAACTGAATTGCACAATGGTGCAAGGAAATGCTGATACGAGGTTCTATTGCTACGTATGCTTTTACCAAGTGATAAAGTGCCCCTGGTTCGAAGTTTGGTAATTGCGTTGCCATGTGCAATGTTTAAATGAGATCTATAAATACGATACTGCGACATATATTTTACGTAGACGATTGTGAATTTGTGGAGCTTCAAGTATGTTGGTCGGTTAGTTTTGATTATTTAATAATAAGGTTATAAGTAAGTAAGTAAGTAGCGGCATTTAACTATCCCACTGCTGAGAATAGGCCTCTTCTCTCCGTTATTGGAGAGAAGGTTTGGAGCTAATAGATTCTTACCACGCTGCTCCAATGCGGATTGGTAGGTTACACATGTCTCCAGAATTCTCTAGAGATATGCAGGTTTCCTCACGATATTTTCCTTCACCGAAAAGCGTGTTATATATTGCAATTATCAATTAGACACATAAGTTTTGACAGAAAAACTCATTGGTGTCTGCCCGGGTTTGAACCCGTGACCTCCTCGAAAGAGTCACACGGTGTTACCGCTTATAAGGTTATGAATAATTTAATTAAATTACTTTATTACATTTACTTTTATACTGTCTGTTTTTTGGCATTAGAAAATACTAAAATTTATGTGAAATTGAATTTTTGTCGTAAATTGTCAAGTCAGCGTAGCTTATTCGGGGAACAATCAGTCTTGAGTAATGTAAATACCTATGATTGATTCCCAACTAAGTAATATTTTTTCTTTTTTACGTTTATTTTTATTTATTTTGCAAAAATTACCGAGCAAATTTCGGTCAACTAGGTACTTATATTTATTATACTATCATATTTATTATATATATTATAATATTATTTTATTATTTCATATTATTAAATGGTCCATTTTCTTTTTGTTATTATTGGTTAAGTTTTAAGTTAATTTTTAATTTAATTCACTGTTCTTTATTTACCTCTTTTTTAATTTGAGACTGGTTTGCTGGAAGAGATTCCGATTCCGGAATAAGCCCGCCATTGCAAATTATGTTGTTTTTTGTTTATTTTATTGTTAATCGAATTAATGCAATAAAGAGATTACAAACAAACAAATAATTGAAATTGAAAGCCACGGGGTCAAGACATAATCACAGTCATCCTGATGTCATACACTGCGAGATATATGTATGCTCTTCAAGTATGTGATCGGTTTTCTCAATATCTACTGAACCGATTTTTGTACGGTTTTTTAGTAAAATATAAGTGCAATTCTTCCAAAAGTTTGAGGTTAATAGTGTATTACGATTTTATGCAAATTGTGTGAAAAAAGTCGCGCGTTATAAGTTATTTATTTACTGTGAAAATCTCATAAAACCTTCTCATAGAAAATTCTATGAAGGGATTCCACAGTTACGAGTGATTGATATTTATTTGGATTGTATTAAAGGTTTAGGTTAGCTATCTTGATTTATTACAATACTTCAGTACAAACTACGGAATTGTTTAATAGTGACATTTTAATGTATTTTTCTGTCATTAATTTTAGTAATGGGTTTTCATTTAATTCTTGTAAGTTTATAAGTCATACAAGTAAGTAACGGCCTATTACTATCCCACTGTTGGGCATAGACCTCCTCTCTCCGTTTTTGGAGAGGATTGGAGCTAAGATCTACCACGCTGCTCGAATGCGGATTGGTAAGTTTCACATATCCCTAGGGTTCCTTTACCGAAAAGGATGTGATAAATTGTAATTATCAATTAGACACAAATTTTAATACAAAAACCAATTGGTGTCTGCTCGGGCTTGAACCCGTGATCGTCTCTAGAGATTCACACGGTCGCACCGCTGGGCTATCAGAGCTTATAACTGAAGTCACACAAGAATAAATATTATTAGATTCTTATTAGAGGTTTTATTTGCCGACATACTATGCTACTCCATATTCTATTATAGTAATTTATAGAATTAGGCGTTACTTTGCGGAGATCCTAGTTTGTGATAGTGAACGTATATAGTGCTTGTGTATTGTGGTGGCGGTGGTGGAGGTTTGTGCATGTGTTTTTACGAATCCTGCATGTATCAGGTATGATAACCGATTGTCCACTCTACATTTAGCATTATATATATTTTCTATTTTACTTCATCGCGGATTATTGCAAAATAATTTTATTATTACTTTTGTTCTATTATAGTTTTATTTTACCAGTATCATTAGCTCGAGTACTATGCAATTCGAGAGGCTTCAGATGTATTATTCAAATTCTGCTCCTACAAACGTGAACTAGAGCAAGGCGTCGAAAGAAAATAATTGCATCATTACTGAAATTATTTCGTACTTTTGCGCTCACTGTGGGTCGCTAGTTACAAACTTGCTGCTAAGCTAAAGAAACTTTTACTGTTTAACAAGCAACATAATTTGATCTCCAATTAGCATAATAGTAGTTTTTAATTCATTTTTTATTTATTGCATAATAAGCATTCGAATCAAATCAATTCATGCAAATATTTAAATACGTGCAACACGTGCAATGTAACACGAAAAAGGAATATGTAAGTATATAATTCAGCGGAACTAGCACTTACTGTTTCCCGAAATAAAACGTAGCGTTTCCCAAAACGAAATGTAGTGTTTACCAAAATGAAATATGGTGTTTCCTAAAATGAAACGTACTGTAACGCAAAGGAGACAAAATCATAATATAAAATTGCCTATGGTGTAATATGGCATAATATAAAATTTATTATGCGGGCGAAGCGTGGAATTTAATAAATAGATAAGATTATAGATAAGATAAGAAACCTCGGTCAAATTTTATTATGGTACATAAATATGTCCGTAACATTAGCCGAAAAATTCATGTTTATTTTAGTATAATATAGTGCTGCCTCAAGGAAAATCTTTCGGAGATCAATTAATATGATTAGCTTCTTCGTCTCATCTTTTTTACCTACTTTTACTTTCGTTAGATATTTCTATAAATATAAGGATAAAGCCTATATATATAACAAACACAACAAAATAAATCAACAAATATTTTCAAAACTTTAAATAAATGAATTATGGAAGCCTAACTATGAAAACTATTACTATTTTTTTATTTTTTTTTACAACTCTTCCTCCCTGCATTCTCATTAAAGGCCGCTCCCAAAGTTATGTTAAATAATGGTATTTTACACTTACTATATGGATTTATTATGTTTTTTAAATAAATAACTGAGATTAACTAGAAAACATTTCTCCTAACTAATTATAAGTTTTTAGTGTAAGTAGGTTTCTGTAACTGTTTACTCATAACAATATTCCACTCAACAGATTGAAACCAAATTCTATTTCATTCAAAGAATAAGGAAAACGTTGTAATTCTGCAAAACGTGACAAGGAATCTTTCAAGGCTTTCTCGTTATTTCGTCACATAAACGCGTCAATAAGAACTCAATTACTGATCGAATACGGTTTCTGTTTTACAACGTATTGTGAATATTCTGTCTCCTTTATACCCGAACTGTAAATGTTTCCACATTCAGAAAGACATTTGCCAGATGGTCTTCATTACTTAAGGGAAAAGTTACACAATTGATTTGAAATAAAATTTATTTTCAACGTCTTTCTAAAATTAATTCAATAGAAATAAGCTACGTTTTTAGTATAATTGTTAATACGATATTATTACTTATAGTTACGGGGCATATGATCGGAAAAAGTGAGTTGTAAAAGTTATTTGAAGAAGTTTAGTGAAAGTTTAGGAATAAGATTGTTCTTATACTAGATATTCTACGATATTTATGTCATGAAGTTAGTTCAAGGAATGTTATATTCTAATTTCGTCAACGATTTGCAGATTTTGTCATAAACTCTCCTTCACCGCAATCATAAAATTAACTGCAAAAAATGCAGTATATATAATCTTTATTTTCAGACAAATTTTCGCATTTACAAGTATAATATTAATATGGATATTGAAGAGTTGTTCCAACGAAATCATTAATGCTTAAACCGATTGTTTGTCTACATATCTTAATTACCGCTCAGTGTAAATATTGTATATTTTTTTATTTCAGAGTTATAGTAATGCTTTCAATTATTAGCTATATAATTGGTCGTTAATTGGAACAAGTGGACCGTCTGTTATTTTCTCATTAATTATGGTCTGGTTACTCAGTTAATAAACACCTCGCACTAATTAATTGATATTACATTACACAGCTAAATAACGATTATAAAAAGTGCGAAGGTGTCAATATTATATTATATATCGCATCGTGGACTGATGGAACACCATGGATATGCTGTCGAGGACTTCTGTGTAGTATTTTTGTAGATCTACAATTTTCTAGTACATTACTTATGTGTATCTCTGTATTGGTTCAGGTAGCGCACGTAAGTAAAGCTTCCAACAGATTTTTTTTTTACCATCGCTTGACCTCTTCAATACAATTTAATTACAATACAATTTCAATACAGTTTCTGATTTGAAAAATTCTTTGAGTGCAAGCTAATCCATTTATTGAGGAAGGCTATATAACATCACGCTAAGATGAATAGGAGACGAACAGCAATAAAAAATATTACGAAAACGGCAAAATTAAAACTTTCCGTGCGCTAAGTAAACGGTGAAAATTATATAAAAATGGAATATTACAAAATTTAGTTATTAGAAAAACACGTATTACAAATTGTTCTCCTCTATATACATATATATCCTCCTGCCCTTATCCCACTCTAAGTGGGGTCGGCACAACATGTTATAAACATGCTGTAACATGATTTGGCTGCGTTTTTTACGACCGGCCGCCTGCCTGACGTCAACTTACCTTAGTCGTATTTTATGACACCTCGGTAAGAAGGAGGGTGGTCTATTCTACTAAACCGGATACCACACGGTGGGTCAACTTACCTTAGTCGCCTTTTACGACACCTCGGTAAGAAATGAGGGTGGTCTATTCTACTCAGCCGGATACCACACGGCGGGTCGACTTACTTTAGTCGACTTTTACGACACCTCGGTAAGAAATGAGGGTGGTACTATTCGATTCAGCCGGATACTACACGGCGTAAAATTGTTCGTCTCTAAAAGTTCTAAATAAAAGTCCGCGACGACATATGTCTAGCTTTCAAGGTTAACCAACTTTAACCATTTTTATGGTTATTAAAATACTATATTACGGTTTTAATTTTAGCATGCAGGCGGAGTCGCTGGAGATTGCTAGTATACATAGATAAAAGAGAAACCCGTAATAAATCAAGTGCAGAACAACTAATAGTTAGAATGCCGGTTTTACCAGAATTCAATAAGTGGTCATGCCGCAATCGAGCCAGTAATTTGTTTTAGGTTTAAGTAACCGATGATGCTTTTAGATAATCGAGTTCACCGAAGGTCGGGCTCGGGTCGGACCAACGTGTCCGTCGACAATCTCGTTTATCGACTACTGCTATTAATTTTACGGGCTACTTGCTTGACAGAGGTAGAGCCGTAATTAATTGTTTTGAAATACATTTGATTAAGCATGATAACCTTAACCTTAAACCTTTGTAGCGTATTGTTGTGGTTAAATCCTACAAATATTATTAATGCAAAAGTTTGGGAGTATTGATATATGTTTGTTACTATTTCATGGCGAATCCGCTGAACCTATATCGATGAAATTTGGCATAATTATGCCTTATTCACCGGGGTAAATATATAAGCCATAGAAATTCTGTTACTAATACAGGAATAGGATGACATTGAAAAGCTCCATTTGTTATGAACCTATCACTCCATGCAAACGAAGTTGCGGGTAAAAGCTAGTGTTATAAATGTGAAAGTGTGTGAGTATGGATGTATGTTTGTAACTCTTTCATGGCGAATTTTCTGAACCTATATCGATGAAATTTGGCACTATTATTCAAATAAAAGAATATGTTTATCAACCTTCATCCATCGATATTATTTATGACAAAGTACCCCTGTTACTATCCTACTGCTGGACATAGGGATCCTTTCGTTTTAGATAGAAGGCTTAGAGCTTAGACCCACCACGCTGCTCCATACGGATTGATGGGTCACATATATCCCCAGAACCAGAACAGAAAAATTTATTGGTAGCTGGCCGGGGCTTGAACCCGTGAACGTCTCGAAAGAGTCACAAGGTCTCACCGCTACACTATCACAGCTTTATTAATCGATGCAAATAAATAAAACCACTAAAATAATATTTCTGTTTATCTTAATTACATAATAAGAAAATTCAACGTTTAGTCAAAATGCTTTCTTTTCTTTACCATAATGTATGTGATGTTCGTGCTAATTATTTTTTAACATCGAATGTTTTTATGGTTACGTAAATTCTAAACAAATATATATTAGGGGCATAATTCATTGGTGTAATGTATTGAAATAAAAACGCCAAGTTACAGCAACAGTTTATTCCGAACTGACAATCCTTTAACAATTTTGCAATTACCTACTATTTTATTATATTTATATTACAACTATAATTTTAGTAAAAATTACCACAATATACTTGTAATTGGAACTAACTTTTATCTAGTCAACAAATTGACGTCTACAGTTGGATATAGGTATCTTACAAGGACTTCCACGTTAAACTATCTTGTGCCGCCTTTTTAAGATCGTTTATACACCTAGTACAGGAATCGGCCTACACTACATTTTCCAGTGTGGGTTCGCCACTCTAGCACCTTAAGACCCCAAGTATTATATAATACTTTAGTAATTCAAACTTATCTGGAATTCTTCAATGTCATCTGCAATTATAGTAAGTAAACTAGAATAGCAACATTTAGTATAATGCTGAAAAGTTAAAGTTAGTGAGGCTTTATTCTAAATCGGACAGTTTCCTAGCGTCGAAAGCGACTATGAATGAGGTACATCGCTTAATAGAATTTTTAACGCTTGCACGAGGGAACGCCTGTGAGATGAGGAAAATTTCAGCCGCTAGGGTAAACTCTCTGTAATAGAATTCAGAAGCTTTAATGGAATAAGTAATCACGGTAGTGGAATATAAAGCAGTGTGTAAGTCCCCTAGTTTATTCCAATACTTTTAAAAACTTTACTGATTCCGAATTTATATTGAGGGTAGGTTTTACTTATTATTTAATTTTACCAGGAATAATTTAACGTTGATGAGGTGTCGTAAAATACAACTGATGTCAGGCAGGCGGCCGGTCGTAAAATACGTAGTCAAATCATGTGACAACATGTTTATAGCATGTTGTGTCGACCACATTTAGAGTGGGATAAGGGCAAAAGATGATGATTTTGTTTTTGTCATGGTTTTGTATATATTCTGTATGTTTTGGCTAAATAAACAAATACAGTAAAGTAACCTGTACTATCAACATAAAGTGTAGTGTAAAATTGTTTATATGAGATATTAAGTAAATAAATAAAATAAAAATATATACATTACAAAGGCACTATAGTGGAACTTAATGTTGTTAATATAGTAGTCGGTTTTGCAATATTTGTCTTAATACGGATTTTTTATAGATTTCTATTGTAGATTAGATGTAATTACGTTTTAATGTGCTAGCCAATAAGCTGGTAACCCAGCGGAAACACCGTGCGACTCTTTCGAGGAGGTCGAATCCGGGCAGACGCCAATGAGTTTTCTGTTAAAACTTATGTCTAATTGATAATTGCAGTTTATCACACGCTTTTCGGTGAAGGAAAACATGAGGAAACCTGCATATCTCTAGAAAATTATGGAGATATGTGTAACCTACCGCACTGGAGCAGCGTGGTAGGATAGCTCCAAACCTTCTCTCTTAAAACGGAGAGAGGCCTATTCTCAGCAGTGGGATAGCAAAAGGCCGCTACACACTTATTACGTTTTAATGGATTTCTAAACAATATTAACCTACTTCGAAACTAACCAAACTTTCCCATCTATTAAACGACATAAGGACAAGTTAGATAGCCAACGGTTGTTTCCACTACAATCGTATATTATAGACTCTCGACTCATTAGCTAAGCGGCTTTAAGCTAGCTTGTGAGGCAACTGTAGGTCGTACATTATCCTTAAATCACGGGACGGGTTAACTATAATTTAATACTCTTAGTAATGTTTGTTTATTTGGGTCTTAGGATAATTTAATTAATCTAGCCGTGTTATGCCGCGTCCCTTATCAAACCGCGTTGGTAAAGGTTTAGCCCAGGTTTATCTTGCAACCTGTATATAATAATAATGTATATGATAACTTTTGTTAGTAAATAATTTATAGAATTAGGCGTTACTTTGCGGAGGTCCATAATACAAAAGTAATGAGAATATTATTTTGCTACAATCCGCGATAAAAGAAAATATATGCAGAATTTGTAAGAACTCATGCACTACCCGACACCGATGACACAACAATACACAAGCACTGCACACATTCACCACCACAATCTCAACAATTGTTTCGCCCCGTAACCAAAGCATCGTCAGGAGATAGATTCCACGAAAAAAAATTGCAAAGCTCTGTGATCGCAATCGCGGATTATAGCAAAATAATATTCTCATTACTTTTGTTTTGTTAGTAAAGTAAAACATCGGTCTTTTATTATCTATCATCACGGCAAAGGCTTCTCCTTTTACTGTTCTGTGTTTTTAATACTGTTTTTGGGCTTGTCTATCGTATCCCGTGATACTCTAAACGCTATTTAAACGCAAAGTCACTGCATTTATTTGTGCCAACACCAACACTCCACACACGCACTTCACACACTCACTACCACAACTTCTACGACCATTTCGCCCTGTAACCGAAGCATCATCGGATAGGCTCCACTAAGTAAGTAAGTAAGTAAGTCCTTATAAATTTAAACTATCGTGAGTAGTATTTATAGGTAATGTATAGAACCGGCTATACTCACATCTTATTCTATCGGGTTAGCCCGACTAGTTTCTACCACCCTCTATTCAAATATAAAATAAACTTGCTCGCCTGCTTTAAGTTGTTAAGTTTAAGAAATAGTTTTTATCAAAATTTTTGAAGTATAATTTAATTCGACTCTTTTTATTTAATTAAAAATAATTTTTGTACCATACTACCTACGATAACGCCGTACTCGCCCTAAAAAGTGTTTTACCTAGAACTTGCCTTATGAAAAAGTGTATTAATAAGTATGTGTAAAATGCTATTGGCTTGTCATAATAAATAATAAAATAAATGAATAAATTAATTAACGAACTCCTTATATCTTGCATTAAAGTAATAGTTCACAGTATTCTCAAGGCTTTTAATCATACAATCGAAGCCTCCCATATAGGCTTAACGCAAGCGCAAACACAATGCATTACTATAACAATATCACAATTTAAAAATTAAGCGGAATTAAACTTAAAATTGCTTTTACGTAAAATTCGAACAGTAAAAGGAAAAGTCAATAAATGAAAATTCCGAGTATTATTGGAAAAGTTGCCCGTCCTGACAACAATCTTTTATAGTGCCCCTATTGATACCGCATCAAAAGAAATCTTTGCCTTACCTTTTTAATCACATTGAAAGTATTTTTTTCTTTATTAAAAGAGAAGGAAACAATGGGTTCTGTAATCACATTTTTGTATGTTATAGTCAAAAGTCGCTCAGTTCTTAAAGATCGTGCGTATTGTTCGTAAGTCTACTGAAATATCGTCGTTTTATTGATTAGTATCTGGGTGAGTAAGTGAAGCTGTGGTAGCCCAGCAGTATGCGCCTCTTTCGAGGAGGTCTAGGGTTCAAAACCCGGGCAGGCACCAATGAGTTTTCTAGTAAAACTTATGTGTCTAATTCATAATTGCAATTTATCACACGCTTTTCGGTGAAGGAAAACATCGTGAGGAAACCTGCATATCTCTAGAGAATTCTGGCGATATGTGTAACCTACCAATCCGCATTGGAGCAGCGTAGTAGGTCTTAGCTCCAATCCTTCTCTCCAAAAAAAAAAACGGAGAAAAGAGGCCTATGCTCAGCAGTGGGATAGTAACAGGCCGTTACTTACTTATCTAGGTGAGTAAGCCTTGTTCTTTTTTTTTGGATATAAAAGAAAGATATAAAAGAAATGCAATAAAAAAAATAAAAAGAGAAAATGCCAGGTGACATATGGGAATCGATCCCAGGAATTGAACTTTTTGTCCGCTTGTCCGTCCGCTATAGGCTATCACAACTTTGTATTTGACAATTTAACACAAAAGTAATAATAAAATTATTTTGCTATAATCCGCGATGAAGTAAAATAGAAAATATATATAATGCTAAATGTAGAGTGGACAATCGGTTATCGGTATATATATATATATATACAAGATTTATTTAAATATTAAAGAATAAGACAGACATTAGTGAGTATCTCATTCAATTATAAATTTTCCTAGATCTAAAAATAAAAGGCGAAATGAGAAAAGTACGGCCCATTTGAAATATCAAACGAAGAATGAAATTGGTAGCAATCTACAAACTTCTAAGCGTTGCGAATTGGGCGTTGCTAATAAAAGAAAATTGGCACAAAGGTGCGTAGCTTTGATTTATAAGTAATATTTCTGTTGCTTTAATATTTGTCGATAAATTTGTCTAAAAACAGTCTCCAAGCGCGTAATAATAAAAATTTCTAAATTGAAATATGTAAATTGAAAAATTTCTATCGCGCTGGAGATATTTTTACAAATTTTTATTAGTTTTTTTTAATAACATTCACTTTCTTTTTTCAATATCTTTTTTATCAACTTTGCATATTAACATTTTTTTATATTATTTTGTAGCCAGGGTGACTAGTAAATCAAACAAACAAGTTATGAGGCTCAAAGCTTAGTATAAAGCTTTCCCACATAGATTATAATTATTAATAGGGATGTATATAAAGACAAGTTAATGACTAACTAAATTGTTGTTACCCTTGATTAGCCGTGTGGTATCCGGCTAAGTAGAATAGTACCACCCACATTTCTTACCGAGGTGTCGTAAAAGGCGACTAAGGTAAGTCGTCCCGCCGTGTGGTATCCGGCTGAGTAGAATAGACCACCCTCATTTCTTACCGAGGTGTCGTAAAAGGCGACTAAGGTTATTTGACCCACCGTGTGGTATCCGGTTTAGTAGAATAGACCACCCTCCTTCTTACCAAGGTGTCGTAAAATACGACTTAGGTAAGTTGACGTCAGGCAAGCGGCCGGTCGTAAAAACGCAGCCAAATCATGTTATAGCATGCTTATAACATGTTGTGCCGTCCCCACTTAGAGTGGGATAAGGGCAGGAGGATATATACCCTTGATTCCCGCATATTAAAATCCCTTCTGCACATGATACTATTTTTGTAGTTAGGTATTGCTAGTTGTAAGCCTCTTTGTAGACAGGTCTTGTAATTACGTTAAGGCGGCGTGCTTTAAGTATTAAATACTCAAAAATTTGTAAGAAATTATACTGACTTGCGTTTTCTAGTATCGGAAAACACACGACACCTCGCTAAGAAAGAGGGTGGTCTAATATACTCTACCGGATACCACTCGGCGGGTCAACTTACCTTAGTCGTCTTTTACGACACCTTAACAAGAAATGAGGGTGGTCTATTCTACTCAGCCGAATACTACACCGCGGGTCAACTTACCTTAGTCGCCTTTTATAACTCCTCGGTAAGAAATGAGAGTGGTCTATTGTACTCAGCCGGATGGCAAACGGCTTTGTTTCATCATAGATTATAATGTCAATATTACTTTAGAGCACTGCGAAATCGCTTCATGCTATTTCACGGCTCAAGTGTGCTTCGACATATGTAATTAATATTAGATTAATATGCTTGCGATTTCTGATATAATGCAGACAGGCATTGCTTTGTGCAATTCCGTGAACCTAATTATGGATAATTAAACGTAATAATTTATTTCATTGTTAATTTGATTTCGATGACCATTGTAAAGCTAAATTGCCATATAAATATTGCCCTAGATATATATGAGTGATTAATTATTTAGCTAACTTCAAAGTTAACTATAATTTACAAAAGCGGTAGATATTGTGTGCGTCTTTTAAAGTTTATCTTACTGATTTCTCGTGGTTGATTTTCAATAATTAAAAGACTGAATCCTGTTACGTTATAACATCATAACATGTAGGTATTTAATCTTCTTCAAATTAGCTTATTGCCGTTATTTAACTACGATCTGTTTATAAATACGTTTTAACACAGAATTAAATTCAGTTTAAGGAAAACTGTCTCTCTAGAATAAACCAGATAGTCTAGCATACACTAATTTAACCTCAGATTTAATTATTATATCATTCTTCTTCTTCTTTCTCAACCGGTGGACGTCCACTGCTGAACATAGGTCTCCTTAAGGGATCGCCACAATCCACGATTTTGTGGCGCTTGGATCCAGCAGCTCCCCGCGCCCTTTTTGAGGTCGTCAATCCACCTCGTTGGGGGTCTACCAACGTTGCGCTTTCCAGTGCGAGGTCGCCATTCCAGCACCTTAGGACCCCAACGCCCATCAGTTCTACGTTCTACGTATTATATCATTAGATGTAAGTAATAAATAGAACTGACGGCTTAAAATAGAAGTAAGATAATGGTGGAAAGCCTCACTAATATATGTATATAATATTCTTTATAGATTTTAAAATATAGTACAAGAGATTCATTACATCTTATTCGATGAATATTTAAGCGTTCAAGATACGACCGGATACGAGCCCGTCCTTCCGTCTATAATGCGTTACGTCATTACCATTGTATACATCAAACATTATACATTATACATCGAACAGTATATCAGTACAGCAGTATACATCGTACATTCTTGACATACTTTCTTTATGACCAATTTTTTGTAACAAAAAAACTAAAAACTACTATTGAAATAAGTAAAAGATACTTCAGAAAGCTCCGGAACGACAATATTTTTTTTTAATAATACTGTAACGGAAGTATTACTGGGGATAAGAAGGTTGAGGTGCGGATATGTGAGGTGAGGTGACGTGCGGAGAGGCGCTATTACATTAAAAAAATGATAACAGTGCGAAGGTTTTATGTTGTCAAAAAAAGAGAAAGAAAATTTAATAACATAATAGTATTACAATAATAAGCGATGGCGCACCTTTTTAATTTTGTCGTGGAGTCTATCTCCTGATGATGCTTCGGTTGCGTGGCGAAACGATTGTTTAGTTTTCGATAGTGAACATGTGTAATATTGACGGTGGTGGAGGTTTGTACAAATGTTTTTACGAATCCTGCATGTATCGGGTATGAAAACGGATAGTCCACTCTATATTTAATATGAAATATATTTTCTATTTACTTTGTTGCGAAATATAGCAAAATAATTTTATTATTACTTATGTATTATGGATCTCCGCATAGTATTTTATTTATTCATTTATTTGCATTCAAATATGTTACATATTTGCCCGGTTAGGGCGTTGCAAAATATTGTACACACGTCTTACATTATACAAAAAACTAATTTTAACATGTCAATATTTAAATAATCAATAATTCCAATTTAGTAAGAAAATAGTATTTAATTATATTAATAATGTCGTAATTTCAAATATGTCAAATTGAAATTATTTTTATTATTATTATATGTCAGTTTATTTATACGTCTTATTATCTATGTATCTTATTATTATATTTAATTATTAAAAAATTCCGATAAATTATAAAAACTATTTTGTGCCAGCCATTCTTTTAATTTTGTTTTGAAAGTCTTAATATTGTTTTCGTCTTTTATAATATTCGGCAATCTGTTATATATTTTAACTGATCTATAATATGGTCCATTTCTGGCTATTTCCATATTATATTTAGGGACCAGTAATTGTCCACGTCGCGTGTCACGATGTTCACTTGTTTTGAAGCATTGACCAGTTAGTAACACGATATAGAGTAGACGTAAATTACATTCACTATTCCAAGACTCTTAAGAAATAGCCCCGTCAGTTTTACTTAACTGGGACGTTAAACTTGACACTTTTATAGTGTTTAAAAGGAAAATTAAAAAGTGCCGGTATAAAATTACAAAGACTTTAAGAATATAATTTTTTTTCTGCAAGTAATTTTTCACATTCTTAATTAGTGTTAAATTACATCAAATCTGCTGATGAACAAACACCTTATTTATAGGATACGTTGAAGACAAAAGTTAGTGCTTAGACCAATCATGCTGCTCTAATACTGATCGGCAGGTTAAACACTTTTAAAAAATTATCTACAGATATGCCAGAAACATAGTGAATGTTTGTTTAACGGAAAGCGTGTGATAAATTAAACATAAGTTTTAACAGTAACACTTATTGGTGCCTGTCTGGGGTTTGAACTCGTAACCCCATGGAAAAAGTCACAACGTTTTACCGCTCAGCTATCATTTTTTCTCCATCTTAAATTTGTTATATCAATATATGGTAACTACAATTAAAAAATTCCGCAATCAATTTTAGCTTTGCAATGGCAAAGCTAAAATTGATTGCGGAATTTTTTAAACACTATTAAAGTGAGGCTGATACAGAAAGCCTACTATAATATTGAGGATTAGACTATAAGAATGCGTTGATATATGTATTAAATGTAACTAGTATTAAGAACTGTATTTTTAAAAGAGCAACCGCCGAGTTTCTTGCTGGCTCTTCTCGGAAGGAATAGCTTTCCGAACCAGCAGTAGAGTTGACGATTCAAAAGCACTTGTTTACAAGTTTATTTGAATAAAGAATATTTTGAATTTGAATTTGAATTATTCATTGATATTCCTGTAACTAAGGCTAAGAAACTATATAAAAGAACCAGGTTGTAAGTTTGGTGTTTTCCTTATATTTATTCCCTATCTCATTATTAAATGTTCCTGAACAATTTTTCTTAATATATTGAACCCATATTTTAATTATGCCTTTGAAAATGTAATCATAAAGATACACTTCAATTACTTTTGCCACGATAATATTAAAACTTTAACCTGAAACCTTCCTTAGAAGCAGCAGAAAATTAACAAGTATAAAACCTTATTAAAAGGTTAAGAAGTTTAATTTTCGTAGAAAATTCTCGTGGATATTGGAAAGTTCGGTTATAGACATAACATCATGAAATTCGAGAGAAGTAATTTACTTTAATTATGTATGAAAAATAATATTCCACTAGAGAATTTTGTTTTAAACTTATTCTGCAGACTTTATTACATGGAGGTAATTTATAAAGTTATCGCTATTTTATGAAATTAGAAGCTAACGTGGCATATACCATAGATAAGGAATACAATATTTTCACAAATATTGCATATACTGTATATAAGGAATACAATAAATACACAAACACTACAAGAGCCATGGATTATTATTAAACAAAGTCACCAAAAGCTATATGTGATGGATTTTCTCTCTCCAATTATTTAGAGAGCGTCAAATATTTTATAAGCGGATCCTTAATTTTGACAACTGGAGACGAGATCGTCTTTTGTTTACGATATTAGAATGTTGCGAAGTTTTTCGTGCCATTGATGTT
This sequence comes from Morpho helenor, assembly GCA_029227775.1. Taxonomy (NCBI): domain Eukaryota; kingdom Metazoa; phylum Arthropoda; class Insecta; order Lepidoptera; family Nymphalidae; genus Morpho; species Morpho helenor. The sequence goes on from JARGCU010000006.1 coordinate 9,161,967, forward strand.
AAATCTTGATTAAATTTTAATATGAAATCTTTATTGCTGGAGACGTCGCTATAAAAAGAATATTAATTTAGCTGCTTTTTGTGGGCGAATTAAAAAATATTTACTTATATTCGCCCACTTAATTTTAAAATATTGTCTAAGGCAATAATACCAACTCTATCTCATGCAAACTAAACAAAGGGAGCTTTCCCTTTGTTTAGTTTGTATGAACTAAAACTTTTTAATAAAAGGGTTTATTTGATCATTCATTTACACAAATAAAAAAAAATCAAAAACGTTGTCGGCGCGCTGTAGAAAGGGAGGGGTATATTTCCTCTCTCACGCCGTGCCGGCGGCCTACTCTCCCTCCGTCTTACAAAACTTCACAGTCCAAACAGGTCACGTGCCCTGACGACTTTAAACATCTATATATATAAAAGAAAGTTGGTCTAAGTTACACTATTTATAACTCAAGAACGGATGAACCAATTCGGCTGAAAATTGGTGGAGAGGTTGCTTAGAACCAGGAGAAGGACATAGGATACTTTTTATCCCGTTCGACTGCATTTATTTTATCCCGTCAAGTCGCGATAAAACGTGGTATAACAAAAACGACTATGACAGTAAAATAATAAAACGCAAATTTCAGTGGAATAACAAAACATAAATGACAGCTAAACGTAATTTTGTCTTTGATTTAGTATGGAAAAAAATTTGACAGTTATCAAAATAATAGTGTTACAACATGTTTTTAATACAACCTCCTTCATAGAGTTGGTCATTAATATGTAAAAGCATTGTGACTGTCATATGTGTCATTAAGTTGTTGAGAAAGAGTAAATGGGTTGACTCTGGGAAAACTGTTTTTATTTATTGAATAAGTATAATAATATAATAAGTACAAAGGAGAAATATCGTCGTTTATTATATTCAGAAGAGGATGTAACCTAAACTCACAAATAGAGCGGACAAAAGGAATATCTGGAAATTTAAAGAGTTTAAAGAAAAGACAAATGACGATCAATATCTTGAGACAACACGGAGAGTGCGAATTTCGTATAATTTGAGAGACAGTTGCGATATGCGATGCTATGGAATAAAAAATGGAGTTTTTATTGGAGAGATTATTATGATGATATTATGATGGTAATTAGTATTCGGTTTATTAACTCTGTAAGATCAACGTGACGATGTGCTATTTGAGGCCATAGACGCGCCTGTGACTATTCTTCGATAGAACTGTCAGCTAGAATGACGATTATTCTCTGGATTTGTTCCAGTTGTAACGATTGTTTTCTAGACTGTGGCCATCTGCAACGACTGTCAGCTAGACTCTGCCTAGATGTGGTGATTGTTCTTTGAACGTTATCATTTGCGAGTCTGTTTACGTGTGTATCTGCTGAGTTGGTTGCCACTTATTGAGCTGTGTTATGCCATGACAGTGATTGAGGGTGAGAGGGTGAGGTGCGAAATGATTTTTCTTTTACAGATTAAAAGAGCAAGTATTGAGTTTCTTGCCGATTCTTCTCAGTACAATCAGCATTCCGAATCAGTGGTAGATTCATTCCCAGAAGTCAGCTTATGAGATTTGCGGGGTCGCAAATGTTGTCAGGATGGTCGACTGTTACAACATGTTTTTAATACAACCTCCTTCAGAGTTAGTCATTAATATGAAAAAGCATTGTGGCTGTCATATGTGTCATTGAGTAGTTCATAGATAATACACTATATAGGATATAGATGTGCAACTCTGTCATTTTATTGAAGTAATGATAAGGGACTGTATTCGCTGATCTGGCAGAGATGTCGCTGTAACGTTATCATAATAATCCACTAGATGGCGCTGTACTGCATTCATATAGTGACCCTTATATAAAAATAGCATTTACAAAAAAATAGTTTGGCGCTATACCACTTCAATTTGAACGGACTTGGCATCTCCAAATTCCAGTTCAAATCAAAGAGTAGCACCAAACTATTATTCTAAATAAGGGTAATGAAAAAAAGATTAAAGCTATGTAATATTTAATAATTTTTATTTTTTACATCTTTTTAAATAGTATGTCAATTCAGGAAACACTTGAAAAATACTTTTAAAACATTAAAAAAAATATCAAGCGTATACAAATAACAAATGTTCATCAGTTGACACGTTTATTTGTTGAAAACAACTAACTTTGCATACGTACTACACTCTGTAATTAGTTTTCATAATCATAATCTTCATTTGCTGTAAACCTGAAATCACACATTTGAATTTTTGTAGCTATAGTCTAAATCAGACCAAATATTTCAAATGTATCTCAAAATAATGTAACCGAAAGTGTTAAAATATAATATTTATTACAAATAACCACATATTTTTTTCTAAAAAACAAAGTTAAAGGTATTGTGGCACTTATAATAATTTTATTTAGTACATTTAAGCGAAATGGCTGCTTTAACCCTTTTGTGCCGAAAGCCGATAAGTTGCTTCTAAAATTGCTCATAAAAATTGCATACAGTCAGAAATAAAAAAAATACAAACAAATATAAACAGGTTTTCAAAATTCCACACGGCGCTTACTGTGTAATACCTTTACCTGTGTGTTACCTTCGAGTAATCTCTTTTTTTTGTTATGTAGGTATTAGGAAATAGGTATTATTTATCTTGTTGCAAACTCATTTTTTAATATTGTTTGTATTATTTGTCGTGAATTTTTACTCCAATATGCTGTATGTCTTATTATTCACCGTGTGGTATAGAATAGACCAATCTTATGTCTTATCAAGGTGTCGTTAAGGGCGACTAAGGTAAGTTGACGTCAGGCAGGCGGGTGCTCGTAAAATAACTAACATGCAACAAATTGTTTAAAACCCTACTTAGAATGGGTTAAGGAGGAGCAAACTTGTTCCTATTTTATTCTTAGTATATTACTTTTTGAATCGTGTAAATATTATTTCTCGTTTGGTTTTAATTGCATAAGAATGTACATAAATAAAATTTAAAAAATTCGGCTGGTTATTCTCGTGTAGGCATTTCCTTTTCGCTCGGCACTAAAAGGGTTAAAAATTAAATTTCTGCAGTAAAAATTTTATTGTTAGGAAAAGGTACTAAATCGTTTCAAAAACATTATAGTAATTACTTACCAACGTTTTCACATCCAAAATAACACATAAAATAATTTTTGGACGGCATAATTTCCAATAAAGACCTTTAAATAAGCAGTGATGCGTTTTTGGCAGAAAAATTTGAAAATTTATGACAGATACTTATATATATTACAGTGTATCATTTGCGACATCTAGTGAATAATGATATAAAACTAATTTTTGTTGTCCAATGCTTGCAATGAGATGACGCTCTCGGCGACCTAAAGAGTGCTTCTTAGAGAGTTTCACCCCCCTGGAGTAGTTTTTGAGAAAGAGTAAATGAGTTGACATTGGGAAAATTGATTTTTATTATTGCATAAGAATAAAGGAGAAATATCGTCGTTAGTTATAATAGCTAAACGTTACTAAATAGTATAAAACAAAGTCGCTTTCTCTGTCTGTTCCTATGTGCCTATATCCCTTTGTATGCTTAAATCTTTAAAACTACGCAACAGATTTTGATGCGGTTTTTTAATAGAGTGATTGAAGAGAAAGGTTTATATATATAATCTAACATATTATAAACTTTTATTATAAACATTCAATATGAAGTAAAGAAATATTATCATTTTTGAGGTTTCCAATGTGATGTCGTAAATAATTAGAATTATTTTCCGTTTACATTGCAATCGCAGGCCGAACCCTACAATATTTGTCAAAATAATGTACTAAGTATTTGTACACCTTGAAAAGGTCTACAGAAAACTCCGCGATGGTATACATATTATGTCTATCTCTTATGGACCCACAATAGCATTTTTTTGACATTTTCTTCATTTGTAATTTAAATGAACATTTTCGAAGATATTACAGATTTAAAATGCAGGTATAGCGATTGCGCGCTTTGTCTTATAGCACTTCGAATTTAGCTGCAATTGGACGGGTTTTTTTTCACATGGCCAACTATATGTCGCTTTATCAAGACTAACCTCTAAAGAAAACATGTTTGTATTGTGTAATGAAGATTCTTTCTTTATGACAAAAAAGCTGTGAATGTTGTATATAAAGACATTCTGTAATTAATTGTAAAAATAAAATACTCAGGGAAAATGTAAAAGTAAATAAGTAAAAATGTAGTATATGAATTTAGATATTCCAAAGATAGCAGGGAATCTTCATGGTATAGGGAAAGGGGAATTGTTTTTTTTTATACAGAAAAAAGCTCATTATGGGTACCGCCGCCCGACGGGGACAGGCGGCAGTTATGTCGGACTCGCACCGACTAAAACGACCTGTGTGCTCCACCACGGTGCCGATGGCAAGGACAGGGTATCATTGTACATATTGCCCCCATCCCGCCAACAGCTCTAATCCCAGAGAACAAACACCTTCTTCGGGTAGGGGCCCCTCGAAAGAGAAGCCCCCCTCCGCTAACCGGTGCATCGGTAGCACCAGATGCACCGACCGCCTCGAGGACCTGTAAGCCAGGCGTCCGATATACCCCGTTCGGAACACCCGAAGGTCCCCAGTTAGGGCGGCAGACGATGGGCTTGGGCGAGTCACTAACACCTGGACACACCAGCAGCAGATTGGATCCAGAACAACAGTTCGTGGAACCGCTCCGCCGCCTCCCTTCACCTCCCTCCGCAGAACAAACGGTCACGGTCCACGGTCACTCCCTGCCCACCGTGTTTGTTATGTCACGGTCAACAGGGAGCAACCGCGCCCCAAGTAGGGGCCCCAACGCCTTGGTGGGCGTTTCCGCTCCCACCGGGTAATTTTTTATAGAGGTTTTCTTCCTCGCAACCCGAAGGTCCCCGTTCCCATTGCTGGGCTTCCGGGTTTCGCCGACGGTGGCCGTAACCATGTCCAGCCAGACTTAGAGTAAGTCCAACCGGATCCGTCGCTCATTAGGGACCCCACCCCAACCCTTAGGGTCATTAGGGACTCCCCCGGAGTCCCCGGTCTGTCCAGATTGCCCTCTGCTAATCAGAGGGACAACTGGATTGGCCACCCCACAGTGGTCCGTTCGCCAAGACTAAGCTTGCCCAGGGTGCGCCACGAGGAGGCCGACCACTTTGGCACCCCAGGGGAATTGTTTTACTCCAAATTTGACGCGTGTGGGTCACGGGCAGTAATGAATAAAACAAAACTGCTGGATAGATTTTAATCATTTTTTTACTGAGTGACATAGGCTATATATTTTATACCCGTGCGAAGCCGGAGCGGGCCACTAGTTATTATTATATAACACATCACAAAAAGTGCAGTAAAACGCCGCTAAAGAAGTTTTCACTTCAAAAATATATATCGAGATATTTACTTGCCTGTTGGCGCAGTTAGTAGTGACGCTGCCTTCAGCTCCACAGGTCGTAGGTTCGATTCCCGCCAAAGGCCAACATTTTCTTCGAGCCTGGGTGTATATATGTATTTAAAAATATATAAGTATATATTTACTAGTTATCTGTCACCCATAACACAAGTATTAAGTTACTTTGGGGACGGACGATCCTGTGTGTAAGTGTCGCATATATCTATTTATTATTGATCTTCTTCTTCTTCTTCTTCTTCAACCGATGGACGTCCACTGCTAGACATAGGTCTCTTCATGGAAACTTCAGAACACACAATTTTGTGCCGCTTGTATCCGCGACCCTTTCGAGGTCGTCTGTCCATCTAGTAGGGGGTCTTATCAATAATATACCTTCGTGGCATTATTATTGATAGCATAAATAAATTGTTCAATGGTTAAATTTACATAAGGCTATCTTTAAACAGTTTCGGCATTCAAGCAAACTTCTCAACTCATATCTTTAGACCCAAAGTAATACAGAACAACAGATATTACAAACGAAATACACAAAGGAAATCTTGAGAATACGTTAAGGATATTTTCCACTTATTCAAAACGACTTTTGAATGTTCAGTCGTGCTATATTGTGTTAACTTTAGACTGAATAGTTAAGTAATGATGTTCCCGTCTCGAAGTTACTTTTATATTTTGCAAAATAGAGTTTGCGAGTTCACGTTGGCTTGTTTTATTTTATGCTCATGGTTTATTTATTTCAGTTCATAAGTATAGTACTTCCGTCGTGTCCGGTAGAGTAGAATAGAAAAGCTTCATTTCTTACCGAGTTGTATAACGCGACTAAGGAGGGTTGACCCGCTGTGTGATATCCAGCTGAGTAGAATAGACCAATTTCATTTTTATCAAAATGTCGTAAAAGGTGACTAAGGTAAGTTGACCCGTCGTATGGTATCCAGCTGAGTACAATAGATCAGCCTCGTTTCTTGCCGAGATGTCATAAAAGGCTACTAAGGTAAGTTGACCCGCTGTGTGGTATCCAACTGAGTAGAATAGACCAATTTCATTTTTATCGAGGTGTCGTAAAAGGTGACAAAAGTAAGTTGCCCGCCGTGTGGTATCCAGCTGAGTAGAATAGCCCATCCTCATTTCTTACCGAGGTGTTGTAAAAGGCGATTAATGTAAGTTGGACGTCAGGCAGTTGGCCGGTCGTAAAATAAGCCAAAACATATAACAACATGTTTGAAACATACTGACCCCACTTAGAGTGGGATAAAGGCAGAAGAACGATGATGATAAGTGTACGACCATTTCTATACATTAGCTAACATCTATATATATAAAAGAAAGTTGGTCTTAGTTACACTATTTATAACTCAAGAACGGATGAATTAATTCGGCTGTAAATTGGTGGAGAGGTTGCTTAAAACTAGGAGACGGACATAGGGTACTTTTAGGACTTTTTATCCCGTCAAGTTACTATAAAACGTGGTATAACAAAAACGACTATGACATGGAAAAACAAAACATAAATGACAGCTAAACGTAATTTTGTCTTTTGGTAAGTATGTTAAAAATTTGACAATTATCAAAATAGTAGTAGCTATAAAAGTTACTACATAGTATAAAACAAAGTCGCTTTCTCTGTCTGCCCTTATATCTCTATGTTTGCTTAAATCTTTAAAACTACGCAACAGATTTTGATGCGGTTTTTTTTTAATATATAGAATGATTGAAGAGGAAGGTTTATATGTATAATAAAATTCAATATGGAGTAGAGAAATACTGTGATGTTCACTGAGTGACATAGGCTATATGCTTTATACCCGTGCGAAGCTGGGGCGGGACTCCTAGTAAAGGATAAAAAAATCTCAGTTCACTTCTAGAACAGTAAAAACGGTTGAGGCGGAAAATGAAGACAATTAACATTTTAAATAATTTATAGAATTAGGCGTTACTTTCCGGAGATCCATAATACAAAAGTTATAAATAAAATTATTTTCCTATAATCCAGGATGAATTGAAATGTGAAAAAAAAGAACAACTAACGTTCTGAAGTTTTTCGGAAAAAAATAGAGTAAATATTTTTTATTCAAATAAAATGTTTTCTAAAAGTAATTTTCTTTCTCATAAATCATTTTATTATGTACTTAAAAATAATGTCACAAGGAACGACGAGTCAGCAGCAAAACATTATAACTTTGTTATTCAGGTACTTGTCAACGAGAAATTTTCGTTCTTTTATAATGGAAATAAAAGTTATATTGTATTTTATTAATGTTTGTATGTCTACTGTAATTTTGAGTTTCGGAGATCTGTAATATTTCCATCTGTTGTGGTTCTTCAATTGGAAAGAGGAAAATATGAATTGTAGTTATGAAAAAACCAGAAAAAAACTAAGTGGAAACTGAAATGGTCTAATAAAAATTTTAATGGTTTTCGTGTACAAAACTCTCTCTAAATCCGAATCTAATCATACATACATCCTCCTGCTTATACCACTTTCAGTTGGGTCGGCATAACGGCCGCCTACCTGACGTCAACTTACCTAAGTTGTATTTTACGGCAACTCTGTAAGAAAGAGGGTGGTCTATTTTACTCAACGGAGACTACACAGTGACTTACCTTAGTCACCTTTTACGATATCTCGGTAAGAAATGAGGTTGGTCTATTCTACTCAGCCGGATAACACACGGCGGAATTTAACGTAAAATATAAAGTTTCATCTTTTGTTATAACATTTTCTAAGGATAGCAAATAATGTTTAAAGCTTAGGAATACATCTAAATTTTTTAACATTTCACAGCCTTTTTATAAATAATAAATCTATAACGAATAAACATGTTTCAAGTTCTTATACAATATAATTAGAAAACATTTCTTACACCAATATACTTTAGGATTCGTCATATTGGCGTAACGCTTATCGAACCGAGATTCGATTTGCTACGACGTAGATATCTGCTACGGTTATCTTTTTATATTACAGCTACTATTTGATACGGAGATTTTTAATACAAAATGCGAAAATATATTCCGATATTAATGTCTGGGGTCACCAATGTCACGGCTAATTTATTTGTATTCCAAGACTACTTACCTAGTTAGAACCTACAGTTGTGAGCTAAGTCAGTTATACGAAAGGTGGTTTTAATTAAACATTGAAATATACATTAACATTTAGAAACATAAAATCTGGGATACCGAGCCCTTTGGGTACTTTTGCTTGTTTTTTTAGAAGACATCAAAACATTTAATATGAAAAAAAAAACGAAAAAAGGACTGTAATATTTGTACTCGATCCGGAGTATTTTCAGTTCTTTAGACCGCCAGTTCACAACTGAGCTATTATAACTTTGCAAGTGACAGCGTAATTACCGTTTGTTTTTTAATAATATTGTACCAGTTTTTTAATGCCTAAACAGAATAATAAATCGAATTTTTTTAATGAAAAATCCCGCTCCCGAATTTCCCTACATACTAAGTTTCATGAAAATCGTTGCAGCCATTTCCAAAATTTAGATTATATATACGAGCTTAACTCATTTAAAGATTTAAGATATTGCCGTGTTGCGAATATCACAATACAATTGTAAATATTGGTATTGTTTTTTTTTCTTATTTTTTTTTAAATACCTTGTAAAGGATTAATGTACCAGTTGAATTATAGCTCAAAAATTAATGTTACTACAAGTCATAAGATTGAATATAAAATACAATGTTCTCAAACTTATATTAATTAACTTATTGAGGGTTGTTCTGTATTTGGGTCAAAACTTCTACGCCATTCCACAGATAGTTAAGTTTAACAAACTAATTAGTTCACTGCATCGCATCAGACAAATTAACGTGCCCTATCATGCTCTACGATCAGGCCAATTTAGTCTGCCTTAAGTTCTAATAAAAACTAAAAGGCATCATGCATATACAAGAATACATAATAAATATATGAGACACTTATACACACGGTCGTCCGTCCCCAAAGTAAGTACTTAATACTTGTGTATTGGTAGATAGAGAACTGGTAAATATATACATATATAGTTTTAAATACACACTTAAATACATATACACACCCAGGCTCGAAGACTAATTTTTTTTTTATAAAAAATGCCTCAGCGGGAAACGAACCAACGGGCCAGTCTGGGTATTTAGAACTCCTAACTCTAGGTAAAGTATTTCTGTTACTATCCAACTGCTGGGCATCAGCCCCCTCTCACTGTGTTTGGAGATTGATTGGCGCTAAAACCTACCACGCTGCTCCAATGCGGATTTGTAGGACACATATCCCTAAAGTTCTCTAGACATATGCAGGTTTCCTCACGATGTTTTCCTTCACCGACAAGCGTGTCAATAATTGTAATTATCAATTAGACACATTATAACAGAAAATCTCATTAGCTAGTTCGCCCATTCCACATTTGAGTTATTAAAACTTTACACATGACAGCAAAATCAAGCTTTACATTCTATTTATATTTTAGCAGTTTTTTCAGTCCCAAAAACAAGGATAAAACGACATTTTTTTTATGAAACCTAACTAGATTATCAACAATTTATCGTCCCCGAAACGCTCTACATACTAAGTTTCATGAAAATCGTTTGAGCCGTTTACGAAATTCAGAATGAATACAAAATTTAAATTAAAAGATTTAAATATTATAGAAAGATGTGGATTTGACGAGAGGGAAGCAGATTACGTAGTAATAAGCCAATAAAGTATAATAGATGAGCAATCAAGCCGATTATAATAATATATAATAAAAAAAATTATATATATAATACGTAAAAAAAAATATAATAAAGCCAATAAATATTGGCTTTATTATAAATTATTTTATTATAATTATTGGTATTGTTTATAAAGTGACCTATAAATAAAATAAATAAAAGGTCTAAGGGCTTTTTTCACAAGTTACTGATAAAGTGTCAGATAGTTAACTAATAAACTAAGTAATAGATAAATGTCTCTAAAAAGAAATAAAATAGAGGCCATTTTGAAATAGGTGTTTGCTATCCATGTCCATCCAATGATCTACCTGTTAACTTTAAGTGCTCAATAAGCCTATCAGAAACCTGAGAAACGCACAATTCCGAGATATGCATGAGATATGTTCCAAATAACCTGACAGTTTATTGGTAACTTGAGAAACAGGCCCTAAGACTTTAATGAAAAGAAAATCCCATATAAAAACTTTTTCCTAAAATTTTCAGCAATGTTTTTCTCATACTTTCGTCCACAATTTATGAAAATTGACTTAAATGCGAGTTGTATTTAAATAAGGATTACTGCCGTACTCTACTGTGCTTGGTGTCGCGTTTCACTCCGTAGGGATGTTAAAAAGGAAAAGTAGGACTAAATAAGTAATGTTATTATGTTGCGAAAGAGCAGAGACTTTATTTTATATCTTATAATTTTACGGATTCTTAGTAATTCAATTCTTATTTATAGAATTAGGCGTAGCGGAAATCCATAATACAAAAGTATATAATAAAATAATTTTGCTATAATCCGCGATAAGGTAAACATTTCTATTTACCTACATATAATGCTAAATTAGCGGCGTGATATCCGGTTGAGTAGAAAAGACCACCTTCTTTCTTACTGAGGTGTCGTAAAATACTACTAAGGTAAGTCGTCGTCAAGTATCTTTTATTATTTATCTCTTTTTCTTCTATTTTCTCGATTATCGAGAAAGCAAACTTTAGACCCTGTAACATTCTCTATTTCATATTGAAAGCATTTTAGAACTTCTAAAGTCTAATGATGTTTGATTTAATAAGGCTTTTGAGAGAACTTGCTGGATTAATAAAGGATGATCGATAATGATTTTTTATACAACCAAAGATATATAAGACATTGCTGCGCTATTTCGAATGGAATAGCGCAGCAATGACCCAAATTATTTTCTTCTTTTTTTAATATGTCTATAGATGTGTATGTATGCGTGTGTGTATATATAATTTAAAAAAAACAAAAATTAAGTGTAGGTTAAGGTACTAACATATAGGTTAAGCTACTAACTAATGAGTCTTTGTTACTTGATATATTAATAATAAATAAATAAAAATAAAATAAATTGTTCAATTAATTACCATTACAAACAATAATTTATTTAATCCATTCATATAATACCGAGGTCCAAGACTGTTATTATTTACCATTAGAGAGATATTATAACGCCTAAAGGTCCTTTATGATAACGTGGTTCACAACATCATTAAGATTAATTTTGGTTTTCCTTTGGTTTTTCTGTCACAAAAGTAAAAATTTTAAACTCCGGTAGTTATAGGATCTAAAAAAATATGGCGTAAAGTTATTTTATGCTAAAAGCGACCATTTTTATGCGCCGAATGTAATAAACATTGATGGTGTCCTAATAATGAAAAAATAAGTATTATTAAAGTATTTCAGAGTGGCTGTAGAATGAAACAAAAATAGTAACGGCCATTCTTATATTATTTGCATAGAATCTTGTTTAATTATTTTTTTTCATGTCCGTCGTTCTTTACTAAGAGTACAAAAGAGTGAAAGAATTAAAATATTCTTGGAATGAAAAGGTAGGTAATTACTTTTCATAGACAGTATAAAAAATAATGTAGAGGTCTATTATTTCTTTAATTAAAATAATTTATTAAAATGTTCTATGACAAATATTAATTAAATTCAGGTATTTAAATGCAGTATTATACGCACTATATGGGTGTTTTTATCATTATTCCCCTGTCCTTATCCCACTCTAAGTGGGGTTGGCCCAACATGCTTTAAACATGATGTCACGTGATTTGACTACGTATTTTACGACCGGCCTGACGTCAACTCATCGTTTCAAGATCTGACTACATACTTTAAACATAAACAAAATAGTATCAATGTTTATGTATATCTTTAATATTTAAATGAGTTAATCTTGTATGTATATATATATTTTCGGAATCTCGAAAACGGCTCCAATGATTTTCCTGAAATTCAGCATGTAGGGGGTTTTAGGGGAGAAAAATCGATCTAACTAGGTTTTATGTAAAAAAAATCGTTTTATCCCTGTTTTTGGGCATTACAAATAGTTAAATTTATATTATTACACTATTTTTGCCATTAACTGTCAAATCAGCGTAGCTGTTTCGGGGAACGGGTAGTCTCGAAATTTTTTTTTTAAGTTTTTTTTTTTATTTTGTAAAAAATTACCGAGCAAGGCTCGTTTAACCTGGTACTAATTTATATGTGTGAAGAGGTTCCTATATTCGGTATCAATTGGATTAATTCTGAATTGAACCAAGTAATTGTTATATCCCTTTTATGTACAAGATATACGGAGTGGCATTCAAAATAATTCAGATCATGCTTCAAAGGTACTCCTAACAATTATATATAAGATGGAGATTAAATTGAACAATTCACGGGAGAATATGAGGCTTGTCATGTTCACAAAGCACTGCCTACTTTACCGGCGTAAGTACGTTAATTTATAAAGGCTTCATATTATTTGCATTGAAGCTCTCCCTTGAAAGCTTTTATGCGTTAGGATAATATGTTCGTGGTAGAACACCAATTGTTATCTTACTTACATTTTTTATCTATTATCTATCTATAATTATTATAAAACATCATCCTCCTGCCCTTATCCCACTCTTAGTGGGGTCGGTACAACATTTTATAATCATGTTGCCACATGATTTGGCTGCGTATTTTTACAACCGGCCGCCTGTCTGTCGTCAACCTACATTAGTCGTATTTTACGACTCCTCGATAAGAAAGAGGGTGGTCTATTTTACTAAACCGGATACCACACGGCGGTCTATACGTATTATAAAACAAAGACCTCAAAATCTAATATACGGATCTTTTACTGATTTTACTAAAAGCTTTAAGGTTTAGTAACTAGAACATTACAGTTTTATGTAAATTGACTGAAATACATCGGTGATTGACTGGACTGAGTGATTGACACCGATTTCCACACGGGCGAAGTTGCGAACGCAGCTAGTTTATATATAATAATAATTATATAAAAATAAATTCAAATACAAATAATTCTTTATTCAAATTGGCTTTTACAAGCATTTTAGAATCGTCAAATTACAATGAACTATGACTAGTTCGGAAAGGTGCTCTTACCTAGAAGAACCAGCAAGAAACTCTGCGGTCACTCTTTTCTTAACAAAACCTAAGTGTAGTACATTTAACTTAATGTGACATTTCCAAACTGTCAGTTGTCATTAACTCTCACAACAGGAACCGAGTTGCCAAGTTAATATTGTGTACAAGTAATTAAACAACCATTAGTTACGAAGTTGTTTGTTCAAGACTGCGTAGTGAACTAATGGCGAGAGCGTATATTACCATAACCATGAGATAAGATGTAACCAAATATTACAAGCTTTTATTATCAGCATTTAATTTTAAGGTTTTTATTTATTTATTTCTTTTTATACTTATAATTAGAAAAGAAAAAGTGAAAGTAAAAAAGCACATGTATAAAGGGAGACTTATCCCTAAAAAGGCTCTCTACCAGTCAACCTTTGAGTAACAAAAGGAAAGGGGCAAGAATTGAAGAAGAAAGAGAATACGGGTAATATAGAGAAAAAGAAAAAGTTGGGCTTTGCCCAACATATACAAGCTACTTCTATGTTACTTTAGTCACATTGTCAAATGTCTAAAGCTTGTGGAATGTTTTATATGAAAAGAAAAAAATAATCATTTATAGATAGATAGCTGTTAAAGCCCAGCGGTGAGACCGTGCGACTCTTTCAAAGAGGAGTCACGGGTTCAAACTCCGAGCAGGCACCAATAAGTTATTCTATTTAAACTTATGTGCCTTATTGATTATCACACGCTTGTCGGTGAAGGAAAACATTGCGAGAAAACCTGCATATCCCTTGAGAATTTGGAACATATATGTAACCTACCAATCCGCATTGAAGCAGCGTGTTGGGTCGTTACTCCAATCATTATCTCCATATATGGAAAGAGGAAGCTTATGTCTAGCAGTGGGATAATGAGAAGCCATTACTTATTATATATTTATATGGGTTTTTGAAAATAGTAATAAAAATAGAAACAACAAGCGGTGATATCGCAAAAAATGGTGAATTTGGGACAAATAAGGGAACGTGATCATTGGGTAAAGAAAGTTTTGCGGGTGGATAGAATACTCGTCGAAGCAGCATCTAATAGGACAAATCTATATTAATATATAAAGCTGAAGAGTTTGTTTGTTTAATTGTTTCAACGCTCTAATCTCAGGCATTACTGGACCGATTTCAAAAATTCTTTCAGTGTAAGATAGTCCATTTATCGAGAAAGGCTGTAGACTATACAATATCACGCTAAAATTAATAGGAAAGGAGCAGCAATAAAAAATATTACGGAAATTTAAAGCTTTCCTTGCGTGCACTGAGTAAACGGTAATAGTTATTCAAAGTTCATGTATTACAAAATTGTTCCTCTCTAAAAGTTCTAAATAAAAGTCCGTGACAGCATATGTCTAGATTTTAAGGTTAACCATTTTTATGGTTATCAAAAGACTATATTACGGTTTAATCTTTCCACGCGGGAACCGCTGGCTATTGCTAGTTTTATATGAGGATGAGGTCTGAAAGAAAATTATGAAATCATAGGAAAATATAAACAGCTACTTAAAGTATGAGTTTCGTTTCTTTTACGGGTTAGAATGCTAGAGTTTCTTACGTTTGGTTAAACTTATAGCCGTAAGAATGGTGGGAAACAAGCCGAGTGGTCGATCGCATAGCCGCTGCTCTCACTTACAACCACTAAGGTAAAAACTTGGACCGAAAAGAATAGAAGGCTATAAGTTAGCAATATATTTTACATACCACTATATGTGAAGGTTATAGACCCAAACAAAGTGCAAGTTGTGGTTATCTTTAGGTGGATCTACATCAAAATATCAATGTGACCTGTCAAAGTTATGTAACTTGTTGGCTAAGTTTAAAATGTAACCCGTTTATGATTCATTAAATAAATGTAATTTAAAGAATTGGGCGTTACTGGGCAGTTCCATAGAACAAAAATAATGAATTGTATTACTGTAATTAGCGATTAAAGAAAAACTATTAAATTCTAAATTAATTAATGTCTTCATAAATAACATAAAGTGTGAAACCTATTTCCAATTAGACAGACAAGTTTTCTAGTCGCAAATGAATAAATAAAAAAAAATCTTATTATATTTTCGGAATATACTTTCTTATTTGTTACAAATTAAATAATTATTACATTATATCAACTACAAAAGTTAACGACAACCACGTACAAGCGATTTATTTTAGGTTTGACATAGTAGACATATGACGTCCTCTTAAACTGAAGATAATAAGTCACGATCAGTAAGGCTGAATTTCGCTAACATTGATCTAGAATTAAATACTACAGTTGGAGAGCTATACGTAGGCCTGTACGCTTGCCACAATAAATAATAAGAGGAAACATGAAACTCGTATACTTATCTTTGTCTAATCACATATAAAAAAGAGAGACAGAACACACTTATTTGTTTTCTCTTTATTGTAATATATCACATTATAGAGTAGCTTCTCTACTCTAAGTACATAAACTCTATTAGTATATTGCAACTATCGCTTTGTCATTGACATAACTAATAAACGATGAAACTATATCGCCCCATCCTGGTATCCGGCTTAGAAGAATAGACCACCTTCATCTCTTACCAAGGTGTCGTAAAATACGACTGAGGTAAGTTGATGTCAACCAGGCGGATGGTCGTGATAAATGAATGAGAAGCAAATGCGAATATTTCCTTTCTCTTTATTTCTTTTATAAGGCACATTAAAGGCACAAAAATAATAAAGAGTTAAGCTAATTATTGGAAAATATATGTTTATTCACTACAGGGTTTTTGTTGCTTCACCGTTTACATATTGAATACCTTATACCATGTTCAAGATGGAGTTTAAAGTTTGTTTTAAAACAAAGATTTACAGTATTTGTTCAACATCAGAGTTCTGAAATCCTTACAACTTTCAAACCTGTTTAGCTGTAAGAGAGAACTTTTCTTTGCGTTTACATTTAACTTTAAAGGTAAAATCTGTTTGCGTTTAATACTGGGTAAATTTTTTAATTTTCCTTAGAGCTGTCATCCCCACTGACCGTCTCAACGATTGTTCTTTATAAGTTAAACCATAGACTTAATTATTTAGTTGTTTGAGGTTTGGTGGAATGTTTCTGACAAGTTTGCTTTCAGAAATTAATTCTGTTTTTTTGTTAATCGGGTGTTTTATAGACGCTAATGTATACTGAAATTAATTTTATTCGAATTTCTTTTTTTTGGACGCAATTTTTTTCTGTCCGTTACGAAACTTGACTTGTTATTGTCGTAAGTCCTATAAACAGTTACAGTTGTTTAAGACAGCTATTGTCTTATATAAAAGACAATAGCTTAAATAGCTTAAAAAGAAAAATAAGTTACGCACTCTTATCCTACAGCTCGGCAAAGGCCTCCTCTCATATTTTTTTCGGAGAGAAACTTTGGACCTAGATCCACCACACTGCTTCAATGCTGATTTGTAGGTTTTCCATATCTCCAGAATTCTCTAGACATATGCAAATTCCCTCACGATAATTTTCTTCAAGCTAGTGATAAATTGCAAATATCAATACACATAAGTTTTACCAATAAAAAACTCTTTGGTCCCTTGGGTTTGAACCATTAAGTTAGTTACTTTAGGAACGGACGACAGTGTGTGTAAGTGTATAAAAAATTGGATTTAATTTGATTTGATTTGTCTGTTGAAGAGCTCAGCTTTTACATAAAGTAGCAAAGTAATAATATTAAAACATGCTAATATTATAAATTATGAAAAACAAACGACAAAAAATAATTTATTTCATGTGGCATATTACATATTTACATAGAAAATACAAGCCAGTAAATTATCAGAGGTGCAATTTCCGCATACTTTGTAACCACGGAAACTCACCTCCACGATAATTTTTATATATTGCGAGGGAGTGTCACTGGAACGGAGGGAACATTAATGAGATTTCGTATCGCGTAACTGTATACTAGCGTTGTTGATAGAGTTAAGTCCTCAGAATATACGTCGTAACATCGTCACTAGGTGTCACCTTTCACCTTTGGCTTAACCTACATACGCATACATATAAACAAGAACTAACAGTGTTTGACTAAACAGTATTTGCTCAATTAATTATACTCTTGCTCTTTTCCCTCTCTAAGTGGGGTCGGCAAAACATATTACAAACATGTTGTCACATGATTTGGCTACATATTTTACGATGACGTCGTAGAATACGACTCACTCGTATTCTACGAAAACTCAGTAAGATATGTCATAAACATGTTGTCACATGATTTGGCTAGGTATTTTACGACCGGCCGCCTGCCTGACGTCAACTTACATTAGTCGGCTTTTGCGACACCTCAGCAAGAAAGAGAGTGGTCTCGGCCACATACTACACGGCGGGTCAATGTACTTTAGTCGTTTTTTACGATACCTCGGTAAGAAATGAGGGTGGTCTATTCTACTCAACTGGATATCACACGGTGGGTCGACTTAATTTAGTCGCTTTTTACTATACCTCGGTAAGAAATGAGGGTGGTCTATTATACTCATCCGGATACTACACAGCGGGTCGATTTACCTTAGTTGCTTTTACGACGCCTCAGTAAGAAATCAGGGCGGTCTATTCTACTCAGCCGGATCCTACACGGTGGTTTTTTTTGTTAAAGCTTATGTGTCTAATTGATAATAACAATTTATTCATCTCTTTTCTATAAAGAAAATATCGTGAGGAAATCTGCATAGCACTAGAGCAGCGTTTCTCAGCCTTTTTAGTCCACGGAGCCTTAACAAATCAAGCACACGGACCCCCTCAATAAAATAAGCAGCAAAATAAACGGATTAGGTTTTTTTTTTTAATAATGTGTGCTCAGATCACATTTTTTCGTCACAAACTGGTTTGCTGATTTTTCGTTTTGCGGCCCTTTTCCATTTAATGAGCGATTTATGTATGGTCCAAAGATGACACCGCGGGCCCCATACATATTAGGTTAGGAAACGCGGCACTAGAGAATTCTTGGAATATGTGTAACGTACCAAACTGTATTGGAGCAGCGTAGTAGGTCTTAACTAATCCTTCTCTCCAAAAACGGAGAGATGAGTTGGATAGAAACAGGCCGTTACTTTTACTTTTACTTTGATATTATTTTAACGGACATGATATACGATAAGCTTTATGGGTAGACGTCATATGAATGAGATGTGTCACTCCCGCACATAAACGTTATCCGGCTTTTAGTTCAATCCGTAAAGCCTTTTAGAGTGCCCTCTAAAATAACCGGCTTAACGGTAGGAGCTTTTATTTTATATTCGGATTTGAAAACAATATAGAAAAATTTCCTGAATGTATGGAAAGGATTTAAAGCAAGTCCTAATGGACGTTACATAAAGCGCTTTACGCGAGTTTTTCTTATTTTTAATTTTTATTTGTAATTTTTTCGTCAATTTGTAATATTTGTACGATTTCAATCAATCCACATTATAAGTAAATTTAAAAAAAAATAGTTTTTTTTAAATATTAAAGATTTTAAAGTAAAGTAAAGTAGCGGCCTGTATATTCCACTGCTGCGTATAGGCCTATCTGTTTCTGGAGACAAAGGTCTTAGCTTCAAGACCTAACCATGCTGCTCCAATGCGGATTGGTAGGGAAATCATATCCCTAGAATTCTCTAGAGATATGCAGGTTTAGTCACAATGTTTTCCTTCTCCGAACAACGTGTTATAAATTGCAATTAGCAATACACATAAATTTTGTAATGGAAAAACTCATTGTTGCCTGCCCGGGGTTCAAATCCGTGATCGCCTCTACAGAGTCGCACGGTGTCACCGATGCGCTATCGCAGCTTATTACTTATCACAGTTGATTAAAGGTTTAGTACCATATTATTTTAAGTACCTCGTTGACCGAGCCTTGCTCGGTAATTTTTTACGAAATAAAAAAGAAACCTAAAAAAAAGGAAAAAATAGTATGGTAGTTGGGGCTCAATCCTAGGTATTTTAATTTCCCGAGACCGCCCGTTCCTTGACTTGACAATTTACGGCAAAAATAGTGTTTTATATTAAATTTAAATGTTAATAATTTTTTATGCCCAAAAACAGGGTTAAGACGAATTTTTATAAAACCTAGCTAGATCGATTTGTCTCCTCGAAAACCCCCCTACATGCTAAATTTCAGGAAAATCGTTCGAGCCGTTTCCGAGATTCCGAAAAAATATAAATGTATACATACATACAAGGTTAACTCATTTAAATATTAAAGATTAAGGTATTACTATTACTTAAGTAAATTAATCACAACTGGCTAATGTAACTTACAAACGCCTTCATTTCTTAAAGTTTTGTTAATTTAATAAATGTTAGACTTAAGACTTTAATTTGATTCAGTGAACCTAGTCTTCGTTTCATAGACTCTATTTCGAACCATCCTTGTAAATAATTAATAATTCCGTTTGATAAATTACTGTTAATGAGTTAATGTGCTTTTACAATTCGCTTGCCTTCCTTGGAAAAATGAAGACAATTTGGTTTGATAAATTATGCCAACTGTACTTCGTGTCGCATGATGAATGAGTGAGGATCAAAGCGGTTCAAGATTTATGAGTGTGATTGTACAAAACCCTCTATGTAAATCATGCGTGATACCCGAATTATAATATCCCTGGAGATAATTACGCTTCGTATTAATATTAGAGAAAATGCTAAGGACTCATATAAAGTGCACTGTCATTTTTTGAACTGTTAGTATGTTCTTTTGTCAGGTCAGATAGAATAGTTAGAATTTTTAATCAACGTACTAAAGTACTAATCTGAGCTATCTTATTGCAGAGTAATACATTTTTATTGTGGAAAGGAGATGTTTATTAGGCTAATTTAGCCACTTCTAGGTGGACTGACCGGTTACACTTACCCACAAAATTCTCTAGAAGCATGCAATAGCCGTGTGGTATCCGGCTGAGTAGAATAAACCATCCTCATTTCTTACCGAGGTGTTGTAAGAGGCGACTAAGTTAAGTCGACCCACCGCGCCGTGTTGTATCCAGCTAAGTAGAATAGACCAACCTCATTTCTTACCGAGGTGTCGTAAAACGGAGACTAGGGTAAGCTGACCCACCGTGTGATATCCGGTTAGTAGAATAGACCACCCTCTTTCTTACCGAGGTGTCGTAAAACACGACTAAGGTAAGTTGACGACAGGCAAGCGGCCGGTCGTAAAATACGAAACCAAATCACGTGACAACATGTTTATAACAATTTGTGTCGACTCCACTTAGAGCGGGATAAGGGTAGGAGAATGATGATAGGGAGAGGAGATATGAGAATTAGACTAACTTAGCTATTTCTATGCGAAATGACAGGTTACACATAACCCCACATTCTGTAGAAGCATACAAATTGCCTCACGATGTTAACATTACCATAAAGGACATTTCAAATTTTATACAAATTATTTATATCCATAGAATAACACACTGTAGTCCGAAAACATATAAAATTGGTCCTCTAAATCTGAAAAATAATAGTTATTTTTCAGTTAGGTAACGTTTTTCCTTTTAACTCTATACTTGGTAAATATTGGCAATAGGCGCCTACTAGGTCAAGCACACAATAGGAACATCTTAAGTTAAATTAAATGTTTTCCTTAAGAACGCTTTCTACATCGTAAATCACTCTCTTGTATACTTAAAATATGACCCAGATAGTATCAACGTGAAACGCTGAGTCAAGAAAAAATATTGTTTCGTTGGTACAGTCGTTAAAGGAAGTTACGAGATAATATCTTTCCTTCCTATCCTACTAATATTTTTCAAATTCGAATTCAAATAAATCTTTATGCAAATTGGCCTTTACAAGCACTTTCGAATCGTGAAATTATACTGAAGCTACGAATGGTTCGGAAAGGTGCTGTTGCCGAGAAGAACCAGCAAGAAACTCAGCGGTCACTCTTTTCAAAATTAAGTATTACAATAATGGTTAAATTAATTAAGAACAAATTTAAAAAAAATACTATATAATCTAGTGCGTAGCTGGTCGCAATTTAAAACCAAGCTTTTTTATTGTCAACATAGATCTCAACAGTATAATAAGCTTTATGAATAAGTGTCTTTTTAATTGCTTTTTTGAACTTGTGTTAAGGCAAGTCCAAAATAGATTGTGGAGTTTATTATAAAAATGTATTCCGAAATATATGTATTATAAATGCGAAAGTTTGTGAGTATGGATATATATTTGTTACTCTTTCACGGCGAATCTGTTCAACCAATATTGATGAAATTTGGCGCCATTATTCCTTATATACTGGAATAACATATATGCTATAAAATCCTGTTAATTGTACAGGAATATGATTATACTAAAAGCGCCATCTATTATCAACCTATAACGCGACACCAGTTCACGCAAATGAAGTCGCGGATAAAAGCTAGTAAATTATAAATAAAAAAGTTTATCAGTCTGTTACGTTTTTATGGGTAATCCCCTAAACCGATATGAATGAAATTTGGGTCATCAAACTTTTTACATCAGGATAACATATAGGCTATAAAAGTTCTACTAATTCAACAGGAATAGTATGAAATTGAGAAATGCCACCTATAATCAATATATCAAGGTTTTTTTCTTTACGGTGTGCCAAAGTCATTCCACCTCGTAGGGGGTTTACCAACGCTACGTTACGATACGGGGTCGCCTTCCAACACCTTAAGACCGCAACGCCCATCGGTTCTCAGCACTATGTGCCTATGCTAAAAATTTAAAATTTATGTACTGCGAAAAGTATCCTTGGAAAATATACTAATAACCGGGCATTAGGAAACCGGTCTGTTCGAAATTGGATTTAGTTTATTTTGTATGCCAACGGAGCACACGTCTCTAGTCGTATATTCGAAAACAACGCGTGGAAATTGAATAACGTACGTGACGATTGTATGAGTAAAACACGAATGATATTTGTTCAGTATTGCGACAAGATCCCTTGTTGCGGCATTTTATGGATTTTATGTTCTTAGTTGAAGTATTTTATAGCACAGACATTTAAGATTTGATCATGATTCGCTTTTAATCACTAAGTGTTTTCAATGGTCATGAGTTTCATAGTTTTTGTGGCAATATAAATATTATTTGCTCAGGTACTATACAGAGATGTACTGAGAAGCAAATCTAGGTCTCGGTGATAGGCAACTCCACATTTTTACATTAAAAATATATGCCAAATATTCTAGGTAAAAATTGGCTTTAAATCGCTGCATATGAAATAAAATAATTCATTGTCATTATATATTAAGTTACTTAATAAACAATACTAACTATATAACGAACATCAATTTGGGTTCCTATAAATTTCAAAAAGGATGTATTTTCGAATAATATTTAAAGTTAATATGTATAAATGAGTTCCAACGGTTTACAAAAGAGGATGCATTAGGCCGTTCAAAATGGAAGCTTAGCTTAGCTTTGAGCAGGAAAGTGGATCCTGGCATAGGCCGGGTAAAAAGAATTACAAAGAATAAAAAGATTTAAATTCATAATATTAAAATTATATATAGAACATGCTAATATTTTATATTTTATAAGTTTTCATACACAGACGCTTAACTAAATTTCTCCCTGTATCAATTTAACCTTAACAAAGGTTAAATAAACTTAAATAATAAACAAAAATAATAAACTTAAATAATTAGCAGTACTTGTAGTATATAACTATAATTGTAGTGCGGTTTATGCACCTTGGAGCAATGAAAAAGTAGCAAATAATTTGCTCTCTATCTAAATGTTAACAAACATTAGCAATACACTACAAAATTATTCAAACGATTTCGAAATCCATTTTAGCGAAATAAATTTGTAAAATATACGAAGTTCTGCTCAATGCAGATCATTTGTTCGCGTAATTGCGTTCTCACATAACGGCTTTAGGTTTTATGGATTTTTTATACACTACCGCAATTCTTCATGACGTTATATGGATTTGGAAGAATAAAATGAATGTTTAATAGATAGAAATTCTCTTATATTTCCATTAAACTGAAAGATAAATATTATAATATAGTAAGTTGATCCACCGTGTATCCGGTTGAGTAGAATTAGCTTAGAGACTTAGCTCTTTCTTACTGAGGTGTCGTAAAATACGACTAAGGTTAGTTGACGTCTGGCAAGCGGCCGGTCGTAAAATACGTAGCCCAATCATGTGACAATATGTTTATAAGACGTTGTGCCGACCCCACTTAGAGTGGAATAAGGGCAGAAGGATGATCATGATGACGATATTTATTCTTTAAACAATATTGAAATGAAAAATCTAGAAAAGGTTTGGGATCATGAAATGTTTGTTTTCTTGAGTAAGATAAAATTCGTCTGTGCCCTGCATGTAGATTTATCGTAACTTTTTCCGGTATAGACCTCTCTTGTTTGGGTAAGGCCCAACAAATAAAAGCCGTATTATAAAACACAGTCCCCAAAAGCTGTCTGTCTGTATGTGATCGATTTTCTCAAAATCTACTGAAAGGATTTTTATATACTTTTTACTAAAAGGTAGTGCAATACCTCCGAATTGTTTAGGTTAATTCATTTGGGTTTTATGTAAATTATGTTGAGGAGGTCGCACGGTTGTAAAAAAATTCCCCTATTGGGATCTTACTCGCGTGTGTCGCGTAGACCAGCTGAGATACAGAAAATTAATGTACAACAAAATTGTAGATCTACAAAAATACGACTAAAAAGTTCGGAACAGTATGTCTTTATCTCTTGTGGTTAATTCACAATAACTGCAAAACTATAATATGCGATGAAGTAAAATAGAAAATATATATAATGCTAAATGTAGAGTGGAAAATCCGTTTTCATACCTGATACATTGATTCGCTTTGCGATTTTGTCGTGGAATCTATCTCATGATGATACTTCGGTTGCGGGGCAAGCATGTGTTTTAACGAATCCTGCAAGTATCAGGTATAAGAACGAATAGTACACTCTACATTAAGCATTATATATATTCTTTTCTTCTTTTATCGCGGATTTTAGCCAAAAAATATTTTTATTACTTTTGTACTCGTACAGCAAAATTCTAGATCGTACAACTCGTATAACAAAAATACTACAAAAAAGTTCGCGATAGCATATCTCTATCTCTTATGGTTAAATCACAATAACTACTTTTATCAAAATTTCAATTCGGGAAGATTTTGTGACACTCACACACACTTGATTTTCACGGGAAAATTCAAACGGGAATATTTTGTGACACTCACACACACTTGATTTTCACGCAGGTAAAGCCGCTGGCCCAGCTAGTTTTTTATATAACTACGTTATCATCAATATTTCGGTTTCCTTACCTCCCTGTCACATTTCCACAAATAATAAATCGCTGTCCGTAAAGTGGTGAGACGACATTGGCAGGATTTCATTCAATTTGTCATGGAGTGGACCAAACTTTTTTACGTTTATCCCTCTTCAAAAAAATTCTTATTGCTTTCTGTTTTAATATTGATGTCATAGATATGCTTGTCTGGAAGGTTTTCGTTTTTATTGATTTGATTTAATGTTTTTTTATTGATCAACTGAGAATGTCTGTAAAATTTTTACTGATTTTATAGAATTTGGCGTTACTTTGCGGGCATCTATAATACAAAAATAATGATACTATTACTTTGCTGTAATCCGTAAAAGCAAATAATAAATATATGTAATTCTAAATGTAGAGTTAAATTAAGTTTTGTAAATATGATGCTCAAATTTATATTAAGATTTTTTTTGAATTTGCGATTTACTTGTAAAGTCTTTCTTCCGATGATGTTTCGGTTACGGAGCGAAGCGATGGTTGAGATTGTCGTAGTGAATATGTGTAGTGTGGTGCTGGAGGTGTTCTGTAATACATGCGGTAACTAATTCTGCATGTATAAGGTATGAGGAACGGTTCCTAAACTTAGCACTACATAGATTTTCTTAACAAACGCAAATTATAGCTAAATAATTTTATCATTATATTTTGTACATTCGGTGTAAATAACTGAAGTACATGCAATTCCAATTTGTCTTAATTTTCGTTACATATTAATTGTTTGTCCCTGTTTTTGTTACATATAAACTGTTCTGTCAATCAATCTATCAATTAATGAGAAAAAAGCTTTTTTTAAACTGTGTTGAAACAATTGAACGAACCAAAAGCTATTCAATAGGAACAAATTGTCGTTGACAGCTGCTCTTGATGAATGGTAATGATCAACAAGTATTTATGTAGGTTTTATTTTCAATTAATGTATAGTGTGAATTTTTATTATGAATGTAGGTTTGATTTTGTTATGCGTCTTTATTTAAAGCCTAATACAAAATCTACATTTGGCTGCCGTGTGGTATCCGGCTGAATAGCATAGACCACCCTTTTTCTTACCAAGGTGTCGTAGAAGGCGACTAAGATAAGTTAAAGCACCTTGTGGTACCCGGCTAAGTAGAATATACCACCCTTTTTCTTACTGAGGTGTCGTAAAAGGCAACTAAGGTAAGTTGACGTCAGGCAGGCGGCCGTCCAATACCTAGCCGAATTATGTGACACCATGTTTATAACTTGTTGTACCGACCCCACATAGAGTGGGATAAGGACAATGATGGTGATATAAAATCTACATTTGGCATTTCATATATTTTCTTCTATCGCGGATTGTATTACATTTTCTTACCTTTATCCCTCTCTAGGTGAGGTCATTCATTATTTCATTCGATCATTCGTCAACTCTGGCGCTACTCCTTTTATATGCATATTTCTTCACCAATTCATCAATCTTGTTTCGGCTTTCCTCTTGTCATATATGTTATATTCATATTTAAAACTCTTTTGGCAATATGATTTTCATCCCTCATTAAAAGTCCATACCAACTTAACCTCGTACTTCTCATTTTTTCTATAAAGGGCGTAAATTTTACACTTCACCTAATATATTCATTTCGTATTCTATCAAATCTTGTTACACCACACATCAACCTTAACATTCATATCTCATTTCGTGCAACATTCTTTCATCCTTTTTTTTATTGCTCAACATTCTAATCCATACATTACAACAGGTCTATTGACCGTTTTATCGCGGATTATAGCAAATAATATTTTCCTTACTTTTGTTTTTCATTAAATTTAAGTTATTCATATATTACAACAAATCTATTTACCGTTTTATCGCGGATTATAGCAATATATTTATTTTATCATTACTTGTTCTTTATTCAATTTATATTAAGATATCTTTAGACATCAAAAAAAAAATCTCCTCTTAATGAACAATATCATCTAGCTATGAGAGATAATAAATGCTTGGTAATAGACATCCCAGGGATTTTCAATTAAGAAACATTAATACTCACAAGTAGTCTGTCTACCTAAATTGAGGGCTGAGTTTCAATGGAGGCTTTTGTTTATTATAGATTACAGGATTAAATGCTTAATTTAGTGCGTAAGCTTACTAAAGGTAGGCGTTCACATTTTCGGATCGTAAGTTTTTTTTGCAGCATTATTTTTTCCAATGCGTCCAGAATATCAGTAGCGATTCCACTTTCATTTGGAATTTCGGAGTGTAAGGTAGCGTAGTTTTTGGTGGAATACTCAAGACAATGTAAGAAAAAGAAGAAGCATAATTTGTGGTAATTGCTTGTTTGGTAGCAGAAGACGCAGAAACAAAAGCTAAATGTTCTTAACAGAAAACGTAATGTGGAAACAAGCCGCCATGTGGTATCCGGCTGAATAGAACCACCCTCTTTCTTACCGAGGTGTCGTAAGAGACGACTAAAGTAAGTTCACCCCCTGCATGGTGACCGGCTGAGTAGAACAGACCACCCTCATTTCTTACCGAGGTTTCTTTAAAGGCGACTAAGGTAAGTTGATCCGCCGTGTGGTATTCGGCTAAGCAGAATAGACCATTATTAAATTACCACTTTATTAAATTAATTATAAATAAATAAAATTAAGAACTTGTTATATACGCGTACTTAAACGAAGTGTAATAATTCACCTTTTATCTAAATTACTTTTATTTTAAAATCGACTTAACTATTAATTAATATAATTTCTTCGTATTCATTCTCTACAACTATTTATTCTTTTATAGCATTAATATCTTCATATTACCAATCGCACCTAAGTATTGCAATACAATTTCTCAATAAACACCAATTGTACTCGAAACAATTAAAACGCTTTGTACCATTGAAATACAATTCTGTTGAATGCTTGAATTCAACAAATGAACAGTAAATATTGCTGCTGCTACAGTAATTGATCATTACTTCAAGATATAAAGTGTCTTACCACGCTATTTGAAAAGCAATTGGTAAATTCAATACCGAATATATTATTGCTATTACAAAATTTGTGTTGCCAGTAATAATAATGATTTTATCTTTATTTAATATTTAAATGAGTTAATCTTGTATGTATATTTATAGGTAGGTATATATATTTTTCAGAATCTCTGAAACGGCTCCAACGAATTTTCTGAAATTCAGCATGTAGGGGGTTTTGTGGGAGAAAAATCGATCTACATAGGTTTTAATTAAAAAAAAATTGTCGTTTTATCCCTTTTTACGGGTTTTAAATTTTTTTTTAATTTACGTTGAATACAATCACAATTTTTCGCTGTCAAACGTAGTCATGGTGGTTCATTTAAGGAACGGTCGGTCTAGAGAGGTGAAAATACCTAGGATCGAGCCCCAGCTGCCCTTTTATTTTTTAATATTTCTTTTCAATTTTTTTTTAAATTTTTTTTTACATCATTTTAAAAATTACCGAGCAATGTAATTTTTAAAACAGTACGGTCACCTAGGTTACTGTTATATATTAGCTTTGGCTAAAGACTACGTTTGCGTGCACATCAAAGATGAAAAAATTACAATACTATTTCTTTTACTATCTTCTTCTTCTTCGTCAGCCGTCATGGAACTCCACTGCTGGACATAGTTCATGGGATTTCTACACCTCACGATCTTGTGTCGCTTGGATCTAGCGGCTTCCGACCTTTTAGAGGTCGTCAGTCCACCTCGTAGGGAGTCTACTGACTGATCTACATTCCAACACCTTAAAACCCCAACGCCCAGCGTTTCTCCGCACTATGTGTAGCGCCCATCTCCACTTTAGCTTCGTGACACGCTGAGATATGTCGGTGACTTTAGGCATTCCACGGACCTCCTCATTTCTGATTTGATCACGTAGAGATACTCCGAATATAGCTTGTTCGCTAAGTGGATCCGAAGTTTTTTATGAGGCCGATAATCGCATGGTCGGTGAAACGCATATTTATTTATTTGACGTAGAACTAAATGTGTAAATGTTAATTAATTTTGTTATGTAATTTTTGGCAATTTTTGTAATTGAAAATAATTATTGACTACAGTATAGTAATAATTATTACTATTTTTTTACTATAGATTCGAATTGACTATATTTATACCAAAATTAAAATAGTAATCGAACACATTCTTACCATTATAATTTTTTTTTTTTTTCATATCTATAAATTCAAACCTCGCAATTATCAAACAGTAAAACTCAATCTATTAAGTTATTCTAGTTATTATATAGAAGTGTATATAAATACACCAGCATCAATAAATTTATTGTGGATATTAAAGGAGCATTTTAGACATACGGGCGTGAAGGGATGCTACGAAATTAGGGGAGAAAAAGTATGAAACATTTTACTCCCCAACCCTATGTAATTATTGGCATTTTGGGAAGAATCTCGTATTTCTGAGGTAAAATTGAGAAGGGGTCATAGTATACAATGATGTATTACTACTAGATAGGCTACGGTAATATCTACCTAATGTATATAAATCTGTTATAATAAAACGTTGCCTTTGTCGTATATTACAAGACCTCGGTAAGAAGGAGGGTGGTCTATTCTACTAAACCGCACGGTGGGTCAACTTACCCTAGTCGCCTTTTACGACACCTCGGTAAGAAATTGCTAATATAATAAAATTGCTAGTATAATAAAATTAATTAAAAATAATTTCATGCATATTTTTGTATAGTATATATTATTTCAATCGTTGCTTTATATCTATCTACTTGTTTCAGCGGCTTCGCCCGTGTGGAAATCAGTGTGGCACAAAAATTTTCCCGCGTAAACCCCGATCCCGCGAGAACTCTATTTTAACAGACTATTAACCTAAATCTTTTAGCAAACTCAGTAAAAAAATTCTTTAAGCAGGTTTTGAAAAAAATTAACACATGTAGACAGTTTTTGGGGACTCTGTTTTGTAATACTAATATGTATAAATTGATTGTGAACACGATCTTACAATAACACGCCGTGTGGTATCCGGCTGAATAGAATAGCACCACCCTCTTTTCTTACCGAGGTGTCGTAAAAGACGACAAAGGTAAGTCGACCCGCCGTGTGGTATCCGGCTGAGTAGAATAGTACCACCCTCATTTCTTACCGAGGTGTCGTAAAAGGCGACTAAGGTAAGTCGACTCAACGTGTGGTATCCGGTTAAGTAGAATAGACCACCCTCTTTCTTATCGAGGTGTCGTAAAATACGGCTAAAATAAGTTGACGTCAGGCAGGCGACCGATCGTAAAATACGTAGCCCAATCATGTGAAATGTTTATAACATGTTGTGCCGACCCCATCTTAGAGTGGGATAAGGGCAGGAAGATGATGATGACGATCTTACAATAACACTGTACTTGCAATACATATTTCAATTCCAGATGACATATATCTTTGTGACGCTAGTATTGCTCGATATATTAGCGCTATCGATCGCGCCTCCGAAAACGTGTACAAGGGGACTTTTATAAATATTACGGGGACTATGGTTAATATTGTAACTGAGAGCGATTTGAAAATGTTAGTGGCATAATGTTAGTGGTGAACTAAAGTAATCTATTAGATTTATTAATAATTGTTTATTAGATAAATTTAACTGTGCTATTCAAATACATAATTCTCGTAAGTGGGACGGGTTATTTACTAAAATCATTAATATTAATTGCGATAGATAGTGATTTTTTTTGTTCAATAAGGAGTTATAACTTTTTTTATAGAATTAGTCGTTACTTTGCGGAGATTTGATACATAATACAAAAGTAATGAAAATTTTATTTTGCTATCATCCGTAAAAATTATATTATCAAACGCTTTTCATTGAAGGAAAATATCACAACACACTCAATATAGCTGAATACAATAATTAGTAAACATGGTGGTTTTAAGCTTTTTTTGTTCTCTGTAAAAAAGCCTTTTGCCCAACAGTGGTATACACGCAGGCCGCTACTCTAACTTTTACTGTACTTTGCCGCGTTTGTGGTTTGTAAAGTTACTGGTTCACAGCAATATAATTAATTACTTAGCACTTTGAAACGTAGTTGTAAATGACCTTTTCATTGGGGAGTAATGTAATTAGACAGTTAATTTTCCGGTAGGCCGCACCACTCCAAGCTTGCTAAATGCAATTAATGGCTTTTTGTCTATGTTTAGCTTTGAGTGTATATTAATGTCATGTCTACTCGTGCATATGCAATGCAATTAAAGTTTAAACGAATGGAATATCTAATAAATTCAAAGTTTTTAGTTCTAGGCCAATGTTTTCTCTCTATTTTAAATGATATTTTCATTTAAAAGCTAAGCGCTATTTATTTAAAAGCAGTGATGAAAATGTGATAAAACTGATCATAACTATTCTAATGTCCCGTTAGTAAGGACCTTCTAATCTGACTTCCTTATGTCCCTTGCAACGATGAACCTATTATAAGACAGATCTTTTTACTTTCACGAAACACAACAGACTGGTTATAGACTGAACTGGACAGGTCTGGACTGACCTGGACTGATCTGGACTAACCTGGACTGACCCGACATGCAAATGAGATTTGAAGGTTAACTTCAAATCTCATTTGCATTCGTTTCAATGATATAAAAAAAAAAACTAAGCAAAAACCTCTGAAATTCTTTTTCAATAAACGTATAACCCCTTAAAAATTTATCTTTGCCTTTTATTTCTTGAGATCTTGATCATATCATATAACGAACAGCCTAAAGTTTTACTTTGATTTAACTTATACTTTTATTGACTTGATCAAAGTGCATATTCAGCTCTTTTTCCGAAGGCAGTTCCGATTTATGAGAACTTTCTAGACTTGGTTATTAGCAAAGTTGAAAATCTCTTGTGACTAAAGGAAAGTTTTTCTTTTTAAAAGTTTACATTATTAAGATCCATGATCGTTTCTTTTACTTCGAGTGGCTTGTTAAGCAGTTGCTTAGTAAAACCAATTTAAACATTACTAGTAAAGATAAAGAAGCTTGTTATATTTATGAGATATCATTCTCCTACCCTTATCCCACTCTAAGTGGAGTCGGCAGAACATGTTGTTACATGATTTGGCTAGGTTTTTACGGCCGGCTACCTGCGTGACGTCAACTTACCTTATACGCCTCTTGCAATACCTCGGTATGAAATGAGGGTGGTTTATTCTACTCAAATTCAAATTCAGTCGAATACCACACGGCGGCTCGGCTTACCTTAGTCGCCTTTTACGTCACCTCGGTAAGAAATGAAGGTTGTTTATTCTACGGAAACCACACGGCAGCTTGTTGTATTTACGAGTACAAGTGAAAAATAAAATGGTGTGAATTTAGTATGGCATATGCAAAATTTATTAATTTTTTATCTGCTTATATTCTGGTTTATTTACAGCTTCTACCTCTTGTCTGTGTGACTCCGTGGACTCAATTAGTGCTTGAATCAGAGTTGGTCTTTAGATTTCCTTCAGCTGTGCAAAGTCCTTTCCTCGTGTTTTAAGAAAATGATCGGGACTTTAGACATACCACGCTGCTTGAATACGGATTAGTAAGTAAAAGTTAGATATTCTCCAGTTTCACAAAGACCTTGCGATAATCTAAGGATACCTCGAGAGTGTTAGAGCAAATTACCACGCAAAAAATATGTAACTTTTACGAGATAAGAAAATTGAAAGTAATAAAATTCGCTAAGCCGCGACGAGCGTTTAAGCTGTCTTAGTAAACACAGCTATAAAGAGATGCTTAGTGCAGCTTGCTGTAGGTATTATGTAAATTTTATATCTAAAGTAGTACTCAACGCTGGCTTTAAAAAATATAGATACCTAAAGCGTATTCTACAAGCGGATAGTAGATATTGCGTCTTAACAAACAATTCGAAATATATACACGACATTTCTATACTCATATTTTAAGTACTAATATTTCGATTGCGGGGCGAAACGAGTGAGTGTTTAGCTTGTGACAGTGAATGTGTGTAGTGCTTGTGTATGTGTTTTGTATGTGTCAGGTATAAGAACCGATACTTCACTCTACATTTAGCATTACACTAATAATTTGCTGTATGTGTGTGTAATTTGTGGATTAGCTGGATTGCCCAGCGTTGAGACCGTACGACTCTTTCGAGTGGTCACGGGTTCAAACTTGTGCAGGCACCAATGAGTTTTTCTGTTAAAATTTATGTGTGTAATTGATAAGCACACGCTTTTAGGTGAAGGAATACATCGTGAGGAACCTGCATATCTGTAGAGAATTCTATGGATATGTGTAACCTACCAATCCACATTGGAGCAACGTCGTGGCTCTTAGCTCCAAACCTCCTCTCCAAAAATGGAGTAATGAGGCCTATGCCCAGAAGTGGGATAATAACAGGCCGTTTTTTTTTATCTACACAAAGTAACGCCTAATTTCATAAATTAACTAAATCAATTGTTTATAAAAACAACGCTCCAACAATTCAGGCTCTTCCATTCACAGTACATAAATAATAGCATCAATTTTCAACAAAGTAGCCAACTTGCTCTAAACAAAGAAAAAACATAGTTGTATCTCGCTAATATATCTTGTAAGGCAAGGGTGTACGTGACTAACCAAAAACCGTTTCCATAATCCCAAACTTTATTTTCTCAATATAAATAAATTGGTATGCGACGCACACTTACAACGAACCATTCGAAATATAAGTAAGCGAATTTAATACTGAAACTTCGTTTAGTATTCTGCCTTCATACGAAAATTCGTGTTTAGACGAAAGTGATAAGTTACGTTTTATAACATCCTACAAACATTCTTGCTGTACTTCAGAATTCTTGCGTCGATTCTTATAAATTTTTCTTTTGAAATTTTATCTAGTTTTTTCGTTTACGCTGACTGTATTTGGGTGACCGAGCCTTGTTAGGCAATTTTTTTCAATATATAAAAAAATGCAATAAAAAAAAGAAAAAATAGGCTGATGATACATGGGACTTGATCCCGGGAATTTTCACTTTAAAAATCCGCCCTTTCCACACTGAGCTATTACAATTTAACAAATAACATCAAAATTAACCTATTTGTGAATCGGTTCAAATTCTGATTATATATATTAAGTATTATATTAACTCATTTAAATATTAAAGAAAATTGTCTTAGCCCTAACGGTTTTTTGAGAGTCACCAAGATCTGGATCTGGGATCTTATTATCTTATCGACCTCGTGTGTATTTCGTATTTGTAGGATATTATAGAACGGTCTTTGGACGCCTATGTTTACGATAGTCAGACCTAATTGGAATGTGGGTGGATGCCACTGATATAAGAGGGTTCTGGGTACTTCAGCTTTCTCGAAGTAAGACTTCAAAAAACGCTAAAAGAGATGAGTAATAGTGAGAAGATCGAAGTCTCTACGAGGGTCAACCGGTATGAATCAGGGATGAATCATCCCTGTCAATCGGATGAATCAGGAATTTATGCCTGTCCGCATGAATTTTATATAGTTTATAAACTGTAATTGTTACGTCTAATTGTATTCTACTCAGGACAAATTGAGTTCGTTATTAGTAATTAGTTTTACGAAAACTTTGATAGTCCAATCACAACCCAATTATGTTTTATTAGATATACTGTAAGCTGGGATCGTTTTCAATTTGCAAACTTTAAATCGCGTTGAATGAAACTAGAGGGTTGTTTAACGAATTTTTCATATACATACCTGTGTTATTTATAAAATACAAACAGATATATTTCTTTAAAGATTTTCAAAGTTTTGCACTATTTTGCGCTCTAGTGATATGAGAATGACTAGAAGTTCTTCTTGCAAAAAAGATTGGATATCATAGAAACGGACATAGACAGCGTGAGGTCACATTTCATCGTTCTTTTTACTTTCTATCAAATTTAATTAAACTCTAAATCAATGTATTTATTACAGTAAACCTTCATAATAAATTCAATTATACTTCAAGTAGGCTATTATGCCAATTCTACCACTAATTTCCGTTCAAATTATATAATTAAACAGGCGCTCTTGTCTTCGTGATTCGGAGTATCTCATAATTTACGGTTATAGATAGATTCCTCAAAGCTGCGGGTATTGGCATGCTATGAAGCTATTAACAGCTCTAATTAGGAGGCAGATAATTGAGGTTAAACTCGCAATACCAGCGCCTGTTCCAAGTTACCTATCGATCGACTGTTTAGTGATTGGACTATTCCTAATGGATAAGATTAATTTGACGTTTTATGTATAGCAAGTTTAGTTAGGCTTTTTTTACTATATTATTATTAATGTTTGAGCCGTGATAGTTCAACTGTTATGTTTAATAAAAACAAGCTCATACACGAGTCTTCAAAAAGGCACATCGTAATCGCTTAAATACTTAAATATTAAATCGGGAAATGGCCCATTGAAACGGTACAGCAAACGGATAAGTAATCCTAAAAGCAAACTCAATACCTTTTAAACGGAGCAAAAGAATGCTAAGTCCTCAAATCTTTTATTCCGTAACATTATCGAGCTCACGACCTCTTACAGTTCGAGACGTAGAAGGTTCATAATATCTACGTCGTATAAAAGAAATATTTTTATTATTTTTTCTCATTACTTAGTAAATAAATACAGTAGGTATAATAGTCTCTTAAAAAATCTTAAGATCGCCTAGAAGGGATAAGTAAGTAAAAACGAACGTAATAAGTTTTGTGCTTTATTGGTATAAGACAACTTATAGAATTAGGCGTTACTTGGCGGATGTACATAATACAAAAGTAATGAAAATATTATTTTGCTATAATCCGTGATAAAAAAATATATGTACATTTATGTAGAGTGTACTATTCGTATCTTATATCTGATATATGCAGAATTTGTAAAAACTTATGCACCACCCGCCACCAATAACCAACAACACATTTAACTGGCCGGTTGGCGCAGTGCCTACCCTGCCTTCAGCTCCGCAGGTCGCGGGTTCGATTCCCGCCGAGGGCCATTTTCTATAAATGAATTTGTTGGTCTTCGAGTCTGGGTGTATATATGTAATTAAGTATGTATTTAAAAAATATATAAGTATATATTCACCAGTTGTCTCTCATAACACAAGTATTAAGTTACTTACTTTGGGGACCGTGTGTGTGTTTTTGTTTCAACAATTGTTTCGACAACATCGCAAAGCTAAGTCTTTGCGATTGTTGTTGGTATCTCAATAGGTACTATATACTCGTATATCATATAAAATACTATTCTATCGGCATCCACGACCGTTCCAGACATCGAAAATTGATCTGGAATGGCATTTCTATGGCAACTACAATTTATAGAATATAAGATCCGAGTAAACGCAATGTAGCGTTAACGTGAGCTATTGCAAAAAGCGACGCTTTTACTGTAAAACTCAACTTTAAAGCTCTCCCTACCCTCTACGCTTAAGCTTACGGGCAGACGGCGTGGCGGCAATATCGTCTGGGGATGTATAAGCTCTGTTTTGTTTTGTATCGATATATCGTATCGTGATATATTTTGACAATAATAAATTTGACAAAAATTACCGAGCAAGGTTCGGTCACCCAGATATTTATTTTCTAACACGCATTCAAGCAAAGTGCTAGATCTTTCAAAAGTAATAGTAAAATTATTTTGCTACAATCCGAGATGAATTCAAAATATTTTTATTATTCTTTTATATTATAGATTTCCGCAAAGTAATGCTTAATTCTATAAATTATTAGACAGATCTTAGCTACAAGAAGAAAAGACGCCTTTGGCCCATAGTGTTCATATACTTTGACAATAATTCCAGACAAACTCTCTCACTCATTCACGTTAGACTCTTTGTTAACATTTAGTCACAAAAACAGCATAGCGTGTACACGTTATATATTGTTAAACTGGTTAAACCCAACCGTGCTTCATCGTAGCTTAGTCTCAATATAAAATTATAATTAACTAGCTTTTACTCGCGACTTCGTTCGCGTGAAATTTTGTCGCGTGATAAGTTTTTAATAGATAGCGCTTTTTAGTGTTATCCTATTCCTGTAGAATTAACAGGATTTTTATAGCCTATATGAAATTCCGGTGTATAAGGAATAATTGTACTAAATCTCATCGATATTAGTGCATCGGATTCACCGTGAAAGAGTAACAAACATACATGCATACTCACAAACTTTGGAATTTATAATATTAGTATAATTTAAACCTTATTTATTGTTTACAGATTAATGATAATTATTTGTCACTCTATCAACATTAATTATAAAAAAAATCATAAGTTTTTTATAATTAATCTTAGCATATAACAAGATCTAAATCTTGAATGCTTTGTACAACTTTCCTGAATTGAGAAGATAGAAACGTCAACATTCACGCGAACGAAGTTGCGGGTAAAAGCTAGTGGTTTATAAAATATTTTATTTACCCCTCTTTGTTGATAATATAACTAAACTAAGGAGATTATTAAACCAAACGGCCTATGACAAGTGTCGTTCATTAACTATGAACTCAGAGCGATTCGGAAATCATGTCGACGTAATCCGGAACTGTTGACATCTGACATGTTGTGAACAGTTCCGTATGATTAAATCATTGTGTGAACGTAGTCCTGCTCAATACTTGTGCCAATATTTGACCAATCTGTCCAATCAATACGCATCGATGTTTTAATCAAAGCACCAACTTGTATAGTGCATTTCGGATAAGTTGGATAATACATCCTCTCAACATCGGTAAACTATTATTTGAACAATAATTTGTGTGCAGATTTGAAAACATCATATATTGGAAGAAGCTCGACCTATAACTAGTTATAATTTGTAACTAAAATACGGTGTTTTGTTTAGAAAACAACTATCAAAGTTCAAATGTGACAAAACTAATAGTATGTTTTACTACACAAGCGTTTGTTATGGGAATTCTAACAGAATAAATAAGCGACTCTATGACCATTATGGGCCACGCGTCTTTCCTTCTTGTAGCTAAGATCTAGCTAATAATTTACAGAAGTGAGGCGTTACTTTGCGGAGATCCATAATACAAAAGTAATAATAAAATTATTTTGCCAATAATACAATTTTACTGTTACTTTTGTAAGATCTAGCACTTTGCTTGTTTTAGAAAATTATATATTTCAGGAACCTTTAAAGAATATTCCTAATCAGGAGTCTATCTCCTGACCATGCATTGGGTATGGGGCAAAACAACTGTTGAGATTGTGGTAGTGCATGTGCAGGGCTTGTGTATTATTATGTTATTGGTTGCAGGTAGTGCACGAGTTTGTACAAATTCTGCATGTATCACTTATGAGAATTATAGCAAAATAATAAATATTTCCATTACATACATACTTTTTGTATTATAGACATCCGCAAAATAACGCCTAAATAACGCTTCCGTAAAGTAAAGTAATTCTATAAATGTATCATGAATTGCAAATATCAATTAAAGAACAGTTCTTATTGAATATTTTTACGTGAATTCTTCCAATATCGTTCTCCCAATAAATAAAGGTATGTAAAAACAATGACACTAATAAAAATTCTAATCTAAAATGTAAAAAAAAAATTCAACAACAAATTTTCACTGAATTTGAACATTTTCCACACTGAATTGTATTAAATTGAATATTCATCCTTCCCAGTCTGCAATAGGGCTCTCCTGACCCACTTTTGGACGTTGATTGATTGAAGTGTTGAAAATACACTCGACTGACTGATACGCCTCTAGTAGCTGTTCTAGTGGTCATGACAGGTGATGACTTCGCACAATTTACATTTAAATCACTACATATTATAAAACAAAGTCCATATTTCCGTATGTACGCATAAAACTTTAAAACTACGCAACCGATTTTGATGCGGTTTTTTTTCATAGATAGAGTGATTCCAGAGGAAGGTTTGTACGTATAATAACATTCAATACGAAGTAGAGAAATAATGTAATTATTGAGGTTTCTGTAAATAATTACATTTTTTTCCGCTTACAGTGCAAACGCAGGCTAAACCCTACGAGATTTATCAAAATGATGTACTAAGTATTTGTACACCTTAAAAAGGTCTACGGAAAAGTCCGCGATGGTATATATCTATTTCTTATGGATAACCCACAATAGCAGTTTTTTTTATTTACTTTTTACGAAAAATGATGCCTTATGTTCAAAGCAATTTTTATACAATACAGCATTAATCCTTATCCAATTGAGTACCTTAAATAAATTGTTGATTTAATATAGATCAATATTGCCGTTTACAGCATGTAATTTAAGTGAACATTTTCGGAGATATTGCAGATTTAAAATCCCGCGAGGAGGCCGCGCTTAGACCTATAAGCACTTCGAATTTAGCAGCAACCGGAGGCGCAACTATTTGTCCTTCTTTCAAGTTTATATTGTCTAATGATAAGAAAGCTATGAATGTTGTATGTAAAGACTTTGTCTAATCAATTGTAAAAATAAATAATATCACTACATAGTATTAAACAAAGTCGCATTCTCTGTCTGTCCCTATGTCCGTATATCCCTATGTATGCTTCAATCTTTAAAACTACACAACAGATTTTGATGCGGTTTTTTTTTTAATAGATAGAGTTATTTTAGAGGAAGGTTTACATGTCTAATAACATTCAATATGGATTAGAGAAATACTGTAATTTTTGAGGTTTCTAATGTGATGTCGTAAATAATTACATTTTTTTCCGCTTGCATTGCAAACGCAGGCTAAACCCTACGAGATTTATCAAAATGATGTACTAAGTATTTGTACACCATGAAAAGGTCTACAGAAAAGTCCGCGATAGTATATGTATATCTCTTATGGATAACCCACAATAGCAGTTTTTATCATTTACTTTTTACCCGTCGACCAACCCGTCGACTAACCCGTCGACCAACCCGTCGAGCAACCCGTTGACCAACCCGTCGACCAACCCGTCGACCAACCCGTCGACCAACCCGTCGACCAACCCGTCGAGCAACCCGTCGACCAACCCGTCGAGCAACCCGTCGACCAACCCGTCGAGCAACCCGTCGAGCAACCCGTCGACCAACCCGTCGAGCAACCCGTCGACCAACCCGTCGACCAACCCGTCGGCCAACCCGGCGGCCAACCCGGCGGCCAACCCGTCGGCCAACCAGTCGACCAACCCGTCGACCAACCCGTCGACCAACCCGTCGACCAACCCGTCGACCAACAGGTGTCGTAAAAGGCGACTAAGGTAAGTTGACACACCGTGTGGTATCAGGTTGAGTAAAATAGACCACCCTCTTTCTTACCGAGGAGTCGTAAAATACGACTAAGGTATGTTGACGTCAGGCAGGCGGCCGGTCGTAAAATACGTAGCCAAATCATATGACAACATGTTTGTAACATGTTGTGCCGTGAAAAAACGTGGTTCGCCCTTTAACCATTTGAATTTAGCAGCGATCGGACGCATTTATGATCGGAGCTCTCTAGCGAGGAAAATAACAATCACTACATATTATAAAACAAAGTCCATATTTCCCTATGTATGCATAAAACTTTAAAATTATGCAACAGATTTTGATGCGGTTTTTTTTAATAGATAGAGTGATTCCAGAGGAAGGTTTGTACGTATAATAACATTCAATACGGAGTAGAGAAATACTGTAATTTTTGAGGTTTCTGTAAATAATTAAACTGTAAACCCTACGAGATTTATCAAAATAATGTACTAAGTATTGGTACATCTTGAAAAGGTCTACAGAAAAGTCCGCGATGGTATATATCTAATTTTTATGGATAACCCACTAAAGCATTTTTTGTCGTTCACTTTTTACGAAAAATAATGCCTTATTTTTGAAGCGATTCTTATACAATACAGCATTAATCCTTATCCAATTGAGTACCTTAAATAAATTGTTGATTTAATATAGATCAATATAGCCGTTTTGCAGCATGTAATTTAAGTGAACATTTTCGGAGATATTACAGATTTAAAATGCCGTGAGGAGGCCGCGCTTCGCCCTATAACACTTCGACTTTAGCAGCGATGTCGCTCTTTCAAGAGTTTGTTTAAAGACATTCTGTAATTAATTGTAAAAATAAAATACAAAGGTAAAATATAAAAGTAAATAAGTAATAATGTACTATATGAATTTAGATATTCCAAAGATAGCAGGAAATCTTCTTGGTATAGGGAAAGGAAATTGTTTTTCACCAAATTTAACACTACGGCCACGGGCAGTAATAAATAAATCAAAACAACTGGATCGATTTTAATCATTTTTTTTACACTGACTGACATGGGATATATATTTTATACCCGTGCGAAGCAGGGGCAGGCCGCTAGTCAATTAATAAATGAACCAATTTAACGGACCAGTATAATATTGTATTTATAATTCAATATAACCTTTAGTTTATGTATATTGTTTGGTTTATTCTTTGCTATGTTGTTACTGACGTTGGGACGATTGGGGATTAGGATTAGTTTTAGTTGGCTGCTACTGAAAATCAGTGTTGGGCTTTCCAGCTCAACAATCGCTGAGTAGCTACCATTTTATAGCATTGCACTGCTATTATCTGTATGTGTCAACTGTTTGCTTGTTGTATACTTCACTGTATGTACACTGTTAGAATAGTAGTGCAATTATATAAATAAAGATGTTCTTATTCTTATTCTTAGTTACATGAACTTTTACGAGCTTTATGAATCTTAAATGTTATAAAAGGTGATAGTTGATTGATATTACGACTTGTTCAGAATGTTAAGGGTACTTAAAAGAATCTATGAGACACTAAGTCATAATTCCTTCTCAAGAATGATCGAATATGATCAAGCTGAAATATAAAATATCCTTAAATACATAATACGCCAAAAAATATCCTTAAATACAAGTATACACTCAGACGAAGATCCAACAAATTGTTTATAGAAAAAGTTGGCCCTCGGCTGGAATCGAACCCGCGATCCGCGGAGCTGAAGGCAAGATCACTACCACGACGACGAGCCAGTCACCGAAACTGAATTAGTAGACCTTCATAAATAAAATTCTTTGTACATTTTGGCACAACCTATTTGCACGCAAGCTATTTACTTGAATGTTTTTGAAATGAACTTTCCCCGTCTCTTTAAGTTATATTTAATGATCGTCCCAAATGTCGTCCTTGACGAGTGTTCTTAGCGGATGCTGTAAAACGAGCCATCACTTTTTTATGACGGTGATATATTCCGGTAATATACCTTTATAGTGTCCATTATAATATAACAGGTGCTTCACTTCTTTTTTGTCAGCAGTTACGTCGCTTTTATAATACCCTCATTTAGAGAGAAACATCTAACGAGCAACATCCTTGTTACATTTATAAGACGCTTTAATTCTTTATAACAAATTTGTTTTAAATACGTTTGAAACTTGAGAATTTGATTTTGCCTTTAATTATATTATATTATCGAATTTTCGATAGTTACGATTTCGATAGATATTCGATATATACCAAAAATTATAGGACACCTTGGTAAGAAATGGTGTGGTCTATTCTATTCAGCCGGATACAAAACGACGCGCGGTACAATTAAATAATATTCATTAAAAAAAGTATACAGTAGAAAAATGGAATACTCGACTTCTTCTACAATTATTTTTGTATTGAACTTTATAAAATAAAACTGTAAAAATACTATTTTTATTCCCACTTTAGATTATAACATGATTAAATATATTAGTAAATGTGTGTGTATATATTTAGTTTTTGTACAATTTTATATATTCTATAGTCCAATCCAAATCTGTCCAAAACTATAATATAGTCCAACTCTCCAATCTAAGCATCTTTCAGGAATTTGGCTTTTTGTTACCAAGCTCTTCGTATAAGATGAGAGTTCTCCGCGTACACGTAATAAAAACATATTCAATGTTATGTTTACAAAAAAAACCAGTTCATCGTCCTCCTGCCCTTATCCCACTCTAAGTGGGGTCGCCACAACATGTTACAAACATGTTGTCACATGATTTGGCTACGTATTTTACGACTCCCGCCTGCCTGACGTTAACTTACCTTAGTCATAGTTTGCGACACCCCGGTAAGAAATAGGGTGGTCTATTTCACTCAACCGGATACCACATGATGGGTCAACTTACCTTAGGCGTATTTTGCGACACCTCGGTATGAAATGAGGATGGTTTCTACTCAGCCGAAAACCACAAACAAAACAAAACAGTTATAAATCATATTATATCTATTTTTAAGGTATATAAACAAATTATCAAGGACTATTTCCATCAAAAGTCTGATAATTCTTCTATTACTTCGCCTTAAGGAGTTAGCAAAATATTACCAAAGCCATAATCAAATCCTGTGGGCATTAAACATCAAAGATTACTTTCGTGAGATTGTTTACCTCATCTTCAAAACAAATTTTATTTCGGACGAAGCGCTCGTTGGTTGTCAACGATGTCAAACAATCTTTCTGAAGTTTGGATTTGAATTATGGCAGTAGGAACGAAATATTATTTTTCCTAAGTCTGCTTTACTCAAACGACCTAAAACGGTGAAACTTTTGACAAGTAAATCTTTTTGAATTTACAACTTGGTACTTGGCATAGCTATCTTAAAGATTACGAAACAAAATAAAACTAATTAAGGTGTATTCAAAGCATAATAAATACTTATAATAAACCTTAATCTTTGATATTTTCTTTAGTATTTAAATGAATTAATTTTGTATATATATTTATATATTTTCTGAATTTCGGAAACGGCTCCACCGATTTTCATGAAACTTAGTATGTAGAAAGTTTCGGAGACGGTTAATTAAAAAAGTGAAAATACTCGGGATCAAGTCCCACATGTCTTTGGCCCTTTCTTTCTTTTTGTTATTTTATATAATGCATTTTTTTATATCTTTTAACAAAAAGCCTACTATACTGTTGAGGATTATTTGAGCGATAAGAATGCGTGGATATAGCACCTGTCCGACCTTGTACAAGATAGTAATGACTTAATGTAATTAGTTATAAGTATAATGTTGAAAAGAGCAACCGCCGAGTTTCTTGCTGGCTTTTTTCGGTAGGTACAGTTTTCCGAACCAGCAGTAGAATTGACGGTCCAAAAGCACTTGTTTATAAGTTTATTTGAATAAAGAACATTTTGGATTTGAATTTTAATAAATTAACGAGCAAGCGTCATATATGAGGTATATTAGATGTTGTAACTAATAAAGTTAATTTTAGGAGAAATGTATTCACACTATATGGTAGTATATATAGTATAGTCCACTTCATTTTGTTAACAGTACAGCAAACATAACTAGCACCCGGTACCAAAAGTTCTCTCTGAGTTTATTGCAGTATCTAATTAGATACCTAGATAATGTTAGTCTTATACTATAGAATGGTCGATATATGTTTGGAAAGCAGCCAGCCTGGGAGCCAGTATACAACCAACTGAAA
Organism: Morpho helenor; assembly: GCA_029227775.1. NCBI lineage: Eukaryota > Metazoa > Arthropoda > Insecta > Lepidoptera > Nymphalidae > Morpho > Morpho helenor. Next base: position 9,206,044 of record JARGCU010000006.1, read on the forward strand.
GCCAACATGACATTTGTGTCAAGGCTGTTAGAAGTTCCAACGAGTACAGAGTAAATAATGAAAGAGAATTTCAAAACTTATTCCATTTACTAACGAGGTACACAAATTTGATGATTAACAGAGAAAAAATAATGTTCCATTTATATTTATAACGGGTACATCAATCAAGCTACGCCGTGTGGTATCCGGCTGAATAGAATAGTACCACCTTCATTTCTTACCGAGGTGTCGTAGAGGGCGACTAACGTAAGTCGTACCTGCCGTGTGGTATCCGGCTGAGTAGAGTACCTTCTTTCTTACCGAGGTGTCTTTTTTTTCGGATTCACTGTATGCTGTTAGTCCTAGGCGTTTACAGCGTCATCGGGCGGAACGGGCGAGCGCAGAAGCACCGTCGAGGTTGCAAAACAAAAAAGGTTGGTAAGTTGTAGTCAGGCAGGCGGTCGGTCGCAAAATACGTAGCCGAATCATACGACAACATGGTTATAACATGTTGTGCCGACCCCAGCTAGAGTGGGATGAGGGCACGAAGATGAACGGCTATATAAATCAAGCTGTGATAACCCAGTGGGGAGATCTTTCTTTAGAGGGGGTCAAGAGTTCAAACCCTGGATAGACATCAATGAATTTTTCTATTAAAAATTTGTTTAATTGGTAATTACAATTTGTCAGACACTTTTCAGTGAAGTAAAATATGGTAAGGAAACCTGCATATCTCTAGATATGTTCCAGAGATATGTGTAACCTACCTATGTAGGTCTTAGTTCCAACCCTTGTCTCCAGAAACGGAGAAAGGAGGGCTGTGCCCTGTAGTAGGATAGTAACAGGCCGTTACTTTACTTTAAATAATTTAATATAAAAAATTTGTTTTTATAAAGTGATGCTCTACTAGAGACAAGAATAATCGGAAAAATGACTGGGCCGTTTGCGCAGTGGATATTGACCCTGCCTTCAGCTCCGCGGTGGCGGGTTCGATTTCCGCTGAGGGCCAACATTTCTATAAAATGAATTTGTTGGTCGTCAAGTCTGGGTGTATATTTGTATTTAAGTATGTATTTAAAAATTATATAAGTATATATTCACCAGTTGTCTGTCTACAATAACACAAGTAATAAGTTACTTACTTTGGGGACGGACGACCGTGGGTGTAAATATCCAAAAAAAATGATTTGATTTGGTTTAAAACCCCTTATCTCTAAGGTCTTTTATCACTCAGTTGCCATACTTCTACCATGAGTGCTAATTGTAACATGGCATTTTACTAATTGTTAAAGCTTGAGCCTTATTAAAAGGTTCTGGGATCAGATTCTATGTCATGAGGTTTTTATAAAATTGATTTGAATGAAAGTCTATATCAATAACAAATATAACAAAATAATAATGGATAAATTGTAGCACGCTGCTCTTGATTAAAGCTACACGAATATTTTAACAAGGAAATATAAAAGTTCTAAAAATACACATAAAATCCATATTGAATTTTAACTTATTCGTTTTCTATAGCTAGAAGTCCGTAAAGTTCCACCCTCGAAATATTGGATGAATGTATTCAAAAGCGATGCAAATGAAATAAAACCAACGTCATACAATATGGCTCTGGGAAAAAACTGTAAAATTAAATCAATAACGGTATTAATGAATCAAATGGATGTATTCATAACGAAGTTAGGAATGAAGTATCAAACCAATGACGTTTATTTTTGTACATTGGTAGCCGGCTAAGTAGAATAGACCAGTCTCATTTCTTACCGAGGTGTCGTAAAACGCGACTAAGGTAAATTGACCCGTCCTGTGGTATTCAGCTGAGTAGAATAGAGAACCCTCTTTTTACCAAGGTGTCATAAAAGGTGACTAAGATAAGTTGACATCAGGAAGGCGGCCGGTCGCAAAATACCTAGCTGAATGACAACATGTTGTGCTAACGCCATTTACAGTGGGATAACGGCAGGTAGATGATAAAAGAAGTTAATATATATACTACGTAATGTATGAATACTGAAATGTTAGCAATTTTTGAATTTAAACTATCGTGAGTGGAATTCATAATTTATGTATAGAAACCGGCTATACTCACGTGTTATTTTATCGGATGAGCCCGATGATGAGTAAAGAGCTCATGAATAAGAGCCCCGTATGGGCTTGAAACTAGTCGGGCTCATCCGATAAAAAAACACGTGAGTATAGCCGGTTTCTATACATAAAATACTGAAATGAATAATGAAATGTATGAATAATGAAATATATATATAAAAAAATATTCGATTTAAAATAAATATTCGTAAAAGCACTGGTTTACAAGTTTTTTTTGAATAAAGAATTTTTATTTTGAATATGACTGTGCTTTAACAATTCTCTTCCATTGGTTATAGACGATATCTTTTAATTGACATTATGTTGGGGTACATAAATAAATTAATAATTATTAATTTGATTTTGAATAACTATCTCATGTACTATACTATTTTTAAACGTTTATGTCCTTCAACAAAATGGGACAGCTTTTCTTGAATTCGAGAAAGTCTAGATTTAAACTTTATTAAAGTTGCCTCGTTGCTAGCGGCAAAGTGTTGTTACATTTCAATTTGATTAACTAAATCAAAGTGTACACAGCTCCGCTGAATACACTTTTCTTATTGTTGTAAGATTATTTACATTTCTTTGAGATTGTTTACAATTTTATCTTCTATGATATAAAGGTTTCTGATAATTTCAGGTTTAGTACCGCTCTAGGTATTATTTATTATGTAATTCATTTAGTTTCTACTTCATTCATTTAGTCCAGCAGTGATGTTATATAGTCTATAGTCTCCTCGATAAATGGGCTATCTTACACTCAAAGAATTTTTCAAGTTAGTCCAGTAATTCCTGAGATTAGCGCGTTCAAACAAACAAACTCTTCAGCTTTATAAATTACTATAAATTTCGGCAGCTCAAACGAACTACCGGAACTTTTATATGTTAAGTTCCTGATTATATGAAAATTAGCCTACGGGCCTACTGAGGTCGACTTACCTTAGTAGCCTTTTACGACACCTCGGTATAAGATGAGGGTGGTCTATTCTATTCAGCCGTATACCACACGGCGTATCAATTTAAAAAATATTTTGTTGTAATAAGGTCTTTGCGGACTCATCGATAAAAAAATGCATATTTATTGTCACTATGTTCTTTAGCTATGTAAATAAGGCTGTAAAATATTGTTGTTGTTGTTGTTTAAACAGATTTGCAATACGAAGAGCTTTTTCGCTTTGTATTCGATTCTCTAATTGGTTAGAGATAATTTGTGAGTTGCCCCCGGCAGTAAGGGCCTTTATAATTGATCTTCTTGTGTACCGTCTTTTGTATGCGAGCCTTGATTGTATGAATTTATACAAATATAAAATTTCATATATATTTTATTTATAAACGTCATACATTTTCTTTCATATAATCTAACCGTGTGGTATCCGGCTAAGTAAAATAGTACCACCCTCATTTCTTACCGAGGTGTCGTAAAAGGCGACTAAGGTAAGTTGACCCACCGTGTGGTATCCGGTTGAGTAGAATAGACCACCCTCCTTCTTACCGAGGTGTCGTAAAAAACGACTGAGGTAAGTTGACGTCAGGCAGGCGGTCAATCGTAAAAACGCAGCCAAATCATGTTAGGGGCAAGGGCAGGAGGATATATAATTTCTTTCATACAATCATTCTCTTTTAGCCGAAGGTCAAAACTTGAAAGTGAAATAGTAATTAGCCTAAATAGTCCTATTCATACCGCCGTGATGTATCCGGGTGAGTAGCATAAACCACCCGTAAGTCTTACCGAGGTGTCGTAAAAGGTGACTAAGGTAAGTTGACGTCAGGCAGGTCGTAAAATAATTAGCTAAAACATGTTATGCCGACCCCACTAGAGTGGTATAAGGGCAGGAGAATGATGACTACTTTCAAATTCAAATTCAAAATATTATTTATTCAAATAAACTTGTAAACAAGTGCTTTGAATCGACAACTCTACTGCTGGTTCGGAAAGCTGTTCCTACTGAGAAGAGCCAGCAAGAAAGTCGGCGGTTGCTCTTTAAAAAATATAATTCTTATTACTAGTAACATTTATTATTACTGTCTTGTACAGGGTCGAAGAGTAGCTACGTCCACGCATTCTTATCATTTAAGTATTCCATAATAGTATAGTAGGCTTTCTGTATTAGCCTTTTATTAATAGTGTGTTTCAACTGCTGTAATAGAAAAGCTAAAATTGATTGCGGAATTTTATTTTGGAATCTTTTACCCAAACATAGAAACGACTTATCGTTATAAGATACTTGAGTGCTAGCTCGCGTGAAGTTAAAATGCGAACTGTTCATAAAACGCATTCACCAGGAAAATGTATAGAAAAAATCTCTTAAACATCATCACCTCATCAAGTAATGGTTTCTATCAGCCATCGAACCGGAACGCTGAATCCCTCGGGATAAGCTTTGCCGGTAGAACGGTAAATAGATCAAGGCTGAAACTAGAACAAATAATTCTTATTTATCTTTTTTTGTATCATGTTTACAATCAAATGATTAATTTTAGTATATTGATTATTTCATTTCTTTAATATTTAAATGAGTTAATCTTGAAAATAAAGGCTTTATATATATAATAATATAAGACTATCATTTATAATGTTGTAATAGTTCAGTGCAGAGGAGTGAAAACACCTTGGATCGAACGAAATTCACTTGCCCAATTTTTTTTCCTTTTTTTTCAAGTTTTATCTTTTTTATATCTTGTCAAGAAAACCGTGCTAAACTCTGTCACCCAAGTACTTAAATATTTATATAGTATATTTATATGATAAGGGCAAGAGGATGATGATATGATTTTCTTCCATGACCAAAATTACGCTAGCTTATCACCAATATCAAGACAAAGTGGGACAAGATTTAAGACGTAATTAATTTTATTGCCTCGATCACGTTTCTGAAGCTTTGACTTAACTTAAATAAATCTTTTCATCTTGAATCCAAGAATACTTGTACAAAAAACTAATAATTTATATTGACTAACGGCCGGTGAGAAGATTTTACCTTCGCAATTTTATTCGAAATATCTTCGTTTATTTTCTAAATGTATAATTACTTAGGTAACTAAGCAATCACGTTTTTGCTTTAGGGGAATGATAAAAAGGATCACATTTATGAATAATTTTGAAATAACTGAAAACTTGCGAATAAACAACAACTTTTATTAAATATTTAGATTAACTTCCCAAGCTGTGTGGTATCCAAATGATGCCGTGTGGTATCCGGCGTAGAATAGACTACCCTCATTTCTTACTGAGGTGTCTTAAAAGGCGACTAAGGGAAATTGTCCCGCCGTGTGGTATTCGGCTGTATAGAATAAACCAGCTTCATTTCTTACCGAGGTGTCGGCGAGAGACTAAGGTAGGTTGACGTGAACAAGCAAACGGTCGTAAAATAACTAGCCAAATCATAAAACAACATGTTTAAAACATGCTGTGCTGACCCCTCTAAAAATGGGATAAGGGCAGGAGAAGGATGATTTAGATTCGTCCCAAAAAAATTGCTCATTGCTCTGGCCAGTTTAAAGATTAATATAATTCAATATATCAAAACCTAAGGAAATTTTTTAATGCCATTAACTTTAACGTAAGTTACGTGTAAAAGCCATACTTGACGTATAAAAGTTTTGAAAATGGGTACCATAGGAACTTAATGATTTATAAAATTTCGCTTCGAAGATTACCTTTTAAATTAGAACTCTTGATTATGCTTTTGAAGCCGAAACAAAACGAGCGAACTATAATATTTAATATTTAAATGAGTTAATCTTGTATGTATAATATTCATAAATATATTTTCTGAATTTCGGAAACGGCTCCAACGATTTTACTGAAATTCAGCATGTAGGGGGTTTTGGGGAAGAAAAATCGATCTGGCTACGTTTTATTTCATTTATCTTTTTATCCCTGTTTTTAGGCATTAAAAATATGGTATAATGTAGAATTGAAAACAAAGGATCTTTTTGCTGTCAATCGTAATGTTGCGATAACCGATGGGTAACGGGCGGAAAATGTTTAAAACCCGGGCTCGAATTCCACATGTCATCGGTGCCTGCTTTCCTTTTATATTTCTTTTTAATATATTTTTTTATATCTTTACGCCGTGTGGTATCCGGCTGAATAGAATAGTACTACCCTTGTTTCTTACCGAGGTGTCGTAAAAGGCGACTAAGGTAAGTTGACCCACCGTGTGGTATCATGTTTAGTAGAATAGACCACCCTCTTTCTTACCGAGGTGTCGTAAAATACGACAGTGGTAAGTTGACGTCAGGCAGGCGGCCGGTCGTAAAAATGCAGCCAAATCATGTGACAGCATGTTTATTACATGTTGTGCCGACCCCACTTAGAGTGGGATAAGGGCAGAAAGACGATGATGATGATGATTTTTTTTATATCTTTAAAAAAAATTACCATGCAGGTTCGGTCACCCAGATACTTTCTATTAAGTATCAACATTTTAGGTCTGGTCTGATTACGGTCTCACTAGATCGACCTCTAACTTCGCAAAATTCTATAATATGAAGAAAAAAAGTGAGATTATAACAAAGATATTTTGTATATTTAGACCTTGGAACTATAAAATTATTTGCAACGCTGTTATAGCTGCAACGTATATTTCCTTAAGATATATTTATATAGAATGCTATTCAAGTTATTTCTTTGCCGCAGTCCAATTTATTCATCTCGGCAAAGTATCTCAACTGGTATAACGTTACTAATAAGCGCAAGCTTCGTTTGACCTTATTTTCACTCATGTTGCAATTTCTTCTAGTATTTTAATGAATATAAACACTTCTTCTTAAAGCTTTTCTATTTGTCATAATTAAATCCGCTGAAGTAATTAAATCATTAATTTCTAATGGAGAAAACCTTCTAGCTGTCTAACGCTTATTACAAAAACACATTGCGCGGTTATAATATATGAATAATACACACGAATAGATCCAAACTTATTATAAAACAAAGTCCTCAAAAGGTGTCTGTATGTGATCGATTTTTTCAAAATTTACTGAACGGATTTTTGTACGGTTTTTACTAAAAGGTACTGCAATTCATTTGGAAGGTTTAGGTTAATAGTGCTTTACGGTTTTTTTGTGTTAAAGGTGTCACGTAGTTGTAAATAAACTCGCCTACTGGAAGCTTTGGTTGCGTGCGCTGCGTTAACTAAAATAATGTATTAAAGAATTGTAGATCTACAAAAATACTATTAAAAAGTCCGTGAATAATACTAAAAATACTATTAAAAGCATGTTTAAATCTCTTATAGTTAACTTACAATAACTACTTTTACGATCAAAATTTCAATTGGACAAAAATTTTATGATATACTGATTTCCACGCGGGTAAAACCGCGGGCACAGCTAGTTTATAATAATAACAATACAAAATGCTAAACAAATATAATAAACTATATCAGTCTCAAATATCATTCGCTCAATAATATATTGTTGAAATCTCACACGAAAACAATTTATAACATAACACAGTCTTGGTTTTACACTATGTTACCTAAAACCACAAATTTCACGTGAAATATATTTACGTGGTTTTCTTTGTGTATAAATTTGTAATTAATATGGGAGAACGGGTCCAATTTTAAAGCTAAATAGCTTGAGAATTGTTGGTGGCTCGCCAAATATCTTGTTTATTTACGTGACATTAAAATCGTTGGAATATATTCGAAATTCAGACTTAATTGATAATGGTAAACAAAAACTCTCACATAAATATGAGGTCAGTTTACGCCGTGTGGTATCCGGCTGAATAGAATAGTATCACTCTCATTTCTTACCGAGGTGTCGTAACAGGCGACTATGGTAAGTCGACCCGCCGTGTGGTATCCGGCTGAGTAGAATAGAGCCACTCTCATTTCTTACCGAGGTGTCGTAAAATACGACTAAGGTAAGTTGATGTCAGGCAGGCGACCGGTCGTAAAATACGTAGCCAAATCATGTGACAACATGTTTATAACATGTTGTGCCGACCCCACTTAGAGTGGGATAAGGGAAGATGATGATGAAATATGAGGACAGTTTAGCTCATATACTCGCAGGAAGATATAAACATATAAATCCTTTTGTTGTGTTGTGGGTTAAGGGCAGAAGAATCATGATGATATAATTTTATAAAGTTGTTTTAGTAAAACTTTTTATTTCTTGTTCTATATAATGGATAAGGTAGATAATATGTAATATTATATGTATATTTGTATTTAAGTATGTATTAAAAAAATATTTAAGTATATATTCATAAGTTATCTATCTACCATAACATAAGTATTATGTTACTTACTTTGGGGACGAACGACCGTGTGTGTGTCCCATATATTATATTATTATTATTAATAATAATTACAGACGAATGAAAAAGTTCATTTCAATTAAATATATATATTGTGATTGTTTTATAAAATATGGTACTAATACTTAATATTATAAATGCGAAAGTTTGTGAGTTTGGATATACGGTTGTAACTTTGTCAAGGCGAATCCGCTAAACTAATATCGATGAAATTTGGCACAATTATTCCTTATACACCGGGTAACGTATACGCTATAGAAATCCTGTTAATTCTACAGGAATAGGATGACATTGAAAAGAGCCATCTATTATCAACCTATCACGCGACAACAGTCCACGCAAACGAAGTTGCGGGTAAAAGCTCGTATTATCAACAGCACTAACTGAACTACTTTCTCAGATAAACATATCTATCCCTCACAAGATACGCAGATATCCAATTTAGGTATTTTAAATAGATTAAGACTGTATAAATTACATGTAAAAAATAAAAATGTTAATAATACTGTTAGCATATCTTACTAAATAAATAAAAAAAAATATAAATTTATAAATAAATTTCTGATAACGACGTATATTATGTACATCTGCTACGAGCAAGATCTAATTAGTCCTAACGAAGTATACTTCATACACTTCGTTGGGGTTCTACGAGTCGAAACATTTTCTTGCTGATAAGAGAAAAAGTACCAAAGATAAATGAAGTCTCATTTGTAACATCAAACGAAGAGTGAAATTGGGAGCAAATCTTCAGAACTAACTCGCCAACTTATCCGATTGGCCTACAAAAATAAAAGAGTATTGTAATAAAGAAGACAATATAGGGAAAAGTATGGATTTAGTTCTTAAAGAGAATAAGTATAATCAATTCTCTATAATAATCTGTGAAATAGTTTATCTACAATAGATTTTATTAATTCTTTAACTCCTTCAAACAAAAGATGCTTTCATATATCGAACGCTTAGTATTAAAGTGACCGAATTTCAAAAGTAATTTTGTGGCAAGTTATACTAAGGCGAAGCGAAACGCTTAAAACTCGCAAGTGTTAAAGAGACATATTACTTGGAAGAGTAAGAAAAAACTAGCGTTTTTTCCAAAAGTAATAATAAAATTATTTAAATTTAATAATTTCATTATTCCTTTTGTATTATCGATCAAATTCCACCTAATTCTATAAATTACTCGATTTTTTAAGAGTTCTTTGCATGATGCCATTGATGGCATTGAAATAAGGATTACTAATTTTGAATAAGGTCACTTTAATACTAGGCGCACGGTATATTCCAATTAATATTCCCCATCCCAATCGAATTATATCCCACTCTAAGTGTGGTCGGCACAACATGTTTTAAACATGTTGTCACATGATTTGGCTAGGTATTTCACGACCGGCCGCCTGATATCCTAATTAATATTATGAAGTCTAAATGAGGACGCGCGTGTGTGTGTGTGTGTGTGTGTGTGTGTGTATTTGTATGTGACTGCGTGTGTGTGTGTGTGTGCGTGTGTGTGGTGTTTAAAGTGCTTTTAAGTTGTAATTTTGAATTTGTACAATTTTGCGTACATGTACAGTCCAAACCTAAACCCAACACTTCGTTGATTAAACAGATATACGTGTTTTTCTTTCACTTTCAGAATCTCAATAAAAGTTACAACAGTCATGAGGTATGGCACAACGAGCCTAAAGCAGAATTACAAATAAGGCAAGCCAAGCGAACAGCAGCTAAACTTGTAGTGAATCTGTAGGATCCTTGACAACTTTACTCGTTATTATAACTTATTCGTACCTTTCGTTTAGTATGTGTTAAGTTCAGTGGATACTAAACTCTACTAACACAATTGTTATTATTACTCTACAAGTTGGGACGTTTGCGAGGAAAGTTTGGTGTACCTTGGATATGAGGGATCATTTTTCATATTAGCCGACAGGGCGCCTCAGTGTTACTACGATTAATGGTTCTGCGATTTATGACTTATTCTGACTTTCAGTCACACTTATGCATACAACTTGGTGTATTCAAAGACTGGAATTCAATTTAACCATTTATATCTGTTTCAGTTACGTATATACTTATTATATAAGAGGTTTCATTTCGGATACTTCTAGTCTATGAATTATATTTGTTTGTTAACTTAATGATGTATTGTCCCCCATTTCTCTTTCATGACAATTGTTAAGTTTATGGGGTCGACGCAGAATTGCCTATTTGTTGATTTCCTAAAGGATTTAGGAAATCAACAAAGTCAATGTCCAATTTCCAATCGATTTATAAAATCGACAAAGTCAGTGTCGAATTTCGAATCGATTTAGAAAATAAACAAAGTCAGTATTGAATTTCGAATGGATTTAGAAAATCGACAAATTCGAATATCGAATGTCGAATGGATTTGCTTAATGTCTGTGTTCTTGATTCTGCATAGATAAAAGCCCGTGAGGGTCTTATAGTTAGAGTATGTGATCATTACTTTAGTTCACCGATTCGAACCCGTGCAGACATGTCTGAGTATTCTATAAAAATTAAACACTTAACACTTAATTTTCATTAATATTCTTTAATTTCTTACGCTGAGATGAACGCATAGATTAATACGTAACAGTATTATAATAACGTAAAAAACCGTCAACTTTTTTTTGTTTTGAGAAAAGTTACATAGCTAGTTTTTCTATTTGTTTGTTGTTGAGTTTAATTTTTCCATGTAAAATTTTATAAAATAAACCATATCTAAAGTTTGACTTAATGATGTCTTTTTGACATTATTTAAATCCTTTATTGGTTCAGAATATATAACAGTTATAAAAAAATAACGAAAAGAGAAGAGTTGACATATTATGATAAACCGTTTATTGAATATCTGACGTCAACGGTTTATAATTACAGTGGCTTCGAAGCGTGGAAACGGAGATTTACATGTTAATTGAAAAATCACACCGCTTCTGCTTTATACGAAGAAGGGTGCCCATGGTTTTTGCATATATTGATAATCGTTTATATGTATTTGATTTCTTTTCTTTTTAATACAAGGAAACTCCTTTTACCATATCTAATAGGACCATGAGGAATGCTAGAATGCTCTATCTGGACTCTCAACGGCTATTTTTTTTAAATATTACAGACATGTTGTCTTATGGGTTATTAATAAATAGCAACTATAGTATTTATGACTAGCAATATTGCGTATAGATTGAAAGCCGGTTTAAAGCGGAAAGGGAAGTACAATGATAGCTTTGACAGTTCAATATTTGACAATGTACACAGACAAATAACAACGATATCTATATTGTACTGTGTTTAGTGTCTTTACTAACATTCATTCTCCTGCTCTTATCCTACTCTTTGATGATTTGGCTAGGTATTTTACGACCGGCCGCCTGGCTGGAGTCAACTTACCTTAGTCACCATTTACAACACCTCGGTAAGCAATGAATGTGGTCTATTCTATTCAGCCGGGTACCACACAGCGGGTCAACTTACCTTAGACGCCTTTTACGACAACTCGGTAAGAAATGAGAGTGGTCTTTTCTAATTTAGTCTCTTTACTAAGTACAGAGTAGAGTACTACATGCTCATCGGACGTAAAAATTATACATAAATAAGTATGAAATAGTAAAAGTAACATAATATTTCAAATCTTCAAAGTTATCTCCAACCTTTTAACTTTATATCTGAATTACTAATAAAAAACTTTTAATCTTTTATGTGGACGTAGCAGCACGGCAATATTGCCGAGTAAAGGACTTCTCTCTTATTGAAAACGAAGATTCATCATATAAAAGTTTCTTCGGAATGTTTCTTGCGTGGATTATAGATGTATAAACAAATATTTGGGCTACCTGTGATATAGACGTGGAAACTCTTAAGGATAAAGGAAATTTTAAAAGTAAGCTTTACTCTAAATGTCATATCATTCTTCCGTCCTTATCCCGCTTTAATTGGGTTTGGCACAACAGGTTTTTGCTTCAATTATATTATTATTCGTCAACTCTGGCGCTTCTCCTTTTATATGCATGTCATACACACAATCCAATCATCTCTTTTTTGGCCAAATAAGTTTAATAATAATAAAGTTTAATAATAAAAATAGTCACATATCATCCACATACATATTTAACACTCGTTTGGTTACATAATTTGATAATGATGTCTTTCTGCTAAATTTCAATGTAATGACAAAATAAATTCGCTTTAATCAGCGGATAATAAATATTTAGGCCTAATGTAGTGTCATTAGCAATCACCAGCGGCTCCGTCCGCGTTTTGATAACCATAAAAATAGTACAAATAGGTTAACCTTAAAAGCTAGACATATGCTGTTGCGGATTTTTATTTAGAACTTCTAAAATTTCTCCTCTCTCTCCTCTAAAGGAGAAAATTTTTATAATACATGATTTTTGAATAACTTTTACCGTTTACTTACAAGGAGCGCATACAAGCAGAGCTTTAAATTTTGCCATTATCGTTACTATTTTTTATTGCTGCTCCTCTCCTATCCATCTTAGCGTAATGTTATAGTTTTATAGCCTTTCTCGATAAATGGAATCTTACTCTCAAAGAATTTATTAAATCGGGTCAGTAGTTCCTAAGATTAGCGCATTCAAACAATAAAAAAACTCTTCAGCTTTATTTATTAGTATGGATGCAAGAGGAGCAGTCACCACAAACCACAAAAACCACGACCACACAACCCGAAAGTACTGCTTTTATTCTGAAATATATTTTCAACACTCGTTTTAAATAGCAAAAGAAGCCTCATAAGCAAATAGAGTCTAAAACGAACCGCAATACGACGCATCACTTTAGCATATAAAAATTTAGTCCTTCCATCAGACTTTATACTACCAACTCTCTAAAGTTAATTGTAAAAACATTTGGTTTAATGCACCTCCAACGAGACCATTTGTTCACGAGGACAGTAACATAAAAATTTAAATGGCCCGTTTCTTTTATTACTTTGACCAGATGGGCTGGGTATATATCTTTTTTACCATAATTCCCACAGCTTTGCTACCTATTCAAGGCTTTACGAGTATTTTATATCTCATTAGCTAACCCAGCTTCGCTTCTTCTTACTTAATCTAAAATTTCTCGAACCCAATCTAACTTTGGATAGCTACAAAATCATTGCAAAGAAAATATCACATTAGATTCATCAAATTCATTTATTTAAAATGATTATATGTTGTTCAACCACAAATCTATTTGTTTTTCAAAATGTTTATATACTGTTCATCCAAAGGGAAAATATAGATCCGTAGACAACCAAGAACCGTCATTTCTGCAGAAACATAGTTAGAAGAGCCTACCCAAAAAGTGGTAAGAAGGCAAGAACAAGAAGATCTTGACACTGGTCACTAAATAAGACAAGTGAACATAAAACCATCGTTGAGAGTAAAAGATGAGGAAAAAAGCTGTACTAGTAACGCAAGGGCATCACGGTATAGAGTAGAAAATAGGAGTGGTATGACTGTGATTAGTCATGCTCTACTGCCGTCAGGTAAGCCTAAAGGCGCCCATTGTCATATTTATATTACAACGTTTCCCACTCTAGTTTACTACGCATGGTTGGAGGCAAAATCAATGATGGGGGTTGAACTATTTTAACGATAAAGGCATTAAGGTGTAGAGTACCAGCCCATATGACTGTGATTAGTCATCACGGCGCTGCAAGCTTAGAAAGAAGCCACAATCGACGCTTTAGAAATCAGGGCTGTCTTCGCTGACGATGACATTCTGTGTTATGTTTGTTTCTAATTTTATTTTCATGATGATATAGGGCGCTTTTAGGTCTATATTTTCATTGTGTCAATCTAGCTGGAATGCAGATGGAAACCATTGATGTGTCGGTTTGCACCTATCGCGGTGGAGATTTCTATGGAGCTCATCGTTACGGTAACCACAAACAACCAGTGGCTATCTACTGAAATTGAGTCAGTAGATAATATGTATCACTAACCTCCTATGATTAATTGATTTTTACAATTCATCATTACCAAACATATACCCAGGTATAATCTGGGAGCGTGGTGTGTAAAAATTTCGTATCGTTTTTTTAGTTGAGCAGCAGTGGAATGTAACAAAGCGGTTAATTAACATAATCTCCTGATGGAGTTATGTAGTTTATAGGGATACATACTCTATACATCATTTAGTCGTCAATAACCGAAATTATGTAGCATTTCACCGACACCGTGAAACAACGTTATTCTTATTGATAAGAGCATATTATTTAGAATACTTTTAGCTATTCACAGCACAACACGCTCAAATCATACTTAGAATCGAAAAAAAGGAGAACATATGGTGACCACACTAATACTACATCTGAATTAATTTACTCTAATACAGTATAACTAATTCAATACATTCGGAATATTTAATATCCGATTCTCGTTTTGTTAGCACGTTTAAATTGATATTGGAAAGGGATGAAATAAGCTTAAAATTCTATCAAATATTTATCATACTACGAGGGTTGTTTTTGGTTATTTTAATTAATAAAAATAAACAGTAGGTATAGAAGTTTTATATAATTGATTTTTAATAAATCTTTTATATACGCCGTAGTTTTTCGTTTTAAAAATTATATAGTTATACAACACAGAATAGAAATTGATCAACTTATTATATTACAACTTATTATAAAGGTGCTTAGTATAAGTTTTGAGTAATAAGAAATTTAAAAAATCTTGTTAGGTATATCATACGATTACAGCAAATTGTAATACTATGCCGACAACCTTAATGCAAAAGTCGGTCTATCTATCTATTTTTTACGCTTTCACGCGGGACACACTCATATTCACATGGGAATTTTAATAGTTTTTTTAATGTTTGGTGGCGATCGGTGCATTTTTTTAATTTTGAAGTGAAGTCAAAACCAGACTGAACCACAGCAACGCGTATCCGGACCGCTTATCTAATATATAAAAATGAATTTTTGTCTATATGTCCCTCATAGAATGCATTTGTCCGAAGCAGCTAGATTGATTTTAATAAAATTTTCAGACAATCTTTAGAATGATCTGGGGCATTTTTTTTACTGTTGAGTTCTGTTTCAAAGGGAAATTCGAAAGCAGACTGAGCCATAGCAACACGTAGCCGGATAATCTACAAAAACAATTAACTACACAGATACCAATGCAATCTCAACAAAATTTGAGTACAAATATAAATATATGAAAATAATATCATAGTTCGCAAAGACTTGTATTGATCGCAGTCATTTCTTTGAAAGTCAAATAGATTCTGGGTACAGCAATAAAGCAGACGTCGATCACTCTTGTAAAAACGATACCACTCTCTATGTGTATGTGTGTGAAATATTATTGCTATTTATCACAACCCGCATTCTTAATATTATAACGAAGGGTCATGACATTTACAGTACTACAAGCATTTGACCTAATGGCCAACTTAGTGTTAGGCCAGGGTTCGACAACCTGCGGTTGGCGAACCACGTTTAGTTCTTAGGAAGTGATGCTGCGACTTCTAAGTTCTACGAAAACATTATTATGCAAATATTGTTCTATACGTAAATATTTATCTCGCTGTTACTTGTAATTGCTTTTCACCGCACGCGTCGTCATTATCGGTAGTCTGTCGGAAGACATTTCTGTATAAATTTTAATTCGCTTTCGAAAAATATTTGTTGCTCATTATTAATAACTTGAAATTTTGTAAATAGTAATTTTTGACTCCTCCGATACAAAAAGTTGCCGACCTCTATTTTAGGCTTTAACTTAGTAATACAATGGCGATAAAGTACAAGACTATAATTTAATTTAGGTAAATCTACATACAATAACAGGATTAAGACTAGAAATTATACTATATTATTTAAAGTTGTGATTACAACGTAGCTACCGATTAGGATAAGAACTCTAATGCGGTAAGCTTAACAACGGATATATAAAAATTGTACAGAAAATAACAATTTGAAAATAATTTATAGAATTAGGCGTTACTTTGCGGAGATCCATAATACAAAAGTAATAAGTAATAGTAAGTTTAAGAATAATAAAAAATCTAGTATAACTAAAATAATTTACAGTCAAACGATAATTAAAACCGTTTAACGAGCAGGTCTTTTGGTGACCGCCTAAGTTAATTAAGAGTTTATGTTCTCATGTAAGTGGCCATTGGCTTTTTTTGAGAATAAATGATTTAAACCTAAAACCTAACAAAATTATTTTGTTATAATCCGCGAAGTAGTTTAAATAACAATCGTTTCGCCCCGCAACCGAAGCACCATCAGGAGATAGACTCCACGACCAAAATCGCAATGTGAAGCAATACCCAAATAAGCTTAGTTATTCTTCGCGGATTATAGCAAAATAATTTTATTATTACTTTTGAATTTGAAAATATTTTTTAATCACTTAAAATTTGTTCGCGAGAGACCACACAATTTACTTTTTATTTTATCATCTCAAAAAGCGCGCAATTTATTTGCAGGTCACGGGACACAGTTTGCATAATACGCTAGGTAACTTGGTGCCCCGGAAGACAAAATATAGCGCAATAATGCAAATTAGCAATCTTGTCAGTTCCAATTAGAACAGGCTGTAATTAGCATTGGTCTAGTGGCATTATATGCAAATACTAAAGGCAATTACATTTGTGATAATGATTATAGATAGCAATGAAGATTTCAATTTTAATGGTGATACTGCTATTATGTGTTAACGTGCCATACTCCTTTTGATATAAGAATAATCATCATCATCCTCCTGCCCTTATCCCACTCTAAGTGGGGTCGGCACAACATGTTACAAACATACTGTCACATGATTTAGCAGTGTTTTTTTATAATTATTATATTCCCGAAAATTTTTGATATACAGCTATGGTAGGTTTTTTAACGATGCTTTCCTCATTGACGATTTTTTATATCAATCAATATCAAGAAATATTTTAATTTTAAAAAAAGGCCCTCGCCTGTTTGTTCGCAATAAGCTCAAAATTGATAAAGTGAATTATAAGGAAGGGTTATGTGTAAAATTTGTTACAGTTGCTTGTAATTTTGTTTAAACTACGATAATTATTAAAAATGTCGAAAACAGTTAAGTTGTCTGGGAACTTTAATCAAAAGCGCTATTTAATACGTTCGATATATTATATTAAATAATGTTTAGTGGAATTATTCCTTTTTCATATCATCATTCACCTGCCCATATCCCACTCTAAGTCGCACACATGTTGTAACATGATTTGGCTACGTATTCTACGACCGGCCGCCTGCCTGACGTCAACTTACCTCAGTCGCCTTTTACGAGACAACGGTAAGAAATGAGGGTAGTCTATTCTACTCAGCCGGATTTCACAAGGCGGATCAACTTAGCTTAGTGGCCTTTTAGGACACCTCGCTAAGAAATGAGGGTGGTCTATATTACTCAGCCGAATACCACACGATGGGTCAACTTACCTTAATCGCCTTTTACGACGCCTTTGTAAGAAATTGAGGTGGTCTATTCTATTAAATGTGCTATCCACACGGCGGTTATTCCAATAATGAATATTTTTTTACATTATTCCTCTGTCATATATGTATGAAATGTCTGCGATAGCACATATCTATTTTTAAAGAATAGCTTACTAAACCCAGTCTAACTTGTAAGCAAATTGTCACGTACAATAATGGAAAGCTATTTAGAAATACATTAGCTTAAGAGTAATAGTAATTCTACTATGAAAAGAAATGTACTCAAAATGAATTAAATTACTTACATGGTAGGACTATACAAAACATTCCCACGTTGACTGGTCCCAAGAATGCTGGCAGCGTTTCCGGGCTGAATCGCTAAGCTGATTCTCTGTGCGAAAAGGGAGCCAGCCCTCTTGTCACTTGGGACATTCTTGGGACCATTCCACGTGGGCATGATTTGTATAGTCCTAGCGTGTAAGTAATTTAAGATAGATATAACTTGTACATTTTTGCTGTAAATAAAAAATATTAATTAATGGCGTATTAAAATAAGGTCTCATTTAGGATATATTTTCTAATACCTGTGAGAAGCTTTAGCGAGTCGACTAGTAGAAAATTAACTTATAGATGTTTACACCAATACCTATTACATTTATATTGTAAATTTTCCACCAAATCCATTTCGCACTCCACATTTTAACCTGAAAACCCGTTAGCTGTTTCAGACCACATTATTTATTTTTAGGTTGCAGATTGAAGGAAAACACTATATGCAGGCTGTCGAATATAAAACCACGCGGGTAATTTGGCGCTCATTGTTATTAGTAAATTCGAAGCCCATTAACGTTATTGGATTGGTCGTTATTTATATTGCGAAAATTATATGCAAATTATTTGATGAAATTTTTAATTACACAAATGAACATAAACGGGTTGAAATTTAAAATGAGGTATTTGAAAATGGAAATTGAGGCTATAACCCTCAGATATAAAACTAATAAAGTCGCAAATATTTATCTTCATTAATCTTAAATGTCTTGCAGTCCGCCGTGTGGTATCCGGCTGAATAGAATAGAGCACCCTCATTTTTTACCAAGGCGTCGTGAAAGGTGATTAAGATAGGTAAGTTGGCCCGCCGTGTGTTATCCGGCTAAGTAGAATAGATCAACCTCATTTCTTACCGAGGTATCGTAAAAGACGACTAAGGTAAGTCAACCCGCCGTGTGGTATCCAGAAGAGTAGAAAAGACCACCCTAATTTCTTTACGAGGTGTATTAAAAGGCGACTAAGTAAGTCGACCCGCCGTGTAGTATCCAGATGAGTAGAATAGACCTCCCTAATTTCTTTACGAGGTGTCGTTAAAGGCGACTAAAGTGAGTTGACCCATCGTGTGGTATCCGGTTGAGTAGAATAGACCACGCTCTTTCTTACCGAGGAAGTTGACGTCAGGTAAGCGGCTGGTCGTAAAATATGTAAGGTACGTAGCCAAATCATTTGACGGGTTAATAACATGTTGTGCCAACCCCAAGTAGAGTGGAATAATGGCAGGTGATTTGGGCTCGATTCTACATTCTAATTTGTATCATAAAATCTTAATAAAATCCGATATAAAAATGAAACATCTTATATTTTTCCTTCCATAATCCACTAAAAGGGAAACCTAGTTCAGGTACTAGGTTTTCCTTTTACTAAGATGGAAATCTTAATGGATCCATATAACATAAAGAGTGTTTCCGAGAAAACTGAAATTCACGATGTTGTGTCTTGACTACACGGTATAATAATGCTACACGCTGTGGGAATTTTATATTTACCGTGAGAGAATTTATCATATTACTCTAGTATTATTTCAGACGTATTTTTCACTTGAGTGGTACGCCACTTGAGTGTATAAAACTAAGGTTTCTTTAAACACATAACGCTTGAAATATAAATACTAATCCAAATAATAAAACTTGTAAACAATTCTTATCCTTTGCTTACTTTCTTTTAAATAATTTATTGATTTAGGCGTTTGTTTGTATTCTCTTTATTGCATTAATTTATATAAAAATAATAAAAAACAACATAATTTGCAATGGCGTGTTTATTACGGAATCGGAATCTCTTTCAGCCAACCAGTCGCAAATTTAAAAAGAGGTAAATATTAGTATAGTGCATTAAAATAAAAATTAGAACCACCTCAAAAAAAATTACAAATGATCATGTATCATACTTATCCGCCGTGTGGTATCCGGCTGAGTAGAATAAGCCATCCTCATTTCTTACCAAGGTATCGTAAAAGGCGGCTAAAGTAGGTTGACTCACTATGTGGTATCCGGCTGAGTAGAATAAACCACCCTCTTTATTACCGAGGTGTCGTAAAATACGACTAAGCTTATACGACTAAGTTGACGTCAGGTAGGTGGTCGGTCGTAAAATACCTAGCCGAATCATGTAACATGTTGTGCTAACCCCACTTAGAGTGGGATAATAGCACGATGATGATATTATAGAAATCATACAATGGTGGAAATTTAAAAAAGTAAGTAGTGGGATAAGGATGATGATGATAGTTGATAATAACCTAAAATATGGGATAGGCTTTTTTTTATTTTTGACTGAGTTTGCTTTGTGCAATTTCATTATATATTTTTTTTTCATTATATAAAATTATTATACTAAATTACACGGTAAAAGATAACCTACATAGTTCTGACTATACTTTCAAGAAACAATTATACATACAATAACTTTCAATATGCGTTTCGCCCCAAAAACGAAGTATTACCAGGTAACTTATTTCGCATTTAATCTCAATACAAGATTCAATTTTCATACCAAATATTTCAGTCCGTTTCACTCGCAAACAATAAACACAAAGTAAGCAAAGTTACTTTGTATTTTCAAAATCCAATTAAATCGCATTATTCATGAGAAAACTCATTCAAAACACAGACAATTATCGTAGCTGTAATGTATTACAACATTGTATTGTGATGTTTGTACAATAGTCTTGTATGCTTTTAAACCAAATAAATCTATATACGATTACAGTTAGGGTTGCCACCCGTACTATATTATATAGTATCGTACTATATTTTAGTCAATTGTACTATATATTATAGAAAAACAATATAGGAATTCAACTGTCGCGCTTTTTTTGAATCAACTGTGAATGGAACGCACCCGCAACACTGCATAGGGAATGTTTGAACGAAACTCATTCATGTATTTACGGGGCTTAATTAGTTAGTAACTCTAACTCCTTTGCCATTGTCCAGCGAAAAGTAATAATAAATAATCATGGAAAAATAAATAATGATTAAAAATAGATGTATACTATTTTTTTCCCTGAATTTCCTTTTACATTTTTTTGATTTAAAAAGAAAAATACTATTTTTCTTCAAAAAAAACGTTGCCAACCCTAATTACAGTAGAATCTACTTACTAGAACTTACTTCTAAAACGAAATCTTATCATATTCAGACTGTAAAGAGGAGACCGGCGTATGCATTATGACTGCGATTTTGCAATTAAAAAGATCTCAATTTCATAAACTTAAAATATTCTTTATTTGTAAACAGGAGATTTTGAATCGTGAACTCTACTGCTGTTTCGGAAAGCTATTACTACTTATTAATGCTATAAATAAGCATGCTAATAATAGGTAAGTATAAAAAAAATATGTGCATGCACCTATAATAATATAAAAAGTGTATTATTTGATCTACCAGTGAGGAATTTAAATTAAAAGTTTTACTTTCAATACTCAAAGTCACTTTTAATATTTCAACAAAACTCTTGTACTCTTTGCGAATGTGGCGTAAATGATAGGACCGTTGACTGTTTTATTTATAAGCCTTTATTCTATAATAATACAATATAAATATAAGGAGGTTGAGAAATATTATCTAATAATTATATTATCGCAGCCGACTTTATCCGGTGTGAACGAAACCAATAAACGTCAGCGTCGTTGAAATCGGTTTTAATCATCAGACAATTTTAATTAAAGACATCAATCACGTTTAATTTATATCCAATTAGGATAGTCAAGTAATGGTGAATCCATGGCGCTGTTTAGGTTAGTATCCATTTAATCATATTATCATAGATTAAATAAATATTTACGGTTTATCCATATAAGTTTTTAATGTACAGTTTAAATACTGTGCCTGAGCAAGCAGGCACAGTTTTACTTAAACGAATTTTTTTAAACTAAAATCAATATGTTAATTTATAATTGCAATTTATCACACGCTTTTCGGTGAAGGAAAACATCGTGAGGAAACCTGCGTATCACAAGAAAATTTCAAGGATACGTATAACCTACCAATCCGTTTTGACTGACCCGTTGGCGCAGTGGGTAGTGACCCTGCCTTCATCCCCGCGGGTCGCGGGTTCGATTCCCGCCGAGGGCCAACATTTTCTATAAATGAATTTGTTGGTCTTTGAGCCTGGGTGTATATTTGTATTTACGTATGTATTTAAAATTATATAAGTATATATTCACCAGTTGTCTGTCTACCATAACACAAGTATTAAGTTACTTACTTTGGGGACGGACGACCGTGTGTGTAAGTGTCCCATATTATTTATTTATTTAAAACTAACAAAAAAAAATCCGCATTAGAGCAGCGTGGTAGGTCTTAAGCTCCAATCCTTCCCTCCAAAAACGGAGAGAGGAGGCCTATGCCCAGATAGTAAAAGCCCATCTAGGCAATATGATTTCATACGATAATAGTTTTTTAAAGAACTATTGTTAATATATATAAAACAAATTAATGTAAGATCTATTTATTTTATTAGCGAAAAGTTATATCTATTCTTTGTTATTAATTAATATACATAGCACCCCATTATTATACAAATCATACCAAGTGGAAAGTGAAAAAAAGTAACAAATTTTGCGCCTTTTATCCTAAATCCGTACAGACTGACTTAGTGGAAAGTCCTATATTTATTACAAAATCTTGAAAATTGCTTAAGAATTATTTCCATCCGAAGACTTTTTGTCGATATTTTAAGGACGTACTTACACAGAAAGTTTAATTGGGTTCAACTTTCCAAACAAAGGTATTGTTCACAAACATGTTTAATTGGTCTTGTTAATAAGTTTGGAGTAGTACTATAGTATATATATTTAATATATAACATTATTTAGTAGCTGTGATAACCCAGCGGAGAGACTATGTGACTATTGAGGCAATCATGGGTTCAAACCAGCACCAATCAGTTTTTTCTATTAAAAAATATATGCGTATAAATAAAGGCGTTTAATTGATAATTGCGATTTATCACACGCTTTTCCCTGAAGGAAAATATCTTTAAAAAAATTGCATGTCTCTGGAGAATTCTAGGGATACGTGTAACCTACCAATTCCCATTAGCGCAGCGTGGTAGGTTTTAGCTCCAATCCTTCTCTCCTAAAACGGAGATTGGGTACCTATGCAGATTTGACTGGCCCGTTGGCGCAGTGGGTAGTAATCCTGCCTTCAGCTTCGCGGGTCGTGGGTTCGATTCCCGCCGAGAGTCAACATTTTCTAAAAATGAATTTGTTAGTCTTCGAGTCTGAATGTATATTTGTATTTATGTATTTAAAAATTAATATGTATATATTAACCAGTTGTCTGTCACCCATAACACAAGTATTAAGCTACTTTGGTCCCTAAATTTATTTATTTATTTATGCCCAGCAGTGGGATATTACCAGGTCGTTACTTTTTTTATTATTTAGTTCTACTAATTCTCGACATTTGTAATGATAATTATAAATAATAAAAGGTTTAAACTAAGTCTAAGGATAAAAAATGTAGTTATAATTATAAATATTAACAGGTTTAAAGTAAGTGTGAGGATTTTTATTTTCGCCCTTCGTTAAATAAAGCTCTTGCATTGTAAATACAGAAATACGGAGGAAATTGAAGATGTACATCACTTTCTTGTACCCTAGCTGTAATAGTGAGAAATCGAGTCTAATTGCAAACATAAATTCCGGGTAATGCGTGTCCTGGGAGTTGATAAATGGTATTATAAAAACTAGTACAGTAGAAGAACTATTATTACTTCCTACAGACGACATAGCTAACGTTTATTCCCCTTTCAAATAATTCTATTTAGTAAAGTAAAATTCAAAATCAAATAATCATAAGAAATATATAATTAATACATCCTAGTAAGCTGGGTTGCATATGAGAGAAATATGGTGGATTTAAACTTCAACCCTTCTCTACAAAAAATAGAGAAAAGGATATAGAGAAAAAGATTGTAAACCTTAACTTAAATAAATTTTTAACCATATATTCAGGCACTAAAAAACTGCTACAATATTATTAGAAAATAATGGCTAATTACGCTGTCACTTGCAAAATTATTATAGCTTAGCTGGGAACGTACTTAAAAGTGAAAATACCTCGGATCAAGTCCCTAAGTATGACCACCCTTTACTTTTTCTTCATATTGCATTTTTTTATCTTCTTAAAAAAAGTATGTTTTGCCATATCAAAAACTAGCCTTTACCCGCGATTTCGTTTGCGTGGACTGTTGTCGTCATAGGTCGATAATAGATAGCACTTTTCGATGTCATCCTATTTGTGTAGAATTAACAGGATTTCTATAGCCTATATGTTATTCCGGTGTTTAAGGAATAATTGTGTCAAATTTAATTTATATTGGTTCAGGGGATTCGCCTTGAAAGAGTAACAAATATAGATCCATACTCACAAACTTTCCCATTTATAATATTAATAGGAAGTAGGAAGTAGGATAATATTAAGTTACCAATTATTTTTAGTAGTAACTGGCTTTAAATTCATGATACGTATGCTTTCTTGAAGTATTATGTGTTCTTCACTACATATTATAAAACAAAGTCCATATTTCCGTATGTACGCATAAAACTTTAAAACTACGCAACCGATTTTGATGCGGTTTTTTTTAATAGATAGAGTGATTCAAAAGGAAGGTTTGTACGTATAATAAAAGTCAATACGAAGCAGAGAAATACTGTAATTTTTGAGGTTTCTGTAAATAATTACATTTTTTCCGCTTACATTGCAAACGCAGGCTAAACCCTACGAGATTTATCAAAATGATGTACTAAGTATTTGTACACCTTAAAAAGGTCTACAGAAAAGTCCGCGATGGTATATGTCTATCTCTTATGGATAACCCACAATAGCAGTTTTTTTCATTTACTTTTTACGAAAAATGATGCCTTATGTTTAAAGCAATTTTTATACAATACAGCATTAATCCTTATCCAATTGAGTACCTTAAATAAATTGTTGATTTAATATAGATCAATATTGCCGTTTACAGCATGTAATTTAAGTGAATATTTTCGGAGATATTACAGATTTAAAATCCCGCGAGGAGGCGAAGCACTTCGAATTTAGCAGCGACCGGAGGCGCAACTAAATGTCCTTCTTTCAAGTTTATATTGTCTAATGATAAAAAAGCTATGAATGTTGTATGCAAAGACATTGTCTAATCAATTGTAAAAATAAATAATATCACTACATAGTATAACACAAAGTCGCATTCTCTGTCTGTCCCTATGTCCGTA
The DNA here is from genome assembly GCA_029227775.1 of Morpho helenor. NCBI lineage: Eukaryota > Metazoa > Arthropoda > Insecta > Lepidoptera > Nymphalidae > Morpho > Morpho helenor. Next base: position 9,231,361 of record JARGCU010000006.1, read on the forward strand.
TATCCCTATGTATGCTTCAATCTTTAAAACTACACAACAGATATTGATGCGGTTTTTTTTAAAAGATAGAGTGATTCTAGAGGAAGGTTTGTACGTATAATAACATTCAATACATAGTAGAGAAATACTGTAATTTTTGAGGTTTCTAATGTGATGTCGTAAATAATAACATTTTTTTCCGCTTACATTACAAACGCAGGCTTAACCCTACGAGATTTATCAAAATGATGTACTAAGTATTTGTACACCTTGAAAAGGTCTTCAGAAAAGTCCGCGATGGTATATGTCTATCTCTTATGAATAACCCACAATAGCATTTTTTGTCATTTACTTTTTACGAAAAATAATGCCTTATTTTTGAAGCAATTTTTATACACTACAGCATTAATCCTTATCCAATTAAGTACCCTAAATAAATTGTTGATTTAATATCGCCGTTTACAGCATGTAATTTCAGTGAACATTTTCGGAGATATTACAGATTTAAAATGCCATGCGGAGGCCGCGCTTCACCCTATAGCACTTCGAATCCAGCAGCTATATCGTTCTTTCCAGAGTTTGTTTAACGACAAGGAAGCTGTGAATGTTGTATATAAAGACATTCTGTAATTAATTGTAAACATTAAATACATAGGGAAAATGTAAAAGTAAATAAGTAAAAATGTACTATATGAATTTAGATATTCCAAAGATAGCAGGAAATCTTCTTGGTATAGGGAAAGGAAATTGTTTTTCTCCAAATTTAACGCTTGCGGGCCACGGGCAGTAATGAATAAATCAAAACTACTGGATCGGTTTTAATCATTTTTTTACACTGAATGACATGGGATATATATTTTATACCCGTGCGAAGCAGGGGCAGGCCGCTAGTTAGATATAAATAACTCAGTTACTTTGAATAATGTATCGAATGGATATATTTAAAATATATCCCTCAATTTATAATATTAGTAGGATAGAATAGTTTCTTGGTTAATATCCCTCATCTTAAATTTGAAGCACATCTATCATTGTCACAACTAATTTATCAATCAAAATGCTATCAATAACTCAATAAAATACACTTTAATTGGGCGTCTAGACAACTCATAACCGATTGTTGTTCAGAATAGTGTTTACTTTAAATGTAGGCGTAGTATTGAAGCACTGTCTATTATAAACATACAAAAGTATATTTAATATATAAATTAGTTAATCTTGTATGTATATATGGCTCTATCTATGTATGAACGGCTCCAACGATTTTAGTGAAATTCAGCATGTAGGGGGTTTTGGGAGAGAAAAATCGATCTAGATAAGTTTTATTCACAAAAAATGTCGTTTTATCCCTGTTTTCGGACTCAATTTTTTTTTTATTTACGTTAAATACTAGGTATCATAATTTTTCGCTGTCGAACGTAAAGTCATGGTATTTCATTTGGGGAACGGGCGGTCTAGAGAGATGAAAATACCTAGGATCGAGCGCCACCTACCCTATTATTTTTTTATTTTTCTTTTAATTTTTTTTTTTTTAATTTTTATTTCATTTTAAAAATTACCGAGCAAAGCTCGGTCACCCAGGTACTGTTTATAATAGACTATGAAGGGAAATGTTCCTTAATTAAAAGAAACCTGGTCCTTGGACCCTAGGTCGCTGGTTGGTAATTTAAGAGGACTATATAGGCCCCCCTATACAGTCCACTTATTAATTAAATTCAGGGTATTAACTATTTTCTATCTATTTGGCCAATGCACATATATTACCGATACGTAGTAACAACTTAGCACCACCCACCTTTCGTTGCCTTTATACTGCCACCACGCAGGAAGGTTCGAAGTCCTCGATATGCGCGGCGGCCGGCCGTTTCTTATGACGCCAGGGGACTGTTACTCGAACGAACAATAACACTATTACGAGTCCGGAACTCGACACGACACTTTAAATTTAGGCACTGCACTTATATTGCATTTCCCAGACGAATTATTTAATGTTTTACTATGAATTTGATGCGAATTATGTATAGCGATCGCGCGGCCATTAGCGAAGGTTCCGCGCTCACGTAGACACTCGCACGGCGACAGACGAACCGATCGGCGAGTGGCGTTTTCATTACTACCCACATATCGGTGAATAAAGAAAATGACAATTGCCCAGAGACAAAAAGATAATACAAAATAAATAGAATTATTAAATATTTACGAACGCATACAAAAGTATCTTTAATATTTAAATGTTTTATATATATATGTGTATATATATATATATATATATATATATATATATATATATATATACTATAAACTATTTAGATCTGGTAACGTAGATTTATATGATAAAATTGTAATCATCATCCTAATATCCTTATCCCATCATAAGTGGGGTCGCCACAACATATATATTGCGAACGGCCGCCTGCCGTCTACTTACCTTAGTCGTATTTTACGACACCTCGGTAAGAAAGAAGGTCGTCACTATTACTCAGCCGGATACCACGCGGCGGGTCGACTTACCTTAGTCGCTTTTTACGACACCTCGGTAAGAAATGAGGGTGGTCTATTCTTCTCAGCCGGATACCACACGACGGTTCGACTTACCTTAGTCGAATTTTACGACAACTCGGTAAGAAATGAGGATGTTCTATTCTTTTAGCCGGATACCACACGGCGTATATACATACCCACACCTTATAAGATGAAATTGTATCTACTAATAAACCGAGAATAGATATATCGAGTATTTAATATTATATCGAATTGTATACAGAATTATACCACATTTTTTCATTTTTTTCTTTGTCATGACAGACTTACCAATGACAAAATTTATTTGTGAAATTTTATACATTGAATTGTAATAATAAGTGAACTACGTAGTGCAGTAGAATTCTGATCCTCTAAATTAGAAACTTTGTGAATAATGCAGCGTTTAACTTGCACCAAGTTCTCGTTATTGACCAAACCCCACGGACTGTTTTTGGTGTATGCAATAAGGACTTCAGCAATTTTGCTTTGCTGCTAGTTTTAATTAATTAAAAGTTAGTGTTTTCCCTTATTCACCTATCATTGTTTGGTTGACATTTATATAAAAGATAAAAATTGATTGGATCTGTAATGCTTTCAGCTTGATTATGAAAAGAAAAAGTGTTCAAATAATTTGATAAATTGATAAACCATACATACCATACACATATACGCCTACCTCCATTACCCTAACACTTCTCTTGAGCATTAGTTTGCTAGCAGCAACAGCATCTACCAGTGGTAAATTTTATTATAACATATCAATATACTCAAGTAATTTATAGTGACTTGTTTAGCACTTTTTGATTTAATAGTACAAATTGATAAGTTTGAAGCTACTCCTAAAGTTATTTTACTATGAAATGGGTATAACAATGTCCAGTATAATACATATTGTGATTTAGAATATTGTGCCAATAGAGAATATTTCATACAAGTCGATACCAAAAACTAACAGCAGCTTCCGAGCCCGGATATATTTTATAACCTCTAGAGAGCAAACTTTTCTGTTAAATGGCATGTATTGTATGACCTTAAATAATAAACTTTTATGGATGGTGCTTGAATATTCGCGATGCCAACGATTTAAAATGTACTATTGTAAAACATTCCACGTTATAGTTATATTTATTTAGAATTAGAGACTTTACCTTTGACTGCAACTGCATGTATATACCGAGATAAACTTAAAACCGCTTTTGAGCCTTTTCAATTATATCATTCCAAAAGTACTATGATTCCATTGCTTCGATCGAAATTGAAATATGATTGAAGTTGATGGAAACAAACTTTCACGCTTTAGATTAATATTATAGTAATATTAATAAATTTTATATATTAGATCGACGCCGTGTGGTATCCGGCTTAATAGAATAATACCACCCTCAATTCTTACCGAGGTGTCATAAAAGGCGACTAAGGTAAGTGACTTACCGTATGGTATCCGATTTAGTAGAATAGACCACCCTCTTTCTTACCGAAGAGTCGTAAAATACGACTAAGGTAAGTTAACGTCAGACAGGCGGCCGGTCGCAAAATACGTAGCCAAATCATATGACATCTTTGTAACAGTTGTGCCGACCCCATTTAGAGTGGGATAAGGGCAGGAGGATGATGACTTTCGCTTAATTGTTAAATCAAGGGCAGGATACAGAAGGAAGTTTTGCTTGAGACGGCATGTATTGTGAGGAGGCTGGGAAATCTGATATTGTAATATAAAAAAGGATTCTACGAGTCTAGGAGTCTACGCTAATCTATCTATACTTATAATAAATCTGTAGAGAGGTCAATTCTGTAACTGGAATATATTTCCAAAATAACTATCAGGGGGTGATTAGGGATCGATACTGATGCCAAAAATGCAATCAGTAAAAATTTTGTCTGTCTGTCTGTCTGTGTCTGTCTGTCTGTCTGTCTGTCTGTCTGTCTGTCTGTATAACCGTTATAGAAACAAAAACTACTCGACGGATTTTAACGAAACTCGGTACAATTTTTTTTCATACTCCTGAGCTGGTTATAGTATACTTTTCATCACGCTACAATCAATAGGAACAGAGCAGTGAAGGGAAATGTCGGGAAAACGCAAGAAGTTACTCCATTTTTTAAGCTTCCGTCGCGTGTGCAACCTTGATGGTTAAAGCTACACATAAATCATATATGACGGAAATGTTCTCCTTAAAATTATAAAAAAAATATCCCACGACAGCATATGTCTATCTTTTATGGTTGACTCACAATAACACGTGTTACTCCCGATAGCTTAGCAGTTCGAAGCTTTCTGGGTATAGTTGTCTACTCCTACGTTTATATCACTCTCAGTCATCCCTAAATAAAAAAGTGAATAGTATTAACCATTGTATAAAAAAAGAATCCTTGAACTATGACTGCTTAAATCTTTAAAACTACGCAACAGATTTTGATGTGGTTTTTTTTAATAGATAGAGTGATTCAAGAGGAATGTATAATAACATTCAATATGGAGTAGAGAAATACTGTAATGTTTGAGGTTTCTAATGTAATGTCGTAAATAATTACTTTTTTTCTGCTTACATTGTAAACGCAGGCTAAACCCTACGAGATTTATCAAAATGATGTACTAAGTATTTGTACACATTGAAAAAGTCTACAGAAAAGTCCGCGAAAGTATATGTCTATCTCTTATGGATAACCCACAATAGCATTTTTTGTCATTTACTTTTATACGAAAAATAATGCCTTATTTTCGAAGCAATTTTTATACAATATAGCATTAATTCTTATCCAATTAAGTACGTTAAATACATTGTTGATTTAATATAGATCACCGTTAACAACATGTAATTTAAATGAACATTTTCGAAGATATTAAGATTTAAAATCCCGCGAGGAGGCCGCGCTTCGTCCTATAGCACTTCGAATTTAGCAGCGATCGGACGCGCAACTAAATGTCGCTCTTTTAAGAGTAACCTCTAAAGAAAACATGTTTGTATTGTCTAATGATAACAAAGCTATGAATGTTGTATATAATGACATTCTGCAATTAATTTTAAACATAAAATATATAGGGAAAAATGTAAAATGTAAATATGTAGTATATGAATTTAGACATTCCAAAGATAGCAGGAAATCTTCTTGGTATAGGGAGAGAGAATTGTTTTTATCCAAATTTAACGCTTGCGGGCCACGGGCAGTAATGAATAAATCAAAACTACTGGATCGATTTTAATAATTTTTTTCACTGAGTGAGATAGGCTAATATATTTTATACCCGTGCGAAGCAGGGTAGGCCGCTAGTTATAAATAAAACAACCAATTAAAATAGGAACTCATTTATTTACATACATTCAAGTTATTTACAAATGAAGCTCATTATCTACACAAAATGGCAACTTGAGCAAAATTATACCTAATTGAAAATATTATGCATCATCATATATAAAAAATATATAAAAAGCTCTTGATTTAATTATTTTTTGTCCAGGAAAAGGTATATAACAACCAAAAGAGTAGGTATTTAAATTCTATTCCAAATTGAAAATGGTCATAGATTGAGTTTGAGAATTTAGTATGTGTTATTTAATAACCATAGATTTAAGATATAATATATCAAAATGTATTGTTTATGTGTAAATTCATTTCCATTTTCCAGTATTTTATTAAAGACAAAATTTTACAACAAAAATTCAATAAATTGGTTCATTTATTTTCCATAGACAATAGTATAATCATAGCAATTTCATATAATAGAATTGATAATTATTACGTAAGTAATATTGTTTGTATTTAGCACCGACAAATGTGTCGACCGTAGCGCGCTATAATAACCATAATGTTCAATAAAAGCGTTTTGCGAAATGATGTCAAGTATATTATAAAATCAATTTCTACCCTGCCTCTAACTTTACTTACCAGCTCCGTAATTTCACTATTACTACATACTTACTAACTTTAACTCCTAAATATAGTGTATGGAATGTGATGAAGAAATACCTTACTTTGAAATTATAAATCATAAATTTAAAGATTAAGTAGTTTAGAAAAAATAATAAAAGACAAAGGACGTGAATGTAAGAGCCGAAATATGAAATTCGATAAGGTCTTTGGGCTAATTAATACAAAACTTTAAAAAATACTTTTTGTACAATTTTCATAATCACTGTCAATTTTTTTTATCTTTATAACTAAAATTGTTATATAAAACGCTCAAACCATTGTGACCTTCGCTATTGTTATATAACAATAATTTATTAATAGCATCGTTTACTAAATAATAGTTAATTTTAATGCATCAATTCATAATACTCTGGGCGGAATGTCAGAAGGCGCTATAAATTCAAATCGTCTTCGCATTCACTTTCACTAGAATATTTATTGAGGGCTTTATGAATTTCTTCTTCAATTTCTATGGCGCTTTGTTGTTTCTCATCTACCGCCAATCTATTATAAGCTATCTTTATATTTGAATCGTAATTGTTACTCCAGCAACAAAGACCTAATCGTTTAAAAACGCAAGCTGTTATAAGATACAAGGTGATCAAAGTCACAATTGTTAGTACAATTATTAGAATAACATTCATTTTGTAATGCCAATTAGCACTGTCTATTTGTGGCATCACTGTATTAGGATAACAGTAATATTTCGGCTCAACATCAGTCAAATTGAAAAGTTGCGCGTCTTCCAAACAGGTTGTACATTGACTGTTTTGTGGACCAGTGCACGTGGCGCAGGTGTAATGGCAAGGCAGGCAAATTAATGGCGTCTTGGAGTAATTTGCTGACGGTTCCATGTCAAAAGCCTCCGTTGCAGGTGGCTTAGTGACAACGCCTTGTCTTTTTATTACCGAAGGAACACCCGTCTCCAAGAGCGTTAAGTTACGTCTTCGCGAGCTCCGTTCCATTATTTCACTGGCATATGTCCCTCCTGGGCAAAGCTGATAGCATCGACCGTCGTATAAATGCATACCCTTCGCGCATTCTAATGAAAAAAAAGAACAAAGATAATTGAATCAATGAGCAAAAAGAGAACAGACCGACACCACCCAGCACCGTACCAGCGTCCATGCACTTGCGTTTCTTGCCAGCTCGTATGATGCAGAAGTTCCATACGCAGGATGCTCGAAGTTTGTAGATATAGATTATGAAAACAGGGCCTCAGAGGGAATGGTAAGTAAAATCTCGTCACTGATCTCAAATAATTTTGTTCACTGATAATGTATGATGACAACATAAAACAAACAGACGTTAATGCTGGTGCTCGAGACATGCATAAAAAGACGTGTACAAAATTAAATGAAACCAGGAGGCAATAAATGGACAATAAACAGAAATAAATGGTAAGTTAACAAGCGGTTTTTTTTTGTAAATAAAAAAAGTATATAAAGATTCTATTTTGGTATCATTGTTAGCATGTTATAAGCAAAGCATTACATGCAATAAACAAATAATAACAAAAGCATATAAATTAATCGTTACAAAGAATAACGTCAGTTTGAATTATACATAAATTTACAATTTTGTGCTCGACTGCCGCATAATAACTAATAATAATCAGAGACAAGACTCAACATACAAACAAATGAAAACGTACTCCAATTTTGTAATAAAAGTTTTTTATTATTAGCTTTCATTCACATCTGATTCAATATATACAAATTATTTAGCATTTACATTAAGTAATAAATACATCTTACTAGATCGCTACATTGATGAAGTTTACACGTGTACACCAAAACGTTTACAAAAATGAGCTATTCCCGAATCTCGGCACATTAAACGAGACAATATGACTTATTTCATTGATCGGATCTCTATTAATAGAATGATCAAAGAACAGACGAGCGCTATACTTCATGCTATAAACATCAATTTTTGTGATAACATTTCACTTATCATACTTAAACCATGTTATAAAAATACTACACAATACAATCAATAGAACACAAAATTTAAAGAAAAAGTAATATGTGGAAATGAATTTATATTAGCATTAACATATATCTATCGAATGACTGTTTTTAAATAGCAGTTTCCTCTAATATTTATGATTGATTCGAAGAAATGCGGCTTGTGTTTAAATTCTTAATTGTTTTATGATTCTGAGTACAGGTTAAAAAAAATTGTCAGTCTGTCACTGTCATACAATTTTAGGCCCATGATTTCGAAAGATGAAAATTGGGCCATTAATAGTTTTTATATTAGTTAACTATTACAAAAACATTGTTTGATTTAGTCAATCTAATAGCAGAGTAATAAAAGATATAATTGAAGTAAAGTTATGAACTTCTTATATTTGATTTTTGTTATCGATTATTTGTACTAAACACATTTAAAAAAATGTTTATTTCCAGATTGTAAATTGTGCAATTTTTTATATTTGAACCACGAATATAAACCGTTTTTTTTTAAGCCATACCTCAAACTATTACAATTGAGCACAAAAGTCCCCGTTTCTTTCGTATACATAATTTATTATGTGTGATATAATTTACAATTGATGTCGTGAAACGTTTATAAACATGAAGCATTACCGGATGATTAGCGCTCATTTCTGCTGTCATGGAGCCCATTAGCTATGTAGCTATTTTAATTTAGTACACCAAGAATTCAGGAAGTTAATTTACATACTTAATTAAGTCTAGCTACCAGTCGACGAGAAATCTTGAATGTTCAGTCATTTTAAAATTTACATGTATGTGAGCAATTTGTACAAGTCTCCAAATTTATTACGAACAATATATCTACTTATTTACAAACGTTTACATGTTTTTATGTTACATGGATTGGCAATCACTTCTATGATCACAACCACATTATGCAATAATATTTATACCTATTATTATGTTTATTTATTCACATGGAACTAAGTAATGTTTATATCTAAGACATTGTCTATGTGACAGTGAATAGTGCTTAAATTATGAACCATGTATAAGCTAAACTGTAGTTTCAAATGTACAGGAAATGTATAATGTGTAACCTATTACTAGTAGCGTAAATGCAATTTTAAACGTTGGTTTTGAAATTATGTTATATATAAATTATATGATTAAGTTAAGTTATATTGTTGCTTCTAAAAACAAGAGTGACGTGTAATTTGAACTTTTACACTTAATTTGAACAAATTTTTAAGTTCTATAAATTAGCTGCTTTACCATGAAATCAAGAGAGCTATTCACTGCGATTATTATTATCTTGAGAAATTAATGTTCCTCACTTTAAACCCACAACATTGACTTATTTAATTATCCCACATTTTTTTTTATTTACTTCTATGGTAATTTATCACTTATATGCCTTTTGAAGTATATTTTATTTATTATATGTGATAAATACTAAATAAACAAAATATCTTGTAAGGAACAGTTAAATGAAGTGGCCTCTTTAAGAAATTGACAATTTTTTACTTATATACGCGTTATTGATTCTCTTCATATATATAAAATTTAATCACTTTATGTTAGCTAATAATAATGAATGCAGTGGTGCAACTAATAAAGATAGTAAAATTTCAAATTCAGACTTGAGTTTCAGCTTCACACAATAATTCTTATTAGCTTTTAAAAATTGTAAACCACGATTTATCTCAAAATTGGCAAACTGGGTCGCGTAAAATGCTCGCTCGTTAAAGTCGATCCGGTGGCATTGTAGGCTTTCGGCTGTCACAGAGATAATGCCTCTATAAATACACTTAAGAGGTTAGGAGGCGTAATTTATTGTTTTCCAAACTTATTGTAACAGATATGTTCCTTTCAATACATTGTAATGAAAACGTTGTGGCGAATTTTCGATATCGATACGCGTTGAAGATATACAAAACTAAGCAAACAAGTTCTCTCTGGGTTACGTGAAAATATCGCCAGAACGCTTTATATAACAAACATTAAGCTAAACAATTATATTTCTATCTATATTTTTATAAATAAATAATTATTTTTCATATTAAATATCGGAAAGTAAATGCATAACATTTGGTATGTTTGATTTAAATCTATGAGCAAATTTTAAATATTCAGACCTGGTTATATTGTTATATAATTTTTATTTAATTGCTTAATAAAGAAACGGTTCAAGCGATCTTTTAAAAATAATTTTCTATAGACGGGTCATAAAGATTACGTCCAAAAGTGTATTTCCCATAGAATTAGTATAATTAACGTAGGGGAGCAATAAGCAGGCTTTAAGTGACAACAACACAATAAATAATAAGCTGAAGATGACCCGTATACTTCATCTTTGTCTAATCACAAATAAAAAAGTGAGACAGATAGATACACCCTCATTTGCTTTCTCTTTATTGTAATATATCGCATTTTAGACTATCTTTCCTCTTCTAAATATAATAACTCTATGATATTTTCCCTTTTACTTTCAAATATTATTAAGATAGATTTGAAACAGAGTAAATGACACCGGTAATCGCATTCAGGAATCGGAAATTTGCTCCGAGCCCTAATAAATTGCCTTATTTGGTTAGCGGCAAAAATAAATATTTGAGTTTAGTTAACAAAATAACAAATGTAAAAAATATTCTCTATTGCAACAATGGGGGATAAAAACAATATATAAATTATGTATAATAATCATTCATAAACCTAAGGCCAACATTATGATCAGTTATATAAAAACTAGAGCAGTTTTGTCGTATATATACTTATTATAAAACAAAGTCCCCAAAAGTTGGCTGTCTGTATGTGATTGGTTTTCTCAAAATCTACTGAACGGATTTTTATTCGGTTTTTACTACAAGATAGTCCAATTCTTCCGAATGGTTTAGGGCACTAGTACATTACGGTTTTTTTTGTAAATTGTTTTGAAGAGGTGACGCAATTAAAAATAACTCGTCAGAGAGTCTTAGTGGCGTGCACCGCAAAAACCAACAGAGATGCACTAAAGTAATTTACTAGAGAATTGTAGCACTACAAAAATTTTACAAAAAAGTCCGCGACAGCAAGTCTCTATATCTTATGGTTAACTCAATAACAACTTTTAAGTTCAAAATTTCAGTACACATTTGAGAAACACTGATTTCAACGCGAGTCATAATGCAGACAATTGTAAAGAATATAGAAGTTAATATATGTTATCAAGTAAATAATAAATAGCGAAATAATCAAAATCCAGACGCTTGTTTTCTGCCTTTATGACTTCGCCAACACAAGTTCCAAAATACCAAGCTTACTAAATAATTTTGGGTGTAGGTTAGGTTGAGTTATGCCAAAGTAGAATATCTTTACTCTATTAAAACTCCATTTGTGAAGCCGGTTCCCCAGTAAATAGCTATTATAACTTTATTATTAGTTCAATAGCTTTCTAACGCTCCGGAAAATAGATTGCGAAGCTCGGTAATTTTGACGCAAAACGGTAAGGTATTTTGCGCTTTTTTTGCGCTTTAGTTGTTCAAAATCGTATTTTTCTATTAATTGCGTAATCTATACTAATAGTTGCGTAATCTATACTAATATATAAAGCTGAGTTTATTTGTTTTTATGAGTGTTTGAACGCGCTAATGTCGGGAACTACTGGACCGATTTCAAAATGAACGCGATTGAATTCTTTGAGTCTGAGATAGTCTATTTATCGAGGAAGGCCCACGCTAATAAGAATAAGAGAGGAGCAGCAATAAAAAATATTACTAAAACGGCAAAATTTAAAGCTTTCCTTGCGTGCGTAAACGGTGAAAGTTATTAAAGAATTATGTATTACAAAATTGTTCCCCTCTAAGAGTTCTAAAAAAATCCGCGATACCATATATCTAACTTTTAAGGTTAACCCACTTTAACCATTAAGGTTATATAAATACTTTATTACGGTTTTGATCTTTCCAAGCGGGCGGAGCCGCTAACTATTGCTAGTATTAAAATAATAATCAAACCGACAAAGCAACTGATCATTTATAATGGCCTATTAATAACAGAAGCACAAAAATCGCTAGTATGATTTTCTGAAGTACTCCAAACATTTTCTATCTAATTTTAAACTACAGATAGTGATTTATTTACTAAATGTCCACTCTGATTCAAATTATTTCTCATATTCACAATGCAATTATCCAAGCAAAATGGACGTCTTCGATTTGGAAATCGTAATAGTAATTTATGTAATTGCACTTTTTTAGCTCTTTAATTTTGCCGAATGTGATACAAAATACCTATTATATTATTGGACATTACTTTACACTTACATATATCGCAGTCACCCAGAAATATATGTGCTACTAAGGTTTGCTAATTAGTAATAGTTGAACACCTTTAAAGTATCGTTAATACATTATATTTTTAAATCACTGCGATTTAAATCCTATTTTAACGAATAAGTCCACAATCAGATATTCATATAAATTATCTGACGACTGTAACGTGTTACAAAATCTATATATGGATTGAACTATTATGTGCTTAAACAATTGTAAATAAAATATTATCTACTCCGTAATTAACTAATACGTACGGGAACTATTTTAAGTACTAAACAAATATATTTTAACGGCAGTATAGAAATGTAGGACGTTGACAAAAATAAAAATTAATTAAATTATTTATTATGTTAATAACACCTTGTACTTTTTATTGAATTCAACTAAAATCACGAGCCTCGAGTACTAGGGCGTCAGCGGGCAGAAGGGCCAAGCCGGCCGCAAGCACGGCGCTCGCGGCGGCCGCGCCTTTTCACTTGGCAGTGTGAGCTTTACGCAAGTTAGTGCACAGTTTTGATTACATCTACGGGGCTGTCTGCTTTGGGATGAGAATGTCAAAGCTTCGGCCGCGGAGAGTAACAAGAGGAGCAAGAAGCACAAACCTAGGCATCGGTGTGGGGGTTGGGCGCCGTGGGTGGCACAACCGCTGGCTGCGTACCCTCCAGTTTCCACAGCTGGGTCCTCTTCGCGGATCTACAGTACAGTTCAAAAATTGAACGACAATAAAAAATACTAAATAATCTAATTTAAGAACTAATTTTACATAAATCACGATCAATATAGTCGAGAGTATACTGTTTTTTTTTTTCACTCAACGAACATTGGTAGAACGTAGCATCATTCTCCTGCTCTTATCCTACTCTGAGTGGGGTCGGCACAACATATTTTAAACATGTTTTTACATGTAACTGTATTTCATTTTTAATTCATGGTTGTTATCGCTTATACAAATTTTAAGTTACAATTAGAAATTTATTCACCATCGTTATTTATATTAGATTTATACAATTACATAGTAAAAAAACAGATTTATTCAAATTCCCTATTTTTTAACACAACTACGGTCATATGTTAATTAATTCACTAATTAATTAATTAAAGATGAAAATATTTGGTTTTAATAAGAGCTTGTATTATTGAAGTTGGATACATAACGAAAGCAGTATTAATTGGAAATATTTATTGAGGAATACGTCAATATGTAAATTATTCACAGAGTACGGATTTCAGAAATTCCATACCGCATTCACATGCACTCCCGACAGCGTCACTTCAGAACAATCGAAAAATCTGCACCAAAAAATTATATCTGCGTGAAATATTTTTACAGTTATTCCATAACGAATTTTATGGAGATAAATGTTCTGTTAAGTCATCTAACGTAATTAGTAAGCGGTATGAAATCTAAGATAGAAAGAACTCATAGATAGAGTTAACGTAACTTATACTCTCTTGATTTTCTCTTGAAAATTAACTATTTCATACATTACTTTAAAGTTCGATTAGAAATATTCATACTTAAAAGAAACACGAGAATTCTTTATTTTTCATATCAAAATTCAGATCAATCGGACTAATCACTAGTCATTTTAAATATACTTGTCATAGAAGTCGTTCCAATCATCATGGTCATCACGATCAACCATATTCTTCATTCACTTAGCTATAAAATTTCTTCATAATTTCAACTTTGATTTTTTTACTTATTCGTTCTCTTGAAATTTGAACCGCACACTATAATTTAATAATAGAACAAGTTACAAAGTCTACTACGTATTTTTGTGGTTTACACGAAAGAAGATCAAAAACCCCCGTGACTATAATAATAACTTAAATGTTCCATCAATAAATAGATCAATGAAATATAAATACTGAATTAACAAATGAATTTACTTACCGCGTGAGAATCATGCCATACTAGGGCGAGATCATCTTCGATGGTGTTTTGCCTGGTTTCCTCGGGTGTGTCGGGGACGTTCATGCTCCACGACGTCGCTGCCCCACCTCCAAGAGAAGTGGACAGCCCCAAGGAATTACTCTCGGGTGATGCGTCATACTCCTGAGCAGGAGTCTCTGTGCCGTAGAATATTAACTCCCACTGCGTCAACGGACCAGCTGAACAGAAAAAGTATGATTAATTATAGCCAGAAATTGATTAAAACATGCTATAAGGTAACTTCTACTTAAAACTGGTGCATAGCAAATGTTATGTGAAATAATCAATAACTCGTCTAAAGCATTTATATTGAAGTAATAGTGAAAGGTTAACCTTTTATATCAAACTTCAATATAGTTAACGCCTTTTAAGTACTACCTATATTCACAATACGTTTTGACAAGCAGTGTTATATTCATTCAACTAGCATTGTAACTGATTTGTCGTTTAATACGAAGGAACCCTAAATAAACATTTAGTACATATTAAGGTCAACGTTAAAGCAAAAAATTGAATTGCAGCGGAGCGCACTAGAAAAATAAAAGTCAACTATGCAAATAAAAAATTAAATAACGCTAACACAGAACATGCAAATAGCAAGTCTGGAACAAGAGTAATTGACGTGCAAGCTCGGACTATGCGGAGGTCTAATAAAACACTGCAAAACGTATCAACGGACAACATGCACAAGGTACCGTTGGCTTGCAGCGGTGCGGGGTATATCCGCTGAATTTTCGGATACTGGTCGAACAAACTGGACATCTTACGCCCTCTGGCATCCGATAAAGGATGTTTCAAATCCCCTCGCAAATTGAGGCTCAAATCCGGCGAAGTTGATGTTGTCACACGCGCTGTCGTACTTTCTATTGGCGATCGTGTCGCTGGCCGACCCTGTTTTCTCTGCGCATTCCTATTAGGGTTCTTCGAATTTTTATTCTTTTTTCTTTTAACTAAGCCCACTGTGTATGTGGGTACTATGGGAACGACTTTTCCTTTATTTTTCCGTCCGGCCTGGACTACGACTGGTCGAGTCGCGTTGCCCCTATTTCGTGTAATTGGACTTCGGAAAGGTATAGGATCGTTTTTAGCAGCAGGAGCGCCTGTTCCATATAACGTCAACGACCAGTCTTGCAATGTCGCCCGACCTAAGATACCAAAGGCGAGTACGTCTGAGTATCGGTGAGAAAAATATCTCTTCATCTTAATGATAAGCTTATCACTTAAAACTTAAAACTATTTTTATGTATACGAGTAACTTTGAAACCTATCTCTAATTTATTAAGCTAATACAATAAATATACTATACATAATTACAACAAACTTTAATTACATAGCTTTAAACATACTTTTCAAATAAAACAGTAAAATTTAGATCTTAATCATTACATACCAAATAACAAATTTTCACATACCTACTTGTAGTTACATAATCTATGATACTATTATGTTCTGCAATATCTTTATATACAAGATTGCGGAAAGCACGTTGTTCATAATTATTTTCATGTAAGGTGGTTTAATGGATTCTGTTGTTGATTTTTAAAATAAATTTATTCTGTCATCGAGATGATTTCTGGACTATAACCCAGGAATCATCCCGACGAATGAATATATAAAAGCCAGTTTTTTTTTGAATTTCTCGTAAAGTCAAAAATTTGCAGATCTTAGGTAGGACAATTTTGGTGTACCAGGTAAGATCTTCATACAACCCAATAAACAATAGGCTCTGAATATTGTATGACGAATCTGGGCTACTGAATCTTACCTTTATATTATATTATATAAAATTTTATATTATATATTTTATATTACAATAAAAATCTATAATTAATTTATACCTAGTATTTTTCGCTTTTATTTTCTTATGCAACTACATCATCAATCATCATCAAATTTTGTCTAATAGGAGCGCTTATCTTTATCCGCACATATTCTTATATTTAACTTTCGAGTAACGTTCGGTTAACTAAACAAACTATATTGAAAGATTCTAATTCTCTAGGACAAAGTCACCTACGTCTCCTAATACCGCCGTGGTATCCGGCTGAATAGATTAGACCACCCTCATTTCTTACCGAGGTGTCGAAAAATGCGACTAAGGTAAGTTGACCCACCGTTTGGTATCCGGTTTAGTAGAATAGACCACCCTCTTTCTTACCGAGGTGTCGAAAAATACGACTAAGGTAAGTTGACGTCAGGCAGGCGGCCGGTCCTAAAATACGTAGCTAAATAATGAGACAGCATTTTTATAACAACTTTAGAGAGGGCTAAGGGCAGGAGGATGATGAGTCATTACTTACCAAAACCTGAACACTTTGATGAGTATATGAACTCTATTTGTTTCTTGAATCACACGAAATCCGAACTAAGCTCGCTTCTACTATCAACAACTTGAAGTAGGCGTCGATAACTTACTTTACTAAATCGCTAAAGATCCGCTGTTTAGCGGATAAATCCCATTTATAACATAAGTAAAAAAAGTAAGTTAGCGGCCTGTTACTGTCCCACTGCTGAGAATAGGCCTCTTTTCTCCGTTTTTGGAGAGAAGGATTGGAGCTAAGACCTACCACGCTGCTCCAATGCGGATTGGTAGGTTACACATAGGTATCTCCAGAATTCTCTAGAGATATGCAGGTTTCCTCACGATGTTTTCCTTCACCGAAAAGCGTCTGATAAATTGGAATTATCAATTAGACACATAAGTTTTAAAAGCAAAGTTCATTGGTGTCTGCCCGGGTTCGAACCCTGACTTCCTCGAAAGAGTCGCACAGTGTTACCGCTGGGCTACCACAGCTTATAACATAAGGAAGGATAAACATGTACTCTCACTTCCTATGAATATAACCATTGAAATGGAATCCATGAATAAAAACTTCAATCATTATACAAGTAACTCACCCATATAACGCCCTTCGTTGGATACCTCAAGCTGCCATACGCCGAGGGGTGACTCGCCCCACATATGTACAGACATAAAAGGCCACGAGTTGAATCCCGCGCGCGATGAGTCGTGCGGCCTGCCGGAAAATTAACTGTATAATTGAATTGTCCCACAGAGACATACTACACTTATCAATTAACTTTATGTCATTTATTTATCTTAATGTTGCAATATACTTATTCGAAACAAGTGATTACTGTTGCAATTGCTTGCCGTATGAAGAAGGATTAAACAAATGTTTATTTATTTATTTATTTGTTTATTAGGTAAGGTTTAATAGGTAAGGTATAAGGTGTTTAGTAGGTAATGTATAAAAGGTTTCTGTAATCAAAATCAAATTAGGGCTCTGAGTTTGCAAGTTTCGGAATATTCTACAGTTACGTACCTAATCTTGTTTCCAGTTAAGGGAACAAGCAAAAGTATATTAATAATAATAATTATATTAACGGTCTGATTGCGAAGAGCCTAGACCAACATCATCAGAGACTTTTGCTTAATAGTTGGGTCAAGTGTCGGATGCAGAAGGCAGTATTGCTTAAAACAGCGCACACTGTGAGGAAGTTCCTCACTTTGGATCCCTAACCACCGACTGCTCGGGATATTGCGCCGCTGACACCGGCGGACGTCAATTTTTTATATATTTTTTTAAATTATTCTGATTTTTATAATTGGAATTTTTTAAAAATGTAATAGGTCAGGTTTAAGAAAAATAAATGAATAATAATAGTTTTAGACATTTTACTCCGTATTTAATTTATATGCAGATTAGTTCCCATATATACATTATAATATCAAAGCTTCTAGAATATCCTACCCATTCTCCAAAATTTAAAGTCTTATAAAGAACAGAAGTAATTTGATATGACATTTTTACATTTTCAAATTTTTAATCTTCACACACGTGCAGCAAAATTAAAAAACGGAAACGGCGTTTTTGGTAGTAGATGTAAAATTCGTTGCGGCCTTTTGGGAGGTATAACTAAAATTCACCCAGAAAATTCGCTCCAGCCGTACAGGTACTGCATAACTTAATTTAAATCTAATTTCAGAGAGTTAACTTTTGTACTAAAACTTCTAAAAGCACATAAAATTTTGCGAAGTCGTCTCACATATCATAACTTAAATTTTGAAGTCTTAAGACTATAAACGCTGTTTGATAAGAGTTTAGTATTTCATATTCAAACTTAAAATCCAAACTCTTTTATTTATAATAATTTGATTAATAAGGCGTTTTAATTTTTCTAATAATATGATTATTAATAAAATCCGTTGGGTATTATACCTCTTAATATATTTATGTTATTATTTACATATTATATTATATACGTGTAATATCAATTTATATCATTCTATGGTTCATTAGTCCGATAATATCTCACAGCAGTTATTGTTCACCTCACCTTAGTGTATGCAATCTACATGTCAATAAGGCTTTCTTATTCTCTTCTATGTAGGTATTTCTATGTATTTTAAAATGTTGATAGTGAATTTTATGATTACATCAGTTTTAACAACAGCTATTGCGTAACAACTTTTAGTTTAATTTAAGTTCAAAATAATTAATTGTTCTTAATTTGCTTTCTTTGTAATTGTAAAGCGCTTACCTGACTCAATAACGAAAAATAAATAAATACAATTTTTGGTCTCAACAAAAATATTGTTACAAGCTGTAACTACAGTTTCCCACAAGAGAGCTGAACGAATTAAGGAAACGATCGTTTTCTAAATTGAGTCAACCTTAAATTCAGCCCAGGAGAATTATCCTGTTTGCAATGCAAATAAAGATTGCTGCTCTGTGAAAATCATTTTAATTTTAGAGCAAAGAACAACTCTTGGATGATCATTGGTATAAAATTAGTTTGGGTTAAAAACTTTGGATACTATAGTAGATAAGTTGTAATTATAAAATGTGACAAATTGTTTATACATATAAGCAACAAAATGAGAGCTAATATTGAGCCTTGGGACACACTCATGACTGTAACTGATTTAAATGAGTGTACGCACTTTAACTTCTATTTTTCAAATAAGATAATATGTATGGGTATCGATGCTATTAACACCATAATACTCAAGGTTAAGTTTCAAGGTTGTATGTTGAACGCAGTCAAATGCCTTAACAAAATCATAAAATATACCTATAGCATTTTGTGTTAATAGCGTTCTCTCAAGCAATCATATTATTTTTATATCCTCGTTTGTTTCTATTTCTCGTTTGACCTGCGAAATATTACTTAAAATAATAATGAAATAGTATAAATTATAATTCTGATAAGTTAATTAAGTATGATTGTTTTAAAAGCCTATTTAACTGTATAAAAAATTTAAATTATTTTAAAAATTAACTGTATAAAAAATGTAAAAAAATTTAGAAAATAAATATGATTTACAATAGTTCCTGAAAAACAATTATAGCCCACGGCACAAAGGTCACCGTAAAACAAAATAAAAGTATGGAATTTTAACAATACCATTTTCATATAAAAAATAAAAATGCTTAACCGCAGGGAGCTTTCAACTAATGAAACCGCCTGCACCGAGCGAAAATTCATAATTATAACTACCCTAAGTGAAACGTATGTATTACGACGTTCATATACATGAAATTAATTTTATTGGACTATAATTTTTATGCTAAAAGCGATAAGAATTTGAATTGGATGTCTCAATATCGTAGAATTATCCTAAGGAAGGCTGAAAGGAGGTTTTATTGCCACGTATGTCGTTCAAAGTAATAAAATGTGCCGCAGTCTGCCGCGAAGTTAGGTAATTGCGTTGTAAGGCGAAATGTAAATCGAGATATATTGTTCGATATCAAAGTATGGGCAATGCGCATAAAGCTAAGGGGAATCACCTTAAAATATGACTATGGTTTACTTAACTCAAGTACTTCTAGAATACTTGTCACTTTAATTGAGTCATGGGATTGAAAAATGAGCCACAAATAAAAAGTATACTTGGGTGTTGTTACCCTTATATTTAGAAATAATAGGATGGATTTACTGCTTTTTTTTACTGATTTTTTGCACAACCTAAAATTTTTTGACCTAAATTTGACTGACCCGTTGGCGCAGTGGGTAGTAACCCTGCCTTCAGCTCCGCGGGTCGCGGGTTCGATTCCCGCCGAGGGCCAACATTTTCTATAAATGAATTTGTTGGTCTTTGTATATTTGTATTTAAGTATGCATTTAATAATATATAAGTATATATTCACCAGTTGTCTGTCTACCATATCACAAGTATTAAGTTACTTACTTTGGGGACGGACGACCGTGTGTGTAAGTGTCCCATATATTTATTTATTTAAATCGGATGTAATCTTTCGGAGACTTTTGATCAATTCGCTAGTGTGTTATACAGCAACCACCCGATTATAATTAGTAAGAAATGATTTATTTATTCCCGGTCTAACTAGAATCGAACATTTTAATAGCACCTTTTATGTGATTTGGTTATTAGTACCATATATTTAACGAGATATCTTAAAAGGTGACTAAGGTAAGTTGACCCAACGTGTGTTATCAGGTTGAGTAGAATAGACCACTCTTTCTTACCGAGGTGTCGCAAAATACAACTAAGGTAAGTTGATGTCAGGCAGGTTGCCGGTCGTAAAATACGTAGCTGAATCATGTGTCAACATGTTTATAACATTGCCGATCCCACTTAGATTGGGATAAGGGCAGGAGGATGTATGTATGTATATTAAAAAATAAACCTTGGAGCGAGCAGCGTCACTCTCGTCCCAGCAGGAGAGGTCAGCGCGATGCGAAGATCACCACGTCGTACAGCGGATAATGATACTCTTGCCTGGACGTGTTCCAAATAGTTGACTCCAGGACACGCGCCTACGTCCAACTGCATAAAAAAAAACACATAACACTACAGCTCTTGCGCTATAACAAAGACCTCTTAGCTTCTCCAAGGTATCGATTAAAGGTTAGACCCTCAACGTTGCTCTAATATTCTAAAGATCTTAAGGTCTAGTCGAGTTTTCTTCAGCTGATAAGCGCATGATGCATAATTGCTAATATCCATTAAGCACATGGACTTTTAAAGATTTTTAGGTAAGTCCGCGATTTCTGAAAACAGTCTTGCGGTAATACCATAGCAAAAAATATACACATATAGCGCAATTTACGTCAAAGCTCTTTAAATATTAAAACAAGATACCAAAGATATTACTAACAGTACAAAGACATGGGAAAGCGTTTAAAAAATATTGTGTCGGACGGTATCGGTCAGGATAATCGGTGAACCAAATATTATAGCATATAGCAGACGTGCATCCAACTTTCCTTGACTTTTATTAATTACCTGTATAGTGATAGAAGATCTAGGCGGAACAATTCTTTGAGGTCTAGGGGCAGCTAATTCACATCTTCTCTGGGGTGGAACCGTCCTCCATGTTTTTGCAAGTCGCACCATGCCAGATGCATCCAGTAATCCATATCCAAACGAATGAGATACGTTTCTCCCGACACCATTGATACGCCAATCGCCACCAAGACTCAACCGTTCAGGTCGTGCTGTTCGGACCACTGTGACAAAATAAAAAATGAAAAAACATTTATACACATTATACTAGACAAGCTTTTACCCGCGACTTCGTTCGCGTGGACTGTTGTCGTGTGATAGGTTGATAATATATGGCGCTTATCGATGTAATCCTATTCCTGTAGAATTAACAGGATATCTATAGTCTATATATTATTCTGGTGTATAATGAATAATTTTGCCAAATTTCATCGATATTGGTTCAGCGGATTCGCCATGAAAGAGTTACAAACATACATCCATACTCACAAACTTTCGCATTTATAATATTAGAAGGATAGATTAGGATAGTAGAATTAGTACGCTTTTTTAAAGAGCTCGTGTATTGTAGGACTAAGGACTTTAAAAAGCGTGGATTGTGGAGATCCCTTGTAGAGATTTGTGTCCAGCAATTTAAATCGCTTGAAAAATAAGAAGAAGTACGTTCTTTGACTAATATGCTTTGACTACTTATTGGCAATTAAAGAATGCTAAGGACAAAACAGAGAGAAGATAAAATGTTAAAAGTTAATGCACTTTGAATAATGTTGAAGATGCATCAAATTCAAATTCAAAATATTCTTTATTCAAATAGAATTGTAAACAAGTGCTTTTGAATCGTCAACTCTACTGCTGGTTCGGAAAGCTGTTCCTGCCGAGAAGAGCCAGCAAAAACTCGGCGATTGCTCTTTTAAAAATACAATTCTTAATGCTAGTTACATTTAATCGTTTCTATCATGTTCAGGGTCGAACAATATCTATATCCACGCATTCTTATCGTCTAAATAATCCTAAAGTAGGCTTTCTGTATCAGCCTCTCTTTAATAGTGTTTATATTATATAATATTAATTTAGTTACATATAAGGTACATTCGAAATCCGTTGAAGAGGCCTGACACCTGTAACTATATATATATTTTTAAGGCCCATAGTTTGTAAAAGGAGAATTAACTAAGCAGATGCCTCGTAATATCCATAAACATCCTTCCCTGTAGACAATTACTGTTCCTATATCTCCGTACAGGAATCCCCAGTGATTCAGCGTAGTTAAATATACATACAATATGTCGCTATCCAGAGGAAATTTATATGCCAACGTCCAGTGTAACTGCCCGATAATACATTAGCATAATTGGCATCGTACATCACAGACCTCGTATTATCTGCTATCCCTGTAATCCCAACGGCCTAAATGGCTTTTAGATAAAATGGTTAGTCTAAAGTTACCCAGTTCGTAATTGGTTACATTAACTCTTTTTAATTATGTACATTTTAATAAATGTACACAAAAAGGTTGTATACTAACAAAGTTAATATTATAAAATTTTTTTTCTAACAAAATTCCTCAACATTATCTGGACGTTCACGTATCACGTTTTTATAACAAAATTCCTCAACATTATCTGGACTTGCCTTTACACAAGTTTAGAAATTATCTCAAAACGATGTTGCTACATAAAGCTTACTATACTATTGAGGATTATTTGAGTGATAGCTTATCTTAACTGCAGTCAGCTACGCATCCAGCTGCAACGATTATCTTGTAACCATCAAATTGTAATAATTTTTAAAAGATTAGCCGCCGAGTTTCTTGCTGATTCTTCTCGGTAGGAGCAAACTTCCGAATCAGTGGTAGCTTCTTTAAAACATTTGACGATTCAAAAGTACTGTAAACAGTCCATTTGAATAAAGAATATTTTGAATTTGAATTTGAATTTGAAAAAAATATTATTAGCCAGTGGTGTCCGGCTGAGTAGAATGGACAACCTTTATTTCTTACCGAGGTATCGTAAAAGGCGAAAGTATATTGACGTCAGGGTGGCAGCCGGTCGCGGAATACGTAGCCAAATCATGTGACAACATGTTGATAACATTTTGTGCCGACCCCGCTTAGAGTGGGATAAGGGCAGGAGGATGAATTTACTTAATTTAGTATGTATGTTTGCAGCGCTGAACCATATAGATTATGCAAGCTATATTAATAGAAAAGGAGTTATTTATATCAAACCGTAACTATCGATAAGCTGTTTTTAATTTTTGGGTAAGAATTAAAATATATTAAAATTAAAAATTTATAATAAACACTTTATTTTTATTCAGTTAGGTGAATAACAAAATATATTAACGTGTATATTATATACACTTTATGCCAAGATTAGAAATAAAGGATTAAGTTGGTATGGACATGTTATGGATTAGGTCTGCCCATTATGTGACCATAAGTTGTATACATGAATGTGGATATGTAACCAGAGGGAGACCGAATAAGAGATGGATGGATTTATGAAGTATGACATACAATCCATACCTGTTAAAGGAGAAGCGGCAGATTTGACTAATGATAGGAGAGAATAAAGAGCCGATACCATTTAGAGTGGGATAAGGGCAGAAGAATTATGAATGTACTTAATCTATTTTATCTTATAAGTAAGCATACGATGCCGCATTGTGTGATGATTTTAGTTTGTCAAAAACCTATCCATACCCACAGTCCTGTCTCGAAGCACTTACCTATATGCTGCATATCTCTCCAAGTAAGGTCGCGGTTTGCTTGTAAAGCAAGCGCGCATATGCCCGCGGCTAGGGGTGCGGAAGCGGATGTGCCCGTGTGACCTGTCGTGCATGCATGGTGGAGATCCGTTGTCACCACCTGTGCACATATTGCTCAGAATAAATGTTTTTAATATTATATCTAAGAAAACTTTAAACCTCCTTTAAACCACACAAATCCACTGAAAAGTTTAAACGCGTGTAGTATAATCGAAGAGGCGTCAGCATATATCAAATCAAAATAATCTTTATTCAAATAAGCTCTTTCAAGCATTTTTGAATCGTCAAGGATTAATATAATTAATTAGTTTAGAATGTTACGCCGTGTGGTATCCGGCTGAATAGAATAGTACCACCCTCTTTTCTTACCGAGGTGTCGTAAAAGGCGACTAAGGTAAGTCGACCCGCCGTGTGGTATCCGGCTGAGTAGAATAGACCAACCTCATTTCTTACCGAGGTGTCGTAAAAGGCGACTAAGGTAAGTTGACTCACCGTGTGGTATCCGGTTTAGTAGAATAGACCACCCTCTTTCTTACCGAGGTGTCGTAAAATACGACAGAGGTAAGTTGATGTCAGGCAGGCGGCCGGTCGTAGAAACGCAGCCAAATCATGTGACAGCATGTTTATAACATGTTGTGCCGACCCCACTTAGAGTGAGATAAGGGCAGGAAGATGATGATGATGAATTAGTTTAGAATGTTGCTCTTAACAAGAAGAACCAGAAAGAAACTCGGTGGTCTTATAGAGTGTATGAACAAATAATAGTGCAAAGGTTACAGCGTGAAATCATTAATCCTACATGTAGCAAAGCGAATAATGCGTTCTGTGAACTATATTCAGCTAAAATATTTTATTTATTCACAGATCGTTCTGTTTTATATTTTGGAATTCCAAAAAGTAACTATGTACAAATGATTAAAACTGCAGATTCTAACATTTATATGTCTTTTTACGAATAATTGTTTTTAATCTTTATTTCTTTTATTATCCAATCATATAGTTTGTGGCAGTTGAATTATTAAATAGTTATTATATACAGATTTATTAACCATCGTATAAAACAGTACAGTCCAAAAATAACTCTAAAGTCAAATCCATGCTGTATTAAATAATTAATGTAGAATTATATAAAACATCTATTAACTAGATTGCAGATTTTAAAATATTTTTTTAAAATATTAAACATACTAACATTTCAAATTATTAACACACATAAAATAAGCATTATAGCACAATTATTTCCACTATTTTCAAATTACTTTGGAGACAAAGGAAAGGACGGAAAGCTTGACGCCCGGAGATAGGCTTTATTAGCTAAAATATCCTTGTCTAGACTTAAACTTGGGAGGGGCTAGAATAGAAATTCTAGTTCATTCTAATAAATTTATCGCAATGTTATAAGTCGTATATATCTTATAGAAAATATAATAAGTCCTCTTTCTAGTGCACGTATGAAAGATTATGAAAGATGTAGTTAAATTGACACGGCATTATTTATTATACATTTGTTGTGTATGTGTTATGAGTCGTAAGTTACTTGAAATAAATAAATAAAAAAAATATACATTCATTGGGATTGTGTTCTTCTTTCTTTTTTTGAAAAGATTATATATTATAATTTTTTTGTTGATTATCCACCGAGTTTCTTGCTGATTCTTCTTGGTAGGAGCACACTGCCGAATCAGTGGTAGCTTCTTTAAAAACGGTTGCCTGTAAAGTCGGTTTTACGTGCAAAGATTTCACGAGACGTCTTTTTAAATGTGATGGATTGGAGTGGGAGAGAGACGCAAGGCATTCGCCAGTGCGGCGAGCCTCCCTTTCGTTCGGTGACTCATCGTAACAGACGTGAGCGGGCGTTACACTTTTTCATGAGTGACTCCAAGCCGCAACCTAATTTAAGACGTTGTCACGTCAAAAATTTGAGGATTCCAAAGTACTGTAAACAGTCCACTTGAATAAAGAATATTTTTAATTTAAATTTGAATTTGTGGAAAATAGAATTTCCGAAAATTTTAGTCGAACACAAATTTTTAAACAATTTAAAGCGATAGTTGTGTAGTCTCAGCTTTAGTTTAAATAAAATCAATTTAGTATTCGGTAATTCACATAGGGAAATGTGCGTACGATAAGGGTCTTCTCAAGGGAATTGAAGCTAGCTGGGATAACAGGAACGATAATTGAGAATATTATTAACCTTGATTAAATTATTTGACTACATTTAGCTTGAATCTTAGAATAGCTGAGTATATACTTGTGGAGTTTTAATTATTTACTGATACATATTATGTAAATTAATGAGAAACCTTTTCTAAAAGTAAAATTTACTAAAGTATTACTATGTATCGTCTTTGGCTTAGCATATTCTTTGTATTGAGTAAGAATCATCTTGAATTTTCGATATATATTTGATAATGTTATGACCGCCGTGTGGTATCCGGCTGAATAGAATAGACTACCCGCTTTCTTACCGGGGTGTCGTATAAGGCGATTAAGGTAAGTTGACCCACCGTGTGGTATCCGGCTGAGAAGAATAGACAACCCGCTTTCTTACCTATGTGTAGTAAAAGGCGACTAAGGAAAGTTGACGTTAGGCAGGCGGCTGGCCGTAAAATACATCACCTAATCATGTGACAACATATTTATAACATATTGTGCCGACCCCATTGAGAGTGGGATAAGTCAGGAGAATAATGATTTAATGTTATGAAACCGGATCTAAATTACAAGATGTGACCAGCAATAGAGTTGACATTCAAAAGAAATTGTTTACACGTTTACTTCAATAAAGATTAATTTAAATTCGACTACCGTCTTACCTATTAACTGTTATAAACTAAAAAACCTAAGTCTAGTGTTCAGTGGTGGAGTAAAAATGAAGCACGACCTTTAATTATCAGTTGCAAATACAGTCATAATCTTAGAATTATCACATTAAATACTGTATAGAATATAATTTGCTTGCGTATTCTTTTAATACCTGTTTATACTTACTTGTTTTTCATTAAGAGCACCCGAACTGTAAGTAGCGGCGAGGGTCGAACTACACATTTCTGAATACCATGGGACATCACCGCGTTCTGTGGCCGATGATATTGATAGAGTCCAGATTGAGTTGGTGTAGCCGTCACAATTGCAATTGTCGTGTTCCCTTCCCCCATTACCCGAAGCCCAAACAAAAATTGACCCTTTGCCGCCGCGACCCTAAAGAATGGTTAAAATTTCATATTTAGTTAGTAATATTTATCCTATCCTTTACGTACTTTCTGTTTGTTTGTTTGTAGTCTCTTTATTGCACACACAGAATTATTCGAAGTAATTCAAAAATGAAAAATTAAAAAAAATACAGTCAGTGCACAACGGCGGGCTTTTTCTAGAATCAGAATCTTTTCCAGCCAACCAGATATTAGGAAAAATAAATATTGAAATTAAAAATTCATTCATTCTTTTACCCTTACCCCACTCTAAGTGGAGTCGGCACAATATGTCTTCTTCTTCCATTCTGCTCTATCATTCGTCAACTCTGGTGCCACTCCTTTAACATGCATATCATTTTTCACACAATCCATCCCTCTTTTTTTCGGCCTCCCCCTAGCCATACATCCATCCACATTCATATTTAAGACTTTTTTGGTCACATGATTTTCTTTCCTCCTCATTACATGACCATACCAACTTAGTCTCGCACTTCTCATCTTTTCTGTAATGGGCGCAACTTACAGACTTCCCCTAATATACTATGAAATTAAAAATTAATAATTTAATTAAAATGAAAATAAGATGGACATATTAATGTCAAAAAATAAATAAATTCATATTATTATTCTGCCCCATAAGCACAATAAAGTAAAATGTTAAGATATGTGAAAACCAAGATTTCTTGTGTGTAGAAAAGTTGACCTATTTTATAGTTTATGCAAATTTATTCTCAAATACATTGCAGATCCATTTAAGGGTCTGCTTAACAACATTATTGCGTTAGGGTCAATAGTTAATAACTGTAATATACTTGGAATTGTTTTTATTAATAGATTTATTGTTTTTGAATTTAAGTTACTGGAGTTTTATTCATACTTAATGTATAGAAACTGGCTATACTTACGACTTATTTTTATTGACGTTATTTTTATATACGTTTTATATTTATTGTTTTGTGATATACTATATGACGCTATTTTATATTTTAGGACTAAGTGTTGCATAAAATTACAATTTTCTTACACCTTTGCAATGATAAATAACTTCTCTCTTTCTTTCCACTTCTTGGCTCAATATAAACCAAAATATTTTCTGTGGAGGTAACCCTCCAAGCATGATAATTTAGAAAGATTTTTTCTCTATTTTGGTTCCTAGTAATTTGCTTCACATAAGACTTAGTAATGAACTCGTGTGATCAAGACCTTATTATAGTAACGGCCTTTCGTTGTAAGATAAGGTAACAATTAAAGATGCGTTTTTACCTTAGTGACACCTTCAATAAATGCTCTAGTCGCTAACTCCCCTGGACCGTCGACAGTCTTCCCATCGTCATCTGGTCCCCATGATGCACTATAGATATCAACATGCTGGGGATTTAAGCTTAAAGATCTCGCTTCCACCGCATCAGTTACATCCCCGTCTAACATTCGCACACCTGTGAATAGAAAAACAAAGGTCATATTTTTAATAAATATAATCACGTATCTCGCGCTTATATAAAAGCTACACTATGTTCGTATTATTTCCGGATATTGGCTGCGTTGGGCTTTCATCATTTATAAAAAAATTTACTAAAATTTTAACTTCAGAGATGTAATATTTGAACCTTAATGTTATTTTTTTAATGTTTTTATTATTCTCTTGTGTTTCTGTTTATTTTTGGGTTTTTAATTGTAAAAATGATGTAATCGTTCTACATAATTAATTTGAGACTATATATGATCCTTTTTGGATTATATAATATGTGATGCTGTTAGATATCCGTATAAATAAATAAATAATGAAGTCCCGTCTGAGCTAACTAAAATAAAATAAATAGTATATAACTTTAATAGCAAAAGTCAATAAGTAAAAAAAATGAACACATTTGCACATTGGGAGTGCCGGTAGAAGTGAAAACTTGAATATTAACGTTGTGCATTTTTCACATTTCGGAATAGTTTGGGAATAATTTGCCCAAATTGTTTTAATTATCAATATAGAAGGACCATAATTTATGTGGAAAAATATATTGTATTTTATTGCACTGTCGTACACAAACATGATAATTTATTTCGCACCTTAACGAAATAACAGGTTCAGGCATATATTTTCATCGCGCGGTAGAAATATAGGGGGGATACTTCCTCTCCTACGCTACCAGAGTCCTACGAATTTTCAATTATGTTACATTTTCTGACACGAGTTTAACATTTTTTACCCATCACAAAAATTGCATTCCGCTATAGAAATTTTCACTTAAAAAAAATTTAACCCAATTTGAGTTAAACTGTAACATTTACTACTATTTAAACAAATAGTCAACCTGTTTTACTCTAGTAAGTTATATGTTAGGTACATATTAAATATTTATGTAAACTTCATAAATAAAAATCATCTTAATTCAAATACATTATGAAGAGAAAGGGTAAATTGAGATCTTTTGTATCCATTTAGTATTTTCACATTCAAACTGAGTATTATTCTATGAAACAATAGATGTCTGTAATTGATACCACAAGCTATTAGTAATGTAATATGTCTAGACAGACTGTAAGACGCAAAACATAATCCTTAAAAGATTATTTTTATTATAAACCTTTGAAACTAAAGAAACCAACGTATGTCTTATATAACAATGTTTCTCTGAAGTTCACTGTAAACAAACGAGTCAATAAAAACCCCATTATTTACCAAACACGCTTGCCTAAATACATGTTATAGAAGTAACAATGGTGCTCTATATTTGTTATAATAAATAATGGGTCCATGCGGATATTTACATCGTCGGCGTAACTGGACCATAGGACGCCGTCACCGGGCGGCAAATCATTGTAATCGGATATGTTGCCGCCAGCCCTTAGGAATAGCTATTTAATTTAATCATTCTGTCCTTAGCATCGAGCTAGGATAGACACTTTTAGTTTATAGTTAGAATGTAGTTTTTATATAAAATAAATTAGTTTAAAATATTCTTTTCGTAGCATCGAGCTAGGAAAGACGCTCTTAATTTGTAATTAGTTTGTAGTTTTTATATAAAATAAATTAGTATTAGTTATTTTGGGTTTTCTTGAATCCTCCGACAGCGACTTCTGTAATTGGCGCAGTCGGTAAAGGATGCTTCAGGCCGTTTTGGGGTAGATTTTGGCTAGGAATTCCAAAATTGAAGACCTAATTTTTCAAATTTCTACCACGAGCGACGGAGCATTAAAAGAACCAGAAGTTTGGAGCGGAGGAAAATCCGAAAATCGATATTCCCGAGTACCAGATTCTTGCCCAGTAAGTACACAAAAATCTTTTCTGTGTCTTGCCTTTTATCCTTAGTCCTTACCTATAAGCTACCAAAATTTTTTATCCTAAGTAAAGTACCTCTGTAGGGTTTTCGCGTGCTAAAATCGCCCGGAGCCTTCAGTTGGACAATAAGAGACATTAGTTTAAATTTAGTTAGTAATTCTAGTATTTTTAAACGTTCTTTAGATAATTTAGATAATTATAGACGTAGATGTGATTTTTAAAACTTTATATTTAGTGCCAGAGTTTGACGGCAACCCACATATATTACCCAGATTTATCCATCTGTGTGATCAAATCGTAAATGATTATGTAAGTCTAAATCCTGATAATGAACTATCGAAGCTTTGCATCATTAACGGGATCTTAAATAAAATCACAGGGCAACCTAAATATGACCGTAATCCTATTAAACGAAACTTAACATAGTTCCTCCTGCTACAAAGCCATTCGAAATTTTACATTTAGGTTTATTCTCAATTCGAAATGAAAAATATCTAACATTAATCGATGCGTTTTCTAAATACGCACAGGCGTATTACCTAAAAGATAGCACACCTATTAGCGTTATACAAGCACTTTTAAAATTTTCTACTCATCACGGTCTGCCTCTTACTATAGTTTCAGACAACGGTACACAATTTACTCATCAGCTATTTAATTAATTTACTAATTTACACAAAATACAGCATCATAAGATCTTGCCGAATTCACCGAATGATAATGGTATGGTAGAAAGATTTCACTCTACATTGCTGGAGCATATACGTATTTTAAAATTACGTAATGAAAATGAAACTGTTAATAACCTCGTCCCTTACGGTATCTTAGCTTATAATAGTTCAGTTCACAGTTTCACTTAGAGTAGGCTGTTTGACATTATAACGGGACACCTCGATCCGCGAGATCCCTTCGATGTTGACTTGACTAAACATTTATTACAGTACACACAAAATCATCGTGAACAGATGAAATGAGTTTATAACGAGATAAACGAATTTACTCTCATAGATCGTGAAAAACTAATGGAAAATCGCAATAAGAACCGGGAATCGGTATTCGATTATATGCCCAATCAGCAAGTTTATATTAAAAACCCGTTAGCTAGCCGTAACAAGATAGCTGCTAGGTACACTAAAATTAAGTATTAGCAAACTTACTAGTATATAATTATACATCCCGCAAACGTGCACCAGTTGCTAAAAATAGACTATGAGTCCACGGGACAAAACTAAAAAATTACTTTGTTTAAATCTTAAAAAAAAATAGTATATATTTAAAATAGAATTATAGTATAAAGTAGTATTATACTTAAGCTTTCTATATTTAGCAAAAGAAAATTTGACTTTTATAAATTATCAATAGCCCCAAATAAATTTAATCAAGTCCTAATCCTTCCCTGCTAAACCTTCCCTGGTAACATATGGAGAAGGATATGTGTACATTGAGGCTGAATGCCCGAAGTTCGATACATCTGCATCGAGAAACTTCACCACCAACTTCGAAAGCTACCAGACTGTACAAGAACTCTCATCGTAAATCTATCCAACGGGAAGGGCTGCAAGATGATTACAGTAACCTTGTCAAAAATTGCACTGGAAATACTTAACGAGAAACACTGTGTGATGTCATTTCCAAATATCACAATAGTGCATACTGTAAGGATACCGTTGAGAAGAAATCATTTGAACTGAATCTTCAAACCATTGATCTCAGAAAATTACGTCATCATAATCATAAGCTTATATCTCAGCCGAAGTTGAACCTTAAGAATACCCCAAAGGAGTTCATCTGCCATACGACAATCAACTATACATCTTATTATGTGCACTTGCACTCAGTATATTCATCGCGACGACGATGTTTGGCGCATAAAGAGCAAATTAAGACAGAACCACTGCAGATGAAGGTAGTCAGAATCAGAGGCCAGGAACAGCTTCTCCTAACTATACCAGCAATATTTTCTCATCTGAAGCTTCAAAAATAATTGCCCAACTGAGGGTGGAGGTGTTATAGAAGTAACAATGGTGCTCTATATTTGTTATAATAAATAATGGGTCCATGCGGATATTTACATCGTCGGCGTAACTGGACCATAGGACGCCGTCACCGGGCGGCAAATCATTGTAATCGGATATGTTGCCGCCAGCCCTTAGGAATAGCTATTTAATTTAATCATTCTGTCCTTAGCATCGAGCTAGGATAGACACTTTTAGTTTATAGTTAGAATGTAGTTTTTATATAAAATAAATTAGTTTAAAATATTCTTTTCGTAGCATCGAGCTAGGAAAGACGCTCTTAATTTGTAATTAGTTTGTAGTTTTTATATAAAATAAATTAGTATTAGTTATTTTGGGTTTTCTTGAATCCTCCGACAGCGACTTCTGTAATTTACATATTGAATATATTGTGTTCCCTATAACAAGTTTCCGGGGTTGGGATTTTTTCAAGGCTTTCGACAGACCTCGCATTTAAATGGAATTTAATGTTCTGGTTAACTTGGACGAAGGATGAAATTAATTTATAGAATTAGGCGTGACTTTGAGGTCCATAATACAAAAAGTAATGAAAATATTATTTTTTAATAGTTTGCCTTTATAGTAATCTTTGCAAGCTTTGGCCAGTGTGCTTATTTAACTATTGAACTTAGAGCATATACTCATAACAGAGAATATAAGTTGAAAATATTTTTAACAAAATATAATATATATTTTGTTCAAAATATTTGTATGATTAATAATGATAATTTTTAATAATTTTTGAAGTTTATAAGAACCATTATATTTTATACTGAAATTATATTGTTTGAAATATTATAAGCTCCTATTTATGAGTAAAAACATATCTAAATAAAATAATTACAAAAAACTTAACCAACAAATTATATGGCATCGGTTTTGACTTAGTCTTACCCGCCTGTATTTATGACGTTTTCTTACTAAAGTTATACGAAACGAACTTTGCCCTTTTTAAATGAGATAATAAAGTTATATCTAAGGTTAGGGATCTCGCACTAAAAACAAATGTCGGGTCTAATTAATGGAGGAACTTCGAAATTTAATCAATGTAAAATTCTTAAATTAAACGGGCTTAATGAAGCGCTATTAATGAATCTACAATCATTTATTTTTAATTTGCAGGAGAATATGGATGTTCCATGTTTAAAAAAAGAACATGTTACTTTATTCTTCGGATAGGGATATGTCAGCTATAACTTTATCAAAGAATAATAAAATAAGAGACAAAAGTAGAACGCCCAGAAATTAAATTATAAAGTTACAAAGAAGAATATGTTATATTAATCAAATAAAAATAAAAGCACTATCACGTGAAGGCATAATAGGTATAATACGTGTGCATAATTAGACGTATCTGGGTCAGAATGGGGACACGCTCAATGCCGACTTGCTTGCATGTGTGAACAACTAATTAGTGATAAAATTACTTTCACTGCTTTTTCAAGAATAAAGTACTAAATAAGCTTGCATATTCAGGAATATAAAGGTCTTAGGGTCTGTTCCACAAGTTACCAAACTGGCAGTTATCTTATATACATATATATATATATACAATGTGGCTCGTCGGCATGTGACCGCCCGAAATAATCTGAATATTTATGAAAAATTATCGATAAAAAACCTTAAAAGGGGGGGTCTAACTATAATAGTTTTTTTTAAATTTAATTTTTAATTTTTTTAGTTTCGTTGGTACCCATGTTGTGCATTTTTCGTCATATCTTTGATGTTATTGGCTCGATTACGATTCTGTTTGATATTCCTAAAAGCTTATTAACTACGTTAATTATTTACTAAAAATTTACAAACAAAATGTCCAAATGTTTCGAGAAAAAATAGAAAAATGAAAATTTTTTTTCCAAAAAAAATCGCTATTTTCTAAATAAACTTATTTAAGTACATAAAATGTCCGACTATTGTAGCTTTTTTATTCTTTATTATCAATCTACTACATTATGACTACAAACTCACAAAACATTGTTGGCACTTATCTCTTCAAACTTTGTAACAATAACACGGCAAAGTTGGCTAGACGCACAGTAAAAAAAAGGTCTCCCACGTAGAAACCGAATTTCATAAAAAATGGGGGCTCGCCCCGCATGCACAGTGCAGCTCTCATTTGCGAGAGTTTCTTTATGCATGATTACTTATCCTGTGACGCTAAGTATTTAGTGATTTGTGTGAACAGTTCCGGTTAAATTAAACCTTTTAACCACACTAGGTAATGCTACGACTACGTGATCTTGCTCCTCATGTGGTTGATATGCATTTTGTACGCGGGTTTTGTAATTGAAATTCTTACTCGGCTGTTAAAAAATACAGACGTTGATATCCTGGCCAGGTAGGTAGATAGGCCAGTGCTTGGATTTCGATCCTTCTTTGCCGTGTATCGCCGTTTTTGCGTTCGAGGATTATTTCCATAGCAAAATTAAACCGACTGGTGCGTTAAATGGAGACCTCATGGAGCAGGTGTTATGCCTAGTACGCGCTGACCCTATAACTAGCATTTCAATTACAAAACCCGTGTAGAAAATGCATATCAACCACATGAGGAGACGCAAGATCACGTAGTCGTAGCATTACCTAGTGTGGTTAAAAGGTTTGATTTAACCGGAACTGTTCACACAAATCGCTAAATACTTAGCGTCACAGGATAAGTAATCAAGCTACTTAATGCATAAAGAAACTCTCGCAAATGAGAGCTGCACTGTGAATGCGGGGCGAGCATGTCGATGTCGAGCATGAGTGATGTCATTGAATATTATTTATAGTTAACAGAAAAGACAACGGAATAAATAAATAAATTAATTAATATATGGGACACTTACACACACGATCGTCCGTACCCAAAGTAAGTAACTTAATACTTGTGTTATGGACAGACAACTGGTGAATATATACTTATATATTTCTTAAATGCATACTTAAATACAAATTACACCCAGGCTCGAAAAACCAACAAATTTTGTTAGAAAATGTTGGCCCTCGCTGGGAATCGAACCCACGACCCGCGGAACTGAAGGCAGGGTCACAACTGCGCCAACGAGCCAGTCGTATATCATTAAGGTACGCAATGCAAGTCGATAAAAATTAACATTCAAGTTTCAGATATAAAGTAAGTAGTAAGTCACGGCCTGTTACTATCCCACTGCTGGGCATAGGCCTCCGCTCTCCATTTTTGGAGAGAAGGGTTGGAGCTAAGACCTACCACGCTGCTCCAATGCGGATTGGTAGGTTACACATATCCCTAGGATTCTCTAGAGATATGCAGGTTTCCTCACGATGTTTTCCTTCACCGAAAAGCGTGTGATAAATTGCAATTATCAATTAGACACATAAGTTTTAATAGAAAAACTCATTGGTGTCTGCCCGGGTTTGAACCCATGATCGTCTCTAGAGATTCACACGGTCGCACCGCTAGGCCATTACAGCTTCAGCTTCAGTTATTAACTATGACATATGTCACAGTTGTTTAAACAAAAAATCATTTGATTAAGCCGATTAAGCACAATTAAGTAGTGCCACCCACGAGAAACGTTTAAACACAGTTTACGCTTAATTAAACATATCTAATTAAGTCGTATGGTTTAACGATTGGTATGCACTTTCTATACTAAGCGGCTGCGTTTAAAAATCAGTCAGCTTTAAGTTATATCCCCTTCAGACCTGATTTATTGATAATAAATAATGAAAATGTTAATTTGTTAATTTGTTAAGGTGTTACTTTTTATACTTATATTTTTTATACTTATAGCTTAAGTATTGCCTTTTTCTTTCTCTTTTTTTATTTATTGTAACTTTTTAAAATATAAATTTACATATTTAGTTTTCTTTCAAATTGTTAAGCACGTATAGCACCATAAGTACGCATGCTGTGTACACCTGTAAGTAAGGATGTACTTGTAGCAGGACACAATACTGTTTATGTTTATGTTTAGTTTAAGTGCATTCTTGTTGGTGTTCCAATAAATAAATAAATAAAAAAATGTAATTTTTGTTTAATAATTTTTATTAAGGACATAATAAAAAAAAAATTGTACGCCGCGTGGTATCCGGCCGAATAGAATAGTACCACCCTCATTTCGAGGTATCATAAAAGGCGACTAAGGTAAGTTTATCGACCAGGTGGTATCCGGTTAAGTAGAATAGCCCACCCTCATTTCTTATCAAGGTGTCGTAAAAGGCGAATAAGGTAAGTCGACCCGACGTGTGCTATCCGGCTAAACAGAATTGGCCACTCTTTTCCTTACCGAGGTGTCGTAAAAGGTGAATAAGGTAAGTCGACCCGTCATGTGGTATCCGGCTAAGTAGAATCGGCCACCCTCTTTCTTACCAAGGTGTCGTAAAATACGACTAAGGTAAGTTGATGTCAGGCAGGCGGCTGGTCGTAAAATACGTAGCCAAATCATGTGACAACGTCACGTGATTATACATGTATATATATATATATATGTATGTATGTATATATATAAATACAAGATTAACTCATTTAAATATTAAAGAAAAAAAGAAAGATACTGATCCAATACCAGTTGTAAGATGACTTTACTTTACATGTTCAACTACAATAGAAAGTAGCGGCCTGTTACTATCCCACTGCTGAGAATAGGCCTCTTCTCTCCGTTTTTGGAGAGAAGGATTGGAGCTAAGACCTACCACGCTGCTCCAATGCCGAGCAGCGTGGTTACACATATCTCCAGAATTCTGTAGAGATATGCAGGTTTCCTCGCGATGTTTTACTTCACTAAAAAGCGAGTGATAAATTGCAATTATCAATTAGACACATAAGTTTTACTAGAAAAACTCATTGGTGTCTGCCCGGGTTTGAACCCATGATCTTCTCGCAAGAGTCGCACGGTGTTACCCCTGGGCTACCACAGCTTGATGACAGCACTCTCAGATGACAGGAGTTGATCATTAATGACTACAGTATATACCAATGTAACGCAATCAAACTTTACTGCAATACTTCTTGTAATTTACCTCCAACACTAGCTCCGAAAGCAACGCCCACAGCACATAGTGAATTATTTGCAGTGGCAGCCACCTCTCCTGCGCATCTCGTACCATGACGATTGGAGTCAATCATATCGTACCGCGGCTGAGGGTCCGTGTCATGGGAGTTCACGTCGTACGATGCCATGGGGTCCTATGAAAAAGAAAAATGAAAGAAAAATGAAAACACATTTCTTACCAAGATTTCGTAAATGGCCCCTAAGGTAAATTGACCCGCCGTGTGGCATCCGGCTGAGTAGAATAGACAACCCTCATTTTTTACAGAGTTGTCGTAAAAGGCGACTAAGGTAAGTTGTCCTCAGGCAGGCGGCCGGTCGTAAAATACGTAGCCAAATCATATGACAACATGTTTGTAACATGTTGTGCCGACCCCACTTAGAATGGGATAAGGGCAGGAAAATTTTATATATCTGAAATGTTATTTTACACTCAGCGCATATTTTCAGTGGAAACCTATCTGATGATGAACTGATATTTTATTTTGGATTTATTCATAAAAGTAATGGTATTATTCTTCAAATGGGTAAAGATCTCCTTTAACTCTGTCTTATTCTAGGGAAAAGTTGGCGCCTAGACCCACTATGTCGCTCTGATACGAATTGATAGGTTTCTCACATCCCACGAAGATCCCTTTTAGGGATAAATCCGTTTTTGTACATGTGCTATTTTTTCTTTCTCATTTCTAACATTATGTATGTACAATAAAGAAATAAATAAATTTCTCTAGATCCGTAGAGTCTTAAAACTTCTCTGGATAGATGCAGGAAGGGAATACCACGCCTTCGCTGTACGCATGAGGAAAGATGAGCCGAACCGTTTTATGCGCGTTTTTGGGGTTATTTATACCCGTGGAGCCCCTCGCGGCGTCTGGTTGTTCGGTCATAGAATGATGAGGGAGGAATCAGATTAAAAAGATCTCAGATCAGATAGAAGAGTCACACGGACGCATAATTTGGCTGCCACGAATTTCTAATGGAAACGTGAATTAAAAAATATTTTAAGTCCGTTGAGCGATGCGTTAATCGCCTTGTGCGGTTTTCCAACGCGCTTATAAATTTTAATCTAACTTTCTACTGTTATTTTTAATAAAAATGAATCTGAATTCCAAAATATACTGGGCTAAAATTCTGTTTGCGGGCTTTGCGAAGCTTTGCGGTGACATGTCGTTGTTGAGGGCGACAGAATTTTTTTTTATATTCATTTTCAAAGTTATTACAAATGTCAAATCGTCAATTACATAACCAACATAATATGTTATTTGTTTTACGTTGAAAACAGCCTCTTTTTAAACCGCTGTAATGGCGAGGGGGATAAGGGAAGGAGAATGATGATTATTTTGTTAGAAGATCGAGATACATTTGTATAAGCACGAAGTAGTCGTTAAGAACCGCGACGTTTTGAATCGGTCTATTTCCTATCAAACACAGCGTGGCATTGATGTCATATGTTATAGCAGCGTGAAATGACAGCTATATAAAACGGTTCGATATGCAACTTTGTACCCACTGACATACAGCAACAACTAAATCCAGCTACACAAGATATTGCGACAAGACAATCTGTTGAAAAGACCTATTCCCAGGCCATATATTCATAAGTTAAAGAAGATAAAGAAACGTGACAATAAACAATGTAGCTGAAACTTTTAACACACCTTTCTTCTGTGGTCTTTCTACAAAGCAAGCATATACTGTATTATAAGCACGGCCAATAATACTCTTATACAATTTTTATACTTCCAGCATAGTCCAAAAATATTTTGCCACAATCTGCGATAAAAGAAAATATATGTAATGCTAAATGTAGAGTGTACTATTCGTTCTCATACCTGATACATGCAGAATTCCTAAAAACTCATGCACTACCTGTTACCAAAAACTTAACAATACACGAGCACTGCACACATTCAACAATCGTTTCGGCCCGTAACCGAAGCATCGTCAGGAGATATACTTCACGACAAAATCGCAAAGCGACGCATGATGCGATTTTGTAGAATTCCACATGTATCAGGTATGAGAACAGATAGGGCACCTTACATTTAACTTACATATATTTTCTTCATCGCAGATTATAGCAAAATTTTATTTTCATTAATTTGTATTATGGACACCCGCAAAGTAAAGCTTAATTCTATAAATGACCCAGAGTAATACATTCCCGGTAATTCACAGATTTACCAAATCTACACGTAATAGTAAATAAACACATTCACAAGCTCATTGTAATATAATCAATTGTATTATAATGGTACCAGCACACATTAAATTCAAATACCACTGCCGGCTTTAACAATGCTCATTGCATTATTATGAATGTGAATGCACGCTTAAAACAAAACGACCTAAAGCTAAAATAGCAAAACTAATTGTCCAATGCATTTAAATTGTTAATAAAATACTAGAGCTCAAAATCTTTAATGTTGAAATATTATTTCCAAAATTGCATTACATATCGTAAACAAATATTATAACCTCCTGCCCATAACATGTTATAAACATGTTGTAACATGATTTGGCTGCGTTTTTACGACCGGCCGCCTGCCTGACGTCAACTTACCTTAGTCATATTTTACGACACCTTGGTCAGAAGGAGGGTGGTTTATTCTACTAAACCGGATAGCACACGGTGGGTCAACTTACCTTAGTCGCCTTTTACGACACCTCGGTAAGAAATGAGGGTGGTCTATTCTACTCAGCCGGATACCACACGGCGGGTCGACTTACCATAGCCGCCTTTTACGACACCTCGGTAAGAAATGAGGGTGGTACTATTCTACTTAGCCGGATACCACACGGCTAATATCGTGAACAAATGAAGTTTATATATTTAAAATGTTAAAGAATAATGCGTAATATAGTTTCTCAATAAAGGAATCGTAAAAAATGAGTAGGAAAGCTTTGTAAGTAAGTTAAAACTGTACTGGAAATATTATGATTGATCAAATCAAAACAAAATATTAATTATTTATACACGCTCTTATCGAAAAGAATTAGCAAAAAGCTAGGCTTTACTTATCACTACATATTATAAAACAAAGTCCATATTTCCGTATGTACGCATAAAACTTTAAAACTACGCAACCGATTTTGTTGCGGTTTTTTTTCATAGATAGAGTGATTCCAGAGGAAGGTTTGTACGTATAATAACATTCAATACGAAGTAGAGAAATAATGTAATTATTGAGGTTTCTGTAAATAATTACATTTTTTTCCGCTTACAGTGCAAACGCAGGCTAAACCCTACGAGATTTATCAAAATGATGTACTAAGTATTTGTACACCTTAAAAAGGTCTACGGAAAAGTCCGCGATGGTATATATCTATCTCTTATGGATAACCCACAA
The DNA here is from genome assembly GCA_029227775.1 of Morpho helenor. NCBI lineage: Eukaryota > Metazoa > Arthropoda > Insecta > Lepidoptera > Nymphalidae > Morpho > Morpho helenor. The sequence continues at coordinate 9,272,833 of JARGCU010000006.1, forward strand.
TAGCAGTTTTTTTTATTTACTTTTTACGAAAAATGATGCCTTATGTTCAAAGCAATTTTTATATAATACAGCATTAATCCTTATCCAATTGAGTACCTTAAATAAATTGTTGATTCAATATAGATCAATATTGCCGTTTACAGCATGTAATTTAAGTGAACATTTTCGGAGATATTGCAGATTTAAAATCCCGCGAGGAGGCCGCGTTTAGACCTATAAGCACTTCGAATTTAGCAGCAACCGGAGGCGCAACTATTTGTCCTTCTTTCAAGTTTATATTGTCTAATGATTAGAAAGCTATGAATGTTGTATGTAAAGACTTTGTCTAATCAATTGTAAAAATAAATAATATCACTACATAGTATTAAACAAAGTCGCATTCTCTGTCTGTCCCTATGTCCGTATATCCCTATGTATGCTTCAATCTTTAAAACTATGCAACAGATTTTGATGCGGTTTTTTTTTAATAGATAGAGTGATTTTAGAGGAAGGTTTACATGTCTAATAACATTCAATATGGATTAGAGAAATACTGTAATTTTTGAGGTTTCTAATGTGATGTAGTAAATAATTACATTTTTTTCCGCTTGCATAGCAAACGCAGGCTAAACCCTACGAGATTTATCAAAATGATGTACTAAGTATTTGTACACCATGAAAAGGTCTACAGAAAAGTCCGCGATAGTATATGTATATCTCTTATGGATAACCCACAATAGCAGTTTTTATCATTTACTTTTTACCCGTCGACCAACCCGTCGACCAACCCGTCGACCAACCCATCGAGCAACCCGTCGACCAACCCGTCGACCAACCCGTCGACCAACCCGTCGAGCAACCCGTCGAGCAACCCGTCGAGCAACCCGTCGACCAACCCGTCGAGCAAGCCGTCGAGCAACCCGTCGAGCAACCCGTCGACCAACCCGTCGAGCAACCCGTCGACCAACCCGTCGACCAACCCGTCGACCAACCCGTCGAGCAAACCGTCGACCAACCCGTCGGCTAACCCGGCGTCCAACCCGGTGGCCAACCCGTCGGCCAACCAGTCGACCAACCCGTCGATCAACCCGTCGACCAACCCGTCGAGCAACCCGTCGACCAACCCGTCGAGCAACCCGTCGACCAACCCGTCGAGCAACCCGTCGAGCAACCCGTCGAGCAACCCGTCGAGCAACCCGTCGAGCAACCCGTCGACCAACCCGTCGGCCAACCCGGCGGCCAACCCGGCGGCCAACCCGTCGGCCAACCAGTCGACCAACCCGTCGACCAACCCGTCGACCAACCCGTCGACCAACAGGTGTCGTAAAAGGCGACTAAGGTAAGTTGACACACCGTGTGGTATCAGGTTGAGTAAAATAGACCACCCTCTTTCTTACCGAGGAGTCGTAAAATACGACTAAGGTATGTTGACGTCAGGCAGGCGGCCGGTCGTAAAATACGTAGCCAAATCATATGACAACATGTTTGTAACATGTTGTGCCGTGAAAAAACGTGGTTCGCCCTTTAACCATTTGAATTTAGCAGCGATCGGACGCATTTATGATCGGAGCTCTCTAGCGAGGAAAATAACAATCACTATATATTATAAAACAAAGTCCATATTTCCCTATGTATGCATAAAACTTTAAAAATATGCAACAGATTTTGATGCGGTTTTTTTTAATAGATAGAGTGATTCCAGAGGAAGGTTTGTACGTATAATAACATTCAATACGGAGTAGAGAAATACTGTAATTTTTGAGGTTTCTGTAAATAATTAAACTGTAAACCCTACGAGATTTATCAAAATAATGTACTAAGTATTGGTACATCTTGAAAAGGTCTACAGAAAAGTCCGCGATGGTATATGTCTAATTTTTATGGATAACCCACTAAAGCATTTTTTGTCGTTCACTTTTTACGAAAAATAATGCCTTATTTTTGAAGCGATTCTTATACAATACAGCATTAATCCTTATCCAATTGAGTACCTTAAATAAATTGTTGATTTAATATAGATCAATATAGCCGTTTTGCAGCATGTAATTTAAGTGAACATTTTCGGAGATATTACAGATTTAAAATGCCGTGAGGAGGCCGCGCTTCGCCCTATAACACTTCGACTTTAGCAGCGATGTCGCTCTTTTAAGAGTTTGTTTAAAGACATTCTGTAATTAATTGTAAAAATAAAATACAAAGGTAAAATATAAAAGTAAATAAGTAATAATGTACTATATGAATTTAGATATTCCAAAGATAGCAGGAAATCTTCTTGGTATAGGGAAAGGAAATTGTTTTTCACCAAATTTAACGCTACGGCCACGGGCAGTAATAAATAAATCAAAACAACTGGATCGATTTTAATCATTTTTTTTACACTGACTGACATGGGATATATATTTTATACCCGTGCGAAGCAGGGGCAGGCCGCTAGTCTCATTTAAGCTTTTGATAATTGCGTAGAATTGACTAAAATTGATTAAAATATTTCATCTGTTAATTCATTTAACATATTTATAATCACTGTATGGAGCACGTTGGCACGATAATGCCACACACGAATGTCCGAACAAAGGTATAAATATTTATAGTTAAACCCATTTAACATAAATTACATTCATATGCATCGATTTAAAAATATATAAATTTGACAAAAAGTTGGCAAAAGTAAGAATAAAATTGTTTTGCTATAAAATATAATAAAATAAATAAAATATAACAATTCCAATTTTGTATTATGGATCTCCGCGAAGTAACGCCTAATTCTATAAATTATTTAAAAAGTTGGATCAGATAGTCGTGAGCAAACCTGCATATTTTTAGAAAACTCTGGGGTATGTGTAAACTACCAATCATTGGAACGGCGTGGTACGTCTTAGCTCCAAACCTTCTCTCCAAAAACGCTGAGAAGAAGCCTATATACCCAGAAATAGGATAATAACAAGGCATTACTTTACTTTATTACAATTGTCTATAAATTCTTCTCAATTAAATTAAATTTTATATATAAAAATAATATAATTCAATTAATCCTAAGATAGGACCGATTTGCGAGCATATGTACCATTGCGCAATGATTCAAATGCGGACAATCGATCCTATCAGCAATGTCCCACTGAATTTGGCCAAAAGAATGGACAGCTTGAAAGATTAAAGTCCGTTTAGCGATTCGAACAGCTTCACACATATCACCGTAATGCCCGCTGGCCTAATTATCCGTTTTTCCGAACCAACGTTGAGATAAAAGCCCAACGCGAGATGAATCATTTCAAACTCGGCCGCCTTTGTTCGCTAATGTCGCAATGGAAAGTTACAAAGCGGTTAAATATACACCATATAGTGCCGGTATGTATAATCACGTGAAATATGGCCACTATCTAAGCCATAAACGCTGGAAAGCGGTTAGGCGGACTAGTTGGCGACGTTTCAAATATTGCTGGTATTGTTCAATCATATATCAAATCATATTCATTTGCTCTGACCTCAGCGAGTTCAATATTTGATGTAAATAGAAATATATTTTTATCTGGTTGACTAGAATATACCACCCTCATGTCTTGCCAAGGTGTCGTAAAAGGCGAATAAGATAAGTTGAACCGCTGTGGGGTATCCGGTGGAGCAGAATAGACCACCCTTTTTCTTACCGAGGTGTCGTAAAAGGCGGCTAAGGTAAGTTGACCCACCGTGTGGTATCCGGTTTAGTAGAATAGACCACCCTCTTTCTTACTGAGGTGTAGTAAAATACGACAGAGGTAAGTTGACGTCAGGCAGGCGGACGGTCGTAAAAAATGCAGCCAAATCATGTGACAGCATGTTTATAACATGTTGTTTCGACTCCACTTAGAGTGGGATAATGGCAGGAAGATGGTGTGTGTCTCTTTCTTACCGAGGTGTCGGCTAAGGTAAGCTGACCCGCCGTATGGTTTCCTGCTGAGTAGAATAGACTACCCTCATTTCTTACCGCGACATCGTAAAAGACGACTCTCTGGTAAGAAATCAGGGTGGTCTATTCTACTCAGCCGGATACCAAACGGCAGATCAAACATATACAATAAAAATGTCATCTATCTAATCCATGTAATCCGTAGCTATATATATATAAGTATAAACTTCAATTTCTATATTCATTTGTCTATGCTACACTATACTCATATGAAAGTTAGTTCACTAATGTCACTTCCGTCTACCAAACGTATGCAGCGGAATATTTATTGAACGTCCCGCACACGGGCGGAAAGATTTGTACAAACAAGCTCTTTGACCGCGACCTCGAGTTTGCACAGTGGCTTTGAAAAGTCAGTTTGTTTTTAAAATGTTCTATTTCGTTTCATAGTAAGCTTCTTACTTATTTAAACAAAATAGAAGAAAAAGTAGCGGCCTGTTAATATCCCACTGCTGGGTATAGGCCTCTCCGTTTTTACAGAGAAGGATTGGAGCTAAGACCTACTACGCTGCTCCAATGCGAATTGGTACAATAGATTACACTTATCCCTAGAATTTTTTAGAGATATGTAGGTTTCCTCACCTTGTTTTCCTTCACCGAAATGCGTATGATAAATTGCAATTATCAATTAGATACATAAGTTTTTAAAATAGTAGAAAATTCATTAAATAAATAAATATATGCGACACTTACACACACGGTCGCCCGTCCCCAAAGTAAGCAATTTTAATAATTGTGTTATAGGTGACAGACAACTGGTGAATATATACATATATAATTTTTAAATACATACTTAAATACAAATATACACCCAGGCTCGAAGAGCCAACAAATTCTTATATAGAAAATGTTGGCCTCGGCGGGAATCGAACCCGCGACCCGCGGCGCTGTAGGCAGGATCACTACCCACTGCGCCAACGGGCCAGTCATTGGCAGGGCACCAATGAGTTTTTCTACTATTGAACTACCCGAGGTTTGAACCCATGACCTCTCGAAAGAGTGGCATGATATCACCGCTGGGCTATCACAGCTTAAAGCAAAATATAAAAAAAAAACTCATTGAAAACTTATATCATCAACCCGCGACCCGCGGCGCTGTAGGCAGGATCACTACCCACTGCGCCAACGGGCCAGTCATTGGCAGGGCACCAATGAGTTTTTCTACTATTGAACTACCCGAGGTTTGAACCCATGACCTCTCGAAAGAGTGGCATGATATCACCGCTGGGCTATCACAGCTTAAAGCAAAATATAAAAAAAAACTCATTGAAAACTTATATCATTGATATCTCATTGAAAACTTGAAACTTCAAGAAAGCATACTTATCATGAATTTAAAGCCAGTTACTACTAAAAATAATTAACTTAATATTATCCGACTATCCTTTATGAATTAAATACCCAATCACTTAGAAGTTGTTTAACTGAGCTGTTATTGATACTAACAACGTAAATGAACTTCTGATTGACTATTTGTATAATAACTTGAAAGAAAGCCAACGCATCTATACGAGGAGTTTATCGATTACCCTATTACTACTATCTTATCGTAATAATATAACATTAATGTATGAATATATGTTTATGGCACGCGGTTTATTACCTAATTTATGATTAAAATAATGCTTTTTTTTGTTATATGTTTTCTTTTTTATACTACACTGTGTGACATCCGGCTGAGTAGAATAGACCACCCTCATTTCTTACCGAGGTGTCGTAAAATACGACTAAGGTAAGTTGACTTCAGGCAGGCGGCCGATTGTAAAATACGTAGCCAAGTCATATAATAACATATTGTGCCGACCCCACTTAGAGTGGGATAGGGTCAGGCCAGGAAATCTCGGAAACGGCTCCAACGCTTTTCCTGAAATTCAGCATGCAGGAGGAGCAGGGGGTGGAATCGATCTAGCTAGGTTTTTGGGAATTAAAAAACTACAAAAATTTACGTTTAAAAAATATATAAATCACTATTATTTATTTTTATGAAAATACACATATATATGTATATATAGAAGCATCAGGAAGCCTTTATAGAAGCATCGGGAAGCCTTCTATGACGGTCTAGGCTATTGTCCTTCATTGTGGGCGCGATAGTGGCAGTAACTCGGAAATAAAACCACGCTTGTACGATGCAACAATTAGTTATTTAGTTTCAATACAATATACTTCGTAATACAATACTTAACGCCAGATTGAATAAGATCAAGAGCCAATAGATTAGAATTTCGCCCGTTTTGACATAACAACCCACGTTACCATGCCAACGTCGAACTACTACTCTTTATTCGGGGTTACCCGCTCTTAATGTTAATTTCTCCTTAGTACGTTTTCCTATTATAATCATTGATAAAATAACAATCTCATAACTATTTGTAATAATTAATCAAATAACTTAGTTCACAATTTATAATTACTCCACGCGCCGTCATATATAAATCACTATTTTTTATGAAAATACCTAGCTAGGATCGAGCTCCACCTACCCAATTATTTTTTGTTTTTGTTTGTAAAAAATTGCCGCAAGGCGCGGTCAACCAGGTACTAATATACCCCTTAACTTCATTAGTATTAACTTTAGTGTTGAAATAACGTCAAATGTGTACTATATTGTATTTTCGTATTCCCAAAATATTTTTATCCCATATGTTACGTGTTGTTGTGGTCGGTACAGAAGCTTCAATTATAGCAAATTACACCTCTATTGCTTCACGAATTAACCGTTGTTTGAGAGTCTATATCTCCGGTCACCAATCATTCAATACATCAGTCAATCAATCATGCGCCAGAATGTCACCCAACGGCTACATTCATCCATACCAACAACCAAACGAAACAACGTTCAACCGCAATAGTCATTTGTTTTTTTATCTATTTTAGGTTAAATCTAAAAGTTTACAAAAAGCAAATCGTCACAGAATTTTATAGAATTATAGTCACAAAAATATTTGAAAATAGCAACCGCCGTGAACCTTGCGGGGTTTTCCTGCAATTATCCGAACCAGCATTGAGTTGACCATTCAAAAGCTTATTTAAAAGTTTACTTAGATAAAGAATATTTTAAATTTGAAATTGAATTGTTACTTACATAATTTGCGAATAAATCAGGATGGTCAGTTTCCAGGCCATCGTCTAGGATGGTGACCACAACGCCGCGCCCTGTGATACCTTCCCGCCACGCCGGGATAACATTCATATCCAAACCGCCACCTCGATTCTATAACAAAAATATATTTAATAATATGATACAACTTAACCTGTCGATCAAAATTTTATAATTCCAAATATTGTCTTTTTCATTTCACGGCGTCGCAGTACATAACCTTTTTTAGCTACTTTTTTAACCTTCAAGTCTTACTGTTTGACGAACCATTTCACGCGATTTTCAAACAATAGTTCGAATGGTATTAGATAGCAGAAGATAACAAATCAGCGACTGTAACATCTAGTTATGCTACATTCATCATTCTCCTGCCATTATCCCACCCTAAGTGGGGTCGGCATAACACGTTATAAACATGCTGTCATACGGCTACGTATTTTACGACCTGCCTGCCTGACGTCAACTTACCTTAGTCGTATTTTACTACACCTTGGTAAGAAATGAGGGCGGTCTATTCTACTAAACCGGATACCACACGGCGAGTAGACTTACAATTATCAGTTAGGCACATAAGTTTTAAAACAAAAACTCATTGGTGTCTGCCCGGGTTCGAACCCTGACCTCCTCAAAAGAGTCGCACGGTGTTACCTCTGGGCTACCACAGCTTTATAATAAACGAAGTATTCGATAGTAATCTTAAAAAAAGTATAAAAATTCTCTACATACCAGGTACCACATGTGCGGCCACTTGGGGTCGTTTAATTGGAACTTGAAATCGGCGGAACGGGCCCTCCCCTTCACTCTGGAGTGCAGCTCACGTTTCGAGCCCGCCTCTCTTTTCAACGAGGGCGGCTCCGATGATTTTGTCTCAGCTAAACCAAAATATACCAAAATATATAAAGATTTTTCCAAATATTATGCAGATGATATGTTATTTTTTGAAAACTATAAACCAAAAATGTATATTGTAGGCGACGCAATATTGATATGAAGTAATTTAATTACATTTAATTTGATATTAATATCATAAATGCTAAAGTCTGTCTGCCTAATCCGCTGTAGCAATGCAGTTGCAATTTTGGTTTAAAATTGAAGCTTTCATACTGAGCTAACACATGGAGTGAAAAAATCCACATTGCTTCGGGAGTAGGAAAAAATCAATGTAGTACGGGATTGACGGTATTTTAATACTAAAGTCGAAGCCAACGAAAACGCGGGTTTATTAAAATAACTAGCTATGACTGCATAGATATCGGTGTGTCGGAAAGTTGTTCCCGCTAAGTTCCCGCGAAAGTTTATTCTGTGCTAAAAATATAAATAAACAATGGAATCAAAGAAATAAACAACCTACCTAAGAATACCAAGATAAAAAAGAATGCATACAACATTGAGTGTTCAGCAAGTCGATGTGCGTATTACATCCAGCCGCTAACAAAGTTGGATTTCTAAAGCATTTCATGAAAGATCTCGCTAGCTCGCGGAGCTAATATTCTTTTGGAGGTATAACTGAGTTTTTTTACATTTGCGCGACCTCTTCAACACAATTTAACCGTAATATACAATCATATTAAACCAAATCTATTGGAAGAATCGCACTACCGTTAAATCCGTATGGTAGATGTTCTGAAAATCGAATCGAGAAGCTTATGACGACTTTGTTTTACAATTATAGATATAGGTAGATATATTGCTTGGATGTAAAATTAAAAGTTTTAAAGAAATACATGCCTGTACTCGTACTGTCGGCTATTGTCTGAAAATCTCGTTTCTTTCTTGATAGAACTCGCTGTTGTTTCGCCCATCTCACGCGTTCGTCCTTTTCCAACAAGCCATGGTGAGAATGCGCAGGAGATAGTGACCGTTTTGCTACTGAGTTGTGATGGAAATGGAAGTGGCTCTGGAATATCTGAGGACAAGAAATCGATAATATACTGACTGATGTCTATACAGTGTAGTTCACACTTAGTATTTAATTAAAAATAAATAATAAAGATAAAAATAATAATAAATATTTGGGAGTTACATTCACGATTGTCCGCCCCTAAAGTTAATACTTTCGTTATTTCTACTCTCAGGCACCAAAGTAAACATACGACCGGAACGGTAAAAAATAGCGTTTAGGTATATTTTATTTTTAATTTTAATTTTTTTTTTGTAACCAATCCTCCATGTATAAGATATTAGAACGGTTTTGCTTTCTACACCGCTTTGCTTTCTACCGCCGTGTGTTATCCGGCAGAATAGAATAATACAACCCTCTTTTCTTACCGAGGTGTCGTAAAAGGCGACTAAGGTAAGTCGACCCGCCGTGTGGTATCTGGCTGATTAGAATAGACCAACCTCATTTATTACCGAGGTGTCGTAAAAGGCGACTAAGATAAGTGACTAACCGTGTGGTATCCGGTTAAGTAGAATAGACCACCCTCTTTCTTATTGAGGTGTTGTAAAATAAAACTAATGTAAGTTGACGTCAGGCAGCGGCCGGTCGTAAAAACGCAGCCAAATCATGTTACATGTTTATAACATGTTTTTTTTTTTTTTTATACAGGAAAAAACCCCTTATGGGTACCGCCGCCCGACGGGGACAGGCGGCGGTTATGTCGGACTCGCACCGACTAAAACGACCCGTGTGCTCCACCACGCTGCCGATGGCAAGGACAGGGTATCATTGTACATATTGCCCCCATCCCGCCGACAGCTCTGATTTCAGAGAACAAACACCTCCGGGTAGGGGCCCCTCGAAAGAGAAGCCCCCCTCCGCTAACCGGTGCATCGGGAGCACCAGATGCACCGACCGCCTCGGGGACCTATAAGCCAGACGTTCGATACACCCCGTTCGGAACGTCCGAAGGTCCGCCCCCACCGGGTAATTTTTTATAGAGGTTTTCTTTCTCGCAACCCGAAGGTTCCCGTTCCCATTGCTAGGCTTCCGGGCTTGGGACTCCACCCCAACCCCCCCGGAGTCCCCGGCCCATCCAGATTGCCCTCTGCTAATCAGAGGGACAACTGGATTGGCCACCGCACAGTGGTCCGTTCGCCAAGACTAAGCTTGCCCAGGGTGCGCCACGAGGAGGCCGACCACTTTGGCACCCCTTATAACATGTTGTGCCGACCCCACTTAGAGTGGGATAAGGGCAGGAGGATATATTTGCTTTCTACACTTAGCATTACATAGATTTTGTTAACAAACGCGGATTATAGTAAAATAATGATATCATAACTTTTGTAACATGGATTTCCGCAAAGTAACGCCTTTATAAATTATTAAATATCTAATTATTCTTATCGGTGTTCTTTTACATGCACCAAACAGTGCATATAAATAAAATTTACATTTAGCAATGTAAAACAAATAATTTCTACCACACAAGGTAAAAACATTCGCTTCTTACCGTAGCGCGTTAATTATTCGCAGAGTGTCCAAACTGCATACCCTCTCGCTTCTTTAAGTGCCCCTTGGGCTTCCCTAGCTCTTGAGGTACATAAATTAAAGAAAATACGAACCCTCGAAGATATTTTTCGCAGCCTCACTCCCCTTTTATTTTTTTCAATTACATTAAAGTAGCAAGGGTATTACAATAGACGGTTTGTGGTTATTTAAAAACAAAACTATTCTAGGCACTAGTAAAACAATAATGGCACAATCTTATATAAAATATTATGAATACGAAAGTTTGTGAGTATGGATGTATGTTTGTTACTTTTTTACTGCTAATCCGCTGAACCAATTTCGATAAAATTTGGCATAATTATTCCTTATACACATTGAATAACATATAGGCTATAGTAATCCTGTTAATTCTACAGGAATAGGGCATGACATTTAAAAGTGTCATCTATTATCGACGACAACAGTCCATGGGAACGAAGTCACGGGTAAAATTTTGTCTTATATAAAAGAATTTATAGAACCAGACGTCGTGAGATTTTATCGCATATTAAAAAATATTTGCTACTTTTCTAATTGCTAGAAATAATAGTTAATCTATCATCAACCTCTACATTATCATTTTTTTGCACTTATCCCACTGTAAGTGGGGTCGGCACAACATGTTTTGTACATTTTGTTACATGTTTTTGATATTTGTTTTAAAACCAGCCGCCTGCCTGACGTTAACTTATCTTACTCGCCTTTAACGACATCACGGTAAAAAATTAGGGTGGTATGTTTAAAAAAAATTTGTTTAATGAAAAAATGCTATTAATAAAATATGTAGAATTGATTGCAATTTTGCTGTCAATTGTGAACCAGTGATAACCCAATGGGTAACGGGCCGGCCAAAAAAGTTCGAAACCCGGGATCGAGTCAAACATTTCACCGGCGCTTATATCAAGGCTCTGTAATCTAGGTACTACCCGTTAACTAAGCTTCTTAATTTTTTTTCCAAATGTATGTATGAAATGCCAGTAAAAATTTGTTGGCAATAACAAAATATGATAAATAATGTTGGACCTGTTTTATGTAACCCGCAAGCCATTGTTAGTGTCGATTCGATAAATTTAAAATAAAACGCTATAGGGTATTGCGACGTATTTTACATTTAACAAAATCCCATAGGAGCTTGACAATATCATTGGATTGAACTACATAATGTGAATAACAGCATAAAATAGTGTAAATAAGAAAAGTAGAGCAAAACTAATGAAAATTTGATTGTTGATATTGTTGTGGTGAATGTGTGCTTCTGTATTATTGTGTTGTCGGTGGTGTAGTGCATGAGTTTTACAAATTCTGCATGTATCAGGTTTGAGAACGAATAATAAATATCGGAGTAACTAAAACAATATTATTTACGATAAATTGATTATTAGTAATTCAGTTACATTTTTAATCGGATGATTAATCATCCATACTACATACATAAGGGCAGTAGGATTACTGCTCTTATCCCACTCGAAATGGGATCGGCACAACATGTTATAAACATCTTGTCACATGATTTGGCTACGTATTTTACGACCGGCAGCCTGCCTGAGGTCAACTTACTTTAGTTGTAAGAAATGAGGGTGGTCTATACTACTCAGACAGATCACACACGGCGGGTGGACTTACCTAATCGCCTTTTACAACACCTCGGTAAGAACTGAGGGTGGTGAAACAACTTTCTTGAAATAGGTCACTTTAATACTGCGATGCGATATGTATACAAACAACTTATATTAACAGCTACCGTTATATAGTCTCATTTAATATGGATAGTCGGTTCTTCGTTCATCCCTTTTTCCCATTTATTTTTATACATAAACACACAGTACGGAAAGTAAGCTTAGTATAATATTAATAATAAGCTTAGTATAATAACTTACTTACAAAACCCACTAATCTCTAACAAAATCAGCTTTGGAACATATTAGTCCCGTAATACATATTATCTTATACTTCAACGTTAGCATGAAACTCATGTCTCATAAAAATAATTCATAGACGCACCTACTTTCCTTGAGCCCGTAGTTCTTGATTATCTGCTTTTCCCGCGTTTATTAAATCCAAGTTTGATAAAATTGTCATTTGTAAAGTTAACTAGGGAACGGGCGGAGTAAAGAAGTAAAAATATCTGGGATCAAGTCCAAGATATTACCACTCTGTACTCAATGGTTGCTTATCGTGATGTGGCCACTTCCACGTCCACTGACCAAATGCAGAACTTTTTCGCCTGTGGCTTCTACGAAACTCTCCTCCCCACTCTCCATGTGTCACAGATACAACATCCTATCTTTCTATAATACCATAGAGAAGAAATACCGTAGATAGAAAACAATGCATATATCATAGTTAAGGAATACAATAGATACACAATCACTACAACCACCCCTTTTTTTAATTTTTTTATTTGCATTTTCTATGTTAAAAAAACAAATTACCTAGCATAGTTCGGTTACCTAGGTACTAATGTTTAAGTTTGTTAGGTGTGTAAAAAAATATGTTTAAGATTGATTTAAAAATTTTGTTACCCGCCGTGTGGTATCCGGCTGAGTAGAATAGACCACCCTCATTTCTTATCGAGGTGTCTTAAAAGGCGACTAAGGTAAGTTGACCCACCGTGTGATATCCGGCTGGGTAGAATAGACCACCCTCATTTCTTAACCAAAAAATTACAAGTAGCTGCAACTATTTACGTACTTAAAATCAATAGCTTGTGAACATCTTGAGAATATTCTAGCTCTTCACGTTTATCTATTTCACGAACTAAAAGGACCAGTCAAGACTTCTGCCTAACTATTTAGCTTTAGACTAACGCGATTAAATTAGAAATTCCTTGAAACGGATTGCCCTAAACAAAAGCGATTTCAATCAATATATTGAATCCGAAAGCCAAATTCCTGTTATCATAGATTAAGTAGGAACTGCTTTAGCTGTCATTTTTATATCTCTTGTAAAGACATAGTCCAGAAAACTATAAAAAATAAAGTGATAGTTATAAAAAAAATCGTAGACAATAATTGGCTCATCTCACTAGAATTCCGGATATATAGTGACATCCCTTAGGCTAGCCGTGTGGTATCCGGCTAAGTAGAATAGTACCACCCTCATTTCTTACCGAGGTGTCGTAAAAGGCGACTAAGCTAAGTCGATCCGCCGTGTCGTATCCGGCTGAGTAGAATAGATCACCCTCATTTCTTACCGAGGTGTCGTAAAAGGCGACTAAGGTAAATAGACCACCCTCCTTCTTACCGAGGTGTCGTAAAATATGACTAAGGTAAGTTGAAGTCATGCAAGCGGCCGGTTGTAAAAACGCACCCAAAACATGTTACAGCACGTTTATAACATGCTGTGCCGACCCTACTTACAGTGGGATAAGGGCAGGAGTATGTATGTAGTGACATCCCTTTGGCGAAAGCCCCTTTATTAAAAGCGTGTCCAAATCTCAACTAAATTTATCGATATGGAAATTTTTTTGGCAAATATAATAAAAGATCACTTTTCTAAAAATTGCCGAGCGCCCGCACACGCCGATTTTCACTCCTTAATCTAAATTGCGGTGAATTGTATGTCCACAATGGACTCATAAGCGGGCCATTGCCTTTACTGACCTCGTAACCTGAATATATCATATAATTTTTATCAAAAAAAACAACACTCCAGTTCGCAAACAATCTCCGTCCAGAACGATGTTTGATGTTGAATATTTTACGGGATCCTTCATAGCTAGCGGGCTTTGGCAAGTTATTAACTATCGAAAAAGGATGAAAAAAGATACGTTCCCACATGTATGCTTCATAAATATAGTACAATATTCATAAACTTCAACTTAATTTTATACATCCTTTTTCTGATAATTCAGGTCTTATAACAGGGATCCATTTTATAGCATTACTAGCTTTTACCCACGACTTCGTTCGCGTGGGGTGTTGTCGTGCACGATCGATAATATATGGCGCTTTTCAATGTCATCCTATTCCTGTACAGCCTGTGAACCTTGAACAGCAATTTTTTAATATACAAAATGCAAATAAAAAGGAGATAGTTATATCTTGGCTTGATCCCGGACATTTCTTTAGTACGGCCGTTCTCCACTGAGTCATCACAGCTTTACAAATAACAGCAAAAATACTCTTTTGTTTGTATTAAATGTCAATTATAGCAGTTTTTCAGGCCCCGAAATATACAAATTGTAATCGGATATTGCAAGAGGTCACTGCTATCGTGCGTATTACCAGTATAGCTGATGGATAGCGAACTCGCCGCGGCTCCCCGTCATCTGCGGGCTTCCTTCGAACATACCCGGCTTAATACTCAATAACAATTGGAGGTTGCGATGGCAACGGAATAACAAGCCATCTTGTGTGATGTGACGTTTGCTTGAGGATGGTATTAATTACGACTGCGGTAAGTTGAATATAGTTCAGGGTTTATTTAATACTCCCTTCTGGACCTTCTTTAACAATATATAATGCCCATGAATTGAATGATTTTTAACCCTGTTTAATAAGTACTGAATACTAATTATACTTAATGCTATATAAAGAGTACTAGATGCAACTGTAAAGAAAAGCAAATAATAGAGATGTTCAGATAATTTGCATACTAGCACATGAAAAACATCACAGTACGAGCTCAAAAACCTTCGCACACATCGCAAAGTCACTTAAGAGTCGGCCGTTAGTCATAAAGTTTCCCTCAAAAGAAATGAAAAGATGTTAACAACTTTCGCACCGAGACGAGGTTACCGCCGGCGGGTGTAGGACGGCCCATAAGCGTTACGCTTTAATGTTGAACCAGCGTTTAAACTTCAGGATATATACACATACTATAGTTTGTAGATTTGAGGGTTGTATGCCCTCGTTGCATAGCCTAATTGCGTTTTTTGTTATACTTTAATAAAAGAGATGGTTAAAATGGATTACCTAAAAAGAGATGGTTGGATTGTGTAATGTATGACATACATATAAAGGATTTGGCGCCAGGGTTGACGAATGATAGGACAGAATGGAATAAAAAAACACGCTGTGCCGACCCACTTAAAGTGGGATAAGGACAGGAGAAATATAAATAATATACGAAATATACAATAAGGTTAATAGTGGATTAACCAGCGTAACAGACTGACTTTTGCATTTATAGTATTAGTAGCTTTTACCCGCGATTTCATTCGCGTGGACTGTTGTCGCGTGATAGGTTGATATTTCAATGTCAATTTCGCTTTTCAATGTCATCCTATTCCGGTAAAGTTAACAGGATTTCTATAGCCTATAAATTAACCCCATGTATAAGAAATAATTGAGCTAAATTTAATTTCTATTGTTCTAGAAATTTATCCATGAAAGCTTAACAAAAAGACATACAGACTTCCACATTTTAATATTTGTATGGCCTAGTATAAGCTGTGATAGCCCAGCGGTGAGACCGTGCGATATTTTTAAGGGGATCATGACTTCATACCCCGGGCAAGCACCAATGAGTTTTTCCCTTATAGCATATGTGTCTAATTGATAATTGCAATTTATTACACGCTTTACGAAGAAAAACATCGTGACGAAACCTATATGTTCTAGGAATATGTGTAACCTACCAATCTGCATGGGAGGAGCGTGGTAGGTCTTAAGTCCAATACTACTAATACAGAGAGAGGAGGCCTATGCCCAGCACTGGGATAGTAACAAGCCGTTACTTTCAGTATAATATCAGTATGGACAAAACAAACATTAACATCCTAATTTCATTGCGACACCCCGAGTATAACCCATCGTCAAAACCCAGACCTTTCGTAGTCAACGCAGACCGCAAAACCATTTTAGCTTTTAGCTTCACATACCTCGATGAATACTCATAATAATAAGGGTCGAAATTGTGTGAATGTATATCTGTATATTACACGGCTCACAGGACAAGGGGAAAGCGGAGCGTTGCTATAGTTACCGTAGCATGACCTCCCAACGTAATTGATCTATCTAGTGGAAAGAAGGACTTGGACATTGATAAAACGGGAAGGTTTGTTTGAAATGTGAGCAAAGAAGCAACGTTCCGAGACGGTTTTCGTTTATTTCCATACAACCATTTATAGACACGATACCTTAAGCTTTATTTAAAAACTCTGAAAATCTGTGAAATAAATAAATAAATATAAATATATAGGGTCACTACCCACTACGCCAACGGGCCAGTCGAATGTTAAAAGTATATAACGCCGTGTGGTAACCGGCTAAATATGAAATATATAAAGTAAATGAAATATATAGAATAGACCACCTTCTTTCTTACCGAGGTGCCGTAAAAGATAAGTTAACACACCGTGTGGTACCCTCATCTCTTACTAAGATGGTAAAAGGCGACTAAGCTAAGTTAACTTAAGTTTAGGTTATTGAAGTATAATAAACATAATATTTTCAAACTTATGCGTTCATTTATCATCAAAGTACGACATTTTCGAAATTAAAGGGCAGGAAAAAACGGAAACGGGCGGCGGTTGCAAAAGCGACGCGCAGACCCTGTAAACAATGCAGCCTTCTGAAATATGTATTTGTGAGCTTTGTGCGCTTACGGGGTGACCCATGGGAGCATGCCGAGTCGCTTTTGTAACTGTTACAAACTAAACACAAACGATAAAAGTTAAATTAGACAATCTTCTGCAACATTGTTTGAGACGAGTACATTGGTTTAAGTTTTTACGTTGCAATTTTTTTTATATAATAATACTTGCAAAATGATGATATATATCCTACTGCCCTTTTCCCACTCTAAGTGGGGTCGGCACAACATGTTAAAAACATGTTGTCACATGATTTGGCTTCGTTAATAGTTGTCTATTACGTATTTTAGTTTCGTAGTATAATAGTAGGCTTTTTGTATCAGCCTCTCTTTAACAGTTTTTTTTATACTGCTGTAATTGTCTCCATACTATTATCACATAGCAATATTCCATAAGACATAATGCTATGGATATGAGCAAAATAAAAAAGTTTTGCCGTACATACAAATATATTTTTAAATACATACTTAAATATATAAATACACCCAGGCTCGAAGAAACAACAAATTGTTAATAGAAAATGTTGACGGCGGGAATCGAACCCGCGACCCGTGAAGCTGAAGACAAGGTAACCAATTGCGCCAACGGGCTAGTAAAATATTATCTAAATTAAATTAAATACTTTATCTTGCAACTTTTAACAGCATACGAACGGCCAGACCTCGTTTGAATATTCATATTAATTCAGAAACAAGGGAAAATGGCTATTTACTTTAAGATAGATGGTGCTTTGATTATTTAAATCAAATCAAAACCTCTCTTGCTTACATCACAGTTCACCAATTTCAACAAAGTTTACAATACATAAACAAAGTGAATATCAAAACTAAGTATGGAATAATAAAAGCAGGTGCAATATGGAAGGTGGAGTTATAAACAAATTCAAACTTTATACATTACTGTAAAGTACGCCGTGTGATATCCGGCTGAATAGAATAGTACCACCCTCATTTCTTACTGAGGTGTCGTAAAAGGCGACTAAGGTAAGTCGACAAGCCGTGTGGTATCCGGCTGAGTTGAATTAACCAACCTCATTTCTTACTGAGGTGTCGTAAAAGGCGAATAAGGTAAGTTGACCCACCGTGTAGTATCAGGTTCAGTAAAATAGACCACCCTCTTTCTAACCGAGTTGTCGTAAAATACGACTAAGGTAAGTTGACGTCAGGCAGGTCGTAAAAACGCAGCCAAATCATGTGACAGCATGTTTATAACATGTTGTGCCGACCCTACTTAGTGTAGGATAAAGGCAGGAGGATGACTAAACATTACTGTAAAGAAAATATTTTGAGTAGTATTTTGTCCGCCAAGGACCTGGTAATGTCTGAACCAAAAATCATCAAAATCGGTTTAGCGAAATCGATTGATGTTAATTTGACTCGCCCGTTGGCGCAGTGGGTAGTGAGACTGCTTTCAGCTTCGCGGGTCGCAGGTTTGATTCCCGCCGAGAGCCAACATTTTCTATAAATTAATTATTGGTCTTCGGGTGTGGGTGTATATTTGTATTCAAGTATGTATTTGAAAAATATATAAGTATATATTCACCAGTTGTCTGTCACCCATAACACAAGTATTACTTTGGGGATGGACGACCGTGTGTGCAAGTGTCCCATATATTTATATTTATATTTATATTATATTTCATTATTGTACAAGATGCTTTACAAGTACAACATAAAATTAACAGCAAATTAACGGCCTGTTACTATATCATAGCTGGGCATAGCCTCTTCTCGACATTTTTGGAGAGAAGTCTCGGAGCTTATATCCACCACGCTGCTCGAATGCGGATTGGTGGTTTCACATATCTCTAGAATTGTCTAGAGATATGGAGGTTTCCTCGCGTTGTTTTCATTAATCGAAAAGCGTGTGATAAATTGCTTGTATCAATTAGGCATATAAGTTTTAGTAAGGTAAAAACCCGGAGTTTGAACCCAAGACCTCGTGGAAAAAACTTACACACATTTTGGCTATTACAGCTACTTACTACTTTATATGCTATAACTAATAAAGTAAAATTTAGAAACAACAGTCATTATTCTCTTACCCTCATCCCACTCTAAGTGGGGTCGGGACAATATGTCTTCTACTTACATTTTCCTCTATCATTTGTCAACTATGGTGTCACTACTTTAATATGTATATCATTTTTCACACAATCCACCCATCTTTTTTTCAGCCTCCCCCTAGTCATGCATCCATCCACATCAATATTTAAAACTCTTTTGGTCACATGATTTTCATCTCTCCTCATAACATAACCAACTTGGTCTCGCACTTCACGTCTGTAATGGGCGCAAATAGAAACAACAGGATCATAATCATACATCAGTATCATAGTAAATTTGGAAACAACAGTATCATATCATAAATGTCTAACCAAGAACTGAACCTAGGCTATAGTGTAGTAGTAAAGTAAAGTAAAGTAACGGCCTGTTACTATCCCACTGCTGGGCATAGGCCTCCTCTCTCCATTTTTGGAGAGAAGGGTTGGAGCTAAGACCTACCACGCTGCTCCAATGCGGATTGGTAGGTTACACATATCCCTAGAATTTTCTAGAGATATGCTGGTTTCCTCACAATGTTTTCCGTCACCGAAAAGCGTGTGATAAATTGAAATTATCAATTAGACACATAAGTTTTAATAGATAAACTCATTGGTGTCTGCCCGGGTTTGAACCCATGATCGTCTCTAGAGATTCACACGGTCGCACCGCTAGGCCATCACAGCTTAGGCTATAGTGTATGCAAATAAAATAACTAAACCACTCCTGCAAGAGGTTTAGCAATATTATAAAACAAATTATCGTCCCAGACAGCTCAGAATAAGATCAAAGGATATTCACTCGTAAACGTTCATGCTTGAGTGATATTAAAGCAGTCCTAAGCGCTATTCGTTTTCAATGTGCTCAGGTGAACTTTAATATAAATAACTTGAGCTGAGAGTTAAAGCTATGAGTTGTGAGTGAAAATCTTTTGCAATTCCAACAACAGATCAGTGGTTAACTTAAATTGCAGCAACTGTTTAATTCAAAAGCACAATTATATATAATATATTATAAGACGAGGTCCTAGTTTCCGATCGGCTGTCGATTCTCGTCAAAATCCCGATGGCTTGATGACTAATCACAGCCATACCACCAGCACTCAACTACACGTCGTCCTTAGCCGTGGTCTAGCATCGCAGAAGGCATCATTTGTGTGACGTTGCCCAACGCTAGTAGAGCTTCTGCGCTATGTTCTCCACATTTCGCAATCTCAACGATGCTTCTAAGCTAGTCCATGCCGCCCATTCGCTCTGTAAAAGCCACTAAGTTTACAGCATATAGCCAGTTCGAAAAAAATACTTTATATTCACCAGATATGCAAGAGTCGCCGATTGTCATGTCAATTGCAAAAATTGAGTATAAAAATATGCATATTTTATTACATCCCTTCTTACATACCTATTACATACACATAGTATAAGCAGCAGTACAGCTGTGATAGCCCAGAGGTGCCACGGTGCGACTCTTTCCGTGGTAGTTGCAGGTTGAAACCCCGGGCAGACACCAATGAGTTTTTTTTATTAAAAACATATGTATCTAATTGATAATTGCAATTTATCACACGCTTTTCGTTGAAGGAAAACATCGTGAGGAAACCTGCATATCTCTAGAGAATTCTGGGGATACCTATCCGCATTGGATCAACGTGGTAAGCGGCTCCAATCCTTCTCTCCAAAAATTGAGAGAGGAGGCCTATGCCCAGTAGTAGGTTAGTAACTGGCCGCTACTTTTTTACTGTTTTTTAGTATAAGTAAACTTCTTTTAATCATACCTTACATTGCGTTACGGTTTTTACGTTAAAAGCCCACTTCGTTTAAGGCATATTACTTTATTGTTAATTTAGAACCTAGAATTTAGAATCAAAGCATATAATCACAATTCGCGATATAAATCATGAAAGTTATAAATTTCTACAGAAGTTCACTTTTATTATTATCTTTTTCTATTTATAACTTCTACCTGAAAACGGTAGTTGCCTTTGATTTTTCCATTTACATTTAACAAAAGTAAAGATTGAAAAGCATCGCTTTAACTTCAAAGATAACTTATCGTTCAAACTCCGGTAGTCAACGTAAGAATCAATTCAACGGCAACAGAAATTCATTGGAAATGAGATCTCAGCAAACGCAATGTAGTGAAAATGTGCGCTATTGTAAAAGGCGAAGCTTTTACGGCAATGCTTTCCTCATTTCCCACTCCAGCCTCCCCCTCCCCCCTCATTTGTGCACTTCGGGCAGACAGCGTGGCGGCTCCGTTATACAGAGCACGGTTCTTTTGTTGTTTCGCTATTAAAGACTTCAACTTCAGGTTTTTTTAACATACACGAATACAATTTTTAAGTTCTGTCCTATCCTGTTATACTAATATTATAAATGCGAAAGTTTGTGGGTATGGATGTATGTTTGTTGCTCTTTCACGATGAAATTTGGGACAACTATTGCTTATACATGGAGGTAACATATAGACTATATACAAGAATAGGTTGGCATTGAAAAACGCCATCTATTATCAACCTATCACGCGACAACAGTCCGAGCGAATGAAATTGCGGGTAAAAGCTAGTCACACGTATTTTTGAAAAGTGAGTTATCGGGCTGAATAGAATAGACCACCCGCATTTCGTTGGAGGTGTAAAAGGCGACTTAGGTATGTTGATGCGCCGTGTGGTGTCCGGCTAAGTGGAATAGATCATCATTTCTTACCGTGTGGTATCCGGCTGAGTAGAATTGACCAACCTCATTTCTTACCGAGGTGTCGTAACAGGCGAATAAGGTAAGTTGACCCACCGTGTGGTATCCGGTTTAGTAGAATAGACCACCCTCCTTCTTACCGAGGTGTCGTAAAAGGCGACTAAGGTAAGTTGACGTCAGGCGGCAAGTCCAAAAATAACTAGCCAAAACATGTTTAATACATGTTATGCAGACTCCACTTAGAGTGGGATAAAGGCAGGAGAATGATGATGTTAATACTATACAAATCATGCCCACATAGAATGGTCCATATAAAACAGACAGCGTTTCCACCTTGAATCGCTACATTGATACTTTATGCTAAAAAGGAGTCAGCCCTCTTATAACCTCAAGAGGAAATTAACCTCTTTGACCTCATTATCTTTAACTTTATAAATAAATATTTATAAACTTCCATTTTCTTTCTGGCCGACTGTAACAACTAATTCATTACTTGTCATAATAATAATCCAAAACAAAACTAATGAGAAAATTATTTTGCTATAATCCGCGATAAAAGAAAATATATGTAATGCTAAATGTAGAGTGTACTATTCGTTCTCATACCTGATACCTGAATTTGTAAGAACTCATGCACTACCTGACACCGATAACACAAACACTGCACGCATTCACCACCACAATCTCAACAATTGTTTCGCCCCGTAACCGAAGCATCGTCAGGAGATAGGCTCCACGACAAATCGATTTTGTCGCGCAAATTCTGCATGTGTCACGTATGAGAACGAATAGTACACTCTACATTTAGCACTACATATATTTTCTTTTATCGCGGATTATACCAAAATAATATCCTCATTAGTTTTTTATTATAGACCTCCGCAAATTAACGCCTAATTCTATAAATAATAATAATAATCGTTTGGTGAGATTTTACCTTTACATTTAAGATATGACAATTTTAAATACCCGCTATCTATAATGGCTTACATAAAGTAGCACGACCCGTTTGTTTGCTCTTGGGAAACAAGATAAGAGCATGACAACTTTACGTAACGCGAGTGCAGATGGGATGGGATCCCTTTAATCCGCCTCGACGCCTTAATAACTCATGCGGAATTTTCTCGGTTTTCGGAAATGATAAAGTTCTATATGTATTTCCGTATGCACCAGCAGATATACTCATTTAAAATCAATCACGTACTGTGATAATTAGGCAATTTTCAAATGAACCTTACACAAATGTTAAACTATATAATGCCTTCACTTATACTTTCGACTGGCCCGTTGGAGCAGTGGGTAGTGACCCTGCCTTAGGCTTTGCAGGTCGCGGGTTCGATTCGGTATTCGTCTGAGTAAGAATAGAGACCCTCATTTCTGTATATTGTATAGTAAACACTGTACAAATCATGTCCACATGGAATGGTCCTTAGAAAGCAGACAGCGTTTCCACGTTGAATCGCTAAACTCATGCTTTGTGCGAAAAAGGAGCCAGCCCTCTTATCACCTCAAGAGGAAATTAACCTCTGCGTCCTCATTATTTGACTGACGTGGCGTGGATAGTGAGACTGCTTTCAGCTCCGCGGTCGCGGGTTCGATTCCCGCCGAGGGCCAACATTTTCTATAAATGAATTTATTGCTCTTCGAGCTTGGGTGTATATTTGTATTTAAGTATGTATTTAAAAAATATATAAGTATATATTCACCAGTTGTCTGTCACCCATAACACAAGTATTAAGTTACTTACTTTGGGGACGGACGACCGTGTGTGTAAGTGTCTCATATATTTATTTTTTACTTATATAGATAAAAATAAAATAAAATATAACATAATACATAAAATAGCTAAGAGGCTTTTTCTTATCTATAAAATTACATACTAAAGTAAAAAAAGATTGAAAAAATGAATTGCTTAAACACTAATCTCTAAGGGATTTAAATCTTAAAGTTACTTTCTGACAAGTCACTTTTTAAACAAGGTGACTTCGTTGAACTTTCATTGTCAAAAGGACAATTTATTAATTCAAGATAAACATTTAAATAACGTTAAATAGACTAATTTTAATTAATCTTTAGTAAACTACCACTAAGTTTACAATGACAATATTTTCTATTAACTGATAGACAATCTCTTGCTTGGGTAATAAAATGGAAAAAAGTATCGTTAATAGGTTAACGAAACAGAATCTTTACATGATTTCAATTATGTTAGCTTCATAATAACATCATAAGCATTTTGGAAAAATACTTTGATCAATATCCAATCGCCGTGTGGTATCCGGCTGAATAGAATAGTACCACCCTCATTTCATTACGAGATGTTGTAAAAGGCGACTATGGTAAGTCGACCCGCCGTGTGGTATCCGGATGAGTAGAATAGACCACTCTATTTCTTACCGAGGTGTCGTAAAATACGAAAAAGGTAAGTTAACGTCAGGCAGGCAGCCGGTCGTAAAATACGTAGACAAGTCATGTGACAACATGTTTGCAACATGTTGTGTCGACCCCACTAAGAGTGGGATAAGGGCAGGAGGATGATGATGACTTTGATAAATATACAAAAAGATAATTGTTCGCAAAACCATATAATAATAGGCAATAAAAGCCGTTTACGTGTTTTGAAACAGTTTTCAAACCTCACGTTTGCAAAGTTTAGCGAGATTATCTTCAAACAAAATTTGAGACCGTGCAAAGTTCGATGAACCGACCAAATGGAGATTGTTTTGTAAATTAGTTGGTAGAGCGATAACAAAGTTAGCACATAACGGTCACCGAAAGATGCCAGATTTTCACAATATACTCGGAATAAGGTTAGCATTTATTATGGAAAACAGTTATTGAGGCATTTCTGTACGAATAACTTATAGTATTACTTTTACTTGGAACAACTTCTCGAGTATATTTACACATATGTAAAGAACCAACTCAGATAGGCATTCACAATTGTATTTAAAAGAACATATGTATATAGGAACTTAAACCATTACCAATATACACGCACTGCACACATTTACTATTACAATCTCAACAATGTATGTCTCAAAATCTAGTAAGCGGATAACGCCGTTGCACATTGTATTTCTTTTCATTTTCAAATTAATTTAAATTTATACATTAAGAGATTACAAACAAACAAACGGATTTAAGTAAACATTTTACTTAAGTTAGTAGTACATTATCGTTTTACGTAGATTGTGTTAAAGGGGGGTTGTAAAAATCGCCTGTTGGGAGCTTCACTCGCCTGCGCCGCGTAAAGCAGCCGACATACACTTAAGTAATGTACTAATGAATTGTAGATCAATAAAAATACTACAAAAAAGTCCGTGACAGCATGTCTCTATCTCTTATGGTAAAGTCACAAAAATTAATTTTATGATTTAAATTTACGGGGGAAATTTTTTGACACTGAATTCCACGTGGGCATAACCGCTGGTAAAGTTGACATATAATATTTTGTTTTACAAAAGCTTGTTTCTTTTTTTCTTTATTCATATACATAGTATATTAAAATATATTGAAATAGAAGCACGTAAAGCAAATAAAACAAGAAGAAATGTGACCGTCCAATGGTCTGCAATTATCATCTTTTGTTAATATTTCTCGTCCGTGCGCTAACTTACTGATCGTGAATTGTGTATTTGCGCTCCGGGCAGTCTATTAGAGAGACAAATGTGAGATTTGCATTGCTTTCATTCCTTTTCACTAATAATATATTTATTCAGCAGTTAAAAAGAACTATTAAATGGAGATTGATACTGTTGAGGATTATATATACACAACTATTACTATATTGGAGCTTTAAATAGTAGTACCTGGGTGAACGAGCCTTGCTCGGTAATTTTTAAAATGATGTAAAAAAAATAAAATAAAAAGAAAAATTAAAAAAAGCTTTCAAGGCGTTAAGCTATGGAATGATTTACCAGTATCAATCCGCAAATCTCTTTCCCTTTCAGTATTTAAGTTACAGACTAGAAAATATTTATCTTAAGTAATTATATATTAGTAGCATCCTTTTATCTATTTATTTTAACAAAATTATTTAATAGATTAAATAGTTCAATTTATATAAACTTTTTTTTTTTCTCTATATGACCCGCACTCTCTTTCTTCTTCAATTCTAGCCCTTTTCCTTCTATTACTCAAAGGTTGACTGGAAGAGATCCCTTTTAGGGATAAGTCCGCCTTTATACATGTGTTTTTTTTTAATTTTTATTTTTTTCTTTCTCTTTTCTAAATATATGTGTAAAAAGAACAATAAATAAATAAAAAAAAATAATAGGGCAGGTGGGGCTTGATCATAGGTTTTTTCACCTCTAGACCGTTCCCCAAATGAACCAACATGACTTTAAGTTTGACAGAAAAAAATTATGACTGTATTCAACGTAAATTTAAAAAAAATTTAGAGCCCGAAAACAGGGATAAAACGACATTTTTTTAAAATAAAACTTATCTAGATCGATTTTTCTACCCCTAAACCCGTGCTGAATTTCAGGAAAATCGTTGGAGCCGTTTCCAAGATTCTGAATATATATATATATATATATATATATAATCAAGCATAATCTTGTATATATATATATATATATATATATATATATATATATATATATATATATACAAGATTAACTCATTTAAATATTAAAGATTACAATGTAGAAGTATGACTAGTCTAACTCTTACCCATCTGCTGATATATTTAAGATACTGCTAAATATATTTTTACGTAAGTAATGTTTTTTATGTTGAATGAATTCTCCCGCCTTTATCCCACTCTAAGTGGGGTCGGCACAACATGTTATAAATATGATGATGATGATTTGGCTACGTATTTTACGACCGGCCGCCTGCCTGACGAAAACTTACTTTAGACGTCTTTTACGACACCTCGATAAGAAAGAGGGTGGTTTATTCTTCTCAACCGGATATCTCACGGAGGGTCAACTAACCTTAGTCACCTTTTACGGCATCTCGGTAAGAAATGAGGGTGGTCTATTCTACTCAACCGGATACCTCACGGTGGGTCAACTAACCTTAGTCGCCTTTTACGACACCTTGGTAAGAAATGAGGATGGTACATTCTACTCAGCCGTATACCACACGAGTAAGTAATTTAGTTTATGTTATGTATGTATAAATTTAGACGCCTGACTGAGATATCCTTGTAGGATGAAAGTCCTTAAAAATAAAGATTTAAAAAAATATGTATACAACTGGGCAATATATATTTATGTATATCATAGTAGCAGACCGTTACTTCAATACCTTTTAAAAAATCGAACCCGCGAGTATAACGTCCCATAATAATTCCACGCAACCCTTCTAATTTTACATGAATAATAACTCGTCCTAGATATGGAAATTGTATGGAAAACACGCGTCTCTTTCACTGTATGAATGTTTTCATCTCGAGCAATAACAGATATGTTTTATGCAAAAAAGCATTGTTTTTATTTACGTTCACATATATATTTTGATTTTATGATGCCATCATCTTTATATATGAACTAGTTGTGCCAGCAGCCTCGCCCGCATGGAAATCAGTATCAATTTTTTTCCAAATTGAGATTTTGAACATAAAAGTACTTATCGTTAGATTATCAGAGATTTTTGTATAACTTTCACCGTTTACTTAGCGCACGCAAGGAAAGTTGTAAATATTGCAGTTTTCGCACTATTTT
The DNA here is from genome assembly GCA_029227775.1 of Morpho helenor. Classification (NCBI taxonomy): domain Eukaryota; kingdom Metazoa; phylum Arthropoda; class Insecta; order Lepidoptera; family Nymphalidae; genus Morpho; species Morpho helenor. Next base: position 9,300,236 of record JARGCU010000006.1, read on the forward strand.
TTTTGCTGCTTCTCTCATATTAGCGTAATGTCATATAGTCTATAGCCTTCTTCAATAAATGAACTATTTTTCACTAAAATCGGTCTAGCAGCACCTGCGATTAGCGCATTTAAACAAACTTTTCAGCTTTATATATTACTCTGTCTGGCCCGTTGGCGCAGTGGGTAGTGACACTGCCATCAGCTCCGCGGGTCGCGGGTTCGATTCCCGCTGAGGGCCAACATTTTCTATAAATGAATTTGTTGGTCTTCGAGTTTGGGTGTATATTTGTTTTAAGTATGTATTTAAAAATTATATAAGTATATATTCACCAGTTGTCTGTCTACCAAAACACAAGTATTACGTTATTTACTTTGGAGACGGACGACCGTGTGTGTAACTGTCTCATATATATATTAGTCTAGATGTGTTGGCAAGATATCAAAAATAAACGACAAGCGCAGTTTAATATAAGCCGACATTTAGGGACTAGAACTAAGGTCTAATCCGAACAAAAGAATCAATCAAAGTAAATTTGATCCCATAAAGAATTGCTGAAATTTTTGAAACGCTAAAAGTAATTTCGTTAGTATTAAAGCTACCCTGGTTTGAAGGAATTCTGATTTGTCGCAAAGAATCAGCAAAAACTCAGAAATATATAATTAACCTTAGCGGGCCTTCGTAAATTCAATTTGTTCATTTGACCGTCACGACAGAAAACTTTTCATCAAATACCTAAGGCTCTGAAACTCGCGACAACACAAAAACAACAAATTTCTTCGCTTAAATTCAAAACAAGTAACTTTTAAAAATGATACGGAAAACTATGTACAAGTTAATCTTTCGATTTGAATTTATAATTTTAAAAATAATATTGTAAGCGAAACACATTGTACAGAACTAACAATTGCCAGCGGCTTTGCCCTTGTGGTAAGATTAGAACCGTAAAATAGTCTATTAATAACCATAAAAATGGTTAAAGTGGGTTAACCTTTAAAGCTAAACATATGTTGTCGTGGACTTTTTTTTTAAACCTTTAGGGGGGACCAATTTTGTAATACATGATTTTTAAATAACTATCACTGTTTACTCAGCGGACGCATGAAAAGCTTTAAATTTTGCCGTTTTCGTACTATCTTTTATTCTTTTCATCTTGTCCTTGCTCCTCTCCTATTCATCTTGGCGTGATAAATGGACTATCTTATACTGAAAGATTTTTTCAAATCAGTCCAGTAGTTCCTGAGATTAGCGCGTCCAAACAATCAAATAAACAATCAAACAAACAAACTCTTCGGCTTTATGTATTAATATACATATAGTTAGGACAACTCAATACACTAACTACACTGTGCTACAAAAAGACTAATCTCAGTAGTTCCTGAGATTAGCGCGTTCAAACAATCAAACAAACAAACTCTTCAGCTTTATATAGGTATCAGTTTAAATACAGTAAGAACAACTCAATACACTACACTGTGCTACAGAATACTAATATCATAAGCATATTGCAACAGGTAGCTGTGTTGCTGACACAGTTTCAATATAGATGACATTTCCATTTTATATTCATGCCGATGTACTTAATATAATAAGAGCATCGTCTTGGCGCGAGCTTATGTATCTTATTGAATATGTAATATCATTCTCATACCTTATCCCACTCTAAATGGGGTTGGCACGACATGTTATAAACATCTTATCACATGATTTGGCTATTATTCTGCGACCGGCCACTTGCTTGATGACAACTTACCTTAGTCACCGTTTGCAACTCGGTAAAAAATGAGAGTGGTCTAATCTACTCAGCCGGATACCACATAGCGGCTCGACTTACCTTTGTCGCTTTTTAGGACACCTAGTAAGAAATGAGGGTACTCTGTTCTACTCAGCCGGATACCACTTATTGATTATGTAGCAATACCATATAAATGGTAAAATAATGTATAAGATGAATACAAACAATGAAGCTTTTTATTAAAAGAAATAATAAAAACTTAAAAACTCTCAGCAAATATTTAAAGTTGTTAAGCAAATATTTGAAGTTATGAATTGTTTTATTTTTACTAAATTCCAGATTGTGTTTAGTCGCTCCATAGTCAAAAAAAAAATTGTTTTTTTTTTACACAAAAAGACTAGAATAAGCTGCGAGTACTTAGTTTTATCTCGTTAGGATAAACTTTAAAAATGATGCCGAGATTTTTTCTGGCTTAAAACTTCAGACTACTTGCATAAAGCAACATCAAATACAACAACTAATATACGTAACATCAAGTAAACTGACATCAGAAAAAATAAATAAAATCAAACTATGTGTTTATGTTTGCTGTGTATGTTTTAAACACAAAGTTTAAAGTTTAAGACATCCCTTCCATTGTCTTCTTTTCGTGTTAATTAAGATAATTAATTTATATCAATAATACACAGAGTAAAAAGGTTTGTTTTGTTTGTTTATACTACTCAGCCGGATACCACACGGCTGTATAAAATAAATGATAATAAATGTTTATTCATGATTATAAATAAACGAGTGGTTTTGTTTGTTTTACATCAAAATATATTATTATTTTAATCATTTTATTATTGTCACATATTCGTGTATAAATGCTATTCGAATTTCACTTCTAATAAATTGAATTCCATGATTAATTGACGGCGTATAGCGGAACGAGAATAAAATAAAACAAAATCAATTCGCGTTCAAACAAATGCTACAGTATTATCAAATGCACTGATGAATACAGAAGCAAAAAGACTGGGTGGCTGGTGTGAACAAAGGCTGCTGTCGAGGTGTTGGTGCATGGCTGACGTTAGCATATGCAAATGCGAGCTTTCAGGCTCTCGTATGAGATAAACCTTCGCAGCCACAAGATTTGCCCACCTACCTTTTAGAATTTATTCCCTTTAAGCTTTGAAATTCAAATTGAAAAGCTTTTAGAATGTTATTTGAAAATTGTTTTTATTTGATCCAATAAACGTTTTACTTACGCAGACATATTATAGTTATTAATATTGGAAGTTTTTTTCAAATAAAATTTTGGAATTGGCACACACATAGACAAACCTCATTTCTTACCGAGGTGTCGTAGAAGGCGACTAAAATAACCCGCCGCCCGCTACTTCGTTTGCGTGGACTGTTGTCGTGTGATAGGTCAATAATAGATGCGCTTTTCAATGTGATCCTATTCCTGTAGAATTAACAGGATTTCTATATGTTATGCCGGTGTATAAGGAATAATTGTGCTAAATTTCATCGATATTGCTTCTGCAGATTCGCCGTGAAAGAATAACAAACATATATCTATACTCACAAACTTTCGCATTTATAATATTAGGGGGACATATAATTTTTTTCCTGCATTTTCACTTTGCAAAAAGCATCACGTATTCAACTTAGTTGTTGATATTTATGATTCAGTGACTAGTATTTCGCAGTATCTCAATGTTATACGAAGTTTGAGATACAATGCAGTTAGGACACAGTTAATTACAAAAGTTTTGAGAGAAGTATAGGATTTAAACGGAAATACTATCGTAGTTAGTTAATACTAGGTAGTTGGATAATTTATAGAATTAGGCGTTACTTTGCGGAGATCCATAATACAAAAGTAATAATAAAATTATTTTGCTATAATCCGCGATGAAGTAAAATAGAAAATATATATAATGCTAAATGTAGAGTGGACAATCGGTTATCATACCTGATACATGCAGGAGTCGTAAAAAACACATGCACAAACCTCCACCACCGCCACCACGATACACAAGCACTATATACGTTCACTATCACAAACTCAACAATCGTTTCGCCCCGCAACCGAAGCATCTTCAGGAGATAGACTCCACGACCAAAATCGCAAAGCACATTTAGTACATTTAGCACATTTAAGTACATTTAGCATTATATATATTTTCTATTTTACTTCATCGCGGATTATAGCAAAATAATTTTATTATTACTTTTGTACTAGGTAGTTGGATAAAATTTTAATAACTAACAATATATATCGTTTAACGATACTACAAAGTCAGCAAGTAAAATAAAATCTACAGATATAAGCAAATTAGTCTATGCATACCTACCAATATTATAAATGTGAAACTTTGTCTGTTTGTCTGACTGTTACGGTGTCACGGATTATCTGATGGACCAATATTGATATAATTTGACACAATTAAAGCTTATATACCGGGGTAATAAGGGAGCTGGGGGGCTTTCTCTCTTGGAAAGTTCTCTTACGGAAACAACGAAAACATAAATATTGCATTATTGAGGGTAGTTAGAACCGTATTTATTATTATCCTCTTGCCCTTATCCCACTCTAAGTGGAGTCGGCACAACATGTTACAAACATGTTTTGTATTTTAGGACCGGCCGCCTGCGTTACGTCAATTTACATTAGTTGTATTTTCCGACACCTCGGTTAAAAAGGGGGTGGTTTATTCTACTTAACCGGATACCATAAGGCGGGTCGACTTACCTTAGTCGCCTCTTACGATACCGAAGAATAACGATACGTTACGAAGTCGCGGTTACTACTAGTTACGTGTAAACTCAATATATTTTAATTGGTTTGTTAAAGGAAAATATTATATTTTATTTTAACTCATCCCATTACTTCAGCATGGTTGTTCAAATTTCATTAAGAGCTCGCTTTAAATAATTAAAATTGCGGATGCCTTTAATAAAAAAATCTCACAACGTAAATTTAATAAAAACATTTTGTACTAATGTTTTTTTTAATTAAATAAAAATAACATTAAATTAACAAAGAATTATTACACACATCAGCATTTGACACACACATAATCGTAAAGTTTTATTTCAAGCTTTCGTTTAATTAGGTAAAAGAATTAAACCAACCATTTTTTAGTCATCTTCCTGCCCTTATCCCACTCTAAGTGGGGTCGGCACAACACGTTATAAACATGATGTTACATGATTTGGCTGCGTTTTTACGACCGGCCGCCTGCCTGACATTAACTTACCTCTGTCGTATTTTACGACACCTCCGTAAAAGAGAGGGTGGTCTATTCTACTAAACCGGATACCACACGGTGGGTCAAATTACCTTAGTCGCCTTTTACGACATCTCGGTAAGAAATGAGTTTGGTCTATTCTACTCAGCCGGATACCACACGGCGGGTCATTTTAACTTAGTCGCTTTTTACGACACCTTAGTAAGAAATGAGGGTGGTACTATTCTATACAGCCGGATACCACACGGCGTCAACCATTTTATAGTATATTTTCATAGTAAGAGAATTAAGTTATATTATTTTAAATTATTTACGATTCTACTACATCTTAGTCTTTAATTAGAAAGTGTCCTAAACTCTTAAACTACCACAGAGGCTTTAAGATAATAGTCTCGAGTCAAGACCGGGTAGTTTAGGTTAGGTTAGGTCCTCCATGAACGCTTGAGATCAATTTTCCGGGTATTTTCACTTTGAAACCACGGTATGCGTCAGCAATTTATATCAAAAAGCGGCAAAATCAGCTGGATTTCCACTTAAAGTTTGTATTGCATCGTCTATTATCCTCTTAAATGTTTAAATAAGCAACACTGCCGGATTGTCGATTTTATAACATAACTTCTTTAATAAAAAACTCCAGTAAATGTAACATTAGAAGCAATGTTATGTGCATCCTCTTGCACTTATCCCGCTCTAAGTGGGGAAGACGTTTCTCTCTTCCATTCTCTCCTATTATTCGTCAACTCTGGCGCTACACCTTTTATATGCATGTCATACTTCACACAATCCAACAATCGCTTTCAGACTTCCCGGTAGTCCAATATACATCCACATTCACATTTAGCACTCGTTTGATCACATGATTTTCATCCCTCCACAGTACATGTCCATAGCATCTTAGTTCAGCAGAGTTGCTGAAAGGTTGTGTGAAAAAGTGATCGGAGTGCAAAGTGTATAAAAATTGTTACTAGCGACAATCGAATCCTATGCACGTATTAAAATCTTATGATTGAATATTATTCCGCTCCAATGTACACGATATATTAAAATTATTAAAAATACTTAACTTTCTCTTTTAATTTTTTTACTTTTATTACATATCTTTGTTAATACGATATGTGATATTACACAATGCGTAACAATAAAAATATAGGCATTATAAGTAAGTAAGTAACGGCCTGTTACTATCCCACTGCTGGGCATAGGCCTCCTCTCTCCATTTTTGGAGAGAAGGGTTGGAGCTAAGACCTACCACGCTGCTCCAATGCGGATTGGTAGGTTACACATATCCCTAGGATTCTCTAGAGATATGCAGGTTTCCTCACGATGTTTTCCTTCACCGAAAAGCGTGTGATAAATTGTAATTATCAATTAGACACATTCATTCATATCATTAGTTTTAATAGAAAAACTCATTGGTGTCTGCCCGGGTTTGAACCCATGATCGTCTCTAGAGATTCACACGGTCGCACCGCTAGGCCATCACAGCTTACTAGGCATTATACAGTAGTCATATTATGGCTATTGTATAATGCCTCTATTTTTAAAGGCTAAATACGCAAGCATGCCTCTATTTTTAAGAGCTAAATAAGTAAGTTATATAAGTGTATGTATGCGAAGATGGAATCTTGATAGTTAAAGTCAACCCACTTCCCGGTGTCCGATTGAGCTGAAACTTTACATACTGGTCCAGTTCCGATGACAATGCGTGTTTATAATAAGCAAGACCTGATGCTGCTGCCAGGATTGGCTCCAGACGAGGGAACTCCTCAAGTGTATATTTATTTAAAGCTTTTATTATGTTTAACTTATTTGCTTGTCTGTTTACTAATAATGCGCATGTGCCGTTGAGTTGCACTAATATATTTTCAAGTGCCGCAAAATTCCGATGAGAATGCCAGATTAACGATACGCCTCTTAAGATAAATCTGCCGCATAACAGCAATTCGCGAAAATGTTATCGTTACGGTGATCCTTATTGCTTTAACAAACAGTGATATAAGCGCTCTAAAATGATCATTGAAAGTTATTTTTAAAGCTTTTGACTTGTCCTCGTCCAAAGATCAAAACTAACTGTGAAGACAAGACAAGAGTCCTTGTCTAAGCGCAGATTAAATAGTGCAGATTTAATTGATTGCTTTTAGATTGCTCTAAGTCGGGTCGGCACAACATGTTATAAACATGTTGTCACATGATTTGACTACGTATTTACCGGACGCCTGCCTGACGTCAACTTTCAATTTGTACCATCATTCCATATTAAAAATAAACATAAATCTCAAATTTAAATTAAACATTTATCAACTATGAACGTTTTGAAGGAAATAATATTTTAAGGAATACTAGTTTAATATAAGTCGTCTAGTAGAATCAAAGAATATAGGAAATCTGTTATTGAAAATATTTCATTATATTATAACGCAATCTCATTAGAGTCCAAAAAGCTTTTTCTAAAAAATAAAGGTCTTAAATCTTATGCGTTCAATATTAAAAGTCACACAAAGTGTGGAAAGGGGGAAATATAAAATAATTCCCTTAGAGTAAGCGGCTTTTCATTTGTTACATAAAGAATATGCAGAACATACGCCACAGAGCTACATTTGGAAAACGAAGCGAAAGATAAATAGCATCTTAAACGAATCTGAATTTAAATAAATGCTTTCTAAATATGTGAGACCATACATAGGGTTATAGAATCATAATGATATTTTCTTATTTATTTACTAAAATTTACTTACTAAGTCGCTAGAAGGAATGTAATAATTCGACAAGATTACATTTTATAACAGGTAACATAGAATTTTATATCTAGAAATGTTCGTGTAACAAAAGTATGGAAGTTTTAAAGATATATGTTTTAAAAAAGAATATATTAAAGAATTAATATATTGTAGGAAACTTAGATTACTTTCACTTTATTATTACACTAACTATTCACTTCCACAAAAAGAATACCCAAGCAAACTCCTCTCCAAAATACCATCATTTCTATAGAATATCCTACCACGCAAAACCGCCATGTCGTTACCCCACCTTCGACAGTGTGGCCAACACAAAATATATTAAATAGTATAAGGGTTTTTGAACGAATTACCACGTTCTAAAACCTGTAATCTTTCAATATAGGATAAAAACAATTGTATAATTCTTTTGTTTCAAGTTTATTATCTTTAGAAATATATCAAAGTAAAAGTTTGTATCAAAGTTATTTGGCAGCGTTCGCAACTTGCCCTGTTTACGATCTTCGACGCCATTTGATTTATGACCGAGCTCAGTTTATGAGATATAACCTCAACGATAACTACCGTATTTCTCTTATTTAATATTCAAATAACAATGGTTTGTGTTCGTTTAGTCGAACTGACTGAAATTATAGATTGAACTACGTGAAAATAGGTTTTAAATTTAAAAAAAGGTTTAGTCTATTGCCCAAATTTATGCGTCCTTCCTCGTTATGTATAGAAAAAGCATTTAAAGAAAAATATTTTTTAATTAAAAATAAATTTATTATACTATTTCATTATCATCATCATCATCATCCTGCCCTTATTCCACTCTAAGTGAGGTTGACACAACATGTTATAAATATGTTGTCACATGATTTGGCTACATATTTTACGACCAGTCGCCTGCCTGATGTCAATTACCTTAGTCTTATTTTACGACACCTCGGTAAGAAAGAGTCTACTTAGTCGTATACCACACGGTGGGTCAACTTACCTTAGTCGCCTTTTAAGACACCTTGGTAAGAAATGAGGGTGGTCTATTCTACTCAGCCAGATACCACACGGCGATATACCATTTCATTATATTACTAAAACAAACACGGGCTAAATTAACAGCTTCAAGTAAATCTTGGTATTCCGTTTGAATTTATCTCTGAAAATCGTAAATACTTCGAATTTGCCTTTGAGCACGAATTCAGCATTAGATAAAGTTTCGCTACTTTTATTGGCAGAGATTTATCAAAGAAAAACTCACGCCTCAGAGGATAAAAGATATATGTTTGACGCCACCGGTTTCATCACTTCGAGGTTTATCTTTCTTTAATATTAATAATTAGTATATATAGTTTGAACAAAGCCGTATTCAAGAGTTTGTCCTAAAATTTTTAGCGCCATGTCTATATTAATCAAGTAGGACAAGCCCACTCTCCACGAGCGCTATCAATGATTTTTTTAATAAACGATGCCTATCTTCTATCTCTATAAAACCACTTTAGTAAAGAAGAACCTTTAAGGATGAGTTGGAATGAAATGGATAATTCCTCAGGTAGCTGGTAATAAAGGAGTGTTAACCATTCTTAAATATTTACGAAATTTTGGTTTTGAGTAGGGATAAAGACTTTGGCCATTTGTGTATCCAAATATATGTTCCATAAAATCACAAATAGATATACTGGTATAAGTGATTTCACATACTTAGTACAATTTTGTAGATACAGTAACATATTCCAAACTAAAGAAATATTTATTTAATAATATACTAAACTCGACGTTTCCAAGCTTTAGTCATCCTTTTGTATTCACAACATGTCACAGTACAAAAGAGAATGCAAAACAAATCTAGTAACGACCTGATGTTTTAAGTATTAAAACAGAGAATGTTTTGCTATAGTGCAAAAATCATTTTTTTTATAATGCAAGAATTCTAAAAGAAAACTATTCTTAAGTAAATATAACAATTAAAGACAGTTAAATAAAAACACTCGTTTTTAACTTTTAATACATATAAAACCGGGTGAGTGTTAAATTAAAATGGATTTTTAGGCAACAGTAGAAATGCTCTCACTAGATCGCAATTCATTTAATTTTAATATAAAAAATAAAAAATCTCTAAATACAATAATGAATCTACCTGTATCTCCCTTATAATTCCTAAACGGCTGTACTGATTTTTATGAAACTTTCATATAACCTTTAGATTGACCTAGCGGATGTTTCTGTAAAGTTTGGTGGCAATCGAAGTAATTTTTTTTAACTGTTGAGTGCTGTTTAAAGGGAAATTCGAAACAAGGCAGAGACACCGCAACTCGTGGCCTCAGTTGTTCTCAAATGTCTTTGAACTGAACAGCTCGCAGATAACGTCCCGTAAACACGATATGCGGTACAGATAGTATCTTTTTAATTATTACTATTTAGATAAAGCTTCAAGCTTAAATTATACCTATTTTGTAATGGTCATAAGCTTTCAAATAATAACAAGAAACTAATATTCTGATATTAGTCACCAACTGTGAAACATACTAATTAATTGACTGGACTTGGGAACTTTAATAAATCAATGTCTTCCAATGTGGTACACTTGGAAAATTAATTTCGCAGATTTACAAGCATGTCTTGTACTAAACTACCTTCGTGAAGTATGTAAAATAATTATCTAAAGCATTAAGTAAATAAGGAATATTGTTACTTAGACACAATTATGATTAAGTTACAAATAATTAATAGAATTAGGCGTTACTTTGCGGAGGTCCATAAAACAAAAGTAATGAAAAAAATTTTTTTCTATAATTTTCGAGAAAAGAAAATATGTGTAATGCTAATCGAAGAGTGTATTATTCGTTCTCATACCTGATACATCCAGAATTCGTCATTATCTCCTGACGATGCTTCGGTTACGGGGCGAAACAATCGTTGAGATCATGGTGGTGAAAGTGTGCAGAACTTGTGTATTATTGTGTTATTGACGGTTATCAAATCAAATCAATCAAAAACCTTTTATTTATAACGTCACAGTAAATTAACAAAGTAAATAACAGTAAATTATAGAAAGAAGAGGTATTATAAAATAAAATTATGACATACAAGATATACAGAAATGTGACGTTATAAAATGGACCACCATTCAGCTTAAGTTGAGGAGTACCTCAACGCTGGTTTTCAATGGCGACCATTTTTACTTAAAACTAAAACTTAATCTAACGACAGTAAAAAACGATGAACGAACGGTTAGTGCATGAGTTGTAAAAAATTTTGCAACTCTTTTATCGTGAATTACAGCAAAATGATATTTTTATTACGTTTAAGTTAAAACAATTAAAAATAGATTTAATACACAATGATGACCACAAACTTTACCTTCCAGATATGTATTTAATATAAAATACGAACAAGAAATTTAAATCAAAAAATATATATTATTGGCGCAACAAAAGTAGAGTCCAGATAAAAAAAGAAACACAGTACAGTAGGTATTCAAATGATAAGTTAAAAACCACTTAACGAAACAAGTATTACTGTAACTGCACTGTTTTAACGAGCTAAGTATATGATCGTTTTACCAAAGCTATTTACTTTATGTTCCGCCACAAATTTTTCATTCGGTCGCCGACAGTAGCTCGTTTGTTATAGAACTTTTCCCATCGAATTTAAATTTAAAACATCTTCATCGTCTTGAAAGATTATTCTTTTAATTCAACTTTACTTAAACTGCCACTAACAGTATAACTTTTTAACAGCGAATCGTGCCTAACATTTTGCAACGTGTATGAACGTTTCTTGAGTTTGTTTTCTTGAGAGATTACAAATCATGTGATGTATAATCGTGTTAACTCTACCAACGATTTTTTTTAACACATATTTCACACATAGGAGGTATGATTAGACAAGTTTAGAGCAGTCTACCACTAATCTGGCCAAAATTTTATAACTCTACCAGTGTATACCGAACAAAGCAAAAGGCAGAAAAAATACACAGATCCACATAAACCACCTATTTTTCCATCGAGATAATTTATGAATCTCTAATATTTAAATGAGATAATCTTGTATATAATGTTTTCTTTATGTTGTTGTATTCGGAATCTTTAAACGGCTCCAATGATTTTCCTGAAATTCAGCATGTAGGGGGTTTTGGGGAAGAAAAATCAATCTAGCTAGGATTTATTAAAAAAAATAGTGTTATCCCTGTTTTTGGGCCTAATTAATAAATTTTTTATTTATTAATAAATTTCATATAAAACACTATTTTTGCCACAATTTGTCAAGTCAACGAAGCTTATTCGGGGAATGGGTGGGCTCGAGAAATAAAAATACCTAGCATGGAGCCCCACCTACCCAACATTTTTTTTTTTTTTGAAGTTTCTTTGTTTTATTTTGAAAAAATTACCGAGCAAGGCACGGTGAACCAGGTACTAAATTAATTAATCAGTCATGTGACTAATACCGGTTTAAAGTATGAAAATCAGGTCCTAAAAACTCCCAAAAACAATAACTGATTCCTGGTTGATATAAGGACGGTTAAAGTCGTTTATTAGCATTTATGGTAAACAAATATTCACAGAAACTATTTAATTTATTGTAATAGAATTCAATGTTATTCTCGTCCAAGAAATGAGAAATCGGATTACAGGCTTACGATACGGGTTTCTTAAGTAGCCCAACATTAAAATACGACTTAATGTACAATGCGTACAAGGGATATATATTTTAAATCACAGAACGACGTACCAGGATTCCGGAAATAAATACATATTCTCGTCTATTCTACAAAAGTTATGATAGAATTACTTTGCTATAATCCGCGTTTGTTAAGAAAATGTATGTTATAATGCTGAGTGTAGGAAGCAAAAACCTTATACATGCAGGATTAGTCGAACGTTCGATAGTTGTAGTGAATGTGTGTTGTTTGTCGTTGGTTTCAGTGTTTTGTACAGTGGTATGTACGTTTTGTGATTATTTACCACTAATCATGCATGTATAAGGGATGAGAATGGTTTTGTTTCCTACACTTAGCATAACAACATCTAATTCTATTGGAATTAAACTTTTGAAGTATAGAACATCTATGAATAAACAGCTATCAATGAAAATGATTATCATGGTTACTATGCATCACAGATCAGTAAAACCAATGTAATTGGCGATTCCAAGGTTTTGTAATAGTTGTTTGTTAGCAGAAGACGACAAAGAGATCGTAAACGCTGGTGGATCCAAATTCCTTTAAATTAGAAATTGTTTGATGTAAGCTATTACTATGAGAGCACTTTATTGGGTGGAAAGAAAAAAAGGCCAGTGCTCGGCCAAGGCAATTACTCTCAAATTCATCTAAATAAAATTAAAAATTATCATTATTATAAATATGGAGCAAGTTGCGATTATAAGTGAAGGCTGTATAGGTAAACCATAAGACATTACAAATGGCAGATACAAATGATTTTGTTTGCAAATCTCCTTTAGATAACGGCATTGTATCTTTAAACTATGCATTACTAATGATCAAATGACTTAAGCTGTAATTAATGGATCAACTATAAAGATCTAAGTAAAACAATTTTTTACTCGTAGAGTGTTTAGAATAACGATTCTAACATTCGCAATAGTGAAACACGTGTACAATGTTTTCAAAGACTTATTATTTCATCAGCGGTGTTTAGCTACAAATGAGCCGCTAAGCCCTAAGACGCCGCCTCGCCTGCTAATGGATATCGATTCACAACGCTCGCTATAAATATTCATTCAGTATGAACCTCTGTTTATTTCCTAACGCCATGATCCTATGAACGCTATTAGCTCGTAGATCAATATCAGTACTAGCTGATAGTTGACCCACTTTTGTACAATCGTGATAAATCCCATTTTAATATTCCTAACCGATAAAGAACGTTCACGAGCATATAAACTGTTAGTTTATATAAAAATAATGTGTATTACACCTAAGGCCATCTAGCGTTAAGTATGCAAGTCATGTACTGTTTGTTCATTATCTATATTACTTTGAATAAAGCGTCTGTTTCGTTCCAAGTCTTATAAGAGTCACTGCGTTTTATTATCCTTTTATTAGGTTATGGGCCCAGAGCTCAGAATTATGGCTCTTTAGTTTTATTTTTCTGCTAAGTATCGCGAAAGTTCAAAAGTTATCAAGTGTAATTATAATTCGCAGTAGGATATTTAGTTTAGCTAGATAGGCATTCTATTTTATTGGCGTACAACAAGAAGAGAACAAAATGGCGGCAAATTATATTGTAAATGTGCCGAAATTAAGAGGCAGAGAAAATTATAGTGAGTGGGTATTTGCAGCGGAAAACTTCTTAATCCTAGAAGGAATGATGAAATGCATCAAACCAGAGGAAGATGTAAGATTGTTTGCCGAGGATGATGCAAAAACAAAAGCGAAACTAATTCTCACGATTGACTCTTCATTATACGTGCATATTAGAAATGTTTTAACTACCAAAGAATTATGGGAGAAGCTAAGGGCATTATTTGACGATTCCGGATTTGCAAGAAGAATAAGCTTACTACGAAATTTAATTTCTATAAGGCTCGAAAATTGCAGTTCTATGATCGCATATGTGACGCAGATTATAGAAACAGGGCAAAAGTTGTGTAATACGGGATTTCAGTTAAATGAAGAGTGGATTGGTTCTTTATTACTGGCTGGGCTGTCTGAAAAATATGCCCCCATGATAATGGCCATCGAACATTCGGGTATTCAGATAACAACAGACGCCATTAAAAGTAAGTTACTTGACATGGAATCCGGAAATGGAACGAACGGAAATAATGAATCGAATGGCGCTTTGGCCAGTGGTTTTAGAGGTTGGCAACACTCGTCGACGGCCAGAAAGTCTATGGTTAGCAAAACTAACAATCATGGCGGCCAACATGAAACGTCATTGTCAACAAAGGCGAAGAAAGAAATTAAATGTTATAGATGCAAAAAGATTGGTCATTATAAGTCTCAATGTACGTCTGAAGTGTCGAATAACAAAGGAAATGAACGTAAAGAAACAAATGCGTTCAGTGCGGTCTTTCTAAGCGGAAACTTTAACAACCAAGATTGGTATGTCGATTCTGGAGCCAGTGTGCACTTGACGCCGAATAAACAATGGCTCACGAATATTTCTTACGAAAAAGAAGGTCAGACTATTATAGTAGCTGACAAAACACAAGTGCCAATTGCGTGTTCCGGCGATATAAAGATTACTACTTTAGTTAATGATTGCAGTTTTGATGTGGACGTAAAAGATGTATTTTGTGTACCGGAATTGACAACTAACTTACTATCAGTTAGTCAATTGATTCAAAAGAAGAATAAAGTTGTATTTACTACAAATGCCTGTGAAATATATAATCAGAAAGGTACACTGGTTGCTTTTGCACTATTGAAGAATGGAGTTTACAAGCTACAGCTTCAAGAAAATATGTCTGCAGCAGCAATCATATCTGGAGAGTTATGGCATCGCAGGTTAGGACATGTAAACAGTGAATGTTTGAATAAAATGCAAAATGCAGTTCAAGGGTTAACCTTGAAAGAGAAAGTTGGCATTACAAAGTCCTCGTGTACAGTGTGTTGTGAAGGGAAGCAAGCTAGATTACCTTTTACTCATGTTGGTAAGAGAAGTACCGAGGTGTTGAATATCATACATACAGACATATGTGGTCCTATGGAGTGTGATTCCATTGGAGGTTCTAAATACTTCATTTTATTTGTAGATGATTATAGCAGAATGACAGCTATTTATTTTTTGAAAAACAAGAATGATGCTTTGAAAAGTTTCATAGAATACAAAGTATTAGTTGAAAATCAGACAAATAAAAAGATAAGAATTATTAGAAGTGACAACGGAAGAGAATTTTGCAATGCTGAGTTTAATGATTACTTAAAGAAAATGGGAATAGTTCATCAGACAACATGTCCATACACGCCTGAGCAGAATGGACTATGTGAGCGTATGAACAGAACCTTAGTTGAGAAAGCAAGGTGTATGCCTTTTGATGCACAGTTAAGCAAGACATTCTGGGCTGAAGCGACAAACACAGCAGTATATTTACATAATCGCACAGGTTTGTCCGTATTGCAAGGAAAAACACCTTATGAACTATGGCATAGTGTCAAGCCAGATATAAGTCATCTGAGAGTTTTTGGTAGCATAGTAATGGTACACATAGCTAAAGAAAAAAGACGAAAGTGGGATAAAAAAGCCCAAAGAGGCATTCTAGTGGGTTATGCTGATGGAAGCAAAGGCTACAGAGTGTATGATCCAGTTAAGAATGTGATAACAAGTAGTCGAGATGTGATAGTTGTTGAGAAAGAAAACACTACCATATCGGTAATAGAAAAAGAAAATGTAAATGAAACAATTGAGGATATAGAACAGCCATCTTCAGTGGGGGATATGGAAGAAAAATTATCTGATACTCCCACATCCCATGAAAAATCTACAAATGACTCCGATTCTGAGTATATACCCAGTGAGTATGAAGATGTAGAAGAAAGTTTACAGGAAACCGTGACAACTACAAGGGAAGTTAGAGACAGAAAACAACCTGATAGATATGGTTTCAGTAGCCAACAAAGTGTCTGCTTTCAAGTAGCTGGAGAATTAACATTGCAGGAGGCGTTGAATGGACATGAAAAGGAGTATTGGCATAGAGCATTAAAAGAAGAACTTCAATGTTTTGAAGATAATCAAGCTTGGGAGTTAGTCGATATCCCAAATAGTGGTTGTGTGGTTCAGTGTAAATGGGTTTTAAAGAAAAAGTGTGATGTGAATGGGAAAGTTCTATACCGTGCACGTTTAGTAGCTAAAGGTTTTACGCAGAGACATGGTGTAGACTACAATGAAACATTCTCTCCAGTGGTTAGATTTTCTACCTTAAGATTATTGTTTGCCTTGACTGTAAAATTAGACTTTAAAACAACGCACTTAGATGTAAAAACAGCTTTTTTGAATGGTGATTTAGAAGAAGATATTTTTATGCAAAAACCAGATTGTTTTGGTGATTTAAATGATGGTAAAGTCTTAAAGTTAAAAAAGGCCATTTATGGTTTAAAACAATCTTCAAGAATGTGGTATAAAAAGGTTGATGATTGTTTGTGTAATATTGGTTATGTAAAATCTAAATATGAACCTTGTCTGTTTATTAAGAAAATGAATAAGTGTATAACTGTAATTGCTTTATATGTTGATGATTTCTTCATATTTTCTAATGATTGTATGGAAGTAATAAACTTGAAAAAGTCTTTAGAAAGTAATTTCAGTATTAAAGACTTAGGTACTATAAGACAATGTTTGGGTATGCGAGTTGTATGTAATAAAGATTCTGTAACATTAGACCAAGAGGGTTATATAGACCAGTTGTTATGTAAATTTAATATGTTGGAATGTAACACGTCAAATACACCAATGGAATGTAAACTGAATCTCAGTATAGGTAACAAATGTGATTATACTTGTAGCATACCATATCAATGCCTGATAGGTAGTTTAATGTATTTGTCTGTTTTAACTCGCCCTGACATATCATATTCAGTTAGTTATATGAGCCAGTTTAATAATTGTTTTACTAAAGAACACTGGTGTCATGCAAAAAGAATTTTAAGATATTTAAAGAAGACAAAACATTATGCTTTAAAATATGACTCAAAACTTAATTCTGAAATAATTGGTTATGTTGATGCTGATTGGGGCAGTGATGTTATTAGTAGGAGGTCATATACAGGTTTTGTGTTTAAATTATCAGGTGCTGCAATATCTTGGGAAAGCAGGAAACAAAAAGTTGTTGCACTCTCTAGTACAGAGGCAGAGTATATAGGAATCTCAGAAAGTTGTAAAGAAGCTATTTATTTACAAAACTTACAATGTGAAGTTACTGGCAGTTTGTATACTATTATTCTGTACAATGATAACCAAAGTGCTCAAAAATTGTTATTAAATCCTGTTTTTCACAATAAATCTAAGCATATAGATATAAGATTTCATTTTTGTAAAGAGATTATTGCTCAAAAGTTAATTGATGTTCAGTACCTATGTACAGCTGATATGCCAGCAGATTTACTTACAAAAAGTTTAAGTTCAGTTAAGCATAATGCTTTTGTAAATGCTGTTGGTTTAGTTAAACAATAAACGACTTGTTACTAGTATTATTTTTATATAGTGGGGGTGTTAGTTTATATAAAAATAATGTGTATTACACCTAAGGCCATCTAGCGTTAAGTATGCAAGTCATGTACTGTTTGTTCATTATCTATATTACTTTGAATAAAGCGTCTGTTTCGTTCCAAGTCTTATAAGAGTCACTGCGTTTTATTATCCTTTTATTATAAACAAATTTTAATTGGAAGGTTTTTGATTTTATAGTCGTTGAGCGCAAAAATGAACGCTATGTTTTCATGTGCTATGCAATTAAAAATGAAATGACGAACTTATATTGAATTTATTATAATCTTTGATAAAAGGATCATTCAATTGCTGTTTTTTTTTCATTAATCCATTGCTCCGTTTGGACACTTACAATATTAAATGCGGATATAACTATAGCGATGGAATATCTTCCATCCAGTGGAATCCAGTGTATCCAGTAGTGAGAAAATTATAATTCAGCATTTCTTAGTAAATCTATGAAGGTGTTTCAAATGCATCCAGACCTTTACTTATGATCGTTTCGATCATTTAAAATTTCAGAATAATTGGATAAATTTTCTTTTAACATTGAATCGTTAAAAGAATTTTTTTTCGCAGTTTTACTGAACTATACATTTATTAGAGGTGACTATGCTATGTACCATTTTACACAATATACGGAGAAATAATATTAGTTCAATTTTTCTCAATCAAATAAAATTAAATTAATATCATCCATTTAATATTCCTAAAATACGCACAAAGCGCTTTGGCTCTAGCATGTATGTAAGCACGCATTAACATTGAAAACCTCTTTCTACATATATATTCCCGAATATTACAGTTGACAAAAAAAATAAATAAATAATAAGCACTGCCTTGCCCAACGCCAACCAGTGCTACAGTAAAGTAAAAAGTAAAAAATAAAGAAGGGATATTGTTGAAATTTTACGTAAAATAATATTAGATAATCAATAAAAAATTAAAACAGATGCATCTAAACTTATAATAAAATTAAAGTTTTTTAGGCGCACTTACAAAATTTTATGATAGTAAGTCTCTTTTTATATCAAACTATACACAGGCACGTTTAGCTAACTATGGTTAACTCGCATTATAAATTATGGTCAATGTACATTCTCGACAAAACCGCAATGTATGCTGTCGCAGTATGTTAACGGGTTATTTAGTATCTTTGTAGCAAATTACCAGAAATATACTTTAGCAATATAACAAGGCACTTTGTACATTATGCTCATTATTCTTGATGTTATTAAACCGTGATAAATGCTGATAACGAATGATGATGATTAACAAAGAAATTACTCATCATTCTACTGCCCTTATCCCACTCTAAGTGGGATCAGCACATGTTTAAAATATGTCGTAACGTAAAGTATATAGAAAATATATATAATGCTAAATGTAGAGAAGAATATTCATTTTCATATCCGATACATGCAGGATTCGTAAAACACAATGCAAAATGTTTTGCGATTTTGTCGTGGAGTCTATTTCCTGATGATGCTTCGGTTGCAGAGCGAAATGAATGTTGAGTTTGTGATAATGAACGTGTATTATGTATTGAGGTGGCAGTGGTGTATGTAGGTTTATGCGTGTGTTTTTACCTGCATGTATCGAGTATGAAAACGGATAGTCCACTCTGCATTTAGCATAACAATTTTATTATTTTATTCAAATTCTTTCACCATTGGAAAGCTGCATCTTTGCTGAGTGACATAGGTTATATAACATTTAACAGAAATAACCTTAATAAAAATATAACAAGGTGTAAAAAATTAGTCATAAAAATCTGTCATCGCATGCGCTGCGGAAACTTTTGATATATTTAAAATAAATCTCTAATCCGACTTAATAGACTATCCACTGGCATAAGAACAGTACGTACGCGGTAGGAACCGCAAGATATTACTAGTTTATAAAAAAAAACTCAAAATAACTCAAGAACATTTATTTATACAACGATGGCATGTGTTGCAGTTACACTATGTCGGCGAATTATAATTAATAGGCGGATGTTTCAAGCAAATTAAGAGCTTATAAAGAGACACTTTGTTTTGCATAACGACAACTGTGGTTTGTGCGTGGAAATAATTTGAAATGTGAATGTGAATAATTGTTGGTAAAATATTTCCTTTCAACAGCTTTAGAGCTACGGCAACTGCGTTACATTATATCACTTCTTTGATAAATATCATATATAAACATGTTGTTACATGATTGGGCTGCGTATTTTACGACCGGTCGCCTGCCTGACGTCAACTTACCTTAGTCGCCTTTAACGCCTTTAATACTTTCGTAGGAAATGAAAGTGGTCTATTTTATTCAACCGGATACCACACGGCTTTCTCTGATTTTATATATAATAAAAATTAAGGTTTCTAAAGCGATAGACAATTATCCAAATGTGATGAAACTTTTAAAAAAATTTTGCGTACTTCAGCAAAAGATTGCCCCAAAAAATACTTTTAATTATGCAATACGCCATTACCGGTAGTTAAGCAGAACACGTTTTTTTTTTTGATAATATATCCATATTCTCAAAGGTCATCATTAGATGGTTCAAAAAACGGCAAATACTATCAAATGTACCCTCAACGGCGAATCAAGATAAATTTCGATTGCAGTGCAGTCGTACATTTTATTGGCAATCGTTTCTGTCGCCCCAGGGAGATCAGCAAATCGATAGCCTGATAACTGAAAGTAAAATACCTAGTAGTTACATAGAATCATGAATATGACTATATGATAACTGAAAGTCAAACATCTAGAAGTTATATGACGCCTTGAATATGACTATATGACAACTGAAAGTAAAAGTCCTAGTAGTTATATGGCGTCTGGAATATGACTATATGATAACTGAAAGTCAAATACCTACTAGTTATATGGCGCCTGGAATATGATTATATAATAACTGAAAGTCAAATACCTAGTAGTTATATGGCGTCTGGAATATAATTATATGATAACTGAAAGTCAAATAAATAAATAAATAATAAATAAATATATGGGACACTTACACACACGGTCGTCCGTCCCCAAAGTAAGTAATTTAATACTTGTGTTATGGTTGACAGACAACTGGTGAATATATACTTATATATTTTTTAAATACATACTTAAATACAAATATACACCCAGGCTCAAAGACCAACAAATTCATTTATAGAAAATGTTGGCCCTCGGCGGGAATCGAACCCGCGACCCGCGGAGCTGAAGGTAGGGTCACTACCCACTGCTCCAACGGGCCAGTCAAATACCTAGTACTTATATGGCGTCTGAAATATGATTATATGATAACTGAAAGTCAAATACTTAGAAGTTATATGGCGTCTGGAATATGATTATATGATAACTGAAAGTCAAATACCTAGTAGTTATATGGCGTCTGGAATATGACTATATGATAACTGAAAGTCAAATACCTAGTAGTTGTATGGCGTCTGAAATATGATTATATGATATCTGAAAGTCAAATACCTAGTAGTTATATGGCGTCTGAAATATGATTATATGATATCTGAAAGTCAAATACCTAGTAGTTATATGGCGTCTGGAATATGACTATCTGATAACTGTATGGTATCCGGCTGAGTAGAAAGAGGGTTCTTTCTCACTGAGGTGTAGTAAAAGGCGACTAGGATAAATTGTCGTCAGGAAGCGGCCGATCACATGTTTATAACATGTTGTGCCGAGTGGGATATGAATAGGAGAGTGATGACGATAGAGAAATTATATAAGACAAATATCAAAAAATGAAACCCACGTAAAATAAAGTATGGCCTTAATTTCAATTTATTCAACTCAATAAATTCAGGGGGTTTGAACTGGCCCGCTTCCAGCTTTCATCGGAAAACCTTTGAAGCTGTATTCGGATTGTATTTTACGCGCGAAATTTCACAAAAAGAACCAATATGACTTCTGGGATGATGTAATGCGACCTACATTTAAAATTAAGATGTTATAATATTTATTTAATATAATATAGCAACGATATTTTTCCTTTATAATTACTCAATAAATAAAAAGCAATTTTCTCGAAAGTCAACACATTTAATCTTTATCAACAACTTGTCACATTGACGGCGACAATGGTCTTTTTTATTATTAGGATATAGGAGGTTATATTTGTAACACGTTGCAACAATAATGTTTCCTTATCGATTTTTAATACAGCGTAACATTAATTTATGATCAGTTATGTGAATCAGTGAGCTGTGATAGCCTAGCGGTGAGACCGTGAAACTCCTTCGAGAGGGTCACAGGTTAAAACCCAGGGCAGGCACCAAAAAGTTTTTCTGTTGAAACTTATGTGTATAATTGTCAATTGACTCCACGACAAAATCGCATTGCTATGCGATTTTGTCGTGCGAGCTTGCCGCTTTGCGATTTGTATTGTTGTGTTATTGGTAGCGAGTAATGCATAAGTTTTTACGAATTCTGCATGTATCAGGTATGAGAGCGAACAGTACTCTACATTTAGCATTACATATATTTTCTTTTATCGCGCATTGTAGCGAAATAATATTTTCATTTCTTTTGTATTTTGGACCTCCGAAAAGTAACGCCTAATTTTATAAATTATTTGCGAGTGTAAACCAATAATAAGAGGGTCGATACTTATCAACCCCATACCCCTATACCCTATACCCCCATACTTATCACCATATTATACGTTTAAAAAAGAGAGACTGAAAAATAGCGTCATTTCCTTTCTCTTTTTCGATAGGAACATTTTAGCTGGCTTACACATTCTAATTCTAGTACATCATTCTAGTACACTCTATGGTGTACTACGTCGATGTTTGTTTAATGATTAAACAAACGTCAACAGGCGTTTAAATGTAAATTTATATTAACGGTTCCGTTGATAGCGTAATAAATGTAAAACGTAATAAATACTCGTTGTTCGTCGGCCGAAGAGAGCGGAGTTATTGCAATTATAGTGATGACCCGTCGTTTGAAGATAATGCTATCAGTTATTAATTACTTGGAAACGCTGCGAGCTCTTGATATCTGTAGGGTCGCTACGAATACATCAATAAAATAACATTTTATTAATTAAATAGTTACAATATTCAGTTCATAGTTAATGCATGGAAACCGGCTATACTCATGTGTAATTCTATCAGGTTAGCCCGACTAGTCTTGTGCCCATTCCCAAAGTTTTCCCTGTGTGATAACGTCGTGTAAAGAACTCATGGATATATAGGATAAAGTTTAAAATGTAAAAAAAATAGTTCACCTGAATCTAAACAAAGAAAGCTCCAAGGCGGTATATCGTTTGCGTAATAAGAGTCATTTGATTTATGATTAAACATGCTTTTTTACCCAAACTTTGATTTGAACAACTATTATCCTATCCTTCACAGTATACGATGTTTTTAATAAATGATATTTATTTAAATTGTGAATAACTAAAGTAGTTATGTATGATAAATATTTAGATATCTCACAAATGCTTTCAACTTTGTAAGAGACAATTTGTGTAGAGTATTTTTTTACTGAATTCATAAAAAAATAGAAATTTTCCAAAATCTAATTGCCTTTTAGTCTCAGATGACTGGCTTAAAACAACACATGTTTATTTATATAATTGGAAAACAAACAGCACTTAAATTATTACAAAAATTTATAACAAAAGAGTGTTATAATTACTAAAATCATACAAAGTCGACAACCCTCACCATGATATTACTTTTTGTTATCTTTCTACTTATTTAGAGACAAGCGTCAACACTTTTACATTCATCGAACATACATACTCGTACAACAACAAAACGACAACTAGGGAAATTTGAAGATGGAGTCAATATTTTAAGTTCTAATTTTATTTCCATAGAGACTACAAATCGCGCCATCCGAAGAAAAAAGGTACATGTCCCATTTATAAGCATAGAAAATGTGACTTTATTTTTCGGATGGGGCGAAATATGAGAGGGACATATCAAAGTTATACTTGCAATTTACACTAAATTTTTAACTAACTTTTTTTATGGCCGTGTGGTATCCGGTTGAAAAGAATAGACCACCCTTTTTCTTACCAAGGTGTCGTAAAAGGCGACTAAGGTAAGTTGACCCGCCATGTGGTATCCGGCTGATTAGAATAGACCACTCACATCTCTTACCGAGCTGACGTAAAAGGCGACTACGGTAAATTGACTACCGTGTGGTATCCGGTTAAGTAGAATAGACCACTTCCTTATCGAGGTGTTGTAAAATACGACTAAGATAAGTTGACGTCAGGCAGGCGGCGGGTCGTAAAATACGTAGCCAAATCATGTGACAACATGTTTATAACATGTTGTGACGACTCCACTTAGGGTGGGATGATATTATGCATTTTTAATTTAAGAACTTAAAGGTGTATGAACTATATAATTATTATTGTAGCAATTAAAGTAGAAGCAAACTCTGGTTCCACACAGAAACAACAGTTTCTTTGATCCACTATGTAAACGCATATTAGTCGCTTTGCCCCTAATTTACATACATGTAAGTCACTTAATGCCAACAGGTTACATTTTCTAGTCAGTTTAATAAGTTTTCGTAGCGCTCAAAGGGATTTGAGTTATATTAACCTGAACCCAAATATCCTTTCACCTTTTTTGCATTTAAATGTAAATGGAAATTAATCAGTTATTCATAATGTTTTACTATAAATTAATAACAGTATTTACAAAACGGGCGCTCTTAAATATTTTAACAGATTAATTATTCTTCAATTAATACTCTTAATTACTTTTCCCTTTGAACACAAATATTGGGAAATTACTGAAATTACAAAGCATCAACGCTTGTATTTATATTACGCGTATAATTTCAAATTTTCCATTTACGTTTCCGAGCAATAATATTGAAAAATATAAGTGCGGTGCGGAAAAAGTCGTAATAACAAGTATCTCCATACTTATTGTAAGTGTGCAAATCTTCCTTTTAAGCTTTTACACCTGATTTCGAACAATATTGATGACATTTAGGATAATTTATGTTTAAATACGGGATTAAGTGAAAAAAACATATAGATAAAAAAACACGTATGTCCTTTGGGAACAGGAATAATATTTATATTACTTACTATTTAAGTTAAAGCGAACTACAAGTGTGTCGCGAACACAGCTCGTATTAATATATATCTAGTTATTTTAAGAGAGGCCCGCCTGCCTTATGTCAATTTACCTCAGTCACCTTTTACGACATCTCGGTAAGAAATGAATATAGTCTATTCTACCCAACTGTATACAATGCGGCGGGTCAACTTACCATATTCGCCTTCTTTGACACCTCGGAAAGAAATGAGGGTGCCATACCATACGGCCGTTACGTTGTTAGACAAGCCTTTATTTAAAAACCGATAACAATGTTCTTACGACCCTGCAGTTAATTTTTTACCTGAAACAAAAACAAAAATTTCATTAATATCTCGTTATTTGCTCGAATTATATGGAAATAAATACAAAATATAACAGTTATGTAGTAAACTTTTCGAATTAACCCAGCTAGTTTTAATTGGCCCCATAAGACCAACTCAGCAATTGTACGTGGCAGTTTATCATAACAATTCATTACATAACAAGCCTTTGACCTTAGCTTTTTTTTTTCACAGGAAAAAACCCCTTATGGGTACCGCCGCCCGACGGGGACAGGCGACGGTTATGTCGGACTCGCACCGACTAAAATAACCTGTGTGCTCCACGCTGCTGGTGGCGGGTATAGGGTACCTATGAAGACATTACCCCCATCCCCGCCAGCAGCAACTCTGTACCCCAGAGTGCGCCACCTCTGGGTCGGGGCCTCTCTAAAAGTGGCCCCTCCCTCCGCTGGACGATGCATCGGGAGCACCAGATGAATCGAACGCCTCGGGGACCTTATAGGGTGGGCGTCCGATTAAAGACCTTAGCTTACCTTAACTACCTTTTTTTAAATTTGTATGAAGAAATATAATTTTTTTAAGTTACAGATTGTCGATTTTTTTTAATGTAATTTTTTTTAAAGTGATGTCATTATTCTCCTGCCCTTATCCCACTTTAAGTGGAGTGGGCACAAAATGTTATACACATGTTGTTTTATGATTTGGCTAGGTATTTTACAATTGGCCGTCTACTTGCCGTCAACTTACCTTAGTCGGGTTTAACGTCACTTTTGTAAGAAATGAGGTTGGTCTATTCTACTAGAATAGTATAGATAGAATAGAATACTAGAATAGAATAGACTATACGGAAGCATCATCAAGAGATAGTCCACTCCACATCTATCATTATATATATTTTCTATTTTACTTTATCGCGGATTATAGCAAAAATATTTTATTATGACTAACTACCCGTTTTTTTTTTAACTGAAGCAAATTCTTAAGTAATTAATTAAATCTTAATAAATTAATAAATTAATTCTTCTTCACTTGTGTAACCCGATTTAGTTTGTAAAATTATTTTGGCATATTCATCTCAAGGAATTTGTTTTATATATCCCAGTCACAAAAACAATTTTCTATATTAGATTAAGCTTTTGCGAGATAGATAAATCTTTCGAAATTGAATCGCCACGTGCCAATTTAGAATAACCGCGGCCTGTATAGTCCAAATCAAATTGGATTTAAATCCTTTACCAATAACCGATCGTTCTAGTATTTGTCCAAAAGGTATTAAATAAATTGTTTTATGTAACCAAATTGCTTGTAGCGTTCATATCAAAAATAGACCATTTCGGAGGACAAAGTAATGGTAGGCTTTAGGAATAATAACGAATTTTCCATTATCATATCAGATACGGACTGCGAAACTTTTTTACATAATGGTAGAAATAAGTTTAAAGTCATAATCATCATCCTCCTGCCCTTATCCCACTCTAAGTGGGGTCGGTACAACATGTTATAAACATGCTGTCACATGATTTGGCTGCGTTTTTACGACCGGCCGCCTGCCTGACGTCAACTTACCTTAGTCGTATTTTACGACACCTCGGTAAGAAAGAGGGTGGTCTATTCTACTAAACCGGATACCACACGGTGGGTCAATTTAGCTTAGTCGCCTTTTACGACACCTCGGGAAGAAATGAGGGTGGTACTATTCTATTCAGCCGGATACCACACGGCGTAATGGGGTTCATTAGCAACATAAAATAAAGATTATGTATTCGAAACACATTATGTTCATGAACTTTGTTTATCAAAACTTATCAGGCGAAACCCAAAACCGAAGACGTAGTAGGAACTTAACCAAATGAGGGATCAACTTGGAAACTGAATAATTTCAAGCGAACGCCCAAGTTGGATAAGGAAACTTGGATATATATCCCACTTTGGTCTGTAAGCACTGCAATTTGTGCCGGGGATGCAGTTTGCGGAGAATTAGTCGCAAAATCATGCAAACATTTATTTGTTTTTGCTTAACGGACTTACAGCTTTATACATCTCTTAACAGAGTTAAATTAACATATAAGAAATAGTTCCTGGTTTAGAGCTTTGCTAGGTAATTTTTTACAACATAAAAAACAATCGATTTTATCGATTTCATTTTTGTAATGGAGATACTTGCAGGGTTAGAGAGTGACAGAAGCTACTGTTTATTTTAAGACTACAGTCCACGCGAACGAAGTTGCGTATAAGATTAACTCATTTAATCATTAAAGATATATTGCTGTTAGTTGGGCCTAGTATAGAAAAGATGAGAAGCCCTTAGTTAACGTTGTATGGTTAATGAACAGAGATACAACTGATCATCATCATCGTCCTTATCCCACTACAAGTGGGGTAGGCACAAAACGTTAGAAACATCATGTCACATGATTTGGCTACATATTTTAAAACCGGACGCATGCCTAACGTCAACTTACCTTAGTCGTATTTAACGACACCTCGGTAAAAAAGGAGGATGGTCTATTCTACTCAACTGGATACTACACGATGAGTCAAGTTACCTTGTCGCCTTTTACGACGCCTCGGTAAGTAATAAGGACTGTCTAATATACTCAGCTGAATAACACAAGCCATATTGATACTCCTGGTTATGTTTGTATTAAATATGAATGTCGATGTATCCGCTATAGGGAGGCCGAAAAAAAAAATGGATTGTGTTAATTAATCTATACCAATATTATTTAAGTGAAAGTCTGTCTGTTTATTTGAATATCCGTACTCAGAAGGGCCCATTAAAAAAACCATTACTAATATAATTCATTCTTTCAACTTAACTTCCTAAGCATACAAATAGAAATAAAGTGCGAGTTAAAAATTATAAAAAATTGAAACGAGGCCAGTCGGTTTCATATTAGCATACATAAAACGGCTAGAAAAAGCTTGAAATGAATAAAATGCTGCAAATTTCCAAGTGTATAGTTTTATTAAAGGCTGATTCGAACCGAAAAATTTACGTTTGGTTAATCAGGCAGCGTTATGTGATGGGAATAAAATATTGCCTCATTTGATGGGAACATGATGCTCAATTAATGTATGGACCATGGGTTTAACTCCATTCAGGCTCCCATGGGCTTTCTTAAAAAAAATAATTTGAATATCTACAATGACGCCATGTGGTATCCGGCTGAATAGAATAGTACCACCCTCATTTCCTACCGAGGTGTCGTAAAAGGCGACTAAGGTAAGTCGACCCACCGTGTGGTATCCGGCTAAGTAGAATAGACCAACTTCATTTCTTACCGAGGTGTCGTAAAAGGCGACTAAGGTAAGTTGACCCACCGTGTGGTATCCGGTTCAGTAGAATAGACCACCCTCTTTCTTACCGAGGTGTCGTAAAATACGACTAAGGCAAGTTGACGTCAGGCAGGCGGCCGGTCGTAAAAACGCAGCCAAATCATGTGACAGCATGTTTATAACATGTTGTGCCGACCCCACTTAGAGTGGGATAAGGGCAGGTAGATGATGATTTGATTATGTACAATGGGCAATTTATGGTGAATGTGATGGTGGGGTCGGCCCAACATGTTATAAACATGTTGTCACATGATCATGCTACGTATATTACGATCAGCCGCCTGCCTGACGCTGAAGGGCAAAATTTTCTGAATACAATTTATTGGTTCTTCTGTTCTGGGTGTATTTGTATTTAAAATTACTTATGTATTAATGATTTTATACTTATGTATATTTTTACCAGTTGTCTGTTAAACATAACACGAATATCTAGTTATTTTGCGGATGGATGACTGTGAGTGTAAATGTCCCTATATTTATTTATTTATACTAATTATGATATAGTTATGTTCCTAATAATTAAACTGGTTTTAGAAATGGAAAGTCTGTCTTTAGTTTACAAGAATTCTTTATAAATGTGTATGTATTTATAAAAACAAAATTTAAAGGTTTAACGTCTTTTGAATTCTTTTAAAACTAACAAAAAATGAGCTATTTTGAAAAAATAAAAACAAATAAGTCTTATGAAAATTTACCGTCGATTTGCGTACAATTTAAGCATCTATGTAATCGATTGCAAACTGTATTAAAATACAAGTTCTTATTTTAATTCTCATTTAAGACAAGTCTTATCCATTAAGACATTTATAGTTCAAGTTACGCATAATTTCGATGCAAATACATTATGATCGAAGTGCATAAGCCTGGGAGGTCCCAGAGACAAACAATGATAAGAACGTATTATTTATCTTACACTTAAAATACGTATTACTGTATCAAATGATAATTTATAAGATAAAGATGGTATGGACATTTAATAAGAAGGGATGGAAATCACGTGAAAAAGGAACTTAAATATGAATGTAGATACGTGACTAGTGAGACCGAAAAGAGATGGTTGGATTGTGTGAAGTATGAAATGCAAATAAAAGGAGTAGCGCCAGAGTTGACGAATGATAGGAGAGAATGGAAGAGAAAAACGTTCTGCCGACACCACTTAGAGTGGGATAAGGGCAGGTGTATTGTGGTATATCAATATATTACTTATTAGGAATCGTCAGCGGCTCCACCCGCGTGGAAATATTAAAACCGTAATATAGTATTTTGATGACCATAAAAATGGTTAAAGTGGGTTAACTTTAAAAGCTACACTAGTATGCTGGCGCGGACTTTTATTTAGAACTTTTATAGGGGAACAATTTTGTAGTAAATGATTTTTTAATAACTGTCATCGTTTACTGAGCGCACGAAAAGAAAGCTTTAAATTTTGCCGTTTTCATAATATTTTTTTTATTTCTGCTCCTCTCCTATTTTTATTATCGTAATGTTATATAGCCTATAGCCTTATGGACATGGACTATCTTACTCTCAAAGAATCTTTCAAATCGGTCCAGTAGTTCCTGATATAAGCGCGTTCAAACAATCAAACAAACAACCTCCTCAGCTTTATATATTGGTATAGATTTTGTTACAAGACAGGGTACAGAATAAATAATCGTTTACCCATAAGTATTTTAAATAGCATAAAATACTCTTATAAATGTGAGTAATGTGTGTAATGTATCAATATCAAAGCATTCCTTCCACTCTTCCAGCGATAATAGGATTTGGAGGCGTCATAAATCTGCATCAAGAGATTTCAGACGTCGTCGGCAATAAAAATGGATTTATGTGCAGTATCCTCGAAGAATAGATTTACATTAATCTAGATTGTATAAACCTCTATTTCGGGGATAAAATTTATTATATACTCGTAATACAAAATAATGCGAGATTGGATTGTTAGTCGTATTTGAAAATTTATTGCGTCTCTTTTTCTCATTTAACCATGACAGCAATTGAACATAGGTCGTGTAGTTTAGTTTCTAGCTCGCTCTGATCTGCGGGCTGGCTGCCTTCCAAATATTCATCAACAAATATAGTATATAATAGTTGTCATATTGCGACGTGATTCGACAATTTGAGTGAGTCTGTGATGTTCTTTATAAAAGGCTACTAAAGTTAACTTTCACTTTAACACACACGAAAACGTTTTAATACTTGACAACGATATTGGCAATATATTCTAATATTTATAAAAAGGTTAGTATTCACTGATAGAAATCTATCTTGATAAGTATTATTATCATTCTTTTTCACCTTATGGTATCCGGCTGAATAGAATAGACCACCCTCATTGCTTACAAAGGTGTTGTAAAAGGCAACTAAGGTAAGTTATTGTTAGGCAATCCGTCGTCGGCCATAAAATAACTAGCAATTACATGTAATGACATGTTACTCCGACCCCATTTAGAGTGGGATAAGGAAAGGAAAATCATGAACATTTTTTTTTCATTTATATTTAATACAATTTCTACCACGCAGGGTTTATAGGAAAGTGTGGGATTCGGACTAAAGTTAAGGTTTATTTAGTGCTTAGTCTAAAAGATTATCTTCTTACCTTTCGTAATAGAATAACCTATATATTACCTATAGGTATTCACAAACTGCTCAACATACATGGACCGCTCTGATAGTCAGAGTCAACCGCTTGAAACTGCCATTGATAACCACCCTGGCAATCACCAGAAGCATCTGCGAACACGAACACGAACGATACACGAACCGCTCGTTCGTGTATCCATCCTGACTGCTTCAAGCTGTCCGTGTATAACCGGTCTTAGAGAGCTCCCTACCAACAAAAATTGTTTTTTTGACTATTTAAATAAAATCATGCAGCAAAATATATTCTGCAACATCAACGTAATAAATACGATATGGCACACTTAAGTAACTTCAACTTGGCAAAACAAACTTCAAACTCCCATTTGCCCCCTCCCTCCCACAAAAGTTAAATTTAGATACATTCCGTGGTTCGGAGTGAATGCATGTTTATTTTTCACGTTAGGATAATCGTTGAGTTGGCAGTCGGGTGTTTATGTTACGAAAGAGCGCATCTGTTCATAAACAACATACTAAGGCGACAGCTGTATATAATTTTTTTTTTCTATTTATTGAAGTAAAATTGACTTACGCTTAAATAAGAGAGTAAGCTGAATACGTGACGAGAGCGTTACGAAATGTGTGATCGAGCGAGGGGAACAGAAGTTGATAGGGAGATATAAGTTAGTGAAGGAAGACAGACACTAAGCCGTGTGGTATCCGGCTAAGTAGAATAGTACCAGCCTCATTTCTTACCTAGGTGTCGTAAAAGGCGACTAAGGTAAGTCGACCCGCCGTGTGGTATCCGGCTGAGTAGAATTGACCAACCTCATTTCTTACCGAGGTGTCGTAACAGGCGACTAAGGTAAGTTGACCCACCGTGTGGTATCCGGTTTAGTAGAATAGACCACCCTCCTTGTTACTGAGGTATCGTAAAATAAGACTGAGGTAAGTTGACGTCAGGCAGGCGGCTGGTTGTAAAAACGTAGCCAAATCATGTTAAAGCATGTTTATAACATGTTGTGCCGACCCCACTTAGAGTGGGATAAGGGCAGGAGGATATGTATATACATATATAAGGAAGACACACTGTCTACTTTCTCTTGCCCCTACAATAATTTAACTCACTACTTATATTGTTGTAGGAGCAAAAGAGAGATATGTATTATGTTATATACGTATGAGTAGATTGTAATCCGTTACGAGACGGTGTATGAACAATAGTATAATTCTTCTTCTTCTTAACGTGCCATCTTCTCGCGAAGTTCAGCGATCAATAAGGCAATTTTAACTTTGGATACCACTGCTCTGAAAAGGGAACGAGTACTTTTGCCGAATCAGTGGCATAAATTTTTGACGTGACGTCTTAATTAGGTTGCGGCTTGGAGTCACTCATGAAAAAGTGTAACGCCCGCTCACGTCTGTTACGATGAATCACCGAACGAAAGAGAGGCCCACCGGACTGGCGAATGCCTTGCGTCTCTCTCCCACTTATGTTGTCACGTAAAATCTTTGCCCGTAAAACCGACTTTACAGGCAACCGTTTTTTTAGTCAAGATATCCTTCGTCGGCCCACACTCCGTTTTCCTTGGATTTTGCCTTGTATGATAAGTCACCGCAATTCATGATTAGCGTTTCACATGATGTGGCCAAAGTACTCGAGCTTTCTAATAATAGTTTAATAGAATTGTATTAAAGTAGGAAAGGAAAATCGCGTACTTGCGTTGATACGTCCCTATAGCTTGGAGCACGCGTTTTAGTGTTCAATATCATGCTGTTGGAGTCAGTAACTTTTGCAGCACCACGGGGTAAAATATATCTGTTACGCTTCCACGGATGATTCGAGGGGCAAATATTTATGAAATTTGGCATAATTAAAGCATATAGACGGTAGATACCATATAGGATATGAGAATCCTATTTCGGGATCATGAAAAAAATATATTGAATTATCGAGTTTACTTTAACGCACCAGGTGGCGCAAATAAGGTTGCGGTTACCACTAATAATATTAATGTATATCTACTTGTGCCCGCGGCTTTCCTAGCGAGGAAATCTGTGTTCTAGGGTGCCACAAAGTTAATCGCGCGTTAAACCCTACCTTAGGAGAATTCTAAGTTTGAAAGTATCCTATATGTTACTCTACAATCTCCTTTATCTTTCACTAAAAGTCCCATCAAAATCGGTTTATTCATTCCGGAGTATGTACTATTAACCTAAGCCTTTCCCAAGAATTGCACTTCTAAGATAAAACGCGTACTAAAATGCGTTCAGTATATTTTGAGCAAATCGATCACATGCATGCAAAGCTTTCGGAGACTCTGTTTTATAATATGTATAAAACTCTTCGTACACGAGTATAGGAAACGAGAATGCAATATGTTCTCATCGATAATGAAATGGTTGTAAATTGCAAACGTATAAAGTGATCCGGTTCAATCACGTGGAATATGAGAAACTCGCGAACAACGATCGAGTTTCCGAGACAGGGATTCTGGAGAGATGTTTAGTACGCCGCACAAGTGATAAATGTAGTCTTCTATGCCATTGATGATTCCTAAAGAATGAACAGTGTGCTTTTAACCGGAAAATGTCGGGTGATATTTCTGTTATATACCAATATTATATTAATACAATTTGTATACGTAATAAGTACCTGGGTGACCGAGCCTTGCACGGTAATTTTTTACAAAATAAAAAAGAAACTTCAAAAACAAAAGAAAAATTATTGCGTAGGTGGGACTTGATTGTCATTTTTCGAGTCTGCCCGTTCCCCGAATAAGCTGACTTGGCAATTTACGGCAAAAATAGTGTTTTATATTAAATTAAAATGTTAGTATTTTTTAATGCCCAAAAACAGGGATAAAATTTTATTTTTTTTAATAAAACCTAACTAGATCGATTTTTCTCTCCCAAACATGCTGAATTTCAAGCAAATCAATGGAGCCGTTTCCGAGATTCAGAAAATATATTTATATATTATATACTCGTACATACAAGATTAACTAACATTTAATTTAAATATTAAAGATAAATATATGGATCAATTACACAAACCTCAATTCATTTCAATTATACATAGTCTTTCGTCCCCGAAGTAAGTAACTTTATACTTGAGTTGAAGTCAACAATGAGTTTTTCTATTAAAACTAATGCGTCTAATTGATATCTCCAATTTATCACACGCTTGTCGATGAAGGAAAACATTTTGAGGAAACCTGCATATCTCTAGAGAATTCTAGGGATTGTGTAACCTACTAATCCGCATGGTAGGTCGTAGCTCCAATCCTTCTCTCCACAAACGGAGGCCTATGCCTAGCGGTGGGATAACAGAAGTCAGAGATAACAGACGAAGTCAGAGATAACAGTAAGTATTTAATAAAACAGCCAGTTCGCGTCTTAATATTGCGCGAAAAATATTCTTCCCCTTTTAACGTTGCGCGACCCCATATACCGGAATATGTTTTTAAATCTTCGAGAAATGCAATTTCTTATGTGAAGGGAGTTTTTTCATTACTCATCGAAGTACGCTATTTTGCACCATCCCGGTCTTTATAAGGGTAATATTCTTTCGTACAACTGGAAAAATATGTATGAATTTCATTTTATAAATGAAGGTAATATCCAAATAAAATATACTTTAAGATATACAA
The DNA here is from genome assembly GCA_029227775.1 of Morpho helenor. Classification (NCBI taxonomy): domain Eukaryota; kingdom Metazoa; phylum Arthropoda; class Insecta; order Lepidoptera; family Nymphalidae; genus Morpho; species Morpho helenor. The sequence continues at coordinate 9,335,007 of JARGCU010000006.1, forward strand.
TTATATTTAATGACTGTATCTGAGATAAATAACAGTATAGGACAGCTCTAAATTCTGTAATAAAAAAATTACATTGAAAAGGCGACTAAGATAAGTCAAACCGCTGTGTGGTAGCGGGCTGAGTAAAATAGACCACCCTCATTTCTTACCGAGGTGTCTTAAAAGGCGACTAAGACTAGTCGACCGCCGTGTGGTATTCGGCTGAATAAAATAGACCTCATTTCTTACCGTGTCTCAAAATGCGACTAAGGTAAGTTGTCGTCAGTGAGGCGGCCGGTCGTGAAATACCTAGCCAAATCATGTTACAAAATGTTTAAAACATGTTGTACCGATCCCACTTTAGAGTGGGATAAGGCCAGGATAATGATGAGTGTATTTGGGATAAATGCCAATCCAGGCCAAAGCATAGAGATTGTTCTAATTGCTTTTATAAAAATTTGAAATTGGAAAAGGAATCTTAAATATATCCAGTAAAGAATTGAATAAAACGACTAGCAAGGTTTCCTTCATTTAACCCTGAAGCTTACAAAAATGCATATTTGAACGAATTCCTTGCCGAGGTTAGCTTACAAAGGAAGTCTTTGGATTATACGAAAAAGCTTAAGGTGGAAAGGCGAAATGAGCCGGGCGGTTTGGAGACGATTCCCAATTACTGATTCCGATGACCGAGCGAAAAACCTACTATATGACAAAAATTAAGGTGAAATAATTTAGGGTATTTCTTTTACAAAAGTTGGCAAGCTTAGGTGATGCAATGTTTTGCGATTTTGCCGTGGAATATACCCTGACGATGCTTCGGTTACGATGAGACATGACTGTTGAATTTGTGATAGTGAATGTATGTAATGAATGTTGTAATTTTTTTTTAATATATGGTACATTTTCACACAGGGTCGACCGTCCCCAAAGTAACATAATACTTGTGTTATGCGTGACAGACAACTGGTAAATATACAAACAATTTTAATTACATAGGTCCTTAAATAAATATCCGACTTAAAGAACCTTTGTTGACCTTCGAAGGGAATCGAACACGCGACTGCGGAGCTGAAGGGCTGAGCTGAACTAAGCCAACTCGATTAAAACCTATGCTGGTTATTTAAATCGGTGTAGTTCTTAGTTAACGTTTCTAAACTTACTAGACTTTCATTAAAACTACCCAGGCGTCTATAAAGAGATTCTATTAGAAATTGATGTCTGTGTACTGAAATATTCAATTTAGCAGCTGCAGCGATAAATAGCGAAAGCAATTTTATACCGCAAGGAAAAGCGAGCTCTGATTGCGCTGAAATGGGTATTTTTTAATCATATTAGTGCAGTGACATGAAAAATTTGTACTGATATTTTTTAAGGGACACAATTTTACGGTGTACCACAATATAACTTCACATATACATCCTATGGTCAAAACGTTCTAACCTGGAATATTGGAAAATATCTGCTTAATTGTAGTTCTAGATGAGCCCAACAATTTATGTAAAAACTAAGATGTTTACGTGTAGATAACATATTGTAGTAAAAAAAAAGTAAAGTAGCGGCCTGTTATTATCCCACTGCTGGGAATAGGCCTCTTCTCTCCGTTACAAGAGAGAAGGATTGGAGCTAAGACCTACCACGCTGCTCCAATGCGGATTGGTAGGTTACACATAACTCCAGAATTATCTAGAGATATGCAGATTTCCTCACGATGTTTTCCTTCACCGAAAAGCGTGTGATAAATTTCAATTATCAATTAGACACATAAGTTTTTTTTTTAATAGAAAAACTCATTGGTGTCTGCCCGGGTTTGAACCCATGATCGTCTCTAGAGATTCACACGGTCGCACCGCTAGGCCATCACAGCTTACATATTGTAGATTAAAGTCTAATTATTTTTCTGGGACATAAGACAAATATCATACTCAGTCATAATTGTTATTTAAATTCAGAAAATGTTTTTTAAACGAATTCAATTAATGTTAAAACTCAATTTGAGTGACTCTTAGATCGCAAACATCACATAGTCGCTTAGTACAAGTATTGAAATACTCGTAGTTTATCTCATAACAAATACATTACTATTGTCAAGTTCTAAGTTCATATTCGTGTGATCTAACTATATTGTGATCAAATGTTGTCTCCATGACTTAGGAAACTACTAAGAAAGAAAAGAAGAGTCTCGAATGAAGAATATATTGTTGAAGCCTTTACGGCAAACTGTGAGAAACTGTGAACCTCTCAAAAAGTTTTCGATTTCCATCCTACCGAAGAGGTTTTGGAAATAATAGAACATAATCTCACACTATTTACTGAACAGATAAACGTCACTAGTTCCAGTTTGCTACATATGTTCGAAATAAACGGAGGGGGTTAACTCGTTAACCCAAGCAAGCAGAGTTATATAGTACTTTTACCCGCGACTTCGATCGCGTGGACTGTTCACGTGTTCTAGGTCGTTAATAATGGCGCTTTTCAATGCCATCATGTAGAATTAACAGGATTTCTATAGCCTATATGTTATTCCGGTGTATAAGGAATAATTGTGCCAAATATCATCGATATTGGTTCAGCGGATTCGCCGTGAGAGAGTAACAAACACATCCATGCTCACAAACTTTCACATTTATAATATTAGTAGGATATAACTCTGCTTCGGTTACGGGGCGAAACAACTGTTGAGATTGTGGTAGTGAATGTGGTCTGCTTGCTTGTGTAGTATTATTGGTGGTGGGTAGTGCATGAGTTTTTACGAACTCTGCATATATCAGGTACGAGAACGGATAGCAGTCCTTCTACAGTCAGTAACATATATTTACTTTTATCGCGGATTATAGCAAAATATGTTCATTACTTTTGTATTATGGATCTCCGCTAAGTAGTACCCAATTCTATATATATATATATATATGTATATAACAAACAAAGTTCATTAGCTGCAGCGCTGAAATAAAGTGCAGATACAATTTCCTAGCGTAACAACGAATGCTTGTTTCGCTCGAATGATCAAACATTTTAATTTGATATTTGATGTCCGACCGGGATTTATTTATTATAACATTCGGAAACGTTTTACTGAACGTAGTTACGCGGAAAATTCAAAAGCCAAATTGGAATTCCTATTTGTTTCGTCGGAAATATGTATGTATATTGTTATAACAAACGGTAAATGTTTTGTCTTCTTATTTGATATATGCCAAAAAATATATGAAAAAAAACATTACCTTAAGGAAATAAATTTAATATTTATTTATATTTATGATATTTTATTGAGCCACGAACAAAACATACCATCAAATTGTCTTTCGAATCTCAGTATTTAAATAATTTGTCTCCTAACGAATACCTAACTATGCTTGCATCAGATCATAGTTTCTAATTATTTTACCAACAAAAGATATACAGTCTATCACAATACCACAACTGGGAAAAAGTTTTCTTTTCATTTGGACAATTCCGCCAAGCTACTCCAATGTAGCATGAATTACAAGATAACACTTTATTAACGGCAAACGGCGAGCTAACGCCTCATTTCTACTCGGGAAGAGGTAGAGTGTGGACCCTTAGATTCACTATACTGCTGTCATATACATTAACAAGTTTTAATATTCCCAGAAGTGATAATAAATTTTCAATTATAGCAATATAAAAAACTTTCTCCTTAACTAAATTCACTATATTTTTAACAATTTAAAATTTAAATATTTTTCTTAATGACGTAATATCATAGAACCGTAAAATCAATTAGAAATGGATTTCAAAGTTTTGCATGCCAATAAAATTCAGCTTCATCTTTTTGCTGAAAATTCGCGGCGTTCTGCCAATACATACTGAAATATTCCTACTGCAGATTCGCTAATAAAAACTAAATTGTTTTACCGTTCTATAGCGTCACTTCAAAATACTGGGTCACCGAATCACAGGTTTTCTTTTTTTTGTGTTTTTTCCGTTACTCTAGCCAATATTTTAAACTATGCTAATTATTTAAACACGTAGTGCCTGTGTTGAACATGCTTGAAACGATTCTGTAGGTTTGCTTATAAAATATTCACCTTCAATAACACACACGACAATTTTTAAATTATAATCAGTAACTGGTTGACCGAGCCTTGCTCAGTAATTTTTTTCAAAATAAAAAAGTAAACTTCAAAAAAAAGAAAAAATAATAGTAGGTGGGGCTCGATCTACCTCGATCAAAATACCTAGTATTTTCATTTCTCTACACCGCCCGTTTCCCGAATAAGCTACGCAGACTTGATATTCAATGTAAACTTTAGTATTTTTAATGCTCATAAACAGGGATAAAAAGATTTTTTTAATAAAACCTAGCTAGATCCATTTTTCTCCCCCAAAACTCAACATGCATGCTGCATCCTACATGCTGAATTTCAGAAAAATCGTTGGAGCCATTTCCGAGATTCCGAATATACATATATATATATAAAGTAATTCTCTTGGAGCGGCAAAATAAAAAAGTGTGTTGCTCTGAAAAATCAAAGATATATATTTTATTTGTCTTAATCACAATATTTACACTATACACTATAAACTAAAACTAATATAACTACCTGAAAAATCAAAGAAACGACAATAAAGTTTATATTTTGCCCTTAAATATTTATATTATATCAATCCTTTTAATATTTGCTTTAAACATTTTTCTTTTGACGGTGTCAATTCGTTTCTTTTCGAAATTTAAAATTAAGATGTGTACATATCAAAATTAAAAAGAATTTATATTCTTTACATATATATATAAGATTAACTCATTTAAGTATTAACGATATAATCAATTTTCAGTTAGTATAATTACTATATGGTAACATAACATCTAACAGTTGAGATATTCAAACATTCTCTCGAGATATCCAAAATTTCTTTGGACTTGTGTTGTGATTTTTATTTGCATATTTATTACGGAACAATAAGAAAACTTTAAACGTAACGTGAAATGAATAAATTTACCTTAATAAAAGCTTTAACAAAATGTCATGTCCCTACTGTTAACCGTAGAGGAGTTCCTTCGTCTGTACCCAATCCTGGCAGCAGAATCAGATCATGCTTATCATAAACATGCACTGTCATCGACACTGGACCAGTATGTAAAATTTCAACTCAATCGGACACCAGGAAGTGGGTCCAATTGAACAAGCAATATTAGCCTTCACATACATACACGGCAAGTTAAATAAAAGCTTTTAAAAAGAAGATTTTTCGGCGAAGATTTTGTTTTTTGAATAACATTTTATAACTAAATAAATCAATGTAATAGTTTCAGTGCTTCAAAAAGCATCATCATCATCATCTTCCTGCCCTTACCCCACTCTAAGTGGGGTCGGCACAACATGTTATAAACATGCTGCCCCATGATTTAGCTACGTATTTAACGACCGGCCGCCTACCTGACGTCAACTTGTCTTAGTCACCTTTTACGACACCTCGGTAAGAAAAGAGGGTGTTATTCTACTCAACCGGATACAACATGGCGGGTCAACTTATCTGAGTTGCCTTTTACCACTCCTCGGTAAGAAATGAGGATGGTCTAGTCTATTCAGCTGGATACCACACGGCGTTGCTTCAAAAAGCATATTGATCTAAAATTTTAGGCAAATCAGTAAAAAGTTAGTTCTAAAATATTAAGTCATATATTTAAGTTTATTTCACATTCTCGAAATAATAAAGCTTTTTATTTCTCATGCAACACTAATGTTACAGAAGAGGTTCGTTATATTTCCTAGCTTCAGCCCACTTGTTACTTTACATTCGAATTTTTAGTCCATGCAATTCGTTTCCTCTCCACTGAACTACAGAATTTCTAAATAAAACGCAACCGTACGTACATGTAGGAACCGTTCCAAAATATTCAGAATTACCTTAATAATATCGAAATAAAATAGTAAATGAATCTCCTATCTTTATCCCGTTCTAAGTGGTGTCGGCACAACATGTTTTTCTCTTCTATTCTCACCTATCATTCGTCAACTTTGGCGCTACTCCTTTTTATCTTTTTAGGCCTCCCTCTAGTCACAATTCCATCTACATTAATATTTAACACTCGTTTGGTTATATGAGTTTTATCCCTCTTCATCATATGTCCATACCATCTTAACCTGGCACTTCTAGTCTTTCGTATATTTCGTCTCATTTCGTATTTTATCCAGTCTTGTCACCACCAATCCACCTTAACATTCACATCTCATTTGCATTACTCTTAATAAAATGGCAATCATCATAATTTTCCTGCTCTTATCCCACTCTAAATATAACAACATGTTATAAACATGTTGTCATATGATTCGGCTAGGTATTATACGACAAGCCGCGTATCTGACGTTAATTTATCTTACCTTTTACGACAACTCGACCATCTTCCTAATCTTATCTCACTTAAGGATGTATGTTTGTTACTCTGTCATGGCGAACTTCTGAACCAATACCGATGAAATATAGCACAATTATTCCTTATATACTGGGGTAACATATAGGCTATAGAAATCCTGTTAATCCTACAGGAACAGGATAAGATTGAAAAGCGCCATCTATTATCAACCTAACGACAACAGTCCACGCAAACGAAGTTGCGGGTAAGGGCGACGGGCGAAAGGGCTAATACATCGGATATGACACCACCGACTATGACACCACCCGACCAAGACCTACCTGAAGACAACTTTGAGGTCTGGGAGCTACCATTCCCAGACCTCCCCACCGAACAAGACATCCATTAGGTCACCTAGGTGATCTGGGCTTACGGCCCAAATACCGACACACCTTTGGGTCACCTAGGTGACCTCGGCCTACAGCCGAAAACCGGCATACCGGGCTTAAGTGCCCGCGAGGAGATGCCCGGGTAGTGAGGATTTCCTCGAGGCCCGTACCCCACCTACCTCACCACAAGGAGAGTATGTGAGAGGACCCTGATGCGGGTAAGGGCTAATACAACAATATAATAAAATGGCAATAAAATAGCAAATATGGAATATTAAATTCATCTCATATCTAATTTCGTTGCCGTAGTTTGAGTGGAATTACTTCAATTTCCACATCAGTGCCCCAATAGAAATATACTCGTTCCACGGCCACCTTTATTTCCGCTATTTTCTTCGAGGAAATCACTCCCCGGCATATTTCCGCATGAGCCTTTTCAAATATAGTGCACACGTAATTTTGTCTTAAAGTAACCTATGAATACCTAAATGTAAGTGATTTCACAATTATTATTTAATATGTTTACTTGATTTAGTAATATTTCGTAGTTTACATTCTTAATCTCAATTTCATATTTACTGAAATAGTATATTTAAAAATAAAACTTGTTGATGTTTTTTAAGTATTCTTTTGTGTAGTTTTACTGACATCTATACTAATATTATAAACAGGAAAAATTTGTATTTGTATTGTAAGTTTGTAATGTTTTCACACAAACACAACAAACTGCTGGACCGATTTCATAAATTCTTTCACCATTAGAAAGCTGTATTTACTGAGCAACACCACATGTGCCTACACATTACATTGAAAAAAATATGGAACCGTTATAAAAATGTATAAAGGGGTAAAAAAATAAAAATTTCGCGGGTGAAACCGTGGGATTATTAGTTAGTATTTAATTATGAATATTTAACGATCTATTACAATCCCACAGTTGGGCAAAAGTCTCCTTTCTTCTTTTTTTGAGATGTGTTGGAGCTTACACCTAACGCTTTGCTCCATAGATTTCACATATCATGCAGGATTCCTCACGATGGTTTTCTTTATCCAAAAGCGCATAATAAATTGTGAATATTAGTTAGTCGTGTCGTATCCGGCTGAATAGGATAGACAGCCCTCATTTCTTACCGAGGTGTTGTAAATGGTGACTAAGGTAAGTTTGCGTCAGGCAGGCGAAAAACATGTTGTACCGTCACCTCTTAGAGTGGGATAAGGGAAGGAATTTAAAAAATAGTTTTTAATATAAAAACTCATTGGTGTCTACCCAGGGTTCAAACCCACATCCACCATTGTTAAAGATGTGCTCTAACTGCTCGTATTTCAAGCTAAAGCAATCCTATTACGCAAAGTTTGTTTATTTAGTCCTCTAAAACTTCTCAAAGTAATAATTTCAGCTTGGATTTAAGGATTCATTTAAATTCTTTACGTCAACGTCATGATTACGTAACTTTTCTCGGTCGCTATTTACGTAAAAGGATCGTAGTACCGGTGAATACTAATGACTGTCCTGATAAGAAGTTAACTAACTGGATTTATTTATAACAGACCTTTTGTAAGTCAAAAGGAACTGTATTAAGATTTATCAAAAAATCAGTTGTGTTACTTGAATCTGTTACCAGATTCTATTCTTATAACCTTTTATATTAAAAAGGCTATCATGAATAGAATTATATGAATAATGCTAATAATAACGAATAACGATAAAATAACTAAAAGACCACTCTCATTTGGTGTCGTTAAAGGTACTAAGGTAATTTGACGTCAGTCAAGTGGCCGGACGTAAAATACCTAGTCAAATGTAACAATATGTTTATTAGCTAGTGCCCCATTTACAGTCGGATAACGAAAGGACAATGATGCTAACGATGAATCTCTTGAAACAATTTATTTTTTTGCGAAATTCCATAATCAAATACTCGTACAATCGGTACGGCACAACATTTTTTTGTTTATAGCCAATGATGACGAACTTTGTCATCTAACATTGATAGTGGTCACAATATGAACTAAGATTTTTAAATTTATTTTATTAAATTTTAGAGTGGGATAAGGGCAGGAGGATGATGATTAACTATAAGTGAAGATAGAATGGAAAATCTAAGAACCTGGAATTGTTAGACCCCTTAACAATTTCAACACAGCTTTTTACCCGAACGCTAAACAACTTTGACAATATTGTTTAACTGGCTGAAGCGGCCTTTCATATAAGAGGCGAGAATGAGAAAAATATAAATTACATCTCAAGTAGTGATCAATCCCCGGCAACAAACCAAGTACTGCGTCACAAAGATAGTCTAACATTGATAAATAATGTCTGTTTATTAACAAAACCGGAACTATACTGGGCTCTTATAAAAGGATTTGCTCTACGGGAACACAAATTTAAAATTTTGTAAAGGGAATTTATGTCGACCTCGTTAAACATATGTACATAGAAATGAAATTTTTACTACACTAGTGTTAAAAACATTCCCATTCTCATTCAATATATAGAAAACACAGTGATATTTAAAAATTTTGAAAGCCGGTTTTGTGCCGCTTGCTAACGACGCTCGTGTCGAGAACCCTCGGGAAAATAGGCGAGGCGTCTTTACTAAACAAAAACCATAGACAAAAGAACTATTTATATCACATGCACATGTTTGAAAGAACCTTGAAAATTTAAATTAAAAGAAAATAAATATGCGGTCGGCTATTGTTAGCAAATTTGACATATTATTTCCTGTCGAGCGTTGAAAACAAAAGATTGGATTTTTGTATAAAGGCCGGTAACTTAAGGAACATCGTGCTAGAGTTAGAAAAAGTGCATTCTTTCGGGATATTTAAATTTCAATTTAAACGGAAGACCGTTCTTGGCATTTACATTTTACATTGGCCAGTTCTTGGTTCTTTTTCTTGTTCCTTGATATTTTCGTGTAAATGCCAGAATGCAAGAATTCTTGCACGAGATCATCCGAACGAATGCTTTAAAGAGACCGCTCCGGGAAACGAGCGCGCTCGAAATTGCAAGGACGGTCTAATCATCTATTCACGCACTCTAGTATCTTTACATCAAGCTAGCAAGCATTCTAAGAATGTTCGATAGAATCTTTGTGAACGCAGAAATAACACTGAAAGAATGTTCTATCTCTGTTTAGAGTTTGACTGTCCCCCTTGGCGCAGTAGGTAGTGATCGTGCCTTCAGTTCCGCGGGTCGCGGATTCAATTTCCGCCGAGGGCCAACATTTTCTATAAACAATTTGTTGATTCCTCGAGCCTGGTATGTATTTAAATATGTATTTAAAATTATATATGTATATAGTTATCCATATCTATCCATCTTATAAAACAAAAGCTATCCGTCTGTATGTGATTTTGTCAAAATCTACTGAGGAGATTTTTGTACGGCGTTTACTAAAAGATTCTGGAGGAAGTTTTAGGTTAACAGGACACTCGTAATCATAGTTCGTAATTGAGGGTATAATAACACTAAAGTTGACGTGAATAAAGTCATTTATAAAAATGAGAGTCTACTTTTAATTCTTTGTATTGATGTAATATAATTTGTAACATTTAATGTGTACGTCATAGTTATTATAATACAATTCGTGAAATCCGTAATGCGGTCGACCACAATTTAATATGGCATGATGCTCTTCCAATAAAATACATTTCATTGGAAGAGTTGATATCTTGACATTAGGTAAATAAAATCCGTCTATATACCTACTTCATATAAACTACACTTACCTAGAAATCTACACCTAAGAAAAGCATATAACTGGACAAAAATACTTACTTAATTAACTACTGTATGTTTAAAGCAATTTTTTAAATTTTTGTATTGTAGTATAGTTAAATTTTATTTAATAATCTTTTCACATGTATATTGACTTGTTTCTAATGATTGGTTTGTTCAATAAACTTCCCCAATCCATACTAGACCAGACTAGAACAGTCTACAGAAAGGTTTAAAGTAAGTGTAAGATAAATACTTATATTTAAAGCATATTACATAATTGGAGACTATTTGGATGATACAAATGCCTGGGTTTGAAAATTATTTTAGCTTCATACAAGACTGCGGTTCAATATGTAAAAATAAAAATAATTAAAATATTGACCGCCGAGTTTCTTGCTGGTTTTTCTTGGTAAGAACAACATTCTAAAACAAATGTAGCTTCATTAATCATATTGATCCTTGATGATTCAATAACGCTCTTTCAAGCACTTTAACGCTTGTTTGATTTAATATTATTTTATTATTGATTGACGATGATAATAAAACGACTTTCATCCAATATACTATCAATTTATTCTTAACTAGGAGTCCCGCCCCAGCTTCGCACGGGTATAAAGCATAAAGCCTATGTCACTCAGTGATAATCACAGTATTTCGCTACTCCATATTGAATTTTATTATACACATAAACCTTCCTCTTCAATCACTCTATATATTTAAAAAAAACCGCATTAAAATCTTTTGCGTAGTTTTAAATATTTAAGCAAACATAGAGATATAAGGACAGACAGAGAAAGTGACTTTGTTTTATACTATGTAGTAACGTTTATAGCTACTACTATTTTGATTATTGTCATATTTTTACCATACTTATCCAAAGACAAAATTACGTATAGCTGTCATTTATGTTTTGTTATTCAATGTCATAGTCGTTTTTGTTATACCACGATTTATAGTGACTTGACAGGATAAAATAAATGCGGTCGAACGGGATAAAAAGTATCCTATGTCCGTCTCCTGGTTCTAAGCAACCTCTCCACCAATTTTCAGCCAAATTGGTTCATCCGTTCTTGAAGTATAGATAGTGTAACCAAGACCAACTTTCTTTTATATATAATATATAGATTATGATAATTGCTGTTGGTATATCTTACAAAAAAAATAATGCATCAGCAATGTATATTTAGAATAATCAATAATGTAATGGTACTTTTTACTTACGAAATAATGTCGTATAGTTGCGGATGTGAGCTAATAGATATCGTCCCACCTGACCCCGTGCAGCAATTACAGTTTATTAAGCTCATTTATTTGGCCATCAACAGAGCACTTATTTCAATTACTCCACCGCTACGTAAATTAATATGTATGTCACGCAGAAAAAATGCTAGTATCGAGCTAGTATGGGTTGTTAGTATGGAGTTAAAAAAATACATTTTAGAAGCTACATACCAAGTGAGACCGTGCAACTCTTTCGAGAGAGTTACAGGTTCAAATCCCACGCAGGCACTATTAAGTTTTTCAATTGTAATTTATCCCACACTTTTCGGTGAAGGATTTTTATTAATTTAAACTATCGTGAGTGTTATTAATAATTAATGTATAGAAACCGGATATACTCACGTCTTATTTTATCGGATGAGTGCGACTATTTTCAAGCCCATACGGAGCTCTTATTCATGAGCTCTACGCGACGTCATAATTAACGTCGTTATATGTAACGTCATATTTTATAAAAACTATAAAATAAGACGTGAATATAGCCGGTTTCTATACATTAATTAAGGAAAATATTATGAGGAAACCTGCGTGTCGCTAGAGAATTCTGGAGATATATAACCCAAATAATCCAAAGAATAAAGTCACATTTCCTATGTGTGTACATGGGACAAGTAACTTTATTCTTTGGATGCGGCGGTGTGTAACCTATCCATCCGCATTGGAGCAGCGTTATGGGTCTAAGCTCTAACCATTCTCTTCAAAAAAAGAGAGGGAAGGTATATATATAAGGTGGTGAAGGTATATACGACCTCGCACTGGAAAGCGCAGCGTTGGTAGGCCCCAACGAGGTGGACTGACGACCTCAAAAAGGTCGCGGGGAGCCGCTGGATCCAAGCGGCACAAAATCGTGGATTGTGGCGAACCCTTAAGGAGACCTATGTTCAGCAGTGGACGTCCACCGGTTGAGAAAGAAGAAGAAGAAGGTATATATACAGAAGGTGTATATATGCCCAGCTGTGATCAGGCCGATATCTTATTTTACTTATAAACTACCACACATAACATTGGGTGCTCTTTATCGCAATTGATATCTCTCAAACGTTTTAATAATCGATATATACGCATTTTGCTATCGCGATTGACACAAATCTGCTAAAGGTCGAATCAAAGATCAATTCTCAAATTGACCCGAACCTATCAAAGAAACCGAAAACTTTGTGACGACAATTGTCTTAACAAAGAATCAAAGAATTCTTTAAATTATAAAGGTTATCAAAGTGCATGTTATTTGTATGTACTGCGATAGCATATCAACTTGTTTATATAAGCTTGCTAATAGCAATCAAGATTTGTTAAATTTACACTTTCGTGAGTTAATGTAGATGTTTAGAACCGGCTATACTCATTTCTTATTCTATTTGGTTAGCCCGACTAGTTTCGAATCCATCCGAACTCCTCCCCTTATCCTAATCTAGGTGGGGCGGCACAACATGTTATAAACATGTTGTCACATGATTCGGCTACGTATTTTACGACCGACCGCCTGCCTAACGTCAAAATACATTTCTCGTATTTTACGACACCTCTGTAAGAAATGACGGTGGTCTATTCTACTTAACCGGATACCATACGGTGAGTCAACTTACCTTAGTCGCCTTTTACGACACCTCGGTAAGAAATTAAGGTGGTCTGTTCTACTCTACCGAATGCCACATTGTAAACGATATTAAATGTAATTTAATAAATAAAATAAAATAAAAATAAAAATCAGCATCGAGAAAGCTTCAGTCGAGACTTAACGTTCTAATCAATTCATCAGTTCTCATCAAATCGTCAGTCAGTTATGATAGTGAACGCCACAATTATCAATAATTTTTATAAAACTAATAGTATATGATTATGATGATGGTACTGTTTTTTTTTCTACTTAATTTTAGGGGAAACAACAATTAAATACTTAAATATCTAACTTATGTTGTAAACTCAAATCAATTAAGTTTCCTCTGATACAAAAAACTTACATCTATATTCAATGAGAAAAAAATAGTAATGATTAAAAACAAAGCACAAAATGAATCTTAAATTAAATTAAAATTAATAATCAAGTACAAAATAAATATGGATAGTTATCGCTAAAATTAATAAAATTGTAATTTTTCTTGAAAGTACACATTTTATCGTGCATAACGTCTAAATTTTTGCAATTATTATTGTACATTCTGCATGCGCGATAAACAAAATATGTCCACAATTTAAAACGACTATTAAAATGAGCTAACAAACTCCATAAAATACGAAGCAAGGTGAGAACGTTAAAGGAATTTGTAATTACTTTCGGCACTGGCTCACAGTAACATTTAAGTCAAACAAAATTTTACCGAAGTTAAAACTACAAAGTAAAAGGCAATTACAGTACTAGTTTCCCACGTGGAATTATAGCTGGTTCAAGAGTAAGTTGAAAACGGAGTGCGCCTGCCAAGTTATAATTACCTAGCGATCCAACTACCTGTAGGTAAAGGCCAATATAGCCCAATCTAGTAGAAAACAGTAGATTCGATTCCTTGACTAATCATATTTAAAAATGTATGATTTTCGACATTCTAAATTTAATGATAAATTCTACCGGAGATTTGTTATTAGGAATTGTTTGTTGTTTGTTTGGAACGATCAGATAAACGTTTCTAGTTCAAGCTTGTTACACGTGTTCGCAGGCAATATAAAATGAATGGTGAGGTTGAACCGATTAGAATAAACTAAGCTTATTTGGGTATTGCTGCGCTTTGCGATTTTGTCGTGGAGTCTATCTCCTGATGATGCTTCGGTTGCGGGGCGAAATGATTGTAGATTTTGTGATAGTGAACGGGTGTAGTGCTTGTGTATTGTGGCGGCGGTGGTGGAGGTTCGTGCATGTGTTTTATGAATCTTGCATGTATCAACGGATTGTCCACTCTACAATTAGCGTTATATATATTTTTTATTTTACTTCATAACGGATTATAGCAAAATTAGTATTAACATCACCAAGACTGTCTTAAGTCGAGAGTATTGTTGCAAAACAATATCATGATTACTTATGTACTATAGACCTCCACACATTAACGTCTTATTCTATAAATTAGATTAGCAAAAATACAAAAACATCTTATGGAGAATGAATGAATGTCCCACGGCGTCGAAACTTTAGTATATGTTTTTAATAACTTTCCTTGTCTAAACTAAATTTTAGTCCCAACGGATAGTATAACTCAAAAAGTTACAAATACAACAATTTTTATAGACTGCTCCATCGTCTCGAAAATAAATATAGTTAACAATTCTAGTTCTAAAAACAACCGATCGCCGCCCTACTAAAAAATTCAATAATGCCATATATATTTTTAACTGTTCCTAAAAGAACATCGAGATTTATTTGATCTTATATATGGCACTGCGTATCAGCTTCAGTTAAGCCAAATCTTATAAAGATTGACTAATTAACCGTGAAAGTGTAAAAGACAGACGGACACACAGACAGACTATCGCATTTATAATATTAATATAGTATGAAGGATCATAAATAGCCGTGTAGTATGCAGCTATAGACAACCACATTTCTTACCAAGATGTCGCAAAAGGCGATGTAAGTTGACGTCAGCTAGGCGGCCAGTTGTAAATTACCTAACCAAATCATGTTACAACATGTAGTGCCGACCCCACTTAGAGTGGGATTAGGGCAAGAAGATGATGTATAAAGGATTATAATGTTAAGTAAGAAATGTTTGAAATCCTGAAGGGAACTAACGTATTTGAGTTTATTAACACAATTACTATATCGGTCTTATTTATACAGGCAGCAGTACATCTCTTAGCTATGTTGACTTATAATGTGAACTTTCAATTCCACGTCACCTTGAAACTTTTGGGTTATTATCCCTGTTAATTAAATAGCACAAAGCTTAATACTACCTCCCATGAGATCATTTCGGTTTACCCCATGTTTGATTTAGATAACTGTTACACATACTGGATATTGAAATTGTAAGACAAATCATGAAGGTTTTGAATCATTTGAAATCTAAAAGGACCCATTTTATTTTATGTCATAAGAAGAAAGCATTTAACCATTTACAGTTGTCATAATGACCACTGGTGTATAACTAAGTCTCTAGTAAATGGCTTATGAACGATCTCGTACACAATCCTTCCCTAATCCTTTGAACCCTACACTTTAATCCCTTAATAAGTTCTACATCTACATATCATACCTTGGGGCTATGTGAAACCCGTGAATAATTGGTAAAGACCATACGGTCTTGTCTGCAATTAATTATATACTCTAAATTAATTATACAGTATATTGTATACAGTAAATTAATTATACAGTATATTATATACAGTATGTCAATTTTACAGTACATTATATACAGTAAATTACACAGTATAGTGTATTACAAACAGTAAACTTAGTGTCTTCCCTACAGAGCAATGGGTAAGCAGTGACATCCTGGTTCTGTTCTAGATAGAAGCTAAGAAATCGCTGAATTGAATCGGGAATTGCTGAGTTTACTTCAAATACTTATAAGCCAGACTGTTATTTATAATTTATCATGTCTGTTTTGTGATAAATCCAATCATAACTCATGAAAATTTGTATGCAACATGTATACCTTCTGGGGAGGAATATCCGATTAGAAAGGACTTATATAGGATACTTATATGAATATCACCCCATCCAAAGAATAAAGGTACATGTTCCATATATAAACATAGAAAGTAAGTATTACTATCCCAATGCTTGGAATAGGCCTCTTCTCTCCGTTTCCGGAGAGAAGGTTTGGAGCTAAGACCTACCACGCTGGTCCAGTGCGGATTGGTAAGTTACATATCTCCAGAATTCTCTAGAGATATGCAGGTTTCCTCACGATGTTTTCCTTCACCGAAAAGCATGTGATAAATTGCAATTATCAATTAGACACATAAGTTTTAACAGAAAAATCAATGGTGTCTGCCCGGGTTTGAACCCGTGACCTCCTCGAGAGAGTCGCATGTTGTTACTGATGGGCTACCACAGCTTAAACATAGTAAATGTAGCTTTATTTTTCGGATGAGGCGAAATGTTCTCTGTTTCACCATCTGTCTATAGCCGTACACTGGGATCTTGTTTTATTATTATTTGTTGGTAACTGTAGGAATCCAATTTCTGATAACGACGTATTACGATTGAGAGGGTATGACATAAATCAACCAGCAGCAAATATATATCCATTTGCAATCGAAGTGTGAACTCCAGATAAATTAATAAATTTCAGTATCAGTGAAAGCGTAAGAAGATTGAATTTAGTATTTCCTCTGCGCTATTCTTTTAATAGAATTATAGTGCAAAGCAAAAACACTCTTTTATATACCACGCTTAGTATTTAAGTGACCTAAAGAAAATTAAGCTTGATTGAGTTAGACACATTGTAATTCTCTAATTGGAGGTGACAATTTGGTGTGGTTAGATAAATATAAATAAATAAATATATGTGACACTTAAGCACAAGGTTGTCCGTTTCCAAAGTAAGTAACTTCATACTTGTGTTATGAGTGAGTGACAATAGGTGAATATATACATATATAATTTTAAAATACATACTTAAATACAAATACATACCCCAGGCTCGAGGACCCAACAAATTGTTTATAGAAAATATTGTTCCTCGGCGGGAATCGAACCCGCGACCCGCGGAGCTGAACGTAGGGTCACTAACCAGTGCGCCAACAGGTCAGACATGATGACAACCTTTAGCTCCGGGAATTACTACTTCGATTCACGTCGAGAGACAATTTTTTCACATTCGTCGTTAAAAATTATTCCCAAATATTTCATTTATTATAAATATTATATTTATTTCAACTATGGGGTAGCGCGTGCAACTCCAGTATAGCTAGCCTACACAGAGTTCAAAATATTATCTTGCGCTCTATATCTAGCGTACCGTGGTACGTTTCAAATCAAGAAATACATCAAAATCTAAATATCACCACAATTAGGGAAGAGGTGCGAGGATTGTCACTTAAATATAAAAACCGTCTACTCAATCATCCCAATAACTTTGTCAACCAGCTCTTGGAAGAGACATTTCCCAGGAGGCTTAAAAAAAATTCTGTCCTCGATCTAGGCAAATGAGTCTAGACGGCAACAGATAGCGAATCCTAATGTGGATCGACCAATAGAAAACAATAACATGCAACAAATTTGCTCATAGTCCTATGACTGATCGCAGATGAATATTATAAAGCAAAAAAATATATATATCATTATGTATTATCATTTGTTAATTATAGAATAGTACAACGTACAGTGCTTAACGTTTAAAGTCGTTCACAATGGCCATCTGAAAAGATGGACAAAGGACGTCCTTAGCCCCTAATATGTGTGCTCAGGTGGGTGGTACGCGTGGTTATTAATAATGGCCGCTACGTATGAAGTGTCTCCGGACTACAATATGCCCTTTCACCTTTGTTAATGAGATTTTGGGGCTTAAGGGTTCTGAGTTAAGAGGATTACCTTGAAAAAGGTATAACTCTACCTAGTACACCTTCTTAAGATCTCAGCTTGAGAACAAAATTAAAAATTTAAATAATTGACTTGATTTTCAAAAACCGTGAAATTCGTGACATTTACTCAAGAGTTCAAAGGTACGTACGTAAATCGAGATACCTAGGAATTTTACATAAAAACTTATGTAAGAGTAATGTAAAGTCGTGTGGTATTCGGCTGAGTAGAATAGACCACCCTCATCTCTTACCGAGGTGTCGAAAAAGGCGACTAAGGTAAGTTGACTTTCTGTGTGGTATCCGCTTGAGTAGAATAGACTACCCTCTTTCTAATCGATGTGTCGCAAAAGGCGACTCTGGTAAGTTGATATCAGGCGGGCGACCAGTCATAAAATACCCAACCAAATCATGTGACAACATGTGTATAACTTGTTGTGCCGACCTCACTTGGGTGAAGACAGGAGAATTGCTTAACGGCCTGTATTCCAACCCTAGGCATAGGCCGCGTCTCTCCGTTTTTAAATAGCAGAAACCTACCACGCTGCTCCAATGGGGATTATAAAAGTAAATGCCAGCTCTATATGTACATAAAGATAATAAAAATTGTAAATACCCCTATACAAACTGCAACGTAAAAATAGAAATTATAAGTAATATAAAGAAAAAAAAATGTTAAGTAAAATAAGAAATGTAAATGGAAAATGTGTTAGTACATAAGCATAGTTTAAAAAAGTAAAAAATAATAACAAGAAATGATAAACCTTAGCAGTAATAGTTTCTGACCTCAATATCAGAGGAACTACAATAATAATAAAAACCAAAAAACAAATGGGAATTGTTAGGTTACACATTCCCAGAATTCTTCTCTCTCTAGAGATATGCTAGTAATGTATTCCTATCAATTAAAACTTGAAATTTTTAGTTAAAATTAATATTTTACAATTCAGACTGCACTTTACGGTGAACACAACGCCATAAAACTTGCAT
Organism: Morpho helenor; assembly: GCA_029227775.1. NCBI lineage: Eukaryota > Metazoa > Arthropoda > Insecta > Lepidoptera > Nymphalidae > Morpho > Morpho helenor. The sequence goes on from JARGCU010000006.1 coordinate 9,354,142, forward strand.
GTTATTTAAGAATCCCTAACCACTTGTATTGCCAATTTGCAAAGCAACATAGTGGTGGCTTCAATTTTTTAGTGTCTCTAAAAGAGAAGTAGTTTAGTCTATTATTAAAAATTATGTAACTCAAAATTCAGTGTTACAGTCACACCCAGTAACAATTCTGTTCTAACAATTTAGTACTGGCTTTGTGGGCGCAATTTTATAAAACTGTTTCAATATCATTTCACGGTTCAAAAGTTCGTCAAAACACGTATTGCCTCTATTTTGAAATGTTCTTAAAATACAACGTTCATTCTTAGAAATAAATAACATTATTTTCCGTCCTGCAATACTTCGAATATATTAAATATTAAATATACTTAATTAGCTACAGGCAAAATCTAAACAATGAGGAAAATATCTGAAACAAGGATCTATTAATTTCCATATTGTGGTTAAAAAAGAATCCTACTTTTAGAACAAAGAACACACTAAGAACGTTAAAATATGTAAGAATGTTACTGTATATATTTACTTTAAATGATATTACTAATTACAATTAATTATTTTTTTGATACTAGTTTTTACCCACTGTTGCGTGGACTTTTTTAGTGTGATAGGTCGTTAAAAGATGGCGCTTTTCAATGTCAGCCTATTCTAACGAATTGATACGATTTCTATAGCCCATATGTTATTCGTGTGTATAAAAAATAATTGTTCCAAATTTCACCGATATTGATTCAGCGGTTTCGACGTGAAAGTAGGAAAAGTACGCAAGTCGTTTGTGGGTTTTGTTATAAGATTCTATAATAAAATTCCGCAATCAATTTCAGCTTTGCCATTACAGCAGTTTAAAAACACTGTTAAAAAGAGGCTGATACAGAAAGCCTACTATACTCTTGAAGATTACTTAGAAGATAAGAATGTGTAGATGCTCTTTGAACTTGTACAAGACAGCAACGAATTAATGTAAATAGTATTTTGAATTATATTTTGAAAAGAGCAACCGCCGAGTTTCTTGCTGGCTCTTCTCAGTAGGAACAGCAGTAGAGTTGACGATTCAAAAGTTTACAAGTTTATTTGAATAAAGAATAATTTGAATTTGAAAGAGTGACAAACATACATCCATACTCACAAACTTTCGCATTTAAAATATTAGTAGGACGACACAAAAAGACCAAGCGAAATTGGTTGGTGCATATTTGAGACTTTTGCAAATATAAATATTTCAAATAGATATAATACTACCTGTTCAATAGGCCGAGCAAGGACACGCGGAATCGGTAACAAGTACAAGTGACATTTAACTGTCGGTTACCTTCACTTTAAGAGCGAAAATACATTAAACTTAATCACAGCATCGGGAATAATGTCACTAGCTTCGATGCCCTTTAAAAGTGAGCGGTTACCTGTAACAAAAAAACATTACAATTCCACCAATGTCATAAAGACGAAAGTTTGACGGTTTGTGTTTTGGTGTGTGCGTGAGTTTGTATGTTGGTAACGCTTTAATTTAATATATTATTATACTCGTAGATACTTTATCGTACTTAATCTTAAAATTCGTCTCACATTCTGCACCAATAATATATAATATAATTATATTATTATATAATATATGGTACACTTACAGACACGGTCGTCCATCCCCAAAGTAACTTAATACTTGTGAAATGGGTGAGAGACAACTGGTGAATATGTACATATATAATTTTTAAATACATACTTAAATACAAATATACACCCAGGCTCGAGGACCAACAAATTGATATATAGAATGTTGGCCTTCGGCAGGAATCAAACCCGCGTCCCACTGCGCTAACGGGCCAGTCAAGAGTAACAATTTGAGAATAGTTTTTACTTAATAGAAATATAAAGACGTTTAATAAGAGCAATTGAGCCGTACATTTAATAGCGTAATATTTTGTAGAGTATATGTGTATCTATGTTTCTGTGTGAGGGAGAGAGAGAGAGCGTGTGCGTGTTTGCCTGCCTGCGTGTGTGCGTGCGTGCGTGTGAGCGTTCGTGCGTGCGTGCGTGCGTGTGAGCGTTCGTGCGTGCGTGCGTGTGAGCGAGCGTACAAGCGTTCGTGCGTGTGTGTGGTATATAATTGTCTCAGCTCTACCACTAAGTATAAAACAATCCTATATATCAAACTATAATCAGAATTCTCTCAAGTTAACAAGTTCACGATATACTGAGCTGGTATATTTGTGTTAGCTATTCCGACGCTGTAACACGGTCCGATTATTCAAATTATATTATTGAAGGTGGCAACAATACACGCAAAACAATACGTATTACCTGTATAAGCCGGTATTAACGATGCCAATTAGACCGTTGCTATTTGTTTCAAAGACCTTGTGATATTCATGCCACCGTGATTAGCGTTACATCATTACAATGTCAAAAGGCTATTTGAAATGAAAGCGTTTTACCTTTAACCGGACATTTAGCATACATATACAAACATACATCATTCCTTTCTAATACAAGCTACCCTTAAATATAAAGGATGTGATGGCCCATCGGTAAGACTGTGGGATTCTTTTGAGAGAGTCCTGCTTTGAAATTCTGAGCGGGCACCAACATCGTTAAAACTTATACTTATAATCATAATTGATAATAACGCCGTGTGGTATCCGGCTGAATAGAATAGTACCACCCTCATTTCTTACCGAGGTGTCGTAAAAGGTGACTAAGGTAAGTCAACCCGCCGTGTGGTATCCGGCTGAGTAGAATATACCAACCTCATTTCTTACCGAGGTGTCGTAAAAGATGACTAAGGTAAGTTGACCCACCGTGTGGTATCCGGTTTAGTAGAATAGACCACCCTCTTTCTTACCAAGGCTTCGTAAAATACGACAGAGTTAAGTTGACGGCAGGCAGGCGGCCGGTCGTAAAAACGCAGCCAAATCATATGACAGCATGTTTATAACATGTGCCGACCCCATTTAGAGTGGGATAAGGGCAGGAAGATGATGATATAATTGATAATTAAATAAGGGCATTACTGCCCTACTGCCTGCGCATCCTTGGTAACAAGACTCAGGATGTGCAGGCAATTGAACGAATTTGTCAGTAAGAATACCTCAATAGATATTAGTGATAAAATTAATTTATTCAAGAAACACTTATACAAAGCTTGAGAATTGACGTAATTTATACGTCCATTCTCAATGCAAAGCTATTTTACCTAAGTAGTTAGACTTCATATTTTCTATTTTTTTTCTTCTAATTTTAGTTATAATAGTTATTGTACGTTTGTTACCTTTTAAGCACGCTGTGACTACCTTTAATTAGATTTACATGTTATTGGCAACCCTTAGAAATATAACCATGTAACTTTAGTTACACATGTAATTCTGTTGGTAGTTCTATGGAATAAATAAATAAATTAAATAAATAAAAATAATTCCATTATATTACGCGATTTTTGATAAAGGAAAATATCCTGAGGAAATCTGCATATACCTAACGATTCTAGAGATATGTGGAAACTACCTAATCGTGTTGGAGCTGCGTAGTAGGTCTTAGCTCCAACATCTCGCTAAAAACGATAACGGAAGGCCTATGAATATAAATAAACAAATATGTTCGAAAGTTAATGAATTGAAAAAGCTTTTAACAAAATCATGTCTCTATTGTTAACCGTTGAGGAGTTCCCTCGTCTGGAGCTAATCCTGGCAGCAGCATCAGATCACTTATCCTAAACATGCATTATCATGAGGGCTGGACTAGTGTGTAAAATTTCAGCTTCATCGGACACCGGAAAGATGGTCAAATTTAACTTGCAAGAAACCTTTATATAAACTTCATACAAACACAAATACAAGTCAAGTTAAATAAAAGTTTTTAATTTAGGCAATACACTCCATAAATATCATATAAAAAATGATTTATAATATATTACTGCGAATTCAAATACACATTCATCATAAAGTTTTATCCGTTTATCCGTTATAAGTTACGTTACGAGTTATAGCTAAGGATGGCTTTCAAACTTTTTTATATTTGTTTAATGTGCCTTGATAGTCCACTTACTTACTTTTACTATTTATTATTTTGAAAAATAAAAAAAAATTGGAATAATATTGCACAATATTGGACAACATTGCAAATAAGGGAATAACTGAAATTTGAAGCCAAAAAGGAAATGAGATATTTGAAAAAATTGAAATAAGTAAGTGGATAGATCAGGAGCAGCATTTGGTTCTGACAAATTCTAAATAAGATGTAAAAGAGAAAATTGGATCCAAAAGGAAAATAAAATACATACACCATGTCAAGCATGAGATTCGCTTTATTATCGGATTTAAATGCTAGAGTTTTTACAGTACAATGTGATTTTCTCGAGCTGCTATACCAAGTTTCATTAATTCATTACGTTACATCTCTTAAGTTCATCAACTACTTGTGTTATTTATTCGAACAGATGTATTATGTTTTATTCATTTCCTTTTAAAAGTCTTCACATTTCAATTCTGTACACGCCTATTCATTGATGAGGGTAAACGGATTACTCTCAGAATATAATCCAAATAAAATACATCGCCAAAGCTATGTAAGCCGTCGCTGGCGGCGCGAACAAATTATACCTTATGATACACTTCTTACAAACACCAAAAATGTACGGTATAACATTATGTCATTTATTCTATATCGATACATTTTTATTTTTCTTTCATTTCTTTTGACTCTACCTTATATCTTTTATATAGATCACATTTATGGAATTGTGATTTAAACCAATAATAATAAGTAACTCTTGCTGATCGGAATAAAATAATATACGTCAAATCATAGATTAAAGTACATTTTTTATTCATTTATTTTATTTATTTATATTATTTTATTCATTATTAATCATAGGAACATATAGAGTAAAATCAATAGTTGTCATATATCAAAAAATATTTAATATATCTTAACATATTGAAAAACACATTCTGCCGCAGATGATTGTGACAATAAGTCGATAGATTGTGACGACAAGTCGATAGATTGAGACAACAAGTCGATAGATTGTAAGAACCAGTCAAACACGATTATGAGAATGTGTGTCATAATCGTCTTTCTCACAATCATTTATGTGACATAGACTCACAGATAATTGTGACTACGAGTCACAGATGATTGTGACAACGAGTCACGGTTGATTATGACAACGAGTCACAAACGAATGTGCTGCATGTACTCGTATGAATAAAGTCACTTTTATGTTAAGCAATCTTGATAGGTGACCAATATTTGCGTAACCGTGCACCCTTAAACTTTTCACTGTACTTTGGTGAGCATCACGCTTTCAGCCTGGTTATTATCACAACCATCTTATAGTAACGGAAAACCTACGATATAGTTTATTCTATCTATACAACTGGCTTATCCCTAACAAGTGACGGAGATCATACTGCAGTCACCATGTATAAAAAGAGGTTGCGATACTAACGTTTGTAGAATGCTAACGAACCATGGTTAAAATCATATAAAAAAAATACATAGGTATACATGTTAGTTCGAAGATATAGGTCCATAACGTTTGATCAGATACTATTCGATGGAGCGGAAATCGAAAGTATCCTCCGGATTCTTTCCGGAATTTCAATACGAAGGTATCCCGCAGTCTTTTCATGTCTCAAAGTCGAAGAGTTCAATAGATAAAGTACCCTTTGAAGATCCGATATTATAATTCTGTACACGCCTGTCCTTCGATAAGGGTAAACGAATTACTCAGTATGAATCAAATAAATTACGTCACCGCCCTATAGACGTGGTTTGCGGCACAAAAGGAATATTTGCCAGGATAAAAATTCATAACCGTATCGAAATAAAGGTCACAATTACTTTGTTATTTATAAGAAAACGTTGGGTTTATTAAGAAGGTGTACCCAGATTTTTGTTGTTATGGATAAATCTTGTTTAAGACTTAGCCTCTCCTATATAACTTTTTGTTATGTTTTCGATATAACTAAATAATGCTTGGTAGAGACACTTTTTTATAGAGTTACAAAATGTAAAATGATGATCGCTATTAAGATTGCGTACTATTATTAATCCCAATCTAAGACATTCTATGCGATATTTGGAAAACAATTAAGGCATTCGCATTACGATTGTCGTGAAGCATATCCTCTCGTTGATGCTTCGGTTACGTGGTAAAACGATCGTAGAAAATGTCGTAGTGTATGTGTGTAGTGCTTGTGTGGTCTGTTGTTGGTGGCGGCGTTTTTTGATATGTAACTGGTCCTGCATGTATAATTTATGTGAACGTTGATTGCTGACGACACTTAGCTTTACATAGATTTTCTTAACAAACGTGGATTAGAGCAATATAGTTCTATTGTAACTTCAGGTTTATTTTTAATCCTTATCAACTTAAATATTTTAGATACTTATAACATTTCCTGCTAATTTTTTTGATCCTTAACACTTACATCATTATATTTACATCTTACAAAATTGTCCCAAAGTTTAAAAAAAACCCCCGCCAAGGAGTAAAAATGATCGGACGTGATAGATTTAGCCAAAACAACGCATGGCCGTGGTGTAAGTAAATTTTATTTGTTATTAAATGGTAACTAAGTGGTGCCTACTCGGGCCTAGAACACGTGCTTTAACGTTTCAAGTCATAAATATGTTTTACATTATTATTTAAAATTACGAGATACTTGCACAGTGAAGCATCCAGTGTCGCGCTCTAAAAAATCCGCCGTCACGATGGCGTGATAATGCAATTATGTATATATAGCTTTGTCATTCACATGTTGCTGACAATATTATGCGGGTACATTGATATAACGCAGATGTTGGAAAAGTACACTCACACTATAAGCAAAGCAAATTATAACACAGCCTAGAAGCTTGAGCATCTAATCATCGTGTGACTCAACGTTTAAATCAATTCATTGCAATATGGCAAGCTCCACTATTTATTTTACTTACTTGGAGACTCAGTTCCACTATAATTGATTCGAACATCTCTCTTCCGCTATTTGAAATCAACGTTATCGTGATCTTTTAACACTACCATGGTACATGGAAATCGCACTATCCATGTGTGAAGATCAGTCTTTTAATATCTAAAAATGCTATTGATGATCCAATTCTCGGAAACGTAATCGCTGATTATAGCCTAATAAAAAACAATTGTTATCAGGTAGAGTTTGTATACAAGAACTATGTATGTATATAGGCTTAGAATGCTTATTGGTGAGTAAAGTAAGATGAATAGGTCTGATAAAGAATCAAAGAAGACAAAGTCCAAAAATTCGATGCCCTAACAAAGTAATAGCAAGTTACTGATAAAAAATGATGTCTAAAGGTATTCTCTTTTCTCCAGTACAGGTATAATAATATACCGTTACGTTTAATATTGTTCGACCCTGTACAAGATAGAAACATTAAATGTAAATAGTATTAAGAATTGTATTTTTTAAAAATAGCAACCGCCGAGTTTCTTGCTGGCTCTTCTCGGTAGGAACAGCTTACCGAACCAGCAGTAGAGTTGACCATTCAAAAGCACTTGTTTACAAGTTTATTTGAATAAAGAATATTTTGAATTTGAATTTTGAATTTAATTTCAGTTTAGCTTGCAGATAGCATTTGTATAGTCTCTACTTATTTACTTTACTGCAAATTAAATAAAAATTTGCAAAGTTTTATCAGAACTTTGGATAACTAAATTTTAGCAATATAAATAATTAAGGTGACTACATGCATTCACTTTTATAGAAGAAAAACAATATTTTAAATCGAAGCGCTGGCGATCAATGTTGAAGTGGTATATAAATACATTCGATTTTTTTCTGTTCTGGCGTATTTATATACATAAATTTATACGGTATCCGGCTGGCTGAATAGAATAGACCACCCTCATTCCTCCACCGAGGTGTCGTAAAAGACGACTAAGGTAAGTAAACCCGCCGTGTAGTATCCAGCTGAGTAGAATAGACCACACTCATTTGTGATGGTAGATATCGTAAAAGGCGTCTAAAGTAAGATGACCCACCATGTGGTATCCGGTTAAGTAGAATATACCACGCTCTTTCTTACCGAGGTTTCGTAAATTATGTCTAAGTTAAGTTGACGTCAGGCAGGTGGTAAAAACGCAGCCAAATCATATAACAACATGTTTATAACATATTGTGCGGACCCCACATAGTATAGTGGTAAGGACGACGTATACATAAATTTACATACATATGTGGTTTAAAATAAGTAATATACACGTAGTATAAGTTTGTGAAATACGCACAGACTCAAGGAATCAGTGTTAATTAACTAATCGCATACACAACTCTAAAGCGAATACATGTCCTTTGTGCAGGGCGATATGAGAGCGTGTGGTTTACGTTCAGACACGCACAAAGGCTTGCGATTAGCATCCCGATACGATCATAATGTCATGTTCAGACATAAAGCTAAGTAAGCTCTTAGATACCTATGCGAGCCTGGTACCTGCCATTTTTTTAATTTCCCTTTACTTTTTATTTCTTCATATATACAAATAAATAATCTTTAATATTTCAATGATTATATATATACAACATTGTTGTATATTCAGATTATATATATACAATATTGTTGTATATATATAATATGAATTTCAGACACGGCACCAACGATTTTCAAGAAATTCAGTATGTAAAAGGTTTCGGAGGAGATATATCGATTTAGCTACGTTTTATTTAAAAAAAAGGCCGCTTTATCCCTATTTTTAGGTATTGAAAATCTGTTAAAATATTTTTTTAAGAAAACAAGGGTTAATTATGCTGTCATTTGTAAAGTTGTAATAGCTTAGTTAGGAAAAGGACTAAAGAAATAAAAATACATATTATCAAGTCCCAGATATCACCAGTCCTTTCATCCTATTTTTATTTTTTTCAACAATTTATTCAATGTACTTAATTGGATAAGGATTAATGCTGTATTGTATAAAAATTGCTTTGAACATAAGGCTTATTTTTCGTAAAAAAATGCTATTGTGGGTAATCCATAAGAGATAGACATATACCATCGCGGACTTTTCTGTAGACCTTTTCAAGGTGTACAAATACATCATTTTGATAAATCTCGTAGGGTTTAGCCTGCGTTTGCAATGTAAGCGGAAAAAAATTTAATTATTTACGACATCACATTAGAAACCTCAAAAATTACAGTATTTCTCTACTCGGTATTGAATGTTATTATACATACAAAAATTCCTCTTGAATCAGTCTATCTATTAAAAAAAACCGCATCAAAATCTGTTGTGTAGTTTTAAAGATTGAAGCATACATAGGGATATATGGACAAACAAAGAATGTGACTTTGTTTTATACTATGTAGTGATTATACGTTATATATAAATATAGGTACTTTGGATATAATGGAACTCACATGGATTATCCTTGATATCGATTATTCTTGTGCTGTACATACTTGCAGTGATATCCAAAATGAAGAGCAACTAGTAGCGCAACAAAAAAATAAAAAAAAATATAATCATAGAAGAAATACGACTGGAATACAAAATTGTGTCATTTATTTACTGTGACAGTTCCACAATAAGAATTGATAATAACTCCTAAGATGTATGAATAACTCCTAAAGGGATTTAGGGCCGGTCTCTATTCAGAGAGATATTGAATCGTGCGGTTTACGCCCGGACGCGCACAATATATGCTATTAGAATCACAATACGACCAAAATATCCCACATTTTCGTGTATCCTTAAGCAAACTCAATACTGTAGCTACATAATACTAAAGATCTACTATAGATCATGATTAAGGAAAGCCGTGTGATATCCGGCTGAGTAAAATATACCACAGTCTTTCTTAGCGAGGTTAAGTAGACGTTAGACAGGCGGCCGTAAAATACCTAGCCAAATCATGTTGCAATATGTTTATAGCATACTAGTACCTAATATCCCGCGGTATCACCCGCGTATTTTTTTTACACCTTATTACATTATTATAACGGATCCTTTTTTTAATTTAATATAGCCTATGTTGTTCCGTAAAGATGCAGCTTTCCAATGGTGAAAGAATTTTTGAAATCAGTCAAGTAGTTTTTGTGTGAAAACATTACAAACATACATAAAAAAATTTCCTCTTTATAATATTAGTATAGATTGTGGCAAATCCGCTTAGAGTGGGATAAGGACAAGGGAATGATTATATGATCATGGTAATCTATTATACATATAATAAGAAAAATATGCGGAGTAAATCTACACACGTTAAATCGACATGAGGAAAGAAAAATCTTCAACATAGCTTAGTGATTCGCGTAGATAAAGTAATGATTGGTCGGTGCATAACGGCTTAACCCAAACCCCATATTAGTAATTTTTAAATCTCCTCTACACACGCAATCGCAAGGCATGTAAACGCTTAAAATATATTTATGTCAATAATTGAAATCTAGCGGTGAAGTAAAGAAGTAATCTCTCTCTTTTTTCAAATGCTAGTAAGCCAATTACATAAAACATGTTTAAAACATGTTGTGCCGACTCAACTTAGATTGGGGTAAGGGCAGGAAAACGGGGTGCCAAAGTGGTCGGCCTCCTCGTGGCGCACCCTGGGCAAGCTTAGTCTTGGCGAACGGACCACTGAGGGGTGGCCAATCCAGTTGTCCCTCTGATTAGCAGAGGGCAATCTGGACGGGCCAGGGACTTCGGGGGGGTTGGGGTGAGGTCCCTAATGAGCGACGGGTCCAGTTGGGCTTACTCTAAGTCTGGCTGGACATGGTTACGGCCACCGTCGGCGAAACCCGGAAGCCCAGCAATGGGAACGGGGACCTTCGGGTTGCGAGGAAGAAAACCTCTATAAAAAATTACCCGGTGGGGGCGGAAACGCCCACCAAGGCGTTGGGGCCCCTACTTGGGGCGCGATCTCTCCCTGTCGACCGTGACATAGCAAACACGGTGGGCAGGGAGCGATCGTGGGCAGCGATGGCCTCCCTTAGCTCTCCGGAGGGGGGCGGAGGGAGGCGGCGGATCGGTTCCACGAACTGTTGTTCTGGATCCAATCTGCTGCTGGTGAGTCCAGGTGTTAGTGACTCGCCCAAGCCCATCGTCTGCCGCCCTAACTGGGGACCTTCGGGTGTTCCGAACGGGGTACATCGGACGCCTGGCTCACAGGTCCCCGAGGCGGTCGGTGCATCTGGTGCTCCCGATGCACCGGTTAGCGGAGGGGGGCTTCTCTTTCGAGGGGCCCCTACCTGGAGGTGTTTATTCTCTGGGATCAGAGCTGTCGGCGGGATGGGGGCAATATGTACAATGATACCCTGTCCTTGCCATCGGCAGCGTGGTGGAGCACACAGGTCGTTTTAGTCGGTGCGAGTCCGACATAACCGCCGCCTGTCCCCGTCGGGCGGCGGTACCCATAAGGGGTTTTTTCCTGTATAAAAAAAAAGGGCAGGAAAACGATGATGATGATGATGACGTAATTTACTAGCGTCAATTCGAATTTCCAATATTCTTTGAAATTACTTGTACAAAAGACCACTTGTAGCTTCGGGTGTCTACAAATTAGATAAAGTAAGGACATTGGACTAAAGATATCAGTAATACAAGTACTAAAACTTATATTAGCTTGTGAAGTTCAACCTGTTGAATATCGTACATAATTAGTAGCGAAATACAGTAGGTACCTAATGAAAGTCGTGCCTTGTGTTAAGTGGATGCATATGTAAAATACATTAAACATGTACATCCGGCGACACGACTCGGCACAATGGACGCGATTAAAATCTGAATGGAAATGGCATTACCATCAATTGTATTGTAAAAGTTGTGCAAGTTCTTAGTCTTTATAATGTCCTTGAAATTACGTGTGTAATACACACACACGTATGTGTTTAATCATCCGTTTTATAAAGGACTATTTTAGGACGTCTATAGAAGTAGACATTTTACAAGCAACATGAAAAATCAGGGGCACTTGAATGATGAAGGAAACAAACTTTTATTATTATTATTATTTATTATTTATTTCTTTTTAAACATATATTTAGAAAAGAGAATGAAAAAATAAAAAAGCACATGTATATAGGCAGACTTATCCCTAAAAGGTATCTCTTCCAGTAAACCTTTGAGTAATAGAAGGAAAAGGACAAAAATTGAAGAAGAAAGAGAATACGGGTAATATAGAGAAAAGAAAAAGTTTATATAAATTTAACTATTTAATCTGTATTTTTTTGTTGTTTGTATTTTAACTATTAACTATTAGTAGTGGTAACTATACCGGAATATTTTAGGTCAAACACTTCGCAAAAAGAACTATTTTCACATATTCTTTATCATGCATTTTATCTTTTTGGGTGGTTTTAAGTGTAAATATATTCGTCATTCAAATTGACTTAAACATATAATTTTATTCATCAACTCTACTGCTGGCTCGAGAAATTACTTTCTTTATGAGTACTAATAAAACACCATTATAGCGCAATTAAATAGGTAAAGTGCTTTATTATTTTCGTCCAAACGAGCTTTATAATAACTGAAAATACTCATTTCACTCAAGGCTGTTATAATTAATGCTGAAGTTATTATAGTTTTGCTTGTTAATCTCCGTTATACGCCCCGAACGCTATAATATATAGTATACTACATACAGGAGTATAGTATAAGTTCAATTTCATTAATATACTAGCGTAATGATAATCTCTAGCTTAAAATTTTCCTCTCTTAAAATAGAATTTTAATTGTTAAGAATTGCAAGTTTCTTGCTGGCTCTTCTCGGTAGGAATAATTTTTCAAACCAGCAGTAAATTTGACAATACAAAAGCATTTGCTTACAAGTTTAGTTGATTAAAAAATATTTTCACTTTGACTTTGAAAGAACACTTTGTAAAATAATATTGTTATTTTTGTTTCCAAATATCAATTTAAAAATAATCATTAAAAAATTGACGAACAAAAAATTGTTCTATTATCAAACCATAACTGAAAGGAATCTATCTATAACTAAAAACTGTGGTAAAAGCTTTATATTGGATTATTTGGATGGCTTTTATATCATATCCTTGATCAAGTAACCAATCTAAATCTTTGTTAGATGTAAGATATTAAGCAAACTTTTATATATTTAAATGAGTAATCTTCTCTATTCTAATCTTGTATGTATATAAATATATAAATATATTTTCCGAATCTCGGAAACGGCTCCAAAGATTTTCATGAAATTCGGCTTGTAGGGCGTTTTGGGGGAAAAATTAGCTAGGTTTCATTAAAAAAAAATGTATTTTTATCCTGTTTTCGAGACAATGTTAAAATTCGTTGAATTCAAAAGACAATTGCTTCCAAATGTAAAGACATGGTAGCTCATTTAGGGCTGTCTAGAGAGGTGAAAATACCGAGGTTCGAGCACGACACCTGCCCAACTATTTTTAATTTTTTTTCAATTTTCATTTTTTTATATCTTTTAAAAAATTACCAAGCAAAACTCGGCCACTCAAGTACTAGTACTTAAAAGCATAATACTCCACGGCATCATATATTAACAATAATCTTCTTTTACTTCCAATATACGTCCAGCACTGATGTATTGATTATTAGTCTTCTGTTATTAGGCTTTGTTGGCATTAATAAATCCATATATTTAATTTAAGACAAGTCTAGATCTATGATATAAGAAAATAAACATAGATAACTTAATTAGGTCTTCTGTGCCTTGGCATCGGGTCAACTGCATCCGGATGTAGGTCATGTTGACAATCGTAACTATTTTAGTGTATCAACTTTGACATTAACGTAGTTGTAATGATGTCCCAGTTTATTGTCATATTGAAATAATATTAGCATTATATAGTTATAGAGTCATAGAAACGTTTTAGGAATGATATAAGTTTAGTACATTTTAATGTAGAATTTTTCTTCTGTAATCTAAAAATCAATGTAAGTTGATCTGTCGTGTTGTATCCGGCTGAGTATAATAGTCCACCGTCATTTCTTACCGAGGTATTGTAAAAGGCGACTAAGGTAAATTGACTCGCTGTGTGGTATCCAGCTGAGTAGAATAGACCACCCTCTATCTTACCAAGGTGTCGTAAAGTACGACTGAGGTAAGTTGACGTGAGGCAGGCGGCCGGTCGTAAAACACAGCCAAATCATGTGACAGCATGTTTATAACATGTTGTGCCGACCCCACTTAGAGTGGGATAAGGGCAGGAAGATGATGATTAATTAAAAGTACTATGTAAAAACTTAGTCTAGGAAGAGGGGGATCTCCTAACACAAGCATTTTCATGCTCAAAAGGAGATCTCATTTATAACAATTTGCAAGAATGTATAGTACATTCTTAATAATGATAGAAATCATATACAATGATATAAAACATATAACATATACAATATCCTTGTTAATGAAATAAAACATTTTTGATTTTGATTTTTATAAGGGCTGGTGATTGATGATGACATATTTTTAAATTGTTGGATTATGGATAGCAGTACCCAAAAAAATGAAGCCGTCGGACAATGGTCATATCCGATTAAAAATAAGAAGAATCTATATGATCTCTTGCTAGACAATCGTTTATTGATTTAAATAAATCATATTATTGTTTGTGATTTGTTGAATCGAGATAAAATTGTACTCAAGTATGTAGGTGCGGTTTTCCGGCATGAACATTTAACGGTAATAAATATAAAATTGTAAAGCGTTATGTGAAATTGTGTTTTGCGGTTGGGTATGGAAAGTCTGGGATATATGCTTTCATAAAATACCAGCTTCTGCCCGTGATATATAAATGTCCGTTACTCTTCAGGTTTTTAATTATTACCACATGAAAAATCACGATGCTTTTAACCGTGAATGTGAAAGAACTTATTATCCTTCTTCACATCAAAAATAAGTTATCTCGCCATTACAATATAATAATACTAGCTGTGCTTTGTCCGTGCTGAAATTAATGTCACAAAGTTTTTCCCGTGTAAATCCCGACCCTGCGGGAAATCTTATTTAATGTACTAATAACCTTAACTTTCCTCAAGAACTGCAGTAAAAAACGCATAAAAATCTGTTCAATAGTTTTGAGAAAATCTATCACATAGAGCTTTTGGAGACTTTGTTATATAATATGTATTGGAATAGATTAATTAGGCATATTGAACTATTCTAATTTTTTTTAATGATGAGCTATAACCTCATATTTTTATATAGCAACTAGCAATTGCAAGCGACTCCACCCGCGTGGAAAGATTAAAACCGTAATATAGTCTTTTGATAACCATAAAAATGGTAATCGTGCGTTAACCTTAAAAGCTAGACATGCGCAGTCGCAATTTTTTACTCAGAACTTTTAGAGGGAAACAATTTTGTTATACATGATTTTTGAATAACGATCACCGTTTACTCAGCGCACGCAAGGAAAGCGGCAAATTTTGCCGTTTTCGTAATATTTTTTATTGCTGCTCCTCTCCTATTAATCTTAGCGTGATGTTATATATCCTTTAGCCTTCCTCGATAAAGGGACTATCTTACACTGAAAGAATTTTTCATATCGGTCCAGTAGTTCCTTAGATTAGCGCATTCAAACAAACAAACTCTTCAGCTTTATATATTAGTATAGATAGTTTCATTTTTTTAGTCTAGAGTTTCTTAGAGGTATTAAGTCCTCAGAAAGGTTTGAAATACAAATAAATGGCTCGACTTAATCTTGCCTTTAGATTCAAAAACTCTAAAGGCCATGAGTTTTGCTAGTTTGCAAAGACTCGAGTCCTTAACAACATTAGCTATAACATACTTGTACATAGTTCGCAGGAAAGTAACAACCATGCCTACCCACTGTTCTCTATAAATAGTACACCCATAAATTCCCTATTTGTGGTACGGCAAATTACTTTTCAGCTCTTTTGTACCGTAACGGCGGCCATAAAACAGTCTATTAAGATCTATTTGTGAACACTTCATAGTCCGAACTGAGTTATATTAAGAGACTAATCAAAGTGACTTCAGATGAAAAGTTCAGTGACTCGTATGACCCATTTAATATCAAATATCAATAACAGGATATAACAAAAGTGAAGTAGATAGCCTATACTTTTTCATTACTGAAGTGCTATTCGCTCTTTAAGTATATTGTTAGAGCTATATATCTTGAAAACACTAGATATCTACTATAGAATTTGGAAGTAAAACAAAATCGAGCAAAAAGGAATATAAATGTCAAAAAGCATATAAAAATACACATAGGTACGCCCTGGATTTGAAGTCATTAGTCGAGCAAGAATTGTTTACTTCGTTGAATGATATGAAATTATGTTTACAGTAATAATTTTTTTAAGGATTACATTACCTTATAATAAGTTGTTGTTCAAACCAGGTCAATTACTTAAGTGACGCACGAAGTAAGCAACAATACAAAATTATATATGACGTTACTGAATTTTTTTATTCAAGAGACAATAGGCTTTTCATAGAAAAAATCATGCAACGAAAATTTAAGAGGTATAAATTTATATTCTGTGTCGAATACTGACATTCAAATGCGGCTCTTAATATTAAATTCTGGATTCTAATAAAGTTCATATGATGCCCTTTTTTATCAAACCACTTTACATTAAATACGCTGTAATCCTATTTCGCCTATGTGTGTGAATGTACTCGATGTGTGTGTTTAGTATGAGTGTTGTGGATGTATGCATTGCGGATGTGTTAGCGTGTGTGGTGTGTGTGTGTGTGTGTGTGTGTGTTTAAAACATGTAATAAAACAACTGAGTAATTTAAACATTATCAAAACTTAATTTATAATTTAAAAAAAACAAAATATAAGATCTGTAATAAATTTTAATTTCTTGTATATTTTGAGATATATTATATATTATTATGGTAATCATTTATAAAAATTCTATTTCTTTTAATTTCCTTTATATCATAATTTTACTTTTGATTTTTAAATTTCTGTTCGTTTTGATTACTGTTGTTTCATGATTAAAGCGTAAGTTCAACTTTGTCAAATATTAAGAGAAATATTACAAAGGTAAAATCGCATAATAACCTGCGAAATTACTAATATAAGGATTAATCGCGAAAGTTTAAAAATAAATTAAGAAATTTTGCCTTATAAGATCTTACAGAGTAATAGAAAGAACTTTTTTAATCCATCATTTCCTACCCCCCTTTTCGATCCAGCAAGTTCTGATTCGATGTTTACTTTGAGAACAGGTGCTCTGCGAGTTATTGCTCATTTCCACTGAATAATGGGGCACGCTGTCCCACTTTTTAGTCGATAACTCATAACTTGTACAGGGAGACTTATAAAATGCAATAACTGGTATTAGAAAGGAATTCTTACTTTATTGCTGTCTGTAGAGTTATTATTTTCCAATAATAAATTTTACTCATCATTCTCCTGCCCTTATCCCACTCTAAGTGGGGACGCACCATGCTATTACATGATTTGGCTAGGTTTTTTACGACCGGCCGCCTGCCTGATGGTGGACTATTCTACTCAGCCGTATACCACACGGCGGGTCAATTTACCTTAGTCGTTTTTTACGACAACTCTGTAAGAAAATAGAGTGGTATTTTATGCTCAGCTGGATACCACACGGAGGTGTGGTAATTTTATTATTTCTTTTTAAATACAGAAATGAAAATACAGCGCTTTTGTTTGAAATTCTTATGATATTTTTGTTTTCTTTAGATGTTTGGTATTGAAAATACTGAATGGAATTTGCGACTTCTTAAAGGTTTTCATTTTTTATATAATAGAAATTATTTACATTATAGCCTTTATAGCAATTACTTACGGGAAAAATGTGAATAAATTTTTAAACATCATTTATATTTCCTGTTACAGCTTTAACGTTATTATGATGGATGAAAGCTTTATTATATGTAACCTTTCATTCTTGTCGCTTGTGAAAAATAGGCGCGAAAAGATCATTTAGAATTCATGGCTCATTTTCCGACATTATTTTCAATCCTTCTTTTATCACAGTTAGTTCACCGTTTACTTTAGCTACAGCTTGTCGAGGAGGCTTTGATAATAATGTGAAGAAATAAAAGTATAAGGTTTCGTTATATGGCATTTAAACTTAACTTTACATCCCTACTAATTTCAATTTCTATTTTTAATTCAGTTTTCACCGTGAATCCGCTGAATCAACATCGATGAAATTTGGCACAATTATTCCTTATACAACGGTATATATAAGGCTAACATATAGGCTATAGAAGTCCAGTTAATTCAACAGGAATGGGATGACATTCAAAAACGCTGTCTATGTTCAATAGATCAAGGTTTTAAAAAAGCCTTCACTCTTAGTCAAAGTCATGTATGTAAATTAAAGAAATAAGTTTTATCTTACGCTTTTTGCCTTATAAAATGAAATGTATTTATTTGCAAGCAACAAAGGCTCATCATAATGTTAGTAACAGACTTATAACTATGATAGTAACTTATTATCTACGAATTAACGAATAAACACAAAATAAATAATGACAAAAAATAAAGAAAAAATAATCACAAGAAAAAACACAAAAGACATAATGAGACAAAATTTAATAAAACGATTTCAGTTAGCCTACTGTCGCACATATATCGAAAAAGTTATTTTAAAAAAGTTTTTAGATATTTTAGCTTTTGTTTGTTGAATAAATTTAACTGACCTATGTTAATGTATATTTCATATGAGTCATACGGTTTACTTACAATTATTATTAAACTATGCTCTCGAGAAACCGATAAATCTCACTCAATATTCCCGGTTCAAGCTAATTTGCTAATTCTTCATTAGCTTTCATTCATGCTGGTAAAAGATAGTAACTTATAAATGAAATTAATATAAAAATGAAAATTAAATTATTAAACTGGACAATTAATCCTGCTTCAAGTAAATTAAATCAAATTCATTAAATAACTTTTGCAAAACTACGCATAGGAGTTATAAAGTTTATTCGCGAAAAATGATGACAAGATGGCTCTAAAAAAAACTTTGTTGACTATACAGTTCATCGATCTTGTGCCCGGAAATGGTTTTCAACTAGGCTCCCGACACATACTGTCACCGAGGACGCTATTGAAAAAACATTGACCCAGAAATAGGGGCGCTTTTTGCGATCCCATTCCTATATTTCTCTCTAAACGATTCTATTGATGTTATTGAGCTTCGCGACACGCCCTACGTTATATCACCATGTTTTTCCAACGATTAATGGTGTAACAAATCAATCAAGCCAGTTTAACATTTAAAATCCAAAGAGTATTTTAAGAGCATTTTATTAGTCAAATCTTATAGTAAGCAATTTAGATTTCATCTCTAAGTTGTACCACCTCGTAACTGACATAACAATTATTTGTCTTTTAACCTATAATGTTAATATTGAGTGAAAATCAAAGAAAGGAAACGAGGAAGCGTGATGCTATTCATTTACCTTATTGAATTTTATTATTTACTAGACATATGCTGATGTAACACATGATTTTAGAATAACTATTACCATTTACTCAGCGCACGCAAGGAAAGCTTTAAATTTTGCCGTTTTCGTAATATTTTTTATTGCTGCTCCTCTTCTATTCATATCAGCGTGATGTTATATAGCCTATAGTCCTCCTCAATAAATAGAATTTCTTACACTGAAAGATTTTTTCAAATCGGTCCAGTAGTTCCTGAGATTAGAGCGTTGAAATAAATAAACAAACTCTTCAGCTTTATATATTAGTATAGATGTATAAGATACGCCAATTTACTATTGGATAAAATCACATAAGAGGCAAAGGTGTAACCCAAAAACCGTGGAACTTAGAGTAAACTATTAAAAACTGAAAGTAAATTAGCGGCGAATTACATTTACAACATCTGATAATCTCCTCTCTTTTTCATACATATTGACATTGCCGTTTAGCCATAAAGCGTAACAGACAAACAGAATTTAGCATTTATAATATTATTAGAAATTAAGTCTTAATTCAATTTAAAATGAATAATAAAAAATAAACGAATGTGTTTAGAAAATCACGCCAGGCACCTTACTGTGCACCAACACTTTTCATTACGAATTCCAACGACAGAGTGATTCTACCACCAGTTCGAAACACTTATACACTTGTGAAGAACTGGGAAGAAACTCAGTGATCGCTGCCATGACGAATAGCAATTATTTGAGGTTAGATTCTAATAACACAAAATACAAAAGATAACCAAACCACCAACCAAATACTACCTCCTACGAAACCCGTAAGCCAAAAGAGACTGAATGACGTGTAGCCCGTTGTCTTATATAAGCTGTCATAGCTTAGAGATCTGGATTCCTAACAATATTATCAGTACACGAAGACCTATGATCAGTTACACAAATATTTCATGAATGTAAATATATAAATTTTAGTGAGAAATATCTTTAACAATTACTAGTTTCTAGGCAAAGTTTCGTTTTATGATACGCCATATAAAAGTCGTTATTGGAACATATAATGTATCCAGCGACTATTGGATTTGTGCCAAATTCGACTCTTTAAATGCGCAATCGTCGATTCAAGACGTATCGGCGAACGAAATGAGAAAAAAAGCCAACTAAGTCACTTCTTTTGAACAAATTGCGTAACAAGCACTATTATTCATAGACTAGTACACAATTAAATTTTGTTTAGCTATTTTATAGGGATTGCTATTTGCATTTAACTTTATTTTTATTTTATCAAAGAATATTGGTATTTTTTTTATTTATAGACTAATATTAAAAGATCTATAAACATATTTTTTCGTAAAATCAGTTTTTTCTGATACATAAGTTTTTCGAGTAAAACATTCGATATTTCGCGCACCCGAATATTATTCTGAAATCACTTACCTGACCTTACAAAAGTAATAATAAAATTATTTTGCTATAATCCGCGATGAAGTAAAATAGAAAATATATATAATGCTAAATGTAGAGTGGACAATCGGTTATCGATGCGACAAAATCGCAAAGCGTCTTTGCGATTTTGGTCGTGGAGTCTATCTCCTGATGATGCTTCGGTTGCGGGGCGAAACGATTGTTGAGTTTGTGATAGTGAACGTATACAGTGCTTGTGTATTTTGGTGGCGGTGGTGGAGGTTTGTGCATGTGTTTTTTACGAATCCTGCATGTATCAGGTATGATAACCGATTGTCCACTCTACATTTAGCATTATATACATTTTCTATTTTACTTCATCGCAGATTATAGCAAAACAATTTTATTATTACTTTTGTATTATGGATCTCCGCAAAGTAACGCCTAATTCTATAAATTATTCCTTGGCCTTGCTGTAATAGCTGCTTGTTAAAAATATATGGGATAGTTAAAGTCGTCCGTCACCAAAGTAAGTAACTAATACAATTTTTTTTGGGATAACAGGTATTTACATATATAACTTTAAATATATCCCCGACCCGACCGATATCTCCCAGACCCGACGAACAAACAAATTGTTACCAAGTAAAATTTGAAAACGAAAGTCAAATATGAAGTGGGTACTTGACCTTTTACTTAATTTTTATAACCCATTTAACAAGAACTGATAGTCCTTATCATATGTATTAAAACAAAAGACAAGAGGAACCATTTTATTAGTTTCGATAAATCACGAATGGTTAATAATATGTTTCACCATGACTACTATCAAAAATCTACCACTAGAAACGTATAATTCAATAATTAAAAATCTGAGTCTACCAAAATACTAAATGTTTTATATAAAAAAAAATCTTTTATTGAAATTCACTTTACAAGACAACTCCAAAAGGCATTTTGGCGTGTATACTGTCTATACTGGGGTAATAATTGGTGAACTGGTCTAAAAATCAAGGCAAATGTAATAATATATGAGAAAAGAGACTGCAAAATCTATATTTATGTAAAAAAATATAATTGTTTTATTCATATTTATTTTTAAATCGAAAACACATTTACGACAATACGGCCTTCCTAACCTCTATTTGTGAGCTTTTAGTTGGCAACGTTATAAAGCTTTCGCAACGCAGACCTTCAGTTAAAGCTCTGATGAAGAAAAGTTTGAGTGCATGTATCAACGAATAAACTGATGGACATCGACTATTGTATAATTTATTATACAAAAATATTTATTTCATTACAATAATTCATTACAAGAAGTACAGATTGAGACCTTCTAGTAAGTATTAGAAATACTTGTGTCAGAAGGTCTCGCTCTTTCATAACAAAGGTAAGTTATATGAATATTAAAATGTGTGGGTGTATGTTGTGTGTGTGTGTGTGTGTGTGTATGTGTGTGTGTGTGTGTGTGTGTGTGCATGTAGATCTGTGTATTTAAGATGTATATTGTAATAGAGCTTCCGTATCTTTATAATTTCTGTCTGTATCGAGCTAGGATCGAGCCCCACCTACCCTATAATTTTTTTTAATTTTTTTGAAGCAAGGCTCGGTCAACCTGGTACTAATTTATTAATCTGTATAATTAGTTAGGCATCTATTAAGGTAATTTACAAATATAATCACACATAGCGGGCGGGTCAGTGATAAGACCCACTATCGCAATGAGAACTCAATATTTCATTAATAACTTAGGTTTATCAGCATCGTTTACTTACATATATATATAGATAGCGGAGACAGACTGAGACAAAATTCGTGTTAACTAACCTCCACTATACTTGCAAGAACTTTTTTTAGCCTCTCACATACCTTGAAAGTCTGTAAAATGACTGACGTGTTTTATAGCGGTCAAGGTTAAATACTTCAAACAGTTGCAGCCGAATTCGATGAATCAGAAAGACATTTATATTACCTGTAACAAAAAAAACGGTTATGAGTACGGGCAGATAGCGACACTTAAATTCAAATTCAAAATATTCTTATTCAAGTAAATTTGTTACAAAGCTTTTGAATCGTCATCTGTACTACTGGTTCGGAAAGCTGTTCCTACCGAGAAGAACGGGCAGGAAACGAGTTTCCTAATAGAATAAGACATGAGGATACATTACAATATACTTTATTGCATCACATCATCATCCTCCTACCCTTGTCCCACTCTAAGTGGGGTCGGCACAACGTGTTGTCACATGATTCGGCTAAGTATTTTAAGACCGGCCGCCTACCTGACGTCATTTTACCTTAGTAGCCTTAAACGACACATCAGTAAGAAAGAGGGGTGGTCTATTCTACTCAGCCGGATACCACACGGCGGGTTAACCTACATTAGTCGCCTTTTACGAGACCTCTGTAAGAAAAAGGGTGGTTTATTCTACTCAGCCTGATGCCACACCGCGGGTCAAACTACCTTAGTCACCTTTTACGACACCTCTGTAAGAAAGAGGGGTGGTCTATTCTACTCAGCCGGACACCACACGGCGGGTTAACCTACCGTAGTCGACTTTTACGATACCTCGGTAAGAAAGAGGGTGGTCTATTCTATTCAGTCGGATACCACACGGCGTACTTTATTGCATCATATAAAATTCAATATAGACAGTAAATACAAACTTATTAACTAGTGTTACAATAAGGCAGCGGATATCCGGTTTCTATACATAAACCCACGATAGTTTAAATGCAAAAACTCTATAAATTTAGTTTACAATGTAAATCCTAGAGAGTAACTTTACAAGCCCGTTCTTATAGTTGTTTTTGTTTACTCGTGGTCGCAACTCCGGGACATATTAAGCCAGCCGCAGTGAAGTTATATCATGACTTCGTGCAACAGTATACGGGCATATATTGTTTGGTAGCGACTAGTTAGTGGACGCAACTTCACTCATGTACATAAATGTTGAAACCTTTACTTTATTAATTAACAATCTGTTACAATCCCACGGCTCAGCATAGATGTGTATTTATTTATGTACCATAAAAAATGTTGGAAAAAACATTATTGGAAAAAAAATGTAGAAAGGTCAACTTATCCTTATGACAGAGATCTCTACCAGCTAACCTACGAAGTGAGACAATTTATAGTTAAGGAATAGTTGGTACGCAGATATCAAACATTATGAATTAGAATTACCTTACTAATAATATCATAATTTAACAATAAATACAAGAAAGATATATAATATGTGAATGAGTATTTGTGTGTGTATATATATATATAGATATATATATAGGGTTGAAGCTAAGTCCTACCACGCTGCTCTAAAGCTGATTGGTAACACAGAGATATGCAGGTTTCGATCACTGAAGAGCACAACGCAAAGAGTAATTCATAACTCGTAAATCGCTTTCGCAAATCCCAAAAACAGCTTCCTTACCTAATAGAAGTCAATTATATTTTTGGACCATCAATTTTACTCTTGTTTATTCTTGAAGCACAAAATTAAAGCGACGATAAAAATATAATTTTTTATCGTCGCTTTTATTTTCATGTCACGATTAATTTAATTCTAGCCTTGTTATTAGAAACTAGATAAAACGAAGTGACATTATGGACGTAAAGTGTTACGTCAGTTAAATTTGTGACGATCAAGTAAGTTGTCGGCAGCCTCTATTAATTAAGCTAATCTGCTTTATAATATTTCATTTTTGCTAACAAAATCCAGGTAATAAGATCTTTTCAAAACACCAATAGAAAATAAATAAAAGTTTAAGTTTTTACTTAAAATGAAAATATCTGGGTGACCAAGCATTGCTCGGTAATTTTTACAAAAAACAAATTAAAAAAAAGAAGAAAATAATTATTTAGTTGGAGATCGATCTTAGGTATGTATGTACATTTCTCGAGACTGCCCGTTCCCCGAATAAGCTACGCTGACTTGACAGTTAATGGCAAAAATTCAATTCAATATAAATTTGAGTATTTTTAATGCCCAAAAACAGGGATAAAACTAAATTTTTTTACATAAAACCTAGCTAGATCGATATTTCTCCCCAAAAACCTCCTAGGGTTTTGAAAAATCGATCTAAAAAGAAATCGATCGAGAAAAAAAAGGAATTTCAGTAAAATCGTTGGAGCCGTTTCCGAGATTCCGAAAATATATATACTATAATATATACAAGATTAACTCATTTAAATATTAAAAATATGGTAGATTTTAGTCTATCGAATATTTTGGTAACGTAAAATTATAATGTAAAATAATGTAAAATACACCCTCATTTCTTACCGAGGTGTCGTAAAAGGCGACTAAGGTAAACTGACGTCAGGCAGGCGGCCAGTCGCAAAATACCTTGCAAATAATTATCAATATGCTTAAAACATGTTGTGCCAACCCTACTTGGAGTGGGATAAGGGCAGAAGAATGATGATTACGTGTCAAAATATTGTGCATACTACGATTAAAAATCGAATAAGGTGAATGGCATTAATTATATCATGATCATTTGACGGTCGCCAAACCCGTGTTAGTCGCCTTGCCAGTCATTCGGCAAGAAGATTTACTATTAGGTGAAGTGGGCACTTGGGAAGACATATTGGACCTTTCCCCTCCCACCCTGGCATTTTTAATAAACGAAAATTAAGCCAGATTAAAAGAAAAAATATAAAACACATTTTTATCAAAGAATATAATTACATTCACGCTGTTTATAAAGGACGACGAGTAAAAAAAAAATTGTTTGCCTATGATATTAAAACGAAAAAACTTATTGAGAAGAATTTATAAGTTTTAGGTGATTTTCTTTAATGAGAGTTGGTTAGTATACTGTTTATATAGCTTCTAGTTTTGTGCATAATTAATACTTGTACTTACTGCTTACTGTTGTTCAGTTATGTAAATTCTAAAGAAAAACGATCTATGATATTGTTAGCAATTTAAACATTCGTATAATAAGATAATAATAATTGTATTAAGCTTAGTGTATTAAGTATTAATATTGACATTAGTCTCAATATTGTAGTCTCAACTTAGGAGATTTAAAAATGGAAGAGTAATTCAGTTTGGCGGCATTCTGTTCTGACGAAAAATAATTGTTATTAAAGTAATAAAGTGTTTAGGAATTGTTTTGATATATTTTGGAAATCTTTTTTAAGTATTTTAATAATATGAAGCCATAAGTGTGTTGGGTGACACTTATGGCTTGGATATATGAAAACGGTAATGGAAAAATTTCGCTAATTTAAAAATAATATTATCATAAGCCGCGAGAGAAAATCTATGTAAAATCTATATATACGAGTATGTGTAAGTGAAATTTGAAATCTATGTGAAAACTAAATAAAATGTATGTGCAAATAACACACACACATACAACACAACACACACATATGTGAAAATTACACATAGATGATGTCATTAGATTCTCAATAATATTAAATATTTTATTAATTACGCTATAGGCTTTCATTATTTCGGTTGCAGATATTCGGGAAGTCGATTTAGTTGTCTAAAATAGCGGCATGTTTCTATCCTAGAGATGAATAAAGTCCTTCTTTCTGTTTTTACAATGAATCTTTACTACAAATTGTTGTTAAATCTTTTAATATTATACTTATTATAAAAATTGGAAGATCTAACATTTTAATTGTCGAAAATTATTATAGGCAATTAAATTTCGAAATTTTCATTGTTTCTGTTTTGATATTCATGTAAATTTATTACGTGCCAGAGTGTCGCTTGATAAATAGCTTGAAGTATTTTCTGTAAGATTCGACTAAATATAACTCAATTAGTACAAGCCTATTTAATAATAATTGTCTGATAACCAAGGAAAGATAAACAATACTGTAACTAATAACTTAAACAGAGATGTACAAGTTGACTGATATAAAATAAATTACAAAGATAGTGGGGACGTGCGGGTAGACGATTGATCGTAAACTAACGAAATTATCATTCGTATGATAAGATGTAAACGCGTAATAGTTTAATAGTGTTCGGGGTTGAACTATTGAACTGGGAGGATACTATAGGGGTATAAATAAAACCACCGTATGCACCTTGATCTTGAGTACCACTGTACTAAGATGTGGAACCGACGTAAATATTATATAATATAAATAATTAGTATTTTACTGGTGTATTAGTCATCATGTTGACAAACATGTTGTCATATGATTTAGCTACATATTTTAAGACCGGCCGCCTGCCTGACGTCAACTTACCTTGGTCGTATTTTACGACTCCTCGCTAAGAAAGAGGGTGGTCTATTTTACTCAACCGGATACCACACGCCGGGTCAACGTACCTCAGCTAACTTTTACAACTCCTCGGTAAGAAATAAGGGTGGTCTATTCTACTCAGCCATATACCACATTGGCAATGTAATGTAGTTAATAAAAAAAGCTACAAAGGTAATAATTAGTCTGTGTTTACTCACGATCTGTTCAATTTTACTGGTGTATTAGTCATCATCCTCCTGCCCTTATCCCACTCTAAGTGGGATCGGCACAACATGTTACAAACATGTTGTCATATGATTTTGTCATAGCTACATATTTTAAGACCGGCCGCCTGCCTGACATCAACTTACCTTAGTCGTATTTTACGACTCCTCAGTAAGAAAGAGGGTGGTCTATTTTACTCAACCGGCTACCACACAGCAAGTCAACATACCTTACACGCCTTTTACGACACATAGGTAAAAATGAGGGTGGTCTATTCTACTCAGCTGGATACCACATTGGCAATGTAATGTAGTTAATAAAAAAAGCTACAAAGCTAAATAATTAGTCTTTGTTTACCCACGACCTGTTCAATTTTACTGGTGTATTAGTGTATTAAAATATACCAAAGTTATGTTGAAAATTACGGAAGTTAGCCTATCTGCGAAATTTGATTACATGAACATACATCAAATTAATTATTCCCGTCTGTAAACTTGGTATTCAAAGTTAATAATTCGTTTAAAATATGTATAGGAACTCCGTGACGGCACCGGGCATAAATCTTAGAGTATTTTCTTAAGAAATTTATGTGCGTTATTAATGATTTTGCTTTAAAGCAGGGGTGAGCAACCTTTTTTATCTACGGGCTAATTTCGATTTTAAAACTTTTTGGAGGACCGCACAAAATGTAACATTTTCTAATAATATATTATACAAAACTTTATTTTTAATAAATTGTAGATTAAAAAAATATTGGTGCCGAGTGGTATCCGGCTGAGTAGAATGAACCACCCTCATTTCTTACCGAGGTGTCGTAAAATACAGCTAAGGTAAATTGACGTCAGGCCGACGGCCGGGGAGTAGAATAAAAAAGTATGAAATTCAAAAAAGTTAAATGTACTACCATTTTATTATATTTTTTTTATAGTAACATAATATTAACCTAACATAATTACAAAATGCATAATGAGGTTACTTCTAAAATTTTCCCTTAATTTGTAAATAAATTGACACAAACTTGCAAAAAGTATAAAACCTTTGCTCGAGTTAAAATATCTGTGTACCCTTTGAATGGCAGTATCATTCAAAAGTTATGCTATAATCCGCGTTTGTTAAGTAAATCTATGTAATTATAAGTGTAGGAAGCAAAACCGTTCTTATACCTTATACAGGATTAGTTACCACAGGCATCACAACACCACCACCAACAAAACTCTACAAAAGTACTACATACATTCACTTCGACAATCTCTCACAATTATATTTTCTTATTAGTATTTTTATTTTCTTAATTGCCCTAATAAAAGAAAATTCTATATTTCCACTTATTGACCTGAATTTTCAAATTTGGAATATCGTGATTTAAAAATAAAGTAATGAAACACAATCTGACAATGGGTTACACAGGTCTAACCTCAAAAAGGACAGAGAAACCCTTTTCCTGGCAACGCGTTAGTAAATGGCCGCTATTTTATTTTTGATATTTTGAAGCACATAACAAACGAAACGTGTAGGTCTTAGTATTGTACGGTACACTGTGTGCTTAAGCATTCGTACCAAATTACGTTCCATATTGCTACTGTTTTGTGCCAGAATATTGCGCTTGGAGTGCTTTGGCTCAACTTACGAGCATACTGACGTGTTCATATTGCCCTATTTGTTAGTAATAAGGTACGTTGAACGTCCATTCTGTATTGTGGGCAAGTAGCAATTCCAAGTTATTGCTGCCGCATTTCGAATTTCATGTAACAAATTCTTAACAGCATAAATGTTTGTTGAAGCGCGAATAGACGATTTTTATTCTATTATAAGGAAGAAGATCCTTGCTAGCAAGACTTCGGTCGAGCCCTAACAGTATTCTAAACACGTTAATGTGTAAGATGTAGTCGCCCATATATGCACGTTTCAAGAATGTCTTGGTGCGATAGTAGGCTGACACTTGAATAGACTTATTAAATTTTGTCTCATTGTGTATTTTCTGTTTCTGCTTTCAAATAAATACTTTTCATAAATAATATTACCTGGATGACCAAAACATGCTTGGTTTTGATTTTGACACATCGTGAATAAAAATAAGTTCCATTGGTTTATTATAGATGGCGTTTTGATTGTAATCATATTTATTTCCTCCTGAATTTATATCCTGTTGAATTAACAGGATTTCTATAGCCTATATGTTACCCCGCCGTATAAGGAATAATTGTGCTAAATTTCATCGATATTGCTTCAGCGGATTGGCCGTGAAAACGTAACAGACTAACAGACAGACAGACAGACAGACTTTCGCATTTATAATATTAGTAAGGAAGTAAGGATATGTATTTACAATTCGAAATTTGAATATCAATGCATTGCACCAGTTTTACGTTTGTATAAACTATTTTTCAATTATAAAGCGATTGTTGGAATATGTGTAATACACAATGATCTAAAACGTATATCAATAGAAGCCACAAAGGAAATTCAACATCTCTATTGCAGAGTACTAGTCGCAAATCAACCATCATTAAAACCGGTTCGAGAGAATCAATGGTTGTGCCTATACAAAGCCCTTAGATAACTCGATTTCAATACGTTGGTTCAGAAATTCGCATTGAATGGAACGACGATATGAATATGAATTATATCATAACGGAACTTGTCATCCCTTGTGCAAAATGGGAACGAATGTCGCCAAATATTTTATTATTTACTAGCAATCGCTAGCGGCTCCACCCGCGTGGAAAGATTAAAGCATATAGTATTTTGATAACCATAAAAATGGTTAAAGTGGGTTAACCTTAAAAGCTAAACATATGCTATCGCGGACTTTTATTTATAACTTTTAGAGGGGAACAATTTTGTAATACATGATTTTTAATAACTACGCGTGCTGAATAATAATAGTACCACCCTCATTTCTTACCAAGGTAAAAGACGACTTAGGTAAGTTGACCTACCGTGTGGTATCTAGTTGAGTAGAATAGACCACCCTCATTTCTAACCGAGGTGTCGTAAAAGGCGACTAAGGTAATTTGACCCACCGTGTGGTATCCGGTTGAGTAAAATAGACCACCCTCTTTTAGAAAGAGTGTCGCAAAATACGACTGGGGTAAGTTGACGTCTGGCAGGCGGTCGGACTTAAAATACGTAGCCAAATCACGTGACACCATGTTTATAATATGTTATGCCGACCCCACTTAGAGTGGAATAAGGGCAGGAGGATGATGATGAATTTTAGGCACCCTATAGCGAAGAACATAGGATATATATATATATATATAGCGGATACCGCACGGCGTAGTTATTCAAAAATGCATTACAAAATTGTGCCTAAAATTCGTGGCACATAAATAAATGTACGCTTCTTAAAATCTCATTACTCGGCGGTCCAACTCTTCTCTTTTTATACGTTAAGTAGAACTCAAACTAGTTAGTCTCGTCAAACTCAATTTCCTTACATTTTCAATTTCAATTCAGCATATTCCTAGCGCTCGATCTCGAGTCGTCAGCTAGCTTTGACTTGCTTAGCCGAGAGCCGGGTACATATAATAAGCTTGCGACTCAACGTCATTTTTTGCCATTTTAACAGTATTTTATACCTTTCTCCATTAGGAATTAGTTCAACGTAAGGACTGGTTTCAAAAGAAATATTTCTTGCAGAAATTCTGTAAGCCTAATTCAGAATAAGTACGGACGTAAGAAATGTTTACTTACTAGCCGTGTGGTATCCGTCTGAGTAGAATAGACCACCCTCATTTCTTACCGAGGTGTCGTATAAGGCGACTAAGGTAAGTCGACCCACCGAGTGATATCCGGTTTAGTAGAATAAACCATCCTCTTTCTTAACGAGGTGTCGTAAAATACGACTAAGGTAAGTTGACGTCAGGAAAGAGGCCGGTCGTAAAAACGCAACCAAATCATGTGACAGCATGTTTACAACATGTTGTGCCGACCCCAACTAGAATGGGATAAGGGCAGGAGGATGATGTATGAAATGTTTACTTAATTATAATATTTCACTTCCTTTGCGCTAAATTAAGCGTTTTTATTCCCTCAAGAATGACTGTTAGCTGAATACCACACGGCTTTTTCGGTAAATAAAAACATCTTGAGGAAACCTGCATATCCATAGAGAATTCTGAGGATATGTGTAACCTACCAATCCGCATCAGAGCAGCGTGGTCTTAAAATAAATAAATAATAAATAAATATATGTGACACTTACACACACGGTCGTCCGTCCCCAAAGTAATTTAATACTTCTGTTATGTTATGTTAGATGAGAGACAATTCGTGATTATAAACATATATAATTTTAAATACATACTTAAATAAAAATATACACCCAACATATTATTTTTATAGAAAATGTTGGCCCTCGGCGGGAATTCATTAGCTTAAGGCAGGATCACTACCCACTGCGCCAACGGGCCAGTTCCTAGCTCCAATGTTTCTCTTCAAAAACGGAGAGAGGAGGTCTCTGTACCCAGGAGTGAGTAAATCAAGAAATAAAGCAAAATTGTTACTTAACAAAACGCTATTTTCACGGCAGTTACTGAACTCTGAAACAACAGTTTCGGGCTAATTCACTTCGATAAGCCCGAACTGAACTTTGCACAGCGAAGCGTAGTGGAGGGTACTCGGCTAACACAACAGAACAAAATGGATTGGCTCGACTAAGTTCCGTATTAAACTACTTGACTATATTTTTTTCTGATTTAACTACTAAGTTGCTCGACATACGACTAAAAGTAAACTGAATTAATCGCAATAAAATTGTAAAATACATAAATGTTAGCGCACACTATATACAATAACACGATATAATAGGAATACCACAATTCCCGTTCCGAGATGCACTTCTCTTGAATGACGAACAAAGACTAACTGTCACTGAAACGTTTTATCAATAAGAAGACTAAATCGGTAACAACAACGGCACAGTGCTGCCACTGTTTTAATCAAAAAAGGCGCAATACTCTTGTTTCATGACCGTGTTGCTATAAAATACAAAGCGGAAGTCAATGGCGACAACATAAAGTTTTTAAAAAGGTAAAAAACACGCTTGATATAAAGCGTGTTTTCATCGATATCTATATCGATATAAAAAATGAATAATGAGGGAACGACAATTATTAGTATTATTTTAAAAAACCTTGGGATGCTTTGTGATTTTTATTGTATCTATTTATATAATAAAAATTATGAATGTGTGTGAATTTTAATACATTTTTATCGCGATGTGACCTGTATGATTTTAATGAGTAACCAAAGTCAAAATGTCAATGACATAACAACCATCCATTATGTTAAATGAATCATTATCCTTTTACAACTGGCGTTTGCGGTTGAAACTTGCAGTTGATGTCATAGCCAATGGGTTTTGTCTGATCATAGAAAAGCCTCTACGGGTTAACCAACTATATTACATAGTTTTTCATGAGTCATGGTATTAATTAAAATATTAATTACAAAACCTCTTATGTTATGAAGTTTCAACCCAGCGGGACTGTTAATCATAGCACGCTCTCACATATTTTGTCAGTTATATATCATCATCCTCCTGCCCTTATCCCACTCTAAGTGGGGTCGGCACAAGATGTTAAACATGTTGTTACATGATTTGGCTGCGTTTTTACGACCGGCCGCCTGCCTGACGTCAACTTACCTTAGTCGTATTTTACAACACCTCGGTAAGAAAGAAGGTGGTCTATTCTACTAAACCGGATACCACACGGCGAGTCATCTTACCTTAGTCGCCTTTTACGACACCTCGGTAAGAAATAAGGTTGGTCTATTCTACTCAGCCGGATACTATGGCGGGTCGACTTACCTTAATCGCCTTTTACGACACCTCGGTAAGAAATGAGGGTGGTACTATTCTACTTAGCCGGATACCACACGGCTAAAGATGAGAATATCATACCAATTAAAAAACACAAGACAGCAACTTGAACTTGAAAACAATGTTAAAAAAAGCTCAGTAAAACACGTCGCGCTTGAAGCGGGCACGACCTTGCTTCGCTGGCAAGTTTCCATGTAAGCACTTGCAATGTCGACCGGAGAGTTACGGAAGTGGACAAGTATAACCGTTAACTGATACGGCACTGCAGCAGCTTTATTGATTCAACCTTTAATAATAGAATCTCTATCAGTGTTGCCAAACCCAAGAAACTAAAAAACAACAATCACCATTAAAAAAAACCGCAGAAAACAGTAGGTAAAGTAAAACAAGGCAGATTTCATACTAAACTCATACAAATACAAACATGTTGTCAAATCATTTGGCTACGTATTTTACGACCGGCCTGACGACAACCTAACTTAGTCATATTTTACGACACCTCGGTAAGAAAGAGGGTAGTCTATTCTACTCAGCCGGATACCGGCCTAAGTAATTGCATACAACAAAAAAAAACAAAATATTTTTTATATTCCCAAAAGATTATTATTTGCCAATTATTTTAAAGCTTTTATTTATTTATTCGGATGTCCAACAGCATTACACATAAAATAATCCAACAAAATATCCTATATAGTTTTAAATTATGTAGTACCAATTATAAGAGACAACAATATTACAATTATAAGTAATTACAATTAATAACAATTTAAACCTAAAAAAAAACACAAGAGAATAATGACAACAAAAAATTATTCGATCGAATGTTTTTTTTTTCAACTTGTCATAGACAATTTTTTTACGAAAAAATAATTTAGTAACCTAAAACAGATCATAGTGCCTAAAATATAAATAAAAAGAACAAAATACAAACACGTTTGACATTCATTGCTATGGACACAAGAATAACTAAACTTAACACGTCCCAAGCTAGACTGTGAATTTCAAAACTAGTCCATATCGTAGTTTCCAATTTCCCGTCATTTCCATTTTTGATTCAGCAAATGCCGAGAGCACGAGTCGTGTTAGCTTTGAGTTGTTAAGAGCCAAGTGTCGAAGCCAATAATTTGCTTGAACTTGCGTGAACATGTTTTGTTTTTCGAGTGTTTTTACGTTGCCTTAGCGTCTTTACAATTGCCAACCTTGCCCGCGGCGCTCTACCAACATAACAACGAGATATGGATTTTCTAACCAGCAGCGGTGTTAGCTTTGCGATAGTATCAGATTTCCATTTGCCAATACAAGTAATGCGAATACGCTCTACGTTACAATAAATTAAAATAATTATTATACAATCATATTCCGTGTGGTATCCGACTGAGTAGAATAGACCATCCTCATTTTTACCGAGGTGTCGTAAAATGCGACTAAGGTAAGTTGACCCGCCGTGTGGTATCTGGCTGAGTAGTATAGACTGCCCTCATTTCTTACCGAGTTGTCGCAAAAGGCGACTAAGGTAAGTAGACGTCTGGAAGACGGCCGATCGTAAAATACGTAGCCAAATCATGTTACAACATATTTATAAAATGTGCCGACCCCACTTAGAGTGGGATAAGGGCAGGAGGATCAAGAAAACCCAACTCATCATATGGCTCTTATTATATAACATTAAGTACATGATCCCTTAATAGAAAAATTGATGTGCTTAATTGATATTTGCAATTTATCATGCGCCGTTTGGTTGAAAAAAAACATTGTGAGGAAACCATCGAATCTATAGACAATTCTTAGGATATATGTAACTTATAATCCGCCTTACAGTAACTTGTTGGGATCAGACCATTCGCTTCATAAAGTTCAAATTCAAATTCAAAATATTCTTTATTCAAATAAACTTGTAAACAAGTGCTTTTGAATCGCCAACTCTACTGCTGGTTCGGAAAGCTGTTCCTACCGAGAAGAGCCAGCAAGAAACTCGGCGGTTGCTCTTTTAAAAATATAATTCTTAATATTATTTACATTAAGTCGTTACTGTCTTGTACAGGTTCAAAGAGAGCTATATCCACACATTCTTATTCTTCCCTGCAGTCATCATCTTCCTGCCCCTATCCCACTCTAAGTAGGGTCGGCACAACATGCTATAACATGATATGGCTACGTATTTTACGACTGGTCGCCTGCCTGGCAATACCTTAGTCGTATTTTACGACACCTCGGTAAGATACAGGGTGGTTTATTCTACTCAGCCATATACCACATGGCGGGTCGACTTAGTCGCCTTTTACGACACCTCGGAAAGAAATGAGGGTGGTTTATTCTATTCAGCCGGATACCACACGACGGCCAGTAACAAGTCTATAAAAGAAATATATATATATATATATATATATATATATATATATATATATATATATATATATATATATATATATATATATATATATATATATATATATATATATATATATATATATATGTAGACTCATCAGTATCTTGGACATTATTCTTAGACATTAGTGGGCGTAATTAGGGTATCGTGCATATGGAAAAGTACAACGCTTATCTTCAACATTATATTCTTCTTAACAATTTTCACAACTGCGCCATGACACGGATCTGTCTTCATCTCTCACATGCGCCGTCTGCATTCTGTCACCGCTGCGCCTTCTATTTTCAATGTATTTTCAATATATTTTTAATGATTGAACGTTGGTTGCCAGGATGCGACACGGCCATCCTGCGAGACACACGTCTCCGTGTGTTGATCTGTAACAAATAAACGAACCCAGAAATTCCGTTCGGCCTATCCTACAACATCTGGGTCATTGGGGTCTAGATCTTTTTAATAAACGAACAAAACAAGGAAAATTATATCTCGTCATAAGTGAAAAGTGATAGTGATAAGATCATTGAACTATGAAACCCAACAAATAACACGTAAGGTCATGCCAAACCCATAATGCATACGAAAAGTACTGAGGCACAGTACCATTGACTGACACTCACCATGACATTATAAAAATAAACAGAAAACCTATCAGAATTTATTTCAAAAACAACCCAGGTATCTTGTTCGTGGTCTACCGCTTCTGTCTCAGCAGAAGGGTCTTCCCTCAGGGATAACGAGTCCACATGACTCACGGCCATCGCTACACAGCTAGACCCGACTATACCACCCAGAGCTATCGCTCCCTGCGTACCCACGGACTACTCAGAGCAGATACCGATTTCTACCGGGCTACAGACGATACCCTGGTGTCATCGACCCCCAGAGCTATCGCTCACTGCGTACCCACGGACCACCCTGAGCAGATGCCGATTTCTACTGGGCTACAGACGATACTCTGGTACAGTCACCGACCCACCGAACCAAGAACCCGTCTGTATAAACATCAACACAAATTACGTTACCACAAATCTTGTCATTGTCAATAGGTACTTGACTCTCAGGTATTTTTATAAGACAATAAGACACATTATGTTTTTGACTAAAAGAGCTGAATTGGCAAAAGGTTAACAGTTCACCCCCTTCTTATAATTTCAGTTGTAAAACCGTTTACTTTATTTGACAATCATTTGCAAGGTACTATAAACATTCTTGTTAGCCATCCCTATTAATAACAACATTATTAATTATTACCCAACAAAATTTATAAGCTATATATAGTCTCTTTTATGAGAGAACATCCAGGCCCAGAAACAAATCAAAGTAATAACACCTACCAAATGATGTGAAAGCTCCTGATGGCGGTTTGACCAGACTTTGGTCTACAGTCTACTCGTCGGTGTACTGGTACCTCAAAGAGCAGGTCCATTGGCCATGCAGCGACTCGCGACGTGACCCAGCCTGCTACACCTGTAGCACACAAATAATTTGTAATCTGCTTGTCATCGTTGTCCAGAGCTTACCAGAGTACCACAGACAATAGTCTTTTGGTTCCAAAATCCGTTTGCGACACTCCATTTTTCTGTGCACTGCTGATCGCAACTAAGACCCTTGAATTGGGATCGCGTTGAATCTGCGATCCTCTATAAATAACTTTCGTTTCAAACAGGAGTATA
The DNA here is from genome assembly GCA_029227775.1 of Morpho helenor. NCBI lineage: Eukaryota > Metazoa > Arthropoda > Insecta > Lepidoptera > Nymphalidae > Morpho > Morpho helenor. The sequence continues at coordinate 9,391,196 of JARGCU010000006.1, forward strand.
CTTGTAGTTCCTGGTGCAGCTTTTGACGCGAAGATATCTCCGTTGTGAATGCAAGCCATTGCAGTCATATATCAATTTTATACCAAATGCGTAATCACCGTTCATGCTGCTATTTGCACTATATTTAAATTCTTCCAACAATTCATCAAAAACGTAACACGAAAACAGGCATATACAGAATGATTTTTAATTATCCATTGATCTATCATTGCTTAAATTAAAAAGTGTAGCCGCAAAAAATTCCAGAAAATGTATCTTCTTTTGTTTTTCCGTCCAAGTATAAGTCAGCTGTAGTACACCACAATTTTACGTAAAATCATCGCTTATCAGGATTAAACTCCGGTAAATTGATATTATTTGTCTCGCTTGGAATTTTTTTTTTTCTTTTCTTTTTTTGTTGTTTGTATTGTTTTCTTTCGGAACTCTTGTAGTATCCGCCATTGTGAGTCATCATAGTCTCTTCATACTATCCATCCATTTGCACGATTGAATCCCACGACTGATGTAGACTCATCAGTATCTTGGACATTATTCTTAGACATTAGTGGGCGTAATTAGGGTATCGTGCATATGGAAAAGTACAACGCTTATCTTCAACATTATATTCTTCTTAACAATTTTCACAACTGCGCCATGACACGGATCTGTCTTCATCTCTCACATGCGCCGTCTGCATTCTGTCACCGCTGCGCCTTCTATTTTCAATGTATTTTCAATATATTTTTAATGATTGAACGTTGGTTGCCAGGATGCGACATATATATATATACGCGGTTAGGATGACTTCTTTACATAGGAGGGCGTTCCGCGTTCTGGCTAAACAGGCGCGGTCGCGCTTTCAAATGACGCTCTCAATAAAAAGTAAAAAATAAACATAAGCGCGGTTAAAGTCACGAATTAATAATTTAAAAGTCAACAGGAAGCTGTAATTTTACACTTTTCTATATACACTAATTACGTGAAACGCCCGCCGTACTGTTAAAAGATATCACTTCTAATATATATGCAAATTGGAGGGCCGCGCGTACCGTTTAATTTACCAAAGAGAATATTTAAAAGACAGGTAAATACGCACATTAGGAGAGCGTGAGCGAGATTGAGGTCAAATGTCCGGGAGATAAGTGCCTATTCAAAACTGTGCGACGCATCTATTTATAAAACGGAATTTCAACCGGTTGTTTTAGGAATGTTATAAATTTTTGTAAGGGTGTTTATTTATGGTAAGCCCGACTGTGTAATTGAATTTGGAGGAATATAAAATCTCAGGTGGAATATAAAAAAAATCTTTATGTTGCTCAATATTAACATTTTATTCCTTTGCACTCAATAAAAGATACTTTATTATTGTTTATCATAAAACAAGTTTATCAGTTGGAATCAAAAATAGCCGTATTATATTTGTTGTGCGCTTCACTTTTTTACTGTAGAAGTATTAAGGGGTAGTCTCGTTTTGTACTCGTTACGACTATTAGATGCTCTATGGCTTAGATTGTAGTACATTGAAGTTAGTTGTAGATGTAGATGGTAAAGTGTAGTATTATATAGAGTTTTCAGATCTTGTTAGTGTATTGCTAGTATGTGTTGTGAGTACTAGCATAACATTATGGTAGAATGTTATAAGCGATGATTACGCTGTGTGGTATCCGGCTGAAAAGAATAGTACCACCCTCATTTCTTACCGAGGTGTCGTAAAAGGCGACTAAGGTAAGTCGACCTGCCGTGTGGTATCCGGCTGAGTAGAATAGACCAATCTCATTTCTTACCGAGGTGACGTAAATGGCGACTAAGGTAAGTTGACCCAACGTGTGGTATCCGGTTGAGTAAACTAGACCACCCTCTTTCTTACCGAGGAGTCGTAAAATACGACTAAGGTAAGTTGACGTCAGGCAGGCGGCGGGTCGTAAAATACGTAGCCAAATCATATGACAACATGTTTGTAACATGTTGTGCCGACCCCACTTAGAGTGGGATAAGGGCAGGAGGATGTTGTAAGAAAAATCATTATTGCTTTGTGTTCGCTAGGTAGATTTATGACTAGATTTAACGTTTTGCGAAACCATTGAGTTTTTTTGCTAGTTCTTAGGATTATCTAGGCTTAAGCTTAAGTTTAGCCTAGTTAGGAAAACAGCATTCAAAACTGCTGAATTATTTTGAAAAATTTCTCAGTCTCAATTATTCAATTCAATATCAAACACATAGTTAATAGTCGCTTGCGCTGCCACGTGTATCAATAACTAGGCCACATTTATTATCTATCTCATTAATCTATAATGTAGCCATATAATACCTGTCACTTATTATTATTTTATGAGGTGACATGGATTAATCGGTAATCGAAATGATTCCAGTACTACTAATCATCGCAGAGCGGCTGGTTCAATATCACACAGTATCGTAAAAACAGCGCTGATTTATCTTTATCTCAAGTAACATAGCGTATTTAGAGATTACCAAAGATATCAGTTTTAGCTCAAAATTGAATTAGAGTCTCAAGAGAGAGATGATCCATCTCAAATTTTGCGACCAATACTCGTATTAGTCTTAGAACGTTTATAATAAAATTTATGTTGAATTTTGTATACATGTATGTTTTGAAGAAGCAAATAAACAGCCATATTCTGACGTGAATAAATAAAAGTGGACACCAAAATAAATAGCGCCTTAATCAGGGTCTTGTTATATCTCATTTTTAGTAACGTACAACCAAACATATTCCATATTTAAGAAAAAAATAATTGAAAATATTCAATTTAGCTTAATTTTGTTTCGAAAAATCCTTGTTAATAGTTACGCCAATTAATTTGCTTGTTTTAGATTTAATTGCATTAATTGGCTACCATTTTTTAAATTCTGTACAGTATTTTTTTTAACTTTTCAAAAAAAAATAATGACTAATACGCAGATATTATAATAATAAATACTTAATAAAACGAGCTGTTCTTTGTGTGATCTGTCCGGTCTGTAAATTTACGTTGAATACAATCACAATTTTTCGCTGTCAAATGTAAAGTCATGGTAGCTCATTTGGGGAACGGGCGGTCTAGAGAGGTGAAAATACTAGGAATCGAGCTCCACCTGCCTTATTATTTTTTCATTTTTCTTTTCAATTTTTTTTTAATTTTAATTTTTTCTACATTATATTAAAAATCACCGAGCAAGGCTCGGTCACCCAGGTACTATTTATTTATTTATTTAATCTTAAATCAGATTAAATAAATAAATAAATAAGGAATCTTAACTAATATTACTCGGCAACTCGTCGACTTATCAATAGCACTCAAGTTAGCTAGTTCAGTTTAATCTCACAAACATTTAGAACTAAGCACTCTTTAATTAGTTGTTTGGAACATTGTTAAGCTCATTTCAAACTAGATGTTAAGTTTGCTAGTTTTGAGCATGGAAATTCGTTACCCAACTCCTGCTGAGACATGCTTTTGATCCGGTTTGATATCGTACGCAGTAATTTCAAATTAAATACTGAGTTGAAGACTTAAAGTAAAAGTTTTCCTTTTAGTATTTGACTTTTTATATTAATAATTGACTCGTAAAATGTATAATTTCATTTCAAATCAAATCAAATCGAAATATCTTTATTCAAATAAGCTCTTACAAGGACTTTTGAATCGTCAAGGATCAATATGATTAATGAAGCTACAACTGGTTCGGAATGTTGCTCTTACCGAGAAGAACCAGAAAAAAATTCAGCGGTCAATCTTTTAAACATTTTCAATTTTACATTATTAAATCGCAGTCCTCTATGAAGCTGAAAGGATTTTTAAATCCAGGCTTTTTAATCATCCAAATAATCTTCAATTTTGTAATATGCTTTACGTATAAGCATATCTCTTATACTTAATTTAAACCTTTCTGTAGACTGATCTAGTATTGATTGCGGAATTTTATTGTAAAAGCGAATACCGAGACCATCGAATGAGTTGCCAACTCTGCTGAGTCGCGACACAGGTATCACAAGCTTTTTGTGACCTCTTGTATGTCTATGATATACATCGAATTTCGTCTTATAAATATCTCTATTTCTCCTGCCTATATCGCACTCTATGTGGGGTCGGCACTACATATTTTAAACATGCTGTTATATGTTTTGGCTATTTTACAACCGGCCGCCTGCCTGATGTCAACTTATCTTAGTCGCCTTTTAGTTCGCTCGGTAAAAATGAGTGGTGTATTCTACTCAGCCGGATACTACACGGCGGAAAATATATAAATATATAATGTATAATTTCATTTATGTAAGTTATTCATAATATGATCATAATTTTATTTATGTAATTTATTCACAATGTTCTCATAATTTCATTTATATAATTCATAATGTGATTATGAATGACATAATTTTTACTTCATTTTCATTTAGATCTTGAACTATACATCAGAGACTTTAGATTATACTTGATGTATAAGATCTCTAATATACACGTCTGTTTGATTTCTTTGTTTAACTAATAACGATACTAGCCACGACACTGTTTTTTTTTTAATTTCGTTTTATGCTATCTTTAAAAATTAGAAGGCGGGAAATTGTGTATTTGTATACCGCTTAAGTGCTCCAGACTAATCCTTTGTCCCAGAAAACATATTTTCATCTATAACTATGTCTCCCTACAACTATTGAAATTTAGGCTAAATAAATTGTTGCATTAAGAATCGACTAACTCATGCCCTTGACGTCGTCCAAACGAACACAACGAAAATATAAAATATTCTCTCATCGGTCATTATTCTTATATACCTTTCCAAAAATACCAATCGATTTCGCACGTGAAAGGCACAAACAAACCAACTTTTGTATAGTAGTATCAATAGATAAAGCTATATATATGCATGCACTCATAAATCTCACTAAATTCGTTGGACCTTGATCTATAATTTTTTGTCCCTATAAAAACTAGCTCCCGATTTGAGAAGCGGCAAAAAATATACAATTAAAATTCCTCTGAGACGACTTGATTCATTTCAAAACCAATATGAATATATCATAAGCAATACAATTTCTTGAAAAGGCATACCTTTAACTGTTCGACATTATAACAAAATTGACGATTTAAATCATTATTTTTTCTTTTTTAACTTACTATTCACGAGTTAAAATCTTAAAAATGCACTAAATAAAATAAAATAACAAAATATTTATTTGATTAAATTAATTAAAAATAAATAAAATTACAATACCTTTTTATTGTATATTATATTTACATATCACCATTAGCGTAACGGTGAAGAAATGTACATAACATTTTATGATATTTATTTTTGCCCTAAAGGTTTTTCAGTGTCAACGGGTGGGGCGGGCGAGCGAAGAAGCATCGTCGTGGATGTGAAATTAAAAATACAAAATACTCTACCAGCCAAACAGATAATAAGGAAAACAAACAAATAATATGTATACATACAAGATTAACTATATATATTCAAGATTAAATATAATCATCTAAATATGAAACATAACTCCAGCGGATTAGCAAGGAGAGCGTAACAGATAGACAGATATTCGTACAGACAGACAGAGAACGGATTGTGTCTTATTGCAGTTTCAGGATCAGTGGTTTTTAAATCTAAGAACAAAGTCATCTCATACGCCCAACGAATATTCCAGTCAAGTTTTCATCGTTCTGTATCCATTTTTAATTCTTTGAATACGCGCTATACAACCTCGGATTTCAAGATTCAGTAGTTATAACGTTTTAAGTAATTGCTTATCTAACAAAAAGGTTTCTTTATTTTACTTTCCTGCTCAAGAAAGGCATTATTCGTATTGTTTTCTTTTTAAATAAGTTATGTAAAAAGCTGTAAAAGCCTAGACCTCGGGAGAGAATTTATTGATATTTGTAATTTATCACACGCATTTAAATGAAGGAAAACATTGTGAGGAAACCTGCATATCTCTAGAGACTTCTAGAGGTATGTGTAACTTATCACTTCGCATCGGAGCAACGTGGTCGGTCTAATCTTTCTCTCCATGAAATGAGATGAGTCCTATAATCAGCAAGTGCGATAGTAACAGGCCGTTATTTTTGTAGCAATATATAAAAAAGTAATGAAAATATTATTTTGCTATAATCCGCGATAAAATATAATATATGCAATGCTAAATGTAGAGTGTACTATTCGTTCTCATATCGTATCTCATTTTCATTGTTGAGATTGGAGTGGTGAATATGTGCAGTACAGTAAATAAAAATAAAGGTTTTTGAATATAGAGAGCATCGAATAACAGTAATAAGATAGCGTTTTTCTTTTGAACAAACTTTAAGAAACTCTTCTAACAATTCTAAATTAAAAGCTAGATAATATAAAGAACGAACTTCTTTCGAAAGAACTAACTTTCCAATGTCCCTCGAAAAACTTAGTCATGTAGACAAAACATCGAAAGTAAGATAAAGGAATTATATTGGAAGGTTTTATTAGAAATTGTATATTGAAATATAAAATATATTTAGTTTCTCTTTTTGTCACGCTATAAGAGTGACTATGTAATAAATTAACTTACAAATAAAATGTCCTAATTTATTAAAAAATAATGACACTAACATAAAAGGAACGACTCTACAAATGGCAACTTTTTAATGTCGCTCAACACCAACCTAACGACCACATAACATACATTGCTAATAATTTATAGAACGGTCGCTTTACGGAGATCTATAATACAAAAGTAATGAAAAAATTTTTTTTTCTATAATCTGCGATAAAAGAAAATATATAAAAGAACATATATATAATTAGTGTTAGTATTTAATAAATAAATCTAATTAAAATAAATTACTAAATAGTAACTAATTATAAATTTAATAAATATATAATTAGTTACTAAAAAAAAGAACATATATATAATTCTAAATGTAGAGTGTACTATTCGTTCTCATACCTGATACATGATTTAAGTGAGTTAATCTTGCATGTATGTATATATATATTCGGAATCTAGGAAACGGCTCCAAAAATTTCCTGAAAGTCAACATATAGGGAGGAGAAAAATTGATCTAGCTAGGTTTTTTGTGTAAAAAAAATCATTTTATCCCTGTTTTGGGCATTAAAAATTCTAAAATTTATATTGAATAAAAAACACTATATTTGATATAAACTGTCAAGTCAGCGTAGCTTATTCGGGAAACGGACAGTCTCGAAAAATGTAAATACCTAGAAATCGAACCCTAAGTACCTAATTAGTTTTTCCTTTTTTTTAAGTTTGTTTTTTTTATCATCATTCTCCTGCCTTTATCCTACTCTTAAGCGGAGTCGGCACAGCATGTTGTAAACATGTTGTTGCATGATTTGTTTAGGTATTTAACAATCGTCCGCCTGTCTGCCGCGTCATCTTATCGTAGTCACCTTTTGTGACATCTCGGTAAGAAATAAGGGTCGTCTATACTTACTCAGCCAGATACCACACGGCGGGTTAACTTACCTTAGTAGCCTTTTACGACATCTCGGTAAGAAATGAAGGGTGACCTATTCTAGTCAGCCGGGTACCACACGGCGGCTTCTATGGGTCATGAACAAGAATCAATATTTGAAATTAAAAATTAAAATCATTAATCATCAATATCAATCAAATAAGTCATCCTGTGGATATCACAATCATATAACATTTTTTCTTTTAAATTTAAAATCATGCTACATCTAAAATTACATGCTAAATCTTAAGACTAAGTGATTTTGTTTTTTTTATTTATTTATTTTATTTATTTATTTATTATTTATTAATGTCCTAAGATGAACTTGTCGTAATCTCTCATGAATAGATATTAGTCATTCAACTAGAACTTTGAAATACATTCACGTAGCGGAATATCTTCATGAAGTCCACGCTATTAAATATGAATACTACCGTCTTTTATTAAATATTTGATGGCTTAGTCCACTGAATTACGCTAAGCATTAAGTATATGCTAAGTGTAACTTGAGAATAATAACTTAGACCTTATTCAAATACAAATATATCTTAGTAAGATTCAAAGGAATTTTTTTTGGATATTAACTTCAACAGGATGATATATCACACGCTTAGTATTAAAGTGACCTAATTCAAAATAAGGGATCATTGCATATCATATGATTAAATACATTATAATCCTTATCGATGCCATCTATGCCATCACACTACGAACTATTATAAAAAGTAGACACACACACACACACAACACACACACACACACATGCACACGCACACACTCGCAAACACCCATTACTAATTTTGTTTCGAATTTTGTTGGCGCTTCGTTACGCTTTATAGCAATTTGGCACAATACTACTATTTTGGATTAGTGACCTAATACCTAGAGTACGATATATTTCAAGTCTTTAAAAATATCTAGTACATATTTATAATAAATAAATTAACAATAATAAATATATGGGACACTTACGCACACGATCGTTCGTCCTCAAAGTAAGTAACTTAATACTTGTGTTATGGATGAGAGACAACTGGTAAATATATACTAATATATTTTTTAAATACATACTTAAATACAAATATACACCCAAACTCAAAGACCAACAAATTCATTTACAGAAAATGTTTGCCCTCGGCGGAAATCGAACCCGCGACCCGCGGAGCTGTAGGCAGGGTCACTATCCACTGCGCCAACGAGTCAGTCAAATTCATGTTTTAGGCTATATACATATATGAAGCCATGGAGTTTACAAAACGTGATCCTTACCGAGATAACAGTATCCCCATCATCACGTTACCTATATGTATTCTTTAACAACACGTGTTAGTTATTAGCATCAATCCGTCACGCAATTTATCGTGAAGGAAATCATCGTGAGGAAAATTGCATTGATGTAATACGTTATTAGTACTTGATTACCTTCCGGCGCTTTGGTACCTATTAATAGCATTAGCAGGCCATTAATAGCATAGATGAACACAAAAGTAATAATGAAATTGTTTTGATATAATCCGCGAATAAATATGAGTACCTGTTTGCTCGGTGATTTTTTCACGAAAAAAAAAATATTAAAAATAATTAAGTAGGTGGGGCTCGATCCTAGGTACTTACATTTCTCAAGACTGCACGCTTCCCGAATAAGCTACGCTGACTTAACAGTTAATAGCAAAAATAGTGTTTTATATTCAATATAAATTTTATTATTTTTAGCGCCCAAAAACAGGGATAAACCTAATTTTTGTTACATAAAACATATACAGATCGATTTTTCTCCCCCAAAATCCCTACATGCTGAATTTCAGGAAAATCGTTGAAGCCGTTTCCGAGATTCCAAAAATATACATACAAGATTAACTCAATTAAATATTAAAGATATACATAGTGACACTCGTGCCGTCTTGTATCCGGCTGAGTAAGATAGACCACCCACATTTCCTACCGAGGTGTCGTTAGAGACGACTAAGGTAAATTGGGGCACCTCGTAAACTAGTCATATCATTAAAATGGGATAAGAGCATTAGAATGATGAAACAGAGTGAAACTCGAAAGACTAATAGATGTCTTAATTATATCCTTAACTGGAAGTTACACCTTGTAACAGTATCTAAAAAGTTTCTTCCTAATAAACTTACAGAATCTATCCTGCAAATAGACTTACTTTAAGAAACCTAACATTTTAATGTAATCCTCTTTCCACGAGGATATTTTTTTTCCCGCATCGTTTCTTTAGTCTCAAACGTTCGCTTAGTTCAACTTCAGTTTCGTCGAATACGATACCTTCACAGTGAAATCGAACAATATTATAAAATCAAAAACAAGTAGCCGTGTGGTATCCGGCTAAGTAGAATAGTACCACCCTCATTTCTTACCGAGGTGTCGTAAAAGGCGACTAAGGTAAGTCGACCCACCGTGTGGTATCTGGATAAGTAGAATAGACCACCCGCCTTCTTACCGAGGTGTCGTAAAATACGACTAAGGTAAGTTGACGTCAGGCAGGCGGCCGGTCGTAAAAACACAGCCAAATCATGTGAGAGCATGTATAGAACATGTTGTGCCGACCACACTTAGAGTTGGATAAGAGCAGGAAGATGATGAATTAGAATAATTGCTTTACTCATGTCAATGTTATTCCAAGTAATTTCCTAATAACCCCAAAGGAACGAAGTTATTGTAAGAGCGTGCTTAGCGAGAGGGAGGGTCGATTGAGCTAGCGGGAATGGTTTTCTTCCCCTTTGCCGCTAATTAAATTTAGCAAAACACCTAACTAATTCCAACTATTGATTCCGCATTATATGTCCAATAGTACATGTAAGTACTATTAATAAAAAGGGGTTATTTAATTTTGTTAGAATTAATATCTGTATTTCTTTTATAAAATCCGAAATGGCTGGACCGATTTTCAAGAAATTTTAAAAGAAAGTTTAAACAATCTTTAGAATGGCCCAGCGGATGATGCTGTTAAGTTTGATGGTAATCGGAGCATTTTTGTAATTTTTAAGTTCTGTATCGAGGGGAATTCTAAAGCAAATTGAGTTACAGCAACGCGTGGTCTATATAAATTTGGCATCTTAATGCTGGATTTCCAGAATTTCATTGCTAAGATACTCAAATATAAAATATAATTGATAATTGCAATAATATCACACGACTTTTCCATATTATAAAGGTAAATATCGTGAATTTTCAAGTCTTTAAAATATTTCTATAATCAAGTGGAATTAGACCTGATCTTCTTCTTCACAGAAAGGCCAATGTCCAACTGATAAAATCCATCATATGAGAATAATCGACTATGGGCCTCATAATAAAGCGGGTGATCGAGCGAGCTATGTTTGGAGTATCTCTACGCGATCAAATCAGGAATGAGGAGATCCGTAATAGAATCAAATTTACTTACATAGCTCATCGTGTCGCGAAGCTGAAATGGGGTTGGGCTGGGCACATAGTGCGTAGAACCGATGGGCGAGGGGGTCTTAAAGTGTTGGAATGGCGATACCGCTCCATAAAACGCAACGTCAGCGCATCTTACGAGGTGGGCTAACGACGTCAAAAAGGTCGCGACCCGCTGGATCCAAGCGGCACAAGATCGTATAATGTGGAGATCCCGTGAAGAGACCTATGTCCAGCAGTAAACGGCCATCGGTTGAAGATGATAATGATGAGAATAACAAGAAACGCAATAAGTTTGGGTGTGCCAGTTAGGACATGATGGCTTATGACGAAGTCCGAACCAAATTATAAATATGCTGGAAAAAGTAGGTTGACAAAAATTGATACTTCTAAATGATTTATAAAAGCAGAACTACTTTGCGGAACTCCATAGTACAGAAGTTACAATAAAATTACTTTGCTGTAATCCGCGTTATTGAAAAAAGCCGATCATGGTGAGCTTGACCGTTCAGGCTAGACTCTACATTAAATTCACAAAATTACACCGCATCGCAGTCCAAAATATTTGGTTCAACCAACAATGTAAAAATTTAAATCTGACACCCAACTACATTAAAATTAAATGTAAAACACACAGTAGACCATCGGAAATTGATAACTATTGACACTTACGTTGAAGAAAAACATCATTATAAAATTCTGAAATGCCTAAAGATTATGCGAGATGTTCGTAACCCCGCCAAACGTACTTATATAATTTTTTTCTCAATCATTCAACACTACAAAGTACAGCCTATTCTCGCATGAAATACGAACTGACGCCTTTCATGTTTTTGTTTCAAAGAAGAAAATTTCCAATATATACTAATTTACTGGTAACATGCCGTCAAAACGTCCAACATGCCAAAGTCGTTACTATTTATCGCGTCGGATATTGAGCTTTGAACGGCACCGTTACCAGGTCGAGAGCCAAGTGTAGAGCAGATTTGCCAAAGAGTAACATGAAATTGCTACTATATCGACCCTCCCACTTATACCTTTTACTTTGGAAGTCTTATGATTTCATTTGATATTTGTATTGTTAAATCGTTTTTTTACAATACGTAGGATACTCAGATCTTTGATGTCATCTTCCTGCCCTTTTCCCACTCTAAGTGGGCTCGGCACAATATGTTATAAACATGTTGTCACATGATTTGACTATGTATTTTACGATCTGCCGCCTGCCTGACATCAACTTACCATAGTCGTATTTTACGACACCTCGGTAAGAAGAGGGTGGTCTATTCTACTTAACCGGATACCACTGAATATTCCGCAATCAATTTTAGCTTTGCCATTATAGCAGTTTAAAAACACGGTTAAAAAGAGACTGATACAGAAAGCCTACAATACTCTTGAGGATTACTTAGATGATAAGAATGTGTGGATATAGCTCTCTTCGAACCTGTACAAGACAGTAATGACTTAATGTAACTTGTTATAAGATTTTTTTTAAAAGAGCAACCACCGAATTTCTTGCTGGCTCTTCTCGGTAGGAACAGTTTTCTGAACCAGTAGTAGAGTTGACGATTCAAAAGCACTTGTTTACAAGTTTACTTGAATAAAGAATATATTTGAATAGTCATTTCTAACAATGTATTTGAGACACAAAAATCTATACCATATTTGTTCATAACTCACATAACATTGTGGATAAATTGAGTTCTGTATTTCACGTTTAAGAAGTCGGACGGAACTTGGGAATGGTTGCAATTTGCGAAGTTTGCCTTATCAAGACTGCTCTAAAGTTATAGGAAACGTGCTCCTCGTTCGGATTTGAACGGGTACCGCGGCTCCAGTGCAGATAATGGTCGCTGTGGGCCCATTTGCAGGAATCTCGAGCTACAGAGAGAAAAAGGATGAACTGTCGAGTTATTTCCTGATCTTTTCGATTCCAGCTATATGTTTAGATAGACGTATTAAAAAAACCTCAGTGATATTCGTAGTACGCCAATAGCTCGCTACGCGTCGCTTCGTTTTGCGTTTTTTCGAAGTTGCGTCGCTGCTTTATTAGTTCTTATTTTTACTGTGCGTTGTTAGATTTTTGAGGTTTCGTTATTTTGGATTCGAAAGATTATTCAATTTTCTTTTTGGAAAATAGTATTTTCGTAACCCTGGAACCTATCCTCGATCTTTACATACTTTGCTATGGAAAATCTTAATTCACTTTGTGACGTTTAAATTGTATTTTTTGAAACGTAATCACGACTTAAAGTGAGGTATTGGTGTATAAAAAATATATATATCTCTGTTAGTACCTTTAAATAACTCTTTCATCAATAGAGAGTATAATTTGTTATTGGTTGAACCCAAATAAAATGAAATATAAACCTTTTATACTTGAATTTTTGTATCCTTTTATTTACAATAAGGATGTAATCGGACACATCTAATATTGGAAAACAACATAATGTTATTTTTACTTTTGTGTCTTTTGTACCTGATCCTATAAATTAACTAATATTGGACATACTATAAATTGTTAATACCGTTCGTGCTATTGGTTAGGCCATAACAGTTTCTTTTTCACGTGTATTGTAATAATTGATTCCATTCACCTACTGAGGATACCTTAATAAATAAATTTTAATCAAAACATGTTTAACATTGTCAGACTCAGTAGGTAACTGAGCGACCGTCGAAGCCATTTATAATTTCAAACAAAGCAAAAGATAATGACAAGGTGCTCAGCGGTAATAAAAATCTCGTATTAGAACGTTAGGGACCGATTATACACAGATAATAAAGGTCCGATATTGGACTGACTTGAAAAAATTTGTACCTGTTTGAAGGTTAAGAACGTTAAACCTCATATACATTGTCACAATATTTTAAAACGATCCGTATAATAGATTTAAATTAATATTTTTTAACGATTCATCTACGAAAGAGTGATTTATACTCCTTATTAATATAAAATACCTGTAATCCATACTCTTATAGATGTGAAAGTGTGTCTGTATATTACACTTTTGCAGCTAATCCGCTGGACCAAATTGATATAATTTGGTACAATTGAAGTTTATATAGCAGGTTACGATATAAGATTAAAAATTACCATTTTTATTTCGGGAATTGTAAAGAAACACGTTTTATAATTGAGGGTATCCTAACATTAAATTTGTCAAAACGCAGTCGTGTTATCTATAATCTGACCCTGGCAAAGCCATTTGAAAGTGTCATCAACTTATTTGTGAATTTATTTACAACTGTTTTTAAATATTTAGGAGTATACCAATTAAAATAGTCTCTATGAGTGTATATTCAGGCAATTATAAAAGCATAATCTTGATTGACCCGAAACGATTATTCAAGTTTAAATTCAAAATACTATTTATTCAGATTAACTTCTGAAGTGCTTTTGAATCATCAACTATAGTTCTAATAGAGATAGCATGTAATTTGGAAGTTGCTGTTCAAAATATATTTTTTTAACTATCTTAATGCTCTTCTCAAAATACAATCTTGTACTCGAATATGATTGTATAGTTGTAAATTTGAACTATTGCTTCTTCTTTTCTTACGTAATTACCATTTTTTTTTCTGTACCAAGAACTTTTTATTTACTTAATGAAATATACACCAAAAGATTGTCTTTATTGTTTTGAAAATTATCATTACAAATTCTAATAAAGTTGGGTTAAATTTGTAAAAAATCTACTATCTGGTTTCTTTATCGTGTAGAACAGGTTTTATTATTACCAATCAGAGGCAGAGATATTACACAGGGAAAGACTAATCATGTAATACTACCCTAATGTACGCAAGGTAAAATTTTAAAGTCGAAGACCGTCATTAGCCATCCGGTGATTAAATAGTTTTTACTGGAGTTTTTACTTCAGACATTAATTTTACTTGAGGGTCAGCTTCTTTTGATTTTATATTGATAAAGTTGTAAGCACACAAAATTATTACATAAGAAACTTTTTGAATGATTTCTGTAGCGAAGTTTTACTTTCAGTTCTCTCGCAAGTAAGAAAGATTTCTGGGTAAATATTATTTTATTGTAAGCCTTGTAGCGCGTTTAGATCAACGATACCAGCACGTTAATTTTGTTATAATTTGAGATGTAGAATTATTATTTACTATTTGAAAATGAAAGTAGTTAGCGTGAGTTAATTATAAAAGATTTTTGAATAACTTTCAAAGTTCACTTAGCGCACGCAAAGAAAGTTTTAATTTTTTTCGTTTTCGCAATATTTTGTTATTGTTGCTCCTCTCCTATTCATTTTAGCGTAATGTTATGTCTATAGCGTTTCTTGATAAATGGACTATCTTACACTCAAAGAATTTTGCAAATCAGTCTTGTATTTCCTGAGATTAGCGCGTACAAACAATCAAATAAACAAACTCTTCAGCTTTATCAGTATAAATTATAATAAATTATATATCAGTATAAATTACTCATTATTTACTATAATAGCAGTCTTATGACTGCTATTGTAACTGATGAAAAAAAGCACAAAATAAATCACACTGATAACAGTGTGATTTATTTTGTGTTTTTTTTTAATTGACATTACGCTGTTTGCTCTAAAGCATTTTACATAATCACTGACGGAAGGCGCAGAAGCATCGTTGAGTGGAAAAAGGGATAAATGAATTAGATCAATAATCTGTGAATTATCTTTTCTCTCACGTAACATCACTTTTTGTTGAAAAAGTCTTATTACTTCAGGGAGATATCGCGGACACTTTTTGTTAAAAAGGTCTGCTGGAATCGCAAAATACGAGATTAGCGAATCGTATGTAACGCTTAATGTATATTTAATGCAAGTCCTTTGTAAAATGCAGTTCGTTTATCTTGATAGTTCCAGTTTTTAGTAGTTGATTTAAGGGTATCCTACAATCTGGGGAGCCTAAGTACGGCGATCAGTGTATCCAACTGTTCTAATTTCTAATAACTCTCTTCAAGAATCTTCTTTTACCCTGTAGAGGCCGCTACTTTTATTTCTCACTAGTGATACTCGCGACTTCAAAAGTAATAATAAAATTATTTTGCTATAATATTTTGGATTATATATTATTTTTATTATTACTCCGCAAACTAACGCCTAATAATATAAATTACTCGCGACTTCGTTCGCTTCAACTTATTATTTATTTAAATACCTTAATTACATCTACATTTTTCTGCCTCTGCTCGAAGAAAAAACAGTGTTTTATATTCTCTATAGTACGCCTAATATGTACGCGGTAAAGAATCCAATAAAAACGGACTAAATTACATCAACATTGCTCTAATAGATTACTCGTGTAAGCATAACAGATAGATAGATAGAAAGACAGACCTAATTATAATATTAGTATGAATATTGATATGGATTAGTCAGCCGCATAAAATTTCGTCTTGGAATGTTTTAATTGTCACACTATGTTTTAACTATTTTATAAAATTGGTTAAATTGAGTAAGTACATATTGAAATATGTGGCTGAAACATAACTCTTTGCTTGGTATGGCTAAACAATTTTTACAGCGTTCTTTTACTGTTTACACTGTTGTCGGGTGGAATAGCGAACCCGAAGCTTGTATGTAAAATTCAAAATTCATGGAGAACGCACAAAAGTTGTACTAGAACTCATGCCACCCCGCAATGGATTAAAGAAATCTTTCCCACAAAGTTTCCAATGAATCCTCGAAATAGAATCGCCTCCATACTGGCTACCTAGTTTACGAGCACCCTAATATGACCTAACTAAAAAACTGGTCATAACATGCATGAGACAATAAACCAATCGCAATTAAAACCTAAAGAGTAACAAAACCTTTAGATACGCCGCTTTGTTCGCTTTGTTTTATTTTAAAGACGCAGAACGTCCGTTGCGACATTCCTACAGAAATACACAGCAATTACAGCCGTTGATTGTTGTAGACGTTCTTTTACAAATCTTTGACGGTACAGGTTTACTAATGAGAAATTGTGAGGTAGAAATTTTAATTACTTCATTCCGAATATTGAAGTTCCAAATAATTATTATTAGTTCACTTTTAGCGATGTAGTCGTTGATCAATTGGACGAAATAAGAAGAATAACGACGTTGGGACTATACCATGAAATACTACATACATTGGGGCAATAAGATAAAAAGGGTCGATCCGAGAAAATAGGAGGGTAAGGCTTGAAAGAATAATAATGGTGTCCGTACTATTTTACAAAATGTTTTACAAACGACAACATATTGTCTACAATACGCCGAGTGGTATCCGGTTGAGTAGAATAGCCCACTTTCTTTCTTACCGAGGTGTCGCAAAAGGCGACTAAGGTAAGTTGACGTCAGGTAGATGGCCGCTCTTAAAATACGTAAAATACGTACGAATCATATGACAACATGTTTGTAACATGTTGTGCCGCCCCTCTTAGAGTGGGATAAGGGCAGGAGGAAAAAGCAAATTCTAACTTATTATAAAACAAAGTCCCTAAAAGCTGTCTGTCAGTATGTGATCGATTTTCTCAAAATCTATAGAACTAGGATTTTTATACGGTTTTTTACTAAAAGGTAGTGAAATTCTTACTTAAGGTTTAGGTTAATAGTACATAATGGTTTTTTGTAAATTGCGCTGAAGAGGTTGCGCAGGTTGCAAAGTGACACGAAAGTGATGTACTATAGATTTGTAGATCTATAAAAATTCTAGAAAAAGTCCGGAACAGCAAATCTCAAAATTGCAATTAAATACACTGATTTCCGCGTGGGTGTAGTCCCAAGCACAGCTAGTACTAAATATATTACGGTCCTGCGATCCTTATTTGTTGTACCAAAAGTTAAAATCAATTTTAATCTAGATACCGTGTTTCAACGATGCCCTTTTTTATTCCTTTTCACCCTCAATTTATAACATACTGTTTTATTTTTTCCATTCATTGCCAAGCTGTTTTTCAATTGTAGAGTACTTGTTCAATGTCATGTGTTTAGTATTTAGTAGTGTTGTTATAACATTAACATTGTCCGAACCTTAGTTTGTATTGGAATACGTTCACGCACAAGAAAAAGATGCATTTTAGTCTTTAATTTTTTCTTAGCACGCTTCTCAACCTTATTTACTATCGTACTTATCGTATGTTATTTATTTATTTTTATTATTAGCTATCGAACGTTTGAATGTCTTCTTCATTTGCGCTCTTATTCATTGTCACGTTTTCACTATATAGTACAGAATTTTTTATATACTTTTGTGTATACATATATTTACCAAAAGCCTTAATTTTTAAAATTTATTTTTACGCACAATATTATTCACTGAGTAGTTATGTGTCAACTTCTTCCTCCTTGCGTCGAAATCCTCAAAGATAAAGGTCGTGACTTTTATGAAGCGCTTTATTTACGACTATTTTCCGCCACTTGACTTTATTTTCTGCGGCGTGGATTGCTTCGCTGATATTGGACTCGAGTGTTGCGCGAATTTGGTCGGTCGAACGCATGGGCGTCCGTTCTCCATTCTGGGACGCTTTCCTTCCACCTTGCCCATGGTGAGCAACTTTTCCAAGGTTGTCGCCAACTCTTTCTTGCAACGTGCCTGAAGAACTTTAGTATCCAATGTAATGTTGTACGATGTGATGTGGAAGGAATGCTCAATATCTTTCTTCAGCACCACATTTCACATGCAAAGTGACTTAGACTCTTCTAAAACCAAACATTTGATTGTACGTTTTTATCAACTATGAACAATTTTTAATCTACGAAGAGTTTTATTCATAGTTAAATTATTATAGGACAATCGTTCAACTTTAAAGGATTCAGAAGTATCTTTTCTATATGAAGTTTTCTCCTTGCTTGTATTTGTACGAGTTAAGTGAACGTCCACACTTAAAAAACTTATCATAGAATTTATTTTACAATTTTTTTTTGTCTCGCTTTTATTGTACCATTAACAAGTACGTAACGATCTGTTTTATTTTTTGTCGTTTATTTATACGGTCACGTATTCGCTATTTTGTAGTATCTTTTTAAGATTAGATTCTTTTTGCCATTTTGTTTGCCATTGTATCTACATTTACACATTTTCTAGTAATAATAGCAACAATTTATTTTCTTTTACTGTTGTAATTACAATTTTATCTTTTGATGCAATAACACCCAAGTCTACTACAAATAATAACAACCAGTTTTGGAATGTGAGCTAAGAATTGATAATAATTTTAATTAATGTAACAAGGTAAAAGTGCATGATTCTTTTTCTCTGACAAAATCTTTTATCTTTTCTTCTTCTTCGATTTATCTTTTATATTTCACACAGGAATACATTCGTTCTCATATATTCCACTTAATGATAAATAGAATATTTTTGGACCTAAACGCATACTGAAATTTAAAAAAATAGAAACACATAATACATTTACATTAAAAACATTACGCTAAACAAAGAACTTAAAGGTCATTTCAATCATATGGGCTTTTTATTTTGCAAAGCCCTTTTTTCTATTAAGAGCTTGTTTTGATAGAAAATATTAACACCAATACATGCAACTGGGTTATAACTGGGTTTGGTTTTATCCAGTGGTGCCAACTACTGAAATATATTAGTAGTCTACAATGCATCGAGAGCAAAACTGATCGTGTGTAACATCTCTGCCAAATGTACACGTGTACCCTAAGAATGTATGATTAATATGCATAATAATAACAACGTGTGTTTGTTTACTCGCATTGTACTGTCACGAGTGCCATTAGAGTTAAATTACATCTTTAAAGTCTTTACAGTTTGCGACAATGTTCTCTGAGTTATATCGTGCTTATATAGGCTTAATTCCTAATCTAAAATGAGCCGCCCTGTTGTATCCAGCTTAGTAGAATAGACCACTTCTTACCGAAGTGACGTAAAATGCGATTAAGGTAAGTTGATCTTGTGTAATGGGGGACAGATAACTGGTGAATATATACTTATAAAATCGTTAAATTACAAATATACACCCAGGTCCGAAGAACCAACAAATTGCTTATAGAAAATATTGGCCCTAGTCGAGAATCGAAACCGCGACCCCCATTGCTGAAAGCAGGATCACTACCCACTGCGCCAAAACATGTATTAACGTGTTATAGACATGTTGTGCCGATCACACTTAAAGCGGGATAAGGGCAGGAGAATGATGATCTTAATCTAAAATGAGATCATATGGGATATTACTATATTAGGATATTATCTTGAGAAGATTAGTTTCCACATTAAAAATATAGAAATAAGGCCTTTTTTATTAATCAAAACTTCTTTTTAGTATTAAAACTATATAAGTTGCTCGATTAAAGTAGTGTTTTTAAAATAGAAGCTATCTTAGAACATATTTTACATGTAGTTAGTATAAAATGTTGCATAAAGTACAACTTTAACTGTTCTGTTCCGGCCTAAGTGTGTCGCGGTTTGCGGCCTACAACAAACAAAAACGACCAAGAACGGTCTGGGAGCGTTTTAACTTACAATGTAAAACTACGTTTATAGTACCGAATAAAATGTTCTGATTTTAACGGTGAGATTCATTCCGAAGAGGAACTTAAAATCTTAAAACGTTATTTAATTTAATACTTCAAAAAATTAAAAAATTTCAGTATTTATATTCGTACTAGACGTACCCGTGACTTTGTAAGCGCCAACTTAAGTGTTTAAGTACCCTTAGTATTGCCAAAAAAAACCTGTATTCTCGTAATGAAAACGAGATTTTTTCTTGTCCTATATGTTACCCAAGTGCATAAGCTGTAATGTGCCAAATTTTATATAAATTACCCCAGTAGTTGGGCCATGACAGCGTAAAAGACAGACAGACAGGCTTTCACTTTTATAATATTAACTATGGATATGTGGGCTCTATTAAAATTTGGTTTAACATTTTTTATTTTAATGTGAAAATGCCGTTATAATACGTCATTCAAGAAGCATAATAGCGTGAACACAGCATGACAAAATAGAGTTAAGTACTGGTTGCACGACATTTCAAAGTTAGCAATGTAGTTTAAAACTTTTTGCTAGACGTTATAAAAGTTAGTCAAAATGTTCCTTTAAAAGAAACAAAAAACATCGCTTACCAAAAAAAATGAGAGTACGAGATGATGAATTTGGTATTAGTTGTTTAAGAGTATCTGTTATTTTAAAACGTTAAACCTTTACCCTTAGTAAATATTAAGAAGTTTGGCTTGACATTATTAAATAATAGTGTGTCTTAACGGTTCTCCAAAAAGTAATTAGTTCAAATAAAAGAAAAGATAAGCACGTGTTGCAGATTGCAAAAAGTTATATATTCGTAGCGTAGCTTTACAGTGTAACTTTAAAACATGTTATTTGAGTTTACCTATAAAATAAACGTCAAGTTTGTTCACTAAGACGTGACGTAGTGTAAACATCCGTTAACAAAAAGTAATAAGGTTTATGGAACATTTTTAAGTTTGTAGTGTGACTTTACGATGTACTCGTATCTAGAAAGTTGCTTCGCGTTTTAGGTTAGGTTGTCAAAAATGTAAGTTAAATAGGTGTTTTTATCTTCGAATTGACAATATGCTGTAAGCTCTAATGACTTTTACTACGTCATCGGGCAGTACAGGCGAAAGCGGAGAGTAGAGCGCAGAAACTCTACTTCAGGGAACGTCGTCATAAGCGTGCCTCCTATGAAAGCGGACCACAATTTAGGATGACGATGTAGACGATGACGTGTAGTGGAGGGCTGGTGGTATGACTGTGACTAGTAAGGACGCAAGAGCTTTAAGTGGATTGTGCGGTTCAAGTGAGGGTAGATGAAGAAAATAATGCCCGTAGTACTTGGGAACGAAGATGTCACAACGCTCCAGTCAGTTCGTAACCAACGGTGGATACAACTCTGCGAAACGTCGAACCTTATACAAATGTAACTAGAGTTTATCTCTGTGACCCGTATGTTTATATAACAATTACGAATTGCAAGTGTTAAGAGCTATGATAGCCCAGCGGTGAGACCGTGGGGTCGAGGGGTCACGGGTTCAAACCCCGGCAGTACCAATAAGTTTGTCTGTTAAAAACTTATGTATATTTATCACACGCTTTTCGGTGAAGGAAAAGATCGTAAGGAAACCTGCATACCTCTAGAGAATTCTTTGGATGTGTAAAGTAGCGGCCTGTTACTTTCCCACTGCTGGGAATAGGCCTCTTCCCGTTTTCTCCGTTTTCTCCGTTTTTTGAAGAAAACGACCTAAGACCTACCATCCAGTGCGCATTGGTAGGTTACACATATCTCCAGAATTCTCTAGAGATATGCAGGTTTTCTAACGGTGTTTTCCTTCACCGATAAGCGTGTGATAAATTGCAATTATCAATTAGACACAAGTTTTAACAGAAAAACTCATTGGTGTCTGCCCGGGTTTGAACCCGTGACCTCCTCGAAAGAATCGCACGGTGTAACCGCTGGGCTATCACAGCTTATGGATGTGTGTAACATACTAAATCGCGTTAAAGCAGCCTGATAAGTTTTACATCGTTCTCTGCAAAAACAGAAATAGGATATCATTGATTTCCTTTTTAAGAATCACGAAAGCTTAAAATCTTAAAATAGTAAGGATGCTTTAGAGAATGTAGCGATAAGCCACGACTAACTGACGTCAGAATGGTAAAAAAGTATGGCAGTCTAGACTTGGCTTAACATAACCACGGGTGGCAGGACGTTTCAAAGTTAGTGGTCTAAGCTTTACGGCGTGACTTTAAAACGTTTCACTTCACGCTGTAATAGACGAGGACAGTCGCAATTTGTCGCAGAGTCGCTTACTTGGACTCGTTTGTCAAGTTTATTTCTGCTTAGCTGCCTCTTTATCGTATAATTGATGTAACCATCTAGTTTTTATTATCTGTGCAATTTACATTTAAATAAAACTAAGATAAATGGCCTGCTACATACAAAAATCAGCACATTAATGGTATTGTTTTAACAACTTTCACGCAATTTCTACGTCAATTTTTGTATATTATTTTTTATCTAACAATTTGCTGTAAGCTCTATCGGCTTTTAGGATCATCGGTCTCAATTCCAGACAGCACGATAAGCTAACTGATAAACATAACTGATTCTGAATTAATTATTAGCAAAATACGAAAATAAATTTCACATGGGTTTTTTAATAAATGGCTTTCAAAAAAATATGTTTTCTTGTACAATAATGTTTTATTCTATATTCAAACAGCGAAATTTCTTACAGCAAACATCTTGCGTGCAGTTAACAAAGAGTTATTATACTAGAGTAAAAGAGTCATAGGAGTTTCGCAACAAATAATAAGAGAGAAGATGTAATTCGTTTATCACACATAAAAAAGTTTGGTCTTTATCTTATCACACATAAAAAAGAGAGACAGATAATCTCATTTGCTTTCTCTTTATTGTAGAGTAGTGAAGCGAGTCTAAAATGTATCCAACATTTTAAGCTGGCTCCCTTACTCTAATATAAAAATTCTGTTGCAGTTAGAAACCTAACCACAGATAAATAAAACAATATTGACAGCACAGATAAACAACTTATTAGAAATTCAAACAAGCTTATATATCTGCGAAACTTATGTAGCTTTACTAACGAGATATTAGCATTTTATCAACCTACGGAATGTGACTGCATAAAGTATAATATTTAAGGGGCACAACCAGTGTGAAATTCCAAAAAATTTCTTTTTATTAAATATTTTTATGGGTTTTACTTCTAAAGAAAGAAAGAAAAGAGAAAGAAAGAATGAAATTTATTTGAACACAATTCTAACAAAAAGAAACTAAATTACATTTTTTCCTATCCGAATATTGTGACCAAATAAGGTGTGGTAGCCCAGCGGTGAGACCGTACAACTCTTTCGAGGGGTTTCACGGGTTCAAACCTCGGGAAGGCACCATTGAGTTTTTCTGTTAAAACTTATGTTTCTAATTGACAATTGCAATTTATCACACCCTTTTTAAGTAAAGGAAAACATCGTGAGGAAACGTGCATACCTCTAGAAAATTCGGGGATATTTGTAACCTACCAATCCGCATTGGAGCACCGTGGTAGGTCTAAGCTCTACTAAACTAAGCGGGGAAGTTACTAAAAATGTTGATAGGATTGACTGTCGCAATTATTAAGTAATAACAAAAAAATATCATAATTATTTACTACTTATTTATTTGTTCTTAGTAAAAAAAATTGGTTTTCATTTGAAGTAACAATTCAATTGTCTATGCATGGAAGCACGCCTTGTTGGTATTGCCTTGGGGATCGAGATTGGTTCGATCCTCCCACAGAATCTTTTGCGGCTGCTTACTATTTAATGGAGCGTAGCTTAACGGACTAAGCATTACTTACTTCATATTATATTGTTACCTATTGAAAGCGTCTGAAACTTCACATAACAGAAAGAATTAGAAGTAGGATCTAGGAAGGGAACTTGTTCTTGGTTAAAAATCGGTTCTAATAAGTATATTAACAACAAGTTTTAATATTTAGCCTTATCATATTTGCCATTTTTTTTTATTTGATGAAATAAATTGATTTTATTTGATTTGATCAATATTCTCATGGCCTTCTCTCACTCTAAGCGTGGTCGGCACAAAATGTTATATAATGTTATACAGTTATATAATGGGACACTTATACACATGGTCATCTGTACCCAAAGTGTATACAATATATACATATATAATATTAAATAATTAAATAAATACAAGCAGTATATACGGTCTCAAGAAACCGTTAATTTGTTTTTCGAAATTGTTTACTATCTGCGGGAATCGAACCCGCGATCCATGGAGTTGAAGGCAGGGTTGCTTACACATGAGCCAATAGATGTTTTAAGATCGGTTTCATGATCTCTAAATGTAAACATAATCTTTAAATGTTTTTATTCAATAGACCTACACCATAAAATTGTAATACACATGTGCTATAAATTTATATTTATATAGTCGGCATAATAAATCAGTCTAAATAGAATAAATATGCATGGAATTTCATCGACGATCTAATTCGATCGCTATTAAAAATCAGGATCCGGTTTAAAGTAGCACAAAAACTTATCAAGGTCTTGAGTACAACAGAACCTGTAAATGGACAAAATGGACCTTTTAAATTTGGCATTTAGAACTCAACGAAAAGCTTTAATACTTACTATAAGTACCTGGGTGACCGAGGTAATTTTTTAAAAGATAAAAAAAATACAAGAAAAAGACAAATAGAAAAACAAATAAGAAAAAAAAGCGCCGGTTACATGTGGGACTCGAACCCGGGTTTTGAACTTTTTTCGTCCGCCCATGCCATTAGGCTGTCACAGCATTACGTTTGACGGCTTAAATCTCATTTTAAAAAAATTCAACATTTTAGCTTTTTTTTTCAGTATCCGAAAACAGGCATAAAACGATTTTTTTTTATTAAATTTAGCTAAATCGATTTTTCTCCCCCGAAATCTCCTACATACTGAATGTCATGAAAATCGTTATTAAATATATACACGATTAAGTCATTTTGACATTAAAGACACTTTATACTGCTAAAGTACGGTAGGTTAGCAGTAATCTTTCGAATGAAAACAAATATTTCAAATGCAAAAGTCTCTTAGCGTGTGTTATATTGGAGTAGTAGAATATGTGTATATTTGTATAGGTCTCTGTATTGTAATAAACGTATAAATAATGCAATACACTGTAGAAGTTATCAGAAAATGATTTGTTGTCTCTCTCCTCACCCATTATGCACCTACGAGGATACCTTTATTTATTTATTTATTTATACAGTAATCCTACAGCATTGACAAAAATTTTACTTAAAAACTATATGTTATAATAATAATAAGGCCATGTATGGATTACACTGCGACTATAAGTTATTTTAATTTATTTTCTTTTAACAAACATTCAGATTTTATTAAAAAGTGTCAATAAGTATTTTTGTTTTAGGTTAATTATAATTATTTCTTATTTTAACTTACGTTTAGTCATGTGGAAAAGGTCTAATTCTAAGTAACCTTTATTATAAGTTTGAGCTCAAACTTATAATAAATAATATATTATAATAGAATATAATAGAATTTCTAGCATAATTCGTTTTTAACCTTTTTATCTAGCGAATTTATTTACCTACTAGATATTTATTTATTTACTGGTTTATTAGGTAATGCGTTTTGTTATACGATTTGCTAAAAAGCACTCAAATAAATTAATAATCGGGATATCGTATAGTGACACCAACAAATATCGTGTGGTCTAAATAAGGAAAGACCTTGTCATTTACCGCACGTCTACCCTCTTCAATCATTATTGTGTCGATTCAATTGTTTATTATTGTAAAAACATGTGTTGTTTCTTACAAACTGTAATGAACTAAACTTCTTTGATATTGACATTCCAATACCTCTTGTCACTTTATGTCAAACTACTCTACCAAGTTAAGAAACAGTTTCAGTTTCTAATAGTAGTTCTAAATATATAATATTTCAATAAATATTCTATTAGGCATTTGTAGTGTATGCCGTGTGGTATTCGGCTGAGTAGAATAGACCACCGTCATTTCTTACCGAGGTGCTGTAAAATGCGACTTAGGTAAGTTAACCCACTTTGTGGTATCCGGTTGAGTAGAATAGGCAACCCTTACCGAGGTGTCATAAAAGGCGACTTAGTTGTGGTGTTTTTACTTCAATCTATAGTATCTATATTAATAAGTAAGCAGCGGCCTATTACTATTACACTGCTTAGAATAGGCCTCTTCTCTCCATTTTTGGAGAGAAGGTTTCGAGCTAAGACCTACCACGCTGTTTCAGTGCGGATTGGTAGGTTACACATATCTCCAGAATTCTCTAGAGATATGCAGGGTTCCTTACAATATTTTTCTTCACCGAAAAGCGTGTGATAAATTGCAATTATGAATTAGACACATAAGTTTTAACAGAAAAACTCATTGGTGTCTGCCCGGGTTTGAACCCGTGACGTCCTCGAAAGAGTCGCACGGTGTTACCGCTGGGCAACCACAGCTATCTATATTAGTATGGATGTAAATATCTCTGAGGAAGGAATGAAGTCCTAGATTATTTTCATAGTTCGACAAATCGCGAAAGTTTTGATACGTACACCAAAAGTCATTTAAACTTTGCAAACCGCATATCAAATGAGTGAGCGGTACCAACAAGTCGGGAAGAATTTTCACAAGTTTTAGACTAAATTATTCCTGTCATCCGACTTTTGATAATTTGCCTCGAAAATTTATTGGAACGGGAGTAAACATTCGATATATGTTAAGTATAGTACTTAAAGAAGAATATCTATAAGTATATATTATTATATCTATAAGTATATATTATATTATTATCTATAAGTATATATATTATAGTATTAAATTGATTTCTTGCATTTATGACTTTCAGGAGTATTATAAGAAACTCAATACTTCGCCAATATCGCTTGGAATATAAGAATCACGTTAACAGAATTAAACCAAATTTAAGTGGAGTCGACACAAAATGTTATAAACATGTTGTCACATGATTTGGTTAGGTATTTTACTACCGGCCGCCAGCCTAATGTCAACTTACCTTTGTCGTCTTAAGACACCTCGGTAAGAATCGAGGGTGGTCTATTCCACTCAGCCGGATACCACACGGACGGTTATCTTACATTACTCGGCTTTTATGATACTTCGGTAAGAAGTAAGGTTGGTCTATTCTACTCAGCAGGATACCACACGGCTACGAATTTAACAAGATTTATAAATAAATAAATAATAAATAAATAAATAAATGGGACACTTACACACACGGTCGTCCGTCCCCAAAGTAAGTAACTCAATACTTGTGTTATGGGTGACAGACAACTGGTGAATATATACTTATATATTTTTAAATACATACTTAAATACAAATATACACCCAGGCTCAAAGGCCAACAAATTCATTTATAGAAAATGTTGGCCCTCGGCGAGAATCGAACCCGCGACCCGCGGGGCTGAAGGCAGGGTCACTACCCACTACGCCAACGGGTCAGTCAATAAATATGAAATCCCTTTATATTTTGTTTGATTGTTACAGTAAAGGCTATAATGACGATAGTAGTACAAAATTTATTGCTAAATGTAACTAGTAGTAAGAATTATATTTTTAAAAGAGCAATCGCCGAATTTTTGCTGGCTCCTCTCAGAAGGCACAGCGTTCCGAACAAACAGTAGAGTCGATGATTAAAAACACTTTTAACAAGTCAACTTGAATAAAGAATATTTAGAATAAACAGGCTTAAAAAATTACAAATCTTGAAGAAAGTTGGGAATATTTACTTCCTTTTAACTTTAGATTAATATCCACATTTTACGTGAAGGTATATTTCGAATAATTCGCAAAGCTGTCCTAGACCTATCCTAAATCAACTTTGAATTTGTGAAAAGAACAAAACTGTCCTTACAGGCTTTTATCATCTCTAAAGGACACCGTGCTAACCCAGATATAATCAAATAATATGAAATTTATGTCTGCCAATCCCATGTAGGGTTGCCATAAGCTTAAAACTGCTGAAATATTTTTTCTAAACAATGTCTATGGTACACATATTATAAAATAAAAACAGATAAACTGTTTCTCAGTCAACTTTATTACTGATATGCTCTTGAGCTATGTATCCCAACGTGGGGCACGAGTTTAGGCATTTCGCTCTGGACAATTTAAGTGCAATGCTAGATTTCGGTGGCAAATTTAACAAAAGAAAAGAAATGTGATATGACAGGTGGACATTTCAATTTTAAAATTCATTTATAGAAAATGTTGGCCCTCGGTGGTAATCGAACCCGCGACCCGCGGAGCTGAAGGCAGGTTCACTACCCACTGCGCCACCACCACCACTTTAACTCACTGGCGCGCGAGGAGTTTGAAAGCGGGACCTGGAAGGAATCACGAAGTCTCACTATTCGGTTGTCATAGCTATTACAGCAAAGCTTTTTTATGGTTGACCATAACCAAAATCAGAAGCCTGCCCAACTACGAGTAGTTACGATAAAACACTGCTATACTGATGTCCAATATTTAATCTAACAGTTTATGGTAAGTTCTCCTCCCGTACTGAAATATGTCATCCCTAAATCTGCCCAACACCCTATCAAATATTCAACTGGCACCGCAAAATGATACGACGGAAATCAGCGGAGACCGGTGACCCTTTTGGAATCGAAAATGCGGTATCAGGTGCGTGTCCCAAAACCCGAAATATCGCGTCCATGACAAGATATTATATACGGTAAACACGCATAAATGTCCCTTCGTCATGTTATTAAGAATTCAGTATGCTGGATCAGTAGGTACAGACATCCCTGTCTTATTTTCTATTATAAAAAGTAATACGCCGTGTGGTATCCGGCTGAATAGAATGGTACCACCCTCATTTCTTATGAGATGTCGTAAAAGGCGACTAAGGTAAGTTGACCCACCGTGCGGTATCCGGCTGAATAGAACATACCAACCTCATTTTTTTACCGAAGTGTCGTAAAAGGCGACTAATATAAGTTGACCCACCGTGTGGTATCCGGCTGAGAAGAATAGACCACCCTCATTTTTTACCGAGGTGTCGTAAAATGCGACTAAGGTAAGTTGACCCACCGTGCTGTATCCGGTTGAGTAGAATTACGATTAAGGTAAGTTGACATCAGGCAGGCGGCCGGCCGTAAAATACGTTGCCAAATCATGTGACAACATGTTTGTAACATATCATGCCGAGCCCACTTAGAGTGGGATAAGGGCAGCAGGAATAAAAAAGTAAAGAGTAAGTTTGACTTCTGTCTACATGTCAGTTGCTCTTTTACGGCTTATCTGCCGGACCAGTAATAATTAAATTTGCAACCATTGAAGCTTATATAACGGGCTATCACAAAAGATTTAAAAACCCCCGTTTTTTCTTTGAAAACGGGAAAAACATAGTATTAATTGAAGGTATTTTAACGAAGCTACAAGTAAAACCAGTATATTTGTAAACTGACCAAAAAGTCAAATTTAAACAGCTTCGACCTCCACATATAATATTTACCCCGTACCTACTGAATTAATTCATTTTTCGTGCAGAACATCTCACTGCCCTAAAATTAAACGTCATCAAACGGTAGGTGTTGCCACGGATGAGTTACAAATTTTCAACTTTCAACTTTCGACAAAGTTTTTGCACTCACTCAAAGAGCAAAGAGTTGCAAAGAGGTTTATTTTGAAGGAGTTTCTACGTGATCAAATGAGAAATAAGTAGATATCTATAACGTAGCCCAAAGCGCGGCGAAGTTGTGATAGCATCGGCACTAAAGATCGTAGAAATCATGAAGGATGCAAGGTTTAGTGAACACTAAAATTCGCAGTGTCAGTATATAGTATGAACGCTTTTAAAAAACCCCAAAAAAATCCCCTAGGGGCCAAGTTATACCGTGATGCATGGAAGATCGTGTGCATGAAATTTATAGCATGGTATTCTCTTGAAGGGACTTATTTCCAACATTCTGTATGCATCCCTAGGTTATTTTTTTAATTGAAGTACTCTAAGTCTGAGAGCTTAACAACGTGGACAGTTAGGACAGATGAGGGCAATAGCACTGGAAATGTTTTCCCTCGAAAGAAAAGTTTGTTGAGGAAAGAATGAGAAGAATCCATGCAGAACTTCTAAATCGCAAGAGAAAATGTACAAAAAAAAGACGAAAGGTTAAAATGAATGTAATTTATGACGTAATATATACATTTTAGTCTCCATATTGGTTTTTTTATTGAATTTACAACACGAATTAGTATGGGTCATTCTTAATGGATGTGGGATCAATGTAAATTGAGTGCGGGCTTTTTGTTCAAATAAAACTTCTCTTTAATGTATCTAAATCACGATTTTGAATGTTAACCGCTTGAGGGCACATTTACCTTTATGCCGTGTTTGATAAATCACCAGTAATAGAGGTGAATTATATTTTTAAGATAAAAAAGGTAGAGGCTATATTCAATATGTGTAAGACTTCCGTAAGATTTATAGCTGTTTACACGAAATGATGCGTTCACACGGCTATAGCATATAAGTACACAAATCGGGGATAACAATATTTTGTGAACCCTAGAGCTAAAAGTTACATCGATGTTTCCTTGATTTATTGAAAGTTCCTCTCCACTTTCTCTACTCGAAGAGAATGATTAGAAATAGAGTAGCGTGATGAGTCTCAGTTACAAATCTTCTTTCCATAACTAAAGGTTCATTTTGCCAGACGCAGAATAGTCAGAAGCAGGTATATTATTTTTTAATAGATATGTGATTTCAAGCGTGATATCATTTATGGGTATTTCACGGCAAATTCTTTTGAACCAGACCATCGAAAAATCGACCATCGATGTCTTTTCTCGAAAAACTGAAAAAGTTAATATAAAATAACAAATATTGAAAAACTAAAGTTTTGAAAAAAAATACGGTCTCAAACGGTAAATTTTTGAAAAGTTCTAATATTTACAAGAAAATACATAACTTTTTTGAATTGGGTAACAAAAATTGAAAAAAATCTGAAAAACGGTTTTTATAGGATAGAAAAGGAAGCAATCAAATACAAAGAGTTTGGGTTCAAAAGAGTTCCATTTGGTATAGAATAACCTAACATAAACTAGTCGGCCTCATCCGATAAAATAAGACGTGAGTATAGCCGGAATCTACACATTAATTATGGAAAAACCTCTATGAGTTCGAGTACGAGTAAAACGTGAACCAAAACTTCCTACCCCTTTTTACGAAAATAACGCGAGTCAAGGAATATTGTATTTGCCACATAGAAAAGAAATACAGAATATTTTTTAATATAATAAAATACTCTACATTAAACTAATAAAGAAATTCATTACACACACTACCATACATTTGACATTCACACACATATATTTTTTGTTTATGGGTAAAGTCTGTGGTCGAATTGAGAAGAGATTTTCCTATTTTCAATTGAAATGGAACATTCGCCTTTATTTACATCTGCTTTAATTGGGGACGTTAAACAAGAAATGACCTTAATATCATTCAAACATCTCGCGATACGATCGTTGACTCCTTTGATCTCAAATTACTGAAGCTTCAACGCCCTAAACCTCGATCCTTTGTTTACGACGTCATTAATCTAAAATCTGATTGAATCTCGTCTATATAAACATTTGATATCTGTCTTCGGTAGGGTTTAAAATTCTTTTGGATTGCAATTTATATGATATGATTTATGTTACATACAAGATAACGAAAAGTGTAAATACGCCCAGACTCGAAGTACCAACAAATTGTTTTTAGAAAATGTTGGCTGTCAGTGGGAATCGAACCCACGGCCCGAGGAGCTGAAGGGTCACTGCCAACTGCGCCAACGCGTCAATCTAACTTTCTGAATATTTTATTTATTTCTTTCTTTATCGTACATGCATATTGTTAGAAAATAAAAAAATAGTACATGTACAAAGGCGGACTTATCCCTTAAAGGAATCTCTTCCAGTCAACCTTTGAATAACAGAAGGAAAAGTGAAATACGTATAATATAGAAAGAAAGAAAGATAAAGAAAAGTAACGAAAAACTATATACCTAGATGAAGTATTTAGAGATAACAAAAAATTAAAAAAAAAATGCAATGAAGATAATAGTAGATTTAACTATTTCATTTATAAATAGTTTATAAGTAAGTAAGTAACGGCCTGTTACTATCCCACTGCTGGGCATAGGCCTCTTCTCTCCGTTTTTGGAGAGAAGGATTGGAGCTGAGACCTACCACGCTGCTCCAATGCGGATTGGTAGGTTACACATATCACCAGAATTCTCTAGAGATATGCAGGTTTCCTCACGATGTTTTCCTTCACCGAAAAGCGTGTGATAAATTGTAATTATCAATTAGACACATAAGTTTTAGTAGAAAACTCATTGGTGCCTGCCCGGGGTTTGAACCCTAGACCTCCTCGAAAGAGGCGCACGTTGTTACCGCTGGGCTACCACAGCTTAGTTACACAACTACAAATAGTTTATACTTTAATCGAACTAGTATCGACTAGAGTCAGTTTATGTATTTTATATCTATTATAGGTATGGTACACATAGTATGGTATTTCGGAAACTCAATTGAGTATCATAAAGCATAAGCTAGATTAATGCAATCGGTTTACTGAATGGCCAGGATGTTTGTGCTGGTAAAGATAAAGCCGACACAAAAGCAAGTACCCCCTTCTTAAGTCCCTACCCTCCCCCTGCCTGAAGCAAGGGAGACCATTTAAGCCGCAGACGATTGCCTCTCACAAAAGACAGTCGCGAACCGCCTACTTCCACTACGAAAGGATTCGAAAGAATACGGAATCAAATTCCGAACCGTCCATTGAGTCACACAATTGATTTCGTAATTTTACTTATTTTCACAAACTATTCCTTAGTCGGGCTTCGATTTGTCATCGCCTTTGTTTGTTGGACAAATAAAATGAATCATATTGACAGTTTCTAAAGAAAGCTTTAATAAACGATTGATTGGTGATTGTTAGGTATTAAGAGAACATTCTTTGTAATGGATCTCAGATTATATGGCATACATTCTAGCGGTGTGGTATCCTTTTGAGTAGAATAGACCACCTTTATTTCTTACTTAGGTGTCGTAGGCGACTAAGGTAAGTCGACCCACCGTCTGGTATCCGGTTGGGTAGAATAGACCACCCTCATTACTGAGGTTTCGTAAAAGGCGACAAAGGTAAGTTGACGCCAGGCAGGAGGCCGGTCGTAAAATACGTAGCCAAATCAAGTTGCAACATGTTTATAACATGTTGTGCCGATCCCACTTAGAGTGGGATAAGGGCAGGAGGATGATAATAAATGGCATACAATTCTGTTATGCTTTAATAAAATAACTTGTCTTCTTCTTATCGTAGGATCTGCTGAACAGTAAGTCCCTACAGAGTCTACGATAAGAAGAACGTATAATCATCATCATCATCAACCTATCATTGTCCACTGTTGGACATAGGCCTCTCCAATATCACGCCACTGAGCTAGGTCTTCAGCTCTTAAATCTTAAGAAAATCTTAAGAAGAATGTATAGTAGGCTCTAACAATTAGGATGTAATTCTCTACTGAGAAGAGAGGACCCCTTTGCCCACCAGATATAGCCTACCTTCTCAACTAGATCAAACATAAAACCTAAAAAAAACCTATTTCTTAAGATGAACAAAAAACACGTTCCAATTTTAAACATCGTAAAATAACAATGTCAACCAATAATTCAATCTTATTTTAAATCTGCAACAACGACACAGTTTTGCAAGTCCCAGGTCATTCTCCGCAGCGCGGCGCCAACTCATTTTGGCAATACGCCGGCAATTTTGATAGCTACGCATCCGGTCGCATCAGCGGAGACATAAGGAGAATATAATGTGAATACAAACAAAGTATTGTTAGCATTTCAAACTTACATATCTCGGTGTTATAAACTGCAATGATGTCGCATATTTGCCCAAACTATAGAAAGAGTGAGAGATACACACTTTCTCAGTTCGTAGATAAGGGTTATAATTATTAAATTATATTCAATGCAGCTCTAACTCTATTTTGCCTACTGCACCAGGCACCAAGATAGCATACGGTTTTAGGGGGGGGCGGAAAATTCCGGCATAATTGTTAGTGAAATACAGAGAGTCCCAGTTCAGAGGTCAGATAGGTAAGATAAGAGTTCAAATTAACTGCCGTGCGGTATGGCTGAATAGAATAGACCACCCATTTCTTATCAAGATGTCGTAAAAGGCGATTTAGCTTAGTTGACGTCAGGCAAGCGGCCGGTCGTGACATATCTAGCCAAATCATGTAACAACATTGTTAATACATGTTGTGCCGACCCCACTTAGAGTGGAATAAGGGTAGGAGAATGATGAATGATGAATGATGATGATGATAAGAGTTTAAATTAAAAAAGGCGATGTTTAAAAAGTCTTATTTATTTATTTATTTAGTAAGACATGCCAACAGTATTATTAATATACATTTTTGTTTTTTACATGTATTTCATACAATCTTAATCTATTTAAAATACTATTAAAGGCATATACAACATTCAAATACAGTAAAAATAAAAATAAACATTGGTTTGGTACAAGGTAAAAGTAAAAAGAGTAAA
This sequence comes from Morpho helenor, assembly GCA_029227775.1. Classification (NCBI taxonomy): domain Eukaryota; kingdom Metazoa; phylum Arthropoda; class Insecta; order Lepidoptera; family Nymphalidae; genus Morpho; species Morpho helenor. Next base: position 9,426,081 of record JARGCU010000006.1, read on the forward strand.
ATTTTAAAATATTTGGAAACTAAAACTGAAAGGTAAAAAAAATAATAAATAAAAATATAATAATAATAAACAAAGTACTAAAGAAAATTTTAAAAATGTTAAAACAAAATTGAATAAACTTTATTTTTATAACTATAATAGGAATCGTGGAAAATATCAACGTCACTGGAGTTTATTTCATTGAAGGCCATCATTAACTTGTTTAATGGTGAATACTTACCCAAATTTGTTCTAGAGGCTAGACAAGCAAAACATTTCTTTATTGGATATCTTATATACAAATAAAGTAATAGTACAGCGGTGAGACCGTGCGACTCTATCGATCGAGTCATGGGTTCAAACGCCGGGCAGACATCAAAGGGTTTTCTGTTATAACTTATGTGTGTAACTTAAAGGTAACATCCTTAGGTAACCTGCATATCTCTAGAGAATTCTGAGACTAATCCGCATTAGAGGATCTTAGATCCAATCCTTTTCTCCAAAAATGGAGAGAGCCCTATGCCTAGCAGTAAAATAGTAACAAGCCGTATTTTTCTTGTACTTCACAAATATAAAAGATTAAGGAGAATATCAAGATGAAAAGTTGGATGTATTCGTGTCAATATACATTCATTATTTGTCCTTTCAAATAAATTAGTTCCTTTTTATTTTTTAAATCAGTAATAAATATATGATCAAATGTACGCCGTGTGGTATCCGGCTGAATAGAATAGTACCACTCTCTTTTCTTACCGAGGTGTCGTAAAAGGCGACTAAGGTAAGTCGACCCGCCGTGTGGTATCCGGCTGAGTAGAATAGACCAACCTCATTTCTTACCGAGGTGTCGTAAAAGGCGACTAAGGTAAGTTGACCCACCGTGTGGTATCCGGTTTAGTAGAATAGGCCACCCTCTTTCTTACCGAGGTGTCGTTAAATACGACTGAGGTAAGTTGACGTCAGGCAGGCGGCCGGTCGTAAAAACGCAGCCAAATCATGTAACAGCATGTTTATAACTTGTTGTGCCGACCCCACTTAGAGTGGGATAAGGGCAGGAAGATGATGAAATATATGATCAAATGTAAGCATCAAGATTCTTCAAAATTCTCTGTAGAGTAGATAAAAAGGTAAGCTCTTTATAGGTTATCCCTGTGTTACAATAAATATCTCTTTATTCCCGTCAAATGGCTCGCAATAAGTTCGGGAAGGGTTGTCTTTGTCAAGTGAATCATTGTGGAAGAGCACTCATCTATACAATATTTGAATTTACGCTTTCAAGAGAGCCGTATTCACAATCATATAATCGGTTATTTTCACTTTGTGAATATGTAGGGTCGGCCCGATTTATTTCGAACCTACTGCTACCATTGCGTCTTTTTTTTGTCAGGAAAACTCATTATTGGTCGTCACCGCCCGACGGGGTGAGCGGTGGGTATGTCGGACTCTCACCGACTAAAAACCTGACAGTGCTCCACCACGCTGCTGGTGGCGGGGATAGGGTACCGTTGTACCATTGCAGTGGAGTCGGCACAGCATATTATAAACCTGTTGTCACATGTTTAGGTTACGTATTTAACGACTTGCCGCCTGCCTGACGTCTTCCAACTTAGTTGCACTCTACGACACCTCGGTAAGAAAGAGGGTGGTATATTCTACTCAACCTGATATCACACAGCGAGTCAACTTACCATAGTCGCCTTTTACGACTCCTCGGTAAGAAATGGATGTGGTCGATTCATTCTAATTTTGGATTGTATTTATCCATCTCTTACATAACACGAAAATTTTTTTTTAATTAAATTAGAATCAAGTTTAGATTTTTTTCTTTCAAGTTTTTTATATTTTTCTTCAAATATTGGATTTTTCGCACAAATTAATACTTTCGCCGAAAGCACGTGACTGATCAAACTTATTGTGGATAACGCTAAATTAAATTACAATATACGACTTCAGAAAATTAGTTACATAGACAAATTCTACGCCCAAATAACATACTTCAAAGTCTGTTATTTTGGCGTTATAAAGTATGACAACCCTTTCAGAACTTATTGCAACTCATTTGACGAAAAGAAAAATATATTTGTTGTAATACCGGGATAATCCATAAAAGGCTGTCCTTTTTTATTTGGCCTACATAGAATCGCGGTCGACTTTCCGCAACGTTTGCATTTTCTTCACGCTCATATTACTGTCCTTTTCAGATATGAGTAAGATCTCATATGTTAACAATTTCATTTACTATTTATCAAGTTCATACTATTTACAAAACAATATGAAGGCAAGTCTAATATAGAGAGCGGATTAATAGAGTATTAAAGAAACCCCTAGAACATCTTTGAGTTTTATTAAATCAATATAAAATAATATCTATCAGTTATGATTATTCCTGCATATGTATACTTAAGATTCAAACACAACAATCTTCACAAGTCGACCGCAAGACTAGTGATCGTTGACAGACAGACTATGAGCAGAATTAATAATAGGTCTCCGCAGATTCGTGGTATCAGATGAAACCGCACTAGACTATATGATTTCGTCTTTAGATTGTACCGACTTATCTTGCTATATAGTGTTTGTAGAGCAACAAACAAAAATATTAAATTAAGAAGAAAATATTAAAACTAATGTTCAAAACGAAAGTATAAATAACATCCTGTTAATGTTCTACTACTAAATATTGACATATAATAATAATTCCAATTTGACATACTTATTATTAATATAATAAATTTAATTGCATATAACAAACACTTTGCAGTTCAAATAATTTCTTATTCAAATTGGCTTTTACAAGCACTTTTGAATTGTCAAAGTACAATGGAGTTACCACTGGTTCAGAAAGGTGCTCTTGCCGAAAAGAAACAGCAAGAAACTCTGCGGTCACTTTTTTATCTTGCAACCTTAATCCAAACTTATCATCAACAAAGTCTTCAACAGTATAATAAGCTTTATTAATAAATGATTTTAATACATTTTTGAACGTGTATAAAGGCAAGACCAAAATAGATTGTGGAAAAAAAATTTAAGCCCACAAACGATCTACGAAATTACTCAAGTCGTAGCCTGGTTATTATAACAACAAACATCCAGATCACAAAGTCTACTCACCATGAGATATTTTACAAGTATATAAAAGAACACAAAGGATAAATTAAAAGGTATCGTACGACGTATCGATCGGCATAATGCCTCTTCGGATTTTCTCGACATGTTGCCTCTCATTTTCTATAATGACCTCTTTCTTCTTTTCTTTATTATACATTTTGACTTCTAAGCTGCCTCATCCACAGCAGCGTACAAGTCAAAATTTATTGTATCGGTATAATTTTACATACTCTAAACGATAAAAAAAACGATCAGTTTATAAATATATTAAAGCAATAAAAAAAGAAAGCTATGAGCAGTTTCTATATACAAATAGCTGCCAAAAACATCCAATCAGAACTTCCTTATATCAAATATCATATCGTCATCATTCTTCTGCCTTTATCCCACTCTAAGTAGGGTCGACACAACATGTAATTAGATGATTTTGCTACGTCCTTTACGACTGGGCCCCTGTCTGACGTCAACCTTAGTCGCCTTTTACGACACTTCAATAAGAAATGAGGGCGGTATATGCTATATAGCTATATAGTCAAATATATATCATACAAATAAATATAAATAATCTGACAAAGCCCTGCACTAAGTAAATAATTGAATTGTCATTGACCATTGCAATGAGATAATAAAATATAATCCATCTAATTCCCGCAACCGCATTTAAATTTATTTCAATGATAATCACCTATAGTATATAAATTTTTATATACTATATATAGTGTGAGTAAAAAGTATGATTAAATAAAAACAATTCAAGTCAATTTCCTTTATCATATACCTTTATAGTTTATTGTTAACGTGCCAATCTACGTTAACGCGCTTATGTAATACCGATTTGATATAGGCTTTCAGCGAGTAATTGCTTCTAGACTGACAGTTTCAATTAGTCTCGATTTTGTTTACGCTTAAATATACTGTTACGCTGTCATCAAATTTCCTAACCTTTTAAATAAATAAATGTTTGAGAAATATTTATCATTTGTTTTGCTTTTAATTACAATTGTGCCTAGAATAAGATAGAAAACTGTTGCCTAGAAACGATTCCGTTGCTGGGATATAAACCGAAAGATCAGTGGTCAGAATTTTCTGAATCTTAGCCGCTCGTACGTAATCGTTCAAAAGTCCAAAATTTATTATACTACGTAGATTTTAAGGTTAAATAGACCGAATATTTATATTTACATAACCTCATGAAATACTGGAAGGAAGTTTGTAATTTTAAAATTACTAGTATTTTTGTCCCGAAACTATAATTATAAGTTTGTATACCTACATGTGATTGAAGCTGTGGTAGCCCAGCGGTAACACCGTGCGACTCTTTCAAGGAGGTCACGGGTTCAAACCCGGGCAGACACCAATGAGTTTTTCTGTTAAAAACTTATGTGTCTAATTGATAATTGCAATTTATCACACGCTTTTCGGTGAAGGAAAACATCGTGAGGAAACCTGCATATCTCTAGAGAATTCTGGAGATATGTGTAACCTACCAATCCGCAATGGAGCAGCGTGGTAGGTCTTAGCTCCAATCCTTCTCTCCAAAATCGGAGAGAAGAGGCCTATTCTCAGCAGTGGGATAGTAACAGGTCGCTACTTACTTACTTACTATACCTACATACCACGGTAATTTATTATTCTTTAACTGTTGATATTATGATCCAAAGAAGCCTGGTATGGCGCTTGTGTATCGTTTACTCTGAGCAATTATTGCTGATACCACTGTCTTATATAATCTAGAATCTACTGTATATAAAAGTCCTTAAAAATAAAGATAAAAAAAAAGAATCTATCGTGGCTGCATTTTTGGCTAACAGTTATACTATCAAATATAAAACTTAAAACTCCAAAAGCAAATTGATTATTTAATTATGAAACCACTACAAGTCGTTTTTTACCGACCTTTGTAACCTATGTCAATATATACACGTTACTGGAGCTAAGTCGTGATTTAATCATAACTAGCAATCGCCAGCGGCTCCGCCCGCGTGGATAGATTAAAACCGTAATATAGTCTTTCGATAACCATAAAAATGGTTAAAGTAGGTTAACCTTAAAAGCTAGACATAGGCTGTCGCGGACTTTTATTTATAACTTTTAGAGGGGAACAATTTTGTCATATATAATTTTTTTTAACTATTAGGTACCTATTACTCAGCGCACGCAATGAAAGCTTAAAATTTTTCCGTTTTCGTCCTATTCCTATTTTTTTTGCTGCTCCTCTCCTATTCATCTTAGCGTGATCTTATAGCCTATAACCTTCATCGATAAATGGACTATCTAACATTGAAAGAACTTTTCAAATCGATCCAGTAGTTCCTGAGATAAGCGCGTTCAAACAATAAAATAAACAAACTCTTCAGATATTATATATTAGTATACATAATGTAAAATAGGCAAATTAGTATATTTGTATGCATCGTCGTGCAATAAATATGTCGTCAACCCTCTTTTGTCATATCGTTATCATGACACTTAATCTTACATTACTACAACAAGAATCGCATGCTCATTTGATCTAGGCTTCCAGCGAAATCATTGGCTTAAACTATTTCTAACTGTTACTAATTGGTGACATTTGTCACAATTATCTTTATTAGGGTTACGCGTCACGTATATTTATATACACATATTTGTATGAAACAATAAACTTTTTGAACACAAAGAGTACCAGAAGTTCTTTATTGGAAACCGATAAAACAAAGTATGATTAGGGCATATTTTGTAGATAATTTGTTAAGATCTCGTTAAGTTCTAGAAGAGTGGTGCAAAAAAACCCTTTTTCTCATTCAGTCTCATGTAAATAACTGAGTCACTTATGTCATATAAGTGACTCAGTTATTTATGATGCACTAGTATATATTATCTACCGACTGAGCCTACACTCAGGTTATTCCGATTAACTGGCCTGTTGGCACAGTTGGCAGTGACCCTTCAGCTACGCGGGTCCCGTGTTCGATTACCGCCGAAGGCCAACATTTTCTATAAACAATTTGTCAGTTTTTCGACTCTACGTGTACATATATTTATTTAAGTATTTATTTAAAATTATATATGTATATGTCTGTCACCCATAACACAAGTTTTACTTACTATGGGGACGGACAACCGTTTGTGTAATTGTATATTTATATTTATTTATTCAGGATCTTTCATGCTTGCTCTTTCCCTTCTCATCGTCATTTACCTTTACATAGATTATAGCAAAACAATTAAGAATGTCAAATCCAGAGTTATTATACAAGAGTATAGGCAGACGTCGAAGTGTAAGTGTCGTTACAAATTATAAGAGAGGAAAGGTGATATCCATATACTTCTCTTTTATATTATTTTTCTTTTTTCTCTTATCTTTGTCTAATCATACGTAAAAAAGAGAAACAGATAAGTTTAATTTGCTTTCTCTTTATTTTCGATGGAGACATTTTAATTGGGTCTCCTACTTTAGTATAATAATTCTATGGACAAACCCGTTAAAAAGAAAAGTGGAATGATGTTTACTGTATCTTAGTAAATTATTATTTTCGAAGGATCTTACTTTTTTGCAATCTTTTTAATTTAGTACGTGGGTAAAATCAGTTATAATAGATAAGAAGTAAATCCCCGACGGTTCTTCACCTCCCTGTATAAATTATGTAGAAATGAATTATCTTCAAATATTACTGATATTTAATAAGGAAAAAACATACTCAATTCCTTTAACTCTATTTTCATAAATGAACTTATACTTTATTCATTTATGACTTACAAATCGTGATCCTAAAGTTCTATGGTACTACTTAGGTGATTTATGTTTATAAATAAATATATATTATAATATTATAACAATCCAAGACAATTAAGAAACTAAAAGGGCTATTAATCAATTAAAAAACTAAAATATTCTAAGCAACAAAACATTGTCGACATAATCCTTAAAAATCTGTAAAATAAAGTATTAAAACTCAACTTAATATTAGTATACATAAAAACTAAAAAATGTTTAAAAAACCATACACAGTATATAATTATAGCCAAGATGCATAATTATGCATAATTCAAACGCTTCTTTTATCGATAAAACAGTGTAAAAATTCCCACGAAGATTTTCCATCTAGATAATTATATGCAAATTCAAGATGTGACATACTTAACTGCCTTACAGTGAGTTGTCTAGAAAGCGTTAAGGTCGCAAATGATTCTAAAATTTATTCATATAATTAAAACAGTAGAAAAACCAGTGTTATAAGGGATAGTGCATATATGACTTTTTTATTCTCACATCGCACTAATAACGTCCCACATTTTCCTTCGTGGTTATTCTAACTTAAAACCCTTTTCTTCGCTAATTTTCAGTTTCGTACAAATTCATTAATTATTTGGGGTTGAAACTGTATAAACTCAAATTTTTCTTATCAATTTGTAAAATTAATCATATACTATTAGTAAAAATTTTAAACAATCGAAACACAACCTCAAAGAATATAAACAGTGCCTTACTTTACTTATACAGTGTTGTATTTGTTTAAATGTGTTTTGAATATTCCAACCTTGGTTACGTAATCAGCATTTATATATTTTTTTCTGAATCTCGATTGTAATGAAATTCAACATGTAGGGGGTTTTGGTTTGGGCGTTGGAGTCCTAAGGTGCTGGAATGGCGACCTCGCACCGGAAAGCGCAGTGTTGGGAGATCCCCAACGAGGTGGACTGACAACCTCAAAAGGTCGCTGGATTCAAGCGGCACAAAATCGTGGATGGTGGCAATCCCTCAAGGAGACCTATGTTTAGCAGTAGACGTCCATCGGTTGAAGAAGAAGAAGAGGGTTTTGGGGGTGAAAAATCAATTTAGCTAGATTTCATTTTAAAAAAAATGTCTTTTTATCCCCTTTTTCGGGCACTGAAAGATGCTAAAATGCAGAATGGAATGCAAAGATATTTTTGCCTGTCAAACATAATTTTCATAATTAACATAATAAGTTTTAGGCTTTTTTTCTATTTTTAATTTGTATTTTAATATCTTAAAAAAAATTACCGAACATGGCTCGGTGACCCAAGTGATTTATATTAATTCAGATTGTAGCCTTTATATTTTTTTGCACTTTTAAGGCCCAATGACGTCATTACCACCCATGGAATCGAGTTTAGATAAGATAATAGTTGGAACCGTTTAAACTTAGTACGCTTGGCCACCCATGCTGAACAAACACACATTAAGTAAGACCATTGTCCTTTAGACAATTCCCTTAGTTACAAATTGTAACCTTCTATTTCCGTCTTAACTTAGGTTCTGTCTAATACCTCCTCAGTCATTACACATTCAATTGCGTTTAAGTTTTATCACATCAAAAAGGTATTTTCTTTTAGGTATGATTAGCCCTAACTAGAATAATATAATAAGGTTGGACAGGAAGCAAAAACTCCACAAGCCAAAACCATTCCAAATATGCAAAATCTGAATGAATAAACAGTTTTATTGAACACCCCATAAATAAAAGTAAAACCTTAAAATGATAATCTAAAATACAACAAAAGCAGTGATACAATCTGGCGGACTTATAGCTAAATAACGATATCTTCCAGACAACCAGGTTAATGAAAAAACATAACTACAGATTCAGTAGATGTTTGTTTCATTGTTTGAACGCGCTAATCTCAGGAACTACCAAACCGATTAAAAAAATCTTTGAGTTTAAGATAGTACATGCAACGAGGATTGCCATAGACTATATAACATGAATAGGATATATAATATGAATAGTATAATAGGACTATATAATAATATAATAATAGGACTATAATATATATATAATAATAATAGGACTATATAATATGAATAGGAGAGGAGGAGCAATGAAAAATATTGCGAAAACGGCAAAATTTAAATCTTTCGTTGCGAGCGTTAAGTTAACGGTGAAAGTTATTAAAAAATCTATTGTAATTAACGCACGATAACTACTTTTATGTTCTAAATTTCAGTTCGGGAAAAAAATTGTGAGACATGTTTCCACGCGGGCGAAACTACTGGCAAAGCTTTAAATAATTTATAGAATTAGGCGTTACTTTGCGGAGCTTCATAATACAAAAGAAATAATAATAAAATTATTTTGCTATAATCCGCGATGAAGTAAAATAGAAAATATATATAATCCTAAATGTAGAGTGGACAATCGGTTATCATACCTAATACATGTAATTCGTAAAAAACACATGCACAAACCTCCATCACCGCCACCATACATAAGCACTACGTACGTTCACTATCACAAACTCAACAATCGTTTCGCCCCGCAACCGAAGCATCATCAGGAGATAGACTCCACGACCAAAATCAAATAAGCTTAGTTATATACTAATCGGTTCAAACCCACCAATTATTTTATTTTGCCTGCGAACGAATAATTTTATTATTATTACTTTTGTACTGGCACAGCTATTAAATTATAAGCATTGAGACAGCAAAACAAAGTTTTTTATTGTTTCTTTACGGCCAGATTACTAATCTATGGTATAAGTAAATCCTTACAAATAAAATCTACAATACTAGTTTGAAATAATTATATTATAGAGAACGAGAAATCAAATTCGATACAGCGTATTATAAAAATAGAGTATTTCATCGACTAAGTTCTTCGTATTACAATAAAAACAAATTCAACGTTCATAGATATTTGATACGCTTCCATAATTGTCAGTATAGCAAAGAATAAATACTGTTTATTTTCGAATGTGAACGTTATGCTGTGTTGTTAGTATTTTCTTAACGAAATGTGTTATTTGGTATTCCAAGATTGGGGTATGGTTTAATAAAGCGGTACGCTTTATTTTATTTTATCAAGTATAGCTGTAAGTGCGTTTTATAAATAGTACCTCAATGGCCGAGCCTTGCTCGTTAATTTTTTTAAAGATACAATAAAATGCAATTAAAAAAAAAGAAAAAAGCGCCGGGTTATATGTGGGAATCAAACCTAGGTTTCGAACCTTTTTTGGTCTGCACGTTACCACTGGGCTGTCACAGCTTTGCATTGTTATAAAGATGTGGTTACATGATTTGGCTAAGTACTTTACGACCGGCCGCCTGCCTACCGACAACTTACCTTAGTCGTATTTTACGAGACCTCGGTAAGAAAGAGGGTGGTCCATTCTACTCAACCGGATACCATACGGCGGGTCAAATTACCTTAGTCGCTTTTTCCGACACCTCGGTAAAAAATGAGGTTGGTCTATTCTACACACGGCTAAGAATTCTTAAGAAATATACAGGTTTTTATTCACCGAAAAGCGTCATGTATTGTAATGGATTTTAGACACGTATGTTTTAACAGAAAAAACTTTGATGCCTACCCGTGGTTTGAACCCGTGACCCCCTCGAAAGAATCGTACGGTTTCACTAAGGTATAACAGCTTCACAGCGCTGCATACTGACTTTATATGACAGTGTGTGCACAATGATTTTTTTATCATGACCTAAATATAAAATGGAGTGCAAAAATGTTTACTTTCACCGTACAATCTCTTTTATGTATTTTTCATTCAAATTGGTGACAAGAAACAATGGAAACATTTTAATGTCATCTCATCAGATTGTATTGTAACCCAGTGCCCTGAAAATGAGCGTGGATGTCTTCAGAAATTACTGCATTTTGTCTTCTTTCTTGCGTTTGTAATACCAATAACAAGCGATAAGGATTGAAGTGGCCAAATCGCAATATTAAAGTGACCTAATTCAATATTCGCCGTAATTTATAGAATTAGGCGTTACTTTGCGGAGTTCCATAAAACAAAAGTAATAATAAAATTATTTTGCTATAACCCGCGATGAAGTAAAATAGAAAATATATATAATGCTAAATGTAGAGCTAATGTAAAGCTAAAAATGCTAAATGTGCTTTGCGATTTTGGTCGTGGAGTATATCTCCTGATGATGCTTCGGTTGCGGGGCGAAACGATTGTTGAGTTTGTGATAGTGAACGTATATAGTGCTTGTGTATCGTGGTGGAGGTTTGTGCATGTGTTTTTTACGAATCCTGTATGTATCAGGTATGATAACCGATTGTCCACTCTACATTTAGCATTATATATATTTTCTATTTTACTTCATCGCGGATTATAGCAAAATAATTTTATTATTACTTTTGTCAATATTCGCCGTGTTACTTGATATTCTTGCAAAATTCAAAATTGTCGGAAAAAATTATGGGAATTGATAGCTATATTTGCACTGATAGTTTATAACATGAAATAAATTAACTTTAAGAATACTACTACTACTATCGAATACTAATCTACATATACAAATTCAGGGGCACAGACTAGTTTTTACAAAATCAAGCACACACGATAGATTTTTTACTTGTTTCGTAACAGTGTTTCTATGAAATGGCTACTGTTAACAAAGGATTGAAGGAAGCATTTGTTTTTTAATCCAATAAATAGTCGTAAAAATTTAATGCGTTCCGCGGAACACGTCGGGTCAGAATAAAATGGGTGGAACACAATACTGATTGATATACGATGTTTATAACAAGCGGCGTTTCCACGCTTGCACATATTTTTGATCCTAAAGCCGTTTAAATAACACTTTTAGTTGCAATGTTTATTTTATCTGTGCGGTTTTATTTATTTTACGTGCACACGTGTAGTTTTGTGTGACCTGAATAAAATAGTGCACGTTCGCATATATTAATACAAATAATTGCGAACAGCTTGCGCCAAAACTGTTTAGTGGCTGCTGACCCGAGTAAATAACTTAATTTTATACTCATATGATAAGGCTACAATTATTTAAGTATAATTTATGTAAAATAACTGTATAATTTATGTATGTATAGACAGCAATAACCATTTTAAAGATATTTTTCTAATCGTATGTTACTGATTGAGCGGCGCTCTATGCACTATTCCCTCTCCTAATTTCTACGTACAGAGTTTGTCAATCAATTCTAACATGAAATCTAAAAACGCAGCCTTCATCTCTACATATCTATGAATTTTTATAAAAGAAACTTGATAATAACAGTTTATGATATGCTTTACGTTGAAGCAAGCATCACAATAAAACCTGCATACTTCTTGAATTGAATCGAATGTAAGCTTCAATATTTCTGTCCAAGGTAGCGTTTTGATCGGTGTAATAGTAATAGGTTGACTTTACATTTTTAATATTTATACAACAGTACTATGAAATTCAGCTATTCGTATAGTATAATCCTACCAATCCTACTTCCTACTAATATAAATGGGAAAATTTGTGAGTATAGATGTATGTTTGTTCCACTTTCACGGCGAATCCGCTAAACCAATATCGATGAAATTTGGCACAATTATTCCTTATACACCGGGGTAACATGTAGGAATCTTGTATTATAAATGCGTAAGTTTGTGAGAATGGCTGTATATTTGTTACTCTTATACGACGAATCCGCTAAACCAATATCGATGAAATTTGGTAAATTGATTCCTTATACACCGGAACTATATAGACTATAGAAGTCCTGTTAATTCTACAGTAATAGTATGACATTAAACAGCGTCATCTATTATTAAAGCGACAACAAACAACGCATACGAAGTAACGGGTAAAAACTATTAGACTCAATACCAGAACTCACTGCGACGGACTCAAAATCAGAACTCACTGCGTTCATAAGCATCGCGTTCACAGCGTTCACTTAAGCCTAAGCAGTTCATAGAATTACAATATAAGGCATAAGTCATCGGTTGACCAACAATATTCACCCAAAATTAATGTCTAATACCCCTCAGGAATAAACCATTCGAATACAATTTTATCAATTTAGAAGGACTCAATATTCTCGAGCCAAAAATGCTCCACGAAAATAGTCGCGTTATAAACGGATGAAATCGCTCTGTCGCATTAAATAAATATCTCTGCCCACTTAAATTTCCTGTTTATTTCTGTCTCCCCTTTTCATGTGGTGAGTGCCTTCTTAAAATGGAAATCGTATTAGTTTTAAATATTTAAAGATCAGCGGTTTGTGTTGTGAACATTATATTATACATTTTTGAAAGCACTACGGTATCATTCATTGTGAGTCAGAGATATCGTGACTCTATATTCTTGCCTGTGCCGACGTATAAGAACCAAATTTCATGCTATGAGGAATATTTATAAATAAATAAATATATGGAAAACTTACACACACGTTTGTCCATCCCCGAAGTAAGTAATTTAATACTTGTGTTATGGGTAAGAGATAACTGGTGAATCTATACATATATAATTTTTAAATGCATACGTAAACACAAATATACACCCAGGCTCGAAGAACCCAAAAATCTTTTTATAGAAAATGTTGGCCCTCGGCGAATCAAATAATTTATAGAATTAGGCGTTACTTTGCGGAGATCCATAATACAAAAGTTATAATAAAATTATTTTGCTATAATTCCCGATGAAGTAAAATAGAAAATATATATAATACTAAATGTAGACAGGCAATCAGTTTTTATACCTGATAGATGTATGTAGTGCTTGTGTATTGTGGTGGCGGTGGTGGAGGTTTGTGCATGTGTTTTTACGAATCCTGCATGCATCAGGTATAAAAATGGATTATCCACTCTACATTTAGCATTATATATATTTTCTATTTTACTTCATCGCGGATTATAGCAAAACATATCATTACTTCTATTATCCGCGACCTCCAAGACGCAACGCCTTCTATAACGTAGTATAAATATAACTTTAAAAAAAGAAAAAAATCATTTAGTTGGGGATAGATCGTAAGTATTTTCATTTCTTGAGACTGCCCGTTCCCCAAATAGGCTACTCTGATTTGACAGTTTATGACAACAATTAAATTCAATATAAATTTTAGTATTTTTAATGCCCAAAAACAGGGATGATTTTTTATTTTTTTTACATAAAACCTCGCTAGATCGATTTTTCTCCCACAAAACCCCTTACATGCTGAATTTCAGGAAAATCGTTGGAGCCGTTTCCGAGATTCCGAAAATATGTATACACATACAAAATTAACACATTTAAATATTAAACTTAGATTTGTTTAAAGTTATTGTTTACGGGCCCCTAAAAACTATTCACGCGTCGCCATGTGTTAACGAATTGTAGTAAAGTGGTCGCAACGCTAAATGGAACGTTTCCTCAAATCAGTTGTTACATGAGTTTGCAGCATATGCGGTCTACTCAAAATAACTCACTAATTTTATCCCCTGCAGTCTTGACGCGGACATCTGATACGACACACTCCCGCTTTAATCATGTGTTATTCAGTTTGGACGCGGTTCAGATATTCATATTCCGATTTCAGCTTCCAAATATAACTTGATCTGTCAGTTTCATTCATCTGTATATTTTACAGGGATCAAGCTTTATTTTGTGGATTCACGAACAGTTTTGCTATTCTGTAAGGATCCGTTTACAAATTCTTTTCAACTCTTAACTTTTATTTGTTGTATCATCATTTTGCTGCCCTTATCCCACTCTAAGTGGGGTCGGTACAACGTGTATGTATATTTACGATATTTTATGACCGTCTTAACTTAACGTCAACTTACCTAAGTCAACTTTTACCTCAGTAAGAAATGAGGGTAGTCTATTCTACTCAGCTGGATACCACACGGCGGGTCAACTTATCTTAGGCGTCTTTTACGACACCTCGGTAAGAAATGAGGGTGGTCAATGCATGCCAAGCAAAATATTCAGAGTAATCAAGTTTATACATAAACACATCAGGCCGTAGGAGAATCATAGCTACATCATCTTCCTGCCCTTATCCCACTCCAAGTGGGGTCGGTACAACATGTTATAAACATGATGTCACATGATTTGGCTGCGTTTTTACAACCGGCCGCCTGCCTGTCGTCAACTTACCTCTGTCGTATTTTACGACACCTCAGTAAGAAAGAGGGTGGTCTATTCTACTTAACCGGATACCACACGGTGGGTCAACTTACCTTAGTCGTATTTTACGACACCTCGGTAACAAATGAGGTTGGTCTATTATACTCAGCCGTTACCACACGGCGGGTCAACTTAGCTTAGTCGCCTTTTACGACACCTCGGTAAGAAATGAGGGTGGTACTATTCTATTCAGCCGGATACCACACGGCGTCTACAATTAAAATTAATATTATTATATAATTTTACTATGACCTCTTTCATAACAACCTTGTCCGCATTGCTGCGGTACGAACAAAAATGTGACGGAAACCACAAATCGGTCAATGGCGAACTTATAGCAGCAACGGAAAGAAGCAAAAATTTATGTAATTTTAATTTTAGAGTTCGTATGCAAATAGCGTATACTGAAGATGAATGAAAATAAAAAAGGAAAATAATTTAATTAAAAAATAATACAATATATTTACATTTTCTGACTATCGCTAGTATACTTTAAGTAAAAGTGTATAAGCTTTTAAAAAAGCTTTTAAAAATTGCATGTCCCTACTGTTTGGAGCCAATCCTGGCAGCAATCATGTAAAACTTATAATAAACATGCATTGTTATAGCGCCTGGACCAGTATGTAAAGTTTCACCACATTCGGACACCGGGAAGTGGATCAAATTTAACTTAAAAGATTCCACCTTCGCATTCAAACATACACTCAAAGTAACGGCCTGTTACTATCCCACTGCTGGGAATAAGCCTCCTGTCTCCGTTTTTGGAGAGAAGGATTGGAGCTAAGACCTACGCTACTCCAATGCGGATTGGTAGGTTACACATATCCCTAGAATTCTTTAGATATATGCACCTCCTTACTACGTTTTCCTTCACAGAAAAGCGTGATAAATTGCAATTATCAATTAGACAGATCAATTAACATTTTGACTGGCGGAGTGGGTAGTGACCCTGTCTTCAGCTCCGCGGGTCGCGGGTTCGATTTCCGTCGAGGGGTAACGTTTTCTATAAATGAATTGGTTGGTATTTGTATATAAGTATGTATTTAAAAAATATAGAAGTATATATTCACCAGTTGTCTTTCACCCATAACACAAGTATTAAGTTACTTAGTTTGGTGACGGACGACCGTGTAAGTAAAAAAAAGACAAGTTTTAATAGAAAAACTCATTGCTGGAAAGAGTCGCACGGTATCATCGCTGGAAATACATACAAGTATAACTTAAATAAAAGCTTTTAAAAAGATAAACTCACCTCTCCGAGATTGACGAAGCCATGGTCCAATGCGACTGCGTCTGCCGTATCTTTCCCCGCAGGAATATGGACTGCCCATGTTGGCGTGTAGTGAGTGAACGCCACTTTTATCACTGACATGAAAGACACCAAGACGGCTAAGGACAATATAACACCCCGCGCCATCGCACACTCACACTCACGATCTAGTACTTGTCAGCATGGCACACACACAACCGCGGGTTTTCTTTACCGTTTAAGTTTTGATTCTAAAAACAAACGTAGAGGATGTTGCTAGATTGCGTTCTGAAATTGCCACCACCTTTATTATTATTTTGTATTTATTTACACAATATCTATACTTATTATATAACAAAATCCGTAAAAGCTGTCTGTATTTCAATTTTCTCAAGATCTACTGAACGGATTTTTGTATGGTCTCAACTAAAAGAATATGCAATTATTGAGGAACTTTTAAGTTAACAGTACATTCTCCGGAATGCCTTAATTCATTTTATGGGACTTTCACTGAAAAAATAGAAGAGCTCGGATTTTTGTACGGTCTCAACTAAAAGAAGATGCAATTATTGAGGAACGTTTAAGTTAACAGTACATTCTCCGGAACGCCTTAATTCATTTTATGGAACTTTCACTGAAAAAATAAAAGAGCTTGTGGAACTACATAAATACCTATAGGCTACATCTTATTCTAGAATTCCCATGGGGTTGGAATTTACGCGGGAAAAACTTTGTGTACCCTGGTTCTCGAGCAAAGCCGCAGCTATAGCTAGTATATTATAAAACAAAATCCCCAATAGTTTCTGTGTGATCGATTTTCTCAAAATCTACTGAAATGATTTTTGTACGGTTTTACTAAAAGATAGTGAAATTCTTGAGAAAGGATAAGAAATTTAACAGTACACGCGGATTCAGCTAGTAAATAAACCAAACATTTATAAATACATAAACCCAAAAAATGGAATTATATGCGATGAAATCTTCTAAACTGCAATGTTTGATTAACATAGATAATTTCAATAGATATGATAATTTAAATAAAGAACAAAAAGCAATATTAATTCTATGCATTTTATTTAGTTTTAGATCGCAATAAGTTTTCTTTCTTTTATTATCATGTTGCAGTTATAGCAGAGATTATAAATATATTTATACACACAGCCGATAAAAATTATACGTAAGTGAGGTTAACGCTTGTCACGGGCGGATTTTTTTGAATATAAACAACTGTTCACATGATAACGTTCGCCACAGATTAAAGTTATGAAACCGTATCGCAAAATTAAAAGCATATGAAACTTAAATAAACTAAAAAGAATTACAAAACTTATATGTGTTCATGTCAGTTTTTGCCAAGTTGTACAATGCCGTAAATTAAGGACTATGATTGTTCCAATTTCTAAAAGAAAAACGGGAATTTTTGAACTTATAAGTTAAGCCGGTATATAGGGTTCAAACCTACTAAATTTTATCAATATTAGTCCATCGGCTTAGCTGTGTAAACAGGTAAACAGACAGAGGTTAGGTCAGATTTTCGCATTTAAAATGTACGGATGGATTACACGCAACCAAAAGAAAATATCTCTTGAAGTATTAGGCACATTACGGGACTTTCTTAGTTTTATCATTAATATATAAGTTATTATTGATATCATAATCACAAATGTAAACGTAAACACAATGTGAACAAAACAAAGCGCGTAGTTTGCGTTCAGATAATGAAATGATAACGCTATTAGCTCAAAGCTAATTATTGCTCATTGACCATTTTCATAGAAGTTTAAAATATATAATACCTTTTTAAAAATTTTGTGACCACACAGTTTAAGAATTCTCTAGTATGCAAAAACCACAAGAATTTTAATGCTGCATTGAATTTTTTAAATAATATACAATAATAGTAGTAAAATTTATTCAGTAATTATAAATACCACTAACAATAGATCTCAGCGTATTATATGCAAATTTAATGGACCAGATTTATTACGCTCGTTTGTGTTATGAAATATCAAATAAAAATGTTTTTGTTTGTTGTTTTGGTTATATCGATTTCATTGAAATTTCAGTTTTCAATGGTCAGCATTAAAACACTACTTTGAAAGGCTTCTGCCTAAAGAGAAAAACATAATTTTACTGATACTTAGTAACATATCAAGCGCAAATTTTTTTTGAACTTAATTAACTTAGCAACAAATTCGTTTAGTATAATCTCGTATTCTACATTAATAAAAAGATATTTATAACTCTTTATTAATGTAGAATACGATAATCTATACTAATATATAAAGCTGAAAAGTTTGTTGAATTGTTTGATTGTTTAATTGCGGTAATCTCAGGAACTACTGCACCGCTTTGAAATTTTTTTTAATGAAAAATTATTTCAGTGCAAGATAGTACAATCGAGGAAGGCTATATATAGGCTATATAATATCACGCTACGATGAATAAGGGAGGAGCAGTAATAAAAAAAGTTACGAAAACCGCAAAATTTAAAGCTTTCCTTGCGTGCGTAAAGTAAACGGTGATAGTTATTCAAAAATTATGTATTACAAAATTGTTTTCCTGTAAAAGTTGTAAATAAAAGTCTACGACAGCATATGTCTAGTATACTATAAATCCCTGAATATCTGTTAACCCACACAGAGTGAGAACCGCTCAACCGTAACGTCTGCGTCACGTTTCAAAGATTTTAGCGTCATTGAAATGCGATACAAAATAACGTATAGTACCTTTAACCTTTTGCTCAAGACTTCGATTATGTTGTCTACTGTACTAAGCTTAAAAGTAGCGTCACTCCTGACACTCTAAAACTATGTCCATATCAATAACTTTATAAAAGAATGGCAAACTAACAGACACTTTCTAGTTTATAATATTAATAGGGATACTATATATATGGCAGCGACCCCGCCTTCAGCTCCGGCGATGATGAGTTCTATTCCCGCCGAGAGCCTACATTTTCTATAAACAATTTGTTAGTGATTGGAGTCAGGGTGTATTTTAAAATTATATATATTTACCAGTGCTTTGTGGTATCCGAATGGGTAGAAAAGACCCCATTTCTTACTGAGGTGTTGTAAAAGGCGACTTAGGTAAATTGACCTGCCGCGTGGCAGCCGACTGAGTAGAAGAGACCACCCTCAACCTTACCGAGGTGTCGTAAAAAGCGACTAAATAAGTAGACGTCAGCCAGGTCATAAAATAGTTAACCAAATCATGTAGCAACATGTTTATACCATGTTATGCCGAACCCACTTATAGTGGGATAAATGCAGGACAATAATGAATGATATGTACGAGTATATATTTACCAGTTGTTTGTCACCCATAAGACAAGTATTAAGTTACTTTCGGGACGGAGTTATCCCATATTTTCACATTTATATAATACTAGTAGTATTGTTGGACTATTGTCGCGTGATAGGTTGATAATAGATGGCGCTTTTCACATACTATCCCTGTAGAATTAACAGGATTTCTATATGCCTATATATCAACCCGGTGTATAAGGAATAATTATGCCGAATTTCATCGATATTGGTTCAGTAGATTCGCTGTGAAAGAGTAACAAACATACATCCATACTCACAAACTTTCGCATTTGTAATATTTGTAGGATCATTACATTTCTTGACTGTAGTAATACAAATACCGTTCCGCCGAAACTCGCTCCTGTTAAAACTTCTTCCATTGTAATATGGCTTACAAAAGTGGGTCAAGTACGTAATAAGGCCAACAAAGGCTCTCGAAGATCTGTATTCGATTCCTCTTTAATAACGTACAGGCTAAGGTTCAGCTTATGTGATATTCATATTCTTGTACAAGGAACATTAACGGATAATCTAATAACAATATATTCAAATTATTCTTTATTCTTTGTAAGCTGTGGTAGCCCAGCGGTAACACCGTGCGACTCTTTCGAGGAGGCAAAAAAGGCTCTTTCGAGGCTTCAAACCCGCGCAGTCAACAATGAGTTGTCTGTTAAAACTTGTCTCTAATTGATAATTGCAATGTATCACACGCTTTTCGGTGAAGGAAAACAACGTGAGAAAACCTGCATATCTCTAGAGAATTCTGGAGACGTGTGTAACCTACCAATCCGCATTGGAGCAGTATGGTAGGTCTGAGCTCCAATCCTTCTCTCCAAAAACAGAGGCCTCTTCTCAGCAGTGGGATAGTAACAGGCTACTTACTTACTTTTATTCTTTATTCAAGTAAACTTGTAAATAAGTGCTTTTGAATCGTCAACTCCACTGCTGGTTCAGAAAGCTGTTCCTACCGAAAAGAGCAAGCAAGAAACTAAGCGGTTGCTCTTTTAAAAAAATTCTTATCACTAGTTATCACCATCATCATCATTCTCTTATCCTTATCCCACTCTAAGTGGGGTCGGCACAATATGTCTTCTTCCATTCTCCTCTATCATTGGTCAACTCTGGTGCCACTCCTTTAACATGCATATCATTTTTCACACAATCCATCCATCTTTTTTTCGCCTCCTAGCCATACATCCATCCACATTCATATTTAAAACTCTTATAACTTGTTACATTTAGATATTACTGTTGAAGTAATAACTTCTTGAAGGGTAGCTATATCCACGCATTCTTATCATCCAAGTAATCCTCAACAGTATAGTAGCAGATACTTTCTGTATCAGCCATTTTTAGTGTTTTTAAATTGCTGTAATAGCACAACTAAAACTAATTTTATAATAGTCTTATATGGGAGAGAGATTGGAGCAAGGGTGCCGCGTTTTGTACTAAAAGGGGACGCAATCTGTCTAATAATATACAGAACAAAATCTACATACAAAACATTTTTTGTCAAACTTGAATGGCTTTCCAATTTCTTTACTCTTCGATTATTCAAAAAGCTGACAATAAACGCTTACGTAATATTGACGTATAAGAATAATTTACATATTTGCTGTATTGCCGTGTTGAGTAAAATAAACCACCTTCTTTCTTACCGAGGTGTCGTAAAATACGGCTAACGCTGACTTCAGGAAGGCAGCCGGTCGTAAAATGCCAAATCATGTGACAACATGTTTATAACATGTGACCCCACTTAAAGTAAAAAAAGGGCAGGATGGGCTATTCCAAATCTCCATCACAACAAGCGTCATATAAAAAGTAGGTACGAAATAATAAAATTAATATTATAGTACAAAATTACAATACTGATATCGGATTTAAATTTAATAGCTCCGGGTAACGTAGAATACTTCAAATCTACGTACTTCATACTTCACTTGAATTGTATGGCACCGATAAATCAAAATACCGATTTTATACGCATAAAATGTATCAAACATATCATGATCGTAAATAGGTATCTTATTTATAGAGAGAATTATCAGTATAGATAAAAAGCGATGATTTTAAACTGTTGCAAATTCATTGCTGAATTAAATAGATAATAATATTATAAAAGTCTGTACATTTACGATTATATCTAGTAAGGATGATAATTATTAGGTTTGTATACATAAAATATTGTTATGATAAAGTTTCAGCATTTGAAAACTCGTATGCTGATTTGAATGGCGTAAATGAACATTACGTAAAGTAAATGTTGAATAATTAATTACTCTAACGCTACAATACCAAAACGCTTTTAATAAGGTTCATTTGGGTTATTATTAGATATTCTGATAATTATAATAGCTGCGTTTACAATACTGCTTTTAATATATTTGTGTAGAAAATGATTTTTTACTTATAAATATAGAAATATTGCGTAAATAGCCTTAATAATTACACCCACACAAGATAAAGTAAAACTTATCTTTGGAGATTTTCTAGGACAAATCTACATTGGAGCAGCGTGGATAGTATAAGTTTCAACCCTTATTCCAAAAGTATAGACGACGTACCAGAGGTAACCATGAAAAATTTAAGGAAAATTAATTAAGTTATTAAAATTTAAGTGTAAACTTTAAGGATATATATTAAACTATTTATTTGGACTAACAATTTTTTTCTTTAGCCATATTGGATTGCAAAGACTTATTTACTTACAGATTATGTAACACTAATTTTTACCCGCAATTTCGTTTGCGTAGACTGTTGTCGTGTGACAGATTTGATAATAGATGGCGCTTTTCAATGTCATCCTATTCCTGTAGAATTAACAGGATCTTTATGACCTATATGTTATTCCGAAGTATAAAGAATAATTGTGCCAAATTTGATCGATATTGGTTCAGCGGATTCACCGTGAAAGAGTAACAAACATACATCCATACTCACAAACTTTCGCATTTATAATATTAGTAGGATAGTTTTTAAAAGAAACTATGGAATGTAATTAATTGTAGTAATATTTGAACAGGTGGTAATTTAAAGTTCTTAGTATTGCCAGGTAATTTACATTTGTACACCTTTATAAACCTTATCAGATTTAAGCCGTATTTAGATAATAGCAAACTATTAATTTACTGCTAAATGATTTATCTGTTTCCTCAGCGATAAGAATAACCATTATTTAAATGTACAAAATAAAATTTGTTTTCAAATATACAATTACGACGCTAATCGTATTTTCAATGTCTAGGATTACATTTCTCAAACTATATTTTTATTCTAATATCTATTAGATATGCTTAGTTAACATTATAACGAGTTACTAAATTTTACTTTCAATTATCTCACTTCATTGTATAATGAGTTAGGGTTATTTAATAACTGCATATTTTGACTATTAAATAAAAAGATTTTTGCTTAATGATATCTTGTGATTCAAATTAAAATGTTAAGTTATATTTAAACGTAAATATGTTAATTTATAATTAAAATTAATTACGGTGATATAAATATATTTGAAAATGGAATGAACATTTAAAGGGTTTTAACATTCTAAGTGGGTCATATAAAATTGTCCGCTAGGATTTTTTCTCACTTGTCCCATTACTGCTGAGTAATATTATATTGCTTATAATCGGGATGCAAAAGTGGCATAACTAAAAAAATACGTGTTTTGTAAATGTTAAAATACACATTCTTTATAACAGCAATAACGGCATAACTCATTAATCAATATTAGGCCGTTAGTTCTAGAAAACAAAATGAATTTGTATGCATTTCTTAAGGAATGGATACTTTAAACCAATTTATCTTAAAACATGATTTTTTTTAATTATGCCACTATCGCAGCCCATGATATATCTATTCACTTTCTACAATAACACGTTTATTGTTTATTATTCGTTTATTCTTTATATATACTATAGAATTTAAAAAATGTAAAAAATATTGTCATCTGGGAAGCACTGTTAGTTTATTTACGTTGAAAACAATGCCAAGTTATTTGCATTGTTTATTAAATTTCCCGCATATAACACGATACAAAATAAATCTATTCAACATTCATTGATGTATTGCAGCAATATCTTATCTGTGTTTCGATTGGTGGGTTGTTGGTTGTGTAAACAAATGTTTTTGTGAGTTATCGACGAAGTATTTTGCGTGCAGCCCACAATCATCGAGGCGGATGTCTCGATGGCATCCGAAGGGAAGGACCAAGATTCCGCGGCACTAGACAATAGTAGCCGGTGAGAGTCGGCGCCGCTGTGACGAGCGTTCACCTCTTATCCCGTTTCACATTGTAACATTATGGCTATCAATACAGTTGTAAAGGAATCGTGGCTTACAAATTGATAGCAACATCCACTAGGTTACACAGATGTACACTATTGTCATTATAACACGACACGACTATCGGAACGCGTGAATATCGGTACAGAGCGACTTGGAACACGCCCGTCACGTTCGAACACGTGATGCTGACTGTTTCATTTGCTCTCTCGCTAGGCCACTAGCCTGATTGGAGCGCTACACACTGCCGAGCTTGCCAGTCTCTAAACGTTTACCTTTATTAAGGCTTCTATTATGTATTTACTTTTTACTTATAAAATATTTACGTTATCTCCTCGAAACAATTACAGACTATTTTATTATTGTTACTTATCTAACTCCATCTTTGATTAAAAGTTTATTCAGTACAAATACTTTTAAGAAGGATTTATTGTCAATCCTAAATTACGTGTATAAGAAGTGCATAGGTCGTTTTTAAGATAAATTTGTGATTGTATCTTATATATGTGTGTATGTTATGACTTTATTTAATTTCTGGTCGGTGTAAAAAGTTTGTATTGAATCTAAATAATTTATAGAATTAGGCGGAAATCCATAATACAAAAGTAATAATAAAATTATTTTGCTATAATTCGCGATGAAGTAAAATAGAAAATATATATAATGCTACATTTAGCATTATATATATTTTATTATTTAGTAGATAAAGCTGTATTAACAGGGACGGTAGAAGTTAACTGATTCCCAGGTTTTTCAAATTTCAACACCTGGTAGAGTTGACTATTCTTTATTGAAATTAATGATGACGTTTGTATGAAATTCATGATGCGCTCTACATTAAGGAAAATAATTTTTACCAAACTTGCACATGACTAAGCTAGTTAATGGCACATATTTAAATTTTCAATTCGCGTTGATGCAGCGGGAGATATACGAGACTCTATATTTTCTAAAAAAGAAAAGAATTTCTAAAAAAAAGTTTAAAATTTTGCTACCAATTTTTATTAATATTAATAAGAATTATCACACAAAATATTTGCCACACAAAATTTATTATTAAAAGATATCAAATTATAATTATTCGCCGTGTGGTATCCGGTTGCATAGAATAGTACCACCCTCATTTCTTGCCGAGGTGTCGTAAAAGGCGTCTAAGGTAAGTCAACCCGCCGTGTGGTATCCGGCTGAGTAGAATGGACCACCCTCTTTCTTATCGAGGTGTCGTAAAATACGACTAAGATAAGTTGATGACAAGCAGGCGGCCGGTCGTCGTCCAAATCATGTGACAACATATTTATAACATGTTTTGCCGACCCCACTTAGAGTGGGATAAGGGCATGAAGATGACGAAATATTTTTCAGAATGACTGCTGCTAACACTAACAGCTTTTACAGCGTCACTGGGCGTCTATGGCTCATATACTGTCTTTTTTTAGGCTAGCGCAGTGGTTCCCAACGTGGGGCCCACGACCCACAAGGGGGCAATTTGGTGGTTAAGGGAGGGGAGGCAACTTGACACGAGTTTAAGTCTTTTGCTCTGAGCCATTTAAGTGCAATGCTAGATTTCGGTTGCCAAATTTAACAAAAAAAAAGGAATTTCTTTTTCCTAAAACCTATTACTTATGTTCTTTAAGTGGACAATTCTATTTTTAATATTAATATTCATGTATGCTACATTATCCTTCTGCCCTTATCCCACTCTAAGTGTGGTCGGCACAACATGTTATAAACATGTTGTCATATGATTTGGCTACGTATTTTACGACCGGCCGCCTGCCTGACGTCAACTTACCGTAGTCGTATTTTACGACTCCTCGGTAAGAAAGAGAGTGGTCTATTTTACTCAACCGGATACCATACGGTGGGTCAACTTACCTTAGTCACCTTTTACGACATCTCGGTAAGAAATAAGGTTGGTCTATTCTACTCAGCCGGATACCACACGGCGGGTTGACTTACCTTAGTTGCCTTTTACGTCACCTCGGTAAGAAATGAGGGTAGTAGTATTCTATTCAGCCGGATACCACACGGCCTATTTATGTACTTAGGGGGGGCAAAAGAATTTTTAACGTGGGGCATGGACCAAAAAAGGTTGGGAAACACTGCGCTAGTGTCTTGTATCGTCTTAACAATTTAAGACATGTAGAGTCGCCATATCATATCATTTCAAGCAAAAACCTACAACAGATATTATCGGAAACTGATATCTTTCTTAACCGAAGGGCCTTTGCCGACCTTGAGGTTGTATAAGTCGGTGAGTATAGCGGAAGTTAAAGTGATGTGTGCTTAGTGCGATTTTTTTTTACCTACTCGATCGCGTTAGCGTATTTTTAAATGTAAAATAAAATGAAACATCATAATATTGCGAAAATGTATTTTTATTTACTATCTTTAGAGCGTCCATTAACAGAAATATACATAACCGATATAACAGAAATAACATTAATATACATATAATCGATCTAGCTAGTTTCATTTAAAAAATCGTTTTATCCTTGTTTTCAGACATTGAAGAACTACTACAATAGCATAATGAAGCATTTCTTTTTTTATAGATTTTTTCATTATCCTCCTGCCCTTATCCCACTCTAAGTGGGGTAGGCACAACATGTTACAAACATGTTGTCATATGATTTGGCTACGTATTTCACGACCGGCTGCCTGCCTGAAATCAACTTACCTAAGTCGGTAAGTCGTATTTTACGACTCCTCGGTAAGAAAGAGGGTGGTTTTTATTGATTTTTTATCTGTAAAAAAATTTTCGAGCATGTCTCGGTCACTCAGGTACTCTATAATAAACTACTGTAATGGCAATCCTTGTGTGTGGAATTTTACTAGAATCGTATACCAAAACCCGCGTCGATTTATAATATAAATGTTACATTAAATTATTTGTTTCTAGTCAAACAAGCAGGATGTATCCATAATTTTTTTAATGTATGGCAACCATACTACACTAATACAAATACTTCTTGTTTATTTGCTATATACATTAACATCTCATTGGCAATACTTTGTTAAATATACTTGTGTTAGACTTGGAAAATTTTCCAACTTCTGGAAGATTGACAATACGTAAGTATACATTTGATGATTTAGTTTTTACGCCGTGTGGTATCCGGCTGAATAGAATAGTACCACCCTCATTTCTTACCGAGGTGTCGTAAAAGGCGACTAAGGTACGTCGACCCGCCGTGTGGTTTCCGGCGTGAGTAGAATAGACCACCCTCATTTCTTACCGAGGTGTCGTAAAAGGCGACTAAGGTAAGTTGACCCATCGTGTGGTATCCGGTTTAGTAGAATAGACCGCCCTCCTTCTTACCCAGGTGTCGTAAAATACGACTAAGGTAAGTTGACGTCAGGCAGGCGGCTGATCGTAAAAACTCAGCTAAATCATGTTACAGCATGTTTATAACATTTTGTGCCGACCCCACTTAGAGTGGGATAAGGGCAGGAGGATGATGATGATAAGCCAGGTAGTAACGGATTCTTGAAAATCAAACAAGCACTTTAATAAAATCTTTATTACTTATTCCGTTCTCGACTCCGTCCATAAAATATTATATAAATTTCTTCCAACAAGTACAAGACCAATTCCGTTTGATTTTATATCGGTGAGAAATCCGGGATCTCATCGCCCCAAAGGTTACATAAACTCTTCGAAAAGTTAAGGAATAATATTTCGTTTAGATTTTTCCAGACACCCTTGTGTTGTTACAAATTCGGTATACCTGATTTTGTTTTGTTACAGTCTGTTCTAAAATAATGCATTTCCACTACCAGGTACTTGTCAGATAAGTTTAAGTTAAGTTAAGAGATGAGAACAAATAATGTCCGGTAAGCTATTCCGTCATGGTTCTCTCAACGATACCATCAAAAGAGCTCTTGCCACCATCGACATTCCTGCTCTTCTCGAGCCTTCGGAGATATGTTGGGATGGTGGCAAGAGACCAGACGGCTTGACGCTGGTTCTTTGGGAACGGGGACGGGCCCTAATGTGGGACGCAACATCGAAGTAATATTTATTCAAATAAGGATTTCCAAGACTTCAAAAGTCTTGGAAATCCTTATTTGAATAACTTACCTTAACTCTACTAAGTTCGTAACACGGGAACCAAAAGCTTATTTTTTAACCCAATATATGTTTTTCATATGTTTTGTTATTAGGAAATTACGTTTAACAACGTAGTTAACGTTAATATTTCAACGTTTTGAAATATAGATCATTCTGTATATACCTAAACTCTAGATAATAATATAAATGCTGGGCCAAATAACATAGAGAAACGTAGAATAATTTTTAATTTAGATTCTTATAATTTTTTATATATAAGCCAATCCGGCTGAGTAGAATAGACCGACCTCATTTCTTACTGAGGTGTCGTAAAAGGCGACTAAGGTAAGTCGACCCGCCGTGTGGTATCCGGCTGAGTTGAATAGAGCAAACTCATTTCTCACCGAGGTGTCGTAAAGGGCGACCAAGGTAAGTTACCCCACCGCGTGGTATCCGGTTTAGTAGAATAGACCACCCTCTTTCTTACCGGGGTGTCGTAAAATACGACTATGGTAAGTTGATGTCAGGCAGGTGGCTTATCGTAAAATACGCAGCCAAATCATGTGACAACATGTTTCTAACGTGTTGTGCCGATCCCACTTAGAGTGGGATAAGGGCAGGATGATATTAATCAGGTACATAAGCTCCAATTGTATCAAAATCCATCAATATTGCTCTTTTTTTTCGAATTGACTGTATGCTGTTAGCCCTAATGGATTTTACAGTGTCACCGGGCGGGACGGGTGAGCACAGAAGCATCGTCGAGGTTGCGAAATACGGAGAGTAGAGCGCAGAAGCTCTACTAGCGTCGGAGAACGTCGTCCTAAGCGTGCCTCCTGTGAGGCCGGACCACGGCTTAGGACGACGTGTAGTGGAGGACTGATGTATGACTTTGATAGAATATTGCTCAACAAGATTAGCCAGACACAACAGACAGACTTTGACATTTATAATATATATAGAATATAGTATGGATTGCGTAGAAAAAGCAATAACACGGTCATTTATTAATTATTCAATCGAGCATTGATTTTTCTCAGGAATTTTCTTTTCTTCTGCCCAATAAAACTTGGCGTTATATTGTTTTGCTCCAACCGAAAATCGTTTACGTGGTTCGTTATTGCGCGATTGTGGTTTAATAAATCATCCAAAAAAAGTATCAGCAATAAGTAATAATTTATAGTATTTGTTTTATTAAAGCAAGCTGTTATAGCCAAGCGGTGAGACCGTGCGATTCTGTCCAGGGGTCACGGGTTCCAACCCCGGCAGGCACATATGAGTTTTTCTGTTAAAATTAAATTATTGTAACAACGCCGCCTTGTCGCTACTGCAAGCAAGCCATGACGTCACATCTTGCCACAGCCGTTCGCGCCATTTTGACGTGGAAGATGTGACAGCCGCTGTCATTAGCAGCTAGCCCGCGAATAGCGAGTTTACTTTAATTTTAATTTAGCAATTTTTATGAAAAGAATAAAACTTATTTAGAATACTTCTTTTATTAACACAAGTAGTTTAGTAACATTATCAATTGGACAATTGAAGTAAATAAGGCACTAAGTACCTAAAAATTAAAATTCAATAAAGTAAAAATAAATAGTTCGAATTTTAATTTTTGGGTACTTAGCCTTATTTACTTCAAATGTTCAATTAGTCTCTAATTGATAATTTCTATTTAGACTAACGTACGTAACTAGGTAAGTAATGTAAGTTGACGTCAGGCAGGCGGCAGTTATTAAGTAACTAGTCAAAACATTTTACACATATTTAAAACATTTTGTATCAACCCCACTTAGAGTGAGATAAGTTCAAATTCAATAAAAAATCAAAAATTTTGTAATTTTTAAACTTGTAAACAAGTGCTTTTGAATCCACAATTCTACTGCTGGTTCGGAAAGCTGTTTCTACCGAGAAGAGCCAGCAAGAAACTCGGCGGTTGCTCTTTTCAACATAATACTTATAATTAGTTACATTAAGGTTTACTATCTTGTAGTAATATCCACGCATTTTTATTGTCTAAATAATCCTCAACAGTATAGTAGGCTTTTTGTATCAGTCTCTCTTTAACAGTGTTTTTAAACTGCTGTAATGGCAAAGCTAAAATTGAATGAGGAATTTTATTATAGAACCTTATACCCAAACCCACAAACGAATTTCGTACCTTTGCAAGGCGCAGAGCAGGAGCCGCAGGTTTATGTCGGTTATCAGGACGGTTATAAGGAGATATTTACAGGGTTAGAGAGAGAGAAGCTACTGTTTATTCCTATCCACGTGAACTAAGTTACAGGTAAAAGCTAGTTTATCTATAATTTCGACGTCGATGGAGCAACGCCGTGTGGTATCCGGCTGAATAGAATAGTACCACTCTCATTTCTTACCGAAGTGTCGTAAAAGGTGACTAAGGTAAGTCGACCCGCCGTTTGGTATCTGGCTGAGTAGAATAGACCAACCTCATTTCTTACCGAGGTGTCGTAAAAGGCGACTAAGGTAAGTCGACCCGCCGTTTGGTATCCGGCTGAGTAGAATATACCAACCTCATTTCTTACCGCGGTGTCGTAAAAGGCGACTAAGGTAAGTTGACCCACCGTGTGGTATCCGGTTTAGTAGAATAGACCACCCTCTTTCTCATCGAGGTGTCGTAAAATACGACTGAGGTAAGTTGACGTCAGACTGGCGGCCGGTCGTAAAAAATGCAGCCAAATCATGTGACAGCATGTTTATAACATGTTGTGCCGACCCCACTTAGAGTGGGATAAGGGCAGGGAGATGATGATTTGACGTCGATGGAGCAGGGCTCGAGCTCTGTTCCTTTCAAGACTACAATGTATTACATTAAAATGGCTTTAGCCGATGACGGTCACAAATTAAAACACTCTAACCTCATGGTATTTTTTTTTAGTGTATATCAGTATATATGTCGGCGGTGGCCGTTACAACCTCTTTGTAAACAACATGTACGTCAGGCATAGGGTTTGACAGACGGCTAGCGATATTAACCATGGTATGTTATCTTAGAACTAAAGGTCCTGATTCGGTTTTCAGCGACATCAAGAGTTCAGTTTTTGAAACTATGCAACAGTGTTTACATATTTTTAATTAAAGAGTGTAGTGTTAACATATTAAAAAAATAAAAATTTATAAATTTTATATTTGTAATTATTTTTTTAATGTTATGTTGTTTTAATTAAATAATTTAACAAGAATAAGTAATATTTTATATAATTTAAATAGAATAATTTTTCTACATAAAAAAACTATAGCTAAACTTGTCTTTGACCATAGATAATACACTATAATGAGTGCTTGACAGATATCTGTTAAATTTGAAAAATTACGATGAATATATGTAATATATGGACTTTGATTTGAATATTATTAGTTTTTGTATGTTACGTAGAAAAAAATGTCGCAAAATGTTTTTTGTCCAACAGTCTTTGGTAAAGGTGAGTGCGTATTATTAAATTAATCAAAACTCCTGCCGCGTCTATGGCAATGACGTTTATACTTAGATTATCGAATAGTATTAATTTATATCTGCTTAAAATAATTGTTGCAGATCCTCTAAGAATATGGATTTATTCCAAACTTGGGTACGGAGGATTGGAGGTCCGCTAAATATAATAATTTGGAAGCAGATTACGTGTTCAGAAACCGACGTGTTTTGGCGCAAACATGTTTACATATATCCGTTTTTATTTCCTTAAAAATTTTCCATTTCATTTTAATTTGTTCGATTTGTTAATGTTGTTTTGGTGAGTTATTTAATACACAAGGCAAGTAGTAAAGCCAAGACTTTACTATATGCACTATATTCACCAGTTGTCTGTCACCCATAACACAAGTATTAAAATTAAGTTTACTTACATTGGGGACGGACGACCGTGTGTGTAAGTGTCCCATATATTTATTTATATTTATAATGGCTTGATTTGTATTTATAACATAAATTTATAATTTGTAGATATTACTTGTTTATTTTGTACATAAATAATATAATGAGCTTTATATTATAAAGTTAGCTTATCGCATATATATTTATAAGCCTGCAATTCTAATGTAATTGTAATTTTCGTTATATTCAAACCAAAAGTAATTTATTGTTAAAACGACTGTATTATTTATATAAAATAGATAACTTTTCAATAATTTTGTTTTTTCATTTCTTTTGTATTTATACCCGCCCTACTGCAAAAATATTATATATATATATATATATATATATATATATATATATATATATATATATATATATATAGTATATATAGATATATATGACCCTTTTGACCTTTTTAGTACAGAAACTGATCTCTAGATGGCGCTATTACGGATCACAAAAAACGACTGCGAGTTACCCATATTTCATTATGTACACTGTAATCTTTGATATTAACAATCGAAAACCAAACGGCGAAAATGCATTAGAGTAAATAGCTGGATCCTCTCCTTGTGCTCAGACTACGGCCTCGTGTACTTGTTCTCGTGCATGGACGTCATTCTTATATTGAGTGATATCAATAAAGTGGTTTAACGGAATACATTAAAAGATGTCAGTCCTAATTGGTGTTTATTCAATAATGGATCCCCTACCGCCTATATATACAACATTGACATAGCTGTTCTGTATCTCAAATAGCTGCGAGAAAAAGGCGGCAATTGGAACGTATTCATCTTGCTAACGTTATTTCAGATTATGTGAGGTTCAGACAGTTACACTCAATATTCAGTGTGTTCATTGACCCACTTTTGAATTTCCAATCGTTCACGCTCGACTTCTTGCTCTGATTTAGTAACTGCGAGTGAATGTTATTGCTATCGATAACTCCTGGTGCAGAACGTATAGCAATATTGCATAGAGGGGTTCCGATGTGAATAAAATTTATATTACTTCAATTAGGAACTTTGGAAATTTTCTCTCATTTATTCTAATAAAACATTGAATTCATAGATAATTTGTAATATTTTTTTTTAAATTAAGAAATTGTGGACTTCCGAAATTAGTGAACTAACTGGCAAAAGTTCCAAAATACCCGTACATAAAGTCTCAAACAAAACTGCCTTTTATTTTTGCACTTGATCCAGCTACTCGAGGTGATTTAAAGCTCAAGAATAAACTTTTATATCTAAAAACTTAATAACATATTAGTCTATTTATAAATAGACTATTTTATGTGAACCACAGCTAACAGATTTCGATATGCAATATAGCATAATACAAAGAGGAATGATTGAATGATGAATTGATGAATTGCCATAATCTGCAATAAATTAAAATTTTTGTAATCCTAAATAATTTTTTTATCCTTAATAATTTTAGATAATGGAATGAAAAACTGGAAAATAGATCGGACCAGAACTCATCTGAGGTATTCCCAAAAGTCAAGCTACACTTACCCTGGAAACCTATTACTATTATCATCATTCTCTTACCATTATCCCACTCTAAGTGGGGTCGGCACAATATGTCTTCATCTTCCATTCTCCTCTATCATTCGTCAACTCTGGTGCCACTTCTTTAACATGCATTCACTTAATCATACATCCATCCACATTCATATTTAAAACTCTTTTGGTCACATGATTGTCATCCCTCCTCATTACATGACCATACCAACTTAGTCTCGCACTTCTCATCTTTTCTAAATAGACGTCGTCTATATAATCGCCGTGTGGTATCCAGCTAAACAGACTAGTACCACCCTCTTTTCTTACCGAGGTGTCGTAAAAGACGACTAAGGTAAGTCGACCCGCCGTGTAGTATCCGACTGAGTAGAATAGACCACCCTCATTTCTTACCGAGGTGTCGTAAAAGGCGACTAAGGTAAGTGATTCACCGTGTGGTATCCGGTTAAGTAGAATAGACCACCCTCTTTCTTGTCGAGGTGTCGTCAAATACGACTTAGATAAGTTGACGTCAGGCAGGTGGCCGGTCGTAAAATACGTAGCCAAATCATGTGACAACATGTTTATAACATGTTAAGGGCAGGAAGATGATGACTTAAATCCTAAAAAAATCTTAACGAAATAATTCTATCAATACTTTTATTGCTAACCTTAGTTTAAAAGGCGACGTATTTTATTCTTATATTTACTTAATAAATATATTTTACTAAGCTAAATCATTAGAAAATTGTTCTTATTCGCAAGACATTCAACTAACTATTTTTTTATTAATATCATAAATGCAATATAACATTGCATGCCGTGCAAAAATGTTAATTATAATTCAGCCAGTGCTTTGTTTGACCGACTGTTTGACCGATTTGTTTGACTTGAATCTAATTAATATTTTTGATGACAACGTTATTTGCAGATTTGAAAGCCTATGAGCACATATTTTTGTATAAGCAAAAACTACTTATGGGTTTATTTTGTGAGAAATTGCATCATCATCATCATCATCATCAACCTGTGTCTGTCCACTGTTGGACATAGGTCTCTCCATTTGCATGCCACTGAGCTCGGTCTTCAGCTCTCTGTTTCCAGCCAATACCAGCCACTCTGCGGATGTCGTCGCTCCACGTGGAGAAATTGCATGAAATATATTTTTACATATTAATTATGACTACCACTGTACTATTTTTAACTAGAACTGCAAATTCAACTTTATTTTTTTTATTGCTTATTATTGTTTAGTAATAGTTACATATGTAATTATATATTATATTAAATAATTGCATTTGCATAAACAAAACGCGATCAGTTTGCCACAAATGTCAACAGAGGGCATAGTATCTAGTACTGCTTTAGTAGCTACGTCAATGTCATTTTTCGACCAATAAGGTACTGAAAAGTGTCTTATACTGCGTCCATCATATTATCAGTCTTTTGACAGCTCACGCTCATTAAGTTTTGTATTGCTTACGTACAAATATCATACAAATAATATTTGTACTTTATGGATGGGTACCGCCCACTTAGTGATGTCACACATAATGGTTACTATAACGATTATGCCACAGATTAAAAATAATCGGTAGAAATCGATGTTACGAGTATTAAAAGACATTTAATAACATTATATAAAGTTTTACTTTCTTCTTAGTTAATACATGAATACAATCAGGATATTTTAATTTATTTTATTAGCACGAGTCGTCGGAATGATAATCAACACTAGACTCCTCCGATGAGGAGTCTTCAGTAGCAGTTATTATTAGCTCTTGTGTAGATAATATATTATCAAACGCAATATCACGTTCCCAATCAGAGAATATTACTCTTTTAGTTCTTTCCACCACACTTGCCCAGTTCTCGGCTGTTACGTGGGTGCAAGCATTTTTTAGCAATTGCAACATTTTATTCGCTGTGAATGGGGGGCTTGTATTGCATCTCGCAGCATGCCCTTTTACTTGTGCCCATATAAGTTCTATTGCGTTGTACTGGCAGTGGTATGGAGGAATCCGAAGAACAGTATGGCCATATTCTGCTGCCATTTCATTGATTACATAGCGTTTTGCTCTCTTTTTGGTTTTTAATATTTTTATTAATTCAACTTTTAACATTGAGTCGTCCACATTTTCTCCATTGTCCCGAAGCCAATTAATTATTTCATGCTTTTTATTAGCCTGTGTTGGCATTTTGTCAATTTGACGGGAGTGGTAGGGCGCATTATCAATAAAAATTATTGATGGTTCTTCCAATGAAATGAGCATTTTTTTGAACCACTCTTCATAGACATTTGCATTCATCTCTTCGTGGTAGTCATTTGATTTCTTCGATTTAAATGCCAACAGTGCGTCTTGTACAAATCCTTTTGCTGTACCTGCATGGCAAATGATTAGGCGCTCACCTTTTCCCATTGGTACTGAGGAAGTGGAATCAGCAGTATCATCAGTCCAGAAACGAGATAGTGTGTGGTTAGCGTTGAGCCATGTTTCATCCGTGAAAACAAGTTTACGTAGGTTATCATTAATCGAATTACTTAGGTACGTAATTCGATTAATGATAGTAGGTACTATAATCGAAATGGTATCGCATACGAGAATCTTTAGGACATCACTAAATATGTAAATCGTCAATCTGTCAAAAGATGGTTAATATAATGGACAGTGTATAGTTTGCAGCGCAGTTGAAGCACTTTCATGACGTCATTGTTTCCACGTTGGAAGCAGTCAGAAAATGTCATATTCATGACAACTATTTATTTTGTACGTTTATTTATTTTTATTATGAGAATACTTATTTTTCAATTATGTGATTCTAAATAAATAAACTAGTTAAAGTGTGAATAAGTATCAAAATGGTTTTGAACGAAAGATCCAAACTATTATGACTCATGTTAACAATTAAAAAATGAATAATATTTTGGAATACCTGTCAATAGACGAGACGCTAAACGGGGATAATTCGAAAACAGAAAAAATGGACAGTTTCCCGCCTGGAAATATGCTGGTTTGTGTTTTATATGTTTCGCAATCGTTAGTTGATAGCTTATCACGGCATGGCTATTGTCGGCTCAAAGGCCATCTGACAATGAAATAATCGTAACTGTAAAGGGTATAGGCGAGCGATTTAGTAGACGCGCGGTGAAGCAATGAAATTATGACGAGTGCACCTCGTTCTACAGCTTTCGTGGGCTTGCTCCCACTTTTACAGTTATCTGACTAGACGTTCTTTCGGTTTTTGGATCGGACGTGGCTTGTTCACTACTGTCTCTTTATCAGACAGTCCCGGCTGTTTCCATATCTAATTAGTGTATTAACTTCGTGGGTTTACCCGTACAAGTGTTACTTACCGCGGTCAGAGCGGTAGCGTGCGGTTCGCAACTCCGGCATATTAAACGACGTAAATCGTAAACATTCATAATAGTGCCACCGTAGCACCATGCGGTCGGTTTCTTTGCCATATGCCTCATGAATAATCGTCTTTGCTTATATTATTTTTGAATCAGAACTTATTATTTGAGCTTTAAGGGATCAAGTGAAGTGAGAACGTTGACTGGAAACAATTAATGGTGTAATTTTGGTCGATTCGAAAGTGTTATTTAATGTTGGAATGTGTTGAAAACTATCGACAATGGATAAAAAACTAGACTTATTGTCATTATTTGAGGTAATATATCTATTCTTAATCTAATTAGAAGTATATAGTTTGAATATAATGTA
Organism: Morpho helenor; assembly: GCA_029227775.1. Taxonomy (NCBI): domain Eukaryota; kingdom Metazoa; phylum Arthropoda; class Insecta; order Lepidoptera; family Nymphalidae; genus Morpho; species Morpho helenor. Next base: position 9,463,021 of record JARGCU010000006.1, read on the forward strand.
AAGAAATAGTTATGTGATGTAATAAGGTAAAATATAGTATGAATTGGAACTTGGAGGTTTCATCATATGAGATTATATATAATATAATTACATTTATACTATTACATTAAATAATGTAATTGACATTTGTATTTTAATAGCTCAAATATATATTTTTTTAATTCATAATAAAAGTCTATAGATAATATAATTGCAATAGTTTCACACAAACATACAATTTCAAGCTCTTATTAGCAATTGAAATAAGCAGATTGATATCAACACCTTTCTCTTTAACAGTGAGTAAAAGTACAAAATGAAAGTAATATGTGACAAAAGTAAGAGGTATAATATCTGCAACGGACGCCATTCTTGATGCAATGTTATATTTTAATTTTTATATTTTATTGAAGTAAATTTTTAACTTTCATTTGAATTATAAGTGTCTGATTATTGCTGATTGGAATGTACGAGGACTAAAAACATTTAGTTGATTTCCAGAATTATATTTGTGTTAGTTGAAATCATCATTCTCCTACCCTTATCCCACTCTAAGTGGGGTCTGCACAATATGTCTTCTTTTTCCATTCTCCTTTATCATTCGTCAAATCTGGTGCCACTCCTCTAACATGCATATCATTTTTCACACAATTCATCCATCTTTTTTTCGGCCTTCCCCTTGCTATATATCCATCCACATTCATATTTAAAACTCTTTTGGTCACATGATTTTCATCCCTCCTCATAACATGACCATACCAACTTAGTCTCGCACTTCTCATCTTTTCTGTAATGGGCGCAATTTTCAGACTTCCCCTAATATACTCATTGTGTATTCTATCAAGTTTTGTCACACCACACATCCACCTTAACATTCTCATCTCATTCGCATGCACATTTCTTTCATCCTTTTCTTGTGTTAGTTGAAATACTTACCAAAAAACTTATTGCTTTTAATGATTTAAAATTATACACTTTGTTGTTTAATAAAATCATTGTAAGGTTGAATTGTCTTGATAATTTCTGGAATATGCCAATTAATATTGAACCATTGCCGTGGTTTAATCTTGCTCTCAAAGGAATGGGGAGAACTTTTAAAATATAGTCGTTAATATATATTCCAATCCTTAATATATAATTTTTTAATTGATTAAGTCTGGAAACTCAATATCTTCAGATAATCAAACAATAAATTAAATCATATTTATCTTAAATTACTTTATCTCATTACACCTGCTTTATTTAATTAGTAAATTTAAAGACATTTTCATTAGTAATTGCTAATTAATTATTAGAATAGAGTTAATTGTTAAGCATAACTAATTTTTATTAGCGTTCATTAGTAATAGAATACAATTATTTTTAGTATAATTAATTATCTTAAGTCATAAAATGAAGTGTATTTACTTATATATAATATGTTATTACCCCAGAACTAAAATGTACCTAAAATAACAGCATTACAACTGGCATCTAACTGATGTCTTAAAGCAATGTTTCTGCTACTATATTACCTTATCAATATAAATAAAATTAATGACTAAAATTTAGTAAGTTTGTTAGTAATTTTAAATTCTATGTCCTATAAGCACCTTGTGCAAATAATATTTTATTAAATAATATTATATCAACAATCCTATTTTATTTTTTGTAATGAATAAGTTTATACACATTGTGTAGCATGATAATGTTCTGTAAAGAGCTCATGAATAAGTGCTCTGGATGGGTTCAAAACTAGTTGGGCTAACCCGATAGAATGAGGCGTGAGTATAGCCAGTTCTATACATTAACTACATTAACATTGCATACAATTAAACTTTTAAGTTATATTAAAAAAATGCAAAATATCTAGATCTTCATATTCATTTTATTATTTAGTTATATATAAAAGTGTAATATTAGCTTTCCCTGACCAAACTTTGCTGCGACTTATCTATCTATCTAAGCATGGGGACACCTGTCCATGCAAGACGGTTTGTTAGTATTGAAATATTTTCCTGTTTGGACATTTATTTATAATTTTTTATTTATTTAATTAGAACGGACATGATCCACTTACAGAATACATCACAAAAAAAAAGAATACATAATTTTAACTATAACACAAAAAAAGAAAATTAAATTGAATAAAATAAAACAATAAAAATAAAATAATAAAGTAAAATATGTAATTATAATAAATACAAAATATAAAATTCTTCTTCATGAGTTTCATTGCTGTCCCGACAGTGTCACAGACTTTAACCTACCAAGTGTTTGACAAATCTGATAATATCCATGAGGAGGATATTTGTTATAATAATATATATAATTATAAATGTATAAAGAAACTTTTTTTGTGTTTTGGGTGCTAATAAGAATATATTACATTTATTCCAATAAATTATAGAATTAGGCGTTACTGTGTGGAGGTCCATAATGCAAAAGTAATGAGAATATTATTTTGCTATAATCCGCGATACAAGAAAATATATGTAATGCTAAATGTAGAGTGTACTAATAATACTTCTACTTCTAATGTAATCGCTTTGCGATTTTATCGTTGAGTCTATCTCCTGACGATGCTTCGGTTACGAGGCGAAACAATTGTTGAGATTGTGGAGGTGAATGTGTGCAGTGCTTGTGTATTGTTGTGTTGTCGGTGTCGGGCACTAGCATGAGTTCTTACAAATTCTGCATCTATCAGGCATGAGAACGAATAGTAAACTTTACATTTAGCATTACATATATTTTCTTTTATTGTGGATTATAGCAAAATAATATTCTCATTACTTTTACATTTATTCCACTTTTCTAGTCCAAATAATTAAGTATCTAAAAATGTCCGAAAATAAATCTGTTCATGAAATGCAACCTCGTGATAATGCATTTCAACAGAATTAATACTGAGAATCGAAATCTGCTTAGTTACTGTAGTATGCATATTAGGAGGTAAAGACCTAAGTACCTAACTTCTTGTCAGCAACCAATCGTATTTAAATTAATATTGCTTAGTTGACACAATTATTAAAAGCATGCTGTTGTAAGTAGGTCTCATCACTCTAAAACAGTGTCTCTAAACCTTTTTTGTACTATGCCCACTTTAAGCATTCTAAAATTATGACCCCCTATGTAACATATATAAATTTTAATATTAAAAAGTTAAATTGTTCACTTAAAAAATGATAGGTTAATTAAAATAATACCTAATAATTATTTAAGATTTTTTTTTTCATTTCATTTGGCACCAGAATCTAGCAATTCATTTAAACGATTTCGATACTAAATCATCATCGTTCTCCTGCCCATATCCCATTGAATTGGTCCCATTAGTCGGCACAACACGTTTTAAACATATTACATGATTGGTTTAATTTTTTACGACCGGCTGCCTGCCTGACGTCAACTTACCTTAGTCGCCTTTTACAACACTTCGGTAAGAAATGGTCTATTCTACTCAGCCAGATATCACACGGCAAGACTTCTATACTAAATATGTAATTATAAAATAGCAACTGGGTGTATTTTGTTTATTGTGTCTAATAAATAAATATATGGCCTGGAACGAGAGGCTTAAAATCGTGTTGTCTTCGAATTGCCCTGTGTGGGTGTGGGCCGCAGTTTGAGAAACACTGATCTAAAGTGTATCAGATGCCTAATCATTGATGCAATAATTAAACCAGATTACACTCACACAGAAATTGTGTAACATCTATTGCATCAGGATTTTATAAGTCATTGTTATATAGACTTACTTATATCATTGAATTTAAGTTCAAAGACGATGTATGTATATATTTCATTTTATATTCATACTAGTATTATAAATGCGACAGTCGTCTTTCTGTAATTGTATGTAATGTGTAAGTGGTAATGAAATTGTTACAATCGATGATTATATACCGGGCTAACTTATAGGGTAAAATATCCCTTTTTTTCTTGAGGGACTGAAAAAAAGAGAAATTTAGTGTATTATTGAAGATAATTTGTTTGTTTGATTTGTTGAAGTTGACGCGGTCGAGGTTACAGGTATCACTATATAATTTAAATTATGTGAATTTTATAAATAAAAAATCGATTTTATGATAAAAAGATCGATTATTAAAAATGGTTTTTTTAAGTATTTAAAATATCTTTATTTATTTATAAAAATGTACAAGTTATATCTATCTTAAATTACTGACACGCTTGGACTATACACTTCATGCCCACGTGGAATTGTCGCAAGAATGCTGGCAGCGTTTCCGCGCTGAATCGCTAAGCTGATTATTTGTGCGAAAAAGGAGCCAGCCCTCATGTCACCTGAAGAGGCAATTAACCGGGGTGTTAAAACGGATAAAAAAAATTCGCATTTTAAATCCATGGCCCTAGGGTCTCAACTGCAAACGGCACAAATATTAAAATTAATTTTTAACATTTTCACTAATTTTTAATTTTTTCGCATAATTTTGTATATAAATAACTAGAAAGTATTGGATCATTAGATCATTGGATTTCATGTTTTACAACAATGTTGTTTTGTATTGTTGCAGTCGGATTCCTGGCAGGCTTCAGATGACCTACTGGAAAATATATTTTCCCTCGACCAGGGGTCGTTTGACTTTTTAGAGGGCTCCCTGCCAGACTTCAGCCTACCTACCGATAATGTACCTCAGCCAGAAGGCCACAGTAGTAGTTCATGTTCGGATAGCGGGTTGTCCAGTGACCAGGCGGAATTGTAAGTAACAAAATTTAGAAAAAAAACATTATTTATTTATGTATGTATTTATTTATTTATACGGATCTCCAATAACATAACATATAATATAACCCCAAAAATATCTAAATAGTCTTAAATTTATTATGTAGTACCAATTACAGGAAATGACATCATTCTTAGTAAACATATCATAAAAATGTATTATAAAAAACATTTTTACTAAAAAAATGTACAAAGGTCAACTTGTCCCCCTAAAATTAGCATTAAGAATCATCATTCTCCTGCCCTTATCACACTCTAAGTGGGGTCAGCACAATATATTTTAAACATGTTGTTACATGTTTTGGTTAGTTTTTTTACGAAGGGCCGTCTGAAAACTTACTTTAGTTGCCTTTTACGACACCTCAGTAAGAAAGGAGGGTAGTCTATCTTAGCCGGATACCACACGGCATTTACCTTAGTCGTCTTTTACGACACCTCGGTAAGAAATTAGGATGGTCTATTAACCTCAGCCGGATACCACACGGCGGGTTAATTTAGCTTAATCGCCTTTTACGAGACCTCGGTAAGAACTGGGGGTGGTCTCTTCTAGTCAGCCGTATACCACATGGTGGCAGCATTAACAATGTATTTATTTTCATTGATTACATATGATACTGTTGCTAACTAATATAGCCTCCAGCCATTTTATATAATTTAGTTTTTTAAATATTACCAGCACACGAAAGTAGAAACAATTATAATATGTAATATGTAGGTGGTATTCTATGAGTCACAGCTAATTGAAATAACAACGCATAACGTCGAAAGTGCGATTTGAATATCAAAATGTAAGCAACCTCGTACATTGAAGGCCTAAAATTATAAAAGTAACATTTTTAATATTATTTCTATTATGTACTAGCTTTTACCCGCAACTCCGTTTACGTGGATTATTGTCGCGTGACAGGTTGATGATAGATGGCGCTTTTCAATGTCATCCTATTTCTGTAGCCTAAATGTTATCTCGGTGTATAAGTAATAATTATGCCAAATTTAATCGATATTGGTTTAGCGGATTTGCTGTGAAAGAGTAACAAACATGCATCTATACTCACAAACTTTCGTATTTATAATATTAGTGGGATTAAGTATCGGTTATAATGACATAAACATTAATTTACTAAGAAAATTGAGAAATTTTAATAAATAAATTAATATACGGAACAATTACACACACGGTCGTCCAGTTCCCTATCTATATTTTAATTTATGGGTGTTATGGGTGACAGATATCTGGTAAATATATATATTCTATACATATTATAAAACAGTACCCAAAAGCTGTCTGTCTATATGTGATCGATTTTCTCGAAATCTAATGAACGCATTTTTGTACGATTTTCATTAAACGATAGTGTATTTCTTTATTAGGAACGTTTATGTTAATAGTACATTATATTAGAATTTCGTGAGTTTGGGATTTACTTACTTACAGCTAGTACTTATATAATTTTAAATACATATCCCGTTTCGAAGAACCAACAAATTTTTAATAGAAAATGTTCGCCTTCGACCATTTTCGAGCCACCTTCGGAGCTAAATGGTCACTGTCAAGATGGCAGTCCATCTTCACCAATTTATTATTGTGCGTGTAGGTGCGTGATTTATAAGAATTTTTTTATACAGTCAGTTCTCAACTTATTGCAAGCAAAAGCACTTGTTTACAAGTTTATTTGAATAAAGAATATTTTGAATTTGAATTGATGTAGGCTACTTTTTACGGAAAAACCTATGATCAACAAAACAAACAACGGAACTGTAATAAGTAGAACAGTTAAGTGAAAGAACTATACAATATGTCAATTCGACTTTAGTTACTACATTATCATGAAACATTACAGCTTGCAGCAGATTTCCGTTAACTTAAAACACATAGTGAATATAAATTAAGTATTGCTTTAGCTGCGTGGTATATTGTACGTGTTGAAATGATTCATTTAAAAGTTATTGTTACAAAGGTATGATTTTCTTATACCTAAGAGTTTTACAATTAAACATTTAAGGTTTTGTATGAAATTTTAAATAATAAGCGCTTTGTTTGTTATAGCTAATAAAAAATATTAATTAATAATATTAAATTTTAAATATTAAACAATGGGCTACAGTTCTGAGGTTTTGGGTAGTTAATAGATGGCAAAAGGTAATTACAAATTTATTTTTATTTACACGGTCAATTACTAGTGCGCTTATCTTAATTCATTTTTCTATTAAAAGTTCTTTCAAACCGTGAACTGTCTTGGTAGTCGGTAAATTGCTTTCCCGGTAAGAGCCGACAAGAAACGATTACTCTTTTCAAAATATCATTAATATAAATAGTTTTATAATTGGACTTTTATCCCCTCATGATACTGCGGCTATGGAAGGAAATGATAATATTATTTCAATATGCAAAGAATTTATTTCATCACGTACTATGGGCTAATAATCTTTTCATTCATTTTGTATTCTATAAACTAAAGTTGACGCGATATAGGTTAAAGGCCCGTACAATTAATATCTGATGATTGCGTGATTGCATTTAGCCGTGTGGTATCCGGCTGAGTAGAATAGACCATCGTCATTTTTATCTAGGTGTCGTAAAAGGCGACTACGGTAAGTCGACCCGCCGTGTGGTATCCGGCTGAGTAGAATAGACCAACCTTAATTTCTTACCGAGGTGTCGTAAAATACGACTAAGGTACGTTGAAGTCAGGCATGTGAGAGTATGTTTGTAATATGTTGTGCCGACCCCACTTAGAGTGGGATAAGGGCAGGAAAATGATTTCAATATGCAAATAATTTATTGCATCGCGTACTATGGCAAATAATCTTTTCATTCATTTTGTATTCTATAAACTAGAGTTGAGGGTATATAGGTTAAAGGCCTAATATCACGACAATTAATATCTGATGATTGCGCGATGGCATCGGGTAAGTTGGTAAATGTGTTGGCAATCGATATTTTACTGCCAAGACTTTGCCAGCGGACTTCAATGAGATATAAGTAGTTTATATCATTTTCCACACAATCAACCATCTTCGTACCAAAAATTATAAAATAAATAAATATGTGGGACACTTCGCACACGGTCGTCCGTCCCCAAAGTAAGTAACTTAATACTTGTGTTATGGTAGACAGACAACTGGTGAATATATACTTATATATTTTTTAAATACTTACTTAAATACAAATATACACCCAGGCTCAAAGACCAACAAATTCATTTATAGAACATGTTGGCCCTCAAATCGAACCCGCGACCCGCGGAGTTGAAGGTAGCGTCACTACCCACTACGCCAACGGGCCAGTCATATATAGCTCCGTTCAGACATGAAAGAAGCCAAATTCAAATTGTGCTTTTGAATCGTCAACTCTACTGCTCGTTCGGAAAGCTGTTCCTACCGAGAAGAACCAGCAAGAAACTCGGCGGTTGCTCTTTTAAAAATATAATTCTTAATACTATTTACATTAAGTCGTTACTGTCTTGTACAGGTTCAAAGAGAGCTATATCCACACATTCTTATCTTCCAAATAATAAATTCAAACCAAAAAAAAATCCAAACGGACAAACTATCGTATTTATAACATTCGTATAGATTAGTTATCGTATTGAGGTCACCACGTGTAGGAGAGACATTTAGTAGCGTGTACGATATATAACATTTATTGATTGCCCTTACTTCACCTTGGGTGGTCTAGTGCATTAGTTTGCCTACATTTATATTTCACTTTTTCTATTCTAATCGGAACGAAATAGTGAAATGCGCATTAAACGCACTAAGAAAATAACGGATCAATTTTTAAGATTTAGAATGTAACCTATCTGTGAGGAAATATAATGAAAATATTTATATTTATAGAATATAATAAAATGATGATGACGTGACGTAACTCAATAGGCTTTAGCTGAAAATCAGTTCTGTGTGCTTCCTGTCGGGGCACACAGTATTATGCTCAGTCTAAAGCCTATTCTGCATTGTGCTACGGACATTTATTTAATATTTATATATTTGATGCTTTATTTAGTTTTATTTCTTATATTTGTTTATATCATGTTAGCACTTTTGTGGAATAAATTTTCATTTCATTTCATAATGAATATATGAGGCACACACACAGACAGACATACGGCCAATCGTCACCAAAAAAAGGTAACTTAATGCTTGCGTTATGAATTATAGAAATAACTTTGCTGGGAGATCCATAATACAAAAATAGTAATACAATTATTTTGCTATAATCCGGGATAAAGTAAATAGAAAATATAATGCTAAATGTAGTTGACTTTCTATTTTCATACCCGATACGCAGGATTTGTAAAAACACATGAAATTACTTAACCCAATTTCATCTTTTATCTTGTATCTTTTAAAATTTCTTGATTCAGAGAAAATCTTGGTAGAATTATTGAAATGAATCCAAAACTGAGTGTTAAAATTTCATCATCGTCGCGAAAGATGAAACTTCTTTACTTTCAAGATATATATTCGTGTTATCACCTACAATTAAGATACCATTACAATTATCAGACATGTATGCTCGTTCATGGAGTGTACTTTGTTATAATTAAATAACCATTAGAAATGTATATTGATTATACTTGACTAAAAATATTGTCAATGACATTATATTATTAGTTTAAGCTTAGGATTTATTTATTATCTAAGTCATATTTTCTATTATGCCTACTCTTCACTGTCAACGGTGATCGTTGATTGCGTGATCGTCTATAATCGGTACGATCGTCATGCAAGTGTCCACGCGTTTGTCCGTATTATAATCACGATTCTTAGGATCATACGTATCACCAGGCGAATTTCTTTTGATGCATGTCCGAAAAACCGATAATTTCCGATCTGTAAGCGATCGTAGACGATCATAGACGATGATTGGGTCTTCACTATCAGCGGTGGTCGTTAATCGGGTGATCGGCTATGATAAACATGATCATCATTTAAGCGGCCACACGATTGTTTGTGTTAACATACGATAATACGCACCACCAAGTGATTCCCATTTGATGCATATCCGAAAAAATGATAAATCCCGGGTTGCATGCGAACGTAGTCGATCATAGACGATGATTGACGAATACAGCCGATTATGCCTTCTAAACGATCGTGCTCGCCCTTATTCATTTGTAATCGCCGATTATGAAGAGGAGCTATCGATATATTAATTATGTTATATTGTTGCTATGACAAAAAGCAAGGTCGAGTCAAGTTTTTGTTATCTATGCAGACTGTAGATATTAATTGTAATTTGTTTTTGTTATCCATTTCGCAAAGATAATAACCAAGTTAATCTGCGTTGTGCCTGGCACTGTTTTAATGTTTTAAATTATATAATATGTTTACATATCAAAAATAGTTACTTATATTGTAATAAGAATTCTTATATACAATATACAAATACAGAAATATGTTCAGTCTAGAATCGTACAAGCAGTAGTTTGAGATTACTTTCTGTCGTGTCTGTCTGCATACAGCTCTCTTCAAGAGATTTCTTCGTCTCGTACCATTCAAAAAGCAACTGTTCCCTGCGACGTTTTTAAGGTCGTTTGACAATCAGGCATGAGAACGAATAGTACACTCTACATTTAGCATTACATATATTTTGTTTTATCGCGGATTATAGCAAAATAATATTCTCATTAGTACGAGTGTTTATGATTTACACGCACATATGACACATTCATTAAAGACAGATTACAAGTACTGCTTATGGAAAAGGTATAACAACGAATAATACATTATGAATTCAGCATTATATACTTTTTTCTTATCGCGGATTATAGCATAATATTTTTATATATTTCTATTTCATAAGAAAATTTACTCTTTTAGTGTCCCGTTATATCGGAGTGCAAAAAAACTGCGAATCGAATTTAAAATAAAACATATGCATACGATACTATGAATTCTGCATTATATACTTTTTCCTTATCGCCGATTATAGCATAATAATTTTATATATTTCTATTTCATTAGGAAATTCACTCTTTTAGTGTGCTGTTATATTGGAGTGCAAAAAAAAACTGCGAATCGAATTTAAAACAAAACATATGCATACTATGAATTCTGCATTATATTCTTTTCCTTATCGCCGATTATAGCACAATAATTTTATATATTTCTATTTCATTAGGAAATTTACTCTTTTAGAGCCCAGTTAAATTTGAGTGCAAAAAATGAGAATCGAATTAAAAATAAAACATATGCATACAATTATTAGTAAAAGAATGTCACTTATTTCTTTGGCGCCACAAATGTTTGCCTAAAATGAAATAAAAAAGTAAAAGTGGATATGCTTCTCCGGGCCGACAATTTTATCATGTTGCAGACTGGTTTTATACATTTACATGTATTTTACATCTATATTATGTTCATACTGGTTATGTAACGTCGGGTGAACGTATCTTATCGGTCCGTAATTTCGTTGAACGTGTTCCTAACCACGTTTGGGGGAACATTGCACCAACATCTTAAAAGAAATTGGAGATTGTGCGTATTTGGATTATCAGTGATGATATAAAACTTATCTGTTACCAATCGTTAGAGAATAGGCTTGTCGTTTCGAGTACGTGACTAAAGTAACAAGTTTACCTCTTTTAAGATATCTAAGTAATCAATAATTTAATTTTATATTTCTATTTGATACATGAGCGTTTAAACCGCGTGAAAGAGGGTTCCGGCAGCAATGGATTTTTTATAACAATAATTTATCTTGGAGCAGTATGGAATACAAATATAGTGTTATTTTTTTTATATAATAGGCCAAAGATAACACGCGGCCTGTGAAAAAATTAAAAAAAAAAATTGGCCCGTTGATTAAGAAGTTTGCTCACCCCTGTTATAGGCGATTAGAGAAAAACCATGAAATTTAAAATGTTGGTTGTTCTATACATATTATTAATGCGAAAGTCCGTCTGTCTGTAACGTCTCGCAGCTAAACCGCTGGAGCAATCTTAATGAAATTTGGTGCAACTGATATTAAATAATAAAATACTTATATGCTTTATTCATATTTAAATTTCATCGTGCTATTTACGGTAAATAAGAAATCTCTATAAATCAGCTTTTAATGAATAGACAATTTTAAAACGACCTGAATTGTAGCAGTGTGGTGGGTTTAAAAGCTCCATCTTTCACTTGAAGGAGAAAGGACTCTTTTACTTTCACTAGTCACACCAGTCACACAAATTTTTTGCACAAAAAAAATGTGTGAAAAACGAGCGAACTATTGTCACAAAGAAGCTATAGAAGGGGCTATTGAATTTTATTGTTTCATTTCAGATTACATATAATTAAACAAATTGAATAAAACAAGTTATTCCAGTTACTAAAAATGTTGATAATTTCTTGTAAATGATAATGTTAATTTCAAAAATAAGAATATTTAGTTATAGAAAAAAACACTTTTCGGAGTGCTTACTACAAAAGAAAAGACAAATAATAATTTTATTAATTTTTTGTAGTTTTTTTTGTAATTTTTAGGTAGCCTCAGCATTCCTAACACCATATTTCAATTATTAATTACGAACAAGGCGTTAATTAGCAGTATAAGAATAAAATTAAAGAGTAATTTTTTTTTCTATAATCTGCGATGTATTTAATACTAAATTTAGAAAACACTGGAGTTTTTTTACCACACCTAAACATGTAGATTTGCCTCAGAAACTTTGTCATAGAGGCTATTCGGTTTTGGTCACTCAGCGATAACTAATCGTGCATGTACACAAAAAGAGGACGAATAATGAATTCTAGATTTATTTTTCCCTATAACGCGGTAGATTGCTTCCTCGTTATCTTATGACCACCGAAAATATAGGCGTCTAAAAAGCGTCCTATATGATCCTGACAATCAAATAACGATCGCAAACACAAAAACACGTAATACACACTCTTCGCCGGTGAAGACAAGGTCCTAGATTTCTGACGTCGGTTGGTCCTGGCTTCTTGCTACCCTTCCGACGTCGTAATGAAAAATCAAAGCAAAAAAATCATACCATCAGCTCTCCACTACACGTCGCCCTAAGCCGTGGTCCGGACTCACAGGAGGACGTTCCCCGACGCTAGTAGAGCTTCTGCGCTCTACTCTCCGCATTTCGCAACCTCGGCGACGCTTTTACGCTCGCCCGTTCCGCCCGCTGACGCTGTAAAAGCCGGGCTTTAAAAAGGGCTAATAGCATACAGTCAATTCGAAAAAAAATCCTCGTTATCTGAAAACGCGTTGTATGAGTGTTAAAAACTATGTTATGAACGAAACATGTGCATTTCATTAAGACATGGTTGAGAAATAAATATTTTGTATAAAATAAAATTTATAAAAATATAATTTCTCTTTGTTCTGTTCATACAATTCAACACAAGGCACGCAAATTAAATAAAATAATTTACCTAATTTAATTTTATAATACGTGGAACATAAGGGAAGGGAAAACACGCGTAATATGAGCGATTTCAAACCGAGAGTACCACGACGAATAAGAGTATCACGTTATATGGGGGATTACCGTACATATAATTTCTTTCTTTGTAGACAGCAAAATAATTTAACCATGACTTTTACTGTATTTATTCTCAACAACGGCAGGTGAAATAGTGGAATAAAATGTTACAGCTATGGGTATACACCTTGTTTTCACGGCAATCGAGTAATTAGCCTTGATCGAATCCTGTTCTGATCAGATCCCGAGACTTGTCTGACGTATAGGGCGAGTACTACAACCTATGATATTTAAAAATTTAAGACGTCATAGCGCACAATATCTTTATAAAGAAAAATCCCAAGTCACGATGTGCATTCAAAACTACTGAACCAATTACACTGAAATATTATCTACATTTATTTTATGTACATTTTATGTTTGTCTGCATATCCTCTATAGACTCCAAAACGAACTGGACCGGTTTATTTCAGGCAATCTTTAGCGCATTCTTTTAATGACCCAGCGGCTGATACTGTATAGTTTGATGGCGATTGAGCATTTTTTTAAAATTGTAATTGTATTGTTTTAATTGAGTTATATTTCGAGGAATTATGAATCTTTTTTGTATTGCTACTGTAGGAATTTTTGTAATGCTTTCTTTTATGAATTTTATTCATCTCTAAAAGAAAATCTGAGATAATAAAAATGAATTTTCGAAAGTGCACTCTTTTAAAATGGGTATTTTCTCTGACCACTAGAATTACTGAATAAATTAAATAATTTTATTTTATACTCCGATTTTTTGTTTCAGCGATTTCGAACAGCAACTCTCTCCATTCCTTATTCAAAACTCATGCGATGAGGACTTGCCTACAACGGTCTTGGGACCGACGAGTCCCGGGAACGCCCAGGATGTCATAATCCAGGACACAAGCGACTCAAACAGTTCTATGGAAGCTCAGGAAACGTTCGACATGCTTGATTTTGAACAGAACGTGATGCCTGGATTTATAAATAGCAATACATTCCAAATTCATGGTGAGTTTACACAATTTTTTAATTAAATTTACTTAAACTGGCGATATAATTAAAAATATTTGTTCATCTTAATTATAAAACTATATGCCTTTATGATAAACGTAAACAAACTAATTCTTGATAAAAATCTTGTCTGAACTCGTCTAGACAAAAACATTTTCACATTTTCTTATCATAAACAACTGCATAATTTGTTTACTTCATTCTGTAATACCTTAAAAGTTTTAACTGTAACCTATTCATACGACCAGATGTATATATGCACGATTAGTATTAAAATGACCGAATTCAAAATTAGGCTTAATTAAGTATGGTATCCGCCTGAATAGAATAAAAATAGACCACCCTCTCGCGGCCTGGCGTAAAATTCATATTAAAATCATGTAACAACATGGTTAATACATGTTGTACCGACTCCACTTAGTGTGTGATAAGGGCGCTAAAATGATGATGATGATGATGAGTTAGATACATTTTAATCGTTATTTCAATGCCATCTATGAAATCAAGCATATTAAAATAAAACTAGTATTATCTTGCTGTTTCAAAATATGGTTCTCTTTAACATTCACGTATTTCGTAAGCGATTCACGTATTTGCACGACTTTTTTTAATTAGGTCACTTTAATACTAAGCGTCCGACATGTACGTCTAATGGTGATAGTCACATAATGAAATTATGTGAGTTACGTGTTACAAGTATTTATATGTAATCGGGTTAAAGCTAACATAGCATGCAAGCTGAATGGCCTTAAATGCTAATAAAATAAAGTATGAAGTGTAAAAAAATCAAGAAAGTAGAAAATTATTTGCGTTCCTAGTAAATATAGACAAGTATAAAATTCTAAGTATAATGTGATATTCAAATTTTGACAATTATTCCAAATCTAAAATTTCAAAACACTTCGTATACCAGTGTCAAATGTGGTCGACGTTGAGTAAAAAACCTTGCATTTTTATCTATTTTCAATGATGGTTGAAATATCTAACAGAAATTTGACTAGGGTTTTGCATTTCTCTTTCGATTATTCGATTAGAAATCGAAACCAAAATATCATTGTATTCCGATTTAATCTATTATGAATGTTTTGTACATTCAGTGAAATCGATCCATTTTTGTTGCCATTTTTATCATTATTTATGATACCAAAGTTATTTATAGAATTAGGCATTACATTGCGGAGATCCATAATACAAAAGTATTTAATATCCGCGTTAATAATAGTTACATTTATTTTATTAATATATAATACTACTTATAATATAATACAAAATAACCATTAATATTTTGTCGATATACTGTTTTTTGTTATTTTATAAAAGTTTAAAAAGAGGCTGATACAGAAAGCCTACTATACTCTTGAGGATTATTTAGAAGATAAGAATGTGTGGATATAGCTCTCTTTGAGCATGTACAAGACAGTAACGACATAATGTAAATAGTATTAAGAATTATATTTTTAAAAGAGCAACCGCCGAGTTTCTTGCTGGCTCTTCTCGGTAGGAACAGCTTTCCGAACCAGCAGTAGAGTTGACGATTCAAAAGCACTTGTTTACAAGTTTATTTGAATAAAGAATATTTTGAATTTGAATTTAAGTATGCTCGTAATCCTAAAAAATATATAATTATAAATCGAATGGAAAAGGTATAAAATTTATTTGTCAATTTAATACATGGAGGACTATGGACATTAAATCTTGTATTATTTCTATTCGTTTTTGACTTTTCTCCTTGACTCTTCCGTAGTATAATACATCCATAAAACGTATCTTGAAAGGTTTAAATATGGCACGATAAGATTTTATTCAATGTTTACTCTCTTCTACGATATAATTATATAATTTTGGATTCAATACATTCAGGAGCTCTTAATCGCTTTTCAGGAAGTTAATTTGATATATGATATATAGATATCATTAAATAATGATTAGATTAGTTGTTGATACAATTCAGTTTCAACAACTTTATCTACTGCAAATATTTTGGCAATGGTTTTTTTTTAATATTTGCAAATTGAAAACAATAACTATTAAAATATTACTAACTATTTGATGTACTTACATATCTATATAAAATATATTGCTCTATATTGGGAATAATATCAACGGACTTGTGCAAGCTAATGATATCAAAATGTAACGAAAGATAGGATATGAGAAATATAATTTTAATATAATTGTAACTGCTGAAATTTAAACTGTTACTTCTCTCGTTAGAAAAACTTAAATTTATAAAAAGTTCAAAATATTTGTAAAAGTCTATTTGAATATGGGGTGGTTATTTGTATAAGTACATTGAAACGATTGTTACAAATAATATTTATCTTTTGTTTGATCAAATGTTTTATCAATCGAATTAAATGGATAACGATTTCTATTGCTTTTCTTGTTTAATATCAGTTTGTATTAACGTTGCGTAAGATCTGAGAATTTTTGATCATGAATCATCGGCAAGGAACATAATGGCAGCTAAATAAACATATATAAGTATATAGCATAAACTCTTTATTTTCTCTTATCTTTCGCTGATTACTTACAATGTTGCAATTACGTATAAAATCAGTGGTATGATAACATAACACTGGCATAAATAAGAATCTAGTATAATTAATTATTACTTAACTAGCTAAGCCCGCGGCTTTGCCCGCGTCGAATTCAATGTGACGAAAAGTTTTGTTCGCGTAAATCCCGACTCCATCAGAATTCTAAGATAATAACGACCGATACGTTGCTCCATAACCTCGACTATCTTCCAGTAAAGTTTCCATCAAAATCAGTCTAAACGTTCCAGTGAATGTACCGTTAACCAACAACACATAACTGTATAGAAATCCGTTCAGAAGTTTCGAGAAAATCATTCAGATACAGACAGGCAGCTTTTGGAAAGTTCGTTTTATACTATGTATAAATGTACAACAGGGTTTCAAAGTCGTGGCCCGAGATGAGCACCGGCTTGTTTATTACATCTAACGCAAAGCAAAAAAAATATGGAAATATGAATTAGAAAGGAAATCAGATATGTAGAACACATTATAACACACTCTTAGTTTTGTATTTGCAAAATTACTGAGTAATGCAGATAATTTTGCAAAATTTGCAATATTATCTGCATTGTATAAATTAATTTAAACAAAACTATAAAAATGTCTGTCTACGATATATTATATATCTCTTTTTTTTAAATAGGGCATCGCACGAAAGACGCATTTGCTCAGTTAACTATTATTTAAGTTTAAACACTTAATAACCGCTCTATTTATAAACTCAAGTCTACACTTTAACTAATATGTAAATTAAACTATTTCAACACTAGCAAATATGTAAATTAAAATATTTCCCTAGGTAACAATAGTGGCAGAAAACGGCGCATATCCCAAACGCCGCAAGCCGTCCAACCGAAGGTCCAAAAACCCACGATAAGATTACCAGCGTCCTCGGTACACAAACCCCAACTAGTTGTTAAGGCGCAACCTCATAAACCTCTTAAACTCACCAACTTACAAGTCATCAACCCTCAAACCAAAGTATATTCAAAACCGGTAGAGAGCGTTGCCCCCCAACGGAGAGTTATCCGCGTCGCACCAATGAACGGTAACCCCAGGTCAATATTGCTGCCAGTAACTTTCAAAGACATGAAGGATCTAAAGTCTATCAAGATCATAAATGCGGCAGACCTAAAGAACGCATCCAATATCAAAATTGCCGCAGCGAATCTTTTATCTCAAAGCAAACTGCAAGATCTCAAAGTAACAGACGATCGCGAATACGACCAAAGTGGCAGTCATAATGGTGAGTTGAATTTAATTAATCCAAACTATATCTTTCTTTTCTTACTGCTGCGACGTTTTAGCTTTTATTTTACATCACCCCATCTGAAGAATAAAGTTGCATGTTCCTTGTATAAGCATAGACCATGTCTCTTTATTCTTCGGATGGGACGATATGGTTGTATTTTAATTTATAGAAACAGACCTTACTTTGCGGAATTCCTTAGAACAGATGTTATGATAGAATTACTTTACTGTAATCCGCGTTTGGTGGAAAGTTAGTGTAGGAAGACATTAATGGTAGTTCACATTCCTTGCACATTAGTTAACACGCATAGCTTGGACAATGCGGCGTATCACAATTTTATCGTGGAGCGAAACGATCGTAGAGATTGTCCTTGTAAATGTGGTGTAGTGCTTGTGGGATGTGTAAGTTGGGGCGTTTTGTTAATCGCGTCTGAACGTTTTTTGCTTCCTAAACTTAGTTATAAAGATTTTCTTAACAAACGCGGATTATACCAAAGTAATTCTATCATAACTTCTGGTTAACATTTTCTGCATTAATATTGGAGCTTCGAGTATATGCTAATAAATGAATTATGTTATATAATTTTGGTCCCTAGCTACGCTGCACTCAATTGTCTCCAGTTAAGGAATAAAGCGTCACTCATTTACTATCTATTGAGCAAATTCGGTCAATGGACTCTGTAAATATTTAATGGGGTTTTTCATCCAGCGTTTGACTATTATTGATTACTTAAATTTTCTGTCCTTATATTCAAGTGACGGTTAATGACCTATCTAAGAATTTTTATATACTAACTCTTATGACTTTTTGGTCCTCCATTTTTTACTTAAAACATAAGAAGTATTGTAAATATTAATTAAGCGCATGCGTTTTAATTGTCCAATATTTTAATTTTTACACAATATTAAGGCTAAGAAATTATTATTTGCAAATACTTGTAGTGTTGTCGGTACCTGAAGTGTCTTCTCTGATATTAGAGAAAGCCATTGACCACTTTTATTACTTTAAAGTATATGGCTTGCCTAGAATCAGGCGAGATATCTACAGTTTTGATGCTAAGGATGTTTTCTTTTTTCGTAAAACAATGTTATTACACGTTCAATGCGCTAAAATCGTAGTAAATCTAGCACTTAGTTCCGCTTGCCGGCTTATGATCTAGTACCGGTTCCGAATGGAAATTTATTCACGTTAATAAATTAAACGACGTAGTACATTCTTTACATTTAGGCATTCGCTTGTTATTAATAACACGTAGATTTAAAATGTTAGGATCGTTACATGTTTCAACAGTATTTTTCCTCGAGATCTGGACGAATAACCAAACTTCCCTGGAGATTACTTTAAATTATATTTGTTAACTCTTAAGTATATTTTAAATTATTTATCTATTGGCACATCTTTTCCCCATAAATTCCTTAGGTAGGTAACGGTTGTAACGCTGTCAAGATGAGAATGTGTATAATAGTACCCGATCCCATCTTCCAGAAGTTCAGATTATGGGTCTTGAAATAATCATGATCTGTTATCGATACTACCTACCTACCTACTTATCTGCAATATTGGAGTTTAATTTCGCTAAACTTAATTACTCTCAACTTTCGGTTGTGTCGAGACATGGAACATTCTAGTTTGCGACTAGATTACTATATAAAAGGTTGGTATCCGGTAGCTCTGGGATTCAGAAAAGCGATCAGTGAAGAACTCGATAGTATGG
Source organism: Morpho helenor (assembly GCA_029227775.1). Lineage (NCBI taxonomy): Eukaryota > Metazoa > Arthropoda > Insecta > Lepidoptera > Nymphalidae > Morpho > Morpho helenor. The sequence continues at coordinate 9,482,678 of JARGCU010000006.1, forward strand.
CGAGCGATACAATAGAGACCTAAGCTACGTCACAGGAATACTAACCTACTCTGCGATCCTACTACTAGGTACTGAAATTGGCGCTGATACCTAAAATAAAGTTTGTGAACCAGTCGCCAGGTGTTTTACTATGAACCCTCGAATTTTTACGTAACATTTTAATTATACTGATCTGGGACCAAGGCATTTAATTTTGGTTATATTTGTAACACTACCATAGTAATAATCATTTTTAACACTGACTGCTTCACTGTTTGTGATTATTGTTATACCTCCGCAATCCTTTAGGTATGAATGGCGCCATATGGAATCATATGGCGATAGAAATTTAACCTTAGATCAACGATTATTACCTGACGTAAACGTGCTTCCTAAGATACTCAGAAAATGTAAATAGCCAACAGAATTCGAAATGGAATCAAATATCGATACAACATCCAATCCTGCTTGGGCCAGTAATCAACCAAATTGACCTCCATTTAAAGCTTACTCAAATAAATAAATTCCTTTTAGATGACTCAGCCAGCGATCGTAGCGAAGATGAGGATGACCATAAAGATACCCAAATAAATGACGGCAGAAATGGCTATCCCCGTCTCGTTCTAACCGCTGAAGAGAGAAGATTGTTAGCAAAGGAGGGAATCACTTTACCTACCAGTTATCCTCTCACCAAGCACGAAGAAAGGGAACTCAAGAGAATCAGACGCAAAATTAGGAATAAGATCTCCGCTCAAGATTCCCGTAAGCGCAAGAAGGAATACGTCGATGGATTAGAAGACAGGTAAGCTTATATTATATTTTACAAGCTATTCGCCTTATTGTATGGGTATATATTTTTTGGCCAGCGTATAGGATCTGTAATATTTTACTTAATGAAGTCTTAACAGTTTTGCGTTAAAACCTTCAACCCTGTGTAACTGAATATCTACTATTAGACATTTCCTAGCATTGTTATGAATCTTCTTTCCATTTACTCCCAGCCTCCCTTTTAGCGTTGACTATAAGTCTTAAAAAAAGTTAAGCATTACTCAGAAGGTAAAAACAAAAGCCTCAAACGTCTCTGTACGTGAGCAAATTAAAAGTGAAAAGATCTGTAGAAGAACCATAGTTGACGAAAAATTGCTCAGTGGCTTGTGATAGTCATGATTTGCAAAACCGATAGATATTGGGTTTGCAAGTTATTGGAGTGCCGTTTCCACTTTGGAAAACGCAGTGTCTGTTAAGTTATCACCTTAGTAGAAACCAGATATTATCCTACGACTTTTTCCAATTGATTATATGCCATCGGCCCTTACGTCTTTTACAAGGTAATGAAGCAGAGATATGTATTACGGTCAAGGTATTCTATGATTTTCACCTATGTTCATTTATAGCTGAATAATAACTTTAATTTTTTTTGTTGAATTATTTACGATTGAATAAAAGTTTTTGAATTTATACGAAAATTTTCGGAGATACATTTTTTATAAGTTTTATCTTATACTAAGTCTTTAGATATTATGATAGCGAAGTATTCGACTGAAATTATCTTATCTGTGTACATTTGGTATATTTAGCAGTGGCATATAAATTTGTATATTTTATGCGATTGTAAAACAATCCAAACGCAAAATTAAATACTTTTGGATTTGGTCTTTTAATGGCTGGTTGGATAAACGGATTAATCATCATACATATATTTGAAGGGTTGGAAAATAATTCTTCTTTTATCTACTTTTATCTGGATACTGAATTCTACAAATATTTTTTTATATATAAGTACATTTTACAATTTACAAATAGGTAGTTTGTTAGGTAGAGTTTCTGTATAAAGCTAGCTATTCAATCACTCAAGGAACCTAGGGTTACAATTTTGTATATTATGGACTAGATTTGATTGTTATTTAAAAACTAAAATAGTTACCTCTTATACTAACTTTGTGTGCACTGTGGCAACGATTTATGCTACACTAGTTGAAGAATGCATCTTCAACTAGTGTAGCATAAAAGTTGGTGAATAGATTTTTGTTTGCGTGTCTCTTACGGTAGATTGCCCAACAAATATTATATATGACTAGCTTTTACCTGAAACTTCGTTTGCGTGGACTGTTGTCGCCTGGTAGTTTGGTAATAGAAGGCGCTTTTCAATGTCATCCTATTTCTGTTGAATTAACAGGATTTCTATATGCCTATATGTTACCCGTGTATAAGGAATAATTGTGTCAAATTTCATCAATATTAGGTCAGCGGATAAGCCGTGAAAGAGTAACAAACATACAGCCACACTTCAAAACTAGCATTTATAATATGAGTAGGATTTTTTCTTTAAGGGAATATACAAAATTATTTATGATATAAATTTATTAACCCGAAAAGTTAGCGTAATATGAAATCCGAGATATTGTCGGATTGTAAGTGGCTAAGGATTTCCAAATATAACCTACAAATTGCCACAACGCCCTCATCGACATTATTTTTTCCTCGTGTCTACTAAAACCTGTCTCCACGTGTTATACGCCAACCGAAAGCCGGCTACGTGGCACAAGTACGTATGAATCATTCGAAAAAGGTTATCGTATCGTAAAGAGTTAAATATAATTCCTCACTCAGCTTTTCCTTATAACAAAACACGCAACGTTGTAACTCTCGTTTAATTTAGTAATTAATCAAGAATATTTAACTGCCCACCTATCGTAGCTATATATTGCTTTCGGAATTCGTTGTTTCATTACAAACAAGCTATGCCCGCGGCTTCGCCCGCGTGGAAATCAGTGTATCACAGTTTTTCCAGCATAAATCTCGACATTGAGGGAGTTCTAGGGAAATAAATAGCTAAAACTCCTCTATCGTGCAGAGAAAGTCTTATAAAAATCGGTTTGCTCGTTCCGGGGAATATATTAAACTAAACCTTTCGGAAAAGTGACACTAACTTTTAGTAAAAACCGTACAAAAATCCGTGAGGTAGATATAGGGGAAAATTGATCACATACATACAGACAGCTTTTGGGGACTTTGTTTTACAATAAATATAGTTAGTGCACGCGACTTTTATATTAATAAGAGCAATTTTGTAAAACAGCAGTTGGTGACTTATAAGAATTTTATAACTTAAGTAAATTTGAGCTCCTTGTTTACATAAGCTAATATAAAAAATTGTCCACAGAGTCAAACAGTGCACGGCCGATAACCAGACACTTATCAGGCGGATAAAAATCCTACAATCACAAAATCAGTCCCTCACGCAACAGTTGAAGAGATTGCAGGTGAGATTTGTTGATAAATTATTACCTATTCGCCATTGTCAGCGATCTTTGACTTTAAGTAAATGATCTGTGTGTACGTTTGAAACGTTATATATTGTTTATAATATTGTTTATACACAAGATGGAATTATTTATAGAATTAGGCGTTATTTTGCGGAGATCCATAATACAAAAGTAATAATAAAATTATTTTGCTATAATCTGCGATGAAGTAAAATAGAAAATATATATAATGCTAAATGTATAGCGGACAGTCAGTTTTCATACTAATTTCGTAAAAATTGACTATCCATTTCTATTATGGTTCTACATTGTGTAGGTGTCTATAGCAGTAAAATCATCTACCGTTCAAATATTAATCACTCATCCAGTTACCGACTTTTGTCACTGTTGCAATTTCACATGTTTGAATATAACACATCATGATATTGAATGATCCAACAGTTCAACAAAACAATAAAAGATTTGCTAAATATTAAAACAGGAATGCAGATGTTTTTAGAATTATCATTGTTGCATCATATCTGAGTCATTAATGTGACGTCATGTAATAACATTGTTGATGTTTCGGTTATTAGTTTTCAACCTAACCTTCCCGGTAATAACTAAAGCGATAATAAATGCAGTTAATAAACAACATGAAACCTAACATATACGTGGAATAACCCTGACCTGCCTGAAAGACTATCTAAGCCGTAATTCCACGAACGTATTAAACGCTTTGCTTCGTTTAAAATCAAAAGTGAATAGGTATCAAAGCAACCATCCGTATCTTTAGCTCTTTATCAAAAACCTAAATTATAATTATGCATAATATTAAACGTCCGCTTTGACATGCTATTCTTCAAGCAGTTTACTATATTTATAAGCAGATATGCACCCAAATCTCATATCAATGTATCTGACTACTGTGGTATCTCCTAAAATATATAGGTTTCCTACATGATGGCATAGCATAATGCATCAATTTTCCCGTTAGTATTGAAAAAATAGTCACAGTCATACAGCCTGTTTTCCATTACTCCAATAAAGCTCAATTTATATAGATATTATAAAGGAATACATCAGATTAATATCATAGTTCTATGTTGCATGTTCAAGAGGGCATATTTCATATATATAAATTTTCCTACCGTTCACACTTTTCTTACTACCTCAGTTTAACGGGTTTCTAGTCTTTTATGAGGATAACAACCGTCTGAACGCAATTTTTATACGTTTAAAAAGTACAGCATCTCCAACATAAATTCCATTTAATTAAATTATAATACGATAATCAGTTATAATTATTGATTGATTGGTTCCAATTTAGTCTTACTGCGTAACGTGCTTGCACGCAAAGAAGTAAGAAATGGCTAAATTATAAAAAATATGTATTAAGCAATTGCGTTCTGCATAATTTGTCGTCAGTTACAAACGCCTTACTTTTTTGTGAATGAGATATAACCAATTGATTTGCAACATTTCAGAGCGATTGTTAAATTTAGACCGAGAAGGTTTACATTGGCCTCTAGCTTCCTTATTGATGTAATGCTTTGTTATCTTTTTTAGAAATACTTTATTTGCCAAATTATAGAAAGCGAGATAGGAAAAAACGGAAAAACTAATGCCCTTTCTTTTTCTTGCCTATTTTTGTTCTTTTTCTAATTCTTGGTTATTGAGTCAGTAGTTTAATTACATTTGGGAAGGAGGTTATTCTTAATAAAAGTTGTGATCATAATTGTAATGAAATAAGTTTTTGTTATAAAATTTCACCCTGTCCAAAGAATAAAGTTACATGTCCCATGTATTAGCATAGCAAATGTGACTTTATTCTTCGGATGGGGCGATTCCTAATTAATATTTGCAATTTATCACACGCTTTTCGGTGAAGGAAAACATCAATCCTTCATATCTCTAAAGAATTCTGGAGATATTTGTGACCTTTAATCCGCATTGGATTAGCCTGGTGAATCTAAGCTGTCCAAAAACATGAAAGAATGCCGTCACTTTAAATTTTGAAATTCTCTTTTGGTTCTAGAACGTTCTGACGGGTGTGACTTCGGGATCGAGCGGGAAAGCGCAACCGGCGACATGTCTTTTGGTTCTACTGTTGTCGGTAGCGTTGGTCGCACTGCCGTCCATGCGAGAGGAGATCCGAGGAAAGGCAGCAGATCGAGCCACCTCTCCGGCCATCACCCGGGCTCTACTGTCCGCAACCAACAGTGAGTTGTGCTAATTTATTAATTAACTAGCTGTGACCGCGGTTTCCCCCTCGTGGAATTCAGTGTAAAAAAAATCCTGTGTAAATCCCGACCTTACGGAAAATGTAGGACAAAAAATATACGCCTATAAATTGCTCTACAACCTATTTTCGGTTCAAGAAAGATAAATTCGGATCTAAATCGGTTCATCCGTTCCCAAGAATGTACGTTTGTATTAGCCTAAACCTTAAAGAATTACACTATGTTTTAGTAAAACCTGATACAAGTGTATAAAAGAACTAACGTGGATCGACGCTATCAGTCCAAAAAGTTAAAGTAATACGGCACAATAACGTAGCTTGAAGGGGTTGGTACAGTCTCAGCCATTTATGCACATGGTTTAAGGAAAGACATTTTTTGATTTAGACAGACATTATTAGATATTAGATAGACATTTGAAAATTGACTTATTATATTCCTTAACTTTTTAATCCTTCTTGTGGGCCCAACGGTTTACAAATGACATTCTTGATATACATATATATGTAGAAATTGCGGTCAATATTTGTGATATAGGTAAGAAATAGTGAGCGGACAAATAAGAGCGGAAAATCCTTATTTTATACTACTTATAAGATTTGTATCAAAAAAGATAATTAGCTATTCGAGAAACCAGTTTCATTGTTGTTAGTACTCTCTGTCTGTCCAAAATAATGTTAGTCAAAATTTTGATATTTTAATGCAAATAATAATCAACCGGATATAGCAATCAAGTTTTTTATTTGCAATAACTGTTACACTTTCTCTTTGTTGCTTAATTAAATCAAGTTCTCACTACTCGCTTTAAGTGACATGTATTTTGCGTGAAAACTGATATGTAACTAGCTTACAAAAGTTATTTAATGTACATTTATATTTTAATATATATTTATATTACATTAAAATTTTATACGTTGTATAGACAATTTGGAAACCTATAATTACAACTATTGTAGGTAAAAGTCGATAACGTTATTTTATGTTTTACAAAATTGAACTCTTTTGAATCTGATGATCTAATTTCTTTTGATTCTATTAAATCACGAAAATGAATGATTCAGTAGAAGTAGTTAATATTTATTTATCTTTATATTTAAATGAGTTAATCTTGTATATATATATATATTTTCTGAATCTCGGAAACGGCTCCAACGATTTTCCTGAAATTCAGCATGTAGGGGGTTTTGGGGGAGAAAAATCGATCTAGCTAGGTTTTATGGAAAAAATAATTCGTTTTATCCCTGTTTTTGGGCATTAAAATACACAAAAATTTATATTGAATAGAATTTTCGACATTAACTGTCAAGTCAGCGTAGCTTATTCGTGGAACGGGCAGCCTCGAGAAACGGAAATACCTAGGATCGATCCCCAACTAAATTATTATTTTTTCTTTTTTTTTAAGTTTTTTTTTTGTGAAAAAAATTACCGAGCAAGGCTCGGTCACCTAGATATTATAGAATTATATACAGTGACCCACTACTATCCCACTCGTGGGCAAAGACCTCCACTACCACGCTGCTCCACTTCGTTTTTGCTAGATAACCGTAACCGTATATGAATACCATATCTATACTAATATATAAAGCTAAAGAGTTTGTTTCAACACGCTAATCTCAAGAACTACTGGAGCGATTTGAAATATTCTTTGAGTGTAAGATAGTCTATTTATCGAGGAAGGATTATAGACTATGTATATGGATTATGACTATGCTAAGATAAATAGGAGAGGAGCAGCAATAAATACTATTACGAAAACGGCAAAATTTAAAGCATTCCTTGTTATTCAAAAATCTCTTATAATTAACTCACGATAACTAGTTTTATATTCAAAATTTCAATTTGGGAAAAAATTGTGACACTGATTTCCATGAACGAAACTGCTGTCACAGCTAGTATATGATAGTTTATGAATACCATGTATATGATACTATAATGAATGGTAAATATAGTAAATACTCATCAAGCATAGAAGTTTTTATAGAAACTTTATTGGTGCTTCCTCAAAATTCAAATCCGCGAACTCTCAGTGAATTTTTCGGTCTCTCGCCGAACAGTCATCACGTCCTCTCGAAATTTAAATAACCACCACCTAATTTGTTTCTTATATAAACAGTTCAGTACTTTCATTTTTCTTATACACAGATTTTTTGTTATAAATGTAATTTTTTACTTAGTCAACGGCTTCATAATGCGGTAGTCGAAACTGTTCATAGTTACGTAAATGAAAGTCAAGCATAAAGTGTTGTCAAGTCGACCGTGACGCCTGTTTATCTCGCGTTCATTTAAATTTATTTGAACATCTGTACATATAATATGGAAATACTTGCTACTAATTAAACAACGTAACAAACGTAACGATAACTGACTACCTATGCCAGGCTCGCCTTCGTGGAAGTCTTAAAATTATTTCCGAATTGAAATTTGAACATCATCATCTTCCTGCACACTCGGCACAACATGTTATAAACATGCTGTCACATGATTTGGCTGCGTTTTTACGACCGGCCGCCTGCCTGACGTCAACTTACCTCTGTCGTATACCGTACTCAACCGTATACCACACGGTGGGTCAACTTACCTTAGTCGCCTTTTACGACATCTCGGTAAGAAATGAGGGTGGTACTATTCTATTCAGCCGGATACCACACGGCGTGAATTGAAATTTGAACATAAAAGGAGTTATTATGAGTGAACCATAAGATATAGAGACATGCTGTCGCGGATTTTTTTGTAGTATTTTATATATCTACAACTTTCTAGTACATTATTTTAGTGTATCTCTGCTTGTTTACGCGACTAAGGCTCCCAACAGGCGATTTTTTTTTACAACGACTCGATCTCTTTAACACAATTTAGATAAAACGGTAATGTGTTATTGCCATAACCTTCCGCTAGAATTGCACTATCCTTAAGTAAAAACCGTACAAAAATCCGTTTCAAAATCCGTTCTCAAAAATTTTGTGAAATTCGATCACATACAGACAGACAGCTTTTAGAGATTTTTTTTATAATACGTATAGAAGATATTGAAGTTTTGTCTTCTCATTATTTAACTCAATTCAATTTAGTTTATCGTAGATTCTAGAACCACCAAATAAAAATATTGTCTGAATTTGTTTCAGAAATGGCCCTCGACGAGACTGTCATAGACGACGGCGAGTTCAATATGGATGAGCTGATAACATTCAACCGCGGTCACTCCGACCACGACTACCAAGTAGTCAAGAGCTATGACAGCGGCAAGATACTTCCTAACGGATACGTCGATCTGCCCATAGACGAGGACTGGCCCCCAAATCTAAAGAAGCGGATGAAAAAGTTAGATTTCGACTACGACGATGGCAAGGACTATTTGCCGCCCATAGTGAAAGAGGAAAACTACCAAAACGCTTACAAACCTGGAGCCCGAATAGAGGATAACGAGATAAAGCTTGACACGGACTTCCTTACCAGCACCTTACTATCTACTGGAAGGAAATTGGGCGAACTTCTAGAAGCGTTTCCTCCTATACCGGTCAAAAATGAGGACATATTGGTCGAAGAGATATCAGATTTTGATACGAGAAATAATATTACGGATATCAAAAGCTTCGTCGTGAACGGGACGCTGAGTGACTTCTAAATTAGGTTTCTGAATATGGTTTGGAAGGGATTTCGTGATACATCCCTGAATCATAGACTTGTAAATGGAATGTAAAGATGGAGTTTACAATGAAATATATTAGTCAAATAAGATATCCCAGTTTTCTATTGGGCATCTTGCATATATAGAGAGTATATCTGGCATTAGCACTAAAATTTAGTGGCTGATTTAAACTTGGTAACAGGTATTTTCGGTAGGATTTTCACATTATAATCTCGCAGATTTAAAATATTAGTTTGATGTGAGTTGTTTGCTATAATTTGTATTCACGGTTGATCACTAAGTTGATTTAAAATATTTAAGTAAAAAAATAAAACAATTGTACAAAGAGATTTTGATAATTTAAGGCTTATTTCAATTGTGCTCTATTTGTCCATTGGGAAGGCTTGATTTGTACAATTTCAAATTAAGCTATCAATTATGGATAAAACTTTTCGGACAAATATTTCATAGATATCGTTATTCACTTTAATATTTTTTATGGTGTATATTTAAATGCAAATCAAATACCTGTGTGATCGTTATTAAGACCAACAATAATTCTTTATTTTTTTCATGGTATTATAAGGATTGCGAAACATCAGATGGTAATAAAAAAATCATTAAACACAATTTAATAACAAATAACATTTCACTTAAAAAGCATATAATTGCATAATAACGTCGAATCGGTCAGCAATTTCAGAGATTTGTCACGAAATTACCTTACACCTTATAAAACTTATTCCTCTATTCACACTGCACCTATTTTTACCATTATATTATATTATATTAATCATATAGTATTATACTATAGTAGGGGAGACACGGTCAAAGTAAAGTGAGAGTGTTACCATAAATAATCAGAGGAAAGATGAAACTAGTATACCGATCTTTGTCTAATCCCACATAAAAGAGAGAGACAGATATATCACTCTCATTTGCTGTTTCTTTATTGTAGTTTTACACATTTTAGACTAACTTCCCTACTCTAGTATATTTCTATATTATTAATTCATTTGATAGACTTATTCCTTTTTTTAGTTTAGTTTTGTGCTACATTCATAGTTATGAACTTACTTACTTAGAGTGAGGGAACATATAGGCAGGCCTATAAATAGTGACAATGACTTAATAAATAATGAGAGGATATTTTGAACTTGTATACTTTCATCTTTGTCTAATCACACATAAAAAAAGAGAGACAGATATATATTTCCCATTTGCTTTCTTTTTATTGTAGTTTGACACATTTTAGGCTGCCTTCCCTACTCTTAGTATACTAATGGCTACATTTGACTATATGTACTTTGTCATTAATGTCAAGATATTGTGTATGTCAATATTTTTGTCAATTATGATATAATTGACAGTTTAAGTTTTCTATATTAAGTAATTATTTTAAGAATTTATCATAATAATGCGTTGAGTATATTTATTTTTATAAAAGCAAATTTAATATATAGATAGGGATATATCTAGAGTTTTTTACCATTTTGGTCGTATATAAGTTTATATGATGTTTTAGGCATTTCACGTCACGAGCTGGTGTTATTTTTAAGTAACTGATCTTCAGTGTTAGACATTATATGGATAAGTTAATTTTAATTATTCGATAAGTTTCCTTAATCTTTTTGTTTTTGGAAATTGTGTCAGAACATAAAGTTTTCGTATTTGGAATGCTATATTGTTATTTTAAAATAAACTATTGACAGAATATTGGTATTTTCAATTCATCACATTTAACTAGAAGAAATTTTAACATGTGTTATTATAATGGATTTCGTGTTATAGTAATCCAGTTGGCAATGTTTCTTATACCTGGACACGCAATTGCAACTTAAAATTTGTCTTTTATCCGATACTTATATCCGTGATAAAAACGACGGATATTTTTATATTTAATTTGGCGAATTTACAAATTGCTACAAGCAAATTTTTCGTTAGTTCGTCCAACTGTGTATTCGTTAGCCCAAAATAATCAAGAGCCAAAGCACGAACAAATATCACATTGTCGGCGACAATGTTGTCTATATTATGTTACATGTTTCTAATACAACCTCCTTCATAAAGTTGGTCATTAATATGAAAAAACATTGTGGCTGTCTTTATGTGTCATTGAGTTGTTGAGAAAGAGTAAATCGGTTGAATTAGAATTAGAATTCTTTATTTGCGGAATATGAGTACAAAGTTCTTAAAATATAGCGTGTCTTACATATTCTGCCTTGCAGGCGTGCAAACGGTAAATTATTATCAAATTAATACATTACAACAAATTAAATTATATAAAAAAGAAAGTCAAATTAAGTTAATTTAAATTTAAAAAATAGTCAGATTAGTTATATAAAAAAATGTCATATCATAAATTACAATCTGTCAGAAATTCATCGATGTTATAATAAAGTTTATCCAATAAATAATTAAATAGAGTTTTCTTAAAATTAAGAACTGTCATATTTTTTACGTTGTCAGACAGTTTGTTATATATTATTACAGCCATACAATAAGAATTTTTTTGAAATAAAGTGAGTCTTTGAAACGGTAGGTTTAATTTAATTTTTTGCCGCCTGTTACGATTTTCTGGTTTCATTTGGAATATATCAATATTCTTTTTTACAAAAACACAAATTTCAAAAATGTATAAACACGGTAAAGGTAAAATCTTTTTCTTTTTAAATAAAGGTCGGCATGGAGCAATTAAATCTGAACCACATAGGGATCTGATACACTTTTTTTGAGCTTTAAATGCTTTTTCAAAATCGACAGAGTTACCCCAGAGAATCAGACCATAGCGAAGTACCGAAGCCACATAACCGTGGTATGCCATTGTTGCCGCATCTTCTGATACTGTATTTCGCAATCTATATAGTACATATACAAATCTGTCAAGTTTTTTACAAGTGACGCAAATGTGTTCTTTCCAATTACAAAATTTATCAATTGTAATGCCTAAAAATTTCGCAGATGGTATTTCCGTTATTGGAGTATTATTAAAATTTATATTCAATTTTCTAGATACAGTTTTATAAGTCTGAAATTTAACTAATTTAGTTTTATTTAGATTTATACATAAATGGTTTGAATTAAGCCAATTTATGATATTTACTATAAATTTACTTCTTGTTCGAGTTGTTCGGTATTATCAGCTTTAACTATCAACGTGGTATCGTCGGCAAAGAGTATGACATTATGAGTTGACTTTAGGAAAATTGTTTTTTATTTATTGAACAAGTATACAGTAAAATATCGCTTATTTTAATTATTTACCTAATTATTTAAAGCACATTATATTTACAATACCTATTTTGTAACATAAGATATAAGAGTTGCCAATGTTGCAAAAGTTGCTGATGATGCAAAAGTTGCCTACAATGAATGACCAATCACATTTGCTTTACCTATTAATTCAAACAGCTATATAGAACAAACTTTATAGATCTTTTCAAGAAAGATTAGATTTAGAGAGAGACCTTCTGTAAGCATTTAATATACCTGTGTCAAAAGATCTTGAACTTTCATAGAAGAGAGTATTTCTACACACCTAACAACTGGAATAAAATTGAAACAAAGAATAAAACAAATATCTTATAATAAGCTTTATTTAATTATGAGTTAACAAATATTTTCGTATTTTTGAAAACAGGTTGTGACCTTAACTGAATATATAAGTCAAATTGCGTATGCAAATTTAAATTGTACAGAGAAAAAAAAATAAACACAGAACTGTTCTATGATAATGAATATTTATTTATATATACTTAACGATAATTCAATTCAGTTTCAAAAGCATCATGTATACGTAAAGTTAATATCTAGCACAAACCTCCCTCGTTCTCAAGCCGGCGACTGACTGACTTACTTAGTAAGCGAAATGTTTTAAAATTATAATTTAAATTACACAGTAACATGCCTGCGATCCTCATACCACCGAGGGGCGCCTCCACAATCAATTGGTTGATCTAATCACCGCAATTTACTTTAATACAACAAAATGGTGCTTTTAATGTCGACTGTGATAATGAAGCTAGTTCGAAACGCGATCGCCGAGTACCCATCCGTATGGCGTCAGTCCGACCGTCGCTTGACCGTCACAGATTGCCTCGCGATCCACACACACATCGAAACATCCTTCTAAAACACTCATTAATCATTTGCCGTTAGAGATCACACAATTTGACTTTGAATTTCAATATCCACACTAATTTGATTATTCTATCTAGCAAATAGAAAGTAACAATTAGGTACAACTATTAATTACTTTTAAGACTTAATTTTATTACATTCGTTTAAACTGCAATGTGTACAATAAGGTTTTTATATGATCTACTCAACGAGGGGGATAATTTTGTATACAATATTATATATATAGATAAAAAAAACACTTTTATACATTGTCGATAATACCTTTCTCTAGAAATATGTAAACGACACAACAAGATGTTTTTATTAAAGAAAAAACTCTTCCAACATCACTTAGACCAAAACGAATAAAATACTATCATTTAGGGGATATAATTTTGTGATGACTACATATCCGTGACTATTTTAAAAATACCCTTACAAAAGACGCCAATGCATTCAGCGATACTTATTAAGTCATACGAACTTATGACGCACCGTATCACATAGGCCGAATCGAGATACCAGACCAGCATCCAGCCACGGCGTCACTGTAGAGAATCACATCCGCAAACCTTATCCTAAGCAATTCACGATTCGTAACTTTGCGGCTTTCGTATTCAAGCAAAAATATACAAACGTGTCCCTTCTCTAAGCTGTACAATTTATACACTAGTTAAGGTCTGTTCAGATAAACGCAATATTCACTGTTGGAGATAACCAGATGTGCAACGGTGACGTTAGCTCAATGCAAAAGCATATCAAAAATGTCCATACTGAAAAACTGCCCACGGAATATTAATAGGTAGCAGAGAATATCACGTATATTTGAATGGAACTTTAAACGACCGCTATAACGCGGGCCATGAAAATGCGTATTACTTTTGCGTACAAATTCGTCAAATGATACGCAATAATTGATATTTCGTGTATTACATTTCCATGGCCGCACTGAAGCGATGCGCCGAGGCTTGACCGGTGATATTATTTACTCAGTCTATTCACAATTCAACACTAACATCTAATAGATAATATTGGTTTGTTAAACTCCACAAAGGCTGCGCTCCACAACGGGGAATTAACGGATTTCTACAAATTGTGCACGGAAACATTGGAATGTTCCCCGCCGAAGACGCAGCTGTAAACTCTTTAAATGTTATTATATGATATTTTCATAAAGGCTTACACAAATGAAAATGTTTACAATACAAATTGACATGAGCCGAGCACGAGATGATGTTTCAATCAGTCTTTTAGGGTTACGCCTTCATTCGGGACTCGCGATTGAAACAAATTATATTTTTTTCAACTACTGTAATGAATTAATACAATATTATTGCACGTTATTTATAACATTAAGTTTATTACGTCATATAATCATACTTAGACCAAAATATTCGTTTGTCACACGTATTGGATCAAAAGGATCGCTTCAAATTATTATGTATCACTCAGTAAGACTACTATAGGCGTTATAAATAAAGATAGGAAAGTACGTGGCATCACTATAGGAACGGAGCCGATTAAATAATATGTTATAATTGTTTCTCGCACAAATCGAACTTAGTTTATACAATGACTAAATAAAATTATACCTAGAATATGCATATCGCAGACGGACAGTTGCACTTTGACAAAACGCAACCTTTACATTTATTTGACTGCAAATTAATAATAGGTTTGTTTTAACCTAAACTAGGAGGATATTTCGAATGAAAGTCGAAACTTTGGAAAATTATCAGTGAAATATAGGCGTACCATATAATCGAGTAAGTTCTGCTATTAATTAGGAAGATATTTAGATAGGTATATCCTATTCAAGGTATTGGCAGCATGTGTAGCCATTATATTTATAAAAACGTGACTCATAATTTGTCCCAAAGAGCCTGAACCTTTCTATTTGTCTTTATATTTATGCCAATATTTGGTTTGAACTGTAAAAACTATTAATTCACAACCTACAAATGATAAAATAGTATTAAATTTGCACAAAGTCCAACAATCCACCCGCACCGAGTTTCAACAACACACAAACTTAGTATAGTCACGATATCTATGTTATGGTAATTCATTACTTATGTAACAAAATTATATAATTACAGACAGAAGCTATAATAATGAACTCGCAGCTGGACCTAACCTCCGCCGCTAACTAATAAATGGGAAACGATAATCTACTTCTATAACTACGGGTTATATGAAAATGATAATGTACTGTTGATTTGTTCGAGAATGATCTGTAGGACTTGTCACTTGCAAACATTTCACAACGGGATTCTGAATTCAGTTTATTTTATCATTGCCATGTTAACAGCAAATAGTTTGTGTTGCCCTATAAGTTTAATGCAAGCATTCCTAAATTATACATTGAGTAATAGCTATCTAGATTGGAGCCAGAACTTCTCTTAACAGTTTAATTCACAAAAACGAAGCAGGTATATTTATATACTCCGTGTTACAAGTTTTCAACAATATTATACATCTTCAAATATTTGAAATCTTTTAAATAATTAGGTCAATAATTTAGACAACACTGTCGTTGTCAATGTGACATTTGTACGGAGTTTTCTCGATTATTCTAGGCTAACGCATACACTGGAATAACGAATGCATCGTCTTTTATTTATTTGTAGTCACGCGATTTAATATGTTGTCAAGCCAATATCTGCTTTTAAATTTTTAATATTGATTTTAAGAAAATATTTAAAAACTGTTTCGATGTCAATTATTTGCAGAAAGGATCATTTTTTTTTAATGTAACAATGGCTATCTATCTCACATGGATGTCGCCTAACTCAAGACATTTTAAAATGGACGTTGATTATCTGGAAACTGTATGTAAAAAAATCCATATCGATAAAATCTAACCAAGATCAGATAAACTCGTTAAAAACAGTTTGCACAATGACAGGTCTACTGGAATGGATCCTTGATGAAATGAGGTAAAGAGAATCTCGCGTCTCGGTGAGACTAATAAATAACATTGGTGCATGAAGGATGAAACGTAAATCGCTAAGGACGGGAACACAAACATAAAACCCAACCGCACCTCGTCAGTTATGTACAAAATGGAGAATCATCTGTTATTGAGACTGTTTGGAGTTTATTTTTGGGCACTTCTTTCAAAAATTCTAAACAGTTTTTATATTTTCTTAAATACATAATCAAACTGTTTGATAATTTTTTCTGGAAACACCTCAAAACATTAGATTTTTTGACAATTGTAGGACGTTAGGTAAATGAGCTTTTTTCTGAAAACTGTTTCTCGAAGTCGAAAGACACTGGCTTTTTTCTTGAACTAGAATTATAGTATATCGTTCACTGATCCATTGTCGATTACTATTGTTTATTACGCAATAATAATTGAATGGTTTAGTATACTCTCAATTCGTAATGGATAAAATGTGAATATGACGAAAGTTTATTGGCTATATTATTGGTATAGAAATAAAATAAATTACTTATAATAAATTCTTCAATTTTAGAATAGGTATATCTTTTAGTATAAGACTTTTTCTTTTATGTTGCAATCATTCGTTGTTTCGCTTCAGGTTAAATGCACGAATCGAAACATGGCCTAAACATGGCGTAAAGCAATTTTTGATTTTACGAAATTATACGAACATTTATTAAATTCCTCGGCTTTTCTAAATCTTAAGTATAATACAAAATAAAATCTGCCGCAGCTATAAGAAAGCAATGGTAATTGTCTGTATTGGAAGTAAAGCAAAATTTTAATGTAAAAATCGCGCCACGGACTATAAATACAAATCATGAAATATATTGCGGAGAAACTAATCGTCCCTAAAGACATGTGGAAAATTCATAGAGAATAAATACTAATATGCATTCTAATAACTGTAAAAGTGACTATTAATATCATTTATTGAATACAAAATAAGTATTTTATTACGATTATGTATAATTGTTTTGTTTATGGTTATTGTACATTCTTGTTTGGACGTCATAAAAATCACACATATATTTTATTCTTTGACGAATTTATCAATAAAAAAATCCCTTTCTTTATAATTTTACTTAATTTACTTTCTACATTTACAGAATTAGGCTTTAATCCAAAAGCAAAATAATATCATTTACTTTTCTACTTTTCATTTCTTGTGCACATATAATGCAAGTCTTTTTATGAACCGTTTTTAAAAGACATGGATTACGTTTATTAATATAAAAATTAATATTATAAACAAAAAAGAAAAAGTACTCATTTTGTGATTTCTTAAAAACACATTTATTTTGTGTATTTAATAATCTCGTCCGATGATTTCGTAAATAATCTTGTTTTTTGTTATATTATTCAGTGTTAATTTATTTCTTGCTAAATCTCAATTCTTTGTAATAAATCAGCATCCAGTTAAGCATTTATGATTTTAATATTTAAGACACGTCAATTGTTTTTGCGACGATATATCAAATCTGTTTGTTCATTTTTCATTTTACTTTGAAAGTACATAATTTATTTTTTCTAGTAAATACCCACTTTCCTTTAGTCTTTTTGATCAGTATTTACTTCTTTCTAGTGAAGACCCAGTTCTTTATGATATGGGTCCACATTTTCCGAGTTTTTATCCAATTCTTTTAATATAGATTTTGTCGATTTTCGCACGTCATATTTAAATACAAAAGTTCATTTGGACACATTATTTTAATTTGTAGAACGTCACGTAACGCGGCAATAATGATTTCTTTGATAATTATAGCAAAACAAATGAGGATATTAAGGGCTGTTTAAAATATCCAGTCAAAATATTCCTTCTTTCTAACCTGAGTTTTTTTAATTGTCACAACATAGAGCTCCTATATACAGTGGTTTCCAAACTCGAATATCGAAGGGGATTCGCATTTCAGATTCCCTGATTCCTATCGCTTTGTCCTGCGACAAAGTAATCGAGCTTGGTCTGTAAGAGCTGTAAGGGTTGACAAATAATTATAAAATACTCAGATGTTTATAAGCCGCTATTAGATTCGTTTTGTTATGATTCTATCGTCGTTTAAGAAGGTCATGTCAAGCACACATCTGCATCTGCATCAGCATCATATACTTTTAGAACACACACAGAGTAAAATAAATAAAGAATTGCATGTGAGGTCAAATTAAAATTACTTCCATATCTTCTAACATGATTTCCAGATTTCTAATCAATCAAAGAGTATTTATATATTCCTTATAGACCGACTGAGTTAGGTTGAACCGATTTTAATAAAAATTTTAAACATCTTTAGATTGACCTAGTGGATAAAGCTAAAATGACGAGAATTTTTTGGGTGGCGATCGGAACATTTTTGTTGAAAACTTCAGAATTTCAGAATGTCAGATTTTCTTAGACCTTTAAAGCCCTCGAAGTTCAGTTCATTGAAGCTTAAAAGTTCAAAAGATGGACGTAATGTTCCATATAACGAGAGCTAAAGCAATTGGTCATGATTGAACGTTAGTATAGGTTATAAGAGATAGTCATAACCTACCATCAATTATCTATAATATTTAGATAATTTAATCATGAATATATTTTTTTTTCTGAATTTTGTAAGGGGGGGGGGTTAATAAAAAAACTGCCAAAAGATGATAAACCTTAAATTTCATGTCATTTGTTAATTTGTAATAGCGGAATGGTAAACGGGCGGTTTAAATATGGGACAATAGCGGGGTTCAACTCCCACATTTCAACGACCCTTTTTTTTTCGGTCTCTCAGGTACTAATAATTAGTAAAAGACCTACAGAAGTCACTTACTAATTATTAGTACTTCAGTCTTAGCAGAGGCTAAGACTGAGGTTGATTGATAAGGCGTTACTTATCAATATCCATATATCATATATCAGTATATCATTCCATCCATATATGTCTCCTGCCCTTATCCCACTCTAAGTGGGATCGGCACATAATATAAACATGTTGTCACATGATTTGGTTATGTATTTTACGACCGGGCGCCTGCCTGACGTCAGCGTACTTTAGCCGGCTTTCGCGACGTTTGGTTACTTATTGGCTAATGGAATATGATATTATTACCAATCAATCGAATCCAAAAAAAATATGCTGTAAAAAGTTAAGCAAATCTCAAAAAATTCGTCAAGAATAAAACATACGCATCGAATACTGATAAGTTTTCATTCAACCTTAATGGAGCACATTTTAATATAATTAGCATAATTATAAGAAATAAAAATAATTTATATATTTGTTTGGTAGTCATTAGTTTATATATTTGCGAATTTATTGCGTTTTTATTATTAGTATCGAAAAAACGTTATATATGAATATTTAAGGTAATTTGATGACACTTTGCATTATTGTTCTTTCGTAAAAATAAAAGCTAAATTTCATAGATATTTAAGACATGAAAATCGAAAAATTAACTCAGGATTTTCAAATTTAAACGATAATTAATATATGTGACGTCATAAATTCCTCTTATATATAAAATTAATCATGTTTAATAACTGAATTATCTTATATTTAAAGATGCAAACTAGTTAAGGCGATAAATAGGTGTGTTTCATATAGGTATGTTAAGGCCCGCGCAGATTTAGCCAGATCGCGTAACAATAGCTTACAAGTCATTCGAATGAAGCAATAAACCATATAAATATTAGGATATCAAATATATATATTAACTATATCATTTACTAAAATTGTAGCACTTTACTTTTATATATAAAAATCTCATGTCACGATGTGCGTTTACGATAAAATTCAAATATACTGAACCGATTTCAATGTAATTTTCTGGGTAGTAACATTTGGGTCAAACCTAAAGGTTAGGATATCTTTTGTATGATTTTTTTATATAGGATTTAATGCCGAGTACGGGTCGGCTAGTAGTTTAGTACAAATTGGATTCTTGCAATTTGTTTGTAATACACAAACAATAATTGACATTGAAACAAATTATATATTTTGACTATTTGTCAAATTGTTCGGGGAGTTTATTATATAACGATTTTTCGATAACAGAGTGAGTTTATTGAGTGTTGAAAATGTTTGGCATTTCTGTTCGAACCACCATTATTCATATTTCCTGTATTACATAGTAGATAATATCTTACAATTTGTGTTATATGTACATAAATTTGATTGGAAATAACAATAATTAGAGTATTTTGTGTACACAAACATTAGTTGGTATACTTTGCTTTAATAAGTATAAGAAATTATACTGCAGATAAATATTACTTTCGAACAAGATCTGTCCAAATATGCGGGAGCCTTAATATCTTATTACCAGGTATCTTAATACCAGCCTTCAATTCAATTCAGGTATTAAAACAATATTTGCAAAATAACATCAATTACCCATTAAATAATACAAACAAGTGCGTAAGGAAAGGATACACGTTAGTATCACAATACGGGGTTGCCAACATTTTTGGTAAATATCTTATATCGTGTACATCTAGGTATTATATTAAAAAAAACTTTCCTTCCCGTACTATATGCTTAAGGTAAAACCAATATTTAAAAAATGGCATTAAGTAAAGTAAAAAAGTAAATCAAAATAATTCTATCATTACTTTTGTACTATGGAATTCCGAAGAGTAACGCCTACTTTTGTAAATTATTGCAACAAGTAAAAAAAAAAAATAACAATAAAATTGCATAACAGTATCTATTAATACAAGATTGGCCAATAAACAGCTTCTTTTTTTTTAATCTTTATTTTTGGGGGTTTTTTCTCAAGGAAAATGCCACCCCCATAATAAACAGCTTTATTAAAGATATTATTTTCTAAGAAACTAGAGATAATACTTTTAATGACTTTTCCTTTTATTAATACTAGCTTTTACCTACAACTTCGTTCGCGTGGACTGTTGTCACGTGATAGGTTGATAATAGATGGCGCTTTTTAATGTCATCCTATTCCTGTAGAATTAACAGGATTTCTATAGCGTATGTTAGCCATATGTTACCCCGGTATATAAGGAATAATTGTGCCAAATTTCATCGAAATTGTTTCAGCGGATTCGCCGTGTAAGAGTAACAAACATACATCCATACTCACAAACTTTCGCATTTAAATATAAGTAGGATGTTTTTAAAATCAAGTACTTTACCAGTAAGCATCGAGTACGGTAGGGTATGTTTTGAAACATATTAATAAATCTGTCAACTATAAATTTTTCAAACGAAAATGAGTAAGTTAATACTAATTACTGAGTAAGACGCCCAAATAACGCGCGAAAACATTGGAACATATTAAAAAAAATACTAATTTTTAATATTTAAATTGATTATTTTAAATAACAATAGAGAATATACATGCTACAGAGAAAATATATGGAAAAAAGATAAAAAAAAAACTAGTGAGGTAAGATTAATCGACATACATCTTTAAACTTAAATTAAATATTTTTATATATTTCCATTTCTACTTTATTGGTTTAAATTAGTTATAGATAATTGAGACGTTTTCTGTTTTTTATATCACTTAGTGGTAATTATTTTATTCATAATTTTATATTTTAAAGCTAAATTCCTACATAATGTTATTCATGTATATTCTCTATTATTAAAACATACTAAAAGTTTTAACTTGACGAGATAAAAACCGTTGTTTGCTACCTGATATTAAAATTAAAATTATTTAAGTTATTTACAATGAATACATTTTCACAACATAAAAGATATTGATAAAAATTTATTAACGGTGAATTTATACATTAACAAACTGGTTTTCAGAAAAATCGCAAATTTAACATAATTAAGAGTTATATAACTCTATAATATTCTCCACAATTGTCAATAACAATATTATGACAATTAACAAACAACAATGGATACGTCTAACTAACGTCATAAGTGTGAATGTCAAAATATTTTGTATGTCAAACCTCGTAATGTTCTGCGATGTGGGTTGGCAACCCCTAGATCGTGGGTCGTATGTTTGGGGGTTGTAGCGGGGTGTGCGGGGGTCGAGGGTGCGGGTGTCACGCGCACACGCGTCACTTGTACGCGCGCGTTGCGCACTTCTTCTTTTTGCGTTTGAAGAAACAACAGCATCTGGAATACACAGATTGCCTTCATGACGATTTTACATAGTCTGTCTGGTTACTGCTTATTGAATGTGTTAATATAATTGTTACAACATATTTCTAATACAACCTCCTTCATAGAGTTGGTCATAGATTCAATTCAATTTTCCATTAATGGCTTTTAGTAGTGCCTTGTTGGCACAAATTACTTTGCCAATGTCACGTAATTGGTCATTGATATGAAAAAGCATTGTGGCTGTCATATTTGTGTGATTGAGTTGTTGAGAAAGAGTAAATGAATTGACTTTGGGAAAATTACTTTTTATTTATTGAATAAGTAGTAAAAATGAGAAATATTATCGATGTTTGTTATTAAAAAAAATTTATATCACATAAAAATTATCAAATAAAATCTCATTGGAAACATGAAAATAATAGTGATATATAAGTATTTGATAATGGTAGATTATGATACTGTTGCATAATAAGGGTTCTTATAGCACGAGTTTTTTTTATTTTTTTTTTTTATTTTTTTTTTTTTTTTCGAATTGACAATATGCTGTTAGCCCTAACGGCTTTTACAGCGTCACCGGGCGGGACGGGCGAGCGCAGAAGCATCGCCGAGGTTGCGAAATGCGTAGAGTAGAGCGCAGAAGCTCTACTAGCGTCGGGGAACGTCGTCCTAAGGGTGCCTCCTGTGAGGCCGGACCACGGCTTAGGGCGACGTGAAGTGGAGGGCTGATAGTATGACTTTGATTAGTCAATACGACGACGGAAGGGTGGCAAGAAGCCACGACCAACCGATGTCAGAAATCTGGGACCTCGTCTTCGCCGGCGAAGACGCTGTGTGTGTGTATTACGTGTTTCTGTGTTTGCGATCGTTATTTGATCGTCAGGGTCATATAGGACGCTTTTTGGACGCCTATATTTTCGGTGGTCAGACCTAACTGGGATGTAAGTGGCAGCAACTGAAATGAGAGGGTTTGGGTGTACCTCGGATTTCTCGAAGTAAGACTTCGAAAAACGTTTAAAGAGGTGAGTAATGGTAGGGAGGTCGAGGTCTCTATGGAGGTCAACGTTCCGCATGAACCACGGACAACCAGTGGCTGTCCGCATAAATCGGTTTTGCATTCTTTGAAGCGTGAGCAATCTGACCTTTGAAACGTGCGCGAACGCAACGCTCGCATAGGACATTATTGGTCTTATGCAAGTTTTGTAGAGTGTCACTTTGTTGCGGAGTGACATTTTACTTTTCTTGCATAACATCGGATAAAGTCGTCCCATGACATACGCAGCCTTATTGCAGACTATGCGTATGTGCTCGTGGAAGGTCATGGAAGGTTGGAAGGTGACACCTAGGTACTTGACTTTCTGTTGCCAGTGAATTGGTGTATCGTAAAGGGAAATTTCCGTAGGTGTGTCTATGTGAGATCGGAAGCGATTACCGATAAAGTGCATAGCTGCACTTTTATCAGGGTTTATTTCGATTCTCCATCGGCGGAACCAGCGTCCGAGGCTGTCTACCGCTTTCTGGAGACGTCTAGTGATAACTTGAGATTGGCGAGATGTGGTAAATACAGCGGTATCATCCGCGAAAAGGGCAAGATGAGTGCGCTCTTTAATAGGCGCCCGTGGAATGTCACTCGTGTAGAGCGAGTACAATAAGGGTGCCAGCACAGATCCTTGAGGGACACCGGCACGGATAGGGCGGCGAGATGATAGAGTGCCGTCTACGCGGTACCGAAAGGTACGATTGGTGAGGTAGTTTCGTATGATAAGTACGAGTCTGTCAGGTATATTTAATAGGAGCAACTTGTGGATTAAGCCTGCATGCCAGACCTTATCGAAGGCTTTGGCGACATCGAAGAATATGACACCTGTAAACTGCTTGGTTTGCAAACCTTGCAATATGTGCTCCGTGAGGCGGTGCACTTGTTGAACACAGGTGTGTTTTGGACGAAATCCGAACTGTTCGTTGGGAAGGAGATTATAAGTATCGACTACGGATTTTAATCGGGCAAGGATAATTCGCTCGTATATTTTTCCTAAGCTATTTAACAAACTAATGGGACGATAGCTAATCGGGAGATTTCGAGGCTTTCCCGGTTTGGGGATACCTATCACTGTAGCTTCTTTCCACTCGTCAGGAAAGGAGCATCCGGCAAGGAGGGCATTAAAAATCAGTACCAGTAGGTGGATGATTTGGTCGGGAAGGCACTTCAGTGCCCTGTTGGAGATGGAATCAGGACCGGGAGCTTTTTTGGAGCGGAGGTTTTTGATTATGGTTCGGACTTCTTCTCCGGTAGTGGGAAGTAACGGCTCGCTTTCGGGAGTCGTTGCGGAAAGATTGTCTGCCACCTTTTCCACTCTGGAGTGGAATTCGGTGAATTCGGGTACACTGGGGTTGGGAGAGCATTGGTTTTCCAGACTGTCTGCCAAGCATTCGGCCTTTTCAGCGTCGTCAAACGCAGGTGGGAGATTCGGGCGAAGTAATGGTGGGGTGGCTGCGTACCCATCGGCTTTTAGAGATTTCGCCAAGCACCAGTAGGCCTGATGTCCTGGCTTGATCTCCGAGAGCTTTCTATTCCAGGAATCGTTGTGGAAACAGGTTAATTTTTCTTTAACCTCTTTCTGTAATCTATTGAGCGCACTCCGGTTTTCTCGGGTCGGATATCTGTCGCGTGCCCTAGTGGCAGCACGTTTTTTAGCAATTAATTCTCGCAGATCAGCTGGTAGTTCTCGACAACGAAAGTTATCGGGAATTTCCCTAGAACAATCCTTAAGAGTATCAGATAAGTGAGCTGTGAGATGAGTGGTCGCTGTTTTTGCAGTTTCCACTGAATCTATACGGTCAGGAATCTTTTTGAGGTGGTCTGAATCAAGAGATTGGAGACGCTCGCTAAGTTTTTTCCATTCGATAATGGTTTTGTTTCGAGAAACCGCGGTTGGAGGGGGTCCTAGCTGAATTAAGACTGGGCGGTGGTCCGAGTCTAGGTCATGAATAACTTGTATGCTATGTAGCTGAAGGGTAATATTTTGGATTAGTGCCATGTCGATGGTACTGGCAGTCGGAATGGGATGGGTAGGCCGAGAGTATCGCGTGGGCTCGTCTGGAGCCAGAATATCAAAGTTCAGGAACGGAGAGTTGCTGAGCCTATGTAAAAGATTGCCATTGGCATTTGGAGACGATCGATTCCATTGACTATGTTTTGAATTGAAGTCCCCGCCTAGTAAGACGGCGTCTCCAAGTCCTAACAGAGTCCTAATGTCGCTTTCTAGGAGAGTTTTAGACGGACTGAGATAGATTGATGCTAATATAACCGGCTGATGACCGGTCATCCCTAACTGACATACGGAGGCCTCGATATTAGTAAGTCGAGGGGGATCTAGAGGAGTGCAGTGAAGAGACTTCCTGTAGTATATTGCTGTGCCTCCAAGAGGGCCTGCGAGTCGGTCATTTCTGATTAAGACAAAGTTTGCTATCTTAGGATCGCGATGGAAAGGCTTCAGGAATGTCTCTTGCACTAAGAGGATGTCGATCGGGTACGCAGCCATGTTTTTTTTATAGTATCACACGAGTGTTATAAGACCAAGTTATGTACAGTGTCATACATTACTTTATCTACTCTCATACTATAATACATAAAACAATATTAATAAAAACCAAAAACTTTGTTTAAATATTGAAAAGATTTTTTAAATGTCAAATGTTAGCGCCAAGGCGAAAACATCGATTTTGCGAGCGCATGCGTGTTGCGTCCCCGCGGACATCAAAACCTTTTTTTAAGGTAGAAGTACAACCTCCTTGGTCCAGCTGGAGGTTGTATAGGTGTGTCGTTATGATTAAATAGTTATATTATTATGATACAGGTGTCCATACAAGACCTGTATCGTAATAAAACTTTTTAATTTTTTATTTTTGGCCTGTCCGTAATGTTTGTTATAAGAATTTTGGTTTCAGTTTTATAATCTTTGTATTATAGTATCAGAGTAGATTAACATCATTTCGTTAGATAATTCATCAATAAATATAAGCACTAGTTTCCACCAACTCCACATGTATGGACTTCAGTACTGGTATAAAAAATAGCATTCATTATTGTCAAACTATTTTCTTAACCATCAACTAATAGTATTATTCTTCTTAACAATAATCATATCAATCTCCATTCTACATTCGTCAAAGAGAGTAAAACAAGAAACATACTTTTGGATATTATAATATCGATATGGATTAAATTACGAATTGAGCATGTAAATGAGAATATTATTGTTAAATATTATTATTTTGATATAATAAAGAATCATAAAATTGTTTTTTTTTCTTATGTACTATAAAATTTTTATAAAAGCTAATTTATGCATGATAAATGATTTATTAGGCGTTACTTTGCGGATCCATTATACAATAGGTAGTAATAATAAAATTATAATTAGATGTGGTAGCTCAGCGGTGAGACCGTGCGACTTTCAAAGGGGGGTCACGAGTTCAAACACGGGGCAGTCACCAATGAGTTTTTCTATTTGAACTTGTGTCTAATTGATAAATGCAATTTATCACACGGTGCAGGGAAACCTGCATATCTCAAGAGAATTCTTAGAATATGTGTAACCTACCAATCGAATTGGAGCAGCGTGGTGCTCAACTGCCAACACTTATTTAAAAAAATAATAATGGAGAGAGGTCTACGCCCAGTGGGATAGTAACAGGCCGTAACTACTTTTGCATGATAAACGATTATGACCAAAGGCCGAAAAAAATATGGATGGATTGTGTGAAAAATGATATGCATGTTAAAGGAGTGGCACCAGAGTTGACGAATGAGGAGAATCGAAGAAGAGGACATATTGTCCCGACCCCACTTGGAGTGGGATAAGGGTAAGAGAATGATGCGGGGGATAACAAATACTATGGAGGAACAAAATATTGTTATATGACCAGGAGACATGAATTTTTTACTCAGCAAATTCGATAATATAGACACGATAAATGTTTTGTTATTAGTTTTTAAATGCCTATACTAAAATTGAGTTATCCATGAAAGGCAAAATAATAGAACAACTATACTTACTTTGGTAATTGAATACACCAAGGGTGATTTTATACAATAATGAAAGACCCGTGCTTACATTGAATATTGGACAATACACAAAGGGTGGTTTTATACAATAACACAAATACAGTAGCATTTTGAGCCAAAGCTAATAATAAATAAAAATTACAAGGTAAGGTCGTGTACATACTGCAAACAAACTATGATTATAAAAAAAAACAAACATTGATGGATTTAAATAGCAATGTTTACAATACCTTACCTTGTTGTGTAAATTTTCAATGTGTACATGTTATATATTTGTGCTGTTTTTTAGAATATAATTTGGGTAATTTACTTCTATATCAAATATTTCAATTTCCATTGACCCTAAAATCAAGATCCAGGATTAGTTTTTATATTTTTTTGGCGCCAGTGTTGACGAATGATAGAGGAGAATGGAACATATGTGCCAACCCCACTTAGAGTGGGATAAGGGTAAGAGAATCATTTGAGTGCCTACCCCGATAACAGTAGCTTGGTAGGCACTCAATAGGTAAGAGTCCAATATACCCACTGCCCGTTCTCCATCTGACGGCGATATTATTAACTGGTATCTATACTAATATATAAAGCTGAAGAGTTTGTTTATTTGTTTGATTGTTTGTTTGAACGCGCTAATCTCCAAAACTTTTGGATCGATTTAAAAAATTATTTCAGTGTAAGATAGTCCATTTATCAAGAATGGCTAAAGGCTATATAACATCACGCTAAGATAATTAAGAGAGGAGCAGCAATAAAAAATAGTAAGAAAATGACAAAATTTAAAGCTCTCCATGCGTGCGCTAAGTAAACGGTGATAGTTATTCAAAAACCATGTATTACAAAATTGTTCCTCTCTAAAAATTCTAAATAAAAGTCCGCGACAGCATATGTCTAGCTTTTAAGGTTGACCCACTTTAACCATTTTTATGGTTATCAAAAGACTATTACGGTTTTAATCTTTCCATGCGGACGGGATCGCTGGCGATTGCTAGTTCCTAATAAAAAGGTGCTGTTATGTATGTGGTCGCTAACTATGGGCCTCATAAGAAGGCTCAGAGTCGCTCAGCGGGCAGTGGGGCGAGCTATGCTCGGAGTATCTCTACGTGATCAAATCAAAAATGAGGAGATCCGTAGAAGAACAAAAGTGACGGTCGTAGCTCAATGGGTCGCGAAGCTGAAGTGGCAATGGGCGGGGCACATAGTTCGAAGAACCGATGGACGTTGGGGTCTCAAGGTGCTGGAATGGCGACCCCGCACCGGAAAACGCAGTGTTGGGACACCCCCCACGAGATGGACTGACGATCTGAAAAAGGTCGTGGGGAGCCGCTGGGTCCAAGCGGCACAAGATCGTGTGGCATGGAGATCCCACGAAGAGACCTATGTCCAATAGTGGACGTCCATCGGTTGATAAAGAAGAAGAAGTGATGTATGTGATTGTAAGCTAGGTGCGTGTAAGTGTAGATCTTTGTAGTTGTGTATGTGTGCTTATAACTAATAAAAAAGGAAACAAAACGCAATGCATACAGTTGAAACACTGACTTGGTGTCGTCGACCACATCCACGTCGTTTGGCAGCGTGATGGGCGTATTGCTGTGACCCGCTGTTGGGTCGTCCGCGCCCAACTCTCCGTTCGTCGAACTCACCACCTGATCAACCACCAAACAGTTCATCTATACTATTAGTAATGTGAAAGTCTGTCCATCCGATCGTCTGTCTGTCAATATATGGGTGTCTTTTGTCATCTGTTGAATTCCGCAATATTACTTAAATGGTACATTTCGCGCTTATATACCGATTATATAGAATACTAAAATTTCTTCTTTTCCCTTGGATCAGAAGAAAACAGAACTTTATTGAAAGAAAAATATTAGCATAACGCGAACGTAGACGGAGGCACGTCTTGGTTTTCCATAATTCAATTTATCTATCAATAATTTACCCGTGTTTATGTTTTTAATTTTTTTTCGTTGCCTGTATACTCTATAGCAGGGCTTCTTAAACTTTTGTCATTCACGACCCGAACGAATTTATGATTGCGAGTTTCTTGACTACGCCTTACAAATATAAGAGAAAAATAAATTAATATTTTTTGATGATTTATTTATTAGGTAACAATATACATATACATATGATATCTATAGTCTTAGAATTCGTTTTGAAACATACAAAAATAAATAAATATATGGGACACTTACACACACGGTCGTTCGTCCCCAAAGTAACTTAATACTTGTGTTATGGTAGACAGACAACTGGTGAATATATACTTGTATATATTTAAACACATACTTAAATATAAATATACACCCAGGCTCGAAGAATCAACAAATTTTTGTTAGAAAATGTTGGCCCTCGGTGGGAATCGAACCCACGACCCGCGATGCCGAAGGCAGGGTCACTACCAGTATTCCGCCAATTCTAGTGATGTTATAAAATCATCTTCCTGCCCTTATCCCACTCTAAGTGGGGTCGGCACAACATATTATAAACATGCTGTCACATGATTTGGCTGCGTTTTTACGACCGGCCGCTTACCTGACGTCAACTTACCTCTGTCGTATTTTACGACACCTCGGTAAGAAAGAGGGTGGTCTATTCTACTAAACCGGATACCACACGGTGGGTCAACTTACCTTAGTCGCCTTTTACGACACCTCGGTAAGAAATGAGGGTGGTACTATTCTATTCAGTCGAATACCACACGGCGTATAAAATGATATATATAAATATTTAACATTCAAATCTCTCGCGACCGCAGAATTTTAGTTTAAAAAGCCCTGCTCTATAGTAATGCAAATAATGCGTCATTATATGCAGGTTATTGTTATGATAACTATGTGAAATCGTAGACACGTTTATGTTTGTTTCATAAATTGCCATACCTGCCAACCATAGTTCGCTCTTCTGACTAATCAAGTTCCAACTAATTAATGTATGTAATCATAACACTAACTATGCAAGTACTAGATTATCTTTATAGAAACAATGGGTCTGTAATTTAACAAACGATTATTATCAAATATGATACAATAATAACAAAATTATAATGATTCTTAGAATCCTGCGTTCTATAATGGACATATCGGTTGAGTTACCTTAATTGTAAGTAGATAAGTCGATTAAAGTTAAGTTGATTAAATCAAATGTAACAAATCTGGTTACTTATTAATATTACGTTATATCACAGACTTTAGTTAAGTATCAAAAAATAAACCATTACATATGATAACGTGGACACATTTCAAATACCAATAATCAAATCCAAACGAATAATAAAACTGGAAAAAACTATGGTATTAATATTTCAGTATAAGGTTATAACGACTTTTCTCAAAATCAAATATATTTAAATAATATAACGACTTATTAGCCGTGTGGTATCCAGCTAAGTAGAATAGTACTACCCTCATTTCTTACCGAGGTGTCGTAAAAGGCGACTAAGGTAAGTCGACTCGCCGTGTGGTATCCGGTTGAGTAGAATAGACCACCCTCATTTCTTACCGAGGTGTCGTAAAAGGCGACTAAGGTAAGTTGACCCACCGTGTGGTATCCGGTTTAGTAGAATAGACCACCCACCTTCTTACCGAGGTGTCGTAAAATACGACTAAGGTAAGTTGACGTCAGGCAGGCGACCGGTCGTAAAAACGCAGCCAAATCATGTGACAGCATGTTTATAACATGTTGTGCCGACCTCACTTAGAGTGGGATAAGGGCAGGAGGATATATATATCGGCATGCCAATTTAGTACAGACTATTCTTTTCCTATTTATGGAATCGTTATATTTTTTACAGTCAGTATTAACGGACTTTCTGTTTCTTCTGTTATCTTATTACATGTAAGTAATGAACAAAAGTTTAATTCATTACCCAAAACAGAAATCTCAATACATTTTTATATTGAATTACTTATTCGAGTATTAAAATCTTCCAAACACTACTACATACAACAAGAAACCAAGTTAAGGGGTTAATAAGCAGTTGTGTGCTAAAATGCTTAATACTCTAAATACAAATTGCAATAAACTGGCTTGTTCTAACCAAGCAACATTGACAGCACATCTAAACATTTATGCCTTCTCCATAATTTTAGAAGCAATGTTTCTCTTAGATATTTAAGAAAAACCTTATAGAAATGACTACGCGAAGACTCAAAAAATACTTTTAATACTTTCTCAGATCCACCTTATCATGATCTGGTCTAATGAAAGACATTGAAAGAAGGACCGCATTTATCTAAATAAAGTATTCAGTTTGTTATGCTTGCTTTAAAATCATCAAGTTATAAGAGGAGGGATTATAAGGGAACTCAAACGGAAAAAAATTCAGTCAATCACTCAAAATGTATTAAAAAATTTCGCGAATTTATTTCAATTTAATTTATAGAAGAAGGCGTTACTTGGCAAAATTATTGAAGTAATTATCTATTACTTTCGTATATTATTTATGAAAACAAAATTTGAAAAGTAATCCACACAATAAAATAATGGTTATTGTGAAGCTATGTTGTTTAATTTAATCAGTTTAATGCCTTTTTGCCTGCCATTTTGAAATATTTTTAATTAAAGTTAATTCACTACTAAAAAAACCTTATTTTGTATATTGTTTGAGACTTGACTTTGGTGTAGGTGCTATATTATGTACCATTATTAGGGACCTAGCTATAAGACTAAACGTGAAGCGTACAGTTCTGTTTTACGATGTAAAATTGATATCACAAATAAGCTTTATTACAACAGTTATTTTCTCCGAGAGCGTATACAATTATTTGCATTACGCGACATTGACTTCTGACTGCTTTTACATAATTTAACTTAGTTGACTTGACCAATCGAAGATTTTGGATTTGGTAACAAATGGAAGCTTAGGCTACGAGTATTTTTATACCGTATTTTCTTAAACTACATGTTTCATAATTGTATTAATAATTGTATGTATAGGTTATAGTTAATTAGATTTTACAAATGGGGTCGCTTAGATTCTTTCGCTCGCGCGTTCCTATACGTCTTTAAAACCATCAAAATATAATCAAATCGAATCAAAATATAAGGAAAATAATATTGTTCTGTATCTATTTTGTATAAAAATATAATATACTATATATAAACTTCAAGCCAAGATAATAATGTTTCATTACAATTTACATAATAAAAGTATAGTGGAAACAGATTACAAATTAGATAAATTGTAGTCCTTATTAATTTCTCTACTAAGCTTCAATTTGTCAACGTTATGGCAACACAAAGCTTTAAAATTAAAATTTTCAAAACAAACTGAGTATCAGTAATATTGGAGACTCTTATATATCGAAGTCAAAGTCAGCAGCGACTCTTAGCGCAATAAAGCGTCATGCATACGTTCACACAGTTTGCCGCAAAATGTTCACAACTGACCGTGGACACCGATCCGGGAAATTTCACATACCGAAAATGCTTATTCTTCAATAGCTAAAAAATAAATACACCAATATACATTCACAAATTTTCAACAAATAATACGGCATAAATATTTAAAGTGTAAGGGGTAAAAATAACAACAAAATCATGCTAAATATATGATTAAAACAATTTCGTATAATGTAAACAAAAATGGTATTGCCATGCCCGGAAATGTCGAGAAATTTAAATATTATGTTCTATAGAATACATATACTAATAATTTACTGCAAATTAAGTGGATGTTCAAATTTTTAAAAACATCCCACATTACCTTGATGACAAAATCTTAAACAATCCGTATCATCTCGCCAGATAAGGATTGTTAAAGACTCAGTCAATATAATCAAAGCTGATTTTTAGTAAAATATTAGACACAGATTGTACTTCTGCCGAAAAAATATATCCTTGTTAGCAATATATAACAGTATCATGATTCGATGGCTCTAGATCCGACAGGGAATGATACCACTTCGTTGTTCGTTATATTGCTACACGAACCCTAGTTTCCTAACTAGTTAATATGGAATGTAGATTACCATTTTATGTGCATTTTTTTAGAATATGGACTTTTATTTATATTATCTCGTCCTTATGAAGCTAATTTGAATTTATCGTCCGTATGACATTCGCAAAAGTGGAGCAAAGTAGTCAAATTGTGAAGCAGAGGTAATACCGCTTAGTACCGAATTGGTACTGAGCACGCTTACAATTCCACCTTTTGTTTATCCACGATACTTTATTAAAGATACGCTTGGAATTTTTAAAGTAGTATTATAATGGATAACACAATCGATAAAATATTTAATATAAAAAAGCCTATACAAAATACAGCATTCCAGATATACACGTGCATTTAAAACATACATATACTCCAGTCATAATAAGATTTTATGTTAAAATCTCACGTGTACATAAGCGAAGGCAACCTATATCTAATCGAAAGTAGGCATTGTGTATTTATTGGGAGAGACGTGATGATTAAGTTGTTTTTTTTTAATATATGTATGTAAGTGTAATATATTTAATTTTTTTTCGTTAGAACAGGTTGCTGGCAGATCAAGAGTATAAATAGAAAAATAAACAAAGTCCTATACTGCTAATTAATGGTTTTATTGTTTTCTCTTGTATAAACTTGATATATTTGGTTCGTAAAATTTAAGTTCCGTTACAAGAAAAAAATGATATACACTTGCGAGAGGACAAGCTTATAATATATCGACTGAAAGTAGATATAGGCTTTTTTGTAGTAACACAGTTTATATTATATTTAACTCATTTCCCAATAATCAAAGTCAAAATATGATAAAACATTTGGAAAAAATAGCACGTTAATGTATAAGGGTTCGCCTTTCCTGCACTAGTAATAATATTTATATCATTATGCAGTACAGAATCTTATGGAAATAGATCGTTTATCTCACCTGCACAGATCCGTGCCTATCAGCTGGTGTGAGGTGTCCGGTAGTGAGCGGAGTTGCTTTACCACTGTGAGGCCAATTTCCTCCAGTGTTCGCAGTACCTCCCGTACCAGAGTCCTTTACAGCGCCCTGGAAACCATAATCAAATTCTATTATATTTTATATCTATGAGCGCCGAGTTTCTTGCTGGTTCTTCTAAGTAAGGCTGATACAGAAAGCCTACTATACTCTTGAAGATTATTTAGAAGATAAGAATGTGTGGATATAGCTCTCTTTGAACCTGTACAAGACAGTAACGACTTAATGTAAATAGTATTAAGAATTATATTTTTAAAAGAGCAACCGTCGAGTTTCTTGCTGGCTCTTCTCGGTAGGAACAGCTTTCCGAACCAGCGGTAGAGTAGACGATTCAAAAGCACTTGTTTACAAGTTTATTTTAATAAAGAATATTTTGAATTTGAATTGGATTAAGAGCACCTTTCCAAACCAGTCGTAGCTTCATTGTAATTCGAAAGTGCTTGTAAAAGCAATTTGAATAAAGAATTATTTAAATTGGAATTTATTTAGTATTTAGTGAGATAAATTATAGAATATTAATACATTATATTTAACTAGCAAGCATATTGCTACTAACTTTTAGTGGAATTTATTGATGGTAACATAGTCGTGAAAATCACTACAATATCGTTAACTGTCGTTAAACTTGTATTGATTTTTTAATTAATAAGAACTTGTATAAAATTTAATAAGATTGGTTAATTCAGTCAAGCAATGATATTAATGCAATAATTCGAATAAAAGAAATTTTCATTTTAAAACAATGATTTTTATTTACTTGGCTAAATCGGTTAACACACTATCTAGCTATGAAAAATCATGAGATTTTGATAGAAACTATAAAATTACACGAAATTGTACACTGTTGATTAAAGCACTAAATAATCCTACAACATTACGTGAGATGTGCAAGTAATGTTTTCTTCTATATATTTTTACATCTATAAAGGCCTTATACCCTTAAGCGATTTGTCTCTGTATTAATACCAGTTAACGAGATAATAGCTAGTAAAATATAAATTAATTATTAACGACAGATAATAACTGACACAAGACCAACTGTTTAATGCATTCGTCATAGTACTCAACTATATTTGAGAAAGATATTGACAGCGAGTGCTTTTAATATTTTGCTAGTTTGAGTTTCACGCGGTTTAATAGTGACTTTTCCGTCAGGCTGCACGCGCAGATGTCTTGGTACAGCAATGCAAAGCTCAATACTGGCAAAGTAGAATTTATTAGATGATAAAGAAATAACAAGTGGTTATAACATTTTGTGACACTTGCAAGGGACAACCATTTTTATGTCTACATAATATTTCACCGATAAATGACGTGGCACTCAACGTGCTAAGCCACTTCGAGCGCAGGCTTTTATACTGTGCTAATATTACAAAAAAGTATTAAGTATTTGTCATGCCGATACTATATTTCATTATTTCACATAGTAACATAGGTTTTGAAAATGCTGTTTTGCTCCTATATTTTTTGTAAGATCAGCTTTTGCAATCTAATTTATCTACTTTGAATGAATGGTTTGTGGTTGTTATTTATTACCAATAAATATTAATTATGAATATTATAGAATAGAATTTGTAGGGTATTTTTTATATAAGAACAGGTATTTTAAAGATTTGTAGTAAATATGAGTAATAGCTAAAACAACTAATTAATGACTAAAAAAAAACAATCCAACATGTCTGATGTCTGGATTTGTAAGGTTAATTACACATACATAGGTTCCCAAAACAAAAATTAAGAAAACATTTATAGTTGTTGTGCAATAATGTATAACAAGGGTAAAATAATAAAACGTTGAAAAATTTTGTGACCAAAATTAGACTAGCTTTTACCCGCGACTTCGACCGCGTGGACCTAAGCACTGAAATAAACAGAAGCTTCTGTAACTCTCCAATCCTGCAAATATCTCGGTCACAAATAACTATACAGATTGAAGAGTTATTGTACTCTACTTTAGCAGCAAAAATTTATTTAAGTAACCCCCTTTTTAACTGAATTGATTAATGTATTAGTTTTTTAAAATTTTGCATTACTATTTTTTTTACCAATTATAAGAAACAAATTTTACTAGTCATTAATAACAACTAATGTACTTTCGCCATGCAAGATCATTTATTATTATTTGGCTAACATATGTAGGATATATTAGGAAGTGTTATTTATTTTTTTGAGTTGACAGTGGTCCGATATGTTTGGGAACCTATTGTATTATATGACCACTCATAAAAGCAATATTTATGAAAACAAAATCAAAGCGGGGATAGCGAATAAATGTGACAACAAAACACAACAAAAGGATAAAACGCCGACCAAACCTCTAAATATATAAGGGCTTCCTCATCGTCCTCAACCAAACCAATCAAATAATCACACATATCACCCTGCATCGAAAAAAGAGATCAATATTTTTTTTAGTGATTTCTAGATCTTGGGGTTATATTAAGGATATTTATAATACAAAAATAATATTAACTCTTTGCGGTCGTATTATATTTGGATTTCTTTATTTCCAATTGGTAGACCTTATGGGCTTTGCTTTATTTTTGATTTTGTAAAAAAAAAAATAAACCATAAATTTTAATAATGACATGGCATCTTTACATATTATGAAATAAATTGTACTACTTTTTATTTCATTTTAAATATTGAAGCTTTCTTATGTAAATTTAAATTTAGGTAAGTATCAGCTTCATTTTTACATTAATTTGTTTTAAATTTTGCTTGTAAATGAGTATAAAGAATAAATGTACATGTTATAAGAATTATAGGTTAGTCATTAAGTTAATTAGTCATTGGTTTAAATTTGATTACATCTTTTTATCCCGATATGTTTTAATAAATTTTTCATAAAGGTACCTTAGAAACTGTACGTTAATTTTTATAACACAAGATTTCTAATAGTTTGTAATATTGTATATAAATCTAAACTTAAACAAATACTAACCTTGTGGAAAGTTTGATGTCTCTCTCTATTAGGTGAGACTATCTCGTGACCAGTTTGGATTGAACCCACTGGCGTTGACTGAAAAAATAAACAGAATTATGTATATCCATCATATATATCACATTGCACTAAAACACTTACTCTAATCTAATGATACTTAACTACTTATGTTATTAAATACTACAATGATACTGACGGTCAAAACTAAAAAATGCTATATCCCACGCTTAGTATTAAATTGACCTAATTCTAAATTAGGCTTGATCGAGTTAGATATACTGTAATCCATATTGCAATGCCATCTATGACATCACACTGTGAACTATTAAAAAAGCTAGTGTTTTCTTGCTCTTCCACGTTATGGTCTCTTTAACACTTAAGAGTTTTGTAAACGCTTTATTGTAATTTGCCACAATACTTTTGTTTCAATTCGGTCACTTAATTCGTAAGCGTGCGATATGCATATTTTCGTTCTGAAATGAATGACCAAAACTAATGGAAACAATTAAATTATTAAATATATTTAAAATACGATGAAATATAGCCATTATAAGGAATTAAATAAATCAAAATACGATCGACAATATAAAATTATTGTTTACTTTTGGTTGGATTAAAAATAAAGAAAACTATTCACATAAGACTTAGTGATACGCGTAAAGCTATTTTCGGTAGATTTAAAATGTAATTTGAAAACGCATTTTTGTGGCAATGGTTTACGAATCTACTTCCACTATGTGGTATCCGGCTGAATAGAATAGACCACCCTCATTTCTTACCGAGGTGTCGTAAAAGGCGACAAAGGTAAGTTGACCCGCCGTGTGGTATTCAGCTGAGTAGAATAGACTACACTCTTTTTTACCGAGGCGACTAAGGTAAGTTGATATCAAGCAGGCGGCCGGTCGTAAAATACCTAGCCAAATCGTGTGACATGTTTATGCCGACTCCACTTAGAGTGGCATAAGGGTTGATAATGGTTTATGAATCTACTTATTTTACGTATGATATTACTACTGTACCAGCTTAGTTAAACTATGATGTATATAATATTTTGTCTTTAACAATAACCAAGACCAACCTTATCCGATTTGTTTTTAACGATATTGGACGGCGGCGCGTTACGCAATATGCGCATCACATGCATGTTGGCGGGCTGGGCGACATTAAAGCGGTAAGCATGCGACATGCAAAATTATGATTAATTCATGCATATAAGTTACTAGTATCATGCATATAATTTAGAAAATGTTCCAATCTCTATTTAAAGGATAATTATATAGGACAAACTGAGATTCAGTCTGTCATCACATATAACACTAACCTTTGGCTAATAAAGATACAAAATACAAAAAATACAAACCAAAGCAGTAAGACTTTGTGTCAAACGAAACGGTTATAAAAAAAAAAGAGAATAGTCGGTTTATTTCATATTAGTTTCAAATATAATTTTAAAACTATATTTTTTTAAATTAAACGAGTTCTATTTAAGTTCCATTCAATTTCATTCTAATCACGAGAATTTATTAACCAGTTCCCTAATTACATATAATCTTACAATAAGTTTAGCTAAATAATTATGGTACATAGCGAGTTAAGAAAACAATTACTATCTTAATTGTCTCTCAAAATTACCCAAATACGCGGGTTTCCTGAAAAAAAATATATAATACACCCTCTCCCACTCTCACTCTCACGTAGAAATGCGCTATTTTGTATAATATAACTCCATGTTATATATTATAAAAATTTTATATTGTATTGTATAACTCACTCAAACGATACGAATAGGTACCATTTATAAATATCCAAAACTACGCTCTACACTGAAACACATATTTAAGTATCATCTTTATTAAACAAAGTATAATAAATATTAATTTTTACTTTTTCGCGCCAATAATTAACAAAACTCAAAATGGCGCGCGTACCCTAATTGTTACGGGATTATGGAGTGCGAATAAAGGCTAGTGCCTTTATTTTTTCATGAATAATTAATTAACATTTAGACAATTTATTTCACTATCTAGTTGTAGAATTTTACTAAATAATAAAGACGTTTATTAAAAAATATTTATACTAGTCTATGAATTAATTTTTTTTTCTATTAAGAACATTACTTATATTCGTCCGATAAGACAGTCAAGTCAATTGCAATAGAAACGCTTCGCTTCACTCTTGCCTCAATTCAATATAAAATATCAAAAATAGATAGTATGAGATACTACTGAAATATATAATGGGTAGTATTAGATATTATATAAATATCTCTGACACACTAATCTCAATTTAATTTACCGTGCCTGACATGTCATGCTTTTGGCCTAACTTTATCAATAGCCGGTCTCAATTCAAATGAAAATGTCAAGATTTTCATATCCAGCATAATACTACTAACAAACCAGTCTCAACTATATCACAGCGTGTCAACATGGCTTGCTATGCCAAAAACTTTTGTATTTGCATATCGAAATCACGCCATTCATAATAAAATTTTGTATTTTTTCACTTTGGTGTTAATTTAGGTAAAAATCCCAATTTTCGTTTTTAGTATAACAACACAGCGATCGCTAAGCAATTTAGAATTCTCATTATGGTCGTTATGACCAAACTCACAGGCTTCTTAATTTTAATTATTAAAGTTTTACCTATATTTCCAATGTTAACAACTATAGGCCAACCGTTTAACTCAGTCCTCGCGTAAGGGATACAAGAGCGCGGAGGTAAGACAAGAACGGGGACCGCGGTAGAAGAAGACAGCGAGCTACTACCTCCGCGCCCTTGTACATCGCACGCGAGGTCTGAGTTAAACGGTTAGCCTATAATAGTTAGTTGCAAACGAAGATTTTTTGTGTGTTAATAACAAGTTACATAAAAATATGAGATTTTAATATATACTCATACACAACCCTTCTATATTTTGAATTGCGTGTTAGTAAAAAATTTGTCACCCAGCAAAAGATTGCGTTATGCTGTTGTCATAACTAGATTAAGACAATAAAACTACTAGAAACAATCTTCAAAATAGACTGATAATCTGATAACAAATGTATTACGCAATCAACTCCAACGATATATTTAGATTTACCTTTGAAGTATTTATCTAGTCACAATCTCTTATAAGTGATTAAAATCCATATAAATTTCAATATAAATCAACATACATTTAAATCATTTATATAGAGGTTTTGCAATTTTATTTATTGCATTTGCACTTTTATTTATATATAGTTCGCCATTTCTTATATCGATTCAAACTACGCCGAATAATATTCGAGAATCAAATAATTAGAATATTAAATTGAATATAAAATATTTATTTAAATTAATTGACAATTAATCACAAAGTGACAATATTTTTTATTGCAAACATTTTTTAGCAAGTAATAAATAGATATTCTTCAATGGATTATAATATAGACTATCAATAAATTACTGAGCAGAATTTTAATACTAGTTTTATTTCAAATTTAAGTTATTGGTTGCAGTAAATATCTCGGATATAAAATTTTCTGTAGTAACATTACTGGGCACGTATTTGATAGATTAGAACAAAGTTAGTATTAAGTTAGTATTAAGATATTAAAATAGCGTACAAAACGAAACATATTGGTATAGCATATAGGTAATTATTTTGTTAAGGGCTAAAGCTTTGTTCGCAAAAATGATAAGACATCAAATGCGATATAGGAGTTATTGCTGTAAAGGTAATAAATATTTCATCCGAACACAGCTTTATCCTACTTTGAAAGCGAAAACATTGCAGGAACATACAAAACAAAGGTAATATAACACAGGTGCAAAAAAAAGTTAATAAAACCCAGGTAATTAATAAGCATGCTTAGTTATAGAATTTAACAAGCGTTTAACAATAGACTATACAGAAATTTGGTAAAAAAAATGTCATATAAACAAAACTGACATACGCCAAATAGTGTTGTGACAAAACTAAATCATTTTACAATATACTATCATTGTATAATTATAATAACTTTTTTCAATTACAATAAGATAAATTTATATAGTGTGATTGTAGTAATTTTTTTTTAAATGAAAAAATAGTACAAGATAAAAAATTAAATTACATTGAGAATTTTTGTTACAACACCAAAATTTAACTTACGTCATTTTCGTTTTGTTACATAAAAATGATTGCTGGGAGTAAATAGCATGATGACAGTTAGTCTTAGTTGAAGTTAGTAGTATTACATATGAATATACCATTTGTAGATAGTGTAGTGTAGTGTATGTGTAAAGTCATGGGCGTAGCAAGATACGGGCTTAGATGAACGGTTGGTCGCTGGGAAACTCACAACTTGCAACAAAGTGACACTTTATAAGTTTTACCTTTCTTCTACTACATACTCATATGTTAAAATCTTCAGATTAAAATAATATATTATATTAGGGGCCTGTTTCACAAGTTACTGATAAAGTGTCGGATAGTTAACCGACAAATAAACTAATTAGCAGATAAATTTCTCTAAAAAGTATTTACTATCCAGTAGATAAACAAAATGACAGCCACATGATCTACCTGTTAACTTATTAAGGACTTTGAGTTCTGAAAAAAGCCTATCAGAAACCTGAGAAACGCAAAATTCCGAGATACGTGTCCGAGATATGTTCCGAATAGGCTAACTGACAGTTTATTGGTAACTTGTGAAAAAGGGCCTTAATCTACTAAAGCAATATAGTCTGGGATTTTCTGACAATATAAAATTCTGGCTGCGCCCAAGTGTAGAGTAGTGTAATGTTTATGTATGAGGTAGAATTTTGTAATTACAACGTGGATATTTTGCGTGCTTAGTATTAAAGTGACCTAAGACGTGTGCGAAATTGCGGGTAAAAGTTATTAAGAATAATTTTGAATTCGGTCAGTTTAATACCAAGCGATTCATGTTACTACGCTATAGGGTCTTTGCGATTTTGTCGTGGAGTCTATCTCCTGACGATGCTTCGGTTACGGGGCGAAACAATTATTGAGACTGTGGTGGTGAATGTGTGCAGTGCTTGTGTATTATTGTGTCATCGGTGTCGGATAGTGCATGAGTTCTTACAAATTCTGCATGTATCAGGTATGAGAATGAATAGTGCACTCTAAATTTAGCATTACATATTTTGTTTTATCGCGGATTATAGCAAAATATTTTAGAATTTAAACTATCGTGAGTGGAATTCATAATTAATGTATAGAAACCGGCTATACTCACGTGTTATTTTATCGGATGACGCGACGGGAACTGATAATCAGTTCCCGCCGCGATAACGCCGCGTAAAGAGCTCATGAATAAGAGCCCCGTATGGGCTTGAAACTAGTCGGGCTCATCCGATAAAATAACACGTGAGTATAGCCGGTTTCTATACATACATTAATTATAGCAAAATAATATTCTTATTACTTTTGTTTTACGCTATAGGGGTTATGTACACAGGGACATATAAAAGCACGGTAGTTCAAGCAAGATTGGAGTTTACCATAGTCTTGCCGGTCCAGTCGAACTCGCCGTCGTCGACGTAGCCGCGACGTTCGAACAAGTCGCGAAACATTCGCCGCAACTGGTCATAGTCGGGTGTCTCGAAGAAGTCCAGTCGCCGCACGTAGCGTAGATACGTCGCCAGCTCCTCGGGGTGACCCTCGCAGAGCACCTGAAGAGTTATACCGTCACATCAGTGGCGTAGGGGGTGGCGAGAGGGGCGGGGACACCACAGGCAAGGGGGGCACCAAACTTGATAATAAATAAATAAATAAATATATGGGACACTTACACACACGGTCATCCATCCCCAATGTAAGTAACTTAATACTTGTGTTATGGGTGACAGACAACTGGTGAATATATACTTACATATTTTTTAAATACATACTTAAATACAAATATACACCCAGGCTCAAAGACCAACAAATTCATTTTAAAGAAAATGTTGGCCTTCGGCGGGAATCGAACCCGCGACCCGTGGAGCTGAAGGCAGGGTCACTACCCACTGCTCCAACCAGCCAGTCAATAATTTTTTTTTTTTGATGAATAATGAAATCATTTCAGTAAAAGTTGAATAAGACTCTTATTCAACTTTTTGCACATTGATTCTGTATGATTATATTGTCTACAATAAACACAAAAAAGTTTCTTAGCTGTATCTGTAAAAGTTACTTGTCTGTAAACTACGGACTTTGCCACTCAAAAAGCGAGGGAAGTTCGTTTTTAAATTTTCTAAATAAATTTTATCATAATCTAATGTTATTTTATATATAGTTATTATCGTTTTGAACCAATTTAAATTTATATATTGAGGTCATTGCGGAAAAAGGTATACTTCGAGGCCGACCTTATGGTGGTGTCGGCCTACTGTGGAAGTCCAGTGTTTTTCAGAATGTGTCCGTAATTCCGTGCAATAATCCGAGAGTGTGTGCTATAAAAATAATAACCTGTGAAAGGCCTATAATTGTGATGAGTGCGTATATGCCTACGGACGACAATAATAATCTCGCTGAATTTACGGACTGTCTTAGCACAGTAAATTCAGTCATTGAAGAGTCAGGTATAGAGTCGGCCTTTATACTGGGTGATTTCAATGCACATCCTAATGAACTATTTTTTAGAGAACTTTTAGGTTTCTGTCAGTATAAAAATTGGTGTTGTATTGATGTAGACCGACTGGGTGTACAGTCGGATACATATACATATATTAGTGAGGCGCACGGGTGTAGGCGGTGGCTAGATCACTGTATTGTAACGCAAGCTGCACAGCATACTGTAAGTAATGTTAACGTTAAATACGATGTGTTGTGGTCGGATCACTTCCCACTTATATTAAATTGTCACTTAAATATTTTAACGCCTAAAATACTAAATAGCAAATTTGTCAGAAACGAGATTATTTGGGGGGAAAGAAACAGGGAGCAAATAATTTCATATAACAATGAATGTCAAAAAAGTTTAAGTGATATTAATTTTCCCTTAGAATGTAGTACATGTGCTGATAGTTATTGCTCCGATTCCGACCACAGGCGTTTAATTGATAAACTATATAGTAAAATAGTTTCTGCTCTAAGTGGGGCGGCGATTGTAAGCGGTAGCACTAGACATAAGCCTGTAAAAACAGTTGTAGGTTGGAATATGTACGTTAGAGAAGCTTACAGGGTTGCTAGATTGAATTTTGAAACTTGGTTACTTCACGGAAAACCAGTATCGGGTCCAGTGTATCAAGAAATGTGTCTAAGTCGAAAAATATTTAAATCTAGACTAAAATGGTGTCAGGATCACCAAGATAAAATTAAAATGGATATTCTTGCTGCTAAACACGGTAGTCGCGATTTTAAGTCTTTTTGGAAACTAACAAATAAGTTGAATATTCGACCTAGTCTCCCTGTGAGCGTTGATGGTGTCAGTGGACCTCAAGATATTGCAAACTTGTTTAGAAATCATTTTACCGTTCAATCTTCACTAGGGCAACCACTGGAGGTGCACAATACTAAGCCACCGCATACGCAGTTGTTGACTCGTTTTTCCGCCAAGGATGTGAGGGGGGCCATAGACAAGATG
The DNA here is from genome assembly GCA_029227775.1 of Morpho helenor. Classification (NCBI taxonomy): domain Eukaryota; kingdom Metazoa; phylum Arthropoda; class Insecta; order Lepidoptera; family Nymphalidae; genus Morpho; species Morpho helenor. The sequence goes on from JARGCU010000006.1 coordinate 9,527,365, forward strand.
GCAAGGGGTAAATCTCCGGGACATGACGGACTTAGCCTTGAACACCTCCAATTTGCTGGGCCCCATATATACAGAGTCCTAGCGATGTTATTTTCGCTTTGCATTAGTCATGCGCATCTACCAGCTGACTTAATGAAAACTATTATTATTCCATTAGCTAAGAACAAAACAGGAGACTTAGCTGATAAGAAAAATTACAGGCCCATTTCAATGGCTACTATTATAGGTAAGGTATTAGACAGTATGCTTAATGCTCAGCTAGAGAAGTACATAATTCTGCATGATAATCAGTTTGGGTTTAGATCGGGACTGTCAACGGAAAGCGCAATACTGTCTCTTAAGCATACTGTCCGGTATTATACCTCACGGAATACATCTGTGTATGGATGTTTTCTAGACCTGTCTAGGGCTTTTGATCTTGTTTCCTACAAGATCTTATGGGAAAAACTCGAGGCTATTAATTTACCACAGGAGCTCATCAGTATTTTCAAGTACTGGTATGGTAATCAGGTCAACCTAGTTAGGTGGGCAGGTCATTTTTCTGAACCGTATAAATTAAAATCTGGAGTCAGGCAGGGAGGATTGACCTCTCCCTTACTCTTTAATTTATATATCAACGCGCTAGTCATGGAGCTCAGTAGTGAGCATGTCGGCTGCCATGTGGACGGAATATGCGTCAACAATATCAGTTACGCCGACGACATGGTCCTGTTGAGCGCTTCGATATGTGGACTGCGTTTCCTTATTAGTCGTTGTGAGTCTTACGCAGCTAGTCACGGCTTAATATATAATGCCAATAAAAGCGAAGTCATGGTCTTTGAGGCCAGTGGTAAGGACGTACCTACTATGCCATCAATTAAAATCTGTGAGATTCCGTTGAAAAGAGTTACCCAATTCAAATATCTAGGCCACGTCGTTACTAGTGACCTCAAGGACAATGAGGATTTGGAAAGAGAGAGAAGGGCGTTGTCAGTTAGAACTAACATGATCGCCCGTAGGTTTGCTCGTTGTTCAAAAGAAGTTAAGATTACGCTCTTTAGAGCATACTGCACTTCATTATACACGTGCGGCCTATGGGAAATTTTTTCCAAAAGGTCATACAACGCCCTTCGTATACAATATAATAATGCATTCAGGATGCTGCTGGGGCTGCCACGTTTCTGCAGTGCGTCTGGGATGTTCGCGGAAGCACGTGTAGATTGTTTTTACACAACTATACGTAAGCGTTGCACGTCCCTGATACGCAGACTGAGGGCGAGCAGCAACAGCATCCTGAATATGATATCGGAGAGGCTAGACTGCCCGTATGTGAACCGCTGCTGTAGGATTCACATCGATTACATTTATAATAAATAGTATAGGTTACTAACATTAGTTTTTAAGTAGAATTGTATTACTAACATAATTATTATTTATATATGAGTCATGTAACTTGATTTTTAAATAAATAAATAAAAAAAAAAAAATTGCGTTCTGAAATCTAAAATTATTTAGACTCTTTAGAGGGGGGGGGGGCACCAGGTGACAATTGGCCCCGGGCCCCAAATATACTAGCTACGCCACTGCGTCACATATTAACGTTAGCGTTTTTTTTGTAACACCATGCGACTCTTTTCGTGAGAGTTGCAGGTGCAAACCCTGGGCAGACACCAATGAGTTTTTCTATTAAAGACTTATGTGTCTAATTGATAATTGCAATTTATCACACGCTTTTCGGTGAAGGAAAACTTCGTGAGGAAACCTGCATAGTAAAAAGAAGTAAAGTAGCGGCCTGTTTCTCTCCCACTGGACATAGGCCTCCTCTCTCCGTTTTTGAAGAGGGCGATTGAAGCTAAGATCTACCCACGCTGGTAGGTTACGCATAATTCCAGAAATCTCCAGAGATATGCAGGTTTCCTCACGATGTTTTCCTAGCGTGTGATAAATTGCAATTATCAATTAAACACAAGTTTTAATAGAAAAACTCATTGGTGTCTGCCCGGTTTCGAACCCGTGACCTCGAAAGAGTCGCACGGTGTTACCGCTGGGCTACACGACGAAACCTGCATATCCCTAGAGAACTTTAGGGATATGTGTAACCTACCAATCCACATTGGAGTAGCGTGGTTAGGTCTTAGTTCCAACCCTTCTCACCAAAGTCGGAGAGAGGAGGCCTATGCCCCGCAGTGGGATAGTAACAGGCCGCTACTAGCGTTTTTTTATTTCGTGATACACGCACGTACGCCCTAGCCGAAGAACAAAGTCACATACCCCACATATAAGCATACTAGCTTTTACCTGCCACTTCGTTCGCGTGGACGCTTCAAGTAAGCTATTTATACCGATATAATATTAAATCTTTTTAAATACATTAGATACCTTGAGTTTCATGCTCAATATTACGATCCGTTATACCATAAATTATTTTTCTCTTTTTTAGTATTTTAGAGATAAACGTACATACCTCAATAGGAGTCGCTCGTTTGGTGTCACCGATTTTTTGGTATCTTTCTTTGAGTGTATCAGCTTTTAAACCCTGCCAGGGTAAGGAACCACGTAAAAAATACATAAACATATGCCCCAGAGCTTCTAGGTCGTCGCGTCGCGATTGTTCTGTAACATTAACAGTAAATATGTTAAAATGCATTGGAAACTATTTTTGATGATTTTGATATAGGCAGTATGGTAGTTTCAAATGTGTCAAAATTTCTTTATACATTCTTATAGCCGGGAGATTTTTTACTAATCTATTGGATAAAAGACTTAACACACTCCTGTTCAAAAAAAAAGGCACTGTTTCACAAGTTACTGATAAAGTGTCGGATTGTTAACCGACAAATAAACTAAGTAGCAGATAAATGTCTCCAAAAAGTGTAAAATAAAAATTAAATAAAATCGCGGCCATTTTCGAATATGTATTTGCTATACAGCAGATAAACATAATAACAGCCACATGATCTACCTGTTAACTTATTAGGGACTTTATGTGCTGAATTAGCCTATCAGAAACCTTAGAAACGCATTATATAAAAAATGCATGGAGTTCAAAACTTTTGTAAACCTTTGGGAAGTTTTACGCGCTCTTTTACTATCACAGTTCTTATTATTTTATACATACCTTTTCCTAAATGTGTGTTTATTGACATGTATCTCGCAGTCCCGGTTAATGACTTGTGTTCCCGATATGGGATATGTTTGTTTGTCTCTAAGTCTATATATTCTTTGGCCAAACCGAAATCTAAAACAGAACAATTGCCTAAGTTAGATAAACATGTAAATATTCTAAATCTTATAACCCATACGGGGATTGAATTTTATTTATCCAGTGCAACGTATATTTAATGTTGCCAAGTTTTATTTTATAAAATTGCACAATAAAAATAAAAAAAATAGGTAAATCGTTCTTTACCAGTTGAACAAAATATTTTATTAGGAACGATAAGCAAACAAACGAAAGAAAAATAAAGATAGCGAATTGTATAAGCAAAGGCATTTAAAGAAAAAATAAAATTCGACGTAACTAAGCATAAAATGAACAATCCACAAAAACTTTCCAGTTTTTGGCGCAGGTGGTAATCACCCTGACTTCAATTCCGTGGGTCACAGGTTCGATTTCCGCCTAAGAACAACTTTGCTGGCTCTTCGTGTCTGTGTGTGTATAAGTTTTTATTTAAAGTTATATTGTGTCTACCTGTCACATTGTGTTTTAGGTGAAAGCATTAAGTAACTTTGGGGACGAATGACCGTGTGTGTAAGTGTCCCATATATGTATTTATTTATCTAAGACTACCTAGAGTCCATTCAAACGACAATATCAACAATATTCATAGCATTGGCGAGATATTTCAACCGCAAACCTCGTTGTCGCAAAGATTAAATTTACCCCACAGTATGCAATGTACGTTACCTAACAATAATAAAGCTAGGCGCACATTAGCATAACATTATGCGGAACGAGTTCGATTTTCCTATTTGCCGTACTTACAATCTTTGAAATTTTTTTAGAGAACATTGTTTGAACGTTACCACTTAATTTGTTTAATTCAGTGAAATTTTTATGAATTATTATTATCAAATATAGCAAGAAAGACTAAGATAAGTCACTGGACCTAATTACTAATCAAAATGTCAAATATAGCAAGATAGACTAAGAAAAGTCACTATTCTTTCCTATAAGTTAATTTATAAGTTTAGGTTATCTTTAAGTTTCTTATTAGCCTTTTGGCTAGATCGCAACGACAATAAAGTACTTACTTTTAGTTGTCTTTTATGTTAAGTGTCTCTATTTTTAGTGAATAGACCTACTACGGTTTTTTACTCAATAATTATATTTTTTTATCAGTACCTACTTGACGAGTCAAACAAGAACCACACAAACTAAAAATAATAATTGATGCAAAAGTAATAATACGATTATTTTACTATAATCCGCGATTCAGTAAATAGAAAATATATATAATGATAAATGTAGTGTGGACTAACCGTTTTTATATCAGACACATGAAAAATTCGTAAAAAAAAACTACTGTAAGAAATTTAATTTAATTATTACTTTCGTATTATCATTCTAAAAGCAAAGTAGCGCCTAATTCTACATATTAATATTTGATGAACAAAAGTAAAAATCATTTACCACCTTAGCTTAGTTAGTGATAAGTGGTATTCATAATATTCCAAATTCCATTATTTCTTAAGTGAAGCAATCTGCATACTAATTTATACTGTTTACGCTTGCCTTTATTGCGCCAGACTGTATCGTATTATCACAAACGTATTGTCTGACGAAATCTTTGAGCTATAAAGTTCTGATAGTCTTTCTTATATACCTTCCCACGCGTTAATTATATCACTGTATACAGTTTGTACGCGTTTACTAATAAATCATATATACAATTATTTGGAATATATCTATTGCAATTATAAAACAAAGTTCACAAAAGCTTTATGTATGTATTTGATTGATTGTCTCAAAATCTACTCAAGGGATTTTTATGCGATTTTTACTAAAATATAGTGCAATTTTTGAGGGAGGTTTAGGTTAATAGTACATTCTGCGGAACGACTTAACCGAATTTGATGAACTTTCACTAGAAGTTAGAGATGGTTGAGGATCAACGTAAAAGATACTTTTATCCTTGAATTCCCGGGGGATCGGTATTTACGCGGGATAAACTTAGACACTGATTTCTGCGCGAGCGAAGCTGCATATATGTACATATTACAAATTACAAATATAAGCAAAAGAAGTATAGAGTACTATAAATATCAATGCATTTTTCGGAGATTAAATTAAAAAACAAACAGAACAAACTTTAAAAAATCTCAAACCACTTCATTCATGAGGCGCGTATGTAAAATATTTTGTCACACCGAGCGGAATAAGCAATAAATAAGTTGGATATTCTGAACAGCCACAGTCATAAGTGAATAAAAAAAAGAAAAAAAAACCAAAGCCTAGACTGCTGTCGTGGTAACGGTTTCCTATCTACATTGTCTGCAGTGCATAATGGGATTATGAAGGTCAAGTGGCTATCGATTCGCGAAAACCCGGCACAGCTAATTCAAGGTGGCGGACAAAACTGCGGGACAGATTATAAAATATAATTTATGAAAAGTTTTTATACGACGAAAATTCATATACAATATTTTAATTATCTTTAATATTTAAATGAGTTAATCTTGTATATACATGTACATTTTCAGAATTTCGGAAACAGCTCCCACGATTTTCGTGAAACTTAGTATGTAGAGGGTTTTGGGTGCAAAAAAACGATCTAGCAAGGTTTCATTTGAAAAAATGTCGTTTTATTCCTGTTATCGGGCATCGAAAAATTCCTATAATTGACTTTGAATAGAGACGACTATTTTTGCTGTCATTTGTATGTTATAATAGCCTAAATAAATAGAAATACTTGGGATCAATCCCCAGATATCAACACCCCGTTTTTTGCTTTTTTTTATTTGTATTTTTTTTAAATACCGAATATGGTAACCCAGGTACTTTTGCTTAATAGTTTCACGAACATTACTTATTTAATGTATTATTGTTTTTGCGTATTTCATTATTTTCATTATCTACATCTGATCAATTCAAAATTTAATATAAATTTAAATTGTTTTAAACATGCCAAAGAAAATTTTACAAACGTACTAACTGGTATTGTTTTAACAAATATTTGTTAAAAAAATATATTTCATTGAGAAAGACCGTAATTTGATTTTTAAAAGTTAAAAAAAATATCTTCAAACATATTTTTCACAAAGAAATTTTCATATGAAACACTTACGTTATTTTTGTATTCAATTAATCACAGTTGCTTAAACGATTTGCAATTTGTTACATGTAAACAGATAAACAATCTAAGCCACAGATAAAAAAGATACCCCAAAAAGAAAACACTAAATTTATTTTAGTCTATCATACTGATTAACAATAAGTGACTTATTATACTAAAATATTACGAAATTTGCTTTAGCGAGTCCATTTTACAGATATAGACAAACTATTGCATACATCTTTGTCTGCGTGGACTTTAGTACCGAGATATAAAAAACCACTCACTTAAGCTTGCGATAAGCTGTGGTAGCCCAGCGGTAACACCGTGCGCCTCTTTCGAGGAGGTCTAGGGTTCAAACCCCGGGCAGGCACCAATGAGTTTTCTAGTAAAACTTATGTGTCTAATTGATAAATGCAATTTATCACACGCTTTTCGGTGAAGGAAAACATCGTGAGGAAACCTGCATATCTCCAGAGAATTCTGGGGATATGTGTAACCTACCAATCCGCATTGGAGCAGCGTGGTAGGTCTTAGCTCCAATCCTTCTCTCCAAAAAAAAAAAAATCAGAGATAAGAGGCCTATGCCCAGCAGTGGGATATTAACAGGCCGTTACTAACTAACTAAGCTTGCGATACCATGCCCAAACGTGCGACTCTTTTGAGAGGCCACGGGTTCAATCCCGGCAGGCATCAATAAGTTTTTTCGTCTAATTCATGTCTAATTGATAATTGCAATTTATCACACATCAATAGCTAGTGTTGGTTGGTTGCCGGTCGGTCGGCAGATGAGTCTTCCTGGGTCAATCTCATTTTTGTGAAGGAGATATTTTTAGAGTTGGAGAGTGACAAAAGCTACTGTTAATTCCAAGACTATAGTCCACGCTAACGAAGTTGCGGGTAAAAGCTAGTAGTCCATAAACGTAACCTTGAGGCTTATTGTGAGATATAGAATAACTAGCAGACACTCTGAACCCAAACGCTGTGGCTTTGCGCTGCTCTGCAGACGCAGAGGCTTTGCGATTTTGTCGTGGATTCATCTCCTGATGATGCTTCGGTTGCGGGGCAAAACTATTATTGAGTTTATGATGGTGAACATGTGTAGTGCTTGTGTATTGTGGTGGCTGAGGTGGAGGTTTGCGCATGTGTTTTTACGAATCCTGAATGTATCAGGTATGAAAACGGATTGTCCACATTAAGCATTATATATATTTTTTATTTCACTTCATAATTTTATTATTACTTTTGTAGCAGACGCTCGTTTGAAAACTGGGATATTGCCGGTATTTACCAACGGTCTGAGTCGCGGCTAGGTCGAAAAAGACGAGTATAACTGATCAGTTAAAGTGCACATAAAGGTAATTTTTACTTAAAAAAAATAAATTAATTCATTAATTAATTAATTCTTAATTCAAATGTGTATAAGAAAAAACTGTTAAAATAAAGTTAGACTTACCAATGATGTGTATGATTTTATCCCTTTTACTCGTAGCTCTACCTATTAAAAAATTTTCAGGCTTAACGTCCCGATATATTAGATGTCTCGTGTGGACATATTCGATACGATGTAGCTGGAAAAGAAAAATTTATTGTAAAATTTACCACAGTTCAATATACACTTATTATCGGTTTATCAAAAAACATATTGTCTAGTGACATCTTTATGGCATTTTGCCCTTTTAGCGTAAATTATATACATGAGAAACATCACCATCTGAAATACACAATAACTCGGTAATTTTTAAAAAGATATAAGAAAATGCAAATAAAACATAAATAAAGCGCCGGTTACATGTGGGACTCGTAACGGGAACCTCGAAATTTTTTGGTCCACCCGTTAACATTAGGCTATCACAGTATTACGTTTGACGGCCAAAAATATAATTTGCATTCAATTCTACATTTTTGCATTTTTTCAATGCCCGAAAACAGGAAATGAAAATTATGTACCCAATATTATTGTTCAAAAGAAATAATTTATGTTAAAAAAATACAGTACAGTTCAGATCGGATCAGTGTTCTTTTTAGAGGGGGATTCGAAACCAGACTGAGCCACAGCAACGCGTGGCAGGACTGGCAGGTAGTTGTATTATAAAATATATGAAAATATGGTCCATTTAGAGATGTCGTTCTATTAGCAAATAAGTTCTCTTATTTGCTAATAGAACGACAACACAAATTAATGATATGATCACTGTATTGTTCAAAACGGAAAAGCGTGTGCTGTACACATTAGCATGTATTCACTTGTATATACTAACGAATCAACCGTGGATTCATTTATAATTCACTTAGTCTAAAATGTATCTAGATTCCCTTGAATAGAACTAGGGTGACCAATTCTGAAATTTAGACTTTGAAACTGTATAAAGCTGTAGAGTAAATCTATAATTTAGACATCCACTATTAAGTGGATGTCTAACAAGGTTGCTCGCGTTTCAAATATAGGGTAAGGGCATCTTTGAGTATTATATATAAACATAGCTTTTTTATTTTAGCGTGTGCTGTATACATTAGCACGTATTAACTTGTATACGCTAACAAATCAACCGTGGATTCATTTATAATTCACTTAGTCTAAAATGTATCCATCTAGATTCGCGTGAATAGAACTAGTGTGACCAATTCCAAAATTGAGAATTTGAAACTGTATAAAGCTGTAGAATAAATCTATAATTTAGACACCTATTTAGTAGTGGATGTCTAACAACATTGTTCGCTTTTCAAATATAGGGTACAGGCATCTTTGAGTATTATATATAAACATAGCTTTTTTATTTTAGCGTGTGCTGTATAAATTAGCACGTATTAACTTGTACACGCTAACGAATCAACCGTGGATTCATTTATAATTCACTTAGTCTAAAATATATCTAGATTCGCGTGAATAGAACTAGGGTGACCAATTACGAAATTTAGATTTTGAAACTGTATAAAACTGTAGAATAAATCTATAATTTACACACCCACTTACTAGTCGATGTCTAACAACGTTTAACTAAAATATAGGGTAAGGGCATCTTGGAGTATTATTTAAAAACATAGCTTTTTATTTTAGCATGTGCGGTATACTGAGCATCCCGAGCGAACATTTAGATATTTTAATATTATTATACCTAAAGTAAATACTGCGTTTATACGTACATATATTCCAGTTGGGATATACAATTTAGATATCCAAGTTACGGTATGTTAGTATGCAAGTAATTCTAAAAGTAGTTCATGTATTGAGTTGGAATTACACAATGTTGCATTTCCATATAAGACTGTTTTTGTATTCTTTTTTAATTTGCTTCTGATAAACATTCCATACTGACCCACAGCGAGTCGTGACCGGGTTAGCAAGTTGATAGAAAAATTCGCGAAATGCTTATATTCCAGTAGAATTCATCGTTTTTTAAGATCATTCAGACTTTTTGCTAAGTTTTTTTATAATGCTCACTATTATTATTAATCAGCTTGCATTCTTCGTTGGATATAACCTATACGACTAATATCATAAATGCGAAAGTTTGTGAGCATGAATGCATGTTTGTAACTCTTTCATGGCGAATCCGCTGAACTAATATCGATGAAAGTTGGCACAATTATTACTTATACACGGGTTAACATATACGCTATATAAATCCTGTTAATTCTACAGGAATAGAATGACATTGAAAAGCGCTATCTATTATCAACCTATCACGAAACAACAGTCCACAAAAACGAAATTGAGAGTAAAAGTATGTATATTTATTCATATTTGAACGCGAGGAAACCTGCATATCCAAAGCATTCCTGGGATTTTCCAATATGCTTTCGCACAGTAACAGATCACAACATTATATGAATATTTATCCTTATAATGGGTAAAACCCTTCTTACTTTATTAGAAGAGAGGTACACAGGGCAACCAAACATAGAGCTTTAATTCCGATTGTTATTTATATCCCAAGTATTTATAGCTATTACCTCAGTTCATTGCTTAAACTTGAGAATCCCTCCAGCTTTATACAAGGCTGCTTAATTATGCTAATTGAAAATGCTTAAAATATCGACCGCCGAGTTTCTTGAACGAATCAATGGCCGCTTTATTAATCTAATGGATCATTGACGATCTAAAAGTGTGTAAATAGCTTATTTGAATTAAGATTCATTTGATTTTAGGATGTGTAGGGATCTAAGCGGCACAGAATCGTGTTTTATGGAGATCATGGGAAGAGACCTATGTTCAGCAGTGGACGTCTATAAGCTGAGAAGAGAAGAGAATGTGGGGGTAACCTAATGATGTTCTTTCTTGTCTTCAAGCGCCTGATAAATTACAAATATCAAGCAAATACATTCTTAAGCTGTGAAAATGTAACGGTAAAACTTTGTGCCTTTCTCGATGGGGTCTTAGATTCAAACTCAAAGCAGGCACCAATGACGTTTTCAATTTAAACTTATGTGCCTAATTCATATTTGCAAATTATTATACTCTTTTTGGCAAAGAAAAACATCGTGAGGACACCGGCATATCTCTAAAGAATTCCTGGGATATATGTATTGCAATGCGCATTGGAGCAGTGCATTGGTATTGTCTGAAGCCTTATCACAAAACAAAGAGAAAAAAGGCCTATGGCCAGAAGTGGTTTAGTAAAAGACCGCTATCTTTTCTTAAATACTTTTTTACAGAAAATCAAAAAGCCAGCTTTTTAATGAATACATTTGGTAAGGGTTACGTACTCTAACCAACTAGGTCATCATGGATCATAAATTTAAATGCAGATTTTTGTTATTGGATTATATCACTATCCTCATTTCGCAGATTCAAATCTTGAAGCATAAATAGCAAATAAAATCGACTAGCACATTTAACTTGAATTTGAATAAGAATACATATTCAAATTGACAGTCCGATGTTATAATAATAATTTTGCAGGAACTAAAAGTAAAATGGTAATTTGTAGCCATTTGTTCTAAAAAGACAATAAATTTTTTAGAATATTAAGTTGTATGCGTTTGTAAGTAAAATAATTATATAATTTATGCATAAATAAAGCATAATAACCACTTAATATAAACTAATACTCGTAAAGTTTAATTTTGTGACACTATGAGATTCGGTAACTTGAACTTTTCACAGAAGTTATAATAGAATTATTTTTTTGTTAACCGTGTTTGTTAAAAAAATCTATTTAATGCTAAATGTATGAAGCAAGCAACATTTACATACTTTATACGTGCAGGACAAGTCACCACATGTATCACAAAACGCCGCCACTACCAACATAATGATACTAATTTTTAATTGCGGCAATCCATCTTTGGATCTATTAGGTGCAATATTAATGACATTTAGTACATTTGAGACTTATATATGCGGAAAAACATAAAAAATTCACGCATTTAAAGTACTGAAGTCTTCTTCTTCTTCTTTCTCAACCGGTGGACGTCCACTGCTGAACATAGGTCTCCTTAAGGGATCGCCACAATCCACGATTTTGTGCCGCTTGGATCCAGCGGCTCCCCGCGACCTTTTTGAGGTCGTCAGTCCACCTCGTTGGGGGTCTACCAATGCTGCGCCTGCCGGAGATTCCTAACACCCCCTGCCCCGCCGTTACCCAAACCGCTGCCAGAGCCAGGAATAGCGGGGCTGCCGGGAACTAGGGGCTGTGGCTTTATGCGTGTATCCATTAAGGGTTTTGCCAATAATCACCACGCTTGGCATGCGGGTTGGTGATCACAGTGCTGACCATTTCGTACCGACAACGCTGCTGCCCGCTGTCGGTCTGTTATATTTAAGTCAGCTTGGGAATGGTTATACCGCCATTGGTCGGTCGCCAGAGCCTCGTCGGTTTATTTGCAGGGTGTACCACGTGCAGGTGAGGTTGACATTTGAGGAAACTGACTGGGACGAGTTTCCCCCTTACACCCCAGTACTGAAGTATTCGTATTTAATTGGATAAAAGATGTTCTACAAGAGTTATTCTATTGTTGACATATTTCTGGTATATACAAGCTCAAAATAGTAAGATTAAGAATAAAATCCAGTTTTTACTATCTAAAAATATAATTAATCTTAGAACAATTTAAATTATAACGCAAAACAAAGAATATACGCGCATAGTTATTTGGTACTTTTAGAAGGAATTTGTAGAGCGTTAAATTCGCTCGGAACTTTCTGAACGCTGACCTTGTAGAGAGAAAAGGCTCATTAATGAATATTAACAAAAACTAGTGGAAGCTAGAGATTTTCGCTCGATAGTACCTTTTAGAAACATACTTATAAGTCGACGAGTCTCCCTATTTAAGACTAAATTATGTAAGACTAGCTGAACCGCCAAAAGCTTTGGCATAGAAATTATTGCTGCTCCTCTCTATATGTGATACATAATTTTGAATATTTAGCTTAGTTTACTTAGCGCACGCAATGAAAGCTTTAAATTTTGCCGATTTCGTAATAATTTTATTACTGCTCCTCTCCTATTCATCTTAGCGTGATGTTATATATAACTCTTCCTCGATAAATGAACTATCTTACACTCAAATATTTTTTCTAATTGGTCTAGTAGTTCCTAAGATTAGCGTGTTCAAACAATTAAACAAACAAACTCTTCAGCTTTATATATTAACATAGATTATCTGCTAGTAGCCTAAACTCTCAAAATTTACCGATTTAAACTCTATAGAAATTTATAGAATAGAGTTATGTCATATACACTTAATTCTTATAAAATCAATTCACGAGATATCTGGAATATATCGTACGCTTAGTATTAAAGTGACCGAATTAAAAAATTAGACTTAATCGAGTTAGATGCATTGTAATCCTTATTTTAATGCCATCTATGATAACACGCTACGAACTTTTAAAAAAGCTAGTTTTGTCAGTTTGTTTTCTTGCAAGTTATGGGTCTTTAGCACTCACGAGTTTTGTGATTGCAATTTGCCACAAAACAACTTTTTTGAATTCGGTCACTTTATTACTAAGCGTGCTGTATATTACAAATACAGCGTCAAAGGGTTTTCCCATCTCCAAAGCACAGGCGGGGCGGCGGTGGACGTATCCAATAGCGAAAGCCGTCACCCCTTACCTGTAGCGAGTTTGGCCACAAACGCCGTTGCTCGCCAGTGTTACAAAATAACAGATCAGAGTTTCACTTCAAAACGGAAAAAAAATACTAAGCGTGCTATATACACTGCTAATATCGTTGAACTAAATGCCATAAAGAGTCACTTTTATAATGAAATCATATAAATAATAGAAGAAAATTTATAAAAATTAACTTACCAGCTGCATAGCGATCATCAATACAGTCTTTAATGAGAAGCGTCGGCCGCAAAGATCGAACAGATCTTCTAGTGACGGGCCCAACAGTTCCATGACCAACGCATTGTATTTACCGCAGGGCCCGAAATAATACACCTCGGGGATGCCTTCCGCTGTCGACGGAGCTATAGGAGCCAAGGGTAAAGAGGACGAGAGAAGAAACAAAAGGCTTTAGTACTTACAGAAACATTCAGCTTACCAGATGGCTAGAGATCACCGTATCAAGTACTAACTAAAGTACTAGAGGAGACGCGTAAAAAACCGTACCATAATCAATTAATAATATCGTTCGATATTATAAGTATTATATTACTTGAAATTACTCTTCTAGTACAATAGCATATATACTGATTAGGCCAAGGTAATTTCCCTATGCACACATTATACACATATTCATAGTAACTAATCCTTTAAACAGAAGCTACAATAGAATTATTTTGCATTACGATTTTGTCGTGAATCCCATCCTCATATTGATGCTTTGGTTTCAGGGCCAAACGATCGTAGAGATTGTAGTGGTGACTTGTAATGCATGTATACGTCATGTAAATGTTGCTTTTTTCATACATTACATAAATTCTTTTAACAAACGCGGATTACAGCAAAATAATTCTATTGTAACTTCTGTACTATGAAATTCCGCTAAGTAACTCCTGCTTTTAATCCTTTAAACATATTAAAGGTACTTAGAAAATTAGCTTGGCGTTAGCGTGACTCACGGTCGCCCCGATGATACAGAGCATTGTTCTCGCTCGCACCATTTCGACACAACATTTTTTTTTTTTTTTTTATTTTTTTTTTTATTTTTTTTTTTTTTTTTTTTTTTTTTTTTTTTTTTTTTTTTTTTTTTTTTTTTTTTTTTTTTCGAATTGACAATATGCTGTTAGCCCTAACGGCTTTTACAGCGTCACCGGGCGGGACGGGCGAGCGCAGAAGCATCGCCGAGGTTGCGAAATGCGTAGAGTAGAGCGCAGAAGCTCTACTAGCGTCGGGGAACGTCGTCCTAAGGGTGCCTCCTGTGAGGCCGGACCACGGCTTAGGGCGACGTGTAGTGGAGGGCTGATAGTATGACTTTGATTAGTCAATACGACGACGGAAGGGTGGCAAGAAGCCACGACCAACCGATGTCAGAAATCTGGGACCTCGTCTTCGCCGGCGAAGACGCTGTGTGTGTGTATTACGTGTTTCTGTGTTTGCGATCGTTATTTGATCGTCAGGGTCATATAGGACGCTTTTTGGACGCCTATATTTTCGGTGGTCAGACCTAACTGGGATGTAAGTGGCAGCAACTGAAATGAGAGGGTTTGGGTGTACCTCGGATTTCTCGAAGTAAGACTTCGAAAAACGTTTAAAGAGGTGAGTAATGGTAGGGAGGTCGAGGTCTCTATGGAGGTCAACGTTCCGCATGAACCACGGACAACCAGTGGCTGTCCGCATAAATCGGTTTTGCATTCTTTGAAGCGTGAGCAATCTGACCTTTGAAACGTGCGCGAACGCAACGCTCGCATAGGACATTATTGGTCTTATGCAAGTTTTGTAGAGTGTCACTTTGTTGCGGAGTGACATTTTACTTTTCTTGCATAACATCGGATAAAGTCGTCCCATGACATACGCAGCCTTATTGCAGACTATGCGTATGTGCTCGTGGAAGGTCATGGAAGGTTGGAAGGTGACACCTAGGTACTTGACTTTCTGTTGCCAGTGAATTGGTGTATCGTAAAGGGAAATTTCCGTAGGTGTGTCTATGTGAGATCGGAAGCGATTACCGATAAAGTGCATAGCTGCACTTTTATCAGGGTTTATTTCGATTCTCCATCGGCGGAACCAGCGTCCGAGGCTGTCTACCGCTTTCTGGAGACGTCTAGTGATAACTTGAGGTTGGCGAGATGTGGTAAATACAGCGGTATCATCCGCGAAAAGGGCAAGATGAGTGCGCTCTTTAATAGGCGCCCGTGGAATGTCACTCGTGTAGAGCGAGTACAATAAGGGTGCCAGCACAGATCCTTGAGGGACACCGGCACGGATAGGGCGGCGAGATGATAGAGTGCCGTCTACGCGGTACCGAAAGGTACGATTGGTGAGGTAGTTTCGTATGATAAGTACGAGTCTGTCAGGTATATTTAATAGGAGCAACTTGTGGATTAAGCCTGCATGCCAGACCTTATCGAAGGCTTTGGCGACATCGAAGAATATGACACCTGTAAACTGCTTGGTTTGTAAACCTTGCAATATGTGCTCCGTGAGGCGGTGCACTTGTTGAACACAGGTGTGTTTTGGACGAAATCCGAACTGTTCGTTGGCAAGGAGATTATAAGCATCGACTACGGATTTTAATCGGGCAAGGATAATTCGCTCGTATATTTTTCCTAAGCTATTTAACAAACTAATGGGACGATAGCTAATCGGGAGATTTCGAGGCTTTCCCGGTTTGGGGATACCTATCACTGTAGCTTCTTTCCACTCGTCAGGAAAGGAGCATCCGGCAAGGAGGGCATTAAAAATCAGTACCAGTAGGTGGATGATTTGGTCGGGAAGGCACTTCAGTGCCCTGTTGGAGATGGAATCAGGACCGGGAGCTTTTTTGGAGCGGAGGTTTTTAATTATGGTTCGGACTTCTTCTCCGGTAGTGGGAAGTAACGGCTCGCTTTCGGGAGTCGTTGCGGAAAGATTGTCTGCCACCTTTTCCACTCTGGAGTGGAATTCGGTGAATTCGGGTACACTGGGGTTGGGAGAGCATTGGTTTTCCAGACTGTCTGCCAAGCATTCGGCCTTTTCAGCGTCGTCAAACGCAGGTGGGAGATTCGGGCGAAGTAATGGTGGGGTGGCTGCGTAACCATCGGCTTTTAGAGATTTCGCCAAGCACCAGTAGGCCTGATGTCCTGGCTTGATCTCCGAGAGCTTTCTATTCCAGGAATCGTTGTGGAAACAGGTTAATTTTTCTTTAACCTCTTTCTGTAATCTATTGAGCGCACTCCGGTTTTCTCGGGTCGGATATCTGTCGCGTGCCCTAGTGGCAGCACGTTTTTTAGCAATTAATTCTCGCAGATCAGCTGGTAGTTCTCGACAACGAAAGTTATCGGGAATTTCCCTAGAACAATCCTTAAGAGTATCAGATAAGTGAGCTGTGAGATGAGTGGTCGCTGTTTTTGCAGTTTCCACTGAATCTATACGGTCAGGAATCTTTTTGAGGTGGTCTGAATCAAGAGATTGGAGACGCTCGCTAAGTTTTTTCCATTCGATAATGGTTTTGTTTCGAGAAACCGCGGTTGGAGGGGGTCCTAGCTGAATTAAGACTGGGCGGTGGTCCGAGTCTAGGTCATGAATAACTTGTATGCTATGTAGCTGAAGGGTAATATTTTGGATTAGTGCCATGTCGATGGTACTGGCAGTCGGAATGGGACACAACATTGAAGCCGATATCAAGTACTAAAAAGTGTTCGACGCGTACATATTAAGGTGCGTACAGACATCGCGAGGCGTGCGTTGCGAATAGTTCGTCACGCATGCCTTAAATGCCTCAGCATACGACGGTACATGCATGCTTCCCGAATGACACATGGTCAAGCTGAGCACACAATCAACCACGCATGGTATTCGTCAGCAGAAAAATGGCTCTGCAGCTACGGTCTATATAGTAATTCATTAAATATTTAAAAAAAAGAAAAGACGCTGGACAAAACGATTTCTTATGAACCTATTACATTATAGGAATATATGGGCTGCATGACTCAAGAGCGTGCAACGCAAACAAAACGTCTACATGGAGCGCACGGTTCGTATGACGCGAATGCTCACTGTGAGCACACATCTCTACACAGCTCGAGGCATATGAGACGAACCACTCGCGTCGCACGCGATATCTGTACGCACCTTTAAAGGAAAGTATTCCGTAAACTTGTTTATCCTAGGCAACTGATCGAGAGCAATGCTTCGCATTTATTAAAAACAAAAATAAACAAAAAATAAAACGAACGTTTGTGGCGAAGGCCTAAAACAACGTCATGAGCACGGCAGTTGCCCTCGCGATAAGAAAACCACAATTTAGCATTCAATATCGGTTGCGGTGTTGTGTCCGAGTACAATCACCTATCTACGTAACGCATCGTGTACTATCGATCACTTACTAACTGCATAGCGATCAAAAGGACCGTCTTGAGTCTGAACCTTCGTCCGCAGTGCACGAAGAGGTCCTCTAAAGAGGGTCCTAGCAACTCCAAGACCATAGCGTTGTAGCGGCCACCACATGTTCCCAAGTAGTAAACTTTTGGAATCCCCTCTGGGCAACATTTCGTTGTAAATATTGTGCATTATAGATTATTTCGTTGGCGATACGTGTAGTGAAAGTACGCCGTTCAAAGAGCCAAAGAATATAAAAATGTAAGATATTTATACGAAACAGTTACTTTTGAATACCTGTCTTTGTTATTAAGTCAAACTCTAGCTATGTATCAAATTGAATTTAAATTGCGACCAGCTACGCACTAGATTACATTGTAAATTTTAATTTGTTAACAACTACAAATACATTATTAAAATACTTAATTTTGAAAAGAGTGACCAGCTAGTTTCTTATTGGTTTTTCTCGGTAAGAGGACTTTTCCGAACCAGTCTTAGCTTCATTGTAACTTGACGATTCAAAAATTCTTGTAAGATTCAATTTGAATAAAGAATTATTTGAATTTAAATTCATAGACTGGCTTGAAGCTAATTTTTTTAAACATGCTAAGGAAACATGTGTACTTAATATAAATAATATTAAGTATGTTCCTTTGTTTTGGTTCTTATAAAAACCATTTAAACTACATATTTTAACAATGAAGTTTAGTTCGTGATTTTACTCAATAAATATTAAACTTTTTTAAATAAATATTTTGACCCTTCTAATATTCCTGTCCCGAGTACATTTCTATTTAAATCTCAACAGGTGGTCGTGTGGCAAAAATATAAAATTCTAATGAAATCTCGCTTGAAATGTAACAAACATACGAGTACCGTTTCATCGCGTAAACAAAGACGCGATTACGTGTACATTAAAATAATACAGCCCTTGAACTTGGCAGCAGATAAACAAAATTTGACCATTGTCAGTGATACGTATTAAGTAACAACTATTATTGTTATACAAGTACTAAAAATTTAATGGTAAATTCTTATTAAAAACAAAACTAATGATAGAATTATTTTGCTATAATCCGCGTTTGTTTACTACACCTCCCAATTTATAGACAGCTTTTTTTTAGATTACATAGATTTTTTTATCAAACGCTGATTATAGAAAATAATTCTATCATAACTTTTTTTATTATGGAATTACGCTAAATAAAGCCTACTTCTATAAATTTTTCAAAATCTAAAGTTACTTGAAAATTAGTGTTTTTTTTAAGACAGTCAATGAATGGCTTTTCCATTAGCCATTTTCTTTACGAATTCAAAGGAAGGGTGATAATAAGACTACTGTTATGCAAGTATGTTGCCACAAGAGTTTTCAAAATTAAAAACATTTTATCACTACGTCAGAAACCATAATTTTCCGTAGATTATTCTATATACAAAATTTAAAAGGCTATAAAAACCTACAGCAATCTTATTATAAAATATGACTTAGTTCTCGTAATACCTTAAGATTGAATTTCTTAATCATCTTTCAGAATATGTACGTTTATAATAAACAATACTAATTCGTTCAGGGCTATATTTAATAATACAAGTCTAATAAATTTTATGATATTGTTACTAGGTATAAAGCGGTTCGCTGCTTCGAAAAAAGATTACATCCTGTGCGTCTGATGAAGTGTTAAATTTAAATCGAAGCTAATCGCAATTTGGAAACATCTATATCTGATTTCTCTATAAATACATTTGAACATAACAAACTGATTATATATCTAAGGAACATTCGTGTATAGAATGTAAAGATAAATTATAGAAAGATGTGGCAAACGGTAAATAGATATAAGATAGTGATAGTTAGCAAGATTTTATTTTATATTACATTTAAAACTTTACTCTTGGCATAAATGCCGAATATTTAGAACAAAGTTTATTTGAAAATGAAAAATATGATTTTAAGTTTTTCTACATACTGTCAATCATGGGCTGCAATAGTGGCACAACTCATAAAACACATGTTTTGGACTAGTAATTAATGTAAATGTAAAAACACATTAAAAATGTTCAAATAAATGCAGCAATACTGGCAGAACTCATAATTCAATTTTAGGCCGTTCGTTTAAGCGAATTTTAGCAATTGTATACATTTTCTTTTGCAATTAAACTTAAAACCTATTTATCTCAAAACATAAATTTTTGAGTTGTGCCGCTATTGCAGCCGATGAGCGTTATAATATGTACACCCTTGAAAAATTAAAATGTTACATATCAACTAACATCGCAACCGTAGAGTTATTATACTAGAGTAAGGGGGCCATAGGGAGATCAGGAAGTGAAATTATCGCAACTAATAAAGAGCGAAGATGTAACATATATAATCTTTGTCTAATCACATATAAAAGAGAGAGATAATAAGTCTCATTTGCTTTCTCGTTATAATCAACGGACAGACACATTTCAAGCTGGCTCTACTCTAGTAGAATAACTCTATGTTCGCAACACAGCGCCTCTGTACCATAGATAAGCCTTACGGCGGGAAAATATTAGTATTTTTTTTATAACTATTGTAGCATAAATGAATACTCACCGTGCGTTCCTAATAGTTTGTAAAATCTGTATTCTAGATGTAATTGTGGAGCCTTGGATTTCATAGGCTCCATCTTTATTGCTACGTGTTCATTGTTGTAGAGATTTTTTCCTGCGAAAACAAAAGCATGGTCTTAAAAATCCACTTATGAAATAAAAAAACTTAGGCTTTACATGGTTTATTTCAAACACAACCGAACTGAAATGTATTCGCTTGATTTCATCTTCTACACATATACATACTGAATAATAAATAAAGTCCCCGGCTGTGTCAATCTGTCTGTATGTTTACAATAATCTCAAAAACTACTTACTGGATTTACATGAGGTTTTCAACAATAGATAGGGTAATTTACGAGGAAAGTTTTTATCTTTTATTTTAAGTGTAAACTAGTTGAAGTATGACAATAATTACAATAATTACAGCAGTTTAAAACACTGTTAAAAAGAAGCTGATACAGAAAGCCTACTATACTCTTGAAGATTATTTAGAAGATAAGAATGTGTGGATATAGCTCTCTTTGAACCTGTACAAGACAGTAACGACTTAATGTAAATAGTATTACCAATTATATTTTTAAAAAGAGCAACCGCCGAGTTTCTTGCTGGCTCTTCTCGGTAGGAACAGCTTTCCGAACCAGCAGTAGAGTTGACGATTCAAAAGCATTTGTTTACAAGTTTATTTAAATAAAGAATATTTTGAATTTGAATTAATATTTCGGAAAATAAACTCATTTTCATCGAAAATACTGACTAATACATTCAAGATATAACAAAATATACTTTGCGGAGTATTAGACGATTATACTTCTAAATTATGAAAGATTACTGTTCATAATGGACACCGCCTTATGTTTATAATGGAGTTATCTAATTTATGTTTAGTTATCAGTGACTAATACAAGAACATTTCCAAATATGGCTTCGCATTTACAATGAAATATTAAATGTTTCTTCGTAACTTCACACATTTTTTTATTCCAACAATAAAAATTAGCGTAGTTGGAACTATGCCATAACCATTAACTATGGATGAGTTTATTATCAAAAACCTGTCAACCCATGACTAACAGTAACCAACCGTACGAAAACATTGAAATGTATAATTTTAGAAAACCCACGTATTTTGAAATATTGAACTACAATGGGCGTTGTCTGAGTGGAGTACGTAGTAAATAAGTCAACCCACGTGAAAAACCACGAGATTAACTCTTAGTGTAAATTTATAATTTTGAACAATAGGATGCTTAAGCTAATATTCAGATACAATTTGCGATGTCCAGAAGCAATACACAGAACATTATCTACCAATAATATGCGACTCAATAATAGTTCCTTGAAACATGTTATTTTAGAGTACGATGAATTTTAGACACAAAAAATTTAACGGTCAGTTAATTCATTACTAAAGAAAGTGTGTGAGATGTAAATTCGTAAAACAGTACAAGAATAACCTAAAATTAGCATATTTTCTTAGCTCCTAGAAATCTAACAAGTATACTATATATATTCGCTGATTTTCACCTAGCAAGTAACACTAAGTAAGCTTACTTTAAATAAACAACAATATTTAAAACTGAAAGTCATATGGCGGTAGCAAATACCATATGCTTGCGTTATTTCAATCTTGACTGGATGGACGATTTATATTTGGAAGTTCTTCATACGATTTACTTAAAGTTTTCATACGGTTTAAACTCAAAATATATTAGTGTTCTGCTGCTGAAATAAAGCCGTGTGGTATCCGGCCGAGTAGAATAGACCACCATCTTTCTTACCGAGGTGTCGTAAAATACGATTAGGGTAAGTTGGCGTCAGACAGGCGGTCGTAAAATACGAGCCAAATAATGTGACAACATGTTTGTAATATGTTGTGCCGACCCCACTTAGAGTGGAATAAGAGCATGAGGATATATATATTCTGCTGTTGAAATAAGAAAGCTGAGTTTTACTAAGAAATATGAGTGTTTCGAATTTTTATATATATAAATATTTTTAAATACTTTTCCACTGATTTTAGCGTTTTACTAGTTTTATCTAAATGACAAGTATATTAAAGTTTACTAGTTTAAAATAACCAAAAAGAATTAACTTTTTCGTAAATCCAGGATATTCCAGGAAAACAGATTTTACGATAACCTTGATTCCAACAACACTCAGATAAAACAACAAATCTGTAAGATTTACGTGTGACGCAAGCGGCGCGCACACATTTAGTGAAAATTCATTATCATTTGTAAAGTGCCTACAGATGATATTGGTACTTGCATCATGAAAGCGTTATCCACGACACATAAAGATAGGCTAAAACAGATGGCCCGTTATTAACACTGACTGGCACAGTTTTCTATAAACACTTAAGAATAAAAATCGTTAAACGGACACTAACTCTAATGAAATAGCTATATTCATCAGGAGTTTTATTTAACAAATATTTGAAGACACGATGTGGCATATTGAATAGAAACAATATAACAAATTCAAATAATTCTTTATTCAAATTGGCTTATACAAGCACTTTCGAATCGTCAAATTACAATGAAGCTACGACTGGTTCGGAAAGGTGCTCTTACCGAGAAGAACCAGCAAGAAACTCGGTGGTTACTCTTTTCAAACTTGAGTATTACAATAATGGCTTAATTAATTAAGAACAAATTCAATATAATCTAGTACGTAGCTTATTGCAATTTAAAACCAAGCTACAACAAACAATCCTACATCTTCATGGTTTTTATACACCATCGTAAAGAAACCTAAATCACCTAGTGGTTTTGTGGTATGTAATCAGAAGAATAGACATGGCAGCAACTTTCGTCGATAACTGGACCAGTGTCAATATTTTGTAAGAGGTAGTTCTGTTTGTTTATACGGGACGGTGCTTTCCACAATGAGAGGTAATTTAATATGCAGCCAAAGATATTAACAGCTAATAGAAGCAGTATTATATTATTTTTTACAAAATTTTAAACGGGGATCGCAAGGAACAACATGTTTTTTTCAGTATTGAGAATTAAATGCTTTGAGTGATTTGTAACCTTGTTGTAGTAGGATACATAATGAGGGATGAAAATTTTGCGACCAAACGATTGAATAAGAATGTGGACGAATATATTTCTAGAGAAGTCGAAAGAAATTTGTATAGATTATGTGAAGTGAATATGATTATAAAAAGTTGCGCCAAAAATGACGAATTACACGCTTTTAGCGTCTTATAAAACATCCACATTTAATACGCCAAGATATTTATATAGAATCATTGTTAAACAGGAAATTCCATAATTATAGTATCTAAAATTTTCACAATGATTTTAGCAGCGAGTCTTAGGTCAATTACTATTTTTCGAAATCAATTATGACAGTCTATTTATTTTACATTTCGACTAATGAATATATAACTTTAAATTATAGATACATATGATTGCCATATACGCGGAATGGTTTAAATAGATAATTAAACCGTTTAAGACTTCAAATATGAACAAATTCGACAATGGAAATTTCTAGCGCGCACTTTATTTGACGTCTGTTCTTTTCTTTAGGGAGTTGTTATGTAAGATAACTTTTATATGTAATAAATTGGTAAACTAGCTTATGACAGTCGACAGTAGCGGGGTGTCCCATTGGAATAGTATTTATGTTCGCCTGTCGAATAATAGATGATGTATGAATTGTTGTAGTTCCCACCATGTGGTATCCGGTTTAGTAAAATAGACCTCCCTCTTTCTTACCGAGGTGTCGTAAAATACGACAGAGGTAAGTTGACGTCAGGCAGGCGGCCGGTCGTAAAAACGCAGCCAAATCATGTGACAGCATGTTTATAACATGTTGTGCCGACCCCACTTAGAGTGGGATAAGGGCAGGAAGATGATGATGTATGAATTGTCGTAGTAGGGTTGTGCATTGCCGTAATTCCTTACTTAGAATCGACAAGGTTCCTTTTTTGTCCGTATCATATTTTTATGCTACAGTGCTAATCTGTAGCATAAGTAAATTATAAATATAAAAACATAGTATTTTTTGAGAAGGGATGAAAATCATGCGGACAAACGATATTAAATATGTAAGTGGATGGATATGTAACTGGAGGGACGCCGAAAAAGATAGTGATTGATAATATTGATAGTGATTGATAATAGGAGAGAATGGAAGAGAAAAACATTTTGTGCCAACCCCACTTAATGTGCTAAAAGGGCAAGAGAATGATAAGTATGTTGTAACAACAAGATCGCTATTAAGAAAGCTCGTCAGCAGTAAACGATGAAAAGATCTAGAAGTGTATGTACGTAATCGAATATATATGAAGAGATCCGTCTAAAAACTAGTTAATCAATACGACCCTCCGTTTTCTGACGCTGAAAAGGCGATGAGATTGATTTGAGATTGCTTTCGCATCAAAAAAGGTAATGTTAGTATACTCCTATTGGCTGGACAAGAGCCTTCAAGAAGGTTGCGAGCAGTCGACATTTCTTTCCACTTCGAACCAATATCGATGATATTTGGCACAATTATTCCTCATACACCGGGTTAACATATACGCTATAGAAATCCTGTAATTCTACAGGAACAGGATGACAATGAAAGGGGCCATCTATTATCAACCTATC
This sequence comes from Morpho helenor, assembly GCA_029227775.1. Classification (NCBI taxonomy): domain Eukaryota; kingdom Metazoa; phylum Arthropoda; class Insecta; order Lepidoptera; family Nymphalidae; genus Morpho; species Morpho helenor. Next base: position 9,552,213 of record JARGCU010000006.1, read on the forward strand.
ACGCGACAACAGTCCACGCAGCGAGTAAGCTAATTAAGCCACAAATTTATATTTGTAAAGAAAACAGACAGTACTTCAGTAGCAATTTACAATACACTTCCTGGACATAAACATTACGTACAGTGACGTCACGAGATAATTCAATTTGTTATATTGATTCATCGTAAAAGATCGTCATTATCTGATATATCTTATCGGCAAATTAAACGTAACAATTACTAATGCAGAACGTTTAAACAATATTATCTTGACGATTGTCTTGCTTTACTTTCATCAGTACATTGTTTTAATGAGAATTATCTTTTTTTATTGTCTATCGCATTATTATAATATGTAGGTTATCGCATTAAACTAACAATAATTATAATATGGTTGTAAATATACGTTAAACTTACCAACCATTAATTAAATAATCTTAAGGATAACTTATTGGCACCTTTTCATAAACGATTAAGCGAGAGCACTATCATGTAGAGGGCGTCAGTAAAAAAAGCACGCACGCACTTACGCACGCACGCACGCATTCACGCACGCACGCACACACGCACACACTATAATTATAACTATGTTCGCACATGCGAAAATGGATATTTTTCTAATCTATTCTTTATGCTGACTTTCTCTACATTTATATTTTATTTTAAATTATATTTCACATTATAAATTATGTAAAGTAATAAATGAAATCTTAATTCTTAGATTTAAAAAAGTAAATTATATAAATCAATTATAATAAAAAATAATCCATAGTAATATTATAAAAGAGAAAGCGTGTCTGTCTGACACGCTTCTCGGCTAATCTTCTGGAACAATTGAAGCTTATATATATGGAAATAAAGTTTTCCGTCGGGAATAAGAAAAAAATATTATGAAGGAACTTAACTCCAAAGTCTACAAAAAACACGATTTTTGTTTGGGAACATAAAAAAACACATACCACATAGTTTAACACTTAAATTGCCGCGAACGAAAACACGGGTATAGGTATTAACATTAAAAATACGTAAATATATACATTACAAATATACATAACAAGCAAAAGCTAGTAAAGTATAAATAAATATAGTATTAACTGGAAATAAAAAAAATAATATAAATATATAGTATTTAAGCAAAATCATAATTCGTAATGTAAGAACAGAAGATAAAGAGACAAGAAGAAACAAAAAGATAAAGATTATCTTCTTGTACAAATGACTGTCTCAATGAGAATAAAATTATAAAAGATTACGGTAGCAAAATGCCATTATGCAATATTTGTTTTTATCTAAACAAGATTAATCAGTAAAACGGAGGTTTCTTGCAGTTGTGCAACTACTATTTTATGTAATATTTGTTTGCTTTATCGCTTACTTAATTTAAACAGAAAATATATAAAATTACAAATAAAATACAAATTAATGGTACGCAGTTAGGATGATTCATCTTAGGTAGGCCGACTTGAACCTATAATGTCTATTGTCTACGCTAGACACCGATTGTCATGATGGTGAAAATTGCACGTGGATTTAAGTTATACATGTTCTAGCAACTGCTAGAACATGTATAACTTAAATCCACGTTTAAAATAACACTAAAAACGGAAAGCTAGGTCATTATAATATATAACTATATATTATAATGACCTAGCTTTCCGTTTTTAGTGTTATTTTAAATTTAAAATACGAAGCTTGGAATGGCTTGGAAATTAAATTATAAATCTAGACCAAAGTCTGTTCGTTTATCTTTTTTTTTTCATTCAAGCATTAAGGTGTTGGAATGGCGATCCCGCACCGGAAAACGCAGCAACGCTAGACCCTCTACGTTTCTACGTTAGGAGCTGATAAATTCAAGCGGGGCAAGATAGTGTGGCGTGGAGACCCCATTATAGTATAGAGACCTATGTCCAGCAGTGGACGTCCATCGGTTGAAGAAGATTCATGCATATAATACTTTTATATTATTCGTGTATTCTGCGTTTTCCAAACATACACCGCTATAAGTAAAACTATTTTCAAATCTATAACGTCACATTCCCTAAACTTCCAGAAAGTTGACACTCTGATCGCGTTATCGCCCCACGTGTGCCCGCTTTAATGATATTTCGAATGACGTGAGTTCAATCCAATTCCCATTCGTCCCAAGCCATATAAGTTCCAGGTGGTATTAACGAAATGAAACCTTATGGCGTTGGTGACAACGCTTACGCAGTTAAGGTCAAAGTTAAATTAGTAATACGTCAGAACGATTAGTTTTTAAATTTAGAAATCTATCGGTTTATTACATAGCGGCAGACGACCTATTTTTCTGATACATGCTGAAAGAATAATTACTTAATTTTGCGAAATAAGAAAAGCAAAAGAAGTTCTACGAGCATCCAGAAACGTCAACTTGAAAGTATAAGTTAAAAACTTAGGCTCAAGTCGTGTGTATTAGAGGACTTCAGTAGTATCACAGATTTTGCGAGATAGAGTAAATGTAACTCTATGACCGTAAAAGAACCACCATGTGTGTCAGTTTAAACCTTGGTTCACGTCATGTGTAGTGTAGGATTATTGTAGTACCACCAACTTTGCGAAATAGGTGTAAAAGAAGTTCTGCGAACATTAAGGAACGCTATCCTGAGATCGTGAATGAAAACCCTGGCTCACGTCGTGTGTAGTGGAGTACTTTAGTAGTATGACCCGATTTGCAAAATAAGAATAGTAAAAGGAGTTCTACGAGCATTAAGGAACGCTATCCTGAGATTATGCATTAAAACCTTGACTCACGTCGTGTGTAGTATTAGAGTATTTCAGTAGTATGACCGATGTTGCGAATTGATAATGGTAAAAGAAGTTCAAGGAAAGTCATCTGAGACTGCGAGGACTAAGGTAGCGTCACGTTGTGTGCAACAAAGAACTTTATTGTTATCACCGATTTTGCGAAATAAGAAGACTAAAAGGAACCCTACTTAACTAATACGGAACGCTAACCTGAAAGTGCGAGGTCAAACCTAGCCCACATTGTATGTAGTGGAAAACTTTAGTTAGTATCACCGTTTTTTTTAAATAGGAATATAAGGGATCGCAATCTTGAGAGTACAAGATCAAACCTAGGTTCATGTCGCGTGCAGTGGACGTCAGTATAACCTTTATTAGTCATCGTTCCATATGAAGAGTCCTTGATAGAATAACTAGAGCTAAACCAGTACGCTGCTCCAATGCAGTTTGGCAGGTTTCAAATACCGGGAATTCCCTAGGATGATATCATAAAGGATTCATCAAGTTTTTCTTGAATATATTAGGTATTTAGAAAAATAATCTTAACTAATATCATAAACTAGCAATTGCCAGCGGCTCCGCTCGCGTGAAAAGATTAAAACCGTATTGTTGTATTTTGATTACCATATTATTTACAACTTTTAGAGAGGAATCAAACTTTCTATCCAATATAGAGAGGAGGCCTAGCCCAGCAGTGGTATAATAACAAGCCGTTACTTATGCATTATTTATTTACCAATAACATAGTCACTTTAAATACTCCACAATGTTAAGTAATTTATTATTTATTTTAGTTATTAAGGGATCTTCTTTTTATCTGTTATGTTTACAAAATTATTTACTGGTGCAAATCTTTAAGCTTTAGGCTTATGTAAATTTATGAAAAGAAGCAATCGTTGCAAACGAGATAAATTATTTATCAAGCAATAATATAAATCTCAAAATGTAAATCTCAACTAGTCCGTATCACGTGTGCAGATGTCATATAACGACAATGTTATCATACTTCAATAATCCGTGATCTTAAATAAATTTTATCGAAACATGCTACGTCACATGATAGTAGTTCAGATAAGGCAAAAAAAAGATATATCCTAGATACAGGGCGTGCAGAAAAATTCAGAAATAAGATAGAACCAGTATGAAATTAACAGTAGAGAATAAGTAAAACGGGTAAAAAAGCTTCGGGAGGCAATATATTGCGAATTATAGCAACATAATTCTATAATAACTTTTGTATTATGGAATTCCGAAAAGTAACGCCTACTTATATAAATTACCTTGGTCTCGATGAATTTGCGCATATTATTTATTTTATTTTAATTTATATAAGCTGTGACAACTGAACGGTGACACTGTGCCTATCTTGAGGGGGTCACACGATTCATACCGAGTGAAGCACCCATGAGTTTTTCTGTTAAAACTTTTGTGTCTTAATAGATCTTTGCAATTTATGGCACGCTTTTCGGTTAATGAAATCATTGTGAGGAAACCTGTATATCTGTAAAGAATTTTGGCGATATGTGTAACCTACCAACACGGATTGAACCAGCGTGGCTTTAGCACCCATCGCGTGGAATAAAGCATCACAAGGTTTTTACCGCGTAAATTACACGCGAGAATTTAACCATAATTTACTATTAAACTTAACCTTCCTCAAGAATATCACTACGTTTTAGTAAAACCTGTACAAAAATCCCTTCAGTAAATTTTAAGAAAATCAATCACAAATACACAGACACAGTTTGGGGACGTTGTTTTATAATACGAGTATGTATGGATACAGCATTTGGCGTAACGGTGCTAGGTTTGTGGGCTACAATAACGCTTTATCAAAACTGAAATCACTATTCAAAACACGCAATTATATAAATAATTCAGGACATTCATATAAAAGGTGACTAACCTACATATGGCACGCAACATTTTATAGCAAATATTGAATCCACCTCGCTAACATTATCGCTGTCTCATTGACCAATTATTTTTTAGCAGCCATTTCGAATCCTGTCTAAACAAGTTCACAGAGAAATCCGCTAACTGACAACGATGACTCAGGCCTACATTATTAATGTATTGACTTGTTTTGTACTTACTTTTACCTGTTACTGAGTTGATGAAATTTTAATCAGTGGAAAAAATCTAACGTAGGGAACGTTTCATAATTTACACTATAACATCAATTATAAGTAAGAATATTACGAGAATTATTCATCATCCCCATGCCCTTACTCCACTCTAAGTGGGGTAGGCACAACATGTGTTAAATGATGTTGTGCCTACTGTTGTAAGTTGATTTGTCTAGATATTTTACGACCGTTTAGTGGCGTTAAAGATTTTTTTTAACTGTTGAGTTCTGTTTCGAGGGGAATTCGAGACCAGACTGAGTCATAGCAACGCGTGGCCAGAAAGCTTGTATTTTATAATTACGTACTATACGACAGAAAACATTAACAGAAACATTAAGCGAAGTGTCTTTATCTGACACAACCTTAATGTTACAGGCAAGGATGCAAAAACAAATTGCTAAATAGTATTGAAGTCAAGTCGGTTAAGGTTATTTATTAGCGACCAAATAATGTAACATTAACGGGTCTGACGATACCAATAACGATGTTGTTAAAGCACTTATTCAGTTTAAAGGAGCAGAGGTTTCTTTTGAGAAAGACATTATATCAAACGAATATGACCCGGCTTGTGCAACGTAAGATATATTACTTCTCAACGATTCTGAGTAAATCTACTAAGAATCGTTGAGTAAATCTCCTCTTGGTCACCTATAACAAGGATATTGGATCATCATTGAATGCTGCAGATTGATTGACACTCCTAAACGATATTCTGCAATTTTTACAACGCAAACCTAATTTCGCAGAAAGAGTAATTCTATTTTTAAATTGTATAAGTAATGATTTTAAAGAAATGTGATAACCGAAAAGATACAGCGTGAATCTTACCAGGGAGTCGAGGGTTACCCCGGACAGACACTGATGGGTTTTGGATGTGCTTAACTGATATTTAAAATTTATAACACGCTTTCGGTGTGGGAAAGCATCGTGAAGAAATCTGCATCTCTGATGATTCCTGGGATATGTGCAATCGACGAATATCTGAGCAATATAAGATACCTAAGATCTAGCATTTCCCTTTAAAAATAGAGAGGAGGCCTATGTCTAAAGTATACATAGATGCTTAGTGCAGTGGAATTAGTAACAAGTAATTTCTTTCCTTTTTTAAAAGATTTTATTCAACTTGTAATGTAAGTATGTGAAGGTGGATTCTCGCAAGTTAAATTTGACCCACTTAACTTACCTTAGTCGTATTTTACGACACCTCGGTAAGAAATAAGGTTGGTCTATTCTACTAAACCGGATACCACACGGTGGGTCAACTTACCTTAGTCGCATTTTAGGACACCCCGGTAAGAAATGTGGTTGGTCTATTCTAGTCAGCCGGATACCACACGGCTGGTCGACTTACCTTAGTCGCCTGTTACGACACCTCGGTAAGAAATGAGGTTAGTACTATTCTATGCAGCCGGATACCACACGGCTTAATCATTTTGGATACATAGCTATCGAAATAAATCTTACCAAGCCTGAGTTCACCAAAGTTCCCGCAGCCAATCTTCTTGCCGACGCGGAAGTTGGGCCCGACCATAAGGACGCCCGAAGACGAGGTGACCGAATGTCGCGACGTGTGCATCGCGCTACCTCCCACGCCTCGCCCACCCACCGCGCCTGTCGCGCTGCAATACACGCACCCTTAAAATCAACTATATTTCAATCAATCAACATAGATTAGAAAAGGAGGCTGTAATTCTCTTATTAATGATTGATTAGTACAAAGTATGTGAATTCCATGTGTTTCGATTGTGTTTGTTATAGCCTATTATTTCTATGCAACCAACCGATGAATTTAGGTAGGTTATAGTCGAAGTATATTACGACAGTTGGTTGGATATGTGATTTTTCCTGTTGTGAAAATTTTGTCTTTGTGATTTTTTGTGAAAGAAAATAAAAAAAACACAAAATTTCCATACCCGTAGGCCATAAGTCGTCCACAGCCCACCATCGAGATATTTAATTTCTGAATAATAAATTCATAAAATCATTACACATTCAATGTAGTGAACATATAACAACACAGGATGGCCAAAAAATTTTGCAACATCTAATAACATCAGGTTAAGAGTTAATAGAATATAAGATAGAATATGATTGTAGCTTACAAATTTTGGTATAAATTTTTTGAAAAAGCAAGCCTTCTTTTCAGTGATGCATTCAGCTGGTGTGTAAGATGTATAAAATTATATTTTTTTATAGACAAATGTCCATGTAAAATTTTATACAGACGTAACATAACGTAACGACATACATTCTCTTATCCGTAAAAAATTAATAATATGTTTTTCATTGTTATTACAATTAATTAAATATCTAATAAGGCAATTCAAACAAAATACATTTTTATTATAGGTAAGAATTATCGTTTTATCGTGTTACAATTTTTAAGTATAAGATATACAGATAAAATATATACAAATATGTACGTAAGATATAAAAAAATATTTAAATATTCAATTAAACGAAAATCTTAAAATTACAGTCGTACAAAAAAAATACGAATACCATAACAGTCTATATATTTAAACCTATTTAAGATACAATCTCATATATTTTTATGTAATGTGATAACTATTTAACTAATCTTATTAAGGAAAATATACAAGTTTACATAATTAACCTAAATTATTTACACATATTTTTTTAATATTATAAAATACAACCTAAACGGAAATACCTTATTGAAGTTACGATCTAGGCAAAATGCTAATAAGCAACTTAAAGCTAACCTAAACGTATGAATCAAAAATAGGTAAATCCTAAAGTCACAATCAAATTCAGCTAATTTTTAATATTTGTATTACAGTTTGCAGGAAACGTTAAGATTGATATTACTTAAATCACAGTGATTAAAGCTGTGTTTAATATTTTTTATTTGTCGAAACTCCAAAAATTAAACACATAAAAAAATCATTTTACTCAATTTTTATTATTTTGGATGTAGCTAGGTTTGATTCTAACCCCCTCATATATTTTAATGTATTTAATACTATTAAATACTTTGGAGAATTCCATGATAAACAAGGAACAATGAATATATCTCGGTTAAGCCCGCGAAAATTCAAGAACTTAAGAGGCGAACAATAATTGAACTCTGGCTACCTGTGTGCTTAGTGTTAGTTTTTCAATTTTCAAACTAGTCGATCGCGTTAGCATAACATCAATTTGTATGGCGCTGAAACAGCGGTTACTAGATGTCGCTGTTGTAGAGTCATACGCTATAGTCGCTTGCCACGACATCCCATTCCCGTTTTTACTCATAAAATGTATAAAACAAACTTAGGGCATTAAAAATTAAAACAAACTCCTTGTTACCCAGGATGTGCAAGCAATTTAACGAATTTGTCAGTAAGAATACCTCAATAGATATTAGTGATAAATTAAATTTATTCAAGAAACACTTATACAAAGCTTTGCATTGAGGACGGACGTAATTTGTACATCCATATTTTCCCTAAGTTTGTTAGACTTCATATTTTCATTTTTTTTCTATTTTTTCAATTTTTATCGTTATATTCCCTAGAATATAAGTTCGCTACGCAACGCTATAATGCAATTTGCTACAAAACAACTGCAAACTGCAAAAGTTGAATTCGGTCACTTTAATACTAAGCGTGCGATATATTTAACACTCTTGTTCTAGATCCTGAAATTCGTCGAAGACGAGAAACAAGTAAATAGTAAATGTTTTACCTCAACAATTGTTTATGAGAGTCCAAATAAAAATAAACATAGTGGTCCTTGTAACTTTTCGACGATGTCGATCTTAGAGAAACTTTAACATACTTATTAACCTTCATTGTATAAAAATTTAGTAATCGATACTATTTAACTACAGTTTTTCATGTACACTAACACTTATTAACTTTCCCAAAAGAGATGCACTAAATATGAGTACATTCACTTTTAGATAAACAAAAAGAACCGAATGTATCAATGACGTCATATCGTTCTATAGATATCATCACCACAGCCTATTGAAATTTCTTATCCTTTGACAAGCAAACTTTTTTAGAAAGTAAATGTAACCTGTTTTACAAAAACGCTACTTCTGGTATCTTTTTCGAATATGGAGGGAAACTGTTTGCAGTAAGTACCTGCCAACCATAGGTTTTTCAACCCATGCATATTCTATGTGACTGGCCTGCATTGATTCACATTCGACACTCTCTCCTTGGGTCGCACATTTTACACCCAAAGGAGGTGAAAAATCTCGCTGCCAAGAAGATCCTGGATTCTTGGAGGATACCTGTATTGGTAGCGAAATGTAAGCAATGGCGATCACAATAGATCAGCAATGGTTAAAATGATCCTGAGCCTTCAGGCCCTGCATAGCCGCTGCTCCTAAAAGAAGAAGTACCGGCCTGATACTATCTTACTGCAGGACATAGGCCTCCTGTTGCCTTTTGGAGATAGTTTTGGAGCTTAAACCCACAACACTGCACCAATGCGGATTAGTCAGTTACACATATACCCAAAATCCTCTAAAGCTATGCAAGTTTTCTCACAATGTTTACCTTTACAGAAAAGCATGTGATAAATTGCAATTAGAAACATTACTTTCAACAGACAATTTATTGGTGCCTGCCCGAGATTTGAACCCGTGTCTATAAACCCTACAACGCAGTTAAAGCAGATATCGCTACTTTATCGGCGAATCATGCGACCGGTATTCAAAAGATTTCGTTTTTATTATTAATTATAGTGAAATTTTATCGATAATTCGTCATGAAAATCCTCAAAGTAACGCCTACTTTTATAAAAATAGAAATGGACATTATTTTAGATATCTACAATGTTTTTATTTGAATGCGTTAATATATCCCTACCAATGGTGAATACGTTGATAAGTCGACTTACGTCCTTTTATGTGTTTATTCATAATAGGCTTTAGGAATGCCTTATTTAGATGGTGATTATTTCAATGAAGTCGATGTCTTTAGTAACGCAAATACAAACTTGTGAATATTTAAATAACTCTCTTGAACGTATACTAAACGTAAACATGTATATCACTGCTCTGAGAAGTGTCCTTTTTTGGACTTGTTCAGTTATTCACAAAAAGATACGGTTATGTTCGAATCTACCATTCAACTTGCGACGTTTTTCGGACAAACCAACTGGCTAAACAAAAGTACACTGCGTCAAAATTAAATACTGCGGCATTTATTAAGTAATATTGCTCAACGAATGCCGTGTGGTATCCAGCTATAATATAAGATATAGGTATAAGATAAGAATAGCTATAATAAAACAACATAGTTACAACTATTCTTACATTAAATCCGTCAATCTAATTTACCCGTCGGCAAATCTTCCCCGAAACCCAAAGCGTATTTAATTTCATTTAAATTGTTCAAATTAAATTAAATATGCTTTGACAACCAAATAAGTGTCATAATTAACTTAACTTAATCACATCAGCTAGTACTAAGTCTTCCTTCCCTACATTAGTTTGTAATTATGTTTAACATTTAACAGCTACATATAACGAATTAGAATTTAGTAATTTCGTCTTTAACATTTATTACAAATAACGTTTTATTATTTAAGGTTAATAAAAAAAAACCGTTGTTAATAAAAAACAGTTCAACCTTACCTAATCAATTTAAATTCAGTTATTTTAACATTTATATTTCACTAGCGACTTTTTTTGCATCGACTTTCGTATTAAAATATCATTAAATATTTACATATTGTTTTTCCTATTCCCATTTTCAGGTTTTTTATCCTATACGTTATGTGAGCTTCATTTAACAAATTTCATCAATATCGCTCCTACGGATTATCCGTAAAAGCGTAACATAGAGACAGAGAGACATTGCGCATTTATAATATTAATATTGATTTAAAATTTCATCATTCCTGACCTGCCTATGGCTGCCTCTATTCTAGTATTAATAACTCTTTAGATAAAATTAAGAAGAAAACAATCTGGTGTTAAATGTACGCCGATAAACAGCGAGATTTAGTTATTGAAACGTGATTGGATAAGAGTGCACTGACATCACTACAGTTCAAGGTTGGATTTTCTAGAGCATAAGAATATTATGAAAACTGTTTCATAGTAACTTTGTATTATTTAGCGGAAGTAATTACGATACTATCGTATAGTTTACACACGTGTATACATAATATAGTAAATAGCGGGGACGCAAAATTGTTCTTTACAGCGAAAGGAGGGTAAAATGCGATTTATATTATAACTATACAAAATATTTAAAAAACTTTTTCGCAGGACTATTTTGTTATAATTTCTAATGAATTACTATTATTCCTATCGAAACTGAAATTGTAATATAGAACTTAATATTAAGAGCCTGTTAGCTTATTCGGAACATATCTGACCCATATCTCGGAATTTAGCGTTTCTCAGGTTTCTGAAAGGCTTATTCGGCACTTAAAGTCCCTAATAAGTTAACTGGTAGATCATGTGGCTGTTATGTTGTTTATCTGCTGGATAGCAAATACCCATTTCAAAATGGCCGCGATTTTTTTTAATTTTTCACTTTTTAGTCTCTTTTTTGAGACATTTATCTGTTACTTAGTTTATTTGTCGGTTACCTATCCGACACTTTATCAGTAACTTGTGAAACAGGCCCTAAGACTTGTTTACTTTTGTACATATAAATTAGACACTACCAAACCTACCTACTACTATATTGTATATATCTATTCCAATATACTATCAACTTGATTGTAGCAAAATATAAGATTTGCTGTTGCATAATAAGCTATTACGTGAGTAAAAATTATTGCAAAAAATATTGCGTGTCCCCTCAAAATTTTTCCTCAATGTGAATCGCGTTTTGAGGTTTCGGTAGAAACAGTAACGTCTCCTACTTTAAGAGGAAGGTGATTTCAGTTCAATATACATATCTCTGTTAGTTTAATTTATAGTTAGTTTTAGTTTAATTTATCTGATAACAAAAAAAATGCCGAATACGCCTGCAAATGATAATAATAATGGAACTAGATCTAATATAAGGATTTAATTGTTAATGTATCTATAATATATCGTTGGTGTATCAAATAAATAAATAATAAATCTTTGAGTGAACCATGGATAACCTTTAAAATTTAATATAGATAATAATTGTATTGTCAGTTAATTGAGAATAGGAATACATAAACATACCACAAATGAATCCATTAGTACCTGGTTGACCGACCCTTGCTCGGTAATCTTTTACAAAATAAAAAAAACTTAAAAAAATAATTGGGTGGGTGGGGATCGATCCTAGGTATTTTCATTTCTAGAGACTACCCATTCCCCGAATAAGCTACGCTGACTTGACGGTTTTCGGCAAAAATAGTGTGTGTTTTATAAAGACAGGGATAAAACGATTTTTTTTAACTAAAACCTAACTAGATTTGGCAAAAACTCCTGCATGCTGAATTTCAGGAAAATCATCAATCAGGTAAGTCGACCCGCCGTGTGGTATCCGGCTGAGTAGAACAGACCACCCTCATTTCTTACCGAGTTGTCGTAAAAGGCGACTAAGGTAAGTTGACCAACCGTGTGGTATTCGGTTAAGTATAATAGACCACCCTCTTTCTTACCGAGGTGTCATAAAAATACGACTAAGGTAAGTTGAGATCAGGCAGGCGGCCGGTCGTAAAATACATAGCCAAATCATGTGACATCATGTTTATACCATGTTGTGTTAACCTGTCCCCCCGATCCCCTCTCCCGCTTGCCATACATCCATCCACAGTCATATTACTCCATACTAATATTATAATGCGAAAGTCTATATGTCTGTTACGCTATTTTGGCTAATCCGCTAGACCAATAATTATGAAATTTGGCACAATTATAGTTTATACACCGGGGTAAGGGATTAAAAAAAATCCAGTAACAGCAAAAGACATACATATTCTAGCTTTACTAAAATTAGAGTTCGTTTCTCTAAGGATGCCAGGCCTTCTACGACTTCTATTCAGAGCGCCTATATCATTAGGCAATAAAAAAATTAATACTAAACTTCGATATATAAACAAATCTGTATTCCGCACCATAAAAATATCCTATTAAATAATCACAAGCCCATTTAGTATGTAAGCAATGAATACATAAGTTCGTTTCCACTAATTGAAATTTAATGGTCTTCGCTGATTTCTTTATCTAAGGCGTTTAACACTCTCTGACTAAATTGTAAGTAGTGATGCATGTTATAATTATGTAACATACATACCATAAGCATAATTTATGTTAAAAATAGACGAAAAAAGGACAACAAAATGTAACATAAATGTTCAATACATACTGTATTTATTATACATGTTGATCTTACAAATACAGAATTGTATTATTTTTTGTTTATTAATCTTTTATGACATATGAAGTACTACCGGAATATTATCGTACCACCCTCATTTCTTACCGAGGTGTCGTAAAAGGCGACTAAGGTAAGTCGACCCGCCGTGTGGTATCCGACTGAGTAGAATAGACCAACCTCATTTCTTATCGAGGTGTCGTAAAAGGCGACTAAGGTAAGTTGATCCACCGTGTGGTATCCGGTTTAGTAAAATAGACCACCCTCTTTCTTACCGAGGTGTCGTAAAATACGACTAAGGTAAGTTGACGTCAGGAAGGCGGCCGGTCGTAAAAACGCAGCCAAATCATGTGACAGCATGTGTATAACATGTGCCGACCCCACTTAAAGTAGGACAAGGGCAGGAAGATGATCATATGAAGTAACGGAATCACGTGATTTTAGGCATAGTTATATACTAGGTTCTATATTGAGTGATGGAAGGATGAGTTTCAAACTACTTTTTCTCTTGGCGATGTATGTATGTTGTGCGAATTATGTCATTTATTCTGTGATATATATTAACACCAGCTTCTACCCGCAACGTCATTCGCGTGGACTGTTGCCGAGTGATAGGTTGATAATAAAGGGCGCTTTCCAATATCATCCAATTCCTGTAGAAGTAACAGGATTTCTAATGTTAACCCGGTGTATAAAGTTAATAATTGATCTAAATTTCATCGATATTGGTTTAGCGGGTTCGCCGTGAAAGAGTTACAAACATACTTCCATACTCACAAACTTTCGCAATTATAATATTAGTAGGGTATTAACAAAACTTTTTAAAACTATTATTTTAAATATAAATTATATACGTATTGTAAACATAAGTTTTATAATGAAAAATAAATTAATATTTTTATTCTATTCTATTCGCAAGTTATCAAAACTACGAGGGCTGTTATCAAACAAATACATAACCCTAGAAGTCCTCTACAGCAATTATTTTTTTATTTATTTCTTTTTATACATATATTTAGAAAAGAGATAGAATAATTAAAAAAGCACATGTATAAAGGCGAGAAAAAGAAAAAGTTTATTTAAATTTAACTATTTAATCTAGTAATTAATTTTGGTAATATAAATAGATGAAAAGATGCTACTAATCTATAATTACTTAAGACAATTTAATGAAAAGAGTACCGTTAATATACCCGATAAGTATTTATCGAGATCTAGACCGGAGATATTTACCTTATCAGTAGTCATTAAATACGTTAGATTTGGCTCTTAGTGTACTATTAAGGATTAGTTAATTTAATAACATTATAGTGTGCCGCAACAATGCAGTTTGTCGAATCAATGAATAACATAAACATAGTTAAAGCCAGGTTTATCGCTCAAGTATTTACCTAAACATAATATAAAAACCCCAGTATTTACTCCATATGTATATGACAAAATTTTATATATATCTTAGACATACGAGAAGTCGCAAAAATTTCGTTATTCCTGTATTGCGATCTAGTATAATAAACAACTCATTCATTGGTCTCGGTATTTTTTTCTACAATAAAAATCCGCAATCCATACTAGACCCAGTCTACAGAAAGGTTCAATTTAAGAGTAAGAAATATGTTTATACGTAAAGCATATTGAAGCTTATTTGGATGATAAAAATACCTGAAGAAACCATCAAGAATAAATATTAAAGGTTTTAAGGGATGTTGTGTTATTTACGAACATATTGAACAAGCTTATGCTTAGCTTACAGAAAAAGTTTCGACTTAGTTTTAACGTAACTTCACCACTTCCGGTGTAAGATATCATGCTATGACTTATGTATGGCGAAAAAATAATGATACGTAGTTGTTTAAAAAGAAAATTACTGGCATCCTAACTAGGTCAGGTAGTAACCTATCAGACCTCAGGTAGTACCTAAAGAACGTCAGTTCTAACTTGCAATGTTAAAATTAACCGTTAAAATCATTGTTACTATTATGATGACTAAAGAAATCTTTTAACATTCTTTTAAAATTGCAAAAAACGCTCATGAATAAGAGCTCTGTATGGGATTGCAATTAGTCGGGCTCATCCGACAAAATAACACGTGAGTATAGCCGGTTTCTATACATTAATTATGAATATCACTCACGATAGTTTAAATTCAAAAATTGCAAAAAAGATTAATATTGAAATAATTAAATTGTACTGTTTCAATGAGCATACAAACATTTTGTTCAAACAAAACAAATGCTGCACCATGAGGCAGCTACATTAACTGCAATGAATCATACTAACTGTTATTGGCATTGAGTCTAAAAGTGAAAGTAACATGATGCACTTCCATCTACCACAGACTAAAAAAATATATTAAACTTACCATCTACATACTAATATTGTGAATATATTATTAACATAAAATAATGAAATTATTTTGTAAATATAAATAAATACATATATAAATATCTGGGACACTTACACACACGGTCGTCCATCCCCAAAATAAGTAACTTAATACTTGTGTTATGGGTGAGAGAAAACTGGTGAATATATACTTATATATTTTTAAATACATACTTGAATATAAAATATACACCCAGGCTCAAAGACCAACAAAATCATTTTTTAATATGTTGGCCCTCGGCGGGAATCGAACCCGCGACCCGCGGAGCTGAGGGCAGGGTCACTACCCACTGCGCCAACGGGCCAGTCACCAGAAACATAAACATTTGTCAATATAATAATGATTGCAGAACATCAAGACCTCATGATTCTAACCTCACTGAAAGTCATCTGTTTTGAACCCTTGCATCTATTTTTATTATTAAAAATCTTTTGTATTACAATATCTATATATTTTTCAGTAAAGTATATTATATTTTGACCTTACATGACTTTTACTCTTATCATATATATATTATGTACTGCAAAATTACTGATCATATCTATTTGGACAAAATATGCCTATAATATACAGTAACATACCTAGGTACTGAAAGGCCATAGGGCAAAAATAAACTAGGGCACCAACTTAACTATGTGTTTCACATTCTTAGTTTATCAGATTCAAAAAATTTCATAAATAAACTTATATAAATATCACAAAATACTAGATTATTTTAACTATATAGTAATTAACTTCAGTTAACAATAACATTTAGCAAGTGATACTAAAATTTATAAAGTTAACTTTACATCTAAGTTAAATAACCTAACAAGCAAATAACTTAGTCATGAACTTATAACCTCATAACAATAAATCTGAATTGGATAACAATGATAAAACAACAATTGCATAGCTATTTTTAAATACTTACAATTTTCTATGCATTACAAGTTTTTATATGAATAAAAGTCTTGTTTGATTTTTGTATAGAGCACATTTTTATCATTTTCAAAATAACACCACTAGTCAATTTTATGTCACAGAACATAGCTCACTTGATTTCACTTAACATCACTACTTCAAAATATGAATCACTTGTAGTTATAATTAAAAGGGACATGTTAATATTTTTTACAATACAACACACTGAATGTGAACAGTGAATACATTGAACAGAAATTGCCTCCCTATTGCAGATAAGCAAGTTATGTTTTTATTAAGAGGTGTTATCAAGTGTATTGTATGTGATACAAGATGTTTACTTGTGATTCACTAGAATATTAATAAATGATATTGACGACCACATGTATCAACGTTGTGGTCACTTACTGCTTCCTACAAAAATGTGGCTTTCGACAGTCAATTCCTTGAATGACAAAGGCTTAAGATAAATGTAGATATTTATACAAGTTCAATCTTAAGATAAAATATAAAAATATGTACTTGCTATAAGGATATCTGAAGTGGATATTTTAAATGATGTTTGCTAATCTTTTTAGTTATTTTTTTATTTATTAACAAAATATACTGAAAAGCCTTATTTAAAAATCCAATTATTTTTTTAATGAAGCTGTAATTTTTAATAAATAAATTATAAAAATTAAACATTTTTTTTTAATTGTAATATTGAAAAAATACACTAGATTCTACTTGTAACTTAATTTGTGAGAACTCAGCTACTGTGAATAATATATTATAAACTGTGTTAAACTTTAACTAAAATTCATTCATCGTTTTTGAACACTATTATAAAAAATGTACAAACTTAACTTTTAATACATAAGAGCAGCATAATGTTTTTTTAAATATACATTTTTAGTATTGTAAATTTACAATTACAATGATTCTTTAGAAATTTTTAATTAAATTACCTACACAATATAAATCCCAATCAAAATCTTTATTTGCTATTATTTTCACAACACAAGATATTTCAATTAACATCAATATATTATATAATATTTAAATCTCATTGCTATGGGACTATTACACAGCACAGTTTTATTTATTCTAATTTGCAACAGTATAAATTAATAAATAATGTCAAAATAAATCATTATTACATAAGTTTTCTCTTTGATTGTAAAATAATTGTATAAAATATTAAATTTATTACATAATTTTGTCACAATCAAAAAAATATAATAATTTAACAATAATAATAATGTATAGTTTTCAAAAAATATTTTCTTTACTACCAAAATATAAGGAAAGAACTAACAATAAATCGAATTGTGGTCAATTGGTAAATACTTAGAATATTCAGAATTCATGATTCATTAAATTAGCATACAAAAACAATAGTGAAAGACAAATGTAAACTAATTTTCTAATACTTCAAAAATATTTAGTGTTAAAAATAATGTATTCACTATATACTATTTAAGCTAAGATATTTATAAGAAGAGTAGTTTTCTACTAATAATAATATCAATGTTCAACTATTGCTTATAATAGAAAGAAATGAGAATTAAATGGGAATTATCTTAAAAAGACATTCTATTGGAAACACATATTTGAATTCGAATTCATTATCTTTATATATTCACTCAATAAATTACATAGAGAATTTAAATGCGACATTCATGAGAAACTACAGAAATCCATATAACAGAAATCACTATGCTAAAATCTTGAAACAGGTGTTCCTCTTCTTTATTTTTCTTCCTAGTGTTTTTCCTTTTATGATTTGTATGTTACAATTTAACAATAAGACTATTTAAATAATACCCTTATGACTTGGCCACACAAGATATTGAAGTTTCCTTTATACACTATAAAAATTTAAGTGGGAGCTAGTAAAAGTTAACTTTATAAAAGTAAACTTTAATTAGGACAGTAAAATACAATTATTTTATAATAATAATACCCTTTTTAAAGTTTTTATTTAACTTAACTATAGTAAATTGAATATACAAAAAACTGAATATACAAAATAATCAGAAATGTGGTTTCTAGATAGAGTATAAAATATAAAACCTTTTATATAATTCTGTAAAGAAAAGAAGTTTAAAATTATATAAATCAAATTAAAAAAAAATATTCTTTAGGCCACTCAAACAAGCCTTTTTAAGCACTTTTGAATGGTCAAGGATTGATATGATTAAAAAAGCTACTACAGTAAGAATATCTGCAGTTAACCATTTAGGCAATTTCAAGTTATATAATTAGGCTGCACTCTTGTACAAAGGATTTGAAATACATAACAGAATTACAATTTGCTTACAGAACTGGATAATGGTATATATGTCTTTATATGCTGTGAAAAAGAATAAAAAATACTGACATAGATTTACTTCTTACTAGTTTTTGAACGACTATGGGATCATAAACAAATTTTTGACATTTAGTATCAGATCATGTAATTTACTTATGGCAAATTTTATAATAAAGAAAATGGTGTGCTAATCATAGGTATAATTATTATATAGTAAAAAAAGGGTCAAAAATAAATGTTCAAAGTTCTAAACAACTTTATAACTAAGAGAGAGAGAGATATATATATATATATATATATATATATATATATATATATATATATATATATATATATAAACCAACAGTATAAATCAATATCAATCAATGAGTCTGTTTGTTGTACTTTCATGGCTAATCAGCTCAAGTATTTTTTATGACATTGTGTGCAACTGAAGCCTTTGCACTAGGTTAACATATAGCAGAAAAGTTTTGTTTTTACTTCAGAAACAGACAAAAATACTAATATAAAGTATACTATAAGGCAGAAGTTACTAAAAAGAACAGTACATTAAATGCAGCAATTGAAAACCTACTAAGTAAATCACAGTAGTAACTAAAGCTAAGTATTAATCCTTAACTAAAACATCAAATACTTACAGCATTTAATGCTTAACAATAGTGTGAACATACATAATATTAATGGTTTATAAATGAATTCATTTTTAAATAAGGAACTTTAAAGCATTTTACTGTTCCCTCTATCCAAAAATTCCTTCCTTCAAGTTCTATAAATAAAAAAAGTATTATAGACATAAGCTGTCAAACGAGATGTGGGTCCTTGGCTCAACTGTCGACTGTGACAGCCTGATTGTGGTGTATCTCTTCATTGGATTTACAATGATAAATATTATATCTTACGATATTGACCAATTTGTTCAATATAAATGCCTATTTTTATAAAAACCTCATTACATGCAATAACTACTATAGTATTTTATGGGTCCAATTATAACATTTAGCTAAATTTTTTAATATATTTATATAAATCTTGTTTTTTCATAAGAAAGCCAAGATCTCTACAATTATATTCAAATTTAATTTAATTTATAGATATGATTCCCTGAAATTGGTACACAATACTGTTTTACTATACTATAAAACAGATCATTCAACTGTATTTTTGGGAGTATCCTTGGATACAAAACTCCAATGGAGTACACATGTAACAACTCTTGCAGGGAAACTGAGTTCAGCGGCCTACGCTATTCTAAAGATAAGACTATTCAGAGACGTCGAAACAGCTAAACTTGTTTATTTTGCCTACTTCCATAGCATTATGTCTTATGGAATATTGCTATGGGGTAAATGTGAGGATAGTGATAAAATTTTTGTATTACAAAAAAGAGCCATATGTGGCATTTATAATTTAAGTCCACGTGATTCCCTGCGAGAGAAGTTTAATGAAACAGGTATTCTTACATTTGCTTCACAGTATATTTTAAGCAATTTAATACATACATACATATATACTGTGGTATAGAGATCCTTCATACATACTTCATATGTTTATTTTTATATAATTATAAGATATTTATAATTATGCTCTATTTAGATTTTATAATGATTAAAAAATAAATTATAACTGTTTTGTATTAACTGTCATTAAATTTATTTATTATTTAGTGTATTTCTCAAAAATGATTTAACAATATCTGTGTTATTTATGAATGATATGATAGAATAATCTTATTAGCTTTTATCAAAGTTTTAATCATATAAACAGATAGTTAGTAATATATAGGTAAATAAATTTTAAGCACTTTAAGGGTAACCATAACCTATAGGTTTATATAATATAGCGAAATCTTTACAATGTATCATGCACTTTTTATGTTCAATATTATAATACTAGTAGATGTTTATTAAAATATGTCTAGGCATTATATGTAAACTGCTAAGTTTGACACACATACACATAAGTTCAGTTATTTTAGTTCCTGGAAAGATTTTCATTTGGTACTGAACTCTTTTTGGAAAATTTTGTTTTACACTCTTGATAGTCTTCTTTTGCAAAGGAACTAATAAGTTATATTGTAACAAGCTAGGGATATGTTGTTAAAAAGACTGGTTGCTAAAATGACACAAAACTACCTAACCATCAACAATTTTAACAAGAAAACCTTACTTCAGAGAAGGACATCTTTCGAGTAATAAAAATAATCCAATGTACTCGGTAGAATAGGCAGAAAGCTCTACATACTAGTAAAAAATGTATTGAAAAGGATAATATGTTGAACTACTAGAAGCAAATTGTTTCTTTTTTTAATTATATTACAACAATGTACTTTTAGTATTTAGTGTAAATATAATTTATTTGAAAGATATGCTAAATTTCATTTGTAACCAATATTAATATAGCAATCAGCTTTTTTTACAAATTTCTCTTCATATTATGTACTGAAAACAAAATATTAAAAGCAACTAGATTATTAATTTGTTAAATACTAGCCCAATAATAGCCTACAATTTATCTATATAACAGTTCATAATTCTAACAGAAACTTATGTTAGATAATATTAGATAAAGTTACTAAATAATAACTACAGATTATTTCATTTTTATTACGAGCCCAATCATTTTACCAATAGAAATCGAAAAATAGGTCTTACGTGGAAGTTCTTTTGTCGTCGCTCTGACGTTCCTTGTCCTTGTTACCCTCACGCTTATTCATAATACTAGTGAAGCTAAGCCCGACCCTCCTGTTCACTCCCAGTGCCCACCGACAGTCGGGGCCGCACCGCACCGCAGTCCATGTCACCACAGCCTCTGGCCACCACACTGCAACCTCGCCATACCACTGCACACACCACCAATCCACACCAAAACACTTTTATGATATTACTATTTTTACGTTTTCAACACAGCATGCACCACACTATTTTTCAATTTATCTCAAAATCATTTTTACTGCAACGACACAGATGTTTCGGCGACTCGCGAATCGTCTAACGGGAAATCTTTAAGTAATTGATAACTGTTCTTTAACAACTGATAATAACTACTGATAAATTCGATATAATTCATCCGGAAAAGGAATACGACTTGTATGGGTCACTCTGCCAATGTTATGTTCACTGAACAGTAACAACAAGCTATTTTAAGTGATAGTAGCTACCAATGTGTCAACTAACGAATGTGACCAAAGGGCGTGTTATTTTTCACCGTAATTGATCACCATACTTAACAAGAGTGAAATAACAATCGGAAAAACCTAACAACTGACAGTTCCTCTTCGACGTGAGAAGTCAACCCAAATAAAATCTGTCGGCACTAATAGTATTGAAACAGATGTATTGTGGGGTTTCTTTCAGTTAAGAGTTCACAGCACTTTATATGTTTACACAACTAGCTGATACAAACACTGTAAGCAAATTACGAAAAGCTTCACAACGTCGCCGAAACATCAAATGGACATTTGTTCTGATAAAAAGTTTAGGTTTTGTAATGGCCACCAATGGTACACTTTAGTCACTTTTATAACTGTAATTTACGAATGATATAATTTAATCGTCCAATCTTAGGATTTTAACTAACTAAAACTTTACCTAAATATATATCATCTAACGACAAAATTTCATAGCTAAAAAATGTTATTTCAAAGATTATTCACTGAAATATCGCCATTCGGCGCATGCGCAAACTTGTAGTGGACTGTGTTACTATAAAAATATGTTTTTGTGTAGGTAATGTTAAAGTAAAATATTAAAAGTAAAATCTAAATTTATCACACAAAATAATATTTCTGAGATGAAATGTTTCGTTTTTCAATACTGCGACAATTTACTGTGATAATTATTTTACTGTTTTGTGAATTTACAATTATATAAAATGGCAACTCATTCTTGTTTTTAGATTCGTTCAAAATAAGCGAACGAACTAAGTAGATACCTAGTCACATTCATAATTATATTAAATAAAAATTAGATTAAACTTTGAACTAGATTAATCGTACGACTTATTATAAATTTACCATATTTCTTCAAAAATTTGCTACGTATAATAATATTTTATTTCTTTTATTAGCTGTGCAACCAAAAGCAGTTTAAATAAAAATATAAATGTAATTCACACATTTCGTTTTGAAAAACTTTCTACTCTACGACCTGCCCAATTAAAAATTATGTAAATACTTTTGTTGGTTTTGTTTTATATTGACGATACTAGCTACAAAACTATACATCAATAATATCTAATGATTGTACGCTATCGTTGTATAGCATAAGTGCTGCAACCACCAACCCACCTGGTAACTATGGTGATTATCACTATTAACGAGTAAAGAGTGTCCAAAAAAGCTTTTTTTTTCAAAAGCAATCGTCTTCAAATAATTTCGTAGAAGATCAATAAGGGAAACGAGCTATGCTTCGTTTAACCCTTAAGGATGACCAATTGACCAATAAAGAACTAAGAAAGTCTAGTTAGAAGATTATCGAGAACCGTTCAAAGAGAGGATTAAAGAAGGGAAATAAATCATATAAATTACACAACAACTCTTGCGACGAATACATTTACAGTGACATCAAACAAGGTCTAGTGCTCGCGGAGGCGCGCTTGCCACTTGACGTGTTATAATTTATGATATTTTTTAGTGAATGTGATAAACATACTGAATAAATAAATTCGCAGCTAAATATTGTAAGTGGTCATATTAATGACGATTTTTTTTTGGTTGACTTGTATTCCTTCCCCTTGTTCTGAAATTAAAAAAACAATTGAATTCACGTTCGGAAATTTCTATTTGTAGTAATAATTTTTTTAAAGTGTTTTACCTTAACGTCGGAGCTAGAATAGTAATGCAGTCAAACTCCTATAAAAGTGAAACTTATTACCTACAATATAAAGTTTATAATGGAATATAATTCCTAACATCTCTAATAATGTGATCTCAAGGTACAATCGATTGAAAAATGAATAGCACAATTATTATAACTTTAATCTTAGTAGTAAGTTTGTACTTTATGCCATGGATTTTGAACTAGAGCCGCAAAGAACCTACATTTGGCAGAAAAATAATTATATCAAATAACATTATCTTTTTCTCAGCAATGAATAACTTATATAAAAAAAACAACGTAACAAGGAAGTGTTAGGTACAATGAATTAAGTAAAATCTTCTTATCACACCGAAATCAACAAACGTGTTTCTTTGAAACTGGAATTAAATTAGTACCGGAAATAAAACAGGTTTTTGATGAGCGAACGAGATACTTTTAATCTATTGAATATATTGGATTCGTCAAAATAGTTTTTATTAAAATTCCTGAGGTGTCTTGCAATCATCTTCATTCTCACGTAGATAAGAAAAGTAATACCTAATAGATTTATTTCGCGATACTTATCGCGGATTAAAGCAAAATAAATTATTGATATTATGTATAAAATAATTATGTAAAATAATTTTATTATTACTTTTGTTTTATGGATGTCCGCAAAGTAACGCCTAATTCTATAAATTATGTAAATAAGAGACTTACGCCGTG
This sequence comes from Morpho helenor, assembly GCA_029227775.1. Classification (NCBI taxonomy): domain Eukaryota; kingdom Metazoa; phylum Arthropoda; class Insecta; order Lepidoptera; family Nymphalidae; genus Morpho; species Morpho helenor. The sequence continues at coordinate 9,576,466 of JARGCU010000006.1, forward strand.
TGGTATCCGGCTGAATAGAATAGTACCACCCTCATTTCTTACCGAGGTGTCGTTAAAGGCGACTAAGGTAAGTCGACCCGCTGTGTGGTATCCGGCTGAGTAGAATAGACCACCCTCTTTCTTACCGAGGTGTCGTAAAATACGACTAAGGTAAGTTGATGTCAGGCAGGCGGCCGGTCGTAAAATACGTAGCCAAATCATGTGACAACATGTTTGTAACATGTTGTGCCGACCCCACTTAGAGTGGGATAAGGGCAGGAGGATGTATGTAAATAAGAGACTTCCCCACTACTGGATAAATGGCTTCTTGAACCTGAAAAATTTTGATGGTCGTCTATAATTATAATTTACAAATAAATAGCGTAAAACTTTAACATAAAAGTTATACAAGTGAACCCTATAATACACTATACTTTCTATTACTAAACCATCAATTGCTCCCGGTCATAAGATAATAAAGATATGGACTGGAGTGTACTTAGAGGAAATAGATAGATACGAGAACTTCAGCTACCAAGCCCACGTTAATTATGATAGATTGATACACGGAAAATATGTTTGTTATTATATAACTTAACTGAAGGCAAGGTCTTAGAATGCTATAATTCAAGTTTAAAGTGCTCCTTAACGAGAACGAAATAACGAAATGCAAATAACTTCAATTGTTAAAGCTTTAAAATAGGAAGGGAATAATCTGGATGTTTTGTTTTGTTTTATATATATATATATATATATATATATATATATATATATATATATATATATATGTGTGTGTGTGTGTGTGTGTGTGTGTATATTTATATATTTTTGGAATCTCGGAAACGGCTTCAATGATTTTACTGAAATTCAGCATGTACGGGGTTTTGTGGAAGAAAAATCGATGTAGTTAAGTTTTATTTAAAAAAAAATGTCGTTTTATCACTGTTTTCGGGCTCTACAATTTTTTTGAAATTTACGTTGAATACAATTACAATTTTTCGCCGTCAAATGTGAAGTCATGGTAGTTCATTTGAGTAACGGGCGGTCAAGAGAGGTGAAAATACATAGGATCGAGCCCCACCTGCCGTAGTATTTTGTCCTTTTTCTTTTCAATTCTTTTTTAATTTTATTTTTTTTACATCATTTTAAAAATTACCGAGCTTGGTCACCCAGGTACTAAATATAAAATAAAACACAAATTAAAATTCATTCTGCTAGATACGATTTATTTGTAATATTAGGGTTAAATAAGTTGTATAAAGATAATAACGAGGGTGAACTGGGATTGAACTTAACATAAACTTAACTATATACTAAGTTAAAGTATGGACTATGAACCTTGATATTTAACATTTCATAAGAGCTAGTAATATTCTAACTGTGATAACAAGTACATGAATTTGACTTACCAATAATTACTTATGATCTAGTAGGTACTACGATCTCTGACACGTAATGCTTTTCCAGCATTATGGGAAATCAAACAAATTCAAAGTAATATATTAAAAATCTACTTAAAATATTTCTATTACAAAATAAATGGATATATAAATATATAGGACACTTATACACACGGTTGTCCGTCTCCAAAGTAACTTAATACTTGTGTTATGTTAGACATACAACTGGTGAATATATATTTAAATATTTTAAATATATATTTTTTAAATACAAATATACACCCAGGCTCGAAGACCAACAAATTCATTTATAGAAAATGTCGGTCCTCGGCGGGAATCGAACCCGCAACCCGCGGAGCTGAAGCCAGGGTCACTACCCACTGCGCCAAGGGGCCAGTCAAGATATCTAATATTTATTACATTTCAAATTTCAGATAGTATGTCTTCAAATAAATTAACAGAAGAGGAGTCGAGATGTGTTCAGCAATTAAAGGAATGGCTAAACAAACAACCGGATCTACCAAAAAATTTGGGTAGGTATGTTTTACGATCGTCCTTTACCGTTACCTTATGTGAACAGTCTGGACTATTTGACTTTGTTTGTAATTTCATGGTGCGCTTTCCATATATATTCCCACCCATTAAGTCCATAGTTTTTTTTAACTGCTACCTTCATCATAAGTCATGCATACCAGTTCTCGCTTACAGACATTCAGCGATGCTTCATAATATTTCCTTCTTTCATCTATTATCATTCGCAACTTATGGGTGGAATGCCCATCTAATTCTATCTAACCTACTTTATTTATATACATTCTTATTATTATATAGTATTTACACATTGTTTTTTTTTACATTTGTCTTATACCACACATCTTTGTAAAGTTTGTTGTTTTATGTTACACTCTTCTTTTATATTTCTAAATTAATGTGTTTAGGTCACCTGTTTGTTTTAAATGTTTAAATATGAGACCCACTTGTGTTTATTCTTTTAGCGTTGATGGTAATACTAGTTTAAGATTTTTAGTTCTAAGTTATAAAGACTGTACTAAGTTAAGCGAACAGGCAGGGTGGCGGTGGACGTATCCAATCGCGGAAGCCTTGACCTGGATGAGTTTGGCCAAATGGGGCGTTTCTCAGCAGTGCGTCGAATAAAAATTCAGTAGCGACCCACTTAAAATCGGATAAAAAAAATCCTTTTTAAAAATATTTAATACTAGCGGCCTGCCCCTGCTTCGCACGGGTATAAAATATATATCCCATGTCAGTCAGTGTAAAAAAAATGATTAAAATCGATCGAGTAGTTTTGATTTATTCATTACTGCCCGTGGCCCGCACGCGTTAAATTTGGAGAAAAACAATTTCCTTTCCCTATACCAAGAAGATTTCCTGCTATCTTTGGAATATCTAAATTCATATAGTACATTTTTACTTATTTACTTTTACATTTTCCCTATGTATTTTATTTTTACAATTAATTACAGAATGTCTTTAAACAAACTCTTGAAAGAGGGACATAGCTGCTAAAGTCGAAGTGTTATAGGGCGAAGAGCGGCGTCCTCACGGCATTTTAAATCTGTAATATCTCCGAAAATGTTCACTTAAATTACATACTGTAAACGGCTATATTGATCTATATTAAATCAACTATTTATTTAAGGTACTTAATTGGGAAAGGATTAATGCTGTATTGTATAAAAATTGCTTCAAAAATATGGCATTATTTTTCGTAAATAATGACAAAAAATGCTATAGTGGGTTATCCATAAGAGATAGACATATACCATCGCGGACTTTTCTGTAGACCTTTTCAAGATGTACAAATACTTAGTACATTATTTTGATAAATCTCGTAGGGTTTAGCCTGCGTTTGAAATGTAAGCGGAAAAAAATGTAATTATTTACAGAAACCTCAAAAATTACAGTATTTCTCTACTCCGTATTGAATGTTATTATACGTACAAACCTTCCTCTGGAATCACTCTATCTATTAAAAAAAACCGCATCAAAATCTGTTGCGTAGTTTTAAAGTTTTATGCGTACATAGGGATATAGAGACTTTGTTTTATAATATGTTTAATATACAATTATTTTTAAAACGTACTTAACAATTCAAAACTACTTAGGACTACTACATTTTTTTCTTAACTTATACTTATTTAATCTTATAATATACAACTATATTATTGTAGTATATGTTGCTCATAAGTCGTTGGACATGTTGTTAAGTCCCTAATTGCACTAACTCGTTGATAGAGTACCCAAAGTTGGGCGCTCCGAACGGGGTTTATCGGACGCCCACAAAAGATCCCCGAGGCAGTCGATGCATCGTCTAGCGGAGGGAGGGGCCACTTTTAAAGAGACCCCGACCCCGAGGTGGCCCACTCTGGGGTTCAGAGTTGCTGCTGGCGGGGATGGGGGCAATGTGTACAACGGTACCCTGTCCCCGCCATCAGCAGCGTGGCGGAGCATTGTCAGTAGTTTAGTCGGTACGAGTCCGACATACCCGCCGCTCGTCCCCGTCGGACGGTGATGACCCATAATGGGTTTTCCTGACTTAAAATAAAAACCTGAAGTAATAGTTATTGCTTTTACTTGACTTTCATTACAAGGCATAGTGAGTATATTACTTCCAACTATAATAGCTTCAATTATTTTAAGTTTCATTGATATTCCTCCATCGGATTAGCCGTAAAGTTGATAACAAATGAACCTGAAATACTTGTGTCTATGAACACTAAAAGCTTTTGGATTGCAAAACAAAACCTCCAAATATTAGTAACCCATCCAATTACTAACAGTCAATATGTGACAATGTAATCATCAATTGTATATCGAAATCATCTCATTATCATATAATAAGTACCAATTAAAATAGGTTTTTCTTATAAAATACACAATGGTTGGTAAAATTGAAAGAAACAAAACACTGTGTTACTTATGGTAAATACATGTGACGTAATATTATAATCGATAGTGCAAATATTTTTTGCAATATCAACTTGATAACACCTTATCAAGTTATTATAAGATAATATATAAAAGTAATGATTATAGATTTTTGGGGACATGATTGCCAATAGTTAAGAATTTCAAGATAAAATAGATAAAGTAAACCACAAATCTTGGACGTCCATCGTTGGACAAAGGATTTCCGTTCCATACAATTTTGTATTACCTGAAGCCAGCGATTCCTCGTGGCGTTACTGAAATTTTCTGTCCTCTATTATATATTCTACTAGAGCTTTGGCCTTTAGCTGGTTTGGTATTCTGAAACCTTGGTACATTTTCGATCGGTTCTTAAAACTTCGTGGGCATTTTTGCTTCAACATTGCGATCCGTTAAGCTTAAATTCTCCAATCAGTCATGTTTAACTGAAACATTTATAATAACATCTAATAAAAAATAATGCACAATATTTATTATTTTTAGCATTATATAATATATACTAAATAAACTATTTACTAAACTAAACTATTTTACAAAAACAAGCATTTAATAAAACATCGCATTTTTTACGTTACGATTCATTGTTTACTGTATTTTTGGTTAAAAAATAATGATTTATAGAATTGGGCGTTACTTTGCGGATGTCCATAATACAAAAGTAATAAAAATATTCTTTTGCTATAATTAGCGATAAAAGAAAATATATGTTAAATTTAGAGACAATCCGTTCTCATATTTGATACGTGCAGAATTTGTAAAAACTCAATATGTGACAATGTAATCATCAATTGTACATCGAAATAATCTCATTATCATAAAATAAGTACCAATTAAAATAGGTTTTTCTTATAAAATACACAATGGTTGGTAAAATTGAAAGAAACAAAACACTGTGGTACTTATGGTAAATACATGTGACGTAATATTATAATCGATAGTGCAAATATTACCCGTTACCAGTATCACCGAAATACATAAGCACTGCACACATTCACACCAGTCTCAATAATCGTTTCGGTTAAGGGACGCAAAAAGCAAGCGCAATAATATTTCATTACTTTTTTTTAATATTGTCAAATACGGCAATGTCAGTGCAAATATTCGTAAATAGAGGCTTATTAGTAACCTTGAAGCGGTCACGCTGAACGTTTACAAGTTCGTGGATTAATCAGTATCATCGTTATCACACACGAATAATAGCCGATTGTTATCTCTATTACGAGTTCTAGCAAATTTTCTCGAATCACTGTCTGTTAGCGTTTGTACGTCTCTATAAATTTTAATGTTCAAACGTCTTAATAACTTCATCACTAGTAAATCCATAATGTTTAATCTTGTATATATATATAGTTTCCAAAATTCAGAAATATATATATATATATATATATATATATATATATATATATATATATATATATATATATATATATATATATATATATATATATATATATTTCTGAATTTTGGACACGGCTTCAACGATTTTCATGAAATTCAGCATGTAGGGGGAAATATAAATAAATATATGGGATACTTACACACACGATCGTCCATCCCCAAAGTAAGTAACTTAATACTTGTGTTATGGTAGACAGACAATTGGTGAATATATACTTATATATTTTTTAAATACATACTTAAATACAAATATACACCCGGGCTCAAAGGCCGACAAATTCATTTAGAGAAAATGTTGGCCCTCGGCGGGAATCGAACCCGCGACCCGCGGAGCTGAAGGCAGGATTACTACCCACTGCGCCAACGGGCCAGTCGCTGGTTATCGCCAGTCAAATAGATCTGTTGTGTGTGTATCCCTGTTTTCGGGCACTGAAATAAACTGCTTTGATTTTATGAGAAAGCAAAGGACAATTACGCTGTTAATTGTTAAGTCATGCTAGCTAGTAAGTAATTTTTTTTTATTTCCATAATAGCCGATTCTTATCTCTATTACGAGATCTAGCAAATTTTCTCGTATCACTGTTTGTTAGCGTTTGTACGTCTCTATGTATAATGTGCACCAGGATAGTTTTCCAAATCACTTCTTTTATTAATTTTTATTGCTTTTTTTATTAAAAAAAAAATTCGAGCAAGTCTCGGTCTTAGTAACTTTTATTTATTACTCACAAATGATCATGATGAATTGAGCCGGTTAACAAGTGCACATGCTTTCCCTACATTATAGCATGGTGAATAACGAAAGGGCTATGCGTATGATATATAACTAACCATGATATACAATAATAACTGCAAAAATTTAGACATTATGCACGATAAAATGTTTACATTCAAGAATAAAATTACAATTTGTTAATTTTAATTTTAGTGATCAATAGCCGATATTTATTTTTAGTATTTAATTTTATTTAAGATTCATTTTGTGCTTTATTTTTAATCATAACTGTTTTATTTTATTTTTCTCATTGAATATACATGTAATTTTTTTTATCAGTGCAATACTTAGTTGATTTCTGTTTACAACATATTAAGTTAGATATTTAAGTATTATCATAATTGTTTGTTTCCCCTAAAAGTAAAATAAAGAAATAAATGAATACAAATCTTTTTAAACCTCATATCATTCATACTATTACTACATAACGTGATTTCTTTGTTGTAAGACAAGTTTTTCAGCCTTATTCAACGCTTGACCTTTACACAGTTGTCTACGTGCAAATATCGCTACATGTTTATTTGGAAAAACGTGTTTACAAACGAGTATCTACGTGCAATAAGATCATTTAGCAGTTGATAGCTATTGTGCAAACTGACAATAAGTCGTTTAACTCGAAAAATTTGAAAGTGGCATGTCACTTGAGTATTTAAAATGAAAATAAATGTCACTGAGATACAAAGTGCACAAAATTTCAATGTTATATACCCGGTATAAGACAACATCCTTTGCTAATCCTCATTTCTTACCGAGATGTCGTAAAAGGCCACTAAGACAAGTTAACCCGCCGTGTGGTATCCGCCTGAGTGGAATAGATCACCCTCATATCTTACCATGGTGTCGTAATAGGTGATTAAGTCAAGTTGACCCACCGTGTGGTATCCGGTTGAGTAGAATAGACCAGTCTCATTCTTACCGAGGTATCTTAAAAGGCGACTAAGGTAAGTGGACGCCAGGCAGGGAGCCGGTTGTAAAATACCTAACCAAATTATGTGACATGTTTATGACATACTAGGAATATTCCGCGGTTTCACCCGCGTACATACCGATCTCATGGTAGTGGAAAATCTACTTAGTCGGACTATAGATTTATTTTTGTTAAATATATCATCAATAGTTTCCGCAGCGCATGCGATGACAGATTTTTATGGCTAATTTTTTACACCTTATTACATTTTTTTACGGATCCCTATTTTGTTAAATGTAATATAGCCTATGTTGCTCAGTAAGATGTAGCTTTCCAATGGTGAAAGAATTTTTAAAATCGGTCCAGTAGTTTTTGTATGAAAACATTACAAATATAAATACAAATTTTTACTCTTTATAATATTAGTATAGATTGCGCGACCTCACTTAGAGTGGGATAAGGGCAGGAGAATGGTGATATCTTTCCTAATCACTTATTATGGTAGGCACTTGATTATTATCATCTAGAGTACTTATATGATGGCAAATAATTGTGATATCGAGAACTCTTAGCTATTGTTTAAATGAAGTAAAAGTCCAGCTGACTATTCATTGATTTTATTGATTGCTCTATTTCAATCAAAGCGTTTAATGCAGGCCTATAAAATCTGCTCAATGTCATCGAATTTAACGGTCTGTGTGGGAGATTATTACTGTATTTAAACAGAGTGGCCTCCTTCTTCTCTGGGGAGGGGGGCGGTGGAGCGGTTCCGGGAACTTTTATTCTGGATCCAATCTACTGCTGGCGAATCCAGGTGGTAGCGACTTGCCTAAGCCCATCGTCTGCCGCCCTATCAAGGGACCTTCGGACGTTCCGAACGGGGTATATCGGACGACAGGCTTACAGGTCCGGAAGGCGATCGGTGCATCTGGTGCTCCTAATGCGCCGGTTAGCGGAGGGGGGCTTCTCTTTCAAAGGGTCCTTACCTGGAGGAGGTGTTCTCTGGGATCAGAGCTGTCGGCGGGGATGGGGGCAATGTGTACAACGATACCCTGTCCTTGCCATCGGCAGCGTGGTGGAGCACATTGGTCGTTTTATTCGGTGCGAGTCCGACATAACTGCCGCCTGTCCCCGGTGGGCGGCAATACCCATAAGGGTTTTTTTTTCCTGTATAAAAAAATTAAACATAATTAAAATTAAAAATTAGTTTATAAAAAATTGAAGAGTTTTGTTTGTTTGTTTGAATCTCAGGAACTACTGAACCGATTCGAAAAATTCGTTCAGTTTAAGATAGTCCATTTATCGAAGAAGGCTATGTATAGGCTATATAACATCACGTTAAGATAAATAGGAGAGGAGCAGCAATAAAAATTGTACGAAATTGTCAAAATTTAAAGCTTTCCTTGCGTGCGCTGAGTAAACGGTGATAGTTATCCAAAAATCACGTATAAAATAATTGTTCCCCTCTAGAAATTCTAAATAAAGGTCCGCGACAGCATATGTCTAGCTTTTAAGGTTAACCCACTTTAACCATTTTTATGGTTATCAAAAGATTATATCACGGTTTTAATGGCTAACGTATAGAAACCGGTTATATTCACGTCTTATTCTATCGGGTTAGCCCGACTAGTTTCGAACCCGAATAAGAATAAAACGTGGGTATAGTATACATTAACTATGAATACTACTCACGATAGTTTAAATTTTAAAAAAAAAGTTTCAATTTTTATTCGTAATCCATTGACACTGTTCTTAAAGCCAAGTCAAGCGTCTAGTAGAGGATTTGCACATTTCCAAGGCTATAAACCGTTAAGTTTTTTGCCGCCATTACGTCATTTTCAAGAATATTAAATGATTAATAAAATAGCACAAAAAACAGTTTTATTATTATAAGTAAGATATAATATAAGTTCGATCACGTTAAATGTAAATTATTAAAACAAAATTCATACTGCTTACGCAATAATCTACATTCGGTAAACGTAAATAGGCACTATTGCAGAATATATCCTCCTGCCCTTATCCCACTCTAAGTGGGGTCGGCACAACATGTTATAAACATGTTGTAACGTGATTTGGCTGCGTATTTACGACCGGCCGCCTGCCTGACGTCAACTTACCTCAGTCGTATTTTACGACACCTCGGTAAGAAAGAGGGTGGTCTATTCTACTAAACCGGATACCACACAGCGGGTTGACTTACCTTAGTCGAATTTTACAACACCTCGGTAAGAAATGAGGGTGGTCTATTCCACTCAGCCGGATACTACACGACGGGTCAAGTTACCTTAGTCGCCTTTTACGACACCTCGGTAAGAATTGAGGGTGGTCTATTCTACTCAGCCGGATACCACACGGCTTGAGCAATGAAATGGAATAGAGAAAAATTAATTTCATTATATATTGCAGCAGACTTTTCTCGAAATATTTCATTATAACCGAAATCTTTTTAATTATAATGAAACCAAAAATAACCTAGCTATTACTATGCTATCGATAAGTTAAAATTGATTTTGTATTATGCATTCTGTTTCAGATGATAAACTCCTCATACGTTTCGCACACAGCTGTTATTATGATTTGGAGAAGACGAAAACAACAGTGAATTTGTTTTTCACGATTAGAGCATCATGCACAGATTTACTAAGCAACCGAGATCCTATGTCACCACATATACAAAAGATTCTTAAAATCATGTACGTATACATAATTTAATCAGTCATAAAAAATATTTTATATTTTTGATAGGTTATTTAGCAATTGAACCGCAACAGTAGTAATTTAGAAATAACTTGCTGCGCTTTATAATCTTTATAGCGCCCATGGGCAGCAATAAGGGCATAACTCAAAAAATAATGTTTTGAGATAAAAAGGGTTTAAAGTTTTCATTACATACTAAGAAAAATGCATAGCAATGCTTTAGTTTGCTTAAACAAAGGTCTAATATTGAATTATGGGCTGTACAAGTTTTGCTGCTGAATATAACGTGTATTTTAATATTTAAACCTATTCCTAGTCCAAAACATGTTTTTTTAGTTATGCCACTATTGCAGCCAATGAGCGATATATTTGAAGGTTTATCATAAATAAATAAATATATGGGACACTTACACACACGGTCGTCGGTCCCCAAAGTAAGTAACTTAATACTTGTGTTATGGGTGAGAGACAACTGGTGAATATATACATATATAATTGTTAAATACATACTTAAATACAAATATACACCCAGGCTCAAAGACCAACAAATTCATTTATAGAAAATGTTGGCCCTCGGCGGGAATCGAACCCGCGACCCGCGGAGCTGAAGGCAGGGTCACTACCCACTGCTCCAACGAGCCAGTCAATATATATATATATCATAGGTTGAATAGGTTGAATTTTTGTTGAATATGACTTATATAGGTCATATATAAGTCATATTCAACAATAGCATTGATAAAAAAAACTTATTATACTGTAAGGAATTGTAAAAACTTTAATGTTAGAACATGAAACAAAAATTGAGTGAAGGAAATACAATCCTTAAGTATGTGTCCCTACAAAAGTAATAACAAAATTCTTTTGCCATAATCCGCGATGTACTATCAACTATTACGATGTATTATAACAAAATATATTATTATTACTTTTGTATTATTGATCTCCGCAAAGTAACGCCTAAATTTATAAATTATTTATGTATTCGTATTTTTATATGTTTATAAGATGTGGAAGGTTATTTTTATTCACATGAATAATGTTACAATTAATTTGTTAATTATCTCTACAGAATTAATTATATTTTAATAATAAGAAATGATGTAATAGGGATCATTATAACTGTATTTGAGAGGCAATTAAGCACAGTCATTTCTAATTAGTGCTGGATGAATTATAGCTTCGAACCATAAACACTATCGATCAATTTGTCCTAATTTATTAACGCTTACTTAAAGTTTCTATTTATAAAATTACGAACATAGTTGTCACGTCAAGCTTTTGCACTTTTTATAGGTATGGCCTTCACATTGCCAACAAAATGCTGTTTATCTGATTTCGAAATCTACATCTCCGATTACGTTGGTTGACGTCAAAGATTTTGCATAAAAATTGAGTGGATGAAAACGGGAATAATATAGTTTATATCTATACTAATATATAAAACTGAAGAGTTTGTTTGTTTGATTGATTGTTTGACCGATTTGAATTATTATTTCAGTGCTAGATAGTCAATTTATCGAGGAAGGCTATAGGCGATATAACATTACGCTAAGTTGAATAGGAGAGGAGTAGCAATAAAAAATAGAACCAAAACAGTTAAATTTTGAAGCCTTCCTTACGTGCGCTGCCTGTGTCTTGTTTGCGTCCTCTAAAATTCCTAAATAAAAGTCCGCGACAGCATATGTCTAGCTTTTAAGATTAACTCCCTCTCACCATTTTTATGGTTATCAAAATACTATATTACGGTTTTAATCTTTACACGCGGGCGGAGCCGCTGGCGATTGCTAGTCTAACATAAAATAATCGAAATACAACGCAATATTAAATTTAAATTTATATGAAAACGCAACCAAGGTTTTCAAATGTTTATTGTACGGCACTACATTTTCTCATACAAAATAAATTACGATTTGTGAGATTCTACTTTTAATACACGTGTACACAAAAACTAAAGTAGACCGTCGCTATCAGTACAAAAATTTAAAGTAATATTGCGCAATGACGTACGTAGGTTGAAATAATTGGTATAAGCTTCTGTTGAACGTTGATTAAAGAAAGATTTTGGTCGACGTATATAAACGTTATGTCAAATAGCCGTATAATAACGTTGCCCTGCCCAAAGTGTTAATATATCAGTTGGCTATAATATGTCGGACTGGACAAGCGAATTGAGCACACAGCATCGTCGAGAGTACAAAACGCAGAAAGTAACAGACTAACGTCGGGGAAAATAGACTTTAGAGTGCATTTTGTAAAACAGGACCACCTATTTGGGATAATGGATAGTTTAGCTGGACTGTAATTAGTAATGTTGTTGAGTTTATACCACTATCTTGGTCGTTATTTTTGAGATTTCTACCCTTTTTAAAAGCTTATTTAACTTGCCGCGTATGTATGTGAAGTTGAAATCTTGCAAGTGAAATTTGATCCACTTCCCGGTGTCCGATTGAACTGAAATTTTACATACTGATCCAATCACAATAACAATGCATATTTATGATAACCATAACCTGATGCTGCTATCTAGATTGGCTCGAGACGACATGAAATTTCAGTAAAAGCTGTTCTTTAAAAGCTTTTAAACTTCACTTGTTATTAAATGACTTTAATGTTGTTATTTAAAGTTTGTTCGTTATTTTTTCCAGAAATCTCGGAAGCTACATGATATCGGATAATAGAAGTTTATTCGTTTGGCAAATCAACGACCCAGGCCTAGAAAACTATGATTACACGCTTGATTCTAAGTTATTCTTCCTAAGCACAGACGCACAATTCCTTGACAACGAAGAGTTACCCGATGCAGATATAGTTCTGATGGACGTAAAGGATATAACACTTAGATTTATTACGAAAATGAATGTATCTGTAGCAAGAAAATTGTCTAAGTATCAGGAGGTGAGCACCAATTGTTTAATTTAAAAAAATCTTCTTTTATCATACTGTTAGGCAAACGTATCCTGTCCTTTGGAATCAGGATTTAAAGTAAGACCTATCAAACTGTTCAAATGCGAACCTCAAAATGTTTTAACTGGCCACTATTTCATCACTAATATTTTGTTAAGTTTATAAGGTGAGCACCAATTGTTTAATTAAAAAAAATCTTCTTTTATCATACTGTTAGGCAAACGTATCCCGCCCTTTGGAATCAGGATTTAAAGTAAGACCTATCAAACTGTTCAAATACGAACCCCAAAATGTTTTAACTAACCACTATTTCATCACTAATATTTTTTTAAGTTTATAAGTGCTCATAATTTATTCTCATTTGATACAATTATAAAGTATATTTTTTTAGAGAAATGTATTCATAAACTAACTTAAGAACGTGATAATTAAATGCCAATTATCATAAATTTACGTTAAATAGATTTAATATATTTTATCTAACTATTCTTAGTAGGTAGGAAAAATGAGCTTGTGTCCCAAATCCATACTTATATTATGAATTATGTTTTCATGGCTGGAGCAATAAAGGTGAAATTCGATACAATTGAAACTTATAAACCGAAATGACAATAACAAAAGCTAAAAACATATTTGAAGGTATTTTAACACTAAAGTGTGGAGACAGTATTATAAATTATGCATTATTATGAATGACGATCAGTCGTTCCCTGCGCCCCTCTTTGTATACGCGTCTCCATTGTAATAAGTCATGAAAGATATCCGTCAACTACGAGTACATCGTGTCTATTATTACATCTTCCAAGCACGGAACCAAGCGGACGACACGAACATAAAGTCAACGCGAATAAGTTGAGGTTACAATTAGTACCATCAGTTGCTCTGGCGGAGCTTATGGCTCAGGTAGGGGACAATCTCTTCTTGCCTACCGTGGTTCCTGCCGTGGTGGACGGGGAGAGATCGTTGGCACCGGTAGCTTACTTCTGTGAGGACATTATCACGCGGAAGGCGGACGGGCGCAGACGACTCTTTCAAGACCATTGCGTGCCGCCCTAACGGGGATCTTCCGGGCGTTCCAAACGGGGTTTATCACCCACCTTATAATGTCCCAGAGGCGGTCAATGCATCTGTTGCTCCCGATGCATCATCTAGCGGAGTGAGGGGCCACTGCTTAGAGAGGCTCCGACTCAGAGATGGCGCACTCTGGGAGTCAGAGTTGTTACTGGCGGGGATAGAGTCAATATGTACAACTGTACCTTGTCCCCGCTACCAGCAGCGTGGTGGAACACAAAAAAAGTTAACATAAGTTGCTGCCTGAAAAGCCTATTAGTAAAGTTTAAATAAAAAGCTTTTAGAACGTGATTTATTTTTTTTAACTTGTCGAAATTCTATCATATAGGACGCGATCCCAATCAGATTGACGCAAGTGCACGTTGTCAACGCACCACCGTTTATAGATAAAATCTACGGAGTCCTGAAGCCGTTTATGAAGAAAGAGATAACCGAATTAGTAAGTATAATTATAATCAACATTCTCTTGCCTTAATCCCACTTTAAGTGGGGTCGGCACAACATGTTATAAATATGTTGTCATATGATTTGGCTACGTATTTTACGACCTATTTGCCTGCCTAACGTCAACTCACCCTAGTCGTATTTTACGACACCTCAGTAAGAAAGAGGGTGGTCTATTCTATTCAGCCGGGTACCACACGACGCTAGTAAGTATAATTAGAATAAATAAATATAAATGGACAATTACACACACGATCGACCGTCCTAAAAGTAATTCACAAACCGAAAAAAATGGGTGAAAAAATGTGGTATTCGCGTAATATTTTGCCCACGCTATCGCATAGTTTTTGCTTTTACTATTTTATAAATGTAATATGTGTAATAATTATATAACCTCTCTGTGTACTAAAAAAAACAGTTTCATAAATATAAAAGATGAAGCGACAGTGTGTACGGAGGCTGTAAAAATTTAAAAAACTTATAAATCAGTTATAAAAATTAATTAAGCCTTAATGACTTGGACTAAAACATACTGAAACTATGCAGCTTGACTATATAATAGTTTTATTCATTTATAGATACATTTCCATCTACCGAACTCTGAGACTCTATATCAATATATCAAAAAGGAAGACTTGCCTGAAGATTACGGTGGAAGTCGTCCCTCTATGGCTGAAATCACAGAACAGACTATAAACCTTTTAACAAAGCAACGGTAGGTAATATAATTTCAATCATCCAATACCTACCCCGCCATTTACAATTCGAATTTTAAAAACAATATCTTTTTATTATTTCAGTGAAAACTTGATTGACGAAAACCTTTGGCGTACCATAGACAAAAATAAGTCCATTGAAGTTGGTTCCTTCCGTACGCTGGCAATTGATTGATGTTAATAAATTAAAAATATTTTATATAATTTTGTTAAGTAACGTGGAAAGTTGACGCACAAATATTGATATATTTATTAAAAGTTTTATTTTATTTTGTTACATAATTGTAATTGATGTTGTATGAAGTATATTTATGTCCAAATACGCTAAGATATTCCGTTCCAAATCTATTGTCTACTTTATTCACATGATGTTTGTGAAATACTTGCAAATAGTTATGGCGTAATATAAGATTTTAAGATATATAAGATACATCAGAGGTTGATATCTGAAAAACTTATAAAAAGACGTATATTTTTATACGTCTTTTTATAATTTACTATTTAATTAATCCTTGGAGTTGTTTGTTTACTGTGCTTGTGGCAACACTATTTCTTAATAGACCCCCCCAATTACTCTGCTTTCACTCAATACAATTATGTATGTTTACTGTAGCTGTGATTTAAAGAACCTCAGGTCTACCTAACTCTATGATCTTATATTAAAATAAGAATAAGTATGGAGGTCTTCTTATCTTTTTTTAATTCAAAACGGACATGGTAAAGACTATTCAGCACCTTTATTGTTTAATACCTGACTAAAATAGACGATGTAACTTCATAAAGTTATACTTAGACTAGAGAAGCAAGCACACAAACTTATCCTACTATCCTACTAATATAATAAATGAGTATGGATGTTTGATTATTTTCACGGATCCGCTGAACTAATATCGATGAAATTTGGCACAATTTCTTATACACCGGAATAACATATATGCTATGGAAATCCTGTTTATTCTACAGGAATAGAATGACATTGAAAAGCGCCATCTATTATCGACCTTACATGATAACAGTCCACGCGAACGAAATCGCGGGTAAAAGTTAGTATTACAATAAAGAGATTGAAGATGTGATCTTTCTCTTTTTATGTGTAATAAGACAAAGATGAAGTATACGTATATATAGTATAATATATAATATATAGATATATAGGTATATGTCGGCGGTGGACGATACGACCTCCCTGTAAACAACATGTACGTCAGGCAGAGGGTTTGACAGACAGCTAGCGATATTAACCATAGATAATACACTATATAGGATACTAGCGGCCTGCCCCTGCTTCGCACAGGTATAAAATATATATCCCATGTCAGCCAGTGTAAAAAAAAATGATTAAAATCGATCCAGTAGTTTTGATTTATTCATTACTGCCCGTGGCCCGCAAGCGTTAAATTTGGAGAAAAACAATTTCCTTTCCCTATACCAAGAAGATTTCCTGCTATCTTTAGAATATCTCAATTCATATAGTACATTTTTAGTAATTTACTTTTACATTTTCCCTGTGTATTTTATTTTTACAATTAATTACAAAATGTCTTTAAACAAACTCTTGAAAGAGATGTTCGATTAACAATCGAAAACCGAACGGGGAAAATGCATTAGAGTAAATAGCTGGATCCTCTCCTTGTGCTCAGGCTACAGCCTTGTGTACATGTTCTCGTGCCATCAATGTTATTCTTATATTGAGTGATATCGATAGAGTGGTTTAACGGAATACATTAAAATATGTCAGTCCTAATTGGTGTTTATTCAATACATCCAGTATTGATGATCCCCTACCGCCTATGTATACATAGAGAGTGTCATCTTCTTTCTTATTATTTATTGTGTCAATGTCACTTACAGGGCTCCCTTAGTCTAAGTATTTATTCAAATTCAAATAATTCTTTAGTCAAATTGGCTTTTACAAACACTTTTGAATCTTCAAATTACAATGAAGATACTACTGTATGCGTAGTGCGAGTTTTTTCAACCTACTCGATCGCGTTAGCGTAACGCCAATTTGTACGGCGCTGCAATAGCGACATCTAGTGATTGCTCTACATATTACAAATTGCGCCATACAAATTGCGTTACGCTAACGCGATCGAGTAGGTTAAAAAAACTCGCACTACGCACACTGGTTCGAAAAGGTGTTCTTACAGAGAAGAACCAGCAAGAAACTCGGCGGTTAATCTTTTCAATAATAAATATTTCATTAATGTATTTGTTATTGTTCACTAATCAAAAATTACAGTATAATCTAGTGCGTAGCTTGTCGCAATTTAAATCTATATGTATAATAACTATGTATACAAACCATCACTACATAGTATAAAACAAAGTCAATTTCTTTGTCTATCCTTATATCCCTATGTATGCTTAAATCTTTAAAACTACGCAACAAATTTTGATACGGTTTTTTTAATAGATAGAGTGATTGAAGAGAAAGGTTTATATCGATAATAACATTCAATATACAGTAGAGAGTAGAATAAGAGTAATTTTTGAGGTTTCTTATGTGATGTCATAAATAATTACATTTTTTTCAGCTTATATTGCAAACGCAGATTGAACCCTACGAAATTTATCAAAATAATGTACTATTTGTACACCTTGAAAAGGTCTACAGTAAACTCCTCGATGGTATATGTCTATCTCTTATGGATAATCTACAATAGCATTTTTTTGCGTGCGTGATTTTATACCCGTGCGAAGCCGGAGCGCGCCGCTAGTGTATAATAAATTTATGTATAATTTACGTCATTACGTCACAAAGGATATGTCAGGGTAAATATATTTACACGTAAATTTTATATACCTATATATATGGAAAAGGTACGAGTGAATTGTTAAAACAAAACAATTGATTTAGATTGTGTTGTTTTTCTTAATGTTAATTTGTTATTGTAAAATAGTGAAGTAATCTCAATTAAATATATTTTTATATCACGTAAAATATTTATTGTTTTCATGACCATAGATAGATAAATTAAAAAATTAAAGTCTATAATAAATATGTGATTTTTCAATTCAAATTACACCTTTCCAATTTATTGATACAATATATCCCTACGAGTGCCAAGTGGTATTCGGCTGTGTAGAATAGACCACCCTCATTTCTTACCGAGGTGTCGTAAAATAAACTAAAGTAAGTTGACGGCAAGCAGGCGGCCAGTAATAAAATACGTAGCCAAATCATGTGACATGTATATAACATGTTATACCGACCCCACTTAGAGTGGGATAAGGGCAGGAGGATGATGATGATAGTATTAATTATGACATGTTTTCTAATAGTAAATCACAGGTACTAGAGAGTTTCGAGTTACTAGACAATTGTTCATGAAATGGATACAAGTTCATAAAGTGCATTGTTGATTAGTTTAGCAAAAATATTTGTGTGAAATTGTTTTGGATTTGTACAGAATCCAAAAGAATTTAGCCTGTTTTGCTATGTTTATCCGGCGATGTTAGATTCTCAGTATATAAATAATTCTAGAGAAAAAATATTTAAAAGATTTATTTGCACAACATTCGTGCGTCATATAGCTTTTTGTAGTACATTATAATATTATTTGATCTAATTATGAAATTAATTATTACTGCGCAACAAAGTTTTTGTTAGCTGTTTACTTTGAAATATATATCTGTACAGTAATTAAATTAAATTACTCTGAAATCATGGTATAGTTCTTAAGTCCCATATATCCACTTTATAAAGATTTGCCTGACCTCAACTTTCCCTAGTCGCCTTTTTTCGTCACCTCGGCAAGATATGAGAGTGGTCTATTCTACTGAGCCGGATACTACACGGCGTCATAATAGGTACTGTAATGCATCAAAAATCATGTTACAAAAAACAGATGAACAAAAACAGGCAGTAATGCGTTCATCGTTGGAATAAATGGAATTAATGGAAAACACAAAACAAGAAACTTGGTTCTAAGTATTTTTCCGTTGCCGTTGATGGGTTGAAGCTTGACTGCTTATAATTCTATGCAAACCGGAGTTAAAACACTATACATAACTTCCTGTCGCATCTAATTGTATTAATCACTAGCAATTGCCAGCGGCTCCGCCCGCGTGGATAGATTAAAACCGTAATATAGTATTTTGAATACCAACCATAAAATTTTTAACTAACGTTAAAAGCTATACTGATACTTTCGCGGACTTTTATTTAGAACTTGTAAAGGGAAAAAAAATTGTAATACATGATTCGTGAACAACTTTTAACGTTAGTTAACGGACGTAAGGAAAGCTTTAATTTTTACTGTTTTCGTAATTTTTATTGCTGCTCCTCTCCTATTCATCTTAGCGTGATATATAGCCTGCCTCGATAAATCTTACACTCAAAGTATTTTTCAAATCAGTCAAATAGTTCCTGAGATCAGCGCGTTCGAACAATCAAAAAAACAAGCTTCAGATTTATATATTAGTATAGATAGATAGTTTATGTTATTTTTGTTGTTGTCTATACTACCAGTCTTAATTTACTGTATTTGCCTGGCACATGACCTTTGCTGATGGTAAGCGGTGATAAATCCTGAAATAGCGAGCACTTGCCTCAAAACTGCCAAAGACGGATCGTTGCTTAAAAACAAATACCGTTAAATTGAAATTCAATATATTCCTAATTCACATAAAATAGCAAGCAAGTGCTTTTGAGTCTTCAATATAGTGCAATTCTTGAGGATGGTTTAGGTTATTTCTTCTTCGGAACGACTAAACCGATTTTCATGGGGCTCTCACTGGAAGATAAGGAGGTTATTTAGCAACATATAGGCTTTATCCTAGAATTCCCGCGGGGTCGAAATTTAAACAGAAAAAACTTTGTGAAAGTGATTTCCACGCGGGCGAGCTAGTAATAGAGCTAGTATTCATTTGTCATAATCGTAAATATGTTTTATTTATTTCTGCAGAAAAATTGGCAGCCTTTATTAAATAAACCATTAAAAAGACAGATTCCATATTAATCCATGTAGTATGATTTTATTGTTCTATTCCTCATCATTATTATGTTTTTGTCATCATTACTTCAAAATAAATAACACGTTGACACTTTCAAACCTGCTGGAATGAATTAATTATTTCGATATAGCAAAAAGTAAATAGGAAGCCATGTATTCTATTTATAAATTTGGAAATAATCAACTTATAATAATTTATGTTAAACTGAATATTCAGTAAAATTAAAAGTGTTCAACAACAAAACGATTTCCTGTTTGATCGTGAATTATTATTAATTATATAGGCATTTTGCCCTTGACTTTCGTACTATGTTTTTATACGCATAAAATGTTCGACTTATTCTGTTGAGTCTCATTAAAATATGGTCGTAAGCTGTTATAATTTAATAATTAAAATCAAGACTACAGTGTACATATAGAAAATCATTCCGCACATATACCTCCTAGCGCGTACATCTCAGGTTTAACAGTGTTCAAACATATTATCAACATCATTATTCTCCTGCCGTATACAATAAAAGGTAATCAAGGTGAGTTTCAAAAAATTACTCAAAATATTTGTGAAAATTCAACTGTATGTAACAGTTTAGAGTCGTTTGCTTTTTACAAAAAAAAAGTCTGACCTACGAAATCAATTGTGATAAAAATTTGTGCTTTTCATTGTAAAGAATTAATTATAATTCCTTACGATAAAAAAACAAATATATTTTTTTTTATAGAAATTATAGATTATAATTTAGATTGATTAATTTAATATAATTATAATAATAAATTAAAGAGAATTATAGATTAAGTAAATGATTTGGACAATGTGAACGCATTTTTGAAAACACTTTTATTTTAATGTGTAGGTAAGTAAAAAATATTATTAAATAGTTTTGATTTACAAAAAGAAACAGAACTAAGAATATGTATTTTAAGTAGGTACCTGCTGAAGTCGTAAAACCTTGTGTACTTCGTTCTAATTATTTTTTTTGCTGTAAATGTAAAAATCTTGCTTTGTACGATAGTTATATAAATAGATAACTATTTATGAAATTGTGACATTTATGTAACGACATTTTGTACATTTGAGTTGAATACTGCATATGTGCTGAAATTTTGAGATACTTTTAAATAAATTGGCCTGCATAATTTTATAAAAACGAGGTAAGTCTAACTAGGTATCTCTTATGATACTTAAGATACATTCATTTTTAATTAGTATTTCTAGCTCATCCCTTACAAATTGTTGAGCTTAGAATATTGATTTTTATACGCTCATATGGTGAATCGTTTACAAATAATACGTATGACAACTTAAACTATAATAAAAACAAACTTTTGTCTTCGAATTAAAAGTTTAAGACTTAAATTATACGTTGTTATTCAACCAACTATAGCGAAAATAGTCATTTGTTTTGGATAAACGCAGCACATTCAAGGATGGTGCTCTCGCAAGGTGTTTATTTAGCATTTACACTTTAATTTATTGGATTGTATATTAATGTCATTGCATTTACATTTTGTCAATGATATTATAGTCATTAATTAAAAATGTTAGCTTCTTTAAGACTTATTTTGAAGCTTTAATAATTTAATTAAGAATTGTTTAAAAACAATATGTGTACTATATTGGCTAGTGTATTAAAAAAAAAACAGGGAAAAAAGTATAGGAACATCTTCTGGTTCAACGCAAAGATTATCGGAGTTTATGAGGGACATACATAGAACCATTCATTTTTATATATTTAGATTTCAAAGGTACTTATTTTGTCATTTTCTAGATGCCACAAGACACGAATAAGGATATCGTATTTATAAAGGAATGGCTTGCCAAAGAACCCCATTTGCCCCAAGATCTTGGTAAGTAACGCAATTGTTTGTATGACTATGAGCTTTAGCGAGCGTAGTAATATTTTTTCTTTATACTATAGAAAGGATAAGCCGCCCATATACGGCCTAGCGAGTAATTAATTCTTCACAGTGACCAGACCGGTTTAGACTGCTGT
This sequence comes from Morpho helenor, assembly GCA_029227775.1. Lineage (NCBI taxonomy): Eukaryota > Metazoa > Arthropoda > Insecta > Lepidoptera > Nymphalidae > Morpho > Morpho helenor. The sequence goes on from JARGCU010000006.1 coordinate 9,598,658, forward strand.
AATTATTATAGAATCATAGCTGTATGTCGTAACAAATAATTACTTTTATTATTGACTGACCCATTGGCGCAGTGGGTAGTGACCCTGCCTTCAGCTCCGCGGGTCACGGGTTCGATTCCCACCGAGGGCCAACATTTTCAATAAATGAATTTGTTGATCTTTGAGCCTGGGTGTATATTTGTTTTTAAGTATGTATTTAAAATTATATAAGTATATATTCACCACTTGTCAGTCACCCATAACACAAGTATTAAGTTACTTACTTTGGGGACGGACGACCGTGTGTGTAAGTGTCCCATCACTACATATTATAAAACAAAGTCCATATTTCCGTATGTACGCATAAAACTTTAAAACTACGCAACCGATTTTGATGCGGTTTTTTTTAATAGATAGAGTGATTCAAAAGGAAGGTTTGTACGTATAATAACATTCAATACGAAGTAGAGAAATACTGTGATTTTTAAGGTTTCTGTAAATAATTACATTTTTTTCCGCTTACATTGCAAACGCAGGCTAAACCCTACGAGATTTGTCAAAATGATGTACTAAGTATTTGTACACCTCAAAAAGGTCTACAGAAAAGTCCGCGATGGTATATGTCTATCTCTTATGGATAACCCACAATAGCAGTTTTTTTCATTTACTTTTTACGAAAAATGATGTCTTATGTTCAAAGCAATTTTTATACAATACAGCATTAATCCTTATCCAATTGAGTACCTTAAATAAATTGTTGATTTAATATAGATCAATATTGCCGTTTACAGCATGTAATTTAAGTGAACATTTTCGGAGATATTACAGATTTAAAATCCCGCGAGGAGGCCGCGCTTCGACCTATAAGCACTTCGAATCCAGCAGCTATATCGTTCTTTCAAGAGTTTGTTTAACGACAAGGAAGCTGTGAATGTTGTATATAAAGACATTCTGTAATTAATTGTAAAAATTAAATACATAGGGAAAATGTAAAAGTAAACAAGTAAAAATGTACTATATGAATTTAGATATTCCAAAGATAGCAGGAAATCTTCTTGGTATAGGGAAAGGAATTTGTTTTTCTCAAAATTTAACGCTTGCGGGCCACGGGCAGTAATGAATAAATCAAAACTACTGGATCGATTTTAATCATTTTTTTTACACTGAATGACATGGGATATATATTTTATACCCGTGCGAAGCAGGGGCAGACCGCTAGTATATTTATATTATATTATTTATATTAAATAAATAATTGATTTTTACTTGACTTACTGTTAGACTTAATTTTAGTTATAATTTTGGTAATTTTACACAAAAAATACTTTAAATTAATAACACTGACACACAAAAAATAATTAAAAGTACATTCGAACGGACCGAACTATAGATTCGTATTTTGACCCACTGAACCTAAATTAAAGGTCAGTTTGACCTATACACCACTAAAATTTCGAGTAAATGAAAAAACAACATGTATGTATCAGATACCACAATCGGAAGTTTTAGTGCGTTCAAATGCACTTTCCACCTTTTTGTGTACCGGTGTAAATTGTGCGGGAAACTCGAAAAAATGTTAAAACGTTAAATAAAGAAAATACTGTTTATTTTTCTAAAATATATAAGAATATTAAACATAATAATCTTCACATTAAAAAAAAATTGGCAACCCTAGCCACCATTACCCTACTTACTTTGTAGTATAATCGACATTTGACAATGATACATTGTTATTTTATACATTATGTATGTCTGTTATATATTACTGCATATATATAGAATAGAATAGCTTTATATTTACTATATATAATTATATATTACACCTAGTATTTCATATTACTAAATCCACCCAATAAATCATATTTCAACTTTTTAATTTATATTTAAATTAAAGTTTAGTCGATGTTTAAAAATTAAATCTATTTAAAAAACAGTTAATTTAAAAATAAAAAGAATTAGCTTGGTTACTGTAGTGCTGTAGAAGCATTTATAATAAAAACTAGCAGCCCACTCCGGCTTCGCACGGGTATAAAATATATACCACATGCCACTCAGTGAAAAAAATGATTAACATCGATCCAGTAGTTTGATTTATTCATTATTGCCCGTGGCCCGTGCGCGTTAAATTTGGAGTAAGACAATTCCCCTTTCCCTATACCATGAGGATCTCCTGCTATCTTTGGAATATCTAAATTACTTTTTACATTTCTCCCTATGTATTTTATTTTTACAATTAATTACAGAATGTCTTTATACACGACATTTACAGCTCTCTTGTCATTAGACAATACAAACATGTTTTCTCTAGAGGTTGCTCTCGAAAGAGCGACATATAGTTGGCCATGTGAAAAACAAATGCGTCCGATCACTGCTAAATTCGAAGTGTTATAGGGCTCCATATTGAATGTTATTATACATACAAACCTTCCTCTTTCAATCACTGTGTCTATAAAAAACCGCATCAAAAGTTTTAAAGATTTAAGCATACATAGGGGTATAGGGACATAGGGACAAACACAAAAAGCGACTTTGATTTGAAATTTTTTATCATAAAAGTTGCTATCGTGAGTTAATTGCCGTTTACTTATCGCACGCAAGGAAAGCTTTAAATCTTGTCGTTTTCGGATTTTTTTTATTGCATTCTCTGTTATTTATTTAAGCGTGATGTTATAGTCTATAGCCTTTCTCGATAAATGGACTATCATACACTTGAAGAATTTTTCAAATCAGTCAAGTAATTTCCGAGATTACGCGCTTTCAAACAAATAAACTCTTCAGCTTTATATATTAGTATAGGTATGTTCCAAGGTTATATTAAGCGCTATAATATAAACATTAACAATAAAAACACTACCGGTTTTATAAGTAAGGGAGAGCAAGCGAGTTTTACCCGATTTGGCCTCATAACTGGTCGATTTTTTTTATCTTTACAACAAAGAATTTCACGGACTTTACGGATTTCACAAATAAAATACAACATTTGATATAAGTAATAAGTAGTAAGTAGCGGTCTGTTACTGTGCCACTGCTGAGAATAGGCCTCTTCTCTCCGTTTTTGGAGAGAAGGTTTGGAGCTAAGACCTACCACGCTGCTCCAGTGCGGATTGGTAGGTTACACATATCTCCAGAATTCTCTAGAGATATGCAGGTTTCCTCACGATGTTTTCCTTCACCGAAAAGCGTGTGATATATTGCAATTATCAATTAGACACATAAGTTTTAACAGAAAAACTCATTGGTGTCTGCCCGGGTTTGAACCTGTGACCTCCTCGAAAGAGTCGCACAGTGTTACCGCTGGGCTACCACAGCTTTTTAGCCACACATTTGATATATGTTTACTATATTGACATTAATGTACTTTCTGTTTATTTATTATACACTTATAAAAATAAGTATAAATATTACAATAAATAATCAAAATCGAATGTCAGCCGTGTGGTATCCGGCTGAGTAGAATAAAGCACCCTCATTTCTTATCGAGGTGTCGTAAAAGGCGACTAAGTTAATTGATCCACCGTGTGGTATCCGGTTGAGTGAAATACACCGCCCTCTTTCTTACGGAGGCGTCGTAAAATACGTCTAAGGTACGTTGACGTCAGGCAGGCGGCCGGTCGTAAAACACGTAGCCAAATCATGTGACAACATGTTGGTAACAATTTGTGCCGACCCCACTTTGAGTGTGATAAGGGCAGGAGGATGATGTGGTGTATTGAGTTCAATCTAACGTTTTAATGTGATTGCCAGTGGTTGTTTCGAATAAATAAAATAAATAAATAAATAAAATAAGAATTATATTTTACAGAAGACGAGGTTATTGCAAAATTCCTTCACAGCTGTTATTGGAGTTTAGAAAAAACTAAAAAATGTATCGACCGCTTTTGCACGACTCGCAGTGTCATGACGGACATCTACAAGGCTAGAGATCCACTTTTGCCTAATCTCGAATCGTCCTTATCAGTCGTGTATGTATTCAGATAGATATTATATCTCCAAAATTTGAGTTCTTTTTTATTTGCACTGTACAATTTAAACCTAAAATTCTTAAACGAGATAAGTTACAAAGGAAATCGTCTTTTTTGCGAGTGAAGCCTTGAATTCTCAAGATTTTAATTGTCTAATTAATGCAGTCGAATTCAACTTTAAAGTGATGTTTTAATGAAGAAACAAAACAAAATTATATTTTATGTTTGTATGCTGCAAAATATGATGGAACTCCACTATCTTCCAATCCAATTTCACCAACATAACGTTTACGTAGTAGACGACACACCATAAAAAATTAAACATAATATTCTCCCGAACAGTTACCGATGATTTTATATAAAAAAAGATTAAAATAATTTACAAAATTAATCATTAGTTTGCGGAGGTCCATAATACAAAAGTAATACAAAATATTATTTTGCTATATCCGCGATAATAATAAGATTCGTATGAATTGCTAAAAGTAGAATGTAATATCTGTGTTCATGCATTATACATGCAGATTTGCTATAGCTACATGCACTATAAGCTATGATAGCCAGCGCTAACACCGTGCGCCTCTTTTCGAGGAAGTCTAGGGTTCAAACCCCGGGCAGGCACCAATGAGTTTTCTATTAAAACTTATGTGTCTCATTGATAATTGCAATTTAGCACACGGTTTTCGGTGAAGGAAAACATAGTGAGTAAACCTGCATATCTCTAGAGAATTCTGGGGATATTTGTAACCTACCAATACGCATTGGAGCAGCGTGGTAGGTCTTAGCTCCAATCTCTCTCTACAAAAACGGAGAGAGGAGGCGTATGCCCAGCAGTGAGATAGTAACTAATATAATACATAATAAATACTAGCTAAGAAAACAGCAGTGAGATAATCACTACCGCCAGCAAACTACACTACTGGCATTGCACACATTAACAATAACAATCTCAATAATCGTTTCACCCCGTAACCTAAGCACAGTCAAGAGAGACTCCGTGAATAATTTGCTTTGCGAGATGTAATCTCTTTAATTGTGGGTCATAGCAAAATAATATAATTATTGCTTGTAAGATTTTTATATGGCGAAGGTTAACATATCCTGAGATATGAGTAACTGTTTTCGCGTATATGCCTAAAACCTAAGTTGGAATCTAAGCATCTGTAAGGAGAAAAGAAGCCTTTATTCACCCGTGGGCTAGCGTCGTGGGATCGTCTTTCCTACTTATTTCCTTCTTTCTTTATTGTACATACATATTGTTATAAAAGAGAAAGAAAAATAGCACATTTACAAAGGCGGACTTATTCCTAAAGGGATCTCAGTCAACCTTTTAGTAACAAAAGGAAAAGAACAAGAAGATAAGTATTTCTCTATGGTATGGTAATGTTCTATAATTTTTGGAATACAGGGAAAACCCCTTTATGGGTACCGCCGCCCAACAGGGACAGGCGGCGGTTATGTCGGCCTCGCACCGACTAAAACGACCTGTGTGCTCCACCACTCTACTGATGGCAAGGACAGGTTATCGTTAAACACATTGCCCCCACCCCCGCCAACAGCCGCTCTGATCCCAGAGACACCTCCTCCGGGTAAAGACCTCTTAAAGGAGAAGTCACCCTCCGCTTACCAATGCACCGGGAGCACCAGATGCACCGACCACCTCGGGGACCTGTATGCCAGACGTCCGATATCCCCGTTCGGAACACCCGAAGGTCCCCTGTTAGGACGGCAGACGATGGTCCTGGACGACGGGCAAGTCGCTAACACCTGGGCTCACAATAATGAGCGCAAATTTCAGACTTCCCCTTATATCTTACTTATAAAATATATAGCCCATGTCAGTCAGTGTAAAAAAAATGATTAAAATCGATCCATTAGTTTTGATTTATTCATGACTGCCCTTGGCCCGCAAGCGTTAAATTTGGAGAAAAACAATTCACCTCTCTCTATACCAAGAAGATTTCCTGCTATATCTAATATCTAAATTCATATACTACATATTTACTTTACATTTTCCCTATGTATTTTATTTTTACAATTAATTACAGAATGTCTTTAAACAAACTCTTGAAAGAGCGACATATAGCTGCTAGATTCGAAGTGCTATAGGGCGAAGCGCGGCGTCCTCACGGCATTTTAAATCTGTAATATCTCCGAAAATGTTCACTTAAATTACATGCTGTAAACGGCGATATTGATCTATATTAAATCAACAATTTATTTAAGGTACTTAATAGGATAAGGATTAATGCTGTATTGTATAAAAATTGCTTCAAAAATAAGTCATTATTTATCGTAAAAAGTAAATGACAAAAAATGCTATTGTGGGTTACCCATAAGAGATAGACATATACCATCGCGGACTTTTCTGTAGACCTTTTCAAGGTGTACAAATACTTAGTACATCATTTTGATAAATCTCGTAGGGTTTAGCCAGCGTTTGCAATGTAAGCGGAAAAAAATGTAATTATTTACAGAAACCTCAAAAATTACAGTATTTCTCTACTCCGTATTGAATGTTTATTATACATACAAACCTTCCTCTAGAATCACTCTATCTATTAAAAAAAACGCATCAAAATCTGTTGCGTAGTTTTAAAGTTTTATGCGTACATAGGGATATATGGACAAATAATGAATGCGACTTTGTTTTATAATATGTAGTGATATGATATAGATTTCATATATAATATAGGTAGTAAAAAAATATTTCTTTTCCAGATTGGTTGCGTCATACGAATGGGAAAACAAAGAGATTCTTATTCACAAATTCATGGATCCAACTATGGATAAATATGTTTTTATGGATTTTTTGAAAACGCACACATTGCAGACTGACTATTGGATAAAAGATTGGCCCCAATTTGCGGAAGGGCACTACATGATCATCGACATGGCTTGTTACACTCTCAAGATGATAACAAAGACGAATTTCGTTTTTTTAAGGGACTACGTTCTGTTTTTGCTGGTTATTATTTTTATTTTTTGTGTATGAATGCAATTATTCGCGGTTCGAGTACTTCATTAATACAAAAACGTATAACACGTTGGCGCAATTGACAGTGAGCGTGCCTTCAGCTCCGCGGGTCGAGGGTTCGATTCCTGCAGCAGACTTGTAAATAACATTTGTAAATATTAAATTTGTTGATTCTTTGAGTCTGGGCGTATATTCATATTTAATTATGTATTTAATATTATATATGTGCATACGTACCTACCAGTTGTCTGTCACCCATAACACAAATATTAAGTTACTTGCGTTGTCGGCGGACAGCTGCGTATGTAAACGTCCCATATATTTATATTAGTTATATCCTAAAGAGTGATGGGTATGGGAAGTATGGAAATGGGTAGCATAAACCTTGCATAAAAGTTAATGTTACCTTCAGGTAGTTATAGACAATTTTTTTTTTAAGTTTTCTCTTTAACAGTTAATTTCTTACAACGAAAAAATTTCGTTCAGATTTTCAATCGCCACATCCGTAAAAATAAACCACTCAAAAATGCCTTTAAACTTAGAAGTGTCAACATTTTTAATTGACTCAAAGCATACGTTAACGAACTTATATGTAATGTATCTAATGCAAAAAAGGTGCTAAATAATTGCATTACTATTATTTCTTAATTTGTGTTAAGAAAAGGACAGAAAAAAAAATATGTAAAAATGGGGTAACGAAGTTTTATAGAAAAGTATAAAACAACAAATTTATTTTTTAATTTTATTTATTTAATTATTTTATTTATTTAATTTTTTTTTTATACAAATAAAGTTTTATGAAAATGTATTATAGCAAAATAGCAAAACTATTTTGCTATAATTCGCCATTAAGTAAATAGAAAAAATATATAATGCTACATGTAGTGGACAATCTACATCATACCTCATCTGATACGTCATACCTGATACATACAGGATTCTTGAAACACATGTACAACCTCCACCACCGCCACCATTATACACAAGCATTACACACTTTCACTGTGACAAACTCAACAATCTTTTTATAAGTTGTTTTTTGAGTTCTGTACGCTTTAGTGAAATCTCAATCACTGAATTTCTAAGAATATTAAAGGAAAACTCGCACTTCTCTATGCTTATTTAAACTTTGTGATTACAGGAGGGAATGCCTGTACGAGTGAAAAAAATACTTGTCATAAACGCGCCATCCTTTGTCGACAAGATCTACTCCTTCATCAAGCCCGCGTTACCAAACGAAATATGTGATATTGTGCGTATTTTCTATTTGATTGCATGGTATAGTTAAATATTTTTATTAATAAACTAGCTTTGACCCGCGACAACGTTCGTGTGAACTGTTTTCGCGTGATAGTTGATAATAGATGACGTTTTTTAGTGTCATCCTATTCTAGGATTTCTATAGCCTAAATGTTGTTTCGGTGTATAAGGAAAAATTGTGCTAAATTTCATCGATATTGGTTCAGTGGATTCACCGTGAAAGAGTAACAAACATACATCCATACAAACTTTCGCATTTATAATATTAGTAGGATAGGACTAGGTGTGACATCGGCTTTGCCCGCACAGTAATTAGTGTGTCACAAAATTTTACCCGAATTAAATTTTTTAACATACAATTATTGTGAGTTAACTATAAGAGATAGAGACATGCTCTCATGGACTTTTTTATAGAATTTTTGTAGATAATTATATAGTACAATACTTTAGTATATCTCTCCTGATTTACACGGCGCACGCAAGTAATGCTGCCAGCAGGCGAATTTTTTACAACTCTTCAATACAATTTACCTAAAACGGTAATGTTCTATTAACCACATACAGACACCTTTTAGGGACTTTGGTTTACAATAAATATATACATACGGTCAGAAAACTTTAAAGGAAACGCTGCAAATGTTTATTTGTAATCGATCTAGTTAAGCGTAACTGATATCACCCAACGGAATGCGACGTTGAAGTGGCAATGGCTAAAAAACATAGTTCGGAATTCATATGGTTAGTTTCGAGATGTTGGTAATCTTTAGCGACGCTAAAACGATTGCAGTAAGACCTTAGGTTCAATCAGTAAATCATTGCATGTCGCCGAAATCGAATGAAGAAACCATAATTCAACTGTATACCTACGAGTTGAACTCAGATCAGATATTTTCGTCAAATTAAAAAGAAAATATATACATATTAATAAGCCTAAAAATCATCATCCTCCTGCCCTTATCCCACTCTAAGTGGGGTCTGCACAACATGTTGTCACATGATTTCGCTACGTATTTTACGACCGTCCGCCTGCCTGACGTCAACTTACCTTAGTCGTATTTTACGACTCCTCGGTAAGAAAGAGGGTGGTATATTTTACTCAACCGTATACCACACGGTGGGTCAACTTACCTTAGTCGCCTTTTACGACAACTCGGTAAGAAATGAGGTTGGTCTATTCTACTCAGCCGGATACCACACGGTGATATGAGGGTTAATAATTTACTCAAATCGAAAATTCAAAATCGCACAACGTGGTGGCAAATGAGTAGGAAAGCGACTCCAGATCTAAATCGGGATAACGTTAAATTGAAGAAGAAGAAATATGCCTAAATAAAAAACATAAACATAAATTAAATAATTATTAATATTTACGTCACAATATTTGCATTATATAACTTGAGTTGACTATTTTAATTTTGTTACAGATACACTTTTTCCCTGACCATGAAAGTATTTACAAAATTATAGATAAAAAATATCTACCCATGGAGTATGGCGGTGAGGCTCAAAGTATGCATGAACAGTATAAAAAATGGCGCAAAGATATTAATGATAGACGGTAATAATTTATCCACTCATTCAATTTATTAAAAGCTTTTTTAAAATATAGATAACACTGGCTTGTCCCTATAAACTTTACTTTTATATTATGTACCTATCTTTTATTCAAAACAAAAAATAATTCTTGTGGTTAAATTACTTGAAATTTTTTATGGCTGCTAAGGTGTGTTAAATTATCTAGAATTAAAATTAATGTTGTATGGTGTAACCTTAAAAAATAAAGGATTTTAATTTATAATTTATTTTACGATCATTTAATATTGAATTTCTGTAAGAGAATCCGATTTTTCAATTATTAAAGACCGTTACTTTATTTATTATAGAAAAATGTTCCTGAACGAAAATATGTGGAAGGCTGACCTTGCGAAAAAACCGAAAGAAACCAGCTCGCCTAACGAAATGAATGGATCCTTTAGAACTCTCTCTATAGACTGAGCATAAATATAACGTTGTTTTAAAACAAAATTTTAGACAGTATCTAGTGTAATTTTATTTGTTTAATTAGGTAATTACACCCTTTTTAGTAGTAGATATTATTTTAATGTTTCATTTCTGAATAATAATAACAAGATTCATTCAGTCAAAAATACATATACCTACCTACAGGTACATAATAAACTAAGATATTCAAATTTGCTATTTTTACCGTCTCGTTTTGTATTGTATATAATATACAATAAGTATATATTGTATTTATAGAATTAGTAAATAGGGATTAATTTACTAATTCTGTCAACTGTCTGTTGAAGTATTAGGTATGTAAGAAAATGTTTAATTTTAAATATGCTATATAGCTAAATTTTTGTTTCTTTTGGGCAACTATGTTAGGATATCGTGACTATTGTTTGTTTGCCACATTTTATTTTTATTACTTATTAAAGATTTTTGTCTTTTATGTATGAATTATATGTGGAAATTATATTCCACATATGCAAGAGTTTATATTAGAACCATATAAGGGATAGACAGAAATAACTTTTTCCAAGCTTTCTTCCGATTGACAATTTTCTAATCGGAATGTAAACGGTTGTAGTAGTATATTTTTAAAGCTTTATTAAAGATTTTTATTTTTAATATTGTTTTTTTTTTATTAATGATTGTTTCGTCTTTAATAAATAAACAATTGTAGTCTTTCTCATGAACTACGACATTGTTCCGAATAACCGAAATGCTAGTAAATAAAACTAAATATTTAATAGTGCCGCCATTCACAAAACAGTTGCAAGCAAAACGAAAGCGAAAAACAGTTACGTGACCCCGTTATTAGTTTTAGAGACTGGTGACCAAACGAGTTTCTTAATGATGGACTAGCACGACTCCGCACATAATATAAGTAAAAAAATATACATCGGTAAATACTTTATGCTGCAGCGTGTGCATTGGCACAATAAAAAAATATGTAAATTCTTATTTTGAAATCCAATACTAATGCTAAAACATCTGTACCTGTTCTAATAAAAAATAATTATTGTTTTAACCTTTTTTCGCCGATTTCAATTGTACTTAAAAAGGTTGGTTTTGATAATAAAAATTAAATAAAATTGTTACAATACCCAACAATAATGATATCAATAATTAAAAACTATATACAGTCTATATAACCTACAGTTAATTTTCGCCAACAATATTTCAAATAATATAAAATGTTTAACATAAAAGTAATAATAAACAAAATACTTTGTTATAAATGAAATAGCAATTTGTCAATTGATTGTTTTATTCCCACACTAAAATAATCTTTAAAATTTACATTTTACTAATCTAGTATCCAGCATATAAATTTAAAAGTAAATGTAAACAAAAGAACGGATAAAATTCGACATAAATGATATATATTAATAAAGATCAGAAGAATTAATTAATTAAGATCTTTTAATTTGTAAAGCGTAGATAAAAAGAAGTATAAAATAGTAAAAAGGAAAATAAATAAAAAAATATATATATTTAAGAAATATTTAGAAACTTAAATCCCCAGTAACCTCTGTTTTATTAAATAAGTATCAAGTGTATTTTAGAAACGAAAAGTGATGTAATCCACATTTCGATATTTAGATTTTAATATTTAAAGTATTTGGTAATTTCTCTAGATTTAGTTATGTTAGGGATAATAAATAGGGTTTCTATACACATATAGTGTAAAAAAACATCTAAATTACAAAATATAAAAAAATGTTAAGATCTTTAATCTCTTTACATTTTAACGTATGATTCGTACGTACTTATGAAATCTTAATATATAGGTTGTTTCACAAACTTTACTCTGTCTTGTAACACAGTAAAATGTGTGTTTGAAATCGCCCTCGATGTTTTCTTCATTAACACAAGTACAAGTGGCCAACTTAAGGTCTCGTCTTAAGTTGTCTCCAACTAAACGTAGTCTTGTATAGGCTAGTCAAAGGCTAGTGATCGGAATGAGCCAGGCAGTTCCTTCACTTCGTTATTATTGCCATTTGGCCGCAACGCCTCATCGATCGCCCAGTTCTTGTCGTTGGCCAGGAACCAGTCCCTGAAAGTTATATATATCATCACGGAATTAATAATCACTATGAATTGGCTTCTTACCGATGGCCACTGTTAGATGTAGATCTCTATAAAGTAAAGCGGCCTGTTGTCACCCCACTGTCGGACAAAAGCCATCTCTTCGTTTTGGAGGGAAGTATTGTAGCTGAACTACCGCGCTACACCAATGCTTGCTTTGTTTGATTGCGTTACATTGGATATACTGTCATTAATGATCAACTCCAATCACCTGAGAGTGCGGCTGATTAGACCAGCCCAGCAGCAGACCGGCCTCTTATGTACAGACGGTCACCCCCATGCGAATTAGCTGAATACACATATCCCATGAAACATCAAGAGATTTATAGGTTTCGGCTATCACCACGTAGGTCTCTATAAACGATATTCGCAAATGCTTGAAGCAGATAGTGAACACAAGGGAGATTGGCTATCGTGAATTAGAGTAACTTCATCACTTATACACCATGAGAAATTGTATACTGCTCCAAAATATCCCAAGAAACGAATACAGAATGTGTCTTAGTGAACATGTTACTTATTAATGTTAATTAATATTATATACTAGCAATTGCTAGCGGCTCCCCCCGCGTGGAAAGATTAAAACCGTAATATTTTGATACCCATAAAAATGGTTAAAGTAGATTAACCTTAAAAGCCAGACATATGCTGTCGCGGAGTTTTATTTAGAATTTTTAGAGAGGAACAATTTTGTAATACATGATTTTTGAATAACTTTCACCGCTTACTTAGCGCACTCAAAGACAGCTTTCAATTTTGACGGTTTCGCAATATTTTTTATTGCTGCTTCTCTCTTATTCATCTTAGCGTGATGTTATATAGCTTTAAATTTTGGCGTTTTCGTAATATTTTTTATTGCTGCTCCTCTCCTATTCATCTTAGCATGTTATATAGTCTATAGCCTTCTTTGATAGATGGACTATCTTAACTGTAAGAATTTTTGAAATCGCTCCAGTAGTTCCTGATATTAGCGCGTTCAAACAATAAAGCAAACAAACTCTTCAGCTTTATTTATTAGTATAGATTTCTTTTTTACTTTACATTGAATTGTTGTTTTCACCTCATTTCTCACCGAGGTGTGGTAAAAGGCAACTAACCTAAGTTGACCCACCCTGTGGTATCCGGTTTAGTAGAATAGACCACCCTCCTTCTAACCGAAGTGTCGTAAAATACGACTAAGGTAAGTTGACATCAGGCAGGCGGCCGGTCGTAAAAACGCAGCCAAATCATGTTACAGCATGTTTATAACATGTTGTGCCGACCCCAATTAGAGTGGGATAAGGGCAGGAGGATATATATCGAATTGTTGTTTTCAATATTGAGATTAGGATACAAAATCTTATAGGACCTTACCTCTTAGCCTCGATCCTTTTGATCCAGTATCGCTTAATTTGATCTACAGTGCCCGCCTTGCCGCCATACTCATTGGGTAGGAGCTCCTGAGGCACATCTTTGTATAACGTATCCGAACCGGGTTCGTGGAATTTAATCTGCAATTTTATAGCCATAAATACTTGTATTATAACCTGGTTAACCGATAATTTTTTAACAAGATAAAATAATTCAAAAAAATAAAAAATAATTAGGTAGGTGGGGCTCGATCCTAGGTATTTTCATTTCTGAAGACCACCCGTTCCCCAAATAATCTACGCTGACTTAACAGTTTTCGGCAAAAATAGTTTGTAGTGTTTTATATAATCAATGAAAAGTTTTTATTCTTTAATGCCCAAAAACAAGGATAATACGAATTTTTTTTAAATAAAACCTAGCTAGATCGATTTTTCTCCCCCAAAACCTCCTGCATGCTAAATTTCAAGAAAACCGTTGGAGTCGTTTCTGAGATTCCGAAAATATCATATATATACATACAAGATTTAATTTATCATAATAAAATATCATATATATACATACAAAGTTGTGATGGCCTAGCGGTGCGACCGTGTGAATCTTTAGAGACGATTATGGGTTCAAACCCGGGCAGACACCAATGAGTTTTTCTATTAAAACTTATGTGTCTAATTGATAATTGCAATTTATCACACGCTTTTCGGTGAAGGAAAACATCGTGAGGAAACCTGCATATCTCTAGAGAATTCCGGGGATATGTGTAACCTACCAATCCGCATTGGAGCAGCGTGGTAGGTCTTAGCTCCAACCCTTCTCTCCAAAAATGGAGAGAGGAGGCCTATGCCCAGCAGTGGGATAGTAACAGGCCGTTACTTACATATATACATACTCATTTTAATATTAAAGATATACATATAAGATTAACTCATTTTAATATTAAAGATAATTGGGCAGAGTTGCAGATTTTTTTGTGCGATCGTCTCGGTAAGAGGAACTTTCCGGTTATTATAAGTGAATGATTCTAAACTGCGTGCAAAAACTAACTTGAATAAGAAATGATTTGAATTTTAATTTAATATTGTAAATGCGGAACTGTGCTAGCTTGTTTTTCTTTATATCGCGTTCTCGGATGAATGTGATTTTTCACAGATTGATAGTAAATAAATCAACTCAATCAATAAATGAAAATCAATAAATCAACGGATGTATGTGATTTTTCGTATAGAAATACTTGCTGGATAGTGATATTTTATCTATAAAACTATCTTTTATCTACAACAAGCATTAAAGAAATAATTATTAGATACTTATTAATTTTATTGGCTTGCGTGTGGTATCTGGCTGAGCAGAATAGACCAACCTCATTTCTTACCGAGGTGTCCTAAAATTTGACTAAGGTAAGTCAACCCGCCATGTTGTATACGGCTGAGTAGAATAGACCACCTTCATTTCTTACGGAGGTCTAGTAAAAGGCAACTAAGGATTCCTGTGGTATCCGGTTGGGATAAATAAACCAACCTCTTTCTTACCGAGGTTTTGTAAAATACGACTAAGGTAAGTTGATGTCAGGCAGGGGGCCAGTCGTAAAATACGTAGCTAAATCATGTGACATGTTTATAACATGTGTGCCGACTTAAAGTGGGATAAGGGCAGAAAGATGATGGTTAAATTTTGGCTTACCAGTTTGGCAACATCAGCGTTAAGGAATGGCTTGCACAGAGCAAATATCTTGCCGATATACGCAGGCGCATTGATTATGTGAACTTGCTTCAGTCTAACTGGTATTGCTTCCTAGAAAAATCAAAAACAAAAATAATGACTATAGACAATAATAATGTTTTTGCTTGTATTACATTAAACTAAAAAGTTTAATGTAATACAAGTTACCTACTTAAAGTTGCGTTAAATATTCTTAATAGTAAATATTTTAGTAGGTAGTAGTTTTTATCAAAACATACTATATGAGGGGATCAGAATCAAAAATAGCTAAATCCTAAAGTCAGAATTAAATTCAGCTAATTTTAAATATTTGTATTACAGTTTGCAGGAAACGTAAAGATTGATATTATTTAAATTCGCAGTAATTAAATCTGTGTTTAATATTTTTTATTTGTCGAAACTCCAGGAATTAAACACATTTTTTTTTAAACAAAATTTTCATTTTACTCAATTTTAATTATTTTGGATATAGCTAGGTTTGATTCTAACCCCCTCATATAATAACTTACAGGTATGTAAGAGCTACAATTTTTCTCTTTTTATGTATATAAAATATTTTGTACCTAACTTCTTATGATACGGTGTACCCGCCTTAAAAAGTGTTTTACCTAGAACTTGCCTTCTAAAAAGTGTATTAATAAGGAGAGAGTGTTTCATATTAGTGGGGTAGTATTAGGTCTTCATTTTATATATCTAACACATGTGAGTGAATTATAGCTAAAAACTAATCATTCATATATGAAGATATAATAATTTATTTCTTTGTTTGTGAGCGATTACGATGAAAAAAATATGACTGGTACAAAACACACCCCTATAATAGCTATTGCATTAACTGTAATAAACATAATACCTAACACTATCTTCGTATTTTATCAATATATTACCGGATATCCGTTAATTTACTCCGCTACATCCTTTACATTAAATATTTGTTTTTTAACGTTAAGTGAATTTTAATGAGGTCGCCCAAACAAAATGTATATTTATATTTAGAAACCTGAAATTATCCAAATTTCATATAGAGCGGAGGCTCCTAATAAGACTTCATGTTTACATCAACAATTATAGAAACCATTAAAACTGTAGTACTTATATGATAAAAATGTTAAACAAATTATTAACTAAATATCAAACTACAGCAAAATATTGCAAATGCGATAAGTAAACAAACAACCTGAACTTTCATTTAATTCTATGTGAATTTGAGCCCTTGTTAAAATGAAAAAACAAATTTATTCAGCGCGAGGTTAAATATTGTACAGATTCGTGACACTAACGAGTATTCCAGCCTTGTAAACACGCCCACACGCACGCGTGCGCCCATGCACGTCCGCACGTGCGTACGCACGTCCGCACGCACGTACGCACGTCCGCACGCACGCACGCATACACACAACACATATTTATAAACATTATCATTACAATATGAACAAATACCTGTGTGTAAAGCATATATTTGCGGAGGACAGACAAATTTATTTTCCCGATGAACTTCAGAGTGATATTAGAAGAGTCAAATATAGGTATTTCTCCAGAGGGTATATCGTCTTCTTCCGTCAGTCTCGTATCCGCTAACATGAAAAAAGTTTTCACACTGTCCACAAAATTGAACATGTCATAGTCAGGAGTATTAAGACGGTATATAAATACTTTGTAGTTTTCTTTTGTTTTATTTGGCAGCGGCAACATGTCCCTGTAAACAAATGTATATATGTATTGTCTTTTGTTGGTTTGTCTTTATTGCATTAATTCAAATAAAACTTATAATAAAAAACAATATAATTTGCAATGGCGGGCGGGTTTTACTAAAATATAAGGCAATTCTTGAGGAAGGTATATGTAAAATGTATATGGTAAATAAATAGGTAATTATTTTTCTATTTCGTAATAACTAAAACTAATTAACAATTATTACAAATGTTAATAATTTTCAGATACCTAACCACTTAATTATGTTTTAATCAAGTTTTTTGTGTTATTTGTAATTATTTTTTCAATTCACTTAATGATTATTTAAAATGCATTGACGTCATACTCATTATATATACGTGTTTTTTTGGATTGGTATTAATTATTTTGAGTAGAATTTTAGGAATGCTTAGATATTTGTATATTTCATAATAGCTTGATCCAAGAAATATTCATATCTATTAAATTGTATGGAACAATGATTTTGTTTATCTAAATGTATAATTTAATTTTTATTAGAAATAATAAAAAACTAATACTAATTATAAATTCATTTGTTCTCTTAGTATTTTTACTTTTGTTTTAAAAGATTTTTTCCTTACGTGATTTCAAATACCCTTTGTATTTCAGGCGACCAGGGATCCCTCTTAAGAAACACCTCTGGTGTCGATGAGCGGATTGTGAAGAACAACTCTATGGTCTTTTTCATGCGCTCCATACTTCGGCCGCAGCTGAGATAGAAACGTCGTAGCAATACATCCTCTGAAAGAAATAGCTATAGTTAAGAACCAGTGTAGCAACCCAAGTATTTCAGGGAACTCCTCACGTTATTTAGATTAGTACATAGTTGTTTAATCGTTCCCGCCTCACGGATACATCTTTGAATTCAAGTCAGACTACGCCTGCGCGGAGGCGTTGATACAAGTCTTTAGTCTCATTTTGTATAACGTTTCGGTATTGTTGTTTAAAGTTAGTTATAGTCACTGTTTTATGTTTGTAGTGTAATAGTTTTGTTTTAGTCAACGCATAGTATACGAAGTTCTGCCCAAACTATTTCTTTTATTTCGGGAAACCGAACCCATTATTTTGTCACCCACCTTAACTTGTGATAAATACCCCAACGTGTTAATGGAGCCCATCGTGACTGATATCAGCGCTCCACCGTGATATTGACACCCACCGTGATACCAGAGAATTGTGACGAATTTAAGCTGAACGAATGGGCATTCGAAAGCCAGTAAAGGCATCTAAGCTTATTGGGGACCGTTCAAGTATTCCGTGAGCACTATGGTGGAACGGGGGGGTCTTTGCTTTGCTTATTTTGGATGGCATGGGGGGTAAGGGAGTGTAGATGATGATTACGTCATCGGTAGTTATTTACTTTTTACACGAATGGCAACCCTCACATTGTCTTTGCTTAAAAGGAAACGCATTAAAAAACTTACAATCATAGATTCGAGTTTCATGGACTGAAGACTGTTTTAATTTAAATTTAATATGTGTACCAAAAATTTTAAATTGTTATATTAGTAAGATATAATATTTTTGTCCTTTACTCTAAGTTGAATACCGTATCAGTAAAATATAATCTCTATACTAAATCTTTTTTCTTATTTTTCAAATTATAATTATAATATTTAAAAAAACAATACATTGACAAATGTTTACGTAATCATGGGGGAGGGGTAAGAGCTTTGCTTACTTTTGCTGACAAGAGGGATGGAGGGGTAAATAATTATAATAAATCTGCTTACGTAATACTTAAACAGCCCCCTAACAAAGATTCGAGGTTTCAAATCTGAGCCAAACACTGATGACGTTTCCATTAATAAGAACGTAATCGACAAATAGAACTTTCTGGATCGATTAGATCACTATATAAGCCGTGTCCAGAGTCTAATATGGGGATCCCGTTTTCGAATAGCCATTAGTAAAGAACTCAGATGCAATACAAGTAATAACATATTAATCTCGGCTATGTTACTGGCCTAAATTCCTGCTCAGTGATTTTAAGTAATATGTACTCAAAACTTGATATACCTTAAACTTCTTAGGTAACAATATGTACTTAATTGATAATTACGCGGCCATGATATTTAAAAGATCTGATACTATCTTTTATATAACTTTCTCTTCTATGTGTAAAAGATTAAAACTTAAATTAAGGGTGCTGTTTGATTGCGGATTTGCAAGTTCCATATTCTAGAATTCTTTACGTATATGTAGGAAGAAATTTATCACGAAATTTTGATGCACCGGAAATCGTAACATGAATGGTAAATATCAATATAAACATATTTTTATACAAATATTTATATGTGGTTTGTACACACTAATCCCTTATAAATAAATAGCAATCGCTAGCGGCTCTGCCCACTTGGATAGATTAAAATCGTAATATAGTCTTTAAATAACCTTAAAACATGGTTAGAACCCACTCTTAAAAGCTAGACATATGATGTCGCGGACTTTTGCTTAGAACTTTTAGAGGGGAACAATTTTGTAATACATGGTTTTTTTAATAACTATTACTGTTTACACAGAGCACGCAAGGTAAGCTTTAATTAATTATTAATTAAGGTAATTTTTTCGTCCTATTTTTTATTGCTGTTTCTCTCCTATTCATCTTAGCGTGATGCTATATAGCCTTTCTAAATAAATGGGCTATTTGACACTGAAATATTTTTTCAAATTTGTCCAGTAGTTCCTAAGATTAACGCGTTCAAACAATCAAACAAACAAACTCTTCAACTTTATATATTACTATAGATACATCTTTGATTTGTTCATGTCAGCTTGTATTTATTTTAGACCCGTATTATAGAGATTTTACGAGTGGAAGTGCATTAAAAATGCATTTCTGAGTGCATTTGTGTTTGTTTCACAACGAATAACTTGTTTTATACATTAAGAACATTTAGACGAAAGTCGTATAATGTTTGCCTTTTCCCGGACTCTTGGACACTTTACGTAATAATAGTTGTTAATGTATTTTAACCGGTCTAGTGGGACCCGTTGGAGCGAGTGATGTCATTTGATATCCGATATTATATTATATTACCAACGTTATATTTCATTTAACAAAGATATAATGTACAATGCTTCAATGAAATTATTCTAATTTTTTATTTGTTCGTTATACTCTTTTTTATTTGTTTATAATAATGTTATAAATGTGTAAGTATATCCATATCTGTTTAAGTCGATCTTGAGAACGTTATTATTATGTACGATACGCCGTTTGGTATCCGGCTGAATAGAATAATACCACCCTCATTTCTTACCGAGGTGTCGTAAAAGATGATTATGGTAAGTCGATCCGCAGTGTGGTATCCGGCTGAGTAGAATAGACCACCCTCTTTCTTACCGAGGTGTCGTAAAATACGACTAAGGTAAGTTGACCCACCATGTAGTATCCGGATAAGTAGAATATAATACGAATAAGACGAATTTAACTTTTGAACTTAAAAGTAGTTATTGTGAGTTAACAATAAGAGATAGAGACATGCTCTCGCGGACTTTTTGTAGATCTACAATTCTCTAATACAGTAAGTGTATCTCTGGGGGCGCACGCAATTAAAAATCTCAGCAAGTCAGTTTTTTTTAGAACCTCGCGACCTCCTTAATACATTTTACATAAAACTGTAATGTATTTTATTTATTTATGTACCATAAAAAATGTTGGAAAATAAAAACATTATTGTTAAAAAAAGTGTACAAAGGTCAACTTATCCCTATGACAGAGATCTCTGCCAGCTAACCTACGAAGTGAGACAATTTATATTAAAGAAAAAGGTACGCAAATATCAAACATTATGAATTAGAATTACCTACTAATAATTTCCTGTAATGTACTGATAATCTAAACTACCTTTTAGTTAAAACCAAATTTAATAAGTTATAAATATAAATACAAATATAATAAAACCAAATTTAATAATAAAATTTAAAAAGTTAAATGCGTTTAGTACATTTTGAAAAAATCAATCACCTACAGACAGACAACTTTTGGGGACTGTTTTATAATAAGTATAGATTTCAAGAGGGATTGCGATTTGCGATTCACATAAAAAAACTTGTATTAAATATAGCTATTACTGCGAACATATTGAGCGTATACAATAATTTAACACATCGGAAACAACGATATATTCTTCAACGGTTGCGTGTAACTCTTACCATTTCAAATTAGGCACGTCTTACGTGATGCAACTGTTCAAAATGCAAATCAGTTACGTATTGTAAAGTACAATGACAACAGGACTAAGCGAAGTTAGGTGTTGCACATAACTCAGCTTGATTCGTGCAATTTCGTGGTTCGTAGGAAGTCTTGAGTACGATCATCATCTTCCTGCCCTCATCCCACTCTAAGTGGGGTCGGCACAACATGTTACAAACATGTTGTCACATGAATACGGTAGGTCAACTTACCTTAGTCGCCTTTTACGACACCTCGGTAAGAAATGAGATTGGTCTATTCTACTCAGCCGGATACCACACGGCGGGTCGTCTTACCTTAGTCGCCTTTTACGACACCTAAGTCAGAAATAAGGGTGGTACTATTCTATTCAGCCGGATACCACACGGCGTGAAGTCTTGAGTACGATGTCAGAATCAAACTACAACTGGAAGAATGTTTACTAACAAAGGCGTACCTCAAACGAACCTTTGGCTAAAAGTAGTGCCATTCTACTGTACTTGTCTACTGGTACTTGTTATAATACTTGACCGAATGTTAATCTAACACCAATGTAATATTGATAACATAGAGTTAGCACGAATGGTCCCCAAATTCTGCCAGGTTTTTGGAATAGCCAATCTGGAACTCATTTCTTACGGAGGTGTCACCTTTTACAACAAGGTAAATTTAAGGTAAGTTGACGCGCCGTGTGGTATCCGGCTGAGTAGAATAGACTACCCTCATTTCTTACCAAGGTGTCGTAAAAGGCGACTTAGGTAAGTGTGATCCACCGTGTGATAACCGGTTAAGTAGAAATAGACCACCCTCTTTCTTACCGAGGTGTCGTAAAATACGTCTAATATAAGTTGACGTCGGGCAGGCGACCGGTCGTAAAATACGTAGCATGTTAACATGTTGTGCCCCACTTAGAGTGGTAAATGGCAGCAGAATGATGATGATATTCTGCCGTGTGGTATCCAGCTGACTAGAATAGACCACCCTCATTTCATAAGGTGTAAAAGGCGACTAAGGTAAGTTGACCCGCCGTGTGGCATCCGGCTGAGTAGAATAGATCACACGCTTTATTACCGAGGTGTCGTAAAAGACGACTAATGTAAATTGACGTCAGGCAGAGGGCAGGGTGTAAAATACGTAGCCAAATGATATGACATGTTTAACATGTTGTGCCGACCCCACTTAGAGAAGGATAACGGCAGGAGAATAATGAACGGTGATGATATTATAAAACTTTAATTTATGATTTATTAGTTTCCAAATACCATCTTGATTTAACAATTTCGACACGTTACGCGTGTTGCGTCTGCTAAAATTAAATTATATAACATTGATAGATGTTTCATAATGTGAATTATGTTTTGATCAAGCGTCCATTGACCTTCAGTCGTCTTGAAACTCGCAACTGACCGATGCAGCTTTGCCTTTTACTTGTTACGAAAAGGTTACATATCGTGACCTACAAAGCTATAGCTTTCATATATCGATGCACAAATTTGACAAGTGCATTTTCCTTGCATTTTGCATTTTGCATATCACAATATTTGTTATAAGCACTGTGTTTTATTAATTCTGTGAAAGGAATGTAAAATTATATTTCAATAAAATCATAAGGCTTCAATTAATTTTCCATAATAATAACTATTTCTCAGTAACTGACTCATCGTCTTGATGAAGATCCGAAAAAATATATCATCATCATCATCATCTTCCTTCCCTTGTCCCACTCTAAGTGGGGTCGGCACAACATGTTATAAACATGTTGTCACTTGATTTGGCTACGTATTTTACGACCAGCCGCCTGCCTGACATCAACTTACCTTAGTCGTATTTTTCGACACCTCGGTAAGAAAGAGGGTGGTCTATTCTACTTAACCGGATATCACACGGTGGGTCAACTTATCTTAGTCGCCTTTTACGACACCTCGGTAAGAAATGAGGGTGGTCTATACTACTCAGCCGGATACCTCACGGCGGGTCGACTTACCTTAGTCGCCTTTTACGACACCTCGGTAAGAAACAAGGGGGGCTGTATTCTATTTCGCCGGATATCACACGGCGTATCCGAAATATATATATAAAATGAAAAAATAAATATAAATGAGTGACCTTATTGCGAATTAGGAACTAAATATCTTAACCTTAGCCTTGCTATATTTTTTATACAAAAACAATGTATTTTAGGAAAGAATTTTGTAATTTTAGATTAATTTTTAGATTAGATTTTTGTCGGTAATTGTTAAAGTTGTAACTATTTTGGTTATATCGTTAATTTTATTTCATTCCACAATCATATACATTTTATATTATTTTAGGTAGTTAGTTTATTTGGTACATTCTCTTCGAGGCAAATTCTAAATTCCATTACTCGTGTGTTTGTCATTTTACGTAACACTGGCAGAGTGATTTGCATCTAATCTGCGCTGTACACACCATAAAGCAAGATATAATTTTGTAAAGACATTGTTATTGTGTTTTTATAATAAAATTTTAATTACCTATGTTTGAAATCATGTAATATGTTATGAATATATGTGAAATTTAAAACAACTTATAAATATAATAGGTATTTTATAAATATTAAGAGACATTGTGAATATTTACATAAATGTATTTGAAAAATATAATAGCATTACAACAAATACCAGTTGAATCACGTGCGAACAAAACTTTAAAGGCACCGAAGCATATAAAATCTTAAGAGTTGTACATTACTTGAATTTATTATAATATATAATAACTAGTAATATCACGCGGTTTCACCCGCGTAATTTTTATTTTTTTACACCTATTACATTTTTATAATGGATCCCTATTTTTTTAAATTTAATATAGCCTAAGTTGCTCAGTAAAGATGCAGCTTTCCAATGGTGAAAGAATTTTTGAAATCGGACCAGTAGTTTTTGTGTGAAAACATTACAAACATACATACAAATTTTTCCTCTTTATAAGTATAGATTACACTAGCAGTTCATACTGAAAGAAGTATTATTATTGGATTTATAAATAAATTAAAATCCAATTTTAATATGTACGTCTGGTGTGTGTTTGATACGTTTTATCTTTTTCTTTCGTAACCTGAGATCCTCATTTACTTTAGATACCTACATGATGTCTAATTATTAAAGTAAGTCTTGACTGTACCGTTTCAATTATATTGTAGAAAAAGAGAAAACGGCAATGTAAAATAGAAAGCAAGTCATACTGCTAAATGCTAATGTCACGGTTGTAATGTCACGGTCTTAATGATTATATCCTTATTATAAGGACTATTGCTTTCCATGTTATATTCAACATTTTTCAGTATACTACATAGGAATACTCTATTGGGAAACCCCGGATGGAAGATTTATCGCCGAGACGACGGCAATAGCTACAGTCCATTAAAAAAAGAACTTTATGTACCAAAAGGTAAGCGACATTATTGCAAAGCTCACTTCGAGTGCGTCACTAAATCAAATATTAAAGTAGATAATATTGTAGAAGAAAATACCGAAAAATATTTAAAAGTGGCGTGGAACGCGAACGTTCTAAATCAAGTATTAATTATCAAACATGTCAATTATACAGACGAGTACGCCGTTAAGTAGAACAATGTAAAAGTGAAATGATTTTACGCTTAAAGTAAATTCTTAATTATGCGATATTGCAGAGAATAGTAACTAATTAATCTTTGTGGTGACGATATGTTATCATTTACCGCGAGTTCAACCTCAGTTTAACTTAAAGTTACAATAATTGATTCGTACATTCGTATCTTAATATGGCTTTGATCATATTTAAATGTACGTTACTGTCACTGATAAAATAAAGAAAGTAGCCGACATGCGCAATAAATAATTCATGTATTTTAGAAAATGAAAACTACACAAAGTTTCAACTATAAAACTGTTGCAAGTTTTTAGTAAACCAACCAAACGAAATATTAATGCACTTATATTTTTCATAATCTAAGAGAAATGTTTATTATTGATTTACCACGGATTCGTAAATTCGAACTCTCAGACGGGTAAAACTTTGGCTCAACTGAATGCCTAACTTCTCTATATGACCCGTACTCTCTTCCTTCTTCAATTCTTGTCCTTTTCCTTATATTACTCAATGGTTGAGTGGAAGAGATCCCTTTTAGGGATGAGTCCGCCTTTATACCTGTGCTTTTTTATTTTTTCTTTCTCTTTTCTAAATAAATGTATAAAAAGAAATAAATTAATAAATAAGAAATGTGTTGATTTGGCTAGTGCTAGTAATGACAAGAAAAAATCATATTATATCTTACCGAGATCATTTGGCAGATGAGGTTGCTTACTGAGCCAATCCTTCAGAGGCACTAGCGCCGTACTCCATTCCACCTCTTGATCAGGCACTGAAAAGTAATAGACAACTAAAATTATTAGACATTATATTCAACGATTTCGCAGCGATCCGGTTTAAACGAAACATTATATTGGAATCTAGTGGAATTAATAAATAATTTGAACCGTATTAACATATAAAGTTGGAGATGTTCTGTTTTTTTAAGTATCAATATTTCATGCGAGTTTCAACACACTATCAGCTTTGTTACTTAGGGTAAGTTTGTTAAAGAGTTGCTAATCTAAGTAGCACTTTTCTTTCCGTTAGCAAAACTCCGGTAAGGGCTTAAAAAAACTTTGAAAGCTGAAGAAAGAATAAACATCAATTCTAAGTCACGAATTGATATGTTACACATATATTTTATGATAATATCATACAACTGGATTAAACAGAAGCAATCATTTCGCTGTGTACTTCGGCCGTTCCTTCTTAACAAAACTGTCAACTGTGACTTTCCCGAAGGGGTCACAGTTTCAAATCTCGGGTAGGCACTAGGCACGCATGAGTTTGTCTATTAAAACTATGTGCCTAATTAAAGTTTTCAATTTTTTACACGATTTTCGGTAAAATAAGTATATAAAACATCGTGAGGAAACATGCATATCTCTAAATAATTTAAGCAAATCTGTAGCCTAATTCGCATCGGAACAGTGTAGTGGGTCTATGATCCATGATTTCTCTCTAAAAAGGAGAAAGCAGGTTTATGTCTAGTAGTGGGAACGTATCAGAACGTTATTTTTTTTTACCTCATTAACATGTGATTCCTAGAAGATACTACACATAATATAAATATCTGTTTTTGCTTAAAGTTCAATGGAATCACAAACCCGACGTTAACCTCTAATGACCTCATAATCTTAGGGACCAGAGATAAATGAACTATACGGTATTTGAAATTGTTATTCTTATGATACAACGGGAATTTATATAAACTTCTTATAATTTATCAATAAAAACTGTTTGCCATTTATCATGGCAGTTTAATATTAATTGGCAATTCTATTTAAAATACAGTATTCTATCAGTAATTCATACTAATATTTTTAATAATATACTAGTCTTTCTAGCTTTTTAATTAATAAATTTTTTCACAAAATTTTTTATTGTTATTTTCACTGCAAATAACAAGAATTTTTAAAAATAAATGCTTGCTTCTTTATTACTAGGTACAATTAAAGCAATCTTCTTATATCTACGTGTTTTAACTAAGGTTAGAGATCATCAGAAAACAATACTTTATCTGCTTCGTAGTTAACATGATATCATTGACAAGTACAAATATTCTCTTTAATGGTAATTATTAATGTTTAAAATTGAAATTGAGGCCAGTATGATAATTTAAATTGTGTTAACCGCAATATATATAAATCCATAATTTATTGTATTACAAATTGTAGTGATTTCAAGTCTCTCACATCACCTTTGAGGTTAACCGAAACTTTGAACATAGATCAGGGTTAGTAGGATACCATGTATCGTCGCTAGTATATTTGAATACATAAGCCATCCAAAACGAGCGAAACGGCTCGCGTGACCATCGGCGGCTACCAGAAATTTAATACAAGAATTTTTAAATGTATGAGCAAAAATTTTATGAAAATATTTGAATTTAAAATTTACATATATGTAACGAGTATCTAATACTCATAACAAAAACATACATGGCAACACAAAAAAAATCTTTACATATTTTTAATATATTACGACTTCAGTATACGAATATAACTTTTTCATATGTATGCAAGAACGAGATCGACACTAACACAGCTTGCTAATGAGTGTTTGTTTATCCATCCTTCACGTCTAACCGGAGTAACGGATCAATGTGACTTTTTGTGAATAAAATTTCAGGTCCCTACTGTTAACCGTTGACGAGTTCCCTCATCTGGAGCCAAGGCAAGTTAAAATAAAAGCTTTTAAAATAATATAATATTTAAAATATATTTATATATATTTTTCTATAATTCATGATAAAATCAAATACAAAACAAGACAAATGGCTTTGGCGATTGTGTCAATACAAACTAAGTCGCGGGTAGAAGTTTTTTGTTTTATGACAGATATTATGGCAAATGGAAATTTAAGTGAGTTTTTCTTAACTTTCATTAAAATGGTATCAAACTTCGTTGCATTAGTACATACAGGGTTTCATAACGGTTTAGATGCCGATTAAAGTTTTGCAAGTAATTTATATGCGTCGGGCGACTAGTTTTTTCGAAATCCACTATTGCAATTGCTGAAATACACGTGTCTACTGAATTATAAACGTTGTAAGTGCAACTGGCCGACTTGTTTAAGGGAAAGGTAAAGAATTATGTTACCAACTTTTATAAATATAAATTAAATAAGATTATAACTTTCATATAATTAATTTGCATTTGTCTTTTATATTATGTACATATCTATAATTAGATCCATCAATTCCATTATTAAGAAATATATTAATTTCGTTTTATACTCGAAACTTCAAGTATAAAGTATTAACGAAGTAGTGGTTTAATGGACTTATTTTCAAATAATAATTTAAATAATATCTGACTTTTGCCATTGGCAATTGGCGGCGGTGGCTTAGTTTGGAGTTACATATTTACATTTTTATTTATCTTTATCTAACTTAAGGAAACCGCAAAATGTAAAACTACTAGAAGCTCTGCGCTCTACTCTCCGCATTTCATAACATCTGCTATGCTTCTACGTTCGCCCGTCCCGCCCGGTAAAAAAAGAAGCCTGTAGCACGTTATCCACATAATTATTATTTAACTTTAATTCTATTAATTCTTTTTGAGTATCAATTTGCTCATTATATAACACGCTCAGTCTACCACATATACTGTGTGTTGCTTTAACCATGACCTCTGTACTTGTATGGAATATTTAATACGTATTTTCGAGCTGTACAGCCAGGCTGACGTAACCTAGTAGATTTCTTCAAAAGATATCCAATATTGTAACTCTTAAGACTTTTATAAAAAATAAAATTTTACCAATATACATTGTTATAAAGCCGTATGGTTTATAAGTTTGTTATAAAGCCGTGTGGTATCCGACTGAGTAGAATAGACCATCCTCATTTCTTACCGAGGTGTCGTAAAAGGCTACTAAGATAGGTCGACCCGCCGTGTGGTATTCGGTTGAGTAGAGTAGACCACCCTCTTTCTTACCGTCAGGCAGGCGGCCGGTCGTAAAATACGCAGCCAAATCAAATGACAACATGTTTGTAAAATGTTATAACTATTCAGCCGGATACCACACGGCGTACAAATTGTTATACATGCAAATTGTTATACATGCGTAACAAATGCCGACAATAATCATAGAAAATTTTAATGTGTATTTTAATGTCGTCTAAGTTTTCAAAGCGAATAATTCACATTACATTTTTTTTTCTAAATAAAGTAGAAAAGTCCTTATTTTTTTATAGGATTAAATAAAATAAATGACTACTTGTGATAATTAGGATCTTTATACAACATGACTATTACTTAAAACGTAAGGTAAGTGGTAAATCTTGCACTAACTAAACTATTTATCGACTTTTCATAAGTCAAGGTGAGCGTGCTGAGAAATCACACACTCCATTTTAAGGTTTAATAATCGGTCAGAATTCTTAATAGGCTATATAAAATGAATCTAGTTTGCAATGTTCCCAGTTGAATCAATTCCCTGTTCAATATTAAATGTCATTAAACTTTGTCGTTAAGAATAAGAGACTCGCTCAAGACCATCGTTTGCCGTCCTAACGAGGGGGAATATCGGGTATTCCGGGATTTATCGGATGCCCAACTCTAAAGAGTCCCGAGGCGGTCGATGCATCTGGTGCTCCCGATGCATCGTCTAGCGGAGGGAGGAACCACTTTGAGAGAGGCCCCGAGTCAGACGTGGCGAACTCTGGGGTTTAGAGTTGCTGTTGGCGGGGATGGGGGCAATGTGTACATCGGTCCTCTTCCCGCCATCAACAGCGTGGACCACGTTGCGTGGTGTTACCCGCTGTTCGTTCCTGACGACGACGAGACCCATAGAGGTTTCTTCCTGATAAAAACGGCTTTTACAGCGTCACCGGGTGTGACGAGCGAACGCATAAACTTTGCCGACGAAACGAAATGCAGAGGGGTAGGCGCGCTCTAATATCGTCGGTTAACATCGCCATAAGGGTACGTCCTGTGGAGTACGACTCAGAGCGACGGGTAGTTTAGGTTGGTTGTACAACAATTTAATCATCACTCCGTCAAAAAACTGAGGAATGGATACGATCGACCGACATCAGAAATCTGTGACTTCGTCTTTGCCAGCAAAAATGCTAAGTGTGCATCTATATTGCGATCGTTATTTTATCATCATGCAAAGCGCTTTTTAAACCCACTTTTTTTGTAATTCGTCTAAGTGGCACTGACATAAGCGGGTTCAGGTGTACTTCATGTGCGATACGTAAGTTAGTTCAGTATCTAGTGCCAATTATTTGCCATTAAAATCCATAGAAATTTTTTAAACGAAATCTATATCTAACTACGCATATTCCGTATTCCGTATTCCGTGGGTGTATGTTTGTGTTTAAGTATGTATTTAAAAATATATAAGTATACACCACAACACACAAGTATATTCACCAGTTGTCTGTCTACCATACCACAAGTATTAAGTTACTTACTTTGGGGACGGACGACCGTGTGTGTAAGTGTCCCATATATTTATTTATTTATGAAAGTGATGCGTAATAACTTATGGGTATAAATTTTTCTTGTCCATAGTCGTTGATTATAAGTGTTCTTCTTTATGATATAAAAACTATAGGTAGAGTACATAAACAAGTAATTTAAGACCAAGGAAACATAAATGAGATAAATATACTGAAGGTTAGATTATCTAATTAGACGAATATTTAATAGTAGAGGTTACCACCAAAATGTTGTTTACTCGTATAAAGTTTAAAGTACCAGGTTGACTGAGCCTTGCTCAGTAATTTTTAAAAAAATAAATAAAAGAAATTTCAAGAAAAAGCTCAATCCTAAGTATTTTCATTTCTCGAGACCGCCGTTCCCCAATTAAGCTACGCTGACTTGACATTTTACGGGAAAATTAGTGTTTTATATTAAATTTAAATGTTAATAATTTTTTAATGCCCAAAAACAGGGATAAACAATTTTTTAAATAAAACCTAGTTAGATCGATTTTTCTCCCTCAAATCCCCCTACATGCTGAATTTCAGAAAATCGTTGGAACCGTTTCCGAGATTCCGAAAAGAGATATATATACATACATCCAATATAACTCATTTAAATATTAAAGATATATAAAAAAACAAAAATAATTTATAATATGACCGTTTTAGTCCTACTTCACAGTTGTTTACGCATTTTCAAATACGAAGAATTATTAATTTGTGTAAGGCGCTCTTCGTACGAGTATACCTACTATACAATACAATATTAATAAAATATATTATAATATTAATAAAAGGCTATTACAATATTAATAAAAGGTAAATACAGAAATCCTACAATATTATTGAGGATTACTCAGATGATAAGAATGCGTGGACATACCTACTCTTCGACCCTGTACAAAACAGTAATGACTAAATGTAACTATAATAATAATAAATATTATAGTGATAAGAATTATATTTTTAAAAGAACAACCGCCGAGTTTCTTCCTGGCTCTTCTCGGTAGGAACAGCTTCCCGAATCAGCAGTCGAGTTGACGATTCAAAAGCACTTGTTTACAAGTTTTTTTGAATAAAGAATATTTGGAATTTGAATTTAAATACCTCGTACCTAGAAACTGAATATGTGACATATGAGGTCAATACGAAGTCATAAAATAATAATTAACAATAATTTTATTGTTAATTATTATTTTATGACTTCGTATTGACATTGAGATTAACATTATATATGACAAGACATATTAATAGATACATTATATATTAATAGAACATTTATAATGAGATCAGAATAATTTAATTTAAGTATTGTTAGTTGTCCATTGAATAAATAAATAAACATAATATTGTATATTTTAATTTTAATTGAAATTATTTGTATTTGCATTTATAAACTTAAAAAATACATAATGATAGCCACGCTATATGATAAAAACTGATATGTCTACTATTGATTAATTATTGTTATTATTATTCTATTGCTATTTGGAATTATGGAAAAAGCAGTTTGGTTTTTATATCAGTATATATTTTATTTTATTTAAAGTCGGCAATGGACAAAATATGTGAAAAAATGTATGTGCCATATTAAATATTCTATTTAATATCATTTAATAATTCAACTAATTTTTATTAAAAGAAAAATTAATTTTGAAACTTTTTAGATTTGAAAGTCTCATTAATATTATAAATAGATTTTTTAACGAATAGGGTAATTTATTACTTATTTATTATTTAACAAATTCCATAAAATTCTTTGTAAAAAAATTAAGATAATAGTTTATAAAACTTACTTATCAATAAATCCGATTAAAACAAAAATTAAAAATAAATTAAGTCTTGCAGACGTGAAATATGTTTGTCACAGCGGACGCGTGCGTCTCGCAACCGAACCGATCCAACTGGTTAACGTTCAAATTTACAGGCATCGTAATTTGTAACTCTTTCTTTTTCGATAACTGGCTGCGTTTAGTGCGTCACTGTTTTGAATACATTGCATTTAGATTACACATGCCTTTACAAGTTTACAAGACAATAGTGAAACACGCACTGTCTTAGGTAGATATAATACAGCTACATGGTTATCTACGTTGGTTTGCGTTTCATGAAAACAATTTTCATTTTCATTATTCTACTAGCCCGTCGGCGCAGGCAGTGACTCTGTTAGAAGCTGCGTTGATCGTGTTTATTTAAAGGGGTTAAATATAAGGGTTATATAGGTTTTATATAGGGGTATATAAGATATATTGTTTTATGAATACAGATTTTAGTTGTTTTTTAACCTAGTCTTTTCTTAATCTATGCTAATATGTAAAGCTGAAGATTTTGTTTGCTAATTTCAAGAACTACTGGACCGATTAAAAAAATTATTTGTGTCAACTAGACCATTTATTGAGGAAGGCTATAGGCTATATAACATCAAGCTAAGGTTAATAGGACAGGAGCAGCAATAAAAATTGTACGAAAACGGCAAAATTTAAAGCTTTCCTTGCGTGCACTGATTGAACGATAACAGTTATTCAAAAATCATGTACTACAAAATTGATCCCGTCTAGTTCTAAATAAAAGTCGCGACAGCATATATCTAGCTTTTAAGGTTAACCCACTTTAACCATTTTTAAAATTATCAAAAGACTATATTACGGTTTTAATTTCACGCGGGCAGAGCCGGTGACGATTGCTAGTAAAGACCTGAAATATTGTTTCTTTAACTCTACCTAGATTTTTCTTTGATCTCCGTAGACAAATAGCATAATACATATATCGTTTATTTATATAGAGCTAAACCATTTAGTATTCTATGAAAACTATTTTAGATTTCTTAATATTAATTTTGGGATGGACTTGGAGTAGAAATAATCGATTAATGAACAAATCGATTTTGTTTCCTATAAAATAAATCGATTTTTAAAAAAATCGATTAGTTCGTATTAAAATAATCGATTTACATCAGACTATATGAAAAGTTGCCTTTTTTGATATTAATAATTAATAAGAATAAAGGCTTATTAATTAAAACGATCAACTAAAACGACAAGAAAAAGCGTAAAAAAGAAAAAGAGGATAAATAAAATAATCGATTAATATAAAAAATCGTTTATTTTTCACATCCCTACATTAATGGATTGTTGCGATTTTTGCCTGTCGGATTATTTCAATTGTTAGAATTATTGGTGTTTCGAATAACTTATAAATTATAATGTTTGCAGTGAATACACGACGATTGTATTTTCTTTGTGATAAAATTGTTGTTCGTCATGTGAGAACTCGAAATAAAAGGCTTGTCACACCTGGATCTAACCCCGGTCTGGATAATAGATTATCGGCTTTCAAAGAAGATGGAATTAAGATACAAGACGTCGATGTTGAAGAGTTTATTGAACAATCAGAAAGCAGCTTCTATCAAGTTCGTAGAATAGTTTTTAATTTCATATATATATATTTGATAATCATCATGTACGAGGGTTGTAGTCCTATGTGAAAATGTCGATTAACATGACTATGACACGACTTATTTTTGTTAGAAATAATATTCTTCGTCTTTATCGTCAACTGATGGACGTTCACTGCTCGACATAGGTCTCTTTACGGGATCTTGTGGCGCTTGGATCCATTAGCTACCCACGACCTTTTTAAAGTCTTCAGTCCACCTTGTAGGTCTAGCGACACTTTGTTTTCTGGTGCGTGTTCACCATTCCAACACATTAAGACCTCAAGGTCCATCAGTTCTCCGCACTATATGTCCCTATATATAAATTATATAAGTATGGACTTGGTTTAAAAATAAAAGTTATTGTAAAAATAATGGGACTTAAATATGCCATTGTGTTTTTGTTATTATTATGCAAATATCTGTACTAGTAGATAATCTCATTTGTTGAGCATACAAAAATGTAAAGACAAAAATATTACCTTCTTTTATGATTTAGGTTGGTGAAGCTTATGATGCACATTTAGAAGAGACATTAACTGGCAAACTTCAGTTAAGGCGGCACATTGTTAAAGAAAAATACTTCAAGGAGCACATGCCTAATCTGCTCACTTGGAGTGAAAAGGAACAAATTCGCCACTTGGCCACAACAGAACCAGATGAATGGACACCTCAGAGAATAGCTGAGAGTTTTCCAGTTACAGAACAAGTTGTAAAGGTATTAAAAATTATACCTCTAATTCAAGTATTGTACAATCAATATTGATTGGTATTTGTAGATGATACTAATTGTTTTTTCCCAAAAGTGGTATAAAAAAAGGCTCATGTCATATTGAGCAGTTTTTGTCCTCCTTCCATCTTTTCCTCATAATAGAGGTGTAAGCATTTCATGATTATATAATGTTTTCCTTTGTACTTTTTCATAATGAGATTATCTTAGAAGGGTATTGGGTGGAATAGTCTGGAGTAGGAGCTGACCACCCGCCCTGCACCGACAGGCGTCCCCGAAATTAGATAGATCTTAGAAGGGTAAATTGTGGAGGGTTCTTAAATCCTTCCACATAAGTCATTTTGAAGGAATTTAGTTTTATTACTCACTTAGAGCACTTTTATAACAGAATAATTTAATTTGATGTGTAATTTCTTACATGTCTGAATGTGTTGAATTTCCATTTTACCATAACAGTTGCTATAACTTTTCAAATGTTTTGCATACTACATTTGAACTTTAACTCATAAGTTATGAATATAGATAAAAGTTCACCTATCACATATCAAGTAAGCACCATGTGCACAAATCATTGCTTAGAATTATCATATTTATTTTTGGATATTTTTTTTTACTATTTAATAATAATAATACATTTAATCCAAGAATGAACGTAAAAAATTTTATGATCCCCTAGTCATTCAAAGAGTTAATATTGACTTAATCTTCCAGAAATTACTAAAATACCCTTGGAAACCTGCAACTGAAGACAGAATTGCACGTCATGATGCATCTGCCATGAGAAATTGGAAAGAACTGAAAGAAGGAACGTTAAATATACCTGAAGATTTGCAAGCACATTTCCTTAAGTTTTCAGAAAGAACAATACCCCCTCTTAGTAAAAAATCCATAAAAGTAGATATATCACCAGAAAAGATAGGAGAATTTGAGCAAATAGTTCGACGTTGTGCAACAAATGAAGAAACTAATAATGAAACAGTGGAGTATGATACTTGTGATTCAGATCCAAAAGAGTCCACTAAATTAATGAAAAAAGACTGGAAAAGGGTTACATTAGATGAACTAGCAAACAAAATTAAAAGTCGAATGGATCAAGGAAATGATGTAAATATACCAGACAAAATGATTATAGAATCAATCAATACTGTGCCTAGCAACAAAGTTAATATACCAGATATAAGCAATGAAATTGAGCTTTTTCAACAACCCAATGAGAAAAAAGCTCTCACAAAGTTTGAAGAGCAAGATGATAAAGTTTTTTCAGGTACAAATTATCCAGAAAGAATAAGAATTCCGAAGAAGGCCTATAAACATGGTGCTACATACAAAATTAATGACTGTTTTTATGACCATGATGGAAGGTTTCTCTATAGGGTGATAGGTATGACTGACATTCATTAAACATGTATTAACAATTTTAAATTATAAAATAAAACAAGTTTTAATGAAGCATTATATTTTTTTTATAAAAAAATTATATTCATCTCATTATACATGTCCATTATAATAAATTTTATATCAATATAAAATGGAAATTAATGTTTACATTCAAAATTATTGCATGTCTTTTAGTTTACATTATTCAGGTTTACATTTACCTCAAATATAAAAATACATCTAGGCATCTATCACCATTGTACCTTTTTATTGAACTTAAAAATATGGCTTTTTTAATCACCTGAGACAATAAACAAAAAATATGAATGAATTTGTTTATGATATACAGGTATAAGTTAAAATCCATTTCACAAGAACTGCTTTTAAATGTCGCAACTCTTAGTTTCCTGTAATGAGTCATTTATTTTAAGAGCGATTTCTTATATATTAATTTATTACATTTACAAATATTTCCGTGAACATCAGGTCTTGTGGAAAAGACTTTCAACATAGCAAATTAAACTCAATCTTTTCATTTTTCCCATCTCACTCCCAATTGCTTGTAACAAACAATAGATATATTATACATGCTTAATAACCACCTCAATCTAACATGCGACTAAATCTACAGTTAATTGAATAAATAATATTTCGATTCTGCAACTATTGTTATAACATGAGTATTCATAAAGAATTCATATATTTTAGGCCATTTTAGTCAATGTATATTGTGATGATAGATTATATATGACATGTTTTCCGAAAGTGATAAAAGAATTGGTAACACCACTTGTTACCACCTAGGTTCCAATCTTTTTAGGATCTCACTTTGAGCTTTCTGTTAATTTATTTTAAAACAATTTTTATGAATAAGCTAATAATTCTTATAACATATTCCAATTTTGAGGCTCTAATTATGGTTGTTATTACAATTAAACAAATTTATTTTAATTTATATAGACAGCCAATATTGCTTATAAATTACAGCAGCCAATAACTTAACTTATCTTCTATATATAAATTAAATTAATGGCAGCTTTTATTATTTTGGTACCTATTGGGATGGGATAGGTTAAGATAACAACGTCTTGTTATAACGTGTTCCGAAGAACCTAACATCACACTAACACGCAAAATCTTTTAATGAATATTTTTCTTTTTTTTTGGGGTACCACAAAAAATTACTCGCGTGTGATATTTGGTAATTAAACAATTTATTCAAGGAATTAAAAAAAGTTTCTTGTTAACGAATAAATTTAATGCCGGTCACTCTGGACCCATAGGAGAGCAAATTTAGTGCCGGTCACCGGTGTCCCATGACGCTACTAGTAAATTTAGTGCTGGTCACCAATGACCCCATGACGCTACGAGTAAATTTAGTGCCGGTCACCGGTGTGCCATGGCGCTACTAGCAAAATTTAGTGCTGGTCACCAGTGACCCCATGACGCTACTAGCAAATTTAGTGACGGTCATGGTGAGTCTCATGACATTCAACGTTTTATAGACCCTCGGCCCTTTTAAAGATATACAAACGTCGGGCGTTTTTTGTTCTGCTGTCCAAGAAATTACAGTTCGTCCCTAATATTGATTCTATTAAGAATAGATATGGCCTTTCTGTATATAAAATTAGCAAAAAGCAAAATCTTATTTCTTAATTTATAGTATCAAGCAGAAAAGTACATATTCCGGAATGACTGTATTGTGATTATGGTAATAGAATTGTATTTATGGTAATAGATCATGACTTGATAATATTACTTTGCAGAAATCAAAATCATCCAAAATGTTTGTCTTATAATAATATACTGTTAGGTTAGGTTGATCAATCGGCTTATAATTTATAAATTATAATTATGTACAATTCTTCCTGCCTATATGCCTGCTCTTCACTATCGACGTTGCTCGTTGATCTGTGATCGTATATAATTGGCACGATCATACATCCGTTATTATTATACGTATCAACCCTTTGATGGCGATCATATTTGATTATTGGCAAGTACAACTAAGTATGCCTACTACACGACATGCTCGCGCTTAATCGTCTGTAATCGCCGATTATGAAGAGCTATTATATTGGCGTTTACACTTCGCTTAGCACCCGCATCATACAAAATTATACGTTGAACACACAAAAAAATTACACACGTGAAATATCAAACCAAAGTAAATGTACAAATCGTGTAATATTCTTTAAAATTGGAGTTTTATAAGTATTGTTAAATTGGGGGTATGTACAATAAATAATAATTATTAACCTTATCCACACAAAAGTATGATTTTTTTGAAATCCTTTAGAATTAAAAAACAACGATACTTTTATACCGCGAAACAGAAACACACGTCATATCAAACAACCTCACTTGATCTGTAGAATTTTACTCTTTGACATTGAAGTTGTATACAAATTTATCTCAAGAGTAAAGATAAGATCAGTTTTTATTGAAAAGTAAGCTTTATTTATTATTAAATATTTATATACTTATAGAACCATTGTTTGTTTCCCAAATAAAGATAAAATCACCTAGGAAACCTAAAGATGGAAGGATCAAAAAAGTCACTAGATCTATGGGACACAAGATCGTATGGTATATCACTTGAAAAAAAAGAAACGATGAAGAAATGATGAACTTTTGTCAAGTTATCTATAAGAATATTCTTATATTACCATGACAAATCTCTCATGTCTTATGTTTATTCGACCCTAACAACAATTCATAGAAATATACAACAGTACATTCCCTAGTTAAAATTTTAAGGATAACAAATATACACGCATAATCTTTCTTCTTCTAGAAGCAAAGTGTTGGGGCAACTTTTCTCAAGCTTTAGACCGTTATAATTTCACAAATGAATTACATTAGAAAGCCTAATTTTAGACTTAATTTCAACTTTTTTTGTAAAAGATTGTTAGAGAATTGGAGATTTATAATTAATTATTTGCTGTTCCCGATAAAGGACGGCCTTTATGGTTTTAGGTCAATTATATCGTGATATTATATACTGTGAATTTGAGAGAACTTTGATATATTCTTTGTTTCATGATGTTATATTTTTATGGGCCTATCGACGTTTTACACGCAGATTCTTCACAACCAAGAAATTATATATGTATTTCACCAGTTGTGTCTACCATAACACAAGTATTAAGTTACTTACTTTGGGGACGGACGACCGTGTGTGTAAGTGTCCCATATATTTATTTATTTAAAATTGTCTATATTAACCGGTTGTCTGTCACCCATAACCCATATTATACTTTGGGGACAGGCGATTGTGGGATTTTCCCATATACCTTATTTATCTTGGATCAGGTCTCTTCGTATAAGAAGAAATTTGAGCCTTAATTTTTAAATACTGTTTATAAAGCCGTAAGAAAAAGCGGCGTTTAAAATTAAGCGATCTGTGTTTAGTGCGAGTTTGTTAACCTACTCGATCGTTAGTGCAGTGGTCGGCAAAGTCTCTTTTGGTCATTAAGTGCGGCTCTGGCACAAATATTCTTAGATGGCGCAATAATATTTTCATTTAAAAGAACATTATCAACAGTATACTGAAACTTCGTATTATTGATGAGAACTTGGAATTCAAGTTCAATTTTTTCTTTATACAAGTAAACTTGTAAACAAGTACTCTTGAAGTACTTTGAATCGACAATTCTACTGTTGTACAAATCTACTGTTCTACTAGTTACATTAAGTCATTACTATCTTGTACAGGATCAGACAGTAACTATATCCACATCATGTATGAATCATGCATATAGTTAAAAACAACAAACAAACCTGACTTACTCAAACTTTCCAAGAAGATGCAAGCACATTGTTCGCATTAATAAACATTTAAAGTTTGACATTAAGTTTTATCTAGTGCACTAATTATTTAGTCTAATAAAAGTTTACTAAACAAGCAGATTTGTCTCCCATTATTTTTAATTGTTGTAAATATTTAGTTCTTTTGCTTATAAGTTTGCCGGCCATAATAAAATTCCGCAATCGATTTCAGCTTTGCCATTACAGCACTTTAAAAACACTGTTAAAAAGAGGCTGATACATAAAACCTACTATACTCTTGAAGATTACTTAGAAGATAAGAATGTGTAAAGCTCTCTTTGAATCTGTACAAGACAGTAACGACTTAATGTAAATAGTATTAAGAATTTTATTTTTACAAGAGCAACCGCCGAGTTTCTTGCTGGCTCTTCTCGGTAGGAACAGCTTTCCGAACCAGCAGTAGAGTTGACGACAAAAGCACTTGTTTACAAATTTATTTGAATTCAATCACTACGTTAGCGTAACGCAAATTTGAATTCGACCACTGCGTTAACGTAACGCCAATTTGAATTCGACCACTGCGTTAGCGTAACGCCAATTTGAATTCGACCACTGCGTTAGCGTAACGCCAATTTGAATTCGACCACTGCGTTAGCGTAACGCCAATTTGAATTCGACCACTGCGTTAGCGTAACGCCAATTTGAATTCGACCACTGCGTTAGCGTAACGCCAATTTGAATTCGACCACTGCGTTAGCGTAACGCCAATTTGAATTCGACCACTGCGTTAGCGTAACGCCAATTTGAATTCGACCACTGCGTTAGCGTAACGCCAATTTGAATTCGACCACTGCATTACCGTAACGCCAATTTGAATTCGACCACTGCGTTAAGTAAGTAAGTAACGGCCTGTTACTATCCCACTGCTGGGCATAGGCCTCCTCTCTCCATTTTTGCAGAGAAGGGTTGGAGCTAAGACCTACCACGCTGCTCCAATGCGGATTGGTAAGTTACACATATCTCCAGAATTGTCTAGAGATATGCAGGTTTCCTCACGATGTTTTCCTTCACCGAAAAGCGTGTGATAAATTGCAATTATCAATTAGACACATAAGTTTTAATAGAAAAACTCATTGGTGTCTGCCCGGGTTTGAACCCATGATCGTCTCTAGAGATTGACACGGTCGCACCGCTAAGCCATCACAGCTCACTGTGTTAGCGTAACGCCAATTTGAATTCGACCACTGCGTTAGCGTACTGCAATTTGAATCCGACCACTGCGTTAGCGTAACGCCAATTTGAATTCGACCACTGCGTTAGCGTAACGCCAATTTGTATGACGCTGCAACAGCGACATCTAGTGACCGGTATTCCACCGCCATACAAATAAGCGTTAGGCTAACTCGATCTAGTAATTAATATATAAACAAACGGGTCACATCGCGATAATCTCGAGTTACCTTTGTATAAGGTTCACGGTGGATGCAACTCTGCCAAAACGTCGAAACTTATACAAAGGTAACTCGAGATTATCGCGATGTGACCCGTTTGTTTATATATATAGTATGAATCGCGAAAGTTTAAAATCGATCTAGTAAGTTACAATAACCCGCACTTAGCACACAGTTCTGGACCAGTAAGAGCAGAGATCTCACATCTCGTGTATATTGAGACGGAGCCGTTTGAAGTAGTGCCTGCAGCAGGCGGCCGTGGGTGACGGTGGAAGGTCCTGGGGCCTGGTTTCCGTGCCGAGCTGGTCTAGAGCGCGGGAGTACTCCCGTTGGAGCGCCACGAAGTCTATGTTCTGTTCGCCGAGAGCTGCCATCGCGAGGAACAGTATGTCTCTGGAAATGGATTTTTTTATATAAATATAAAATAATAAATATATGGGACACTTACACACGGTCGTCCGTCCCCAAAGTAACTTAATACTTGTGTTATGGGTGACAGACAATTGGTGAATATATTATATATTTTTTTAAAAATACATACCTAAATACAAAATATATATAATAAATATACATGTCGACATAAATATAGAGACTAATGTTCAACTGGATATTTTCATCATTTTTTTTTTAATATATGGGCGATTTACACAACTGTCCCACAGTAACTTAATACTGGTGTTAGTCAAGTGATAGATATATTTTAAATACATGGTGGTGGTAAGCCGTGTAATATCCAGCTGACTAGAATAGTACCAGCCTCTTTTCTTACCGAGGTGTCGTAAGAGACTGAGGTAAGTTGACTCACCATGTGGTATGGGGTGCCAAAGTGGTCGGCCTCCTCGTGGCGCACCCTGGGCAAGCTTAGTCTTGGCGAACGGACCACTGAGGGGTGGCCAATCCAGTTGTCCCTCTGATTAGCAGAGGGCAATCTGGACGGGCCGGGGACTTCGGGGGGGTTGGGGTGAAGTCCCTAATGAGCGACGGGTCCAGTTGGGCTTACTCTAAGTCAGGCTGGACATGGTTACGGCCACCGTCGGCGAAACCCGGAAGCCCAGCAATGGGAACGGGGACCTTCGGGTTGCGAGGAAGAAAACCTCTATAAAAAATTACCCGGTGGGGGCGGAAACGCCCACCAAGGCGTTGGGGCCCCTACTTGGGGCGCGATCTCTCCCTGTCGACCGTGACATAGCAAACACGGTGGGCAGGGAGCGATCGTGGGCAGCGATGGCCTCCTTTAGCTCTGCGGAGGGGGGCGGAGGGAGGCGGCGGAGCGGTTCCACGAACTGTTGTTCTGGATCCCATCTGCTGCTGGTGAGTCCAGGTGTTAGTGACTCGCCCAAGCCCATCGTCTGCCGCCCTAACTGGGGACCTTCGGGTGTTCCGAACGGGGTACATCGGACACCTGGCTTACAGGTCCCCGAGGCGGTCGGTGCATCTGGTGCTCCCGATGCACCGGTTAGCGGAGGGGGGTTTCTCTTTCGAGGGGCCCCTACCTGGAGGTGTTTATTCTCTGGGATCAGAGCTGTCGGCGGGATGGGGGCAAAATGTACAATGATACCCTGTCCTTGCCATCGGCAGCGTGGTGGAGCACACAGGTTGTTTTAGTCGGTGCGAGTCCGACATAACCGCCGTCTGTCCCCGTCGGGCGGCGGTACCCATAAGGGGTTTTTTCCTGTATAATAAAAAAAAAAAACCATGTGGTATCCGGTTAAGTAGAATAGACCACCTTCTTTCTTACCGAGGTGTCGTAAAATACGACTAAGGTAAGTTGACGTCAGGCAGGTGGCCAGTCGTAAAATACGTAGCCAAATCATGTGACACCGCGTTTATAACATGTGGTGTCGACCCCACTTAGAGTGGGATAAGGGCAGGAGAATGATGGTGGTACAGGGTGGTACCGACGATACGACATTAAATGAATTCACTGATCATTTGTACGTAATATATAACTTTGGCACAATTCAATCTTCTTAATATCGTTAAAAATAATGTATTTTCGTCGAAAATAAATATAATTTAATTGAGATCTGCTTTTGTCAGTAATGGTTAACTAACCTGGCGCGGCACGCTTGTTCAAAAAACAGGAGAAAACAATAAACTGTTGTTTTCTCTCCTTCACACCAGCAGTACTATATAGTTTTTGGGTCAAAGTTATTTTTGTTTCGTGTGTCGTAATAGGGTACGGTCCTTGATTGATTGGTAAATCATGTTTATTTCTTTAAAAAGGGAAAAATTTTGTTAATTTCTTGTAAAAAAGTAATATGTTACGGTTAATTTGTTAGGGTTTATAAAAAGGTCGTCAACCCTAGATTGCCAACTTTTTTATATATGCTGTAGAACGTACCTGTAATAAGAGTAGTACCGCTTGTTGCCACATGTGGATTCTCGCCACGAGGCCAGTCTGCGGACAGCATCCGAGAGATCGTTGCTGAGAAGTCCGTCTAACACCGCAGCCACGACACTGTACATAAACCGGTATACTATAAGCACTGTACATGAGGTGGTCCTATCTATACTAATATATAAAGCTGAAGGGTTTTTGCTGAAAGGGCGATTTTATCGTCGAGATTGTGGTGGTGAATGTGTGCAGTGCATGTATATTGTTATGTTATCGGTGGCGGGTAGTGCATGATTTTTTACAAATTCCGCAAGTATCAGGTATGAGTACGAATATTACACTACATTTAGC
The DNA here is from genome assembly GCA_029227775.1 of Morpho helenor. Classification (NCBI taxonomy): domain Eukaryota; kingdom Metazoa; phylum Arthropoda; class Insecta; order Lepidoptera; family Nymphalidae; genus Morpho; species Morpho helenor. The sequence continues at coordinate 9,642,348 of JARGCU010000006.1, forward strand.
ATTACATATAGTACCTGGGTGACCGCGCCTTGCTCGGGAATTTTTAAAAGATAAAAATTAAAAAGAAAAGAAAAATTAATAATAGAGTAGGTGGGGCTCGATCCTAGGTATTTTCATTTCTCGCCACCACCCGTTCCCCGAGTAAGCTATGCTGACTTGACATTTAAAAGAAAAAATTGTGTTTTATATATTCAATGTAAATTTTATTATATTTTAATGCTCAAAAACAGGGACAAAAAGATTTTTTTTAAATAAAACCTAGCTAGATCGATTTTTCTCCCCCTAAAACCTCCTGCATGCTGAATTTCAGGAAAATCGTTGGAGCCGTTTCCGAGATTCCGTAAATGTATATACATACAAGATTAACTCATTTAAATATTAAAGATTTTCTTTTATCGTGTATTATAGCAAAATCGTGTAATAAATTGATGAACTATGTACCTAAAAATGAAAATTCGAACTAAGAATGCAATTTGGTTCTAAAAACTTTTAGAACCAAATTGCATACTTAGTTCGAATTATAATTTTAAGGTACTTAATGCCTTATTTAATTCAAGTGTTCAATTAATATTAATAAGGATAGAAAAATTATTATTAAGACATGGTGCGTACGATTGGTGCGCGTTGCAGTCGTGGTCGGTCAGCAGGAGCGCCCGCAGCTGTCGGGAGCGCGGTTGCTGTCGCCGCCCTCGCCACGCCCTGTACAGAGCCTGGGCCTCGCCCTCCGCCGGCCTAACGCTCTCCCACTCGCACACTACGCGAACACCTGAAATAGACAATAATTAGTAGTATGTACAATCACGATCATTAAACCACGAGGAAATGTATATTATAGTTATGCATAAAATAAATAAAGTAAAAAACTATACGACCATAACTTATCTGTGATATAAAATCAGTAAACTCGATTATAGTAATGTGTCAATAATTCATAAAGTATGTGTAGATGTAATAGATTTAAGATTTTAAATGTACAGTACAATTTGAGTACAATTTGTCAGTAATTAAGTTTGTGAAAATTTAAAATTGACGGACGGTCGTCCGTCTCCAAAGTAAGTAACTTAATACTTGTTATGGTAGACAGACAACTGGTGAATATATACTTATATAATTTTTAAATACATACTTAAATACAAATATACACCCAGACTTGGCAAAGACCAACAAATTGATTTATAGAAAATGTTAGCTCTCGGCAAGAATCGAACCCGCCACTCGCGGAGCAGAAGGCAGGGTCACTACCCACTGCGCCAACGGGCCAGTCGAATTACTTGAACTTGCATTATTTGGTTTTTAAATTTATAATGCTATTGTAAACTTCTAGAAAAATATATTCCACTGTGACCAAACGAGGCTTATAACGGATGAATATGTGACTCGAGGGAGGCGATAGAAGGATGGATTGTGTAAAGTATGATCTACATATATGAAGCGCTAGAGTTGACGAGTAATAGAAGAGAATTGAAGTGAACAACATGTTGTGCCGTCACTACAAATTACGATTTTGTTCGTGGAGCCTATCCTCTTGATAATGCTTGGTAGTGCTTGTATGAAGTGTTGATGTTGGCGGCGTGTTGTGATACGTGTGGCGGCTTGTCCTGCATGTATGTGGTATGTGATTGTTGCCTGCTTCATACACTTAGCTATGCATGTACTTTAAAAAAAACGCGGATTACAGCAAAGTAATTTTATTGTAACTTTTGTGCCGACCCTACTTGAGAGTGGGATTAGGCCGAGACAATGATAATTTTTAACCACATAATAAACAGGAAAGAAAATACATACAAATCAAGTATTAAAAATTGAAAGTATAATAGAATAATAGAACATACCAGCAGGTTTATCCATATCCGGCAAAGGATCCAAGCTTTGATACTTTGCGGAGAAATTAGGTGATAGTAGGTCTGGTAGATGATTTTCAATGTTGGCGCGTTCCAGAAACCATACCAAGTTCCAATAGACAATTGGATGCGACTGCACGAACTGTGATTCTGCTAAACATGAGTCGCCTTCCCTACCTGCAATCGAACAGGTAATATATAGCCCCATCCTAATAATAAAGTTAAGTGGTCTGTGTATATACATAAACTTTATAATTTTGATATTTGTGTACCATTACTGGCCAAGCTTCTGCCAAAGCTGACAGATATCTCTGTCAAAGGAATAAATTTACGTTTGAACACTTTTTTTCATTAATATATTTTTTACGTTTTTATGGTACATAAATAATAATTAATAAAATAAATAAGAACCGACACATTATTAATAAAATAATTTGTTGAGGAACCGTACAATCGACATAAACGGCCTAGTCAGTTTGAGACATAGTAACACCTATATCTCATAACAAGTCTTAATTTTCTTCTAAACACACTCTGATCATTAATAAGAAATATTAGGAACTTAAACTTCTTATTAATTGATACCAATTTTTCTGTTGAAGCTTAGTTCTTAAAAAAGATCCCATTTACAAGTAGCAACTAAAAAATATATATTACTTACCTAAAATAGATTCAAATTCCTTTCTGAGTACCAGAGGATTTAAATAAGGCACGCTTATATTTTCCGCTTGCGTTTGATCGGTTCTTATTACCTGTAACGGAATTGAAAAGTTCTAAGAAGAAAAACGAAACCCTAAACTATCATATGCCTATGTCCTATTATGTTTATATACGATTGTTAGAACATTACATTATTCCACTACTGGAGTTTCCTAAGACCTACTTCTTCTATCCTCTCTTCCTTGAAGAGAAGAATTGCAAGAGGAGATTGGCATGTAACACATAAGATATGAGATTTGTCGGTTCATTACGATGTTTTACTTAATTGTAACACCCACAATGAATTCTAAAATCAATTTAAGCACATGAGTTTTTGCAAGAAAACTAATAGATGCCTGCCTAAGGTTGGGGCCCACAAAATCTAAGTTAAGCCTCCACCAGTACCTTTCAGACATAACACGATCTTTGTAGTTGTATAAATTTGTTCTGGCAAATATTAGACCTTAGAGTAAATATACTTTAGATTTTAACTTATAATCGTTATTGATTTACGGACATTTATTGCACTAGATTCCTAAGACTTTTACAATTTTAAATACCTATCCGATATATACTTTGAAGTTAAATTCTTTTTTTTTAATTTATCTAATACTTTTTTAATAAAAATAAAAAGAAAATATCCGACGCCGTATGGTATCCGACTGAATAGAATAGTACCGTAGTATTTCTTACCGAGGTGTCGTAACATACGACTAAGGTAAGTTGATGTTAGGTAGGCGACTGGTCGTAAAATACGAAGCCAAACGTGACAACATGTTTATAACATATTGTGCCGACCCCACTTAGAGTGAGATAAGGACAGGAAGATGATGAAAAAATATCCGCTATTCACTAAATGAAATATAATATTGCAATCGAAACGTAAAAATAAACAACCTTCTTTTTTAAATCCCTTTTCCTTCCTCCTTCCTTTCTCCTTACCTGTACAGATAATAAAGGCACTGTGTGTCGCCCGCAAGCAGTACACCGAGTGTTGAGATTTGAATCGTCCGCCGCCCAGCCCGCCATTATATCTTCGTCGTACAAGAACGCAAGACACTGGTGGCATTGCGAGCACGACGTTATGTGGACCTCCACAGATAGCGATTCATTTTTCACGTTACCCTAAAATTGTTATATTATCTATCACGAGACCAAACGAGTGTTAAATGTAAATTTATATAGATGTTACTAAATGGAGCACGAAAAAGAAATGGGTGGACGGTGTTGAGAAAGACATGGGAGAAAATGGAAGCGAAAGATGATGTGCGAACTCCACTTACATTGGGACAAAGAAAATAATTATAAATCATCGAAAAACCAGAAAAAATTGTTAAAGAGATTTTTCACTATCCCTCTGCTGAGCATAACCTAATCTCACTTCGGAAAAATAATAGGAACGTCCGCCAATCAGATCCAATGCGTTAGTAAATATAAATAATCAAACACTTTTTAAATTCATCACAAAGCTTTAATTAATTATAAAACGATTAATGAACTGAAAGTTTAAGTTAGGCACATGATTTGAGAAGAAAAACTTATAGATGCCTGTTTAGGCTTTTGTGCCCAAGACTAAAAATAAAGTTCGAATATTCCATTTGCTTAATTTACTAAATAAACTGAAAATAAATTCCAAAGAAAAAAAATTCAGATACCTTATAGGTAGTTAAAAAGATCTAAAGATCGATAACATTAACAAACTTTTTTTATAGCACAAAAAGGTCGGAGTCCAAAAAGTCTGTAATTTTATGTGTTTAATGATGATCTGTGATTTATAAATAAATTAACTAGTACTTACGTTTAACGCTGGATAAAGATTGTCCGGCAGATGTGACAGAAGAGTCGCGAGCGAACCTCTCTCCATCGAAGAAGCCAACTCAGCATCACTTGAAGTGCGTCTGAAGCCAGTACCAGAAGCCCATTCTGGTAATATAACTTACTAATGTTATTGAATTTTAATTTCAACAACAATACAATAATAACAATTAAATAATAATATTAAAATACACTCAATTATGTACTTTGTGTTTCAATTATATTATTTTACATATAAACACATTTCGAAGTTTTCGTCTTTGGCTATTTGACTACTTACTTTATGATCCGTGATTGGCTTCGTAATTTTATCTACTCCAATGGAATATTTTAAAATTCTCTACTTTATATTATTCTAAAACTATTTGATATTTATTTGTTTTTATTGATTAAGAACTAAAAAATAGCGACTATTGATTTTTATTTTATCTTTTATTATTATTAATGATAATGATTTATTTTGCTGCAAACCGCGATTAGTGAAAATCTATGTAAAGCTAAAAATATAGTATACTAGAAAGTAAAGGGAGAATATAAAATAAATAACGTCTAATTCTATGAATTGTTATATTTTTCATTTAGCTTCTTTCCAGACATGCACCTTAATATAGTTTCTTACCGTCTGGATTTAACTCTGATGAACCGTCGACCGATTCCTCATCATTCATGAAACTAGTGAACGCGCTCGTCGCATTCCCGATAGCTCCTTTAACAGGAGTCGAATTAGCTGATATGACCTCCTTCATTTCATCGAACTTCTTCGCCATACTCGTCGCTGCCGACTTCAAACTACTGAGACCACTCTGTAGAAGTTCATTCGACTTCTTTCCAGCTATGCTTGTCGGGCTGTCGAGAATATGACTAAATAGTAGCCACGATATGAAAATCTTTTAGTACGGAACCAAAGACAAATACAATGTAAAACATAAGTACAAAATAATACATAAATAGGACACGTGTGAGCTAACATTAAGCGTAACACTTACATGCAGTGATATTAAAATAAAAAATGAAATTATTAAGACATTGAACTGTGATTGCGTTAGCGTGAACACATGAACACAGTGAGTTTTGTATTAAACATTTTAACAATTTATGTATATATATAATAAGCATGCTTAGTATTACCGTTATTACTAACAAAAATTTATTCTTTTCTAAGTTTTATTATTTTAGAACTAAATATAATAGTACCAGTACCAGTTTACGATAATTGTGGACTTGATATATTGATTTTCTTTCTTATACGATCCCTCCAAAAAATATTGTCATATGTGCATATTATATTTTTCTTTATACTTTATTAAGATCCTAAGATTTTTAACTTTGATAAGCAGTTATCGATAAATGGCGCACCTAATGCGCCAGTACCTATGTACTGGCGCATGCTCCGATGATTTATAGCATCGATTGCTTAACTTTACTATAAAACAGTTGTGTTTTTGTAATAAGTTAATGAAAAAAAAAATGTAAACATATGCTCAAGTTATATTATTTAGGGACACTTTAGTATTCTGTATATAAGTAATACACATAAATTCTGCGGGCAGGCATACGCATTCGCGTTATGCTTACAGGTTTTTATAACGAGTCTTATGTAATAAACAAAACTAGATTATCAAATTTTTATTGAATAAATAAATTAAAAAAAAAACTATTTTCTTGGCGATTCTATTATTAAATGCTCAGTCATTCAAAATTCACAGTTACCACAAGATAACAAAATAATAAACGCAAAACAAGTCCACATCCTATAAAATCTATATGACAAGTTTTGACGGTATACCCACTGTTATTTGATGTAGAAGTCCACATAATATAATACATACCAGTGTTGACAATATGACCAGTATACCCAATGTTATTTAATGTACAAACATAACATATGAATATGGACCAGACGTTAGTAATATGCTTACCTGAAGTAATTCTCGATCATGGCCTTTCCGATTTTCATGTTTTCCTTTCGCAACGACAGTCGGGCAGGTGAATAGCGTCTAAGAAAACAAACTAGCTCTGGCATACGGTGCTTAAAACGATAAGTGACATAAAAACAACTAAGAGCCAATTTTGCTATCATATTGATAAAATTTACCTAGTAAATTATATAGAAACGGGATGACTTTGGTTTTCGGCAAATTAGGTACTAGTACCTTTACTAAATGATATAAACGAGTAACTTTACTAAATGATATAAACTATATCCCCCTATCTGAAGAAAAAATTAACATTTTCTAAGCTCATACAAAGGCTATGCTATCCAACTAAGGCTATCCAGCGGTAACACCGTGCGACTCTTTCCAGAAGGTCGAGGGTTTAAACCCGGATAGACACCAATGAGTTTGTCTGTTAAAACTTATGTGTCTAATTGATAATTGCAATTTATCACACGCTTTTCGGTGAAGGAAAACACCGTGAGGAAACCTGCAAATCTCTAGAGAATTCTAGAGATATGTATAACCTACCAATCCGCATTTGAGCAGCGTGGTAGGTCTTAGCTCCAATCATTCTCTCCAAAAACGGAGAGAAGAGGCCTATTCTCAGCAATGGTATAGTAACAGTACATGGGACATCTGACTTTATTCTTCGGATAGGACGATATGTGCCCAATTTGGATAATTTTATTATATTTTCAAATTTAAAGACACGCAATTATTTTGGCAACAGAAAATAAATCCTTAAAAAAAACCAACTAAAGACCCAAAGTAAATTCTTTTCTTCAGGACATGATTAAGTCCCTTTTGCAGATTATATATTCAAAGCTATAGAAAAATTGAGGCATATATTAAGCTCATTATAGTTAGTATGTTTGTCTCATATGTTAGCAAATGATCGCAAAATTGGCGTTGATTAAGCACAACAACTGCTAAAATATAAGCAAAATGATATCTTTAGAATCTATCATGCTCTAAAGACTTCATTTAAGTTCTCAGTAATATAAACAATATTGGCTTCTTGCGAACATCTATATATGATGAATTGAAATGATAACTCATATTGTATGCTCAACATGCGATGTTTGGATGAATGAAGTAATTTATTTTGATGAATGATCAATCATGCGATATTAAATTAAGATTTACTATGACTTTGGCCTATATTTAGGTACAAAATTAAAATATAACGTAAAATACGATGAAATATCGACAAGGAACCCGCACTTTGCGAGATTGTCATACGATTCAATTGTTAACTAAACGTCAACAAACAAAAATGACTAAATTAATTCTAATTCCTTCTGTTAAATTATTGTAACGTTTTTTTTTTGACGACCTCAAAAAGGTTGCGGGGAACCGCTGGATTCAAGCGGTCCAAGATCGTGTTTTATGAAGATCATGGGGGGAGACATGTTCGGCAGTGGACGTCTATAGGTTGTGAAGACCATCTTAATCTTGCACTCCTCGTCTTTTCTGTAATGGTCTCAACTTTCAGACATCCCCTTATATGCTAGTGAGTATATATCGCAAGCGGTTACGCCCGTGTGGATATATTAAAACCGTAACATAGTCTTTTGATAACCATAAAAATGGTTAAAGTGGGTCAACGTTAAAATCTAGACATATGCTGTCGCGGACATTTATTTAGAACTTTTAGAGGGGAACAATTTTGTAACACATGATTTTTGAATAACTATTACCGTTTACACAGCGCACGCAAGGAGAGCTTTAAATTTTTCCGTGTTCGTACTATTATTTATTGCTGCTCCTCTCAAATTCATCTTAGCGTGATGTTATATAGCCTATAGCCTTCCTGTATGGACTATTTTACACTGAAAGAACTTTTAAAATCTGTCCTGTAGTTCCTGAAATTAGCGCGTTCAAACAATCAAACAAACAAACTATTCAGCTTTATATATTAGTAAAGATTTCGTATGTTACTCAGTCTTGTCACACCACACATCCACCTTAACTTTCTCATTTCATTTTCATCCACTTTTCTTTCCTCCGTCTATCTCATTCCCCATTCTTTCATTCATACGACATGTGTTATGGTGTAATATGTAATTACCACCTCCTACTCACCCAAAGCTGATCTTCAGCGTGTTCCCGAGGCTGGCCAGGCTGGAGGAGACCGTGGCAGGCGCCGTCTCACTCCTGTGCAGTTTCCTGCCGACAGGAAACAATCCAGCTCATCTCGCTCTTACACAACCACTGTACGTGCACACTATAAGGTTAGCGGGATCACCGTAAGTGAGAGCGAGTGAGATAGCAATAAAGTTGTAAGGTACTTAAACTATCGTGAGTGGTATTCATAATTAATGTATAGAAATCGGCTATACTCACGTCTTATTTTATCGGATCTCGAGTCGCGCCTTGCGAGCTGCTACACGCAGTTTCCGCCGCGATAACGCCGCGTAAAAAGCTCATGAATAAGAGCCGTATGGGTTTGAAACTAGTCGGGCTCAACCGATAAAATAAGACGTGAGTATAGCCGGTTTCTGTACTTTTCTGCATAGAAGGAGGATACTTTGCAAAATCCATAGTATCACTTTTTGTACAGTCCTTGTTGAATTGAGCTTCGAACAGTTAGCATTACATAATTTTAACGAACGCGGATTACAGCAAAATATTTCCATCATTACTTTTGTAATTTTTGTCTCTCAGCTGAACTTTTTTATGATTGAAATTTTGAAGCAGATTTTTTTTCAAAATATTTTACGTGACTTTAAAATGATATTATATAAAAAAGTTTATAGTATAAGTAAGTTGAAGATATATAAATAACAAACCTTAATTTTTAATTTTGTTTATTTCTTTGTAAGAAGCACACAGAAGTAAAATAAAATTACTCTGCAATCCACAAAAATCGAAAGCGATTCGAGTTTGATAACGAATAAATGTAAATCAAACTCGCTAATTACGTTAGCAGCAGCGAGAGGTTTGAAGAAAAAGAATTTTCAGAAAGAATTTATTTAAAATTAAAATTACAACTAAACTAAACCTACTTAAACTATCTTCTCAGTCGAAGCTAAATCTAATAATGAAATAATCCTCATTTAACCAGTAAAATTTCCTCGGCTGATGCAATGCTGCATCAGCTTTACTCTACTTTCATTAGGAATTCGTTTCATCAGGCTGCGACATCATCAACTTCCGCACGTTTTGAGGCCGCGAAAAGAGGAACGCGAACTCAGCGACTACCTCGTATCCAATTTACGTAACACGCTACTGGCTTTTAATGTGTTGTAAACAACACTATTATGAAACAGACGAAATAAACATTAAAATTTAAAATAATTAGGTAACTCTTAACAAAAATGTATAAGTTATATCTATGATATCTTAAATTACTAACACGCTAGGACTATACAAATCGTGCCCACGTAGAATGGTCCCAAGAATGCTGAATGAAAAAGGAGCCGATCTCTTAATAATTTTTATTATTTCCAATTAGCTTTTTTACCTTACAACTTTATGCAAAAATGATTAAAACGACTGATACATGCTAAGTGGAGGGACCGAGGAAGGTAAAAACAAATATTTGGATTATTTAAATTTTTTTCGTATTTTATGCTAGCACTGGCTTTAGGATACAAGACAAGTCCGCAGATTAGACGTGAAACCCCGTCACAAACAAACTGTGAGCCAGAATTTTCTTTTATAATATTAGTATGTATTGACATGTCAAATTTTTAATCTATATCTATATTTATTAAAAACCCTAAAGGAGTCCCTAAAAGCTATCTGTCTGTATGTGATAGATTTTCTCAAAATCTACTGAATGGATTTTTATACGGTTGGTACTAAAAGATAGTGCAATTCTTCCGGAAGGTTTAAGTCATAGTACATAACGGTTTTACGTGAATTGTGTGAAAAAGGTGGCGTAGTTGTAAAAAAACTGCAAGCTGGGAGCTTAAACCAGCAAAGATACATCGAAGTAATGTACTAGAGATTTGTAGCGCTACAAGAATACTAGATATAAGTCCGCGACAGCATATCTCTATCTATTATGGTTAACTGGCAACTACTGCTTTTGTGTCTTTTGTGACACATTAATTTCCAAGCAGGCGACGCCGCAAGAACAGCTACTTGTAATCAGTATCTATCAGTATCTTGTTATTATGACAATGTAATTGGCGTCTAAAATAAAATTGTATATGTTGTTATTCGTATTTGTAAACAAAATTATATTAAAATGAAGTATATTTTAAGCGATATTTGATTTTTCATAATTGAATTAAACGATTTTTACAATTATCTAATTTTGAAAGTGGTGTAAGTCCATTTACAGCAAACAAATATGTGTTATTGTTATGTTATCACAAACTCGCAAAGCCTGCTTTGCGAGTTTGGACATGGAGTCTTATCTCCTGATGATGCTTCGGTTGCGGGGCGAAACGATTGTTGAGTTTGTGATAGTGAACGTATATAGTGCTTGTGTATTGTGGTGGCGGTAGTGAAGGTTTGTGCATGTGTTTTTACGAATCCTGCATGTATCAGGTATGATAACCGATTGTCGACTCTACATTTAGCATTATATATATTTTCTATTTTACTTCATCGCGGATTATAGCAAAATAATTTTATTATTACTTTTGTATTATCATAGTCTAATTAGCCAAAAACAAATTTATATAAACAAATTGAATGTTGATAAAACAATAGAAACAATGCCAGACTTTATACACTTTGCATGTATTTTAAAATCAACAAATATAGTAACCTTTAATTTTCTAAAACAAAAGAAAATGGACTTACACCACTTTCAAAAGAAACGGTCCAGTTAATAAAAAAAATCAAATAGTAATGGAAGTTATGTACCCGGGTTGTTCTTCTGTGGGCTCGTCCTGGAAGGAATTGCTTCTCCTGTGGAACAACTTGGGGCTGACGCTGAGCTCGTGCTTCGGGGGCGGAGGCTCATCTTGCACGGGAGGCTTCTGCTCTTCTAGGGACTCCACAAGATTTAGAGCTCCCAGAGGATCGTCTGCTAGCACTGGAGTCCGGGGAGACAGCCTGGAAGAAAATATTTTGAAAAGAAGATTTTAAACGTGCAAGCTTTACAAATCTCTAATTACTCTTACTGAATATTACAATTTCGCCCTATCCGAAGATTAAGTTACATCATCCATGTATAAGCATAGTAAATGTGACTTTATTCTTCGGATAGGGCGATTTAATCAAACCACACGTCAAAAGTCAAACAATTCCTACGAAATCAAAAACAACAGCTAATTAAGTTATTTTGTAATCAATGTAATAAGATTCTAAGAAAAAATAAATAGTCAAATCATATTTATGGATCATTAATTTTTAGTTAGCAAAGCAATGTTCAAGTGAGATTTGGGACGGATTAAGGGCAGGTGGTTTAATAACAGAGCTCCCCATATTGAAATGCTGTTATGAACATTGATTGGACACGACTATAATTTGAATTAATTTTTAAATTGATACGGGTCGTAGGTAATGGATCATCATTACAATTTGTTCAAACAACATATATTAATGTGTTGTTTGAACAAATAGGTACAGTTTTGCGTTAAAGTTTCTGGAGCATGTTTTTTTTTTAAATACATGGGACACTTACGCACACGGTCGCCCGTCCCCAAAGTTAGTAATTTTAATACTTGTGTTATGGGTGAGAGACAACTGGTGAATATATACATACATAATTTTTAAATACATACTTAAATACAAATATACACCCAGGCTCGGAAAGCCAACAAATTATTTTAAAGAAAATGTTGGCCCTCGACGGGAATCGAACCCGCGACCCACGGGGCTGAAGGCAGGATCACTACTCACTGCGCCAACGGGCCAGTCATTTATCAGTCAGTTTATTTTTTGTGATGTATTATGTATTGAATTCCATTGCAAATAAAGCGAAATAGCGAATAATACACTTATTCACATAAAAAAATCTATAAAGGCTAGTAGTAGTAGAACTTAGTAGTACCATACTAAAAAGATAACACTTCCATTATAAAATACTCTAGTGTAAACTATTACTTACTTTAACGGCGATGATTTAGATGTTAAATCTAAAGGTTCCATAGCTGCCGCCTCCTTTTCAGGTTCCTCTGGAAAACTAAGTGTTCTTGAACACCTTGTCTTGGGGTTTGACGTACCTTTGAATAAAATAGTTAAATGTTTACTACTCGTTGCTCTCTATCAAGTTTTCTTTATTTCGACCAATGAAAAGGACAAATGTACTACGTTGTAGATCTTATGTAACGATCTCACACTGTACAGTATTGTTTTGCCCGAAGTCAGCGGCATTTCGAAGTAAAATTTATCCAACCGAGCAAAATTTATTTGTTTTTTTATTTATATATACTAACATATAAAACTGAAGACTTTGTTTGTTTAATTGTTTGAACGCGCCAAACTCAGGTACAACTAACGGATTTGAATAATTCTTTCAGTGTAAGATATTCCATTTATCGAGGAAGGCATAGACTATATAACATCACGCTAAGATGAATAGGAGAGGAGCAGCAATAAAAAATATTGCGAAAACGGAAAATTTTAATCTTTCCTTGCGTGTGCTAAGTAAACGGTGAAAGTTATTCAAAAATCTGTTATAATTAACTCACTATAACTACTTTTATGTTAAAAATTTCAGTTCGGAAATAGAATTGTGACAATTTTTGAATTTAAACTGTCGTGTTATTCATAATTAATGTATAGATTACAGCTATACTCACGTCTTATTTTATCGGATGAGCCCGACTAGTTCCCGCCGCGATAACGCCGCTTAAAGAGCTCATGAATAAGAGCCCCGTATGGGCTTGAAACTAGTCGGGCTCATCCGATTAAATAAGACGTGAGTATAGCCGGAATCTATACATTAATTATAATTGTGAGACACTGATTTCTACGTGGGTAAAGCTGCTGGAACAGCCAGTCTGATATAAAATCCAATTATAATGGCGTCGATTCGAAGTATAAAATGTCAAGGTACTGGCTAATAGTAACATAAACCACATAATATAATGTAGTACTATAAAATAAATATATACAAGACTAAAACAACTTACTACTAGAAAACGATAGCCTCTGCAAGTTTTGTACTATTTGCGCGTCACCGGCGAAACTCTTAGAGCGTGTTAGTATTCGTAGGTCGGACGGACTTTCTGGACTGACGTGGATTGTCTGGAAAATGACGTCATATTACGTCAGTACGAGTATGCACTGAAGTCCAAGCATAAATATAATGCAACAGTAACGTAAATAAAAAGTACTAAAGTAGCGGCCTTTTACTAACCCGCTGATGGGCATAGGCTCTCTGATTTTGGAGGAATGGAGTAATGACCTACCACGCTGCTTCAATGTGGATTGATAGGTTACACATATCCCCAGAATTCTCTAGACATATGCAGGTTTCCTCACGATGTTTTCCTCCACCGAAAAGCGTGTGATAAATAGCAATTATCAATTAGACACATAAGTTATCTGTTTTTCGAATGCAGGTAATTAGAATAATTGATTCTACATATTCATTTGTTTTTATATTTCTAATCTCAGCGTTATGATACGACGCGATTTTTATTAGTTATGTACATGAATAAAAGATATTCAAAACAATCCAATCTCTCCTGATATGTAATTGTGCATTTATTTTATTTTATTTTTTATAAATATATGGGACACTTACACACACGGTCGTCCGTCCCCAAAGTAAGTAACTTAATACTTGTGTTATGGGTGAGAGACAACTGGTGAATATGTTCTTATATATTTTTTAAATACATACTTAAATACAAATATACACCCAGGCTCAAAGATCAACAAATTCATTTATAGAAAATGTTGGAATCGAACCCGCGACCCTGGGAGCCGAAGGCAGGGTCACTACCCACTGCGCCAACGAGCCCGTCAATTATGATGATACTAGCTTTTACCCGCGACTTTGTTCGCGTTGATTGTTGTTGTGTAATAGGTTGATGGTTCTTTTCAATGTAATTCTATTCCTGTATAATTAAAAGGATTTCTATAGCGTATATGTTAATCTGGTGTATAAGGAATAATTTAGCCAAATTTCATCGATATTGGTTAAGCGGATTCGCCGTGAAAGATAACAAACATACATTCATACCCACAAACTTTCATAATATTAGTAGGAAGGATATGTAATTATACGGTATGATTTTAATCAAGAGTACGCTACTACATAATGAAAAACATTCTTGCTTGCTTTCTTAATCTTAATTTCCTTTCATTCTGTTTTTAAGAGTCCATGTAATGCTGTTAAAGAAAGGTATACTGCCTTTTTTAGATATTTTAGGCAAACAGAGCATGCGATTATCATCTCAAAGCTACAGGCAAGTTCAAATTCTGATTTTGTATCATATTTGAAAGTGAGCTACAAACACTAAAATACCTTTTAACTTTAATACGTTTTAATTAAATCAAAAAATAAAGACTTACTTGTCTCTTTTCTGCTATTGGCAACGGCTCCGGCTCTTCATTACTTAAAGAATTACTTCTAGGACGGGTTGTGCCGCTAAGGTCTGGATCCGACGGCAATCCTATAGATAATTAAAATAAGAGAAATAAGTAAAGCTGTTTCAGATATAAGAAATACTTTTGAGGAAAAAATGTCTTTTTTGTAAAGTTTTAAATTCATTCTGATATTATATACGGGACAGTATGTCCATCTGATTCGTTCACGAATAAAACGCTGCACCAAATTTGATAAAATTTGTTACAGCGTTTTATTCTACACCATTGAAGCTTACCGTGGTTACATGTAGCAAATTAATTTCAGTTACATAAAGCCATAGGCCATATCTATATCATTTAAAGTCAGCAAACCAAAAATAACCCAAACTAGGTAACATCAACTTAAAAATTTTATCCATCCAATCAATCCATGCACTACGAACCACTAATGCACCACATTACACTAGCACTGCACACATTTACTACCACAATCTCTAAATAATTTATAGAATTAGGCGTTACTTTGCGAAGATCCATAATAGGAGATAGACTCCACGACCAAAATCGCAAAGCGATGCGATTTTGGTCGTGGAGTCTATCTCCTGATGATGCTTCGGTTGCGGGGCGAAACGATTGTTGAGTTTGTGATAATGAACGTATATAGTGCTTGTGTATCGTGGTGGCGGTGGTAATATTTCTATTTAAGTATGTATTTAAATAATTTATAGAATTAGGCGTTACTTTGCGGAGATCCATAATTCAAAAGTAATAATAAAATTATTTTGCTATAATCCGCGAAGAAGTAAAATAGAAAATATATATATAATGCTACATATATATATATAACACACATTGTGTTTTTACGACTCCTGCATGTATCAGGTATGATCACCGATTGTCCACTCTACATTTAGCATTATATATATTTTCTATTTTACTTCATCGCGGATTATAGGAAAATAATTTTATTATTACTTTTGTACCACAATCTCAACAAACGTAATCATAAAGATTTGCGATTTCAATGCTATTCTAATTCTAAACTAAAATAATACCATTAAATCACCTGAGATGAGAATTCCAGCAGCGTTTGACAATTTATGAGCTCTAGGATGGGTAGTGGCTCGCACGATGTTCCCGCGCCGGCAAAGCGCTTCGAAAGCGCTCGTGCTCGCACTTACACCTTCACATGCTATGGAGAAAGATTTTTTTTCAGTTAAACCCTTGATCTGTTATCACTTACAGACATAATTTTGCAAATAAACGATACTGTTAGTAGGTTGATCAATTGGTAGGGCAATTATTTGTATTGATTTTCCATACAACGATAGTCATCAAACATTTAAAGGTAAACTTTTTACATCTGATATATGGAATGTAGATTTTCTCAGTTGTATCTATTCTCGTTTTAATAATTACTAATATACTTAATACTTAATACAGTTAACTAACACCGAATTTTACGTGAACGAAGTCAATCAGTATTCAGAACTGTACTATAAATTGGAGTGGATGATAGTTTAAATAAATATTTTATAGAAATTAATGTCTCCAGATCCCCAAAACAAGCCTGAACACGTAGAATCCAAGTCTAAGTGATATTAAAAGAACAACCCATAGCGTTGTCATTTGCAGATTGGTCTAAGTAATTCAATAAACAATGTGGTACGGTATATTATGTTGTGTACCTGAATCTAGACTGGACCTGCTTCGTGTAGCTCCATCAGCCAATGCCAAAGCGGCCAGCTCTCCTTCCCCTCCAACAGTGCGTACTCTAGGAAGAGTACCAGAACCTATAGAAATAAGTGATATGAATACATAGATAGCAAAAATAGTGTTGGATTTGTTCCATTTTATATCAATCAAGTAATCATCCACCACTATGAACATTCACAGCTGGGCATACGTCCCTTTACGAACAGATTTGTACGCTTATTTACCTAGTTTACTATTAGATCATGAAAAAAATATTATTACTTGATCTAGTACTAGGATGTTCATTGGAGATGAAAGTTTGACCTCACTTGTACCCATAATCTTACTTCCCGATAGCCATTTTATCTTTCAGTACCGCGTGGTGTCGAAGCTTTGGTGGAGTGATAAACATATCCTTTCCATCGATAAAAAAATTTGTTGCATCCCTCTTCAAGATATGAAATATTTAACATCACGAAATATTAGGTCCTTACATATGAAATTGGCGTTTTATCGTACTGGCCACTTTGATCTCAAATATTACCTTTATGGTTAGGAATTCCAAATTCAAATTCATACAGCTATTTACTCGTGCATTCGTGTTTCAAACCCCCTAATTCATTTGTTTTTTCTTTGTGTCACACTGTTTACAAAATGGAAAACATGAAATATCGCGTTATTTACGAGTATGAGTTCCACCGTGGCACCAGTGCTGCAGAAACGGCTCGAAGGATTAATGATGTGTATGGTGACGGTGTCGCAAAAGAAAACACAGTGCGTTTTTGGTTCCAACGTTTTCGTTCTGGAAATTTCGACCTGCAGAACAAGCCTCGTGGACGGCCGGAGACCAAAGTTGATAATGAAGAATTGAAGGCTATTGTGGAAGCGGATCCATCGCAAACCACGTCCGAGTTAGCTGCAGGCTCCGGTGTTAGTGATAAAACTATTCTAATCCACTTGAAGCAAATTGGGAAGGTGAAAATGCTTGAAAGGTGGGTACCTCATGAATTGAGTGAAGCAAACCGACAAACGCGCGTCGACTGCTGCGTTATGTTACTCAACCGGCACAATAATGAAGGAATTTTAAATCGAATCATTACCTGTGATGAAAAGTGGATCCTCTACGATAATCGGAAGCGCTCATCGCAATGGCTGAACCCTGGCGAACCAGCCAAATCCTGCCCTAAGCGAAAATTGACTAAAAAAAAGTTGCTCGTAAGTGTTTGGTGGACTAGTGCCGGTGTCGTTCACTACAGCTTTCTTAAATCTGGCCAGACGATTACGGCAGATATCTATTGTCAGCAACTGCAAACCATGATGGAAAAGCTAGCTGCTAAACAACCGAGGCTGGTCAATCGCTCTAGGCCACTGCTGCTTCAGGACAACGCTAGACCACACACTGCACAACAGACGGCTACCAAATCAGAGGAGCTTCAATTAGAATGTCTTAGAATCCACCGTACTCTCCGGACCTTGCTCCGACAGATTACCATTTTTTTCGCAATTTGGATAACTACTTGCAAGGAAAAAAATTCAAATCCGATGGGGCAGTCCAAACCGCCTTCAAAAATGTTATTGATTCCCTTGAAAAGGTTTGACTTATTGAAAATGGCATGTAGGTCCTGTAAGGGGTGTAAATCGCAAGCTGATTTCGTTAATTTCTTTAATAGCGAATTAGTACACTTTCATTAAAGTAATCCATCCACACTTACTACCAATAGAACCAGCTGCACGACTGGCACGTTGGGCGCCTGCTTTGCGGAATAACGCAGCACCCAACACCGCCACCCTTAATTTGTTCCATAACATCTGAGATCCACTGTAACAGAGTTTGTACCACGTGAAGTATAAGTAATTAAATTATAGTAAGTATAATTCAAATTCATAATTTTTGATTTGGTACGCAAATGTACCAACATTGACTTTATTATAAGTTGTCTCACTTCATAGGTAACAAATTAGTCCAATACTGTAGTGCACTAATATATAATTACTAGCAATCTTCTAGACAGTCAATAAATAATTGAACAGAGGTGAATTTAGGTTATCACCATCTCCTACCCTTATCCCACTCTAAGTGTAGTGGGCACATGTTTATCGCTTCTTTTCCCTCCTGTTATTCGTCAATTCTATCGCCACTCCTTTTATATGCATGTCATACTTCACACAATCCAGTTATCTCTTTTTCTACCAAACTCTAATCACATATCCGTTCATATGTAATATAGTAACATTTTCATCCGTCCTCAATATTTTCATACCATCCTAATATTGCACTTCTCGTCTTTTCTATAATGGGTGGAACTTTCAGATCCCCCTTATATACTCATTTCGTATTTTATCCAATCTTTTCACACCACACATCCAGCCTAAAATTTTGTGTGCACACATTCTTCTTTCGTCCGTCTTTTTCTTTGCCTAACATTCTGATCCATACAATACAACAGGTCTTAAGAGCGTTTTATAATTTTTTCTCTGAACTTTAAGGGACCATGATGGACCATTTGGCATTACAACCGAAATATAACGGAAATTTAAAATATTTAAGGAAAATCTTGTTTATTTATAAAGAAAGATATATATATAAATAAATAAATAAGATTACCTCGATATACCCTTAGGCCAATCCGCGTCAAGCACACAACGGTTGTAGTACACGTAAGTGAGTGCGTTGGGCTGCAGCCCGGCACGCTTCATGACGAACAGGAGTTGGACAGCCAGCATCGGCAGCGAGTGTATGCCGCAGAGTTGCATCATCACTCTGTAGCAAACCTATAGGGAAATTTCATTGCATTATTCTAAATTCAAATGTTTTATTAGAAAACTCTCAAAAAGGTCGCGGGGAGCCGCTGGGTCCAAGCGGCACAAGATCGTGTATGGTGGAGATCCCATGAAGAGACCTATGTCCAGCAGTGGACGTCCATCGGTTGATGAAGAAGAAGAAGATTAGTAAACTTCTTCTTCTTAAAGAGCAAAATCTTCGAACAGTGCGTGTGGTCAATAATGCTTTACGGATCCGAAACTAACTATGGGCCTCATAAGAAGACTCAGCGTCGCTCAGCGGGCGATGGAGCGAGCTATGCTCGGAGTATCTCTACGTGATCAAATCAGAAATGAGATCCGTAGAAGAACCAGAGTTACCGACGCAGCTCAATGTGTCGCAAAGCTGATGTGGCGATGGGCGGTGCATATAGTGCGTAGAATTGATAGACGTTGGGGTCTCAAGATGTTGGAATGGCGACCCCGCATCGGAAAAGGCAGTGTCGGTAGACACCCCACGAGATGGACTAACGACCTCAAAAAGGTCGCGGGGAGCCGCTGGGCCCAAGCGGTACAAGACCGTGTAGTATGGAGAATGAAGAGACCTATGTCCAGCAGTGGACGTCCATCGGTTAACAAAGAAGAAGATTAGAAAACAGCGAAGACACATAATGTCAATAACATTCCAATTATGTTGGTAACTTATTATCTAAGATCTTACAAATAAACACTAAAATAAAATATATCCATTCAAATAAGCTTACTGAGTACTATGAATCCTTACATATTATTAATGCTTAAAGTCTTTTGAGTGTAATCTTTTTATCTTAAAATATGGTAGAATTGAATTTTATATACTTTTTAACATGTTAAAGTTTTTCTTTTAGGAGTAGAAAAAACAATATAATTTATTTATTTTAATAATGAATTGGTATTAAATTACCTCGTCACAAGGCACACGTAGTTTAGTAGCTCGTTCCAATAGCTCGTACGCGGCGCGAAGGGTAGCGTGTTCTCTTCCCCGGCAGAGCAGCAGACGGCATGGCAACGCCAGAAAATATAGTGAGTAACACGCGCCCAATAAACATTTCGCCCAAGCCTCTGGAGATAAGCTTGCTTTACGAGCTAACCTGGAAATTTATTTATGCTTTCAAAGTACATATACCACATTTAAAAAGAATAGATGTTATAGAATAGAAATATACTTTAATTATATTGAAGTTTAAAAATATAATCTCAAGACTACCATATAAAAGTAACCTATTACTCTCCCACTGCTGGGAATAGGCCTCTTCTCTCCATTTTGGAGAGAGGGATTGAAGCTAAGACCTACCACGCTGGTCCAATGCGGATTAGTAGGTTTCAAATATCTCCAGAATTCTCTAGAGATAAGCAGGTTTCCTCACGATGTTTTCCTTCACCGAAAAGCGTGTGATAAATTGCAATTATCAATAAGACCTCATCGAAAGAGTCGCACGTTGTTACCACTGAGCTATCACAGCTCGACTGCCATATAATTCATACTAATTTTATAAGGCTTAGTATGTTTGACCAATATTGAAGTTAAATGCGTATATTCATGACTTTCACGGCTGAACAAAAACGATTAGTATTAATGATTTTACTGTAATTTAATTTATTGTATATAAACTTTGTAAATGAAAAAAAAAATTATATATAAAAATTGCACGAAAATTAAAATAAATAATACAATTTGGCAATAGGAAAAAAACAAATAGTGAAAATAGTGAATTAACTATTTGTCCAAAAAATATAAAGGCTAAGTGTAAACAATTAAAACTTGATTTTTGTCTTCAACTAGGTGTAGGATATATGTACAGGTCCTTTTTTTACATATTTACATCACGGGTTAAATGCGAACAGACACCAATCATTTACATTATTCAAATAAGTAGCCTATTGAATAACACCACCGTGTGGTATCCCGCTGAGTAGAAAAGACCAGCCTCAATTCTTACCGAGGTGTCGTAAAAGGCGACTTAGGTAAGTTGACTCACCGTGTGGTATCCGGCTGAGTAGATTAGTACACCCTCTTTCTTGCCGAGGTGTCGTAAAATACGACTGAGGTAAGTTGACGTCTAGCAGGTCATAAAATATGTAATCAAATCATGTAACATGTGTTACCCACTTAGAGTGGGATAAGGGCAGGAGAATGATGAGCTTATTGAATAACAGTGCTTTTATTTACATTTTCATAAATAATTTAGGGTCGGTCGGTCGGTCGGTGAAGGAAAACATCGTGAGGAAACCTGCATATACAAAAGTAATAATAAAATTATTTTGCTATAATCCGCGAAGAATTTATATATATAATTTCTTCGCGGATTATAGCAAAATAATTTTATTATTACTTTTGTATTATGGATCTCCGCAAACTAACGCCTAATTCTATAAACCTGCATATCTCTACAGTTCTGGTGATATGTGTAACCTACCAATCCGCATTAGAGCAGCGTGGTAGGTCTTAGCTCCAATCCTTCTCTCCAAAAAACGGAGAGAAGAGGCCTATTCTCAGCAGTGGGATATAGTAACAGGCCGCTACTTACTTTTTTTTTAATAATTTAAATTTCTTACTTTTGTGCTGCCGCGATCTCGTGCTTAGAACGCCTCGCCATAGGTGAAGCGTCCGCTAAGGACTCGGCCGAGGCAAGCGCAGTCGCCGGCAGCGCCTGTAGCGCGCCCCCGCGTGTCGTTTGACGGCATCGATCTACCAATTCCTCGTCTAGTATGAACTTCTGATACGTATATTCATTTTCTGTAACAATACAATGTCATTGAAACTTTTTAAACATTTAAAGTTCGCACGGTTTGCCGAAAGTTATCTAACTGACTGACTGAGCCGTGACGTGACTGGCCCGTTAGCGCAGTGGATAGTGATCCTGCCTTCAGCTCCGCGGATAAATACGATTGTTGTAGTGAATGTGTGCAGTGCTAGTACATTGTGGTGGTTTGCGTCTGTTTCATGAATCCTACATGCATTATTTTTTGAAGGATAAAACAATAAATTAACTTATAATTCTTGTGGAGGTTTGTGCATGTGTTTTTACGAATCCTGCATGTATCAGGTATGAAAACGAATTATCCACGATACATTTAGCATTATATATATTCTTTTTACTTAATCGCGGATTATACCAAAATTATTTATTACCTTTGTTTTTAAATCTACCGAAACTGTTGTGGTAGTGGATGTGTGCTGTAACAGTTCATTGTAGTGGTTTACGTCTATTTTATGAATCCTATAAGCATTTTTTTTTAGAAAAAATATTAAATTAACGCTTAAATTAAATATTAAATTGCTTTGCGATTTTGGTCGTGGAGTCTATCTCCTGATGATGCTTCGGTTGCGGGGCGAAACGATTGTTGAGTTTGTGATAGTGAACGTATATAGTGCTTGTGTATTGTGGTGGCGGTGGTGGAGGTTTGCGCATGTGTTTTTACGAATCCTGCATGTATCAGGTATGATAACCGATTGTCCACTTACATTTATTATATATATTTTACTTTTTCGCGGATTATAGCAAAATAATTTTATTATTACTTTTGTATTAAATTAACGTATAATTCTTGAATATGAAATGTATTTACCTGGATCAGGGTCTGGTGGTGGTACAAATACAGTCCGTTCGGAAGTGTTAGAGTTGTCCAACCCTAGTAACGGCTCGTCTCCAGCCGCGACCCGTTCGATACACTCATCAAAGAACGTAAGCCCTTGGTCCGCGTCGCACACGAACGAGCGCTCCTCGATGAAACGGGTGAACATTTGCGTACGTATTATCAGATCGAAGAACCGTTGTTGCGTCTGTAACGGGAAGTTACAGTTTTATAAAACCCATTATAAAAAAAACAAATAAGGTAACTGTCTGTGACTGTCCCACTAAGCATAGGACTCTCCTATCCGTTTTTGGAGATAAGGTTTGGAGCTAAGACCAACCACGCTGCTCCAATGTGGATTGGTAGGTTACACATATCCCTAGAATTCTCTAGAGAAATGCAGGTTTCCTTACGATGTTTTCCTTCACCGAAAAGCATGTGATATTGCAATTACGAATTAGACACATAAGTTTTAATAAAAAAAATTAATTGGTGCCTAACCGGGGTTTGAGCCCATGAGCGTCTCTAAAGAGTCGCACGGTCTTACCGCTGGCTTTCACAGCTTTTCCACCAATTATAGAAAAATAAACCATATGCGAGGTGTGTTCAAAAAGTATCGCGAATTTTGAATTTTCTCGGGTTACGTATATTCGAATTTCGTTTTTTTTGTGGCGTTATATTGGTACATTTGTCCCTCACTTATGCTGACAAGTTTGACCATTTTGAATTGTTGACAGCTGCTTTGCTTGCACGTGTTTTGGTTCGTCTTCGATTTTTACTTATTCAAAAAAATGGACCACGATAACGCCCCTGCGCACACATCGCTGCTTGTACGCGACTTCTTGGCCAAAAACAACACACTAATGATACCGCAGCCACCTTATTTCCCAGATCCCGACGCTACGCCACAACTGACGAGATAAAGACGGCATCGAAGGAGGAGCTGAACAAGATACAAAATAATGATTTTTTGAAGCGCTTCGAAGATTGGAAAAAACGTTGGCACAAGTGTATAATATCCCTGGGGGACTACTTTGAAGGGGACAAAATAAATATTCACGAATAAATAAATAGTTTTTGAAAATACACAAAATTCGCGATACTTTTTGAACACACCTCGTATACTCTTAATCAATTCCGCAGTATAATATAAGTAACTTAAAATGATATGTGCCTAAAGGGAGGCCGAAAAATAACTGGTTTGATTGTATGTGACAAGCATATATAAGTAGTAACACCAGAGGTGACGAATAATATGTGATAATGGAAGAGAAAACATGTTATGCCGACCCCACTTAGAATGGAATAAGGAGAATAGATACAATTATTAAGTGACAATAAATAGAGAATAATTAATTTATAGAATAATAATTTATAGAAATGGTGGAGGGTTTTATCTTGTGACTATATAACTCAGCTTGCTTGGGTAATGCTTCGCTTTACGATTTTGTCGTGGTGTCTATCTCCTGACGATGCTTCGGTTACGGGGCGAAACAATTGTTGAGATTGTGGTGGTGAATGTGTGCAGTGCTTGTGTATTGTTGTGCCATCGGTGTCGGGTAGTGCATGAGTTCTTACAAATTCTGCATGTATCAGGTATGAGAACGAATAATACACTCCACATTTAGCATTACACATATTTTCTTTTATCGCGGATTATAGCAAAATAATATTCTCATTACTTTTGTATTAGAGAATATATAACTAAAACTTACCTTATCAGCACGGGACCGAAGGAACGCGTCTATATGGAACAACGCATGGGAGTCCGTAGTACCAACAGTTGGCGCTTTCGTTATAGGTATGAGGTAGGTCCGGTAGCCCTGTAGCGTCTGCGCCATGAATCTCAAGAACGCTTCTTGAATCTTCAGCTCTAACGCTTGCTAAAATTAGAAGTAAAGTAAGGAGTTATTCATTTCAAAGATAGAGTAAAAAATACAGATATTCTTAACAAAACGAGAATAACCGATACCTTAGTCTTTGCACAAGGCTTAAAAGTGGAAGTGGGCCGGCTATGTTGCGCGGTATACTGAAAGACGCTGGACAACAAGCGTGATCACATGGAAAGGTTCAAAGGGGTCTCGAGCCAGAGGATGACCATAATCTAGATGGCAAGACGAATTGGTTCGAGATAGATACAGATAATTGGAATTCTTTGGAGGAGGCTTTTACCCAAAAGGTGTCCATACATAAAACTAACCCATAAGACTGAAAATACTTTTAAATATTTCCTATTATTAAATATTTTTCTATTTTAATTTTGACTTTTAAATTATATACAGATTTGTCTTTTTTTTTACTTCGACATATAAATATAAATTAGATTAGAATCGCGAAATAATTGAATTAGAATATAATGTAATTTTTTTAAATGGTTTTTTTAAAATTTTTACTCTGCTGGAAAGTAATGTAAGTAGCAGCCTGTTACTTTCCCACTGGAAATAGGCCTCTTCTCTCCCCTTTTTTTTAGAGAGAAGGGTTAGAGCTAAGACCTACCACGCTGCTCCAATGTGGATTGGTAGGTTACACATACCCCCAGAATTCTCTAGAGATATGTAGGTTCTTTGCGATGTTTTTCTTCACCAAAAAGCGTGAAAATAAACCATAAATTGCAATGTCAAAAATGTTTTAATAGAAATTTTAGCTGAATTAAAAAAGAGCTTATTTTTTGAGTATTATATTGTGTTACATAGATATATTCTTTTTGTTTGTTTTTCTTGTGAACTTATTTTAATTTTGTTAATATAATAAAAGTTCTAATCGTTAATGTGTATTGAAATAATAATAATATTCCGCTCGCTATAATCTGCGACAATTTAATTATGGATATAGCAAAATTTTGTTATCGTTACATTTGCCCATACAATGAATAACACCTTATTGTATAAACTTTTTTTTTATAATATAATTGTAAAGTGGTCTTATTACATAATTTAATACTTGCCTCTTTTTTCCTTTTTTGAAAATCTCTGTCTAAACTAGTTGTGGGTTCCCCGTTATATTTACTGTCATGTGATGAGTGTACAGGTGAAGCTGAAATTGAAAATATTAGGATAGTAATGTAAATTGTCACAATAACAATAACATTATATAATAAGCTCTCTGACGATTTAAAGAAACTGCCTTTTACCCAATTTAAAATTAAATTGTTTAATTACCTCTTGGAACAGTGTTATTACGATATCAATGAATTTTTAGTTAATACTTGGACTGAACTATTTATATTTTATTATATTTTGACTGATTTTTTAATTTATGTAACTTATAAATTTATATTTTTGACATTTGCACGCCACTTATGGCAGTTTATGGCTGTATTTAATTAATTTTAAGACCTTTATATGACCCATAATCTGCAAATCAAGAAGATTTGATTTGATTTTGTTTTTAACCTTCCAGTAAATAGCCAACCAAAGTGTAACAAAGCATTGATAGCTAAATATCTATTAGTAAACAATCATATAATAAAACCTACATAACTTTTGTTAATAATAGGTAAAAAGTATATTAGAGCATTTATAAATCTTGTAGAAATATTAGACGGCAACAATAAATATTTTCCTACCACGAAATTGCGTGAACAAACGAAAAACTTAATAACCATAATTTATAGACTATTTTTGTATTCATTTTATGGCTGCAAATTTCGATTTTACTTATTTTCAATTATTTATTATTATCCATACTAATATTATAAATGCGAAATTCTGTCTTTCTGTTACGCTTTCATGCTTAATCGCTTTCGTGGTTAGTTCAGAAACATCATCATCCTCCTGCCCTTATCCCACTCTAAGTGGGGTCGGCACAACATGTTACAAACATGTTGTCATATGATTTGGTTACGTATTTTACGACCGGCCGCCTGCCTGACGTCAACATACCTTAGTCGTATTTTACGACTCCTCGGTAAGAAAGAGGGTGGTCTATTTTACTCAACCGGATACCACACGGTGGGTCAACTTACCTTAGTCGCCTTTTACGACACCTCGGTAAGAAATGAGGGGGTGGTACTATTCTATTCAGCCGGATACCACACGGCGTGTTAGTTCAGAAACATTGACCCTTTTTTCTTTCGAAGAACCTTTTTCTTTAAGAAAATCTGTTATACAATATATAGGAATATATAGCAATATATAGGAAGTAAAGGACAACGTTTACATACTTTATACACGCAAGGCCAGTCATCAAACGTATCGCAAAACGCCACCAAAAACACCGCAACTACAAGCAATACACACATTCACAACGACAATCTCAACGACTTTTTCGTCTCATAACTGTAAGCGTAACTAGACACTAGAGTTGGGTACAAGTAATTTTTTCAATAATCGTAAAAGCGATACTAACTAACCTAACATACCAGGTCGTATGTTGCTGAACAATTGTTCCAAAGTCTGCCTCAACACTCGCACTTGTCGTTTGGGCAACAGCTTTATTGAAATGTGACGCTGGGACTCGCATATCTGGAAAAAGAAAAAGTTTTAGAATGCCTTCTTTCTTCTGCGATAGCCGATGGACTTTCACTGCTGGACATAAGTCTCTTTACGGGATCTCTACACCACACGATCTTGTATCCAGCGGTTCCCTGTCACCTTTTTGAAGTCGTCTGTAAGTTATAAAAATCTTGTTTTTTTTTGTAAAATGTTACAACCAATTTGGGTTACGAATTATTAATAAACTTTTTAACCTCTTCAGCTAAGCTAAATGCTTGTGTTAGGAGTGGGTTCACGTCGGTAGTATAATGGCCGGGTTTCGAACCAACGACCTCTCAAGTAAATGGTTAGAGTAACGGACTTGCTATAAGTCCGTTACTCTAACCATTTATTTTCGCTTTCAATTTAATATATACTCCATATATATATTAGATCGTGTTCAGATAAAGTGCAATAAAATCATACTGTTATATTGTTGGTGTCTAAATCGACACAAGTCACATCCGGCGGCAGTTCGTACAAGTCGAAAAACCTCGAATCCACGCCTATTAAGTATGGTAGAGGTGCGTGTAGTACTTCCGCCAAACCTGTAAACAGCAAAAATATGGTTTATTCCCAAATAGCCGAAATACACCGTTGGACATTGGTCTCTTCTATGTTATACGTACGTTCAGTGTAATATTATGTACCGCTTTTTGGGTATTTTAAGATACCCTTAAATGATATCGCCCTATCCAAAGAATAAAGTTAGATCCATGTATAAGCATAGGAAATGACTTTATTCTTCAGATAGGGCGATATGTGTATTAAATCATGGACAGATAGAGAATCTGTCTATATCTGTCAGAACTATAAAGTACGAATAATCCTACTGTAAATTGTTTTATTATATTTCAAAGGCGTTATTAAAGGCAGCGTTTTCGTTGATTGTTCCCGGGTTCCTTGACTATGTAAGCAATTTCTTATATTCAATTTTTAAAACTCCCGAATTTATATTATACATAAAAACTTTTCTCGTAAATCACTCTATTTAGTTTTGAAAGCTGAATGAAAATACACAATTTTTTGAGGTAATCGCCAATAGATACAGACTGATGAAGCAGGGGACTTTGTTTTATAATATACTAGCGGCCTGCCCCTGCTTCGCACGGGTATAAAATATATATCCCATGTCATTCAGTGTAAAAAAATGATTAAAATCGATCAAGTAGTTTTGATTTATTCATTACTGCCCGTGGCCAGCAAGCGTTAAATTTGGAGAAAAACAATTTCCTTTCCCTATACCAAGAAGATTTCCTACTATCTTTAGAATATCTAAATTCATATAGCACATTTTTACTTATTTACTTTTACATTTTCCCTATGTATTTTATTTTTACACTTAATTACAGAATGTTTTTAAACAAACTTTTGATAGAGCGACAGCTGCTAAAGTCGAAGTGTTATAGGGCGAAGCGCGCCATCCTCACGGCATTTTAAATTTGTAATATCTCCGAAAATGTTCACTTAAATTACATGCTGTAAACGGCCATATTGATCTATATTAAATCAACAATTTATTTAAGGTACTTAATTGGATAAGGATTAATGCTGTATTGTACAACAATTGCTTCAAAAATATGGCATTATTTTTCGTAAAAAGTAAATGACAAAAAATGCTATAGTGGGTTATCCATAAGAGATAGACATATATCATCGCGGACTTTTCTGTAGACCTTTTCAAGGTGTACAAATACTTAGTACATCATTTTGATAAATCTCGTAGGGTTTAGCCTGCGTTTGCAATGTAAGCGAAAAAAAATGTAATTATTTACAGAAACCTCAAAAATTACAGTATTTCTCTACTCCGTATTGAATGTTATTATACGTACAAACCTTCCTCTGGAATCACTCTATCTATTAAAAAAAACCGCATCAAAATCTGTTGCGTAGTTTTAAAGTTTTATGCGTACATAGGGATATAGGGACTTTGTTTTATAATATGTAGTGATATTAGATTAGCTGTGTATCTTTTCTTTAATATTTAAATGAGTGTAATCTTGTATATATAAAAATATATACAAGACCTCTTTTCTTACCGAGGTGTCATAAAGCCGACTAAGGTAAGTTGACCCACCGTGTGGTATCCGGTTTAGTAGAATAGACCACTCTTTCTTACCGAGGTGTCGTAAAATACGACTGAGGTAAGTTGACGTCAGGCAGGCAGCCGGTCGTAAAAACGCCGCCAAATCATGTGGCAGCATGTTTATAACATGTTGTGCCGACCCCACTTTGAGTGGGATAAGGGCAGGAAGATGATGAAAACACTTACCTAGTGGACAAAGTGGTATATATGGACACTGCCATTTGAATGGAAACAATAGACTTGAAACCGCTTCGGAGACAGCTGTTAACGTATCTGGTCTGTAAAATTACAAATTTTATGGAAGATATTCCTTTTTAAACATGTTTCTGTTCATGTAAGACATGTAAAGATGTTCCTTTGTTAATTCCATAGAACATTAGAATTAACAGTAAAAGTATTTAGATTTATTCCGACATCAAAGAAATTCAATTCAATTTAGAATGCCACTTCCTTATGTCTTAAGCTATAACTATATTCATAATAGAAGGTCTTACGTAGTATCTGAGATATATTTAGCTATTATGTAACTGTTTGAACTGCTAAAAGCTGTGATAGCCCAACGGTGAGTCCGAGCGACTCTTTCGAAAGGGTCATGGATTCAAACCCCGGACAAGGATTAATGAGTTTTTCTGTGTGTTATTGATGTTTGCAATTTATTACGCTTTTCAGTGTGGGAAAATATCGTGAGGAAACCTGCATATCCTTACAGAAATCTGGGGAAATGTGCAACCTATCAATTCGCGTTGGAGCAGCGTGGTAGGTCTTAGCTCTAACCCTTTTCTCCAAAAAAGGAGACAGCCGGCTTGTGCAGTAGTGTGTAGTAACAGGCCGATACTTTACTTTTACAATACATCTCCAATTAAGGTTAGTGCACTAGTAATTGACCATGTACTAGTAGTTGACCGTTTTATATGAAATTTTAAATAATTTATAGAATTAGGCGTTACTTTGCGGAGGTCGTTAATACAAAAGTAATAAGAATATTATTTTGCTATATTCCGCGATAAATCGCGGATCGCGAAAAAAGATCGCAGATTATAGCAAAATATTCTCATTACTTACGTATGAAATTTTAAATAATATTTTGTTTGTTGCAGATAATAAAAAAATATTAATTAATAATATTAAACAATGGACTACAGTTCGGAGCTTTTGGATAGTTGTTAATAGAAGGCAACAGGTAATTACAAATATATTTTTTATTAGCTACAACAAATAAAACGCTTATTATTTAAAATTTCATATAAAACAGTCAACTACTAGTACATTGTCAATTACTAGTGCACTAACCTTAGTTATTGACATGCTATATTAAACTCACCTTAGTGAATGTATTAGTATTTTCTGTTCTGTTATAGCTAAGGCGAGCAGCAGCAAGCAATTTTCGGCTCCCAAATTCAGCAGTAATTGTCTGAAACCCGCCCCGCTACGCACTAGCGGCTGATCGTCACGACGCGTCACTATCACACGGTCGTGTGGGTTTGTGGGTGACAACTGAAAAAATATAAAAAAAGTAAAAAATAGTAAAGTAGCGGTCTATTACTCTCCCACTGCTGGGAATCGGCCTCTTCTCTCGTTTTTGGAGAGAAGGATTGGAGCTAAGACCTACCACGCTGCTCCAATGCGGATTGGTAGGTTACACATATCTCCAGAATTCTCTGGAGATATGCAGGTTTCCTCGCGATGTTTTCCTTCACCGAAAAGCGTGTGATAAATTACAATTATCAATTAGACACATAAGTTATAACAGAAAAACTCATTGGTGTATGCCCGGGTTCGAACCCGTGACCTCCTCGAAAGAGTCGCACAGTGTTACCGCTGGGCTACCACAACAGCTCTAATAATGGAATGGAATAATGGAAAATATTAAATAACTAAATTTGTTTTGATCTTGTATGGAGTGACAAGATTGGATAAAAGACAAAATGAGTATAAAAGGGGGAGGGGTATAAAAGTATGAAAGTTGCGCCCATCATAGAACAGACTAGATTTGCAAAATTGGGATGTCATGGACACAATGAGGAGGTATAAAAATTATGTGACCAAACGAGAATTAAATATGAATGTGGATGGATATGTGTGATATACGAAATGTTCACAGCATGTTTTCTCTTACATTCTCTCTTATTAATCGTCAACACTGGCGCTACTCCTTTTATATGAGTGTTTTACTTCGAACCATCTCTTTTTAGGCCTTCCTCTTGTCACATATCCATCCACATTCATATTTATATATATATAATACTCGTTTGGTCACATAATTTGAATCCCTCCTCATTACATGTCTATACTATCCCAATGTTGCACCTTTCTATAAAGAACGTAAATTTCAGACTTCCCCTTATATATTAATTTCGTATGTTATCCAGTCTTGTCCCACCACACTTCCACCTCATTCTCATCTTATTTGCATCCACTCTTCTTTCATGTCTTTTTCAGTACCCAACATTCTTATTCATACATTACACTTGAGGCGCCACCCGTTATCTCCAAAAAAGGGGGAAAAGTCCCAGTAATGGGATAGTAATAAGCCGTTAAAATACTATACTATGCATATCCCTGTTATAAATTACCCAAGAGCCACGCGCTCCGTTCTGCCATAAAATACTAATGAAAAGTGTGTCGTTGTTAATAAAATAAATACCTGCAACAATATACTAGGCTCAGGAAAAGGCACTTCTTCTAACAAATGTGTTATATACCTCTCGATGGGAACATTCAACGGGTCCTTACTCCACGACATTTCCTGGAATTAGAGAATGTGTCAATTAGCCTAGTAAATATGCTTAAATTGTACTACATTTCATCAATAATGCACAAGCGCTGTGTATCCCACTTTTTTGCATAACTTTTGAAATTAATTCTTCACTTGAGAAACTTAAATGATAGGTTTTAGGGAGAAATAGTTTTTGCGTTATATTTGGCAACAAAATCTAGCATTGAAATTAAATGGCCTGAGCGAAAGGGTTAAGCTTGTGTCAAATCCATTTGTATTAGCTCAAACCCTTAATAATCAAATTGCTCTCTGTGGAGCCAGGGACCAAGGATACACAGCGGATTGACTTTGAATGCACAATAGACTGACAGGCAGATAGATATACAAATAATAATATTAGTATGCAAAACGAATATCACCATCATCTTCCTGTCCTTATCCCACTCTAAGTGGGGTCGGCACAACATGTTATAAACATGCTGTCACATGATTTGGCTGCGTTTTTACGACCGGCCGCCTGCCTGACGTCAAGTTACCTCAGTCGTACTTTACGACACCTCGGTAAGAAAGAGGGTAGTCTATTCTACTAAACCGGATACCACTCGGTGGGTTAACTTACCTCAGTCGCCTTTAACGACATCTCGGTAAGAAATGAGGTTGGTCTATACTACTCAGCCGGATACCACAAGGCGGGTCGACTTACCTTAGTCGCCTTTCAAGACACCTCGGTAAGAAATGAGGTTGGTCTATACTACTCAGCCGGATACCACACGGCGTATCTTTACTGAGCAACATAGGCTATAATACATTAAAAAAAAATAGGGATCCGTTATAAAAATGTAATAAGGCGTAAAAAAAAATTACGTTAGTGAGACCGCGGGATATTACTAGTCTATTTATAAAAGCATATCTCACCAGTATGTAAAGCAGCCACCGTTCAAATGTATCACTGAAGGGCCATCTCGACAACAGGCATATACACTTGTTCGCGTGCAACGAGTGGGTCACGTGGGACACTCCAGCGCGCCAACCCAATTGGTCCATTTGCAAATCGTTGAGATGCGTGTGCGGGTAGCTCTCGTAAAACGTCACAGCTGATCCGTACACCTGGAATTCAGTAATTGATTATAACTAATGTTTAGTAAACTTATTCTATTTTGATATCTATTGTTGTGTAATTTAACTTTTGCATTTAAATTTAAAAAGGCCTTTACAGTTCTTTTGGTGGGCGGTATGTTTCGTATATATTGTCAACTCTGTCAACCCATAAAACAGTCGCAATTAAACATCTAAGCTGTGCACACGTTTATTTCAATCGAAGAAATCCCTGCAGTAGAATTTGAATCTTAACTACATCAACAACAATCTTAATAATTAAGTAATTCATCATCATCTTCCTGCCCTTATCTCACTCTATGTGGAGTCGGTACAACATGTTATAAACATGTCGTCACATGATTTGGCTAAGTATTTTACGACCGGCCCTCTGCCTGATATCAACTTACCATAGTCGTATTTTACGATATCTCGGTAAGAAAGAGGGTGGTCTATTCTACTCAACCGTTTACCACACGGCGGGTCGACATACCTTAATCGCCTTTTACGACACCTCGGTAAGAAATGAGGGTGGTCTATTCTACTCAACCGGATACCACACGGTGGGTCAACTTACCTTAGTCGTATTTTACGATATCTCGGTAAGAAAGAGGGTGGTATATTCTACTCAGCCGGATACCACACGGTGGGTCAACTTACCTTAGTCGTATTTTACGATATCTCGGTAAGAAAGAGGGTAGTATATTCTACTCAACCGGATACCACACGGTGGGTCAACTTACCTTAGTCGCCTTTTACGACACCTCGGTAAGAAAGAGGGTGGTCTATACTACTTAACCGGATACCACACGGTGGGTCAACTTACCTTAGTCGCCTTTGACGACACTTCGGTAAGAAATGAGGGTGGTCTATTCTACTCAGCCAGACACCACACGGCGTCTTAATAACTAAGTAATTCAGTAATAGAATTCAGTAGTAGATTCTCGAGGCGATGACGCAGCTTCTATAATCGTCCAGCGCGAGATGCTGAATGATTTCAGCTATCCCAGCCCATTCTCCAGGCTCGTCAAGAGGCATGGGGTTATCCCGGTCCAACTGATACTGGTTTATTTGGGACTTGGTTTTTCGGGAGATGGTGAGAAATCCATTGGGGTACACGCTCGTGGATTTCTCAGCTTATTTGATCAACGGGTGGAGCTCGTGGCAAAGGTGGGACAGTATATATTCTTGTTCCCTTATAGTTCGTGCCATCATAAATAGAGAGAAATGTAGTGCAACGATGGCTTCCTTCTGCGAATACATTATCTCGCCGAAAGAGATGGCGAAACGGATTTGACAAGTCGAGTCCTTAGAATTAATACGACGCAGGACAAGATTGTCGCATGCCGCCCTAAAGAGGACTTCGGAGGGTTCTAAACAGTAAATCGGACGCCCACGTAGGTAAGTGGTCCCCAAGTTCATCTTTATCATCTGGTGCTCTCGGAGGTACTGGTTTAGAAAAACCCCGACCCGAAAGAGGTACAGAGCTGATGTTGGCGGGGATGGGAGCAATGTGCAATGTAACCTATCTTCGCCACTCTCTCTTAGTTGCTTTTATTCAGACATAATTGCCGCTAGGCATAAGGAGTTTTCTTAATAATTCTCTTTTTACTCAAAAAACATTAAAACCAATACAAATATCTCACTCACTTTATCGGTAGCATCAGCAACAGTCAGTACAAACGTGGAGAATACCGGCTTCGGCGAGGAAGCATTGTTTGGCCACAGCTCCAAAGTAGCGCCCATAGGTAAGCAAAAGAGTGGTACTGATGTTGGAAACGCTAAGCTGCGACGTTCTGTCGTTGGATACCTGAAAACCATAAGTATTTTTTACTTATTGAACGATATTGCATGTGTGCAAAGGGTTGCAATGGCATCGATTGATGCTTTTCAAGTGCCAATATGTATGGATATAATAGCATCTACTCAATGAAAATAATCCTGTTTCCATACATAAATCCAATCGATTCAGATGGAATCTGATAAAAATTAATCTGATAAATAAAGTTTAATAATATTTTTTTTAATGACGTCTCCAAGACTCCGGTCAAATAAAATCTTAATTGAAATAAACTTTTATCACGTCTTAAATATATAAATAAAAATATGGAACACTTACACACACGGTTATAAGCCCCAAAAGTAAGTAACTTAATACTTGTGTTATGGTAGACAGACTACTGGTTAATTTATACTTATATATTTTTAAATACATACTTAAATACAAATATACCAGACTCGAAAACCAACAAATTAATTTATAGAAAATGTTGGCCTTCGGCGGGAATCGAACCCGCGACTCGTGGAGCTGAAGGCGGGTCACTACCCACTGCGCCAACGGGCCAGTCAATCTTAGGTACTTTTGAATCGTCAAAGATCTAGTTGGATTCGCAGTTTAGAATGTTACTCTTACCGAGGAGATCTATAAAGAAACTCGGCGGTATACCATTTCAAATATTTTATAAGTTATTAAGTTTTAAGGATTTTCAGTTTCAAGCATTTTTGTCATTAATATAAAACTGTCTAATATAGGTTACGTATTAGTGTATTCTCAAGATCTAAACAAGCTTGAATAAAAACTAAGTACGGAAAATGCTACATTTTTTAGTTGCGGTAACTTTTTTGTTGACTTCAATGCAAGTTAAATATTATCTCTACAGCCGCGGCTAAAGTTCATTAAACAGGGTCTGTTAGCAACGCCGGCAACTAATTACTAACACGCACTACGTGAAAGTTATTTCAATTAGTGTTCATTATAAATGTAACAGCAGTTCATTCATTTTCAATGATTCATCCTAACACGTAACCTTAGGAAGCGTGCATACGGACGGTTTATTATAATATTCAAGTGATAAGGGTATGGTCAAAATAGCATGACTTGTGAGGTTTTGTCGAGTATAAATACATATTTTT
The DNA here is from genome assembly GCA_029227775.1 of Morpho helenor. Lineage (NCBI taxonomy): Eukaryota > Metazoa > Arthropoda > Insecta > Lepidoptera > Nymphalidae > Morpho > Morpho helenor. The sequence continues at coordinate 9,678,437 of JARGCU010000006.1, forward strand.
CTCTATAACAACTAACCTTTTACGAATTGATAACGATTACGTATTAACTTTTTAGTTTAAACCTATTTTAATAAAAACTTACTGAGTGAAGGCCAAAGATGTTGGGAATAATTTAAATTAAAAAAAATTATAAACGAACAAGTTATACTTGTTTAAATACTTTCAACTTTAATTATAATATTTTTTCCTGTTCTCGAAGGTAAAATGGGATTTTTAGGATGTGATTATGCTAACTTGGCATAAAACCTATTTTGCATTAATATATATTAGGAAGTGTTATTATGGATTGTACAATTTATTGGATATGGATTTTAATACATTATCACCAAGTTCTTTCCCCGTTGGCTATTTATATTGCATTATAATACATTGCGTCTAAAAATATAACACTAAAAAATGACGAAACAACAGGGCCATAATTAATTATCTCATTTAATTACTTACATTTCAACAAACAATGATGTAAGTAATAAAATGTAACGCATTCTTACCTAAATAAAACTTCTGGTTTGTAAGCTATTAACGGTGGACGGTTCATTGACTTTTTGTAACAGAGAAACACATCGCTCCCTATTAACCCTGCAATTAAAAACAACTTATTAACAATAGTGTATTGTATATTCTAATTATACAAACATATAATTGTATAATTTGTTGGTTCTTCAAATCTGGGTATATATATGTCATCATCCTCCTCCCCTTATCACACTCTATGTGGGGTCGGCGCAACATGTTACAAACATGTTGTCACATGATGTCTACGTATTTTACGACCGGCCGCCTGCCTGACGTCAACTTACCATAGTAGTATTTTACGACACCTCGGTAAGTAAGAGGGTGGTCTAGGTATTTTACTCAACCGGAAACCAAACGGTAGGTCAACTAACCTTAGTCACCTTTTACAACAACTCGGTAAGAAATGAGGGTGGTCTATTCTACACAGCCGGATACCACACGGTGGGTCAACTTACCTTTGTCGCCTTTTACGACACCTCAGTAAGAAAAGAGGCTGGTACTATTCTATTCCGCCGGATACCACACGGCGTGCAACTCCATAGTACAGAAGTTACAATAAAATTACTTTGCTGTAATCCGCTTTTTTTGTTAAAAGAATACATGCAATGCTAAGTGTATGAAGCAGGTAACAATCACATACCATATACATGCAGGACAATCCGCCACACGTATCGCAAGACGCCGCCAACACCAACACTCAATACAAGCATTACACACAATCACTACCACAACCTCTACGATCGTTTCGCCCCTAAACCGCTCCATCATCTGGAGGATAGGTTGTGGTAGTGAGTGTGTGTAGTTAGGGCTTCTATTCGGCCGGATACCTCACGGCGATAGTTGTATGTATTTAAGTATATAATGAGAATATATATATATATATATATATATATATATATATATATATATATATATATATATATATATATATATATATATATATATATATATATATATATTTACCAGTTTTTGAGACTTCAAATAAGTTTAGTTTCTTGATGAAAAAATCTAAAACTCAGAAATGTGTCGAATGTGGACGCTTTGACGATTGATATGATATACATGTATCATGCATTTTAGTGATCTGATAATGATGGTAATATGGGAGTGACATAGTCAAATTGACTTAACTCCTTAAAAAGTAGCATAAAAAACAAATCATCTCCATCCATTTGCATTACATGTCCTGAAATGGCGTGTACATTGCAGAGACAAATAGATACCGCCTTGGCATAGCGGCATCTATTTGGCCATTATTTCTTGCGTTAAACTAACCTTTGTTAAGGTTTTTTGCTATCATGCAAAAGGCGTGAGGCGGCGACTCCCCCCTACTGGCGATTATGACGCACACGTCTACGACCACCAACGCGTTGCACGGCGCTGTTGGGTGCGCTCTCCTATACGTTATGAATGTTTTGGCGCTGGAGTTGTTCACGTTGGCCAGTCGACCTCCTACCGACCGAAGGACCATCTCAGCGTCCGCCATTAAACGCTCTCTGCCATCGTACATAACACCTGTGAACGAAATTTACTTCAAATTAATGATAATTTGACTAGCCCATGACCCCGTGACCATGCCCTCAGTGTTTTATGTTACGATTTCTTTTATTCTCCAAAGGTTGTCTGGTAGATTGCTTTTAGCGATAAGACCGCCTTTGCACGCCTTATGCTTCTTTATTTATTTATTTTATTTATAAGGCTTACCAACTAGAAATCATATACATATACTTTTGAAACTAATTTTAACAATACATCATCTTTCCTATATGTTTCTAAATTACAGGTACGCACAGCATTTATTTATGACTTCAAACAATAATTGATGCAAACTATACTAATATATAAAAAAAAAACTATACTTATATCCTGAAAGCTACAAAAAATATATAAACTATGATCATTAAAAAACGTAAAACAAAAAGAGTTAAATTTAATTTAAAGGTTTTCCAACACACCCTTTTTGAAAAAGGGTAGTAGTTTTTTACCTTTAGTTAAATTATTTCTTCTTGTACCTTGTGTTATGTAATGTGTGTGCAATAAAAAATATTTGACTGGCCCGTTGAAGCAGTGGGTAGTGACCCTGCCTTCAGCTCCGAGGGTCGCGGGTTCGATTCCCGCCGAGGGCCAACATTTTTCTATAAATGAATTTGTTGGTCTTTGAGCCTGGGTGTATATTTGTATTTAAGTATGTATTTAAAAAATATATATGTATATATTCACCAGTTGTCTGTCACCCATAACACAAGTATTAAATTAATTATTTTGGGGACGGAAGACCGTGTGTGTCAATGTCCCATATATTTATAAATATTTTATAAAGAATTTATGTCTATCTATCAGTTTCGGAGGTAGCGGGTTCTAAACGCACCTAGAACCGTTTCTTAAAAAATAAAATTTGTTGGTTCTTCTAGTCTGGGTGTATTTACGTATTTATTTAAAATTATATATGTATGCTAGGTGATCCGGAAACCTTGTTTTACTATATAAATTATTTCTAGGGAATTTCTAGTGTACATTATAAAAAATTAACAAAAATTGGCCAAAGAATAAAAATAAAATCTTTTGAGTCGACAACCTTTATCACTTAGAGGTATGAAAAATAGAACCCGAATTCTCAGACCTACTGAATATGCATATAAAATTTCATAAAAAATCGGAGGAGTATGATATTGATATATTTTTTGCCAGTTGTCTGTCACCCATAACACATTATCCATACCCTTCGCGATCGTATGTCTACTTGGCAAGGTGAATACGAATCCTACATTATATGCATTTATGTATCAGTTTACACGTTTTTTTAACAAACCTTAGTACCTAAGAAACTTATTCACGAACCAATAAGGTGCTACTATCAATTGGAGATAAGCAAATGCAAATTTAATAGATCGCAAAGGGTTAAGCTACTTTGGGGACGGCCAACCTTGTGTGCAATTGTCCCATATATTTAAATTAAACTGGTCATCAGCTCATCGGGTTTGTAATGGGAAGCCTCAACTCAGAAAAGTTAGAAAACTAGGGCCTTGTATTTTCTGACAATGTTTTTTACCGTCAATAACGTTTTAGGTTAGGGTGCCTATATTTTTGAAGGACTAATCAAGTGTAGATATATCTAAGATAAACTCGAGGAGCGGAGGAAGCCATATCATCATCCTCTAGCCCTTATTCCAGTCTAAGTGGGGTCGGCGCAACATGGATTTAACATGTTAGATGATTTAATTAGTTATTTTACGACCGCCTGCCTGATGTCAACCTACCTTAGTCGCCTTTTACGACACGTCAATAAGAAATGAGGGTGGTCTATTCTTCTAAGTCGGATACCATATAAAAGGCCTTTAATAGATACAATGTATGTTATCAATATTGAGAAACTGTGTCTAACAAGAACATAAACGCATTTGTTTTTAAATCCACTGCGCAATAAACTGACATCGCATTTAGAATTTCTATATATAGAATAACAATCGTAACAAAAACAAAAGATTGTCTAAACAATTCTTTATATAGAATTGTTAATATTATAAGTACTTATTTTAGTCAATGTTTTAGATCACGTGTTATATAAAAATACTACATGTTTTTAGAAGACTGGTAGTTTAAAATCAAATAAGAGAGACATTTCCTTTTCTTTTAATTTTTACTTACAATCGCCAGCGGTTTCGCCCGCGTGGAAAAATTAAAACCGTAATATACTAAAAAAATGGTTAAAGAGGGGTGGACCTTAAAAGCTAGACATGTGCTGTCGCGGACTTTTATTTACAACTTTTAGCGCAGGCAAGGAAATCTTTAAATTTGGTTTTTGTAATATTTTTTACTGCTGCTCCTCTCCTATTCATCTTAGCGTGTTGTTATATAGCCTATTTCCTTCCTCGATAAAAGGATGGATAAAGTTTTTCGAATCGGTCCAGTAGTTCCGGAGATTAACGCCTTTAAACAATTAAACAAAAAAACTCTTCAGCTTTATATATTAATATAGATTAGGAAAAATAATATTCTCTTCATCGATACGTAACTTAATAAAAACACGATATTTTTGTTTTTTAAAGACGGTAGTACAGTACAGTATATACCAAAAGTGAGTAAAATATTTTCACGCAATTTAGGTTTTGCCATTTCGTATAAGTTTAAAACTTCCTTTAAATTAGAAGTATTGTTATAAATGAATTTGTTCGTCTTTGAGCCTGGGTGTATATTTGTATCTAAGTATGTATTTAAAAAATATATAAGTATATATTCACCACTTGTCTGTCACCCATAACACAAGTATTAAGTTACTTACTTTGGGGACGGACGACCGTGTGTGTAAGTGTCCCATATATTTGTTATTTATTATTTATTTATTATTACTTAAACAAAACAGAATCCTTACAATATCGCTGCGACATTGATCCGAGTGGTGGGCCTAAGTAGTAGTGGTGTGCCGTAAGGCGATTTGTTGCAATACGATTCGTTCTTTGGAATGGGAGTCTAAATTGGAAAAATATAATTTTTACAACAAGTAACATTTATGATGCAAGGATTGTGCAAGGTGAAGTGTAATTAAAACCGCGCATTTTTATCGTTTATATAAATACGCTATTAAAATTGGCATTTCTTGTGACTGTCATTTTACGATATATAAACCAGGAAACCTCGCCTTACGAGGCCAATTAAAGAATAAGGACAATTGTCTGGGTTACGATCCTCTGAAAAGTAGCATAGCCTTATCTTTAATATTTAAATGAGTTAATCTTGTATGTATATATATACTATATTTTCGGAATCTCGGAAACGGCTCCAACGATTTTTCTGAAATTCAGCATGTAGGTTTTGGGGGAGAAAAATCGATCTAGCTAGGTTTCATTTAAAAAAAGCCTTTATATCCCTGTTTTCGGGAAAATACTAAAATTTACGTTAAGTTCAAAAGACAATTTTCCCTGTCAAACGTAAAGTAATGGTAGCTCATTTAGGGAACGGGGGGTCTAGAAAGTTGAAAATACCTAGGTTCGAGCCCCATCTGCCCAACTATATTTTCAATTACCTTTTTTAATTTTTTTGTAAGTATATCTATTTAAATAAAAAAATTACCGAGCAAGGCTCGATCACCCAGATACTTTTTCCTTATTAGATTTATTTCCTTTTTCATTAAACCAAAAAAAAATCTTAACAATAAAAAACAAATCTTATAAATCTTCAGCGCACATTGTTAGATTTCGAATATGTAATTTATATAGTTATTGTAATAGTAATATCTGTTTTGTTGGGGGAAAAAAAGAAACTTTAAACGCGTTTGAATCCGCACCACCTTATAGTTCACGCAGTTTTATTATTACGACTTCTTACATAGACTCATACTTTAATATTTACCTATATCTACAAGTGGCGGCCGATCTCTTCCTCTCCGTAAGCAGAGATAGCATTCCGACGATCCCATTGATCCATGGTTCAAGTTGGCTGGCAGTCCGGTCGGCGTCAATTCCAATATCTCGTACCCGTTTGGCACTTTCTCCCCGAGACTGGGGAATATAACGCCTGTAACAATACAAATTAGTTAGTAACTCTGGACAAGGGTTTAACTAGAGTTATTAATTTATCGACTTATGCGATATTATTATTAGATGTTTATGGATTCATCATCATCCTCCCGCTCTTATCCCACTCTAAGTTGCCACAACATGTTATAAACATGCTGTCACATGATTTGGCTGCGTTTTTACAACGGGCCGCCTACCTGACGTCAACTTACTCGTATTTTACGACACCTCGGTAAGAAACAGGGTGGTCTATTCTATTCAGCCGGATACGACACGGCGGTTATCGACCTAAGCGGTATCATTATTAAATGTTTACGGATTATTTCTCAAATAATTTATAGAATTAAAAGTTGCGATTTTGCGGACATCCAAAGTAATAATAAAATTATTTTCGTATAATTCGCGATAAAGTAAATAGAAAATATATATAATGCTAAATGTAGAGTGGACAATCCGTTTTCATGCCCGATACATGCATGATTCCTAAAAACACATGCACAAACCTCCACCAACAAAAAAATCACTATCACTAACTCAACAATTGTTTCGCCGTACAACCCATTTATTTTGTGATTTTAAACCTCAGATAAACGAAAAAAGAGAGTTGGATTTCTGCCGAACACTTAAGTGAGGCATTTTAATATAGGTACTTTTAGCGCCTTTATCCTCACGAGCTTTATATAGTAAACTAATTTGAGATTACTAAATGATCTATTTTTACCTCCCCTGAAAATAATTAGATTAAAAAAAAATCGTGTCCATTAAATTGTGTAGTTTGGCTACATTGATTACATCCAACAACTTATATCATATCTTAAATGAGTTAAAGAGTAAAAAAGACAGTAATTAATAAAATCAATTGTTTATATCGATCGCGTACAAAGGGAATTTGGTATAGAACAGTTCCACCTGGCTTATTAAAAAAAGCGTGGTTTGAAGATTCTAATCTTACTAGGAATGATGTAGTTTTAGCATTAAGGCTCCGATCCGGACACATTCCACTTAATAGATTTGCCTATTTAATGAAGAAAGTGCCATCTCCGAATTGTGTTGAATGCGGTGTTATCGAAGATGCATTTCATATTTTGATGGAATGTGTGCGGAACGAGGACATTAGGAGTGATTTTAGACTTAAGTTAGGATTAGTATTTGATTTTGCCACTTGTAATAGCATTTTGGCTTCTCCAGATTCGGGAGAAGCGAAATTGCTTTACAATGTGGTTAAAGTAGGCATAAGTCGTAGAAAGTAAGGTTAGTTTGTAGTTACTATGGGGGTGGCATTTTCCTTAAGAAAAAACCCCCAAAAATAAAGATTAAAAAAAAAAAAATTTTTTATATCGATTAATTATGATTACAAAATTGATTATTAAAACTCTATTATAATAAAAAAATAATCGTTTACTATAAAATCGATTATTTCAAAGATTTAACATTAGCTGAGTTTTGAGTATACTTGTACAAAAAAACCGTTAATTACGGGTCAAATGCTATAACGATAAAATGATTCACATTTCTTTCGTCTTTTTTTGAACGAAGATTTACGAGCTCAATCAATGATCAATGGCAATAAACATGAATCAGACAGGTCAAACAACGTAGCCTGTATTAACCGTTATCACGGCTAGGGTGCCACTGATATCACTGCAGCGCTTAGCTGATAATATTTGTGAAAATTAAAGTAATGTGAACATTAAATCGTTTATTGACTGGCCTGTTGGCGCAGTGGGTCGCGGATTAAATTCCCGCCGAGGGCCAACATATTCTATAAATGAATTTGTTAGTCTTTGAGCCTGTGTCTATTTGTATTTAAGTATGTCTTTAAAAAACATATAAGCATATATTCACCAGTTGTCTATCACCCATAGCACAAGTATTAAGTTCCTTACTTTGGGGACGAACGACCGTGTGTGAGGGTGTCCCATATATTTATTTATTTATTTACAAGGTAATCTATAAATATCAAAACGAATTGCTATTCGTTAGTCCCGCTAAAACTCGAGAAATGATATAAATAGGTCCTATTTTGCTAATTCTACTCATCAACTATTTTTGGGAGTCCAGGGCAGGTTTAAAAGGTGAGTAAATGTAATAAAAATGCTAGGAATTTAATAAAAACAACAAATTTGTCCTTCATTAGGGGACAACATGGATGGTCCATTATCATTGATTTCCGATGATCATCGATAACATATAATAACATATTTGCTTTTTATATGCTTTCATAATAATTAAATAATAAAATATTATAATACTATTTTTTTTTAATTTCAAAAGTTTAATAAACGTTTCCCTTCTATTTATAGTCTACAATAAAAAAGTCTAAACTTGTTTATAACTTAGTACCTGGGTAACCGAGCCTCACTTGGTTATTTTTTAAAGATTACAATTAGGCTGTCACAGCTTTCTATTTGACAGCTAAAAATATATACATACAAGATTAATTCATTTAAATATTAAAGGTAGAAACAATAATGTCTTTCCCCATTACATTTAGTAATGTGTCTACACAATATGATTGTTTCGCCCAAATAGAAAGTTATTTTGTATTGTTATAATCGCTTTCCTTGTCTAAGACGATTCCTCGTTACGCAATCGATGCTAACTACTGGGCAATGGGCAACAGCCAGTTAATATTTTCTAATGCGATAAGTCGCGTGAATAGTAAGACTTCTGGTTTCTACGAAATCCTATCAACAATGCGATCGTTACATTTGTTATGTATTAGTGACTTAGTACTGCGAATATTCCCCTGCCGTATGGTATCCGGCTGAGTAGAATAGACCACCCTCATTTCTTACAGAGGTGTCGAAAAAAGCGACTAAGTTAAGTAGACCTGCCGTGTTGCCTAAAGCCTTGAGGAAAGGAAGCGTGAAGGGTCTTAAGGTGTTATAATAGCGACCTCGTAAAACCTCGAAAAACATAAACTTACTATTCATTAGATGGACATACTTAAGTTTATTTCAAATACAAAGCCGATATTGTTAAGAAATTTGTTTGTTATACATGTAAGATTAGTTGCACGTATTACAAGACATCGCTTCCAAAAGCACACAACACAATCAATACACACATTCACTACTACTATCTCAATGATCGTTGAGATCGTCGATAACTAGTTCTGCATGTACAAGGTATGAGAACGGTTTTGCTTCCTACACTTAGCATTACGTAGATTTTCTTAACAAACGCGGATTATAACAAAATAATAAAAAAAATTTTTTTAAAGAAACCTAGCTAGTTCGATTTATACATACTTAGTTTCATATGGCTCCAACGATTTTCATGAAATTTGGAAATCCCACTTATCCAACAACAACAAGACATTTATTCATTTCTGCAGGCAATATACAAAATTTATCTTATAGGTAGGTACAGACACTTAAATCTATCTTATTAAAATTTAAAAACCACAACTATGCAGAAATGAATTGGCGTTCGACTCAGCATAAAAGCAGCGTGATGCAGCATGTGGCTAACATCACGCGGCGCTGGTTTTCAGTCGAAACCTTCCCCGACCCTTTCTTTTTTTTATTTCTTTTTTTAAATATCTTTTAATTATATAACCTAAGCAAGGCTCGGTCAACCAAGTTATACAAGATTAACTCATTTAAATATTAAAGATTGACATTTCAAAGCTTGTTCATTTATATTGTTTTACTAGAAAATCCGCTTAACTGTGGCTCAGGCTGATATTAACAATTTGGGTCGACGTGGCTTCACCGACGCAATAGCGTATACGCCTCGCAATTAGGTCATGCCACCCACTTTGCTTTGTATAACTTGGTCCCTAAATGGTGTATAACTTGTTTTATAATCCCACGATATTATCTGTAATATGCTGTCGCGGACTTTTATTTAGAACTTTTAGAGGGAAACAATTTTGTAACAATATACATGACTTTTTAATAACTTTCAGCGTTTACTTAGCGCACACAAGGAAAGATTTAAATTATGCCGTTTGCTTGCTATTTTTTATTCCTGTTCCTCTCCCATTCATCTTAGCGTAATGTTATTTATTTATTTATTGGACAACCAACATTAGATACATTTTAATTTCTTAAATTATATTAGTCAAATCTCATTGTAAATGCTCATTTAATTAAACGTACCTTACAAAAATTATGTCAATAATATATCATATATAATGTCAATCTCATTATCATAAAGAAGTCATAAAGTAATACATAACAATAGTTTTAGGTACTTAACAATAGTTTTAGGTTATATGATGTTATTAAAGCCTATATCCTTCCTGAATAAATGGACTATCTTACACTGAAAGAATTTTTCAAAACGGTCCAGTTAGTTTCTGAGATTACCAATAAAACAAACAAATTCTTCAGCTTTATATATTAGAATAGATGTGGCGACCCCACTTAGAGTGGGATAAGGGCAGAAAGATGATGATGATCGGTTAAAAAGTAATAAATCATAGATTTTTTTTAATAATAAACCACGCATCGTGGCCCTAATACGGCATTAATAGCCGATAAGCTACGGTTCAGTTATGAGGCAAACCGGTAGGCATGTACAGATAACTGCTTGCAAATGGAACTGGCCACACGGGTTTTTATACCTTTTTCGGTCTGGTTCATCCGAGCGAATCAAGGTCCCCGTGTGTCCTAGACTTGAAGAAATCTATACGTATCAATACCCGTGAAAGAGAGGTCATGTTTGTACATAGATACAAATCTCATTTTTGAAATGCTCACTTGTATATCTTTATATATCTTGTGACACGACGACTAAGGTAAGTCGACCCGCCGTGTGGTATCTGGCTGAGTAGATAAGACCTCCCTCATTTCTTGACACGGTGTCGCAAAATGCGACTAAGGTGACCCATCGTGTGGTATCCGGTTGAGTAGATTAGACCATCCTCTTTCTTACCAAGGTGTCGTAAAAGTCCACTAAAGTAAGTCGACCCGCTGTGTGGTATCCGGTTGAGTAGAATAGACCATCCTCTTTCTTACCGAGGTCTCGTAAAAGGCCACTAAGGTAATTCGACCCGCTGTGTGGTATCCGGCTGAGTAGGATAGACCACCCTCATTTCTTACCGAGGTGTCGTAAAAGGCGACTAAGGTGACCCGTCATGTGGTATCTGATTGAATAGAATAGACCACCCTCTTTCTTACGAAGGTGTCGTAAAATACGAAGCCAAATTATGTAACAACATGTTTATAACATGTATTGCCGACCCCCACTTAGAGTGGGATAAGGGCAGGAGAATGATGACTGGCTTGTAGTCTTATTAGAGAGTAATCAATTACCTATGGAATATCGTTTGGGTGCGAATAATATCGATGTTTAAAAAGGACGTGACCGGGCCTTGCTCGGTAATTTTTTAAATATACAAAAAAATGAAAAAAAAAATAACGTCGAGTGACATGTGGGAATCGAACCTAGATTTCGAAACTTTTTTGGTCCGCGCGTAACCATTAGGCTGCCACAGCTTTGCATTTGACAGCTCAAATTATGAATATTATTAGTTTATATCAGGGCTTCTTAAACTTTTTATATAGCGACCCCCTTCAAGCTTAGGAAATTTTAAACGACCCCCTCCATATAAATATTTTTCAAAAAATAGTTATAATAAAACTACAATAGTATTCTGTATGATTTTTGTTCGTATTTATATTTGTACATAGTGTAACGTAAGTTCATTAAAGGACAGCTGCAGTCATGTAGTTGTATCAATAATGATTGAAAAGTATCAGATCTTTGCGACGCCCCTTTCAGTAGTCTCGCGACCCCCGGGGGGGTCGCGACCCACAGTTTAAGAAGCCCTGGTATATATCTATTCGTATTTTCGTAGTTTTTTTAGTGCCCAAAAACAGGGATATAACGAGTTTTTTTTTAAATAAAACCTAGCTAGATCGATTTTTGTTGAATTTCAGAAAAATCGGTGAAGCCGTTTCCGAGATTTAGAAAATATATTTATAATTATACATACAAGATTAACTTATTTAAATATTAAAGATATTGATATATCAAGTAAACTGACCGAACCACTTACATAAAGATCACAGGATTGTGGCAAATATAATAGTGATTTCATGTTCCATATAAATTAGCTGATTAGATAAATGGATTATAAGAAATCCTGGGATGTATATCAGCTATGTTAATCACCCACTTTGGGAACTTGTTTCTTACGAGCTAAATGGCCCTGTTTTTCTGTAGAAAGTCCGTCTTAAGATCAGTTCCTTTGGCGCTTTGATTGATTTATGTATATATATATCGAGTTTATATACATCATTCTCTTTCCCTTATCTCATTCTAAGTGGGGTCGGTACTATATGTCTTCACCTTCCATCATCATTCTCCCACTTATCCCACTCTTTGTAGGAGACACAACATATTATAAACATGTTCTCACATGATTTAGCTAAGTATTTTACGACGGGCCGCCTGCCTGACGTCAACTTACCTTAGTCGTCTTTTACGACAACTCGGTTATATATGAGGGTGGTCAATTCTACTCAGCCGGATACCACACGGCGGGTCCACTTACCTTAGTCGCCTTTTACGACACCTCGGTAAGAAATGGGGATGGTCTATTCTACTAGCCGGATACCACACGGCGGGTCGACTTACCTTAGTCGCCATTTACGACACCTCGGTAAGAAATGAGGGCGGTCTATTCTACTCAACCGAATACCACACGGCGGGCCGACTTACCTTAGTAGCCTTTTACGACACCTCGATAAGAAACGAGGGTGGTCTATTCTACTAAGCCGTATACCAAACGGTGGGCCGACTTATCTTAGTCGCGTTTTACGACACCTCGGTAAGAAATGAGGGTGGTCTATTCTACTCAGTCGGATACCACACGGCATACCAGTAAGTAAGGGAGTAAAGTATTAAAATTTATACGCGCTTTTCGGTGAAGGACATCGTGATGAAATCTACATATGTGTTCAGTGAGTGAATAAATGAATGAAATATCATGTATTTGTCTGAAATGCGCATTTACGTATATATATGTACACACAAGCGCATAGACATTACGTGCAATAACGTCCTTGCAACAAGTACGATTTCATTGAACATTACTTATATTTATACTAGTTGAGCCCGCGTCTGCGCCCAGATAGAAATCAGTGTGTCACAAATATGAATTTCAATCAATTTACATAATACCTCAATGTACTATTAACTAAAACCTTCCTTAATAATCTTTTAGTAAAAAATCTTACAAAAATCCGTTAAGTGGAATTTGAGAAACTATATCACATACAAAGCGATAGCTTTTAGGGACTCTGTTTTATAATATGTATAGTTATTATATTTTGTCTGTATATATGAATTACGATATAATACATATTAATAAGTTCCTATAGGCTATAGTGATTCCAGTTGTCAATGATCTAGAAATATTAATTAACCAGACTTCCCCGAATTATTGCCGAGTTTAACTAACAACCATACCATTCTTAATTCAAAAATGTTTTTTTTTTCTTTTTTTCACAATTGAATTGTGCAAAGGATTTACATTTAACATCTTATAAGCTTATATTATATAAAGATTATAAGCTTATATTTCGTCCATGTCCAATGAGAATTTTACATTTACATAATACTATAACTATTGCTAAAATTTCTTTATATATTTTTTGCTCGATTATGCAATGGTCAGTGATGATGAAGTAAAGATAAAAACGTGCTAAACGTGCTTGGACAAGGTATTTCTAATAGTATATCTTATCTTAAATTAAATCACAATATCTTTAAAACAAAATTCGCATACTCTTGAGGGTCTATGGCGATGTTGCAGAATTTTATTTTTTATATAAATAAAATAATAGAATTCTACAGCACATATATTGCTATATGCGCGTTAATCTCATAAATCTTTTCTAATTTATTAAATAAAAATAAAGTAATAATATCGTTGTTATAAACTTTAATATTTAAATGAGTTTTATCATAAAATCTTTTTAAGATTTTTTTATTTACAACAAAAATGTACAAATTATATCTATCTTAAAATACTTAAACGCTAGGACTATTCAATAATTTAATCTTTTATATATATATTCTCAATCTCGGTAATGGCTCCAACGATTTTCACGAAATTCAGCTTTGGGGTAAAATCGATCAAGCTAGGTTTCATTTTAAAACAATGTCGTTCGATTCCTGTTTTCGTGTTTTGAAAAATTGCTAAAATGTAGAATTGAATTTACATGATATTTTAGCAGTCAAACGTAATGCTGTGATAGCCCAATAGGTAACAAAAAGATAAAAAAGGTAAAAAAGTTCAAAACCAGGGATAAATTCCCATATGTCACCGGCGCTTTTTTTTAGCATTTTTTATATCTTTTAAAAAATTACCGAGTTAGCCTCTGCCACTTAGGTACTGCTATATATTATCTAAGTATTTTAATTCACGTAGACACTTCGTCTACGGTGTTCCCGGTCGGAAGTTAGTAATAATGTCTAAAGGAATGCAAATAGACAATGCGGGTGTCCATATCATTTACAAAGTACTGATGTAATACAATGCCTCACCACAGTCTACGTTACATATAAATGGTCATACGATCCTGAAGTTTAACCACAATCAATAACAGTAACACTGTTGATTAGAAACCTGAATATTTCTATTTGCATCCAATAAAGTTTGTTACCTATTTTAAATGTTTCGCTTTTTGTTTTGTTTTTGGCACAAGCCACAAGCTTCCGCGATGGGACACGTCCACCACCACCCCACATATCTAGCAATAACTAAGGCATAGTATATCTTACAAAGTTATAATAATACTAGCGGCCCCGACATCGCACGGGTATAAAATATATAGCCCATGTCACTTAGTGAAAAAAATGATTAAAATCGATCCAGTAGTTTTGATTCATTCATTATTGCCCGTGGCCCGCACGCGTTAAATTTGGAGTAAAACATTTCCCCTTTCCCTATACCATGATGATTTCCTGCTATCGTTAGAATATCTAAATTTATATACTACATTTTACTTATTTACTTTTTACATTTTTTCCTATGTATTTTATTTTTACATATCAGAATGTGTACCATAAAAACGTTACAAAAATATTATTAATAAAATTAAAATTGAAAATGTTAAAAAGATTGACCGCCGAGTTTCTTGCTGGTTCTTCTCGGTAAGAGCAATATTCCGAACCAGTTGTAGCTTCATTAATCATATTGATCCTTGACGATTCAAAAGTGGTTGTAAGAGCTTATTTCAATAAAGATATTTTGATTTGATTTAGTATACAAAGTTCAAGTTATCCCTTTGACCTCTGCCAGCTAACCCATGTAGTGTGTCTGTTGTGTTATCGTAGACGTTTGTTTGCTGTTCTAATCCATATATCACACCTACTCAGATTTAATATTAAAGTACCTGGGTGACCAAGCCTTGCTCAGTAATTTTTATGAGTAATTTGAGGGGGTATGGCTCGAACTTAAGTATTTTCACCTTTGTAGACCACCCGTTCCCCAAATGAGCTGTCATGACTTGAAATTTGATAGCGAAAATTATCTTTTGAATTCAACATAAATATTAGCATTTTCCCGAAAACAGGGACAAAACGTGTTTTTTTTTTAAATAAAACTTAACTAGATCAATTTTCTCCCCCAAAACCCCCTACATTCGGAATTTCAGCAAAATCGTTGGAGCCGTTTCCGAGATTCCGAAAATATATATATACATACAAGATTAACTATTAACATAACAACATTTAATTTTATCTTATCTTTTTTCATAATATATTTTTTTCATATATAATTTTTCATAATCATTTATTTTATTTTATCTTTAATATTTAACAACATTTAAATATTAAATTTAACAACATTTAAACAAATTAAAATTACTTACATTTAACAACATTTAAATATTAAAGATAAAATAAACATTGAAACTAGTTACATTCGAACTAGCAGCAATAGCTTAACCATTTTCATGACATTATCTCAAATTAACTTTTAAAATAGCTCAACCCATATTACATACTGGCCCGTTGGCGCAGTGGGTAGTGACCCTGCCTTCAGCTCCGCGAGTCGTGGGTTCGATTACCGCCAAGGACCAACATTTTCTATAAATGAATTTGTTGGTCTTTGAGCCTGGGTGTATATTTGTATTTAAGTATGTATTTAAAAATATATAAGTATATATTCACCAGTTGTCTGTCACCTATCACACAAGTATTAAATTACTTACTTTGGGGACAGACGACCGTGTGTGTAAGTGTCCCATATATTTATTTATTATACTGAGACCATACATCCATAGTATACTAAGCAATACAAATTATTCACTTATCAAGGAGATATAAATTAACCAAAATATAAATAATGTTTTACATCTCCCAAAAATGTCATATTAAACCTTTGCTTTGTAAACAAATATTTATAAATGACATATATTCTTTAGAAAAGAGTGACCACAGAGGTTCTTGTTAGTTCTTCTAGGTACAAACCCTTTTCCGAAGTAGACATATCTTCATGTCTTATTCTATCGGGTTAGCCCGACTAGTTTCGAACCCATCCGGGGCACTTATTCATGAGCTCTTTACACGTCTTATTCTATCAGCTAACCCAATAGAATAAGACGTGAGTATAGCCGGTTCTATACATTAACTATGAATACTACTCACGAAAGTTTAAATTTAAAAATAGACATATCTTCATTGTAATTAATTCAAAAGTGCTTGTAAAAGCTGACTTGAATAAATAATTATTGAATTTGTATTTGCAATTCTTAATCTCGAAACAAAAAGAAACTATTCTATTAACTCTAAAGAAATATCATGAATGTGGAAATCTGTCTGTCTGTTACATTTTATTGGCTAATTCGCTACAGCAATATATAAACATGTGTGCATGATTTGGCTACGTATTTTACGACCAGCCGCCTGCCTGACATCAACTTACCTTAGTCGCCTTTTACGACGCCTCAGTAAGAAATTAGGTTGGTCTATTCTACTCAGCTGGATACCACACGGCAGGTTGACTTATCTTAGTCGCCTTTTACGACAAGTCAATAAGAAATGAGGGTGGTACTATTCGATTCAGCTGGATATCACACGGCGTAATTGATTTAATGTCTCATGCATAAGTTATTTTCTAAGTTATTGTTGTGTACCCAACTAAGTGGTTGTTTGTACCCAACTGCTTAATCATTCAAGTCTCATCACTCCTGTCATACATATTGATGGCCTTATAGATTTGTTTAAGATAATTCTTGTCACATTATTTGTTCATGTATATTTTTGTACTAATGGTAAAGTTGCCTAGCACTCATCCTCCTGCCCTTATCCCACTCTAAGTTGGGTTGGCACAACATTTTACAACCATTTTGTCACATGATTTGGCTTCGTATTTTATAACCGGCCGCCTGCCCGACGTCAACTTACCTGTGTCGTATTTTACGACACCTCGGTAATAAAAGAGGGTGGTACTATTCTATTCAGCGGGATACCACACAGTGGTATTAAGGTAGCCACAACATGCATAAAAGAAACAAGTTTTATTACTTATTCTTAAGATAGTATCACCATAATTTATTGATTTCTTGTAGATTTAATCTCAAGATATTTAAATTACAGAACAATATATTGAATTTACAGCATAAACTATATTTTCTTTCAATTTAAAATATAACTCCCCTATCCTACAGACTGGATAGAGTTTATACATGAATAGAAATTATGACACTCTCATAATTATCTATTAATAAGGCCAAAGTTGTAAATTCAGCATTATTATGTTATCTTTTTGTACTAATAGTCACTAGTAGGTGAACAATAAAAAAAAATTGGGTACATTTGTATAAATATAAAACTAACTTAAAATTTGGGGTCAATTTTACATATTTCAGAAGTTAAAGATTGCTTGAAGGGTCCGCCGTGTGGTATCCGGCAAAGTAGAATAGACGAACCTCATTTCTTACTGAGGTGTCGTAAAAGGCGACTAAGGTAAGTTGATGTCAGGCAGGCGGCCGGTCGTAAAATACGTAGTCAAATCATATGACAACATGTTTGTAACATGTTGTGCCGACCCCACTTAGAGTGGGATAAGGGCAGGAGGATGATGAAAGATTGCTTGAAGGGTGGTACTCACTAATATCTGTAATTGGTGCTTTTGTGCTGTATCCTTTCAGGTGGCCGGAGTCAGAATCATCAAGTACTTCGGGGACCTCGGGCAAACCAGCCACAACAAAATAATCCGCTACACGCCGCTCATCCATTTCTATAAACTATTTATACTTTTCATTTAACACCTACAAATATATGTAATTAACATAACACAACATTAATAACCGTTTCGGGCTTTAACTTTTTACGACACATTAGGTAAATATAAAATATATTTTAGTTCACAATCACAACATAGTCTACTTTATGTAATAGCATGTTATCGACACGAACAAAATTTTCGTACAAATAAACAAGCGATGAAATTAAATTAGAGATGTAAAAATCGATTTTTACAATGATTGATTTTTTTAAATAATCGATTTTTAATAATCGATTATTATTTTATAAAAAAATGATTTATAAAGATCGAATATTTTAATTTCTTAACCCATTAATAGTTATGATATAAATATATCATTATTAATTAAAAACATACAACCAAATCGACCCTTTTTAAAGTCGGTTGATACAACGAAATTGATTTGAGTTGGTTGATGACAACTGAAATTAAAATAAAATAAAATTATTTATTGAAAATTATATTGAAAAAGCAGTGAGGCAAAGCGCTCAAGAAGTATACAAGGCATCAGTTATGTATCGGTACCTTTGACCGTCAGTGTGCTGTAGCGGTACCAGAAGCTCCGATTAGTCTCTGCATGGATGTCTTGGCGGGGGTTACTACTCATAAGTGCCCCACTAGATGCTCCAGTTGCTGGTTTCGTCGTGCTGGTTTCCTGGTTCTTGCACACGTGTATATATGCTTGTCGATAGTAAAAATTCGTTTTTTTAAATAGATTATTTTAATTATCTTTTGTTTTCTTTATATCTTTTTTTTTGTTTTTTAAGATTAGCTATGCATTGTTGGAGGAAACCAATTTAGTCAAACTACACATTTTATTTGAATTTTACAAACAGCACATCTATTATCATGTCTTGGTAGTTGTAGCCTTTATTGTTATTAATTATTAATATTAAAATAGGCAACATTACAAATAACAGAAAAAAATAGATTATTTCATATCAAAATAATCGATTTATTAAAAATCGATTGATTTCAAAAGGGAAAAAATCGATTATTTATTAATCGATTTTTTCTACTCCATGACATTCATCCGTCCATGTCATGTTAAATTAAATATGCGAAACCATTGACTTACAAATAACTGTGACAGATAACGAATGACTTTGTCAGAAAATTTATCATTTTCATAGTTTGTTGCTAATGTTAAATGTATACAATTAACCATGTTGGTAAAGTAGCAACGGCAAATTTATGTCATAATCATAGATTACTAACTATAAAATAGATGGTTGAGATTCATACATTGGCGCGAGGCTATTTTCGGTGGTATGGGGGGGTGCAAAGTAGCACTATAGCTACTTACATTCTCATTCATTAAAAACTATCTGCCTCTCACCCGTTTCATTCATAAAAACGGATTTAGTCTCAGCTCTGACTCTTTCTCACATATGGAGTAGTAATATATATAACGTATGACGTAAAATCGTAGTAAAATTAGTGATGTACTTGGTGCGCTAAAACCGTAATTAGTGATGTCAAAAGATGATTATCGATTCGCACACCGCTCTTACCGATTTTTGGATAACCACTTTTCCTGTTACGTATTAATAATGATTTTTAAATATTAATAAAACAAAATATTTAAGGAACTTCTTTATTAAGACTTTTACTGCAATAAAAAAAAAATATATACAACAACCGTTTTGCATTTATAAGTGCATGCTTCTTAAAAAAAAAACGTTTTTCTTAAACACGCTAAAAGTACAACTTCAAAAATTATTACTATTTTTAAATAGGAAACAGGAACAGCAAGCTGACTAAAAATTATCCAAACAGAGCTTTCACAGTCCTCAAAACTATCTTGAAAATGTAGGAATTGTAATTTAAATTATTATATATTATTATTAAACAAAATTAATTTAAAATATTCACTCGAAAACAAATGTACAAGATTAGTATTTGAAACAATAGATGCTTTCGTTTTTACCGTTTAAGTATTTAGGAAAAAACATTATACAAAAAGAAGTGTACTTGATGGTAAATTATAAATATTTCTTTTATATTTAAGTCTTTTTTAGATATATTAGTAGTAGTTTTATAGAATATTAGTGGTTTTTATCTCTAAGTATAATATTTTCCATCATATCAGTTAACACTTCGGATTTATACATATAAAGTAATAATTAAATTGTGAAATTTTGCCATATTTAATGTGCCAATTGATATCAAGCTTTGCGATGAAATAAAATATCATGAGGAACTATACTCCATGGGTTAAATATTTAACTAAATGTAAACATGTCAAAACAGGTACTTTATAGTAGGCATTATCTGCCTAGTATAAAGTATCTTTTTTATTACAACACATGATACTAATATTAAATGTTATTTATATTTCTTTCAAAGAATTTAAAATTATTGATAGTATTCGCACCACTTAATAAGGTTAAATATGGTATGATTGCTATCAATAATTTTACAAATTGTGAAACAAATAAATAAGAATATTATGTAATATCCACTTTTAAGAACCCAAACATAAAGGTATTATAAATTTTTAAAAGAAAACGATGGACAATATTAAAGACACTAAAATACTACACATTTAAGTATCACAGAGTGAAACTCATAGAATATTGATATTATGTTACGTCGGCTAATCTAATGCAATTACTATTTTAGGTAGTTTACTTGGCTAATTTGTATCTGCTGAAATTCATTAAATTATATATTGCTCTTTTGCTATACTAAATATATAAATATTTAATTTTAGAAAATAACAATCAATTTAAGAAAATTACTTTTATAAATATTGGAGATATTCTTTGGACCACTGCAGTTGAATTCCAATTTCTTCATTTGTTAATAATATTATTGTAATGACATATTTGTCACTCCTGAATCACATGGTTTTGTTTGTTTACATCTTGTTACGTTTTTACTCTTATGGAGTATGTATAGTAAAATACTAATATTGTTAAATATGAAAACTGTATCACTTTTTAAATGTTAATAATAGTAATATTAGTTAGTTACTTTTGCCTCATGTATCATAGATCTATAACTTTACTTGCGATAAAATTTTCCATTTCCATTATCGTTTTTCAAGTATCTGTAGTACTGTGAATTCTCCTTAACATTAATACACCATTGTCTAACTCGCATTATGATAACGAATATGCAAAAAAACTTATAAGAAATCATATTTATGATTAACGCAAGTTAACCAAGAATTATAGTTTTTTAAGTTATATACATTTTTGACTAATTAACACTCTACATGCCATATAATGCCATTCCAAAGATATAAGTTTTTGTGATGGATAATATAATTTTAACTAGATCAAATCTTTTAGTTTTATTAGACAATAGCGTAATTATAAAAATTTCACAATTTAAATAATACTGTTTTGAAAATATATTACTCCCAGGATTGCTCAGGTTTTTAGTTTTGCTACACAAGTAAAAACACGTGTTTTGAATAGGAATAAATGGTGTTAATGTTAAAATACACAATTTTTAGCAGCAATACAGGCAGAACTCATAATGCATTATAAGCCCGTCGTTTAAGCAAACTAGCAACTAAGCAATTGTTATTCATTTTCCTTAGTAATGAAAATTTTAAACCCATTCATCTCAAAATATGAGTTTTTGAGTTGTACCGCTATTGCTGCACATGACCGATATATCAATATACTGAACCGGTAATATGATATGGCTTGGGTCTGGAAAATATTTCTGATGGAATACAAGGTACTATAACTATCAAACAATAATATTAACCAATAATGTTTTAAACAATGAAACCAAATTATGATCCGTTCTAGTGTGCTAGAGCCCCCTTATCCACGGATTTGAGAAAAAATCCATTGGGTCCTAGTTAAGAAGTTTCAAACTTCATAATGTTTGTCAATTATACTAATATGAATACTATTTTGAAGACACAACCTTCTCTCGAGTCTCTAGCATGGAAGCGGACTTTTACAGCCTTATTCCAAAATTCCGAATGGTTCAGGCGGCAAAATAAATTGTTAGTGAATAAAAGCATTCGCGCTGTGAAAATGTTATTACTAATGTCAATAAATGAGGCTAAATAATTATGATTCGACTGAAGCTCTTCATATATGTTCATCTGCATCATCGGGCTCGTGGACACTTCCCGGCGGAAGAGTTCGCAGCATATTTAACCTGTAATAAATAAGTAATTCTTAAATAATGTATAGATAGAACATTAGTTTGCAAAGGTAGTCTTACAGACAATCTTGGCATTGATATCCCCTGAGTAGAATAGACCACCCTCATTTCTTACCTAGGTGTCGCGAAAACCGATTAAGGTAAGTACGTCGGGCAGGCGGCCGGTCGTAAGATACCAAATCATGTAATAACATGTTTAAAACATGTTGTGCCTACCCCATTTAGAGTGGGATAAGGGTAGGAGAATGATGCATTGACAAATAACAGAGATTTTAAATTTTAAAAATATGTTATTAGCTTCTACTGGTCTTAAATAGTGTCTGGAAAATATTTTTTTCGTGTCTATAACTTTGTCTACAGTTATATTTTAAGTATAGAATAGAGACTATAATTATAAATAATATTTTTTTTTTAATAATAAAATATAAGGGGTATCTGTGACAATCTTTGTGTTATGTTAAATATCTTTGATTTTGTACCGTTAGCAGTACCAGGCTAAAATATTATGCTTTTCAAATACTGAATTGTATGTGACAATTAAGAAGCATATGTGACAAAGTTCCAATGATCATCACTAATATGTCTTTTAAGCTATTCTTATATCACACACTTTTTTGCATCACTATAATAGAGGAAAAATTGTACCAAACATTTTTTGTTATATCTCAAACGGATTAGGCAGTTAGCCCATTAGACATATAAGCTTCAGTTTTAATTGAAAGTGAAATGGACAGACTGACATACTTTACATCAAATATTTACTTGCCTTCATCTAGTCAAATCAATTGACCTAATCATGTGCTTCATCCCATAAAGCATCAACAGCATATAGCCCTTAGACGTCATCCCAATGAGTACTCTCTTTGGCAATGACCAGGTTTATCTGAAAATTATTGCAAAATCATTTTAATAAATATGGAACAAGCTGTGATAGCTCAGCGGTAAGGCCGTGCGACTCTGTAAAGACGATCATGGGTTAATACCCCGCGCAGGCACATGTCTATTTGACAATTGCAATTTATGACACGCTTTTCGTGAAGGAAAATATGGTAAGGAAATTCGCATTCTTCTAGCGAATTCTAGGGATATGCGTAACCTATCGCATCGCGTTGCTCCAATGCGTATCCGCATTGGAGCAACGCGATGGCAGGTCTTTGCTACAATACTTCTCTCCAAAAAACGGATAGAGGAAGCTTATGGTTCCCACTGCTGGGGTGGATAACAGGCCGTTACTTTAAACATACACATGCCAATTTTTGTGTTTACAAACAAAAATGATTTATATTTGAAACATTTTAACTCACTTGAAGAATATCAGCCATTGTATCAGATATGAATGAATTCATTGCAACAACAGTAGCAGTGCCTTGACCAGACACAGTTACTCAGACAAAAAATCCAGTTGAAATGTGCATAACTAAATGGGATAGTATGTTAAAGTATCTTGAACAAATAACTTTCTGTTAAATAATTAAAGTATGTCTATAATCCATATTGTCTGTCGCAGAAAGAATAAAAACTATTCAGAAATAACCACTTAAAACATAGAATATAATTGATATTGGGTATGACATATGATATACAACACTTCAATAAAGCATACACAATAAATAGTACTATAGAAGGAAAAGTTTTATTTTTATTATTTTAGTTTTATTTTAAAATTAAAAAATAAAACTTCCCAATATTATTACAGTTCAATAAAAACACTAAGGATATACTATAATGCTATATGCTTCGAGGTCCCTGCTTTATACCTTGTAAACATATTAAATAGACAATAGGTTGAGATATACAAATAAATATATATATAAATTGAAAAACACTAGCTTAAATTGTACTATATATTATAGAAAAAGAATATAGCACGAAAAATACTTTATTTTTATCGCTAATTGCAATTGTCGTGCTTTTTTTAATTAACTGTGAATGGAACGCACCCGCAGCACTGCATAGGGAATGTTTGAACGAAACTCATTCATGTATTTACGGGGCTTAGTTAGTTAGTAACTCTAACTCCGTGTCATTATCCAGCGAAAAGTAATAAAAAATAATCATGGAAAAATAAATAATGATTGAAAATAGATGTGTACTATTTTTTTTTTCGTGGATTTCCTAAAAGTACTATATTTTTTTTATTTAAAAAGAAAAATACTATTTTTCTTCAAAAAAAAGGTGGCAACCCTTATCGCGCCCTTTTTGATTAAATAGGGGCAACACTGTGCCGTTATTGTTTCCGGTGGAGTCTTCACTACATATTATAAAACAAAGTCCATATTTCCGTATGTACGCATAAAACTTTAAAACCGATTTTGATGCGGTTTTTTTTAATAGATAGAGTGATTCAAAAGGAAGGTTTGTACGTATAATAAAATTCAATACGAAGCAGAGAAATACTGTAATTTTTGAGGTTTCTGTAAATAATTACATTTTTTCCGCTTACATTGCAAACGCAGGCTAAACCCTACGAGATTTATCAAAATGATGTACTAAGTATTTGTACACCTTAAAAAGGTCTACAGAAAAGTCCGCGATGGTATATGTCTATCTCTTATGGATAACCCACAATAGCAGTTTTTTTCATTTACTTTTTACGAAAAATGATGCCTTATGTTTAAAGCAATTTTTATACAATACAGCATTAATCCTTATCCAATTGAGTACCTTAAATAAATTGTTGATTTAATATAGATCAATATTGCCGTTTACAGCATGTAATTTAAGTGAATATGTTCGGAGATATTACAGATTTAAAATCCCGCGAGGAGGCGAAGCACTTCGAATTTAGCAGCGACCGGAGGCGCAACTAAATGTCCTTCTTTCAAGTTTATATTGTCTAATGATAAGAAAGCTATGAATGTTGTATGTTAAGACATTGTCTAATCAATTGTAAAAATAAATAATATCACTACATAGTATAAAACAAAGTCGCATTCTCTGTCTGTCCCTATGTCCGTATATCCCTATGTATGCTTCAATCTTTAAAACTATGCAACAGATTTTGATGCGGTTTTTTTTAATAGATAGAGTGATTTTAAAGGAAGGTTTACATGTCTAATAACATTCAATATGGAGTAGAGAAATACTGTAATTTTTGAGGTTTCTAATGTGATGTCGTAAATAATTACATTTATTTCCGCTTACATTGCAAACGCAGGCTAAACCCTACGAGATTTATCAAAATGATGTACTAAGTATTTGTACACCATGAAAAGGTCTACAGGAAAGTCCGCGATGGTATATGTTTATCTCTTATGGATAAC
Source organism: Morpho helenor (assembly GCA_029227775.1). NCBI lineage: Eukaryota > Metazoa > Arthropoda > Insecta > Lepidoptera > Nymphalidae > Morpho > Morpho helenor. The sequence continues at coordinate 9,704,101 of JARGCU010000006.1, forward strand.
CCACTATAGCATTTTTGTCATTTACTTTTTACGAAAAATAATGCCTTATTTTTGAAGCAATTTTTATACACTACAGCATTAATCCTTATCCAATTAAGTACCCTAAATAAATTGTTGATTTAATATCGCCGTTTACAGCATGTAATTTCAGTGAACATTTTCGGAGATATTACAGATTTAAAATGCCATGCGGAGGCCGCGCTTCACCCTATAGCACTTCGAATCCAGCAGCTATATCGTTCTTTCCAGAGTTTGTTTAACGACAAGGAAGCTGTGAATGTTGTATATAAAGACATTCTGTAATTAATTGTAAACATTAAATACATAGGGAAAATGTAAAAGTAAATAAGTAAAAATGTACTATATGAATTTAGATATTCCAAAGATAGCAGGAAATCTTCTTGGTATAGGGAAAGGAAATTGTTTTTCTCCAAATTTAACGCTTGCGGGCCACGGGCAGTAATGAATAAATCAAAACTACTGGATCGGTTTTAATCATTTTTTTACACTGAATGACATGGGATATATATTTTATACCCGTGCGAAGCAGGGGCAGGCCGCTAGTACTATATATACCGATAAAACGTTTCAGTGACATTCAGTCCTTGTTCGTCATTCAAGAGAAGTGCATCTCGAAACGGGAATTGTGGCATTCCTATTACATCGTGTTCTTGTATATAGTGTGCGTTGACATCAGAAGTGTAAAAGTTAACTCGCGTCGTGCCCGTTGTCCGTCCATCCTGATTTACGGCAATTTTGGCTTTTTAAACTTACTCTTGTCTAATTTTAATTAAAAATCATTTGTTGGTTTGTATATTTTTGCGTAAGTAAAAAGTGATTACAGTTATATATTACGTATAACGAACGTTTCTGGTGAGTCAATACGTTTCAATTTTCTTCGTATTAAATAGTGCAAAAGTATAGTTTATTTGTTACTAGCGGCCTGCCCCTGCTTCGCACGGGTATAAAATATATATCTCATGTCAGTCAGTGTAAAAAAAATGATTAAAATCGATCCAGTAGTTTTCATTTATTCATTACAGCCCGTGGCCCGCAAGCGTTAAATTTGGAGAAAAACAATTTCCTTTCCCTATACCAAGAAGATTTCCCGCTATATCTAATATCTAAATTCATATACTACATATTTTCATATTTCCCCTATGTATTTTATTTTTAAAATTAATTACAGAATGTCCTTATATACTACATTCACAGCTTTCTTGTCATTAAACAAACTCTTGAAACAACGACATATAGCTGTTAAATGCGAAGTGCTATAGGGCGAAGCGCGGCCTCCTCACGGCATTTTAAATCTGTAATATCTCCGTAAATGTTCACTTAAATTACATGCTGTAAACAGCCATATTGATCTATATTAAATCAACAATTTATTTAAGGTACTTAATTGGATAAGGATTAATGCTGTATTGTATAAAAATTGCTTCAAAAATAAGGCATTATTTTTCGTAAAAAGTTAATGACAAAAAATGCTATTGTGGGTTATCCATAAGAGATAGACATACACCATCGCGGACTTTTCTGTAGACCTTTTCAAGGTGTACAAATACTTAGTACATCATTTTGTTAAATCTCGTAGGGTTTAGCCTGCGTTTGCAATGTAAGCGGAAAAAATGTAATTATTTACAGAAACCTCAAAAATTACAGTATTTCTCTACTCCGTATTGAATGTTATTATACATACAAATCTTCCTCTTGAATCACTCTATTAAAAAAAAACCGCATCAAAATCTGATGTGTAGTTTTAAAGTTTTATGCGTACATACCATATATGTGACTTTGTTTTATAATATGTAGTGATGTTATTGTAGAAGCCCACAACTATTTACATGATGTAATTATTGGAATATTCTTTCTTATTTTGATGTGATTATGTATTAGATTAAATTCTGTATTTAGTTGTTTTAAAGGACCCCTATGGTCCTTTGGTGGGCGGTATGTTGTGTTAAGTCAGTTCATATACTAAGTCTGTCGCAATTAAACATTGACTATAGAAACACGTCTGTTATTAAATTCCTTGTCGATCATTTTAAGTAGTGGAAAAAGTTAACCTTATTTACATCACCAGTCATATTGATCAATATTAAATAAACAATATATTTAAGGTTCTTAATTGGATAAAGATTAATGCTGTATTGTATAAAAATTGCTTTGAACATAAGCCATCATTTTTCGTTAAAAGTAAATGACAAAAACTGCTATTGTGGGTTATCCATAAGAGATAGACATATACCATAGCGTACTTTTCTGTAGACCTTTTCATGGTGTACAAATACTTAGTAAATCATTTTGATAAATCTCGTAGGGTTTAGCCTGCGTTTGCAATGTAAGCGGAAAAAAATGTAATTATTTACAGAAACTTCAAAAATTACAGTATTTCTCTACTCCATATTGAATGTTATTAGACATGTAAATCTTCCTCTACAATCACTCTATCTATTAAAAAAAACCGCATCAAAATCTGTTGCATAGTTTTAAAGATTGGAGCATACATAGGGATATACGGACATACGGACAGACAGAGAATGCAACTTTGTTTTATACTATGTAGTGATATTATTTATTTTTACAATTGATTAAACAATGTCTTTACATACAACATTCATAGCTTTATTATCATTAGACAATATAAACTTTAAAAAAGGACATTTAGTTGCGCCTCCGGTCGCTGCTAAATTCGAAGTGCTTATAGGTCGAAGCGCGGCCTCCTCGCGGGATTTTAAATCTGTAATATCTCCGAAAATGTTCACTTAAATTACATGCTGTAAACGGCAATATTGATCTATATTAAATCAACAATTTATTTAAGGTACCTAATTGGATAAGGATTAATGCTGTATTGTATAAAAATTGCTTTGAATATAAGGCATCATTTTTCGTAAAAAGTAAATGAAAAAAACTGCTATTGTGGGTTATCCATAAGAGATAGACATATACCATCGCGGACTTTTCTGTAGACCTTTTCATGGCTTACAAATACTTAGTACATCATTTTGATAAATCTCGTAGGGTTTAGCCTGCGTTTGCAATGTAAGCGGAAAAAAATGTAATTATTTACAGAAACCTCAAAAATTACAGTATTTCTCTACTTCGTATTAAATGTTATTATACGTACAAACCTTCCTTTTGAATCACTCTATCTATTAAAAAAAACCGCATCAAAATCGGTTGCGTAGTTTTAAAGTTTTATGCGTACATACGATATACGTGACTTTGTTTTATAATATGTAGTGATTAAGTTTTGGATAACTACTCACATTTTATCCGAGAATGTTTGTTGAAATTCAAACATTTGAGTTCTTGAGTTTGTGATAGTGAATGTATATAGTGCTTGTGTATGGTGGAGGTTTGTGCATGTGTTTTTTACGAATCCTGCATGTATCAGGTATGATAACCGATTGTCCACATTAATTTATCCCATTAATTCCACATTAATTTATATTATTACATTTACATTTTTTTTTGTAATGGTGATGTGTTGCGGTTGGCAAAGAGCCGGTATTTGGCACCTGCAATACATGTAAAACCTTAATTCTTTTCCCAGTCGCTTTTGGCTACTGATGTTTGAGTGCACGCTTACATCTGTGGCTGAAATTACGGGAATCTAACTTAGCTTCATAAATTCAGACTTCACTTGAGTATTAGTTACCTCAAATGCATTTTCTCAAATTACAGAGGTCGAAAGATGCGTACGACGTCTTCGGTCCTGTTCCTGGTGGTTGACGCTACTGTTCGGCCTGGCGCTGTTCGAGCGCTCGAGGCGACGGCGGAGCGACAGCAGCTGCGGCATAGCCGGACGGGCCGGCCTGGGGTGAGGGGCGGCGGCACGTCTCCATTGGCGGCAGCGGGGCCAGACCAGCGTAGCTCGTGTTGGTAATGTACGTTTTCTGTATCGTCGAACATTAGCTTCAAAAGCGCGCTACTTTGTTAGACGTTTTATTAACGGGCTAGCCATTATAAAGGTGTCGTACTGATTTCTGAAATTGCGCAGTTTTGGTAATTCGTACGTCATTTACTTTTACATTTTTTTTGTAATGGTTATGTGTTGCGGTTGGAAACGAGCCGGTATTTGGCACCTGCAATACATGTAAAACCTTAATTCTTTTCCCAGTCGCTTTTGGCTACTGATGTTTGAGTGCACGCTTACATCTTTGATTACTTAGGTACCCGATGTGTCCATCTGTGGTTCCTTATTGATGTACTGCGAAACAAAGTGTATGCTTACATAATAATCTAGATGTATAAAAGAGAAGGTATGTATGTATATCCCTCAAAGATTCCGAAACGGCTGGACCGAGTTTATTGAAATTTTCAGATTGACTCTACGGATAATGCTGAACAAATTGATGGCGATTGGAGCATGTTTTTTTAATTGTTCCGACGTAGACTCGAAACCGGACTGAGCCATATAAGTATAGTATAGTATCTTTAATATTCAAATGAGTTAATCTTGTGTGTATATATATTTTCGGAATCTCGGAAACGACTTCAACGATTTTCCTCAAATTCAGTAAGTAGGGGGTTTTGAGGGAGAAAAATCAATCTAGCTAGGTATTATGTAAAAAAAATCGTTTTATGCCTGTTTTTGGGCATTAAAATTTACAGATTTACAGTCAGCATAGCTTATTCGGGAAACGGGCAGTCTTGAAAAATGTACATACCTAGGTATGTACTAGGATCTATCCCTAACTACCTAATTATTTTTTTCTTTTTTTTTCATCATCCTCCTGCCCTTATCCCGCTCTAAGTGGGGTCGGCACAACATGTTGTCATATGATTTGGCTACGTATTTTACGACCGGCCGCCTGCCTGACGTCAACTTACCTTAGTCGTATTTTACGACTCCTCGGTAAGAAAGGGTGGTCCATTTTACTCAACCGGATACCTCACGGTGGGTCAACTTACCCTAGTCGCCTTTAACGACACCTCGGTAAGTTTTTTCTTTTTGTTTTTTTTTTTGTTAAAAATTACCGAGCAAGGCTCGGTCAAGCAGGTACTTATTAGTTATTACTTATATTTAAGTATATTGATATGTAATGAGAAGCAATATTAAACCTACCTCGAACACTCGGCCGCCAGCACTTATTCCTTTGACCACAGATCCAAACAACAGAGAAAGTTGGGCAACAGATCGCTGTACTGTCTGTGCGTTGACGAGGAACGCCATGACGTCACCGGCCGATATCTGACCCGTGGACATCAAGTGACCTCCGAGGAACATAGTCGCTAATACCATGCTGGAATAAAAACGTACTAGAATAATTTATAGAATTAGGCGTTACTTTGCGGAGATCCATAATACAAAAGTAATAATAAAATTATTTTGCTATAATCCGCGATGAGGTAAAATAGAAAATATATATAATGCTAAATGTAGAGTGGACAATCGGTTATCATACCTGATACATGCAGGATTCGTAAAAACACATGCACAAACCTCCACCACCGCCACCACAATACACAAGCACTATATACGTTCACTATCACAAACTCAACAATCGTTTCGCCCCGCAACCGAAGCATCATCAGGAGATAGACTCCACGACCAAAATCGCAAAGCCAATAGGTATGATAACCGATTGTCCACTTACATTTAGCCTTATATATATTTTCCATTTTACTTCTTCGCGGATTATAGCAAAATAATTTTATTATTACTTTTGTAACGTACTAGAACCTTAAAAAAGGAAAGTAACGGCTTATTGCTATCCAATCTGGTCCGCTTTGGAGCAGCGTGGTTTGTCTAAAAATAAACGTTATCTACCCAAAAGAAACTTAACTAGCTATATTATAAATAAATAAATAAATATTAACGACTAACCACAATCGAAGTTACCATCGGCTTATTAAGGACGACATTTAAGTAAATAAAAACAGCATTGTGTATAAGAAATCGATTCCCTGACCTCTGAAGGATGAAGGATTGCGAACTTACTAGGTGTTCTATGTATGATGGTTCTATGCAGGTATTATTCACCCTTACCTGGTAAGGAAACATTTGAAAGCTTTTGATATATATTATCAATCTTAAATGGTTATATACATTAAACTTAAGTTTCCTGTACTTACCATTAAGAATATAAAGTTAAACGTAATATACTTACATAAAAACCAAATAATTATATTAAGTAATGATTATTAAGTATATTATGTTAGAATTTATTTTTTCTTGGGTGGTCCAAAAGGAGGGAAAACTGGTCCTTTACCTCTACCGTTATATACACATCGTCTTATTAATATCAATAAAAAAAGTTTTGAAATTACAAAAGTGGTACAATTAGTTGGTTACAAGATAAATCTACGATAAGTCGATAGGCGACTTGCGACTTTTTATCCTTTAAGGTAAAATAAACTATCAAAAAGAATATATTATCACTAATTTCTTGCAAATTTTGCAATAATTTCTGCGAGCAAAGTTATACCTAAACTTACAGTAAGGTGTTAAGTCATTACATGGATTAAAATTTACAGGCTAAGTTAGTAAAGCAACTTACTTTGACTTCATGACAGAAACATCCTTCAAATCACATCCTCAAATCGCCAATGAGGTGGCACATCAACAGCACAAAAACGATTAAAACAATTTGAATGAAGTATGAAGAAAAATGAACCAAAAAGAAACAAGTGCTAAATATAAGAGAAAACTTACCCATTAAGAAACAAATTGGTACCAGCTTGAAATAAGCCAATTCCAAGCCCAAGTTCCATGCATAGATCCGCTGCAGCATCACACTCTTGTGCGAATAGTTTAGCTTCATTCTCTTCTCCTGCAAATGCTCTCACTGTTCTCACATTTGCTATTGCTTCTTCGGCGACCAGAGTGGCTTTTTCTATCTGAAATATATAATTAGCTCTAATTGTCTTGACTGGCCCGACTTACTTAAGGAGAAAATGTTTAAAACTGTCATTCGACCTGTCGTAATGTATGGATCAAAATGTTGGGCAATAAAAGAAAAGGATGAAATAAATGTGCATGTGAATGAGATGAGAATGTTAAGGTGGATGTGTGGTGTGACAAAACTTGATAGAATCTGTATAATTTGTTTAATATTATATTTAGTATAGTAGCTGTAAATATTCAATTTATGCGTTATAATTCCACATTTAATTTCTTTGTATTAAGTATGTTTGTCTGTATTTTACAAAACTAAAACACTAAAAATTAAAAATCACTATAAATTAAAATCTGTTAATATTTTTCCAATTTATCAACCATATTTATTTACTTTAATGCGAAATAAAAAAAATGCGCCTGTGGGCATTTAATATAAAAAAGTTTATTAGTAATCTAAAATAACACACATTTATTTAAATCATCTTATTCGTTGATTAATATATAGTCGGTTTCTGTTCGCGGCATATTAACGGAACGTGCCCAATTATTAACACTTTTAGAACGAGCGTATAAAAAGAAATAAATATAAGCGTTCCACAGTGTTTCCAAATAACGATAAATTTTGTTAAATATAGACAACTATTTTAAGATGTTGCCAGTAAAATTAAATTCTTACTAGGATATTATTTTTATTGAAATTATGATATTTATCGAATTGCAATGTTTTACCCAAATATTGACACAGACTTCCCTATTGTCGACAATTCAAATTCAAGTTTATTGACAACCTTCAGTTTTCATCAGTATTCAAAAATACTGATGAAAACTAAGTAAAGCACGCAGATGGGTACCTTATTTATGTTTTTATGTATTAAAAGAAACGATTACATACCTAAAACAATTTAATTTTAAAGAAAACAATAAATCATTAATTAATTAATTATGTTCCCTTTTTCATTCAGCAGTTTAGTCGCCTTATTATTTTCATTGCTACTTAATGATGCCAAAGTAAGAAATTATGATATTATCTAATAAAATTGGTACAAATGGTACTATTTAGTGTTGTTATTTTCTTATTTCTGGAAGAAAATTGCTAGGGTGTCAATTAATTGGATAGGTGTCAAGAATAGGTTAGCTTACCCTATATCCCGAAAATAAAGAGCTTCTACTGTACACTTAAACAATGGGAACAAAGACACTGCAAAAAAAAAACTGTAAAAATGAAATTTCCTTATGTGAATTGTACCTGAGCCTGCGCTTCTCTGGAGAGTTTCCTCAGCAGGGAACCAATGAACGTGCCTCCAATCACTACAGAAGGCACACAGACTAATGTCAGTCCAGTTAAGTGCGGTGAAATAACCAACAAACTCACAGCTGAGCCGACCACCTGAAAATTGTTCCATATTCAGAATAGATGGCGTTAGCAGTATTTTAAATCACGATTAAGTACTGCGTTGCTGATTAAATAATATATATCATACTAGCGGCTTCACAAGGGTATAAATTATATAGCCCATGTCACTCAGTGAACTCAGTCACTCAATGCCCTCCTCGCGGCATTTTAAATCTGTAATATCTTCGAAAATGTTCATTTAAATTATATGCTGTAAACGGCCATATTGATCTATATTAAATCAACAATTTATTTAAGGTACTTAATTGGATAAGGATTAATGCTGTATTGTTTAAAATTGCTTCGATAATAAGGCATTTTTTTTCGTTAAAAGAAAATGACAAAAAAATGCTATGGGTTATCCATAAGAGATAGACATATACCATCGCGGACTTTTCTGTAGACCTTTTCAAGGTGTACAAATACTTAGTACATTATTTTAATAAATCTCGCAGGGTTCAGCCTGCGTTTGCAATGTAAGCGGAAAAAATGTAATTATTTACGACATCACATTAGAAACATCAAAAATTACAGTATTTCTCTACTCCATATTGAATGATATTATACATATAAACCTTCCTCTTTAATCACTCTATCTATTAAAAAAACTTGCACCAAAATCTGCTGCGTAGTTTTAAAGATTTAAGCATACATAGGGATATAGGAACATGGGGACAGACACAGAAAGCGACTTTGTTTTATACTATGTAGTGACTAAACAAAATAAAACTTTGCTAAGTAAGACCTAGTTCCTATAAATTGATTTACAGATAGGTTTACCTGATCTTTACCTGAGTAATAGCTCTTAGGCCACCCGATATAGTTTGCTTGAAAGAACTTTTGAAATCTTGTACATCGACTGTAATCCTGAAAATAGATTATTTTTATGGTTCATATTTACAATTAATCCATAAGCCGTGTGGTATCCGGCTGAGAAGAATAGTAACCACCCTCATTTCTTACCGAGGTGTCGTAAAAGGCGACTAAGGTAAGTTGACCCACCGTGTGGTATCCGGTTTAGTAGAATAGACCAGACTCCTTCTTACCGAGGTGTCGTAAAATACGACTTAGGTGAGTTGACGTCAGGCATGCGGCCGGTCGTAAAAACACAGCCAAATCATGTTACAGCAAATTTATAACATGCTGTGCCGACCCCACTTAAGAGTGGGATAAGGGCAGGATATATATTTTAATACTAAATGATATGTTAATTTAGCAAAATATACCTATTTACTATTTCTCCAGTTCTCTCCTGATCAAAGAAAGTCATATCTTGCTGCAATATTGATACAAGAGGTCCTGTTTCATCTGAGCCGCTACACGTTCACCAACTTGTGCTAGAAGATGAATATAGAAGAATGTAAAGATGGCCTGAAAACGTATATAACTTATCATCAGTATCATAATACTTTTAATTTAATATAAGAAATATTAGGTACAACTTCCAGTAGTGAATCTATTAAAATAAATTACTTTATAGTAATAAAAAAAACAATCTAATCTTATTGATAATTACAAATTACACACATCATTACACACTCTTTTAGGTGAAGTAAAAAAAGCAATTAAAAAAAACACTTATTCATAAGCCTTATTATACTGTTGAGGACTATGTTGATAATAAGAAAACTTGGTTTTAAATTGGGACCCCCTATGCACTAGATTATATTGTAAATTTGTTTTTAATTAATTAAGCCATTATTGTAATGCTCAATTTTGAAAAGAGTGATCGCCAAGTTTCTTGCTGGTTCTTCTCAGTAAGAGCACCTTTCCGAACCTGTCGTAGCTTTTTGTAATTTGACGATTCGAAAGTGCTTGAAAATCCAATTTGAATAAAGAATTATTTCAATTTGAATTTGAAGGGAAAAACATTGTGAGGGAAACCTGTATATTTCTAGAGTTCTAGGGATATGTGTAACCTACGAATCTACATTGGAACAGCGTGGTAGGTCTTATCTCCAATCTTTCAAGAACAGAGAAAAGAGGCCTATACCCAACAAATAATGATACAAATAGTATGTTATAAACTGCAGTGATAGAAAATCAATGTAATGCTAAATGTAGTATTCTGTTTTCGTAACTTAAACATGCAAAAATACTAAGTTTCATCACTACATAGTATAAAACAAAGTCGCTTTCTGTGTCTGTCCCCATGTTCCTATGTATGCTTAAATCTTTAAAACTAAGCAACAGATTTTGGTGCAAGTTTTTTTAATAGATAGAGTGATTAAAGAAGAAGGTTTATATGTATAATATCATTCAATATGGAGTAGAGAAATACTGTAATTTTTGAGGTTTCTAATGTGATGTCGTAAAAAATTAATTTTTTTCCGCTTACATTGCAAACGCAGGCTGAACCTTACAAGATTTATTAAAATAATGTTCTAAGTATATGTACACCTTGAAAAGGTCTACAGAAAAGTCCGCGATGGTATATGTCTATATCTTATGGATAACCCACAATAGCATTTTTTGTCATTTTCTTTTTACGAAAAATAATGCCTTATTATCGAAGCAATTTTAAACAATACAGCATTAATCCTTATCTAATTTAGTACATTAAATACATTGTTAATTTAATATAGATCAATATGGCCGTTTACAGCATATATTTTAAATGAACATTTTCGAAAATATTACAGATTTAAAATGCCGCGAGGAGGACATCAAGTGACTGAGTTCACCGAGTGGCATGGGCTATATATTTTATACCAGTGTGAAGCCGGAGCGGTCCGCTAGTAAATGATAAACATAATTTTAATATATAATTACTATTTCTATATTAAGTTATAGATATACAGTTTTTTTTTGTATCTACTCTGAAGCACATATAAACTAATATTATAGAAAACAATGACATATATTGGAATCATATAATAATTCATTTCATTTTTTACTCAAATCAGTTTTAACAAGCACATTTGATCATTCAAATTACAATGAACCTATGACTTGTTTGGAAAGGTGCTCTACTGAGAAGAATCAGCAAGACTTTGCGGTCGTCCTTTTCAAAACTAAATATTTTATTACATAATTGTAATAAAGAGAGCATACTAGAAAATAGCAATCAGCTATGCAAATAAATACACACCTGTCCAACATACAACGATATCATTTTCAGAGCAGGCATCTTATCTCTTCAATGAAGTCTGCTGTAGGATTATTTTTCATACTAGCCAAAATGTTCACTATGACACCCAACATAGCTGGAATGTAGACATTTAGGAACGCTACAGCTAGGGCTGACTGAAACACAGAATCAAAGAATATTATTAGCTTAATAAAACAATCTCATATTTTTTAACTAGTAAAAAGAACTTAAAGGATACCAGAAATTTCAACTCAATATATCCTATCAACTTGTGCTTGCTTTTGATTCCAAAAAGTTAATTATAACTTTTACAATTACGTAAAGAGATTAGAAATAGCTTGAAATTTTTTTTGAGTGTAATATAGTCCATTTATCGGTTGAGGTAGGCTATATAACATCACGCTAAGGTGAATAGGAGAAAATATTACAAAAACACCAAAATAGAAGATATATTTATTCTATGCAAACTAATTTTTAGTTTCATTTACAAATCATGTTTGATCTTATCATTTATTTATTTTATTTATTTATCTATTTATTTTATCAAAATTATTTAATAGAATAAATAGTTAAATTTATATAAACTTTTTCTTTTTTTCTATATGACTCATACTCTCTTTCTTCTTCAATTCCTGTCCTTTTCCTTCTATTACTCAAAGGTTGACTGGAAGAGATCCCTTTTAGGGATAAGTCCGCCTTTATATGTATGCTTTTTTTAATTTTTCTTTCTCTTTTCTAAATATATGTATAAAAAGAAATAAATAAATAAATCTTTTATAATTTCAGAGATATGACTTACCGCAACCGCTGCTACCAAAAGCCATTTATGAGGTAAAAGATACTCCCATAATCGCTTCCAATCAAACTTTGCGCTATCTTCATTGATATTTGGCCTGCGTTGTATAATCCTTGATGTTGGCGCAGAACAAAATACTGAATTATTATACAGTAAACGCGCTGTTAAACCTAAACTGACCCCCGTGCAAAGTTTCCACGGACATAGCAACTTTATGCAATCTTTTGCTTCTTTCTCTACCGATGATTTAGTGTTTAATAGATATCTTCTCACAGCTGACGGAGGCTTATTTCTTATTAAATTGATAAAATATCCATTACTGTTAACAGGCAGTAACCTTAAAACAACAATAAATTGTTATAATTTCCTGTTAGAAGAGCATAAATTATAAAAACTTTACGTAATAGGTTAGGATTCAAAACCTCTGTCGTATAATGTTACAAGAGTGCACATTTAGTAATTGCCACATTTTCTAGATGTAACTTTCTAGTGAATAGTAAAAGAAGACTTAATTATTCAACATTTCATTTATAATACAAATGTAAAATGTAAAATTAATAACATTACGATATATTATTTTTTGATTTTCTCACACTCTGGAATCTTGTCTTTTTAAGCCTTTGGCATCACAACCAGTGTTGCCAACAGTTCAATAAGCTTCCCACTAGATTCAACTTTCAAAACCACCAGAAAACCACTAACAAACAGAAATTTTACACTCTAAATGACCGCTAACCGCTAAATTTTCCACTAAAACAATTTTTGTTTTATGAAAGAAAATAAATATACAAATAATTAGTTTCCTTTATTATTACTTACTAAAAAATTAACAAATTAATATCACAAAATTTAAATTTCGCTACTCGACCCGTAGTATTTCAGATACCTACGAGCCAAGAATCCCGTTGCGTATATTGTGATTTTTTCATAGTTACGCGTTAATAAATTCGCTCAGTTAATACAAACCAAAATTAATAATTATGAGCCCAGGAGCGTTACTGAACGATGAACCCTTCTAACTTCTAAGTATAAGTATTCAGAAAAAAATATGAAGTAAGAAATCCCCGTGTATAAAGTATAAGTTTAGAAAAATATTAGGTGGAAAATCCTCGCGTGTAGAGAAACGTAGACGACTAATTCTCGCCGATCAGTTATGCCTACTCTAGCAAAGTAAATATCTACCAGGTATAAAAGCTAAAATCCGCTTTTTTTTTCTAAAAAAACCATTTTTTCATAGGAAGGAGAAAAGATAACTTCATTCAAAATATACATTTTTGTCATCTCTCAGGTGATATATGGATAACATACCAAAAAAATTGTTCGTTTTTCGAGGCAAACCACTTTTCGAGCCAATTTTGGACGTCTCGCGTAAGAATCGAACTGCTGCTCAGCGAGCAAATGGCACACCGACGAAAACAGATGTTAGTCGGATGGGGTCAGTTCTGGTGAATAAGCGGTATGGAGTAGCATCTAACAGTTGAGTTGTCTCTAAGTAATTTTGAACCTTTTTTGATGTGTGTGACGGAGCATTGTCATGGAGAAAATTAGCTTATATTCTGGCCTTTTTTCCTTCATAGCACCTCGCAATTTTATTATCTATCGGTGGTAGCGGTGCACTTCGATAGTTTCAACAGATTTCAGCACTTTATAATAGATAATTATGCCCCACTGTTAGCACCATACGCGCAGCATCGTCCTCCGCCCGAAGTGATTCCGTCTTGGAGTGGATGAGGAAGGTCGGCCGGGACGAAACCACGGTTTTTTTGTTTAGGAGTCTCATGAATTAGGATTTTGTATGAAATGACAAATAATGTTGACTCAATATTGTTGACCGAGGTCGTACTCTTAAAAATAAAAATTTGGCATGGTCATATCCGATTCATATGTTCATTAACATTTTACACCAACCATGAGCAAACAGCGGATTTAAGCTTGTACACCAATGTATATATGCATATTCAAAAAGGAAAACGAACAGATATATAAAAATCATCGTACAATGGAAGTAAATCTAACTTTTTAACTGCTAATATATTTTACCAAGACCACCAAAAAAAACCACTAGCCACTAAAAGCAATATTTGGCCACTAAGTGGGTAGTTAAAACCACCAGTATTAGTGGAAAATCCACTAAGATGGCAACACTGATCACAACACAGACAAACATCAAACTTTAAATTACTAAACATTCTTATGTAATAATTTCTATACACTTTTTAACGTTTAAAAAAATCTTTTTACCGTAACCGTACTTAGATTTGCAACTTCATCCTATTTTTAACCTGATTCGCAATTAGTATTTTTACGACAGCGAAAGTCGCTAGAAAACATTGCCCACTAATTTTTTCCAGCTATCAATAGGACTTCAATTAAAATTTTAAAATTTTAAAATAAAAAGTTGTAGTGTTTTACGGTTGTAGTTAAATTTAAATCCGGAACTCGAATTTTCCTTCAGTGAGCGATTCGAGCAAAGTAATTACCGCCTGGCGTGCTATATTCGCTTCACAATGGTCTATTCTAAACTTTAATTGGATCACTCGTCGAGAGGACGCTTCAGTTTAGCTAAATTAGCGATAGCTAGACAGGTTAGGTTCTTTGCATACGAATGCAGCAATCTGAAAAACTCCATTTTAAACTTTATCTCTCTCTCTCTAGCTATGAATCTGGCATCATCCTTCCTTATTACAGATTGTTATCGCCAATGATTTCCGCTTTATATTTTATAGCAACACAGTCATGAAACAAGAGTATCGCGCCTAGGGTTGCCACCCGTATTATATTATATATATTATCGTACTATATTTTGGTCAATTGTACTACCTATATATTATAGAAAAAGAATATAGCACGAAAAATACTATATTTTTATCGCTAATTCAATTGTCGTGTTTTTTTAATTAACTGTGAATGGAACGCACCCGCAGCACTGCATAGGGAATTTGAACTAAACTTTGAACGAAACTCATTCATGTATTTACGGGGCTTAGTTAGTTAGTAACTCTAACTCCGTGTCATTATCCAGCGAAAAGTAATAAAAAATAATCATGGAAAAATAAATAATGATTGAAAATAGATGTGTACTATATTTTTTTCCTGAATTTCCTAAAAGTACAATATTTTTTTGATTTAAAAAGAAAAATACTATTTTTCTTCAAAAAAAAGGTGGCAACCCTTATCGCGCCCTTTTTGATTAAATAGGGGCAACACTGTGCCGTTATTGTTTCCGGTTGAGTCTTCTATTTGATAAAACGTTTCAGTGACATTCAGTCCTTGTTCGTCATTCGAGAGAAGTGCATCTCGGAACGGGAATTGTGGTATTCCTATTATATCGTGTTCTTGTATATAGTGTGCGTTAACAAGTTAGTGTTATATGTGTTATAGTGTTGTTGGTTTATATATTTTTGCGTAAGTAAAAAGTGATTACAGTTATATATTACGTATAACGAACGTTTCTGGTGAGTCAGTACGTTTCAATTTTCTTCGTATTAAATAGTGCAAAAGTATAGTTTATTTGTTATTAAGTTTTGGATAACTAGGTACTCACATTTTATCCGAGAATGTTTGTTGAAATTCAAACATTTGAGTAGTTGAGTTTGTGATAGTGAATGTATATAGTGCTTGTGTATGGTGGTGGCGGTGGTGGAGGTAAGTGTATGTGTTTTTTACGAATCCTGCATGTATCAGCTCTCTGATATCTCTCTCTATCTCTGCATGTTGATGATGCTCTCTATCTGCATGTATCGGTATGATAACCGATTGTCCACTCTACATTTAGCATTATATATATTTTCTATTTTACTTCATCGCGGATTATAGCAAAATAATTTTATTATTACTTTTGCATAATTACTCTGTTTTAATCATAGCTTAGGTAAATATAAACATTGTAATCTTTAATATTTAATGACTTAATCTTGTATGTACATAATACATAAAAGGACTGTCATAGCACCTACGCTCGATGCTATAAGAATTGTATCATTGGCATAGAGCAGGTTTGTGAGTTTGACTCCTCCGATACTGATACCACCATCCCAATCCATAAGCACTTGTCTCTGACGTACACCTCTCTGAAAACCTTTGATTACTATTGGCTTTTATTTATTTATTTATTTATTTATTTGGATCACCAACATAAGAAACAGTAATAATATATAATATACATTTCCCGTGACTAAAATCTAACTGTTCTCACATTTACAGGTAACCACAGCATGCTATGTGTTACATAAGTAATCAAAATTTTAAATTATTAATAATATGTGTTAGTTTTTTATTTATTTATTTTTATCCTAATTTATAAATTATTATTATTTTTAATTTTATATTTATATTTATTACAATTTATTATGTATTTAAATTTTATTATTTATTATGTGCGAGGTAAGTCAACTTTTAAAAGTTTTTCATATATAATTAGCCAATTATTTTGATATATTTCATCACTTGGAGTCTTGTTGTAATACTTGACTTGTACGGTTATTAGACGCTAACGCGGCTAGACTGTTTCATCACTTGGAGTCTTGTTGTAATACTTGACTTGTACGGTTAATAGACGCTAACGCGGCTAGACCGTTTCATCACTTGGAGTCTTGTTGTAATACTTGACTTGTACGGTTAATAGACGCTTACGCGGCTAGACCGTTTCATCACTTGGAGTCTTGTAGTAATACTTGACTTGTACGGTTATTAGACGCTAACGCGGCTAGACCGTTTCATCACTTGGAGTCTTGTAGTAATACTTGACTTGTACGGTTATTAGACGCTAACGCGGCTAGACCGTTTCATCACTTGGAGTCTTGTTGTAATACTTGACTTGTACGGTTAATAGACGCTTACGCGGCTAGACCGTTTCATCACTTGGAGTCTTGTAGTAATACTTGACTTGTACGGTTATTAGACGCTAACGCGGCTAGACCGTTTCATCACTTGGAGTCTTGTAGTAATACTTGACTTGTACGGTTATTAGACGCTAACGCGGCTAGACCGTTTCATCACTTGGAGTCTTGTAGTAATACTTGACTTGTACGGTTATTAGACGCTAACGCGGCTAGACCGTTTCATCACTTGGAGTCTTGTAGTAATACTTGACTTGTACGGTTATTAGACGCTAACGCGGCTAGACCGTTTCATCACTTGGAGTCTTGTAGTAATACTTGACTTGTACGGTTAATAGACGCTTACGCGGCTAGACCGTTTCATCACTTGGAGTCTTGTAGTAATACTTGACTTGTACGGTTATTAGACGCTAACGCGGCTAGACCGTTTCATCACTTGGAGTCTTGTTGTAATACTTGACTTGTACGGTTAATAGACGCTTACGCGGCTAGACCGTTTCATCACTTGGAGTCTTGTAGTAATACTTGACTTGTACGGTTATTAGACGCTAACGCGGCTAGACCGTTTCATCACTTGGAGTCTTGTTGTAAAACTTGACTTGTACGGTTAATAGACGCTAACGCGGCTAGACCGTTTCATCACTTGGAGTCTTGTTGTAATACTTGACTTGTACGGTTAATAGACGCTTACGCGGCTAGACCGTTTTATCACTTGGAGTCTTGTAGTAATACTTGACTTGTACGGTTATTAGACGCTAACGCGGCTAGACCGTTTCATCACTTGGAGTCTTGTTGTAATACTTGACTTGTACGGTTAATAGACGCTTACGCGGCTAGACCGTTTCATCACTTGGAGTCTTGTAGTAATACTTGACTTGTACGGTTATTAGACGCTAACGCGGCTAGACCGTTTCATCACTTGGAGTCTTGTAGTAATACTTGACTTGTACGGTTATTAGACGCTAACGCGGCTAGACCGTTTCATCACTTGGAGTCTTGTTGTAATACTGGACTTGTACGGTTAATAGACGCTTACGCGGCTAGACCGTTTCATCACTTGGAGTCTTGTAGTAATACTTGACTTGTACGGTTATTAGACGCTTACGCGGCTAGACCGTTTCATCACTTGGAGTCTTGTTGTAAAACTTGACTTGTACGGTTATTAGACGCTTACGCGGCTAGACCGTTTCATCACTTGGAGTCTTGTAGTAATACTTGACTTGTACGGTTATTAGACGCTAACGCGGCTAGACCGTTTCATCACTTGGAGTCTTGTAGTAATACTTGACTTGTACGGTTATTAGACGCTAACGCGGCTAGACCGTTTCATCACTTGGAGTCTTGTTGTAATACTTGACTTGTACGGTTAATAGACGCTTACGCGGCTAGACCGTTTCATCACTTGGAGTCTTGTAGTAATACTTGACTTGTACGGTTATTAGACGCTAACGCGGCTAGACCGTTTCATCACTTGGAGTCTTGTTGTAAAACTTGACTTGTACGGTTAATAGACGCTAACGCGGCTAGACCGTTTCATCACTTGGAGTCTTGTTGTAAAACTTGACTTGTACGGTTATTAGACGCTTACGCGGCTAGACCGTTTCATCACTTGGAGTCTTGTTGTAATACTTGACTTGTACGGTTAATAGACGCTTACGCGGCTAGACCGTTTCATCACTTGGAGTCTTGTTGTAAAACTTGACTTGTACGGTTATTAGACGCTTACGCGGCTAGACCGTTTCATCACTTGGAGTCTTGTAGTAATACTTGACTTGTACGGTTATTAGACGCTTACGCGGCTAGACCGTTTCATCAATTGGAGTCTTGTTGTAATACTTGACTTGTACGGTTAATAGACGCTTACGCGGCTAGACCGTTTCATCACTTGGAGTCTTGTTGTAATACTTGACTTGTACGGTTATTAGACGCTTACGCGGCTAGACCGTTTCATCACTTGGAGTCTTGTTGTAATACTTGACTTGTTATTATTCATTTATTTTCATTTAAATATGTTACATATTTGCCCGGTTAGGGCGTTGCAAAATATTGTACACACGTGTAACATTCTACAAAAAATTAATTTTTACATGTCAATATTTAAATAATCAATTATTTAAATTTAGTAAGAAAAATAGTGTTTAATTACATTAATAATGTCGTAATTTTAATAATGTTTATATGTCAAATTGAAATTATTATTATTTTATGTCATTTTATTTATACGTCTTATTATCTATCTATTATATTTAATTATTAAAAAATTCCGATAAATTATAAAAACTATTTTGTGCCAGCCATTCTTTTAATTTTGTTTTGAAAGTCTTAATATTGATTTCGTCTTTTATAATATTCGGCAATTTGTTATATATTTTAACTGATCTAAAGTATGGTCCATTTCTGGCTATTTCCATGTTATATTTAGGGACCAGTAATTGTCCACGTCGCGTGTCACGCTTGTAGGGTCTTACGAGTTCCTTATAGTATTTTCTTACAAAAAGCGCTGTTTCCAATATATATATATAGATGTTAGGGTCAAAAAAATTTTGTCTTTAAAGAATGATCTGCAGCTTTCTCTTCGTTTTATATTAGCGAGTATACGAATACACTTTTTTTGTTTTATAAATAGGTCTTCTATATTTGCACTGTGGCCCCAAAGTATTATTCCGTATTGGAGCCATGCATAAGCATATGCGTAGTACGCGGATAGTGCCGTTTCATAATTTGTATGTGCTTTAGGTATGCTTAAAGCATATACAAACCGTGAAAGCCTAGTAACAATATCTTGTACATGTGTTTTCCAGTTCATATACGTATCGATCGTTATTCCTAACAACTTAAAATCTGTTACTTCTTTAATGTTTATTTGTTCTATTAATGTTTTTAATTCTAGTGATTATTTTTGGTAAGGTCTAAACTGTATTAGTTTTGTTTTTTTAAGATTTATTTCCAGATTATGTTCTTTTAGCCAATTTTTAGTTTCATGTAAGTTTTTTATAATTTTGTATTTGCACTCATTAATATCGGAGCACCTGGATAAAATAGAAATGTCATCTGCAAACATAACGCACTGAGAGGCATTTACTTTGGGTAAGTCGTTTATGTATATGTCGGCGGGTAGCCGTACTTTGAATATCAACATCACGCCATTTGATTTAGATTGTTACTATGATGTTTAATTTGTCGATAAATACCTTCATTACTGAAATAAAAACACGTGGTTAATATTTTTACCACGTGTTCAGACTTCAGAATTAATATTTGCAAGTTACATTGTAATAAATTTAAACATTTCATTTTAAAATTGAGAACATTTCTTTGTAAGTAAAGAATAGTTTTAGTTGAAAAGGTGGGTAGTTTGTTCAATCGAATGACACACCCAGTTTTTCTATAAAAGCCGAGCGCGCGCCAGCTTGGGAGATTATTCTGTTTCGGACCGCCGCAGCGGACAGAGCTCTTGAAAAATAAAAGTTCATAAAAATTATCTACAGTGTTGATTGATCACCAATTATGGGGGATAACCCTGCTCGTGACGTCAGCGATACTGACGTCACACTTTTTAAAAATGATCGCGGCGAGCTTCGATCCCAACCACGACCTCTACAGCTTTGGTGCCTCCTGCGACACCTGGTATACCCCAGAGCAGCGCTATGATGGTGGACGCTTCATCATCACCCATGCTGCCGGACGTACCAACGAGTAACTACATCATCTGATTAAAATCCGGTAAGTTAACATTAAGTGAATTTCGTCCTCTGTGGTTGGTTTCAGGAATAACGAGTTAATGGTTGGCGCGTTTGACGGGAGCCTGCCGGTAGGTGGCATTGCATTTTTGTAGTAATGGGGTGTTTTCCCCACACTGATAGTGTTTACAAAATAAGTTAGCAACTTTTTCAGGTGATTCTACGTTTCCGGAAGGTGTGCGCAGTGTTATATTTCTTGTGATTATTTCGGAATTTTTATTTGTCGTATTTTTTATTATATACCACATTGTTTTAGTTTTGTTGCTTGATTTTGACATTTTTCGTATATTTGTAATTTTTTTAGACAGCTTTACAAATTTTTTCAAAATTTTACTATATTTTTTATGATGTATTTTTAAAGTTTTATTATTTGTTTGATTTACTAATATTTCTATAGTACGTTTATGTTGGCATGATTTTTGAGAGATATGCTGTGAAATTATCGTGATTTTGGTTTACGTTGTTTTCTGTATTTAAAACGTTGCTCCATTCCACTTGCTTGCTTGCTTGCTTGCTTGATATTTCTACTTTAAATTGTGCTATATTTTTGTTACTATACTATACGTTTATTAATATTTAAGGGTTTTTTTAGGATAATTGCATTTTTTATTGCGCTAGTTTGAAAGAAAATACCTTTATGATCTGATATGCCGTAATCCCTAACTGACTGGATAAATTTTTTGTCATTTGTAAATATTAAATCTATGCATGAGGAAGAGGTCTTAGTGACTCTGGTTAGCTCATTAATTATTTGAATGAGATCAAATTCTAGCATCAGATCTGTTAACTTTTGGTATTCCCTAAGCATGGTACTTGCCAAGACGTCAATGTTGAAATCGCCCGCTATTAAGATTGTTTTGTTGCGAATTTTGTCTTTTAATATTTTTAGCCAATCTTCCAAGTCACGATCTGCTCGATATAAGCTTACGATAACAATATTTTGTAGCGACGCCACCTCCTTGTCTATGCTTTCTATTGAATGATGACGCGGATGTATATCCTTCTAAAGTTATTAGGTTTTTTTGATTTTCAGATTCAGGTCTCTGATATACACGCAAGATGTACTTTCTTTTCATTCAAAAGAGTATGTAATATATGGGATTTATTCTTCATACTTTGCGTGTTTTGTACTAGCATGTTTATTTTTTTCACGAAATGTCTTTTTGCTGTGTTGATTGATCATTGGTGGATTTGTTATTTGGTGTCACCTTTGAGAAGCTCGCGCTATTGGAATTATCGGTCATGGTTGATATTCTTCCTTCCACAATTAGTTTATTTCCGCGGATGATTGCATGTTTTCCGTCTCTTCTTGCCAACAAAAGTTTTTCTCTTAGGGTCTTTCTATCGCGTAACGCTTCTCCGGCAAGGAATTCGGTAACGGCAAATCCGGTGTTTTTGAAATATCGGTGATTTTGCAAGACGTACTTTGTCATCCTTTTGCTAATGAGTTCGATGACTAATGGTCGTCGAGGTCCCTTTTTGCCCATACAATAAGATTCCTCAATATAGCCGTGCAGATTTATATTTAAAATGTTTCCAAAAATTCCTGTAATCCTGTTGTGTAATTCGAGTTCTGTTTCGTTATGAATTTCGCTCAATCCATATAATACTATTCTTTTGTTAATTTCACAAACATTTCTTGTTGAGGCTGAGACATTTGTTTGTCGCCGTAAAATATTTAATTCAGTTGTTAGTTAATCTTGTTCTATTGTCATAGTCATTATTTTTTCGTTGAGATTCTTTAAATCTTTTTTAATATTGGTCTGTTCGCTGGTAAGTGTTTGTTTTTTGCGAAAATTCGGCCTTTAACTGTTGTATCGCGTAATTAATTTCACATTGAATTATGGCTTTAATTTCACTAAGAATTGACTTTTTATTCTTCTCCAGTTTTTTATCTAACAGCTGGCTTATGTCATGTAGCGTACTAGGTACAGTAGGCGCCGGACTATTTAAGATCAACTTTTTTGGTGTCTTATAAGTTAGTGCTAGCTGAAATAGTATCCTCTAAAATACTGCGGTCTTCCAACATAAGGTCATCGATAGACATGTTCGTGTCTGTAAGTATTGATGATTCAAGCTGGGAACGAACAGGAGTATTGTCGTTTCTCATACGCCGTGTAATTTGCGCACATTGCATACAGTGCCATTTATTTTTACAATCAGACGAATAGTTGATAAAACATTTTTTTTGTTATGTTCTAGCATTCATGCAGCACAGATATAGGATTCGAGCAGAATCCGTCGACAGCGACACGTAAGCTACGGCCTGTGAGAAAGCTGGAGATCCAAAAGACTCTCTGGAAACCCATAAGAAGATAGCTTCGAAAGAAGCGCCCTATGGCATACACGATCGAAGGCTTTCGCCATGTCTAGACCAACTGCAAGACCTTCTACCTTGCTATCTATTGCTGCTGCCCAACGGTGAGTCTGGTAGACCAGAAGATCACCAGCCGATCGACCGTGTCGTAAACCGTATTGACGGTCCTTGATCAACTCATGATCCTCAAGGTATGACAAAAGTTGTCAATTGATATCATCTCCATAACTTTGAAGATGAGGGAGGTAATGGCAATAGGCCTGTAGTTAGCCGGATCTGAAGCATTGCCTTTTTTAGGGATCGGGTGGATCAGGGCTGACTTCCATGTATCCGGGACTACGCCTTTTGAGTAGGAGAGCCGAAAAAGACGCGTCAGCACAGGAGTAAGCTCAGGAGCACACATTCGTAGCTTATACCTGCGCCGCACCCAGTCGTAGCCGATGTACCACAAGAAGGGGCCAAGTACCGACCCCTGTGGAACACCGCAAGACACTCTACGCTCCTTCCACCCACCCCCAGCCGTAGGGTACCTGACAACGCGGTCAGCTAGATAGTTACTGACCACACGCTGCTGTATGTAATGTACCTATTGTAATAAGCTGTAAGTAGAGTTCCGTAGAACTCGCTACTTATAGCTTATTAGAATGGATACATTATACATAGGTACAATGTACAATAGGTCCTAAGCAACATTAAGATAACAGTTCTTGATGTTTTAATGTTGCTTAGGTACTATATAATGTCCTTATTTATATAACGATTAAGATTAGAGTTAAGGTTTACTGACATATTTTATAAGAAGAACTAACTAACTAACTAATATGTAACTAACACCTATGGATCATTGGTAATAAATAAATTAATTATATATTTTTTTGTTTCAGATGCTTCATCAAGCTGGGCCACATCGTCGTCGGGCGTACGTCACGTATGACGTTTTTGTTGCAGAAATATTTGAAAATTCAAGATAGTTTCATACTGTAGACTGTAGAGTAAGTTAACATGATTAATTAAAATTAATAAACCGGAAATTATGTAATTTTTCAGGCACAGCCGGTTTGAGACACAAGTGTTCCTGACTCGACTGCGTACAGGGGTCGTCTACAGTCCGCGCGGACGAAGTTGCGGATAAAAGCAGGTACATAATAAATTAATTGTTTTAATTGATGTACAATAGAGCAAATAATCTTTTAAATATTTACTCATTAAACTAATACTCGTGTAAATTAAAATTTTTATCTTGGCTTCATTCGCTCACTTATGAAGAAACTGAAAATCTCCTTAAAATTGTCTGTTAATATACTAATTCATATATAACATAAACTGAAACTGTTCATTGCTCTTTCCTTCCCACACATACACACAAATATATACACACCGCCACGCGCCACGTGCGCCCTCCCACAGCTGGCGCACTTGGGTACCTCTTCGGGGGCCCTGTCGCAATCCTGGCTGATGTGCCCGGCTGCGCAGCGGACACATTTCGGAGGTCGATGGCAGTTGGCGGATGCGTGGCCGAACTGCTAGCAGCGACTGGCAGCTGGTCAGCCAGATAGTTACTGACCACACGCTGCTGTATGTAATGTACCTATTGTAATAAGCTGTAATTAGAGTTCCGTAGAACTCTCTACTTATAGCTTATTAGAATGGATACATTATACATAGGTACAATGTACAATAGGTCCTAAGCAACATTAAAATAACAGTTCTTGTTGTTTTAATGTTGCTTAGGTACTATATAATGTCCTTATTTATAAAACGATTAAGAAAAGAGTTAAGGTTTACTGACATATTTTATATGAAGAACTAACTAACTAACTAATATGTAACTAACACCTATGGATCATTGGTAATAAATAAATTTATTATATTTTTTTGTGTTTCAGATGCTTCGACAAGCTGGGCCACATCGTCGTCGGGCGTACGTCACGTATGACGTTTTTGTGGCAGAAATATTTGAAAATTCAAGATAACATTAAAATAACAGTTCTTGTTTTTTTAATGTTGCTTAGGTACTATATAATGTCCTTATTTATATAACGGTTAAGATTAGAGTTAAGGTTTACTGACATATTTTATAAGAAGAACTAACTAACTAACTAACTAATATGTAACTAACACCTATGGATCATTGATAATAAATAAATTAATTATATTTTTTTGTGTTTCAGATGCTTCACCAAGCTGGGCCACATCGTCGTCGGGCGTACGTCACGTATGACGTTTTTGTTGCAGAAATATTTGAAAATTCAAGATAACATTAAAATAACAGTTCTTGTTGTTTTAATGTTGCTTAGGTACTATATAATCTCCTTACTTATATAACGATTAAGATAAGAGTTAAGGTTTACTGACATATTTTATAAAAAGAACTAACTAACTAACTACTATGTAACTAACAACTATGGATCATTGATAATAAATAAATTTATCATATATTTTTGTGTTTCAGATGCTTCACCAAGCTGGGCCACATCGTCGTCGGGCGTACGTCACGTATGACGTTTTTGTTGCAGAAATATTTGAAAATTCAAGATAACATTAAAATAACAGTTCTTGTTTTTTTAATGTTGCTTAGGTACTATATAATGTCCTTATTTATATAACTATTAAGATTAGAGTTAAGGTTTACTGACATATTTTATAAAAAGAACTAACTTACTAACTAACTAATATGTAACTAACACCTATGGATCATTGATAATAAATAAATTAATTATATTTTTTTGTGTTTCAGATGCTTCACCAAGCTGGGCCACATCGTCGTCGGGCGTACGTCACGTATGACGTTTTTGTTGCAGAAATATTTGAAAATTCAAGATAACATTAAAATAACAGTTCTTGTTGTTTTAATGTTGCTTAGGTACTATATAATCTCCTTACTTATATAACGATTAAGATTAGAGTTAAGGTTTACTGACATATTTTATAAGAAGAACTAACTTACTACTATGTAACTAACACCTATGGATCATTGGTAAAAAATAAATTAATTATATTTTTTTTGTTTCAGATGCTTCATCAAGCTGGGCCACATCGTCGTCGGGCGTAGGTCACGTATGACGTTTTTGTTGCAGAAATATTTGAAAATTCAAGATAACATTAAAATAACAGTTCTTGTTGTTTTAATGTTGCTTAGGTACTATATAATCTCCTTACTTATATAACGATTAAGATAAGAGTTAAGGTTTACTGACATATTTTATAAAAAGAACTAACTAACTAACTAACTAATATGTAACTAACACCTATGGATCATTGATAATAAATAAATTAATTATATTTTTTTGTGTTTCAGACGCTTCACCAAGCTGGGCTTCATCGTCGTCGGGCGTACGTCACGTATGACGTTTTTGTTGCAGAAATATTTGAAAATTCAAGATAACATTAAAATAACAGTTCTTGTTGTTTTAATGTTGCTTAGGTACTATATAATGTCCTTATTTATATAACGATTAAGATTAGAGTTAAGGTTTACTGACATATTTTATAAGAAGAACTAACTTACTACTATGTAACTAACACCTATGGATCATTGGTAATAAATAAATTAATTATATTTTTTTTGTTTCAGATGCTTCATCAAGCTGGGCCACATCGTCGTCGGGCGTACGTCACGTATGACGTTTTTGTTGCAGAAATATTTGAAAATTCAAGATAACATTAAAATAACAGTTCTTGTTTTTTTAATGTTGCTTAGGTACTATATAATGTCCTTATTTATATAACGATTAAGATTAGAGTTAAGGTTTACTGACATATTTTATAAGAAGAACTAACTTACTACTATGTAACTAACACCTATGGATCATTGGTAATAAATAAATTAATTATATTTTTTTTGTTTCAGATGCTTCATCAAGCTGGGCCACATCGTCGTCGGGCGTACGTCACGTATGACGTTTTTGTTGCAGAAATATTTGAAAATTCAAGATAACATTAAAATAACAGTTCTTGTTGTTTTAATGTTGCTTAGGTACTATATTATCTCCTTACTTATATAACGATTAAGATAAGAGTTCAGGTTTACTGACATATTTTATAAAAAGAACTAACTAACTAACTACTATGTAACTAACACCTATGGATCATTGATAATAAATAAATTTATTATATATTTTTGTGTTTCAGATGCTTCACCAAGCTGGGCCACATCGTCGTCGGGCGTACGTCACGTATGACGTTTTTGTTGCAGAAATATTTGAAAATTCAAGATTACATTAAAATAACAGTTCTTGTTGTTTTAATGTTGCTTAGGTACTATTTATTGTCCTTATTTATATAACGATTAAGATTAGAGTTAAGGCTTACTGACATATTTTATAAAAAGAACTAACTTACTACTATGTAACTAACACCTATGGATCATTGGTAATAAATAAATTAATTATATTTTTTTTGTTTCAGATGCTTCATCAAGCTGGGCCACATCGTCGTCGGGCGTAGGTCACGTATGACGTTTTTGTTGCAGAAATATTTGAAAATTCAAGATAACATTAAAATAACAGTTCTTGTTGTTTTAATGTTGCTTAGGTACTATATAATGTCCTTATTTATATAACGATTAAGATTAGAGTTAAGGTTTACTGACATATTTTATAAGAAGAACTAACTTACTACTATGTAACTAACACCTATGGATCATTGGTAATAAATAAATTAATTATATTTTTTTTGTTTCAGATGCTTCATCAAGCTGGGCCACATCGTCGTCGGGCGTACGTCACGTATGACGTTTTTGTTGCAGAAATATTTGAAAATTCAAGATAACATTAAAATAACAGTTCTTGTTTTTTTAATGTTGCTTAGGTACTATATAATGTCCTTATTTATATAACGATTAAGATAAGAGTTAAGGTTTACTGACATATTTTATAAAAAGAACTAACTAACTAACTAACTAATATGTAACTAACACCTATGGATCATTGATAATAAATAAATTAATTATATTTTTTTGTGTTTCAGATGCTTCACCATGCTGGGCTTCATCGTCGTCGGGCGTACGTCACGTATGACGTTTTTGTTGCAGAAATATTTGAAAATTCAAGATAACATTAAAATAACAGTTCTTGTTGTTTTAATGTTGCTTAGGTACTATATAATGTCCTTATTTATATAACGATTAAGATTAGAGTTAAGGTTTACTGACATATTTTATAAGAAGAACTAACTTACTACTATGTAACTAACACCTATGGATCATTGGTAATAAATAAATTAATTATATTTTTTTTGTTTCAGATGCTTCATCAAGCTGGGCCACATCGTCGTCGGGCGTACGTCACGTATGACGTTTTTGTTGCAGAAATATTTGAAAATTCAAGATAACATTAAAATAACAGTTCTTGTTTTTTTAATGTTGCTTAGGTACTATATAATGTCCTTATTTATATAACGATTAAGATTAGAGTTAAGGTTTACTGACATATTTTATAAGAAGAACTAACTTACTACTATGTAACTAACACCTATGGATCATTGGTAATAAATAAATTAATTATATTTTTTTTGTTTCAGATGCTTCATCAAGCTGGGCCACATCGTCGTCGGGCGTACGTCACGTATGACGTTTTTGTTGCAGAAATATTTGAAAATTCAAGATAACATTAAAATAACAGTTCTTGTTTTTTTTAATGTTGCTTAGGTACTATATAATGTCCTTATTTATATAACGATTAAGATTAGAGTTAAGGTTTACTGACATATTTTATAAAAAGAACTAACTAACTAACTAACTAATATGTAACTAACACCTATGGATCATTGATAATAAATAAATTAATTATATTTTTTTGTGTTTCAGACGCTTCACCAAGCTGGGCCACATTGTCGTCGGGCGTACGTCACGTATGACGTTTTTGTTGCAGAAATATTTGAAAATTCAAGATAACATTAAAATAACAGTTCTTGTTGTTTTAATGTTGCTTAGGTACTATATAATGTCCTTATTTATATAACGATTAAGATTAGAGTTAAGGTTTACTGACATATTTTATAAAAAGAACTAACTAACTAACTACTATGTAACTAACAACTATGGATCATTGATAATAAATAAATTTATTATATATTTTTGTGTTTCAGATGCTTCACCAAGCTGGGCCACATCGTCGTGGGGCGTACGTCACGTATGACGTTTTTGTTGCAGAAATATTTGAAAATTCAAGATTACATTAAAATAACAGTTCTTGTTGTTTTAATGTTGCTTAGGTACTATATAATGTCCTTATTTATATAACGATTAAGATTAGAGTTAAGGTTTACTGACATATTTTATAAGAAGAACTAACTTACTACTATGTAACTAACACCTATGGATCATTGGTAATAAATAAATTAATTATATTTTTTTTGTTTCAGATGCTTCATCAAGCTGGGCTTCATCGTCGTCGGGCGTACGTCACGTATGACGTTTTTGTTGCAGAAATATTTGAAAATTCAAGATAACATTAAAATAACAGTTCTTGTTGTTTTAATGTTGCTTAGGTACTATATAATGTCCTTATTTATATAACGATTAAGATTAGAGTTAAGGTTTACTGACATATTTTATAAGAAGAACTAACTTACTACTATGTAACTAACACCTATGGATCATTGGTAATAAATAAATTAATTATATTTTTTTTGTTTCAGATGCTTCATCAAGCTGGGCCACATCGTCGTCGGGCGTACGTCACGTATGACGTTTTTGTTGCAGAAATATTTGAAAATTCAAGATAACATTAAAATAACAGTTCTTGTTGTTTTAATGTTGCTTAGGTACTATATTATCTCCTTACTTATATAACGATTAAGATAAGAGTTCAGGTTTACTGACATATTTTATAAAAAGAACTAACTAACTAACTACTATGTAACTAACACCTATGGATCATTGATAATAAATAAATTTATTATATATTTTTGTGTTTCAGATGCTTCACCAAGCTGGGCCACATCGTCGTCGGGCGTACGTCACGTATGACGTTTTTGTTGCAGAAATATTTGAAAATTCAAGATTACATTAAAATAACAGTTCTTGTTGTTTTAATGTTGCTTAGGTACTATTTATTGTCCTTATTTATATAACGATTAAGATTAGAGTTAAGGTTTACTGACATATTTTATAAAAAGAACTAACTTACTACTATGTAACTAACACCTATGGATCATTGGTAATAAATAAATTAATTATATTTTTTTTGTTTCAGATGCTTCATCAAGCTGGGCCACATCGTCGTCGGGCGTAGGTCACGTATGACGTTTTTGTTGCAGAAATATTTGAAAATTCAAGATAACATTAAAATAACAGTTCTTGTTGTTTTAATGTTGCTTAGGTACTATATAATGTCCCTATTTATATAACGATTAAGATTAGAGTTAAGGTTTACTGACATATTTTATAAGAAGAACTAACTTACTACTATGTAACTAACACCTATGGATCATTGGTAATAAATAAATTAATTATATTTTTTTTGTTTCAGATGCTTCATCAAGCTGGGCTTCATCGTCGTCGGGCGTACGTCACGTATGACGTTTTTGTTGCAGAAATATTTGAAAATTCAAGATAACATTAAAATAACAGTTCTTGTTGTTTTAATGTTGCTTAGGTACTATATAATGTCCTTATTTATATAACGATTAAGATTAGAGTTAAGGTTTACTGACATATTTTATAAGAAGAACTAACTTACTACTATGTAACTAACACCTATGGATCATTGGTAATAAATAAATTAATTATATTTTTTTTGTTTCAGATGCTTCATCAAGCTGGGCCACATCGTCGTCGGGCGTACGTCACGTATGACGTTTTTGTTGCAGAAATATTTGAAAATTCAAGATAACATTAAAATAACAGTTCTTGTTGTTTTAATGTTGCTTAGGTACTATATAATCTCCTTACTTATATAACGATTAAGATTAGAGTTAAGGTTTACTGACATATTTTATAAGAAGAACTAACTTACTACTATGTAACT
This sequence comes from Morpho helenor, assembly GCA_029227775.1. Lineage (NCBI taxonomy): Eukaryota > Metazoa > Arthropoda > Insecta > Lepidoptera > Nymphalidae > Morpho > Morpho helenor. The sequence continues at coordinate 9,735,099 of JARGCU010000006.1, forward strand.
AACACCTATGGATCATTGGTAAAAAATAAATTAATTATATTTTTTTTGTTTCAGATGCTTCATCAAGCTGGGCCACATCGTCGTCGGGCGTACGTCACGTATGACGTTTTTGTTGCAGAAATATTTGAAAATTCAAGATAACATTAAAATAACAGTTCTTGTTGTTTTAATGTTGCTTAGGTACTATATAATCTCCTTACTTATATAACGATTAAGATAAGAGTTCAGGTTTACTGACATATTTTATAAAAAGAACTAACTAACTAACTACTATGTAACTAACACCTATGGATCATTGATAATAAATAAATTTATTATATATTTTTGTGTTTCAGATGCTTCACCAAGCTGGGCCACATCGTCGTCGGGCGTACGTCACGTATGACGTTTTTGTTGCAGAAATATTTGAAAATTCAAGATTACATTAAAATAACAGTTCTTGTTGTTTTAATGTTGCTTAGGTACTATTTATTGTCCTTATTTATATAACGATTAAGATTAGAGTTAAGGTTTACTGACATATTTTATAAAAAGAACTAACTTACTACTATGTAACTAACACCTATGGATCATTGGTAATAAATAAATTAATTATATTTTTTTTGTTTCAGATGCTTCATCAAGCTGGGCCACATCGTCGTCGGGCGTAGGTCACGTATGACGTTTTTGTTGCAGAAATATTTGAAAATTCAAGATAACATTAAAATAACAGTTCTTGTTGTTTTAATGTTGCTTAGGTACTATTTAATGTCCTTATTTATATAACGATTAAGATTAGAGTTAAGGTTTACTGACATATTTTATAAGAAGAACTAACTTACTACTATGTAACTAACACCTATGGATCATTGGTAATAAATAAATTAATTATATTTTTTTTGTTTCAGATGCTTCATCAAGCTGGGCCACATCGTCGTCGGGCGTAGGTCACGTATGACGTTTTTGTTGCAGAAATATTTGAAAATTCAAGATAACATTAAAATAACAGTTCTTGTTGTTTTAATGTTGCTTAGGTACTATATAATGTCCCTATTTATATAACGATTAAGATTAGAGTTAAGGTTTACTGACATATTTTATAAGAAGAACTAACTTACTACTATGTAACTAACACCTATGGATCATTGGTAATAAATAAATTAATTATATTTTTTTTGTTTCAGATGCTTCATCAAGCTGGGCTTCATCGTCGTCGGGCGTACGTCACGTATGACGTTTTTGTTGCAGAAATATTTGAAAATTCAAGATAACATTAAAATAACAGTTCTTGTTGTTTTAATGTTGCTTAGGTACTATATAATGTCCTTATTTATATAACGATTAAGATTAGAGTTAAGGTTTACTGACATATTTTATAAGAAGAACTAACTTACTACTATGTAACTAACACCTATGGATCATTGGTAATAAATAAATTAATTATATTTTTTTTGTTTCAGATGCTTCATCAAGCTGGGCCACATCGTCGTCGGGCGTACGTCACGTATGACGTTTTTGTTGCAGAAATATTTGAAAATTCAAGATAACATTAAAATAACAGTTCTTGTTGTTTTAATGTTGCTTAGGTACTATATAATCTCCTTACTTATATAACGATTAAGATTAGAGTTAAGGTTTACTGACATATTTTATAAGAAGAACTAACTTACTACTATGTAACTAACACCTATGGATCATTGGTAAAAAATAAATTAATTATATTTTTTTTGTTTCAGATGCTTCATCAAGCTGGGCCACATCGTCGTCGGGCGTAGGTCACGTATGACGTTTTTGTTGCAGAAATATTTGAAAATTCAAGATAACATTAAAATAACAGTTCTTGTTGTTTTAATGTTGCTTAGGTACTATATAATGTCCCTATTTATATAACGATTAAGATTAGAGTTAAGGTTTACTGACATATTTTATAAGAAGAACTAACTTACTACTATGTAACTAACACCTATGGATCATTGGTAATAAATAAATTAATTATATTTTTTTTGTTTCAGATGCTTCATCAAGCTGGGCTTCATCGTCGTCGGGCGTACGTCACGTATGACGTTTTTGTTGCAGAAATATTTGAAAATTCAAGATAACATTAAAATAACAGTTCTTGTTGTTTTAATGTTGCTTAGGTACTATATAATGTCCTTATTTATATAACGATTAAGATTAGAGTTAAGGTTTACTGACATATTTTATAAGAAGAACTAACTTACTACTATGTAACTAACACCTATGGATCATTGGTAATAAATAAATTAATTATATTTTTTTTGTTTCAGATGCTTCATCAAGCTGGGCCACATCGTCGTCGGGCGTACGTCACGTATGACGTTTTTGTTGCAGAAATATTTGAAAATTCAAGATAACATTAAAATAACAGTTCTTGTTGTTTTAATGTTGCTTAGGTACTATATAATCTCCTTACTTATATAACGATTAAGATTAGAGTTAAGGTTTACTGACATATTTTATAAGAAGAACTAACTTACTACTATGTAACTAACACCTATGGATCATTGGTAAAAAATAAATTAATTATATTTTTTTTGTTTCAGATGCTTCATCAAGCTGGGCCACATCGTCGTCGGGCGTACGTCACGTATGACGTTTTTGTTGCAGAAATATTTGAAAATTCAAGATAACATTAAAATAACAGTTCTTGTTGTTTTAATGTTGCTTAGGTACTATATAATCTCCTTACTTATATAACGATTAAGATAAGAGTTCAGGTTTACTGACATATTTTATAAAAAGAACTAACTAACTAACTACTATGTAACTAACACCTATGGATCATTGATAATAAATAAATTTATTATATATTTTTGTGTTTCAGATGCTTCACCAAGCTGGGCCACATCGTCGTCGGGCGTACGTCACGTATGACGTTTTTGTTGCAGAAATATTTGAAAATTCAAGATTACATTAAAATAACAGTTCTTGTTGTTTTAATGTTGCTTAGGTACTATTTATTGTCCTTATTTATATAACGATTAAGATTAGAGTTAAGGTTTACTGACATATTTTATAAAAAGAACTAACTTACTACTATGTAACTAACACCTATGGATCATTGGTAATAAATAAATTAATTATATTTTTTTTGTTTCAGATGCTTCATCAAGCTGGGCCACATCGTCGTCGGGCGTAGGTCACGTATGACGTTTTTGTTGCAGAAATATTTGAAAATTCAAGATAACATTAAAATAACAGTTCTTGTTGTTTTAATGTTGCTTAGGTACTATTTAATGTCCTTATTTATATAACGATTAAGATTAGAGTTAAGGTTTACTGACATATTTTATAAGAAGAACTAACTTACTACTATGTAACTAACACCTATGGATCATTGGTAATAAATAAATTAATTATATTTTTTTTGTTTCAGATGCTTCATCAAGCTGGGCCACATCGTCGTCGGGCGTACGTCACGTATGACGTTTTTGTTGCAGAAATATTTGAAAATTCAAGATAACATTAAAATAACAGTTCTTGTTTTTTTAATGTTGCTTAGGTACTATATAATGTCCTTATTTATATAACGATTAAGATAAGAGTTAAGGTTTACTGACATATTTTATAAAAAGAACTAACTAACTAACTAACTAATATGTAACTAACACCTATGGATCATTGATAATAAATAAATTAATTATATTTTTTTGTGTTTCAGATGCTTCACCATGCTGGGCTTCATCGTCGTCGGGCGTACGTCACGTATGACGTTTTTGTTGCAGAAATATTTGAAAATTCAAGATAACATTAAAATAACAGTTCTTGTTGTTTTAATGTTGCTTAGGTACTATATAATGTCCTTATTTATATAACGATTAAGATTAGAGTTAAGGTTTACTGACATATTTTATAAGAAGAACTAACTTACTACTATGTAACTAACACCTATGGATCATTGGTAATAAATAAATTAATTATATTTTTTTTGTTTCAGATGCTTCATCAAGCTGGGCCACATCGTCGTCGGGCGTACGTCACGTATGACGTTTTTGTTGCAGAAATATTTGAAAATTCAAGATAACATTAAAATAACAGTTCTTGTTTTTTTAATGTTGCTTAGGTACTATATAATGTCCTTATTTATATAACGATTAAGATTAGAGTTAAGGTTTACTGACATATTTTATAAGAAGAACTAACTTACTACTATGTAACTAACACCTATGGATCATTGGTAATAAATAAATTAATTATATTTTTTTTGTTTCAGATGCTTCATCAAGCTGGGCCACATCGTCGTCGGGCGTACGTCACGTATGACGTTTTTGTTGCAGAAATATTTGAAAATTCAAGATAACATTAAAATAACAGTTCTTGTTGTTTTAATGTTGCTTAGGTACTATATTATCTCCTTACTTATATAACGATTAAGATAAGAGTTCAGGTTTACTGACATATTTTATAAAAAGAACTAACTAACTAACTACTATGTAACTAACACCTATGGATCATTGATAATAAATAAATTTATTATATATTTTTGTGTTTCAGATGCTTCACCAAGCTGGGCCACATCGTCGTCGGGCGTACGTCACGTATGACGTTTTTGTTGCAGAAATATTTGAAAATTCAAGATTACATTAAAATAACAGTTCTTGTTGTTTTAATGTTGCTTAGGTACTATTTATTGTCCTTATTTATATAACGATTAAGATTAGAGTTAAGGTTTACTGACATATTTTATAAGAAGAACTAACTTACTACTATGTAACTAACACCTATGGATCATTGGTAATAAATAAATTAATTATATTTTTTTTGTTTCAGATGCTTCATCAAGCTGGGCCACATCGTCGTCGGGCGTAGGTCACGTATGACGTTTTTGTTGCAGAAATATTTGAAAATTCAAGATAACATTAAAATAACAGTTCTTGTTGTTTTAATGTTGCTTAGGTACTATATAATGTCCTTATTTATATAACGATTAAGATTAGAGTTAAGGTTTACTGACATATTTTATAAGAAGAACTAACTTACTACTATGTAACTAACACCTATGGATCATTGGTAATAAATAAATTAATTATATTTTTTTTGTTTCAGATGCTTCATCAAGCTGGGCCACATCGTCGTCGGGCGTACGTCACGTATGACGTTTTTGTTGCAGAAATATTTGAAAATTCAAGATAACATTAAAATAACAGTTCTTGTTTTTTTTAATGTTGCTTAGGTACTATATAATGTCCTTATTTATATAACGATTAAGATTAGAGTTAAGGTTTACTGACATATTTTATAAAAAGAACTAACTAACTAACTAACTAATATGTAACTAACACCTATGGATCATTGATAATAAATAAATTAATTATATTTTTTTGTGTTTCAGACGCTTCACCAAGCTGGGCCACATTGTCGTCGGGCGTACGTCACGTATGACGTTTTTGTTGCAGAAATATTTGAAAATTCAAGATAACATTAAAATAACAGTTCTTGTTGTTTTAATGTTGCTTAGGTACTATATAATGTCCTTATTTATATAACGATTAAGATTAGAGTTAAGGTTTACTGACATATTTTATAAAAAGAACTAACTAACTAACTACTATGTAACTAACAACTATGGATCATTGATAATAAATAAATTTATTATATATTTTTGTGTTTCAGATGCTTCATCAAGCTGGGCCACATCGTCGTCGGGCGTACGTCACGTATGACGTTTTTGTTGCAGAAATATTTGAAAATTCAAGATAACATTAAAATAACAGTTCTTGTTTTTTTTAATGTTGCTTAGGTACTATATAATGTCCTTATTTATATAACGATTAAGATTAGAGTTAAGGTTTACTGACATATTTTATAAAAAGAACTAACTAACTAACTAACTAATATGTAACTAACACCTATGGATCATTGATAATAAATAAATTAATTATATTTTTTTGTGTTTCAGATGCTTCACCAAGCTGGGCCACATCGTCGTGGGGCGTACGTCACGTATGACGTTTTTGTTGCAGAAATATTTGAAAATTCAAGATTACATTAAAATAACAGTTCTTGTTGTTTTAATGTTGCTTAGGTACTATATAATGTCCTTATTTATATAACGATTAAGATTAGAGTTAAGGTTTACTGACATATTTTATAAGAAGAACTAACTTACTACTATGTAACTAACACCTATGGATCATTGGTAATAAATAAATTAATTATATTTTTTTTGTTTCAGATGCTTCATCAAGCTGGGCTTCATCGTCGTCGGGCGTACGTCACGTATGACGTTTTTGTTGCAGAAATATTTGAAAATTCAAGATAACATTAAAATAACAGTTCTTGTTGTTTTAATGTTGCTTAGGTACTATATAATGTCCTTATTTATATAACGATTAAGATTAGAGTTAAGGTTTACTGACATATTTTATAAGAAGAACTAACTTACTACTATGTAACTAACACCTATGGATCATTGGTAATAAATAAATTAATTATATTTTTTTTGTTTCAGATGCTTCATCAAGCTGGGCCACATCGTCGTCGGGCGTACGTCACGTATGACGTTTTTGTTGCAGAAATATTTGAAAATTCAAGATAACATTAAAATAACAGTTCTTGTTTTTTTAATGTTGCTTAGGTACTATATAATGTCCTTATTTATATAACGATTAAGATTAGAGTTAAGGTTTACTGACATATTTTATAAGAAGAACTAACTTACTACTATGTAACTAACACCTATGGATCATTGGTAATAAATAAATTAATTATATTTTTTTTGTTTCAGATGCTTCATCAAGCTGGGCTTCATCGTCGTCGGGCGTACGTCACGTATGACGTTTTTGTTGCAGAAATATTTGAAAATTCAAGATAACATTAAAATAACAGTTCTTGTTGTTTTAATGTTGCTTAGGTACTATATAATGTCCTTATTTATATAACGATTAAGATTAGAGTTAAGGTTTACTGACATATTTTATAAGAAGAACTAACTTACTACTATGTAACTAACACCTATGGATCATTGGTAATAAATAAATTAATTATATTTTTTTTGTTTCAGATGCTTCATCAAGCTGGGCCACATCGTCGTCGGGCGTACGTCACGTATGACGTTTTTGTTGCAGAAATATTTGAAAATTCAAGATAACATTAAAATAACAGTTCTTGTTGTTTTAATGTTGCTTAGGTACTATATAATCTCCTTACTTATATAACGATTAAGATTAGAGTTAAGGTTTACTGACATATTTTATAAGAAGAACTAACTTACTACTATGTAACTAACACCTATGGATCATTGGTAAAAAATAAATTAATTATATTTTTTTTGTTTCAGATGCTTCATCAAGCTGGGCCACATCGTCGTCGGGCGTACGTCACGTATGACGTTTTTGTTGCAGAAATATTTGAAAATTCAAGATAACATTAAAATAACAGTTCTTGTTGTTTTAATGTTGCTTAGGTACTATATAATCTCCTTACTTATATAACGATTAAGATAAGAGTTAAGGTTTACTGACATATTTTATAAAAAGAACTAACTAACTAACTAATATGTAACTAACACCTATGGATCATTGATAATAAATAAATTAATTATATTTTTTTGTGTTTCAGACGCTTCACCAAGCTGGGCTTCATCGTCGTCGGGCGTAGGTCACGTATGACGTTTTTGTTGCAGAAATATTTGAAAATTCAAGATAACATTAAAATAACAGTTCTTGTTGTTTTAATGTTGCTTAGGTACTATATAATGTCCTTATTTATATAACGATTAAGATTAGAGTTAAGGTTTACTGACATATTTTATAAGAAGAACTAACTTACTACTATGTAACTAACACCTATGGATCATTGGTAATAAATAAATTAATTATATTTTTTTTGTTTCAGATGCTTCATCAAGCTGGGCCACATCGTCGTCGGGCGTACGTCACGTATGACGTTTTTGTTGCAGAAATATTTGAAAATTCAAGATAACATTAAAATAACAGTTCTTGTTTTTTTAATGTTGCTTAGGTACTATATAATGTCCTTATTTATATAACGATTAAGATTAGAGTTAAGGTTTACTGACATATTTTATAAGAAGAACTAACTTACTACTATGTAACTAACACCTATGGATCATTGGTAATAAATAAATTAATTATATTTTTTTTGTTTCAGATGCTTCATCAAGCTGGGCCACATCGTCGTCGGGCGTACGTCACGTATGACGTTTTTGTTGCAGAAATATTTGAAAATTCAAGATAACATTAAAATAACAGTTCTTGTTGTTTTAATGTTGCTTAGGTACTATATTATCTCCTTACTTATATAACGATTAAGATAAGAGTTCAGGTTTACTGACATATTTTATAAAAAGAACTAACTAACTAACTACTATGTAACTAACACCTATGGATCATTGATAATAAATAAATTTATTATATATTTTTGTGTTTCAGATGCTTCACCAAGCTGGGCCACATCGTCGTCGGGCGTACGTCACGTATGACGTTTTTGTTGCAGAAATATTTGAAAATTCAAGATTACATTAAAATAACAGTTCTTGTTGTTTTAATGTTGCTTAGGTACTATTTATTGTCCTTATTTATATAACGATTAAGATTAGAGTTAAGGTTTACTGACATATTTTATAAAAAGAACTAACTTACTACTATGTAACTAACACCTATGGATCATTGGTAATAAATAAATTAATTATATTTTTTTTGTTTCAGATGCTTCATCAAGCTGGGCCACATCGTCGTCGGGCGTAGGTCACGTATGACGTTTTTGTTGCAGAAATATTTGAAAATTCAAGATAACATTAAAATAACAGTTCTTGTTGTTTTAATGTTGCTTAGGTACTATATAATGTCCTTATTTATATAACGATTAAGATTAGAGTTAAGGTTTACTGACATATTTTATAAGAAGAACTAACTTACTACTATGTAACTAACACCTATGGATCATTGGTAATAAATAAATTAATTATATTTTTTTTGTTTCAGATGCTTCATCAAGCTGGGCCACATCGTCGTCGGGCGTACGTCACGTATGACGTTTTTGTTGCAGAAATATTTGAAAATTCAAGATAACATTAAAATAACAGTTCTTGTTTTTTTAATGTTGCTTAGGTACTATATAATGTCCTTATTTATATAACGATTAAGATAAGAGTTAAGGTTTACTGACATATTTTATAAAAAGAACTAACTAACTAACTAACTAATATGTAACTAACACCTATGGATCATTGATAATAAATAAATTAATTATATTTTTTTGTGTTTCAGATGCTTCACCATGCTGGGCTTCATCGTCGTCGGGCGTACGTCACGTATGACGTTTTTGTTGCAGAAATATTTGAAAATTCAAGATAACATTAAAATAACAGTTCTTGTTGTTTTAATGTTGCTTAGGTACTATATAATGTCCTTATTTATATAACGATTAAGATTAGAGTTAAGGTTTACTGACATATTTTATAAGAAGAACTAACTTACTACTATGTAACTAACACCTATGGATCATTGGTAATAAATAAATTAATTATATTTTTTTTGTTTCAGATGCTTCATCAAGCTGGGCCACATCGTCGTCGGGCGTACGTCACGTATGACGTTTTTGTTGCAGAAATATTTGAAAATTCAAGATAACATTAAAATAACAGTTCTTGTTTTTTTAATGTTGCTTAGGTACTATATAATGTCCTTATTTATATAACGATTAAGATTAGAGTTAAGGTTTACTGACATATTTTATAAGAAGAACTAACTTACTACTATGTAACTAACACCTATGGATCATTGGTAATAAATAAATTAATTATATTTTTTTTGTTTCAGATGCTTCATCAAGCTGGGCCACATCGTCGTCGGGCGTACGTCACGTATGACGTTTTTGTTGCAGAAATATTTGAAAATTCAAGATAACATTAAAATAACAGTTCTTGTTGTTTTAATGTTGCTTAGGTACTATATTATCTCCTTACTTATATAACGATTAAGATAAGAGTTCAGGTTTACTGACATATTTTATAAAAAGAACTAACTAACTAACTACTATGTAACTAACACCTATGGATCATTGATAATAAATAAATTTATTATATATTTTTGTGTTTCAGATGCTTCACCAAGCTGGGCCACATCGTCGTCGGGCGTACGTCACGTATGACGTTTTTGTTGCAGAAATATTTGAAAATTCAAGATTACATTAAAATAACAGTTCTTGTTGTTTTAATGTTGCTTAGGTACTATTTATTGTCCTTATTTATATAACGATTAAGATTAGAGTTAAGGTTTACTGACATATTTTATAAGAAGAACTAACTTACTACTATGTAACTAACACCTATGGATCATTGGTAATAAATAAATTAATTATATTTTTTTTGTTTCAGATGCTTCATCAAGCTGGGCCACATCGTCGTCGGGCGTAGGTCACGTATGACGTTTTTGTTGCAGAAATATTTGAAAATTCAAGATAACATTAAAATAACAGTTCTTGTTGTTTTAATGTTGCTTAGGTACTATATAATGTCCTTATTTATATAACGATTAAGATTAGAGTTAAGGTTTACTGACATATTTTATAAGAAGAACTAACTTACTACTATGTAACTAACACCTATGGATCATTGGTAATAAATAAATTAATTATATTTTTTTTGTTTCAGATGCTTCATCAAGCTGGGCCACATCGTCGTCGGGCGTACGTCACGTATGACGTTTTTGTTGCAGAAATATTTGAAAATTCAAGATAACATTAAAATAACAGTTCTTGTTTTTTTTAATGTTGCTTAGGTACTATATAATGTCCTTATTTATATAACGATTAAGATTAGAGTTAAGGTTTACTGACATATTTTATAAAAAGAACTAACTAACTAACTAACTAATATGTAACTAACACCTATGGATCATTGATAATAAATAAATTAATTATATTTTTTTGTGTTTCAGACGCTTCACCAAGCTGGGCCACATTGTCGTCGGGCGTACGTCACGTATGACGTTTTTGTTGCAGAAATATTTGAAAATTCAAGATAACATTAAAATAACAGTTCTTGTTGTTTTAATGTTGCTTAGGTACTATATAATGTCCTTATTTATATAACGATTAAGATTAGAGTTAAGGTTTACTGACATATTTTATAAAAAGAACTAACTAACTAACTACTATGTAACTAACAACTATGGATCATTGATAATAAATAAATTTATTATATATTTTTGTGTTTCAGATGCTTCATCAAGCTGGGCCACATCGTCGTCGGGCGTACGTCACGTATGACGTTTTTGTTGCAGAAATATTTGAAAATTCAAGATAACATTAAAATAACAGTTCTTGTTTTTTTTAATGTTGCTTAGGTACTATATAATGTCCTTATTTATATAACGATTAAGATTAGAGTTAAGGTTTACTGACATATTTTATAAAAAGAACTAACTAACTAACTAACTAATATGTAACTAACACCTATGGATCATTGATAATAAATAAATTAATTATATTTTTTTGTGTTTCAGATGCTTCACCAAGCTGGGCCACATCGTCGTGGGGCGTACGTCACGTATGACGTTTTTGTTGCAGAAATATTTGAAAATTCAAGATTACATTAAAATAACAGTTCTTGTTGTTTTAATGTTGCTTAGGTACTATATAATGTCCTTATTTATATAACGATTAAGATTAGAGTTAAGGTTTACTGACATATTTTATAAGAAGAACTAACTTACTACTATGTAACTAACACCTATGGATCATTGGTAATAAATAAATTAATTATATTTTTTTTGTTTCAGATGCTTCATCAAGCTGGGCTTCATCGTCGTCGGGCGTACGTCACGTATGACGTTTTTGTTGCAGAAATATTTGAAAATTCAAGATAACATTAAAATAACAGTTCTTGTTGTTTTAATGTTGCTTAGGTACTATATAATGTCCTTATTTATATAACGATTAAGATTAGAGTTAAGGTTTACTGACATATTTTATAAGAAGAACTAACTTACTACTATGTAACTAACACCTATGGATCATTGGTAATAAATAAATTAATTATATTTTTTTTGTTTCAGATGCTTCATCAAGCTGGGCCACATCGTCGTCGGGCGTACGTCACGTATGACGTTTTTGTTGCAGAAATATTTGAAAATTCAAGATAACATTAAAATAACAGTTCTTGTTGTTTTAATGTTGCTTAGGTACTATATTATCTCCTTACTTATATAACGATTAAGATAAGAGTTCAGGTTTACTGACATATTTTATAAAAAGAACTAACTAACTAACTACTATGTAACTAACACCTATGGATCATTGATAATAAATAAATTTATTATATATTTTTGTGTTTCAGATGCTTCACCAAGCTGGGCCACATCGTCGTCGGGCGTACGTCACGTATGACGTTTTTGTTGCAGAAATATTTGAAAATTCAAGATTACATTAAAATAACAGTTCTTGTTGTTTTAATGTTGCTTAGGTACTATTTATTGTCCTTATTTATATAACGATTAAGATTAGAGTTAAGGTTTACTGACATATTTTATAAAAAGAACTAACTTACTACTATGTAACTAACACCTATGGATCATTGGTAATAAATAAATTAATTATATTTTTTTTGTTTCAGATGCTTCATCAAGCTGGGCCACATCGTCGTCGGGCGTAGGTCACGTATGACGTTTTTGTTGCAGAAATATTTGAAAATTCAAGATAACATTAAAATAACAGTTCTTGTTGTTTTAATGTTGCTTAGGTACTATATAATGTCCCTATTTATATAACGATTAAGATTAGAGTTAAGGTTTACTGACATATTTTATAAGAAGAACTAACTTACTACTATGTAACTAACACCTATGGATCATTGGTAATAAATAAATTAATTATATTTTTTTTGTTTCAGATGCTTCATCAAGCTGGGCCACATCGTCGTCGGGCGTACGTCACGTATGACGTTTTTGTTGCAGAAATATTTGAAAATTCAAGATAACATTAAAATAACAGTTCTTGTTTTTTTAATGTTGCTTAGGTACTATATAATGTCCTTATTTATATAACGATTAAGATTAGAGTTAAGGTTTACTGACATATTTTATAAGAAGAACTAACTTACTACTATGTAACTAACACCTATGGATCATTGGTAATAAATAAATTAATTATATTTTTTTTGTTTCAGATGCTTCATCAAGCTGGGCCACATCGTCGTCGGGCGTACGTCACGTATGACGTTTTTGTTGCAGAAATATTTGAAAATTCAAGATAACATTAAAATAACAGTTCTTGTTGTTTTAATGTTGCTTAGGTACTATATAATCTCCTTACTTATATAACGATTAAGATAATAGTTAAGGTTTACTGACATATTTTATAAAAAGAACTAACTAACTAACTACTATGTAACTAACAACTATGGATCATTGATAATAAATAAATTTATTATATATTTTTGTGTTTCAGATGCTTCATCAAGCTGGGCCACATCGTCGTCAGGCGTACGTCACGTATGACGTTTTTGTTGCAGAAATATTTGAAAATTCAAGATAACATTAAAATAACAGTTCTTGTTTTTTTTAATGTTGCTTAGGTACTATATAATGTCCTTATTTATATAACGATTAAGATTAGAGTTAAGGTTTACTGACATATTTTATAAAAAGAACTAACTAACTAACTAACTAATATGTAACTAACACCTATGGATCATTGATAATAAATAAATTAATTATATTTTTTTGTGTTTCAGATGCTTCACCAAGCTGGGCCACATCGTCGTGGGGCGTACGTCACGTATGACGTTTTTGTTGCAGAAATATTTGAAAATTCAAGATTACATTAAAATAACAGTTCTTGTTGTTTTAATGTTGCTTAGGTACTATATAATGTCCTTATTTATATAACGATTAAGATTAGAGTTAAGGTTTACTGACATATTTTATAAGAAGAACTAACTTACTACTATGTAACTAACACCTATGGATCATTGGTAAAAAATAAATTAATTATATTTTTTTTGTTTCAGATGCTTCATCAAGCTGGGCCACATCGTCGTCGGGCGTACGTCACGTATGACGTTTTTGTTGCAGAAATATTTGAAAATTCAAGATAACATTAAAATAACAGTTCTTGTTGTTTTAATGTTGCTTAGGTACTATATAATCTCCTTACTTATATAACGATTAAGATAAGAGTTAAGGTTTACTGACATATTTTATAAAAAGAACTAACTAACTAACTAATATGTAACTAACACCTATGGATCATTGATAATAAATAAATTAATTATATTTTTTTGTGTTTCAGACGCTTCATCAAGCTGGGCCACATCGTCGTCGGGCGTACGTCACGTATGACGTTTTTGTTGCAGAAATATTTGAAAATTCAAGATAACATTAAAATAACAGTTCTTGTTTTTTTAATGTTGCTTAGGTACTATATAATGTCCTTATTTATATAACGATTAAGATTAGAGTTAAGGTTTACTGACATATTTTATAAGAAGAACTAACTTACTACTATGTAACTAACACCTATGGATCATTGGTAATAAATAAATTAATTATATTTTTTTTGTTTCAGATGCTTCATCAAGCTGGGCCACATCGTCGTCGGGCGTACGTCACGTATGACGTTTTTGTTGCAGAAATATTTGAAAATTCAAGATAACATTAAAATAACAGTTCTTGTTGTTTTAATGTTGCTTAGGTACTATATAATCTCCTTACTTATATAACGATTAAGATAAGAGTTAAGGTTTACTGACATATTTTATAAAAAGAACTAACTAACTAACTACTATGTAACTAACAACTATGGATCATTGATAATAAATAAATTTATTATATATTTTTGTGTTTCAGATGCTTCATCAAGCTGGGCCACATCGTCGTCGGGCGTACGTCACGTATGACGTTTTTGTTGCAGAAATATTTGAAAATTCAAGATAACATTAAAATAACAGTTCTTGTTTTTTTTAATGTTGCTTAGGTACTATATAATGTCCTTATTTATATAACGATTAAGATTAGAGTTAAGGTTTACTGACATATTTTATAAGAAGAACTAACTTACTACTATGTAACTAACACCTATGGATCATTGATAATAAATAAATTAATTATATTTTTTTGTGTTTCAGATGCTTCACCAAGCTGGGCCACATCGTCGTGGGGCGTACGTCACGTATGACGTTTTTGTTGCAGAAATATTTGAAAATTCAAGATTACATTAAAATAACAGTTCTTGTTGTTTTAATGTTGCTTAGGTACTATATAATGTCCTTATTTATATAACGATTAAGATTAGAGTTAAGGTTTACTGACATATTTTATAAGAAGAACTAACTTACTACTATGTAACTAACACCTATGGATCATTGGTAAAAAATAAATTAATTATATTTTTTTTGTTTCAGATGCTTCATCAAGCTGGGCCACATCGTCGTCGGGCGTACGTCACGTATGACGTTTTTGTTGCAGAAATATTTGAAAATTCAAGATAACATTAAAATAACAGTTCTTGTTGTTTTAATGTTGCTTAGGTACTATATAATCTCCTTACTTATATAACGATTAAGATAAGAGTTAAGGTTTACTGACATATTTTATAAAAAGAACTAACTAACTAACTAATATGTAACTAACACCTATGGATCATTGATAATAAATAAATTAATTATATTTTTTTGTGTTTCAGACGCTTCATCAAGCTGGGCCACATCGTCGTCGGGCGTACGTCACGTATGACGTTTTTGTTGCAGAAATATTTGAAAATTCAAGATAACATTAAAATAACAGTTCTTGTTTTTTTAATGTTGCTTAGGTACTATATAATGTCCTTATTTATATAACGATTAAGATTAGAGTTAAGGTTTACTGACATATTTTATAAGAAGAACTAACTTACTACTATGTAACTAACACCTATGGATCATTGGTAATAAATAAATTAATTATATTTTTTTTGTTTCAGATGCTTCATCAAGCTGGGCCACATCGTCGTCGGGCGTACGTCACGTATGACGTTTTTGTTGCAGAAATATTTGAAAATTCAAGATAACATTAAAATAACAGTTCTTGTTGTTTTAATGTTGCTTAGGTACTATATAATCTCCTTACTTATATAACGATTAAGATAAGAGTTAAGGTTTACTGACATATTTTATAAAAAGAACTAACTAACTAACTACTATGTAACTAACAACTATGGATCATTGATAATAAATAAATTTATTATATATTTTTGTGTTTCAGATGCTTCATCAAGCTGGGCCACATCGTCGTCGGGCGTACGTCACGTATGACGTTTTTGTTGCAGAAATATTTGAAAATTCAAGATAACATTAAAATAACAGTTCTTGTTTTTTTTAATGTTGCTTAGGTACTATATAATGTCCTTATTTATATAACGATTAAGATTAGAGTTAAGGTTTACTGACATATTTTATAAAAAGAACTAACTAACTAACTACTATGTAACTAACAACTATGGATCATTGATAATAAATAAATTTATTATATATTTTTGTGTTTCAGATGCTTCATCAAGCTGGGCCACATCGTCGTCGGGCGTACGTCACGTATGACGTTTTTGTTGCAGAAATATTTGAAAATTCAAGATAACATTAAAATAACAGTTCTTGTTGTTTTAATGTTGCTTAGGTACTATATAATGTCCTTATTTATATAACGATTAAGATTAGAGTTAAGGTTTACTGACATATTTTATAAGAAGAACTAACTTACTACTATGTAACTAACACCTATGGATCATTGGTAATAAATAAATTAATTATATTTTTTTTGTTTCAGATGCTTCATCAAGCTGGGCCACATCGTCGTCGGGCGTACGTCACGTATGACGTTTTTGTTGCAGAAATATTTGAAAATTCAAGATAACATTAAAATAACAGTTCTTGTTTTTTTAATGTTGCTTAGGTACTATATAATGTCCTTATTTATATAACGATTAAGATTAGAGTTAAGGTTTACTGACATATTTTATAAGAAGAACTAACTTACTACTATGTAACTAACACCTATGGATCATTGGTAATAAATAAATTAATTATATTTTTTTTGTTTCAGATGCTTCATCAAGCTGGGCCACATCGTCGTCGGGCGTACGTCACGTATGACGTTTTTGTTGCAGAAATATTTGAAAATTCAAGATAACATTAAAATAACAGTTCTTGTTGTTTTAATGTTGCTTAGGTACTATATTATCTCCTTACTTATATAACGATTAAGATAAGAGTTCAGGTTTACTGACATATTTTATAAAAAGAACTAACTAACTAACTACTATGTAACTAACACCTATGGATCATTGATAATAAATAAATTTATTATATATTTTTGTGTTTCAGATGCTTCACCAAGCTGGGCCACATCGTCGTCGGGCGTACGTCACGTATGACGTTTTTGTTGCAGAAATATTTGAAAATTCAAGATTACATTAAAATAACAGTTCTTGTTGTTTTAATGTTGCTTAGGTACTATTTATTGTCCTTATTTATATAACGATTAAGATTAGAGTTAAGGTTTACTGACATATTTTATAAGAAGAACTAACTTACTACTATGTAACTAACACCTATGGATCATTGGTAATAAATAAATTAATTATATTTTTTTTGTTTCAGATGCTTCATCAAGCTGGGCCACATCGTCGTCGGGCGTAGGTCACGTATGACGTTTTTGTTGCAGAAATATTTGAAAATTCAAGATAACATTAAAATAACAGTTCTTGTTGTTTTAATGTTGCTTAGGTACTATATAATGTCCTTATTTATATAACGATTAAGATTAGAGTTAAGGTTTACTGACATATTTTATAAGAAGAACTAACTTACTACTATGTAACTAACACCTATGGATCATTGGTAATAAATAAATTAATTATATTTTTTTTGTTTCAGATGCTTCATCAAGCTGGGCCACATCGTCGTCGGGCGTACGTCACGTATGACGTTTTTGTTGCAGAAATATTTGAAAATTCAAGATAACATTAAAATAACAGTTCTTGTTTTTTTTAATGTTGCTTAGGTACTATATAATGTCCTTATTTATATAACGATTAAGATTAGAGTTAAGGTTTACTGACATATTTTATAAAAAGAACTAACTAACTAACTAACTAATATGTAACTAACACCTATGGATCATTGATAATAAATAAATTAATTATATTTTTTTGTGTTTCAGACGCTTCACCAAGCTGGGCCACATTGTCGTCGGGCGTACGTCACGTATGACGTTTTTGTTGCAGAAATATTTGAAAATTCAAGATAACATTAAAATAACAGTTCTTGTTGTTTTAATGTTGCTTAGGTACTATATAATGTCCTTATTTATATAACGATTAAGATTAGAGTTAAGGTTTACTGACATATTTTATAAAAAGAACTAACTAACTAACTACTATGTAACTAACAACTATGGATCATTGATAATAAATAAATTTATTATATATTTTTGTGTTTCAGATGCTTCATCAAGCTGGGCCACATCGTCGTCGGGCGTACGTCACGTATGACGTTTTTGTTGCAGAAATATTTGAAAATTCAAGATAACATTAAAATAACAGTTCTTGTTTTTTTTAATGTTGCTTAGGTACTATATAATGTCCTTATTTATATAACGATTAAGATTAGAGTTAAGGTTTACTGACATATTTTATAAAAAGAACTAACTAACTAACTAACTAATATGTAACTAACACCTATGGATCATTGATAATAAATAAATTAATTATATTTTTTTGTGTTTCAGATGCTTCACCAAGCTGGGCCACATCGTCGTGGGGCGTACGTCACGTATGACGTTTTTGTTGCAGAAATATTTGAAAATTCAAGATTACATTAAAATAACAGTTCTTGTTGTTTTAATGTTGCTTAGGTACTATATAATGTCCTTATTTATATAACGATTAAGATTAGAGTTAAGGTTTACTGACATATTTTATAAGAAGAACTAACTTACTACTATGTAACTAACACCTATGGATCATTGGTAATAAATAAATTAATTATATTTTTTTTGTTTCAGATGCTTCATCAAGCTGGGCTTCATCGTCGTCGGGCGTACGTCACGTATGACGTTTTTGTTGCAGAAATATTTGAAAATTCAAGATAACATTAAAATAACAGTTCTTGTTGTTTTAATGTTGCTTAGGTACTATATAATGTCCTTATTTATATAACGATTAAGATTAGAGTTAAGGTTTACTGACATATTTTATAAGAAGAACTAACTTACTACTATGTAACTAACACCTATGGATCATTGGTAATAAATAAATTAATTATATTTTTTTTGTTTCAGATGCTTCATCAAGCTGGGCCACATCGTCGTCGGGCGTACGTCACGTATGACGTTTTTGTTGCAGAAATATTTGAAAATTCAAGATAACATTAAAATAACAGTTCTTGTTGTTTTAATGTTGCTTAGGTACTATATTATCTCCTTACTTATATAACGATTAAGATAAGAGTTCAGGTTTACTGACATATTTTATAAAAAGAACTAACTAACTAACTACTATGTAACTAACACCTATGGATCATTGATAATAAATAAATTTATTATATATTTTTGTGTTTCAGATGCTTCACCAAGCTGGGCCACATCGTCGTCGGGCGTACGTCACGTATGACGTTTTTGTTGCAGAAATATTTGAAAATTCAAGATTACATTAAAATAACAGTTCTTGTTGTTTTAATGTTGCTTAGGTACTATTTATTGTCCTTATTTATATAACGATTAAGATTAGAGTTAAGGTTTACTGACATATTTTATAAAAAGAACTAACTTACTACTATGTAACTAACACCTATGGATCATTGGTAATAAATAAATTAATTATATTTTTTTTGTTTCAGATGCTTCATCAAGCTGGGCCACATCGTCGTCGGGCGTAGGTCACGTATGACGTTTTTGTTGCAGAAATATTTGAAAATTCAAGATAACATTAAAATAACAGTTCTTGTTGTTTTAATGTTGCTTAGGTACTATATAATGTCCCTATTTATATAACGATTAAGATTAGAGTTAAGGTTTACTGACATATTTTATAAGAAGAACTAACTTACTACTATGTAACTAACACCTATGGATCATTGGTAATAAATAAATTAATTATATTTTTTTTGTTTCAGATGCTTCATCAAGCTGGGCCACATCGTCGTCGGGCGTACGTCACGTATGACGTTTTTGTTGCAGAAATATTTGAAAATTCAAGATAACATTAAAATAACAGTTCTTGTTTTTTTAATGTTGCTTAGGTACTATATAATGTCCTTATTTATATAACGATTAAGATTAGAGTTAAGGTTTACTGACATATTTTATAAGAAGAACTAACTTACTACTATGTAACTAACACCTATGGATCATTGGTAATAAATAAATTAATTATATTTTTTTTGTTTCAGATGCTTCATCAAGCTGGGCCACATCGTCGTCGGGCGTACGTCACGTATGACGTTTTTGTTGCAGAAATATTTGAAAATTCAAGATAACATTAAAATAACAGTTCTTGTTGTTTTAATGTTGCTTAGGTACTATATAATCTCCTTACTTATATAACGATTAAGATAAGAGTTAAGGTTTACTGACATATTTTATAAAAAGAACTAACTAACTAACTACTATGTAACTAACAACTATGGATCATTGATAATAAATAAATTTATTATATATTTTTGTGTTTCAGATGCTTCATCAAGCTGGGCCACATCGTCGTCGGGCGTACGTCACGTATGACGTTTTTGTTGCAGAAATATTTGAAAATTCAAGATAACATTAAAATAACAGTTCTTGTTTTTTTTAATGTTGCTTAGGTACTATATAATGTCCTTATTTATATAACGATTAAGATTAGAGTTAAGGTTTACTGACATATTTTATAAAAAGAACTAACTAACTAACTAACTAATATGTAACTAACACCTATGGATCATTGATAATAAATAAATTAATTATATTTTTTTGTGTTTCAGATGCTTCACCAAGCTGGGCCACATCGTCGTGGGGCGTACGTCACGTATGACGTTTTTGTTGCAGAAATATTTGAAAATTCAAGATTACATTAAAATAACAGTTCTTGTTGTTTTAATGTTGCTTAGGTACTATATAATGTCCTTATTTATATAACGATTAAGATTAGAGTTAAGGTTTACTGACATATTTTATAAGAAGAACTAACTTACTACTATGTAACTAACACCTATGGATCATTGGTAAAAAATAAATTAATTATATTTTTTTTGTTTCAGATGCTTCATCAAGCTGGGCCACATCGTCGTCGGGCGTACGTCACGTATGACGTTTTTGTTGCAGAAATATTTGAAAATTCAAGATAACATTAAAATAACAGTTCTTGTTGTTTTAATGTTGCTTAGGTACTATATAATCTCCTTACTTATATAACGATTAAGATAAGAGTTAAGGTTTACTGACATATTTTATAAAAAGAACTAACTAACTAACTAATATGTAACTAACACCTATGGATCATTGATAATAAATAAATTAATTATATTTTTTTGTGTTTCAGACGCTTCATCAAGCTGGGCCACATCGTCGTCGGGCGTACGTCACGTATGACGTTTTTGTTGCAGAAATATTTGAAAATTCAAGATAACATTAAAATAACAGTTCTTGTTTTTTTAATGTTGCTTAGGTACTATATAATGTCCTTATTTATATAACGATTAAGATTAGAGTTAAGGTTTACTGACATATTTTATAAGAAGAACTAACTTACTACTATGTAACTAACACCTATGGATCATTGGTAATAAATAAATTAATTATATTTTTTTTGTTTCAGATGCTTCATCAAGCTGGGCCACATCGTCGTCGGGCGTACGTCACGTATGACGTTTTTGTTGCAGAAATATTTGAAAATTCAAGATAACATTAAAATAACAGTTCTTGTTGTTTTAATGTTGCTTAGGTACTATATAATCTCCTTACTTATATAACGATTAAGATAAGAGTTAAGGTTTACTGACATATTTTATAAAAAGAACTAACTAACTAACTACTATGTAACTAACAACTATGGATCATTGATAATAAATAAATTTATTATATATTTTTGTGTTTCAGATGCTTCATCAAGCTGGGCCACATCGTCGTCGGGCGTACGTCACGTATGACGTTTTTGTTGCAGAAATATTTGAAAATTCAAGATAACATTAAAATAACAGTTCTTGTTTTTTTTAATGTTGCTTAGGTACTATATAATGTCCTTATTTATATAACGATTAAGATTAGAGTTAAGGTTTACTGACATATTTTATAAAAAGAACTAACTAACTAACTAACTAATATGTAACTAACACCTATGGATCATTGATAATAAATAAATTAATTATATTTTTTTGTGTTTCAGATGCTTCACCAAGCTGGGCCACATCGTCGTGGGGCGTACGTCACGTATGACGTTTTTGTTGCAGAAATATTTGAAAATTCAAGATTACATTAAAATAACAGTTCTTGTTGTTTTAATGTTGCTTAGGTACTATATAATGTCCTTATTTATAAAACGATTAAGATTAGAGTTAAGGTTTACTGACATATTTTATAAGAAGAACTAACTTACTACTATGTAACTAACACCTATGGATCATTGGTAAAAAATAAATTAATTATATTTTTTTTGTTTCAGATGCTTCATCAAGCTGGGCCACATCGTCGTCGGGCGTACGTCACGTATGACGTTTTTGTTGCAGAAATATTTGAAAATTCAAGATAACATTAAAATAACAGTTCTTGTTGTTTTAATGTTGCTTAGGTACTATATAATCTCCTTACTTATATAACGATTAAGATAAGAGTTAAGGTTTACTGACATATTTTATAAAAAGAACTAACTAACTAACTAATATGTAACTAACACCTATGGATCATTGATAATAAATAAATTAATTATATTTTTTTGTGTTTCAGACGCTTCACCAAGCTGGGCCACATTGTCGTCGGGCGTACGTCACGTATGACGTTTTTGTTGCAGAAATATTTGAAAATTCAAGATAACATTAAAATAACAGTTCTTGTTGTTTTAATGTTGCTTAGGTACTATATAATGTCCTTATTTATATAACGATTAAGATTAGAGTTAAGGTTTACTGACATATTTTATAAGAAGAACTAACTTACTACTATGTAACTAACACCTATGGATCATTGGTAATAAATAAATTAATTATATTTTTTTTGTTTCAGATGCTTCATCAAGCTGGGCCACATCGTCGTCGGGCGTACGTCACGTATGACGTTTTTGTTGCAGAAATATTTCAAAATTCAAGATTACATTAAAATAACAGTTCTTGTTATTTTAATGTTGCTTAGGTACTATATAATGTCCTTATTTATATAACGATCAAGATTAGAGTTAAGGTTTACTGACATATTTTATAAGAAGAACTAACTTACAACTATGTAACTTACACCTATGGATCATTGGTAATAAATATATTTATTATATTTTTTTTTTGTTTTAGATGCTTCATCAAGCTGGGCCACATCGTCGTCGGGCGTACGTCACGTATGACGTTTTTGTTGCAGAAATATTTGAAAATTCAAGATTACATTAAAATAACAGTTCTTGTTGTTTTAATGTTGCTTAGGTACTATATAATGTCCTTATTTATATAACGATTAAGATTAGAGTTAAGGTTTACTGACATATTTTATAAGAAGAACTAACTTACTACTATGTAACTAACACCTATGGATCATTGGTAATAAATAAATTAATTATATTTTTTTTGTTTCAGATGCTTCATCAAGCTGGGCCACATCGTCGTCGGGCGTACGTCACGTATGACGTTTTTGTTGCAGAAATATTTGAAAATTCAAGATAACATTAAAATAACAGTTCTTGTTTTTTTAATGTTGCTTAGGTACTATATAATGTCCTTATTTATATAACGATTTAGATTAGAGTTAAGGTTTACTGACATATTTTATAAAAAGAACTAACTAACTAACTAACTAATATGTAACTAACACCTATGGATCATTGATAATAAATAAATTAATTATATTTTTTTGTGTTTCAGATGCTTCACCAAGCTGGGCCACATCGTCGTCGGGCGTACGTCACGTATGACGTTTTTGTTGCAGAAATATTTGAAAATTCAAGATAACATTAAAATAACAGTTCTTGTTGTTTTAATGTTGCTTAGGTACTATATAATCTCCTTACTTATATAACGATTAAGATAAGAGTTCAGGTTTACTGACATATTTTATAAAAAGAACTAACTAACTAACTACTATGTAACTAACACCTATGGATCATTGATAATAAATAAATTTATTATATATTTTTGTGTTTCAGATGCTTCACCAAGCTGGGCCACATCGTCGTCGGGCGTACGTCACGTATGACGTTTTTGTTGCAGAAATATTTGAAAATTCAAGGGTACATTAAAATAACAGTTCTTGTTGTTTTAATGTTGCTTAGGTACTATATAATGTCCTTATTTATATAACGATTAAGATTAGAGTTAAGGTTTACTGACATATTTTATAAGAAGAACTAACTTACTACTATGTAACTAACACCTATGGATCATTGGTAATAAATAAATTAATTATATTTTTTTTGTTTCAGATGCTTCATCAAGCTGGGCCACATCGTCGTCGGGCGTAGGTCACGTATGACGTTTTTGTTGCAGAAATATTTGAAAATTCAAGATAACATTAAAATAACAGTTCTTGTTGTTTTAATGTTGCTTAGGTACTATATAATGTCCTTATTTATATAACGATTAAGATTAGAGTTAAGGTTTACTGACATATTTTATAAGAAGAACTAACTTACTACTATGTAACTAACACCTATGGATCATTGGTAATAAATAAATTAATTATATTTTTTTTGTTTCAGATGCTTCATCAAGCTGGGCCACATCGTCGTCGGGCGTACGTCACGTATGACGTTTTTGTTGCAGAAATATTTGAAAATTCAAGATAACATTAAAATAACAGTTCTTGTTTTTTTAATGTTGCTTAGGTACTATATAATGTCCTTATTTATATAACGATTAAGATTAGAGTTAAGGTTTACTGACATATTTTATAAGAAGAACTAACTTACTACTATGTAACTAACACCTATGGATCATTGGTAATAAATAAATTAATTATATTTTTTTTGTTTCAGATGCTTCATCAAGCTGGGCCACATCGTCGTCGGGCGTACGTCACGTATGACGTTTTTGTTGCAGAAATATTTGAAAATTCAAGATAACATTAAAATAACAGTTCTTGTTGTTTTAATGTTGCTTAGGTACTATATAATCTCCTTACTTATATAACGATTAAGATAAGAGTTAAGGTTTACTGACATATTTTATAAAAAGAACTAACTAACTAACTAACTAATATGTAACTAACACCTATGGATCATTGATAATAAATAAATTAATTATATTTTTTTGTGTTTCAGATGCTTCACCAAGCTGGGCCACATCGTCGTGGGGCGTACGTCACGTATGACGTTTTTGTTGCAGAAATATTTGAAAATTCAAGATAACATTAAAATAACAGTTCTTGTTGTTTTAATGTTGCTTAGGTACTATATAATCTCCTTACTTATATAACGATTAAGATTAGAGTTAAGGTTTACTGACATATTTTATAAGAAGAACTAACTTACTACTATGTAACTAACACCTATGGATCATTGGTAATAAATAAATTAATTATATTTTTTTTGTTTCAGATGCTTCATCAAGCTGGGCCACATCGTCGTCGGGCGTACGTCACGTATGACGTTTTTGTTGCAGAAATATTTGAAAATTCAAGATAACATTAAAATAACAGTTCTTGTTGTTTTAATGTTGCTTAGGTACTATATAATGTCCTTATTTATATAACGATTAAGATTAGAGTTAAGGTTTACTGACATATTTTATAAGAAGAACTAACTTACTACTATGTAACTAACACCTATGGATCATTGGTAATAAATAAATTAATTATATTTTTTTTGTTTCAGATGCTTCATCAAGCTGGGCCACATCGTCGTCGGGCGTACGTCACGTATGACGTTTTTGTTGCAGAAATATTTGAAAATTCAAGATAACATTAAAATAACAGTTCTTGTTTTTTTAATGTTGCTTAGGTACTATATAATGTCCTTATTTATATAACGATTAAGATTAGAGTAAAGGTTTACTGACATATTTTATAAAAAGAACTAACTAACTAACTAACTAATATGTAACTAACACCTATGGATCATTGATAATAAATAAATTAATTATATTTTTTTGTGTTTCAGACGCTTCACCAAGCTGGGCCACATTGTCGTCGGGCGTACGTCACGTATGACGTTTTTGTTGCAGAAATATTTGAAAATTCAAGATAACATTAAAATAACAGTTCTTGTTGTTTTAATGTTGCTTAGGTACTATATAATGTCCTTATTTATATAACGATTAAGATTAGAGTTAAGGTTTACTGACATATTTTATAAGAAGAACTAACTTACTACTATGTAACTAACACCTATGGATCATTGGTAATAAATAAATTAATTATATTTTTTTTGTTTCAGATGCTTCATCAAGCTGGGCCACATCGTCGTCGGGCGTACGTCACGTATGACGTTTTTGTTGCAGAAATATTTGAAAATTCAAGATAACATTAAAATAACAGTTCTTGTTTTTTTAATGTTGCTTAGGTACTATTTATTGTCCTTATTTATATAACGATTAAGATTAGAGTTAAGGTTTACTGACATATTTTATAAGAAGAACTAACTAACTACTATGTAACTAACACCTATGGATCATTGGTAATAAATAAATTTATTATATTTTTTTTTGTTTCAGATGCTTCATCAAGCTGGGCCACATCGTCGTCGGGCGTACGTCACGTATGACGTTTTTGTTGCAGAAATATTTGAAAATTCAAGATAACATTAAAATAACAGTTCTCGTTGTTTTAATGTTGCTTAGGTACTATATAATGTACTTATTTATATAACGATTCAGATTAGAGTTAAGGTTTACTGACATATTTTATAAGAAGAACTAACTAACTACTATGTAACTAACACGTATGTATCATTGGTAATAAATAAATTTATTCTATTTTTTTTTGTTTCAGATGCTTCATCAAGCTGCGCCACATCGTCGTCGGGCGTACGTCACGTATGACGTTTTTGTTGCAGAAATATTTGAAAATTCAAGATTACATTAAAATAACAGTTCTTGTTGTTTTAATGTTGCTTAGGTACTATTTATTGTCCTTATTTATATAACGATTAAGATTAGAGTTAAGGTTTACTGACATATTTTATAAGAAGAACTAACTAACTACTATGTAACTAACACTTATGGATCATTGGTAATAAATAAATTTATTATATTTTTTTTGTTTCAGATGCTTCATCAAGCTGGGCCACATCGTCGTCTGGCGTACGTCAAGTATGACGTTTTTGTTGCAGAAATATTTGAAAATTCAAGGGTACATTAAAATAACAGTTCTTGTTGTTTTAATGTTGCTTAGGTTCTATTTATTGTCCTTATTTATATAACGATTAAGATTAGAGTTAAGGTTTACTGACATATTTTATAAGAAGAACTAACTACTATGTAACTAACACCTATGGATCATTGGTAATAAATAAATTTAATTTTTTTTTTGTTTCAGATGCTTCATCAAGCTGGGCCACATCGTCGTCGGGCGTACGTCACGTATGACGTTTTTGTTGCAGAAATATTTGAAAATTCAAGGGTACATTAAAATAACAGTTCTTGTTGTTTTAATGTTGCTTAGGTACTATTTATTGTCCTTATTTATATAACGATTAAGATTAGAGTTAAGGTTTACTGACATATTTTATAAGAAGAACTAACTAACTACTATGTAACTAACACGTATGGATCATTGGTAATAAATAAATTTATTCTATTTTTTTTTGTTTCAGATGCTTTATCAAGCTGGGCCACATGCATAACTACTATGCAACTAACACCTATGGATCATTGGTAATAAATAAATTTATTATATTTTTTTTTGTTTCAGATGCTTCATCAAGCTGGGCCACATCGTCGTCGGGCGTACGTCACGTTTGACGTTTTTGTTGCAGAAATATTTGAAAATTCAAGATAACATTAAAATAACAGTTCTTAATGTTTTAATGTTGCTTAGGTACTATTTATTGTCCTTATTTATATAACGATTAAGATTAGAGTTAAGGTTTACTGACATATTTTATAAGAAGAACTAACTACTATGTAACTAACACGTATGGATCATTGGTAATAAATAAATTTATTATATTTTTTTTTGTTTCAGATGCTTTATCAAGCTGGGCCACATGCATAACTACTATGCAACTAACACCTATGGATCATTGGTAATAAATAAATTTATTATATTTTTTTTTGTTTCAGATGCTTCATCAAGCTGGGCCACATCGTCGTCGGGCGTACGTCACGTATGACGTTTTTGTTGCAGAAATATTTGAAAATTCAAGGTTACATTAAAATAACAGTTCTTAATGTTTTAATGGTTCTTAGGTACTATTTATTGTCCTTATTTATATAACGATTAAGATTAGAGTTAAGGTTTACTGACATATTTTATAAGAAGAACTAACTAACTACTATGTAACTAACACTTATGGATCATTGGTAATAAATAAATTTATTATATTTTTTTTGTTTCAGATGCTTCATCAAGCTGGGCCACATCGTCGTCGGGCGTACGTCACGTTTGACGTTTTTGTTGCAGAAATATTTGAAAATTCAAGATAACATTAAAATAACAGTTCTTGTTGTCTTAATGTTGCTTAGGTACTATTTATTGTCCTTATTTATATAACGATTAAGATTAGAGTTAAGGTTTACTGACATATTTTATAAGAAGAACTAACTTACTACTATGTAACTAACACCTATGGATCATTGGTAATAAATAAATTTAATTTTTTTTTTTTGTTTCAGATGCTTCATCAAGCTGGGCCACATCGTCGTCGGGCGTACGTCACGTATGACGTTTTTGTTGCAGAAATATTTGAAATTCAAGGGTACATTAAAATAACAGTTCTTGTTGTTTTAATGTTGCTTAGGTACTATTTATTGTCCTTATTTATATAACGATTAAGATTAGAGTTAAGGTTTACTGACATATTTTATAAGAAGAACTAACTAACTAACTACCATGTAACTAACACCTATGGATCATTGGTAATAAATAAAATTATTATATTTTTTTTTGTTTCAGATGCTTCATCAAGCTGGGCCACATCGTCGTCGGGCGTACGTCACGTTTGACGTTTTTGTTGCAGAAATATTTGAAAATTCTAACATTAAAATAACAGTTCTTGTTGTTTTAATGTTGCTTAGGTACTATTTATTGTCCTTATTTATATAACGATTAAGATTAGAGTTAAGGTTTACTGACATATTTTATAAGAAGAACTAACTAACTACCATGTAACTAACACCTATGGATCATTGGTAATAAATAAAATTATTATATTTTTTTTTCTTTCAGATGCTTCATCAAGCTGGGCCACATCGTCGTCGGGCGTACGTCACGTTTGACGTTTTTGTTGCAGAAATATTTGAAAATTCTAACATTAAAATAACAGTTCTTGTTGTTTTAATGTTGCTTAGGTACTATTTATTTTCCTTATTTATATAACGATTAAGATTAGAGTTAAGGTTTACTGACATATTTTATAAGAAGAACTAACTAACTACTATGTAACTTACACGTATGGATCATTGGTAATAAATAAATTTATTCTATTTTTTTTTGTTTCAGATGCTTCATCAAGCTGGGCCACATCGTCGTCGGGCGTACGTCACGTTTGACGTTTTTGTTGCAGAAATATTTGAAAATTCTAACATTAAAATAACAGTTCTTGTTGTTTTAATGTTGCTTAGGTACTATTTATTTTCCTTATTTATATAACGATTAAGATTAGAGTTAAGGTTTACTGATATATTTTATAAGAAGAAATAACTAACTACTATGTAACTAACACCTATGGATCATTGGTAATAAATAAATTTATTATATTTTTTTTGTTTCAGATGCTTCATCAAGCTGGGCCACATCGTCGTCGGGCGTACGTCACGTATGACGTTTTTGTTGCAGAAATATTTGAAAATTCAAGGGTACATTAAAATAACAGTTCTTGTTGTTTTAATGTTGCTTAGGTACTATTTATTGTCCTTATTTATATAACGATTAAGATTAGAGTTAAGGTTTACTGACATATTTTATAAGAAGAACTAACTGACTACTATGTAACTAACACCTATGGATCATTGGTAATAAATAAATTTATTATATTTTTTTTTGTTTCAGATGCTTCATCAAGCTGGGCCACATCGTCGTCGTCGGGCGTACGTCACGTTTGACGTTTTTGTTGCAGAAATATTTGAAAATTCAAGATAACATTAAAATAACAGTTCTTGTTGTTTTAATGTTGCTTAGGTACTATTTATTGTCCTTATTTATATAACGATTAAGATTAGAGTTAAGGTTTACTGACATATTTTATAAGAAGAACTAACTAACTACTATGTAACTAACACGTATGGATCATTGGTAATAAATAAATTTATTATAATTTTTTTTGTTTCAGATGCTTCATCAAGCTGGGCCACATCGTCTTCGGGCGTACGTCACGTTTGACGTTTTTGTTGCAGAAATATTTGAAAATTCAAGGTAACATTGAAATAACAGTTCTTAATGTTTTAATGTTGCTTTGGTACTATTTATTGTCCTTATTTATATAACGATTAAGATTAGAGTTAAGGTTTACTGACATATTTTATAAGAAGAACTAACTAACTACTATGTAACTAACACCTATGGATCATTGGTAATAAAAAAATTTAATTTTTTTTTTTGTTTCAGATGCTTCATCAAGCTGGGCCACATCGTCGTCGGGCGTACGTCACGTTTGACGTTTTTGTTGCAGAAATATTTGAAAATTCAAGATAACATTAAAATAACAGTTCTTAATGTTTTAATGTTGCTTAGGTACTATTTATGGGAAAACCTCCCTACTGTTGTTTTTAATGGCACTGTTATACCGTATTGTTCTAGTGCTAATGATCTTGGAGTACACTTAGATCGAACGTTGTCGTGGTCCACGCACATTCAAGAAGTCAGCAAAAAAACATTTATGACGCTAAGATCGTTACGTCGATTACGGTCGGTCCTACCAATTCCTACCAAAATTATGTTGGCAAATTCCCTTCTACTTTCAATTCTCGATTATGCCGACGCAAGCTATATCAATTTGACTGAGGACCAGTTAAACAAACTTGAGCGACTACAAAATCTTGCCATTCGGTTCATATTTAGCTTGCGCAAGTATGACCATGTATCAGTTTTTCGTCAAAAGCTCAAATGGCTTCCTATTCGTTGTCGCCGGAATTTGCATATACTTTCAATTCTGTACTGTGTGTTATTTGATTTAAAAACTCCTTCGTATCTAAAGGAGAAATTTAAATTTCAGGGAGTGCAGGCTGATTTGCGTAATACAAGAAAGCTGTTGCTTAAGACACCTACCCACAAAACCAAATTTTTCGGCCAGTCTTTTGAAGTTGGTGCCATTAAATTATGGAATGCACTCCCTCTAGAAATTCGTAACTCCGCTTCACTGGGCATTTTTAAAAATCGTCTCAAAGCTTACTATCTTAATTTGTGACGTCTAATTTTAACTAGTTTATTTTAATTTGTATTAGTATATTTACATATATTTTAATATTTATTAGTCTGTGTAGAATCGTTATGTATTTTGAATATTATAGTTTGTGTAATATGTCTGTGTATTAGAGTGTACTTATTTGTATGTATGTTTGTTATAATACACCACCTACCTACATTTATATTAGAACTTTCCTAATCCAAAGGTTGTCTGGAAGAAATCGCTATGTAGCGATAAGGCCGCCTATTGTACTTTAAAATTTTTACTTTAAGTGATTGTATTGTGTATACTATAACTTTGTGGTGTACAATAAAGTATATAAATAAATAAATAAATAAATTTATTGTCCTTATTTATATAACGATTAAGATTAGAGTTAAGGTTTACTGACATATTTTATAAGAAGAACTAACTACTATGTAACTAACACGTATGGATCATTGGTAATAAATAAATTTATTATATTTTTTTTTTGTTTCAGATGCTTTATCAAGCTGGGCCACATGCATAACTACTATGCAACTAACACCTATGGATCATTGGTAATAAATAAATTTATTATATTTTTTTTTGTTTCAGATGCTTCATCAAGCTGGGCCACATCGTCGTCGGGCGTACGTCACGTATGACGTTTTTGTTGCAGAAATATTTGAAAATTCAAGGTTACATTAAAATAACAGTTCTTAATGTTTTAATGGTTCTTAGGTACTATTTATTGTCCTTATTTATATAACGATTAAGATTAGAGTTAAGGTTTACTGACATATTTTATAAGAAGAACTAACTAACTACTATGTAACTAACACTTATGGATCATTGGTAATAAATAAATTTATTATATTTTTTTTGTTTCAGATGCTTCATCAAGCTGGGCCACATCGTCGTCGGGCGTACGTCACGTTTGACGTTTTTGTTGCAGAAATATTTGAAAATTCAAGATAACATTAAAATAACAGTTCTTGTTGTTTTAATGTTGCTTAGGTACTATTTATTGTCCTTATTTATATAACGATTAAGATTAGAGTTAAGGTTTACTGACATATTTTATAAGAAGAACTAACTTACTACTATGTAACTAACACCTATGGATCATTGGTAATAAATAAATTTAATTTTTTTTTTTTTGTTTCAGATGCTTCATCAAGCTGGGCCACATCGTCGTCGGGCGTACGTCACGTATGACGTTTTTGTTGCAGAAATATTTGAAATTCAAGGGTACATTAAAATAACAGTTCTTGTTGTTTTAATGTTGCTTAGGTACTATTTATTGTCCTTATTTATATAACGATTAAGATTAGAGTTAAGGTTTACTGACATATTTTATAAGAAGAACTAACTAACTAACTACCATGTAACTAACACCTATGGATCATTGGTAATAAATAAAATTATTATATTTTTTTTTGTTTCAGATGCTTCATCAAGCTGGGCCACATCGTCGTCGGGCGTACGTCACGTTTGACGTTTTTGTTGCAGAAATATTTGAAAATTCAAGATAACATTAAAATAACAGTTCTTGTTGTTTTAATGTTGCTTAGGTACTATTTATTGTCCTTATTTATATAACGATTAAGATTAGAGTTAAGGTTTACTGACATATTTTATAAGAAGAACTAACTAACTACCATGTAACTAACACCTATGGATCATTGGTAATAAATAAAATTATTATATTTTTTTTTGTTTCAGATGCTTCATCAAGCTGGGCCACATCGTCGTCGGGCGTACGTCACGTTTGACGTTTTTGTTGCAGAAATATTTGAAAATTCAAGGTAACATTAAAATAACAGTTCTTAATGTTTTAATGTTGCTTAGGTACTATTTATTGTCCTTATTTATATAACGATTAAGATTAGAGTTAAGGTTTACTGACATATTTTATAAGAAGAACTAACTAACTACTATGTAACTAACACCTATGGATCATTGGTAATAAATAAATTTATTTTTTTTTTGTTTCAGATGCTTCATCAAGCTGGGCCACATCGTCGTCGGGCGAAAGTCACGTTTGACGTTTTTGTTGCAGAAATATTTGAAAATTCAAGATAACATTAAAATAACAGTTCTTGTTGGTTTAATGTTGCTTAGGTACTATTTATTGTCCTTATTTATATAACGATTAAGATTAGAGTTAAGGTTTACTGACATATTTTATAACAAGAACTAACTAACTACTATGTAACTAACACGTTTGGATCATTGGTAATAAATAAATTTATTATATTTTTTTTGTTTCAGATGCTTCATCAAGCTGGGCCACATCGTCGTCGGGCGTACGTCACGTTCGACGTTTTTGTTGCAGAAATATTTGAAAATTCAAGGTTACATTAAAATAACAGTACTTGTTGTTTTAATGTTGCTTAGGTACTATTTATTGTCCTTATTTATATAACGATTAAGATTAGAGTTAAGGTTTACTGACATATTTTATAAGAAGAACAAACTAACTACTATGTAACTAACACGTATGGATCATTGGTAATAAATAAATTTATTATATTTTTTTTTGTTTCAGATGCTTCATCAAGCTGGGCCACATCGTCGTCGGGCGAAAGTCACGTTTGACGTTTTTGTTGCAGAAATATTTGAAAATTCAAGATAACATTAAAATAACAGTTCTTGTTGGTTTAATGTTGCTTAGGTACTATTTATTGTCCTTATTTATATAACGATTAAGATTAGAGTTAAGGTTTACTGACATATTTTATAAGAAGAACTAACTAACTACTATGTAACTAACACGTATGGATCATTGGTAATAAATAAATTTATTATAATTTTTTTTTGTTTCAGATGCTTCATCAAGCTGGGCCACATCGTCGTCGGGCGTACGTCACGTATGACGTTTTTGTTGCAGAAATATTTGAAAATTCAAGGTAACATTAAAATAACAGTTCTTAATGTTTTAATGTTGCTTAGGTACTATTTATTGTCCTTATTTATATAACGATTAAGATTAGAGTTAAGGTTTACTGACATATTTTATAAGAAGAACTAACTAACTACTATGTAACTAACACCTATGGATCATTGGTAATAAATAAATTTAATTTTTTTTTTTGTTTCAGATGCTTCATCAAGCTGGGCCACATCGTCGTCGGGCGTACGTCACGTATGACGTTTTTGTTGCAGAAATATTTGAAAATTCAAGGTAACATTAAAATAACAGTTCTTGTTGTTTTAATGTTGCTTAGGTACTATATAATGTCCTTATTTATATAACGATTAAGATTAGAGTTAAGGTTTACTGACATATTTTATAAGAAGAACTAACTAACTACTATGTAACTAACACGTATGGATCATTGGTAATAAATAAATTTATTATAATTTTTTTTGTTTCAGATGCTTCATCAAGCTGGGCCACATCGTCTTCGGGCGTACGTCACGTTTGACGTTTTTGTTGCAGAAATATTTGAAAATTCAAGGTAACATTGAAATAACAGTTCTTAATGTTTTAATGTTGCTTTGGTACTATTTATTGTCCTTATTTATATAACGATTAAGATTAGAGTTAAGGTTTACTGACATATTTTATAAGAAGAACTAACTAACTACTATGTAACTAACACCTATGGATCATTGGTAATAAAAAAATTTAATTTTTTTTTTTGTTTCAGATGCTTCATCAAGCTGGGCCACATCGTCGTCGGGCGTACGTCACGTTTGACGTTTTTGTTGCAGAAATATTTGAAAATTCAAGATAACATTAAAATAACAGTTCTTAATGTTTTAATGTTGCTTAGGTACTATTTATGGGAAAACCTCCCTACTGTTGTTTTTAATGGCACTGTTATACCGTATTGTTCTAGTGCTAATGATCTTGGAGTACACTTAGATCGAACGTTGTCGTGGTCCACGCACATTCAAGAAGTCAGCAAAAAAACATTTATGACGCTAAGATCGTTACGTCGATTACGGTCGGTCCTACCAATTCCTACCAAAATTATGTTGGCAAATTCCCTTCTACTTTCAATTCTCGATTATGCCGACGCAAGCTATATCAATTTGACTGAGGACCAGTTAAACAAACTTGAGCGACTACAAAATCTTGCCATTCGGTTCATATTTAGCTTGCGCAAGTATGACCATGTATCAGTTTTTCGTCAAAAGCTCAAATGGCTTCCTATTCGTTGTCGCCGGAATTTGCATATACTTTCAATTCTGTACTGTGTGTTATTTGATTTAAAAACTCCTTCGTATCTAAAGGAGAAATTTAAATTTCAGGGAGTGCAGGCTGATTTGCGTAATACAAGAAAGCTGTTGCTTAAGACACCTACCCACAAAACCAAATTTTTCGGCCAGTCTTTTGAAGTTGGTGCCATTAAATTATGGAATGCACTCCCTCTAGAAATTCGTAACTCCGCTTCACTGGGCATTTTTAAAAATCGTCTCAAAGCTTACTATCTTAATTTGTGACGTCTAATTTTAACTAGTTTATTTTAATTTGTATTAGTATATTTACATATATTTTAATATTTATTAGTCTGTGTAGAATCGTTATGTATTTTGAATATTATAGTTTGTGTAATATGTCTGTGTATTAGAGTGTACTTATTTGTATGTATGTTTGTTATAATACACCACCTACCTACATTTATATTAGAACTTTCCTAATCCAAAGGTTGTCTGGAAGAAATCGCTATGTAGCGATAAGGCCGCCTATTGTACTTTAAAATTTTTACTTTAAGTGATTGTATTGTGTATACTATAACTTTGTGGTGTACAATAAAGTATATAAATAAATAAATAAATAAATTTATTGTCCTTATTTATATAACGATTAAGATTAGAGTTAAGGTTTACTGACATATTTTATAAGAAGAACTAACTACTATGTAACTAACACGTATGGATCATTGGTAATAAATAAATTTATTATATTTTTTTTTTGTTTCAGATGCTTTATCAAGCTGGGCCACATGCATAACTACTATGCAACTAACACCTATGGATCATTGGTAATAAATAAATTTATTATATTTTTTTTTGTTTCAGATGCTTCATCAAGCTGGGCCACATCGTCGTCGGGCGTACGTCACGTATGACGTTTTTGTTGCAGAAATATTTGAAAATTCAAGGTTACATTAAAATAACAGTTCTTAATGTTTTAATGGTTCTTAGGTACTATTTATTGTCCTTATTTATATAACGATTAAGATTAGAGTTAAGGTTTACTGACATATTTTATAAGAAGAACTAACTAACTACTATGTAACTAACACTTATGGATCATTGGTAATAAATAAATTTATTATATTTTTTTTGTTTCAGATGCTTCATCAAGCTGGGCCACATCGTCGTCGGGCGTACGTCACGTTTGACGTTTTTGTTGCAGAAATATTTGAAAATTCAAGATAACATTAAAATAACAGTTCTTGTTGTTTTAATGTTGCTTAGGTACTATTTATTGTCCTTATTTATATAACGATTAAGATTAGAGTTAAGGTTTACTGACATATTTTATAAGAAGAACTAACTTACTACTATGTAACTAACACCTATGGATCATTGGTAATAAATAAATTTAATTTTTTTTTTTTTGTTTCAGATGCTTCATCAAGCTGGGCCACATCGTCGTCGGGCGTACGTCACGTATGACGTTTTTGTTGCAGAAATATTTGAAATTCAAGGGTACATTAAAATAACAGTTCTTGTTGTTTTAATGTTGCTTAGGTACTATTTATTGTCCTTATTTATATAACGATTAAGATTAGAGTTAAGGTTTACTGACATATTTTATAAGAAGAACTAACTAACTAACTACCATGTAACTAACACCTATGGATCATTGGTAATAAATAAAATTATTATATTTTTTTTTGTTTCAGATGCTTCATCAAGCTGGGCCACATCGTCGTCGGGCGTACGTCACGTTTGACGTTTTTGTTGCAGAAATATTTGAAAATTCAAGATAACATTAAAATAACAGTTCTTGTTGTTTTAATGTTGCTTAGGTACTATTTATTGTCCTTATTTATATAACGATTAAGATTAGAGTTAAGGTTTACTGACATATTTTATAAGAAGAACTAACTAACTACCATGTAACTAACACCTATGGATCATTGGTAATAAATAAAATTATTATATTTTTTTTTGTTTCAGATGCTTCATCAAGCTGGGCCACATCGTCGTCGGGCGTACGTCACGTTTGACGTTTTTGTTGCAGAAATATTTGAAAATTCAAGGTAACATTAAAATAACAGTTCTTAATGTTTTAATGTTGCTTAGGTACTATTTATTGTCCTTATTTATATAACGATTAAGATTAGAGTTAAGGTTTACTGACATATTTTATAAGAAGAACTAACTAACTACTATGTAACTAACACCTATGGATCATTGGTAATAAATAAATTTATTTTTTTTTTGTTTCAGATGCTTCATCAAGCTGGGCCACATCGTCGTCGGGCGAAAGTCACGTTTGACGTTTTTGTTGCAGAAATATTTGAAAATTCAAGATAACATTAAAATAACAGTTCTTGTTGGTTTAATGTTGCTTAGGTACTATTTATTGTCCTTATTTATATAACGATTAAGATTAGAGTTAAGGTTTACTGACATATTTTATAACAAGAACTAACTAACTACTATGTAACTAACACGTTTGGATCATTGGTAATAAATAAATTTATTATATTTTTTTTGTTTCAGATGCTTCATCAAGCTGGGCCACATCGTCGTCGGGCGTACGTCACGTTCGACGTTTTTGTTGCAGAAATATTTGAAAATTCAAGGTTACATTAAAATAACAGTACTTGTTGTTTTAATGTTGCTTAGGTACTATTTATTGTCCTTATTTATATAACGATTAAGATTAGAGTTAAGGTTTACTGACATATTTTATAAGAAGAACAAACTAACTACTATGTAACTAACACGTATGGATCATTGGTAATAAATAAATTTATTATATTTTTTTTTGTTTCAGATGCTTCATCAAGCTGGGCCACATCGTCGTCGGGCGAAAGTCACGTTTGACGTTTTTGTTGCAGAAATATTTGAAAATTCAAGATAACATTAAAATAACAGTTCTTGTTGGTTTAATGTTGCTTAGGTACTATTTATTGTCCTTATTTATATAACGATTAAGATTAGAGTTAAGGTTTACTGACATATTTTATAAGAAGAACTAACTAACTACTATGTAACTAACACGTATGGATCATTGGTAATAAATAAATTTATTATAATTTTTTTTTGTTTCAGATGCTTCATCAAGCTGGGCCACATCGTCGTCGGGCGTACGTCACGTATGACGTTTTTGTTGCAGAAATATTTGAAAATTCAAGGTAACATTAAAATAACAGTTCTTAATGTTTTAATGTTGCTTAGGTACTATTTATTGTCCTTATTTATATAACGATTAAGATTAGAGTTAAGGTTTACTGACATATTTTATAAGAAGAACTAACTAACTACTATGTAACTAACACCTATGGATCATTGGTAATAAATAAATTTAATTTTTTTTTTTGTTTCAGATGCTTCATCAAGCTGGGCCACATCGTCGTCGGGCGTACGTCACGTATGACGTTTTTGTTGCAGAAATATTTGAAAATTCAAGGTAACATTAAAATAACAGTTCTTGTTGTTTTAATGTTGCTTAGGTACTATATAATGTCCTTATTTATATAACGATTAAGATTAGAGTTAAGGTTTACTGACATATTTTATAAGAAGAACTAACTAACTACTATGTAACTAACACCTATGGATCATTGGTAATAAATAAATTTATTATATTTTTTTTTGTTTCAGTTGCTTTATCAAGCTGGGCCACATCGTCGTCGGGCGTACGTCACGTATGACGTTTTTGTTGCAGAAATATTTGAAAATTCAAGATAACATTAAAATAACAGTTCTTGTTGTTTTAATGTTGCTTAGGTACTATTTATTGTCCTTATTTATATAACGATTAAGATTAGAGTTAAGGTTTACTGACATATTTTATAAGAAGAACTAACTAACTACTATGTAACTAACACGTATGGATCATTGGTAATAAATAAATTTATTATATTTTTTTTGTTTCAGATGCTTCATCAAGCTGGGCCACATCGTCGTCGGGCGTACGTCACGTGACGTTTTTGTTGCAGAAATATTTGAAAATTCAAGGTAACATTAAAATAACAGTTCTTAATGTTTTAATGTTGCTTAGGTACTATTTATTGTCCTTATTTATATAACGATTAAGATTAGAGTTAAGGTTTACTGACATATTTTATAAGAAGAACTAACTAACTACTATGTAACTAACACCTATGGATCATTGGTCATAAATAAATTTATTCTATTTTTTTTTGTTTCAGATGCTTTATCAAGCTGGGCCACATCGTCGTCGGGCGTACGTCACGTTTGACGTTTTTGTTGCAGAAATTTTTGAAAATTCAAGATAACATTAAAATAACAGTTCTTGTTGTTTTAATGTTGCTTAGGTACTATTTATTGTCCTTATTTATATAACGATTAAGATTAGAGTTAAGGTTTACTTTTACATTTTTTTTGTAATGGTTATGTGTTGCGGTTGGCAAAGAGCCGGTATTTGGCACCTGCAATACATGTAAAACCTTAATTCTTTTCCCAGTCGCTTTTGGCTACTGATGTTTGAGTGCACGCTTACATCTGTGGCTGAAATTACGGGAATCTAACTTAGCTTCATAAATTCAGACTTCACTTGAGTATTAGTTACCTCAAATGCATTTTCTCAAATTACAGAGGTCCTGGTGGTTGACGCTACTGTTCGGCCTGGCGCTGTTCGA
Source organism: Morpho helenor (assembly GCA_029227775.1). NCBI lineage: Eukaryota > Metazoa > Arthropoda > Insecta > Lepidoptera > Nymphalidae > Morpho > Morpho helenor. The sequence goes on from JARGCU010000006.1 coordinate 9,775,520, forward strand.
GCGCTCGAGGCGACGGCGGAGCGACAGCAGCTGCGGCATAGCCGGACGGGCCGGCCTGGGGTGAGGGGCGGCGGCACGTCTCCATTGGCGGCAGCGAGGCCAGACCAGCGTAGCTCGTGTTGGTAATGTACGTTTTCTGTATCGTCGAACATTAGCTTCAAAAGCGCGCTACTTTGTTAGACGTTTTATTAACGGGCTAGCCATTATAAAGGTGTCGTACTGATTTCTGAAATTGCGCAGTTTTGGTAATTCGTACGTCATTTACTTTTACATTTTTTTTTGTAATGGTTATGTGTTGCGGTTGGCAAAGAGCCGGTATTTGGCACCTGCAATACATGTAAAACCTTAATTCTTTTCCCAGTCGCTTTTGGCTACTGATGTTTGAGTGCACGCTTACATCTGTGGCTGAAATTACGGGAATCTAACTTAGCTTCATAAATTCAGACTTCACTTGAGTATTAGTTACCTCAAATGCATTTTCTCAAATTACTATGCTATAGCATGTGTTGGCGCCTGTAGTAAAACCGCCCTGGTCATAATCTTGATGAATTAAAGTAAATAAGCCCTACATAAATTTCGTGCAAGCTATTTATGTTATTTAAGAAAGTTAGACTTAAAGTCTATTTTAGAGTACAAGTGATGTAATTTGATTTTATGCCTGATTTAACTTCGATGTTAATTGAAGTAGATTATTTGATTTCTAAAAATAAAGTTTTAAGTGGTAAGTAAGTAAAAAAGTAGCCACTCTCGTCAGTTAAGTAGAAGGTTTGTAAGGCATTTATTTGCGGCTGTTTGAGGAAAATACAGAATCAATTCAGTCATTTTTGTAAAAAAAAAAACGTAATTAAAATATTTTTAGAACATATATTATAAATAGAAAAATAATGTAATATGCACAAATATTTTATGAGTAGATACTCATAAAATATTTGTGTCTTCGTTTGTTTTATATTTAAGTAGACATTAATTTACATAAATTCAAAACATGTACTACTGTTTTAATAAATATGAATAAATCGATAGCTTAATTGAACATCACTACGTATTTTAAACAGACTACAAGTTATAAAACAATAAAAAGTTGCATAAAATTATAGATTAAAAAAACTATATATATTTATATTGTAATACATAATTTAATAAAAACCAGTTTTAATTAAATGTTTTATTGTTTTGTGTGCTATTACTCGGATCAAATAAATATGTATTTCTTTTTTATCGTGTAAAAATAATAAAGTTTAGAAAATATTAAATTTTTTTAAATTTTTCATATGCCGATTTTGAAGTGCCTATTAGTGTAAGCTACAGTGATATATTGTATAATTATAAACATAATAAGTATTGTATATTAAATGACAAAATGTAAACAGTTGGCCAACTGTATATTGACCATAGAATTATTATACTTAGAGAAGGAGGCCATAGGCAGGCCTGTAAGTGACAATGACACAATTAATAATGAGATAAATAACGTATACTTTCTTTGTCTAATTACACATATTAAAGAAAGACAGATAGTTCGCCCTTATTTGCTTTCTGCTTATTGTAATATGGGTCATTTTTGTGGCTTTCCTACATTAAGTATACTAATTCTATGATGAGAACAAGAACACTGATTTAACAGGGTAACTGTGGGAACAATTATGCCAGACCTGTCAGTCTAAAGTCAACTCTACAGCCATAGATAATACACTATATAGGATATGCAGCTCTAAGGGCAATAAAGGATTTTAAGTGACAACTGCAGATTTCTGAATTCAAAACTTGAACTTGATGACGATATCACTCATTGTGTATACATTTTTGTACCACCTAATATAGCTCATACCACAATAAAACTGTTATAGAATTTGGTAATTACAGGGTTGTAATAAAATCTTATTTACAAAATACATAGTAAATTTTATTTATACATCAATAATAAGTTCCTTCTGTGCCTTTGATGATGGTGCTAAATTATCATGTAATTCTAGTGAATTATAATTTGTGTCCATTTGAGAACCAGAAAATAGCATTTCTACAGCACCTTCTAACTCACTAATCCTCTTGCAAACTTCAATTTCTTCTTTGATATCTTCCTGTAATGATGTGTACAGCCACAAATTATGTTCAGAAAATGTATTTATATGATTTTCAAATACATCCACAAACACATTTACAGCATCAATAACTGTCCTCGTAAAACGTGTCTCTCCAAGATTTCTTTTAAAAAATTTTAGCAATGCACCTATATGTTTGTCTTCTAAGTCCTTCATAGCACTATGCAAAACTTGTCGCCTAAGCATTTCTTGTATTAATGCAACTGTTTTCTCTGGAAACTTTGTAGCAACATATGTTTTGAGGACTGCAGCTAATGCTTTGGAGAATTCCATTTTTCTCAAAAATTTATCACACTCTGGTCCTGCATTTGTCTTTGGTTTTTTGACAACAACATCTATTTTTGTTATTTCTGTATAATCTGGGGCAAATTTAAAAAGACCTCTTTGTTCTTCCATCATATTAGATGGTTGTTCTCTTTTTCTTATTGAAATAACTCCATCAATCATTCCCACAGCCAAAACATCATCATTCTCTGATATGGCCATACTTAGAACAGCATTTGGGAAATCTATATTATGTATCACTTTAAATGTTGACAAATCATATATTTTAACATGTCTGTCTAATGATGCAGACATGAGTCTACTATTGTTACTTGCTAGTCTTAATGTTGTTACAGTTTTGTGATGTTGAGAGATATTAGCTAGTAACTTTCCTCCATTAAATATATCCCAGACTTTTATTTCTGTACCACCGGCACTTACAAATATACCTCCAGAAGGAAGAAACAGCGATGACTCTACTGGACTGCCATGATTAACTGTTAGTACTGTTTCATTAGATCTGCAATCATACAGTTTAACTGTATGATCATAACTACCTGATAAAATAATATCAGGAGATATTGGACTAGGAGCCCCAGTTCTAATATAATCTGTATGTTCTGAGAAAGATGATATTTTTGCTTCCGTGGATATATCCCATAAGCAAACTGACTTATCATCAGAAAAACTAAGTACTTTAACTTGGTCTTTTGTGAAAAATGTTCTATGTACCTGGAAATAAGTAAATAATTATGGTTAGTATAATTTCTACAAAAAGGTTACAAATATAATTGATATAAGTAATTTACAGAAGCATTGAAATAATTCCATACTTACAGGACCAGTGTGACCAGTAAAAACACGCAGGACATTTTTGGATTGAACATCAAATATTTTCACTGCTGCTTCTTCACTACCAGCTACTAAAAGTCTTCCATCATTTCTAAACACTCCACCATATGCAGCTTCTACAAACTTAGCAATATTTTTTGCTACTACTTTCGTTATTGGATCATAGACCTGAAAAAAGAAACATACAATATCTTAGTTTTATAATCTTACCTATTTAATCTTAATAAAGGCAATCAGCTTTTTTAAATTTGAAATTTGATCCGGCTTGTTATAGGTCCAAGTGGTGGCCTAGAGTAACAAAACTTTAATAATGACAGTGCAATCTGTTTACAACACAATAATTAGACTTTTACTTGAGTTATTAGTATATTAAATCATATTATTTTTCAGTATAGGTATATTGGTACAAATTCTCATTCATCAGATTGCTACATTGTAAATTTTGTATCCTTAATGAAGCATACAACTTTTACAAAGATTTGGTTCCCAAATCATCAGACCTTCAGAGGGCAGGTACCTAAAGGTTTTGCTAAAGAAATTTGTTTTTTCATATCTGCATTTCATTGTCCTTTCAAAGTAAAATACAACTTTGTGGCCAAACCTGTATGTCTCCAAAGAATTGAATTGAGAGTATGTGTAAATCATAATATACAGATAAATATCATAATATTTGGGATGGTGTAGCATAGTTAATCAAACGAATTTTTTCTCTCCAAGTGAGTAAGGAGCCATTGCCCTGCAATAAAATACTATAAAATACCTATTTGCATACATTTTTTTTTTGTCACCAGTTATTAATGGCTACAATAGTGGAACTTCGATAAATCATTAGTTAACCAAAACTTACCTGTATTCTAACAGAGCAAGTAGCAGCAAAATAATATGGCTCTAAAGGACTGAAATCCAAATAGTCTATTGCACCGAATTCCTTCACGAGCACGGGTAGCTGAAAAAATATATTTTTTAAAGTCATTTCTCATAATAGAATACTGTTTTTAGTATTGGTAAAATAATATAATAATAGAATATACCCCCAATTTCTTCCAATACACGACATCTTTAGTAATAACAGAACCCGGTTTCTGATATATCGCTTTATTAGTTTTTTTGAATGGGTAGGATATGTGCGCCATTATCACCAATTTACTTTAAATTAACTTCTTCATGTAATTTCAGTAAAAAAACGTGTCCTTATGCTAAAGTGGATTTCGATTTTCGAATCACATTCACATCTGTAAATCACATTGTTCCGAAAATGAGTAACACGGACAAATAAATATTCCAAATAGAATAACAATATTGACAACCCAATCTCTTCCCACATCGGCTTATAATTGATTTGAATGGAATGATTATGTTAATATAATTTAATAAATAATTTTAATAATGCATTAATTTCAAAATTATGACAATCTAACCAGGACAGCTAGTTTCGAGGCTATGTAAAAAATAACGATTTTTACAATACAAATATTTTTAACCCTACAAGAATAATGAAAAGCGTAAAATATTAAAAATTTTGATAATAGCTACATGTAAATATAGTACGTGATACTTTAATTAATGAAAATTTTAAATAATTTTACCTAATGTAATATTTTGAATTATTTGTCCGAAATTAGTGTCAATATGACAGTTATGTATATTTAGTTATCTTTACAGATGTTTAGTAAATTAATGCTATAATTGTATTAATTTGGACAAATTTAGAAAAATAAAACTGTAATGTTCAAATTACTGAGCCGTCAAGGCCGCCGAAGTGGCATAATTAATTTGTTCTGTGACAAAAATTTAGAGGTTAGAAAAGCAAGGGTTTATTATTTTTACTCATCAGCAGGGTCAGTACGATATGCATCTACCAACAATGATCACTTAAAGGTGTCATCCATAGCGGATAATATTCCGGAACCTCCTCCAATACCTGATCCAGCAGCTATAAGTGAATTAACAGGAGCAGTACAATCTTTAGCAGCAAATGGTGAACCCACATTAGCCAGTCTCGGCCTCGGAGGATGGACTCCTGTCGGTATGGTACAAAATTGCCTAGAGTACTTGCATGTATCTCTTGACGTACCATGGTGGGGTGCTATCCTTATAGGAACTGTTGTAGTAAGAGTTCTTATGTTTCCACTTGTCATATTATCTCAAAGAAATAGTGCAGTTATGAACAATAATTTACCAGAAATACAGTTATTACAGATGAAAATGAGTCAAGCTCGGCAGACTGGCAATCAACTAGAAGCTGCCCGCTATGCACAAGAAATGATGCTTTTCATGAAAGAGAAGGGGTTGAATCCACTGAAAAATGTTCTAGTACCTTTAGCACAGGCACCACTCTTTATATCTTTTTTCATGGGTCTAAGAGGAATGGCTAACTGTCCGGTGGAAAGCATGATGCATGGAGGTTTGTGGTGGTTTGCGGATTTAACTGTTCCAGATCAATATTTTTTACTACCAATTATAACAAGTGCTACAATGTGGGCTACTATAGAGCTTGGTGTTGACGGTGGCCGCTTAGACGCACAAAACATGCAGCTTATGAGATATGTGTTAAGAGCAATACCAGTGATTATGATACCATTTACAATTAACTTTCCTGGAGCTATTTTAGTATATTGGGTCTCAACAAATTTCATTTCTTTAGGACAAGTCGCATTCCTTAAGATACCAGCTGTGAGAGATTACTTTAAGATTCCTATGTTGATAACACACAAGCCTGAGAATTTGCCAATAAAGAAAAAAGGTTTTGTCGAAGGTGCCAAAGAGTCATGGACCAATATTAAATTATCCAGAGACCTTGCTGATAGGCAAAGAGTTGATGAAATGATTTTCACCAGAGCTGGAAAAGGACCTCTACAGAAAACCTTCAAATATGATCCAACAAAAGTAGCCAAAATACAAGCTAAGCCTAAATAGTGTTAATGTAATTTAAGTTCTAGTTTGTAGATTATAATATAATAAATGTGTTGTAAATAATTGTTTTTAGTTATTTATAGTACTGAATAAGGATGAGATCACATTGACTCAAATTTTGTTACTAATTTTTGTACTGCCCATAAATATATTATACCTAAAATGTTGGGTTGTTTGAACACACTAATCTCAGGAACCACTTGATCTATTTGAAAGATTCATTCAGTGTAAAATAGTGCATTTATAGAGGATGGCTATAGCTGTATAACATATAGACATCATGCTAAGATGAGTAGGTGCATCTGGGAGCAGAGCTGTTGGCGGGAATGGGGCCAATGTGTACAGTGATACCCTGTCCTTGCCATCAGCAGCGTGGTGGAGCACACAGGTCGTTTTAGTCGTTGCGAGTTCGACATAACCGCCGCCTGTCCCCGTCGGGCGGCGGTACCCATAAGGGGTATTTTTCTGTATAAAAAAAAGATGAGTAGGTGCAGCAATAAAATTATCACGAAAACGGCAAAATTTTGAGCTATACTTGCGTGTGCTAAATAAACGGTGAAAGTTATTAAAAAATCACGTACTACAAAATTGTTTCCCTTTAAAAGTCCTAAATAAAAGTCTGCAACAGCATATGTCTAGCTTTTAAGGTTAGCCCACTTTAACCATTTTTATGGTTACCAAAATACTATATTACGGTTTTAATCTTTTCACGGGCTGGCTAGTAATTAATATTTAAACATACGGGTCACATCGCGATAATAAATTTATAATCTTATTTATTTTTATCGAATTGACGGTATGCTGTTAGCCCTAACGGCTTTAATAGAAGCATTGTTGAGGTTACAAAATGCGGAGAGTAGAGCGCAGAAGCTCTACTAGCGTCGGGGAACGTCTTCCTAAGGGTGCCTCCTGTGAGGCTGTATGTTATCCGGACATATAATAATAATAATAAATCTTTATTGACTCCAAAATATAAGGTTGAGTTGTAATAAATTTCATTTATATTGCTGCTGCATAAGCCGTGAAATTGTCACAGAGTTACGTTATAAACTTAACGATAAAAATACATTTTTAGCTTGTTGCAGTTGTGCATATGTGTACCCCCAATTTACAAGCAGTTCTTAACTTATAATTTGATTTTCAGTTCGGTTAGTTTTAAAATCAATCGACAGTGACTTCTGTGTAAATCTAAACATTTTGATAATTACAAATCGTTTTGCGAAAATGATTACAGCTTATCATGGTAATATAAAATATAAACATTAATTAATAGGGTAATATTAATATTTCTTTAAAAGCTTGAATATTATTATACATTTCAATTATTTATTAATATTGTGAAGCAATAAACAATAAGTTATGTTTCTTTTAATATCTACGTACCTTATAATAATAAAGTAAATAATGTAATATATACTTAGCAATACGACGCTCGGGAGGAATTTGCCAAAACAAATTGCTTCTAACGTTAGGAATAATAAAATGGGCTTCACAAGTTTTTCAGAACAAAGCAAATACTAATTTACGCCGAATATAAAGGCGAGGGCGCGAAAAACAATTCACTTAATATTGAAATACAAATGGGAAAGCTCCAAAAATAATACGTATTGTATTACAGGGAATAGGAGCGGTAGGAATGTTTTCGACACGAATAATAATAAAGAGGGATACCATTGCTGTTACAACAAAGCAAACAACTAAAAAGCCCGATTCTTTGGTCCCAAATATCACTTCACTACATATTATAAAACAAAGTCACATATATCGTATGTACGCATAAAACTTTAAAACTACGCAACCGATTTTGATGCGGTTTTTTTTAATAGATAGAGTGATTCAAAAGGAAGGTTTGTACGTATAATAACATTTAATACAAAGTAGAAAAATACTGTAATTTTTGAGGTTTCTGTAAATAATTACTTTTTTTTCCGCTTACATTGCAAACGCAGGCTAAACCCTACGAGATTTAACAAAATGATGTACTAAGTATTTGTACACCTTGAAAAGGTCTACAGAAAAGTCCGCGATGGTATATGTCTATTTCTTATCGATAACCCACTATAGCATTTTTTGTCATTTACTTTTTACGAAAAAAAATGCCATATTTTTGAAGCAATTTTTATACAATACAGCATTAATCCTTATCCAATTAAGTACCTTAAATAAATAGTTGATTTAATATAGATCAATATGGCCGTTTACAGCATGTAATTTAAGTGAACATTTTCGGAGATATTACAGATTTAACATGCCGTGAGGACGCTGCGCTTCGCCCTATAACATTTAACTTTGTTTAAAGACATTCTGTAATTAATTGTAAAAATAAAATACATAGGGAAAATGTAAAAGTAAATAAGTAAAAATGTACTATATGAATTTAGATATTCCAAAGATAGCAGGAAATCTTCTTGGTATAGGGAAAGGAAATTGTTTTTCTAAAAATTTAACGCGTGCGGGCTACGGGCAGTAATGAATAAATCAAAACTACTGGATCGCTTTTAATCATTTTTTTTTACACTGACTGACATGGGATATATATTTTATACCCGTGCGAAGCAGGGGCAGGCCGCTAGTTTATTATAATATAGAGGTAAGACAGTTGTAATGTAGTTTAACAATTTGAGATTTAATTTTGATTGTTTGCAATGTTGTTTCGTAGTTAGAAAATGTTTCTTTATTCTTGACTAGCTTTCGCCATCGGCTCCGCCCGTGTGAAAAGAGTAAAACCGTTATATAGAATTTTGATAACCATAGAAGTGGTTAAATCGGGTTAGCCAAAAAAGCTAGACATATGCTGTCGCGGACTTTTATTTGGAAATTTTAGAGGGGAACAATTTTGTAGTACATGATTTTTGAATAACTTTCACCGTTTACTTAGCGCAAGGAAAGCTTTAAATTTTGCCGTTTTCGTACTATCTTTTATTGCCGCTCCTCTCATAATCATCTTAGCGTGATGCGATAGCCTATAGCCTTCGTCAACAAATGGACTATTTTACACTGAAATAATTTTTCAAATCGGTCCAGTAGTTCCTGAGATTAGCGCGTTCAAACAATCAATTAATCAAACAAACAAACTCTTCAGCTTTATATATTAGTATAGATATATGTAATCTATTCTCTGATATAAACATGAGTTTTAGTACATAATTACGTGACAATTGATGGTACCAAGGTCAACACAGAGAAAGATGTAGGCAGAGTTATGAGAGCACGCGAGAGTATATATGAGAGTTTTAATAAAATCTCTATAGTTTTTCAGAGATATGTGTGCTAATCCCTTTTGGAAAGCGAGTTGGCTCGTCTCTACCACATTCCTTTTCTTCTATCTTTCATCATGAGTTTTTTCCCGTAAAATAAATCTGTTTCGCGATACCGTGCCAAGTTACGGGTTTACAAACGTTTTCTCACGCTTTTCTAGTCGATTTAAGTAATTTTATAAATAAATTAAATTATAAAAAAATGATAAAAAAAAATAATAAGAAATAAGCTAAAGCACTTTCTTTTTTATATTTTATTAATGTTTAATTAACTTTAATTTTTTAAAGGACACTTACACACGGCCGTCCGTCCCCAAAATAAGTAACTTAATACTTGTGTTATGGTAGAGACAAAACTGTTGAATATATACTTGTATATTTTTTAAATACATACTTAAATACAAATATACACACAGGCTCAAAGGCCAATAAATTCATTTATAGAAAATGTTGGCCCTCGGCGGTAATCGAACCCGCGACCCGCGGAGCTGAAGGCAGGGCAGGGCAGGCACTACCCATTGCGCCAACGGGCCAGTTAAACATGAATATGGTAAATCTTGTAATTACACATGCTTGCCTTTTAAGAGCAACTCAGCATCATTATACGCGAAAAGTATGACGCGGACTGTTGAAGTAATTGACATTTATTTGGAGACGTTGAAAACAGGAAATTGAATTACATTTTAAAACTAGGACAGCAGACGAGCGAAATTGAAGTCCCTCCTGAATATTGGAAACGTAACACTTGAATGACCATTTCAAAATGAAAAATTCCGAACGTTTCGAACATTGTGATGTTTTTCATGACAGTTGATGTATTCGTTTGCTTAAATTGTATAATATATGATTTAAAGTAACAAGTGCGCCGCCGTGTGCTATCCGGCTTAGTAGAATAGACCACCCTCATTTCTTACCGAGGTGTCGTAAAAGGCGACTAAGGTAAGTTGACCCGTCGTGTGGTATTCGGCTAGAATAGACCATCCTTTTTCTTACTGAGGTGTTGTAAAAGGCGACTGTAAGTTGACGTCATGCAGGTGGCCGGCCGTAAATTACTTAGCCGAATCAAGTGACAACATGTTCATAACATGATAAGGGCAGGAGGATGATAATGAAAAATTTATCGTACTATTCATTTTAGACTTCTATATATTTCCTTTATATCAAATTCATAAAATATAAACAAGTCGAGCTAACCCGATAGAATAAGATGTGAGTATAGCCGGTTCTATACATAATCTGAAGCTGTGATGGCCTAGCGGTGCGACCGTGTGAATCTCTAGAGACGATCATGGGTTCAAACCCGGGCAGACACCAATGAGTTTTTCTATTAAAACTTATGTGTCTAATTGATAATTGCAATTTATCACACGCTTTTCAGTGAAGGAAAACATCGTGAGGAAACCTGCATATCTCTAGAGAATTCTGGAGATATGTGTAACCTACCAATCCGCATTGGAGCAGCGTGGTAGGTCTTAGCTCCAATCCTTCTCTCCAATAACGGAGAGAAGAGGCCTGTGCCCAGCAGTGGGATAGTAACAGGCCGCTACTTACTACTACTTACTATACATAATCTATCAGGCTATATGTCGAGCATCGCATAAATAAAAAAAGTATTAAAAAAAACTAACTGGACTTAAAGTAGTTTTCTTTGCCTTGAAAATATGAAGAAAATAAGCTGAATAAGTTTTGATATTAACTTCCGACCTCAAATGCGTGCATATCTGTATTTGACAGGACCCGCCATTTCGATTACTGACCTCAAAGGCAAGAGATAAATGAGATTGATGGATTTGATTTCCGGTTAGGTCTACTAAAAAAAATGTAGGTATGTATAAAAAAATTAACATACATTGCCGGCTGAATAGAACAGACCACCCTTATTTTTACCAAGGTGTCGTAAAAGGCGACTAAGGTAAGTTGACGTCAGGCAGACTGGTTGTAAAATACGTAGCCAAATCATGTGACAGTATGTTTATAACATGTTGTGGCGACCCCACTTGGAGCGGGATAAAATTCCTATGATTTTGTCATATATTTCGTACGCTTTAACCATAGAGGCGTAACAAAAATACAATTTTGTAATTTACTGTTATTCGATTCGGTTCGAAAAATCAATTAACCAAAGATTTTATTAACAACTCTATACTAAACTATAACAAAAATATAACATTCAAGAAGAGTGCTAAAAAATCCTCCTTACCTTATAAAAAAGGGAAAACCTTAAAAAATAAAATAAAAAAAATAAATCAAATAAAACTAATCATAAGACTACAAATAAAAAGCGTAAGGATTTTAAGGCTTTCATCATCTTCCTGCCCTTATCCCACTCTAAGTGGGGTCGGCACAACATGTTATAAACATGCTGTCATGATTTGGCTGCGTTTTTACGACCGGCCGCCTGCCTAACGTCAACTTAACTCAGTCGTATTTTACGACACCTCGGTAAGAAAGAGGGTGGTCTATTCTACTAAACCGGATACCACACGGTGGGTCAACTTACCTTAGTCGCCTTTTACGACACCTCGGCAAGAAATGAGGGTGGTACTATTCTAGTAAGCCGGATACCACACGGCGTAAGGATTTTAAAGCTTTAAAACAAGTCAATTTAAACTAAAATTCAAGATTTCCAAGCTATTTATTAATCTTAATCAATCTTCCTCACATTTCGTAGTAAAAGTCGTTCAAATTCCTATTAGATACCACAGACAGCAATTTTGTGTAACAACTCCCTTGAAGATAATTTATTTCGACAAACGACTGCTTTCAGACAAATGGAGTCGTTTACATGTCTCTCGCAGTAGTCCAAGAATTATACTCTTGGCACTGTATAGGTCGAATCATCTACGAACTTAAATAATAACGTTTTGATATTTTAGTACTTACTAGTTCTGAGTTTACTTCAGGAATTATATTTTTTGTTTTATTCTATAATCTTTGGTTACTTTATGTTTTGTTTATTGTTAGTCTCTAATCTTTGTTTTGGTTTGTTTCGGTCCAGTTCATGTTTAAAGCAAAGTACCTGATTGACCGAGTCTAGCTCGGTAATTTTTGACAAGAGAAAAAGAGAAAATAATTGGGTAGGTGGGGCTCGACCCTAGGTATTTTCATTTTTAGAGATCACCCGTTCCCCGAATAAGCTACGCTGACTTGTCAGAGTTAGGCAAAAATCGTTGGAGCCGTTTTCGAGATTCCGAAAATAAAATAAAAATAATAATATATATATATACACGTATATACAAGACAAAGACATAAATATATATACATACATAGTAACTCATTTAGATATTAAAGATTAAAGACAAAATGTTCATGAAATAAAAAAAATACAATCATTGCAGCTGTCAATTTTTCTCAATTTCTTTTCAATATAAATTTATATTTATCGCTAATATCTGAATTTTTTCCTTCTTTATGTACCATATTTTTGGTTTTATTTGGTTACCATCCGCCACAATCCCTTTTACCCCCTCCTACCCTCCACACACCGCTTTCATCTCGCGAAACGTAATGTACAATCAATAGCAATTTCCAAAAAATAGTGTAACTTAATTTAACCTTATAAAATATTGTACCATATAACACTAGAACCTATTTGCTTACTAGCTTGCAAATACTATCATTGCAATTAAATCTCAATTTATCGGATCATCCAATATTCGGGTGCATACAACAAAGATGTTATCAAGAGCAATCTGTAATAACAGGGACAGGAGTATATTTCGCACAAAATATAGAGATGGGAGTACTTGCTCCGCTTATTCCGATGTTAATAGATTATATTAACAGAGGATTTATTTAGTTTATTAGTCTTTGTTATGTCCGCCGTGTGGTATCCGGCTGAATAGAATAGTACCACCCTCATTTCTTACCGAGGTGTCGTAAAAGGTGACTAAGGTAAGTCGACCCGCTGTGTGGTATCCGGCTGAGTAGAATAGACCAACCTCATTTCTTACCGAGGTGTCGTAAAAGGCGACTAAGGTAAGTTGACCCACCGTGTGGTATCCGGTTTAGTAGAATAGACCTCCCTCTTTCTTACCGAGGTGTCGTAAAATACGACAGAGGTAAGTTGACGTCAGGCAGGCGGCCGGTCGTAAAAACGCAGCCAAATCACGTAATAGCATGCTTATAGCATGTTGTGCCGACCCCACTTAGAGTGGGATAAGGGCAGGAAGATGATGATGAGTCTTTGTTATGTAATATACTGGCGTAGGCCCTATAGCTTAATTTATCCGCAAGTACTTGTTTTAAATTAAAAACAGAATTAATAAATTGAGTAAAATATTGACGACGATTGACGATGTCAAACAAGTAGGTACCTATGACTATCTATTATGATCTACCTAATTGTGTATTACTTACGCGTTGGGCTTAAATCACCCATAATCTATAGGTATCCTTATGTAAAGTGAAAAAATATTGTTTCCTGTGTCTGACCAAGTGAAATGAGAAGTGTTTGAGAGGTTTTATTCTGACTGAACTTCCTTATTTTTTAAATTATTTTTAAAACCCAAAAAAATTGCCTCAATGTATTATAGCTTACTTAAGAGCGCTCCCGAACTCTTTCGTCTGGCCATAGATAGGAGGGCGTATGTAGAGCTGACTGCCAACCTTCACTAGTTGGATAGGTACCAAAAGAAGAAGAAGCTTATAGCTGACATTTTAAAAAATATTGTAGAAGGTCCTTTAAGCCGTGTGGTATGCGGTTTAGTAGAATAGACCACCCTTATATCTTACCGAGGTGTCGTTAAAGGTGACTAAGATAAGTTGACCTGCCGTGTGGTATCCTAATTTAAAAAGACTTCTGCCTAATGGTAAATTATATTTTAACTTAATTTAAAACTATAGTTGAGACTAATTAAAAATTATACCAGTTTCTTATTAAAATCTAATCAACAATTTTGTACAAACCTACTAATTTCATACAACAGTAAGTCTTAATTATACTATAACGAAACTTTCCTCATAAAATGGAATATAAGGGTCGTATGATTCAAATAATACACACACGATTTATTAGAGAACGCGGGAATGAAATAGGTGTAATTTTTTATATTCTATTTCTCAAAATTGTTTATAGAATTAGTCGTTACTTTGCGGAGATCCATATTACAACAGAACTTCACGACAAAACGACTTTGCGATTTAGTCGTAGAATATATCTCTTGGTTGCTGGGCGATTGCTGAGTTTGTGATAGTGAACGTGTGTTGTGCTTGTGTACTGTGGTGGCTGTGGTTATTTGTGCATGTGTTTTTACGAATTCTGCATGTATCAGATGTGAAAACGTATAGTCCATTCTACACAGCCTTATATATTGTTACAACATGTTATAAATAACCTGCTTCAAATAATTAGGTTTATAATATAGATAACATTGTCGCCGTCAATGTGACTTTTGTACGTGTTTTGGCTCTCGATCATTCTTAGGTAACGAATGCACGTTTGCATTAACTAACTATTTAATCACTTGTGCCCTGCGTTACAATATTTTTTATTTTATCGACGACCATAGCAACATAATTTTATTAATGCTTACTATTTTTCTTTAAATTCGATAAAATGATTTATTTTATTCAATTTGTTAGCGTAGTTGAGTATCGCGCAATTCCACAGTCAATAAATATCAGACCAAAAGGTCTTCATTGGCCAAGATGCCGTGCTACTATTCTAACGTGAGTACATTATGTAAATAACTGATTATAAACTTTACTTAAGTAGGGGTTCAGTCAACAGGTGTAAAACAATATATCATCCGGAAAACAGTAATGTCGTTGTGCAGATTTTCTGCATAAATCTTCGGTAAACTGCAAATGTTGGCTCAGTCCGCTTCCCGGTGTAGCGAACTTATCTCGACGCAACGTTAATGCAAGAACCGCTTAAGTGAGGTGATCTTTATAAATTACGCTTAATTTAGAATCACCTAAATACAAGTTTAAAATATCTCTAAAGTATATTGCAATTTTTTTTAACGCCTTCTTAATATTCTGTGATAAATAATTATATTATTAGCATAAGGAAATTGTATCTTAATCTTACATTTTTGTAAACAAATAAATAAATAAAATATCGAACGACTTTATCTTGATCTCTTGATTTTATTGGGGTTTAGATCTATCATGCTTTTCAATGCGGATTGAAAGGTCACACATATCCCAAAAAAATCTTAAGAAATGTTGGTTTTCCGCGATGTTTTCCTTAACTAAAAAACGTGCAATAAATATCTTTTAAACCAAACTTATCACAGAGAAAGGATTACATATTATAAACTTATTGAGCTTATACTATCGATATTTATCAATCAATGAGTTCCTTTAGGTAAGAAAATTGAGCCCCTAAGGCGCGAATTTACGACAAAAAGATGACTGCCCACTAGTTGGCGCGACAAGATCTTGTGGTGTTGAAATTCCTTACAAAGACCCCATTATAGTTTTGGACATCAATGGGTTAAAGAGAAGAAAAAGAAAATGATAGGTTAGAGAAATATACAAATCTTAAAAAAACTAATTAAACTTTTAAAACAGTAAGCGTAAGTTATAGAAAACTAGCAGAATTTACGACTTCGTTTTCGCCGAATTAATATACTCTCAATCATCTAATATATGTATGTCTTATCCGAAGAAAAAGCGAGATTTTTTATCCTACATATAAGCCCGGTATATGCGCTGTAATATTTTTTTTTGCCAGTAAAACCGATTATGGATCGTTACCGCCCGACAGGGAAGAGCGGCGGGTATGTCGGACTCTCACCAACTAAAAACCTGACAGTGCTCCACCACGCTGCTGGTGGCGGGGTCAGGGTACCGTTGTACACATTACCCCAATCCCCACCAGCTGCCCAACTTTTACCAATATTGCTAATACAGATTAGCTGTAAAAGCGTTACAGACAGACGACAGAGAAAAACGGACAGTCCACATCATCATCTTCCTGCCCTTATGCCACTCCAAGTGGGGTCGGCACAACATGTTATAAACATGCTGTCACATGATTTGGCTGCGTTTTTACGACCGGCCGCCTGCCTGACGTCAACTTACCTTAGTCGCCTTTTACGACACCTCGGTAAGAAAGAGGGTGGTCTATTCTACTAAGCCGGATATCATACGGCGGGTCGACTTACCTTAGTCGTATTTTACGATACCTCGGTAAGAAAGAGGGTGGTATATTCTACTAAACCGGATACCACACGGTGGGTCAACTTACCTTAGTCGCCTTTTACGACACCTCGGTAAGAAAGAGGGTGGTCTATTCTACTAAGCCGGATATCATACGGCGGGTCGACTTACCTTAGTCGTATTTTACGACACCTTGGTAAGAAAGAGGGTGGTTTATTCTACTAAACCGGATACCACACGGCGGGTCGACTTACCTTAATCGCCTTTTACGACACCTCGGTAAGAAATGAGGTTGGTATATTATACTAAGCCTGATACCACACGGCGGGTCTACTTACCTTAGTCGCATCTTACGACACCTCGGTAAGAAAGAGGGTGGTCTATTTTACTAAACCGGATACCACCCGGTGGGTCAACTTACCTTAGTCACCTTTTACGACACCTCGGTAAGAAATGAGGGTGGTACTATTCTATTCAGCCGGATACCATACGGCGTGATGTTCTCAGCACAAATAGATTAAAATATTGCAATATTAAAAGATGAGCACGTCACAACCAGCGGTCGTTTACCATGTATCGAAGATTTATACGGTAAATCTGCGGAACGGAAGAATATTACTGTTTCCTCGTGATTTATGTTACACCTGCTAACTGATATGTATGTTCGAGAATTGGTTGTGAATATCTTGCTTTTGTAACGTTGAATTATTGACTCTAGCACTAATAGTAGGTAGTAATAATCTCGGTTTTGTACAAAAATAATTTAAATTTTATTAATATTATTAAAATTTTATTGTTATGTTCCTCTACATTATTTGTACCTATACCACCATAATCAAATATGTTTCCCAATACTGTAAAGGCTTCTGGAAGTGATCGCTTATAGTGATAATTAAAATCAAATCAAATCAGTTTGTTAACTTGTGGTTCATAAATCATTCTGTTCTAATCCCACTATAAGTGGAGTCTGCACAACATGTTTTAAACATGATGTTACATGGTTTAGCTAGTTTTTTACGTCAACTTACCTTAGTCGCCTTTTACGATATCTCGGTAAGAAATAAGTCATCTATTCCATTCAATCGAATTAATACCACACAGTGGGTCAATTTACCTTAGTCGCCTTTTTTGACACCTCAGTAAGAAAAGAGGGTCGTCTATTCTAGGGCTTCTTAAACAGTTTTTATATAGCGACCCCTTTCAGTAGTCGCAAAGATCTGATACTTTTCAATCATTACATACAACTACATGGCTGCAGCTGTCTTTTAAAGAACTTTTCTAACAAAGATTTATTGATATTTCTCCTCCTAAGCTCCTTCATTACCCCTTTTCATTAAATTTAATTAAATATATTTTATTAAATTTATGATTGGTTAGTTTACAACAATTATAAATAAAATTTTAAAATTAGTTTACACACTACGTACAAATATAAATAAAAATCATACAAAATACTATTGTAATTTTATTATAACTATTTTTTGAAAAAAGTGGCAATGCAAAACTGTTATTTACATTGTAAAATAGTGCGATATTGCATCTACATCTACGGTTAATATATATTTCATTATATGGAGGAAGAGGTCGTTTAAAATTTCCTAAGCTTGAAGGGGGTCGCTATATAAAAAAGTTTAAGAAGCCCTGGTCTATTCTACTGAGCCGGATATCACATGGCATACTTATATAAAATATAGGCGGGCTTTTTTCGGAAACGGAATCATTTACAGCCAACCACATAACAGATACAGGATATTAGGATTTTAAACTAAAAGAAATACTTAGAAGTACCTGGTTGACCGAGCCTTGCTCGGTAATTTTTTACAAAATAAAAAAAGAAACTGAAAAAAAAGAAAAAATCATTGGGTAAGTGAGGATCGATCTTAGGTATTCTCATTTTTCTAGACCACCCGTTCCCCAAATAAGCTACGCTGACTTGACAATTTACGGCAAAAATAGTGTTTTATATTCAATATCAATTTAAGTAGTTTTTGAATGCCTGAAATCAGGGATACAACGACATTTAAAAAAAATAAAATCATGCTGACATGCTGAGTTTCATGAAAATCGTTGGAGCCGTTTCTGAGATTCCGAATACACATGTATACATATATACACATACAAGATTAACTCACTTAAATATTAAAGATTATAAGTACCTACATGTCAATATTAGATTATTCCATGTAATTTTTTATCTTAACTTTACTAAAAGTTTACATTAATACCAATTATAAGTATTGAAAGAAATACGCTTAACTAATTTGTTTCAAAACAAATTACTTTTTAATTTGACGCTCATTTCGTCGACACGTACATACAAAAATGTTCAAGCATACAAATTAAGCAAAGATACAAATTTGCCAACTTACGTCAAGTAAAATTGTTTCCAACATTTGTAACTTCGGGAATTTTTCATTTTGAAACAGTAATACTGTTTCCAATATTCAATGGAGTCTTCAATTTTGTTTTACTTTTGAAATACAATTTCCTGTTGTCAACGCTTACAAATAAGTCAGACTACGTATAATTTATATAAAGTATAGTCAAATACAAATTATTTAGAATAAAATAGAAGTAATTTTAAGAATACGAAAGTTATATTAGTTATTTTACTCAAGGTCACCGATTTGGATTCAGGCATCATTTGGGAACTTAGAAGATCTTAGAGTCATCACTTATTCAAGGGAACTGTTACCGCAGCGAGTTTGATGCGTTCCCTCTGCGATAACGCCGTGCAAAGAGGTATGAATAAGAGCCCTGGATGGGCTCGAAACTAGTCGGGCTAACCCGATGGTATGGATATCCGGCTTACACGTCCCCCAGGCGGTCGGTGCATCTGGTGCTCCCGATGCGCCGGTTAGCGGAGGGGGGCTTCTGTTTCGAGGGGTCCCTACCTGGACGTGTTCTCTGGGATAAAATCTGTCGGCGGGAATGGGTGTAATGTGTACAACGATATCCTGTCCTCAGTCCTGTCGGGCGGCGGTACCCATAAGGGGGTTTTTCCTGTATAAAAAAACCCGATGGTCTAGGACGTGAATATAGCTGGTTTCTTATATAACTATGTATATATATTTATTTTAAATATGTAATATTCGTATGTATATGTCTTGCAGCACCCTACCTTCTTTCCTTGAGTTGATAAGTTCTCTAGCCCAAAGGTTGCCTGGAAGAGATCGCTTGTTAGCGATAAGACCGCCTCACTGTATCACGCAGTTTATATTGTGAATTTAGTTTTTTTAGTACTTTTGTAAATTCTGTGGTTTACAATAAAAAGTATTCTATCTATCTATATAATATTGTTTATGTAATTTTAATAGCTTATACATGGAAGATTCCATGCATCAATTACTAAAGGGGGTGATTTCGGTCACGGGGGAACGATTGTTAAGATTGTGGTAGTGAAGTGCAGTGTTACTATAGTGGTGGTGGTTTATTGCAGATGTGTTTTACGAATCGCAACGAATCGAAAGAAATGTTTTACGTTGTCGTTTCTGAAAAAAATTTAAGGAATGACAACGAATAAATATAGATAGATAGAATTCTGTAATATTAATTTTGTATAATCCTAGCTTATAGCAAAATAATAAATTACTTTTCTAAATAAAGTCTAGTTTGTGTTCTGTAGATGATTGGAGCTATTCAGTTCTAGTAGACGAACAACGCAAACGAATCCATTTGTCTGAGGCAGTCGTTTGTCGAAATAAATTATCTTCAAGGGACTTGTTACCCCGAAGTGCTGTCTGTGGTAGATAATGGCACTTTGAGCGACTTGTAACTATCATACAATTTGAGGAACGATGAATTGGTACCGCTGAATAGGGATATGAATATCTGTTCCCCTCAAGATGTTATAGCCAAGTCAATTACATTTTAAAGCAGGCTTCTTATTTCTATAGTTGAATTAAATTTTAAAGAACGTTTATATTTCTATAGTTAACTTGATGAATTTCTATTCGTATATTTACTTATGCCAAAGCTTTACATAAATAATATATCAATAAAAGCCATGACGGAAGTTTAGTTATATAATCTATACATATTATAAAACAAAGTCCAGCTTTGTCTCTAGGTATGTGATCAATTAACTCAAAATGTACGGATTTGCGTACAGTTTTTACTAATATATTAAAGAATTCTTAAGGAAGGTTTATGTTAACGTTCTCCCGAAAAGCGGAAACGATTTTGATGGGACTGTCACTGGATGAGAAAGTTGTAATAAAATATATTGGTTCCTATTATTACTTATATCTGGGTAGGGATTTACGCGGGAAAGTTTCATAAAACACTGATTTTCACGCAGGTAGGGCCGCACAGAAGGCTAGTGTAATATAAATGAAATATAGGTAATGTAAATATAGTCGAATAAAGATTTGTACTACTTGTGGGCTTGATTTCCCTCGGTACAAAGATTTTCCTTAAACATTTGATATACCTGAGTTATATAATTGATTTTGTGTTTATTTAAGACGATTACGGAGCCGCATATTGACTCCGATTTTTACTTTATTTACGTCCTTAATTATTTGTAGATTTTTTTGTACAAAGTTTTATATAGATATATATTAACACTACAAGTGGCGCATATGGATTTTCAAATGTTTGCATTACATTTTCTATTACAAAATAACGATTAATGACGTTCGGCTTCTGATACACGTGTAAAAAAACTAACGTGAAGCGGCGCTATTTGTCGATAAAATTTAAAGTAATACTAAGCAATGATGTAGCTTGAAGGAATTGGTACAAGCTTCAGCTGTTTGTGAATGTTTGTGATTACGTTGTTTAAACAAAAACATATTTTGCCGACGTGTATAAACGTTTTGTCTATTAATGTTAATCAAATTTGACGTATAATGACTGCTCCTCCTAAAGTATTAAACTGAAGTAAGAACGCTGAAGAACTTATACGTAGTTAAATTTATTTTTATAAGAGTCCCGCCCCAGCTTCGCACGGGTATAAAGCATATAGCCTATGTCACTCAGTGATAATCACAGTATTTCGTTACTCCATATTGAATTTTATTATACATATAAACCTTCCTCTTCAATCACTCTATATACTTAAAAAAAACCGCATCAAAATCTTATGCGTAGTTTTAAAGATTTAAGCAAACATAGAGATATAAGGACAGACAGAGAAAGTGACTTTGTTTTATACTATGTAGTAACGTTTATAGCTCCTACTATTTTGATAATTGTCATATTTTTACTATATTTATCCAAAGACTAAATTTTGTTTAGCTGTCATTTATGTTTTGTTTTTCCATGTCATAGTCGTTTTTGCTATACCACGTTTTATAGTGACTTGACGGGATGAAATAAATGCAGTCGAACGGGATAAAAAGTATCTTATGTCCGTCTCCTGGTTCTAAGCAACCTCTCCACCAATTTTCGGCCGAATTGGTTCATCCGTTCTTGAGTTATAAATAGTGTAACTAAGACCAACTTTCTTTTATATATTATATATATAGATATATAGATATAGATATGATCATTCAATTATACGTTTCCAATACTTGAGAGCGATTTTTATTCCCAGCCGCCATCCCAGTTTCAATATGTTATTCAATTTCCTCAGCATCTGCATAAGAAATACACTAATGGCACAATTTACCAGTAATAGTCGATTCAGTTTACATCCGTAATAATATTATAAATGTGCAATAACGGATATGCTCAAAGGAGAAATAAAAATACGTAGCAAAATATATCAAATAGTAACATAAGGTTATATCCACAGACTACAAATAGGTACCACCCTCATTTCTTACCGAGCTGTCGTAAAATGCGACTAAGCTATGTCCACTCGCCATGTGGTAACCGGCTGAGTATAAGTGACCACCCTCATTTCTTACCGACGTGCCGTAACTAAGTAAGGTTCTATTTAATTTGCAGTGTATGTATATGAAGGTGGAATCTTTTACAAATTAAATTTGTACCACTTGCGGTGTCCGAATGAGCTGATTGTACATACTAGTCCAGTCCCGATGACAATGCATGTTTATGAGAAGCTTGACCTGATGCTGCTGCCAGGATTAGCTCCAAACGAGGCAATTTTTTCACAGTTAACAGTAGGGAGATAAAATCCTGTTAAAAGCTTTTAACTTGACTTGTTTTATATATATGGGACACTTATATATGGGACACTTACTTACACACACGGTCGTCGATCCCCAAAGTAAGTAGAACCAAGTAACACAAATATTAAGTACTTAAAATTTGTGTTATGGTAGACAGAAAACTGGTGAATATAGACTTATATATTTTTTAAATACATACTTAAATACAAATTTTTCATATTACTTTCATAATACATCATAGCTTTGGTATTAAGGAACTCCACAAAATAACGCTTACTTCTATAAATTACCGTGAAATAACTCGATAAAATCACAAAATATACCCGAGATATTTTGCTCTAAATTAATCTCTCCACATACGTATCTGCGTAATACACATTCTAAACCTTAACATCAGTGCAATCTATTATTTTAAAGACGACTCTTGCAAGGATCCGTTATCTACGAAGATGTATAATAGTCATTTATAACACTCACGATGGCAAATCCGAATTTATTACACGCCATACAGAGATTACACTTCCGGTTCACGCTCACCATATCACTAGCATCTGTTTTATATAATAAAATTATAGAATTTTTGATTTTATATTTTTTGGGTTTACATTAACTTTACTACACCAATTTTTTTTTAAAGATTTAGCTAAATAAAACAATTAATTGTTAAACAGTGGGAAGTGATCCTGCCTTCTGCTCCGCGGTTCGCAGATTCGATTCCATCCGAGGGCTAACATTTTCAACATTTTCTATAAACAATTTTTTGGTTTTTTGAGCCTGGGAGTGTTTAAGTATATATTTTTAAAATTAAATATGTATATATTTACCAGTTGTCTGTCATCCACAACACAAGTATTAAGTTACTTACTTTTGGGATGGACGACCGTGTCTGTAAGTGTCCCATGTATAAAAATAAATAAAAAAAAGATTAAAATACTGGTCTTGAAAATAGACTTATTACCTAAAAATACTAAATAAGATACCAATATGTTCAGCTTAAACTGACAACCAATTGAGTAAAAGCCGATTTATATCAAACTAACATAGAGCTATAGCAATAGCGTTTTTTCCTGCTCTTTGTGTAAACAAAAGCATTTACAGCTTTAAGCGTTTACACCTTAATACATTCCATAGAATACTTGCGTACTGTTATACGGTTGAAATATAGTTAAAAAAACTTTTAATTATCACACAAATAAAAATATAAAAATAGGAAAAATATCAGTACTTAATATTATCTAAGGGCAACTGTCCCGTTTAGACTCTTGATACAGACTGTCTGCTGTTCGGGTTTGGCTTCGGGTTATAAACTTAGCGCTGTGCAATGTTTGCATCCCATCAGCTTGCTATTTATGAATATAACATAACGCAGAAAAAAAACTAAAGAAATCTCAATATTTGTTTACAGTAACCGAATGGGTTAGAATGAGCATTCGCTTGTCGTATGTAAATGGGCCTTTAAATCACAAAAAAACTATATATCTCTAAATAAACGTCTTAATCTTGACTTTAAGGATTTGATATTATCGAAGTATGTACTGTAATGTAGTGTTAGTATAATGTAGTAGAATTTATATGTCCTTGATAGTAACTGAAAAATGGAAGCACATCGTGACACATATGATGCGCAGAAGTTGCTTTAAAAATTTGATAATATTCGAGAGGCAACATTCGAACAATCATTTCGAGATGAAAAATTCCACCCGAACATTTCAAATATTGGAAAGCGTTCAAAACGTCACATCACTCGTTGGAATTGCATCTGCTCCCTACTTTGTATTCAAGAACACTTCAAGGCATATTTGTTCACAGATCTTCTCAAAGGCGTTCTTCCGTTTTTATTATAGGTTCTAAAATAGAAAATAAACATAATTAATCGATCTCTTAATGCAAAAATACTTTAGTGATTGCTCGTTGCTAATTGAAGAAATGTTATTTAAATTTTTTACATTAATATAAATGAATATATAAAAGTTGAAATTAGACCAAAAAATAGTGTTTAAAAAAAAACTTAAATTAATTTTAGAGGTACCATCAGCAATGGCCTCAAAATAACGTCTTTAATTAGCATGGTCGACTTTTCCTGAAACTGTGTATACAAAAGTATTTAGTGGCCCATTTATTCCATAAATCTCTAAAACAAAAGAAACATTAATGGTGGCCGGGGACAGCTATATTAAAAAAATATATATAATAACTAGCTTTTACCCGCAACTTCGTTCACGTTGACTGTAGTCTTGGAATATACCAGTGAAATATATACCAGGAATGTAACAGTGCAAATATCTCCATCTGTTAATAACAGAAGACGCTTTTCAATGTCATCCTATTTCTGTATAATCAAAAGGATTATAGGACTTCTATAGTCTATTTATTACTCCGGTTGTTCGTAAATATATCATAATTTCATTAATTTCGTAACATATCTTTTGTCTCTGGGCAATTGTCATATTTTTATTTATCGATATGTGGGTAGCAATGAAACGCCACTCGCCGATCGGTTCGTCTGTCGCCGTGCGAGTGTCTACGTGAGCGCGGAACCTTCGCTAATGGCCGCTCGATCGCTATACATTATTCGTATAAAATTCGTTGTCGAACATTAAACAATTCGTCTGCAATATTACCTAAGTGCAGTGCCTAACATAAAGTGTCGTGTCGAGTTTCGGACTCGTAAAAGTGTTACTGTTCGTGCTAGTAACAGTTTCCCCTGGCATCACAAGAAACGGCCGGCCGCCGGCGCATTTCGAGGACTTCGAACCTTCCAGTGCACGGTGGCAGTACAAAGGCATCGAAAGGTGGGTGGTGCTAAGTTGTTACTACGTGTCGGTAATAAATTACGCATTGCCCAGAGAGATAGAAAATAGTTAACGCCCTGAACCCCCCATATACAGTCCACTTAGAGAACCTACCAGCGACCTAGGGTCCAGGGACCAGGTTCCTTTCAGTTAGGGAACATTTCCCTACACCGGTGTATAAGGAATTATTGTGCCAAATGTCATCGATATTGGTTCAGCGATTTTGCCGTGAAAAAGTAAAAAACATACATCAATACTCACAAACTTTCGCTATAATAATATTAGTAAGTTATTATATATACGTGGCCACAAGCCTTAAATTAGTAAACGAAATTGAAATAGCATTTCAACTATATAAGGATTTTACCTTTTTCTTTAATGGAATGGAAAATTTTAAAGTTGTAATAATATTAAAACTGGGCCACAGTGAACCCTGTATTTTATAAAAATAAGAATAAAAACTTATTTTCTGCTCTAGATTTGGTATATGGTAATCTGGAACTGAAACCGATGTCTGTGACATACTTATCTATTATATTATAACTCTTTCATTTTAGTCCTGACTTGTTTGTATGACCCCAATATCAAGAAAAATATCACGCGAGTTGAAAAATTCTGGTTGTTATTAGTGTTCTGATAGTTTTTAACGCCTGTGATTTAAAAATTGTTGAATTATTTTATGCGTCGAGTAAAGTTTTGCTTTTTCCATTAACAATTGGATCAGAACAAGTTTATGTTAGTCATATTATTTTCCTATCGACTTAATATTCTCAATTTTAAACCATATTATTTAAGATTGGAAAACATATTTTGAAATAAGTACAACTTTCATTATTGGTACTAAAACTAAATATTAAATTTTATACTTAGTATAATAATTTATGACTAGTATGTTTTTTAATGGGTACAAAGTTTTATAACGCAAATGTCAACCGCTTAAAACACTCTTATTTTCGAGAGGCTTTTTGAAAATTGACAAATTTACAACAAACGATAACATAGCCAAGTATCGAAATATTATAGCTTGTAGTGTATCTTTAATATTTAAATGTGTTAAATTTTTATATATATATTTCTGAATGTTGAAACGGCACGTATGTTATCAATTTTTTTTTAATAAAACCTAGCCCGTTTTATTCAAAACAAATTGTTTTAACCCTGTTTTCAGGCACTGAAAAACTGCTACAATCTTATAAGAAAGCAAACGTTAATTGCGCTGTCAATTTCAAAGTCACGATAGGTTATTTGAGTAACGTCTTTAATTCAGAATACCAGGATAGATGCCAGATAATTTTATCTTTTTTTATTGAATTTTCTATTGAATTTATTTATATTTAAAGAAAAATTACTGAGCAAGACTTGGTAACCCAGGTACTAGCTAATTATATGCCGTTGTCACTACATCTTATGATTCCATCTATTTGAGACAATCCCGATCTATTAAAACTAATGAATTAACAAAATAATCTAAATAAAATTCAGTATCATGTCAAATATCGCAATACAAAACTATCACAAAATTCTAGAATATTATATATTTTTAATAACGTGTTTATTTTGTTTTCCTGAACGGAAATTAAAAGTATCTAAGTATACTAAAAATGTGAGTGTATCGTTAAAGCACGAAATAATGAATTTCCCCAATTTATTATTCTCCTAATTACGGAATGAGCATATTTCAATTGAATTATCATATTGTATTGACAACAGAAAATACTGTTTTTTGTTACTTTGAATAGAAGCTATCTCATCGGAGCGTTATTTCTTTACAAATTCACAACATAATAAAGTTATAACAATGGTTATACTTATTAAAGTTAATAATGATGAGTCTTTATTAAAATATCCGTTGAATAAATATATTTTCAAGCATCGTGGCTCTTAAATTAAATGTATTGCAAAGTTTACTCCAGTAGGCATTACTTTGCGGAATTTTATAGTAAAAATAGAATATTGCTATAAACCGCGTTTCTCTTTGGAAATAAGTTAAAAGTACTAAATGTTTTAATTATTATATTCCATTGATTCAATTTGTACTATGCTAAATCATGAGTATTGACGTATTAATCATGAGTACCTGGGTGAACGGTGGGCAGCTGTGGTAGACCAGCGGTAACACCGTGCGCCTCTTTTGAGGAGGTCTAGGGTTCAAACCCGGGCACGCACCAATGAGTTTTTCTAGTAAAACTTGTGTCTAATTGAAAAATTGCAATTTATCACACGCTTTTCGAAAACATCGTGAGGAAACCTGCATATCTCTAGAGAACTGGAGATATGTGTAACCTACCAATCCGCATTGGAGCAGCGTGGTGGGTCTTAGTTCCAATCCTTCTCTCCAAAAAACGGAGAGAGGAGGCCTATGCCCAGCAGTGGGATAGTAACAGGCCGTTACTTTAGCCTGGGTGACCGAGTTTTGCTTGGTAATTTTTTAAAAGATATAAAATACATAGGAATAAAGGAAAAGGAAAGTAGGACCCGGTGACATGTAGGCATTCGAACCCGGGTTTGGAACATTTTCGGTCCACCCGTTACACATCGGCTATCGCAACATTATGTTTGACAGCTAAAAGAATCCTTTGCTTTCAATTCTACATTATGCCATGTTTTTAATGCTCAAAAATAGGGATAAAACGATTTTTTTTTAAATAAAACCTAACTAGATTGATTTCTCTCCCCTATCATCCCCTACATGCTCAATTTCAATAAAATCGTTGGAGCTGTTTCCGAGATTCAGAAAATATTTTTTTATATTACACACATGTATGTATGAAATATAAAAAAATATTTTCTTGTTGTAATCTTGTTGTAATGAGTTAATCTTGTAAGATTAACTCATTTAAATATTAAAGTAGATAGTTTTTGTACAAGTTTAGTTTTTTTTTCCATCATGAGTAAGGCGGAGCTTGTTTTATCAAAAGTCATCATCATACCAGTTCTCGCTTTTATACGTTTTTTCATTCTTCATACTAATTCTTTTATTCCTCATCATTCGCAACCCATAGGATACCCCTCTATAGCTACATTAACTAACACTTATTTCTAGCTTACAATCTAGCGTGTAATGAGTACAACACAATTTTTTTCTAATATAAAGTAGAGCTACTAAATATACAGTATCCGATTAACAAATTCATATCTTTAATATTTAAATAAGTTAATATTGGCCTGACTGGCCCGTTGGAGTGGGTAGTGACCCTGCCTTCAGCTCCGCGGGTCGCGGGTTCGATTCCCGCCGAGGGCCAACATTTTCTATATATAAATTTGTTGGTCTTTGAGCCTGGGTGTATATTTGTATTTAAGTATGTATTTAAAAAATATATAAGTATATATTCATCAGTTGTCTGTCACCCATAATACAAGTATTAAGTTACTTACTTTGGGGACGGACGACCATGTGTGCAAGTGTCCCATATATTTATATTTATTTATTTATATTGCATATGTATATATATATAATTAATATAAAATCGTTTTATCCCTGTTTCTTGGGCATAAAAAATTTAATGTCAAATATAGACTTAATATAAAACACTTTTTTTGCCGTTCTTTTCTTTTTGCAAAAAATTACCGAGCAAGGCTCGGTTAACCAGGTATTATAAACTTTGTATGAATTAACAATTCACAGTAGTTTAGTTAGTAGGTCTAGGTAGTAAAAAGTAAGATAAATTATGTAAATGTCTAGTATGTTAACAGAATTACTATTACATTTAACGGGCGTATGTAACGTACAGACAACGAATATTAACAGATATTATCAACAATAACATTTGCTGATTATAGTTATAACGTTATTAAGCGGGAATAACGGCTTAACTAGGAAACAAAGGAAAAATAAAAGTCATGGCTTTAGCGTCGCTTTCATATCGTTTACGTAGACGTTTTCTATTAAACCAGACTTAATAGAAAATACTCAATAAGATGGAATTAGTTTAGTAATATAACGAGGTGTCGAGAATGTTCAAATCAACTTTTTCTAAGGCGAAATTTCTCCTGATTCTTTTTGGTTAATAAATGATACAATACAACACATATTTTATTTTTTTTGTACTGTCCGAAAATCTATCTCGAAATGTTCTGAATTATCTAACTTTAGACATTCATATATTTGTGCCGTTTGCAGTTGAAACCATAGGACCATGGAGTCAAAGTGCAAATTTTATTTTATCCGTTTTAACACCTCGGTTAATTGCCTCTTCAGGTGACAAGTAGGCTGGCTCCTTTTTCGCACAAAGAATCTGCTTAGCGATTCAGGGCAGAAACTACCAGCATTCTTGGGACCATTTCACGTGACATGATTTGTATAGTCCTAGCGTGTAAGTAATTTAAGATAGATATAACTTGTACATTTTGGCAATAAAATATTATTAACATTATAGACTATTTCAATAACTGTCGTGTTATATTTGGACACGTACGACATGATTTGCTCTCATCCCTCGTAATAGCGTCGGAGACCGATAATATCAGTGTGCTATAATGGACGATACACTGGCAGTTTATTGCGCTAATATCTTGTACGAGGTCCATTGATCGGATGATAGCCGTTATTTTTAATGGGTTATGATTTTTTGTTTCACGAACTAACACGTTTAGTGTGGTATCCGGCTGAGTAGAATAGACCCTCATTTCTTACCAGGTGTCGTAAAGGCAGCTAAGGAAAGTTGAGCCGCTGTGTGTTATCCGGCTGAGTAGAATAGACCACCCTCGTTCCTTACCGTGGTGTTGTAAAAGGCGACTAAGGTAAGTCGACCCGCTTTGTGGTATCCGGTTGAGTAGAATTGACCACCGTCATTCCTTACCGAGGTGTCGTAAATGGCTACTAAGGTAAGTCGGCAAGCCGTGTGGTATCCGGCTAGTAGAATTGACCACCCTTTAACTTAATGAGGTGTCGTAAAAGGCTACTTAGGTAAGTCGACCCGCTGTGTGGTATCCGGTTGAGTAGAATAGACCACCCTCATTCCTTACCGAGGTATCGTAAAATACGACTACGGTAAGTTGACGTCAGACTGGCGTAAAATACATAGCCAAATCATGTGACAACATGTTCATAAAATGTTGTACCGACCCCACTTAGAGTGGAATAAGGACAGGAGGATGATGATGCTAGTTTCTTCATAATGTTTTCCTTCACCGTAAAGTACGTGAATTGAAAATATTAATATGATAAGAAAAAAGGCGCTTCATTTTTACCATTCAACCATTATGGCTTTTTAAAGCTCAACTTAATATAGTGCTAAGGCATATCAGATATTGATACTCAAGAGAATATAACAAAAAAAAACTCATATACGTAGACCATATCTGTAACGTTGTTTTTGAGTAACAGTATTGAATATGAAGCTTAGCAAAACATTACGTCTTGAATATAAATGAACGAAACGGCTCTGTTTTGTGGGTTGATATGATGTAAGAACGTTTTCAATGCTTGAATGATGAAATGTTTTAGTTTTTTACTGAATTTTTCGGAGTCTACTGTTCCGGTATTCTTTTGGGATTGCGGTTTCGCTCGCTTGCTTTGCTGATTAGATTTTATGTTTGCGCCTGAAAAAAAATAGGAAGTAACATCGTGGTGAGCAAATAAATACATACGATCAAATAAAAAGGAAATGTAATGACTTAAGTAAATCAAATACTTTTAAGCATGTTTAAAGTGTTTGTTTGTAATTGATAACGTAGAAGTTGAGTATTGCTTTTATCATTGAACTAGTAATATCCCGCGGTTTCACCCACGTAATTTTTTTTTTTTACACTTTATTACATTTTTATAACGGATCCCTCCCTATTTAAAAAAAATGTAATATAGCCTATGTTGCTCAGTATATATGCAGCTTTCCAATGATGAAAGAATTTTTGAAATCGGTCCAGTAGTTATTGTGTGAAAACATTACAAACATAAATACGTATTTTTCCTCTTTATAATATTAGTATAGATAGCCCTTTGGCGCAGTTGGCAGTGATCCTTGTTTCAACTCCGTGGTTCGTGGGTACGATTCCCGACGACATTTTTTTTAAATAATTTGTTGCTTCTTTGAGTCTGGGTATATTTGTATTTGAGTGTGCGTATGTTTGTCACCCACAACACAAGTATTACATACTTTGGGAACTTGCAGCCATGTGTAAATGTCCCATATATAAAATTTCAATTTAATTTAGTGTTCACCATTTTTATTATTATTTTCTTTATTTTTTACAATTTTACATTTTTATAATAATAAATATTAAACTATTGCTATGAAAATGAACTTTTTCGTTTGCCTTCGGATGTAATAAATTTTTATTTTTCATACGTACGTTTAAATTAATTTCCGTCTAACGTTGAGTTTTTCTTCACCGCAAAGCAGCCGGTAAATTTTAGATGAAGCACTTAAAATCTCATTAAATTCTTTTCCTCCAGAAATTATTACATAAATTCTTAATGACCATGCGTCACTTTGTTATAAAGTTTCCTCTTTGGTACAGTTGCTTTGCTTACAACCTTATAGCCAATTTGTAAACTAGATACGATTTCAGGCGTTCAAATGCAGTATAAAATCTGTTAATGTGTTGTTTACTAATTACTTTATATATATTGATACATTTGTAGATTTAAACAGTTCTATTGACTCGTTTCACAAGCCACCCTATATCGGTATTTGCAATAATCTATATATATAAAAGAAAGTTGGTCTAAGTTACACTATTTATAACTAAAGAACGGATGAACCAATTCGGCAGAAAATTGGTGTAGAGGTTGCTTAGAACCAGGAAACGGACATAGGATACTTTTTATCCCGTTCGACTGCATTTATTTTATCCCCGTCAAGTCACTATAAAACTTGGTATAACAAAAACGACTATGACATTGAATAACAAAACATAAATGACAGCTAAACGTAATTTAGTCTTTGGATAAGTATGGAAAAAATATGACAATTATCAAAATAGTAGTAGCTATAAACGTTACTACATAGTATAAAACAAAGTCACTTTCTCTGTCTGTCCTTATATCTCTATGTTTGCTTAAATCTTTAAAACTACGCAAAAGATTTTGATGCGGTTTTTTTAAGTATATAGAGTGATTGAATAGGAAGGTTTATATGTATAATAAAATTCAATATGGAGTAGCGAAATACTGTGATTATCACTTAGTGACATAGGCTATATGCTTTATACCCGTGCGAAGCTGGGGCGGGACTCCTAATCGTTAATAAATGTAGTTATTTTAATAAAAAAATTGGTAGCGATTATAAATTACGAATATTTAAAAAAAAATATATAGCCATTCCTAAATGATAGACGTATTGAATTAGATAAGTTTCATTATAATAATAAATTTATAAATATATGGGACACTTACACACACGGTCTTATTATGACGTCTTTAATTAAGGAAGTAATCAAGTCGCCATTGTTTTGTCATCTAAAGTTTTATTTCCATTCGACGCAGGATATATGACGCATCTTGTCATATTGTAAATCCTAGCTACTAAACAAATGTTTCCAACTTTGGTCGCATATTGACTAATATACAGTTATGGAGGCATCTGCGAGCCCAGATAAATGCAAACATCCCTCATATACCGTCGTTTGACTCGCCAAAGATTATTGTACGCGGCAATAAATTTTACTTGTAACATTCTGGCTCAGACTATACCCTGATTTAATAAGCGTATGTTGGCACAGATATACGGATGGAAGCACCTGCACATTCCGATAAATGCAGACGTCCTTTATGTACGGTCGTTTAACTGGCCATAAATTTTTTACCCAGCCATATTTTTTCAAATATGATATAGTGAGCCATAATTGAATTATTAACCTTATGTATAATGTAATGCCGTGTGGTATCCGGCTGAGTAAAATGGACCATCCTCATTTCTAATCGAGGTGTCGTAAATGGCGATTAAGGTAAGCTGACCCACCATGTGGTATCTGGTCGAGTAGAATAGACTACCCTCATTTCTTACCGAGATGTCGTAAACGGCGCCTAAGGTAAGCTGACCTACTGTGTGATATCCGGATGAATAGAACACACCCGCCTTTTCTTTTTTTACCGAGGTATCGTAAAATACGACTAAGGTAAGTTGACGGTCAGGCAGGAGGCCAGTCTTAAAATACGTAGCCAAATTATGTGATAACATGTTTATAACATGTTTCGCCATCAAGTGTTGACTGCATATATATGAGATAGGTATATTATCGCTACGGAGGGTCTTGAAGATCCCCAGAAACATAAACATCTCACAGACTATCCCATTTTACTCACCATAAATTATCTCACGTCACGCTATAAATCTTCCTATATGACGTAACGGTCCACGCTAGGCCTAAGTTAATATCCATATGTTATGTCTACGATAAATCATTTGAGACATATGAAGATTTTAATATGTGCTAACTTCCATCACATACGGACGTTTTACATGCTTTAAATTATTTAATTAAATAACGCAGTGTTTAAATTATCACAGTATAAATCAGGAAATGAAAATTCTAGGCTAAACTTTCTTAATTAGGTCAAACAGAATTTTCTTTTTAAGGTTGTTTCGGCAGTGGTTTATTATTAACACCACAAAATTTGGGGTGAAGTACCTAGCCGAATCATGTAACAACATGTTTAAAACATGTTGTTCTAGCCTCAGAGTGGGATTATGCTGTGTATATCAATGAAAATATCAATGTGTAAAAAAAATTACATTTAAATGAATATTTTGAAATAATGCCAAATAATATATTAATAGTGAAATGAAACCCTATAGTTTTCCTAAGTCTGCGTTTATTAATACGGTTTTATTAATTTCTAGCTTCGTGGTATATTGAAAGAACAATTTTAAAGAGATATAAAAACAAAATGAATATAAATAAAAGTCGTTGACATAACTTTGTAAATCAAATGTCTGATAAAAGCTAATTTAAAAGCTCTGTAATTGAAAATTTCATTATTTAGAGAGGAAAAAAATAAATATAAGTTGGACAGTTTTATTAGTATATATCAAAACGGTCCTTGTACTTCGGACAAGAGGCTCTTAACAAGGGCAAAGAAAAAAAAAGAAAAGCTCACGACGAACGTACAATTATTTAATGAATTCACAATTTGCATACCGAAGATGACTTTAAGAAAAAACAACAACCTCTATAGAGCTGTTGCTCGTGTAGATATTATATTATTTATTATTTAGCTTGAAAAAAAAACAGCTGTGATAGCCCAGCGGTGAGGCCGTGAGACTTTTTCGAGTTGTCATGAGTTCAAACCCCGGGCAGACACCAATGAGTTTTCTATTAAAGCTTATGAGTCTAATTGATAATTGCAATTTATCACATTCTTTTCGGTGAAAGAAAACATCTTGAGGAAACCTACATATCTCTAGAGAAATCTGGGAATATGTGTAACCTACCAATCTGCATTGGAGCACCGTGGTAGGTCTTAGCTCCTACCCTTCTCCCCAGAAACGGAGAGAGGAGGCCCAGCAGTGGGATAGTAACAGGCCGTTACTTTAAGCTTGAAAACAGAAGAATGTAATATCATCAATATTATTGTTTCTTTTTTGCTATAAATACTTAGCAAAATTGAAAGTATCTGTAAAGCAAACATGTAGAAAAATACGCTATGAATCCACTCTCATCTCATAAATCCATATGTTTGTTTTGCTTTCACGGCTGAATCGTTGGCATTATATTGATGAAATTTGGTAGAATTTATGAGTGTATGATATATCGGGCCACAATATTAGATTAATTTCCATTCTTCATTCATTCAATCATTCAAGTTTCCATTCTTCTTAGCGAAACAGTATAAAATGTATAAATAAGATAATGAACGATATTTTAAAACTAAAATTTAACGGTAAAGAAGACAAAAAGTAATAATAAAATTATTTTGCTACAATCCGTGATAAAGTAAACAGAAAATATATACAATGCTAAATGTAGAGTGGACTATCCATTTTCATACCCGATACCCACAGGATTCGTAAAAGTACATGCTCAAACCTCCACCATCACCATCACAAAACACAAGCACTACACAAGTAAACAAACGCAACAATCGTTTCGAACCGCAACCGAAGCATTATGAGAAGATAAACTCGCAACATTGTAAAGCTAAAGAAGTCGATGAAAACGTCACACTTAAATGTTGCAGACACACTTATTTGTATCCACTTTATAAAATCGCAATGACAAAGCCGAGTCGTTGTATAATCTCGCTCTCGTCTCCTATTACTAGCATCTCTTTGTTCTACCTTAAATTAAAGACTGTTGACCTTAACTTTTTCCATTGTCTACACCGGGTTTCACTATTAGTAACTCTAGAAGTAGTTCCTTCGCGTAATTGCACCGAAAGCTTGCTGTATTTGTTATTAGCTGTATCCTTTTATTCAAGTTCCACAGTTTAACTATTGTTGGCGTCGGGTGTTTTGTGAAACTTCTTTCAGAATTCCTATACTTAAAGAACTGGGACGTTTGTAGTATTTTTTTATGAGTCAACTTTTCAGAGTTAGGTACCTATTTATACCATAAAGCGATTTTTACTTGCTGTATCGCGTGTAAGTTACAAACGTGACAATAGATAATTCCATGTATGGTATATATTTACAACTCGGTTTTACCCGCAACTTCGTTCGTATGAACTGTTGTCGCGTGATAGGTTGATAATAGATAGCGTTTTTTAGTGTCATCCTATTCCTGTAGAATTACCAGGATTTGTAAGACCTATATGTTATTCCGGTGTATAAGGAATAATCTTGCCGAATTTCATAGATTTAATTTTCGCATTTATAGTATTAGTGATTATTGAGAAAAAAACTCATGTAATTCAAATACTTAAGCAATATAGATACAATTGCCGTATACAACGTACATACAATGACCCATAAAACAGTTTATTAATGTAAACTTATTGTGAAACTGTTCATGATAAGTTCACATCAATTGACATAACTATTAAAAATATCACGTGAATCACGATAAAGTAGTGGAATGTTAATT
This sequence comes from Morpho helenor, assembly GCA_029227775.1. Classification (NCBI taxonomy): domain Eukaryota; kingdom Metazoa; phylum Arthropoda; class Insecta; order Lepidoptera; family Nymphalidae; genus Morpho; species Morpho helenor. Next base: position 9,811,852 of record JARGCU010000006.1, read on the forward strand.
TGCACTTCTGCACTTGATGTCTGAATTTATACTATTTTATACTAATTCAAGCAGCATAATTTTTTTATTGTGTATTAATTCCATTTGTAATTTAAACCTAGTGCCATGGAGTCTACATAAATCATGTTCTATTTGATGCTTATAATTTGATACGATTACGTCGAGCGTAATTCAATGCGAAATCGTAGCCTAGCATTCGACATCGATCGATTTATATATGAATAGCTTATTACTATATAATTCTCCCGTATTTTTTAAACTTAAAACTTATTCAATACAAATAATCATCGATCAATCTCATATAACGACGCTCAAGAACTCTTACATTATTACTAAATTAATATTTATAGCAAACTTTCAGTGTGTAGCCTTTTTTATATTAAACTAATAAGTGTATTCAATAGTGTAAACACACCCTCTCATAAATACATACCTTCTATACACCCTAATATATATTATTACATGCATATTTTTCAAACTCATTTACACACAGAAAGGTATTCTTTACAGAAAAGAGAAAGTAAAGTAGCGGCCTGTTACTCTCTCAGTGCTGGGAATAGGTCTCTTCTCTCCGTTTTTGGAGAGAAGGATTCTAGCTAAGACCTACCACGCTGCTCCAATGCGGATTGGTAGGTTACACATATCTCCAGAATTCTCTAGACATATACAGGTTCCTCACGATGTTTTCCTTCACCGAAAAGCGTGTGATAAATTGCAATTATCAATTATACACATAAGTTTTAACAGAAAAACTCATTCGTGTCTGCCCGGGTTCGAACCCGTGACCTTCTCGAAAGAGTCGCATGGTGTTACCGCTGGGCTACCACTGCAAGGACAGACTTGTAGATTATTATTATATTGTACCAATTCAGAATGTTATTGTATTGTTATTCTTCTTATAGAAAATGTTTATTAAATCACATGTCTCCGGTTGTTTGTTGCTGTATGCCGAGATACAATTTTAAGTAGTTCGGCTACAGATGGTCATATATTAAGTTAAGCCTTATTTGTCACATGTAAGAAATAAGTGAAAAAAAATATCATTTGTACTTCATGATATTTGATGAAAGCGAGTCTACCTTGAATCTAAAAAAAAGACACCCTTAAAATTAGCTTCGTAGCAGTCAAAGCAAATCTGATTTTGTTTTTTTCCAAGCCCGTGAAAGGCAAGCGCAGTGAGTTTTTCGGCTGAAAAGTCAGTTTTGCGGTCTAAAGGAATGATTTCATTTCAGGCGATGTGCTCTCTCACGTAGTGCTCGTATTAATTAAATGCAAGCCCCTGAGTCCATTTTACGAGCCCAGCCAGAGTGGAACTCGTTTCGTTTATCCGCTTCACTCATAAGCAATTACTTTGCGGAACGATTCCCGAACGTACAAAGAAATTTAGCTGCGCTAGTTTTAGTTAACAAACTTTATGGTCTATGGTTAAGAAGTTTTGAATACTATTTTGTTAGACATTTATGGTTTCATCTTTTATTTGTAATATGTATTTTTAATATTGGTTGTAACTTGCGGCGAAAATCATCCTGTATTATAAAATTATTACATATAATTTTATTTGTAACAAGGTAGACTTATATAAACTCGACACTTTTGTCAACAATATTTATTTAAGCCTACTTATTAACTTCATAATCCTTAATAGTAGTATAATTAGAAGTATTATAGTCCTAAATAGTATGTATACTGTATAAGAAATATATATATTGTGTTTTTGTTTTGCTACACTATCTGTCGACTGACTCTGGTGTGCGTTAAAACTTTAATAAGTTTATGTTCACACCTATTTATGTAACTGTAAATTGTGTACGAACAAATAAATAAATAAAATAAAAAAAAACAAATTCTCTATATGTGGGGTGGTTTAATTTAGTATCAAATCATTAGTGGGTCTTTTAAAATTTGAAATTATGTGTAACTATGTGTATTCGCATATCTTATTTTCTACATTGTGTCACCTTGTCAAGTAGATTGTCTACTTGACAAGGTGACACAATTTTATATTTTTTTTTTTATATTCGTGGGTTTTTGATCTATATCTTATGAACCCTAATGATCAATATTTCCTTTTTGTCCTTTTCCTTCTGTTACTCAAAGGTTGACTGGAAGAGATCCCTTTTAGGGATAAGTCCGCCTTTATACGAGTGCCTTTTTACTTTTTCTTTCTCTTTTCTAACTATATGTATAAAAACAAATAAATAAATATTTCAAATAATGCTGTGTCCATCGCTACTTCAGCCTGGTGACGTAATAACAATATTACTATGGGAAACAATGCATATTCTTATGAGGCCTACAGACAGCGACTTATGGATCCAAGTTTCAGATATTTAGGTCACATGAAACATTTACATGTACTGGTCGCAACACTAATGAGAATTTAACATCTATTGCAAAAACACAGTGTAAAACGCTTCAAAAAGTTCGAATTCAAATTCAAAATATTCTTTATTCAAGTAAACTCTACTCTACTGCTGGTACGGAAAGCTGATCCTACCGAGAAGAGCCAGCAAGAAACTCGGCAGTTGCTCATTTCAAAATATAATTCTTATAACTGGGTAGAATTAGTCATGACTATCTTCTCGAAGAGTATCGGGTCGAAGAGTAGCTATATCCACGTATTCTTATTAACTACGTACCTTTTGTATTAACAGTTTTTTAAAACTGCTGTAAGCAATAAGATTCCACATCGGAAAATTTTGTATTTTATTTGATATTGTTCGAAATTAAGTCTAAATTCAATTTAAAATGATTAATAAAAAATTAAACGAATGCGTTTAGAGAATCACGCCGTGCACCAACACATTTCACTACAAAATCCAACAACAGGATGATTCTACCACCAGTTCGGAACACTAATCCACTTGAGAAGAACTGGCAAGAAACTCAATGGTCGCTCATATTACGAATAGCAATTATTTGAGGTTAGATTCTAATAGCACGAATATACAAAATAAATCGCCCAAACACGTCTACCTCCTACTGACTAGAATGACGTCATGTTGTCTTATAAAGGCTGTCACAGCTTAGAAATCTGGATTCCTAACAATATATTATCTTTTGGTTTCGCATTTCAGAATTGATGTCATTACTAACAGGATATCGTTCAGTCAGATGAAGCGATTAAAACGGAGATAGGCTCAACAGCTCAATTTACCGCTTGCGTTGAAATGCGATATTCACATGCGTCGAACGTTTGCCTCGGATGTTGAATGCTCTAGAAAAGTAAAACCCGTGTAAAATGATTTACACATAGCGAAATAGCATTGAAACAAAATAATAATTTTAACTTAAAATTTGAAATGAAATGAAAATGAAATTAAATGAAATGAAATGAAAAAACATTTATTCTGCAATTTGGTTCGTTCATTGATACAAAAATATTGAAAATATTATAAATGATGATAGAATCTACTACAGTCTATCTCCTGACGATGCATCGGTTACGGGGCGAAACGATTGTAGAGATTGTGGTAGTGAATGTGTGCAGTGCTTGTGTAAAGTAGGGGCTTGTTACTATCCCACTGCTGGGCATAGGTCTCCTCTCTCAATTAAAGACTTAACTGTAACTTAAAGACACTTTAGGAACGCAAGATTTATCAGCTGCATGTAGGATTAATCTTCATAGAATCTACCGAACTATAATAAATAATAAAAATAAATAAATATATGGGACACTTACACACACGGTCGTCCGTCCCCAAAGTAAGTAACTTAATACTTGTGTTATGGGTGACAGACAACTAGTGAATATATACATATATAATTATAAATACATACTATAATACAAATATAAGCTGTGGTAGCCCAGCGGTAACACCGTGCGCCTCTTTCGAGGAGGTCTAGGGTTCAAACCCCGGGCAGGCACCAATGAGTTTTCTAGTAAAACTTGTGTCTAATTGATAATTGCAATTTATCACACGCTTTTCGGTGAAGGAAAACATCGTGAGGAAACCTGCATATCTCTAGAGAATTCTGGGGATATGTGTAACCTACCAACCCGCATTGGAGCAGCGTGGTAGGTCTTAGCTCCAATCCTTCTCTCCAAAAAAAAAAACGGAGAGAAGAGGCCTATGCCCAGCAGTGGGATAGTAACAGGCCGTTACTTACTATAATACAAATATACAACTAGGCTCGAAGAACCAACGAATTGTTTATAGAAAATGTTGGACCTCGATGGGAATCGAACCAGCGACCCACGGAGCTGAAGGCAGGGTTACTACAACTGCGCCAACGGGCCAGTTGCTATTATTGATGTCGTTCCCAGTGTTATGTATATTAAGTAGAGTGAAGGTTGTAGGAATATCTCAACCAAACTGAAATAGAAGATTGCTGCGAAGATAAAATTGTAGTAGTTCAGTTTAAGGTTGCAATTACGAACGAAGGGTCTTCTCGCTTCCTCCCCGGGTGGGGGTAAACGGGGTGCGGGCCTCGAGGTATTCCTCACTATCCGGGCATCTCCTCGCGGACACTTAAGCCCGGTATGTGTTTTGGCTGTAGGCCGAGGTCACCTAGGTGACCTAAAGGTGTCGGTATTTGGGCCGTAAGCCCAGGTCACCTAGGTGACCTGATGGATGTCTTGTTCGGTGGGGAGGTCTGGGAATGGTAGCTCCCAGACCTCAAAGTCGTCTTCGGGTATGTCTTGGTCTGGTGGTGTCTTGGTCAGTGGTTTTGTCATATCCGGTGTTTTCGCCCTATCGTCCATCGCGTCGTCCTCGTCGTCGCCGTCGTCATCCGCATCGGGACGCGGAGACGGTGATCGCAGGAGCTCGCGAGGCAGGGAACGTCCATCGGGTGGTCGCGCATGGAGTGGCGCGATTCCATGGAGGTGTACGTGCGCGCTGTTGTCCGCGAGCGCGAACAGTCGGCGCGCAAGGCGACGAACGAACTCCTCCACGGTCGGCGTTTGGGTATCCCGAAGCACGACGTCGTTCCGCACATACCTCGGGACTCCTACGATCAGTCGCAGGCAGCGGTTCTGCTGGACTTGCAGTCTTCGCCTCTGGTACGCCGAACATAGCGCGTACCAGGCGGGTGCCGCATACGTCAAGCGCGAGCGGACGTAGGCACCGTAGACTCGCAGTTTGGTGTTGACAGGTAAATGGGACGTGAACAGCGTGTGGAGCTGGGACCTGGCAGCAGCAGCTTGGCCCACGGCACGGTTAACCATGGGGACCATGCGCAGGCTGCGGTCCAACTCACACCCCAAAAACCTCACTGTGGTCTTCCACTCTACGTCCTGGCCTCGAAAAGTCAGCTGACGTAGCGGCTTGGAGCGGCTGGTGAGCAGAGCGGCCGTCTTCCCGACGTTGACGGCCATCCTCCACTTGTCCAGCCATTCCGGCAACAAGTCCAGCATACGCTGCATGTGGTTGGTGGCGACGATCTGGTGGTAGGACGACGCGAAATTGCAATTTTGTTATACTTATCGTTAGGCCTGTCACTACTCATAGATGGCGCTGATGTGTATAAATTCACTGTCTGGTCATCCCTATAATTCCTGTCATTCGCTTTACCAGTTGGTTCTAGTTTTTGGTATTTCACAATTACGTTCATTTGTTTCACTTTTAAATAAAATTTACGTCAATTGTAAAACTTTCTCAGCAATTGTCTGTATTCTATTGTCTGTTCGGAGTTCGAGTTGGTTCCCTTTAATCGGCAATTGTGAAAAGTTTCTTAACAACGTAAGTAGGCGAGTTCGTGGAAAGGGGCTTTGATTATCATCAGGATTACAAATGACGTACAAAGGAACTCTTGACAGCACAAGAATTGGTGATTCTGGCAAACAAAACAATGAGCGATAATATATAAAGCTGAAGAGTTTGATTGTTTGGAAGCACTAATATCAGGAACTACTGAACCTCTAGAATTCTTTCAGTGTGAGATAGTCCATTTATCGAGGAAGGCTATAGGCTTTATAACATCACGCTAAGATGAATAGGAGAGGAGCAGCAATAAAAAATATTACGCAAACGGCTAATTTTAAAGCGCCGTTTACCCTTATAATATTTATTCCTGAAAAAAAAACTTGAAACCATTCAAGTATTGTCCATTTAAAATCGATATACAATAAGCATTTACGTCAAGTTTTCACATTTCAGTTCGTAGTTTAGATATTTGTTTTGTAAATTGCTGGTGGAACTTAGTTACGATTTTCATGCACGAAGTTTCGCGTTGCAACTTTATATACATTTTGCAAGAGTGCATGTGAAAGAAAAGTGCGCTATCTGTTCGAATCGAGTTCCCTGCAATTTCCTTGGATCCGAGTGCAAAAGCGTTCGACCTCATATGTGGGTATTTTGCTGCACATTGCATACATTTCTCTGTATATCGCATTTTAAGGTTTATTACAAAGTCATATGGCATTGCTATCTTCAAGTTCACACTTCAAACTAGACTGGCTCGTTGGCGCAGTGGGCAGTGACCTTGCCTTCGGCTCCGCGGGTCGCAGGTCCGAGGGCCAACATTTTCTATAAATGAATTTGTTGGTCTTTAAGCCTGGGTGTATATTTGTATTAATGTATGTAAGTATGTATTTAAAAAATATATAAGTATATATTCACCAGTTGTCTGTCTACCATCAGACAAGTATTAAGTTACTTACTCTGGGCACGGACGACCGTGTGTGTAAGTAAGTATCCCATATATTTATTTATTTATTACACTTATGATGGTATTGTTTACTTCTATATGTTTAATCTTAATGTTGATGTCTTAATATTGTAGGTGTTTACTATAAAAATAGCTTGTGAAAACGCACTAGTTTTAAAATTAATTGTCTGTACCTGTTTGACTCTGCTGCTAATTGTCTGTAACGTTTCCCTTGTCTTTTGTCTGTGGTTAAAGTTATAGTAAAGAATTTGTTCCCAAAAAGAGTTTTTAATTTCATCGCAACATATTTTGGTCCTTCGAGCCGGATAAATAGTTTTTTTTCAATAGTATTAGAGTCAGTGCGTGCTTAGTAAAAAAAAGTAACCGGTATCAGTAAGTGATAGATATTAATATAATTTCAATTTCTCGAGTTGTAAAACAAAATGGAGGCACTGCAACGTGCTCAAATAGATAGCTTGACGCGAATCAAAAGGCTTTTAGATAACTTTAAAAAGAGCCCCAAAGAAAGGATAACTAAAGGTTATTTGCAAACTCGGCTAGATACTTTGTCAAGTTACTGGGATGACTTTCAAAAGCGACATTCGACTTTAGTGTCGGCGCCATCGGAAGATACAAAAAACTTAACATATTTTACACAACATACATACGATACTACGTTAGAGGTGTATTTGGACTTTATGACACGGTTGAAAGAAAGTATATATGATATTGAAAATACACAACATATATCTAATGTTATAGGAACAAATGAGCAATGTTCAGAACAATCACTAGTAACTCCAAAATTACCTCCTATTCAATTAACCAAATTTTCTGGTGATTACAAGGAATGGTTGTCCTTTCGCGACCTTTTTGTGTCTTTAGTTCACAATAATCCACAAATTAGCCAAGTCAATAAATGTCAATATTTGAAATCCAGTTTATGTGGTGAAGCAGAATGTCTTGTCAAACAAATTCAGATATGTGAGAGTAATTATAACATAATGTGGGAAACTTTAAACAAGCGATACAATAATCACCGTAGCATTGTGAATGCATTTATTGGAAAATTGTTAAATCAAAGAAAAGTATGTAATGAGTCATCTAAATCTGTAAAGGAATTATTAGACACAACATCAGAATGTTTAGTTACTTTAAAAAGCCTCAACGTCCCCACTGATAGTTGGGATGACATAGTAGTATACATCATTATACAAAAGCTAGATGCTGAATCTCATAAGCTCTTTGAGCAAAGACTAGACTCTAACAAAATGCCAACTTGGTATGACATGTCACAATTTCTAGAATTCAGGTTTAGGACCCTAGAAGCATTACGAGGGAAAGAGTTTTCGCAACAGAGATCAGTATCAACTAGTAAAACATTTACAGCAAATATAACAACAAAGGATAATGTGATCTGTGCATATTGTAAAAATAATCACTACATATTGAAATGTAAACAGTTTCTTCAAATGAATGTTAACGAACGACAAAAGTTCATACAAGTAAACAATTTGTGCTTTAATTGTTTAAAGAAAGGCCATCAAGTTAGTAATTGTGTACAGTCCACAACATGCCATAGATGTGGCCGTAAGCACCATTCATTATTACACGGGTATAGTATAGCACCAACCAACTCAAATAGTAATCAACCAGCGCAAGCGATGAATGACGTGACAACTTTGGGAACTTCAATAGATAGCCCTGTAATACTAGCAACAGCACTTGTGTCAGTGCACTCACAGAGAGATAATAGTATAGTACATAGATTAAGAGCTCTCGTGGATCCAGGATCCCAAGCTTCATTAGTAACCGAGGCAGCATGCCAATGGTTAGCTCTCAAACGCACACCTGTTATAGGAAACATAGTGGGAGTAGATTCAAATAAAACGATTACTAAAGCATTAGTTGAATTTGAAATAGAGTCGATACATAACCCAAAACATAGATTTAAAATTCAAGGGTATGTGTTAAAGTCCTTAACATCATATTTGCCACAGTATACGCATGATGTTAATTGGCCTCAACTGAATAGTTTAAAATTAGCCGATTCTTCATTTAACCAGCCTGGAAAAATAGACCTCATTTTAGGTGCAGATGTGTATCCAGAGATTTTACAACATGGTATTCTTGTACACAAAAGTGAAAATAGTACACTTGTTGCTCAACAATCTTTATTAGGATGGTTAATTTCAGGGAAGAATAAAAATAGAATAGATGGATCACATAATCAAGTGTTAATACATCATTTGAGATCTGAAATAGATAGCAATCTTCGCCATTTTTGGGAATTAGAAGAAGTTAACTATGGTAAGAGAGTAATGACGAAGGAAGAACTCCAATGTGAAGCATATTTTGATGCAACTCATAGTAGAACACAGGATGGACGTTATACAGTGAGATTACCATTTATAACACAACCTCCTAACCTAGGCCAATCAATGCCAATGGCAATAAACGCTTTAAATAGCATAGAAAATAAATTTAAGAGACAGCCGAACTTAGAAAAAGGATATAGAGAATTTATAGAAGATTACATAGAGCAGGGTCACATGGAACCTGTGACACCTAATGATAGTAATAGCACCACAAACTATTTACCACATCATGCAGTAATAAATGAACAACATACTACAACCAAATTAAGAGTTGTATTTAATGGTTCTGCAAAAACCACTAACAACCAATCGTTAAATGACAATCTGTTAATAGGCCCACCACTACAAAATGATCTTAGAGATGTCACATTAAGGTGGAGACGCCATGCTATTGTATTAGTTAGTGATATACGACAAATGTATCGTCAGATATGGATAGACTCTGAAGATGTTGATTTTCAAAGAATAGTGTGGAGACATAGTTATAATGAAGCTGTTCAACATTATAGATTAAAAACAGTTACATACGGTACATCTTGTGCACCATATTTAGCCATTAAAACACTCCATCAACTTGCAATAGATGAATGTAATAATTTTACACCAGAGGTTATCAGTACTCTCCGTAATGATTTTTATGTAGATGATCTTTTAACTGGTGCTACTGATATATATAAAGCAAAAGAATTAAAGGAAAATATGATAAATTTACTTCACAAAGGTGGATTTATACTACACAAATGGGTATCAAACAATGAAAATTTAATATCGACAGTTCCTGAATCAAGACAAATTTTGGGCATAAATTGGAACCCAAAAACTGATAAATTTGAATTGAAACTTAATATAAAATATAAAGATGAACCATTCACCAAACGTACTGTATTATGTGATATAGCACAGATATATGATCCAGCGGGTTGGTTAGCTCCAATTGTTGTCAGAGCTAAACATATGCTACAACAGTTATGGATAGAGAAATTGGAATGGGATGATGAATTACCCACTTCATTAAGGCAAGACTGGACAGTTTTTCGCCAAGAGCTTAAAGAAATGCCTATAATAGAGTTTGATAGATGGCTTGGTGTAACTGAAGGACTGAAATGTTTTGAGTTACATGGATTTTCAGATGCATCAGATATAGCTTATTCAGCAGTAATATACAGTCGCATAGTTACCACAATCGGAGTTAAAGTGACTATGATTGAAGCAAAAACTAAAGTAGCTCCTGTGAAGAAGATTTCCACACCTAGATTAGAGTTGTGTGGAGCAGTATTGCTAGCTAGACTTATGCAAAGAGTCCAACATTCACTGGGTGTTAATTCTAATAATATCTATGCCTGGACAGATGCCACAATAGTCTTAGCGTGGTTGCAAAAAGCACCTGGTTGTTGGAGCACATTTGTTGCAAACCGAGTTGCAGAAATTACTAATATAATTAATAAGGAGAGATGGAATCATGTCTCTTCATTTGATAACCCTGCAGATATAGCATCTCGTGGTGAATCACCAGCAGAGCTTCCTAAGTGTGCTCTGTGGTGGCAAGGACCTGCCTGGTTACACGACAGTGATAGTAGTGATATTAAAAAATGTGATATACCAGATACGGAGTTAGAACTACGTACTCCTTTAAAAATGTTGGTTCATAATAGTGTTGTGAGTGATAACAGTGAGGACTCTACCATATTTGAAAAATTTTCTAGCCTGTCAAAGTTAATTCGTGTAGTCGCATATTGCTTTAAATTTGTTAGTAACTGTAGAGCAAAATTAAATAAAACTAGAGACTCTATAAGTAAACCTGTAAAATATCTAACTACTACTCAGTTAAGAAATTCATTGCATAATTTGTTAAGATTGTCTCAAATAAGTACTTTTAATGATGAAATAACCATCTTAAAAGGTAATCTAGAAAATAAAACCTGTAATAGTCTTAAGAAGGGAAATAAATTGTTAAAGCTATCTCCATTTATAGATACAGATAAGTTGTTAAAAGTTAGAGGTCGTTTACAAAATTCTGATATTCCTTATAGTGTAAAACATCCTATCATTTTAGATAAAACTTGCAAATTAGCTTATTTAATTATTCAGGATGCTCATTTTAAAACTTTACATGGTGGCTATCAACTCATGTTAAACTATATCAGAAGTAAATATTTTATATTTAATGTAAAAAATTTAGTTAAAAATATAATTCATAAATGTGTTACTTGCAGTAAAAACTCTCCCAATTTGTGTACTCAATTAATGGGAAATTTGCCTAAAGAAAGAGTAACCCAACAAAGACCTTTTAGTGTGAGTGGGGTTGACTTTGCTGGTCCTATTATGATTAAATTATTTCATGGCCGTGGGTCAAATAAAATAGAAAAAGCATATATAGCTGTATTTGTGTGTACTGCAGTAAAAGCAGTTCATTTAGAATTAGTCACTAGTCTAACATCAAGTGGTTTCCTAGCTGCATTTAGAAGATTTTGTTCACGTAGAGGGCATTGTATTAAGTTAATAAGTGATTGTGGAACAAATTTTGTAGGAGCTTTTAAAGATTTAAAATGTATGTTTGATAAGAGTACTAAGAGTTTAGCCCCTGAACTAGCTGAACTGTTAGCTAATGATGGTACAGATTGGCAATTTAATCCCCCTAGTGCCCCGCATATGGGTGGGTTGTGGGAATCTGCAGTTAAGTCTGTTAAATTTCATATAAATAGAGTATTAAATGACACTAAATTAACATATGAAGAATATAGTACATTGCTCTGTCAAATTGAGTGTTGTTTGAATTCCCGTCCACTCACTCCCATATCAGTGGATAGTAATAATTTTTTTGTAATAACCCCAGGTCATTTCTTGATTGGTGAGGCACCAATTACAGTACCTGATGAAAATTTAGAAAATCAAAAAATTTTATATAAAGATAGATGGATTTATATTCAGCAAAAACTTCAGTTTTTTTGGAAAAAGTGGAGTCAGGAATATTTAGTTGAATTACAAAAACGTAATAAATGGGCATGTGTTCAAAGAGACCTAAAAATTAATGATATTGTCATAATTAAGGATGAGAGACTTCCTCCATCTAAATGGGCTTTAGGTAAAGTCATAGCCACCCATCCAGGTAGTGATGGTTTAATTAGAATTGTTTCTTTAAAATGTAAAAATAACATTGTTAAACGCCCTATACATAAACTTTGTTTACTTCCAATAGAATAAGAAAAAGAGTAGTCATTATTTGTAACTTTAACTTATAACTTAGTTTGTAACTTCAATTATTAACTCAATTTGTAACTTAATTTCTAACTTCATTGTTTAATTGTTTTTTTTTTTTTTTTTTAAATTGTAATTTAATGTAGTTGTACTTTTAAGTATATTATTTTTGTTTGATTAGTTCTGTTTAAAGGCCTGTCGCCCTTTGGGGGCCGGTATGTTTACTATAAAAATAGCTTGTGAAAACGCACTAGTTTTAAAATTAATTGTCTGTACCTGTTTGACTCTGCTGCTAATTGTCTGTAACGTTTCCCTTGTCTTTTGTCTGTGGTTAAAGTTATAGTAAAGAATTTGTTCCCAAAAAGAGTTTTTAATTTCATCGCAACAGTAGGTGTTACGGATTTGTTTAATACATAGTGATTAAATGACAAAATTTATTTAGTTTAATCCGTAGATAAAACAGTGTATATTGTTGTTCATATGTAAACGCCGACAGCAGTAAATTACCAAATCAAATTAATCCTTATTTAAATAAGCTCTTTCAATCACTTTTGACCTCCTTGAAAGAGTAGCACGGTCTCAACTCTGGACTCTTACAACCTATGTACAGTAAACGTTAATTTCCGCAAGTATCGCCTCTTCTATTTCGTTTTCTTTTGTGCCAATAGCAAAAGGTTTTAAAGTAACATTGACTACAATAATAGAGGTGGTAAGGAGAGATTTTGGATCGTTCCAGTCGGATATTAAAGCGTTTATTTCAACAGCCACAAAGCCTCGCTGCTTCTAAATTACATAGCCACTTTTATACAACTCTGTACTATATGCTTGTACATTCACAGAGTTAAATGTTTATTAAAATACTGCGAACATTTTTAAGACGTCAGAAGAAAAAAAAGTAAAATGGCGCACGTTGTGTACACCTTTAAATAGGGTAGCATTAGACTTGTAAAACATGTAATAAAAATTAAGTTAACAATTCATATATACTCTGTTGGCGGGCCTATTGAATAAATAAATAAATTGAAGTTGACTAAAAAGAATTCGGTAGAAAACGATAGATTTATGGTTTAAATTTAACTCCTTCCTTAAATTTAACTCCTTTAATTTGGTCTCCAAAACCTTATTGGTAACTGTAAAGCTTCCAAAGAAATCTCAAGTATTAATACGCGGTCAAATCAGTAATCATGTTATGCGTAGTAGAACAAAGTCAGTTTTTAATCATCATTACATCCCAAAATATACAAATGGTGACCCTGCACCGGAAAATTGACAATTGATACACCTCTCATGATAGATCTGTTATAGTTCTGTAAATCAAGTGCAACAAGACTTAATTAAACAAAACCTAACATCAGCATCTATTGCCGAATGAAGGGATGGAAAGCGATACGGATTTACTTCTTATTCAAGAGTATATTGAGACCTGAGGACGTTCACTTTAGATACTATAGATCAAAGGAAGGAATTTAAAGGAATTCAGAATTGCGTGAATCTAGCGGCTCTCTTATTTAGACTTCCATTCAGGTATTCAGGTCGCGTGTACCTATTGGGGTAACCTTCGATACGTCGCCATTCTTTAATTGTACAAATTATTCTTTGAGTTATATAGGTGATCAATTATTTTTATAACATTTATTTATAAAGCGCTTTTCATGGCCACTGTACCACGTTAAAATATATTCTCCCAGTGAATGTGTGTACACTTTTATTTGTTGCTCATGCAAGTTATATGACGATCCTAAACTCGGTGCGGAAGTTCTCGCAATTTGCCTCGTTCATCATTTTACTTTGTCGGGTAAAGTATACAGCGTCATTAATTAAAGAGATAATTTATTGCAAAAGCAAATATTTTTAAAGCAAAGTATTTGTAGTCAAGAACAAAGAGAATAGTTTTCTTCTTCTTTGTCAACCGACGGACGTCCATTACTGGACATAGATCTCTTCACGAGTTCTCCACATTACAGAAAATAGTATATACTCGTACATATAAAAAAAAGCTTATAGTTTTCTTCTTAAATTTATATTGTTTTGGATGAATTGTTTTTTTTACTCAAAAAAAGAATAGTTCAAGTAAGAAATTTATAGCAAATGTAAGCAAAAAAAAAACATGTTTATCATTGCCAAGATTTCAGGAGTTCAAATTTTGTTCCAAGAACTAATTTGAACTCTCAATCGAAAGTTATAATTTGTGATAAAACTTTCGGTGATAAAAAATTTGGTGTAACAGCCTCAGTAGGACAAATCTTGACTAGAAAGTAGACTTTGACGCTTTGAGAAGAAAGTAGACTTTGTACTTGTAGTGGATCACACAACTTTCGTCCGTCCCTCTGCAGGATGTACGGTGGACAAACGATATCTGCGTACTAACTACGTGTAACATATCAATCAGACTAGGAAAAGGTACTTCCAATTTCTATGTTAAATGTAAAACTACTTTGAAAGAAGTATGCATTAAATAATCTTGTTATAATAGCTTGGTAGTGAACATAAGTTCACTATTATGCTTATGCTATTAATAATAAAGGATTTTTATTAAACCTTCCGTATGTGAAGGACGTTAGGGGTAAGTTCGTGATTTGAATATTACGACGAACGACTTCGCTTCGAATTCTGATTTCGATATTACTTTCATAATGTTCAAAGCGATTTAACTTTTATAGCGTATGATATATATTTGGAATTGGTATATATTTTCCGTCTCGATCGTTTATTATATTTAATATATTTCCATTCCTAACAATCGTACTAATATTAAAAATGCGAAAGTTTGTGAGTATGGATGTATGTTTGTTACTCTTTCACAGCGAATTCGCTGAACCAATATTGATGAAATTTGGCACAATTTTTCCTTATACACCGGAACAAATTCAAATTCAAATTATTCTTTATTCAAATAAACTTGTAAACAAGTGCTTTTGAATCGTCAACTCTACTGCTGGTTCGGAAAGCTGTTCCTACCGAGAAGAGCCAGCAAGAAACTCGGCGGTTGCTCTTTTTAAAAAATACAATTCTTAATACTAGTTACATTTAATGTTTCTATCTTGTACAGGGTCGAACAATATTTATATCCACGCATTTTTATCGTCCAAATAATCCTTAACAGTATAGTAGGCTTTCTGTATCAGCCTCTCCTTAATAGTGTTTTTAAACTGCTGTAACGGCAAAGTTAAAATTGATTGCGGAATTTTATTATAGAATCTTATACCCAAACCCACAAACGACTTACGTACTTTTTCAAGGCGCAAAGCAGGAGCCGCAAGCTTATGTCGGTTCCTACTTTGTCTATTATATACATCGCCTATTGTTTTATAATTTTTTATATTTTTATATACAAAAATTAAATTACTTAAAATATACTGTGAAGCAAATGTAAGAATACTTATTTCCTTAAACTTCTCTCGCAGGGAATCCCGCGGTCTTAAATTGTAAATGCCACGTACGGCTCTTTTTTGTAATACAAAGATTTTTTCATTATCCGCGCATTTACCCCATAGCAATATTCCATAGGACATAACACTATGGAAGTAAGCAAAATAAACAAGTTTTGCCGTTTCGACGTCAGTAAACTGTCTAATCTTTTGAACGGCATAGGCCGCTGAACTGAGTTTCCCTGCAAGAGTTGTTATGTGTGTGCTCCATTGGAGTTTTGTATCCAAAGTCATTCCCAAAAATACAGTTGCGTTATCTGTTTTTAGTGAAACATTATTTATAAAAAGTCTATTTGCTGTTTTAGCAGCATTAGGTAATACAAATTCTATCCATTTTGTTTTATTTGAGTTCAGTACTAAATTATTTTGTCTGAACCAATGAGCAACCTGCGACAAACCACTGTTTACTTCGTCAAATTTGTCGTTATTTCTATTTATTTTAAATATCAAAGATGTGTCATCAGCAAACAGTACAATATCGCATATACTCTGAGTAAAATACGGTAAATCAGTTATCTATACTTATAATAAATCTGTAGAGAGGTCAATTCTGTAACTGGAATATATTTCCAAAATAACTATCAGGGGGTGATTAGGGATCGATACTGATGCCAAAAATGCAATCAGTAAAAATTTTGTCTGTCTGTCTGTCTGTCTGTCTGTCTGTCTGTCTGTATAACCGTTATAGAAACAAAAACTACTCGACGGATTTTAACGAAACTCGGTACAATTATTTTTCATACTCCTGAGCTGGTTATAGCATACTTTTCGTCACGCTACAATCAATAGGAGCAGAGCAGTGAAGGGAAATGTCGGGAAAACGGGAGAAGTTACTCCATTTTTTAAGCTTCCGTCGCGTGTGCAACCTTGATGGTTAAAGCTACACAGAAATCATGTATGACGGAAATGTTCTCCTTAAAATTATATAAAAAATATCCCACGACAGCATATGTCTATCTTTTATGGTTGACTCACAATAAGACGTGTAACTCCCGATAGCTTAGCAGTTCGAAGCTTTCTGGTTATATTTGTCTACTCCTACGTTTATATCACTCTCAGTCATCCCTAAATAAAAAAGTGAATAGTATTAACCATTGTATAAAAAAAGAATCATTGAAATCGGTATAGAAACACCAAAGTTATACATGAAATACGCTAATAATAAGCCATCGCGCGTGAATACTGAATCATGCTACAGGGATTATCACTACATAGTATAAAACAAAGTCACATTCTTTGTTTGTCCCTATGTCCCTATGACTGCTTAAATCTCTAAAACTACGCAACAGATTTTGATGCGGTTTTTTTAATAGATAGAGTGATTCAAGAGGAATATATAATAACATTCAATATGGAGTAGAGAAATACTGTAATGTTTCTAATGTGATGTCGTAAATAATTACTTTTTTTTCTTTATAATTAATAATTACTTTGATGTTAGATATAGCAGGAAATCTTCTTGGTATAGGGAGAGGGGAATTGTTTTTCTTCAAATTTAACGCGTGCGGGCCACGGGCAGTAATGAATAAATTAAAACTACTGGATCGATTTTAATAATTTTTTTCACTGAGTGACATAGGCTATATATTTTATACCCGTGCGAAGCAGGGTAGGCCGCTAGTATATACTAAAAACAAACCATACCATAATATATATAGCC
This sequence comes from Morpho helenor, assembly GCA_029227775.1. Lineage (NCBI taxonomy): Eukaryota > Metazoa > Arthropoda > Insecta > Lepidoptera > Nymphalidae > Morpho > Morpho helenor. The sequence goes on from JARGCU010000006.1 coordinate 9,829,104, forward strand.
TATATATATATTGTATATATAGCCTATATAGAAATCCTGTTAGTTCTACATAGTGTTTCGTGATAAGTGGAACCGCTGAGTTTCTTGTCAGTTCTCAGTGACTGACAGCATTACGAACTGGTGGTAGAATCTTCCTGGCATAATAATTCCAAATTATTAATAACCTGTCAAAACTTGTTTACCCTATTTCATATGTGATAGTTTCATATGTGATAGATAGACGTTTATCTTTTGTTCACCTATTATTTGGTAACATTTTCTATGTGAGGGCTTAAATCATAAGTGACATTTCTTAAGAATATAATTTTTTTGTTTTTATTATTTCCTAGTAATATCCCGCGGTTTCACTCGCTTTATTTTTATTTTTTTAGACCTTATTACATTTTTATAACGGATCCCTATTTTTTTGAAAATGTTACATAGCCTATGTTGCTCAGTAGAGATGCAGCTTTCTAATGGTGAAAGAATTTTTGAAATTGGTCTAGTAGTTTTTGTGTGAAAATATAACAAACATACATACAAATTTTTCCTCTTTATAATATTAGTCATCTTTCTGCCTTATCCCACTCGTAATTGGGGTCGGCATAACATGTTATAAACATGTTGTCACATGATTTGGCTACGTATTTAACGACCGGCCGCCTGCCTGGCATGAACTTACCATAGTCGTATTTTACGACACCTCGGTAAGAAAGAGGGTGGTACTATTCTATTCCACCGGATACCACACGGCGTCCTCTTTATAATATTAGTATAGATTAATAAAGTTCATTTAAATTTTTCTAATTAAATATCATTACTAAAGAATTTATATGATTAATAACAATCAGTTAAAAATGAAACAAAACATGTTAAAGGTTAAATATTCGAATCAGTCAATATTTTTTACGGGAATAAATACCCAACAGAAGAAAAAATAAGCACAAAAGCCAGCATATTGGTAACACAGCGCTATTTCTGTTGCAATGTCCCCGAATATTGGCGGCCGCGATTGGAATTTTCGTATCGAAAGTACTGTATTGCGAACATTTTTACAAAGGCCTGCGATGCATATTCTTTCGGCCGGTATTCATTAAAAATACAATTGCAGTCTCATATGAGGTTATTAATTAAATGGCCTTGTAATATAAATTGCTTTCATCAATCTCCTGCCCTTATCCTACTCTAAGTGGGGTCGGCACAACAGGTTTTAAACATATTGTTAGCTGATTTGGTAAGGTATTTTACGACCGGCCGACTGCCTGACGTCAATTTAACTTAGTTGCGTTTACGATACGTCGGTAAGAAATCGGGTGGTCTATTCTACTCGGCTGGATACCACACGGCGGGTCAAATTACGTTAGTCGCCTTTTACGATACCTCGGTAAGAAATGAGGGTCGTCTATTCTTCTCAGCCGGATACCACACGGCGGGTCAAATTACCTTATTCGCCTTTTACGGTACCTCGGTAAGAAATCGGGTGGTCTATTCTACTCAGCCAGATACCACACGGTGAATCAACTTACCTTAGTTGCCTTTTACAATACCTCGGTAAGAAATCGGGTGGTCTATTGTACTCAGCCGGATACCACACGGCGGATCCACTTACCTAAGTTGCCATTTATGATACCTCGGTAAGAAATGAGGGTGGTCTATTCTACTCAGCCGGATATCACACGGCGAATCAACTTACCTTAGTTGCCTTTTACGATACCTCGGTAAGAAATCGGATGGTGTATTCTACTCCGCCGGATACCACACGGCGGGTCAAATTACCTTAGTCGCCTTTTACGATACCTCGGTAAGAAATTGGGAGGTCTATTCTATTCCGCCGGATATAACACGTCGGGTCAAATTACCTTAGTCGCCTTTTTACGCCTTTTACGATACCATAGTAAGAAATGAGAGTGGTTTATACCACTCAACCAAAATACGACGGATCAACTTCCCTTAGTCGCCTTACCGCAGTGATGCATGCGTCTAAAATAAGATAATAATCATTTTTAAGTATGAATTTATTCTATCCCCTTCTGGCTGGTAGATCTTTAATGCTCACTGCATCACCTAAAGCATCAATCAATTACTGTATGTCAAAACCTTGATACAGTGTCGAATATCAGTAAGAATAATATATAAATCAATAGTAATCAATTCAAGTCTAGTCTAGCTAACACCGAATAATACTTAGCTATGAGTGATCGCAAAACAGGGTTCAAGTTTATATTGGATACGAACTGTACACGAAAATATCGCTTCAAATAAAATCATGTAGAATCATATTCGGTGAATTTACTGTGAAGTAAAATATATATACTTACACCAATGAACTACGTGCTTTAAATAAAACGAAATATGACGGGAATTATTTTTAAGCTGTATTTTGTGTACCGATTTTATGTTTGCAAAAAACTACTGGGATTTAAATTATCTACCAGAACACAAGAATTTTACAACAAATGATCGAGATATAAGTTTGGCAACTCATTCTCTACTGTTAATCATATTAATTTTATGGCAACAATATTCAAGTACCAAAAATATATGGCTCCTCTACTCTTGTTTAATAACTCTATGAGAACTATTTGACTCTATAAGAACTATTAACTCTATGAAAGCTATTTTTTATTGTTAACGTTATATTTATTTAATTTCGACTCTTTTTTATTCTGATCTCATATATGTGTTTTTGTTATTTAATTTAGCCTGTTATTAGAAAGTAGGCTAGCTTTTATTTTTTTAACTTTAGTTTGTTTGTTTGGCATATAAACTGTTGGTGTGCCAATAAATAAATAAACTGAGCACCAAAACAGAGTAAAAATTATATGTCATGTCAATGTTATATCTGGAACTTACTATAATTAATTTTATAAAAAAAAATATCTTATTTGAATGGTACGAGACGTGTATGTAAATCCCAATGAAACTGTCAGCACAATTTAAGCCAAGGCGAGAACAGTGACATCATCTGAATATGTTCTCACGTAAGTAAATTTTACTGTGAATTTATGAAAGTTTCTATGCGCGTCGCAAATTGGTTTTTCTTTTCTATTACAATAAGCGCTAACAAAATATCATTTGTTTATTTATTCAGATAGAATGTAAGCTTATTATTGAAAAGCTTACTTTCTATCTGAAACGGCTATAGTGGAATGTTGCTAGTTATAAAATTATGTATTGGAAAAAGGAACTGCCGAGTTACATAACAAGCTAATAGTCGGTAAAATATATTTACCAATGTACAAATAAATTGGCGATTTACAACTTTTGATTTTGAGTTCAATTTTATTTTGTACAAGATTGTATAATTAAAACAAAAAATAACAATACAATAAAAAGAAAAAAGTTTTTTTTCGAAATAGTATTTACTTTATAAGTTTTTGCATGAATTCATTGCATTCCGTTTATCGCAACCTTAATTTACAAACCTGTAGCATTGGAATATTAATTTTACCATAGGTTAAGGGTTTTTATTATGATGGGATAGAGAGTGTCGATCGCAAAATTACTTGCTCAGCTAGTGACCACAAATTTGCGCTACTAATATATTGTTACTAAAAACTTGTATTATGGCGCCAGCCAAAGAAAACTGGATGTAAAATATGCTTAAAAATATTGCCTTAAATAAAATCGTATTGAAACACATTAAAGGAATATTCTGGAGCAATATTTATACACTTTAATAGTAATATAAAACGAGCTATAAATAAGCGAAATATGACAGGAATGGTTATTAAGATGTATTTCGTGTGCCGCTTTCATTTTTGTAAAAGTGGTTCATTTTGATATATTTAAATACTTAAGAGATTCAATTTTAGACACTAATATTTATAGAGTTATATACATAATTTACTTTAGAATTGGTTGTTACTCAGCGGAGATCCATAATACAAAAGTAACAGTAAAATTATTTTGCTATAATTCGCAATAAAGTAAATAGTATCGCATTGCGCGAATTAAAGCAAAATAATTTTACTATTACTTTTAATTTATATGCATGTGAGAGTTTTAGTTATTTCTTGTGATAAATAATGTACAATATATTATTATTATAATGTTAATAAATTTAAGAGAGTAATTTTAAAATTGAAAACTAGTTGTTTAGTGACATAAATAGTTATAGTTCTCAATGTCAAAGTTTCTTACCCCTTTTGTCTATTTACAACAGGATACTTAGATGCGTACATAATGTTCAATGTACCTTGCTTTTGGACCTTAAGATTTCTTACAATTAAAAGGGAATATAATGAAAAATGGAGCTGTATTATGAGAAAGCCCTACCATTTTTTGACCCGCGGCAGGTATCCAAGTTATTTTTAAATAAAAATGTGTTTTAAATTTTTGTTCACAAATCATCGAGCGCTAACTTTGAAGCAATATAATAGCAACATAGCAATGAAATGTATCCGTTGATAATTATATGTTACATGCCAATTCACATTGGCGTAACCTAGTAGGTTGAAGGTTTCATCTAATCTAAGATGGCCTAAAGTAACATGTAATTTTATTTAATATGGTAAAATGTGGAAAATTGTGTCTGATTTTCATACATGCAATATTTTATTCGAGCTGCCAAGGTTTCCCCAGGCGTCATAATCACTTGCAGTGTCGAGAACTTTTCGCTGCATATATAGAATGAGTTTTAGACTGAAATCTCTACGGGAACAGATAGTCATTAGAAAAAGAAAAGTTAGAAAATTCATATAATTTTCAAAACCTAACAGATATTAACTGCTTGACTGTTTTAATCGTAGCAATTCATTTAAACTTTAATTTGTTTTTATGTACTATGAGGAATATATGAAATCTGCAAAATGGATTTTGATATTATTAAACTAATTTATAATTTTAAAAAGCTGTGATGGCCTAGCGGTGCGACCGTGTGAATCTCTAGAGACGAACATGGGTTCAAACCCGGGCAGACACCAATGAGTTTTTCTATTTAAACTTATGTGTCTAATTGATAATTGCAATTTATCACATGCTTTTCGGTGAAGGAAATCGTGAGGAAACCTGCATATCTCTAGAGAATTCTGGAGATATGTGTAACCTACCAATCCGCATTGGAGCAGCGTGGTAGGTCTTAGCTCCAATCCTTCTCTCTTATAACGGAGAGAAGAGGCCTATTCCCAGCAGTGGGATAATAACAGGCCGCTACTTTACTTTTTTACTTTTTAAACTAATTCTGAATTTCAAAAAGTAGCAAACTGACTAACTAACGACTGCTAGCAAATTGTAATAAATCTTACAATTATTTAGTTTAATATAAAGTATTAATTGTTATGACACAGTAATCTGTCCAAAATTTGTCTTGTGGTTATGAATGGATTGTGTAGATTTATAGAAATAAATAATGAAATTAAATTTATGAATATAAATGTAAAAATAGAAATAAAATGTATAGTTTAATGCTCTGAAGCTACTTCCGTTTCCAGAAGCGGATTTTTCTCTACTGATGGGAAAGGCTTTAGGCATAAATCCAACTATATACTAATATACAAAGCTAAAAAGTTTTTTTGTTTGATTGTTTGATCTCAGGAACTAATGGACCGATTTGAAAAAAATCTTTGTGTAAGATAGTCCATTTAGCGATGAAGGCTATAGGTTATATATCACGCTAAGATAAATAGGAAAGGAGCAGCAAGAAAAAATATTGCGAAAACGCCAAAATTTTAAGCTTTCCTCGCGTTCGTTAAGTAGACGGTGGAAGTTATTAAAAAAAATTCTTATAATTAACTCACAATAGCTACTTTTATGTTTAAAATTTCAATTTGATAAAAAAATTTGACACACTGATTTCCATGCAGGCGATGCTGCTGGCATAGCTAGTCATTAATTAATATTTAATAAGAAAACTGTACAATGCATATGGTATATATGAATATTTTTAAGAAAATTAATATATGTATATATGGTATATATAGAATATTTTCATATCAATCATGTCATATCTAGGTTTAAAATAATACTATACACGCGTCCCAAAATTTAGTTATGAAATTGAATAGAGAATAGAATATATTGTGCAAAAATTTCACATGCAGCTGCCAATCAGCACCATAACGTTATTCTAGTTTCGTGTCAACCAGTAATACGAGAAGTGAATGAATTGTACGGATTTTTTTAACACGCTTTACGAGCAAAATGGCAGCACTGTGTGACACATTTTTTTTTATATGTGGGACACTTACACACACGGTCGTCCGTCGCCAAAATAAGTAACTTAATACTTGTGTTATGGTAGACAGACAACTGCTAAATATATACATATAATTTTAAACATATCATCATCATCCTCCTGCCCTTATCCCACTCTAAGTGCGGTCGGCACAATATGTTATAAACATGCTGTCACATGATTGGACTGCGTTTTTACAACCGGTCGCCTGCCTGACGTCAACTTACCTTAGTCGTATTTTACGACACCTCAAGAGGGTGGTCTATTTTACTAAACTGGATACCACAAGGTGGGTCAACTTATCTTAGTCGCCTTTTACGACACCTCGGTAAGAAATGAGGTTGGTACAAATATACACCCAGGCTCGTAGAAACGACAAATGTTTATAGGAAATGTTGTCTCGGCGGGAATCTAACCCGCGACCCGCGGAGCTGAAGACAGGGTCACTACCCACAGCGCTAACTGGGCAGTCGACCTTTTGAATAACAAGTCAAATTAAAAATGCTTTTAACAAAATTTGCCCTCGTTTAAAGTCTATCGTGTCAGTAGCATATTTACATATAAACTCGTAGAATTTATTAATTTTGTAGTGTGAAAATGCAATTCAAAAATTTCAAAGTAGAACTCATACGCTGCCAATTCGGTAGCGCAACGCGATACACTTTTCGCGACCAATATGAATGTGATACAATTTGTCAGGCTCATGTGGTTATTTGTACATGCGCAGGTGCGACATTTCCCCGAATAATAATGACAGATTCGAGTTCCTAACTCTTAGCGAATGTTGTCCGAGTAAGTAGCCTTGTCGCTTCAGGGTTTACTTATTGTTAAAGAAGGTCCAGAAGTGAGTATTAATGAAATCCATAACTATAATTTAATTTGTATTGCCGCACACGTAATACAATACTCCAAAGCAAACGTCACATTACGCAAGATGGCTTGCTTTTCCGTTGCCATCGAAACCTCCATTTGTTGCGCGTTACGCCGAGCACGCCATCGGCTGTGTTCATAGGACGCTCGGTGACAGGGAACTCTATAATTGCTTTCTGGTTTCGCGCGGAGTTCGTTATCCATCAGCTGTACTCGTAATACGAACAATAGCATTGACCTCTTGTAATATCCGTTTACATTATATAAATTGAACTTTCATAACTAGTAGTAATATGTGAAATACATATATGCTCGCGTTTCAGGTAAATGAAAGAATAAGTCAATCATTGAATACAGAGCGAATGCGATTCATCTATTATGCCAATAGCTATTTTCAAAAGCGCATATGCCCTGGAAGGTTTCCCGGAATAATATTGACGGATTCGAGTTGTGAACTCTTAGCAAAACATGAACCAAGAGGCGACTTATATAAATTTCACTTGAATTCAAATAATTCAGATTCAGCCCGATTAAGCTATGGTTGAAATATGACATTTATTTTAAAACCAGCGATACCCGCGACTTCGTTCGCGTCAAATGTTAAAATACCTTCAATAAAGTAATTTCTGGGTTTTTTTCCTATTCGCGAAGGAACATTGGATTTTTTATATCTTATATGTTACCCCGGTGTTAAAGCTTTAATTGTGCCAAATTTCATTAGTATTTCAACCAATTTACACCAAATCCTTCCTTATTAATCTCTGTAGTTTGATGAAAACCGTATGAAAAATCATTTAGTACTATTGAATTCATCGTAAACAGACGGACCGCTAAACTCGGCGGAGGATATGACATATTTGTTTTTTTAATATTTAGCGAAATGAAATATATTTCGGTATTAGCAACTTACGACTCTTTGTGCGTTAGCTCCAGTATTAAGACAAAAAGAAGCTTATTTTAATACTTAAATTATCTTTATATCAAAAATCATCTTATGATCCGTCCGCATGTGTAACAAGCACATAGAACACTCTTTACCATTTATTATAATGTACAGCGCCTATCGCAAAAATTTTTCGTTTGTAATTTTAAGTAAATCAAGTAATAATATTGTTCAAATAAAAACTTTATAAACGTAATATGCCTTTGTGCATATTGCATTGAACATTGTGAAGGTAATATGGAAATGAAGATTTTGAGAATTTTCCACCGTTATATTCCAATCTCGAATTCGCAATGTGTACTCGCGTATGGAAAATTTAATAAAACTCTCTCGCATTTGGTTAGAAATCTGCTGCGCTTAATCGAAGTACCGTTTTATATCAGGGTAATCTGTTACCTATGTTATTGTTTAGTTAGTTTGATTGATCTGCTTTTGACTGGGTAAGTGACACATATCTTTGAAAGGTGTTAATGAATTTGGTTTTATAGTTCAGATGAGATTGTTGTTTAGATAGCAAGGTATATATTAAGTGAACTCGCAAGCTTTAAGTTAAATTTGAATTGAGACATATTTAACTAAAAGAATTAGTTGAGTTGGTTAACCCAATCACTAACCTTCGTTAGACTAACCTTTTAGCGTAGGTGGCAGTGGCTTGCATTCAGCTTCGTGGTTTGTGATTTCAATTTCCGTCAAGGCTCAACTTTTTGTATATACAATATGTTGATTCTTGGATTTAAATATGTATTTAAGTCATCATCTTCCTGCCCTTATCCCACTCTAAGTGGGGTCGGCACAACATGTTATAAACATGCTGTCACATGATTTGGCTGCGTTTTTACGACCGGCCGCCTGCCTGACGTCAACTTACCTCTGTCGTATTTTACGACACCTCGGTAAGAAAGAGGGTGGTCTATTCTACTAAACCGGATACCACACGGTGGGTTAACTTACCTTAGTCGCCTTTTACGACACCTCGGTAAGAAATGAGTTTGGTCTATTCTACACAGCCGGATACCACACGGCGGGTCGACTTACCTTAGTCGCTTTTTACGACACCTCAAGAAGAAATGAGGGTGGTACTATTCTATTCAGCCGGATACCACACGGCGTTATATATGTATTTAAGTATTCATTTAAAATTATATGTATATTTATTTACTAGTTGTTTGTCATTACATTAAGTTATTAAGATACCTTACCTAAGTTACCTTGGGGACGGACGACCATGTGAGCAATCCATACATTTTGTATTGTACATATTGCACGTTTCTACACTGGTAAACCTATAAGGACATGTGTCTGTCCTTCATTAACATCTATGGTAGCTCCACCATTAACAGTTTAATTAACAAACATTTAAGGTGTAAGTCAACTAAGTTACCTAAATAATAATAACATAAAATTTAATTCAATAAATTATTTATTACATCATCGCTATATCGCTGTTGTAACATCTCTATTTAGATGAACTACAATAAACGAAACATCGTCATTTCCTGTTTGTTAAGAACACAATAAGCTTTTTAATAAACAGGAAGTAACTCGAGTCAATAGTATAATATTTTTTATGATAATGGGCATCTTAGATATATCTACACTCCATTATTCCTACGTCTAAGATGCTTCAGGATGTATTGTACGGTATCTATAGCTGCAGGCAATCGTAAACAACATTGTGATTCACAAGAGAATTACATATAACAGGAGTAATAATAAAATTATTTTGCTATAATCCGCGGATTATAGCAAAATGATTTTATTATTACTTTTGTATTATGGATCTCCGCAAAGTAATAATTCTATAAATTACATATAACAGGCTTGTGTGTAGGGATATAGCTCCAAGGACAAATATGATTCCTTATCGCTAAACATCAAATCCGATATTATATATCGGACAAGTCATAATTTGAGAATATTGTCTATACTAATATTATAAAGAGGAAAAATTTATGTCTGTTGGTAATGTTTTCACACAAAAACTACTCGACCGATTTCAAAAATTCTTTCACCATTGGAAAGCTGCATTTACTGAGCAACATAAGCTATATTACATTTAAAAATCGGGATCCGTATTAAAAATGTAATAAGGTGTAAAAAATTAGTCACAAAAATCTGACATCGCATGCGCTGCGGAAACTATTGTTGATATATTTAACAAAAATAAATCAATAGTCCGACTTAATAGCCTTTCCACTGCCATGAGATCGGTATGTACGCGAGTGAAACCGCGGGATATTATTAGTTTAAAATAAATGTCGTCCCAGGCATGTTATGAGTATTAATATTTTATTTATTAATTAGGTAATTCAAATCAAATCAAAAACTTTAATATTTAAATGAGATTTTGAATTTAGGAAAGGGCTCCAAAGATTTTCTTGACATTCAGCATGTAATTCATTTTGGGCAAAAAAATGCCCAATTAATATTTGAAATTTATCGCACGCTCTTTCGAAGGGAAATTGTTGCCATCTATTGCCATATATATATCCACTGTATTGTTGCCATCGTCGACTTGACGTTATATGTTTTTACATACAATATACATTTAAATAATACAATATAAAGTTTGTGCTATTACAAGCATACCAGTTAATGTATTTTTTACATTAGGCATAATTTATAGAATTTGGCGTTACCTTTTTTGTTATATATATAAAAAAAATGTACAAGTTATATCTATCGTAAATTACTTACACGCTAGGACTATACAAATCTTGCCCACGTGGAATGGTCCCAAGAATGCTGACAGCGTTTCCGCGTTGAATCTCTAACTTACCTTGCGGAGGACCATAATGCAAATGTAATTAAAATATTATTTTGCTATTATCTGCGAAAAAACATATTTTTATTACTTTTGTTTTACATTAGGTAATCATAGATAATCAAAAAACCTAGCATAACTTCGCGACAAAACCTGCAATGGTTATAGGCGACGATACGTTCGATATGTCAAATTTAAAAATGTAGAGTCACGTCACGGTAGGTTGTGATTTATTTTTAATCAGTTTTTCGCCAATAAGTCAAGCGTTGCTGTGATATTGATGACCGTCAGTGTCTGCTGGCAGTTTATAATTTGGATCAGATATTGTTGTATGAATAAAACATTTAATCCGATTAAAATAGTGAAATATTTTCAAATACAACTGCCCTCAAATACTTAAGCCAATAATATAAAAAAAACATTGTCGGAGCTAATTAATTAATTAATTTATTTATGTACCATAAAAAATGTTGGAAAAAACATTATTGGTAAAAAAAAGTGTACTAAGGTCATCTTATCCCTATGACAGAGATCTCTGCCAGCTAACCTACTAAGTGAGACAATTTATAGTTAAGAAAAAGTTGGTACGCAAATATCAAAAAATCATTATGAATTAGAACTACCTTACTAATAATTTAATAATAATAATATGATAAGTTGTTGAAAAATAATAAATTGGTTGACATTTGAGAAAATTGCTTCTTATTTATTGAATAAGTGTGAAGGAAAGATATCGTTGTGATTATTTGTAATTGAATGAAGTCATGACTCTACCTATAACTTTCTTTTATTTACGTATACTACTGTATTGTATTATTATAGTATTATATATTATTGTATTAGTATATGGTAGAAATTTCTGTATCGATTAGAAAACTATAAAAGCGACCGTATCCGGCATTTCGAAGATTCGGTATTCGAATAGCTATCAGTAAATCTGAAAGGAAACAAATGATATGATAGTGACCTCGGCTTACATTACTAGACTGGACTATGGACTCTGTTTTTGTTAGTACTGAAATTTTTACTGATAAATAAAATTTCTTTAACAGTTACAAGGTGTTTTCCGAACATACGAATCCTGTACGTAACATTATGTATATTTCTGTTTTATACACTATGACGACTGGCTCGTTGGCGCAGTGGGTAGTGACCCTGCCTTCGGCACCACGGGTCGCGGGTTCGATTCCCGCCGAGGGCCAACATTTTCAATAAATGAATTTGTTGGTCTTTGAGCCTGGGTGTATATTTGTATTTAAGTATGTATTTAAAAATATATAAGTATATATATTTACCAGTTGTCTGTCACCCATAACACAAGTATTAAGTTACTTACTTTGGGGACGGATGACCGTGTAAGTGTCCCATATATTTATTTATTTATTTATTATTATACAGAATTTGAGTGACTTAGAGAGCCTTCGCTATTCATATAATTGAGTCGTAGTTGAGTTCCTAATTTAAAAAGAGCTATACGTGGCATTTGTAATTTAAGACCGCGTGATTCCCTGAGAATCACGCGGTCTCAGAGAAGTTTAAGGAAACAGGTATTCTTACATTTGCTTCACAGTATATTTTAAGCAATTTAATTTATGTACATGAAAATATAAAGAATTATAAAACGATAGGTGATGTATACAATAGAAAAAGCAGGAACCGACATAAGCTTGCGGCTCCTGCTTTGCGCCTTGCAAAAGTGCGTAACTCGTTTGTGGGTTTTGGTATAAGATTCTATAATGAAATTCCGCAATCAATTTCAGCACTGCCATTACAGCAGTTTAAAAACACTGTTAAAAAGAGGCTGATACAGAAAGCCTACTATACTCTTGAAGATTATTTAGAAGATAAGAATGTGTGGATATAGCTCTCTTTGAACCTGTACAAGACAATAACGACTTCATGTTAATAATATTAAGAATTATATTTTTAAAAGAGCAACCGCCGAGTTTCTTGCTGGCTCTTCTCGGTAGGAACAGCTTTCCGAACCAGCAGTAGAGTTGACGATTCAAAAGCACTTGTTTACAAGCTTATTTGAATAAAGAATATTTTGAATTTGAATTTTAATTTAAATTTTTTCCTTACACGGCTTAAACTGACGGCAACGTCTTCACTTATAAAAGGTATCCAATAACATTACTTTTCTTTTTTGTATGGAAATCATCGAGGTGTTACATCACACAGTGAAAATACAATAAAGCACATGTCACGAGCCGAATCCGAGTCGACCGTTGTCGCCAGACTCGCATGCCGGCTGAATTTCAATTTCTTCCGTTTTCAACGTAAAAATTTACGTGCTGTGAAAATATTTGATTTCGTAAAACTTATACAAGTCTGCATTTGAACAGAATTTGTAATGAAGACCATTAACCGTGTGGTATCCGGCTAAGTAGAATAGTACCACCCTCATTTCTTACTGAGGTGTCGTAAAAGGCGACTAAGGTAACTCGACCCGCCGTGTGGTATCCGGCTGAGTAGAATAGACCACCCTCATTTCTTACCTAGGTGTCGTAAAAGGCGACTAAGGTAAGTTGACCCACCGTGTGGTATCCGGTTTAGTAGAATAGGCCACCCTCCTTCTTACCGAGGAGTCGTAAAATACGACTAAAGTAAGTTGACGTCAGGCAGGCGGCCGGTCGTCAAAACGCAGCCAAATCATGTGACAGCATGTTTATAACATGTTGTGCCGACCCCACTTTGAGTGGGATAAGGCCAGGAGGATGTTGTAATGAAGACCATGAATGTTTAGTTGTTGCAACATATAACTAGAACAAGCTAGAGCAAGCTGGGACATGCGGCTCAGCGGATAAGACTAGGCTTTGATCTAGTCAGATGGAAAGTTAATGCCTAATATAGAGTGCGCTTGCCACTGTAGTGTCTATTCACTCTTTTTGGCCTCACTCAATTAGCGGATTTGATTTAGCGACTTTGCGTTTCAAGTATTCAAGATAACAGCCTATTACTTGCATTTCAAGGCAAAGATTTTTTCGTAGGCAGAAGAATACACAGTGCTGCTATAATGTGGATTAAAATTATACATATCACAGGAATTCTTTTGAAATATATGAGTGTAAGATCAAAAAGTGTATACCCACAAATGATACCGTGAATGTGGTGATTTTTATTCTCATAATACAAAGGCGCGAAGATTTTGACTTATTGCAACAACTAATAACGATACTGAGTAATGACGACGCTTATGGTAAAAAAAGGATAAATAAATACTATCGTTTCTTCATTTCTTTTATAAAATTATACTTTTGATTGAATCTTGACTACAACAGATGCCAATTTGAAATACTAAACCGTTCTAGTCTCGGAGTCATCGAAAAAAGCAATTACCTAATAGATTTTTTTTATTACAACTCTATATAAAATTATGATATTGCCTGAAAAGTAAAGTTGTATGCAAGCCCTAATGCGCTAAAATAACCATGATAGTTGCAATTTAAATAATTTATACTGTAGGGAGTACTTAAAAAAGTAATGATAGAATTATTTGGTATAATCCGTGATTTTTAAGAAAATCCTGTATAATAGTCAGTTTATGAAGCACAATCTGTTCTTGTCTTATACATGGATTAGCACGTAACACATCACCACACCTACCACCACCGTACTATACCATACACCTTAGAAGCACTGTAAATTTTCATTAGGAAAATCTTAACAACCATCTTTTATACCATGGAATCAAAGAAATGCATACTTCTATATAAATTACATTTATATTAAGTGATTGAAGAACCAAGTGAAACGCACATAGTTTATCCTAAATTTACCTTGATGGGGTGTCAGAAAATATTTATTCAATATGCATTATAAGTTCGATCGGTGTCCGACTGTTCATATTTTTGGCAATTATCTCTCAAACTACAGGCCAACTTATTGCGAGTTTCGGTTGGCAATCTGATGATACAGACCCTTTTGAAGTTTAAATTAATTAATTGGAAACTTGATTATTAATTTCTAGCAATTAGTCAAGGAATTCCTAGAACTTACTTTTCATAACGAAGTCAAAGTGGTGTATTAAAGTTATTCGTCAAATTTATAAAGTTTCTTTAGTTAATCTAATTCTCATTTATCAGGTACAATATTTGTTTTTTATCCATATATTTGTCTCTTTAGTTAGAATGGTATCCCGCTGAGTAGAATATACCCCCCCCTTATTTTTTTACCGAGGTGTCGTAAAAGGCGATTAAGTTAAGTTGACACGCCATGTGGTATCCGGCTGAGTAGAGTAAACTACCCTCTTTCTTAACGAGGTGTCTCAAAAGGCGACTAAGGTAGTGGCCGGACGTAAGATATTTATTTAGTTATTAAATATTATTTAATGATTTCTTTTAGTACGGAAAAATTAGAAGAATTAATTTAAAATTATTTTTCTGTATGAAGCAGTAAATGTTACTCTTTTCTTTGGTTGACATCAGAACAAAGGTGAAAGTAAAATGTTGAACGAGGCAAATTGTGAAAACCCCTGTAGCGACTTTTAGGGTCGTCATACAACTTGCATGAGAACAAATGAAAACATACACATTCACATAGAGGCTGTGTACAATGGGCAACAAAAGCTTTTGTTGAATAAATAATCATAGTAAACTTCGTTTGTATAAAGACTATAATATATGTGTTCAGAGCCGATTTGCACTAACTTACAGGTGCAAATTTGATTTCCATAGCGTATCAAATTTTTTGTAAGTATGTCTATCATTTATATTTAGTACGGGTATAAAGAAAAGTTAAGCAATGACCTGTTATTAACCCACTGCCAGCAGTGGTAAGAGGAGAAAAAGGTGGTAAGAGTGGTAAGAGGAAAGTTCCGTTTTTTGAGAGGATTGGAGCTAAGACCTACCACGCTTCTCAAATGCAGATTGGTAGATTACACATATCTCTAGAGAAGTGCAGGTTTCCTCACGATGTAGTTATCACTATATAGATGGTGTAGGTGGCAGTTGTTTTTTAAGTTGTAATGGGGTATATCGGAGGGTTTATCCAGTGTGTTTAGTGCGAGTTTTTTTAACCTACTCGATCGCGTTAGCGTAACGCCATTTTTTATTGCGCTAAAACAGCGGTCACAAGATGTCGCTGTTACAGCGACATACAAATTGCCGTTACGCTAACGCGATCGAGTAGGTTAAAATAACTCGCACTAAGCACACAGATATATGCAGGTTTCCTAAAAATGTTTCCCTTAACTGAAACCATGTGATGAATTTTAAATATGCATATATTATTGTAGCATATATGCATATATTAAATATGCATTTATTAAAGGTTACGCCAGAGTTTTAATAGCGTACGTCAAATGTATATGTTATTTATCCCGAGTTAATTGTAGCGCTTAATACTGATGAAAAAATCTATATTAAATATTCAGTAAGCATTTTTGCCTTCGACTGTACGATCACTAGTATACAGTAGAGTAGTATAAAAGCGAGTAGTGTGTAATTTATGAGCTGGCGAGGCTTTGTGGTCGTTGAAATAAACGGTTTTGTTTCCGACCCGAATGTTTCTATATCACTCCTAGACACAATCGGTAATGGTGCACATTTTTGTTTTTGTTTTTCAAGTTCAATGCTTAAGAAAATATATTCTTTATGTAGAATCGCCTTAATTTGGTAATGAAAATACACCAAATTAAGGAAATTGTAAATATAAATGAAAAATATATCTAATACTTGATAAATTGTATTTTTCAATTAATAAGTACTCAAAATACTAATTAAGATTTCTAGTTAGTATATCTAGATATAGAAGAATTAATATTCCAATATTCTGTTACTTTGGACATTGTTTTACTGATACTGAGTTTGGGTTTATGAATTTTTAATAATTTATACAAGCAGGCTTTACTTTGCGAAATTCCATAGCACAGAAATTACAATAGAATTATTTTGCTGTAATCCGCGTTTGTTATGAGAATCTATACACTTAGCATTACATAGATTCTTTAAACAAACGCAAAATTACATAGCCTAGAAGTTACAGTACAAATATTTTTCTGTAATCCGCGTTTGTTATGAGAGTCTATACACTTAGCATAACATAGATTTTCTTAACAGACGCGAATTACAGAAATATAATTCTATTGCAACTTCTGTTTATGAATTGTAGCTTATGACGTCAATTTAAGCTAGCTTATCTCTATCGTTTGAGTAGTCTATGTATCTGAATAAGTAAGTAGGGCTGTTTAAGTGTAGTAAGTTATTAATGGTAGCTATCACGTCGTGGCTTAACACTTTAAGTACGGTCGGATTCCGCACTTGGCCAAATTATGCACCTTCCACACCCCAGACAAACAGCTACGTTTTAAATTAAAAGACCCTAGTTAATAGAGTAATGTCACAGCGTGTGTTAATTTATTCTGAAACTATCCTATTTTGTAGGTAACGGTTGTCTTTGATACTGAGGTTGTGTATATGACTTCCGGTTGAGTGTTTACTGCAGATTGTTCTTCAACTTTATGGCTGTTTCATTCCACATATTAATAGGTGTGTAGCTTTATGTAAACATCATTGTAGCCGTGCATATCTCACTTTTTAGCATATCTTTACTTGGTACATTTATATATTACTCCCGTAATCTTTTACTGTGAAATAGGATTGTTCGAAACACTTTATTTCAGTAAAATAAAGGTTAGTATTAGTTAGCCGTATTTTATCCGGATGAGTAGAATGAACCACCCTCATTTCTTAGCGAGGTATCGTGAATGGCGACTAAGGTAAGTCGACCCACCGTGTGGTATCCGACTGAGTAGAAGAGACCACCCTCATTTCTTAGCGAGGTATCGTGAAAGGCGACTAAGGTAAGTTGACCCACCGTGTGTTATCCGGTTTAGTAGAATAGATCACCCTCTTTCTGACCGGTGTCGTAAAATACGACCAAGCTAAGTTGACGTCGGGCAGGCGGCCGGTCGTAAATCGCCAAATCATGTGACAGCATGTTTATAACATATTGTGCCGACCCCTATTGGAGTGGGATAAGGGCAGGAGGATGAAAGGTTATTGTTAGTCTGGTATTCGTTACACTTTATTTTTTACGTAGCCTAGGACTTTGCAAGGATCAAACAATTTAAACAGAAACACGCCCATTCGTCTTAATTACGCGTGAAAAAAGTTTTTACTCCATTTGACTTTCAAATTTTTAGCGTTAATTATTCTGAAATCTCGACATAAAGTCAGTAGTTGTGTATAACTCAAAAGGCGTTACGGCAAATTAGATTCACAGCTCAGCTGCGACTTGCGACTTATTAATAAAATAGAAAACATTTGCAATGCAGATGATCCGTCTCAAGACTCCGTGATTACTTTAGCGACTGTATCATTAAATGTACCTACAGTTTCTTTTAACTCGTGCATTTAACTTAGTGTTAATCAGTTTATTTTCATTTTTAACTTTAACGAAATAAATAACTGATAACGAATAAATTGACCATAAAAAGTGATAGCCCAGTGTTGAGACCGTAAATCTCTTTTGACTGGCCCGTTGGCGCAGTAGGCAGTGACACTGCCTTCGGCTCCGCGGGTCGCGGGTTCGATTCCCGCCGAGGGCTAACATTTTTTATAAATGAATTTGTTGGTCTTCGAGCCTGGGTGTATATTTGTATTTAAGTATGTATTTAAAAAATATATAAGTATATGTATATTCGCCAGTTGTCTCTAACCTAAATTCTAAATGTGCCTAATGTGACTTACTTTGGGAACGGACGACCGTGTGTGTAAGTGTCCCATATATTTATTTATTATCTCTCAAGAGACGATTGTGGGTTCAAATCCTGGACAGGCATCATTGAGTTTTCTATTAAAACTTATGTGTCTAATTGATACTGGCCCGTTGGAGCAGTGGGTAGTGACCTTGCCTTCAGCTCTGCGCCGAGGGCCAACATTTTCTATAAATGAATCTGTTGGTCTTTGAGCCTGGGTGTATATTTGTATTCAAGTATGTATTTAAAAAATATATAAGTATATATTCACCAGTTGTCTCTCACCCATAACACAAGTATTAAATTACTTACTTTGGGGACGGACGACCGTGTGTGTAAGTGTCCCATATATTAAAAAAAAAACCTGGTACAACTATAGACAATTCTTGGGATATGTGTAACCTACCGATCCGCATTTGAGCAGCGTGGTAGGTCGTTACTCCAATCCTTATCTCCAAAAACGGAGAGAGGATTTACTTTACGAGAGGATTTCTAAAGTATATATGGTACCCTGGTGTATAAGGAATAATTGTGCCAAATTTCATTGATACTGGTACAGCGTATTGGCCGTGAAAGAGTAACAAATATACATCCATACTCACAAACTATCGCATTTATAATATAAGTAGGATAGGATTAGTAAGTAGGAAGTGATCGAGCTATATTTACTAGTATATAGTTGCAAAAAAATCATATACACATGTACGCTAGCATACTGGGCTGGTATCAATTAGATGAACAATTATGTAATATCGTTGAGATGTTAATACAGTTAACCCAATGCTAGATTAGAACGCAAATAGCACGGATTGTCGCGACTTAGCTATCTGATTGCAATGACAGTTGACTTAACAACTATAGCCTGGTGTTAGTAATTGCCTTTGAGTTGATTAATATCAGTGTCTAGTATTATTAAGTACCAGTATTATGATAATGCATTTAAGGTTTGAGGTTTATGAAATTGCCTTCATCAAATCAAATATATATATTTGTGCCGTTTCCAGTCGAGACCCTAGGGCCATGGAGTCAAAGTGCAATTTTTTTTTATCCTTTTTAACACCTCGGTTGATTGCCTCTTCAGGTGACAAGAGGGCTGGCTCTTTTTTCGCACAAAGAATCAGCTTAGCGATTCAGCGCGGAAACGCTGGCAGCATTCTTGGGACCATTCCACGTGGGTATGATTTGTATAGTCCTAGCGTGTAAGTAATTTAAGATAGATATAACTTGTACATTTTTGCTGTAAATAAATATAATTAATCAAATTAAGTCAAAATAATCTTTATTCAAATGATCTTTTTAAATCACTTGAATCGTTGAGTGATTGACAAAAGCTACTGTTTATTGCAGAACTATAGTCCATGAAATCGAAGTCGCTGGCAATAGCTTGTATTTTTTATATACGACTAGCAATCGCCAGCGGCTCCGCCCGCGTGGTAAGATAAAAACTGTAATATAGTATTTTGATAACCATAAAAATGGTTAAAGTGGGTTAACCTTAAAAGCTAGTAAAAGTACTTAGCGCCCACAAGGAAAGCTTTAAATTTTGCCGTTTTAGTAATATTTTTATTGCTGCTCCTTTGCTATTCTTCTTATCGTGATGATATATATAGCCTTCCTCGATAAATGGACTATCTCACACTTAAGAATTTTACAAATAGCTCTAGTAGTTTCTGAGATTAACGCGTTCAAACAATCAAACAAACTCTTCAGCTTTATATATTAGTATAGATATGATTTTTATAAAAAAAAATTTTTATATTAATCCTCGTTTACATTCGAATAATAATAGAATAATATGAGACAATAAAAAACAGCTTTCATTTTCTGAATATTCTATATTTTCAAATCTAATTAAGTAAAATTATGTATTCAAATTAATTCATGTTTACCGTAAATAATTATCATTAACAGTTCAATAGATCGCGATCCCCCAAATGCTAACGGGTTGAATATTGAAACATAAAATTGAATATATAAAATCAAACGGACAAGTTGTTTGTTCTTCCAAATAATTGAAGCGAGCCCTGCGGAGTGTTTTCGATACACTGATCGCATTTTAATCGTGTTTTTTTGGGTCGCCGAGTAAATATCCTGTTTCTCGTATGTTACAAGTTATTTTTATACCTATCGCTTTTACAAGCAAGCCTTTTTAGTAGAAGATCTATCTGTTTAATTTCGTTGACGCCTTTCAGTATAGGACGGGTGGTCAGCTTCTATTTTGGTCTATTCCACCATTTTCACATGTTGCGATAAGAGTTTCACTGAAGCTGTCTTCACGTTTGTCATATAATTCTATCATAGCTTCTATAATATGGAATTCCGCAAAGTAACGTCTGTCTGTAAATTATATAATTATAATAATATAATAATAACTTTATTTGACAAAAAGCCTAACACCTACATGGATTTCTGAGCATAAGCTCAGATGATGATATTGTAAAAAAAATATTTTTCGGCTTATTATTAAGATCCGCTAATAAATAGTGGCCCTGACTTTCAAGCTAGGATAAACCTGTGCTTTGAAAGTCAGTGGAAAGTAGCTCGTAACTTGAAAAAATGGTAACGGCATTCCTTACAAAATTAGACATTATAAGAGAAACTTATATGCTATTTTTTAATTATATTTGTAATTATGGAAGAATTGTGAGTGTGTGTGTGTATGTGTGTATGTGTAGATGTTTGTGTTAGTGATTGTTACGTGTGGGAGAGAGAAGTTTATAAATTCATAAATGAGATATTGCTTTATTGAGGATACTTAAACATTTAAGTCGTGCAACCGAAGACGCAGGTACCACTAGCAAATATATGTACGTTACAACGAGCAAAACAAGGTCATATATGTCAAGTTTGATTAAAGTGAAAAGAGATAAGGAGAAAATCACGCACGTATTTCACTAAGTAAAGAGACTTGAGTTTTCAACGCAGTGGCCCGGAAATGAGAGATTGAAATGTGATGCGCATTGAGCGCTTATGTCGAGAGCTGCTTCCATTATTAAATTTTATATTTTTGAGAAAAGCAAATTGATTTCTTACTTTAAAATAAATGCCGGTTGGCAAATATGCCATATTTTAAATCCGTACCAGGCGTTTACCGTGCGTATAACTAACAAGTGCAAAACGCACAATTTTCAGGGAAGTTTAGTTTACTTATAAGAAAGTAATTTAAATATTCACACAATGAAAATATCGTGAGGTAACCTGCATATTTTTAGAGAATTCTGGAGATATTTGTAGCCTACCAATCCACATTGGAGCAGCGTGGTTGATCTGAGCACCAACCCTCTCTCCAAAAACGGAGGCCTATGCCCAACAGTGGAGTAATAAGTCGTTACTTTACGTTTCTGAAAGTTAAAGTGGTTTTCGTTATCATTACAAAAATACTTTGTATGTATATTGAGTTTTCAACTCAGTGAGCCAGAGACAAGAGATAAAACAATATGTTGCATTTCGACCTCGCTCCGTTGAGATTAATGTCAATATTTTACAAAGTAAATACCGTTTATTGTTTAAATTTATACGATTTATTCATGTTGTCGTCTTTCAGAAATAATTATTACTTTCCTGTAATATTGACCGTCGTTTATTTAAATAATTACTTGTTATTAAAATTCTTTAAAAAGATTTTCCGACCAAAAAGCTTTTAAATAAAATTTAATGTTCTTTGAAGAGTTCCCTCGCCTGGAGCAAATTCAGGCAGTAGTATCAGGTCATGCTAATCACAATTATGCATTGCCATCGGGACTGGACCAGTGTGTAGAATTTCAGTTCAATCCAATGCCGGGAACTGGGTTAAATTTAATATCCAAGAAGAAGAAAAATAGTTTAATAGTTTTTAAAAATAAGAAGTTATGCAAAAGTACCTATTTATTTATATACTTATTGTAAAACAAAGTCCCTAAAAGCTGTTTGTCTGTATGTAATTGATTTTCTCAAGATCTACTAAACGGATTTTTGTTCGGTTTTTACTAAAAGGTAGTGCAATGTCTCGGGAGGGATTTGGTTACTAGATTGTAAATATAAAAAATGTATTTGCTAACTTACATAATTCAAAGAACTGCTTCATATATATATGTGTACACGTAAATATTATTAACGATTTTCCTGAGTTTGGAGTTACAAAATATGTTACCATAGATACTTCAACTTCTTAAAAGACGTGAGTTTTTTGGGAGATAAAATCAATTAAGGTCTTTAATAATTTTTCAATGGATTTTTTGCAGAATTTAACTCAGAAATGTATTCGAAGATACAAAACGTAATTTAATTTTCATTAGCGATTGCCATTCTTTAGTACTATTAGAAAGTGTTTTAGTGAAAAATGTTTTTAAGAAAGGTTAAGTGATCAGTTCGACCTGGGAGATAAATAATTAAAATGTTTTTTGGCGTCGCGACCGACCCATGGGGATTCTACATAATTATTTAAAGAAACTAATACCTTTACATTTTTATTTTAGAGATTAACTAATTTCATTTTTCTATCTATCAAATAAATGGTACTAACTATACTTTTCGGAATTTTATATATATATATTTTTAATATTTATATACTGTACGCGACGCCGTGTTGTATCCGGCTGAACAGAATAGTACCACCCTCATTTCTTACCGAAGTGTCGTAAAAGGCAAATAAGGTAAGTTGACCCACCGTGGTGTATCCGGTTTAGTAGAATAGACCACCCTCTTTCTTATCGAGGAGTCGTAAAATACGACAGGCGGCCGGTCGTAAAATACGTAGTCAAATCATATGACAACATGTTTGTAACATGTTGCCGACCCCACTTAGAGTGGGATAAGGGCAGGATGATGATTTATATACTGTACGCGCGACCTTTTCGTCCAAAGAACCTCAGTGCCTGAAGACCAAGGTATTCGAACCGTGCTTGTTTCCAGTGATGACTTACGAATGTGAAGCGGTCGCTGACTATTGACTTCATAATAAAGCTCAGAGTGACTCTGGCGGTGGAGCGGTGCTATACGCTAGTGGTCGGCAAAGTGTGGCTTTAAAGCCTCATGTGGGTCTTTGGCTCCTTAAGTGCGACTCTGGCACAAATATCTACGGAAGGCGCAATATTTTCAAATAAAAACAAACTTACTCAAACTTTCCTAAGAGATGCAAGCCCAATCATCCATCCATCCATTCATCCATCCATCCATCCATCAGCCTATCGCAGTCCACTGCTGGACATAGGCCTCCCCATGTCTGCGCCAGACAACCCGGTTCTCCGCAATGCGCATCCACATGTTTGCATTAATAAATGTTTATTAAATATGAAATTTAGTTTTATTTAGCGTACTACTTATTTAGTGTAATATACTAAACAAGCAGATTTGACTACCAATTTTTTTTTTAATTGTTGTTATGTTCATATTAGGCTATTTGGCTAATAAATATGCCGACCACTGCTATACGCGATCAAATCAGAAATGAGGGAGTCCGTAGAAAAACCAGAGTAACATAGCTCATCGTGTCGCGAAGCTGAAGTGGCAATGGGTGGCGTACGTAGTGCGGAGAACCGATGAGCGTTGGGGTTTTAAGGTGCTGGAATGGCAACCTCGCACCGGAACACGCAGCGTCGGTAGACCCCTTGACCTCAATAAGGTTGTGGGTAGCCGCTGGATTGGTGAAGATATAATATAAAGTTTTGTAAATTATTTTTATTTATGTTTTTCATATTGGCTTTAGCGAAATTTTAAAAAATATTACTTTAAAGAATTTAATACATATATTGTTTTATATTATTGAAGCTTACATGGAAGGTATTTTGAGCACAAAATGTCAGTTTAGCTCGTTATTTATACGCTCATATATGCATTAAACAGCAAAGCAGGAAGCGTATAGGAAAGATATTACCCGATGTAGGTTAAAACGGTATACCATTACGAGTGAACAAATAGCTATAATTCGGTCCGCAACAGCTCCGCGGAGACTCATACGCGTTAGCTGAACTACGTGCCTTCGAGTTTACTCAATAAATTTTATAACTCAGTAAAAAGTATCGTATCCATAAAACAGTCAGAATACTTAATAACTGTACAAGAAATTTACATATGTAATCGCGTAGCGGTTGCAACACATAATCCATGAGGATCGTATATGTCAACGCACACTATATACAATAACAAGATATAATAGGAATACCACAATTCCCGTTCCGAGATGCACTTCTCTTGAATGACGAACAAAGACTGACTGTCATTGAAACGTTTTGTCAATAGGAAGACTCAACCGGAAACAACACGTCATACTGTTGTTACCATTTTAATCAAAAAGGGCGCGATACTCTTGTTTCATGACTGTGTTGCTATAAAAAACAAAACGGAAGTTAATGGCGACAACATATAAGTTTACCATTTGCGTGAATTACGATGATTTCCATCGCAATTGGTTAAGTTGGCGATGTGATAACATGTTTATAACATGTTGTGCCGACCCCACTTAGAGTGTGATAAGGGCAGGAAGATGATGATGATAGTTAAGTTGGAGATTTATAGGCAATTTTATCCATAACTTTTAACATTAACTTTTATATGTCTTATGCAATTCATTTTTATGCCTCTCTCAGGCACTTTTATGTACAGATGTAAATAAAAGTGCCTAGAGAAAGGACTTGTAAATTTCTGGCCAAATTTAACAACGTGCGGTATCCAGTTGAGTAGAATATATCACCCGCAGTTCTTACTGAAGTGTCGTAGAATACGACTAAGGTAAATTGACGTCGGGCAGGCGGCCGGTCGTTAAAACGCAGCCAAATCATGTGACAGCATGTCTATAACATGTTGTGCCGACCCCACTTAGAGTGGGACAAGGGCAGGAAGATGACGATGATGTGGAATTCAGTAAAGTAAAGCAGCGGGCACATTTAATATTAAAAGTTGGTAACAGTTGGTTAAACACGTAGTGGAATCGAGATTGCTTTTAATTTTTCCAATTCCAGATGCGAATATATTGCTAGGCGCCGTAAGTGATATGGGCTGTTGTACGGTCGGCCGCACCAGAGACAAACGGCACGACGTGCGGGACCGTTCGGACGGAATGACTGCGTTATATGCATCGGCGCGTTGACACGTCCTTCCTTTATAATTAATATACGACAATTATACTAAATAATGATACATAATAGATTCTGTAAAGGTAATTCAAATTCAAATTCAAAATATTCTTTACTCAAATAAACTTGTAAACAAGTTCTTTTGAATCGACAATTCTACTGCTGGTTCGAAAAGCTGTTCCTACCGAGAAGAGCCAGCAAGAAACTCGGCGGTTGCTCTTTTAAAAATATAATTCTTAATACTATTTACATTAAGTCGTTACTGTCTTGTACAGGTTCAAACACATTCACACATTCTTATCATCTAAATAATCTTCATGAGTATAGTAGGCTTTCTGTATCAGCCTCTTTTTAACAGTGCTTTTAAACTGCTGTAATGGCAAAGCTGAAATTGATTGCGGAATTTTATTATAGAAACTTATACCAAAACCCACTAACGACTTACGGACTTTTGCAAAGCGCAAAGCAGGACCCGCAAGCTTATGTCGGTTCCTGCTTTGTCTATTGTATACATCACCTATTGTTTTATAATTCTTTATATTTTTATGTACATAATGAAATACAAATCGAACAGACTAACGAATTAGACGCGATAAATGTATTAAGAAACATGTAACAATGTCGTGCGGTTGCTTATATGATTTAGCGATGTGAAAAATAGTCAATTTTTTATAATAATCGATAATTTTTTTAAATAATCGATTATTTTTTACAATAAAAATCCATAAATAATTCTTTGAACTATCCCGTTTTTCATTTTTACTGTTTCTTTTTGTTTTTTCAGATAACATATGTATCGTTGAATAAAATCAATGTAGCAAACTACAAATTTCAATCGAATTTCATAAACAGCGCATCCGTTATTATTTTTTGGTAGTTGTCCACTTTAGTTAGTTTTTATTGTAATTAATTATTAATACTAAAAACTACAATTTCTATCTTTAATATTTAAATGAGTTAATTTTGTATGTTTATTGATTCCGATTTTGATTGTATACATATATTTTCTGAATCTCGGAAACGGCTCCAACGATTTTCCTGAAATTCAGCATGAAGGGGGTTTTGGGGGAAAAAAATCCATCTAGCTAGGTTTTATTTTAAAATATTACTCGTTTTTACCCTGTTTTTGAGGACTAAAAAAACTACTAAAATGGAAAAAAAAGAAAGCAATAGATATTTGAGCTGTCAAATGCAAAGCTGTGACAGCCTAATGGTAACGTGCGAAACAAACCTTGGATCGATTCCCACATGTCATTTTTTTATTGCATTAATTAATATCTTTTAAAGATAATCGAGCATGACACGGTCACCCAAGTACTTAAAACTTATGTGCTTAATTGATATTTGTAATTTATGACACACTTTGTGTTGTAGAAAAACATCATTGGGAAACCTTCATATCAGAAGAATGCTGGGGATGTTTTGAACCTAGCAACCTGTATTGGAGCAGCAGCGATGAGTATAAGCTCACAACATTCTCTCTAAAAAAAGGAGAGAAGAGGACCTTAACCAGCAATGGGATAGTAACAGACCATTATTTAACTACTTTTGCAATATATCTCTATTGTTCATAAAATTAAAAAGTTTTATATTACTTGTCTCTAAATTTG
Source organism: Morpho helenor (assembly GCA_029227775.1). NCBI lineage: Eukaryota > Metazoa > Arthropoda > Insecta > Lepidoptera > Nymphalidae > Morpho > Morpho helenor. The sequence continues at coordinate 9,856,193 of JARGCU010000006.1, forward strand.
CATTAAAGCAAAGTTTCACCTTAAATATGTTTGACTTTGAAAGCAAGATGTGTTTGTTTGTAATCTTAAATCATATTGCTGTATCATGTGGTTTAAGAATTAAGAAGAACAATCATTACCAAACTTTGTTTATGACTCACATTTGGTTATAAAATTAACAAAGTTTTCACTCAAGAAACACAAGATATGTTATATTTATTCCGAACAATCCTCCAACAAAAATATGTTCGCGAGATTAAATTTTAAACAATAATAAAGAAGTTTTGAGAACAAGCAGTGTTTACGACTGTTTTATATTGTATACCTCGAAATAAGCTTTATTTTGTTGGGCGAATATAATATAAAATTTAATATGAAAAATGATATGATATTTTAAGAAAGTAAAAAGAAATTTATAGTGCCAAGTTTAGTGATTCTAGATAGTAACCTTTATCAATATTTTTAGAAGAACCAGTCGAAAATCTATCTTTGGTTAAGAAGAAAAAATAACTATAAGAGAGGATTAACATGTGATTGGTTTAAAAGTCAATTTACAGCTGAATTTAATAATCGATACAATCTAAAGTCTTCAGAATTTAGATCTGCAATATTATCTCCAATCTTGGTAATCTAGAGATTGATTACCAATAAACAGTGTTCATAAACAATCTATAATCTGCAATCCGTACAACCGATTTATCTTTGGGAGGACAAATCTCGGATTAAGGATTGACCTCTGTGTGCTTTGTGCGAATTTGCTATAGCCCACTCGCGTTAGCGTAACTGCAATTTGTATGAAGCTATAATAGCGACATCTAGTGACCGCTGTTCTAACGCTATACAAATTGGCGTTACGCTGACGCGATCGAGTAGGCAAAAATAACTCGCACAAAACATTGTTCGAAAATGACAGTTTGAGCGTGCGAATATCTGTTGCAGTTGTTTAGATAGGTATTGTAATCTCTAGTTGCAATCTTAAAATTTCGGAAGTTAAATACCTTAACAAAAAACAGTTTGCTCTTTAGGAACACTCGTATTATTATAGACACTCATAGCACAAGTTATCTTAGCACGAGTGTTTAAGCAGTAAGATATTTGTTAATATGTATTTCGTATTTATTTTTGAATTTTGTATTTTGTATTTATTGTAAATTTTTTGGCTAAATAAAGTTTATTATTATAAAATAAAACTATATAACAATAATAAATATACAGGACACTTACACACACGGTCGTCCCTTTCCAAAGTAAGTAATTTAATACTTGTGTTGTGAGTGACAGACAACTGATAATATATACATATATAATTTTTAAATACATACTTAAATACAAATATACATCCAGGCTCGAAGACCCAACAAATTGTTAATACATAATATTTGCCATCGGCGGGAATCCGACCGCGACTCGCGGCGCTTAAGGCACGTTCATAAGCAAATACGCCAACATATCAGTCACCAAGACCATATTTATAAGAATATAAATGTATCAGTTGTAGCTGTACCTTTAAAGTATAAAAAGTTAGAAGTAGTTAATAACTTAATACATATTATGAACATGATGCAGAACAGTTTCACAGTCGGATGCTTTCGAGACAAGCGTCATATCAAGCCAGTTGGAATGATTTTGTCTCACGCATCGACACCCCGGCATGGCTGTGGATTCTAGGAGTTTTGAAGAATTAAGGACCAGTAGATTTAAAGTAGTAAAGTAGCGGCCTGTTATTATCCCACTGCTGGGAATAGGCCTCTTCTCTCCGTTATAAGAGAGAAGGATTGGAGCTAAGACCTACCACGCTGCTCCAATGCGGATTGGTAGGTTACACATATCTCCAGAATTCTCTAGAGATATGCAGGTTTCCTCACGATGTTTTCCTTCACCGAAAAGCGTGTGATAAATTGCAATTATCAATTAGACACATAAGTTTTAATAGAAAAACTCATTGGTGTCTGCCCGGGTTTGAACCCATGATCGTCTTTAGAGATTCACACGGTCGCACCGCTAGGCCATCACAGCTTCCATCAGTAGATTTAACGTGAAGTAATTTTACCTACACAATTTATTATTTCCTTTAAATGAAGTACCGAGAAAGGATTTTTAGTCAAAGGTACGACTTAAAGTCTGAACTTATAAATTATATAAGTTTAGACATTTTATTGACTTGTCTTAGTTCCGCAATGTTCACGTGTAATTTGAAGTAGTATTAACACTTCTTTCTGAATAAACTTAAGTACGATTTATAGAAACAGGCGTTACTTTGAGGAACTCCATAGTACAGAAGTTACAATAAAATTATTTTACATTACAATTATTACAGCAAAATAATTTTAGTGTAATTTCTAAACTTTAGTACAACTTTTACTAAAACTTATAATCGAGTTTCATCAATTGCGTTGTGGATGACCTAACGACAGATATTTTCTATTATTGACTTTTAAATTGTTAAAGATTTATTATTCCTTGGTAATAAATTAATTAATTCCTTTGTATTCAATGGAAATAAATAGTTTTATCAATTAAAATACGATTGTTATCCTGCCCTTATCCCATTCTTAGTGCGGTCGACACAACATATTATACAACCTAGGCTAAAGTTGTTATTCGTGACTTTCCTTGCTGCCAACACTCACACTTTTATTGCATATATCAAAAGCACAAATAGAATTATTTCCTATTTTTATATAATATAATATTGCATAAAGCAATGATATATCGTACAATACAATATTCAAACAATTACTATTAAAAAGGAAATTTGAATTTGTACCAGACAATTTTCGTGAAAGCTCGCGACTGCTTGCGGGAGCTAAGTGATATTACAAAAATTATCTTTAAGATATAAAAGTGTTTTTATAATATAATAAGCAAACACGTTTTGGATTATACTGTTTTATGCGAGACATTGTTCTGGAGTTAAAGATTTATACAAATAGATACAAAAATATTTCTAAATAGAATGGATATTTCTATTATAATCAAAGATCAAGCTAACGATTTTAGTGTATTATACACATGCTGTGTATAAATAATTATACTTGACGCAATCAACATACAGGTGACTGTCTAACCTACTTAAGGGCCTGACGTGTATCGCAATCTAATACAAATGAATTTTTAGCACCTGTACAATTTATTTGTACCGACCCAACTAGCCCGTTGACAGAGACCCTGCCTTTAACTTCGGGGTTCACACGTTGGATTCCCGCTAAGGGCAAATATTGTCTGGAAACAATTTATTCGTTATTCGGGTTTGGGTGTATTTTTGTATTTAATTATCTATTTAAATTTTTATTTACCTGTTGTCTTTCACCCATAACGCAGCAGTAGGTAACCTATGGTGATGAACGTGTTTTTAATTGTCCCATATATTCATTATCATTTACGAATTTATATGTATACTATTCAATTATCTTTCCGTAAGCTATTCCTTTTATTATTCGTAAAAAAACTTATTTAAGTTTGGACAATAAATTGCCTAACAGAAAGCCAAGATCACCTTTTCGTTTTTACTAGTTTGATATTCGTTTTTTTATGCAAACTTTGTGATGTTATATAGGTTGAAAGCTCCCGTCAAATCGAATTGTACTACTAACAATCGGCTGACGAATTACAATTCGTGCATAAACTTTCGGAAAAACACCGTCCATTCTCTGTCTTGGTAGAAGGATAATCTCGTCAATTTTTGTAAGCTTTTATAAACGTAGCAAATTCACTTTTTGTTTGTATAGAACATAATGTTAGCTTTTGGATAATAATAAAAAAAAGGGAGGTAAGACGAAGATATTTTTGTACGGGCATTCGGAGCGCTGCGAGCACTCGAGCTAGTCGATTTGTTCAAATGTGTGTTTAAATCTGGGTGTTTAAATAAATTAGTTTCAAGTATTGGGAGTTTTCTTTTAGTTCAGAAGACGGGATAGTAAAACTATAGTACATTCCACGCTGCCAAAAATCGGTCTATAAGTACGCGTCAAAAACAAAGAAGGTAAAGTTGATAGTGGCCACGTTAAACCAGGTGAGTGTTAAATTTTATATTTAAAGATTCAAAAGGTAATCAGAAAAGTACATTTGAGCGAAGAAAACTTTAATATAGCAATAAGAAGCTAGGCTAGCTAGGATATGTGGTCTATTTCAAATATGAAAATGAATGTTTACAATTTATTAAAGTACCCTCCTTTTAAATTATTCCCTCTTTGCAATCTCGATGTGTGAATAAGTTATGACAATAAGGTACAGCGTAATTTTGCAAGTTTCAGTGTGACCCAAGTATGCCAAAAAGCATGCGTCGAGAACTGACGCCACGAACGCCTCAACGGCGTGATGCGTGTTCGCGTTCCCGATTGTCGGGAAGCCACACGCGGGGCAAGCGAGGCCGGCGGTCCCGTTCGTCACACGGTCAGCGGTCCCGATCGCCACGCGGTCAACGGTCCCGATCGCCACGCGGTCAGCGGTTCCGATCGCCACGCGGTCAGCGGTCCCGATCGCCACGCGGTCAACGGTCCCGATCGCCACGCGGTCAGCGGCCCCGATCGCCACGCGGTCAGCGGTCCCGATCGCCACGCGGTCAGCGGTCCCGATCGCCACGCGGTCAGCGGTCCCGATCGCCACGCGGTGGGCGATCCCGTTTGCCACGAGGTCAGCGGTCCCGATCGCCACGCGGTCAGCGGCCCCGATCGCCACGCGGTCAGCGGTCCCGATCGCCACGCGGTCAGCGGTCCCGATTGCCACGCGGTCAGCGGTCCCGATCGCCACGCGGTGGGCGATCCCGTTTGCCACGAGGTCAGCGGTCCCGATCGTCACACGGCCAGCGGTCGTGTTCGGCACGCAGTCGGCGGTCCCGATCGCCACACGGCCTGCGGTCCCGGTTATCACGCAATCGGCGGCGGCGTTCAGGGAGTGCGGCAAGTTCGCGAATGCCGCAACACCGGTCTCAGGTAGCGAATAAGAACGAAAATCCTTTTTCAGCTCATGATTTATTAAATTTAATTAAATCGTTGCCCACTTCCGCATCACAGGTCTCAAATCATTTCTCAATGAATACTAATGTAGTACCTGAATTTGATCCTTCAAATAAGGAACAGACTATCGATATATGGATAAATAAAGTTGAGGAGTGTGCCAGTATGTATAAATGGACTGAAATGCAACTTTTACATTACGCATTACCCAAATTAGTAGGCGTAGCCAAAGTGTGGTATCAAGGCCTACCCTCTGTAAATTTGACATGGCTTGAATGGAAAGAAAAATTGACCAAAACTTTTCCAACTGTACTGAACTTTGCACAGTTATTACAGGAAATGTTAGATAGGCGAGTTAAGCCCAATGAATCTTTAGAAACATATTTTTATCATAAAGTCAATTTATTAAATCGCTGTGAGATAAAAGGCGCTAAGGCCATTGATTGTATAATTCATGGTCTTGATGATCGTAGTATGCGGTTAGGTGCTCAAGCAGCAAAATATTCAGAGCCGGAAGATTTACTTACCTATTTTAAAGCGATAAAATGTGATGACATCAAAGAAAAGCGAATTCCTACATTCAGAAAGCGCGAGTTACAAAACGATTCCATAAAGCGTTCGATTACATGTTTCAACTGCGGAGAAGTAGGACATCCCAGCTTTAAATGTGCTAAACCTTTAATATCGTGTAACATTTGTAAAAAATTAGGGCATCAGGCGACTTCCTGTAGACGGTTGCAAACCAATTTAGGTGACCCTAGGAATCGTGAAAATGATAAGCCTGTAATGGAAATTAAACTCGCTGGTACCTTAGATGATAAATATATTTTACCAATACTGGTAAATGGTAATAAAAAGATTTGTTACGTGGACATGGGAAGCCAATGCACGCTAATTAGACAAAGCGATTTTAACGAACTAGGTATAAAACAGCTTTCTTCTGATAATATACCATCATTAAAAGGTTTCGGAAATTCATTGATAGTACCGACGGGAAAAGCACTAGTCTCTATAAATGTACAGGGAATTGAAGCTAATGTTGACGTGTTGATTGTGCCAGACGAGTTACTTAAATATTCTATGCTGCTAGGACAAACGTTCACGGAGCAGGCTGGAATTGTTATAATTAAAACGGATAATCAACTTATTTTGTGTAAAGAACCGGATATTGATAAGTCTATTAAAATAAATTTGTTTGTTGCCACTAATATAGAAATTAATTCAATGACAGCCGTGCCTATTCGAACAGATGATCATAATGATTATAGCGTATACGTTCGCAATTCAATACGACGCTTAAATGACAAGAAATATTACATTCTTCCTGGTATGTACAGTATTCATAAAGGGTTGGGATGTGTTTTAGCGGTAAATTTGGGATTTGATAAAGTAATATTAGAAAACGGTCAGTTATTAACCAGAAGTCACGTGGTAAAAGAGTCTAAAACACATGAGATATTTAAGATAGAAATAGAGATGGAAAAATCATGGACGGACCAATTATTAATAGGTGATGAAATTAGTTCTACAGATAAATTTACATTAATACAATTGTTAAACAAGTATAAAGACTGTTTCTCGTTTAGTTTGAAGGACTTAGGGCTAACCAATTTAAGTGAAATGGTAATAACATTGAAAGATAGTACTCCAGTAGTGTACAGGCCATATCGTCTTGCTCATTCTGAAAGGGAAAAAGTTAAAAACATGATTCAAGAAATGTTAGATTGCGGTATAATAGTTGAATCTACGTCAGCTTATGCCAGTCCTATATTATTGGTAAAGAAAAAAACCGGCGAGCAAAGACTTTGCATAGACTATAGGGCATTAAATGCCAAAACGGTAAAAGAACATTATCCTTTGCCAATAATAGAGGACCAAATGGACAAACTTAGAAATCAGTGTTATTTTATAACGTTAGACTTAGCTTCTGGATATTACCAGATTCCAATTGCTCCTTCGTGTCAAGATAAAACGGCTTTTGTAACACCAGATGGCCAATATCAATTCACAAGAATGCCTTTTGGCTTATCAAATGCGCCATCTGTATTTCAAAAAACGATTAATAAAATGCTCAAACATTCGAAGGGTATTGAGGCTCATGCATTTATGGATGATATAATTATTCCAGCAAATAGTATTAACGAGGCTATGGAGCGATTGGAATCGGTATTCCAACTAATACGTGAAGCAGGTTTAACTCTCAAATTAGCTAAATGTAAATTCCTTTTTACGACTATCGAATATCTTGGTTTTGAAATTTCCAAAAACGGCATAAAACCGGGTAAAAAGAAAACTGAAGCTGTGGAAAATTTTAAAATCCCTAGCAATCAACACGAAGTTAGACAGTTTGTTGGCCTGGCTAGTTTTTTCAGGAAATTTGTCAAAAACTTTGCTATGCTCGCTAGCCCACTAACGAATCTTCTTAAGAAAGATAGCAAATGGGAATGGGGTAGTGAACAAAATAACGCGTTTGAAAAGCTTAAAATGGAACTAATTAAAAGACCAATACTCTCATTATATAACCCAAAAGCTAGGACGCAAGTACATACTGACGCGTGCCAGACAGGAATAGCGGGTATATTACTCCAGGAAGATGACTTAGGTAACTGGAGCGCGGTAGCCTACTATAGCCGTCAGACAACTTTAGAGGAACGTAAATATCATTCCTTTGAATTGGAAACTTTAGCAGTTATTGCGTCACTTAATAGATTTCGTGTCTATGTCTTAGGAATAAAGTTCACAATCGTGACTGATTGCAATGCTTTGCGCACTACCTTATCGAAGCGAGATATCATTCCGCGGATCGGAAGATGGTGGTTGCAACTTCAGGAATACGATTGTGAAATCGAGTATAGACCTGGCCTACGAATGAACCACGTTGACGCTTTAAGCAGAAATGCATTACCAGTTAGTGTTGAGTCAGAACCGATATTGGAAGTTTTGACAATAGAATCGGAAAATTGGTTGACGACAATTCAAAGTACTGATGATGAAATAATTAAAATTAAGCAAATTTTAGAGAATCGGGAAACAGAGAACGTGGTAGATATTTATAAAAATTATAAATTAAAGAATGGGAAGGTGTATAGGATTGTAGAAAGTCAGTTAAAATGGGTAGTACCAAAAGGAGTTAGATGGCAGATATTAAAGAAAAATCATGACGAGTTAGGGCATTTTGGTGTGGACAAGACTTTAGAGAAATTAAAATCGTTGTATTGGTTTCCAAAGATGCGTAAATTTGTTAAAAAATATGTCATGTCGTGTTTAGATTGTGCGTTTCACAAAGTTCCTGCTGGTAAAAAACAAGGGATGCTTCATCCGATCCCAAAAGTAGATGAACCATTTCATACCGTTCATATGGACCACTTAGGCCCCTTTATCCGAAGTAAATCAAGAAATACATATATACTAGTAATTATAGATGCATATACTAAATATATAAATTTATATCCAGTTAGAAATACAAAGAGTAAGACTACTATAAAGACGTTAAATAATTACTTTAGTTTGTTTGGAGTCCCGACTCGTTTGATAAGTGATCGCGGCTCTTCTTTTACCAGCAAAAGCTTTAAAGACTTTATAGGGAAGTTAGGTATAAAGCATATCTTGAATGCAGTAGCAACACCTAGGGCAAATGGTCAGGTGGAAAGGTATAACCGCACTATATTAGCTTCTCTTGCAATCAAAAACCATGACTCCCAAGAAAATGAATGGGACAAACATTTAGAAGATGTTTAGTTAGCACTAAATACAACCGTTAATAAAACCATAGGGAAAAGTCCTTCTGAAGTTTTATTTGGACTTAGATTAAGAACAAAGGGTGACGGACAGATAACGTCATCGCTAGATTATGAAGGACACGATGATCTAACCAAAGTAGTGGAGGAAATTAGAGATCAAGTTTCAGAAAAGATGATTGTTGAACAAAAGAAACAAAAGGAAAGGTTTGATAAGCGTAGAAAGATAGCTAGGGTATTCAAAGTAGGGGATTTGGTAAGAATTGAAAGAGAGATAACTAAAAATACAGGTAAATCAAAAAAACTTCTTCCTAAGTTACAAGGACCTTATAGAGTTACGAAAGTATTAGAAAAAGATAGATATGTAGTGGTAGATACGCCCTTGACCCGTAAACATAATAGGAAATACGAATCAGTCATTTCAGTTGATAAGATGTACCCGTGGTTGACTTATATGAATGACTACTTGACTGACTCTGATGATAACAAATCTGACGATGAAAAGACGGAGTGTGAAGCGAGTATCGTTGATAAAGAAAATGATCAACGTACAGAGAATGCGGAAGTGCGCAATGAAATTAGTGGTGAAGTTGTGGATGTACACGATGTATTATAAATATAACTGTGATTATAGTTAATGACGTTTTGCTAATTGTGGGCCTAATTTTGAAATGTTAATTGATAAATTGAATACGAATTGCTTAATGTGTTAGATATACACCGAATAAATGTAGATTAAGTTTATAAGACATGAGTGAATTTGTATTACCACACATGAGGCGGATTAGCCAAACTATGAGTGTGGTAATCAGGAGTGAAGACAGATGGATGTGTTAGTGCACATGAGGCCGATAAGCCAACTAAGGAGTGTACTAACCATCTCGATGATAATGATAATGCACATGAGGCCGTTCGGCTAAACTAGAGTATGTTAGTTGACAGGGCTAAATGTACACATGAGGCCGATAAGCCAAATTATGAGTGCACATACCCATTGAATTGATAATGATATTGTATAATGATAATGGTGATAATTATGATAGTGATAATAATGATATTTATAATAATGATAATGACGTTAATTTAAATATGACGAAATGATAATGTCTTTTTTTATTGATATTGTTTTTTTCTTTTCTTTTGTCCTAATTTTAATTACATTATCTACATATATACCATATCCATAGTTATTTTGTATTTTAATATTGTTATATAATTGGTGGAACAATTTGATTTGCTAGATGGCCGAAACGAATATTAATGTTTTCTTATTAATAATTTATATTGCCTTAAGAACACTTTTGTAAAACAAATATTATGCTGCGATAAATGATAAATGATAGCGATAAATGATTTTGATTTAGAACTTCTCGTAGTTCCGATAATTATGATGAGTCTTAAGCTCTATGCTTGTAAATTAAATGTAATCTGCGAGAGGGCTCGCAATGTTCAGAATGGCCGAATGTTAGCTTTTGGATAATAATAAAAAAAAGGGAGGTAAGACGAAGATATTTTTGTACGGGCATTCGGAGCGCTGCGAGCACTCGAGCTAGTCGATTTGTTCAAATGTGTGTTTAAATCTGGGTGTTTAAATAAATTAGTTTCAAGTATTGGGAGTTTTCTTTTAATAAATACCGATGAAAAATCTTCTCTTTTTAATAAACTATATTTATCCTTTGTTTTTTAAATTAATTATTAAAAGTACAAATTCGAAATAAGATATTTTCATCATATACCTATTACTTTGACCTCAATTGTTTATTGTATTGACTTGTTTATTGTTCCTACTTGGTCCCGAAGGAAAAACAAGAAGTTAAGCTCATTTAGCTGTATCTACATTGTATCACCGGATTAACCGTAAAAGCATAACAGACAAACCGACAGACTTTCGTATTCATAATATTATTTAGTAAGGATATCATGAGGCCAATAATGTTTCAATAAATATTTTAAAGAGATATTGACAACTTCTACTAATTTCGTATATTATTAATATCGCAACAGCTTAAATTTGGTTATTCCAAATGCAATGCTATCCTTATATATGAAAAACTATGACGATAACTGTGGTGTGAGAATATAGAACCATAAAAGCGATTCGCCATGCGAAAACCTCAGCGTAATCAGCTCATCAGTCTAATTTTGGTCACCCCAAATTGCAATGCAGAATACGGACACGCTGTCATTTCAACGTTCAACAGTACACGCACGCGTTGCTCTGCAAAGGCTCGATTTTCTGCCTCACAATTAGTTGCATTTGATAAGTGTATATTTTTTAAAATTTTCTTTTAAATTATGATTTCTATGGCTTGTATTTGTGTGGCTGCTTGACGTCAACTTACCTTAGTCGCCTTTTGCGACACCTCGGTAATAAATGAGGGTGGTTTATTATACTCAGCCAGATACCACACGGCGGGTCGACTTACCTTAGTCATTTAAAGAATTAGGCGTTTCTTTGCGAAGATCCATAATACAAAAGTAATAATAAAATTATTTTGCTATAATCCGCGAAGAAGTAAAATAGAAAATATATATAATGCTAAATGTAGAGTGGACAATCGGTTATCATACCTGATACATGCAGGATTCGTAAAAACACATGCACAAATCTCCACCACCACCACCACCACAATACACAAGCACTGCATACGTTCACTATCACAAACACAACAATCGTTTCGCCCCGCAACCGAAGCATCATCAGGAGATAGACTCCACGACCAAAATCGCAAAGCACGACACCTCAATAACAAATGAGGGTGGTCTATTCTACTGAGCTGGATACTACACTTGGGGTCAACTTACCTTAGTCGACTTTTACGACACCTCAATAAGAAATGAATTCTTCTCAGCCAGATACCACACAGCTTCAGGGTATGCTGTACATATTCGCTTTATCCAAAACTGCATTACTCTGTGTAATTTCATCAACACGAAATCCTGGTTAACCAATACAAAGGAATCAATATTGAATTATTTAACAAGTACATAACGTAACACGTTCGGTTCGTATCGCAATATCGAAGGTGTCAAGTGATTCCCACTGAGAGAGGGAGCACTAAGTTCTATTCAATGCAAATTTGGTATTAAGTCAATTAATAGCGTAAATTGTTCATAGAGAGAGTGTACTTTAGGTAGTTTAGTATAAATACTACGCCGTGTGGTATCCAGTTTAGTAGAATAGACAACTCGTTTCTTACCGAGGTGTCGTAAAAGGCGACTAAGGTAACTGACGTCAAACCTGCGGACACAAAAAATTACACAGAGTAATGCAGTTTTGGATAAAGCGAAGATGTACAGCATACCTTCAAGGAAGCTGTGTGGTATCTGGCTGAGAAGAATAGACCACTGTCATTTCGTATTGAAGTGTCGTGAAAGGCGACTAAAGTAAAACGACCCACGGTGTGGTATCCGGCTTAGTAGAATAGACCACCGTCATTTATTATTGAGGTGCCGTAAAAGGCGACTAAGGTAATATGACGTCAAACAGGCGAACGGTCGTAAAATACCTAGCCAAATAGTCCTATGTGTCGACCCCACTTAGAGTGGGATAAGGGCAAGAGAATGATGAGAACATACAAACCAATAAAGACAAACTGATGAGAACTGATTTAAAAAAATAATGTGAACAGGAAAAAACATAAAAAATGTAAGTACGAGTATATAAAAATCACATCACAACATGGTTAAAACCTATGTGCCGATCCCACTTAGAGTGGGATAAGGGCAAAAGAATGATGAGAACTTAAACCTCTTAGAAGTTATGTCACACCCATCGTAACCTAATAATACATATACATAAATGAAAATATATATAACTGAGTATATATATGTGTTCGAAGTTGTTGAAATGTTCAAAAATAATATTTTTAATGAATAGTAAGAACAAACAGTTTCCAGGCTACATTTTATTTAAATAAAACCTATTTAGTTCTGACACTGTAAGCAAACGTCGCCTACACTTCCTTGTATATCCGTACGATTGCCTATTGAAAGCAGAATTCAGTCAATAAGCCACTGTGAACAATCTGTTCACAATCCAAACGTTCTGCACTTAGATACATTTCACATTCAATTGATTTTATACCAAACGACACGACTCCGATTCTACAAACAGCCGTATTTTCTAAAGTCAAAAATATCTTCATGTATAATTACGTTTTATCTTTAGAATAGTGCAATAATTTCAATCATTTTTTATCTGAACGTTTCACTGAGAAATCTTAGCCTTTTTTCTTTGACAGTGATGTTTACACTGTAACAAGAATTTGAAAATAGAATCACACAGATAAAAACGCAATGAAAAATAATTTACTTTTTCTTGAGTTTCTGTAATGAAATTTATCTGTAACTAAGAAAAAGTCTCTTTTAAAATGTTTTCATCATTATACATTTATATCAAATATATTTTATCATGCCGTGTGACTAACCCCATTTCTTACCGAGGTGTCGTAAAAGCCGACTAAGGTAAGATGACTCGCCGTGTGGTATCCGGTTGAGTAGAATAGATCACCCTTATTTCTTACCGAGTTGTCGTAAAAGGTGACTAAGGTAAGTTGACCCGCCGTGTGGTATATAAAAATAAGATAAATTAACGTTAGGCCAAATCAAGTACACATGTTTATAACATGTTGTGCCAACCCCACTTAGAGTGGGATAAGGGTAGGATAACGATGATAATCAAATATATTTTATCGTGTATTATAAAAGCCGTTGACGTTGGTATAATGAAGCAAGAGTGAATATTTTGTTTGTCAAACCTCAACATGACTAGACGGTTCGTAATTAATATATACCCTTGCTTAAAACAGCCTCTTTGAGTTCAGCTGTTTGCTTAAAGCAATATCCTGTACTCTTTTCAAACATACATTATGCAAAGCCTGTATACGTTATTGCTTTGAAAAGTACACTCTAGTGACGGGGAATGGAGACGATATAATTTTAACGGGCTGTCAATTATAACAGATGATTTCAACGACTTAATACGTCTGTCCAAAGCTGATTTATAATAACTTACTATACGATGATCGTATTTTATCATCATGATTTGAGCCGGTGTCTTTACTAGGTTATATCTGAAGCCTAACTTAACGTTAAGAATATACATTTTTACCGTTAAGTTAGGCTTCAGTACCGTTAAGTAAAGTTAAACATTAATGTAACCATAAATCATTTACTTTAAATTTATTTATATATTTGTATTTAAGTATGTAATTAAAATTATATATTTACCAGTTGCATCTCACCCATAACACAAGTATTAAGTTACTTACTTTGGGGACAGACGACCGTGTGTGTAAGTGTCCCATATATTTATTTACGATACACGCTTAAAGATTATAGATATTATATAGATATATATAGAGAGAATTTAGATAGACGCTTAGAGGTATAGAGTATTACTTTATCATTTTTCAACTAAATAAAATTATTATGTAACAGACAAATAAGTGAGCGACAATTAAGATGGTTCAAGTAAGATTTTTGTATTTGTTCTTTGAAACGTTTAATGAGTCTTATAATTATTATATACTTGAATATTGCCAGTGTTCAACCAGTTACCATGTATTTTTAGTTACAATTTTCAACCTACAAACAGTTATAGTTAAAATTTCCAGTTTTATACATAGCACAGCACCGCTATAAAATGGCAAATGGGACCTGTGTAACAAGCACGTTCTATACAAGTTGGACCAATACGCAGTTAGGAGTGAACAAATTGCTATAATTCGATCCGGTATGGCTCCACGGAGACTCGTATCTTTCAGATATATAGACGAACATAGTAAGCGACAGACAATATAAATACAAAAGCAAAACCATCTTCAGTTTTACAATGGTAAATCTAATAGGATACTGTTAATATCAAACAAGTAATTATTTTGAACAGAGAATAAACGAGGTTTTATAAATTGCATCAAACTTTTTACCAGAATCCAGTTTTATTCGTGTAAATTATACGAGTTTTTTAAAAGTTCATAATCGTATTTTAAATACTGTCGTATGGTATTCGGCTGAGTAGAATAGACCACCCTAATTTCTTACCGAAGTGTCGTAAAAGGTGACTAAGGTAAGTTGACCTGCCGTGTGGTATCCCGCTGAGGTGAATAGACCATCCTCATTTCTTACCGAGGTGTCATAAAAGGCGACTAAGGTAAGTTGATGCCAGGCAGGTAGCCGGGCGTAAAATAATCCAAAATAATTTAAAATATAAAGGCAAATTAAAAACGGAAACTCGGAAATGGCTCCAATGATTTTCCTGAAATTCAGCATGTAGGGGGTTTTGGGGGAGCTAAATCGATTTAGTTAGGTTTTATGTAAATAAAAAAATCCTTTTATCACTGTTTTTTGGGCATTAAAAAGTACTAAAATTATATTGAAATGAATTTTCGTTAACGGACAGTCTCGAGAAAGGTAAATAAATACCTAAGTTCGATTTCCAACTATATAATTATTAGTATGTTTTATTATTATGTTTTTTTTATTTTGCAAAAAATTACTAAGCAAGCCTCGGTCACCCGGGTACTATAGTATTAAACGCTACAAATAATCAATGCAAAAAATACCATACATCTAATTTCGCAACCGTTTAAATTTCCGTTAAAATCAAAGATCGGACATGAAACAAATAGTAGGTATAATTTAGTGTATCCGGTTTTCCCGCAACGCCCCTTCTCTTACCGCATTCGATGTTTATTCAACTAAGCTAAAGCGAGGCTACTAGTTTTGAAAGCGGAATTATGTTAACGATTCTATCACCTAATCTACCGCAATATGTTTAAATAACACTCCATCTTTAATATTTAAATGAGTTAATCTTGTATATATATATTTTCGGAATCTCAGAAAACGGCTCAAACGATTTTCCTGAAATTCAGCATGTAGGGGGTTTTCGGAGAGAAAAATCGATCTAGCTAGGTTTTATGTAAAAAAAAATTCTTTTTATCCCTGTTTTTGGGCATTAAAAAATACTTAAAATTATATTGAATTGAATTTTTTCCATAAACTGTCAAGTCAGCGTAGCTTATTCAGGGAACGGGCAGCCTCGAGAAATGTAAATACCTAGGATCTATCCCCAACTAAATAATTAAATTTTTTCTCTTTTTTAATTTTTTTTGTAAACATTATCGGTCACCCAGATATTTACATTTAAATGAGGAATAGAAATAGAAAATAGAGAAATAGAAATGCTCAATAAAATAACGGAAACGTCTGTTGACACGTGTAAGATAGACTGGCAGTATTATTTTAACCTTAATACAGTTTAAATTGACATTAATTAAATATAAGTCAAACCCAACTCAACATTCAAAAAGGCGCACATAGAAGTTGCAATAATTGTAGGATGTGTATGAAAATTTATAATGGCGAAAAGACAGCGGCTTTGAAGCGTTATCAAATCAAATCAAATCAAATCAAAATAATCTTTATTCAAATAAACTCTTACAAGCACTTTTGAATCGTCAAGGATCAATATAATTAATGAAGTTACAACTGGTTCTGAATGTTGCTCTTACCGAGAAGAACCGGAAAGAAACTCGGCGATCAATCTTTTAAACATTTTCAATTTTACATTATTAAACCGCAGTCCTGTATGAAGCTGAAATGATTTTCAAATCCAGGCTTTTTTATCATCCAAATAATCTTCAATTTTGTAATATGCTTTACGTATAAGTATATCTCTTACACTTAATTTAAACTTTTTGTAGACTGGCCTAGTATGGATTGCAGAATTTTTTTACAGTGGGTCAACTTATCTTAGTCGCCTTTTACGACACTTTGGTAAGAAATGAGGGTGGTATATTTACTTAACCGGATACCACATCAAATTAATTTATTACTTATATTAATTTCATAAAGCTTAAACAAATATTATACTTTTTCCGGTTCGGACATATCAAAATTAATTAGCATTCACATGTTTGAAAACGTGCAGTTACTGTAAACAAGGCTTCTTTGGACAAAATTAGCATAAAGTCTGTGGTCAACATTTTGGCATTGGCTTGTATCTGTTTTTAATTACCATAATAATTTTACAATTTTGTACAAAATGGACACTTGAATTAATTCGAGGTTCCATTTCAGCGTTTTGTGTGATTTTTATAGTTATTAAAAAAATAGTAGAGTGGAGCTCAGGTTCATTGCTGACTTAAGCGACTAATTACCCTCAATAATGCAATCTAAAGAATAATGTTTTTGATCCTTTATTTTTACCCATGTGTCATCATCTTCCTGCCCTTATCCCACTCCAAGTGGGGTCGGCACAACATGTTATAAACATGCTGTCACATGATTTGGCTGCGTTTTTACAACCGGCCGCCTGCCAACTGAGTAGAATAGACCACACTCATTTCTTACCGAGGTGTCGTAAAAGGCGACTAAGGTAAGTTGACCCGCCGTGTGGTATCCGGTTTAGTAAAATAGATCACCCTCTTTCTTACCGAGGAGTCGTAAAATACGTCTAAGGTAAGTTGACGTCAGGCAGGCGGCCGGTTGTAAAATACGTAGTAGGGATAAGGGCAGGAGGATGATGATTTTAGAATTTTATTAAACCACGAATTGAAAAATGTTTGTCCTTAGTAAATGTTTTGCCCGTTTTCCGGTGTGCAACAAGGCTCACTGAAGCAAATTTGCATAATGCCGCGTCGACGCAGTTTTGGTACCAGTTTATATCCATTTTTCATTAGCATACAACCACTATTCGCATATTAGGTACAGCATAAAAGTAAGTTAGTAGCGGCCTGTTACTATCCCACTGCTGAGAATAGGCCTCTTCTATCGGTTTTTTTAGAGAAGGTTTGGAGCTAAGACCTACCACGCTACTACAGTGCGGATTGTAGGTTACACATATCTCCAAAATTTTCTAGAGATATGCAGGTTTTCTCACGATGTTTTTCCTTCACCGAAAAGCGTGTGATAAATTGCAATTATCAATTAGACACATAAGTTTTAACAGAAAACTCATTGGTGTCTGGTCCGGGTTTGAACCCGTGACCTCCTTGAAAGAGTAGCACGGTGTTAACGCTGGGCTACCACAGCTGTGAACAGCAAAGGAAAAATAAATATGAAAAATATCTACAAACATGCCAGTAGTGGGAAAGGTGACTTCTTTCATTGGAGAATAGTATTAAAGCGTTTATTATGTGGATTGATTTGTTATACATATTTCTAGAATTTTTAAGTATCCGGCTGAGTAGAATAGACCATTCTCATTTTTTTCCGAGGTGTCGTAAAAGGCAACTAATGTATGTCGCCCCGTTGTGAGGTATCCAGCTGAATAGAATAGACCATCCTCTTTCTTACCGAGTTGTCGTAAAAGGCGACTAAGGTAAGTTGATCCGCCGTGTGGTATCTGACTAAGTAGAATAAACCACCTTCTTCTTACTGAGATGTCGTAAAAGGAGACCAAGGTAAGTTGACCCGTCGTGTGGTATTCGGGTGAGTAGAATAGACCACCCTCATTTCTTACCGAGGTGTCGTAAAAAACACCTAAGATAAGTTGACGTCAGGCAGGCGGCCGGTCGTAAAATGACTAGCCAAATCATCTAACAACATGTTTAAAACATGCGCCAACGCGACTTGGAGTGGGATAAGGGCAGGAGAACGATGATGGTATTCATAACATAAATAGTTCCGCTTCTGTGTCACATTTCATTAAAAATAACGTTTAAAGTTTATACGTAACTAGGTTTATATGTGTCTAGGTTTTACCCAGAACTTCGTTAGCGTGGACTGTTGTCACGTGATAGGTTAATAATAGAGGGCGCTTATGTCAACCTATTCCTGTAGAATTAACAGGATTTCTATATCGTATATGCTACTCTGGTATATAAGGAATAATTGTGCCAAATTTTATCCATATTAGAAGCTGTGGTAGCCCAGCGGTAACACCGTGTGACTCTTTTGAGGAGGTCACGGATTCTAACCCGGGCAGACACCAATGAGTTTTTCTGTTAAAAACTTATGTGTCTAATTGATAATTGCAATTTATCACCCGCTTTTCGGTGGAGGAAAACATCGTGAGGAAACCTGCATATCTCTAGATAATTCTGGAGATATGTGTTACCTAATAATCCGCATCGGAGCAGCGTGGTAGGTTAGCTCCAATCCTTCTCTCTAAAAACGGAGAGAAGAGGCCTTTTCTCAGCAGTGGGATAGTAACAGGCCGCTACTTATTTACTACTTTACTTTTATCCATATACGTTCAGCGAATTCATCGTGAAAGAGTAACAAACATACATTCATACTCACAAACTTTCGAATTCTGGATATTAGTAGTATAGGATTTTCCGGTTAACCATCTAGACTAGATGTTTAACTAGAGTTAACGGAATTATTTCGCACAGTGAGGCGGTGCCTTAAATAACTCGCGCCTACAGACTGGGATTATCATAAGCGGCTACGCTTATCTGCCCACTAATGTTTTGACTTCGCTCCTCTGCTGAGTTAAGCCAGTAAGTATTTGTGCATGTATTACCCGAGAGTATTTACACATTTACCTAGCATTTCAGCACTTTGTTCATTAAAATTTTTGATGGATATATTTTGATTTTATAAAGCATAAGTTAAGTTTCCCGATGATTATAAAATTCTGGCTTTGTTTTCACTTTGCCTTTTAACAACAAGAGTAAGATAAAATACATTGATATGTTAGAATCAGCAATATTGGTGAATTAAGTTTTGAGCGTTGTAAAATTAAATCGCTTGAAAATAGTGGGGATTTAGTCAATTTAAATGCGTGAAGGTTGACAGAATGTGAGATATTTAACAAGGGCTACTATCGGTTTAAACCTTCAAATCAAATCAGATCAAAACAATCTTTATTCAAATAAGCACTTTTAAATCGTCAAGGATGAATATGATTAATAAAGCTACAACTGGTTCGAATGTTGCTCTTACCGAGTAGAACTAGAAACTCGGCGGTCAATCTTTTAAACATTTTCAATGTTACATTATTAAACCACAGTCCTGTATGAAGCTGAAAGGATTTAAAAATCCAGGCTTTTTATCATCCAATTAATCTTCAATTTTGTAATATGCTTTACGTATAAGTATATCTCTTATACTTAATTCAAACCTTTCTGTAGACTCGTCTAGTATGGATTGCGGAATTTTATTGTAGAAGCGAATACCAAGAACATCGAGAGAGTTGCTTACTCTGTCACGACACAGGTTTCACAAGCTTTTTGCAGATTTTTATCAAGGATTGCTATCGGTATAAACTAACCTATAGGATTACTATAAAAGTTGGATTATATATTTACATACACATCTTTAATCTTACTTGCTTAACTGATATTTATAATTCATCATGCCCATTAGGGTCAGGATAATATAAGGATAATAGGGACAGTATAGGTATGCGAAATAAAAATATATGGAATGTCTTTAATCTAATCCGCATTTGAACAATGGTCTAAACGTCATACTCTTTTCTAGAGTAACCATGGGATAGTAATCCTCTCTTATCCTTCGCATCTGTAGTGGTGAGCGAAGTTAAAAAATCTAAAAGAAGATACAACAGTAGGATTATATTTAACTTTTCTGATGCTTTTAAACCTTAACACAAGGCGCGGAATGCGTACAAAGGCAAAAGCTAACCGAAAATGGCCTCCTCGAAAGACACAAGACTAGGGTGGCAAGCTACATTATGAAAATTGCCTTCTCAACGTAAACTGTTATTGTGTGCGACGTAGATGTTTCCAGGGCAAACAGGTTTTTCGAGCATAATATCTCAATTTTTGCGGAGGTTGTTTCAAACCAAGTTATAAGACGCGCGCCTGATATTTTCCTTTTGGGTAATTGAAAATTTATCCGTTTACATTGAAAAATGTCATACTGCCGTGTATGAATGCCTGTGGTATCCGACTGAGTAGAAAAGACCACCCTCATTTGTTACCGAGGTGTCGTAAAAGGTGTCCCACTTTAAGTGGGGTCGGCACAACATGTTATAAGCACGTTGTCACATGATTTGAATGGGTATTTTACGACCAGCCGCCTGTCTGACATCAACTTACCTTAGTTGTATTTTACGCACCTCAGTAAGAAAGAGGGTGGTCTATTCTACTCAGCCGGATACTGCACGGCGCGTTGACTTACCTTAGTCGCCTTTTACGACACCTCGGTAAGAAAGAGGGTAGCCTCTTCTACTCAGCTGCATAACACACGGGGGTCACCTTACCTTAGTCGCCTTTTACGACACCTCGGTAAGAAATGAGGGTGATCTATTCTTCTCAGATATTACACGGCTCAATTTACATACTGTAATATATAACAATTATATACACAAAGAACATTGTTACGTAAATAGCTTTATCAGAGTTAACTGTTACGTGTGAAATAGATGTTTTCTAAGCAAACACGTTTTGGCAGCACAATATCTCAATTTATGTGAAGGCTTCTATTAACCGAAATTCTGAAGCCTCTAGATTGCTTTGTACAGGTTGATTGGAAGTCTGACAATATCTTATACCGAAGGAATTTGACATAGAGTGTTTACCTGCTTAGTCAGGCATATTATTAGATAACATGGGTTATTGGGATGCTTTGACCGCCTTGGAAGCCCAAGCTTTGTGGTTTTATGACAATATTTTTATCACTGCTGATATCATAGTGTTATAATAGAGGGATTTCTGACTAAAGAGGCACTCTAAAGGTTAGTTCCTGCGTTCCTCATTCACAACTTTTTTTTGTATTCTTATAAATGTATAGTTTGAAAGTTTTGAGCTTTAGATGGCAGATTGATTGTGTAAATATTGTACTTATTATTGATGGCAGAGTAAGTAAGTAAGTAACGGCCTGTTACTATCCCACTGCTGGGCATAGGCCTCCTCTCTCCATTTTTGGAGAGAAGGGTTGGAGCCAAGACCTACCACGCTGCTCCAATGCGGATTGGTAGGTTACACATATCCCCGGAATTCTCTAGAGATATGCAGGTTTCCTCACGATGTATTCCTTCACCGAAAAGCGTGTGATAAATTGCAATTATCAATTAGACACATAAGTTTTAATAGAAAAACTCATTGGTGTCTGCCCGGGTTTGAACCCATGATCGTCTCTAGAGATTCACACGGTCGCACCGCTAGGCCATCACAGCTATATACAAAGCATGATTAGATGGCATAGTATCTTACACTAAAAGAATTTTTCAAATCGGCACTGTAGTTCCAGAGATTAGCGCGTTCGTAAACAAACTCTTCTCTTCTGATAGCCCAGCGGTGAGACTGTGCGACTCTCTAGAGACGATTATGGATTCAAGCCCCGGGCAGGCTTAAATATGTTTTTCTATCAAAACTTATGTGTCTAATTGATAAATTCAATTTATTACACGCTTTTCGTTGAAGGAAAACATCGCAATAATACCGGCATATTTCTAGATAATTCTGAGAATATGTGTAACCTACCAATCCTCAGGTTCAATCCTCATTGGTTCAGCGTGGTAGGTCTTAGCTTCAACCTTTTTTCTTGGGATAGTATCAGGCTGTTACTTTACTTTTTGTTTTAAGTTAGCATCAAATAATAATGTCGAAGTAACTCCTTATTTAATATTACCGATGCGAATCGCATTAAGTAAATTGCACTCTACGCTGCAATTGCAAACAATCGCGCTAATTAGGATCGGTGCTAGAGTCAATTATTGATGAATTAACCTATACACCTTATACATACTCTATCTAAACGCAATTTCGAATATTTACTACTTAATTATCTACCTATATGTTCAATGTGTTAGATTGTTTCGGCAATAACTTAATAAATAATCAATAATCTGAAAAGCCGCAAATGGGTTTGACACATTGTTTGCTATACTTACTGTAGTGTATGCGGGTTGAGATGCGTGTAATTTACCTTAAGACACATATTAGTAGATTTTAAACTTTGGCGATTTATACTGATTATTATAAAACATACGGGTCACATCGCGTTATTATCGATTACCTTTGTATAAGGTTCAACGTTTCGGCAGAGTTTCATCCACCGTGGTCACGAACTGACTGGAGCACCGCGGCGTCTTCGTTCCCGAGTACTACAGTCATTATTTTGTTCATCTACCCTCACTTGAACCGCACAATCCATGTGCAACAGACTTTACATGGAAGTATTTTACACATTAAGTAAGTGGAAGTATTTTTACATTAAGTATTTTTTATTACAAGCGCTTATTTTTTGAGTGCACAACACAAATCACAGAATTCGTATGTATAAAATGAAAACAAAAATTACAGTTTGAGCTTACAACGTACATTTTTAATAAAATATATATGTATATAGAAAAATCTTATTTACTCTACAAATGAAAGAAATAAATTCCACAAAGAGGTTTTTAGGTATATTTTCTTTCTTAGTAAAAAAAGGCTCTGATAAATATGTTTTTTCAGAAGTAGCGCTCATATAAAAACGAATGCTTGTAATAATATCAAATAGAATTCACTCAATACAAATGTATTCAATATCCAACAACAATAAGTGTTTATACAGCCATTATAACTCCAAATAAGCATTTCGAGTGGTCATGATGTAAACTATGGCAAATTTTTTTATTGTAATGTCAAAGTCAAATATATATATATATATATATATATATATATATATATATATATATATATATATATATATTGTTGGTTCTTCGAGCCTGGATGTATATTTCTATTGAAGAATGTATTTAAAAATCATATATATATATACGACTGAGGTAAGTTGACGTCAGGCAGGCGACCGATCGTAATACGTAGCCAAATAAATTGACAACATGTCTATAACATGTTGTGCCGACCCCACTTAGAGAGGGATAAGGGCAGGAGAATGATGTTCTTCTGTTCCGATTTTGTAATGTTCTGTTAAAACTTATGTCTCTAATTGATATTTGCAATTTATCGCAAGATCTTCGGTGAAGGAAAACATTGTAAACGGATACCACACGGTGGGTCTACTTACCCTTTACGACACCTCGGTAAGAAATAAGAGCGGTATACTCTACTTAGCCGGATACCACACGGCTTGTCGACTTAATTTAGTCGCCTTTTACGACACCTCGGTAAGAACTGAGGGTGGTACTATTCTATTCAGGCGGATACCACACGGCGTACAATATCTATACTTTACCTATGTTAATATAATTCATTCAAAACATTAGCACAAAATTTATGCACTTAGTAAAGTTGTTTCTCATGGGGTCGCAAAATAAAAAGCCATACGTTGACTTTACGAGCCCACGGAGCGTCAAGTAATTTCGCTTATCCGTAACCACTGACCACTTAATTTCGGCCTCTTTGCCATTTACAGTATTTCACGCTCCCGACTGTAATTAAGTTGTAGTTTTTATGGGTTTTAAAGTATGATATGTGATAATCTGTTGGTATTTGCAAATTACTTTAGATTTACTTATTTGGTAATGACGGCGCTTTGCTTCGTATAGTAGTCATAGTAGTATAGTATTTGCTTTGATTAGAAATCCCTTTTTGTATTTTACAAGTACAAAACTAATCGTTATCCTCCTGCCCTTATCTCACTCTAAGTGGGGTCGGCACAACACGTTATAAACATGTTGTCACATGGTTTGGCTGCATTTTTACGAGCGGACGACTGCCTGACGTCAACTTACCTCTGTCGTATTTTACGACACCTCGGTAAGATAGAGGGTGGTCTATTCTACTAAACCGGATACCACACGGTGGGTCAACTTACCGTAGTCGCTTTTTACGACACCTCGGTAAGAAATGAGGTTGGTCTATTCTACTCAGCCGTATGCCACAAGGCGGGTCAACTTATCTTAGTCGACACCTCGGTAATAAATAAGGGTGGTCTATTCTATTCAGCCGGATACCACACACAATCCAAATGGTATAAAAAAGGCATATAAAATGTGAAATAAAACTGTACGGAAATCCTTTGAAAACTAATTTACAAGCCACATAGACAAGTTTATTTTGAAAAATTATAGAATGGGGCGTTACTTTGCGGAGATCCATAATACAAAAGTAATAATAAAATTATTGCTATAATCCGCGATGATCCGTCGCAAAATGATTTTATGATTACTTTTGAAGTTTGTGTGAAATTAATACCGTAAAAATTTATCGTGAAAATAAAGTAAGTTCCAAACAAAATATATACTGGACATTCCAGTTGTTTGCTTCGCAGTCGAGGTTGGACTTAAATTGTATAAACGTCAAATGCGGTAAGAGTGGACGCGGTGTAAAGTGCTACGGGAAAACCGAAAACACTAAATTTCACTCGCTATTTGTTTCACGTTGAGTACCGTTATTTCATTCAGAGAGATAAACTTGTGTTAAAAATACTAGGTATTTCTTGTAACTTTGACTGAGCTGTGAAAGCCCAGCGGTAACACCGTCTGACTCTTTCGAGAAGGTTCACAGGTTCAAACCCGGGCACCAATGAGTTTCCTGTTAAAACTTATGTGTCTAATTGATAATTGCAATTTATCAAACGCTTTTCGGCGAAGAGAAACATTGTGAGGAAACCTGCATATCTGTAGATAATTCTGGAGATATATGTAACCTAACAACCGCATTGGAGCAGCGTGGTAGGTCTTAGCTCCAATCCTTCTCTCCAAAAACGGAGAGAAGAGGCCTATTACCAGCAGTGGGAGAGTAACAGGCCGCTACTTACTTGCGTGACTAGTTACCGCCTTGTGGTATCCGGCTGAGTAGAATATACCACCCTCATTTCTCACCAAGGTGTCGTAAAAGGCGACTAAGGTAAGTTGACATCAGGCAGGTGGCTGTTTGTAAAATTAAATGTACTAACATTTTTAAAACATTTTGTGCTGACCCTACTTAGAGTGGGATACGGGCATAAGAACAATAATAAGTAATGAAATACTTGTGTTATGGCTAACAGACAACTGGTGGATATATACATATATAATTTTTAAATACATACTTAAATACAAATATACACCCAGTCTCGTAAAACCAATAAATTATTTTATAGAAAATGTTAGCCCTCGGCGGGAATCGAACCCGCGACCCGCGGAGCAGAAGGCGTGATCACTACCCACTACGCCAACGGGCCAGTCTAATAATAATAATGATGATATTTTAAACTTGTCCTGTATGTGAAAAAGAAATGTTCCAGTGATTTAGTGTCCTGTCTCTTAAAAAAATATACGTGGAACTCAAATTTTCACTTTCAATTGTTCTAAAGGTACTTTACCAGTAAAAATGTTGACTTGGTAACGTGCTCGTAGGGCAAATGTGTAAATCATTTGGAATGAGCCATTAGGTTAACTTATATGGCGGGACTAATGCACTACACTCAGTACCTCGGCCTTTGTTGGTCCTTAGATTTCGTCCTGTTTCTCAATTGTGTAGAAACTGCACATTGTGCTCACGAAATTACGTTATTTACAAAAGTTAAATGATCATTCCGTTGTTAAAGGTTTAAATAACGCCGGTACGTTTGTTACACTAATAGTCAAAAATGTTTAGTTTATTTTAACTTCTACATTATTAACCAACTTTTCGTTTATAGTTAACTTTTACGTTATCGTTGGTTTTTACCCATAACCAGTTCTTGAGATCTATAATGATAACCGTTAATTACTGCACATTATAATGTACATTTAAATTATCTAAGGTTATAGTTTTCAACTTAGAGTTCAATTAAACCTAATCTTGAATTCAGTTAGTTAAATAGTAACCATCGTTTTTATCTACTTATTCTTATTTGTAGTTATAAGTCAAGTTTGTATGTTTTTTAGCTCTGTTGTAACACTATCAGTTAAACATGTTGTGTTCTCCTGTATTTAGGGGTACACTTTAGCACAAAAGTTCCGTCATAACTAAGTAAGTAATTAAGTAGCGGCCTGTTACTATCCCACTGCTGAGAATAGGCCTCTTCTCTCCGTTTTTGGAGAGAAGGTTTGGAGCTAAGACCTATCACGCTGCTCCAGTGCGGATTGGTAGGTTACACATATCTTCAGAATTCTCAAGAGATATGCAGGTTTCCTCACGACGTTTTCCTTCGAAAAGCGTGTGATAAATTGCAATTATCAATTAGACACATAAGTTCTAACAGAAAACTCATTGGTGTCTGCCCGGGTTTGAACCTGTGATCTCCTCGAAGGAGTCACACGATGTTACCACTGGGCTACCAGAGCTCATAACTATTTTAGCAAATTGTTAAAATAGTTATTACTTTTGTGTGTACCTTTGTTGGAGTTACTTTAATAAATAAATAAACCATACGTTTATATTGAAGTACTCGTAATGCAAAATTGACTAATGTACTTAGTGAAACAACGAACTTAATCGAGCTGAATACAAGCTCGTGGAGGTAATCATTTTATTTCATTAGGGGCACGCTGAAACACTGTATAATGCACTTAACCAGTACAAATGATTAAACGATTGCTGCATTGCAGTTTACTAAAGTAATTAAGATAAAATTCAAAAGTAATAATAAAATTATTAATAAATCATATATTATTAATAAATCATGTATCAAGTATGATAACCGATTGTTCACTTACATTTAGCATTATATATATATTTTCTATTTTACTTCTTCGCGGATTATAGCAAAATAATTTTATTATTACTTTTGTATTATGGATCTCTGCAAAGTAACGCCTAATTCTATAAATTATTTAAGATGAAATTATTTTTGAGCAAATTAACATGGCATTCGACGACGATCCTTGATCGGTAGTTAGGGGGGAGAATGAAAAATATTAATCTAGATATTCAAATTATCATTTTACTGATAACAGCAACTAAACATAACTTCGCAATGATCGCGCATTTAGTTCAATTAAAATCTGAGTATGTGGTGACCGAGCCTTGCTCGGCATATTTTTAGAAGATATAGATATTCAAATTCAAATTCAAATTCAAAATATTCTTTATTCATATTTAAGTGCTTTTGAATCGTCAACTCTACTGCTGGTTCGGAAAGCTGTTCCTACCGAGAAGAGCCAGCAAGAAACTCGGCGGTTGCTCTTTTTTTGAAAATATAATTCTTAATACTATTTACATTAAGTCGTTACTGTCTTGTACAGGTTCAAAGAGAGCTATATCCACACATTCTTATCTTCTAAATAATCTTCAAGAGTATAGTAGTACTTCAAGAGTAGGCTTTCTGTATCAGAAAAAAGATATAAAAATATATTAGAATATAAAATTTAAAAAATAATATAAAAATATAAAATATAAGATATAAAAAAAGTTGAAGCTTAAAAATAGGAAAAATAATCGGGCACAACTTTTATTATAACTTTTGCAATCGCATCTTTTCAAATAATATTATAGCCGTTTCTCAATGCCCCTGTAATCAGAGGAAATTTTTTTTAAAAAGAAACCTAGCTTATGTATCGACCTAAGCTAGGTTTCTTCGAATAATGTCTCTACATAATAATAAATCTTTAAATCCCCCCGAAACTTAGTATTTAGAGAACTTACTAAGTTTTATGAAAATCGTTTATGTTTAAAAAGTTTGTTTAAAAAGTTTTATGGAATCGTTTCTGAAATTCAGATTCTATATATATTAAAGATTATTTAAATATTAAAGAAAAGAAAAGTTAAACATCCAGCCATTCTTAAATATACATTTGTAGTATCCGATACGTTTAAACCACAAGTTATAGAAGTCCACTTATGGACTTAAATGTGTTTGAGGGATTTCCAAGTTTCACGATTATTTAGATATTATGGTTCTTCGACCTAAGACCCCACCTATCACTATTTCGGCATCACGACCCAATAAGCTATGTTATTCAATTTTGATTGATTTTAACGGCCTGTTACTATCCCACATCTGGGCATAGGCCTCCTCTCTCCGTTTTTGGAGAGAAGGATTGGAGCTAAGACCTACCACGCGGCTCCAATGCAGATTGGTAGGTTACACATATCCCCAGAATTCTCTAGAGATATGCAGGTTTCCTCACGATGTTTTACTTAACCGAAAAAGCGTGTGATATATTGCAATTATCAATTAGACTCATAAGTCTTAGTAGAAAACTCATTGGTGCCTACCCGGGGTTTGAACACTAGACCTCCTCGAAAGGGGTGCACGGTGCTACCGCTGGGCTACCACAGCTTCAATTCTGATATCCAACAAAAATCAAAACTTTATAAACTCCACATCAAACATTCCAAAATCGTATATATTCGGTTGATATAACTCCTTAACTTTATACAAAATGCAAAATATTTTTCACGATTTTTCGCTGAACATTTGTTCGAGTCAGTGATCGATTGAGCACCAAAACAAAGGGTTGTGCAAATATTTACGAAAGCTCCGGAAGACGTACCGAACCGATCAGTAACAAATAATATTTTATGAAAAATGACAGCGTATGGCATAATAAACCTTATTTTTTTTTTTTAAATGACACATTTTCTGATTATGAATTAAAACAAATTGTATTGCAATCTTTCATATTATTACTTTAAATAATGACTTGAATTTACTTGTTTGAAAACAGTTGGAAAGGAAATAGTTTTATTATTTCATCCAGTGGAAATTAGGTACTCGATATATTGATCATAATCAAGCGGTTGTTATTAAGAGGATGCATTATTTTAATTACTTAATCATAGTCATCATCATCATCATCCTCCTGCCATTAGCGCCCTAAGCGTGGTTGGCACAACAGGTTCAAAACATGTTGTTAAAGGTTTTTAGTTTACAACCGGGCACTTGCCTGACGTGCCTTTTTATCATTTTATCGATTGATGGCCAGACAATCGGTCCGAAAAATTTCTACGCTTCCTACAAATTGACCATGCTATTTGGAACTTCGTTAGTCGTCTTGAAGACGATGATGAAATAAATCTTTACATTATCTACAATAAACAGTAATAAATATAGAGTTTATAACAGTAAAAAACAAATGTAAATGATTTCAAAAGGTACATTAAAATTTTGTACAAATACCAGTAGACTATTTTATTTTAGTGTTAAACGCGTATTTGTTAAACTGTTGAACAATGTTTAATTTCAGAGCTGGTTAATCATCACTATCTGCAAATTTAATATACTTTTGTTCGTGTTATTTGCACTTCCACTGTACTGCAGGTATTATTTGGTATTATTACAGTTTGTGTATACACGACGTAAATAAACAGAATGGATCCCACAAACAACATACATCTGTAGTGACCAACGGCTAGAGCATGGTAGTTACAAGTTTTTCGTGAATTTGATACCTGTGAATGTAAAGGCCGTTCGCTTATGATTTTTATATTCTTCTTTACTTTAACTTTTCACTACGCAGTTGTCTAAAGGCCAATTTACAGCAGACGACTGAATGCGCATTCTATCCCCATGTATCAAATTCGGTTACTGTAAACAAATATAGAGCATTATTTCGTTGTTCTTTCTGACTTTCCATAGATTCTATGGAATATATTTAGGTGTGAATGCTAAAAACGATCTTTTGCTTACACAAAGAGCAAGAAAATAATGCCCTTTTTCTAGCTCTGGCTATATGTTCGTTTGGTGCAAAGCGGTCATAGGTATAGACACCACAAGAAAACAGGAAAATGGCGCATCACGCAAGTAATTAGATCTATATAATGTTCTACCCCTTCATCGTTTTGATTTGAAAACCCCAGTCTCTTTTTTTCACGAACATCGGTTATTATTTATTGGTAGTTTTTTTGTACTGTTTACGAGCACTGGCAAAAACTGCTATAATTTTAAGAGAAAGGAAAGGATAATTTACCTTGCCAATCGTAAAGTCATGATAGCCCATTTAGGTATCGGGCGGTCTCAAATTCTGTATGTACACCAGGATCGATTCCGATTTTTTTAAAATTGTTTTATTGCATTTTTTTATATTAAAAAAAAATTACTATAAAGTCACCCAGGTACGTATTTTTATATTAAACATTATGACATTTATTACTGCTTTAATCTTATTTTTTAAATCTTCTGAGTGGAGAACTTGTAAAGCGGGCACTATCAGCAACTTACTAACTTTGTCGCATCCAGCTAATTCCTTGTTGGACGTTACCAGCTAACTAGTTTAAAACTTTAAAAAGACATCCAATTGAGTTTTTTACTTAAAATACATTTTGACTTGCCTTTATGTCGTTTTCTTCAGAAACGGTATTAAAGTAGAGAGTTGTTATTGGTAAATATAAATAAAATGCAAAAGTAATAATAAAATTATTTTGATATAATCTGCGATGAAGTAAAACAGAAAATATATATACCTAATGCTAAATATAGAGTGGACAATCCGTTTTCATACCTGATTCGTAAAAACACATGCACAAACCTCCACCACCGCCACCACCACACACAAGCACTACACACGTTCGCTATCACAAACTCAACAATCGTATCACCCCGTAACCGAAAGGAGCAGTTTGGATATCTTTTTTATTTGTTAACCGATTGAAATAAAAAATATTCTATATGTTTGAGTGAGTGAGGTTTTCTACTTCATATTAGTAAAAACAGCGTCCAAATCGGATCAGGGGTTTTTGAGATTAGCGGGAACAAACGCACAGAGATTTGACATCTCAACGATCTTATTATATGTATAGAATAGAATAGAATAGAAAAGATAGATAAATAACGTTCGTCTTGAACAAATATTTTTATTGTAATATTCTGTACTTTTTTATCAAGATGCTTTTTTGTTGCTGGGTAATATCAAAATTCTTAAGGTCGACTGAATTCCTCTCAAAGTTGTATTGAATAAATATGTTACCAAGAAAAGCTGTCGTACGCATTGTGCACTCCAAATCTGGTGCTCACTGAAATGTAGGGTGAACATGTTTTCGCTGTCAAAAATTATATTGATAGTTTTTTATTTTTGTCTATTAGAAGCTGTGCTGTCCAGGCCTTTAGGTTGGAATTGCCAATTAGAGTCAACAGCAGACACTGAAATATTGTATCTTGCAAATGTGATTCGATTTTTTTCAATTTACACGGGTTTTTTTACAGATAACAGGAGTTTATTGTTGTGCGATAAAAATGATACATTATGAAGAAAGATGCTCTGTAAAATCTAAAAGATTAAGTTCATCAGTTATTAGTACAAAAACCATACAAACATGTATGGTATTTGTGCAGATGACTGATAATCAACACTGTTATAGGCGAACAGAAGACAACAAATACAAGAAATTTAAAAATATTCATGATAAAAATTGGAAGAATCTCCTTGAATTTTATATTTCTAATAATTCTCTAATAATTGTCTCTTTGTATACAGAAGGCATGACGGAATATATACTCAGAGAAGAAAAAGTACATTAACGACACGACTAAAATCGGTTGTAAGCTACAATTCACCTTCAACCTAGAATTGCATACCTTGACATTTACTTTATCTAATTAATGATTAAATAAAACAAAATATAATCTTGTAACGAAATCTTTTAAATATAATTTACTTAATTTTTAAGTATAAAATAAATATATTCTCGTTTTCTTGTCAGGTACCAATGGCACCCTACAAAAGAACAATTTGTATTTGTATGTATCGAAGTGCAGTATATAAAACTGGAACTGAAGGCTCAAAAGGACTTTAATATATAGTATTTCAACACTGAATTCTTACGTAGAAATAAATTTTACACTAGTGTTGTCAATTTAGAAATTTCTTCAATATGTACATTCCTGTTATAGTACACATTTTTGCTTTTTTGAGTGAAAATTAAAATTTTTCATACAAATTTTTGATTAAAAAGATCTAGGTATTAATGAATAGTTAAGGTATTCATTTTGTTTTTACCAGTAATAGCTCAGTGGCCATAAAGAGACCAAATATGAACTATAAGTTTCCTCTAATTCAAAGATTTTGGTTTAAAAAAAATATCAATTTTTTTAAACGCGACATAGAATGGATTACTCAAGGTGATTTTACCATTTGGTAATTTGTAACAATTTATGTCTATTATGGTATATTGGTATTATATCAATTCCTTATTTGTCCTAAATTTCAAAATATCATTTTAAATATTTTTGTCTAGGCATGTTACAAACTATTTCGTATTTGATATCGATAGCGATGATGATGATTCATTAATAATATTTATGACGGAGTACATATACATGTTATTATTTTGCACTCTTTATTGTACTGTTTGAAAACTATTAAATCAAGAAAAAGAATACATAAAGGTTTTATATACATATATGAATATCATAGTCACTTTTGAATACGTTTCCAATGTCGCTGTCATTTATAAGTTTTTACTAAGTTATGTGGTCCATATACTATAACATCGCAATTGTCCTATCGAATGTAAAGGAAAGTTTTTGAAGACATCTCCTCGGCACTGATCTATATCTTTAATAAAATACTTTCCTAACATTATTATACCGAACATAAACTATCGAAGTCCTAAACAGATGTCTTTCAAACAACTTCCAAGTACATGATTTATACGAACGACAAACAACTTGTTATAGAAAAATATTTATAGAAGAATTTTGAAGATGACTTACCATTTATTCATTATTTGCTAATAAATGTCCACACGCCGTGTGGTATCCGGCTGAATAGAAAAGTACCACCCTCATTTCTTTCTGAGGTGTCGTAAAAGGCGACTAAGGTAAGTCGACCCGCCGTGTGGTATTCGGCTGAGTAGAATTGACCAACCTCATTTTCTACCGAGGTATCGTAAAAGGCGACTAAGGTAAGTTGACCCACCGTGTGGTATCCGGTTTAGTAAAATAGACCACGCTCTTTCTTACCGAGGTGTCGTAAAATACGACCAAGGTAAGTTGACGTCAGGCAGGCGGCCGGTCTATAAAAGGCAGCCAAATCATGTGACGGCATATTTATAACATGTTGTGCCGACCCCACTTAGAGTGGGATAAGGGCAGGAGGATGAAATGTCTTATTTCTCACAAAAGGTTGTGTAAGGGGTGTTAAATTAATAAAGGGGTCAATAAGGTAAATATGTCCAGATCCATATTTCGTCCATCCGTCTATATACGTCCGGATTTTTTCTTTATAATTTTTTTGATTTCGTTCATTTTTAGAATAATACAACTATTAATTTGTTTATTATAAAAATGAGGATATTTTGCACAATCCAAAATTTATAAATACTGAAATATTTCTATTACATGGCATTCAATTTCAGTTTTTATCCACTTTTCAGTTTTTTAATAATAGCATGTTTATGTAACTGTTTCCGTTACCTACCAATTATCAACACAATTTGAAGACTTCTCATCATCCTCCTGCCCTTATTCCACTCTAACTGGGGTCGGCACACCATGTTATAAACATGCTGTCACACGATTTGGCTGCGTTTTACGACCGGCCGCCTGCCTGACGTTAACTCACCTTAGTCGTATTTTACGACACCTCGGTAAGAAAGAGGGTGGTCTATTCTACTAAACCGGATATCACACGGTGGCTCAACTTACCTTAGTCGCCTTTTACGACACCTCGGTAAGAAATGAGGGTGGTACTATTCTATTCAGCCGGATACCACACGGTGGTAAAAATTTGGAGACTTCGATATCTGTAATATCTCATCAAAATACAAGACAAGTTAAAATAAGATGGCGACCGACGGATATAGCAACACCTATTAGGTAACAGACTAATGTCCTCTACTTTACTTTTTGATCATAGATCTGTAAAAAATGAAAGCTTAAATGAAAAAATAACAGTAGAATGTAAATATATATATTCATATTGGGTTATGTAACTCAACGAGTCTATTTATAGAATCCTTTCAATATAGTAACTATCTAACATCCCAGTTTAAATTGTCGTTAGTAAAATACCACGTAAAGCAGTAACAATTAATTTATCTTAATTGTATTATTCGTAAGCATGATCATTAATTATATTACACATATGTTACTGTCACTTGAATAATAGAGTGTTGTTACATTCGGGTGAATATTTGATTTTCTGGAAAACACTAGATATAAAATATATAATCCGCGATAAAGGCGGAAAATATTATATTATATTTATATTTTATTGTTATTGCGCGGATAATGTTATATTTTATCGCGAATTATAGTAAAATAA
This sequence comes from Morpho helenor, assembly GCA_029227775.1. Lineage (NCBI taxonomy): Eukaryota > Metazoa > Arthropoda > Insecta > Lepidoptera > Nymphalidae > Morpho > Morpho helenor. The sequence continues at coordinate 9,890,845 of JARGCU010000006.1, forward strand.
TAATCCCATTTTTTTATGGACCTTCGCAAAGTAACGCCTAATTCTATAAATTACTAGAGATTATAAAAACTTTTTATGAAATCAGTTTAATTAGAATTTCATTAATTAAATTATAAAACTATAACATATATTTCGTTTTAACTCGTTCGTATATCAATTCCAATTGAAATTGCTATTATAGTAAATTAATAATTTGAAATTTTGACTCTATGTATGTATTATAAAAGATATATTATGTATGTATATTCCTTAAAAACCTCCGAAACGGCTCGACTGGTTTTATAGAAATATTTAGAAAATCTTTAGATAGAACCAGCGGATAATTCTGTTAAATTTGGTGGTGATCGGAACATTTTGTTGAAATGTAATCATGCCCTTATCCCACTCTAAGTGGGGTCGGCACAACAGGTTAAAACATGTTTGTCGCATTATTTGGCTACGTATTTACGACCGGCCGCTTGCCTGACGTTAACCTACCGTAGTCATATTTTACGACTCCTCGGTAAGAAAGAATGTGTCTATTCTACTCAACTGGAGACCACACGGGAAGTCGACTTACCTTAGTCGTCTTTTACGACACCTCGGTAAGAAATGAGGATGGTATATTTTCTCAGCCAATACCACATGGCATTTGAACTATAATTAATATACCTTTAAATTAAACCAGCGAAACGGGCAGGGTATGCTATTAAATCATAAATTGCAATTTGTCGGCTATAAGAAAATATTACCGATATGTAAGAAAAGACCGTAGTTTTTTTTATCTTTACTGTTACTGTTATCTCGAAGAAGTCCCTCAACCGGCAAAAAGATAAAGATGACCGAGCGCCGCTTTTGTAAAGTTCTTCCGATTATTATCGTTGAAATTCTTCATGCTAGTTATTTATAATATAAAAAATTGTACTTTCATAGCGTACTCTTAACTATTAAGTTAAACGTTGATTGTGTATAATTTATTATAGTATCTCATTAATCATGTAAAGTAAGTTGTTAGCATGTATATGAAAATAATTGAAACTATATGTATGTATGTATATAATATATGAATATATATATATATATATATATATATATATATATATATATTTATATTTATATATATATATTTATATATATATATATATTTTAATAGAAAAACTCATTGGTGTCTGCCCGGGTTTGAACCCATGATCATCTCTAGAGATTCACACGGTCGCACCGCTAGTGGCCACAGATATATATATATATATATATATATATATATATATATATATATATATATATATATATCCTTGTTGTTGAAATTTACGTTGAATACAATCAAAATTTTTCGCTGTTAAACGTAAAGTCATGGTGGTTCAGTTGGGAACGAGCGGTCTAAATAGGTGAAAATACATAGGATCGAGCCCCACCTGCCCTATTATTTTTTAATTTTTCTTTTCAATTTTATTATAATTTTTTTTTACATCATTTTAAAAATTACCGAGCAAGGCTTGGTCACCCAGGTACCATCTTTTTAAATAGTTAACAAAGAAGTACCACGATGTCATCACGATTTGGCTCGATATCTTGAATACACGGCCTAGAAGGGTTGTACAAGAAAATGTTGATATTTAAAAATAATATAGGTATATTTGAACATACATAAACATATGTTTTGATTCCTATGATCAATCTAGTTAACTGCAATTTTATTAGTCTCATACATTTTTATGTGTGTAAATAAATTTAAAAACTAACTAAAAATTATGTGAATTACGAGTACAATGTGAACAAAATGTTACATTACGATTAGGATTGAGATATTTTTTTAATCTCAAAACAGGATATACGTGTATAAATAATGTGTAAGAACTTGAACTTGCAATAAGGGTTAAAAGTGCCATCGTTAATTTTCCCATGCACACAGTTACAGGCCGAGTGATAAAGTATTCAGCGCTCACAAATATAAAACTCATTCTATGTTACAAGTAACAAGTTTTCAAACTTATAGGTAAGAAAACTTTTTGTGTTCGTTCCGAAACGAATATCGTTCTCCGATATTACAATACACTTCGATTTCAAAGACAAAGATTTTGTTACAGACTTGTTCTCTTTGAACTATTCTACTTTACAGGGCGAAAAGTAATTTCAGTGAAATGCTGAGAAGGAAAATAATAACAAGCTTTGAACCGCGACTTAGTCTAAGTCAACTTCAGTATAAGATGAAATTCTGTCACTTTTAACTTTCCAACTGTTTTTTTCAAAAATCATACATAGATGACAGAAAAACACACTTTTACAAATGAAATACACATGTAGACGGTTTCATTCTACAGAATTACATTTTATTTGTGCAAAGCTCACAGCGTCTCATGGTTTTATGTACTTTGTTTATTATATCTGTCAAATAATGGAGTTCTTTAACTTCTCTCTCATTCTTTAAGTCCAGCAAATTGTTTTTGTTGTTGTTATAAATTGTTATTTGTCGTTTAATCTTTTGCAATCGTTCCTTTTACGGTGTTTTAGTTAAATTATACAATTTACTTTTTCAATCGTCCTTTGTGGATATCCTATTCTTAAGTTAATGTTTCTATTTTAATTTGTAACATAAATACAAGGCTTTATTTATATATAGAGTATGGCGTTACTTAACGGAAATCCATAATACAAAAGTAGTGATATATTAATTTGCTATAAAAGTAAGGTTTGCGATTTTGTCGTGGAGTCTCCTGAAATTGCAGGGCGAATCGATTGTTGAGTTTGTAATAGTGAACGTGTTGAGTGCTTGTGTATTGTAGTGGCGTTATGGAGATATGTACATTTGTTTTCGCGAATCCTGCAAGTATTGGGTATGAAAGCGGATAGTCCACTCTACATTTAGCATAATTAATATATTTTCTATTTTACTTTATCGTGGATTATAGCATATACTTTAATTATTACTTTTATTTTATAATTAATCAACCCAAGATACAGAAATTTTAAATAGACTAAAAATGTTGTTTTTTATCATTTTTAAATTATTTTTAATTTGTGCAATAAAACAAACAAACAAACAATATTAATATAAGTATTTATTATGCTTCAACTTATAATTACGTCAATTTGTTGCTCTGTTTGTTTGAGAAAGAAGAACAAACTAAGTACCAAATAGATATGGGTTCTATAAAATGCTTATTTACGACTTCGAATGTATTTTATCAAAGATAGATATAAAAATAAAGATTACATAAGTGATTATTTATTATATAATTGACAAACATATTTTAATACCAATAAGCAATACCATGTTTAGTTAACGGTTATATACGATTATTGTAAGCTGAAAGATATATAGTAAAGTTCATACAAAATATCATATTTCGAAGCAAACTGCTTACGTATTCTGAGTAAGGCTTTTGGGTGTCTACAGCCTTTTGCAATTTATGGTTGTCGCTATACGGATATTGCGAACTGCAACAAAAAGTTTCCTTTTAAAATAAAAATTTTGGACAAAATCATAAATAATAAAACGTTTTAAAATATAAGCTACTAGTTTCTACCCGTGCCTTCGTCCGCGTGGACTTTTGTCGTTGACAAGTTGAGATGGCGCTTTTTAATGTCATCCTATTCCTGTAGAATTAACAGGATTTATATAGCCTATATGTTATCCCGGTGTATAAGGAATAACTGTGCTAAATTCATCGATATTGGTTCAGCGGATTCGCCGTGAAAGAGTAAAAAACATATTTATGTTTGTTAACTCTTTCTTTCATACTCACAAACTTCAGCATTTATAATACTAGTAGGATAGAAAGTAGGATAAAGGCTGTCAAATTGCTTTAACGTATATTTTCATAAAATATTATTATTTAAGTGATCTTTGTCTATACTCTTTATAACCCCCGTCAAAACTATCAACAAAAAAAACTTAATGTCATGAAAACCGTTGGAGCAGTAATATATATATATGGGGAATTAATTGGGGAGTCATGGGGAAAACGCAGATAACTTTAAGTAATTGTGTGTGATAAAATATTAAATGTTAAAGAGTATTTTAATCATAATCGTAATATTAAAGGCTTTATAATTATGAATTTCTAAATTGGGCAAAGTTTCCCCGATGTTTTTTTAACCTATGAATGACAACTTTGACTACCATTAAAATGTACCCAGTGTAAAGAGATTTACTGTTGTGCGGGCATCTCGGAAAAACTACTGTACATATTTAAATACATAGTTCTAAGTTTTATTCTTTAGACCAATAGTGCGGTTACATTTCAAATGAAGATTTTAAAGAAACTACTTATGTGTACTTTAATTTATCTAAGGAAACTGGCTTGCTGTGAAAAACTTTAATTTTAAGGTCTTTACTTAAGAAAAAAGTCCATTGGAAATAAGACCGAATTTTTGACCGATCGATTTTTGTCCAAAAATTTCGCGAAGCACTTACCGTTGGAAGTGTGTTATATAGCCCCATCTTTCTGTACTATTTGTATAACTAAGTATCGATAGTAGATTTTAAACTTTCGCGATTCATACTGATTATTAAATAAACATACGGGTCACATCGCGTTATAATCGATTACCTTAATATAAGGTTCTACGTTTCGGCCACGAGTCAGTTCGTGACCACGGTGGATGCAACTCTGCCGAAACGTAGAACCTTATATTAAGGTAATCGATTATAACGCGATGTGACCCGTATGTTTATTTAATAATCAGTATGAATCGCGAAAGTTTAAAATCTACTATTGCAAACCGTTACGGGCAGGAAATTGCATACAAAATAAAACGCTTAGAGTTCTTACGTAGAGTCAGTTCGTGACCACGGTGGATGCAACTCTGCCGAAACGTAGAACCTTATATTAAGGTAATCGATTATAACGCGATGTGACCCGTATGTTTATTTAATAATAAGTATCGATAGGTAAGTGTTTTACGTATGACCTAATATTTTTACCATGGGTAAAGCCGCGGAGAAAAGCTTATACAGAAGTTTCAATAAAATTGCTGTAATCCGTGTTCGTTAAGAGAATAAATGCAATCCTAAGTGTATGAAGCAGTCAAAAATCACACACTACATACATGCAGGACAAGCCGCCACACGTATCACACGATGCCGCCAACACTTACACTCCATAAAAGCACTACACACACCCACTACCACAATTTCTACGATCGTTTCGCCCCGAAACTGAAGCATCATCAGGAGGATAGACTCCACGAACAAAATCGTAATGCCGGCTTATATTATAATTTTTAATTAAATTTTAAAGTATTATTTGAACATAAACTTTAAATAAACAGTAACCACATATTAAAAAATCGATTTAGGTCACCATACCAATGCAATTGATTGATTGTCGATGCAAGCTTACCAATGTACATTTTTACCGTACATTTAAATACTTTTGATATTTAAATTTCCGCTTTATTATACGAAACTCCAGCTGCACGCGCTCCATACTAATTTGACCTCATTGTTGCCAAATTACCACGAACTAATTCCTTTATCGTTCTCACTATACGATAATGGCTTCTAGCCAGATAACTTAACCATATTCAAATTAGATTCTCACAGAGTGAGGTGAAATTACTTCATATCTTCGACCGTGTAATGAAAGTTGAAGTCAGTCTTCATAAACGTCGAGCTTCGAAACTATTTAATTCTATTTTATTCTAGAATACGAGCGCATTGCACCATTTTATTTCTTCGGAAAAGTCATACAACTTAGTGAGAGATGACGTTGATGTCACTACATCCTTCTGCCTTTATCCCACTCTAAGTGGGGTCGGCACAACACGTTATAAACATGTCATATGATTTGGCTTTTGACGTCAAGCGCATGCTTGACGTCAACTTACTTTAGTCGTATTTTGCGGCACCTCAGTAAGAAAGTGGGTGGTCTATTGTACTTAACCGGATACCACACGATGGGTCACCTCAGTAAGAAAGAGGGTAGTCTATTCATCTCAACCGGATACCACACGGTGGGTAAATTCACCTTAGTCGTCTTTTGACGTCACTATCAAGCAATTATATCGCTCCTGCTTAGGTCCAATTTTGAAGATTTCTATTTGCGAAAGGTATTTCGCGAATTTTCTACACCAGTTTGTGAGCTTAGCGTCTGGTAGCTTACTTACATTTAGAGCGAACATGAGCGACGTTAGTGGGGGTTTTTTAGCTACCAATTTGTGTTAAATGTTCATATCTGTCAATCATTTACTGCGCCTATTATTTAAGTTAAGAGTATTTTAGTATCTTAAAAAGTTGTTTCAGTATCAGAAAAAGAATAAGTTCTTTTTTTTTAACTGATGGATGTCCACTACTGGACATAAGTCTCTTTAAGGGATCTCCATACCTTACGATCTTATGCCACTTGGATCCAGTGGTTTTTGACTTTTGAGGTCATCAGTCCACCTTGTAGGGGAATGCTAAGTGTGATGATTATTGGCATAACCCTTTAAGTATAAGCAGCGTAGATATTTGAAAGAAATTTTCCCATCTTCTAAGGTTGCTAAGCGCGTACGTTGCGCATATTAAAAGTGTAATATAAATAAATAGTACAATAATATTCAATTATTACTATTCACAGAATTACTATGGATATTTTGAGCAGTGTTTTCTGAAGTTATTTATACGTTTTCAATGCAGCCGTCGATATATCATCTAGAGTTTACAGCTTTCGTTTTCGATTTATCTTAAGAGTGCACTCAAGATTTCAGGAAAATATTTTTAAGAGATTCCTTTTATTGTATGCCAAAGTAGTGTGGATGATTTCTTATCGTATATTTCCTATTACAATATACGCTGTGTGGTATCCGGCTGAATAGAATAGTACCACCCTCATTTCTTACCGAGGTGTCGTAAAAGGCGACTAAGGTAAGTCGACCCGCCGTGTGGTATCCGGTTTAGTAGACACCTCCCTCTTCCTTACCGAGGTGTCGTAAAATACGACTGAGGTAAGTTGACGTCAGGTAGGCGGCCGGTCGTAAGAACGCAGCCACATCATGTGACAGCATGTTTATAACATGTTGTGCCGACCCCACTTAGAGTGGGATAAGGGCAGGAAGATGATATTTCCTATTACAACATATATTCTGTTAACTCATATATAAAATGAGGTATATAAAATGAGGACATAATTTTTATACGTTTCATACATCAACAAAGCTATTTTTCCAACCTAAAGTAAACATTAGCAGGATTGTTTGTTAATGGGGTATTTAGGATTTGTTAGTTTACATTCAAAGTATTCAAGTTGTTAGTAATAGTGATTTTATATTATTTTTTTACTTCAAAGTACATATCTATTAAGAAATAGTGTATAAATTATTCCATAACACGTGCGCGGAGTTGATATTACAACTATTATGTTTTCCTTCGTACGTGAAAGCTAAAATAACCAGTAAAGTTACGCAACCGTTCTCTCCAGATGTTCGAAGGGGTCCTTTTATGTCACAACTTCGAATAGAGGGCGAAAGCTTTGATATTTTTACCTTGAACCTTTTGAAAGTTTCCAGGGTTATAAATTCCTGGTATGGATATACTTTTCATTGATTTATTGATAGTGATGATAAATGGGCATAATTTTATAGGGCGATGAAGGGATTCATTTTTGGATAGCTCGATATTATGGACTTGAGATAAAAACTCAAAGTAGGCTGAATGAAGATGTCGATCGTCTCAATTCCTACTTTGAGTGACTATTTCATTTTTATTAGAAAGGTTACTAACAATTTTGGTTACAAATTATTAGTAAACTTGTTAACCCATCCAGCTAAGCTAAATGCTTGTGTTAAAAGTTTGTTCACGTCGGCAGTAGAATGGCCGGGATCGAACCCACGAACTCTCGATCGCAAGTCCGATACCCTAACCATTCCGCTTCGGCCGCTTCGAATTATTTATTGATTGTGAATATTTCACTGACAACTGATTTTTTATACCAATTTATCTTAAGCACCTTTATTTTAAACCTTATAGTTACTAAATAATGGAGAGATTCAGCAAATATATGTTTACTTTACAGTTACTCTTGTAAATAATATTAGACCTCAAGTTTTTAATAATCTTCGTTCTCTGCCCTTATCCGACTCTAAGTGAAATCGGCACAATCTGTTTTCAACATGTTGATAGGTGATTTGGCTAAGTATTTTACGACCAGCCGCCTGCCTGATATTAACTTACCTTAGTCGTTTTTACGACACCTCGTTAAGAAAGAGATTGGTCTATTCTACTCAACAGGATACACGTGGGTCGACTTACCTTAGTTACCTGTTACAACACGTTGGTAAGAAATGAGAGTGGTCTATTCCATTCAGCCGGATACCACACGGCGTATGATAAATTTATTAAACAGTAAGCTGTAAATGTTGAAAGCTTCGATTGTTAGATCTTAAATGTTCTGTAAACTATCAATTGCTTGCTAATAAAACTAAAGTAGTGAATAGTGGTTCTCAATTCCTAGATACGTAATTAACAATGGCCGTTAATGAAGCTCAAGCGTTGGGAGTGCAAACACAACAAATGAAATCTATTAAAGCTGCAGACAGTGACGTGGTAATCAGCCGGCTCTGTACGCAAACACCGTCCACATACAATTAGTTCCCACCAACGCGAATCGAAACTGTATTTACCTTATAAACTCAATTTAGCTATGGATAATTTTGTATGATGTATTATTATACATAATAATTTAATAAAGGATTACGCAGTGTGGTATCCGGCTGAATAGAATAGTACCACTTTTTTTTTTACTGCAGAATAGGCGAGCGCTTGACTGCAATCATGCCTGATGGTAAGCGATGATGCAGCCTAAGATGAAGCGCGCTTGCCTAGAAGATACCTATTCACTCTAGCTTTAAAAAGACCCATATTGTATGAAGTGGGAAATATTGATGCCGGGAGAGAATTCCATTTCCTTGCCGTGCGTAATAAAAAAGAGGACGCGAAGCGCTCTGTGCGCCTTCGTGGGAGATCGATGATGTAGGTGTGGAAATTCTCCCGGTGCCTTGCGGTGCGATAATAGAAAGGCGATGGAGGAACAAGGTTATGGAGAGCCTCAGCGTCTTTTCTTACCGAGGTGTCGTAAAAGACGACTAAGGTAAGTCGACCCGCCGTGTGGTATCCGGCTGAGTAGTATAGACCAACCTCATTTCTTACCGAGGTGTCGTAAAAAGCGACTAAGGTAAGTTGACTCACCGTGTGGTATCCTGTTAAGTACAATAGACCACCCTCTTTCTTATCGAAGTGTCGTAAAATACGACTAAGATAAGTTGACGTCAGGCAGGCGGCCGGTCGTAAAATACGTAGCCAAATCATATGACAACATGTTTATAACATGTTGTGCCGACCCCACTTAGAGTGGGATAAGGAAGAAAGATGATGATGAATAATTAAATAAATGATGTAATAGGGTACAATTTGTCACACGGTCGTCCGTCCACAAAGTAAGCAACTTTGTACTTATGTTATGGGTGACAGATAACTAGTAAATACATACATATATACCATCTTCATTCTTCTGCCCTTTTCTGCCAATCCCACTCTAAGTGGGGTTGGCAAAAAATGTTGTTATAGTATTTTGATAACTATAAAAATGGTTAAAGTCAGTTAACCTTAAAAGCTAGACATATGCTGTCGCGGACATTTTTTTTAAAACTTTTAGAGGTGAACGTTTTTGTGATTTTTTAATAACTTTCATCATTTACTTAGCGCACGCAAGGAAAGATTTAAATATTGCTGTTCGTTTTGTAATATTTTATATTGCTGTTCCTCTCCTATTCATCTTAGCGTAATGTTATATAGCCTATAACCTTCCTCGATAAATGGACTATTTTACACTCAAAGAATTATTCAAGTCGGTTCAGTAGTTCCTGAGATTAGCGCATTCAAACACTCAAACAAACAAATAAACTCTTCAGATTTACCTCTATATTAGTATAGGTTAATTAAATAGTTTGATGTGCATTTTACTTCTCTTTTTAAATTCTCGCGTTCAGGTATTTCTTACTTTAAATCTTAGAAACCGTTTGTTCATAATCTTTTATTGAAATATTTATCGAAGTTATATATTTTTTCTGTTAAAATATTTTCTTAAAAGTTTATGGTGAAATATGAATAAATATTTGGTATGCAGACTTTGTATAAACTCAGATACACTTGTAGGGAAATGTTCCCTAATTAAAAGGAACCTAGCTCCTGGACCCAAGTTCGCTGGTAGGTAATTTAAGTGGACTGTATATAATAGGATGGTTCAGGGCGTTAACTATTTTCTATCTGGGCAACGCATAATTATTACCGATACGTAGTAACTTAGCACCCACCTTTCGATGCCGTTGTACTGCCACCACGCACTGGAAGGTTCGAAGTCCTCGATATGCGCCGGCGGCCGGCCGTTTCTTGGGACGCCAGGGGAATGTTACTCGAACGAACAGTAACACTTATTATAAGTCCGAAACTCGACGCGACACTTTAAATTTAGGCACTGCACTTAATATTGCAAGTCCTAGACGAATTGTTAGTATTTTACAATAAATTAGATACGAATTATGTATAGCGATCGAGCGGCCATTAGCGAAGGCCTTTCGCTCACGTAGACACTCGCACGGCGACAGACGAACCGATCGGCGAGTGGCGTTTTCATTACTACCCACATATGGGTGAATAAAAAAAATGACAATTGCCCAGAGACAATTTTTTTTTTTTACAAAATTTTATTTTTCGTCTCAATATAAATAAAATTATGAAATATTTATGAACAAAACTAACGTACGCTTAAGAAAATTGCAACCGATTTGTAAGCAGATTGAATAAAAACGATGACGTTGGTGTTCACTTGAAGATAATTTGCGATCCAAAATTTTTATGCTCGGATCTATTTTTATGAAGTAAATACAGAGAGAAGCGATTCAATCTCGATTCTCGTGATTCAGCTTTTATAAACTTTTTATTTTTATTTTATTTTTAGTATAGAATAGTTTTTATTATAAAATAAGGAAATCATATATGTATATAATGAAAAATCGTCGACTATTTTGATATATATTTTCCAAGACTTTATTTACTAGTTCAAACTTTGCTTATCTCTAGGGTGGTGAAAAGTGAATTCCATCTTAAGGTAGGAAGGTGTTTTCCACTCGGTTTTAGGTGAGTGTAAGATTATTACTTTCCACACGCTTAGTATTAAAGTGACCTAATTCAAAATTAGGCTTAATTGAGTTAGATACACTGTTATCCTTATTTCAATGTCATCTATGACATCACGTTACGAACTATTAAAAAAAAAATGTTTTCTTGCTCTTCTAAGTTATGAGTCGAGAGTATGAGGCGCTACACTAGGCTTTATTGCATATTGCCACAAAACTATTTGAATTAAGTCACTTTAATACTAAGCGTGCGTTTTGATAAATATATCTTAAAAGCTAGTAAATTGAATAAAATCCTACTGTAAATACTTTTAAATAACTTAAATGTACGTTATTGTACTTAAATGTAAGTACTGTACTTAAATGAGCTTAGCTTCTACAAAGAATAATATTTAAGTTATATTTAAGTATCAAGATAAACTTGTATTGAAAAACATTAATTTACCTTTGATACTGTATAAATAAATATCTCTCAAACAAACGTAACAACGAATACAAAGGGAAATTTTGGAAAAGGCTTTGTCATCTACTTAGGAACTTATTGTGAAAATTTCTATGAAATTATTAGAAATCACTGTTTGCAAATCGGGTTTCGGTTCTTTGTTATATTTTCTATTTAATTTCTTTTATATAACATAGAGACAGTAGCTTATAAAATACTAGCTGTTTTTGCGACTTGATCCATGTAAAAATCAGTGGGTAGAACTGAAATTTTGAACATAGAAGTAGTTATTGTGTCTTAACTTTACGCCGTGTGGTATCCGGCTGAATAGAATAGTACCACCCTCATTTCTTACCGAGGTGTCGTAAAAGACGACTAAGGTAAGTCGTTACCCGCCGTGTGGTATCCGGCTGAATAGAATAGTACCACCCTCATTTCTTACCGAGGTGTCGCAAAAGGAGAATAAGGTAAGTTGACCCACCGTGTGATATCCGGTTTAGTAGAATAGACCACCTTCTTTCTTACCGAGGTGTCGTAAAATACGACAGAGGTAAGTTGACGTCAGGCAGGCGGCCGATCGTAAAAACGCAGCCAAATCATATGACAGCATGTTCATAACATGTTGTGCCGACTCCACTTAGAGTAGGATAAGGGCAGGAAGATGATGAATGTGTCTTAACTATAAGAGATAGAGATATGCTGTATCGGATTTTTTTATAGTATTTTAGTAGATCTACAATTATCTAGTACATCAATTTACTGTTGCTGTTGGTTTACGCGACTAAAGCTACCAAAAGGCAAAGGTTTTTTTACAGCTGAACGACCTCTTCAATATAGTTAAAATGAAACCGTAATGTACTATTTACCTTTCAGAAAAATTGCACTACCTTTTAATAAAAACCGTACAAAAATCGGTTCAGTACATTTTCAGAAATTCTTACACATACAGACAGCTTTTGGGGACTTTGTTTTATATAAGTACAGAAGATATAGATTTTTTGTGAATGTATTTCAAATCACCTTTTGTACGCGTTGTTATTCATAAGCGGGTTTTGACATGTTTTTTTACCTTCATGTCGCCTGTCGGCTCAGCTTATTTTTCGGAGACTTAATGTAAGATACCATTTACCTACAAAGATTTATGCCTTTGTGTCTATTCATTTCCTTTCTGATTTTCCACTTGAGTGCATCATGAATCATCTCGGTGGATTATACTGAAAATATGTCGATTTATTCACGTAAGGGAATAACCTTTTAAAAAGTGATTCGTCGTTGAACTTTTTCTTTTTATTCTCTTTAGTTTTAATAATAATAACAAAGTATTCCACGGATGCATACTAGATGCGTAATTGATTTTTTTCGAAGACACTACTCCCACATCTCATCATCTTCCTGTCCTTATCCCACTCTGAGTGGGGTTGGCACAACATGTTATAAACATGTTGTCACATGATTTGGCTACGTATTTTACGACCGGCCGCGTGCCTGACGTCAACTTATTCCAGTCGTATTTTACGAAACCTCGATAAGAAAGAGGGTGGTCTATTCTACTTAACCGGATACCACACGGTGAGACAACTTACCTTAGTCGCCTTTTACGACACCTCGGTAAGAAATGAGGTTGGTCTATTCTACTCAGCCGGATACCACACGGCGGGTCGACTTACCTTAGTCGCCTTTTACGACACCTCTGTAAGAATAGAGGGTGGTACTATTGTATTCAGCCGGATACCACACGGCGTACACCACTCCTACATCTATTAAATGATAATTTAGTACTAGATTACATGTAATTTATGATACAGTTTACTTCCGAAATGCAATAATATAGGAGCAATACATGCACCCATTAATGTTTTAAAAGGACATTTGAAACGGTTAGTACATTCAACTAGAAATTGATCGGTAGCAGGTAAGTCGGAAAACTTTGCTGATACTACTCGTTTGGTGAATCCTACGACAGCACTCTTGAGATTCACAGAGCTTTAGTAAAGCGCATTGAAACTAAGCCAGCGGGATTTTATAAAGAAAAGATTTAGAGAGATTATTTTTTATTGACTCAATCTTTTCTTTAATATTTAAATGAGTTAATCTTGTATGTAATATATATATATATATATATATATATATATATATATATATATATATATATATATATATATATATATATATATATATATATATATATATATATATATATATATATATATATATATATATATATATATATATATATAAATATATGTATATATTCAGAATCTCGAAAATGGCTCCAATGATTCTCCTGAAGTTCAGCATGTAGAGGGTTTGAGGTAAAAAATCGATCTAGGTTTTATTTAAAAAATCCGTTTCTTGGCACTATAAAAATTACGAAAATAGGAATAGATAGTGATAGCCTCGTGGTAACGCGCGGACCAAAAACCTACATTCGATTTCCACACCAGCTGGTTTTTGCACCATATATATGTCGGAAACAAAGAGTCAAGAGACAAATTTTAGTTCGTCTTTTGACTTTTTCCGGTTCCAAAAAATACTAACCTTTTAAAAAAATCTGTCGCTCAAAAATCCTATCGGTGAGACCTGACTACTCTTTCAAGGGGTCACGATTTTAAACCCCGAGCAGGCAACAATAAATTTTACTGTTATAAATAAATATGTGTGTATGAATAAACTTATGATAATTGCATTTATCACACGCTTTTCGGTAAAGGAAAATATTGTGAGGAAACCTGCATATCTCTAGAGTATTCTTGGAATATGTGTTACCTACCAAACCCGTGTTACCTAGTAATCCGCATTGGAGCAGCGTGGTAGGTCATATCTCAAACCTTCTTTGCTAAACCGGAAAGAAGAGATCTATGCCCATGAGTGGCATAGTAACAGGCCGTTACTTTATTTGTGCAGTCAAAAATAATAATTTTTACCAAGCTTCAAAAAAGAATGAATGGCAGTTGATTGAAACGATATAGAAATTCAATTTTACCGATTTATTTCACATCTTAGTTGTATTGGACAATACACAAGTGTATAAAGCAATCACAGTGTACGATGTCGACTTAATTCTTAATTCATTGCTCTGTTTATTAGACGTGGGCAAACCCACCTAGATTGGAATTTTCTACAGGATTGTTGACACAATATATATGAAACTAGCTGTGGTAGCAGCTTTGCCCGGTTGGAAATCAGTGTTTCTCAAATTTTGTCCCCAATTGAAAATGAACGTAAACGTGATTTAATTATAAGAGATTATTAAATAACTTTCAACGTTTACTTACGACACGCAAGGAAAGCTTTAAATTTTGCCGTTTTCGCAATAGTTTTTATTGCTGCTCCTCTGTTATTAATCTTAACGTAATATTATATAATCTATAGCCTTCCTCGATAAATGGACTATCATAAATTCAAAGATTTTTTCAAATCTATCCAGTAATTCCTGAGATTGGCGCGTTTAAACAAACAAACTCTTCCATTTTTTTATAGATTAGATTGTTGAGTGTCATGTAAGATCCATTTAGAGATGTCTTAGAGATTATTGTCTTAGTGAATGTGTGTATTGCTTATGTAGTATGTTGTTGGTGGTGGTATTTTGTAATACGCGCGGTAACCAATCCTGCCTATATAATGTATGAGAACGGTTCTTATTTCTTACAATAAGCATAGATTATTTTAACGTACCTACGCGGATTATAGTAAAATAATTCTATCATAATTTTTGTGGTAGAGTGTGTGTATAGTGCTTGTATGGAGTGTTGGTGTTGGCGGTGTCTTGTGATACGTCTGGCGGCTTGTTCTGCATGTATGAGGTATGTGATTGTTGCCCGCTTCATACACATTGCATGTATTCTCTTAACAAACGCTGATTACAGCAAAATAATTTTATTGTAACTTCTGTACTATGGAAATCTATAAAGAAACGCCTCATCATCATCATCTTCCTGCCCTTATCCCACTCTAAGTAGGGTCGGCACAACATGTTATAAACATGTCGTTACATAATTTTTTTTACGAGCGGCCACCTGCCTGACATCAACTTACCTTAGTCGTATTTTACGACACCTCGGTAAGAGAAGGGGTGGTCTATTCTGCTAAGCCGGATACCACACGGTGGGTCAACTTACCTTAATCGCCTTTTACGACACCTCGGTAAGAAATGAGGTTGGTCTATTCTACTCAGCCCTATATCACACGGCGGGTCGTCTTACCTTAGTCGCCTTTTACGACACCTCGGTAAGAAATGAGGGTGGTACATTCTATTCAGCCGGATACCACACGGCCGCCGTAAAGAAACGCCTACTTCTATAAATTATATAAACACGTTTTTCACAACTTTTTAGCTATAAAATATTCATAGTATATTCAAGAAGGAAAATTTAAATAATAGTTCATAGCGCTACTGCCAGTGGGCCCGGATAAGTGTTGTTTAAAATCGTCCCGCCTGTGATTCCTTCAGTAAGCCACTCACGTATTAACTCTGTCCACCTGCGAGGGGAAAATTGACGGTCCAAGCTATAAACTTTAGCTTGTTCTAGACTAAAATTAAGTATTGTTGCTTGCTTGTATTACATCCGTGAAGAGAACAGACTTATAAAACTGGTACCTGAAATATCATCATTCTCCCATCCTTATCCCACTGTAAGTGGGGTCGGCACAACATGTTGTAAACATGCTGTCACATGATTTGGCATCGTTTTTACGACCTGCCTGACGTCAACTTACCATAGTCGTATTTTACAACGCCTCGGTAAGTAAGAGGGTGGTCTATTGTACTAAACCGGATACCACACGGTGGGTCAACTTACCTTAGTCGCCTTTTACGACACCTCGGTAAGAAATGAAGTTGGTCTATTCTACTCAGCCGGATACCACACGGCGGTTCGATTTACCTTAGTCGCCTTTTACGACACCTCGGTAAGATATGAGGGTGGTACTATTCTATTCAGCCGGATACTACACGGCTTGGTACCTGAAATATAAATTTGTTATTTTTACGTCAGCGACTTTCGTTTTAGAAGAAAGAGCTCGTGCTTCGACCCTCAGGGCAATCTGAACACAATATAATACATATAGGAAATAATAACGTAGAGTTATGTCACAAAACGAAAAATCTAGACCGGTATGTCATAGTTTATCATTGAAATGACAGCGCGTATGTTTACCTACTTATTTATTTCGATCGTCCCTGCTTATAAATTGTGAGTTGTACAGGTCTGCTAATTTTATAAAAAGTTTTATTTAGAAATCGATTAGCGATACAGTTAAGGGGCTAATAACTGAAAATAGTTTGAAAATTTTATAAGCTTTTAAAGCTTATAAAATTTATAAGTTGTAATTTTATAAAATATAAGCTTTAATTTTATACGTTTTCACACAAATATGACACATTTTAGGTTGGTTTCCCTACTCAAGTATTTAGATTCAATTCACTTGTTTTTTTTTCTCACGGAAGATTTTTATTAGCATGTTACTGTTAGTTTACGTTATTTATCCCGAATTATAAAAAAACTAAAGTAAAAAAATTGTCATTCACGAACAAATACGGGATTTTTGTAATTTTTTTGTTAGCTTATTTGTGGACTTTGGTTGTTAAAAAAATTCACCAATTTTTCTCTTGTGGATAAATGTGTTTTAGACATTAAGTAAGAAAGATTTTTTTTAAATATAATATAAATACTTCTGTTGTTGTTTTTATTCATCACTTGGACCATACACCATTGTTTCTGTAGTATACATAAATATTTATGTTACCGGCAATGTAGGCTACGTTCTACATTGTTTTACCAAAGCCTAGAGATAAACATATTCAAGTTATCTTAAACTTTAGTAAAGAATAAGTCTTTGTCATCTATGTGACATCGTTTTGACAAATAGAAATACGAAATTGGACGTGAAGGAGAATTTCGTATCTTTAATATTTAAATGAGTTAATCTTGTATATATATATATTCCGAATCTCGGAAACGGCTCCAACGATTTTCCTGAAATTCAGCATGTAGGTTTTGGGGGAGAAAAATTGATCTAGCTAGGTTTTATGTAAAAAAAATATTGTTTTATCCCGGTTTTTGGGCATTAAAAAACACTAACATTTATATTGAATTGAATTTTCGCCATTAACTGTCAAGTCGGCGTAGCTTATTCGGTTAACGGGCAGTCTCGAGAAATGTGAATGCCAAGGTTCGATCCCGAACTAATTAATCGTTTTTTTTTTAAAGTTTTTTATTTTTTTGTAAAAAATTACCCACCCAGAGGTCACCCAGATATTAATATATTAAGTACTTTGTTGACCGATATATTTTTCTTAATATATAAAAAAGCAATAAATAAAAAAATGGTTTTATCGATCGTGGTGTACATAATTATAGATTGCCCGTTACCCAAATAAGCTATGACTTTACAATTTACAATGTAATTATCCTTTCCTTGCTCATAAAATTATAAGAGCTTTTTTTAGTATTCAAAAATAGGGATATAAAAACATTTTTTTAAAATAAAACCAAGCTAGATCGATTTTCCCACCCAAGACCTCCTACATGCTTGAAATGAAAATCGTTCGAGCCGTTTCAAAATTCATAAAAATAGCCCCCACTCGCATTGACTAGGAGAGGGGAGGTTTTGCCCAGGTGTGGGATTTAACATTAACAGCCCACTATTATAATAATTTCTTCTTGCTTATTATAACTCACTTTATAATTTGTAATTCACAAGTTGTACTCGTCTTTGTTCGCGAAAATTTGTCAAAATAAACTTTATACTATAAAATTATTATATCCTCCTGCCCTTATCCCACTCTAAGTGGGGTCGGCACAAGATGTTATAAACATGCTGTCACATGATTTGG
Organism: Morpho helenor; assembly: GCA_029227775.1. NCBI lineage: Eukaryota > Metazoa > Arthropoda > Insecta > Lepidoptera > Nymphalidae > Morpho > Morpho helenor. The sequence continues at coordinate 9,909,213 of JARGCU010000006.1, forward strand.
CTGCGTTTTTACGACCGGCCGCCTGCCTGATGTCAACTTGCCTTAGTCGTATTTTACGACACCTCGGTAAGGAGGGTGGTCTACTCTACTAAACCGGATACTAAACGGTGGGTCAACTTACCTTAGTAGCCTTTTACGACACCTCGGTAAAAATGAGGGTGGTACTATTCTACTTAGCCGGATACCACACGGCTATTATACTATAAAATTATTATTAGTTATTAAAATATTATAAGTTATTTCTTATTTCTGACAGAAAAACTAAACCTGTACAACCAAACAAACATAAAAATATTTTCACATTTAAAATTTTGGTATGGACAATATAATTATATTTACTAGTATAACTGCGAATCAAACAAATAGGCCATAGTAATCAAATAGTTGCATTAATTATGTTTAGTCACTCGCGATATGTTAATAATTAATAATCAGTTAGTTATTAATGAAGTGTAATCAATTGGAATGGTAATCAAATTAAATGTTAGTGGAAAGGAATAATGAGATTCATGTTGATTTTTAGACTGGTGGATTGCTCTATGTTATCTATGTCGCTCTATGTTATCTATGTTGCATATAATCTATACTTAAATTTATTTACTTAATAATTTACCTAGTACTATTTAGTATCTGGTTGACCGATTCTACTACTAATTTTTTACAAAATAAAAAAAGAAACAAAAAAAAAAAAAAATTAATTAGTTTGTGATCGATCCTAGGTCCTACATTTTCGAGACAGTCCGTTCCTCGAATAAGCTACGCTGACTTGACAGTTTATGGCAAAAATAATATTCAATATAAGTTTTAGTATTTTTAATGCCCAAAAACAGAGATACAACGATTTTTTTTTACATAAAACCTAGCTAGATCGATTTTTCTTCCCTATAACCCCTGCATGCTGAATTTCAGGAAAATCGCAGAAGCCGTTTTTCGAGATTCCGAAAAAATATATATATTTACATACAAGATTAACTCATTTAAATATTATAGATTCCAATTAATTTACTTAATTCAATTAATTAAATAAATAAATAATAATAAATAAATATATGGGACACTTACACACACGGTCATCCGCCCCCAAAGTAAGTAACTTAATACTTGTGTTATGGTAGACGGACAACTGGTGAATATATACTTATATATTTTTTAAATACATACTTAAATACAAATATACACCCAGGCTCATAGACCAACAAATTCATTTTATAGAAAATGTTGGCCCTCGGCGGGAATCGAAGCCACGACCTGCGGAGCTGAAGGCACTACCCACTGCGCCAACGGGCCAGTCAATTAATATAATTTCACTCTTGAAGACCTTATTTATAACTAACAAACACACCCGTGACTTTGTTTGCGTCAACGTAATTGTTATACCTTGTAACGTAAAAACGTTCATTTATTCATAAATAAAGTAATTATTTGAACCAAATAGAATATCAAATGTCACTTATTGTAATAATTATAATGCCATATTATAGTGAGTCTTGTTTTTGACGCAGACTACTATTATTAGATACCATGTATGTAAAAAAAAACAAATTATATTACGCGCAAATGTCTTTCTTGTGGTAAGAGCTTTTTGAGGGCATACAACCTATTTCAAGGACGTTTTCTTGTAAATATCTTCAGCGTAATTAAAATTTTAATATATTTTAGAAACAACTACAGACATGGTACATCACATCCGCGGTTTACGCTCCGTAGAGCTGTTAACAATCGGACCGTAAATTCTATGAAAATTTATAATGGAAACATTTAATTAAAATTGATCGGTGTATCAGATTAAACACATTTTCTGTTTGAGGAATATCAAATTTACATAAACTGTTGCATGCTTCAATGATCATATTAATACTGTTTAATTATTTATTAATACGCCATAATACGGGAAGTTTTTATCCAATTTATTTTGTTTGTGTAGACCAAACACAATAAAATCAACTACAGAGATATTTTCGGATTTAACATGCGTGTTTTATACCACGATTTATAATCATTCTAAAACCAAAATTCTGGGTAAAAGCTTACATTATCCTTGGAAAGAAAGATCTACCTTGCATCTCCAACGTGGATAGCTCGTTCACAAAAATTATAATAAGGCGTTAATTAAAGGTTAAAAATTATTTCTTTTGCAAAATTTTATGTTGTTCTTTTAAAAAATGACAAAAAATGATTAACATTTTCAGACTACCATCAAATCCAATTTATAATTACCGGACAGACTTTTTCGCAAGTAATTTGAAGATAATTTATTTTTAACGAATCGGAACAATATTTTTTATAGAAGAAATTTGAAATTAATTGGCTTACATTGTATCGACGTTAAGATGAGACGGCACTAGAAGGCACAGTTTGTGGCATGAAAGTCACTTGAACAGTTCTCTATCCAAGAGTATTATTTGTTGAAAACCATGTTGGCTATGCACTAAGGATGTTAATTTAAAGAGAAAATTCGTACACAGAAAGCATTAATGGCAATGCAATCCATTTAGTCACGAGAATTATAATGTAAAAAAGCTAAAGTTCCAATTTCTTGCCATTCTCGATAAGAGGTTATATAAGTAGTAGCGGTAAAATTTATAATTCAGAAGTACAAGTGCAAGATGTATTTAAATGAAGAAAATTTAAAGTTTATTCCTAACATCAGCTACAGGTTTGAGTGTAATATTGCCTATTAAATAATAGGCAATAATTATAATAAGGCCTATTAAATAATAGGCAATATTATTATTAAATAATAGTTAAAATATATCTCCTACAAAAATTTGTAGGACATATATTTTGGCTAATTTACTTAGACATTTTACTATTGTATTCCTCGTTCATAATAATGTATGCGAATCAAGGTTGAAAGCGAAACAAAAGCTATTTCTTTCTCCTGAAGCGAAGTAAAGTGTATAGCTCAAGATAAAGCGGAATGTAAGAATATTGTACCTACCCTTTGCCCCAACGTCAAGACACAATTCAAAGAGAGAATAGAACAAATAGCTAAGGAATCTTTTGAAAACTAACAATCATCTCGAACACAGCGGAAACCGCAATATTAATTCTATCTTTCAATTTCTCGAGCGTATATCCTATCCAATTTACTGTATACTTTTCCAATATCTTTAACTTCGTAAAGTTTTGTCTTCGTAAGAGCTCTTCGTTGTGTTCAAAGTATTGAATAACTAGCTGATATTAAGAAAGTAAGCTTAACTATTATATTTCTATACTATACTATCTCATAATAATTATTTGTTACACCAAGAAATAGCTGTGATATCTCAGCGGTGCGACAGTGCGACATTCTTGAGGAGGTCACGAGTTCAAAGCCCCGGGCACCAATGAGTTTTCGATTAAACACTTACGTGTCTTCTGATAATTCCAATTTGTAACCCTTTTTTCGTTAAATACGACTAAGGTAAGTTGACGACAGGCAGGCGGCCAGTCATAAAATACCTAGCTAAATCATGTGACAACATGTTATAAACATGTTGTCTCATGATGAATATAGTACTAACCCTAATTATATATTGAACCTATAATTTGTTTATGTTATAGGTCTCTTGCTAATAAATTCTTTTACGCATTATGTGGCTTAATGTAGGAGCCTGCTACTATAGTAAAAACAAACATATGAAAATGTTCAATATCGATATTTCCCCGATTGAAAATGTAGTAAATCGGATCTGTGAAAACAATTTTCTTAGCGAATTGTTGATATGGAGACGAGGGAGGCGATATTTTCGACACCATTTCACTTTGGAATGTATGAAACTGGGACGTGACTGCGTGGCGGCTTGGATTGGATTTTGGTTATGCTGAATTTGACATCAGTTAACGTTTTGCTAAGCAAAACCCTGTAGTAACTGATACTTTGATGCTTTGTTTATTGACATTTTGATGCTTTGTTTATTGGCTAGTTATTTTACGATCGGCTGTCTACCCGACGTCAACTTACCATATTCGCCTTTTAAGACACGTCGGTAAGAAATGAGGGTGGTCTATTCACTCAGCCAGATACCACGCGGCGAGTCAACTTACCTTAGTCGCCTTTTACACTGTTGGTCTTTTAAACTTTGACGGTATTTATCTAAACCAGCAGAGATAATTGCATATCTACCAAAATACTACATAGTTCGCGATAGCATGTCTCTATGTTATGGTTTACTCCCAATAACTACTTTTATGTTCGAAATTTAAATTCGGGAATTTTTTTGACACATTGATTTTCATGTGGGCGAAGCCACTGGCACAGCTAGTATACATATAATTATTCTATTAATAACATATTATTAATACATATTATTAATTATACACCCTGTACAAATCGCAATTGCTCATAAGTGATTGAGAGTCTTTAAAGCAAGGTAATTCCACTAATCAAGAACTCTTAGTAGTAATTTATAGAATTAGGCGTTACTTTCCGGAGGTCCATAATACAAAACTAATGAGAATATTATTTTTCTATAATCCGCGATAAAAGAAAATATATGTAATGCTAAATGTAGAGTGTACTATACGTTCTCATACCTGATACATGCAGAATTTGTACTCGTGCACTACCCGATACCGATAACACAACAATACACAAACACTGCATACATTCACCACCACAATCTCAACAATTGTTTCGCCCCGTAACCGAAGCATCGTCAGGAGATAGATTCCACGCTAAAATCGCAAAGCGCAGCATTACCCAAACAAGCAGAGTTATATAGTAACGAGTTCAACCCCCCACAATTTAGTTGACTTTGTATTTGAACACGTGTAGCAAACAGGAACTTGTAATGTTTATCTGTTCGTTAATTAGTGTGCCATTTTTGTGTTTTATTATTTACAGCTGCTCTTATGTATTCAACATTAAGCTTTTGGGGCAGATATGTAAACTATTGTATTTTTTTTTTACTCTTAGTAGCCAAAGAAGCCTAATGCATTAGAATAAAACAATCATTTCAGCTCACCACTGTCATAAAATCCACGTGAAATTATTCGAGTGACCCTCTGTCATAAATCACGAATGGATAGAATTACTGCGACTGTATTTTATGTGGGAAGGGTCGCCTCTGTTGATATGAAATACGATGTACTCGGTCAAAGTAATACGTATGGCGAATTAATTTTTAAATGATTGTAGGACATACAGTGAGTTTTTAGCAAATTATTGTTTGTTTTTACCTATAGAAATGATTATACCGGAAAAACACCGTTAAATAGTAAAAATATACTCATGGATATATTACTAAAATATTTATGAAAAAAAGTTGTTAATAAATATGAAAACATTTATTTATGCAATAGGTTGATTTTTTTATGGAATCAATTAATTAACATGTTTAACATAATTAAATTTCCACATAACGAAATATTTAAAAAAAATAGCCTTAGCAAAATAGCCTGCATCTTTCATAGAATATTTATTATTATTATTTTTTACGTCGAAGAGATTTTGTTGTATTTTGTTCCTTTTTTCTATTAACGCATTTTTGTACCTTAGCTTAGTTGGTGCTATATTTCTTATTTCATTTTTACAGTTTAAGTTCTATTGGATTGTACTTTTCGAACGTTCTAACCGCCCAAAAACTTGGATTTCAACCTTCGTAAACATATTGAATCTCTAAAATAAAAAAGGAATTAAAAACATTGTCAAGAACGTATTCGATTTTCAAATTAATTTATACATATTGGAGAAATAAATAAATGATGCGTGTTCTTTTGTAAATATATTTCACAGCGTCCATAGCCGTTCAAATACTTTCAACATTCCGTATTTGCTTATGTCGATTTTATCTAATTGAATGAGTGGATCAACACATTTTAATTGATAGCTTTTTTACCGAGATTTATTTTGGTACCAGTTGCGACGCGAAAATTTCCAATATTTTCACAAATTCAAAGCAATATCAAACGACGTTCAATCAGTCGCGCGTATCAGTAGAAGCAAATAATATAATTTGTATACCTATTCTGTTCTCTTTGCGTTCAATTACAGTCCAATAAATACGATAATTTTTCCTCGAAGCTGAGCGTTGCCTAGCAATATATTAAAAGATGGTTGCCATATAACGATTTTATCGGAAACTGATTCGATATCGAGAAGTGATATCAAGCGCTATCTATAAATATCGAAAGTTGAAATCTTTATTTCAATTCTTTATACAGGTTGTAGTTAGTTTTCAAACTAGTTATTAGTAAACTTGATTGTTGATAATAAGATGAAATGTTTATTATTGGATTAAATTTTGTCTTCTATTCTTTCTTTTTTTCCGACCAATGGACATTAACTGTTAAATAAAAGTGCATTAAGAGATTTTTACATCACACAATATTGTACCGATCGCTTGGCTCCAACGGCTATTCTTTTGTGTGGTAATCACCAAGATAGTTGTAGGCGTATAAAATCGCTGTGCTTTCTGGTGCGGAGTTGCCATTTCAAATATAAAATTACGACTTAAAAATTACGACACAAGGCATTCTGTGGTTCAACCATAGATGACACAATAAATAATGAAATGAAGATGATACTCATATATACTTGTATATTGTCTTTGCCTAAAAACATAAAAAAGACAAATAGTATTATGTATTATTTATGGCTTCCCTGCTCTAAATATAATAATAACATGGGTCCACAAAGAAGTTGATCTTTGTGGACCATAGACAAAAAAACTAAAAAGAAGACAAAGAATCAAGAAGAATCTTTTAGTGATAAAACCGCCCTTGCACACTTATATGTTCTTATTTATCCTGTTTATGTTTATTATTTACTTGGTGTGCAATAAAGAGTTTTTCATTCATTCATTCATTCAAACATAGCGCTGTGCTCCCACAAAGTAGTGTATTATACTGCGTCCATCATATTATCAGTCTTTTGACAGCTCACGCTCATCAAGTTTTGTATTGCTTACGTACAAATATCATACAAATAATATTTGTACTTTATGGATGGGTACCGCCCACTTAGTGATGTCACACATAATGGTTACTACGATTATGCCACAGATTAAAAATAATCGGTAGAAATCGATGTTACGAGTATTAAAAGACATTTAATAACATTATATAAAGTTTTACTTTCTTCTTAGTTAATACATGAATACAAATAAAACAATCAGGATATTTTAATTTATTTTATTAGCACGAGTCGTCGGAATGATAATCAACACTAGACTCCTCCGATGAGGAGTCTTCAGTAGCAGTTATTATTAGCTCTTGTGTAGATAATATATTATCAAACGCAATATCACGTTCCCAGTCAGAGAATATTACTCTTTTAGTTCTTTCCACCACACTTGCCCAGTTCTCGGCCGTTACGTGGGTGCAAGCATTTTTTAGCAATTGCAACATTTTATTCGCTGTGAATGGGGGGCTTGTATTGCATCTCGCAGCATGCCCTTTTACTTGTGCCCATATAAGTTCTATTGCGTTGTACTGGCAGTGGTATGGAGGAATCCGAAGAACAGTATGGCCATATTCTGCTGCCATTTCATTGATTACATAGCGTTTTGCTCTCTTTTTGGTTTTTAATATTTTTATTAATTCAACTTTTAACATTGAGTCGTCCACATTTTCTCCATTGTCCCGAAGCCAATTAATTATTTCATGCTTTTTATTAGCCTGTGTTGGCATTTTGTCAATTTGACGGGAGTGGTAGGGCGCATTATCAATAAAAATTATTGATGGTTCTTCCAATGAAATGAGCATTTTTTTGAACCACTCTTCATACACATTTGCATTCATCTCTTCGTGGTAGTCATTTGATTTCTTCGATTTAAATGCCAACAGTGCGTCTTGTACAAATCCTTTTGCTGTACCTGCATGGCAAATGATTAGGCGCTCACCTTTTCCCATTGGTACTGAGGAAGTGGAATCAGCAGTATCATCAGTCCAGAAACGAGATAGTGTGTGGTTAGCTTTGAGCCATGTTTCATCCGTGAAAACAATATTTGCCCAATCTTGTATTTTCTTTGCCTCTCTTAAAAAATCACAACGTGCTATAGCTATATCTGTGCGTTCCATTAATAATTTTCTTTTATTTAACTTTTTATATGAAAAGCCAATTGTGTTCAAAACTTTGACCAAAGAAGATTTTTCACCATGAAATAGACCACTTCTTTTCAAAGAAACAATAAGTTTTCTCAAAGTTGGAATTTCTTTTCTCAAGTAGTAATCATATACATGACGACGAATAGCGTCAGCGTCAAAGTCATCAACAGCTGTCACCTTATGAGCCCGGCGCTTTCTTTTTGGTGTAGATGGTTTGTTTTGCTCCAAGCCGCTCCTGCCGTAGGCATCAGTAGTGATTTTAGTCACAGTTGATAGACTGATCCCCAACGCGGCTGCAACACGGTTTCGGACTTGCGTGATAGGTATAAGAGGTCCGCCATTTTGATTTTCTTGCTCAAAATACTCATGAAGTTTTAACACTAACTGTCTCGATTGTGCTTTCAACACACGTCCTTTCGGCATTTTCACGATCAATTTATATAAGTTTCACAAAAGTTTTTCCGAGGAATAAAGCTACTTAACTCAAGGTGTAACAGATGCGAGAGAACACTCAGCGAACGTAAATGCGTGTGACTATCACGGGCGTTTCGTTGAGAGTGACAGATCACGTCAAAATGGCGGCCGAGCGGAAGGTCTGTTGATGTTGCCAGTTGATGTATAATATATTTTTTATGATTATAATAAATACACACGGATTAACATTTATTTTCAAAAAACTAAGGCAATATTAAATCAAAATGTTGATTTCTATATCTGTTATTAGTTTACGTAGGTTATCATTAATCGAATTACTTAGGTACGTAATTCGATTAATGATAGTAGGTACTATAATCGGAATGGTATCGCATACGAGAATCTTTAGGACATCACTAAATATGTAAATCGTCAATCTGTCAAAAGATGGTTAATATAATGGACAGTGTATAATGACAATTAAAACAATGAGTACTGCTATTATTATCATTTATTATTTGTCAAAAAATATTCCGTTACACACGGCGTTATAAAGGATTGTATCCACAAAACCGATTGAATAGGCTCAATTTTATGAACATTGCGTAAGCTTTGCCGCATGATATGGCTTATGGTAATGAAGCCGCTTGCCCGCAACAGAAATTGAATTTTAGACTGCGGTGGTTATCTTAGCTAACAAGACAAGCTATAATGAAAAATCTGGTTTAGAATGAGCAGCTCTTTGAAAATTCTTATAAAAAATGACAGGAATTTCCAGGTCGATGGAATTTTTAATGAAATTATGAGTATCAAAATTAGAGACAAAAAAATTCTTATGTTCCATCATAATATTGTTAAATGATGCTGTTCCTCTGAAATTTGTTGAATTTTCTAAAATTTGGAACGAAATATTCTGATAGTAATTAAATAATTTGTTAATTTTTGGCGTTATTATTTGTTATTAAAAGGCGTCAGATGGTTTAAAGTGCAGTTTGACCACATAGTACCATTATGCATCGTATATTTGCAAGTTGATCGAGTTTCTTATTTCAAACACCGCATAAGTTGCAGATTTCGGTAATAATGGATTTAACATATATAATAGATAATAATTAAGAAAATATTTCGTGAATTATCAATTCGTAGAGCTTCGTACAACAGAAGATTAGCGAAGGTTTTACATATCCTGGTAAATTTTAGTAAAAAACTGCTTACATATAATTGTTAGAGTAACATAGACACAAACAAATAGATTACTTTACGACCCTGTACAAGAGAGTAATGACTAACTAGTAATAAGAATTGTATTTTGAAAAGAACAACCGCATAGTTTCTTGCTATTCTCGGTAGGAACAACTTTCCATAAGAGCTGTAGAGTTGACAATTCACAAGCACTTCTTTACAAGTTTTTAGTTAACTAAGAGTTTACCGCGACGTGGTATCCGGCTAAATAGAATAGACCGCCCTCATTTCTTACAGAAGTGTCTTAAAAGGTGACTAAGGTAAGTTGACGTCAGGCAGCCAGCCAGTCGTATAATCAATTCATAGTCAATTCATTTAGGAATATGTTTAAAACATGTTGTGCCGCCTCGGCTGGGGATAATGGTGGCAGAACGTTGATTCAGAATTTAGTCTAGTCAAAATAATAAGCTGTAGTGGTATAAAAATGCAAATGTTTTGTTGCTTCTTAAGCTGAAAAAATTCATACCAAAATCGATATAAATTTACAGCTTAGCTATAAGTACATACGTGCTATATCAACGCGCTTTCAAAACATCTCCAACCCCTTTTAATGTGCTTAAAAATATCGTATGCGCCCCCTTACGGGAATATTGGGTATAACGTATAAATTGAAATACTGGGAGTGCTAATTCAATTTCTGGAGGGACGAACCCGTGAGGGCGGACCGTCTGCCTTATACTGCCAATTAAGGTACCTGCGACACGGGAAATTAACTGCGTTAGGCGTGAATCGTATACAATTACGATATGCTAACACTTTGAATTCACTTTGCGAGTATGAGTTTAGACCACAGTATATGTGCAGCAGTAATCCAACCTTCTTATTACATTTTTATAGATAAATAAATAAATAAATATAAATATATGGGACACTTACACGGTCGTCCATCCCCAAAGTAAGTAACTTAATACTTGTGTTATGGTAGACAGACCATTGGTGAATATATACATATATTTTTTTAAATACATACTTAAATACAAATATACACCCAGGTTCAAAGACCAACAAATTCATTTATAGAAAATGTTGGCCCTCGGCGAAAATCGAACCCGCAACCCGCGGAGCTGAAGGCAGGGTCACTACTCACTGCTCCAACGGGCCAGTCAATATAGTGATAGATGATAACCTATTTCAGGTTATAGGGTATAGGGAACTTTTAGAATAATGAATTTAGCGGATTTTAAGCAATTAAAATACAGAAATATTTATTTCTTTTCAATAATACATTACAGAAAATTTGTGGTATCCGGCTAAGTAGAATAGTACCACCCTCATTTCTTACCGAGGTGTCGTAAAAGGCGACTAGGGTAAGTCGACCCGTCGTGTGGTATCCGGCTGAGTAGAATAAACCAACCTCATTTCTTACCGAGTTGTCGAAAAATACCAATGAGGTAAGTTGACGTCAGGCCGGCGGCCGGTTGTAAAAACGCAGCCAAATCATGTGACAGCATGTTTATAACATGTTCTGCCGACCCCACTTGGAGTGGGATAAGGGCAAGAAGATGATGAATACATTACAAAATTACAATTAGTATTACAAAATAACAACATTAGAAAACCGCAGAATCTTGTCTGATATGATGCTGTTTTACGATATTACTTCAGGTGTCATTAACTGCCCAGACCTGGTATCTACAGTAGTCCAATTATTTGTCCCCCACCGCCGAACACGATATACAAACTTATTTTATGTTCCCTTCAGTCGCTTCAACTACAGCAGCAATGCGGTCACTCGAAGGCTGCCTAAAACTTACAACAAACGCTTTAACTCTATTGACCCTTTTTGCACGTCTAGAAAACCATTCAAAAAGGCAATTTTAAACAACATTGAGTTTCATAACTCATAATCTTCTTCACCAATCATCACAATCATCACATATAATCTTATACAATTCATACACGTCCATATACTTTATAAAAATTTTACACCACATACACTACACATATACCAACACAAACAACCACACTAACACATAACACCATCATACATAATTTTGTTTACATATTTTATTTATTTTTTTTTTTTTTCCTTGATTTGTTAACTTTAATTTAATTTAAAAATAATGTTCAACTAAAAAAGATTCTTTTTGTTTTTCTATTTAAACTTGTTAATTATTTTATATCTATTACCTACATAGTTTGACTCAATGTCTACAATGTTTAATTTAAGAAATGTAATCCTTAATGGCTTATGTTAATATTTTATATTAAGAGTAATTTAGTCATAATAATAGCTGTGGATTTTTTACAAATAAATAAATAAATAAATAAATAAATAAATAAATTACAAAAAATAGAGATTGAGACGTTCTAGTAAGCATTAGAAATACTTGTGTCAGAAGGTCTCGCTCTTCCATAACAAAGGTGAGTTATTTAATTATTAAAAAGCTAAGTCATTATTAAGTTATTTAATAGCATATGTTTATGTGGAGTGTGTGGGTGTATGTAGTGTGTGTGTATGTGTGTGTCTGGGCGTGTGTGAGTGGGACTGTTGTTGTGCGTGTAGGTATTTAAGATGTATATTCTAATAGAGCTTCCGTATCTTCATACCTTAATGTTTTTAGCCAATAAGATTTTATTTTTATTTTAAGATCGTTCACGTTCTGTCCCTTTTTTTAGGAAAAACTTCTTATGAGTCTCCCACGAATGGCGGGTATATCGGACTCGCACCGACTAAAACATACCTAAGTGCTCCACCACGCTGCTGGTAGAAGGGACAGGGTACCGTTGGACACATTGCCCCCATCCCCGCCAGCAGCAACTCTGAACACCAGAGTGCGCCACCACTGGATCAGGGTCGTTTACTCCTGTCTCTTTGGCAAAGCTTTCCATAGAGCTATATTTAACTGGTCTGTTTCTTTTACAAGATAAAAAAACTATTTACTGTTTTAAGTAATAAGTAAGTAGCGGCCTGTAACTATACCAATGCTGAGAATAGGCCTCTTCTCTCCGTTTTCGGAGAGAAGGATTGGAGCTAAAACCTACCACGCTGCTCCAATGCGGATTGGTAGGTTACACATGTCTCCAGAATTCTCTAGAGATATGCAGGTTTCCTCACTATGTTTTTCCTTCACCGAAAAACGTGTGATAAATTGCAATTATCAATTAGACACATAAGTTTTAACAGAAAAACTCATTGGTGTCAACCCACGACCTCCTCGAAAGAGTCGAACGGTGTCACCGCTGGGCCATCACAGCTTCAAGTAATAAGTAGAAAAATAGAAATAAATCTTGGAAAGTCAGTCTCTGTGCCGAAGCAATCTCTTAGAAAGCATCTATAGGTAAAGAAAATATTACACTGAGAGTAGGATAGAGCAATCACTTTTAATAATCTATACTTACCTATAAAAAAACTGCAGATGACGTCAATGCTGTAAGTTAAGTTAGTAAGTAGTAATAAGTTAGTCCTCCTCCTCGCGTCGCATTCCTCATTACTGAGGGTCGTGATCCCTACGATTAGGAAGCAGACTTTCTCGAAGGACTTCCTTCCATCTGCTTCTGTCCTTGGCCATGTGGAGTGCATCATGCAGTTTGGAGTCCAGTGTGGCACGGATCTGGTCTGACCATCTAATCGGGCTGCGGCCTCTTGGCCGTTTTCCGTCCACTTTCCCGGTGACCAAGAGCTGCTCTAGGTTATGACCGTCTTTCCGGGCGATGTGACCAAAGAACTCCATAACCCTTCGTAAGCAATTAGTGGAAAGCCTATCCTTGATTTTTAATTCACGAAGGATAGACTGGTTTGTTCGGAATGCTGACCACGGAATCTGAAGCATCTTGCGCCAACACCACATCTCGAAAGAGTCAATGCGATCACGGTCGGCTTTTTTGAGCGTCCATGTCTCCGAGCCGTAACTGAAAATGGAGAAGACCAGCGTGTTGACCAGCCTTATCTTCGTCTTGCGCGATATGTTGCGATCTCTCCAAATTATACTTAGCTGGGACATGGCATTTTTGGCCATACCGATTCGCCTTCTGATCTCTTTTTCGCAAGAGCCTGTGTTGCTTATAATAAGTTAGTAAGTTATTATAAATATTTATTGAAGACCGCCGAAATATTTATTGATGTATGCCGTGTGGTATCCGGCTGAGTAGAATAGACCAACCACTCTTATTTCTTACCGAGGTGTCGTAAAAGGCGACTAAGGTAAGTTGACTAACCGTGTGATATTTGGTTGTGTAGAATAGACCACCTCTTTCTTACCGAGATATCGTAAAATACGACTAAGGTAAGTTGACGTCAACGTAGCGGCCGGTCGTAATATAAATATTCAAATCATGTGACAACATGTTCATAACATGATGTGCCGACTCTACTTAGAGTGGAATAAGGGCAGGAGAATGATAATGAAACGCCACATGTAGGACGAAAAGATATTAGAAATATATATTGTTGTGCAAAAATCATGTGTAAATCTAGAATATTCCAGAGATAGGCAGGTTTCCTTACGATGTTTTCCTCCAACGAAAATCAGGTGATAAATTGCAAGTAATAATCGGATACAAACATTTTAATAGAAAATCTTATTGGTACCTGCCCGGGTTTGAACCCGTGTCCCCTTCGAAAGAGTCGCACGGTCTTACCGCTGGGCTATTATAGCTTTCAGATAATCTAACAATATTTCATTTCTCTCATACATTGTTTGTGTAGATTAAACATATTTAATTTTAATCCACACCAAGCAAAACTAAATAATAATGTTATTAATCTGTATTAATAATATATATTTGATAAGCCATATTGGTTTGTTTGCGGTGCATTAATCATCGTGAATTTACGTACTGTGTGATTATAAATTTGTTTTCATTCGTTATTAGCTTGTTATATCTTAGTTTATAAGTAAATTTAAAAATCTGCCCTATATAAAAGTAATTGTTTGAGAGTCTGTGTCACCACGTCATCAATCATTCATTCCTTCAGTCAATCAATCACGTGTCAGATCGTCACTCAACGGCTACATTCATCCATACCATCACTTAAAAGAAACAACGTTCACTCTTAAGCAACTTTGCAAACTATTGTAATTTTTACGCAAATAAATAAATACAAAAATAAACATAATTAATGATATTATTTTGCTGTAATCCACTATTAAGTAAATAGAGTATATATATAAAATCGAAGAATACCCAATCGATATCGATTGGACTAATACACAAGCACTACACACGTTCAGTATTACAGACTCAACAATCGTTTCGCCCCGCAACCAAAGCATCTTCAGGAGATAGACTAGACAAGAGCTTTGCGATTTTGTTGTGGAATATTTATTTCTACATTATTATTTAATTTAACTGTAAGTAGAGCTGGTGCTTTTGTTAAAGTCATCGATATATAATCAATATATAAATTTTAAATTTATAATTGAAACAAATGAAATCGATATAATTATGACTTCTAGTATTTGTAATACTTGTTTATTGTTTACATAACTCACCTAAGATTATATTCACTTTAAGTGTTTTGTATTTTGGTGGTAGATAGATAAAAACATAGGTAAAAATAGATAGATAGGTAGCGTATAGTTTATTTATAACAGCATGGCGATTTCAATACAAAACAAAAACCGATATGGCTTATAACATACGAAGAAAATATTCGGTATGCAGAACGTAACCAAAGGTAAATGTCAATAAAATGAGAAGCAGTGTAACATCGCTACGAAAATACGATCCAAACTTTAGTCAAAGTTACCCTCCGAACATGAAAAATGCATTTGGTTTCCACTACGAGCTGCTACTTCGATAGGAAGATTCAAGTGGTCGCAGCACTTGAAACTTTCTTTTTTTACTGCATTTTATAAACGACTGAAAAATATTGAATTTATTTATCTTTTGATCATCATCATTTTCCTGCCCTTTTCCTCCGCTAAGTGGGGTCGGTGCAACATGTTATAAACATGCTACTATACATGCAAACCTAATTATGTGATAATTAGATATTTTAGAACGTGTCGAATCAATTTACAATTGTCAATTTAGTAAGTGTCAATTTACATTAGTCACCTTTTACGACAACTCGGTAAGAAATGAGGTTGGTCTATTCTACTCAGCCAGATACCACGCGGCGGGTCAACTTACCTTAATCGCCTTTTACGACACCTCGGTTAAAAAGATAGTGGTCTATCCTACTTAGCCGGATACCACAACGTGGGTCAACTAAACTTAGTCGCCTTTTACGACAACTCGGTAAGAAATGAGGGTGGTCTATTCTACACAGCCAGATACCACGCGATGGGTCAACTTACCTTAGTCTCCTTTTACAACACATCGGTAAGAAAGATGGTGGTCTATACTTAGCCGGATACCACACGCTGGGTCAATTTAACTTAGTTGCCTTCTACGACACCTCGGTAATAAATGAGGGTGGTCTATTCTACTCAGCCGGATACCACACTTTAATTACATACTACATATATTTTAATATTGCTAATATTATAAATGTGAATGAATGATGAGTTGTGATAGAATCCTTTTGGGCGGGTAGCTTTGTTGTAATTTTTTTTTTATCTGGATATAAGAATATATTATATAAAAGTATTTTTTCAATTAACAATATTCTAAAGGAATGGTTTTTGAATTAGGAAATTTTTAGTAATATTTATTTAATGCTTTAAGGAATGAATAAAGGAACATACAAATCAAACAACCTTTTTCTATTAAATAGGGACTAATATATAAAGAATAGGAAAACTTATATATAACTATAACTTCAGTTACGTCAAATACACGGGTATACAGGGGTTTTGATCCTGGCTGTAGTGCCAACATTCTGTTGGCAAACTACTATCTCACCAGGAGATAGCACGTACGAAAATAATGTCTGAAATCCGTAGGAAATCAGCGAAATATTACATATTCTGAGAACTTTATAATTACTTCAATTGTATAGCATGAGTCGATAAAATGGACTGAAATAAAATACTCAAACAGACCGAACCGAAAATTGTGAGTCAATCCAAGATAAAAATATATTTTTGATGTCCTGAACATATTTTCATTATTAGATAGACCATACTGCGTATTTGTAAATACTACATATATCATACATCAGTAGGGAAAATTTTCCGTGTTGTATCCGGCTGAGTAGAATAGACTACTCTCATTTCTAACCAAGGTCAAAAAGGCGACTAAGGTAAGTTGACGTCAGATATGCGGCCGGTCATAAAAGCTAGTTAAATCACGTAACAACGTGTTTAAAACATGTTGTACCTACACCATTTAGAGTAGGATAAGGGCAGGAGATGATGACATCAGTAGTTAAAATAAATCCTATTGATTTCAAATGTGTTTAACACACAATTACGGATAGAGCACGTTTAGACCAGTTTTAGTCACCATCGATTTGCATTGTCAAAGGGGACTGAGATGTTGCGATCAATTTGAAATAGAATTGCCTGAATAATTCTATTGCCATTTAGGATGTTGTCCCCCACTAAGAAGCATTGTAAGAAACTCAATAATTGTTCTTATAGGAAATATTAATCACATGTAGGTAAGTTTTTGTAGAACATTTTTGAGACATCATTAATGATACATGTCAACAAACATCATCATTTTGTAAGCCGTGTGGTATCCGAGTATAATAGACCACCCTTATTTTTTACCGAGATATCATAAAAGGCGACTAAGGTAAATTAATCCGCCCTGTGGTATCTGGTTGAGTAAAAAGACCATCCTCTTTCTTACCGAGGGGTCGTAAAAGACTACTAAGTTAAGTTGACATCAGGCATACGGCCGGTCGTAATACTTAATCAAATCATTTCACAACATGTATATAAAATGTTTTGCCGATCCTACTTAGAGTGGGATAAGGGCAGGAGAATGAAGAAACATTATCGTTTTGTATAAGTAAAATAAACATAGATACAGTTCACGACCTGGATGACAGGGAATCTAATAACCGTGTAGAGTCCACGCTTATAACGTGGTGGACTTCTATTCCTACAGCTCCTCCTATTAATGGAGCCGGAACCGGAACCGTATTAATTAAAAATCTAAGAAAGCCCACAAATGTAATAAGACTCTCTCCAATGCGTTTTTATCGAGTGTAAAATTTTTATTAAAGAATCTTGTGCCTAATATTTTTGAAATATATTGTAAATAATTTAATATCTCAAACTATCTAATCCACTAAAATTCTAAGTATCTTAATAAATTAGCGGTACGCATAATATTTACTTAGCAGTTCCAAAACTTAGTGTTCCCGAGTTTTGAAAGTTAGACGTGATTCTGTGACAAGCCGCTAAACCTCCTTTCCAAACTTTCTAACTTCGTTATATATACCTCTATGATAACAAGAGAATATAGTTTTATCGTAATAAAAAATTCAATTTTCTGTGAAGGCGTTTAATTTACTAATAATCTGAATTGAATCTCTCGATCGTATAATCCCTATGGTTTTTGTCAAATTTCAAGTTTTTAGTAGAACTGTTCTGTTAAAGTGAATTAACCTTCATCATACTTCAAAAAAGATTCAGGAAATTTCCAGAATAGAAGAAAACTTCGCAGAAGAAGAATATCCTGGCTTCAAAATTTGAGACAGTGTTACATCAAGAGTACCCGTACCCGTAAATCCATGATGGTTGCTAACCTCCGATAGGAGATGGCAGGAACAGAAGAAGAGAAGATACACTGAAAAAAAAAGAGTAATTGATATAAAAACATATACCAACACTCCGAGAAGATAATAATCATGAAACGAGGGATAAGGAAACCTGGTAAATGGCATCATCTTGGTTAATAATTATTATATAAGCATTAATAACAAAGTTTTTGAATTTAAACTATCGTGAGTAGTATTCATAGTTATTGTATAGAACCGGCTATACTCACGTCTTATTCTATCGGGTTAGCCCGACTAGTTTCGAACCCAACCGGGGCTCCTATTCATGAGCTCTTTACACGACGTTATCGCGGCGGGAAGGATAACGTTAGGATAACCTTCCCGCCCCTTAATCTTAATAAGAGCCCCGGTTGGGTTCGAAACTAGTCGGGCTAACCCGATAGAATAAGACGTGAGTATAGCCGGTTCTATACATTAACTAATAACAAAGTTGTATGTTGAAATTTTACTTAGAAAGAGTAATGTACATATAAAAGGTTATTATATAATTCATGATAAAACCTCACGAGAATAAAATGAAATCTGAATCGTGAAGTCGTAACTCGCTAATAGCATGGTAATTAGGATTTTGGCATTTTCAACGAAATGCGAAAATTATGACCGGGGTGTTGGTAGGCAACATTTTCCATTCCGCCTTCTCCATTACAAATTTACCAAATTTTGTTTTATAAATAGAAATGTAAATATATGGGACACTTACACACACGGTCATCCATTCTCAAAGTAACTTAATACTTATGGGTGACAGACAACTGGTAAATATATACATATATAGTTTTAAATACATACCTAAATACAAATATACAGCCAGGCTCGCAATACCAACATATTGTTTATAGAAAATGGCCCTAGACGCGAATCTAACTTGCGACCTGCGGTGCTGAAGGTAGGGTTACTGCCTACTACGCCAACAAGCCAGTTTATGTGTAAATATACGAGTATTACGTTAAAATTTCATAGTATTTGTAAACTGTAACTTTCAATTCCTTTTTTCTCATTGAACAATAAACAAACTAAAATAAAATTAAAATGTGTTGTTGCAATGTACAATAGTAGATATTTTCTTTTTCAATTGTTAATTATTGCTCTTAGAGCTATATAGGATTTACAACTTTCTTTGCGTAAAAAGTATTAGAGCTTAGACCAGACTGTTTCGGTAACGACTGTAAGGCATTTGAAGTATGGATATAAGTTTGTACTTTCACGGCGAATCCGCTAAACCAATAACGATGAAATTTGGCAAAATTATTCCTTATACACCGTAATATCATATAGGTTATACAAATACTATTAATTCTACAGGAATAGGATGACATTGAAAAGCGCCATCTATTTTCAACCTATCACGCGAACTTGTAAGTTTTTATAGATAAGTCATAGTTCTTTCCGAGGTTTGATCCGCCATTACAGCTCTATCATGATGACTGTGTGAAAGAATTTAATTAATGCAGATTTTTATGTAAGGAGAGTGAAATCCATTAAAATTTTCTTCGCAAATCTGAAGAATGGATTGATAAATAATTCATTGCTCCCGCATTACTTAGACTGAGTAGGCAATATTTCACATCGGCAGCAGCGACCCTCGCGTAAATGCGACATAAAATACAGTCGCGGTAATCCTATCTATTCGTGATTTATATAGAGTCAACGCGAAAATATGCCAGTTGCCACATGAAAATGAAAAAACCTTTAGCTTAGAATGCATTGTCTTAATTTAGAAACTTCAAAGATTGCTTTTTTCATTTTAAGCGCTTCAGTTTCTTATCTTTTACTTAACTGTACATAGCAGACGATTTCCTAACTTAATTATGATTTATTTAACAACTGCTTCATCTTGTATGTACCATTTTTTCAAAACATAAGGTTAAAGCTCGCTACCTAATGGGTAAAATTTTGCCACTTTTTTGTTGTTGAAAAAACAGGAAAAGTCCTACATAATAAAGAAGTTTGATTACATATAATTTAACAGTGTATTTTCGTTTATTTTTTAAGGAGTTTGGTAATTATTATAATACTTTACTAACTGTATTTTTGGGAGTATCCCTGGGTACAAAACTCCAATGGAGCACACACGTAACAACTCTTGCAGGGAAACTGAGTTCAGCGGCCTACGCTGTTCGAAAGATAAGACAATTCACAGACGTTGAAACAGCAAAACTTGTTTATTTTGCCTACTTCCATAGCATTATGTCCTATGGAATATTGCTATGGGGTAAATGCGCGGATAGTAAAAAAAAATTTGTTTTACAAAAAAGAGCTATACGTGGCATTTATAATTTAAGACCGCGTGAGGCCCTGCGAGAGAAGTTTAAGGAAACAGGTATTCTTACATTTGCTTCACAGTACATTTTAAGCAATTTAATTTTTGTACATAAAAATATAAAGAATTATAAAACGATAGGTGATGTATACAATAGACAAAGCAGGAACCGACATAAGCTTGCGTTTCCTGCTTTGCGCCTTGCAAAAGTGCGTAACTCGTTTGTGGGTTTTGGTATAAGATTCTATAATAAAATTCCGCAATCAATTTCAGCACTGCCATTACAGCAGTTTAAAAACACTGTTAAAAAGAGGCTGATACAGAAAGCCTACTATACTCTTGAGGATTATTTGGAAGATAAGAATGTGTGGATATAGCTCTCTTTGAACCTGTACAAGACAGTAACGACTTAATGTAAATAATATTAGGAATTATATTTTTTTAAAAGAGCAACCGCCGAGTTTCTTGCTGGCTCTTCTCGGTAGGAACAGCTTTCCGAACCAGCAGTAGAGTTGACGATTCAAAAGCACTTGTTTACAAGTTTATTTGAATAAAGAATATTTTGAATTTGAATTTGAATTTGAATATCTTTGTAACGTTCTCGCAAATCAATAATGTTAAGCTTAATTTTTTCTATGGGACTTGATATTTATTTGCTAAGGCGGACAAATTTATGTATGAATTAGCTAAAATTACTGTGTCAGAGAAATTTATAGACAATTAGTATATTCTCAGAATTGAATTAAATAAAAAAAAACTCATTTGTCAAAGCTATCGAGTGAAAAAATCTTATTATCTAGGAATATTTCATTAACTAAGACTCCGGTTGGCCACCTCGCCTAAGTACATTAGTGCACTTCACTAATTCCAGCTTACTGCTCCAGTATTTAGACTACCATAATTAAAGTACCAAAATGGACACGACTTAATTAATACAAAATTTGTTATAAAACATCAGTTATCATAAGCTATAATAGCCCAGCGGTGAGATCGTGTGACGGTCTCGAGAGGATCACTTAAGATGTGTTCAAACTCTTGGCAGAACCAATGAATTTTTCTGTTAGAACTTATGCGTCTAATAATTTATAATTGCAATTTATCACACCCTTTTTATTGAAGGAAAACATCGTGTGTAAACCTGCTTATCTCTAGATAAGTCCTTAAGAAATTTGGCAATATTGCGCGTAAGGGCGGTCTTCTTGATAAAATTGTCATCAACGACATAATGCAGGGGAAGACACCACGAGGGCGAATTCGAATGTGCCGGACAGACAAAATACGCACTATTCCCGACATCAGGATGTACGGGGCCATTCACGCTGCGAACAACAAACCCAGTTGGCGCAACATACTCCGCACAAAGTTATCCGTTGTAGGGATCAGCATTGAGGAAGACAACTCGAGCAGGAAAAGCATTACCTGTATTAGGTAATAACATTAAAAAATAGTTCATTAGTATGAAAGGACACTCGGCAAAGCAATTGAATTATCCGCGACGGTATTCCATTAGCCCGACGTAAGATGCCGGTCGGCCAGCGTGTCTAAGTGCATTAGTGTACTCGACTAATTTCAGCTTACTGCGCCAGTATTTCGACTAACATAATCAAAGGATAGTGTATAGTTTCTAAATGCGCAAATCCGTCCGTAATTTATCTATTAGTTGAGAATATAAAAAAATACGAAAATAAAAATTAAAATTACATTAAGAGTTTGCAATGCTTCATAAAATATAAAAGAAAATTTAAATTCAATTTCAAAATCTTTATTCAAGTTAATTGTAAACAGGTGCTTTTGAATCGTCAATTCTACTGCTGGTTTGGAAAGCTGTTCCTACCGAGAAGAGCCACCAAGAAACTCGGCGGTTGCTCTTATCAAAATAATTATTATAACAAGTTTCATTTAGTCATAAACTACATTGTTTATGGTGGAAGAGTCATATCCGCGCATTCTTATCATCTATATAATTCTCAACAGTATAGTAGTTAGTACTTTCAGTAGCAGCCTCTTTTTAACAATGATTTTAAACGGTTGTAATGGCAAAGGTAAATTGATTACGGAGTTTTGTAACAGAATCTTATACCCAAACCCACAAACGACTTACGTACTTTTACAAGACGCAAAGCAGGAGCTTATGCCCTTCTTTGTCTATATATCATCATATCTCTTGTTTTATAATTCTTTATATTTTATGTACAAAAACTAAAATGCTTAAAATATACTGTGAAGCTAATGTAAGAATATCAATTTCCTTAAACTTGTGTCGCAGGAATCACGCGGACTTAAATTGTAAATGCCAAATTGTTCCTAATTCTATTTTATTACTTCCTTAATTTTATTTGGGATCATATACAAAATCAAAATATAACATCAGACAAACGAATTCTAGGAAAGGAATATTAAGAATTCTGATATCCCTGTTGTCATGACGATGTCCCTTGGCAGCTGATTAGCGAGAACGATTTGTAATAAAATCCAATAGGTATAATATTAATGATTTTCAATTGCCGAAAGTATACTTATAAGAAAAACTTGAATTACGATGCCTGTGATTGTGTTTGTGATTACATTATGTTCCGTAGAATTAGCACAAACTACTTTTCTTTTCATTTGCAATATAATATAATATATAAAGCGTAGCTCCCTACGATCACCAAGCGCCATCTAGCGCGCAACACCAGTTGCCTCCGATCTCTCAAGGGAAGTGCATCTTGGCGGACGCGCACGCATTTTACATAAAGCAATATTCGATAATTCAGCACAAAGTTTAAAATCACTAAAAGCCTATGGATATATACATATAAAAAAGGGGATCCCCGAGGAAGATAATTCTGGAATAATAAAGGTGAGTTACGCTTTATCTTCCTTCACTCATTATTCATTATTCAATTTCTCATACACATTAATTTTGGCTTTGACCCAGTCAGGCAGAGTCAAATTATCAAGCCCTAAATGTATAAAAATATCATCCTCCTGCCCTTATCCCAATCTACGTGGGGTCAGCACAACATGTTATAAATGTTGTCACTTGATTTGGCTACGTACTTTACGACTAGCCGCTTGTCTGACGTCAAGTTACCTTAGTCTTATTTTGCGTCACCACGTTAAGATATGAGGGTGGTCTATTTTACTCAGAGGTATCCGTCTGAGTGTACATGGCAAATAGAAGTATAAATTAATAATAATAAATATATGTAGTTGCTTGTTGTTCTAGGAGCTGTAATAATGTAGTAGTGAGACCGTGCGACTCTATCGAAGGGGGCCACGAGTTCAAATCCTGGGCAGACTCCAATGATTTTTTCTGTTAAAACTTATGTATTGATCAATGCAATTTATCATATGCTTTTCTTCATAAAACCTGCATATCTCTAGAGAATTCTGGAGATATGTATGGGATACTAATTTGCATTGGAACAGCGTGGTGGATCGGCTCCAACCTTAGCTCGAATTTCACAATTGGCTATTTCGATTTTCGAAAAAAAATGGTGGCAAAGATTTTTTTAATTTTTAATTTTGATACACTTTTACTATTAAATTCGAATCTCTTTTAATAAAGTACGCCGCAGTAAAGCATTACTATTGCAGTATTTGAACACCGTTGCAGTGACAAACATTGAAATTGCTTGCGGTAAATTAACCCAAATTGTGTTGTACTTCTCTGATGACATTTAATTTAATGACCATTTATATTTAATTTGTATACACTTCATTCGTTACGAATTAAGCTATTTATTTTTTATTAATATTTGCTATTGAATAATTTTGTATCATGTCGTTTCGCAAATACTCGCTTATAGCATTAATATGAACTGAAAGTTTCTGATTATAAAGTTATTATATTAAAAAATTAAAAAGTTTGAGTTGTTGCCGGATTAGCGCTTTGTTGAGATTCTCAAGATTTACGTACCATATCCAGGTTTTTAACAAAAAAGGAAGCTACCTTCAACATGCCGCAATAATATTAAAAAAGTCCACTTATTATTCTATTTATGCTAGTTTAAGACAAATTATGTCAATTCCTTGAATAAGTTTTAATTTTATCAATGGTAGAGTCCAAAATAAAGTTTTGACAGTGATAAGTCAAAATTTAAAAGTCAGCCTTATATCTGTATTATTTTCCACAATAAGTGAGGTCTAAGAAACTGCGGAACACTCTTCAACAGTTTCTTAAAATTCCATTGACTTAAAACAGTTATTAAGTTTTGTTAATATAAGCTGGATGTATAAAGTCAATGTATAAAATGTGGTTAATTTTGAGATCCATTATATAAAATTAACGACTAGATAATTTTTCTATACTCTGCGATAAAAGAAAATATATGTATCGCTAAATGTATACTTGAATTTTTTCTTCCTTTTTCCGTACATAATTCTTTAAAATCGTAGTGATTTTAAAAACCACTAACACCACAACTATCACACTACATTAGCACTAGCAGATTCACTCCCAATCACAACAATCGTAAAGCAAGGAAAAGCTTTGGGATTTTTTGCTGGAGTCTATTTCATAATGATGCTTCGGTTACGGGGCGAAATAGTTGTTGAGATTTTTGTGTGCTTTTGTGTGTGTATATTTATGATTAAATAAAAAGTGACAAAAACTTAATATCACTTTAATATGTTTCAATTAATATGATAACTTTATACTTATATCGTTATATTAACATTCAAAAATTTAACATCTAGCATTCATTTCTGAGCTCAATTGTCAACAACCTTAGTCGGAATTTCCGGAATAGTCCAAAATTCAATTACAGTTGCGGGCTGGCGGCTTTATTAGCATAAGCCTTATCATGCGGCGAGGGTTATGCAATGTTCATAAATAAAGTCTATTGAATTCGTTTTGTGGACGAACACAATTGGTTTTTGTGTTATAATAGTGTTAGGTAAATGTTTGTATTTTATTCAGATGACTTACAATATAATGTATGTATAGCAATTATGTTTATTATATAAATGGTATTTATCTAGCCGTGTGGTATCCGGCTGAGTAGAATAGACCACCCCCATTACTTACCGAGGTGTCGTAAGAGGCAACTAAGGTAAGTTGACGTCCGAAGGTAAGTTAGGCAGGCGGCCGATCGTAAAATACGAAGTCAAATCATGTGACAACATGTTGTGCCGACCTCACTTAGAGCGGGATAAGGGCAGGAGAATAATGATATGAATGTTATTCATCGTATCACTGTTTACTTTATCGTTTTGATAAATGAGTTTCTAGTTTGAGTTGTTGTGGTTTTATAGTCATACTACACATATATTTAATTGGAAGGTTTGTGACATAATTTGTGTCTTTTTTTAATTACTGTACTTAATCAATGTAATTATTTACTTAATTAATTTTTTTATCCATTTTAACACCTCGGTTAATTGCCTCTTTAGGTGACAATAAGGCTGGCTCCTTTTGCGCACAAAGAATCAGCTTAGCGATTCAGCATTCAACGCTGCCAGCATTCTTGGGAACATTCCACGTGGGCATGATTTATATAGTCCTAGCGTATAAGTAATTTAAGATAGATATAACATGTACATTTTTGCTGTAAATAAAAAAATACTGGCTAAATTACTGTAGTAATCAGCTTAAATTATAATTAACTGTTCCTGTGGCTACTGTGTTCCAGTGTAACTGAGCCCGGGGATTTTCTAGCATAAAAAGCATATGTTGCTTCAAAACGTCTTCTATCTTCCAGTGAATGTCTTAAATTGGTTAAACAGTACCGGATAATACACTATTAACTAAATTTAACTATGTGTTACTATAAGCTGTACAAAAATCTGTTCAGTATATTTTGAGAAAATCGGTCACACAGAGACAGACAGGTTTTTGGGACTTGTTTTTATTATATGTATAGATTGTCAGAGAGAGAAGGGTAGATGAATAATTATGAGAATAAAAATATTATGATATTAACAAAGAGTTACGTTGAGTTATAGAAGTCTATACATTTTGTTGTCTCTCTCGCTTTATATTAATTATTAAGGATGGATAATATTAGACAACCGCCGTATGGTATCCGGATGAGTAGGATAGACAACTCTCTTTCTTACCGAGGTGTCGGAAAATACGACTAAGGTAAGTTGACGTCAGGCAGGTGGCTGGTCGTAAAATTTCTAGCCAAATAATGTTACAATATGTTTATAACATGTTGTGCCGACCCTATTTAGAGAAGGGATGAGGGCAAGAGAATGATGGGTAAAATTAGACAAGTTTGATATTTTTAGTTTTTATTATCAAGAATCGTATTTATCTCTTTAAACTTTTATTTTTTTATGAAGTAAACATATTCTTTATGTGGAGTTTATAATCGAAGTAAATTTAAGACTGGAGTTTCGAACCACACCAACTTGGCTCCGCTCCATGACAAATAGTCAGAACGAATTGTGCATAACATAAAGTTTCTTCTGGCAACTTTATGCTGTCCAAATAGTATATACCTAGATTTCAGTTCTTGTTTTGATGATCTAACTGTTTTGATGTCCCATATGGATTTATGTTTGTGACAAGACCTCGATTTTTAAGAATTTGAAGGGTCAAAAGGTTATATAGATAGGATATATAGATAGAATCAAGATAGAAAAATATCTTGATTAATATATGTACTAATCGAAATTAAAAAATCCTAACTCAATAATTATTTTTACAAATTTTGAATTTTATTAGCCATTTATCATAAAAAATTTCTTTAAATTATTATAATCATTCTCTTACCCTTATCCCACTCTAAGTGGGGTCGGCACAATGTCTTCTTCTTCCATTCTCCTCTATCACATATTTATAAAATAAAATAAAATCAAAGTATTTACATTAAGTAGTTTTAAGTTATTACATAACAATTTTAATTATTTTATTATTGTAATTCAGTTTTAGTTAACCATTTATATTTATATTTATATTTATTTATTTATGTACCATAAAAAATGTTGGAAAAAAAACATAATTGGTAAAAAAAAGTGTACAAAAGTCAACTTATCCCTATGACCATATTTCTCACGTAGAAATTAAATAGAAATAAATATATCAAAGAACGAAGAATATTACCTATTTCACAAATAAATTTCCTGCAAAGTATAGGAAATTATTTGAGAATATTTATATCTTAATTTTTATGGCGTTAAAACTGGATAGTGATATAAGTCTAATTGTTATAATAATACTTAGGAGCAAACATCAAAGCTATAATGTTTTTTAGTAATACGCGCAACGTTAGCCAAAAATGTTGATTAATTTGCGTTTGAAAACATTAAATCATAATATTATCAGTTTTATATTTTTCCTAATGAAGATGGTATGACTTTATAAACTTTCAGTTTAATTTTTCATCAGCAGGCTGTTTTAATTAAGCGTTTGAGATATTTCCTCTTGCAGCTGAATCAGTGGTTGCTTCTTTAAAAATATTTGACGATTCAAAAGTACTGGAAACTTAAAAGAGGCTGAGCACTAAAATACAGAATATGTTAAATTTGAACGTGAATATGTCATCAGAAGTTGCTCTATTCAAAGTTTAGTTAATTGTTATATTAAATTGCTCGATTCAGATTCTAAGCGCAGTATCCAAATTTTAATTAAGTTTGATGTTTTGGAGCTGTGATGGCCTAGCGGTGCGACCGTGTGAATCTCTAGAGACGATCATGGGTTCAAACCCAGGCAGACACCAATGAGTTTTTCTATTAAAACTTATGTGTCTAATTGATAATTGCAATTTATCACACGCTTTTCGGTGAAGGAAAACATCGTGAGGAAACCTGCATATCTCTAGAGAATTCTGGAGATATGTGTAACCTACCAATCCGCATTGGAGCAGCGTGGTAGGTCTTAGCTCCAATCCTTCTCTCTTATAACGGAGAGACCTCTTCTCCTATTCCCAGCAGTGGGATAATAACAGGCCGCTACTTTACTTTTTTTTTTCTTTTGATGTTTTAATGTATACCCGAGTTTGGCTCACTAAGAAAAGAATTTGTAAATCTACGTACGTGTGAAATTTACCTTTACTATGACGAGTTTTTGCGAGCTTAAAACCGTTTACGAACTTTTGATTGTTTCTGTGCTTTCGTTGTTTACTTTTTCGAGAATTCGACATTGGAATTAAATTGAAACTTTTTACATTAAGACTTTCAAGAGTTAAAAAGGTTTCGTGAAATGTCGTCCTTTTTCAATTTTATTATTATGTTGCTTGTAGTAAAACAGAAACTTAAAACGAGTAAATAATTTTTTATTTATAAACAATTTATTTTTAGAAATATTTAAACCTTTTTTTATATTTTTATTTGATAATGAAATTAATTTATTTATAAAATAATTAATGGATAAGGAATATAATACCATTAAAACTTAATTAGGATAATAATTAAGAACTTGCAGTCTTATTTATAAATAATAATAAATATAGTATAACTTTTTTCATTTATTACAAATTCAAATTCAAATTCAAAATATTCATTATTCAGTGGACTGTTTACAGTACTTCTGATTCGTCAAATGTTTTTAAAGAACCTACCGCTGATTCGGAAGTTTGCTCCTACCGAGAAGAACCAGCAAGAAACTCGGCGGATAATCTTTTTAAAAGGATATCTTTTCTAGGAAAGCAATGTAAACAAAACGAAAAAAATACGCAGCAAGACGATAAAATAAAAAATGATAAAGGACAGAGATTTCAATTTTAGAAACAATTAAAATTTAAATTAAGTAATATTTAATAATTTTCCTCCCTAATTCTAGCTCGAGGCAACGTAACGATCTGGGGAAATGCAAGATTCAATTTGGCCTTGATAGCTAATTTATTCCCCCATCGTGTAGACGTGCTCACTGAAATGAAAATAAAAAGCAAAAAAAAAATGTTTGTATTTACCTGTGTATATTTGAATGTTTCTGGTCTGTTATCTTTATTGCGTTTGTTTATGTAAAGTGTCACACAAAGTCATTAAATTCAGCTTATGTTAAATGGTAACCGAAAATCATCGATTTTGAGTCCTTAATCTATGCCAAAAAATAGTGAACGCCAACAATTGAAACATAAGGCCCCAACGATCAAATTTTCTTCTTGAGCGTTATAAAGAAAATTAAATATTCTAATTTACTTTTGATTTTTGAAGTTAGACTGAAAAGTTTCTATGTGATCACATTTACGTGATATACTGTAATGACCAATGGATGTCTGGGTTTCAAGTTAAGCTATTAATTTACTCCATTGTAATCTTTAGTTGTTTATGGACACTTCTCTGTTAACAATAAGAAGCACCCAGATGGCATTTTATTTATTTCTTGTTTAGACTGACATGTGTTGATACGTTAAAAATAAATAGGTATATCAATTATATGTTGGTCTTATTCTTTTATATTTACTACAACATATTATGAAATTGAAATAAAATTAAAGTGAAATTGAAATTAAATTGAATTCCATTCCACGTGGGCATGACTTATATGATCGTAGTGTGTAAGTAATCTTAGATAGAACATAACTTGTACATTTTGGGTGTAAATAAAAAAAAATGAATTGAAATTGGAATGAAACTTAAGTTGCAATTGAAATAAAATGAAATTTATTAAAGAAACTATACAAATGCACTTATACAATGGCAAAGACGACACTGCGAAAGTAAAAACTGCGTTGCAGATTTCAACGCCCGCCTTAAAATTATAATTAAGCAACCAACAGTAAAGTATAACTAAACTAAATTATGTAACTATTTTAATATTTAATAAATATTAGTAATTAAGAAATGAGTTTACATGATCATATTTCTTTGATACATTGATTTTACAAAATGATAGTGTAAAAGAATGAAGGAAAAAAAAATTCATTGTCTGCAGATTATGCGAATATCAAACGAGCAAAAGATAAAAACTCCCCCTGCTTACCGTAGGAATCCATTTCCAAGTTCAACAGATCTTTTTATTCGAGTTTTTTCCACGAGTAACAGTTTTGGTGGCATTTTTAAGGAACATTAACAAAGTTTCCTCGTTTAACAACTTTATGAAATTATAAGAGAAAAAGATTAGATGCATTTAGTAGAGATAATGGTCGAAATCTCGACAGCTTTTGGCAGTGTTAATTTTGCTTGTTCACCCTCAACTTTAACGGTAGTATAGGCTGTTTAAGTTACGCTATTTTGCTTACGCACTTCATTAAGTTGGAATAGGAGGTCTGTCTAATTAGGATGCTTTCTAAGTTGTATTAAGTTACGAGTTGTGTTTGTATATTATTTTATTACGTTCCGAATTTGATTTATCTTTGTTATGAATTAGTGCCCGCTGTTCGTATGGTTGGTTCGAATTAGGAAAGGTTTATTCAATTAAAAGCCATATGTTATTTTAGATTTTAGTGTACTAAAAATTTCCTAGGTATTTTTTAAATTAAGAATGCGCTATGAATATTTTTCTCTACGAATGTGTTATTAGACAAAGATAGATCTACCCTCTCATGTATTTATTGTGACACTCTCACTTACAGGCCTACACTATGACTTTCCTACTCTAGTATAATAACTCTATGGGCATGACCATTAAAAAAACCTGAATCGGTTAACTCTAGCTAGGTTTTATTTAAATAATGTCGTTTATTCCCTGTTTTCAGGCATTGAAAGACTGCTAAAATATAAATGGAATACAAAGATTATTTTTGCTGTCACTTATAAAGTTTTTATAGCTAAGTGGGGCACGGGCGTACTAAAAAAGTCAAAATACTCGGGTATTTTGACTTTTCATCAAGTTCCAGAATTCACCATCTATTTTTCTTTTTTTAAATATTTTTTATATATTTCAAAAAATTACCAAGATAGGCTCGGTTTCCCAGATACTAATATCGTATATCAGATACTAATATATATCGTTACAAATCCTGTAATAAGCTATCGCAGTTTACTCGTATAGCTCAAGATATATATAGAAAAACAATTCCTTTTATAAAGTTCTCTCCAAATACTTGCAGTCCTTTGATATCCGCTTTCTCTTTGACTGCAAGGTTAGGATGCTTTACTATTACTAAACTACTATACTACGAATATATATTACTGTACTAGATGTTCAATAATACCTAAGAAGCAATCATGCGAGTTTAACTTCATTGCGATGTATACAGTGGATTAAACATTGACTTATGCACTGAAATGAAATACGTATACCTAAATAATCTATACTAATATATATAAAGCTGAAGAGTTTAGTTTGTTTGTTTGATTATTTGAACGCGCTAATCTCAAAAACTACTGGAACGATTTGAAAAATTCTTTGAGTGTAAGATAGTCCATTTATCGAGGAAGGCTATAGGCTATATACTCGTAACATCACGCTAAAATGAATAGGAGAGGGGCAGCAAAAAATATTACGAAAAATGCAACATTTAAAGCTTTCCTTGATACGCAGATTTCCTCACGATGTTTTCCTTCATCGAAAAGCATGTGATAAATTGCAATTATCAATTAGACACATAAGTTTTAACAGAATAACTCATTGGTCATCACTCACTCACTCAATAACAGAATAACTCACGGGTTGAAATCCCGGGTAGGCACCCGGGATTTCAACCCGTGACCCCTCGGAAGGTTTACATGGTCACATTGCTGGGCCATCACAGCTAATGGTCAGCATAGTTGCCTTCCACTCTTAATTAATTCCATATCAAAAATTACCTCTCCGTTCGGTATGTTGGAACATGAAAAAGGATAGATAAATAACCAAATGTTCAAATTTATAATATCAGTATGGGCGTAAACATGTTCAAAATTTACAGCACGACTAAAATCCTAAACGAGTTTGTTCATTAGTTGTCGCAAATAAGTCGCAAACTTTCTCTAATTATATCGTCGAGTTGGGAATTACCATTTGTACCCAAAGCTCTACGAATAACAATTTCGAGTAGTAAAAGGTTCCGTGTAACGACATAGTCAGATTTAAATAGTATTCTGTGTAATATTCTTTGCACAGGTCGCTGGTTTTTCTTTCTTTAAAGAAAACAGATGATTAAATCTGGAATCATAGAGATTAGGAGAATAACAAAAATGACTAAATACATCGATTTCAACATCCTCCTGCCCTTATTCTTGGGATAATCTCGAGGCAATTGATACATCTGGTACTCCCGATGCATCGTCTAGCGGAGGGTCAGGAAGGTAATGGTTATACTGCCATAAGCTGGTCGCCAGAGCCTCGTCGGTTTATATGCAGGGTGCACCACGAGCAGGTGAGCTTGGCAATTGAGGAAGCTGATTGGGACTATCTTCTCTCTAAATATAGCCCCCTTATAACAACATAATTCTATTATAACTTTTGTAATATCGGCCAGTCTGGCTAGGTCAGTTTACTAAGAGAAGGAAGTAGGAAGAAGGCCCCGATCCAGAGGTGGCGCACTCTGGGGTTCAGAGTTGTGGCTGGCGGGGATGGGGGCAATGTGAACAACGGCATCCTGTCTCCGCCACCAGCAGCGTCTTGGAGCACTCAGGTTGTTCTAGTCGGTGCGAGTCCAACATATCCGTCGCCTGTCCCCGTCGCCGGTATCCATAAGGGGATTTTTTGCTGTATAAAATAGCATTGGGATATTTTTTTTTATCAGGACAACCCATTATGGGTCGTCACCGACCGACGGGGACGAGCAGCGGGTATGTCGGACTCTCACCGACTAAAAACCTAACAGTGCTCCACCACGCTGCTGGTGGTGGGGACAGGGTACCATTGTACACAATGCCCCCCATCCCCGCCAGCAGCAACTCTGAACCCCAAAGTACGCCACCTCTGGGTCGGAGCCTCTCTAACATTGGGATAATAACACGATGTTACTTTAACTTTTTATAACAATGTAAACGCTTTAGGTAATATAAAGTTCATTAGTGGAGTGAGCTATAAATACAAGCTTGTGCGCCGTAAACCTCAAGTAAACCGCATAACATTAAGTTGGAATTAGCCCCAAACTGCTGTTGCGATGTTGCTTCCGGAACTTTAAAATGGATCTAATAAAACGTTTTATTTAACTTAACTTACTTCAATTATCTAGCTATTTCATCAACAGAGATGATGATTTCTAGCTTCGAAAGGTCCGATTTATGTGTTATTAGAAGAAGAAGAAGAATAATTTTATTGCACAAATAAAATACAAAGTAAAAAGAACAAGACACATAGATAATAAAAACAGTTAAATGTGCAAAGGGCGGTCTTATCACACTGTTGTGATCTCTTCCACACAACCCTTTGAAAGAGAGGATCTTTTGTATAATCCACGGGTTAGCAAATGCACGCAGATAAGGATGTAAAAAATATAAATATAGGTATAAATAAAAACAAATAAATAGAGAAAAATAAACCAAAAATAGAAAAAGCAAAAAAAATCGTTGTAATGCCAGTGCGAATCATCCTTAAAGTGACAAAAAAAAATCCTTCACACGAACCTTACATATGGTTAGTGAACGAGATTTCCGAACTTCAGATGGAAGAGCATTCCACAGTCTTATAGCTTTAACTGTAAATGAGTCATTTATTCTATCTATTTGAGCTGCATTATTTGAGTTGTCTGTCTCGAGAGCGAAGATGAAGATAAATAGAATAGTTAAGAAGGAAAAGCGTTCTTTCAGGTAAAGCGGTGCATAGGGAAGAAAAAGAGTTGTATAAAGAAGTGAAAGCATATGTAGGTCACGTCGCTGCCATATCGGAAGCCACCTGAGCTGAGCGCGAATTTGTGAAACATGGTCGAGCTTCCGCAATCCAAATATAAATCGACAGCCATACCAGTATACCAGTTTCATCGTCAAATTATTTATTGTGACAGTTACTCACATACGGGCCTGCCTATAGCTCTCCTACTCTAGTATAATAACTCTAAGGTTCAAACTCACTCTCATTATTCATTTGAACAATTGTCATTTCATCAGTTGTCAAACATTAAGTTTAAATTCAAATTCAGAATATTCTTTATTCAAATAAACTTTCAAACAACTGCTTTTGAATCGTCAGCTTCTACTGCTGGTTCAGAAAGCTGTTCCTACCGAGAAGAGTCAGCAAGAAATTTGGCGGTTTAAAAATATAATTCTTATCACTATTTACATTTAGTCAGTACAGTCTTGTACAGGGTCAAAGAGTAGCTATGTCCACGCATTCCTATCATCTAAGTAATCCTCAATAGTATAGTGAGCTTTCTGTATTAGCCTTTTATTAATAGTGTTTTTAAATTGCTGTAATGGAAAAGCTAAGATTGAGTGCGGAATTATATTCTACAATCTTATATCTAACCTGCTATAATATAGCGCTAAATGAAAAAAATATATAAGATAAGAGCACTAGTGATTGACCATTTACTAGTAGTTGACTCTTTGTATGAAATTTTAAATAATAAGCGTTTTGTTTGTTGTAGCTAATAAAAAAAATATTAATTGGTAATATTAAATTTATATATTGAACAATGGGCTACAGTTTTGAGCTTTTGGGCAGTTGTTAATATATGGGTACAGGTAATTAAAAAAATATTTTTTATTAACTACAGCAAACAAAACGCTTATTATTTAAAATTTCATACAAAACGGTCAACGGTACATAGTCAATTATTAGTGCCCTTACCTTATATTCTCGATACAGGGTAAATTCTAATTGAAACATGACAACTACAGTAGATTACGTCATAGTAATTCAATTGAACTGAGTCTCGTAACTTTGACCTAAGCTATATTATTTTTTTGTCGATGGAGAATAGGCAGAAATTGAATAAAATTTGTATAACCGTAAAATGGAATCATTCCAAGGCTCGTATCCGGGCCTAACTCGTTGAATTTTATGCGTGGTACAAAAACATTGAAGTGATATTATTATATGCGTCCACAAATGCCTAGTCGATTGAATACCACGCGTGTGAAATAACCTCCTATTAAAATTGTATTGCTTCGAAGTCTTCTCTTTTAAGACAGTAACAACTAAATGTAACTAGTAATAAGAATTATATTGTTACAATATGTATCAAATACAACCCCCTTCATATCATTGGTCGATAATATAAAAAACATGGTAAACGTGATTATGTTTCATTGAGTTGTTGAGAAAGAGATTAAATAGGTTGACTTTGGGAAAATTGCTTCTTATTGTTGTATAAGTGTAAAGGAGAAATATCGTTGGTTTTTATAATATTTTTAAAAGACAAACCGTCGATTTTTTTCCTGGCTCTTCTCGGTAGGAACAGCTTTTTGAACCAGCAGTAGAGTTGACGATAGAAAGCACTTGCTTATCGTACAAGTTTAATTAAATAAAGAATATTTTGAATTTTTTTGAATTTGGATTTTTATGGGAGATAATCTGAAAATAAAGCATACCATATATAACAGTCCTTTAAATTTTGACAAAACCCAATAACCTTGCCAGCTCTTTTATTTGGCCTGACAGAAATTAGACCACCAAAATAGCCGGTACGTTTACTTTTATACACTTTTATTATAGTCAAATCAGCGCCCTTTTTTAGGTTACTAATAATTTGGGTTATAAATTAGTAGTAAACTTATTAACCCATCCAGCTAAGTTAAATGCTTGTGTTAGGTGTTTACGTCGGTAGTGTAATGGCCGGGATTCGAATCCACGTCCGATCGCATCGATCGCAAGTCCATTACCCTAACCATTTCGCTACCGCCGCTTCAATTTACAACTCGAGTCAAAAAAACTATAGTTTATAACATAATTCTTAAATACTAACACTTAAATGATAACACAAAACTAAAACGCTTAAACATATTAATCTACTGTGTATTTACAGATTATATGTTATAAAGCGATATTATATATGTCATATCTGCGATAGCTCAACGGTGAGAACGTGTGGTGTTTACTAAGGGATCGCGGGTTCAAACTTTGTGAATCAACTTATGATATATTCAATTCATCACATGGGTTAGGATGAAATAAAGCATCCTTAACAAACCTTTATACTGGGTTTAAGGAGGATTCTTCTGTGAAAGGAGAGAAGTATTAAGAAAAGAAGGCCTTCGCTAAATGATAATTGAAATGGTACTTTCCATTTAAATATATACAGAGATTACTTATATGAGAACTTGTTATCATTATTATTTTCATTAAGTATGATGCAATGAATTTTATTAAGGTAAACGATTATGCGTATTTAATACTATTTAAATTCGCGGCATATAATTTATGTATTAAATTTTTTATTTATTTATTTATTTTATCTATAATTATTAATAATAAAAATTAGAAAATATTTTTTAAACAATCATACGCAAAAAATTAAGGCAATTTCTTTTTTTAATCTCGAGTGTAACTTAATATTTAACCTAATATTTCCATTACCAGCTAGAACTTTCAAGTTTTTGGTGTCAATTTATCCAGTCCGTAACTCCAAAACATAAAGTTAATTAAGATCCATCAGCTGTCTAGTTAATTTATCAAGATCTTTACGCTCCAAAAAATATGCCTTAATTGACATAAATATTGCGAAAACATAATAATACTAGCTGTGTCCGCGACGTCGCCCGCGTGGAAATCAATGTGTCACATAGTTTGTCCAGGCGTGAATGCCGACCCTGCGGGACCTCTAGGAAAAGAAGTAATCTCATCTATCTTCCAGTAAAATTACTATCAAAATCGATTTAGCCGTTACGGAGAATCTACTATTAACCTAAACGTTCCTCATGAAGTGCACGATTAAATTATACGTAAACTATATTAAAATCGATCTTAGACAGACAGATCACAGATTTTGAATTTAAATTTTGAACGTAAAAGTAGCTAATATGAGTTAACCATAAAGGATAGAAATATGCTGTCGCGGACTTTTTCATAGTGTTTTTGTCTACGATTCTCTACTACATTAATTTATTGTATTGTTGATGGTTTATGTAGCGTACGAGATTAAACTCCTAGGAGGTGTATACTTTTTACAGCGACCTCTTAAAAACAATTTACATAAAATCGTAATGTACTATTAACATAACCCTTCCGGAAGTAATGCACTACCCTTTAGTAAAAATCGTACAAAAATATATTCAGTAAATTTTGAGAAAACCAATCACGATCAGACAGACAATTTTTGGAGTTTTTTATAACAATTATGTTTTTTATAACAAGGATGCTTCAATCCACGACATAGGATAAAATAAATGTTGTCCTTGGTCAAGATTGTATGTACCACTACTATACAAATAAAAATATGCAATTTTTACACTTTTAACGGTTAAATTTGTCACCACTAAATGTAATCACTAGTATATTAGTATAAACTTCATTGAAACAACTGGGATCCAAATAAATTTAATATTTCTTTTTTGATGTATAAACGAAAAATAAGATAGAAATACTAAAATTTTGCTTTGATAGAAATATATTCGGCATTCCCAGTTTTGAATATACTCCGATTCTAACTTTATTGAATATCGCCCAATGATTCTTTTGAATCAATTATATTAATATTGATTGTTTGATGAAACACTTGAAAGAGTGCCGGTCGGAGTATGAAATGTTTATTGAATTGGAAAATTGACTTTTATTAACTGAGGGAGAGTGGGGTGCAGGGCTAAGCTTGATCTCCCTCCCTGTCTGGTATACTCTTAGCAATGAATCGACTAGATTCAAGTCAATTGCTGGATAGCGGTATAACTTTTAGTGTCTGATCCAAATCACAATTTAGAATTACAGATAAGTATTTTATAAGCTGTGATAGCCCAGCTGAGAGACCATGAGACTCTCTAGAGATGATCGTGGGTTCGGATCCCGGGCAGTCACCAATGAGTTTTCTTTAATAGAAAACTCATTGGTGACTGCCCGGGGTGACTGCTTATGTGTCTAGTTGACAATTGTTTTGCGTTCTGCTTATGTGTCTAATTGACAATTGACGCTTTTCGGTGAAGGAAAACATCTTTTTATCAAATTCAAATTCTAAATTTTCTTTATTCCAGTAAACTTGTTTGGAAAGCTGTTCCCACCAAGAAGTCTTCCACTCTATAGAGCCATCAAGAAACTCGGCGTTCGCTCTTTTCAAAATTGATACTTTGACTAGTTACATAAGTCATTACCATCTTGTACAGGGTCGGACAGTAGATATCCACGCATTCTTATCATCTAAATAATCAACAGTATAGTAGGCTTTTTGTATCAGCCTCTCTTTAACAGTTTTTTTAAACTGCTGTAATGGCAAAGCTTAATTGATTGCGGAATTTTATTATAGAATCTTATACCCAAACCCACAAACGACTTACGGACCTTTACAAGGCGCAAAGCAGGATCCCCAAGCCTATATCGGTTCCCACTTTATCTATTATATACCACCTATTGTTTTATCAACCAACAACCAACCAATCACACGTATTTCTAGAATACTAATCATCATCTTCCTGCCCTTATCCCACTCTAAGTGGGGTCGGCACAACATGTTTTAAACATGCTGTCACATGCGTTTTTAGGACCGGCCGCCTGCCTGACGTCAACTTACCTTAGTCGTATTTTACGACACCTCGGTAAAAAGGAGGGTGGTCTATTCTACTAAACCGGATACCACACGGTGGGTCGACTTACCTTAGTCGCCTTTTACGACACCTCGGTAAGAAATGAGGGTGATCTATTCTACTCAGCCGGATACCACACGGCGGGTCGACTTACCTTAGTCGCCTTTTACGACACCTCGGTAAGAAATGAGGGTGGTACTATTCTACTTAGCCGGATACCACATGGCTATAGAATTATATCATATTAAATTCTATAATTCTACCAAAACTTTTGTTCTTCGTAACACCTAGTGAATGCCAACAAAAATTAGTATAATGTCATATTGCTTGCGAAATTTATGGACGGGATTAGGCTCGCCATATTTTACGTCTCATAAAAGATCTAATGTGAAATATGGATCTCTTAGGGTAATGGGTAAACGATGATTGCTTACCTATTTCTTTGCAAAATTCCTGAATATTACAGAGGTAATATAGGAAGAGCTTTTATTGATATTAAAGATTAAACCTGTCATATATTTTTATCATAAACGATATTAAACAAAATTCATTCCCTGCAGGAAGTTAAAGTAAAACATATTAGCTAAAATTTAAGTCTATAAAATAGTGTCCCTGAATTATTGAATATTTTAGTGTGTGGTGTTTGGCTGAGTTTTAAAAACACTATTAAAGAGAGGCTGATACAAAAAGCCTACTATACTGTTTAGGATTATTTAGATGATAAAAATGCGTGGATATAGCTACTGTCCGACCCTGTACAAAATAGTTATGGCTTAATGTAACTAGTTATGAGAATTATTTTGAAAAGAGCAACCGCCGAGTTTCTTGGTGGCTCTTCTCGGTAGGAACAGCTTTCCGAAGTAGCAGTAGTATTGACGATTCAAAAGCACTTGTTTACAAGTTTATTTAAATAAATAAAATTTTGAATTTGTATTTATATCAGTTGCACACCCCATTATAAAGAAAGAAAACATCAAATAAAAATATCTCTGTTTCGGATTACTTACTGAAATAGTACTGAGTAAATCTTAAAAATCCAAAGTACACTTAATTTTGTCATTTCAGTAATGAGGAGTTTTTCTCAGAAACCACTTTTACTCTCAATATACAAGCTTTCTTGCAAACATGAATCACTTTAGATTGCGACGCGACAAGTAAGAAGTGGGTCAGCTTCAGATCAGGCTCGCTCTTGCCATTATGGCTGCCTACTTCAACTCAAGGGCTCTTAATTCTTCCCTCAGGCGAATTTTTATGGTTGGCAGCTCGCTGTGTTCAATATAATTCCTATTTGTTATCTCGTTATATAATATATATCAACAATTAGATGTATCCTCCGCTTTATTCGCACCAACTTTAGTGTTACAATTAAAAGCCGTGTGGTATCCGGCTGAGAAGAATTGACCACCTTTTTTTCTTACCGAGTTGTCGTAAAAGGCGACTAAGGTAAATTGACCTCAGGCGGACGGCCGATCTATCACCACAATAATATAGTAGTATTGTAATCACAAATTTACAGATTAGAAACAACATCAAAAAGAACTAGCTTCTGGTACCTTTGTAAATGAGATTAAAAAGACTACAGACTGATAAGTGACTTATAAAGTAGAAATGAGGTCTACTCCATTTCTCGTCGCTTCATTCGCGCCGACTTTAGTGTTGTTTGTGTGATTATGTAACATTAAAATCTGTACTATTATGACTCATATATCATAACTCAATTATATAATATTTTTTATTTTATAGGAATAATTGGTATCTGTATATAAAGACATGTTACAAATACAGATTAGAAACAACAAAATAAAGAACTTCTGGTCTTTTTAAATGAGATCAAAAAGACTACAGACTAATAAGTGACTAATATTTTAGTATAAGTGTACTTCATTGAATTATCTCCATAAGAAACTTCAAATCGCTTTTTTTCTGCGTTCAGAAATGAAAATGATTTAGGAAAACCAAAAAACAACAACAATATTTTATTACTAGTGCAGATTAAATATCTTTATTGTTGTTTATATGTCATTATCTTCCTACCCTTATCCCACTTTGAGTGGGGTCGGTACATGTTATAAACATGCTGTCACATGATTTGGCTGCGTTATTACGACCGGCCGCCTGCCTGACGTCAATTTACTTTAGTCATATTTTACGACACCTCGGTAAGAAGAGGGTGGTCTATTTTACTCAACCGGATACCACACAGTGGGTCAACTTACCTTAGTCGGCTTTTACGAAACCTCGGTAAGAAATGAGGTTGATCAATTCTGCTCAGCC
Source organism: Morpho helenor (assembly GCA_029227775.1). NCBI lineage: Eukaryota > Metazoa > Arthropoda > Insecta > Lepidoptera > Nymphalidae > Morpho > Morpho helenor. The sequence goes on from JARGCU010000006.1 coordinate 9,950,471, forward strand.
GGATACCACACGGCGGGTCAATTACCTTAGTCGCCTTTTACGACACCTCAATAAGAAATGAGGGTGGTACTATTCTATTCAGCCGGATACCACACGGCGTATTGTTGTTTATATGTAATGAATGGAATACCTTATTACACAGGTTTCAACCAAACGAAGCCATAAATAAGAAAATTAAATTAATTACAAGTTAAAACGCCTTGCGAACCTCAATACTCAAATAACCTAAAAGCGTAAATTAAATTACTTGATTAATGAAGTTGTGAGATTAAAAAACTTTTCTTTTGACAATAAAACTCGAATTAGAAAAACAAGCGAGCGGGAAAGAAGTTTAACAATTTATAAAATACTTTACGTCTGAACGAGAAAAAATTGGATTAAGCTACAATGATCAAAAATAAAAAAAAGTATGGAAACAAACAATTATTTTCTTCGAAGTTCTCGTTTGAATGAAATGCTTGTTATGAGAGGTGTGAAGGTCGAAATTGTTTTATGCTAATAAAATGAATGCTTGCCACGAATTGATTCAACAGTAAGGAAAGCTTATTGTATTTGTTTATAATTTTCGTTATGTGATAAAATGAAATAAGGCTGTTGTGGGAAGTAAAATATTAGCTTAATATAGTATCCTAGTTTATGTATAGAAATTGACAAAAATCACGTCTTATTTTAACGGGTTAGTCACATTAGTTTCGAGCCTATCCGGGGCACTTATACATGAGCTCCTCACACGGCATTATCGCGGCTCGTGCCGACAGGAACAGTTCCGTAACGTGAGTTTACGTAACCAGTTTCTATACTTAAATGATTATTACTCACGATAGTTTAAATATCTAGATAGTTCTAAATATCACGATAGTTTAGAATATAGATAGATCTAAATATCACGATAGTTTAGAATATCTAGTTTCCTGTTTGTGGCAATGTGTACAACGGTATTCTGTCCCCACTACCAGCAGTGTGATGGAGGACTGTTAGGTTTTAAGTCGGTGAGAGTCCGACACACCCGCCGCTCGTCCGCGTCGGGCGGTGATGAGCCATAATGGGTTTTCCTGGCACAAAAAAGTTTCTTGTTAATCCTATATAAAAAAAAACTACTTAAAAATAGCAGCTAATGTTATCTTATCCTAATAAAAGGCAAATGTCACTTCTCTCTGTTTAAAGGAAAGGAATGTAGGAAAGAAATGGACTTTTACCATACAACTCAATGTAGATTGGCCGATTAAACATATCCCACGATTTCTCTGGGATATGCACGTTTCCTTAAAATATTTCCTTTCACCGTAAAATTTTGATAAAAAATAAGCGAAAAATAAAATATGTCAGACTAATGCTAATAAGAATATAAAAAATGTTGATAAAATTTCCCGACTTTCAGAACAGAATGTAACAGAAACAGAATGGAACAGAAATGTAACTCATGATTGTGCAAAACCAGAGCATTTAATTTAAAGTATTTGAACACAAGTCGACGCTAAGTGCTGGTTCAGATAATGGATAATAAGGTGTGTTAATAAGCTTTTCATTATTATTTTATTATATTATTATATAGATCTCTTGAAAGGATTGAACCCGTGACCCAGTAAACTCTCGTTCTTATTGTGTATATACGTGCAGCAGCGAATTTTCTAAAAGCAGTCTCTGATGTGACTGCAATTTTTTTAACGTACAATAACACATTTTATTTCTAAAATTTTAGTTTCAGGATCAGAAAAATCCAAATGGTAACTATTAATATTACAATTTTGTAACTAATAACGCCGTGTGGTATCCGGCTGAATAGAATAGTACCACCCTCATTTTTTACCGAGGTGTCGTAAAAGGCGACTAAGGTAAGTCGACCCGCCGTGTGGTATTCGGCTGAGTAGAATAGACCAACCTCATTTCTTACCGAGGTGTCGTAAAAGGCGACTAGGGTAAGTTGACCCACCGTGTAGTATCCGGTTTAGTAGAATAGACCACCCTCGTTCTTACCAAGGTGTCGTAAAATACGACAGAGGTAGTAAGTTGACGTCAGGCAGGCGGCTGGTCGTGAAAATGCAGCCAAATCATGTGACAGCATGTTTATAACATGTTGTGCCGACCCCATTTAGAGTGGGATAAGGGCAGGAAGATGATGATGAATTTTGTAGCTAATAGTTTTTTAATAATAAAATAAAAATAACTTAATATATGTTATTATAAAATGTAATGCCTATCAAATTTGCCCACTTCAAAGGGATTAAAGAAAATTGCGAAAACAAATAATTTCCTTTCACCATCCAAAAAGGCCTGCCAAAAGTTTTAAGATTTATGACTTTGAAGCTGACAACTTTCCCGTCCCTTCAAACGTTTCTGTTTATTTTTTCCCAACTTTTCTTACTTACTCGGTAACTCTTTTAAATATGGTTCATTTGAGAAGCTTATGTAAATTTTGTGAGGTGATAAATATTATTTTATGGATAAATAAATATTTATAATAACAATATTATTTCATGATCACGCCTTATCTTATTATTTAAATGAGTTATTCTTGTATATATATAGCTATATGTATATTTTCTGAATTTCAGAAACGGCTCCAACGATTTTCATAAAACTTAGTATGTAGAGCGATTCGGGGGCGAAAATGGATTTTGCTAGGGTTCATTTAAAAAAAAAACGTTTTATCTCTGTTTTCAGGCACTAAAAAACTGCTAAAATAAAAATAGACGCTAAATTGATGTCGATTTCAAATTCATGATAGCTCATTTGCGTAACGGGTGGTCTCAAAATCAGAATACCAGGATCGATTCCAGATAAGATTTTTTTTTTAATTGCATTTTTTTCTATATTTAAAAAATTACCGAGCAAGGCTCGGTCACGAAGAAATTCTCATGGGTATTTATTATTTTTAAACTAATTTTTTGAGTCACTGATATAGCCCAGCGTCTCGCGAAGCTGAAGTGGTCGGAAATGGTCGAGGCACATAGTATGGAGAACCGATGGGTGTTGGGGTTTCAATGCTTTGGAATAGTAAACCAACACCGGAAAACGCAGTGTCGGTAGACCCCCTACGAGGTAGACTCACGACCTTAATAAGATCGCGGGGAGCCGCTGGATTAAAGCGGCACTAAATCGTGTGGTGTTGAGATTCCATGAAGATACCTATGTCCAGCAGTGGACGTTCATTCGTGACAAAAAAGAAGCTGATTTTCACTCACATACCACCAGTTAAAAATTCTATATGAGTAACTAGAAAAAAAATCAGTGGTTGCTTTCTTCTCGAATCTTAATAAAATTTAACTATAATGCTACGTCATTGATTCCATTTTAAGACTAGAACAAAAAATATAGATAGACAATTTCGCTTAACAACATAAGTACTGTGGTTAATAAACTACTAGTTTTCTGTTAAAATAGTAAAAAACCTCAAACTTATTTGAAAGTTCCGAGTTCTCAAACAACTACAAACTCGTAAGTAAAAGCTATTCATGTAAAGCGCCGGGCGCTACCAAACTCGTTAGCATGCGGATAATTTAAACGGTTCCCTAACTTTTTCCAAGCTTTTTGACATGGAAATATTATACGGTCCTTCAGTTTATATCATTGGTAACTATCAGGCTACGATAAATATGAAGATACGTTGAAGCGTGTTAAAATAAAAAGAACAATAAAAGTTTATAATAAAACATGAGAATCATGCTTATGCTAATATACAAATACTAATAATACATAAGTATACTAATATATATGTATGCTAATATACAAATACTGATAATACAAAGAATACTAGAAATACTAAGAAAGCTATACGCATTCAGTAGGTATTTGTATACAAAATTGGGCGTAAGATAAAAGAAAACACAAACACACTTTTTTTTTTACTTATTACTTTGTTATAAATTTTTTTTTTTTTTTTACTTTTTACTTTGTTATAATTTTTTTTAAAATTGTGTACAATGAAGTGATACAACAACAACAACACACTTGTAGTGTATAATAAAGTTTTTCCCACGGAAATGATAAGATATATGTCGCACTAAGACCTCTTCCGTTCCTGATAATGTTATTTTAACTTACCTTCCTTAAAAATTGCACTAAAAAGTGAGTAACTCTTTTAGTAAAAACCTTACGAAAATACGTTCTGTTGATTTTGATGGAAATCGATCACATACAGTCAGACAGTTTTTGGGGATGCAATTTGAATAATACAGGCAACGGTAATGTAAGTATTTTATTCCTGTAAGACATTTTTCGAAAAATAATAAAAGGCCCTCCGTTAAGCTCCCCTTACCGTAATAAACTGTTCGTTTGAAAACATACTCATAAAATAAAGATCCGGACCCTCAATAAAAATACCTAACGCTCTTACTACTCTTCTTTATAGTGTCCAGCCATTTTTGCTTATATTAAATTCTTGATTTTTGTTTTTTTATCCAAACCTTACCTGTATTAGATACTGTTTTTTGGTTTTAGTCCTAAGGCTTTGATCTAACAAAACGTTTCCGCATTTAGCAAAGTAGCGCCTAATTATTGGTATTATTCCGCAACCGTTTAATAATATCAATAATTAGGCGCTACTTTGCGGAATTCAAGACATAATAATGTATAGAACTAGGCGATATTTTGCGGAATTCTTTACGTAATAATGTATAGAACTTGGCCTTACTTATTGATGTAATGCGTGTAATGTAGAGTGTACTATGCGTTCTTAATATAATAATAATCGATATAGAGCCGAATTCGTAGAAACTCATACACTACCCACTATCAATCATAACATAACAAGCTCTGCATATATTCACTAACACAACCTCAAAAATTATTTCACCCGTAACCGACGCATTGTCAGGAGATAACATCCTCGACAAAATTTCAAAGCGATACATCACTCAAGCAAGCAGAGTTGTATAGTAATGAGTTTAACCACCGTTTATTTTGCTTTCAAACACGTGTAGCAAACTGGAATTAGTAACCATATATAGTACTTATGCTGCGTAATGATATGATCTTTTCACGGCAATAGACTTATGCTGGCAGGATCCCTGCGTGACAAAATCTGAAACGGTGTGATTTGTATATGATCGAAAAAAAGGTTTCTTACATCTGTGAATTTTCCCGCTATGTTATATACGATTGTATATTACATTGACAATGTCACATTTATTTAATTAACAAGTTACAACGTGTCTCCCTAACTATAACTATCACACTGAATTAAACACGTAACAGTGTTCTTGAAGCGTATTGTACAAAAGAAAATAATATCATATAGAGAAAAAAACAGACACATTTCTCAAATCTACGTCAAGATAAATGAAAAGCAACTCATAGCGAGAAAAATACAAATGTTTTCTCACGCCAAGATTATTAATTACATTCGTTTGAGATAAAAATATGATTTTCCTCTTTAAGGGAAACTCTTACCACGCTTTAAATGAACGCTGGATGATAATCATAAATGGTTATAACAGAGTATTAATTTATATATTTAACTACTTATATTGTCTACATTTGCGGTGATTCTGAGTTTACTTAATGTATTAAAACCAGCTATACTCACGTTCTATTTATCTGGTGAGCCCGACTAGATTTAAGTCCTATAGGGTCCTTATTCATGAGCTCTTGATGGGGCGTCATCGCGACGGGAACTGGATGTCACTCAATGACGTGCGACTTGCGAGAGCCGGAGGGGGGAGGGGGTAGATGGTAGCGTTGTAGGACATACGTCTTCCATATAATCCCGATCGCTCTTCTGTGTGCTTGGTGCGAGTTTTTTGAACCTACTCGATCGCGTTAGCGTAACGCTGATTTCAATGCGACAGCGACATCTAATGACCGCTGTTCCATCCCCATGCAAATTGGCGTTACGCCAACGCGATCGAATAGTTAAAAAAAACTCAGTAAGCACACTGGTCTTCGTCTCAAATTCAAAAATATTCTGAGCTTACTAATCTGTAAGGACTAATGAAATAGTAAACAAATCAATTTCAAGGTTCAATGCGATTCAATTAAAAGCACTTCAAAAGCTTATTTGCATGTCATACATATTTTTCGTCACATTAAATATTTATAATTTGTACCGGACTTTATTCGCGTTTACTTTGGTGTTAAAGTGTCCTTAATCATGTATTACGAGTATTTGTTTTTTCCTGTCACTGAAAGTAAAACAGAAATTTTTTTATCCAATTCGGCAGCCAGGTATACAAGCTTCATTTATTCCAAATCTCATCATTATTGGTCTAGCGGCTTAGCCGTTTTGAATAAATATAAATCATTTGTCCTTCAGAGTATAACGAAATATTGAGGTAGGTCGAAACTAATGCCAGTAGCTTATTCTATTAATATTAATAATACATATTATCTTGGCTTAAAAAATAAGTCCTAATGTAAAAAATATTGTAAGCCAAAAAATTTCATTTCCATTTTATGCTGCAAGTATGCGTACAGATATTGTTTTACATAATTTCTTTTTCAATTTCAGATCCACGACAAAGTTATTTGATATAAATGCAAGGCTGTACCACCGTGTGGTATCCGGCTGATTAGAATAGACTACCCTATTTCTTAACGAGGTGTCATAAAATACGATTAAAGTAAATTGACCTGTTGTTGAAGGCAGGTGGCCAGTTGTATACCTAGCCAAAACATGTGACAACATGTTTTGAGTGGGATAAGGGCAGGATGATGAATGAATAAAAACGAGGCTTTAATACCGATATCACAATGCAGAGATATTTCGACATGGTAACATCTGGACATCGAGTATGCTGCAAAAAATCTAACCGCAGCGAATATTCTGCGGAAACATTCTGAAAAAATCAAGATTATTTTTGAAACGTGCAAAAATTCTATTTTGTCCTCACGTTACCACGATTTGAAATAAAGATAAACGATTGTAAACCTACTGACTGACCCGTTGGCGCAGTGGGTAGTGATCCTGCCTTCAGCTCTGTGGGTCGCGGGTTCGATTCCTGCCGAGGGCCAACATTTTCTATAAATGAATTTGTTGGTCTTTGAGCCTGGGTGTATATTTGTATTTAAGTATGTATTTAAAAAAATATATAAGTATATATTCACCAGTTGTCTGTCTACCATAACACAAGTATTAAGTTACTTACTTTGGGACGGACGACCGTGTGTGTAAGTGTCCCATATATTTATTTATTATTTATTTTGTATTATGGATCTCCGCAAAGTAACGCCTAATTCTATAAATGATTGTAAATCTATATTATTCCGGCCCAGATTTACGGATCAAATGTAGAAGGAAGAAAAAAAGAGGAATTATTTATTTCTTAAACATATTAAATACTTTTACCCGCAACTTCGTTCGCGTGGACTGTTGTCACGTGATAGGTTGAATCAATGGCGCTTTTCAATGTCACCCTATTCCTGTAGAATTAACAGGATTTCTATAACCTATATGTTAACTCGGTGTATAAGAAAAAATAGTGCCAAATGTCAGAGGATACTTCGTGAAAGAGTAAAAAATATACATCCATACTCACAAACTTTCGCATTTATAATATTAGTAGGATAGGACAGGATAATATTTCGTTATGAAAATCTACAACTACCACCGGTGCCACAAACCGGTGCGGAACAAAACAGACATTTGTTGTTAGTATATCAACGTTAATATCGTAGTTAACATTACTCTTTTTTTTACCTTAATAAATTCAAATTCAAATTCAAATTCAAATTTATTTATTGCTTAATGTGGTACACAGAGATGTTACATATAGATTATAGAACAACACATTCTGCCTATTATAAGCATGCAAATAGTACATATAGTAGTATAATTTTATATAATGTGATCTTTTAATATTTTACTAATATTTATTTTACTAATATTTATTTTTAGCTATTAAATTATTATATTTATCAAAATTAACATATTTTTATTCTTATCACTATTATATTTATATTATATTCATAAAGACGTCGTGAAACATTACTAATAAGGTTTAAAATTTAGAAACTCTTCAATATTATAAAATACTTTGTCAACGAGGAATTTATGAAGTGTATTTTTAAATTTTGTATAGTCGCAAATCTCTGCTATACTTTTTGGTAGCTTATTATTAATTTTAAACATTACTCTACATAACTCCAACAAACTCTAATCATTTTATCAATATAATGTCTTATATTTGTCATTTAATGTCCATTTATCCTCCTACTAATATTATAAATACGAAGGTTTGTGAGTACGGATGTATGTTTGTTATTCTTTCACGGAGTATCCGCTGAACCAATATCGATGAATTTGGCACAAGTATTTCTTTTTTACCAGGGTAACATATAGGCTATAGAAATCATGTTAATTTTACAGGAACAGGATGACATTGAAAAGCGCTATCTATTGTCAACCTATCACGTGACAAGAGTCCACGCAAACGGAGTTTCCCAGAACTCCCCACCAAACAATATATCCATTAGGTCACCTAGGTGACCTGGGCCTACGGCCGAAATACGTAACAGGCTTATGTGCCCGCGAGGAGATGCCCGGGTAGTGAGGATTTCCTCGAGGCCCGCACCCCGTTTACCCCCACCCGGGGAGTAAACGAGAAGACCCTTCGTCGTCGAAGTTGCGGGTAAAAGCTAGTTTAAAATAAAATTCTATAAAATAACAGATAAAAGGTAAATGCAATTTTGACATCGTGCAAATGTTAGATTTTTTCTTCCTTTTCTTAGAAATTTCGTATTGGAAACCGTTTGCGTCGCAAGCAAGGAACTATTTTGCGACGAGTAAACGGTTTCGACAATTTACTGGATTTTTGCCAATTCTGTTTGGAGAGACACTTCACTAAGCTCCTTTCCCGTTAAACTATTTCAACCGCCGATTTAAATGTAAATATTAGAACTAATATCTCGCTTTGTACAGTTTGACCGGCTATTAGAATTTTATATGTGCAAGCAAAAACTACGGCTTAGTTGGGCGTTCTATATTTATAAGTAATGGTTGCATTATCATAAAAAAAAAATTATAGAGTGACAGTATTTGATAACCAAATTTCACTTAATTGGAGTGAGGTTCACGATATTATCACATTCATGTTAGCTAGGTTATATACAACATCAATATTTACCTTTAAAAAGAATAGTAGATATTTTACTTTTGCGATTAAAAGTCGTAATTTAACTTGGCTTTTCTTATTCTCCTGCCCCTATCCCACTCTAAGTGGGGTCTACACAATATGTTATAAACATGTTGCTAAATGATTTGGCTACGTATTTTATGAAAGGTCGCCTGCCTGATACCAAGTTATCTTAGTCGTAGTTTACGATACCTCGGTAAGAAATCAGGGTGGTCTATTCTACACAAGCAAGTATCACACGGCGGGTCGACTTACCTTAGTCGCCTTTTACGACACCTCGGTTACAAATGAGGGTGGTCTATTCTACTCAGTCAGATGCCACACAGCGGGTTGACTTACATTAATCACCTTTTGCGACACCTCGGTAAAAAATGAGGACGGTCTATTCTACTCAGCCGGATACCACACTGCGGGACAACTTACCTTAATCACCTTTTATGACACCTCGGTAAGAAATGAGGGTGGTTTATTCTACTCAGTCGGATGCCACACAGCGGGTTGACTTACATTAGTCACCTTATGCGACACCACGGTAAAAAATGAGGACGGTCTATTTTACTCAGCCGGATACCACACTGCGTGACAACTTACCTTAATCACCTTTTATGACACCTCGGTAAGAAATGAAGGTGGTGTATTCTACTCAGCCGGATACCAGACGACTTCGAAAACATAAAAGAATTATTTAATTTAATTTGAATATAAAAACTGCTGCTTAGAAATTGTTCTCAATTTTCGCTACCTGGGATGTGTTCCATATAGTTAAGCGATTGTAGACAAATTTTATGAAACAATTTCAAAATTTCCACTGGAATAGCTTTAAACTGTAATAGGTTGAGAACGTTTTCTTAGCGACAGTTTCCTGGAATGAAGCCAGGACCACACAGTGCGACGATTGAGGTTTTTCGCTATCTAGCTTACAAAATAGTACTTGAAATGTAAAAGGAACCTTTGTATGTTTTGCTTTATGTAATTTCTTTTCAACTATAACCTTTATAGCGGTATAAGCCGTGTGGTCCGGCTGAGTAGAAACAACCCCCCTTATTTCTTACCGAGGTGAGGTAAAAGGAGACTCTAGGTAAGTTGACCCGCTGTGTGGTGTCCGGCTGAGTAGAATAGACTACCCTCATTTCTTACCGAGGTGTCGTAAAAAGCGAGTAAGGTGAGTTAACCCGACGTGCGTTTTCCGGTTGAGTACAATAGATCACCTTCGTTCTTACCAAGGTGTCGTAAAAGGCGACTAAGGTAAGTTCACCCGCCGTGTGTTATCCGGTTGAGTACAATAGACCACCCTCATTAATTACCGAGGTTTCGTAAAAGGTGACTGAGGTAAGTCGACCGGCAGTGTGGTGTCACGCTCAGTGGAATAGACCATCCTCATTTATTACCGAGGTGTCGTAAAAGGCAACTAAGGTAAGTTAACCCGTCGTGTGTTATCCGGTTGAGTACAATAGATCACCGTCTTTCTTACGGTAGATGTCGTAAAATACGACTAAGGTCAACTTACCTTAGCCGCCTTTTACGACATCTCGGTAAGAAATGAGGGTGGTCTATTCTACTCAGCCGGATACTTCAAATAAAAACTTGTTCCATAGTTTTGAATTTTTCACAAAGAAACATATAGATTGATATACATACAAACAACTTTTTTTTTCATTAAAATATGTTGATAATCACTTTATACTCTTGAAAATGCTTCACATAACTTTGTAACTCAAAAGAAAAACTTACATATACCAGTTCATTATTTGAAATAACTTTCCCGTCAAAAACACTTCAAAACTTTAGTTAGACGAATGAGCTGGAAAGTTCTAGTAGTCTGGCTTCACTTTATGTCTAAAAGTTCATCTTCTAACCGTATTATAACTTAGGCGAAAGTATTTACGTACTTATTTCATAGCTCTGTGAATTTCAATCTGTACCAAAATTCCGTTTAGGTTATGACTAACTGTATGATAATGTATAAAAAACGTATAAAAAACGTATGTAATAAACGATTCAAAAGTGCTTGTAAGAGCTTATTTGAATAAAGATATTTTGATTTGATTTGATATTGTCAATTCTTGTGACATTGTCTGTTTATATTATAGTACCTAGGTGACTGAGCCTTGCTCGGTAATTTTTTACAAAAAAAAATCTTAAAAAAAAGAAAGATTAGATGGGGCTCGATCGTATTTATTTTCATTTCTCTAGACCGCCCGTTACCCGAATAAGCTACGCTGATTTGACAATTTACGGTAAAAATAGTGTTTTATATTCAATGTATTTTTTTTATTCCCAAAAACAGGGATAAAACGATTTTTTTAAATAAAACCTAGCTAGATCGCTTTAAAACCCCCTCCCCTAAAACCCTCTACATGCTGAATTTCAGGAAAATAGATGGAGCTGTTTCCATGATTCTCTCATTTGAACTAAATATTAAAGATACCTACCTACCTATTACAAAATGTACCTTCTAGGTACTTTATGTACCTTTTAGGTACTTACCTTCAATAAAGCAATACGTGTTTTTTTCTTGTCCCGAAAAATGGGAATCTTTATGGTATATGTTATCTCGGTATAAGCTTTCGTTGTGCCAAACTTAAGTACTACCCATTATTCAGCAGAGTAGCCGTGAAAGATCACCAGACAGACACAAAGATTTATTTTTAATTTTATTATTATTATCGCATTTATAATTTTACTTTATAACATGTGTGCCGACCCCACTTAAACTGCATTAAGGGCAGGAGAATGATAGAATAAAACCTTACTATATTTAATATTTGTTCTAGAAATCTATCCAAATGGAATTACTTTTCCCGATACACCTTAGGGTTTTTTACCGACCTCTGTAAATGTCGGCGTCACAAAGTTTTGAAATATTAGTCTGGCTATTAATAATTCTTAGACTTTCAGTCTTTTGATTAAATATACTGTAGTACATTTAACTGCTTGGTGGTATACAACTGAGTAGAATAGACCACCCTCATTTCTTACCGGGGTTTCGTGAAAGGCGACTAACGATAGTTGACCCGCCGTGTGGTATAAGTCTGAGTAGAATAAACCACCCTCATTTCTCACCGGGGTTTCGTGAAAGGCGACTTAAGTTAGTTGACCCGCCGTGTGGTATCTGGATGAGTAGAATAGACCATCCTCATTTCTTACCAAGGTGTCGTAAAAGGCGACTAAACTAAGTTGAACTGCCGTTTGGTATCCAGCTGAGAAAATAGACCACCCTCATTTCCTACAGAGGTGTTGCACAAGCCGACTAACGTAAGTTGACGTCAGGCAAGCGGCCGAAAATACCAAGCGAAATCATGTGACAACATGTTCATAACATGTTGCGTTACCCCACTTACTGTGGGATAAGAATAGGAGAATGACGATGATGATTCTGAAGTACGTCTAAATTTTTTTCCGCCTTGTAATTTTGCATAAGAATTGGGCTTGTGATGCCTTATTGTACTATATCCGATATTTATAATAAAGTAAAATATAGCCCCAATTTTGCACGCCGAGATAATTTCATTAAGGCACATGTTGGAAACATTTAAAATATTCGCGTGTCAATTAAATGAAACCGAAATCCGTTTTATTCAAATGCGAATATAATCACATCGCAATAACAAACCTATTCAACACGTTTTTCATGTGAAAAACGCCGTCCGTATCTTTAAAATTTAATAAAGAATGTTTTGATATGTTAAGCAAAATTTCGTAATAAATTTATGTTTTTAAAATAGCTTTGTAAATAAAATGCAATATATTTAGCTCAATATATGTCTTTTTAACATTTTACACCTTCTTCCGCCCCACATAAATTATACAGAAAGATCAATACCTATAGAAACCAAGTCATATATAAAGAATCGAGTTCTTTTTTGTATGAGACAATAGATTATGTCGGAATGAAAAGTATGGTTTGGTTTATTTCAGATTTAGATGCTCGAGCATTTGAGTGGCACAAACACAAATAAATTCTCTCTCACGCACACACACTCACACATAACAGCGTACACAACCACACACAATTACGCACACAACCACACACACCCAATCACACTCACACTGACACACATCATGCGCAAACTCAGTCTTTGAAAGTCAATCTTTTACTCGGATATATTTTCAGTACTGATGTATTTATGAACTTACGTTTTGTTAAGTTACGCGTAGGTTAACAGATAACTTTAAATATATAGCTTTCGAACCGTAAAGCGCCTGAGATATATCCTCCTAATTTATAGAATTAGGCGTTACTTTGCGGAGGTCCATAATACAAAAGTATTGAGAATATTATTTCGCTATAATCCGCGATAAAAGAAAATATATGTAATGCTAAATGTAGAGTGTACTATTCGTTCTAATACCTGATACATGCAGAATTTGTAAGAACTCATGCACTACCCGACACCGATGGCACAACAATACACAAACACTGCACACATTCACCACCACAATCTCAACAATTGTTTCGCCCCGTAACCGAAGAATCTTCAGGAGATAGACTCCACGACAAAATCGCAAAGCGAAGCATTACCCAAGCAAGCTGAGTTATAAACTCGATACTATACACTCTACATTTAGCATTACATATATTTTCTTTTATCGCGGATTATAGCAAAATAATATTCTCATTACTTTTATATATCCTCCTGTCCTTATCCCACTCTAAGTGGGGTCGGCACAACATGTTATAAACATGCTGTCATATGATTTGGCTGCGTTTTTACGACCGGCCGCCTGCCTGACATCAACTTACCTTAGTCGTATTCTACGACACCTCGGTAAGAAAGAGGGTGGTCTATTCTACTTAACCGGATACCACACGGTGAGTAAACTTACATTAGTCGCCTTTTACGACCCCTCGGTAAGAAATGAGGGTGGTACTATTCTATTCAGCCGGATACCACACAGCGTCATACAGCGCCTGAGAATCTCTTAAATATACGAGTACCATCCAATAGCGAATGTCCGTCAATAGGAAAGAAAAGTAGAATGAGAAACACTACGCTTTTATAATTAGGTTTGCAGTATCGGTATAGATTACATATACGCGTAATATGTTAATATTAAATTTCGCTCGACTCACTCGATGATCCGCCGCCGCTTGTCATGTTAATATAGGAAGTTTGGTCTATTTAAATTTGCATTGTATCGCATTTGTCAAATTTTGCGATGAATATAGTAGAGAGTCGTTATCCTTACAATATTGTTAATCTCAATTTTTTTTACACAATCTGGAGTTACATGGTCGTTTTTAATACAATTTAAGATGTAATATCTAATTTTAATATCATAAGATAAGATTAAAATTGTATGGCTATATAATGAAAGAGAGGGTGAATAACATAAAACAAAAAGTATAAAAAACAAAATTTAGTTTGTAAACACATATATTTTAAATTTTGTGCCTAAGCAATACATACTTTAAAATAAATAATGTTTTTCACTGTATCGCATCGGTAGTTTCTCTAAGTTAGTGAGCGACTTCTTAAACTTTGATGAACGCCATGTGCGAATTTACGAAAGAAAAACTTTCCTGTACAAAGTTTTAAAATAGGATTTTCACATTTTCAAACAGTTCGTGCCCAAGCTTCTCGTCTTGAGTATGTCTTAAATATTAACGTCAAAATAAAATTTCATTTATTACTTTGTCTTTAACATCCAACGATGTTTTTCGATTTCGAATTGCCTTTTTAAATATTTTTTGTTAAATTCTCAACACGTATTCAAAGGTAAACTTGTCATATTGTATATTCGACGCAAACTTTTGTTTAAATACTGCGCCATCAAAGAAGAATCGCCAACAAAATATTTTCAGAAATAATACTGCTACAGAACGAGTACCTCGTAAAAATATTTACGATATGCCGATAGTATTTACTAAAACAAACATGTTTGTTTGCATGTGTATAAACCATGTATTTATTGTATTGTTTTTTGAGATTGTACACAATAGTACTCGTTATACTTTATTGTTTTTTGTACTCTGGTATTAATACAATTCAAACGGAAACGTGTAAAAAGGAAGGTAAGCTTCCATTTACTACTAACAAAGTTAACAACAAAGATAGAACAAGCAGTACACTATATTTACACCTTTGTTACGATCTATCCTTATGTTTAGCATTTGTAAGTTCATTTATTATTTTTGTGATACTGATGACGTTTAACCATGAGGAACTTGTTTGTAAAACATTGTGGATTTTTAATATTTATAATCTTAATCTAATACTTAGTTTAGCTGATTACTTTAAATTTCACTATAAAAACTGAACGATATAAAACTATTGATTTTTTTTTTAAATTTTAGCACTAAAACGTCATTTACCCTCAACTTGGCCTTGTGATTGGAACAACGGTATCATACCATTTGCATTCAACTTCTATATTATCAGCAAGTATCGTATAATTTTTACCATATCTATTTCGAAATGCGTTTCCATGGAATAGGACCTTGATCTACCTGAATTCAGCGGCCTCCTACGATATTTTTCCGGTCATTAGTGTCCGCTCTTATCATCCTGTTTGGGGTATATAAGGAGAAGAAGTTGGGACAAATGTTAACCCTCTGAAAATTTTTTGATTGGTCTTATTTCTTTTTTGACTTGGTACCTTAGATCCTTCAGTCACTGTGAGTGAATTTACATATCTGTATTTCTTCACCTTTTATCTCTATCTGTATTCTTATTCCTTTTTTACCTTTCATCCTTTCTTGTCTAACAAAACCTACATATTTACACAATTACATGCGGCTCATCATTCTCCCGTATCTCATTTTAAGCGGGGTCGGCACTACATGTGTTAAACATGTTGTTTATATAATTTAGCTAGGTATTTTACGACCGGACGCCTGCCTGACGTCAATTCACCTTAGTCGCCTTTTACGACACCTCTATAAGAATTAAGAGTGCTATATTCTGCTCAGCCGGTTACCACACGGCGGGGCAACTTAATTTAGTCGCCTTTTACGACACCTTGGTAAGAAATGAGGGTAGTCTATTCAACTCAGCCGGATACTGCACGGCAACAATAGCCTTGTACGTATAACTAAAAATATTATATGCGCAAACATAAATTTGAATTTGAACTTGTAATTCTAGATTCAGAGCGTTTAGTAAACGTTGCTCATAGAGGTATAGAACATTTAGAGAGACGCTCCTGTTTGAAGTTCCAAGAACGTGATCCCGTCGAACTTGCAAAGGACACAAATATAACGTATCTCTTCTTCACCTTCTCTGATGTGTTGGAGTTTTGCTGCCTACCGATATCCTCATATTACAGACGGCGGGTATGAAATATTTCAAACATTTTGTATGTATCATTATTATTTACTAATCCATCTGCCGCAAAGCACGTTTCTTAATGCTGGACAAAATCCTCCTATTTCCTTTGGGAAGGAACACACCTTAGACCGACTACAAAGCTCCAATTTGGATTGACAAGTTACACGTAGTAGATGCCAGTTACTATGCTATTGCTGGTAAAAAAAACTTTCGCTGGTGCTAGTATAGGAGCTTGAAGGCAACATGTTGCTTCACTATGGAGTTGCAGGTTGTAGTAACCAGGATTTCTGCAGAGTAATGCAGGCTTCCTTATGGCGTTTAAATTCTAAATATTGTCTTAGCTTGTAAGCTTCTGAAAAATCTCATTGGTTTCTATTAAGGTTTGAATTCTCATTTCATCCAGACAAACTGATATTTATAATTAGGTTCATTCAATTTTCATGAAGTAATATATTTTTAAATTGAAACCAGTGCATGAGAGAAGAATATCTACTGGGAAATCATTTCTTACATACCTGTTATTTACTTCTAGGAAAAATTGCTGTTTTAATATACTGTAATAGGCAGCTTTATTTGTCTCCAGGTGGTATTGATCACTCCACTGTGCACCCATCCGGTACATGTCGCCCACACTACGCTGCATGCTTTAGGGTTGACTCATAAGAAGCGACAACCATTCCCCGCTGATCGAGCTGAAAAAGTTCTCTTCATTAATAATTGTACTACCAAAGAAAATATATTATGACAATATCCTTTTCCGGCTTCTTCTTTTTCAACCCATGGACGTCCACTGCTACAAAGTCTTTGTACCTGTCATTGTTTACCGTTAAGCTGTCGCTGGCGTTGGTGGCGGATTAGTTTAGTTTAGGGTATGGTAGCCACTGAAAACCAGTGTTGGGGGCTACCTCAACGCATACTGAGCGATGTTCCTTTTTGCAACGTCACATTTCTCTGCATATATCTATTTGATAAGTTTTCATCCGTAGGGTGACAGCTGTCAATAAAAGGTTTTGATTTAATTTGATTTGATTTATGGTTTCACAGCTAATCTGCTGGACCTATATTATTCTATATAGAAGGCTTATCTTATCTTATTTAATCTCAGGGACGCGATTACAAATTGTATGTATATATAGAATACTTAGACCACCATATCTTGAGCTGCTTTGGTTCAGCAGTTTGCTAAGATATTTTGGATCTCCTGTCCATTTATTGGGCAGTATTTTGATAGAACTTACTCAACTATTCAAGATCCCAATCCCTATCGATTTTTTAAGTTAATTCTTTGTTATTTCTTGTATTTTCTCTTTGCTCTATAACAGTTTTTTACACCTTCAATTATATCACGTAAGAAAATACTACAATATTATCATTTATTGAACACTCGCAATATAAAGTGAATTACGTTAGAAATTGAATTCCAAGATTGGTTTGTGTAACAACAGCAAACAATATCGTAGAGAACTTATTGATTCTTGGCATTTCTTTTATTTAGCTCGTGATGTAGTAGACATATATTGTCAGATGCATGTACGTGTTTTATTGATATTATTGTGTTGAAAGGATATTGTTTACGTAAGATATGAAATGTATATAAAAATAAATGTTTGTCCGTATGTCCGTTTTAGACTCTGAAACGGCTAGACCGATTTTAATGAAATTTTCAGACAATCTTTAGAATGACGCAGCGGATGGTCTTGTGAAGTTAGGTGGTGATCGGAGCATTTTTTGTAGCTATTGAGTTCTGTTTAGAGGGGAATTCGAAAATAGACTGAAACGCAGCAACGCGTAGCCCGAAACTAGTTAGAAATAAAAGTAATATCATAAATATATTGGACACACACGTTCGTCATATTGGAAAAACCAACAATATGTTTTTAGAAAATGATTTCACTTGTCGGTAATCGAATTCTACGAGCTTTGGGCAGAGTCACTGCCATCTGCACCAACTTACCAATCAAAAATCTAAAACCTCTTAGTTTTCAACTAATTTTACTCAGATTGCCATCCAAATTTTAATGCAGAATAAATTGAAACAACAATGGAGTCATAAATCTGATAAATTTCGCTCTAAGCATGAATAAGTGTCAATACAAACACCGTGGCTGTTTCTCTGAGATAACATTAATCAAATTTTGGTAGCAATCTTAAGTTACCGTTAATTGTTTCGGAGTATTGCGGTTGATAATGTTGAATTGAGGATCCCAAAAGCGTTCTCTTGAACACCCGAGTGTCTCTCGACTGATATATTTGGATTAGAGATGGGCAAAATGTATCCCGGACAAGAAAAGAGTGATATATATCTTTTCGATCTTAGAATATATATCACTCTTTTATATCTTTAACTCATTTAGTACGGCTTAGAAAGAGAATAAGGCAGCTAAGACTAAAAATATATCCTTTATATCTTCGGCTCTTTTTATACAAACATGCAATAGTTATCCGTCTCTGTCTTTAACGTGTAAATTCTATATAAGCCCATCTCTTTCTCTGTAATTCCGAACGAACCGTAAATCATCACGGAAATTGACTCTTAAAACTAAATAAATAGAGATTATAATTGAAACACATGTGAACTAGATAATGATTATATCTTTTGCAAAGATATATGTCTTTCTTGTCTTTAGCTCGCGAGCTACCCATCTCTAATTTGTATCTAACAGTAAACTGAAATATATTTAATTTGTTGTTGTAAATGCCTTTAAACTCTTTATTATTATAGGCTTTAAATGAATATATTTTAGCAGCCTTTTAGCTACCCTTGTAAAGAGATTTTAACGTAGTATAGAAAAAGTTTTCAAAAATATTGATCACTATATTAAAAGGAATCTGGTACATTTTCATACAACTTTGACTCAAGATGTAAAAAGATGAAAATGGGTCCAATTATTAACATTTTTATTAGTCAACTATAATTAAAGTTTGGCAGATTTTGTGAATCTAATAGCAGAGTTATAAAAGATTTGGTAAAAGTGAGGTTATGAACTTATAAGTTAACATTTTTTAGCATAGATAAAGCGGCGTAGACATTAACATTTTTTAGCATAGATAAAGCGGCGTAGACACAACAGTGATGAAAAAAAAACAATTAATTGCTTACGGAACAAGAATCAATTTGAACTATAATTTATTTATTATTTATAATATTTAAAAGTAATAATAAAATTATTTTGCTATAATCCGCGAAGAAGCGAAGAAGAAGGATTAGAGCAAAATAATTTTATTATTACTTTTGTATTATGGATCTCCGCAAAGTAACGCCTAATTCTATAAATTATATAATATTTAACTTATACAACATTAAAACTGTTAAAGATTATTTCATAATTACTTATAATGAAATAGTCATGTACTAAACGCGTTCTTTGTTATATTTGTAATTATACGGTTACTTTAATTGATAACTTATTTTATTAATGCCAAACGTATTTTTAAAGATTTTTTAATTTCCAGATTGCAATTTACGCAATTTTTTTATATTTTGAAACACAACAATGTACCGCTTTTTTAAACCCTACCATAACCTTTCAGAATTCGTCCCAAAAGTCTCCTTTTCGTTTGTCAAACTATATAGTATACGTTTTGTAACGGTTGCCTTAATTCATTTTACATTTTGATGTCCACATCGTATTTGCACGGTTGGGCCACGTATTAAGTTTAGTGTTTATTGGGAAAACTTAACCAGTTAACTGAATTTCATCTATAGTATGTCGTCATAAGAGTTATTTTTGAATTACGAATCTGTACACTCGAAATATACCTATCAGTAAAAAGTTGAAAACGCATTCATAAGTTATGCAAAAATATTTACCTGTCGGATAGCTCTTACAAAGTCAAATGAGATCGGAAAAATTGCATTCATTATTGATTCAAAAGGTCAATCCGCTCGTACTGGAATACTAAATTGAATTTATCTCGAAATTTACTACGAGTATTTTCTTTAAACTTATGTACATATGTTTATTCAGATGCTATGAGTTTTGATAGAAGATTCGATTCGTGTTTACGGGCGAAAAATTCAAAAATCTGTACTCCCAAAAAAGGACTGTCTAACTTGTTAAGCAATCATAGCTTTACATTTTAGATTGTTACTTTTTGTTTTGATTTAAAATGCTTGTATAATATTTATATATATCCTCCTGCCCTTATCCCACTCTAAGTGGGGTCGGCACAACGTGTTATAAACATGTTGTAACATGATTTGGCTGCGTTTTTACGACCGGCCGCCTGCCTGACGTCATCTTACCCTAGTCGTATTCTACGACACCGCGGCAAGAAGGAGGGTGATCTATTCTAATAAACCGGATACCACACGGTGGGACAACTTACCATAGTCGCCTTTTACGACACCTCGGTAAAAAATGAGGATGGTACTATTCTACTTAGCCGGATACCACACGGCGGGTCGACTTCCTTAGTCGCCTTTTAGGACACCTCGATAAGAAATGAGGGTGGTACTCAACTCTATTTAGCCGTACAATACAATTCTACAATTCTATTTAGCCGGAGCTTGTATAATATTTATATTTAGTATATATTTATTTACAGCAAAAATGTACAAGTTATATATATCTTAAATTACTTACACGCTAGGACTATACAAATCATGCCCACGTGGAATGGTCCCAAGAATGCTGGCAGCGTTTCCGCGCTGAATCGCTAAGCTGATTCTTTGTGCGAAAAAGGAGCCAGCCCTCTTGTCACCTGAAGAGGCAATCAACCGAGGTGTTAAAACGGATAAAATTTTTTTTGCACTTTGACTCCATGGCCCTAGGGTCTCGACTGCAAACGGCACAAATATATAACTCTCGATGAGAGATGCATACTTCCGCCGTTTGCCGGTTTCGGCCATTTCCGCCGCAGCTCCAGGTCTTGACGCTGTTTCCCTGATATGGGACGAGGCTAACGTATCAACGCATGTTGCGTCCCACATTAGGACCCGTCCCCGTTCCCAAGGAACCAGCGTCAAGCCGTCTGGTCTCTTGCCATCATCGCGACATATCCCGGAAGGCTCGAGAAGAGCAGGAATGTCGATGGTGGCAAGAGCTCTTAGTTAGCTCTCTATTTGGTTGAAATCTGGAGAATATTATTAGCTACTTTTTGTCTCGCTCGAGGTCAACAAAGAAGTTGCGGACAGAACCTAAATATTTAATTTGTTATAACGCTTTTCGTTGACCCCTCAACTGAAGTTAACGCTACAAATAAAATTGAAGTTGTGACTTTGTGTTTCTTCATTGTGATCTATTTAATACAGAGTAAATGTTTGTTTTAATTGTGCACTTCTTCAGAAACAACAATGGAAGTTCATATCGACTTTTCGACCAAAATAAATCACGTTTCTTTGATCCTCTAAGACATATTCCCGTATATTTCAGAAAACAGTATTTTTGTTATTACAGAAAGAAATGCAACGTCAAACAAAGTATATCATTATATGGATGCGCATACCTAATCAAAGAATTAATGAATAATGAATAAATGAATACATGGGACAGTCATACACACGGTCGTCCGTCCCCAAAGTAAGTAACTTGATACTTGTGTTATGGTAGACAGATAACTGGTGAATATATACTTATATATTTTTTAAATACATACTTAAATACAAATATACACCCAGACTCGGAGACCAACAAATTCATTTATAGAAAATGTTGGCCCTCGGCGGAAATCGAACCCGCGACCCGCGGAGCTAAAGGCAGGATCACTACCCACAACGCCATATGTAATAAAATGGTGTTAGGTAATCAATAAATTGCTAAGATAGTGATCTCATGATATCACTATCTTAGCGATAGCGCCGCCATTTTTACAATGTATTCGGTTTTTATTTGTGTAAATTAAGTCTTTAAGTAGTATCTTTTATCATAATAATGTTTTCATTATTTATTAAACAGTATTTTTTATACTGATATTATTTATTTTCTGAAAATATCAAACTAATAAAAATATAATTTAACGACGATGCTCTATTTGTTTATAAAAGTTTGTTTGAGGTGGAATTTCCATTATTATTTAAGGTACTTCTATTTGCATAAACTGAATGAGAAACAAGCTACTACTTCAAAAGTAATGAAAACAATTATTTGCTATAATTCGCGATAAAAGAAAATATATGTAATGCTAAATGTAGAGTTTACTATCCGTTCTCATACCTGATACATGCAGAATTTGTAAAAAACTCATGCACTACCCGCCACCAATAACATAACACTACACAAGCACTGCACATATTCACACCACAATCACAACAATTGTTTCGCCCCGAAGCATCGTCAGGAGATAGTTTACACGACAAAATTGCAAAGCATTAGTTTATAACTTTTATTTTAGTGAAAGTCCTAATCTGAGTTGGAGTTAATAGTAGCTAAAACCCCAAATACGAGTTATATGTGGTTTTAAATGCACTTTCGCTCACTAATGCAGTAAAATTTATCTGCGTTGCTCACTTGAATTAGTGAAGTTTAGTTGATCGGACAAGTTCTTGCAATCAAGCGGAGTTTAAAGTTATTATGTTTTGACCAAGATTTCAATGCCGTGTGGTATCCGGCTGAATAGAATAATACCACCCTCATTTCTTACCGAGGTGTTGTAAAAGGCGACTAAGGTAAGTCGACCCGCCGTTTGGTATCCGGCTGAGTAGAATAGACCAATCTCATTTCTCATCGAGGTGTCGTAAAAGGCAACTAAGGTAAGACGACCCACCGTGTATTATCCAGTTGAGTAAAATAGACCACGCTCATTTATTACCGAGGTAGCAAAAGGCGGCTAAGGTAAATTGACTTCAGGAAGGCGACCAGTCGTAAAATACGTTGCCAAATCATGTGACGACATGACGATGTTTACGACAGTAAAAGGCGACTAAGGTAAGTTGACCCACCGTGTGGTATCCGGTTTAATAGAATAGATCACCCTCTTTCTTACCGAGGTGTCGTAAAATACGACTGAGGTAAGTTGACGTCAGGCAGGCGGCCGGTCGTATAAACGCAGCCAAATCATGTGTTTATAACATGTTGTGCCGACCCCACTTAGAGTGGGATAAGGGAAGGAAGATGAATGATGAATGAATAAGTCTAGTTTGCATTGTCTTTTGTCAATGGGCAGATTTTACTCTCTACTACTTTAGTATAATAACTCTATGAAATAACGCAGGCTATTTTTTCCGCTAAAATCAACGGTCACTCTTTATTAAAGAGTGATCATTGATTTTACCGGAGAAATTTAAGAAGCGCTCTTTTTGTTTAGCGCTCTTTGTACATACAATGTTTCATACATTGATGTAGTTTTATTTCTGAGCAAATATTTTATCCATTTAATTACGCCAGAGATTGCGAATGCGTGAAAAAAATAGTTTAAAAAATAATCTCTTATAAAAATGTAGATATATGCTATGAGATTAAAACCATTTTTCTCACCAAGTCCACGTTAATATAGACGAATGATTTGTAGCTCGTGGTGGGAAAAATACAGCTGCTTCCTGGCACCATGATTATTAATCAAATGCGTTTCAGCCGAGAAAAATATGATTTTCTTTTTTAGTGTTCAACGTTTTAAATTAAATGACGCTTAGGGAAAACGTGCTTTTAGAGAAAATTATTTATCATTACTTTAAAACAAATATTTGAATTTTGTCAACAAGATTTCAAAATATTTTATCAATGTATAAATCTAAATTAATATTATAAATCCGAATGTCTGTTAAACTGCCACGGCAAATCCGCTAGAATTTTGTTAAAATGAAATTTGGTCATAACATAAAAAATAATGTGGTCAACATATAAGTTAAAAATCGGGATTTTCTTTTGGTAACAAAGGAGACACATAACTGAAAGTATTTTAACACTAAAGTCGACGCAAACGAAGTTGCGAGTTCCGCTAGTTGACTATATTGCTGAAGCTTCTTTTTAATAAAACTCATTTACTGACAGACGTCAAGCCACTCAGTTATTTATTATATAACTGTTATACATAGTCGTCCGTCCCTACAGTAACATAATACTTGCGTAATAGCATAGTAGTGTTAAATATATACATATATATTTTTTAAATAAAATGTGGTATCCGGCTCAGTAGAATAAACCATCCTCATTTCTTACCAACGTATCGTAAAAGGCGACTAAGGTAAGTCGACCCGCCGTGTGGTATCCGGCTGAGTATAATAGACCACCCTCATTTCTTACCAATGTGTCGTAAAAGGCGACTAAGGTAAAGGTTTACCTGCCGTGTTGTATCTGGCTGAGTAGAATAGACTAAGCTCATTTCTTTCCGAGGTGTCGTAAAAGGCGACTAAGGTAAGTTGACTCACCGTGTGGTATCCGGTTTAGTAGAATAGACCACTCTCTTTCTTACCGAGGTGTCTTAAATTATGACAAAGGTAATTTGACGTCAAGCAGGCGGCCGGTCGTAAAATACTTAGCCAAATCATATAACAGCATGTTTATAACATGTTGTGCTGACGCCACTTAGAGTGGGATAAGGGCAGGATGATGATGATGATTTTTAAAATAAATAATTAAATATATGAATAATTACATCGGGAATCGAATAACTAAGAAATTGTTTTAGAAATATAGACGCGGGGTGGAAGTCGAACATACGATCTCTGGAGCTGAAAGCAGGTTCACAACCACTTGCGCCAACGTGGCATTTTCAGTACCAAGTTTGTTCAGTGAAATTCCCTTTGAAATTACGTTATTTAAGTTCTACTTTGTAACTTTTGGTGTGCGTGTAGCATAAATTACTAATTGAAATACAAGTTTACCACATTATCGTGACAAACGCGCGGGAATACAAATTGTACAGAATTTGTGTATTTGCATAAATTGCGCTGTTTCAGTACTGGCATTATAGTCATTGATATTGCAATTATATTACATTCAAAATTGCTGACTTGTACTGATTTGTATCATTATCGTCATTCTCCTGACCTTATCCCACTCTAAGTGGGATCGACACAACATGTTACAAATATATTGTCACATGATTTAGCTACGTCTAGTGTCAACTTACCTAAGTCATATTTTACGACACCTCGCTAAGAAGGGTGGTCTTTTTTACTTAACCAGATACCACATGGTGGGTCAACTTATCTTAGTTGCCTTTTACAACACCTTGGTAAGAAATGAGGTTGGTCTATTCTACTCAGTCGGATACCACACGGCAGGTCAACTTACTTTAGTCGCCTTTTACGACACCTCGGTAAGAAATGAGGGTGGTACTGTTCTATTCAGCCGGATACTACTCCAACCAACGCCTATCGTTTCACAATGTGCCCCGCCCATCGCCACTTCAGCTTCACGACCGGCTGAGCTATGTCGGTGACTCTGGTTCTTCTACGGATCACCTCATTTCTGATTTGTTCACGTAGAGGTACTCCGAGCATAGCTCGCTCTTGAGCCTTCTTATGAGGCTCATAGAATTTAATCAAGTTGAATAATTGAAATATTCGGTTGAACTAAACATACATATATAAATCGATAGATGGACTTAAGAAATGTTTAAGTTTTTTAAAATAAATAAGACAATTATATAATAAGAACCTTTTAGATAATAAACGGTATTTCATAAGAAAGTTCTAATTGGATTTTATATTTACAAAGTTAGTGGAGAACGTCCATTGTGCAATTAGTTAGGAAATAGATCCCTCAACTTGACTGCAAAAGTTCTGACCTGACCGAGTTGAATTAAAACATTACGCTCCAGTTACTTAGCAAGCTTCTTGTTTCTTGAGGTCAATTGTGGTCATGCCATTTCGTTCAACTAAATTATGAAATAAAAAAAAATCTTAATTTTTTTTTCAGTTTTTTGCCAAAAAAAAGAAATAACTCGCATTTTAACCTTTAGAACTTTCGAATATCCATACTTGTAATCCTACATACTTGTAAAGTAACAGCCTCTTATTATTCCACATCTGGACATAGGCCTTCTCTCTTTTCTGTCTTTTCTCTTTTTGTTGTATCTGCTTTTGTCTTTTATCTAACCTAATGGTAAGTTAAGCCTAGGAACAATATCGAAAATCATTGCATACAGATCAAAATGTATTTAGCGAATAGCAACTAAGCGGAAAATGAACTTCTAATTGCTAGTTTCTCAAAAGTATTCTATTGTACACATTTCATAGCTATTTTCTCGTCTAGAAACAGAAGCTCCTAGATTTCACTTGTCTCATTTGTTACAATTTTAATCGGTGCAGTTTGTTGCTTATGTTACCCTAGAATATAAATAAACCTAGACATCGGTCATATTGTATATCAGAATTTATTAAATCGACTTACCTCAACTCGCGACTTCCTTCTTAATTACCCAATAGTAATTTATTTATTTATTTAGCTCTCCAGACATGTCATCCAATATCTTCGCCCAAGACACATTTCAAGCCGTCGCTTTAATATGTACTTATTTTTTACAATAAAACTGTTTGAAAGTGTCATTAGCAGCGCATAATTTATTGAGATTTTATGTAATGTCCTTGAAATATCATATTAGTAAGTATTAATATCAAACAGGATCCATCGAAAACGGTACTTAATTTAAGATATAACAAAACACAGTATGGTACCATATCAATCTCTTGTATCTGGAAAACTACTTAGGAAATAGTATTTATTAAAATAATATAAATTATTAAGTATACTTTATTTACTTATTTTAAAAGGCCATCAACAATAAACACACCATTTAGAGCTACAAATACACATTATGAAACTATTTCTAAATTTAGTGCTATATTAATTATAGATGGCAACGACGAGCGCAATTTGACAATTATTTTGACAGTACATATAAATACACATTTGTTCTCATTTAAATATACGATGAAAATACAATAAGTAATCTCCTAAAAAAATAAAATGGAATCAGTAAAATCAGTAAATGACATTACGCATGCGTCTTATAAATTTATTTATACTTACTTTTTACTTTAACTTTATATTATGTAATTGAAATAGCTTGAATATTTAAATGAGTTAATCTTGTATGTATATTTATGTATATTTACGGAATCTCGGAAACGGCTCCAACGATTTTCCTGAAATTCAGCATGTAGGGGTTTTGTGGGAGAAAAATCGATCTATATAAGTTTTATTTTAAAAAAATGTCGTGTTATCCTGTTTTCCGGCTCTAAAATTTTTTTTAAGTTTACGTTGAATACAATCACAATTTTTTGCTGTCAAACGTAAAGTCAAAGTAGTTCATTTGGGTAACGGGCGGTCTAGAGAGGTGAAAATACCTAGGATCGAGCTCCACATGCCCTATTATTATTTCATTTCTCTTTTCAATTTCTTTTTTAATTTTTTTTTACATAATTTTAAAAATTATCGAGCAAGGATCGGTCACCTAGGTACTTTTAGATAAAGAGTTACTGCACTATTAAAACTAGCACGTGTGAAAATAAATTAAAGCAACGCTTACAAATTTGTGACTACAATATATTTTCTTTTACCGTTTTGAAGAATTTGGTATCTATTGTTTTCTATATTCTAAAACAATACTACCGCTGCAGTAAGCTAGTAATGTACATTGCAGTACGAGTTAGGGCATAAATGTCTTGACCTGACTGTAAAAGCTCAACTGACCGTCGCTGAGAGTTAAGAGCTTTAGTTCTTCCTTTTTCATCATTATTATATTGTACTAATAAATATTATTTGCAAACGAGCAAAATAGAATTTAAATAAGGCATTTGAAGTAGATGAATGTGGTATTTAATTTATTCTTTTTAATATTGAAATTTATTTGTAAAGTTTATGTTTAAATTTTCACGCAGTGTGGTATCCGATTTAATAGAAAAATAACACTCTTATTTCTTACCGAGGTGTCGTAAAAGGCGATTAAGGTAAGTCAGCCCGCTATGTGGTATCCGGTTGATTAGAATAGACCACCCTCTTGCTTACTGAGATGTCGTAAAATACGACTAAGGTAAGTTGATGTCAGGCAGGCGGCCGGTCGTAATGCATAGCCAAATCATGTGACAATATGTTTGTAACATGTTGTGCCGACCCCATTTAGAGTGGTATAAAGGCAGGAGGAATGAAAAAAATGTTTAATTTTTTTTATTTTAAGTTTATTGGTTAACCTGTTCTAATTAATTTAAATAAATAATATAAAAGTAGCTATTGCGCGTTAACCATAAAAGATAGAAGCATATTATGTGAACTTTTCTGTAGTATTTTTGCAGATCTACAATTCTTTAGTAGATAGCTTTAGTATATCTCTGTTGGTTTGCGCAGTAGCTTTTAGTAAAAACCGTACAGAAATTTGTTCAGCCGATTTTGAGAAAATCAATCACGTGCAAGCTTTTGTAAAAAAAGTAAATATAAAATAATAAATATATTGTTGATCTTAATATAAGTTTGTGTGTATATATTATGAAAGATAGCATAATTACTTATTTATAGATTTTATACGGATATATATTTATATGTTTTATTAATCTGTAGTGTTAGTCAGTCGTCCTTGACGTACCTCAATAGGCTTTAGCTGAAAATCAGTTCTGTGTGCTTCCTGTTGGGGCACACAGTATTATGCTGAGTCTAAAGCCTATTCTGCATCGTGCTACGGACATTTATTATATTTATTTAGCTTTACTTTAATTGTAATCTTATATTTGTTAATGTCCTGTTAGCATCTTTGTGGAATAAATTTCATTTCATTTCATTTCTTTTGAGAACTTTGTTTTATAATATGTAAAGTCTATGAATACTCACGATAGTTTCAATTCAAAGAAAACAAGTCGTAATTTAATTTAACTTTAAATTCGAAGCAATTTGCCTTTTAAGTAACAAGTTTAAATCCACACTGCTTATAAATTTGAGCACGCCTTTAAGTCCTGCACTTGTAACGAGTTTGCTCATTAGCTGTCGCGAATAAGACGCAAAGTTTCGCCCAGTTAATTACTTGCCGAATTAACTTTAATGCTACCGAAAAAACCACGTCTTTGGTGAGATATTCGCCAGGTTTTTATGTGGTCACAAGCTCTTTCTAAGAATCCACCGTGTGGCATCCGACAGAGCAGAATAGACCACCCTCATTTCTTACCGAGGTATCGTAA
Organism: Morpho helenor; assembly: GCA_029227775.1. Lineage (NCBI taxonomy): Eukaryota > Metazoa > Arthropoda > Insecta > Lepidoptera > Nymphalidae > Morpho > Morpho helenor. Next base: position 9,979,858 of record JARGCU010000006.1, read on the forward strand.
AAGACGACTAAGGTAATTTGATTTCAGGCGGCCGGTCGTAAAAACGTAGCCAAATTATGTGACAGGATGGTTATATCATGTGCCGACCCCACTTAGGTTGGGATAAGGGCAGGAGGATGATGATTATTTTTTTAGCTGTGATAGCGGAACGGTGAGACCATGTGCCTCTCTCTAAGGATCATGGGCTCAAACCCCGGAAAGACATAATGGACGGTATTACTTGTTTGCCGTGTGGTATCCGGCTGAGTACAATAGACAACCAACATTCCTTACCCGGCTATCGTAAAAAGCGACTAAGGTAAGGTAAGGTAAGGTCCCCTAGGCGGTTGATGCATCTGGAATGCATCATCTAGCGAAAGGGAGGGACTACTTTTAGAGAGGCCCCGACCCAGAGGTGGCGCACTCTGGGATACAGAGTTGCTGCTGGCGGGGATGGGGGCAATGTGTACAACGGTACCCTGTCCCCACCACCAGCAGCACTGTCAGGTTTTTAGTAGGTGCGAGTCCGACATACCCGCCGCTCGTCCCCGTCGGGCGGTGACGACCCATAATGGGTTTTCCTGACAAAAAAAAGTCTAGATGATGAAATATTACATTAATATATTGTTATGATGCGGCTGCCATGGCCTGACTTTCTATTACAGACGAAAATGCGTAGGTAAGATTGGACATTGCAGTGTTAAGATATATGGATTCACCATTCCGAATCCAGACACTAGTAAAGTGATCCCGATGAAGTTTTTCACAAGTTCCGCTAAAGTGGTTTCTTTCTAAATTCGTTTCAAGACCGCAAGACTTTATGAAAGAGTTACGAGGAAGTATGCTTTCACAAGTTTTAAGAAAGTTCTAAAGAAATAAAGTGGAAAGGTACACTTTATTCGTATCTAGTAGTTTTGGTGGAAACGAATAAAATATATAAGCACTTTATTATATAACTGTACATAGTTGTATATGTAATTTTATTTAACACAATAAGTTAAGTTAAATAAGATCACCGATTACATTAAGATATACTTAGTGTACGTGTGTATACACTGTTATAGCTAAACGGCGCGTGACTCTTGCCAAGGGGGTCGCGGGTTCTAACCTCGGCAAGAGCTAATGAGTTTTTACATTAAAAACTACCTAATTATCATCCTCCTGCCCTTATCCCACTCTAAGTAGGGTCGGCAAAACGTGTTGCAAATATGTTGTCAAATGTTTTAGCTTCGTTTTTTACGACCGGCCGTCTGCCTGACGTCAACTTACCTTAGTCGTATTTTACGACACCTCGGTAAGGAAGAGGGTGGTCTATTTTACTCAACCGGATACCACACGGTGGGTCAACTTACCTAAGTCGCCTTTTACGACATCTCGGTAAGAAATGAGGGTGGTCTATTCTATTTCGCAGGATACCACACGGCGGGTATTAAAACCTACCTAATTGATATTTCTAATTCATCCCTCGTTGAAGTCGTCCCACAATTTCCATTGAAAGAAACATCGTGATGAAACTGTCTTATTTCTTAAAAATTCTGGGGATATGAGTAACCTACTAATCGACATTGGAGCAGCGTGATGCCCCTTTAACCAAAAACACTCAACTTGTCTCAAAAACTACGGTAATATAAGGGTCCACGAACGGTCATCATATCTTTCTTTTAATCAAAAATACTCAACTTGCCTCAAAAACTACGGTAATTTATGGTCCACGAACGGTCATCGTATATACAGCTATTATCCATTGCATATATCAGTCTCTCATATCATATTACAGGTATACTACGGAGTTTAATTTACTATCCATAGATCAATTCCAGTGACCGCACAATATTACATTTGACCGCTGATAATGTCTGTTCCGTTCCAGACAAGGGAGCAGCGAACCGGTAGATAGGTATCATTTGTAATTTCCCGCCAACCATGAGTAAAACATGTTGATATTAGTCATTATTGCGTGATAACGATGCTTATTGTAACCTGTGATAGACCAGCGTTAAGAACGTGCTACTTTTTCGAGTGGGTCACAGTAGAATAGACCACGCTTTCTTACAGAGGTGTCGTAAAAGCCGACTAACGTAAGTTGACCCGCCGTATAGTATCCGGATGAGTAGAATAAACCACTCTCATTTCTTACCAAGGTGTCGTATTAGGCGACTTAGGTAAATTGACCGGCCGTATAGTATCCGGATGAGTAGAATGAACCATTCTCATTTCTTACCAAGGTGTCGTATTAGGCGACTTAGGTAAGTTGACCCGCTGTGTGGTATCCGGATGGCGGCCGGTCGTATAATACGAAGCCAAATCATGTGACATGTTGTCACATGATTTGGCAACGTATTTTACGACTGGCCGCCTTCCTGAAGTCAATTTACCTTAGTCGCCTTTAGGCACTTCGGTAAAAAATGAGCGTGGTCTATTTTACTCAACCGGATAACACACTGTGTAACTAACTGTAGCCGCCTTTTACGACACCTCGGTAAGAAATGAGGGTGGTCTATTCTACTCAGCCGAATAGCACAGGGCGGGTCGACTTACCGTAGTCACCTTTTACGACACCTCAGTAAGAAATGAGGGTGGTAGTATTCTACTCAGCCGGATACAACACGGCTTACAGACAGAAAATATATAACATCTTATTGTGGAGCTTAATAGTGATTATGATACTGTTGCATAATAAGGGTTCTTATAACACGAGTGTGTTTTACCGTGGACTAGTTCATTGAAACCTTTTTTTTATAGTAGAGGTTCAACCTCCTTGTGCCAGCTGGAGGTTGTATAGGTGTATCGTTATGATTAAAAAGTTATATTATGATACAGGTGTCCATACAGGACCTGTATCGTAATAAAACTTTTTAATTTTTTATTTTTGGTCTGTACGTAATGTTTGCAATTTTGGTTTCAGTTTTATAATCTTTGTATTATAGTATCAGAGTAGATAAAATACTTTGAAATCTTACAAACAGATTTCAAAGTATTTCATTATTACATCTCCGAGTTGCATATTGTTGAGAGCTCTTTACTTTTACTGTTATGCAGCTGTAGTCGAGCTTCTTAGATTCATTTTCTTTTTTTATTGGACTTGTATCGATTCAAGATGGAAATTGCTTTGGAAGTGCAGCTCTTCGTTCGAGTTCAGTAACTATTTGTTTCGATATAGCTGCTTCTAAAAATGGATCACAACATTTTCTTTATAAGCAAGGTTTATTTATTTATTATGCCGTGTGGTATCCGGCTGAATAGAATAGTACCACCTTCATTTCTTACCGAGGTGTCGTAAAGAGCGACTAAGCTAAGTTGTCACGCCGTGTGGTATCCGGCTGAGTAGAATAGACCACCCTTATTTTTTACCGAGGTGTCATAAAAGGCCGCTAAGGTAAATTGATCCGACGTGTGGTATTTTTACTGAGGTGTCGTAAAAGGCGGCTAAGGTAAATTGACCAGATGTGTGGTATCCGGCTGATTAGAATAGACCACCCTCCTTTATTACCGAGGTGTCTAAAAAGCGGATAATACAAATTGATACGCCGTGTGGTATCCATTTGAGTAGAATAGACCATCCTCATTTCACTTACCGAGGTGTCATAAAAGGCGACTAAGGTAAGTCGACCCGCCGTGTGGCATCCGGTTGAGTAAAATAGACCACCCTCATTTCTTGCCTGGTGCTCATATAATACGACTAAGGTAAGTTGACGTCAGGCAGGCGGCCGGTCGTAAAATATGTAGCCAATACATGTGACAACATATTTTAACATGTGCTGACCTCACTTAGAGTGGAATAAGGGCAGGAGGATGATGAAAATTGAATAAAAAGCTCTCTAAGTACCAGGCTATTTTTGCGGCTTCACGTATTATGATTAACCCGAGGGTCACTCGGTATCATCCAAACACGAGGGAATAAATAAATTAGGCTTCTCCCATCGACCCTCCTCAACCCTTCCCTACAAATGGAACAATTATGCGTCAATAATATATGTGTCCGAGGAAAACAAGCTGGGAAAATATAAGCATCGAGCACGATTAGACTGGTTTCGGTCAATATTGTCAATGAAATAACGTGATATATTAAGACAGTAAATAACGTGTAACTTTAATGCAAGTTTTATATTAGTTTTTTTGACGAAGAGATCTCGCGTAGCTTCCCAAGTTTCGCCCATCCGAGTTTGATTTGGCGACTGATCTCTATCTCTAAATTGGATTCTTAATCTAATAATTCTATTAACTAACTTCTACTAACTAATTCTAAATTGGATCTCTATCTCTAATTGGAATCTCTAACCTAACCTAACCTAACCAAACCGTATGTCCAAGATATATCTACTCGTCTACAATTTCTACGGAACATATGATTTGACATGATTTTGCTCTTATTCATTTTAAGGCTCGCCTGTTGAAATACTCTACTGTGGTCGTCAAGCATTACGATAAGGTCTTCCAGAAACACTGCTATAACGACTATATCGTCAACAAACCTAAGGTGAATGATGTACTCTCTGTTGATCTTGACTCTGTTTCCGTTTCAATCTAATAGCTTAAAAGAGTCCTCCAATGCAACAGTAAACAGATTCGGTGAAATTATATCCCCTTGACGCACACCGCGCTGCTGTTTGTATTGGACTAGTCCTTTTGAAAACCGGTTACCTTATTAACCTATTTATTATTATTATTTATTTGACTACTAATAGCCCTTAACTCCGTCGAGATATGAATAGCATATAAATGAAAATGTTCGAAAATGTTTTTCAATTTCTCTTTTCCATTTGTATCACAACCAAATAAATACTCGTCTAGACATTTATTTACATTTCAATTTCCAAGTTTCGTGAAACTTTCGACTTATTTCTGACATATACGAGATACATTTTATATATTTTACTCGTCGTTTTATTACTCTTATCTTTATGTTGCGGCGTCGCGTCTTATTCTCGAAGGAATATATTCTATCAAAGGTTTCAAATTATGAGACTGATTTGAAATGGTTTTTTGAAATAATAAAATATATCTTTTGACCTGTCAGCTGGTTCAGATTATATTTATCTCACGATATATTAATTTTAAATCACTCTAGCTAGGTTTTATATTAAAGAAAATATCTTTTTCCCTGTTTTCGGACACCAAAAAAAATCTTAAATGTAGAATAGAATGTAAATTATATTTTAGCTGTCAGTTATAAAGTTATCATAGCTCAGCGGATAACGGGCGGACTAAAGAAGTAAAAATACCCTAGATAGAGCCCCACCTGCCGATTTATTTTTTAATTTCTTTTCAAGTTTCATCTTTTTAATATTTTAAAAAAAAATTACTGAAAAAAAACTCGGTCACCAGGCACTTTCTATTTATTTATAATTTACTATTTTATCTTTAAACGCCGTGTGGTATCCGGCTGAATAGAATAGTACCACCCTCATTTCTTACCGAGGTGGCGTAAAAGGCGACTAAGGTAAGTCGACCCGCCGTGTGGTATCCGGCTGAGTATAATAGACCAACCTCATTTCTTACCGAGGTGTCGTAAAAAGCGACTAAGGTAAGTTGACCCGCCGCGTGGTATCCGGTTTAATAGAATAGACCACCCTCTTTCTTACCGAGGTGTAATAAAATAAGACTAAGGTAAGTTGACGTTAGGCAGGCGGCCGGTCGTAAAAACGCAGCCAAATCATGTGACTGCATGTTTATAACATGTTGTACCGACCCCACTTAGAGTGGGATAAGGGCAGGAAGATGATGATGACTATTTTATCTTTAAATTTAAGAGTATTTGAAACTGTGTATTTTACTGAACCATAAGTTATTTAGTGCGGAACTGTATTTCGCTAAGCGGAAATGCACTTTGGCGCAGTGGGTGCCAAAGCAATCAATCACTGCTGCACATCCGATACATGATAAATGCAAACATTTACACAACCCCGCGCTCTGAAACATTCAGCATGCATTCCTGATGTTTCAATAAATCCGGTTTGCTACTACGATCGGACCTTTAAAATTTATAAGAGTTTAAATTAAAATATGTAGAGAGAAAATTGTCGACCTTCGTTAGCTATTCGTGAATCGCCAAGAGACCAAGAACTTTTTTCTAAAAAAAAAAATAGTGATATCTAAGTAATTTATAGAATTAGGCGTTACTATGCGGAGATCTATAATATAAAAGCAATAATAAAATTATGTTGCTATTATCCACGATGAAGTCTTCCTGCTCTTATCACACTCTAAGTGGGGTCGGCACAACATGTTATAAACATGCTGTCACATGATTTGGCTGCGTTTTTACGACCGGCCGCCTGCCTGACGTCATCTTACCTTAGTCGTATTTTACGACATCTCAGTAAGAAAGAGGGTGGTCTATTCTACAAAACCGGATACCACACGGTGGGTCGACTTACCTTAGTCGCCTTTTACGACACCTCGGTAAAATGTAGAGTGGACAGTTCGTTTTCATTCCTGATACCTGCAGGTTCGTAAAAACATAGCGAAGTTTGCGATTCCGTCGTGGAGTCTATATCTTGATTATGCTTCGGTTGCGAAACATTGTTAAGTTTGTCATAGTGACCGTGTGTAGTGCTTGTGTATTGTGGATGCGGTGGTGGAGGTTTGTGAATAGATCGAGTATGAGTACCATTAGGCGAAATTGCAGCCAGGCGCTAGCCTTTTTTTGAAAAAAAAAAAAACTTATATATACTTTGATATCTATTATTACTTTTGATGTCTTAGTGTCATATTGCTTGGCTAAGTTTTTTAGTGCCCGAAAACAGGGATAAAACAACATATTTAAAAATAAAACTTAGCTAGATCAATTTTCTCTCCCCAAAACGTCCTACATACTGAATTTCATGAAAATCGTTGGAGCGTTTTCGACATTCAGAAAAATATATACATATGTATATACCTACAAGATGAACTTATTTTAATATTAAATATATTCAGCTAAGCGATTCAGCGCGGAAACGCTGCCGGCATTCTTGGTACCATTCCACACGGGCATGATTTGTATAGGTCCTAGCGTATAAGTAGTTTAAGATAGATATAACTGGTACATTTTTCTATTATCATATATTCAAATTCAAATTCAAAATATTCTTTATTCAAATAAACTTGTAAACAAGAGCTTTTGAATCGTCAACTCTACTGCTGGTTCGGAAAGCTGTTCCTACCGAGAAGAGCCAGCAAGAAACTCGGCGGTTGCTCTTTTAAAAATATAATTCTTAATACTATTTACATTAAGTCGTTACTGTCTTGTACAGGTTGAAAGAGAGCTATATCCACACATTCTTATCTTCCAAATAATCTTCAAGAGTATAGTAGGCTTTCTGTATCAGCCTCTTTTTAACAGTGTTTTTAAACTGATGTAGATATTTGATATACTGATTTGCTTTATATTTCCATCAGATTACATAAAAAAAATTATATAATATATTCACCTTTTCCGGAAAATACAAATAGGTGTCCACCGTGTAGTGTATTGATATATATGTATGTATAATGAAGTATAGTCGAATCTGTCGTCTCGTCCAAGCATTACGCGGCAAGCGCGGAATGAGTCAGTCGTGGACTAGCAAGCGCTGAGTTAAGACGTGGTGCGTGGTAGCGAGCCGATATTATTGAAGTGTAATTATAAGTTCTGGTAGTAAGTACACTACACTGGTAGTAAGTACACTACATTTTGGCGACGAGAGTGAAAAACAATGTCTGTAAGTACCTTGTTTAATATTTAAAAGAAAAACGGGGGAAGGAGAATAAGGAAATTATTACGATTAAATTTACAGTTAGACTTTACTAATAAGAAATGGAAATATAAGCATATTCATGTGGGTTAAATGCATGTCTTCACGTTCTTATTTTCCTATATAATTATGATAAAAAAAAAAATAATAATAATTAAAAAAAAATAAAAATAATAATAATAATAATAATATGAATAAAGGGGGCAGAAATTAATTTATACTATTTTCACTATAAATAAATCTCGTAGTTAAATAAATGGTGATCCCAATAACGTATTAATAACGTGTAGGGGTCACATTAAGAGTTTTGTAATATGCAACATTACATAGTTGTCTTTTAGGTGAAATGCATTAAATTGCGAGCCTACCTACATATTTTGTTATTTGCATTTAATTGCGAGTTTACCTACAAAGATTGTTATTTGCATTCAATTGCGACATTACATACTTTTTGTAGTTGACAAAAAGTATGGTGCATTAAATTGCGAGTCTACCTACAAAGATTGGTATTTGCATTCAATTGCGACATTACATACTTTTTGTAGTTGACAAAAAGTATGGTGCATTAAATTGCTAGTCTACCTACAAAGATTGGTATTTGCATTCAATTGCGACATTACATACTTTTTGTAGTTGACAAAATGTATGGTGCATTAAATTGCGAGTTCATCCGAATACCTGTGCATTAAATTGGGAGGTTAACCACAAATGTAACAGGTGCATTAAATTGCGATATGAAATCTATTGGATTTGCATTAAATTGCGAGTAAAGGAAATCTATTTGATTTGCATTAAATTGCGAGTAAAGGAAATTTATGGATATTTATAAATCGGACTATAATAAATAAATATATATATATATATATATATATAATTGTTTACAGGTAGCTCAAATTGTACTAGAAAGATTTGATTGTGAAGGTGAAACTAGTTCTGTTGCAATCAGATGGGAAAAATGGAAGAGAAGCCTGAAAATTTACTTGCGTGCGGCGGATATCGAAGAGGATAAAAAGAAAAAGGCGTGTCTTTTACACTTCGGTGGACCAGATTTACAGGAAATATTTTTCAACATTCCGGGAACAAACGAACACGAAAACGACGAGATCAGTACGTTTGACGCTGCAATAAGGAAGTTGGACGACTACTTTGCCCCCAAACAGAGCAAAGTTTATGAACGTCATATATTTCGAATTCTCAAACAAGAGCCTCAAGAAAAGTTTGAAAAATTCCTTGTCAGATTGAGGCAACAAGCAGCTAAATGTGATTTTCCTCTTACAGATGATCACATTTTGGACCAAATCGCTGAAAAATGTGTTTCAGATGATTTGCGAAAAAAGATTTTAAAACACGGAGACACAATGACCCTGCACGAAGTTGTAAAAGAAGCCAATGCTTTAGAAGTGATCAATCGCCAATTGGATCACTATGCAGGGAAGGCAACAGAATCGCAAGGAGTGAACGAAATAATATCTCGAAATATTCCACAGGGCAATAGGGAGTCAACGCAACTTACAGGTTGTGGTAGGTGCGGAAGTACAAAACATTTCGCTAGAGACCCTCATTGCCCAGCTAAAGATAAGTCATGTTTAAAATGTGGTATGATAGGCCATTATCGGAGACGGTGTAGATCGCAAAAAATAAGAATACAAAAGGAAATGGGAAATGGAAAAGATAGACAAGAAAGCTTAGCAAAGAAGTTTAGAAGAGTGAATAACATAGGAGAAACATCATCTACAGCGTCCACAATACAAGCTACCAGCAATACCACCGAGTACATATTTAATGTTAACAGTGCTAGTTCTGTTACTTGCAATGTTGCGGGGGTTAGCATAGAAATGTTAGTGGATTCAGGATGTAATGACAACCTAATAACAGACAAGACTTGGAGAATGATGAAAGATAATAATGCAGTAGTAAACAATCAAGATGCTAATCCTAATAAAAGATTTATGGCTTATGGCAGCAGTGAACCTCTAAGATTATTAGGATCTTTTCAGGCAGGGATACAATTTGGGGATCGAATAGAAAATGCGAAGTTTTATGTGATAAAGGATGGAACACGTGATTTGTTGGGCTGTCATACGGCAACTTCATTAGGGATCCTTAAGATCGATTGCAATGTTAATTTAATTAAATCTCAACCTTTTCCAAAATTTAATGGAGTATTAGTCAAGATTCCTATTGACAGCTCTGTACCAGCTGTTAGCCAGCCATATAGGAGAATTCCAATACCCTTGGAGGAAAAAGTAAATGAAAAAATAAAAGAATTAAAGGAAAAGGACATTATTGAGGAGGTTACGGGTTCTTCTGATTGGGTATCACCAATCGTACCTGTTTTAAAAGATAATGGGGATATTCGTCTCTGCGTCGATATGAGACGCGCAAACGTCGCAATAAAACGAGAGAATCATCCGCTGCCAACTATGGAGCAGATATTGCCTAGAATGAGAGGTGCTAAAATTTTTAGTAAACTTGATATAAAGGATGCCTTCTATCATATAGAAATTCACCCTGAGTCACGAGATATCACCACCTTCATTTCCAATAAAGGATTATTTAGATATAAGAGAATGATGTTTGGCATAAGTTGTGCCCCTGAAATTTTTCAAAAGATTTTAGAGCAAGTTCTTATAGAGTGTGATGGAGTGATAAATTTCATTGATGATATCCTCATATATGGTAACAATGAGCATGAACATGATTCAAGACTAAAGAAGGTTATGGAAGTTCTCGGAAGACACCATGTGGTTCTTAGACACGATAAATGTATTTACCGTGTGACGAAAATACACTTTCTAGGACATGAGCTTACCCAAGACGGAGTTAAACCTTTAAGGAAATACACCGCAGCAATCGAGGAATTTAGACCACCGATAAATATAGCGGAATTGCAAAGTTTTTTGGGTCTAGTTAATTATGTGGGGAAATGGATTCCTCATTTAGCGACTATAACTGAACCCCTTAAAATTCTTCTCCGGCAAAAACATGGACGAAATTCAGATATAAAAGATCTTTGGGGTGAGGCTCAACGTACGGCCTTTAACGCATTAAAATCTGCAATAGCGGACGTGCCCTATTTGGGATATTATAACCCTCTGCATAAAACCATGGTTTTTGCGGATGCCAGCCCAGTCGCGTTAGGTGCTGTACTTATACAAGTCGATGACAGAGGTCCTCGTGTAATTGCATATGGGAATAAAACATTAAGCGAATGCGAGCGCCGATATTGCCAAACAGAAAAGGAAGCTTTGGCCCTAGTCTGGGCGGTAGAACATTTTGATATGTTCCTTTACGGTAAAGAATTTGACTTAATAACCGACCATAAGCCCCTTGAGGTGATCTTTAACCCAAAGTCAAAGCCGTGCGCTCGGATTGAACGATGGGTGCTGCGCCTACAGTCGTATAAGTTCAAAGTAAAATATAGCCCCGGCAAAACCAACATCGCCGATCCATTGTCAAGATTATGCAAGTTAGCTGAAACGCCGTCAGCGTTGTATGGGGATCATGTCCAGAATATTGTCGATCAAGTGAGGCCAGTCGCAATACCATTAAGAGAGATTATGGAATATTCTCGAAATGACTCTGAAATTCAAAAGGTAAAAAATGGATTATACAATGATAGATGGGACGATTCAATATCAAATTATAAAATATTTCAGAATGAGCTATGTTTCCACGAAGATATATTATTGCGAGGAACTCGGATAGTTATTCCAGTGAAACTACGGGATGGTGTATTGAGATTAGCTCATGAAGGACACCCGGGCATAGTGGCAATGAAGTCAAGGTTAAGAACTAAAGTCTGGTGGCCCAAATGTGATAAAGACGCCGAAAATTTATGCAAGGCATGTAAGGGTTGCACTTTGGTCTCAGCTCCTAATCCACCGAACCCTTTAAAGAGACGAGAATTAGCTGCCGAACCGTGGGTGGACATAGCCATAGACCTGATGGGTCCATTACCCAGTAATGACTATATCCTAGTTGTAGTTGATTACTTTACTAGATATAAAGAATTAAAAATATGCAAACCAATAACGAGTACAGAAATCATTGGCCATTTAAAAGATATTTTTAGTCGATTGGGAAACCCAGTGTCTCTTACATGTGACAACGGTAAACAGTTTACCAGTGAGGAGTTTAAAGCGTTTTGCGCAGAAAGAAATATAAAAATTTACAACACTGTTCCCTACACACCACAACAAAACGGTGAAGTCGAACGACAAAACCGCAGCATCCTGAAACGTTTGAAAATTTCTCAAACTGAAAATAAAAATTGGAAAGAGGCTATGCGAGAGTATTTAACTATGTATAACAGTACACCCCACACTGTTACAGGAAAAACACCCGCAGAACTTTTCTTTCGCAGACAATTCCGTGACAAACTGCCTATGATCCAGGACGTAAGTTATAATCCAAATGACCAAGACAATAGAGATAAAGATAAAGAAAGTAAAGAAAAAGGGAAAGAGTATACAGATAGGAAAAGAAGAGCAACAGATAGTGATTTGAATGTTGGAGATAAAGTCTACATTAAAAATTTAAATAAAATTAATAAACTTAGCCCTAACTTTGAACCAACAACACATACCGTCGAATCCGTTAAGGACGGAGATATTCAACTTCGGAATGATGAAACAGGACAACAGATTCGACGCAATATAATTCACATGAAAAGAATAGAGGGTGAATGGCGAGTAATCGGGAATAATCCTAATGAAGTCGATTCTAATGAAGTTGATTCTAATGATAATGAATGTAATAAATTTGACTCTAATGAAACAGGTTAAATAAATAATAAGGAGTATAGAAGTTAAGAAATAGAATAAAAGCTAAATTTGTTAAATTAATGTTAATTCATTGTATGATTCAGAAATACTATAAAGTTATAATCGATTGCAGTTGTTTTTATTAGTATCTATATATATCCATGTATATATATATCCATGTATATATATATCCATGTATATATATATCCATGTATTGTAATAAGAGTATTTATAGAAAAAAAGAAAATTATACAAAGGGAGGGATGTAGTGTATTGATATATATGTATGTATAATGAAGTATAGTCGAATCTGTCGTCTCGTCCAAGCATTACGCGGCAAGCGCGGAATGAGTCAGTCGTGGACTAGCAAGCGCTGAGTTAAGACGTGGTGCGTGGTAGCGAGCCGATATTATTGAAGTGTAATTATAAGTTCTGGTAGTAAGTACACTACACTGGTAGTAAGTACACTACACACCGCGTAATGCATAATTGTTCCATTAGTCGGAAAATGTTGAGAAGGGTCCATGGGAGTCCCATTTTTTATTCTGCTATTTCGGTCCTGTATGACCTTTGCGTTGGTCACAATACATTATGCATAGCCGTGTAATACCTTCTTTATTATTTAATATATCATTTTTAGTCTTACCTTCACAATATTGAACAGCACAAAAAAGTTATTTTATATCTTGGTAATTAAAGCGATATGTATTAAAGCGCCAAATTTCAAAAAAATACATACTAAATTTTCACCGTGTTCTATCTGGCTGAGTAGATAGGCCACCCTCAGTTCTTAGCGAGGTGCTGTAAAAGGCAACTAAAGTAAGTTGACCCGCCGTGTTGTATCTGGCTGAGTAGAATAGATTACCCTCTTTTCTTACCGAGGTGTCCTAAAAGGTGACTAAGCTAAGTTAACCCGCCGTGTGGTATCCTGATGAGTAAAATAGATCACAATCAAGGATTACCGAGGTGTCATAAACGGCTACTAAGGTGACATCAAACAGGCGGCTGGCCGTAAAATAACTAGCCAAAACATTTAGAAACATGTTTAAAACATGTTGTGCCAACCCCACTTAGAGTGGGATAATGGCAGGATAAAGATCATAGAGTTTCAAATCAAAAAAGGTACATACAATTGGTACACGGTATATTCAAACAAAAGAGTCAAACTAAATAAAAACTAATGGCGAAATCTCGGGCAATTCAACACTGTCTTAGCGTCGTCAGCGAAGAAATTGAGCATTTATAGTGCATTAGGAAACCCATTCGCTACTCGAGATTTCCGCGGAGATTTAACTTCGTCTTTCGTAAAGTAATCCTTATTCTAACACACAAAGCATGTATGTCATAGAGAAAACGGATGATAATGGATATATGTTATCCTTACTTATTATAAAAAAGGAAAGTGATGGCCCCCTACTATCCCACTGTTGGGGATAGGTTGGAGTTAAGGCCCACCACGGTCTATCAAAAATCTACAGATATGCAGGTTCACAATATTTTTTTTTTAAAGATAGTGTGGGGTAATTTGCTATTATCAATTAGACACATAAGTTTTAATAGAAAAACTTAATGTGCCCGGGGTTAAAGTCCGTAACCAGATTTGATCAGGATTTCCAATTAATTTATTCATTATACATATCATCTTATCTTACCAACTCAATACAACAACAAACCATCAACGAGACTTCGTTCGCGTTACCCTTTATTATGTATCTGTTGGCGATGTACTTTGACCTACTGATAAACATATTATTCAAATTCAAATACAAAATATTCTTTATTCAAGTAAACTTTTCTTTTTTTACAGTAAAAATGTACAATTTATCTGATAGATAAATCGGTAAGCTTGTGCGTAGTAAACTTGTGTTTTTGTAAATCGTCAGCTCTTTTGCTGGTTCGGAAAGCTGTTCCTACCGAGAAGAGTCAGCAAGAAACTCGGCGGTTGCTTTTTCAAAATGTAATTCTTATAACTTACTTACTATTATTATAACTACAGTAGTTACATTTACAATACTGTCTTGTACTGGTTTGGAGAGTAGCTATGTCCACGTATTCTTATCATCTAAGTAATCATCAAAATTATAGTAGGCTTTCTGTATCAAGCTCTTTTTAAGAGTGTTTTTAAACTGCTGTAACGGCATCTTGAGCTGGTTCGGAAAGCTGTTCTTACTGAGAAGAATCAGCAAGAAACTCAGCGGTTGCTTTCTCAAAATATAATTCTTAAAACTTACTATTCTTATAACTACAGTAGTTACATTTAGTCATTAATGTCTTGTACAGACTCGAAGAGTAACTATGTCCACTAAGTAATCCTCAGTAGTATAGCGGGCTTTCTGTATCAGCCTTTTTTAACAGTGTTTTTAAACTGCTGTAATGGCAAAGCTAAAATTGATTGCGGAATTTTATTGTAGAATCTTATATCCCACAAACCCACCCACAAACGTACCCACAAACGACTTTTGCAAGGCGCAAAACCGAAGGCGCAAAACCGAAGCCGCAAAGCTTATCCAAGTAATGAGACTTGTACGTCTGGTTATGACTTAAGAATGGAAATCGCTTCTAATATCCCATGATAACATCACTGTCCTGGATGTTACATAAAAATTCATTCCTGTTCTCTTTTGTATCGGCATAACGGCAAATAGCAGCCATTATGACATTCGTTTAACGAGATAAAGCTAATTGCTGGAATCAGTAATGAGGACATTATGCAGAGGAAATGAAACCAATCTGCGTTTCAAATTTAAACTGATTTATACATACATGATTTCATAAAATTATAAGATAAATTAATATTGATGAATACATAGACGTATGCATAAAAATTGTTATGTATGTCTATGTATTCGTAGGTACCTATTATTATAAAAAAATAACATGTAAAAAAATTGCTGTTGTTTTGTATTTAAAAAAAAGATTCTATTGTATTTTTAACTGTTTGGCTCTTTCTTAAATATAATTCTTACTATTAGTTACATTTAAGTCATTACTGTCTTGTACAGGGTCAAAGAGTAGTTATATCTACACATTCATAACGTGTAAGTAATCCTCAATAGTAGATTTCTGTATCTCTTTCTTTCTATATTAGCCTCTTTTTATTGGGAAAGCTCAAATTGATTGTGGAATTTTATTATAGAATTTTATACCCAAACCCACAAACGATTTACGTACTTTTGCAAAGCGCAAAGCAGGAGCCGCAAACTTCGGTTCCTACTTTGTCTCACACACACTCACATCCACATACACACACTAACACTCACTCACACACACACTCACATCCACATACATACACATTCTTGCACACACATACGTATACACAATATGGGTTAACATTATTTTATGTTTTGTTTATACACGTTTTAAGTATGTATGACAATGGAAGGCACTAGTAACCAAGAATACAAGCTAGGCTTAGTTTGGTTGCTAGTGGTGACCTTTAGAATGTATTCTAGATAATAAGCTTTTGTTAAATAGTATAAGTGATTACCAAAACTGTGTTGAGCAAATAAAATTTCAAATTTCATTTCATTTCATGTCTACAAAGAAGTTATATAAAAAAATTGTGATGTATGTAACATCGCAATTTTTGTATAATTATATATATTTGTATGCACAAAAAATAAATTACTAAAATATACTGAGAAGCAAATGTAGGGATACCTATTTCCTTAAATATCAATACGATTATCTCTATATTAAATCGTTCTCATAAACAATGGAACATATTATCTATGATATATTACTAGATCCAGGATACAAAACATTAAGCCTCGCATATTCCTAACTTGGAGTCGAGTCACGTGCACAAATGCCATTACGTTAGTATTGGAGAATAATTTCAAAGCAAATACTTCCCGTAATCCATCCGTTTAGAGTTCTTCGTTTATTTGCTCGGACAAAAGATACCAATAAACTTTTACTTGCCTTTTTCTATTAAATAGAATTATATACTACTTAAAGGGGAAGCTAGTTTTAATCGATTATACTAGGGGAAGCTAGTTTTAATCGATTATACCAATACTTAACCGTGTATCTTTGTAGGGGAGAGAGTTTGTGGTGACCGTCTACTCGTAGTAAAACCAGTCATATCTACCGATCTATATTCTGATAATTGCTTATTAAAAGCAGAAGCTATTGGGGCAATGTGAGAGACATTTTTGGAGAGAATATTTATTTTAGATCTTCTTCTTTTCGTTCTTTTCTTCTTTTCATCGGAGGTTAGCAACCATCGTGGCTATTTGTACTTTGGAGGCTACTGCCCAAAATAGCGATCGGGCTTGCTGTACAACTGTCTCAAATTTTTAAGCAAGGATATTCTTCTTCTGCCGGGTTATCTTCTTCCCTGGATCTTTTGCTTGGAAAATGAGTTGTCGGATCTGATACTTATTATTGCGCATTATGTGGCCAAGATATTGAAGCTTACGAGTTTTAGCTGTTCTTAAGAATGATTTAATGAAACTTAAGTTTGATAAGTTTTTATATATTCCATTCTGTAGAAGTCTCTTCTTCTTTCTCTTCGCTCGTTCCCACGTTAGGTAGGGTCGGCTCTCCTAATTATGTCGCGCCATGATGATTTATCATAGCTTGTCGGATCCTTTAAATCATTCAATTTTAATGTTTTAGCCATACTGGTCCACCATGTTAGTTTGGGCCTTCCTCTGCCTCTCTTGACCTTCTGTGGTCTCGGGGTAGCCTAATTCCCTAGAGACCGCGTCCCCGGGTGGCGGATTGGGGAATGCCCTCTCGGGTGCAGACTCGAAGGGTACGAGTTTAAGCTGTTCTTAAGAATGAATGAATGAAACTTAAGTTTGATAAGTTTCATATATTCCATTCTGTAGAAGTATTTAATTTTTGTCACGTTAGGATCTTTTGCTAAAGCCCTAGGATGCTTTAGCAACATGTGCTAAAACTGATATCGTTGATTCATCATTTGATTTTAGTGAAAGTAAGTAAGGCATATATCCAAGCAATCCTAATTACACGTAATCTATCAACCCGCATGGATAGATCTCGTTAAGCGTAAGATTTAAATATAGCTTCATTTTACCAAATAATACCATTTTATAATAATACTAAACGATAGCGTTTATGTTACTCACTATAACTTATTAGATGTTTTTTGTGGATTCGTTGGTTAGGTAGCGGAATTACAAACACCATTACATTTATGTTTTGATTAAATAAATAATGTTTGATTCATAACAACATAATATTAATAGCACTTAGTAAGCACTTAGTTTGACTGGCTCGTTGGCGCAGTAGGTAGTGATCCTGCCTTCAACTCCGCGGGTCGCGGGTCGATTCCCGCCGAGGGCCAACATTTTCTATAAAATGAATTTGTTGGTCTTTGAGCCTGGGTGTATATTTGTATTTAAGTATGTATTTAAAAAAATATTTAAGTATATATTCACCAGTTTTCTGTCATTCATAACACAAGTATTAAGTTACTTAGTTTGGAGACCGACGACCGTGTGTGTAAGTGTCTCATATATTTATTATTATTATTATTAAAAATAGACTTTTCTTACGTCTTTTATAATACTGCAAAGTAAAGTAACGGTCAGTTACTATCCCACTGCTGGGCATAGGCCTCCTGTCTCCGTTATTGGAGAAAAGGGTTGGAGCGAAGATATGCAGATTTCCTAACCATAAAGCGTGTGATTGAATTATCATTAGACACAAGTTTTTACAGAAACAAATCATTGGTGCCTACCTGAAATTTGAACCCGTGACCACTCTAAAAAGTCACACGGTCTCACCGCTGGGCTATCACAATCCATTGAATTCTAGATTTATCTACAATTATAACTAGTTGGGTTGATATTCTGCAGCAACATATGTGTATGAGGAGATTTATAGTTATTAGTCTAAGTCCGTATTTGCTTGTCTGAGTAAGACAAATATCAACCACACCTGACCTAGACTACAGAATATCTAATGCTTGTATTTTCTTTCATACGAGAAACTCCACTATTAAATCCACTTTTACTCTTGCCCTACTAAATAACTAAAGCAATATCATTCTCCTGCGCTTATCCCACTTAATGTGGGGTTGGCACAACATAGTTTAAACATTATACTTAACACGGTGGGCAGGGAGCATTCGCGGTTAACGGTGGCCTGCGGAGGGAGGCGGTGGAGCGGTTCCAGGAACTTTTGATGCCAGTTGCACAGTTGCCAGTGACCCAGCCTTCAGCTTCACGGATTGCAAGTTC
Source organism: Morpho helenor (assembly GCA_029227775.1). Lineage (NCBI taxonomy): Eukaryota > Metazoa > Arthropoda > Insecta > Lepidoptera > Nymphalidae > Morpho > Morpho helenor. Next base: position 9,998,533 of record JARGCU010000006.1, read on the forward strand.
GGTTCCCGCCGAGGACCAATATTTTCTATAAACAATTTGTAGGTTCTTCGAGCCTAGAGCGTATATGAATTTAAAATTATATATGTATATATTTACCAGTTGTCCGTCACCCATAACATAAATATTAGGTTACGAGTTCTTACTTTAGGGACAGAGGATTGTTTGTGTAAATGTCCTATATATTTATTAATATTAATTTTGAATTAGGTCACTATAATACTAAACGTGCGATTTCTTAAAGTCTTTTATGTTTGTAAAATCTCTTTGGCGTGAGTTGACATATTAAGCTAATTCAATTTAATTCAGACATCGAGGTCGTTTTACGTAATGTTGGATAATTCATTTCCGCAACGCAAGTGAAGAAATGGGAGTCGCTCGTTTATCTTACTCACGAGGGCGTGACTCGGTTTCGCATTTACTTTTAATTTCACACGACTTTTAATAAAGTTTAATTTGCGTGGCTCTATCTATACAATGTTTAGTCGTATATCTAGACTTGCCTTTACACAAGTTTAGAAATTATCTTAAAACAATGCTGCTACAAAAATAATAATAAAATTATTTTGCTATAATCCGCGATGAAGTTAAATAGAAAATATATATAATGCTAAATGTAGAGTGGACAATCTGTTTTCATACCTGATACATGCAGAATTCAAATCATTCAAAATCGCAAAACCTTGCGATTTTCTCGTGGAGTGTATCTCCTGATGATGCTTCGGTTGCGAGGCGAAACGATTGTTGAGTTTGTGATAGTGAACGTATATAGTGCGTGCGAACTTACGTATATTGTGATGGAGGTAGTGAAGTTTGTACATATGTTTTTACGAATCCTGCATGTATCAAGTATGAAAACGGATTGTCCACTCTACATTTAGCATTATACATTTTTTAAATAATAATCAATTAAGTAAATAAAAAATATATGTCGAGGTGTCGTAAAGTTTCTTACCGGGGTGTCCGAAAGGCAAGTTGATGTCAGGGAAGGGACTAGTCACATCATGTAACCACATGTTTGTAACATGTTGTGCCTATCGCACTGTGGGATAAGGGCAGGAGAATGATAAATGGTGAGTATAAGTATTGATTAGTTTCAATTATTTATGTTTTAGAATCTAACAATGACAAAACGTAATATAATTAAAAAAATGTATATTAATATAAACTTATATTAATAATGGTCCAAGGCCTTAAATAAAATATACCAAGGCAAATATGGCGCGGGAATTTTACGTTTTACCGTTGTAATTTGTATTCATTTCGTGACTAAAAGCTTGAGGCTATAAAATATTTACTAAAGTGATTTATATTCTGTATGTTTTTAAACACTTAACTATATATAAAGATAAGCTTGCGTCCAATATTTTAAAGTAAACGAATCTCTTACGGTAAGCTTTCTCGTGCGAGCTTAAGAAAGAATTTATCTTATATCTTATAAACTTGCAAAATTATGAACACTTTCATATTT